>CM062811.1:855810686-861346964 GCA_031772625.1 Pinus tabuliformis | reverse complement strand
GGAATGATTTGTCTATTGATTGAAAAGTAGTTTACAATCAACAATGTCCATTAAAACATAAATATAATACAAACTCAAACAAGGTATGTGTTAGAAACATTGAAATATTTCATTATCCTTAACAAATATGAAAGAAAACACGTATCATCAATTCATTAAGAGAAGAGTCTCACAACGCTTAACAATACATGCATGAAATTGTCACTTGGCTCCATGAGCTTCTGAATATTGAGCAAAAATGTTGAAGTGCACAACTAGAATAAGTATTCACTAAATCAATAGTGGAATTGTGAAGCTATTACTTGCTTTCTCAAAAGAGTTACAAGCTCTCTAACAATATGCTTACAATGAAACCCAAATCTAAAAATTCATTTTCTCTAACTATGAGGGTGTATTTATAGAAAATGAGGTGACCTTTCACCTCCCACGATGACTCTTGGACTACCTTCATGACCATTCGACTTCCACCTGACTCTTCATTCTCTTTTCACATTTCTAATTACAAAATATGTGAGAATATGTTATTTACAAAATTATGATGAAAATTAAGAAAAATAAAGTGCATTCATGTAAGAAGTTGCATGACGGAATCTCGAGTGCTTCAATATGAATTTCTCTAGTCACATACAAGTGCCATTTCTTATACTCAAAAATGCCATTTAGGGGGAGATGTGATTCGTGAATTAACCTATGTTTCATTATTTCATGATGATTTTATGGGCTTCTATTGATGTTCTTATCGATTTCTTTGATGGATTTCATGTTGAGATATTCATTAATGAAAAAGATATATATGTGACTGTCACTATGACATGAATTATCAATGAAGCCTATATACTACTTGACTTATATTTCGTGAAACTAATGATGATGCCTTATTAATTGATGCTATGGTATAAATTAGTCTTCATGACATAATTCATGATGAAGATATATATCATGGTTACTATTATGGAGTGTTCATTTTTAAACATGTTTTTGATCAATCATATATGCCAATATACTTAATGGCTTGTGATGTTGGAAGTCTTATTTTATTTCACATATGTCATTGATGAGTATCATGTGATATCATATACTATTGTTTATGGATTCCTTGTATGATGAATATCTTGTATTATCCTCTTTTGGTCATGAAAAGACCCATGTTGTAAACTTTGTAACATTCAGTCAGGTATGAGCTATTGGGATCAAGTCATGTCATGCTTGTAACCGCATTATTTTTGGTGATCCATGTATACATGGGCTCATGGAGTCTTTAGTTATAGGAGAGGTCATATGTGCTTATGGATAGCCCTGTATTTGATTAATCACACCTTCTATGTAGATATCTCTAGAAGGTCTAGTATATGGTCAGGGGAATCATGGTCAGTATGAAAATATATTGTCATCTTGTAGTTGTGCTTCTTGCTTCTTCCCTTTGCCCTTGATGTCAAAGAGGGAGAGAAGAAGACCTGGATTTTGTAGGAAGTTTCTAGCAAGTCTAAATGAGAATATTGTTGGAATTATGAGAATATGTTTTCCTTATTGGAAACCTACATGTAAAATATGCCATTGATATAAACATAGTCATAATATGATGTGTTGTCCTTGATGATTATAGAATTAATGTAGATGATATGAATGATGGTACAAAAATTACAGAGGATAAGGAAGAATATTGACAACTTAGTCACAGGATGCATGAAAAATATGAATTTTGAAAAGTATACACAAACCTTGTAAAGGAATGTTGCATACATATAAAATAATTATGAACAAGAGTTGCATACGTGAACCTACCCATGGAAAATAGAAAACCATGATATTTTCCCATGGTAATATGCCATAATATTTTTATGGCAATGTATATTTGATCTCACTAAACAGTTACTAACAACAACCCCAAGGTATTTCGCCATGGTATTGCCAAGAAAAATGGCTATAAAAGGATAAGGAGATCAAGGAGTTGTGTGTTCATTCGAGAAGTTATTCATGTATGTATCTAATTTGGAATACGTGTGCACCAGGAAGTAAGGAGGAGGATGAACTATAAGAGATATTCAGTTGTTTAAGATAACTAATGAATGAATTGTAGGTATATTGGAGAGAAAATGAAGTGATTTATTAATGATTGCAGATCAGTATGAATGTACTTATGTAGATATTATGCAAAATTTATTTGTAGTAGATATGTCTATTCTTGTTTCTCCTTTCAAACATGGTTGATTATCTAATTATTTTGCGATATGCACACTACTTGCATTCCTGAATCTCGCATACATACATGAATCTAGTTTTGATAGGTTGCATATATATTATGAATAGCTAATGTTTTCACTTATCAAAGAATATGGTCCTTTTTTCATTGGTTGATGACTAAAAGAGCTTTATGAAGTCATTATGATGAATGCTTTACGACTAGGGTTTGGTAAATATTGATTTCAAAACTGTACATAGTTCTTATGTATGCTAAACACATATATACACATGTTTTATTCATAATAGTCACATATACATTTTGATACTATTGGAAAAATGAAATGACTTACTTGTTTGGTTGGGTTCAAAGGCTATGTTTTTTGCATGGAATGTTTGGCAAAGAGCTTGAATTGGTTGGTAATGAATTGATATCTACATTTTGGTTTCATGTATAGTAGATGGATACATAAGCAGACAATCCTAATAATAATCGCATATACATTTTGATTTTTTTAGGGTTTGTAGTGCTGCTCTAGCTATAAGAGTGAAGATGTCTTTTGTTGTTTGTTGTTGTTCGTCAATGATGCCTTAATTATTGTTACGTTGATTATTGGTCATAGTTTGGGTCTTGATCTGGTTGATCTATGATTGATCTATGATTGATTTATGATTGGTATATTTTTATGATCATATTGGTTTTTTCATTGATTAATTGCAAAGGTATAATTGGTATTCAATGATTTACTACATTGGTATACAATGGCTCAGTTTGATAACTGTTTGGTAACTTGGTATTTATTTTATGGTGAATTTAGTGGTGGCCTATAGGTATTGGTTTGTGTTTGAGACAAGTGGATCTAGTGCAAAAATTATGAAATGTGGTCCATAGAGTTGTTGAGGGTTGTAACCTTCAGTAAGGGAGTAGGAGCTTCCCTTCGGTAGGAGTTGATAAACTTGACAGGGAGTATTAGCATCCTGTCAGTAGGAGCTAGATAATTTTTTGAGGTTGTAGCCTCCTGCAGGTAGGAGCCTACATACTGGTAAGATCCTGTGCTAGTACTAGATTTAAGAAGATCTTATTTATAATAATAAATAAGATAGAGATGATAGTGGCAATGGTTTTCTCCCACATTGGTTTTCCACCTAAAATCTTGGTGTCTTATGTGTTGATGTGTTGATTATGTGTTATGTTTTATTTGATATTACTACTCATGGTTGATGAATAACATCTAGTGAAATGGTGATGCAATGGTTAAGTTAAAAAATTGATGGACATTGGATTTTTTTTTAATCTACACATACAGGACTTTAATTCACTAAAGTAGCGTACGGAAACGAGTTCCCTAAATAATAATAGTGTACACTTCTCAAAATTTCAAATTGAGTCCTAACTGAAATAAAAATACTTATTCACCCCCCTCTTAGTATTTTGAAATTGAATCCTAAGTGAAATAAAAATACTTATTCACCCCCCCTATTAATATTTTTCCTAACACTTGTTCCCACCCTAACATCTCTTATTCCTAAGGATTTTTGACTTCCATGACAACTTGCATAGGATATGACCTTTAACTGTATGAGCTTCCTTGAATTCTAAGTCATATTATTGTAGTAGGTTATCAGTTAGCTTTTCATTCACCTAGTTTCTGTTGTACAAACAAAGATCTAACTGTGGGATGAGGAATAAAAACTATAACATTATTCTTCAAGGCATATGGCATTAAACATTTAACTACTTTGTACACCACATAATCTTTCTTATCCATATCTAGGTAGTTTATTTCTAACCCCTGCATGCCTGCACTCATGAATGAAATAGGCTTCTCATTTCCATGATCGTATTTCTAAGTTAGAATATTTGTTAATGAAGAGTTTGAGGCAAAGGTGTAGAGCATGAAATATTTATCAAACTTAGGGCTAAAAAGAGTTGGAGATTCAGCTATAACTTTCTTAAATTTGGTGAAATATTCTTTCTCCTTTTAATTCCATTTGTAATTTGTATCCTTATTTATCATATGTTGTAATGGTTTAACAATTTCGGCATATTCGGAAATAAATTTTCATAGAATATTAATTTTACTAGAAAAGGATTGTTTTCCTTTCTCACTAAAGGCTTTGACACATTCATGGTCCATTATAACACCACTTTTTACAATGATGTGCCCTAGAAGATTTCCTCCTAACATTGCAAAAACAATTTTATTTTTATTAGATGTGATACTTTTGTGATCCATATTATAGATAAATGTCTTTCGGGATAATCACATCATTATGATTTGGTCGACGTTTCAAACCAAATAATGTGGTTCATCCTTAGGGGAAGGTGAAAGAAATCGTCCAATCTTCAGGAATAAATAGTAAGGATGCATCATTGCCCCACATTAGTCGTTGAAAACTAGCCATTGAAAACTAGTTGTTGGAGAACAATCAATCAAGAAGGGTTAAAACTGCTCATGTTGATACTATCTCCAAGGTTCATCTCCTGTTTATTCAAGAGACCTCGAATAAAATTGCACATATCCTTAGGCAGAATAATGTTTCCTCTTAATTCAAACCTCTAAGGACCATCATAAATTCTCTTGGTTTGGTTAAAGATCTTATTGACCCGAAGGACATGAGAGGCGTTTACCTGATTCCATGTTCATGCGACACTCGATATATTGGAGAAACAAGTTCATCAATCAACTAGAGGATCCATGAACACGTGGTAGACATTAGGCACAATCGTTCCTGCTCTTCATCTCTAGCGGAGCATGTGGCAAAGTCCAAGCACCATGTATGTATTGAGGATTCCAAAGTCCTCGCTAGGGTTGACATTTCCACCATAGGAATCTTAGAGAGGCTACTAAGATTGAAAGGCATAATAGGAATCTCAACAGAGATGATGATTGGAAATTGAGTAAAAGTTGGATTCCGACCCTCTCCTTATGATCATGTTCCCGCCTTTTTCCCTTTTTGTCTTTTTCCTTTTAACTTATTCTCACTTTATGTATACCTTATATCCTTATTCTGATTTATCATTTTAAACCCTATTTAATCTCAATTATTGATCTCTTATTTTCTTCATAGTATTTAATCTCTTTTTCCTTATAATACATATTATTGAGAGCTAAACTTATAATCTCCCTATTAAAATTTATAGCTTATCCTTAACCCCTTATTAATTTATGAGTTTTCTAACCATTATATTACTCCTTATTACTATTTTATAATTTTATGATAACTCCTAACCCCCCATTGAAACCCTCTCTTTACTTTATTTTTGAAACCTAACATCTATTTTATTACTAAATGAGGAATATTAAAGAATTTATACCTAATTAAATTTTTTTGGGTTTTTAAGTTAATATTAAAATATAAAACTACTTTTTACATTGAACTTTTGGATTTTATACAATACAAAATATTAAAACTGTGTATTACTAGATTTAGGATTATTAAATAATTTAGATCTAAAATAATTTTTTGGTATTTCAATATTATAATATTAAAACTATTTTTAAATAAAAATATATAAAAATGAGGAATTTTATTACTATATGAGTAATATTAAATAATTTTGTATGTATTTAAAATTTTTGGGTTTTTAAATAATATTAACATATAAAAACTATTTTTTATATCTAACTTTTGGGTTTTTAAATAATACTAAAATATTAAAACTTTGTATTACTAAACTTAAGATTATTAAATAATTTAAATCTAAAATATTTTTTGGGATTTTAAATAATATCATAATATTAAAACTATTTTTAAATAAATAAAAAAATAAATGAATTTCTTAATATCAAAATATTATAACATTTCAATAAAAATAAAACTTTTAAAACTTTTAAATAAAAAAAATATTTAAATTTCTTGTTTCACTGTTTTCCAATGGCTAGTTTTCAATGACTAACCTGAGGCAATGATGCACCACTACTATTTATTCCTGAAGATTGGGTGATTTCTTTCACCTTGTCTTGAGGATGAACCACATTAGTTGCTTCGAAACGTTGACCAAATCCTAATGATGTGATTATTCCAAAAGACATTTATCTACTTTTCTTTTTGTTATGCACTTGACCTACAAAAATAACAGAATGCTAGTAATATGAAACAATATTCAAAGAAACACAAAAATATCACATGAATTGAGACAAGTTGTAGGAATATTTAATTACTTAGAAGAAAAATACAATGTTCACTTTCCTCTTTGAGGGGGAAACCTCCAACAGAGCAAAGCTCAATTACAATAAAACTCGATGATTCTTCCCATGTTATCGAAGACTATTTATAACTTTATGACATCCAAAATCCTAAATATTGGTGGTCCCTTGCATAATACGGGTTAAACACTTTATTTATTAACTATAGCCCATTTATAACTAATTGTGGTCCCTTTTCTATAATTTAGGTCAACCACTTACAATTATTATTAATTCAGATAACCGCTTATGGGCTATATTGACTGAACTAACTAGCTATAATTCTGACTAGGCCCCTTGGGCTTATTACATAGATAAGGGGTTTAGGGTTTGACCCTAGCATGCCCTCCCCCATCAAAATCAGCTTTGTCCTCAAGGTTGAAGTTGCGGAAACTACTGAATAATAGTGATTGGTTACCATGTCTCTTGTTCTAGTGAGGTGTCTTTCCACTTGATGAGTACTTCCTTTATTGTGCGACTGTGAAGATGTATTTCATGAGTATCGAGCACCTGTTTGGGTCGAATCCAAAGTGAACCTTCCTCATTCAATTCTCATATACTTGTTTGAACCATGAAATTGTTCTCCAAAACATTCTTGAGGGAGGATACATGGAATAATGGGTAGATTTTTGAAGTAGTTGGTAGGGCTATCTTGTATTTGGCTGCTCCTATATGCTAAAGTACCTCATAATGTCCATAGCATTTTGATGTTACTTTCTAGAAACCATTTTCTTTACGAGAGGTCTTCTTATAAGGTCGGATTCGTAGGAACACATGGTCACCTACTTTTAATGACCCCTCTGAAAGATGTTTGTCTACATGTTGATTCATTCTATTATGAGCTTGATGTAAATTATCTTTGAGATGAGCGATCATGGGGGCATGGTTCTACAGGAGATGAAAAACTTCCTTTAATTTGGAACATCTTAGGATAGAGGAAGTTGGTGAAGGTGAGATTTGGCCATACACTTCCTCATATTGTATCATCTTAGTGGCTTCATGGTAGCTATTATTATACCATAATTTGACTAAAGGAAGCCATTGTACCCATTGATGCTACTTGTCTAAAATGATGTACCTCAAGAGTTCTCCAAACATTTGTTGACTGCTTCTATTTGAGCATCGGTTTGGGGATGATAATATGTACTTAGTTGGAGTTACATTCACTATATCTTCAAAATTTATTGCCCAAATTTGTTGGTGAAAGTGGGGTCTCGATAAGGCACAATGGAAGTAAGAATGCCTTGTAGTTTGAATATTTCGTCCATGAAAAATTGAGCCACCAATGTTGGGGTAAATGGGTTTGGTAGAGAGGAAAGATGAGCATATTTGGAAAGTCTATCAATAACCACCATGATGAATAGTTTGTTTCCTGGCTTTGTGAGACTTTTAGTGAAATCCATGGAATCGTATGTCTAGATGAAAGCAAGGAGTGGAAAGGGTTGTAAGGCTCTTGATAGCTTGTGTTGGCATTATGGCTAAAGTGTTGTCCTTGATGGCAACCCATTCAGGTGACAGATCACAGTACTTCAAGTCAGGAGCAGAGATTGATGATCAGCTATCAAATATTGAAGAAAATAAGGGGTACGCAGGTACACCTTGCATAAGGTGCGTACACGCAGGTCAGTGTTACATAAAGTGCGTACATACCCGTAGTTATCCCGTTCAGGAGGTGCGTACCCCCAGTGCACACATTTCAAGGCAAAGAAATTCACATGTGGGGTTTTCTTATGTTTTACTCTTGGTATTTAGCCGACGGTATTGTGTTATTATGGTGTCGGCTCGTGGTATTGATCCATGATTTAAGGAAGAGCCTTCCTATATAAAGCAAAGGAGATCATTTGGATTGAGCATGTTTTGGGTTGAATATCTTATGAGGGCTAGATCTGGTCTAGATCTAAACAAGGCGAATCTACTGATGGACCGAGATCTCTTCGGCACATGTTCAGATCTGTAGATCTGACTATCTGGGTTACTTCTGAAGTCTTGAAATCATCTATGCCTGGAGGTACGTAGGTGCAGTAAGAGAAAAGTGTGTACGTACGCAGGAACGAAGCGTTTCAGGTGCGCCGGTACGCAGGCACAAAAGGGTTCAGGTGCGCCGATACACAGGCAGTTCAATGGACTTAGAGCGAGGTACGCAGGCTAGCAGTTGAGCAGGGTGCGTACTGTATGCAGGCTAGCAGTTGTGCAGGGTGCGTACTGTAAGCAGGCCAGCAGTTGAACAGGGTGAGTACTGTAAGCAGGCCAGCAGTTGAGCAGGGTGCTTACGTAAGCAGGCGAGCAGTTGAGCAGGGTGCTTACTTCTCTTAAAATATTTGTTTATCATTGTTGTGTTCTGGGTTTGGTCCTATTATTGTTGATCTAGTTACTACAGTTGACTGGGTGATTCTCTTATACTTGATGATCATTTAATGCTTATGGATCCAGTTTGAAAATTTATGAAAAGTGGTCCTTGTAAGAAAAGAAGTAGGGGGTTATAGCTCCCTTCCAGGAGAGACTGGAAAACGAGAGAGAGTTGTAGCTCTCTGCAGGTTGCAACCTGTGTACTGGTAAAGGACTGCACCAGTACAAAACCATTTAAAAGGAGTTTCTAATTTGAAAGAAGATAGAGACATATTGCAGCAGGTGGTTTTCACCCACATTGGGTTTCCACCTTACATCTTGTGTTCTTTGGTGTGACTATCTGTTTTCTTTTGTTCATGCGCATTATTTTATGGTACTGACATGCAAAAATAATTCAAAGAAAAAATAAAGAAGATTTATTAAAAGAATTGTATAATACTGATTCACCCCCCCTCTTAGTATTATTTCCAACAGCTTGATAATTTCCCCTTTGTTTCACTGGGATATGTCACATTCAACTACGAAAGGAATAAACTCGTTCTTCATTTCGTTCTGAAAAACAGAGCGACATGCTCATGCATAAGTCTTATGAAATCCCAAATGTACTACAACTAGAGAGGAGTGAAATTGTTCCAAGATGTGGGTTTTGAGGGTGGAGGTTGACGATAACATTACCTGATCCTTATAGAGAAGAACCTCATCCTTATAAGAGTATTCCTCTGAGGAATTAGGATCTACTCATAATCCATTAATGAGTTGAGATAAAGAGGGGTGGGAGCACCATTCAAGATGGGCTTCTTCAATCCAATTTGGAATGGGTAGAGAGAGGGATAAAAGGGTGCCCTCATCCTCAAATTGGTGGGATAAGGAACCAACTAATACATTGTCGTGCCCCTTCTTGTAAATTATCTCATAATAATATTCCAACATTTTTAGGAGCCATTTATTTGGTTGTGGGGACTATTGGAGTTGTTCGAGGAAATATTTTGGACTATGATGGTCAGTGCAGATTTGGAAATGTCGTCCCAATAAGTATGGTCACCAAATGTTTATTACATGTAAGATGCCCATCATTTCTTTCACATATGTAGATTGACCTAGATGTGTGCCACTAAGTTGTTGACTTGTGAAAGCCAATAGTCTACCTTCCTACATTAATACTACACCAATTCCCACACCAATTCCCATACGTGACGCATCACATTCAATCAGAAACAGTTTTGTAATGTCTGGTAGGGCGAATACTAGGGTGGAGCACATGAAATTTTTAACAGCTAAGAAGGCTTGTTGAGCGACATCATTCTAGAGAAATACTTTTTCCTTGAGAATCTTAGTGAGGGGTCGCGAAATGTGTCCATAATTGTAGAAAAATTTGTGATAGTACCCTGTGAGACCCAAGAATCCCATCAAAGTTTTCAAGGTTTTTGGTGGGGCCAATCTTACATTTCCTGAATCTTTTCTAGATCAACCCGCACTCCTTCATGACCCAAAATGTGTCCTAAATATTCTAATTCTTCCATTCCAAACAAAAGCTTGGATAATTTGAGAAATAGTTTATGATCTTGCAGACCAACCCTCACTCCATCACAACCCAAAATGTGTCCCAAATAATCTACCTCTTCCATGCCAAAGGAACACTTGGATACTTTGAAAAATATTTTATGATCTTGGATTAGTTGCAATACTTCGTCAATGTGTTGAAGAAGAGTGTCCCATGTTATTCTATAGATGAGAATATGATCAAAAAATACCAAGAAATGTTTTTGAGATATGATTTCAGAAGGTTGTCCATGAGGCTCTATAAAGTGGATGGGGAATTAGAGTGACCAAATGGCATGACCAAGACTTCATAATGACCTTCATGAGTTCATAATGATGTCTTTGGAATTTCAACTTACTTCATCTGTATTTGGTGGTAGCCTGAGTGGAGGTCTAACTTGGTAAAAAATTTTGCACCATGTAGTTCATCAAGCAGATCATCAACTACTGGGATAGGAATCTTGTCGTTCATAAAGAGCTTGTTAAAGGCTCTAAAGTCTGGAAACATTCACCATTCACAGTATTTCTTTAGAATCATGACCACTGGAGATGAATAAGGGTTGGTGTTGGGACGAATAACACCAACTTTGAGGAGTTCCTTGATGAATTTTCAATTCCATTATTTTGTGCAAGATGATATCAATAGGGGTGGATGTTCGGCAGCTGGGTACCCAAGAGAAAAGGGATGCTATGATCATGTTCACCCTTAGAGGGTGTGAGCTCCTTAGGTTTGTCAAATACCCACTAGTGGCTATCTAATACTTGTTGCATATTGATATGAATGTGAGGAGGAGTGGATTCAATGGAATGGATGGCATTAAGTTCAGCTATTATCCCATGATAACCCTTTTTTAAAAGCTTTTCCATTCGATGTGAGATGATGATAGTAAGAGCACATGCCTAGAGTCACCATCATGTATCAGTGTATCCGTTCTCCTTAAATCTCATATATAACTCTTGGAAGTCCATTTTGATAGGAAATACAAGAAAAAAGGACATTGGTGATGTTCGACAATTGTCACCATAAGCTCATTAGTGACGGTCAAAAGAGCCTCCATCACCAAAAACTTAACGTCACCAAGGGTGGAGTTTCCAAAAGTATACGTGTTGTGGTGACATTCAAGGCCCATCACCAATACTTATTTATAATGATGGGTAGCGACTGTCACCATTTTATATGTGCAATAGTGACAAACCTTAGCCTTCATCACAAAAAAAATTAACATCACCAAAGGTGACATGACCAAAAGTATAGGTGTTGTGGCGACATTCAAGGACCATCACGAAAATTATTATGAGGATAGATAATGACAGTCACCATTTCATATGAACACAACCGATTTATTGTGATGAATCTTTAATGCTCTACATTATTGATGCATATATATAGTGGCATTTATTGACCATCACCATCTCATATGAACAACTGTGATTTATGGTGATGTACCTTTCATGGCCATCACTATATATCGATATCTATATATATATATATATATATATATATATATATATATATATATATATATATATATATATATATATATATATATATAGCTATTTGTAGATATAGATGTAGATATATGTGTGTGTGTGTGTGTGTGTGTGTGGTGGCATCTCTTGATCGCCACCATTTCATATTTTGGTGAGGTTCGAAAAATGTCACCATAAGCTCATTGTTGATGATCAAAAGATCCCCCGTCACCGAAAAAAGATCATCGCCATTCCATATGGATATCAGGGCACGATGGAATCAAAGCACCAACCTCCTTCTTATAAGGCAGGTGCTCTTCCATTGAGCTAGCACCCTTTAAAGAATTAGACTTTAAAAAATTAGACCTTGAAACTTCATAAATTGTAAATTCTACAACTTTTAATAAATTATAAAATTTTCTAAAGTCTTGTAAAATATTTTATTAAACAAGAAAAATAACATCAAAGTTGGAAGTACTTACCTAATGGTTATGGAAGTTATGAAAAGTGAGGGGAGAGAAAAATAGTTATGTATAAGATACTCAATATTGTCAATTGAGTACTCAATTATAAGTGAAAATTTGAAGACATTTATAGCCTATAAATAACTTATAATTATCAAACCTAAAATTTGAAATTACAACAAAAATTGATTTCTCACCTTGTGAATAATGTAAATATGTTTTGATAACATAAAAAATTTCCTCTAAAACACTTGCATGCCAAAAAGTAAAAAACAATGAGTATATATGATCCAATTATGAATGATGAGCTACATGATTGAACCCTACTCTCTATGGGGTCTAAAAAACTAATTAGGAGTGCTTCTCATTATTAATTAATTCAAGATGTTAAAATACAACAATCAATAGTAACCCTAAAATGAAACCACTAAACATATGTTAAAATTGTAAGTACAAATTTTGGCTAATATTTTTGACACCAACAAAATATCCAAGGGGGACTCGAACACTTCCAAATCCAAACCAAGCAGAAGTATTCAAAAATGCAACTACATGGATACAAGGAAAGCACTCTCTACCTATCAATGATAATTTTTTCCTCCCATGAGAACTTCAATTGGAGAAGGGGTCTGAGGACAAGAACCTCAAAGAAGATAAATGTACACAGTACAAAAATACACTTCATCCCCACTCTACCTTTATGGAATAGGTCTATAGGAATGATAAAAAGATTCATAGATAATATGAATAACAATTTCCCCTAAAGGTGAAAATATACAGCGAAGGAATATAATATTTGTGTCTTCCAAGCCCAGGCATGCCAAGAGACACCTTTTATGTAATTACGCTGCTCTGTGTCCATGTAGCTAAAAATACGTTAAATTCTCTTAAGAAAAAATTGCAATTTTTTCCATTGACATGCTTCAATTCTTTTCTAAAAAGAGGATATGCTATAGTTTAGGAAGTTCACGCTTCTAAAAAAAAATTGGATGCTCTAATAGTTCCACTGAAAACATGTAAAGAGCATATCCATAATGGTAAAGGTAAAGTTTGTCCTGAGTTGTTTTTTGGCCAGAAATAAAAAATCAAGTTCAACCCAAGTTGTATACTAACCAAAAAAAAATGATGCATATGAGGGAAATTGTTTCTTTTGAAAAATAAACCATTCATTATATCTTAGAATGATCAGTGATTACTTTCATGATCTATTTTTTTTATTGTATAAGGAAAATGACTACACCATCTTGTTTTCTGCATTGATTGCTTGTTAATGACATGTCTCAATCTCATCATGAAAGATAAGAGGATATATGATGTTCAATGATTTGTATACTCTCCAAAAACTATAAGATTTTTTTCTCTTACAATAACCATAGTTCAAATAACAACAAAAAATTTAGTAGACCAGATTGACATTTTAGTGGAGGTTTATGTTTAGGCTCTACATTTTACATGTGTCTGTCACTTTATAAGGGCTATAAAGTCCATGTTAGAATGAAATGTTACATCACTACAATGTAGCTGAATAAAAATAGTTAAAATGTAGAATGATAGCTACGTCAAAGTAATAAATTCATATATGACCTTATATATATGATGATAAAAAAAAACTTGATTTTGGAACCAAGTGGAAATAAAGCTTACCTTTGTGTTTCTTGGTTGAACACGAATCTCCCTTCTCACACTAATTAAAATGTACAACACTAAACCAGGTCATATAATTAAAGAAAATTCTAGTAGGTTGTATCAATAGACAATACCTCCTTACGCTTACTCCTTGTAAGTAAACGTAGTGGTGTGTTCCCATTTCCGTTACGTAACATAAATAATGTTGGGTCAACCTGAAGTAGTTCTTTCACCACATCCAAGTAGTTGGCTCCATTGGCTGCCATGTCCATTATTGTATGCCCCTTTTGTCTGTCCTTTGAGCCATTTGTGGATGTTTTAGTAGTAAATCTCTCAAAATCTTTGTGTAACCACTTCTTTGAGCTAGATGCAAGGCATTCTTTCCATTGCTTGTGGAAATCCTTGTCGATTGATTGTCTCTAGAAAGAATCTAATTAACCACCTCAACATGAACATTAGTTGCATTATAAATAAGAGGTGTCGAATTTGATAAATTTAAAGCTTTTCTCAGATTAGGGTTGTGGTTGAGAAGCACCTTGACAACACCTTTGTAGAATTTCCTAGCAAACTTCTTAGGAATGTATTACGTTTCATATATATGCATATATATATATATATATATATATATATATATATATATATATATATATATATATATATATATATATATATATATATATATATATATATATATATATATATATATATATATATATATATATATATATATATATATATATATATATATATATATATATATATATATATAGATATATATCAACATTAATAATATGTGATCCCATAAACCAATTCAACCTCAATAGATCAAAAAATGAATTCCACCATTTAGTAGTCCACAAACTAGATGCATCAAAAGAGAAAATGGCATAGAGATTTCTCACATGGCATGTCAAATAAAAAATCATGCACAAAACATAACACAATAATTTGATTTTGTCTGCATTATTGTAATTTGAGCTAAGATTTTTTTTATTCGGGTGTGAAGATAAAGTATTGAGTATCTTTTCTTTTGTTGTGTCTCTCAAATGATATCTAGTAGAACATAAGAATCATGGAATCTTACTAGTCATCTTGGATTTGAGGTCCTTATAGTGCATTCTTTGTTTGGTAGAAGGGAAGTGTTTTGATTTAAGAGTTGTTCTCTCGCATTTATTTCATTTGTTCGATGCATGTTGACCATCACTTTGCCTTGCACCTTTTTCTATCATTGTTGAATCGTGTTCCCAACACTAAGAGTGGTGAAGTAAAGTATGTTCCATATTATGGAATTCATTAATTATGACTGTATACACATTTCTCTAAACCTCTTTACCCAACGAAATCCTTTTGTGATGAGAATGCACTAGGAAGAAATGAAAATAACCTCAAGGGTTTAGACAACAAAAGCGTAGCATGAATATTACTCACAATTATTTTCGCCAACTACAACTTATCTAAAGAGGCTTCAGTTGGTTAAACTAAATATTAGGGCTTGTCTCTATCAAAAGTGTGTTGTGTGGTTTTTCAAGGCTTGTGGCTTGCAGTTGGCCCTATTCATGCACTTGGCATGAGGATGTGATTTGGTGTCAACCATGGGAAAAGAACATGTTGAATACTAGCTCCATTTTGTCATTTACATATATTAGTAATTTTTGAATTAGTAACTCAACACTGGGAATGCATAGGTGCTACCCTGAATTTTTCCACACCTGAAATATTTACATTTAAGAAGCCACTCCTATTGATTCTATCAATATATGAAATTGGACACGAGAAAATATTAATACAAGAATATAACATGACTCATCAATTTTGTAAAGGACTTTTGTGTTCCAAATAGTAATAAGTGATAGGAATTTGTGGGTTTATTAATTATTTTGGATCATTCATCTAAAACATTATGCTAATTTTTTTTAATGGTATTGGACTATGGTTTGAATCCCTCTCTATGGTGTTTAAGTGAACTTCAATGAAGCCTTCTGGGAAAAAAATGGACTATACATCTGTAGAAATGATTAGAGGGTATTTTACTAGAGTTATTATGATTTTATGTATTTACTCAAATGCTTAGAATGTGAAAAAAGGTTAAGAAAAATGATCTAATGAGAAAGAGACCAGCCAATTCTTGGGAGTTGTTTAATAAAACTTGAAATTTATCATCGGATCTATCAACAACATATGTACTAATAATTTGATCCTGAAAATATGATAATGCAAAAGGAAGAAAAAAATATTCATAGTTGATGATAGAAGTGAAGATATAGCTTGGTACATAATAATTGAGAACACCACAAGTTAATGCATAAGGACCATAAGCAAAAATGCCTTTAGTTGTGGATCATAAGAGTTTTAGATACATCTAGTTGTTGCATCAACAACACAACTAGTGCATATTTGTTTTTACCTCCTGAGAGTGCAAAACAGGAGAAAAACCCCCTCCACTTGTCACAAAATTATGAGAATCTTTGAAAAAATTTCCATATCAATATTTTCGGGGCAAGCAAAAGAAGATATGAATAAGATTATTAAAGTGCATGTGATATGTAGAGATAGGAAGGAAGCTAGCAAGGAGGAAAAGAAAAATATTTAGTAGACAACGAGAGCTATAAAGAATTCAAAAATTTAATGTTGATAAGGATACATATAGAAAAATATATCCCAATAAGGACACCTATAGAAAAATATATCCTAATAAGTACACCCTCTTAGTATGTGTACTCATGTGTAGTGTGGGTATCAAATTCCACAATCATAATTATTATTTTTCTTGCAAATCAATCAAAATAAGTGTGAATATCAATATTGTTAAAACTCAAATGGAGGGATGAACGCAAAGAAATGGCCAAGGAGAATGCATAATGCCCCAAAAATAGAAGAATAAGAGGATGCAACTATTGAAGTTCAAGCAAACAGGAGAGCAGTAAATGAGTCAGCAGGAGGGATTTCAAGAGGATATAGGGACCAGGATGACCTAGGTGATTCTGAAACTAAGAAAAATATTTTTACTTTCCAAAATATGTCAAAGATAAATCTTGAAAATTTCTCTTAGGAATTAGGGAAGAAGCTTTCAAAATTAAATGGTACTATAATCAATCTATGTAGTATAGTAAATTTTAGAGCTGATCTATGTGGCATGGAAAAACAACCTTAACATCTGATAGAAAATACAATTAAACAACAAAAACAGGTTCACGAAGAAATTTGCAATTGGACAAGGTAACAGAAAATTTCTATGAGACATGAACAAAATGAGTGAATTGATTTACAATGTCAAGGGAGTGAAAGAAAATCTAGACCGTGAATGAGGAAAAACTCCTTAAGTTGCTGGAAAATCACCATAGCCTTAACCGAAATGGTATACCCCTTAGAGAATTTTAGGTTTGATACAGGAGGTTATACCTCTAATTTTGGGATTTTGGGGTTGCAGTTAGCCTAGCTTCTTGTATAGAGTTTCTATATAGATAAATACATTTCTTTCTTTTATTGTTTAAAAAGAAAAATTGTGCCAAAATATGTTACTCTACTTGTCTTATTTTACAAAAGGACCATGGATGAATAATATTTTAAAATAATCATATTAGGAGCTTGTAATTAATACATGGTGTTGAATCCTAGCACCTAGGATCTACTAGAGAAAATTTAATAATAATGAACTGATTTTTTCACCATGAGAGGAGATATGTGCATGGCTCAGTGATGGAAAATATCCATCCTTAGAGGGGATTGCTCATACACCAGAGGTGAGAGAGCCCAAAGTGTGAATTCCATTTTTATCAATACATATCCAATGACTATTAGGCTAGGTTCATTTATAATTATATTTCATTCATATTTCTTCATCAGAGAGTCACATTTTTTTCTCGCTATCAATAGCTATTAAAGAATGCTATTAGTATTTATTTAATTGTGATTGTCATATTCATAATTACCAATATGGTATGTAATATATTGACACAATGTTTTGCATTATGCTTCTATTTTTTCTCAGCAGAGAAATTGTAAAATCTATAGTCGTATGCCACCATACACTACTGATAGGTTCCCATAATGGAGTTCACATTTATATTGTCCATTGCTAGACATGTGAGAAATATCCATGGTATAGTAAATCAAAATAACCTATAAATTTTCTATATCCTACAATTAAATATGTGTAACTTATTATTATACTCAGAATTATCCGGAACCTCCACTGCATAGTAATCAAAATAACCTTAAGTGACACCCCAATGCTAAAGAATTCCCTAACTCATCTCTGTAATAATAGTAAATGCCATCTTATGAGAAAGAGCCCATTATCCTATGATTGATGACTAACTAATATTTATAAGAAATTTAGGGAAGTGTATTATCAGTTCCAATTTCCATATCATTACATGATTATTTCACAAATAAAATCTTCTCAAAAGGGGCATGTTAAAGGGAGTTCATATATATGTTACGTAAAGCACTTAAGATAGATCAATCTACAAAGAGAATAAAATGGACTGGAAAAACATTTTTGTAGACAAAAATATGAATTAAAAGCTTGTCCTTCCAGTGTTCTAGTAGTGGAAGGTGACATCTAGCATGTAGCCCATGTAGGGAAGACTGACAAATTATATTTTTTTTTTAAATTTATAAAGTTCAAATCTTACGTTTCAAATCTTAGTAGATCAATATTAATTTTATAAATTAATAAAGTTCAACTTATAGGTTTCTAGGTTGCAATGCAAGATACAAACACATATTGCAACTCGCATACACATTCCATTTACAAGGTTCCAATTTGTCCAACACCTACATCCATAACATATTCTCTTAGTAAATATCACCTATAACATACATGAGCAAGGAATATTGATTAATATTTTCAAGGCACTTTTGTATTCAATAATATAAAAAAATAATCATCGTTGGTTCATACTCACTTTGTTGTAGACCTTAGGGACAAAATTTTGGGCTCTCTTATGAGTTTTTGTTTTTTCCACCTGCAGTGGGAACTAAAACAAGTGGTTGTATGATCCATACAAGGCTAACCACCTAAAGGGTTGAAATTTGTAGGCATAAAACACTTGAAAGTACACAGTGAATAAATTCTAAATTGACTCATTAAATCTAGATTCAATATAGAAGTATGAGCAAACACTTACCCTCACCCTCTGTTGACCCTAATTTCGTATATTGAATATTTTTTCATAATAATTAAAGTTATTTAAAATTGAAAACAAAAATGAAGTAATTGACTGAGTAATAGTTTAGGATCATATAAAATATGTTTCACATTATTGGAAATTGGCATTTGTCATCTGACACTATAAACAGAGAGAACTTCTCATAAATGTTTTCATATCTAAGTTCTTTAATGCACTAGTGAAAAAAAACACGTGATAACACTACTCAATTCAAAAAGAAATCAAGAAATTTCAGAAGAACAATACCTATCTTCCCCATGAGAGCTCTACTTCTGTGCTAGCAGTTAAAAGTTTTGAAATTCCATAGTCTCACAACATGTGGATTGAATAATAAATATGACCCTAAGATGTAAGAATTATTTTTACCTTTTGAGTTGAATAGGTAGGAGAAATGGTAGAAGCCACAATTGAAACCTTCTATATAGCCATTTCTCTCCTATCTCTTCTTTCCATTTGTCGACTAGATGTTGCTTTTATATTATATGTCTTCTCCAAAGGGGATATAGAAGAGTTGGATTCATTTTGTTTAAATATATTACACTCCCTTCTAGTTGCATATTAAACAGGTGGATCTTGAAGATTGAGATTCACATTCCTCTTCTTAGTGAATTACAAACAATCAAACTCTTTGAAAAGTTCATATCTTCCAATCATTCCATTTCAATGAGTCTATCCCTTCCAATCCTTAATAAGTCCACCTTGGAAGGAAATTCCTTATACTACTCACTTTCTTATGGTGTTTGAACTTTTAATAAATAAACCACTTCTCTGGCATCCTTCACAACTACCTTTGCTAAAGCTACAACTAATCTATTAAACTAGGAAATAAAAACATGGCCTTTTGGAGAAAAATAAATTGAATGGCTTACAAAATATTCCTAAGGCTAAAGGCTCTATTTAATTTATAGATCATACATTTTTTTTGCAATTATCATGTATTCCTTTCTTTTAGCATAGTCTAAAACTATATGTAAATGAAAATTTCCATATGTATTCATGTTGAGTATTGCCATTGAATTTAGAATGTGGTTGAGAAAGAGTGATGTCTAATGTTTCAGGTGGAAACTCCAACCATTGCCTTTCTAAATTATTTTCCCCTGATCATGGGTGGAGTGTTCACCAAAAATGGAGGACACTAGTTTCGCTCACTCTAAATCCAGATACAATATGCAATTTGTCTAAACCTTCTACATTTTCACCTTTTCTTTGGACATATTTTCTGATGCGTTTTTATCAAATTCCAACCAAAAATTGTTCGACTGAAAAATTTTGGTTGTTAAATTAGTAAAGACTCAGTGCCCCAAGGTTTTCTCAGGACTCTGAATACATTTATGTTTTCAAAAAACATTCTCAGCAATGAATAATAAGGACCTCACCAAGAATTTATCACAACATTTGAGCGAAAAAAGATAAAAATGTAGAATTGTTTCACTTCACTATTAACTTCTTCTGATTCATACAAATGGTCTATTTAGATATACATTTATTTGAGAAATATGAAACCTATACCAACTTTTCTATAGATCTATTGGAACGTGATTGGAACAAACCATTGTTTCATTCACTCCTTCGTATGACTAATATTTTGATGTTTTATATTTGATAGAACATCAAGTAGTAGGTCTGACAGGTATTTGACTTATCCTTCCAATTTTATTTTATTTTTGAATTTATTTGTGCTTTGACATCATTATTGTTGTTATGTTTGAATTTGTGCCCATCCTTTCGAATTTTACAATCACTGGATTGTTGAATTGAGTTTTTTGTATGACAATTTTCTTGAACTAGATTTGTGATGTTGTTCATTTCTTGATAATAAGCTTTTATTATGATTTATACTTCTCTAATGCTTTTAGAATAATAGCAACTTTCAAAGCTAGGTTAAGTGTTGTCTTGACAAAATGGTCATCTTTGCAGGCTGACTTTTCAATCTGGAAAATCTATTCAGAAGAGCATTTCTCCATCGTTGATTTTGAAGTATTCCTTTACCTAAGAACACAAACTTTCTAATACGGTATTCAACTTTTCACCATTGCACATATAAGAAATTGTATTCTACAAGAGCTCCAATCTAAAGTTGGCTTGAATAGACCCTACAATTGCAGCAACATGCAGATAAAGATATAACTCTAATGTGTTTGGAATAAATTCAGCTCATGCTTCTAAGAAGGCTCAGAGAACATCATAGCACACAATTAACTGTTATTCAAGAAGCTCTAACATTTTCTAGTGACAAAGATGAGGCAAAGCATATACATTCAAATAGTTGTGCTCACCAAAATTATAATTGAGCGTTCAATGTATCTTGAATCATGGTCTAATCTAAATAAAAAATAAAAATACAAGAAATGTATGAAGAGTTAGAATATTCATTACTTGAACATTTTATGTGAAATGTTATCATAAAAATTATAAAGGTCCATTCATATACAATGATAAAATTGCAAGAAAAAAAAACAAAATCATCATTTTAAAATTGTATTTAGATTTATTTTGCAGACTGTGATAATCGAACATAATTTTTGCATAGAACACTAGGATTATACTATTCTTTTCAAGTATTTAGTACAAAATTGCATCCTATATTATTAAAAGAAACCATAGTAGCTATAAATATCTAGAAAAAAGATGCAAGCAACCACAGGAGTAATATTTTTTCTAAAAGTGTCATAGTGTTGTTCGTTAAGAAGATGAAAGTAAAGAAAAAAATATATTTCCATATGGAAATTAGGATATCTATAAAGAAAAATAATATAGTGATAGGTAAATACCAACACTGATTTATAACATAATTTTTTTAATTCTAAGCATGAATTGTTAAATATTAATGAGTTTTTTTTCAAGAATGGAATAGGAACATAATAAAGGAAAGGCATTGAAATTTGTTGCAAATAAATGAAAAGGAAGGAAAAATGTCTCCTATTAGCAAGATTTTTCAAGTTTCTCCTTCAATAGGACTAAATTTTAGTTGGAGGGAAGGAGTTGGCCTCAAAAGTATTGACTCAGTACTCTAGAAATCTAGGACATGACATATCCAAGCTAGTCCATTAGATAGATTCGTCTTAGGAAAAGGTTGCAAAGGAAAATGTGAAAATAAGGCTCTTTTAATGTGGGTTTTCAACTTTCCATTCGAAAATGATAAAAAAATCAATGCCAATGCTTAGTCCATGGTCTTGTTATTTTTATTTCAGCTTGGTCTTGAATGTTGAGATCTTTCTTTGGGTCTAGTGTTGATAGTGTTGGACCTACCAACATTCAAGGGATCACCCCGATATGAAGTCCCAACTAGACCTCACACCATTTGGTGTGGGAGTCCCATCTGGTATGATGGATCAGTTGCCATTATCTTAAAAAAAAATCTTATATCTTACTTTTTAGCACAGGAGAGTGTTTTTCTTTGTCTTTGAGTAGTTATTTTTGCATGCCTGGTGACTTTTAGTGTTACTTGTGTCAAGGTTATTTCACCACAAAGAGAGAGGTTGGGAGAGAGTCCCAAGTTGGATGGGAGGAAGCTGAACTTGGTTAGGAACACACAACACAACAGGACATGTGCAACTCCCAGAGGAGCAATACACACAGATGCAGAAGTCACAACACACAAGGGAAGAGAGCACGTACAACACTTAGTGGGTAATCCATGCGAGAGCGACGATTGTTATAGCAATTTTATGTGAAAGGTTTTGTCTGATGTCGAAGAGGTAACCAAGAAGGGTGGGGCAATGCTAACAACTTATGCAACACATTTTCATTATTATATGTATTAGAAGAGTTGAACGAATTCAAGTGTTGAACATGAGTTAAGCAACATCTATTAAAAGTGTTCAAGACAAATATTAAAAACAGTTACAACACATGTGTGAAAACATGTTGGCTTGTTAGTAGGCTTTTGAATTAAGCGAAAGTTCAAAGACACCTTGATACACCATGCATCACTAACCCCATAGATGGGGCTTTTGAGCCCCTACTTACCCCTCAAAGAAACTATTACAAACTCTCAAGGCTATGTGGGAGGAGCCAAGGTGAAAAGTCCTTTGCATGTACAAATGAGGGCTATTTACAACCAAGGGTAAAAATGACCCTTGTCACTATTCGACTTCCCTCATGACTGTTTGAATTTCATGACTTTTCAACTTTACATGACTCTTCAGAGTACAAGTAGGTCTCTTGGACTTCCACATTACATTATATTGATTGACGCAATATGGCCCACAGTTGTGATGTGGCAAACATGACTCATGACAAGACTCGACATGACAGTGTTGTTACGTTCATGCTACTGTTGGTGTGCATACCGAGCTGTAGTGCTACTGATTGATGGATGTTCTCATGGTGTATCACAGTTCCACCTCTGCATGGCCAGGTGTCTGGAGTCTTTGATGGTCATTGGGTTCGCTTAATGTTGCGTTTGCATGTTGCTCCTTGGTTGTACTTTGGCATGCTTAACATGTTCGTCCTTTTGCAAAAATTACATGTTCGTATGTTCATCCATCCACGAACAGATATTCGCATGTTCGTTTGACCATCCATCCACGAACACATATTTGCAATTCCATCCATCCATGAACACATCTTTGCATGGTCATTCATTTGTGAACACATCTCCTTGCATGGATAATTTATTCATACATTCGGGAAGGCATCCTTTTGCATGTACTCTCCTTGTTCATCCCATCTGTCATTGTTCCATGTCTATTCATGTACTTGTATTTGCAATCAGTCAAGACGAGATGACATCAAATCCATAAACCTCCCAGTCTACCATGATGCATGATCATTTTTAGATGTAGGTGACTAGGAGAGAGGACAAGGTTACAAAACCATGCAAAGAAACTTTCAAGCTGGGATGTGGGCTCCAGGCACTATTGATGAAAACTACGCAGAAGTAATTGGGAGATAAAGACGGGCATTCTGGACCAGCAGTGACAGTGTTAGGTCCCTTTACTACTAGTGTAACCCCTTATTGTTATTAGTAAAACCACCTTATTATATTGTTGTGCCCATGTAGTCCCCATATTTTTATTATTGTGCCACATAGAAGCCCACTATTGTTATTATTGTGCCCTTACATTATTATTCTTATGTCAGCTCTGATTATATTATGACCCCTTAGACTCTTATATATAGAACAAAGGTCATGTCATTTGTATCATCCAAGAATTGTTCATTTGTGTAATGTAAAGGAGGTTGCCCCATCGAAGAGGCTTGTTTTGAAGGTGTTTATCTATTTTTTCTATCTTTTTGTGATCTGATTTCATAACATTTGGTATCAGAGCTTTGGATTCTATGATTTCGCTGCTCCAAACAGGTCATCGTGGAATTTTCACTATAATTTTTTTCTAAGATGTTTCAGAAGCTAAAAAAAACCATTTGAGACAACATCTCTCTGAACCTCGGGACAGAATTTTAGACCTTTTCTTGCTATTTTTTTGGAGATATCATCTAAGGAAGTTAGAGTTTATGCAAGTTCTATAATTTCATATAAAACAGGTCATCGTGGAATTGTCACTATAAATTTTTCGCTACAAATTTTTAGAAGCTAAAAAAAACCCTTTTGAGAAAAGATTAGTCTGAACCGCAGTTCCAAATTTTAGATCTTGTCTCACTATATTTCTAGATATATAATATGAGGAATTTAGGGTTTCTGCAGGCTCTTGAATTACACCCTAAACATGTGACCTTGGGAAAATCATCATAACTTTCTCTCTGAGCATCAGATTGAAGTTTCGTAAGAAGTTTCAGAAAGAGGATAGAATTATTTAGTTTATGTATAATTTTTAGTATCTATGGTTGAAACAATGACACGAGGCATGTCATACAAGGTCACTCTACTGAACTAGTCTATAACTAGGTCATCGCGGGAGATTGGGAATAAATATTTCTTCGCGAATCCAATTTCAATCAAAATTGATTTTGAAAGAGGATTGAGAGGGCTATTATGGGCCAAAATTTAGGACCTTAAAGATCCAAAATTATAGATACAGTCATTTCAATACTGAGCTCCCAAAATGAAGAAATAGTGAGATGAGGAAGTTTGATGGCAAGGATCGAGTAAATTAGATACTACAGATGGAGAAATATCTTGATCTACATGGTGTACCACTGTTACAAAAGCTACATATTGCATCTAATTATTTAGAACTGAATCAATTTTTATGGTATAAATGGATTTGTTCTCATAAACCACTTGTCATGTTGTCAATTTTCATGGAGGAAGTGATAGCACATTATGAGGATACAAAGATCAACACCTTCTTTGGCCAATTGATAAATCTAAAACAAAAGGGTTCAATGGTAGAGCACATTGAGGACTTTCAAAAATTGAATATAAGGGAAAATGATATTCCAAAGAAGAAGAGGATTGATGTATCCATAAGGACTTTAAAGGATAACATTTAACATGAGGTTCGTCCTTCGGAACCTGACTCATTGGAGAAGGCATTCAGGTTGGAAAGAAAAGTGGAAATCAATATTATGGAAACAAGGATGTCTACCCTTCACAACTATAAAGATGGAACTATTGTTTCTCCTAGCTTTCCATAACCTACAAGGTTAACACCACAACAATTAGAAGAAAAAGGAGCAAAAGCGATTTGTTACAATTGTGATAACAAATACATTAAAATTCATAATTGTGCTGAGAAGAAATTATTTTATATAGATTATGAAGAGGAGGAAGAAAATGATCAAGAAACATCAAAAGAAGAGGATATACACCAGGAACCAATCCCATAGAAAGAAGAAATGAATCCGGCCATATCGTGTCAAGCATTATCAATAATTACCACTCCTCAAACTCGCAAGATAGAAGGACATATGAAGAAGAAAAAGGTTCAAGAAGTGAAAGACAAATCGAGAAAGAAGAAATGAATCCGACCATATCTTGTAATGCATTAGCCAGAATTACCACTCCTCAAACTATCAAGATAGAAGGACATATCAAGAAGAAAAATGTTCAAGAAGTGGAAGATCACATCAAGCATCAAGAAATGAATCCAACCATATCTTGTAATGCATTGGAAGAAATTACGACTCCTCAAACTCTCAAGATAGAAGGACATATCAAGAAGAAAAAGATTCAAGCAGTGAAAGATCACATCGAGCATCAACAACAAGTTCTCCAACTTTTACATGATAAAGCCACTTTCATGTAGAATCGAATGAAACACTGGGTAGATCAACATCTCAGTGAAAGAAGTTTTAATGTAGGTGATTAGGTATTTTTACGGCTACATCTCAAGCAAGCTATGTATGAGAAGGAAATGTTTGCAATACTACATGCACTTAAGAAATGATGACCTTACCTAATGGGAAGACACTTCAATGTAAAAATGAATCATGATAGCCTTAAATACTTTTTAGAACAAAAATTATCTTTAGAATGATAGAAAAAATGGGTCACAAATATGTTGGGTTATGACTTTGAAATCATCTACAAAAAGGGGAAGCAAAATGTTGTTGTAGATGCACTGTCAATAAAGGATGAGGATGCGGAAGCATTGTTTTGTGCTATTTCTATTATCCAACCAGATTGGATAAACAAAGCAAGGGATGAATGGAAGAAGGATGAAGATGTGTGGCCACTCATTCAAAATTTGTAGAAGATCCCAGTTCAAACAATATTGCCATAACTTGACAAGGAAGGAAAAATCATACTGGAGCATGGAGCAGTCACAGAAACTAGAACTCAGTAGCTACAAAATCAATAAATTTCAAAGTATCTCATCAAGTGGAAGAACTTACCTGCTAAATATTCCACGTGGGAGAATGAGAATTTTATACAAAAGCATAAAGAACTACTCAAGCGTTGAGGACAACACTTTTTGAAGAAGAGGGGCATGTTAGGTCCCTTTACTACTATTGTAACCCCTTATTATTTTTAGTACAACCCCCTTATTCTATTGTTGTGGCCATGTAGTCCACATATTGTTATTATTGTGCCCCATAGAAGCCCGCTATTGTTATTATTGGTCCCTTACATTATTATTGTTATGTCGGCTCTGATTATATTATGACCCCTTAGACTCCTATATATATAACGAAGGTCTTGTCATTTGTATCATCCAAGGATCATTCATTTGTGTAATGTAAAGTAGGTTTCCCCATGGAAGAGCCTTATTTTGAAGGAGTTTATCTATCGTTTGTATCTTTTTGTGAACTGATTTCATAACAGACCATCCATGGGATTTTCCTCAGTTGGAGGAAAAAATTCTGGAACTTTTGGGAGAAGCCTTGTAGAGTATAGGAGCAAGGGGTAAGCAGGGTCTGTGTAATTTCTAGAGTGGGCAGGTAGCAGGATCCTGGCAGAAAAAATTACATTGTTGCTGGAGGGAGTTGGCAGCGGGCTACAGGATCTTGGTAACAAAAACTACACATTTCCTGGAAGGAGCTGGGAGTTGCTGGCGAAAAACACTATACAGTTGCTACAAGGATGACTTGCTAACCACCTATGTGTCATTTCTGAGTTGAGTGGATTTTTGGGTTGCAGAGGGCTTGCTCATTAAATCTGCACAGTTTTCCAGGTGAGCAGTTGGCCAACTGACTGGTAACACGCTGGGAAAACTACACAATTTTTTTAGGGAGTTAAGATGTGCATTGGGTGTCAGTTGACCTACGTGTGCATTTTTCTCAGTTAGTAGAGCAAGTATGGTCCACAGTGTCTGTTCAATTTTTGAGGTGAGTTATTCTATGGTTGACCGTGTGATCAAACTGTCCAGCTGACCAGTAGGAGGGTTGATTGATGAGCTTGTGGGCGACGCAACTTTAAATGACTTGTTGGATGCTTCTACATTGTTCTAGGTGATAGTCGGGGGAGTCAATGACGGGGTGAAATTCTGGCTATTATAGGGTGATCTGGTCATTAGAACTTCCGCAAAAATGACTAAGTGTGTGAGTGAGTGAATTTGTACATACACAACCTTGCAAACACACACTCACATGACAAGACTCCTCAAACCATCAAGACACACTTGCTCCACATGACTAAACGATGGTGCGAGTGACAAGTACGACACTTGCAATAGATCGTTGAAGGACAACGATGATGCTTGCATCACAGTGCATACAACCTCATTTGTGAGGGCGACAGATGTTTACATAGAAAACACAACATGTACACATGAAGAAAAGACCTTGAGCATGACTAGAACATGGTTGCAAGTGAGAGATTGTTAACAACAAGAAATTTTTTTCCCGTTGAACGATCAAGTAAGGTGGGTGCAAAGACTCAACATGAGCCCACGAGGTGAACTCGAGTGCATGCAAACATCAAGTAAAACTCTCAAATGAGGCTACGAAATTGGATGCGGGCAAAAATTTTGGAGGGTGTTGCAGCTACTACAACACTTGGTGACACACTGGTAGAATTCCAACTTCTCTGTTTAGGTTCATTGACAACACAGGGCCTTGGTCTTTCGGGGATTATTGAATATCTATGTGAGTATCTTTGGTTTTCCCACATATTCCATTGATAGACATGATTCACCATTTGCCAACTAAATGAAAAACAACAAAAATTTTAGTTTTATCATAATGTTTCGAAATCGGGGAGGATACTTTGACCCGTGAGTTGAAAATTTTCAAAGAAAAAGTTTTCATTTGTGGTGTTGTTCTGCTGCCAGCAGGCCTGGAAAGTACCCCGGTGATTCACACAGGAACACATGCATTCTTCCACTACCAATGAGCTTGGTTAGTACCCCGGTGGAGTTGCATGCTTCAAATCTCTGCATAGGAAGCCTTTCTCTTCTTTCACCTTTGTATTTTCTCAAGATGACTGTGCATTGAACTTATTTGTTCTTGTGCGAAAGAGGGATCCTGAATTATTGAGGGAAAAAGAGGTTGTTCCTTGAGAGAAGCATATAATACCTATCACATAGGTTTGCTCGTTTAGATGTTTATGCTTCTTCATTTCTAATAGTTGGAAGAGCTTGAATACAAAGAGTAGAAGGTTGATACGGCATGGGGTTTCCTAGTGTAGACATAGGTTCATGATTTGACCAAATTTCCCCTTGCAAAAAACTTGTATTTTCCTTCAAGACTTCATTGGCCAAAGGTTACCACCAAGCACAGAGAGGACATACACAAGACTAGCCAAGTGCTACAATCTCACAAGTCTCTTAGATTTCAGCCACATCCTCATTCAAAAGCCCGAACTCAGTAGATGGAAACACTTATTTCTAAAATGAAAAATAGCAAGGTATCAATAAAAAAACAAAAACATAAACAAAAATAGTAAGAAAATCTAACACAACAACAAGCAAGCAAAGGAAAAAAGCAAAGAAACATGCAAAGCACAAAGCAAAGACAATGAAAAAGAAAACACTACTCCTACTCCTATGCCAAACGGTTGGGGTTATGTGAAATAAAATTTCCAATGAAGCCACCATAAGCATACCCGACCTTCAGTCACAAAGATACAATCAATTAAAATAGATAAAAAACAATGTTTTACCAAAAATGAAAAAACTTGACAAACTTACACGCGAGAGAGAAGGTCCTGCCTATGGGTGGAAGAATGTGTTACAACCACCCAACACACAATCTTACCTCTTCCGTTACTACCATTTTGCAACAAACCTCGAAGATCTCTTGCGAGTGTGTGTTATTATAGACCAGGTTTCTTAGAAAGTGTGAGGAAGGACTGAAGCTTGTTACCTACAACACGACTCGGCAAGTAATAATGTTCCAGCGATTCACTGATTGGATCATAAAATTTTTGATGGTTGTTTTTAAATATTTGTGATCTATGAGAAGATGGACTCCTAATTCGAGAGAGGGTATCATGCTGGGAATCTGATACGAATAGATAGATCTTTTCATTCTCATCGGTAATGTCAAGACAGTGAACGACTACCATAGCCATCGGCGTAGGCCGAAGTGCCTCACTTGTTTGACATAAGTCTAAGAAGAAAGATGTTACATGGGGAAGATCATAGTGCATGGAGTGACTTTCGTTGGATGTACTATTGTGAAGAAGATAAACTACATGACATCCACCCAAGATAGAAGAAAAATAAGACCATTCGATCGAGATGGCAGATTCCAAGTTTGGCACCAAAAAAATAAATTTAACAATCATGCGAACGGTCTGAATTAGGGAACCATGTTCGTTGTACACTAGACATGATAGAACACCCACCTGCAACTGGTGAAAAATTGCGCAAGAATCATGGACATCATAGAAATGTAGAAACGATGCCAACAATCTAAAAGTGTGAAATCGGTTGGGGTGTGGTGAAATGAGAGTAACTAGATTCGTGTGATAGGTTGTGTGCTAGTCATCACATAGGGATATTGCTGGTGTGATGAGTGGGAATATTGGACATGCAAAATTTGCAAAAAGACAAAGGAGCTGATTACGGGAGAGAACATCTGATAAGTATGATTCCGGATAAAGATAGTCCTTGAGATGATCAACTTATATGTCCCATGATTGTATAAGTGACAGACACTCCCAACCTGAATTAGATGTGAGAGAGGTGCATGAAGACGGACCTGTTGTAAGGGACTCATGGATTCGATCATTAATGAAAATATGAAATATTGAAATATCACACCTAGAATAGTAAATATTCTTTACACAGGGATCCACATATAGAAAAACCATGGAGATAGATGGATTGTATGTGACAAACAAGATCTGATTTGGTTTGACAGGCTTACCAAACTTGCGAGATTCTGACATAACCATCAATGGACATTGAAGTGCCTCGACTCCCTATCACAGCTTGAAACTTTCCAAAATTGAAAATTTTCATTTTGGGATGTGAACCAAATCATGCATGGCTTGAGGATAGCTATTGTTAATGATTTGAAAACTTCTCGTAGTATGACAACCATCTCTATCATAGGCTTCATCAAATTTTTCAGCAAGCTGACTTAATGAGTTGTCTTCATGCAACACACAAGATGATGATGAGTGGAAAGAGTCTAGTGTGTTAAGACTATTTTCATCATGCACAACTTCATTTCCTTTTGTCAATTGACGATATAAATCATAAGATGAAGAAGCAAGAGAACATGGAGTATCTCTGACACATGTCGATGTGATTGAATGATAGGACACATGGGAAAGTGAGGTGCAAATGAAGCTTTGATATTGATGTTGAAGCAAGAGAACACGGAGTATCTCTGACACATATCGATGTGATTGAATGATAGGACACATGGGAAAGTGAGGTGCAAATGAAGCTTTGATATTGATGTTTGCTTTGACTAGTGCACATTCTAGATCTGAGTTAGAGTGTACATTAGATGACAGTATATCATATCATGTGCTTGGGCTTTCATCACAACATACGGAAGCATGTCAGTGATGACAGCCAAAGACTAGAGGTTGATTGAAAGAATGGACTATGCATGATGTTTCACCAAGATTCGCGAATCAAAAATCGATCAAGAATGGAAGCTCAATGTTTTCATATGAATTCACTATGTCTTCACCGTCCTGCTCCCTCAGTTGTATGGTGAGACTGCCTTGCACATGAATGCAACTTGAGCCAGCAACTCGAGAATCAAGAGAGTTCACGTAGCTAGCTTGTGAAGTAGATTGCTCAAGCAAATCATGGTGCAAGGAGTCATGGCTTGTAGATTATGGAGGATGGAGGAGATGTAGATTAGACTCAAGCATCAAGTTACGAACAGTGATGTCCTCTGGTGGAATGGAGGGATGAGTTTTCACCATAGGATTTTTTAACCATTATGGAATTTTCTCTGTTGGGGTAGGAGACAGTTGAGAAGATGGGTTGGGAGCATGCTACACGAATTTCTCAGTTTTGGAACTGCTGCGAGGGGGTACCCACCACAAATTTTTCTTAGCTCTGTGGTCGCTACAAGGGGGAACCCTCTTCGGTATATGAGATGTCTCGTGGTCTACAAGAGTTGAGGAAGAATGGAAATCAGGAGGTTCACCGTTTCAGGAGACATGAACCAAGTGTTTCATTTATTGGATCATGAAGTCAAGGTCCAGAAACCATTCAGGAATTTTGTGACAGACGTGAAGGAAGCAGGTTGCAAAGTCCTCAACTAATTCGCTAGGCTTCATTCTTAAACAAGAGACTCTTTCATAGACACCTTGGTGGTCACACTCATCAAAGGCTTAATGGAGCTCCTTAAGGAAAGTGATAAGGGAATGGATGAAAGCAGGTGGTAGGGTATGACACCACTAATTAACACGGCCTTCAAGGTTGAGGAGGAAGAGTATGCAAACAAGCTCATCACTATCTATTTCATGAGATTCCTAGAAATGAATAAAATAAGAAATGTGCTCTGTTATAGATGTTCTACCCTCACTGTTAAACTTTAACAAGGACAAGTGATCAAGAAGCTCATCATGGATTGATAGCCGATTCAGGGAGAAATGAGAGAAGCACCCCAGGAGAATGAATTGTGTTTTATTCATTGGGTAAGCTATTCAACCTAGATGTACAGGCTCATCTTGTCATCTGGCCCTCCTTCTGGTGCCAGAAATCTTGATGATGCTGGACCTGCCAACATTCATGTGATCACCTCGATATGAAGTCCCAACTAGACCTCACACCATTTGGTGTGGTATTCCCATTCGGTATGATATCCAGGTTGCCATTATCTGAAATGTTTTCCTTAAATCTTGCTTGTCAGCACAAGAGAGTGGTCTGCTTTGTCTTTGAGTAGTGAGGTTCACGTGCTTGGTGATTGATAGTGTTAGTTGTGTCAAGGTTCTTTTACTGTAGAGAGAGAGGGTGGGAATGAGTCCCAAGTTGGATGGGAGGAACCCCAACTCTGTTAGGAACACACAACATAATAGGACGTGCGCAGCTTCCGGAGGAGCAATCCACACAGATGCAGAAGTCACAACACACAAGGGAAGATAGCACGTACAACACTCAGTGGGAAATCCATGCAAGTGCGATGGTTTTTATGGCGATTTTACGTGAAAGGTTACATCTGATCTCTGAGAGGTAACCAATGTAGGTAGGACAATGTTAACAACTTATAGAACACATTTTCATTAATATATGTATTAGAACAATTGAATGGATTCAAGTGTTAAATATAGGTTAAAGAAACATGTATTACAAGTCTTCAATACAGACCTTACAAACACTTACAACACATGTGTTAGGCTATTAGTAGGATTTTGAATTAAACCAAATTTCCAAGACACATTGATACACCATACATCACTAACCACATGGATGGGGCATTGGAATCACTAGTTAGTCCTCAAAGAAAAGATTACAGACTCTCATGGCTATGTGGGAGGAGCCAAGGTGAAAATTCCTTTGCATGTACAAATGAGGGATATTTATAGCCAAGGGTAAAAATGACCCTTGTGACTGTTCGACTTCCCTCATGACCATTTGACTTTCATGACTTTTCAATTTGACATGACTCTTCATATTACAAGTGCATCTCTTGGACATCCATGTTACATTACATTGATTGACACAATATGGCCCACAGTAGTGATGTGGCTGGCATCACTCATGACATGACTCGATATGACAATGTTGGTATGTTCGCACTGCTGTTGGTGTGCATGTCAAGATGCAGTGTTGTTGAGTGATAGATGTCCTCATGGTGTATCACAGCTTCACCTATGCATGGCAAGGTGTGCAGAGTCTTTTATGGTCATTGGGTTTTCTTGATGTTGCATTCGCACATTTCTCCTTGCTTTTACTTTGGCATGCTTGACATGTTCATCCATTTGCGAAAATTTCATGTTCGTCCATTCATCTATCAGTGAACACATCTTTGCATGTTCATCCATCTGTCTGTCTATGAACACATATTCACATGTCCGTCTATCTGCGAACACATCTTCACATGGTCATTCATTTGCAAAGACATCTCCTTGCATGGATGGTTTGTTCATCCATTCGTGAACACGTCCTTTTGTATGTACTCTCCTTATTCATGCCATCTATCATCACACCATGTATATTCATCTACATGTATCTGCAATCACTCATGATGAGACAACACCAATTCCATAAACCTCCTAGTCTACCATGATGCATGATTTTTCAGATGCAGGTGACCGTGAGAGAGGACAAGTTTAAGAAACTGCACGAGGCATGTTTTGAGCTAGGATGTGGGCTCCAGGGATTGTTGATGGAAACTATTCAAAAGTCATTGGGAGATGGAGACAACCATTCTGGATTGGAAATGACTATCCGCGGGATCTAGCTTCGGTTGGAGGACAAATATACCCAATTTTGGGAGAAGTAGTGCAGGCTGCAAGAGGATTGGGCCAGCAGGATCTATCCAATTTCTAGACTAAGAAGGCAGTGGGAGCTTGGTAGGAAAAATTGCGCAGTTCCTAGTGGGAGATGGCAAAGGGTTGCGGGAGCTTGGTAGTAAAAAATATGCAGTTCCTGGAGGGAGATGACAGCAGGCTGCTCAGTGTTGCAGGTGGGAGAAATTGTTATTGGGAGGTTGACCTGCTAACCACCTCTGTGCAGTTTTTGAGCTAAGTAGACTATTTGGCTATAGAGGGGTTGGTCATGAAATATGTGCAATTTTTTGGGTGAGTAGCTAGTTGGCTCACTGGTGACTTGGCTGTGAAAGTTGCACAATTTTTTTGAGGGAGACAGGGACGGGCACTGAGTGTCTAACTATCCTATCTATGAAATTTTCTCATTGAGTGGAGTAGGCATGGTCTATAGCCCCTGTGCAACTTTTGAGGGGAGTCAGTCCTGGGCTGACTGCCGAGTCAAACTCTCTGGTTGACCAGCAGGAGGGTTGATTGATGAGCTTATGGGAATCCCACCTTGAAATGGCTTGATGTATTCTTCTATGTTGTTCTGGGTGATAGTCAATGGCGGGGTGAAGCTCCTGTTGTTAGAGGGTGATCTGGTCATCAGAACTTCAACAAAAATGACAAGTGTGTGAGCAAGTGAATTTGTACATACATGACCTTGCAAACACACACTCACATGAAAAGACTTCTCAAGCCATCAAGACACACATGCTCAACATGACTGACTAACGATTCGAGCGACAAGAACTTGACACTTGTGGTATATCGTTCAACGAATATGATGACACTTGTGTGATAGTGTATGCAACTTCATGTGTGAGGGTGACAAATGTTTACATAGTGAACATAACATGTACACACGAAGCGAAGACCTTGTGCATGACTAGAACGTGATCACAAGTGAGGGATTTTTACCAACATGCAAAAATTATATATTGAACGATCAAGAAAGGTGGGTGCAAGGTCTCAACATGATACCACAGGGTGAACTTGAGTGCATGCACACATCAAGTAAAACTCTCAAATGAGGCTCTGAAATTGGATGCGAGCCAAAATTTTGGAGGGTGTAGTAGCCACTACAACATCTTGTTATGATTTTTTCATTTCATTTATCTCTTGAGAAGGTATTAAGGGATATAGGTGATAAGATGGTTATTTTTTAACACCTCTCCCTTAAAAACATATAAATATATGGTGTGCCACAATTTGTTGTTGTAATATTTCAATCATAAGCCCTTCCTATAAGCATGCCCTTGAAGGGAGGGTATATAAAGGAAGCAGAAAAAATGAATATTTTATGTCGAGTCAAAGGAGGTCCATGGATGGTACGTGTCTCTGGAGGTTTTCACAAAGGTGAGGGTGAATGGATTTTACCTCCTATTACAACATTTACTATTCCACTGTTCGAGGTGCTACATGGCATTGACTTTAAGGGTCAGAGGTGAAAAAATGAGAAGGCATGTGTGATTTATCATATGATTGATTCTTCAACGGTTGACTTTTTGGAAGATATATCCTATAAAATTGAAAATATTGAAGCCCTACCACCTCTAGAGTAAGTAGAGTATGAGAAAATATTTTCTAAGATTCAAAGAATCTCTCCATATTTTCTCGTGAGATCCACGTAAGTTATGTTCAAGTGTTGATAACTTGTGTTAAGATATCATCTTTTATTTGGGGCACATATACTTATTCAACTAGTGGTGGAGCATTCAACCAATGAGTAGGAAACGTTGTTCATTCACAAGGTTGGCACCCATAAAAAGTACTCCCTCTCTACCCAACTCGAAGATGAGGAGCGTGCATAATGGACTTACTACTGTAACAAATTGAGAATATTGGATTATCTTAAAGTTCAAGGGCTTGAAGTGGTTGCTACAACCAACAAATATTTTAAGGAACCATGTGTTTTAAAATTAAACCATTGTGGTCAAGGAGTTGCAAAAGAGGAAGGCCTTATGGCTATTTTTAAGGGGTTGCAATGACCCTGGTCTTGTGGTAAATATGTAAATATGATGTAATGGTCCTCATATTAGTACATTCATGTACATAATGTAAATATTTGCATATCACCTTGCATTGTATAAATATCATAAATTCTTTGTCATTACCCTAATGTACATGTTGAAGTTGCAATTGCATGATTACGGGAAACACTTCTTAGTTATCCTTGTGTACATGGGGAATATCATAATTACACTATGTCCAAAAATATAATAATGAATAAAGTCTAACAGAATCAAAACCAGGCCTCACCCAATGATCTTTGCTTAAGGTAATGACTTATAATTATTGATGGCACATTTCTCTAACTCACAAAACCTTGTATTAACTGGGGGGGTTAGATGGAACCTCAATGACTTCAAGCTGAGGGTAATAACCAAAGTTCAAGACATAACACAATAACCTAGACATATGTATTTATACCAGGGGCATGATATAAGTATAAGGAAATCTATCAATGGGGGTGGGGGGGGGGGGGGGGGGGCACTTAAAGAGAATATTGCTCGACTCATATAGTAGAAAGAGAAAAAATAATTCCACCCAAGACCTAAGAACCGACTCACAGACACTCATAGGCATACAATTTAGAGGCCTTGATGTATCCAATGAGGGCGGGGAGATATTTTTCAACCTATTAGCACACGTGAATAGATTCTCTCCTCCCTCACACCTTTCCAATTCTATAATCGACCTAGGACGAGGGAAAATTATAGATAGGGAGAAAATGGGAGGCCAAATGATAGGAAAGGGAAAATTCAGTTAGCCAAGACCTAACTAACCAAAAGCATGGAGTGAAAAGTAGAAAAAAGAGAGAAATTGGGATAAGGAGAACATGAAATAAAAGAGCACAGTGAGAGCAGAGTAAGGGACAAGGCACTGAGAGTGAACAAGATGAGGAGAGGGTAATCAAAGGAAAGTAAGTTATTGGGTAACTAGTAGCAGGAGGTTGATGCAAGGACGGTGTCACACATGGACATCATGGGGTCTGCACCATGAATATAGAAAACTAAATTATGATGTCAAAGGTAATCCTCAATCATGTTTTTTTACTGTACATTTGACATTTACAACATCAAACTACCACTTCTCTGCATCTAATTAACAAGCACATTCTCGGGTCTAGCATAATGGAAAAATCACTACCATTAACATCTTTTGATCAGTACAATTCCCTAAATATATTATAGTCATATAATTGTTGGTTAGTTTTATAATCCAAGTTTCAGGAACCTTACCACCATGCTTGTGGCTTCGCCACCTTCCTACTAGTGTGGTAAATACACCTAGTAATATTTTCACACTCAACACTATACAATAAACTTAAACCTAATCTCTTAGTGAAGAACAATTAATTATCTGACCTTTGGAAGTGTTTTGGGATTAACTGTTGGTGAAACTCACTATAGTGAAGTCTTCCAATGTGTGTTGAGTGTTAGTGAGTTCTAGGGAAACACGAGGGAGCACTAGGTCATATTCCATGGAAGTCAATGAATAAGGCTATGTGAGAGGGAGTTCTAGTGAGTTCTAGGTGTGGTAAGAGGGGATTTTCATGGTATTCTAAGAAGTGCTAAGTCATTCTAGCTTCCGGAGTGGCATGTTTCCAAGATGTGCCAGGTGCTAGGGTGTGCCAAAACATGCTAGGAAGTGTTAGGGAGTGCTAGGGAAACACAAGGGATAAGTAGGTGAAAATAATGCATGAAAATGAATGATTAAGAGTTTGTGATAGGAAGTTTCAATGATTTCAAGGTGTGCTAAGGAAGGAGTGCCAAGGTATGCTAGGAAGTGCTAAGACATGCTAGAAGCTAGGGAAACATGCCAAGATTTGCCAAGTGCTAGTATGTGCCAATGCATGCCAAGGAGAGTTAAGGTTTTCCAAGAAAAAATAAAAAGAACTAGTTTAAAATGAATGTAAATGAATGAATAAGAGTGTGTGATAGGGATTTTCACTGAATTATACATGTGCTAAGAAGGGAGTGACAAGATATGCTATGTTGAGAAACCTAGGGCATTAATAGTTAAAAGATTTTTCTTCTTGATAATTTATTGTGATCTAATTTTACTTCTTATCTTATAGTATTTTCATTCTTATGTTATTATTGTGTCCTTTTAATGAAGAAAATTATTTAGTCAATTTAGCATGTCCTAAATTGCTACATTAGTTATCAATCTGGGAGTGGTAAACTGATGAAGTGTGGCGCACTATATGTTCAAGACAACCTCTTTCTTACTTTTTTTTGTTTTCAATTTTTTTTTTTTTTTGGGGGTTTTATCTTGGTTTGTCTCCTAATGCGAATGAAAATCCTATTCCTAAGTTTTAAGAACACTTTTAGAAGGCAAGCATGGATATAGATTTTATGGCAATTATGTCCTTTATGATGACTTCCAGAGCTTAACACTTCAGAGGATCTCAAAACATACTAGTGATGATGTTAATACTTGAACAAGAGTGTAAATGTGCAGATATTCAAATCAAAAAATGATAAACTACTGATCATGAAATCACTATCTCTATTGCTCATCTAAATATAGAAATAAAATTTAAGTTATTGCACTCAAACAAATCAAAAAATGCAAACTAATAAAAGTAAAACCAATTCACTTCACTTATAGTCTGATAGCTTGCCAAGTAGCTTTTCGGGGTTAAGCCATGGCTCTGGAGATAATGTCAATAACATGAGGAATTGATACCTAAATTACCTACTTGCAAATGAAAATAAGATCAAGTCACTTCACTTATAGTCCTATTGCTCGCCAAGTAGCTTTTCCAAGTTAAGCCATTGCTCTGGAGATAACGTCAATAACATGAAGAACCTGATATCTAATTGTAGAAATGAAAGTAAATTCAAATCACCTCACTCATAATCTGATAGCTCGCCATGTAGCTTTTCAGGGTTAATCCATGGCCCTGGAGATAACGTTAAATGACATGAAGAATTTGATATCTAAACTAACTATCAACAACAAGTGAATAAGACTCAAATCAAAGCATAACCGAAATTGAAAGCTAAGAAAAACAAAGTCAACAGAGAGGCCAACATCATGTCACTATTTGTTGCAAAAATTGTATGAAAATGCTCAAGCCTAGCTTATCCTGAAACATACTGATCAGTGTTGGCAAAAATATACAATGCTTGGAAAATCATGTATAGGAATGAAACATTAACACTATAACTAAAATATGAAATATACACAGGTGAAAAAACTACGAAATATCTACAATGGAAATAAGACAATAACATATGAAAAATTTACAGAAATAAGGAACGAAACCTTAGCCAATAGGCGACCTCTGCACGGCCTTGGTTAACACGGTGTCAGTCCGAAATTACGCTCACACGGTCATATAAAACAGAGTCTTGTTATATTGCAAAATAGAGGAAGGATCCTCTCATTACAACAGCAGGACCAATGTCACGGCACAGTACATGAACTAACTGCAAGATTACATCCCAAAAAGAACAAGCTACATGCATTTGCAAATGCGTTATTTATAAAGGAAATTACATAGCTGTTTTTCCTGTGGAACACCTTCACCAGAGGACACGTAAAAAGACAACACCCGTGAGCTTAGTGTGTTGGTTGCCATGATCATTCAATCTACCAAAATGTGGCTATTGGATTTGCATCGTGGAGGCAGTCTACAGTTGTCAAAATGAATCCATGGATCTAGGAACAGTCTTGGACCTTTTACGTGTTGAAACAGAGACCTATTTGCCGTAGAACTCCTCGTTTGACCACCGTTTGACCAAGGCTTTCCTCTACGAATCTAGCTAAACCAATAGGACCTAGTCCATGTCCAGATCATTTATGAACTGCCCACGTGCCATGTTTTTCTTGCTGACACCTGCAACCTAGATATCAACAAAAACATCTGCAGAATCTCAAGTCAGTTGTGGAAATTGGCTGCATTCTGCAGCTGATGAGAAAAATCTAAGTCAAATAGAAAACAAAAAAACATAGTTAGAAAACCACTTAAATACACTCTCAAAATCAATATGCAATGATCTTTGATATCCTGTGAGGCACTGGTGACGGGAAAAAGTCTATAAAAGTGTGTAGAAGAGATGTAGTTTCAGGGCTCAACAACAATTACCAATATGTATAATAAAATACAAGTGACACAGTATGTAGGCTTGTTAACTAGGGCCAAAACCCCTCACTACCTGATCAAAATTCTTCTTGTACGTCTTCAATTATTGAGTAGCAAGACCATGAGAAAGACCTTCAACTCTAGTATCCTACAAAGAACATTGTCACTAACCTTGATGCTCTGACTCTTTCCCTTCTCGACTTTCCTCTTCATATGAAACTGATCTCCTCATCTCCTTCTAAGAAACTCGATCTCTATAATTTACACACTTTTTACTCCTCTTATAGAAATCCAGTTTCTATTATCTCACTTGATTTCTGTAGAGAATATTAGTCTCTAAATTTCTATCTTGGTTACCCATAATAAGTGTCCCAAAAGAATCCTTCCCTTGCTGCCCAAGAAGAAACATTCTTCACTACCCCAGAAGAAACTCTTCTTCATTGATCCTGGAAGAAACCTTCTTCGATATTCTCAGAAGAATCCTCCTTCGCTTGCCCAAAATAACTTTCTTCATTTTCCTAGAAGAAACTCTTCTTATCACTTCTTCACTCTTCTCTTTGTAGCCCTTCTTTTTCATACTTCTTGATCAATTGTATGAAAATTTTCTTACCTTCTATTGAGGCTGAGTGAGGATATTTATACACATCAACTCATGTCCTTTAGGTTGACATGATCTCAAGTAGTTAGGCTGACTTATTCTAGCATGTTCTTCCATCATTGTACGTTGACTTGAAGAGGATAAGTGATAAGGTCTTGGAGGATACTTTGCATAGACAAGATTGACCTTTTAGAAAGTGTAACATGACTTCATTACATGACAATGAATCTATCATTTTATCACTTGATGACAAATAATTCCTAAAAACTCTCAATGGGAATCTTGACTAAAAAGCAAAGCCTCTTACTCATGAAACCCATGAAGAAAGTCAATACAATAATTTATTTTTTCTTATTTACAACTCTTTACATAAAATCATAATTACATGTCATTATGAAGACCGACCCTACTTACACTTTTCAACACCCCCTCTTAACTAGGGAGGTATTCATAATGGTACTTGGAGTTTCTCAATATGAATAATTTCTCATAAGAAGAATTCATATTGGTAACTCATTTGTGTAACATCATATAAACCAACATTGTTACATAGCAAGGACTTGACTAACAACTCCATCTCTTGATAAGATCTAAGCACAATGGTGGTGAGACCAATGGTTTATAGACACTATCATTATTGTCTGTCTCAGAACATCGCCTACCCAAGTACTCTGGGTGTGTACCATGAGTAATATTATTATCTTGGACTCCCCAATTCTATAACAATATCGGTCCTTCATGACTACTATTCTATTGGATTCCCTATCTCATCCTCAAAGAGTATTGAATAGTAAATTATTACCCAATCCTCCATTCTGTCTTCCTGAGTAAAGACTAGAATGACCTGTCTATATCTCCCTCTCAAATAGGGAGGAAATATTCCAACAAAGGAATCTTCTCATTCCTACATAGGGAATGTACGTAAGATCCATCTTGGCTTATGAATTTCCAAGTTTCTTCCAAGTAAGAAACTTATTTTCAGACTCCCTCATATCTAGGGACCTATAGTAGCTCCTCGTGTGTAGATCATGGAACAACTAGATTCTTGAAGAGGTCCTTCCTTCGATGTCATGAATTTATTCTTCATCACGGATTCTTCATATTTAGGGTACTTCTTCATAGGGCACAGACCATCCACCACTTTCATTCTTCAGTTAATAATGTCCTGATACCATCAGAAAGTGATCCATGAGTTTTCACCTGGATTTGATTCATGTCATTCTTCTTTCATGCCATATTTTCCAGAAGGAGATTACATCCCTCGATATGGTCCTCTTGGAAGTCATCCATAGATCTTCCTTTTCACAGTCCAACATAATCCCATCCAGATAGTTCAAAAATAAGAGATGAATTCTTAAATGAGAATTACCTATGTAATGGTATTTCATCATGACTTCTTCCTGCAGGTATCAACATCTTACATGCAGATTGACACATTTCCCAAAGATATCCATTGTCAAGGGTCTCCATCTTTTTCTGAATCCCATCAGAGTCTTCATATCTTTCTGGGAGATATTCTAGTCAACTCTTCTTGGTCTCGGATGTTGAATGCCTTCTACCTTTGTTTCATATTTTCATGATCTTTTCCTTTGTTTTCACACTTCATTCCTAGGAGCTTCCAATCAAAGTTCCTCAATTGTAGTAACCTTCCTCATGATTCATATGAGAAAATATTATGTTGATTTCATCTAGTGGGACTTATGATTTTCTGCAATCTTTCAAAGGAGGAGATCATTTCTTCTTCTCATCATATTTCGCATAGGGGCTTTACTGGGGAAACAATATCGTACCACGTGCATTCGTATTAGGGGATATATAGGGGATAAATGCTTTTTATTTTTTTAGGTATAAAAAATGGAGCTCAAAGTTAATGAAAAAATATAAAGGGGTCTAAAAAATGTTAATGAAAAAATGGGTGCCTACAATATCTACCGAAAATAGGGGATTTTTCAATTCGGAAGGTGTATTTGGTTTGTATTGCTAGGGGGTTAAATAATGCTATTTTTAGAGATATTTTCCAATACATAGTAAAATTAAGGGTATTGTTTAATATGCCACGAATGTACGTGATATGTCATAGGCTCATTGAGTGAATCCCCTGTGATATTTCCCAAAATGGAAATAGTGATCCATATTATCTATAACCTTATCACTTGACCTTCATAATAATATATATGAACACACACACCTCGTCTTTCCTTTCATTCATCCAAACTTCCTTTAGTAGCTTCATTTGAATGAAATAACTTTATCCTTTAGACCTGTTTTCCTGTTATGTCATCATACCATCATCACTTGAATCCCATGAATTGGAATTCTTGATGAAACTCTTGCTCTCTTTCTAGATCTGTCAATCCTTTGATAAGGTTTCCATTAGAAAAACTTGAGGATATTTCATGTCCTCACCCAACATATGTTTCCTTATTGCCTATTATATGATGATCCCAGTTGATGATGGCCACTTATTCTTTCTATAAGTATCACTTGAGGTTTAGATGAGGTTTCATAGAGCTTCCATTCTTTGAAATCAATAGAAGTTCTCCAAGACATTATTTTTCTTCCCATGTCACGATCTCTTTTTGCTTTTATTAGAATGATATTTTGTAATTTGATGCATCCTACATTATTTATACCACCTCCTATCTATAAATTACAAGTGAAAAGTACCTTCTAGTGAAGAATATCATCTCAGTCATAGTAGAGATATTTTACTTCTTCATTCTTAAGCTTCTTTGTCTCAAGATCTTTCACTTATTCAGTAATGTAGGCTTCTTCCTTATGCCTCTTGTCCTTTTTATGTTTAATATAATATATTCTATAGTTTCTAAGTTCTTGAAATCCAGAATCTTAATTTAGCCATTTTCTTCCTTTTCTTTTGAGGACTGAACTTCCCAAATTTCCCTTTTCTTCTTCCCATACTAGCATATGCTTAATTCTCCTCATTTTGTCCCACATCAACCTTTTCCTTTAGTCTGGTTTCTTCGATCTTATATAGTGACCACAGATCTTGAAATGGAGTAGTATATTTATTCCCTTATAAACTTTAAGTGAAGCTAGCTCATTCTTTCAGTAGTGCATTCAGTACCACTTTGGTCATCTCTCTATCAAACATGACTTCTCCCAACTCTTGTAGTTGATCTCAAGTTTCTGATATCCTCATGAACTATGAGGCTATTCCTTCTTCCTTGGATATATTCAGTCTATAGAGTTATTTCCTTAATGATATTACTTCTTCTACAGTACCTACAAAAAAAAACTCTACCATTTTGTCATATATTGCTTTTCTAATCTCCAACTTTGACACATATGGGATTAGAGAGCCATTTATAGATTTTGTAAGAATCCTATCGGCTCTCACTGCTCCCTTAATGAATCTAGCATGTGCTTGAGTATCTTCCTCTCGATTCATGGTTATTTATCCCTTGATGTTATCTGTGAACTAATTATCAATAAGATTTAGGTTTTTCCTTTTCTTCCATGCAAGGAAATTTTCAACCCCAACCAATTTATTGCTTCCCTTGCAAATTGACATTTTGTTATTAAGAAATTGATGCTTGATTCCCCCTTAATTTTGATGTTCATATATGATTTTCTTCTTGAGAGATTGATGAGAGAGAGCTTGATTCACTATCCTCCTTAAATGATTTAGTCTTCATTTTTTCATGAATATAATTTCAAGACTATTGATGGTGTATATTTCTTCCATCTAGTGTTTTTAAGATCTTGAACTTGGTAGCCCTTAAATCTGTTATGATCATTCTACCACTACTTGTTGTATTCTTGAATCCCCTTATTTCCTTTAGAAGCTAAGCTCTGATATGATGTTGAGAAATCTAGGGCATGAATCATTAAAATATTTCTCTACCTAATAATTTCTTATGATATACTTTTAGTTCTTAGATTATAGTCTTTTCTTATTTATTTTTTAATTGTGTTCTTTTCATGAATAGAATTACCAATATGAACAATAAAATACAAGCGTTACAATATGTAGATTTATTGAGAAGGTTTTCAATGATAATCACATCAAAATTCATTTGTCGATGCATTTTGGACCAGTAAGTGTGGTTCATCATCACGACAGGATGAAGAACTAGATCATGGAAACAAGTTAAATAGAGAGATATCTCATTCAATGGCTACATTTGACCAAGGAAAGGACTAGGAAATGACTACATTTGACTTCGCGAAGAGATAGGGAAAATGATATTAATTAGTTAATTATTAATTAATTAGTTAGTTTTTTAAATTTATTTATTATTAGTAGGATTGTCAGCAATGGCCAAAACCTCTCACTTACTGATAGGAAAACCTGATCAAAATTCTTCTTCTAGATCTTCAATTAATGAGTACCAAGACCATGATAAACATCCTTGACTCTAGTATCCTCCCAAGAACATTGTCACTAACCATGATGCTCTTCCTCTTCCCTTTCTCGACTTTCTTCTTGATCTAGAACTGCTCTCCTCAGCTCCTTCCAAACAAACTCAGTCTTTATACTTTACACATTTTCATTTTATCCTATAGAAGTTTGGTCTCTATGATCTCACTGGTTTGCTCTATAGAATCTCAATCTCTAGATTTCTATCTTGGTTTCCCAAAAGAAGTATCTTAGAAGAATCCTTCCTTCGTTTTCCCAAAAGAAACCATCTTTGTTACCCCAAAAGGAACTCTTGTTTTCTGATCCGAGAAGAAACCTTCTTCTCTATTCTTCGAAGAATCCTCCTTCGCTTGCATAGAAGAACCTTCCTTCGCTTTCCCCGAAGAAACTCTCCTTATCACATCTTCGCACTTCTTCACGAAATGTATTTCATGTTTCTTACCTTCAAGTGAGGTTGAGTGAGGCTACTTTATACACATCTACTCATGTCCTTTAGGCCGACATGATCTCAAGTAGTTAGGCTGAATAATTCTAACATGTTCTTCCATCATTGTAGGTCGACTTGTAGAGGATAAGTTACAAGGCCTTGGAGGATACTTTACATAGACAAGATTGACCTTTTACAAAGTCTAACATGAATTCATTACATTACAATGACTCTATCATTTTATGACTAGATGAAAAATAATTCATAAAGAATCTCAATGGGAGTCTTGACTCAAAATCAAAATCTCATGCTTATGGAATCCATGAAGCAATTCAATACAATAATTTTATTTTTTCTTCTTTAAATCTCATTAAATAAAATCATAATTACATTTCATTATGAAGACCGAACCTAGTTACACTTTTCAATATGCTAGGTAGTGCCAAGGAATGTTAGAGTGCCAGGGTGAGATGCCAAGATGTGCCAAGTCCTAGGGTATGCTAATGTGTGTCAGGGAGTGTTAGGGACTGGTAGGGGAACACAACGGATAACTAGTTCAAAATGCATGGAAATGAACAGATAAGAGTGTGTGATAGGGAGTGTCAATGAGTTCCAATTGTGATAAGGAGGCAGTGACAAGGTTATATGCTAGGTAGTTCCAAGGCATGCTCGAGTGTCAGGTCAAGTCAAGGAGTGGTAGCATGTGCTAGGGAGTGCCAAATAATGCCAAAAAATGTAGGGGATGCTAATATGTGCCATGTAGTGGTAAGGGATTTTTAGATGTTCCAAATGTTATGGCATGTGAACATGTAAACTATGTTGCTTACTTATTTAATGGGCATGGTTGGATGCAGGCCTTGACTTGATAACTTGTTAAGTGTGATGAATTAAGATTGGACATGAGAAGCTTAAGATGCATTATAGGCCATTATTAGGTTAATAAGGAATATTATATATGTAGTAAATATAACTTGGTCAATTTTTTGCAGTCGAGGCAAGATCGGGTTGGGTTCCCAAGTCTAAGAAAAAATAAGGGTAGTTATAAGGGCATGATATCTAAGGAGTGCCAGTGTGTGCCAAGGAATGAAAAGGCATGCTAACATATGTGAGATAGTGCCAATGCATGTCGAGGAGTGTGTGGGAGTTTCATGGAATCATAAGGGAGAACTAGGTCAAAGTGCATGGAAATGAATGAATAAGAGATTCTGTTAGGGAGGGTTAGTGAAATCCACGTGTCCCATGGGCAAAGTGTGTTAGGAGAATTTCAGAATAGGAATTGTAGAAGTAAAGCCTACGATTGTGATAAGGTGATAGAAAAAGTAGTTTTAGACAAAGGCAGACTTTTGTCTAGGCATAATACTATTTTTTCAATGACTTGCTTGGGTTCCCAAGTCGCAAAAAAAGTAAGGCTATCTAGGAGGGCATGACTACTAGAGAGTGCCAAGGTGTGCAAGGAATGTCGATAAGTGCTAACACATGCTAGAAAGTTCCAAGGCATGTTATTCATGCCAAGACATACCAAGTGCTAAGGCATGCCAAAATATGTTAGGTTATAGGATGTGCCACCAACAGATGCTAGGGATTTCCAGATAAACACAAGGGAGGACTAGTTTCAATTGCATGGAAATTAATGAATAAGAGTGTGTGATAGAGAGTGGTATCAAGGTATGTTAAACCACCAAGGCATGTTAGGAAGTGATATTGTGTGCTAGGGAGTTTCAAAGCATGCCAAGGAATTTAGGCAATGTTAACACTTGCCACATACTGCCAAGGCATTCTAAGACATGCTAGGTGTTATGGAATGTTAAGATGTAAATTGTGTTTCTCAATTGTTTTATGACCACAGTTGGATATGCTCAACCTTGCCTTGGTAACGCGTTAAGTGGGACGAGCTGAGATTGGACATGGCTATCCTAAGATGAGTTACAAGTATTTCTTAGGTGAAAAAAGAATATGTTGAATTTCCATGACACATGAGAATCTGGGTTTGGTCTTAGAATATTTGATGCAAACACACTCAAGTTCCACAACACATCTATTTTTCAGAACGAAATCTACACACAGAGGGAATCAACTAATGCACATGAAAATTTTTAAATTTTTCAAACCCTTCTTCATTATATTACAAACTATAATAAAATAGGCTAGAGCTCCCATACTAGGGATCATGTCCCTTTAGGTCACACTAATACAAAGAATACAACTAGGACTTGGTGTTATTCCTTTGATAACTAATCTACCTTGAAAACAAAACACTTGACCTACATGATAATGGTCGTCACACACATCCATTTCAGTCCACATGTGCTGAACACATCTGGTAGGTCCTCTTGCCTCCCATTATGCAACTCCTTAATCTATCTCTATCAATGAACTCAACTCTATTAGGTTACTGAAATTAGATCAACAAACTTTTCCCACTATCTACCTCCATTTTCTTTCAAGGCCTACAACACCTAGGGTATTTGGTCAACCGTTCACGACTTTGTTTGTGAAAAACTCTTTGGTCTGCCCACATTTTCCATACTGCTACTGCAATATGACAAGTCTAAGGCTATAGAGGTTTCCCTTCCTTTCACTAACTCAATCATCTACAATATAGTGAACTACGGATATTTTTCTATCCCACTTGATGTATACTTTAATCCTTAAAATTATGCATGTCCGTAGGCCCAACACATGTACCCTCCTACTAGTCCTATTGTCCTTCATAAGTAGAAGACTTAGGGATCGTCTTTGAAAGTCACCTAATAACCCTCCAACTATACTTGGAATACCATCAATTTTCCCAATCAAAATGAGTTCTTTACTAATATAGGGCCCATATTATTGCCCTCATCCAGGGCTCTTCAAATTTGCCACCTAATAGTGAATTGAGTCCTCTCAAAATCACTATTCTTGTGTATAAATTTATTTCTTGTCGAATCTATGAACAAATATTATCATCCTCCTAACAATCTATAGATGACTAAACTAGGGTCACAAATCATCCATTACCAATCCATCGACTAACTCTTTATAGGTTGCTTCACATATCTGTCCAAATACCTATAGATAGTCCACCAAAATCAACTCCTCTTCATGTCAATCCCTTCCTCATATGGTGCACTTATTCTGCTCAATACTTTACTCAAGTTCCGCCCTCCTTTGGATATGCTATCTCCACACATACTTCTACAAACAATATTCTAGATTTATGGTCTATATTGAAAATATAAACCTCGCTCTAAGGGTCACAACCCCTCTTCATCTACGCAGATTTGTCATAGTCTTAAGGGAATACCTTGTTGGATCAACATGCTAGGAAACCACCATAATTAGGGAATTATAATTTTGTTCTAATTACTTTAGAGAAAACCCTATCCACCCATGTAAAAATCAACAACTCTTTCCTCGATAAGAAACTTGGCCTAGCTCATATGATAGATTTTTGGCATTTCTTTGACTGAATCTTGACCTAAAATTTAGATTTCTATGAACCTCAAACTAAGATTACTTTAGTCAATATTACACTTGTGGTTACTTATGTCCTGTCCCTAAATTCAAGTGCATGCCATCTTCCATTTTTGTTGTTCTTTATCACAGAACTTGTGGCCTAATAACCACCACAAGATAGGGTCTCAACCCTCTCTGCTATTTCCTAATTAGATGTAGCCTTCAAACAAAAAAACCATTGAAATCACATGCCCAAATTCATATGAGCCACCTCTCTTGAGATCAACCTGCGAAAAGGGAACCAACAATATGCCATCCTTCTTCCTAGCTTAAACCCATTAAGGTATGTGACATTCTTGTGAACCCTCACATGATGATCTTGCTCTTGGTGGATAATCATGGACTCCCTTTAGCAACCCTTGCTCGACCTACTTTAGGACTAAATATCTCCTCACCTCCTTGATCAAATCAGGTCCTTTTCACTTGATTTTCTTGCCTTAATATTGAGGCCTCCTTAAATATATTTTCCTAGTTATGCTTCCTAGGAACCCTCTAGAATTTAGGGGTTTTATCCACTTAGACCTTAGGAAATATTAATTTTCCTTTAGATTTGAAGCCCCATCTTAGATCCAAAACCCCTTCACTTGGTTCTTTTCTCACAAAGAATTTTGTGACTAAACTCACAAGCCCATCTCACTAGGCTTGTGGAGTAGCTCTCAAGCTACAACATTCAACAATATAGTCTAGTTGTAGTAATCATAACTTTGTCAAGTTCTTGTAGCCAAGCCAGGACTTGGTTGGTTTTTGAAGTTTCAAATTATGTAATTGTAGTTGTGAGGGCATGATAGATATGGATGAAAATGTGTGCTAACACATACTAGAGAATGTCAATGCACGATGAGGATTGTTAGAGAGCGTTGAGGCATCACAAGGGATAACTAGGTCAAAATGCATGGAAATGAACAAATTAGAGTGTGTGCCAGGGAGTGCGAGTGAATTCAAGTGTGCCAAGGACAAAGTGTGTTAGAACAAGTTCATAATACGATTGCAGGAGGTATGCCTATGGTTGTGATAATGGGTTTGACAGAGAATTTTAGACAAAGGGATACTTTGTGTTGGGCACAACATTGTTTTGTCTTTATCTATTATTTTTATATAACATGTGGCACACTTTGGCTGAATTCTCATGTTTTAAACTATTTTAGACAATTTCATATTGTACATTTTGGTGTATAAGTTTTGGGGCACTCAACTTTTTTCGACATCTTTTGCATCATGTGGTTCTTGCAAACTCTCAGTAAATTCTCCACTATTTATAAGAACTAGAAATACATGTGAAATATTGCCTGTGTAAGTTATGTTGCTTAGTTGTTTTATGGACATGGCTAGATGTGATCCTTGTGTTGGTAGGTTCTTAAGTGGGACAAGTTGAGCTTGGACATGAGTGGCCTAGGGTGATTCATAGGTAGTTATTAGGTGAAAAAGGAAAAATCTACTTGTAGTAGGTGAAATTGGTCAAGTTGTTACAGTTGAAGGAGGCTAATGTCACATGAACTACAATAGCTAAGGACTTGTTTGGGTTCCCAAGTCATGAAAAAATGTAAGGCTAGTTGTGAGGGCATCAATTCCAATGTGTACTAGGGAATGCTAACATGTTCCAAATAGGTCGAAGGCATGTCAAATATGCTAATATGTTTCAAGCATTAAGGCATCCCAAGAAGTACAAGGGTGTGAGAATATGTGTCAGGGCCTGTCAAGGAAAAGAAAAGGAGAAACAAGTTAAACTAGAAGGAAATGAACACATAAGAGGGTTAATAAGTTATTAATTTACCTTTTACAATAGGGGCATGCTAGACACATCATCACTAGGTGCCAATAATTTCCAAGTGCCAAGTGTCAGTGCATTCTAAGTGATAGATCTTCCTTCGTTGCTTCTCATCTACTTTCCAATAATCAAGATTATCTCAGAAAATAAATTTAATATTAAACCATCCTAAAGCATACAGAGGCATATTAATGAATGCTAGACATGCTAATACTTGTCAAGCACCAACACATGCCAAGTGCTAATGTGTGTTAGGGAGTGATACACATGTTATGAAGTGGAAGGGCATGTCGAAGAATTTTAAGGTGTGCCGAAGAGTGCTAATGAATATTGAGGAGTATTAGGGAGTACTAAGGAAACACAAGGAAGCACTAGGTCAAAATGCATGGAAGTGAATGAATATGAGGGTGTGTCATGGAGTGTCAACGAATGTTAGCTAGCATGCCAAGGAGGGAGTGAAAAGTTATGTTAAGCACCTGTAAGGCATGCTAGGGAATATGAGAGCATGTAAAGAAGTGCCAGAGTGTGATATCCAATTCCAGTATGTGTTAACATGTGCCAAATAGTTCCAAGGCACGCTGGGATGTGTAGGGTGTCAGGCTGTGCCAATATGTGTCAAGGAGTTTGAAGGCAAAAAGAGGAAGAAAGAACCTAAAATCCAAGTAAATGAACACATAAGAGGGTTAATCAGCCAGAAATTTATCTTTTTCAAAAGGGGCATGCTAGGCACACTAACAATAGGTTCCAATACATGTCAAGTACCAATGTGTGCAAAGAGCTAATGTATGTTAATGCATTCCAAAGTGTTTCAGGGCATGGTAGGGACTACATTGCATGAAAACACGTGCTAGGAGAGTTCTCTCTTATGCTAAGGCCTACTAACATGTGCCTGGGTGTCCTAGTCATGGCAAGATTTTCTAGGTATAAAGTTGTTCCAAGACATGCGAGATGCCAAGGAATGTTAGTGCATTCCAAAGCATGTTAAGGTGTGCCAAGAATGTATAGGAATGTTAGGTATCTCTCATTAATATAATTGACAGATATTGATTGTGTATTAAATAATGTAGTTCCTACACACACCAGAGGAACTTTATCTAAAGGGAATTTGTTAGATAATAAACCTAATAAATATGAATCATGTATTGACAAAATCTAACCACTATGGAATTGGACACATCATGAAAAAACTCTAGAACAATGGTTTTAAATCATTATATTTTGAAATAAAAAAATAGCAACATGCACATAACACCATCAAACACTCATTGGAATGATCAATGATGATGAACAACTTTTGACTGTCACCAAAAGTAACCAAGAAGAGCATTGGTGAGGGTGAATAAAATATAATCCCTAGAAGTGTCACCAAAGATAGAATTAGTGATGGACCTTTAAAAACCCTCACCAAAATTGTCACTGAAAATGGATTTGGTGAGAAACCCTAAAGGAACATCACTATATGCACTTACAACAATGTTTTTTTAAGGATCGTCACCATATGTGACATTGGTAATAGTACTTAAAGGTCCATCACAAGCATGACCCTCACCAATGACCTTTTTTGTTGTAGTGAGGGCTTAGTATGTAGAGCCGTACAACACCAAGGAAAATTTCACAACCACCCATTTCAATGGCTAACATGTGGATATTAAGGTTATAATCCCCAATTTGAAGCTTAATATTTTCACTGCGTCCTTCACATTTTATGGTCCCTCGATAAAAAATAAGGACTTTGAAATTATATACCATAAAACTATGAATGGATTTTACTGCTCCCTTATGGACAAAGTTACTAACACGGACACTATCAATAGAGACCAATATTGGATGATGTTTAGGAAAAACCTCATATTTTGAGCACTTATGGAGAATAATTGGTGAACAAAGTGACATAACCAACTCATTTGGCATAACTATACTATTAGTGTCTGGGTATGTTACGGGTTCACCCTCTTCCTCCTCAGGCACTTGAGGGGATGGATCTTCATCGACAAAGCTATTTTTAGTAGTGTCGATTTGAAATAATTTTAGTTCTTTTCATTTATATCCTCAGGAGTATTTCTCATCATAGTAGTAGAAAAGTCCTTGTTTCATTCTTTTGGCCATTTCTACCAGTGACATCTTTTGAACCTTAAGTGTTTGGGTGGGGCCTGTAGCTGGACTAAGACATTCCCATGCGACAAAATTTGGATGATTTGATTGGGAATTTAAAGTGACTTCTGCATCTAAGGCCTTGCGACATGCTTCCAACCAAGTAGTTGGGTGATGCATTGAGACATGGGATTGAATGGATTCCATTAGGCCACTTGTGAGACATCGCAAGTAAAAGGAAGCTCCTACTCCCTTAGTCCACATGGTCAATTGTTTGAAGGTTGCAATGTAGTCCCATATTTTACTCATTTTCCTTAGCTTAGTTACATGACCCAGAAAGTAGACTTCTCATTCAAATCGGCCACAAATGTATTTAGAGAACATGGTCAAAGTTGGCCTCCCGAAATAGCATTTATAATGCCACTTCCACCATTGCCATCATTCTTAGTCCAAGTAAAGAGTGCAAACATGTAGTTTCTTTCCCCATCTTAGATATTGTTAAGGTGGAAATATTTCTTCATTTGTGCTACCCATAATGTCAGGTTAGAGCCATGAAATTTGTACATGTCCAACTTGGGTGTCCGGTGGCTTGAATATTGGTGACCTCCATATAAATGAATCTGATGGATGGATTATTCTTATATGCATGGATCCACACTATGCTCTTCCCTGATGGGTTCACAATACTTGGTTAGGTTGTGCAATACTTGTGAGAGTTTGTCGATTTTGTCTTCAAAGGATAAATGGAATTCACTGATTTTTTTTTCTCAAAGGCCTTGACTTTTTTTGAAGCCATAACTTGAGACCGAGTACCATACATACACTCTCTCTAGTCAAATTTTGAGCTTACTTAAGAGTAGTAGGGTTGGAAAGGGGTCAAGCTCAAGAGGTTAGTGATGTGGTTCACTTGAATCCGAGTAGGGTAATATTTGGGATCACATGAAAATTGGGGGCTTACAAGTGAATGCTACCATTGTGAGCAACTCGTCATCCTAAATTTGATGGGCTAGGTGTCTTGCGAACATCCCATGACAACCCCAATTTTTTCTCTTTTTACTACCAATGGAGTTTTAATCCCATCTTATCAATATTGTGTTAGCCGAGATACAAAATGCTTGATACTGCAAAATACCCTACAAAGAGTAGGGTTGGACTATAGTAGTAGAAACCCCAAGATCTTGGCAATCCAAAATGTGTGGTGACCTTTTGATTTGGACTATGGTTGCCCAATACCCTCACTGCACAAAGAATATGATCTTCACTGTGAAAACCCCAACTGTTGAATCTTATCTCTACTGTGGCAACATGACCCCAAGTATTGGATCTGATCTATATAGTGGTGATTGAATCCCAATTGTTGGATCTAGTCTAGATGAAAATCGAGGGTGGGTGGGGGGCGAGCTTCAGATATATGAGGTAAATATGGTCACAATGAGTGTCAGTTGTTATAGATCACAATATACACAGGGGTCCAACAGTAGTACTCAACCCAATCTTTTAGAGCACTAACTAAGGAGGATTGATTTTACCCTTTTTCGTACTACCTGACTACCCAATTGTATGTGTGAGTAATCTCCCATAGTACTATTCTCAATGTACTATAGTAGTAAGGTTACTGATGACTTATCTAAGGTGATTTTTTAGCTTACCCTGTGGGGGGCTTCTGATATACCCAAAGATACATGGAAGTGTAGTCTGTGCAGGGTTATTTCTAATTCACTACTACTCAAAGGGTTACCCACAAGGGTTATAAGGGATTCCAACAAGTGTGACCATCTCTTATAATTCATGCATGCACACCTCCTCAAATCCACATGTTTATGTGCTCAATGACAGATCCCATGGTTTGAAGATTCTAGAACACGTATTTATCCTAAAACAAATTCTACCCAAAATTGGAGGTACCCATGGCTCTAGAAAGTGCTTTGGTACCACTCATTAAGGACTTGATCTATGAAAATATTAGAATGCTAGAAATATGAAACAATATTACTAGAAACATAAAGATCTCACATGAACTGGGATAAATTTTAATGATATTTTATTACTCAGAAGTGGGATACAATGTTCACTTGCCTCTTCGAGGGGGAAACCTCCAATAGAGCATATCTTAATTATAGTAAAACTCCATGATTCTTTCCGTGCTATCTAAGATTATTTATAAGTTTATGGAATCTAAAACCCTAAGTACTAGTACTCCCTTGCATAATATAGGTTATCCACTTTATTTTTTAAGTATGACATGTTTATAACTAATTATGGTCCCTTTTCTATAATGTGGATCAACCTTACAATTATGATTGATGTGGATAACCTCTTATGAGCTTTATTGACTCAACTAAGTAGCTATGACTATGACTAGGCCCCTTGGTCTTATTACATAGTTAAATGGGTTAGGGTTGGACCCTAACACTTTGGGTTAAGTGATAGGTCATACTTCTTCCAATGCTCAAAAGTTTTCCTTAAATGACGTAAGTGATCAATGCTTTTCTTCAAGAATACTCTAACATCATATAGATAAACTAATACATTTTGGCCAATAAATGCTCTAAGTGTAATATCCATAATTCTCTTAAAAGTTAGGTTTTGCATTAACTATCCCAAAGCTTGGCATGAGTCTAAAAGAATAGGTACCCCTTTTAGTCCTGAAGGTTGTTTTAAGCCTATCTTAGTCCATTACTAATACTTAGTTGTAGCCAGAAAACCCATCCATTAATGAAAACATATTAGAATCCAAGACTGCCTAGAGTATTTGGTCCATTGAGGCGATGAGATAGTCAGTCTTATCTGAAGTCTGGTTTAGGTTACGAAAAATCCACAAATAAACAAATTTCAACATATTTTTTCCTTATAGGGACTAAGTTCAAGACCCATTTAGAATGTGTAACTTTAAATATAATTCATGCATCTAGAAACTTATTTAATTCTTTTTTAATTAATGGTTCAAGCATCAAGTGTACCTTTCATAATGTTTTTTATAATGGTTTGACTGCATCCTTGATTGGAATTACATGTTGGACAATCCTCGTGTCATATGCCTTTAGGTATTCATAAGTCCATGTAAATACATCTATGCATTGTTTGAATAACTGAAAAAATGCTCTTGTTTCCTCTTGAGAACAAAAAGTATCGAGATTAATGATCTTTGGGTCTTCCTCCATCTCTAGATTGATTTTCTGATGCATTACTGTTGAACTCTGGGTCGTAGTGTTAGGAGGTCCTTTAAATTAATTCTACAAACCAAAGATATTTTCTACTGATACCACACCCTTGGGCATTGGATTTCCCCCTCATACATTAGATAAATATTACAAGGCTCTGTCATGTTCATCCTCATCTATGACCACATCCTTAAATACATCTGTATTTGCAAGAATGTCTAAGATCTGTTGGTCATCATTGAAAACATGAAAGTTAGTCCCATTATCAAGAAAAATGGGTTTCTAAATTATTTCTATAGAAAAACCATCTCTAAGAAGTGTAAACCTAGCGGCCACATTAGCTAAACTATTTGTTGCAATATTATTCATTCTTGGTACAAACTTAATATTAAAAGATTTAAAAGTAGAAATAAAATGCCATACCTCCTATTTGAAGTTTTTAAGATTAGGTTAAATGTAATGGATAGTATTATGTACTTTATTGGTGATAATATTAGAATCACTGATTACTTTTAGCCATTCTACCTTCATATCTACGACTTTCTTTAGGCCAAGGGCCACTGTTTCACACTCTACACTATTTTTAGTGCATTCAAACTCTAAACAACAAGAAATCAAATAATTTTTCTTCTTTGGATCTATAAGGATACAACCTGCATGAACTTCGTCCTGAGTCTTCAATATGTCAAAATGCAAAGTCCAAAGGTGAATATTCACATGGTTTATATCTAAATTAAAACTATTTACATCTATAATGAAAGAACCATTTTCACAAGTTGGAGGACAAGGAAGGAGTTCCAACTCTATATCTAATGAAATAGGTGATCGAAGTTCTTGATAGCATGTGATGTTTGATTCTAAGAAACAATTTTCCAATGCTCTTGAGCAATAGAAATATGTTTTTTAGGTGCCTCCAACTCAATAAATGTGCACTTCATTTGTATCTCATTGTTAAACCTGATTTGGGTATTCCTTAATTTATATGGAAGAGATAAATTAGACCAATCCATGGAAAATTATCCTTGAAGCTTACTAGACCAATATCTGCTCAAGAGAAACCTATAAAATTTGGGAATTTCAACGAAAATAATATTAATAAACTGATGTACCAGAGAGATAGTGAAAAATGTTATCAACACATTTAAACTCTCCTACCACATGTACTTGAGATCAATCGAGCTCAATGATCTTTGCATTTGTCTTCGTTGGGTTAGCATTAATTTTATTGCATACAAATAAAGGCATGACATTTGTTGATGCTTTGGAGTCAACTAAGAAATTGTGAACATTATAATTGAAGATGTTAGAATTCAATAAAAATGGTGGCACTGATGATCTCAAATTAACATTAGCCGCATTCGCAATAGATTTAAGATTTATCATGATATTAGGTTTACCTAGTTATGAAGCCTTGGAAGAAGAAGTCGCATTTATTATTAAATGCATTGATGAAAAAGTTTCAACAATAAAATCTCTTTGCCTTGGAAAATTAGTAATTCAAAAAATGATATCTCGACTCATGCTTTTGTCAAATCGTTGATGATTTTTTAATCCATATCACATGACACACTCTCATCTTTAGATGAGTAGGTTAAGGATGGTGGTAGATAATACTTATTACCTACTTAAGGTATATTGGAATTAATCTTAAGATTCCTAAAGTACTCTTCAAAGTCAAACCGGTTGAATATTTAGGATTTGAATTCTGAGCAGGATCATTGAAAGGAAGGACTCTTCTTAGGAACACCTTCCTTTTATCATCTATAGTAGGCTCAGTCATTGGTCCCTCACTTCTCAAATTATATGTCTTATTAGTGTTGGAAGGAGGTGTTTCTTTGGCCAAAATTTGATCAACTGATTGGAATTCACTATCCATAATTGCATTAAACGTCAATATGGATTCCACAACAATGGCACTATCATTAGATTGAGAGACTTCTTCTTCTTGTTTTGTCTGGTTGGGTTTCTATTCTATGGTGTGAACATCAATAACCTTATTTTTTATAGCGTTCTTGTTATCCATCCATTTTGGGTATGTTTTCCCAGAGTAGGATGCTTGATGAAAAGTTTAATTATTATCCCTGCCAAACTCTTCCAATTGAGATCACGTTGGAGCTTTTTGATGACTTAAATATTTGGTTATTATTCTTCTTGAAGAAATTTTTGAATGATTTGCTGTTAGAATAACTTTCACTAGTATTTATGTTAAGATCAGATACTTCATTAGTCAGTTGTTTGAGATATTTAAATAATATTTTTCATTAGATTTACTAGAAGAAGATTGAGGTTTTTTAGTAGCATTCTTTAAATCTTCTTATGTTGTGATTACTCTAATGGATTTTGGATCCCTTTCAACTGCTAAAGCTTCATTAAAAAAATTTTCTAATGAGCTTTTTTCGCCCTTTTCATAAACATAACAATATTAGTTGGCAATGTTTAGTATGATAGTTAGAAGTAATAGAATCATGAGGCAGGAGGTCAACATGAAATTTATTAAAGATTCTTATAAAGTGTTGATTATAATTATTTACTTTCACCTTATTTCCCATCATCAGGTTATTCATTTCTTTCAATAACATAGCTAGTCTATTTTCCTCAACAAACTTCTACAAAAAGCCTTCTTGAATTCTCCCCAAGGCACAATCGATCCAACTGAGGGAATATGATACCATGTTGATGCTTTGTTCTCAAGCATGTATGGGAAAATCCTATGAGCCACAACATCATAGCACACATCTAATAATATTGATTGCAAATAAAACTTATTAACATTGTCCTCTATGGTAGTAGACTTATTTGGATCAAATTTTGTGAGACACTTCTCTGGATGGCCTGGTAAAGGGTGAAGAATGTAAGGAAGATTAATTGATCCTTGGGATATCTATTCCCATTGATTATTTTCAACCATATTTTTGTTGTTCTCATCATCTCTCTCTATATATGAAGTTTCATTCTCATTCCCAAAATGTTCTTTGTTTTCTGGTATCTCAAAATTCTCACCATTTCCCTCCAAAATTTCCAAATTCGATGGTCCTTCGTTACCCTCTTTTGAATTCATTTCAAAAAAATTTGTGAAATTGTCTAAAGAGGCATTAACCAATTCCAAAACTCTACTAACTAACACACCATAATGAGTTGCATGAGGTATAGTTGAATGCTTATGAGGTAAAATTGGTGTCACTAGAAATAGTCAAAGTTTCCTAACAAAGACAAACTCCATTGTACTTTAGGACAAGAAAAAGTACAAAGATCAGGCAAGGAAAACATCAAACACCCACGAAAGTTCCTATTTTCATTGAAGACTCCATAAAATAGTAGGAAAATATAGCCCTCTTGTGAAAATTCAAGGGGAAGGATCATCAGGACAAGCCTATCCCAAGTCTCCAATAACTTATGTTAGGAGGCCTGTCACGAGATCTTCCTCATCTAAAGGAAAAGGTCTCCTACAGGAGACATGGAAGGACCTACAGGAATCAGAGGCCATCCTACAGGAAACTCTGCTCAACCTACAAGAAACTCAGAAATTGGACAAAGAAGGGATGATGCAACATGAAACAAAGAAGGACGATCCATAGCTAAGGGAACCTAGTCCTCAACCTAACCTTGATTCCTACTATAGGTTCATTGAAGGGGGCAGTGTCATTCCATAGAAATATTCCATCCCCTTATTCTTTGAACTTGAGAAATAAATGGAAAGAACACATAGGTGGATGCAAATTGCCAAATCTAATGGAGTGGAGGACATAGGTCACATGGAGGAGAAAGTGAAGGAGATGGACAGAGAATTAAGTAGCCTGAGGGACAAAGAGACAATGATGAAATCTTATTTGGAGGTAGAGAATTCATGGTTAAGAGGACATCTACAAGAATGACATAATCAATTTGCATCAATTCCAAGTCTACCCTTAGAGGCAATCCAATGCAGGATGCCAGCAAAGTCCTATGCATTTTATCTTATGGAATAGTGGCTGCAGCTCCAAATAAAAACTTTAGCATAGAGAGGGACTATGCCCTTCCAATATTATAGACAATTCATTGATCTCTGTGATCAAATCTCCTTGGAGGATAGAGAAAAAAAATTGAGTTCTACCTCCACAACTTGGCCTTGATTGATCTGAACGTGTTGGATCCCAATTCAAAACTAGGGGACTTATAGTTAATGGATTTTGCATCATGGATGAATCAGGAGGAGGCAAGGGCTTCAGAAATGAAGAAAGTAATGGCAAGAGAAGAAACAAAACCGCTCATGATAAGAGATGAGAATCAAATCCAATGGCTATCATCAGCACCCATAACTTGATTGCAAATGACCCTCAACTTGCACCTAGGTACCTTGCTACCCAAGAGCAAGCAATCACAGACATTGAGGACATGTTCAAGATGTTAGGGGATGACACCATGAAAGCTTTCCAAATGAGATGGAACACTTTTCCCTACATCTTGAAAATCAGAGAGAACCATTCTCCTCAAAGAATGAGAGAGGCACTAAACAAAACACCCATGTACAAGCAAGCTCTCCAAACACTCAAAGTCAATTGGATTGGCTTGAGACTCAGTCCACCACAGCTCTTAGGAATGTTGGAAGCAAGGAAGGAAGAGGAATAAAGAAAGCCATGGGAGGAGATAGAGAGGAAGGCAGGATTCTATGCACAACAAGAGGAAACTACAACAGAAACATGGGATGTCATGGAGGCTACTAGAGCAATGAAAGATATGGATATAGATTGAGTTTCTCAGAGGATGAGCAACACTTTTAATAGGGGTTGATGATGAGCCTCATCATTGGGTAACTATATGGACCTTAATACACCTCCTAGCTTATTCAAATCAACTCTTCTCATAATTTCTTACATATTTTGACTATATTTGTCTTAATGAGATGAGTCAAAGTGACATATTATGCCTAGTGGACTAATGTGCATTGATTGTAGGTTTTTGAGAGCAATTCATGGAAATTTTGGCTAATTAAGGGTTGAAACTCAAATGAGACAAGGAGGAGATATTGTAGGGGATATATCCTCCTCATTTACTCCTCAATCATTCGAATATTCCTCCATTAAATCACACTAGCTCGGAGTTACAAGAAGCCAAGTCATGAAGATCAATAGGTAGTCAAGCCAGTGATAGTTAAAGAACCAGTTCATCTTGAGTTTCGGAGCCAAGCCTCCCTATATTTAAGGAAGTCATTGGAGTCTTGAGTTGTATAAATAAGGATGCCTAGAGCCTGATTAGGATTCAAATTTTTTATGTAAAAACACTAGTCATTTTCAAGTTCAAGACTTGTGGAAGACATTTTCAAGTTGACTCAAATAGATGAAGCTCTTGGGTTAAGGCCAAACCCTAGCATCAAAGGCTCCTCTTCTTGTATTTGTATGCTTAGTTGATTTCATAGTTTAATGGTTGAATTGTCTTTAGCATTATTTTATTACAAGTAGTTGTGGATTTGATTAGTCTGCTTCCATTTGTGCATTGCTTCAACATTAGATTAGCAATATAAAGGAATATCAAAAGTGTGTTAGTAGGTGGGTTTGGCCTCACTCCACCCTTCAGGGACCATGGTTTGAGGAAATAACTCCTAGGCAGCCCCAAAAAGACATAATTGAGATTTCTCATGGAATTTAGGGTTTTATGTTACTTAGGTCAGCATTTTACTAGTTTTCAAGAATAGGATTTAATTTTCATTTCTGCTATCTTCAATCTTGCATTAGATCTCATCAAGGTTTCATATTATTATGCAATGTTTCCCATGCATGAAATAGGCAACTAGATCATGAGATTGTGTTTTCCTTAGTTAACTAAAAAGCTTCTTGTTTACATGATTTATGGACAAATATGAATTATTGATGCAGTGCAAGAGTTTCAGGAATATAGAGAGATTTTGTGATTAACATCCCCATCCTAACCTCATCTATCCATGGTTATCACTTTCCTTCACTAAATCCCTCACTAAATTCATCATTCCACAAGAATACTTCTCCAATCTTGTTGAGCAAATCCAACCATCTCACAACTCTGCTTTTCAGTTCTGAACAAGTCCTAGGCACTTCCTTGCTTCATTTCACCCACCATTCACCTCCCCTAAGCCTTACATGTCCTTCCAAATCCATCCTCTTGCTCTCGTATATATCGTGTAGGAATATAGGGAATCCTATAGGAGCATTAGGGGATGAATTAGGACATCCTGTAGGTTGACCTGTAGTGGCCTATTTTGAGGCTAAATTCTGGAAAAATCCACTACGAAGCGCGAATAGGACCCCTACTGTCTCCCAAGCCATTTACCATCCACCATCATCCCTAATCCACCTGCGACATCACCAAAAGAAGTTAGCATTCACACTTTCACAAAAAAATGACAAAAAGGAAAAGAAGTCATTCTGTTCATTTACATGCACAGTAGTAGAATGTTTGATGTTTCAAATTTCATACCTAGGATAGTAGGATTACACATATGATAATTTAGCATTCTCTCGAAGTAAAGCTTCTTAGCAGTTGGATTAGATGAATGGTGTGTTTAAGCATTTGATTTCAGCCTTTTTCCTTACTACAGTAGACAAAATTTCTTTTAGTGTAGATTTCCCTTTTTCCTCATTGGTAATCAAGCTTCTTCTGTATGAATAGAATTCTGGTTCGAAAAACCCTAGTGGTCTGTCACTAGATTAGCAGTAACAAAGAGCGAACCCATCACATTTACTTGTGTATACAACACTGTCACCTCCATGTTTGTACGAACTGTGAGTTGATAAAGGGAAGTTAGTAGCCCCACGAGTTGCAACATTCTTGCTGCAATACTGGTGCTCATCACTTTTTGGCACCATTGTTAGGGAGGTGGTTGAGTAATATGTGATTTATGCTTTCTTTATTCCATTTCTTATGACATTTTCCTATTAGATTCATTTCTACAAAAGTAATTTATTTTCTTTCTTTTCCATTCTGAAAGTGAGATTTCATTCAAGCAATTAGTTTTCATTCATTTAGTTAGTTTTCATTAAGTCAGTTAGTTTCCACTTAGTTTGTGATTTCGATTATGGAATTATTCTCAAAGCTTGAAAAAAAATAAAACCAAACAAAAAGACTTATTTCATGCCTCGTAGGAATAGGGATAACTTGGGAAAATTTCTACCAAATACCCTCACCACTTCAAATAGCTGATCTTCCTTCTTATTCAATGGATATGAATTAGAGGACCCCTTAGGTGAACAATGAGAGATATTTGAGGAGCCTTCAGGGGGAGAAGAAGAAGGAGAACCCATTCCAACTGACCTAATGGATGAAAATAGAAATGACAAAAGAGATAGAGAAATAATTGAGGGTTAATTTCCCATGAGAGAAACTGATGGGGATACCAAGATGAAAAACATAAGCCCCTCTACTCTTCCCCATTTCCATGGCCTAACCTCAGAATATCTAGACATTTTCTTGTTTGAGTTTGCTATCATATGAAGAACTTATGATTACACCAATGATGACCAGAAGTTGAAACTATTCCCATCAACACTCAAGGATGCAGCTTTGTCCTAGTTCATGGGTTTACCTAGGGAGAACATCACAACCTGGTGTTGGGTAGCGGATGCCCCCCATAGCAGCGTTTTTGGGCTTGAAGCCCAAATTTTGGTCAAGTGTAATCTAAATACCCGTAGAAATCTGGGCACGGAGCGCAAGAGTCTAGAGTTGTCCGCCCTAAGATAATGTAATTTAATGTAAAGTGTGTCGGCCTACCCATGTTCCGTGGACCATGGGATTGTATAAATAGAGTGAGGCTCTAAGTGTAAAGTGAGTCTTGGATTTTGACAAGTAACAGATAAATTTGAAGGCATGGTTAGAAGTTAGAAGTAGATCTGAAGGTATTGGGTCATAGTGATAAGTAGAGGCTCAACAACTGAGTGCTCAGAGGCCTAGTAGAGTCTGCAGCTGAGTGCACAGGGTGGAGTTGGGATTGTACTTGGACAAAGAATTAATAAAACATAAGTAGATTCTAAAATATTGTGTGTTTATGCTTCTGTTATATTTATGCATCTCTTTACAGTTCTATGATTGCGTGCACTTCTTATGAATGTTGAATGATTAATGAGAATATTGGGCCCACACAATTAAGTTAACATTTATAATAATAGCACAATAAGGATAAAGGATCTAGACAACACCTCTTCGCCCTCTTTACAGAGTTGCACTGAAGCAGTTGCACAAGTTGCGAAGGACAGACGATTATGCAAAGCACTGCAAGTGCACAGGTTCGGTTCGCAAACTTCCTATATTTCATCAAGACATCCCTAGGGTGTGGAAACCTAGTTGAAACACCCTCCAATACTACCTCAAGTGAGATGTCAATCCGTGCACCACGGACTATTGCTAAAAGGGTTGGTAGTTTCAGGATTTGTTTGGCTAAATAACTTTTGAACCTGGGTCAGGCCCTAATAGGCCAATAAATGGTTCCGTTTTCAAGACTAGGATCTGCCTAAGGGATGTATGATGTTGTGCCACTAGAACCCAAGAAAGAAGGAAATTGAAGAATGGTTAGGCAAGAAGATTCATGAGTTCCTGACACAGGAAAATAGATCTCTGTAGGTATCCAAGAAAAGGTGGTTGGATCGGTACGCGTATATGAAAATCCACGAGATCTTCTTCGCATCCTCTCCTTCTAAACTATATGAGTGGATTGCAAGGTTAGTTGACAACTAGGGAAGGTATAATCTTGACCAACCGATAGTGTGGACTCTAGAATTAGTGCGCAGACTAGAGGCATCAGAAGATAAGATTGCATGAGCTATGGACCATTGGCTCGATCAGATAATAGGGTGATTTATCACTGAATTCCTGGTAGACACAACTGTGAGCTAGAGTGAAGCAGAATGATGTCTTCTCAAGGGACCACGAGGTAAGTACATTAAATCTTTAAACACTTGGATTAAGATGTTGTTATGTGAAAATAGGATTATGTTAATACATTAATGTTTTGAATGATGCGAAGCGGAAAGATCTACAAAGGTAATGGGGAATTAGGAAATAGTCCCTTAATTTCACCTTCACAAGATACCGAGGACGAGCTCGCTCGGGTCGCCCTAAGAAGTGTCGTCAGTTTGATAAGGCAGCGCATTTTACAGTTACGATCTCCAACCATGCCATGACCTGCCTCACCTCCTTCACCTACATCTCAACCCACTCCACCTCCACCAAACCTACAGTTCAGCATGGTGAGCGCGATCAAGCTACCCTTATTCAGAGGAGTAGGGAATGAGGATCCAGACCATTTTTTCTTTGTGGTAAGAGTAGTGTGGGAAGCGCAAGGGGTCACGGACGACAACATTAAGAAGGCTATATTGGTGAGTGCACTGCAGGATCGGGCATTGACATGGTATATCAAGCACTCTAATGACTACCCCAATGCAGGGATAGTAGAGATCCATAATGCGTTGAATAGAGAATTTAGTTGGCTGAAATAAGAGACACGGTCAATCATCGGGTTTAAAGAGATTGTGATGCTTCTAGGTGAGAGCCCCTAGGATCTGGATCAGCGACTGAAGAATATGATCTGCGAGGCTAATATGACGCTCACAAATGCACAACATCGCGCATGGTTTGTGGCATCTCTAATATTGGAAGTGAGGATGGTGCTATCACAACAGAAACATTCTACCCAAGCTGAGGCGTTGGAAATGGCGATGAGGTTGCATGAGACACCGATACATGATCCTGGGCTAGGAGTTCAATAAATCCACACACAACTACAAAATCTCTTCCTGGAAATGGAAAGCTTGAAGAAGGATAGGGCACCGCGACCAAAGGCATGCGAGGAAGTATGGTGCATAAAATGCAAAGGCTAGGGCCATGACAAGGACCATTGTCCAGTATTCACAAACTACTTAGCAGGAGGGGGCCCAATGCCATTGATACCAGAGGCAGAGGTAGGTCTAGTGTGACACCCACATTATGGTGCGCGATCTATCAAATAGGAGGAAAGCACGCGATGGATAATTGTCATTTGTTGCAAAAATATGCACAGACTCCCCAACAGTTGTTTTGTGATTTCTACAGGTCAGTATGCCATGACAAGCGTAATTGTTGCATCTATGAGTTAATGATGGATCAGACCCCAGCCTATTGGATGCAGACAGAAATGAAGCCCTCAACCTAGCTGCGGGGATGGCGTGCACTGGATTTCATGGGTGAGGCCGAGGACGAGGAGGAATGGGACCAGGAAGGGGCTGCGAACAGTTAATTTGTTACAATTATGGAGGACAAGGGTACTACGCTCGTGATTGTACCAACCTGATGAGAATATCCTATTCAAACTGTGCTCAATTTGATCATGAAATGATAGATTTTCCTACATTGATTGCACAAATGCACGAGAAAGGGGTACTCTAGCCTCCTCCAACTCAGAATATCCAAATGGTGAGGTTTGAACCGCGTGAAGAAGACCCAAATGTGAACATGATGCTCAGAAGCGATGTGACCACAGGGGAGGATAAGGGTAATTAGCCCAAGGAAGATACATGGGTTCACAAGGATCTTACAAAATAACTTGAGTTTGACTTAGAACATGCAAAGGAGACGTTCATGGAAGCTATGAATTGCTTCGCGTAGACCTCCACTTCAGGTAGTAAGGATCAATGAGAGCCATGGATGGATCCTTCTATGCTTACTACCTTTTTAGAGACATGCATGAAACTACTGCGTGACAATAAGCTAGTTAAGAGACTGCAAGAATTGATTACCAGGTGCGCAGGGTTAGGCAAACCATGGGTAGTCGGGAAACTGGGTAAGCATGCATTACGCACTGGGAGGGAAATGAGATTGACGACACAGATTGGCGAGTATGAAATGGATTAGGTAATCCTAGGCCTTGGTTGAGACACGAATGTATTACCAAAATAGACATAGGAACGTATGGGCAGGCCCATGTTACAGTGGTCCCTTATTCAATTATGAATGGTGAACCAGCATAAGAGTTTTCCCATGGAGAGGTTGCAAGTCATAACAATTGATATCAAAAGCGTGAGCACACAGACAAACTTTGAAGTAATAGAGATTGTCAATGACAGTAATCCTTATCCCGTGTTGCTAGGAATAGACTGGGCCAATGATAAGAATGGAGTGATTAACTTGAATAAGCGGAAGAAGATATTCGAGAGAAAGTCCCTATGCGTAGTAATTCCACTACATCCAGACAAAGGAGAATGCTACACCAAACCTGTGCTCGACGATAAGCTGGATTGTATCTACAAGATAACTGTGTGAGATTAGGATTGGGTGAATCTGACTGCAGATGGAAGGATCTCATAGGAGTGCACAAGTTCCTTCACCGCAGATTCAGACAAAGAAGATGAACACTCACACAATCGGTTGAATGAAGTGACAAAGTTGAAATGCAACATGATGATTAGATCACTACGTTGCGTAACAACCCATGCTTGATATCTCCCAACATATGATTGGTTGACAACAGTGGATGAATTCTTCAGAAAGTTTGAAAGTGCAGTACTAGAATAACAACGGTTCGATGCATTGAGGTGGGCACTGCGTGCGACACCTACACGCTGGTGGGGAACACATAAAGGAAATTTTGAAAATTGGCACGGATATAGAAGGATGATGTGCCTACGATTTGGGAAACCACAACTACAAATAGAAGATAAATATGATGGATGAGATGATCCACACACACTTCTCATGAAATGGGCCAAGGCTTATGGGGAAGAACCTCAACCTGAATGGGTACACTTATTCTACCGTACCCTAGATGTCATACCCATGAATTGGTATACTGAGACAGAACTCCGACATACTATGAGTGAATGGGATGTCTTGCGCAAAGAATTTTTGTTAACATTCACATTTGGAGATTGATGGTCAGATATTGTTTATCTGAAATGTGGACCTAAAGGCTTCTTGTTAGCTTACAAGAACCTCTCCCACTCCAAAGCTTATTAATTTCCAAGATCTAGCTTATGATTAACCAATTGCGGAATTAAAAATCCTTGAAATAGGTGTATGCTTGTGTTTACCCTTAACTGCTTAACTGCCTTAAGTCTATTTGCTTAAACTGATATATAAACACAGATAATAGTAAAATGAAGCAAATAAACAAACACATAAGACAACAATATAATATGGAGTTCACCTTGATATCTTCGACTACATTTCCTTGAGCCCTAATCAACTCGATTAGGCTCTTTGGGATTATGGCTTAAATTCTTTTACAAGCTCCATGCTCAACTCCATTGGTTTAAAACTGAACCTATGGGTTTAGAATACCATCTTATCCCACTGGCTATCCATACTCTACAGATAGATCTAGGCTTCTCTAGAATAGATTCCTTCAATCAGCGCTTTGAGCTATCTTGAGCTCTAGCTTGCACCAACTCCCTCAGAATTCTATTATTGTCTCTGAAACTCCTTCTTCTGTCTTCCGCACACTCTGGACACCAGTAACAGCTTGATCATTTGATCTCCTTGTTGTTTTGCAACTTCATTACAGCCCATGGATCTTAAAAGTTTGTTTGAGTTCTCTGGCTCTGCAGCTCTGGCTCTTCGCTCCCTAGCTCATCTGGCTGTAGCTCTCTTAACTATCTGGCTCTATCCGTCTAGCTCTACCTCTACTCAGCCCTTTGGCTCTGAAGCTCTCTAGCTTTCTGGCTCTCAGCACTCAAATTATCTGGCTCTCTGTCCCTTTTCTGTTGCGCTCGACCTCCAAGTGACTCTCGGCAACCTTCAGCTACCGTGTCAATTGTTCTCTCTGTGTTTTTGTGAAATCCTCTGACTCTACGGATTCCATTCATGCCTCTATCGCCAATCATGAGGAATCATTCCTTTCCATCTCTGTGGCCACCTCCATTTTCTATAATGCATTCTTTTCCAACAACGCCCCCTGATAGCATGGCACAAAATGCTTTAAGAATAGAAGAAATATTTAATTGAAAAGGAACCGGCAGCCTTTCTTCTGCCTTAATTCTAGAAACAGTAGCATAACGGAAATACACAGGAAAACACATCATGGAGTGTTCAACTAGACTTCAAATATATGCAATCGCATCTATAAACCCATTGGGTCTACCATTCTATCACACATCACGATCGCATAGGTGTATGGCCAAAAAATGAAATACACGGGAAATACACAGAAATCCTGCAAATCTGGATTTCAAAAGTTATGGAATCATGCGTATAAATTCTATTGAGTCTACCTTTTATTGGCATATTGCAACTTGCATTGGCCCTGGTATCGGGGGTTCGCCGATCGCCGATATCACTGGTCAGCCCATCGGAACATTGGCATATCGCAATATCGCTAATCGATAGTTGCATGTGCAATGGCCCTTTGTATTAGGGATCACCAATCACTGATTTCCATTCACCAATATAGGCATATCACTATCGGCCCCATCGCATTATCGGCATATCGCAATATCATTATCGCGACGGCTCATAGGGTCTTCCCTTTAACTGTGTCGATCACTGATCGCCGACGCCGATCATCTCATATTGCAATCGGCTCCACCTGGGTCCCGATATTGCATTTAAGTATTTCTCCGATGCGTTATGTCAGAGATCGTTATCGGGGGAGTCCTTTTGCCTTTGGTCTAAGTCCTCCTCTTAACCCTTCTAATGCCATTTTTCCATATAGAGCTTCAAGCCCATTTTTATAAGAATTTGCCTCCTTTTCAAAGGACAACAGGAAAACTTCCTATTGCAATAACTTCTTCATCCTTCAAATTGCATTAGATTCAAATTGAAAAGATCTATGTAATGGGACTATTTTTAGAAGCATCCTTTGACTTTCGTTTTCGAGTAAAAAGTCAAATAGAATCATTTTCTGATCACATCTTCCCACTAAAAATCTTTTGGTCTCCAAAAGTTTGATATACTGATCTGAATAGTAGATGAGAGTACAACAGCCTCTTCTTTCAGCATTCATACACTTTCCTGCATGGCTAGTGCCTCTGAACCAAAGCCTTTGACCACTTTCCTTCCTAGATGTACTGGTCCTCCTAGGAAGAACTACCTTCCTCCTTGACTTTATGCAGAACTCTTGCTAAGAAGGTCACGGAAGGTAGTTTGAACTTCTCTACCTTGATCATTGATCCAACGTGGCTCAAACCAATGTGAAGTTACATCTTCTTCACAAAATTTTCATTTCTACCTGTTTGACATACTGTCAACAACAACTGTTAACAACAACAGGATTACAGACAACAACTAGATGGCCTAAACTCCTGCTTCAACAAAAGAAACAGATTTCACATCTTGTGAATACCTCCATGTCTTTGCATCTACATACAAATGATTGACTAGATAACAAGCCAAAAAAACATCCCTTTAAAACAATTGACCCTTCAAGTCAAGCATGTAGAAAAGATCACAAGGATTCTTTTCAAAGATGAAACACTTCATCAATATCTCCATCTTGGAGACCAAATCAATTTTCTCAAGTCAATATTGCATTACATGCATGTTTATAGCAATGTAATCAACCCTTCAACTTAATCACACATAGATGTTCAAATAAAATTAAATCATCAACATCCATGTGTTCATGCATATCAAGCTTATGCATGCATTTCACCTTTCAAGTTTCACTTAAACGCACTGTACTTTCGAAGCTGAAATGAATATAATGTTGCAGCAATAAAGTGAGTCTCCTACTCAACTTTTTCCATTCACCTTCTTGCTAGACACTCGTGACTTGCATTTCATTAACAAAGAAATGCAAATATATGCAACTTGATATAATGGATTTTCAAAAAGACATGTAGCCTTAATTGGATAGGAATTCTAACCATTTCTTACCAATCCATTTCAAAGGTAGGACCTTTGTCTGCACATCAGCATCAACATGTGAATCATCCTGAAACACATCAATCATGGAATATTTCTTTCCATTCCTGCCATTCTCTCTTTCCACCTTCTTCAAGTTTTGTGGAAGCATTGTTGGATTCAAAGTCCAACACTTTTCAACAATGTGTCCTTGCTTATGGTAGTAGGTGCAACACATGTGCATCCTCTTGATAGCATGATTTTCCTTGTCCAGCGGACCTTTGGCTTCTTACTTTCTTTCCTTCAAAAGTTTCTTGTATGTGGAATTTCTCTTCCAACATCTAGAAACATTATGGTTATCCAAACCACAAAAGGAACATGGAATTATTTTCCCATACTTATGTGGACATTTATCATGCTTAACATAATCAAAAGGAATATGATTAGAACCAGATTTATACCTTTCTTATTCACCTTTATTGCCTTCTTTAGGAGGTGAATCAAATGAATAAGTAGCTCCCTTTTGAACACTGTCAACCTCTTCAATGGTTTTAGAGTTTCCATAACTCTTTGGTTCAAGTGTCTGCTGATATACACCTTCTTTCTAGAAAGTATGCTTCACATTATTGCATTCTCCAAGAATACAATCTTCACACTCTTGAGGTAGAAGACCTGCAATGAAACTCCTTGGAACTGTTTCAATGGCCTTCATGGTAGCTTTGGAACTTTCTCCATAAGACTATATATAGCCAAGACACAAATACTTAGGCCTTTCATCAACTATTATTAGCTCAACAATGCCCTGTGCATGTTTTCCCAAGCCTTTTCCTTTATAGCCCATCTTGGACATTAACTTGGAACCTATGCCTCTAGTATGTTTTTCAAAAGAACCAACATAAACATTCTTAGAGGAATTTGAAGACAAACTGGAATTATTTACTTCTTCTTCAAGCTGATACTTGACTAAGGCTTCCTTTGCAACAAAGAGTCATGTCTCCAACTCATGCATCCTTTCTAGATCCATATTTGCAATATGAAGTTATCTCTCCATTTCATGCAATTTGTTAGAAAGCAACTGCTTGTCTTCCTTCATGGAATTCAACTGCTCTCTAAGTATGATGCTCTTCCTTCCATCCTCATACATTTCTCTCACCATATCCATCATGATGAACAAGTCTTGTTTCATGTCTTCATCAAATAATCTTGTGAAGAAAGACGAATTTGAGGACTCACTTGTAGAAGTTGTCATTATTAGAATGAACAAAAGAACTTCAAACAAGATTAAAAAAGAGATTATTCAACAACCTTTTGCAAAAAACCTCTTGTACCTCAGAATTCTATTATTGTCTCTCGAACTCCTTCTCCTGTCTTGAGCACACTTTGGACACCAGCAACATCTTGATCATTTGATCTCCTTGCTGTTCTACAACTCCATTACAACTGATGGCTCTTAGAAGTCTATTTGAGCTCTCTGGCTCTCCGGCTCTAGATCTCTAGCTAACTGGCTCTGGCTCTCAACTCTCTATCTCATCTGGCTCTGGCTCTCTTAGCTATCAGTTGGCTCCATCCGTCTCGCTATGCCTCCAACCTCTAGTGGCTCTGCCTTTACCTAGCCCTCTGGCTCTGAAGCTCTCTATCTTTCTGGCTCTCGCCACTCGAGTTCTCAGGATCTCTATCCCTTTTGTGCTTCACTTGACCTCCAAGCAACTCTCAACAACCTTCAACTACCCTATCAATTGTGCTCTCTGTGTTTTTGTGGAATCCTCCTACTCTGCAGCTTCCATCCATTCCTCTATCCCTAGTCATGAGGAATCGTTCCTTTCTGTCTCTATGACTGCCTGTTTTTTCCATAACACATTCTTGTCCCACAACACCCCTTGATAGTGTGGCACAAAACACTTTAAGAATAGAAGCAGTTTTCAATTGAAAAGGAACCAACAGCCTCTCTTCTGCCATAATTCTTAAAATAGCTGCATAATGGAAACACATAGGAAAATGCATCATGGGGCGTTCAATCAGAGTTCAAATATATGCAATCACATCTATAAACCTATCAGGCATGCCATTCTATCACAAATTGCATTCGCATAGGCGCATGGCCAAAAAACCCAATACACGGGAAAGACACAAAAATCCCACAAATCGAGATTTCAAAAGTTATGAAATCACACTTATAAATTCTATTGGGACCGTCTTTTATCAACATATTGCAAGTTGCATATTGCATTGTGAATTGGCCCTGGTATCAGGGGTTCACTGTCAGAACATCTGCATATCGCAATATCACTTATCAACAGTTGCATGTGCATTGGCCCTTCATATCGTCGATCACCGATCATTGATCATCGATCACCGATGTCAGCATATCACTATCAGCCCCCTTTCTATATCAGCATATTGCAATATCGTTGTTGCAACGGCCCTGGGGGTCTTCCCTTTGACTATGACAATCATCGATCATCGATGCGCAATCGGCTCTGCCTAGGTCCCGATATCACATTTAGCCTTTCCCCGATGCGATATGCCAGAGATCGGTATTGGGGGAGTGCTTCCACCTTTGGTCTAAGTCCTCCTCTTAACCCTTCCGATGCGATTTTTCCATATAAGGCCTTAAGCCCATTTTTATAATAATTTACCTCTTTTTCAAAGGGCAATGGGAAAACTTATTATTACAATAACTTCTTCATCTAATGTGCATTTTAGCCCATTCAAATTGCATTAGATTCAGATTGAAAAGATCTATGCAATGGGACTATTTTCAAAAGCATCGTTTGACTTTCATTTTTGAGTAAAAAGACATCTAGGGTCATTTTTTGATCAACTATTGACGACGCACTCCAAGCCGTAAAAGCTACCATCTTTAAATTACCACAAGAACCATGGCAAGTAGTTCAACCAGCATGGGCAACCCAGTTAAGCAGTGCCCTAGAATGTTATAAAGTGCAAGTAGAGGAGGATGATGACGATCCCCGAAATATTAATATTCTAGAAATTGAAGGGTGTTGCGAAGTTAGAGGACCATCAATTGAGGATCCCTACATCTCTGGGTTACTAAAACCAAAGTAGGTAAACATTACCACAGACGTGGAGCTGAAGTATGCAATGCTTGGGGACCATTGGGATGATGCTATGGTAGATAAGGTCGCCGAGTTATTCTGCGAGTGTCAATATTTGTTCCTGACCAAAATCACAGACTTAAAGGGGATCATTGGTGACTTAGGAATGATGAAGATCACTCTGAAACTGGATGTGAAGCCTGTTAAACAACGACCTTACCATTTGAATACAAAGTATAAAGAAAAGGTCTACGATGAATTAGACAAAATGCTTGCGGTCGGAATTATTGAACAAGTGGAAGAATCTAACAGGTGAGTCCCATGGTAGTACAGGAGAACAAGTAGAAGGGAAAAATTAGAATATGTGTGGACCTCAGGAAGCTTAATGATGCCTATGTTCATAATCCATTCCTGACACCATTTATAGATGAATTATTGGAGAATGTTGGCGGTCAGGAATCTTACTCATTCACGGATGGCTTCTGAGGGTACCATCAGATCAAGATCGCGCCTAAAGATAGGAGCAAGACAACCTTCGCAACCAAATGGGGTTGTTTTCAATACACCATTATGCCCTTTGGAGTGAAGAACACGCCATCGATATTTTCACAAGTAGTGGTGGCCACATTCAAGGAATACATCCACAAGTTCTTGGAGGTCTATCTAGATGATTTGACTATATTTGTGTTAGTTAAACACCATATAACAAGCTTACATTTGATGTTGGATACTTGCTGATGACACCAGATTGTGCTGAATCTTTAAAATTGCACGTTCATCATCCCCTTTGGAAACCTCCTCGGCCATGTGGTCAGCAAACAAGGTCTGATGGTGGATCCTAGGAAGATTGTTGTTATTCTCAATCTGGAAGCACCATGAAGTGTCAAACAACTACACGCCACATTGGGGCACACTGTTTACTGTAAAAATTTATCAAGAGCTATGCACAAATAATAGTGCCAATGGAAAAAATATTGAAAAAGGACGCGACATAATGTTGGAATGATGACTGTAGGAAAAGTTTGGATGTTCTCATGGAGAAAACGGCATCTGCTCCCATCCTGGTCTTCCCAAAATGGGATGTGTACATGTTGATGCGTTGTGTATTGCACTGGGAGTTGTACCTATGCAAGAAGGCATGGAAGGCATGGATCACCATTTCACGTTCATGAGTCAGTGACAGTCCAAAGCGAAAAATAACTACTGTACTACTTAGCGCGAATGGTTTAAAATGGTATACATGCTCCAGAAATACTGACACTATTTACTTAGCAAGCACTTCAAGATGTATATTGATCATTCCACGTTAAAATACCTGGTGAAAAAGCCTATGTTTGGGGGTCACATATGCAGATGGATGTTACTATTTCAAGAATATGACTTTGAGGTCATCGTAAAGTCGGGATGCCTAAATGCAGGACCAGATCACTTATCACGAATTGAGATTGGCAAGGAGCCAATAAATTTGGAAGAAGGACTACCTCATGCATAGCTCTTTGCAATTCACATCGTGGAAATCCACTTCGAAGATATAATTCATTTTTTAAGCAGAGGGACTATGTCGAAGGAACATTCAGTCCACCAGAAGAAGGAATTGGTGGTGTGCGCGACAAACTTTTCTGTCATCCCAGGACACCTCTATAAAATGGGAAACGATGAGATATTGTGAAGATATGTACCTGAATTTGGATGAGAATAGATCCTCACGAAAGCGCATGGAGGGGCTACAGGAGGACACTATGAAGGAGGTGTGATGGCATAGAAAATTCTTCACGCAAGACTATGGTGGCCAACCCTACATCAAGATTCAAAAGCACACTGTCGGGCCTGTGACATATGTCAAAGGATTGGGAAACCATCATGAAGGGATGAGATGCCACTTAGTCCATAGATGACGCTACAACCATTCAAAAAATGGGCAATCAACTTTGTCAGACCAATCAAACCTCAGGAAAGATGGGTGCGCACTACATCATCACCAGAACATAGTACCTAACTCGATGGGCAGAAGCACAACCAGTTAAGGACTGCACGACCACTATAGCTGCAAAATTTTTGTTTGAGAATGTATTGACATGGTTTGGTTGCTCAAAAATTTTAGTGAGTGACCACAGAATACACTTCCTGAATGAAATCATCAGCACACTCACCGAGGAATTCCAGGTGTATCATCAGTAAAGTACAACGTACCATCTGCAAGCTAATGGGACAGTAGAAGCATTCAAAAAAAATTTGGACACTGTGCTGACCAAAGTATGTGATGCGTAGTGAAATTACTGGGACTTGTGCATTCTTGCCATCTTATGAGCACACAGAACCATGTGCAAAATGTTGATGGGTTAGACACCTTTTAGGTTAGTCTATGGCATGGAAGTAGTCATGCCAACGGAATACATCATACCTAGTTTGCGGATAGCAGCACTAATAGGCATGTCGGACACGAAGCCTTAAAAGAAAGGCTTGCGCAATTGAACGAACTCAAGGAAGAATGGTATCTGGCAGGATTCCATCAGCAGGTGCAGAAACAACACAAGAAAGCCTGGCATGATCACCATATCAAGTTGCGCGCATTCAAGGTAAATGATTTAGTGTTGCTGTATGGCAGCAAGTTTGAAAAATTTCCTGGAAAATTCAAAATGCATTGGTTGGCACCATATGTGGTAAAAGAGGTCATAGATAGAGGTGCGGTCTAGGTAGTCAAATTGAATGGAGAATCCTTCCCAGGAAGAGTAAATGGCAGTTGCTTGAAGCCCTAAACAGGGGTGCCGACTGTCTGACTAACCGACCAAAGCATAGTTTTCGCGACTCGACAAGACGGACAAAGGTGTGGGACTATAAACACAAGTACTAGAAGTCAACTCAAAATAGAGAATCAAGTAAGATGCAGATGATTCAGAAGCAGAAATGGAGCGGATCTAGCGGATGACAGAGTAGTGCATTGTGGATCTTCGTGCAACACAAGAACAGTTGGATGGATTTCACGCAAAGATCATCGCACCAGTAGAGTGACTCAAGACGAGTCACGATGATTGTGTTGGGGGCCTGTTAGGCAGTGGATCACCCCCATAGCAGGTTTTTGGGGCTTGAAGCCCGAATTTTGGTCAAGTGTAATGTAAAGACCTCGCGAAATGCAGGCGCGGAGTGCAAGATTCTAGGTTGTCCACCCTAAGATAATGTAATTTAATGTAAAGTGTGTCAGCCTACCCATGGTCTGCGGACCGTGGGATTATATAAATAGAGCGAGGCTCTAAGTGTAAAGTGAGTCTTAGTTTTTGACAAGTAACAGATAGATGTGAAGGCATGGTTAGAAGTTAGAAGTAGATCTGAAGGTATTAGGTCGTAGTGATAGGTAGAGGCTCTATAGATGAGTGTGCAGAGGCCTAGTAGATTCCACAGTTGAGTGCGTAGGGTGGAGTTGTGATTGTACTTGGAAAGAGAATTAATAAAAGATAAGTTGATTCTGAAATATTGTGTGTCTATGCTTATGTTATATTTATGCATCTCTTTACAATTTTATGATTGCGCGGACTTGTTATGAATTTTGAATGATTAATGAGAATATTGGGCCCACACAATTAAGTTGAGATCTATAATAATAGCATAGTAAGGATAAAGGATCTAGACAACACCTCTTCCCGCTCTTTACAGAGCTATGCGGAAGTAGTTGCACAAGCTGCGAAGGATAGATGGCTGCACGGAGCAGTGCAAGCATGTAGGTTCGATTCGCAAACATCCTAGATTTCATTAAGAGATACCTAGGGTGTGGAAACTTGGTTCCAGCACCCTCCCATACTACCTCGGGTGAGAACTCAGGTCGCGCACCGTTGACTATTGTTAAAAGGGCCAGTAGTTTTGGGATTTGTTTCGCTAAATCACTTTTGAACCTGGGTCAGGTCCCAACAAATCAACACTTGAGCTTAGATGCAGCAAGCCTTCAACAACAACTATTGTGACTATTGAAGGTCCAAAGGCACTGAAGAGTAAATTTTTAGGATGACCTTAGGGCATGATGAATCCCTAGAGGATTATGAAGAATGATTCCAGCTTAGCTACAAAAGGGCCAGGTGCACACTTGACCCTGAGTCACTGAAGCTAGTCCTACTCAGAGGGGTAAGGGAAGATCATATGGATACCTAAACCTGCTAGCAAGAGGGGACATTTACCATCTACCCTATGAATATATAAAGACTATCATTAGGAACCATTCTAGGGAATCTAGGAAAAAGGGTAGCGGTAGTCAACCAATGGCCAGTCCATCCTCTTCCAATACATCCATCGGAGGTGAAATTAGAGATATGCTAGAATATTTCAAAAGTGAAATGTTGCAAATCCTTTCCCTATATATGGACATTATTCAGATCAAGAGAAAGCACGAGGAAGTAGAGAAAGCCTTAGCCATTTTATTCCCTAGATGCACAAGGAGGCACCCTAGGAATGAATGTCCATTGAATCTGATTGAAGTCTTCTCGATCTATGAAGAAAACCACCCATAGACAAGTTCCCTTCTCTACCTTAGACTAAAATCTATGTATCAAGAAACTAAAGGGGTGACTGAACATCTCTACTACATAAATCAAAGGATACCTTATGGGCCTCGACCATACCAGTAGGGCATGCAAGGGTCATCTCATGCATATTACAACCCTAACCAGACCCCATCCATTCCCTCTTCCCCCCCCCCCCTTGCTCATCCCTCCTAGTCTACACCTCCTCCTTGGTCTTTCGCACCTTAGTACCATTCCAAGTCGACCAGCCAGTCATTTCATCCATATGCTTCACCACAACCTTAATAGAATGCACCACCCCAGTGGTGGAGGCCCCCATACAACAATTCTCCATACTTATTGCCTTCACCACCTACTCAACCACATCTTTTACACCATGATCCACATAAACATACTTAGATACCTGCCCAACCAAACCCGAACCTGAAGAACAGACAGGCACAACAAGTGTATAGTAGAGAGACATCCTATTCTACCTATGCTTTGGAGATTTAAGAAATCAACCTGAGGTCTGGGAGTGTATTTACAGACAACCAAAATCCACCTCCACCTAGGGAGAGTTAGGAGGAAATAGAGGAAAGCATGCATAGAATAAATTCACCACCCTTTCCTTAGAGATTAACTCAACCATTTCAGCCTACCCCAGAAGCGAATGAACTTTTGCGTGAATTGAAAAATCTATTTGTCAAAATTCTGCTTCTCTAAGCCATAAAGCTTGTACCTATTTACAACGAGTTGATTAAGGAGAAGTGCTTAAAACAACTAGGGAGGCAAAAAAGAGACACCCTTACCATTAATGTCGTTGGATAGCTATCTAACTTAATGTTGGGGCAAGTAATTTTCCCAAAGTACTTGGACCCTGGAAGCCTGTAGTAGATGTGCACATCAATGGAACCATTTTCCCACACACTTTGATTGATCTTGGGGATATTATTAATGTAATTACTAAGGAGACCATGCTCAATCTGAATCTCTAGGGTTCATTGAGAAAGACCACAACAATCTTGCATCTTGCATACCATTCCACAGTGACCCCTGAGGGGATTGTTGAGGATGTCATTGTCTCCATTGACTCTTGGGAGTGTCCTAAAGACTTCCTAGTCCTCCAGCCTAAGGCCAAGATTACTAGTTATCCTCTCATCCTTGGGAGACCCATGTTAGCCACTACCAATGCCTACATCATCTACAAGGCTAGAAATATGATTATAAGAAATGGGCATGTGTCCAAGTAGGTAGTATTGTACCCTCCTACTCAAACATCTCTAGAACATGAATTACCTTTATGGCTGGAAGAGGGGGAAGAAGACGAAGTCTAATTAGCCCAACCCTATACCTTAGAAACAACCATGGCAGGAGGACGATCAGATGAAGATGACTTGATTGAACACATACTCCAAAGTCAAACTCCCAACACATTGTCCTTAGAGGAAGTAGTATAAGTAACCCATAATAACCATCAGATTGATCTATGATTAGCTGATTCAAACCCTACCAATGTCAAAACCATAAAATTTAGCCCTGAGAGAACTTTGAAAATCAACCCATCTCTTCATGTATACTAAGAAGAAAAGTTGTGCAACATGCTAAAGGAACATGTAGATGCCTTTTCTTGGAGTTACAAGGAAATGAAGGTAGTGTAGTCCTCAGTGTCTAATCACCAAATTTATATGAAATAAGGCTACAAACTAGTCTACAACCCAAAGGAGAATGAATCCAACTCTCAAGGATACAGTCAACGAAGAACTACAAAAGCTGCTAGATGCAGGATTCATTTACCCTATCTCGAATAGTGAGTGGGTCTCTCCTTTGGTGTTGGTTCCAAAGAAAAATGGGAAGTGGAGGATTTGTGTCGATTACAAAGAGTTAAACAAAGTAGCAAACAAGGACCATTTCGTTGTACCTTTCATTGACCAAGTGCTAGATGACCTAGTAGGGAAAATGTTTTTTTCTTTCCTAAATGGGTTCAGTAGGTACAATCAAATCCAAATTAGCCCAGAAGACCAAAATAAAACCACCTTCACTTTTCCTTGGGGAACTTTTGCCTATAGGGTCCTTCCTTTTTGCCTATGCAATTCTCCTGCCACTTTCTAGAGAGCAGTCCTGAGTATCTTTGCCGAGCTAGTCCATGGTGTAGTAGAAATTTATATTGATGATTTGACACCCTATGGGTGTGATTTCCAGGAGGCTATGTCCAACATAGGGAAGGTGTTGAACAAATGCATTGAAATGAACTTTCCCTTAGTCCCAAAAAATGTGATTTCTTGATGACTACAGGGACTGTTCTAGGTCATTTAATATCCCAAAAAGGACTGCAGGTGGATCCAAATAAGATAGCCATCATCCAAAGGGTCCAACCTCCGCAAAAATAGAGAGATGTCAGAAGTTTTCTAGGTTTATTTGGATACTATAAGAGGTTTATAAAAGACTTCAGCAAGTTAGTTTCTCCTTTATTTGTCTTATTGGCCAAAGACTTTGAATTTTTATGGTCAAAAAGTTGTCAAGAGGCCCTGGACACCCTTAAGGATAAGTTGACCACTGCACCTATTCTCCGAGGCTGAAATTGGGCCCTTCCTTTCCATATACATGTTATGCCTCTCATAAAGCCATAGGATTTTCTCTATGGCAAAGAGATGACAAGTTACCATATGCCATTTACTTCATTAATAAGAATTTTTCAAAGGTCAAACTGAACTGCACAGTGACTAAAAAGGAACTCCTAGCTATTCTGAATTCATTGAACAAATTTAGGCATTACATTATAGATTACCAAATATTTGTACATACTGACCACGCTGTAATTAAATACTTGATGAATAAACCTGATGTGAATGCCCATGTTATTAGATGGTTACTTTTATTACAACAATTTGATCTAACTATTATTGATAATCTTGGCAAGGAGAATGTTGTTGCAGATTTTTTATCTAGGTTAAATTTTCATGTAGGGGAGGAAGAAGTGGTTGTTGATCAATTACCAAATGAACACTTATTTTCCATTTCAGTTCTCTCTCCATGGTTTTATGACATAGAAAACTACTTGGTGTTTGCACAATTCCCACCGAATTCATCCTCCAAAGAGAAAATCAAGATTGTGAGGAAGAGAGCCCATTCACATGGATTGGGGGCAACTTCTTCAAAGTAGTCCTAGATCAAATTCTGAGAAGACGTGTCAGGGAGGAGGAAGTCTTTGAAATCCTTCTGACCTATGATGATGGGCCTTGTGGAGGTCAATTTTTAATCAAGAGGATAGCATTCAAGGTGCTATAAGCTAGGTATTATTGGCCCACTCTTCATCAGGATGTGAGAAGTTATACTAGTCAGTGTGATCACTGCCAAAGGATGGGAAAGCCTACTCCAAGGGATGAAATGCCTTTGCAATCTCAAGTGACTTTCAAGCCATTTAACAAGTGGGGCATGGATTTCCTTAGACCTATTGACCCTCCATCAAGGCAAAAGTAGTACATCATTGTGTGCACTGACTATTTGAGCAAGTTGGCTTAAACCAAGGCAATCAAGGTAGAAATAGAGGAAAATATGGTTGAGTTCTTAAGGGAAAATGTATTTTAGAAGCCTGGGTACCCTAGAGAACTGGTCACTGATCAACACAACCATTTTACATCGCCCATAATTGAAATTTTTTTGAGCCAGCACAAGATCAAGCATAGAATATCCACCCCTTACCACCCACAATCTAATGGTAAAGTGGAGGTGACCAATAAAGAGCTCGAGGGAATTCTGACAGAATTGATTAACAGCAAGAGAAAATATTAGGTAGATAGATTAGCTGAGGCCACTTGGGCCTACAATACCACCTGGAAGACCACCATTGAATTCACTCCCTATGAGTTGGTCTATGGGAAAAAGGCCCTGCCGTCCATTGAATTTGAGTACAATACATTGAGAAGGGCATCACAACTAGATCTAGATCTCATCTATGCACAACAAGAGAGATTTCTCCAGCTGAATGGGTTAGATGAGTTTAGAGTGCAGGCCCTCCTGCACACATAGATGAATCAAGTTCAAAGGAAGATCTCGCATGAAAAGAACATAAAAGACAAAAAAATTCAAGAAGATGATATGGCTATGTTGTATGATTCCAGATACAAATATTTTGAAGGCAATTTAAGTAATAGATGGTTAGGGCCTTATGTCATAGAGAAATATCATGATAATGGTTCAGTGCAGATAAGAGCTATTGACGGAGAGGCTATTCCTTTACTTGTCAATGGGCACAGATTGAAGTTATCCAAGAATCTCTTGTCAAAGAAAGAATTCATTGATGGCATCAAAAAGACAATGATGGTAGTGGAGTAAGTCTCTCCCCATCAAGTGACTGAAAAGAAAAAAAATAAAAAAATTAAGGAGACTGAAGTGAAAACCTTCATGAGGCACCTAAATCCCATTATTGGGTTGAAAGCCTCTTGAGGCGGCCCAATGGTGTCAAAGAAGAAGAAAAAAATATCTCTGGGTGGAAAGCTTTGAGGCACCCAGGGCAAGCATCTAGGATGAAAACGTCTTCGAGGGAGACTAGCTGTTTTCGAAAAAAGAAAGAGAAAAAAACAAAAAAGAGAGAAAAGAAAACTTTCAAAATGTTGTTTTCAGGTCAGGAGAAGGAGGATCAGAGCACTAAGAAATGATCAAGAGGACCTATACATTTCATGTTTTCATTCCTCCATTCCATATCCTTCATCATTCCACCATTACCTCCATTTTTGAACTCATCTAGCTCAGTCTGTAGGGGTTCTATGTTTTCTAAAGGATTCCCTGTAAATCTACAGGAATCCCTGAAAACCTACAAGATGATTGTAGGAATTACAGTGGATTGGGAATCCCTATGAAAGTAACCCTAGAGAAAGGGGATGAACTTCTTATGTCAAAAAAATAATTTTCTACTTCACCATCTCATCACCATGTCTCTCTCCACCATGATCACCCCCACATTCATCCAATAAAGTCAATTAAAAAAAATACAGTTTTCAGAAGAAAAAAAAGAAAAAAAAGAAAACAAGAAGAAGATAGAGAACAAGGAGATAACACATGAAATCCATACCTCTCATTCACCAATCCCTACACCCCTTCTCTACCCATTCCAACCATCCTCATGCTCTAGAAGTGAAGGATTGATTAAAAAATCAAGGGAGGACATCCTGTAGGAAATTCTATAACAGCCTATCCCACAAAACAAAAAAATCAGAAGTTTTAGTTGGCTTTAGCATGGAGATCCAGAGGTCAAAGAAGATCCTCTAGATATTAGTGGTAGTAGAAGGAACATCAATGTCACCATCCAGTACCTGCTCATCAAAGAAAAACATCAAAGGAGGATAATAAAAAAAGAGAGAAACACTTGCAGGAAATACACAAACAAGACTTCACTCTCCAAAAAAGCAGCATCAAGGCCTCTCACCACAGGTATGTCTCTCGCTTGAACTATCTCATGAGCATAATATGATCAAACACGTATATTTATGAAAGGTTTAATTTTATAAGCAAAAGGTGTCCAGTTAACTTGGCCACCTTCAGTCGGTTAACGAGGAGGATAGAGTTAGTTCATTACACACATGGCAGTAGTCAAGCTAGGAGAAAGGAGAGATGAGGTCGAAAGTGGTTAAGTTACGGATGCCTAAAGTGGGAGTTGATTACGAGGTAAGGAGAATGATGATGTGGTAATGGGACCAACGATCCGAAAATGGATACTCATACCTCGGTTGCCAGCACACCATCTCACTCAAATCACCCATATGAGGAAATAAAATGTTGATTCCCATGCATAGATGCATTCACAATCTCAAGGCTACATCAAAGCAAAGTTGCTATGGACCTGTGAAGCAATATACAAGAAAGACAGTGAGTGATTTTTCCTAGTGCAGGACCACCTACAAGATCCTACAGGAGATCCTACATGATATAGAATAGTCACCTAAAAGATTGGTAGTTAGCATTTTTAAAGGGGAAAACCAAAGGTTGGCTTCATCAGGTAGTAACAAGGAGGTAGGAGCTATACCTTCCCACATTTTCCAAGTAAAAAAATATATAGAAAACCCTTCTATTTTGTTGAAAACATTGTAGTCTGGGGGAATTATACACATAATTTTCATTTAAAATTCCTCATCCATTAGAATTTGGTATCAGACATATACAACACTCCACATCCATCAGATAAAAATCATAGGGGGATTTAATAAGGGGGAACCCACCAACATATTGAGAATTCATCAACACCCTCATGTAGTAGAGATATTCAAAAGGCACAATTGGATGGGTTTCTTTGAAAAATTGAGGGGATATGATGATGAAGTGGCCAAAGAATTTTCTCTCTCCCTCATACCACTGACTAGGACCCATGCCATTGATGTGGTGAAAGGCCGCTCTATAGAACTCACCCCTAAGATCATAGGTAGAATCACCACACTTCCTTTAGGGTTTCCTTGGAGAAAGGAAGATAAGGGTAACAACCAAATTGCAAAGAAGAAATTCCTTTTCGAAGGAGAGGAGGCAATGGAAGACAAAAATGGGGTCAGATGAGCAAGCCTACCATATCCTTGGAATGACATTAGATACAGCCTCATTAACTATATATCATGTGAAGGTAGGTAGAGTGTGGTATATGGCTACCATTTTAGGCTTCTACAATAGTTGAGGTTTGGAGTAGACACACCTCCTCAAAGTAGACTAAACATACCCTACTTTCTTCTTCAATCAGTGATAGATATGAGCATTAAGGTGCAGGGAAGAAAACTTCAATAGCTAGCCCATCATGCGTTAATTAGACTAATCATACAATATTCTCTCCAAAACCTAATACTCCCTATCACATGGGCATTTTTTGTGTTGTGTTATATTCTTTCCATGACTAGCCCATGTAGTTAACCCATGGGTTAGAGGGGGGGTGGAGCCCCCCCTTTGTTGCGCCGATTGGGCAGTCGGGGGTCATAGGGGGTTTGAGGGGGGTGGGTATCCCCCTTCTATGGGGTCCAAGGCAGTGCCCTGAGCAAAATTTGTTTGGACCCTATATTAGGTTGGACAGACCTACCTATGGTTTTGTGCATTGTTTTCACACATAGTTTTGGGCGCGATGGTTTTCAGTGCATGGTATTGGATGCTTCAGCATGTATAAATATGTATTGTAACATTGAAAGGAACATAATGAAAAATCAAGCTGGTAGTCCCGGTTTTGGGATCCAGGGGAAAATATTTGTGTATATGTGTTTTATGTGTTATGTTGTCATATTTTTTTATTTTCTGTTCTTAGAATTCATATGTAGGTAATTTCTGTACAGGGTTAAAACCTATAGCAACTTTTAGAGACATGCAGACAGAGGAAGACATAAAAGCCCTTGAATATTACAAAAGCCCCATTGCCAGTGAAAGGGATGAAGAAGAAATAGAGAGGGATGAAGAAGAAATAGAGAAGGATGAAGAGGAAACAGATGATGAAGAAGTGGAAGAAAAGTAGAAGGAATGTGGTGAAGAGATAGAAGAAGATGAAAATGAAGAAACTGATGAAGAGAGTGAGGAACTAGAGGGAGAAGAGGAGGAGAAATACAAGAGTGAGAAGGAGAATGGAAAAGGGGAGAGAGAAGACAAGAAAGAACATAGGGGTACAATGCAAGGCAAAGAAGGGGAGGACTCACCCAGGGTGTCTCCCAAACCCACTGAGAAAGAGGCAACAACTGTCTTCACTGCCCTCAATACCCCTATCAAGAAAAAAGGGAAGAGACAGAGACAAACTCCATTGTACTTTAGGAAAAGAAAAAGTACAAGGATCAGGGAAGGAAAACCTCATACAATGACCAAATTTCCTATTGTCATTGAAGACTCACCAAAACAGCAGGAAAATATAGCTCCTCTTATGAAAAATCAGGGGGAAGGATGATCAGGACAAGCCTCTCCCAAGTCTCCTATCACTTATGTTAGGAGCCATGTCACTAGATTTCTCTCATCCAAAGGAAAAGATCTCCTATAGGAGACACAGAAGGACCTATAGGAAGTAGAGGGCATCCTACAGGAAACTCTGCTAAACCTACAAGAAACTTCGAAGTTGGACAAAGAAGCGATCATGCAGCAAGAAACAAAGAAGGTGGATCCAGAGCTGAGGGAAACTAGTCCTCAACCTAATCTTGACTCCTACTACAAGTTCATTGAAGGGGGTGGGGTCATTCCACAAAAATTTTGCATCTGCTTATTCTTTGAACTTGAGAAAGAAAGGTCAAGAACACGTAGGTGGATGAAAATTGCCAAATCTAAAGGAGTGGAGCACACAGGTCACATGGAGGAGAAAGTGAAGGAGATGAGTAGAGAAGTGAGTAGCTCGAGGGATAGAGAAGCAATGATGAAATCTCAATTGGAGGCAAAGAATGCATGGTTAAGGGGACATCTACAAGAATGAGAGAATCAATTGGAATCCATGCTCAATATTTCCTTAGAGGAAATCTAGCACAGGATGCCAGCAAAGTCCTATGTGTTGTATCTTAATAAACAATGGCCACAGTTCCAAATCAAAACTTTATCACAGAGAGGCACTATGCTGTACAAATATTATAGACAATTCATTTATCTATTTGATCAAAGCACCTTGGAGTGTACAGGTAAAATGTTTCAATTTTACCTCCACAACTTGGCCTTCACTAATCTGAACGCGTGGGATCTAAATTCAAAACTAGGGGAGTTACAGTTGATGGCTTTGGCATAATTGATGAATCATGAGGAAGAAAGGGATGCAAAAATGAATAACGTAATGGAAAGAGAAGAAACAAAACCCCTTGTGATAAGAGTTGAGAAATCAAATCCAATGACTGTCATTAACACCCATAACTTGATTGCAAATGACCCTCAACATGCACCTAGGTACCTTGTTTCCCAAGAGCAAGCAATCATACAATTTGAGGACATGTTCAGGCTATTAGGGGATGACATCATGCAATATTTCCAAACAAGATGGAATACTTTTCCCTACAACTTGAAATTCAGAGAGTACTATTCTCCTCAGAGAATGAGAGAGGCACTGAACATAACACCCATGTACAAGCAAGCTTTCCAAAGGCTCAAAGTCATTAAAACAAGAGAGACACAGATATACATGGTTCACCCAGTTTGGGCTATGTCCACCCCAAACAACCAGTCCTTCCTTTCTATTATCCAACAAAATGAAGAGACACAACCTACAATAGATCCGCTGTAATATCCTCTAGTTTCTCTCACAGTCTCACCTCTCTATTTCTCACTCACATTCTACACATCTATTACACAACCTCAAATACAATGCCCTCATACAAAGAGAGGGGTTTCCTTCTAGGGAAAAAAACCCTAAACTAAACATAAGTTCTACCGTCAGATCATCCGCCTAATGAACGGCCTAGATTGACTAGAAATTATTATACTTTTATAAGGCAAGTTTACATATGTTTTTAGCTTCGGGGACGCTGTCCCTGAGCCCCCGTCGGGGGATCGCTGGCCCCTGGACCCCCCAGCAGGGGGGGATCGGCCCCCCTGGACCCTTGCAGGGGGGTCAAGTCCCCCCTGCACCCCCCCACATGGAGGGGTGTACAAATTTCCTGGGGTATACATCCAGCTGAAACAAAGACCTCTAAACAATCATGCTCCACACACAACAATCTCCCACTTGGAGAATGATTGTAGCAACTCGACCTCTACTTCATTTGCTAGACAATGACTCCTATTTGGACCTGGTTGTTTCTCATCTTCATCATCATCCTTGAAGGCCAGTTGAAACTGAACATATTCTCAATTTCTCCCTCGTTACAACTTTTGTTAGCATATCTGCAGGATTTTGGCTAGTGTGTATCTTTTCCAGCTTCAACTCTCCATCTTCCAACATTGATCGTATGAAATGGTACTTGAGCTATATGTGTTTAGTCTTGGAATGAAATGATGAGTTCTTTGCAAGATGAATGGCACTTTGGCTATCACTGTATAACGTGCCCATATCATGCTCCTTACCCAATTCACCCATAAACCTTTGTAACCAAATCATTTCTTTACTAGCCTCTGTAGCAGCAACATACTCTGCTTCTGTTGTTGAAAGTGCAACAACACTTTGGATTTTTGAAACCCAACCGACAGCTGTTCCACCAACAGTAAATACATATCCTGTAGTGCTCCTCCTGTTATCTCTGTCACCTACCATATCTGCATCAACATATCCCTGTATGGAAATGTTTGAACCACCAAAGCATAATGTTTGATTTGTGGTACCTTTCAAATATCTGAGAATCCATTTCACTCCCATCCAATGTTCCTTTCCTGGATTATTCATGTACCTACATACAACTCCCACTGCATGTGCAATATCAGGCCTTGTGCAGACCATTACATACATTAAGCTTCCAACTGCTGATGCATATGGAACTTTAGACATATAATCCATGTCTTCTTGGGTCTTTGGGCACATTTCCTTACTAAGTTTGAAATGGCTAGAAAAAGGAGTACTAACTAGTTTTGCATTGTGCATATTAAATCTTTTCAACACCTTTTGTATGTATTCATTCTTAGACAATGTTAATTTGTGAATTTTCCTATCTCTAGTGATTCTCATACCAAGGATTTGTTTTGCAGCTCCCAAATCCTTCATTGCAAATGAATTTTCCAATTTTATTTTGAGCACATTTATTTCCTACATGTTAGACCCTACAATAGGCATGTCATCTAGATACAATAACAATATAATATAGCTACCATCATTTTTCCTTTTCAGATAAACACAATGATCAGAGTGACATCTAGTATAAACTTGTTCAGACATAAACTTGTCAAATTTTAGATACCACTGCCTTGGAGCCTGTTTTAAGCCATACAAGCTCTTCTTCAACCTGCACACTAGTTTCTCCTTCCCTTTTACCTGACATCCTTGTGGATGCTGCATATATATCTCTTCCTCCAAATCCCCATGGAGAAAGGTTGTCTTTACATCTAACTGCTCAAGATGCAAATCTTCAGTTGCTACTAGACATAAAATAGTTTTGATTGAAGTCATTTTAACAACAGGAGAAAATATTTCATCAAAATAAATACCTTTGTTTTGTGCAAACCCCTTCACCACAAGTCTAGCTTTGTACCTCTATTTTCCTCCATCTTCTTCCTTCAGCCTGTAAACCCATTTATTCTCTAATGTAGTTTTTCCTGTAGGCAACCTGCCTAAGTCCCAAGTCTAGTTATGCATTAAGGAGGCCATCTCTTCTTCCATGGCTACCTCCCACTTCTTCCTACTTTCAACCTGCATTGCTTCTTCATAACATTCGGGTTCACCAGAATCAGTCAACAATAAATAATATAATGAAGGAGAGTATCGTTCAGGGGGTCTACTTATCCTGGTAGATCTTCTAACACCACTTTCAGGTGTTTGGGGTTCCCGTTGCTATTGTGGTGGTTTTTGTTGTTGATTATTATTATTTTCAGGCACCTTTACTTTTTCAGTGATTTGATCAAGAACTGCATATTCCTTGTTTTCTTTTTCCTGTTTCTTTTCTTGCAACTGATTTTTATACAAGACCTTTTCATTGAATATTATGTTGGCATTATGATTCAAGTGTTGTCCTTGATGGCAACTCACTCAGTGGATGGTACAGGTGCTCAGAGGTTAGTACAGGTGATGGCAACTTAATCAGAAGACAGATCTCAGTACAGCATGCCAAGGAAGCTCATACACGCTGTTTCGTTAAGCCCAAGTCGCGTGTACACGCCAGTTCGATTTAGAAAAAGCGCGTGTATGTGGAAAGGTTCCTTTGGTTCATGGTGGTTAGTCCTTGGAAGTTGTGCCTATGATTTCGGACCATTATGTCTCGACGGGCGTGTCGATCCCTAGTTTTAAAGTTGATGGTATTGTGTTACTATGGTTTTGGCTCTTGGTATTGAGAAAGGCCTAAGGCTATATAAGGAGAAGAAGATCATTAGGCAAAATCATCTTTTCGACAAGGCATGAATATCTAAGAGAGAAAGAGATCTGATATGCAGGTTCTGAGTTGCATGATCTAAGCAAGGAGAGATCACATCGGTTAATGGAAGACTAGATCTAAGGATAGATCGGGATCTAAGGGTTTGAAATGCACTATCATGATATGGTTGATTATGCGTATTTCTAGATCTGCATATTGTCGCAATGTTACGTTCTGAGTCTAACTAATGTCTGGTACAGCTGCAAATTGAGAAAGTTTATTTTTAGATCTGTACGCAGGTTGGCTTCGGTAAAAGAGCGTGTATACGCGGGTTCTGCTCATTAAAGTAGCGTATATCTTTTGAAGCTTGATTTGGGTTTACAGTGGGGTCTGACTGTTATTGCAGAGTTCTGTAGCCTGCTCTGTGTTCTGGTAACTGGTGATTGACAGGGTTCAGTGGTTCAGTGATTCAAAGTTTGGTTGTTTTATGCTTCAATGATCTGTTGTGGAAATTGAATGAATTGTGGTCTTCAGATTGTAATGTTGTGCTTCAGGAATATCCAAGTCTGAAAATGTATGAAAAGTGATACCTGGATGAAGGAAGATTGTAGGTCAGCACCTACGTACTAGTATCTTGGCTAGTACAAGAGCAAAGGGGGTTGAAGCTCCCTTCCAAGGAAGTTTGGAGAACGAGAGAAGGTTGAAGCCTTCTGCAGGTTGTAGCCTGCGTACTGGTATAAGGCTGCACCAGTACAAAAGATTGTAAACTGAAGTTTCATATTAAGAAAGATAGAGACAACTTGCAGCAGGTGGTTTTCACCCACATTGGGTTTCCACCTTATATCTTGGTGTTCATGTGTGTGGCTTTTTATCTGTTCTGTTATACTGCACATGTTTACTGTTAATATGATGAATAATGTCCTGATGCACTTAATTGAAGAATAAGCTAACTAAATTGTGAGTTTTCTGCTTATACGCTGTTTTACTTCGTCACAGTAGCGTGTACACGCTGGTTCACTTAACTGAAGTAGCGTATATGTTTCTGGGCATTTGAAAAGTTTGATTAATCTGATAATACTGATTCACCCCCCTCTCAGTATTATTTCCAACATATTACATCTCTACTCCTAGTGATTTTGTGATTTTGTGATTTTCGTAATCATATAAGCGATAACCAAAATCATTAACATCATATCCAATAAAGGTACATTTCTTTGACTTTTCCTCAATCTTTGTTCTATTTTCTTTATCAATATGGACAAAGGCCTCACAACCAAAAGGCTTTAAAAAGGTGTAGTTTACCTTTTCACCTGTCCATGATTTCTCTGGAACACCACCATCTAAGGAACTTGAAGGCCCTTTGTTTATTAGATAAACAACAATATCTACAGCATCTGCACAAAACTGTAAAGGCAATCCTTCATGCAATCTCATGCACCTTGCACACTACATCATTGTTCTGTTCATCCTTTCTGACACACCATTTTCTTGTAGTGTTCTTGGAACTGTCTTCTCTCTGCAAATTCCATGCTCTAAATAGTACCTATCAAATTATTTGCTGAAATATTCACCTCCATTGTCTGATCTGAGACACGTCAATTTCTTTCTTGTCTCAATCTCAACCAAAGCTTTCCATTTCTTGAAAGTATCAAATACATCAGATTTATTCTTAATACAATAAATCCAAGTTTTTCTAGTTGCATCATCCATGAAAGTAACATAATAACGAGAGCCACCGAGAGATGATACCTGAGCGGGTCCCCATACATCTGTATGCACACGCTCTAATTTTTCGCTCTTCTTTTCTTTCCCAACTCTGAGAAATCTGACTCTCTTCTATTTTCCATAAATGCAATTCTCACAGAAGTCCAAATCAACATTCTTCAAACCCGGCAACAAATTCCTTGAGTGAAGAATCTTCATCCCCTTTTCACTCATGTGTCCGAGCCTATGATGCCATAATGCTACATCTGCTCCTTTTAAAGTTAAAGCATTAACAGAGTTAGAAATACCATTTCATAAATACAATGTACCAACCTTTTCGCCTTTTGTTATTACCAGGGCTCCTTTGGTGACCTTCCAAGCTTTATCTATGAAAGTTGTCACACAACCTTCACCGCCTAACTACCATGTTGAAATCAGATTTTTCCTTAGATCTGGAACATGCCTTACCTCCTTTAGTAGCCATTGGTTTCCATTCTGCTATTTTACAAGAACCTTACCCATTCCAACAATTTTACAGGGTTTATCATCACCCAAATGAACTTGTCCAAAATATCCTTGAACATAGTCATGAAAGTATTTCTTATCAGGTGTGGCATGGAGTGAGGCCCCTGAATCTACCACCCAGGAATCAGTAATATTTTCAAAAGAAAGAATCAAAGCATGTTGTAACACCTCACCTGTCACATTTGCTTCATGATTGTTTTCTTGATGTGCATCTCCTTCTTTTCCCTTCTGAGATCTACAGTCTTTCTTTAGGTATCCTTTCTTTCCGCATTTCTAGCACACTATTCTCGATCTAGACTTGGATCTGCCTTTCCTTGATTTACTGTGATATCCTGAGCTCTTTCCTCTTTCCATTTTTCTTCCCCTAGACTATGCACTCAAAGCATTACCCGATGTCTCACCAAACCTTTTCCATCACATTTCCTCACTAAGGATAGCATTGACAACATCATCAAACATTAAAGTACTAGATCTAGAGACAGAGTTACTAATGGCCATCACTAAACCATTCCAACTTTCTGGCAATGAGCACAAGAATAACAGAGCTCTAACTTGATCTTCAAAGTTTACCCCTACAAAACTTAATTGACTTGTAACTGTATTAAAATCATTTAAATGATCTATAACAGATCCACCTTCCGACATCTTCATATTAAATAACCGTTTCATAAGAAATACCTTGTTTGAGACCAAGGGTTTTTCGTATAGTTTTGACATTGCCTGAATCAAATCCTCTGTCATTGTTTCCTTCGAAATGTTGAAGGCAACTGATGTAGTGAGGCACAACCGTATTGTTCCGAGTGCCTTTCTATTCAGAAGGTTCCATTCTTCATATGTCATAGCCGTCGGCTTCTTTTTTTTCTGCTCAATGGTAGGTACAGATCTTTCTGATACAGATAATCTTCCATCTGCATATTCCATAGTGAGAAGTTTTGGCTATTAAATTTCTCGACCCTAAACTTACCATCTTTCACCAATGCTCCCACTCGAACGAGGAATCCTTCTTTCCTACGAGCTTATAAGCCAAATAGACCTTCAGCTCTGATACCAGTTGTTAAGAAATTTACTACATAACATAAATAATTACTGAGAGGAATAAATATAAAAATAACTAGCAACAACCATAAACACATAAACGCAAATGTTTATCCGGGAAAACCCCAAATCTGGGGAAAAACCCAACCTAATAAGATCTTATTAGCATTGGCAAAAACCATGGCCAATCCAACCAAGTGAGCCTTCACCTTCACCGCTCACCTCCAAGTCTTACATTACAATGATTTCCTTCTAGCCTTTTATAAGCTCCATTACATAATACCATGGGAAAAATACTATGGGTGCACAATACTATGTGCCCCAAAACCATCACTTTTTAACTTGGTCAACTTTGACTATATCCTAAGTCAAGTTTACCTAACACCTTGTTGCCCAAGAGCAAGCAATCATACAATTTGAGGACATGTTCAGGCTGTTAGGGGATGACATCATGCAAGATTTCCAAACAAGATGGAATACTTTTCCCTACAGCTTGAAATTCAGAGAGTACTATTCTCCTCAGAGAATGAGAGAGGCACTGAACATAACACCTATGTACAAGCAAGCTTTCCAAAGGCTCAAAGTGAATTGGATTGGCTTGAGACTCAGTCCACCACTTCTCTTAGGAATGTTGGAAGGAAGGAAGGAAGAGGAAACTACATCACAAGCATGGGATGTCAGGGAGGCCACTAGAGCAATGAAAGACATGGATATAGACTGAGTTTCTCAGAGGATGATAAAGGCTTTTAGTAGGGGGGTGATGATGAGCCTCATCATTGGGTAACTATATGGACCTTAATACACCTCCTAGCTTATTCAAATAAACTCCTCTCATAATTTCTTTCATATTTTGACTATATTTTTCTTAATGAGATGAGTGAAAGTGAGATATTATGGCTAGTGGACTAATGTGCATTGATTGCAAGTTTTTGAGCGAAATTGATTGAAAGTTTGGCTAAATAAGGGATGAAACTCGAATAGACAAGGAGGAGAGATTGTAGGGGATAGATCCTCCTCATTTACTCATCACTCATTTGAATATTTCTCCATCAAATCACACTAGCTTGGAGTTATAAGGAGCCAAGTCATGAAGATCAAAAGGCAGCCGAGCTAGTAAGAGTTAAAGAGCTAGTTCATCTTGAGTTTGGGTGCTGAGCCTCCCTAGATATAAGGAAGTTGTTCGAGACTTTAGTTGTATACATACAGAGGCATAGAGCCTCAATAGGATTCGAATTTTTTATGTAAAAACACTAGGCATTTTAAACTTCAAGACTTGTGGAAGACATTGTTCTGTAATTTCCTGATTTGATAATGAGAATGAGAATTTCCTTGATCCAGCACTGAGTTTACTTAGACAGATGAATCTCGTAGGTTAGGGCCCAACCCTAGCAGCAACAACTCCTCTTCTTATATTTGTATGCTTAGTTTATTTCATAGGTTAATGCTTGAATTGTCTTTAGCATTATTTCATTACAGGTAGTTGTGGATTTGATTAGTTTTCCTCCATTTGTGCATTGTGTTCGGAACGGGTACCCTAGGGTAAATTTTGGGGTTAAAAGCCCGTGTTTTGGTGCTAAAGGCCCAAGTTTTATATAAACAATGTAAAGTCTCCACATTTTGTGCTCATGGAGCGTGGAGATGTAAACAGTTAAAAAGGGTTTCCACCCTTACTTTAGAAAGCTTGTGTCGGCTTAATGAGATCCTCCCTTGGTCTGCTGTGTTAGCTTGTGTTATATTCTTTCGATGACTAGCCCACGTAGTTAACCGGGGTGTTAGAGGGGGGGTGGAACCCCCTTCGTTGCCCCAATTGTGTAGTGGGGGGTGGGGGGGTCACAGGGGGTTTGAGCTGTACCCGTAACAAAGGGTTTTGTGCATGATTTTCACACATGTTTTTTGGACACGATGGTTTTTGGTCCATGGTATTGGACATGATGGTTTTCATCCCATGGTATTGGATGTTTCGGCATCTATAAATATGTATTATAACATTGAAAGGAACATAATGAAAAATAAAGCTAGTAGTCCCGGTTTTGGGATCCAGGGGAAATCTCTATGTATATGTGTTTTATGTGTTATCCTCCCACATTGTTTATTTTCTATGTTTTAGAATTCATATGCAAGTAATTTTTGTATAGGGTTAAAACCTACATTTGGTACCAGAGCAGTTTTGGCTTTAAGGGGATACCTTTGTTGCTGAGGGGTTTCAATTGGGCCTGTGGTAGACCTTGTTCAGTGGGAGATTTGTGAGATCGATTTTGGTGGTGAAAGAAGATGGCAAGTAGTGGAAAGATAGAGATTGAGAAATTTAATGTTCAGAGTTTTGAGTTGTGGAAACTCAAGATGGAGGATCTGTTTGTGGATAAATATCAGTGGATCACGGTAGATTTGGGTACTAAACCAATGGGAGTGTCTGATGAAGAATGGAAGAAGTTGGATCGGAATGCAAAGAGCACAATACGATTGTGTCTTAGATTCAGTATTGTTGAATGTATTAGGGGAAGATACAACGAAGGCTTTGTGGGACAAGTTAGGGACTTTGTACCAATATAAGTCTTTGGTGAATAAACTGTTCATGTGGAAAAAGTTGTATAACCTGAGGATGAAAGATGGAGACTCGGTGACAGAGCATCTAAACATATTTAATACTGTGGTAAGTTAGTTAGCATCTGTTGATATTAAAATTTAGGATGAGGATAAGTGCATCAATTTGTTGTGTTCTCTACCAGATTCATGGGATAGTCTAGTCAATGCAATAGGTAGCAATGCAATTGCCTTACAGTTTGATGAAATAGTTCATCCTTGCTGACGGAGGAGATGATACGGAAAAATATGGAGAGCTAGAATGGTGATGCCTTGTCTATACGAGGACGGTCCTAGAACAGAAACAAAAATAAGTCATCGAGTGGGAGATCTAAATCTAGCAGGAGATCTAAATATCAAGGAAAACTTGTAAAGGTGGTGTGCTAGAAATGTAGAAAGGAAGGGCACTAAAAAAGGGACTGTAAATATAAAGCTCCTGATAAAGGAAAGGGATCTGATGATGCTCCTTCTGTAGAGGTGAAAACCACCTCAGATGAAGGTGGGGATGTGTACTTGGCTTCTTCAAGTACACATGTAGATCATGAGGCATGGTTGATTGACTCAAGTGCATCCTTTCATTTCACTCCCCATATAGAGTGGTTGTTGTAAGTATGAGAAATACGATGGTGGTGACGTCTTCTTAGGGGATGATAGGAAGGCTAGAATCATTGGTCGTGGAAATGTAAAGTTGAAGTTGCAAGGTTGAAGGGTTAGAACACTTCCAGGTGTTCTGCATATTCCTGCATTGGCCAAAAATTTGATTTCTTTAAGCAAGTTGGACGATGTAGGTGTAAAAATAGTGTTTGAGAAGGGTACCTGGAAAATGGTTCAGGGAGCACTGGTATTGATGTGGGGAGTTTGAATTGGAACTCTATACAAGCTGCAAGGTATCACTGATATTGATGGGTGCAACAATTGTGGAGACAAGAACATGTTGTGGCATCAAAGGCTTGGACATATTGGAGAGAAGGGCCTTCGAATACTTCATGGTAAAGGTATGGTAGAAGGTATGAGTAATAGCACTTTGGATTTTGATTTCTGTGAAAATTGTGTATATGGGAAGCAGAATCGAGTGAGTTTCCCCACTGGTGGTAAGAGGGCGAAACAGATATTAGAACTTGTGCACAGTGATGTGTTTGGCCCTGTGAAGGTTCCATCACTAGGTAAGTCTGTGTACTATGTATCATTTATAGATGACTTCTCAAGGAATACATGGATATATTTTCTTAAGAAGAAATCTGAAGCCTTTGACAGGTTTAAAGAATTTAAGGCTCTCCTGGAAAATTAGACAAAGAAGAAGATAAAGGTGTTGAGGACAGATAATGGTGGAGAGTTTTGCAACAAGGAATTTGAAGAATTGTGTAAGAAGTTTGGTAAAGCACGACAGAATACTACTCCATATACACCTCAACGAAATGGAGTTGTAGAAAGAATGAATAAGACATTGATGGAAAGGGCAAGAAGCTTGCTCACTGGTGTTGGGTTAGGATAGGGATTCTGGGCAAAGGTGGTGGACACTGCATGTTACCTGGTCAATAGGTCACCTTCATCAGAGTTGGAGGATAAGACTGCACAAGAGGTATGGACTGGTAAGAAACCCTCTCTTTCACATCTGAGGGCATTTGGATGTGATGCATATGTACATGTTTCAAAGGAGAAATGAACCAAGTTGGATAGTAAATATAAAAAGTGTATCTTTATTGGGTATAAGGATGGTTTAAAGGGTTATAAGCTTTGGAACCCAGTCACACAGAAGGTTGTGTACAACCAAGATGTCGTGTTCAGGGAGGTAAATGATGTTATTAAACATGAAGTCCAACCGAAGGAACCTGAGAGGATAGAGTTTGAGCATAAGGAGGAAGAATCGGAATCTACAGCAGAGGAGGAATCAAAAGATGAAGAGCCACAAACTTCGGGTGTGAGAAGATCAGTTCGAAAAACAAGGTAGCTAGAAAGGTATAGTCCATCTGCTTTCTATTCAAATTTTTCTTTATCTATTACTGGCAATGATCCCAGAACTTTGAAGTAGGTAGTAGATACAGAAGATGGAAAACTTTGGAAAGAGGCCATGGTTGATGAAATGGAACCTTTGCACAAAAATGAGGCTTGGGATCTAGTGGAGTTGCTGGCTGGAAGGAAACCCATTGGCAGCAAATGGGTGTTCAAGAAGAAGACAAATGCAAAAGGAAAGGTGGAGAAATACAAAGCTAGATTGGTAGCAAAAGGTTATTCCTAGGTACCAAGAATTGATTTTGGTGATATTTTTTTCTTGTTGCGAAGGTAAATTCTATTAGATTACTTTAATTTGTTGCTACTACATTTGATTTTGAGGTAGAACAGATGGATGTGAAGACAACATTTCTTCATGGGGATCTGGAAGAGGAAATATACTGAAGCAACCTAAAGGCTTTGCGGTGAAGGCTAAGAAAGAACTGGTATGCAAGTTCAAGAAGTCTTTGTATGGGTTAAAATAGTCACCAAGGATGTGGTATTAGAAATTTGATACATTTATATGGGGACTTGGCTTCACCAGAAGCAAAGTAGATCATTGTGTGTATTTTAAATTAATTGGTGACCATGTTATTTATCTGGTCTTGTATGTGGATGATATGTTGCTAGTTGGAAATGACAAAGAAATTATCTAGGATTTGAAGACCCAATTGTCCTCCAAATTCGACATGAAAGATCTTGGTGTTGCAAACTATATTTTGGGCATGGAAATTAAAAGCGATCAGGAAAAGAGGAAGCTCTGGTTAAACTAGAGGAAGTATGTCAAGATAATACTGCAGAGGTTTAATATGCAAGATAGTAAACCAATGGAGGTTCCTATTCCTGTAGGTGTGAGGTTATCTGTTGAACAGTGTCCCAAGACACAAGAAGAGAAAGAGGACATGTCCCGTGTTCCATATGCAAGTGCAATTGGTAGCATGATGTATATAATGGTCTGTACTAGACCAAACATTGCACATGCAGTGGGAGTATTGAGCAAGTTTATGTCAAAACCAGGGAAGGAGCACTACACAATAGTGAAGCCGATTTTTAGGTATTTGTGTGGCACTAGTGATTATGGTTTGTGCTAACAAGGAAGACCAAGATTGGACAAATGTTGGATATTTGTGGCTTTGTTGATGCAGACTTGGCTGAGGATCTGGATCAGAGAAGATCTACAAGCGGGTGTGTGTTTAACCTATTTGGATGTGCAGTCAGTTGGATGAGTAAAAAACAATCTGTAGTGGCACTATCAACTACAACGGTAGAATACATGGTAGCCACTCATGCAAGCAAGGAAGTAGTTTGGTTGCAGAGATTGTGTTCAAGTATGTGGTTAGTACATGGAGCTATAAGGATAGAATATGGCAGCCAAAGTGGAATTTTCTTGGAAAAGAACCCCGCATATCATTCAAAGAAAAAGCACATTAATGTTCAGTATCACTTTGTGAGGGATATGATATAAGACAAAAAGATGTTGCTGGTAAAGGTGGACACTTTGAAGAGTACTGCAGATGCATTGACAAAATCTGTGAGCTTTGAGAAGTTCTCTTGGTGTAGAAAGACAATGGTTGTTTCAGGGCTAGAAAAATGACTATGCTCTCTTGTGGCCCCTTGTGGAAAGAAAACAACAAGTGGGAGAATGTTGGTTGTGTTATATTCTTTCCACGACTAGCCCACGTAGTTATTCGGGGGGTTAGAGGGGGGACAGAGCCCCCCTTCGTTGCATCGATTGTGTAGCACCGGGGGGGTGTCATAGGGGGTTTGAGGTGTACCCGTAACCCCACTTTATGGGGTCTAGGGTAGTGCCCCAGAAAATTTTGGTTTTGGACCCTATGTTAGGTTGGGCGGACCCACCTATGGTTTTGTGCATGATTTTCACACATGTTTTTTGGACGTGATGGTTTTTGGTCCATGGTATTAGATGCTTCGGCATGTATAAATATGTATTATAACATTGAAAGGGACATAATGAAAAATCAAGCTGGCAGTCCCGATTTTGGCACCTAAGGGAAAATCTCTGTGTATATGTGTTTTATGTGTTATGCTCTCACATTGTTTATTTTCTATGTTTTAGAATTTGTATGCAGGTAATTTTTGTATGGGTTTAAAACCTACATGTGGGCCATGGGAATGTATAAAAAGGGAGCCTTATAAGAATTTAAGGTAGTTTTTAGTAGAGTTCTAAGTAATTTTTTTAGGAAATTGAGAGCTAAGATCAGAGAGTCTTAGCATAGGAAGAGGCTCTACAACTGAGTGCACAAAGACCTAGGGTAGAAGTTTGCAGCTGAGTGTCCAAACCCCTACAGCTATGTGCGTAGGGAAGTTAGAGTTTGTACTGGAGATCTGAACCATCAACAAAGATAGTTATTCTAGAGAAATATTGGTATGAGCTATTTTACTTTAGTTATGATTACTTGTGATTATGTTATGTTGAATATTGGATTTATGATTTAATGATATATTGATGTACGATTCTATGTATCTTACTTTGTCATATGAACACAAGTAAGAATATTTTTTTACGTGAAGATCATCATAATTCATGTTGTAGTTAACTACTACTTAAGCTAATCGGGGTAGACATAGAAGTAAAAGTAATCACAAGGTCGGGTAAGTGTCTGAATTAACCATTTAGGTTCAGTGAAGGACTATCAGAGACTTTCGTAAAGGTTTTAAAGCCAAATAGGTGAAGTACTTTGATAAGCCCTAAAGGGGCATAAAATTACATCACAACCATCTCATGGTGTAGAAACTTGGTTCCCGCATCCCCCCATATTGCTTCAGGTGAGAATTTAGTCCGAGCTCTATGGATTGATGCCAAAAGGGCCAGTAGTGTAGGGATTTTCTTGGCTAATTAACGTTGAACTTGGGTCAGGTCTCATCAAGCCAATAAATGATTTTGTTGCTAGGACCGGGATATGCATAATGGGATGTTTGATGTCGGATCATTGCAATCCAAATAAGAAAGAGATCGAAGACTGGTTGGATAGAAATATGCACGAATTTTCCATGCAAGAAAATAGAAATCCAAGATTGAGAAAAGAACAATGGTTAGACAGATACCTATACACAGAAACACATGAGATCTTCTCTTGTTCCTTCCCAGTCAAGTTGTATGAGTGGTTTGTAAAATTGGCAGATGACCAAGGAAGGTGGAGGCTTGACGGTCCAATAGTCTAGACCCTAGAGTTGGTGTGGCGATTAGAAGACTCTGTCAATAAGATTGTGTGCGTTGTTGATCATTGGCTCAATCATATCATAGAAGGGTTTGTGAGAGAGTTCGCGGTCGATACCTCGGTCAGTTATAGTGAAGAAAAGTGCCTCTTCTTCAAGGGATCACGAGGTAAGTATTTAAAATCATTAAATGCTTGGATTAATGTTCTCTTGTGTGAAAAGAGGGTTATGCAACTACCTTGATGTTTTGGGCTACATGAAGTGGAAGGACACTCAGGAACAAGGGAAGAACAGTGCTTGAATATAGCTTGCTAATTGAGCCCCCTCTGAGTGACAATGAGGAAGCAGCACAAGCATCTCTGCAAAGCCCTATTGAGTTGATAAAGCAATGGTTCTCGCAAATACTCCATCCACCCACGTCGCCTCCACTTCACCCTCAATGCATACGCCTTCACCTATGCCACCACCACCTCCACCACCATTTAATATGGCGAACTCTGTAAATCTACCTGTGCTCAAGGCCATAGGAAATGATGATCCAGACCATTTTTGGTTCGTTGTGAAGGCTGTATGGGAAGCTCAGGGTATCACATGTGATCAAATGAAGAAAGAAATGTTGGTTAGTGTTTTGTCGGATCATTCACTAACATGGTACATTACGTACTGCACTGTTAATATGATGTCCATGTTCGCAGATAGCCAGACTGCATTGAATAAGGAATTCAATATACCTAAGTTTGAGGCACAATCAATTGTGGGGTTCAAAGAGATCATGATGAAGCCTGGTGAGACACCCTGGGATCTATATCAAAGGTTGAAGTGTACGATCTATGAGGGTAACATGAATCTTATTGATTGGCAGCACTACGAATGGTTTGTGGCTTCGATCCTGCCTCATTTAAGGGTTACACTATCACAATAGAAGATTGGGACCCAAGCGAAAGATCTAGAAATCGCAATGAGATCGCATGAGACACCAATGAAAGATGCTAATCTAGGGGTTCAGAAGATTCATGCGCAATTGTAGAAACTTTTCCTAGAAATGTAGAGTCTAAATAAAGATAGAATAGCTCGGCCAGAGTCATGTGAAGAAGTTTGGTGCTTGAAGTGAAAAAGACAAGGGCATGACAAAGATCACTATCTAGTTTTCGAAAAGTATGTTGCAGCATGGTGACCAATGCCTCTGAGGCCAGAAGCTCTAGCGGTGTGAAGTATAGGTCCCCCGCTATGGTGTGATATATGTCAGGGAGCTATAAAACATGCGACAGACAATTTCCATTTGTTGGAGAAATTCATACAGACACTGCAACAACTCTTTTGCAACTTCTGTCAATTAGTGGGTCATGATGAGCACAATTGTCATAGTTACCGATTAATGATGGATAGAACACATGCATACAAGGTGTAGGCATAAACTTGGCCTCCATACCAAGGTGTTGGAGGAGTGTGAGGTGTGTATCAAGGGCGTGGAGGAGGCCAAGGTGGAGGAGGACCTGGTAGATGTTGAGCGCAGGTCATTTGTTACAACTGTTGGCGATCAGGGCACTAAATGCAAGACTTCCCGAATCTGATGTGGTTTTCAATGCTACTATTGTACTCAATTTGACCATGTGACGAAGGATTTCCTTATATTGTTAGCTAAGATATGCGAGAAGGGGGTGCAGCCTCAACAACTGACTCAGAAGCTACAAATGATGCATGATGAGTCTTGCGAGGAAGATCCTAAGGTAAATATTGTGCTACAAAGTGGAGCGACGACTGGTCAAGATAAGGAGAATCAACCTAAAGTAGGTGAGTGGGTCTACAAAGCACTATAAGAGGAGGTTGGGTTTGATCTAGAACATGTGTAAGAAACATTTCTGGAAGTGAAGAAAAGCTTCGTCGAGGCCTCTAGCTCAGGGAGTTAGGAAAAGTTGGCTGAAGAAATGGACCCATCCATGATTACTACGTTATTGGAGACCTCCATGAAACTTCTACGTGATAGTAAGGCTTTGAAGGGACTGTAGGAGTTCATCAATAGGTGCACTGGGAAGGAAAATTCTACTAACAAACCGTGCATAGTCAGAAAGATTGGCAGGCACCAGATGAGAACAAGGCGTGAGATGCGACTTACGGAACAAATAGGAGAATATGAGATGGATCAAGTTATTTTAGATTTAGGGTCAGACACAAATGTTTTGCTGAAATAGACATGGGAGATAATGGGGAGACCTATGCTACACTGGTCTCTGATTCAGTAAAGGATGGTGAATCAGTAAAAAATCATCCGAATGGGGATGTTGTAGGGTGTAACGATTGATATTGAAGGTGTGAGCGCACTAGTGGATTTTGAAGTGATAGAGATTGTGATGACTGTAATCCCTACCCCGCCCTCATTGGGATCAATTTCACCACTGACATGAATGGGGTAATCAATTTGAAGATGTGAAAGATGATATTTGAGAAGAAATCACTCCACATACTAGTTCTCGTGGACTGTGCAAAAGGACCACGCTATACTGAATCGGTCTACAATTATGAAAGTGATGATGATTTGGACTAGATTTATAAGATAACGATGTGAAATTAGGGCTGGGTGAATCCGATAGCCGATGGACGTATTGCATGGGACCATGAAAGTTCCTTCATATCATATGTGGATAAAGAACTGGAGCATTGGTAGAATCGATTGCATGAAGTATCTACGTTGCGGTGTAATATGATGACCAAGTCGTTGCACTGTGTATCATCAGAGGTAAGAAATATGCCTTACTATGATGGTTTAACTAATGTCGATCAATTTTTGGATGCATTTGAGAGATAAGTGCTAGAGAAACATCACTTCCAGGCCCAAGACTAGGTGCTATGTGCTACGCCTGTGAGATGGTGGGCCACACACATGGACAATTTTGATGATTGGCACGTATACAAAAAAATTATGAGAGTGTGGTTTGGTCACCCAAAAGTGCGGCTAACAAATAAGTATGGTGGGAGGAATGATCCATGCGATCATTTGGAAAAATGGAGTGAAATGCATGGAGATAAGCCTCAGCTCGAGTGGATCCATCTATTTTGTCATACCTTGGATGTTATAGTGATGAATTTGTACTTGGAGACAAAACTCTACCATGGAACTGAAGAATGGGATGTTCTGCATTAAGGATTTTTGATGACGTTCAGCTTTGAGGATGGGTTTGAATTTATCGACGAAGTGTTGGAGGAGGTAAAGGTAGTGATATTTAGGATATCACAAGATCCTATAGATTTGATTCAACCTGATTTGACTACCCAGCTGAGCCATGCGGTGGAGTGCTACAATGTAATAGTGAAAGAATAATATAACAACCTAATAAAGATTAATATTGAAGAGTCTAAAGATCACTGTTAAGTTGAGGAACTGCAACTAGAGAACCTTGACATAACTGAGCCACTCAAAACTAGAGAGGTGAACATTGGCACGGAGGAATAGCTGAAGTTTTCAAAGATTTGGGACTACTGGGATGACGCGACAGTAGATAAGGTCTCTGAACAAATTTGCGAATATAACAATCTATTCCCCACGAAGTTTTCAGATCTGAAAGGGATAATAGGAGACTTGGATGTCATGAACATCACTCTAAAACTGGACGCAAATCCAGTTAGGAAAACACCTTACCACCTCAATCTGAAGTATAAAGAAAGGGTCAGTTTGGAGTTGTATAAAATGCTTGCAGTCGGTATCATTGAACCAATCGACGAGTCTGATTGGGTAAGCCCAATGGTAGTTCAGGACATGAAACAAAAGGATGAGATATAGATATCTGTAGATATTAGGAAGTTGAATGACGCTTGTGTGCATGATCCCTTCCCAACTCTGTTCACTGATGAGGTGCTAGATAATGTTGGTGGGTAAGAGGCATATTCGTTTATTGATGGATTCTCAGGGTACCATCAGATCAAGATCACACCAGAGGATAGGAGTAAGAAGACCTTCGGGACTGAATGGTGATGCCTACAGCATACTACGACACCTTTTGGGCTGAAGAATGCACTAGAAATATTCTCACGCATAGTCATCGCATCGCTCAAATATTTCATTCACAAATTTTTGGAGGTATACTTTGACGATTGGACAGTGTTTGGAATGGTAAAGTGCCACGTAGCAAGTTTGAACTTGATGCTAGATATATGTCGGAGGTACCAGATTACACTCAAATGAAGAAATGTTTGTTCTGCATCAAATTTGGTATCTTTCTGGGTCATGTGGTATGCATACAATGCTTGATGGTAGACCCTGTGAAGATCATGGTTATAATCAATTTAGAGGCACCAAGAAGTGTGAAACAGTTGTGCGCAACATTGGGGCATACAGGGTACTATAGAAAGTTCATCAAAAGTGATGCGCAGATTACCGCTCTGATGGAGAAATTGTTGAAAAGGATGCTACATTATGTTGGAATGAGGAATGTTAGAAGAGCTTCGATGTGCTCAAAGAGAAAATGGTTGTCATGCCAATCCTAGTCTTCCCAGATTGGAAGAAGGAATTTCATGTGCATGTGGACACGCCATGTATTGCACTAGGGGCAGTACTAACATAGCAAGGTGAGTGAAAATTGGATCATCCCATAGCATTCAAAAGTAGGAAGCTATCTAAAGCTGAGAAGAATTATTCAATGACAGAACATGAAGCTCTAGCCATGGTATACGTGCCCAATAAGTTTAGGCACTACTTTCTAGGTGGACACTTTAAGATGTATACAGACCATTCTGCATTGAAGTACTTGGTGAACAAGCCTGTGTTGGGGGTGAAATATGTAGATGGTTGTTGCTAATTCAAGAATACGATTTTGAATTCATTGTGAAACTAGGATGATTGAATGTTGGGCCAGATCATCTGTCGCATTTTGAAATAGGAGAAGAGCCTAGTAATTTGGAGGAAGGACCACCTTACCCGTAGCTCTTTGTAGTGCACATCGCGGATAGTCACTTTGAAGATATTATACACTTCCTGACGATGGGAACAACTCTAGAAGGATATACTAACCAACAGAAGAAGGAATTGGTGCTGTGCATGACAAACCTTTCTGTCATTACAGGACACCTGTATAAAATGGGATCGTATGCAATATTGCAACCTTATGTGCCAGAATTTGAATGAAACAGAATCCGAGCTGAGGCTCATGGATGAGCTGCACGAGGACATTATGCAGGCAAAGCAACGACGTATAGTATTCTACGCGCTGGGTTGTGGAGGCTGAAACTGCATAAGAATTCAAAGGCATATTGTAGGGCATGCACTGCATGCCAAAGGACTGGCAGACTGAGCTACCCCTGAATTCGCAGATATTGTTACAACCCTTTTAGAAATGGGAGATTGACTTTGTGGGACCAATTCAGCCTCTAGGAAAGAAAATGGGTGTGCATTACATCATCTCTGCCACTGAATATTTAACCAGATGGGTGGAGGCACACCCTATGAAACACTGCACAAGCACGACAGTAGCAAAATTCATATTTGAGTACGTGCTGATAAGGTTTGGTTGTCCAAAAGTTTTAATGAGTGATCATGGTATGCATTTTCTTAATGAGACGATCAACACGATGATGGAGGAATTTTAGGTTTACCATCAGAAGAGCACGCCATATCACTGATAGGCTAATGGAACATAGAAGCATTTCATAAGATCCTAGAGAGCACGCTAACGAAGGTTTGCAATACACAAAGAAATGAATGGGATGTGCACATACCCACAGTTCTATTGGCTTACAAAAAAACTTGTAAGAAGCTGACTGGACAAACACATTTAAGGTTGGTTTATGGCATTGAAGCTGTGATGCCAATAGAATACATTGTACCTAGTCTACGCATTGTGGCATTCATAGGAATGACAGATCATGGAGCCATGGAAGAAAGCCTCGCAAAGCTAGCAGAACTAGAAGAAGATAGGTTTCTGGCTGGATTCCATCAGCAAGTTCAAAAGGAATGCGAAAAGGCATGGAAAGATCGGCACATCAAACTACACACCTTCAAGGTAAACGATTTAGTGTTATTATATGACAACAAGTTTGATAAATTTCCAGGAAAATTTCAAATGCATTGGCTAGGGCCCTATGTCATCAAGGAGATTACCAATGGTGGAGCGATTCAGTTGGTAAATTTGAATGGAGAGCCATTCCCAGGGAGGGTGAATGGTAGCTGGTTGAAGCCATACACCATGGATCCAGCTAGATGACTACATGGTGGAAACATAGTCTTAGCACTCCAGGAAGTTGAAAGGAGGCACGGGACTATAAGCTACACTGCTCGGGTTGTAGAGCTACGTGATTGGGGTACTGTGCAGAATGGAGGATTGTCACAGTGTCAGCAGAAGCACAAGAGGAGTTGCGCCGTTGAAGGAGAGATCATGCAGGGCAGCTGAAATGTTACTGTTATGGTCATTTTTCATGACTTGACAGTGGAAAAATGGCTAAATGGAGCAGGGGGCCAACAATTATGTTGGAATTTAAGAGAAAGATATTTGAAAATCTACTGCCACTCTTGTATTTATGAACTGATTTTGGGGGGAACGGTCAGATTCAAATTTGAAATTCCCTATAAATTATAGATGGCCAACCAACAAAAAACACTTGGAATTTTGAGAATTGAGGTGTTAAGCTATCATGCGAGCATGAACCTTGATTATTTTGAGGCTTTTGTAGCAAGTTCAGTGTTTGAGAATGCTGAAGGAAACTGAGAAGCTTTTAACTGGCATTATGTCAGCACGTGTGGAGATTGCAAGTGTTCGGGAAGCAATGGAAGCTGAAGGAGATGCCCCAAAGGTAGCATGTGTAGAGGTACCTACAGAAGTGCACAAATCACCAAGGTCACCTAGGCCGACGCCTATGTCGCCCAAATAAGGATGTAAGATGAAGAAGGATAAGTGGAAAGCAACGCAGATGGTGGGTGAGTCGCCAAGGAAACACCAAAAGAAAGAAAAATCTATTACACAAGAGAAGGCCAAGGTAGTAGACTTGGAACCTCATGAGGACACCAAGGACATCAGTGTGGGCATAGAAGACGTTGACGTGGAGACAAGAGACATTGACAATGAGGGGGAAAACCCTATCTCCAAGCTGCCACCATATACATTTCCATGTCAAGGCAAGGCAAAGGTATAAAAAAACATCGACGAGAAAAAAATCACACCTTTCACCCCATTTCTACCAGAAAAAATCACATTCAAAGGACTGCACTTGCTGCGTATCCCCATTTTGAAGCTGGAGGACTAGTATTTATAGATACAAAGCGTTTTACCCACTTTATGATTGATACATTCGTGAACCACATCTTCTATAAAGACTCTAGTGTGACTACGCTAGAGCCAAGAAAGTGGATAAAATGGGTGGAGAAGGCATGATTGTTGAACCTGCTATGGGTGCTGCATCACAACCACGCACCCATAACTTTGATAGTAATCAAGAAGTTGTTATTCTTGATGCAAGATGGGTGCCTGTGGTTAGGAGACCATATGCCAATCATTGACATGCTGGTCCATAAGATCACCTTGCTCCGACACTCAGGTTTGAATCTGGCCATGGAATTTTGTGAAAGGTTGGGTGAGCACGACCTTGCTGAACAAATGAAGGACAAGTTCAATCTTGCCAAGGAGTCATGCGGCTACTCTATCTCTAGCATAATTGATCCCACGGTTAATGTAGCCACTGAGATTTTGGCGGGGAAGATTATGAGGATGTGTCGAGGAGATGAAGTGCCGACACAAGTGGTTTCTTTAGCAGCCCATTGCATGGAGGGCATACAATTTAGGTTGGCATGCTAGCTTTGTATTGAGTTCCTCGTGAACTCTAGAGAAGCACAAGATCAAAGCAAGACTTTCCACTATGAATGGCTATTGTTGTCAATTGTACTCATTATGTGGGACTTGTCAAAGGACAGTCAGTTTCCCCTGATTGCATCGGATATGCCAGAAGCAATGAAGTTAACTTCGCTCTATGCCACGAAAGACCACCAAAGCATCAAGGACAACAAGATATTATGGATTCTCATGGAATCAAGCATCTGCACTGCCATCAACCACAAGTCATGACTCTCTCTGACTATCTTTGAGTAGTTATCTAAATATGTGGAGTTCAAGGCAAACTTCCATTGTGTGTCCATCAGAGCGTGGAAGGACCCTCCATAGAAATGGTATGATCTTCCATACCTAGCGACGAATGATGCAATTGCTGTGGTTTTGGAGAGTTGGCCCGCAGAGGGGTGCAAGGCCTCAGACTTATCAGCTAGGACTAGTAAGAATCACTTGAAGCAGAAGCAGGAAGAGGCCAGGTAAAATATGGAGCAGTTAGCCGAAAAACGAAGGAATGAAGCTGAGGATAAAGCCACAGTAGAGTGCATGGCCAAAACACCAGTAAAAGAGGAGGAGGAAGAGGAAAAACACGACTCTGATAGGAGTCATAAGTCACCTTCTCCATAGACAGATGAGGAGGAGCAGTGCTTAGAGTAGGGAGGAGCGGACCTGGATACTACTCCATTCTGGGTTAAGCGCACATGGGAGTAAGAGAAAGTAGGGTTGCGGAAGAATTCCAAGGTCAACAAATATTCCCTGGACCTAATAACCTTGACAAAGGGTGATTTGAAAAATATTGCTGATGCAGTGAGGGAATCAAGCACACAACTGCTACAACAGTTTGATCAGTGATAGAAACAGGCCTTGGGCACAATTCAAATGGGTCTACGTGAGCTGTAGATCCAGGCAACTTAGGTGCACACCACTATAAGGCGGGGCAGTGCGGTGTCAAGTGGTTTTTTGCCAGGAACCTCCGACACAGTAGAGATGGTCCGTACAGTGGATCCTTGGGATATCGCACTGCCTAATGGAGCATTTACCACCAAAGCAAAGGATGATAGGGACACTGTTAGCACAATCAAACAAGTAAAGTTAAACTTGGTCATGCTTCCAAGTGAATCGCTTCACACCCTGTTGGATGGTGTGATCACGGGAATATGAGCTTAGGAACAACACGCCTAAAATGTTACCAGTGAGCAAAGGGTGAACAATGCATAGATGTTCATCAAAAAATCATCTACGATTGATCTTCTTAAGAAGATCATAGAAAAGAATGAGTACACAACAATTGTGGTGGATGAGGCATGCTGAATTGTTCAAGAGTTGAACATCCGTGAAGATGCACCAATCGAGGGAAGGATCTGGAAGCTTGCTGCAGGTCTGCGTGAGGCACAAACAAAGTTGGCTAAGGTTTAGTTTGAACTAAACCTTAAAATCATGGAACTTGAGTTGAGCGCCCAACCCTCGATTCCACCAGAAGTTAGAGAGTAGCGCACGACCATTGTAAAAGATGTCATTGCAGCTATTGAAACTGTTGTGAAGGATTGCACTACGCTCTTCGAGTAGGAACTCAAAGTAGTGACCAATTTGCAGGAAGATCCCAAACTCTAAAGACTAGAAATTGAGGCACAAGAGATGAAACAAAAGTATCATGAGGTCAAAGCAACGACATGCACCATCACCATCACGTAGAGGTTGGAAAAGTTGCAGGAAGAAAAGGCATTAAAGGAACATGTGGATGTAGCTCAGTGCCATGAGGCAGTATTGAAGGCCAGATTGGGGCCTTGGCTGGAAGAAGCCTATGTAATCACTGCATCCATTGAAGGGAAATTGCCCAGTCTGGAGGTGACACAAGAGAAAATATAGGAAAATAGTGCAGAACCAACGATGGAGCACATGGTTGAGCAGGTTAAGCAGGCAGAGATCCAAGGTACCACCGAGGTTGCAGTCATACAGGAGGAGCTAGGAGCTCTTAACGAAAATATCTCTACACCAGCCAAGTGACTCGAGGTGAGGCACTGTTGGAAATAATACTGAGAGGGGGGGGGGGTGAATCAGTATTATCAGATCAAAAACTTTTTCAATTTCATATTCAGAAACATATACGCTACTTCAGTTAAATGAACCCGCGTGTACACGCTGCTGTGTCTAAAGTAACTAGCGTATATCCAGAAATCTTATGATTCAGTTAGCTTATCTTCAGTAAATGCATCAGAACATTATTAACCATTTTAACAGTAAACAGGTGCAGTATAACAGAACAGATCATCACACAAAAGCCACACACATGAACACCAAGATATAAGGTGGAAACCCAATGTGGGTGAAAACCACCTGCTGCAAGTCGTCTCTATCTTTCTTTAATCAGAAACTTCAGTTTACAATCTTTTGTACTGGTGCAGCCTTATACCAGTACGCAGGCTACAACCTGCAGAAGGCTACAACCTTCTCTCATTTTCAGACTCTCCTGGAAGGGAGCTCCAACCCCCTTTGCTCTTGTACTAGCTAAGATACTAGTACGTAGGTGCTGGCCTACAATCTTCTTTCCTTCAGGTACCACTTTTCATCAATTTTCAGACTGGATACTCCTGAAGCACAACATTACAATCTGAAGACCATGATTCATTCACAAATCATTGAAGCACAAAACAACCAATACTAGCATCATCAATCTTTGAATCACTGAACCACTGAAACCCTGTCAACACCCAGTCACCAGAACACAGAGCAGACTACAGAACTCTGCAATAATAGTCAGACCCAACTGCAACCCCAAAAATTTAGCTTCAAAAGATATACGCTACTTCAATGAAACAAACCCGCGTATACACGCGCTTTTCCCGAAGCCAACATGCGTACAGATCTAAAATTATTTTCTTAAAAACTTCGCAGCTGTACCAGACATCAGTCATACCCAGAACATAACATTGCGTCAGTATGCAGATCTAAAAATACGCATAATCAACCATATAAAGATAGTTCATTTCAAACAATTTGATCCCGATCTATCCTTAGATCTAGTCTTCCATCAGCCAGTTTGATCTCTCCTTAGCTCAGATCAAGCAATGTATCATCAACCCAGAACCTGCATAGTAGATCTCTTTCTTCATTAGATATTCAAGACTTTTCGATACAATTGCCTAATGATCTTCTTCTCCTTATATAGCCTTAGGCCCTTCACAATACCACGGTCCAAAACCATAGTAACACAATACCATCAACTTCAAAACTCGGGATCAACACGACTGTCGAGATACCTTGGTCCAAAAACATAGGCTCAAGTACAGAGGACTAACTACCACGGACCAAAGGAAAGCTTCTCGACATGTACGCTCTTTTCTGTTCATGAAATTGCGTGTATAAGCGACTTCGTACATAGCGAGCCTGCGTATCCATGACTTAGTATATAGCATACCTGCGTGTATACGCAACTTGGGCTTAATGAACCTGCGTATATGAAATTTCTCTTCATTCTTGTATTCTGGACTGAGATCTGTCTTCAAAGAGAGTTGCCATCAAGGACAACACCTGTACCATAGCGCCACACCTGTGCCAAAATGCCAACAATCTCCCCCTTTGGACTTGATGGCAACCCCAAGATCCTTAGAATCATTCTCCCCCTTTGTCATCAAGGGCAAAGGGCTGTGCTCCCCCTGAGTACATGCTGATATCTCTGCTCTGCTGTGCTGAACATGCTTCCCCTGACTGTAGGCAAGATCTGCAAAAGATGTTCTTCAAAAGAACCAAGACTTATACATCATAAAGGACCTTCCTATCACCAAAAGACTCAATATATACATCCATACTCCTAACCAAGAGGGGATACATCAGAAATTTACATATAACAACCAATTACATTACATCATTCATCCTAGGCATAGTGGGGAAACCAACATAGGCTGTTACATGACCTTGACACCATAGAAGAGATATCACAAAAGAGATACATGACATAGAGACGAAAAATCTAGACCAAGACTTATGAAAGTCACCAGCAGCATTTGATAATCATCTTTTAGATCAGCAACCAAGATTTCCTTCTGTGCTCCAATCAACAGTTGTGAACTAGAACCAAAAGCATCTAAATGCCAACAATGCTTTATTAGACTTTAAGCTACTCCCCCTGAAACTGTGCTTGCTGCTCCCCCTGAAATTGTGCTTGAAGGACTCTGTCATACCCATCTCAGACCTTCTCCAACCAGAATCTGCCCTTGCTGTTCAGAACTCCATATACGCGACTTCACTTGCATAAATCAGCGTATGTACGTGGATATCCCTTACACAACTCGCGTATACCAACTTTTCTTTAGAACAGACAAGCTTCAACAGCAGGATGAAGCATCAACTACTCCTAGCTTTTGTCTGAGATATTCAAAAGTCTCCCTAGGCAGTGTTTTTGTGAGAATATCAGCAACTTGTTCTTTAGAAGAAACATACTCCAACTTGACCTTTTGTTCAAGCACTTGTTCCCGGAGGAAGTGATACTTGATTGGTATGTGCTTGGTCTTTGAATGCATGACTGGATTCTTTGAAATGCTGATTGCACTTGTATTATCACATAAGATAGAGGCTGGTGGAGTGCAAGTGATTTGAAAATCCTGCAAGGTCTGCATCATCCAAAGAAGTTGTGTGCAACAAGATGCCGCAGCCACATATTCTGATTCAGCTGTAGATAAAGCAATCGAACTCTGTTTCTTGCTGAACCAAGATACTAATCTGGGACCCATGAAGAAAGCACCACCACTTGTGCTTTTCCTGTCAACCACACTTCCGGCCCAATCTGCATCTGTGTAAGCATGAAGAGTGAGATCTGTATCTCTAGGATACCATAAGCCATAGTTTTGAGTCCCTTGAAGATACTTGAGGATTCTTTTGACTGCCTGAAGATGAGTTTCCTTTGGGTTGGCTTGAAATCTTCCAACAATTCCTACTGCATGCATAATATCTGGTCGGGTACCTGTCAAATAAAGCCAACTCCCAATCATGGATCTATAAGTTGGTTGGTGAACTGCTGCTAATTCATCATTTGCACTGAGGCTGCATCTTGTAACCATGGGGGTACAAACTAGATTTGAATCTTCCATGCCATACTTCTTCAAGATCTGCTTGAGGTACTTGGTTTGAGACAAGAAAATACCTCCTTCATTTTGTTGGATTTGCAATCCAAGAAAGTATGTCAATTCTCCAAGTAATGACATTTCGAATTCTTTCTGCATAACCAAGCAAAGTTTTGACTCATAGCCTCTTCATTGCTGCCAAAGATAATATCATCTACATACACAACAAGTATTAGCAATTTGTTATTTTCAACTTTTATATAGAGATTGCTATCTGCTGACCCTTTTGAAAAACCTTGTTGGTGAAGATATTTGTCCAACCGATAGTACCAAGCCCTTGGAGCTTGTTTGAGACCATAGAGAGCCTTTTTTAATCTGCATACAAGGTTTGGATCATTCCCAAGAATGAAACCATCTGGCTGTTCAATATATACTTCTTCTTCTAAGTCTCCATTCAGAAAGGCTGATTTCACGTCCATTTGAAATACTTTGAAGTTTTGAAAGCTTGAGAGAGCAAGGAACATTCGGATGGCCTCAAGTCTTGCAACAGGAGCAAAGGTCTCTTCAAAATCTATTCCTTCTTGCTGCGCATACCCTTTACAAACAAGTCTGGTCTTGTTTCTACTTACTTCTCCATTTTCATTCAATTTATTTTTGAAGACCCATTTTGTCCCTATGACATTCTTATCTTTTGGTCTAGGAACCAATTCCCAAGTGTTGTTCTTTTCGATCTGCTCAAGTTCTTCATTCATTGCTTTGATCCAACATTCATCTTTGCATGCCTCTTTCACATTTTGTGGTTCAGTGGAAGAGAGTAATGCCAAGTAGCTTGAAGCTTCTGCAATTGTTCTTCTTGTTTGTACTCCTGCTTCTTTTTGCCCCACAATCTGAGATTATGGATGATTCTTCTGAACATATCTGGATGGAGTCTTCTCTTCTATTCTTGTCTGCTCCTCTGGATCTTCTTGAGGTTCTTCTTCTTGAGGTTCTTCTTCTTCATCATTCTGTCTTTGAGGGTAGCCTTCATCTTCTTCAATGTCTTCATGATGAACTTGCCTAGGAATGTATCCCTTCTCATCAACCACAACATCAATGTTGTCAACAATTCTGCCAAGTCTTTTATTATAGCACTTGTATGCTTTGCTATGTGGAGAATAACCAAGAAGAATTCCTTCATCTGCTCTAGGTTCAAGTTTGCCAAGTTGCTCATCAGTATTCTTAATATAACATTTGCTCCCAAAGATTTTGAAGTGCTTCACCAAAGGAGTCTCACCACACCAGAGCTCATGAGGGGTTTGAGTGTTGTTTACTCGGACATTTGTTTTGTTGAGAATAATAACCGCAGCATGTGCAGCTTCACCCCAGAAAGTTGCGGGAGTACCTGATTCATCAAGCATAGCACGAGCCATTTGTTGGACTGTTCTGTTCATTCTTTCCACAACTCCATTTTGCTGAGGAGTTCTAGCTGTAGAGAATTCTCTTCTATCCCATGTTCTTCACAGAAATCGAAAAATTCATTCTAGGTAAACTCCCCACCTCTGTCAGATCTGAGGCACTTAATTTTGTGTCCTGATTCATTTTCAACCAAGGCCTTGAAGGATTTGAATTTTTCAAATGCTTCATCTTTGTGCTTCATAAGTCCTAACCAGACAAACCTGGAGAAATCGTCAATGAATAATATCAAATATTCTTCTCCTCGAGGTGTTCTTTTTCTGAATGGACCACATGTATCTGTATGTACTAGCTCAAGAGGCATGCTAGTTGATCCTTCCTTTTCAGAAAAATTAGTTCTGGTTTGCTTTCCAAACTGACATGATTTGCATATGGTGTTGTCTGGAATTTTGATATCTAGAAGATCACGAACTGCTTGATATCTGCATGCTTTCCTTATTTGTGAAAAGATTAGATGCCCCAGTCTCCAATGCCATAGCCAGTGTTCATCATCCTTGCTCAAATAGCATCGTTGTTGTCTTTCTTCAAATATGTATAGATTATTTGGAGTCCTTCTTCCTTTGATCACTGTTTCACCTGTATCCAGATCACGAACACAACATCCATTTGATCTAAATATTACCTATGTTCCTTGATCGCACATCTGACTGACACTCAGAAGATTATGCTTCAATCCATCAACATACAAAACATTTCTAGCTTTGACCTTCTCTTTTTACGGAGCAACACCTTTTCCTTTTATGGCTGCAGAGATATCGTTTCCAAAAGAAACTTTCTTTCCCTTTTCTAATGCGGTATATGATTCAAGTTTTTCTTTATCCCCTGTCATATGCTTTGAACATCCGTTGTCAATGTGCCATAGACTTTCTTGACCTTCTGCATAAAAGGCTATCCCACATCTTTCTGGTTGCGGTTCCTTTATTTTCCATGTTCTGACATTTGAGGTTTGTTCCTTCTGAGTTGTCTTTCTGAACCTGTTCCTACATTCAGAGTCTTCATGACCAAAGTTATTACAAATAGAGCATTCAACTTCATTTTCAAGAACTGAAAAGTTGTTATAAGTCCTTTTCATGGTTCCAGTCATACTTCTTTGCTTTTGAGCTTCTCTAGTCATGATTGTCTTGTAGGCAACACATTGAGCTGCTTTGTGACCGAAGTTATGGCAAGAAAAACATTGGCCATTAAAGAAACTTCTGCGATAATCAGATCTATCATCCAACCGATTGTAGCTTCTATTGACATCCATTCTTGGGGCAAATTGGGAAGATTTTACCTGTGGCTGATTGTAGCTTCTGTTTGTCCTTAAGGCAGCTTGTCCCCGAATTTCTTGATTTGTTCTTGAGGTAAACTGTCCCTGATTCACCTGATGACTTTTATTTGGCCTTTGCTCGCTCCTCCTTGCTGCATCAAGATAACTTTTAGAGGTAGAAGCTTGAGATGTTTCTCTATTATATCCCAGACCTATCTTGATCAGAGGAGAACGCTGCACATTGATAATCTCATCCAAGGTTTCAGATCCTTTAACAAATTTAAGATTAATCGCTTTTGTTTTCTCAATCTCCTTTCTAAGACAAACAATCTCACATTCCAATTTTTCAAGATGTTTTTCCTTTTCAGCGAGTTGACATTGTAGAGAATCAATAATAGCACTTTTCTCTTCTAAGCAAACTTTGAGATTATTCATTTCTTCACAAAAGCCTTCTACATCTATAGCATCCATGTAGTCATCATCTTCAAAAGCCATTAAAAGTTTATACCTATTACCTTGTTCATCTTCGTCACTATTTGAAAGACCATCACTATCTTCATGAGTGTAATAGCTTTTCTTCTTTTCATTCTGTTTCTTGTTCCATTTGACAGGTTCCTTTCCCTTGTCATTCTTATCTTTGTGAGGACATTTGACAGCATAATGACCTACTCTTCCACAAGCAAAGCATTTGAAAGGTAACTTACCTCTGAACCTTCCAGAACCCCTTTGAAGATTTCTGACAAAATTTGATTCTTCTTCTTCATCTTCTAGCACGTGACTTGCTTCATAGTAATCTTCTTTGCCTGAAGCCTTGAAGGCAGCTTCTCTTCTGTCTGATGGACCTCCCTTTCTCATTTCATAGGTAGTTAGAATTCCGTGAAGCTGAGACATAGTAAGAGTTCGTAGATTTTCCTTTTCTTCTATTGCAGACACTTTAGATTCAAATTTGGGGGACAATGATCTTAGAACCTTTTCAACCACAATAGCCTCTTTTATTTCTTCACCCAAGTTTTTCATGCAATTAACAATCTCATCCACCCTAAGGAAATAGTTAGCCACACTTTCATCATTATACATTCTGAGAGTCTCATACCTAATCCTGAGAGTTTGAAGTTTAGCACGCTTTACCTGTTCGTCTCCTTCATAGCTCGTGACAATTTTGTCCCATATTTCTTTTGCGGATTTATAGTGCATTACCTTCATGAATTCCGATTGGGATATACATCCCAATAGAGTACTGACTGCTTTCGCATTTGTTTCATATTTCTTTTTCTCGGCCGAATTTGTAGGAGTAGCTGAGGGAAAAGTGTAGCCTGTCTCTACGATGTCCCAAACTTCTGTACCAAGAGATTGAAGATAGGCAGTAACTCTTACCTTCCAATAATTGAAGTTTGTCCCATCAAAAACCGGTGGCCTGATTGATGCTTCTTTCTCGTAGTTGTTCATGATGAACGATCTACCTTCAAGCGATCAAGCTTCTCTGAAGGACCTGCTCTGATAACAATTGTTGGAAATAATACTGAGAGGGGGGGGTGAATCAGTATTATCAGATCAAAAACTTTTTCAATTTCGTATTCAGAAACATATACGCTACTTCAGTTAAGTGAACCCGCGTGTACACGCTGTTGTGTCTAAAGCAACTAGCGTATATCCAGAAATCTTATGATTCAGTTAGCTTATCTTCAGTAAATGCATCAGAACATTATTAACCATTTTAATAGTAAACAGTGCAGTATAACAGAACAGATCATCACACAAAAGCCACACACATGAACACCAAGATATAAGGTGGAAACCCAATGTGGGTGAAAACCACCTGCTGCAAGTCGTCTCTATCTTTCTTTAATCAGAAACTTCAGTTTACAATCTTTTGTACTGGTGCAGCCTTATACCAGTACGCAGGCTACAACCTGCAGAAGGCTACAACCTTCCCTCATTTTCAGACTCTCCTGGAAGGGAGCTCCAACCCCCTTTGCTCTTGTACTAGCTAAGATACTAGTACGTAGGTGCTGGCCTACAATCTTCTTTCCTTCAGGTACCACTTTTCATCAATTTTCAGACTGGATACTCCTGAAGAACAACATTACAATCTGAAGACCACGATTCATTCACAAATCATTGAAGCACAAAACAACCAATACTAGCATCATCAATCTTTGAATCACTGAACCACTGAAACCCTGTCAACACCCAGTCACCAGAACACAGAGCAGACTATAGAACTCTGCAATAACAGTCAGACCCAACTGCAACCCCAAAAATTTAGCTTCAAAAGATATACGCTACTTCAATGAAACAAACCCGCGTATACACGCACTTTTCCCGAAGCCAACATGCGTACAGATCTAAAAGTATTTTCTTAAAAACTTCGCAGTTGTACCAGACATCAGTCATACCCAGAACATAACATTGCGTCAGTATGCAGATCTAAAAATACGCATAATCAACCATATAAAGATAGTTCATTTCAAACAATTTGATCCCGATTTATCCTTAGATCTAGTCTTCCATCAGCCGGTTTGATCTCTCCTTAGCTCAGATCAAGCAATGTATCATCAACCCAGAACTTGCATACTAGATCTCTTTCTTCATTAGATATTCAAGACTTTTCGATACAATTACCTAATGATCTTCTTCTCCTTATATAGCCTTAGGCCCTTCACAATATCACGGTCAAAAACCATAGTAAAACAATACCATCAACTTCAAAACTCGGGATCAACACGACTGTCGAGATACCTTGGTCCAAAAACATAGGCTCAAGTACCGAGGACTAACTACCACGGACCAAAAGAAAGCTTCTCGACATGTACGCTCTTTTCTGTTCATGAAACTGCGTGTATAAGCGACTTCGTACATAGCGAACCTGCGTATCCGCGACTTAGTATATAACATACCTGCGTGTATATGCAACTTGGGCTTAATGAACCTGCGTATATGAAATTTCTCTTCATTCTTGTATTCTGGACTGAGATCTGTCTTCAAAGAGAGTTGCCATCAAGGACAACTCCTGTACCATAGTGCCACACCTGTGCCAAAATGCCAACAGGCACTAGATTTGTGTTGGGAGCCTGTTGGGAATGGGTTCCCTAGGGTCAATTTTGGGGTTAAAAACCCAAGTTTTAGGGCTAAAGGACCAAGTTTTGTATAAAGAAAGTAAAGTCTCTGAATTCTGTGGTCGCGGACCGTAAAGATTTAAGTAGTCAAAAAGGGTTTCCATCCTTAGTTTATAAATCTTTTGTTGGCTTGATGAGATCCACCCTTGGTTTGCATGCCATGGGAATGTATAAATAGGGAGTCTTAGAAGAGTCTAAGGTAGTTTTTTGTAAAGTCCTAAGTAATTTTTTTGGAAATTTAGAGCTAAGAGCAAAGACTTTTAGCGTAGGAAGAGGCTCTGCAACTGAGTGCGTAGAAGCCTAGGGTACAAGTTCACAGCTGAGTGCATGCACCCCTAGAGCTGTGTGCACAAGGAAGTTAGAGTATGTACTAGAGATCTAAACCATCAATAAAGAGAATTATTTTGGAGAGATTTGCGTACGAGATATTTTACTTCTATTATGAATGTTTGCGATTACGTTATGTTGAATACTGGATTTATGATTTAATGCTATATTGATGCACGATTCTACATATTTTACTTAGTCATATGAATGCAAGTAAGAATATCTATTTACACGAAGATAATTATAATGCATGTTGAAGTTAACCACTACTTAAGATAATTAGGGTAGACACATAAGTAAGAGTAATTACAGAGGCACATAAGTGTTTGAATTGACCATTTAGGGTCCGTGAAGGATGATTAGAGACTTTTGCGAAGGTTTCAAAGCTGAATAGGAGAAGTACTTTGATAATCCCTAAAGGGGTTTATAGGTTTATGTGAAGGAAGGTTTAGAGTATAAAATGACATCACAACCATATAACGGTGTGGAAACTTGGTTCTTACATTCCCACATACTGCTTCGGGTGAGACATCTGTCTACACTCCGCAGATTGATGCCAAAAGGGCCAGTAGTGTAGGGATTTTCTTAGCTAATTAATGTTGAACCTAGGTCAGGGCCCATCAAGCCAACATATTGCTTCAAAATTAGCTTAGGAATCTAAATCAATATCAAAAAGTTGTTAGTAGGTGGATTTGGCCTCACTCCTCCCTTCAGGGACCATCACTTGAGTGGAGAACTTCTAAGCATCCCCAAAAAGATAGAATTCTGATTTCTCATGGAATTTAGGGTTTTCTGTTACTTAGGTCAACATTTTACTTGTTTTCAAGAATAGGATTTAATTTTCATTTTTTCTATCATTATTATTATGTTAGATCTTGTCAAGGTTTCATATTATTCTACACATTTTCCCATGCATGAAATAGGTAGCTAGCTCATGAAATTATGTTTGCCTTAGTGAATTGAAAAGCTTCTTGTTTAGATGATTTATGGAAAAATATGAATGATTGATGCATTGTAGGATTTTCAACAGTACAAACAAATTTCATGATTAAAAACCCCATCCTAACCTCATTCATCCATGGTTATCAGTTTCCTTCACTAAACCCCTCACTAAATTCATCATTCCATAAGAATACTTCTCTAAGATTGTTGAGAAAATCCAACCATCTCACAACTATGCTTTTGAGTTCTGAGGGAGTCCTAGGCACTCTATTTCTTCATTTCACCCACTGTTCACCTTACCTAAGCCTTACATCACCTTCCAAATCCCTCCTCTTTCTCTTGGCTATATCCTGTAGGAATATAGTGGATCATGTAGGAGCATTAGGACATCTTGTAGGTTGACTTACGGTGGCTTGTTTTGAGGTCAAATTATGGAAATATCCCCTAGGAAGATAGAAAAGGACACTTACTTGTCTCCCAAGCCATCTGACCATCCACCATCATCCCTAATCCTAGCACATCACCAAAATACGGTAGAATTCACACTTTCACACAAAAAAATACGAAAAGGAAAATAAGTCATTTTGTACATTTACATGCATAGCAGTGGAATGCTTGATTTTTAAAATTCCATGCCTAGGATAGTAGGATTGCACATATGATAATTTAAAATTCTCTTGAAGCAAAGCCTCTTAGAAGTTGGATTAGATGAATGGTGTGTTTAAGGATTTGATTTCAGCGTTTTTCCTTACTGTAGTAGACACCATTTCTTTTAATGTAGATTTCCATTTTTCCTCATTGGCAAACAAGCTTCTTCTAAATAAATAGCAGTCTGGTTTGAAAAAAATTAGTGCTCTATCGGCAGATTAGTAGTGAGAAAGAGTGGACCCATCACATTTATTTGTGTATACATCACTGTCACCTCCAAGTTTGTATGAACCCTGGGTTGATAAAGTAAAGTTGGTAGCCCCAGGAGTTGCAACTTTATTGCTACAATACTAGTGCTCATCCGAAACAAGCAGTCTACATGGAAACATTTGATATGCTCACAAAAAAGATGAAAGTTGATACGTGGATGATGACATCATCAATGACATGGCCCAATAAGAGGTGGACATGTGCCACGTGTTTTCAGCCTTTTTTTGTGGATGAGTGGGATGTTTCTGGGTGACATGCGAAGCACCCTAGAAGCAACATGTGGCATGTGTGAAAACAACATCATGTCATCCTAGTCCCTCTAAATTGGAAGGCTTGAGAGAGATGCAAAGGAGTACTTATGGGTTGACTAGAGATCAAGAAGACACGAAGGTGTTAGTGACAAGTAGTCCTAGAACTATAGTGATTGAGTGTAGGTGCAGCAGTCAAAACCCACCGAGACATGTCATTCCATTAGAAAGACCCCAATAGATTATATAGGGTAACATTCTAATTGTGTTAGGATGAAGAGAGTCGAGACACATTGGCACTTACAGGAGGCAGAGGCAACCAATAAGAAGTGGGCAGGTGGCCCAATGAGAAACGTAATCCTGCAAGGTCCATCTCATAGGTGTTTAAGGGTGGAAAACGAAAAACATCGGGATAAAGGTGTCAGTTACCAAGCATCAACACTTGGTCCCGTAAAATGAGAAGACCAAGGGCACACAAGACTTTATAAGGAAAATAAGACCTCGAAGGCTTAAAGAGAAGTAAAGTTCCTGAAGACCAAGGAAAATGTTATGCAGACTCCTGAATTACATTCCAAACATGTGACATGGGGAAAATCGTCATAACTTTTTCTCTGGGGATCGAATTGAAATTTCATAAGAAGATACAGAAAGAGCAGGGACTATAGTTTCTTGTATGCATTTTTCAGATCCAAAGGTAGAAATTAATGACACGCGGCACTTCATACAAGTTCGCTCTTCTGGAAAGGTCTATAATCAGGTCATCTTGGGAGATTGTGCATAACTCTTCCTTAGAGAATCCAATTTGGATCAGACTGGTGGCATTGGAAAGAGGGCACAGAGGGCTACTATAGGTCACAACTTCAAAACTTAAAGATCCAAAAATACAGAGATACATCAGAGGCAATATCGAGCTCCTACAAAGTGAAAAATGGTGTGTAGATTTTCTTAAATTTTTGCTTAAGATCGGTTTGAAAATTATTTTGAAGGAATTATTATCAGTAACTGATGACCCGAGGAAAGAAAATACAAACACCTAGTAAGGAACCTAAAATCTCTAGCATGACTCATGAAGAAGAGGAAGAAATGCTACATGATATATCAAAATTACAAGAACAAGTGCAACAAATGTCACGCTCACAAAAGCTAACAGAAGCTAAGATAAATGGCATGGAATCTAAGATAAAGGGCGTGGAAGCTAGAAAAGATAGAAAAGATAGATCAACGCCTTAGAATTTAGCCTCTTCGAGGGGGCAACCTTCTTTACATTACATAAATGAACAATTCTTGGATGATATAAATGAAAAGACCTCCTTTCTATATATAGAGTCTAAGGGGTCATAACATAATCAAAGCTGACATAACAATAATAATGTAAGGGCACAATAATAACAATAGTGGGCTTCTATGGGGCACAATAGTAACAATATGGGCACTACATGGGTACATCAATATAGTAAGTGGGTTTTACTAATAACAATAAGGGGTTACACTAGTAGTATAGGGGCCTAACATGCCCCTCTCCTTCAAAAAGCGTTGTCCTCAATGCTTGACTAGTTCTTGATGCTTCTGTATAAAATTCTTGTCCTCCCATGTGGAATATTCAGCGGGTAATTTCTTCCACTCGATGAGATGCTCTGAAATTGATCGATTTCGTAGCTGTCAGGTTCTTGTTTTTGTGACTGCTCCAGGTTCCAATATGACTTTTCCTTCCTCTTCAATTTCTAGCAATATTGTTTTAATTGGGATCTTTTGCAACTTTTGAATAAGTGGCCATACTTCTTCGTCCTTCTTCCATTCATCCCTTGCTTCGTTTATCCAATCTGTTTGGATAATATAAATAGCACAAAACAATGCTTCCACATCCTCATCCTTGAAGAGTCTTCCCATTCGATAAGGTCACCATTTTTTAAGTGCATTTAGTATTGCCAACATTTCCTTCTCATAAATAGCTTGCTTGAGATGTAGCAGTAAAAATACCCAATCACCTACATCAAAACATTTTTCACTATGATGTTGATCTACCTGTTGTTTCGTTTGATTTCGCACCGAAGTGGCATTATCCTTTAAAAGTTGGAGAACTTGTTGTTGATGCTCGATGTGATCTTTCACTGCTTGAACCTTTTTCTTCTTGATATTTCCTTCTATCTCTAGAGTTTGAGGAGTGGTAATTTCTTCCAATCCTTTACAAGATATGGTCTGATTCATTTCTTCTTTCTCTGGGGTGGGGTCCTGGCGTATATCTTCTTCTTTTGATGTTTCTTGATCCTTTTCTTCCTAATCTTCATATTCTATGTAAAATAATTTCTTCTCAGCACACTTATGACCTTTAGTGAATTTGCTATCACAATTGCAACAAAGCCCTTTTTCTCTTTTTTCTTCCAATTGTTGTGGTGTAACCCTTCTAGGTTGTGGAAGTCTAGGAGAAACAACACTTCCATCTTTATAGTTGTGAGGGTACGCTTCCTAGTTTCCATAACTTTGCTTTCCACTATGTCACAAAGCCCTTTTACTCTTTCCAATTGTTTTGGTGTTGCTCTAAAGAAGGTGTTGCTCTTTGTATCCTCATAATGTGCTATCATTTCCTCCGTGAAAATTGACCACGTAACAAGTTGTTTACGAGAACAAAGCCCTTTATAACATAAAAATTGATCTGGTTCTAAATATGAAGATGCAATACATACCTTTTGTAACAGTTGTACACCATGTAGATCAAAATATTGCTCCATCTGAAGTATTCAATTTACCGGATCCTTGCCATCAAACTTCCTCATCTTTCTTTTTCTTGATTTTACGAGCTCGACCTTGAAACGACTGTAACTCTGTATTTTTGGATCTTTAAGTTCTGAAATTGTGACCTATAGTAGCCCTCTATGCCCTCTTTCCAATGCCACCAGTCTGATCTAAATTGGATTCTCTAAGGAAGAGTTATGCACAATCTCCAAAGATGACTTGATTATAGACCTTTCCAGAAGAGCGAACTTGTATGAAGTGCCACGTGTCACTGTTTCGACCTTTGGATCTTAAAAATGCATACAAGAAACTACAGTCCATCCTCTTTTTGTACCTTCTTACAAAATTTCAATCCGATCCCCAGAGAAAAAGTTATGATTATTTACCCAGGTCACCTGTTTGGAATGTAATTCAGGAGTCTACAAAAGGACTAACTTCCTCAGATCATATCTCCGCAAATATAGTGCTAAAAGCTCTGAAATTCAGACCCGAGGTTCAGTGCGATTTCTTCTCAAATGGGGTTTTTTTGCAACTTCTGAAATGTCGTAGAAAAAAGTTATAGCGAAAATTACACGATGACCTGTTTGGAGCAACAAAACCCTAGAATCCAAAGCTCTGATACCAAATGTTATGAAACTAGCTCAAGAAAAGATAGAAAAGATAGATCAATGCCTTAGAATTTAGCCTCTTCGAGGGGGAAACCTCCTTTACATTACATAAATGAACAATTCTTGGATGATATAGATGAAAAAACCTCCTTTCTATATATAGGAGTCTAAGGGGTCATAACATAATCAGAGCCGACATAACAATAATAATGTAAGGGCACAATAATAACAATAGTGGGCTTCTATGGGGCACAATAGTAACAATATGGGCACTACATGGGTACATCAATATAATAAGTGGGTTATACTAATAACAATAAGGGGTTACACTAGTAGTATAGGGGCCTAACAGAAAATGTCAGAACACGAGGTCTTATGGTCGACAAGAGATAAGGGTCCATCACATAAGTGGCTAAAAACTATTATTAGTTGAACAAATAGATTAATTGGGGGAGTTGTAAGTTAAATGAAATTTAGAGCTCACTACTATAGTAAAGACCCTGCTAAAACCTGTAATGTGCCAGAATAATAGAAATTGCAAGTTTAACTCAGAGTCTAAACATGGAATAATAGAGTAGAGTTTGATGAATTGGAAAGCAAGTTCAAAAGACATATTTTAAACAAGACAAAGGAAATGATAAATAATTCATGCAAGGATCAAATTGAAATAGAAGAGAAATTTAGAATAATAGTTAAATTCTAATAAAATTCCACAAAATAATTTTGAGCAGAAAAACTTAAAGTTTGAGTTTAGAACATGAAAAAGAGTGAGTTGAAGAAGAAGAAAGACAAATAAAATTTTATGAATGGAGGATGACCTAAAGTTAACTAAAGTATCACATGATAATATCAGTAAAGAATTCTTTAAAAGCATATTCTGAATAACCAAGACTTATGCTGAGAGGTTGTTGGTGCAATGAGATGCATATGGTGGTATGCATCAAGGGTGAACCAATGATCAAATTTGGTATCTGAAAGGTGTTTCAGAGTTGAAAAATGTGCATTGGTGATTGGTGGAAGGATTGATGTTGCTAGTATAGTTTGGTGATTGGTTTAGTAATCAATAATTGTTGAAGGTGTTTATGGTGGTTTCTGTCATTTTTTCAGTATTCAAATATTTTTGAAGGTGTTTGTAGGGTTTCTTTAATGTTGAGTAGTTGTAGTCATCAAATTTGTTTTTTTATGAAGTAACTAGTCTATTGGTTCTAGTTTGAAAATGGATGAAATATGAATCAATATGGCCAAGAAGTGGTAGCTTACAGATTAGTGGTTATATCTCCTTCCAGTAGGTGTCAGTAAATGTGCAAGGAAAACAGTCCCTTTCAATAGAGGTTGATAAATGAGCAGGAGAAAGAGTCCCTTTTAGTAGAGGCTGATAAATGAGAAAGGAAAAGAGCCCCTTTTAGCAGAGTCTTATAAGTGAGCAAGGGAAACAATCCATTTTAGTGAATACTAATAAACAAGTAGGGTTAAAAGTTCCTTTTAGTAGTAGCTCATAAACCTATAAGTAGTAGCTTGTGGGGAAATGATGTAATCAATTTGAAGCTTGTAATAAAAGCAAGATTTGTGTCATATGTATATGTTTGTCATGTGTTTGATGATGATTTTGTTATGTTTTATATGATTGCATTGTGTTGTTGATCCATGATTAAATTCTAAAGTGATTGAAAAGTATAATTTGTGAAAATTGTATAATTTAGCCACACTACCATTTCAACCCCTCTTCTCAGCAGCGTCTCAGTTTCCATTGTTTCTAACAAAAATATGTTATTTATCAAAGTGCATTCATGTGAGAAGTTTCATGATGGGCATATTCGGTGCTTCACTATGAGGTTCTCTCATCACATACATGTTCCATACCTTATACTCAACAATCACATCCTTGACCTTCAAATATAATTCTTGATCGTATCTCACCTTGCATTCAAAGGCATTAGGAAGCATTATTGTTGAATCTGCATGCAACTGATTCAAAACCATTGTTAGCTTGCTGTGTAGCTCGACAAGTTCTATGAAATACTAAATGATAACTTCATGTGTCCCTTCAAAGTCTTTTTATATATCAACTTTCTTCATGGGGTCTAATTCTTCTTGGATCTATTGCTTGATCTCTTCTCCCAACCTTGCTTCCCATGGTGCACCACCAGAAGGGGTCTTGTCTATTCTAACATTGTGAATTTTCTGAAAATATTAGATTGTGTTAATCATGATTTTGATCAATCTCTAATGTAATTACATAAACATTCTCACTTTCACCCAATCCAACTCGACTTCCAATCTATCCTTCTTAGGCAATTAAGTTTATGCATTAGGATATTTTGTTCTCCATTCGTGACTAAAATCAACTACTAAGAGAACTAATCTTATCAATGTTTCCCTATCTCGTAATTCTCTTTTCATGTCGATTATTAATGCTACTACTTTAAAAAATATTGTTATTTCATCATACACTTGTTTCATCATCTCTTCTAGCTCTTTGAGCTCTTCATAAATTTTTTATTGCAAACTCTCTGGATTGAAGTTTTTAGTGGATAAAATTTCTCTCTTTATGTAAAGATCCTCATTTTGTGTTGTGCATTATCTAGATATCTCTTCAATATTTCAACATCCTTAGATAATTAATCAACATTCAGGTGTTAAGTTTTTTTCTGAGGGCTATATTGTTCTTTTCTTTGATAATTTCATTTCATAATTTACATATTGAATTCACCCCACAACATCCTAAAATCATTAGAGCCATATGAAATTATATAGAAACAACAATATCATCATCAATGTAGAGGAACATAAAGAAATACTAGAGAAAAAATAATTCACACATAGAGACACCAGGATTGGTCGAAGACCAGGGAAAAACCCCACAAGGAGGGAAAACATTTCAAATTATTCTTCTTATTAGATTGTCATAAAATTTTCAGCAAACAGAGAGTACAATAATCCAATTCTTCATTCAAAAGACTATCTAGTCAAACCAATCAAAAAGTGTACTAGATATGAACGAAGAAAATAATGTTAATCGAAATCATTTATTCAGAAGTCCAGAGACAACTCCTAACATATGCGATCAACTTTCAAAATCTGCAGTCAGCTCTCAAAAAAACCCTAAGTCATAGCCACATGGACCTAATGGTCACACGTTCAGTTGAAGAGTTCTACTCATGAAGATATGCCTTACATGCATGTGGCTACAAAAAAAAAATAACATGTTACAACCCTGCAGCTACAAACCATAAACCCTAATTTTCATGTGATAGCTTTAAACCCTACAATATTGGACCTATGTGAACTAATGTATACAAACCAACTTCAAAGTTGTGTGAGCCAAACAAAATAAGAGAGAAGAATAAATTTATTGATAATGATATCCAAATGAGGTTCAGTTGACTTGTATCTATAAACATATAAAGGTGTCAAATTTCCTTTTAGGGTCTTCCAATCATTTTGTACACATGTGGGTTATCTTATTAAAATATATATTTGTCTTTAACCAAATTAAATTCTTCCAAGGGATAGGAGGGTTATTTCTTCATGAGAAAGATTGTCCAAATGAGTGAATTTGTCCTTAAGCTACCAAATTAATACTCCCTCTCATCTAGGGAGAAATTACCAACTACAACATATGTATTGTCACAAATATCTTGTCATCATCAAATGTTGTCACTGCTCATCTATGATCATCTTTGCTTATCCCTACTTATCTCTGCACATCTATGCTCATATGATGAACACTATCAAGTTTAAAAGAAGAAGAAGTTGACATTTGAGGGGAGCCCAAGATACAACCCTTTATCCATTGGGAAAGCACTTCTATGTCCCAGAATCATTTCTAGTGGGGAGCCCATTGGTAATAACCAAGAATTTCCGCAACGGGGATCCCAACGCTACAACTAAAGAATCTATGCCATTAGGGAGACCAAAGTTACAACCTAGGGAACATCGTCATCAGGGAATTCCAACTCAACCTGCATCATAGTCAAGGAGCCCAACTCAACGCTTAATAAAATTAGAGATCTTAGCTCAATACATAACAACATCAGGTATCCCTGCTCAACCTAGAACCGCATCATTGATCCTGACTCAACCATCTATCGAAAGATAATAGGAAGGATACAACTCACTAAAAGGTGAGGATCACAACTCTCCTATTATCCAAGTAATAGGTAGGATAATACCCACCAAGAGGTGAGGATCACAACTCTCCTATTTTCTGTTGATCTTCCCAACATGACCCTCAAGATTTAGTGGTAGAAAAACTGGATCCTCTCACATGGGTAGCATACTACTTACCATAAATGGTCAAAATCACAACTATCCCAAGTCACCTTTCAACCCATAGTATAGATGGGGAGGAACAATCCAAACAATCCCAACTTGTGGGTAGGATACCAACTAGAGTATAATTTGTCAAATCCCAAATATGACAATAGGTAGGAAGCTAATTACCATGTGGTAAGGATCTCAACTATCCTATTGTCATACAATAGGCTAGATACTACTTAATGTGAGATAAGAAACATAACTATCCTATTGTCCAGAGTTACCTCAACCCCAGGAGCTCTCTAGCTTAATTCCATACTGTGGGAGCTCAAAAAGGAGGAAGTGTATAACTCAGTGTTCTTAATCAACCTAGACCCTTACACAGGAGGGTCATATCCATCAATCCATGTTTCTCTTTATATATCATAAACATATCAACATTCTCATATTCTATACCAACTTAAACAACTCACTTAAGAGTTCAGTCACACTACCTGATACATTACCAAGAGTAACAATACTTTGTTTTTCTTGCTCATGAAAGACATGACATGAAGTATTACATTAGAAGAAATACATATCATAAAAGGATACTTTACTCATCCTTATGCCTTCTCATGAAGGAAACAACCACAAGCCTAAGCTTGTATTATAGTATAACTATCCAAATACATGAATATATCTCTGTCCCTTCTATACATGGGATTTTCCTCCAATCGAATCCCACTCTTGTTGTCACAATGTATCATTTTCATATCAAAACCTACACAAATATCTCTTCAAAGAGTTTCCTTAAACAAACTAATTCACAAATAACCATGATACCAATAATGTATGCAACCTTAGTTGTGCTTAAAGCTACATACATCTATTTCCTGCTCATCCACGATATCATGGTAGATCCCAAGCTAAAGAAGCACCCAGATTTGCTATTTTTATGAATAACGTATTTGGCCCAGTCAACATCAATGCATCTATATAGTCGTACACATATTGTAGTGTATCTTAAACAAATATTGATTGTCCCATGCAGAATATTTAAAAATGTGCTTGGTGGAAGTCCAATTTTTACTTAAGGTGCTCATTACCAAGCATATATCTAGATAGGCGTTCTCAAGGAATATCAATGCCTCAAAAAATTGTTGGTACTTGGCGAGGTCTCCCAAGTCCAATAACATCTCTACATAATTTCTTGAAATTTAATTTCATCAGGATGTCCAAAGATTTGTATTCCATTTTTCCAAAAGCTTCACGTCATATTTTATTTGAAAAAGGAAGTTTTCTCCAGGTCTTTACCAAAATTATAATTTGAGAAAATAATGCATCATGCCAAGATCCTTCATCTCAAAATCAGAGGCTAAATTCTTCTTACATTGATCATTATAGGTTTGTTACCTATCAAGAATAGATTGTTAACATATAAAGCCAAAATCAAAGGCATACCTTGGACCACTTTGAACTAGAGGTTAGAATCAGCACTGCTTCTAGGTAACTGTCAATGCAAACATACTAGGCAAAAGGATTTTTCATCAAACTATACAATGATTTCTCCAAACATAACACTGACAAAAGAGATATACCTAGCCTCAAACAAATCAATATTGTGAAACAAAGTCATTGAAGTCTTCTTATCAAGCTTTAAATGCCAAACCAAGTTAATATCAAAACCAAAAAAATATCACTATCAAACTCTTCAATCCAGGTACAAGGTAGAATTCACAGTCAAGTACCAAGTTACAAGCTTATATATTTTTATGTCAACAAGTGTCATTTACTAAGAAATATAAAAAAAAACTTTATTAATCCATCCACATGATCATAATATGAATCATTTTTGTCACTAAATGCATGTCATATAAGTTTATTTCGTCCACTTTTTATGACATTTTTGCAAAAAAAATCACCACGTGCGGACGAGAAAACCTTTACTTTCTTACTAGTTCCAATGACCAAATCAAGAAAATAACATACTCATATCCATATTATACACCCCTGCAAATACAAAATGAGTCAAAACATTCACATTTTCTACAACAAGTCAAACATTATGTATATATCATTGTTCCTTAACATCCTTTCCCATTGAACTTTCTATCATCTTCCCCATGTATTTTGATTTCTCATACTCCTGGTGTGCTCCTAGTTTCATGCATAATTTTTATATTTTTGAATCATAAAGGCTCATCCATAGCCACAAGCCTTCCTCTGTGCGGTTGGAGTCCTATAGACACACCCTTAAGAATTTTTCCCATCGTCTGGGGCTTGTATTAGGAGAAACCCTCTCAGCTCAAACCATATATTTTCCAAATCTAACAACATCAGATGATAATATACTCTTGTCTAAAAAACTTGCTCCAACAATCAATACTCTTCTATTCATTTATTGTAAATAATAATAGCTGTTGGGAACTTATGGAGAGTTTCTCCCTCTGAATTGGAAGACTATTCAATCATCATCATTCAAGACGTCAACCTATCTGTTATAACACTTTCATGCATCAACATAATTTTCAAATCATGGATTCAAACTATATCAAGTTTTTAAACATATATGCACCATATAAAAAAAATAATCAACTACTTCATATGAGCATGTCATCAAGTATTCATCAAGGTTCATGTCATATAATTAGGGAAGATGACAAGTGTATAATCATACTTCAACATCACATTACTCAACTATTTTTATCCCAACATCATTAAGTCATAGCATCCATTTTTGTCACATTTATTAATATTATCAAAACCTAACCAAGATCAACAAGAATATCTTGAATATCAATCTTATTTTCACACTTTTATCATCAGGGTTACCATGCTTATCACAAGCATTAAGAATAGTATCAAGTTTCCACATATATGAATCAATGTTTCTATATAGTTTATAAAAACAATAAATACACCATGTCTAATAAAATGTAAGATACTTTCCAAACATCAAATGCACCAATATATGACATGTACCAAAAATCAAACTTTCATATGCATGCATGAATCACTTATGAAGGTGATATTTTCATCATACCTTAGGGCTTAAATTGTAATAAAATCATAACACTGAGACAATATTATATACATACCTTGTAATATTCAAATACCTTTGCAACTTGTAGCACTTGTTTATCGTTGGTAGTTGTAGCACTTTCATATTTTAATTTCTGGATGCCACTTTGAAAAAAAAAAAACTTTCATCAAGTACCTCTTTCCTTTCCCAACACCAACTCTTCTCTTATTGCACTAGATCTCTTTTCCTATACCTTAGATTATCCTTAAGAAGGATATGCTTATCACATCTGATTTGGAGGTTAGAGGTATTCAAATATTCATGCAAAAAGTATAAGAAATAATCAAAACAATAAATATAAATATTAATAGTGTCATGAATAAATCAATCTAAAAGGTACTTATCTTTAATGAGAAGTGATCATATCCCTTTTCATCTAGCCTTCAAGAGTTATTACTACCCATTATCCATATATCAATGTTTTCTTCAAAATTTCCAATCGTCTTTATCAAAAACAAGGCCTAATTAAGACTAGACCATGTAAGGCTACACGAAATCTATCAAATGTGAAAGAACATCTTCTCATTGATCATGCTAGGATTGCAAGGCTACATAACTCAAACATTTTTCATAGTCCATGGTTTCTTCCACCCTAAATTCAACTAGTCCATCAAAACCAATAACTAGTTTTCCTAGCATTCCCGTCAAATCCAAGCATTCTTTTAGGTCTCTGCTTACTTCCCTTGCTTCCATCAATGGTGTATTCATAGGTGTTATAGACATTTTTGTGCCCTACAACCCCAAGCATGAAATGTCCATAAACCAAGGGCTCCTAAGTCCCTAAAAGTTTTTTTCTAACCCCTAAAGGAACAAGGTCAACAGATTACAGCTTCTCCCAGAAGTTCTCCATGAGAAACTACTCAAAATTGGTCAAAACAGGATCATTGCAGCTGCTCCATTAGCTAATTGCATTGCATCTCACCTAAATATACTGTGAGGGTGTGTTACATTTCAAAAGTCCCTTCTGTGGGGTGCGATGGGCGAGAAATGACAAATGGCAGTGTCATTCCGCGAGGTGGAGAGGCAATGGAAGCTTCCAGAATCTTCTCCTGTGACACTTGCCTCACTGAATTTGACCAAGGATGAGTAAGAGGCCCTCAGTCTCCAAGTGGAAGCAAGAACTTTCAGAGAGAAGACACTAATCAAATCATAAGCTGACTCATCCCCCTTACAAATATCTATATATGGATCCCTCATCCCAGAGATCCAGGGGCTGGAATTTTGCATATTGTAAGGAATTGCTGTTGGTTTCTAGAGACAAACATCGGATTGTTAGGTGATCTAAGCTTTGTTTGAGGTGAAGAGGGGCTTCTTTGCTGGGAGGTTGATGCTGGGTCAGAACAACTGGTTTTAACTTCTCCTGGATCTTTTCTTGTTTATCAATAAACGCTATTTGAGTTTTCCTCCATGCTTTTGTATCATTGATGCTTGTTACATTTGTATGGTCAATTTACATCTGATCGTAGATTGTTTATGATTATAGATCCATGTCTTTGGATAGTGCTATGCTTCTGTGATCTTACAGGTACTTTGTGAAGCTGGGCATGCAAGGGAGCAGGTAGCTGAGGACTATCAAAGAAGAGCGGGATCGAATCAAAGGATTAGCGCAAGACAGAGGTTGGTCTTTCTGTTCCTCTCTATCTATAATTCATAAAGGAAAAACAAAAGTAGTTTTTCTCTGTTTGTTTCTAAGGCAGCTATCACACCTTAGTGGGATAGAGCAATTCTAAATAAACACTTTTCCATGTAACAAAATGGCGACTCCGCTGGGGACCTAATTAGTTTGTTTGCTTATCATTCTTTGTTGTTTGTTTCATAAACTTACAAGTAGCATTCGAACTGCATTTGCCATAACAAATGCAAAGTAGATAACTACTACTTCAATCCATCTACCGGATCTGTTTATGATTTAAACAACTGATTCACAAACTATCTGATTTCCCTTGTGATAGCTTTTAGATCCTCCTTAGATCTACTCCTGATTGTTGCATTACTGATTGCTTTTTACTCAGCCAAAATCCAAGAACTAAACTTTTCAAATTGTGACCCAGAACCCGAACAGAGTCTCGTTTCTGGCCCAGCGCAGGTACTGTTCAGAGATTCTGAATTTCAGCGCACTTCCCGAGTGGACAACCTGCGCTGCATTTCAGATTCTCTGTGTTACAGGTGCACTGATCAGACTAGCTCTGTGTAGCTGTGGCTTCTGTGATTCATTCTTTCCAGTTCTATTCCTGAATCTTGCTGCCTGTGATCAGTATATGTCTGTTTGAAACCCCTTTTCCTTGTTTTTATTCCGCCTCCTTTGTACAAAAGAACTGTAGATGTTTTTGTGTGTTTGTTGAGTCATTTACAGTTCTCCTTTGCAAAAGTAGCATAGTCGTATTGTTGTCCTTTGATTTGAATCTGTCGCAAGTGTCGATTTTGATCGTAGGAAAAAGTTTGATCGCTGTTGATGGTTGATTATCCTGTTACTATTGCTTTTGGTTTGAATTTGTAATTTTCTAGTGTCAAGAACAAGTATTCAGTTCAAAATTGTAAGGTGTTGTAATCGTCTCCATTTTTTGATTTCGAAAAGAAGCTTGTTGATATTTGTCGCTTGAAAAGAAATTCAGATTTGTGCATCAACTTTCCTTTTAGCATCCATATACTAAGAAAGTCAAAAACAAATACATGCATGTGCATTTGCATGTAGACAGTCTGATTGGCTTGATTTAGGAAAGTGCATTTAGAGTGTGCTCTTTTCTCTTTGTGAAAAGATTCTGTCTTTCTTTTCCCTAGTAGCTAGGATTTTCATTGCATAAAAGAGATAAAAAGTTTGTTTATCATCTTAGATTGCATTTTAGGAATTACATCTACATCTCGTGGTGAACCCGAAAGGCAAACTTCATAAACAAGATCAACTTAAAATAAATTCAATGAATCTAACAACGCTTTGGAACTTAACACACAACATTTAGAAGTCTAGGCCAGAGACGTATTCCGACGTCGTAAATCCTGGTAACTATTTTTCTCACTGATGGTTGGGTGATTCCTTCACTTTGAGACGATAAGTGCCAGTACAGACTTGTGCTACCACGTACCGTCGAGTATATTTTGGGAGACCCCAATAGGCTTAATCCTTTATCCATAGGAAGCCATGTCTGCCGCCCTATCGATCGCAATGCACTGAACACAGCATTCGGGAAGATTGACTGCCGTACCATAAAAAGTATTCCACAGTTTTGCGATTGGTTTGGTACTCCCTCTACCTAGACTTCCAAAGCAGTCCCTTTCGTTCCTTTTCAGACTCCTTAACGGAAAAGGTCCATCTGAGAACTTGTCACTTCAGGCTCATTAAAAATCGAAGGAGACTAGAGTCATCTTTTGTTTTTTATCAACTCTTAAAAATTGAAAAAACAAGTTGTGTCAAAGCGTCTAAAATTTATTTTAAACGAAATATTCATTACCCTTTCCTATGTTGATCTTGGGTTGAGAAAATGGAATCCACCAACCAAGGGATTCCCCTTGGAGGAAATCCTAGTCCCTTCTCCTCTTGGGGAGATGTTGGTGCACCCCATATGGCCACATTGTCGCTTCCAGGACTGACAATTGGTTTACCTGTATGGCTCTTCTCAACCTCTATCGTTCAGAACATCACAATTCCTGAACAATCGAATCAGCAATTAGATGAGTCCAGAGTTACCCACCAACCTTCTACTTCCTCTAATTATTCCTCTCCTCCTTCCTCTTCACTTGATGGGGTTGGTAAAGCCAAAAGTCAAGTACCTAAGGAGAAGAAGGAAAAGAAGAAGAAAGAGAAGACGTAGAAGGAGCCAAAAGCGAATGGGGGCAAACGAGTGTCGTCTAGCGAAAATCCACACACTGCACCGACTAGGCCTAAATCGCCATGTGTCATTTGCAAATGAGACCACTATCACAGAGATTGTCCTTGCATCCCTCGGATCTTAAGGGACTGGTCTCCTCGTTTTCACAACCCGGTGTCATCAACCTCTGATGATCATGTTGAAAACACACCGTCAACTAGTGAAAGTGAAGCCCCAAGACAAAAAGGAAAATATAGATTTCCTTGTAAACTGTGCGAAGGCGATCATGCCGTCCACCATTTTCCCTTCTTAGATGAAGCTAAAAGAGTTTTGGACGATCATCCGGTTTCACCGTTACGACTTCCTCCTGGATACAAAAAACTCTTGCCGAGTCTGTCACTAGTTGAAAATCCGGCTGGCCCACTCGGGTGGTCGACCGAAGCATCTATCATTGAAGATAAACCATCTGAACCCATACCAGATGAAAGTCAAAAGGTCGAGGCGGCAGTTGACCCGGTCTTGCCTTCAAAGGTTCCATCTTCAGATGATACAGTCACTAAAGAGAACAAGCATGACACCGTCCAAATTCTTTTCATAAGCACAGACTCCAACGAACATGGGGGAAATTTACCCATTCCTTTACCGCAGGAAGGAAGTTCGTCAGAGTCGTACCTGGCCGTCTATTCGGTCCCACCTCCAAGCAACCTAGTTGTCTCCTTCGACTGGAATCAACTAGGCAGACCCCGTTTACCAGCTAGTGTACCATTCTGAATCATTGTTCAAATATATAGAATGGTTATGGCTGGTACCATCATAGATGAGGGGGCTTCTGTGAGTATCCTTTCCTCAACTTCTTGGAAAGCACTTGGTTAGCCATCGCTTTTGCCTGAAATGAGAAATCTAACAGGCTTTGATAAAGGAACCAGTCGACCATTAGGGATCTTTCCCAATGTGCCCATAACATTGAGAGGGAAAACGGTTCACATGAATGTAATGGTAGTTCAAGGACCCCTGGATTACAATCTACTCCTTGGGCGAGACTATATTTATTGCATGGGAGCAATTGTCTCCTCACTGTTTAGAGTAATGTGTTTTCTGCACGAAGGAAGAGTGGTCAAGCTCGTAGACCAGCTTTCATTTCCCGGATCATACAGAGCAAATAGTCATATACCATCCCTGAATGGTCTTTTCACGCAAGAAATGTCTCAGTCTCCAGTCCGTCCTCCCGATGAGCGCGAGCGATTCAGGGGGACATGACTGAAACCCAAGGGGCATGCACCCTGGTCTGCTTCGGCAGGAAAACTTCAGGTATAGGGTAGGTTTCCGCGAAAGAATATGACTAGTCTGTACCCCCGTCTGTGATTGGAAGAGGGGGTTATTCTAGAACAAGATTCTCTTGTCAAAGTTATGTGAGTGGAGTAGCCTCCTTCACTCACCTTTGTCTATTTCGGTAGACATCGCCGAAGAAGTGTTCTGTTTGCGCTGTAAATGGAACAAGCTTTGGTAACCTGTAAGAGGTAGGCCTCTCTCGGTAAAACAAATGTTTTAACGGACTAAAGAAGGGGTAACCTTGAAACTCTGTTTTATACCTGGGGGCATGCAAGCCTTTTGGCGTGCAAGCAAAGAGCGACTATTTATTTTTTAAATTTATAGGATCTCTAACCCTTTAAACTCGTAGGATTGGTCGTCTCCTAACTTGCATAAAGAAAGGATATGGGGGAAAACTCTAAAAGTTGCCGTTTTATATGAGACATTCTTATCACACGACTGGATTAATCGAGCAGTTTTAGCACATAGTTCAAGCTCGTTAAAAAATAAACATAAGACATGTGAAAATGTTTCCCCCCGCATTTAAGCTCGTTAAAAAATGAACTATTCCCCGGTAAATAACCATCGTGAATGTAGTACTTCAGCCATTAAAGCCTTGGTCGTGTTCGCACCGTCACCTCCACTTTTTCATTGGCCGATCATTCACCTCCATTTGATTGTTTACCCATTTTGAGGAATAGCTGCGAAGAGTGATTTCACTAGCCATCCTTGTGACACTGCCGTGATTGGAAAATTCCAAACCTTACCTGGAATCAGCTGCTACCCGTTTTATCACTCGTTCCTCAAAAGACGAGTCTCCTTTAAGCTCTTTTCAACTGACTTGTAAAATATGAAAAGATTGCCGAGCCATTGGCCTCTCCAGCTCGTTAAAGGGACAGGAAGTGCTATCCATCCTCTAGATTTTAATCCTTTTGGACCTGAGGGATTATTACACAAAAATATCGAGCCCTTGTTTTTTCGGTTCATTAAAAGTATCGAAAATTCATCCTTTCTATATTGTTTTATACTTTTTCAGACTTAAGGAATTAGATGACGAAAAAGGAATTTTGGAGTTATCTTTACGTTCCTTTTCACACTTTCTAAAATTGAAAAGGACCGAGTTATCTATGTCGTTAAACTCGTTAAAAAGATTAATAGCGACAAACTTGTCTATAGACGAGAACGAGTTTCACTATCGCTAGGCTCGTTAAAACATAGCGATGGGTTTGCCTGAAGGGAAAATTATAGAACAAGCATATGTTATCCTCCTCAAGCTTGACAAAAATAAAGAGGTACTGGTCAACAATGACTGGGAAAAATTGGGAAGAAAACTTGAAGAAAATTTGTTGGTAGCAAGTCACTCTTGAACATGACACTTCCACTCCATGTCTAAGTTGGGTTGGGTTGTTTCATTCACCGGTCACATCACCATGGTCATGCCATACCATCCACATTTGGGGTTAATGCTACCAATCCATCACATCAGTGTCGCCGATATGTTCAAGAGAAGTCATTCAGTGAATTCACCTGTGTCTCACCCACTACCATACATTATACTCCATTCTTTCATGACCGCCACCCTGAACCTTATATCACCAGATCGTTTTCACCTCCATTAAAATCATTTGCTCCGTTCCGTGTCATTGATGTGGGATTCATTAAGGCCCTCCTGTGACGGATCACTTCTTGTCGACATCAGCTCATTATCCAAGAACTTGATCTAGGAATACCCCATTCAGTACTTTGAAGCTTGCATGCCTCAATGGCAAGTTTCTCACTTCCAGCAACAGGTTTACATCAATGGCCTTCGATCGAAAGATTTTGCGTGGTGTTTGATGCCAAGTCCTTTATTCACACCATGTGAATTGTACTGCAGTACCTTGAGGGTCATTATCATTATTGGTGATTCCTCTCGCGCTTGTTAACAGTTTACATCATTAACTAGTAATCAAACGATGTCTTTCCATGTTCGACTTCAGAACATTTCTCACATGGATCGACTTGTACTTCGAGTGAATATTGGAGGAGATTGAAGACCTCGGATCAAGTTTCATCCATCTGGGTTGCGATATATATTCAGGGAAATAAAGACATTAAATGTACATCATTGCCGCACAGATAATCATCCACTCAAAAGGATGATGGCTCTATCAGAATCATCAGTCTACACTCAGACGATTGTCTGTCCTATGTACATGAAAATGAATTTATAAAGCTGAGCATGGGAATGCCCACCTCAGCTAGATCATGAAAATATTATGAAGATAATGTATTGTATTGTATCTTATTACAGGTCTCCTCCCAACATTGAAATAACTTCGGATCCTCATAATAAAGCATTTCACCCGACACCAAAAGGTTAACAGCCTCATACTTTAGGGGGCAACTGTTATAGACATTTTTGTGCCCTACAACCCCAAGCATGAAATGTCCATAAACCAAGCGCTCCTAAGTCCCTAAAAGTGTTGTTCTAACCCCTAAAGGAATAAGGTCAACAGATTATAGCTTCTCCCAGAAGTTCTCCATGAGAAACTACTCAGAATTGGTCAAAACAGGATCATTGCAATTGCTCCACTGGCTAAGTGCGTTGCATCTCACCTAAATACACTGTGAGGGTGTGTTGCATTTCAAATTTCCCTACTGTGGGGTGCGATGGGCGAGAAATGACAAATGGCAGTGTCATTCCGCGAGGTGGAGAGGCAATGGAAGCTTCCAGAATCTTCTCCTGTGACACTTGCCTCACTGAATTCGACCAAGCATGAGTAAAAGGCCCTCAGTCTCCAAGTGGAAGTGTTGGAGAGGTAAATCCCCTCTACGGATAGAGGCGATCCCTACTAGCCCAGCAGGGGTCTAGCAACAATCAATCAATGCTACTCTGCAAGCTCCTAATTGCAATTACACAAAGTAGGTAAAAGACACCTACTTGGATTCCAACGCTCTTGTTCGATGAAGAGATGCCACACTCGCTCCTTTGCCTTGGCCGTTCACAATCCTCCACTATCCTCGTGGTGGGACACCTGCACACACAAAGAGAAGACAAACACAAGCATGAAATCTAGTAAAAACAATCATACATCAGTCAGAAAGGATGTAATTCACATTTAACCATTGCATAGACAAATGAGAATGGAACTATAACAGTAGTCATCTATTATTAATCAATAATCAGAGAAAGATACAACCATGGTTTTGACGCTGAGTCCTTCTCGAGAGGGTCCAGCCAGCAAGTCTCATAAGCATTCACCCAAGAAGTGGATCTCCCAAATCAAGTAACTCTCTCTCACACAAAGCTCTAAGACTTCATAACCTTTCTCTAGCTCTCTAGCAATCCACACTCTAGCACACCATACTATCTACTAGCAGCACACAAAACTATGAATTCCTTAGTGTCAAAGTCTATTCCCCCAAAGTGAGAACTAGCTGCTGATAGTAATGGTGGAAGAATATATAGGAGAAGGAGTCTCCATGGAGGGTGGAAGGATAAGCTCATCTCCAAGAAAGGTGGCCCATAAGACGAACAGACATGCCATAGAAGGGAGGGCGACACTCACAAGGCCAACAACCAGGTCTGGAGTCATCTGGAAGGTTGGCTGTTAGAACAAATTCGCCCAAACAGGATCAGCGCGGATTATAAAGGAACTGTCGCGCTGACGTCGCACCTCAATAACTGAGAAGGCCATGTCAGCGCGACTCAATACAAGGCAAGATGCGCTGGCTCATGAAATTCGATCAGCGCGGAAAACAAGTGTACTTCCGCGCTGGCAGCGCATTTGGTCTGTTATGGAGCGCCCATCAGCGCGGTTATTTGGACAAAAGTCGCGCTGATAGCAAAAACTTTGGCAAAGTGGGTTATTTGGCCAGTTTAGAGAGCATGAGCATGATAAATTTGATTTCATGACACAGTAGGGATACTGACTGGATGACAGTGACAAATTGCTGTGTAACAGATGCCCCCTAAAGCATGAAGCCCGAGAGAGTGGGAGGGGTGAAATGCTTTACAAAACTGCCGAACTGGAACACCACCAGGAAGGACCTACACGTATGCACAACTGATAGCTTGATTACATGTAGTCTAGGCATGGGCGCAGCCATCCAAAAGACATATAAAGAAAGGTCTGCGGTATGGACGCAACCACCCAGCTGAAGAGACCATGATGATAATAAGGTATGGTCGCAGCCATCCTAAAAGACCCAGGTATGGTCGCAGCCATCCATCAACGAGTCATGTAATATCGATCCACAAAAATCACAGCCTGGCCCACAACAGACTAGAACCAGGGTCTTGCGCTCCATCCCAATCCGAACAAAGTACAAGTTCAAGCACGTGAATACATGAGTTGAAGTCGAACATGCATGAACATCGTCTGATTACCAGTCAATGATGAAAATTGTTAACAGACGCTAGAGGGGCCACCAATAATGACAATGGTCCTCAAGGTACTATAGGTACAATCCACGGCATGCGAATCAATGAGTTGGCGTCGAACACCCGCGGAATCATCCGATCGGAGGCCAATGATGAAAACCTCGCGTCGAACACGAAGAACCTGCCATTGAGGCATGCAGGCTCTAAGGCACCTGGAAGGGGTCTCTAAGTCACCGTCCTGGATAATGAGCTGAAGTCGACAAGAGGCAACCTTGATCGAAGGGGGGCCATAATGTTTCCCACATCATCGACGCGAGACAAAGGAAGATTAGTGTGACGAATCAGAAGTATGTGAGGCGTCAAGGGTAGGTTGTAACTCTGCAGAGGTCAACTTCTCTTGAACGTATCAGCGGCACATTGACGGACTTGGCAGTATTTGACATCAAATGAAGAGAGGTCATGGTGACAAAGCAACTGAGCAGATGAGAGGTCAAATAGGATATCCCAAACCCACGGAGGCCAGTGAAAAACAAGATGAGATGGTCCCACCTAGACACGAAGCAGAGGAGTGCCATGTTCAAGAGCGACATACTGCCGACACGACTGTGATTACAGTTCCATTTTCCCCACCATTCCTGGCAGGTACCCCGATTATTTTTGGATGACAAGCTTGACGGGGGTAGCATATGCTTGAAAAAGTGTCATGTTGACAATACCCGAGGTCATTGAGTTTTAACGAGTCTGACGACGGAAAAACTCGGCATCTTTTCCTGTTTAGAGAGTCTGAAAAGACAGCAGAAAAGAAAACTCCACGGGGTCCTTTTTCGTAAATTTGTGTCTCTCGAGCCCGAAAAAGTATAAAACAATGCTCGAAAGAACCGCCCGACCATTACGATCAAGGAGTACTTTTCGTAAGTAGTGACTTCGACCCGAAAAAGTAGAAAAGCGGTCAGAAGTACGTCGTTTTGGAGCCAATAACGAGTGCGAAACGACAAACACCCGGCAATCTTTTTAGTTTAAACGGTCGAAAAAAGAGCTTTAAAAGTGACCGCCTCTCGTTCCATTAACGAGTCGAGAGGGGGACTCGGCAATCTTTTCATCTTTAAACGGTCAGAAAAGAGCTAAAAGCAGACCTCCATTTTTATTCTCTTTAACGAGTCAAAAAAGGGGAAAATACTCGGCAATCTTTTCATATTTTACGAGTCAGAAAAGAGCTTAAAGGAGACTCGTCCTAGAGGAACGAGTGGTATAAAGGGTAGCAACTGGTTCCGGCAAAGGTGGAACTGCTCAAAACATGTAATGGTCAAGAGGCTGGCTATCAAAACCACTCATAACTGCGGTCCCTCAGGAAAGGTAAAACAACCAAGTGAAAGCATATGATCGGCCAAAGAGATGGTGGCGATGGAATGAAAACAACCAAGGCTCATCTAGCAGAATTTAGCGGATAAAGATAGCAATCACGAGATATAAATTGGGTATGGGTTCATTTTTACACAAGCTTGAACCGTAGAGAACTTTGCTTGGATTCGGTTTCATGTTTACACAAGCTTGAAACGAAAAACTATGCTTGTTATAAGTTCGCATGCCCCCAGCATAATGACGCAAATCGAGGTACATGCCCCCCAAGCTTCATTGCATTCGACAAAGTGGATGGAATGAAGGTTCACGTTCGAGATCTTGGAAAGACTCGACTGGGATTTTACGAGATCTTAATCAAAGACTCGATCTGAAAAGGGAGTTGTTTCATTTTTTTAATGAGGTTGACACAGTAAAAGAACTATCCTCATAACCCTTGTTTCATGTTTTAACGAGCTTGACACAAGATCAGGAACTATGCTCGACCAAGCCTAGTTTCATTTTTTAAGGAGCTTGACACCGGAAAGGAACTATGCTCCGACCAAACCCAGTTTCATTTTTTAAGGAGCTTGACATAGGAAAAGAACTATGCTCCATCCAGACTTCATCATAATGAACGGGAAGTGGAGGCCCCCAAGAAAGTGGCTCCGGAGGGAAGGCCGACATCTTGGAAATCAGGACCTAATGCCCCCAGGACACTATGCACGATGGTGTCATCACGGGGTACGGGCACGGGGTAGGTGGCCACGTAGTTGATTTGCGGCGAGGCAGATGCAACTTGTGGATGAAAGCCAGGAGGGAAGGATGAGTGTGCCGGAGGGGCTTGTGGACGAACGAACGATAATTGATCGAACGTCACAATTCTTCCATCGTGTGGAAAGCAAACCACACGGAAAAGTGAAGAAACAAGGGCTCCCATGGCATACACAAAGTCACGACCAAGGAGAAGACTGAAGTCTAAAGAACCTTGGGTAACCGAGACATCGATATAGACAGTCTTGCCTCCCAAAGTGATAGGAAACTGTGGAAGGATCCCTAATGGCTGACTCGTTCCTCCGTCAAACGCGGTGAGATGCGGTGCGACAGGTACAAGCGATGGGGAACCCAAAGCTCGCCAAGTAGTAACGGGCATAAGACTAACCGATGCTCCTTCGTCTAACACAGTGCCGGGCAGCGCCCTATTGCAAGCATAGGCGGTGACCCAGAAAGGCACATGGGATGGAAGGGGAGGGGCAGTCAAACGACTCCAATCAAAGGAGATGACTGAACTACTTGGTGGGGGAACCATATGGTTGCCCCCCTGCTCGGAAAGAACCGAATCTAAATTCTCCGGAGAGGTTTCAGGAGAACCTTTATCAAGCTCAGGAGAATCTGAGGAGACGAGAAGAACATGAGAATGTTGCTCTTCCGAAACAGAGTGCTTGAGAGGAGGTGAACTCAAATCAACACCCTTTCCGACCAACGGCGGGTCTGGAACAGGCTGGGGACAGCCAGGTTCGGGAAGAGGAGCCTGGACAAGAGAGGAATCTGAAGCAATCTCTTTGTCAACAAGGGTGCGATCTACAGCTGTAGAAAGACGCTGATAACCAGCGGGGAATGGATTCGGAGGAGCAGCAAGACTTTCCAACACAGCAGAGGCTTTATCCATGAGTGGACAAAGGTGAAGGGGATGTTTGCCTTCACAAAATCGACAGGGGATTCGAAACTTCCCTTTCTCCTTACCATTCCCAACTGATGAGGTAGCATCGCCATGATCATCAGTGGACGATGAAGGGCGGGCCGGATCGTGAGACCAAACTTCTAATACCCTGGGAATGCCAGGACAATCACGAAGCAGATGGTCCTCCCTGCATAATCGACAAGGAAACTTAACCTTCCGCGGAGGAGCAGAAGGTAACCCGACTTCAGGTGTACTGGAGTGAATAGCTGGACTTAGGAGGGGAACTGTGTGTGTAGGCTCTCCCTTAAGGGACTTCTTCTTCTTGGTCTTCCTCTTCTTCTTCTTAGCCACCTGGTTACTCACATCAAGAATCTCACCAGGCGAAGTACAAGAGGATGACGTAGAAGTAGGCGTCGAAGGGGAGAGATCCACCTTAGGATCAACATGATGTTGTTCAGGTGGAGGGACTGATGGACTAACAACCGACATGGTGGGGACCAAAGAGGTCGAAAACAACCAAACAGGCAACCCAACAGTTAACCCTAGAAGGGATAATGTTGCCATATAAGGAGCACCAACATTCCCGAGAGGAGGGAAAGGACCAGGATTCCCATCAGGAGGGGAACTTGGGTTGGTGAACCCCGGAAAAGTTGCCATGGAGAAAGAAAGCGAAACCTACTCAAGCTAACACACACGAGATCTAATCAGGTGATGTTATCGTGGCCGAATTAATTTTAAGACACAAGAACCAAACTTGACCTTTTCATGTTTCAAGAGTCGAGAAAAGGACGAAAAGATGACTCCAGTCTCCTTCGAATGTTTAATGAGCACGAAGTGACAAGACGCTCACAGGCACCTTTTCGTTTAGGGAGTCCGAAAAGGATCAAAAGTGACTGCTCTGGAGACTCTAGGTAAAAGGTGTGCCAGACTTTTTGCAAAACCACAGAATACTTTTTAGGGTACGGGTGGTCAATCTTCATGAATGCTGTGTTCACTGCATTGCGAATCGTAAGGCGGCAGACTCGGCTTCCTATGGATCAAGGATAAAAGCCTAGTGGGGTCTCCCTATATACGCGACGGTACGTGGGAGCACAGTCCGTGTTAGACCACTATCGAGTCACAGAAGGAGGAATCACCCAACCGTAATGTGAAACAACAGTGACTATGTTTAAAGACGCCGGAACACGTCTCTAACCTAGACCTCTAGATATTTGCGTTTAGTTCCAATGCGTTTTTAGATTCATTTGGTTCATTTTACAGTTGATCTTGAGATTAAGTTTCGATTTCAAGCTCTATCGTATGTTCGCTCACAATTACCTAGATGCAATCTATATGCCAAAGAACTTCGTTTTGTTCGATGAATTCTAGCTACGAGAGGGCAAGGAATCTTTAATCAAACAAAACAAATACAAGCAAACAAGCACCTTAATGCAACTAAAGCGAGGAAAGGAAACTTTTCTTTTGAAAATGTAAATCAATGAAATGTTCTTTTCCTTTTCAATTTTCAAAGCAAAGCTACTAGTTTGATTTCTTTTCAATGACCCGAAGCACCTAAATGAATTTGGAGGAACCAAAACACCAAGCAAACTACTTAGTGAAAGCACACGAAGTTCTCAAAACACCCAAAACAGATTTCCAAACCAAAAGGAAAAACCAAGGTTCGCACGAGCTATGTGATCTAAGCTCGGCAAGGCAAAAAGGAATTCAAGCAAGAAGGAAGCAAGTGTGAACTGATCGATCCAAACAATCGTAATCTATGCTTGGTAGTGAAGAAATCGAATCAACATAAAAAAGTGGTTCAATAATCGACACTAAAAATCAACCAGCAACAAGCAGTGAAAAAGCCTCAAGCAAATCAATAAGAGGGTTGTGGATGAACCTTGAATAGACAAGTAACCCAAGCAAATGGTTTCTCGATGAAACTTCTAAAGGGCTAGGTCACATGGTCTAAAAACACAAGACTCAGTCGAATGAAATCAAAGAGAGAGCGTCCCTTAACCAAAAGCAATCAAAACAAGCTAATGAGGGACAAGAAACCACAGGGGATAAGAAAGATTGATGAATTCAGGAGATAAAGTTATAAAAACAACTTTTCAGGAGTCAGCGCAAGTTTTACACTAAAAACCCATGTCAGCGCAACTTTTACACAGACCACCCGAGCTGTCAGCGCGACTTTTGCCCAAAAAACCGAGCTGATCTCAGAAAAACACAGTCATCGCGGAATTAAGCTATAAAGTTGCGCTGACATCGCGGATATACACGTCTTTTCCGCGACTGTTAAAATTAAATCCGCGATGGAGCTCAAAAATAGTGACAGGAAAATCAAAACTCCCAAATCAAAACAGCCAATCTTTCAATCAAACAGGGGCATTTCCCAGATCAACCCAGGAAACGCAAAAGACTGATAATTAATCCCCAAAATTTCAAAAAGAGAGCAATCAAACAAACTCAAAACAAGGATGAATGAAAAAGGACAAAGGCCAGCTCCCCAGTATGGTCGCCAAATTGTTGGAGAGGTAAATCCCCTCTACGGATAGAGGCGATCCCTACTAGCCCAGCAGGGGTCTAGCAACAATCAATCAATGCTACTCTGTAAGCTCCTAATCGCAATTACACAAAGTAGGTAAAAGACACCTACTTGGATTCCAACGCTCTCGTTCGATGAAGAGATGCCACACTCACTCCTTTGCCTTGGCCGTTCACAATCCTCCACTATCCTCGTGGTGGGACACCTGCACACACAAAGAGAAGACAAACACAAGCATGAAATCTAGTAAAAACAATCATACATCAGTCAGAAAGGATGTAATTCACATTTAACCATTGCATAGACAAATGAGAATGGAACTATAACAGTAGTCATCTATTATTAATCAATAATCAGAGAAAGATACAACCATTGTTCTGACGCTGAGTCCTTCTCGAGAGGGTCCAGCCAGCAAGTCTCATAAGCATTCACCCAAGAAGTGGATCTCCCAAATCAAGTAACTCTCTCTCACACAAAGCTCTAAGACTTCATAACCTTTCTCTAGCTCTCTAGCAATCCACACTCTAGCACACCATACTATCTACTAGCAGCACACAAAACTATGAATTCCTTAGTGTCAAAGTCTATTCCCCCAAAGTGAGAACTAGCTGCTGATAGTAATGGTGGAAGAATATATAGGAGAAGGAGTCTCCATGGAGGGTGGAAGGATAAGCTCATCTCCAAGAAAGGTGGCCCATAAGACGAACAGACATGCCATAGAAGGGAGGGCGACACTCACAAGGCCAACAACCAGGTCTGGAGTCATCTGGAAGGTTGGCTGTTAGAACAAATTCGCCCAAACAGGATCAGCGCAGATTATAAAGGAACTGTCGCGCTGACGTCGCACCTCAATAACTGAGAAGGCCATGTCAGCGCGACTCAATACAAGGCAAGACGCGCTGGCTCATGAAATTCGATCAGCGCGGAAAACAAGTGTACTTCCGCACTGGCAGCGCATTTGGTCTGTTATGGAGTGCCCATCAGCGCGGTTATTTGGACAAAAGTCGCGCTGATAGCAAAAACTTTGGCAAAGTGGGTTATTTGGCCAGTTTAGAGAGCATGAGCATGATAAATTTGATTTCATGACACAGTAGGGATACTGACTGGATGACAGTGACAAATTGCTGTGTAACAGGAAGCAAGAACTGTTAGAGAGAAGACACTAATAAAATCACAAGCTGACTCATCCCCCTTACAAATATCTATATAAGGATCCCTCATCCCAGAGATCCAGGTGCTGGAATTTTGCATATTGTAAGGAATTGTTGTTCGTTTCTAGAGACAAACATCAGATTGTTGGGTGATCTAAGCTTTGTTTGAGGTGAAGAGGGGCTTCTTTGCTGGGAGGTTGATGCTGGGTCAGAACAACTGGTTGTAACTCCTCCTGGATCTTTTCTTGTTTATCAATAAAAGCTATTTGAGTTTTCCTCCATGCTTTTGTATCATTGATGCTTGTTACATTTGTATGGTCAATTTACAACTGATCCTAGATTGTTTATGATTATAGATCCATGTATTTGTATAGTGCTATGCTTCTGTGATCTTACAGGTACTTTGTGAAGCTGGGCATGCAAGGGAGCAGGTAGCTGAGGACTATCAAAGAAGAGAGGGATCGAATCGAAGGATTAGCGCAAGACAGAGGTTGGTCATTCTGTTCCTCTGCATCTATAATTCATAAAGGAAAAACAAAAGTAGTTTTTCTCTGTTTGTTTCTAAGGCAGCTGTCACACCTTAGTGGGATAGAGCAGTTCTAAATAGACACTTTTCCCTGTAACAATAGGGGTGATCTTCAATGACTTTTATTCAGCCCAACCTTGAAACCATGTTATCTTTTTTCTTAGGGCTATATTGTTCTTTTCATTGATAATTGTATTTCACTATTTACATATTGAACTCACCCCACAACATCATATCGATAGAAACATGTGAAATTATATAGAAAGAAAAAAATCATCCTCAATGCGGTGGAACATAAAGGAAAAATAGAAGAAAATAATTCAAAAATAGAGACACTAGGATTGGTCAGAGACTAGGGCGAAACCCTTTAAATTTCTTCTTCTTATTAAATTGTCAAAATTGTTTAAAAAAAAGAGATTATAATAATCCAATTCTTAATTCACAATACTATCCAATAAAACCAACCAAACAATATCACATAGATGAACCCGATAATAATACTAATCAAAATCATGATTCATAAGTCTACAATTAGTTGTTAACATCTGTGGTCAATTTTCAAAATATGCATTCAAATTTCGGAAAGAACCTAAGTAGTGGACACACATAGTTAATGGTCATGCATGCCGCTAGAGCGTTCTAGCCATAGGGAGATTACTGTCATGCATGTGGATGAAGCTTTCTAGCCACAAGGAGATTCTTTTCATGTGTGAAGTTATAGCCGAAACCCTGTGTCTAAAGGTGAGAAACCCTAATTTACACATGTTATCTTCAAACCTTACAATCTTGGACCTATATGAAGCAATATCAATAAACCAACTTAAAATTTGTGTGAGCCAAACCAAATAAGAGAGAAGAATAAAATTCTTAATAATAATATCCAAAAGAGATTCATTGGACTTGTATTAATAGCCATCCAAGAGTATCCAATTTCATTTTAGGGCCAACCTGTCCTTTGTGAACATGTGAGTTTCCTTATTAAAATATATATTTTTCATTAACCAAATTAAATTCTTCCAAGGGCTAGGAAGGGTCTATCTTAATGAGGAATATTGTCCAAAGGAGGGAATTCATCCCCGAGCTACCAAGTTAACATGCCTACAGAAGCTATTTCCATAGGATTCGTCCCTTTATATGATGCAGACTCCCTTTCCAAAGTGACTAAGATAGGATTATCTAGTTCATTAGGATAATACTTTCCTCATTTGACTGACCTTGAAATTGAATTGGTCTAAAGTAAAGTTTGAGATCTCCAATATTCATGTGACTCTCATTTCCTTGCAAGGAATATGTTATCCTATAATGGGTGTGGGAGGAAAAATATTTAATGAAGGCACTATTGTTTAAGATAGTAAATACTTCAATATGAGTTATTATTTCTAATCAATTGATTCTTTGGCAATCAATTCTTCTTCTAATTATTTTCTGATTATTTCCTCGTCTTTCTTTTTCCTTTCTTTTTCTTTGAGTTACTTCGTTTTCAACTCCTCAACTAATATCATTTTCTCTTCTTCTTCTTCTTCGTTTTGTTTCTTTCAAGGTTCTTGTTCTCTTATCTTTTTCGATGTCTCCTTTCTTTTCCTCAATGCCTCTTTCTTTTCCCTTTCTTGTTCTTCCTTCTTACTTGATTCCTTTTCTTGCTACCTTCTATGAGCATCATCTTGTTCTTTTCTTTTATTTTCTTCTTCTTCTAACTTCTTTGAATCTTTATCTACTTTAATATTCTTACTCTCTTCCCATTTATTCTCCTCATCTTGCTTCCTTTTGAGTATAACCTTCTCTTGAGTATCCATGTTTTCCTACGGTTCTTCTTCCAAATCTTCAGGGACATCTATGACCATGAAAATAATTTTTCCTTCAGGATGTTCAATAGCTTTAGAAAAATTGAATAAGTTCTTGATATTTTATTCCTATGGCCAAGATGTTGAAGTGTACATCTAAGTATATTTTATTATTGCATAATACTGAGTAGAAATACGAATGGGATTGTATATATGGTATCCAAATTTTCAAAATTTGAAGCGCTCTAACTCTAGTGTTTCTGATTCTGATTTTTTAAGGTTCTTCAAGTTATATTTTCATATGCATACAACTTGAGTGGGCTTAATTTTTAGGAGCATGTGATTCCTCCGAAGAGGTCACAGGGTCAAAACCAGAGGTGGGTAGAATGTGTATGCCTTTGTAGACTTACCAGTCAAATCACTACACAGAGGTGGGTCCCTTGTCCCACAAACAAGGGGGTGTCACACACCAATGTGGTGTATGGCTTTTCTATGACCTTAAAATTGGATAATAATAATAATATGGAAAAAATTGGCGAAGGATACTTCTTTTCCATTTGCAATGAAGTAGATAGCCCTAAGGAAAGTTGTTATGTAATCTCTTGCATCACCACTTAATCAACCTTAAATAGAGGTAGTTGATGGGGACTTATACACGCAAAAAAGAAACTTATGAATGCTCCCTCAAGAAGAGTAAACCAATTGAAAACTTTAGGAAAGGATTATTTCACTTTCTTGGAAATGCAAGGTGGTTCACTATCGAAATAATCTACTACAATACTAAGATAAAATATTTAGCAATATTGGCATAAGCCCCTTTATAACTTGTTTCACATATGATTTAAAATATATATGCATATTAAATATATCATTGGTAAATGTCCATTTCCATCCCATCCTTAGAAACTCCATATTTGGAAAAATTCCATCTAATAAATATGAATACATATAGAACTTAGGTTTCTCCTCTTCTACTATATTTTTGGATCTTCTTACATAGTTATTTAGTGAAGTTTTTATGAAGTATTCCTAGTTGAACATGGCCCCTTTAGTTGCATAATGATATACCATATAGACCCACATTTATCCAAAGAACTCAACATTTTATCCTCCGTAAATCCTACAACTCATTGTCATCAAATCTCGATACATTCTTTTGAGCATCTTAGTCTTATATACGCCCTCAGGTATTTTTCTAAACTTATTGGGTTCTTGCCACCATGATTTAAGGATTTCCTTTTTGGAATCCTTGAATTTTGAATACCACCTTGAATTGGGACATTCTTTTGGTTTAGGAAACTATTAATACATATGAACATTTGCTGAATTATATGAGGTTAGTGACACACACTTAGTACTTCAAACTATCATGTTTTCATGATTCATCTACTATAGAAGGAATTTTATTGTTACACCGCAAGGAATAATATGCATATGAGAAACTACTATATAAAATATGGACATCTTGATGTTTGTAAATAAACATATATTTTCTTCTCCCTGTGGAATCTCATTCTACAAAACCCCTAAATATTCTAGGCCATGAAAGAGGTATCAATTTGTCAATATAACAAGCGATGTTCGTAAGAACTGGTACATTGGATTTAGCACTATCCACCACACCTTCAATACTTATGTTAGTTGTTTCTTTTGCTAGTTTTTTTCTCATTTTTGGTGCCATGATTTCAATAGATGAAGGTATACTAATGCAGTGTAAATATACCTTCCTAAAATATCGAACATATTCATAACAAATAAAATATGCTAGCTAAAAAACCTTAATCTATTCATTTTTCTATTGTATATTTATTCTTACAACAACACAACACATTTGATCATTTGGTCCGAGCCTTACTTCTCAGGCATAAGGCTATGGCTTAGTCGCAATCAATGTTTCTAATGGAAAAGATCAATGAAAGAGATGAGTGACTTTATTGTACATGTGTGTTGACACAAAGAGTGGAAGGGATGTGTTAATAACAAAAATAATTCATAACAATAGGGGATGATAAGGATACATGGATAGGATTTGTTAGTGCGATAATTAAGGGTGGAAGGCTAGTGTAAGTCATGTTTGGGCTTTTGCAAGGATAAGGGGTAACAAGGAAATGATGAGGTGATAAAACATGCAAGTGTGTTGACTATGTCAATCATAATTGTGACTCATAATCATAGTGTATCAATGAGAAGGTCATAGACTTTGAAGTGCACGTGTGATACTAGGTGAATCACAATCGAGATTTGCAAAGGTAATTGAAAAAATATAGGATTGACCTTAGGTCACGTAAGGGAAATAGAAAAGGAGGTTAAGTAAGTGCTTGGAGAAAACAAATGGCCAAGGAGAATAAAAATCAAGGAATTCAAAGAGATAATTAAAATCTTGTTTCACCAGGATACGAGTGAGCAATTGAAGAAAGTAAAAAGTTTGACTATGTGTGTGATCAGGTTCAACTCATATAGTGAGAAGTATATGGTTAAAGTAATACTCCATAAGAATGTACACATTTATTAAGTATGATAATACCAAGCGCTTAGAAGAAAAAGAGACACACACATTAATAAAATGTCATAAAAATATGAAGGAAAGAAATGGAAAATTTAGGAGGGAATGCATACCCATCTTGTTAAAATCACTTGGGTGCACTCACAAGTTTTAATGATAGTTGAGGTCTCTACTTGAAATTTTTTTATGAAGCACCCCATGCTTAAACAAAAAAATGTAATGAGTAGGGGTGGCTAAACTTTTTATATAGACTAACCACACATGTCAAGGTGAATGCATTCAATGGAGACTCACATTAGCAATGTAAACTTTGAAATGGGAACCCATACTATTATCCGTTTCGTAGAGATAGCAAAAAAGGGACCTGATTTCGAAAAGGGGTTACGCAGAACACACGTGTTTTTTAAAGCTTAGTTTTTGGCACTATAAATTTTTTTATGTACATTGCGTTTTATAATGGTAGTGTTCTTTATGCTGATTTAAAAATGTAGTAATTCTGCACCAGACCCCTTTTTTAAAAGTTTTTTTTTTTTTTTTAACTTTTTAATTTTCTAATGTATGAAATGTAAATAATTATTTTGTAAACTTAATAATTTTTGAAGTGGTCTTTTTCTTCATATTTTTTTGTTTTTATTTTGTTTTTATTTTTTTTGTAGTGAGGCTTTTATTGTTTTGCATATTTAAAGAAGAAGGTTGATATTTTGAATTTTCGATATTCTACATATTTATACATTGTCAATTAATTTTTTAATCCAAAAGAAATAATTGTTTCTAAAAAAAAATATTTTCTAACAATTGACATAAAGATAGCCATTTTTAGCATAAATATAATTAAAAAATTGTTTTGATAATTTTTTGCTATAATTGACATGCGAAAATCACAAATTTTATACGAAAATTTTAACTAAAAATAGTTAAATAATAGTTTTTTTGTTTTTTTTGTTTTGTTTTTTTTTTTTTTTTTTTTTTGAATTTCACGTCAAAAAAATAATAATAATCTTTTTTTTTTCAAAAAATAATGGTTAACTTAAAAATTAATGCGAAAATCACATATTACAAATATTGAACGCATAACAACCTTAATTGAGTGTATATTCTTCTCATAAAATGTCAAAGTCAAAACATTGTAAGTATAACTACTTAATAGTTACAAAAAATGAGCTTGATTTCCAATCATAACTTAAATTTAATCAACAATGTCACGTAATCCAAACTCTTCGTCCTCTAGAGTTTCATCATTGTTTTCTTCTTCAATATTTTATGCTTCCTTTTGCTCATTTTCATCTTCTAATGGATATTTCATGTTTGCCAATCTCCCAATGTATGTCTTTCCAAACATCCCATGTAATGGTGGTTGAGGTTCCTTTGCCTTTTTTGCCACACATGATTCACTAAAGTCCCCTTTCTTCAACCAAATTTCTTGCATTGCATCTGGAAGAAATTGAAGAGAATTAATTCTTTGCTGAATGAAATTGCATTGTAATGGATCTTTTTCAATTGCAATGCAATTTCTTCCTTTTTGAAGGCAGCATGCTAGTGTTGTACCTAGTTATCAAGCACAAAAGAAATAATGAAGTAAATTAGTACAATGACACATTAATTAAAAAAATAGCATATTGAAATTCAATTCTATATAATAAAACTTACCTGAGCCAGAAATAAATCTAGAAAACAATCTCCTTCATTTGAACATATATCTATAAGATAGTTAATCAATAATTGTGGTTTTTGATAAATGTTAACTATCTCTCCTTTTGCTTCTTTGTCTTCATATGTTAGTTTTCTCACAACATAATCATAACTCAATATTTGGCTATGACTCTTTCCTTCCACCCGATTAAAAATCATAGACATATAGCTATCATCTTTTTCCCAACTATCAATATGAATGAACTCACAATCATTTATAAAGACTTGATCGTCATAGTCAAGAAGATTTGACTTTTTCCTGTAACATGAAATAGTAAAAGTTCAATCAACTTGTACATAAATTATTTTTTCAACATTAATCAAATATACATTTTAAACGTCTTACCATGTCAGCTACATCCTTGAATTTCTTTTCCCTTTGAAGCTTGACAATATCATTGCCAATTGTGTTTCCGAATGAAATGTCACAAATCTCCATAATGGTGATGACATGACTTCTACAAATCCTGCAACCAGTTTACTAAAAGCTTGATAAGTATAAGGGTCACTATCATAGTCAATATTTGGAATATTGAAACCATGGGGAATATCTGCAATAACTAGGGCATACTCCCTTTTAGGTATGAGTTTAGCAATGTTTTCACAGTCGCCTTGTATTAATTGATATTGAACAGTGTCTAGCCCATTCCAAATGAAATGAGTAAGAGTTGGATCAAGCTCAACATTCTTAACACATTGCTTCCTTAGTCGTTCGGTCTTTATTTTTCAATAAAGGTTCTAAAGCTAGTTGGCGCTCCATTATCATCCTTCTTCATCTTTTATAAAATAAACAAATATATGTGTAAGTTATAAATTAAAAATAGTACACAGATGAATAAAAATGAATGCGTAAATGAAGATACCTTTTTAAATGCAAGATAAAAAGATTTTAATGTTGATGTAGAACTTGAATCTGGATAGTTGCGTACGACATCATCCCAACTATCTTCATTTAACAATATAACCATTTGTTCTTGAATTTTCATGTAAACTTGATGAATACATAGATAAAGTAACAAAAAGTCAATATACTGATATGTATAACAAATACTACCAAGAACAACATGTTTTATTTAAAATAAAATTATAATGTAGAAATAAATAAAAATAATTCAACAAACTTACTTTTGATATTCCTCAGACATTTCCTCCAATGGTAATTCCCCTAACTTCACATGAGATAATATTATTTTGAAATTTTTTTCATCTTTCACTCCTTGCATTGATCTCCAAGGTCTGATAGTCATATCTTCTGGAAGCTGCTTCAAGTCAGGACCTAATTTACTGCCACCAAATATCAATGCTTAGACTTTTTAACCTTCTGGTCTTTAATGCCAATGTTTTCCCACATGCTAAAAATCTCATCAATCAAGTTCCAAACATCTCCAGTTCTTAATGCCAATTGGAAAATGTTATCAACACCTCTGAATATATCACTAGGAAGGTTGTGTTTTCCACCTTTTGAATTTGGTTTCTCTTCAATTTGATAGCCTATTTCCATACAATGTTCCCTTCGGAAATCTGCAGTAACATCTATCCCATCCCCAACACATTTTTCTTGAAATTCACTATGAATAAATCTAACCCTTTGGATGAAAGTCATAGACATCCTATATTCATTATCCGAATTATGATCCCATGCCACTAACTTTACTTCTGTATCTGATAAACTAGCATAAATGATACATTTCATTGTTTCAAAACATGGGTTATTGGGATATTCCTCCATCAATTGTCTTTGAGCTTCAACAGAATCATTCCCCCCAAGCACATAATAATTTTATTCAAAACATTTTGACTTATCAAATGCTTCTTTGTTGGGAACTTGAACTGGATCAACAAGAAGCACATAATTAACCACATGAGCATATGGATTATACCTCATCAATGTCTTCAAGTTGTGAACACGCAGATGGTGTGGCTTTCTGACTTGATATTGACATTGTCCTTCACTTGCCTTATACGTTTGTCTGACATTAAGCTGAAATGTACGACCACCATCAATTAAGTTTTTCTTTGTCAAATTCTGTTGAATGGCATTTTGTTTTGTTTTGGTAATGCCATCCTCTAAATCAGCTCACGGTGTAATGATTTCTCTACTTTCTTTTGAAGTTTCACTAGGTTCTTGACTGCTGGTAATGACTACTTCAAAATCTTCAACTTTACTTTTCTTCATCATAACATTCTCAACAGATTTATTTTTAGGCGTTGTTACTTTTGGTATTTTACAGTTCTTCTCAGTTCCAATGTCATCTTCAGTAACGGAAACATATGGTTCACTGTCAGTTTCAACTTCATTGCCCTCAAAAGTAACTTGTTTACCCTTGCTAGATTTATCCACTAGAGGCCTTTTTTTCTGATTCTTTGGATGTAGTTTTGTAGCATCATCAATTACTACATTTTGCTTGTTTTCCATATCTTCTTCTGACACTAAGTAAAAACTGCTGACAACTTTCATGATATCATGCTCTATGAAAAGAATTCCTCCCAACATAATTGAAAAAATTTCAACAAAATTCTGCGAAACAAAATATCATATGTCAATAAAAACAAAATTAAAAAAATATACCGAGACACTTTCAATAAAACAAAATACAAATATAAATAACAATACTTATGATGTTTTGTTTCATCTCATTTACGATTTGTTTACACAACTTTGTAGATACCTCTCTCGTGTCATACAATGAATATGTTAGTTGGTATTTAATCCTTTCATGTGACTTGGGAGCTTTTGTAATTATGTAAACAACTTCAGTGTCCAATACCAAACGCATATCAATGACTCTTCCCATTAGCTCAAAAATTCCATTTTCATTCGGTATATGAGAATATAGATATATGTTCACATTTTGGCTTTCTCTTTCCTTGACATACCAGATTCTTGATGGGAATTTCACCTCTTTTGAATTCTTCCAATCTAAAATCATCTTCTTATCATTTGAGGCACTTGAAATATTTGTAGCCATGAGCTCAGGTGGAGTTCATTCAGCAGTGTTTTTTGAAGATGCACCTTTAAGTGTCTTTGGTCTAGTCATATTCACAAAAATCTTCTTTGATGCCATTTTCCTGAAGAATAGAAACACATAAATTAGTAAACAATGAAAACAAATTAACTTAAATCCACAATCAAAATATATCCTAAAGTTTTAATTTGTATAATCAGATAATTGAAATTAAAAAGATATTAACACTAAGAAATGGCAGAAGCCCACTGACACCACCCCGTCCATCCATGGAGTGGCGGGTGATTTCCCCACCCCTTACCCTGCACGCCCCCATACCCCTCTTCCCCCTCAGTTGACCCACGCCACCCCACCCTGCAATCGGATGGCCATCCAACCACACCCTTACCCCCCTTCCACACCTCCCCCCTACCCCCACGCCACCCCACCCCCAACCACTTCCCCTCCATGCCCCCCTCCACTCCTTAGCCGCCCTACCGGCCAACAACCCCCATGCCACTTCACCCCCTTCCCCCTCTCCGCAACCCCCAACAGCCTACCACCTTCCCCCCAACTGAGCCACCCCACCCCGCAATCGGATGGCCACCCCAACCCACCCTTACCCACCTTCCACCTATTCCCCCTACCTCTCTCGCCCCCAACTGAACACCCCTCCTCGCAATCAGATGGCCACCCTAGCCCATCGTTACCCCCGTTCCCTCTACCCCTTAACCCCCCCTCTCCCCTACCCCATCCCCCCTACCCGGCCCCCCTACCTCACCCCCCCTGGACGCACAGCTCATCCCCCCCCCTCCTCCCTTCCTCTCACCTCACCCCTCACCCCCTCCTCTTCCTACCCCTCCTCCTCACTACCCTTCCCCCTCCACTACCTGCACCCCCGCCCACCCCTTGTTCCCCCTCACTCTACCCCCCCCCCACACCTCATCCCTCCCCCTCACCTCACCCCTCATCCCCATCACTCCCCTTTTCCCCCTCTACCCGACCCCCCGCTCACCCCTTGTTCCCCCTCACTCTACCCCCTCGTCACCCCTCATCCCCTCCCTCACATCACCCCTCATCCTCCTCACTCCACTTTCCACCCCTCCCTCACCTCACCCCTCAAACCCCCCCCCTTCCTGCCCGTCCCCCCTCTACCCACCCCCAGTCATCCCTCGTTCCCCCTCATCCTTCCCCTTCACTCCCCTTCCCCCCCCCCACCCGACCAGCCTCCCCCCTCACCCCTCGTTCCTCCTCACTCATCGCCCCCCTCACCTCACCCCTCACTTCCTTTTCCAACCCTCTACCCGGCCGCCCCACCTCACCCCTCGTTTCCCTCACTCTACACAACCCCCCCCCCCCCCGCACCCCTCATCCGCCCCTCACCTCACTCTACCACCCCCCCCCCCCTTCACCTCAGCCCTCATGCCCCCTCCATGCCCCTCCCTCAACCCCCCCCCCCCCCCCCCCCCCCCCCCCCCCCCCCCCCCCCCCCCCCCCCCCCCCCCCCTCCCCCCCTCACCTCACCCTCTCCCTTCCCACCCTTCCCCCTCACTCCCCTTCCCCCCCTTCTACCCAACCCCCCCTCTCACCACTCATTCCCCCTCACCCCTCATTTCCCCCCCTCACCCCACCTTTAATCCCTCCCCTTCACTCCCCTTTCCCCCCTTCCCCCCCTCTAACTAGCCCTCCCCCCTCCTCCCTCGTTCCCCCTCACTCATCCCCCCACTCACCCCTCATCCCCCCCACTAACCTCATTATCAAGAAAACTAGTGTCTATGCAGATCTGCTAGTCCCACAAAGGCTGGTAGCTACCTTAGAAACAAACAAACTAAAAACTACTTTCGTTTTCGTTTATGAGAAATAGATAAGAGAAGAATAAGGAGATCAACCTCTGTCTTGCGCTTGGTTCCTTGCTCAGTTCCTCTCTCTTCTCGTAGGTCTTTTCCACTTGCTTCCTTGTCTACCCAGCCTCAAAGAGTACCTGTAGAATCAAAGCAGCATAACACTATCCAAGAACATAGATCTATTATCATAAACAATATAAAACCAGATGTATATTGACCACACAAATGCATAAATCATCAATCATACAAGAATGTGGAGGAAAAGTTGAATAGCTTTATTGATAATCAAGAAAGAGAAAAGAGGATTACAACTAATTGTTCTGAACCAGCATCATCCTGTCAGCAAGAAAGACCTTCTTCACCTCATGAAAAGCTTAGATCATCAAACACTATGAAGTTACACCAAGAAACCAACAACACTTCCTTACAAGATACAAAATTCCAGCCTCCAACCCCCGGATCTTTGGGATGAGAGATCTATATATAGATATTTGTAGAGGTGTGAGTTAGCTCTGGGTTTTTTATTAGTGTCTTCTCTCTAATAGTTCTTGATTCCACATGGAGATCTCATTGATCTCTTACTCATCCTTGGGCGATTCTGAGAGGCAAGTGTCATAGGAGAAGTTTCTGGAAGATTCCATGATCATCCACCTCGCAAACTGTCTCTACCACTTGTCTTTTCTCATCCATCGCACCCCATTGAAGGGCTTTTCAACATGCATCGTGCTTCCCATGTGCATTAGGCGGGATGCATCGCACTTTGACCATGGAGCAAGTGAGATTGTCCAGTTTTGACCAGTTCTGAGTAGTTTTTCATGGAGAACTTCTGGGAGATGATGTAATCAGCTGAACTTGTTCTTTTAGGGGTTGGAACAACACTTTTAGGGACTTAAAAGCCCTTGTTTTATGGACATTTATGATTAGGGTTGCAGTGCCCAAAAATGTCTATAACAGTCGCCCCCCTAAAGCATGAGGTCGTTAATCTTTTGATGTCGGGTGAAATGCTTTATCATGAGGATCTGAAGTTTTTTCGAGCTGGAAGGCGACCTGTAATAAGATACAATACAATACATTATCTTCATGATATTTTCATGATCTAGCTGAGGCAGGCATTCCCATGCTCAACTTTATAAATTCATTTTCATGTACATAAGACAGACAATCGTCTGAGGGTAGACTAATGATTCTGGTAGAGCCATCATCCCTTGGGTTGGATGATTATCTGTGCAGTAATGATGTACATTTGATTTCTTTATTTTCCTGAATATATATATCACAACCCGGATGGATGAAACTAGATCCGGGGTCTTCAATCTCATTCGATCTTCACTCAAAGTACAAGTCGATCCATGTGAGAGATTTTCTGGAGTCGAACATGGAAAGACATCGCCTGATTACCAGCCAATGATGTAAGCTGTTAACAGGCACAAGAGGAATCACCGATAATGATGATGACCCTCAAGGTACTATAGTACAATTCATGTGGTGTGAATAAGGGACTTGGCATTAAACACCATGTAAAATCTTTCGGTCGAAGGCCATTGATGTAAACCTGTCGCCAGAAGTGAGAAACTTGCCATTGAGGCATGCAAGCTTCAAAGTACTGAAAGGGTTGTTCCTAGATCGACTTCTTGGATAATGAGCTGATGTCAACAAGAAGCAATCCATCATAGGAAGGCCTTAGTTAATTCCACATCAATGACATGGAATGGAGCAAATGATTTTAATGGAGGTGAAAACGATCTGGTGATATAAGGTTCAGGGTGGCGGTCATGAAAGAATGGAGCGTGAATGTATTGCAGTGGGTGAGACACAGGTGAATTCTCTAAGCGACTTCTATTCAACATATCAGCGGCACTGACATGATGGATTGGTAGCATTAACCCTAAATGTGGATGGTGTGATGGAACCATGGTGATGTGACCAGTGAATGGAACAACCCAACCCAACTCGGATGGGGAGCGAAAGTGTCATGTTCAAGAGCGACTTGCTACCAACAAAGTTTCTTCAAGTTTTCTTCCTAATTTTTCCCCAGTCATTGCTGACCAGTATCGCTTTATTTTTGTCAAGCTTGAGGAGGATAACATATGCTTGTTCTATAATTTTCCCTTCGGGCAAACCCATCGATATGTTTTAACGAGCGTAGCGATAGTGAAACTCGTTCTTGTCTATTATGGACAAGTTTGTCACTATTCAATTTTAACAAGTTTAACGACAAAGATAACTCGGTCCTTTTCAATTTTAGACAGTCTGAAAAGGGACGTAAAGGAAACTCCAAAAATCCTTTTTTGTCATCTAATCCCTTGAGTCTGGAAAAGTATAAAACAATACAAAAGGGATGAATTTTCGGTATTTTTAATGAGCCGAACAGAACAAACGCTCAATCTTTTTGTGTAATAATCCCTCAGGTCCAAAAAAGATTAAAATCTAAAGGAGGGATAGCACTTCCGGTCACTTTAACAAGCTGGAGAGGCCAATGGCTCGACAATATTTTCATATTTTACGAGTTAGTTGAAAAGAGCTTAAAGGAGACTCATTTTTGAGTAATGAGTGATAGATTCTGGTAGCAGCTGATTCCAGGTAAGGTTTGGAATTTTCCAATCACGATAGTGTCACAAGGATGGCTAACAGGATCACTCTTCGCAACTGTTCCTCAAAATGGGTAAACAATCAAATGGGGGTGAATGATCGGCCAATACAGAGTGGAGGTGATGATGAGAACATGACCAAGGCTTCAAAGGCTTAAACTCTGGAGGAACATTTGCTCATTGATTATGTTTATATTTTAACGAGCTTGAATTCCACGTTAAAACTGCTCTAGGTGGGTTTTTTTTTTTAAAGCATGAACCCTGCAGTAACACTGCTCGTGATAAGTTTGCATGCCCCCAGCATAATAACACAAATCGAGGTACATGCCCCCCAAGCTTCATTGCATTCATCTCGGTGGTTGGAATGAAGGTTTACCTTCGAGATCTTTGAAAGACGTGACTTTGATTTTACGAGGTCGTAATCAAAGACTCGATTTGGAAAGGGAGTCATTTCATTTTTTAATGAGGTTGAAACAGTAAAAGAACTATCCTCATGACTCCTTGTTTCATTTTTTAACGAGGTCGACATGAGATAAGAATCATCCTTGAAATCCACTATATTTACAATATTTGATAGAAAATCAAAAATTGAAGGATGATTAAGGCCATTGGAATAATCTTCATTGTAATCCGGGAGATGGGAACGATGGTGGTAATCTTCCCATGGTGCCTCCCCTAACATCATGGACTGAATGATTCCTTTGTCTGTAGAATGTACATACGACCAAGGATTTGAAGAGGTACCATATTCCTTAGACCTATCTATCCAAACACTCGATGAGCATTCATTTGGGTTTGCCCCCCAGGCCAAGAAAATTGATTGCTACAATATTTCTAAAATGGCGATGATCCATGCTGACAAAATGTTTAGGAATCTTCCGAATCCATTAGATATAGAAGATTTCATATTGCAGGTTTCCACTGTGGCCACTTCCGCCAGATTACTTGAAGGCGGTAGGGAAAAAGTACCCATTAAGGCAGGGTCTTTTAGGAGACTTACTCCGATATTTTGAAGCGAATGATCGCTTCCATGGATCATTGGAATGCTTCCCATAACTTGTGAACTGTTGGGGAGAAATGTTTATTGGCCGACGATTGCAATTCCTCCTTGAAAGGGAAATTCAATCTTCCTGAAGTAGGTCGACACAACTGCGGCCATGGCATATATCTAGGGCCCTCCCAGTAGGATGTTGTAATTGAGGTTTTCATCGATTACTTCAACATCAATTTATACTGTTTTGCCCCGTAGTTCAACTTGCAGGTTACTTAAAATCTCGTATGGAGTGTATGATCGTCCATCAAATGCTTTTAACATTGTTGATGATCGCGACAAGGGTGGTGAGCCTAAATTTTTCCAGCAACTCATCGACATAATACATGTAGATGCCCCCTCATAAATAATTGTTCGATGAACAGTTTTGTTGAGGGCTTTCACTTGAATAAGGAAAGCTAGTTGAGCTGGTAACTGAGGGTCATATCCTTTGTGATTAAAGGATACAAGATTGGAATCTGTTGGGTCAATCCCACCTATTACTGATAATAGATCCTGCTTTTGGGAGAGGCAATTTTGCGGTAGCTCAAGTGTCGACATAGCGGATGGTGATTGGGCCAGGTCCTCTACTATATTATAATTCTATGCTACTTTTGCACAAGGATTAAATGTCGATTTGTGTACTACTCCCTTTGGCGACCTTATCATTGATTCAGGAATGATGGGTGGCACAACTTCATTCGAAGTTGTTGTCGAACTACTAGGTTGATCATTATCCTTGTTGTTCGACATCTGTGGATTCCTGTAATCTTTATTCCTTGTCGATATCAAAGCATCATTTTGCTACTTCGAAACAGACAACATTAGCACTTGGGACAGGGAAGCATTTTGATTAGCAACGAGTTTGGTTCCCTAGTTTGGAAACGGATCAGTCAATACTGCTGAGGTTTTTGAACTCTTAAAGAGTTTCTTAACTTCATCTTTATGTGGACGATCTCTCGTCCGATGATCCTCATCGCATATTTGACACCCCACAGGGGGTTTCCTTTACCCAGAAGGGTTTGCAGAAGGTTTTTTAGGAGATGACTCATCCTGCTTCCTTTTTCTCCCTTTCTTTTTCTTCTTGCCCCCTGGTTGCTTCAGTTGTTTGCCCTTGTCGGTTGACATGGCATTTACCTCCGAGGCGAGAAGTTCTTCATTTGGATTTTGATCAGACATCTTACGGGCTTTCTTAGATGTATCCTTTGATGATTTTGTGCTTATCATACCTATCATGCCATCACCGGCATGAGAGTCTTTGTTTGATTTAGGATGGGTAGGAACAGAAAATTCTGGTCTAGGAGCATCAGGTATTTTATCGTAGAGCGTGCCAGACTGAGTATAAATCAAGTCTAGATATTGTGCACGAGCAATAACTTGCTCTTCAGTGACGACTGCTCCCTTTGCCACATGTTCTGTGGTAGAAGGTAATAATGACTTAATAAACCATTCAGCTAGCAGCTGATCAGGAACATGTGTTTTTACCATTCTGTGACGACGTCGCCACTCATGAATATGATCAGATATGTGAGTGGCCATTGTTTGTTTGAAATTGGTAAGAAGCTTTATTCCGGTTTCGTACCTTATTGGTAACTGAAAATGGGTTAAAACGGTTGTGGCTAGGTTACTGAAGTTGTCAAACGAAGCTCTGGGTAACTCGATATACCATTTTTCTGCCGGACTAGTTAACATCCTCTGGAAAAGGTGAAGCCTAATCGAATCATCGTTTAGGGTGTTTGATGAACACCACCGATGAAATGTCATCACATGATTCGAAGGGTCTTCACCTGGATTTCCATTAAATTTAGGAATATCTGACGGAAGTTTATGCGAAATCGCTGGCCACCAAGGGGCATAAGCAATTGGATCATTCGTTAACCTATTTAGATCCAGTAACTCCAAAGTTTCCACGAAGGGTAACTGTTGATTCAGGTTTGGTGAAGCATGCCCAAGATAAGATGGGATTGCCTGAGCAGTTGTTATCTGCATACCAACATAATGCGTTTGATGCTGGTAACTTTGGTAAGGTTGATGGGCATAACCATTGTAGAATGGTTGATTTTGACTGTTTTGAATATATGGCTGCCCACTATTTACAGAGACATGTTGCTCAGATCCTGGGTATACTTGTTGGAATTGCGGTTTTTGGTATTGCGCCAGCCATGGTTGCGAAGACAGGTGCTATTGTCCAATACTGACCGTTTGACCAAGATGAGGGGTAATTGTACCTGTTTGGGCCTGTGTCATTCCACTAGTTGGCGATTATGGTTGGGTCACAGGGACAAGAGGCTGTTGCATTAAAACCTGAGAAACCTGAGGTTGGCGTTCAATAGGCAACGCTTGTACTTGTGACACTGTCACAATAGCCGGCGTAGTTGGCATATTTGACATAGGCAAACATTGTTGCATTGAATACACAACTCTTGGTTGTTGAGGCAGTATTGGCACCCAACCGCTAGATGTAATTCCAGCATAACCTGAATTTTTTTGTGAACTCCTGTATGGTTGTCCTCCCAGAGGAGACAATGAAAGGGTATATTGCCCCCCATACGGCGGTAATCCGGTACTTAAAGCAATTGTTTGCCCTTGAGGACCGGACTGCCCAAATTGACACCCTGAAGGATCAATTTGTTGAGACTCAACATAAGAGTTTCCGGATACTATTCCAGATGAACAAACAGGAATGGACCATACTTTCGAAATAGCCCCTAAGTGGGCCCCGGCTAGCGATTTAGAGCTAGTTGGGACAGATGGTATGCCGACGAACATTGTTGGAGTGACAGCAGGAAGTTCTACCATCGCTGTGTCAGATGACACAGTCCTAGATGTCGATAGTTGTTCATACATTTCTAGTCTATCCAAAAGATTGCCTAGCGATTCTACAGGAGCTTCTGATGGTGGTAGACTAATTTCTGATGAAGAAGGATATAGAGTGATCCCGACTCCAAATCGCGATGGAGTACTAGATGGAGGATCCTCCACAATCTCTTCTATAGCAATCAGACCAGGTGGAAGAGGTAGACTCTCAGGTCTGTAAAATATTTCTGGTGCCAAAGAAGGTATAGAATCTGCAGTGATAGATGCTTGGGGAATAACACCTTCCAAATCAGCTGTAGACGAAGCTGGCTCAGTAACACAAGTGTTTACCTTCACACTAGGATCAATTATACTGTCCTTTGGTGGCTGCTGAACTTCTTCTGTAAAGGCAGGGATACCAAAAATGTTTAGAGTAACCGGAGTCTCTGATGGTGTTGGAACACTTGTTCTAACTTTACCAAGGGATTTGGAACCGGTTAAACGAGTTCGCTTTGTCCGTAACACTTTCGACTCTAGATACAAAGACGATTGACTCGTAAGCCTCTGCGAATGACGGGGTTTCAATTGACTATCTTCCATGATTGCAGATTAATCGGTCAACTAAAAATCAAGGGGAAGTATGTTTCCTAATTAGATGAATTTTAGATGCTTTGACACAACTTGTTTTTTCAATTTTTAAGAGTCGAGAAAAAACAAAAGATGACTCTAGTCGCCTTCGATTTTTAATGAGCCTGAAGTGACAAGTGATCAGATGGACCATTTCCGTTAAGGAGTCTTAAAAGGAACGGAAGGGACTGCTCCGGAAATCTAGACAAAGGGATTACCAAACCAATCGCAAAACTGTAGAATACTTTTTACGGTACGGCAGTCAATATTCCCGAATGTTGTGTTCAGTGCATTGCGATCGATAGGGAGGCAGACACGGCTTCCTATCGATAAAGGATTAAGCCTATTGTGGTCTCCCAAAATATACTCGATGGTACGTGGGAGCACAAGTCCGTACTATCATTTATCGTCTCAAAGTGGAGGAATCACCCAACCAACAGTGAAAACAATAGTTACCAGGCTTTACGACGCAAGAATACGTCTGTAGCCTAGACTTCTAAATGTTGTGCGTTAGGTTCCAAAGCGTTTTTAGATTCATTAAATTTATTTTATGGTTGATCTTGCTTAAGAAATTTGCCTTTCAGGTTCACCGTGTGATGTAGATGTAAAATTCCTAAAATGCAATCTAAGATGATAAACAGTCGTTTAATCTTCTTTTTGCAATGAAAATCCTAGCTACTAAGGAAAGAGAGATGGCGTTCTTTCAACAAAGAGCAGAGATCACACACTATATGCACTATCCTAAATCAAACCAACAAACAGTCTAAATGCAAATGCAGATGCATGTATTTGTTTTTAGTCTTCTTAATGTGGGAATGATAAAAAGAAAGCTAAGCGAAAATCTAAATTATTTTTCAAAGCGACAATTACTAACAAGCTTCTTTTCAAAACAAAATGAGGACAATGACGACACTTTGTTATTTTGAATTGAAAACTTGCTTTCGACACTTGAAAAACTACTAATTCAAATCAAATACAAGAGTAACAATGTAATCGACTATCAAGAACAATCATATTTTCTTCTATGACTGAAAATGACACTTGCAACACTTTCAAATCAAGAAACTACAGTACAATTACGCTACTTCTTTGTAAAGGAGAACTGAAAATGACTCAAAAATACGTAAAAACATTTACAGTTCTTTGCGCAATGGAGGTGGAATAACAGCAAGGAAAGGGTTTCAAATAGAGGTGTACTAACTACAGGCAGCAAAACTCCTGAATAGAGCTAAAAAGAGTGAACACAGAAACCAAAATTTAGGAACAAGGCCTTGTCTGATCAGCGCACCTGTAACACAGTGAAACTGAAATGCAATGCACCTACTACACTCGGGAAGTGCGATGCATTTGAAGTTCACAGAATAGACAGTGCGCTGGACCAGGGACGAGACTTTGACTAGGTTCCGGGTCACAGTTTGTAGTTCAGTTCAGGGATTTAGGCCAAGCAAGTAGTAACCAGTAAATCAATCATAGGGGTAGATCTAAGGAGGTTACTAGAGCCACCACGAGGGAAATTAGAGAGCTTGTAAATCAATCATTTAATTCATAAACAAAACCCGAAGATAGATTGAAGCAGCATTGATCTACTTTGCACTTGCATAGCAAATGCAGTTCGAAGGCTAGCTGGCTTGACTTCAGGCTCCGTCTATAAGTTTATAAAGTAAACAAATGTAGATGAACAAACAATCTATTCACTCCCCAATATGGTCGCCATTTTGTTATCGGGAAAACTAGTGTGTTTGCAGAGCTACTAGTCCCACTAAGTCCGGTAGCTACCTTAGAAATAAACAAACTAAAAACTACTTTCATTTTCCTTTATGAGAAATAGATAAGAGAAGAATAAGGAGACCAGCATCTGTCTTGCGCTTGGTTCCTTACTCGGTTCCTCTTTCTTCTGGTAGGTCTTTGCCACTCGCTTCCTTCTCTACCTAGCCTCAAAGAGTACCTATAGAATCAAAGTAGCATAACACTATCCAAGAACATAGATCTATTATCATAAATAATACAGGACCAGATGTATATTGACCACACAAATGCATAAATCATCAGTCATACAAGAATGTGGAGGAAAACTTGAATAGCTTTATTGATAATCAAGAAAGAGCAAAGAGGATTACAAATAATTTTTCTAACCCAGCATCATCCTCTCAGTAACAAAGCCCTTCTTCACCTCTTGAAAAGCTTAGATCACCCAACACTATGAAGTTACACCGAGAAACCAACAACACTTCCTTACAAGATACAATATTCCAACCTCCAACCCCCGGATCTTTGGGATGAGAGATCTATATATAGATATTTGCAGAGGTGTGAGTCAGCTCTGGGTTTTTGATTAGTGTCTTTTCTCTGATAGTTCTTGATTCCACTTGGAGATCTCATTGATCTCTTACTCATCCTTGCGGATTCTAAGAGGTAAGTGTCACAGGAGAAGTTTCTGGAAGATTCCATGATCATCCACCTTGCAAACTGTCTCTGCCACTTGTCTTTTCTCATCCATCACACCCCATAGAAGGGCTTTCAACATGCATCGCACTTCCCGTTTGCATTAGGTGGGATGCATCACACTTTGACCATGGAGCAGGTGAGATGGTCCAGTTTTGACCAGTTCTGAGTATTTTTTCATGGAGAACTTCTGGGAGATGATGTAATCAGCTGACCTTGTTATCTTAGGGGTTGGAACAACATTTTCAGGGACTTAAGAGCCCTTGGTTTATGGACATTTATGATTGGGGTTGCAGTGCCCAAAAATGTCTATAACACACCTCACCCCTCATCCCCCTCACTCCCCTTGCCCCCCCTCTACCCCTCACCCTACCTTCCCCCTACCCCACTACCCTACCCCTCGGCCCCCTCATGCCCACTCACCCTACCCCCCCCCACCCCTCCCCCCCCCCCTCCAACCCCTTCCCCCTACCCCTCGACCCCCCTCACTCCCCCTCACTGCTCACCCTACCAGCCCCCCAACCCCTCACCCCCCCCTTCCCAACCCCCTGACCCTACCTCCCCCCCTATACCCCTCAGCTCCACCCCCCTACCACTCTTGCCCCCACCCTACCCATCCCTCTACCCCTTGGCCACACCCCCCTACCCCCCCCCCTCACACCTCACCCTCCCCCCGCCACCCTACCCTCCCCTGTACCCCCCCACTTCACCCCTCGGCCTCCTCCCTTCCACGCCCCTCTGCCTTCCTCCCCCGCCACTCGGCCCCCTCCCTTCCCCACCCCTCCGCCTTCAACCCCCGCCCGTCCACCTCCTGCTCCCTCCCTCCTCCACCTCCCCCTCCCTCCCCCTCCTTCCCCCTCCCCCACCTCCTGCCTCCTAACCTCTGACCCATTGGACAGCTGCCCGGTTGCGCTTGCAGGGTGCCGGGGTCGCGCTGGGTGGGGCACAGCCACCCCGGCCCACGCCACACCGACGGCCAGTCGGACCAGCCGGGTTGGCTGTCCGATTCCCGGAATTGGACAACCACACCAGGCGGTCTGGCGGGCCGTCGGGGTGGCACAGGGAGGGGCGCGAATTCCGGTAATCAAACGGCCACACCGGGCATGCCGCTGGGGTGGCATGGGGAGGGGCGTCACCCTGGCGGCCCGCTGGCATGCCCAAGGTGGCTGTCGAATTCCAGGAATCTGACAGCCACCTTGGGCGAGCCGGCGGGCGCTGGGGTGGCGCGGGGTGGGGCGCGACCACCCACCCCGCACCACCCCATTAGCCCGCCAGCACGCCTGGGTGGCCGTCTGAGGGGGTGGAGGTTGGGAGGCAGGGGAGGCGGGAGGAGGGGGAGGGAGGGGGAGGCAGAGGAGGGAGGGAGCAGGAGGCGGAGGTGCAGGGGAGGAAGGCAGAGGTGTGAGGAAGGGAGGGGGATGAGGGGTGTGTGGGGGGAGACGGGGGAGGGTAGTGGAAGCAGGTGGGAAGGGGGGGTGCGCTGAGGGGTGAGGGGGGTAGGGGGAGGGTAGGGTGAGGGGTGAAGGGGAGGGGCCGAGGGGTAGAGGGATGGTAGGGGTAGGGGCAGGGGGGGTGGTGCCGAGGGGTAGAGGGGGGTAGGGGTAGGGGGGTGGGGTAGAGGGGGTGGGGATAGGGTGAGGGGTGAGGGGGTGGGGGGCGGGGGTTAGTGTGGGGGGTGGGGGCCAAGGGGTGAGTGGGTGGGGGGGGCTAGGTGGGAGGTAGGGTGAGGGGTGAGAGGGGTGGTAGGGTGAGGAGGAGTGAGAGGGGTTGAGGGGTGGGGGGTGAAAGGGGGGGTGACGGGGGGACGAGGGCGGATGAGGGGTGAGGGTAGGGTGGGGAGTGAGGGGGAGCGAAAGGAGGGGGATGAGGGAGAGTGGGGTGAGGGGGGGAGGGAAGGGTGAGGGGTAGGGGTAGGGGTGGCACGAGGGGTGAGAGGGAGAAGTAGGTGTAGGGAAGGGTGAGGGTTAGGGGTAGGGGTGGCACGAGGGGTGAGAGGGAGAGGTAGGGGTAGGGAAGGGTGAGGGGTAGGGGTAGGGGTGGCACGAGGGGTGAGAGGGAGAGGTAGGGGTATGGATGGGGGGGAAACATGTGGTGAGCTAAGGGAGGGGAAAACGAGAGTCAGCGAAATGAGGGGTGAGGTGAGGGGGAGGAGAAGGGATTCGGGTAGGGGTGTAGTTGGGTGGGTCCAGGGGAGTGAGGCAAGGAGGTCGGGTAGGGGTGAGGGTGTTGTCTGGGGTAGGGAGGTGGCGCAGAAGGGGGTTGAGGGGTGAGGGGGAAAGGGGTTGCTATGTTTTGGGAGGGGCCCAAAAGGGTGTGCGGAGGGAGTTGGTGGCCGGCTGATTGCAGAATGGGGTTGCGCTGGGCCCACCATGCTCACGTCGAAAATATTTGTTAATTTGGTTGACAAAAAATTTTAAGTTTATAAAAAAAAAATCTGGTGGCCGGTTGATTACAGGATGGGGTTGCCTTGGGCCCTCCATGCTCATGGAAAAAATATTTCTTAATTTGGTTGACAAAAAATTTTAAGTTTAGAAAAAAAAATCTACTTCGTTAAACTAATTTAATATGAGAAATTTCAGGGAAAAAAATTTAACAGACCTTTCAATTGCGGGAATTCTTCATTGAATATGTTGTTGATCCCAATGTAGCTGCTCGACAAATTTGCTCCAAGTCTTTTAACGAACCTCAGAAAACCTTGATGTAACGTGAGTAATAGTGATAATGGAATATATAGGTGAAACTACGGAGATGTTTTACCGTACGGTGAATGCGGGATTAATTAGTTTTAATAAATTTTAACATGTTAATTTTTTTATGGCGATGAATGAAAATATGATAAATCGAACAGAATGGAATTGTTTTATAGCGGGGTGAATCTGGGATTAAATTTTTTCAGAATGTATCATAAAAATTTAAAAAAACATTCAATTGTTTAGTAAATATTATATACTTTGACTATTAAAATAATTTAGGTAGAAGTTGTAGTTTACAATTTTAACTTTAATGATTTATTTCATAAAAAAAATCAAGTTTACATTTTTCATTAAATTGCATGATAAAATAATGAAGTGAAATAAATCTCACAAACTTTTAGGAGGGAAATATTTTCGTGAAATTTTTTGGGTGGAAAATTTTTGGAGGGAAATATTTTCGCGAAATTTTTTGGGAGGGAAAATTTCATTCTCTAAGCGCTATAATATCTTTAGGGGACTCTCCATTTGTATCATTCAAAATCTTCTATTTGAAAGGGATGGATTGTCCTGATAGTGAAGTTTCGATTTATACAGCATCAACATCTTCATCGTGTAACAAATCTATTCATATGGATTAATATAGCGGGAATTCTTCAACTATGGATAGAAATTCAATTCTTCCACATAGTCCTGATCCTAAGGACTATGAGAGAAGCACTGATGAAAGAGGGGATGGATATTTTCAAATAAATAAAGAGTCATAGATTCCACTTAGTCTGAATTCGAAGGACTATGAAAGCAACAGTGATGATGATCTTGATGACAAATTTCAAAAGAATGGAGTCTTACGGTGTCCACTTAGTCCTAATTCTATGGACTATGAAAGTAGCAGTGATGAAGAGCAAGATGGTGAAGTTCAAAAGAATGGAGTGTCATGGTTTCCACTCAGTCCTACTTCTAAGTACTATGAGAGCAGCAGTGATGAAGAGCGTGATAATGAATTTGAAAAGAATGGAGTGTCAAAGTGTCCACTTAGTCTTAATTCTAAGGACTATGAGAGCATTAGTGATGAAGTGCATGATGATGAATTTCAAATGTATGGAGTGTCACGGTGTCCAGTTAGTCGTAATTCTAAGGACTATGAGAGAAACTTTGATGAAGAGTAGGATGATGAATTTCGAAAGTATGGAGTGCCATGGTGTCTAGTTAGTCCTAATTCCAAGGACTATTAGAATAGCTTTAATGAAGAGTGGGATGTTGAATTTCAAAAGTACGGAGTGCCATGGTGTCCAGTTAGTCCTAATTCTAAGGACTATGACAGTAGCAGTGATGAAGAGCGGGATGATGAATTTCAAAATAGTGGAGTGTCACAGTGTCCACTTAGTCCTAATTCTAATGACCATGAGAGCAATAGTGATGAAGAGTGCGATGATGAATTTCAAAAGAATGGAGTGTCACAATGTCCTCTTAGTCCTGATTCTAAGGACTATGAGAGTAGCAGTGATGAAGGATAGGATGATGCACTTAGTCCTAATTCTAATGAGTATAAAGGTAGCAGTGATGAAGGACACGATGATACACTTAGTCCTAATTCTATGGACTATGAGAGTAGCACTGAAAATGCACATGAGGAAGAATATCCAATAAACATCGAGTTCGAATTTTATGGACTATGAGAGTAGCATTGAAGAAGGGGAAGATGAAGAATATCCTCCAAGTCAGTATTTGAAAAGCACCATTGATCATAGTGTGGACAACATTCCTCTTAATGATGATGAAAATCCTTATACAAATGATGATATAATGATGGAGATGTTGCCAAGAAATATTGTATCGAGGAGTAGGAGAAGACCTTTTCGTATCAATGCAAGATGTTCTAGTTATACAAGGGGTAGAGCAGAATATCTGACGAGAAGAATTTCTATCAGTGCACTCATTTCAAGTGAACATTGCCAAAAAGATTGCTTGGAACATATGGATTTCAAATTTTCATTAGAGAGCAGGAAGAGATATTTGTTAATGATTAAAAGCATGCAAAATTCATATTTAGTTGGGTGCATGCAATCTACATTGTCAAGTTATGATTATCATATTAAGATTTTATTTATCTGTAGAAAAGCTTTCAAAATGTTTCATTCAATTGCGAATTTTCGTCTCTGAAGAATTCAAGAAAATTTGGAAAAGGATCCCACATTTTATTTTGAAGTACGTCATAAAAGACATTTTGGGCCATTATCAAACACTGCAATGTCATGGATGAAAGATTTATTTTCAAAGCATGAAGAGTGTATGCCAAATAGAGAGACAATACATATTCTAGATAATTTTTGAGACACAAAATCTACAACTTATACAAAGAATATGCAGAAGGTGCTGAGGGACATGGCTGACTTATTACATATCAATATTTTGTGAAGATATGGAAGAAAGAATTCAATAATTTCCATATTCCTAAGAAGACAAGGACGGGGATTTGTAGTACATGTGCTTCTCTTAAACCAAAAAGGGACAAATGTGAAGGGTCAGAAAGAGGTAGGCATTCATAACTTTAACTTTTAAAATTGTATATTCATCAAGTATGAAAACATATTTCTTAATGGCTTTCTTTTATGTTGTGTAGATTCAATTGTCAAGAACTTTAGGAGCATCATGAACAACAAACAAATGAATGGAAAAAGTTGTAGAAGAATCAAAAGAAGTGTTATGATAATCCGAATAAATATTTCGGTTTGATAATTGATGGTATGGACCAGAAGAAAACACTTTTACCACATTTGGTTCACACACCCAAAAATTTATAGGAGGAAAATTTTATTCAGTATCATTTGGTCGGTTGTATGGTATTCAATGGGAAAATGTTGCCAAAGGTGTACTTCATAGCTCCAAATATTCATAATGATGAAAATCTGACCATAACCACAATCCATGATGTGCTTTCTCATTGGTATGGTAATGTTCCTAATGTTTTGTATCTACAATTAGACAACACTTGCCGTGAAAACAAAAAGTATGTTATTCTTGGATATCTAAACATGCTTCTTGAATTGAGAATTTTTCAGAAGGTAAAGGTTGTTTTCCTTCTTGTTGGGCACACTCATGACCATATTGATTAGATGTTCGGTTTTTTTTCAGTCACATTGAGGAGGAAGGAAGCTCAGAGCTTGCCATCATTGATTGAATGTAGTAAGAAATCATACATGCTAGAGCCTAATTTTGATGTGTTGGAAAAAATTGTTGACATGCGAAGGTTTATTGTGGGATCATATGGTGAGGGGAAATAAATTGAACAACTTAATGACATTAGCTTCCAACATCAATTTTGTATCAAAAAAATTGATGGGAAAACACTAATATGGGGCAAGAAGTATTCAACTACTACAGAATGGGCACCGTCATCAGGTTTGCAATCTTTGAAGTTCATTCCAGATCATCCAATATTTGCATGGAAAATATTGTTATTACAATCAGTTGGTGAAGTTCATAATGCACACAAACAAAACAGAGATATAAATTATTCTAATTTCCTAGAAGAAATTAAAAAATGTATTAGATATACATATGAGTACTTTGACATTGCTAATTCAGTTTGGTGGGAGTCATTTTCCAATAATCAAAGTGATATAATTTGAACAAGAAAAAATGAAGATATACCTTTGAAAAGTCCATTTATTTGGCCACAAAATGTGTTGAATGCACATGAGGAAATAAACATTGTTGAATAGCAACAATCTTAAAGTATCATTAGTTCTTCACAGGAATAGGAAAGAGAGATGTATATTGGTTCCATAAGATCTCTTGCACAACGTGAAGCCATTGAAGACCTTTACAGGGGTTCAATACAGGATATTAAGGAGGGTTGCATGATCGCAGTGCTAGCATATGGAGATCTCAATGGCTATCGATTATGGGTTGCTAAAGTTATAAAGGTCTTTATAGAAAATGAGGATGTTACAAGTGTTGAAGTACGTTCGTATGCCACAAATACACACCCATTCAATGGTGTGTATAAGCCAGAGATGGTAGTTGACAAAAAAAATGGCGGAAAGAGAAAAAGAAAGGGTATGAATATAAATCGTCATCGCACAAACATATTGAAATTGGAGGATGTTGACATACTTGTTTATGACTTCAATTTAACAAAGAGGGAACTCTTTGCTTCAAGATGATAGAGATTCTGAGAAGGTTGTTACGAGAAGGAACAATATTGAGAAGGGAGTCTACTGAAACTAGTCATAGATCTAGAAGAATTTTGAAACCTAAAATGATGGGCACACGTGTGGACTCATATGCGGCACTAGTTGATGAAAGAGAAGAATATGGAACATCTTCATCAGCATCCAGTCACTCATCTGAAGATGTGAATTCTGATGGCATGCAAGAAAATATGAGTGATTTTGAATAATTGTTTAAGATAGTTTATCTAACTGATGTATGCATCATATCTTGAAATAATTTTTTTGATTTCCATATGGTGTTAAATGAGAAGTTTTGAGTCATTTATATGTTGTTAGATCATTTTACTAGCATTTTTTTTAAATTTTGAAGATTGACCCTAAAAAAAACATCATTCCAGTATAATCACTTTTTCGTTTTCAAGCTATATTTTGCACAAAAATTTTGTTTTCACTGCCATTTTTAAAACATGTAAAAAATTTTCCCTAAGAAAAATCATCATTCCAGTATACACACTTTTCATTTTTAGCACTGTTTTTGATGTTTTTTTGGCGTTTTTTTGCTAGAGTTCCCATTTTGAGTTTATAGTTCCCGTTTCAAAGTTTACATTGTTCATTATGGAGTATGATCGAGTTTGAGATAGTGCGAGGAGTTCTTTAGCTAAAGTTCTCTACTGAAGAGTGAAATTGTGACTGCAATTTATTAAGGAAAACTATGATAATTCATTTTCTAACTAAAGAGACTTAGAATATTTTAGGAAATTCCTTCCTTTGAGATCTTTATATGGGGGGATCCAAAATTTTAATATTTCAAAAATTTTAGCGAGTCGTTGTAGTAGGTACAATATGACACCTTTGGCCCATTCCAAATATGGAACACCCACACTGATCTAGTGATGAAATTTTATCTCAAAAATGAAATTGCCATAACAGTTCAAAACTAGCATTATGTCAAAGTGTTCAACGTTCTAAATCCAATCACGCCTTTTTCACCTCAATCTGATGTTGTATGAAAAAGTTATGATGTTCTAAATTTTTTGTTCAACAACTAAAAAATTAGCAGGTTTGCTTACTGGGCTATTGATTGGGAATCTATACTACTGACATAATCAGGCTGAATGGGAAGGTACATATTAATGAGGATCTTAAAAGTTGCTTCCTCATACTGGGTGAGTAAGCTCGATCTAGTTGGTTGGTTAATTTGTGGTGGACCAGTGAGGGTGTTCCATGTGGCCCAACTAGAGGCTACCACATGGAAAACTATGGTTGGAAAAAATTACATTAGGGGTTAGATAGGCTGGGCAAGGTTCGAATCCTTGACCTACAGTTCAAAAATAAAGTGCCTCACTAGTCTGCGTATTCCATGGCTTTTAACACCATAAGGGCTTCGGGCATATTTCAATTTCACTTCAGTGCTTATTGGGAGGAGGGGTCAGGCAGTCAGCCGCGAACCCCAGTCACCTATAATGCCACATCACTAATGCAATGGAGATGGGGCTCGATACCTTAGCACAACCTCTAGTAAAAAAACTCTAATGGGACCACTACTAGAACAAATAGAGAGCGCCATAGGAAAGGAGCTTATGTCTAGGCCTAGCTCGAGTCATATGGAACATGCACAAAACCATGGTGCAATTGGGAAGGAGCTAGGTGGTAGGGTTTAGAAGTTTGGCCCTAGTCCTGCGCATATGGCCGCCCACATGAATACCATTGGAAGGAATGAGCAATGGTAGGTGTGGAGCTTAGCGTTTAGCCCAAACCCTAATCTCAATAACTCACACAAGACTGTGGTGAAGTTCTTTAGTGGAGGGCATAGTGGTAAGAGCTAGGCTTTGGGCGTATGTTGCTCATAGGACTATGTACCATGGTGGATGGGGCTTCGATAGAAAGGGGGGTTTGTTGGCCCGACCCTCGGTCCCATGGGTGCGAACAAAACCACAGGCATAACGGGCTAGGCTGACGGTGGTGGGAAGTTAGCATTGGCCCCTGGCCACATGGCCCTTGTGGCCATAATTTTCACGCATAAGGGTTATTGGGAAATTTAAAGTGTCCTACAAAATTCACCTTTGGCCGGTGAATTTGTCACCTTTGTAGTGAGAAATAGGGAAAAATTGTGGTGTTACTAGACTATTTATCTAGTTTCATGGAGGTAGACCACTACGCTCTGTATAATAAGACCATGGTAAGTGATGTCCATTGCATGGTGAAATTTGGCATCTGCATTAACTAACCCAAACAACATTCTGTGAAATGTGAACGTACCCCAGTTGGTACATAATGTAGTTTTGAGTCTGTCAGGCTTTCTACTAGAACAAGGTTGTCACCAAAAAAACTGTCTAGCAAAGAAAACATATATGCTCTAGATACTGTCTACAATATATGATCCATGGAATACACTGGGTGATTATCTTTATCCGAGGCATGATTGAGGTTGCGGAAATATACAAACATGTCGATCTCCCTAGACCTATTCCCGACAGAGACTAAGTTATGCACCCATGTCAAGTGTCCCTATTTATTGATGATTCGAGCATCTAACAACTTCATCAGCTCTTTCTATATGAGGAGCTCAAGTATTGCATGAAATTTTCTTACTTTCTCTTGAAAAGGCTTGGCCCCTTCTATGATTAGTATTACGTGCTGGATTGTTTATGCGTCATATGTGTTAAGATCATTTTACATCCACGTGAAGACATCACGATATAGCTTGAAAAGGCGGATAAAAGCTTGTTGCTCTTGTGGTGTACAACAAGTACCGAGATTCACATACATTAGATATTTTTCTATTCCCATATTGATCTATTCATACGGCAATCTAGAGATATTCATCTTAGCATTCATAGGTCCCTAAAAATGATTATGCATGCTATACAACTTCTCTAGTGACACCACAACTTTGGAGATGAGGTTTACCTTGCTTGTATTAGCTGTGTCTTGTAGAGTCTGCTTGTGCTCATCATCATCTATTGTTGCGTCCTTGAAGATGTCAGTGTTGGCCATGAAATCTAGTATGTGTTAATCATCATAAAAAAAATGTAAGTTAGTGATGTTGTCTAGGACAGATAGTCTATACAAAATCTGAATAAAAAAATTGTCCCTTAATAATAACATCCTAGTAGTTGTGTTTGCCAAGGTATCTATGGTTGTATTACACATTCTTGGCACTGAAATAATATTGAAACCTTGGAAATGAGAAATGAGCCACCATACCTCTTGTTGATAACTCTTAAGATGAGGTGACAGACAATGTATAGTGTTACATACCTAATGCATAATGATTTCAGAGTCAGCTACCACTTTCAGAACAACAACCTTGAGGTCAATGGCTTTCTGTAATCCCATTGCGAGTGCTTCATACTTTGGGGTGTTGCTCATGCACTTGAACTCCAAGAGAGTAGAGAGTAGATGTTTCCTCTATAGAGGGTATATTAAAACACAACCATCTCTAAAGCCCTCCTAAGTTATGGATCTGTTAAAGCACATGGTGCACATATCATCTTTATAGGGACCACTTACCACAATAGTATTGAGGCTACTATTACTACTATTATTTACTGTACAAGTTTCATTTTCGCTAGTGAGGCATGGAAGGAGGCCCAACTGTGTGTCTGGTGGGATAGGGGATGGCTCTACAAGATAACATCCCAGTTGTATCTCTAGAAAGAAATTGGTGAAAAGAAGTTCTAAGAAATCCAATGACTCGTTCTCTCCATTCAAGGGAGGCACGTTGTGCTTAATCTATCTCTCTAAGAGTACTCGGATCTGTTTGTTCCTAACCTTATACAGAAGCCATAAGTGTTACCAGTCAGTATAAAAATATAATTGTGACTTGCTTGACTAATATATGCTGAGAAATATCCGTTATGCTTCTGGGATGTCTATAATTAAAATATTGATGCATTGATGAACTCATCAATCATATGATAGCCAGATGATCACATTCCTGACTTCACTAATTGTTCGCACAGAAGTTATGTCCAGTTGGATGATTTGTGCACTAGTCTTACTGCATTGAGCATTGATCTTCTTCGTGATGGAGAGTTGACTGATGCACTAGAATCAACCAAACAGTTTTGAATATTGAAGTGAAATATTTCAAATTATAACAAGAATGGTGGGCATAGATATTTTTCCTCCTCTATGCGGAGCATGTTAAGAAAAAATGTGAGAGCATCAAGAGACTTACTAGATTCCTTGTTTGAAGGTGTGGGTTAACCAGCAGAGGTTTCCCCAAGTGCTTGTAGAAAAATGTCCCAATGAATCCTAATTTTTGTGACTTCAAACAAAGATATATTTGCATGATTTTTATTTATATATTCTATAATTTTATAGTCTATTGCCGGAAGACTCACTAAGGTGTCCAGGGGTGGAACTAAATTCATGGTTTTTGGTGGGATGGTTTTGTCTTTGTTTCTTGTGGAAACACATTTCATTGAAGTTGTATTCACAAAATTTCTCTGAGTGTTATGTGTTGAGTCGAATGAAGGATCGAATTTCCTCAACAAATATTGTCTTATTTTCTTCCTTTATATCTCAATCATAGTGGTGGCTCATTGACTTCTCAAGTTGTATTGGTTATTTTTCTTCGAGGCTAGACCATCACTCGAAGGCTCCTTATCGGTGGCAGTCTTCTAGGTTGCAAGAGCATATTAATACATGTTTACTACATGCCAAATGCTTGGAGCTTCATCAGGTGTAACACCATTTTCTTCTTTATCATTAGGCTCAGGTTGCTCATTAACCATGAGTTTTTCTGTCAGTTTCGTAGCCATACTACTCATTCCATGGTTCCATTATTGGCATGCTTTTTGCAAATGGTGTTCATGGTGGAACATGCAATACAAATCTCTAGTGATTTTCTCAGGGTTCAGAGCCATGTTAGAACTCTGTGCATATTTGACCGGCTGGCTAATGATACTACTACTACTGGAAGATACATTCTTATTTTGCAGGTACCTAGTGGCCTTGCTTCTCATGGCAGTCTCGCTTGTTCTTTGTTTAAGTTTGACCACTTTGGTAGTTAGGGACTTGACAAGATGAGTAAGGTTTTCAATATGACTTGCTTCCTTTTCCTTATCCTTTCTCACAGAGGTCCGAGACTTCTTACCCATGTCTTTGGAGTCCTTAATGGGTTCATCATCTGCAATGACTATGATACTACAAAATTTTCTCTCTACAACAATAGCATCTTCATAATTTTCTATTAAATATGGCTTCGTAGCTTGCTTGTCGAACTGCACAGTACTAGTTGGAACAATAGAAGTGTAATAGTCGACAATGATGGAGTCGTGAGGTTTGGTGCCATCTAAGAACTTGTTAAAAATACGGTTGAGCCTATGATTAAAATCTTTGAATTTTTCTGTCCTGTTATATCTTGAGACTACCCAAATCCTTGAGTAACATTGCAGGGTCTTGTCTTCAGAAAATTTCTCAAGAAAAATCCTTTTGAATATCCTCCAATTCTGGATGGAGTTTGAAAAAAGGTTGTGGTACCATAAGTCTGCTCTTCCATCTAATGACATGGAAACAATCTACATGTAACTTCATCGTAATGTGCCTCGAGTGTCTGTAGATGTAGGTATAAAGTGTCTAAGTGATCTTCTACCTTCAATGTCTTGTCAGGGTCACATTTTGTTAAGATATTCTCTGTGCATCTTAGCATCTTATGTAGGACACTCAGAAGTGCTAGTGGGATCTGAGTCATCTAGTTTAGAATTTGGTCTGCCATGTTGTCTTATTCATCATCCTCCTCTTCCTCTTATGAATCACATGATTCCTCTTCTGAATCTATTGGTTCCTCCTCTCCTCCTCCTCCTCCTTTGTTTCCTTCCCCTCTGCCTACTTTACGATAACCTGAATCCAAGATTAAGAGGCTTTCATCTTCTTCCTTTCAAAAGAGTGAGGGTTCCTCTTATTTCTCCACAGCTTCTACCAACTCCTCAAGAGTGGAAAAGAAAAATTCTTCCATGGATGTAACTACTACTCCTATGGGGGTAGTCTTGTGTTTATTTTGAGAATATGGAAGAGTGTACACTCTTTGAATTAGTTCAATAACTTTTGCAAATTGACCGGTGATAGGACAGAGAGCTTGGATTTGATGGTATGGGATTTAATGTTCAGGTTTGGGATGTGAGGAATTACCAACTTCATAATTGCGAGTAGGGGAGAGGGAGTGAATGTTACTACCATGACCAGAAAATGGATGAGTGGGATCGGTGGGACAATCATCCACAAACTAATGGTGGCCCTCCTTCTAGTGACAGAAATGTGGACGGTGCTTGATCCACCAATATTAAGGGGATATCCCTAATATGAGGTCCCAATTAGACCTCACATCAATCAGTCTAGGAGTCTCATATGGTATGATGGCCCGGTTTACCATATACTTAGAGGTTTTCCTTGGCTCTGACTTTCAATGGATCATAGTGTTGAAATGGTACCTTTGAAAAGCAAGGTGAGTGTGGTTGGTAGTGTGAAATGTAACTGTGTCTAGGTTCTCTCACTGCAAAAGTGGGAAAAGGTGAGCCTCTAAATGAGAGGTAACATAGCACCCAGGAAGAGACACACATGAACTAGGAAGGTATGTCCAACATCTAGCAGAATATTCCACAACAAATTTCGTAGTCGTTAAAACCAAAGAATAGGGAAGGATGCATCTACCATCTAGCGGAATAGTCGACAACATATGTGATGGTCATTATAACAAATGAGTGGGAAAGATATGTCTAGTATCATGTGGAGTAGTCCACAAGGATGAGACAACAACGAAAACCATACGAACACATTTCCAACAAGATAAGCAGTAAAAACTCTGAAGTAGTTCAACTATCTTAGTACATGTGAAACAAACATGAAATATAAATGGTTACAGAATAGTCTTACAAACGTTCATAGGTCATGCATCGAAAACTATTGGCCCTAGAAGGCTTATGTATTAAGTAAAAGTTCCAAGACACATATTTATATTATAGATCACTAGCCCTAGTAGTCAAACATTAGAGTCGCTCCTTGCTCCTCAAAGAACTGACAGAAACTCTCTATGCTTTGAGGCAGGAGCCAATGTGAAAATTCCTTTTCTCATACAATGAGTATGTATATATAACCAATGGATGATGCTTGACCCCTTGTGACTCTTTTACTACCTCGGGACTATTCCAATTCCTATGACTTTTCAACTAACATGAATCCTCATATTCTTGTGTGTCCATTGGACTTCAACTTTACGTTACATTTGATTTACAAAATTCATATGGTTCATAATAGTAATTTTTCCTTTGAAAACTCATGACACGACTTGGCATGACACTACTGACATAAAATAGCTTGCTGAGGTGACAATGTCAAGCCATTATTCTTGCTCACTAGAAGATGTTTTCTTGTATTTGATTTATCCTCTCCTCCGCATGGCTTACTGATGCGGGGTCTTCAATGATCTTTGGTATTGAGAGTTGGTTTCATGAATGTATTCCCTTTACTTGTTCTTGATAAGCCTCTTTTTCTGTCCAATTGTATGTGAGTCTTCAAGTGTGTTCGATCCTTCTTCTCCTTCTTCATTGTCTCGCCATGATCCAACAATGTACTTGTTCTTGCAGTTCACTCATGATGGGATGACATCAAATAAAAAACCTCTTAGTCTAAGTTGAAGCATTTTTATCCATGGACTACACCCAGGACATGTGACATGGCGAGAAAGAGGGCTCATTGACTGTGCATTGAGCAGTTCCAGGTGACAGGATGGGATTTTGATCACTAAGACTACACAGAGCACAACTCAGGCTTTGCTGAGGCACTCTGTATCATAATCCTTACCACTGAGGAAATTTTCACAGAGGCCACTCGGAGTCAGTATTTTGAGGTTGAGACAACTAGTGACTGATGCAAGATGGGACCTTGTGAGGCATTTTTATGCAATTTTGAGAGGCAAGGTAGGACTGGGTAGCAGAGGGGCCTGTGAGGATAGGTCTATGCATTTATTGAGATCAAAGAGTCTCGAATGAGGGAGGACACTGGGGAGACACTTTTGTGGAGTTATGGGAGGTAAGGCAAGCTTGGTTGCTTGTGCATTTCATGGTTCTAATAGGCAGGGAAGAAGCTTGATGACTGATCTTGTGAAATGCATAGTTAAGGTCATGCTGGGAGAACTAGCTATGCAATTCTGGGGATGAAGGTAGGCTACTCAAATATGGAACTATGTATTGAAACTACCCTAGTGGACATTGACTATGAACTCCACTATTCTAGGAAGCAAGGTTGCATCACTAAGGCTCAAGCTGCATAGTGCGTAGTTCAGTCGAGGTCCGGTGAAAGAGAACTGCCTGGTCGGGAGGATTTTCAAGAAAATGGTTGTGTAGGAGGCAATTGAGTTTTTGAGGAACTTGAAATTGTGATGACACACTTATCATACTTCGATGACATGACAACATAGAGTACCAGAACAACAAGACAAAGTGTTACCCTCTCTGATTATGTAGAATAAAAATTGACAAGTGCAACACTTGAGATAGACCTTAGGACAAATGTGACGTCACTTGTTTGAAAGTGCTTAAAACTTTGTGTATTAGTGCAATTGATGTTTACATAGTTAGGAAAACTCGAATACACAAAACAAAACCTTCGAAATCACTAGAAAATGATGGCAAGCGTGATAAAACACTCCAACATGCCAAAATACGACGGTTGATAAAACAAGAAAAAGGTGTGAAAATACTTTGAGGAAGCTCAACAAATAAGCTCTAATATTTATAAAAATAAAGTGAAATACCAAGGAAGGCTCTGAAATTTGAGTGTAAGCCAAAATTTTGGAGGGTGTTGCAGCCACTACAATATTTAGATTTCATCCAAGGCAATGTGGTTAGCTAGAGAGGGACCACCAAATCAATGCATTACCTCATTATGTTATTATGATTTCAATGTGAAGTGTGATATTTTTTCATGGTTTTGTAGGTATACTCTATTTCATTGTTTGAATTATTTCATTTCCATAAATAAATATATTTTTGTTATTTAATTTGTGGTTTTGATATTTTCTAATAACTTTGTGTTACAAAATATGTGTAGATTGGCCATACGATGATCATGTTTTATTTATAAAGCATATATATGATACGTGTTATTATAATTATATATGTAAAACACAAATATTTAAGTTATCCTTATTAAACTTAGAAAATCAATCGGAAATATATAATGTGAGACATCAAACACCTAGATTAGATGGGTGATAGATATATTTGGTTCGTAGAGCATAGATATAGTTTGAGAGTTTCATTTCTAGACATAATAGACAATAATTCTCTCCTCTTTGACAGATTAAATGTGTGGATGATTGTGATATGTTCACATTTGACCTGTAATACACAATTCTAATTCCTATTTGTTGTATATTTATGTGAATTATATAGATATATATTTGAAAACTAACAAATTTAACCAATGATTTTCCTTTTCTTGTATTTTAACTGTTTGATGATGTATGATATGATTTAATATATATAATAGAATTTTGGTTATGAATCTAGGTTTGATATATTTTGATAAGCTACACAACTAGGTTTTGAGTTTTACTTTGTGAGTTTGGTATTGGAAGCGTAACCCATAGTTGGTAGTTTTGATTCCCTTTGATGCCATGATTCCTTTTACTATTGTCCAAATTATTTTTATCTTGCAAAGGATTAATCAATGAATGAATTTGTTGAAGCTTTACAAACATCTATGACTATGGGAACACACTCTTCCTCTAAGTGTGAAATACTATATTCCTTGAGGGAAGGGACCTACAACACAACCCCAATGGTCCACTAGCTTAGGATTTTCCTTTAGATTAGTAGATTAATGAGTTTGTCACATGGGGACCCTAATTTTAGGTAAATCTTAAATTTGATTGGTGACAAGTTTTTATTGTGTGAGTGGTGCCTTGTAAAAACCTTGCAATAGGTACTCCATTGACTATGACCTTCTCAAAGCATTTTTTTCAAGTAAATTGTTATTGAAGTGAAGAGGGGAGACCTGATGAATGAATGAAATAGAGTCAGATAGTAGGAAATGAATTGATCTTACAGAATAAATTATTTCTTATTATGTTTCTCATTGAGTAAGACTTAGTTATATGATAGATTCCTTATAGCAGTAATTGAATAACATGATTATCAATGCCCATTCCACAATGCAAACTGTGTAATATATCTAAGCCTATAGTTCCATATTGATATATTTATGTTTAGAATTTATCATCAGTAAATTCACCAAACATCCTGGCATTGTCACTATGGAGGCACTTGAGAGATAAGAACACTAGTGGTCTAATATTATTCATTGATTCCCCAACATTTAATATTTGGAGGAGTGGGAAGGTAATATGGGTGTTAAGATCCTACATTACCACTTTTTTGACTCCCACAAGCCTTTATCATGTTGGTGAAAGAATGTTTCTTTTTTTCTTTTTATTTTTCATGTGAAATTCTTTTAGGTAACATAGTGAAAACATAACTTGTTGGTGACAAGATCTAAGTACAACCAAGATATCATGAGTGTGATTCGATTATTATTTTTGTACTTGATTTGTTTTTCCTTTTTCTAGGATGTATGAATGGAGGTAGGAGTAAATATAAAGGTATAGGTATGCCATATAGTTGTAAAAATCCCCTTTATAAAATTAAATCGCTGACAAGTGGATACTATAAGAAGGAGAAAGTAGACATGAACTTAGCAAGTAGATCAAAGGCTAAGGTAAATGCAAACATATATTTCATCAGGAAACCCACTTTAGTTATGGTATGATAAATAAAGAGAGAGTTAGAAGCTAGTGATCAAACTAATCAATAGACTAAATTACACCTGGATATTGAATTTAGCCTATTTGGAGGTGAAAGTATGGTAGAAGGAGAAGGATAAGTGTTTGTACAAGGACAAAAAATAGAGTAAGAGGAAGCCTTTGGATTCCTTCTTATGGATCCTAATGTAATGCTCTAGATGAATAATATTATTGCTTCAATAGTGCCACAATTTTATGGTAAGAGTAATGAATATCCTAAAACATTTCTATTTGAGTTTGATGTTTTATGTAAGATTTATGACTATTCTAATGACTCTTCAAAACATAAGTTGTTCCCTACTACTCTCAAGGATGTATCATTGCACTCGTTCATGGGACTAGGGGGAACACTATTACAAGTTGTGATGATATGAGTAGAACATTTCTTAAAAGTGTCAAGATCATTGCAAAGCTAGAGGATTGATAAAGAAAAGTTTTGATATTACAAAAAGAGAGTATGAGAGCCTTGAATATTATCTTAAGTAGTTCTTATATAGACTCCAATGATCCAAAAAGACATAAAATTGATCAAGACATCATTAGGACTATTTTATTAAGCGGTTTTTTAGATGAGTCTATAAATGTGTTAAACTCGATGGGATTTAGGGATGTTTCCTAATTTCCTTTTGACAATATTTTTGACATGTGTAGGAAATACTCTCATAGCCAAGAAATATTTGGTAGCGCAGTTAGGGATGCCCTCCCTAAAAAATATATATATGCAATGAATGGTATAACTATTAATTTTCAATTAGATACATTACAATTTAACAAAAAACAAGAAGAAGAAAGAGTATCAATTTCTATTTTTCTCCAAACTATAGGAAGAAACACTCTTTGTGTCAAGGCCTATTTGATGCTATTGATATATGTTTTATTTTTGTAGGTGAAAATGCGATAAGAAGCTTCCCATCATCATCTATAGTTAAATTAATTTATGAAGGAAAAACCTAAGAAGCAACCCAATTAAATTCATTGGCACGTAAGAAACGTTGGCGAAGTGGATCTTTGGGTCTAAATTTTGGTCATATGGATTGTTATTCTCATAATTGTTTTGGAAAATAAAATTTATCTCAATTTATGAGCCCTCCTATTCATTTTTAAATATATGTTCCACAATAAGTTCAAAATCATCCATGGTAGCAAGGATGGTGAGGGCCTCCTAATATCAATATGCCTAATTTTTCGTATACCTTGCCACCAAAACAACAACACTTTTTCGACAGTAATATCCACCTTATCATCAAACTCAACAACCTTAATTAAAAAACAATACTGATAGCACAACCACCACCTACCTAACCTCCACAACCTAGATAACTACCTTCTTATTTGGCTTCTAACCCTAATAAAATGAAAAATCAATAGGTTTCTTGTAATATACCTCAAAAGCACCCTAAAATTTCTTTTTTTCGGTACAATACTCATATAATATTAATTTTCATCTATACTAATAATTTTCCATTATCTTCTTTTTCACTGTTGAATTTTTTTATTCATAATGCGTAGTTACAATCTAGCTTCAGATGTTAAACATAAAGACTCCTTCATTTTATTCCACTTATGTTTATTCATTTACCTTTATTTACTAATGTTATCATGTGATGAAATAACAAGATCACCTCTGACAATAGACTCATAACATAATCTATATTCCCACTTAATTCATCACTTTACTACGAGAGTCTCTTTTTTACTAAGCTTAGAATGCTCTAAAATCCCTTATTAGGATTATTGCAGAAACTAGAACTCTATATATATTTATACACAATAGTACTTAGTCATCATAGGATTAAAAAAATAGGTTAATTTAAGATAGTGGTTATGCTATGGTTTTCATCCATACCTATTATAAACTCCAACTTATGGTTTAAAAATTAAATTCATTACCAAGGATTTTATAATCCCCATCAGTCATTTGAAAATGTGTATGTTGCAAAATAGTAAATTCTAGCTTACCCAGTTGAGGATATTAAATCGTATTATATATAGGTGATGTGTAATTATCATGCTTCATACCTTTAATTAAATTCTTAGTCCAAAATAATTTAATTCTATGGTTTATATATATATATATATATATATATATATATATATATATATATATATATATATATACTTCAATTTGAATTATACATTCAATGTGGCAACTTGACACTGGCATTGTGGTCCCCATTGTAAATGTGGCACCATAAATTTGGGTCATGATTGTGAATACCACCTACCTTCACATGGAGTAATGTTGATATATGTGTAAACTTAATTTGAACGATTGTGATGTGATCTTGATTGATAAAAAATGTCATTTTTTAGCGTTTTCATTTTTTTTGTAATGAATATCCATGATTCCACCTATTAGCTTTTTCATCCATTCATTATCTCTTGGCAAGAGTTTTCTCACTTTCGAATTGGTTTTTCCCTAATCTTTTTCCATTATTACTTTTTTGATAATAGAGGAACCTAGCTTTTACTGACCTCCTTCCATCATTCTATTCAGTGGAAAACATTGTGCAAAATTGTCTATTGACATTGGTAATATATCAAAAGGAATATTTATTTACAATCTTTTTTGTTATACTTGATAGAATTTTCTATTGGAAATGTGTTGTTATTGGTGTCAAGGAGTGGCAGTAGGAGGCACAAGTATCAAGGAAATGCCTTGAGTAGGTTCTAGGTACAAGAGAAGAGGAAATGATTAGAATCAGTGCAATGGATTTAGTGACAATTTTGGAGCACTAGACAATCTCACATGGAGGTGTAAGCCACCCAGATGGATATAGCTCTAAAATAGCACTCCGATTATATATTAAAGTCCTAAAAGTGTCTCCTCGATCAAAATATAGATCCATTCAATTTTTTTTGACACCAATTCCTTCATAGGAGACTGAAAAGCGGTTGGAGTCTTTGGCGCACACCGAAAAGTTTGCACAAGTGCCAAACTTGGTACCAAGACCAACGAAGTCTCTAAGCGAGAGCTTTAGGAAGACATGGTAGAATGTGCAACAACGAGAAACATTCTTATTATCTATAGATGGAGTACCATGATGAGATCCCAACTGTGGTGTTCTAATGGGAGCACCTTCAAGGATTCATATATGGCACAGTTGTAAAGCATAAGGATGCATTGAGATGATGGAGGCCACCCAACATTGGTATCCTGGAATTCTATTTAATGCACACATGACTAAGAGTCGAGGGGAAAGAATTGGGCTACATGGCGGCATGCCGATGGCACTGGAGACAACCCCTTAGATACGCTTTTTGATCATGGGAGGTGGCTTCCCCACATAGTTGATCACATGTATCAATGACGAAGATCCACCCCATAAAATCTCCACCCAAAACTAGAATCCACTTAGGAGTGTTATCGAGGACAAAAGGCTTGAACCTGAAAGTTTTTAAGGAAAACCAATTACAAAGTAAAATGGTCGCAAAACAAGGCCTTTGAGGATATTTTCTCTCTCCTTCAGGAGGACAAGTGGCAACCTATGATTGATCCAAATGGTAGCAAATGATGATGTCAGCATGGACACATTGAAACTGGACATAGCATTTTTGGGCACCCAAGTGGCCATTTTTTGGGTGACGCATGTCACCACTCAAAGGTTGACACATGGCAAGATTGATGTCATGATGTCATCATCCCAGCAAGATGAATCCAAAAGATTTAAAATGACATAAAGAGAGAGCATGGGGAGGTGAGAGTTGGGACATGCTGAAAACTAACTAAATTTGGAGAGTCATTCTATTAGCTCTTGTTGTAGCAGGAGGACCCATAGGACAACTCATCCCACACAATTAACCATAGACGTATTGTTAAATGAGCTTAGCAAAAGGTGTTTGGAAACAAGCACTAGGCCATGGTGGCACAATGACAACCAATTAGAGAAATGTTGGGTAGTCCCCACAAACATGTCAACCTAGAGGTTACACCCTGATGAGTTATTATGGTGCACATAAACAAATGCATCGGGAAGAATGGGTCTATGTGCTATGTACCCACATAGAGTCTTGTGCATCCATGGAGACGAGGGGAGCGACGATAATAGAATGTGGGGTTGTCCCTGAAACATGGAATCCTGTAACTTGCTAAGAATTAAAATTAAGAAAAACTCTAGGATCTTGGGATCTCTGACCTTAGTGTTAGGCGTGATCACTTTGTGTAGAAGTGGGACCAATGACATAAGAGTTTCTAACAAAGGAAATTGGCCTATGTAGGGCTCAAAAAGGCCTAGCACCCAAGGCCTAATCCAGTGGTCTTGGAAGCCAAATCCTATGGAAGAAAATAAGTAATAGGATCCGCTAAGAGGATCTTAAGCATAAAACAACAAAATTATCAGTTTTGGTAGTGAAATTTGGTAGTCAAGCCAAGTTAACTATAGATAAAAATAGTGAAGCCTTGTTAATACCTGTCAAAAAGGTATAATTTCTAAAATATGTAGAAAAGCATAGTTTAACATAAAATAATGGCTATTAAGGTTAGATAACTTGGAGAACTTGTCTAGAAAATTGAAATGAAAAATAAAAAGGAAAAAAAAAGGCTTCATGCAGAAATTCAAAAAATTCACCAAGCCAAAGTTAGCAACAAGAAAAATCTATAAAAGCGGGCCTAATCAAGGATAATTGATACAATTTCTTTTGAGACCGATATTATGGTGCAACAAGGTGTTGGCATGGTATCTTTATCAACAATCATAAATTACTGAAGGTGTTTGTTTCTTAGTGATCAAAGATTGTTGAAGGTGATGTTGTTTGAGGGGTTCACTTGTTTTTGAAAGAAGAGAAGGAGTTGATTGATCCTAGTGTGAAAATGGATGAAAGATGGAAAAGTGAATGTCTAAAGAAAGTTGTAGCTTGCCAATTAGGGGTTGATTCTCCTTCCTGTGGGTGTTGTAGAATAGTTGGGGTTCTAGCTCAATTTAGTTATAGCTAATAAATCAAGAAGTTGTAGCTTCTTGTTGGTTGTATCCAAAGAAATTATAAAAAAGTTGTAGATTTCCCTAGAATCAATTAACGACAAATTTTGAAGGCTACTTGTTCTTGTGTGTTCCATTGTGATTGTTGGCATGAATCCATATTATGGCTATTTAATTTATTAATAAAGTATTTAATGATGAAAACAAAGTAAAATAATGTTTTAATTTGGTAAAATCACCACAATAATTACTGCCCCCTTAATATTGTCCTGGTTTCCAACATTTTCTAGAATTTCATTGCTGTAATTTTTCATACTATTCTAAACATTTATTTCTTTATTTATGCTAGGAAGTTATTCATAGCTACTTATCCTAGTTTTGATCTCCTTTTCATCCTTATGTTTTGATACTTTTACTATTCTATCGATTTAATGGTTTCATGGCCCTTCGCAACACTATGCTTGACTTGCATTCAAACTTACTCAGGTAAAATTTTAATCCTACCCTTGAATTATTTAATATATTTCATTCACATGTTCAATTTCCATGGGTTTAGCCTAACAATTAAATGTAGGGTACTAAGGGTCCTTCTAGCCATTTCCATAACTGGGTTTTAATTTTACCTTCAACGAAATTGTCTTGAAAGACTCTAGATCTTTGAAAGTATATTTTTCTATATAGGTGAACTATATAAACATTTAGTTCTTTATTTTGGTATTTCATTGTCTATTATTCTGTTAATATCATAATTGGGTTTCCATAAATGAAACCGTAACCCTCAATGGTTCTTATATAGCTTTGAAATTGTTTGACACTAAATTATTTCATGACCGTTAACATAGTTACTTTAGAATGTTAATCTTGGAACCTGCAGTAAAATTCCACCTTGGACACCTCAAATGACCGAGATAATGATTGAATTAGATTCCTCTTTTCATAAGGACCAAAAATGACCTAAATATAACCTAATTCAATTAGACAAAAACTAAGTTTTGAATTATTTTATTCATGCATACTTTATGGAATGTGTCAACTCTAACCACATGAGTAGCTACTTCGATCAATATTAACCCCAAGTAAACCCTCAAGAAAAACTATAAAAGGAAGAGGCCTCAAGCTCATTTTGACACACTCAGTCAAAGACATGATTGTTTCTTCTATTTTGTTTTGGCTCACATAATTTCATCAACAGAAGTTTGTATTGTGTCTGAAAGTATAGGCGTAAAATTCACCCAGGGTTGGGGATACCCGAATCTTGGTCACTATAACAGATTGAAAGTTTTTCATCCATTGTCACAAGAACAAAGTGGTGAAGAAATAAAATATTACTCTTTGGTTGCTCAAACACATTTTAGAACAAGAAACTTTGAGTTCTGAAGAGTTGAGTCCCTACTCGCTCACACCAGGAAGCCCAAGGATTAACTCTGACAGTATTGTCATTGGTATAACTAATCCAAAGAGAAACTTTGGCCCTTCTAGTTTCTTGCACAACTCCTTAAGGGTGCGACAATGGGTTTCTATAGTCTGGAGCCGAGGTCACACACATATAGTCTTTAAGAGAGGGACCCTTAAGTTTAGGTCGTTCGCAGACAATGTTTATGAGGATGACCCAGTTTAGATCTAGTTTCTCAGCATCTTGACTTTATTTATCTTCAATGATGCATTAGATCTAAGTTTTTGTATTGTTATTACAGATATTTAGATATGTAGATATGATTTATTATTTTCCATTGCAAACATATGTATTGGGATCATTAACAGTGATGATAGTACTCAACCATAGTCAGCATAGTGACAACAATATACAATTGTTGACATCAATTGATGGTAGTACATTACAACCATCATTCTGATGGTTTTGATTCCTAGCATGATTATATATGCTTCATAGATATCATTCTTGTTTTGTTGCACAGAAAAATTTATGGTCATTGTACTCTCTTTTTCTTCATCATTTGATGACAATCTAAGAAGAAGAATATTTGCAAGGTTTTTTCCCTAGTCTGAGACCAATCTTGGCATCTCTACATGTGTGCCTTCTTTCTTCTATTGTTCTTGTTATATTCTATTGCATTGATGATGATGGTGATGTTGTTTCTTTCTATGTAATCTCATATTTTTATATATAATGGTGTAGATATGAATAATGTAATGTTGATATGGAGTGAACTTAATGTATCTATGATGAAATGCAACTATCATAGCAAAGAAAAATGTTTCCCTAAGAGAATTAACATGGTATGAGAGATGGGCTGAAGAAAATCCATGGAGATTACCTCGTTGATGACACCATTGATGGTATGAAGAAGAGGATGGTGGAGACCTAAAAGAATTATAGGGTTTGAAGAAAACCCTATGCGTCTTAATGATTAGGGTTGATGGATTCTATGATGTTAGGGTTAGAGAGAAAACCTTGGTTTAAGGAAGGTATATGAAGTATAGTATGGTCAATGAGAAGATGCTCAAGCACTTGCAGGAGATTTAGTGAAGCACTAGATGGGATAATCCCTATCATATATAGTTGGATACTTGAAGACAACATTGGTATATGGACCATGGACAATGATGTCTCTTGAAGATTTGTTCAAGAGGGAGAGGATCACCTGTCATTGAAGATAATTATTTCATGACTTATGATGCTTCTTACTCGTTAGACTTATGGATCTAATGATTATGTTATTTCTAGTACTTCTTGATATGTATATGGATGTTTCTAACCTCCTTGATGAGATGTGATGTGTATATCCTTCTTTAGGATCATTTTAAGATGAAGATATGGAAAGAGACAAATAGGTACTTGATGAAAAGGTGGCAAAGTGCCACAAGTGGCCTATGTCTAAGGAGTAGGTCCTGAGGTATTTGAGATATGCATTGCATGGTATGTTTCTTCTATTGGCTCGGTAAGCACTAAGGTATGATGATAATGCCTCTTTATTTAATAGATAATACATGCATATTAAAGTGACTTTGATCTATGTTTCCTATGATGAAAAGATTCACCTGGTGTTGAACGCATTGAATTTTATGAGGCTATCTAGTATAGATACATTGATACACTTAGCATTAGGCTAACATCTATGATCTATATGTTGGTTGTATAAAAACTTCTATCACTTTTACTGTAGAAAATGATACTCTTGATAGTTGTCATTATGGATTTCACATAGAAGGATAGTTCATTGACTCATATACATGATTTTGCTAGTAATTCTTGTGAAAATCATGACGAAAGCATATGAAAAGAGCAATTGACACTCTTGTTGTTTTGAAAAAGCCTTATTGAATGACCTAATCTGATCTCATTGGTCATAAAGTGCATGGAAGCCTTGATGTGAGAGGTATAAGTGTAATATTGATATTCCAGATCTCTTACTATATATGGTCTTGTCTTGATGGAATATGGTTAAACTAGATGCAGTAACTTGATTGAGTGACTTGACATAAAAATGCTATTGTCTTTATAATATTTTATATATGATGCTCCATCTATCTGGTACTTTGAATTTAAACCTCTGATGAAATATTGACATCATGATGTTGATAGCCATACGTTTATGAACTAATAGATCTATTGTTGCATGACTCAAGTCGAGAAATGTTTCTTACATGAATGAATATGAATGATGAAAACCCCTAATCGAAGGGAGAATCACTTCTAAATATTCTTACCCTTATTACATGTATTCTATTCTGTTGAAATATGATTTATGTGCATATGATAGTATTGATCTAAAATAAAGTCTTAGATCTTAAGCCCATTCATAAACTAGGATTTATGTTGTGGTCGTCGTCACATATTTAGGAGATTTTGTCCCTGGTCGCTTGCATGCTAAGGCCTAGACAATGTCCAGGCATCTAAATTCATTCCCATGCTAATATAAAGAGAACGAAAAAAGATTTGACTATTTTGTACCATCATCTAAAGCCTTTTGAAGATGTCTAAACTCTAAATAATTATGTCTGTGACATAATAAGCCTTTACTAACTGATTTCTGAAATTGTTGAGTTAAATTGTTGATCATATAATGAATTACAGATAACAACAAGACCTGCTAACAAAAAAAGGTTGAATGTTTGCCATAACATGAACATGCAAATTGAACTTGTGTTTGCAGGTGACCAGGAAATACATATATATATGTCATTATGTTTGTGCTATAAGAGGTTGGCATGATTTGGCATTACTAGTATATATGAAAAGTGCTTTTTCATGATGTGTGATAATAACTTTGAATTGATAATTGAGACATTCTTTGACTATAGATCTCTCTATGATAGCCATTTTGACTTTACTTGATGACTAGTGATTTTATATAACGATTGTTGATTTTCCCTAATATCGATACTATCAGGGTATGATGACTTGTGTGGGTATTTGGAGATTAGCCTCCTTATTCTTAACACAATGGTTGGAATAATGATAGTTGTGATTTGGCATGAAATGGAAACTACATGACTCATCCTTGATGTATTCATTTTTATCTAGTGACAGGATGACTTATATTATCCTTATGAGAATGACTTGATAAAGTTCAGATTGATAATGAATGACTTGTTGTCATGATTTGATGTGAGCTCCACCTGTCTCATGGTTGAAAGTAGTAATATTATGATAATCATGGCTTTGATAATGGTCATGATATGGCTTCTAAACTTTGATCAGTTGACTTTTTTGTTGATGGTATAACATTGAGTTATGCAAGAATGGTCATGTTGGCTTAGTTAGGCATTATTCTTAGAGCATTGCAATACATATATGTCTAGATTTGGTAGTTCTTTGATGAAGTCAGGATGATGAGTTCCAAGGTATATTATGATTTTATATCCTGATGATCTACTTTTCACAGGCGATGAGCCTTTTATGATATAATTAGCGGGATATGGCTTACAAAGCACATAAAAATGTATCATGGCATGGTGAATTGATTTATGGAATTTGGAAAAGAAATTCCATATTGCAAAGCTATTAGAAAATGTTTTGAATAATGAAAATGAAAATCCTTGGATACTCTGTTTTGAACTTGACATGGCATCCAAAAATTGAAGCATTGATGTTCCATTTTGAACATCCATCTGTATATGTATGATGTGCATAGAACCTTAATGAATTCATGAATGAGTTTCTTCACTCACATAGAGTTTCCATCGAGCATGCTTTGAAATATCTTCATGAGCTATTCTATTTTGAGAATAAGATATTTCTCCTATGATATGTATCTACACAAATGTATCGTTGATATTTGAGATTTTTTTTGATAAGCACATTTGTATGTTGCTCTATTATATGATTTTCCATGATATCCTGGATGAGAGGTTCATATCATGAGCAAGGTTGATCATGATGTAGCTATCATGGCTAGCTATGAGGTAGGGTATAGAAGCTCCTTAGAGAGTTGTTTGAGCATGACCTAGATATGACATGGGTACATTGTGAGAATATGATTAAGTCCCATATTTATAGTTGGGACCGAGATAACTTCATACAATTGAGACAACGCAGTTGTTAAAAATAATATAAGGCTTGTGGTTGGCACCTCCTTGGGAGGGAGGATGATTATAATATCATTTTGTGATTTATATGATTATTTATGATCTAAAATGATATTTGATTTTCTGTATGAACGTGAAACAACTGCTATTGAGACAAGTTGATGATGAGAGTGATGCTAATTGAGAACACTGAGCCAACTCTTCCCCCCTGATTGAACTCCCAGGGTGAGGAATTGAGGGATAAGGGTTCCTAGGGTTGAGGGAAATCTGGATAATAGGGTGTTACCGCTATCTATTACCATAGGGTTGATGGTTTTACTCCCCTATCTAGAATTTGCATAGTATACCCTAGTTGGAATCATACCCACAAGCATGGATTGTTGGGAATATTACTCCTCATTTGGTCAATGAGTTGAGGGTGTGCTTGAAGTGTACAACCCAAGGCGATTATGATGTGGGTGTTCTACCACATGACTACTAAGAGTCATTTTTTGGAAGATCAGTAAGCAATAGGATTCCAGGTAGAGGGTTAAATCTCCCTGATGAAATTCCAGGGTCAAGGGTGTACTCCCCTATGTGATCGAGGATCGAGGGTTCACTACCTTGTCTAATGTGTTATCCTATTGCTCAGTATGGATGGAAGCTATTGCTCCCCGATGTGATTCCAGGTTGAGATAGCATCCCAACGACAAATATTCTAGATAGCATCGTGATGGATAGAGGCTGGTAGTCTAAGATCCCCTTTGGTATCAATTTATTCTTCTTCTAGATCCAAGAATGTTCAACAAATGAGCAAGAACAATCAAGAGATAAGAATAAATATTGAAAGGATAGATCAAGAAGTACAATGATGATTTGTGATCATAAGACACCTAAGATGGACATGTTACAATGACTACATGACAGATATGATTCATGATTATATGTGATGACACCTAAATATTCAAGAATGCCATATTGTTCGATGGACATATATTGGCAGGTGGAATTATTCCTAGTTGAGTGGGAGTGTTAATTTTGGCAACTATGGTAAAATTCCACCTTGGACAACTGAAATGACTGAGATAATGGTTGAATTAGATTCCGCTTTTTGAGAGGACCAAAAGTGACCTAAATATCATCTAATTTGGTTAAACATAAATTAAGTTTTGAATTATTTTATGCATGCATACATTAAGGAATGGGTCAACTCTAACAACATGAGTAACTACTTGGGTCAATCTTATCCCCAAGTAAAACCTCAAGAAAAACTATAAAATGAAGAGACCTCAAGCTCATTTGGACACACTTAGTCAAAGACATATGTTGTTCTTCTATTTTTTTTTCTTGCACAGGTTCATCTATATAAGTTGATATTAGGTCTTAAAGTATAAGAGTAAGGATCACCCTAGGTTTGGGTAATCCGAATCGCGGTCACTGTCACACATCATAAGTTGGTTCTCCACGGTCATAGGCATAGAGTGGTCAATAGAGCAACTTTATCTCTCTGGTGTCTCAGAAACAGTTCAAAGGGAGTGACTTTGAGTTCTAAAGGGTTCAGTTCCCAGTCGCTTGCACCAAGAAGCCCTGGGGGCGACTCTAACAATACGGTCACTGGCATAGTTCAACCAGAGAGCAACTTTGGACCTTATTGTCACTCACACAACTCCTTAATGGTGCAACTATAGGTTTTTACAATGTGGGGTCGAGGTCGCAAGCACAATAACCTCCTTAGAGCAACTGTATAGTTACAATTGCATGCATATATTCTTCATGAGAGTGACCCTGAAGTTTAAGTCACCCACAGACAATGCTTATGAGGGTGACCTAGTCTAGATATAAGTTCTCGGCATCTCGACTTTAGTTATCTTCAGTGATCTATTAGATATGAGTTTCTTTGATGTTATTACGGATTTGTAGATCTGTAGATCGGATTTGGTAGTTTCCATTGCAAACATATGTATTGGGCTCATTGACAGTGACAACAATACTCAACAATATTCGGTAGAGTGACAAGAGTATACAACAATTGACATTAGTTTGTGACAAGACATTACAACCATCAGTATGAGGGTTTTGATTCCTTTATTTTTCCTTAGTTTATGTGTATGTTGTTTATATAAGTGTATATAACCATAGTGAAAAGAGACAAAGTAAAATCTAACTTAGAGCTGTCTAAATAGGTAGCGTACAAGCTTAAATAGTGTTTTGAATGTAAGGATACTAAATTATAGCCATCACCAAGGAAGAAAAAATCGATTCATCAAATAAACAAATTTCTCCAAATTCATAGTATTTACCATCATGCAGTGCAACATCCTATGCAGAAAGGATTTTTTTGGAAAATCCTACCAAACACTCCAAACTTGACCTAGTTCTCAAATTAAGAAACATTTACATAAAAGTCTCCTTGTTACAAGGTATATACGATAAAACTATATAGGTCTCTTTCCTTAAGAAATCAAGGAGGAAGAAGATTGAGTGATAAACTATTCATTTTGTTGGGACAAAAGTTGATTTGATGTGAAGAAGGATTGTCATGGAAGAATATATGGATCTTGGACATCTATTTGTCTTATTACACATTAACAATACTCTTTTCCAAATGTCCTAATAAATCTAGGGGCCATAACTGATGTAATAGTGAAACAAACCATATAACAATTACAACTGTCTCATCTTTGTGCTACACCCATACTTTTAGAATTAGCTAATATATTTTAATATTTTATGGTCTACTAGAGATGATTCATCATTGTCTTGATGTACAGGTGTTTCACCAACTAGGTCCTCGTGATCCATGCTGAGATGTTTGACCATCTAGGCTTTCATGATCATGATTGATGTAGAGATGTAAGTGCCTTATGTTGGTGCCCATGATGCTTGCAAATGAGTTCCAAGTGTTTGGAAATGGTTTAAAGATATTTTAGGAAGACTGACATGCCTTACAGATGTTTACAGTTGAGGTTTTGGATAGAAAAATGGTTATTCACGGTAACATAGGTAATGAAAAGGAAACCTACGTTAGTAATTTTATATTTTTTTCTCACATCCTAGATGTGTTCTAGTCTTGAATTTCATCAGAGTGGCTAAGAAACATAAGATCTCTAGAACCTATAAATTTCTTTGGGAGAAAATACCTCGATACAACACAATTAAATTAATTGATTGATAATTAAAGAAATACCTAAATCTAATAAAGGGAAATCAATTAATTAAAGGGAATTAATTGAGAAATGTTAGAATGCACTAGAAAATCACACAGAATGAGTTTGGTATGATTTTATTCATTGGTGGAGATCTAATCATGGTCGTTTGTTCACCAATGAGAGATTATAAGAAAAATATGTTGGGTTGGAGATAGACATATCGAGGTAGTGGGTGATCTAGATAGATCAAATTTCCAAGAGAGAAGGGATTTAGTCAGGAAGATAATTTGACCCATAGATCAATAATAGAGATTGAGGAGTAGAAGAAAAGATTCCAGTGTTGGATGAGTCAACTCGAGGAGGTTGAGTTATTTCCATAGGAGGATGTGTAAATCCTCAAGAAGGCATTTTGACTCAGTTAGAGGAGAGCATGATTCAGTTGTTGAAGACGAAGATAATTTTCCATAGGACCAAAGAAACCTTTCCGGAGGTAGTAATAAGTAGGGAATCTAATTCACTTGTAGTCTCTGATAGTGTTAGTTAAAGGTGTTCTAGAGGTAACACATAGGCCTACACAAGAGTATTCTAGGGCCATTTTCAGTGGGAATTTTGTTGTAAGATTTATTGTGGAGAAGGGAAAATTTCCATCAATAATTTTTGTAGTGATTTCTTAGGACACGATTACTAGTTTTCCATCTCAATTTGTACTCATACTTTTATTGTTGAAGAATAATAATAAAACCCCTAGTTATTGCACTAGTTTTCCCACATTGGGATTTTCCGGGGACATTTCAAAAGTCAATGGTGTCAATTTTATTTTCTGTGTTTGCTTGATTTTTCTTAGTTCTTGTTTTATTTTCCATAACATTTTTATTCTGAAGAAATTTCAGTGTCATTTATTTGTTATTTTCTGTAACAAAATAAATTCAATAGTTAATGAGATAGAAGAATAAAGTCCATTTGTTGCATTTCAAAGAATTTTCACATAGTATCAGAGCTATTTTCATCAGGCCAGGTTCTTAGTGGTGAAGAGGGATAAATTTCATAGTTTAGAGGGATTATGAGAAAATCACGTCTAGATATGTGCAGAGGTCTAACAAGGGAGTTCAAATTATTGGGCAAAAAATGATTTTGAGATCTAAACAGGGGAAATCAATTTTTTTTAGTAACAGTTAGAGAAGGAAGTAGTGTTGCTAGAAAGAAGTTATGGTGGCCAAATCATATATTTCCTTGAGAATATATAGGTGCATTGATTTTGCAAAAATTTGGTAGTAGCAAAATCAAGATTGGGAAGGAAAAGAAAAGCACACACTGAGGAATTTATCAGAGGGCTTCTAGATCTAGTGTCAAGGAGGAGATATGTGATCTCCAATAGCAGAAGGGAGTTAGAGGGAAGATATGTGCATTCTAGGAGGGAGTATAAGTAGCAGTAGAGGCAGTAAAGTAAGAAAAGGGATATCCTTGTTTATTTTCCCAGTTTGAGTTTTGTAGAAATGGCTTAGTTGGACTTTCAGATCAAGACAAGCTAGAGGAAGCCTCAAAGTATTATTCTTCAAATAGAAGCTGAGGACCACCAGGATGAATAAGGGTGAAGGAGTCACCCCTTATCTCACTAGAGCTCACAATGTCCAAGATCAGCTTGCATTTGTTGGAGAGACACCTCCAGAGAGTGAGTTAGTGCATACAACTGTCAGTGGTTTCATTGGGAAAATTTCATCCAAGGTATTATTAGACGTGGTCACCTACTTGGATGGGACAGATTGTAGGTTAATTTCACACTGGAAGAAATGGGACTCTATCTAGTCAAGAGTAATGTGAGCGAAAATAATAGAAAGGGATCAAAAAGTGTGATGGATGAGGAGAACATAACCCATGCATGAAAGGGGAAGGAAAAGAAAGGTCCCAGTTAGAGACAAGGATCATAAGGAGGAGAAAAGAAAAAGAAATATATTGAAAATTCCAAGTGCTTCATAAGTGGTGAGTTTGGTCACTATAACAATAACAAATGCCTGAAGAAGAAGAAGAGAAAGAAGGAGAAGTTAGAGTAGGAAACGAATTCAGTAGAGATCGATAGTTTGTCTTATAAATTGGAGGAATAGTTCACATTTTATGAAGTTATACCTCTAGGAGAGAGGTGGGGAGATATTAAGCTCTAGGGTTGAATAGGTTTGGGAAAGATATATATAAATAGAAAAAACATGATCCAATTGTTGCAGATTCTTCACGAGGATCAATACCCTTTCTAGAGGGGCGCAAAATTTTTATTAGTAAGTGGATCATTGTCAACATGGTGATGTCATATCTTGAAAGAGAGTTGCAAAGACTAGTAGTAGTCAATTGCTGAGGGGTGTAGAACCAGTCGAGATGCAGACAGTTACTTAGTAGACAATGCAAAGTCTAGTTATAGTTAGAAGCTTAGGAGATAGTTGCAATCTAGGGACATAGTCTATTCAAAATTTATTTCTTAGTTCCAATATTTGTAGTAACAGCAACAACATGTGATCAATTGTAACACAGAGAAGAGTTGGTACTGTATAGGAGCACAATATGTAGAGTTAGAAGCAATGTAGATGCATGGTGGTTTAACCACAGAGTGTAAGTTGAATCAAAGTATGCAGAGTGTCTTGGTGAGTGGTGGTAGATTGTCATAGTTGTGAGACATCAATAGCATGAGGGAAGATGTTATGGGAGAGATCGCCTTCCTCACTAAGAGGTAGTGTTAGTATTTATTATAGCATTGGATAAGTGTTCTAGTCTAGACTTTGGTCAGAGGCTATGAAACACAAGATCTCTAGAACCCAAAAAACGTTTCCGGAGAAAACACCCAGAGACAACTCAATTAAATTACTTGATCTATAATTAAAAAATACCTAAGTCTAACTTAGGGAAATCAATTAATAAAAGGGAATTAATTGAGAAATGTGAGAATTCTCTGGAAACTCCCACATATTGTGTTTGAGATGATGTGATCCGTTAACAAAGATCTAGTCATGGTTGTTGGTTCACCAATGAGATATTATAAGAGAAGGATAATTGGTCGGCGATAGACGCATTGAGCTAGTGGGTAATCTACACAGATCAAATTTCCTAGAAAGTAGAGATTCAGCTGGGAAGAGAATTTGAGCTAAAGATCAGCAGTAGAGATTGATGAGAATTATTATAGACTCCAATAGAGGGTTCTATTACCGAAATATATGTTCATAGGATGTTCAGTTATTTCCATAGGAGGCTGCAGAGAGGCTAGCATAGTGATTCAAGAAGGAAATTCGATTTAGCTAGAAGGGAGGTTGATTCAGTTATCGAAGACCTGGATAATTTTCTAGAGGGCCGAAGAATTAATTCTAGAGGAAATAGTAGGCTTGATGTCTAATTCAGAGGTAGTTCCCAGAAGTTTGAGTTACAGGTTATGCAGAGGCCTGCATAGGAGTATTTCTAGGTCAGTTTCAGTTGGGCGTTTGCTGCAGGATTTCTTGTGGAGGAGGGAAAAATTCCTTCAATAATTTTTCCAGTGATTTCTTAGGAGAGGATTACGATTTTTTCATCCAAAATTGTACTTTTATTTTTATTACTAAGGAATAATATTAAAACGCTCATTTTTTGCACTAGCTTTCCCACATTCGGATTTTTCAGGGACATTTTTCAAAAAATCATGGTTTTAACTTCATTTTAAAGATGTGTCCACTCTATTTTTCGGAGTTCTAGTTTTATTTTCTACAAAATTTCTATTGTGAATAAACTACATTGTTTTATGTATGAGACCTGTCTTACCCCTTAATACAACACTTTTCCCAAAGGGATAGGGTGTGTTATGGTTTGTAGGGTGAGAAATGGAATACAACCTCCATAATATCAATGTTTTTCCTATTGTAACAAAAAAGAGGTTCAATGTAGTGGTTTATTTAGTCACATTTGATCAATTACTTAGATTAGTATCCATCATTAGGAAGAATCTATACATATACAAGTGTTGGACATAAAAGGTGGTTGATGAGGAACACATTCTCATGCTAGAGAGAAGCATACAAACTTTGTAGAAAGAGAGAAGACAAAGTGATGGATACCTTATGGAAAATATCATGACAAAGAGGAAGAACCCTACTGAGAGAAATAAGACAGATTAATGTGTAATTGATGTAGATTTCACATATCATGTTAGACTTTTCAGGGATATAGAGTGTAAGTAGAATAATGTGATTGCAGAGAGACAGATTATGAGTATAAGAGGCATAGGGTTAAACTATACTAGATCATGTATGTGTAGAGGACTGATGGCTAATAGTTTTTTATTGTAGGTGTCATGTACACTATTAGTTCTACATGGTGATTGATAGAGAATAGTCTTAGTGTGCATGTATATATGATTTAGACATGATTATGCTTATGATATTGTCATATGTTTGTATGGTTTGAGTATTTTGTGTGAGATGTCATTGATGTGTATGCTTATGAGTATTGAGAGTGAGGGTTCATATCATAAGAGTAATTTTTGTTTGTGGTAGGGAAGACTCGATTGGTATTATGATGGTGTTGATGTATTGTTTAGGATATTGTGTACATTGATATGATGCATGTTGTTGAGTTGATATGAGAGAAAATATTGGTTGAGAGAGTATTCGTTAGAGTTGAGTTGCAGTGAGTTCTTGATGTGGTCAATTGATGTTCATTTGGGTCTAGTTTGATTCATTGTGAAATGTGGCCCTAGATATTTTGAGGAGGTTAGTGCCTCCATCGAGTGGTGACTTACCACATTGGAGGTAGTGGCTTCCTTCTAGCAGTGGATGAAAAACTTGCACAGGGAGTAGAGGCTTCCTTCTAGTGTTGGTTGGAAAACTAGTGAAGGTGGTGGCCTACATAGTTTATGGGAGTTGGTGCTTCCTAGGCGGTGGTGGAAATAAAACTATAGAAGGGGTTGTAACAGATAGTGGCTAGTTAAATGTTCTAAATTAATTTGATTGAAGAAATAATAAAAGACGAGAAATAGTGCAAAAACAATAGTTTTTGTGCCCTTGGGGTTTCTACCATATGTCTGTGAGTCCTTTATGTTTACTTGACATGATGCTTATGTTTGCTATTTATAATTGCTTACATGCTCAGATCTATTTATGATACGACTTGTAGTGTTTGATTAATTGATTCGGAAAAAAAATGTTAAAATTATATATTTTTTATCACTACTGATTCACCGCCCCCCCCCCGGAGTAGTGACCCTCATTTCTAAAAAGTGGTATCAGAGCCCATTTATTTCTAGTGTAACTTCATCATTCGGAGGCAGGTCATGGGTAATTAGGGAATATTTACAACAGATGGAGTTGATTTTCTTTATGGACTATATTATTCACTTTGGAAGCCAAGATCGAAAGAGTACTTCATATCTCTTGATGTGAATGTTTTTCTTTCAATAGAGTATGGTACACAAGATGAATTTAATGAGGAAGCCAAGAAGATCATTTTGAAGGGATTATTATATCATGATGTAGATGATGTGAGACACTACAAGACAACAAAAGAGATTCTACACAAACTTTAAAATATGTATGGAGGAGAAAGATTTCATTATTAATAAATTGTTGAAGGAGCTTGCTCCACTTTTGAGGAAAAGGAGAATAATGCAAAAAGTTATACATTCATAGCAATAGAATATCTACAATCCTCTCATGGAGATAGTCAAAGAAATCATGAGAATAATGATGTTTCTTTCATTGATATAAAGAGATAACATGAATAAGACAACAAAGAAAATCACTTTTAACAAATCAACTGCAAAATGGAGAATCCCATTGTTCAACATTACAAGATGAAATAACCATATTTAGATGTGAATTAGAAAAGGATAACAATCAACTATCTCAATATTAGAAGCTAGAGAAAAGTAATGAAATTCTAAATGAGATCCTAATTATCAAATATCTCCTCTTATCATGATTGATTTTGGTTTTGAAGGAGAACCACACTCGATGAAGGAAAAGGAGAAAGAAGCGGACAACCATGTTGCACAAAATCATAAGTCTACTAGCAATAACTGAAGCCCTAAGAAGTTTCAATAGTAACTAAGGTCAAGGAGGAAAAATATTTATCATTAGAAGCAAAGAAAGGTAGATCACAACCACAACAAGTAACAACACTCCAAAAGAGAAAGGAAGTAGCTGAGCTCCTATGGTTTGAAAAATCAAAACACAAGGTATCAAATATATTTTTATTTGTATTGGTTTTCTTGCAATAATTTTGGACATCGAGCTATAGAATGTAAATATTTTTCAAGAAAACAAAGATTATTAGATAACTATTGTTTCAAGTGTAGAAAATTTGGCCACAAAGCACTAGCTTGTACATATGATAGGATTAAGCCTACAAAACAAAGAACCCAGCCACTAAAGACAAAGAATGTATGGAGGAAGAAATATGAGATGCAAACAACTAATACTACTTAATCTCCAAGGTACTTTAAGGAAGGGAATTTCTTTTTACAGAAAGATAATCTATTTAGGGTGAGTAGATCATTGTCCTATCGCTAATAGGATATGGATTGAAAAGGATCCGAACTTGATAGATGCATTCAGTAAAGAAAATAAATTTTAGCATCATGCATATAATCATTTATAGGTTCATAAGATCAATAGGAGCCATAGAAGCAAAGTGCATGAGTCCAAAGGGATTTCGGTAAGGATTGGAGGGCTGCATCTCATTTTCATCCTGTCATTATATCATTTTTTATAATAGTTGTAGTCATATTATAAGATGATCAATTTCCTAGACATATATGTTATTAGGGGTTTGAGTACAAAGAAAAATTTGCAGAGTGTAATTCTCTCAAAAGGAGAAATTGTCAGGACATTGAAGATCATGCTATCAAATCATTAAGAGATGGCACATACATAGGGGGCATTTGACATGACTTTCTTATTCGAATGGAAAATGGAAACCACCCATGGTATTCATCCACCCATGGAATTTACCCATGGAATAAGTGGCATCGACCCATGGTATTCATCCACCCATGGTATTTATCCACCCATGGAATTTATCCATGGTATTGTAAGTGGCATCCATCCATGGTATTCATTCACCGATGGTATTGTAAGCGATATCCACCCATGTTATTCATTCATCCATGAAATTTACCGACACATGAAATTTACATGTGGTATTGTAACAATAAAAAGCATATAAGTAACGAGTCACATTTTTTAAAAGGACAGATTCCCCACCACAATGTAGATTTTAATGTTATTCTTTGTGTTAATAAAAAGTTTCTTTGTAGTTTTGTTTACTATGTTTTCTCCTCTTTTCTTCTTGAATTTAAATTTTTTAGATCTTGGGGCCTCCCCCCCATGATCCGGGTCAGTGATATCAGATTTAGGTTACGAATCAATGGGAATGAGGGTTTGAAGCATATTTCAATTTCAAAATTCTGTAGAAATATTAAGCAAACTTCATGCAAGTTCTACAACCTAATATCAATCTACAAGGTTAAAAATAGTTAATTTTAAGACATTTTCCATTAGGTCAAATGGGTCTTTTACAGAATTTTATTTCATTTCTCGGTTTGAGATATATGAGCAATTGAAGTTACACATTTCTGGAATGTTGTTCGTCCACACGTACCATGAGTTTGTGTTATCGAGAAAACTAGTGTCCGTTCAGAGATGCTAGTCCCACTAAGATGGGTAGCTATCTTAGAAACAAACAAACCAAATTCACTTGTGTTTTCCTTTATGAGAGATAGATGAGAGAGAAGTAGAGAGTACCAAACTCAGTCTTTCACTAGTCTCCTTTCCTGTTTCCTCTCTCCCTTGATAGAGCTTTCACTACTCCTTTCTCACTTGTCCCACTTCAAAGAACACCTGTAGAGTCAAAGAAGCAAAATACCATCAAAGCATAGAGATCTATAACCCTAAACAATATAGGATCAGATGTACATTAACCATACCAAATGCATATATAAATACAAGATTTAGAGATATACAAGTATATGGAGGAAAACTCAAATAGCTTTATTGATAGAAGTAGCAGAAGAGAGGATTACAACCAAGTTGTCTGATCTAGCATCATCCTCCCAGCATGAAAGCCCTCTTCACCTCATAAAAAGCAATATCACCCAACAATACAATGTCTCAAAGAGAAACCAATAGCACTTCCTTACAAATTACAAAATTCCAGCCTTTAGATCTCTAGGATGATGCATCCATATATAGATGTTTACAGGAGAGTGAGTCAGCTTCTGGGATTTTTATTAGTGTCATTTCATAGATAATTCTTGGTTTCACTTGGAGGTTTCATGATCTCTTACTCATCCCAGGGCGAATTCAGAGAGGCAAGTGTCATATGAGCAGTTTCTAGAAGATTGTTTGAGTTTCCACCTAGCAAACTGCCTCTGCCATTTGTCTGCTCTCGCTCATCGCACCCTACAGAAGGGATTTTTAGTATGCATCGCACCCTTTGTGTGTATCAAGTGAGATGCATCACACCCTCAGCATGGAGCAGTCTGTATTGTCTAATTTTGACCAGTTCTTAGTAGTTTTTCAGGTAGAACTTATAGGAAATTATGTAATCAGTTGACCTTGATCTTTTAGGGTATGAAACAACACTTTTAGGGGTTTGAGAGCCCTTGGTTTAGTGACATATGTGATTGGGGTTGCAGTGCCCAAATATGTCTATAAAAGTTGCCCCCTAAAGCATGAGGTCGTAAATCTTCTGATGTCGGGTGAAATGCCTTATCATTAGGATTCGAGGTTTTTCGAACTGCAAGGTGACCTATAATAAGATACAATACAATACATTATCTTCATAATATTTTCATGATCTAGCTGAGGTGGGCATTCACATGCTCAGCTTTATAAATTCATTTTGATGTACATAGGACAAAAAATCATCTGTGTGGCAAACTGATGATTTTGGTAGAGTCATCATCCCTTAGCTTGGATGATTATCTGTGCGGTTATGATGTACATTTGATGTCTTTATTCTCCTGAATATATCGCAGCCTGGATGGATGAAACTAGATATGGGGTCTTCAAACTCATTCAATCTTTGCGTGAAGTACAAGTCAATCCATGTGAAAAGATGTTCTGACATTGAACATGGAAAGACATCACCTAATTACCAACCAATGATGTAAGCTGTTAATAGGCATGAGAGGAATCACCGATAATGATGATGACCCTCAAGGTACTACAATACAATTCACATGGTGTGAATACATGAGTCGATGTCAAACACTACGCAAAATATTTCGGTTGAAGGCCATTGATGTAAACCTGTCGCCGAAAGTGAGAAACTTGCCATTGAGGCATGCAAGCTTAAAAGTACTAAAAGGGTTTTTCCTAGGTAAAATTCTTGGATAATGAGCTGATGTCAACAAGAAGTGACCCATCGTAGGAGGGCCTTAATGAATCCCACATCTACAACATAGAATGGAGGAAATGATTTTGTGGAGGTGAAAATGATCTGATGATACAAGGTTCAGGGTGGCGGTCATGAAAGGATGAAGCGTTAAGGTATTGCATCGGATGAGATGTTAGCTGGGTTGGTGAACTATCTGAGTGACTTCTCTTGAACATATTGATGAGCCCCAAATTTGGTAACATTTTGGGCTCATTTGGCCTAACTACCTTTGCTCAATCCTTCATTTTTCATAACTTATGCATCATTTTTTAGTATGTTTTTGTCATTTGTACGAATAAGGGCAGTCACTATTCCTAGGTGGCTAACACGTGCTCATTTCAGGTTTTTGACACATGATTGGAACAAAACCGAGCAGATAAAGACCAGGAGACAACCAAGATGTGGTTGAGGATTCGTAGGAGGGTTGTCCAGCATTAAAAGGCCTTCCTCGGGATCTTCACCCCCAACTCCGAGCTCTAACAGCCACCACAACCGGATTAGAAGGCAGCCAAACGGATTTTGAGGAAGCAGCAGTTCACTCCTAGTTTGGTCAGTCGAGTCCCACTAATTTAGGAGGCCAGCTTGGGGCCTCGTGATGTATAAATGCTAAGGCTTTAGCCTTCGAAAAGGACTTTTGAAAACATTGTTGCACATTCTGCACTACGAGCTGCTAGTTTGGTTTTGCTCTTTTGTAGCCAAATATTGGCATGCTATTTGACTTTTGATTTTTATTTTTTTAATGGAAAGTAGTCCTATTTGATCTCAGTCCTGAGTTTTTAAAAGGAGCCATAGCTCTCGGGGTTGGGACCAACCTGAGAGCCTAAGGCCTCCTTCCTTTGTATTGTTATCTTTTCCTTCAGCATTATGGTTTTCTTTACATGCATTTGAAACGCAATTTGCTGAGTTAGATTTCATGGTGTGGTTAAGTAGGTCATTATCATAAGACAGAATTGCTTCAGCTGTTTATAACAGAGTGAAGAGATTTGAGTTGATAAAAGTTCCAAAAAAGGGTTGCCTGCACACTCATTTTCACCTCTTTCTAGGGGCTGGAATTGCAGACAGTGCCACCCACCAAAAACATTGGTTTACGTGTTCATGCAAATCTTTGGTGCAATATTTTCGGTTGTAGAAGTTTTCCATGCGTTCAGACCTCTTGGAATGTTTCTTTGCTTCAGTACCATACATGGTTTTCCTTGAGAATAACGTTGTTGTTCATTGGTTCCACAAAACAGTTAGGAATGTTTTGATTATATCCAAGATGTGGATGATTTGATTCAGTTTGCACTATACAGTGCTACTCCCTCATCCTCTCATCCTTCTAAGCCTTGCCCAGGCCAACTACTTATCTCCCAATCAAACCCCTTGTCTCTCAGCTACACTATTGCCCACATTATCCTCCCTCTTCGGCCTTCCATTCCATCTACCCTCCTTCAGACAAACTAGCTTAGCACACCCCCTCATCATCTCATCTCTCGGTCACTAAGGCATTACAAACCCCTCTCCTACCTCCCTATCCACCCATGAAGCCTCTTCCACTCACCCATCACCCAAAGTCCGATTGTAGAACATCCTGTAGGAATTACTGAACATCCTGTAGAAATTCTGAAACATCCTATAGAACCCCTGCAGACTTCCTGTAGAAGCTCATAAACACGGTCTCTTGGTAGCCAAACTTTGTGAAACTCTCTGGAAGGGTGTTAGGGACCCCTTAGACCCTCTCTAAACTTTCCCAACCTTTCTCAAGCCTTTCTCCTCATTGATCCACCTCTGCACAGTAAAGAAACTAGTTAAAAGCACATGCATGATAATTCCAATAATTGAAACAAAAATACAAAAAGTGTTTCCTTTGGATAGAGGTAGTCTAAACACATGCATTTCACCTTCATAGAAGTAATGGCATCGCTTTCAGTAGTTTGCATTCCCATCTCTGCATCAGTAAGACTAGCTGGTAGAATAAGGGTTTGCTAGGGTTTGCGTTTCTTGTTGGCTTTCAGTTCCTTTCTGCAAATAGATTAGCTTCTTTTGAGATTAGCTTTCGTCCATCAGTTAAAAAGCTTCTTCTAAGAGCTCATAGAAGTTGGCTTGAGCCCCTAGCGGACTTGTGCCAGCTGACTAAGTGATAGCTGCGGCAAGAGCTAGTACTTGTGCACACAGCACCGTCGCTTCCAAGTTTGTTATGAACTACCGGGTTGATAAAACTAAAGAAGGAAGCTCCAGGAGTTGTAGCATTATTGCTATAATACTGGAGCCCACCATATTTTTGGCGCCGTTGCCGGGGAAGCGTCGGAGTATTAGTGATTGTTGCTTTTCTTCTACTTTCCTACTCTCGCCTTCTACTAAGTAGTATTTCATTTCCATTCTGCAATTTCCTTTCTGCAAAAGTAGCATAGACATTTCCTACTTTCATAGATTAACATTTCAATGCCGCAATTTCATTTATGCAAGCGTAGATTAGCATTTCAATTCCGTAAGCGTAGCCTAGCATTTCATTCCTGCAACTTCATTTGAGCAAAATAGATTAGTCCTTTCATGCTTTCATTTCAATTCCACATTTTGATTTTAGCAAGATAGTAGTTGCAGTTCAATCTATTTTAGTTTTGCAGGTACCAGAAAAAACAAGAGCAATCATAAGTATTTTCATTTCATGCCTCGTAGAAATCGAGATAAAACAGGAAAATTCTTACCCAACACCCCCACCACATCACTGAGTCACCCTTCTCTCTTCTTTGGTGGCAGTGATCCAGAAGAACCTATAGGTGAACCTCCTGAGATATACGAAGATCCTATAGCAGAAGAAGAGTTAGAGAACACTCCATCTGAAGCTATGGCTGACAATAGGGGAGAAGATGAGAGAATTGAAGGTGCCTTCCCCATCCGAGAGACCAACGGAGACATGAAAATGAAGAACATCAGCCCCTCCGCTTTACCTCACTTCCATGGACTGACTACTGAAGACCCTGATACCTTCCTGTTTGAGTTTTCCATCCTTTGTCGAACCTATGACTATACCGAGGATGAGCAAAAACTGAAACTCTTCCCCTCTACCCTCAAGGATGCAGCACTACACTGGTTCATGGGCTTACCTGGGAACAATATCACCACTTGGGCCCAGATGCAGTAAGCTTTCAATATCAAATACCGGGACTACTGTAGGTCCAAGGAAACCAAGGGAGAAATCTTTCGGATGACCATGGGGAATGATGAGTCTTTAGAAGATTACGAGGAAAGGTTCCAACTCAGCTATAAATGGGCCAGGTGCAGACTTAACCCTGAATCCCTCAAGTTGGTCCTGCTCCGAGGAGTCCCTGAAGACCTCTTAGATACCCTTCACATGCTAGCTGGAGGAGATATTTACCAACTACCTTATGAGGACATAAAGACTGTGTTTAGAAACCACTCTAGGGCAGCCCAGAAAAGAGGTAGAGGAAACCTCCTCTCAGCTGGTATTCCTTTCTCCAAACATGAGTTTGCAAATCAATTAGAGGACCTCAAAAGTGAGGTGAGACAGACCATCACCATGCAACTTGATACATTCCGAATCCAGCAGAAGAAAGAGGAAGCTGAGAGGGCTTTGGCTATCTTCTGCCCTAGGTGTACAAGGAAACACCCTAAGAACGAGTGCCCATTACATTCAGTTGAGGTATGTTTTGTCTGTGAGGAGGACCACCCCACAAACCAATGTCCAACCTTACCTGGTCTTAAAGCCATGTATCAAGGGACAGAAGCACCCGCTGAACCTCTCTATTTCCTCAACCAAAGGAGGCCACATGGACCCAGACCATACCAACAGGGGATGCAAGGGACACCCCAAGCTTATTACAGCCCCAACCAATCTGCTCCTATGCCTTCCTGGGGACCCCCTATTCATCCTTCTTGGTCTATACCTCCTCCATGGTCTTACCCGCCTCAGTACCATACTCAACCCACTACTCCTTCGTTTCATTCACATGCCCAGCCACAACCTCAGTGGAATGCACCTCAATCGGGATGGAAGCCACAGTACAATACTCCTCCCGCCAATTTTCCTCCACCACCAGCTCAACCACAACCATTACCTCCTGCTCCTCCAAGGCAACCCCAAATGCCTGCTCAACCGAACCCGAACCCCAACAACAGACAGGCCCAGCAGGTATATACTAGGGAAACATCATGCCCTACCTATGCTGTGGAGATCCAGGAGATCAATCTGCGATCTGGAAACTCTTCCGAATCGCCAACCTCCTCCCCCAGAGGACGAGGAATATAAACAAGAAATTGAACCAAAGGCCATTCCACCCTTTCCTGAGAGACTAACGGCCACCACACAACCCAACCTAGAAGAGGATGAACTTCTGGGAGAACTCAAACAGTTGTGTGTGAGGATACCACTTCTCCAAGCCATCAAAGATGTACCGATATACAACAAACTGGTAAAGGAAAAGTGTTTCAGACACCCAGGCAGGTGAAGAAGAGATGCTTCAACCATCAACGTCATGGGACAACTGTCTGATCTTATGTTGGGGCAGGCCATCTGCCTAAAGTATCTGGATCCTGGGAGTCCTGTAGTGGATGTCCACATCAATGGCACCATCATACCTCACACATTGATTGATCTAGGGGCTACCATTAATGTGATGACCAGGGATACCATGCTCAAACTCAACCTTCAGGGTTCCTTGAGAAATACCTCGACAGTCCTACAACTAGCAGATCGCTCCACGGTGACTCCCGAAGGGATTGTAGAGGATGTCTTGGTCTCTGTTGACTCTTGGGAGTACCCTACGGACTTCTTGGTTCTGCAACCAAAGGCAAAGCTTACTGGATACCCCCTTATTTTGGGAAGGCCTTGGTTAGCCACTGCAGATGCTTACATAAGCTGTCGTGCAGGAAACATGACCATCAAAAATGGTCCTATGTCCAAGCAGCTAGTCCTGTACCCTCCTGCCCAACCTTTATTAGAGCATGACTTACCACTTTGGTTGGAGGAAGGAGAAGAGGATGAGGTGCACTCAGCACCTTTGTGCACCCTAGACACCACTAGGGGAGGCCTCCCAACCGAGGATGATTTGATTGAGACCTTGATCCAGACTCCACCTCCCAGTGCATTATCCTTAGAGGAATTGGTGGAGGATGCCCAAGCCAGCACCTTAGTGGACCTTTGTGTGACCAACCCTGTCACTCCCAGAGTCAAAAATGTGGAGTTCGGCCCTGAGAGAATGTTAAAGATCAGCTCCTCCTTATCTCCTTCCCAGGAAAAGGAGCTGTGTAGTCTGTTGGCCGGTCATCTAGATGCTTTCGCTTGGAGCTATAGGGAGATGAAAGGAGTCCATCCTTCGGTCTGTACCCATCACATCTACATCAAAGAAGACTGTAAACCAGTTAGGCAACCCCAAAGGAGAATGAATCCAGCCCTTAAGGACATCGTCAAGGAGGAATTACAAAAACTGTTGGATGCCGGATTCATCTACCCCATCTCAGATAGTGAATGGGTGTCCCTTTTGGTGTTGGTTCCCAAGAAAAATAGGAACTGGAGGATTTGTGTGGACTACCGAGAACTGAACAAGGCCACCAAGAAAGACCATTTTCCTCTACCCTTCATAGATCAAGTGTTGGATGGCCTAGAAGGGAAGAAGTTTTTCTCTTTCCTAGATGGGTTTAGCGGGTATAACCAGATCCAAATCAGCCCGGAAGACCAAGATAAGACCACCTTCACTTGTCCTTGGGGTACCTTTGCTTACCGAGTTCTTCCCTTTGGACTATGCAATGCTCCTGCCACCTTCCAGAGAGCCGTCTTGAGCATCTTTTCTGAGCTGGTCCATGATTCGGTGGAAATCTATATGGATGACTTCACTCCTTATGGCTCCAACTTCCAGGAAGCATTGTCCAATCTGGGAAAAGTCCTAACCAAGTGCATTGAGATGAACCTGTCCCTTAGTCCTGAAAAGTGTGAATTCTTGATGACTGAAGGGACCGTGCTAGGCCATACCATTTCTCGCCAAGGATTACAGGTGGATCCCAACAAAATTTCTCTCATCAAGAAGGTTCCACCTCCTCAGAAGGTAAGATATGTTCGAAGCTTCTTAGGATTAGCAGGGTATTATAGGAGATTCATTAAAGACTTTAGCAAGCTAGCCTCACCATTGTTTGGCCTCTTGGCAAAAGATGTTGAGTTTAAATGGACTGATGATTGTCAGAAGGCTCTGAATGAATTAAAGGACAAGTTGGTGTCTGCCCCAATCTTGAGAGGTCCAAACTGGGCCCTACCTTTCCACATCCACACTGATGCCTCGAACAAAGCCATAGGGGCAGCCTTAGGACAAGTTGAACAAAAACTTCCATACGCCATCTACTTTGTCAGCAAAAACTGAATTACACTATAACTGAGAAAGAATTCTTGGTTGTGGTCCATGCACTGAACAAATTTCGACATTATATCACTGGATATCAAACATTTGTACATAATGATCATGCTGCAATTAGATATTTAATGAATAAACTGGATGTGAATGCTCGTATTATTAGATGGTTACTTTTGTTACAACAGTTTGATTTGACTATTGTTGACAAGCCAGGTAAAGAAAATGTTGTTGCTGACTTTTTGTCTAGATTGGATTTACCTGCAGGAGAGGATGGAACAGTGGATGACCAGATGAACATCTTTTTGCTATTTCAATACTCTCTCCATGGTTTGCTGATATAGCAAACTACCTGGTCTCAGCACAGTTTCCTCCGCACCTATCCTCCAGAGAGAAAAGCAGGATCATACGGAAGAGTGCCTCATTCACTTGGATCGGGGGCAACCTGTTCAAGCTTGGCCCCGATCAGATCTTAAGGCGTTGTGTAAGGGAGGAGGAAGTCTTTGATATCCTCCTCACCTGTCATGACGGGCCTTGTGGAGGACATTTTGCAGCCAAAAGGACTGCCTTCAAAATCCTGCAGGCAGGCTACTATTGGCCCACGCTTCATCAAGATGTCAGACGGTATATCAGCCAATGTGACCGATGCCAAAGAATGGGGAAACTGACTCCAAGGGATGAAATGCCTCTCCAACCTCAAGTGACTCTTGAGCCATTTGAGAAGTGGGGTATGGATTTTGTGGGTCCAATCAACCCTCCTTCGAGGCAAAGGTCTTACATCATTGTGTGCACAGACTACCTGACAAAGTGGGCAGAAACCAAGGCAATCAAAGCAGCGACAGAAGAAAAGGTGGCCGAGTTCTTAAGAGAGAACATCTTCTACAAATTTGGCTACCCAAGAGAGCTAGTCACCGATCAAGGAATCCAGTTCACCTCCAACTTAATTGAAGACCTACTTGCTCATCACAAAATCAAGCATAGGACTTCCACCCCCTATCATCCTCAAGCAAATGGGCAGGTGGAAGTCACCAATAGAGCATTGGAGGGGATCTTGACTAAGGTGGTGAGCAGCAGCAGGAAAGATTGGGCAGATCGCCTGGTTGAGGCCACGTGGGCTTACAACACCACTTGGAAGACCAAAACCAGCTTCACACCTTATGAGCTGGTCTATGGGAAGAGAGCTTTGCTGTCAATTGAGTTCGAATACAACACCTTGAGGATGGCAGCTCAGCTGGACCTGGATCTCAGCCATGCCCAACAAGAAAGGTTATTGCAGCTGAATGGATTGGACGAGCACCGAATGCAGGCCCTTCTCCACTCAGAAGTGGTTCAACTTCAGAGGAAGGTGTGGCATGACCAACACCTCCATGACAAGCAATTTCAGCCAGGAGATTGGGAGTTATTGTATGATTCTAGGCGTAAGGATTTCAAGGGGAAGCTGAGAACCAGATGGCTGGGACCATATGCAGTGGAAAAATGTAATGACAATGGATCTGTTCTTATTCGGACCATTGATGAGGAGGCCATCCCTATGCTTGTCAATGGGCATCGACTAAAGATCTACAGGAAACCTCTTTCAAGGCAAGAATTCATCCAAACTGTGGAAAAATCAGTGCTGGTCATAGAGAAGGGTTCTACCTCTGTTTTGGGCATACCCTAAAGATCTAAAAAAAAAAAAAAGGAAAAAAAAAAAAAAAAGAGAGATAATAAAGATCCTTGGGTGAAAACCTTTCTGAGGCTCCCAAGGCAGATGCTGGGGGTGAAAACCTCATTGAGGCATCCCTGCTGTCTTTCTGGAAATGTTTGAAAAATACCCTTGAGTGAAAACCTCTGTGAGGCGCTCGAGGCAGATGGTAAGGGTGAAAACATCATGGAGGCGCCCCTACTGTCTTTCAAAAAAAAAAAAAAAAAACAGGGAAAACAAGTTCAAGATGTGGCAATGCATGCAGGTTGCAGGTATGCCATGCAGGAAAAGAGACCCCTCAACTCAAAGACAAGGGTCCCTACTATGCTACCAGGTGACCTCACCAGCACTCCCTCCGGAAACACTCATCTCTTCCAAGGTCTGGGCGTGATTTGATCACAGTTTAGCCTCCTACAGGAAGCTACAGGACTTTCTACAGGAAGTTCTGTATTTCTACAGGAAACTTCCTGTAGAAGCTTTGGACGGCCCAGAACCGACTGTGTGGGGAGATCTAACGCCCGAGGTCCGACACGGAGGCATGCAAGCTAATGTTTTCTCCATCACGCACTGCTGTCGCCTCCTTCTACCACCCCAGTTGCCATGCAATGGAGATACCTGCACAGTCAAATCAGAACATTGAATTATCAGAAGAAGCGATTCTCAAATGGGAAAAGAAGATGCAGAGATACCATGCACTACTTGTCAAAGCCGTCCAAGGGTCCTGCGATCGTGATTGTGATGCACCCGAGGAGGAGAAACTGCTACAGGACATCCTACAGGAATCCCGTAGCAGTTCATCTAGCTAGAGTGCACCCCATCAAGGCGCCTGCAACAAACAGAGCGGGCACATGCACCATCCGCAGATAGGTAATAAGCTTTGCAACCAACAACAGTCTGCGAGGAGGAACCCCCGTGCCTGTGCACGAAGCAACAACAAGAAAATATAATCACCCTCGTCCTGAAACCTCAAAATAACGTCGCAGCCGCACATGTAAGTGCCTCATCCTTTTTTCGTCAAATTACATGAACCATGCTTTGAAATGTTTGCAAGTGTGGAAATGAATGGGTTGAGCAGTCGGGTAGCCATTCAACTGGCCACCACGACCAGTCAGATGGTCCAGTCAGATTTGGAAAGTGTTGGTCGTGGCAAGCAAAACGGGTAATGGACACGTGAGAAGCGTCCAGTCGGGGAGAAGCGGCGATATAACGGAAATGGCGCCGTCGGATCTGCAGGGAATGATGCGGCAGTAAGGGAGACTTGCAGTGAAATGAGTAGGTGACGTCGTCCAACGGTCCGGCAGGGACAGCTCACCCCCGCACCATGAGTTCGGCCGGGATTCAAATCCACCGGCTAGATCGTCACTCCACTCATTTATCACCAGTCGTTTTGCAGTCGAGTAAGCATCCGAATTTCTCGGAAGCTCGTTACTCCAAGTCCTCGGCTCGTTTAGACGTCTGGTGGTGGCACAGAAGGCGCAGAACCACTGCCGTGCTCTCTGGAACCTGTGCGCGACTTCTACAAGAAGATGCGCTACAGGAAGCTAGCCGCTATGGAGGAAAATTGATCTATTCACGTCAAAGGTGGCGAATTGGAAAATGTAAGCCTGAACCTATTCCTCCCATGCAATTGGTTTGAAGGGTGGCGAAGTCGACGTCCTCAAAAGTGTAAAACTACAGTCTGAGCATAAAATTGCAAGCGTCGTCTTCCTTTTGCATGAAAAGTGTCGTCGTAGTATATGCGGGGTTTTCTACAGGATTTGGTTCGTAATTAAGGCTCTGTCAAGGCTCATCTGTTGATAGCCAAGAATTCACGAATTGTGTGCATGACAGAGACATAGTTCTGCGCTCTGTCCCAAAGAAATCTGAAAGGCCATCTTTTGATACGCACCCGCCACCTCCGGTTAACATAGCAGGCTTTCACCATGCGGGGTGGATTCATCAGAAAGGAACCGACAAACTCAAAGAAACTACGGGAAAACCCGGAGGTGGTAGAACTGTTCACCAGTGCGCGATGGATGTCGTTCTGCGACAAACTTCAAGGCTATGATGATGAGGTGGCAGAGGAGTTCCTGCGAGCTTTGAAGCCAAAATCAAAAACACTGGCCATTGTCAATTTCAGGAGTTTGAATCTCAGACTCACCCCACAATTCATCAGCAGGGTCACTGACCTCCCAATGGGGGTACCATGGGACAAGGAGGAAAGGAAATTAGGCCAGAAGACTAAAAAAGTGTTCTTTCCACCGGAGGAGCAATTCTCCGAGGATAAGAACGGGGTTCGCAGAGCTAGCCTACAGCCGCTTTGGAGTGAGGTCAGCCTCCAAATCATGAAGTATATAACGTGCGAAGGATGATTCAACATCGTATATGGGTACCATTTCTGGCTACTCACAGAATTGAGGCACCAAATGGACCTACCTTCAAAAAACAAGCTAAGTATTCCTTACTTCCTTCTGCAGTCCATGACTGAATGTGCCACCAAATTACGAGAGGGCACGCCAGACCAGGTAGCCCATCATGGGCTCATTAAGCTCCTTGTGGAGGATGCACTCCACACCTACACAGTCCCTCTCTCGTGGGAAGCCTTCCGAAATCTGACTAAGGATGGAGATATCAAAATGTTGACCGAGGAGCTCACCTCCTCCAGCAGCGAGGAGAAGGAGTTAGCACACACAGAGAAGAAAGGGAAAGGCCAAGAACCTGCGGCCAAAGCACCGAAGAAAGAACAAAAAGAGAGGCAAGAGAAACCCCAGGTTGCCGAAAAGGAGGGTGACAAATCCACATTGACACCCAGAGAGAAAAGGCTACAGAGTAGGGTGGAAAGGACGGGACATGTCCACATCAGTAAAGGCACCTCGAAGGCAACCTCAACCAAGTTAAAAAGCAAAGCACCCCCAGCCAAAGAGGCTAAAACGGTGCCACCTGTTTCTACAGGAAAACCAAAAATGGCTTCTACAGGAAGCCATCAGCTGATACAGGGCCTTCTACAGGAAGCCCTGAGAAAGGAAAACCAAAAGGGGAGACAGCGGAAATTCTTGCAAGGGAGGTAGCAGTCGTGCTGGCCACCCTCAGTACACCTCCTAAGCCGAAGGAAAAGCGAAAGAGGGAGACCCCTCTATACTTCAAAGCCAGGAGAAGTGTGAGAATCAAATCAGGCAGGCCCCAACCTCCATCCAACAGCCCAATTACTATAGAAGATACCCCTACCTCGCCAAGGGAGAGGTCCCCCTCAAAAATCTCAGTCACTTATGAGTGGGGGAGCCCGAAGACAACTACTTGGAAGCAGAGGATGGACAGGTTGGCTTCAAAAGCTCGGCTACAGGATGCTGAGGCCGCTCTACAGGAAACATTAGCCCGGCTTAAGGAGACAGAGAGGATGGAGGGAGAGGCACCCTCATCACCACTTAGGGGAGACGAAGTAGAGCCGCCGAGGGAAGAAGAGAAGGAGCATATTCCGGAACCAAGTCCCCAGCCAAGCTTGAGCTTGTATTATAACTTTTTGGAGGCTGGGAAAATTATTCCACAAAAATTCACCGTACCGCTTTTCTTTGCGTTGGAGGAAGAAAGGGTAAGGAACCACACGTGGATGAAAATAGCTAAATCAAAAGGAGTGGCAGATATAGGCCCCTTGGAGGAACAACTCAAGGAGGCGAGAAAAGAATCAGCTATGGCCAAACACGTGGCAAACTGCCAGCGGGTATTCCTATAGGAAGAGAACGAGAAACTTAGGCTGCAGCTATAGGAGCTGAAGAAGGAAAAGGGCACATCCTTAGGGGACACTACAGCAGAACATCAAGGTAGGGAAGGACTGAAAGTTGGTCTTGGGGAGCCAACCTCGCATCTACAGGAAGGGGAACCGCAAGCACAAATCGAGATACAAGCTCTCAAACAACAGTTGCAGCAAAAAGAGGCACAACTGGCTTGCATGGCCAGTTGGGCCATGGATGCTCTACAATGCAGGCAGCCGGCCAAATCCTATGGCCTGTACCTATGGCTACAATTTCAGATAAATGCATTGGCACAGAGGGGTATCTCCCAACTCCAAGACCCCCAGCAGTTCACAGCGTTATGTAATAGCAATTCATCAGAGGATAAGGCCAAACTCTTGGAGTTCTATCTCCATAATTTGGCCCTTCCAAATATGACCACATGGGATCCCAACACAGTTGTAGGGGATATGCAATTGATGGCATTTGTCTCATGGTTGAACCATGAAGAAAAGAGGGCACCAGAGGTCAAAGAGGTCATGGACCGAGAATTACATGAGCCACTGCTGATTAGAGCAGAGCCAGGGGATCCCACTGCATTGATATCAGCCCACCAACACTTAGCCACCAACCCTCAAGCTTTATTGAAATACATGGATCAACAGGCACAGGCCATAGCACATTTCGAGGATATGGAGCGACTGTTAGGGGACAACTGTGTTCATGCTTGCACCCGCCGATGGAACACATTGTCCCACAGCCTTAAAATCAGAGAATACCATACTCCGACTCAAATGAGGGAAGCTCTAGCACGGGTGCCCCTCTACAAAAAGTCCATACAGAACCTTCAAGCCAGCTGGATTGGCCTCAAGTTAAGCCCACCTCTGTTGTTAGGATTGATGGAAGGCAACACAGAAAAAGAAGAGCAGAAGCAGTGGAAAGAGGTGGAAAGGAAGGCTGGGTTCCATGCCAGTGAGGAGGAGACCACTTCAGAGGCCTGGGATGTGAGGGTGGCGGTGAAAGCAATGAAGGACGAGGAGCTGGATTAGTTTCTCAGGGATGAGCAATCATTTTAGCTGGGGGGTGATGATGAGCCCCAAATTTGGTAACATTTTGGGCTCATTTGGCCTAACTACCTTTGCTCAATCCTTCATTTTTCATAACTTATGCATCATATTTTAGTATGTTTATGTCATTTGTACGAATAAGGGCAGTCACTATTCCTAGGTGGCTAACACGTGCTCATTTCAGGTTTTTGACACATGATTGGAACAAAACCGAGCAGATAAGGACCAGGAGACAGCCAAGATGGGGTTTAGGATTCGTAGGAGGGTTGTCCAGCATTAAAAGGCCTTCCTCGGGATCTTCACCCCCAACTCCGAGCTCTAACAGCCACCACAACCGGATTAGAAGGCAGCCAAATGGATTTTGAGGAAGCAGCAGTTCACTCCTAGTTTGGTCAGCCGAGTCCCACTAATTTAGGAGGCCAGCTTGGGGCCTCGTGATGTATAAATGCTAAGGCTTTAGCCTTCGAAAAGGACTTTTGAAAACATTGTTGCACATTCTGCACTACGAGCTGCTAGTTTGGTTTTGCTCTTTTGTAGCCAGTTATTGGCATGCTATTTGACTTATGATTTTTATTTTTTTAATGGAAAGTAGTCCTATTTGATCTCAGTCCTGAGTTTTTAAAAGGAGCCATAGCTCTCAGGGTTGGGCCCAACCTGAGAGCCTAAGGCCTCCTTCCTTTGTATTGTTATCTTTTCCTTCAGCATTATGGTTTTCTTTACATGCATTTGAAACGCAGTTTGCTGAGTTAGATTTATTGGTCTGGTTAAGTAGGTCATTATCATAAGAAAGAATTGCTTCAGCTGTTTATAATAGAGTGAAGAGATTGGAGTTGATAAAAGTTCCAAAAAAGGGTTGCCTGCACACTCATTTTCACCTCTTTCTAGGGGCTGGAATTGCAGACAGTGCCACCCACCAAAAACATTGGTTTACGTGTTCATGCAAATCTTTGGTGCAATATTTTTGGGTGTAGAAGTTTTCCATGCATTCAGACCTCTTGGAATCTTTCTTTGCTTCAGTACCATACATGGTTTTCCTTGAGAATAACGTTGCTGTTCATTGGTTCCACTAAACAGTTAGGAATGTTTTGATTATATGCAAGACGTGGATGATTTGATTCAGTTTGCACTGTGCAGTGCTACTCCCTCACCCTCTCATCCTTCTAAGCCTTGCCCAGGCCAACTACTTATCTCCCAATCAGACCCCTTGTCTCTCAGCTACACTACTGCCCACATTATCCTCCCTTTTCGGCCTTCCATTCCATCTACCCTCCTTCAGACAAACTAGCTTAGCACACCCCCTCATCATCTCATCTCTCGGTCGTTAAGGCATTACAAACCCCTCTCCTACCTCCCTATCCACCCATGCAGCCTCTTCCACTCACCCATCACCCAAAGTCCGATTGTAGAACATCCTGTAGGAATTACTGAACATCCTGTAGAAATTCTGAAACATCTTGTAGAACCCCTGCAGACTTCCTGTAGAAGCTCATAAACACGGTCTCTTGGTAGCCAAACTTTGTGAAACTCTCTGGAAGGGTGTTAGGGACCCCTTAGACCCTCTTTGAACTTTCCCAACCTTCCTCAAGCCTTTCTCCTCATTGATCCACCTCTGCACAGTAAAGAAACTAGTTAAAAGCACATGCATGATAATTCCAATAATTGAAACAAAAATACAAAAAGTGTTTCCTTTGGATAGAAGTAGTCTAAACACATGCATTTCACCTTCATAGAAGTAATGGCATCGCTTTCAGTAGTTTGCATTCCCATCTCTGCATCAGTAAGACTAGCTGGTAGAATTAGGGTTTGCTAGGGTTTGTGTTTCTTGTTGGCTTTCAGTTCCTTTCTGCAAATAGATTAGCTTCTTTTGAGATTAGCTTTCGTCCATCAGTTAAAAAGCTTCTTCTAAGAGCTCATAGAAGTTGGCTTGAGCCCCTAGCGGACTTGTGCCAGCTGACCAAGTGACAGCTGCGGCAAGAGCTAGTACTTGTGCATACAGCACCGTCGCTTCCAAGTTTGTTACGAACTACTGGGTTGATAAAACTAAAGAAGGAAGCTCCAGGAGTTGTAGCATTATTGCTACAATACTGGAGCCCACCACATATCAGTGACACTGGAATGGATTGGTAGCATTAACCCCAAAACGGATGGTATGGAGGAGCAATGGTTATATGACTGGTGAACAGAATAGCCCAACCCAACCCAATCACAGTGATGGAGGGAAAGTGTCATGTTCAAGAGCGACCTTCTACCGATGAAGTTATTTAGGTTTTCTTCCTTTCTCCCCAATCATTGTTGACTAGTACCTCTTTATTTTTGTCAAGCTTGAGGAGGATAACATATGCTTGTTCTATAATTTTCCCTTCGGGCAAACCTGTCACTATGTTTTAGGAGCCTAGCGACAATGAAACAAGCTCTTGTCTGCATGGACAAGTTTGTCGCTATTGTTTTAACAAGTTTAATGACAAAGATAACTTAGTCCTTTTCAATTTTAGAGAGTCTGAAAAGAGATGGAAAGGAAACTCTAGTAGTCCCTTTCGTAGTATAATCCCTTAAGTCCAAAAAAGTATAAAATAATACAAAAGAGGTGACTTTTCAGATCATTTTAGCGAGTCGAAAAAGACAAGCACTCGATCTTTTTCTGCAATGATCCCTCAGGTCCAAAAATATTAAAATATAGAGGACGAATGGCACTCCCAATCACTTTAATGAGCTAGAGAGGCCAATTGCTCGACAATATTTTCATATTTCACAAGTCTAGAAAGAGCTTAAAGGAGACTCGGTTTTTGAGGAATGAGTGATGTTTTTGGATAGCAACTGGTTCCAGGTAGGTTTGGAACTTTTCAATCATGGAAGTATAAAGAAGGTGGCTAATACAATCATTCATCACAGTTGTTCCTCAAAAGGGTAAACAATCAAGTGGAGGCATATGATTAGCTAAAAACAGTGGAGGTGATGGTAAGAACATGGCCAAGGTTCAAAAGCTGATAGCTATGCAATCACAAAGGTTATTTACTGAAGGTGGGTTCATTTTTTAATGAGCTTGAACTCTAGGGGAACATATGCTCATTGCTAGGTTTATTTTTTAATGAGCTTGAACTTCGCATAAACATGCTCGTGATAATAGTCATAGATGTTCAATTTCACCATTAACACTATGTTCTTTCGACGATCATACTACTTGTTCAATTGCTCCATCAAATTGATTAGAAATGTAAACACATGCTTGAAAAATGAGTTAAAAAAAACCAATACATTACTTGAATTATGTGAATAGTAACATAAAAGTAGTTTTTACCTCTCATTTTTACCATTTCATTCAAATTTGGGATTGTTGGAGCTCTGGAGGTGTTTCCCCCCTTGATTTTCATCAGCTGATTTGGGGATATTCTATGGACTATTTTCAGTGCCGTCTAGACAGTGTAGGAGCTAACCCTGAGCTCTTCAATTGCATTCTTTCCTTTTCTGATTTTGAGCATGTTTTCCTGTTTTTCTAGGCCTCTGGGGTTTGAACAATTCGTTCTCTCCCCATCGCACCTAGTATACATTGAAAGGTGCAATGCATACTGGGCTAGCCATTGGCTAGTCAGTATGCATCCCACCTAGTACACATCTGGGTTGCGATGGTCACAAAGAGGAAAGTTTATGCAATGTTTTTTCATGGAAATTTTGCCTATTTTTGCCTGAATCAGGATCCTAATCCTTCTCTTGTTTGTTTCTCAGATATTCATTAGATCAAGATGGTTGTTACATGGCATAAACACAAGCATGAAGAAGAGGATATGATTTCCTTGCATGATCCAGGTACGGTGACTGCATTACAGAACTGTGGCTTGCTCAAATTCTTCCGTATATCTAGCATGAGGCAACAAATCAATTTGTTGCAATACTTTCTCGATGCATGGGATCCTACCAACCAAGTGTTCCAGATTCAAGGTAAATTCATCCCTTTGATAGTTGAGGATATGTACTTCTTGACCGTTTTATCGAGGCATGGTGCTGCTCTCTCACTATCAGGATCCTCCTGTGGGGCTGAATCCGTGAGGGATTATATTCGTTGGTTCTGTAGAAATGGTTCTCAGCTGAGTAGGGATGGCAAGATCAGTATTCGAGATGTCACTGACTGGTCCTTGAGGACTATCTTATTCACCTTTGCTAGATTGGCTGGTAGTGCGGCTCTTCATTTGGCCAACAGGTCCTATATGCAGTATGCTATGGAATGACTTGAACCAAAGGTATTCAACTGGTGTGATGTAGTACTTCCAGTTATAAAAGAACAACTTACCAAGGCGAAGAACAAAAGATCCAAGAAATTTGGTTATGGTTCTATTCTGATCGCTTTTGCTTTGGAGAAAATCCCACTGATGCAGCCACATTACATTTCACTCGAAGTGCTAGTGCCGACAGAACCACGAATGCAGAGATGGGTCGATCTTATGGCCAGACATGCTGGTCGATCATAGATTTCATTCTCTGATGCCTTCTTCGATTGGTTCAACCGTCAACAGATGGTCTTTGCCGAGTATTAGTATGCTGGGATGGATTTCCGGGGTGACCCAGATTTGGTGTTGCCGGCTAGCGAGCAGTGGGGTGTTATAGGTAAAATATCTGACCATATCTCTGTTTATTTCTTTTATAATGTTCTTATGCTTTTTAAATGTTATCAAAACTAATCAAACCCATATGTTTGTGTAGATATTGGACCAGTGTGACCAGCAGTGCACCCGAGGGTAGTAGCTTTCATTCCAGTAGGAGAGGTTGTAGGGAGGGCTATCCTTCACGATCTAGACGTAGCCAAGACCCTTGCAGTATTGGGGGATTAGATCGAGGGTCTCACCCTTTGTATTTAGGATGTGAGGACCGACGAGTTACCTCTGAGATTACAGTGCCATACCACTAGCGTGTCGAGTCAATGGACTAGGATCCTATGTATGATCACATAGGCGGTGACTTGTTATCACCAACACCATTAGTCTAGGGTGCTTTTCCTGCATTTTTTGAGTTTTTGCGTCATCTGAATGATTTTGTCCTGGAAACAGAACATTTTGAAAGACTATAAATAGCTATATATATTTCTGATTTTCAAAGCTTTATTTTGGTTAAGTTATACAATCCTGATGCAAATGTTGATTAAAATGATTTCTTTTATAAATGCTGCAAATTTCTATCTAACACATAATTTGCTAATGAATCAGCTAATGTGTTTAAGTTTCTAGAAATGTGTTGATATTGAATAGAATAAAACTGCCTTTCCAAAATCCTAACCCTTAGGAACATAGATAGATAGCTGGATTCCGAACAGAAAAGATGCCAGTAAGTTGTAGGATGACGAGTTATGAGTCTAGCCTAACAACAGGTTGGTGTATGCCATGTGCGATGGAATCAGAGAGAAGTTATATCAACACGTTATACTCAGAAATGTTGTTCGTTGACTGACCAATACATACCCCTCTGAAACTCACTAACTTGCCGCTTGGATCAAAAATGCCCTAGGCTGCAGAAGATAGGTTCTGTGTACTACGACTAGCTCCATCGGCATATCCAACAAATGATTCCAATAGGTTTGACATCTGCAACAAATGAAAAAGTGGATTACCTAACCAAAATGATCACTCTTGACGAAAATAAAAATGTAACAAAAGGAGATAAAGAGATTACTACACTTAGTCAAGCATAGTAACGTTTAAGGTACAACCCATTTCAGGGTTGCGATAGTGGAATCCCATCGTAATCTACTAGCTCGTAGGCCCCTTTTGCTAATACTCACATAAAAATGTAGGGACCCATCCACAATGATTGGAACTTACCTACTCCCAATTTATCAGATTCTTGATCATAAAGCAAGACCAGGTCACCTTCTGAGAAGACACGGGGTTTGACATTTTTGTCAAATTGTGCCTTAACTCATTTCTTATGAGCTTCATTAGCTAAGGTGGCATCATGACAGCTTCCATCCAATTGGATTAGTTCTAAGAAATGAGCCTCTTCCTCTGAAGTTCTGGGGAGAAGGTCGACTGCGAGCTTGAGAGATGAAATATCACACTGAATCGGTAAGATCGCTTCCAGGCCATACACCAGTTGAAAGGGTGTAAATCTGGTTGCATTTCTTACCAGTGTTCTATATGCCCACAAGGTTGAGTATAGGATTAGGTGCCAACTCCGTTTGTGGACTCCAATAATCCTTTGTATCATGTGCTTTAGGACCTTGTTGATGGCCTCAACTTGTCCGTTAGCTTGCCAATAATACGGAGTAGAATTGTCATGGGACAATCCTAATTTGGCAGCCAATTTGACCATCATGTGATTGTGGAAATGAGATCCATGATCTATGACTATAGCTTGTAGAACACCGAATCTAGAGACTACATGATTGAAAAAGAAAAGAGCAGCCATTTCGCCGCTGTTTTTTAATGTAGGCATCGCCTTGACCCATTTTGTAAAATAGTCAACTACAACTATGATATACCCATGACCCTTGGTCGAGGTGGGGTTACATGTCATGAAATCTACTCCCCATTTGGAAAATGGCCCAATAGCAACTACTGGATGCAGAGGTGTGGGTGATATTCTGGTTTTGTGGTTGAAGATTTGACAAGCATGGCAACTTCTGACTGCGGTTATGCAATCTTTAAACATAATTGGCCAGAAGTAATCTGCTCATAAAATATTTTGTGTTGTAGCGTAACCAGATTGATTCCCCCCACACACACCTGAATGACAATCATTCAGGACCTTTTCAGCCTCCTCATGGGTGAGGCAACTTCGGAGAACTGTATCGATACTGCGACGGTAAAGTGTATCACTGACGATCATGTAGTCTTTTGCTTGGTATCGAGTACGTCATTGTTCTGAGTGAGAGGTATTAAGCCTGTATGTTTTGGTTTGGAGATGGGTGATTATATCTCCATACCACAAATCCCTCGATGATATTAGAAACAAAGATTCATCCATGATTGAAGCTTTAGATGTTGAATTGTTGGATGATGATGGGAAGTCACATAGTAACTCCACGAATACTAGAGATTTCTTTGATTTGGATTTTACGAATTCCAGATCTAACTCTTGTGAAATAGCTATCCATTTTGAATATTTTCCCCCAAGTAACTAATGTGACAATATGTAAGTCATAGAGCTGCAATCTGACAAAATGGTAGTTTTGCGAAAGAGGATATAGTGTCGAAATCTCTGTACTGCTTGAACAGCTGCAAGTGCCAGCTTTTCAACATAGAAGTACTAGCTTTCTGTATCATTTAATTTTCGGCTTAAATAATAGATAGGATGTTCAATTCCATTGTCTTCTTGAACTAAAACCATTGCGATGGTTGTATATGCTATAGCTAGATACAGGTTAAAATCTTTTTGATAGTCAGGAGTGTACATTAATGATGCTTTTATTAGGGATTCCTTTAGAGCATCAAAGGAATCTTGTGCAACTTGATCCCAGTTGAACGATACTTCACTTTTCAAAAGACACGTATAACCTTTAGCAAGTTCGTCATAATTTTGAATGAACCTCCTCAGAAAGTTTTCTTTCCCTTACAGTTTCTAAATCTGAAGCAAATTTGAAGGTGGAGGCATATCGATGATTGCCTGAACCTTACATGGGTCGAGTCGAATCCCATTCTTAGAAACCACGAAGCCAAGTAAATGACCAGAACTGACACAAAACACACACTTGTGCAGATTGAGTCATATCTTGTATTGTCAGAAACATGGAAATATAGCTCTCAAATGCTGTGGATGATCAGTCTGCTTTCACGAATGAGCCGGTAGATCGTCGAGATATGGTGGAACGATGTTCTTGATGTCATGAAAGGCATAATTCATAGCTCTTTGAAAATTTGCCCCTACGTTCTTTAAACCAAAAGGTAGTTTGTGGTACGTGAATGTGCCCCACAGACATATAAATGCAGTCTTTGACTGGTCCTATGGGCAGATATTTATTTGATTATACTCGGAAAATCCATCCATAAATGAAAAGATTTCCCATCCGTTGCATTCATCAATTATCTGGTCGATGAAGGGTGTAGGGTAGCTGTCCTTTGGACAATCTTCATTTACATCCTTGTAATGAATGCACACTCTAATCGTTCCTTTCTTTTTCATCATGGGAACAATATTCGATACCCAATCAGTTGAAGGAACTGGGTAAATGAAATCGGCATGTAAAAGTTTTTCAATTTCTACCTTTATGGTAGCGGCTTTCTTTGGGTACACCTGCCGAAGTCGTTGTCATACCTGTTTGACATTTGGATACATCTTGAATTTGTGTTCAACTATGGTCGAGTCAATGCTTGGAATTTATGACCATGCAAAGACATCTCTGAATTCGCGAAAGAGAGTGCAACATATTTCCAGTTTTGAAGAAGAGCAAGATTTGTTGACATGAATATTCTCCGCAACATTAGGTTTGGTCGAGATATGTATGGTGATAGTTTCTTCAATATTTGACAGATTTCGCTTGGAATCTATCATATTTACATTATTTGATAGAAATTCAAAAACTAAAGGATGATGAAGGTCGTTGGAATAATCTTCATTGTAATCCAGAAGATCAGAATGATGGTGGTAATATTCCCATGGTGCGTCTCCTATCATCATCAACTGAATAAAGTCTGTAGAATGTACATGCGACGAAGGATCTGAAAAGGTGCCATATTCCTTAGACCTATCTATCCAAACAATCATTGAGTGTTGATTTGGGTTTGCCGCCTATGCCAAGAAAATTGATTGCTACAAAATTTCTATTGGGTTTGGAGGAAATACCTGTTGATGATACATGCTAACAAAATGTTCAGAAATATTCTGAATGGACGATATCATGTTGTAGGTTTCTACTGTGGCCACTTTTATGAGATTACTCGGAGGCGGTAGGGAAAAAGTACCCATTAATGCAGGGTATCTTATTAGGCCTACTCCGGCATTTTGAAGCGAGTGAGAGCTTCAATGGATCATTGAAATGCTTCCTATAACTTGTGAATTTTGGGGAGAAAGGTTTGTTGATCCACGATTGTAAATCCTCCTTGAAAAGGAAATGCAATCTTTCTAAAGTAAGTTGACACAACAGTAGCCATAGCATAAATCCAGGGCCTTCCCAGTAGGATATTGTAATTAAGGTTTCCATCGATAACTTCGACGTCAATTTATATTGTCTTGCCCCCCAGTTCAACTTGCAAGTTGCTTAAAATCTCGTACGGGGTGTATGTTCATCCATCGAATTCTTTTAATGTCATTGATGATATTGACAAGGGTGGTGAGCCTAAAGTTTTCCAACAACTCATTGACATAATGTAGGTAGATGCCCCTTCATCAATAATTGTTCGATGAACAGTTTTGTTGAGTGCTTTCACTTGTATGAGGAAATCTAGATGAGCTGGTAACTGAGGTTCATATCCTTTATGATTAAAGGCCACAAGATTGGAATCATCTGGGTCAATCCCACCTATTGCTGATAATAGAGCCTGCTTTTGGGAGGGAAAATTTTGTAGTGCTTCAAGCGTCGACATAGCAGATGGAGATTGGGCCAGATCCTCTACTATATTATAATTCTGTGTTGCTCGAGCATGAGGATACAATGTTGATTTGTGTACTACTCCCTTTGGTAGCTTTATCATTAGCTCAGGAATGATGGGTGGCACAACTTCAGTTGAAGTTGTTGTCGAACCACTAGGTTGATCTGTAGCCTTGTTGTTTGAAAATTGTGGGTTTCCGTAATATTTATTCCTTGTCAATATCAAAGCATCATTTTGCTACTTCGAAATGGAAAACATAAGCACTTGGGATGGGAAGCATTATTGCTAGCAACCATATTGGTTTCTGGGTTTGGAAATGGATTAGTCAATACCGCTGAGGTTTTTGAACTCTTAAAGAACTTCTTAATCTTAGATTTTTACGGACAATATCTCGTCCAATGGTCTTCATCACATATGTGACATGGCTGAGTATGTTTCTTTTTCCTAGAAGAGTTTCCAAAAGATTTTTCAGGAGACAAATCATCCTGTTTCTTCTTTTTTCTTTTCCCTTTCTTCTTGCCCCCTGGTTGCTTCAGTTCTTTGCCTTTGTCGGTCAACACAACGTTAACTTCTGAGGTAGGAAGTTTATCATTTGCCCTTTTACTATAAACTACAAGGGCTTTAATAGGTGAGGCCATTGTAGTCGCCGGCATGAGAGTCCTTGCTTGATTTGGGAGGAAGAGGAATGAAAAATTCTAGTCTAGGAGCATCAAGAATTTTGTCATAGAGCGTGGTAGACTGAGTATAGATCATGTCGCATGGAATAAGTTGATCTTGCGGACAAGATAGACCTTCCTAGAATCTAAAGAAGACCTAATGACAAGCAAACCAACCAGACACTATCTTTCTCTAAATATGCTTTTATAAACAATGGAAAACAAGTGTTTTTAGGGCCTACCTTTGGTCCAACGCAAGCTTGTGGATGCCCTTGCTCCTTTGATCCAAATGAGCTCCTTTTTGCGAATCTGCAAACACAAACAAGGAAAACAAATTAAATAGCACCTAAAAAGCCAATTGCATAAAACATATTTAACATGAAAGTCAAGGAGTCCATGAAACAAATAACATGAGATACTTGTTGAGAAAAATGAGTTTGATTATATTAATTCAAAGGAAGAAGAACTTTACAACCTTTGCCTTGACGCTGTACAAGCTCCTCCCAGGGTCCAGCAAGAAGTCTCCTCTACTTTGACAAGTTTCACTCACTCCCCAATGAAACCAAAAAGGTATGTGATCTCTCCTCTTAAGCTCAACTAGGAAGTCTTGATTTCACCAGCATTTACCCTTAAAAATGTTTAGCTTCTAACCTCTCTAGCAACCAGCCCAATGCCTGTATTTACAGTGCAATGAAGGGAGGTTACTAGGTCCTCCTTCAAAGGGATAAAGCCCTCTTTCAAAGGGATAGCTCCTCTCATCAAGGGATTAGCTCCTTCTCTTTTGGGATGCATGAACCACCTCAGAGCGAGCAATCCACGTCAAAATTCCTTCTAGAAACTCTAGAATTAACCTAAAGTGAGTTTTTTAAGATAAAACTTGCGCCTTTTGACTTTCATAGGGGTCCGCACCTACACCGTTAGGGACATAGCAAGCAGGTCCGCAGTTTTTGTACACAGAAGGTGCGGGACTATAGGTGACGGTGTGAGAAAGTGCGGAACCAGAGTTACATTGATTTTTAATGTCTTTCTCCCATTTCCAAAGCTTGATTTGAAGAGCTGAGGTCTGAGACTTTCTTAGGAGGACAATACAAGTGATGATAGACCCATACTGACTACAAATAATCATGGTGATGATATTTTTGTGTAACAGATTGCCCCCTAAAGTGCGAAATCTGTAGTAGATGAGCATTTCTTATCATTTAGGAAGAGTGAAGTACTTTATCATTTCGAGGATCATCTTGTGGAGAGCCTGGTTGGAACCTGTAAAAACATTCAATGCAAGATATATATGAGATCATATCATCGCTGAGGTAGGCATTCCCATACTCAGATCAAAACTGACTAGAAAAACTAACTATTGCTCTGATATAGGAATGATCTTGTAAAACATCACAAGTAAAGGCTCATGTGGACACAGTATGGATGCAACCATCTGTTTATGAATAGTCCATTTTATGATGAATACAAAATTCCTCACAGCCTGGATTGTGGAAACTAGATCCAAGGTCTTCATTTCTACTTCCCGAAACAGTATGATTCTATCCATGCGAATGGATGTGTTGATGTCGAGCATGGTAGAAACCACTTGATTACTAGTCAATGATCTAAACTGTTAACAAGTGTGAGAGAAACCACCAGTGATGTCAATGGCTCTCAAAGTACCCAGTACAATCCATGAGATGCGAATAAATGTGTTTGATGTTGAACATGTCACAGAATCCTTTGATCAAAAGTCAATGATGTAAAGTGTCGTCAAAGGCGAGAAACCTACCATTGAGGCATGCAGATCCCAAGGTACTGACAATTCCTAAATCATCTTTCTAGATAATGAGCTAATGTCGATAGAAAGCAATCAGTCGTAGGAAAGCCCACAACACGAAATTATAGATTGAGTTGAAGAAATTTAGATGCAAGGACTAACTCAGGGATGGTCAAGATGGATGACAGATATTTTACAGATGAATGGCTTATTGGTAGTGATCTCTTGAACACATAATGACACGACAGATGGCTTGGTGACAATTGACCCAAAGTTAATACCCAGAAGCCGGCTGAAGACTTTCAATGAGGTTTGATCAACTGTTAGGCAAAGGATTTCCCAACCCAGGTGAATAAAAGTGTCGTGTTCAAGAGTGGTTACAAAGTATGACAAACAGGCTCATTTTTCTCTCTTTTCCCCCACCATTTCTGGCAAGTACCTCTTTATTTTTGACAAGCTTGAAGAGGATAACATTTTCTTGATTATAAGCTCATCCTTCGGACGAGTCCAACTTAGTTTAAATTCGAACCCTAAGAAGGAGTGGTTCGTTCCTGTTTGTAATTGAACAGGTCATTTACTGTGAAATTTTAACGAGTCTAGTATAGGAGAAACTTGGCGTTTTTCAATTTTAGAGAGTCTGAGAAACTTAAGAAGACTCCAGGGTTGACCTTTTTCGTAAATTTGTGTCTCCCAAGCCCGAAAAAGTATAAAATAATACTTGAGAGAACCGCTTGATCTTTTACGACCAAGGAGTACTTTTTGTCATTAGTGCCTTTGACCCGAAAAAGTGAAAAAGTGATCAACGACACGTCGTTTTATGACCGATATCGAATTTGAAACGACAAAAATCTGGCAATCTTTTCATGTTTTTTTACGGTCGGAAAAGAGCTGTAAGTGGACTGTCTTTTAATTTCGTTTAACGAGTTTAAAAGAAACACTCGACAATCTTTTCATGTTTTAGGAGTCAGAAAAGAGCTTAAAGATGACTCTACATGTTTTTTCGTCGAAAATGATAGATTTTGCCTGAATAATCCTTTATTCTGCACAAAAACACAAACATTACTCATACCTGTTTGAAATAGATAAAAATGTCGCAAAAATACCTTTTCAAAGTGAAACATAAACAAATTTGCAATTTATTTACTCAAAAAACTTATAAAAAGGGTCTTTGTCAATTCATTTTTACCGTTTGAGTTTGGGTGAGAAAATAATGCTTTTGCTTAGAAAACTTCCTGTGAAGATTGCGGAAAATACAACCATCGGAATTGAACGTCGTCTTCTCTAGGTAATCCACATCATCCCACTATTCATTTTTAACCGTTTAATTTCTTGTTTTAGTCATTTATTTCATTTTTGGGAGGGTTTTTTAGGCATAAAACCCGCGCGCGGGGCCTGCAGGTTTACCATTGCGGGCCTACGGACCCCGAATTTTTCTCCATTGGAAAAAAGCTCGGGGTCCGCACCTTCCATGTAGACAAAGTGCAGTCCCATGCACTGTGTCTAACCTGGAGGGTGCGGTCCCCGTCGCAAGGGTTTTTAACCCAAAAATTCTCAAAAATAGACCACACAAAATAATTTCTAGCATTTTAATTTGTCTTTATACTTGATGCAGAGAGTACATCATGCTAGATTAGCGTGAATGAGAGCATGAGGATGTGGATGCTGTCGTATGGAATCATCAGCCTTCACTTGATGCTTTGAGGGCATGCGGATTGTACAAATACTGGGCCATTCCTGGCATGAGGGCTAAGGTGGATTTCTTACAGAGGTTGGTTGACAGATGGAGCATATAGGACCAGTGTTTCTTCACTGGTGGCCACCAGCTCAAAATCGAGCCGGCAGACATATATTTCTTGACCGGTTTGCCTAAGAGAGGTGAAGACTTGACTCTGTTTGGGGCTAGGCCAGGTGGCCAGTCTGTCGATAGCCTCAGGCTAGAGTACTGCAAGAGCCAGGCTAGAGACAAAGGGATAGACATAAAGACCATATCTCATCCTGAGCTCATGGTGATTGTGTTCACTATCACCAGAATTTGCGGAGCTGCCGCATTACATATTGCCACCGGATCCCAGATGCGTATGGCAGCTGATTGCTTTCGAGGCACCATCTTCAACTGGTGCGATGTCGTGTTGGCCAATCTGAAAGGCCAACTGACCAGGGCCAAAAACGGACAACTAAAGACCTTTGGTTATGGGGCTTTGGTTGTGATTTTTGGCCTGGAGAGGGTTCCTATGCTGATCCCACAGCACCTTACTGTTGGAGGTGGGCTTCCTCGAGAGCCCAAACTGATGCGATGGGTCGCAGTTATGGCCCATCACCCGGACGAGAGGACAGAGGTTGCTCGATTCAAACCTGAGTATTTCCAATGGTTGGAAAACTAGGTCTTTTCTATTCAGGACTTCCCTTACACGGGGATAGATTTTCGTGGTGACCCAGACATGGTTCTTCCACCAGGAGAGCAATGGGGCGAGTCAGGTAAAATCCTTTTCAACATTTTGTCTATTTTAATTTTTTGTTATTTTTTCATCGTCTCAAAACTGATAGTAAAAATTTCAAATGCAGATGTGGGTCCACAGCGGCCATCCGCTCTCCAGCCTTACGAGAGAAAGCAACCAGTTGCACCCGCGCCAGCCCCACAGGATGAATAAGAAGAGGTTTTGGCCGAGTTGGAGGGTCATCTCGAGTGCTTGACAGGAGATATTCCTGAGAACACTATAGATGACATTCCTTGTTGACTTCAGCGCTATGTGATTGGGGTCACGGGACCTTTTAGGAGGTTCCTTTGCAAGGTGGCCTGTGCAGTGATTTCTTATAGAGATCATCACCAGTGATAGGATGATCGCCTATTGTGGGCACATGTGACATTTTTGTTTTTTGTGCTTACCATTTTTGCCGATCATAAGGTGTTTTTCAACCTATGATCGAGGACGATGTATTTTTTGACACACTCCTATATATATATATCACTATTACCAGCTTATCTTGTAAATCATGTTATGGAATGGTTTTAAATTTACATGTATGATTATTGCAAATGTCTATTTAACATTCGAGAAGCAATTGCATCTGCTAATGTATTTAAAGATCTTGGAATATGCTGATATTCAATATAATCAAATTCACGTTCCAAGAGATGCACTCTCAAAAATAATCTCAATAACACTGGATTTCTAATGGCATACACTCTATTAAGCTGTAATACAATGAGTTCAGAATCTAACCTCACTATCAAACTTCGAATCCCAAATGAAATAGATTCAGATAATAACTCAATCACTGCACTATACTCGGAAATGTTGTTCGTTGTTTGACCGAGGCTTACCCCATGCATAGATACTAACTTTTCAAAGGGCGAATAGATAACCAAAGCTGCGGAAGAGATGTTCCATGTATTACGACAAGCACCATCACCGAAACCAATGTATGTTTGGAGAGGCATCGACATTCGCAATATCAAGAGTAAAACCAAGATAAGCAGGAATAATGATGAAAAACACTCTCTAAGATAAGCACACTATTTAAACTAAAACACATCAGCTAGAAAGAAAAAACTATCCTAACTAAAAATCTCCATACCCATTCTTTTAAGCATAATACCTCTTCAAGTAAAGGCCATTTCTGGGTTTACCCAAAGAGTCCCCGTCAAAGTCTACCAATTCATAGGCCCCTTTGGCTAGCTTTCGCTTGACAACATAGGGACCATGCCACATAGGAACGAATTTTCCAGCGCCTAATTTATCATTAGCTTGATCATAAACTATGACTAGATCTCCTTCCGAAAAATTTCGAGGGGTCACATTTTGATCATACTGAGCTTTCATTCGTTTTACGTGAGTCTCGATTTCCAATGCAACATCACGTCGATTCTCATCTAATTGAGCCAAGTATAACAAACACTTTTCCTCTTCAGAAGTGGCTGGAAGTAACTTGATGGCCATTTGCAGTGATGGGATTTCGCACTCAATGGGTAACACAGCTTCCAAACCGTAGACTAGTTGGAAAGGAGTGAACCCTGTTGATGTTTTTACTGAAGTTTGGTATGCCCAAAGCGCTGAAAATAGCATGTTGTGCCAATTCGACCGATGAATCCCAATGATTCGTCAGATCATGATGACTAAAACTTTGTTGATGGATTCAACCAGACCATTCGCTTATGGATAATAAGGGGTTGAACTATCGTGATGTAAACCAAGTTGGCCTGTAAGTTCGGTCATCATAACATTTCGAAATGATGCCCATGATCAGTGATTATCGCTTGTGGGACACCAAACCTAGAAATTATATGATTGAACACGAAAATTGCAGTTGTCTTGCCGTCTGCCTCAAATGTAGGCATCGCCTCGACCCACTTAGAAAAATAATCTACCGCAAGGATGATATACGCATGCCCCTCGGCCGAGTGAGGGTTACATGTAATAAAATCGATACCCCATTTGGCAAAAGGACCAACAGTAATTATAGGGTGGAGAGGAGCAGGTGGAGCGCGCATCTTACGATCAAAAATCTGGCAGCTGTGGCATTTTCGGACCGCCATAATATAATCTTTAAATAAAGACGACAAGAAGTAGCCAGCGCACAATATCTTTTGGGTTGTGGCAAACCCAGACATATGACCGCCACACGCTCCAGAGTGACAGTCATTTAGAACCCTTTCATCTTCCTCGTGAGTTAAGCAACGTCGAAAAACAGAATCCGCCCCACAGCGATAAAGAGTATCTCCAATAATCCTGAATTGTTGGGACTAGAAATGAATCTTTCAACGTTCTGACTGTGAAATTTCTGGCCGAAATTTATGGTCTGGAGATAAACGATGATATCCCCATACCACGAATCTAAAGTGCTGATTAGAAACAAGGATTCGTCCGCAATGGGCTCCTCTGCCACAGTTTCCATGTCAGCACGCGGGAAGTCACACATTAACTCCGCAAAAACTAAATATTTCTTAGACTTAGATTTCTCAAATTCCAAGTCGAATTCCTACAGGATAATGATCCATTTAGAGTACATTCCCCCTAGCAATTTCTTGGTCAAAATGTAGATCATAGGGTTGCAATCCAAAATTACCGTAGTCTTACGTAGTAGAATGTAGTGACGAAAACATTGGACAGCTTGAACAGCTACCAATGCCAAGTTCTCCACATGTGAGTATTTTAGCTCAGTTGGATTTAAAGTTCGACTAAGGTAATATATCACATGTTCAGTTCCGAATTCATCTTCCTGAACTAAAACCATTCCAATGGTGGAATGAGAGGTGGCGAGATACAAGAAGTAATCTTGGTTGTAGTTGGGAGGATGCAACAACGGTGCATGGGTCAATGCGTGTTTAAGTGCATCAAAAGATTTCTGAGCTATCTCATCCCAATAGAATGGAGTATTTTTCTTCAACAACCCAGTAAAACCCTTTGTGGCCTCGGCGTAGTTAGGAATGAATCGTCGTAAAAAGTTTGCTTTCCCCTGCAAACTTTGGAGTTGGTGAAGACTCGACGGAGGAGGCAATTTGATGATAGCTTTGACCTTCGAGGGATCAACGTGAATGCCGGCTTTCGAAACTACAAATCCCATCAATCGACCCGTTTCTATACAGAAGACACATTTGTGTGGGTTCAATCGAATACGATAATGCCTACACCTCATAAAGATTGCTCGTAAATGGACGAGGTGATCAGCTCGATGTAATGAATGAGCAGGCAAGTCATCGAGATAGGGTTGCACAATGTGCTTGATGTCATGAAACGCATAAGACATCGCCCTTTGAAAAGTTGCTCTGGCATTCTTAAGCCCAAAAGGTAACATGTAATAAGCAAATGTCCCCCATGGACAAATGAAAGTCGTGTTTGGTTGATTGGCAGGTAGAATATTGATTTGATTGTATCCGGAAAAACCATCCATGAAGGAGAATATTTCGCTGCCGGCACAATCATCAATGATTTGATCGATATAGGGAGTTGGGTAATTGTCCTTTGGACAGGCTCAATTAATATCCCTATAGTCAATGCATATTCTTATTGTTCCCTACTTTTTGTTAACCGGAACAATATTTGATACCCAATCCGTTAACGGGATCGGATAAATGAAACCTTCTTTCAATAATTTTTCAACTTTTGCTTTAATTGCAGCAGCTTTTCGTGGGTGAATCTGACGCAAACGTTGCCGAACGGGTTTAGCGTCCGGGTAAGTCTTGATCTCATGAACAACAATCGTGGGATCAATTCCTGGCATTTCCTCATAGGACCAGGCAAACACGTCGTGGAATTCTTGAAATAGGGCCTTATATAATTGAATTTCGTCATCTATACATGAGGCACCTATATGAATGTTCTCAACAATTCCAGGCTTAACCGAAACGTCAATAGGAATAGTTCGAGAGATGTTTCCCAAATTTAACTCTGAATTAGGATGTTTCATTGGATTCTGAGGTTCCTTGACATATTCAGTTGTAAAAATTGATGAGAAATCATTTTCAAAACGATCATCCTCAGGTAAAAATGAAGATCTGTGATGGAGATCTTCCCATGGTAAATCATCTACACATAGGATTTCACGAATTTTCTCATCAGAGTGAACAAGTTCAGAAAACATAGTTAAATCTGAGGTTGATGTGAAAAGTGATTCCTCACGGACCACATTCATTAAGTCATTTTCGGTTGAACATGGGTCGACAAATGACTGCACGGCTTCATAGGCAATTTCGTATGGACTCAAACGCATGGCATTACCAAATGAGTCTATCTCAGAGTCAGAAGGGACAATCCAAGGATCATCATAAATAATGGTGTTTGATGTAATCATATGAATGGTTGCAAATGAAGATGATGCGTTGATTGGAGGAAAAGGAAAAGTTCCCAGTAAACCGACATCTTTAACTAATCTTACTCCAACATCCTTATATGGGATAGTCGTTTTACCGACATGCTGAATACTCTCCGAAGAGGCTGGGTCGGATGAAAAGTAAGCCAGCTGGTCTATTGTTACGATCTTTCCATTATGTGGAAACTTTATTACTCGAAAGACCGATGAAACGACCGCTGTCATAGCGTAAGACCAACTTCGACCCAAGAGAAGGTTGTAATCTAGAGGGGCATCAACCACCTCCACATCTAGACTAACGATTTTTCCTTCAACCCCTATAGGCAAGTCCTGTAGAATGCCAAAAGGATGAAACTCACGGCCATCAAAGGCCTTTAGAATCATCAGGGATTGATTTAGCGAAGGAGAACCAAGCGATCTCCAACACTATATCGACATAATACACGTTGAGGATCCCTCATCAATTACGGTCCGATGAATAGGCTTGTCTTTTACTATCGCTGGTATCTGGAAAGCCATTTGACGAGGCAAACATGGTGTACTATTTTCTAGATCGAAAATTATCAGGTTCGGGTCCTGAACGTCAACAGCTCCTATAGCCGAAAAATTTAATTTACGTTGTGCCGGACATGATTGCAGCACTTCCAAAGCCGACATTGCTGAGGGTGAAATAGCTAAATCCTCAACAATGTTATAATTCTGAGCTGCTCTCGCATGTGGATTAAAAGCTGACTTTTGAAGTATACCCTCGGCAGGCGGTTTGATTACCAAGTCTGGATTAGGTTTCTCGATCTGTAGTGGATCGGAACTGGGAGCTGAGGTTGATGGATTAGAGTGAGAATATTTTGCTTCTTTACCATCAACAGGACTTTTACTACCATAATCTTGCGATCGAGTCGCAATCCTAACATGGGACATCATCAGTATGGGTTCTTCATTGGCATTCGGGGATGAACCTATCATCTTACTGTCTTGAGCCGGAAAAGGATCCTTCAAAACAACAGGAGTTTGGGAACCCTTGACAATCTTTGCAACCTCTGCACGATGAGGGCAGTCTCTTGTAAAATGTTCATCATCACAAATGAGACAAGGATAACGAGGTTTGCGATTTTTCATCATTGGATTCTGCCTTTTCAGGTTTCTCCTTTGAACTTTTGTCCGTTTTGTTCTTCTTCTTTCCTTTCTTCTTCCCACCGGATTTTGATTTGGCTGTAGATGACTCTACAACGTGAATATCAGCGAAGATCTCTGCAGAAGAATCTCCTGTTGGGGAATCAGGCAAGGTTATGATAGGGAAGAATTCTTGGAAGACTTCTTCTTACTTTTAGTGTTAACCGAGCCAATCATACCATCGATGGCATGAGATCCTCAAGGAGCTGCAGTGATTTGATTTTGCTTGGGAAGATCAGGGATTTTTTCGTGTAACGTACCCGACTGAGTATAGACCAAGTCAAGGTACTGTGCTTGACCAATTACTTGGTCCTCAGTAACAACTCCGGCTTTAGCAACATCTTCAGTGATCTTTGGCAACAAAGATTTTGCAAACCACTCAACCAAGATTTGATCCGGAATAAATACCTTCACTAAACGTCGTCGACGTCTCCACTCATGAATATGATCGAAAATGTAAGTGCATGTCGATTGTTTTAGCGAAGTTAACAATTTTGTGCCATTGTCATGTCAGACTGGCAACTGAAAATGAGTTAAAAACGAGGTAGCTAACTGACTAAAATTATAAAAAGTGCTTCACGGTAACTCAATGTGCCACTTGGCCGCGAGACCAATTAGAGTGCGCTGGAAAAGTATAAGATGGATTGAATCATCTATAATGGAGTTAGATGCACACCAGAGGTGGTAAGTCATCACATGGTTCAATGGGTCCTCTCCTGATTTACCTTCGAACTTGGGAATGTCACTGGGCAACTTATTCGGCATTGGCGGCCAAAACGGAAGATAATTAATGGGATCGTTTGTTAGGCGCGACAAGTCAGGTAAATCCAAAGTTGCGATAAACGGTAACTGCCAATTAGGACCCCTAAAACTCTGGGTCATGAGACCAGCCCCAGGAGGAGGATATCCAGGATAACTAGGAATAGGAATCACGTTCGGGATATTGTATCCTCCCGGAAAACCAGGATTAACCGGACCGTACTGGGGTTGTTGATAAGTGTACCCAGGGTACGGTTGATATTGATAGACTGGCTGCTGCACAGCAGGACCAAATTGGTACTATCCCTGGTACGGTTGATAGGTGAATTGTGGTTGACTTGTGACAACCGTACTTAAACTAGGTTGTACTGCATGCATCTGAACCGAAGTTTGAATCGTAGATCCAGACGGTGGTAAAGATGTCTGAGGAGTAGATACAAGAATAGTAGAAACTGGAGTTGTCGATACTCCAGAAGTAGGTGGGGTAGATTGAACAGATGTTTCGGCAGTTGTAGCAGTCGTTTGAGGTGGAGTACGAGGTGTACTAAGCCTAGGCTGAGAAACTACCGAAGGTACAAACGTTTGAATGCTAGACTGGACTGGTTGTTGGGGTGAACCAGAAACTAAGGGTTGTCTAGATTGAGATGACAGTTGTACACTTGGTTGGAATACATGTTGAGCTTGCGATGGATCCCACACTATATTCATTCCGGGGTACTGACCCATAACTGCTTGAGAATACTGAGGACCATAATCGGATTGAGGGTAGGATTGATAATTGAAAGTTACATTTCCCATTCCTTGATATACGTTTGACCGGAGGGTGGTTGGAAACCTTGGTTCGAGTATTGACCTTGGGGTTGATACCCTTGAGGCACATACTGATATTGGGGTTAACCTTGAGGTATAAATTGATACTGGGGTTGACCTTGGGGTACATATTGAGTCTGGGGTTGACCTTGAGGAACATACTGTCCCATAGGTATGTACTGTCCTTGAGGTTGCCCCCCAGATGCAAATTGTGTACCTTGAAGTTGCCCCCAGGCGTTAATTAACGCTGCCCCCCAGGCAGTAACTGACCACCTTGAGGTTGAGGATTGGGAATAGAACCTGACATCATGATAATGTCTTCTACGCTCAACGACTTAGTACCATTGTTTCCAGTTAATAACCCTTGCTCAATGGGTTGAGGAGATGCTCCCGAAAAAGTACCAGAAAGTGACTGATACCCGGAGGGAATAGAAGGACCGCCGTACAAAAATAATTCGGGCGATTGAGTGAACATGGATGACTGTCCTGCCATATTGACGGGAGTATAAAAACCTCTAGGTGTTGGGTGATAAGGAGCACAAGGTGGTGAAAAACTTAACCCTGAGTTTTCTAGAAAATTAGTCAAAGAAAGATACCAAGAACTACTCCTAGGTGGACTGTAAAAAATTGATTCACGCTCAGGTTGATTTTCGGGGATAGGGATGCCTACTTCTTCTTCCAGAGAAAGCTCTTCAAAAGCAATAAGTCCAGACGGAAGATCTTGGGTGATTACTCTTTCTACCCTAGGTGAACCAGGACCACTAGAAGTTGGAGAAACAAACCTCGATGTCAGAGTAGCAGCAAATTCACTTTTAGGCTCGGATATTTCGGGTTCTTCACCTATATCACTAGTAGATGAAAAGCTACCAGCAATTTCGGAAACAGACACTGACTGTGGATTATAATCTGCTACTAATGGTTGAAAATCGGGATGTACTATCAAAGAAGATTCTCCTTCCTCAGGTGACCCAATTCTACTGTCTCTAGGAGTTACGAGGACTTTCAAGCCTTCAAGCTGGCTCGGTACTTCCTCAGGAGGTTGGCCCCGAAGTCTACAGGACTTCCTCAGTAACTCGACCACGTTTACAAACTTAGGAGACTGGCCCCGAAGTCTACGAGACTGTCTTGGTAATTCAGCCACAGCTGAAAACTTTTAACTACTTCACACACAAACAAAGTAAAATCTCAATGAAAAGCACCTAAAGTCTCTAAAGAACCAAACAAATTTGAATCACATGCCTAAAGAATATAGGAGATCAAACACACACAAACAGTAACTTTCCGGACTGAAAACACTAGTTGGTGATGAAATCCAACGTCGCAGAGTTCAATACAGAAATGGCGTCTGGAACAGTTACCCTGGCAACCTGCTTAATGAATAGACTGGCACAAGTTCCTCCACTTAACTGTCTCGAGTGAAGTGAACCCCCCAGAAAATCCAAGTGAGTCTAGCTGACGTCTGCTCCAGGTACAGTGGGATCTTCCCACCACTGTCACCTCAGGAGGAGTCCTAATGAATATGGCCACTAAGGTTACCAACTGAGACTATTATACCTAGGGGAATAGTCTACAATCCAATACGCACGGAAGGGCAGAGTAGCAAGCTCAATCCCCTTGAAGGCTCCTTGACATAATCCAAGGTTTACCAATAAGTGACCCCAGGCTCCTCGAAAATGGTTAATCTGAGGTTTACCATTTTTAATACATGAATACCTGGCGTCGTTCCCAATGAGGAAGGATTGATTCCCACACTGGTTTGGACACGATCTCATGCTTCTCCTTTAAGAGGAGCTTTCCCAGAGCATAAATGCAACAATTGGATTTCTTCCCTACCACAAGATACAACTACTTGTTTGTTTTTACTGTCTTGGAGTGTTAATTACTCTCCTACTCCAAGACACTTGCCTAAGCTAAGTTGGTGTATGAGAGCCCTAGAAATAAAAACGTTACTAGGTGAATTTTACTTTAAGCATTAATTTTAGTGGTTTTTGTTTAATTCCAAAGGCGCAAAGATGAAACTCGTGGTATGAAGACTCAACTCAAAATCACTAAAAATGCACCTAAGATGATCTAAACAATCTTTTTCTCTTCGATGAACTTCTAACTAAGAAAGAGTTTGAGAATGCAAATACTTTGTAAACACAAATCTTTCTCAATTCAACAAATTAAAAGAAGAGTTTTTTCCTTTCCAAAGCACTCAAAACGAGACAACTAGTTATTTCACAAAAATTTCCCTTTTTCGTTTCAAAGCACTCAATCACTACAAAACAAACTTTTTTCCAAAAGAGATTTTTATATTTTTTAAATAAAACACTCAAAACTATGAAAATGACTAACTTTAAGATCTACAAATTATAAAAACCTATTTAAAGTCAAAGCCTACTAAAAGTCTTTTTTAATGATTTTTTACTTAGCTAGATGTAAGCTAAGGACCAATTTATGCAGAATCACAAATAAGTCAAGAACAACCAATTTTTTTTTCTTTTTGAAAATGAAAATCCAAACTCTCAAACACAAGCCTTTCGAAGTTTTGTAAAGAGGAAACTCAAAGCGGATTCCTCAAACAAGGGAAGATTTCATAAATGGTCAGACTCATAAGAAGGCTGGTAGACACTAATGTCATCTGAAGTCTCTACAGCTTCTAAGCTCAGAGCCACTACACAAACAAATTTAAAAAACAAACCCAACAAGCAAAACTCCTAGGAATTTCACTTAAAACCCTAACACTAACGAAATCAATCTAAGGAAAGCTTCTGACAAGTTATATGCAGGTCTGGGCAGTGGATAACAATTTCTAAACAAACACTAAGCTGACTAACAGAGGAAACCTTAGGGTTTTTCAAAATTTTGACAGGGTCCACAGGCCCACAGTTGACACAGGTGCGGTCCTGCTCTGTGCTAAAAGCCAAGCTGCAGGTAGGTATGCACTGTGTCAAACGGCTAGGGTGTGGTCCTCTCCCAAAGCTATGAAAAACAAAAAATAACCCTGGATCTACAAAATCTACCCAATTTTACACACAACAAGCCAAAAACAGAAACAAAAACACAGTATCTCAGGTCAAAGTAAAAACAAGGAAAACAATCAAGTTCCCAGTGGAGTCACCATTTTGTCACACGGAATAAGTCGATCTTGTGGACAAAATAGACCTTCCTAGAATCTAAAGAAGACCTAATGACAAGCAAACCAACCAGACACTATCTTTCTCTAAATATGCTTTTATAAACAATGGCAAACAAGTGTTTTAGGGCCTACCTTAGGTCCAACGCAAGCTTGTGGATGCCCTCACTCCTTTGATCCAAATGAGCTCCTTTTCGCGAATCTGCAAACACAAACAAGGCAAACAAATTAAATAGCACCTGGAAAGCCAATTGCATAAAACATATTTAACATGAAAGTCAAGGAGTCCATGAAACAAACAACATGAGATAGTTGTTGAGAAAAATGAGTTTGATTGTATTAATTCAAAAGAAGAAGAACTTTACAACCTTTGCCTTGACGCTGTACAAGCTCCTCCTAGGGTCCAGCAAGAAGTCTCCTCTACTTTGAAAAGTTTCACTCACTCCCCAATGAAGCCAAAAAGGTATGTGATCTCTCCTCTTAAGCTCAACTAGGAAGTCTTGATTTCACCAGTATTTACCCTTAAAAATGTTCATCTTCTAACCTCTCCAACAACCAGCCCAATGCCTGTATTTATAGTGCAATGGAGGGAGGTTACTAGGTCCTCCTTCAAAGGGATAAAGCCCTCTTTCAAAGGGATAGCTCCTCTCATCAAGGGATTAGCTCCTTCTCTTTTGGGATGCATGAACCACCTCAGAGCGAACAATCCACGTCAAAATTCCTTCTAGAAACCTCTAGAATTAACCCAAAGTGAGTTTTTTAAGATAAAACTTGCGCCTTTTGACTTTCACACAGGTCCACACCTACACCGTTAGGGACAGAGCGGGCAGGTCCACAGTTTTTGTACACAGAAGGTGCGGGACCGCAGGTGACAGTGAGAGAAAGTGTGGAACCAAAGTTACATTGATTTTTAATGTCTTTCTCCCATTTCCAAAGCTTGATTTGAAGAGCTGAGGTCTGAGACTTACTTAGGAGGACAGTACAAGTGATGATAGACCCATACTGACTGCAAATAATCATGGTGACGATATTTTTGTGTAACAGATCAAGTCTAGATATTGTGCACGAGCAATGACTTTCTCTTCAGTGACAACACCCCCCTTAGCCAGATCTTCTATAATAGAAGGTAAAAATGACTTAATAAACCATTCAGCTAGCAGCCAATCAGGAACATATGTTTTTATCATTTGGCAATGACGTCGTCAGTCATGAATATGGTTAGATATGTGAGTGGCTGTTGTCTGCTTAAAATTGGTAAGAAGCTTTACTCTTGTTTCGTACCTTATTGGTAACTAAAGATGGGTTAAAAAGGTGGTGGCAAGGGTGTTGAAGTTATCAAATGAAGCTCTAGGAAATTCATTGTACCATTTCGCTACTGGACCAATTAGTGTTTGCTGAAAAAGGGGAAGCGTAATCGAATCATCATTGAGAGTGTTGGACGAACACCACAAATGAAGGGTCATCACATGATTCGACGGATCTTCACCTAGATTTCCATTGAATTTAGGAATATCTGACAGAATTTTATGAGGAATCGTCGGCCACCAAGGGGTGTAAGCAATTGGATCATTTGTTAGCTGATTCAGATCTGGTAATTCTAAAGTTGCAATGAAAGGCAACTGTAGATTTAGGTTTGGCGAAGCATACCCAGGATAAGATGGGATCGCCTGAGCAGTGGGTCTTTGCATACCAGCATAATTTATTTGATGCTGATAGCTTTGATAAGGTTGATGGGCATATCCATTATGATATGATTGATGGTTACTGTTTTGAATATATGGCTGCCCATTACCCACAAAGCTTTGTTGTTGAGGTACTTGGTAAGCTTGCTGGAATTGCGGTTGTTAATATTGCACCAGCCATGGTTGTGAAGCCATTTGCTATTGTCCAATACTCGATGTTTGACCAAGATGAGGGGTGATAGTACCTGTTTGAGCCTAAATCACTTCAGTTAAGGAGCCACTAATCGGCAATTGTGATTGACTCGCGGAGACAAGAGGCTATTGTATCATGACCTTAGAGACTTGAGGTTGACATACAATAGGCAGAACTTGTACTTGTGACACCGTCACAATAGCTAGTGTAGTGGGAATATTCGACACAGGTTGATTTGGTTGCATTGAATATACAACTCTAGGCTGTTGAGGCAGTATTGGCACCCAACCATTGGATGTAATTCCAGCTTGACTCGAATTTTGTTGTGAACTCTCATATAGTTGTTCTCCCAGAGGGAACAATGAAAAGGCATGCTGCCCTCCATATGGCGGCAATCCAGTGTTCAAAGGGAGAATTGGTCTTTGTAGACTAGACTGCCCAAATTGATACTATTGTGAAGGATCAATTTGCTGAGACTCAACATAAGAAATTCTTGATAATATTCGAAACGAACAAACAAGAATAGACCATGCTATCGAAACAATCCCTGGCTAGACTCCATCTAGCGGTTGAGAGCTAGTTGGGATAGATGGTATACCAGCGAACATTGTCGGAGTAGTGGTAGGAGGTTCTGTTGCTGTTGTATCAAATGACACAGTCGTAGATGTTGATGGTTGTTCAGACATATCGAATCTGTCCAAAATACTTCCTAGCGATTCTACAGGAACTTACGATGAAGGGTGACAAACTTCTATAGTAGAAGGATATAGGTGGATCCCAGTTCCAAAATGCAATGGGGTACTGGATGGAAGATCCTCCACAATATCTTCTATAGTGATCAGTCCAAGTGGAAGAGGTAGACCGTCAAGTCTGTAAAATATTTCTGGTGCCGAAGAAGGTATAGACTCTATAGCGACAGATGTGGGAGGGGTTACACCTTCCGAATCAGTCCTATATGGAGCTAGTTCAGGAGTAGAACTGTTTACCATTACACTAGGATCAGTTCTAATGTCCCCTTGTAGCTGTCGAACTTCTTCTGTAGATGCAGGGATACCATAAATAGTTGGAGTAACTAGAGTCTCTGAGGATGTCAAAACACAAGTTTCAGACTAACCAGGAGACTTTGACCCAGTTAAACGAGATCACTTGGCACGGAATGGTTTTATTTCTAGAGTCAAAGACGGTTGACTCATTAGTCTCCACAAATGACAGGGTTTTGATTGACTTTCTTCCACAATTGCAGATTACTTGATCAAGTCAAAATAAAAATGGGAAAATGTTATTCCGAATTAAATGAATTTTATGACAGTTTGACACAACTTTCTTTCTCAATTTTTTAAGAGTTGAGAAAAAGCTAAAGATGGCTCTAGTCGCTTTCGATTTTTAATGAGTCTGAAGTGACAAGTGCTCATATGGAACTTTTCTTTTAAGGAGTCTGAAAAGGAGCGAAAGTGACTACTTTGGAAATCTAGACAGAAAAACTGCAGAATACTTTTTACGTACATCAGTCAATATTCCAGAATGTTGTGTTCAGTGCATTGCGATCGATAGGGTGGTAGACACAGCTTCCTAAGGATAAAGGATATAACCTATTGTGGTCTCCCAATATATACTCGACGGTACGTGGGAGCACAAGTCTGTACTGGCACTTGTCGTATCAAAGAGGAGGAATCACTCAACCTATGATGAAAATGATAGCTACCAGGCTTTATGATGCCAGAATATGTCTTTAGCCTAGACTTCTAGATGTTGTGCATTAGGTTCCAAAGCGTTTTTATGTTCATTGAGGTTTGTTTTACAATTGATATTTCTTAAGAAGTTTGCCTTTAAGTTTCACCATGTGATGTAGATATACAATTCCTAAACATGTAATATAAGATGATAAACAATCGTTTACTTTCTTATAGCAATGAAAATCCTAGATACTAAGGAAAGAGAAATAGAATTCTTTCAACATAGAGCAGAGAGAACACAATAGATGCACTTTTCCTAAATCAATTTCTGCATGTATTCTAAATGAAAATGCACATGTATGTATTTGTTTTTCAGTTTCCTTAATTTGAGAATGACAAAAAGAAAACTAAGTACAGATTTGAACTATTTTCTTTCAAAGCAACAATACTAACAATTATCTCTTTTCGAAACGAAAGGAAGACTAAGATGACACTTTGCGATTTTGGATTTAAAACTGCTTTCGACACTTGAAATACTAATAATTTAAAAATCAAGTACAATGGCAAAGTGTAATCAACTATCTAAAAGAGGAAGACTTTATGACACTCTTTTTCTTGACTGAAAACGACATTTGCAACACTTTCAAATCAAAAGATGACAATTCGTTTAAGCTACTATTTGCAAAGGAGAAATGTAAATGATAAAAAATACATAAAAAACATTCACAATTCTTTATCAGTGGAGGCTAAATAATGCAAAGGAAGAAGGTTTCAATACTGATATACTGATTGTAGACAACAAAACTACAGAATAAAGTTGAAGACAATGAAGAAAAAACCAAAATCTCGAGGCAGAAATAGTCTCACTCAATCATCGTACCTGTAACACAAGGAAACAGGGATGCATCTCACCTGCAACACAGGGGAGGTGCGATGCATCTAGTTTTCCAATGAGAGACAGTTCGATAGTCTAGGGACGAGCCTGAGCTTGGTTTTCACTCACAGTTTGCAGCTAAGTTCAGGGGTTTAGGCTGAGCTTTTGATAGGCAGTAAACACAAAGTATAAGGGCTGATCTAATGAGGTTATTTGAGCTACCACCAGGGCACTTAGGATGTTTGAAAGTTAGATCTTCAGTTCATAAACTACCTGGAGATTGACTGAAGCAACGTTGATCTACTTTGGAGCTGCATAGCAAAAGCAGTTCGAAGGCTAGCTGGCTTAACTTCAAGCTCCATTTGTAGTTTATAAAATAAAAAACATTAGCAAAACAAACAAACTATTCACTTTCTAGCGGAGTTTCCATTTTGTTATCGGGAAAACTAGTGTCCATTAAGAGCTGCTAGTCCCGCTAAGATGGGTAGCTATCTTAGAAACAAACAAACCAAAGTTACTTGTGTTTTCCTTTATGAGAGATAAATGAGAGAGAAGTAGAGAGTACCAACCTCAGTCTTTCACTAGTCTCCTTTCTTGTTTCCTCTCTCCCTTGATAGAGCTTTCATTACTCCTTTCTCACTTGTCCCGCTTCAAAGAACACCTGTAGAGTCAAAGTAGCAAAATACCATAAAATCATAGAGATATATAACCATAAACAATATATGATCGTATGTACATTAACCACACCAAATGCATATATAAATACAAGATTCAGAGATATACAAATATATGGAGGAAAACTCAAATAGCTTTATTGATAGAAGTAGTAGAAGAGAGGATTACAGCCAAGATTTCTAATCCAACATCATCCTCCTAGCATGAAAGCCCTCTTCACCTCATAAAAAGCTAGATCACCCAATAATACAATGTCTCAAAGAGAAACCAATAGCACTTCCTCACAAATTACAAAATTCCAGCCTTTGGATCTCTAGGATGAGGGATCCATATACAGATGTTTGAAGGAGAGTAAGTTAGCTTCTGGGATTTTTATTAGTGTCATTTCACTGATATTTCTTGGTTCCACTTGGAGATATCTTGATTTCTTACTCGTCCGTGGGTGAATTCAGAGAGGCAAGTGTCATATGAGTAGTTTCTAGAAGATTCTTTGAGTTTCCACCTAGCAAACTGCCTCTGCCATTTGTCTACTCTCGCTCATCACACCCTACAGAAGGGCTTTTCAATATGCATCACACCCTTTGTGTGTAGCAGGTGATATGCATCACACCCTCAGCATGGAGCAGTCTCTATTGTCTAATTTTGACCAGTTCTCAGTAGTTTTTCAGGGAGAACTTTTGGGAAATGATGTAATCAGCTGACCTTGATCCTTAGGGTATGAAACAACACTTTTATGGGTTTGAGAGACCTTGGTTTACAGAAATATGTGATTGGGGTTGCAGTGCCCAAATATGTCTATAATAGTTTGTGAAATAATTTTCTCACTCCACTAGTCATAAAATTTCAAGTGTCTTATATCAATCGAAATATCTCTTCAATACCGCAAATGGGTCTTTATTAGAATTTGATTTCATCATCTATAGCATAACTTATGAGAAAAGTTGTAGCAAGAGGTATATAATGTGAAAGAAGCCATTGCAATATCTCATTGGATAGGAGAATATACAACACACATGGCCACTTTTGTTACAAGTCTGAAAGACACTTATAATTCAAGTACATCTATAGTGTGGCATGGTTTTGTACCTGACCCATAATCCATGAGTTGTTATATCTAGAGCAGAACTCAAAGTGGGTTCCCTTTGGAGACACACCGTTCCACCCTACTTAGTAGGAAACTTCTTCACATTCACTAGTTTTAACATAGAAACATCTGACCTGGGTTCTTTGCAGATGTTCCTTCTCACCCCAGGCTCTGTAGGTAACTACTATATTAACCGTCGGCATCAAGGGTATGGGTGAACTGCACAAAACCCTTGTCATTGAATTCCATTTGCTACACTGCACACTATAAGCATCACAGTTGGTCATAAGCATTATAGGGTATGTCTATCCTCATATCTTAATTTTTGATGGTTATGCTCATCCAAAAACCCACACTTCATCGAAGTCCATTTTCTAGGTTTCACATTGTTAGTATCATAGTTGGTCACAAGAATTGCAAGGTATCTCTATCCACATATCTTCATTCATCATGGTTACGAGTTAACCATAGAAAACCCTTCTCTTCAGTGGCTCTTCATATTCAACAAAGGCTTCTGAGGACAGAATCTCACACAATGGGGACCATTGGTTCTTAAAGAGGGAGAAATGATCTGAATGGAAAATGGAATCCACCCATGGTATTCATCCACCCATGGAATTTACCCTTGGTACTGTAAGTGTAATCTACCCATGGTATTCATCCACCCATGGTATTTATCCATCCATGGAATTTACCCATCGTAATCTAAGTGGCATCGACCCATGGTATTTTCCCATGGTATTGTATGTGACATCCATCCATTGTATTTACCCACCCATGGAATTTACTTGTTGTTTATTAACTAAAAAGGGGCTATAAGTAACAAGTCGCATTTTGTAAAAGGACAAATTGTCCACCACAATGTAGCTTTTATAGTTATTCTCTGTTTTAATAAAAAAATTATCTGTGGTTTTGTTTACTATCTCCTCCTCTTTTCTCCTGAAATTTTAATTTCTTAGATCTTGGTGGCCTCCCCCCAAGATCCAAATCATTTTATATGACAATTATTTAATACATGATATTTTTTCCTCCATGGATAGAACGATGATCCTTTGAATGGGAATGTAATGTTGTTACTCTCATTGAAACAATCATTCATTGCATTCCATTAGATAGTTGTTTATCAGATGAAGCTTGAGGTTATGGATGTATGTGTGTGTGTTAGAGAGCTTTTGGTTGAAATTGTGTATTGTTAGAGGAGGATTGATAAATCTCCCTTGTCCTTATGTTATGGTTGGAATGTTGTCAAGAGTCCATTTATATGCATGTCTACCATATATACTCATCAATCATATAACATAAATTTTACTATCATGAAGCCATGTATCTTATTACATATCATATTTTCAGGAGCTTGAGTTTTTTTGCTTCTATCACCCATAAAAATTTCATTCAAGGTCCAAGCATTAAATTTCTTAGGTTGGAATCTTGATTATGAGGACCTTACATGAATAACATATTGTCATTGTGACAAACACCCTCCAAAATTTTACTTTCACATGAATTTTAGAGCCTACTGAGGATCTTACGATTTTTTTTCCATGGTCACTTCATAATGTTTTATAAATTTTCCATTTTTCTTCCAAGTATTAAATTTGCTTGCTCATGCATGTTCTATTTATGATGAATCAACAAACGCACATCCTTCTATGCAAGCTGAGATAGGCATTGGGTAGCCCTTAAAGGTAAGGCTTGTGCAACCACTGGTGATAGTGACTATGAAATCCATAAGAACATTGTATTATGCAATACATATTGAAAGATAGTGTGCACTCTTCAATGACAATATCCCTCACTTCGATTGCAATTGTAGTTTCATTTCAATGAGTTTTCTCAATTGTCACTTTACGTCACCATTGTTTGCTCGAGTGTGGCTTTAACATTCACAATTGTCATTTTTGCTTGCATTCACTTTAAAAAGTGTTGCTTTTATGTTATCTTCATTGTGGCATGTGTTTATTCCACTTTCATAAAGCCTTTGAAAGTTTCATTTGCACTTTTCACTTACATTCACAATTGTTGTCTTTCGACATGGGAAGTGTCACACATCATAAAAGGAGGAGTTTTGGTTCATTTCAATGGATCTTACTTACCATGTATACAAGTATTAGATCCATTCCCAAAGTTTCACGCAATGTCACACTGGTGTCGTCACTTTCTTCACAAAGTGTATCTTAAGTGTCACACCTAGTCGAAGGGAGTTAATTGTACATTCTTAAAATTCAGTTCTAATACATTCTCCTTCACTATTGTGTTCTATTCATCATAAAGAAATGAATTAGACATATTCCGTAAGTTTTGAGCATTGTCATACTAGTGTTGTCACTGTCATCACAAAGTATACCTTAAGTGTTGCACTTGGAGGAGAGTATTGTTTCGATGTCACATAAAGCAGATTCTATGAAGTGTTGAAGTGTTGAGTCTTTTATGTTGTGTCATTTAGTATTTTGAGTGTGTTATTATGTTCAAGTCTTACCTTGGTTTCATATCTACTTCATTGATCCTAAAATTAGTCAAATTTGGAATATTCTCTACCTGATCAACATGACCTCATTTAGGCTCCTTGAACTACACATTATGTAGTAACAAGCCTCAAGTTTCTCCCTTGCCTCTTGTAACTCTCAAATGTGTAGTTCCTTCCTTTAGGGAGTCTGCATTGCGTATTCATGGTGCTGAAGGATGACCTCCCTTCCCTAAAAAAATACACAATCATCCCACCTCGATAGTCTTTTACTCTTCATTGCATAGCCTTAATCATCAAGATACCTCCTTGAGTCCTTGAACTACACAACTTTGAAATCCTCTAACCAGTCTCCCTCCAGAACTGTGCATTGCATAGTCTCAGGGCTCAATATTTCCTCACTGAGATCCTCAATTATGCAGTCATCTTTCCCATGCCTTTAGAACTGAAAATTATGCAATCTAAAACATTAGTCCATGATTATTTACCCTTGTAACTATGCAACGTACAATACATCAGTCTTCCTCTCAGTCTAGTAGCCAGTTCTAGCTCAATCAACATTTTCATGAACCAAGTTAGAACATGATATTTCCAAAATGATGCCATGTTCTCATGAGTGGACTTCAGTTGTAGATACTACATCTTGACATGACATGATGATGCCCAGAGAGGAGGAGAAGGAGACTATGCTAAAAAACACTTATGAAGATGAGACCACGTTGTGTTCATTGATCGAGAAGATGAAGGAACACTAGTTTATGACATAAAACCAAAGATCAATAACACATGAAGACTCTAAACCATTCAACCCCTTAGAGGGTGAATATGAAGAAAAAAAACAAATATTTCATGAATATGAACTACTGAAAAAAAACTCAAGAATATTGAAGACAAAGCAGCAAGAGAAATAATCTGCCATTTCCACTTCCTCTTGAAGTCTGTATTGTCATTGCCATGTTTTGATTTGTACCAGTTCCATCAAAATGTCATGTGTGTCATTGTGTCTTGCCACATCACTTGTGGATGTAATGATGTAATTATCAAAAGGAAAGGACAAAATTTAATGTGTGGAAGTCCAAGAGTCATATGTGGAATTAGAAAATTTCTATAGTTGTATATGGACAAAAGAGTATTTATGAAAATTCCATAAGTGATATAGAAGTTCATAGGTCACATTAGAAGTCTAAGAGTCATGAGGGAGGCTCAAGAGTAAAAGGGATATGAAAGGTCATTTCTCTCGTTATAAATACACACTCATAACTCAAGAAAATGGATTTTGGAGGCTTAGCCTTTGGAGAGATAGCATTGGCTTCTCTAACATAGAATAGGAAAGAATATCATTCTTTGTTCAAGCAAGGAGTGACTAAATGTTCCACTATTCGAGTTAGTGGCTCTCCATTGTAATTGTGTACTTGGATCTTTCACATAATAATCAGAAGCTCGATGAGCCAAACATTTTAACGCATGTATCCTAAATGTAATAATAATACCCTTTATATTTTGGCAGTATGTGTTTGGTTCACATGTACTAATTAAATTTAATTGTTTGGTTTTCTTTGGTACTTATCTTGTTGAATGTGTGCTCTATTTGCTTTAATGATCATTGTCTCTATGTCAATTATTTCACTAGATAAGTAACAATCATTTTAATGCTCTCATGTGTCTCTCTTAGGTTAATACTATTACTTCCTCCTAGATACTCACTCCTCTCTCTCCTCTCATGAAAGTATTCTTTTACATATTATAATTAGTGTTTCATAGTGTCAACGTACTTGTTGATTTCAAAGGTTATGTGCTAATAGGGGAATTTTTAGGTCTAAAATGGGTCTCCTAAGAAAAATGTACAACCAAAATAAAATTTATAAGAACCAATAGGATTCAAAATAATGATGTATGTTAGGGCCTAAATCTAGCTCAGGCTAAGAAAGGTAGGATCTAGGGTAACATCAAACCAAGCTTAACCTAGTAGCTAGCCCTACCAGGTCGGGAGACGGCTTTCTCCTGTCAATCTCAGTAAAAATGATCAATGAGGCTTGAGATGACTTGAATGAAAACTGATTTTAGGCTAGGTATTTGTGCAAAAGGGTTTGATTGAATTTGATGATGTTTTGTTGGCTCAAATGGAAAGGCAGTTTTTGGGCCTTGGGAGTGAGGCTTAGTTTTGCAGAGGTCTCAATGGGGCAAGGTAGGCGAGTGATTTGATACTTCAAATTGAATGAAATGGAGAGATTTAGATAGGTGACGAGTTGAATAGGGCAAGAAAACCTCAGGGACCCTCTTCAAACAGCTGAAAACATCAATAACTAAGAAAACCATAGGTAGAGCATTGCAATTTCAATGGATTCTACCTTTATACTTGTTTTTTTTTAGTTAAGAAGAAGCAAGAGAGATAATGGAATACATAAAACACATATAAACTTACATTTATAGAAGGAAACACAATATCAAAGCAACATGCCACATGAATCCCATATAGTGCTGCAAACCCTGGTCTATTCCTTAGCCAAAACTGCTGAGATAATGTATACAATGAAGCTCCAAGCTTTCTCAAAGGTCCAACCATGCTAATGACTGAAAAATCACAAGATATAGGCAAACAAAAACTCATACTAGCCTCTAGGGGTCGAGCTCATGAGTTTAGGAGATGCTCCAACTAATTCTAAACTGAGAACTACAAATTAGGCAGTGGAACAACTTGCCTCTAGAAACTAGGGAACTGATTCATTTAGTTGCAAACTAACTTTTGATAGATGAATCTACCTCCATGAGTGAAAAGCTTACATAATTACATCAAGATCCATTAATTTACATTAAATTACATCATAAATTTTACATTAAGAAAGAGAAAAGTCTAACTATCAAGGAACTAGGCGAAAAACATAGTATACTTGGTCAAACTGAGCAAAATTTCCCCTATGCGCCACGCTGATTTCTCTATGCATAGTCCCTGTTTGCAGCCACTTTTGGAGGCCTTCCCGGTGTCCAAATTTGCTCCAAGTGTACTTGTTCGAAAGGCATACCTGTCTAATTTCTAGCTCAAGTTGAATTCTTGAATTTGGCCTCCATTTGCCTCTCCAAAACTGAGTTCTTCCAACATTGCTTCTTGTGTGTCAAAATAGGGGTAGTAAGGTCATTTTTTGGGTGTTTCTGACCTTTCTGGGGCCTCAAAACCTGTCAAAATTTCTTTGCCATTGGTAGGCATGCATATTTTTCCAATAAAAATCCAAAGATGCTGAGTTTTTATCATTTGGAGGCCTCCATCAAAAGCGAGCGCCAGGTGGCACGACGCATTGGGTAGAAAATTCTGTGTTTTAGCCCAAAAATTTCAAAAATGCAAAAAGTGTCCCAAATTTTTTGAAATTTGGGCTGAGTGTTCTCCATCAAGTGCTTTGTTGGGCCAAGGAAGCCTTAGCCAAGATCTAAAGTTTATCTTGTGCTTTTTTCCTCCTCGATCTCTTCTTCAACTTGGCCTTCAAGCTCCTGATTCTAGCTTGGCACACCATATTCCTTGACAAATAATGATATGCCATGTTTCTCAACATATTTTTCTCATTGATGGCTTTCTCCAACATCCTCTCCAAGTGGATATTAGTCCTCTCCAACCAAGACTCACGATCAGCATTGATTTCTTGCTCAAGTGTTGTGAAATTGACTTTCCTCCATTTGGCAGCTTGTCGTTTTCTCGTATGTTTCTAAGCTCCATTATGGTTTTCTGATCCTCTAGTTGCTTATTTCTTTGCTCCAGGTAATTTATTATCCACTCGTCTCTTTCCAAGTTGATGGACAAAGCATTTATGTCCACCTATTTCTCTTGGATGACTTCCTTGAGCTTTGAGCTTTGTGGGCCCAAATTTGTTTCTTCATCTTGAATGAGAATGAAATTAGTCTCCTGCTCACCTAAAGGCCCCACATCATGTAATGGCCTCTTTCCCTTGTCCTAAACCTATTGTTCCGATGAAGGAATAGAGACCCTTTCCACCCTGGGTGGAGATAATACTCACTTTGCTGTTGCAAACAACCGTCTAGTGCCCTTTTGATATGTGACAAATACCGGCACACTACTGGTATGTGTCTCATGACCCTCCTACTAATGAGAAGGTCCACCTGCCTCATGAAAAGTCTCTAGAGGTACCCGAGGAGATGTGAAGAACTCATGAGAAATGAAATCCTCCCATGAGATGCCCTGCAAACCAAGCTGACACATGACCAGAATTTTGATGAGTGAAAAATGGTATATACTATTAAACTGCTGCTGAGGAGTCTTCTGTTGTACTAGTGTGGTCATCTTCTCAATGTTTCGGCAGATGAAGTAGGGGATATTCATCACTCTCACTTTGGTAAAGTGCATCAACAATCTGATATGATAAGCATATAGGCAAGAAAACCAGCCCTCACAGCTGAAATTTCATTATGAGTTTCATCAAGGGAGCATATGAGTCTTTCAGGTACCGAAGGGGAAAAGCTCTGCTGAGTTTTCTCAAATAACCTAGCTTGATGTATGGTTCATAGTGTTCCCTGTCAATCTACTGCCATTTATTCCACTGCTCTCCGACATTAGGAATGCTGGTTGCTAGAGAAATAGACTCCGGTGTCAAGGTGAATGTCACACCAGCTAGAGTGGTTTGGCCATTACGTAGATGAAGCACAAACAACTGGGCTAACTCATGATGATAATGACTCTAGCAACCATCTCATAGAACTAATAACAGGATTGGTGTTTGAAGCATGTGATAGCAAGAGGGCAGGCTTGCAGCTTAGCAAGTGAAGTAGGCTCCTCTCTTATATGTTTGCCACGCTTGTGAGGTCTCCTTGGTGCATGCATTTCTATAGGAAAGTCATTGTGTGTCTCTTCCTCTCGGTCATATGAAGGAAAAAATTCCATGCTTGCTAATGTGTGAGTTTTCTTGATGAGTATGAAGAGATTTATGGGGTTTGTAGTTTTCTGCCACCAAGGGTAAGAATATGTGAGGGAGTGTGGAGGGAGAGGATATGAGGGGTTTTGGGACTATTATGACAGGGTTTTGTGGGAAATAGGGGATTAACGAATAATATGGAAGCTTAGGGACAACAATTAGGGTTTGGGGATTTGTAATTAGGATTTTCGAAAATGGGATTTGGGGATAGGGGTAAATGATTTTTAGGAATATGGGAGTTAGGGAATGGGTGGATAAGTTGGGAAAATAAATCGAGGAATGAAAAAGTAGGGGAGTGGTAGAATGAACTTGGTAGCAAAATGAAAAATATAAACCCTAGGCAATGGCTTTTGAGAAATTTCAAGGAAATAGGGTTTGAGTTTCTTCACACAACCACCATAAATTTTTAAGAAAAACTATTTCACTAGCAAGGAAAAGATCTTGACTTACTTGCACACTAGAAGACTTGAGTGATTTTGGCAATGTGAGGGAGTTCTTGAGGAAATTGGGCTTGGTAGCTCTATGCGCCGCACCTCAAACCCAACACGCCGCACCTCCTGTGTGCAACACACTAGTGCAAAGTTAACACTGAGGAGGACAACCTTATGTGCAGCACCTCTTGTATGCACCGCGCCTCTCATCCAGTACGCCGCTTCTCCAAAACTGAGTGCTTTTGCTGCGATTTGCTTTCCATTTTCCAACACGGCTTTCACCTTGGTCAATTTTTCTTCTTGGAATGGAAATGAGCTTTTGAATTGTATAAAATGATTTATATACAAGAGTTTTTTAATTTTTGATTCATAAAACCCACTTTTATAATGATTGCCATGTGACTTTACTTTTCACCTCTATTTTTTGAGCAGTTTACATTATTTGAGCCTTTTGATGAACTAAATGACTTGATTTTTGTTTGCCTTGTAGGGGATGGAGCTACTAAGGCTTGGTAAGGTGACCAGGATTTCCACTGAGGTGATTTTTTTTTTTCCGAAGAAAAAGCGAACTTTTTATTAAGAGAATAAAAAGTTACATTGCATATGCCGAGCATTTCTGATAGAGCTGCTTGCCAAACCAAGCAATCAAAAAACTATAAACTCCTTTCTGCCCTTTTGAACGTAGAAAACTGAGCAAGTTTTAACTGAGGAAAACAGCTGAGGCAAAACAGCCATGTCCAAAAACCAAGCCTTGTCTGAGAGAGGCAGATCATAAACAATAAACAGCATACTAAACAGGCCTTTGGGTCTCCTCAACAGAGAGGAAAACAACCCACAAAAAAATATATAATAATATGTATCAGAGTTTTAGAGAAAGAGATGTCTGAGAGAGAAAGTCTAAACAGATATATATGTGTTAAAAACAGAAAAAACAAAACCAGTAGCTGAAGAGTTATATATAAGGCGGCACATCTGATGAAATGGACTGTCCTTGACAGTCTTAAACTATTTTCCACCCTCCCAAAGCTTGCTGCAAACCTTCCTTAGAAAGCTTGTCCGCGGCATCGTTGCTATCCCTGTAGATATGGCATATGGAGAAAGAGTTAAAAGATGACTTTAGGACTAGAAGTTCTTCCAGCATGGGTTTCAAAATTTGATTTTTGCATGTACTTTTTCCGTTGATCCAATTTACCACATTGAGGGAGTCACCAAAGATCTGAATAGTGAAGGTGTTTCTATGAATAAGCCAACAAAGGAGCAGTCTCAGAGCTGATAATTCGGCAAAATTATTTGATCCTGAGCCCAATCCCACTGAAGCTTTAAGGGAGTGTTGAGCATTTAGGTGAATGACAATTCCTGTGCCAGCTGTGTTATTTTGGGATGCTCCGTCAAAAAACGCCCAAGGGATGCCATCTTTGATTTGAACTGTCTTGTTTGTATTTTGTGGTCTTTTTTCTTCAGGTTCGGGGATGGAAGAGTAAATGGAGACCGCTTGGATGGCTGTGACAGAAGGCTGGGTTCCTCTATCTTGAAAAATAGCTCTGTTTCTAGCTAGCCAGACACCCCAGCAAATGATGGGCGGAAGATTCCTCAGATTCCCCTCCAGGTACTGCTGCCACCAATTTGACCAAGCCTCATCCAGATTTCCATTTCCCCACTGAAATTTTTTATTCAGCAGCTTCTCAGCCTCCCTCCAGATTTTAGCAGTCTCCGAATAGCGAAGGAACAAATGATTTATGGAATCCTCTTCCTCTTTACAAAGGGAGCACCTCCCAGGGCCATACATGAATCTAGCCTGGAGGATGTCCCATGTGGGAACCTTCCTTTTAAGAAGGCACCAGAGAAAGAGTCGAGCCTTAGCAGGGCATTTGAGCTTCCAAATTTGTTTTTTCCACCACTCGGGGTTTTCCCACCCTTTCCTGGATTGTATGAACTTATAACCATCTTTGGGGGAGTAATCGCCAGTTTCTCCATGGGCCCAGATCAGGCTATCCGGGTTGTCTGTAATTCTTACATTTGAGCAAACAAGTTCTTGGGTGAACGAAGACCATTCGTTCCACCACCTCTGATCCAGCTAAAGATCTCCTCCATCTTTCCAAGCCTGACTCCAGATGCTCGAATGACCCACCTTTTCCACCTGATCAAGAGCTAAAATATTTTTGTCTTCTAAATGCCTGATTAGTTCAGGTGAAAGGGCATAGTTTTCATTGCATCTGATCCATGGATCTTTCCCAATCTTCAGATTTCTACCGTTTCCAATCTTCCATGCCAAGCCTTGTTCAATTACCTTGAACGAATCCACAGTTGCCTTCCATATCACTGATGCATTCTGTTTATTCTTAACTGGGATCCTTATCCATTCCTCCAGAGGGACCGGGTCTATATATTTCCTTCTGATCACTTTGGTCCATAAATTTTCCATCTTTATCAACCTCCATCCCGATTTTGCTGCCAGAGAAAGACTGAAGTCTGGAAGATTTTTAATCCCCCAACCACCCCAGTCTTTGGACCTTGCCACCTTGTCCCAGCCCACCCATGGAAGTACTGGGTTTTCCTTGGCACCATCCCAAAGAAATCTACTGCATAGCCTTCTGATCTTTTCCATGATTCCCTTGGGGACCCACGTAAGAGCAGACCAATAGACTGGAATGGCCAAAAGTACTGATTTTATTAGAGTCAATCTGCCCGCTCTTGAGAGCCATTTAAAATTCCAATGGGAGATCCTGGATTCAATTTTTGCAATCAGCCAGTTCCAGTCCTCCTTCTTATAAGCATTTGGTTTTAGCCAGAAACCTAGGTACTTGAAAGGAGTTTCCAAGGTACTGGGCTGGAAAGGTAAAACTGATTGTAGCCTTACCCTCTCCTGAACTACTAAACCTGTCATAATCAGCTGGGATTTCCTTTGATTTATCTGCATGCCAGTGGCTTTCAGAAACAGATCTAAGATACATTTTAGTTCTTTCATTTCAGAGAGCTCAGAATTTGTGAAGATTAAAATATCATCAATAAAAAGGAGGTGAGATATAAATAAATTTGTGGCTACCTCAATACCTTTTACCTTCCCCTCTCTTCTGGCTTTGTGAATCAGCTGGCTGAGACCCTCCGCAACTAGAAGAAAGAGTAGAGGAGACAGAGGGCACCCCTGCCTCAGACCCCTTTGACCTTTGAAAAAAGGGGTGGCCGCTCCATTGATGAGAATTTCATAGCTTACATTCGAAATACATCCCATTATCCAACTGATGAAAGCTGGTTTAAACCCAAGGTGGGTTAGAAGAATCCTGAGATATAACCAATTTATCCTGTCATATGCCTTGGACAAATCAATTTTGATAACAGCACCCTTCTTTTTCTTTTGCCTCACACTATGCATGACCTCCTGAGCGACTCCTATTGCTTCGTGAATTTGTCTTCCCGATAAAAACCCAAATTGTTCCATAGATATATGTCGAGACAGAATTGGTTTGATTCTGTTTGCTATCACTTTTGCTATGATTTTGTAAATACTATTGCATAGCGATATTGGTCTGAAATCTTCAAAGCTTTCCGGGACATCCTTCTTTGGAATTAGGGCTATAAACGTAGCATTAAAGGGACTATAGAATTCCCCTTTTTTCCTGGCCTCCTCCACTACTTCTGTGATTTCTGCTCCTATTAGTTCAAAAAAGTGAAGAAAAATCTCTATGGACCATCCATCTGGTCCAGGGCTTTTCTCTTTTGCCATGGATTTTATTGTAGCTTCCACTTCCTCCTTTGTAACCTCACAGTTTAGGTCCTCCGCTTCGTCCTCTTCCAAAAATCTCGGGAAACATTGAGCTGTCCTTATTACCTCCGCAATAGTAGTCTCTCTCGGATCTGCGAAGAGCTTTTGGAAGTGACTCTGACCTAAATTTGACAGAGATTGAAAAGTCTGCACTTCCCTTCCTTCTTCATTTTTTAGAGCCCATATTGTATTTGCCGATTTCCTCCCTTTGGCATAATTGTGGAAAAATCTGGTATTTTCATCTCCAGCTTTGAGCCAGATTGCCCTACTCTTTAATCGCCATTCTTCTTCTTTTTCCAGTAGAATTTTAGACTTGAGTTTCTCAAGATGGAGGATTTTTTCCTTTGAGGCCTGCGACAGATAACCATCCTCCTCAATGCTTTCCAGCTTTTTAAGATCCTCACTTATCTTTGAGAATTCCACAATCTGTGCCTCCTTTCTAGCCTTTGCCCAGCTTATGGTGGCTTTCTTTAATCTTTTAAGGTTTTCCATAAATAAGTAGCCTCTATCCTCTGGAGCATTGACTTCCGGGTGCTTCCATGTTTGTTTGAAAAGATTTGAAAAGGACTCCTCTTGTAGCCATGTAGAGTTAAATTTGAAAGGAGCAGGGGGAGGTGAATTCTAAATAGATAGGGAAGTGATCTGAGAGCCCTCTTTCTTCAATCCATTGCCTGAACATAGGGATCTTGACTACCAGTTCCTCATGTATAAAAAAACGATCTAGCCTTTTTGCCACTCTAGCCTCCCCAGTTCTCCTGTTCCTCCAGGTAGGCTTTAGTTTGAGTAAGTTTATGTCTAGGAGGTTATTGTCAGAGAACAGATTTAGGAAAAAGTCTGACAAGGGGTCTTCCCTGGTTGAAGGACCCCATGCCTCTGCTCTACCAATCAAGAAATTTAAATCCCCTCCTAGCACCAAATTTTTGTCCTTCAAGAAAGAATTTTCCATCAGCTTATTCCAGAAAGATACCCTATCCTGGCAGGGGCCGTACACATTACAAATTGAAAGGGGGAAGGCAATTTCTGTGGACTGAACTTCCATTCCCATTGCCTGTTTCATCCCCCACATATTGCTGACCTTTATCCTCCCTTCCTTATAGCCAATTGCCAACCCACCAGAGTGACCTTCTGAATCTATTGCAATAAATTTCCACCCAGGCATCAAAGCATTTAAGGCTTATTCCACCTTGACTCCACTTCCAAGAGTCTCTTGGAGAAAGAGGATATCAGTTTTAGAGTTTAGAAACATCTCCCACAAAACCAGTTTTTTGGGTTTACTGGCTAAACCCCTACAGTTCCATGATGATATGATCATTTGATAACCTCTTCTGGGGGATGCGCTGCTCTAAGTGCCCCTGGGATAGACTGCTGTTTTCCATCTGCTACCTCAAACTTTGCTTTAATCTGAGCCGAAGTGAGATTGGATTTCCTACCTCTTTTCTTCCTAGATTGGCTTTGGGAGGGGAGAGGCCCTATTCCTCCTACTGAGACGCAGGAGATAGCCTTATGATCGAGGGAATGAAGATTGTAAGGGCATGAAGGGAGGAGAGCTGAGGGCCCAGGATCATTAGAAACACCTTCACTGTTCAGATCTAGGGAGGGAAGGGCAGCCGAGATATCCTTTATGCCGGGATTCACATTAATTTCTTCATGAATTAAAATACTATTCTCTTTTACTGAAAAGACAATTTTGTTCAAAGGGGAATGCTCCATACAGACATCCATGGATTCAGCATTAATAACTGGAGGAATGGATGAATCAGAGCACGTACCCATTATTCCTTCGGATGGTTGAGACGGCCTTCTAGGTTGATTTTCCTTTGCTGAGATTTCCTCCAGGGCTGGTTCCTTATCCGCTGAGGTGACCTGGTTTTCCTTATGGGCATAGACCGGCGACTGCACTTCCATTTGAATCTCTGTCTCCATATCCGCAGCATTCAGATCAGATGGGAGATTCTGGGCCAATGTCTCCTTGACGGCATTATTCAGTTCAGATGTGGGATTCTGACCTTGGAAATGATGAATAGGACTATATACATTCTCCCACTGAACCGGCGCCTTTTGAAATCTCCGCCTTCTCCTTCCAAGAGGACATTCCTTCGCGAGATGCCCGTACTCGTGACACCTATGACACCTGAAGGGCAGGTATTCATATTCCAGTATCTACTCGAAAACCATATCCTTGTATTGCAGATTTATCTTTTTTGCTAGACCTTTACCAGGATTCAAACTGACAAGGATGCGAGCCATGGCTTGGTGTCGAGTTTGTTTAAAGGTCATGTAAGCTTCCAAAAAGGTTCCTAGTCTATCCCCGATAGCCTTAAACACTGCTTCCGTCCATAAAAAATGGGGCAAGCCAGGAGCCCTGACCCATACAGGATACACATCTGTTTTCTCACGGCCTGCATCAAACATCGGTGTCCATTTCTTCAAAAGGATTGGAATGTTCCCAATCACCCAATTCCTTGCAATTACCCAATTTGCCGCTTCTTTGCTTTTGAATCTGAACAAGAACCAACCTTTTGCCAAGGTAGAGGCTACAAAAGCCCTCTCTTCTCCTACCATCCAATTCTTTTCTCCCCATTCTTGCAAGAAACTAGAAGAAAATTTCTTCCCTCTCGCCCTGCCCACCACTGTGCAGTCAGCCACCTCCAGGGATTCTTCTATGCTTACCTCCATCCCCAAGACCAAATTCCCTTCCAGCTCCTACTCGCCGATGGGTCTTTGTTTCTTCCTCTTCTCACCTCTTTTCCTCCCTCCAATATCCTCCTCCCGCTCCTCTCTGTTTACATCGACTCTTTCTGAATCCGGGTTTGAAGGAGTAAACCCTAACTCTGGTCTGCGAGGAAAAGGGAATTCCTCAATCTCCCGAGAAGAAAAATCAGTTGGGGGATGGATTACCTGAAAATCTGGACCCTCCGCTTGAGTTTCCGCTTGTGGGTCTGGGGAAACTGCTATCTCTTTGCCCGGCCTGCCTCCATCGCCTTTTGAGACGCCCTGTTCCTTCCCAATGGAAGCCCTAGTTATGGCGGATGCCCTTCCGGCCTTTTTCTCACCTGGCCGCTCTGCACTTGAAATGAAGTTTACAATATCTTCCAAGCCCCCGGAAAGGACTGGCTCTTCAATGGGCAAACTTCCTTTGCTGCCATGGCTCGAGGGACGAAAGCTTGCATGCAGGGTTCCTTCTCTTGGGGTTGCTGAAAGCTGTGCGCCGAAGAAGTCTGGGTGAGTAAACTCATTCTCTTCATAACCTTGGGTCAGTTGTATGAAGGATTGTTGGATTCTGAGTGTTTCTGGTGAAAGTGCTCCAGATCTGCAAGAACTGATGTCTCCAAAGTACCTTTCTATGTTTTTAACTGACGGGTCTTTGCCCCAAACTGACAATATATCTTCCATGACCGGGTCCAGATCCACAAGCTCGGTGGATTTTACCATGGTTACAAACACGGATAACAGGGTAGAAAACAAAAAACAGGTTTACCACCAGCGCTGAGGTCAATGAGTATTTTACTCTTTTATCCAGCTGTCGCCCAAAACGAAAAAAGCTTACCTCCAGATGCCCGTTCCTCCTTCACTGGTTGCACAGCAACCCTGTTCAACTTACTCCCTTCCTCTGGTCTACGCGCCCTATGGTAACCCTAGCTTGATCAGTCGGGTCTAGGTTCCATGCCGACCCGCGTTCGAAACCTTCGCCTTCCCATCATGGTTTCCGTTCGTAGCTTCAACCTCTTGTCTGTGTTCATAGCATCCATATCCTTCACTTGTATATTGCAGGTATCTCCACTGAGGTGATTTACATACAAGAGAACTGAAAATAAATGAATTTATACAATAAAAACCTAAAGTACTATGTTTCTCCTCAAAACAGAGTTTTGAGGAAAAATACATTTCTTAGAAATTTATTATGAAATTTCTTGGTACTGGAACTTTATTCAACCTCCTCAAGTTCCTACTGGCTGTTATTGGACATTTTGAAGACCTCTTTGATGAAACCCTAGACATAACGAAACTGAAACCCTAGAAATGACTTTTGCAAAATTTAAAGACAAAAGTGACTACAGATGATCTTGATGAATGGAAATGGGCCAGCAGGTAAAGGACATGAGGGAAAATGTACAACAAGCCACTACCGTCAAATGATCCATGCTCCTAATGGAATGCAGCTGACTGAGCGAGACATCTAATATGCAATGCAACAACAAAATATGATCTTTGACGGAGGGATGAAGATACCGACACTAACAATGTCAACCATGGGGGATAATTCACCATTTTTGGAGTAAAAGGTGTTAGCCTCTCTCATAAAACAATAATAAATCCAAAAATAAATTAATTAATTAAATGGCTTCTTGGGAGTGTTTGAATATCAATGTCACTATGCCAAGCGCTGCCGATCTGCATCTAATCTCGGGAATGGTGGAGTAGTTTGACTGTCTTGTGCGTTGAGCCACAAAACTGTGGATTCCCAGGCAGGCAACTTTTCATCTCCAGATCGTCGGTGGATGTCTGAGTTGCTGCTTTCTGAACGGATGAAGTGGATCCTTGGATACTGAATGGAGCAATTGTGGCCTCGTCTTTTTTCGAAAGCAGATTTCCTTGAATGTGGTAAATTTTGTTTGATATAGTCATCGTGGGAATATTCAAAAACTGCACAGAAATTTCTTGGGATCTTGCAGAGAAATTTTCTTATTGTGTTCTCTGGATGGAGATGTAGCCGTGTTTATCATTGTGTGGGTCGCAGCTTTCATGCATTAGCCATTTACGAAACTATCCTTAGTGAAGATGGAAACGAAGCGGTCCCTAGCCGTCCTTTAACGAATATATATTTTTTTCTCTGTCTAACGATTATTAATGCTTCTGGTCGTTGTGACTATTGGTCTCCTTCCTTCGGCCACCGGGTTTGATCTGTTAGAAAATCGAAGCTCTGAATCCAATCGACTGCGTGTAAAGATCATAGTTTGGAGTTTGCTTTGATTTTCATATGATCACATATCACGGGTTCAAGTCTCTCTGTTTTACTCAACCAACAACTACTGGTTGTCTCGATCAAAGGCAATAAAGTCTTTTTGGCGTCTGGCAAGTTGGGTCTATTAAAGGAATTGTAGCGGAAAGGCAAACTTCAATAAGTGTTTTGGCAGGCATAATGAGATGCGCGCACTCTAAGGATGGTGAAAACCGTATCGAAGGGGACTTAAACGCACCGCTATCTCAAAACTTCTCAATGCGAATACACCATCCAGCTGAAAGGGGACAATTATCACGTAGTTGCGTTAACATCTCTGGGTCTTTTTTTTATCGTTGCAAGTTATGGGCGTTGTTCAAAGTATAAGGTGAAAAGTTTTTGAAAAGACACATATTGTATGGTACGTCTATTTTTATATTCATAAAGGAATGGTGCATATACCTTTACATACATAAGCTAAAAAGTTTAAAAGGAAACGTGAATTCAAGTGAAATCATAAAGTTCTAATAATTATTTTAATGGGAAGTATGTAAAGGCACTTTTTAAAGAGTGATCATAAAGTATTTTAATGGAGGGATAAGGTATGCTTGTTAAATTGTAAAAAAAAATAAAAAAAATGGAGTAATAAGGTGTTTGGAGTGAGAAGTAAGAAGTGATTTTGTATTTGGAGTGATAAGTGGATTTCTTTGAGTGAGTGCAGGTATTTTTTTGAAGACATTTTTCTTTCAAAAAGTTCTAGAACATTGATTTCATGAAGATGTTGTGAAGCTGAGAAATTATGTAATCCAAAGTTTAATAAAGATATAACTTTTTGTGGTGATTGTGTCCTAGATCCGCCCGAAATTGAATAAGGGGATCTTAGGTACACGAAGAGTGTGTTGATAATTGTGCATGCTTCATGTTGTTGCTTTTTGATTTGTGTCTAGTTTTGACACATAAATGATCTCAATTAACACACATAAAGTTCAATGCAAGCAAGCACAACACTTGTAACAAAATAGCTGCAAGGAAGGATAATTAAGCTCAACACATGCATTTGCGTCACTACAACAAACAATCAAAGTTTTCAACATCGACATTCTACCTCAACAAGCAAATTCCCTTAATCAAGTTAAAGCATTTCAAAGAAAAGTCTACATCAACATTATTGAACTTGTAATCAAACTCAAATTACATTGAATTGTAAGGGTGCATTCTCGGTTGAAACCGACACCCAAGTCTTGAATTGAGTCAAACTGAATTCATTATAGTGAGTCATTAAAATCATTGTAATCTTTTTTGGGTGCATTTTCGACAGTGTTCGACACCCTTCCTTTAAGCAGAATCAAGTGAATGCACGATTTTTAACTCTAAAGCAAACCAGCAACAAGTTCACATCTCCTGCAAGCGAGTGTGAGTGAAGTTCAAACTTTCAAGCGAGCCAGAGTGAAGTTCATTGTAGCAACCATCAAAGCAACCAAACAAGTTCAACTCTAACACCAATCAAGCAAGTTGAGATCGACCTCAAGCGAGCGTGGCTATTCATTCAAGTGAGTGTGAAGTCATCAAGTAAGGCAAGTGAGCATTCAGACAAATGCGATCGTCATCAAGCAAGTGTGAATTCCAGAGTCTAAGTAAGAAAGTTTAACAACTCTAGCAAGTTTTCCCAACAAGTGCAATAAGCAACAAATCAAGCGAATGTGCCATTCAAGTCCCATAGCAAGCGAGCCTGTCATTCAAGTAACAAAATCAAGTGAAACAGTTCAAAGCACGACATCTACGACAAGAGAGCCTGACTTCAAGTGAGCAAGTTCAGATGGCGCAACATATTCAATGGTTAAACATTCTTCATAGTTTGATCATCTCCTGTGATGAAGACATGGTGCACATCAGCAAAGAAACTCTTGCTGACCTTTCACGGAATCTACAACAAACACATGAAACCATTGAGTTTCTTCAACTAGAGTCGCAACTACAAAGAGATGAGCTGCAACAAAAGAGTGCTTCTTCCAAGTCATTCAACCATACAGATGAAGATAAAGATGTTGATTCCAAATCACTCATCCAAACAACTTCAAGTGTCGAAGTTGTTCATGATCAAATTCAAATTTCTTCCAAATCCATCATCAAGCCCTGGGAAGAAATTCAAAATAACAAGAATCAACGAGGCTTAGGATATGTCACTGATGACACCAACTTACATATCCCAGATTATTCCAAGCCAATTAAGTTTGTGAGTGCAGGATTTCTTGAACAACTCACCTTAGTAGGTTCTGAGAAAATTGCAGACAACCAGAATTGCACGCAACCTGAACTTAATGACCAACCGAAATGTTCTCATTGTCAAAGAACCGGTCATATGGAAGATCAGTGTTTTGATCTCCATCCTTGTCGTCATTGTGGCAAGCCTAATCATTCCTCAGAAAGATGTCCCAACCAAAAAAAATCAGTGAAGATACATTATGAATGGATCGATCCTTGGGAATGGTCATCCATAGTCAACCGGTTGTCTCAGTTCTACAACCGACTACAATCACACATAGTGCAGCCAGCAGTGAACCGATGATGGTACTCTCATGCAGTTGAATGAGGGAGTATGACAGTGAAACTCTCCTACACCTTAAGGGGGGGAGTTCAAATATATTTTGGAGAAGATTGTCTCTCCTTTCAGCTAACAAAGGGGGGAAAATGTCAATGAAATTGACAAGTGGTTGTCAGACTTAAAGTCTCGACAACATCAGCGAAGTAGCCAATGGGCATCTTCATTAGCCAGTTGGTTTTTTTCATCAGCAGTGAGCATCAGTAAATTCGCCAGTGGGCGATCAACAGCCAAAGTAGCAGTGAGTAGCTTTCATCATAGGAAAAGCAACATTGAGTTGTTTTTCAACATCTTCAGCCAGTGGGCAATCATCATCAGCAAACATGCCAGTGGGCGTTCATCAAATTGTGTCAGTGGAAACTGGATGCTGTTTTCAAACAAAGGACAGTTGGATCCTTTTGCAGCTTGGCAGGTGATGGAGTTGTCAAGCAACATTCAGAGATGAATCAGGCATGCAGCTGATTCATGTTCTCTTCAGATTTGAGTTTTTTCCAGCATCCAGTTTTGGCAGTTTTTTCAGGCAATGTTTTTGAGGATCAACATGAGAACTTGGAAGATGGTTCCTCGTTCTTATTTTGGATTTATCATTGAAGGGGGGAATGTTAGCCTCTCCCATAAAACAATAATACATCCAAAAATAAATAAATTAATTAAATATTCCAAGTTAGGAATTTGTGCCTAACTCTTGGGTTGTTCCTCTAATATAGGAGTTAGTTTAGGTAACTCCTATATTGGTGTGTGTCTGGTGAGAAATTATCTCAACCAAAGGAGAAATTATCTCAACCAAAAGTGTCTAAGATAGCATGCACTATCTTGAGAACACTGTCTCTCATCTATTTATTTGTAACACTATATTCAATTATTTTAATGTATGAATGAGAGATAATACATGAGGAAGCGTGGAGCTTCAAGGTTTTTCCGCCAATATTGTGTGTCTGGTTTTTATGTGTGATTTATATATTTGTCTGAGTTAATCTCATTTTCATCAAAAAGGTAAAAATATTAAAAAATAGTAAAATAATAAAACTAGTTTTTCAACTCATATTTTCAAGCTATCTCTGTAAGAGTTTACTAAAATTTCGAGCAGGAGGACAACCCATGTTGCATACTTTTGATGGACCTTGCTACATGAAAAATGAGAAATACATGAAAAAAACTGATCGCAATCATGTTTTTCATGTATTTCTCATTTTTCATGTAGTAGGGTCCATCGGAAGTATGAAGCATGGGTACCCTTTGGGTGATGAATCAAATTTTTCATCCAACGAGTGTTTCCATTCGAAATTTTAGTAAACACATAGGGAGGTAAGTTGAAAATATGAGTTAAAAAAATAGCTTTTTCTTTTTTCCCTCGAAAATTTGATGATGTAATCTCATCATATTTTGTTATTTCCACTATTATGTTATAATTTCCTTAGGTGGCCCATTTTAGACCTCAAGAAACCCTAATGATACTCTCCTATGTGATTCTTCAAGGCTAAAGAAAACCTTAGATTTATGGTAATCGGGCCAATACTCCAGATGTGGATCGTAGTCCAAATGGTGTAAGGTCTAATTAGGGCTTCACATTGGGGAGACCCCCTTGGTTGACATATTTCTAGCACCATTAACAATTGGCACTAGAAGGAGGTCCAAATGACAATTTTTGCTCATTGATTTTATTTTAAATATCTTATATTAAATGGCTCATCCCCAAATCATACTCTGCGAGTGTTTTGCTGATAACCCTGATGGTAAAATTTAAATCCTCGATGAATCTCTTTATAACTTGTATCAATTAAAATTTGATGGTGAGGCTCAATTATCCATAGCCGCGCACATATCTAATTTTCTCTATTTTGTGAATTTTATGAAATCCATTTTGAAGATGTTTCTCTTATTCTTTTCTTCCTCACCCTTGAAGGTTGAGTTAACCGATGGTATCATACCTTACCATGTTCTTCCATCTAGTCTTTTGAAGACTTTATCAGGGAGATTCATCTAGCATTTGATAAGTATGATTACCGATATTTCCTTAAAAGGATTAATCAACTAAGAATGAATCCTAGTGAATCAATTAAGTATTTTTCTAATTGATTCCTTCACCTATGTTATGAATTTCCTAGGGAAGATATGGATTATGATTTCTTAAAACAAAATTTCCAAAATTTGGTTCATATTTTTTACATGGTGAGCCCAAACCCCCTGATTTTTTTGCTACTCCAACTTTTTTAAATCATGAGGCACCTCTAATTTCAAAGGAGGAACCTACTATTTCTTTTATCCCTTATCCTCATCCTTTCTTAGTCCCAATTTCGGTGCCTCTTTAGGATGATTTAAATTTGGGAGATATGTAAATCAAATGGTTGATATGTCTCTTCAACCTTCATCCATTTCTCATGATCCAGATATGATGGAGGAAACATTCTAATGGTTTATTGAGCCTAAAGTGAAGACTAATATGTCTATTATGTAAGAAAATATTAAATCTCATAAATTTAGTCTTAAATTTGATTTGGACACCTATCATCCTCTATCGTCTCTCTCTCATGACACCTTGTTCCTTGATTTTCCTAATCCATCTATTCCAAGTCTAAGTAGTGAACAGGTGAAAGGTAGTGACATTTTGCAGGTAGAGGGGAAGGAAGGTGAAGATTCTTTCAATATATATATATATATATATATATATATATATATATATATATATATATATATATATATATATATATATATATATATATATATATATATATATATATATATATATATATATCATAGTCCTCCATGTGAAGATGGTGTTTCCTCATTCTTGGCTAATATTGAATCTGATATATAATCAATCTGAACTCTTCAGAAGCCATAATTCGAATGAGGATCACTTTATTGATATATATGATGATGGATACCCAAGTGCACCAACTGATATCTCAATCTCTCAAGAAGATTTTTTTTCAAAATACTTAGATCTTAAATATAATTTGGTGAAAGAAGATTCTATTACGAACACTTCCTCCTCTTCATCCCCTTATCTGTTGTTCTTTACTTATTTTACTGCATTAACTTGTGATGAATATACTCAATTCTCTTCAAGTTCATCATATAATGAGTTGAATTCTAAATTGACACGAGGTAGTAAGGATATCCCCGATGAAGAAGAAAGTAGTAAAAAAATTGAGCATCCATTCCATCCCTTATCATCTCTTTTTTGGCATGAAGATAACCCTTCAAATTAGGTTTCTCATGACTTTCATCAATTCACACATCTCTAGATTTGTGATGAGAAAAATATTATGAGTTGAGTAATATATTTTTTTAGGTTGAAAAATATGATCAAACTAGTGATGTATATGGATTCCATCCAGATAATGGTGATCCTATTAACTTAATTGATAGTAGTTGTCCACATGAAAATTTCAACTTGACTTAGTTCTCAAAATTTTGCTACCCATAGTTTGAAAGTTCTGGAACTTCCCAAGAAATTGAGGAACTTCAACTCTCATTGATGTTTTGTCAGGTTCTCACAATCCTGGTAAGATCCCTAAATCATGTTAGCTCTAGATTTCCTCACAAAATTCTTTACTATGTATTGTTTTAATGGACGCAAACTTGATGCACTTTGGCAATGTTATGAAACTAGCCCACAAAAGGATAGAAACGATAGATGAATGCCTTAGAAATAAGCCTCTTCGAGGGGGCAACCTCCTTTACATTACACAAATCAACAATTCTTTGATGATATAAATGAAAATACCTCCTTTCTATATGTAGGAGTCTAAGGGGTGATAATATAATTAGCACCGACATAACAATAATAATGTAAGGACACAATAATAACAATAGTGGGATTCTATGGGGCACAATGGTAACAATATGGGGACTACATGGGTACAACAATATAATAAGGGGGTTGTACTGGTAACAATAAGGGGTTACACTAGTAGTATAGCGGCTTAACGTGCCCCTCTCCTTCAAAAAGTGTTGTCCTGAATGCTTGAGTAGTTCTTCATGCTTATGTATAAAATTTTTGTCCTCCCAATTGGAATCTTCAGCGGGTAAGTTCTTTCGCTTAATGAGATACTATGAAATTGATCGATTTCATAGCTTTCAATCCTTATTTTTCTGATTGCTTCAGGTTCCAGTGTGATTTTTCCAGGGAAAATTTTAAGAACGCCCCCCAAATTTATAAATATAATAATTGGGCGAATCTCCATGGTATATAGGAAAAATGGAAGGCGATTTTATCAATAATATAATATGTATATATAATTTTCTGGCGAATCTCTCACCAGGCATGGCGAATATTTTACTCAATTATAAAATCTTGTAAGAACTTGGCAAGTCTTTCACTAAATAATAAAACTTTGTAAAGTCCTAGTGAATTTTAGCATTGTGAACTCTTAGAGAATTTTTAGAAGTGTATAAAACCATATATGATAAGAGCCACATGGTGGAAATATCACTATCTTTTTTCACATTTCCACGACATGGAACTTGTCTATAAAATTATAAAAAAACCAACCAGGAACAGGAACAACTCAAATGCTTTGTGAGAGCTAGTCTAGAAAAAAGCAACAAATAACATGTCGGCAGAATTGTTCATCGGTGAGCCGCTATTTCGTGGGCAATCTGTAAAGGAGCAGTTGGATATCATATTTCCAAATCCGGGAAAGCCTTTCCCATCCCTCACAAGATTTGTTAAAAATGTTGGGTGTCTAGAAGGTGTGGATTTGCTGAAACAAATGTTACAAGTGGATGGAAACAAAAGAATAACAGCTAATGAAGCTTTGCAACATCCATACTTTCAGTCCTACAGGACTATAAACAGCTGCCATAAAGATTAAAAATGGAAATCAGCTACAAATCTCTTGATGACAACACTATCAAGATAGAGGTCGATGCTCTCTTAAAGACAGAGCTGCTGGAAATGGAAGCAGGTGCTATGAAGCTGACACTAGTAAAAGATGGGACAGCACAGCTTCCCATAGTGCATCCCACTCTGGGACAATCAGTTTTTTGATGTTTTGCAGATTGGGTTACAGTCTTGCAACTTGTTTTGGATTTGTCACCAACCTGATGTTTTGCTTCTAATTTATTTTCATCTGGTGATAAACAAAGTGTCAATCTTTTCTCAAGATAAAATAGTATTCTTTACAGACATATTAACTTGGCTAAAAAGTCCAGGACAATATGAACAGGACAGCTTCCAGGTTTTTTTGAAGATTTCTCCTATCAATTTACTGTCGGAGGGTTTTCTGTGATTTCTTGCACTTCTGAAATTTAATCAAATTTCTACTTGAAATAAAAGTTCAGAAGAGACTATATCACTAATGCTAAACACACATAATTGAGAAGCCGATATGAAGCATTGTTTTTTTGGGTGTGTTACAACTTTGGTGACCATGCAGCTCAATCATTGCATGTTCAGTTTGTAACTCCACCTTGAAAGAGTGAAATGTGTGGTGTAGGATAAGAAGCTCTCTGTTAAGGCGCAATTGTTTTTCCCCAAAATTCTAATATCTACATTCTATCTTGTTCATGTCTGTGTCAGGTGATGTTTCTTTTCATGTGCATGTGTTTAGTCAGATATAAAATACTCAAGTTCTCACCAGCCTGGGCTACAGTGGCCATTCTGATGATCTATTTCATACTCATTGCATTTTTCTAATAAAATGACATTATATTCATTTAAATTATGTGATTGAAATAGGGATACAAGAGCTTATTTGTATTTGAAGGTCTATAAGGCAGAGTATAAGCTCACACCAATCCTTGTTATTCTCTGCAAGAGAAAATCAGTTTCTATTTCACTCCTCAATAACACTGACTAAATCTCAGTTTGAAAATCAGTTAAATTAAGAAGACTAAATCCCAGTTTGAAAATCAGTTAAATTTAGATGAAATTACTCATTCAAAATCATTTGGATGAGGAAATTGTCAAATAATTGTAAGTTGTCGTCTTAGAGAACATGAAGGGAGCACATTCGTCATATTCTACCAACTGCAACATACCTACCTTCAATGCACTCTCTGTAAGGACCATAACGGGAGCAAATGTGGACCCATGTACAAATTTTTACTGCCTCAGGGTTTGTTTCGTCCTGTGACTACTAGGTTCGTTAGTCCTTCACATAACTCTTGAACAAAATGAATCCAAGAGTGGAATATAGACTCTTTACACGCAATTTATTTTCTAGAAAGTCTATACAGAGAAATGAAAGTTGCAAGTATAAGAATTATGCTTCAAAAATGAATTTTCTTGTGTAGTGAGCTATACCAAGGGTATGCTTTTGCAAAGTTTTATAACAGAAAAATTTGTCAAGAGGAATTTATTAAGGAAATCTCTTGTTAGAAATGAAATCCAGTTGAGTTGAGATAAAGTCCATAGTTACAAAGAAGTATTGTTGTGGAAAGCAATTCCACTATGACATTCTTGTACATTTTAATACAATATAAAAGGAAATTGATGTGATTTCCAAGCTACTTGAATCCATTGAACACAGAGAGAATCAGTTGAGAACTGATGAATGAACATGGAAATCGATGTAATTCCTAAGCTACTTGAATCCATTTTGAACACAGAGAGAATCAACTGAAAACTAATGAATGAACATGAGCTGAAGCAAAAGGACACTATCATTAAGCTAGTCGACCCTGAAATTGAAGAAAATGATCATGTCAAACAAATCTACTAGCAGTGTACTAATAACGGTAAAATCGACTTGCAAGAAGAAAGTAACTTAAATACCACATTTGTTGGAAAATGAAATCAATCAAAAAATGTTCTAACCAGAGATGAAGTTGATTCAAATGAAAGAAGTTCAAATCAGGGTGAGGTGAACCCAATAAATGAGATGTCGATAATCCCAGGAAAAATCAACTAGCAACAATGAAGGAAATCGATTGAAAATAATTAGTTAATTCCATTGTTAAGATTTCAACTTGGATATCCTTTGTTGCCCAGGTACATTCTCTTGGAGAAATCGACCTGCATGTTAGGATGTAAATAAGTTCCAATTAAACAGAACATTTTTATTTGAGGGGAATTGAGGTCCAAAAGAGCAGAGTTCTTGGCAGAGGAACAATATAACTGCAAACACCCATTCAATATCTATGACTATAGATTGAAGTTCTGCAACCTTGGAAGCACTATTGAGTACTTAACCAGAGTTGTAGAATCATTGGTACTTTATTAGATTTGATATGCAATACAATGCTTGATTCGCCTTGATTCCCATTTATTCTGTTTAATTTCTGCATACTGATTCCTACTGATACCATTCCAACTGCTTGAAACAATAACATTTTCAAAAGGTCTCTTTCACTCTCACTTCAATTAGAACAGTACCCCTTTCTCTACTACATTCATGCACATATGCTTACATTTCCAATTCTGCAGATTGGTTTTCATGAAATTAACCAATATTTGTTTTGCATCAAATGAATTCACATAACTAAACAAAGCACTGAAAATATCACGAAAACTGAGTGGCCTCTCTAGTATTACAAGAAGATTTATTCAAAAGAAACAAGACGTTAGTTTAAACTACCCTAGAACAAGTCCATGTGGATGCTTATTTATGACATGCCACAATGCTGTCCATCAAAATATTTTCCTAAAAACTGTCTCTATATTGGGTTTCAATGGTAGGAGTTTTAGAGTTTTCCCTGATGATGTCTTGATTTTAAAATAACTTACTTACTTGGGACCATTCACCCTTAATTTCAGAGGTGGCCGTGGTAGAAGAGGCAGGCACTCATCTAACAGTCGAAAGCCCTTTACAAAGGGGAATGGTACCAGCATAGAGAAGAAACACAGACGGTTTGAAGAGGATGATGGATCTGCCAAAGATGAACGATCAAATAAGGTCCAAAAGCTGGAAAATGATGGTGAATTACAGGCATCTGAGACTTCCAAAGCTGCTGAGGATAATTGAGCACCTCAGATGATTCAGCAGACCATGCCATACGCTTTATTTTTTTTTATTGATTATAGCTTTATTTTCTTGAACAAATTTTGGGTTTCATATTGTATTTCTTGCCTTTTCTTTTTTCCCTACAAAAGGTGTAGGCATTAAAAATTTTGAAGTTAGAGATGTAGGATAGTTTTAATGTTTTGGATTTGAAGGCTGAATTTTTTAAGGTGTAATGTTATAGAACATCTTTGCAATTACCTGAACTCGAGAAGCAGCGTTTCATGGCAATAAAAAATTGCCAAAATATAAATACTATATAATTATAAGTTGAGCTCATATATTTGCAAAATCTGTTAGATTCTTACAATTATTATTCTTTTAGTGATGAGATTAGTATGTTGTTAAGTCAGCAGAATGGTACCTGTCTCTTCATGTTATTATGTAGCAAAATGGTACCATGGAAGGAATATGACCCACGAACATATAGTGGTGGAATTTTACACAACCTAAACCATTCTTATTGAATTTTGTGGATATTGTCATGATTATGGCTTGGTAATTAAATAAAAAGGAATTAGGTTCAGTCCTTTACAATAAGTGATGAATATGCACATTAGTATGGTGACAAGGTCTTTAGTTATTGCTATTGTTAACCATAAATCCTTCCATCGATGGAAACATTTCTATGGATGAAAAGTGAAAATGCAGTGTGGTGTGTGCTGTGATATCCTTGAAGATGAATAAATGCATTCTACTGTGTAGCTTTTAACTTTTGATTCTCATTAATACCATAGTATTCACCGGTACACCTTTGCATTGTCTTCTGTGATATTCAACCTGAATCTTGAAAACCCTGCATCTGTTCATTCCTGATATTATGCAATAAAAATTGCTAGTGTTATAAATGAAATTTGAAAATTAGACATGGCTACTCTGTTTTAATAGTTGGTGAATGCTAACCATTAACTATTTGAACCCTTGGTCCTTTTGTTAGACCAAAAATGCATCAGGCATGGCCCTTATGGCGCATCAAAGAAGGATCTCAAGCTTCAACACATTTTCATATTTTTTACTTGAACAAGCTTGACATTTTTGTAACAGAAATGATTCAAATGGCTAGCCTTTTCCATCATAAAATAAACTTGTTTGCTACTTTTTTTTCCATCGTTTATAACTGGTTAGTCCCTTCTATTGACTTGACTTTACATATATGGTTGTAAGGCCTCCTGGTTTTAGTCATCCATTAAAACAGGGGATATTTGTGCACTAAACGTTCACTCCATGCTTTATTTTTCTGCTGAAAAAATATTTGAATCAACAATAACCTCATAATCATGTTCAAAAGGCCTCTCATTGTCATGCTTATTTGAACTAAGCACTAATCTAGCATTGTAGGCTTCCTATCATTTCCTTGATTTTAGTCTTTACTTCAAAGCAAGATCATTCTAAAGCTACATTTATAAAAAATGATCTATTATTATTTTTTTGAGTAAAGGTTCGCCTTTTCATTATGCCATCAATCATTCACAACTGATTTGACCTTGCATTATTGATTTTCCCGATGGGAAAACAGACGAATAACACAAGTTTATTAAGGCAAAGTAACCCCAAAGCACAGAAGTTGGGATCTTTCTAATGATGGGCATTACTGCAAGGCAGCCAACCGCCATCAGAGATTGCAACAAATTACTCAATTGTTGTTCTTTCACCTCAACAGGAAGCAGGTCATCCACGTCCTTGTCAACATTAAAAATTGATTCATCAACTGGGCATCCATATTCCCAGTACTTGCGGCCAACTGAATTGTGGTCTCTTTCAATTCCTTAAGTGCCTGCATAAATGTTTGGGACATGACAGGACAAATAAATAAAGGGAGAGGAAAATTAGATAAAATGAAACACCCAAACTCAAAAATAAGACCATTACCAAGGCAGGTGGAGGCTGATAAACCATTGGGGTCTGCATTTGCTCATAGGCTTCTTGCATGTTTCTGTATAATTTCCCTAAGGTTGAATTTTTCAGCATACTTTTCCAGATTGTTGTCACTAACTTGCTAAGCACCAACTGTAACAAAAGTACTTGTAAGTTACTTGTCTATAAAATGTCTGAATTGTGTCTTTTCCCTGAGAAGCTGCAATTGATAATTCCAATATATTAGTACCTGATGTTTGAGGGTAGCTAAGCCTTTCATGTGCATTGGAGATTCAGGAATAACACCATTTGAAGGAGGTATGCCAACAATACCACATAAAATAGTCTGTCACAATAAAAGGAAAATTTATGAATCCACTAGAGATTTTTTATGGAGTTGAAAACAAAGAATGAAGAGTTAGATCAAGATGTCTTTAGGAGAGCAAAAGCTCTTCCAGAATAGGGTAGCCAGTGATAGTTGAACCTAAACATGAACCCTGACAAAAATTACAACATAGTTCTAAATAATATATATTTACTGTGGTAATGGGCCTTGACACAATCTCTGCAATAATGGCCCTGCTTGATACAACATCATTTTTCAAGGGTTTTTTGTGAAGTTTCCTTTAAACTTTTCTATGCAGACTTCTTCCCTTTCTTCTTAGTGATTTCAGTGTAAGTGCTCAGTATACACTCTTTTAAGTGAATCTGTTCCAACAATGTTCTTTCTGCAGTAACATTCCACCAAGAAAGTTAGCCACTTTATCAGTGGCATTCACACTGGTCACAAATGGCTGAAACATTTTTTTCAACCATTGGAACAGTGGCACTACGAACTTTAGGATCAATTCTATCATTAACTGCTCCAAATTGATCTTGCACATCCTGAATACGTATCGTATAAACAGTGATATACACAACCAATCATTTAAAATGCATACAGTCATTTCCTAGAATAGAGAATCCTTGTTCTGTTAGAGAATCCTAGTCCAAATCTTACAAGAACTAATCAAACTTCTAATTTGAGGACCAATATGATCTGCAATAGTAAAACTTATAATGTACTGCACATCTTCATTGTGCGCCAAAAGCTTTACTAATTCTTTAGCAACAGTGCAATTTGTCTTCTTACCCTCCACAAGTCTTAACAATCAATTCTTCAATTATATGTTTAGCACCCTTCACTTGAAGATAGGATAATTCTTCCCATCAAGCTTAATGTTGGGTAGAGGGATGCTTTAAGATGAAGCTATCCTCCCCCTTGCTCAACAATTCTCTACAGATCTCAGAATAGAACCAAAGGTAATCTCAGGAACAGCGTACTATACTACTATGACAAAGAACCACAATTCTGAAAGAAACATCAGTTTGGTTAGGATCTTCAAACAGCTACCAAGGAATCAAGCAAATGCTACTCTGCAATTGCAAGACTTCTAGTATCCAGATGCATTGCATTGCTCTATGGCACATCAACGCAATTAATTAAGCATAGAAATAACATCTCTATGTAGCGGCACTTAAAATATTACAAAAGGTGATCATTCACTGAGGTACATTCCAAAAAATATATAATTATTGTTGCCACATCATCCAGATTTAGAATAATAATCTATTGGAATGGACACATTGATAAAAATTCCATTGTTGAGTTTGGGTTTGAGTTATTTCTTCCTCTAACTGCTCTCCAAAGCTAACTATTCAAACCAAGTCACCCTTCAATGACATACAATTCACAAGGTTCTCAAAGGCAGAAAAATCAAAAGTGTATAATAGTTAATATGTCCTTTACTGCTCCATTTTCAGGTGAAAGATTCTCAGTAATATAAATAGATCTTCCAATAGTCAACATGTAACAACAACCAAGAAAATATAGGAATCCACCAATAAACTATAATGCAAGGTCTTTTTTCTCTTTTCGAAAGGTTTCCATGAAAAACTTGTTCAAATTCATTTGTAGAGTAAGCACATAAAACGTTAATGTAATTAACCTTGAGCATGGAACATAATTCTTCTTAATCTCCATGATATTCAAGAATCAAACTCCAATGGCAGCATTGGCTTCAACACGTCTTCCTTTTATCCCTTCAAAGCTGCCATGGGTCATGATGGCTTGATCAATGATCGCATGCTCTTAAGACCAACAGTCTATACATAATTAGACTACAGTCTATACAATAGTCTATACAGACACTGTGTTCAATCCAGATTTTGATTACAAACACCATTGAGGCCATACGGTATCTCCAATTTTTCACATCATTGAGGTCATCAGTATCTCCAGTTTCAAACAGCATTCAGGCCACATTTGCTTCAAAGTGCTTACAAGTATTGTCAAACGGCAGTACATTCTAAATTTACTCATATTACACTTGAGAACTAGAACACATACCGCTTGAGAAGAGAGCTGCTGCCGCTTCAAGTACCTCAAGTGTAATATGAGTAAAGTTAGGCCTAAGCACCTTTATTATTGAGATTGAGTGCTTTCAAATACCAGGAGACAGGTGTGTGTGTTGACTTCAAGTTTGGCCTGGGAGAATTATTACACACTTTAAGCAGATTCTGTGAGGTTTCAAGGCACAGTGGGAACAAATCTTCAACTAAGGAGGTTGAGAACTGTCTAGTGACCTAGAACAACTAAGTGGGTTATGCGAAGATATTTATTAAGGGTGGTTGTGTTGAAGGTAGTAGGGAGGTTTAGAACGCAAGACAGGGGCGAGTATAGTCACTGTGAGAAAGAACTTGTGGAAAATCTGGGAAAATCAAGATTGTTTGTTATGTCAAAGGTCAAAGGAATAGAGCAATTGACTAGTGGGTCATAACGTAAGGTTCCACAGTTAAGGCTGCTAGAAAAAGGGACCGGAAGAGCCAAAAATGGGAAGGTGAATGAATGAGATGGACTACGTTGAATGATGGAAATATGAGAGTAGCCAAAAGGTATGCATTAAGTGGTACTAGAGCAATATTGATGCTCTTGGGGATTGACAAGTGATTGAGGAGGTTTCTGCAGTGAACCAAAAAGATTTATAAGATTGCTCGTGAAGAAGAGACATCAAAGTTGAGACAAAGAAACCAAGAAAATTTTGGGCAAGAGGAACCTAAGAAAAAAAGTGAGGAGAGAAAGAGATTGAGAACGGAATACAGGATTGGAGCATATTAAAGAAGTACCAACCAAGTGTAGAGCTAGGAAGAACTGAGATATTGAGACCTCAGAGGTTAAGGAACTAGTAGGTAACTGGTTTGTATTTTTTTTTAAATGTATACAAGGAGTTAATCCTTACAGTGGTAATAGTAGAAGGAGTGGTAACAGAGGACCAATAAAGTTCTTAAAGTGTATGGCAAGAAACTTACGACAAATAGGCTACAAAACAAAACATAGAAGGTTTCTAGCTGAGGTCCTCAAAGAGAAGAGAACAAGTGGAGTTCTCAAAAGGTGAGAAAAGTGTAGAAGCCATAGAAGACCAGAGCATGCTCAAGTGGGTTCCAGAGGAGGGAACCAGAGGAATACCAAAAGCCTAGGTTGAGGTGAAGTGGGTGAGATATTGGGTAACAAGTGATGGAGAAGAATTGTTAAAGGGGCTTGAGTGTAGCTCACAATGAGCAAGAGAAAGCTCACAAGAAAGGAGGAAAGAAGATGGCTACTGATGGACATAATTCAAAGAGAGGCCATAACAAAAGGGAGAAGCATGCCAAGGAAAATGGCATGAGTAAAGAAGAAATTAAAAAGGAGATTTATGAGTTGAAGGAGAGATTCAACATAGTCAAAATGAGGCTTGAAAGAGAATACCAAAGGTAGAGATGGGACCTAAGGAAGAAGGCCAAATTACTTGTCAGAAAAAAGATTTTAAGAGGAAGCCCCCTAAAGCTAGAAAGCTAGGGAGGAAGATGAAGCACCTGTTGAGCCTAAAGTTGAATTAGTTCACTATTTTGAACCAGAGCAGGGAATAGTCCTTGATGATGAGGAAGATGTTGAAGAGAGACTATCAGAGAGTCTCATGGACTGCACAAAGAGTTCAAATCAACATATCGATTTGTTGATAGAAGATATGGTGGAAAAAGCATCATAACAGTAGAGGGAGCTCCACAAAGAGGATGTCGATGAGACAATAAATGAAAGTCTCATGGGAGGTTAGCTAGAAGTGCTCATAACATATATACCATATGGGGCTAAAGAGCTTGGTGATTATGATACTGATGCTATGTGTATAGATGCAGATGATAAGGATTTTCGAGAGGGACAATCATTCATAGTTGTCATAAGAATAGAAGAAAGAGAAGGAGTACCTTCCTAAAGCATGGAAGGAAGACAAAATTTGATGTTGGAGGCATCAGAAGAGGCCATGTAACATTTTATTTTTAAAATTGGTGAATTTTATGTGAATGCATGCTTTGCATGTGAGGAGAATGGACAACTGGTCCAAAATGAGAACGAGAGCACTAAATTGATCCAAGAAATCCAAATTGAGGTAGTAGATGCTAGACAATCCTCAAGGAAGGATGAGTTTCCAAAAGGAAAAAACAATGCATAATGAAGCCAAGATAACCTTGCAAGCAATTTTCAGAAGTGACCATGGATCCTAGCAGCCATGTGAAAGATGGATAACAAAACCAAGTTTATGTTAAGACAAGGAAGGAGGCAAAATTATCCCTCAAATGTCATTAAGGAGGAGGCCTTGAACAATCAAAGAATGCATCTATAAGAGAGAAATTGTAGAAGAGGGGATGAAAAACATCATGATGCAATGTTCTTTAGAGATCGGTTGATCAATCCAAGGTTTAAGGATTGGCTTGAGTAACATTGTTCAAAGAATGCAATCAATAAGACAAAGGTGTCAAGCTTATTGCTGCAACTGGAGAGCTTGGTTCAACAACAAGAATTATGAATGTTGGCACCCAAGGTATAGTACAATTAACCACAAAGAGAGACTCATTGTACTTAGTTGTAATATATAGACTGTTGTATAGACACTCTATATAATAGTGCAATTTGTCTTATAGCTTTACTAATTCTTTAGCAACAGTGCAATTTTTCTTCTTACCCTCCACAAGTCTTAACAATCAATTCTTCAATTATATGTTTAGCACCCTTCACTTGAAGATAGGATAATTCTTCCCATCAAGCTTAACGTTGGGTAGAGGGATGCTTTAAGATGAAGCTATCCTCCCCCTTGCTCAACAATTCTCTACAGATCTCAGAACAGAACCAAAGGTAATCTCAGGAATAGCGTACTATACTACTATGACAAAGAACCACAATTCTGAAAGAAACATCAATTTGGTTAGGATCTTCAAATAGCTACCAAGGAATCAAGCAAATGTTGCTCTGCAATTCCAAGACTTCAAGTATCCAGATGCATTGCATTGCTCTATGGCACATCAATGCTATTAATTAAGCATAGAAATAACATCTCTATGTAGCGGCACTTAAAATATTACAAAAGGTGATCATTCACTGAGGTACATTCCAAAAAATATATAATTATTGTTGCCACATCATCCAGATTTAGAATAATAATCTATTGGAATGGACACATTGATAAAAATTCCATTGTTGAGTTTGGGTTTGAGTTATTTCTTCCTCTAACTGCTCTCCAAAGCTAACTATTCAAACCAAGTCACCCTTCAATGACATACATCTCACAAGGTTCTCAAAGGCAGAAAAATCAAAAGCGTATAACAGTTAATATGTCCTTTACTGCTCCATTTTCAGGTGAAAGATTCTCAGTAATATAAATAGATCTTCCAATAGTCAACATGTAACAACAACCAAGAAAATATAGGAATCCACCAATAAACTATAATGCAAGGTCTTTTTTCTCTTTTCTAAAGGTTTCCATGAAAAACTTGTTCAAATTCATTTGTAGAGTAAGCACATAAAACGTTAATGTAATTAACCTTGAGCATAGAACATAATTCTTCTTAATCTCCATGATATTCAAGAATCAAACTCCAATGGCAGCATTGGCTTCAACACGTCTTCCTTTTATCCCTTCAAAGCTGCCATGGGTCATGATGGCTTGATCAATGATCGCATGCTCTTAAGACCAACAGTCTATACATAATTAGACTACAGTCTATACAGACACTGTGTTCAATCCAGATTTTGATTACAAACACCATTGAGGCCATACGGTATCTCCAATTTTTCACATCATTGAGGTCATCAGTATCTCCAGTTTCAAACAGCATTCAGGCCACATTTGCTTCAAAGTGCTTACAAGTATTGTCAAACGGCAGTACATTCTAAATTTACTCATATTACACTTGAGAACTAGAACACATACCGCTTGAGAAGAGAGCTGCTGCCGCTTCAAGTACCTCAAGCTCAAACTAGTCTGTTGTTCTTTCTTGCGTCAAAAGAACTGAGTACAATAAGAAACAAGTTCCATGAGTATAAAATCAACAAATACAAATGAATATTACATTTTTTATCATCACCCAACGAACAAGAACCAAACAAAACTCAAGTCTAAGGGAAGGTTTATCAACTTGATGTCGAAAGAAGTACCATGAACAGGTATACCCCATCTTCCGGAAAGCAATTGCAATCCCTGAGAAAAGAAATCATCTTATTGTCTACCACAGTACAGACTATCGACATTTGAGACAAAAATTCATTCCCAAGTAGTCCAAAGCACCTCATAGTAGTTTCTCTATTACAAATCAGATAATATTAATACAACATATTTCTTGCCTCGAAAACTTTTCAAAAGGTCTATACAAAACTTGAACTACAGTCTATACAGACACTGTGTTCAATCCAGATTTTGATTACAAACACCATTAAGGCCATACGGTATCTCCAATTTTTCACATCATTGAGGTCATCAGTATCTCCAGTTTCAAACAGCATTCATGCCACATTTGATATAAATAGTGCTAACTGACCCATGACTCAGGCAAGAAAACACCCAATTCCCCCACTCAACCCTATGAACCAGCCCATACTTGGCAACATGACTATAACGCTCCCTCTCACCATAAAAGACATTTGAGACAATTGTACCGAGATCAAGCTGAATGAAAAATATGAACAATACAACAATCATTGCCGGCACCAACTGCTCTGGCCCTTATCACCGCAAGAAACAATATGACGTACTGTGCCAAAGAAGCACAACATATTCAGCGAATTGAAATTTGAAATTAACCTATCATCTGATAAAATAACCCTGAAAATAAAAATGACCGCGTATTTTGACCTTAAACACCCAAGAACACATCTGGATTGCACAAAAATGAGCACAATCTACAGCTATAAGAAAGCTAACAGAATGAAAGGGAAAACCAAAGGAAAAAGAAACGGACATTTAACGAAATAGGCGTGATATAAGCAACAGATAAAACAGCAATGACCAGAAAGTTACTGCAAAAATGGTGCAGCAATATTATTTAAACCAACACGAACAATACATGGGAATTAGAAGCAGGAAGTTGCCTTCTCCATCACAATATTCATCTTGGGATACTGGCAGACTGCAAACATCCAAATGCTGTAATATTTAGGGTAAGTACTGATAACTTTCCAGCTCAACAACAAAACAAAAGGGAGGACACAGACAATCATAAAAAGAGTAAGCAGATCACGGCTACTTATCCCATGCTTGAATATCAACAGAGTTAATATACCTTTTACACGAACATGAGAATAAAGGGGCCTAATTTCTCGCGCTCAGCCAACAATTCGGTCAAGTACTGACTGTTGTTGTTGCTGCTGCAGTGGCATGAGCCGTTCAAATCCAAGAAACAATGGATACCGAAACCAGAGAAGAATAAGCGGATTGAAATCTGAAAATGCAAGAATATCCCACCGAAACTACTGCTGCTAGATTTGTGAACTAGGATGAAAAAACCTATTTCAAAACCATTTTTATACAGGGACCCAGGGAGCCATATACACCAAAACAGCGGGCTGAATCCGTCAAAACAGGGAGCCGCCCTCGCTCCGCCCTCCATTTCAAAATAAATCTAACATCCCATGACCAAATCGACCCTCACAAACCACTCCCGGGACCAAATCGACCCTCACAAACCACTCCCAAACCAGAAAATCCAAACTGTAAATCAAAATGGGGGCGATTTTGATCAAATACGATTCTGCAAATATCAAAATGGGGCGATTTTGATCAAATACGATTCGGTTAGTTTATTCGCCCTGGGCTAAAATAAAAAAATAAATTAATTTTTAAATAAAATATGGGCTAATTATATAAAAAAAAATTATTATTTTAATTAAAAATTCGCCCCATTAAAATATAAAAAGCCTTAAATTTCGCCTTTGGGCGATTATTCGCCCCTAAAATTAACCTTGGATTTTTCCTTCCTCTTCAAGTTCTGGCAATATTGTTTGAATTGGGATCTTCTGCAACTTTTGAATGAGTGGCCACACTTCTTCATCCTTTTTCCATTCATCCCTTTCTTCATGTATCCAATATAGTTGGATAATAGAAATAGAACAAACCAATGATTCCACATCCTCATGTTTTCTTGAGAGTGCATCTACAACAAAATTTTGCTTCCCTTTTCTATAGGTGATGTCAAAGTCATAACCCAACATATTTGTGACCCATTTTTTCTGTTCTTCTAAAGATAATATTTGTTCTAAAAAGTATTTTAGACTAGCATGATCCATTTTTACCTTGAAATGTCTTCCCAATGGGTAAGGTCACCATTTCTTAAGTGCATGTAGTATTGTCAAGATTTCCTTCTCGTAAATAGCTTTCTTGAGATGTAGTCGTAAAAATACCCAAGCACCTACATCTAAACATTTTTCACTGCGATGTTGATCTACCTTTTGTTTCATTCGATTCTGCACCAAAGTGGCATTATCCTTTAAAAGTTGGAGAACTTGTTGTTGATGCTCGATGTGATCTTTCATTGCTTGAACCTTTTTCTTCTTGATATGTCCTATCTTTAGAGTTTGAGGAGTGGTAATTTCTTCCAATGATTTACAAGATATGGTCAGATTCATTTCTTGATGCTCGATGTGATCTTTCACTTCTTGAACATTTTTCTTCTTGATATGTCCTTCTATCTTAATAGTTTGAGAAGTGGTAATTCCGACCAATGCATTACAAGATATGATTGGATTCATTTCTTCTTTCTCGATGTGATCTTTCACTTCTTGAACCTTTTTCTTCTTGATATGTCCTTCTATCTTGGGAGTTTTAGGAGTGGTAATTCTTGCCAATGCTTCACAAGATATGGTCGGATTCATTTCTTCATGCTCGATGTGATCTTTCACTTCTTGAATATTTTTCTTCTTGATATGTCCTTATATCTTCATATTTTGAGGAGTGGTAATTTTTTCCAATGCTTTACAAGATATGGTCAGATTCATTTCTTCTTTCTCTAGGGTTGGGTCCTGGTGTATATCCTCTTCTTTTGATGTTTCTTAATCCTTTTCTTCCTCCTCTTCATACTCTATGTAAAATAATTTCTTCTCAGCACACTTATGACCTTTAGTGCATTTGCTATCATAATTGGAGCAAAACCATTTTTCTCTTTTTTCTTCCAATTTTTGTGGTGTAACCCTTGTAGGTTGTGGAAGGATAGGAGAAACAACACTTCCATTATTATAGTTGTGAGGGATAGACTTCCTTGTTGCCATAATTTTACTTTCCACTTTGTAACAAAGCCCTTTTTCTCTTTCCAATTATTGTGGTGTTTCTCTAAAGAAGGTGTTGCTCTTTGTATCCTCATAATGTGCTATCATTTCATCCATGAAAATTGACCACGTAACAGGTTGTTTATGAGAACAAAGCCCTTTATACCATAAAAATTGATCTAGTTCTAAATATGAAGATGCAATACATACCTTTTGTAACAGTGGTACACCATGTGGATCAAAATATTTCTCCATTTGTAGTATCCAATTTACCGGATCCTTGCCATAAAACTTCCTCATCTTGCTTTTTCTTGATTTTAGGAGCTTGATATTGAAACGATTGTAACTCTGGACTTTCAAATCTTTAAGTTTTGAAATTGCGACCTGCAGTAGCCCTCTATGTCCTCTTTCCAATGCCACGAGTTTGATAAAATTTAGATTCTTCAAGAAATATTTATGCACAATATCCCAAGATGACTTGATTAAATACCTTTTCAGAAGAGTGAACTTGTATGAAGTGACATGTTTCCTTGTTTTGACCTTTGCATCTAAAAAACATGTAAAAGAAACTACAGTTTGTTCTCTTTCTGTAACTTCTTACGAAATTTCAATATGATGCTTAGAGAGATAGTTATGACGATTTTCCCAAGGTGGCCTATTTGGAATGTAACTCGGGGGTCTGCAAAATATCCTAACTTCCTTAGACTATATCTCTGAAAATATAGCGAGACAATCTGAAATTTGGAGCGAAGATTCAAACCGATTTCTTCTCAAATGGGTTTTTTTCTTAGCTTCTGAAACATCGTAGAGAAATAGTTATAGCAAAAATCCCATGATGACCTGTTTTAGCTTAAATTTTGGAGCTTGTAAAATCCCTACCTTCCTTAGATCATATCTCTAAAAATATAGCAATACAAGCTCTGAGATTTAGACCCAAGGTTTAACATGATTTCTTCTCAAATGGGTATTTTTTTTTACCATCTGAAATGGCACAGAAAAAAAGTTATAGAAAAAATTCCATGATGACCTGTTTGGAGCAGCGAAACCCTAGAATCCAAAGCTCTGAAACCAAATGTTATGAAACAAGCTCACAAAAAGATAGAAAAGATATATGAATGCCTTAGAAATAAGCCTCTTTGAGGGGGAAACCTCCTTTACATTACACAAATGAACAATTCTTGGATGATACAAATGAAAATACCTCCTTTCTATATATAGGAGTCTAAGTGGTGATAATATAATTGGAGCCGACATAACAATAATAATGTAAGGGCACAATAATAACAATAGTGGGCTTCTATGGGGCACAATAGTAACAATATGGAGACCACATGGTTACAACAATATAATAAGGGGGTTGTACTAATAACAATAAGGGGTTACACTAGTAGTATAGGGGCCTAACATGTTGTGCTAACCGAGAACGTAAGGTTGTAGGATGGTTAAGGTTATTTGTTACGTCACATCTTTTTTCCTTTCAGCAAGACCATGAATATCTTATGCAATCTATCCAATTTATTATATTTTATGTTGGATATCATTATATATCAGTTTTAATTGTTGGTATCTTTGTGTTTGGATGTCAAGATTAGTTACGGTGGTTACATTAGAAATCTCATTACACTTGACTGTTGCCTTCTAGTTGGTAAGGTTAGGAGTAGGCCTAGCTATAGTCTAGTTTCCCTTTTTTCACTCATCCTACATTTGCTTCCCATATTGTTTATGGTTTTATTTTATTTATGTCTACATGTTTCTTTATGTTCAAGAGCTATTTTCTTTCCTTTTGGTTTTTTTTTTTTTTTTTAATCTTATTTTTCTTTTATGTTTTTCTTTGCATGAAAGATGTTATTTTTTGGCTTAGAAGACAACATGGTGAAACTTGAAAAGGGAAATTGTGACAATAGACAATGCATGGATTATGTTTCATCCTCTTCTTTATCTTGGGTTTACATATATTTAAATTTAATGAAGTCCAAACAAAAATTACGATTCGTTCTAGACAAAAAGCCTTTAGTCGAACCATAAAGCCCGTATCTATTCTAGGATCTTCATTCCTTGAGTCGATGTTGTAATTAAATGGTGTTCTTATTGTTGACATAATTCAGTAAAATAAGGGAAAGGCAAAAATCAATATCAAGAATACAAATATCGGAGTTACATATAACGTTCTTCAAAGGATAAAACTCTTCTCCTCCAAATATGTTGGGATTCCTCTTCCACCCCAGTGAAATAAATAAGTGGAAAATTCCTAAAAATAAATAAATAAAGGGTGAAAGAATAAAATGACTCCTATGGAGATACATGGAGAAAGTAACTTCGTTAGGGTACTACTCAGGCTCGATGGTAGCGAAGAAATGCTTGTGTACCTGTAGTGATTCCATTGGGATATTGTTCAGGCATGCTGGAAGCAGAGAAAAACCAAAGATGAAAACCAAGAATCTAATTATCTTAAACTAGAAATTTTATATTACCCTTCTAATTCGAAACAATTTTGATTTGACAATATTTTTGAATGTGTTTAGCCAAAAAAGGGAATAGAGGAGACTATATCCATAATCAGGTCAAATGGGGAGCCAATTTAATCCATGTGATAAATTAATACTTCCTAGAAGATTGAGACCTTACACTTAAGGATGAAACCTAAGCAGAGAAGTTAGACTTCTACCAGTGTGTTTCCAAGTGTTGTCACTACAAACATCCTCTAGAATTTTTCTTACACTTGAATTTTGGAGCCTACTAAGGATCTTGTGATATGTCATTCCATTGTCATACAATGTTTTGTAAAATGTTAAGTCTTATTATGAGAATCAAAGTCACTTTCTCATCGCGAATTCTCTTTGTGATGAACCCACAAACATACATCCTTCTATACAAGCTCATATAGGAATTACATAGACCTTGAAGGTAAGCCTTCCGCAACCACTAGTGATATTGAATGCATAATCCACAAGAAAAAATACTATGAAATACATATTAATAGTTAGTGTACACTCTCCATTGAAAATCTCCCTCAGTTTGATTACAATTTCACTTTCTTTTTGGTGATTTTTCTCAATTCTCAATCTTGCCTACGTTTTTTTTCTCAAGTGTTTCTTTACATTCACAATTGTCATTTTTCCTTGAATTAGTTTTAATAGGTGTTTTTTTCATGTTATATTCAATATGTCATGTGTCTCTTTGAATTTCTTTGCTATTTTACAAGTTTCGTTTGTACTTTTTGCTTACTTTCGCAAGAGTCATCTTTCTGCATGGAAAGTGTCAAACATCACAAAAGGAGGAGTTATGGTTTATTTCAAGGGGAAACTTTTCTCACCAATGGGTCCTACTTATTTTGTGTACATATTTTAGATCCATTCCCAAAGTTTCATGCACCTTCATACTAATTTTTTCACTAGCATCGCAAAGTGTATCTTAAGTGTTGCACCTAGTCAAAGGGAGTCAATTTTGCATTCTTAAAGGGAATTCATGATGCATTCTCCTGCACTATTGTGTCATATTCATCATCAATAAATGAATTAGACATGCTCCGCAAGTTTCGAGCACTATTGTATAATTGTCATCGTTGTCGTCGTGAAGTGTACCCTAAGTGTCACACATGAAGGACAATATTTTTTCGCCTTCGCATTAAGGGGATCATGTTGTTTCTAAAGTGGTGAGTGTTCTATGTTGTTTTTTCACTCGTTTTGAGTATCTAATCATCTCTTAATATTACCTTGGTTTAATATCTACTCTAATAATTCCCCACTTAGTCAAATTTAGGAATATCCTTTGCCCAATCAACTTGACCTCACTCAACCTCCTTGAACTGAACATTGCTGAGCAATAAGCCTCAAGTTCATTTGTTGCCTCCTTGAACTATGCAACGTAGAGTTGTTGCCTCTAAGGACTATCCATTATGTGGTAACAGTGCTAAGGGATCGCCTCCCATATAGTCTCTTTCTCAACATTACATAGTCTTAGCCATCATGTTGCCTACTTGAGTCCTTGAAATGTGAAACTACGTAATACATTGACCAATCTTCCTTTAGAGCTATGAATTACATAGTCTCAAGACTCAATATCTCCTCATTGAGATCATAAACTACGCAGTAATATTTCCCAATCCTCCATAATTGTGCATTTTCTAGTCTCAAGCTTCACCTCATCACTCCTGGCGATTGGGACTACACATTTCACAATCCCCAAGTCTTCCACTCAGTATAACACCTAGTTCTAGCTCAATCAACATTTTCATAAAGAAAGTTAGACTCAGATATTTCAAAACTGATGTCATCTTGCCATGAGTGGACTTCAGTTGCAAGTACTCTATCTTGACATGTTAAGATGCTTCCTGGAGAGGAGGAGAAGAAGACAATGCTAAAATACACTTGTGAAGTTGTAACCATGAATAGGTCATAAAGAAAGAAGATGAAGGAACACTAGTCTACAACATAGTATTAAAGATCAAGACCACGTAAAGACTCCATACCATTCATCCCTTTGGATGATGAAGAATAAATCACATGTTTCATATAGATGAAGTACTAAGAAAACCTCTCATGAAGCTAAGCAACAAGAGAAACAACTTGGCATTGCTATTTCATCATGAAAACCACACTGTCATTGTCAAGTTTTGATTTTTACTAGTGCCATCAAAATGGCATGCATATCCATGTCTCTTCCCACATCATTTGTGAATTTGATGATGTAATTATCAAAAGGAAAGTACATAATGTAATGTTTGGAAGTCCAAGAGTAATATGTGGAATATGAAAAGTCATATAGTTGTATATGGATAAACAAGTTTTTATGAAAAGTCCAAAGATCACATTAGAAGTCTGGGAGTCATGGGGAAGTGTAAGAGTCATATGGATATGAAAGGTCATTCGTCTTGTTATAAATACACCCTCATAACTCAAGCAGATGGATTTTGGAGGCTTAGCCTTTGGAGAGATAACCTTGGCTTGTCTAGCTTAGCATAACAGATAAGATCAGTATTTGGAGAATTAAGAAGCGAGTTAATGTTCCATTATTGGAGCGAGTGGCTCGCCATTGAAACTGTGTACTTAGGTCGTTCACTTAATAATTAGAGGCTAAATGAGCCAAAAAAAAATCATTCATCTATCATGAATGTAATAAGAATAATCTTTATATGTTTTTGGTATGTGTTATCTTCACATGTATTAAGGAACATTAACTACTTTGGTTTCTTTGGTACTTATCTCGTTGAATGTGTGTTGTATTTTCTTTAATGATAATTGTGTCTATGTGAACTATTTATCTAGATAAATATAAATATTTTAATGCTCTCATGTGTAGCTCTTAGGGTATTACTATTACTTCCTCCCAGAGACTCACCCCTCTCTCTCTCCCCTTGTGAGAATCTCCTTTTACACATTACAACTGGTGTTTCACAGTGTCAACTTACCTACTGATTTCCAAAGTTATTTGAATACTCTTTTTTGTGATTCATTACATCCAAGGGAAGCCTTAGAGTTATGGAAACCATAATGATGCTTCATATTGGGCTCCTACTCCAAATAGTGTGAGGTCTTTTTGGGCTTCACATCAGAGAGACCCCCTTGGTTGACAAATTTATAGCACCGTCAGCAGGACAACTACATGTACATGTTGATGATGATGGGTAGTGTTGTCTTTTACTACCTACTAACATGCTTGCCTAAGATAGGGTTTATGATTATTATTGATCAAGGGTTTTTTTCTTGCCGGTGCACATTTTGTATCAACAGAGAGCAATTATGGTTTGCATTGATGATCACAAAAGATGAAGCTATTAAGACCTTTATGCCTAGAGGTTGTGCTGCATAAGTATGATTGCATTGTTGTTGTTAATGAATTTGGTTGCATCTTTTGTTAGTGATTTTATGTTGTGCTTCTTTCTCTTCAGAACTTGACATTATGTTGTTTCTTATTAGATCCATCATATTTGTTGATTTCAGGAGGATGACTAATCGTATATTATAGGTCCTTGCAATGTGCTAATGAAGAGTTGTTGCTACAATTTATTTATAGGGTCTTATGATATTTTGTACTGTTGATATATATTGTTGATCACAAGGACAAAGGTGTTCTATTTGTGAGGGTTGTGCATACTCGTTTTGGTTTGAGTATGTTTATTCGTTAATGTTTATTATGGTTGTGAGGAATTTAATAGTTGTTGCTACTAGTTATGTTTTTGCAGGCTAGTCATAGACTCTTGGTACAACTTCCATAGTGTTACCCTTTTACGTTGATGTCAAAGGGGGAGAGAGAAAGATGTAGATGATATGGTGTTTGTAGGAGGTTTCCATCAATGCCAAAGGGGAAGCATGTTAACATGATGCGAATTTTGTTTTTTGGATTTGATGTCAACCTCATTATGGTGGTATTAATGATCTTAATGTTTTAGTCTACTAGATAAGAGTAATCATTGTCTTTATGTAGAGGTGTTTCGCCAACCAAGTCCTCATGATCTATGTTGAGATATTTGGCCATCTAGGATTTCATCATCCTCAACAATGTAGATATTTCAGTGCCTTAAGTTGGTTCCCCTGATGCCTGCATAGGAGCCCTAGCTATTTGGACAAGGTCAGAAGATGTTGCAGGAGGACTGCCATGCATTGGAGATGCTTTCAAATGAGGTTTTAGGTAGAAAACATGCTAATTCAAGGTAAGATAGGTATAAGAAATGAAACCCATGTTAGTAACTTAGGCTTTGTGTTTGAGACCTATGGTACCCCTTATTAAAACTTTTTTCTTGAAGGGAGATGGTGGTATATGGTATGAAGGGTGAGAAACTAAATAGGACCTCTAGAAAACTAATGTTTTGCCTATGGTAATTAAAACAAGGTTCGATGTACTGTTTTATTAGGCCGATAAGCCTTCCTTTGAAAGAGACTTTCATCCTCCTTTTGTCTCTATGGTTGACACCTATCGTCCACATTTAGCGGACAAACAGTGTTCGTATTAAGTCTCTTTTTAATGTTTTTCAGCGGGCATTCAACGTCTCCTTCAATTATTTGGCATGGTCTCAACCGAGAATCTTTGCAGCTGGCGCGAGAGGGCATTCAGCATCTCCTTCAATTATTTGGCATGGTCTCAACCGAGAATCTTTGCAGCTGGCGCGAGTTCTATTGCCCCCCTCTCCAAAACCTCAACTGTAAAAATGTTATGCCAACGCCTTTCTCCATTATGATGGCGGTTCCGAAATTGTGTTAAATTTGACCCCTTCAATTTGTTTTACGGTTCAGCCTCTATGCTAATTTGACACAGTGAGCTGAAATATTGCGGTATGTTCTTCTCTTGCGAGACTTTAGTGCATTTGATTCTTTTTGTTGACTAAATTTCAGCGGCTGCACCTTTTCTTTTAGCAAATTGATGTTTTTGTGGCGAATTTGGCCGGATTCGGTCTTTCGTTCGAGGATTCTGCTTGAGTTTGAGCTTTCTTTCGACGAATTTGGCCAAATTCGTGCTTTATTTCGACAAATTTGGGCTATATTCTGAGCTTAAATGGTGGAAATATTGACTGCTTAACCTTACTTATTACTGTTCTCTGTTAGGTTTTCCAAGAATCGCTTATTACTGTTCTAAATAACTGCAGGGATTTATTTATTTTAAGCTTACTCTGGTGACGGTTTGTAGAGCAAGAATGGGGCAGCCTGGGTGGGAAGCTGATAAGATGTAAGTTATTGGTGGTTTTTTCTGTTGAATTTCGAATATTTTGGTCTTCTTCCCTTTGTTATGGAAAATATGGAGAATTTGTGTTTAATGGTGAATGCCGAAGGAAAATTTGAATTATCGATATTATTGGTCAATATTTCAATATCTTGATTTTTTCGTGTCGTTATTTGTTAAGACTCATGAATATAAGACAAAATTTGGAATTTCTATGCCTATTTATAACCTGTCTAGAAAATTAAGATAAGGTCAGCGTAAGTGTAGGTGATTCAGGGTGGTTTGGCACAGGCATATGAGTTGATTTCTGTGTCATGAATGTATTTTGTCAACTTTGACCTTATTGAACTGGTGTCATACTTTAAGGTATCTGACCCAACATGCTTTGAGCAGTGAAAGGCAGTTTATTTGTATAAAACACGCTTTAAGTTGTAACATCTGTATAATCCATTCCTTGTTCTTATTTCCTCACCATTCTATCGAAATTTAATTGAACTAAATTTCACCGGTATTTGTGATTTTTTGTTCTATAATGCCCTCCTCTTGATGTAAGGATTCTAAGAGATGATGCCATTGTAATATGGTCTGTCCAAAAGTATTTAACCTATTTATAGTTAAGGTATAGTTGGCATGTGTGGCAGTCATTTGTTAATGGTTAAACTTAAAGGGAACTGATTGTTAATATGGAAATATTTAAATCAATTGGGGATTGTTAAAATTTATTAGGTCCGTTGATAGTTACTTGTGAGACTTATTTCTTGATGTTGAGTTTAATAACTTTAATTTTCTAATGGAAAAAGGGAAATCATATTTTTTCACACCAGGGTAGTGGGAGAAGATGATGATTGCACTGGATGTACAAATTATCATTCCATTTAATAGTTATAATCATACTGATAGCCTCAACGACGCAAAGGACTAGAAATTGGTAAATGAGGGGATTGGCCTATGATCGAAGAAATTTAAATTGTTACAAGGATGAAGGATTAGAAATTGGTAAATGAGGGGATTGGCCAAGAAATTTAAATTGTTATAAGGATGAAGATTTTATTTGAACATCAGGATTAATGGTGTGGTGTGCCTACTCTAACTGCTTCACATTCTGATGATGTTGTGTTTGAGGTGACTGTAGTCTGTATGTTGTGGCTGTTGTGGGTCTTCTTAATGTGAATGTTTCAGGTTCCAATTGTGTGGCTGTTTGGATTCTGGTAGCATTTCAGGATTTCACATGAAGTTGAAGGAGGTGGACTGTTGCAATTTGGCACGCAATCAAAGGTTGCTCGTGAAGAGCAGCATGCCATGAGGCATGCTATCATAAAACTGGTGAAGTATTATGATGTTTTTGAGCATCAGGATTTCACATGAAGTTGAAGGAGATGGACTGTTGTAATTTGGCATGCAATCAAATGTTGCCTGGGAAGAGCAGCATGGTAGAGGCACGATATCATAAAACTGGTGAAGAATTATGATGTTTTTAAACATTAGGATGAGTAGCCCGATAATGGCAAAAGGTGTTATTAAAGTTAATGGTGTTGTCTGTTTCATGTGTGCTTTGGGTCATGATTCATGGGGTCGAATCTGTTCATTTAAGGGTTTTGGTGGGATACTAAATTTTAGAATGCCTGGAGAAATATTTGGGTAATCAGTCTCATTTCTGTAATTTCTGGACAAATTTTCCTTCTTTTTGAAAAAAGGTCTGTTTAAATTGTCCACAGTCTATTTTAAACATTCTGCAAGATGTTGCTATGATTTGTTCTATCCAAATATGGCCAATCTAATTTTACTCATAATATTGGTCATTGCAAAGTATACATTTTTTGAAGTCCAGAATTACCTTATGTGGAAAAATCTTATGTTCGTTGTTTAGAAGTACTGATTCTCAGTACTGAGATATATAGAAAGGAGGTCTTGTCATTTGTATCATCCAAAAATTGTTCATTTATGTGATATAAAGGAGGTTGCCCCCTCTGCTGCTTCCTATGATGCATTCTCCAGGGGACTCCAGTAAAACTAAGTCAACTGTAGCTCCATCTGCCTATGCCTATGCAGCTCTATCTGAGTTCATGTATTCCACCGACCATAACTGATTGTCGGCAACGATAATGATAGCACATAGGCATAGTGAAATGATTTTAATATTGAATTTATAGGTTTAGAATGAGATATGATGAACATTGAGCAGAAAAATGAATGAGAGATGATGAAATTAACACACCAATTAGAGTGATTGTGTTTTTAATTTAGAGAATATATATGTGAGAGAATTAATATTTGGTGGTATAATGTACAAAAATAATCACCAAAAGTTTGGGAAATTCGATTGCTCTGCTTCAAGTACGTACAAAGATATAAGACCTTGTAGACTAAACTTTTTCTAGCGCGAAGCATCCATTTAAGTTGAGGAATTTAAGGTTTATGAGAGTTGAAAGTGTCCAAGTCATGGTAGTTTCATTCTTGCTAATGTTTGTGGCAAGGCAATATTTTGTGAAATGTCAATGGTTTGGAACCAGCGGTAAACACATTCAACCATCCCTATATCTGATATGGATGCTTTCTTCAATGTGAGTTCTCTTAAAAGACCCACCGATTCTTTCAAAAGCTAAAGCTAGCTATTGGAGAACAGTCCATTGTCAAAGTTGTGTGATGTTTTCGCTGGAATTAGGGATCAAACACAACACTGTAGCTAAGAATTGTAATGTCTTAGTTTTCATTAAATAAATTTCTCACCAGCAATATCGCAGTGATGCAGTACACGTGTTGTGGGAGGGAGATTAGGAGATGGTGCACAGGTGGTACGGTTTGCGAATTAAAATTTCAGGTATTTTCGATTACCATAACACGCTATCATGGTTTTGGGGGAAAAATTAATTAAACTGCTATCATGGTTTTGGGGGGAAAAATCAATTAAACTGGCGATTACTGATAATTGAGATCGGATGAGACTGCATTGGTTTTTGGGCGTGGTTCTTTGATAAAATTGGGAGTTATTAAATTTTTTTAATGCATTGGTTTTCAATTTTTCAAAGTTGTGTGAGTATTCAACTAAAATAATTCTAAATTTTGATGTATTAATGAAATTAATTGAGTACTGTTTTTTTTTTATTTTTATTTTTTATTTTTCAAAGTTAATTTAATTGTTGGAGTGCTATTTTTAAGTTTTTCGAATTCTGTATAAATCGATTAACTTAATTTAGATTTTAAAATACTTGTAGAAATCGTATCACATGGCATGGTTGGAAAGTGTAATCATTTTTATTGTCCATTGTAACAAAAATTTATGTTGATATATATTACATACATTTTTTAAACCTTTGTATTGTATTTATGCACAATGATTCAATTCCAAATAAGGCATTGTTACCTCTGCTTTCTCGCTTTTCGCATTTATGCACAAGGATTCCATTCCAAATAAGGCATTGTTGCCTCTGCTTTCTCGCATTTTCCTGGTGCTTATTCTACAACTGATGCAGCTTTATGTACTTTCCATTGCAGCCATATCTGCTTCACTTTCCATCACTCTTTTCATGAAATTAAATGACATGGTCAAATGCTTAATCTTATATGATAACGAAAATTACATGGTCAAATGCTTTTGCTCTTGAAGTATGATTAGACTGTGGGTTATTGTTTTCTAAGGTTTTGTGAATGTGGGGTTAAATTAAGTTTAAGTTTAATATGTTTCTTCGATTATTTGACATTAGTACTGATGAAATTGCTTGACAAATGAGATATGATTAGACTGTGGGTTGTTGTTTTCTAAGGTTTTGTGAATGTGCGGTTAAATTAATTCTAATTTTAATATCTTTCTTGAATTATTTGCCATTAGCACTGATGAAATTGGTTGACAGAGTGCCTTTTGAAGTTCTATAATTTTTTTAAAGATAAGATTAAATTAATTTTAATTTCGATAGACTTATAAAATTATTTGCCATGGTACCTGTAAAATGTTCGAAGAGAATTCCTTTTTTGTGGCCTTCGTAGCATATTTATGTTGAAATATTTTTGGCACCTGTAAAATGTTCGAAGAGAATTCCTTTTCCGTGGCCTTCGTAGCCTAATGATAATGATTTTAAATTCTCTCTGGATCTCATTAATCGCTTAAGTCTGTACTTCAATATTTTTTCTCTCTTCTTAGTCCGCTCGCAATCCCATTAATTCCTTTTAATCTTTAGTTTTATTTTGATCTTCTGGCTCTGTTCTCGGTTGGCATTAATTCTAGCTCTGTTCTTTCTATGTAGTTTTCGATCTTTAACCCTGCTCTGTTCTTTCTACGTAGTTTTCTTTAGCCCAACTACTGGTAGGTTTCTTTCATCATGAATGATACTAATTTTATGTTTCTTGAATTAAAATAGTTGAATTAGAGAAACCTCCATTACAACTATATTTCCTCTGCTCTGCTCTCAAAGCAAAACCCAGTCCATTCATCTCAGTTTTATTATTCCATTTTCCTTCTGGTTTCCTCGGCTCTATTTTCTTCTTAATTCATTTCAGCCGTTATAATCTCATTGAATCAAAATTATTTGCTCGATCCATTTCATTGTTTTATGTTGCTTCAGTTACAGTTGCAGTTCTATTTCCTTTGAGCAAATATTCCTCTCCAAAGTATTTAGGGGATCCGTTCAATTGTTTTATGTTGCATCGTGTGACGCAGAGCAATTACAATTACAGTTCTATTTCCTCTGAGCTTTACTCTCAAAACAAACCCCAATCTTGTAATTTCAGCGAATATTCCTGAGTTTCTATTTCGTAAGTTTGTAAGGATCAACCCTGGATTTTTATACTCCGCAAATTTCAACAAGATATTCCTAACTATTTAGAAAATAATAACCAGCGATTTGCAAAGAGGTGTTATACAAACACACATTGTATATTATAGGGCATTTTGATGTGGATTTCAGTTTTCATGAATATTTTGGAATTGGAAGTTTAAGCTTTAAAAAATATAACTGTTCTTATGATAGATCAAATTCCAAGATATTCATAAAATCTATTCAAGTAGCTATGGCTCTTATTTTAGGTATACGAAATGGTTTTCCTCATAAAATTGATGTAAATGTGCAGCCCAATTTATTGGAATCAGAAGAACTGGCATAAATGCTATGGTCAAACTGAACCAGTGCAATTTGAAGGATACTCGCCTCCAGTGATTACTCAGGTGCCCATAGTGAAGGAAGTTATAGGGACTATGATTTTTCCTGTTACTCTGGTAGATATCACAGGACTATCCCAATTTCGCAAATATGGTCACCCTTCAATTTACAGTAGTACCGTTACTAGTGATGAGAAGCAGCATCCTGAGCAGTTTGCAGATTGTAGCCATTGGTGTTTACCTGGTGTCCTTGATACATGGAACGAGCTTCTGTATGTCACTTTTCTTTCCAAGGGTATAGGGAATTGATAATTCTTATTGATCCCTGAAGCTGGGCCAAATCTGGGACCTGGTTGGCCATAAGGAGGAAATCCTCTGCCTTGACTCGCTGGAGCAGTAAACATATCTCGCATTGCAAACCCATCCACAGAGCCCATTCCAATCCTGTCAAAGCCATAAGTATCACCACAAACCATACCTGGATGAAAGCCCAAAGCCTTTGATCCTGCCATTCTCCGGCTACCCCTTGACATTGTCCCACGCCACATCATTCCTCTTCCCTTGCCTCTTCCTTGGCTTGCACTCCAAGTCTGGCTTGAGCTTTCTTGGTCATCGCAAACATTGATTTGAACTTATTTCAGTGAAACGTGAAAGAAAAAAATCACAAAATTATGTTTATTCCTGTATTGGGTTATCATGGAAACAAAAATTTACTTGTTGGGTTGCTCTAGATTGAAGATTTCTGGAATGAGTTGTCATTCACTTGTATTCGTTACTGTATGGGTGTATGATGACTATCAATGTTTTGATTTGGTTGTTTTGCAAAATTTTCACCTTAGTTGTTGTGTTGACTCTGCATGCTCACACATTTGAATGTGTTTGGTTACCATTTTTTGTGTAGATTTTGGTTAAGTCTGGTTTTCTGTTTAGGAATAAGAGTTTTGTAGGGAGATTCTAGGTTTGGAAAATTTGTAGTTTCTTCTACTACTTGAGACTATAGACAACTTTGTTCCTCTGGGCTAGGTTTATATATAGAATCAAGCATACTGGTGCTATGAATTTGAATAAAGTACTCTGGTATTTTTCTAGGCTTGACCAAAGGATAATGGAATATTTCATCAAATTGATCAAGAAAGGAACGGAAAGGATATTAGTAAGGATAACAGAAATGAAATAAGACATTTAATGTGTTCCTTGTAATATAGATATAAATAAAAAATCTAAAGAAAAGTAATTGCACAATGATCTAGTCCAAGAAAACAAGATTTTCCACAAACCAATTAACTCTTCTAGAAAAATTCAAAAATTCCAATTAAATAATCCTATCGGCCTCTCTTTGTACCTTTTGGGACAATTGCTAGTTTAGTAATAGTTTAACGATTACTTGTATTAATATAGAAAAATAGGACACATATATAGATATATAAGTGTTGGACAAAAGAGGTGGTTGGTGAGGAACAAATTCTCTTGTTAGAGAGAAGTATAGAAACCTTGTAGCGAGCAAGAGGCCAAAGTGATGAATACATTATGGCATAGATCATGACAGAGAGACAAAACCCTATAGAAAGAAATATGAGAGAGTGATGTGTACTTGATTGATATTGCAGAGATCATGATAAGGATTGTAGGGAGACAAAGTGTAAGCAGAACATTGTGATTGCAGAGAGGCATAGTGTGATAAAAAGAGGCATACTGTAAACTTGTAGCAGACCATGTATGTGACGAGGATTGATGAATAAAAATTTGTAGTTTCATGTGTCATTTTCATTTAAGGTTCTACATGATGATTTAAAAAGCATAGTATTTTTGTGACTTTATATCTACTATAGACATGATTATGCTTATATGTTATGTTCATATCTTTGTATGGTTGAGTCTTTTGTCTGAGATGATAATGAGATGCATTCTTGTGAGCTTTGAAAGTGAGCGTTCATATCATAAGAGAAATTTTTGTTTTTGATAGGGATTATTTGATGGTATTATGATGGTGTTGATGTATTGTTGAGGATCTTGTGTATGTTGATATAATGCATGTTGTTGATTTTATGTGAGAGTAGAGATTGGTTGAGAGAGTATTGTTGAGAGTTGAATTGCATTGAGTGGTAGGTGTATTTAGTTGATTTGTATTTGGGGTGAAGTTTGAAACAATATGAAATGTATCCCTAGAGAGTTTAAGGAGGTGGGGACCTTCATCGAGTGGTGGCTATCCAAGGTGGTAGTAGTTTCTTCCTTCTAGTAGTGGATGGAAAGATTGCTTGTGGAGTAGAGGCTTCCTTCCTATGGTGAATAGAAAACTAGTGAAGGTGGTGGCCTATATATCTTATGGGAGTTTGGGATTCTTAGCTGGTGATGTCCAATAACCTATAGAAGGGGTTATGGCTCCTTGTTGGTAGTGGCCAACTAAATGATGTAAATTAATTTGAATGAATAAATAATAAAAGAAGAGAGGTAGACCAGCAACAATAGGGTCGTTTTTGTCCCCTTAGGGTTTTCAGCAAATATCTTTGTGTCATTTATGTTTTCTTTACTTGATTCTTGAGTTCACTATTTATAATCAATTAAATTCTCATGACTACTGATGATATTTGTTACACAAAAATATTGTCACCATGATTATTTGTAGTCAGTATGGGTCTATCATCACTTGTGCTGTCCTCCTAAGCAAGTCTCAGACCTCAGCTCTTCAAATCAAGCTTTGGAAATGAGAGAAAGACATTAAAAATCAATATAACTCTGGTTCTGCACTTTCTCTCATGGTCACCTGTGGTCCCGCAACTTCTGTGTACAAAACTACAGACCTTCCCGCTCTGTCCCTAACGGTGTAGGTGCGGACCCCTGTGAAAGTCAAAAGGCGCAAGTTTTATCTTAAAAAACTCACTTTGGATTAATTCTAGAGGTTTCTAGAAGGAATTCTGATGTGGATTGTTCGCTCTCAGGTGGTTCATGCATCCCAAAAGAGAAGGAGCTAATCCCTTGATGAGAGGAGCTATCCCTTTGAATGAGGGCTTTATCCCTTTGAAGGAGGACCTAGTAACCTCCCTCCATTGCACTATAAATACAGGCATTGGGCTGGTTGCTAGAGAGGTTAGAAGCTGAACATTTCTTAGGGTAAATGCTGGTGAAATCAAGACTTCCTAGTTGAGCTTAAGAGGAGAGATCACACATCTTTTTGGCTTCATTGGGGAGTGAGTGAAACTTATCAAAGTAGAGGAGACTTCTTGATGGACCCTAGGAGGAGCTTGTACATCGTCAAGGCAAAGGTTGTAAATTTCTTCTTCTTTTGAATTAATACAATCAAACTCATTTTTCTCAACAAGTATCTCATGTTATTTGTTTCATGGACTCCTTGACTTTCATGTTAAATATGTTTTATGCAATTGGCTTTTCAGGTGCTATTTAATTTGTTTGCCTTGTTTGTGTTTCCAGATTCACGAAAAAGAGCTCATTTGGATCGAAGGAGCGAGGGCATCCACAAGCTTGCGGTGGACCTAAGGTAGGCCCTAAAAACACTTGTTTTCTATTGTTTATCAAAGCATATTTAGAGAAAGATAGTGTCTGGTTGGTTTGCTTGTCATTAGGTCTTCTTTAGATTCTAGGACGGTGTATCTTGTCCGCAAGATCGACTTATTCCATGTGACAAAATGGCGACTCCATTGGGGAATTGATTGTTTTCCTTGTTTTATTTTGACCTGAGAAACTCTATTTTTGTTTCTGTTTTTGGCCTGTTGTGTGTAAAATTGGGTAGAGTTTGTAGATCTAGGGTTATTTTTCATTTTTCATAGCTTTGGGAGAGGACCGCACCCTAGCCGTTTGACATAGTGCGTACCTACCCACAGCTTGGCTTTTAGCACAGAGCAGGACCACACCTGTGCCAACTGTGGGCCTGCGGACCCTGTCAAAATTTTGAAAACCCTAAGATTTCCTCTGTTAGTCAGCTTAGTTTGTGTTTAGAAATTGTTATCCACTACCCAGACCTACATATAACCTGTCAGAAGCTTTCCTTGGATTGATTTCGTTAGTGTTAGGGTCTTAGGTGAAATTCCTAGGAGTTTTGCTTGTTGGGTTTGTTTTTCATTGTGGTTGTGTAGTGGCTCTGAGCTTCGAAGTTGTAGGGACTTCAGATCACCTTAGTGTCTACCAGCCTTCTTATGAGTCTGACCATTGATGAAATCTCCCCTTGTTTGAGGAATCCGCTTTGAATTTTCTCTTTACAAAACTTCGAAAAGCTTGTGTTTAAGAGTTTGGATTTTCATTTTCAAAAGGAAAACGAAATTGATTATTCTTGACGGATTTGTGATTTTGCATAAATTAGTCCTTAGCTTGCATCTAGCTGACTAAAGCATCCTTAAAAAGGACTTTTAGTAGGCTTTGACTTCAACTAGGTTTTTATAGTTTGTAGATCTCAAAGTTAGTCATTTGCATTAGTTTTGAGTGTATTATTAAAAAAATATAAAAATCTCTTTTGGAAAAAAGTTTGTCTTTGTAGTGATTGAGTGCTTTGAAACGAAAAAGGGAAATTTTTGTGAAATAACTAGTTGTCTCGTTTTTGAGTGCTTTGGAAAGGAAAAGCTCTTCTTTTAATTTGATTAATTGAGAAAGATTTGTGTTTACAAAATATTTGCATTCTCAAACTCTTTCTTAGTTTCGAAGTTCATCGAAGAGGAAAAGATTGTTTGAATCATCGTAGGTGCATTTTTAGTGATTTTGAGTCGAGTCTTCATACCACGAGTTTCATCTCCGCACCTTTGGACTTAAACAAAAACCACTAAAATTAACGCTTAAAGTAAAATTCACCTAGTAACATTTTTATTTCTAGGTTTCTGATACACCAACTTAGCTTAGGCTAGTGTCTTGGAGTAGGAGAGTAATTAACTATCCAAGACAGTAAAAACAAATAAGTAGTTGTATCTTGCGGTAGGGAAGAAATCCAATTGTTGCATTTATGCTTTGGGAAAGCTCCTCTTAAAGGAGAAGCACGAGATCGTGTCCGAACCAGTGTGGGAATCAATCCTTACTCATTGGGAACGACACAAGATATTCACGTATTAAAAACGGTAAACCTCGGATTAAACATTGTCGAGGAGCCTGGGGTCACTTGTTGGTAAACCTTGGATTATGTCAAGGAGCCTTCAAGGGGATTGAGCTTGCTACTCTGCCCTTGCATGCGTATCAGATCATAGACTGTTCCCCCAGGTATATTTGTCTCAGTTGGTAACCTTAGTGGCCATATTCTTTAGGTCTCTTCCTGAGGTGACAGTGGTGGGAAGATCCCACTGTACCTGGAGCAGAGGTCGGCTAGACTCACTTGGATTTTCTTGGGGGTTCTCTTCACTTGAGACGGTTAAGTAGAGAAACTTGTGCCAGTCTATTCATTAAGCAGGTTGTCGGGGTAACTGTTCCAACCGCCATTTCTGTATTGAACTCTGCGATGTTGGATTTCATCACCAACTAGTGTTTTCAGTCCGGAAGATTACTGTTTGTGTGTGTTTGATCTCCTAGATTCTTTAGGCGTGTGATTCAAATTTGTTTGGTTCTTTAGAGACATTAGGTGATTTTCATTGAGATTTTACTTTTTTTTGCGTGTGAAGTTGTTAAAAGTTTTTAACTGTGGCTGAATTACCAAGACAGTCCCATAGACTTCGGGGCCAGTCTCCTGAGTTTGTAAACGTGGCTGAGTTACTGAGGAAGTCCCGTAGACTTCGGGGCCAACTTCCTGAGGAAGTACTGAGCCAGCTCGAAGGCTTGAAAGTCCTCGTAACTCCTAGAGACAGTAGAGTTGGGTCACCTGAGGAAGTAGAATCTTCTTTGATAGTACATCCTGATTTTCAACCGTTAGTAGCAGAGTATAATCCACAGTCAGTGTCTGTCTCCGAAATTGTTGGTAGCTTTTCATCTACTAGTGATATAGGTGAAGAACCCGAAATATCCGAGCCTGAAAGTGAATTTTCTGCTACTTCGACATCGGGGTTTGTTTCTCCAACCTCTAGTGGTCTTGGTTCACCTAGGGTAGAAAGAGTAATCACCCAAGATCTTCCTTCTGGACTTATTGCTATTGAAGAACTTGCTCCGAAAGAAGAAGTAGGCATCCCTATCCCTGAAAATCATCCTGTTATTGAACTAAGGGAGCGTGAATCAATTTTTTACAGTCCACCTAGGAGTAGTTCTTGGTATCTTTCTTTGACTAATTTTCTAGAAAAAGCAGGGTTAATTTTTTCACCACCTCGTGCTCCTTATCACCCAACACCTAGAGGTTTTTATACTCCCGTCAATATGGCAGGACAGTCATCCATGTTTACTCAATCGCCCGAATATTTTTTGTACGACGGTCCTTCTGTTCCCTCCGGGTTTCAATCACTTTCTGGTACTTTTTCAGGAGCATCTCCTCAAACCATTGAACAAGGGTTATTAACTGGAAACAATGGTACTAAGCCGTTGAGCGTAGAAGACATTCTTATGATGTCAGGTTCTGTTCCCAATCCTCAACCTCAAGGTGGCCAGTTACCGCCTGGGGGGAGCCTCAATTAACGCGTGGGAGGCAACCTCAAGGTACACAATTTGCATCTAGGGGGCAACCTCAAGGACAGTACATACCTATGGGACAGTACGTTCCTCAAGGTCAACCCTAGACTCAATATGTACCCCAAGGTCAACCCCAGTATCAATTTATACCTCAAGGTCAACCCTAGTATTAGTATGTGCCTCAAGGGTATCAACCGCAAGGTCAGTACTCGAACCAAGGTTTCCAACCACCCCAAGGTCAAACGTATGTTCAAGAAATGGGAAATGTACCTTTCAATTATCAATCCTACCCTCAACCCGGTTATGGTCCTCAGTATTCTCAACCTGTTATGGGTTAGTACCCTGGAATGAATATAGTGTGAGATCCATCGCAAACCCAACAAGTGTTGCAGCCAAGTGTACAGTTGTCATCTCAAACTGGACAACCCTTAGTTTCTGGTTCACCCCAACAACTAGTCCAGTCTAACATTCAAACTTCTGTACCTTCGGTAGTTTCTCAGCCTGGGCCTAGTACACCTCGTACTCCGCCTCAAACGACTGCTACAACTGCCGCAACATCTCTTCAATCTACCCCACCTACTTCTGGAGTATCGACAGCTCCAGTTTCTACTGTTCCTGTATCTACTCCACAGACATCTTTACCACCATCTGGATCTACGATTCAAACTTCGGTTCAGATGCCTATAGGACAACCTGGTTTAAGTACGGTTGTCACAAGTCAACCACAATTCACTTATCAATCGTACTAGGGACAGTACCAATTCGGACCTGCTGTGCAACAACTAGTTTATCAGTATTAATCGTACCCTAGGTACACTTATCAACAACCTCAACAACCCCAGTACGGTCTGGTTAATCCTGGTTTTCCAGGAGGATACAATATCCCGAACGCCATTCCTATTCCTAGTTATCCTGGATATCCTCCTCCTGGGGCTGGTCTCATGACCCAGAGTTTTAGGGATCCTAATCGGGAGTTACTATTTATCGCAACTTTGGACTTACCTGACTTGTCGCGCCTAATGAATGATCCCATTAATTATCTTCTGTTTTGGCCGCCAATGCCGAATAAGTTGCCCAGTGACATTCCCAAGTTCGAAGGTAAATCAGGAGAGGACCGTCGAACCATGTGATGACTTACCACCTCTGGTGTGTGTCTAACTCCATTACAGATGATTCAATCCGTCTTAGACTTTTCCAGCACACTCTAATTGGTCTCACGGCCAAGTGGTACATTGAGTTACCGCGAGGCACTTTTTATAGTTTTAGTCAGTTAGCCACCTCGTTTTAAACTCATTTTCAGTTGCCAGTCTGATATGACAATGGCACGGAATTTTTAACTTCGCTAAAACAATCGACATCCACTTATATTTCAGATCATATTCATGAGTGGAGACGTCGACAACGTTTAGTGAAGGTATTTATTCCGGATCAGATCTTGGCTGAGTGCTTTGTAAAATCTTTTTTGCCAAAGATCACTGAAGATGTTGCTAAAGCCGGAGTTGTTACTGAGGAGCAAGTAATTGCTCAAGCACATTACCTTGACTTGGTCTATACTCAGTCAGGTACGTTACACGAAAAAATCCCCGATCTTCCCAAGCAAAATCAAATCGCTGCAGCTCCTTCAGGATCTCATGCCGCCGATGGTATGATTGGCACAGTTAACACTAAAAGTAAGAAGAAGCCTTCCAAGAATTCTTCCCCTATTATAACCTTGCCTGATTCCCCAACAGGAGATTCTTCTACAGAGATTTCCGCTGATATTCACATTGTAGAGTCATCTACAGCCAAATCAAAATCTGGTGGGAAGAAGAAAGGAAAGAAGAAGAATAAAACGGACAAAAGTTCAAAGGAGAAACCTAAAAAGGCGGAATCCAATGATGAAAAGCGCAAACCTCGTTATCCTTGTCTAATTTGCGACAATGAACATTTTACAAGAGACTGCCCTCATCCTGCAGAGGTTGCGAGGATTGTCAAGGGTTCCCAAACTCCTGATGTTTTGAAGGATCCCTTTCCAGCTCAAGACATTAAAATGATAGGTTCATCCTCGAATGCCAATGAAGAACCTATACTGATGATGTCCCATGTTAGGATTGCGACTTGATCACAAGATTATGGTAGTAAAAGTCCTGTTGATGGTAAAGAAGTAGAATCTTCTCATTCTAATCCATCAACCTCAGCTCCCGGTTCTGATCCACTACAGATAGAGAAACCTAATCCAGACTTGGTAATCAAACCACCCGCCAAGGGTATACTTCGAAAGTTAGCTTTCAATCCACATGCGAGAGTGGCTCAGAATTATAACAATGTTGAGGATTTAGCTGTTTCACCCTCAGCAATGTCGGCTTTGGAAGTGCTCCAATCATACCCAGCACGGCGTAAATTACTTTTGTCGGCTATAGGAGCTGTTGATGTTCAGGACCCGAACCTAATAATCTTCGATCTAGAAAATAGTACACCGCGTTTGCCTCATCAAATGGCTTTCCAGATTCCAGTGATAGTAAAAAACAAGCCTATTCATCAGACTGTAATTGATGAGGGATCCTCAACGTGTATTATGTCGATACAGTGCTGGAGATCGCTTGGTTCTCCTTCGCTAAATCAATCCCTGATGATTCTAAAGGCCTTTGATGGCAGTGGGTTTCATCCTTTTAGCATTCTACAGGATTTTCCTATAGGGGTTGAAGGAAAAACCGTTAGTCTAGATGTGGAGGTGGTTGATGCCCCTCTATATTACAACCTTCTCTTGGGTCAAAGTTGGTCTTACGCTATGACAGCGGTCGTTTCATCAGTCTTTTGAGTAATAAAGTTTCCACACAATGGAAAGATCGTAACAATAGACCAGCTGGCTTACTTTTCATCTGACCCAGCCTCTTCGGAGAGTGTTCAGCATGTTGGTAAAATGACTATCTCATATAAGGATGTTGGGGTAGGACTAGTTAAAGATGCTGGTTTACTGGGAACTTTTCCTTTTCCTCCAATCAATGCATCATCTTCATTTGCAACCATTCATATGATTACATCAGACACCATTATTTATGATGATCCTCGGATTGTCCCTTCTGAATCTGAGATAGACTCGTTTGGTAATACCATGCCTTTGAGTCCATATGAAATTGCCTATGAAGCCGTGCAGTCGTTTGCCAACCCATTTTCAACCGAAATTGAATTAATGAATGTGGTCCATGAGGAATCACTTTTCACATCAACCTCGGATTTAACTACATTTTCTGAACTTGTTCACTCTGACGAGCAAATTCGTGAAATCCTATGTGTAGATGATTTACCATAGGAAGATCTCCATCACAGATCTTCGTTTTTACCTGAGGATGATCGTTTTGAAAATGGTTTCTCATCAATTTTTACAACTGAATATGTCAAGGAACCTCAGAATCCAATAAAACATCCTGATTCAGAGTTAAATTTGGGAAACATCTCTCGAACTGTTCCTATTGAGATTTTGGTTAAGCCCGAAATTGTTGAGAACATTCATATAGGTGCCTCGTGTACAAATGACGAAATTCAATTATATAAGGCCCTATTTCAAGAATTCGACGACGTGTTTTCCTGGTCCTATGAGGAAATGCCAGGAATTGATCCCACGATTGTTGTTCATGAGATCAAGACTTACCCGGATGCTAAACCCGTCCGGCAACATTTGCGTCAGATTCACCCGCGAAAAGCTGCTGCAATTAACGCAGAAGTTGAAAAATTATTGAAAGCAGGTTTCATTTATCCGATCTCGTTAACGGATTGGGTATCAAATATTGTGTTGGTTAACAAAAAGCAGGGAACAATAAGAATATGAATCGACTATAGGGATATTAATCGAGCCTGTCCAAAGAACAATTATCCAACTCCCTATATCGATCAAATCATTGATGATTGTGCCGACAACGAAGTATTTTCATTTATGGATGGTTTTTCCGGATACAATCAAATCAACATTCTACCTACCGATCAACCAAAAATAGATTTCATTTGTCCATGGGGGACATTTGCTTATTGCAAATTACCTTTTGGGCTTAAGAATGCTGGAGCAACTTTTCAAAGGGCGATGTCTTATGTGTTTCATGACATCAAACACATTGTGCAGCCGTATCTCGATGACTTGCCTGCTCATTCCTTACATCGAGCTGATCACCTCGTCCATTTACGAGCAATTTTTATGAGGTGTAGGCATTATCGGATCCGGTTGAACCCACACAAATGTGTCTTCTGTATAGAAACAGGTCGATTACTGGGATTTGTAGTTTCGAAAGCCGGCATTTGCTTTGATCCCTCGAAGGTCGAAGCTATCATCAAATTGCCTCCTCCTTCGAGTCTTTGCCAACTCCAAAGCTTGTAGGGGAAAGCAAACTTTTTACGACGATTCATTCCTAACTACACCGAGGTTACAAAGGGTTTTACCCGATTGTTGAAAAAAAATACACCATTCTATTGGGATGAGATAGCTCAGAAATCTTTTGATGCACTCAAACACGCGTTGACCCATGCATCGTTGTTGCATCCTCCCAACTACAACCAGGATTACTTCTTGTATCTCGCTGCCTCTCGTTCCACCATTGGAATGGTCTTAGTTCAGGAAGATGAATCAGGAACGGAACATGTGATATATTACCTCAGTCGAACTTTAAATCCAACTGAGCTAAAATACTCACATGTGGAGAAATTGGCATTGGCAGCTATTCAAGCTGTCCAACGTTTTCGTCACTACATTTTACTACGTAAAACTACAGTAATTTCGGATTGCAACCTTATGATCTACATTTTGACCAAGCAATTTCTAGGGGGCAAGTACTCTAAATGGATCGTTATCCTGCAAGAGTTCGACTTGGAATTTGAGAAATCTAAGTCTAAGAAATCCTTAGTTTTTGCAGAATTAATATGTGACTTCCCGCGTGCTGACACGGAAACTGTGGCGGAGGAGCCCATTGCGGAGGAATCCTTGTTTCTAATCAGCACTTTAGATCCGTGGTATCGGGATATCATCATCTATCTCCAGACCCAATCCTTTTGGCTAGAAATTTCAAGGTCAGAACGTCGGAAAATTCGATTCCAGTCCCAATAATTCAGGATTATTGGAGATACTCTTTATCACCGTGGGGCGGACTTTATTTTTTGACGTTGCTTAACTCACGAGGAAGCTAAAAGGGTTCTAAATGACTGTCACTCTGGAGTGTGTGGCGGTCATATGTCTGGGTTTTCCACAACCCAAAAGATATTGCGCGCTGGCTACTTCTGGTCGTCTTTATTTAAATATTATATTACGGTGGTCTGAAAATGCCACAACTGCCAAATTTTTTATCATAAGATGAACACTCCACCTGCTTCTCTCCACCCTATAATTGCCATTGGTCCTTTTGCCAAATGGGGTATCGATTTTATTACATGTAACCCTCACTCAGCTAGGGGGCATGCGTATATCATCCTTGCAGTAGATTATTTTACTAAGTGGGCCGAGGCGATGCCTACATTTGAGGCAGATGGAAAGATAGCTGTAATTTTCGTGTTCAATAATATAATTTCTAGGTTTTGTGTCCCACAAGCGATAATCACTGATCATGGGCGTCATTTTCAAAACGTTATGATGATTGAACTTACAGGCCAGCTTGGTTTACGTCACAATAGTTCAACCCCTTATTATCCACAAGCAAATGGTCTGGTTGAATCCATTAACAAAGTTTTAGTTATCATGATCCAACGAATCATTGGGATTCATCGGTTGAATTAGCACAACATGCTATTTTTAGCACTTTGGGCATACCGAACTTCAGTAAAAACATCAACAGGGTTCACTCCTTTCCAACTAGTCTATGGTTTGGAAGCTGTGTTACCCATTGAATGTGAAATCCCGTCACTGCAAATGGCCATCGAGTTACTTCCAGACACTTCTGAAGAGGAAAAGAATTTGTTATACTTGGCTCAATTAGATGAGAATCGACGTGATGCTGCATTGGCGATCGAGACTCATGCAAAATGAATGAAAGCTCAGTATGATCGAAATGTGACCCCTCGAAATTTTTTGGAAGGAGATCTAGTCTTAGTTTACGATCAAGATAATGATAAATTAGGCGCTGGAAAATCGTTCCTATGTGGCATGGTCCCTATGTTGTCAAGAAAAAGCTAGCCAAAGGGGCTTATGAATTGGTAGACTTTGATGGGGACTCTTTGGGTAAACCCAGAAATGGCCTTTACTTGAAGAGGTATTATGCTTGAAAGAATGGGTATGGAGATTTTTAGTTAGGATAGTTTTTTCTTTCTAGCTGGTGTGTTTTAGTTTAAATAGTGTGCTTAGCTTAGAGAGTGTTTTTCGTCATTATTCTTGCTTATCTTGGTTTTACTCTTGATATTGCAGATGTCGGTGCCTCCCCAAACATACATTGGTTTCACTGATGGTGCTTGTCGTAATACACAGAACATCTCTTCCACAGCTTGGGTTATCTATTCGCCCTCTGACGAGTTAGTATCTATGCATGGGGTAAGCCTCGATCAAACAACGAACAACATTGCCGAGTATAGTGCAGTGATTGAGTTATTATCTGAATCTATTTCATTTGGGATTCAGAGTTTGATAGTGAGGTTAGATTCTGAACTCATATTACAACTTAATAGAGTGTATGCCATTAGAAATCCAGTGTTATTAAGATTATTTTTGAGAGTGCGTCTCTTGGAACGTGAATTTGATTACATTGAATATCAGCATATTCCAAGATCTTTAAATACATTAGCAGATGCAATTGCTTCTCGAATGTTAAATAGACATTTGCAATAATCATACATGTAAATTTAAAACCATTCCATAACATGATTTACAAGATAAGCCAGTAATAGTGATATATATATATATATATAGGAGTGTGTCAAAAAATACATTGTCCTCGATCATAGGTTGAAAAACACCTTATGAACGGCAAAAATGATAAGTACAAAAAACAAAAATGTCACATGTGCCCACAATAGGCGATCATCCTATCACTGGTGATGATCTCTATAAGAAACCAATGCACGGGCCACCTTGCAAAGGAACCTCCTAAAAGGTCCCGGGACTCCAAACACATAGCGCTGAAGTCGACGAGGAATATCGTCTATAGTGGTCTCAGGAATATCTCCTGTTAAGCGCTCGAGATGACCTTCCAACTCGGCCAAAACCTCTGCTGATTCATCCTGTGGGGCTAGCGCGGGTGCAATTGGTTGCCTCCTCTCGTAAGGCTGGAGAGTGGCTGGTCGCTGTGGACCGATATCTCCATTTGAAATTTTTACTATCAGTTTTGAGACGATGAAAAAATAACAAAAAATTAAAATAAAAAATGTTGAAAAGGATTTTACCTGACTCGTCCCACTGCTCTCCTGGTGGAAGAACCATGTCTAGGTCACCACGAAAATCTATCCCAGCGTAAGGGAAGTCCTGAATAGAAAATACCTGGTTTTCCAGCCATTGGAAATACTCAGGTTTGAACCGAGCAACCTCTGTCCTCTCGTCCAGGTGACGGGCCATGACTGCGACCCATCGCATCAGTTTGGGCTCTCGAGGAAGCCCAGCTCCAATAGTAAGGTGCTGTGGGATCAGTATAGGAACCCTCTCCAGGCCAAAACTCACGACCAAAGCCCCATAACCAAAGGTCTTTAGTCTTCCATTCTTGGCCCTGGTCAGTTGGCCTTTCATATTGGCCAACACAGCATCGCACCAGCTGAAGGTGGTGCCTCGGAAGCAATCAACTGGCATACGCATCTGGGATCCGATGGAAATATGTAATGCGGTAGCTTTGCAAAGTCTAGTGACAGTGAATGCAATCACCATGAGCTCAAGACAGGATATCGTCTTTATGTCTATCCCTTTGTCTCTAGCTTGGCTGTTGTAGTACTCTAGCCGGAGGCTATCGACAGACTGGCCACCTGGCCTAGTCCCGTGCAGAGTGAAGTCTTCACCTCTCTTAGGCAAACCAGTCAAGAAATATATGTCCACTAGCTCGATTTCGAGCTAGTGGCCGCCGATGAAAAAACACTTGTCCTGTATGCTCCATCTGTCAACCAGCCACTGTAAGAAATCCACCTGAGCCCTCATGCCAGGAATGGCCCAGAATTTGTACAAGCCGCATGCCCTCAAAGCATCAATTGAAGGCTGATGATTCCATGCGGCAGCATCCACGTCCTCATGCTCTCGTTCACGCCAATCTAGCATGATGTACTCTCTGCATCAAGTATAAAGACAAATTAAAATGCTAGAAAATATTTTATGTGGTCCATTTTTGAGATTTTTGGGTTAAGAACCCTTGCGGCGGGGACCGCACCCTCCAGGTTAGACACAGTGCATGGGACCACACTTTGTCTACACGGAAGGTGTGGACCCCGAGCTTTTTCCCAATGGACAAAAAGTCGGGGTCCGCAGGCCCGCAATGGTAAACCTGCAGGCCCCTGCGCACGGGTTTTGCGCCTAAAAACCCTCCCAAAAATGAAATAAAGGACTAAAACAAAAAACTAAATGGTTAAAAATGAAGAGTGGGATGATGTGGATTACCTGGAGAAGACGGTGTTCGATTCCGACGGTTGGAGTTTCCGCAATCTTCACGGGAAGTTTTCTGAGAAAAAGCACTATTTTCTCACCCAAACTCAAACGGTAAAAATGAATTGACAAAGGCCCTTTTTATAAGTTTTTTGAGTAAATAAATTGAAAATTTGTTTATGTTTCACTTTGAAAAGGTATTTTGCGACATTTTTATCTATTTCAAACAGGTATGAGTAATGTTTGTGTTTTTGTGCAGAATAAAGGATTATTCTAGCGAAATCTATCATTTTCGACGAAAAAACATGTAGAGTCATCTTTAAGCTCTTTTCTAACTCCTAAAACATGAAAATATTGCCGAGTGATTCTTTTAAACTCGTTAAAATGGAATTAAAAGATGGTCCACTTACAGCTCTTTTCCGATTGTAAAAAACATGAAAAGATTGCCGGATTTTTGTCGTTTCAAATTCGATATCGGTCATAAAACGACGTGTCATTGATCACTTTTTTACTTTTTCGGATCAAAGGCACTAATAACGAAAAGTACTCCTGGGTCGTAAAAGATCAAGCGGTTCTCTCATGTATTATTTTATACTTTTTCGAGCTTGGGAGACACAAATTTACGAAAAAGGTCAACCCTGGAGTCTTCTTAAGTTTTTTCAGACTCTCTAAAATTGAAAAACGCCGAGTTTCTCCTATACTGGACTTGTTAAAATTTCACAGTAAAGGACCTATTCAATTACAAATAGGAACGAACCACTCCTTCTTAGGGTTCAAATTTAAACTAAGTTGGACTCATCTGAAGGATGAGCTTATAATAAAGCAAATGTTATCCTCCTCAAGCTTGTCAAAAATAAAGAGGTACTTGCCAGAAATGGTGGGGAAAAAGAGAGAAAAATGAGCCTGTTTGTCATACTTTGTAACCACTCTTGAACACGACACTTTCATTCACCTGGGTTGGGAAATCCTTTGCCTAACGGTTCATCAAACCACATTGAATGTCTTCAGCCGGTTTCTGGGTATTAACTTTGGGTCAATTGTCACCAAGCCATCTGTCGTGTCATTATGTGTTCAAGAGGTCACTGCCAATAAGCCATTCATCTGCAAAATATCTATCATCCATCTTGACCATCCCTGAGTTAGTCCTTACAACTAAATTTCTTCAACTTGATCTATGATTTCGTGTTGTGGGCTTGCCTACGATGGATTGCTTTCAATCGACATCAGATCATTATCTAGAAAGATGATCTAGGAATCGTCAGTACCTTGAGATCTGCATGCCTCAATGGCATGTTTCTCACCTTTGACGACAGTTTACATCATTGACTTTCAATCAAAGGATTCAGTGATATGTTTGACATCAACACATTTATTCACATCTCATGGATTGTACTGGGTACTTTGAGAGCCATTGACATCACTGGTGGTTTCTCTCACACTTGTTAACATTTTATATCATTGACTGGTAATCAAGCGGTTTCTACCATGTTCGACATCAACACATTTATTTGCATGGATAGAACCGTACTGTTTCGGGAAGTAGAAATGAAGACCCTGGATCTAGTTTCTACAATCCAGGCTGCGAGGAATTTTGTATTCATTATATAATGGACTATTCATAAACAGTTGGCTGCGTCCATACTGTGTCCACATGAGTCTTTACTTGTGATGTTTTACAAGATCATTCCTGTATCAGAGTAGTAGTTAGTTTTCTAGTTAATTTTGATCTGAGTATGGGAATGCCTACCTCAGCGATGATATGATCTCATATATATATCTTGCATTGAATGTTTTTACAGGTTCCAACCAGACTCTCCACAAGATGATCCTCGAAATGATCAAGTACTTCACTCTTCATAAATGATAAGAAATCCTCATCTACTATAGACTTCGCACTTTAGGGGGCAATCTGTTACAAAAAAATATCGTCACCATGATTATTTGCAATCAGTATGGGTCTATCATCACTTGTACTATCCTCCCAAGCAAGTCTCAGACCTCAGCTCTTCAAATAAAGCTTTGGAAATGAGAGAAAGGCATTAAAAATCAATATAACTCTGGTTCCACACTTTCTCTCATGGTCTCCTGCGGTCCCGCACCTTCTGTGTACAAAAACTGTGGACCTACCCACTCTGTCCCTAACGGTGTAGGTGCGGACCCCTGTGAAAGTCAAAAGCCGCGAGTTTTATCTTAAAAAACCACTTTGGGTTAATTCTAGAGGTTTCTAGAAGGAATTTTGACGTGGATTGTTCGCTCTGAGGTGGTTCATGCATCCCAAAAGGGAAGGAGCTAATCCCTTGATGAGAGGAGCTATCCCTTTGAAGGAGGGCTTTATCCCTTTGAAGGAGGACCTAGTAACCTCCCTCCATTGCACTATAAATATAGGCATTGGGCTGGTTGCTAGAGAGGTTAGAAGCTGAACATTTTTGAGGGTAAATGCTGGTGAAATCAAGACTTCCTAGTTGAGCTTAAGAGGAGAGATCACACATCTTTTTGGCTTCATTGGGGAGTGAGTGAAACTTGTCAAAGTAGAGGAGACTTCTTGCTGGACCCTAGGAGGAGCTTGTACAGTGTCAAGGCAAAGGTTGTAAAGTTCTTCTTCTTTTGAATTAATACAATCAAACTCATTTTTCTCAACAACTATCTCATGTTATTTGTTTCATGGACTCCTTGACTTTCATGTTAAATATGTTTTATGCAATTGGCTTTTCAGGTGCTATTTAATTTGTTTGCCTTGATTTTGTTTGCAGATTCGCAAAAAGGAGCTCATTTGGATCGAAGGAGCAAGGGCATCCACAAGCTTGCGTTGGACCTAAGGTAGGCCCTAAAAACACTTGTTTGCAATTGTTTATCAAAGCATATTTAGAGAAAGATAGTGTCTGGTTGGTTTTCTTGTCATTAGGTCTTCTTTAGATTCTAGGAAGGTCTATCTTGTCCGCAAGATCGACTTATTCCGTGTGACAATATTGCTTGTGGCATTTGATTAATTTATTTGGCAAGAAAGTGTTAAAATTGTATATTTGCTATCACTACTGATTCATCCCTCCTCCTCTTAGTAAGGAACTTGGTTTCTAACATTATGATGTAATCATTTTTGTAGATTATTAGGAGTATCATATAGATTTTATGGTCTTGTAACCTAAAAATCATTTTGGAGGACATCGCTTGAACATAGGAAAACCATGGTTAGTTAGTGTTGGTGCATACATTAGTTATTGCTCTAGAGATATTCTAATTTCATAAGGGGGATCCATAAACTAAGATACCTATAGCCCCCTTAGAAATTATTTAAATAAGTTGAAGAAATTCTATGGCTTGATAATATTAATAACAATGAATAGAATGTTCAATCAATCTCTTCGATTGAACAAATTATATAATTCATAGAATACACTAACAAGAGTTAGGTTAATGAATTTATTGTCGATATCAATTCCTTATAAGATATATGTTTATCCCATATTTTCAAGAAGATTGTAGCCCAAACCTCCTCATCATTAGAAACCTAAATATTGGCCATATATTTACTAGAGTCTGACACCACTCTTGTTGAGGTTATTCTAGGAAAATATCTATATAAAAATCCTTAGTTGGATGCATCCCAACAAGAACAAGTGGTTAAGTTGCTACAAAAACACACCAATTCTTTCATGTAGAGCTTCCTAGAAATGAAGGGAATTTCGTGTTAAACATGTATGCATAATATTTATATTCAAGAAGGCGTCAGAGCTATTATGTAGGCACAAAGATGAATCAACCCTACCCTTACATATGTTGTCAAGGAATAATTGCAAAACATTTGGATACCAACTTCATTTATCCTATTTTACATACTCGGTAGGTCTTTCCCCTCATGAGATTCCCCAAGAAATATTCAAAAATGGATACTGATGAATCTATGTGTATTATAGAGAACTTAATAAGGTCGCCCTTAAAGACTATTTCCCCCTCCAATTCATTGATTAGGTTTTCGACATGTTAGTTTACTAAAAAACATTTTTCCTTTATCGATGAGTTCAATGGATGCATCCAAATATAGATAGCACCCTAAGATTAGGAAAAAAACAAATTTTACGTGTCCATGGGGAATGCACGTTTATATAGTAAAATTTGGTATATGTAATATCATTCTACCTTTCTGAGAGAAGTCGTAGATATTATTTATGATCTTACACTAGAATGTGAAAATTTATATGGAGGAAATATTAGTATACGGTGATTCATTTCAAGAAGCCTTGCTTCATAATACATTTTAATCAAATTTCATGAATTTAATATTTCCCTGAGTAACATTAAATTTCAGAGAATTGAAATTGTAGGAATAGTTATTTTCCATCTCATTTCTAGTTCAAGGATATAAGCTAATCCCACAAAGATTTATGCTATTCTATAACTTCATGTCCCAAAATCCCGAAGAGAGGTGAGAATTCTCTTAGATCACACTAGGTATTACAGGACATTCAGAGAATAATTTTACCAAATAGTGTCTCACTTATATAAAATACTTGTCAAAGATTTTGATTTATCCTAGAATTATTATTTCCAAAACACTTTAGAAATGTTCAATAACAAGATTACCGAAAAACCTGTCTTAAGAGGACCAAATTGGTCCCTTTCTTTTCACATTTCTACATATGCCTTAGATATAATCCATGGGGAAATTGTTGGAAAATAGGAGGATAACAATCTTATGCCATCTATTATATTATTCAAAATATGACACTTTACAAACTAAGATATATATTCACTAAAACATAATTCTTAGTTTTAGTCTATGTGATCAACGAATTCGGGCATTACATCACTAGATATGAGGTCTTCATTCACATAGATCGCTCTTCCTTTAAAAAATTATTGAGAAAAAACAGAACTAATGGTAGCATGATTAGATGTTTGTTTCTAAAATAGGTGTTCAATGATATTATTTTAGATAAATCATGACAAGGTTAATCTTGTATCATATTTCACGTCCAGGATTCATAACAAGGATACAAAACTTCTATAGATGACACATTTCATTATCAACATTTATTTTCTATGTCTACTATCTCTCTACAGTTTGATAATATAGGAAACTATATAGCCAAAGGTAAGATTCCTCAACATCTATCTTCTAGGTAGAATTAAAATATCATCAAATTCAATGCCTCCTACTCTTGTGTTGGATAGGACCTCTTCTATACTAGACCTAACTTGAACATTATAAAATCTGTACGATAAGAATAATCGATTGATATATCGAAGGATTCCCATGATGAACCATTAAGGGGACATTTCACTCACAAAATAACAACTTATAAAGTCCTCAATTTAGGATACTACTGGCCTACCCTTTTTGAGGATGCCAAAGAGTATGTTCAAAAGTGTGCTAGTTATTAGTAAATGGGTTTCCTAGTACTTTTTGATGAAATACCTTTGCAACCCTCGGTACTTTTGAAGCATTTGAAAAATGGACACTTGAATTCGTAAGGTCTATTACTCCAACATATAAATAGAAAAGGTACATTTTGGTTTCTAAAAATTACACTACTAAGTGGGCAGAAGCTAAGCCTCTTTTTCATGCTAATCAACAAGTAATTTTTTATTTTTATTTGAGTATATTTTCATGTATGTTGGTATTCCTAGAGAGAATGTAACAAATAAAGGATAATAATTCACCTCAAATCTTGTGCAGGCTTTTAAGAAAAAAAAAAAAAAAAAATTCACCAAAATTCTTCATCTTATCATTCACATGCCAATTGGTAGGTGGAATCATCCAATAATGTCTTGGAGGCCATTTTGACGAAAATAATGTAGCTTCATAATAAGGAATGGGGAAATAGCATTAATAAGGACCTTTGGTGCTATAGGATTACATGGAGGAATACAACTAATAACACTTCATATGAGTTGGTGTATGGCAAGCTAGTTTTCTTGCCAATTGAATTTAAGGTGAAAACATACAGGCTTGCATCTCACTTAGGAATAAAGTTCTCTGAGGCACAACAATAAAGACTCTAGCTAAATGATTTGGTTGAGAATAATCTAAATTATATCCAATAGACCCCTCTTTTCCAACATGTGATAAGTAAATGAGAAGATAAATTCTTCAAAAGGATCTAATTCAAGCCAAGAGACTGAGCTCTCCTTTTTGATTTGAAGTTCAAATATTTCAATGGGAAGTTCCATACATGATGGCTAGGGCCTTATGAATTTGAGGATGTATACAATAAAATATATATGAATATTAAAACCATTGATGGGTAGGGAACTTCATTCCTGGTTAACGTGCATAGATTACGACTGTACCGGTAGGCTATTGATAGGGAAGAATTTTTCCAAACATTCTATAACAATCTAGTTTGAAAGTTCTAGGGAGGGAGGGTCCCCTACCTACTATAATTTCAGTTTGATTTTTTCTTCTTCTTTAATATACTATAATAAAAAGAAAAGGAAAAAAATAGAGAAAAAATAATTCAATTGTGAAAACTAGATTGTTGGCATTATTGAAGAGGATAACTGCTTGAAAATCAAGCAACTAATGTGTAGATCTTCATAAACAAAAAATATTAATAATTAAAAGTAAGAAAAAAGTGTTTAATTGTGATAACCAACTTGCATGTGAATTTGAATGGGAATTTTACTTCGAAAACAGGTAACTCGAAGGAAAATCCTCCCAATCAATTTAAATAAAAGAATGTGATAATTGTTCGATAACAAGTGGTATATTTCCAAAAGGGGTTGTTTTTATGTGTTTGACTTTGATAACAAGAACTGAGTCATTTGAGGTAGGTCCATGAAAAACCTTGTCAATATAGAGCTTTAAATGTACACTTTGCCCATTTCGCCATCTCAACTAGCACAAGATCAACTGCTGTAGCTATATTTGATGAACATCTACATCAACATCATCACTATTGTCATCAACATCAACATCAATATTATTCTCAAGTCGTCACCATTTTCATCAATACGAACACCATTATCACTCTCAGCATCATCGCCATCATCCTCACCATCAATTTCAACACCAACATTACTAGTACAGTGTTAGCCTAAACATCATCAACAACAGATAATGTATAGCAACACCTGGAAGAAAATTGGCATACAAGGGTCATATTGTTACTCGTTTTCTCAAATTTTCTCATTATTTGGCCCTTGGATTTCTTTCAAAACTAACATTGGTTCAATTCTAAAGGAATAGATTTGCAAATTGTGCAAAGGTAGCAACATAAACCTTGATAGTTTCCTATATTTTCAAAATTTTAAGATATGGTAGTTCTTGTTACATGATCTATGTATCAATTGTAAGGCTACCTGATTGAATGTTTAATGAGATAATTTGCATATTTAAAGAAAATTTAGTGATCAAAGGCTATGAGAAAGGATCTAACTTCTTCTATTTTATTTTTTCTCAATGTCTCGTTAGCATAACAAACCACTTTTATTTATAATTTTTAGAGTAAGAAGTCAAAATCAGCTTCTAGTCCACAAACCTTTTAATAATTAGCACAACATATTTCTGGTCAAAAAAATAAGGTTCTTTTATATGTTATCATGAATATGCTCTTGTATAAAGGTAACTTGAGGAAATACTATCATTTTATAAGGTTATTTCGTGTGATTGAGACTTATATAATATCAGAATTACAAACCTTATCCCGTATTTATACATATATTCACTAGTACAAAATGGCTAATTAATTACTAGGAAAACAACTAAAATTTGCACATAAACAACCATTTTTTATTTGGTGACCAATAATAATTAATTTATAGTATCTTATAATGCGACCAACTTTTAGTTATTTTTATCTTAGTCATTAATTTGTTTCCTCAATTTTACCATCTCGTAGTATATTTAGACATAAATTTGGTCATAAAATTGTCATTGGTTTAGTCCTTAATCGCCACAATTAATGACTAAACATATAACAAAATATATTACTATATGAATCCTTGAGAAAACCAATTAATGACCAAAGAAATATGACCAAAATGTTGATTGTGTTATAAGATACTATAAATTAGCTACTAATAGTCATATATATACAAATTTTAATGATCATTTGAAACCAATTAATGACCAAAGAAATATCAATAAATTTTAATCGAGTTATAAGATACTATAAATTAGCTATTAATAGTCATATATATGCAAAATTTAGTCATCATTTTAATAAAAAAAATTATCATTTGTAGTAGTCATTTATCTTTTTTTTTCCATTTTCATATTCATTATATAAACGACTGATTTAGTAGTTTCTATTCATTTCATTTAATTTCATTCATAATCATTATAAATGACTAATTTAGCCATATACTCATTTTATTCATTTTGAACACTAATTAGTATGAACTACTAATTTAGTAGTTCTATATTTATTTTATGTATTCATTATTAATCAACATAAATTAATTAGTATGATTTTGCGACAAGATTTAAAAAAAAATGCCATACAAAGTGCATTCTTATCTAATATGATAACACAAAGTTACATATGTTAATTACAAGACTGTTAACGGGAAAAGTGTCCATTCAGAACGACCCTATCCCACTAAGGTGTGACAGTGACCTTAGAAACAAACAGAGAAAAATACTTTTGTATTCTTCTTTATGAACTATAAACAAAGAGAAATAGGATGAACCAACCTGTGTCTTGCGCTAGTCCTTTGATCCAATCTCTCTCTTCTTTGACAGCTTCCAGCTACCTGCTTCCTTACTTGCCCAGCTTCACCAAGTTCCTGTAAGATCACAGAAGAGGAAAACTACACAAAGACATGGATTTATACTCATAAATAGCTTAGGATCAGATTTAAGCTAAACATACAAATGTAACAATCACCAATGATACACAAGCATGTAGGAGAAACTCAAATAGTTTTATTGATATAACAAGAAGATCCAGGAGGAGTTACAACCAATGATTCCTGATCCAGCATCAACGTCCCAGCAAAGAAGCCCCTCTTCACCTCCAACAAAGCATAAATCACCCAATACTCTGATATCTATCTCAAAACCAACAACAATTCTCTGCAATGTACAATGTTCCATCCTTTGGATCTCTTGGATGAGGGATCCATATATAGATGTATGCAAAGAAGATGAGTCAGCTCATGAATTGATTAGTGGCTTCTCTCTGTCAGTTCTTGCTTCCACTTGGAGACTGAGAGCCTCTTACTCATCCCTGGTAGAATTCAGTGAGGCAAGTGTCATTGGAGAAGATTCTGGAAGCTTCCATTGTCTCTCCACCTCGTGGAATGACTCTGCCACTTGTAATTTCCCGCTCAACGCACCCTGGTAGTGCATTTAGGTGCGTTGCAATGCACCTAGCTAGTGTATTTGGGTGCTATGCAACGCAGCTAGCTAGTGGAGCAGCTGAAATGATCATGATTTGACTAGTTCTGAGCAGGTTCTGGTGGAGAACTTCTGGGAGAAGCTGTAATTTGTTGACCTTGTTCCTTTAGGAGTTAGAACAACACTTTTAGGGACTTAGGAGCCCTTGGTTTATGGAAATTTCATGCTTAGAGTTGTAAGGCACAAAAATGTCTATAACAGTTGCCCCCTAAAGTATGAGGCCGTTTATCGAGTGAAACGCTTTATTAGGAGGATCCGAAGTTCTTTCAATGCTGGGAGGAGACCTGCAATAAGATACAATACAATACATTATCTTCATACTGTTTTCATGATCTAGCTGAGGCGGGCATTCCCATGCTCAGCTTTTATAAATTCATTTTCATGTACATAGGACAGACAATCGTCTGATGGTAGACTGATGATTCTGATAGAGCCATCATCCTTTTGGTAGGATGATTATCTGTGCTGCAATGCTGTACATTTCAATGTCTTTATTTTCCTGAATATATATCGCAGCCCGGATGGATGAAACTAGATCTGGGGTCTTCAATCTCGTCCAATCTTCACTCGAAGTACAAGTCGATCCATGCGAGAAATGTTTTGAAGTCGAACATGGAAAGACATCGCTTGATTACCAGTCAATGATGTAAACTGTTAACAAGCACGAGAGGAATCACCGATAATGAAAATGACCCTCAAGGTACTGCAGTACAATTCACGTGGTGTGAATAAAGGACTTGGCGTCGAACACCACGCAAAATATTTCGGTCGAAGGTCATTGATGTATACCTGTCGCCGGAAGTGAGAAACTTGCCATTGAGGCATGCAAGCTTCAAAGTACTGAATGGGGTGTTCCTAGATCAACTTCTTGGATAATGAGCTGATGTCGACAAGAAGTGATTCGTCAAAGGAGGGCCTTAATGAATCTCATATCAATGACACGGAACGGAGCAAATGATTTTGATTGAGGTGAAAATGATCTGATGATATATGGTTCAGGGTGGCGGTCATGAAAGAATGAAGTATAATGTATGGTAGTGGATGGGACACAGGTGACTTCTCTTGAACATGTCGGCGACACTTATGTGATGGATTGGTAGCATTTACCCCAAATGTGGATGGTATGGCGTGACCATGGTGATGTGACCGGTGAATGAAACAACCCAACCCGACTCAAGCACGGAGTGGAAGTGTCATGTTCAAGAGCGATTTGCTACCAATAAAGTTTCTTTGAGTTTTCTTCCCAATTTTTCCCCAGTCATTGCTGACCAGTACCTCTTTATTTTTGTCAAGCTTGAGGAGGATAACATATGCTTGTTCTATAATTTGCCCTTCGGGCAAACCCATCGCTATGTTTTAACGAGCCTAGCGATAGTGAAACTCGTTCTCGTCTAAAGACAAGTTTGTCGCTATTAATCTTTTTAACGAGTCTAACGACAAAGATAACTCGGTCCTTTTCATTTTTAGAGAGTCTAAAAAGGTACGTAAAGGTAACTCCGAAATTCCTTTTTCGTCATCTAATCCCTTATGTCCAAAAAAGTATAAAACAATACAGAAGGGATGAATTTTTGATAGTTTTAATGAGCCAAACAAAACAAGCGCTCAATCTTTTTGTGCAATAATCCCTCAGGTCCAAAAAGATTAAAATCTAGAGGAGGGATAGCACTTCCGGTCGCTTTAACGAGCTAGAAGGCCAAAACTCGGCAATCTTTTCATATTTTACGAGTCAGTTGAAAAGAGCTTAAAGAAGACTCATCTTTTGAGGAACGAGTGATAAAATGGGTAGCAGCTGATTCCAGGTAAGGTTTGGAATTTTCCAATCACGGCAGTGTCACAAGGATGGCTAGTGAAATCACTCTTCGCAGCTGTTCCTCAAAATGGGTAAACAATCAAATGGAGATAAATGATCGACCAATGGAAAAGTGGAGGTGACGATGCAAACACGACCAAGGCTTTAATGGATGAAATGTTTCATTCACGGTGGTTATTTACCGGGCGGATAGTTCATTTTTTAATGAGCTTAAATGCGGGTGGAAACATTTGCTCGGTATTATGTTTATTTTTTAACGAGCTTGAACTATGTGCTAAAACTTCTCGATTATTCCAGTCATATGATAAGAATGTCTCATATAAAAACGTCAACTTTTAGATTTTTGCCCCACATCCTTTCTTTATGCAAGTTTGGTGACGACTAATCCTACGAGTTTAAAGGGTTAGAGGTCCTAAAAATTTAAAAAAATAAATAGCCGCCCCTTTCTTGAATGCCAAAAGGTTTGCATGCCCCCAGGTATAAAATAGAGTTTCAAAGTTACCCCTCAATTTGCAGACAAAACATTTTTTCTATCAGGAGAGGCCTACCTCTTACAGGTTACCCAAACATTGTTCTATTCGCACAACAAATAAAACATTTCTTCGGCGATGTCTACCGAGATAAACAAAGGTGAGTGACGACGTCCATCAACTCACATAACTTTGACAAGAGAATCTTATTCTAGAATAACCCCTCTTCCACCGACGGACATGGTACAGACTAGTCATATTCTCCCACAGAAACCTACCCTATACCTGAAGTTTTCCTGCCGAAGCAGACCAGGACACATGCCCCCTAGGTTTCAGTCATATCCCTTCGAATTACGCGTGCTCATCGGGAGGACAGACTGGGGATCGAGACATTTCTTGCGTGAAGAGACCATTTAGGGATGGTATATGACTATTTGCTATGCGTGATCTGGGAAATGAAAGCTGGTCCACGAGCTTGACCACTCTTCCTTCGTGCAGAAAACACATTACTCTAAAGAGTGAAGAGATGATGGCTCCCATGCAATAAATATAGTCTCATCCAAGGAGTAGGTTATAATCCAAGGGTCCTTGAACGACCATGACGTTCATGCGAACTGTCTTCCCTCTCAATGTTATGGGCACATCGGGAAGGATCCCTAAAGGTCGACTGGTTCCTTTATCAAAGCCTGTCAGATTTCTCATCTCAGGCAAAAGCGATGGTGAACCAAGCGCTTTCCAAGCAATAGAGGAAAGGATACTCATAGAAGCCCCCTCATCTATGATGGTACTAGCCATGACCATTCTATATATTTGAACGATAATTCAGAATGGTACACTTGCTGGTAGGCGGGGTCTGCCTTGTTGATTCCAGTCAAAGGAGACAACTAGGTTTCTTGGAGGTGGGACCAAGTAGACGGCCAGGTACGGCTTTGACGAACTTCCTTCCTGCGGTAAAGGAACGGGTGGATTGCCCCCAGGTTCGTCGGAGTCTGTGTTGATGAAGAGAATTTGGACGGTGTCATCCTTGTTCTCTTCAGTGACTGTATCATCCGAAGATAAAACCTCTGAAGGCAAGACCGGGTCAACTACCACCTCGACCCCTTAACTTTCATCTAGTATGGATTCAGTTGGTTTATCTTCAAAGATAGACGCTTCAGCCGACCACTTGAGCGGGCCAGCTGGATTCTCAACTAGTGACGGACTCGGCAAGAGTTTTTTATATCCAGGAGGAAGTCGTAACGGTGAAACCGGACGATCATCCAAAACTCTTTTAGCTTCATCTAGGAAGGGACAATGGTAGAGGGCATGGTCGCCTTCGCACAGTTTACAAGGAAATCTAGCTTTCCCTTTTTGTCCTAGGGCTTCACTTTCACTAGTTGACAGTGTGCTTTCAACATGATCTCCAGAGGTTGATGACACCGGATTGTGCAAATGAGGGGACCAGTCCCTTAGTATCCAGAGGATGCAAGGACAATCTCTGTGAAAGTGGTCTCCTTTGCAAATGACACATGGTGATTTAGGCCTGGTCGGTGTTGTGTGTGGATTTTCGTTAGACGACACTCGTTTTCCCCCATCTGCCTTTGGCTCCTTCTTCTTTTTCTATTTCTTCTTCTTTCCCTTCTTCTCCTTAGGAACTTGGCTTTTAGCTTTACTAGTTCCATCAAGCGAAGAGGAAGGAGGAGAGGAAGAATTAGAGGAAGCAGAAGGCTGGTGGGTAACTCTGGACTCGTCTAATTGCTGATTTGATTGTTCAGGAATAGTGGTGTTCTGAACGACATTGGTTGAGAAGAGCCATACTGGCAAGCCAATTGTCAGTCCTGGAAGCGACAATGTGGCCATATGGGGTGCACCAACATCTCCCCAAGAGGAGAAGGGACTAGGATTTCCACCAAGGGGAATTCCTTGGTTGGTAGGCTCCATTTTCTCAACCCAAAGATCAACATAGGAAAAGGGTATGAATATTCCGTTTAAAATAAATTTTAACACCCTTTGACACAACTTGTTTTTTCAGTTTTAAAGAGTCGAGAAAAAACAAAAGATGACTCTAGTCTCCTTCGATTTTTAATGAGCCTGAAGTGACAAGTGCTCAGATGGACCTTTTCTGTTAAGGAGTCTGAAAAGGAACGAAAGGGACTGCTCTGGAGGTCTAGGTAGAGGGAGTACCAAACCAATTGCAAAACTACAGAATAATTTTTATGGTACGGCAGTCAATCTTCCTGAATGCTATGTTCGGTGCATTGCGATCAGTAGGGCGGTCGACATGGCTTCCTATGGATAAAGGTTTTATGCCTATAGGGGTCTCCCAATATATACTCGACGGTACGTGGGAGCACAAGTCCGTACTGGCACTTATCGTCTCAAAGTGGAGGAATCACCCAACCATCAGTGAGGACAACAGTTACCAGGCTTTACGACGTCGGAATACGTCTCTAGCCTAGACCTCTAAATGTTGTGCGTTAAGTTACAAAGCGTTGTTAAGTTCATTGAATTTATTTTAGGTTGATCTTTCTTATGAAGTTTTCCTTTTGGGATCACCACGAGATGTATATGTAATTCCTAAAATGCAATCTAAAGATGATAAGCAAGCTTTTCTCTCTTTTCAGCAATGAAAATCCTAGCTACAAGGGAAAAGAAAGACACAATCTTTTCGCAAAGAGCAAAGAGCACACTGTAAATGCACTTTTCCTAAATCAAGCCAAACAGACTGCCAACATGCAAATGCACACGCATGTGTTTTGTTTTTTCACTTTCTTAATATTGATGCCTAAAAAGAAAGTTGTTGTACAAATCTGAATTCGCTTTCAAGTGGAAAACACAAACAAGCTTCTTTTCGAAATCAAAAGGTAGAGATGATTACGACACTTTATGATTTTGAAATAAATACTCGTTTCGACACTAGAAAGTGACAAATTCAAGCCAAAGGCAAAAGTAAAAGCATAATCGACTATCAACAGCAAATAAACTCTCTCCTATGATCAAAATCGACACTTGCGACAGATCTAAATCAAAGGACGACAGCTGACTATTATACTTTTGCAATGGAAAATTGTAAATGACGTAACAAACACACAAAAAACATCTACAGTTTCTTTTATACAACTGAGGCGAAATTACAACAAAGAAAAGGGGTTTTTAAACAAACACATACACTGATCACAGGCTGCAAAAATCAAATACAAAACTGAAAAAATGAAGCAGAGAACCTCAGCTGCACAAGGCTAGGCTTTTCAGCGCACCTGTTAGACAGAGAAACTGGATTGCAACGCAGGTTTCCCTCTCGGGAACTGTGCTGAAATGCAGGAACTCTTCACAGTACCAGCACTGGGGCAGAAACGAGAATTCTATCCGGGTTCTGGGTCACGGTTTGTAGTTTAATCTATGGTTTTTGGACGAGTAAAAGCAATCAGTGATGCACAATCAGAGGGTAGATTTAAAGAAGGTCTAAGAGCTATCACAAAGGGCAATCAGATCATTTGTGAATCAGTTGTTCAAATCATAAACAGATCCAATGAATGGATTGAAGCAGCAGATGTCTACTTTGCATTTGTTAATGGAAAATGCAGTTCGATTCGCTACTTCTAAGTTTATGAAACAAACAACAAGAGAAACACAAACAAACCAACTAGATGATTGTCCCCAGCGGAGTCGCCATTTTGTTAACGGGAAAAGTGTCCATTCAGAATGACCCTATCCCACTAAGGTGTGACAGTGACCTTAGAAACAAACAGAGAAAACTACTTTTGTATTCTTCTTTATGAACTATAAACAAAGAGAAATAGGATGAACCAACCTGTGTCTTGCGCTAGTCCTTTGATCCAATCTCTCTCTTCTTTGGCAGCTTCTAGCTACCTGCTTCCTTACTTGCCCAGCTTCGCCAAGTTCCTGTAAGATCACAGAAGAGGAAAACTACACAAAGACATGGATTTATACTCATAAATAGCTTAGGATCAGATTTAAGCTAAACATACAAATGTAACAATCATCAATGATACAAAAGCATGTAGGAGAAACTCAAATAGTTTTATTGATATAACAAGAAGATCCAGGAGGATTTACAACCGATGATTCCTGATCCAGCATCAACCTTCCACCAAAGAAGCCCCTCTTCACCTCCAATAAAGCATAAATCACCCAATACTCTGATATCTATCTCAAAACCAACAACAATTCTCTGCAATGTACAATGTTCCAGCCTTTGGATCTCTTGGATGAGGGATCCATATATAGATGTATGCAAAGAGGATGAGTTAGCTCATGAATTGATTAGTGGCTTCTCTCTGTTAGTTCTTGCTTCCACTTGGAGACTGAGAGCCTCTTACTCATCCCTGGTCGAATTTAGTGAGGCAAGTGTCATTAGAGAAGATTCTGGAAGCTTCCATTGTCTCTCCACCTCATGGAATGACTCTGCCACTTGTCATTTCCTGCTCAACGCACCCTGGTAGTGCATTTAGGTGTGTTGCAACGCACCTAGCTAGTGTATTTGGGTGCTATGCAACGCAGCTAGCTAGTGGAGTAGCTGAAATGATCCTGATTTGACTAGTTCTGAGCAGTTTCTGGTGGAGAACTTCTGGGAGAAGCTGTAATTTGTTGACCTTGTTCCTTTAGGAGTTAGAACAACACTTTTAGGGACTTAGGAGCCCTTGGTTTATGGACATTTCATGCTTAGATTTGTAAGGCACAGAAATGTCTATAACAAGGACTAAATAATATCAAGTGAAAATAAAAATAATTTCAACCATATAAATTCTATTATATCAAATATCAAATATTACAATATGAGTTTCCAACTTAATATCGGTTGGACTACAATTTATACATGAAATATTGTTTCATCATTTAAAAACATTATCACTGTGTTGCCAAAGCATTGCAAGTGAATTCACCAACTCTAAAGGCTTGACCATTAGTCTCTATGAGTGTGTCTTATGCAAGATATTGGATCTAAGGGTATCACTAGACAACTTCTCTTCTCTCTCTGATTTTGCATTTGTCACTCCAGTGTTATCGTTCTCCTTTTGCTACAATTGTTGCTTCTTACCATCAATATTGAGTTCCTCTCCTGAAAATGAAAGAACACACAATGCAAAGTATAAGACATGAAAGACGATGAATACTTGAAGATAAAATAAAGTAGACTATAAAATATTTATACGACATATAGCTCAACATTCGATAGTGGCCACTATGTGGCTAGATGACCTGTATAAACAAAGAAAATAAAACATCACCATAGAAAATAACACCTTAGGAACTTAGTATTCAACCTTCGAAAAAACCTTAGGCACAATCATACAAACTAATTTACATGTTAAAAATATCATGCAATAGATAACTTGTGAAAACAAATGAAAAAAAAAGGGATTAGTGTAAAAAATATCCTTATTACTTGTTCTAAAAGAGTCATGTTCCTTAAATTTGGATATTCTTTTGTCCACAATAAAAGTTCCTCACTATTATGACCTATGTTTCTAGGATCATGATATTGATCCAACATCATATTGGATTGTGGAGACAAAATTATTCAACTTTCCAAGATGAGTACCTCACTTGGTTGAATCAAGGTTCTAGCTGTGAGTAGTGTCAAAACCTTATGGAAGAAGAACACTAAGGTGTAAGAAAATATATCACCACTTGTCCACTAGAAGAAAAAATTTCAATCCCACAATGGCCTCTAGGAGAAAATTTCATTGCATGGATAGCACACTCTTAGAGATGGTTGTCTAATACAATGATAAGTGCAGATATATTGTCACAATGCCCCTCATAATTAAACCCTATAGTTGTGTCCTATAATATTAATCATATTATACTATTTAATTATAAACTATGACTGTCAGATAATTATTAGTTTGAATAATTAGTATGAAATTGTGTTTTTAGTATTTCTGTATCCATGAAAATATTCGAGAGAAAAGGTACTTTGTGTGACTAGTTAATTTTGAGTGAATCTAAATACACTATAAATTATGGTGCCTTGGTGTTTCTCTATCGGTTATCCGTTCATTGTACCAATTTCTCCTATGTCCTCTACTACTTTTGGTGAATTCCTCTTTGATGATGTCCAATGCCAATGTAATGGACATTTATCCTCGATGTCTTTCTGAGCCAAAGGGAAGCTCCACAAGTAACAACCAAAAGGTAGCCTCAAATATATTATTAGGGGCCAAAATGCAATAATTATATGACAAGCCAAGAAACATTGCATGTTAATCATCTTCCCTTTAATATAGATTAATAATTACTTTGCATGATCATGTAACACTACAGTTTCAAGTAGGGACATTTAAAGTTATTCATCCATCAATATCATCTTTGAGAGTGCTTAGTAGTTAATATTTCCTATTACACACACAATAGATCACCAACTTCAAGGATAGCAATATAAAAATGAAATTAGAAGAAATGCTAAGAAGTCAAATGTGACTAACCTCTAGTCAAGAAAATACCAAGCCCTTCACAATAGAAAGTAATTCTTAGGCACTAAAACATAAAATTCTTCCATTTCATCATTTTCACCCTTTCTTTAATTTCTTAATTGAGAACATAACTTTCAAAAAAACAAAATTCATTGAAAAAGGTCTCAAAATCCTAACAAATTCTCGAGTGATTGTCGTGTGAGCATCACCCGATGCAATGAGTGCTAAGTGAACTATTCAAAAATCATGAGAAATTAGTCAGTTACGACTACCTCTCATGGAAATGGTCATACGTTTGAATGACTTACTTAACGCAGTTGAATCCCAAAAATGATATCTAATATAATGCACTGCGTAAATCCCCCATACTTAAATTCAAAAAGAGTCAAGGGATCTCTACTTGAATGGTTCATGAGGCACAATACTTGCTAAGGTTTTGCAAATGGGGTAGCAAGCTAAGTGGGCTTGATTGTGGGGAAAAACTCCACAGTTAAGCGCGCTTGAGCCAGAGGAGTTCTGGGATGGGTGACCTCCTGGGAAGTCCTGGTTACCGGGTGCAAGCCCCGGAAGTGATGATAGATGCTATGTGATTCGTTCTCCACATTTCACTAGTTTCAATCCCACTTCTTCACCGCTGTGAGCATCACCCGATGCAATGAGTGCTAAGTGAACTATTCAAAAATCATGAGAAATTAGTCAGTTACGACTACCTCTCATGGAAATGGTCATACGTTTGAATGACTTACTTAACGCAGTTGAATCCCAAAAATGATATCTAATATAATGCACTGCGTAAATCCCCCATACTTAAATTCAAAAAGAGTCAAGGGATCTCTACTTGAATGGTTCATGAGGCACAATACTTGCTAAGGTTTTGCAAATGGGGTAGCAAGCTAAGTGGGCTTGATTGTGGGGAAAAACTCCACAGTTAAGCGCGCTTGAGCCAGAGGAGTTCTGGGATGGGTGACCTCCTGGGAAGTCCTGGTTACCGGGTGCAAGCCCCGGAAGTCATGATTGATGCTATGTGATTCGTTCTCCACATTTCACTAGTTTCAATCCCACTTCTTCACCCCTGTGAGCATCACCCGATGCAATGAGTGCTAAGTGAACTATTCAAAAATCATGAGAAATTAGTCAGTTACGACTACCTCTCATGGAAATGGTCATACGTTTGAATGACTTACTTAACGCAGTTGAATCCCAAAAATGATATCTAATATAATGCACTGCGTAAATCCCCCATACTTAAATTCAAAAAGAGTCAAGGGATCTCTACTTGAATGGTTCATGAGGCACAATACTTGCTAAGGTTTTGCAAATGGGGTAGCAAGCTAAGTGGGCTTGATTGTGGGGAAAAACTCCACAGTTAAGCGCGCTTGAGCCAGAGGAGTTCTGGGATGGGTGACCTCCTGGGAAGTCCTGGTTACCGGGTGCAAGCCCCGGAAGTGATGATTGATGCTATGTGATTCGTTCTCCACATTTCACTAGTTTCAATCCCACTTCTTCACCCCTGTGAGAATCAGCCGATGCAATGACTGCTAAGTGAACTATTCAAAAATCATGAGAAATTAGTCAGTTACGACTACCTCTCATGGAAATGGTCATACGTTTGAATGACTTACTTAACGCAGTTGAATCCCAAAAATGATATCTAATATAATGCACTGCGTAAATCCCCCATACTTAAATTCAAAAAGAGTCAAGGGATCTCTACTTGAATGGTTCATGAGGCACAATACTTGCTAAGGTTTTGCAAATGGGGTAGCAAGCTTAGTGGGCTTGATTGTGGGGAAAAACTCCACAGTTAAGCGCGCTTGAGCCAGAGGAGTTCTGGGATGGGTGACCTCCTGGGAAGTCCTGGTTACCGGGTGCAAGCCCCGGAAGTGATGATTGATGCTATGTGATTCGTTCTCCACATTTCACTAGTTTCAATCCCACTTCTTCACCCCTGTGAGCATCACGGGTGCAAGCCCCGGAAGTGATGATTGATGCTATGTGATTCGTTCTCCACATTTCACTAGTTTCAATCCCACTTCTTCACCCCTGTGAGCATCACCCGATGCAATGAGTGCTAAGTGAACTATTCAAAAATCATGAGAAATTAGTCAGTTACGACTACCTCTCATGGAAATGGTCATACGTTTGAATGACTTACTTAACGCAGTTGAATCCCAAAAATGATATCTAATATAATGCACTGCGTAAATCCCCCATACTTAAATTCAAAAAGAGTCAAGGGATCTCTACTTGAATGGTTCATGAGGCACAATACTTGCTAAGGTTTTGCAAATGGGGTAGCAAGCTTAGTGGGCTTGATTGTGGGGAAAAACTCCACAGTTAAGCGCGCTTGAGCCAGAGGAGTTCTGGGATGGGTGACCTCCTGGGAAGTCCTGGTTACCGGGTGCAAGCCCCGGAAGTGATGATTGATGCTATGTGATTCGTTCTCCACATTTCACTAGTTTCAATCCCACTTCTTCACCCCTGTGAGCATCACCCGATGCAATGAGTGCTAAGTGAACTATTCAAAAATCATGAGAAATTAGTCAGTTATGACTACCTCTCATGGAAATGGTCATAAGTTTGAATGACTTACTTAACGCAGTTGAATCCCAAAAATGATATCTAAGAACAGAAATCATTTGATATAAATTTAACTTCTGGAATATATTGAAGAATATGAATATTCCTCATCCCTTGCTCCTAATCAAATTGTAATCCATGTGTTCCAATCAAGTAATCAATTTCCCTCGAACATAGTTAAGAGATCGCTTTGGAGAAGGACTTCTAGAAGCATTGGGGTAGTAGAAATGGAATTAACTAGGAGGAAAATCAAGCACTTTAATGGGTGATCCAAAATATTTGAGCACAACTGAAAATGATTTTATACTCCCTCCACACATTTTAAAACATAAACCATTCAGTTGCACCTCATTTATTTTCCATCTTTTTGTAATATGTAATTATTTGAGCAAGAATAGAGAATTCATAAATATTTTCATGAAAGAGGACTCTTCATAATCGTAATATGTTGGGCTCTAACAAATAAACAATTTCATGTAGTGACTAAATATTACATGGTATATTTCAGTGATTAAAATGACAACCTTATTCTTAATCTCATTACAGAAAAAATAAAGTAAACCCTAACTAGTTGGGATCTAACAAATTATGAATTTCATGTAGTAAAGCAAAATTACATGGAAGATCACAATTATTTGGAATGTTAACTTTATTCTTTATCTTATTACAACATAGATAAATTCAAGAGTACATACATATTTCCTTATCTGAGACAAACTTTGAACACATTCCGAAATTTCATAGAAATATAATGATATGATTTACCTATAGGACATGAGAAAGCTATCTACATCTAGCACCCATCATTGGACAATAGTGTTATTGAGACACCATCTCATGGCATTAGAATCATGTAGATAGATAGTGTTATAGAGATACCTTGCAACACCTACTCAATACTAGCTTCAAGCTTCAAATTCATCAATTGATTTACTTTAGTAGCTAATTCTAGTGGTATTTAATTAAATACAACCCAACAAAAGCCATTTATGATAGTTTTTGTTGCCTTGTTTGGATATATCTCCCTCTAGAAATAGAATAACTGATATGCCCCAGTTTTTTGAGGTAATTGCTTCATGTTCAATGTGGGATATTGGGTTCTTCATGTGGAAATGGTTATAAATATTAGATGTATAATGGAAACAATCATGCAATTAAATCTTGCTCCTAAAGTCCCTTGGGTGAATTATAAAACACCATCCACTTAAAACATGATATATGGTAGTAACAGAGGCTTACCCAAGATCCCACTTAAGAATCCAAAATTTTCGAATAGGAGATGTCTTAAATAATGTCAACTATTTAATTTCATAATCATACTAAAATACACAAATCTTTAAAATGTTGAAAAGCGTGAAAAAAAAGGAGTTGGAATATTATAGTTATGTCACAGTAGATATAGCTATGTAAAATGTAACTTCTATCTGAAACACATAAATTTAACTTCTATAGCTACATCAAATGTAACTTCTATATAAAAAAACGGAGTTGGAATATTATAGTTATGTCAGGGTAGTGTGAAAATGCTTACTCATTCCCCTACCATATTTCTGATATTTTGTTTATGTGCAGATTTAAGCTACTGTAATGTAAATTCTACGTATTTGATAATTTAAATGTAAAAAATTACCTAGATTGAAGCTATACAATTAATATATGAAAAATAAGATACAATATGCATGAGTTATAAGTAATATGGTGTTTACATGTTATATCAAGACAAACTTTTTCTCATCCCATTATATCTTATCTTATAGTTGGTGATGGATATATCCTTTAAAATTATTATCCATCCTGGTCATATCTTACATTTAATTATGGATATAGATTTTAAAAGCATCAACCATTTTTTTATTATATGTATGGTCAATTTAAATCGAAGTGCTCATAATTGTATTCAATATTATCTTGTACAACTGGAAATAAAATTATTTGGGGGTGGTGTTTCTAGTGACTTTCAAACTTGTTTTAATTACCTAAATTTAGCCTATTTAAAATAAGCACGGGTGGTGTTTCTAGTGATTTTCAAACTTGTTTTAATTCTATAAATTTAGCCTATTTAAAGTAAATAGTTGCACTGACCATCTTATCTTCAAGTCAGTAACTTTTCTTGAGGGAATCTTCATGACATCCACCATCTATGAAAATTATGAAATATTAGTAGTATATTTCACTAAGTAGACAATGTTGGCATAAAATCTTTTATTGTGTTTTTTACTCTGTCCCACAAATTTATTGATATTTTATGATTATTGGTTTCGATTTCCATGCTAAGGTTGGATTCATGATGCCTGCTAGGATTTTTACTTGTGCATGCATCATATTGATCACTACTAATTGTATCAAAAACAAAGATTATGCACAATGACATGTAGTGACATGTGGGTGTCTATTTTACACAACAATATGCTTGATTTTTTAACCCATTCCAATCCTACCACAATGAAATTAAGAGAGACAAGGACACAAGAAGGACTACTAGTAAATGAAATTTGAGACTTTAGAATGCAGCTCAAATTGTACCTGAATGTGACGATAAGTATTTGCAGTTGCCTAGTCACCGATGAGCATCGAATCACATTATGAAAAATTCCTTGCATTATGAGAATTCAGTTGCACCTACACTAATCCTCTGTAGGAGTTCCTTGACTTGCCCATATATATCATTTTAGAAACAATACTACTCTGATAATTCTTCCCTATATGGATAATCTTTTCCCCCTAGTGATAGTTATTTTTCAAGGAAACATAATAGAACTCTCTAATTTCATCATCGCCTTTCAGAACAATGCTTGAGTATTTCTAGGTGATTATCGAACTAGTCTCTACTCAAGTCGACAAAATCCTTGATTTGTCTCCATCACAAAATCTTATTTTCGTAATAAAGTTATAAATCCCACATCTGCATTCCTCATCCGTGACATACCAATTCTTTACAGTGGAATACTTTATCATTTCTCTGTCGATGCAATAGAGATCCACTACTGTGGCATGTAGATGATTAGTGTCATAAAATGGTACAGTGCATCCTTCAATATATGTCAAAGAACTCCTCTCACCTCATAGAACTCTTCTCATCTACAAAAATAGGAGTCCTGTCAAGCTGCCTGGTCTCCATCTCATTCATCATTAGATAAGTGGATATTTCCATGGGTGACAAAGTTTGCATGGGGATTTAATAGAAGGAGCTTTCATTAAAAAAAAAAATTACAATGCACCATAATAATTATAAACATAAAGAAAAAATATGCCAAGCTAATTCCTAACTAGATCAAGATACTCTCAAATTACCTCTTATAATAAATAAAACATAACCTCAACTACCTATAGTGTCTACCTATGCATGGTAGCATTGAAAAAACTGTCAGAAAGAATATCTCAAACAATCTTGGCCAATCTCTTCTTCTAGACAAGGGCATGCCCAGTTTTTGAAAAGTATCAATTAGGTCAGGTTCCATCTTATCCAGGCTCCTCTTCCTCTTCTTTCTCTATTTAGGTTCAAAATAATAGAAAAGGTCTTGAAAATTGATGGGTGGGTAAAAGTTCTTATACCATTTGAGTTGTTCCATTTTTAATCATTGTCTATAAGCATTGAGTCTCAATTACAAAAGTCATTCAGGTTCCTTCCTTTTGGATGAAATTAACTTAAGCTTTGGAGGGTTGTAAATTTTAATGGATCTAAGCATATTCTATGTAAAATATAGTAGCATCGTTTACTATAGACATTGAGATCAAAATCTAAGGATGAAATAGAAAATATTTTATGTTCATGATTACAAGAAATTTTAATTTCATGTAAAAAAGTTTGAGGAAGGTCTAGTATTTGCATCCTACCAGAAAATTTGCTTCAATCACTTGAGCCCTTTGAATTTGGGCATGGAAGAGTCCATTACACAAACAATAAACCACTAAAAAAATGTGAAAAGGAAAAATAAAATTTCATGCATTCTAACCCTAGAAAAGTTATGGAGGAGCAAATTGATTTGTACAATAAGGACATGCAAAATACTTACTTGTGCATTGACTTTTGATGAATTTTTGGCTGCAATCAAGATCTACATTATCATAATCATTAAACCCTCAACTCTAGGTGAAATTTATGCTTTGATCATATAAACCCTCAAATTTTTTTACCCATTAAGAACAAAAATTATCTTTAGTAAAAAGGAAGAAGTCTTTAGAGTCCAAATTCATACCCATGCACAAATGGGCAAAATCTCCATGCCTAATGACCTTGCCCTTTTTCCGTCCAATCGTTGATGCTCTCCTAAATTGTTTCCCATGCGAACTCTATATGGGGTTTGAATCCAATGAGACCCATAGATCAAGTTGATGGCCTTCCCATGAAATCCATAGATCACATTGATGAGCTTCCTTCTTCTGGCATTCCCATGCAGATATCAACAATGCAAAGAAAAATGCAGTGCTACAATGTGATGTTGTATTCTGTAAATATTTTATTTCAACCCAACAACTGGAAATGAAAAAGAAAAGAGATATTTGTAATGGAAAAAATAAAATAAATATTTATAATATAAAATAAAATATATAAATTGGAATTGGGTTAAATGATTTACTTTTAATAAGAATTTGTTAGTTTTGCATAAGACGCTAGATTAAGAAGGAGGAGAAGAAGTTAAAAATGAGATTGAGATCAATGCAAACATTTAAAAATGGCCTCAATTAATAATAAAAAGTTAAATTAATAAAAATAATAAAATTCAATTTGTTATATTTCGATTTTGTTATTAACTTGTGAATAGGCTTTGTTACAATACTATGGGCCAATACCATGGCTCATCAATACTACAATTCCAAAAACCATAACTTACTTCTCAACCAAAATATTTTCTAACAATATGACAAGATTCTTAACTATGATATTCACCCCCAAAAGATAGCCGTTGTTACAATACCATGTATTATCAATACCACATGCCCAAAAAACATAAATAATTTCACAATCAAAATATTTTATAACAATACGAGAATATTGTTAACCATGGATATTCACCCTCTGTTTACCATGGATATTAACATATAAATTGGCTTTGTTACAATACCATGGCTTATCAATACCACATGTCAAAAAACCATAACTTATTTCATAGTGAAAATATTTTACTTCAATTTAATTTTACAACATTTTTTTAATTGAATCTAAAATGGAAAATGTTACAATTTGAGATATATCTAAACCCTCTATCCTCATGACTACTAACAATATTCCCATAGAAATTAAATTAAGGTTTTAATAAAATTAAGCTAAGATGGATCTATGCTAGTTATATATATATATATATATATATATATATATATATATATATATATATAAAGAACTGGCATAGATCCACCTTGGATAAGGATCGAAGGGACGAGAGCAAGCAAATTGACTAATTATAATAGATTAAATATAGTGCATGATCTTTTAATTTTTTTTAATTATTTTATTTTCTTTGACATGATAGATCCAAAATATAGGTTTAATATTTTACAACCAATTAATTCTTTTTAATTTAGATAATTTCTTAATCATAATACAATGTGATCAAATTTAAGAGAGAGTTGGGGAGGGAGCAGAGAGAGGGAGGGAGATAGTGAAAAGGTTGGAGGGCAGAGAGAGAGAGAGAAAGAGATAGCGATGGGGCAGAGAGAGAGTGAAGTGGGAGAGAGGGAGCAAGAGGAAGGAAGATATAGGAGAGAGAGAGAGAGAGAGAGAGAGAGAGAGAGAGAGAGAGAGAGAGAGAGAGAGAGATGGAGTTCAAGGGGGAGAGAGAGGGATGAAAGAACAAAGACATAGAGAGATAAAGGCGGAGATAGAGAGGAGTGAGAAAGGAGAGATGGAGAGAGAGTGAGGGAGAGACGAGAGTACAGAAGAGAAAGAAGAGGAGAGGATAGAGATAAGGCTAGAAGGAGACGGGAGAGAGACGGAGACATAGAGATGGAGAAGGATAGGGAGTGGGGGACATAGTGATAGAGTTGGACAGAAGAGAGAGAGAGAGTGTGTGATTTGGGGGGAGGAGATAGAGGGAGGTGGGAGATAAGGGATAGAGAGGAAGGAAGAGAGAGATGAGGAGAGAGAGATGGAATTGGAGGGAGCAAGAGAGGGAGGGAACAAGAAAAAAATAGAGGGATAAAGGGGGAGAGAGAGAGTGGGTGATAAGGGCGTCATGGAGAGAGAGTGAGGGAGAGAAGGGGAAGATAGAGATGGACACAGAAGAGGAAGATAGGGAGAGAGAGTGTGTATGCTTGGGGGTTGAGATAGAGAGAGGGAATAACAAAGAGACACAAATACAAATATAGATATTATATAGTATTATATAACCAACCTAGATGTATATTAACCCTATAACTATCAAGTGCCAAGAGAGATCCAATCTCTCGAGGTGCAAACATTTCCTCAAGTTTTTCACTAAAAAAAAGCTTTCACCTCGAGAAATTGGATCCCTCTTAGCAGTTGATAAATCTAGGGTTAAGATTGATCTAGGTCGGTTAATAGGAAATTAAAGTAGTTTTTATTTGATATTAAAATTTCTCTTCAAATTAATTTCAAATTGGAACTAGATCCAATTAGATTCAATGAATAGATTTTTAAAAATACATAAGATATTTTTTTTTATAAAAAATTATATTTTTAAAATTACAAATTATTGGAGAAAAATAATGCAAAGTTTTCTCACCAATACACCATGTGAGAATGAATAAGTGTTTAAGGAATGATAACCTTTCAATGAATCTTTAACATCGTTTCAATCCCCTATCACTTGTAAGTTTAGATTAGTTGACACTAGGGAAAATTTTAAGAAACCCCTAAATCTATATGTATAATAAATGGGCGAATATCCATGGTATATAGGAAAAATGGAAGGTGATTTTATCAATAATATAATATGTATATATAATTTTTTGGAAAATCTCTCGCGAAGCATGGCAAATATTTTACTCAATTATAAAATCTTGTAAGATCTTGGTGAGTCTTTCACTAAATAATAAAACTTTGTAAGGTCCTAGTGAATCTTGGCATTGTGAACTCTTAGAGAATTTTTTGAAAAGGTATAAAACCATATATGACAAGAGCCACATGGTGGCAATATCACTGTTTTTTTCACATTTCCACCAAATGGAACTTGTTTATACAATTATAAAAAATCCAACCAAGTCCCTTATAATATGCAAGTAATCTTATAACGGAGTCTGATACATCTATTATGCTTTGTCTTCATTCAAGTGTCATAGCTGCTATACTTCTGTGAATCACAGCTCTCCCAGAATTCAACTCTATAGTATAATTAAAACCTTTGGAAATTGAATCTGACAACTCTATAAAAATGATTAGTGAAATAGAAGCTTTTGTGAATGAGCCCACTAATTATCACTGCTAAACAATCAATCCAGACTATCAAGTCTTCCATCTTGATCACAATCGTGCTCACGATAAGGGAGTGTGACCACCTAGCCTAACATAATGGCCATCATAACTTCCAATAATCAACAACCACCTTGCAAGGACATCCTAGCTCATGTCTCATGAATTTTATTCATCAATCTTAACTAATATAAATCTTATAAAGATAATATTAGAATCCTCTCCGGTTTCACTGTTAATACAAGGGTAAAGGAAATTTTCTAGCTCAAGGCACTAGCCAATACCAACTTTGGTATTTGTGACCCCTTTGTGGGGATGCACCTACCCTGCCCTGTTGGGTTTACGCCTTGTAACATAGTTCAAGCATCACAAGACTTTCAAATATTCCTACTCTATTAGACACACTTTATATGCTATACATAGTGAATGGAAAAGAAGCATTATAGAACACACAATTTCACAGGAGGAAGAAAAATCTTAGCGAGTTCAATATCAAAATCTTAACCACTGATTAATAAAGAATAACAAGTAGTGTAATGAATTGTTCCAAGTTATTTATTTACAAGCTGTAAAGAATGTAGTGGAATGGAAAATATTACTTAGGCAACCCTTCAATATTTTCTACTAATATGTCTGTGCATGTACATATGAAATTAAGAGCATTGTTGAATACAAAGTTCGTTTTTTCTTGCTTCCATTTTGACAAATCAATGTGAAATCAATGTCACTTTGAATCTCCTTTCCTGTGTGGATGTTTTGAAAAATCAATGTGAAATCAAAGTCACTTTGAATTTCCTTTCCCACGAGGGATCACATCCACAGTTGATTAGTAAAATATAATCTACTATATATTATGTTCAATAAACTGACTACAATCTACAGTGGAAACGAGACCTCAATTCTTATTCTGAATTTGAATATCTCAAGAAAACATAAGAGATAAAAAAGCATATTCACTTAGTAGTTGGAAAACAATCTCTCCATCATTACAAGACCACCTAGATTTCGGCACTTAACCTAAATAATGGCACTAGTTGTAGTGCTTATTTGCATTAACACCATGGAAAAGCAACAACAATGTTTCAAAGTACACTTACTAGAAAAGTTGTAACGTTCTGAGAATATTTAATGATAGCATCTGAACCTCACAGTTATGGTGGGGAAACTAGGGAACCCAAATATTGGAAGATATCTCATACCAAATCTGAGAAAAAAATAAAAAAGGGAAAAAATCAAAAGCTATAAATCAAGCAATGAATTGTTTACAAATCAAATACAATTCCTTTAACTAACAGTTAAATTGTGGTGATATATTTAAACATTTAGTAAGAGGGTAACTTCAAACCATGGAATATTACCTTTGTCATTACTGTCATCCCTCAGTGACTGAGATTACAAATCAATACTTATGGAAATATTGTAAGAAATTATGTGAAATAGTAAAGCGTAACCTCTATTTTCAAGCAACAAAATCAAGACATTGTTACATCAAGAGCCATAATTGATACATAATCAATGAATCAAGTCCTTGTATGGCACAAGCTTGTTTCACAACCTCTTTTTCTCAATAACAAAATCAAGACATTGTATGTGGTTATTGCCAAAAGGAAACTGTGTTCTAATTTGGAAGAGGATCTTATCAAAAGACATGGATTTATTCAAAGCTACGAAGCCTAATGGGCTATTGAAAAATAAGTTGGAATATGGGATCATGATACTTAAATTGAAAAAATATGCTTTCCTTTTAGAAACATTACAATTATACAATATTTTTTGAAAGCATTAGAATTTTGAAATTGGGCCTTTCTATCAAGACAAATTTTCATTAACAGAATGTACTTTCCTACCTGAAATGTTGTAGCTATCCAAGAAAAACTTGAAAAGCATAAGAGAACTTAGCATAATGTACTTTCTTTCCTTCCTTAACATTCTTAAAGAGTTGAGGTTCCCCAAGTCATCAGGTAACTTTCGAAGGAAATGACAGTTAGTAATAGTCCAATTCAAAACTGAAGATGTGTCACAAATATGAGGGGACATCTCCTCCAAATCACAAAAGTGCTCCAGGTTAAAATCTAGCATTATTGGAACCTTAATGATCGACTGGTTGTTATTTAACCCATACATTTTTCCGTTCCTCACTAAAAGCTTAAAGATAGCTTCTCTAAGTTCTACATGACTTTACTATGCTCTTGAAGTGGGGTCACATGTAGGCTCTCCAAGTGAATAGTCTTAAACTAAGTGAAGATAAGGCCGATAGGTCATTCAGTGTGGATCTCTTTAACCCATAATTCAATACTATGTCTCTCTTGAACCCATAATTGAATACTATTAGGACTTTCAAATTTTTCATGGAAATCAAAAATGTTGGAAGAAAGTATTTGCTTCCAAAAAGAGTAAAACAAAAGCCTCTGCTTGAGGACAATTGATGTCACACCACTAACACTTCTCCATGGAATCTATATAGGTAAACCACAAATGCAGAATTCCATTAAAATATTGTGTTTATTGAATACACAAATGAAATCATTGCATTTATTTAAAGTATCTTTTGAAATCAAAATTAGTGAAATTACATATTGATAACTTAGTTGGTGTAGGATAAAATTCACCCATTTCATTCACACAAAGCATGAGAAAAAACCTAATACTATATATAAAACCAAGAAAAATTCAAATTCGTCACTTCTAGGGACCTCGTAACCACCCTGCCAATACAAAAGTATTTCCTGTTTGGAGTTAGAAAAATTACCCAAATTACAATCTGTTTAATCCAGCATATGTTGGAAAGTTATAGAAGGATGACTAGTGCAATCAATCCATTCCTTTTAGCCCTGGATTTGTTTCAGTTTAAAAAAGAAGTATACAAATATACTTGTCCAATGTCTATGTTTTAACCATTCACCTTAAGATGTTTTTACAATATAATTTCCTAAGTCTATTTAATATCTTCATTATCATAAAAACCAACCTATATCCATCTTAAATCGACATCTACCACTCTTAGGGGGATGAAATCTATTTATCCCTCTTAGCACTTGGTAGACCCAGAATTAAGATGGATCTAAGATGATAGAATTTCCCCTTTAAATAGTCTATGCTCACATGAATACCATGGTATTACCATGGGTCAATACCATGGGTTATCATAAACCTGGAGCTTAAAAATTATTATTAGTAATTTATAAAAATTAATAAAATTAATAGTTGAATTTTATTTTATTTTTTATTTTAACCAAGCTAAAATGTTTAACATACGTTAAATTACAACATCCATTTTTACTCTTGATCCACCAAGCCCCGAGAGGGATCAAATATTTTTTCACTCTATGCTAGTTTGCATATCACGACATTTGATACCTCTCGGGGGTTAGTAGATCCAGAGTAAAGATGGATCTGTGTTGGTTTAATTCCCCCATTTAAATAGGCTACATTCCATGTGAATACCATGGGTCAATACCATGTGCCATTTTTATTTTTATTAATACTAATATTAGGGTTAATAATGTTTTTTTGCATGGTATTAATAACAATCTAGTCCATGGTATTTGTCCCATAGTATTTTGCTCATAGGTTTCACCTAAATATAACGTATTTTTTGAGTGTCCTTAAATATAAGGTGACTTATGGAGTAAATATAAAAAAATGTTTTATTTGTTTACCATACCTTTCGTTTATTTGTATTTTTATTAATTTACCATACATATTTTACAAATATGGTATTTGGCCCATAGGATTCACTTAAATAAAACCTCTTTCTTGAGCCTTCATAAATAAAACGAGGGTTATGGACTAAATATAAAAAGAGGTTTTATTTATTTACCATACGTCTAGTTTATTAATATTTTTATTTATTTACCATACCTTTTGAATAAGTATAAAAAGGCGTTTTATTTATTTACCATACTTCCACTTTACTTATATTTTTATTTGTTTACACCCTTGCATATATATAAGGTGACTTATGGAGTAAATATAAAAAATGTTTTATTTATTTACCATACCTCTCATTTATTTATATTTTTGTTAATTTACCATACCTCTTTTATAAATATGGTATTTGGCCCATAAGATTCACTTAAATAAAACCTATTCTTGAAAATGGGCGAATGGATTCACTTAAATAAAACCTATTCTTGAAAATGGGCGAATGGAAGGATGTAACTCCTAGTTTCAAGGGCTAAATTTACCTTTTTTACCCTCTCCCTTAAAATAAGGTGGGCTATTTGAGGTGATTTGTAAAAATGTGCTATAATACAAAATATTCGCCCACTAAAAATTTAAAGCCCCTTAATTTCGCTCAAGGGCGAACATTCGCCCCTAAAATTTTCTATGGTTGACACAATTAAGATGACTAACATAAAAAACTGATTCCTATTATTAATGTAGTATTTGTTAGGTAGTTGTATTTTTTCTCTTAGACTAAATTAGTCATTCATGATAGTTATTTTTAGTTGTATTACTTATTAGCTAGCCACATATTTTAATCTGCGACTAAATTAGTTATTTATGTTATTCGTTTTTAGTTTGGTCACTTAAGATTGCTCATTTTTTGTAGTACTTCGCTTGGAAAAGTTGTGGTGACTAACATTTTTAGTAACCCAGTCACTAATTTCTCATTTTCTACTAGTGATTGTTTTCCTCTATTTTCCTATGTAATCATACGGGCAAGTTGTTCGATATTCGTATAATTATGATACATCTCCTATCGTCATCTCATTGTCATGGACTATTATTATTATGAGTTCCTACAAATTAATACTTCCTCATTATCATTTGACCATTCTATTATCATATCCTTTATCGAGGCATCATTTTAGTCTCATCCAAAATATTATCTAATACACTTCCTCAACCCTTATTTTCATATATCACTCCATCCTTTGTTGTATATGTTTCTTTTTTCCTTTCCCTATATATCACGTCATTCGATCAATTCTCATATACATTTTTCTTAACAACACCATCATTCCCAACATATGACCAAAGTGTAAAGAAACTAAGCATTGACATAACCGAGATGAGAAAACTTTGACATATAATGAAAGAACCATGGTCGTGGGAGGCACTGGAGGGCTCCCTTGAGTTGAATGTTATAAAACCCATTTTACATGTTGTAGGATGGAATTCATTCCTCAAAAGCTTTCAGGGTTATATTGATGTCATTACAATGTCCTTTGCGAGAGAGTTTGATGGGAATGAGGCAAAGGATGGTGATTTGATCATGATAGTGACTGAGGACATTGTGGCCTATGCAATGGGGCTCCCTTAATAGGGTGATTATTGGTTTATTAAAAAATAGGTAGAACGAGGACTTTTTGGTTGATTGTTGAATTCACTAAGGTTTAAGACATATTGGAAGAAAGTGGTGTCACTATGCCACCTCATGGAAAAGTGGAGAAATTTTCTTTATGTTCTACAAAAATTCATGACCTATGAGGGTAGGCATGTTATTAATTTTCTATATCACATATGTCTCTTGTTTCATTTTGAAGCCAATGAATTAATTAATTTTCCTTACTTTATACATCATATTTTGGGACACATTGATAAGGGTGTCCAAAGAAGCACTGTAAATGCAAATTGTTAATTGTATCTTCATGATCTTATAAAAATCTAGATCGTAGAGGAATTGGAAAAAAGAGGAGATATATGGGATGCCTTTATAAAGAGAAATAAATTTAGAAGTGCCATTCCTATGCTTCAAGAGGTAGTAGAATATGTGGTTTATAGGGTAATTGAGGATTTTCTTGATAAAAATCAAGAGACTCCTATAGTTGTTGATAGTGTTGAAAAGTGTGATGCTCCAATAGTTCCTTGTATAAGAAACTAGAGAAAATAAAGCATTCAAATACACAACCTTTCATTCTGCCAAGAATAATAAGCATAAGAAAGGAAAAAGGAAAGTCACCTACATGAAAAGATGTCATAACTTGATCTTCCCATGGAATTTTCATAACCCTCCTAAAATTGCTTGATGATACAGTTTCTCTTTTTGTGCCACGTGTACTATCCACTCTTTGCTCGATAGATAATTCAACCTCTCCATCTCCAGATGAACCTTGTATTTCACTCTTTACCTCATTTTCCTTGTGGACTTCCATATTTTAGTAATTTTTTCTCATTTAGGAAATAACTATTACATACCCTAACATTGTTCAAGAAGAGGAATCAATAGCCACCCATACTGAAAAACCAAAACTAATATATCAACATTCAAGATTACAACTCTTAATAACACTCTAAATCCACCAATTCAATAATTTTATTACAGTGTTGGCTTCCATAAATATTATAACCCTACCATGTCCTCTACTATACTAGTTGAACCTCCAACTCAGAAATTGAGAAAGAAGGACAGGAGGATTGGAAAGTTGTGATCAAAGATTGAAGAGTTTAAATTTCTTGACGGGTATGTCAAGAATGAAAATACTATTCTAGAAGCTAATAATGAAGAGGTAAGTAGGGAGATTGACAAGATATCTAAGGAAAGTAAAAAACATCAAAATCTAGCTAGAAATTTGTATAGACAAAATTTATATTGTCTAATATGAAATAAAATGAAGGCTACACTAAGATAAGGTGGGGCTAATGTCAATATTACTATGTTTGATCAATGAGGACATAGGATAACTTTAGGTTTTTATTGGGTGTAGCCCAACTTGGTCTAGATTTTGGAAAAGACTCTGCACTTGGTGGGGCAGAGTAGGTAGTAGAGCTTGCAACAAAGCAAATTTTGAGGAATTGAATATATTGCGTGGTGTCATAAGGGCTTCAAGGTTGGTCGAATCCCCTCATTTTTGTAAAAGCACATGATTTTGTAAGTGATAAATGCCTTTGGGGCCATAGTTTCTTGTTTTAAGGAGTCTATGGTATTTAGACCATGGTATTTGGATGTTGTAACCCTACAATGTAATAATATATATAGGGTAAAATAATAACAAGAGAATCATTAGTTTTGATCTAGTTTGGTAGCAAAGGAGAGTCCTTCCAACTGAGTACACAAGGCCTAGAGAAGAGTCTGCAGTTGAGTGCGTGGAAAACCTGCAGCTTAGTGCACATGCCAAGAACTGGTTTTTGTTCAAAGATTCATTATATTAAGAAATAGTTCATATGGACATTTCCGTACAATGGGGTGAACCACGTTAATTTAGTGTTTTGATGTGTATATTTTCTTATTATTTGTTGTAGACTAGAAATTGTTACAGTTGCATTTTACTTTAGAACAATGATAGTTTATGGGTTTATATGGCATGTTTAAGTGATTAATCTGATGTGGCGAAATGATTTATAAAAGATAATAATATGATAACATAATACTACAACATCTCCTAGTCCTTCAAGGCAACAGAAACCTAGTCCTGCATCCTCCAATAGTTACTTCGGGTGAGACTACAATTTGCTCTCAGGTCCTTGCCGAAAGGGCCAGTGATCAAGGCTTTTATTCGTGCGTCGTATAGATTGAAATTGGGTGAGCTAAAATCAAGCTAGAAAATGGTTTTTTTGTCATGACCAGGATCTGTTTGAGTGACATGTGGGTATGGTACCCGTCGAAGAAGGAGATTCAAGAATGGATAGACCTGGAACTGTGAGAATTTGCAAATCAATAAAACGAAAACCCTCATCTGACATCCAAAGCTAGGTTAAAAAAGTATTCTTTTACTGATCAATAAAATATTTTCTTGAGTTATTTTCCTCTTGAGATGTACGAGTGGATATCAAGGTTTATCGAAAGGAATAACTCTTTTAAGGTTGAAGAACCTATGTTGTGGACTCCTGAACTTATATAGCAACTCAAGAGCACTAACAATAATATTTCAAGGGCTGTTGATTTCTAGATTGATAACATCTTTGAAGGATTAATTATTAAGTTCATTGTAGACTCGACTATGTCCTACATTGAAGATTAATACTACTAAATATTTTAAAATATATGAAACTTTGGATTAGGATTCTTCTGTGTGAAAATGGAGTTTTACAAATGCAATCAGATTGCTAGTTTACTTATGTTTGAAAGAAGAGATAATAAATTTGAGCAAGAGATTAGAGTAACACGAAGTGGAAAGAGATATAGAGTAGTTACCATAAAGAGATCTTGTGGACATGACCCGAAGACTTTTGTAGAAACTTATTATAGTCCTCTTTTAAGTGGATTAGAAAGTGAAAGAGAAGAAAGACACCGTGATAACCCCCAGGTAACTTTGACATATTCACCCTTTGAGCCTGAGAGTTCATAGAAGCTAGAATCCAGTAATAGCCAGGGTGTTTTTACCTTTCCCCCTCCCCCTACTCATCCCCCTCCCCCTCTATGAAGTAGTATGGTTGAAGATATTAAGCTACCCATTTTCAAAGGAATTGGATTCAAGGATCAATAACAGCTTTGGTTTTTATGTGAAGCTATATGGATAGCGTAGCAGATTAACGATTAGAATATAAAAGAATCACGGCTTGTTAGGACGCTGCGAGATAGATCATTGACATGGTATATGAAGTATTCAAATAATTATAACAAAACATTTTCAGATATTAGAAAAACAATGATAAGAGAGTTTAAGAAGCCGAAGTTTGAGTTGCAGTGCATCACGAAGTTGAAAGAGAACAAACAGAAACCTACTAAGCCTCTTTGTGAATTTGATTAGAGATTTAAGATTTTATTGGATAAAGTAAGTTTCGACATAGCTATGCAACAACATCAAGAATTATTTATAGCTTCACTGCTACTGAATATCAAATTGCCATTGATGCAACAAAAGATAGAAAGTCAAGCCGAAGCTCTATAGATTGCAATGAAATTGGAAGCTTCGCCTATAGGAGATACTAATGCAAGCATGCAACAGATTCATAATCAGTTGGTGAACCTAACCCTACAGATACAAGACATCAAGAAAATCAAAGAAGTTAGAGAAGAAATATGGTGTACGAAGTGCAAATCGGAGGGCCATTCTAAAGAATAATTCCCTATCTTCAGGGATTACATGGCTAGTGGGGCACCGAATCCCTTGAATGAAAGATCTAGACTGTGGTGCAAAATATGTAAGACTAGAGGCCAACATCATTTACAAGATTGTTACTTGTCCATAAATATGTACAGACTCTGATGAATTTATATTGAAAATTAGATAAATCAATATGAAACGATGAGAATAATTGTTGGCTTATGAACTAGTGTTAGAGCTTCGACCTCTAGTGCACAGCCAAAGTTGGATTTGAATAGTAACTATGACATGTCATCAACATCGATATAGAACCAAGCTCCGATACAAGATCGAGCTCTGACACAAGACCAACATTCAAAAAATCAAGTAGGTATTTTAAATTATTTTCTACAGACTTGCATGAAATTGTTAAGAGATCAAAAGTTTGTAGAAGGGCTTCAAGAGTTGATAGATTCCTATTCATCCAAAGAAACAACGCTAAGTGATATGTGCATAATCATCATTTGCATCGACAGAAGAGAATCAGAAGATATATGAGGCTTAGTGTGCAAATAGGAGAGTATGAGATTGATTAAATTATTCTGGATCTGGGATCTGATGCTAATTTATTTATGAAGAATACATGGGAATTAATAAGTAATTCGAAGCTATAGTGGTCACCTATTCATTTAAGGATGGAAATTCAACAATAAAACTTCCCTTTGGGAAGAATACCAGGTGTCATAGTGGATATTGAAGGAGTTCACACTACTTTTGATTTTGAAGTAATCGAGATCGTCGATGATAGTAGCCCCTATCCTACATTGCGTGGAATTAAATGGGCATTTGAAAATATGCCCATAATTAATCTGAATAAGAGACAGATGATATTTAATGGTAAAGGTATGAGACTAATTGTTCCCTTGGATCCATCAGAAGGAGTAACATATACAAAACCAGTTAAAGAAAAATATTCCACAATTGACATAAACAATATCTATCAACTAAAAACAAAGGAAAATTATTTTGTTAACCCTACTACAGAGGACAAGTTGAGTTGGGAGCGTGATATTTTTTCTACCACAGACTTAGAAGAAGAGTTGGAGAACACGTAGAATAGGCTAGATGAAGTATCCAAAAGGCATTGTGAAAGAATTAAAAAATTAGTTCTTTCTATGATATATGGGATATCTAACCTGCCTTCTTATGATGGCTTACGTGATGTAAATACTTTTCTTAATGATTATGAAGAACCCAAAAAATAAAGGGTTTTTAGCCTTGGATATATCCCCAAAAGCTACCCCTGCTAGATGGTGGAATTCACACAAGACAAGTATAGGAGGTTAGGAGGAATGTCAAAGGTTGATGTGGATAATGTTTGGATAAATAGATACAAAGATGGAGATAAAATATGATGGTGAAACTAATCATGGGAAGTATATCCGTCTATGAACTATAGCATGGAATTAGATTCCACAATAAGAATGGGTACATGGATTCATTCATACATTAGAGACAATATCTATGAAATGGTACCTAGAAATAGAACTTTGGCATGGTACTGTGAACTAGGCAGACATGGTTAATTTCTTCATGTTAAAATTGAGCTTTAAGGATGATTTCCATACATATATTTGTACCTTTAGAAATTCAAGAAGAGTATCTTTGAGAATGTAACCCCACTCACATGGAAACAAGCTAATTTGGATCCATATATAGAAAATGCATTGGAGTACTATAACCTTACTGTAGAAGAAGAAGAATATCCTTGCAACATTGACATAGTAGAGTTAGAAGGATACCACAAAGGAATTGGGCTTGAGCTAGAGATACAAGACATAATGAAGCCACTGAAGACCAAAAGGGTGAACATAGGATCAGGGAAGGAACCCAATTTTACAACAATATGAAAGTACTTAGATGAGGAGACAATTAGTAAACTTACAGAGTTACTTCACGAATATTAAGAATTGTTTCCCACCAATTTTTTAGAGATGAAGGGTATAATAGGAGATCTAGGAGTCATGAAGATTCCCCTTAATCTTGATGCAAAGCCGATCAAACAAATACCTTGCAGGCTGAACCTGAAGTATAAGGAGAAATTGAAAGTAGGACTTTATAAGATGATAGCAACATGAATTATTGAACCCATATAAGAATTAGAATGGGTGAGTCCTATGGTGGTGCAAGAGAAGAAGACTCAAGGAGAAATTACAATCTGTGTTTATTTGAGAAAGTTGAATGATGCATGCTTACATGATCCCTTCCATATCCCTTTCATAGATGAAGTTTTGTTGGCATTATGATTCAGGTGTTGTCATTGATGGCAATTTACTCAGATGACAGATCACAGTGCAACAGGTCGATAACAAAGAATTAATGATCATACTACAAATAATGAATAATGAAAGGTATACGTAGGTTCACCATGACAAAGGAGTGTACACACGCAACTTAGCAGAACCTAATAAGCATATAACATACACACATTTTCACAGCTGGAAAAGTACATACATGTTGGAAAACTAAGTTTGGTCCAAGGTATTTGGTCCATGATATTTTGATCCATGGTATTGGTCCAAGGTATCTTGTTGGGTCCCTATAATACTAGTGATTACCCATTACTATTGTAGTTGTACCCCTTATTAATATTGTTGTGCCCCTATTATCCCCATATTGTTATTACTGTGCCCCATAGAATCCCTCTATTGTTATTTTTGTGGCTTTATATTATTATTGTTAGGTCGGCTGGGTTATATTGTGACTCCTTAGAATGTTATATATAGAAAGGAGGTTTTGTCATTTGAAGCATCCAAGAATTGTTCATTTATGTAATGTAAAGGAGGTTGCCCCCTCAAAGAGGCTGAATTCTAAGGCATTGATCTATCTTTTCTATCTTTTTGTGAGCTGGTTTCATAACATTTGGTATCAAAGCTTTGGATTCTAGGGTTTTGCTGCTCCAAACAGGTCATCGTGGAATTTTCACTATAACTTTTTTCTGTGATGTTTCAGAAGTTACAAGAAAAACCCATTTGAGAAGAAATCGCGCTGAACCTCGAGTCCAAACTTCAGAGCTGTTCGCGCTATATTTGCGGAGATATCTGAGGAAGTTCGTCTTTTTGCATACTCCTGAATTACATTCCAAAAAGGTGACCTGGGGAAAAGCATCATAACTTTCTCTCTGGGGATCGGATTGAAATTTAGTAAGAAGCTACAGAAAAAGGATAGATTGTAGTTTCTTGTATGCATTTTTCAGATCCAAAGGTTGAAACAGTGACTCGCGACACGTCGTACAAGTTCGCTCTATTGAACTAGTCTATAATCAAGTCATTGTGGGAGATTTCGCATAACTCTTTCTTGGAGAATCCAATTTGGGTCAGACTTGTGGCATTGGAAAGAGGACACAGAGGGCTACTGTAGGTCACAAATTCAAATCTAGATGATTGGAAAGTATAGAGATACATCAGAGGCAATATCGAGCTCCTACAAAGTGAAAAAAGGTGTGTAGATTTTCTTAAATTTTTGCTTAAGCTTGGTTTGAAAATTTATTTTGAAGGAATTCAAAGGGCATAGTAGAGCATTATTATTGGTAACTGATGCCCCAAGGAAATAAAATGAAAACACCTAGTAAGGAACCTGAAAGCTCTAGCATGACTCGTGAAGAAGAGGAAGAAATGCAACATGATATATCAAAATTACAAGACCAAGTGCAACGATTGTCCCTTGCACAAAAAGGAACAAAATCTAAGATGGATGGTTTAAAGAAAGACGTAGAAGCTAAGATGGATTATTTAAAGAAAGGTGTAGAAGCTAAGATGAATGACATGGAAGCTAAGATGCATGATTTGAAGATAGATTTGAAGACATACATGGAAGAATTGAAGATAAATATGAATAACTTGCTACAAGAAAGGGTCACTAATGGTGAAAGGGTAGCAAAGGAAACTCATGATGAGAACAAAAGAAATGTTAATCATGATTCCATAGACTCTAATGTTGGATCAAAGACCCACCATATTCCAAAAATCGATACGAGGAAGTTTGATGGCAAGGATCCCGCAACTTGGATATTATAGATGGAGCAATTTTTCGATCTCAATAATGTGCAAAACACATAAAAGGTACGTATTGCAACTTTATATTTGGAACCAAATCAGTTTGTATGATATCAATGGCTTTGCTCTCGTAAACAATTTATCACTTGGGCAATTTTTACGGAAGAATTGATAGCACGTTATGAGGATACAAAAAGCAACACTTTTTTTAGCCAATTGATAAGTCTCAAACAAAAGGGTTGAATAATGGAGCACATTGAGGAGTTCCAAAAATTGAACATAAGGGTAAAATATATTCCAGAGGAGCATAGGATTGATGTGTTCATAGGTTCTTTAAAGGATAATATCCAACATGATGTTCGCCTTTGGGAACCTGATTCATTAGAGAAGGCATTCAGGTTAGCAAGAAAAATGGAAAGCAAAACTATGGCAACTAGAAAGCATACCACTCACAACTATAAAGACAGAAGTGTTGTTGCCACTAGTCTTCCACAACCTATAAGGTTGACACCACAAAAATTGGAAGAAAAAAGAGCAAAAGGGCTTTGTTACACTTTTGATAGCAAATACACTAAAGGTCATAAGTGTGCTGAGAAGAAATTATTCTACATAGATCGTGAACAGGAAGAAGAAAATGAGCAAGAAAGGTCAAAAAAAGAGGATATACTCCAGGAACAAAGCCTAGATAAAGAAGAAATTAATCTGACCATATCTTGTAGTGCGTTGGCAGGAATTACCACTCCTCAAACCATCAAGATAGAAGGACAAATCAAGAAGAAAATGGTAATAGTGTTGACTGATTCGGGAAGTACCCACAATTTTATTCATTGTAAGGTAGCAAGAGAATTGAATTGCTTCTTATATCCAGCACCAGAGTGTCAAGTGATGGTTCCAAATGGAGGAACAATAAATTTCTTGGGAAAGTGCCATAATATCAAGCTATCCATGGGAGAATATGTGTTGACTAGCCCAATGCTTTCCATTCCAATGGGAGGTGTTGATGTTGTATTAGGAGTCCAACGGCTACAATCCTTGGGTACAATAGCTTTTAATTTTCAAGAACTTTTCATGAAATTTTCTGTGGAATAAGGGGTATTGCAGGGAAACCGGGAAAGATAATCAGCTCTAACGGTATGACAAAGCTTCTAAAAAAGGAACAAAAATGTGTAATTGCACAATTATGTTCGCTAGATGTGTCCACAGTGGAATCATCTATTTCTCCAGATCTCCAAAAAGTCTTGGACAATCATTCCAAGGTATTTGAGACTCCCAAAGGTCTCCAACCTATTCATGATCATGATCATGTTATTCATCTGATTCTAGGAAGTGTTCCTCCAAACATCAGGCCGTACATATATCCTTATGCCCAAAAGAGTGAAATTGAACATATGGTTATAGAAATGATAGAGGCTGGTATAACTCAACCAAGTCAAAGTTCTTTCTCTGCTCTAGTCGTATTGGTGCACAAGAAGGATGGATCATGGCACATGTGTCCAGATTATAGGGAGCTCAACAAGCTCACTATTAAAGATAAGTTTCCCATTCTTATCATTGATGAATTACTGGATGAATTGCATGGATCAATTTACTTCACCAAGTTGGATCTTCATTCAGGATATCATCAAATCCGAATGAAGATTGAAGACATTTTGAAAACAACATTTAGAACTCATGAGGGTCATTATGAATTTTTGGTCATGCCTTTTGGCCTTACCAATGCACCTTAAACATTTCAAGGTTTGATGAATTCAATTTTCAAACCATTCCTTAGAAAATTTGTGTTAGTATTTTTTGATGATATACTAATCTACAACAAGTCTTGGAAGGATCATGTTGAACATGTTAACAGGGTGCTACAACTATTGGAGGAGAAACGATTATATGCAAAAAGATCCAAATGTTTCTTTGGAGTACAAGAGGTGGAATATCTGGATCATATTGTATCTCATGAAGGAGTTAAGGTAGACCCTAGAAAAATTAAAGCCATTACGGAATGGAAAATTCCCACATCCATAAAGCATCTGCAAGGATTTCTCGGGTTGACAGGGTATTATCTCAAGTTTGTTAAGACTTATGGGAGAATAGCGGCACCTCTAACAACATTATTGAAGAAAGATGCATTTTCATGGACTCCAGAAGCAACAAAGGCATTCGAACATCTTAAAAAGGCAATGTGCCAAGCACCGGTCTTAGCTACATTGGACTTCACAAAAACCTTTATTGTGGAATGTGATGCTTCAGGAAATGGAATTGGTGTTGTTTTAATGCAAGATGAAAGACCCATTGCTTTTGAAAGTCGTTCAATAAAGGGAAAGTTTTTACACAAAGCTATTTATGAGAAGGAAATGTTGGCAATACTCCATGCACTTAAGAAATGGCGACCCTACCTAATGGGAAGACACTTCAAGGTAAAAATGGATCATGATAGCCTTAAATACTTTTTAGAACAAAGATTATCCTCTAAAGAGCAACAAAACTGGGTCACAAAGATGTTGGGTTATGACTTTGAAATCATATACAAAAAAGGGAAGCAAAATGTGGTGGCAGATGCACTCTCAAGAAAGGATGAGGATGTGGAAGCATTGTTGAGTGCCATTTCTATTATCCAACCAGATTGGATAAACGAAGCAAGGGAGGAATGAAAGAATGACGAAGAAGTGTGGGCACTTATTCGAAAGTTACAACAAGATTCCAGTATGTCAGATACATTTAGCTGGAAAAATGATTCGTCATGGTACAAAGATCACTTATACCTCTGTAAGAATTCCTAGCTAAAACAAAAGATTCTTATGGAATTGCACACTTCTCCCTTAGGACAGCACTCAGGATTTTTAAAAACTTACCACAGGGTTAAGAAGGAATTTTTTTGGGATGGCCTTGAATCAGATATTCAAAAGTTTGTGGCGGAATGTTTGGTCTGCTAACAAAATAAAGTTGAAACAATTAAGACACTGGGTCTATTACAACCTTTATCCATTCCAAGCCAATGTTGGGAGGAGGTTTCAATGGATTTTATCACAGGTTTACCCAAGTCTGAGGGAAAGAGTGTCATCATGGTGGTAGTTGACAGACTTACCAAGTATGAACACTTTTGTGCATTATCACGTCCATTTAAATCCAGTACAGTTTCTACTGCATTTATGGAAACAATTCAAAATCTACATGGAAACCCAAAGATTATTGTAAGTGACAGAGATCCCATTTTCACTAGAAATTTTTGGACAGAATTATTTTCTTGTCTTGGTACTCAGTTAGCTCATAGCTCATCTTATCATCCTCAATCTGATGGGAAAACTGAGATAGTAAACAAACGTTTGGAAGGACATCTTCGTTGCTTTGTATATGATAAACAGACACAATGGGTCAAATGGTTGCCTCTGGCTGAATGTTGGTATAACACTTCCTTCCAGAAAACAACAAAAATGACCCCATTTATGGCACTTTATGGGTATCAGCCACCATCCATCACATCATATTTAAGAGAAAATTCTAAGGTTCAAGCAGTGGAACATCACATTCAATATCAACAACAAGTCCTCCAACTCTTAAAGGATAACCTCGTGTTGGCACAAAATAGAATGAAACAATAGGTAGATCAACATCGTAGCAAAAGAAGTTTTGATGTAGGTGATTGGGTATTCCTACAGCTACAACCATATAAGCAAATGTCCCTCAAGCAAGCTAAGAAGGATAATAAATTATCACCAAAGTATTATGGTCCATACAAGGTGTTGCAAAATATTGGTACTATGGCATACAAATTGGAGCTTCCTGCAGCTTCTCGATTGCACCCAGTGTTCCATGCTTCATGTTTAAAGAAGGTTATAGGTGACAAGCTCCTAGTTCAAACAATATTGCCAGAACTTGACGAGGAAGGAAAAATTATATTGGAACTGGAAGCAGTCACAGAACAAGAACTTGACAGCTATGAAATTGATCAATTTCAGAGTATCTTATCAAGTGGAAGAACTTATCCGCCGAAGATTCCACATGGGAGGATGAGAATTTTATACAAAAGCATCCAGGACTTCTCAAGCGTTGAGGACAACACTTTTTTGAAGGAGAGGGGCATGTTGGGTCCCTATAAAACTAGTGATTACCCCATTACTATTGTAGTTGTACCCCTTATTAATATTTGTGTGCCCCTATTATCCCCATATTGTTATTATTGTGCCCCATAGAATCCCTCTATTGTTATTTTTGTGGCTTTATATTATTATTGTTAGGTTTGCTAGGTTATATTCTGACTCCTTAGACTCCTATATATAGAAAGGAGGTTTTTCCATTTGAATCATCCAAGAATTGTTCATTTATGTAATGTAAAGGAGGTTGCCCCCTCAAAGAGGCTGAATTCTAAGGCGTTGATCTATCTTTTCTATCTTTTTGTGAGCTGGTTTTATAACATATTTGGTCTGAGGTATTGACCCTAGGTATTTGGTCCAAGGTATTGGTCCTAAGTGGTTTTGGTCCACGATATTGAGAAATGCCTAAGAGTATATAAGGAGGAGAAGATCATTGTAGAGCTATAAAAAGGGTCTCTTTCACCTCTAATTACCTCACATTAATATGTCAATCTAGGAATGTTTGGTTATTTCAAAGAGTGACTCAATCCAAGGCTATTTGTCAGAGTAATGCAAGTAGTACAACGTCCTACAAAATACAAGAGTAAACTGATGCTTATCTATAACTAAGTTCCTTCAAATGACTAAAGCACACACTCTCAAAATATCAGTCAAGGGTCTGACAGCAGTAGTCCATCCCTTTGGAAACTGATGGAAAAGGAAACTAGAGCATGGATCACGGGTCTGGGAGCAAGGCAGTAAATGCAGAGGCTCACTACAGCCATAGATCGTCTCTCACACCAAATGCGAGTAAATGAAATGGCAGATAGAAATGGAACGGCAAATAGGAAATTAAATAGTAAATCTAGAAAGGAACAACAATGCTTAAAATGGAACAACAATTCTGAAATGGAACAACAATCACTATAACTAAACCTCGCGAGTAACAATCAAACTTTATCCTATCAACTCAAAAGCTCTTATCGTAATGAAAACTCCAATCTTTCATTCTCCAAGAAAATCATGCAATCCACTAAAGGAACAACAATAACTCTCAATTATGGAATAGCATGTGAAAGTCATACACACATAACATTCTAAGAAAGTAATCTGAATTTAATCCCAATCATCAACAGGAATTATAATTGTGTTTCCAAATGGAACAACATGAATTCTGGATCATAAAGAACACACCTTTCAGATAATTACCTTAACACACATACTTAGCATAGAAGCTTCATAACACAAGGATAACATTGTTCAGTTGAATCTAATAAGATTTCATCCACTTTGAAAGTATTGATAATATAATGCAGAGTCAATGGAAAGAAAATTAATGAACGAATCTTAGCAGAGCATGTGATGTAACTTATAAAGCATATCAGATTACCAACTAGTGACGATAAGCAAACCACCCAGAAATCAAATCGTAGTGATACAGAAGCAACTGTCCTCCGGGACCGGGCACTTAGCCTCAAGGGTACACCGCTTTAAGCTAATCCAGACGCGAAGATGAGATAATCACCAAGTTTATATTAATGCATAAAACAGAAAATACAATGAGCCAAGTTCAACGAGACTCGATGATCAAAGTTAAGTCTTTAAGAAAAAGTTACATAAAAGCATCTCTGCAGACTAACAATGTCGTCCCTTTATATAAGGATAACGACGGAGATGTCTAAGTGATAAGATAAATAAAGCAGCGATCCCTCAGGATCGACGGTCTTGAGGGATTCGCAAAAATGTTAATCCCTAATCACTTCTTTCTCTTCCACCGAGCTGGTGCCTTTTCCTCATCTACACTCAGTCCTTCGTCAAAGGGATAGTAGTTACCATGTTCTTATCTTCTTCTTTGGAACAACAACTCCTCGTTTCTACCCTTTCCTGCACAGGAGAATGAAAATTATCAACGGATAAGTCTTTGCATACTAATTCCACGTATTCTACCATAATTCTCTATTGTTTTCCTCATTCATGATGTAAAAGATTCATAAGTCCTACTGAAAATCCACTAAAATGATCATTAAAAACATACCTTTTTAGTACTCCACACACCCCCCTGCTTACCCTGTTTCATGCCCTCATGAAAACGTTGTAGTTGACATGCAAAGCAGTGAGAGAGTAGGCTGGAGAAGGAATCTCATGTGGAGGCCTACAACCAGGGTGAGTGACTAGGTAGTCAAAGAACTGGCCTGTTTGACCCTCAAGCATCTCATATAGGGCTTGATATCTGGGTGCAGGATGCCAGATAATTGGACTGCGGAATCTATATCCTAACCAGGATGGTCCTGCCCTCAAGATGCTTTCACCATAGAGGTTCAAACGATTGGCGGCTAACTGAAAATTCTCATACTTAAATGGCTCCCTGAGCTAGATGTTTGGATTAGAGGTTCGGTATCGGAATTTGGCTGCATCAATGGCAAGGTCTTTGATAGAAAGAAAACATTCTAAACTTTGTCGAATGAGTGCCTCGTGCATGGGTCCTAATGTTTCAATGACACCCGGAGTTCTCATAAGGTTTCTGTGTGCTCTCCATAGCTGTGCTGGATCCCTAGGCTCAGCCTTTACCCACAAGTCTAGGCCATTTTCCTGTCTCTGAAAAGTGTTATAGGCTTTGAGCCATTTAATCTGATTGACCCCGAATGAGATAAATTCTTGCAATTGAATGTCCCCAACAAAATGGTCAGGGTTAAACTCAGTTTTCTGATCTGGCACGAGGTTATGCAAATAGAATTCACATAGCAATCTCTGGACCTTCACTCCATAATGTTTACAACAATCTATAAAGTCATTGACAGTATTAATTTGTATCGCGACACCTGCTTTAACAACCTTTATCTTTAATTGCAAGTATCATTCCAATAAAAACAAAGCATAGTTTTTGGCAGGGGCCCTACATGCTAAAACGTCATTGTATAAAGAACACAAGGTATCCATCTATTTGATAACAGTATCTAACCTATGGGTTACCTTTGCAACCTTCTCCTGTTCCTTTTGCCACCCTTCAAAGGCCTAGCTTTCAGATTGATTGACATTCCATAGTTGTTGTTGGAGTTCTTCATACTTCTCACGAGGGACTGTCTGCTCTCTAAGCCTCTCCATTTCTTGCTGAACTTCTTTCAATCCTTTGTGCAAGGTCCTTGTCTTGGGATCTCTTTTCCATGCATCAGTGGAGGCCGGGAGTTTTACCTGAACTTTCTTATTTCGTTGCTTTGAGTTCAGAACCCTTATCACCCTTGAGTGTGGCGCCTCTATTCGAATCTCCTTGTTGTCTTTTTCTTTTTTAACACGAATACCGGCTGGCAGCTGTTCCTTTTCAAATGGAACAGCAGTCTGTCCTTCAACTTCATTTGGAACAGCAGCTGAACTTTCAGCTTGATTTGGAATGTCAGCTGGGCCTTCGGCTTGATTTAGAATGTCAGCTGGGCCTTCGGCTTCATTTGGAATAGCAGCTGGGCCTTCAGCTTCAATTGGAACAACAGTTGGATTTTGGGCAGTGTTTTGATCAACAGAGCGATTTTTAGTCCTCGGCCGTTTTATCCTGCGGTTTTTTACTGCAGTGGTCATCTTTTTCTTACTGGTGGTCTTCCTTGTCCTCTGCCTTGCTTTCAAAATCCTGATTTGTTGGTGGAGCTGGGCTATTATGCTCAATAACCTCCATTGTTCCTTTCGTAATTCTCTAATTTCCAATGTTTTGTTAGAAGGAACAACAGGCTTTTTGATGCGTTCTGGGCTGTGACTAGTCCCTTGATCTTTCTCCTGGGGTACTTCTTCACTATTTTGTGCTGGCTGTTCCGGGGTAAGAACCCTAGCTGATTCCGTGGCTTCGCTTTCTATTCTTACTTCTTCTGGAATTTCTTCTGGTGTCGTGGGAACAGATTGTTCCCTCTTAGTATCTCCTATCTCTTTTTCATCATGGACCGGTAGATTTCCTTCCTCTGCCTCTTCTGGATGTGGTTTTTCAGGTGCATCTTCTTCCTGGGGTTTGTCACGGAGGTATGGTGGAGTGGAAGGTTCGCCATACTCACCCATATTGGCCAAGATTGCGGCCAATTCCTCTTCTCCCACTGGGTCCTGTGGTGGGCTACCTACTTGCTGTCCCATTTCCTCCTTCTGCCTGGATTGTCTATCTTCTGCCTCAAGATGCTCAATTTCCATTTCAGGGTTCTCGGCTTCTATCTCAGGATGTTCAAATTCTGTCTCAGGGGGCTCGGATTCTGTCTCAGGAGGCTCAGCTACTTCATCGTTTTCTTCTTCGGATCACTTAGCCTTCTCGGCCTCCCCTTCCTTTTCTCCTTCAACTTGTTCTTCTTCTATTTCTGGTCGCGCGGGTTGTTCATCCTCAATTACCACTGGTTGGCTCGTGATTTCCTGGAGTTTTTCCAGCCTTCCTCTTATCTGGGCTAACCGAACTGATTTTCTACGTTTCTCTGGCTGTTCCGGTGTCTCAGTGTCATGCTTACGCTTTGTTGATTCCTGGCGGGTTTCTGGTCTTCGGATGTGCTTGCAACAAGTTTTTGTTTTCTTAATTCTCTGCATTTTTCTAGACGTTCTGGTGTGCTTAGAGTATGTTTAAGTTTTGGGGAAGGTGCTGTCGCTCTCCCCTCAATTATTGCAATTAATTCTTTCCAGCTGCTTTGCTGCTGGGTGAGACTATGACTAACTATTAATCGGATTAATCCATGGTGGCTGAGAACTGATTCTACATGTTGTGCCTTTTTTAGGCTTCGTGCGGCATCATGGAGTAAAGAATTCAAAAGTGCAGGAAGGTTTACAGAGCATTTATGTTTTAAAATAGCTAAGAGTTTAAGGTGTCGTCGCCTTACCATGTCTTTTCTCCCCTCGCAGGTGATGTAGCTTTGCACTGTTCTCGCTAATTCTGCCCAGGGTTCTCCTAGCGTTGCTGGCAGGACTCCCTTCCCTTTAACTGCTAAGCTCTAGCCTTCATCCTGGAAAATTTCCATGATCTTCTGGAGTCTTTCCTTCTTCAATGTCCATATAGGTCCGGTGGCTGGTAGTCCCGAGACTTCAGCAATTATATCGTCGGTGACTGCTATTTGCTTCCCCCGCACTATGGAGTGATCCTCCTGCAAATTCTGTAGAAATTCCATTGCTACTGTTTCATTGGACTCCTTCAGGCGACTGAGATAAGTCAGCCACCCTGCTCTTTCCAGGATCTCCCGAGCAGCAGTGGAGGCTGTCAACTTTTGTGGTTTGCTTCGAACTACCCTGCCTCCCATGGTTTCACTGTGGATTCACAATGGAACAGCAGCTGCTTGTGCTGTTTGAAACATAGAGAGAGTAGTGATCATTAGATTTGGAAAAAAACACAGAGTATGCAACAGAAATGAGTTATAAATAGCAACTTGTATAGAAAAAATAGAAATGTCATGTCGTTAAACCGTGCCATTTCCTAGTATGCTATCTTTCCCGAATAGTGAGCTGACACATAACCCGGGGAATCATGAGGTGAACCTCCCCCCCGCAATCCGATAGGCTACCCCAGCCATCAAAGAAAGGAGCGGCACCTTGATCTATAACAAAGTCATAAAGGAACAACGTATGAAAATATGCCATGTTTAGAAAAACAACGGTTTGCCGAAATCGAGGCGTAAAGTTAGATCGCATATTACGTAAGAGGCTGCTATGATATGATGCGAGGCCAGGGATAGGATGTCTATCGTACTTGCCAAATCTCAAGTGGTCATTGTCACCTCCTTTGCCATGATTGGTGTAATAAATGTCCATGCGGTATATAAGTTGGGAGATAATGTATGATTAGTGCCTAGGATATAAGAAACAAAAGAGTATTAGTATCCTACCTATTGGTGTAATTAATGTGACCTCGATACCATTAACAGTGCTCTGCTGCCGACAGGTGTCCATAACCTTGGCAGAGATGTTTATTTCACCCGCGGAACCATGATCCTTTATGTGCATATTAAGGAATGCGATGTCAAAGTGTAGGTCATTATGTTGGCTTGGTAACTAGGTAGCCATAATGCCATTCATGAGGAGGGGGCGAAAAGTGGGCAGGCTGGCTCGTGATGAGACCTCCTGTTCCAAGGTTTTTTTCTTTTACTATACCTTTTGGACCATGGTGGCCATAGTGGGAATGCCACTTCGCTTCCATCCTCATGATCATGGTAGGTTGGCTCTTGATGAGACCCCCTATCCTGCATTTGACAATTTATAATTCATTTGCTTTTTCTTTCTCTTTTTTGATAAAGCACTATTCCTTATATATCCACAAAGGGTGGTTTAACACTCCTTAAGAGTAGGAATGGTGGGAGAAGTCTTATCATCTCAATAGGAGGATATAAACCCTTTGCTCTTATTCCTGAACAAAATCAAAGAAAAGAATGGCATGATAAAAGATAACCAATCAGGGCAAGATTAGTAAGATAATGATAGCAAAAGATAAGTACATCCTTCTTTCTGTCCTCTTACCAATACATGGCCTTATAAAGATAGCGATTTATAATTGCCTGATTTCAATGTATTGTGATTTAGATTCATTGCATAAGTGCATTGCTTGTCTCTAAAAGACATTGAAAGAATAGGGGCAAGAAGCATCCTTACCTGGAGCAGCAAGAGGTTAGCTATGTCACAAAGAGAGAAGAAGTATACTAGATGAATAAAGGAGCATGAGTTCAAAAAGTGAAAATGTCGTTCCTTTTGGAAAAGAAACAACAAAACACAGCAATGTTGTTCCTTTTGAAAAAGGAACAGCAAAAAATCAAAATGTGTTGTTCCTTTTGAAAAGGAACAACAGAAAATCAAAACGTGTTGTTCCTTTTGAAAAGGAATAGCAGAAAATCAAAACGTGTTGTTCCTTTTGAAAAGGAATAGCAGAAAATCAAAATTTGATGTTCCTTTTGAAAAGGAACAGCAAAAAAATGTGTTGTTCCTTTTGAAAAGGAATAGCAGAAAATCAAAACGTGTTGTTCCTTTTGAAAAGGAATAGCAGAAAATAAAAACGTGATGTTCCTTTTGAAAAAGGAATAGCAGAAAATCAAAATGTGTTGTTCCTTTTGAAAAGGAACAGCAGAAAATCAAAATGTGTTATTCCTTTTGAAAAGGAACATCAAAAATCAAAATGTGTTGCGAAAATCAAAATGTGCTGTTCCTTTTGAAAAGGAACAGCAGAAAATCAAAACGTGATGTTCCTTTTGAAAAGGAATAGCAAAAAATCAAATGTGTTGTTCCTTTTGAAAAAGGAACAGTAGAAAATCAAAATGTGTTGTACTTTTTGAAAAGGAACAGCAGAAAATCAAAATGTGTTGTTCCTTTTGAAAAGGAACAGCAGAAAACCAAAACGTGTTGTTCCTTTTGAAAAGGAACAACAAAAATCAAAATGTGATGTTCCTTTTGAAAAGGAACAGCAGAAAATCAACAAGTGTTGTTCCTTTTGAAAAGGAACAGCAGAAAATCAAAAAGTGTTGTTCCTTTTAAAAAGGAACAACAGAAACATGCAAATGCCATTCGTTTCAGGAACGGCAGAAAAATTAAAATCTATGTATGCACAACAAGTTTGAAAAAAAAGAGATTATGTACAAATTGTGAAAAGAAATGAATTGCTTAATGAATTATGGGTGAGGAAGATTTCTCTTCCTCTCCTAAGATCTCCATATCAGCGTCTCTGCGTAGCTGTTGGCAAAAGGATTCCCGAGTGAGTGGTTTACGATAGAGACGAACCCGATGGCCATTCACTTTGAAGGTATATCCAGACCCATCGATGGTAGTTAAAGTGATGGTCCCATTGTCATGTTCCTTCTGGATTTCGTATGGTCCTAACCAAAAAGTCTAGAGTTTCCCAGGGAAATCCTGAAACTGAGAGTCATATAATAGGGCCCAGTCTCCTTCATGAAAGACTTTGTTTTTGATAAGGGCCTCATGCCATTTAGATTGCTGCTGTTGAATCAATGCTATATTTTGTCGTGCGGAGAGCCTGATTTCATCCAATTCATTGATCTGTTGTAGTGGATTAATCTGTGACTCAGTTAAATCTAAGCGGACTTCCTGTGTTGTTCGTAATGTTTGGATTTCAAACTCTATAGGGAAAATCGGTTGTTTTCCAAACACTAATTGATAAGGTGAGTAACCAGTGGTGCTTCTCCATGTTGTTCTAAAGGCCCAAAGTGCTTCAGGTAGTCGGGCAGCCCAATCAAGCCTATGTGAGGCAATGGTTTTTGTTAGGATCGATTCTATTATCTTATTGCTGCTTTCTACTTGTCCGTTCGCCTGTGGGTGATATGGAGTAGTAATTTTGTGCTGGACATGATAATTATTAATTGTTTCTGCTAATCTATGGCCAGCAAATTGTGGTCCTCCGTCTCTGATTATTTCCCTTGGAAGGCCATAACGTACAAATAGATGGAAGAGGAACTGTATAAGAGAGTCCTCTATGGCCCTTGGCAATGCTTTTGCTTCAACCCACTTGGTGACATATTCTGTTGCCACCAAGATATATGTTCTCTGATTTGATGATGGGTTGATGGGTCCAACGAAATCAGGAGCCCATCGCTCAAATGGTTCGATGACTATCTAAGGTTTAAGAGGCATCTCATTAGCTTGATCAGGATGTCCTGCTCGCTGGCAGCTGTCACAGGCTTGGACAAATTTCTTTGCATCTCTGAAAATCGTGGGACAGTAATATCCTGTCTGTAATACTTTGTGTCATGTTCTACGCTCAACAAAGTGTCCCCCACATGGTCCGTCGTGATAGGCTTTTAGGATGTCAAAGATTTCATCTTCTCGAACACATCTACTAATATGCATGTCTGCCCCTGTATGAAACAAATAGCCCCCAATCCAGGAAAATCGAGTACTCTTCTGAACAATCTGTTTTCGCTCATTAGGGGTTAAGTGTTTTGGTAGTTTACCTACTACAAGGTAATTGGCAACATCGGCATACCAGGGTGTTCGAACAGCAATAGCAAACAGATTTTCGTCCGGAAATTGATCTTCAACTGCTGCTGCATCAACTGGCTTTGGCATTCTTGAGAGAAAATCGGCTACAGGGTTCTCTTTGCCAGGCCGGTCCTTGATTGTGATATCGAATTCCTGCAGTAAAATCAACCATCTAGTTATTCTGGCATTTGTGACAGGCTTATTTGCTAAGTATTTTATGGCGGAATGATCCGCATACAAAATAATAGGATAGCCTGTAATATAATGTCTAAATTTATTGACAGCATGTATTACGGCTAGGAATTCCTTTTCAGTAACAGTGTAATTTAATTCAGCAAGGGATAAATTTTTGTTAATATAATAGATAGCATATGGTTTTTTATCTTCTTCCTGCCCAAGGACTGCGCCAATGGTTGTATCTGAGGCATCAACTGATATTTGAAATGGCAGGTCCCAGTTTGGTCCTCGCAGGACTAGGGCTATAGATACAAGCTTCTATAAATCCTTGAAAGCATGTTCACATTTGTCTATCCAAAGAAAATCAACGTTACCAGTTACTGCATATAAAGGTGCAGCAATGTGTGAATAATGTTCTATAAATCATCTATAATATCCAGAAAATCCAAGAAAGCTGCGTACCTCTGTTGGAGTAGTAGGAGTGGGAATAAGCAAAAGTATTTGGATTTTGGCTGGGTCTACCTGAATGTCGACTGCTGAAATATAGTGTCCTAGAATAAGTCCTTTAGTCATCATCATGTAACATTTTTCGTGACTTAAGAAGAGCCTGGTAGCTATACAGCATTGTAGGACTTTTTCTAGGGTATTTAGTGCTGGATCAAAATCATCTCCATGGGGTGTAAAGTCATCCATATACACTTCAAGTCCATCATTTATTAAATCTGCAAAAATACTAAGGATAGCCCTTTGGAATGTGGCAGGAGCATTACATAGGCCAAATGGTAGGACTCGGTGGGCAAATGTCCCCCAAGGACAAGTGAAAGTTGTTTTGTCCTGGTCTTCAGGGGCAATCTAAATCTGATCGTATCCACTGAAGCCATCTAGGAAAGAAAAGAATTTTTTCCCTACCAAAGTATCTAACACTTGGTCTATGAATGGGAGTGGAAAGTGGTCTTTTTGTGTTGCTTTATTGAGTTCCCTGTAATCCACACAAATTCTCCATTTCCCATTCTTTTTTGGTACGACCACAAGTGGAGAGACCCATTTACTGTCAGAAATAGGATAAATAAAAATAACATCTAACAGTTTCTGAAGTTCCGCTTTAACCACATTTTTAAAATGAGGATTGAGTCTTCTCTACAGTTGACGGACAGGTCTAGCATATTTTTTTATATAAATGTGGTGTGTACACAAATGTGGGTCGATTCCTTTCATATCAGGGTAATCCCATGCAAATGCCTGTTGATATTTTCTTAATACATGGATGAGCTTAGTTTCTTGTTTAGATGTGAGGTTGGCATTGATATTTAAAATTTTTCCCGGTTTAATTTCCACAATTTTACTATTTGCGATAGAAGTAATAGGTATTGTTTGATCATGTGTGTCTTTCAAAGGATCTTCCTCTAATTCATTATCAAATGCTTCTTCTATCATGTGACATTGTGTGCAGGATTCAGCCTCAGTTTGACTGATGAAATTATTAATGGCATCATCTTCTGTTTGATCTTTAAAATCAAGTGCCTCTTGCAACGTCAATGGAGATCTAATGTTGTCAGTAAGGTATGATATAGGATACTTGTTAGTTTTAACTATTGTGAGACTTGGCTGCGCTGGAGGGTATAGAACCAAATTCTTAATATCGGGTCCTTTAGTTATGGTCATATTTCCTTGCCGGCAACCAATGTAAGCATCGGCGGTGGCAAGGCAAGGCCTTCCTAGGATTAGCGGGTGTCCATCCAATCGGGTTTTTGGATTAATTATCAGGAAATTGGTTGGATATTCCTAGGAGTCTACAGAGACCATGACATAGTGTAGAGTACCTTCCGGTCTAATCACAGATCGGTCAGCTAATTCTAACAACGTAGAAGTAGGTTCTACAGATGTAATGCCGAGTTTTTGACAGGTGGTGGTTGTTAAAATATTGATTGCAGCTCCTAGATCAACTAAGGCATTACACAAGGTCTGACCGTAAATTTGAACAGTTACAATTGGATTTCCTGGGTCTTCATATTTGATGGGTGTTTCTTTCCCGGATAAGAGATCAGATAAAGTACCGACTACTTGGACTCTTGGATTAGTTGTTATATTTCTCCTTGGTTTCTTTATGCACAATTCTTTAATAGTTTTTCCATATATAGGAATGTCTTGAATGGCTTGGAGGAACGGGATTTTTATGTACAAATTTTGTAATTCCCCCAGAATGTCAAAGTCAGGGTACTGTAAAGGTCGAGGTATGACTAATCGTTCTGAGAATGGGGGAGAGGATGTGATTGCTTGATTATGAGACTGCTGATTATTTACATCCTCTCTTTGCAATTGATGTTCTCTTACTAACTAATCTTCATTATGAACTGTTTTATCTCCCTCATTTTGAATGATACGTCCAAATTGTAATTGAAGATCATTACAATCCCGCAGATCAGGTCCTATTTATGGTGATTCAATGATTTGAAGAGATTGGACCGGTCTGTTATTTGGATTGGGGTTGGGTTTGGCTAGCAGTTGCGATCTCAAATTAGACTGGGGATTTTGTTGTAGAGCTGGCAGATTAGGTTGAGGGAACGGAATAGTTCGTACTGGCTGTTGCATCAGTCTTTGCTAGTTTGTCTGCCAGGATGAACCTTGTGAAGTAGGGGGAGTCCATTGCGGAGGATATGGGCTATTTTGCCAATATGGTGAATTATAAGGGAAATTTGGCCAACTAGATTGATTTGGATGATTCAGCCATGGGATTAAAGAAGGAAATGGTGGTGGTGACCAATTTCAGAATGGGGGTGGGGGCTGATTTTGCCACATATTATATTGTTGAGCGTTATATTGTGGAGGCTGAAAAGAAGAGGTTGGGTCTAAAAACATACCGGATTGTCTTTGCTGCCACTGGCAGCGCTGGTTGATCAAGTACACTGATTCTGGTTCTTCCTCTGCTTCCTTATATACTGCGTTTAATCCAGGATGTGAGGGGCAGCTTTCCGTAAGATGATCGTTTGTACAGATGGCACATGTTTGGACTGTACCCAGTGGACACTCCTTGTGGCTATGTTTCTTTCTGCATCGGGGGCAGAAGATTGCCAAATTCTGTTCTGCCTCCATCTGCTTCTGCTTGGCCTGCATAATATCAAGTTGTGTAGTTAGTGTCCCTAGAATATCAGTTTTAAAATTTTCTAATAAATTTCCAATCTCCACACGCGTTACTCCTTCTGTTGCTATCTTATTATCTCTTGCAAAACGATCATATTCTGCTGGTTTTATTCTTGTGCTGCCTCTCGAACTCCTGATGCATAGATCAATAATGTCAGCAAAATTCTCTTGATAAATATCCCATTTTCCCATAATGTTTAATGTTTCGATCCACTGTTCTTTCATGCCCCTTATCAATGCAGTTTTTAACACATTATCAGGTAAAGGTAGTGATGCACAAGGAGATCTTTGTAAATTATATTGAAAACGTTCCACATATTCTTCTAATGTTTTGTTTGGTTTGGCTGTCATTTGAAATATTTCATCTTTCAATTCTCTAGACCTACAATAATCCTGATATTTTTTTAATAAGGATTCTTTCATCTGATCCCAATTGTTGATGACCCCACCACCTAGTCCCATAAACCATCTTAGAGTAGCCCCTTTTAATGTTGAGGGGAATAGTTTCAATTTCTGGGGATCGGTGGTGTAATCATATCCCCTACACAACACATCGAATTTGAATAAAAATGCATCTGGATCTTTTGATGTAAGACCGTGAAAGGTTGGGATATGTTGAAGAGGGATATCTTTCATGGGTGCATTTGCTGCAGAATCCACTATAGGATATTGTAATGTAGAGGTTTGAGTATTTGGCTGATTCTGAGCCATAGGATCAAATATGTGCCAATAACCTTCTGGGATATCTAGGAGGGTATTCCTAGGTTGAGAGGGAACGATTTTAGCAGGGATAGTTTTAACGGCACTTCCTTTATCTGGGATAAGAGGAATACCTGATGTTTGAGAAGATTGAATTCCTTCAACAATGATTTTCGTAGCACTCCCCTTATCTGGGCTGTTTAATGGCTAATCTGTCCCAATGGGAGATTTTGGTTCTTCTGTTTCCCCTGTTTCTCCTTCTCCTTCACAAAAGTTACTGAAATTCCCTTCCTGCAATAGTTCTGGAGTAGAATTTTCAATTTCCTGAAAGTCTTGCTCTTCAGTTTGACTATGCACCTCAGCAAAGGCTACAGATGGTGATCCTGTGGCCTGAAGGGAACTAGTAGGCTGCTTAGAAATGGTTTTCTTGAAACCTACTGATGGCTTAGATTCTGTTTTCTTATAGATTTCGTCTATGAAAGTTGTTCGGCCAAGGGTCACTGACCCCTTAGCTTTTTTAGGTTTGGATGGAAGCTTGATATTCTTTTCTGGTTTTTTCTGCTTAGTCATGCACTCAAATAAACTGCTAAATTCTATTCAATCAAAGCAAAATCAAATCTGTTAGGAAAGCAGACGATGGAGCAGGGCTTTTACATGCTTTGTACACAGGTTCTTACCTTTCGTTTTTAAAATCCAACTCTTTCCTAGCAGGTTCGTACACAACTCTGAAGAAATAAATGGCTACACTCTTTCCCTGGCAACGGCGCCAAAATGTAGAGCTATAAAAAGGGTCTCTTTCACCTCTAATTACCTCACATTAATATGTCAATCCGGGAACGTTTGGTTATTTCAAAGAGTGACTCAATCCGAGGCTATTTTTCAGAGTAATGCAAGTAGTACAACGTCCTACAAAATACAAGAGTAAACTGATGCTTGTCTATAACTAAGTTCCTTCAAATGACTAAAGCACACACTCTCAAAATATCAGTCAAGGGTCCGACAACAGTAGTCCATCCCTTTGGAAACTGATGGAAAAGGAAACTAGAGCATGGATCACGAGTCTCGGAGCAAGGCAGTAAATGCAGAGGCTCACTACAGCCACAGATTGTCTCTCACACCAAATGCGAGTAAATGAAACGACAGATAGAAATGGAACGGCAAATAGGAAATTAAACAGTAAATCTAGAAAGGAACAACAATGCTTAAAATGGAACAACAATTCTGAAATGGAATAGCAATCACTATAACTAAACCTCGCGAGTAACAATCAAACTTTATCCTATCAACTCAAAAGCTCTTATCGTAATCAAAACTCCAATCTTTCATTCTCCAAGCAAATCACGCAATCCACTAAAGGAACAACAATAACTCTCAATTATGGAACAGCATGTGAAAGTCATACACACATAACATTCTAAGAAAGTAATCTAAATTTAATCCCAATCATCAAGAGGAATTATAGTTGTGTTTCCAAATGGAATAGCATGAATTTTGAATCATAAAGAACACACCTTTCAGATAACTACCTTAACACACATACTTAACATACAAGCTTCATAACACAAGGATAACACTGTTCAGTTGAATCTAATAAGATTTCATCCACTCTGAAAGTATTGATAATATAATGCAGAGTCAATGGAAAGAACATTAATGAACGAATCTTAGCAGAGCATGTGATGTAACTTATAAAGCATATTACATTAACAACTAGTGATGATAAGCAAACCACGCAGAAATCAAATCGTAGTGATACAGAGGCAAGTGTCGTCCGGGGCCGGGCCCTTAGCCTCAAGGGTACACCGCTTTAAGCTAATCCAGATGAGAAGATGAGATAATCACCAAGTTTATATTAATGCATAAAACAGAAAATACAATGAGCCAGGTTCAACGAGACTCGATGATCAAAGTTAAGTCTTTAACAAAAAGTTACATAAAAGCATCTTTCCATACTAACAGTGCCGTCCCTTTATATAAGGATAACGGCGGAGATGTCTAAGTGATAAGATAAATAAAGCAGCGATCCCTCAGGATCGAAGATCCTGAGGGATTCACAAAACTATTAATCCCTAATCACTTCTTTCTCTTCCGCCGAGCTGGTGCCTTTTCCTCCTTTTCTGGACCGGTTTGCTTCAGCTTGCTTTGCCTCGTCTGCACTCGGTCCTTCGTCAAAGGGATAGTAGTTACCCTGTTCTTATCTTCTTCTTTGGAACAGTAGCTCCTCGTTTCTACCCTTTCCTGCACAGGAGAATGACAATTATCAGCGGATAAGTCTTTGCATACTAATTCCACGTATTCTACCACAATTCTCTATTGTTTTCCTCATTCATGATGTAAAAGATTCATAAGTCCTACTGAAAAGCCACTAAAATGTTCATTAAAAACATACGTTTTTAGTACTCCACAATCATTAGGCTAGGTGTGCAAGTATTGAATATCTAATGAAGTGCGAGATCTAGTATGTAGGTTATGGGTTTGTGATGTTGTGCTAGATCTGAACTAAGGATGCACCTATATGAATGATGATGGATCGAGATCCTAAGGCTTGGAATGTATTATCATTATGTGGTTTGATTGCTGATGCATATTGTATTATATAAATGTTATGATCTGGGTATGACTTATGTCTGGCATAGCTGCAAAGTTATGAAGTAAATATTTGCAGATCTATACATGGGTTTGCCTTTGTAAAAGTGCGTATACATGCTAGTTCGGATCATCAGAGTCGTGTATAAATTATGAGATTTGATATTTGAGGTTGTTGTTTGTTCTAGTGGTTGTTGCAGAGTTCTGGTTTCTAATCTATGTTTTGGTGACTATGTTTTGATGACAGGGTTTTAGTGATTCAGTTGTTGGGTGATTCAGAGATTGTTGATGTAGATATAGTTGATGGTTGTATTGCAGTGGTGATATATTTGGTGCTTTAATGTTGTTGATGGGTCTAGTATGAAAATTGGATGAAATGTGGCCTTCAGATTATCATGTTGTGTTCCAGGAGTATCTAGTATGAAAATTTATGAAACATGGTCCTTGGAGGAAGAGAGAAGGTCGTAGCCTTCTATAGGCTGGAGCCTACGTACTGGTAAACATATCAGCTAGTTCAAGATCCCAGGGGTTAGAGCTCCCTTCTAGTAGTAGCTGGAAAACGAGTGAAGGTTGTATCCCTCAGTAGGTCGATGCCTACATACTAGTAAACATATCAGCCAGTACAAGAGCTAGGGGGTTGTAGCTCCCTTCCAGTAGAAGCTGGATAATGAGAGAAGGTTGTAGCCTTATGGAGGTGGGTGCTTGCGTATTGGTATGAGTTTGTGCCAGTACAATATTGTAAACAGCTTTTTCTTATATTAAAAGAAGACAACAACAGGTGGTTTTTTCCCTCGTTGGGTTTCCACCTTATATCTTGGTGTTCATGTGTGTGATGGTCTGTTCTATTTTTACTGCACTTGGTTACTGTTTATATGGTTAATGAAGTACTGATGGACTGATTAAAGATCAACATATGATGAATTAACTGAATCATAAGTTTGCTAAATATACGCTAGTTTCCTTAAACACAGCTGTGTGTACACACTTGTTTCCTTAACTGAAGTAGCATATATAAATCTGATTATGGAAATGAAAAGTTATTGACTTGCTAATACAGATTCACCCCCTCCCTCTCTCAGTATTATTTCCAACAATTGGTATCATAGCAAGTCCTTTGGAAGAATATTGATCGCTTGAAGGAGATTCGTAGACACAATGGGAAGGAAGCTAAAGAAGAAGAACACAACTCAAAGGAATGAGGACAGCAGGAGAGATAATTGGCCCTTAGATGGAAGCAAGGATTCAGATTCCAAATCACCTCGAGATGAACAAGCAAATGAAGCATCAGATAAAATCATAGATCAAAAAGATCTATTTAGCAAGAAGGAGAGTTCCCTCAAAGAAGAAGTTACCAAATTAAAAGCTCAGCTGGAGTGTGCCTTCAAAGTATGTCAAATGCTACAGGATGAGGTGATATCATTAAAAAATAAGTAGAATAAAGAAGAAGAAAATTAGATTCTCAAACTAAGGCAACAAGTGGAAGAAGGAAGAAAGTCTGAAGAAACCTTGAAGAAGCAATATCTGGAAAAGGAAGAACAACATCAGGTTGAGGTAAATATCTTGAAAGGTAAATTAGAAGAAAAGGATAAACTATGACAATTTCAAGATAGTACTAAGATTTTGGATGATATTCTTAGTAGCCAAAGATCTCCTGCTATCAAAACTGGTCTTGGTTTTTATGAATCTATTGAAGGTGAATCTATCTCACAGGGTGAGGCAAGGAACTCTAATGAGAAACCTGAAATACTCAACAAGGAGATAAGAGGTCAACACCATCAACAACCAAGGAAAGAAATCCTTCATAGAAAATATTTTACTCCAATCTATGGAGGTGATAGTCGGTTATTTTCTCAGATGAATAATGTTGAGTTTTATGTATGTCATAATCTTGGACATGTTATAGCAAGATGCAGAAGTAGAATGGTTCAAGACCGTCACACAGAAAGATAATCATGCTCTAGGTACTTGAAGGGATATTATTTTTCTTGCAATATGTTTGGTCACAAAGCCATTGACTGCTACAGAAGGAATATGAAACATGTAAGATGTTATGCATGTAACAAGCTTGGACATATAGCAAAGGAATGCAAGAGAAGATTGTGGGCACCATACCAAAAGGAGAAAGTTTCATCATAGTTGAAGATATGGAAGAAAGAGGAAGTACAGTCAGAATTATGTGGCATAGCAGAGTTTACAGACATAAAAGACTCAGAGGAAGCTGAAAGTGTGAAACTTCAGTGTTCTAAATCTCATACGCAAGTTTCATGAAGACAAGTCATGTATATACGTGAGTTCGAAGCTACCCAGTCACGTATATGTTAGTTTGAGGAAAAGTAGTGGGATAGACTCAAGAAAAAGGGTCTGATATGGCTCAGTCAATTATTTTCTCTGTTTGATGATGGTTACAATCTGCTGACGATGTGTGGAAATGTGTTGGTACTCGTAAGATGTTATTTGGAAGTGATTTAAACTTGAAGTATATCTTATTAATGATGATGCCTTGGTACTTCTTGCTGATAAATGCATGATCAGATCTGACAGTGAACAAATTGAATAGGTTCAGGGGGAGCATATGCTTCGTATAATGTGGTTAAAAGTCTTTGGTGATGATGCTTATCTATGATACTTGAGGTCACATTGTTAGTATTCAGATCAGATTCATGGATGATCACTTAAGTGGCATATTATTGTTGGTTGGCCAAGAGAATGGTATTGTAGGCTATAGGTCTGGATGATGTTGACAGATGCTTATGGTGCAAATCATATATGGTGTATGATAGTTGCTGATGACTATCATGGTCTTGTTTAGACTGCTAGTCTTTGTTATAAAAGTCATGTATATCATTTGATGTAAAGGTCATGCAAAGACCTAATTTGTAACCCCAATTTGTATGGAAAAGATGTTGTAATAATTTGCATTTCAGTCATGTATAAGCATTTGGTATATCCCCACATGGTTGGGTGGATGAGTAAAAAATGGTGTATTCCCACATGGTTGGGAGATTGATGTATGTATGAGCCATTGGTGATAGGAAGGTCATACTCACTTAGTGGAGTTGTAGAGTCATGTTATTCTTTTGAAAAATATTTTTGCAGACTTTGCATGTGCTCGCGGGGAGCATGGATGGATTGGTACATCTTAGCATGTACAAACGGGGAGCTCAATCAGAGATTTTAGCATGTAATCAAGGGTAGTATGGACAACATAATGTATATCAAATGGAGAGAATATCTTGGTCTGCCCTTTGCCCTTGATGTCAAAGGGGGAGAGTGACTTGGTGTGGTTGTTGCCATCAAGTCCAAAGGGGGAGATTGTTGGAATTATGATTCAGGTGTTGTCCTTGATGGAAAATTACTTAGATGACAGATCATAGTGCAGCATGTCAATAACAAATAATTAATGATCAAACTACAAAGATTGAAGAAAGAAAGGTATACACAGGTTCACCATGACAAAGGAGCGTATACACATGGGTTAAGAGAACAAAAGAAGTGTATAACATACACATGCACTTTCACAAGAGGAAAAGCGCGTACATGTTGGAAAACTAAGTTTTGGTCCAAGGTATTTGGTCCATGGTATTTTGATCCATGGTATTGGTCCAAGGTATCTGGTCCGAGGTATTGACCCTAGGTATTTGGTCCAAGGTATTGGTCCTAAGTGGTTTTGGTCCATAGTATTGAGAAAGGCCTAAGAGTATATAAGGAGGAGAAGATCATTAAGCCAAGTGTGCAAGTACTGAATATTTGATGAAGTGGGAGATCTAATATGCAGGTTATGGGTTTATGATGTTGTGCTTTATCTGAACTAAGGATGCACCTATATGAATGATGATGGATCAAGATATTAAGGCTTGGAATGTAATATCATTATGTGCTTTGATTACTGATGCATATTTTATTATATAAATGTTATGATCTTGGTACGACTGATGTCTGGCATAGCTGCAAAGTTATGAAGTAAATATTTGTAGATCTATACATAGGTTTGCCTTGGTAAAAGTGTGTATACACATTGGTTCGACTCATCAGAGTCGTGTATACATTATGAGATTTGATATTTGAGGTTGTTGTTGGTTCTAGTGGTTGTTGCAGAGTTTCTGTTTCTGCTATATGTTTTGGTGATTGCGTTTTGATGACAGGGTTTTAGTGATTTAGTTGTTGGGTGATTCAGAGATTGATGATGCATATGTAGTTGATGGTTGTATTGCAGTGGTGATAGATTTTGTGCTTCAATGTTGTTGATGGGTCCAGTATGAAAATTGGATGAAACATGGCCTTCAAAATATGATGTTGTGTTCCAAGAGTATCTAGTATGAAAATTTATGAAACATGGTCCCTATAGGAAGAGAGAAGGTTGTAGCCTTCTGTAGGTCGGCACCTATGTACTAGTAAACATATCGGCCAGTACAAGAGCCAGGGGGTTGGAGCTCACTTCCAGTAGCAACTGGAAAATGAGTGAAGGTTGTAGCCTTCAGTAGGTCGACGCCTATGTACTAGTAAACATATCAGCTAGTACAATAGCTAGGGTATTGTAGCTCCCTCTAGTAGAAGTTGGAGAACAAGAGAAGGTTGTAGCCTTCTGCAGGTGGGTGCCTGCATACTGGTATGAGTCTGTGCTAGTACAAGATTGTAAACAGGTTTTTCTTATATTAAAAGAAGATAGCAACAGGTGTTTTTTCTCCCACATTGTGTTTCCACCTTATATCTTGGTGTTCATGTGTGTTTCTTATATGTGATGGTCTGCTCTATTTTTACTACACCTGGTTATTGTTTATATGGTTAGTGAAGTACTGATGCACTAATTAAAGATCAACATATGATGAATCAACTGAATCATAAGTTTGTTGGATATACGCTAGTTTCCTTAAACACAGTTGCGTGTATGCACGAGTTTCCTTAACTAAAGTAGCGCATATAAATCTGATTATGGAAATGAAAATTTATTGACTTGCTAATATTGATTCACCCCCTCCCCCCTTTAAGTATTATTTCCAACAAGTTCTGGACAATGTAGGAGGTGAGAAAGCTTACTCATTTACAAATGGATTCTCAGGTTATCATCAAATTAGGATTGCACCTGAACATCAGCACAAGACCACATTTGCTACAGAATGGAGCTCATATCAATACACTGTAATTCCTTTTGTATTGAAAAATGCCCCTCCTATATTTTCTAAGGTGGTGGTTTTAACTTCTAAGAAATACATACAGAAGATTTTAGATGTATATTTTGATGATTGGACAACATTTGGATTTAAGAAAAGTCTTTCAGTAGAAATCACATAAGAGAAATTTTTGGCTAACCCATTTCGAACCAATAAGTGTGGTTCATCATCAAGACCAGATTAAGAGGCAAACAATGGAAAAGACTTAAATAGAGAGCAATTTAGAGAACATAATTTCAAGTAATGAGTATTTTTGAACAATAAAATTTAAATTATGATATTAATTTATTAATTTTGTTTAAAAACAAATGTTATTAAGTAACCACTATATTAAATGACTAGTTTTTCAAAAATAATATTTAAATTTTGATATTAATTTATTAAAAACAAATATTATTAAGTAATGACTATTTTAAATGGCTCACTTTTGAAAAAATTATTTAAATTAATTTATTAAAATCAAATATTATTGAAAAAATCTAATGGGAAATAATCTAAAAAAGTAACTAACAAGACTAAAAAAATCAAAGTCAAACTCCAAACAAGGAGGAAAGTAAAAAATTATAAAAAGGAGTCAAGACCGTAATTGAGACAAGATAACTTAATGTAGCCGCTAGTCAATAATATTTTTTTTAATAAATTAATATCAAATTTTAAATATTATTTTTCAAAAGCTAGCATTTTATTATAGTTGTTACTGTTGGGTGCAGGAATTGTGCTTGAGAAAACTCCTTAACACTTAATTGTCAACCCAAGGGTTTTGTAAACTTAGAGATGAAGCACATGAAATGCAAGAAATGGTATGCAATTTTCCTATCTCTAATCGTACTTTTAAAGGAAATGCTTTGCAGAATCAGACAGAAAACAATCGGAAAGGTAATTAACACCAAAGAAACTCCAGTGCTGGAACGTGAAAGACAATTTACATGTAAATCAAGTAAAGGAATTCCACACAATGGAAATAACCTTAAATGCTGAAATGAAATGCTATGTTCATCTTCAAATTGATGGCTAACAGTCTTAAAAGTGGGCCCTTGCAGAATTTTGTCTTCCTTCTGATCTTCCTTCCACACAAACAACTTGTCTGTGCACTATTACAATATGCTTGCACTAGTGTAGGTACAATATCTATGTGAAAAAGTATATGTGACCTACCTTACTAAATACTTATGTCCTAATGAAGGTGCTCTAAGTTTAAGGGCTTAGAGCACTCTATTTCTATGACAAGAGACCAAATCTTGCACCAAAGTAGAGCTTCATTCACGTAGTTTCCAAATTACTTTCGAAAGGACTGAAAGATGTGCTGGAAAGGAATTGCAACTGTAAATGAAATTTTGAAGTAAATTATCTATGAAAAAGGAAATGCTTAAATTCAGTAACCTTGCAAAGGAAATGACTTCGTGGAATAAAAGTATTTCAAAAGGATCAAATAGTAGTCTAAGTGTTTTTCATGTGTTATCTAACTTTATTAATCCATCCAAAGATGCTTATGTTCCTTTCAAATATAATATGTTTATGATGATTTTTATGCAACTATTTCCAGATCCTCTTAAATATGTACTTTAATACCGAAGACAGTTACTAAATTAATGATTCATTCACTTGCGTAATAACTGGAAACAATATGCAGAGAAGTGATTCACTATTCGTTGCAAAAGAATGATTAAACCAAAGTGCATGCAACATCATGCACTGGTTCACGAAAGAGTCCTCTACATGATCCAATAAAAAATGAGTTAAAAGAGAGATTAATAATAAAAGTAATGCAAGAAAGATATATCATAAACAAAATAAACACAGCTAACTCTCAAACCACAGATCCGTTTCACACGTTAGCTACAAAAGATATTTTAAATCAGAACTTGAAAGATAAAGATTAAAACTATAACATCACACAGCTGCAAACGAAATATCCACACCTTCTTTCTAAATAATGAAAGTGAGAGGGGTAAACGAGCTGGGTTGGCTAGGCCCTAGCCAACCAACTCATTCCCCTTCTAAGCAATGAAAATATCAGCACTTCAAAAGATACATCAAAGATAAACTAGACATTGTGTATGCAAATCATGACAATTCTCTTGTATTACTTGATTCGCCAAATGTACGTGACAAAGTAGTCCAGCCCCAGAGCTGAAGAAATAACTAGATTACATAAACAAAATTAAAAGAAATGGTTCTCAACTAGCCTTCTCCTACCTATATCTATATTATATATATCCTTTCGGATGTAGCCATTTTCACTAATTACAGACATTTCCTGTTCAGGCTTTTCGGCCGAGCAGACTTAGAAACTGAAATTACAAACTTGGCAAGTAGTTATAATACACATGAATCTCACTTGGCCATAACCTATCTTTGGAAAATATTCCCTAATTGTGCGCCACCTATTATCTTGCTCTAGTTCATCAACAGCTGATGTGGGAGTCAAGCATCGAGCCCCGTCCTCGTGGAAGGTTTGGCTTCTCAGAAATCTCGGAGAATCCTCATGGCAGTGTAGGAATCTACATGCACTAGTCATACTCATTCATAATTAATACTGAGTTCCATGATTACTCTAGGAAATTAGCATGAGTTACAAGAAATATGTAAATAGGCATGGAATCCATATAAAATTATTAATAAAGTGCTGAAATAAATCTTAATATAAAATATGAGTATGTGCGAGAATGGGTAACTGTCTTGTACTAGTGTGGGAGGGAAGGGTCTCTTATTGAGATAAAACCGAGGTTGATTTTGATGGAAATGGTGTAGAAAATAGGGCAATTTAGGATACCAACGTCCTCCAATACCTAAGCTATTGTGTGTCCTCACACAACATTTTACCTCTGCAAAAAAACTTCAAAAACAAATGGCCATCTTCTTAGTCCCAAACTTCAACGTTTATTGTTGCCATTACTACATTTTTCTTCTTTTCTCAGGATTTTGCAGCTGCTTAGTGACCTTCTTTAGGCGTCTATAGCATTTGTAAGCCCAATACTTCCATACCTTTAATTGCTGCTTTTGCCTCTTTACTTCTACAAGTAACTCCACCTCACTTTGTTTCTGCCAACTCTACTCTTCTATGATCTGGTTCAAAGCCTCTAGGTCATGGACTTGTTGCTCTATATATACTATTCTGTAGTTCAGGAAAGGAGTGGAGGGTATTGTGCTAAGATCTTCGAGTGTGAACATCTTTTCTGCCATGGACTCGAAACAAGTCATCATCATCAAGGTCAAGGTTATCGAAAGCCTACTTTATAACATCACCGAGGGTTTCTGTAGTTGTGGTTTTCCAATTATTGAGGGTTTTGATGCCCTCACCAATCTCTGTGCCTTGTTCACTCAATTCCCTGGGGCTCTTAACACCTTGTTCTCTCGGCTTCTCAGGGGATTCAACAACTTGTCTTTCTAAATCAGTAGGAGTTTCGGTTCCTTGCTCTTTTTCAACTGCAGAGACTTCAGTTTCCTACCCTTTGAACATTGTCAGGCCTTCAATACCATGGCCTTGAAAAATATCAGGGTCTTAAGTACCCTGACCTTCTAAAATCGCAGGGTTTTTAGTACCCTGACCCTCGAAATCATTAAGCGTTTCTACGTTTGGTTTGCTGAAATTATCAAGACCCTTTGCATGTTGTTCCTCTTCGTTCTCTTCTACTTGCACTTCACCAATATGCGGTGTCAATGTCATCTTTCTGCTCTTTAGCATGATGAAAAATGTTGAAAATAGGATGTCGTTTTCTGCATTCTCCTCATCTTCCACAGTGTGTACCGGTACGTCTGCAAGCACCAAGATATTATGAACTGTGGGGGAACTTTGGGGTGTTTCTTTTATTACAATTGGAGAACTTGACTGGTTCATCCCATGGATGACAATTTTCCTCCTCATCGAGACTCTAGTCTTCCTCTTCTTTTCCGCGAGTGGAGTGTTCTCAACTGTCCTCTTTTCTGTTTGCAGTGGTGAAATTTTACCTTGCCGCTTGGCAGGGGATAATGTACGCGCCTTTCTCTTCTTACTTGTACTAGTGCTAGTAGACTCTTCTACACCCCTTGCTCAGAATTCTTTCAGAAACACTTCCCACCTTATCCCCTTTTCTTCTAACTTTTCCTTAACCAGAATTGTAATAAGCCTGTGGTAGCAGAGCTTGTTTGTAACCTAGCTTGCATTGTTACTCTGCATATTTTTCACCATCTTCTCAATGCTTCTGAGCAAGAAGTGAGGAAAATTAATCAATTTTCTTGCCTCAAAATGCAACAACAATAGGAGGCGGTATACAAATGCCAAGGTATAGCATCCTTCTCTGTTTACAAACTTCTGCAATATAAATAGTAAATATCGCCACTTCCTAACCATGGAAGTCTATGGAAGTCCCTTTCTCTAATCAACCTTAATTTGCTTATCGACTAAAAAATGATGCCAACGCTTCCTCACCAGTCGCTCTTTCCCAAGCTAACACTCCCCTGTAAGTGGCAAGCCAATGGCTTGTGTGATGAACTCCTCTGTAATTTTAAATTTTAAGGACATGACCCTGACTCGACCTTCTTTGAATGTCCTTGCAAACTCTAACTCCAATGCCATGTTGAACCCATCAAACTTCTACAAAAATCGCAGGAACCCAGATACTTGCGATAGCACAAGACTGTTCCTATACTCGGCAGTTTGTTCAATTTCCTACAAAGACAGTGGTTCATTCCTCATAGGCATCATTTCGAACCACACTACACTTCGCTCTGTTCACACCCTTGAAGTAATTTCTGAGTGACTCCAACGTTAACTGAGAGTTTTATGTTAGAGGTTCATCACCCTCTGTCTTTTTAGAACCACTCCCCTGGCTATGATGGACCAACCCCCCCACATCAGGTATTGATTCGTGTCATCCCACTATGGGTGAATCATGATGATTAGATGCAATGGCAGTATAGGCGGTAGTGGCGCAATGGCTACAATGATCGGATCATAGGTAAGATAATAATGGTTAGGCAGTGCGGAATCATTTCAAGGAAGGTGTGCAGGTTATTGGACAATAGTATCACCCCGCAGTTGGCATCATAATTCAATCAAACATACTTCAACATTTATTAAGAAGATTAGATTCCAAACCTTACACACCTTGCACTTTAAATTTTTGTTCCTAGATTAGTAAATAATGAAACAAAGCATCAATTAAAACATGGAATGGGATAACATATTAACACATGTGCAGGGAAGTACAGGCCCATAAATATCCCTGATAAACCACTCTAGGAATATGTAAGTTTCTTTCACAGTCAACTGTGTTTCTGCACCAAACCTGCTGGTACTGATGTGCTTGCACTGCACTATGCTTACACTAGAGACTTTTACCGAACAAAGAATTTGATAGGATGTACTTTTGTAGCTGGACTTAAAAAAATTTTCTCATTATACAAGAAACAATTATTTGCCATCCTTTGGTGTTTCTTGAACATGCCTTCTGGATTGACTGCATCAAATTATGCAATCAATTTATGAGGAAATAAAGAAGTGGGAAAGGGGTAAAAAAATCTAGAAGGGGAAGGAATATTACAGCAAGGATTTTAGAAACAATATCACCAAGAGGGATAAATGAAACAGGCTGTAGGAAAAAATTCAAGGGAAAAGAGGGATTTTACAAAATCGGGTAAGGGTAATTTCTTAGAAGAAAGAGGAAGGTAATTCATTGGCGAATTTAGAAAAGAAACTAGTGGGAAATTTCAAAATGGGAAATAGAAGAAAGATGATATTTTTACCTTGAAATCTGCCTGCACTGATGCAAGAAAAGTAACTTCAGTGGGAAGTAAGTGTTTACTTGGATAAAAATGTCTGTGCTAGTTACCCCAAACTTGGGTAAAGGCTCAGTTTCATGAACTTGCTTCTTCTTGATGGCAACCAACATATCTAAAAATCAAATAACACTCCATTTTTATTAAAATTTTGATCCTCCTACCACCACGCTGGTTTTCAGGTTGATCCTTTTGTAATCATGTCAATCAACTTATATTCATAATTACTGGAATTTTTTTATTTTTATACTTTTTATTTTTGTCATTTTTTTTCTTTGATTATTTTTTCTTAATAAGGAGAAGAAGGAATCAATTCTTCAATAGGTTGGATTTACCACCTATCAACTCCTTTTGAAATGGCTATTGGACTTGCTACATAAAATCTCCTTTAGTAAGGGGATGAAAATATACCTTCAATCTGTGCCCATTTACTAGGAACACAAAATTATGTCCATCAATAGTTTTGATTTCTACCGCTACATTTTCGAACACTTTGACCACCTCATAGGGTCCCATCCAGTGTGTATGGAATTTTCCTTTAAAATGTTTGAATATTGAATGATAAAGGAGTACCCAATCACCTGGTTGGAACTACTTCTTTTGAATGGACTTGTCATGCCACTTCTTGTGCTATTGTTGAACCAAGATGTTCTGTTAAACAACAACCCTTCGGATTTCATATGCAAGGTTAATTTTAGGGGCGAATAATCGCCCAAAGGCGAAATTTAAGGCTTTTTATATTTTAATGGGGCGAATTTTTAATTAAAATAATAATTTTTTTTTATATAATTAGCCCATATTTTATTTAAAAATTAATTTATTTTTTTATTTTAGCCCAGGGCGGATAAACTAACCGAATCGTATTTGATCAAAATTGCCCCATTTTGATATTTGTGGAATCGTATTTGATCAAAATCGCCCCCATTTTGATTTACAGTTTGGATTTTCTGGTTTGGGAGTGGTTTGTGAGGGTCGATTTGGTCCCGGGAGTGGTTTGTGAGGGTCGATTTGGTCATGGGATGTTAGATTTATTTTGAAATGGAGGGCGGAGCGAGGGCGGCTCCCTGTTTTGACGGATTCAGCCCGCTGTTTTGGTGTATATGGCTCCCTGGGTCCCTTTATAAAAATGGTTTTGAAATAGGTTTTTTCATCCTAGTTCACAAATCTAGCAGCAACAGTTTCGGTGGGATATTCTTGCATTTTCAGATTTCAATCCGCTTATTCTTCTCTGGTTTCAGTATCCATTGTTTCTTGGATTTGAACGGCTCATGCCACTGCAGCAGCAACAACAACAGTCGGTACTTGACCGAATTGTTGGCTGAGCGCGAGAAATTAGGCCCGTTTATTCTCATGTTCGTGTAAAAGGTATATTAACTCTGCTGATATTCAAGCATGGGATAAGTAGTCGTGATCTGCTTACTCTTTTTATGATTGTCTGTGTCCTCCCTTTTGTTGTGTTGTTGAGCTGGAAAGTTATCAGTACTTACCCTAAATATTATAGCATTTGGATGTTTGCAGTCTGCCAGTATCCCAAGATGAATATTGTGATGGAGAAGGCAACTTCCTGCTTCTGATTCCCATGTATTGTTCGTGTTGGTTTAAATAATATTTCTGCACCTTTTTTGCAGTAACTTTCTGGTCATTGTTGTTTTATCTATTGCTTATATCACACCTATTTCGTTAAATGTCCGTTTCTTTTTCCTTTGGTTTTCCCTTTCATTCTATTAGCTTTCTTATAGTTGTAGATTGTGCTCATTTTTGTGCAATCCAGATGTGTTCTTGGGTGTTTAAGGTCAAAATACGCGGTCATTTTTATTTTCAGGGTTATTTTATCAAATGATAGGTTAATTTCAAATTTCAATTCACAGAATATGTTGTGCTTCTTTGGCACAGTACGTCATATTGTTTCTTGCGGTGATAAGGGCCAGAGCAGTTGGTGCCGGCAATGATTGTTGTATTGTTCATATTTTTCATTCAGCTTGATCTCGGTACAATTGTCTCAAATGTCTTTTATGGTGAGAGGGAGCGTTATAGTCATGTTGCCAAGTATGGGCTGGTTCATAGGGTTGAGTGGGGGAATTGGGTGTTTTCTTGCCTGAGTCATGGGTCAGTTAGCACTATTTATATCAAATGTGGCCTGAATGTTGTTTGAAACTGGAGATACTGATGACCTCAATGATGTGAAAAATTGGAGATACCGTATGGCCTTAATGGTGTTTGTAATCAAAATCTGGATTGAACACAGTGTCTGTATAGACTGTAGTTCAAGTTTTGTATAGACCTTTTGAAAAGTTTTCGAGGCAAGAAATCTGTTGTATTAATATAGTCTGATTTGTAATAGAGAAATTGCTATGAGGTGCTTTGGACTACTTGGGAATGAATTTTTGTCTCAGATGTCGATAGTCTGTACTGTGGTAGACAATAAGATGATTTCTTTTCTCAGGGATTGCAATTGCTTTCCGGAAGATGGGGTATACCTGTTCATGGTACTTCTTTCGACATCAAGTTGATAAACCTTCCCTTAGACTTGAGTTTTGTTTGGTTCTTGTTCGTTGGGTGATGATAAAAAATGTAATATTCATTTGTATTTGTTGATTTTATACTCATGGAACTTGTTTCTTATTGTACTCAGTTCTTTTGATGCAAGAAAGAACAACAGACTAGTTTGAGCTTGAGGTACTTGAAGCGGCAGCAGCTCTCTTCTCAAGCGGTATGTGTTCTAGTTCTCAAGTGTAATATGAGTAAATTTAGAATGTACTGCCGTTTGACAATACTTGTAAGCACTTTGAAGCAGAAGTGGCCTGAATGCTGTTTGAAACTGGAGATACTGATGACCTCAATGATGTGAAAAATTGGAGATACCGTATGGCCTCAATGGTGTTTGTAATCAAAATCTGGATTGAACACAGTGTCTGTATAGACTGTTGTATAGACTGTAGTCTAATTATGTATATATTGTTGGTCTTAAGAGCATGCGATCATTGATCAAGCCATCATGACCCATGGCAGCTTTGAAGGGATAAAAGGAAGACGTGTTGAAGCCAATGCTGCCATTGGAGTTTGATTCTTGAATATCATGGAGATTAAGAAGAATTATGTTCTATGCTCAAGGTTAATTACATTAACGTTTTATGTGCTTACTCTACAAATGAATTTGAACAAGTTTTTCATGGAAACCTTTGGAAAAGAGAAAAAAGACCTTGCATTATAGTTTATTGGTGGATTCCTATATTTTCTTGGTTGTTGTTACATGTTGACTATTGGAAGATCTGTTTATATTACTAAGAATCTTTCACCTGAAAATGGAGCAATAAAGGACATATTAACTGTTATACGCTTTTGATTTTTCTGCCTTTGAGAACCTTGTGAGTTGTATGTCATTGAAGGGTGACTTGGTTTGAATAGTTAGCTTTGGAGAGCAGTTAGAGGAAGAAATAACTCAAACCCAAACTCAACAATGGAATTTTTATCAATGTGTCCATTCCAATAGATTATTATTCTAAATCTGGATGATGTGGCAACAATAATTATATATTTTTTGGAATGTACCTCAGTGAATGATCACCTTTTGTAATATTTTAAGTGCCGCTACATAGAGATGTTATTTCTATGCTTAATTAATTGCATTGATGTGCCATAGAGCAATGCAATGCATCTGGATACTTGAAGTCTTGGAATTGCAGAGCAGCATTTGCTTGATTCCTTGGTAGCTGTTTGAAGATCCTAACCAAACTGATGTTTCTTTCAGAATTGTGGTTCTTTGTCATAGTAGTATAGTACGCTGTTCCTGAGATTACCTTTGGTTCTGTTCTGAGATCTGTAGAGAATTGTTGAGCAAGGGGGAGGATAGCTTCATCTTAAAGCATCCCTCTACCCAACGTTAAGCTTGATGGGAAGAATTATCCTATCTTCAAGTGAAGGGTGCTAAACATATAATTGAAGAATTGACTGTTAAGACTTGTGGAGGGTAAGAAGACAAATTGCACTGTTGCTAAAGAATTAGTAAAGCTATAAGACAAATTGCACTGTTATATAGAGTGTCTATACAACAGTCTATATATTACAACTAAGTACAATGAGTCTCTCTCTGTGGTTAATTGTACTATACCTTGGGTGCCAACATTCATAATTCTTGTTGTTGAACCAAGCTCTCCAGTTGCAGCAATAAGCTCGACACCTTTGTCTTATTGATTGCATTCTTTGAACAATGTTACTCAAGCCAATCCTTAAACCTTGGATTGATCAACCGATCTCTAAAGAACATTGCATCATGATGTTGTTCATCCCCTCTTCTACAATTTCTTTCTTATAGATGCATTCTTTGATTGTTTAAGGCCTCCTCCTTAATGACATTTGAGGGATAATTTTGCCTCCTTCCTTGTCTTAACATAAACTTGGTTTTGTTATCCATCTTTCACATGGCTGCTAGGATCCATGGTCACTTCTGAAAATTGCTTGCAAGGTTATCTTGGCTTCATTATGCATTGTTTTTTCCTTTTGGAAACTCATCCTTCCTTGAGGATTGTCTAGCATCTACTACCTCAATTTGGATTTCTTGGATCAATTTAGTGCTCTCGTTCTCCTTTTGGACCAGTTGTCCATTCTCCTCACATGCAAAGCATGCATTCACATAAAATTCACCAATTTTAAAAATAAAAGGTTACCTGGCCTCTTCTGATGCCTCCAACATCAAATTTTGTCTTCCTTCAATGCTTTAGGAAGGTACTCCTTCTCTTTCTTCTATTCTTATGACAACTATGAATGATTGTCCCTCTCGAAAATCCTTATCATCTGCATCTATACACATAGCATCAGTATCATAATCACCAAGCTCTTTAGCCCCATATGGTATATATGTTACGAGCACTTCTAGCTAACCTCCCATGAGACTTTCATTTATTGTCTCATCGACATCCTCTTTGTGGAGCTCCCTCTACTGTTATGATGCTTTTTCCACCATATCTTCTATCAACAAATCCATATGTTGATTTGAACTCTTTATGCAGTCCATGAGACTCTCTGATAGTCTCTCTTCAACATCTTCCTCATCATCAAGTACTATTCCCTGCTCTGGTTCAAAATAGTGAACTAATTCAACTTTAGGCTCAACAGGTGCTTCATCTTCCTCCCTAGCTTTCTAGCTTTAGGGGGCTTCCTCTTAAAATCTTTTTTCTGACAAGTAATTTGGCCTTCTTCCTTAGGTCCCACCTCTATCTTTGGTATTCTCTTTCAAGCCTCATTTTGACTATGTTGAATCTCTCCTTCAACTCATAAATCTCCTTTCCAATTTCTTCTTTACTCATGCCATTTTCCTTGGCATGCTTCTCCCTTTTGTTATGGCCTCTCTTTGAATTATGTCCATCAGTAGCCATCTTCTTTCCTCCTTTCTTGTGAGCTTTCTCTTGCTCATTGTGAGCTACACTCAAGCCCCTTTAACAATTCTTCTCCATCACTTGTTACCCAATATCTCACCCACTTCACCTCAACCTAGGATTTTGGTATTCCTCTGGTTCCCTCCTCTAGAACCCACTTGAGCATGCTCTAGTCTTCTATGGCTTCTACACTTTTCTCACCTTTTGAGAACTCCAATTGTTCTCTTCTCTTTGAGGACCTCAGCTAGAAACCTTCTATGTTTTGGTTTGTAGCCTATTTGTCGTAAGTTTCTTGCCATACACTTTAAGAACTTTATTGGTCCTCTGTTACCACTCCTTCTACTATTACCACTGTAAGGATTAACTCCTTGTATACATTTAAAAAAAAATACAAACCAGTTACCTACTAGTTCCTTAACCTCTGAGGTCTCAATATCTCAGTTCTTCCTAGCTCTACACTTGGTTGGTACTTCTTTAATATGCTCCAATCCTATATTCCGTTCTCAATCTCTTTCTCTCCTCACTTTTCTTCTTAGGTTCCTCTTGCCCAAAATTTTCTTGGTTTCTTTGTCTCAACTTTGATGTCTCTTCTTCACGAGCAATCTTATAAATCTTTTTGGTTCACTGCAGAAACCTCCTCAATCACTTGTCAATCTCCAAGAGCATCAATATTGCTCTAGTACCACTTAATGCATACCTTTTGGCTACTCTCATATTTCCATCATTCAACGTAGTCCATCTCATTCATTCACCTTCCCATTTTTGGCTCTTCCGGTCCCTTTTTCTAGCAGCCTTAACTGTGGAACCTTACGTTATGACCCACTAGTCAATTGCTCTTTTCCTTTGACCTTTGACATAACAAACAATCTTGATTTTCCCAGATTTTCCACAAGTTCTTTCTCACAGTGACTATACTCGCCCCTGTCTTGTGTTCTAAACCTCCCTACTACCTTCAGCACAACCACCCTTAATAAATATCTTCGCATAACCCACTTAGTTGTTCTAGGTCACTAGACAGTTCTCAACCTCCTTAGTTGAAGATTTGTTCCCACTGTGCCTTGAAACCTCACAGAATCTGCTTAAAGTGTGTAATAATTCTCCCAGGCCAAACTTGAAGTCAACACACACACCTGTCTCCTGGTATTTGAAAGCACTCAATCTCAATAATAAAGGTGCTTAGGCCTAACTTTACTCATATTACACTTGAGGTACTTGAAGCGGCAGCAGCTCTCTTCTCAAGCGGTATGTGTTCTAGTTCTCAAGTGTAATATGAGTAAATTTAGAATGTACTGCCGTTTGACAATACTTGTAAGTACTTTGAAGCAAATGTGGCCTGAATGCTGTTTGAAACGGGAGATACTGATGACCTCAATGATGTGAAAAATTGGAGATACCGTATGGCCTCAATGGTGTTTGTAATCAAAATCTGGATTGAACACAGTGTCTGTATAGATTGTTGTATAGACTGTAGTCTAATTATGTATAGACTGTTGGTCTTAAGAGCATGCGATCATTGATCAAGCCATCATGACCCATGGCAGCTTTGAAGGGATAAAAGGAAGATGTGTTGAAGCCAATGCTGCCATTGGAGTTTGATTCTTGAATATCATGGAGATTAAGAAGAATTATGTTCCATGCTCAAGGTTAATTACATTAACGTTTTATGTGCTTACTCTACAAATGAATTTGAACAAGTTTTTTATGGAAACCTTTCGAAAAGAGAAAAAAGACCTTGCATTATAGTTTATTGGTGGATTCCTATATTTTCTTGGTTGTTGTTACATGTTGACTATTGGAATATCTGTTTATATTACTGAGAATCTTTCACCTGAAAATGGAGCAGTAAAGGACATATTAACTGTTATACGCTTTTGATTTTTCTGCCTTTGAGAACCTTGTGAGTTGTATGTCATTGAAGGGTGACTTGGTTTGAATAGTTAGCTTTGGAGAGCAGTTAGAGGAAGAAATAACTCAAACCCAAACTCAACAATGGAATTTTTATCAATGTGTCCATTCCAATAGATTATTATTCTAAATCTGGATGATGTGGCAACAATAATTATATATTTTTTGGAATGCACCTCAGTGAATGATCACCTTTTGTAATATTTTAAGTGCCGCTACATAGAGATGTTATTTCTATGCTTAATTAATTGCATTGATGTGCCATAGAGCAATGCAATGCATCTGGATACTTGAAGTCTTGGAATTGCAGAGCAGCATTTGCTTGATTCCTTGGTAGCTGTTTGAAGATCCTAACCAAACTGATGTTTCTTTCAGAATTGTGGTTCTTTGTCATAGTAGTATAGTACGTTGTTCCTGAGATTACCTTTGGTTCTGTTCTAAGATCTGTAGAGAATTGTTGAGCAAGGGGGAGGATAGCTTCATCTTAAAGCATCCCTCTACCCAACGTTAAGCTTGATGGGAAGAATTATCCTATCTTCAAGTGAAGGGTGCTAAACATATAATTGAAGAATTGATTATTAAGACTTGTGGAGGGTATGAAGACAAATTGCACTGTTGCTAAAGAATTAGTAAAGCTTTTGGCGCACAATGAAGATGTGCAGTACATTATAAGTTTTACTATTGCAGATCATATTGGTCCTCAAATTAGAAGTTTGATTAGTTCTTGTAAGATTTGGACTAGGATTCTCTAATAGAACAAGGATTCTCTATTCTAGGAAATGACTGTATGCATTTTAAATGATTGGTTGTGTATATCACTGTTTATACGATACGTATTCAGGATGTGCAAGATCAATTTGGAGCAGTTGATGATAGAATTGATCCTAAAGTTCGTAGTGCCACTGTTCCAATGGTTGAAAAAAATGTTTCAGCCATTTGTGACCAGTGTGAATGCCACTGATAAAGTGGCTAACTTTCTTGGTGGAATGTTACTGCAGAAAGAACATTGCTGGAACAGATTCACTTAAAAGAGTGTATACCGAGCACTTACACTGAAATCACTAAGAAGAAAGGGAAGAAGTCTGCATAGAAAAGTTTAAAGGAAACTTCACAAAAAACCCTTGAAAAATGATGTTGTATCAAGCAGGGCCATTATTGCAGAGATTGTGTCAAGGCCCATTACCACAGTAAATATATATTATTTAGAACTATGTTGTAATTTTTGTCAGGGTTCATGTTTAGGTTCAACTATCACTGGCTACCCTATTCTGGAAGAGCTTTTGCTCTCCTGAAGACATCTTGATCTAACTCTTCATTCTTTGTTTTCACCTTCATAAAAAATCTCTAGTGGATTCATAAATTTTCCTTTTATTGTGACAGACTATTTTATGTGGTATTGTTGGCATACCTCCTTCAAATGGTGTTATTCCTGAATCTCCAATGCACATGAAAGGCTTAGCTACCCTCAAACATCAGGTACTAATATATTGGAATTATCAATTGTAGCTTCTCAGGGAAAAGACACAATTCAGACATTTTATAGACGAGTAACTTACAAGTACTTTTGTTACAGTTGGTGCTTAGCAAGTTAGTGACAACAATCTGGAAAAGTATGCTGAAAAATTCAACCTTAGGGCAATTATACAGAAACATGCAAGAAGCCTATGAGCAAATGCAGACCCCAATGGTTTATCAGCCTCCACCTGCCTTGGTAATGGTCTTATTTTTGAGTTTGGGTGTTTCATTTTATCTAATTTTCCTCTCCCTTTATTTATTTGTCTTCTCATGTCCCAACCATTTATGCAGGCACTTAAGGAATTGAAAGAGACCACAATTCAATTGGCCGCAAGTACTGGGAATATGGATGCCCAGTTGATGAATCAATTTTTAATGTTGACAAGGACGTGGATGACCTGCTTCCTGTTGAGGTGAAAGAACAACAATTGAGTAATTTGTTGCAATCTCTGATGGCGGTTGGCTGCCTTGCAGTAATGCCCATCATTAGAAAGATCCCAACTTCTGTGCTTTGGGGTTACTTTGCCTTCATAAACTTGTGTTATTGGTCTGTTTTCCCATCGGGAAAATCAATAATGCAAGGTCAAATCAGTTGTGAATGATTGATGGCATAATGAAAAGGTGAACCTTTACTCAAAAAATTAATAATAGATCATTTTTTATAAATGTAGCTTTAGAATGATCTTGCTTTGAAGTAGAGACTAAAATCAAGGAAATGATAGGAAGCCTACAATGCTGGATTAGTGCTTAGTTCAAATAAGCATGACAATGAGAGGCCTTTTGAACATGATTGTGAGGTTATTGTTGATTCAAATATTTTTTCAGCAGAAAAATAAAGCATGGAGTGAACATTTAGTGCACAAATATCCCCTGTTTTAATGGATGACTAAAACCAGGAGGCCTTACAACCATATATGTAAAGTCAAGTCAATAGAAGGGACTAACCAGTTATAAACGATGGAAAAAAAAAGTAGCAAACAAGTTTATTTTATGATGGAAAAGGCTAGCCATTTGAATCATTTCTGTTACAAAAATGTCAAGCTTGTTGAAGTAAAAAATATGAAAATGTGCTGAAGCTTGAGATCCTTCTTTGATGCGCCATAAGGCCCATGCCTGATGCGTTTTTGGTCTAACAAAAGGACCAAGGGTTCAAATAGTTAATGGTTAGCATTCACCAACTATTAAAACAGAGTAGCCATGTCTAATTTTCAAATTTCATTTATAACACTAGCAATTTTTATTGCATAATATCAGGAATGAACAGATGCAGGGTTTTCAAGATTCAGGTTGAATATCACAGAAGACAATGCAAAGGTGTACCAGTGAATACTATGGTATTAATGAGAATCAAAAGTTAAAAGCTACACAGTAGAATGCATTTATTCATCTTCAAGGATATCACAGCACACACCACACTGCATTTTCACTTTTCATCCATAGAAATGTTTCCATCGATGGAAGGATTTATGGTTAACAATAGCAATAACTAAAGACCTTGTCACCATACTAATGTGCATATTCATCACTTATTGTAAAGGACTGAACCTAATTCCTTTTTATTTAATTACCAAGCCATAATCATGACAATATCCACAAAATTCAATAAGAATGGTTTAGGTTGTGTAAAATTCCACCAATATATGTTCGTGGGTCATATTCCTTCCATGGTACCATTTTGCTACATAATAACATGAAGAGACAGGTACCATTCTGCTGACTTAACAACATACTAATCTCATCGCTAAAAGAATAATAATTGTAAGAATCTAACAGATTTTGCAAATATATGAGCTCAACTTATAATTATATAGTATTTATATTTTGGCAATTTTTTATTGCCATGAAACGCTGCTTCTCGAGTTCAGGTAATTGCAAAGCTATTCTATAACATTACACCTTAAAAAATTCAGCCTTCAAATCCAAAACATTAAAACTATCCTACATCTCTAACTTCAAAATTTTTAATGCCTACACCTTTTGTAGGGAAAAAAGAAAAGGCAAGAAATACAATATGAAACCTAAAATTTGTTCAAGAAAATAAAGCTATAATCAATAAAAAAAATTAAAGCGTATGGCATGGTCTGCTGAATCATCTGAGGTGCTCAATTATCCTCAGCAGCTTTGGAAGTCTCAGATGCCTGTAATTCACCATCATTTTCCAGCTTTTGGACCTTATTTGATCGTTCATCTTTGCCAGATCCATCATCCTCTTCAAACCGTCTGTGTTTCTTCTCTATGCTGGTACCATTCCCCTTTGTAAAGGGCTTTCGACTGTTAGATGAGTGCCTGCCTCTTCTACCACGGCCACCTCTGAAATTAAGGGTGAATGGTCCCAAGTAAGTAAGTTATTTTAAAATCAAGACATCATCAGGGAAAACTCTAAAACTCCTACCATTGAAACCCAATATAGAGACAGTTTTTAGGAAAATATTTTGATGGACAGCATTGTGGCATGTCATAAATAAGCATCCACATGGACTTGTTCTAGGGTAGTTTAAAATAACTTCTTGTTTCTTTTGAATAAATCTTCTTGTAATACTAGAGAGGCCACTCAATTTTCGTGATATTTTCAGTGCTTTGTTTAGTTATGTGAATTCGTTAGATGCAAAACAAGTATTGGTTAATTTCATGAAAACCAATCTGCAGAATTGGAAATGTAAGCATATGTGCATGAATGTAGTAGAGAAAGGGGTACTGTTCTAATTGAAGTGAGAGTGAAAGAGACCTTTTGAAAATGTTATTGTTTCAAGCAGTTGGAACGGTATCAGTAGGAATCAGTATGCAGAAATTAAATAGAATAAATGGGAATCAAGGTGAATCAAGCATTGTATTGCATATCAAATCTAATAAAGTACCAATGATTCTACAGCTCTGGTTAAGTACTCAATAGTGCTTCCAAGGTTGCAGAACTTCAATCTACAGTCATAGATATTGAATGGGTGTTTGCAGTTATATTGTTCCTCTGCCAAGAACTCTGCTCTTTTGGACCTCAATTCCCCTCAAATAAAAATGTTCTGTTTAATTGGAACTTATTTACATCCTAACATGCAGGTCGATTTCTCGAAGAGAATGTACCTGGGCAACAAATGATATCCAAGTTGAAATCTTAACAATGGAATTAACTAATTATTTTCAATCGATTTCCTTCATTGTTGCTAGTTGATTTTTCCTGGGATTATCGACATCTCATTTATTGGGTTCACCTCACCCTGATTTGAACTTCTTTCATTTGAATCAACTTCATCTCTGGTTAGAACATTTTTTGATTGATTTCATTTTCCAACAAATGTGGTATTTAAGTTACTTTCTTCTTGCAAGTCGATTTTACCGTTATTAGTACACTGCTAGTAGATTTGTTTGACATGATCATTTTCTTCAATTTCAGGGTTGACTAGCTTAATGATAGTGTCCTTTTGCTTCAGCTCATGTTCATTCATCAGTTCTCAGTTGATTCTCTCTGTGTTCAAAATGGATTCAAGTAGCTTAGGAATTACATCGATTTCCATGTTCATTCATCAGTTCTCAACTGATTCTCTCTGTGTTCAATGGATTCAAGTAGCTTGGAAATCACATCAATTTCCTTTTATATTGTATTAAAATGTACAGGAATGTCATAGTGGAATTGCTTTCCACAACAATACTTCTTTGTAACTATGGACTTTATCTCAACTCGACTGGATTTCATTTCTAACAAGAGATTTCCTTAATAAATTCCTCTTGACAAATTTTTCTGTTATAAAACTTTGCAAAAGCATACCCTTGGTATAGCTCACTACACAAGAAAATTCATTTTTGAAGCGTAATTCTTATACTTGCAACTTTCATTTCTCTGTATAGACTTTCTAGAAAATAAATTGTGTGTAAAGAGTCTATATTCCACTCTTGGATTCATTTTGTTCGAGAGTTATGTGAAGGACTAACAAACCTAGTAGTCACAGGAAGAAACAAACCCTGAGGCAGTAAAAATTTGTACATGGGTCCACATTTGCTCCCGTTATGGTCCTTACAGAGAGTGCATTGAAGGTAGGTATGTTGCAGTTGGTAGAATATGACGAATGTGCTCCCTTCATGTTCTCTAAGACGACAACTTACAATTATTTGACAATTTCCTCATCCAAATGATTTTGAATGAGTAATTTCATCTAAATTTAACTGATTTTAAAACTGGGATTTAGTCTTCTTAATTTAACTGATTTTAAAACTGAGATTTAGTCAGTGTTATTGAGGAGTGAAATAGAAACTGATTTTCTCTTGCAGAGAATAACAAGGATTGGTGTGAGCTTATACTCTGCCTTATAGACCTTCAAATACAAATAAGCTCTTGTATCCCTATTTCAATCACATAATTTAAATGAATATAATGTCATTTTATTAGAAAAATGCAATGAGTATGAAATAGATCATCAGAATGGCCACTGTAGCCCAGGCTGGTGAGAACTTGAGTATTTTATATTTGACTAAACACATGCACATGAAAAGAAACATCACCTGACACAGACATGAACAAGATAGAATCTAGATATTAGAATTTTGGGGAAAAACAATTGCGCCTTAAAAGAGAGCTTCTTATCCTACACCACACATTTCACTCTTTCAAGGTGGAGTTACAAACTGAACATGCAATGACTGAGCTGCATGGTCACCAAAGTTGTAACACACCCAAAAAAACAATGCTTCATATCGGCTTCTCAATTATGTGTGTTTAGCATTAGTAATATAGTCTCTTCTGAACTATTATTTCAAGTAGAAATTTGATTAAATTTCAGAAGTGAAAGAAATCACAGAAAACCCTCCAGCGGTAAATTGATAGGAGAAATATTCAAAAAAACCTGGAAGCTGTCCTGTTCATATTGTCCTGGACTTTTCAGCCAAGTTAATATGTCTGTAAAGAATACTATTTTATCCTGAGAAAAGATTGACACTTTGTTTATCACCAGATGAAAATAAATTAGAAGCAAAACATCAGGTTGGTGACAAATCCAAAACAAGTTGCAAGACTGTAACCCAATTTGCAAAACATCAAAAAACTGATTGTCCGAGAGTGGGATGCACTATGGGAAGCTGTGCTGTCCCATCTTTTACTAGTGTCAGCTTCATAGCACCTGCTTCCATTTCCAGCAGCTCTGTCTTTAAGAGAGCATCGGCCTCTATCTTGATAGTGTTGTCATCAAGAGATTTGTAGCTGATTTCCATTTTTAATCTTTATGGCAGCTGTTTATAGTCCTGTAGGACTAAAAGTATGGATGTTGCAAAGCTTCATTAGCTGTTATTCTTTTGTTTCCATCCACTTGTAACATTTGTTTCAGCAAATCCACACCTTCTAGACACCCAACATTTTTAACAAATCTTGTGAGGGATGGGAAAGGCTTTCCCGGATTTGGAAATATGATATCCAATTGCTCCTTTACAGATTGCCCACGAAATAGCGGCTCACCGATGAACAATTCTGCCGACATGTTATTTGTTGCTTTTTTCTAGACTAGCTCTCACAAAGCATTTGAGTTGTTCCTGTTCCTGGTTGGTTTTTTTATAATTTTATAGACAAGTTCCATGTCGTGGAAATGTGAAAAAAGATAGTGATATTGCCACCATGTGGCTCTTATCATATATGGTTTTATACTTCTTCAAAAAATTCTCTAAGAGTTCACAATGCTAAAATTCACTATGACTTTACAAAGTTTTATTATTTAGTGAAAGACTTGCCAAGTTCTTACAAGATTTTATAATTGAGTAAAATATTCGCCATGCCTGGTGAGAGATTTGCCAGAAAATTATATATACATATTATATTATTGATAAAATCGCCTTCCATTTTTCCTATATACCATGGAGATTCGCCCAATTATTATATTTATAAATTTGGGGGGGGGTTCTTAAAATTTTCCCTGTTCATATGACTCGTTTAATTGTAGAAGGCACTACTATTATGCTTTAGAGAGATCTAGTCCTAATTGGACTACAGCCCTAAAAGTCTTGATATGGAATTCTATCAATAAAAGGACTTGCTTCCAATACACTAGCTCATATGGTGTGTGTCATGTGTTGTTTCTCCAAGTGGTTTGGTAGGCCCATAATGCTTCCAATAATTTGTCAGCTCAATCCTTTCTATGCATGTTTACCGTCTTTATGAGGATGGACTCAATCACCTTATTCATGGACTCCACCTAACCATTTTATTTTGGATGATACAGTGCAAATTTCCTATGCCATATTTTGTACTGCTCCATCACACCCTGTACGAGATTAGAAATAAACTATGATCCATTGTGAGAAACAATTTCTCTAGGCACACCAAATCTAGTAAATATTTTAGTAAAAATAAAATCAAAATCAAATCTTTCAGTAGAAAAAGAAACATCTTTAGCTTCTACCCATTTTGTAACAAAATCGTTACAAACCAAAATATGCTTTTTATTTGATGATGTAGGATTTATCGGTCCTATGAAATCAATAGCCCATTTTTCAAAAGGCTCAATCATCACCTGAGGACATAAAGGAATTTAATTGGTTTTATTAGTTTGGATGATTCCCTGATAGCTATCACACCGCTTGACATATTGTTTGGCATCCTTGAACAAGGAAGGCTAAAAATAGCCAGCTCGTAATACTTTGAATGTAGTTTGCTTATCAGAGAAGTGACCTCCAGAAGGTTTATCATGGGTATATTTTAATATATGAAACACCTCTTCCTCTCTTACACATCTACAAATAATGAGATCTGCTCCGATGTAAAAGAGGTCACCTGGGATCCAAGAATATCCAACACTTTTCTGAATGATATTTTGTTTTTCACGAGTAGATAAGGAGGTAGTAATTTTCCAGTGACTAAATACTTAGCTATGTCAGAAAACCATGAAGATTTTGTTGACATAGAAGAAATATGTTCGTCAATAAAATCATGATCAATAGGAATTGCTTCACTAGGATTATTTAATCTTGAAAGATGATCTACAAATACATTTGACTTTCCTAGTCTATCAACAATGGTAATATTAAATTCACGTAATAATAGCAACCACCTAGTCACTCTACCGCTAGTTAATGGTTCATTCATCAAATATCTTATAGTGGAATGGTCAATATGTACAAAAAATTCATATCCTATAATATAATGTCTGAATTTATTAATGGAAAAAATTATGTACTAAAAACTCTTTCTCAATAACTGTATAATTGAGTTCAGTGGGTGAAAAGTTTTTAATAATGAGATAAATAGCATAAGATTGTTTGTCTTCTTCCTATCCTAAAGTTGCACCTATAGTAGTATCCGATGCGTCAGAGGAAATATTAAATGGCAGGGACCAGTTTGGTCCTCTCAACACTGGTGCCTGAACTAATTTTTCCTTCAATTTCTTAAAGGACTATTGGCAAGCTGTGGACCAAGAAAACTCAATATCTTTAGCCAAAAGTCATAAAAGGGGCGTAGATGTCCTTGGGAAATTCTCAACGAATCTCCTTTGTAGCCTAGATGTCCTAGAAAGCCTCTCACTTCCCTTTGAGTTTTGGGTATAGGAAGACTCGAAATGACTTCTATTTTTGTAGGGTCAACCTGTATACCTTTTTTGAAACTAAGATGGCCAAGAACCACTCTTGCGTTGCACATCAATTTACATTTCTTATCACTCAAGGCACTATGAGCTTCTTGGCAGTGAATAAGAACTTTTTCTAGATTCTTGAGGGCTTCCTAAAATGAATCACCAAACACAGAGAAATCATCCATATAGATTTCTACACATTCAAGTTTAGCAAAAATAGCCAAGACTTCCCTTTGAAAGGTAGTCAAGCCATTGCATAGCCCAAAGGGAGCACCCAATAAGAAAACATACCCCATGGACACATTAAAGGGGTTTTGTCTTGATCCTTGGGTGCTATCTATATCTAGTTATATCCACTAAAGCCATCTAGAAAAGAAAAATACTTCTTACTAGCGAGGGCATCGAGGACCCGATTAATGAAAGGAAGGGGGAAGTAATATTTGAGAGTGTCTTTATTCAATTCTCTGTAGTCAATACAAATGAACCATCTCCCATATTTCTTTGGTACTAATACTAATGGAGAGACCCACTGGCTGTCAGAAATGGGATAGATAAAATTGTCATCTAAGAGTTTTTGCAATTCTTCTTTTACAATGTCTCCTAGAGTTGGGTTCATTTGCGTTTGGGGTTGTCAGACAAGTTGGGCTCCATCTTGAATATAGATATGGTGTGTACAAGTTTCAGGAGGGATGCCTTTCATATCTTCATAACCCCATGCAAAGGCATCAGATGGTTTTGCAACAAATTCACAAGTTGCTCTCGTTGAGAAGGATCCAAGTCCAAACTAATATACAAGGATTTACCTAGACTAATCTCAACAAGACTATTATCAGGCTCAAGGGTACATAATGGTGTTGCCAGAGATGGTTATGGTGGGGGTATAGAGTCATATCCTTCTTAAAAATATTGAATAAAAATATGACTCAATGACTCGAAATTATGCATGGTGTCTAGATTGTTTAGGGAGTCTTGAATCTCTCCCTCTTGTGAGGACTCAACATTCTGATGTATCAAGGAAATAGGTTGAGTCTCCTCATCACTATTGTAGTCTAACCATAAAGTGTCTTTGAGCTCCTGAATAGATCTAGTGGGTGGATATAGGGTGACTTTATTTCTGGAATCTCCATGGGAAATATACATATCACCATAATGACATCTGATAAAAGCATCATCTGTAGAAAGCCATGGTCATCCCAAGATTAAGGGATGCCCTCCCACAGGGTTCTTTGGCTGAAGCATAATGAAATCTACAGGATATTCCCAAGAATCTAAGGAGATGACCACATCATCCAATACTCATTTGGGCTTGATTTTAGATCTATCCTCCAGTTCAAGCACAGTGGGAGTATGACGAATATGGACGAGTCCAAGTTGATCCATGGTTTTCTTGGTCATAACATTAATGGCTGCCCCTAGGTCTATAAGTACATTAGAGACAAGAACATCACATATCTAAATAGAGACAACAACGTTTTTGGGGTTAGTATATTTTTTCATGAATCCATGTGCATACATCCCGTCATTAACTCTACTTCTCTACCAACAAATTGAATGTATTGGGGTTCCAATCTTCTCCTTCCTGGCTTCTTGAGACAGAGTTCCCTAATTATTTTTGTACAAATGCAAATCCCTTTGATAGCTTGGAGTAAATGTACCCTTATGAAAAGGTTCCTATGCTCAGAAGCCAGGCTATTCTTAGGAATGGGGTCTTTCTTCTCCATCACTAACCTCTCTAGATAGGGAGGTCAATTAGAAGAAGATGACAAGGGCTAAAAATGTACACAGATAGGCTGAATTGTCTCATATCTTTCGAAATAGTTAGGAGTTTCCTCCTCTCCTTTCTCATTAATAATCACCATGGGCTACTTTTGATTCTCTGAGGTTACCACCTTCCGTAATCTCAATAGGAGATCATTGACTCCAACTAGCATAGTCTAAAATCTAGATGAAGAAAGCGGGGTCATAGAATGTATCATTTGTATCGCTTTATTATTGGGGTTGGGTAAAGGTTGAGTAGGTAGTTGAGAAGGTTTAAATGGTGGTGGTAATGGTAGTGGTGGCATTGGTTGACTCAACTGAGGAAATGATGGTTGAGGCATTGGGTAAGGTGCATATGTAGGAGGGTATGGTTGCGTAGGTGCATGCCAGGAATTATGTGAATTATGTGAATGGTTTGGCCCTATCCATCCTTGTTTTCAAGATTGGGTGGGTTGTCCATATTGATATTAATTCCCCTGCTGCCAATGCTAAAAGTGACCAGTGTTAGGATAGGAATATGAATATGCATTATAACCAAAAAAATGTGGTGGAGGTTCAGGAACCATACCTACACTTGCCTGATTCCAATTCCATCTTGCTCCCATAGCATGCACTTAATCGGCTTCAGGTTGTCCCCCTTCCAATACAACTTTGAGCCCAGGTATAGAGGGACATTTATCTGTAGCATGGTTATCTGTAGAAATTTCACATTTATTAGTTTCTTTAATATCAAGAGGACATTCTCTTAAAGGATGCTTTCTTCTACATTTAGGACAAAAAATATACAATATCTCTTTCTCTTCTACAAGTTTCTGCTGAAAATTCAAAGAGTCTATTTGTTTACTAATCATTATTTCAAATTTCATATTGTCCATTTTGTTTTCTAATACAATAATCATAGCATAAATAGATCCGACTTTTCTGTTTTTATTATGAATTCCTTGATCGGATCTATATTGATTCATCGAGAATTTCCTGCACAAGTCACAAATCTCATCAAAAGTCTTTTGAGAAATATCCCCTTGTCCAACAGATTTAAATTATTTCTAGCATCATCAGTGAGCCCACGTAAGAACAAGGTTCTAGTGGTACTTAGATAAAATTTTTACTTTGACCTTTGAAGGATATACATGAATCTCTCCAAGTAGTCCTCTAAAGTCTCATCATCATTTTGCACAATAGTAAAGATTTCATCTTAAATATCTCTAGTTTTACAATATTCCTGATATTTTGACGAGAAGACTCTCTTCATTTTCTCCCAAGAATATATAGTGTTTCCTCCTAGTCACATGAACCAGTGGAGTGTTGCATCCTTGAGTGTTGCAGGAAACAACTTTAACTTTTGGGCATCAGATGAATAATCATAACTCCTAGACAAAATACCAAATTCAAATAAGAAAGTGTTTGTGTCTTCATGTACCTTACCATGGAAATGAGGAATAGCTGATGGTGAGATGTTTTTCATTTGTACTTGTGCATCAGGATCCACAATCGAGAATCCGAAAGTGGATTGTTCCTCATTTACCTAATTTTCACCACTTCCTTATGCATGGTCTTCCATATCTTCCATTTTTGTTATTCCATCCGAACCACTCTTAACAGGCTAAGAATTTTGACTATGGATTCCAACACTCCCCCTCTTCCCCTTTATGGGTTGTGTCACACCTAAACCACTGCTACAAGGGCCTAGGTCGACTATTCCTATGTGATGAGTCTGAGTTTGTTTCAACTTTCTGCCTACAAAAGAAGGCCCAATGTGAGTTTTGGTTTCAGATTTGTGAGTGTTTCTTTGTCCCCTACTTAGGTTCAAAACCCTACCAATTTTAAGCATTCATCTCAAAAAAATGACAGAACGAAATTCAAACAAAAACGGCAAGTTTTAAAAAAAAAATTGACACCTATAAATTCCTTCAAACAATAGAAGCACACTGAAGAAAAAATAATAGCATACTTACCCCTATTGCAAAAAAGTGGAAAATTCTTACCAATTCAAATCATCTCCGTGGCAACAACACCAAAATCTTGGGTGCAGGAATTGCGCTTCAACAAACTCCTCAACCCGAGGGTTTCGTAAACTTAGAGACAAAGCATGGACAATTCTAGAAATGGTATGAACCTTTACTATCTCTAATCCTACTTCTTAAAGGAAATGCTTTGAAAAATCAGACATAAAACAATCGGAAAGGTAATTAACACCAAAGCAACTCTAGTGTTGGAATGTAAAAGACAATTTGCATGTAAATCAAGTAAAGAAATTACACAGAATGGAAAAAATATCAAATGATGAAATGAAATTCTATGTTCATCTTCAGATGGATGGCTAACAATCTTAAAAGTGGGCCCTTGCAGAATTCTGTCTTCCTTCGGATCTTCCTTCCACACAAACAACCTGTCCTTTTACTGTTACAATATGCTTGCACTAGTGCATGTACAATATCTCTGTGCAAACGTTTAAGTGACCTACCTTATTGAAGACTCATGTATTAGTAAAGGTGCTCTAAGCCTAAGCGCTTAGAGGACTCTGTTTCTGTAACAAGAGACTATCTCTTGCACCAAAGCAGAGCTTCCTTCACCTAGTTTCCAAATTACTTTCGAAAAGACTAAAAGATGTGCTATAAAAGAATTGCAATTGTAAATGAAATTATCAAGTCAATTATCTGTGAAAAAGGAAATGCTTCAATTTAGTAAACCTTGCAAAGGAGATAACTTCATGAAATAAAAGCATTTCAAAAGAATCAAACAATAGTCTAAGTGTTTTGCATGTGTTATCTAACTTTATTAATCAATTCAAATATGCTTATGTTCTTTTCGAGTATAATATGTTTATGATGTTTTTTATGCAACTGCTTCCAGATCCTCTTAAAGATGCACTTTTAATACCAAAGATAATTACTAAATTAATGATTCATTCACTTGCGTAATAACTGGAAACAATATGCATAGAAGTGATTCACTATTCACTGCAAAAGAATGATTAAACCAAAGTGCAGGAAACAACATGCATTGGTGCAGGAAAGAGTCCTCTACACGATCCGATCAAAAACGAGTTAAAACAAAGATTGAGAATAAAATTAATGCAAGAAAGATATCCCATAAACAAAATAAACAAATCTAACTCTCAAACCACAGATCCGTTTCACACTTTAGCTACAAAAGATATTTTAAATGAGAACTTGAAAGATAAAGATTAAAACTATAATATCACACAGCTGTAAATGGATATCCACACCTTCTTTCTGAATAATGAAAGTGAGAGGGGTAAATGACTTGGGTTGGTTGGGCTCTAGCCAAACAGCTCGTTTCCCTTCTAAGGAATGAAAAAGCTAAGCACTTTGAAAGATACATCAAAGATAAACTAGATGTTGTGTATGCAAATCATGACAATTCTCTTGTATTACTTGATTTGGCAAATGTACATGACAGAGTAGTCCAGCCCGAAAGCTGATGCAACAACTGGATTACATAAACAAAATTCCAATCAATGCTTCTCTACTAGCCTTCTCCTACCTATAGCTATATTATATATCTCCTTTTAGCTCTAGATGCTTTCACTAATTACAAACATTTCCTGTTCAAGACTTTCGGTTGAACAGAATTAGAAACTGAAATTAAAAACTTGGCCAACAGTTATAATACACATGAATCTCACTTGGTCGTCCTAACTTTGAAAAATATTCCATGATTGTGTGCCACCTGTTATCTTGCTTCATTTCATCAACAGCTAAACTCGGAGTCTAGAACCATCATCGTGGAAGATTTTGCTTCTCGGAAATCTCGGACAGTCCTCGTGGTTGTGTAAAAATCTACCTGCACTAGTCATACTCATTGATAATCAATAGTGAGTTCCATGATTACTCTAGGAAATTAATATGAGTTACAAGATATATGTAAATAGCCATGAAATCCATATAAAATGATTAATAAAGTGTTGAAATAAATCTTAATATAAAATATGAGCATTTGCAGGAATGGGTAACTATCTTGTACTAGTGCAGGAACGAAGGGTCTTTAATTGTTATAAAAAAGAGGTTTATTTTGATGGAAATGGGGTACCAAATAGGGAAATTTAGGATACCAACAGTTACTTAATAACATTTGTTTTTAAAAAAATTAATAAATTAATATCATAATTTAAATATTATTATTCAAAAATAGTCGCTACTTGAAATTATGGTCTCTATATTGCTCTCTATTTCAGCCTTTTTCATTGTCTCCCTCTTCATGTGGTCCTGATGGTGAACCACACTTGTTGGTTCGAAACACATCGGCCAGAAATTTCTCTCATGCAATTTCTACCAAAATACTTTTCTTAATTCATTATGGATCAGAGAAGCCTAAATTCCAAAAGTATTTGGATTGCTGAGCAAACATGTTTGATGTTTAAGACTTATGATCGACACATGTAGACAATATCATACATATTTGAACCTAAATAAGTGCATATTTTGTGTACCTTTTGGCATATTGTTGGGACATATTATATGTAAGAAATGATTAATGGTGGACCCTCCTAAGATTGCTATCATTGTTAAATCGCCTCCACCTAAGACAATGAGTCAGCTTCGCACTATGTTGGGACATACTGGGTATCACATGAAGTTCATCAAAGGGTATGCTCAGATCACTGCGCCATGGAGAAATTTTTAAGAAGGGTGTAAATTTTCAGTGGAATGAATAATGTCAAAAGAGCCTTGACATATCGGAAAAAAATGGTAGTTGTACCTATACTAGTTTTCCCTTATTGGAATAACGAATTCCATGTCCATGTGGATTCCTCTTGTATAAATTTGGGAGTGGTATAGGAACAACCTGGTGCAGGAGAGATTGATCATCCTATAGCTTTTGCAAGTAGAAAGTTATCTGAATTAAAAAACAATTACACCACTACAGAAAGGGAAGGAATCGCCATGATGTATGCTTTGTATAAGTTTAGACACTATTTGTTGGGGTCACACTTTAAAATGTTTACAGATAATTTTTCACTAAAGTATTTGGTTAAAAATCATGTCTTAGGAGGAAATATTTTTAGATGGTTATTGCTAGTCCAGGAATATGACTCTGAGATCATTATTAAACCAAGGAGACTAAATGTAGGTTCTGACCATCTATCAAGAATGGAAACAAGCGAAGAACCAACAAATATAGAGAATAATCTCCCTGATGCGTAGTTATTTGCAATCGAAATGGCATATGACTATTTCTTAGATATCATTTAGTTTTTTACCACAGGAATGGCTCCTTTAGACTAGACTGTGCAAGAAAAGAAAGAATTAGTGCTTAAGGAAGCTAACTTTTCATTAATATAACGATATCTATATAAGATAGGAACATATGAGATACTATGCATATATGTTCCTCAACATGAAAGACAAATGATTCTAGTAGAGGCTCATGGGGGCAAAACTAGTGGACACTATGTAGGAAAGGCTAATGTGCATAATATTTTGATAACAAGATTGTGGTGGCCTAAACTACGTAAAGATGTGATAGATTACTACCGAGCATGTGATGTGAGTCAAAGAAGAGGGAAGCCTTCGAGAAGAGATGAGATGTTGTTGGTACCACAAGTTACAATGCAGGCCTTTGATAAGTGGGCCATTGATTTTGTTGGACACATCAACCCACCTGGAAAGAGGATTGGTGAAAGGTACATAATTTCAACGAGTGATTACCTGATAATATTGGTTGAAGCATGACCAGTAAGGGACTACAGCACAAATATTGTTGTCAAGTTTATTTTTGAGTACATATTATCTAGATTTGGATGTCCAAAGGTTTTGATGATTGACAAAGGTTCACACTTCCTAAGTAAGACTATTAAAGCATTAACTGAGGAGTTCCAAGTTTATCATCAGAAGAGTACCCCTTATCACCCTCAGGTCAATGGAAGAGTAGAAGAATTGAATAACATTTTTTAGAATGAAATTACTAAGGTATGGAATGTGAATAGAGATGACTAGGACCTTAGAATTCGAGAAGTGTTATGGGATTATAGGACCACATGTAAAAATTTGACAAGTCAGACACCCTTCAGGTTACTTTATGTGAAAGAAGTTGTGATGCCTATGGAGTACATCACTCCTAGCTTGACCATTGCAAATTTTATAGATATGGCAAGCCCTGATATAATGGAGGAACGAATGTCACAATTTCTTGCTTTGGAGAGAGATATATTTATAGCAGGATACCTTCAGCAGGAACAAAAAGAAAGAGAAAAGGCCTGGCATGATAGGCATATTAAGTAGAAGAATTTCTAGGAAGGAGACCATGTTCTCCTTTATGATAATAAGTTTGTAAAATTTCCAGGAAAATTCAAGATGCATTGGTTGGGCTCATAGATTATCAAGCATATTACTAATGGAGGCACAGTTCAATTAGAAAATTTAAATGGAGAATTAGTTCAAGGAAGAGTAAATGGAAACAAGTTGAAGTTGTACAGTGACAACCCTACCCCTAGAGCTTCACTCTGAAGAAAGGAGAAAATTCTTAGTACCACATGCAGTCACAACCTGGAATTTGACTATAAACTATGCTACAAAGAGAGATATGAAGTAGCAAGCTACTTTTCTACATTTTAGATTATCTCAAAGCTCGTAGGGGCCTTGACGTAAGAGAGGTTTCTTCGCTACAATATGGGATGTGTCCAAGTTCGTTGGGATAATATAACCATTAAAAAGGAAAGCTTTCATTGAAACACAGAGAAAGATATAGTTATGAGGATAGATTGAGTGGATCTAGAAATATATATACAATTAATCAACACAATATAAGCTAATTATGGGGCTAGAAATTCAAATTTCTTATAAAAGGTTGTGTCCCACCCAGATTTGGAACTTTTTTTCCTAAGATTTCGAATATTTCTATTTCAGAGAAGTTACAAAAATTTTCACTACCATATGTCGTCTCAGGGTTCCTTTGAATAAATTATTCATCTATTTAGTGACATGGGATTAGTTGGAGTCATGGGAGAATCATTTGATATGCCCGTAACAACATCACCACAACCTGGATGCATGCAAAAGAAATATTCACGAAAGTAAATGACCAGAAATGAGAGAACAAAGAAGAAACAAGAAAATAGACATTTTAGACTCAGAAAGAGACTGAGCATGTGAGCGATAGTGAGGAAGAAGTAGAGTGAGTGTGAATGGAAACAGATGGCGCAACATTTCCATTTCCTTTCCCACCATATATTCCATCAAGAAAACTAGATGCAAAATGATGAGGTTCATCAATGGGTAAATCATATGGACCCTAATGCCATTCTCCAGCTTATTAAAATCAACTTTTCTCACATTGTTTACATGTTTTATTATATTTTTCTTAGTGAGAATGGTAGAGATGAGATGTCATGTCTTGTGGTCTATTGTGTATTAATTGTCAGTTCCACTATTTGTACACGTATTCTTAGATTACATTCATAGTTAGCTACTAAAGTGATTTTGATTTTATTAATTTGCAAGTATTTGGATGATTAATTAGTTTGCTCCCATTTGTGGATAGTTAGATTAGTGGTATCTTAGTAACAATAAACACTCTAGAAAATGTCGTCATAGTGGCTTTCACGTCATCTCCCTTATGAGATCATGACTTGAGGGTTCCATTCACACAGCCCAAAAACAAATTTCATGTTTGATTACTACACAATCTAGGGTTTCTTGGTGAATAGATCATTTCCTTTGAGTTTCTTAGAATTATTTGAAATTTCCATTTTTGATCTTTTGGGTTTGATATGGTTTAAAATCACTTCAATTCATGAACTTAGGCATTAGCTAATAATAAATTTGTTTTCCTTCATTCAACAAATCTTTTTCATGTATAGAAGAATTTGTGCATAAATAAAGAAAGAGTGTATGTTGTTGTAGGAGCTTGTAATTTGAAGGGATACCTCATCTCATTTGTCTCATCCAAGTCCATCCATCCATGTTGCCAAGATCTACCAAACCCTAAATCCGAACTCTTGTTTTGTAAGCAAAGTTGTCATTTCCATTAAGAAAATCAAACCATCTTGAAGCATCTGACTAAGCTTTGGGTAGTGTTCACCTCATCCATGCCTTATTTCACCATTAGACACCTTTTCCACACTTCATTCTACCTTTCCTACCATCTTCTAATCTTTCGGCCTTTTTCCTGTAGTAAAATAGGGCATGTTGTAGTAGAACTAGAATAGGCCTCCACATGGCTTTTATACCCTATAATAGGCCTCCACTTGGCTTCCATACCCTTGATGCTAGTCCATACCTCTCCCTCTATACATGTCTCCCCTCCCAAAGAACAAGTGAAAATTAGCATTTTAATTCATAAAACTAAACATCAAAAACGACTTTTTCTACAATTTCTAAATTAACACATGGATGCAGTAGCCATAATACTTCTTAGATCAGATTCCATACTCAGTTAGCCTAGATCATGACATATTATCAATGAGGTTAATTCAGGTTTATTTTTTAAAAAATATATGAAAATGTGTAGCTAGATGATTTCATGTCACTTTATAGCATCTTCTAGTTACAATGAAATGAAGGGGGTGCACCCTCTCGTGTGTACTCACCACATTTACATCAAGGAAGGCTACAAGCTAGTGCACCAACTTCAGAGGGAAATGAACCTAGCCCTAAAGAATATAGTGAAAGAAGAGCTATAGAAGTTGTTGGATGCAGTGTTCATTTACCCCATCTCAGATCGTGGGTGGGTGTCTCCTCTGGTTCTAGATGGAAATTAAAATGGGAAGTGGAGGATCTGTGTGGATTACAGAGAGCTAAACAAAGCCACAAGAAAGGACCATGTCCCTCTACCATTCATTGACCAAGTATTATATGGTCTAGTAGGAAAGAAGTTCTTCTCTTTCCTGGATGGAATCAATGGTTACAATCAGTTCTAGATCATCCCAAAGAACCAAGATAAAACCACCTTCACCTATCCCTCGGGTACCTTTGATTATAGGGTCCTTCCTTTTGGGTTATGCAATGCCCCTGCCACCTTCTAGAGGGAAGTCCTTAGCATATTTGTAGAACTAGTCCATGACTATGTGGAAATTTATATGGATGATTTCACCCCCTATGGGTGTGATTTATTATAGGATCTATCTAAACTGGGAAAAGTATTAAACAAATACATTGAAATGAACTTATCCTTTAGTCCTAAGAAGTGTGAGTTCTTAATGACTGTAGGTACTCTTCTAGGTCACTTGTTGGCATTTTGGCATAGGTGTGGCGCTTTGATACAGGTGTTGTCCTTGATGGCAACTCTCCTTGATGACAGATCTCTGTTCAGATTACAGAATGAAGAGAAATCTCATATACGCAGGTTAATCAAGTCCAAGTTGCGTATACACGCTGTCTATATGCATATTAAGTCGCGTATACGCAGGTTATATATATACGGAGGCGCGTATGCACGCAGATATATGAACATAAAAGGGCGTATATGTCGGGAAGCTTCCCTTTGGTCCATGGTAGTTAGTCCTCGGTACTTGAGCCTATGTATTTGGACCAAAGTATCTCGACAGACGTGTTGATCCCTAGTTTCTAAGTTGATGGTATTGGATTTCTATGGTTTGGCCCTTGGTATTGAGCAAGGCCTAAGGCTATATAAGGAGGAGAAGATCATTAGGAAAATCATCTTGTAAAGGCTTGAATATCTGAAGAATAAAGAGATCTGGTATGCAGGTTCTGGGTTGCTTGATCTACGCTAAGGAGAGATCACTTCGATTGATGGAAGACTAGATCTAAGGATAGATCGAGATCTAATGATTTAAAATGCACTATTATGATATGGTTGATTATGCGTATTTCTAGATCTGCATACTGACGCAATGTTATGTTCTGGGTCTAACTGATGTCTGGTACAGCTGCAAGTTGAGAGAATTTATTTTTAGATCTGTATGCAGGTTGGCTTTGGTAAAAGCGCGTGTATACGCGGGTTTCTCTCATTGAAGTAGCGTATATATTTTGGAGCTTGATTTTTGAGTTACAGTTGGGTCTGACTGTTATTGCAGAGTTCTGTAGTCTGCTCTGTGTTCTGGTAACTGGTGTTTGACAGGGTTTCAGTGGTTCAGTGATTGATGATGCTAGTATTGGATGTTTTGTGCTTCAATGATTTGTTGTGAAAGTTGAATGAATTGTGGTCTTCAGATTGTAACGTTGTGCTTCAGGAATATCCAGTCTGAAAATGTATGAAAGGTGGTACCTGAAAGAAAGAAGATTGTAGGCCAGCACCTACGTACTAGTATCTTGGCTAGTACAAGAGCAAAGGGGGTTGGAGCTCCCTTCCAAGGAAGTTTGGAGAACGAGAGAAGGTTGTAGCCTTCTGCAGGTTGTAGCCTGCGTACTGGTATAAGGCTGCACCAGTACAAAATGATTGTCAACTGAAGTTTCATATTAAAGAAAGATAGAGACGACTTGCAGCAGGTGGTTTTCACCCACATTGGGTTTCCACCTTATATCATGGTGTTCATGTGTGTGGTTTTTGTGTGATCTGTTCTACTGCATCTGTTTACTCTTAATATGGTGAATAATGTCCTTATGCACTTAACTGAAGATAAACTGACTGAATTATAAGATTTCTGGTTATACGCTGTTTTCCTTAGACACAGTTGCGTGTACACGCTGGTTCACTTAACAAAAGTAGCATATATGTTTCTGAGCATTGAAAAAGTTTTATAGTTCTGATAATACTGATTCACCCCCCCTCTCAGTATTATTTCCAACAATTGGTATCGGAGCAGGTCCTTCAGAGAAGCTTGACCGCTTGAAGGTAGATCGATCATCATGAGCAACTACGAGAAAGAAGCATCAATCAGGCCACCAGTTTTTGATGGGACAAACTTCAATTATTGGAAGGTAAGAGTTACTGCATATCTTCAATCTCTTGGTACAGAAGTTTGGAGCATCGTAGAAACAGGCTACACTTTTCCTTCAGCTACTCCTACAGATCCAGCCGAGAAAAAGAAATATGAAACAAATGCGAAAGCAGTCAATACTCTATTGGGATGCATCTCTCAATCAGAATTCATGAAGGTAATGCACTATAAATCTGCAAAAGAAATATGGGACAAAATGGTCACGAGCTATGAAGGAGACGATCAGGTAAAGCGTGCTAAACTTCAAACTCTCAGGATTAAGTATGAGACTCTCAAAATGTACAATGATGAAAGTGTGGCTAACTACTTCCTTAGGGTAGATGAGATTGTCAATTGCATGCAAAACTTGGGTGAAGAAATAAAAGAGGCTATTGTGGTTGAAAAGATTCTAAGATCTTTGTCCCCCAAGTTTGAATCTAAAGTATCTGCCATAGAAGAAAAAGAAAATTTGCAAATTCTTACTATGTCTCAGCTTCACGGAATTCTAACCGCTTATGAAATGAGAAAGGGAGGTCCATCAGACAGAAGAGAAGCTGCCTTCAAGGCTTCAGGCAAAGAAGATTATTATGAAGCAAGTCACCTGCCAGAAGATGAAGAAGAGGAATCAAATTTTGTCAGAAATCTTCAAAGGGGTTCTGGAAGGTTCAGAGGTAAGTTACCTTTTAAATGCTTTGCTTGTGGAAGAGTAGGTCATTATGCTGCCAAATGTCCTCACAAAGATAAGAATGACAAGGGAAAGGAACCTGTTAAATGGAACAAGAAACAATATGAAAAGAAGAAAAGCTACTACACTCATGAAGATAGTGATGGATTTTCAAATAGTGATGAAGATGAACAAGGTAATAGATATAAACTTTTAATGGCTTTTGAAGATGATGACTACATGGATGCTATAGATGTAGAAGGCTTTTATGACGAAATGAAAGATCTCAAAGTTTGTTTAGAAGAGAAGAGTGCTATTATTGATTCTCTACAATGTCAACTAGCTGAAAAGGAAAAACATCTTGAAAAATTGGAATGTGAGATTGTTTGTCTTAGAAAGGAGATTGAGAAAACCAAAGCAATTAATCTTAAGTTTGTTAAAGGATCTGAAACCTTGGATGAGATTATCAATGTGCAGCGATCTCCTCTGATCAAGACAGGTCTTGGATATAATGGAGAAACATCGCAAGCCTCTACTTCTAAAAGTTATCTTGATGCAGCAAGGAGAAGCGAGCAAAGGCCAAATAAAAGTCATCAGGTGAATCAGAGACAGTTTACCTCAAGAACAAATAAAGACCATCAAGAAATTCGGGGACAAACTGCCTTAAACAGAAGCTACAATCAGCCACAGGTAAAATCTTCCCAATTTGCTCCAAGAATGAATAGAAGCTACAATCGGTTGGATGATAGATCTGATTATCGCAGAAGTTTCTTTAATGGCCAATGCTTTTCTTGCCATAACTTCGGTCACAAAGCAGCTCAATGTGTTGCCTACAAAACGATCATGACTAGAGAAGCTCAAAAAGAAGGGAGAATGACTGAAACCATGAAAAGGACTTATAACAACTTTTCGGTTCTTGATAATGAAGTTGAATGCTCTATTTGTAATAACTTTGGTCATGAAGACTCTGAATGCAGGAGCAGGTTCCGGAAGACAACTCAGAAGGAACAAACCTCAAATGTTAGAACATGGAGAATAAAAGAATCACAACTAGAAAGATGTGGGATAGCCTTTTATGTAGAAGGTCAAGAAAGTCTATGGTACATTGACAGCGGATGTTCGAAGCATATGACAGGGGACAAAGAAAAGCTTGAGTCATATACCGCATTAGAAAAGGGGAAGAAAGTTTCTTTCGGGAACGATATCTCTGCAGCCATAAAAGGAAAAGGTGTTGCTCCGTTGAAAGAGGAGGTCAAAGCAGGAAATGTTTTATATGTTGATGGATTGAAGCATAATCTTCTCAGTGTCAGTCAAATGTGCGATCAAGGAACTGAGGTAATATTTAGATCAAATGGATGTTGTGTTCGCGATCTTGATACAGGTAAAACAGTGATCAAAGGAAGAAGGACACCAAATAATCTATATATCTTTGAGGAAAGACAACAATGCTACTTAAGCAAGGATGATGAACATTGGCTATGGCATCGGAGGTTGGGGCATCTAAGCTTTTCACAAATAAGGAAAGCATGCAAATATCAGGCAGTTCGTGGTCTTCCAGATATCAAAATTCCAGACAATACCATATGCAAATCTTGTCAATTTGGAAAGCAAACCAGAACTAACTTTCCAGAGAAGGAAGGATCAGCTAGCATGCCTCTCGAGCTAGTCCATACAGATGTATGTGGTCCATTTAGGAAGAGGACACCTCGAGGAGAAGAATATCTGATATTATTCATTGATGATTTCTCCAGATTTGTTTGGTTAGGGCTCATGAAGCACAAAGATGAAGCATTCGAAAAATTCAAATCCTTCAAAGCCTTGGTTGAAAATGAATCAGGACACAAAATTAAGTGCCTCAGATCTGACAGAGGTGGGGAGTTTACCTCAAACGAATTTTTCGATTTCTGTGAAGAACATGGGATAAGAAGAGAATTCTCTACAGCTAGAACTCCTCAGCAAAATGGGGTTGTGGAAAGAATGAACAGAACAATCCAACAAATGGCTCGTGCTATGCTTGATGAATCAGGTACTCCCGTAACCTTCTGGGGTGAAGCTGCACATGCTGCGGTTATTATTCTTAACAAAACAAATGTCCGAGTAAACAGCACTCAAACACCTCATGAGCTCTGGAGTGGTGAGACTCCTTCCATGAAGCACTTCAAAATCTTTGGGAGCAAATGTTATATTAAAAATACTGATGAGCAACTTGGCAAACTTGAACCAAGAGCAGATGAGGGCATTCTACTTGGTTATTCTCCACATAGCAAAGCATACAAGTGCTACAATAAAAGACTTGGCAAAATTGTTGACAGCATTGATGTAGTGGTTGATGAGAAGGGATATATTCCTAGGCAAGTTCATCATGAAGACATTGAAGAAGATGAAGGCTACCCTCAAAGACGGAATGATGAAGAAGAAGAACCTCAAGAAGAAGAAGAACCTCAAGAAGAACCAGAGGAGCAGACAAGAATAGAAGAGAAGACTCCATCCAGATATGTTCAAAAGAATCATCCAGAATCTCAGATTGTGGGGCAGAAAGAAGCAGGAGTACAAACAAGAAGGACACTTGCAGAAGCTTCAAGCTATTTGGCATTACTCTCCTCCACTGAACCACAAAATGTGAAAGAGGCATGCAAGGATGAATGTTGGGTCAAAGCAATGGATGAAGAACTTGAGCAGATCGAAAAGAACAACACTTGGGAATTAGTTCCTAGACCAAAAGATAAAAATGTAATAGGAACAAAATGGGTCTTCAAGAATAAATTGAATGAAAATGGAGAAGTAATTAGGAACAAGGCCAAACTTGTTTGTAAAGGGTATGCACAACAAGAAGGAATAGATTTTGAAGAGACCTTTGCTCCTGTGGCAAGACTTGAGGCTATCCGAATGTTCCTTGCTCTCTCAAGCTTTCAAAACTTCAAGGTATTTCAAATGGATGTGAAATCAGCCTTTCTGAATGGAGACTTAGAAGAAGAAGTATATATTGAGCAGCCAGATGGTTTCATTCTTGGGAATGATCCAAACCTTGTATGCAGATTGAAAAAGGCTCTCTATGGACTCAAACAAGCTTCAAGGGCTTGGTACTATCGGTTGGACAAATATCTTCACCAACAAGGCTTTTCAAAAGGATCAGTAGATAGCAATCTCTATATAAAAGTTGAAAATAACAAATTGCTAATTCTTGTTGTTTATGTAGATGATATTATCTTTGGCAGCAATGAAGAGACTATGAGTCAAAACTTTGCCTCGGTTATGCAGAAAGAATTCGAAATGTCACTACGTGGAGAATTGACATATTTTCTTGGATTGCAAATTCAACAAAATGAAGGAGGTATCTTCTTGTCTCAAACCAAATACCTCAAGCAGATCTTGAAGAAGTATGGCATGGAAGAGTCAAAGCCAGTATGTACTCCCATGGTTACAGGATGCAGCCTCAGTGCAAATGATGAATCAGCAGTAGTTCACCAACCCACTTATAGATCCATGATTGGGAGTTTGCTCTATTTGACAGGTACCTGACCAGATATTACACATGCAGTAGGAATTGTTGGAAGATTTCAAGCCAACCCAAAGGAAACTCATCTTCAGGCAGTCAAAAGAATCTTCAAGTATCTTCAAGGGACCCAAAACTATGGCTTATGGTATCCTAGAAATACAGATCTCACTCTTCATGCTTACACAGATGCAGATTGGGCTGGAAGTGTGGATGATAGGAAAAGCACAAGTGGTGGTGCTTTCTTCATGGGTTCCAGATTAGTATCTTGGTTCAGCAAGAAACAGAGTTCGATTGCCTTATCTACAGCTGAAGCAGAATATGTGGCTGCGGCATCTTGTTGCACACAACTTCTTTGGATGATGCAGACCTTGCAGGACTTTCAAATCACTTGCACTCCACCAGTCTCTATCTTATGTGATAATACAAGTGCAATCAACATTTCAAAGAATCCAGTCATGCACTCAAAGACCAAGCACATACCTATCAAGTACCATTTTCTCTGGGAACAAGTGCTTGAGCAGAAGGTCAAGTTGGAGTATGTTCCTTCTAAGGAACAAGTTGCTGATATTCTCACAAAACCACTACCCAGGGAAACTTTTGAATATCTCAGACAAAAGCTGGGAGTAGTTGATGCTTCATCCTGCTGTTGAAGCTTGTCTGTTCTACAGAAAAGTTGGTATACGCAAGTTACGTAAGGTATATACGCGTATACACGCCGACTTACGCTGAGAAAGTCGCGTGTATGGTGTACGCTTGTTGCAGAGAGTATATCCGCGTCCATACGCTGGTTTGTGCAGGATAAATCGCGTATATGGAGTTCTGAGCAGCAAGGGCAAACTCTGGTTTGAAAAGGTCTGAGATGGGTATGTCAGAATCCTTCAGACACAGTTTCAGGAGGTGCAGCAGGCACAGGTTCAGGGGGAGCAGCTTAAAAGTCTCATAAAGCATTGTTGGCATTTAGATGTTTTGGTTATTGGTTTCAGGAGAAGGAGCTCAGAAAGAAATCCTGGTTGCTGATCTAAAAGATGTTTATCAGATGCTGCTGGTGACTTTCATAAGTCTTGGTCTAGATCTGTTGTCTCTATGTCATGTATTTCTTTTGTGATATCTCTTTTATGGTGTCAAGGTCATGTAACGGCCTATGTTGGTTTCCCCACTATGCCTGGGATGAATGATGTAATATAATTGGTTGTTTCTGATGTGTCCCCTCTTGGTAGGGAGTATGGATGTATGTATTGAGTCTTTTGGTGATAGGAAGGTCCCTTATGGTGTATAAGTCTTGGTTCTTGTTGAAGAACATCTTTTGCAGATCTGGCCTACAGTCAGGGGGAGCATGATTCAGCACAGCCAAGCAGAGGTATCAGCATGTACTCAGGGGGAGCACAGCCCTTTGCCCTTGATGACAAAGGGGGAGAATGATTCTAAGGATCTTGAGGTTGCCATCAAGTCCAAAGGGGGAGATTGTTGGCATTTTGGAACAGGTGTGGCGCTTTGATACAGGTGTTGTCCTTGATGGCAACTCTCCTTGATGACAGATATCTGTTCAGATTACAGAATGAAGAGAAATCTCATATACGCAGGTTAATCAAGTCCAAGTTGCGTATACATGCTGTCTATATGCATATTAAGTCGCGTATACACAGGTTATATATATACGGAGGTGCGTATGCACGCAGATATATGAACATAAAAGGGCGTATATGTCGGGAAGCTTCCCTTTGGTCCATGGTAGTTAGTCCTCGGTACTTGAGCCTATGTATTTGGACCAAAGTATCTCGACAGACGTGTTGATCCCTAGTTTCTAAGTTGATGGTATTGGATTTCTATGGTTTGGCCCTTGGAATTGAGCAAGGCCTAAGGCTATATAAGGAGGAGAAGATCATTAGGCAAATCATCTTGTAAAGGCTTGAATATCTGAAGAAGAAAGAGATCTGGTATGCAGGTTCTGGGTTGCTTGATCTAAGCTAAGGAGAGATCACTTCGGTTGATGGAAGACTAGATCTAAGGATAGATCGGGATCTAATGATTTAAAATGCACTATTATGATATGGTTGATTATGCGTATTTCGAGATCTGCATACTGACGCAATGTTATGTTCTGGGTCTAACTGATGTCTGGTACAACTGCAAGTTGAGAGAATTTATTTTTAGATCTGTACGCAGGTTGGCTTCCGTAAAACCGCGTGTATACGCGGGTTTCTCTCATTGAAGTAGCATATATATTTTGGAGCTTGATTTTTGAGTTACAGTTGGGTCTGACTGTTATTGCAGAGTTCTGTAGTCTGCTCTGTGTTCTGGTAACTGGTGTTTGACAGGGTTTCAGTGGTTCAGTGATTGATGATGCTAGTATTGGATGTTTTGTGCTTCAATGATTTGTTGTGAAAGTTGAATGAATTGTGGTCTTCAGATTGTAACGTTGTGCTTCAGGAATATCCAGTCTGAAAATGTATGAAAGGTGGTACCTGAAAGAAAGAAGATTGTAGGCTAGCACCTACGTACTAGTATCTTGGCTAGTACAAGAGAAAAGGGGGTTGGAGCTCCCTTCGAAGGAAGTTTGGAGAACGAGAGAAGGTTGTAGCCTTCTGCAGGTTGTAGCCTACGTACTGGTATAAGGCTGCACCAGTACAAAATGATTGTAAACTGAAGTTTCATATTAAAGAAAGATAGAGACGACTTGCAGCAGGTGGTTTTCACCCACATTGGGTTTCCACCTTATATCATGGTGTTCATGTGTGTGGTTTTTGTGTGATCTGTTCTACTGCATCTGTTTACTCTTAATATGGTGAATAATGTCCTTATGCACTTAACTGAAGATAAACTGACTGAATTATAAGATTTCTGGTTATACGCTGTTTTCCTTAGACACAGTTGCGTGTACACGCTGGTTCACTTAACAAAAGTAGCGTATATGTTTCTGAGCATTGAAAACGTTTTATAGTTCTGATAATACTGATTCACCCCCCCTCTCAGTATTATTTCCAACATCACTCAATATCCCAAGAAGGACTAGAAGTAGACCCAAATAAGATGGTTATCATAAAGAGGGTCCCTGCTCCTTAGAAGCAAAGGGATGTTACAAGTTTCTTAGACTTAGGTGGATACTGTAGGAGATTCATAGAAGACTTTAGTGAGGTAGCCTCACCTTTGTTTGGGCTATCTACCAAGGACTCCAAAATTTTATGGTCACAAAGAAGCCAAGAGGCCTTTGAAACCCTAAAGGACAAGTTGACTACTGCACCTATACTTCATGGCCCAAATTAGCATCTTCATTTCCGAATCCATGTTGATTCCTCTGACAAAGCTATAGGAGCATATCTAGGCTAGATAGATGATAATCTACCTTATGACATTAACTTCATCAACAAAAATCTGTCCAAAGCTGTGTTGAACTACACCGTGACTAAAAAGGAGCTCCTAGCTGTTGTCCATTCCTTGAATAAATTTAGACATTAAATTACGGGTTACGAAACCTTTGTACACATTGAACATGTTGCTATTAAATATTTGATGAACAAACCATATGTGAATGCCTAAATTGTTAGATGGTTTCTTTTGTTACGACAATTTGATCGAACTATCATCAATAAGCATGACAGAGAAAATGTAGTTGCAGATTTTTTGTCCAAATTGACTTTGTCTACAGGTGAGGAAGGAATGGTCGATGACAAACTGCCATATGAACATTTAATCTCCATTTCAGATCTCTTTCCATGGTTTACTAACATATTGAACTACTTAGTAGTTTCACAGTTCCCTTCAAATTTGTCCTCCAATGAAAATTGTAGAATTATAAGGAAAAGTTCCCAATTCACTTGGATTAGGGGCAATCTCTTCAAGCTAGGCCCAGATCAAATTCCGATAAGATGTGTCAGGAAGGAGGAAGTTTTTGACATCCTTTTGGCCTATGATGATGGGCCTTTTAGAGGTCACTTTTCATCCAAAAGTACAACCTTCAAGGCACTACAAGCTGGTTACTATTGGCCCACTCTCCACCAAGATGCAAGAAGATATACTAGCCAATGTGACTAGTTCCAAAGAATGGGGAAAACTACTCCCATGGATGAAATTCCTTTGCAATCTCAAGTGACTTTTGATCCATTTGAAAAGTAGGGCATGGATTTCATTGGGCCCATTGATCCTCCATCAGGACAAGAAAAGTACATCAATGTGTGCACTGACTACTTAACCAAGTCGGCTGAAACCAAAGCTATCAAGGTAGCCACATAAGAGAAAGTCACTGAGTTCTTGAGGGAGAATGTGTTTTACAGGTTTGGATACCCTAGAGATCTAGTCAGTGATTAGAGCACTCAATTCACCTCACACATGATTGATAATCTATTAATCCAACATAAGATCAAGCAAATGAAGTCCACTCCTTACCACACTCAAGCGAATGGAAAAGTAGAAGTTACCAACAGAGTATTGTAAATCATTATGACAAACACAAGTGAGTAGCAAGAGGAAGGATTGGGATGATAGATTAGTGGAGGCCACTAGTGCCTACAATACAACTTGGAAGAAGACCACTCGCTTCACCCCTTATGATTTGGTCTATGGGAAGAAGGCTCTACTATCCATTGAGTTTGAGTACAACACTTTAAGGATGGAAGCACAGTTGGATCTAGATGTTACAAGGGCACAACAAGAGAGGCTACTCTAGCTCAATGGGTTAGATAAATTTAGGATGCATGCCCTACTACACACATAGGTGAACCAAGTACAAAGAAAGGTCTAGTATGACAAAAATATCAAAGAAAAATCATTTCAAGAAATTGATTTGGCTCTTCCGTATGACTACTGGTTTAAGGATTTCAAAGACAAGTTGATGACCAGATGGCTAGGACAATATGTGATAGAAAAGTGCCATGACAACAAGGTTGTTCAGATCAGAACCATTGATGAAGAAGTTATCCGCTTGCTTGTCAATGGGTATAGATTGAAATCCTACAAGAAGCCTTTGTCAAAGGAGGAGTTTATCACTAGTATCAATAAGGCAGTAATGGTGATTGAATGAGTCTCGACTTCCAACTCACAAAATTCTTGAATACTATTGAATATTTGAAAAAAATAATAAGAGAACTAGGTGAAAACCTCCATGAAGCACCTGACGCCCACTTTTGGGTTGAAAACCTCCTTGAGGTAGCCCAATAGTGAAAAAAAAGGAAAAAAGAGAAAAATAAAAGACCCCTGGGTGAAAAATTCTTTTGAGGTGCCTAGGACAGGCAACCAAGATGAAAACCTCCTTTGAGGCAACCTGGTTGCCTTTCAAAAAAGAAGAGAGAAAAAGAAACAAAGACAAAAATAATGGCAGGGACCTCAAACCTGCCCACTCATAACAATTCTGGTTTTTGCAGGTTTCAGGTAATTAATGGAAACCAAGTTCAGAGGGTAGAAATCCTTGAGAAACCCCATTTTTCTTTCATTCATTTCATTTTCTCCACGAACTCCATGTTTCACTGATCCATACTCATTTCCATCCATAAAAAAAAAATCCAATTTTCAGGTAATTTCATGACTTCTACAGGATTTCCTGTAGTTAATATAGGAGTTTCCTGTAGTACTACAGGAAGTCTTGAAAATCTATATGAATGGAATTTTGATTGAAATATCATGTTGCAAGTCTACTTTGGGTGTAAAAAGGAATCCACTGAACTCACCACATCTCAACCAACACCACTTAATGACCATGTAACCGTCTGTGTCCATCAAGAAATCCACTTAGAAGAAAAAATATATATATAAACAAAACAAAACAAAAAGGAAAAAGAAAGGAATCAAAGAAAAATCAAAGGCCCACACCACTAGTAGCCTACCTCACCTACCACTCCATCACCACACATTCCACTCCCACTTCAACATCTATTCACCTGCCAAGCAAAAAAAAGACCAAGGAAATTCAAAAAGAGGCAGCTACATGATTTCCTATTGTACTACATGAAACCCTATAGAAGCCTATCTCAAAACGGAAGTAGTCTCTTGGTCATCCTTCATCACCCATGAATTAGAAGACTAGTAGCACACCGGCAGGCACTATGGCACCTCTCCAAAGCTCAGCAAGAAGAGAAGAGGCTAGCACTTGCACATCACAGCAAGAAGACACCTATCATAATAAAAGAAAAACAAAACAAGAGGAGAGGAAAAGATGTACCTAAACCATGAGCAGCTCAGCAAAGCCACCCTCCACCGTGCATCAACAATGAAAAGGAAGCCACAGTTATGTCACCTCACCCACACTCTCTCTATGTACGAATATGATTAAAACTGTAGGAATATGAAAAAGTTGGTTTTATAAGCTGAAGGTGGCCTGTTAACTCGGTCACCCTTAACACAATAATAAAAAGTTAAAGTGCTAGTCGACTAAACATGTGGCAAGGTCACATCAAAGGAAATAATTGAGAAAGGTGGTCAAGTTACATTGTACATGAGTGCGTGATGATTAAGAGAAAGGGTTTCGTGATAACTAATAGTGGGCCAATGGTCGAAAAGGAGAAATTACCTACTCATCCAGTGAGCACATCGCTCAATAAAATCCACTATAAATCAAAATATTCCTTAACTTTCATGCAAGAGATCATTCATTTCGATATTTTGAGAGTTGGGACTAGTTGGAGGAGCCATCGAAGGAAAAATGTATTCTTTTCCATCCTATAGTGAGAACCTACAGGAAACATAGGAAAACTATAGGAAAGAGTGAGGAAAGCTAGTCTCGTCCATCCTATGGTGGGCACCTACAAGAAACATAGGAAAACTACATGAAACAGTGATAAATTTTAGAAATTCTACTAGGGGGTGCCTAGGGCCCAACTAAAGAATTCTCCTCAACCAAGGCATTGCAGTGAAAGGTAGGTGCCATATCCTCTATGGATTCATTTGTAAAGAGAAAAATAAAATAACTTGTCATTTCTTTTAGTAATTACAATGTGCATAGAGATAGACGAAATTGTGTGAAGGATTGAGTAGGGTAAAGGGAGAATTGTAGTCATCACCCTCCTAAAATATAAACCCTCAGTCACCTGGGAAATATATTAAGCTATAGCCACAAAATTTCATACAATCAGATTGACAGAGATAGAATATGACAGGAGGTTTCAATAGAAGGGATCCCACCAAAACAACTAGAATGCATCAACATCCTCGTGTGGTAGAGATCTTTACAAGGCATCAATGGTTGGGATTATTTGAGCTACTTAGGGGATATGATGACGATGTAACTAGTGCATTTGAAATGTCACTCATACATGAAGTTATAGTTACTGCCACTGCTGTAGTGAGAGGACTGTCGATAAAAATTACCCCTGAAAATATTAGCAAAATCACTATACTTCCTCTAGGATTAAAATGGAGAAAAGAGGATAAATCTAGCAACACACTTGCCAAGAATAACTTTTTCTTGGAATATGACGAACCAATTGAGTACAAGAATGGGATTAGAAGGCAGAGCATTCCATATCCTTGGGATAAAGTAATCTATCAAATTCTCATGTATATTTCTTGTGAGGGAAGGTTGAGTATAGTTATGGTTACCAGTTTAGACTCCTCCATGAGCTGAGAATTGGATAAGACTTACCTCCTCATAGAAGACTTAGTGTGCCCTACCTTTTGTTTCAATCAATGATAGACATGATCATCAAGGTACAAGAAGGGAAGCACTAGTAGCTAGCACATAATGGACTAATCAAGCTCATTCTATAAGATGCCCTAAGCCAATTAAGAATCCCTATTATGTGGTCAACATTTGTAGACATGATCAAAGAATATGTAATTCAAGCCATTGAGTATGAAGGAAACCTAACTTCTAGTGGTGAGGAGGAGGAAGAAGAATAAAAATAAGAAGAGGAAGAAGAGACCGAAGAAGGGGAAGAAGAGCCTGAAGAAAAGGAGCAAGGGGAAGAATAAGAAGAATTAGAGGAAGAAGAGGAGGCATATATAAATGAAATAGAGGAAGACAAGGACAGTAGGGAAGAAGCACAAAAGGATGAATCAAGTCTTGAAATACAAATAAAGGAAGGATAGGAATCCCTGAGAGTGTCTCCTAATCCCACAAAGAAGGAGGAAGTTCCTGCCTTGACTGCTCTAAGTACACCCATAAAGTCAACAGGAAAGAGGTAGAGGTAGACTCCCCTATACTTCAAAACAAGGAGAAGCACAAAAATTAAAAAATGGAGACCTGAAACACCTACCAAGACTCCTTTAATCATTGAAGAGTCACTAAGAGAAAAAGAAATCCTAGTCTCCCAAGGAATGAGAGGTGAAGAGGGAACATCAAAACAGGCTGCTCGAAGGTCACCAATCACCTATGTTACGAGACTTGTCACCACGTCAACCTTAACAAAGAAAATTAAAGAAAAATTAACCCCCTTTCAGAAAGGGAAAATCCTGCTATAGGAAACATAGATAGTCATACATTAAACTCTGTCAAAACTATAAGAAACATAGAAAAAGGAGTAGGAAGGACAATAGGGACATAGGGAAGGAAAGGAAGCAACAACACAAGTACAATGGGAGATAGAGACTCCAAATATAGTAAAGCGAGAGTGCCAAGAGCTACAGGGACCTAGCCCACAACCAAATCTCACCTCCTATTACAGATTCATTGAGGGAGTAAGAATAATACCACAAAAATTTTCTATCCCTCTATTCTTTGAGCTTAAAAATGAGAGAGCAAGGACACATCGCTAGATAAACTTTGCTAAATCAAAAGTGTAGAGGATGTGGGTGATATGGAGGAGAAGCTAGTAGAGATGGGTAGAGAGTTGAGTGGGATAAGAGATAGGGAAAGAGTGATAAAATCTCAACTAGAGGCTGAGAACACATGGTTGAGGAGGCAAGTACATGAAAAAGAGAGCTAATTGGTAGCTATGGAAAGTCTCTCCATGGATGCACTCCAGTGCAGGGTGCCAACAAAATCATATTCCTTGTAGCTCAAAGAAAACTGGATGTAATTTTAGATAAAAACCCTACCACAACAAGGGACTATGCCTTTCCAAGACTATAGATAGTTCATTGATCTCCATGTCCAAAGCACCCTGTAGGACAAGGCCAAGGTATCTAAATTTTACTTACATAACTTGGCCCTAACATAATTGAATGTGTGCGACCCCAATCCAAAGCTTAGGGAATTACAACTAATGGCCTTCACATCATGGATGAGTCATGAGGAGGCCAGTGCTAACGAAGTAAAAAGAGTATTGGTAGGAGAAGAAACAGAGCCCCTTTGCATCAGAGCATAATGTAGCAATTATATGGTTGTCATTCTCGCCCACAACCTCTCCTCCAATGATCCCTAGCTTGCACCAAGATACCTAGGTACACAAGAGAAATAATTCACTCATTTTGAGGACACTTTGAGATTTCCAGGGAATGAAAGCCAACAAGCATGCCAAAGGATATGGAGCACCTTACCCTACAACCTAAATATCGGGGAGTATAATTCCGCTAAAAGAATGAGGGATGCACTAAGGAGGACCTGACAATATAAGAAGGTAGTGCAGAGACTCAGAGTCAACCAAATTGGCTTGAAACTCAGTCCACCATTACTCTTGGGTATGTTAGAAGGGAGAAAGGAAGAAGAAGAAAGAAAGTAGTAAGAGGAAATAGAAAATCATGTTGTATTTTATCCATAAGAGGAGGATACAACAACAGAAGCCTAGAATGGCAGGGAGGCCACCAAAGAAATGAAATAAATGGGCATATATTGAGATTCTCAGATGATGAGAAACACTTTCAATAGGGGGCGATGATGAGGTTCATCAATGGGTAAATTATATGGACCTTAATGCCACTCTCCAGCTTATTAAAATCAAATTTTCGCACATTTCTTTACATTTTATGTTTCCATTTTTCTTAGTGAGAAGGGTAAAGATGAGATGTCATGTCTTGTGGTATAATGTGCATTAATTACAAGTTTTGGAGAAAATTTTGGTTAATTAAAGTGCAAGAACTCAAAGTGGACAAGAAATAGGGATTTTAGGAGATTAAATCTCCCTCAACTCCTCACTCACTCGAAGATTCCTCCACTAGATCTCATCAGCTCAGAGTTACAAGTAGCTGAGCTATTAAGGTCATTGGAATCCAAGCCATTGGTCGTTGAAGAATAGTTGATCTCATGTTAGGAGCCAGGCCTCCATCAGTTTAAGGAAGTTGTTGGTAACTTCATTTCTATAAATAATAAGGCCTAGAGACTCATTAGGATTCGACTTTTTTTGTTGAAGCCAAGAGGCATTTTCGAGCTAAGACATTTTGACTGATAACTCTTATATATTTTTGATATTTTAATGAAAATAAGAAGCATTCCCTTGACCCAGAACTGAGTTCACTCAGAGGGTTAAAGCTCCTAGGTTAGGGATCAACCCTAGCTGTAGAGATTCTTGTTTGGGTACATGTATTCTTAGATTACAATCATAGTTAGATGCTAAAGTGATTTTGGTTTTCTTAATATGAAAGTATTTGGATGATTAATTAATTGGGTTCCATTCGTGGGTAGTTAGATCAGTGGTATCTTAGTAACAGTAAAGACCCTAGAAAGGATTGTGATAGTGGCTTTCATCTCATCTCCCTTATGGGATCATGACTTGAGGGTTCCATTCACACAACCCAAAAAAAAAAATTATGTTTGATTACCGCATAATCTAAGGTTTGTTGGTGAATAAATCATTGCCTTTGAGTCTATTAGAATTATTTTCAATTTTAATTATGATCTCTTGGGTTTTCTATGCTTTAAAAGCACTTCCATTCATGAACTTAGACATAGCTAATAATAACTTTGTTTTACTTCATTTAGAAAACCGTTTTCATGTACATATGAATTATGCATAAATAAATAAAAGAGTGTATGTTGTTGCAGGAGCTTCTAACTTGTAGGGATACCTCATCTCATTCGCCTCATCCAAGTCCTATCCATCCATGCTACCAAGGTCAACCAAACCCTAAATCCAAACTCTTTCTTTGTAAAAAAAGTTGTCATTTCCATTGAGAAAATCCAACCATATTGAAGCATCTAACTGGGCCTTGGGTAGTTTTCACCTCCTCCATGCCTTATTTCCCCATTAGACACCTTTTCCACACTTCATTCTACCTTTCCTACCATCTTCTAAGATTTCAGCCTGTTTCCTGTAGTAAAACAGGGCATCCCATAATAGAACTAGGACATCCTGTAGTACTACAGGAAACCCTATACTAGCCTATTTTAAGCCCAAATTTAGCAAAAATTGTCATCAAAGCTAACAACATGCTTGCATTTGGCTTCCTTACCCTTGATACTAGTCCATACCTTTCCCTCTATACATGTCATCCATCCCAAAGAACAAGTGAGAATTAGCATTTGCACTCATAATACTAAACATCAAAAAAGGCTTTTCTACAATTTCTAAATTAGCACATGCATGCAACATTCATAATACTTCTTAGATCATATTCCATGCTCCGTTATTCTAGATCATCACATGTTATCAACAAGGTTTAGCTAGTTTTCTTTTTCAAGGAAAATGTGTAAATGTGTAGCTAGATGATTTCATGTCACTTTATAGCATCTTCCAATTAAGTATTTCATTTCATACAGTAGGAAACACTCCTTTTTTACATTAAGGATAATAATCCATTTTCCATTAGGTAGTCAGACTCCTTCTTGTCAATAGAATACTAGTTTGAAAAACCCTATTGGTATATTGCCCCCATTGAAAATTCATAAGATTAGACCATTCAATCTATTGTGTATAAAACACTGTCACCTCTAAGTTTGTACAATTACCCCAGGTTGATGAAGTAAAGTTGGTAGCCCTACGAGTTGCAGCATTTTCGCTGCAATACTGGTGCTCATCAAAAAACCAGTGATAGAGTTGAAGGATGCAAAGTATGGTACTGTTGTGCTCTACAACAAGCCCCCATTTCATATCATTTTTATTTATAAATATTAACATATGAAATGGGTCCCTTTAAAGTTTAATTGGTATCAATACTTTTATTGTTCAAAAAGGTCCGATAATCAAATGAACTCATTTTATAAAACCCTTTTGAAAAACCCATTTAAAGAAATAAAGCAAATCTTTGTCATTGCGATAAAGCGATCGCAAGATCGCATATCGCAATGACATAAGAAATATAAATAAGCGGCACATTGATTTCCGCCGATGCGATATCGCAATCGGCGATCGGCAATACTTCATGCACATTTTAAAGCGCCCCATGCTATTAGCCCCGATGCGATGCGAAATCGGCGATCGGATATCGGCGGTAATCTTTACTTAAGTCTTAATGCGCTCAAAGCTTTTCCCCCCCGATGCGATGCAATCGGCAGTCGGCAATCGGCAATATCCAATGCACATCATTAAGGCGCATAGGTCATACCCCCGATGCGATCCGATATCGCTATCGGCGATCGGCGATACACTATATGTGCACTTTATAATCCTCATTCTCCCGACGCGATGTGATAAAGCGCAGTTTTCAATAAAAAGCCGTTAAGTGAAGGGATATCACAATTCATTCATATTTAAAGCTTGATCGGTTAAGCAATCATTCACCTGCGCTCAACCGCCAAAACGCCCACTGCACGCTTAAGTGAATCATTCAACCGAATAATGATATAATGGGCATTTAAGGGATGACAGGTTTTAAACGGCCCATTAATGAGATCATAAGTCTTAAAATCTTTCCATGGATTGTGTCCGTGCCCATTTTCAAAGGCTAATCCCTTATTACGCACCTATGCATATGTTCTCATCACTTGCAAGTTTTCATCGTTATCTCTCTGTATTACGCATATTTGCGCCACTGTGCAGAATTCATCCATAGAAGGAAGCTCAAAAAAGATGGGGAAGAAATCTAAGAAGACCGCGGGCGCTTCCGCTACACCAGTTGCAGGACAAGCTGTCGTAGACAAGAAGAAGGGCTTAATTTCTGATACTACGTGTACGGGTCTCACCAGAGTCACTTGGCAAGGCACTTACAATTTGATTGAAGCCGAACAACCAGTGAAGACAGTAACAGAAGCTAGTGTGGATTTACTTCGGAAGTCTGAAAGCACCCTCAAAGATTTGGCCGACTCTTTCCTTCACAGGATAGCGGCCAGAGAGCAAATTCTCCCATACACAGACGTCGTGCGATGGGCGATTGAAGAAATTCCAATCTTGGACAGAACTTTTAGCACCAGAGATGGGAGGATTTTCGGATCATTCAAGGCAGATGATCTAAGGCAAATGTATCATTTGCCCGAGCCAGAGAAGGTGTATAACAAGGCGTTCCTGGAGAAGTTTGCAAACGATAATGAAAAAGAATCCGAACCCATCCGGGATTGGAGACAGAATCCAGCCAAACACAAGCACGAATCTTCCGGTAAGTACTCGGTCGATTCTCTGGCTTCTCCTTATTGCTATGCGGGGATAATGATGTGTAGATTATGGGGATTGCATGACTCTGCTAATTTTACCATAGAAATGGTTCCTCTAATGGAGGCAGCAGTAAACAGAATAATCATGGATTGGACCACTATCCTTTCCGACAAACTAGCGCAAGCTGTGCTTGAGTTTAGAAGCAAGACCCGGGTTACTGAAAGGATAATTCCCCCATTTTACTACAACGCTTATATTTTAGACACCCTCTGTTATAATTCTGAATTCCCCGTACTCGGCTGGAGGTGGATAGCGCAAGACCCCTCACCCATTCATATATATCACCAGAAATTGTGGAAGTCTTCTTATAAAGATCATCTATACCAAGTTTGTAATGGTTTCATGTTGCCTATTCATTATTCCATTTTTGATAGACCTGCTCCCAAGATCTCTTATCAAGCCGGATTTGATTTAGCTGGAATAGCCAGTTGGTTTGGAGAGGAAAGGTTTACCTACATAAGAGTTTTTGGCAGCCAAGCCAGACCCCATGTCCTCCCGCTGTACATACCAGATAAACTTCTAGCAAGGGAAATCTCTTACCAAATCATTTCCGATAGTGTTACACAAACACTTAAGAAGAATAAAAAGCAAGGCTGGCCCTCTTTTCCTTTGAGGTGTGGTGTGTATACCTTGCATGACCTCAAACATGCAGAAAAGGAAGCCACAAAGATTCAATCTCTGACTCTGGCGACTATCCCCAATAGGCCATATGATCCAAGTAAAGTTGCCTATACTGCACTAGAACAGGCCAAATTGACAAAATTTGAGCACAAAGAAGATATATTTGACGACCTGTTCATTGCAACCGAATCAATAGGTCAGGCTAGAGAACTCGCTAGAATAAAGTATAATGATGAAGGGTTAACTGAGTTTAATAAACTTAGAGAACAGAGGTTGCAAACTCTGCCTCTAGATTTACTGGCAACGACCCCAGCTACATCATCAAGGGAGCCCGGTCGGCAACAGTCGAGCCAACCTCCTATTATAACAAAAGATCATAAAAAACAACAGGCAAAAAGGCAGAGAAAAGAGCAAGCAGAAAAGCAGTAGAGAGCACAAGAAGAACGGCAGAGGAAGGAAAATGAGGAAAGACAGAGGAAAGAGAAAGAGGAACATCTAAAGAAAGAACATGAGGAAAGGCAACAGAAGGAACAAGACGAGCGACAGAAGAAAGAGTAGGAAAAAGAACGGGAGGAGTCCCAAGCCGAAAAGGAGAAATAGACCACCACTGATGTCAATGTGGACACTACTATAGACCCCAAATTGCTCCAGGAATGGCAGCAGTTTCATTCTATCATCAGTGGCTTGGAATGTTCAAAAGATACAGACACTTCCAAGACAAATGACACACAGGACATCACTTCACCTCAGGTTCTAAGTGGAACCAGCGGCCCACCCATTTCTAAGGATGTTGAGATAATTCCAAAGGACCCCTCCAATCAAATCATTCTCCAGGTAGAAGATATTCCTCCCCTGGATGTTTTCTACAGCCCGAGGCATAGAGCAGTTGTAAAGCGATCAAGGAAAAGACGAAGGACTGATCAACCTTCTATATTTCCAGAGCAAACAGTCACAGGTAATGTAGTATGGAAGGAGGAATTGGACCCCTCCAATGACCTAACAAAGCTGTCACAGTATGCGGGAGCCTATTCCGCAGTGACAATCAACAAGGCATCGGAGGTAAGTCTTCTACTGAAGACTAAAGACCAAGAAATTTTTGTATTGCAGGCAGAGTTGGCCGAATCAAAGCAGAAGGCAGCGCAAGCAGAGGAGCAGTTGCTGGCACAACAACAAATGAACGATCAATTAACCCAACAATTGCAGGAAGAAAGGCAAAGGATCGACCTAAGCGCAATCCAGAAACAAAAGGAATTGTCAGAGGCATTGGCACAATTAAGAGCAGTGAATGAGCAAATGATGAAAACAAAGGATGAGCAAATCGCTCAATTGTCATCTCAGCTCGAAAAAGCAAAGGGCACTTCACAAGTGGCAGAATTCAGAAAAGAAGCATCACTAATCAACAGTGCATTGATATCCTATATTAGGCTCCTGTGTCAACAAATCGCTCAGGCAGAGCCATTGTGTGAGCTAACGACATCCATAAATCAGCAGGTAGAGAAGGCCAGAAATGAGTTAGACCAGGCCGAAGAGATCATAACTGGATATCTTGACTGGCAAGATTCTGATCAAGGGAGAGAAGCAAATTTTCCCAAGATTTCAGAAACATATAAAGACATACTTTTCACAGAATGGCACACTCAGGTGATGAAAGCAGAAAGGGCAGCTTCAAGGTGTAAATCAACTTCCAGCAATCTGGTTGATCTAGTTAACAACACTCTCTACATAGCAAATATGATTTCCCAATGTACACCAGGAAAGATAACAACAACAAACATGTTGGAGCAAACGTGTTATCCTGACTTGGAGGAAAAAGGGAGATTAATCGCTGGGGTTAACAGTTTGACCTTCGATGCCTATTAGCTCCTCCTGATTAAGCCACACACACAGAGAGCCGCCCTTAAGTGTTTAACAGATGCAATCGGGTGTATAATTCCCGATATTCAGGATGCCACCTATGCCGCCCAACTCAGTTCGCGCCTCAACAAACCTCCTGAAGTAGAGCCAATGCTTGCGATAAGTCAGCTCAGATTCAAGGGAAAGCAGCCGACTTGATGAATCATGTTCCCGCTTGCCAGCTCGCTGGCCAAAAATAGGATCAAAAGTTATTGATGCCAATTATGTAGGATTTCTGTTTATTAGATGTTTAGATTAATTTAGTATTTATAGACCCTTTCATGTTTTTAGAAATGGTCGTAAAGTTTTGTAACAGACTTAAAACACTGAAGTTTGCACTATTGTGCTTCAGTCAATATTCTTTTATGAAACTGGGCCAATTGTTCTTAATTTAACAAGGAAGTTTCTTTATGCAATTGTGCACTATTGTCGCTGTTGAGAATGTTTTTGCATTGAAGGAAGAACTACAAATAGCGATTGATATTTGGGAGTGTCAAGCAGCTCATATGGTATTTCTATCTATGTCTGAATTCATTCCTTTTATATGAATTGTTATGTGATTATTCTTGCTATTGTTGATTATATGCATGCGCTGTAACAGCAGATCTTTATTCATTCCACTATTGGATGTTTTATGATGTGCCTTTTCTTTTAATCATGCGTATGACAATGATATAAATGATAAAGTGTGGTAATTTCACTTTAATCACTTTGCTTAACTATTTAGGCACAGCAATCTTGAATGAATTAATATCTATGTCTTAAAGATGGAGTCATCTATATGTCTGTCTTTAGACACAGACCATCAAACGCTACGCTTTAGAGCTCAATAAGTCCCTAGGATAGATCGTAGTTATTATATTCTTGCTGATAGTTTTAGTTATTCGCTTACCGCTAGCATACTCTATAAGTCATTCATTCATCCCGTTTATCTATTTTTGGGAAACTGGTCCCACTATCCCCAGTCGGAGCCACTATTCCAAACGGAAAAGGAGCTGTACTAAGGTCTGGACCGGGTGGTTTCCCCAATGTTGTTGCAGCGATTTTCGAGGCATCAACATTTTTGGTGCTAGAAGGAGGGCCTGATTGTGAATGGCAAGAAAACCTAAATCTGCAGGCCACTCTAAGAGTAATTCTCCCTCCAAATCTCCTCGTACTTCTCAATCGCATGCTGGTTATCCAGCATACCATCTAGAAGAAGAGGAATCAACTACCACTGCTCAAACCCATCATACTCCAGAACAATTAAGTCTTGAATCACCTGAAGTTCAGTCTCTTATCCACAAACTTCAGAGCTTCTCGATTTCGCCACAGAAATCTGAGGTATCACAAAGCAGTGCGACTTCGCAGTTCAATTTATCTCATCCTCTTATCAGACTTCAAAGTGAAAAGCTCGGTATTGAACCCACTGAGTTCCCTTTAGCCAAAAGGAAAAAGGCTAAAAAATATACTGAAGGATCTGATAGTGGAGAGCTTTCATCCATATCCTCCATTCCATCTTCTCCTCTGCAAAGTCAATCATCCACTCCTCCATTACATATTGTTGTTCACCAGGGATTAGAAGCTTCAACATCTCAACCTGCCCACTCCTCAATATTATTTCCTTCTCATACATCTGGAATTCCAACAGTAGTATCAACCACTGTTGCTATTACAATGGTAGATCCATCGACCAGACCTGGTGCAGTCAATATGCCTGCACCATTGCATCCATTACCAGATTATCCTGAAAAATGGCTCCCCAAGTTTAATCCAGATGATGGAACCCAGGCTGAGGAACACATCAATAATTTCATGTTGGCAGTCAACTTGAAAGGAGTAGCAGAAGAAGATGTTGTTGTTAGGCTTTTCCCTTATACCTTGCAAGGATCAGCAGGATCCTGGTATTTTTCTCTACCCTCTGGTTCCATTACCAGTTGGAACACTTGCCAAGAGCAGTTTCTTACCAAATATGGAGATGATAGGTCTTTGGCTACTCTAATAAACGATCTCTCCAATCTGAGAATTGAACATAGGGAACCAATTAAGGAATTTAATGCTCGTTTCAATAAACTCCTGAATAAAATCCCTACAGCTTCCAAACCAAGTGAACAAATTCGTAGCGAATGGTATATCACCGCCCTACCTGCCAATATAGCTATTTTTGTAGATAGGGCTGGGAAACCTACCTTAGCCGAAAACATGAAAGAAGCACTTGCTGTGGAAAAGCGCATCAATGCTCTAGAGAAGAAAGCTGCTCTGGAAGACAGAAAAGCCAAAAAAGTCTCTTTCAAAGAGGATTCTAAGAAGAAAACCCCAAAGGACCCATATGACATGGAGGGTTTGCAAAAGGTCCTGAAAACTTTGTCTAACGAAATGGTTGACATAAAGAAATAGGTCGCCGAAACCTCAAACAAAAGACCATTTAGGACCTATAAGAGAACTAAATCAAAGCCACCAAATGTCATATCTAACGCAGATTCAGAGCAAGAAGAAGAGGAGGAGGAAACAACCTCACAAACAGATGATGAAGAAGAAGTAGCTGAATGCCACGGAATGTGGGATTTTATACTCCCTAACTCTGATACCGACAATGAAGAAGAAGCCTTCCCGGTCACTACTAGAAGTAGAAGTACTTCTGAACCTGTCCAGGCAACTTCAAAGAAAAGGAGTGCAGGTGCTGCCACAACAAAGGAAAAAGTACCTCCAAAGAAATCACCCGCAGTAGTTCCCCAAAACCATCCTTCAACTTCTAATTCTCCTTCAACATCTAAAACGTTGGTGGTATCCGATTCAATGGAATACAACATTGTTGATGACATGAAGAAAACTAAAGCAAACATAACCATGTTTGAACTTAGTAAATTAAAGCATCAGCAAAAATTACTTCTTAAAGAATTGAATGATGTTCCCTCTACACCTCTTCCCAGTGCAAAAGCTGCTAATGATTCAGGCCAACCTCCTCCCGGTATGGTTGAAGCTACCGATTCAGTTCTGATTGGAGATAGATCAAATTCTCATACTCCACCATTCCTTCTAACCTATGAGATCTATAATCGAAACCTGCACAACTGTTTAATTGACTCAGGGGCATCATCTAACATAATGCCAGCTTCAGTTTGCTCTAAACTGAACATTGAACCCCAGAAGTCTGCTATTCATATTGTACAGTTGGACAGGACCAAAGTGCAGGTTGTGGGAGAAATTAATTTCGTAACTATCAGGTTGTCTGCTGATCCCAGGATAGTACAAAGGATTGACATCCTAATAGCCGACATACCCGAGTTTTACGGTTTAATTTTGAGTAGGGATTGGTCCGAAAAATTGCATGGGTATATTTCCACTGATTGGTCACACATGTGGCTTCCCTATAAGGGTAAGCCAAATCAAATAAGGATCGATCGAGAAAAACATATGACCCACACAGTTACTGAATTTGAACAAGAAAACCAGCCCGTAGCATTCAACAACAACATTTTGGGGAATTATTCATCAGAGTCATTCTTTGGCAACTTTGTTGCCCAACCCTCACCTTTCTCAGTTGATCATTTTTCATCTCAGATTGAGAATTTTTCACAAACAGATAAATCTAGATGTTTCAATGATGATGAGAAAACTGTAAATATGGTTGTTAATACTCCTTTATTTTGGTCTTTATATTTTGATGGCTCCAAGTCGAGCGAAGGCTCAGGAGCAGGATGTGTTTTGGTTAGCCCACATGGGGAAAAAACAATGCTGTCTTGTAGATTAGAATTTGAATGCACTAACAATACGGCCGAATATGAAGCTTTAATCCAGGGATTATAAAAAGCAATCGGCCTTAAAGTACAATATCTAAAAGTATTTGGCGATTCTGAAATAATTGTTAAACAGGTGAGAAATGCAATTCATTGTCTCTCAAATCACCTCAAGCATTATCAATCGCTAGTGCAAGATCTTACCTCACATTTTTCGGCATTCAACATTTCCTCCATTCCTAGGTCACAAAACTTGGCAGCCGACCTGCTAGCCAATGTAGCTTCCAAGCTTCTACCTTCGGAAGATTACAGCCCTGATAGATTTTCCGTAGAATTGATTTTTAGGCCTTCAATTCCTGATAATGTCACTAATTGGAGAGTATTCAACCATGATGAGGATATTTTACAATTCTTAACTTCTGAAAAGTCCTATGATAATCAAATCATTGAAGAAGATAAGCATGACTCCCAAATGAAAGAAACACCTCAAGAAAATGCAATTCCTAAGCCTGTAGTAAAGCTAGAAGATCTTTATGATATTAAAGACAGGTTTAAACCTGTAATTAATGCAAAGCTTCAAAGCTCTACCCTAAGGTTTGAATTGATAAATTTAGGTACTGAGCAAGCTCCTCAAAATATCAATTTAGGATTAGGACTTTCTTCAGACGAAAAGGAGGCATTTATTAAACTGTTAAGAAAAAATAAACAAATTTTTGCTTGGAAATACGATGATTTGAAGACTTATGACACATCTATTATCCAACATACCATTCCAATGCTTCCCGATCAAAAACCAATCCAGCAGAAGTTAAGAAAAATTCACCCAAACTTAGAAAGCCAGATAAAGTCGGAACTTAACAAACTCCTGAAAGCCAAGATTATTTTTCCAGTCCGACACTCAAACTGGGTCTCTAATATGGTGCCAGTCAGAAAGAAAAATGGCGACATTCGAATTTGTATTGATTTCAGAAACTTGAACAAAGCAAGCTTGAAAGACAATTTCCCATTGCCTACTATGGAGCAAATACTTCAATCAGTGGCAGGCTCTGAATTGATGTCCTTTCTAGACGGTTTCTCAGGATACAACCAAGTCCTGGTTCATCCTGACGACCAGCTTAAAACTACATTTAGAACAAAATGGGGAACATATGCATATCAGAAAATGTCATTTGGACTTATAAATGCAGGAGCAACATTCCAAAGAGCTATGGATACAGCTTTTAGAGGGTTGATTAATAAAACAGTAGTCTTCTATCTAGATGATATAACTGTATTCTCTAAAGAAAGGTCTAATCATTTGCATGACTTAAGCCAAATTTTTCAACGCTGCAAAAGATATGGTATTTCTCTGAACCCTAAAAAGTCATTCTTTGCTCTTGATCAACGGAAGCTCTTGGGTTTTATCGTGTCCAAAGATGGCATTTATATTGATCCTGATCAAATCAAAGAAATCTCTGAAATCCCATTCCCTCACAATAAAAAATCGATGCAGTCATTTTTAGGCCAGATCAATTTTGTTAAAATATTTGTTCCAGATTTTTCTCAAATTATTTTTCCACTTCAAACAATGATCAAGAAGAATTCGGTCTTTAAGTGGGGATCAGTAGAAAAGGAAGCTTTTGATCTAATCAAGCAATCAATAATCAATGCCCCAGCCTTAAATACTCCAAAATTTTCCAATCATTTTACATTGTATACCATTGCATCCGACTTATCTTATGCTGCAGTACTCACGCAACTAAATGATCATAATTTAGAAGCACCCATCTCATTCTTTAGCTCAAATCTTCAGGGTGCCGAATTGAATTACTCTGACATAGAAAAACAAGCCTTTGCTGTATTTAAAGCAGTCAAACATTATAGACCCTTCCTTCTGAAAACCCACACAAAAGTCATAGTTCCTTTCCCAGCGGTAAGGAAAGTACTAATTCAAAAAGAACTGGGTGAAAAAAGGGTAAATTGGGTCACAGCACTTCAAGAGTATGACTTAGAAATTAGGCCAGCAAAGATTGTTAGGGGTCAAGGTTTTTGCAGGATATTGGCAGGAGCATCCAACATTCCTGAATCAAGCGATACAGATCAAGCTGAAGAAATCAATCAGATAAGTGTTACTGATTCTGAATCTCAATATGCAGATTTAATCTTTTATTTAAAGAATGGTTATGCACCTCCAAATCTGTCTTACAAGAACAAAAGGGCCATCAAGTTAAAAGCGAAGAGTTTTACAACTATTGATGATGTGCTTTTTAAAAAGAATTATGATTCTATTTTATTAAGATGCCTTGAGAAACCTGAAGCCCAAAAGGTTTTGCAGGAGTTACATGATGGACCAGCAGGGGGACATTTTGGAGCTGACACAACAGCTCACAAAATTATTCATGCTGGATATTATTGGCCCACTCTATTTAGAGATGCCCACGAGTATGTAAGGAAATGCCTCAATTGCCAAACTTCTAGTGGAAGACAACGGAAACCGGCTTTCCCTTTGCAACCAGTCAACATTGAACAACCATTTGAGCAATGGGGATTGGATATCATTGGGGAAATTAATCCACCTTCTTCCAAACAGCATAGGTATATCCTTACTGCTACTGACTATTTTACTAAGTGGGTGGAGGCCATCCCTTTGAAGACAGCAAATTCTGAAGCAATCATTGAATTCATAGATCAATTCATCATTACCAGGTTTGGTGTCCCAAATGCTCTTGTTTTTTATAATGCTTCTTATTTCTCAGGCAATGTTGTGTTTGATTTCGCTATTAAAAGAGGATTTAAGCTAAAGTATTCTGCTAATTACTATCCCCAGGGTAATGGTCTAGCAGAATCTACTAATAAGAATTTGATCAAAATTATTAAGCGAACTATCGAACAAAATCATAGAAACTGGCACAAATCCTTAGTGTTTGCATTATGGGCTGATAGGATAACACAGAAAGCTTCTATAGGAACCTCTCCATTCAATCTTGTGTATGGAAAAGAAGTAGTACTACCCACCAATCTTGTTCTTCCTTCTCTAGCCCTGGTGCAGTTTATTGAGGAAAATCCTTCCTCTTCTATTCAGCTTAGACATGACCAAATTCTAAAATTAGAAGAGGAAAGAGAAAAATCTAGAGTTACTCATGCCAAACATCAGCAAGTCATTAAAGCAGCTTTTGATTCAGTCTCATCCGGTTCAAAACAATTCCAAGTCGGTGATTTAGTTCTGAAATGGGACAAAGCCCATGAGGACAAGAGCAAACACTCCAAGTTCCAAAAGCTGTGGCTTGGACCATTTCAGATCTGTGAGAAGATAGGCCATTCAACCTTTATATTGCAAGATTTATCAGGTTTGAGAGATTCTCTCCCTGTTAATGGCCTTATCTTGAAGAAATTCTTTAATTGAGGAGGTAATCCCTTCTCCTTTTAGTTTGATAGATTTTTGTAGTTTGTAGGATTTGCAGAAAATAATGTTGTAAGGTACTTACTATTGACCTTTTGCTGTGTTTGAAAAGTGTCCCACAGAAGTAGTATGAATATTTGCTTTTAAATAATAGAACTCTTAACCAAAAGGGATAATTTCTAGGAAATTAGGTATCTTTGTATTCTGAAACTACAGTCCAAGTTTGTGAACTCCTCTCAAAGCATAAAAGTATTGTAAATCATTTTTGTTTTCAAAATTGGTCTCAAAAGGTTATCAATATTAAGATAGAAGCCAATCCAATTTCAGCATCCTCAACTCTTATCCTGTCATCCATTTACTCTTAAGGAGAAAATTGTTCATCCCATTCACTAAAGTTTATGATTATTCAGAGTGTAATTCTAAAATATAAGATATCAAAGATAAGAGGTCTTATTACAAGCCCGCTTACCATGTTCATAGGGAAATAGTTTAACTGACATTACCAATACTCCATACCAAAACAGGGTAATGGCTTGAAATTGCAAGACAAGGGGTCTCATCACGAGCCAACTTGTTCAGTTAGATTACTACCAGTGAATGGCTTTGTTAAACAGCTGGCCACCAAACCAGGACAATGCCTTTTTATCTTATCAATAACAGAAAAAGGAAATGAAATACAAAATATGAAAACATGTTTTGAATTCATTCTATTAATCACACGCTTAATTGAATGGGACAATGGACAATTACATGGTTAAAAGGTATCCCTGTCGAAACTATAAACGTTTGCTGGCAGTAGAGGCTCTACCTATGACGGAGGAGTTCATTTTAAAAGCTGATTTGGAAAGGTTTTCTGTTTTATCATTATAAACTAATAAAGGCCTATTTTAAAGCTTAGAATGTATTTGTTTTCTTAGAAAGGGGAGGAAGTTAAAAAAATAGTTTCATTTTATTCAGAATGCATATATATCTAGTTATATTAGAATTTTCCCCTTTTGATTGAAACTCTATTCTGAAAAAGCTTAAGTATTTCTATAATTTCCAGAGGTAACTGGTTCTTCCAGCGAATCGCCAATTGTTGTGCTCTACAACAACCCCCCATTTCATATCATTTTTATTTATAAATATTAACATATGAAATGGGTCCCTTTAAAGTTTAATTGGTATCAATACTTTTATTGTTGAAAAAGGTCCGATAATCAAATGAACTCATTTTATAAAACCCTTTTGAAAAACCCATTTAAAGAAATAAAGCAAATCTTTGTCATTGCGATAAAGCGATCGCAAGATCGCATATCGCAATGACATAAGAAATATAAATAAGCGGCACATTGATTTCCGCCGATGCGATATCGCAATCGGCGATTGGCAATACTTCATGCACATTTTGAAGCGCCCCATGCTATTAGCCCCGATGCGATGCGAAATCGGCGATCGGATATCGGCGGTAATCTTTACTTAAGTCTTAATGCGCTCAAAGCTTTTCCCCCCCGATGCGATGCAGTCGGCAGTCGGCAATCGGCAATATCCAATGCACATCATTAAGGTGCACAGGTCATACCCCCGATGCGATCCGATATCGCTATCGGCGATTGGCAATACACTATATGTGCACTTTGTAATCCTCATTCTCCCGACGCGATGTGATAAAGCGCAGTTTTCAATAAAAATCCGTTAAGTGATGGGATATCACAATTCATTCATATTTAAAGCTTGATCGGTTAAGCAATCATTCACCTGCGCTCAACCGCCAAAACGCCCACTGCACGCTTAAGTGAATCATTCAGCTGAATAATGATATAATGGGCATTGAAGGGATGACAGGTTTTAAACGGCCAATTAATGATATCATAAGTCTTAAAATCTTTCCATGGATTGTGTCCGTGCCCATTTTCAAAGGCTAATCCCTTATTACGCACCTATGCATATGTTCTCATCACTTGCAAGTTTTCATCGTTATCTCTCTGTATTACGCATATTTGCGCCGCTGTACAGAATTCATCCATAGAAGGAAGCTCAAATAAGATGGGGAAGAAATCTAAGAAGACCGCGGGCGCTTCCGCTACACCAGTTGCAGGACAAGATGCCGTAGACAAGAAGAAGGGTTTAATTTTTGATACTACGTGTATGGGTCTCACCAGAGTCACTTGGCAAGGCACTTACAATTTGATTGAAGCCGAACAACCAATGAAGATAGTAACAAAAGCTAGTGTGGATTTACTTCGGAAGTCTGAAAGCACCCTCAAAGATTTGGCAGACTCTTTCCTTCACAGGATAGCGGCCAGAGAGCAAATTCTCCCATACACAGACGTCGTACGATGGGCGATTGAAGAAATTCCAATCTTGGACAAAACTTTTAGCACCAGAGATGGGAGGATTTTCGGATCATTCAAGGCAGATGATCTAAGGCAAATGTATCATTTGCCCAAGCCAGAGAAGGTGTATAACAAGGCGTTCCTGGAGAAGTTTGCAAACGATAATGAAAAAGAATTCGAACCCATCCGGGATTGGAGACAGAATCCAGCCAAACACAAGCACGAATCTTCCGGTAAGTACTCGGTCGATTCTCTGGCTTCTCCTTATTGCTATGCGGGGATAATGATGTGTAGATTATGGGGATTGCATGACTCTGCTAATTTTACCATAGAAATGGTTCCTCTAATGGAGGCAGCAATAAACAATATAATCATGGATTGGGCCACTATCCTTTCCGACAAACTAGCGCAAGCTGTGCTTGAGTTTAGAAGCAAGACCCGGGTTACTGAAAGGATAATTCCCCCATTTTACTACAGCGCTTATATTCTAGACACCCTCTATTATAATTCTGAATTCCCCGTACTCGGCTGGAGGTGGACTGCACAAGACCCCTCACCCATTCATATATATCACCAGAAATTGTGGAAGTCTTCTTATAAAGATCATCTATACCAAGTTTGTAATGGTTTCATGTTGCCTATTCATTATTCCATTTTTGATAGACCTGCTCCCAAGATCTCTTATCAAGCCGGATTTGATTTAGCCGGAATAGCCAGTTGGTTTGGAGAGGAAAGGTTTACCTACATAAGAGTTTTCGGCAACCAAGCCAGACCCCATGTCCTCCCTCTGTACATACCAGATAAACTTCTACCAAGGGAAATCTCTTACGAAATCATTTCCGAGAGTGTTACACAAACACTTAAGAAGAATAAAAAGCAAGGCTGGCCCTCTTTTCCTTTGAGGTGTGGTGTGTATACCTTGCATGACCTCAAACATGCAGAAAAGGAAGCCACAAAGATTCAATCTCTGACTCTGGCGACTATCCCCAATAGGCCATATGATCCAAGTAAAGTTGCCTATACTGCACTAGAATAGGCCAAATTGACAAAATTTGAGCACAAAGAAGATATTTTTGACGACCTGTTCATTGCAACCGAATCAATAGGTCAGGCTAGAGAACTTGCTAGAATAAAGTATAATGATGAAGGGTTAACTGAGTTTAATAAACTTAGAGAACAGAGGTTGCAAACTCCGCCTCTAGATTTACTGGCAATGACCCCAGCTACATCATCAAGCGAGCCCGGTCGGCAACAGTCGAGCCAACCTCCTGTTATAACAAAAGATCATAAAAAAGAACAGGCAGAAAGGCAGAGAAAAGAGCAAGCAGAAAAGCAGCAGAGAGCACAAGAAGAACGGCAGAGGAAGGAAAATGAGGAAAGACAGAGGAAAGAGAAAGAGGAACAGCTAAAGAAAGAACATGAGGAAAGGCAACAGAAGGAACAAGAGGAGCAACAGAAGAAAGAGCAGGAAAAAGAACGGGAGGAGTCCCAAGCCGAAAAGGAGAAGCAGACCACCACTGATGTCAATGTGGACACTACTATAGACCCCAAATTGCTCCAGGAATGGCAGCAGTTTCATTCTATCATCAGTGGCTTGGAATGTTCAAAAGATACAGACACTTCCAAGACAAATGACACACAGGACATCACTTCACCTCAGGTTCTAAGTGGAACCAGCGGCCCACCCATTTCTAAGGATGTTGAGATAATTCCAAAGGACCCCTCCGATCAAATCATTCTCCAGGTAGAAGATATTCCTCCCCTGGATGTTTTCTACAGCCCGAGGCATAGAGCAGTTGTAAAGCGATCAAGGAAAAGACGAAGGACTGATCAACCTTCTATCTTTCCAGAGCAAACAGTCACAGGTAATGTAGTATGGAAGGAGGAATTGGACCCCTCCGATGACCTAACAAAGCTGTCACAGTATGCGGGAGCCTATTCCGCAGCGACAATCGACAAGGCATCAGAGGTAAGTCTTCTACTGAAGACTAAAGACCAAGAAATTTTTGCATTGCAGGCAGAGTTGGCCGAATCAAAGCAGAAGGCAGCGCAAGCAGAGGAGCAGTTGCTGGCACAACGACAAATGAACGATCAATTAACCCAACAATTGCAGGAAGAAAGGCAAAGGATCGACCTAAGCGCAATCCAGAAACAAAAGGAATTGTCGGAGGCATTGGCACCTTTAAGAGCAGCAAATGAGCAAATGATGAAAACAAAGGATGAGCAAATCGCTCAATTGTCATCGCATCTCGAAAAAGCAAAGGGCACTTCACAAGTGGCAGAATTCAGAAAAGAAGCATCACTAATCAACAGTGCATTGATATCCCAGATTAGGCTCCTGTGTCAACAAATCGCTCAGGCAGAGCCATTGTGTGAGCTAACGACATCCATAAATCAGCAGGTAGAGAAGGCCAGAAATGAGTTAGACCAGGCCGAAGAGATCATAACTGGATATCTTGACTGGCAAGATTCTGATCAAGGGAGAGAAGCAAATATGCCCAAGATTTCAGAAACATATAAAGACATACTTTTCACAGAATGGCACACTCAGGTGATGAAAGCAGAAAGGGCAGCTTCAAGGTGTAAATCAACTTCCAGCAATCTGGTTGATCTAGTTAACAACACTCTCTACTTAGCGAATATGATTTCCCAATGTACGCCAGGAAAGATAACAATAACAAACATGTTGGAGCAAACGTGTTATCCTGACTTGGAGGAAAAAGGGAGATTAATCGCTGGGGTTAACAGTTTGACCTTCGATGCCTATTGGCTCTTCCTGATTAAGCCACACACATAGAGAGCCACCCTTAAGTGTTTAACAGATGCAATCGGGTGTATAATTCCCGATATTCAGGATGCCACCTATGCCACCCAGCTCAGTTCGCGCCTCAACAAACCTCCTGAAGTAGAGCCAATGCTTGCGATAAGTCAGCTCAGATTCAAGGGAAAGCAGCCGACTTGATGAATCATGTTCCCGCTTGCCAGCTCGCTGGCCAAAAATAGGATCAAAAGTTATTGATGCCAATTATGTAGGATTTCTGTTTATTAGATGTTTAGATTAATTTAGTATTTATAGACCCTTTCATGTTTTTAGAAAGGGTCGTAAAGTTTTGTAACAGACTTAAAAGACTGAAGTTTGCACTATTGTGCTTCAGTCAATATTCTTTTATGAAACTGGGCCAATTGTTCTTAATTTAACAAGGAAGTTTCTTTATGCAATTGTGCACTATTGTCGTTGTTGAGAATGTTTTTGCGTTGAAGGAAGAACTACAAATAGCGATTGATATTTGGGAGTGTCAAGCAGCTCATATGGTATTTCTATCTATGTCTGAATTCATTCCTTTTATATGAATTGTTATGTGATTATTCTTGCTATTGTTGATTATATGCATGCGCTGTAACAGCAGATCTTTATTCATTCCACTATTGGATGTTTTATGATGTGCCTTTTCTTTTAATCATGCGTATGACAATGATATAGATGATAAAGTGTGGTAATTTCGCTTTAATCGCTTTGCTTAACTATTTAGGCACAACAATCTTGAATGAATTAATATCTATGTCTTAAAGATGGAGTCATCTATATGCCTGTCTTTAGACACAGACCATCAAACGCTACGCTTTAGATCTCAATAAGTCCCCGGGATAGATCGTAGTTATTATATTCTTGCTGAGAGTTTTAGTTATTCGCTTACCGCTAGCATACTCTATAAGTCATTCATTCATCAAGTTTATCTATTTTTGGGAAACTGGTCCCACTATCCCCAGTCGGAGCCACTATTCCAAACGGAAAAGGAGCTGTACTAAGGTCCGGACCGGGTGGTTTCCCCAATGTTGTTGCAGCAATTTTTGAGGCATCAACAGGTACCTTCACACATTTATTGCAATACTCAGTTTGATTTCTTAGTGAAAATCTTGGAAATATTCCGCAATTGAAGTTATTGGACAATGATTTTAATGAGAGAAATAAATATCCACAATTCGCACCAGACAAATACTTAAAACAAGTGCACTACCGTGAGAGTGGTGTGACAAGGTTAGAACCACAACAGTGGGAGGATGGATTCATGCAGTTGGGCTTGTTGACTATGTTGAATGTGCCATACTTCGGTAGAAGTCTAGGAAGAAAATCTTGTACGATACAATTGCTCATGCTGGTGCACAATGGATTCCTGTGGATGGGGAGGAGGATCCCTATCAACTCAATGTTAATATGGAGAATCACAAGGCTTCCTTATCAATGGATGAACCCAACAAAGGAGTTTGTTGGTAAATATCAAGACAAATTCATAACAGACAACATGAAGAAAAGGTTTGGACTAACCAAAGGGAAGTGAGGTTATCATATCAACTCGATTAATGACTAGGGGGTTTAATTCATAACAAATATATTATCTGGAAAGATCAAGAGGAAGTGTTGGGCTAATAAACTCCTTGCATTGGTGGTTTCATTAGCTGCACAATGCACTAATGGTGTTTAGTACAACTGGGCCACATATCTATGCCAAGAGTTTCTGGATGACTGATGTGAGGCTCAGTTAGAAGGTACTTCATTTCACTCGCCATGGTTAATTCTAATAATTGTGATGCTTGCATGGAGAGAGCCGAAATATTCGCAGTTACCTCTACTAGCCTCAGATGTTTGTGAAGTTACATGATATGCATCAATGTGGTATACCATTGATCCGGCGTGAGCACATGATAAAAACATGTTTTTTTATTTTATACCATATGAACTTAGACATTTTCATCAACCAACACTATCACCTTTCGCCAAGATTATATGAGCGGTATAGCTCTGTCATGAAGTTAAAAGAAGACATTCATAGAATTTACATACATGCTAGTAGGGAAACACAGAAGACATGACATCACCTACCATATTTTGTGACAGAAGATGATCTCCTATCATATATATAGTAGTGGCCCGCATCATGGATCACTGCACTAGAGACATAGGCGAAGGATACTCTGACATAGGAGGACACGACGCAGCTTGAGGAGGCAAGTGGGAATGATAAGTATGAGAAAGAGTTAGAAAAATAGGAGAAATATGATGAGGGTCCTCAAGATCCTCCTAGAGGTGATGAGCTTAAAAGAGATTCTGAAAAGATAGAGAAAGACCTAGCTATCATACAGAATGGGAAAGCATGTGCCGAAGCTACCACAAGAAGCAAAAAGAAGCAGAATGCAGACAAGACAAAGGACATAATGCCGTTGGTCCTCGTCAATGGGGAGTTAGACTAGATTGGGGAAATAATTGAGGAAGCAACAGAATAATCATGGAACACGATAGAGGTTCACTACGGTGCACTTCTAACAAGTGTCTCAAAGGGCATTGCTGAAGTGAATACATTAGCCAAGATAGTCAAACAACCAGTTCGCATACATGAGAAGCTTGGAGAGGAAAGATAAGTAGAGCCTATAATTGGGGTGCAATCAGCACCGATACTTACTAGAGCCCTCCAATTTTACTTCGCTGATGTATAAAAATAGGCCAATGAGTGGGGGTACATGAATATTAACATCACAGTAGTGCCACTTTAGAGATTACAAAAGTTGCATCTAGAGATCATATATTAGTTGAAGCAGTGTGAACAACTCTCTTCACAGTTAAACATTTAGGTAGAGAGAGAGCGATCTTCGATGAAGCAGAAGCTCGACCAAGCGATTATGGAGAGGGATCAAGTAGTACAACAACAACAAAAGTTGAATAAGGTGGTCAAAGGAACATGCCGCGAGGTTCTAGACATTTATTTCCAGGAAGAGGAATGAGTGGAGGACAAGATTTTGAATCTCGACCTCGCAGTAAAAGGATACAAGGATAAGATCATGGATGTGCAATTTATATATGAGATGAAGATCAACGAGCTACAAATGAAGCTACAGTCAACACACCAAAGGAAGTGCGAGAGAAGAGGGAGGCTGACTTAAAGGCTGCAATGGTCAGCATCTCTATAGTAGTGGCAAAATGTGGGAAGTTATTGGGTGAGATTTTAATGATTTGGACTTCGTTGCAGGAAGATCAAAATGCATGGAGACTACAAGAGGATATTTAGGAGAAGCCACAATAGCTGGGGGAGATTCGGGAAACTGTGAAAACCTTACTAATCTCACAAAATCTCACAAGCATCAATGAGGGAAATGACCTCCATAAGAACATGGAGGAGTTGATGAATGAAGAGCAGACTCTAACAGAGAGAACTCAAGCAGTGGATGAGAAGCTTTAAGAGCTTCGAGAGAGAGAGAAGGTGGTGATGCATAAGGCCATAGGACTAGTGATAGAAACACTATTTGAGCAAGTGCACACGAAAGAGAAGTAGGTCACAGACATTATGCATTAGTTTAATAGCGCCTAGAATAACATTGCAGTGAAGATCAGAGGAAAATCAGCTAATTGACTTGAGACAAGTCACATGTGAGCGTTGGGGGCCTATTAGGTACAACCCAACTTTGCCTATATTTTGGCAAAGGCTCCACATTTTTTGGCGCGAAGCACGCAGTGGAGTGCATTTTGAGGAATCAAATATACCGGGTGGTGTCATAAGGGATTCAGGGTGGGTGAAAGCCCCTCCTTTTTGTAAGAGCGAATGATTTTGTAAGGGATCAATGGTTTTCGAGCCATAATTTCTTATTTTAAGGAGTTCATGGTATTTGGACCATGGTATTTTGATGATGTAACCTAACAATATAAAAGTATATAGGGTCAAATAATAAGAAGAGAATCATCGGTTTTTATCCATCTTGGTAGAAAAGGAGAGGTTGTACAACTAAGTGTGTAGAGGTCTAGAGAAGAGTCTCGATCTGAGTCCGTAGACATCCTACAACTTATTGTGTAAGCCAAGAACTAGTTTTTTTTCAAATATTCATTATATTAAGCAACAATTCTTATGGACGTAGCCCTACACTGGGTTGAATGACATTAATTTGGTGTTTTGATGTGTATATTTTCTTATTATCTGTTGTAGAGTAGAATTTATTACACTTTCATTTTACTTAACACAGTGATGGTTTATGGTTTTATATGGAATTTTTAAGTTATTAATCTAATGCGATGAATTGATTTATAAATTCTAAGAATAAGATAACATAATAATATGAAATCTCTTACTGCTTCAAGGCTACAAAAACTTGGTTTTGTATCCTCCCATAGTCACTTTCGATGATACTGTGATCTGCTTGCAGGTCATTGCTGAAAGTGCCAATGATCAAGGATTTTTTTTGTGCGCAGTATAGATTGAACCTGGGTCAGCCCAAGTCAAGCCAATAATTTTGATCATTTGTATATAAGAAGAACCCAATCATGAATTTGGCTTTATCAGATATGGTTATTTTTTTCTTTGAGGGCACACAAAACCTTAAGGATACGAGAGATGTTCAGACCTACAATTTACATTATTATTACTAGAAATTACCCAATTGTGACCCATTTTAAGCCCCCATTTTTTCCCTCATACAATCCTATTTTTTGCATAATGAAGGAAAGTTGTTTCAAAAATGGATTTCATGGTCAATATTTATTTAATTTCTATTATCTATGTTTTCTCAATACATTTAAGTGAATTAATATTTATTAAGGCTACTAATGAGGGTTTGAGCGGGTCCTATAACCATTTAGGGTTCCTATAACAAAGGTCCACTTTTGATATGAATGCACACCTCCCAAATTTTAATGGATACATGGGTTTCTTCAAGGTCATCTTTGGGTTTATTTTTCACTTACGAGATCATATATCCAATTCTTATAGAGTTCAAAGTTGTCCTCCCACTTCAGCAGTCAATCCTAGCAAGACATGGCCATGGTTAGCGGTAATTTTTGTTGGAAATGTAACTAGGGTCGTTATTTATAATTATCATTATCAATATTTTTATTTCATGTAAAAGAAAAAGGAAGAAAAATAAATTATTATTATTATTATCATTATTTTTTTAGTCAAAGCATATTCTTCATGCTTGTAGGGCCATTTGAGTCAAAAGGAAAATTTATTATGAGTCATTGATTCAAAGTCACATTTAGAATTTATAAAGGAAAAGAAAATAAATTTATTCTTGAGTCAAATTATCTTCACAAGACGAAGTTAGCCCTCTATATGGACAAGTTCGTAAACCCATAGGTTGTGACTCTTCATATGTTCAAACAACTATATATTTACGCATGTGGTCCATATTTTTGGATTCAATTCGAGTTCTTTTTGGAAGAAGAAGTTAGAGTTTATAACAATAATTCTAAGGAATAAAATAAGTGAATCTTTTATGATGTATATCTCTATATAGTGAACGCTTTTGCGATAGACAATTTTTTGTATAATGTAAGTACTGTGTTTCTATATGATGTGAGTTTTTTAAAGAAATGCCAATTCCTATTGATTTAAACTTATATGGAATTAGTATTGTAATGAAGTAAGAAATCAATGACATCAACATCTATGTAACATGGTCGATTGACTGAAAGAAAATAGAATAGGTTGGAGGGTTGACTTGGGTCTTTGCGATTGTCTTGGTCTTGGTCTTTGTCTTGGGTCTTGGATGTCTCACTTTGATCTGATTATATAAGAAGAGGATTTTCTTAGGTTCCCCTCTTGTTGGGTTTTTTCCTTGGCTTGGAGCCTACATCTTTCTATTATTTTTTCTTTTCATCTTCATATTTTGTACTTTTGGTAACTGCTTCATGAAGAAGAGAGCATAAAATTTAATAAGAATATTACTAACATTCACAAGTAATTATCAAGTTATGATAAATCTACTCTAATATACAACATATTTATTTCTTATCACTTTTTACTAAATTATTTTAGCATGGATGAGGCCACTCAACCCAATTTTGGCACTTTGTTACGCCCTCATTACAGATCAACATCAAGGTCATTAAAACCCTTAGAGATTTCCCCAATATAAACTTTCATGTATGAGAGATGTTGATACATTATGTACTTTGTTATGTATAAATATAGATCTTTGGCTCTCAGTATTTTTCGCTAGTAGTGGTAATAGAGACATGCTTCTATTTTATGAATATAATATAAAACTATGTTGTGGCCACTAGGGTCACTCATGTGTATTAGTCCTTATGTAATCTATGTATTTTTGTATTAAAAGACTATTGTTGATGTTCAAGAATTATGTTTCATGTTAAATCTTGGTCTTGTTTAGATCTCATCGAAGGAAATATTGTTGGTTGGAAAGGACTTAGTAACCCAGTGTGATGCCTTATTGTGGTATTGTGATTTTGATGCCAATCATAGTGTGTTGTCATGACTTTGTAAGTAAACTCCATTTCAATGCTTGATTTATTTAATTTTCTTAAGCATATCTATTATTTGGTATTAAAATTGTGGTTTGATCTCTGATAATAACTCCGTGGTGCAACACATGTGTATATTGTCCATATGATTTTCGTTTTTGATTTATAAAGAATAGATATGATGTTTGTTGTTGGAATTTTATATGTAAAATATATATATGTCCTTTATCATTACTAAAATAAACATATTGATTAACAATATATCTTGTGAGACATTGAACATATACATTAGATGTATGGTGGTTGTATTTCGTTTGTAAAGCATAGATCTAGTTTGGAGTCTTTGAGCTCCAAATATAAGAACTAGTAGCATACTACTCTCTAATTAAATGAATGTGTGAGTAATTGTGCTATGTTCACATTTGACCCGATGCATGTATATCTAGTTCCCACTACTTGGATTTCTATGTGAAGGATACAAATATCTATTGACAACTAATCAATTTAACCAATGAGATTTTGTTATCTTCTATTTTAACTACTTGATGATATATGATATGATTTGATACATAAAAAAATATTTTTCTTATGAATCTATGTTTGATAAGCTACATAAATATGTTTTGACTTTTTCTTCATGCATTTCACATTGGAAACGCTACACATAATTGGTAGTTTTGAGTCCTTTTGATTCTGGAGTTCCTTTTACTTTGTTGCAAATTATTTTTAAGTTGTAGGAGAAAAATCACTAAATGAATTTCTTGAATATTCGAAACATTTTATGATTGCGGGAACACATTCTTCCTGTAAGTGTCAAAGACTATAGTCCTTGAGGGAAGAGCCCTACAACAAGAACCCAATGGTACCAATAGCTTAGGATTTTCCATGAAATCAGTAGATTAATGTGTTTTTCACTAAAGTATATTAGGTGTAGGTAACTCTTCAAGTGTCATTGGTGATAAGTGTTTATTGGGTGAGTTGTGCACTGTAAAAACACTACAATTGGTTTTTAGTTGATTATGACCTTTCCAGTTCATTCCTTTTAGGCAGATCATTATTGAAGTGCAAAGGTGAGGAATGTTGAACGAAAGAACTTAATACAACCAATCAAAACCTAATTGAGCTTATAGAAGCACGTGTTTCTAATTTTTTTTACTAGACACCAAGCCTCTACTACATGATCGTGATCTAATCCAGGGTGAGCCTCTGATACAAAATTGGTCTAGATTTGGCTCAATTAAAAGGGTTAAATTTATAGGATTTTTTAATTGAACTTGATGGAATTAGAAGGATTGAATCCAATTAGAATTAAAACATATGTTCATTGTTAATTTTCTCTCTCTATCATCACTTAATGCATCTCAACACAGTTGTTCAAAATAGGAATACATGAATAAGAACACATGAGACAAGATATCAAACACATAAAAGAAAAGATCACCAAGCTGGTAACAATGTTCACCTAGTGTAGGATAAATCTATTAGCTCATGAATACATGAACCACTTCATACTCTTCTTCAAAGATACTCTACTTTACAAAGGGTTGAGTTCCCACATAATCAAGTGATAGTACAATTCCCACAATAGTGGTATTATCGAAGAGATTCTCTCATACACAATTCCAAGATCTGATTACCACAAGCAAGTGGCCATGTCTCTCATAAAAAGAGAGCATATCCTCTGAGTGCGATAATCTCTCATAAGAATGTAGAATAAACTAGAGTCTTCTCACATAAAGTGGCAGAAAGTCCTCTTCAACCAATTGTTCAGAATAAAATCATACTGATCGTCATCATAGTAGTCTCGCAATTCTAGGACCAAAGACTGCAAAGAAGAATACTTTTTGATGAAGTGTCAAAGTGACCTCTTCTCAACACCACACCATCTTGGTTTGTGTGCAAGGTTCAAATGATAATTTCCATGTGATGATTCTAATGTTACTGCCTTGTTGTAGCATATAAATATCATTGAACCCAACAAGATACATTCATCTCTTTGCAATATCTAAAAATAGAGACAAAAAAGCATAAATACAAAAATATCACTTTGGTCCTCATGCCAAGATGAGTAAAGTGTTTCTCAAAACATGGCTAATACATCACTAACACATTCCTCTTATCATTCCGTGAATTTTATATGTAAACTAAACCCCCTTCTAGGAGTGTAACCTTTCCTTGTTAAGCATGATAAACAATCCTTATTAAATGTGATCTCCAACCATGAGCTTTGAATTATGTTGCTCAAACTATAACATGCTCCACACTAGCACCTTTGTCTCATAATTTTGCAACTTTAGACTATAAATATGACCATATTATAACATTTGCAAGGAGGCCTCAATGTTTGTGCTAAGAATTTAATGGAACTTGTGAGCTTTAGCCATGAGCCCTCATATCTTCCACTCATATCACAATTGTGACTACACCATTGAATGCTTTACAAAATTTTGAGTAAAATGAGTATAAAATCAACTAGGTTCTGACACTATCAATTTTAGACCCCCTGAGAATCTCCAAGCTTCCATAACAAACCAAATATAAGGAAAACATTCCCTCGAAATATTCTCTAAAATATACGACAAAATATTATGTGGAATATTTTTCCTTAGGATTTGTTCCTCAGTAGGGTTCTGACTCCCTATTTTATTTGCATGTTGTTCTAGTCCCCATCAAGGTTTCGTGCCTCCCCGCACCTTCTCTTCTATGTTCCTCCCTATGCAATGTTTCATCGGGCCAATGCTTTGTTGGGTGACTATTTTGTTATGTCCATGTATTAGCATGGTGCTCATGTAATTTTTGGTGGGTGGAGTTAACAATGTTCCATTGTTCGTATACTACTCTGCATATGTCAAGCCCACCAGTCGAGCATGAAAGATGGGCGCATTTAACTGATGGGTAGGTGGGAGTTGGCATGGATGCAGGATGGGTGAATGACGACCCAGGCGGTTGAACGATGAGTCGATCGAATGAAGGAAACATGCGACACGAAAGTCATATTATGAAAATGGCCAAGTGTTGGATAGTAGAGAGTTTATACGTGGGGGCTGTCCCGCATCGGGGAACCCACACCATGGGCTGACGTGGTGAAAATGATGAAGTGACAAAATGGAGGGTCGGGTGACCATATATATCGACAGATGGTTTGGTGGAAGAATCATCAAGTTCGAGTTCACAAGTGTAGTGCAAGCTCAAGGAGGGCGAGCCAAGGGTGAATGCAGAAGAGGTGTGGGTATCCTTGACCACAGCACAGAACAAAAAGCTGAAGGAACACAGAACCGGGTATCGTAGGGCGCAGGGTGGGTAATCTGCCCGACGGTGAGTTGAGCTGCAAGAGTGAGCAGGGTGACGACATGGCATCCCGCGGAGGGCGTGCTACATGCCAGTGATCTGGGCTGAATGATCGACGGATCTACGGTGTTGAACAATGTGCAGTGCAGTTGTGTGGTTCTGCAGTGTGGTGGAATGCGTGAATGGGAATTGGAGATTTGGGTAGACTGTGAGTGGGCACCGAGCAAGACGACACACCATGGGCACAACCAAATGAGGGCAGGTATACTACATGATTAGTTAAGGTGAAACAATAGAGAAGGCGAGTGTGGAACGGAGGTCAAACTATGGGTGGGTGGAACACCATGCGCAGGTCTAAATGGAGCCACGAGCTGAGCTAAACGACACTTGGGTGCGATGAGCGGAAGTGTCCTTGGGCACTCCGAATGGTGGTTCGTGTGGTCCGAATGCTGCAGGCTAACTTGGACGAGTTGAAAGATATTGTACTAAAGAAACTGGGGGTTTCCTTCAAAGACTGTAAAACTGAATATTTTGTGAAATATTGATATTATCGTGCAGACTCATATTTCAGGGAGTTTCCTCTCCCAGTTTATTATCCGTTGTGCATATATTTTAAAAGATAATAATGATGAATGATGTATGAATGTTTCCACTGTGATAATGAAAGTGTACATAGGAAAGCTGAAGAATAAACTAAGTATAGAAAGTAGGTGTAGTCCATGATCACAAGTATTGTTAAAAAGAAAGTGGTCGGTGGTGCCGCACATCCTATAGTGCGGTTGGAAGAGTACCACCAGTGGAGGGGTGTGGCAGGTGGTATCAGAGCCATGATTCAGAGAATCAGATTTGCAGAAAAATGATCCCACTATACTTCATGATAGATGGTATCAGAACTCTAGATTTTGTCAGCTTTGGTGTTTCAAAATTACAGATTGAAGTGCTACACTTCTTGACAGGTTTGGCAAGGGTGAAGCCTCATGCTTGGGCGAAGATGAACGAAAATACATGGTAGGTTTGGAAGAATGCCAAGGGAAGCTATTACTGACCTTATACACGTTGAAGTGGATGAAAGAAGAGAACCCATGGATTCGAGATGAACTTGAAGTATTGGAAAGGAATGTTGAAGATGAACATCTTCGACTTGGTTAGGCAATGAACAAGGTTGTAGTTGTAGATTGTGATGGCAAAGGAGAGGAAGTTGTGATGTTTGAGTATATTGCAGATATGACAATGTTGGAGGATGAACTTGAAATCGTTCAAGTTGGACCAGGATCATGCAGTTTGTAGACTTTTGTGGATGAGGATACACAGATAAAGGAGCCTGATGCTGAAGTAAGCACTACTTATACTTGTGTTTCATTTGAGCTTTCGGAGGATGGACCATGTGTAGGGAAGTGAAAAAATAGTTTTCCAAGGCAATGGAGGATCTCACCATGGACGTCTACGATGAAACCTTTTATGGAGAAGCAAGGACCATTAACTGTTGTAGAGCTTGTTGGGGTTGTTGGTGACCTTATGGCAGAAGGTGCAAATGCTTGTGACAAGGGAGGAACGTGATGATCATTACTGAGGAATGGGTCATGCTTTAGCCATATGGAAAAAAAATTTAAGTGCCCGACATGAGTCATGGACTTATTAGAGAAAGGGCACACCTTGGTTCGATGATACTTCGGGGGACTTCTCATGGTCGAGACCAAGAGGAAGTCTTGGTGGAAGAGACTGATGTGATGATGATATGGGTTGGGTGACCGAGTTCACTAGACCGGATTGCAGACTTGGATAAGGATGACCGATTGTTGTGATGGGTCTACTTAGTTGGACAACATGGGCAACTTGAGTCATGGACATCAAGTTGGATACATGGAGCATGGCAATCTTATGCAAGGACATTATGCAGGAGCACTTGTAGAGGTGACACTTATGGGCATCCAATGAGGAGTGCCAATGCAGGGATGTTATGCGAATGGATTTGTTGATGTGACTTGGAGACTTTTATTTATGAGGTGACGGGGATTTTGTGCACTCTTTTACAACAAGGCCATGGACTTGGGTGGATTTGTGAGCAGACTGTGGAGCCTTCCTACTACATGGAGAGCCAAGGTATCTTGCAGGGACCTTTGGGCAGAGACATGTATGCTTGCTAGGGCGTTGGTTGGAGATGACTCCTCGAGCTCATGATGACATGAGGTTGTGACTTCAGAGGTCTTCATATTATGGTGGACTTAGAGAATTTGATGCTTTGAGGAGTTGAGGTAAGGTACTTTGATGTAGTATGGGGTGCATATTTTTGAGTACATTATGTGTGTGCTCGAGAGAGTGACTTGATGTGGAGGATCGATATGAGACACTTTGGAGTGATGGAGTTGCAATGATGATGATCCCTTGGCGGCAACACTTGGGCTTGGGTTGAGCTGAGACTTAACCAATTTTTACATATGGGAGCTGATTGGCTTCTAACCATGGGTAGCACATGGATGATGAGACAGGTGTATACTTGTTTCCTTGGTAGACTTAAGGGATGGCACATTACAGATATGATGGAGATTGCTTCATGGACCTGGATGTGGCACATCGAGAGTCGGGTTTGATGAGATGATCTCTTCATTTTGAGGAAATAGACTTTACACACATGGATTACGATGTTGGGATAGATGTGGCTGACTTAATGCAACACATTGATACCAAAAATCCTGGGCAACATGTTGGAGAGGAGATGGAGTTTACGTCATGGACCTGGCAATGGCTTACTTAGATGGAGATAGATTCTTGTTCGAGTTGATGTTGTGATAGGAGGCTAAGAGAAATGACCAATGATGGCATGAGGAGGTTCATTCTCATGGTTTGGATGCGACAGTTGGATTAGCTACCCAACTAGTTCGATTCATGGGTGCTAGTAGTGTACCGAGGTATGCTTGAGTTCTGTTAGAGTATCATGATAGTAGCTCACATGATGACGATACATGATGGGGTCAACCCGATATGTTATAGTGAGCACGTAGCTTGAGTTTGAGGGGCCAACCCTCCACAGTGGGGGTAGCATGTGGAGATTGCGATGAGGGTGGTTGATGATCATGGATTAAGGAGACTTTCCGATTCATGGAGACATGAGCCTTTATGGTTTATGTGATGGAAGAGAAGAGGCAGGCAGCGTGGGCATCTTTGGATGTTGGAGGTAGTGACACTTTGCAATTTTGTATGATGGTGTTGTCAAGGAAAAAAACCATTTAGAGTGGGGGAGTATGTCAGGCCCATGAATTGGGCATACCAGATGGGCGCATTTAACTGATGGGTTGATGGGAGTTGGAATGGGCACATGATGGGTGAGCAATGATTTGGGTGCTTGAACGATGAGTTGAGGGCGCATGAAAATGATGCGACAAGCCAACCAAACGAAGGAAATGTCTAACGCGAAAGTCATCTTGTGAAAATGGCTAAGTGTTGGATGGTGGGGAGTTTACATGTGGGGGCGGTCCCGCACTGGGGTGCCCACACCATGGGTCAACGTGGTGAAAATGGCGAAGTGACAAAACGAAGGGCTGACTTGAAAAAGTTGAAGCCCCATCGTAGGTTGGGCAGCCATATATATTAATGGACGGTTTCATGGAGGAATCATCAAGTTCAAATTCACAAGTGTAGTGCAAGCTCAAGGAGGGTGAGCTAAGGGTGAACGCAGAAAAGGTGTGGACATCCTTGACCGTAGCACTGAACAAAGAGCCGAAGGAATGCAGAATTGGGTATCGTAGGGCACATGGTGGAACTTTGCCTAATGGTGAGTTGAGATGAATGAGTGAGCATGACGAGTGTAGGGAGACCAACGAAGGGCATGCTACACGTCAATGAGCTGGCCTGAATGACCGATGGGTCCGTGGTGCGGAATAGTGTGTGGTGCAATTGGGTGATTATGTGGTGCAGTGGAATGTATGGATGGGGGTTGGAGAGTTGGGCAGACTGTGGGTGGGTGTCGGGTAGGGCGACACCCCGTGGGCACATTCGAACGAGGGCGAGTCTGCTCCATGATGAGTTAAGGTGAAACGATAGAGTGACAAAGTGTAGAACGAAGGCCAAATGATGGGTAGGTGGCACACTATGGTTAGGTCTAAATGGAGGCATGTTCTGAGATGAACGACACTCGGGTGTGATGGGAAGAATTATTCTTGGGCACTCCGAATAGTGGTTTTAGTGGTATGAAGGGTGTAGGCCTACGTGCACGAGTTGATAGATATTGTACCAAGGAAACTTGGGGTTTTCTTCAAAGACTGTAAAACTAAATATTTTGTGAAGTATTGATATTATTGGGTAGACTCATATTTCAGGGAGTTGCCCCTCCCAGTTTATTATCCACAGTGCATATATCTTAAAAAATAATAATTATGAATGATGTATGAATGTTTCTGCTCTGCTAATGAAAGTGTACTTAGGAAAATTGAAAAATAAACTAAGTATAGAAAGTAGGCATAGTCCACGATTGCAAGTATTGTTAAAAGGAAAGTGGTCTATGGTGCCGCACCTACTATAATGCGGTTGGAAGAGTACCGCCAGTGTAGGGGCGTGATAGATCCCTCGCTCGTTCAATCATTCGGCCCGATGCCCTCACACACCCTCGCCTGAACACCTTCAAATGAATTTTCCCGTCTGGTTCTTGAGGCAGACGCCCTCACCCAAATGCCTTCAAATGATTGTTCAGAAAAATGCCCTTAGACACCCTCACCCATTCGATCGCTCAACCTGATGCATTTTCACGCCCTCGCCTGAACGCCTTCGCATGACCTGTAGCTCCATTTTTTGCATTTTCTACGGCTCCATGCAGCCCAAGGGTCCACCTGTATTTCACCCAATTTCAGTCTTCCCATGTAGCTCACCTTCCTAGCTTGCATAAACACTTGGAAGCTTTGCTTGAATGATTTTTTCCATCATCCCAATGCTTTAATTATATGGTGATTGGCCCATCGGTTAGCACATCGACTCACCAAGCCGACCCATCATTTCATCCAACTCACCCATCCGTCACGTTGACCCATTGTGTGGGCGCCCATGTGCGAGACCGCCCCCACATATAAACTTTCCATCGCCCAACACTTACTCATTTCATGCTGACTCTTTCTATCTCATGTTGGCTCGTCTCCTCTATTGTTCAGCCCAACTCGTCACACAGTGCAGGCACACCCAACTCTCAAGTTACCCTAGCTCATCACCGACTCGCCCGTCGTGCGCCCTTTTCCAAGCGAACCACAACTCGTGGGCCTTACATTATCCCCCACTCTAAATGGCTATCGTCCTCGACAACACTGTCATACAACATCGCAAAGTGTCGCTAGCTCCAACATCAAAATTCTCATCTTGCCTACCACTTCTTTGCCATCACATAAACCATAAAGGCTTATGTCTTCCATGAATCGAAAAGTTCCTTACTCCATGACCATCGAACAAATCCATCACAGTCCCCACATGTTACCCCACTATGGAAGGCTAGTCCCTCCAACTCAAGCTACATGCTCACTACAACATATCATGTTGATCTCATCCTCTATCATTATCATGTGAACTACTGCCATGATACTCCAACACAATGCTAACACATCTGTGTACATTGCTCGAGCCCCATGATCTTAACTAGTCAGGTGATCAGTCCAACTATCATGCTCAAACGATGAGAATGCACATCCTCATGCCATAATTAGTCATTTCTACTAAACTCCTATCACAACACCAACTCGATCAAGAATCCATATCCATCTCTATCAAAGTGTAAGCCATGCCCAGGTCCATGAAGTAAAATCCATCTTGTCTACAACGTGTTGCCCATGATGTTTGGTATCATTGTGCTACATGAAATTATCCACATCTATCCCAACATCATTATTTGTATGTGTAAAATCCATATCCCCAAAGTGAAGAGATCCTCTCATCAAATTGGCTCTTGATATGCCACATCCAGGTCCATGAAGCAACCTCCATCATATCTATAATGTGAAATCCTCAAGTCTATCAAAGAAGCAAGCATACACCTATCTCATCATCCATGGGTTGCCCATGATCATAGACCAATCAGCTCCCATGTATGAAAAGTGGTTAGGTCTTGGCTCAACCCATGCCCAAGTGTTTCCACCAAGGTATCATCATCGCTGCAACTCCGTCACTCCAAAGTGTCTCATATCGATCCTCCACATCAAGTAACTCTCTCAAGCACACCCATACATGTACTCAAAGGTATGCACCCCATATTGCATCAAGGTCTCTGACCTCAGCTCCTCAATGCCTCAGATCCTCCAAGTCCACCATAATATGAAGTTCCTAAAAGTCACAACCTCATGTCATCATGAGCTCCATGAGTCATCTCCAACCAACATCCTAGCAAGTATACATTTCTCTATCCAAAAGTCCATGCAAGATGCCTCAGATCTCCATGTAGTAGGAATGCTCCATATTCTACTCATAAATCCAACCAAGTCCATGGCCTTGTTGTACAAGAGTGTACAACATATCCATCGGCTCATAAGTAAAATATCTCCATATCACATCAGCAAATACATCTACATAACATTGCTACCCTGGCACTCATCATTGGATGCCCATAAGTGACACCTCTACAAGTGATCCTACATAATGTCCCTACATAAGACTTCTGTGGTCCATGTCTCCAACTTGATGTCTATGACTCAAGTTGACCATATTGTCCAACTAAGTAGACCCATCATAAAAAGCATACATCCTCATTCAAGTCTGCAATCCGGTCTAGAGAACTTGGTCACCAAAACCATATCATCATCACATGAGTCTCTCCCAGCATGGCTCCCCCACTAAAGGTTCCACCAAGACTTTCTCTTGGTCACGGCCATGAGAAGCCCACCCAAGTGTCATCAAACTCCAGTGTGTTCCCTTCTCCAATCTATCCATGAGTCATGCTGGGCACTTAGCCAGTTTCTCCATATGGGTAAAGCATGACCCATTCCTCTGCAATGATCATCACGTTCCTCCCTTGTCACGGGCATTTGCACCTTCTGCCATAAGGCCACAAACAAAACCAACAAGCTCTACAATAGTCAATGGTCCTTGCCTCTCCATATGAGTTCTCATTGTATACATCCATGGTAAGATCCTCCATCACATTGGAAAACTGATTTTTCCCTTCCCTGCATATGGTCCATCCTCCAAAAGCTCAAATGAAACACAAGTGTAAATAGTACTTACTTCATCATGAGGCTCCTCCATGTGAGTATCCTCATCCACCAATGTCTGCAAACTGTACAATTCTAGCCAAACTTGAACAATTTCAAGTTTATTCTCCATCGTTGTCACACCTGCAACATCCTCAGACATCATGAATTCCTCTTCTTCGTCATCACAATCTGTAGCTACAACCTGCTCCATTTCCAACCAAGTGGAAGATGTTTGTTTTCGACATTCCTTTCCAAGACTTCAAGTTCATATCAAATAAGTGGGTTCTCTTCTATCATCAGCTTCAACCTATATAAGGTCAGCAAGATCCTCCCTTCATACTCTTCCAAACCTGCCATGTCTTGTCATTCAGCTTGGCCCAATCATGAAGCTTCACCCCTGCTTAACTAGTCACGAAGTGTAGCACTTCACCTGGAATTTTGAATCACCAAAGTGCATAGAATACAGACCTCTGATACCACCTTTCATGAAGTGCATTGGGATCAAATTTTATGCAAATTTGATTCTCTGAATCATAGATCTAATATCACCTATCACAAAGTGCAGTGGGATCAACTTTTCTGCAAATCTAATTCTCTAAATCAACTCTGATACCACTTGTCATGAAGTGCAGTGGGATCAGTTTTTTGGAAAATCTGATTCTCTGAATCAAGCCTCTGATACCGATAGGTGGTATCAGATCCCTAATTCAGATAATGAGTTGAAGTGCAACTTACGGTTGATTCAGTGGCTGGTATGTGATGAAGAAGTCTGACAGGTGATTCAGATTTACAGTTTATGGTCTACACAAGATCACAAAGGAAGAGGATGGAAACAATGGCAGAATAACCTCAGGTGATGATGGGTGAATTTAGCCAAGATGCTAGAGGGGCTTTCCTTGAAAAGGTATTGGATCGTGTGGAAGAATTGGATTCCAATATGGCTTCAATGAAGGCTGAGAACATGCAGGTTCATGAAGGATATGCGAATGTGAAGGATCACCTTGAGGATCTCAAGGTTTGATACGAGTATACATAATGGGAGTATACACAAACAAAAGAAGAAGTCAAGAAGATTGGTGAATCAAGAGATCAAGGTTTGGCTGAAATCTTGAAATTGCGGCAAGCTCTTGATGATGCTGTAGATGAGATCATAGTTTTGAAGAAGGCTGTGAGACACAACTCAGGTGGAGGTGTGACTCATGTCAAAGTCAAATAGTTGGATTCCTATGATGGAAAGAGGAGTGCAAAAACTCTTGGTAACTTTCTATGGCATATGGAACAGTACTTGGAGCGTTTGGGATTGTTCGATGAGGAAACCAAAGTGAAGGTAGCTGCTCAATTCTCGACGAAGGATGCTAAGATGTGGTGGCAAAGAAAGATGGATCAGATTGCCAATGGCAATGCTGAAGACATAACTTTGTTGGATGACATGAAGAAGGCTTTGCAAACCCACTTCAGTCCATAAGATGAAACATGGGATGCAAGGATGAAGATAAAGTATATAAAGAAAATGGGAAGTCTATAGGCACATCATCAAGAGTTCTCAAGTGTGGTTTTGGAACTTCTAGACATGGCAGAAAGGGACAAAGTGTTCAACTTTATCATAGGTCTAAAATCTTGGGCATGAAATGAAGTGAAGAGACAAAAGATTAAGACACTTTAGGAGGAATTTGTTGCTGTGGATCATTTGGTGGAACACTACAATGAGGGTTCTGAAGAGAAAAAGAAGAAGTATGACAAACTGAAAGAAAATACTACGAAGAGGACACTTCAAGATTGAATGACAAGTCGAAGACGAAGAAACCGTTGAAGTGTTGGATATGTGAGTAACCACACATGGTGAAGAATTTTCCTTCAAGACTAAAGGTGGCTTCCTTGGCACGGTCCAATGTGAAGAAGAAAGAAGAAACTTCTATAGGGGTTATGTAGATTCTAGGAGCTACAGTGGCTATGGATGTTGTCTCAAGGAGAGACCCAAAAATAAACAAATTGCAGTATGTCGAAGTGAGGGTTGGGAGTGCTATTGTGCTTACTATGGTAGATAGTGGCACAACTCACAACTTTAAGAGTGAGGATACTGCGAGAAGGATTGGGCTAAAGTTTGTACCAGTGCAGGCACAAATGAAGACAATGAATTCTCCTCTAGATTCTTCGATTGGTGTGGTTGAAAAAGTGGATGTGACACTTGGTGAATGGACAAGGAAAGTCGATTTCACTGTAGTGTAGATAGGCGTCTATGAGGTTGTACTGGGTATAGAATTCATGAAGGAATTTGATGCTATGATCATTCCCCATATGAAGAAACTGTACACTTATGACAGATGAGAGGATGTACCCATTGGTGTACCAACCTTGGGAGTAACTAAGCCCGAATGTAAGTTGACAACGATGAATATGGAGAATGAGAAAAGAGATGAAGAGATCTGTAAGCAGTTGTCTGTTGCAGAGGCAAAGCTTGCAGAGTAGTCAAAGGTTATCAGGACCTTGTCATATAGCATCTTGGATCTATCTAAGAGGCTAGAAGCAGTGGAGGATGACGAAGACGAAGAGTATGTGAGGCTGAATGTTCAGATGGAGAATAGGGAAGCATACTCACAGAGAATGGAAGTGCAAGATATGGATCGGTGGATTGAATTGATTAGTGACGGATAGCCTTCAAACTCCGCTCCCTCCTCATCATCTTAGACTATCACGAAGGATGAGGCTCATTGTTAGTTGATCATGACAGTGAGTCTCCAAACACTTTGAGCAGGAATCTAGGGGTGAGGCGATACAGGTTGATAGGTAGCATGCAGTGGGCAGTCATGACGATGTAGGAGTATGAATTCTTGTGGAGGCGATGCATGGTTGGATTAGCTACCCAACTAATCACCGACATAAGGGGTACCAACACATGATTCCTTGTAGAGCATTGACATACCTATGGTGTGAGGTAGGTTGCGTAGTGGACATCTAGATTACCCATATACACGGTTGCATGGATGATTATCTTGGTGATGGATGGTTGTTGGGATGAGGATTTGTCGAGGACGATAAAGACTTGGAGTGGGGAAGGATGTAATGTCCCCGGGTTAGAACGAAGATTGCTGATGGGCACATGATGGACGATGGGCAAGCTGGAGTAACCGACGAGCCATCGTGCCCGCACGGTGTGACACGTCGGTCGAAATGATGGAGAAACATGAAAGATCATTTGACAAAAAAAATTAAGAATAATAATAATAATTAATTAATTAAAATAATCAGAGACATCCGACTTCTCATCAAAAATTGAGAGCCGACATTCATCTTTTCTCTCCTCATTACTATTTAACCATAAAATAAGCTCTTCTTCTATCAAGCATTCAAGTTGTCGTGATGATGGATCCCGGTTTGGATTTGAAACGTTGGCAAAAAATGGTTCTTACTGTGGATTATCCGGTGACTAAGTGAAAATGGCTAAGTGTCGAGAAGATTGGGTCGACGAGCTTATATGGTGGGGCGGTCCCGGGTGTGGGCGCCCTCACCTTGGCCGACACCGAAAGATAGCCAAAAAGCCAAAATGGTGGGTTGGTTGGCTTGGCTTGACATGCAGTAAAAGTGGTGAGTGGCATATATATAGAGCATGGGCAAGGTGGAGAAGACAATCAATCCTTCAACACTCAAAAGGCAAGTGCGAGCTCATAAGAGGAGTTGAGGATGAACCAAGGGAGGAGAGTTGAAGACTGGGCAAAGGTATAGGTGGTTCTTATCCTGAAGCACCAAAGCCGCAAATCAAAAGGCTTTCAGTGGCAGTCTCAAGAGGGTAGGCCATAGGCATAGCTGAACAGACGGGCGAACTCATGGACGGGTTGAACGATTGTGTAGGGCACAGGTTTGTCATGCAGGTACACACAGAGCACTGAGTTGGAGAACTTGTTGGTGGGCAGGCCTGATTCAGAGAATCAAATTTGCAGAGAAGTTGATCCCACTACACTTTGTGATAGTTGGTATCAGAGCTTGATTCAATCAAACCAGGCTTACCGAAGGAAGTGTTACACTTCGTGACAAGTTTAGCAGGGGTGAATCAATGTGCTTGGGCCAAGCTAAACGATAAGATATGGAAGGTTTGAAAGAAAACAAAGGGAGGCTCTTGTTGACCTTATACAAGTTGAAGTAGATGAAAGAAGAGAACCCATAGATTTAAGATGAACTTGAAGTCTTGGAAAGGAACATTGAAGACAAACTTATTCAACTCGGTTGGACAATCAAGTAGGTTGTAGCTATAGATTACGATGACAAAGAAGAGGAAGCCATGATGTTTGAGGATGTTGTAGATATGACAGTGATAGAGTATGAACTTGAAATTGTCCATGTTGGACCAGGATCATGCATTTTGTAGACATTGGTGGATGAGGATACTCACGTGGAGGAGCCTCATGATGAAGTTAGTACTTATACTTATGTTTCATTTGAGCTTTTGGCAGATGGGCCATCTGCAGGGAAGTGCAAAATCAGTTTTCCACTACGATGGAGGATATTACCATGGTCTACGATGAGACCTTGTATGGAGAGGCAAGGACCACTGACTATTATAGAGCGTGTTCTGGCTATTTATGACCTTATGGGAGAAGGTACAAACGCCTGCGACAAGGGAGGAATGTGATGATCATTGTGGAGGAATGGGTCATGCGTTAGCCATATGGAAGAATTGGCTAAGTGCCCGACATGACTCATGGACAGATTGGAGAAGGGAACACACCTGAGTTTGATGATACTTGGGTGGACTTCCCATGTCCGAGACCAAGAGGAAGTCTTGGTGGAACCTTTAATGGGGGAGCCATGATGGAAGAGACTCATGTGATGATGATATGGTTTGGGTGAACGAGTTCACTAGACTGGATTACAGACATGGATGAGGATGATCAATTGTTGTGATGGGTCTACTTAGTTGGACAACATGGGCAACTTGAGACTTGAACATCGAGTTGAAGAAATGGAACATGGTAGTCTTATGCATGCACCTTATACAGGAGCACTTGTATAGGTGTCACCTATGGGCATCCAATGAGGAGTGCCGAGGCATGGATGTTATCTGGATGGATTTGTTGATGTGACATGGAGATGTTTTACTTATGAGTCGATGGGATGTTGTGCACTCTTGTACAACAAGGCCATGGACTCGGTTGGATTTGTGAGCAAACAAGGGAGAATTTCTACTACACGGAGAGTTGAGGCATCTTACAGAGACCTTTGGGCTGAGACATGTATGCTTGCTAGGATGTTGGCTAGAGATGACTCATGGAGCTCATGATGACATGAGGTTGTGACTTTTGGGGACTTCATATTATAGTGGACTTGGAGTATCTGGTGCATTGAGGAGTTGAGGTTAGGGACTTTGATGCAGTATGGGGTGCATACTCTCGAGCACATTTATGGGTGTACTTGAGAGAGTGACTTGATGTGGAGGATAGATATGAGACACTTTGGAGTGATGGAGTTGCAACAATGATGATGCCTTGGTGGCAACACTTGGGCATGGGTTGAGCCAAGACTTAACCACTTTTTACACATGGGAGATGATTGGTTTCTAACCATGGGTATCAGATGGATGATGAGATAGGTGTATACTTGTTTCCGTGGCAGACTTGAGGGATGGCACATTACAAATATGATGGAAGTTGCTTCATGGACATGGATGTGGCACATTGAGAGTTGGTTTGATGAGAGGATCCCTTGATATTGAGGAGATGGATTTTACACATATGGATGATGATGTTGGAATAAATGTGTTTGATTTCATGCAGCACATTGACACCAAACATCATGGTAATCATGTTGCAGATGAGATGGAGTTTACTTCATGGACCTTGGCATGGATTACATTTTGATAAAGATGGAAATGGATTCTTGATGGAGTTGATGTTGTGACAGGAGGCTAAGGGAAATGACCGATAATGACATGAGTAGGTTCATTCTCTGGTTTGGATGCGATAGTTGGATTAGCTACCCAACTAGTTCGATTCATGGGTGCTATCAGTGTACCGAGGTATGCTTGAGTTGTGTTAGAGTATCATGGTAGCAGTTCACATGATGACGATACATGATGGGGTAAACACAATATGTTGCGATGAGCATGTAGCTTGAGTTGGGGGAGAAACCTTCCATAATGGGGCCAACATGTTGAGATTGAAACGATGGTGGTTGATGATCATGGATTGAGGAGTCTTTTCGATCTATGGAGACATGAGCCTTTATGGTTTATGTGATGGCAAAGCAGAGGCAGGAAGCATGAACATTTTGATGTTGGAGCTAGCGACACCTTGCGATGTCTTATGATGGTTTTATCAAGGATAACAACCGTTTAGAGTGGGGGAGTATGTCAAGCCCATGACTCGGGCATGTCGGGCAGGTGTGTTCAACTGATGGGCTGGTGAGAGTTGGCATGGGTGCACGACGGGTGAACGACAAGCTGGGCGGTTGAACGGAGAGTTGAGGGTGCTTGCGAACGGTGCGATGAGCCGACCGAACAAAGTAAACATGTGGCATGAAATTCATCTTGTGAGAATGGCTAATTGTTGTACAGTGGAGATATTATACTTGGGGGTGGTCCCATACGGGGGTGCCCACACCATGGGCCGATTTGGTGAAAATGGCGAAGTGACAAAACGAAGGGTTGGCTTGACAATAGTCGAAGCCCTACTATAGGTTGTGTTAGTGTCAGTCTTTGTAGCCTTCCTCCAATGATAAAATATGCTCTTACAAAGTGATTTTAAGCTGTCAAGGTCAATTCTTTTCATTTTAGTGAGTCTTCAAGCAAAATTTGGTCACTAGGCATTAGGTCTAGGGTTTTCTTTTACTCCTGTCAAAGTTATCGAAATGTCAGTCCTTGTCACCATTCAGCTAAGTGTACTATCATTCAGAGGGTTTTCATCATCACGTCAAGGTCTAATGGGTAATTTTACACCTTGTTCATGCTTCAGTTGCGTCTAGGTAAGGTCATTTCCCTCTCCTAGGGTTTTGAAGGCAATTTCTCTTGGACAGTCAAATCATTGGCAAAGCTTGTATCTTGATGTTCATACACCTTCCCCTATCCTTAAATTACCTTATCAAACACTTCCCATCATTGAGATCCCCCAAATTCCTCATTTTTGCACAAACCCTAGTTTCTTGCTACAACTTGGCAATTTTCTAGGCTAGGCCTGTGTTTCGCCCTTTTGGACCCCTTCCCCTCACTTAATTTCTGAGATTCCACTTTCCCCTACTTCCTAACATCCCTCCCTACTTCCCAAAATTTCCTCAAGAATTTAGAATCCCCCTATCCCCTTCATTTCGCTTCATTTCAACAAATCCCCTGTTCCACACATTGGGATAGGTTTCACTCAAATGATGTTTCTGAGCAATAAAAGATGATTTTTTGAAAACTAGGAGACCTTTTTGTCTACAATAGGCCAAGGAAGAAAAAACTCCACTTTTTACAAATGTGTCATGGTTTTAGAGAAATGTCAAAAATACAATTGCCTCGGTAGAATTGATGCACCTCTAAAGTGACCTTGGAAAAATCAAGTTTTCTCCTAGCTTGGTTGCCCAAATGACTTGATTGATGCATCAAATGATAACTAGACACAAAGAGATTTCCAATGTGCTATCATCAGCTCAATTTGGAGTTAAGAAAGGCATTCAAAAGTTGACTGCAACAAGACTCTGCCTTGATCTTTGCTAGGGAAAATGAACTCCAAATTAAAAAATTCTAGTTGGGTTGGAAAGTAGACTCAAATACCTTTCCAACGAACTACCATTCACCCAATTTGGACACAGGGAAGGCCTCCACAAGGCTCCTACAAAAAGGCGTGGCGCACTGGGGAGGCACGACGCACTAGGAGAAATTTTCCTGTGTAAATTTACACTGGCGTGGCGCACTCGAGAGGTGGGGCGCACTAGGCTAAAAGGCCTGAAATTCATTGAAATCTTCCTCCAAATTGCAAATTCTTCTTTCCACAAGTAGGTAGAGCCTCCATTTTTGTGTTTCATCCAAGTTTGTGCTAGGGTAGGGTGGTTGATGAATGGTAATGGTTAAAACGAAAACATCAAACCTTATCTTTTAAAATACCTCAAGGAAACTTGTTGCTAGGATTTCAAATCACTGTTTTGTCACCAAGTTCACTCCCTCATCTCATTTTTCTTTTGATTTCATCCTTCCCTAAGTTCCCCTGTCTCCCTAAGTTCATCAATTCCTTCTCCTATATTCCCTTTACCAAATTCTCAAACCCCACACCTCATACCCTACACAACAATTCCTAACCCTATTCATCAAATTCCTCGAAACCCTCCTACATTTCCCTGATTCATATAGTCCCAATAGTCCCTAATCCCTCAATACTTTTCCCTCCCCTTTCTTATTTCACTATTTTTCCTCGGTGGAAGAGGTTGCACAGTCATTAAGACAGTCCAACACAGTTTGACACATCAATGCCACAGGTCCAGGATAAAGACAAAAGAGGAAAAAAGAGCATCATCGACTCCAGATATTGGTTTAGGCATCATTGGCCCACAATTTCCCTTGATGAAGAAGCTCTAGCCCAAATTTCAAGAAATTTGGAGCAATTTTTGACATTTTGAAATTTTTTGCACTAAAAAATAGGGTTTTTCTCCCTCTATGCTACACCACGTAGCACACACTTTTCCTAGGGAGCTCCAAATGGAAAAAAGTTTATATTCTTTATTTTTCGTGAAAAATCATGACTTTTGGTGCATGGCCAAGAATTTTGGGCAAGTTTTGAGTCCTCAGGAGGTCAGAAACACCCAAAAAATGACCTCTCTACCCCTATTTTGACACACATGAAGCAGTCTTGGGAGATTGAGGTTTTGGAGGGGCAAATGGGTAGAAAATTCAAAAATTCCACTTGGGTTGGAAAGCAGACAGGCAGGGCATTCCAACAAGCACAATTGGGCTCAACTTGGACTTCAGAAATTGCCTCAAACTCAGTCTCAAAGTGACGTGACGCACATAGAAATTGACACGACGCACAAAGGTTTTTTGCCAAATTTTTCACCTTCCAGCTCAGAAATTCGGCCACTTTCACTAGTTTTGCTTTGTGATGTAATTTTTGATCTATCTTGATGTAATTGGATAAACATGATGTAATTTGGGCAGTTATTTACTTGTTCTAGAGGATTCATTCACTAAAAAGTGAAAAATTAATGAATGAATCAGTTTCCTATCTTATAGAGGCAAGTTGTCTTTATTGCCTAGATTTTAGTGCTTTGTTTAGAATTGGTTCAAACAGCTCTTAGAATGATGAGATCAACCCATAGAGGCAAGGGAATGGGTTGGGCTAGTCTATATCATGTAATTCCTGAGTCATTTTCAAGGTTGGACACTTGGGATTGCTTTGGCATATTATTGTACATTTTATCTCTGCATTTTTCGCTAAGGAAGGACCAGGGTTTTGCAGCACTATTTGGGATCCATGTGGCCTTATGTTTTGATGGTGTGATTATCTGAGTAATTGTAGGTTCATTAGTGTTATGTGCATCATTTTCCTCTCTTTTCTTTTGAATTTGAACAAATGAGTGATTAAGTTGGAATCCATTAATTGTTATGCTTTGCCTTTGAATTTGTTTAAATTTCCATGTTTTCATATGTTTAAGGATAATTCTTAAGACCCTCTTGCTCTCCTTAGCTCCTCACCAGTCTGATCTATTCATTCACTCAATTTAAAGCATAAAAATGATTTCCTTCCTTGCCCCAATCAGAACTCTGCAGAAATTGTGCCTCATCCCGGAGCCCAATTTTCCTTTCCCTGTTTCCAACACAAAACCCCCAAAAACTCATTACAAACCCTAGTACTTCATACCTAGCCTAAAATTAGCTTTTATTTTAGTCATGTCGAGCCCCATCGCTTGTCTTTTGCCGAGATCGACCTGGAGAGAACCCTCTCCTGTCCTCATAGGGCTAACTACGAGGCTGAGCGTGGTTTGATGTGGACCTAGAACCTTTTCTTTTCAGCCTGAGGAAAATCTAGGCTCTAACATAGCGGCGACTCCACTGGGGAAGAAAATGGTTTGCTTGTTGATGTCATTGGTTTTATAAGCTATAGATGGAGCCTAAAGTTATGCTAGGTAGCCTTTGAAACGCTTTTGCTTTGCATTAGCAGAAGTAGATAAATGCTGCTTCAGTCAAACTCCGGTCTAGCTTGTAAACATGACATCTGACTTGTTAATTGCCCCAGTACATGTATCAATTTCATATCTGATGGTTGATGGTGGACAATGATCATACACTTGCAAGGCTAAAATCATTCACCTGGCGACTCCAAATTAGTTTTGAGATCAGATCTAAAGACTCCACTGGAGGATGATCCTGACCAGCAGAAACATGAAAGGAAAATATGGAAAGATCAGGCATTCAAGTTGGAATTTCATCCAAGACATTTTGTTCTTTGTTCTAAATTATTTCTTCTCTTTTCTCGAGAATGTAAAGAATGCTTTGCAAAGTATACTATGTTTGAGAAAATATCCCAAGCCTGCAGTTGATTCTTTCCCTTTGACGATTGTGAATACCAAAGATTTGCATGCATTTTAGCTTGATCAAGAACTTTCTTCTAAATTTTGTGATGACTCTCTTCAGCATGATGAGCCTAAAGAGAACAAACCTGATCCCGTAGCTCTTGTATATACTCCAACAACTTTTATAATCCTAGATAGGTATAAACCTCTTGTTTTACCTTCCGTTCTTCATGCTTTCCCCAAAAGCTTTGATCTATACTTGTCGAGGTTTGACGGTGAATGTAAGAATGTCAACGCTGAGCAACATGTGCAGAATTTTGAGTCATTTTTAGAAGTTTTGGAGGTTGATGAAGAAGATGTCAATATTAGGATTTTTTCTCTTTCTTTGCAAGGAAAAGCCAAGAGTTGGTTCAAAACCCTACCTGATGCGAGCATCTCAGATCTCCAGTAGTTCGTCATAGTTTTCCTCGACAGGTGGATGATCGGACATAACCTTTTCCTTATTTTAGAAGAGTATAACCAGCTGAAAAGACTGCCAGGGGAGACAGTACAATAGTTTTCTGCCAGATTTAACCAAGTTTATTATTCGATGCCAGTTGATATAAGACCTCCTCCTAGATCTACTCTCTTACACTATCTGGGTGCCTTTGATCTAGAAATGGAGTTTCAGCTAAGAGAAAGGAATCTCGCAACACTTGAAGAGATGCAAAATAGTGCAGTAAATGTAGAGGCTCACTTGGTGATCCAAAGGGCAAGGTTGAAAGAAGAAGAGACAAAAAACATAGATCCGGAGGAATCAACATCTCTAGAGGTAAAGCTTGAGATTTTGAAAAGTGCAGTGGAAGAGATGATGCAAAATATCACCACAAGGAATGAGAATAACGTTCAAGCCCGTGGCTCACTGATTGAAGAAGAACAAGTTGTTGATCCAAAACATCTTCTTTCTTATCCCAATTGTCATAGATCTGATAATGATTGTCTTATAGATCATCTTGGAGAAGAGATAACTATTGATATGACATGTATGCTTGATGATGTGTTTTATACTAATGATTTCCCTTAGTTTGATCAGTATGATGATGATGATTATGTTCTCCAAAAAGAAGCTAATCTTGTAGAAAAATCATCAACTAGTTTGTGGGAGGAAGAAGTTCACTTTCAGCAGCTCGAATACAGTGATCAGCGGATGCATATCAGCTATGATAGTGACAAGGAAAGTGCAACAAATTTTGAAGTAAGTGAAGGATCTTTGCCTTTTTGTTTTGCTTCGTTTCAGTTCATCAGAGACAACTTCCATGCAATCAAAAATCAGCTGTCAACAAGTCTTGATTTGGACCATCTTGAGGGAAATGAAAACCTTGTTCAAGGCTTCTCATATTCAGATATCTAGCCCCCAAATGCCATTGATTGTCAAGTTGCACATGAAGACTTGGAAGCTAGAACATATGCTCAGATGATGCAAGATGATTCCATACCATTTTGTTTCAACTCATTTCAGTTTTTGAAGGGAAAATTGCATAGTACATATTTATTAAAAAATGAGCAGCATGTAGGCAATCATGTAATCACATTGGAACCAATAGAAAATGGGTTGCAGCAGTCTTTTCAAGTTTTACATGATCCCCTAGCTGATATTTTGGATGAGGTTTGCAGTCAAAGTCCTCCATTGACTATATGTGTGCCTGAAATGTGTAGTGATATAAACTTGACTCGGTCGCTGGTTTCTTTGTCATGTTTAGCAGGAGTCTCGTTACAAAGCTCAGATCAAAGTTTGCATTCATGGTATAAAGAGACGAGAAGTAATCGATTGGATGAGCTAAGTCACAGTGTGCATGAATTTCAAGATCCTTATGCAGTGTTTTTGGAGGCGGATAGAGAATCCATAGCATTCAATAGATATGTTTCCATGTTGTCATGGGAGTTGCCTTTCAGTAGTTCTCTCTTGTTTTTCATAAGTGAGTACTTGCGGAGAATTCAAACAGCAGAGGGAATACTTACTTGGTTGCATTGGTTGTTTCATTTCACTTGATCAGGTGATGAATGAAACTGTTAGAGTAGGTTTTGATGAATAAACTCCACTTTGAGCATCATTTCTAGTTTGTCGGTTGTGTTTAAGTATCGAGTTAGTTTTTAGTTGAGTCATGAGTCATTTGTGAGTTAGTTTTCAGTCTTGTTGTTAAGTTAGTTTGTGTCGGTTTTTAGTCATGCATTTCAGCTTGAGTCTTTGACTCCATTGCCCAATGGACGAAGGCACTGCCTGCTTTCCCAAAGCTCTGTGGTTCTTGGCACCTCCAAGGAGCTACCATCCCCATTGGAGCCAATGTTAGTGTCAGTCTTTGCAGCCTTCCTCCAGTGATCAAATATGCTCTTACAAAGTGATTTTAATGTGTCAAGGTAAAATTTTGTCATTTTAGTGAGTCTTCAAGCAAAATTTGGTACTAGGCATTAGGTCTAGCGTTTGCTTTTACTCCTATCAAAGTTGTCCAAATGTCGGTCCTTGTCACCATTCAGCTGAGTGTACCATCATCTAGAGGGTTTTCATCATCATGTCAAGGTCTAATGGGTCATTTTACACCTTGTTCATGCTTCAGTTGCGTCTAGGTAAGGTCATTTCCCTCTCCTAGGGTTTTGAAGGCAATTTATCTTGGACGGTCAAACCATCAGCAAAGCTTGTATCCTAATGTTCATATACCTTTCCCTATCCTTAAAGTACCTTATCAAACACTTCCCATCACTTAGATCCCCCAAATTCCTCATTTTTGCACAAACCCTAGTTTCTTGCTACAACTTGGCAATTTTCTAGGCTATGCCTGTGTTTTGCCCTTTTGGACCCCTTCCCCTCACTCAATTTCTGAGATTGCACTTTATCCTACTTCCTAACATCCCTCCCTACTTCCAAAAATTTCCTTAAGAATTTAGAAGCCCCCTATCCCCTTCATTTCGCTTCATTTCGACAAATCCCTTGTTCCACACATCTAGACAGGTTTCACTCAAATGATGTTTTTGAGCAATAAAAGATGAATTTTTGAACACTGAGAGAGTTTTTCTCCAAAAAAAGCCAAGGAAGAAACATCTCCTTCATTTTTTACACAAGTGTCATGGTTTTAGAGACATGTCAAAAATACAATCGCCTCGGGAGAATTGATGCACCTCTGAAGTGACCTTGGAAAAATCAAGTTTTCTCCTAGCTTTTTTGGTCAAATAACTTGATTGATGAGTCAAATGATAATTTGAAACAAAGCGCTTTCCAATGAGCTATCATGAGCTCAATTTGGAGTTGAATAAGGCATTCAAAAGTTGACTGCAACAGCACTCTGCCTTGAGGCAACCTCATTTGGCACATTTTGTCCAGTCCTGGAATATTTGCTTTTTGGTAGGGAAAATGAACTCTAAATTGAAAAATTCTAGTTGGGTTGGAAATTAGACTCAAAGAACTTTCGAATGAGCTATCTTGCACCCAGTTTGGACACCGGAAAGGCCTCCAAAGGGCTTCCGCAAAAAGGAGCGGCGCACTGGGAGAAATTTTCCAGTGTAAATTTACACTGGTGCGATGCACTAGGGAGGCACGGCGCACTAGGCTAAAAGGCCTGAAATTCATTGAAATATTCCTCCAAATTGCAAATTATTATTTCCACAAGTAGGTAGAGCCTCCATTTGTTTGTTTCATCCAAATTTGTGCTAGGGTAGGGTGGTTGATGGATGGTAATGGTTAAAACGAAAACATCAAACCCTATCTTTTAAAATACCTCAAGGAAACTTGTTTCTAGGATTTCAAATCACTTTTTTTTCACCAAGTTCACTCCCTCATCTCATTTTTATTTTGATTTCATCATTCCCTAAGTTCCCCTATCTCCCAAATTTCATCAATTCCTTCCCCTATATTCCCTTTCCCAAATTCTCAAACCCCACACCTCATACCCTACACAACAATTCCTAACCCTATTCATCAAATCCCTGAAAACCCTCCTACATTTCCCAAATTCCTATAGTCCCAATAGTCCCTAATCCTTCACTACTTTTCCCTCCCCTTCCTTATTCACTATTTTTCCTCGGTGGCAAAGGTTGCACAGTCATTAAGATAGTCCAACACAATTTGACACATCAACGCCACAAGTCCAGCATAAAGACAAACGAGGCAAAAAGAGCATGATCAACTCTAGATATTGGCCAAGGCATCCTTTGCCCACCATTTCCCTTGATGAAGAAGCTCTAGCCCAAATTTCAAGAAATTTGGAGCAATTTTTTACATTTTGAAATTTTTTGCACTAAAAGACAAGGTTTTTCTCCCTGTGCGCTGCGCCACGTGGCGCGTGCTTTTCCTAGGGAGCTCTAAATGGAAAAAAGTTTATATTTTTGGATTTTTCGTGAAAAATAATGACTGTTGGTGCATGGCCAAGAAGTTTGGGCAAGTTTTGAGTCCCCAGGAGGTCAAAAACACCCTAAAAATGACCTCTCTGCCCCTATTTTGACAGACAAGAAGCAGTCTTGGGATATTGAGGTTTTGGAGGGGCAAATGGGTTACAAAATTCAGAAATTCCACTTGGGTTGGAAAATAGAAAGGCAGGGCTTTCTAACAGGCACACTTGGCCTCAATTTGGACTCCAGAAAGTGCCTCAAACTCAGTCTCAAAGTGGCGCGACGCACAAAGAAATTATCGCGGCGCACAGAGGTTTTTTGCCAAATTTTTTACCTTCCAGCTCAAAAATTCGGCCAGTTTCACTATTTTTGCTTTGTGATGTAATTTTTGATCTATCTTGATGTAATTGGATAAACATGATGTAATTTGGGCACTTATTTACTTGTTCTAGAGGATTCATTCACTAAAAAGTGAAAATTTAATGAATGAATCAGTTTCCTATCTTGTAGAGGCAAGTTGTTTTGATTGCCTAGATTTTAGTGATTTGTTTAGAATTTGTTGAAACAGCTCCTAGAATGATGAGCTCAACCCCTAGAGGCGAGGGAATGGGTTGGGGTAGTCTATATCATGTAATTCCTAAGTCATTTTCAGGGTTGGACACTTGGGATTGCTTTGGTATATTATTGTACATTCTATCTCTGCATTTTTGGCTAAGGAAAGACCAGGGTTTTGCAGCACTGTTTGGGATCCATGTGGCTTTATGTTTTGATGGTGTGCTTCTCTGAGTAATTTTAAGTTCATTAGTGTTAATGTGTATCATTTTCCTCTCTTTTCTTCTGAATTTGAACAAATGAGTGATTAAGGTGGAATCCATTAACTGTTATGCTCTGCCCTTGAATTTGTTTAAATTTCCATGTTTTCATCTATTTAAGGAGAATTCTTGAGACTCTCTTGCTCTCCTTAGCTCCTCACCAGTCTGATCTATTCATTCACTCAATTTAAAGCATCAAAATGATTGCCTTCCTTGCCTCAATTAGAACTCTGCAGAAACTGTGGCTCATCCCCAAGCCCAATTTGCCTTTCCCTGTTTCCAACAGAAAACCCCCAAAAACTCAAAACAATCCCTAGTACTTCATACCTACCCTAAAATTAGCTTTTATTTTAGTCATCTCGAGCCCCATCACTTGTCTTTTGACGAGATCGACCTGGAGAGGGCCCTCTCTTGTCCTCGTAGGGCTAGCTACAAGGCTGAGCGTGGTTTGATGTGGACCTAGAACCTTGTCTTTTCAGCCTAAGGAAAATCTAGGCTCTAACATAGTGCCGACTCCACTGGGGAAGAAAATGGTTTGCTTGTTGATGTCATTGGTTTTATAAGCTATAGACAAAGCCTAAAGTTATGCCAAGTAGCCCTCGAAATGCTTTTGCTTTGCATTAGCGGAAGTAGATAAACGATGCTTCAGTCAATCTTCGGTCTAGCTTGTAAACATGACATCTAACTTGTTAATTGCCCCAGTACATGTATCAAGTTCAGATCTGATGGTTGATGGTGGACAACGATCAGACACTGGAAAGGCTGAAATCATTCACCTGGTGACTCTAAATTATTTTTGAGATCAGATCTAAAGACTCCACTGGAGGATGATCCTGACCAGCAGAAACATGAAAGGACAATATGGACAGATCAGGTATTCAAGTTGGAATTTCATCCAAGACATTTTGTTCTTTGTTCTAAATTATTTCTTCTCTTTTCCCAAGAATGTAAAGAAGGCTTTGCAAAGTATACTATGCTTGAGAAAAGATCCTAGGCCTGCAGTTGATTCTTTCCCTTTGAAGATTGTGAATACCAAATATTTTCATGCCTTTGAGCTTGATCAAGACCTTTCTTCTGAATTTGGTGATGACTCTCTTCAGCGTGATGAGCCTAAAGAAAAAAAACCTGATCCCGTAGCTCTTGTATATACTCCTACAACATTTATAATCCCAGATAGGTATAAACCTCTTGTTTTACCTTCTGTTCTTCATGCTTTCCCCAAAAACTATGATCTATACTTGTCGAGGTTTGACGGTGAATGTAAGAATGTCAACGTTGAGCAACATGTGCAGAATTTTGAGTCTTTTCTAGACCTTTTTGAGGTTGATGAAGAAGATGTCAGTATTAGGCTTTTTTCTCTTTCTTTGCAAGGCAAAGTAAAGAGTTAGTTCAAAACCCTGCCTGATGCGAGCATCTCAAATCTCCAGCAGTTCGTCAAAGTTTTACTTGACAGGTGGATGATCAGACGAAACCTTTTGCTTATTTTAGAAGAGTACAACCAGCTGAAAAGACTGCCAGGGGAGACAGTACAACAGTTTTTTGCCATATTTAACCAAGTTTATTATTCAATGCCAGTTGATATAGGATCTCCTCCTAGATCTGCTCTCTTGCACTATCTGGGTGCCTTTAATCCGGAAATGGAGTTTTAGCTGAGAGAAAGGAATCTCGCAACACTTGAAGAGATGCAAAACAATGTAGTAAATGTAGAGGCTCACTTGTTGATCCGAAGGGCAAGGTTGAAAGAAGAAGAGACAAAAAACATAGATCCAGAGGAATTAACATCTCTAGAGGTAAAGCTTGACATTTTGACAAGTGCAGTGGAAGAGATGATGCAAAATATCACCACAAGGAATGAGAATAATGTTCGTTGATTGAAGAAGAACAAGTTGCTGATCCAAAACATCTTCTTTCTTATCCCAATTGTCATAGATCTGATAATGATTGTATTATAGATCATCTTGGAGAAGAGAGAACTGTTGATATGATATGTATGCTTGATGATGTGTTTTATACTGATGATTTGCCTCAGTTTGATCAGTGTGATGATGATGATTATGTTCTCCAAACAGAAGCTAATCTTGCAGACAAATCAGCAGCTAGTTTGGGAGAGGAAGAAATTCACTTTTAGTACCTCGAATATATTGATCAGCGGATGTATATCATCTATGACAGTGATGAGGAAAGTGTAGAAAATTTTCAAGTAAGTGAAGGATCTTTGCCTTTTTGTTTTGCTTCATTTCAGTTCATTAGAGACAACTTCCATCCAATCAGAAATCAGCTGTCAACAAGTCTTGATTTGAACCATCTTGAGGGCAATGAAATCCTTCTTCAAGTCTTCTCATATTCAGATATCCAGCCCCAAAATGCCATTGATTATCAAGTTTCACATGAAAACTTGGAAGCTGGAACATATGCTCAGATGATGCAAGATGATTCCATACCATTTTCTTTCGAATCATTTCAGTTTTCGAAGGGAAAATTGAATAGTACATGTTTAGTAAAAAATGAGCAGCATGTTGGCAATCATGTAATCACATTGGAACCAATAGAAAATGGGTTGCAACAGTCTTTTCAAATTTTACATGATCCCCTAGCTGATATTTTGGACGAGGTTTGCAGTCAAAGTCCTTCTCCATTGATTACATGTGAGCCTGAAATGTGTACTGATCTAAACTTGACCCAGCAGCCAGTTTCTTTGTCATTTTCAGCAGGAGTCTCATTACAAAGCTCAGATCAAAGTTTGCATTCATGGTATGAAGAGACGAGAAGTAATTCATTGGATGAGCTAAGTCCTAGTGTGCATGAATTTCAAGATCCTTATGCAGTGTTTTTGGAGGCGGCTAGAGAATCCATAGCATTCAACAGATCTATTTCCAAGTTGTCATGGGAGTTGCCTTTCAGTAGTTCTCTCTTGTTTTTCATAAGTGAGTACTTGTGGAGAATTCAAACAACAGACAGAATACTTACTTGGTTGCATTGTTTGTTTCATTTCACTTGATCAGGTGATGAATGAAACTATTAGAGTAGGTTATGATGAATAAGCTCCACCTTGAGCATCATTTCTAGTTTCTCGGTTGTGTTTAAGTATCGAGTCAGTTTTTAGTTGAGTCATGAGTCATTTGTGAGTTATTTTTCAGTCTTTTTTTTAAGTTAGTTTGTGTCGGTTTTCAGTCATGCATTTCAGCTTGAGTTTCTGACTCCATTTCCCAATGGACGAAGGCACTGCCTGCTTTCCCAAAGCTTTGCGGTTCTTGGCACCTCCAAGGAGCTACCATCCCCATTGGAGCCAATGTTAGTTTCAGTCTTTGCAGCCTTCCTCCAGTGATCAAATATGCTCTTACAAAGTGATTTTAAGGTGTCAAGGTCAAATTTTGTCATTTCAGTGAGTCTTCAAGCAAAATTTGGTCACTAGGCATTAGGTATAGGGTTTGCTTTTACTAGTGTCAAAGTTGGTGAAATGTCGGTCCTTGTCACCATTCAGCTGAGTGTACCATCATTCATAGGGTTTTCAGCATCGCGTCAAGGTCTAATGGGTGATTTTACACCTTGTTCATGCTTCTGTTGCATCTAGGTAAGGTCATTTCCCTCTCTTAGGGTTTTGAAGGCAATTTCTCTTGGACGGTCAAGTCATCGGCAAAGCTTGTATCCTGATGTTCATACACCTTCCCCTATCCTTAATTTACCTTATCAAACACTTCCCAAGACTGAGATCCCCCAAATCCCTCATTTTTGCACAAACCCTAGTTTCTTGCTACAACTTGGCAATTTTCTAGGCTAGGCCTGTGTTTTTCCCTTTGGGACCCCTTCCCCTCACTCAATTTTTGAGATTCCACTTTACCCTACATCCTAACATCCCTCCCTACCTCCCAAAATTTCCTCAAGAATTTAGAAGCCGCCTATCCCCTTCATTTCGCTTCATTTCGACAAATCCCCTATTCCACACATCAGGATAGTTTTCACTCAAATGATGTTTGTGAACAATAAAAGATGATTTTTTCAAAACTGAGAGAGGTTTGTGTCCAAAACAGGACAGTGAAGAAAAACCTCCTTCATTTTTTACACAGGTGTCATGGTTTTATAGAAATGTCAAAAATACAATCGCCTCAGGAGAATTAATGCACCTCTGAAGTGACCTTGGAAAAATCAAGTTTTCTCCTAGCTTGGTTGGTCAAATGACTTGATTGATGAGTCAAATGTTAATTATACACAAAGAAATTTCCAATGAGATATCATGAGCTCAATTTGTAGTTGAGGAAGGCATTCAAACATTGACTGCAACAGAACTCTGCATTCAGGTAGCCTCATTTGGCACATTTTGACCTATCTTGGGAGATTTGATTTTTGACAACGAAAATTAACTCAAAATTGATAAATTCCAGTTGGGTTGGAAGGTAGAATCAAATCCCTTTCGAAAAAGCTATCTTGCACCCAATTTGGACACTAGAAAGTCCTCCAAAAGGCTTCACGTTGGGGATGCGCGACGCACTGGGAGAAATTTTCTAGTGTAAATTTACACTGGTGCGGCGCACTCGGGAGGCGCGGCGCACTAGGCTAAAAGGCCTGAAATTCATTGAAATCTTCCTCCAAATTGAAAATTCTTCTTTCCACAAGTAGGTAGAGCCTCCATTTGTATGTTTCATCAAATTTTGTGCTAGGGTAGGGTAGTTGATGGATGGTAATGGTTAAAACGAAAACATCAAACCCTATCTTTTAAAATACCTCAAGGAAACTTGTTGTTAGGATTTCAAATCACTATTTTGTCACCAATTTCACTCCCTCATCTCATTTTTCTTTTTATTTCATCATTCCCTAAGTTCCCCTATCTCCCTAAGTTCATCAATTCCTTCTCCTATATTCCCTTTCCCAAATTCTCAAACCCCACACCTCATACCCTACACAGCAATTCCTAACCCTATTCATCAAATCCTTGAACACCCTCCTACATTTCCCTAATTCCTATTATCCCAATAGTCCCTAATCACTCACTAGTTTTCCCTCCCCTTCCTTATTTCACTATTTTTCCTTGGGGGCAGAGGTTGCACAGTCATTAAGACAGTCCAAGACAGTTTGACACATCAACGCCACAGGTCCAGGATAAAGACAAAAGAGGCAAAAAGAGCATGATCGACTCTAGATATTGGTCGAGGCATCCTTGGCCCACAATTTCCCTTGATCAAGAAGCTCGAGCCCAAATTTTAAGAAATTTGGAGCAATTTTTGACATTTTGAAATTTTTTGCACTAGAAAACAGGGTTTTTCTCCCTGTGCGTCGCGCCAAGTAGTGCACGCTTTTCCTAGGGAGCTCCAAATGGAAAAAATTTTATATTTTTGGATTTTTATTGAAAAATCATGACTTTTGGTGCATGGCCAAGAAGTTTGGGCAATTTTTGAGTCCTTAGGATGTCAAAAAATCCCTAAAATGACCTCTCTGCCCCTATTTTGACACACAGGAAGCAGTCTTGGGAAATTGAGGTTTTCGATGGGAAAATGGGCACCAAATTTAGAAATTCCACTTGGGTTGGAAATTAGACAGGTAGGGATTTCCAACAAGCACACTTGGGCTCAATTTGGACTTCATAAGGGGCCTCAGACTCAGTCTCAAAGTGGCATAACGCACAAAGAAATTGGCGCGACGCACAGGGTTTTTTGGCCAAAATTTTCACCTTCCAGCTCAGAAATTCGGCCAGTTTGACTAGTTTTGCTTTGTGATGTAATTTTTGATCTATCTTGATGTAATTAGATAAACATGATGTAATTTGGTCACTTATTTACTGGTTCTAGAGGATTAATTCACTAAAAGGTGAAATTTAATGAATTAATCAGTCTCCTATGTTATAGAGGCAAGTTGTTTTGATTGCCTAGATTTTAGTGCTTTGTTTAGAATTGGTTGAAATGGCTCCTAGAATGATGAGCTCGACCCGTAGAGGCAAGGTAATGGGTTGGGATAGTCTATATCATGTAATTCCTAAGTCATTTTCAGGGTTGGACACTTGGGATTGCTTTGGCATATTATTGTACATTCTATCTCTGCATTTTTGGCTAAGGAAAGACCAGGGTTTTGTAGCACTGTTTGGGATCCATGTGGCTTTATGTTATGATGGTGTGCTTCTCTGAGTAATTGTAAGTTTATTATTTTTATGTGTATCATTTTCCTCTCCTTTCTTCTGAATTTGAACAAATGAGTGATTAAGATGGAATCCATTAACTGTTATGCTTTGCCTTTGAATTTGTTTAAATTTCCATGTTTTCATCTATTTAAGGAGAATTCTTGAGACTCTCTTGCTCTCCTTAGCTCCTCACCAGTCTGATCTATTCATTCACTCAATCTAAAGCATAAAAATGATTTCCTCCCTTGCCCCAATCAGAACTCTACAGAAACTGTGCCTCATCCCAGAGCCTAATTTTCCTTTCCCTGTTTCCAACACAAAACCCCCAAAAACTCACAACAAACCCTAGTACTTCATACCTAGCCTAAAATTAGCTTTTATTTTAGTCATCTTTAGCCCCATCGCTTGTCTTTTTCTAAGATCGACCTGGAGAGAGCCCTCTCCTGTCCTCGTAGGGCTAGCTACGAGGCTGAGCGTGGTTTGATGTGGACCTAGAACCTTGTCTTTTCAGCCTGAGGCAAATCTATGCTCTAACAGGTTGGGTGACCATATATATTGATGGACGGTTTAGTGGAAGAATCATCAAGTTCAAGTTCACAAGCGTAGTGTGAGCTGAAGGAGGGCGAGCCAAGGGTGAACGTAGAAGAGGTGTGGGCAGACTTGACCGTAGCACTGAACAAAGAGGTGAAGGAACATAGAACCAAGTATCGCAGGGCATAGGGTCATCACTCTACCTGACAGTGAGTTGAGCTAAACGAGTAAGTAGGGAGAGGGCAAGGCAACCCACGGAGGATGCAATGCATGCCAAGAACCTGGGCTAAATGACTGATGGGTATGCGATGCAGAACATCGTGTGATGTGGTTGGGTGATTCTGCAGTGCGGTGGAATATGCAGACGAGCTCTAGAGAGTTGGGTGAACTATGGGTGGGGGCTGGGGAGGGCGACACATTGTGGCCACAGTCGAATGAGAGTGGGTCTGTTGCATGATGATTTAAGGTGAAATGATAGAGCAGGCAAGTGCGGAATGAAGGTCGAACTATGAGTGGGTGGCTCATTGTGGGTAGGTCTAAATGGAGGCACGAGTTGAGCTGAATGACACTTCTGTGTGATGGGTGGAAGTATCCTTGGGCACTCTAAACGATGGTTTGGGTGGTTCAAATGGTGTAGTACAACTTGTACAATTTGATAGAGATTGTATCAAGGAAACTTGGGGTTTCCTGTAAAGACTGTAAAACTGAATATTTTGTGTAGTATTGATATTGTCAGGTAGACTCATATTTCAGGGAGTTTCCTGTCCTAGTTTCTTATCCATTGTGTATATATATTAAATGATAATAACTATGAATGATGTATAAATGTTTCTGCTCTGATAATGAAAGTGTATTTAGGAATGTTGAAAAATAAACTAAGCATAGAAAGTACGTGTAGTCCATGATCGCAAGTATTGTTAAAAAGAAAGTGGTCGGTGGTGTCGCACCTCCTATAGTGCAGTTGGAAGAATACCGCCAGTGTAGGGGCGTGGCAGGATGTTAGGTCCCTATACTACTAGTGTAGCCCCTTATTGTTATTAGTAGAACCCCCTTATCATATTGTTGTACCCATGTAGTCCCCATATTGTTATTATTATGCCCCATAGAAGCCCACTATTGTTATTATTGTTCCCTTACATTATTATTGTTATGTTGGCTCTGATTATATTATGACCCCTCAGATTCCTATATATAGAAAAGAGGTATTATTGTTTGTATCATCCAAGAATTATTCATTTGTGTAATGTAAAGGAGGTTGCCCCCTCAAAGAGGTTTATTTATAAGGTGTTGATATATCTTTTCTATCTTTTTGTGAGCTGGTTTAATAAGATTTGGTATTAGAGCTTTGGATTTTAGGGTTTCGCTGCTCCAAACAGTTCATCGTGGAATTTTCACTATAAATTTTTTTTGCATCGTTTCAGAAGCTAAAACAAAAACCCATTTGATCTAAGTTCGCACGAAACCTCGGGTCCAAATTTTAGATCTTCTCTCTCTATCTTTTCGGAGATATCATCTGAGGAAGTTAGCATTTGCGCAAGCTCTAGAATTTCATCTCAAATAGGTCATCGTGCAATTTTCGCTATAATTTGTTTTCTACAAAGGTTCAAACTCTGAAATTAAAACCCATTTTAAAAAAATCGTGGGGAAGTTTGGGCCCAAATTTCAGATCTTTTTTTGCTATATTTTCAGAGATACAGTTCACGAAATTTAGGGTTTCTGCAGGCTCCCAAATTACATCCAAAATAGGTGACCTAGGGAAAATCATCATAAATATCCCTATGAGCATTAGATTGAAATTTCATAAGAAAATATAGAAGGAGGATGGATTGTAGTTTTCTATGTATGATCTGAACGTCAAAAAAGTGACACGTGGCACTTAATACAAGTTTGCTCTTCTGAAAAGGTATATAATCAACTCATCTTGGGAGATTGTGTATAACGCTTTCTTGGAGAATCCAATTTCAATTAGACTGGTGGCATTGGAAGATGACGTGAAGGGCTAATATAGGAAATGATTTTAGAACTGGATGATTCAAAATTACAAATTTACAGTCGTTTCAAGATCGAGCTCCTAAAATCAAGGAAAGGCAATATGAGGAAGTTTGATGGCAAGGATTCGATAAATTGGATACTAAAGATGGAGCAATATTTTGATCTACATGAGGTGAAATTGTTACAAAAGGTATGTATTACATCTTTATATTTAGAACCAAATCAATTTTTATGGCATAAATGGATTTTTTCTCGTAAAGCACTTGTCACTTGGTCAATTTTCACAGAAGAAATGATAACACATTATGAGGATACAAAGAGTAACACCTTCTTTAGCCAATTGATAAATCTTGAACAAAAGGGTTCAATGGCATAGCACATTGAGAACTTTAAAAAATTGAATATACCGGTAAATGATACTGGAAAGAAGCAAATGATTGATGTCTTCACAGGGACTTTAAAGGATAACATTCGACATGAGGTTCGTCTTTGGGAACCTGATTCATTGGAGAAACCATTCAGGTTGGCAAGAAAAATTGAAAGAGAAATTATGAAAACAAGGAATCCCACCACTCACGACTATAATTATGGAAGTATTTTTTCTCCTAGCCTTCCACAACCTACAAGGCTTACACGACAACAATTGGAAGAAAAAATAGAACAAGGGCTTTGTTAGAATTGTGATAGAAAATACACTAAAGGTCATAAGTGTGCTAAGAAAAAATTATTTTACATAGATTATGAAGTGGAGGAAGAAAAGGATCAAGAAACATCAAAATAAGAGGATATACACCAAGAACCAACACAAGAGAAAGAAGAAATGAATCTGATCCTATCTTTTAAATCATTGGCAAGAATTACCACTCCTCAAACTCTCAAGATAGAAGGACATATCAAGAAGAAAAAGGTTCAAGAAGTGAAAGATCACATCAAGAAAGAAGAAATGAATCTGACAATATCTTGTAATGCATTGGCTGGAATTACCACTCAAACTATCAAGATAAAAGGACATATCAAGAAGAAAAATGTTCAAGAAGTGAAATATCACATCGAGCATGAACAAATGAATACAACCATATCTTGTAATGCATTGGAAGAAATTACGACTCCTCAAACTCTCAAGATAGAAGGACATATCAGGAAGAAAAATATTCAAGCAGTGAAAGGTCACATCAAGCATCAACAAAAAGTTCCCCAAATTTTAAAGGATAACCCTAGTTTGGTGCAGAATCGAATGAAACAATGGGTAGATCAACATCACAGTGAAATAAGTTTTGATGTAGGCGATTGGGTATTTTTACAACTACATCTTAATCAAGCTATTTATGAGAAGGAAATGTTGGCAATACTACATGCACTTATGAAATGACGACCTTACTTAATGGGAAGACACTTCAAGGTAAAAATGGATCATGATAGTATTAAATACTTTTTATAACAAAGATTATCTTTAGAAGAACAAAAAAATGGGTCACAAATATGTTGGGTTATGACTTTGAAATCATCTACAAAAAATGGAAGAAAAATGTTGTTGCAGATGCACTCTCAAGAAAGGATGAGGATGTGGAAACATTGTTTTTTCAAATTTCTATTATCCAACCATATTGGATAAACAAAGAAAGGGATGAATGGAAGAAGGACGAAGAATTGTGGCCACTCATAAAAGTTGTAGAAGGTCCCAATTCAAACAATATTGCCAGAACTTGACGAGGGAGGAAAAATCATATTGGAGCCTCGAGCAGTCACAAAAACAGGAACCTGGTAGCTTCGAAATCAATCAATTTCAAAGTATCTCATCAAGTGGAAGAACTTACCTGCTGAGGATTCCACATGGGAGGATAATAATTTTATACAGAAACATGAAGAACGACTCAAGCGTTGAGGACAACCCTTTTTGAAGGAGAGGGGCAGGTTAGGTCCCTATACTAATAGTGTAACCCCTTATTGTTATTAGTACAACCCACTTATTATATTGTTGTGCCCATGTAGTCCCCATATTGTTATTCTTGTGGACTTATATTATTATTGTTATGTCGGCTCTGATTATATTATGACCCCTTAGACTCCTATATATAGAAAAGAGGTATTGCCATTTGTATCATCCAAGAATTGTTCATTTGTGTAATGTAAAGGAGGTTTCCCCCATGAAGAGGCTTATTTATAAGGCATTGATCTATATTTTCTATCTTTTTGTAAGCTAGTTTCATAACAAGCTCTGAATTATGCTGCTCAAACTATAGCATACTCCACACTAGCATCTTTGTCTCGGAATTATGCAACTTTAGACTATAAATATGGCCATATTATAACATCTGCAAGGAGGCCTCAAATTTTGTGCTAAGAATTTAATGGAACTTGTGAGATTTAGCCATGAGCCCTCACATCTTCCACTCATATCACAATTGTGACTACACCATTGAATGCTTTACGAAATTTTGAGTATAATGAGTATAAACTCAACTAGGTTCTAACACTATCAATTTTAGACCCCCTGGGAATCTCCAAGATTCCATAACAAGCCAAATATAATGAGAACATTCCCTTGGAATATTCTCTAAAATATACCACAAAATATTATGTGGAATATTTTTCCTTAGGATTTGTTCCTCGGTAGGGTTCTGACTCCCTAGTTTATTTGCATGTTGTTCCAATCCCCATCGAGGTTTCGGGCCTCCTTGCACCTTCTCTTTTGTGTTCCTCCCTATGCAATGTTTCATTGGGTCAATGCTCTATCGGGTGACTATGTTGTTGTGTCCATGTATTAGCATGGTTTTTATGTATTTTTTGGTGGGTGGAGTTAACAACGTGCCATTGTGTGTATACTACTTTGCATATGGTAAAAATTTGGGTTGTTGGGTGTCCTCGGGTCAAACTCGCAGCTCCCCTCTTATTTTAAATACTAATAAAATCAAATGGTTGGCTGTGGTTTTGAAATATTGACAAACATTGGTTGGAGGTGTCACCAATTTGATTGGTCCACCAATCCTTTTGTCCCCGTCGATATATGCGACAAGTTGAATGATATTCTCTTGCTCATCTATAGCACGCCTTGACTGTGGCATAGAGGTTAGGCCATTGGCCTACCTCCACATAGGTAATAGGTTCTAATCCCATGTTCTCCACTTGCTTAGTTAAATTTTCCTAGGCCATCTTCCCATTTTTATCCCTAGAGGTGTCATGTTGTGCCACCTGATTGGACCATGTGCCAATATCCTATGCGTCCATATTGATGCCAACTCTACCATACCGCATGCCTCATCGCATGCCATGTCGGCCTTTGTGGGTCCCACTTGTATAGCTATAAAAAGGGTCTCTTTCACCTCTAATTACCTCACATTAATATGTCAATCTGGGAACGTTTTGTTATTTCAAAGAGTGTCTCAGTCTCAGGCTATCATTTGCCAGAGTAATGCTAGTAGTATAGTGTTCAAAAATACAAGAGTAAATGGATGCTTGTCTACAACTTAACTTCATCAAAAGATTAAATCACACATTCGAAATACTAAGCAACTTATCAGTGAAGGGTTTGGTAGCAATAACCCATCCCTTTGGAAACTGATAGAAAGGGAAATGAGAGAACAGATCGTGGATCTGGGAGCCGGACAGTAAATGCCAATGCTCACTACAGCCTGAGATCATTCTTCACACCAACACCAATAAATTGAAGGTAGATGAGAAATGGAACAACAATTAAGAAATCGAACAACAAGTTTGTAATGGAACAACAAATCCGAAATGGAACAGTAATTCTGAAATGGGACAGTAGCTAAGAAATAGAACAACAACTAAGTCTCATAAGCAATAACAATCTTAATCTATCAAATCAAATACATTAATCGTAATCAAACAACAATCTTTCACTCTTAAGGGCGAATCGAACATCACACACCAATGGAACAGCACCGACTACTGATAAATTATGGAACAATGCTTGAAAACCATATATGCGCACAACACACTTAGATAGTAATCTAATCCAATTATCAACCTTAGTTAGAAAGAATATGACTGCGTTTCAAAATAGAACAGTATTGCTCATAAATCCAACAATAGTAAAGAACATAACTCCCGAGATGAATTTCGTAACGTTAATGAACAGGTGCACAACACAAAAGCTCTGTAATGGAACAGTAACAGTATTCTGTCAAGACTAGAAATATTAGATCAATTCTTAAAAGAATAGTAATATGGTGCAGAGTCAATACAATAGTTCTGTCTGTAGAAACCTTAATGAATTAAACATAACAGTGCATGTGATGCAAACTTATAAAACACATCACATTACCAAATAATGTCGATAAGCAAACCACACTTAAACCAAACGTAATAATACAGGAGCAAGTGTCCTCCAGGGCCGGGCCCTTAGCCTCTAGGGGTACACTGCTTGAAGTTAATCCAGACTCAGAGATGAAGTAATAACCATGTTTGTATTAATGCATAGAGCAGAATTACAATAAACCAGTTCTTAACGTGACTCGATGATCAAAGTTTTGATCTTAAGAGAAATTACATAAAAGCATAACCGTATCTAACTCTCTCCTGAGCTAACAGTGCTGCCCTTTTATAAGGGTGACGACGGAGATGTCTAAGTGCATAAATAGATAAAACAACGATCCATTACTCCTCAGTCATTTCTTTTCTCTCCTGTACCGAGCTGATATCTCCACCTCCTTTTTCGAGCTGATTCGCTTTGATTTGCTTTGCCTTGTTTGCATTCGGTCTCCCGTTAAAGGGACAATGGTTAACCCATCCTTGTCCTTTCCTTTGGAACAAAAACTTCTCGTTTTTCCTCCTTCCTGCACAAGGAAATGACAATTGTCAGCGTTTTCATCTTGCATATTAATCTCACATGTTTTATTATAATTCTTTATCATTTTCCTAGTTCATGATGCAAAAGGTTTGTAAGTTCTAATGAAAATATACTGAAATAATCATCAAAAACATACCTTCTTTAGTACTCCACACACCCCCCTGCTTACCCTGTTTCATGCCCTCATGAAAACATTGTAGTTGACATGCAAGGCAGTGAGAGAATAGGCTGGAGATGGAATCTCATGTGGAGGCCTACAACCATGATGAGTAACTAGGTAGTCAAAAAAATGGCCTGTCTGACCCTCGGGCATCTCATACAGGGCTTGGTATCCGGGTGTAGGGTGCCAAATAATCGGACTTCGGAACCTATATCCTATCCAGGATGGCCCTGCCCTTAAAATGATTTCGCCATAGAGGTGCAAGCAGTTGACAGCTAATTTGAAATTTTCATACTTAAACGGCTCCTTGAGCTGGATATTCGGATTAGAAATTTGATACCGAAATTTAGCTACATTAATGGCAAGGTCTTTAATAGAGAAAAGGTATACTAATCCCTACCGAATGAATGCCTCATGCATGGGTCCTAATGCTTCAATTACACCCGGAGTCTTCATGAGGTTTCAATGTGCTCTCCACAACTGTACTGGGCCCCTAGGCTCAGCCCTTACCCACAAATCTAAGCTGTTTTCTTGCCTTTGGAAAGTATTATAGGCTTTAAGCCATTTAATCTGATTAACCCCAAATGAGATGAACGCCTGCAATTGGATATCCCCAAAAAAAGGGCCAGGGTTCAGCTCGGTCTCCTGGTGTAATACAAGGTTATGTAAATAGAACTCACACAGTAGTCTCTCTACTTTTACCCCGTAGTGCTTACAACAGTCTATAAAATCATTGACAGTGTTAATTTGTATGGAGCACCTACATTAACAAACTTTATTTTTAGTTGTAAATATCGTTCCAGTAGAAACAAGGAATAATTCTTGGCAGGGGCTCTACATGCTAAGACGTCATTGTATAAAGAACACAAGGTATCCATCTGCTTCATAACGATATCTAGCCTACGAGTTACCTTTGTGACTTTCTCTTGTTCTCTTCGCCAACCTTAAAAAGCTTGGCTTTCAGATTGATTGATGTTCCTAAGCTGCTGCTGTAGCTATTCATATCTTTCGCGAGGGACTGTTTGCTCTCTAAGATTTTCCGCTTCTTGCTGAGCTTGCTTCAACCCCTTTCATAGGGTTACTATTTTTGGATCTCTTCTCCATGCAACAGTGGAGTCCGGGAGTTTTACCTGAACTTTCCTATTGCATTGCTTTGGGTTCATAACCCTTATCACTCCCGAAAGTGTTGCCTCCATCTGAATTTCCTTATAATGGGTCAACATCTTGTCCATTTCTATCTTAACGTGAATATCAGTCCGTTGCTGTTCCTTTTAAATTAGAACAGCAGCCTGTTTCTCAGCATCATTTGGAACGGCTGCCTGGTTGTCGACAGGGTTTTGAATAGCAGGATGAATTCTAGTCCTCCGCCCTTTTGCTAGAGTGGTCCCATTATTCCTTCATGAAGTCCTTTTTACCCTTTTCCTTGCTTTCAGGATCCTAATCTGCTGGTGGAGCTGGACTATTATATTCAATAATCTTTGTTGTTCCTTTTGCAATTCTTTAATTTCCAAAATTTCCTTAGAAGGAACAGCAGGCTGTTCATTGCGGCCTGGACTGTGACTAGTTCCTGGATTTTCCTTCTGGGGTGTTTCTTCACTATTCTGCTCTAGCTATTCTAGGGCAAGAACCCTAACTGGTTCTGTTCTTTCTTGGGCGACTTCTCTTTCTGCCCCTGTTTCCTCCGGAATTTCTTTTGGTGTCTTCTCGTTAGGAATGGATTGTTCTTGTTCAGTATCTCCTATCATCTTTTCATCATGAACATGCAGATTTTCTTCTTCTGCCTCCTTTGCATGTGATTCTTCAGGTGCATTTTCCTCCTGGGGTTTCTTTTTGGCATGGAGGTCTGATGGACTGGAAGGTTGGACATATTTGCCCATATTGGCCAAGACTTCGGCCAATTCATCTTCTCCCACTGGGTCCTGCAATGGGCTACCTTCCTGCTGTTCCATTTCCTCCTCCTAATCAGATTGCTCAGCTTATTCTTTAGATTGCTCGGCTCCTTCTTCATTTTCTTCTTCTTCTTCAGATTGCTTGGCCTCTTCTTCTTCTTCTTCTTCAGATTGCTCAGCCTCTTCTTCTTCTTCTTCTCCTGATTTCTCGGCCTCTTCTTCTTTTTCTTCTTGCACTCCCTTTTCATCGTCCTCCTCTCTTGGCCATGAGGGTTGCTCATCTTCAATTTCTACCGACCGGCTGGTGTTTTCCTGGGGCTTCTCCGTCCTCCCTCGTAGCCGTGCTAGCCAGACTGATTTCCTGCGTTTTTTTGGCCGTTCGGGTGTACCGATGGTATGTTTATGCTTTGCCAATTCCTTGCATTTTTCTAGACGCTGGGGTGTACTGGTTGCATGTTTACATTTTGGGGATGGTGCTGTCAATCCCCCATTTATCATGGCAATTAGCTCTTCCCAGCTGCTCTGCTACTGGGCAAGGCTATGGCTGACAATTAGCCGAATCAACCCATGATGACTAACAACTGACTCTACATGTTGTGCATTTTTTATGCTCCGTGCAACGTCATGAAGTAATGAATTCAAAAATTCAGGTAAATTTACAAAGCATTTTTGCTTTAGTATAGCTAAGAGTTTAAGATGTCATGGTCTTACCACGTCTTTTCTGCCTTCACAGGTGATGTAGCTTTGAATGGTCCTTGCCAATTCTACCCACGTCTCTCCTAGTGTTGCTGGCAGAACTCCCTTTCCTCTAATTGTCAGGCTCTGGCCTTCGTCCCGGAAGATTTCTATAATCTTCTGCAATCTCTCCTTTTTTAACATCCATACAGGTCCGGTGGCTGGTAGTCCCGAGACTTCTCCGATTATGTCATCGGTGACTACTATGTGTCTCCCCCTCATTGTGGAGTAATCCTCTTGCAATTTCTGCAGGAAGTCAATTGCCACAGTCTCATTAGACTCTTGCAAGCGGTTGAGATAAGTCAGCCACCTTGCTCTTGCCAAGATTTCTCGGGCAGCAGTGGATACTGTTAACACCTGCGGTTGTCTCCGAATTGATCTTCCTCCAATGGTTTCACTGTAAACTCTTAATGGAACGGCAACTTTTCGTGCTGTTGAAACACAGAGAGGCTGACAGACGCAAGACTTGTTCAAAAGCAGAGTATACAATAAAAATGGCTTATGAATAGCAATTCATCCAGAAAAAATAAAAATAGTATGTCGTTGAGCCGTGCCATACCCTAGTACACAACTTCCCGAATGGTGGGCTGAAACGTAACCCAGGGAATGATGAGGTTAACCTCCCCCCTGCAATGTGATAGGTTGTCCCAGCCGTCAAATAAAGGAGCAGCGCCCGCTCTGAAATGGAGTCATAAAGGAACAACGTATGGCAATATGCCATGTTTACAAAAATAGTGAATTACCGAAATCGAGGCGTAGAGTTGGAGCAGTTATTACGTAAGAGGCTACTGTGATATGATGTGAGGTTGGGAGGATAGGACATCTACCGTACATTCCAAGTTTGAAGCAGTCATTGTCAACTACTCTGCCATGATTGGTGATAATAAATTTACATGTGTTATATAATTCGGGAAAGGATATATGATTAATTACTAAGGTATAGGAAACAGAATGGTGCTAGTAACTTACCTATTGGTGTAAATAATGTGACTTCAATACCATTAACAGTGCTCTGCTGCCGACAGGTGTCCATAACCTTGGCAGAGTTGTTTATTTCACCCATGGAACCATGATCCTTTGTGTGTGCTTAGGGAATTTTGTGTGATTTCAAAATGTAGGCCATTATGCTGGCTTGCTGACCAGTTAACCATAATGCCATTCACGAGGAAGGAGTGAAAAGTGGGCAGGCCGGCTCGTGATGAGACCTCCTGTTCCAAGGGTTGTTTATTTGATATACCTTTTGGACCATATCCCTGGTTCGGTGGCTATAGTGGGAATTCCACTTCGCTTTCGTCCTCATGATCATGGTAGGATGGCTCTTGATGAGACCCCCTATCCTGCATTTGACAACTTATAAGTCATGTTTACACTTTCTTCTTTCTTTTTCATAAAGTATTTTCCCTTATTTATACACAAAGGGTGGTTCAACACTCCTTAAGAGTAGGAACGGTGGAAGAAGTCTTAACATCTCAATAGGAAGCTATAAACCCTTTGCTCTTATTCCTAAATAATAATCAAAGAGGATTAAAAGGGACCATCATGATAAGGATAACCAATCATAGCAGAATTAGTAGAACAATGATAGCAAAAGATGATAAATAAGTGTGTCCTTCCTTCTGACCTCTTACCAATGCAGAGCCTTATAAAGATAGCGATTTATGATTGGCTGATTTCAATATGTTGTGATTTTGTATCCATTGCATAAGTGCATAGCTGTATTCTAAAAGACTTGAAAGAACAGGAGCAATAAGCATCCTCAATTTAGAACAGCAAAAGGAACAAGCTTTTTCAAAAGGAGAGTAAAAGCAAGCAAGAGGTGTTCCTTTTGGAAAAAGGGACAACAAAATACCAGAAATAGTAGAAAATGCAAATGTCGTTCCTTTGAAAAAGGAACAACAAAGATGGAAAACACTGTTCCTTTGGAAAGAGGAACAACAGAACACACAGATGTCGTTCCTTTGGAAAAGGAACAGCAGAACATACCAAAGTCGTTTCTTTGAAAAAGGAACAAGAGAAATAAAAAATGCTGTTCCTTTGGAAAAGGAACAACAAACACATAGAAATGCAAAATTGTTGTTCCTTTGGAAAACGAACAGTAGAAATCAAAAATGTTGTTCATTTGGAAAAGGAACAGCAAAACACACAAAAATGTTGTTCCTTTGGAAAGGGTACAGCAAAAGATGCAAAAATGTCGTTCCTTTGGAAAAGGAACAACAGAAATAAAAAATGATGTTCCTTTGGAAAAGGAACAACATAACACGCAGATATACCATTCCCTTGAAAACGGAATAGCAGAAATCGACAATGTTGTTCGTTTCGAAAAGGAACAGCAAACACACAGAAATGCAAAAATGTCGTTCCTTTGGAAAAGGAACAACATAAATAAAAAATGTTGTTCCTTTGGAAAAGGAACAACAAAACACGCAGACATGCCGTTCCTTTGAAAAAGGAACAACAGAAATCGAAAATTTTGTTCGTTTGGAAAAGGAACAGCAAAATGGGCAAATGTCATTGCTTTGGAAAAGGAATAGAAGAAATCAAAAATGTTCTTCATTTGGAAAAGGAACAACAAAAACACACAAATACCATTCCTTTGGAAAAGGAACGACAGAAATAAAAAATGTTGTTCCTTTGGAAAAGGAACAACAGAACACAAAAATAAAGAAAAAGAACCAAATTACAACAAGATGACGGTTGATCCAAAGGGGGTTGCTCTTTTGAAAAAGGAACAACCAGAAGAAAATGTTGTTCTTTTGAAAAAAAAAAGGAAGAACAAAAATAATAACAGCAAAACATTGATTCAAAAATATGTACAAAAATTATTCAATAAAAGATCTTATGTACAAGCTGTAAAAATAAATGAATTCCTTAATGAATTACAAGTGAGGGAGACTTCTCTTCCTCCCCCAAAATCTCCATATCAGAGTCTCGGTGTAGCTGCTGGCAGAAGGACTCCCTAGTGAGTGGTTTGCGATAGAGACGAACTCGACGACCATTTACCTTGAAGGCATATCCAGAACCGTCAATAGTGATTAGAGTAAGGGTCCCATTGTCATGTATTTTCTAGATTTCGTATGGTCCCAACCAACGAGTCTGGAGTTTCCAGGGGAAGTCCTGAAACCTAGAGTCATACAAAAGGGCCCAGTCTCCTTCGTGGAAGACTTTATTTTTAATGAGAGCATCATGCCATTTAGCTCGCTGCTGTTGGATCAAGGCAATGTTTTGAAGTTCAGAGAGCCTAATTTCGTCCAGCTCATTGATCTGCTGTAATCGATTAATCTGTTCCTCGGTTAAATCTAAGACAACTTCCTGTGCTATTCGTAATGTTTGGATTTCGAATTCTATGGGGAAAATGGGTTGTTTTCCAAACACTAATTTATAAGGTGAGTAACCAATGGTGCTTCTCCATGTTGTTCTGTAAGCCCACAGTGCTTCAGGTAGTCTGGTAGCCCAATCACGTCTATGTGACGCAATGGCTTTCATTAGGATTTCTCTATTATTTTATTGTTGCTTTCTACCTGCCCATTTGCCTGTGGGTGGTATGGAGTAGTGATTTTATGCTGAAGATGATAGTTGTTGAATGTTGCAGCTATTCTGTTCCCAGCAAACTGTGGTCCACCATCTGTAATTATTTCTCTTGGAAGGCCATAACGTACAAATATATGGAACAAGAACTATATGACAGAGTCCTCTGTAGCTCTAGGTAATGCCTCTGCTTCAACCCACTTGGTGACATATTCTGTTGCCACCAAAATATATGTTTCCTGGTTTGATGATGGGTTAATTTGTCCAACAAAATTAAGATCCCATCGCTCGAATGGTTCAATGACTAGTTGTGGTTTCAGAGGCATCTCATTAGACTGACCAGGGCATCCTGCTCGCTGGCAACTGTCACAGGCTTGGACAAATTTCTTTGCATCTTTGAAAATCGTGGGCCAATAATACCCTGTCTGCAACACTTTATGTCCAGTTCTGCGATCGGTGAAATGTCCACCACATGGCCCGTCATGGAAGGCTTTTAAAATGTCAAAGATTTCATTCTCTCGAACACATCTCCTGATGTGTATGTCTGCCCCTATGTGAAACAAATAGCCCCCAATCCAAGAAAATCGAGCACTCCGCTGAACAATCTGTTTCCGCTCATTAGGGGTTAGATGCTTTGGTAATTTACCTACTGCTAGGTAATTGGAAACATCAGCATACCAGGGTGTTTGAACAGCCACAGCTAACAGATGCTCATCTAGAAATTGGTCTTCAACTGTTGTTGCATCGATTGGCTTTGGAATTCTTGAGAGAAAATCGGCTACAGGATTTTCTTTTCCCGGTCAATCCTTGATTGTAATATCAAATTCCTGCAATAAAATCAGCCATCTAGTTATTCTGCCGTTTGTGATAGGCTTGTTTGCTAAATATTTCATGGCATAATGATCTGTGTACAAGATAACAGGATATCCAGTAATGTAATGTCTAAACTTATTGATAGCATGTATTACAGCTAGGAATTCTTTTTCAGTAACGTTGTAGTTTAATTCAGCAGGGGATAAATTTTTGCTAATATAATAAATTGCATATGGTCTTTTATCCTCTTCCTACCCAAGGAATGCTCCAATGGATGTATCTGAGGCATCAGACGATATCTGGAATGGCAAATCCCAATTTCGTCCTCGAAGGACTGGGGCTGTGGATACGAGCTTCTTCAGATCCTTGAAAGCACGTTCACATTTTTCTATCCAAAGAAAATCAACATTGCCAGTTAGTGCATATAGAGGTGCAGCAATGTGCGAATAATGTTCTATAAACCCCCTATAATAACCAGAAAATCCAAGAAAACTGCGTACCTCTGTTTGAGTGGTAGGAGTGGGAATAAGCAAAAGTATTTGGATTTTGGTTGGGTCTACCTGAATGCCAGTTGCTGAAATATAGTGTCCTAGGATAAGTCCTTCAGTCATCATCATACAAAATTTTTCATGCCTTAAACAAAGCCTTGTAGCAATGCAGCATTGTAGGAATTTTTCTAGGGTATCCAATACTGGATCGAAATCATCTCCATATGGTGTAAAGTAATCCATGTATACTTCAAGTGTGTCATTTATTAAATCTGCAAAAATGCTAAGGATAGCCCTTTGGGATGTGGCAGGAGCATTACATAAGCCAAAAGGTAGAACTCGGTAGGAAAATGTTCCCTAAGGACAAGTAAAAGTAGTTTTGTCTTGGTCTTCAGGGGCAACCTGAAACTGATTGTGTCCACTGAAGCCATCCAGAAAAGAAAATAATTTATTTCTTGCTAATACCTAGTTGATGAATGGGAGAGGGAAGTGGTCTTTTTGTGTTGCTTTATTTAGCTCCCTGTAGTCCACACAGATTCTCCATTTCCCATTCTTTTTCAGTACCACCACAAGCGGAGAGACCCATTTACTATCAGAGATAGGATAGATAAAATTGACATCTAAAAGTTTTTGAAGTTCAGCTTTTACCACATCTTTTAGATGAGGATTAAGTCCCCTTTGAGGTTGACGAACAGGTCTCGCATCTTTTTATATATAAATGTGATGTGTACATAATTGGGGGTCAATTCCTTTCATATCAGGGTAGTCCCATGCAAATGCTTCTTTATATTTTTTTAACAGATGGATGAGCTTCATTTCTTGTTCAGGTGTGAGGTTGGCATTAATATTTAAGGTTTTTCCTGGTTCAATTTCCACAATTTTACTATTTGCAACAGAAGTAACAGGTATTGTCTGATCATGTGTATCTTTTAGAGGATCTTCCTCTAATTCATTATCAAATGTTGCTTATATCATATGACACTATGTGCAGGATCTGGATTCAGTTTGACTAATGGCATTATTAATGGCATCATCTTCTGTTTGGTCTTTGAAATCAAGTTCCTCTTGTATAGTTAATGGAGATCTAATGTTATCAGTAAGGTATGATACATGGTGCTTATTAGTTTTGATTATTGTGACACTTGGCTGCGTTGGAGGATATAGAACTAAGTTCTTGATATTTGGTCCTTTGGTTATGGTCATATTTCCTTGCCGGTAGCCGATATAAGCATCGGCAGTGGTAAGCCAAGGTCTACCTAAAATCAATGGATGTACATCAAGTCGGGTTTTGGGATTTATTATCAAAAAATCGATTGGATATTCCCAGGAATCAACAGAGACCATGACATCATGTAGTGTAGCCTCCGGCCTAACCACAGATCAGTCAGCCAATTCTAACAAGGTAGAGGTGGGTTCTACAAATGTAATGCCTAGCTTTTGGCAAGTAGTGCTTGTTAAGATATTAATTACAGCTCCTAGACCAACTAAGGCATTGGACAGATTTTGACCATAAATTTGGATAGTTACAATTGGATTTCCTGGGTCTTCATATTTAATGGGTGTTTCTTTTCCTGATAGTAAGTTAGATAGAGTCTCGACTACTTGGAATCTTGGATTATTTGTTATATTCCTCCTTGGTTTCTTTATGCACAATTCTTTGATAGTTTTTGCATATATCGGGATGTCTTGAATGGCTTGGAGGAATGGAATTTTTATGTACAGATTTTGTAATTCTCCCAGAATGTCAAAATCAGGATATTGTATAGGTCGTGGTATGACAAAGCGTTCTGGGAATGGGCGAGAGGATGTGGTTGCTTGATTATGAGTTTTTGTTTATTCACATCCTCTTGTTGTGACAGATGTTCTCTGGGTAACTGATCTTCAATCTGAACTGTCTTATCTCCCTCAATTTAAATAATACGCCCAAATCTTAACTGAAGATCATTACATTCCCTCAGATCGGATCCTATCTTTGGTGTTTCTATGATTTGGACAGATTGAATCGGTCTATTATTTGGATTGGGGTTGGGTTGGGCTGGGAGTTGCGGTCTCAGATTAGATTGGGGATTTTGTTGTAAGGCTGGTAGTGTAGGTTCAGGGAGCGGAATGGTTCCTACTGGTTGATGCATCGGTCTCTGCCAGTTTGTCTGCCATGCTAAACTTTGTGAGGTAGGGGGAGTCCATTGTGGTGGATATGAGTTACTTTGCCAATATGGTGGGGTATAAGGAAGATTCGGCCAACCAGATTGGCTTGCCTGATTCAGCCATGGGTTTGAAGAAGGAAACGACTGTGGTGACCAGTTTGGAAACGGGGATTGAGATTGACTTTGGCACATATTATATTGTTGAGCATTACACTGCGGAGGCTGAAAAGAAGAAGTTGGGTCTGGAAACATACCAGATTGTCTCGGCTGCCACTAACGATGTTGGTTAAGCAAATACACTGATTCTGGCTCTTCTTCCGCTTCCTTATATACCGCTTTCAATCTAGGGAGTGAGGGACAGCTCTTCGTAAGGTGATCTTTTTTACAGATGGCGCATGTTTGGACTATATCCAATGGACACTCCTTGTGGCTATGCTTTTTCCTGCATCGGGGACAGAAGATTGCCAAATTCTGTTCTTACTCGATTTGCTTCTGTTTGGCCTGCATAATATCAAGTTGTGTAGTTAGTGTCCCTAGTATATCAATTTTAAAATTTTCCGATAAATTTTCAATTTCTACACGTGTTACTCCTTCTGACGAAATTTTATTATCTCTTACAAACCGATCATATTATGTCGGTTTTACTCTTGCTGCCTCTCGAGCTCCTGATACATAAATCAATAATGCCAGCAAAATTTTCTTGATAAATATCCCCTTTTCCCATAATGTTTAATGTTTCAATCCATTGTTCCTTCATGCCCCTTATTAATGTTGTTTTTAACACATTATCAGGTAAAGGTAGTGATGCATAAGGATATCTTTGTAGATTATACTGGAAACGTTCCACATACTCCTCTAATGTTTCATTTGGTCTAGCTATCATCTGGAATATTTCGTCCTTCAGTTCTCTAGACCTGCAATAATCCTGATATTTTTTTAGAAAGGATTCTTTCATTTGGTCCCAGTTATTTATAACCCCGCCACCTAATCCCATAAACCATCTTAAAGCAGCCCCTTTTAATGTAGAGGGAAATAGTTTCAGTTTCTGGGGATTGGTGGTGTAATCATATCCCTTGCACAGTACATCAAATTCAAATAAAAATGCATACGGGTCTTCTGATGTAAGACCGTGGAATGTAGTGATATGTTGAAGATGGATTGCTTTCATAGGCGCATTTGCTGCAGAATCTGCTATGGGGTATTGTAATGTAGAGGTTTGGGTTTTTGGCTGGTTTTGAGCCATCGGGTCGAATATATGCCAATAACCTTCTGGGATATCTAGGAGGGTATTCCTAAGTTGAGAGGGAATGGCTTTAATAGGGATGGTTTTAATAACAATTCCTCTATCTGGGATAATGAGAGTGCCTGATGTCTGAGGAGATTGAGTTTCTTCAGCAATGATTTTTGCAACACTTCCCTTGTCTGGGTTGTTCAATGGCCGAGTTGTTCCAATAGGAGACCTTGGTTCCTTAGTTTCCCCTGTCTCTCCTTCTCCTTAACAAAGATTTCTGAAATTCCCTTCCTGCAATAGTTCTGGAGTAGAATTTTCAATTTGTTGAAAGTCTTGCTCTTTAGTTTGACTATGCACCTCAACAAAGGCTACAAATGATGATCATGTGGCCTGAAGGGAACTAGTAGGCTATTTAGAAATGACTTTCCTGGGTCCTACTAAGGGCTGAGATTCTGCTTTCTTGTAGATTTCGTCTATGAAGGTTGGTCAGCTAAGGGTCACCGGCCCCTTAGCTTTTTCTGTCTTGGGTAGAGGTTTGGGATTTTTTTCTAGCTTTTTCTGCTTAGTCATGCACTAAAATTAACTACTAAATTCTATTCAAACAAAACAACAGCAAATATGTAGGAAAGCAAACAGAGGAGCAAGGCTTTTACATGCTCCACACGTAGGTTCTTACCTTCCATTTTCAAAATCCAATTCTTCCCTAACAGGTTCATACACTACTCCGAAAAGAAGGAACAAATGGCTACACTCTTTCACCGGCAACGGCGCCAAAATGTAGAGCTATAAAAATGGTCTCTTTCACCTCTAATTACCTCACATTAATATGTCAATCCGGGAATGTTTTGTTATTTCAAAGAGTGTCTCAGTCTGAGGCTATCATTTTCCAGAGTAATGCTAGTAGTACAGTGTTCAGAAATACAAGAGTAAATGGATTCTTGTCTACAACTTAACTTCTTCAAAAGATTAAATCACACATTCAAAAGACTAAGAAACTTATCAGTCAAGGGTTCGGTAGCAATAACCCATCCCTTTGGAAACTGATGGAAAAGGAAATCAAAGAACAGATTGTGGATCTGGGTGCCGGACAGTAAATGCCAATGCTCACTACATCCTGAGATTGTTCTTCACACCAACACCAATAAATGGAACGGAAGATGAGAAATGGAACAGCAATTAAGAAATCGAACAACACGTTTGTAATGGAACAACAAATCCGAAATGGAACAACAATTCTGAAATGGGACAATAGCTAAGAAATAGAACAACAACTAAGTCTGATAAGCAGTAACAATCTTAATCTATCAGATGAAATACATTAATCGTAATCGAACGGCAACTTTTCACTCTTAAGCGCGAATCGAACAGCACACACCAATGGAACAGCACTTGAAAACCATATATGCACACAACACAAATAAATAGTAATCTGATCCAAGTATCAACCTCAGTTAGAAAGAATATGACTGCATTTCAAAATAGAACAGTATTGCTCATAAATCCAACAATCGTAAAGAACATAACTCCCGAGATGAATTCCGTTACATTAATGAACAGGTGCACAGCACAAAAGCTCTGTAATGGAACAGTAACAGTATTCTATCAAGACTAGAAATATTAGATCAATTCTTAAAAGAATAGAAATATGATGTAGAGTCAATATAGTAGTTCTGTCTGTAGAAACCTTAATGAATTAAACATAACAGAGCATGTGATGTAAACTTATAAAACACATCAAATTACCAAATAACGTTGATAAGCAAACCACACATAAACCAAACGTAATAATACAGGGGCAAGTGTCATCCAGGGCCGGGCCCTTAGCGTCCAGGGGTACACCGCTTGATGTTAATCCAGACTCAGAGATGAAGTAATAACCAAGTTTGTATTAATGCATAGAGCATAATTACAATAAACCAGTTCTTAACGAGACTTGATGATCAAAGTTTTGATCTTAAAAGAAATTACATAAAAGCATAACCATATCTAACTCTCTCCCGATCTAATAGTGTTTCCCCTTTTATAATGGTGACAGCGGAGATGTCTAAGTGCAGAAATAGATAAAAGAACGGATTCACCTAACTGTTAGTCCTTAGTCATTTCTTTTCTCTCCTGTGCCGAGCTGATATCTCCACCTCCTTTTCCGAGCTCATTCGCTTTGATTTTCTTTGCCTTGTTTGCATTCGGTCTCCCATCAAAGGGACAATGGTTAACCCATCCTTGTCCTTTCCTTTGGAACAACAACTTCTCCTTTTTCCTCCTTCCTGCACAAGGAAGTGACAATTGTCAGTGTTTTCGTCTTGCATATTAATCTCACATGTTTTATTATAACTCTTTATCATTTTCCTAGTTCATGATGCAAAAGGTTTGTATGTTCTAATAAAAATATATTGAAATAATCATCAAAAACATACCTTCTTTAGTACTCCACACCACTAACGACTGATATGGATCTTGAGTGTGTCATTCGTACAGTTTACCATGTGGTAGAAGATTAACTTTGACTTTTCGCCTATTTGACTAGAACTTTGACCAACTATAATGTTTTCATACACACTTAGATTGAGGTGTCGTTCACACCATTAAAATTATCTCAACGAGATCTAAAACTTGATGTTTTTCAATAAACCTTTGAGAAAAATTATTTTTAAGTTTTTCTAGAGCCTCTTGGATCATTCCTTCCCACTTAAAGACTTTTCGTCCCCAAGAGTTACATACAAAGATCATACATGTTTTATCCAATTGTTTGGATGCGGTCCATGGGGTCAGATTTTTTATGTTTTGGGAAAATTTTGTAATATCTTTTGTATTGAATATAAATATTCGGCAAAATGTGGAAGAGGAGTGCAAAGCTAGTAGGAATCAAAGGGACTTTACTCCCTTGGGTGGGTAGGTGATAGAGTGGTTTGGAAACCTGCCCATGGTCCATGGACCATGGTATTGTAAAGTAGGTACTATATATAGATGAGTCATAGTGAGTTTCAAGTATCTTAACTTGAAGAATCATTGTAAGGGCAAGGTGCTAAGGCAGGAAAGGTTTGTTTTCTATACTTAGGCGAAAGGGGAAGGCTCCCACAGTTGAGTGCGTGGCGATCTTGGTAAGTCCACAGACTGACTGCATGGGCCCCTACAACTGAGTGTGTAGCGAGAAGAAGTCTGTAATTGAGTGCTTATACTAATAAATATTGTTTTTGGACTGAAATTATGCATTTATGTCTTGTTATTTACTTCTTCTAAATTTATGTATCTTCGCTCTATGATATGTTTTATATGAATTAATGTTTGTTTACTGCATGAAACTAGGGACCTGTAATATTTTTACATGGTAAGAGTAGTTATATCCCTTCACAAAGATCAGAAAATCGTTTAGATACATCTATAGTATTTATTTTTTCATAAGGGTTAGAGTTGCGTGAAAGTAGATTTAAGTGATAAAAGCTGCAGAAACACATCACACAAGCCTCTAGCAGTTAAGTGCCCCTGCAACTGAGTGTGTAGGGAGTAGAAGTCTATAATTGAGTGCTTATACTAATAAAGACTGTTTTGGGAAAAAATTGATGCATCTATGTCTTGTTATTTACTTCTTATAAATTTATGTGTCTCCACTTTGTGATATGTTTTATATGAATTAAAGCTCATTTACTGCGCAAAACTAGTCGATCTATAATATTTTTGCATGTTAAGAGTAGTCAATACCTTTGAGAAGATCTGAAAGTTGTTTAGATATATTTACATTAGTTATCTGTTCGGAAGGGTTAGAGATGCATGAAGGTAGAACTAAGCCATAAAAGTTACGGGAACACATCACATAGGGCTATGGCTGCAAAAACCGGATTGTATAATCCCCCAATAATGCTTCAAGTGAGACTACAACCTATGTTAGGTGGTTCTTTTCTGAAAGGACTAATAGTTAGGGTTTTGTTGGTTGGTGTAGTTAAATCTCAACTTGGGTTAGTCCCCATCAAGCCAACAAATGGTTCCGCTGTCAGGACTGGGATCTATCTGAGGAATGTGTGATGTCGAATAACTGGTTTCCTACTAAGAAGGAATTCAAAAAGTGGATCGATTGAAAATTGCATGCATTTGCAACTTGGGAGAATAGAAATTTGTGGTTATTCAAGGAGATGTGTTTGAATAGATACTTGTACACAGATGAAACAAAAGCCTTTTTCTGTTTCTTCCCTTGTGAGTTACATGAGTGGCTATCTAGATTAGTGGACAGTCAGGGTACATGGATACTTGATGACCTTATTATGTGGACTCAAGAGCTAGTGAGGGGCCTGTAAGCTTTAGAAAACAACATCATGCATGCCATTGATCACTAGATTGATCATATATTAGGAGGATTTATCACTAAATGTGCGATTGATACGATCATCTTCTATAGTGAAGTCGAACACAAGTTTTTCAAGGGACTGCGACATAAGTACTTAAAATATCTAAAAACCTAGATTAAGATGTTGGGTGAAAAAAGGGATGTGCCATTATCCTGATGTTTGGAACTACGCGATGTGGGAGACCTTTTAGAGGGAATGGCGAGTTAGGCTAAAAATACATTCTGATGTTAAGATATTCTTCTAGCGATGACGAAGGGACTATTTTTAGTGCAACATGAAGCACATTGAAGATAGTAAGTTAAGGTAACCTAGTGATACCTCATCCATCTACTCCACCTACACCACCACCTCTACCACATACACCTACACCCTCACCTCCACCTCCACCTCCGCACCAACCATTCAACATGACGAGAATGGTGAATATGTCAATATTTAAAGTGGTAGGGAGAAAATAACCCCAACAATTCTAGTTTGTTGGAGATGTTATGTGGATAGCACAATAGATTAATAATTATAATATAAGGAAAGAACATATGGTCACAATGCTGAAGGATAGGGTGTTGACCTAGTATATCAAGTTCTATCAGGATAGACTTGGCGTGATGATGGAAGAGACTTAATAGGCATTGAAAAGTGAGCTCAAGAAGCCTAAGTCTCAGGTGTAGTTTGTAACTAATTTTAAGGAAATACAATAGAGGGAAAATGAGACCACGTGGGATTTTGAATAGAGGCTAAAATGCCTAATCCAGTAGGCTAATATGAAGATCACAGACGATCAATACACAAACTGGTACACTGCTTTGTTTTTGCCTCATCTGAGATTACCATTATCATAGTAGAAGATAAGAATGCAAGTGGAGGGTGTGGATATCGTGATGAGGTTAGAAGCCTCACCAGTAGACAATAGGAATGTTGGAGTAAAAGAGATTCAGTCGTAACTGGAAATCCTACACATGGAGTTGCAAAGATTGAAAACAAGGAAAGAAGCTCATCTAGAGGTCGATGCTGAAGTATGGTGTATAAAATGTAAAGGCAAGGGACATGAAAAGGATCATTTCCTCATTTATCAGAATTATTTGATTAGAGGAGGTTTTGTTCCTTTGAAACGTGAGAATATTGTGGGACTGAGCACAGGAATACCATTATGGTGCATTATCTGCCAAGTATCTAGAAAGAGTGCAATGGATAATTGTCACCTTTTACAAACGTGTGTATAAACTCCACAACAATTTTTTTGTACCTTCTGTAAATTGGTTGGACATGATGCACAAAACTGTCAAAGTTACCAACTGATTATGGAAAGGACCCCTACCTATTGAGTGCAGGAGGAAAATCAGCCCTAGGATCAGGACATAGAGGATTTCAAGGTCATGGAAGAGGAAGAGGAGGAGGGGTTAGCAGAGGTCATGGAAGAATAATTTGTTACAACTATGGTGAAGCAAGACATTTTGGGTGCGACTGTTAGAACCCAATTCATCCATCTTATCAATATTGGAGATAGTTTGATCATGTGATATAAATATTGCATAGTGATGATAGCTAAGATCCAGGAGAAAAAGATGCAACAACCTACGAAGAGCATCCAGATGATGAGGGTAGAGCCTCGTGAAGAACATCGCAATATTAATACATAACATGCAGTGGTATGGCCATAGGAGAAGATAAAGGAAAGGAACCAGAGACCAAAGGATGGGTGCACAACGTTGCTAAAAAGGAAGTCAGATTTGACCTCAATTAGGCTAAAGAAAATTTTATGAAGGCCAAGAAGAATTTTTCTGAAGCTTCAGCATCAGGGAGTTAAGAGAAATCAATCAAAAATAGTGAAGAGCAGGATGTGGATCCCTCAACATCAGCCACTTTTCTGAAAACTTGTATGAAGCTATTGAGGGATAACGAGGTAGTGGAATGGCTCCAAGAAATAATTAACAATTGTACGGGAAAAGCTAAGATTCCTTCAAAACAATGCGCTATGAGGAAATTAGGTAAACATAAGAAGTGAACAGGGTGCAAGATGAGGATTACTACACAGATTGGATAATAAGAAATGGATCAAGTCTTCCAAGATTTGGGTTTTGATGTGAACATACTACCTGAACAAACATGGGAGAGGATGGGGAGGTCTGCGCTACAATGGTCTCCTATACAGCCTCACATGGCCAATTAGCATAAGATCATTACTATGGGTGCCTCTATGGGGTAACAGTAGACATTGGAGGAGCAAGTGCTCTAACTGATTTAAGTAATTGAAATAGTGGATACTAACAATCCTTAACCTTCTCTACTAGGAATTGATTGGGCCTTTGACATGGATGTAATAATTAATCTGAAGAAGCAAAAAAATGAAATTTGAGAAGAAGGCGCTTAGGGTTATTGTGCCACTGGATCTTGCTGAAGGAGAGTGATACACTGACCCAGTCCATGACTATGTGGAGGAAGATGAATTAGATCAAATGTACAAGATTACTATGTGCCATGTAGATTGCATCAATCCCATTACAAATTGGCAAATCACGTGGGATAGGGACAACTCCTGTACCTCTAATTCAGATGAATAGCTTGAACACTGCCAGAATAGATTGCATGAAGTATCTACACTACGTTGAATTATGATGATAAAATCATTGGGGTGCGTATCAATGGAGGTAAGGAATATCCCACATTATGATGACTTAAATGATGTTAATTTATTTTTCTATGAGATTGAAAGGGTGGTGCTCAAGGAACATTAATTCTAGGTAATTGATCTCACATGGCATGCTACACTTGCTCATTGGTGGGGTACACATAACGATAGCTTTGTTGACTAGAAGGAATATAGGCAACTAATGAAGCTAAGGTTTAGATACGCTAATACCCGTATGACTAAAAAATATAGTGGGAAGGATGATTTGCATGAGAATTTGGTGCAGTGGACTGAATCATGGGGCAAAGATCCACAACATGAATGGGTGCATATCTTTTGTCATACCCTAGATACTATGCCAATGAATTGGTATTTAGAAACAAAGCTATGCCACAAGACAACCGAATGGGATATCTTGAGTGAAATTTCCTCGACGCAGGCCACATTAGAACAAAAGAAAAAGGAAGTTGGGCAAGCTTTCACTTGAGAGAAAGCAACATAGAAAAAGAAGGAAACTGCTCCGATGGCCACTGTTGTTGTTATGGCCCTATACCAATAGGTGTCATATATCATGATTGACTTGATGAGCTATGTAATATGTTCATACCTTTACTTGTTGCAAAGGTTTTCCATATTTGTAAAAAATTTAAAAAATGTAAAGAGGGTGTACCCTAAAATAAAAATGAAAGGGTAAAAAGAATAAAAGATGGTCAAAAAATGAAAGAAAATGAACACCAACAAAAAGAAAGACCAAGGAAAGTGTAAAAGTCTAAATGCCACTACTTTTTCACTTTGTATAATAAAAATTGTGTGCAACTTGTCACTTATGCCACAATTTATGAATGGTGAAATAGTTTAAAATTGGCTAGTTCATATTTCAATTTCATGTTTTAGAAATAGAGAAGAAAGATCTGACCAAACAGTGTAATCTTGGCAGATAAGTAGATAGGTAGAGTGAAAAAGGAGCTCAACAGTTTAATATAAGCCCTTGGATGTTAAGTGTAGACTTAGATAGGCATTACCATGTAAAAGGAAATAAATTTTGATAAGAGTTTGCTAGTCTAAGTGCACCCAAATAAAGAAGCAAAAATGCTACGTTAAAGTAGGTAGGGTAGGTAGATGATGGTTTCAGAATTACATGTGGTGAATGATGACTCTAAATGTTTTAATATCTTACTTTCATCACAAGGCAAAGGCATGTATCCCATTGAAAACATCTCAAGCAAGGCAAAGTCAACTAATTAAATTCCCTACTCATTTTCCCTAAATTTTCACTAGTTTCCCCTAAGTACCAAGGTACCTATCAAATTAGAGTGACTCAGAGCATTTCTTTTACTTCTGGAGGGACCAGACCCTCATCCAAATAGTTTATAATGCCTAAGTACTTAAGACCATTCATTAATCATCACATCCATTCATGAATCATTCCTTTTCTTTACAAAGTTTTCCCTAAGTAAAATCCTATTTTACTTAAGGAAATTAATTTTTTTTACATAAAGACCCTCATTATTCACTAAGCCTAAGTTTTAATATACATATGTAAATGTTATATGCTTAGCGCTTTTGTCCATTGATTATCATATTAACTATTAACATATTATTATATAAATATCTTGTAAAAATTAACCTACTCCCATATTATCTAAACTATGTAAAAACCCTGAATTTCTACATATCCTGCCCTTTGGTTAGTTATAACCATAATACATCATTAATTAGGATTAATTAGTTAATCAGTAACTAATTAACAGCCCTTAATCCACCACCGTATTAATATGGGATTAATTAATGCTCATAGTTAGTTAATAGCCTCCCCGTCCAATCCCGTCAACCCTGATACAATTAATTAACATTAAGTACATCAAGCCCGCCTTCATTAAATCACTGCCATCTCATATCCCCGAAAATCGTCCGATGAATGCCCCAAGATCTATCAGCTATTATAAATATAGCACGACCCTTTGCGACCACGCGTTAGCGCACGATCACAAAGTGGTTTTTGTACAATGATTCTGCCACGCGTCAGGAAATCTATGCAATCATTGGCTCGGGGTCTAATACTACCCCTTCCCCATAAGCGGTGTGATGTAAACCTTGACTTTGTGTATAAAACAAAAACAAATAATTTTTGTTGTTTTTTCCTGTGAACCCGTACACCCATGCAAATGATACATTGAGGTCAACCAGCGTGAGCTTTCAGTTGCCAACTTGCTCTAAACTTCATAGCTGATGCCAACCAGAGACATCTAGTTACACCCAATACCTACATTCTATCGCCCATCTCCCAAAAGCAACTATTTACCAATTCCCCAATGAAGAAACCCTGCAAATTCTTGTTTTACTGCAAATTGATTAAAAACCAAAAATTTTCCATAATCCTTCCATTCCATTTACAAATTCAAGTTCCAAGACCTCCAATTTCATCATTTCCACCTGAAAAACCTCAGTTTCCCTCCTGAAATCCATAAGGACCAGTATGGAAACTCTGGTGGCCCTAAATGTTGCTCCCATTACCACTGCTCATCGTGACATAGACAATTTGCCTCTAACAGACAAAGACTTCTAGATAAAAGACTTAGTCACTGATAAGAACCATCTCAAATTATTCTATCAATGTCAAGATAACCATTTGAATGGCTACGATGCCATGGGACTATCGGAATCCAACCTCCCTATGTATTTTCTCCCCGATGTGTATATTTTCCCTGATATAATCCATCAATGCCATGCAAACTATGACCCTATCCGCAGAGTAGTCATGTCTCCCAACCAAACAGTTCCTTTTACAATAACTACTGAATCAATTAATGAAACGATGCAATTTCACACTAGTCAGGCCATTACCCCTATTTCCCTCGGAAATTTGCTTGAGGAAGTAACTAAATTATCCCAAGCTGAACTTACTCGCCTTAGCTAGACATTCATGTTACCACGGTACCAAACTACAGATCCCCCACCTTATATGTCAGTCTCCTTCACAAATACAGGCAAGCTCGTAGTTAATATGATATCAACAGTCATGGGGTTCAACACTAGTGAATATGTAGATGAACTGACCCTAGTGATAATGTCTATCTTTACCCCTGGATAGCATCCTTCCATCAAATATGATTATGCCAATTACATTGCTGATAAAATTCATGACCAATTCATGAGAATGGAAAATGAAAGGGTTTTCAAGTTTTCCACCTTTATATACCACCTCATCCTTTACTATCAATCAGACCATTTCCCATTTTCTATCTAGAAACTTGATACCAAGGGTAATCCAAGGTCTATTATCTTTTGGTCTTCTATCTTCCATAAAACTTTTGATTGCCCTTATTCCTTTAATCGATTCATTGATCAGTTTGTCCACCCAGTGGCCACTTTGCTGATAGGGAGTTCCCATCCAAGAATTAGTGACGATATCAAAAGGATTATTTAGCTTTCAAAATAGTACAAAGTGGGTGATTGGTATCTACACCAAAATCACACAAAATTCAGGATATATGGGTGTGAGCTTTCCCCATTCAAGCTACCCAAATATGTTCCAATGAGACTATTTGCATTGGAATACTATAGGAAAATGACACACTTAGATGTGACACATTTCACTAAGGCCAAAAATAAAGCCCAACTTAGAATCATGGATCACTTAGGACCAATTGTCTGCAACTGTAGAGAATCATGGATACTAGCAGAATGAATTTTAGAAGATGAGCTGAAATTAAACAAAAGTTTTAAAAGGATTCCATATGACCCTCATATTTTTATCTGTGATAGAAGGATGAAAAATATATTATCAACATACTTCCATCACAGGATACTAGAGATTGAGCAATTTGACAATATGGATGAATGGAAAGAAGGAACATTAATAGAAACAGATAGTGAACAGGTTGATATAGAAAATGTAATGAAAGATCTTGAAAAAACACTTGACCTAGATTCTTTTGGATAGGTACATTTTGAGACTTCTCAAAAGTCAGAATTAGGAATCGGTGCCTCAACAGCTAATACCTCACAAAGGTACTCACAAGAGACAGGTACACCACCAGCAGAAACATCATAGGGAAGAGGGAAAGAGACAAGAACTCAGGCTACAAAACAATCAACAATTTCGAAACAACCTGAAATCTCTAAGGAGCAGGCCCACACACACACTCATCCAACTCAAGTCAATGTGGGAGAGCCCCCAATTTTGCAGACTCCTCTGAATGAGGAAAAGAAAAAAAAGAGAGACAGGGAAGTAGCTACCCCTGCCAGTGGCCCACTAGAGTGTTGGCTAGTTGAATTGTTTATTAATTAAACAGTCAAGTACCACATTAATTTATCAACCTGGGAAAGTATTTTATCTCAAAGGCTACTGCATACTGTATGTACTTAATTTTTAAAAGAATTAAAGAGCTGTAGTATACGCAATTCTGTTTCTCACTCTATGTTATAACAGTGCATTGCAAAAATAAAATGAAAGCAGTTAACTAAGAACACAAATCTTAAAAAGAGAAGTGATGGATGCTCTGTTATCAAAGGATCAGGACCCTATCCTCCCGGTAAGGACGTTCAGCACCTACCCCTGTAACCAGATTTCTAATACACATTGCAACTCTAATTCACCGGTGAAATATCCTTTTACAGCTTCAAGCAATTAACAGAACAGAGTACTAGCAAAAAGGAAATCATCAGAGGTAATGCTACAGAATCCAAAACAGAGTACCAGCAAAAAGAAATTACCAAACACACTTACACACTTGACAGGAAAGTAAATGGGTGAATCTTGTGAGGAAGGTGGGCCCACACCCTCTCACAAGATTCCCCAGAATACAAATGCTAGATTAGGTGCTCAGAACAATCTTCTATTCATCTGCCAAAAGAATCCAGTTACAATAAAAGTTCAGAATTTGTTGTTGTCCTTCAAAATTTCCCTTACAAAACTATTTTTCTCCCATTTCTCTAATGTAGATGTCTCCTGTTTATAGAGGAGACATCTATTACAATAGACTATCACAGTTCATTCAGTTAAACCTTTCTGTCAAAAATAAGAGTTACAGGATGCTGTTACAACAGTGTGACAGTGTATTCTTTCTTGGGTTTCTTACTGTTACATAGCTGGTAACCGAACTTCGACCGTCTTCTTGGGATCCTCGCACTATCCCTTGCCGTTTCCCCATGGTTGCTGATTTAGTAAACCCGTGCTGTTCCTGATATTTTAGCAACTGTAACTGTGTTTTACCCTTTTTGGACAGTTGTTGATCATGCTGCGTCAGCGTGGAATTCTGGCGATCTTCAGATAGTTGCCGTTTGTTATTTCCAGTTGTTGCAAAATAGCATTCCCTTGCTTTAGATAGTTGCCGTTGCTGGCTGTAGCAACTGCGTAGTTGCTGCTTCTGGTGTTGCAGCAACTGCGTAGTTGCTATTTCTGGTGTTACAGCAACTATGAATTATAATTCCTGCAGACTTTAGACAGTTCCACAGTTACTTGGCAACTTAGTTAGCTTTTCCAAAGATAAATATAAAGATAACATGATTATGTAATGAACAATTAAACATATAGATATGCAGAGAGTTACTTCATACCTTGGGGCGATTAAGTCATTATGTAATCAAAGCTTTCAACTTATGAACTGAAAAAGGATAATATTATGGCAAAAATATAAGGTCAAAAATGGTCAATTCTGAGTCCTAACATCCCCCCCAACTGAAGAGATTGCATGTCCTCATGCAATTCTTACTTTGAGTCTGAGTCGGAGTACTAGGATGAACAGTGTAAATTACTGAGGCAATAGTTATAGGAAGTGGCATCAAACTTATCTCTGAACCCACAGACAGTCTGTATTTGCCTCCATGCTGCTGCCTCTTCCTTTTTGGATAATCCAAACTGGCCCTTGTATTGTTCACCAGCTAACCATAGAAGTGGAAATTTAAATCTGTAGCCAATCCAATTTTCAGCACAGTGTTGCATGCATCTAACATAGTAAGGTACCCTTGAGATTGCTGCCTATAAATTAGGTGGATTATAAGGGTGATATTCCTGCCTCTCCTTGGGGCAGTTTTCCCAGAATAAGTTATTAGCCTTAATAGCCAAGGGTGCTTTGGTTTTCACATAATGTTGGGAATCTCGTAGGACCACTGCTTGTAGTTGCCTGACGTGAACCTTCATTTCAGGGTCACTTATCATTATTTGATGCTGTGCAATGAAGGTGGCTGCGTTTTGAGGTTCAGCCCTAATCCACAGAAGGTAATTCTGTTCATTATGTTGAGCTGAGGTAAAAGCGTTTTGCCATGTAAGTTGGTTGGCTGAAAAGGAGATGAAAGCTCTCAGTTGTATGTCACCAACAACAGGTAGCATATTCATGTTTCTCTCTTCGGACATGGCTTCATTATGGAGATAAAGCTTGCATAACAAATTTTGATCATTTTTAGGTGCTTATGCAAAGGTTTGCATATATTGTTCTGATGTAACCACCTGATGAGGTCTACCTTCTCTAACTGCCTTTATCTGTAAGAATGTCAGTCTTTCCCTCAAAAATGTTGCATAATTGAAAGAGGGTTTCCTTGTGGCAAGTGTTCTTTGGAATAACTCAAACATCTGGGACAATCTGGCTTTTAGTTCCTTAATTTCTTTGTACTGAGCTCTACACTGCTCAAGTGCTTCCCAGTTCTTATATGCATAATTGAACCAGATCCCCTTTTGCTATTGGAATGCTTTGCCTTGTGACAACTCATATTCTCTCCACCATTTTCCTTTTAATTCTTGAAAACTATCTGTTTCTGTGCATGCATCACTAACAGAGGGAAGTTCTGTTTGTGTAAAGGCATCAACAAGGATAATCTGCTCTGTGATAATTTGAGTAGGCCGGGATGATCCAATGTCTTCCTTTCCATTTCCAGCTACTGTTTCTTCTTCTTGTTCTATATTCTGTACTGATTCCTGTGTATCTGCTTCCTCTTCTTGTTCCGTGGCAATTTGGGTAGGCCGGGGTGAGTCTATGTCCTCTTTTTCATTTCCTCCTAATTCCTGTGTAACTGCTTCCTCTTCTTGTTCCATAGCAATTTGGGTAGGCCGGGGTGAGTCTATGTCTTCTTCTTCATTTCCTCCTGTAACTACTTCTTCTTCTCGTTCCATGGCAATTTGAGTAGACCTGGGTGAGTCTATGCCTTTTTCTTCATTTCCTGATTCCTGTGTAACTGCTTCCTCCTCTTGTTCCATAGCAATTTGAGTAGGCCGGGGTGAGTCTATATTTTCCTCTTTATTTCCTCCTGATTCCTGTGTTACTACCAATACAGCAGTTTGGGTAGGCCGTGGTGACTTTATATCTTCCTCTTCTTTATTCCCTGTTACTTCCTGCATAGTTTCTGGAGAACTTGCTGGTTCTTGTGTTTCAGCAAGTTCTTCTGTTTTCTCCTGTGCAGTTTCTGGAGAACTTGCTGGTTCTTGTGTTTCAGCAAGTTCTTCTGTTTGCTCCTGTGCAGTTTCTGGAGAACTTGCTGGTTCTTGTGTTTCAGCAAGTTCTTCTGTCTGCTCCTGCACCTTTTCTGGAGAGCCTGTTGGTTCTTGTGTGACAACAGGTTCTTCTGTCTGCTCCTGCACCTTTTCTGGAGAGCCTGTTGGTTCTTGTGTGACAACAGGTTCTTCTGTCTACTCCTGCACCTTTTCTGGAGAGCCTGTTGGTTCTTGTGTGACAACAGGTTCTTCTGGTTGCTCCTGCACCTTTTCTGGAGAGCCTGCTAGTTCTTGTGTGACAGCAGGTTCTTCTGTCTCAGCAGAGGGTTGTGGTATTTCCGTCTGTGTAACAACAAGTTCTTTTGTTTCAATCACAACAGCAGGGACTTCAGTCATTGGTTCTGCCACTACTTTGTATCCTGCTTGAGTATATATCTCGCCACAATTGGCACACATATATTCATTCTCCTTACTCTTCTCTGCCGCAGATGCTACTCGTGCTAAAATGTGCAGGCTAAATTCATTTTGGTAGGCTTCCTTGATCCTTATTATTTCCTCCTAGTAATCCTGGATTTGGGACTTCAGAAATTCAATTTCTTTCTGCAGGGCAGATATGGTAGGCTGAGCTTGTGGAGCAGCAGGTTCCAGTGGAGGCAGAGGTTGTTCTTCAACATTAATTTGATCCCTTATACCCTCGACAGGTGGTTCTTGTGTGTCACCTAGGGTAGTGGCTGTTTCTTGTGTTGCAGCTTCTTGGCCAATATTACCTTGGGTGTCGGCAGCAGGTTCTTGTGTGTCAGCTGCCTTAAAATATGATGTCACGACACTGTGAACACTCTGTATCTCAACCTCCGAGGGTGAGGGAGAGGAGTTTCCAAGGCTGGTGGGAATGCGGGTTTTTAATGTGATGGGTGGTGAGCTGGGAGGGGTGTGGCTAGGAGATTCAGCTATTACAAACAACCGAGTCCTTTGCTTGGGTAGAGAAGCAGGGAATTCGGACATTTTTCTTTTCAGGCTGGCTTTCTTTAAGATAGGGACAGTGGCAGAAATATTAGCTGCTTTAGTCGAAGCCCTAGTTCTTCTTCTTTTTGGTGGGGTTTCATTTTTCTGCTGCATTTTTCGTTTGAGCAGGGTAATTGGGATGTTGTCATCAGAGTCATCGGTAGAAATACCAAGTATGGGAATGGAAGGATTGGTTCTATTGGGGGATGGGGTTGTTTCTGTGGGTATTTCTACTGCTGATTGTTCATTTTCAGCAACTTGTGGGGGTGTTTGCTGGAGGACTTCTTTGGGCATTTGTTCTGGAATGTCGTCTACTTGCTGAGGGATTTCTTCAGGTATTTGCTCAGGAATGTCCTCTGTTTGCTGAGGGATTTCTTCAGGTATTTGATCAGGAATATCCTCTGTTTGCTGAGGGATTTCTTCATCTTGCTGAGGTATGTCTTCAGCTTGGTGAAGAATTTCCTCTTCTTGATGAGGAATTTCATGTTCTGGCTGGGGAATTTCTACCTCTTGATGGGGGTTAATGGGGGGTGGAGGGTTATTTAAGGCGAGGCCTCTATTTATCAACAATTGAGCTAGACGGTGGTGTTTCAAGGAAAGAAATGGACGCTTTGCGTTGACAGTGTAACGTGACATATTTTTAAGACATCCCAATAAATAATATGGCATATTTATCAACTGACCATTCCTCAAATGATTCAACAAGACGAAATCATGCTGGTAAATTACCTGGTACTGGCCTTCGCACGTCAGGTATTGCTTCACAAATTCAGCAACTTTCGGCCACGATTGAGGCAATGACTGAAGTGCTACGCCCCTGCCCTTGGGTTCCACCTGCTCGCCCGGTTGAAGAAAATCCTGCTGCGCATTAAGGATCAAGTGCTTCCTACTGAACCACCGTATGCCATTAGCTGGTAGCCCAGTAACTTGGGCTATGAATTCCTCCGTGACTGGGATTTGAACTCCCTGAACGACAAAAAATACCTCTGTTAAATTGCATGCAAACTCGAGGACTTGCTGCGCATCGAAGTCTGGAAGTCTCCTAAAATAATCTAGCCATCCCGCTTGCAGAAAGATTTGATAAACCTCAGGATAGAGCTCAAGAAGTGCTGTTGTGCCAGGTTCGTATGTGATGGGATTTCCTCCCATAGCTGTTGTTTCAGTGAAATTCTCAGTTCAGAGCCGAGCTTCCGAGTTCAGTTCAGAGTAAACCGTTGCAAATGGTAACATGCCGTGATAAGGTGACTTTTACATATTACTAGGAGAGTTAAGGGCGGCAGCAGTTGGCGTAGTATGCAATTATGAGAGCGCTTTGGCAATCCCCCCCTATGCGTAAGTGATATGATTGGAAGTACAATTATTCGGTAGTCCTATCAACATCTCCGCATTAACTATTATTTAATGTCCATACATAATCATGCGTACCTTTATGTTTTACCTTTTTGGTTGCTGCGTCGAAAAGTCTTGTCTTATCTTTTGCTGGATCATAATGATTACAGTGGGTCTAAGAGCATGAGAATACTGACGGTTTTAATAATAATGACGGGAAGTGATAGTGGAGTATTGTAATCATCACAAGAAATGGTTTAAAAATTCATTTCTTGGGGGCTGAAGTGGATAAATTGGTGCTTTTATAAATGAGCGAATTGCTGAAAAAGGTATTACGGGATCGGGAAGTGGTGTTGCAGCAACGGGATTGGTGTTGCAGCCACTGGAAGTGATGTTACATCATCGGGAAAAGATGTTGTAGTAACGTGAAAAAGGTGTTGCAGCAACGGGAAAGTGGTGTTGCAGCAACGGGGGTTGGTGTTGCAGCAACGGGAAATGGTGTTGCAGCAACAAGAATTGGTGTTGTAGCAACGGGAATTGGTGTTGCAGCAATGGGAATTGGTGTTGCAGCAACGGGGCTTCCAAGTCCGCAAAGTGATTCCTTTGAAGCTTTCGTTCTCAGCTATTTTCCATAGCTCAAATCTACAAAATACTGAAATATAATATGGTAACCCTTGGCAGGGATTATTAGTAGTTAAAAAAAAGAATGTCTAATCTAAAAAAAATGCATAAATAAATAGAAATTTAAATGCCTTGAGGGACAACAAGTTCCCCTGAAAAAGAATATTGTTTAATTGCCATGCAAGTGGCTTTAAAATCTTCTTTAGAGATAGGCCGGTGATATAAATGGAGTCGATATCCATTCACTAGTAGTGGTGTTCTACTGTCATCAATTGTTAAAAGTCTGACTGTCCCATTTGGAAAAATAGCATCCACTTCATAAGGCCCTAACCACCTTGTTCTTAACTTACCTTGGAAATTCTCAAAATGGGAATCATAAAGTAGAGCCCAGTTACCTTTCCGGAACTGCTTTTTCTTGATGGTTTTGTCATGCCACCTGCTTCTTTGTTGCTGTATCATGGTTGTTTGATGGATGGCATCCAGTCTTTTCTTGTCCAATTCTTGAAGTTGCTGCAACCTGGCTGTCTGTGCATCAGTCAAATCAAGGTTAACAGCTAAAACATTTCTTAAAGTTTTGATCTCAAACTCTACAGGGAAGATAGCGTTCTTTCCAAAAACTAATTCATAAGGTGAAAAGCCTGTAGTATTCCTCCAAGTAGTTCTATAGGCCCATAATGCCTCAGGCAACCTTTGAAACCAGTCCCTTCTATTCTCCTTTATTGTTTTTGTTAGGATGGCTTCTATGACTTTATTGGTGCTTTCTACCTACCCATTTGCTTGGGGGTGATAAGGTGTAGTCATTTTGTGCTTAATATGATATTTCTGGAGCGTATTTTTGAAGCCATGAGAGTTGAAAGGAGGTCCTCCATATGTGACTAATTCTCTCGGCAATCCAAATCTAACAAAGATTTCTTCAAATAAAAATGTTAGTACTGCTTCTTCATTAGCTTTAAGTAGTGCCTTAGCTTCTACCCATTTAGTCATGTAATCTGTGCATACTAATATATACATTCTTTGATTGGATGGAGGATTAATGGGACCTATAAAATCTAATGCCCATTTCTCAAAAGGTTCAAGAATTACCTGGGGATTGAGTGGCATTTCATCCCTGTGATTAGGCTGGCCCATTCTTTGACAGCTATCACAGGCCTTCACATATTTTCTGGCATCTTTGAAGAGTGATGGCCAATAATAACCCATTCTAAGTACCTTGTGTGTTGTTCTCTTATCTGCAAAATGCCCTCCACAAGGGCCATCATGACAAGCTTTTAGTACATCATAAATTTCATCTTCACCAATGCACCTTCGGATTTCCTGATCGATTCCTGTATGGAAAAGACACCCGCTTATCCAGCTGTACCTAGCACTTTGCTGGATGATCTTTCTTCTTTCCTTGTGTGATAGGTGTGATGGTAATTTTCCTGCAACTAGATAATTGGCAATGTCTGCATACCAAGGTGAGTGAGCAGATACTGCAAATAAATATTCATCAGGAAAAGAATCATCTACTGGAGCATTTTCATCAGTTTTTAATCGAGAAAGGAAATCAGCAACTACATTTTCTTTTCCTGGCCTATCTACAATTGTGATGTCAAATTCTTGTAATAATAACAACCATCTGGTGACTCGGGCATTTGTAACTGATTTATTCATCAAATATTTAATGGCTGAGTGATCAGTATGCACAAAAGTAGTGTAGCCAGTAATATAATGTTGAAATTTATTGATAGCATAAATGACTGCTAGGAATTCCTTCTCAGTGACTGTATAATTCAATTCAGCTGGTGTCATATTCTTACTGATAAAATAAATGACATAGGGAAGACTATTTTCTTCCTGGCCCAAGACAGCTCCAATTGCAGTGTCTGAGGCATCAGAGGATATATGAAAGGGTAGTGCCCAATCAGGTCCTCTCAAAATGGGAGTTGCAGACAACTGATGTTTGAGTTCATTAAATGCTTTTTCACAATCATCAATCCACTTAAATTCAACATTCTTTGTTAATAACACAAATAGAGGAGACGCTATTTTGGAAAAATTCTTAATAAATCTTCTATAGTATCCAGCATGTCCTAAAAAGCTTCTTACATCAGTTTGTGTTTTGGGGATAGGGAGGGTCTGAATTACCTGTATTTTTGCTGGATCGACTTGAATTCCTAGGAATGAGATGAAGTGACCCAATACAATACCTTGATTCATCATCATATGACACTGTTCAGTGCTTAAAGTAAGGTGTGCTTATATACATCGCTTGAGTACTTTTTCAAGATTCTGCAGTGCATCCTCAAAAGTCACTCCATAAGGAGTAAAGTCATCCATAAATATTTCTAATGAATCATTTAACATATCAGAAAAGATCCCTATCACTGCTCTTTGAAATGTTGCTGGAGCATTACATAGCCCAAATGGAAGTACCCTATAAGCAAAGGTCCCCCATGGGCTAGTAAACGTGGTCTTGTCCTGGTCTTGGGGTGCAATCTTAATCTGATTGTATCCACTAAATCCATCCAAAAATGAAAAGAATTTCTTACCTTCCAAATTATCTAATACCTGATCGATGAATGGTAAAGGGAAATGGTCTTTCTGGGTGGCTTTATTCAGTGCTCTGTAATCCACACATACTCTCCATTTGCCATTTTTCTTGGGTACAATTACAAGTGGGGAAACCCACTCACTATCAGATATAGGGTATATAAATCCTGCATTCAACAGTTTTTGAAGTTCCTCCTTCACAATTTCCCTTAGGTTGGGGTTCATTCACCGCTGGGGTTGACAGACTGGCTGGGATCCCTCTTTAATATAAATACGGTGAGTGCATAGCTCAGGAGAGATCCCCTTCATGTCTGTATAGTCCCATGCAAATGCTTCTTTATTTTCCTGGAGTAACTTTATTAACTGCTGTTTTTCGTTATCAGTTAAGTTAGGATTTATATTTAATGTTTTGCCAAGCTCAATTTCTATTGTTGTACTTTTGGAGGGGCTGCCTACTGTTGTCTGAAATAAACTTTTATCTTTCAGCTTCTACTGAGATTCATATTCTAAGATTGCAGTGAAGTGATTATACATTTCTAGGCTGACCGAAGAAGGTTTAGAAATGAAGCTGCTGATTAATTCATCTTCGGTAGAGTATTTGAAAGTTAAGGCTTGTCCGATAGTCAATATAGGTTGGGTTTCTTCATCCTCATAATCTACCCATACAGAATTGTCATTATTAATCATGGGTGTAGCATGAGGATAAAGGGTAAGCTATTTGGTTTCCTGCCCATTAGAGATGGTCATTGATCTTGATCTACAGTTGATGAAAGCATCTGCTGTAGCTAGCCAAGGTCTTCCTAGAATCAGCGGATGACCCCCCTACTTTGTTTTAGTTTGTAACACCACAAAGTTAGCTGGGTAATTCCAGGATTCTACAGAAATTATTAAATCTTCAATGACCCCTTCCGATTTAATTGTAGAGCGATCAGCGAATTCTAGGATGGTTGGAGTTTCCCTAATAAAGTTTTTTAATTGAAGCAATTGTGCTATTTAGAGTGTCATAATATTTATTGCAGCACCTAAATCTACTAGAATTTTAGAGACAAAAGTTTTTCCAACCTGGACTGTTACTGTAGGGTGACCAGGGTCACCATATTTCAGAGGATGATCTTTTTTTGTCATTAAAGCAGTCAGTTCTCCCATCACATGAACTGTGAGGGGGTGCTTAGCCTTTCTTCCAGGTTTTTTAATGCAAATATCTCTAACAGTCCTAGCATAAATGGGAACATCTCTTAATGATTGCAATAATGGGATTTTAACGTATAAATTATGTAGCTCGCCTAAAAGGTTAAAAGCAGGTTGCTCAAGTGTTTTAGTGAGAGCTAGTCATTCAGGAAATGGTGGATCTGCTGTTTGATCATTGTTGTTAGATGCTGCTTCCACTGTTTCAGCATTATTGTTAGCTGGTTTTTCTTTTGTATCTTCCTCTTTATCAGAGTCAGTAATGTCATCAATGATTGGTTCAACAATTCTTCCTGAGCGAAGGTGGATATCGTTACATTGCATGGGGGAGACAGACTGATTTTGAATATCAATTGCTTGCAAGGCTTTATTATTATTTGGGTTGGGATTGGGTTGCACAGGTAGCTGCGGTCTAATTGCCTGGTTATTTGGAGGAGTATTGGATGGTAAGGAAAGAGACTGTTGATGTTGAGGAAATGGCATCTGTTGGGCTACCCAGCTTGGATTCCATTGATTAAAATACGGTTGCTGGGGAGCCTAAGGATTCCATATGGTAGGATCAGGAAAAGGAAGATTTGATTGCTGCATAGGTGGAAAATTCGTTGAGTTAAAGGGTGGGTACCGCATTTGGTTCATGGGTGGGTAATTTTTTTGAAAAGGAGAGTAATTATTCCAACGACTAAATGTTGTGTTAGAATTCATACCTTGTCTTTGTGGCCATTGCCTCCTCTGTGTCATCAGGTACACTGCTTCAGCCTCTTCTTCAGTTGACTGCAATGCTGCTTTAATTCCAGGCAGAGAGGGGCATTGTTGGGTCTCATGGTGCTTTTCGCAGATTGTGCAGATTGGTACCTTATCTAATGGGCTTTCCCTGACTGGGTGTTTTTCTCTGCATTTGGAACAAAAAATAGCTAGGGCAGCTTCTGCTTCTGCCTGTTTCTTCTTTACCTGCAGGGCATCAATTTGTGAAGCAAAGGAGCTTAACATCTTAGTTCTAAATTCTTCTAACAAATTACCTATTTCAGCCCTTGTTGCTCCTCCACTTGCTGACTTCTGAACTCTTGAATATACATTGTCCCTACTTTTTGATCTGCTCACTGCTCCTCTTGAACATCTCATGCAGAGGTTAACAATTTCATCAAATGGCTCTTTAGAAATGTCTCCTTTTCCTAACATATTCAACATGTCCAAGCAGTCATCTCGTACCCCTTTCAGCAATATTGTTTTCAGAATCTCCTTACTCATGTTAGGGTGGTCAAACCGCTGTAAATTATAATGTAGTCTTTCCACAAAGTCTTCTAGATTCTCGTCCTCCTTCTGAACCATTTTAAACAATTCTTCTTTCCTTTCTCTTGTCCGGCAGTAATCCTGATATTTGGCCAGAAAGCTTTCTTTCATCTGATCCCAGGTAGTGATTGCCTGAGCTCCTAAGCTCATAAACCACCTTAACGCATTCCCTTTCAGTGTTGCTGGGAACAGTTTTAGTTTCTGATTAGGGCTCACATAATCATAACTTCTACATAGTATATCGAATTCAAAAAGGAATTCATCCGGGTCTTCAGAGGATAACCCATGAAACTTGGGTAATGCTAAGAGTGGAATGTTCTTCATGGGGGTTGCTCCTCTTGGGAGCTCCCCAATAGGGAACTCCAGGGTAGAGAGTGAATTTTCCCCTCGTCCTTCTGTTCTGTTATCCTACATTGGTCTTTTTCCTGAATCACTTGCTTTATCTTTTGTATCTTCTGTTTCTTCAGGTTCTTCTACCGGTTCCTCAGTATATTCTGGTACTTCCAGCTTTCTTTCAGGTCCTAGTACTTCCTCCGTCTGTCGATCTGTTTGTGAGGAATGCTGGATCTGAGGCCTTCGGGAACTCGTCCTCTGTGATGTCTCGGCCTTGGATATAATTTCGTCAATAAAGGTTTTTCTTCCTCCTCCGCCCTTGCCGTCTGTGAAATTAGGTTTCCTGCGTCCTCTCATGCACCTGTTATTCTCAAAAAGAAATCATCAATGCTTTTAGAAATCTCTAGTCGCCTTCCCTAGCAACGGCGCCAAAATGTTGGCTAGTTGAATTGTTTATTAATTAAACAGTCAAGTACCACATTAATTTGTCAACCTGGGAAAGTCTTTTATCTCAAAGGCTACCGCGTACTGTATGTACTTAATTTTTAAAAGCATTAAAGAGCTGTAGTATACGCAATTCTGTTTCTCACTCTATGTTATAACAGTGCATTGCAAAAATAAAATGAAAGCAGTTAACTAAGAACAAAAATCTTAAAAAGAGAAGTGATGGACGCTCTGTTATCAGAGGAACAGGACCCTATCCTCCACGTAAGGACGTTCAGCACCTGCCCCTGTAACCAGATTGCTAATACACACTGCAACTCTAATTCACCGGTGAAATATCCTTTTACAGCTTCAAGCAATTAACAGAACAGAGTACTAGCAAAAAGGAAATCATCAGAGGTAATGCTACAGAATCCAAAACAGAGTACCAGCAAAAAGAAATTACCAAACACACTTACACACTTGACAGGAAAGTAAATGGGTGAATCTTGTGAGGAAGGTGGGCCCAGTCCCTCTCACAAGATTCCCCAGAACACAAATGCTAGATTAGGTGCTCAGAACAATCTTCTATTCATTTGCCAAAAGAATCCAGTTACAATAAAAGTTCAGACTTTACTGTTGTCTTTCAAAATTTCCCTTACAAAACTATTTTTCTCCCCTTTCTCTAATGTAGATGTCTCCTCTTTATAGAGGAGACATCTATTACAATAGACTATCACAGTTCATTCAGTTAAACCTTTCTGTCAAAAATAAGAGTTACAGGATGCTGTTACAACAGTGTGACAGTGTATTCTTTCTTGGGTTTCTTACTGTTACATAGCTGGTAACCGAACTTCGACCATCTTCTTGGGATCCTCGCACTATCCCTTGCCGTTTCCCCATGGTTGCTGATTTAGTAAACCCGGGTTGTTCCTGATATTTTAGCAACTGTAACTGTGTTTTACCCTTTTTGGACAGTTGCTGATCATGCTGCGTCAGCGTGGAATTCTAGCGATCTTTAGATAGTTGCCGTTGCTGGCTGTAGCAACTGCGTAGTTGCTCCTTCTAGTGTTGCAGCAACTGCGTAGTTGCTATTTCTGGTGTTACAGCAACTATGAATTATAATTCCTGCAGACTTTACACAGTTCCACGGTTACTTGGCAACTTAGTTAGCTTTTCCAAAGATAAATATAAAGATAACATGAATATGTAATGAACAATTAAACATATAGATATGCGGAGAGTTACTTCATACCTTGGGGTGATTAAGTCATTATGTAATCAAAGCTTTCAACTTATGAACTGAAAAAGGATAATATTATGGCAAAAATATAAGGTCAAAAATGGTCAATTCTGAGTCCTAACATAGAGTAGCCTGACGCTAAGAGGCACTAGCTGAATCCTCATTCAGAAGAGGAATTTTTTGAAGAAACTACTGATAGTGAAAGAAAAGAAGGTGCAGACAGTCATCAAAATTTCCCAGTAGGTGGGACACCTTCTAGCTAACAGATACTGGAGCTGGAGAGACAACAAAGTGCTAAAGTGTCATCCTTTAGGTCCCCAAGAAATGACAACCTGGATATCAAAAATAAATTCAAGGAAATAAAGGCTAGCAATGAGCCATTGAGGATTCAAGTCTACAACCAGTATTTAAAAATGGCACCCACCAATCAGAACAGGTTGATGTCATCTTATGACATCAACGAGGGAAAAATGCAAATGAGCTTCTTCAAGCCCAAAGTGTAGCAACCTCAAACAAGGGCAGATTATCTTCAAACAGACTTTTTAGGTTAAGGAAAAATATATTCATCCCCTGGACCAGATTGAGTTACACAAACAAATAGGGGAAATGGTATATTCAACCTTACTATCAAAGCCATGATGGCCCAAAGATTGGAAAATTCTTTAAGTAATACAACTGCCCAACTGCAACTGGAAAAAGCCTCCTCACGGGCTAAAGATAACAGAATTAAATCTTTGGAAGAGTTAGTGATTGGGTTGGGTCATAACCCAAAGGATGTGAAGGCAATAGAGGCCTTAATTAAGAAGAAATATGAAGACATAGATGCCTTGAGCAAGTAGCTAAAGTTGCCACCATCAAGACATCCACAAACTGCAGAAGTTGTCCAAAAGAAAGCTGAAGAAGTGCTTATGGACTTAGTCCTAAAGATTAATTAGCAGCTGAAGGAAACCGAGCAAGAATTAGAAAAATAACTAAAGAGTAAGCAGGGTGAGTCAACCTCTCAGCCTCCCAATGTGATTCCAGTAGTTTCCACTATAGTCCCCTCAACACTTGGAACAACTCTGGCACCAAATGTCCCAGTAATCACATTAGAAGTAATAGTAGGAACAACAACAATAGGAACAACAAAAGTAGGTATTTCAGGTCTAAGCATGGAAGAATTAATAAAATCAATGTAGGAGATGAAGCTCCAAGATTCAGAATTGCAGAAGGTAAGAGAACAATTTGTTACCTTAGAACAAAAATATGATCTTTCCAATATCAATCTTGCTGAAAAGGTTAGGGAGAACAAAGGATTAACTCAACAGGTGAAATCTTTAGAAAAGGACCTCACTTTTGACAAGCCCTTAGCAGATATTAGGAAAATTCTTTGGACCAACATCACACAGTCAATAAATGATGCTTGGCCATCAATACAAATAATTTTTGAACAAATTGATTTAGTGAAAGTGGCTCTTGAAGAAATCCAGAGTACTAAGGAGGAACTAGGAAGAAAGCCCGAGGAAGCCACCAGGCTCATAAATTTTTTGAATAACAAGAATAAGTACCAATTTGAAGAGTTGTGCATTGAAGGCAGAACGGGGACCATTCTAGAGGTCAAAAGGGTACTGACCAAAAGGTCTCTCATGCAGAATTTGGAGAGGAGATGCCAGAATAGACAAGAGGAAATTGATGATTTTATGGAGAAATTTGGCATATTGCAGAGTAAAGGGCTTCCCAGTCCTTTAGTTATTAATGATAACTTGATGACACAAATAGATTATGCTGACATGTTGGCTCAGTATGCAGAAAACCAGGCCAACTCTTCTGCTAGTGCATCTGCACCAAAGGCACTACTTACAGGCAGAGTTCTCTACGACAGTCTAGAGAACCTTTTCTATGTGGAGCATGAAATAAAACACCTGTTCCAAGTTTAGCCTAAGTTTTTCGAATACACAGAGGCTGATGAGATCCTCAGAAAACTTCAAAGGACTAGAATAACATAGGAAAAATGGTGGACAGATATGATAGAAATTTTGTGATTTACCCTTGGTAAAAAGGTAAAATTCCATTTTTTAACATAGTCAATGATGGTAATAGAAGGTGAATAAGGATCAAAAGGTAAAGAGTATCATAGTAGGTCAAAGAGTATCAGTAAAAATATGAAAAGCAAAGTAGCCAGCAGAGGATTACAAAGAAGACAGGAAGATGCCCAATCATAGGGCCTACCTCTGACTCATTCACAAGAATAGGGACAGCAAGCCATCAGTTTGCCTTTATCTTCTATATTCGAGACCATATGTCTCTACCTTCATGTAACATATAGTTAGTCACCCTAGAATATATCTCACTTTGTTATGAGATATTTTATTGTAAATTTTGTATAAATACTCCCTCATTCGGAGTATTGAGGGTGGATTCTTAGACATTTTCGTAAGACTGATTATTTTGGAAAAGAAGTACTGTTGGACAATTTTTTGTATGGATAGCTGGATGAAGGAATAATGCAAAGGACCTTTCACAGGATTCATCTATCAAACACTGGACAAATAAGTATCTATATCTCATGTGTTATTGTTTTCTTGTTTAAATATTTCAACTGTGTTCCATCTTTGAATATTGAACGAAAAAATGTAATTCAGAAAGTGCTTAAGTGTAATATGTCTTTAAAATCTTTTTTATTCTAAATGTTTTCTTCTAAACTATCATAGGCAGTGAATTCTTAATTGCTCCTGCTTCTTAGTTTATCATATTGGTCATTTAATAAAAAATTCTTAATTGCTTTTTATTGGTGATCATTCATTTTCCCTCTCTTAAAACATGTTGAAGGATTATTAATTTCCCTCCTTCCATTTTAAGTCCATCCCATCCTTTCAAATTACCATTTGTTCCCCGTTTAGCTGTCTTTCCCTGTGAAGCCATCCTTTTGTTGAAAAGCTAAGTCCATTTAAGCCATCTTTAGATTGACTCCATAGCTCAATGGCCTGAAATCCTTAGTTTTATCCATATGCTCTTGAATTCCACCACCAAACACAATCAAAACCCCAAAGATTTCATAACTATCCTAATATATGATAAAACAAAGCTAAATCTTAAAGAGAGAGCCCTCTCTAGGTATAGATTGGCTAGATTCTGTACCTAAAAGTTGGCTTGCAGTTACCTCAGACCCATTTCCCTCTTCTTACAACTTCAGGGAAAATTTGAGTGATAACATAGTGGCGACTCCACTGGGGAATGAAAATTTTGTTTGTTTGGTATTGTTGTTTTCTTTATAAACTAAAAGCAGAGCTTGAATTTAGCCAGGTAGCCTTTGAACTGCTCTTGCTCTACAAGTGCATAGTAGATGAATGCTGCTTCAGTCAATATCCAGTTTAGTTTATGAACTAAACATCTGATTTCGAAACAGTTGACCAGTTCGTCACGTCAAATAAATCTTTAAGAAATTTGAATCCCATATCTAAAGCCTCTTAAAGAAATCATAGAAGTTGTTTCTTGATATTAATTAAGAAAAACCAAAAATACAACCTAAAAATCTAGCTTCAGAAAGGACTCGTTACACTAGAGCTAATCCTGATCCCAATCCACTATAAGTGTTTGAGAATCCTAATCTGATCCTCAGAATTCTTAAGAGACAGGAAAGCCAAGAAAGTTCTGCTAGTTCTAGGCCCACCTACAGATCAATTTCTTGTCCTATTATGTGGATTTATGTTGAAGACGAACCCTTTGATGAACATTTTGAAACCTCTCCGTTTAGGACATCTTCTGATTCTTAATTAATTGGCTTAGTCCCAGAGCCAGTATTCATCGAAGACCTACAGCTTGAAGCTATCAATTTTTCAATCGATAGACATTTGCAGAGCTCAATACAATCTAATCCTACCACTGAAGGAACACCCAAACCCTCTGTAATCGCTACTGCCTCTACAAGTTCATCACCATTTCCTCATACATCTCAACCTCAAACCAGTCCACAAAAAACCACCCCTTCTACCCCTCCATCCACAACTCAGACACCTATTGTTATCCCAACCCCAGCTATTGTTTCATCACTACCTTCTGCAATGGCAAACTGATATGCTCCCTTGGTTTTACCAGCCAACTTAGGGGCCATGCCTCAAGATTACCAAAGTAAAATCACTCCATTTGATGGTACAGGTACCTACACAGCACAACAACATACCAAAAGGATGACTGACTACTTTGAAATTTATGAAATAAATGTTGATGATGTGCGAATGAGAATATTTGTTCAGAGTCTAATTGGGGAAGTTAGAACCTGGTTTAGAGCCTTAGCTGCAAATAATATAGACACTTTAGAGACTCCTTATAGACAATTCTTGAACCAATGGGAGAAAAAGAAAGATCCTCTTCAAATTTTATCAGAGTATGAAAACCTAAATAAAGGAGCACAAGAAACTCTGCGGGATTACTGCACTAGATTTACCAATGTCGATAATGCCATCCGTTAAAGCCTTAGTCCTCCACCTGATTTAGCTTTAATAAAATTCCCTGATGGATTTGATTCTGACATGGCCTTCTAGCTTAGAGAAAGAGCTCCTCACACTGTGGAAGATATGCAAAGCATAGCTGTCAGTGTTGAAGCCAACCTGATATCTAAAAGAGCCAAGGTTAGAAGTGAAAGGAGAATACCTCTAAAAGAAGAATCCTCACCCTTTGAACCGAAACTAGATTCCATAATTAAAGGAATGGACAGGCTAGGGGATAGAATGGAAACAATTGAAAGGAAAGCCGCTTCAGATGATCAGCCAATGAACATAGGGAGAAATCCCAATTTCAGAACAAATCAAAACCAGAACACTGGGAAAACTAGTCCAGACCAAAACATTAGGACCCCATTCCAGGAAAATTATGCAGAAGGCTGAAACTATAAAGAACCAGAAGAGGACACTCAGATAAATCTGATGGGACTCAATAATGAAGGAGAAGTTTTCTTGACCCAAGATGTTCAAGAGGCTCATATTCTTAAACAATTTCAAACTCAGTCAGGTGAATCATTTGACTTCAGGGAGGGATGTGACACAACCATCTATGAGGTGCATAAGTATTACAACCTGAGAAGTAGAAGAATTGATGTTCCTGAAGCCAACAAACAGAAAACTTCAAAATAACCCATGAAAGGTAAGATAGTCACTACACCTGTACATATTTTGTCTAGATCAAACAATAACCCTTCTAACCAAATTATTGAAGATGTCTTTGATAATTGACCAAATAATAGACAGCCCTCTACTTCCCCTCCTCCAAAGGGAATGTGGAAGAAACTCCAGAATTTGATTTACGAGAAACTTCATATCATAACCCTACTCCTAAGAAGGAGAAAAATATAGAAAATATAGAAAACAGAGAGAATCCCACTGTTCGAAACACAAAAGCTCAGAAAGAAAAACCTTTCAATCTTGAGACTGAAGTAGGCAAGCTAAAGATTGTTGTTCCTTTATCTGAATCAGAAAAACATTAAACTTATCGAAGTCAAATTAACAGATCACTCAAAATCACTGGAACTGAAGATTCGATTAATGTATTCGATGACCAACCAGAAATTATCTTTGCCCCTGAGGTAAATGGAAAACCATTAGAACGAGGAATTCCTCCTTTCTATGTGAGCTTAAATATACATGACAAAATTCTTCACAATGCCATGTTTGATTCTAGGGCATCTCACAACCTAATGCCCAAGTCTGTAATGGAAAAACTAGACCTAGATATCATGAGGCCATGCAAAGACCTCCTTTCTTTTGATTCTAGTCAAGTGAGATGTTTAGGATTAATAAAATATTTATGTGTCTCATTGGTTCAATATCATGCAAAAACAATTAATGAATATAGTGGTAGCAGATATAGAATGTTATTTTCTAGATCTTGGGGTGCTAAGCTTCAGGGATCTCTTCAATTAGACATGGCCTATGCTACTATCTTGGTTTTCGACCAACCCAAGAAGCTATACAGAGAAAATTTGATGAAATATGTAGTAAGTAGTCAGGAAAAACCACAAAATTTCCCCATCTACTCAGTACACTTTGATATGGACTCATTTATTCTTTATAATGCTGAAACCAATCCTTCCAATGCTTTAGAAGTTTTAGTAGCAAAACCAAAAGAAATTAAAAATAATATCAAGTGTTCACATCCAGGAAATATCAGATACCCAAAGAAAACCAGATGAGAATGAAAAACCAGATCTCACTGTTAAACAAATTCCCATCACTCCTGACACCAACTATGAGCATGAAATTCTTTGGCATTTAGAATTTGATGGCTCAGTCAATAAATTAGGAGCAGGAGCAGGATTTTTGGTGTATAACTTAGAAAATGATCATGCTGAAAGCCATGCTTGTAGGTTAAATTTTAAGTGCCCCAATAATATGGCAGAGTATGAAGCTCTCTTGCTTGGTCTTAAACTTGTCAAAAGATTAGGAGAAATTAGAGTATCTGTCATAGGAGACTTCGAAATAATCATTAAACAGATCAAATGGAAATATCTAACTAAGGATCCTAGATTAGGATACTACAGAGGAACATTCATAGATATTCTTAATACTTTTCTAGAATCTCAGCTTGCTAAAATCCCTATAAAACATAATTTGCAAGCCCACAGCCTGGCAATGTTTGCCAGCACCTGCAAATTACCTTTCGAACCTAATCATCAGTTTATAGCTGAGATTAGACACAGACCAGCCATACATGATAATGTAAAGAACTGGCAGGTGTTTGACAGTGATGAGTAGATTAATAAATTTTTGAATTTAGATGAAGAATTTTCTAACTGTTACATAGATGTTGATACAATTATTAATTCAAATCAGATAGATGAGGTAGGAAGAAACATTTTATAAGAGAGTTCAATTCAAATGCTTCATCCCACAAAGTTCACTAAAAAAGAAGTTCAAGACCTTAAACAATGGACCTTGATGAGATAATTGAAGAAGAAATAGAAGTCATCGATTTGAAAAACAATCATCTACCTAAAGGGTTAACTCCTCTAGAAGACCTCTTTGATTCCAATGACATTCCCAAAAAACCAATGATGGAACCATTAAAAGAAGACATTGAAGAATATAACTTAGGAATAGAGGAAAATCCAAAAATTATAAAACTATCCAAGTCTTTATCTCCTGACTAGAAGTTAAAATATCTTGAATTTATGAGAGAATTCCAGGATGTCTTTGCCTGGAGTTATGAGGATTTGAAATCATATCACACCTCTATAATTCAACATATTATACCTCTAAAAGAAAATCGGAAGCCATTTCAAAAAAAACTCAGAAGAATCAACCCTGTATTATTACCACTAAGTGAAAAAGAAATTAAACGTATGTATGAAGCAGGGATAATAGCCCCTATTAGATTTTCAGAGTGGGTGTCTAATTTAGTACCTACTCGAAAGAAAACTGGGGAAATTATATTATGTGTTTATTTAAGAAAGGTTAATAAGGTTTTTCTAAAAGATAATAACCCTTTCCCTAAGATGGATCATACTTTACAAAGGGTAGTAGGTTCTTCTAGAATTTCACTTTTAGATGGGTTCTCAGGGTATAACCAGATTCTGCTTCATCCTTATGACCAAGAGAAAACTACTTTTACAACACCATGGGGCACTTTTATGTACATCAAAATGCCATTTCAACTCAAAAATGCAGGAACAACTTTACAAAGAGCAATGAACATTGCCTTTTCCAAAGAGATTCTTGACTTTCTTGTTATATATCTGGATGGTCTAACTGTTTTTTATAAATCAGATCAACAACATTTGGACCATTTCAGACAAGTATTTCTAAAATGCAGAAAATATGGTACTTCTTTGAACCTAAAGAAGTCCTTGTTTGGCCTAGACGAAGGTAAACTCTTGGGTCACATCATTTCCAAAAATGGCATTCGAATTGATCCTACCAGAATAGAAGCTATTCTACAAATACCTCATCCAAGAAGTATCAAAGAGCTTCAAGCTTTCCTAGGGAAGATAATTTTTTTGAGAAGATTCATTTCTAACTTAGCAGAACGCATTAGATTACTAAATAACATGCTCAAAAAGGATTCAAGTATAAAGTGGAGGCCAAGCAATCATTTGAAGAAATTAAAATGGCCTTAACTAGAACAGCATCCTCACCAGTCCTCAATTTGATAGAGACTTCATCATTTTTTCATTTGCATCAGAACACACCATAGCAGTTGTTTTATTACAAAAGGATGATCAAGGATGTGAAAATCCAATTGCCTCTTTTAGTAAAGCACTTAGAGATGCATCATTAAAATAAAAAATAATGGAGAAACAAGATTTTTCTCTGGTAAAAACCATTAAGCACTTCAGAGTCTACATATTATACTCCAATGTGATAGCCTATGTACCTAATGTAGTTATCAAAGACCTCCTAACTCAGGATGGAATTGATGGCAAAAGAGGTAAATGGATTGCTACTATCTTAGAGTATAATATAGATAAAAAACCTACAAAATTGATAAAAGGATAGGGATTGGCCAAACTTATGGCAGGAACTAATTGTCAAGCCCTGGACATAAATGAACTGGATGACGAACAGGAGATGGCAACTCCACAAATCAGCTAGGCCTTCTCAGACTCACCTTGGTATGCTGATGTAATTTATGTTTTATAAAACCTGTAGGCTCCTCCAGGGTTATCCATAACAAAAAATAGGTTTTTAAAAATGAAAGCTTCAAAGTTTTGTATCATAGATAATACTCTTTTTTGGAAAAATCATGAAGGAATTTTATTGAATTGTTTGTTAAAAGATGAAGCTAACAAGGCTCTCCAAGAATTTCATGCAGGAGATTGTGGTGGACACCTCTATTGGAAATCAACTGTACATAAAATCCTAAGGGCTGGATTCTATTGGCCAACCTTGTTCGCAGATGTGAAGAAATTTGTCACTTCTTGTCATAAATGTCAAATTTTTGAAGGCAAGAGAAAGTTGTTACCTTTAACCCTAAAACCCATTTCCACTGAGAAGCCTTTCCAACAATGGGGTCTTAACTTCATTAGGGAAATCCACCCATCCTCTTTAGGCCAACATAAATGGATACTCACTACCACTGACTATTTTACGAAATGGATAGAGGCCATCCTCTCTGGACAAGCCAATGACACAATAATCATAGGATTTCTAGAGACCAATATATTGTCGAGGTTTGGTGGCCCTACTAAGATCATAAATGATAATGCCGCAACTTTCAAATAAAAAAATATGATCAATTTGTATAACAAGTATCACATCACTTTAGGTCATTCCATAGCCTATTAGCCTCAAGGAAATGGATTGGATGAATCTTCCAACAAGAGCCTCATTAATATCATCAAAAAACTGTTGGAGGAGAACAAGAAGACTTTGCACAACAAACTGATAAATGCACTATGGGCAGACAGGCTTACAACCAAAAAATCCATTGGCACCAGTCCATATGAGTTGGTATATGGCATGGAGGCTATATTTCCTTCATCATTAGGAGTTCCTGTAATGAAAATACTCCAAGAAGCTCAAGTGGAAGCCAATGATATTCAAAGAAGGATAAACCAGACTATCAATTTACAATAAACTAGAGAGGAGGTGTACCAAAGATCCCAAGTTTTGCAGGAGAAGCTCAAGAAGATATTTGACAAAAGAACCAAGGCAGACGATTTCTACCTTGGAGATAAAGTGTTAATATGGGATTCCGGGAGAGAGGAAAAGGGGAAACATGGGAAGTTTGACTTCCTATGGAAGGGACCATATATCATCTATGCTCTCAAAAGAAACAATACATACTTTCTAAAAAACTTGGATGGCACAGAAGCAGAAGAAGGACCAGTCAATGGTCGGATGTTGAAACATTACTTTGATCCTACTTATTAATGTTATCCTGATTGTTAACATATATATAATATATCCTTTGTACTGTCATGGTTTTGATTGGACAGTAACTTGTTGGAGTTGAAGCTTGAAGAGAAGGCCCTAAGCTTCAGGAATATCGTTGTTATACATACAATAAGCAACAAGAATAAAATATTGCATAGTGCAATAAAAGTCGTTCAGAGGCCATTTGATCTGATGTTCTTGACTTTCCACCAGGAAAAGCCATCCCCAAGTGGATCTAGTGTTATGCCCCTATACCAATAGGTGTCATATATCATGATTGACTTGATGAGCTATGTAATATGTTCATACCTTTACTTGTTGCAAAGGTTTTCCATATTGGTAAAAAATTTAAAAAATGTAAAGAGGGTGTACCCTAAAAGAAAAATCAAAGGGTAAAAAGAATAAAATATGGTCAAAAAATGAAAGAAAATGAACCCCAACAAAAAGAAAGACCATGGAAAGTGCGCAAGTATAAATGGCACAAATTTTTCACTTTGTATAATAAAAATTGTGTGCAACTTGTCACTTATGCCACAATTTATGAATGGTGAAACAATTTAAACTTGGATAGTTCATATTTCAATTTCATGTTTTAGAAATAGAGAATAAAGATATGACCAAACAGTGTAATCTTGGCAGATAAGTAGATAGGTAGAGTGAAAAAGGAGCTCAACAGTTTAATTTTAGCCCTTGGATGTAATAAGTGTAGACTTAGATAGGCATTACCATGTAAAAGGAAAGATTGTTTCATAAGGGTTTTCCAATCTAAGTGCACCCAAATAAAGAAGCAAAAATGCTAGGTTAAAGTAGGTAGGGTAGGTAGATGATGGTTGCAGAATTACATGTGGTGAATGATGCTTCTAAATGTGTTAATATATTACTTTCATCACAAGGAAAAGGCATGTATTACATTGAAAACATCTCAAGCAAGGCAAAGTCAACTAATTAACTTCCCTACTCATTTTCCCTAAATTTTCACTAATTTCCCCTAAGTACCAAGGTATCTATCAAATTAGAGGGGCTCAGAGAATTTCTCTGACCTCTGGAGGGACCAGACCCTCAGCCCAATAGTTTATAATGCCTAAGTACTTAAGACCATTCATTAATCATCACACCCATTCATGAATCATTCCTGTTCTTTACAAAGTTTTCCCTAAGTAAAATCCTACCTTACTTAGGGAAATTAAATTTTTTTACATAAATACCCTCATTATTCACTAAGCCTAAGTTTCAATATACATATGGAAATGTTATACACTTAGCGCTTTTGTCCATTCATTATCATATTAACTATTAACATATTATTATATAAATCTCTTGTAAAAATTAACCCACTCCCATATTATTTAAACTATGTAAAAACCCCGAATTTATACATATCCCGCTATTTGGTTAGTTATAACCATAATAAAAAATTATTCGGGATTAATTAGTTAATCAGTAACTAATTAACAGCCTTTAATCCCCTGCTGTATTAATATGGGATTAATTAACCCTCACGGTTAATTAATAGCCTCCTTGTCCAATCCCATCAACCCTGATATAATTAATTAACCTTAAATACATCAAGCCCACCTTCATTAAATCCCTGCCATCTCGTATCCCCGATAGCTGTCCGATCAATTCCCTAATATCTGACAGCTATTATCAATATCGCACGACCCTTTGTGACTACGCATTAGCACGTGATCGCAAAGTGGTTTTTGTACAGTGCCTCTACCACGCGTCAAGCAATCTATGGAATCACTAGCTCGAGGTCTAATACTTCCCCTTCACCATAAGCGGTGCGATATAAACCACTTACCACTCCCAAGCTAAATGAAAAAAAAACATTACGTCACCCTCCCGCTGATGTCACCCATCCCAAAACCCACCAAACCTTGACTTTGTGTATAAAACGAAAACAAATCATTTTCATTGTTTTTTCCCATGAACCTGTATGCCCATGCAAATGTTACGTCGAGGTCAACCAACGTGATTTTTCAACACCAACCTGCTCCAAACTTCATAGCCAACGTTGCATAGAGCCATCCAGTTACGCCTAGTACCTATATTCTATCGCCCGTCCTCCAAAAACAGGTATTTACCAATTCCCCAATGAAGAAACCCTCCAAATTCTTGTTTTACTGCAAATTGATTAAAAAAACAAAATTTTTCCATAATGCTGCCATTCCATTTGCAAATTCCAGTGCCAAGACCTGCAACTTCAGCATTTCCACCTAAAAAACCTTAGTTTCCCTCTTGAAATCCACAAGAACCAGTATGGAAACTCTAGCGGCCCTAAATGTTGCTCCCATTACCACTCCTCATTGTGACTTAGACTATTTGCCTTTGGCAAACAAAGATTTCTAGATAAAAGACTTAGTCACTGATAAGGACCATCTCAAAGTCTTATGTCAACGTCGAGATAACCATTTGAATGGCTATGATGCCATGGGACTATGGGAATACAACCTCCCCATGTATTTTCTCCCCATTTTGTATAGTTTCCCTTATATAATCCATCAATTCCATGGAAACTATGACCCTATCGGCAGAGTAGTCATGTCTCCCAACCAAACAGTCCTTTTTACAATAATTGCTAAATCAATTAATGAAATGCTGCAATTTCACACTAGTCAAGCCCTTACCTCCACTTCCCTTGCAAATTTTCTTGAGAAAGCAACTCAATTATCCCAAGCTAAACTTACTCGCCTCAACGAGACTTTCGTGTTACCACGGTACCAAACTATAGATCCCCCACCTTATATGTCAGTCTCCTTCACAGATACAGGCAAGCTCATAGTTGATATGATATCAACAGTCATGGGGTTCAACACTAGTGAATATGTAGATGAACTGACCCTAGTGATAATGTCTATCTTTACCCCAGGACAACCTCCTACTATCAAATATGATTATGCCTCTTACATTGCTGATAAAATTCATGACCAGTTCATGAGACTAGAAAATGAAAGGGTTTTCAAGTTTTGCACCTTTATATACCACCTCATCCTTTACTATCAATCAGGCCATTTCCCATTTTCTGTCAAGAAACTTGATACCAAGGGTAATCCAAGGTCTGTTATCTTTTGGTCTTCCATCTTCCATAAAACTTTTGATTGCCCTTATTCCTTTAATCAATTCATTGATTAGTTTGTCCACCCAATGGCCATCTTGCTAACAAGGAGTTCCTCTCCTAGAATTAGTGATGATATCAAAAGAATTCTTCAGCTTAACAAATAGTACAAAGTGGGTGATTGGTATTTATACCAAAATCACACAGAATTCAGGATATATGGGTGTGAGCTTTCCCCATTCAAGCTACCCAAATATGTTCCAATGAGACTGTTTGCATTGGAATACTATAGGCAGATGACACACTAATATGTGACACATTTCACTAAGTCCAAAATGAAAGCCCAACTGAGAATCAGGGATCACTTAGGACCAATTGTTTACAACTCTAGAGAAGCATGGATAACAGCAGAATGAATTTTAGGAGATGAGCTAAAATTAAACAAAAATTTTAAATGGATTCCATATGACCCTCATAGTTTTATTTGTGATAGAAGGATGAAAAATATATTATCACCATACTTCCATCACAGGATACCAGAGATTGAGAAATTTGCCAATATGGATGAATGGAAAGAAGGAAATTTAATAGCAACAGATAGTGAACAGGTTGATATAGAACATGTAATGAAAGATCTTGAAAAAGCACTTGACCTAGAATTCTTTTGGACAGGTCCATTTTGAGACTTCTCAAAAGTCAGCATCAGCAATCAGTGCCTCAATAGCTAATACCTCACAAAGGCACTCATAAGAGACAGGTACACCACCAAAAAAAAACATCACAGGGAAGAGGGAAAGAGACAAGCACTTAGGCTACAGAACAGTCAACAATGCCTAAAAACCTGAAATTTCTGAGTAGGCCCACACACACACTCATCCAACTCAAGTTAATGTGGGAGAGCCATCAATTTTGCAGTCTCCTCTGAATGAGGAAAAGAACAAAAAGAGAGACAGGGAAGTAGCTACCCCTGCCAGTGGCCTGTCAGACTAGCCTAGTGCTAAGAGGCACCAGCTAAATCCTCATTCATAAGAGGAATTTTTTGAAGAGACTACTAATAGTCATTGAAAAGAAGGTGTAGACAGTCCTCAAACATTCCCAGTAGGTGGGACACCTTCTAGCTCATAGAGACAGGAGCTGGAGAGATAGAAAAGTGCTGAAGTGTCATCCTTCAGGCCCCCAAATGACAACCTAGATATGAAAAAGAAATTCAAGGAAATAATGGCTAGGAATGAGCCATTGAGGATTCAAGTCTACAACCAGTATTTAAAAATGGCACCCACCAATCAGAACAGGTTGATGTCAGCCTATGACATCAAGGAGGGAAAAATGCAAATGAGCTTCTTCAAGCCCAAAGTGCAGCAACCTCAAACAAGGGAATATTATCTTCAAACAGATTTTAAGTTTATGGCAAAATATATTCACCCCCTGGACTAGATTGAGTTACACAAACAAATAGGGGAAATGGTATATTCAACCTTGGCTAGCAAAGCCATGATGGCCGAAAGATTGGAAAATTATTTAAGTAATAAAACTGCCCAACTACAACTAGGAAAAGCCTCCTCATAGGCTAAAGATAAGATAATTAAATCTTTGGAAGAGTTAGTGATTGGTTTGGGTCATAACCCAAAGGATGTGAAGGCAGCAGAGGCCTTAATTAAGAAGAAATATGAAAACATAGTTGTTTTGAGGAAGCAGCTAAAGTTGCCACCATCAAGACATCCACAAACTGCAGAAGTTGTCCAAAAGAAAGCTGAAGAAGAGATTATGGACATAGTCCTAAAGCTTAATGAGTAGCTGAAGGAAACTGAGCAATAATTAGAAAAATCACTAAAGAGTAAGAAGGGAGAGTCGACTTCTCATCCTCCCGATGTGATTGTAGTAGATTCCACTGTAGTCCCCTCAACACTTGGAACAACTCTGGCACCAAATGTCCCAATAGTCACAACATAAGTAATAGTAGGAACAACAACAGCAGGAACATCACAAGCAGCTATTTCAGGTCTAAGCATGGAAGAATTGATAAAGTCAATGGAGGAGATGAAGCTCCATGTTTCAAAATTGCAGAAGGTAAAAGAACAATTTGTTACCTTAGAACAAAAATATGATCTTTCCAAGATCAATCTTGCTGAAAAGGTGAGGGAGAACAAAGGATTAACTCAATAGGTGAAATTGTTAGAAAAGGACCTCATTTTTGACAAGCCCTTAGCAGATATTAGGAAAATTCTTTGGACCAACATCACTCAGTCAATAAATGATGCTTGGCCATCAATACAAATAATTTTTGAGCAAATTGATTTAGTGAAAGTGGCTCTTGAAGAAATCCAGAGGACTAAGGAGGAACTAGGAAGAAATCCTGATGAAGCCACCAGGCTCATAGATTTTTTTGAATAGCAAGAATAAGTACCAACTTGAAGAGTTGGGCATTGAATACAAAACAAGGACCATTCTAGAGGTCAAACGGGTATTGACCAAAAGGTCTCTCATGCAGAATTTGGAGAGGAGATGCCAGAATACACAAGAGGAAATTGATCATTTTATGGAGAAATATGGCATATTGCAGAGTAAAGGGCTTCCCAGTCCTTTAGTTATTATTGATAAATTGATGATGCAAATAGATTATGTTGACAAGTTGGCTCAGTATGCAGACAACCAAGCCAGCTCATCTGCTAGTGCATCTGTACCAAAGGCACTACCTACAAGTAGAGTTCTCTATGATATTCTAGAGAAACTTTTCTATGTGGAGCATGAAATAAAACACTTGTTCCAAGTTCAGCCTAATTTTTTCAAATACACCGAGGCTGATGAGATCCTTAGAAAACTTCAAAGGACTAGAATATTGTTATAGACATTTTTGGGCGCTGCAACCCCAAGCATAAATGTCCATAAACCAATGGCTCCTAAGTCCCTAAAGGTGTTGTTCCAACCCCTAAAGGAACAAGGTCAATTGATTACAGCATCTCCCAGAAGTTCTCCATGAAAAACTACTCAGAACTGGTCAAAACTAGACCATTTCACCTGCTCCATAGTCAAAGTGCATTGCATCCCACCTGAATACACACAGTAGGTGTGATTGATGTTGAAAATCCATTCTATGGGGTGCGATGGGTGAGAGTGGAGAAATGGCAGGGTCAATCCGCAAGGTGGAGGAGCATGAAATATTCCAGAAAGTTCTCCTGTGACACTTGCCTCTCTGCATTCGACCAGGGATGAGTAAGAGATCATCAATCTCCAAGTGGAGTCAAGAACTATTAGAGAGAGGACACTAATCAAATCTCAAAAGCTGACTCATTCCCCTTGCAAACATCTATATATGGATCCCTCATCCTAGAGATCCAAAGGCTGGAATTTTGTATCTTGTAAGGAAGTTCTGTTGGTTTCTTGGTGTAACGTCATAGTGTTAGGTGATTTAAGCTTTTTATGAGGTGAAGAAGGGCTTTCTTGCTTACAGGATGATGCTGGGTCAGAACAATTGGTTGTAATCCTCTTTCCTCTTTCTTGATTATCAATAAAGCTATTCAAGTTTTCCTCCACATTCTTGTATGATTGATGATTTATGCATTTGTGTGGTCAATATACATCATGTCCTGTATTGTTTATGATAATAGATCTATGTTCTTGGATAGTGTTATGCTGCTTTGATTCTACAGGTACTCTTTGAATCTGGGTAGACAAGGAAGCGAGTGGTAAAGACCTACTAAAAGAGAGAGGAACCGAGCAAGGAACCAAGTGCAAGACAGAGGTTGGTCTCCTTATTCTTCTCTTATCTATTTCTCATAAAGGAAAACGAAAGTAGTTTTTAGTTTGTTTGTTTCTAACGTAGCTACCAGCCTTAGTGGGACTAGCAGCTCTGCATAGACACTAGTTTTCCCGATCACAAAATGGCGACTCTGCTGGGGAGCGAATATATTGTTTTTTCATCTACATTTATTTACTTTATAAACTTACAGATGGAGCCTGAAGTCAAGCCAGCTAGCATTCGAACTGCATTTTCTATGAAAGTGCAAAGTAGATCAACACTGCTTCAGTCTATCTCTGAGTTTTGTTTATGAATTAAATGATTGGTTTACAAGCTCTCTAATTGCCCTCGTGGTGGCTCTAGTAACCTCCTTAGATCTACCCCTGTGATTGATTTACTGATTACTACTTGCTCGGCCTAAATCCCTGAACTGAACTGCAAACTATGACCTGGAACCCAATCAAAGTCTCGTCCCTAGTCTAGTGCACTGTCTATTCTATGAACTTCAAATGCATCACACTTCCCGAGTGTAGTAGGTGCATTGCATTTCAGTTTCACTGTGTTACAGGTGTGCTGATCAGGCAAGGCCTTATTCCTAAATTTTGGTTTCTGTCTTCACTCTTTTCAGCTCTATTCAGGATTTTTGCCACCTGTAGTCAGTACACCTCTGTTGAAACCCCTTTCCTTGCTGTTATTCTGCCTCCATTGTGCAAAGAACTATAAACTTTTTTATGTATTTTTGAGTCATTTTCAGTTCTCCTTTACAAAAAAGTAGTGTAATTGTATTGTCATTTCTTGATTTGAAAGTGTCGCAAGTGACATTTTTAGTCATAGAAGAGAATCTGATTATTCTTCATAGTCGATTACATTGTTACTCTTGTATTTGATTTGAATTAGTAGTTTTTCAAGTGTCGAAAGCAAGCTTTCAATTCAAAATAACAAAGTGTCATCATTGTCCTCATTTTGTTTTGAAAATAAACTTGATTAGTAATTGTCGCTTTGAAAAATAATTTAGATTTGTGCTTAGCTTTCTTTTTATCATTCACACATTAAGAAGGCTGAAAACAAATACATGCATGTGCATTTGCATTTAGACTGTTTGTTGGTTTGATTTAGGACTGTGCATATAGTGTGTGCTCTTTGCTCTTTGTTGAAAGAACACCATCTCTCTTTCCTTAGTAGCTAGGATTTTCATTGCAAAAAGAAGATAAACAACTGTTTGTCATCTTAGATTGTATTTTAGGAATTGTACATCTACATCATGCGGTGAACCTGAAAGGCAAATTTATTAAGCAATATCAACTATAAAATAAATTTAATGAATCTAAAAATGCTTTGGAACCTAACGCACAACATTTAGAAGTCTAGGCTAGAGACGTATTCTGGCATCGTAAAGCCTTGTAACTGTTGTTTTCATTGTTGGTTGGGTGATTCCTCCACTTTGAGACAATAAGTGCCAGTACGGACTTATGCTCCCATGTACCATCGAGTATATTTTGGGAGACCACAATAGGCTTAATCCTTTATCCATAGGAAGCTATGTCTGTTGCCCTATCGATCGCAATGCACTGAACACAACATTCGGGAAGACTGATTGCCGTACTGTAAAAAGTATTTTGCAGTTTTGCGATTGGTTTCGTAATCCCTCTGTCTAGATTTCCATAGAAGTCCCTTTCGTTCCTTTTTAGACTTCGTAGTGGAAAAGGTCCATCTGAGCACTTGTCACTTCAGGCTCATTAAAAATCGAAGGCGACTAGAGTCATCTTTTGCTTTTTCTAGACTCTTAAAAATTGAAAAAATAAGTTGTGTCAAAGCATCTAAAATTTATTTTAAATGGAATAATCATTACCTTTCCTACGTTGATCTTAAGTTGAGAAAAATGGAGTCCACCAACCAAGGAGTTCCCCTTGGGGGAAATCCTAGTCCCTTCTCCTCTAGGGGAGATGTTGGTGCACCCCATATGGCCACATTGTCTCTTCCAGGATTGAAAATCGGCTTGCCTGTATGGCTCTTCTCAACTTCTGTCCTTCAGAACACTGTGATTCCTGAACAATCAAGTCAGCAACTAAACGATATTAGAGTTACCCCCCAACCCTCTACTTCGTCCAATTCTTCCTCTCCTCCTTCCTCTTCGCTTGATGAAGCTGGTAAAGCCCAAAATCAAGTAACTGAGAAGAAGAAGGAGAAGAAGAAGGAGCTAAAGGCAAAAAGGGGCGACCAAGCATCGTCTAGCGAAAATCCACACACTACACCGACCAGGCCTAAATTGCCATGTGTCATTTGCAAAGGAGACCACTATCATCGAGATTGTCCTTGTATCCCTCGAATCTTAAGGGACTGGTCTCCTCGTTTGCACAATTTGGTGTCATCAACCTCTGACGATCATGTTGAGCATACACCGTCAACTAGTGAAAGTGAAGCCCCTGGACAAGAAGGAAAATATAAATTTCCTTGTAAATTGTGTGAAGGCAATCGTGTCGTCCACCGTTGTCCCTTCTTAGACGAAGCTAAAAGAGTTTTGGACAACCGTCTGGTTTCACCGTTACGGCTTCCTTCTAGATATAAGAAACTCTTTCCGAGTCCGTCACTAGTTGAAAATCTGGCTGACACGCCCTTGTGGTTGGTTGAAGCATCTATCATTGAAGATAAGCCATCTGAATGCATACCAGACGAAAGTCAAAAGGTCGAGGCGGCAGTTGACCCAGTCTTGCCTTCAGAAGGTCCATCTTCAGATGATACAGTCACCAAAGAGAACAAGAACGACACCGTTCAAATTCTCTTCGTAAGCACAGATTCTGATGAACATGGGGGTAGTCTACCCATTCCTTTACCGCAGGAAGGAAGTTCATCAGAGTCGTATCCGTCTGTCTATTCGGTCCCACCTCCAAGCAACCTGGTTGTTTCCTTTGACTGGAATCTACTAGGCAGACCCCGTTTACCAGCTAGTGTACCATTTCGAATCATTGCTCAAATATATAGAATGATCATGGCCGGTACCATCATAAATGAAGGGGCTTCTATGAGTATCCTTTCCTCAACTTCTTGGAAAGCGCTTGGTTTGCCATCGCTTTTTCTTGAGATGAGAAATCTAACAGGCTTTGACAAAGGAACCAGTCGACCGTTAGGGATCCTTCCCGATGTGCCGATAACATTGAGAAGGAAAACCGTTCACATGAATGTAATGGTAGTCCAAGGACGCATGGATTATAATCTACTCCTTGGATGAGACTATATTTATTGCATGGGAGTCGTCGTCTCCTCACTATTTAGAGTAATGTGCTTTCCGCACGAAGGAAGAGTGGTCAAGCTCATAGACCAGCTTTGATTTCCTGGCTCACACATAGAAAATAGTCATATACCGACCGTAAATGGTCTTTCCACGCAAGGAATGTCTCGTCAATTCCCAGTCTGTCCTCCTGATGAACGCGAGTGATTCAGAGGAAAAGACTGAAACCCAAGGGGCATGAACCCTGGTCTGTTTTGGCAGAAAAAACCTTGGGTATACTGTAGGTTTCCACGGAGGATATATGACTAGTCTGACACACACGTCTATTTAGGAAAATGGGATTAGGTTGGAATAAGATTCCCTCGTCAAAGTTATGTGAGTGGAGGCATCTGCGCCACTCACCTTTGTCTATTTCGGTAGACATCGCCGAGGAAGTGTTTTGTCTGTGACACAGATGGAACAATCTTTGGTAACCTGGAAATTTTTTGCTATACCTGGGGGCATGCAAACCTTTTGGCATGCAAGCAAAGAGTGACCATTTATTTTTTAAATTTGTAGGTCCTCTAACCCTTTAAACTCGTAGGATTGGTCGTTTCCTAACTTGCATAAAGAAAGGATGCGAAGCAAAGCTTTGTAAGGTGCAAGCTTCTTAAAAATGGCATCTTAGATGAGACATCCTTATTATACGACTGGATCGAGCAGTTTTAATGTGGAATTCAAGCTCGTTAAAAAATAAACATAAGCAATGAGCAAGTGTTTCCCCCAGCGTTTAAGCTCATTAAAATATGAACCAATTTCGGGTAAATAACCATCGTGAATGTATTACTTCAGCCTTTGAAGCCTTGGTGATGTTCTCATCATCACCTCCACTCTGTATTGGTCAATCATTCACCTCCACTTGATTGTTTACCCCTTTTGAGGAACAACTGCGAAGATTGATCTTGTTAGCCATCCTTGTGACACTGCCGTGATTGGAAAATTCCAAACCTTACCTGGAATCAGCTTCTACCCGAGTCTATCACTCATTCCTCAAAAATGAGTCTCCTTTAAGTTCTTTTCAATTGACTTGTAAAATATGAAAATATTGCCAAGCCATTGGCCTCTCCAGCTCGTTAAAGTGACCAGAAGTGCTATCCCTCCTTTAGATTTTAATCTTTTTGGACCTGAGGGATTATTACACAAAAAGATCGAGTGCTTGTTTTGTTCGGCTCGTTAAAATTACGAAAATTCATCCATTTTGTAGTATTTTATACTTTTTCGGACTTAAGGGATTAGATGACGAAAAAGGATTTTTGGAGTTTCCTTTACGTCCCTTTTCAGACTCTCTAGAATTGAAAAGGACCGAGTTATCTTTTTCGTTAAACTCGTTAAAACCTAATAGCAACAAACTTGTCCATAACAGACAAGAACGAGTTTCACTATTGCTAGGCTCGTTAAAACATAGCGATGGGCTTGCCCGAAGGGAAAATTATAGAACAAGCATATGTTATCCTCCTCGAGCTTGACAAAAATAAAGAGGTACTGGTCAGCGATGACTGGGGAAAAATTGGGAAGAAAACTTGAAGAAACTGTGTTGGTAGCAAGTCGCTCTTGAACATGACACTTTACTCCGCATCCGAGTCAGGTTGGGTTGTTCCATTCACTGGTCACATCACCATGATTCCATCACACGATCCACATTTGGGGTTAATGCTACAAATCCATCATGTCAGTGTTACCGATGTGTTCAAGGGAAGTTGCTAAGAGAATTCACCTGTGTCTCACCCACTATAATACATTTTCGCTCCATTCTTTCATGACCGCCACCCTAAACCTTATATCACCAGATCGTTTTCACCTCCATTAAAATCATTTGATATGTTCCATGTCATTGATGTGGGATTCACTAAGGCCCTCCTATGACAGATCGCTTCTTGTCGACATCAGCTCATTATCCAAGAAGTCAATCTAGGAACAACCCTTTCAGTACTTTGAAGCTTGCATGCCTCAATGGCAAGTTTCTCACTTCCGGTGACAGGTTTACATCAATGGCCTTCGACCGAAAGATTTTTCGTCATGTTCGACGCCAAGTCCCTTATTCACACCATGTGAATTGTACTATAGTACCTTGAGGGTCATCATCATTATCAGTGATTCCTCTCGTGCCTGTTAATGGCTTACATCATTGGCTGGTAATCAGGCGATGTCTTTCCATGTTCGACTCCAGAACATCTCTCACGTGGATCGACTTGTACTTTGAGTGAAGATCGAGCGAGATTGAAGACCCCGAATCTAGTTTCATCCATTCGGGTTACGATATATATTCAGAAAAATAAAGACATCAAATGTACATCATTGCTGCATAGATAATCATCCAATCTAAAGGATGATGGCTCTACCAGAATCATCAGTCTACACTTAGACGATTGTTTATCCTATGTACATGCAAATGAATTTATAAAGATGAGCATGGGAATGCCCACCTCAGCTAGATCATGAAAATATTATGAAGATAATGTATTGTATTGTATCTTATTACAGGTCTCCTTCCAGGTCAAAAAAACTTCGGAAACTCATGATAAAGCATTTGACCCGACATCAAAATATTAACGACCTCATGCTTTAGGGGGCAACTGTTATAGACATTTTTGGGCACTGCAACTCCAAGCATAAATGTCCATAAACCAAGGGATCCTAAGTCCCTAAAGGTGTTGTTCCAACCCCTAAAAGAACAAGTTCAACTGATTACAGCATCTCCCAGAAGTTCTCCATGAAAAACTACTCAGAACTGGTCAAAACTGGACCATTTCACCTGCTCCATAGTCAAAGTGCATTGCATCCCACCTGAATACACATAGTAGGTGCAATGCATGTTGAAAATCCCTTCCATGGGGTGTGATGGGAAAGAGAGGACAAATGCAGGGTCAATCTGCAAGGTGGAGGAGCATGAAATCTTCCAGAAACTTCTCCTGTGACACTTGCCTCTCTGCATTCGACCAAGGTGTTATAGACATTTTTGTGCCTTACAGCTTTGAGCATGAAATGTCCATAATCCAAGGGATCCAAAGTCCCTAAAAGTGTTGTTCCTACCCCTAAAGGAACAAGGTCAACCAATGACAGCTTCTCCAAGAAGTTCTCCACCAAAAACTCCTCAAAACTAGTCAAGTCAGGATCAATTCAGATGCTCTACTAGCTGCCTGCGTTGCAAAGCACCCCAGTACACTAGCTAGGTGCGTTGCAATGCACCTAAATGCACTACCCAGGTGCACTGAGTGGGAAATGACAAGTGGCAGAGTCATTCAACGAGGTGGAGAGACAATGGAAGCTTCCAGAATCTTCTCCAATGACACTTGCCTCACTGAATTCGACCAAGTGATGAGTAAGAGGCTCTCAGCCTCCAAGTGGAAGCAAGAACTGACAGAGAGAAGCCACAAGTCAAAACATAAGCTGACTCATCCTCTCTTCTGACATCTATATATGGATCCCTCATCCCAGAGATCCAGAGGCTGGAATTTTGTACTTTGCAGAGAATTGCTGTTGGTTTCAGATTGAGATTAGTACATTGGGTGATTTATGCTTTGTTGGAGGAGAGGAAGGGATTCCTTTGCTGGGAGGTAGATGCTGGATCGGGACTCACTTGGTTGTATCTCCTCTTGGACTTTCTTATCATATCAATAAAATTATTTTAGTTTCTCCTACATGTTGTGTATCAATGATGTTTTGTTATATTTGCATGTTTAGCTTAATCTGATCCTAAGCTTTTTATGAATGTAAATCTATATCTTCGTGTAGTTTCTCTCTTCTATGACCTTGCAGGAATTCAGTGAAGCTGGGCCGGTAAGGGAGCAGGGAGCTGGGAGCTAGTGAAGAGAGGAGCGATTGGATCAACAAACTAGCGAAAGACAGAGGTTAGTTACATCCTTCCTCTTCATTTTCATTTCATAAAGAAGAATACTCAAGTAGTTTTCCTTGTTTGTTGCTAAGGCACTATCACACCTTAGAGTGGGATAGGGGTGTTCTGAATAGATACTTTTCCCAACAACAAATTGGCGACTCCACTGGGGATCGTATCTAGTTAGTTTATTTGTGTTTCTATTGTTGTTCTTCTCATAAACTCAGGAGTGCTGAATCAAACTGCGTTTTCCATTTACAAATGCAAATTAGAGATCTGCTACTCTAGTCCATTCACTGGGCCTATTTATGATCTGAACAAACTGATCCACAAATTCTCTAACAGCCCTTTGTGATAGCTTTTAGTCCTCCTTTAAATCATCCCTCTGATTGTACCTTATTGATAGCTTTTATCCGGCCAAAAACCATAGATTAAACTACAAACCGTGACCCAGAACCCAGAGACAATTCTCGTTTCTGCTTCAGCGCAGGCTCCGTGAAGAGGTTCTGCATTTCAACGCAGGTCCCGAGAGGGCTACCTGCGCTGCAATTCAGTTTCTCTGTGCAACAGGTGCGCTGATCAGCCTTTGCCCTGTGCAGCTGTGGTTCTTTGCTTCTTTTTGTTCAGTTTTATCTCTGATTTTTGCAGCCTGTTATCAGTGTGTGTACCTATCTAAAAACCCCTTTTCTTTGCCTTAATTCCACCTTGGTTGTATAAAAGAAACTGTATTTGTTTTTGTGTATTTGTTACATCATTTGCAGTTTCCCATTACAAAAGTAAACTAGTCATACTGTCGCCCTTAGATCTAGACCTGTCATAAGTGTTGTTTTGATCTTAGGAGTGAGTTTGTTTGCTGTTGACAGTTGATTACGCTTTTACTTTTGTTTTTTGGTTTGAATTTATGAATTTCTAGTGTCGAAACAAGTGTTTATTTCAAAATCATAAAGTGTCGTAATCGTCTCTACTTTGTTGATTTCGAAAAAGAAGCTTGTTTGTGTTTTTCACTTGAAATCGAATTCAAATTTGTACAACAACTTTCTTTTTAGGCATCAATATTAAGAAAGTGAAAACAAATACATGCATATGTGCATTTTCATTTTGACAGTTTGTATGGATTGATTTAGGAAAAGTTCACTTACAGTGTGCTCTATGCTCTTTGAGAAAAGATTGTGTCTTTCTTTTCCCCTTGTAGCTAGGATTTTCATTGTTGAAAAGAGATAAAAGCTTGCTTATCATCTTTATATTGCATTTAGGAATTGTATCTACATCTCGTGGTGATCCAAAAAGGCAAACTTCTAAGAAAGATCATCCTAAAATAAATTGAATGAACTTAACAACGCTTTGTAACTTAACGCACAACATAGAGGTCTAGGCTAGAGACGTGTTCCGGCGTCGTAAAACCTGGTAACTGTTGGCCTCACTGATGGTTGGGTGATTCCTCCTGAGAGACGATAAGTGCCAGTACAGATTGTGCTCCCACGTACTGTCAAGTATTTATTGGGAGACCCCTATAGGCATAAAACCTTTATCCATAGGAAGCCGTGTCGGTCGCCCTACTGATCGCAATGCACTGAACACAACATTCGGGAAGATTGACCGCCTGTACCCTAAAAAGTATTCTGCAGTTTTGCGATTGGTTTGGCACTCCCTCTACCTAGACCTCCAGAGCAGTCCCTTTCATTCCTTTTCAGACTCCTTAACGGAAAAGGTCCATCTGAGCACTTGTCACTTGAGGCTCATTAAAAATCGAAGGAGACTAGAGTCATCTTTTGTTTTTTCTCGAGGTTTTAAAACTGAAAAAACAAGTTGTGTCTAAAGTGTCTAAAATTTATTTTAATTGCAATAACGTCACTATTCCCTCGTTGATCTTAGAAGTTAGGCTCCCTTCATCGCAAAGTTCTTGTAGAATCGCTAGAAAATCTTTTGGATAGACTAGATATGTCTGAACAACCGTTGACATCTAGGACTGTGTCATCCGACACAGCAGCAGCAGAACCTCCTACTGCTACTCCAACAATGTTCGCCGGTATACCATCTGTCCCGGCAAGTTATCAACAACAAGCCGGAGTCCAATCAGGGACGACGACATGGTTAGTTCCTATTTCTTCATCCGGATTATCATCTGGTATTTCTTATGTTGAAACTCAACAAATTGATCCAATGTGTCTTCAAAGGCCAATCTACCCTTTAAGTACTGGATTGCCACCATATGGAGGGCAGTATGCCTTTTCATTGTTCCCTCCCAGTGAACAACCATATGGGAGTTTACAACAAAGTTCAGGTCAAACTGGAATTACATCCAGCGGTTGGGTACCAATACTGCCTCAGCAACCAAGGGTTGTGTATTCAATGCAACCAGTCCATCCTGTGTTGAATATTCCCACTATACCTACTACGGTGACTGCGTCGCAAGTACAAGCGCTACCTGTTGTATGTCAACCCCAAGTTTCTCAGGTTGCAATACAACAACCTCTTGTCTCGACGACTCAATCACAAACTCAGGTTAGTGCCTCCTTATCTGGAGCGACTCAGGCTCAAACAAGTACTATGACTCCTCATCTTGGTCAATCATCCAGTATTGGACAACAGCAAATGGTCCAACAACCAGGACTGGTTCAATCTCAACAACCGCAATTCCAGCAATCATATCAAGGACCTGAGCAACAAGTCTTTGTAAGTAATGGGCAACCGCATTTCCAAAGCGGTAATCAACAACCATATTATAATGGTTATGCCCATCAACCTTGTCAAAGCTGCCAGCATCAAATACATTATACTGGTATGCAAAGACCCACTGCTCAGGCGATTCCATCTTATCCTGGGTATGCTTCGCCTAACCTGAATCAACAGTTGCCCTTTGTAGCAACTCTAGAATTACCAGATCTAAACCAGTTGACGAATGATCCAATTGCTTATGCCCCTTGGTGGCCAGCGATTCCACATAAACTTCCATCAGATATTCCTAAATTTAATGGAAATCCGGGTGAAGATCCATCGAATCACGTGATGACATTTCATCTATGGTGTTCGTCAAACACCTTAAATGATGATTCGATAAGGCTTCGCCTCTTTCAGAGGATGTTAATGGGTCCAGCGGCAAAATGGTATATTGAATTGCCTAGAGCTTCGTTCGACAACTTCAGTACCTTAGCCACGATTTTTTTAACCCATTTTCAATTACCGATAAGGTATGAAACAGGAATGGAACTCCTTACCAACTTCAAACAGACAACAACCACTCACATATCTGATCATATACATGAGTGGCGACGTCGTCGTAGGATGGTAAAAACCTATGTTCCCAATCAGCTATTAGCTGAATGGTTTATCAAGTCATTACTACCTTCCATCATGGAAGATGTGGCAAAGGGGGGAGTCGTAACAGAAGAGCAAGTTATAGCTCGTGCACAATATCTGGACTTGATCTATACTCAGTCTGGCACGCTCTACGACAAAATACCTGACGCCCCTAGACCGGAATTCTCAATTCCTCCTCCTCCTAAATCAAACAATGACTCTCACGTCGGCGATGGCGTGATTGGCACGACAGACATGAAATCGACAAAGGCTACATCCAAGAAAGCCCGTAAGATTTCAGATCAAAATGCAAAATAGGAACTTCTTGCCTCAGAAGTAAATACCATGTCGACTGACAAGGGTAGCAAACTGAAGCAACCAGGGGGCAAGAAGAAAAAAAAAGGGAGAAAAAGGAAGCAGGATGAGTCATCTCCTGAAAAGCCTTCTACAAACCCTTCTGAGCAAAGGAAACCCCCTGCGGGGTGTCATATATGCGATGAGGATCATCGGACGAGAGATTGTCCACATAAAGCTGAAGTTAAGAAACTCTTTAGGAGTTCAAAAACCTCAGCAGTATTGACCGATCCATTTCCAAGCCCGGGAACCAAACTGGTTGCTAATCAAAATACTTCCCGATCCCAAGTGCTTATGTTGTCTATCTCAAAGCAGTAAAATGATGCTTTGACAAGGAATAAAGATTACAGGAATCCACAGTTATCGAATAACAAGGCTAATGAACAACCTAGTAGTTGGACGACAACTTTGACCGAAGTTGTGCCACCCATCATTCCTGAAAAAATGATAAAGTCACCAAAGGGAGTAGTACACAAATCGACATTTAATCCTCGTGAAAAAATGGCACAGAATTATAATATAATAGAGGACCTAGCCCAATCGTCGTCCGCTATGTCGACACTTGAGGTACCGCAAAATTGCCCCTCCCAAGAGCAAGCTTTATTATCAGCAATAGGTGGGATTGGCCCAATGGATTCCAATCTTGTGGCCTTTGATCATAAAGGATATGACCCTCAGTTACCAGCTCAACTAGCTTTCCTTATTCAAGTGAAAGCCCTCAACAAAACTGTTCATCGAACAATTATTGATGAGGGGGCGTCTACGTTTATTATGTCGATGAGTTGCTGGAAAAATTTAGGCTCTCCACCCTCGTCGAGATCACCAACGACGTTAAAATCATTTGATGGACGATCATACACTCCATACGGGATTTTAAGTAACTTGCAAGTTGAACTAGGGGGCAAAACAGTAGGAATTGATGTTGAAGTAATTGATGGAAACCTCGATTACAACATCCTACTGGGAAGGCCCTGGATATATGCCATGGCCGCAGTTGTGTCGACCTACTTCAGGAAGATTGCATTTCCCTTTCAAGGAGGAATTACAGTCGTCGACCAACAAACTTTCCTCCCCGATAGTTCACAAGTTACGGGAAGCATTCCAATGATCCATGGAAGCAATCATTCACTTCAAAATATTGGAGTAGGTCTCCTAAAAGACCCTGCCTTAATGGGTACTTTTGCCCTACCACCTCCGAGTAATCTGGCGGAAGTGGTCACAGTGGAAACCTACAATATGAAATCTTCTATATCTAATGGATTCCAAAGATTCCTGAACATTTTGTCAGCATGGATCATTGCCATTTTAGAAATATTGTAGTAATCAATTTTCTTGGCCTGGGGGGCAACCCCAAATCAACGCTCATCAAGCGTTTGGATAGATAGATCTAAAGAATATGGTACCCCTTCAGATCCTTGGTCGCAAGTGCATGTGACCGATGAAGGAATTTTCCAATCAATGGTAATTGACGGGGCACCATGGAATGATTCCCACCATTGTTCCCTTCTCCCGGATTGTGGAGAAGATACTCAAGATGACCTTTATCATCCTTCGGTTTTTTATTTTCTATCAAATACTGTAAATACAGTGGGCTTCGAGGATGGTTCTTATCTTGTGTCAACCTCATTAAAAAATGAAACAAATCCCCTTTCCAAATATCAAAGGTAAACCTTCATTCCAACCACCGAGTTGAATGCAATGAAGCTTGAGGGGCATGTACCTCGATTTGCGTTATTATGCTGGGGGCATGCAAACTTATCACGAGCAGTGTTACTGCAGGGTTCAAGCTCCTTAAAAAATAAACCTGCATCGAGCAGTTTTAGCACATAGTTCATGCTCGTTAAAAAATAAACATAAGACCAAGCAAGTGTTTCAATCTGCGTTTAAGCTCGTTAAAAAATGAACTATCCTCCGGTAAATAACCACCATGAATGTAGCATTATCAGCCATTAAAGCCTTGGTCGTGTTTGCACCATCACCTCCACTTTTCATTGGCCAATCATTCACCTCCATTTGATTGTTTACCCATTTTGAGGAACAGCTGTGAAGAGCGATTTCACTAGCCATCCTTATCTCACTGCCGTGCTTGGAAAATTCCAACCCTTACCTGGAATCAGCTGCTACCCATTTTATCACTCGTTCCTCAAAAGACGAGTCTTCTTTAAGCTCTTTTCATCTGACTCGTAAAATATGAAAAGATTGCCGAGTTTTGGCCTTCCAGCTCATTAAAGCGACCGGAAGTGGTATCCCTCCTCTAGATTTTAATCTTTTTGGACCTGAGGGATTATTGCACAAAAAGATCGAGCGCTTGTTTTGTTCGGCTCGTTAAAACTATCGAAAATTCATCCCTTCTGTATTGTTTTATACTTTTTCGAACTTAAGGGATTAGATGACGAAAAAGGACTTCCGGAGTTAACTTTACGTACCTTTTGAGACTCTCTAAAAATGAAAAGGACTGAGTTATCATTGTCGTTAGACTCGTTAAAAAGATTAATAGCGACAAACTTGTCTTTAGACGAGAACGAGTTTCACTATCACTAGGCTCGTTAAAACATAGCGATGGGTTTGCCCGAAGGGCAAATTATAGAACAAGCATATGTTATCCTCCTCAAGCTTGACAAAAGTAAAGAGGTACTCGTCAGCAATGACTGGGGAAAAATTGGGAAGAAACTCAAAGAACCTTTATTGGTAGCAAGTCGCTCTTGAACATGACACTTCCACTCCGTGCCTAAGTCGGGTTGGGTTGTTTCATTCACCGGTCACATCACCATGGTCTCACCATACCATCCACCTTTGGGGTAAATGCTACCAATCCATTATATAAGTGTCGCCGATATGTTCAAGAGAAGTCATCCAGAGAAGTCAACCGTGTCCCATCCACTACCATACATTATACTTCATTCTTTCATGGCTGCCACCCTGAACCATATATCATCAGATCATTTTCACCTCCATCAAAATCATTTGCTCCGTTCCGTGTCACTGATGTGGGATACATTAAGGCCCTCCTTTGACGGATCGCTTCTTTTCGACATCAGCTCATTATCCAAGAAGTTGATCTAGGAACAACCCCTTCAGTACTTTGAAGCTTGCATGCCTCAATGGCAAGTTTCTCACTTCCGGCGACAGGTATACATCAATGACCTTCAACCGAAAGATTTTGCGTGGTGTTCGACGCCAAGTCCTTTATTCACACCACGTGAATTGTACTGCAGTACCTTGAGGGTCATTATCATTATCAGTGATTCCTCTCACGCTTGTTAACAGTTTACATCATTGACTGGTAATCAAGCGATGTCTTTCCATGTTCGACTTCAAAACATTCCTCACATGGATCAACTTGTACTCAGAGTGAAGATCAGACGAGATTGAAGACCCCAGATCTAGTTTCATCCATCCGGGCTGCGATATATATTCAGGAAAAATAAAGACATTGACATGTATAGCATTGCAGAACAGATAATCATCCTACCGAAAGGATGATGATTTCATCAAAATCATCAGTCTACCATCAGACGATTGTCTATCCTATGTACATAAAAATGAATTTATAAAGTTGAGCATGGGAATGCCCGCCTCAGCTAGATCATGAAAACAGTATGAAAATAATGTATTGTATTGTATCTTATTACAGGTCTCCTCCCAGCATTGAAAGAACTTCGGATCCTCCTAATAAAGAATTTCACCCGATAAACGGCCTCATACTTTAGGGGGCAACTGTTATAGACATTTTTGTCCCTTACAACTTTGAGCATGAAATGTCCATAATCCAAGGGATCCAAAGTCCCTAAAAGTGTTGTTCCTGCCCCTAAAGGAACAAGGTGAACCAATGACAGCTTCTCCCAGAAGTTCTCCACCAAAAACTACTCAAAACTAGTCAAGTCAGGATCAATTCAGATGCTCTACTAGCTGCCTGCGTTGCAAAGCACCCCAGTACACTAGCTAGGTGCATTGCAATGCACCTAAATGCACTACCCAGGTGCGCTGAGCGGGAAATGACAAGTGGCAGAGTCATTCAACGAGGTGGAGAGACAATGGAAGCTTCCAGAATCTTCTCCAATGACACTTGCCTCACTGAATTCGACCAAGTGATAAGTAAGAGGCTCTCAGCCTCCAAGTGGAAGCAAGAACTGACAGAGAGAAGCCACAAGTCAAAACATAAGCTGACTCATCCTCTCTGCTTACATCTATATATGGATCCCTCATCCCAGAAATCCAGAGGCTGGAATTTTATACTTTGCAGAGAATTGTTGTTGGTTTGAGATTGAGATTAGTACATTGGGTGATTTATGCTTTGTTGGAGGAGAGGAAGGGATTCCTTTGCTGGGAGGTAGATGCTGGATCGGGACTCACTTGGTTGTATCTCCTCTTGGACTTTCTTATTATATCAATAAAATTATTTGAGTTTCTCCTACATGCTGTGTATCAATGATGTTTTGTTATATTTGCATGTTTAGCTTAATCTGATCCTAAGCTTTTTATGAATGTAAATCTATATCTTCGTGTAGTTTCTCTCTTCTGTGACCTTGCAGGAATTCGGTGAAGCTGGGCCGGTAAGGGAGCAGGGAGCTGGGAGCTAGTGAAGAGAGGAGCGATTGGATCAACAAACTAGCGAAAGACACAGGTTAGTTACATCCTTCCTCTTCATTTACATTTCATAAAGAAGAATACTCAAGTAGTTTTCCTTGTTTGTTGCTAAGGCACTATCACACCTTAGAGTGGGATAGGGGCGTTCTGAATAGATACTTTTCCCAACAACACAAGGATGAGTAAGAGATCATCAATCTCCAAGTGGAATCAAGAACTATCAGAGAGAGGACACTAATCAAATCTCAAAAGCTGACCCATTCCCCTTGCAAAAATCTATATATGGATCCCTCATCCCAGAGATCCAGAGGCTAGAATTTTGTATCTTGTAAGGAAGTGTTGTTGGTTTCTTGATGTAACTTCGTAGTGTTGGGTGATCTAAGATTTTCATGAGGTGAAGAAGGGCTTTCTTGCTTAGAGAATGATGCTGGGTCAGAACAATTGGTTGTAATCCTCTTTGCTCTTTCTTGATTATCAATAAAGCTATTCAAGTTTTCCTCCACATTCTTGTATGATTGATGATTTATGCATTTGTGTGGTCAATATACATCTGGTCCTGTATTGTTTATGATAATAGATCTATGTTCTTGGATAGTTTTATGCTGCTTTGATTCTACAGGTACTCTTTGAAGCTGGGTAGACAAGTAAGTGAGTGACAAAGACCTACCAGAAGAGAGAGGAACCAAGCAAGGAACCAAGCGCAAGACAGAGGTTGGTCTCCTTATTATTCTCTTATCTATTTCTCATAAAGGAAAACGAAAGTAGTTTTTAGTTCGTTTGTTTCTAAGGTAGCTACCAGCCTTAGTGGGACTAGCAGCTCTGCATAGACACTAGTTTTCCTGATAACAAATACCACAGGAAAAATGGTGGACAGATATGACAGAAATTTTGTGATTTACCTTTGGTAAAAATTTTAAATTCCATTTTTTACCATAGTCAATGATGGTAACAGAAGGTGAATAGGGATCAAGCAGGTAAAGAGTATCAGAGTAGGTCAAAGAGCATCAATAAAAAGATGAATACCAAAGTAGCCAACACAGAATTACAAAGAATACAACAAGATGCCCAATTATAGGGCCTGCCTCTAGCTCATTCACAAGAATAGGGACATCAAGCCATCAGTTTTCCTTTATCTTCTATATTTGAGACCATCTGTCTCTACCTTCATGTAACACATAGTTAGTCACCCTAGAATATATCTCACTTTGTTATCAGATATTTTATTGTAAATTTTTGTATAATTACTCCCTCATCTGGAGTATTGAGGGTTGATTCTTAGACATTTCTGTAAGACTGATTATTTTGGAAAAGAAGTATTGTTGGACAATTTTTTGTATGCCTGGTTGAATGAAAGAATAGTACAAAGGACTTTTCATAGTATTCATGTGTCAAACACTGGACAAATAAATATCTATATCTCATGTGTTATTGTTTTCTTGTTGAAATATTTCCACTGTGTTCCATCTTTGAATATTGAATGAAAAAGTGTAATTCGGAAAGTGCTTAAGTGCAATTTGTCTTTAAAATCATTTTTATTCTAAATGTTTTCTTCTAAACTATCATAGGCAATGAATTCTTATTTGTTTCTACTTCTTAGTTTATCATTTTGGTGATTTAATAAAAAACTCTTAATTGCTTTTTATTGGTGATCAGTCATTTCCCCTCTCTTAAAACATGTTGAAGGATTCTTAATTACCCTTCTTCCCTTTTAAGTCCATCCCATAGTTTCAAATTACCATTTGTTCCCTGTTTAGCTATCTTTCCCTATGAATCCATCCTTTTTTTGAAAAGCTAAGTCCAGTTAAGCCATCTTTAGATTGACTCCATAGCCCAATGGCCTGAAATCCTCAGTTTTATCCATCTGCTCCTGAATTCCACCACCAAACACAATCGAAACCCCAAAGCTTTCATAACTAGCATAATATCTGATAAAACAAAGATAAATCTTAAAGAGAGAGCCCTCTCTAGGTACAAATTGGCTAGATTTTGTACCTTAAAGTTGGTTTGTGGTTACGTCGGACCCCTTTCCCACTTCTTACAACTTCAGAGAAAATCTGAGTGATAACAGTTGCTAAGGCAGCTGCTGAAAAGGAGCGCATCACGAAGGAGGCCACATCGGAGGTTGAGGAGTTTGCTTCTCAACAAATTGTGGACAATGAAGGGTCTAGGGAGGAAAGAGGTGGTGGCGAGGAGTAGGTCACTCCTTTCATAATCACAAAGATCTAGAAGGAGACAACTTCTAGACAGAGGAAGAAGCGAAAATTGGACAAGCACATACATGTAGATCCAATGGTCATCACTGAGGGAGACTTGGATGAGATCAAAGACAAGGTCTGTGACCCAACTATGGAGTTTTGGACACAATTTGAACAACAATACCAACAGGTACTAGTGAACATGGAGAAGGATCTGCACAACTTGTAGATTCAAATAGGTTGACTTCAGGTGAGCATGGGATAGGCGACCGGGATTCCACCAAGCGTGAAGCAAGTGAGCACAACTATGATTGAAACATATAGGACTCTAGACCACATAGTCATTCCATTACTAGAGGGATCACTATGTGCAAAGGAAGATGAAGCAAACCCCCATCTCATATAGATCAAGGATGTGTGTGTCAACATAACCATGTTTCCTATTCAGACTTTCCACACGCTTCATCAGGGGGTACCAGACCATCTCAAGATCAAGGAGAAATGTGCGCTATGAGTTATCAGTGAGGTAAATATGAGCAATGCGCATATTTTCTCATAAAAGGCTTAGATGATTAAGTAAAATGAAGAACTGGCCGCACGAAGCCAGATCTTGGGGGCAACAATTACTTAGGCATGTAAGACACTACCAGAACTTCACATTCCAGAAGATGTACTTGCAGCAATGAGGATTTAGAAGTTGGATGCCACAATCAGAGAAATAAAGGATGAGATCAGCTGAGTAACCTTTGAATTCCAAATGAAGATCTTAGAGCTGGAGTTGAAATTGTAGCCAACTACTTCGCCATAATTCCAACAGCAGCATGGAGCAACCATCACGGAGAGCATGGCCACTTTGGATGCAATAGTCACAGGCTACACACTGATCTTTGAGTAGGCAATGGAACTACGGACGAATTTGTAAGAGGACCCAAACATATAGAAACTTGGCACATATATTCGGGACATGCAGCAAAAGTTTGATGAATTCAAGGTGACTGCACACACTTTGCCACCAATCCAGCACTTCGCTCACTTGACTGAAGGAAAACAAGTTCAAACGTAGATAGAGGAGCTGCAAAGGAAAGAGGCCATCTTAAAGGCTAGAATACAACCTTCGACAAAGGAAGCTAACCAACTTACTATGTCAGTGCAAGAGAAGTTGAAGACACTAAAGTAGACACAAAGCACGATCTACCTTTCGATGGAAGGCCCAACTACAAAAAATCTGATAGAGGAAGTGTAACAGGTCACAGTGTAGTGTTTTGCTAACATACAGGTGTTGAAGGTGGACTTAAGTGACCTCTAGAACAAGGTATATGCATCAACTGCATGAGTCGAGGGCGAGTCACCCAATTTGTGTTGGGGGCCTATTCAGTTGGGGTACCTGTGGTCAATTTTGTTAAGTTTTGGGAAACGTTTGTGATATATGTTGTAATGGATGTAATGTATTCATGAAATGTGGAAGTGGAGTGTGAATCTAGTACGAGTCAAAAGGACTTTAGTCCCTTGGGTGGGTAGATGATATAGTGGTTTTGATACTTGACCATGGTATTGTAAAGAAGGTAATATATATTTATGACTCATAGAGAGACTTAAGGAGTAACTTAACTTGAAGAATCATGGTAAGGGAAAGGTGCTAAGGTAGGAAAGGTTTATTTCTTGTACTTAGGTGAAACGGGAAGTATCTTGTAGCTGAGTGCATGGAGACCTTGGTAAGTCCATAGGGTGACAACATGGGACCCTGCAGTTGAGTCCGTAGGGAGAAGATGTTTCTAATTGAGTTCTTATACTAATAAAGATTGTTTTTGGGCCAAAATTGATGCATCTATGTCTTACTATTTACTTCTTCTAAATTTTTGTCTTCGCTCTGTGATATGTGTTATATGAGTTAATGCTAATTTATTGCGTGAAACTAGTGGATCTGTAATATTTTTGCATGTTAAAAGTAGTTAGATACCTTCACAAAGATCTAAAAGTAGTTTATATAGATTTATAGTATTTGTATGTTCATAAGGGTTAGACTTGAACGAAGGTATATATAAGCCATGAAAGCTACAGGAACACATCACACAAGCCTCTAGATGCAAAAACGTAGTTCTGGAGTCCCCTAATACTACTTTGAGTGAGAATGCAACCTATGCTATATGGGTTTTTTCCCGAAAGGGCGAGAAGTTAGGGTTTTGTTATTTGGCGTAGTTAAAGTTGAACCTGGGTCGGGCCCCACCATGCCAACAATAATCTACAACATATCTCAAACTATTTACTACCTAGTGAAAGGTTCAAATATCACTATGTTGCATTCATAAGTGATGTTATAGATTTCATAGCTTTTACAAGTTTTTTTGCACCTATGGTGTCTTTAATAAGAATCAAGCAATTTACAATGATGGACATTTATCAAATAACTCTATAAGATGATTCACCATTTTATTCATCAAGGAAAACATTCTCTCCATTTCTATTTATTTTTGTATTTTTCCTTCTCCCTACAGTTTATCTACTTCATGAGCTGCTTCACTAGCTGGTTGCTTCACAACCATCTTATCCTTCATGCGATGTAGCTCTGGATGGATTGTCCAACATGTGGCTTTTTGATGTCCATCCTTGTTGCAATTGTTGCAATAGCCTTTCTTCCTCTAGGTTTTCTTACCCTTATTTTTCTCCTGATGTGGAGAAGGGTCTTCATGGATTCTTCCTCATTTTTATAACTTTCCTTTACAACACCAATCTTTTCCAACATCTCGTGGTAGTTATGGTGAAGTAAAATTATGATTGTGGAAACAAACAATTCCTCTAGCCCAATAATGGCTCTTGCCATAACTAATACATGCTATCGAAAATTTCCTTAGGTTAGAACTAATTAAGAGGGCCTACCTCTTAGCATGCTTATCCCATTTGATGACGTCCTTGCTTGCTCACTCCAGCTATCTCTCACTTCCTTCTTCAAACACATTAAAAAAGTAAACAAAAACAAACAACAACTGTGATAATAGACACATTTTAATTCAACCTACTTAACATGTCAAGAAACATTAAGGCATGAATATGTAAGATGACAACTCATGTAGGAAATCAATCAATAGTTGCATATATATTGAATCAAGAAGAGATTACAACCACTGTCTTGATGTTGTAATTCTCCTCCAACAAAGCTAGGTTCCCACACGCTTCTGTTACCATTCCATGATGGCCTCAACAGCGATAGTTATAAGGTTCTTCCCTTTAGGCTTTACACTAAACCAAATTCACACTTCTCCCTTACACAACTAGACAGCTACAACTATAAATAGCTTGTTTTTTACTCGAAACTGAATTAGCACTAGCACACCAACATTACTGATAGCTTGTGTTTGGGAAAAAGGGTGGTTTATATAGGATGAATGGATGGGATGTGGATCCTCTTCTCATGGGAGAAGGTATTATCTCTTGATGTAGTTCCATCATTATAGGGGAAAGGAGCCCAAATTGACATCCTCGACCCCATCTGGCCAAACCTTTTACCATACCTCTATTATGAAGCTTTCAGAGATGGAAGATTCGACTTTTTATTTAAAAAACATTCCATAAGAAGACCAATGCGACCGAAACAAAAATTAGGTTCTTTGGTCAGTGCTAGGGACAATGTTAATTCCTGCATATCGACACGAGGAGAACAAGGCCATTAGTGTCGGTCTTGTAAATTGGGGAAAACAAAAGATTTTGGGGAATGGTGCAAAAGGGAATTGCTCTTCTCGTGAAGAGGGACACCATGGGAGTTTCTTCATGAAGGGTAAGCATGTAGGGTTAACTTTAGAGGTCATCCAGGATCAAGGAATGGGGAGTAAAAGGGAAGTGACAAAATGTTGTGTAATAGATGCCCACTAAAGCATGAATGCCAAACTAGAGTGAGGGATGAAATGCTTTATGAATCAGTGTGGGGAACTGTAGTTGGCCATCAGAAAACCTACAAGAAAGTACAGATACATATACATAACTAAGAGCTCTGTCAAATGATACATGAATCGTGGCATGATATGTAGCCATCCAGAGAATGATCATGTAAATGGATCCAGGTATGGGCACAACCATGCGTCGAAGAGGATCATAATGAAACCAATGTATGGTCGTAGCCATCCAATAATGAGAAGGATCACATATGATAACTCATGGTATGGTCGTAGCCATCCATCTGAGAGAGACATGCATATCAACATAACGATGTCACATCACTTTTCAACATGGACTTTTTGTGATCTAAGCCCAAGGTCTTGCACTCCAACACGACCTGATCAGATTACAAACTCTAACATGCGAATAGATGTGTTGACATCAAACATGGTAGAAAGTCACTTGATTACCAATCAATGATGTAAATTGTTAACAAGCATGAGAGAAACCACCAATAATGACAAAGGTCCTCAAGGTACTATCAGCACAATCCACAGAATATGAATAGAGGAACTAAAGTCGAACACCAGTGAAATCACTCGAACAAAAGCCAGTGATGTGAACTTGTCGTCAAGTGCAAAGAAAAAGCCATTAGGGCATGCAAGCTCTAACATACCGGAAGGGAGTCTCTTGGTAAAATTCTCGGATAATGAGTTGAAGTCGATATGAAGTGACTGCATTAAAGGAGGGCCATAATGTATCCCACAACATCAATGCCAGACAAAGGATGCAAAATGGTTTTGGATGATACAGAGAATCAAAGGTAAATGTAACTATAGAAGGAAAACTCCTAAACATATCGACAACACGACCGGAAGTTTGATAGCTTTTGGATCCAGAGGATCGGTGGTCATGATGACGTGGTAGAGATCAAATGGAAGGCAAAAATGACTGGCCCAACCCAGGAAGGTTGATGATACATAGGAGGATATTCCAACCCGACACGAAGAATAAAGTGTCATGTTCAAGAGTTATCTGCTGACACAACTAATTAGATTTCCAAATTTCCCCCCACCATTTCTGGCAAGTACCCCAATTACTTTTTAATCACAAGCTTGAAGTGGATAGCATATGCTTGTATTGTAAGTTCATTGTTCGGATGAATCTAACCTAGTAAGTTTAATGAGCCCTAGGAAGGAGAAGCTAATGTTCATCGTGATGATAAATCTGATGTCGTTTAATATTTTAAGGAGTGCAACGAAGGTCTAACTTGGTATCATTTTCATGTTTATAGAGTTTGAGAAAGACATGTAAAAGAAAACTTCACATGGTCCCTTTTTGTATGTTTGTGTCTCTCGAGCCCGGAAAGGTAGAAAATGATACTTGACAAAACTGCTTGACCATTTTAGTCAAGGATTACGTTTTTCATAAATAGTGCATCCCAGCCTGGAAAAAGGGTAAACTTATACTAGGCACACAACATTTCACATCTATTAATGAGTTCAAAACGACAAGGGCTCCACTATCTTTTTGCTTTTAAAGTGTCGGAAAAGAGCTTGAAAGAGGACCCCCCATTTTATTGTCTTTTAGGAGTCAAAAGGAAAGAATACTCAACAATCTTTTCATACGAGTATAACAAGTTGAGAAAATAGGTAAAATGTGACTCATCATCATCATCGAACAACCATCACCTATCACTGCGTAAAATGGTAAAGTGCATTATCCAATTCTTGAGACAAAATAGGTTAAAATATTTTCAAAACCTAATATGTTCATGAAAAGCTTAATAAAAAGGAGAAAAGTAAATATATTTTTGCCATTTACCATTTTACCTTGTTGTGAAGACTTTTCATTCACTTTTCCCCTAATTGTTCCAGAGCAGATTGCGGGAGATCCAGGAGGTCATTCATTGAGCCGCCAGTTATAGGTAAGAGCCAAGGCTCTGAGCTTCATTTTCATGTCTTTTATTCCTATTTTAAACCATTTTTAGGTTTTTTGAGGGAGGTTTTATTAAAAGTTTTTGGCCCTCGGTTGATGTGACTTCTGGGCAGGGAATCGCGCTCACCGAGGGTAATTAACATGACCTATCATGCCGGCGCAGTGAATAGGGAAAAGCCATATTTCCTTACAAAACCACTATTAAAACTTGAAATTTATCGGCCAAGCATGATTTTTGACTCAAATCTATGGCTTTTGCAGGAATGAATCGCTGAAAATGGTAGACTAGAAAGAATGAGAACACGAAGATGTGAACACCCAAGCATTGAATGATCTAAATTTCCTGGAACCTTTTAGAGCTTGTGGGATCCTCAAATTATTTCTCATGCCAAGGATGTGGGCCAAACTAGAGTTACTTTATTACCTGATTAGTCTCTAAGACATAAATAGGGAAATATTCATCATTGGTGACAAGGAGCTAGAGTTAGAAACTTCAGATATATATTTAATTATAGGACTTTCCCGAAGAGGGGTTCTAATGAACTTATATGGGCCACGACTGATTGGGATAAGCATATTCATGTTGCTCATCGAACATTTCCCTGAGGCCCTTAAATCGAAGAGTGGGAAGATTGAGATTTCCACTATTCAGGACCTGACATTGAGAGTGCTACTGTTGACTAACAATAAAGTGGCGGGGTCCCAAGCAGTGCACGAGACTAACAAGTCAAATTTCCTATATGTTATTGACTGCATAGCACCAACGATCTTCAACTAGGTGGAGGCTATGAATATTGAAATAAAGAGCAGCTAACCAAAGCTAAGGTAGGGAACCTGAAGCAATTTTGCTTCAGATCTGTACTAGTGACCTTTTTCTTGGAACGGGAGCCACTGTTCCAGTACTAGTTGATTGAGATAGATCCTCCCATGCCACATTACCCGTGGATGGCCCGCTAGAGTCGTTTGATTCCTAGGATCACTGGGGGCCAACACATGTTGTACGAACCTGCATTCTTTTCATGGCTACAATGATAGAAGATCATCGTGGAGGACTAGACATACATTGGCACCATCTTCCATGGAGAACTCAACATGCTGCTACCAGATGGAGAGGATTTTGACATTGAAGGTAAAAAATCAATTTTTAATTTTTAGATTTTTTAATTGTTTTTGGTATATATGTGTTTATAACGTTTCACTTTCTTAATGCAAACATTGGACTAGAGTGCCCTTTTGGGATATCCCCAATAGCTAGGCACGTCGCCCACCCGATTGATGTTGTCTCTCGTTATCAGGAGGGGAGTGACAATGAGGAGGAGATTGTGAGGAACCTTGAGGGGTTGACTCACGGTATCCTAGAGTATGCTCAGGTTGGAGACATTCCTCGCCAGTACCAAAGACACCTGGTGGGAGTATGGGATTGGATCTGCCAATTGCTAACTCATGTTGCATGAGATGTGTCATGCAACTACGATCACCATGCTGATTAGTTCCTAGGTCCAGCACTTACATTTTTTCATGGCTGCATGCCACGGATATATGAGGCCTACGAGCTACCAATGTTGTATTAGACACATGTATTATTTTTTGCGGTTGTAATGTATCAAAAATTATCACCATATATATTTATGGTGTATTTTCTTGCTTACTATGGTAAAAATGGTTTGTTTTATCTTTTCACATGTTTTGTAAATGTCTATCCAACACATAATTAGCTAATGCATCTGTCAATGTATTCATGCACCTAGGAATATGATGACATGTAATGTAATCAAAATGTCTTTCTAGGAGATGAGTATGGAGATACATTCTCAATATTTGAGGTTTTTTGATGGAATATTTCCCATTGAGTTGAAGGACGAAAAGCTGTGAATCTTGGTTGACAACCAACTCTCGAATGTCAAGAGCAATGGCTTTTGACAAGAGTTCGATGACCACACTATATTCAGCAATGTTGTTAGTTTTACAACCTAAACAGATATGTTGAAGATCAATCAACTCACCGTTTGGGTCATAAATACCATATGTTGTGCATGATAAGTTTCGGGTACTATGGCAAGCACCATCAATGAAACTGATCTGAGGAGTCGCAGACATCTACAAACCAAGGAAAACATAGTAAATAGGAAAGTTGTTTGAAAACTAACACACCAAACCACACTGCACAAAAATGAATGATACACTAATGTACACAACTAACCATGTAGGATGACATAAGCATAGTACTTCTTGAGGTAAAGCCCATTCTGGGGCTTATCTAGAGGATTTCCTTCATAATCAATAAGCTCATAAGCCCTTTTTGCAAAACATGTTTAACAATGCAGGGCCCATGCCACATGGGTTTGAACTTACCTTCCTGTAGATTGTCATTAGCTTGGTTGTATAGTAAGACCAAATCACCCTTAGAGAACACACGAGGGGAGACTGACTTATCGAAATGGGACTTGACCCTTGTCTTTTGTTCTTCAATAATGAATGCAGTGAGAAAACGAGTCTCATCTAGTCATTCTAAATATAAGAGGCATTCTTCCTGAGGTGATGTTTTGGGGAGAAGTTCAATAGCTAACTTAAGTGAAGGAATCTCACATTCAATCGAAAATGTTGCTTGCAGACCATAGACTAGCTAGAACGGTGTGAAAACAGTTGCATCTTTGGTCGAGGTCTGGTAAGCCCATTGAGCTTAAAAGAGCAAGAGATGCCAATTTGACTTGTGCATCCCAATAGTACATTGAGGCATTGTAACCGAAACCTTGTTCACGGCTTCAACTTGGCCACTGGCCTAAGGGTAATATGGGGTCGATCCATCATGGTGCAATCCCAATGCAAATATCAGCTTAGCCATAATGTAATATCTAAAATGGGAGCCATGGTCTGTGACAATGGCTTGAGGTACACTGCATTTGGAAATAACATGGTTGAAAAGGAATTGAGCCACCGTTTTACCATCTGCAGAGTATGTAGGCATCGCTTCAGCCCATTTGGTGAAGTAATTGACAAAAACGATAATATAGCCATGCCCCTGGGCTGAACGAGGGTTACTTGTCATATAATCGATGCCCCATTTGGAAAAAAGACAAATGGTAATTACAGGGTGTAGGTGAGAAGGTGGGACACGCATCTTGCTTTGGTAAATTTGGCATTCATGGCACTTGCGCACAGCAAGGGTGCGGTCCTTGAAAATGGATGGCCAGAAATAACCAGCGCGAAGAATTTTTTGAGTGGTAGCATAGCTAGACATATGACCACCACATGCCCCAGAGTGGTAGTCATTAAGAACTGTTTCAACCTCCTCTATTTTAAGGCATCGGCGAAGAACTAAATCGACACTGACACAATATAAAGTATCGCCAATAATACGGTAGGGTTGGGAGTGATGCCGAATCCTTCAGAGATCATCCTTAGTCAACATGGATCAGAACATGGACATCTGGAGATACACGATGATATCACCATACCATGGATCAAGGGTCCTAATCAAGAAGAGAGTCTCGTCTGGAAGTTGTTCATCTACACCAGTAAGGAGAGACTTAGAAGGAAGGGAACAAATCAATTCGGTGAAAATGAGTGACATCTTAGATTTGGCAGTAGTAAATATCAAATAAAATTCTTGTAGGATGACAATCCATTTGGAATAATTCTCTCCCAGAAACTGACGAGTCAAGATGTAGGTCATGCGGATGCATTCAAAAATCACCGTAGTCATGTGTAAGAGGATGTAGTGTCGAAAGCATTGAATAGCTTAGACGGCAGCCAAAGCCAACTTCTTGACATGGGCGTAACACATTTCAATGTTGAGAAGATTACAACTAAGGTAGTAGATAACATGTTCATTTCCTTCGTCATCATTTTGGACCAAGATCATAGAAATGGTGCTAGGGGCTGCAGCTAGGTAAAGGAAGTAATCTTGATAATAATCCAGGGGATGCAACAGAGGAGAGTTTACAAGGACGACTTTGAGATCATCAAAATATTTCTAGGCAACCTCATCCCATATGAAGGGTGTTCCTTGTTTCAGAAATCAGGTAAATCTTGTAGCTAGCCCAGCATAATTGGGTATAAAACGATAGAGAAATTTTCCTTTCCTTGCAGGCTCTAGAGTTTGGGAAATGAATATGGATGGGATAAATTTACAATGGCCTCGACTTTAAGCCAATCAAGACGAATACCATCCTTGGAAATGATAAAGTTGAGGAGTCATCCTGATTCTATGCAGAAAACACATTTATATGGGTTTAACCAAATATTGTAGTGTCTATAGTGCACAAAAATCTGGCGAAGATGGTCAATGTGATATTGGTGCTTATGAAAATGATTGGGAAGGTCATCCAAGTAAGGCTGAACAATGTTGGAAATATCATGAAACGCATAGGACATTGACCATTGAAACGTAGCCCCAACATTTGGGGGCAAAAGGGAGAATTTTTTACGTGAACATACCCCATGGACAGACAAAAGTTGTCTTTTATTGATTGGACGGTGCGATGTTGATCTGGTTGTAATGAGAAAAACCATCCATAAAGGAAAAAATATCATTTTCGACAAATTCATCAATGATTTGATCAATGAAGGGAGTAGGATAGTTATGTTTAGGACAAAAATGATTGAGATATCGATAATCAACATAAACATAGATCGTTCCTTATTTTTTCGTCACTGGGACAATATTTGACACCCAATCTGTAAGAGGGATGGGATAGATGAACCCAACTTTGAGAAGGTTTTCAACTTCACCCATGATAGCAGCGGCCTTCTTACGGTGCACCGGGCGGAGCCATTGGTGAACGGGCTTCGCGTGTGGATAATTTGGTTTTTCATGCACAACAATGCTAGGATCAATCCTAGGCATATATTCACAGGACCACACAAACACATCAAAAAATTCCTAAAATAGATGAGTATAAGTCTTGATCTCATCTGGAGAACAAGATACCCCGATATGGACATGTTCAATGATACCAGGATTGGTAGAAATATCAATCGGCATCGTTTGGGTAATATTACCCAAATTTCCTTTTGACCATACCTCATGAGTCATGGTCGGTGGTAGAAGTGGGAGGGAAGGAAACATAGAAGAGCACTCTTCGAAAGCAGTAGACGTGACCACCGGGCGAGGCAGGAAAGAGGAATGATAATGAGTATTGGTCCAAGGTGGTTCGTCAGGAAACATGAACTCCATGATACCTTCATCAGCAAGGAAGGTCTTGGCTAAGGGAACAAGGGATTCCAAAGTGCCAAGCCACGGGGATTGAGATTATGTATTGAGAGAGGTCTTCTAAACAGAAGAATCAGAGGATGCAGAACTCAAAGCTGAAACAATTTCCACATAATTGATTTTAGCAGTTCTAAGTAGCACAACCTCGCCCCAGGTATTAATAAGATCTGGTGAAGGTATGACCTAAGGGTCATATTTGACCGAGACCATTTTGACAGAGGCAACATGAGGAGGTGGGAGCAGCAAAATTCCCGTTAAGGCAGAATCTTTGAAAAGACCTGCCGCCACACTCTCATAGGGAGCACCAGTGTGCTTGACGTATGGAACATTGCCATCTGAGGAGGAAGAGGAAAACAAAGATAGCTCATTGATAGTGACAATCTTCCCTTGATGGGAAAAAAGAATCACATGAAATAGGGAGGAGGCTACAACATGCATAGCATGGGTCCAGCTTCAGCCGAGTAGAAGGTTGTATTTACAATTGGCATCAACAATCTCTACCTCAAATTGCACTATTTTTCCTTTCAGAGTAATAGCAAGGTTAGGTAAGACACTGAAGGGTCGCGAATCACACCCATCAAAAGATTCCAAAGTGTTGGGAGATTGGTTCAAAGCAGGAGAACTAATGGCCTTCTAGCATGCGATTGACATGATGCAGGTGGAAGCACCTTCATCGATGATAGTCCTATGGATGGTCTTCTCAATGATGATTACCTGAATAAGAAAGGAAATCTAATGAGGGAGATGCGGAACATGGTTCTATAGATAAAAAGATATCAATTTGGAATTGGTGGGATCGATACCCCTGATAGCTGACAGCAATTATTTCCACTGCGATGGGAAGCTTTAGAGCACCTCAAGAACCGACATAGCTGATGGTGCCTGAGCCAAATCCTCAACAATATTATAGTGCTGAGCAGCTTGGGAATTAGGATTGTACGAGGATTTCCTTATCACACCTCGAGAGGGTGACCGTATCACGAAAAAGGGGTTAGGAAGCTCAATATGAAGAGGGCTGAAACTCGGGGAAAAAGAAGAAGGGGTGGTTCTTTCTCTTTTCCAACTGTCCAAGCAGGAGTTTGGTAATCTTTCCATATTAGCCCAATTAATAGGAATAATCATCACGAACACTTGAGATCCTGAGGAGGAAGATGATTGAGGTTGGTCTACCATTTGGGTCCGCTGAGATAGAAATGGCTCTTTGAGGATAGTAGGGGTCCCTTTGAGCAGACAACTAACTTTGGATCATCGAGGACAATCCTTAGTATAATGATCCTCCTCATAAATGAGGCAGGGATACTTAGGTTACCATTGTGAAGATTCACTAGTAGATGATTTGGGAGGACCATGTTTTGGGGCATCGACTTTACCCTTGCCTTTTCCTTTCTTCTTACCTTTCAAGGATTTGTTGATTAAGGTAGATTAGACAACATGGACCTCTGAGGTTTTTCCAGGTCAGGAGGATTTTGGGAAGAACTATTGGGAACAACATTCGAGACCGACCTCTGTTTGGAAGAATATTTAGCACGGGTCTGGGGTACTAAACAAATATCTCCATCAACAAAAGGTACAACTTGTGACTTTGATGCCATGGGGTTGGATGATGTCCGCGGAGCATCAAGTAATAACTCATAGAGAGTGTCAAATTGAGAGTAAAACAGATCTAAGTACATGGCATGAGAAATGTCTTGTGCTTCAGTAACGCATCCACCCATAGCTATATCATGAGAAATTGGGGCCATGAATGATCTAGTGAACCATTTAGTGAGTAACTGATCAACAATCTCAAATTTGATCAGGCGACGTCTACGTCTCCATTCATGGATGTGATCAGAGAAGTGTGTCGTAATATATTACTTCAGCGATGTGAGCAAATAGGTGCAAGCTTCATAGCAAACTGGCAACTGAAAATGTGTGAGGAAAGCCATGGCTAAAGAGATAAAGTCATGGTAAGTACTTCGAGGAAGCTCGATGCAACTCTTGGCTGCAATGCCTATGAGGGTTTGTTGGAAAATTTGGAGATGAATGGAATCGTCAATGTAAGAGTTCGAAGAGCACCAGAGGTGATATGTCATAACGTGGGCTTGAGGATCTTCTGTTGCTTTCCCATTGAACTTTGGACAATTGCTTTGTATCATGGACAGAACTAGAGGCTAGTATGGCGAATGAAGGAATGGATCATTCGTAAGGCGAGACACATCTACCAAATCTAGTGTGACCAAGAATGGCAATTGAGTATTAAAAGGTATAGGAGGTCAATAAGTGGGTCCGAGCAGAGGAGCCTATCCCTGTTGGTAAGGATGTTGGCCCCACAGTGGAGGATTTTTGCCATATGGCATTTGATGCTACCCCAATTGCAGGTTACCTTGGCCATAGGGAGGATTTTCACGTTGAATACCAGTGATAGGTTGTTGATAAACAACATATGGGTTGAAAGGATGTTGATCCTGTTTGCCTTGGACATATGGATATTGTACCTATTGTCCCTGAACATATAGGTGGTGAACCTGTTGTCCTTGAACAAGAGGATTTTGGACCTGGTGTTATTGGGCATAAGGTTGATACACTTGTTGCCCTTAGACATAGGAATGTTGTACCTATTGACTTTAACCAAAAGGATTATGTATGTGTTGACCTAAGAAATTATTGTTTTGTACCTACTGCCCTTGGCGAGATGGATTCTAGACATATTGACCTAGGACATTAGGATTTTGGGCCTGCTATTGCAGGACTTGTCCGTACCCTTGCCCTTACAAGGATTGACCCTGCTCATTTGTATACAAGGGTTGTTGCTGCTGCAAGGGTTGGCCCTGTGGTTTCAAAATTTTTCCCTGGGGCTGTAGAGGTTGGTTCACCTTGTGAGGACATGGGCAGGGAGGTTTGCGGAGCATAGTACATCTACTATTGCATGGTTTGTTGCAGCTTTTGAAAGGGTTTCTCTTGTGGTTGTTGTAGTTGAACTTGCTGTAGGATGATTTACCCTTGCTATTGCGTTGATAGCCCTTACTGGAACAAATGTTTCCCTTGTGGTAATTAGGGTTTCCCTTGTTGTCATAGAGGCTATCCTTGCTATTGCAAGGATACTTGAACAGTGCCCAGAAAATTTTAGAACTATATCTGGCCATAGCAACCCTGGAAGGTCAATGAGCTAGGCTGAATGTATTGTCAAGACTAAAGGGTGTAAGGTTGGTTAACCATTCCTTGAGCCTCATAGGGCTACTATTAGTAGACATTACTCAACCTAGATGGACCAATGAGATTTTGAACCTGTTGGTATTGGACATTGCTCGATCCAGTAGGATCAACAGGGTTGTGAATAATGCTAGCAGAAGGCTGGTTCATACCGAGCATGTGAGCTTGTGAGTCACTCACATTGGTGGCACCTGACACCATAGAAACATTTAGGCTTTTCCCCCTAGGCGGCGACACAACTTGGCCACTGAATAAAGGAATGGTGGAACTGATAGAGACATTCCTCGAGACCACTGGTTGAACCAGATGGGCGACTGGGACTGATAATACAAGAGGGTTTAGAATGGTGGTGTTATCACCCTAAAATTTTTGTTTCTAAGCTTTGGAAAGTTTGCCTTGTTTCTGGTCATAGTCTTCTACGTTTTGAGTCATCTCATCTCAACAAGTGTCATTCTCTTTTCCAAAAAGCTTCATAGCCTCATTCCATGTCCTAATAAAAGCCTCACCATGTGTTTTGACATCAGTTTTATTCCAAATGATTCATGTTAGTCTTGGTCTAGTCTTTCCATGGTTGTTTTCGTGTCTAAGATCTATAAAAGAGTCTTGTTGGTATGGTCAAATAGGGTCAACACTCCGTTCTTGCCCATCACTGGTCCCACATCACTTAAATTCCATGTGTCAAACTTGTGTCAAGGTTTTCATAGTGAAAAACCCACTCTAGGTGTTTTCATAGTGCAGACAGTGTAAAAAACCAGTTTTTCACTACGAAATCACTGAACTAGGAGTTTTCGTAGCGCGCTACGAAACCCCTGAAGCAGCCTGTTTCAGCAGAAAAAACTGTTTTTACTAGTTAACTTTCAGATGCTTTCCTGAGCAGCTGAGAACTCAATTTTGAAAAATGAAAGAGGATTTTCTTCCTAACAGGTGAAAATACAAAAAAATCTTTAAACTTGCGCTATGAAACTGCTGAAAGTCAAGCTTGGTCTTTTGGTTTTAGCAGTTATTTTCAAGATACGTTTCTGGTCACATGAAAAGGAATTTTGGAATTATGAAGGAGGTTTCTCTTCATAAACTCTCCATATGAAATAACCCATCTCACTTTCTTCATAAGTGTTTTTAGTTGGGAGATAATAAGCTTTCTTTGAAACCAAAAATTCAGAGAACAAATTTTTCCTGTTTGACATGTGCTTTTCAAGGATAGATTCGAGACAGCTGGAGAAGTATTTTAAAAAAACAAGAGAGGTTTATGTTATAGACATCATGGAATACAAAAATCTCCTTCATTTTCTAAAAATGTGTCATGGATTAGGAGATAAAGGCTCTGTACCACGTTCCATTTTCAAGAATCCTAAACCTAAAAACAGGGAAACATGTTCCCTAATTTCTAGGGTTTGTCTTCAACAGTCAGATGACCATGTGGGAGGCTTCATCGAATTTGACTTCTTGAGGTTGAAATATGTCAAATAATTCTTTAAATTCTTAGACAAGGTTGTTGTAATCATGATAAGGAGTTACACTCCTAGTTGTATTAGGTCACTAACACTCCTAGTTAACAGCTAGTTCTAATAAATGGTTTGTTTTATGGTTAGAATAGGTGTCATTGATGGAAAATTCGAATTCTCTTGATGAGGGATGATGGAATCCTAATTTTAAATGATTTATATAGAGCATAGGTCGAATTAGCAAAGGGTTGAAGACTTTTTGGTCTACCTGCTGCTTTATCCTATGAACTATAATCAATAATGCAGAGAGGTTTTTCTGAACAGATCTGAGTTCTCATGGGGTTAATGTTGTCTTGAATTATATGTTACTTTGAATCATTTGTAGTAGATTTCATTTCTATTACTTAGAATTCACAACTATGTGCTCTGACTTCTTTTAGAAATGAGATGACTGTGTCTTTTTGCAGTTTGTGAGTAAACAATCTTTGAACTACTAGCAGCAAGTTTCATTACCATTACTCATATTTCATAACCCTAATCTATGACTTCCTTTAGTAATGGAATTGTTGTGTTTATACAGTAGATCTCATTGCTATTACTCAAAATTCACAACCATGTGCTCTGACTTCCTTTAGAAATGAGATGATTGTATCTTCTACATTTTGTTAGTAAACTATCTTTAAACTACTAGCAGTAAGTTTCACTACTATTACTCAGAATTCATAACCCTATGCTACGACTTCCTTTAGTAATGGAATTATTGTTATGACCTATTTCCTTGAGTGAATTATCTTTGTTTGAAAACCCCATTTGCCTCAGCTTTCATGTCAAGAACCCTTGCCATTGAATTTATTGACTTGTTGACTCCATAGCCCAATGGTAGCAAGCCTTTATCTTTTCAACCTAAAAACACACAAAACCAAGATAGATTTAGCCATATATATTATCATTAATCAATATCATTAACCTTTGAGAGAGCCCTCTCAGGCTAGGGAGGCTAAGCCTCAGCTAAAAGTTGGTTTGAAATAGTTACACTGAGGTAGTCTGATCAGCAGCCTATCAGGGACCTATTTTTGTGATAACAGGTGGGTTGTACCGAGATTGAGGTAATAGCCTATTGGGAGGTGGTGTTCACAATGAACGGACTTGAAGTAGGCATGTCGCCTGACACCTAAACAGGGTTATGGTAAAGTGATGAGGCACTAGGTGTACCTAAAATGAACTATGCCAAAGACACATAATTAGGTGGCACACTGGTGGGAATACCCCTTGTTTAGGGGAAACCCTTAGGAGGAAAAGGATTTTCTTCCTCCTCAACAGTGTGTGGAGTAGAAACTTATAACGCTTCTGGAGAGGTGACTGGAGCATCGTCTTTTGGGTCCATATCCGGGAACAGACGACGATGAACATTTGAAGAAGTACGAGGGGATAATTCCAAAGTAACACTTTCCTGATCATACAGACTGTAAGGATGCCATGGTGATATCACAATAGGGTCAAACAGAGGATTCAGAGGATAGATAACTAGTCCAAGTTGACCATCAGTTTTTGGCGAACTCTCAAGAATTTCGAAGGGATTGTCGGGAGATTCCGGGCCAAGATTAGCAGATGACCAAGTATCTAAAGTAGGCAGAGGATGAGATGAAAACTATTGAATTCTCAGAACAATTCCAAGTTCCACACCTTGGTCCTCAAGTGACTTTGGTAACTCAAGAAATAGCTCCTTAGGCATTCTTTCAGATGGAGGAGAGGAAGAGGAACTAGGTGAACTAGATGGTTCAGCCACGATGACCTTGTCTTAGTTGACGAAAAAATAAACTTCAAGGCTTTAAAATGTTCTTTAAGGGAAACTCACAATTTGGTCTAGAAAAGAGTAATAGGATATTATCGGATCATGGGCAATCAATTATGAAGACACATAAATAGACTGCTGCTCTTTGATTTTTTAAGATTCGAGAAAGAAACAAAGATGACTCTATAACTTTCGATTAGAAACGAGCTCAAAAGGACAAGTGCTCGAATGATATTTTAAGTTTAATGAGTCAAAAAGATCAAATCACTGCTCTGGATGATCTAGGTAAACAAGATTACCAAGAAACCATGAACTCTAGAATACTTCCCAGTGAACTGAGAAGTACGAGCAAGAAATATCACCAAATTTTGTGTTTGGTGTATCACATTTCCAAGCAGGCCGACTTTTCTTCCTAAGGATAAAGGATTTCAGCCTAGAGGGTTCTCTCATTATATATTCGATGGTACCAGGAGCACAAATCTGTACTAGCATTATCTAATGTTGAAGCTAACGACAACTGCTAGGTTTAAAGACGTCAGAACACATCTCTAGCCTAGACCTTCTAGATATGATCATTAGATGTCAAATGCACCTTAGGTTAATTGAGTTGATTTTAAAGTTTATCTTGAGTTATGTCTCAGTTTTTAGGGCTTAGCGATGTGACTTGAAAAACATTAAATGCAAATAAATGAGACAAGACCCTTTCAATTTGACGAATCACCTACACTAGAGAGGGTAGAAACTACATAATCAAATGCAAACAACCAAGCAACTGAAAGCAAAATGATCTTTCACTACTTCACTTTTCGAAAAAATAAACTAATGAAAAAATTGCATTCAAATTCCTAATTTCCTGACAAGTACATTTCTAACAGTCCTTTCAAAAGAAAAAAGAGTTGTTTTCCTTTTCAAATGCCAATTGATTCCTAGTTTTTAATGATGCAACAAACCAAAATTTCATACTTTTTCATGAAATGATGAAATGGATCTTTTGCATACAACACTTCAATGAAAATTTTTCGAGACAATTAGCTCTTCAAGAAAATGAAAACACGAAAAGAGAGACTCATGCAGACTAATGAGGCACCGACTTTACCAAAAATAAGACAAGCAATGTAGTCCATGTCAGAAAGGAAAAGTTTAGACAAGCAAATGAAAACTTTTCAAACTTGTGTAATGGAGGTCAAAGTCATAAACGGATGGCAAATGAAATGCAAGGAGTAGGTACACCTACAACTCGACTTACTGAGTTCATAATCAGCTGAGCGAATGATGATCTAAATGCCCTAGTGTCACTAACCATCCAATGACTCAAGGAATCAAGCAAGAAGATGATAAGCCAACAAGAAAACAAAACCAAATCAAAGGAAGCTTTCTAGTTAGGGAGAAAACGGTCTAAAGGGCTTACGGGGTCGAAATCTTGAGAGAAAAACACACTGGATAAGATCGAGGACAAACCCTAATCTTCACTTACAGGCATCAGTGTGACTGCCTAACTGACAACAAGCGACAGGCCGTTCAGCACGACTATTTCTCATCATATCACGCTGATCGACGCGACTGTCAGCGGATTAAGCGAGCTGAGAAAGGGAGCCAAGAAAAAAATAAAAAATAAATAAAAACAAGGACCAAATCTGCTACTATGAATTTCAAACTTATACCAATAAGCAGAAGAAAAGAAATAGAACTAAAGGGAAAAAGTGGAACTAGAAATGTTCTCATGAAATAATGAAATCTCAAACAAGACAAATAAAAGGACGGCTCCCCAATATGGTCGTCAATTTGTGGTGAAGTAAAATTATGAGTGTGGACACAAACAATTCCTCTAGCCTGATAATGGGTCTAGCCACAATGGATACATGCTATGGAAGATTTCCTTAGGTTATAACAAATTAAGATGGCCTACCTCTTAGTACGCTTATCCTGTTTGATGATGTCCTTGCTTTCTTGCTCCATCTATCTCTCGCTTCCTTCTTCAAACACCTGAAACAAGTAAACAACAGCAAACAACAACCATGATAATAGACAAATTGTAATTCCACCTACTTAACAAGTCAAGAAGCATTAAAACATGAACTTGTAAGATGACAAATAATGTAGGAAATCAATTTATAGTTTCATATATATTAAATCAGTAAGAGATTACAACCATTGTCTTAACATTATCGTTCTCCTCCGACAAAACCAAGTTCCCACACACTTCTGCTAGCATTCCATGATGGCCTCAACAATAATAGTTTTAAGGCTCTTCCCTTTAGACTCACACTAAACCAAATTCACACTTCTCCCTCACACAACTAGAGATCTACAACTATAAATAACTTTCTATTTACTCCAAACATAATTATTACTAGCACACCAACATTAACACTAGCTTGTGCTTGCGAAAACCTCCTGGATGGGAGATGTATCCTCTTCTCATGGGAGAAGGTCTTATCTCTTGAGGTAGTTCCATCATTATAGGGGAAAGGATCCCAAACTGACATCCTCGACCCCATCCGACCAGACCATTTACCAGAGTTCTGTTACGAAGCTTGTAGAGTTGGAAGCTTCCGCTCTTTATTTTAAAAAATTTCCATAAGACGACCATAGCAATTGGAACAGAGCTCAGTCACTGTGATCAGTGCTAAGGACTATGTTAATCCCTGCATATCGGCATGAGAAGGACAAAGGCCATTAGCGCTGGTCTTGTAAACTGGGAAAAATAGAAGATTTTGGGGAAATGGTGCAAAAGGGAATTTCTTTGCTCATGAAGAGGGACAAAAAGGGAGTTTCTTCATGAAGGGTAAGCATCTAGGGTTCACTGTAGAGGTCATCCAAGATCAAGGAATTGGGAGTACATGGACAGCGACAAAATGTTGTGTAATAGTAGCATGGTTATTCAAACCACAAAAGGTACATGGTTTTCTATGCCATAATTTTTCCTCATCATTACCAATTCACTTGTAATAAAAATGAATATTAGAATATTGAGACATTTTATACCTTGCTTGGTTGTCTATAGTGCAATCTTGGTGAGAAGATCTTGCCTTAGCTCTTTCTTTCAAATGCTCATTATATATGAATGTTGTGATGTTCTTTCAACATGTTTCACTGACTCGGACTTGTCCCTTGAAGACTCCTCTATCTATGTGGGTTTGGAGCCTACTTGAGCTTCCTCTCTGACATAGCCCAATCCTACATATTGAGGTAATTCCATCACTTTTATGGTATTCACAATGGCCTATCCATTAGCTCCAATGCCTCCTCCTTCATATCTCATTCTGTTTAGTAGCTTCAAACCAATGACTGCAGTATGCTTTTCAAAAAAACCAAAATCATTATCATGAAATGAAGTAATTTCACAAGGATAATTATGTACCTCCATTTTTACCTATGACACTTGGCCCTCTTCTAGGAGTTTGAACAATTCCTCTTGTTTCCTTTCTTCGTATGATGTTGAATTTGAATCTTCTAGGAAACCACATTGGTTACTTGATAAATTATAGGTCTCATCAAATGTGCATACATTCATATCTTCATAATAGGAACCATGATTGATGTAATTGTCATGGCTAATAGTTGGCTTGACCTTCCAGGGACTTTTAACCTCTTCTTTAGTGGAAGAGTCTACAACTTGTTCCTCCATATCCCGGTCTAGCATGAGTATCAACTTCTACTTCTCACATCATCCTCTTCAACTCAACATTATTTGCTAGAATTCATTGGTTGATTAACTTGAGCTCTTGAAGCCTCACTCACTTCAATCCTTTTCCCATCTCTGACTGAACACCTACAATCATTTTTCAATCCCACTTTGATACCAAAATTTATCTGATATAGGGTGATCCACTGATAGTAAGCTGATCTAGATTTGACTCACTTAAAAGGATTAGATTTATAGGATAGTTTTCATTGAACTTGATTTCATTTGAAGGGTTGAATCCAATTTGAATTAAAACATATTTCAACTGTGCTTTTTATCTTTCTATCATCACTTATTTCATCTCAATATAATTCTGGAAAATAGAATGACATGCATAAGAACAAATAAGGAAAGGTATCAAACATGTAAGGGAAAATATTAACAAGTTGGTAATGAAGTTCAGCCAGTGTGGGAACGTCTTCGAGCTCATGAGTCCATGAACCACTTCCTTATCTTCTTCAAATATACTTGCCTTTATGAAGGCATGAATTCCCACATCATGAATCATAAGAAGAATTCCCACAATAGTGGCAGTATCAAAGACATTCTCTCATACACAATTCCAAGAGCTAATTCTGACAACCAAGTGACCATTTCTCTCTTACAAAGATATGATCTCCTCTGAGTGGGCTGATCTCTCAAAATAATGTAGCATAAAATAGACTCTTCTCACATAAGCTTGCAACACATCCTCTTGAATCCATTGTTCACATTCAAATCATAGTCATCATCATCATACTAGTCTTCCAATTCTGAGACCAATGACTATAAACATGACTAATTTTTGACAAAGTGTAAAAGTGGCCTTCTTTTAGCACCACACCATCTTCATTTGTGTACAAGGATCAACTGATGTTTTCCCTATGATGACTCTGATCTTTCTTCTTTGCTGCAACATACAAAGATCACTAAATCCTACAACATACTTTCATCCCTTCGCTATAGCCATAAGAAGAGACAAAAACCATAAATACATCAAGCATACTTTGGTTCTCATGCTAAGATGATCACAATGTTTCTCAAAATAAAAATAACAAAGAACCAACACATTCATCTTGTCATTATTTGAATTTTGATTGTAAAGTTGACCCCCTTCCGAATAGTGTAACATTGCCTTGTTAAGAATTCCAAACAATCACTGTCAAATGTGAGCTCCAACCACAAGCTCTAAATTTTTCTACTCAAGCTACAAAATACTCCACACTAGAAACTTTGTCTTAGAATTATGTAACTTTTAGAGTATAAATACAAACATCTTCTAACATGTGCAATATTTCCTCGAAGTTCATGCCAAGAATTTAATGGTACATGTGGGATTTAGCCATGAGCCCTCAAATATGCCACTCATATCGCAATTCTGACTACACCATTGAATTCCTTATGAAATTCTAAGTAACATCAGTGTAAAATCAACTAGTTTGTGACAATATTAATTTTGGAGCCCTTGACAATATCCAAGATTCCATAATACACCAAATATACTAGGAATATTTATTCGAATATACTACAAAATATTTTGCAGAATATTCCACATCATGATCTATTCTTGGGTAGGGTTTTAACTCTCTATTATATCTGCATATTCTTCCGGTCCCTATCAACATTTTGTGCCTTCTAGCATTGTATCTTTAATGGTTGACCCTGCAGACAATTCCTTTGTGTCTGTGTTCCATCAGTTAACTATTCTATTAGATTCATGTCTTAGCATGGTGTTTATATAATTTTTAGTGGGAAGAGTTAACAACATTCCACTTTTGGCATACTAGCTAGCATGTGGTAAATTTGGAGGTTCGTTGTTGTGGTCCCATGGTGAAACCCATTGGACCCTTTTATTTTAAATATTAAAAAAAAAAAATAGTTGGTGGTGGTTTTAAAATAACTTCGAATATTGGTTGGTGTTTCTTCCAATTTTGATAGTCTTCTAACCCTTTTAGCCCCATCCATATATGCAACATGTTAAAAGATATCCTCCTCCTCATCCTTAGAAATCCTTGATTGTGGCCTAATGTTTAGGCTATTTTCCTAGCTTAACATAGGTCATGGGGTATAATCCCACGTGCTCCACTTGCATGGTTAATTTATCCTAGGTCATTTCCCCATTTTTCTTCCATGGGGTGCCACATCGTGCCCCTTGGTTGGGCCATGTGGTGACTTCCTATGGGTCCATATTGATGCCAAATCTATTATACTGCATTACTTGTCACCTGTCATGTCGGCCTTTGTGGGTCCCACTACCTGCTGATAGAGATGTTGGTTGTGTCATCTGCATGGTTTTTCATGTGGTAGAAAGCTAAATTTGAGTTTTCCCCTATTTGTCTAGATCTTTGAGCAACTACAACTTTTGCGTACAAACTAAGATTAAGCTTTCGTTCAAACCATCAGAATCTTCTCGACGAGATCTACAACTTGACACTATTTCCATAAACTTTTGAGGTTTTCTATGGCCTCGTGGATTATATAGATTCCTTATTGCAGTAACTGAATAATAGGGCTACAAATTTCCATACCATTTCACATACTATGCAATGTGTCTAAGCCTATGCTCATGAATTAAGCTATTAAGTTCCAAATTTATCATCAATAAATCCATGCAACACCAAGTTTCCTTGAACCACACAACAAGATATTTCTAATATAATCTAAAAAATTCAAAGCGAAAGTGGTGTCCAAATTTCAAGGAAGCCATCCTTTCTAGTAAGGAATTTCAATTAAATAGTTAGAATAATCCCAAATATTAGATTTTTTATCATACAAAATCTTTTGATGAGTCGAGTGCCCTAGCAAGGCAAGCAGGAAGAGGAAATCCATATCAAAAAAGATGAAATGGATATTAGGTCCATGGAAGATATCAAGACGGTTGAAATAACCATGGTGTATTTAATGGAGAATTTGGACGATGCCATAGTCATGGTTGAGGAAAGATATACTATTTCACATGTTGACAAGAGGGGCATATTAGACCTAATTATCCCCTAAAACTTAAAACCAATCTACATTTTTGTAATGTCTATGGATTGGGTGATCATTCCTTAGAGGATTCTCCCAAAATTATGTTAGGAAACAAGCTCACAAAAATATAGAAATGATATATCAACACCTTAGAATTGAGCCTCTTCGAGGGGGAAACCTCCTTTACATTACACAAATGAAAAAATTCTTGGATCATACAAATGACTAAACCTCCCATATATATATAAGATTCTAAGGGGTCACAATATAATCAAGCTGACCTAACAGTAATAACATAAGGACACAACAATGACAATAGGTGGTTTCTATGGGGCACACTAATAACAATATGGAGACAATAGGGGCACAATAATAAAAATAAGGGATACAATGACAATAGTAATTGGGGAATCACTAGTATTATAGGACCTAACATGCCCCTCTCCTTTCCAAAAGCGTTGTCCTCAATGCTTGAGTAGTTATGGATGCTTTTGTATAAATTCTCATCCTCCTATGTGGAATCTTTAGCGGATAGGTTCTTCCACTTGATGAGATACTCCGAAATTGATTGATTTCATAGCTATTGAGTTCTTGTTTTTGTGACTACTTCCGGTTCCAATATGATTTTTCTTCCTTGTCAAGTTTTGGCAATATTGTTTTAACTAGGAGCTTGTAACCTATAACCTTCTTTAAACATGAAACATGGAAGACTGGGTGCACTTGGGAAGCTACAAGAAGCTCCAATTTGTATGCCATAGTACCATTCTTTTGCAACACCTTGTATGGACCATAATACTTTGGTGATAATTTATTATCATTCTTAGCTTGCTTGGGAAATTCGGTTATATGGTTGCAGCCGTAGGAATACCCAGTCACCTACATCAAAACTTCTTTCGTTGTGAACTTGATCTGCCTGTTGTTTCATTCTATTTTGCACCAACGTGAGGTTATCCTTTAAGAGTTGGAGAACTTGTTGTTGATGCTCAATGTGATGTTCCACTGCTTTAACTTTAGACTTTTCTCTTAAATATGATGTGATGGATGGTGGCCAATATCCATAAAGTGCCATAAATGGGATCATTTTGATATAGTATGGAAGGCATTTTTATACCACCATTCAGCCAGAGGCAACCATTTGACCCATTGTGTCTATTTATCAGATACAAAGAAATGAAGATATCCTTCCAAACATTTGTTTACTATCTCAGTTTTCCCATCAGATTGAGGATGATAAGATGAGATATGAGGTAATTGAGTACTGAGACAAGAAAATAATTTTGTCAAAAAATTTCCAGTGAAAATGGAAGCTTTGTCGCTTACAATAATCTTTGGGTTTCCATGTAGCTTTTGAATTGTTTCCATAAATGCAGTAGAAACTGTACTGGCTTTAAATGGATGCGATAATGCACAAAAGTGTGCATACTTGGTAAGTCTGTCAACTACCACCATGATGACACTCTTTCCTTCAGACTTGGGTAAACCTGTGATAAAATCAATTGAAACCTCCTCCCAATGTTGGCTTGGAATGAATAAAGGTTGTAATGGACTTGGGGTCTTAATTGTTTCAACTTTATTTTGTTGGAAAAACAAACATTCTGCCACAAACTTTTGAATATCCAATTTAATGCCATCCCAAAAATTTCTTCTTAACCCTGTGGTAAGTTTTCAAAAATCTTGAGTTCCCTCGTAAGGGAGAAGTGTTCAATTCCATAAGAATCTTTTGTTTGAGTTGGGAATTCTTACATAGGTATAATATATCTTTTTACCATAACGAATCATTTTTCAAGCTAAATGTATCAGATGTACTGGGATCTTGTCGTAACTTTTGAATGAATTCCCACACTTCTTCGTCATTCTTCCATTCATCCCTTGCTTCGTTTAGCCAATCAGGTTGGATAATAGAAATGGCACACAACAATGCTTCCACGTCCTCATCCTTTCTTGAGAGTGCATCTGCCACAACATTTTTCTTCCCTTTTTTGTAGATTATTTCAAATTCATAACTCAACATCTTTGTGACCCATTTTTGTGGCTCTTCAGAGGATAATATTTTTTCTAAAAAGTATTTAAGACTATCATGATCCATTTTTACCTTGAAGTTGTTGGCATTATGACATAGATTTGGCACTATGACATAGGTGTTGTCCTTGATGGCAACTCACTCAGTTGACAAATCACAGTTCAGACTCTCAGAATGAAGAAAGAGAGGTATATGCAGATTCCTCGTTGACCAAGCCATGTGTACACATGGGTTCGAAGACAAAAAGGTGTGTATAGCGTACACACACACTTTCACAAAATGAAAGGCGCGTAAATGTTGGAAAAGTTAGTTTTGGTCCATGGTATTTGGTCCATGGTATTTTGATCCATGGTATTGGTCCAAGGTATCCTGTCTGAAGTGTTGACCCCAGGTATTTCGTCCAAGGTGGTTCTAAGTGGTTTTGGTCCATGGTATTGAGTAAGGCCTAAGACTATAAAAGGAGGAGAAGATCATTAGGCAAAGGCACTCATGTATTGAATATTTAATGAAGATCAAGATCAAGAATACAGGCTATTACGTTATGGTGCATAGCTAGATCTGAATCAAGGATGAACGTTAGCGCTTGATGAAGGATGAGATTTAATCATGGGTCAAGATATTAAGGCTTGAAGTGAAGTATCTTTGTGTGTTTTGATCTTTTATCTAAGTCACTGGCACATGTTGTAGACTATAAATATGATGATTTAGGTATAACTAAAGTCTGGAATTGTTGTAAAGATTCAATAATCATTTATAGATCTGTATGCGGGTTCACTTTAGAAAAGGTGTGTATACATGGTGGTTCTGCATATCAAAACAAAGTATACATCTTAAATTTGATTTGCAGATCTGTACGTAGGCTCTCCTTGGGAAAAGTGCGTATGCACGCAGGTTCGACACATTCAGGTAGTGTATATCTCATAAAATATGATTTAGCTACTTCTGGATGCTGTTACAGTGTTCTGGGTTCTGGTTATTGTTTTCTGGTTACTGTATTCTGCTTACAGCATTCTGAAAAGTGATTGATTGATTCAGTTGTGGTTGGTGCAAAGGAGATTGATTGATGCAGATGTATTTGATGTTTGAATGATGTTATTGGCGGACCCAGTTTGAAAATTTATGAAACATGGTCCGTGGAAGAAAAGAGAAGGTTGTAGCCTTCTGTAGGCTGAAACCTATGTACTAGTAAACATATCAGCTAGTGTAGGTGTTATAGACATTTTTTTGCCTTACAACTCCAAGCATGAAATGTCCATAAACCAAGGGCTCCTAAGTCCCTAAAAGTGTTTTTCTAACCCCTAAAGGAACAAGGTCAATAGATTACAGCTTCTCCCAGAAGTTCTCCACCAGAAACTGCTCAGAATAAGTCGAAACAGGATCATTTCAGCTGCTCCACTGGCTAGGTGCGTTGCATTGCACCTAAATACACCGGCTAGGTGTGTTGCAACGCACCTAAATGCACTATGAGGGTGCGTTGGGTGAGAAATGACAAATGGCAGTGTCATTCCGTGAGGTGGAGAGACAATGGAAGATTCCAGAATATTCTCCTATCACACTTGCCTCACTGAATTCGACCAAGGATGAGTAAGAGGCCTTCAGTCTCCAAGTGGAAGCAAGAACTGACAGAGAGAAGACACTAATCAAATCACAAGCTGACTCATCCTCCTTACACATATCTATATATGGATCCCTCATCCTAGAGATCCGGAGGCTGGAATTTTGCACATTGTAAGGAATTGCTGTTGGTTTTGAGACAAACATCAGAGTATTGGGTGATTTATGCTTTGTTGGAGGTGAAGAGGGGCTTCTTTACTGGGAGGTTGATGCTGGGTCAGGAACCATCGGTTGTAACTCCTCCTGGATCTTCTTTTTTATCAATAAAAACTATTTGAATTTTTCGTCCATGCTTTTGTATCATTGATGCTTGTTACATTTGTATGGTTAACTTAAATCTGATCCTAAGTTGTTTATGAATATAGATCCATGTCTTTGTATAGTGTTCTTCTTCTGTGATCTTACAGGTACTTGGTGAAGCTGGGCAAGTAAGGGAGCAGGTAGCTGGAAGCTGTCAAAGAAGAGAGGGATTGGATCAAAGGATTAGCACAAGACACAGGTTGGTTCTTTCTATTCCTCTCTATCTATAGTTCATAGAGGAAATATAAAAGTAGTTTTTCTCTGTTTGTTTCTAAGGCAGCTGTCACACCTTAGTGGGATAGAGCAGTTCTAAATAGACACTTTTCTCGGTAACAAAATGGCGACTCCGCTGGGGACTGTCTAATTAGTTTGTTTGTGTATCATTCTTTGTTGTTTGTTTCATAAACTTATAAGTAGCTTTCGAATTGCATTTGCCATAACAAATGCAAAGTAGATAACTGCTACTTCAATCCATTCACTAGATCTGTTTATGATTTAAACAGCTGATTCACAAACTATCTGATTGCCCTTGTGATAGCTCTTAGATCCTCCTTAGATATACCCCTTATTGTTGCATTACTGATTGCTTTTATTCGGCCAAAAGCCAAAGATTGAACTGCAAACTATGACCCGGAACCCGGACAGATTCTCATTTCTGGCCCAGCGCAGGTACTGTTAAGAGATCCTGAATTTCAACGCACTTCCCGAAAGGGCAACCTGCGCTGCATTTCAGATTCTCTGTGTTACAGGTGCGCTGATCAGACTAGCCCTGTGCAGCTGTGGTTCTTGTGCTTCATTCTTTCCAGTTCTATCTCTAAATTTTGCTGCCTGTGATCAGTATATGTCTGTTTGAAACCCCTTTTCCTTGCTATTATTCTGCCTCCTTTGTACAAAAGAAATGTAGATGTTTTTTTGTGTTTGTTGAGTCGTTTACAGTTTTCCATTGCAAAAAATGAATAGTTGTACTGTCGTCCTTTGATTTGGATCTGTCGCAAGTGTCGATTTCGATCATAGGAGAAAGTTTGATTGCTGTTGATGGTCAATTATACTGTTACTATTGCCTTTGGTCTGAATTTGTGATTTTCTAGTGTCAAGAACAAGTGTTCATTTCAAAATCGCAAGATGTCGTAATCATCTCTGTTTTTGATTTCGAAAAAGAGCTTGTTTATATTTGTCGCTTGAAAAGAAATTCAGATTTGTACATCAACTTTCTTTTTAGCATCAATACTAAGAAAGTCGAAAACAAATACATGCATGTGCATTTGCATATAGACAGTTTGTTTGGCTTGATTTAGGAAAGTGCATTTACAGTGTGCTCTTTGCTCTTTGTGAAAAGATTCTGTCTTTCTTTTCCCCTAGTAGCTAGGATTTTCATTGCACAAAAGGGATAAAAGTTTGTTTATCATCTTTAGATTGCATTTTAGGAATTATATCTACATCTCATGGCGAACCCGAAAGGAAAACTTCATAAACAAGATCAACTTAAAATAAATTCAATGAATCTAACAACGCTTTGGAACTTAACGCACAACATTTAGAGGTCTAGGCTAGAGACGTATTCCGGCGTCGTAAAGCCTGGTAACTGTTGTCCTCACTGATGGTTGGGTGATTCCTCCACTTTGATACAATAAGTGCCAGTACAGACTTGTGCTCCCACGTACCATCAAGTATATTTTGGGAGACCCCGATAGGCTTAAATCCTTTATCCATAGGAAGCCGTTTCTGCTACCCTATCGATCGCAATGCACTGAACACAGCATTCGGGAAGATTGACTGTCGTACCGTAAAAAGTATTCTGCAGTTTTGCGATTGGTTTGGTACTCCCTCTACCTAGATGTCCAGAGCAGTCCCTTTCATTCCTTTTCAGACTCCTTAACAGAAAAGGTCCATCTGAGCACTTGTCACTTCAGGCTCATTAAAAATCGAAGGCGACTAGAGTCATCTTTTGTTTTTTCTCGACTCTTAAAAATTGAAAAAACAAGTTGTGTCAAAGCATCTAAAATTCATCTAATTCAGAAACATATTTCCCCTTGATTTTTAGTTGATTAAGTAATCCGCGATCATGGAAGAAAGTCAATCGAAATCGCTAGAAAATATTTTGGATAGACTACATATGTCTAAACAACCGTCGACATCCAGGACTGTGTCATCCGACGCAGCAGCAGCAGAGCCTCCTACTGCTACTCCAACGATGTTCACTGGTGTTCCATCTGTCCCGACAAGTTATCAACAACAAGCCGGAGTCCAATTAGAGACTGTTTCGACGACATGGTCAGTTCCTATTTCTTCATCTGGATTATCATCTGGTATTTCTTATGTTGAAACTCAAAAAAATGATCCAATGTCTCTTCAAAGGCCAATCTACCCTTTAAGTACTGGATTGCCACCATATGGAGGGCAATATGCCTTTTCATTGTTCCCTCCCAGAGAACAACCATATGGGAGTTTACAACAAAGTTCAGGTCAAACTGGAATTACATCCAGCGGTTGGGTACCAACACTGCCTCAGCAACCAAGGGTTGTATATTCAATGCAACCAGTCCACCCTGTGTCGAATATTCCCACTATACCTGCTATGGTGACTGCATCGCAAGTACAAGCGCTACCTATTGTATGTCAACCCCAACAGCCTCAGGTTGCAATACAACAGCCTCTTGTCTCAACGACTCAATCACAACCTCAGGTTAGTGCCTCCTTATTCGGAGCGACTCAGGCTCAAGCAAGTACTATGACTTCTTATCTTGGTCAATCATCCAGTACTGGGCAACAGCCAATGGTCCAACAACCATGGCTGATTCAATCTCAACAACCGCCATTCCAGCAATCATATCAAGGCCCTGAGCGACAAGTCTTTGTAAGTAATGGGCAACCGCATTTCTAAAGCGGTTATCAACAACCATATCATAATGGTTATACCCATCAACCTTGTCAAAGTTGCCATCATCAAATACATTATGCTGGTATGCAAAGACCCACTGCTCAGGCGATTCCATCTTATCCTGGGTATGCTTCACCTAACCTGAATCAACAGTTGCCCTTTGTAGCAACTCTAGAATTACCAGATCTAAACCGGCTGACAAATGATCCAATTGCTTATTCCCTTTGGTGGCCAGCGATTCCACATGAACTTCCGTCAGATATTCCTAAATTTAATGGAAATCCGGGTGAAGACCCATCGAATCATGTGATGACATTTCATCTGTGGTGTTCATCAAACACCCTAAATGATGATTCGATTAGGCTTCGCCTTTTTCAAAGGACGTTAACTGGTCCGGCAGCAAAATGGTATATCGAATTACCCAGAGCTTCGTTTGACAACTTCAGTATCCTAGCCACAACCTTTTTAACCCATTTTCATTTACCGATAAGATACGAAACGGGAACAGAACTTCTTACCAATTTCAAGCAGACAACGGCCACTCACATATCTAATCATATTCATGAGGGGCGACGTCGTCGTAGAATGGTAAAAACGTATGTTCCTGATCAGCTTTTAGCTGAATGGTTTATTAAGTCATTATTACCTTCCATTACAGAAGATGTGGCAAAGGGAGGAGTCGTCACTGAAGAGCAAGTTATTGCTCGTGCGCAATATTTAGACTTGATTTATACTCAGTCTGGCACGCTCTACGATATAATACCTGACGCGCCCAGACCGGAATTCTCGGTCCCTCCTCCTCCTAAATCAAACAATGACTCTCATGCCGACAATGGCGTGATTGGTACGACAGACACGAAATTGACAAAGGCTACATCTAAAAAGGCCCGTAAGATTTCTAGTCAAAATGCAAATGAGGAACTTCTTTCCTCAGAAGTAAATGCCGTGTCGACCGACAAAGGCAAACAACTGAAGCAACCAGGGGGCAAGAAGAAAAAGAAAGGGAGAAAAAAGAAGCAGGATGAGTCATCTCCTAAAAAACCTTCTACAAACCCTTCTGGGCAAAGGAAACCCCCTGCGGGGTGTCATATATGTGATGAGGATCACCGGACGAGAGATTGTCCACATAAAGCTGAAGTTAAGGAACTCTTTAAGAGTTCAAAAACCTCAGTGGTATTGACTGATCTGTTTCCAAACCCGGGAACCAAACTGGTTGCTAATCAAAATGCTTGCCGATCCCAAGTGCTTATGTTGTCTATCTCAAAGCAGCAAAATTATGCTTTGTCAAGGAATAAAGATTACAGGAATCCACAGCTGTCGAACAACAAGGATAAAGATCAACCTAGTAGTTCGACAATAACTTCGACAGAAGTTGCACCACCCATCATTCCTGAGCCAATGATAAAGTCGCCGAAGGGAGTAGTACACAAATCGACATTTAATCCTTGTGCAAAAGTAGCACAGAATTATAATATAATAGAGGACCAGGCCCAATCGCCGTCCGCTGTGTCGACACTTGAGGTACTGCAAAATTGCCCCTCCCAAAAGCAAGCTTTATTATCAGCAATAAATGGGATTGACCCAATGGATTCCAATCTTGTGGCCTTTGATCATAAAGGATATGACCCTCAGTTACCAGCTCAACTACCTTTCCTTATTCAAGTGAAAGCCCTCAACAAAATTGTTCATCGAACAATTATTGATGAGGGGGCATCTACATGTATTATGTCGATGAGTTGCTGGAAAAATTTAGGCTCACCACCCTTGTCGAGATTGTCAACGACATTAAAAGCATTTGATGGACGATCATACACTCCATACGGGATTTTTAGTAACTTGCAAGTTGAACTGGGGGGAAAAACATTAGAAATTGATGTTGAGGTTATCCATGAAAACCTCGATTACAACATCCTACTGGGAAGGCCCTGGATATATGCCATGGCTGCAGTTGTGTCGACCTACTTCAAGAAGATTGCATTTCCCTTTAAAGGAAGAATTACGATCGTCGACCAACAAACATTTCTCCCCAACAATTCACAAGTTACGGGAAGCATTCCAATGATCCATAGCAGCAATCATTCGCTTCAAAATATTGGAGTAGGCCTCCTAAAAGACCCTGCCTTAATGGGTACTTTTGCCCTACCACCTCTGAGCAATTTCGCAGAAGTGGCCACAGTGGAAACCTGCAATATGAAATCTTCTATATCTAATGGATTCGGAAGATTCCTAAACATTTTGTCAGTATGGATCATCGCCATTTTAGAAATATTGTAGCAATCAATTTTCTTGGCCTGGGGGGCAAACCGAAATCAATGCTCATCGAGTGTTTGGATAGATAGGTCTAAGAAATATGGCACCTCTTCAGATCCTTGGTCGCATGTACTTTCTACAGACAAAGGAATCATTCAATCAATGATGATAGGAGAGGCACCATGGGAAGATTACCGCCATCTCTCCCATCTTCCGAATTGTAAGGAAGATAGTTCCAGTGACCTTAATCATCCTTCAGTTTTTGATTTTCTATCAAATACTGTAAATACGGTGGGTTCCGAGGACAATTCTTATCTCGTGTCGACCTTGTTAAAAAATGAAACAAGGAGTCTTGAGGATAGTTCTTTTACTATGTCAACCTCATTAAAAAATGAAACAAATCCCCTTTCCAAATCTCAAAGGTAAACCTTCATTGCAACCACCGAGTTGAATGCAATGAAGCTTGGGGGGCATGCACCTAGATTTGCGTTATTATGCTGGGGGCATGCAAACTTATCACAAGCAGTGTTACTGTAGGGTTGAAGCTCGTTAAAAAATAAACCCGCCACGAGCAATGTTACTGCAGGATTCAAGCTCGTTAAAAAATAAACCCGCATCGAGCAGTTTTAGCACATAGTTCAAGCTCATTAAAAAATAAACATAAGACATGAGAAAATGTTTCCACCCACTTTTAAGCTCATTAAAAAATGAAATATTCCCCGGTAAATAACCACCGTGAATGTAGTACTTCAGCCATTAAAGCCTTGGTCGTGTTTGCATCGTCACCTCCACTTTTTCATTGGCCGATCATTCACCTCCATTTGATTGTTTACCCATTTTGAGGAACAACTGCGAAGAGTGATTTCACTAGCCATCCTTGTGACACTGCCGTGATTGGAAAATTCCAAACCTTACCTGGAATCAGCTGCTACCCATTTTATCACTCGTTCCTCAAAAGACGAGTCTTCTTCAAGCTCTTTTCAACGGACTCGTAAAATATGAAAAGATTGCCGAGTCCTTGGCCTTCCAGCTTGTTAAAGGGACAGGAAGTGCTATCCCTCATCTAGATTTTAATTTTTTTTGGACCTGAGGGATTATTGCACAAAAAGATCGAGCGCTTGTTTTTTTTGGCTCGTTAAAACTATCGAAAATTCATCCCTTCTGTATTGTTTTATACTTTTTCGGACTTAAGGGATTAGATGACGAAAAAGGAATTTTGGAGTTACCTTTACGTACCTTTTCAAACTCTCTAAAATTGAAAAGGACCGAGTTATCTTTGTCGTTAAACTCGTTAAAAATATTAATAGCGACAAACTTGTCTTTAGACGAGAACGAGTTTCACTATCGCTAGGCTCATTAAAACATAGCAATGGGTTTGCCCGAAGGGAAAATTATAGAACAAGCATATGTTATCCTCCTCAAGCTTGACAAAAATAAAGAGGTACTGGTCAGTAATGACTGGGGAAAAATTGGGAAGAAAACTCAGAGAATCTTTATTGGTAGCAAGTCGCTTTTGAACATGACACTTCCACTCCATGTCCAAGTCGGGTTGGGCTGTTTCATTCAACGGTCACATTGCCATGGTCACACCATACCATCCACATTTGGGGTTAATGCTACCAATCCATCACATCAGTGTCGCCGACATGTTCAAGAGAAGTCATCCAAAGAAGCCACCTGTGTCTCACCCACTACCATACATTATACTCCATTCTTTCATGACCGCCACCCTGAACCGTATATCATCAGATCATTTTCACCTCCATCAAAACCATTTGCTCCATTCCATGTCATTGATGTGGGATTAATTAAGGCCCTCCTGTGACGGATCACTTCTTGTCAACATCAGCTCATTATCCAAGAAGTTGGTCTAGGAACATCCTATTCAGTACTTTGAAGCTTGCATGCCTCAATGGCAAGTTTCTCACTTTCGGCGACAGGTTTACATCAATGACCTTCGACCGAAAGATTTTGCGTGGTGTTCGACGCCAAGTCCTTTATTCACACCACGTGAATTGTACTGCAGTACCTTGAGGATCATTATCATTATCGGTGATTCCTCTCGCACTTGTTAACAGTTTACATCATTGACTGGTAATCAAGCGATGTCTTTCCATGTTCGACTTTAGGACATTTCTCACATGGATCGACTTGTACTTCGAGTGAAGATCGGACGAGATCGAAGACCCCGGATCTAGTTTCATCCATCCGGGATGTGATATATATTCAGGGAAATAAAGACATTAAATGTACAAGCATTGTAGCACAGATAATCATCCTACCAAAAGGATGATGGCTCTATCAGAATCATCAGTCTACACTCAGACGATTGTCTGTCCTATGTACATAAAAATGAATTTATAAAGCTGAGCATGGGAATGCCCGCCTCAGCTAGATAATGAAAAACAGTATGAAGATAATGTATTGTAATGTATCTTATTACAGGTCTCCTCCCAGCATTGAAAGAACTTCGGATCCTCATAATAAAGCATTTCACCCAACACCAAAAGGTTAACGGCGTCATACTTTAGGGGGCAACTGTTATAGACATTTTTGTGCCTTACAACTCCAAGCATGAAATGTCCATAAACCAAGGGCTCCTAAGTCCCTAAAAGTGTTGTTCTAACCCCTAAAGGAACAAGGTCAACAGATTACAGCTTCTCCCAGAAGTTCTCCAGCAGAAACTGCTCAGAATAAGTCAAAACAGGATCATTTCAGCTGCTCCACTGGCTAGGTGCGTTGCATTGCACCTAAATACATTGGCTAGGTGTGTTGCAACGCACCTAAATTCAATATGAGGGTGCGTTGGGCGAGAAATGACAAATGTCAGTGTCATTCCGCGAGGTGGAGAGACAATGGAAGCTTCCAGAATCTTCTCCTATGACACTTGCCTCACTGAATTCGACCAAGGATGAGTAAGAGGCCTTCAGTCTCCAAGTGGAAGCAAGAACTGACAGAGAGAAGACACTAATCAAATCACAAGCTGACTCATCCTCCTTACACATATCTATATATGGATCCCTCATCCCAGAGATCCGGAGGCTGGAATTTTGCACATTGTAAGGAATTGCTGTTGGTTTTGAGACAAACATCAGAGTATTGGGTGATTTATGCTTTGTTGGAGGTGAAGAGGGGCTTCTTTGCTGGGAGGTTGATGCTGGGTCAGGAACCATCAGTTGTAACTCCTCCTGGATCTTCTTGTTTATCAATAAAAACTATTTGAGTTTTTCCTCCATGCTTTTGTATCATTGATGCTTGTTACATTTGCATGGTTAACTTAAATCTGATCCTAAGTTGTTTATGAATATAGATCCATGTCTTTGTATAGTGTTCTTCTTCTGTGATCTTACAGGTACTTGGTGAAGCTGGGCAAGTAAGGGAGCAGGTAGCTGGAAGCTGTCAAAGAAGAGAGGGATTGGATCAAAGGATTAGCGCAAGACACAGGTTGGTTCTTTCTATTCCTCTCTATCTATAGTTCATAAAGGAAATACAAAAGTAGTTTTTCTCTGTTTGTTTCTAAGGCAGCTGTCACACCTTAGTGGGATAGAGCAATTGTAAATAGACACTTTTCCCAATAACAACATGAGCTAAAGGGTTGTATCTCCCTTCCAAGAGAAGCTGGAGAACGAGAGAAGGTTGTAGCCTTCTACAGGTAGAAGCCTGCGTACTGGTATAAGACTGCACCAGTACAAAAATTGTAAAAAGAAGTTTCTTATTAAAAAAAGATAGAGACGATTGCAGTAGGTGGTTTTCACCCACATTGGGTTTCCACATTATATCTTGTGTTCATGTGTGTGATTGTATGTTCTATTTTACTACACTTGGTTACTATTTATATGGTTTTGATGCACTGATTAAAGATCAACATATGATAAATTAACTGAATCACAAGTTTGCAGGATATACGGTAGTTGTCTTAAATACATATGCGTATACATGTAAATTCCATTAACTGAAGTAGCGTAAAAAATTTGATTATGAAAATGAAATATTATTGACTTTGTAATACTGATTCACCCCCCCCCCCCTCTCAGTATTATTTCCAACAATTGGTATCAGAGCAGGTCCTTCATAGGAATCTTGATCGCCTGAAGGAAGATCTATCATCATGAGTAACTATGAAAGAGAGGGATCCATTAGACTACCAATATTTGATGGGAGAAACTTCAATTATTGGAAGGTAAGAACCACAACCTATCTTCAATCTCTTGGAATAGATGTCTGGGAAATCATGGAAGGAGGATATACATTTCCATCAACAATTCCTATAGATACAGCAGGTAAAATCCAATATGAAACCAATGCCAAGGTTGTCAATACATTATTGGGGAGTCTGTCACAATCAGAATCTGTCAAAGTTATGTAGCTCAAAACTACCAAAGAAATATGCGACAAGATCATTCTAAGCTATGAAGGAGACAATCAGGTAAAACGTGCAAAACTACAATCTCTTAGAATTCAATATGAAACTCTCAAAATGCACAATGATGAAAGTATTGCTAGTTACTTCTTACGTATAGATGGGATTGTTAATTTCATGAAGAACTTGGGTGGAGAGATAAAATAAGTTACTTTAGTTAAAAAGGTTTTAATATCCTTGTCTACTAAGTTTGAATCAAAAGTATCTACCATAGAAGAAAAGTAGGATCTTTATACTATTACTATGACACAACTGCATGAAATCTTCACTGCTTTCGATATGAGAAAAGGAGGTCCATCAGATATAAGATAAGCCACATCCAAAGCTTTAGGAAGAGAAGAACTCAATGAATCAGGATGTATTTCAAAAGGAGAGGAAGAAGCAAGCTTTGTCAAGAACCTTCAATGGGGTTCCGGGAGATTCAGAGGTAAACTACCTTTCAAATGTTTTCCTTGTGGAAGAGTCAATCATTATGCTGCCAAATGTCCTCATAAAGATAAGCTTGATAAAGGTAAGGAATCCGTACAATGGAATAGAAAACAAAGTGTAAGTAATAAGAGCCACTATACTAATGAACATAACGATGTTTTATCAAATAGTGATGAAGATGAAAATAGTAATGACTATAGACTTCTAATGGCTTTTGAAGATGACGATTTCTTGGATGCTTTAGATGAAGATGATATTTATGAAGAAATCTCTAAACTCGAAATCTATTTAGAAGAAAAGAATATGATTATAGATACTCTGGCATTCCAACTTGCTGAAAGAGAAAAACACAATGAAAAACTAGAATGTGAAATTGTGGGTCTAAGAAAGGATATTGAGAAAACAAAATCTCTCAATCTTAGATTTACTAAAGGGTCTGAAACCTTAAATGGAATTATCAAAGTGCAGTTTTCTCCTATGGTAAAGACAGGTCTTGGACATACTAAAGAATCATCTCAAGCACAGAAGCTATCAACCTCCACTAAAAGCTATCTTGATGCAGCAAAGAGCAGTGAACAGTTTGACAATCGACAATAAAGGCATAAAGTAGATCACCAGGTAAATATGGCTCAACTTACTTCAAGGATGAAAAAAAGCTACAAACCTTAGGTAAATCATACTCAATCTGCTTAAAGAATGAGTATCAATAGCAACTACAATCACTAGGTCAGTAGATTCGATAATCGCAGGAATTTCTTTAATGGCCAATATTTTTCATGTCATAAATTTGGACACAAAGCAGTTCAATGTGTTGCTTACAAGACCATCATGACTAGAGAAGCAAAAAATCAAAGGAATGTGACAGGGATCATGAAACGGACCTACAATAACTTTTCTCTTCTTGAAAATGAAAGAGGATGCCTTATTTGCAACAACTTTGGTCATGAAAAATCTGAATGCAGGAGTAAATTTCAACAAACATCTCAGAAGGAGCAAGCTTCATTAAATCCCAAAATATGGAGAAAGAAAGAACCACAAACAGAAAGATGTGGTATAACCCTATATGCAGAAGGACAAGAAAATCAGTGGTACATTGACAGTGGATGCTCGAAACACATGATAGGTGATAAAGAAAAACTTTAGTCATATAATTCCTTAGAAAAGGAAAAGAAGGTCTCATTTGGAAATAACACTCCTGCTGTCATAGAAGGTAAAGGATTTGTTTTGTTAAAAGAAAAAGTTAAAGTTGGGAATGTTATGTATGTTGATGGTCTAAAGCATAACCTGTTGAGTGTCTGTCAAATGTGTGGTCAAGGAAATGGAGTAGTATTTCGATCAAATGGATGTGTTGTTCGTGAGCTCGATATAGGAGAAACTGTGATCAAAGGTATAAGAACTCCAAACAGCTTATATATACTCAAGGGAGGACAACAACAATGCTATCTAAGAAAAAATGATGAACACTGACTATGGAACAGAAGATTGGGGCATCTAAGCTTCTCTCAAATGAGAAAAGCAAGCAAATTCCAGGCTGTTCATGATATTCCTGATATCAGCATTCCAAAAAATACAATATGCAAATAATATCAATTTGGTAAGCAAACCACATCGCAATTCCCTGAAAAGGAAGGATCAGTTAGTAAGCCTCTTAAACTTGTTCATACTGATTTATGTGGTCGATCAAGGAAAGCGTCACCTCATGGAGAGGAATACTTTATACTGTTCATTGATGATTCATCCAGAATGTGTTGGATAGGGCTTCTAAAGCATAAAGATGAAGCATTTGAAAAATTAAAAGCCTTCAAAGCCCTGGTTGAAAATGAATCAGATCAAAAAATCAAATGTCTCAGATCTTATCAAGGAGGGGAATTTACCTTGGATGAATTCTTTGACTTTTGTGAAGAACATGGAATAAAAATGAAATTCTCCACTCCAAGGACTCCTCAGCAAAATGAAGTGGTAGAAAGGATGAACATAACTATTCAACAAATGGCTCGTGCTATGCTAGATGAATCTAGAACTCCTGCAACCTTTTGGGGTGAAGCTGCATTCACTGCCATCACTATTCTCAACAAAGCACATGTTCGGGTAAACAAAACTCAAACTTCACATGAACGTTGGTATGGTAAGACTCCTACCATAAAATAATTCAAAGTTTTGGAAGAAAATGTTACATCAAAAGGACTGATGAAAAGCTTGGCATGTTTGAACCCTGAGTAGATGAAGGAATTCTCCATGGTTACTCTTATCGAAGTAAAGGATGTAAGTGTTATAATAAAAGACTTGGGAAAATTATTGAAATTATTGATGTTGTGGTTGATGAAGCATGCAAAAATCCAAAGTACATAAAAACCGAAGATTATGGAGAACATGAGGATTATCCTTCCACATCAAATCAGACTAATTCTGAAGAAGAAACCATTGAAGCACCAGAAGAATAGATAACAACAGAAGAAAAGACTCCATCTAGGTATGTTCAGAAAAATCATCCAGAGACGCAAATTTTGGGATAGAAAGAGGCAGGTGTGCAGACAAGAAGAATTATTAGAGAAGCTTCAAGCTATTTAGCATTAATTTCCTCCATCGAACCTCAAAATGTAAATGAAGGATGAAAAGATGAATGTTGGGTGAAGGCCATGAATGAAGAACTTTAGCAAATTGAAAAGAATAATACTTGGGAATTAGTTCCTAGACCTCATGATAAGAATATCATAGAACCAAATGGATATTCAAAAAGAAGCTGAATGAAAATGGTGAAGTTATTAGAAATAAGGTCAGACTTGTTTGTAAAGGATATGCTCAACAAGAAGGTATAGATTTTGAAGAAACTTTTACACCTCTTGCTAGACATGAAGCCATAAGAATGTTCCTTGCTCTTTCTAGTTTTCAGAAATTCAAAGTATACCAAATGGATGTAAAATCTACCTTTCTTAATGGGGACTTAGAAGAAGATGTATATATTGAGCAACTAGATGGATTCATCATTGGAAATGATCCATAACTTGTATGCAGACTCAGAAAGGCTCTCTATTGTCTAAAACAAGCTCCAAGGGCCTGGTATTACCATCTTGACAAATACCTCCATCAAGAAGGTTTTTCAAAAGGATCAACTGATAGCAATCTATACAAAAATATTGACAATAATAAATTGCTAATAATTGTTGTGTATGTTGATGATATCATTTTTGGTAGCAATGAAGAAGCCATGAGTCAAAACTTTTCTTTGGTGATGCAACAAGAATTTCAAATGTCCCTGCTTGGTGAGCTCACATATTTTCTTGGTCTACAACTTCAACAAAATAAATATGGTATTTTTTTGTCACAAACCTAATATCTCAAGTAGATCTTAAAAAAATACGGCATGGAAGATTCTAAACCAGTATGTACCCCTTTGGTAACAAGATGCAGTCTCAGCTCAAATGATGAATCATTAGTAGTACATCAACCAACCTACAAATCCATGATTGGCAGTCTGCTTTATCTAATAGGTACCTAACCAGACATCATGCATGCAATGGGAATAGTTGGAATATTTCAATCCAATCCAAAGGAATCACACCTTCAGGCAGTCAAAATGATTTTCAAATATCTTCAAGGAACACAAAGTCTTGGTTTATGGTATCCTAGAGATACATATCTTACAGTTCATGCATATACAGATGCAAATTGGGTAGGAAGTGTTGATGACAAAAAACACACTAGTGGTGGTGCATTCTATATGGGTTCCATATTAGTTTCTTGGTTCAACAAAAAATAAAGTTCAATTGTATCATCTACAGCTGAAGCAGAATATGCGGCTACCGCATCTTGCTGCACACAACTCCTTTGGATGATGTAAACATTGCAAGACATTCAGATCACATGTACTCCACCCATCTCCATTCTATGTGATAATACAAGTACAATCAATATTTCAAAGAATCCACTCATGCATTCCAAAACTAAGCACATACCCATCAAATATCATTTTCTACATGAACAAATGCTTGAACAAAAGGTCAAATTGGAGTATGTTCCCTCCAAAGAACAGGTTGTTGATATATTAACCAAACCATTGCCCAGAGAGACATTTGAATATCTCAGGCAGAAACTAGGAGTAGTTGATGCATCATCTTGCTACTGAAACTCTTCTGTTTAAGAGAAAAGTGGTTATACGCGAGTTTCATGAAGAGTATCCGGATACATATGCCGGTTGCTATAGATACAGTCGCGTATATGTTGGTTTGAAGAAAAACAATAGGCCAGACTCAGGATGAAAGGAGTCTGATATGGGTTTAATAGTGATCATCTAGCACAGGTTCAGGGGGAGATCATGGTTGCTGGCCTGGATGGTGATTGACAGATGCTGCTGATGATAGTTGCTGATAACTATCATGGTCTCGTTTCAGATATTTGGTCTCTATGTAATGTATATCTTTTAATGTGAAGGTCATGAAATGACCTATTTTGTTTCCCCACTATGCATGGGATGGATGATGTAATGTTCATGTTTTGACATGTATAATCAATTGGTATATCCCCACTTGGTTGGGTGGATGAGCCAAACTTGGTATATCCCCACTTGGTTGGGAGATGGATGTATGTATGAGTCTTTGGTGATAGAAAGGAAATTTATTATGTATGTATAGAGTCATGTTCTTCTTTTATAACATCTTTTTGCAAACTTTGCTTATATTAAGGGGGAGCATGGACTCCAACATGGAGCTCAATCAACAGACTTCCACATATCAGAGAATTCAACATGTACCCAGGAGGAGCATAACCCTTTGCCCTTGATGACAAAGGGGGAGAGTGACTTGGGGTTCCCATCAAATCCAAAGATGGAGATTTTTGGCATTATGACACATATTTGGCACTATGTCACAGGTGTTGTCTTTGATAGCAACTCACTTATATGACAGATCACAGTTCAGTCTCTCAGAACGAAGAAAGAGAGGTATACGCAGGTTCCTCATTGACCGAGCCACATCTACACGTGGGTTCGAAGACCAAAAGGTGTGTATAGCATACACATGCACTTTCACGGAATGAAGGGCACATACATGTTGGAAACTTAGTTTTGGTCCGTGGTATTTGGTCCATGGTATTTTGATCCATGGTATTGGACCAAGGTATCCTGTCCGAAGTGTTGACCATAGGTATTTGGTCCTAGGTATTGGTTCTAAGTGGTTTTGGTCCATGGTATTGAGTAAGGCCTAAGACTATAAAAGGAGGAGAAGATCATTAGGTAAAGGCACTCATATATTGAATATCTAATGAAGATCAAGATCTAGAATACAGGTTATTGGGTTATGGTGCATAGCTGGATCTGAATCAAGGATGAACCTTAGCGCTTGATGAAGGATAAGATCTAATGACGGGTCAAGATCTTGAGGCTAGAAGTAAAGTATCTTTGTGTGTTTTGATATTTTACATGAATAACTATTGAATGTTGTAGACTACAAATATGATGATCTGGGTATAACTGAAGTTTGGAATTGTTGTAAATATTAAATCATCATTTATAGATCTGTACGTAGGTTCACTTTAGAAAAGGCGTGTATACATGCTGGTTCTGCATATCAAAACATGGTATACATCTTAAATTTGATTTTCAGATATGTACACAGGTTTTCCTTGATAAAATTGCATAGGCACATAGATTCGACACATTGAAGTAGCATATATCTCATAAAATATGCTTTAGCTACTTCTGGTTGCTGTTGCAGTGTTTTGGGTTCTAGTTACTATTTTCTGGTATTCTGGTTACATCATTCTGAAAAGTGATTGATTGATTCAGTTGTGGTTGGTGCAAAGGAGATTAATTGATGCAAATGTATTTGATGTTTGAATGATGTTATTGATGGATCCAATGTGAAAATTTATGAAACGTTGTTCCTGGAAGAAAAGGGAAGGTTGTAGTCTTCTTTAGGCCAACACCTACGTACTAGTAAACATATCAGCTAGTAGAAGAGCTAGGGGGTTGTAGCTCCCTTCTATGAGAAGATGGAGAACAAGAGAAGGTTGTAGCCTTCTGCATATAGAAGCGTACATACTAGTATAAGACTGCACCAATACAAGAATTGTAAAAATAAGTTTCGTATTAAAATAAGATAAAGATGATTGTAGTAGGTGGTTTTCAATCACATTGGGTTTCCACCTTATATCTTGTGTTCATGTGTGTGTGATTGTCTATTCTATTTTACTGCACTTGGTTACTGTTTATATGGTTCTGATGCACTGATTAAAGATCAACATGTGATAAATTAACTAAATCATAAGTTTGTAGGATATACACTAGTTTCCTTAAATACATATGTGTATACACGTAAGTTCCATTAACTAAAGTAGCGTATATGAATTTGATTATGGAAATGGAATATTATTGACTTTCAAATACTGATTCACCCCCCCCCACCCCCCTCTCAGTATTATTTCCAACAGAAGTGTCTTCCCATTGGGTAGGGTCACCATTTCTTAGGTGCATGTAATATTGCCAACATTTCCTTCTCATAAATAGATTTGTGTAAATACTTTCCTTTGATTGGACAACTTTCAAAAGCAATGGGTCTTCCATCTTGCATCAAAACAACACGAATTCCATTTCCTGAAGCATCACATTCCATAATAAGGGTTTTTGTGAAGTCCGACATATATAAGATTGGTGCTTGGAACATTTCCTCTTTAATATGTTTGAAGGCCTTTATTGCTTCTAGAGTCCAGGAAAATGCATCTTTATTCAGTAATGTTGTTAGAGGTGCTGCTATTCTCCCATAATTCTTAACAAAATTACGATGATTCCCTGTCAACCTAGGAAATTCTCGCAGATTCTTTACAGATGTGGGGATTTTCCATTCCTTAATGGCTTTAATTTTGCTAGGCTCTACCTTAACACCTTCATGAGATACAATATGACCTAGATATTCCACCTCTTGTACTCCAAAGAAACATTTGGAGCATTTTTCATATAATTGTTTTTTCTTCAATAGTTTGAGCACCCTATTAACATGTTCAACATGATCCTTCCAACACTTTCTATAGATTAGTATATCATCAAAAAATACTAACAAAAAATTTCTAAGGGTTTGAAAATGGAACTTATCAAACCTTGAAATGTAGAAGGTGCATTGATAAGGCCAAAAGTCATGACCAAGAATTCATAATTGTTATAGCTCCAAATCTCACATTTATGGTTTGTGATGCTGTACTCATGGCCTAGGGCAACCGCTCCTTCCAGACCTGGTCCTAAAATTTAAAAAACAGTGTTTTATCCCTTATACGCAACATTTCCCTGAGTTAAACGCGTGTATATGCGGGTATGTGTATAGCCAACCCTCATGTATGTATTAAAACACTTAAAAAAATATAGAACTCCTTATTTTCAGGCGGGGATCGCGGGTTTTACCTGCTAATCACCTATTAGTGCCCGTGGCCCAACTGTTCCCAACCAACTCCTAACTAAAAAACTACTTTGGAGATGGTATAAAAAGACCTCAAAGGGAAGCCCTAACGGAGGAGAGAAGAGAGAGAAAGGTTATTATGCTGAGATTTTTCCCTTGACCAGGTCTGAAGTCCCTTGTGCCTTCTGCACTTCCCCCATTTTGTACAGGAAACCTTTGTTTCCTTGTGTGTTGATGTTCATCCACCATTTATGACATCATGGAGAGAGTCATGGAAGGAGTTTTGTTAGAGGCTTGAGGCTGGAACGGATCCGGAAGGAAGCTTTGCTTGGAGCCTGCTGAAGGTGACTCAGGTGAAAATATTCCTTTTTATGTACTTTATTTGTCTATAATAAAAGAAACACATGTCTTGGTTCCCGAAATGAATCTTCTTTATGTTAATGATATTCATGTTTAGAATTCATATGCAAATGGTTGTTCAGATTTCATAACTAACTACCTTTCCTTATAACATGAAGATGGTTTCTTTATAAGTTTTTGTCCATGTACTATTGTATTCTTTGAATTGGTTGTTTTGCAGGACAAAAGAGAAGAAGGGAACTCCAAGAAGGGTTTGGACCCTAAAGGCGTTCTCAAACGTACGACCAAAGATACGTACCCTTATCATAGAATTTGCTTATAATAGCATAATGGTTGTATGAATGTATGTTTCTTTGAATATATAACTTTCAGTCTGCTAGGGTTTCAACCCAAAAAGCGCTAGGGGAACATTTCCCTCTATCAGAATTGGTGACTCCACTGGGGACAACACTCTTGTTGTTCCTAGTTTGGGTGTTTTTCAAGCCAATAAGGGCTCAACTGCCTTGTCTGCTTGTTGTTACTGTCTGGTCTGTTTTTTAACTTTAAGCTTTGCCAGTTTCTTCAGTTGGTTTTTTTATTTTTTTCTTGAAGCTTTTCATATACGCTATTTCTCTTAGATACATAAGCGTATATATGCTTGTTTCTTTGAGTGAACCCGTGTATACGCAGGTTTCGTCAAACACAGTAGCGTATACACGCAATCTGTACATAAGTACAGTCACTTATATATTGCAATTTTCAAGATCTATAAATATTTTTAGTCTCTGAAGATTTGTCTGGTGGTTTGAGTCAGTCTGAAACAGTCATTTTCCAGTATCAGTTATTTGTTTTACAGCGAGCATCTTGTTCCGAATTCTCTCTGATTATAAGGATTATTGGTCTTGTTTTTTGTTGATTGCAAGCGTCATCGTTTTTTGCTAAAACACACAAGATTTCTTGCTAGGAATCTTGGCTTCTCTGTTTCATCAGGGTAGGAAGATTGAATTCAATCTTTGTGTTAATATTACTTTTGGGTGACTTTTTGTTTGCTTGCCAAAACCACTTTGTGACCATCTGTTATAGACATTTTTGTGCCCTACAACTTTGAGCATGAAATGTCCATACACCAAGGGCTCCTAAGTCCCTAAAAGTGTTGTTCTAACCCATAAAGGAACAAGGTCAACAGATTACAGCTTCTCCCAGAAGTTCTCCATGAAAAACTACTCAAAATTGGTCAAAACAGGATCATGGAAGCTTCCAAAATCTTCTCATGTGACACTTGCCTCACTGAATTCAACCAAGGATGAGTAAGAGGCCCTCAGTCTCCAAGTGGAAGCAAGAACTAATAGAGAGAAGACACTAATCAAATCACAAGCTGACTCATCCTCCTTACAGATATCTATATATGGATCCCTCATCCCAGAGATCCAGAGGCTGGAATTTTGCATATTGTAAGGAATTGTTGTTGGTTTCTAGAGACAAACATCAGATTGTTGGGTGATCTATGCTTTGTTTGAGGTGAAGAGGGGCGTCTTTGCTGGGAGGTTGATGCTGGGTCGGAACCACTGGTTGCAACTCCTCCTGGATCTTTTCTTGTTTATCAATAAAAGCTATTTGAGTTCTCCTCCATGCTTTTGTATCATTGATGCTTGTTACATTTGTATGGTTAACTTAAATCTGATCCTAAGTTGTTTATGAATATAGATCCATGTCTTTGTATAGTGTTATGCTTCTGTGATCTTACAGGTACTTTGTGAAGCTGGGCGTGCTAGTGAGCAGGTAGCTGGAGACTATCAAAGAAGAGAGGGATCGAATCAAAGGATTAGCGCAAGACACATGTTGGTTCTTCCTATTCCTCTCTATCTATAATTCATAAAGGAAATACAAAAGTAGCTTTTCTCTGTTTGTTTCTAAGGTAGCTGTCACACCTTAGTAGGATAGAGCAGTTCTAAATAGACACTTTTCCTTGTAACAAAATGGTGACTCCACTGGGGATTGTCTAATTAGTTTGTTTGTGTATCATTCTTTGTTGTTTGTTTCATAAACTTACAAGTAGCATTCGAACTGCATTTGCCATAACAAATGTGAAGTAGATAATTGTTGCTTCAATCCACCCACTCGATCTATTTATGATTTAAACAACTGATTCACAAACTATTTGATTGCCCTTGTGATAGCTCTTAGATCCTCCTTAGATCTACCCCTGATTGTTGCATTACTGATTGCTTTTTACTCGGCCAAAAACCAAGGACTGAACTGCAAATTGTGACCCGGAACCCGGACAGAGTCCCGTTTCTGGCCCAACGCAAGTACTGTTCAGAGATCCTGAATTTCAGCATACTTTCCGAAGGGACAACTTGCGCTGCATTTCAGATTCTCTGTGTTACAGGTGCGCTGATCAGACTAGCTCTGTGCAGCTGTGGTTCCTGTGCTTCATTCTTTCCAGTTCTATCCCTGAATTTTGATGCCTGTGATCAGTATATGTCTGTTTGAAACCCCTTTTCCTTGCTGTTATTCCGCCTCCTTTGTACAAAAGAACTGTAGATGTTTTTGTGTGTTTGTTGAGTCGTTTACAGTTTTCCTTTGCAAAAGTAGCATAGTCGTACTGTCGCCCTTTGATTTGAATCTGTCGCAAGTGTCGATTTCGATCATAGGAGAAAGTTTGATTGTTGTTGATGGTCGATTATCCTGTTATTATTGCCTTTGGTCTGAATTGGTAATTTCCTAGTGTCAAGAATGAGTGTTCATTTCAAAATCGTAAGGTGTCGTAATCATCTCTATTTTTAATTTCGAAAAAGAGCTTGTTTATATTTGTCGCTTGAAAAGAAATTCAGATTTGTACATCAACTTTCTTTTTAGCATCAATACTAAGAAAGTCAAAAATGAATACATGCATGTGCATTTGCATATAGACAGTCTGTTTGGCTTGATTTAGGAAAGTGCATTTACAGTGTGCTCTTTGCTCTTTGTGAAAAGATTATGTCTTTCTTTTCCCTAGTAGCTAGGATTTTCATTACACAAAAGAGATAAAAAGTTTGTTTATCATCTTTAGATTGCATTTTAGGAATTACATCTACATCTCGTGGTGAACCCGAAAGGCAAACTTCATAAACAAGATCAACTTAAAATAAATTCAATGAATCTAACAACGCTTTGGAACTTAACGCACAACATTTAGAGGTCTAGGCTAGAGACGTATTCCGGCGTCGTAAAGCCTGGTAACTATTGTCCTCACTGATGGTTGGGTGATTCCTCCACTTTGAGACGATAAGTGCCAATACGGACTTGTGCTCCCATGTACCATCGAGTATATTTTGGGAGACCCCTATAGGCTTAAATCCTTTATCCATAGGAAGCCGTGTCTGCCGCCCTATCGATCGCAATGCACTGAACACATCATTCAGGAAGATTGACTGCCGTACCATAAAAAGTATTCTGCAGTTTTGCGATTGGTTTGGTACTCCCTCTACCTAGACTTCCACAGTAGTCCCTTTCGTTCCTTTTCAGACTCCTTAACGGAAAAGGTCCATCTGAGAACTTGTCACTTCAAGCTCATTAAAAATTGAAGGCAACTAGAGTCATCTTTTGTTTTTTCTCGACTCTTAAAAACTGAAAAAACAAGTTGTGTCAAAGTGTCTAAAAATTTATTTTAAACGGAATATTCATTAGCCCTTTCCTACGTTGATCTTGGGTTGAGAAAATGGAGTCCACCAACCAAGGAATTCCACTTGGAGGAAATCCTAGTCCCTTCTCCTCTTGGGGAGATGTTGGTGCACCCCATATGGCCACATTGTCGCTTCCAAGACTGACAATTGGTTTGCCTGTATGGCTCTTCTCAACCTCTGTCGTTCAGAACACCACTATTCCTGAACAATCAAATCGGCAATTAGACGAGTCCAGAGTTACCCACCAACCTTCTACTTCCTCTAATTCTTCCTCTCCTCCTTCCTCTTCACTTGATGGGGCTGGTAAAGCCAAAAGTCAAGTTCCTAAGGAGAAGAAGGAAAAGAAGAAGAAAGAGAAGAAGAAGAAGGAGCTAAAAGCGAATAGGGGCAAATGAGTGTCGTCTAATGAAAATCCACACACTGCACCAACCAGGCCTAAATTGCCATGTGTCATTTGCAAAGGAGACCACTTTCACAGAGATTGATCTTGCATCCCTCGGATCTTAAGGGACTAGTCTCCCCGTTTACACAACCCGGTGTCGTCAACCTCTGATGATCATGTTGAAAACACACTATCAACTAGTGAAAGTGAAGCCCCAGGACAAAAAGGAAAATATAGATTTCCTTGTAAACTGTCCGAAGGTGATCATGCCGTCCACCGTTGTCCCTTCTTAGACGAAGCTAAAAGAGTTTTGGACGATCATCCGGTTTCAGCATTACGACTTCCTCCTGGATATAAAAAACTCTTGCTGAGTCCATCACTACTTGAAAATCCGGCTGACCCGCTTAGGTGGTCGGCTAAAGCATCTGTCATTGAAGATGAACCATCTGAATCCATACCAGACGAAAGTCAAAAGGTCGAGGCGGCAGTTGACCCGGTCTTGCCTTCAGAAGTTCCATCTTCAGATGATACAATCACTGAAGAGAACAAGGATGACACCATCCAAATTATTTTCATAAGCACAGACTCCAACGAACATGGGGACAATTTACGCATTCCTTTACCGCAGGAAGGAAGTTCGTCAGAGTCATACCCGACCGTCTATTCGGTCCCACCTCCAAGCAACCTAGTTGTCTCCTTCGATTGGAATCAACTAGGCAGACCCCGTTTACCAGCTAGTATACCATTCCGAATTATTGTTCAAATATATAGAATGGTTATGGCTGGTACGATCATAGATGAGGGGGCTTCTGTGAGTATCCTTTCCTCAACTGCTTGGAAAGCGCTTGGTTCGCCATCGCTTTTGCCTGAGATGAGAAATCTGACAGGCTTTGATAAAGGAACCAGTCGACCGTTAGGGATCCTTCCCGATGTGCCCATAACATTGAGAGGGAAAACAGTTCACATGAACGTAATGGTAGTTCAAGGACCCTTGGATTACAATCTACTCCTTGGACAAGACTATATTTATTGCATGGGAGCAATTGTCTCCTCACTCTTTAGAGTAATGTGTTTTCCGGACGAAGGAAGAGTGGTCAAGCTCGTGGACCAGCTTTCATTTCCTGGATCATACAGAGAAAATAGTCATATACCATCCCTGAATGGTCTTTTCACGCAAGAAATGTCTCAATCTCCAGTCCGTCCTCCCGATGAGCGCGAGTGATTCAGAGGGACATGACTGTAACCTAAGGGGCATGCACCCTGGCCTGCTTCGGCAGGAAAACTTCAGGTATAGGGTAGGTTTCCGCGATAGAATATGACCTCCGTACTCCCGTCCGTGATTGGAAGGGTGAGTTGGACTAGAACAAGGTTCTCTTGTCAAAGTTATGTGAGTTGGCGAGCACCGCCGCTCACATTTGTTTATCTCGGTAGACATCGCCGAAGAAGTGTTTTTTTTGCGCTGTGAATAGAACAATCTTTGGGTAACCTGTAAGAGGTAGGCCTCTCTCGGTAAAACAAATGTCTTAACGGACTAAAGAAGGAGTAACCTTGAAACTCTGTTTTATACCTGGGGGCATGCAAACTTTTTGGAATGCAAGTGAAGAGCGACTATTTATTTTTTAAATTTTTAGGACCTCTAACCCTTTAAACTCGTAGGACTAGTCGTTTCCTAACTTGCATAAAGAAAGGATGTGGGGCAAATCTCTAAAAGTTGTCGTTTTTATATGAGACATTCTTATCACAAGACTGGATTAATCAAGCATTTTTAGCACATAGCTCAAGCTCGTTAAAAATTAAACATAAGACATGAGAAAATGTTTCCACCCGCGTTTGAGCTCATTAAAAAATGAACTATTCCCCGGTAAATAACCATCGTGAATGTAGTACTTCAGCCATTAAAGCCTTGGTCGTGTTTGCACCGTCACCTCCACTTTTCATTGGCCGATCATTCACCTCCATTTGATTGTTTACCCATTTTGAGGAACAGTTGCAAAGAGTGATTTCACTAGCCATCGTTGTGACACTACTGTGATTGGAAAATTCCAAACCTTACCTGGAATCAGCTGCTACCTGTTTTATCACTCGTTCCTCAAAAGACGAGTCTCCTTTAAGCTCTTTTCAACTGACTCGTAAAATATGAAAAGATTGCCAACCATTGGCCTCTCCAGCTCGTTAAAGGGACAAGAAGTGCTATCCCTCCTCTAGATTTTAATCTTTTTGGACCTGAGGGATTATTACACAAAAAGATCGAGCGCTTGTTTTGTTCGGCTCGTTAAAACTATCGAAAATTCATCCCTTCTGTATTGTTTTATACTTTTTCGGACTTAAGGGATTAGATGACGAAAAAGGAATTTTGGAGTTACCTTTACGTTCCTTTTCAGAATCTCTAAAATTGAAAAGGACCGAGTTATCTTTGTCGTTAAACTCATTAAAAAGATTAATAGCGACAAACTTGTCTTTAGACGAGAACGAGTTTCACTATCGCTAGGCTCGTTAAAACATAGCGATGGGTTTGCCCGAAGGGCAAATTATAGAACAAGCATATGTTATCCTCCTCAAACTTGACAAAAATAAAGAGGTACTGGTCAGCAATGACTGGGGAAAAGTTGGGAAGAAAACTCAAAGAAACTTTGTTGGTAGCAAGTCGCTCTTGAACATGACACTTCCACTCCGTGTCCGAGTCGGGTTGGGTTGTTTCATTCACCAGTCACATCACCATGGTCACGCCATACCATCCACATTTCAGGTTAATGCTACCAATCCATCACATCAGTTTCGCCGATATGTTCAAGAGAAGTCATCCAGAGAAGTCACCTATGTCTCACCCACTACCATACATTGTACTCCATTCTTTCATGACCGCCACCTTAAACCTTATATCACCAGATCGTTTTCACCTCCATCAAAATTATTTGCTCCGTTCCATGTCATTGATGTGGGATTCATTAAGGCCCTCCTGTGATGGATCACTTCTTGTCGACATTAGCTCATTATCCAAGAAGTTGATCTAAGAACACCCCATTCAGTACTTTGAAGCTTGCATGCCTCAATGGCAAGTTTCTCACTTCCGGCGACAGGTTTACATCAATGGCCTTGGACCGAAAGATTTTGCATGGTGTTCGACGCCAAGTCCTTTATTCACACCACGTGAATTGTACTGTAGTACCTTGAGGGTCATTATCATTATCGGTGATTCCTCTCGCGCTTGTTAACAATTTACATCATTGAATGGTAATCAAGCGATGTCTTTCCATGTTGGACTTCAAAACATTTCTCGCATGGATCGACTTGTACTTCGAGTGAAGATCGGACGAGATTAAAGACCCCGGATCTAGTTTCATCCATCCAGGCTGCGATATATATTCAAGGAAATAAAGACATTAAATGTACAACATTGCAGCACAGATAATCATCCTACCAAAAGGATGATGGCTCTATCAGAATCATCAGGTCTACACTCAAACGATTGTCTGTCCTATGTACATGAAAATGAATTTATAAAGCTGAGCATGGGAATGCCCGCCTCAGCTAGATCATGAAAATATTATGAAGATAATGTATTGTATTGTATCTTATTACAGGTCTCCTACCAGCATTGAAAGAACTTCGGATCCTCATAATAAAGCATTTCACCCAACACCAAAAGGTTAACGGCCTCATACTTTAGGGGGCAACTGTTATAGACATTTTTGTGCCCTACAACTCCGAGCATGAAATGTCCATAAACCAAGGGCTCCTAAGTCCCTAAAAGTGTTGTTCTAACCCCTAAAGGAATAAGGTCAACAGATTACAGCTTCTCCCATAAGTTCTCCATGAAAAACTACTCAAAATTGGTCAAAACAGGATCATTGCAGCTGCTCCACTGGCTAGGTGCATTGCATCTCACCCAAATGCACTGTGAGGGTGCGTTCCATTTCAAAACTCCCTTCTGTGGGGTGCGATGGGCGAGAAATGAAAAATGGCAGTGTCATTCCGCGAGGTGGAGAGACAATGGAAGCTTCCAGAATCTTCTCCTGTGACACTTGCCTCATTGAATTTGACCAAGGATGAGTAAGAGGCCCTCAGTCTGCAAGTGGAAGCAAGAACTTACAGAGAGAAGACACTAATCAAATCACAAGCTGAATCATCCTCCTTACAGATATCTATATATGGATCCCTTATCCCAGAGATCCAGAGGCTGGAATTTTGCATATTGTAAGGAATTGCTGTTGGTTTCTAGAGACAAACATCAGATTGTTGGGTGATCTATGCTTTGTTTGAGGTGAAGAGGGGCTTCTTTGCTGGGATGTTGATGCTGGGTCAGAACCACTATTTGTAACTCCTCCTGGATCTTTTCTTGTTTATCAATAAAAGCTATTTGAGTTCTCCTCCATGCTTTTGTATCATTGATGCTTGTTACATTTGTATGGTTAACTTAAATCTGATCCTAAGTTGTTTATGAATATAGATCCATGTCTTTGTATAGTGTTATGCTTCTGTGATCTTACAGGTACTTTGTGAAGCTAGGCATGGTAGTGAGCAGGTAGCTGGAGACTATCAAAGAAGAGAGGGATCGAATCAAAGGATTAGCGCAAGACAGAGGTTGGTTCTTTCTATTCCTCTCTATCTATAATTCATAAAGGAAATGCAAAATTAGCTTTTCTCTATTTGTTTCTAAGGTAGCTGTCACACCTTAGTGGGATAGAGCAGTTCTAAATAGACACTTTTCCCTGTAACACCATCCACTTCTTTGTTTCATGAAAGTCGTTGATTGACACTTTCTTGGAATTTGTCTTTTTGATCTTTTGGTTTTCATTGCCAAAGCTTTCATTGCTGCTTTTGATTGTTAAGAGCGATTTCAAACACATTTATTTTTGTTGAGTCTTCATCCATTGTGTGGTGTCAATTCGCAAAAGTGTTTAATTGCCTATTCTTCAATCACAAGTTTTAGTGTTGTTGAGAGCATTTTTTGAAAAGACTTTTTTGTTTGTTGCTTTGAAGAAAATCTTTTGAAAATCTTAGTTTTGCTTTCTTGAACTTGCTTTTCATTTGGTTTCCTTTTAGTAAGTGAAAGTGCTTTATGTTTGTCTTAGAACTTGTTTTTAGTGTTTAGACGAAATGAATGGTAACATTTCATATTCCATCTAGGCAGTTTAAGTGGCAAGATAAAGATTGATAAGCAAGAAACTTTCATTTTTTTGTTTTTAGAGTAGTTTTGAATCTTGCATCCACATATAGTAGTTGCATTAGGATAGATTTGCATCCCCTTTTTAGGCATACATAGCTTTCTTAGCTTTTGTGAGTGTGAAGTATTAACGAAAAGAAAAGAAAAATTTGTTTTATTAGAAGTACCTCTGAACCCTATAGAAATTGCTCTTGATCGAAAAACGAAAAAGTGCATGTGCATGTAGTTAAGTTTTTATTAATTTCTTTTGCGTCAAAAAACACCACTAGTTTCACATCCGTTACCTTGTGACTTAAAGAACAACCTAATAAAATCAAGCGCTAACTAAAATTCACTAGAACTTTTTGTTTTAGTCAGTTACACCAACAAGATTAGGATTTTAGGGCCTTGGATTAGGCGAGTGGAGAGTTAACTCTCCAAGGCCATACAAACGTCAAACATAAGAGTCTGAATAACGAGAGAAAATCCAATAGCGTTAGGAATACAAGGAAAGCTCCGGATCTGGGAGTTAAGCACAAGGGTCTGCGAAGATAGGGAAGAGAGATACCCCCTCTCCTACTTGTCCGAACTTACCTCACGACTGTTCCGCCTGGCTTCTGCGACAAGTTGGTATCCATAGTTGCTGCTCCTAGGGAACTACAGAGGTGGCTGCGGAGGGGAATCCCGTGGCACTTGAGGTTGACATTGCATCACTCTCGACAGTACTACTGGAGGGCACCATTGCGAAGCTTGGGGGCTTGCACCAGCACAGGCTATTGTTAGGAGGTCAGCGTAACTTCCTCTGATACCTTCGCTGATAGGACTGGGCCCTCATCATCCCAGACTATCTTCAGAAGGCCCCTTATTTCACTTTCTCATATTTTTGTGTCCGGTCCTAATCACCCGGAGCGGAAATACTTGGAAGTTGTTTGACCGGATGTATCTTTAGGGATTTTATAGTGTGTGCTCTATGCTCCTAGTTGGCCTAGCTTTCAATTTTTTGAGTCTTTATTTAGATCATAACAAAAAATTCAATGTGGCTGACCGATCTCCTAGACGGTCTCGAAGACTTCGTGGTCTTTCGCCACCAAGTTTAGAGCCTTCTCCTAGAAGGTGCAGAGGCAATACTACCGGTGGGTTCTGTCCCACGCCAGTTGACGCATCGGGGATTGATCCTCCTCTCAGGGGCATTAGCGGCCAAGCAGGGTCTGGCACTTCTGAACAACAGAGGGACACTCCAGTCCTTTCTCGAGTTCTCTTTCAAGCGGAGAATAACATAGAGGTAGAAGAACTTTCATAGTCGTTAGCGGCTCCAAATTCTCCACTACCATCTAATCATCCAGACATACTGCAATACGTTGGGACTCCGACGCATAGACCATCAAGTCCAGGTTACGCTACGCGCTTGCCATCGATGACCACTACTAGAAGCATGGCTTCTACAAGTGCTACGACTATGCAAACCCCAACATCGGTGCAAGGGGGGGGAACCATTTCCATCTCCTCTGCTTCCTTGTTTGGATCTTTTGCTAGCACATATTTAGTTGGGTCTACCTCCATTCCGTCCACGAGTGGAAATACCCAAACCAATGCTTTTGGTACTGGATTCTTCCCATTTGGTACCCACTCATAGGGTATTCCATCGGTTCCATTTAGTGCCGCTATGTCTATGATGGGCGAATCGGCTTCATTCCAGGGTTTTCCTTTCGGAAGTGGTCATATGCCACATTCCAACCCGATGGTAGGATCCATGCCTTTTTCTTCTGTAGGACAAAGCAACCATCCTTTCCAAGGTTGGAATAACCCTGGGGTTAGTAACGCGGGAACCGGGAATCTGTTTATCGGCCAACAAGGGAATAGGCCATACTCCACAGTTAGTTCATTCCAAAGTATTCCTCCCCTAGCTTCGGCTTGGAATCCGTATCAGGGGTTATCAACTCCTTACAATCCTTTAGGAGGAAACTTTGCTGGTTATGGAGGCTATACGGCTGGAGTTGGTCAAACTCCGAATTTTGCTGGACCATAAGGCTTTCCTTTTGGTTCAGTCGGTTCTACTGGTTACTTCGGGCAGCCTGGTGCCTCCCAAATTCCAGGACAATCTTTTTAGAGCTTTGGGAGTTCTGCCCAATCTGGGTGGAATCTCCAAGGTCCTCCTAGGCTTCCGTTTCTGGCAATGTTGAACTTGCCAGATCTCACTAAGTTAACAAATGACCCAATCAAGTATAATCCGGCCTGGCCTCCGGTCCCAACCAAACTTCCTTTGGACATTCCAAAATTCGAAGGGAAGAGTGGTGAGGACCCAGGTGACCATGTAACCACATTCCATTTCTGGTGCTCATCTAACTCCCTTATCGATGATTCGATTAGGTTGAGACTCTTTCAGCACACCTTGACTGGTAATGCGGCCAAATGGTATATAGAGTTGCCAGGGGGCAGCTTTACATCGTTCGCTGACTTAGCCAACATTTTCTTAAATCATTTCCAATGCCTGTCCGCTATGACGCCGGAACTGAACTTCTGGCCACCTTTCGTCAGGATAAGGCAACCCACATTTCTGACCATATTTAGGAATGGAGACGGAGAAATAGGCTCATTAAAGCCAAAATCCCTCCGGAGTACCATCTCAAGTGGTTTTTGAAGTCGTTACAACCCGAGATCTCCAAGGATGTCTCCATGTCTGGGGTCTATTCTGAGGAGCAAGCCATTTTTAGGGCCCAACAATTAGAATTGATCTATTCTCAGTCTGGGATCCTACAAAAATACTTGCCAGATGCTCCTGGATCTATGGTTGACGTAGCTAAGTCGAAGCCAGGTCCGCACGCGGATGGTATCGTTGGGTCAGTAGACACAACTACAGTGAACTTGTTGAATCAATTACAGCAGTTGTCCTTGCAAGCTTCTTCTAACAACCAAGTCACAGCGTCTAATCCCCCCGCTTCCCAAGCTTCTTCAATAAATGCCGTCCAATCTGATAACCCCAAAGGAAATCAAAATTCCAATGGGAAAAAGAAAGGACATGGTAAGAAAAAGAACCAGGATGGGAAGCCTGATGCAAATAAATCCGGCAACAACGCTGGTGGTGGTAGAAATGAGTCGAGAAAGAAAGTCAAGTTTCCATGCAAATTGTGTAGTGGAGACCATCTAACTCATCTCTGCCCTAAGATTGAAGATGCTCAGTGCTTGTTAGGACAGTAAGCGACTTATAGTTCTCAAGCTGTGTTAACCAACCCGTTTCCCAAGGGCAACAACTTCTTGCTGGCGCGAGTTCAAACCCTGGAACCTCCACTAGGGGCAACTAGGAAGGGGAAAAATCATCAAATGTGTTCATGATGGGTTCTAACGTCCATGTGGCTACTCGGTCACGTGATTATGGTGAAGCCGAAACTTCCAAAGACAAGATTGTTCCCGGAAGTACTAACCTTCAGATTGAGCGACTCCCTATCGAGACTATACCACGGATACTGAAAGGTTCCGCTAAATGCGCGACGATTAATCCTAATGCTAGGGCCACCCAGAATTACTCCATTGTGGAGGATCTAGCTCAGAGTCCATGTGCCATGTCCGCTTTAGAGGTTCTCCAGTCATTTCCGGCTCAGAGAAGTGCTTTACTCTCCGCAATTGGAGCAGTCGATCCAGCTAACTCTTTAGTGCTCACTTTTGACATGTTAAATGTCAAAAAGCGACTCCCTCATCATATGGCTTTCCAAATAAAGTCTACATACTGAAAAATCAATATTTTTCGCACCGTGATAGATGAAGGAGCTTCCACATGCGTCATGTCGATGTCATGCTGGAAGGCTATTGGATCACCTTCGGTTGTTCCTTCACCCACCATCTTGACTGCATTTGATGGTCATTCTCATAAGCCGCATGGGGTTATCCCAGCCTTTCCTATATGTGTTGGGGGAAAGGTCATCAATATTGAAGTAGAGGTCGTAGACGCTAACCTAGACTATAATCTCCTATTAGGAAGGAACTGGGTATACGAGATGGATGCCATTGTTTCGACTTTGTTTCATGTCATTTTCTTTCCTCATGAGGGGAAAATCGTTAAGGTTGATCAATTGGACTATTGTCCAGTCGATCCTCAAGCAAGCTCTGACTCTACTGTCCCTTTAGTGGATAACCCTCGCCCACCTACTGAGAATTTAGGAGTAGGGATGTATTCCTCATTGATGGGTACATTTGATCTTCCCTCTCATTTCACTAAAATCAATGCTATTTCATCATCTAAGGAGTCTCCTCGAGAAGAGTTCTTTCGAACTCGTTATTTTTCAGACCCTTGGACCTTGCCTTCACCTACGACCACATTAGTTGAAGGACAAGCAAATGGAATGGCATTCCCTATATTTGCAGCTGAACTTAGATATCAGTCTATCGTAGACTCTGCAGACAACTATTCTACTCCTTTTTCCGAAGAGGAGTTAGATGGTCATGTGGCCCCGGCTTGGAGCCTTGATTCTACCTTTGCCTTGGACTGCTTAGATTCGGTTTTACCTTCTGAAGAAGCAATCCTCGAAGTAATGGTGGGTATAGATCGAACTTGGGAAGACTTACACCATCATTCATTCTTTCTTCCTCCATTGCAGGAAGTAGAATCTAGATTCTCCGAGCTCCTCACTAGTGATGTTTGTACGGTGTCAAACCCTTTGGCTCTAGCACACATTCGTGCCGAAGGTAATATGTCGGTAATTTAAAAAATGATACCTATAAACATCTCTAGGGACCCTAACATCATCGAGAACATCTTCATCGGAATTGAGTGTTCCCCTGAAGAAATTCAAATTTACACCGACCTGTTCAAGGAATATCGTGATGTATTTGCTTGGTCTTATGAAGAAATGCCTGGCATTGATCCTTCTATAGTTCAACATGAGATCAAGACGTACGAAAACGCGAAACCAGTTCGTCAAAGGCTTCGACCGGTTAACCCTAGGAAAGCAGCAGTTATCAAAGCTGAGGTTGAGAAGCTACTAAGGGCGGGTTTTATATACCCTATTCCTCTTACTGATTGGGTTTCTAATCCAGTCCCTGTGGACAAAAAGCAAGGAACAATCCGCGTATGCATTGATTTTAGGGACCTAAACAAGGCTTGTCGGAAAGATAATTACCCCACGCCATTCATTGATTAGATTATCGTCGAGTGTGCGGGTAATGAAATTTTTTCCTTCATGGATGGTTTTTTGGGTTATAATCAAATTTCTATCCGTCCTGAAGATCAACATAAGACAACTTTTATATGTCCCTGGGGTACCTTTGCATATAGAAAGATGCCTTTTGGTCTTAAAAATGCTGGAGCCACTTTTCAGCGGGCCATGTCATATGCTTTCCATGACATCAAACATGTCATCGAGGCATACTTGGATGATCTCGCTGCTCGTTCTCGAAAGGGAATTGATCATCCTAGTCATCTTCGATTGGTTTTTGAATGATGTCGTTTTTATAAAATCCGGTTGAATCCCAACAAGTGCGTTTTCGCGGTTACGTCCGGTCGGTTGTTAGGGTTCATCGTGTCCAATGAAGGGATTCGGGTTGATCCCTTCAAGGTTGAGACAATAATTCAGTTGCCTCCCCCGTCCTCTAATCGACAACTTCAAAGTCTTCAAGGGAAGGCTAATTTCTTAAGGCGGTTTATAGCAAACTATGCCGAGATCACCAAAGGGTTTATGCATTTGCTACGGAAAGGAGTTCCATTTGTGTGGGACGACTTTGCGCAGCGGTCGTTTGATGCTTTGAAAAAGGCATTAGTCTCTTCCTTGCTTTTGAGTCCACCGGAATATGGTAGAGACTTCCTTTTATATCTCGCCGTAGCAGAATCAACCATTGGTATGGTTCTAGTCTAGGAGGATGATGCTCTCGCCGAGCACATGATTTATTATTTGAGCCGAGGCTTAATAGGTCCTGAACTCCGCTATTCTCCGATTGAGAAGTTGGCCTTGGCGGCTGTCCACACTGTCCAGAGGCTCCGTCATTATATCTTGCTACGCAAAACTTTTGTCTTAGCGGCGGTTAATCCATTTCAATTTGTCCTCAGTAGGCGAGTGATTGGGGGCAAATATTATAGATGGATAGTCATTTTTCAAGAATTCGATCTCGAGTTCTTGTCTGCCAAGTCTAAGAAATCCATGGTTTTCGCGGAGCTAATTTCAGAGCTTCCTTGTGGAGAGGATATTGTTTATGAGGAAAGTTTTCCCGACGAACATTTATTCCTCATCTCTTCACTCGACCCTTGGTATGGAGATATCATTGTCTATCTCCAGACTTCGAAGTTTCCCTCTACTTTCTCCAAGTATGAACGTCGAAAATTACGTCACCTGGCTAAAAACTATGTTATCATTGATGACACGTTATACCATCGAGGGGTTGATTCCATCCTTCGACGCTATTTAACCTTAGAGGAAGCAGAGTCTGTGCTTAATGACTGCCATAGTGGAGCTTGTGGTGGCCATCTATCAGGGCTTGCTACAGCCCAACGCATCTTACGTGCCAGCTATTTTTGGCCTTCACTCTTTAAGGATTGTGTGGAAGCGGTCAAACGCTGTCACCCGTGTCAAATTTTTACTCGGAAGATGCACGCGCATCTGGCTCCTCTTTTTCCCGTTGTCACCGTCGGTCCGTTTACTAAGTGGGGTATTGATTTTACGACTTGTAATCCACCTTTCGCGGCGAATCACAAGTACATTATCGTGGCTGTAGACTACTTTACGAATTGGGCTGAGGCCATGCCTACTTATAGGAATGATAGTGACACAGCAGCTTTGTTTCTTTTCAATCAGGTTATCTCAAGATTCGGTATCCCAAGAGAGATTGTCACTAACCATGGCAGTCATTTCCAGAATCAACTGATGTCCGAATTGGCTCTTAAATTAGGTTTCTGCCAGGACCATTCGTCCCCTTATTATCCTTACGCCAATGGACAGGTCGAGGCAGTCAATAAAACTCGTAAGACAATACTCCAACAGATAATCGATAAAAATCGGTCCAATTGGCACATTATGTTGTATTCGGCTCTTTGGGCATACCGAACCTCTGTCAAAACGGCTACTGGTTTTACTCCTTTTCAGTTGGTTTATGGGATGGAATCTATTTTTCCGGTTGAATGTGAAATTCCATCTCTTAAGTTGGATGTTGAGCTTCTTCCTGAGACTTCGAGTCTCGAAGAGCGCCTAGTTCACTTGGAGCATCTCGATGAGCAGCGTCGAGATGCCGCCACGATGAATGAGGCCCATAAGAAAAGGGTTAAAACCCAATATGATAAGTCTGTCCGTCCTCGAGTCTTTTCTGAAGGTGACCTTGTCTTGGTCTATGACCAAGATAAAGATGCCTTGGGGGCAGGCAAATTTAAGCCTATGTGGTACGGTCCTTTCATTATTAAATGAGTTTTAGAGAAAGGGTCGTATGAGTTAATCGACTTTGAGGGAAACAAGCTGGCGGAGCCCCGAAACAGACTCTACCTAAAGAAGTACTTTGCTTAGTTTTGGTCAGGAAATGGCTTCTTTGTAATTTATGTATATTTGTACATATTTCATCGAGAGTTTTTCTGATATCAGTACTTTTTAGTCTGCTATGGCAAGTGTTGATGGATGATTTGGTCTATTTTGGGTTCGTCGATGGTGCTAGTCGGCACACTCGGAATCTTGCTTCCGCAGCTTGGGTACTCTATTATCCAACTGGTCAATTGATGGCATCAAGAGGTATGTGCAACGGTCCTGCTTCAAACAATATGGCTGAGTATACTGCTGTTATTAATTTATTATCCGAGGTAATCTCTCATGGGATCGACTCGTTGGTAGTATATCTTGATTCTCAATTGATAGTGTCTCAATTAAATAACATTTATCGGGTACTGGATCCATCTTTATATCGCCAGTATTTAAGGGTGAGGTTGTTGCAAATATCATTTATTTATATTAATTATTTGCACATTCCAAGATCTCATAATTGGTTAGCTGATTCTATCGCTAATCAGGCATTAGACTGGCACATCAATCATTCATCATAATAAAATCAAGCATCAAAAAGTCAAACTGTATATGTATATATATATATATATGTATATATATATATGTATATATATATATTATATATATATATATAGATAGATAGATATAGATATATATATATATATATATATATATAGATAGATAGATATATCGTAAAACGTCTCGAGTGTACATATGTGTGTCCAAAAAATATACAAAATTGGGACTCAAATGCCCATAATCATGTCTGGCATATCTAATGCCTCGACTCAGGATAAGCGTCTAAGTATGTCACTATAGCATTGGCCACACGGCAAAAAATGGGAACCCAGTCACGTGGCATGCCAACCACATGACGCTGCATATCCTCAGGAAGGTCCTCTATGACAGCCATCGGTACTCAGTAGCTCAATCTCACCAAGTGTCCCTGCACGTTGTTTAGAGTCCGCTCTATATCAGTAGCTGCCTCTTCGGCTCCTCGGCCGCGCCGTCCATGCCGCGGGAATCCATCTGGTCGTACAGGCCTGATGTCTGGAACATGATCATCATATCAGTCATTCGAATCTCATCAAAAAAATATTTTTCAAAACTCATTATTATATTTGAAAAATCCAAAAAATCATAAAATCAAAAAACTCTTACCAATTTCGCTCCATGCTGCATTTGGTAGTAACACTAGATCAAGATCTCCTCAGAAATCCAGCCCAATATAGGGGTAGTCATCCACGGCGATGATCTGCTGATCTCACCAGGTGAAGAAGTTGTCATCAAAGGCAGTCCTTGGGACCTCCCCACCCCCAAGATGTTTCATCAGATCAGCCCACCGGCCCATGCGTGGATCGCGTGGGGTGCTGATGGAAATTGCTACCCTGGGGCGGAGTGCGAGAACCTTCTCGAAAAAGAAAGTACACAAGATGCTCCCATATCCAAAGTTTTTAGTCTGACCCCTCCTGATAGAAGTGAGCTCGCTCTTCATGATGGCCATAAGAGGAGTACACCAATCGAACACAGTGGTGAGATAGTCAACTGCCACACTCATGTTTTGTCGTGACGCCTGATGCAGAGAGGATGATCCGTTCACTCGATCCATGGTAAACAGGATTATCCTAAGTGATAAAATCGCCACATGTGTGATGGAAATCTGGCTCCCATCCTTCTTGGGATGTCTCGGGCAGTATATCTGTACATAGTCCTCTATCGAGAGGGCACTCCGTGTCCTACCCCGGGACTGCACTACCTCTCCCCTTTGGGAAAGGCCCGTGATAAAATAGATATCCTCCACTTCTACCCTGAGCGGCATCTGATCGATCATAAAAGCTTCCTCATCGGAATCTCAATAATTAATGAGCATCTCAAGCAGACACGTGTTCGCTTTCATATTCGGCAATTTGAAAAATTTAAGCAAACCGCATCCCCGTAGGGCATCTAATGCTTCTGGACTGTTCATAACTTCATTGTCTACTGCTGCGTGCTCTCTTTCACGCCACGTGACAGGAATCCTAAGAAAAATCGATTTAAGACCGTTAGTTTTTTGTTTAGAAATGTTGCACGGCGTATACGCGGGTCCCTGTGCACACAGTCACGTATACGGCCCGCGTGTACGCGGGTTCAATATGGTCAACCCGCGTATACGCCGCGAGGAAATTTTGGACAAAAGTTCAACGGTGAAACATCAATCAAAAATCTTAAAACCAGTCACAATCAATTGCAAGCTAAGTATAAGAGTTACCTGGAGGTTTTCGACGAATTTGAACAGTTGAATCTGGCTGTGGGAAGTTTTCTCCTTTTGCTCCAAAAATTTTGCTCTCAAACTCAAATGGTAAAAACGGTGAGTCCAAAATGCTTTTTATAAGTTTTGAAAATACAAATTTTTTTCAAAATTTTATTTTGTTTGGCCTCATGTGACTTTTAACTTGGGAGCTTGGAATGTCGAGATTGGTGTGTTTTTCAGGACATTTTCGATGATTTTCAGTTTCGAGGCGGTTCCATGACTGCTGACCCGTCATGGCAGGTATCGTGTTCTTATTGGCACATAGGTTAGGGACAACATTTTTCCGTTGCATTATGCATACTGGCCTCCATTTTACCGACACATCTGCCATAGGGTCGATCCCATCATGTTATGGTTCGTAAGCCATCTTCACTCGCCAAATCATGACATGATGGTAGAGCCATCCTTTACATGGGCATCCTAGTTAGCACCTCACTGACATTTGTTGCTCATGCTGCTCCGATTTGAGTAGGCTCGGGAGTCCTCTGTAGTCCCGCCATGACTTATGCATTGAAGACTCATTCCTCTTAGCTTCTCCGCTTTGTTCTAGCCTTATACCCTAGAGGCTCCTTTGTGTTGAGTTGTACTACTGCATTGCATGTTGACCACTTGCACCTTTTGGCCTAGAGCCAGCTTCACTTGGACTCGTGTTTAAGCCAACTTTTGACCATGACGTCTGCAAAATCAACCTTGCATACCTTTGAAATTCTGCAGCTTGACACACCTTGATCTGTGGAAGGAACATATCTTTGAGTGTCACTGACCAATTTTCACCTCCCTGCATTGAGCATAGGAACGTTCCTTTCCCAGGAACTAGATCATCTATTTCACTGACACTCGTTCTTTCCACTGTACCATAGCATTCTTTTATTCTTTTTCTGACTTAACAGAAAAAGACAAAAAAAGTTAAATATTCCAAAAAGAGCGGGAACGGGACATTATTTCCATTTATTGTTGGCAGCTAGAGTCAGTCGTGTCGCCCTTGAACAAAGCACTAAAAACAAAGTCTCCTCCATATGGGTGGGATTTAGTTTGACTTAGGTACGCCATAACCTTGTTATTGAGTCAGTTCTCCACCGATTGGTTATCTCATCCAATCATATGGGGGGTTCGTTCATGCCTCCTGCATGGCGAACTTATACAGAGTCATCATATGCTGCCACATAGTCACATTGAGTCGTGCTTTTGTTCAAGGGAAGTTAGCCCGAGTTGGCCTCTCTGCGGTGTCTCTTCATTTTTCAGTCGGCCATCCCTGGTTGTCAGTGTCATTTCTATCATCACATTAGTTATATTGGTCCTTTACTCGTGCTGGTTTGAGAAGGTCCCCATTGACTTCTTGCTGGCGGGTCTTGTCCTTATCGATGACGACATCTTGCTCTGAGGACAGGCCTAGAGCTGCACCCTGGCCCTATTTTCATTATTGATAGGTCACCTTGTGCTCAGCATCGATCAGTATCATGGGTCTTTGACTGAGTGGTTTCCCTTGTGTTCGACATCAGCTTACATTATCACACATTGGGATTCGTGCAGTACCTTGGTTTCCATTTGACCCTATTGGTGGATACCTCACCTCTGTGTCAGCTTTCATTATTGGTTGGTTTAGAGGGTTTCTGCAGTGCGCTAGCCACATCTTGTGTACACCAGAAACGTACTTCGGTTGGGTTACTATATCTTTTGCATCCGATTCCTTTCACATTATTCGCCTACGAGTTACACTTGCGCTAGATTGATGAAGGATGCCTTAATGCCTTCCTTCTAGCAGATCTTTCCCTATCGACTCCAACTCATTGCTCTGGGGCAAAGATCTAGAGTCCATTTGGCAGTACCTTGGGGTTTGCAATCATTAGTGGCAGATCCTTCACTATCGACAGTGGGAAACCATCATTGTCTCCTGATCGATAGATTCTTACAGGTGTTCGACTCCAGCTCATCTATTCACACTTGTTAGATTGTACTGGGTACCTTGACGCTCATTATCATTATCGGTGAGTAGTCTCGCGTTTGTTAATGGTATACATCAATGACTGGTAATCAAACGATTTCTCACATGTTCGACTTCAGATCATTTATTCCCACGGTGTAGAAATGTACCACGGCGGTTGGTGAAGACCTCAGGTTGTATCAGCATTCATTGGTTCACTTGACAGTTGCTCCTGTTGCTACTAGTTGATACCACTCCACTTTATATGTTGCAGTCAGTCATGGCGAGATTCTATATGCTGGTACCTGAGTTTGCAGTGTAGTACCATCCTATTCCATCATGTTCAGTTGGTACCTTTTGGGGATCAGTCTTTGATATCAGTGATCCGTTGCATCTTTTAGCATCATTGACAGTCTTATATGTGATATTCAGACATGTACTTGTTCATTATGATCAGATGATCCATTATGTATCTTTCAGTCATTTATACTTGTATACTTAGTGGATCCGCTTGTACTTGATATGCGGACATGCTTTACTTTTTCTGAGCATGGGTATGCCCGCCTCAGACAGTGTTTCTTTCTGATCTCCTTTGGTGGCTTGGCAGGCTACATTCTAGTGAAGTCCTCCTCGGTTTTTGACAGACTTCCTTTCCATGTACTCGCATAATATATTTCGGCCATCATGTACCCCTTCTCACCTCATATATTAGGGGGCATCTGTTATAGCTCCAAATCTCACTTTTATGGTTTGTGATGCTGTACTCATGGCCTAGGGCAACCCCTCCTTCCAGACCTGGTCCTAAAATTTAAAAAACAGTGTTTTATCCCTTATACGCGACATTGCCCTGAGTTAAATGCGTGTATACGTGGGTATGTGTATAGCCAACCCACGTGTATGTATTAAAACACTTGAAAAAATATAAAACTCCTTATTTTCAGGCGGGGATCGCGGGTTTTACCTGCTAATCACCTATTAGTGCCCATGGCCCAACTGTTCCCAACCAACTCCTAACTAAAAAACTACTTTGGAGATGGTATAAAAAGACCTCAAAGGGAAGGCCTAAAGGAGGATAGAAGAGAGAGAAAGGTTATTATGCTGAGATTTTTCCCTTGACCAGGTCTGAAGTCCCTTGTGCCTTCTACACTTCCCCCATTTTGTACAGGAAACCTTTGTTTCCTTGTGTGTTGATGTTCATCCACCATTTATGACATCATGGAGAGAGTCATGGAAGGAGCTTTGTTAGAGGCTTGAGGCTGGAATGGATCTGGAAGGAACCTTTTCTTGGAGCCTGCTGAAGGTGACTCAGGTGAAAATATTCCTTTTTATGTACTTTATTTTTCTATAATAAAAGAAACACATGTCTTGATTCCCGAAATGAATCTTCTTTATGTTACTGATATTCATGTTTAGAATTCATATGTAAATGGTTGTTTGGATTTCATAACTAACTACCTTTCCTTATAACATGAAGATGGTTTCTTTATAAGTTTTTGTCCATGTACTGTTGTATTGTTTGAATTGGTTGTTTTGCAGGACAAAAGAGAAGAAGGGAACTCCAAGAAGGGTTTGGACCGTAAAGGCCTTCTCAAACGTAGGACCAAAGGTACGTACCCTTATCATAGAATTTGCTTATAATAGCATAATGGCTGTATGAATGTATGTTTCTTTGAATAGATAACTTTCAGTCTACTAGGGTTTCAACCCAAAAGGCCCTAGGGGAACATTTCCCTCTATCAATAATGACCCTCATGAGTTTTAAATGTTGTTTTCAGAATGCCTTCAGTCTTCATTCTGATTTTATGATATCCTGAATGAAGATCCAATTTGGTGAAGCAAATTGATCCATTCAATTCATCCAATAATTCATCAATGACAAGAATGGGAAATTTACCTTTAATAGTGAGCTTGTTGAGCTCCATATAATCTAGACACATGCACCATGATCCATCCTTCTTCTGTACCAATATTACTGGAGCAGAGAAAGAATTTTAACTAGGTTGAATTATACCATCGTCTAGCATTTCTGCAACCATACATTCAATTTCACTATATTGGGCATAGGGATATTTGTACGGCTTAATGTTTGGAGGAACGCTTCCTAGAATCAAATGAATAGCATGATCATGATCATGAATAAGTGGGAGGCCTATGGGAGTCTCAAATACCTTGGAATTATTGCCCAAGATTTTTTGGAGATCTAGAGAAATAAATGATTTGATGTGGGAACCTCTAGAGAACATAATTGTGCAATTACGCCTCGTTGTTCCTTCTTTAGAAGCTTTGTCATGCTGTTAGAGGTGATTATCTTTCCCAGTTTCCCTGCAATACCCCTTAATTCAACTTCCTTTCCTTCTGCACAAAATTTCATGAAATGTTATTGAAAATTAAAAGCTATGGTACCGAAGGATTGTAGCCATTGGACTCCTAGTACAACATCAACACCACCCATTGGAATGGAAAACATTGGGCTATTCAATACATATTCTCCCATGGATAGCTTGATATTATGGCACTTTCCAGAGAAATTTATGGTTCCTCCACTTGCAACCATCACTTGACACTCTAGTGTTGGATATAGGAAGCAATTAAATTCCTTGGTTATCTTACAATGAATAAAATTATGGGTACTTCCCTAATCAATCAACACTATTACCTTTTTCTTTTTGATATGTCCTTTTATATTGATAACTTGACGAGTGGTAATTCTAGCCAATGCATTAAAAGATATTGTCGGATTCATTTCTTCTTTATCTAGGGTTTGTTCTTGGAGTATATCCTTTTCTTTCGAAATTTCTTGTTCCTTTTCTTCCTCCTCTTCACAATCTATGTACAATAATTTCTTCTCAGCACACTTATGACCTTTAGTGTATTTTCTATCACAACTATAAAAAATCCCTTTTGCTCTTTTTTCTTCCAATTTTTGTGGTGTCAACCATGTAGGTTGTGGAAGGCTAGGTGAAAGAACACTTCCATATTTATAGTTGTGAGCGGTAGGCTTCCTGGTTGCCATAATTTTGCTTTCCATTTTTCTTGCTAACCTGAATGCCTTCTCCAATGAATCAGGTTCCCAAGTTTGAACCTCATGTTGGATATTATCCTTTAAAGTCCCTATCAACACATCAATCCTATTCTCCTCTGGAATATCTTTTACCCTTGTGTTCAATTTTTGGAATTCCTCAACGTGCTCCATCATTGAACCCTTTTATTTGAGATTTATCAATTGGCTAAAAAAGGTGTTTCTATTTATATCGTCATAATGTGCTATCATTTCTTCCGTAAAAATCACCCAAGTGATAATTCATTGATACCATACAAACTGATTTGGTTCCAAATATAAAGTTCCAAAACATACCTTTTGTGTGTTTTGCACATTATGGAGATTGAAAAATTTCTCCATCTGTACTATCCATGTTCCAGGATCCTTACCATCAAACTTCCTCATATCAATTTTTGGAACATGATGGGCCTTCAATCCAACATTAGAGTCTATGATATCATGATTAATATTTATTTTGTTCTCATCATGTCTTTCCTTTACTACCCTTTCATCATTAGTAGCCATTTCTTGTAGCAACTTATTCAAATTTATCTTCAATTCTTCCATCTTAGCATCCATGTCATTCATCTTATCGTCCATGCCATCCATATTAACTTGCATGCCATTCATATTAGCTTCCATGCCATTCATCTTGGCTTCAATTTCCTTTTGTGAGAGTGAAATTTGTTATACTTGGTCTTGTAATTTTGATATATCATGTTGCATTTCTTCCTCTTCTTCACAAGTCATGCTAGAGATTTCAGGTTTCTTACTAGGTGTTTCCATTTTATTTCTTCAGGGCATCAATTAATGCTAATAATTCTTCACTATTCCCTTTGAATTCCTTCCAAGTAATTTTTAAAACCAATCTTATGCAAAACTTAAAAAAAAGCTACACACCTTTTTTTTACTTTGTAAGATCTCAATATTGAATCTATTGTATCTATGTAACTACAGATATCAAATATCTGAAATCACGTCCTATAGTAGCCCTTTGAGTTGTCCTTGTAACCCCACAAGTCTAATCAAGATTGGATTCTCCAAGGAAAGTTTATGCCAAATATCCCCCGGTTACCTGATTATAGACTAGTTCAGTAGAGTGAACTTGTACGAAGTTCCATGTGTCATCGTTTCGACCTTGTTACTTGAAATTGATATACATAAAACTATAGGCTGTCCTGTTTCTAAAACTTCTGACAAAATTTCAATCTGATGCTCAAAACAAAAGTTATGATAATTTTGCCCAAGTCACTTGTTTGGAATGTAATTCGGGAGTCTGAAAAAACCCTAACTTTCTCAGATCATATCTCTAAAAATATAGCGAGACAAGCTATGAAATGTGTACCCAACATTCAAAATGAGTTTGGCTCAAATGGGTTTTTTCTTTAGCTACGAAAACGTCACAAAATCAAAGTTATAGTGAAAGCTCCATGATGACTGGTTTGGAGTAGCGAAACCCTAGAATCCAAAGCTTTGATACCAAATGTTAGGAAACAAACTCACAAAAAGATAGAAAAGATAGATCAACGCCTTAGAATTCAGCCTCTTCAAGGGGAAAACCTCCTTTACATTACACAAATGAACAATTCTTGGATCATACAAATGACTAAACCTCCCTTCTGTATATAGGAGTCTAAGGGGTCACAATATAATCAAGCCGACCTAAGAGTAATAACATAAGGGCACAACAATAACAATAGTGGGTTTCTAGGGGGAACACTAATAAAAATATGGAGACAATAGGGGCACAATAATAATAATAAGGGATACAATGACAATAGTAATGGGGGAATCACTAGTATTATAGGGACCTAACAAATTCTCAGAAAAGTAATAAATAAAAGAGATTTATTTTGATCCATTGTGATCCCTATTAGGAAGTCTTAAGCTCTATAAATGTACATGTCATCACAGTATCTAGAGTAGGATAAGAAAACCAATCTAAAATTGAAGAGACAGTTCAACCATCAAAAATCACTTCCTAATACCCTAATATATGATACCATGATGATATTATCTGATAGGTAATTGACTTATTTAGAAATGAAGCTAGCAATAAAATTTCAACTAAGCATAATATTATGGTGGATTTTATGGAACTGCTAAAATAAGAACGATTAATTGGTTGGCTAACTAAGCTCCTTCGTATACTTTGAGAATATAAAGAAGATCAAGGGCATTACTAAAATCTATAATAGTTGTCTAAGAAAACACATTGAAGACTATGATCCTGAAGTCGACCTTGAAATAAATGTACATATGATGGTTCAAGTTGTTGTCAACTTTGGATAGAATGTCAATATTATTTTCAAATATATGTAGGTAAAAATAGGAATATCGACTCTTTAGAGAAAAACTAATGACTTAAAGCTAGTTGATCAAAGACTCATAAATGCCATTGGTACATAAGGTCATGTTAGTAATTCAATAATTTGCATCCAAAAAAATTTCAACTTTCATGTCATCGACTTAATCAATGGTGTACCAACTTATCCAGCCTTGGTCAGACTACCATGGGGTTGGAATAAGAAATATTCTATTTATTTTGAAAGAAAAAGAATAAAATTGAAGGGAAACAACAAAAAGGGTGTAATATCACTTGACCTCCATAAATGAAACCCATGGATTGCAGAATGGGATGATGATTTGGAATAAAGACAACTATATCAAGTCATTCAAGAGATAAAGAAGAATGCGGAGCCTAATGTAGAAGGAGAAATTCTTCTAGGCTCACCTCTTTCCATTAGAAAAAATTTAGATACTGAGCTCTATGAAAAATAGATTAAGAACTACAAACCAACACTAAGGAATGGTGGTTAACTAAAGTAGTACAAACCATGCTTAACAGTAACAACAGTTTGTATTTTATATAATAAAACTAAGACAATCTCTAATAGTGCTTCCAATGGATTTAGAGAAGCAATCTAGTATCCCTTAAGATTTAAAGAAAAAAATTATCTTTCAAACCATAATTATGAAGTATTGAAATTTGTAGGTGGACAAGTAAGAATAAAAAAAAATTAGAATTTTACTAGACAAACAATAAGATAGTGGGATACCTATCGACTTGAAATTTGGACTTGGACAGGTGATACTACATAAATTTTTGAATATTTTTGGGGAAATAAATTATCTGTGATCGTGAGCATTCCAATATTTAAGCCAAAATGTGACCTTGTAGTACACATTTAGCATTGTGAAACATAACAGAAAATATTTGGGTAAAGATATGTGAGAGATTCGCAAAATATTCTCCCCATTACTCTTAACGTCCAACCTAATAATTGGTACAAATTTGAACAAGCTCAAGGAAAAATAATCCACTAGAATGAATTAAAGAGAAATTTCATAAAAGACATTGAGTTTCATCCTAGGGAGAAATAATTCATTGAAGCAACTCAACAAATCAAAGACTTTATTGACAAGGAACTCCTACAAAACATTGAGCAAGGGAAAAATGAAAGTTGTCTCTCATTAACTTCGACATGAAACTACATATCATGCCAAAAAATAGGCAATGTAGTAGCTACCTAAATCGATATGGAAAACATCAATATTACATGGTAGATATTTCAATGCGAAAATGATCAGTCAAAGAATCATAAAGAAATTAGAACAATACTTCGGATATATAAAGAGAAATAAGAGAAACCTAAAAATCCAAACTTCCCACCTACATACCAAGAAGTGAAGGTATGATACCGAAACATTGATGAGTTTAAGGCTCCTAAATGAATGGATGTTGTATAAAAAAAAATTGTCATATCTAATGATGACTGAGAAAAAATGGTTGACTAGGTGATTATTGGTCTGAAAAGAAACCCATCAAATTCATCAAACTTCTCAAGTAGTATCAAGATGTATTTGTAAGAAAATATCAATACTAGGACCATTCAAGGAAATGGGGAAGATGAAAATTGACCTCATACTAGGAGCCAAGCCTATTAAGAAATGACCTTATAAATAGACTCAAAAGTATAAACCAATTGTGGAAAAATAAATTGAACGGATGCTATTTGTTGGAATCATTTAAAGTATAGAAAAAATAGAATGGGAAAATCCAGTGGTCATGAAGCCAAAAATGCATGACTCAAAGAAGTTAAGAATCTTCATGGACTTTCGCACTCTTAATAAATTAACAGTAATAGATCCATTCCCAAATCCATACACTAATCTGTATATGAAAAAAAATGTAGGGCACAAAATATTCTCATTATCTCATGGTTTATTAGGGTATAATTAGGTACTAATACCATAACAGGGTCAAGAAAAAACAAATTTCATCTCAAATATTATTGCTTTTGTGTATAGAGTTATTTCATTCCAATTGAAAAACACTTTTGCAATCTTCTCTATAATTGTAGTAAAATCATTTCAAGAGTATTTGTATAAGAAAATGATTGTTTATTTCGATGAATGGATTATCTATAGTCTCATAAAGGATCATCTATAGTGTCTCAAACATTTCTAGAAAGGTGTAGAAATATTACTCTATCCCTTAATGTCAAACAATGTCTCTTTGCCACACCTATTGGAATATTTTTAGGACATTTTATAAGCAAATAAGGAATCAAAGTTGCCATGGAAAAGATTAAATTGATCCCTAACTTGAAGCTCCCTTTCAATAAATAACATATTAAAATAATTATAGGACATAAAAGGTATTATAGGATTTCATTAGGTAGTACTCTCACATAACTTTTCCATTCTATGAATTATTAACAAAATATTTCCAATACTTATGAAGAGAAGAATGTAACAAATCATTTAAACTATTAAAATGGAAATTGGTAGAGATGTCAATGCAAAAATTTCCCAACTAGTCTAAAACATTTCATGTACATGTCAAGGCATCTCATATAGTTGTTGGAGAAGTACTACCACAATCTTACAATGACACAATTAACACCCAGATCCATATTCCAGTGGAAAATTAAATAAAGTCGAAAGAACTTATTTGAAAATGGAAAAATCAACACTAGCCATGATATTCTCCTTATATAAATTGTTCCACTATCTCATGGCAAATCCGTTCACATTATTCACTGATTATCAAGGCTTGAAATAGTTTTTCAATAAACTAGGATATTAGGGTATGATTTGTTAGTGGTTGTTATATTTATAGAATTTGAATTTGAAGTAATATTATGAAAAGGAAAAAAGTGTTTAGAGCAAGGTTTCCTATCCCAACTTGACATTAGAAAATACCCAATGGACATTGATGATGATTTAATTGATGTGCATATTTTCTAAGTTAAATACACTGATTCAGAGTTTGTAGAAATTATTATTTTTTTACATTCACGATATGCACCAAACTACCATCACGAAAAGAAGATTTTTCTAGTAATGAAAGAAACCCCATTTATATTAATCAATGGATAATTATATAAGCAAAGAGTTGGAAATGTTTTTTGTTCGTAAGCCTTAGAAAAAGAAGGATAAGGTATAATTTGAAAAATACATAGGGGCCTAGAAGGTGAACACTTTCAAATTGACACAAAAACGAGGAATATTTTCTAGGAAATATTGTGGTGGCTACCAATATTTATACATTATTGAATATAATTTGAAAACTATTTAATATCACAGAGAATATGATTAGTACTTTAGAAAAAACAAATACCCCTAGAGTGAATTGACCCTACTCTTTCCTTTGAAATTTGAGCCGTCAACTTTGTCTAACCCTTTGCTAAAAGAGAAAAATGGGCCAGTGCAATATATATCATTCCTACACTTCAGTATCTAACAAATTGGAAAGAAGATGAACCGACCAAATATTGTACCAAGGAAGTAGAAATCAAATTCATTTATCAAAATATAGTGACAAGATTTTGACACCAATCAACTCTTATCACTGATTGGGGAACACATTTTCCCAATGCCACCATCAAATTATTATTGTAATAATTTAGGATTGAAGATATAAAGAGAAAAAAATATCAATTGCAAGCTAATGGCACAATTGAGTCATTCAATAAAACTCTTCATAAATGAATTGGAAAAATATTTAGGAATAATAGAGATGATTGGAATGAAAAAGTACCCACAATTTTATGGGCATATTAGACTGCTTGCAAGCGATTAAATGAGAATACTTCATTCAATCTATAATATGGTTACAAAGGTATAATTACACTTCATTTAATAACAAATGACTCCAGGATGTCAAATGTCCTAAAGTATGCCAATGACAAAGTAGAAAAGGACCGTCTCTACCAGTTCCACAATTGGAAGAAGATCAACTACATGTGATCCATCATCAACAAGCTCAAAAAATATAGTGAAAGGAATGACATGGTAAAAAATTTAATACAAATGATTTAAATAGAAGATATATTCTACTACTATATGATAGCTGAGTGAAAGAGAATCCTAGAAATCTAGAGACCACATGGCTAGGCCTTCTTATTTTCAAAGGCATATCACCTTTAGGTGTAATCCAACTAGGAACCCTTCAATAAAATATATTTAACTCTGTTGTTAGTGTATCCCACCTTAATAAATATAATGTGTAACAACATTGGCATGTCCACTGGTGAACACCCTAACGAGACACTAGTGGGCATGGGTTGGGCTAGAAACTGCCTTGTGGTAGTTTAAAGTTTCAGCTTATGTAGAATATTTAAAATCTGTTTTATTAGTTAAATGAATATTAGTATTCAAAATTATTAATAAATAATTCTATTATTATCAATAGGTATCACAGAAACATACCCCAAGAAATAAGTACCAACAAAAACATTATCAGATAAAATACTTGTGAGGACCATGGAACTAGTCGAAGATTTAAGAAGTTTGTTAGACAAAAGACTACATTATAACTTGAAAGAGCATTGAAAAAGACATTATTATGGAAGAATAAAATAATGTTACAAATACATCATAAACACTACAAAAAGGATATTGTTCTCAACTCAATGAAAAGGCCCAACTAGAATTTTCAAATTGACTGTAAGTTTGGAGCCAGCAATTTATTTCGACCTAGCCAAAATCCTAAACCTAATGTGACTCTTAATACCGGCATGAATTATGGAACTTATGACATAAAAAATCCAATGAAAGATTTAACCACCAAAAACACTATTGAAAATGCAACAAGATGATGGAGCTTAGTGAAAAGAAGTCGCCTTCACTAAGTGGGCCTGCAGGCTATTTTTGGCGCAAAGTCTATTTTTAGACTATGTCTATTTTTAGACATATGGATCATGGTCTATGAGTTGCAGGATGATATTTATGGATGATTGGTCATGTTGGTAAAAATAGATGGACCTATATTTTTAGACATATTGGTGGAGTCTATTTTTAGACTGCCAGTTTAAAAATAGAATAGTCGAATATTATTAGCTCTTAATAATATCTGGACTATAAACATTATCTTATCCTCTTGCGGCACTTCAGTTCGAGCTACGGATGTGGCACATGATACTGCCAGAAGGAAATATGCTTTTCCTATGGGTTAGTTGACCTATTGCATGATGGAATTCAGTTAGAACTCAAGTGATTGAGTTTGGTGGAGTTGATTGAGGAGTTGATGGAGTTGTGTTCAGTTTGACTTAGTTGAACTAGTTGTATTTAGTCTAACTGAAAAATACACTAGTGATGAGTGGTGTGAATTAATTATTAATTAATTCACTAATTATTAACTCATAAATCAACTAAAGAATATATCAGTTAACTCAGTGCATGGACAGTTCAGTGGAGACAAGTGTTAAAGGTGGGTCAAAGGGTGAGACTACTATCAGTTGTGACTATATATGTGCATGAGATTTGTACAATCATTGATTGAGATTGCCAATGAGGATTTTGCAGTACAAGCCAAGGGAATTCGAACTTGGATCTGATCTATTCTCAACATAGATTGCGCAATACAGACAGGTAAACAATGGAGGAGATTTGAACCCGTGACTTGTTCAGATCTGAGCTAGTTTGTGTGTAGCAGGTGGAGATAGTACTGAGTACTTGTGAGGAGTATTGTACTATGTATTGTTACATGTTCTTTATCATTATAATATATAGATAGTTGGGGGTTTTCAGATATATGCTTTCCCCATTACATACTGTGTTGATATGTGTGATTGATGTTTCAATGTGCGCATGCAATTTTTTTTTAATTCCACAAATTGATGATCAATGGTAGAGGAGGTTATGTATTATGCATGCATTATGCAAATAGTGTATAATAAGGATAATCTCTATGAATAATTGTTATATTATTCAAAATTTCTACATGGTATCAGAGCGAAGTTGATCATCAGATCTATTATTCAGAAAGTGATTACATTTTATTTCTTGAGGCAGAGTCTGTAATCGGGCCAGGTAACCTCTGCATTCATCCTTCTTTTTTAAGGTGAGATATCCGGTAAATTCCCATACAGTCAACCTCTGTATGAGAAATAATTTGTTCTCATGAATTTTAGATCAGAAGCGGTTGAGTTTTGAGCTGGTGGAATTCGAATTTGCAACAGTGTTTTCTTGGTGTCGAAGTTGAAATGTCCTTCAACAGATTGTGATTGGAGTATGCCCTTAAAGGCAGATCGAATTATATTTCATGGAAAGACAGGATGGAGGCAGTGTTAGATGACAATGGGTTGAAGGAGTTCATAGATGCTAAGGTCCCAAAGCCTACTGATGCTACTCAAGTTGATGTTTGGCAAAAGAAGGCAACAAAGTGTCGAAGGATTCTGTTGGAGGGCATGAATGATCACATTGTATCTAGCCTGCATGGAAAGGATTCTCCATACTTGATGTGGAAAGCATTGAAAGATTTATTCGAAAGCAAGAGCGACCAGAGGAAGTCGGCTCTCAAGGATAAAATCAGAAATATAAAGTGTGAGAGAGGAGACAGTATGCCCAAGTATCTCACGAAGTCCACCCAATGCCGGGATGAGCTGGGAAGTGTGGGGGTGACAGTCAATGATGAGGACTTAGTGAGCTTGGATATCTTTGGTCTTCTGAAGAGTTGGCATTCCCATCCAGACTCTCTCAATGGTCGGGAGAAATTGCCAGGATGGGAGAGACTTTGGTCTGATCTTTTGCAAGAGGAGATTAGGTGGAATACTAGGGACGGATCTTCATCAAAGGCATTTGATGAAGAAAATTGCGCTTTTGCTGCCAAAGCAAAGAAGGGGAAGAACAAGAAAGCTTCTCATTCTAGTACGAAAGGCAAGAAGCAAGACATGTCCAAGGTGAAGTGCTTTCACTGTCACCAGCATGAACATTATGCCACAAATTATCCGCAGAAGAAGAAAAATAAGCAAGTTGTTGGATCTGCAGTAGGAGAGGCCTTAGCCTCACAGTTTGAGCTAGTTTTTTCACTGATCGCATGCTTGGTATCAAGTGTGATGGGATCGGTATGGTTCCTAGACAGTGGTGCATCTTTTCACATGACAGGAGATCGAGATTTGTTTTCTGATCTAGATGAGAAAGATCTTGGAGTGCACATCAAGATGGACAATGATGGTAGATACAGTGCGACCGGTATCGGTACCATTTCCTTTGAGAGGGAGTATGGTAAACCCTTCGTATTAAAGGAAGTGATGCATGTTCCAGGATTGAAGAAGAATCTTATCTCTGTGGTGATGTTAGAAGACAAGGGATATGATGTTGTCTTCAGCGATGGAAAGGATTTCCTGCGCAATAAGACAACTGGAGAAGCCCAGAAGATAGGGGTTTGAGTCAAGAACCTTTATCAATTGCATGTAGATGGCTGCGCAGCAATGGCATGCAAGGTAGCAGGATTGGTGAGCTAGGATGATGGCGAGCTGTGGCACCGGAGATTGGGCCACCTTCACCATGGAGCCTTGAAGATACTGCAGCAGATTTCTACTGGGCTTCCTAAAGGCACTCTTGCGCAGTCAGATCAGTGCAAGGGGTGTGCTTTGGGAAAATTTGTGAAAGCCACCTTTCACGAGAAGGATAGTCATGCCACGACAATCCTTGAGAGAATTCACATAGACGTGTGTGGACCTTTCTCAGTAGCTTCGACAGCAAAGCACAAGTACTATGTGATCTTTGTTGATGATTTCTCTCGAAAATGATTGATCTTCTCCATGCAGAAGAAGAGCGAGACATACTCAAAGTTCTGTGAGTTCAAAGCACTGATCGAGAAGGAATCGGGGAAGAAGGTGAAGGCTCTTAGGAGCGACAATGGTGGTGAATTCATCTCTAGCGATTTCAAGGACTTCTGCAGCGCAGAAGGGATTCAAAGAGAGCTCATAGCTCCCCATAACCCACAGTAGAACGAGGTTGCTGAGTGGAAGAACAAAATGATTGTGGGTGCTGGATGAGCGATGTTGCATGATCAAGGCCTACGCCTTAACTTGTGGGTGGAGGCATGGAATACTGCAGTATATGTGCAGAACCGTCGTCCTCACAAGATACTTGGCATGAGTACACCCGAGGAGGCTTATTCTGGTAAGAGGCCTGATATTTCCCATTTGAGGATTTTGGTTCTCCTGTTTACATGCATGTGATGAAGGATGCCAGGAAGAAGCTGGAGCCGACCGCAGAGGTTGGGATATTTGTGGGGTACACTGATACACCCCACAACTATCATGTGTATTTTCCAAACAGTCGCAAGACTGTTGTACGACGAGATATCAAATTTTAGGAGGAGAAAGCCATGAAGTGTTCGCTTGAGAGGGAGCCACACTTGCATCAAAATGAGGAGCTATTTGTTCCTATGGATGAGCTTCAGGATGTGGATCAGCCACAAGATGAAGTTCATGGAGTGTAAGAGACCACTCATGCAGTGCCAACCATCAGAGGGTAAAAGCGCACTATAGAAGTTGAGCAACTGGCTCAAGATGTAGAGAAGGTTGTAGGACCACCTACAGCACAACGCAGACAGAGACAGTCACCTGATCGGTACACCGGATATGTGGCTCTTGTGAGCAAATGTGTTGTGACTGAGCCATCCTCTTTCGAGGAAGCTGTGGAGGATTCCGCATGGGTAGATGCCATGGTGGAAGAGTATGATTCGATTGTCAGAAACAATGCATGGGAGATTGTCCCAAGACTAGAGGGGAAATTAGTGGTGGGTTTTAGATGGATCTACGAAGTGAAGTAGGAAGCTGACGGGAGTGTGGAGAAGTATAAGGCAAGATTTGTTGCCTTAAGCTTCTCATAGATAGAGGGGATCGATTATGAGGAGACCTTTGCACCTGTCGCAAGGTATTCTTCCATGCGGACGATTCTTGCTCTCTCAGCATAGATGGGGTGGCACATCCATCAGATGGATGTGAATACTGTGTTTCTCAACGAGTCATTAAGGAGGAGGTGTACATAGAGTAGCCCGAAGGTTTCGAGATCTTCAGCAGCGAGTCACATGTGTGCAGGCTCAAGAGAGCGTTGTATGGGTTGAAACAAGCACCTCGTGTTTGGTACACACAGATAGACAGTTATTTCATCGGACTTGGATTCTCCAACAGTGAGGTGGATCCTAACCTATACCAGATTGTGGTGGAGGGTAAGTTGCTGATCATTGTACTTTATGTAGATGATTTGATTTTGACGGGAGATGAGCTGTTGATACTTTCATGCAAGGAGGATCTTGCTAGGGAGTTTGAGATGAAGGACTTAGGCCTCCTTCATTATTTCATGGGATTGGAAATTTGGTAGTGCAGTGATGGACTATTTGTTTCTCAGGGTAAGTATGCCCAGGAGATACTGGAGAAGTTCAACATGCATGGTTGCAAGCCTGTTGATACTCCTCTTCTTGGAGGTTGGAGGAAAGAGGATGCTACCTTAGCGGAGGTAGTTGATGCCACTGTTTATTGACAGTTGGTGGGGTCGCTTATGTATCTGGTCAATACACAACCTGATATATGCTATGCTGTTAACCAGCTTTCAAAGGCTATGGTTAAGCCAACGAAGGTCTTCTGGATGGCATGAAAGCATGTATTGTGTTATCTCAGAGGCACATGTGGATATGGATTGTGGTATAGACAGGAGGATGAGGTGAAGCTATGTGGCTTCACAGATGCAGATTGGACAAGGAGCCCAACAGACAGAAAGAGCACATCTAGAGGGATATTTAGTATCGGGTCGACATTAGTTTCTTGGTACAGGAGGAAGTAGAGATCCGTGGCACTCATTTCAGCAGAGGCCGAGTATATGGCAGCAAGTTTGGCTGCATGCAAGGCTATATGGATGAGGAAGATCCTAGTCAGGTTGTTCGGGTCACACTTGGACCCTACTGTGATTTATTGTGATAACCAGAGTTACATTAAACTCTCAGCTAATCTAGCATTTCATGATAGATCCAAACACATCAACATCAGATGCCATCATATCAGAGATTGTGTGCAGCAGAGAATCATGTTACTTTCATACATTCCCACGGAGGATCAGGATGTTGATATCTTGATGAAGGCACTTACCAGGAGCAAACTCGAATACCACAGAGGCGGGATAGGGGTTGTAGATAATCCATATCTTGTTGAGAGGGAGTGTTGAAAATGCAACAAGATGATGGAGCTTAGTGAAAAGAAGTCGCCTTCACTAAGTGGGCCCGCATGCTATTTTTGGCGCAAAGTCTATTTTTAGACATATGGATCATGGTCTATGAGTTGCAGGATGCTATTTATGGTTGATTGGTCATGTTGGTAAAAATAGATGGACCTCTATTTTTAGACATATGGGCGGAGTCCATTTTTAGAATGCCAGTCTAAAAATAGAATAGTCGAATATTATTAGATCTTAATAATGTTTGGACTATAAACATTATCTTATCCTCTTGCAGCACTTTAGTTTGAGCTATGGATGTGGCACATGCAACTTCTAGAAGGAAATACGCTTTTCCTATGCATTAGTTGAGCTATTGGATGATGGACTTCAGTTAGAACTCAAGTGATTGAGTTTGGTGGAGTTGATTGAGGAGTTGATGGAGTTGTGTTTAGTTTGACTTAGTTGAACTAGTTGTATTTAGTCTAACTGACAAATACACTAGTGATGAGTGGTCTGAATTAATTATTAATTAATTCACTAATTATTAACTCATAAATCAACTAAATAATACATCAATTAACTTAGTGCATGGACAGTTTAGTGGAGACAAGTGTTAGAGGTGGGTGAAAGGGTGAGACTACTATTAGTTGTGACTATAGTTGTGCATGAGATTTGTACAATCGTTGATTGAGATTGCCAATGAGGATTGTGCAATACAAGCCAAGGGAATTCAAACTTGGATCTGATCTATTCTCAACTTGGATCGTGCAGTAGAGGCAGGCAAACAGTGGAGGAGATTTGAACCCGTGACTTGTTCAGATCTAAGCTAGTTTGTGTGTAGCAGGTGGAGATAGTACTGAGTACTTGTGAGGAGTATTGTACTATGTATTGTTACATGTTCTCTATGATTATAATATACAGATAGTTGGGGGGTTTTCAACTATATGCTTTCCCCTTTACATACTGTGTTGATATTTGTGATTGATGTTTCAATGTGCACATGCAATTTTTTTTTTAATTCTGCAAATTGATGATCAATGGTAGAGGAGGTTATGCATTATGCATGCACTCCGCAAATAGTGTATAATCAGGATAATCTCTGTGAATAAGTGTTATATTATTCAAAATTTCTACAAACACCACAAAAACATGGTCACGTGTTCCATGTGAGACAAAATTAAAAGTTGGCACTTTAATCAAGGTAATGGGACAATCAATGTTACAAAAAACATAACACATTAATGTTGATACAAACCTACAAAATCATTTGATAAATCCAAGGAATACATCATTTTCTCCCATCTTTGCACTTAAGTATCCAACTGTTGTTTACAAACTTACAGATCTTCCTCATTTCTCTAAAAAAATTAATTCTAGTTTCTCCAATCCTTACCTCTTAAAACGTTTGAAAGGAGGAGAGTTTGAAGAATATTTTCAAATGACGATGATATTAGCACAGACTTAAGTTGAGGAGACCATAGTGGATCCCTAAACAAAAGTAAAATTTGATAAGCCTATAACTACATAGTTTGAGGTCTTCTTCCATAATATTAGACAATAAAAGATTGAGGAAACATTATGGGGCAAGAATATGACCTCAGTTATGAAGTGGGACTTGGTAATCAAGCAATGAAACATGGAAACACAATTTTTATATACTACTGGAATCTGTGACTATTGGTGCTCCACTAGTTTCATAATTCTAGGTGATGAAAGAAGAAGCTTCCATGTTAATTTTAAGTGGCTTTCATGATGGAGTGTTGTGGCTATAAAATCCATTAACCATTATGATGACCATCATTCACACAATTATTAACTTATCGCATAAAGGAAATAAACTTCCTAGGATAGTCAACTCTAATTCCTGGTTAAGGTAGTCTACAAGAGGAGTCAGTCAAAATAAATTAAAGGGACCTATTATTGGGCAAGTATCATACCCACAAATCAAGTTGGTGTCCATTATAGTCTCCCTCTATCTTACTTAAAATGCTAGATCATCCACTGTGAAGCTAAAAAATTTGGAATAAATTAGGAAAATTGTCAAGTTGTAAAAGTAAGAAACTAGGGGGACCAAGTTAAGAACATATAAAAGACTAACTGCAAAGAATGTCAAGGTTTTGGTAAGAAAATATAGTTCATGTCATTTCTTATTTCGTTAGCCATGTTGTAGGCCACTTTGGTCAATTTTTTCTCTTCTGCTAGAAAGTTCATGCTATTGATGAGGAACACTAAGTGATTCACTAGTAATAGGTTGGGAAAGATAGATTCTGTAACCCTAGAAGAACTGTTCATTGGTTGATGAATATTAAAAAATATATCACACCAATGGAAAGTCCCACAGCAGGTCCACTAGGCCTTACTAAGGAAGTTACACATATAACATGGTCTAGATTCAACAAGAACTTGGTATAACTCAAATGATATTTAGCCAAAATACTTATCATATTAGCCATTCACACTTGAAATTTTTTGTGAGCTAAGTCACAGAACAACACAATATTCTTATTCTATAGGAAATATTCCAAGCACTAACTGAGAAAATTTTCCCCTTATGTGATAATGACCAGGAAGAGGAAAGAGAGGGAAAATTGTACTTGTCACCTTAAGAACAATTGACTACAAAGAATTCGAAATGATAATAAATAGATCTTGCTACTAACGAAGATTAAAATATTGGAAGAAAATGATCAGAAGTACTAAAATATATAACCCTAGATCACCCCAAGCTCTTAAAAAATTTGGATGAAATAGGGAAACAAGTATTACAAGAAACAACTATGAAGGCTAAGTTGACCCGATGACAAACTGAGGAAAGTGATTTCATGGGACAATCTATATGGCCTCAAATGTGGGAAACACTTGGGAAAGAAAGGGATTTTTTTATCAAGAATATCATGTAGAATATATTGGTACAATATGGAAAGGAAAAGGAATAGGCTTAAGATAAGAAAGGTATAGGTCGATTTATGGAGATAATAATATCATCCCCAATATAAAGTACTAAAGGGAGCTCGAGCTCAACAAAGTGCTCGGTGTGGAGCCTGATTATCTTCTTCATTTAGAGGTATCACCACACGGGACCCCAGTTCGTAATGTAGTGGAAATTCGGCCCGTAATATTTGCACTGCAAGGGGGGTCCAAAGGGGTGGCTGCGGACTTTGGGAGCCCCCTCCCTGGCGGGGGATCAGGGGCAGTGCCCCCGAAGCTAAAAATAGATGTAAAATTGCCTTGTAAAATGTTGTAAATTTGTAGTCAATCTAGGTCACTCATTAGGCAAAGATCTAACTATAGAATTTATGTTTAATTTATCATTTTTTGCCATAGAAGGTAAACCCTTGCTATTTATGAGGGAATTGTATTTCATCTATGTAGATCTGTATTCTGAGTGAGAAAGAGAGAGGACATTGTGTGAGAGCAAAGAGGGAATTACAATGGATCTTTTGTAGGTTGTATCTCTTCAGTTTGCTATATAATATAAAAGGAAGAACTGGTTGTTTCCCATGGATGTAGCCCAAATTGGGTGAACCACATATATTTGTGTCTCTCTTGCTTTATGAGTTTTCTGTGTTTATATTTCTGCAATATATTTTATGTGTTGTGTTGTACCTTAAGAAACCAATTTCCTGGCTGTGGAGAAATTATGCTTAAGACATTAATGATTATTGTTTGTTGTCACTTATTTGTCACTTTATTGTTTGTTGTGTTCTCAAATCAAGGACCTCGAAAACCTGGTCTTTAACTGTTAATACATGTATGACAAGAACATCTCAGAATGCCATTTATTTCTACATATAAATGATGAATGAAGAAAGCTTGAAGGAGAAGTTAAAGATAATATGCTTCTTAACACAGAACCTACTATTCGTTAATTAGAAGAATTATGAAAATGAGAAATGAATCATAGACACTATGTTGCTTAACACAAAAACTATTATCTACGACCCTTAGAGAAGTTAAAGATAATATGTTGCCTTACATAGAAACTATTATCTATAACTCAGAAAGGAAGGAGAAAACTTCAAGTATAGGAGCACTCTTTTAAGGAATTTTAACTTTATCTACATAAGCAAATAAATACCTACAGCTTCATTACTATACTTGAAAGAAGAAAACACAAGATGACAGATGACAGAGAAGCTTACAAAATTATACCAAAAAATTCATGGAAACTTTTGATTCTTTCATTAATCAATAGTTATATCAGGAATACAGTGGCCTAGTCTCTGGGTTCTCAAAATTTTCAACCCCTTCTTTGTAAATTTTTCTCCTTTTATACATTTGTGAAACAATTGTTGATCTTTGAAACTGTCAAACTACTAAATTGTTTCCCTAACTATCTGAATTAAAAACTATTATAAGATTTTACAGAGGGTAAAAGACACCTCAAAGAACATCAAATAACAAGAACATAACTGAATTTAGAATAGGATGATAATTGTTGGGTTTCTCTATTAATCTGCTACCGAGTTCCTCTGTATATGCCTAAATAATGATTAATCCATTTTAGTCGTGATAAATTGTGTTAGCCGTGCATAAATCTAGCCTTACGTATGTATCGGGCGTTTTGATTGGCCAAAACATAAGGGAAATCACACCAATTGCCTTCTTCTTCAGATTCGGTTCTAATACTGATTTTTCCTTTATACAATGAAATTAATGCAAACCTTTCGTTTACAGTGAAACTCAAAAATAATTAAATATATTGCATAAACCCATCGGTTCTGCCTTTTCAGCACTCTGTTGACTTCCCATTGCAAATTGCAATCAACCCTTTCCAGTGGTGTACTAACCCAATCCTTTACAAACTACATCACTGCAGACCCACCAGAGTTATAAAACGTGATATATAACAATATCGTGTTTGAAATCCCATCGCATATTGTAATCAGTCAATAAACTAATCACATATGCATTTGGCACTTTACAGACCCGCCATAATTATAAAGCACGATATATATGCTTTCAGGTTCACCCATCGCAATCACTATCGGCGGAACCAACATCTATAGCCCTGCGATGTGACATACCCGCCAAGATTTTACAACATAATATATATGTGTTGCAGGTCCGGCCTGTCACAAATCGCAATCGGCATACCACATACATATATAAAGTGTTATGTGATGATTGCAGACCCGCCGGGGCTTATAAAACATAATATATATATATACGCTTTGGGTCTAGCTTGTTTAGCGCTTATTTCTATTATAATCCTTTATAATAGAAATACATATAAAAATGCGTAACCATACCTTTTTCCACCTTTTCGAAAGCCTTTGCACAGTTTTCAAGATACGCGTTTATCGCAATGGGCGATTGGTGATTCCTCTGGTAATAATAACTACCCGCTGCATCTTTGCAATTATGATTTAATCACATCGCTAACATATATATATATATATATATATATATATATATATATATATATATATATATATATATATATTTTGGTTATGGCTCCATAAACCATTTATAATATGATTTAACTTGATCACATGGGCTAGTTCCTTTACACTTGTTTCTTTGTGCTTTGATTTCAATATGCAATTTATTACATCTCCCTCTTGCCTTATCTTTTTAAAGATATTTTTAAGTGTTTTTTGAATGAAACATGAATATTAAAGGCAACAAAAAGCACATGTTACAACATCCGGCTCCACCTAGGGATAATGATTTTGCCATAGAAGGACTGACAACTGTAGATTAGTGCCGTATTTATTAGGCATGGAGTCATATATAGCTTCACCAAGCTTAACTATGTGAAAATTTGTACAACGAACCCACACCAATATCTGTAGTGATAAGATTCTTGCATTTTGATAGCAAAATATTGAGAATTGTAGATCAGTAGCCTTAGTTGGGCACGGAGTCCAAAACTATGAAAACTCTAAAATTTGACAACTAAAACCTGACAATCTTGAAGTATGACACCTCTGCAAACCTGTTTCCAACTGGGAAAGTCACCCTCATTCATCAACTAATGATTAAGCTAAAGAACCACAACTGGAAACCAAATGCTCAACACCTGAGCTTATTTATGTACAAGTTCATACATATGTATGTGATTGATCTCCATCAAGTGAAGTCAATCTTCCAATGGTACCAGGCTATCATTTGGTTCCTTAATCTAGAACCATTCTATGAGTGAATCTTGAAAATTCAATTCATCCTGAACAAAAAATAAATTATGCATAAAAGAAACTCACAACAAAAATTAGGAGTATGTCCACAAAATGATATGTGTAGACTGTTGATAAATTCTTCCATGTAATCTGCCACAGGATCTTCAAAAGTATAAGAAAAAATATGTTCTTGATCAGATCCAAAAAATAAATTCGCTGTGTATGAAGGTTTATGCTCGATTAAACCTTTTGTTGGGATAATATGTTCAAAAAAACAATCGGCAACATCTTTAAGAAAATTATCTATGTCACTTTTATGTCTCCACTTTTCATCTCTAAGCTTTGATTGAAGTTTTAAGCTCAGGAAGAAAAAGAAATTTTTTCAGATTACTATATGACATATGGTCAACTTCAAATAGATTGTTTACCTCTGATCCATGGGCATCATTATGTTCTTCAATACAATGATATACAATCTCTTTATCAGCTTTCTTTTTACATAAGATAGCATCTTTTGCTATGATAGATGGCTCAATATAATGTTGTCCAACATATCCCACTCACTGGTTTCTTCCTGTGTGTTCAACACCTGACTGATGAACGTGAAGAGCTTCATCCTATTCTCCATTTAACCCTTTTTCATCATAAATAGGAGGATCATTAAATTTAACAAAATAGGAACTCTATGGATTTATTTGCAACTTAATTATTTCTTCCTCTTCTTGACTGTTGAGCAGAAATTCTTCATGCATGTTTGAATTTTCCTCGATCTGAATACTCTCTTGATTTCCTTTATTCACTTTTTTTGTAGGTTGAGATTCTTGTGGAGTCACCTTTAGCGAGGAAGTTGAAACTTGCTGCTAAATTTTATTTTCTTGGCTTCTTGATATTTTTCTCGATCTCAAGTCATATTTCTTATGTAATTTAGTCTGCATAAAATCATATAATTGCTCCCAATATTCATCAATTTTATTTTCATTATGAGTGGCATCTTTTTCATCATATTCATACTCTTCCCCTTCGATACCAAGTTCATCTTCATCTACTACATATAACATAGGTCTCTAAGAATTCTTTTTTTTCTAACTCTAACTTATTCAACCTATCTGAGAAAGTTTTAATTATATTACACATATCCTCCAATGTTTGACTTTGAGAGGATTCAATCTTTACCTTTCCCTTCTCTTGGATAGGTTGTGTCTCTACTAATTTTCGTGCAACCACCAGATTTGCTTCTATCTCTAAAGCGTTTGTTTGGATCTCATTAATTTGGCTATAAACTCTCTGAATATTTGATATATTATCAACAAAATTATTAGTTTCATCAACAAGATTATCTTGAGCCTTTAAAGTTTCTTTAGCATCATAATTTTCACAACAACCTTAAAAAGGAAACTTGTGAGGATAATAAGTTCTACAATAAGAATTGAATACTAAATGGAAATATTTCAAAGATGAAATACTTGAATGAGGCAGAGACATGAACCAAACCATAGCTTCTAGGTCCAAAGGAAACAAAAGCAACTTCATCTTCACATATTCATGAATGATGCCCCGCTGCTCCATGCATTCATGAAAATCTTGGAGGTGCTGAGCTAGATCTTCATACTCCTTTCTACTGAACTTTGGAAGATACTCATTCTGCACATAAAATGTAGGCATATCATGAGGATAGCCGGTAATCCCAGCAAAATCAAATGGATCGAATTTATGGACGAAGAATGTAGGGAAAGCCATTAAAACCCAGAAAAGAAAACTTCAAAGTGCAGTGAAGTCGCCAGTCAATGTTGTAAGTGAAAATCATTGGTGTGAATGTACAACCAACTGTTGAAAATTGTCATTCTCAAGAATCAGCTTCAAACTTGATAAACCCAAGGAAAATTGCTCTTATTTAATTGATTTTATTCAAAACAACCAAATATTCCCTCCTCACTGAACAACCAAAGGAAAATATTGAAAACCCAGGGAAAATTATTCTTCTCCTCTCTCCCCGGCAACGGCACCAATTAATGTTTTACCTTAAGAAACCAATTTCATGGCCGTGGAGAAATTGTGCTTAAGACACTAATGATTATTTTTTGTTGTCACTTATTTGTCACTTTATTGTTTTTTGTGTTCTCAAATGAAGGACCTGGAAAACTTTCTCTTTAAACCTTAATACATATATGGCAAGAACATCTCAAAATGCCTTTTGTTTCTAGAAATAAATGATGAATGAAGAAATCCTGAAGGAGAAGTTAAAGATAATATTCTGCTTAACACAGAGCCTACTATCCGTTAGAACAATTATGAAAATGAGAATTGAATCATAGACAATATGTTTTTTAACACAAAAAATACTATCTGTGACCCTTGGAGAAGTTAAATATAATATGCTTACACAGAAACTATTATCTATAACTTAGAAAGGAAGGTGAAAACTTCAAGTATAGGAGCGCTCTTTAAAGGAATTTTAACTTTATCTACATAAGCAAATAAAGACCTGCAACTTCATTACTATACTTGATAGAAGAAAACACAATATGGCACATGACAGAGAAGGTTACAAAATTATACCCAACAATTCATGGAAAATTTTGATTCTTTCATTAATCAACAGCTATATTAGGAATATGGCCTAGTCTCCGGGTTCTCAAAAATTCAAACCCCTTCTTTGTAAATTTTCCTCCTTTTATACATTTGTGAAACAATTGTTGATCTTTAAAACTGTCAAACTATTAAATTGTTTCCATAACTATCTGAATTAAAAACTATTACATGATTTACAGAGGGTAAAAGACACCTCAAACAACATGAAATAACAGGAACATAACTGAATTTAGAAGAGGATGATAACTGCTCGCTTGCTCTGTTAATCTGCTATCGAGTTCCTCTGTATATGCCTAAATAATGATTAATCCATTTTAGTCGTGATAAATTGTGTTAGTTGTGCATAAATCTGGGCTTACATATGTATTCGGCGTTTTGATTGGCCAAAATATAAAGAAAATCACACCAATTGCATTCTTTTTCAGATTCAATTCTAATATTGATTTTCCCTTTATAAAACGAAATTAATGCAAACCTTTGATTTACAGTGAAACTCAAAAATAATTAAATATGTTGCATAAACCCATCAGTTCTTGCTTTTTAGTGCTCTGTTGACTTCGCATCACAAATCACAATCGGCCCTTTCCAATCATGCATAAACCCAATCCTTTACAAACTACATGACTGCGGACCTGCCAAAGTTATAAAATGTGATATATAACAATATCGGGTCCGAAATCCCATCGCATATTGCAATCGATGAATGAACTAATCACATATGCATTCGGCGCTTTACGAACCCACCGGAATTATAAAGCACGATATATATGCTTTCGGGTCTGACCGTTGCAATCATTATCGACGAAACCAACATCTATAGCCCTGCGGTGTGGCGAACCCATCGGAACTTTACAACATAATATATATGTGTTTCAGGTCTGGCCTGTCGCCAATCACAATCGACATACCACATACATATATAAAGTGTTATGCGATGATCGCGGACCAGCCGGGGCTTATAAAACATAATATATATACGCTTCGGGTCCGGCCTGTTTAGCGCTTATTTCAGTTATAGTCCTTTATAGTAGAAATACATATAAAAATGCATAACCATACCTTTTTCCACCTTTTCCAAAGCCTTTGCACAATTTTCAAGATATACCTTTATCGCAATCAATGATAGATATATATAGATATTCGTTATGGCTCCATAAATCATTATAATATGATTTAACTTGATTCACATGGGCCAATTCTTTTACACTTGTTTCTTTTGTGCTTTGATTCTGATATGCAATTTATTACATCTCCCTCTTGCCTTACCTTTTTAAAGATATTTTCAAGTGATTTTTGAATGAAACATGAATATTAAAGGAAACAAAAAATACCTGTTACAACATGTTCCATTGCTCTGTAATATATAATTTTCTAACACAAAGAAACCAAGTACCAAACAATCATAGGCACTAGTCAACTTGACAATTAACTCCCTACCAATTGAAACAATAATAATAGAAGAAGAAATCACTAATTGAAAGAGAAACAAGGGGAGTCATGTCCAAGATGTCTTTATAGAACATATAGATCTAGCTAACTTTGGAAAATGTACAATAATTAAGGAATAACCATATGATTCATATATAGTATATGACATACCCTAACAACAACAAGGACAATAGTAATAAAAACAATCAATAAAGGGTCAGTTTACTAGTGTTCCATAACAATCTAGTCATCAAACTCATTTCCCTCACCAATAACTTAAAATCCAGTGTAATGAAGAACAGCCATACAGAATCATTCAACTAGCTACCATTTTATGATCCATTAACAAAAGTTAGCCTAGCTCTAACAACCACTACGTGAATTCATTAAATGATTCATATAACTTCTTAATTGTAAAATACCCTCATTATTCTTATTGTAGAATTTATTTCTACAAATTTTTAAATATAACAAGTCCAAATCCCCCCTCTTTGGGATGAATAAGGAAATAATGTTGTAGAAGAATTTGGAGGGGATGTTCAACTTAGTGAACTATTCCCATCGAGCTGATATATATGACTGAGCCTTGGACTACAAGGTAGGTTAGTCAACTCCCTGTTGGGTTAACTAACCAATTCAGTTAGAAAGTGTAATTTTCTAAAGAAAATATAAATATGGATGTATTCGACATTATGAGGAGAGTTTATGTTGTGATTCTATATAATTTTTCAGTCCAAATTTTGCATAAAAAGACTTGGAGAAATCTAGGTGGAAATTGATAGTTTTGGTGGAGTTTCACGTAGAAGTGAAGAACATGAAATATCACGAAGTACCAACACACAAAATTGCCATAGAAGGATTAGTGAACAATATTATCACCGAAAGAAAGAGCACGTGGAAAGGATTAGTGCGTGAGGAATTTGAGTTGAAGGTTGGTTCAATTATTTTTAACTGAGTCCTTTAAACCAATTTTGATTAGATAAAGAATATTAATTGTAATTTAGCAACCCATGGGAAAGTCCCATGGAAAATATTTTCCATGTTAATGAGGTAATATTGGGTCCACATAATCATCTATAAATAGGTGTAAGCAAACATTATTTGGGTTGGTTACTTCTGGGGTTAATCGTGGGTTGATAAATTTTTTAGGTACTGATTGGTAAATCTCTATGCATGATTGATATGATGATGTTGTGATGTTGTTGTGAATAGGATAGTGAGCCGAACTGGGGTAGAAGTGGTAATGTTTTAATGATTCACCTAAAAATTTGTAAATATTAATAGAAGATATATGAAGGATGGTTTTTCCAAATTCATGTGTTTTATATGATGGTTGCATGATACATTAAGTTGTGTTGTATTATAGTTTTGAGTATTTTGTTGCACGCTGAATGTTTGAAAATGAGGCACCCCTTTCAAACTGTTAATGTTTTGATATATGACATGTATGTTATGAATTTTTGTGATTGGTTCTTATTATCATGAACTAAACACTATAAAATTTTGAAGAGGATAGTTTGTGTGTATATTTGAATTCCCTTCATTACTGCAGAATTTTGGTTCCTATAGTCCCCATAGGTGCCTCAAGTGAGACTTCATCTATTTTGCAGGTGATGGTGAAAGGGTCGGCATCTAGTGCAGTTTTGTTGGATAGGCGTTGTGTGATGAGTTGGTTCAGACCATCCCTAGTTCCAAAAAATTGTTCCCTTTCCAATACCAAGATCTATTATTTAATGAAATGTGAAATCCCACTAACGTGGAGATAATTATGGGATCGAAGAAAAAGAGCTAGAATTTGTTGCAAGTGAGATAAGAGATTAGTCGGTCAACAAAGAAGAGTGGTTACAAAGGTATTTATTCATTAATTTTCATGATATTTTATTTATTGAATTCAAAACTTTGTTAATATAGTGGATATAAAGGTTGAATGCTAAGAATAGGAATTGGCAATTGACAATTTGTAGAGCCAAAAGTATGGACCCTTGAATTGGTTTAGCAAGTACAGTTAGTAAGTAATAAGATAATGGTTTGCAGATTTTTGTGGTGTGGTATTTGAGGTTCTGAATTTGGATATTTCATAGTCTTCATTTTTGCATTGTTGATGTTTCGAGTCTAGAACAAGACTCATCATCAAGACTTATTAACAAAAAAAGAGAAAACAGGAACTATAAATATAAATATAATCAGATGAGTTGTGATGCTGACCAGTTCAAGCTTGATTTTTATTTTTGTTTTAATTATTTGTTATTAATAACTTATTTAATTTATTTAATTTTATAATTTTTTTCTATAATTCTTACTTTGTTATAATCATGCTTTAATGGAATTATTGTTAACCTATTTTTATTATTATATCTATGCCTTATAATATACTTACTAAATTAGTTCAAGATGTTATTAATTAAAATCATACATATATGTTTATTGTTATAAGATTAGATTCTCTAATTTTTATCTTTATTTTAATTATATTCAAATTAAATTACAATAGTTTTTTGGTTATGTGTAAAGTGTTAATATATTACTTTAATATATTTAGAATTTGGATATTTAAGTTTATGCTAATGTCTTATTTCTAAGGTAATTTTAATTATAATCTTAATTTTGTTTGATATAAAGTCAATTTATTGTAATGAGATTTAATTTTAAAATTGTGATTTTTTGTTTTATTTCATTATATTCTGATTAATTACAATTTAATAGTTTATGTTTGTAGAAGTGTAATATATTATTATACTAATATTTGCTTCCTGATTTGTATATGTTTATGTTTTTTTTTCCCCTAGGAAAAAGTCGTAATTTTATTCATAATTGAAAAAATTACATTTTGTAGATGCCGAGGCATATGCAAATGGCTGATCCTGCAATGACAGGCAGCGAAACAGAGACAATAACACTAAGTAGCAGAAGAACTATTCCTGTAAATACAGGTAACAACAGAGTAACAGAAAAAAGAAAATATGTTCCAGCGAGCTTATACTTTTCTTCCCTTCTTCTTCTCCACCCGACGCCATCCTCCTGAGTCAGCAGTGGGTGTGATAATTGCTAGCTGGTTTTCCATTGTGATCATTTGTAGTTCTTTATCTGATTCTGAGCCTTCTGAGCTGTGGGTTCTCTTTATACCACTTGTTTCCATCTGTAACTCCTGCTGCGGATCTGAGATGATCGGTCCCGTATGAGTAGAAGGAGTATTCGCTACCGGGGTTTGTTTTTGTCCCATTTGAGGGGCTGGTTCCGTCTGGTTCTCTGTGAGATCCTCATTTAAGTCCTCTTCTTCTATTGGGTCTGTGTGCTGCCAGCCTTTGGGCTTTTTTTGTGTTTTCTTATTTTTCCTGGGGTCCTTTCGAGCCAATGGACAGTTGTATTGTAGGTGCCCTGTCTGCATACAACTCCTGCATCGGAATGCTGTGTTTTCGTAGTCAAGCTGCTGTATCCATTGTGTATTATTGTAGTTCAGTGTGATATGATCAGGTAGCCCCTCACTCAAATCCACTTCTACACAGATTCTGGCGAATGTGAAGATTCCTCTGATAGTTCTTTCTTCATCCATTTTAAGGAATTTCCCCAATGAGTTCCCTATGGCGATTAACACTTTTGGATGCCAGAAGTGTATTGGGAGTCCGTGTAGCCTCACCCATACAGGCATTTTTGAGACTATCATTGTAGCTGCATCGAAGTCCGGGAACCAGGGGGTGATGAAGAGACCGGCACTGCCCCAGAACCAAGGCCCCTGATTGATAATGCTGTCTCTTTCCTGTTCTGTATTAAATCTAACTATGAAAAACCCTTTAGGGCAGAGATAAATTTCACAGTTAGGTGACCATGTTGAGTAGATCCATTGATGCATGGCATCTGATTTAGGCCAGAAGCCATTGAATCTACGAATAACTGCAGTATTAGATAAATCTGTATGTATGCTATTTACCTCTGGCATAGCTATTTGTAGAGTTGGTGATTCTGGTTTTTGTTCTACGATGTAGGGTCCCGGCAGCTCTAATGGTGGTATTGTTTTATTATCCATTTTTTTCCCTCTCACTGCATCCCGAAAAGAGCTGGTGTTTTTTGAACTGGTTCCGCTGCTTCCACCACACAGTCGCATATTAAGCATGATGGTTGAATCATTGGTAATGCCGTAGTGCTGGAGTGTTTGGTTGTCCTGTAAACTATACCCAGAATATATAAGGCTTTGATATTGGGCTGGGGTTCCAAGGTGATCCTGAATCCTCTTCTTTAACTCATGTACATTCATCCCCTTACTGAGTCTGATACAGATATGTTTTCCTTCAATAGATTTAATGAAAATCTGGAGCTGATCTGTGTTCGTGTGGAGTAGACCCTGATTCACTGGTTTATGAGCCAGATCTGGCGGAAGTATAGCAGATCTGGGGTTCACATATCTTCCCACTGAGGGAGAGGGAAGGCCGTCTCCAATCAACGGTTTATCCAATGCAATTTTCGCAGATTCGATGCGAGCTGCTGCAGATCCCGCTCTTCCAGCAATGATGTTCTTGAGAAAGCCCCAGATCTGGCCGTCCCCATTCTGTTTGGCTCCCGCATACGTATTATTCTCCAGCCATTCCTCTTCTCCCTTGTCCAGCAGCACACATTGCGGATCTGGTCGTTGGTAGTCTCCGAACCCTCTGTTGGAGCGATGCATCGAGGTGTTGATTTCCCAGATCTGCATTATAGAATACAAAAGAACCTCAATGTACCAAGGAAACTCCATACTTCCAGCCCATACTGTATCTTCGACCATGTCATTAAGAAACGGCCCTATCTCAACAGATCGGCTCCACGGCATGCCAAATAGGGATCTTGGGCCCTTCATATACCTCGGCTTCCCTTTCATGCAGGCAGATCTGCCAGTGTTATGCAAGGCGTATGCGCAGGAGAGCGCATCCAGACAAGACCTCGTCCAGAAAGAGGCAAATCGATCTGGCTTCTGTTCATTGAGGTTCGGATCATGCCAGTCCTTTCCATCAAATGATTCCGCCCTGGGCTAGAGGAATACATCGAAGCCTGAGGGTCCTGCCATCAGTATTCTGCTCGATCCACAGCGAAACACAACTTTAGGGCCTGCGGCAGTGAAGAACTGTCTTCCTGAAACCCTAAGTCCATGTGCAGCCTCCATCGCTTCCTCGGGTAAGTGTTTTTCTTCCCCTGTATATGTCTATGTTGTTGGCTTATTGCTAGTGTATTATAAAATGAATCTTGATTTTTCTTAATATAAAGCCATGATGTTATGATATAAACTAATTGTATCTTCATGCTGCTTAATATATTTTCTATGGTTAGGATAGGGGTGGAGTTAGTTTGTCATATGCTAGTGTCAAAGTGGGGAGGGGGCTCCAAAAATGGGTAAGGGGGTTAAAATTTTTATGGTGGTGGGATGGGGCGGGAGGGGGGATGAGAGGGTGATAGGGAAATTTAGAGGTGGGGTATGTGATAAGTGGGGGGAAATTAGTGAAGGTTAGGGGAAAGACGATGGCCTTGATGAAGAAGAATGGTAAGGGTGATGTGAAGAGAAAATATTATATTCAATGGGTTTGAGAAGGGAAATGCAATTTTTGCTAACTCCAAACCTCCATCCCTATTGAGGTTCTGTGGGTGTTTGATGATTTCAAGTTCCTCCCGCACTTTAAGTTTAATATGATGCTTTTCATTTGCAATGAATTTAGTGTCTTCAAGGTAGATGTGGTGTTTTGTCTTGCTTGCATGCTCGGGTAAAGTTGAAGAATGAGTTCTCTCATTACGAATACCTGCAACATGTTCTTTAAGCCTTCTCTTAACCGACCTGCCTGCTTCCCCAATATAGTGTTCCCCATAAGAAAAACTGATCATATAAACACCTTTGTGTTGTAGGTGCTCTGGTTTGTCTGTGAGAGATTTCATTCTTTGTTTAATAGTCATCATATGTTTGAATGAATTTTTTATATCTTTCTTCATTGGAATTGACGATACACAGGTTGAAAGTCGAGTCCAACACTAGCCAGAATGGTAGAAATGAAGATAGCAGATAGTATGTGCATGGATCAATGTTGCGAAACCCCAATTCTGATCCACTGTATAATAAAACGACTAATGAATTAGACAACATAGTTTCTAGACACAGAGAAATGATACTGAAAGTCGAGAATCACAATCGGAATTCTAACCATGCAGATTTGATTACAAACAGCCCGAATGCCGACTCGTCCAACACCAGCCAAAACAATAGATATCCATGGTCAAAATAAATGTTGACTGATTCGAACAGGTACACAGTTAAAAAAGAAACACTAATAATGAAAACAGTGACATTACTAAGGATAATGGAATACTAAATAAACCAAGTTTAAATGAAATGGACCTAGACTCTGAGCACGTTAACCATGAAAACAATTTAGATAATAGAGCCATAGGCTTAGATAACATAATAAATAAATATAAAATTGATAAAAACACTAATGTAGTAAATACAATTAGATATAATAAAATAAATAATAAGATAGATACTAATATAATGGTACATAAAACTATGAACAACAACCAGAAGAAAATACATGCAACACAACCGATAGAATAGATAATAATATAACAAGAAACTATAATTCCATTAACAATAAAAATGTTATTAATATTTCCTCTTATGAATTGAGAAAGAAAGAAGCTGAGGGCCTCGACAAGGGACTCAATTTCTCCCTGGCCCCCAAATAGATCCCTAATGAAGAAATTATTTGTAGTCTTGAAGATGGAATCAAAGCTCTCAATGACGAAGACAAAGAGCTTGTCAGACAAGAGTGCGTTGTCATCCTAAGGAGAGTCGTACCTCCTAAAAGCAATCTAAACCATGAGCAAATTAAAGCCCTAAAAAGTATAAGGGATAAATGATAGCGTCATTCTAAAGGCTAACAAAGGAGGCGCCACTGTGGTTATGAATCATGAAGAATACATAAAAAAAAATGAAAGACCACCTATATAATAGTGGTAGCTACAAAAAACTTGAAAAAAAACTCATCTTGAAAATCACAAAACTTGTTAAGAAAGCCATTAAAGAGGCTAATCTGGATGAGCAACTGAAAAAGCGCCCGACCCCTGACAGTAAAATTACCCGTCGTAATTATGGGGCCCCTAAAATACATAAAACTGATGTGCCCCTCATACCTATAGTCAATACTATCAAGGCTTCCACATATGAATTAGCAAAGTATGTCCCCAGCACCCTAACACCTCTAGTAGGTAAGACCAGCTCATTCATCAAAGACTCCAACCATTATGTTGAGTTCAATAAAATTTCAAGCTAGATCGAGGAGATAAAATTGTTATTTTTGATGTGGTTCAACTCTTCACTAAGATTCACTTAACTGAAGAAATCCAAGTTGTAAAAGAAGTAGCAGACTCCTAAACTACAAGGTTCACTAAAATCTGCCTCTGTTCTACTTTTTTCACCTTCCAAAGGGAAATCTTTGAGCAAACTTCAAGAGTGGCTATGGGATCACCTCTTTCACCTATTGTAGCCAACCTCTTTATGGAAAAATTTGAGAAGGAGGCTCTTGATTCCTACCCATTAAAACCTAAGTTTTGGATGGAGTTTGTGGAAGACACTAGTGTTCATTGGCCTCATGGGGATGATGAGCTTAAAAACTTTTTAAAACATCTCAATAGCATGTCAAATGACATCAAATTTACAATGGAGGTTGAGGAGAATGATTGCATCCCATTCCTTGATATCCTCCTCATACGAAACAAGGATGGTTCCCTAGGACACAAAGTGTTTAGAAAAAGGGCGCATTGATAATTCCTTCATGCTGATTCTCACCACCATCTAGCCCGAAAGATGGGTGTCCTTAAAACCCTCTTTACTAGAACATGTAGAATTTCATATGAGATCCACATGGAAGAAGAGATTACTTACTTAAGAGAAATATTTATAAACTTAGGATACAACAATAAAGATATCTTCGAAGCCATCGAGAAATCGAGATCCGTAAACAAGAAAGATAAATCAAACAATCCCGCAACTACTAATGCTTACCTTCCATGTATTCATGGAGTCACTAACAAACTAGCTAAAGTTCTCATGAATAAAGATATCAAAAATTTATTCAAACCCATGAAGACTATTAAGCAAAGAATGAAGTCGGTCAGAGAAAAACTAGAGCACCCACAATAGAAAGGTGTTTATATGATCAGTTGTTCTTATAGGGAACACTATATTTGGGAAACAGGTAGGTTGATCCTGATAAAGCTCAAAGAACATGGTGCAAATATTAGTAATGAGAGAAATCATTCTTCAGCTTTAGCCGAGCTTATAGTCAAGAAAAAACACCACATCTTCCTTGAAGACAGTAAAGTCATTTCAAATTAAAAGAATCATTTTAAATGTAAAGTGCGAGAGGCACTTGAAATCATCAAACACCCACACAACCTCAATAGGGATGGAGGTTTGGAAGTTAGCAGAAATTGGATTTCCCTTCTCAAACCCATTCAATAGAAGGTTTTCCCTTTCACATCACCCTTACCATTCTTCTTCATTAGGCCCTTCTTTTTTCCCCTAACCCTCACTAATTCCCCCCCCCTCCTATCACATACTCCTCACCCCTTAAATTTCCCTATCACCCTCTCATCCCCCCTCCCGCCCCTTCCCCCCCACCATAAAAATTTTAACCCCCTTACCCACTTTTGGAGCCCCCTCTCCTCTTTGACCCTAGCATATTACAAAATAACTCCACCCCTATCCTAACCATAGAAATGATATTATGAAACATGAAGATACAATTAGTTTATATCATAACATCATGGCTTTATATTAAGAAAAATCAAGATTCATTTTATAATACATTAGCAATAAACCAACAACATAGACATATAAAAATCAAGAAGCAAATATTAGTATAATAATATATTACACTTCTACAAACATAAACTATTAAATTGTAATTAATTAGAATATAATGAAATAAAACAAAACTCATTACAATAAATTGATTTTATATTAAACAAAATTAAGTTTCTAATTAAAATTACATTAGAAATAAGACATTAGCATAAACTTAAATATCCAAACTCTAATTATATTAAAGTAATATATATACACTTTACACATAACCAAAAAAACCATTGTAATTTAATTTGAATATAATTAAAATAAAGATAAAAAATTGAGAATCTAATCTTATAACAATAAACATGTAGGTTTGATTTTAATTAATAACATATTGAACTAATTTAGTAAGTATATTATAAGGCATAGATATAATAATAAAAATAGGTTAACAATAATTCCATTAATGCATGATTATAAAAAAGAGAATTATAGAAAAATTTATAAAAATAAATAAATTAGATAATTTATTAATAACAATATAATAAAAAATAATAAAAAAAAGATCAAGCTTGAACTGGTCAGCTTCACAACACACCTGATCATATTTATATTTATAGATCTCATTTTCTCTTCTTTGTAAAAGGGTCCTGATGATGAGTCTTGTTCTAGACTCGAAACGTCAACAACGTAAAAATGAAGACTGTGGAATATCCAAATTCAGAACCTCAAGTAATAAGATATTTGATGCAGTAGACTATTGGTTCTAGAGTATGTCAGAGGAGTACATTATAGAGATTTATATTAAGTATATAGTATCATACAATGTATAGAAGGATAATTTCCTTAGAGTAATATTTGGAAGGTATATTAGGTTATTTCAAGCTTTCATTAAAATGTTATTGTGTGACAAGGGAGCCCTAAATACGTCATTCGATAGTATGAGTAGCTAAACTCCTTACGAAAAAAGGGCGAGTTGGGGGATGATCTGGGATTGATCTGAGGGGATAAGTCCTAGGGTGAAAAGAAAGAAGAAGGTAGAGAGTGGATGCGTTGTCAAGAAATCCAAATTAATTTTTAGAAAGTATGCCAAGAAGATATAGAATTGAAAATGTAGAATAAGCAAAATAGGGAAGAAAACACATGGTGGAAAAGGATGAAATATTTTGAGAGTGGAGTCTTCCGTAGAAAAATAATGTTTCAACACAGTGATGATATTGGAGAGATATTTGTGTCACTGCTTGCATCTTGTAGAATTGAAGTGAACGAGGTGAGAAGAAGTCATAAGAGAAAGAAAAATAATGGAGATTGAGGAAGCCTTGAAGGTGCATAGCTTTGAATGTTCTGTAAATAAGGTGAGGATGGAACACCATCACACCATAGACTGGGCTTATTATAAATTATGCATTCAAGTCACCTTGCTTAGACCATGCCTTGTGTCAAACCCATGACCCTATGAGCATTAGTATATTAGGAGGTAAGTTCACTATGCAGTGTATTGCATGCCTAGTTCAATAAAGAGAAGTAGTGATAATAACGATAGTAGAAGATAGTAAGTTTAAGGGAAGTGTGTCAAAGAATTATCAATTAAATCACATCACACATAGTGTTCCATAAAAAGCAAGTATACCTAGAAATCCTCTATTGGTGACTACTGCAAAAAATAGAATGGAATATTCCACTTCTAGGATTACTATATTTCTTGGTTATGGGACTAAGGATCCTGATCAACAGATGTTTGTATGTGAAATGATATGTACTATGAACTAAGTCCATGTTGAACCTACTAATATTGTTTAGCTAGAAACCACCTTTAGAGACCATGCATTGACGTGGCACATGAAGTATAAGAGTACAACGATAGCTGGATAATAGAGATATCTAGAAGATATAATGCAAGAAGCACTGAAAGATTTTTAGAAACACCATAGGAATGAGTGTCCTATGATAATGAAATACATGGAAACTAACACAGCTAACCCACTGGCATAGGGAAGAGGGTTGTGGTGTGATGTTTGTAGAGTTTGGGGATGTTCATCCCCAAGCTACCCCATGATGCTGAAATCTGAGACTTTTACAAGAACTTTTTTTATTATTTTTGCAAGTCAATGGTACATGATATTCATCATTTTGGTGCATTGGAGTTTATGAGGGAGCGCACTATGGACTTCTATTAATGGAAAGAAGCGAATGAAGGAATTGTGTAGAATTACAATCAACATATACCATCTAATCAATGAGTAAGGGGTGATGGAGTGATGGATAGAGGACCTGAAGGACAAGGCCAAAGAAGAGGAGAATTTGGAAGTGAAATGGGTCAATTATCTTCTATAAGTTTGGGAAACTAAGACATATTGCAATATATTTATTTAATCCTTTCTAAACTTTCACCTATTGTGGAGAACATGGCCATACAATAGGATATCATTCCCAGCTAATTTCAAAACGGAAAAAAAAATGATCGAATATCTAGATGATCATTATTGAATTATGAAAATACTTATCTTGTTTGGGTGTAGTTACGTGTGCATGAACGAAGGCTAGGATGGATGTCACAATGGAAGCCAATACAAATCAGCGATGGGTAAGGAATGCTGCATATGCTTGGCTAAAATTTAATCCACTTAAGGAGAAGGAAACATATAAGGAGGCATGCATAGAGCTTGCTACGTCGGAATGGGGCATCCTAGAAGAAATTTCAATTTATGATATGCCTCCCATTTATGACAGAACAACTATCAAAGAACCTGAAGTTGAAAGAAATCCTATTAAAACCTTTTCGAAAAGTGTTTTAGACATGATAAGGATGAAAGTGCACTAGAAAAGCTCTACAGATTGATATATTAGTGTGACAAACAACCAAAATAAGTTACATCACACACCCAATGACCCGTAATTAATTAGGTTACGTGTAAAGAGAGGAAAAGTTAGGAGTTCATGTTCAGTGTATAGACAGGTAATTTTGATATGGATGAAATTATTCTAGACTTAGGATAAGATGAATAAATTCTATCAAAGAAGACATGGGAAATGATGGTAAAACCCAAACTCACTTGGTCTCCTATTCAATTGAGGTTGAAAAATCAATATGGAGTATTCCCCAATGGAAGGTTGTCTAATGTGGGAGTGGATATTTATGAAGTTAGGAGTTTCACGTACTTTGAAGTCATATCAATAGTCAATGACATGGATCCATATCACGTGTTCTTAGGCATTGGTTAGACATTTGATAATTAGGTCATAATTAATTTGGAAGAGAGGAATATGATATTTGAGTTCAGGGATGCTAGAGTAATTGTACCATTTGATCCCAATGAAACGGATAAATTTGTGGAACCTCTGTCAGATGAGATAAATGCAAATTATTTTGATAACATTTACAATGCAATTGTGTGTAAGGAAGACTATGTCAATCCTACTACAAATGGTCTGTTGAATTGGACTAGTATTTGTTCTTGCTCATCACATTATGAAGGGGCTTTGGAGAAATGTCAAAATGAGTTGCATGGGGTATCAACCAAAAGGTGAGTGCACATTAGTAATGTAGTGCGTTGGAGTGAAAGTCCAAGGTATGATGGTTCATCTGATGTTTTATATTTTGTACAAAGGTTTGAATTTACAGATACATGATCATTTAAGGTTACTAGTTTTGGATGTTTCTTTAAGAGAAACTCTAGATTGATGGTGTAATGCGCACAAGAATAACATAGAAAGTTAGAAAAAATGTAAGAATTTATTGTGTATGTTCTTTGGTTCAAAATTATATGTTAGGGGAATTAAATAATAGGGTTGGATTATCCAATGACCCATCTAAAGATTTGTGTTGTTGCCTGGAAAAAAAGAAGGATACCACACAAGGAGTGGTTTATAAATACTTTAGATGTTATTCTTAAGAATTGGTATGTTGCATTGGAAGTGCACAAAGGGACAATTAAATGGGGAGATATGAAATAGAGTTTCAAATCCACATTCACGTTTGCAGCTAAGGATGTTTCACTTGGAAAAACACTAAATAATTGAAGGGAAAAATATTTGTGTAGAATGTTAGAATATGTGCAGGTCAATGTTCATGTGTCCAACACATAAACATTCACAAAATGTGAAAGAATTTATGGAGTTCTATAATATTACAAAAATATTTTTTTATGATGAAGACACAAGAAATCTACAAATTATAGGAATATAAGGAAAGTGCATAGTATCAAGACCCAAGTTGGAAACAAGCGGCTATTCCAATGCCATTAAGGAAAATAAAGTGAATATTGACACTACGCAAAATTTGAAACTGACCATTATAGGATATTATATGGATGATGAGATAGTGGAAAAAGTGACTGATTTGCTAAGAGACTACCACGATCTATTACCAAATGCTTTTGTAGAAATGAATGGGATGGCAAGAGAACTTGGAGATATGAAAATCCCATTAAACCCATATGCCAAACCTATTAAGCAGAGGCCTTACAGATTGAACCTAAGTTACAAGAAAAAGGTGAAATGTGAGCTAGGGAAAATGTTGGAGGTATGAATAATTAAGCCATTGGAGGATTTAGAGTGGATTAGTCCATGGTGGTTCAAAATTAAAGGACAAGGTAAAAGAGTATCTATGTAGACATAATAAAGCTTAATGACATATACATATGTAACCATTTCTCCACCCCTTTTAGAGATGAGGTTTTAGAAAATGTTGGAGGCCAAGAAGCTTATTCATTCACTGATGGGTTTTCTAGATATCATCAAATAAAAATAGCCAAAGAGGATATTCATAAGACTTTATTTTCTATAGAGTGGGGATGTTTCCAATATACAATCATACCATTTAGATTGAAGGATTCCCTTGCAATTTTCTCTAGGATTGTTGTAGCAACATTTAAGGAGCATAACATAAGTTCTTGGAAGTGTACCTAGATGCTTGGATTTTATTCAATCTATTGACGAAACACATAGAGTTATTGCACCTAATTCTGGATAGGTGTAGGAAATTCCCAATTTCCTTGAATTTAAATAAATGTATCTTTTTGTTTCCATTTGGTATTTTGGGGGCCCATATTGTTTATAACTGAGAGTAGTTGGTGGAACTTTCCAATATCACAATAATACTAAACTTACCTCCCCCCATATCTATAAAAAAACTATGTGCAATATTGGGCACACTTTGTCAACTACATAAAATTTATTAAAGGATACCTGCTCATTAAAGTGCCCATGGGGAAGCTAATAAGGAAGGATGGGAAATTCCAATGGATAGAAGAATCTTAGTAGACATTAGATACACTGAAAGATAAGATGATCATTATCATTATTATAATTTTTCCATATGGATGTAGGAGTTTCATGTGCATGTTGATGCCTCATCCCTAGCCTTGGATGCAATTTTGGCATAACCCGGAGAGGGAGTCCTAAACCCTCCAATTGTCTTTGCTAGTAAAAAATTTCTATAATCAATCAGAAATACACAACTACATATAGGGAATATGGTATATGCTAAATCCATGCTTCTATGATCCATATCAAGTTTTTTGAGAAGACTTTTTGGTGTAAATCACATGAGAATGCATTTGTCTATGCATTTCCAACCAATGAGTGTGGTTCATCGTCAAGAAAAATTGAAGAATCAGATCTTGGCTACATGTTAAATAGATAAAGCAGAACATCCAAAGGATAAATTTGAGCAGGCATTGAAGAATTTTTGACACATCTTTTGGAAAACGTGTTTATGTTATATACGATTACTTTTGCATTGAGGTATTTACTTAACAATCCTGTTTTCGGAGGGTGTTGGGAGGGTTCATATGCATATGTCTGCTATTATTTTTGTAGTATGAATTTGAAGCAATTTTCAAGCCTAGGAAGCTAAATGAATATCAAGATCATTTGTTAAGGGGAACCATAGGAAAGGAAGATAGTAATCTAGAAGATAATTTTATAGATGCATAGGTTTTTGACGTCACTAATGTCACTCACTGCTAAATGTGTTTTTAGCTGTGAAAAGAGTGCAAATAAGGTAGTGAAGTTTGAATCTATTTCCCAAGCCATAGAAGCTCTCAAAGCCTAATCAGACCCTCTCTGTTGGATAGCGCTTGGAACAATATTTCTAGTGGTAGGTGGAAGTTCAAAAATGGACTCCTCGATCAGAAATTAGAGCAGATTGAAGATGCCCTTTAAAGTGAGAAATAAAAGATAAAAGACCAACAATTAGGCTTATCAAAATTGTAATCAGCTGGGCCTCGGGCACAGTCCATGATCTTATCCCACAATATATCTATCTCGCATCCCGTGGTACTGCATCCCACAGGTCCTAGATATCGTATGGGGCATCTCATGGTCCCACATCCCATAGTCCCACATATCAGTCATCCCACATCTCACATCCCGCAGTCCCACATATCAAGCATCCTGTACTCCCATGATATTGTAGTCCCACATATCGCAATCCCACAGTCCCATGATATCACAATCCTGCAACCCCGCTATATCGCAATCCCGCAGTTCCACGATCATCACAATCCTGCAGTCCCGTGATATCACAATCCTGTTATCCCACATCATCGTAGTCCTAAAGTCTTGCAATATCACCAACTCAGTGATTCATAGGCCCAATAAAATGTTCTTAAGGAATTGCAGGGGGAAATACATCGTTAACGCAAAATCGTTGAAAACTAGGCATATAGTGTTAAATTGTCCTCGAAGGTCGAAAATATTTAACAAAGGAAATTGACACAAAACAGGGATGGGTGGGATTTTTTGTCTCTCCTTCAGGGGCGATGTGGCGGAATAGCATTGGGCCTTACAAATGACATGGCCGCTAACGCTAGCATGACATGGAAATATGGAGGCCACGTGGCTTGCCGATCTAGATTTTTCAGGGTTCCTATGGGGGCATATTGAGGTAACACGTGTCATCACCCAGGAGGTGCCATGTGGCACTGATGACATCATCAATCTCGCAAATCGACTGTTGGAAAATGTAAAAGGTTTCAACTTTAGTTAGATATCTTCAATTGCGATTTGCAGTAAAAAGGGCTCTGATAAGGGGGTTGGCCCATGATCACATGGAGGTCTGAAGAACTAAGGGCCATGCACTAAAGCTGCAAATCAACAATCAATGATTGCAAAAGGCAAGGTTCCTCCTATGCCAAAGACTCTCCCCGGATATCATATTTTATGAAATTAGTCTAATGGGTCATCAAGTCCGTCACTTTCAAAGACCGCATGTGTTTTAAGCCACCCCTTGTTGGAAATAATATTGAGAGGGGGGTGAATCAGTATTATCAAAGTAATAATTTTATTTCCAAAATTGATTTATATACACTACTTTTGTGAAGTTAACTAGCATGTACATGCAATTGTGATTAGGGAAACCATCGTATAGCCAGAGAACTTGTTATTTAGATAATTTATCACGTGTTGATCTTTAACCAGTGCATGAGTAACTTATTAAATAGTGCAATAAAATAGAATAAGGCACCACACATAAGCAACACACATGAACCCCAAGATTTAAGGTTGAAACCCAATGTGGGTGAAAAACACCTGTTGTAGTCGTCTCTGTCTTCATTTAATAATAAGACAATATGTTTACAATCTTGTACTAGTGTAGACTCATACTAGTATGCAGGCACCCATCTACAGAAGGCTACAACCTTCTCTAGTTTTCTATCTTCCATTGAAATGGAGTTGCAACTCCCAACCTCTTGTACTAGCCAATGTGATTATTAGTATGTAGGCACTGACCTACAGAAGGCTACAACCTTCTCTCTTCCTACAGGAACCACGTTTCATAAATTTTTAGACTGGATGCTCCTGGTATAGAACAATACACATGAATGCCTCGTCTCATCAAATTTTTATGCAGGACCCATCAGAAACTTTGAAACTCAAACTGCACCAACCAACAATCATTTAATTTGAACAATGAGATCATTGTCACCAAATCACTGTGTTGCAACCAGGAATTAGCTGCAACCTCAAAAATCATGCATCAGAGTGTACACGCTACTTTACTGAACACAACCTATGTGTATATGTTACTTCCTGTAATTAAACTTGCGTATACCTTCAAAACTAATGAAAAAATAAAACTTTTGAATCAAGTTTGTACCAACCTGCAATATACTAAACATCTACTATCAACTTATAGATCTTTACATGGGAAGCAACAGAGATCACTTTTTCTCACTTATACAATCAATCAATCAAATACCAACCTCCTTATGCACTCATTTTTATATTTAGATCTAAGAAGACTTCATTGAAAGACAACAGTAAAACAACAAAATTGATTAAATAGACCAGTCAGATGTAAAGAAGAGGCTTTTCTTTTGTATACACTATTTTTAAGAGTATAATATGCATGTACATACACTTTTGAAGAGATGATCCGTCATACAAATCTGCAAATATTAACTCATAACTTCACTGCACTTTCGGACTTTAGACAAACCCAAATCACAACATTTATAGAATAAAATAGGTGTACATGATCAGGTATATCCCAACCAATATCAGATCATCCAATAATAATTCATCTGAGGTCTTATGATCCTGATCCAACGCTGAATTCAAGGTGCACAAATTATTTCAGATCGAATCATGAACATAGCCCCTGCAACCTAAAATATACTTCAGATACAAGTATTCCTTAGAAACCCGTACACCTACACACTTTGCCTTATGATCTTCTCCTCCTTATATAGCTTTAGACCCTTTGTCAATACCTTGGACCAAAACCACATAGAAACAATACCTTGGACCAAATACCTAGGGCCAATACCACGGACCAAATACCTCAGACCAAAACCTTTGTTTTCCACCATGTACGTGTTTTTCTTCCTGTGGGAGAGCATGTATACATATACACTTTTTTTGTTCTGTGGACTAGCATGTATATGCTGTTTTGACTAAGTGGACCTGCATATATGTCTTAAATTTATTTTTTTCATCCTTTTCCTTTACGTTCTTTATTCTGATCAGTTGACCTTAGTTCCATTCTCTTGTTCTTCTGTACCACTGCCCTATTACCTTTGAATATACCTTTTGTACTGTGAGTTGCCTTTTACCAAAACATAATTAACCTGTGAGTGAGTTAACATCAAGGACAACACTTGTATCATAATGCCAAAAATCTCCCCCTTTGGAATTGATGGCAACCATGATGGTGTTGATTACTACAAGTTGTAGAAACTTTTAGAGATAACATGCAACACCAAAATACTCTCCCCCTTTCACATCAAGAGAAAAGGGTAGACCAAGCAACTTTCCTCCTTTGATATATTATGTTTTTCATTTTCCCCCTGAGTACATGCTGATTCTTTAGAGATATGATTCAAAAAAATAACATGACTCTATAACTCAACTAAGTGGTTATGACCTTCTTATGACTAGTGACTCATACATACATCAGTCTCCCAACCAAGTAGGGATACACCACATTTGACTCATCCACCCAAATAAGTGGGGATATACCAATTGTTTATACATGACAAAAATACAATAAATATTACATCATCCATCCCATGCAAAGTGGGGATACAAATTATTTCATTTGTCGAATAGGACTCATTCAAATGTATGAGAAGTCATATCACACACTAGACCTTTACATGACTTAAGCAAAAAATGGTATAAATATCTGAAGCCATAGCTGGACTCAACAACCATAATGCCAGCAATGCACAATGTGTGTGAAGGCTAAGTCTACCCATGAGCCTGTGGTATCTGTGCATTTTCAACAAGTCATTCATCAAGGCATCTTTTTCAGTTAGATAAAAATCAATGAACAAAGAATATCGTCAGACTGTAATCATCAACATCAGATAGAGCACCCATAGAAGAGTCTAACCCACTGTTTTTCTGTCTAAAAAACATATATGCTTCTTCAGGAATAGAAACCCACATGTATATGAGACTATACTTCATGAAACCTGTGCATAATAACCTTCCTCTAAAAAACTGGATTTAAGAGAAGGATGATGAAGCAACTACTCCCAGCTCTTTTTTGAGATATTCAAATGCTTCTCTGGGAAGTGGTTTAGTAATTATATGAACAACCTGTTCTTTGGAGGGAACATACTCCAATTTGACCTTTTGTTCAAGCACTTGTTCTTGTAGAAAATGGTGCTTGATGGTTATGTGCTTGGTCTCTGAGTGCATGAAAGGATTTTTTTAAATATTGATGGCACTTGTAATATCACATAGACTGGATATGGGTATATTACATGTGATTTGAATGTCCTACAAAGTTTTCATCATCCAAAGTAATTGTGTGTAGCAAGATGCATCAACCACATATTCTACTTTAGCTATAGATAAGGAAATTGAACTTTGTTTCTTGTTAAACCAATACACTAACAAGGAACCCATATAGGATGCACCACCACTGGTGCTCTTTCAATCATCAACACTTCCTTCCCAATTTGCATCTGTATATGCACGAAGAGTAAGGTCTATATCTTTGTGATACCATAGTCCAAAGTGTTGAGTTCCTTGAAGATATTTGAAAATTATTTTGACTGCCTGGAGATGTGATTCCTCTGGATTTGCTTGGAACCTTCCAACAATTCCTACTACATGCATGATGTCAGGTCTGGTACTTGTTAGATAAAGTAGACTTCCAATCATAGATTTGTAAGTTGGTTGGTTTACTATTGGTGATTCATCATTAGAGCTGAGACTGCATCATGTTACCATTGGAGTACATACTAGTTTAGAATCTTCCATTCCATACTTTTTCAAGATCTTCTTGTGATATTTGGTTAATGAATGAAAAATACCATATTTTGTTTGCTGAACTTGTAGACCAAGAAAATAAGTAAGTTCACCAAGTAAAGACATTTCTAATTCTTGCTGCATTACTGAAGCAAAATTCTAACTTATGGATTCTTCATTTCTACCAAAAATGATATCATCAACATAAACAACAATAATTAGTAATTTATCATTTTCAATCTTTGTGTATAATGTTTTATCTATAGAACCTTTGTAAAGCCTTATTGTTGTAGATATTTGTCAAGGTGGAAATACCAAGCCCTTGGAGCTTGTTTGAGACCATAGAGAGCCCTTTTGAGCTTGCATACAAGCTTTGCATCATTTCCAAGGATGAATCCTTTTGGTTGTTCAATGCAAACTTCTTCTTCCAAATCTCCATTAAGGAAGGTTGATTTTACATACATTTGATATACATTGAATTTTTGAAAACTAGAAAAAGCAATAAACATCCTTATGGCTTCAAGTCTGGCAACAGGTGAAAAAGTTTCTTCAAAATCTATACCTTATTGTTGATCATACCCTTTACAAACAAGTCTAGCCTTGTTTCTAATAACCTCCCAATTTTCATTCAGCTTGTTCTTAAATATCCATTTTGTTCCTATAATATTCTTATCATGAGGTCTAGAAACTAATTTCCAAGTATCATTCTTTTCAATTTGCTCAAGTTCTTTGTCAGGCCAGGAAGTAACTCCATTAGGCATAAAACTAATTCGTGTATTATTCCATTAGGTAGGTCTTCATTATATACAATAGGGAGTGACTATTCAGTTCATCTCCCGATGACTGTTTGCATTCCTAATTTAATTATTTACATAAATTCACCCAATCATGAAGATTAGGTGTCATCATTCCCCCCCTTAATCTGAAGGGATGTTGGTGAGTCCAAGCATCATTCTGAATCGTTCAAGATTTTCTCTTCCAAGTGCTTTGGTGAAGATGTCTGCAATTTTCTCATTTGTGGAACAATGACGGAGATGGATTGTTTTGGCCTCAACATGATGTCGAATCAGATGATATTTAGTATTGATGTTCTTTGTTCGATCATGGAACTTTGGGTTCTTGGCCAAATTTATTGCAGAGGTGTTGTCAATCATGAGTGGAGTTGATTGTACTTGTTTTACCTGCAAATCTTCAAGAATTTTCCTGAGCCACATAATTTCTTTTGTTGCTTCAGCTGTTGCCACATATTCTGCTTCTGTTTTGGAATCTTCTGGAACTGATTGTTTGCGTGATATCTAGGAGACAGCTCCTGATCCAAGTCTGATAGCATATCTTGAAGTAGATACCCTAATTTATTTGTCTCCATCGAAGTCTGAATCAGAGTATCCGATCAGGCTGAAGTCATCCACCTGTGTGTACTTGATTCCAAAGTCTTGAGTTCCCTTCAAGTACTTTAGAACTCATTTTGCAGCAGACCAATGTCCCTCACAAGGCTTTTGCATAAACCTGGAGAGGATTCCAACAACAAATGAAATGTCTGGTCTGGTGGTAGTTAGGTAGTTGAGACTTCCTACAAGTTGTCTATACTTTGTTGCATCCTCAAATTCCTTTCCTTCAATAGATGTGAGCTTCAAGTTTTGTTCCATTGGAGTAGTAAGAGGATTGCACTTTGTCATGCCAAACCTGTTCAACAAATCTCCAATGTATTTCTTTTGAGAAGGAAATATGGACTTTGGATGTTGGGTTACTTCAATGCCAAGATAGTAATGAACATAGTCCAAATCAGTCATTTCAAAACTTTTTCCCAATTCCTTCTTTATGGATGCAATGTAGCTTTCATTGTTCCCTGTCACTAAAAGATCATCTACTTATACCACAAGATATGCAACTGTTTTTCCAACTTTCCTGACAAATAATGATCCAAGTGGATGTTGGTGGCCACCCACCTATCCCATTTGGACCCCCACAACTGTCTCTTTCAGTTTTTCAGTTTCCTTAATTATAGCACAATTTACTATTTTTAGCAGTTTTCGGGTCCTAAACTTCCGGAGCCGTTTTGAGGCCCTAAACGACGTTTTTTGGGAAATCCCGCTCCTGCGATTTTTTTGGTAAAAAATCATTATTTGCGTTATAGTCCTCAGAAAGATATTTTCAACGGGCTATCATGCGCGTAAAACGGAGATCGTATGCCAAAGTTACGACCCCGGGAAGTTGATGTACCAATTTACCCAAACGGGGCCCATAGTTTGGCGTTTTCATCTTCTAGGGTTAGGTTTTGGAATGTTAAGGGTTTTCCATTGTTTCTCAATAATAAATAGGCCTTCGAGCCTCATTGTAAAGACACTTCGAAACAGTTCAGAGGCATGTAGCCGACACATCTCTTCTCAGAGATAAGCTACCATCGCCCTAGCTGGGTTATTTCTATTTGTAAGCATATTTCAGTATTCTCCATTAATGAAATGAAGTATTATTTCCGCTGCATCTATGTTTTTATGGTTATCGCATCTCTGTATTTATGGTTATCTCTGTAATCTATTGCGTTCCTGCTTAAATCCGGATCAGTGGTATCAGAGCGGTCTGCTTTTTCTCTGTTTTTCTTTGCATGTCCCCAACGAGGTCGGGATATAAGGAGTTAGGGCTTGAATTGGTCGAACCTTTGCAAGACCAGCCTCGCAAATCTCGACGACCTCCCATGGCGGATGAGAAGAAAGACGAGGGGGCAGGAGATCCTATCAGAATATTGCTCGAAGAAGCCCTCGAGCGACAAAGGAACGCGATGATGGACAGCTTTGCCCAAATCCTTCAGCGGCTACCTAGAGGCGACGCATCGACTTCCAACAGTTACTCTGGAAATGCCACACCGTTTAAGGTACAAGTAAATTTTGAAATCCCCATCTTCGAGGGTCAAATAGACGCAGATGCCGTAGATAAATGGTTAAATCTGCTCGATGGGTATTTTTCTGTTCATGAATTTTCAAGTCGGGAAAAGATCGTTTTCGCTCTTCTCAAAGCAGCCCCCCACGTCAAGGACTGGTGGGAAACCTATTGCGAGCAGAAGGATGAAAGTACAGGCTCACTATTTTCAACCGCACCCACTTGGAATGACTTCCGGGATGCCATCAAGGAGCAGTACTACCCCGTCGGAAGCTATGAGGACAAATACATCAAATGGACCACACTGCGGCAGGGACGAGACCGAGATGTGCCGGAGTTCACAAACATTTTTCATACCCTTCGCACACAGTTGGGTATCAAAGATTCTGAGCTACATCTGGTACTCAAATACCGCGGCTGCCTACACAGATACATCCAGGAAGAGATGGAGTTATTGAACATCTCCTCACTCGGCACAGCATAGCGATACGCTGTCAAAATCGAGCAAAAGTTCAAATAGAAGAAGCGAGACTTTGGATCTGCAAATCCAAAGCCCAAAGGACAAAGCCAAGGCGGGGTGACCCAAGACAACCCGTCGAAGCTGCAAGAAAAGAACAACACCACGAAGCCGAAGAAGGACACAGGAAAGTGGTGTGAGTTCCACAAGAGTCCCACTCATAACACAAGTGAGTGTCGGACCAAGCAGTCGCTGGTGGCCGAGTTGAAGGCTTCCGAATCAGATGCATGTTCCGACCCTGAGTCAGAACCCGACAAGGGGAATGACAAAGGGAAGCAGATTATTGATGCAGATCCCAGCGCCACTGTTGCTACTGCCAAGATCCAGAAAAATGAGCCCGAAGATCCAGAGGAGGGGGAACGTCTTTTCCACTCACAGATGTGGGTGAAGGGTTCGCCGCTGCAATTCATTGTCGACAGTGGCAGCCAAAAGAACCTCATTTCAGCAGAGGTCATGAAGCGGTTGGGCCTACCAACTACACCACACCCACAGCCGTACACTATCGGTTGGCTTCACGAAGGACGAGATCTCAAAGTTCGCTAGCAGTGCCGCCTTCCCTACAGCATCAAGCCCTTCACAGATGAGGTATTGTGTGATGTTACACCTCTGGATGTTTGTGATGTACTATTAGGCCAGCCATACTTGTGGAGGCGACATGCTGTGTATGAGTCAAGGCCTCGTGCTGTCATCATTTCTTTGGATAATTCATTATACAGGATACCGGAGGTAGCCCCACCTACCGCCACCTCTTTGATTACTGCTAAAAAAGGCAGCAAGCTCATCTCACAGACTAAGAAATTTATTTTCTGTCTAGTTCACTCCCAAAGTAAGGGGAAGATCACTGCTACATCCATGACCCCAGCGAAGGGTTTCTCCACACAGCAGCAGCAACAAAGGGATACAGTGGTGACAGAACACAGGAACAACTTCTCCTTACCCGGAGGGGTACCACACAAGTTTCAGGTGGACAACAAAGTTTGGTTACATTTGCAGAGGGAGCACCTTACCAGAACCCATCAGAAACTCAGACCACTTCGACATGGTCCTTATACCAGTAACAAGGCTACGGGAAACAATGCTTTGAAGCACAACATTCCTCCATTCCTTCGCTTGCACCGAGTGTTCAATGTGGACCGTCGCCGACCATGCTCCCCACCATTTCTGGACACATCAGAGATTGCAGAACAGCTCACCAGAGACCCAGATCAGCAGAAGCTTCCTTATCTCAGGGAGAAACTCAACGCAATGGGGACCATTGCTTCCTAAGGGCGGAGGAATGATCCAGGTGGATGTTGGTGGCCACCCACCTATCCCATTTGGACCCCCACAACTGTCTCTTTCAGTTTTTCAGTTTCCTTAATTATAGCACAATTTACTATTTTTAGCAGTTTTCGGGTCCTAAACTTCCGGAGCCGTTTTGAGGCCCTAAACGACGTTTTTTGGGAAATCCCGCTCCCTGTGATTTTTTGGTTAAAAAATCGTTGTTTGCGTTATAGTCCTCAAAAATATCTTTTCAACGGGCTATCATGCACGTAAAACGGAGATCGTATGCCAAAGTTACGACCCCGGGAAGTTGATGTACCAATTTACCCAAACGGGGCCCATAGTTTGGCGTTTTCATCTTCTACGGTTAGGTTTTGGAATGTTAAGGTTTTTCCATTGTTTCTCAATAATAAATAGGCCTTCGAGCCTCATTGTAAAGACACTTCGAAACAGTTCAGAGGCATGTAGCCGACACATCTCTTCTCAGAGATAAGCTACCATCGCCTTAGCTGGGTTATTTCTACTTGTAAGCATATTTCAGTATTCTCCATTAATGAAATGAAGTATTATTTCCGCTGCATCTCTGTTTTTATGGTTATCGCATCTCTGTATTTATGGTTATCTCTGTAATCTATTGCGTTCCTGCTTAAATCCGGATCAAATAAAGTTTCATCATCACGATCAAAATGATTGAAATTGAGTTTCAAAAGATGCTTAGTTAGTTTTCCATACCAAGCTCACGGTGCTTGTTTGAGGCCATACAAGGACTTCACAAGTTTGCATACTTTATGTTCATGTCCTTTCACAGCAAATCCTTCAGCCTGGGACATAAAAACATTCTCTTTTAGATCTCCATTCAAGAAAGCAGTTTTTACATCCATTTGATGGACTTTCCAACTGTTCTGAGCTGCTAGTGAAAAGAGTGTCCGGATGGTGGCCCATTTTGTTGTGGGGGCAAAAGTCTCCTCATAATCGACCCCTTCCTTCTGTGCAAAACCCTTTGCCACAAGCCTAGCTTTATGCTTGTCAAGTGAGCCATCGGCTTTATACTTGTTCTTGTAGACCCACTTGCAGCCAATTGGTTTGGTTCCAAATGGAGGATCAACCAACTTCCAAGTGTTGTTCTTTATGAGGGCATCATACTCCTTTTGCATCACTTCTTTCCATTCATCATGAGAAGCAGCTTCTTTGAAGGAAGTTGGTTCAAAATCTATAGACAAGTTCAATTCACAATCATAAGAAACATCCATATCAACAGGTGAATTAGAGTCATCTACATCACCTCCATTTTGTCGGTTTGAATTTCTGCTTCCTATTTTTCCAATTTCATCAGGATGAACACTTTCGAGTGTCTTCGTCAACCACTTTGGGGGACCTTTCTGAGATGGTCCAGGCTGCTCTGTTGATTGAGTTGGGACTGAATCAAGATTGAGTCTCCCAATTCTATCAATTACATCACTTAAAGCATCATTCGTTGTTGGAGTTTCATTCGGGGGAGAGTGTTCTTCAGAAGAAGATTCCACATGTTGATCTAGAATAGGATCCCCCCTTCAAGATGTGGAATCTGATTATCAAATTCTTGAAATGATTTTGTTTTTGTGAATCTATCCAAGCGATCAAGTTGCTGCTCAACAACATTGTCAGATTTGGATGATTCAAGAAAAATTACATCTCTAGATACAATAAACTTTTTGTTTACTTCATCATAGAGGCGGTATGCTTTGGAAGTGTTTGAATACCATAGGAAGATACACATAGACTTCTAGCACCAAGTTTGTTTCTATGTACCTTTGGTATCAAAGCATAACAGGTGGAACCAAAGACCCTGAGATGTTTTATCGAAGGAACATGTCCATAGCACAATTCATAAGGATTCTTATTTCTTATAGCATTAGATGGACATCTATTCTTTATATATGCAGCACATAGAACAACATCAACGCAAAACATTATCTTTACGTTTTTGAAGAAAAGCATGGATCGTACCATATTCAAGATTGTTCTATTCATTCTTTCAGCTACACCATTCTATTAGGGATTATAAGGCACAGTTGTTTGATGTTTGATCCCATGTTGGCGAAGATAGTTTTCAAATTCATTTGATGTGTATTATTTTCCATTATCAGTGCAAATAGACCCAATATGAGATTGTGCATCATTTTCAATCCATTTATAAAAATTCTTGAATGTTTGAAAAGCATCAGATTTGTTCTTCAATAAATAAACCCAACACATTTTGGTGTAGTCATCAATAAATGTCATGATATATTTATTTCCATTTGCAGAAGGAATAGGCATTGGACCACATAAATCTGAATGAATGAGTTCAAGCTTCCTATGTGCTCTTGAATGTGAATCATGAAAACATTGTTTTCTATGCTTTCCTAGAATGCAAGCATCAAATTGCTTAAGTTTGCTAGGAATTGTAGGCAAACCAGCAACACCATTTTTCTTCAATAAGCGGAGAGTGTCATAGTTTAAATGTCCAAATCTAGCATGCCATAATAAACTTGATGGAAGTGTACCTTCTTCATGATGAGAAATATATGAGAAATGTTGTGCATGAGTAGAGGTTCCTTGCGGTTTGAGAATCCTTTCTTCTTCTATTCCCCTCATGACAAGTGAGTGGTCAGATGCTTTTCTTACCTCAAGCTTGCCATCAAACATATGAATGGAGTGACCTTGCTGGTGGATGTGGACCAAGGACAGCAAGTTTCTCTTGAGCTGTGGGAGATATAGAACATGATCCAGAAGAAAGTCTGGAAGACCAGGCAGTTTAAGCCTGATTGTGCCAAGCCCTGATGGCTTGATTTTTTATTGATATGCAAAGTATACTGCTCCATCAACATTGTCAGTGAGTCATGTGACAAGTTGCTCCTGAATCAAGAAACCAATCATTTTTCCATGAAGCAATTGAAGCATTAAACAAATCTTATTTTACTCCAATGTTACATTGTGCCTCAACATAGTGAGCAGATTCAGGTGCTTTACCTTTGTCTATATCATCAGTTTTACCTTTCTGTTGGTTTCTTTTTTGCTCAATTTTGTCCCATGGTAGCTTACATGTAGAGGCATCATGTGATCCATTTCTTTTGCAGCGAATGCAGTGCAAATCTACCTTTTCTCCTTGAGAATTTCTGCCCCCCTGCCTCTGAAATATCTTCCTCTTCCTCTTCATCCACCTCTTCCTCTTGTAGAATCATGAGCACGATGTTTTTCTTTATGAACAAGCGACACAGTCTCTTCAGTAGATTCAAGGGTCGTCTTCTTTCCAAAAGCTTTCTCTCTTTTAGCAAACTTTTTCACAAGAGAGCCAAAGGTTATATCTTTGAGATTTCCATTCGCTTGCAATGACTCAAGATAATTGGAGTAAGTAGGATAAATTGGCTTGAGAAAAGAAATAAGAGGAATATCCAATTCAACCTTAGTGGAATTGATATCATGCATTATAGACTTTACTTAAACTGCAAGAGAAAGAGGATCATTATTTTGCAGTTCAAGAGTGAAGAGTTTAATCATGAGTTGAACAACTTCAAGTGTAGAATGTGAGTCATAGAGTTCTTTCAGCTTTTGTAAGGCTTCAAAGGCAGTTGAATATGACAAAATATGGCGACTCACCTCTTCATTTACAGATGATGCGATTAATGCATAAGCTTTGTTGTTCTTGTTTTCCCAAATGACGAGTTCTTTGTCTGAGGTAGGCTGTACTGGGTCATTGTCTCCTTCTCCGACACACACTCCTTTCCACAACTCATTGAAAATGAGGGTGTGTTTTATCATCTCGGACCATTCAGGATAGTTCTACTTCCCATTGAGAACTATTCCCACCATAGATATGATTGAATACATTGTAAAATCCGAGAGCTGTAAAAAATACTTTTGCTGGCAAAAATGTGCTGGAAAAAAAAGCTTATGCTGCTAAAAGAAAATTGATTTTGATATCAAAATGTATCCTAGCCTCGAAAAATACATTAAACACAGTCAAGCGCAAGAGTGTTAACTATGTTAGTCACTTTGAAAACAGCTTTATGAAAACAATACTATGGTAGCCAAGCTTCAGATTCACAATAATCCTGAAGAAAAATTTGATGTGTTCTCTTCAAAGGATTCGTTTTTTTTTTGCACAATGGGATTTTCCACCGACCAGTGCATGTAGTCGATCGAAGGAAGTGCTACTTATTATCATGACTGTTATTCAATTCGGACTCTATAGGTAGCCCAACAGCGTGGTATATACACCAAACATTATATACAAAGTATATTAAAATACCTCCAAAAGATATTCATATACAAAGTGCATTATATACCTCCAACGCAATAAAGACGACCCCTTCAAAAAAATAATAAATGCTCCAGAACTCAACACTGGCTGTCATAGCATGGTGTTCTGGAATCCAATATAGCGGAATGCAAAACTTAACTGTTCAACAAAGTTCTGCATTTTTTCAAAGCATGCACGGACTCGCTTTATTCAAGAACAACATCAACGCACCAAACACACAACGCACCAAACACGCAGTGACAAAGATATACCATGACCAGTGATATATCAGCTCTTAGCCTTACCAAGCACCAGCGTGCAAGGATGTGTGTTCAAATATTACAAACATTCCAACCTTGCAATGTAGTAATCAGCCCACGATTTATGAGTGACTCCGCTGCGCCACTTTGATACCAGAATTCCATTTTTTTTTTATAAAAAATACAAAATTCTTACTGGACAACATTCATATGGACAGCTTTCAAACACACAGCAATTTCATATGGACAACATTTAATTATTTCAAGAGTCAGCGTTCATACATTAGAACATTCAGCGTTCAACGTTCCAGCGTTCCAGCATTCCATTGTTCTCACAAAAAAAGACAGTAATAATAATCAAAACCCCTTGTCCGCTGTGTGGTGTCCCAAAGAAACTTCTATGGATAGAGCAGCGCTGGAAGGGAATATGGCAGAGGCAGTGCGTTATGGATAGAGCAACGCATTATGGACAGAGCAGAGAGCATAGGTAACTTAGGACTGTACCATGTCAGGACAGAGGGGATATGGTAGACAGAGGAGTTACAGGAGCATAAGAGCTAAAAAAAGGAGCTGGCTCTGATACCATGTCAGGGTAGGTAGTAACTCCATTAGGCAGAAAATTGATTCATGTATTATTCCATTAGGTAGGTCTTTTTTATATACAATAGGGAGTGACTATTCAGTTCATCTCCCGATGACTGTTCACGTTCCTAATTTAATTATTTACATAAATTCACCCAATCATGAAGATTAGGTGTCAACATTCTTCATCCATGGACTTGACACAACATTCATCTTTTTAGGCTTCATTTACATTTTGAAGTTCGGTGGAGGATAGTAATTCTACATAGCTTGAGGTCCCTGTATGAGTTCTTATTGCATGTACACCAACCCCCTTTTCTCCTAGAATTTGAGATTCTATATGATTCTTCTGAACATACTTGGATGGAGTCTTTTACCTATCTGGTGTATCATCTTCTGATGCTTCATTGGTTTCTTCTTCAATATCATTTTGATTTGAAGTAGGAAAGAATTCCCCATCTTCGTCATTGTCATATTCCTCTATTGATTTCATTTGTTCCAAATTTCTGCATGCTTCATCAACTACAACATCAATTCTTTCAACAATTTTCTGAAGTCTTTTATTACAACATTTGTATCCTTTAATTCTGGAAGAATAACCAAGAAGAATAGATTCATCTGCTCTACGTTCAAACATACCAATTTCTTCATCTGTCCTTTTGATAAAACGTTTTCTTCCAAAAGCTTTAAAGTGTTTTTATAGTCGGAGGCTTACCATACCAAAGTTCATGTGGAGTCTGATTGTTATTTACTTGATCATTCGCTTTGTTGAGAATAGTCACGGCAGAAAATGAAGCTTCACCCCAGAAGGTTGCAGGAATTCTAGATTCATCTATCATAGCTCGAGCCATTTGTTGAACTGTTATGCTCATCTTTTCTAGTACACAATTTTTTTAAGGAGTTCTTGCAGTGGAGAATTTCCTTTTTATTCCATGTTGTTCACAAAAGTTAAAGAATTCATCTAATATGAATTCTCCCCCTCGATTAGATCTGAGACATTTGGTTTTTTGATCTTATTCATTTTGAACCAAAGCTTTGAAGGCTTTAAAATTTTGAAATGCTTCATCTTTATGCTTTAGAATACCTTTCCAACACATTCTGGAAAAATCATCAATAAATAAAATAAAGTATTCTTCTCCACGAGGTGACTTTTTCCTTGTTGGCCCACATAAATCAGTATGGATGAGTTCAAGAGGCTTACCTGTTAACCCTTCCTTTTCAATGAAGTGAACTCTGGTTTTCTTACCAATTTGTCATTCTTTTCATATGGTATTTTCTAGGATGTTGATATTTGCAAGATCACAAACTGCCTTGAGCCTGCATGGTTTTCTTATTTTAAAAAAGCTTAGATGTCCCAATCTTCTATGCCACAACCAATTTTCATATGTTTTACTTAGATAGAATTGTTGTTGTCCTCCTTTGAGTATGTATAAGTTGTTTGGAGTTATTTTACCGTTGATCACGGTCTTTCCTGTATCAAGCTCACAAACGACACATCCATTTCATCGAAACACCCCTTCATTTCCTTGATCACACATTTGACTGACACTCAATAGGTTATGCTTTAAACCATCTACATATATGACATTTCTATCTTTAACCTTTTATTTCAAGAAAATAGAACCTTTACCTTTAATGACAGCTAGAGTGTCATTTCCAAATGAGACGTTCTTTTCCTTTTCTAAAGCATTATATGAATGAACTTTCTCTTTACCACTTGTCATGTGTTTGGAGCATCCACTGTCGATGTACAACTGATTTTCTTATCCTTCTGCATATAAAGCTATGCCACATCTTTCTGATTGAGACTCCTTCCTTCTCCATATATTGGGATTAAATGGCATTTTCTCCTTTTGAAGTGTTGGTCAAAAGTTTCTCCGACATTCAGATTCTTCATGGCCAAATTTGTTACAAATTGAGCATTCCATTTCATTTTCAAGAGGAGAAAAGTTATTATAGGAACTTTTCTTGATTCTTGTTACACTCCTTTGATTTTGTGCTTCTCTAGTCATGATGGTTTTGTAAGAAACACATTAAGCAGCCTTGTGCCCAAAGTTATGACATGAAAAACATTGTCGATTAAAGAAGTTTCTGCGAGCATAAAACCTTTTAACATTGTTTAACTATTGGTTGTGGCTTCTACTGATATTGATTCTTCGAGTGAATTGAGTATGATTTACCTGATGAGTAGTTTTAGGCCTTTTCTGACGATTGACATATTGTTCAATGGTCTTTGCTCCATCAAGATAGCTTTCGGTGGAGGTTGACGGCTTCTGTGATTGAGATGATTCTTCAGTATCTCCAAGACATGTCTTTACCAGAGGAGAATGCTGAACCTTGATAATTTCATTTAAAGTTTCTGATCCTTTAGCAAATCTAGGATTGAGATATTTTGTCTTCTCAAGATATTTTCTTAGACCAACAATTTCACATTCTATATTTTCATTGTGCTTTTCTCTTTTAGCAAGTTGCTGTGTCAAAGTATCTATGACCATGTTATTTTCTTCTAAACAGACTTTGAGATTAGTGATTTCTTCAAGAAAGTCTTCCTCTTCTAATGCATCCAAAAAATTAGCATTGTCATAAGCCATGAGTATTCTATAATCTTGTTTAGTTTCATCTTCATCACTATTAGATAAACCATCACTATCATCATGGATATAGTAACTCCTCCTATTCACTACCTGTTTTCTATTGCCTTTTGCATATTCCTTCCATTTTTCATATTTATCTTTGTGAGGACATTTGGTAGCATAGTGACCAACTCAACCACAAGCAAAGCATTTGAAAGGTAGCGTACCTTTAAACCTTCCAAAACCACGTTGAAGCTTCTTTACAAAATTTACCTCATCTTCTTCTTCTGAAATGTTTCCTGTTTGATTGTGCTCTTCCTTTTCTTTTCCCTTTGTTGATGCTTTAAATGTGGCTTATATCATATCTCATGGACCTCCTTTTCCCATTTCAAAAGTATTTAGAATTCCGTGAAGTCGAGTCATAGTGATAGTATGAAGATTTTGTTTTCCTTCTATGGCAGACACTTTTGACTCAAATTTGGTAGACAAAGATCTCAAAATTTTCTCAACTAAAGTAACTTCCTTTATCTCTTCACCCAGATTCTTCATAAAATTAACAATCTCATCTATACGTAAAAATTAACTAGCTATATTCTCATCATTATGCATCTTAAGAGTTTCATACTGAATTTCGAGAGTTTGAAGCTTAACATGTTTTACCTAGCAGTCTCCTTTGTAGCTCTGAATGATTTTGACCCATATTTCTTTGGCTTTCTTGAGCTGCATGACCTTGACATATTATGATTCTAATAGACTTCCTAATAATGTATTGACAACTTTGGCATTTGTTTGATATAACTTCTTACCTGCAGAGTCTGTAGGAATTGCTATTAGGAATTGATATCCTCCTTCCACAATTTCCCAAACATCAGCTCCAAGCGATTGTAGATAGGCTCTAGTTCTTATTTTCTAATATATTAAGTTGTTCCCATTGAATATTAGTGGTATGATGGATCCCTTGCCTTCGTGATTATTCATCTTGAAATATATACATTCAAGCAATCAAGCTTCTTCTGAAGGACTTGCTCTAATACCAATTGTTGGAAATAATACTGAGAGGAAGGGTGAATCAGTATTATCATATCAATAATTTTATTTCCAAAACTAATCTATATATGCTACTTCTATGAAGTGAACTAGCATGTACACACAACTGTGATTAGAGAACCCAACGTATACCTAGAGAACTTGTTATTTAGACAATTTATCATGCATTTATCTTTAACCAGTGCATCGGTAACTTATTAAACAGTGCAGTAAAATAGAATAATGAATCACACATAAGAAACACACATGAACACCAAGATTTAAGGTGGAAACCCAATGTGGATGAAAACCACCTGCTGCTATCGTCTCTGTCTTCTTTTAAGAATAAGAAAATATGTTTACAATCTTGTACTAGTGGAGACACATACTATTACGCATGCACCCACCTATAGGAGGCTACAACCTTCTCTCGTTTTCTAGCTTCTACTGGAAGGGAGCTGAAACCCCCTAGCTCTTGTACTAGCTAATGTGATGACTAGTACATGGGCATCGGCCTACAAAAGGCTACGACCTTCTCTCTTCCTCCAAGGACCACGTTTCATAAATTTTCAAACTGGGTGCTCCTGGTACACAAAAATACACATGAAGGCCTCATTTAATCAAATTTTCATACTGGAACCACCCGAAACTTTGAAACTAAAATAGCATCAACCAATAATCAGATAACTATCACCAAAACACTCTGCTGAAACCAGTAATTAGCTGCAACCTCAAAAATCATGCATCATAATCTAAAGGCTACTTTACTAAACCCAAGCTGTGTGTATACGCTACTTCCTGTGATTAAACCTGCATATACCTTCAAAACTACTGAAAACATAAAACTTTTGAATCAAGTCTATACCAACCAACAATATATTGAACATCTACTTTCAACTTACATAGCTTTACGTAGGCAGCAACAAATATCACTTTTTCTCACTTATACAACCAATCAATCAAATACCAACCTCCTTATGCACTCAGTTTTATATTTAGATCTAAGAAGACTTCATTGACAGACAGTAACAAAACAACAGAATTGATTAAATAGATCATTTAGATCTGAAGAAGAGGCTTTTCTTTTGTATATGCTATTTTGAAGAGTATAATCTATGTTTACATGCACTTTTGAAGAGATGAACCAGCATACAAATCTGCAAATATTAATGCATAACTTCACTGCACTTTCAGACTTCAGACAAACCAAAATCATGACATTTAAAGAACAAAACAAGTGTACTTGATCATATATAGCTCAACCAATATTAGATCATCCAATAATAAGTCATTTCAAGTCTTATGATCCTAATCCATCATTGAATTCAAGGTGCACAAAGTATTTTAGATCCAATCACAAACATAGCCCCTGCAACATAAAATATACTTCAAATAGAAGTATTCCTTAGAAACACATACACTTGCACACTCGGTCTTATGATCTTCTCCTCCTTATATAGCTTTAGGCCCTTTATCAATACCTAGGACCAAAATCGCTTAGGACCAATACCTTCGACCAAATACCTCGGACCAAAACCTTGGTTTTCTAACATGTAGGCACTTTTCTTCCTGTGGGAGTGCATGTATATGTATACGCTCTTTTTGTTCTGTGGACCAACATGTATACATTGTTTTAACTAAGTGGACCTGTGTATAGTTCTTCAATTTATTTTCATAAAACTTTTCCTTTACCTTCATTATTCTTATCAATAGACCCTAGTTCCATATTCCTGTTCTTCTGTACCACCGCCCTATTACCTCTGAATATACCTATTGTACTATGAGTTTCCTTTTACCAAAACTGAATTGACCTTTGAGTGAGTTTCCATCAAGGAAAAAACTTGTATCATAATTCCAACACCCCCCATATATGTACAACTTTGATTGAAATCACCAGATAAATGGCCCCTACGCCTTTTCGCCCCCACTTGCCCAGCCACCATGTTTCCCTTTACCAGCAAGGGGAGGTACGGAAAGTAGTTTCCCCGCCAAGCCCCTCCGCTATGTGTCCCTCTCATATCATTTTGCAACACCCCAGCCCCCCTAACTTACCACTTACCATTCAAGACACCCTCTGAAGACCACTCATCCTCACATCTAATGCGGCTAAAGGCCATAGTGCCTGATGACTGAGCACCGAGTCACAACCCCCTGGTTATACGAGAAGAGATTGTAGACAAGGGATAAACCAAAGGGGACTAAGAGGACTCACAATTTGTGTTTTTGTAATGTTTAAGAAGTAAAAACCTTGATATAATAAGACCCTGAGAGCACGAGAAAGGGCATGGAAGGCATATGGTTCAGCAACTGAGACTTTAGATAGAATTATGGGGCAGTGGCATAGTGATATGGGTCATTCCTGTAGAAGCCCCCACAATAAGAAACCTAGGATAAAAATACCCTCAGAAATGAATTCGACTATTTTTATATACATCTTCTGAGAGTAAATGAAAGTATGGGGACTTAGGAAAACTAATGGCTCATCATGGGATCCATAGAGATACATAGCAAAGGGCTGGCAGGACAACCTCCACTATTACTCTGTAACGGGAAACTATAGTCGATCACTATCAGGTTTATAGAGTGGGGAAGTCAGGTAGTTAAGGCGAAAGTGACAAGGACCATATAAGCATCTAGAAGTATGAATAATGAGAGAGACGCAACCCAAACAAAGGTTTTCACAGGAATGGCAGAAGGATATCTTCCTCCATTATCCTCTAGTTTTCCTTTTATTTCTGCAATTTCTATTTATTTCCAAGAGGGAATCAAATCATGATTGTAATCATTCTAGGCAGTGTAGCCTGGCATGCCTAAACAACTAGCCTATGAGATAGTTGGATCTCATGCAAAGATATTTTGTACACTGTAATCTAGGATCCCCCTCTTCTTATAAATAGTGGGAAGAAGCACTTAGAAAGGTTCTGGAATTTCACACCTGTAGGGTCTGAATTCTACGATTCCACTTTTGGTTCTATTTTCTTGTTGATGGGGAGACTAGACTGATATTGTGATGGATATTATGGACTAGTTATTTGGACCCTCCTAGTATTAATGAAACAATCTTGTTGATTCCAAGAACGACCAATATGCAGTATGTTTTCCCTTCCGTAATCTCATTTCATTTGTGTTTTCCCTTCTCTGAAATAGTGTAATGAAGCTATTGGTTTCTCTCTTATTCACCGATTTGTTTAGGCTGCTAAATAGAGAACAATACCTGCATTATATTATATATTTACTTATGTCATTCAATAACCTACCATATTTGTAGTAATTGCATATTTATTTGTGTTATTGGATTAACCCCAATACTTTTGTGAGCCCAGATTTACGAATATTGTGTGGCGCTAATGATAGCTATGTTAGATTTGGTAGGATAACTTAATTAACACACCATGATTTCTACCATTTCACATCCTTCCTCTTACATATTTCTATTGGAACATTGTTGCTAAGGATCTTGTTTGTTTATAGCCCTACACATCTATTTCCCTCCTTCCTCTCGTCCTCTCCACCATCGCTACTACTTCAGTATTAAGTTGTATCATTTTTGTGTGTTGGCCACCAGAGAAAGACATTTCTCTTTGAGGTCCCCTCGATATACCCACTCTCATTTGTATCCATATATTGGATTGAGTCTACCTTAATGAAGGCCTATTGAACCAAGCCCTCTTCTATTATCTTTTTATTACGTGACAATTGGAGTGCTGCAAAAACCCCTCATAGATAATCTTCCATGCACTCCTCTATCTAATATGTCCTAGGAACTAGTCTACAATCAACCTAGAGGATGTCTCTAGGAGGATTTATAGGTCCCCTAAAGCACTCATGTTGATGGTGTCGTCTAAAGCTACAACATCTTTCTGGCACTGTTGCCATGAAATGGATTAGAATATTTTTCCCTGGGTACGAAATTTTTTTACATTCCCTCTATTAGGTGAGCAAGGGAAGTTTGGGTTGAAGATCTCTCACCTTGGTAACTCCAATGTTTCAATTTTATAGTAAACATCCTGGTGACTCCACAGTCCATATCTGAATTTGATCATCCTGGCTTTCAAGTAGCCCCATACTCACTTTGATGCTACAACAGCTGAAAACTTTCCATACCTTTGAACCTGAGATCACTCATCTAGGAAGGTTTTTGAGATGGCCCTTTCTACATTTGTGGCTAACAAATTTGCCCCACTGGATTTTTATTCTATTGCTAGTTATCCGAATAATGTCCCTTAGTTTCATGAATGGTACACCTATTTGCCTAGATTTAGTGGGAGCACAGATAGAAGGCTTGACCAACACCTCAAAGAATTTTATGAATGCATGGAACAACATGGAATTTCTCTTGAGATGTACAAATGAATTTGTTCATGTATTCTTTAGAGGAGGATGCTAGAGTCTAGTACAAAACAATACCTCATGGAAACATATCTTCCTTAAAACGTTTTCATATAGCATTCAATCACTATAGCAAACAACTATATCCAACGAATGATCTATCTGAATATTTCTATGAACATTTCAATGATGAAGACATTCCTAAGGTTGAGACCCCACTAAATATGTTTGTGGAGCTTTTCTCCAAGAAAACATCTACTCGCATCAAGAAGCATCAGCCAATGAGCAAGCAAGAGAAGAAGATATTATCGAGCTGTAAATAAAATCTCAGAGACCTTATTCAATCGAGTCTGATGTTTGTACTTCTTATGATGTATATGACTGTGATGGAGACTCAAGAAATGTAGAGCCACGACAATCCCAGTCATGGGAAGATGCACAAGAAGAGGAGGCCTATTAGGAGGTTAATAAAGAGGCTCCAGTCTACAATGCACGCCCTTTAGCTAGAGAACAATATCAAGATCCTCCTATGATTTATGATTTGTATTATTGAGAGGAGGATGAGATGGTCGTGGAAGTTGAGAAGGATTTTTTTACCTGAAAGTGGGGAGAAAGCTCCCAACAAAAAGTTTCTCAAGAAAAGCTCAAAGATTAAAGACCAAGAATATTCCGCTACTCCCTATTGCAGAAGGATTCCCACCAGGAACTCTTAGTAGATTCCCCAATCTATGACTCTGACACTTATGATAATGAAGAACCTATTGCATATTCCCAAGATGATTGACCCTTTGAGTAAAGGGTATTAAAAGATTAACATCAAGGTTTTCTTGAAAAATCTAAGGTTGAGGATCTAAATAGTTTGTGTGGCTACCCTGACCAAGAAGTCATTGTTCAGCAGACTGTTTGTGAGAAAGAGGTAGCTACAAACATTCCTTGTCAATTCCATGACCTTGTAACTGAGTACATCATCATATTGTTAAGCCAATAGGAGAGGTTGTTTCAACAACATGTATCAGGTTCTTTGTTTGAATACTTTTCATGGTGCATGCCTGTTTTAATTTCTAATATTCATCAACATCAAGGCACTAGGTCCAGCACCCAAATGCTGGTCTGGATCCATTGGAGGGTTGAACTCACTTAGGTGAATTGATCCCTGTGAATAAGTGGGAATGTATATAAATAAGCTCACTATCTGAGAATTTACTTTCCAGTTGTTAGAATTTTTATTTCTACATTTTGTTTTGATGAGGAAAGCACCCCCAAAAAATAAAGTCCCATGGAGTTTTTTAGGTTATATTGATTCATTAAATTTCTGACTCCATGCCCAATGGTGAAGGATACTGGTCTGTAGTTTCTCAACACCTTGCTTGCAAGGCACTGTCCCCAGTAGGAGCCAATGTTGTCACTCACCACTAAATGTGTTTTCAGCTGTGAAAAGAGCGAAAAGAATGCAGTAACATGTGAAGCCATTTCACAAGCAACATAAGCTCTCAAATATTAATCGAAGCCTCTCCATTCGATATTTCTCGGAACAAGATTTCCAACAATAGGCGAAAGTCCAAAAATGGAATCGTGGATCATAAATTAGAGAAGATTGAAGCTTCCCTTTGAAAGCCAAAAATAAAATGGAAAATACCAATGTTTAGGCTTATTGCAATCACAATTGGTTGGGCCCCCCGCATGTAGTTCATTGGCTTATCTCGCGATATCATAGTCCCGTATCCCACATATCGCATTAGGCATCCTACGCTCCTGCATCCCGTAGCCCCATCATATCGGGCATCTCGTGCTCTGACATCTCACAGTCCCACATATCAGGCATCCTACAATCCCACAATATCGTAGTCTCACATATCGCAATCCCACAGTCTCACGATACCAAAATCTTGCAGTCTCGTGATATCACAATCCAATAGTCTTGTGATTATTACAATCTTGCAGTCCCATGATATCACAATCTCGCAGTCCAATGATATCGCAATGACATTGTCTCGTATCATCGCAGTCCTGTAGTCCTATGATATCAAAAAATCGGTGATTGGTAAACCCAATGGAATTTTCTTAAGGAATTGCAATGGGGAAATACACCGATAGCGTAAAATCACCGAAAACTGGCGATATAGTGTTAAACAATCAGGGAGGGCCAAAAATACTTAACAAAGTAAATCGACACAAAAAAGGGATAGGCAGAACTTTTTCTCTCTCCTCCATGGGTCCACGTGGCGGAATACCATTGGTCCTTATAAATGACATGGAAGCTGATGTCAGCATGACGTGGGGGTACAGAGGTCACGTGGCATGTTGATCTGGCTATTCAGGAGTGCTATGGGGGCATATCTGAGTGACACGTGTCACCACTCAAGAGGTGCCATGTGGCACTAATGATGTCATCAATTTCACAGATCAATGATCGACAAAGGTAAAAGGTCGCAACTCGAGTTACAGTTCTGTGATTACGATTTGCGGTAGAAAGGGCTCCCATAAAGGGACTGACCCACGACCAAAAAGAGGTCTAAAGAACCAAGGGCCATGCACTAAAGGTGCAAATTGATGATCAATGATCGCATAAGGCAAGGTTCCTCCTCCACTGAAGATTCTCCTCGGATGCGATATTTTATGCAATTAGCTTAATGGGTCATTGTGTCTGTCACTTTCAAAAACCGCATGTGTTTTAAGCGTCCCCTCTATCTTTGCACGACTTTGATTAACACCACCAAATTAACAGGTCCATTCCTTTTCAACCCCTTGCCCACCATGTTTCCATTTAGCAGCAAAGGAGGGGGCGTCTGTAAAGGGGTTTCCCCACTAGGCCTCTCTGCTATGTGTCCCTCTCATATCATTTCGCACCCCCCCACCCACCAACCCCACCACTTATAGCTCAGGACCCCCTTCGAAGACCACTCATCCTCACACTCTATCCCACCAAAGGCCCTATCACTCAATGACTAAGCACCTGGTCACAATCCCCCAGCTATACGAGAAGAAATTGTAGACAGGGGCTAAACCAAAGGGGGCTAAGGGGCATCACAACTCATGTTTTCATAATGTTTGAAAAGGAAAATCTCGAGTACAAAGAGGCTCCAAGAGCATGGTACAAGGTGTAGAAAATGTATGGGTCAACAATTGAGACTTTAAATAGAAGTATTGGCCAGTGGAAGAGTGATATGGGCCTGTCCTCTAGAAGCCCCCGCAACAAGAAATCCAGGACATAAATACCCTTAGAAATGAATTCGACTGGTTTGCTATAGGTCTTCTGAGAGTAAATGAATGTATGGTGACTTAGGAAGATTAATGGCTCAACATGCGGCTCCACTCAGATAGAGAGCAAAGGAATGCTAGGAAAACTTCCACTATTACTCTAAAAGGGGAAACTATAGTCGATCACTGTCAACTTTAGACAGTGGGGATGTCGAGCAGTTAACGTGAAAGTGACAGAGACCATCTAAGCAACTCTAGGGATTCATGATGACAGATACATGGATTGACCAAAGGTTTTCACAGGAATGGAAAAAGGACCTATTCCTCCATCATCCTCCATTTCTCCTTTTATTTCTACAATTTCTATTTCTTTTCAAGAGAGGATCAAATCTTGCTTGTAGTCATTCTGAGTAGCATATCCTGGCATGAATAGACATCTAGTCTATGAGACAGTCAGAGCTCAAGCAAAGATATTTTGTAAACTGTAATTCAAGATGCCCCTTTTCTTATAAATAGGGGGATGAAACACTTAGAAATATTACGTAATTTCACACTCGCAGGGTCTGAATTCTATGATGCCAATTTTGATTCTATTTACTTTCTCATGGGAAGACTGGACTGATATTATGTGGAATGTTATGGGCTTGTTATTTGGACCCTCCTAGTATTAATGAAATAATCCTGGTGATTCCAAGCATGATCAATATGTAGTATGATTTCCCTTTTCTAACTCATTTCATTTGTGTTTTCCCTTCTTTGAAATAGTGTAATGAAGCTATCGGTTTCTCTCTAATTCGTGGGTTTACCTAGGCTTCTAAATAGAGAACAATACTTGCATTATATTACAAATTTACTTTTGTTATTCAATAACCTATAATACTTGTAGTAATTGCAGATTTATTTTTGTTATTGGATTAACCTATAGTACCTGTGTGAGCCCAAATTTTCTCATGTTGTTTGGCACAAATGATACCTATGTTATATCTGGTAGGAAACCTTAATTAGCACACCACTATCTCTACCATTTCACCTTCTTCCTCTTACATATTTCTACTAGAACATTGTTGCTGAGGATTCTATTTGTTTACAACCTTACACATCTATTTCCTTCCTTCCTCTCCTCCTCTCTGCCATAAATACTACTTCAGTATTAAGTTGTATGATTGTTGTGTGTCGGCCACTAGAGCAAGACATTTCTCTTTGAGGTTTCCCTGAGATAACCCCCCACATTTGGATCCATGTACTGGCTTAATTCTACCTCAATGAAGGAATATTGAACCAAACAACTTTTGCTATATTTTTATTACGTGACAATTGGAGTGCTGCAAAAACCCCTTACAGATAATCTTGCATGTGCTCCTCTGTTTAAGATGTCCTTCGCACTGGTCTACAACCAACCCATAGGTTTTATCTAGGAGACTTTCTAGGACCCCTGAAGCACTCATGTTGAAGGCTTTTTCTAAAGCTACAACACTCACAATGGTGGATGATTAATTTTTTTAGCATAGGAATTTCTCCAACAGAGTAAATTGTTACACAAAAAAGCAAACTAGTCATAAAATCTACAGATTACCAGTTGATAGCAGGATGCTTATAGAAGGCAGGATTTTAATGGAATATTGTAGAAGTAAAACCTACGAGGAACTGTAGTGCGAAGTCTATTGTGAGGTTTCTATTTGAGAATGTATTGATTAGGTTTGGATGTACTAGGATTTCGATGAGTGACCAAGGTACCCATTTTTTAAACAAAAAAATGTTGACTTCAATAAGGAATTTGAAATATACCATGAGAAAAGGGCAGCTTATCATCACCAAGCTAATGAAATTATCGAAGCATCTAATAATATACTGGCTAATGCCTTGACTAAAATTTTCAATATAAATAGGGATGATTTAGATTTGAGGATACCAACACTACTCTGGGCATAAGAGGCTGAAAGGATTGACACCTTTTAGGATAGTGTATGGAGAAGAAGCAATAATGTGTATTGAATTTGTTGTACCAATTCTTTGCATGGATTCCACAAAAATGAATAAATATGGCACAATGGAACAAATTCTTTAATAGTTATTATAGATGGAAGAAGATCATGCACTTGCAGGTTTCCATTAGAATGTTCAAAAAGTGTTTGAGAAATCCTATAATCATAGGCGCATAGAAAAAAAGAAGCTTCAATGGGGAGAATTAGTCTTTCTACATCACAAAAAATTCTTGAATAATCTAGGGAAGTTTTATGTATATTGGCTTTGACCATATGTGATCAAAAGTGTGATAGATGGAGGAGCAGTGAAACTATAAAAATTTAGTGGTGAACCTATAGAAGGATTTGGGAATGGAATTTGCCTAAAACTATATAGGCGAAGTCAATATTCTATGCACAACTAAGGAAGTGAAAAATAACTATTGATCTATGTATAAAAATAAATTGAAGAAATAAAATTGAAAGCTTTTTGTTTTTGTCATATAAATAATAGTAATTTTCTGCTTTATTGCAAAAAATTAAAGACACTACGTGAAGGGAAATACTGCAAACTGACAGATGTATCACGTAGATATATCATAGATGTGTGAAACACATAGTGTTGGGGGAAATTGCAAATAAGTGGAAGAAAAATATTAAGCATTAAGTAAAAAAAAGATGGAAAGAACTTGGAAAAAGTTATTTTTTTCCCACGTTCGCAAGGTAGTTGGTTGAATTAGATTTGAAAAGACACTTCATTAACCACCAAAGAATATCTTATAGTGTAAACATCACATCATATTTCCATAATCTATCAGAAATGATTTCCATAGGATGGACCATGCACTAAAGAAAGATACTCCACATAGGATTTATGACAAAATATAGTGACATAATAGCACTAGGGATACCATGCAAAAAAAATGAATGCTATAAGTACACTAAAGAGAGTTTGATTTTTTTCATTTTTCACTTAAAGATTTTGAGCTTATCTAAAGAATAAGAAAATTTGAAAAGGATCTTATGAGCAAGGTTTTGAGGAATTCTTGTGGTTGGTTGCAACACTTATATAAGGAGTAGTAGATCGCTACAATGGTGAATGTTGTAGGAGACCTAGTAGCACATTGAATTGCACAAAGAAACCCTCATTTGTTGCACAAACCCGACCATCATTATAGCAGGTTAGATGTAACAAAATAAATTGGGGTGGTAGAGGGCACTGGATCATCATACCATGTGGCATTGGGGTTAGAAAGTAAATATATCCTACCTAGGAAACTAACATCTAGGTAGGTTACTCTAACAAAATAACCCAAGTACACAATGAATTTTCCAATTATCCCACATAGTGTTCTAACATAGGGTAGCATGTTGGGATATGTGGATAAACTCAGGCATACAAATCATGAGATCATAAATAGAAATAAATTATCGAAGCTAACAGGATATTTATAATGCATGCCAAATATGGACCTAAACATTTTTGAGATCAAGTCGCAGGAGTGGGGATTGGGATTAGAGAGATATGGCATTTTGAGCCTATTAGTGATCTCTCATTTCGAGAAAAGCCTTGAAATCAATATTGAGACAAAGTTAATGCTAAGTTGTGTATACAATAATTACCTATGGTTGGACTACATATTTTAAAGTACCCCACCAGAGATACCATGCACAGGAGGATTGTCGATCATAGGAGAAGACCCAGAGCACCTTTTCCCAGTTAAGGCACACAAAAATGCCTTGTGAGAATACATGTAGGAAAAGTACGAGACACGAAGAGGAGGATACATATTTTTAGTTTCATGCATCAATGATCAAGCCACTCACATTACAATGTAGGTGATACCCTATAAATTGCTTAGGAAGTGTTGGAAATACAAAGCAATAGTAGGTGCAATTGTGGAAGCAAAAAAGTTCATGTAGGGTGTACAAATGAGTTGGGTGCCATACCTTCTTAACCAGTTTTTGATGGATTATTTGGAGGCACAAGATAATGTCATGTAATTATACTATGCATGTATTCTTATTTTGATTACATTCATTAAATATGAAATTCCTGAAGATATCTAGTTAGTGGAGGACACTCACACGCTCATTATAGTTGGATGATTTCAACACTTGTGGCCATGCACACTTTCCGTCTAGAAAACACACATATATATCATCTTTTACTTTTATAGGGAAATGATTAGGGTGGCTGCACAAAAGACACCACACATCCCACTTGTAGTTTTTACCAAGTATAAGAGGATAAAACTCTTAAATAAAAATCCCCACCTTTTATACATTTAAGATTAAAAGGATCCCCATTATGAATGGGATAAATTACGTTTCATATTCGTTTCCAAAGATGTTAAAATGTATATCAATGTATGGGAGATTAGCTGGAAGGAATATGAAGAAAGAGAAATTGAAGTGGAGAATTTTGAAAGTATCTAAAGTGAGGGAGAAAAATTGGGATAACAGTAGCAAGGAGAAACAATGTAGCCTCCTCCACAACAAGAAAAAGATAAAGGTTTCGAAAAGGATCATTCAAGGACCTAATATGAAGAGACATAGTCAGAGGAAGCTAAACATATAGTATGCACAAGCATGAAAAAACAAAAACTAAAGGCACAAAAGGGAAGAACTGAAAGGAAGCACATGTAACCACCACCCAAGTTACCTCTCTATCAAAATATGATAGCAGAAATATTTTCAACCAAGTGGATGAGCATACGAAAGAGGCATTGGGAAAAATGAAAGAGGATGAACAATACATACTGGAACACCTTGAGAAGTTATGAAAATTACTAGAAAAAATCATTTTAGAAATTTCACAACTAGCCAAAAGAGGGAAAGAAATGCAAATGGAGGCATATAGTGCACCTAGAATATTGGAACCATGACCGAATAAATCTTCCATGTATGGATATCCCTACACACTCTAGATCTCACTACAAGACATAGAGTTCCCAACTACAGAATTCCAATAACATACCCAAGGTTTGACAAACATAGATTTCATTTTGTCCCATTTCTCATGAGATATTTTACATCATTTGCATAATGGTGTCACCGTGGAGTTGTAGTCACATGCCACAACAACAATGATGGATTTGGTATAGGTCAATATAGTGCAAGAAGGATTGTAGCATAAGAAGATGTAGTTAGAAGGAGAGAAGTAACATGTCTTAACTAGAGAAATGTGACTATTTGTAATAGTGGAACAAGTGAATAATGCAATAGTTGAAGAGTTAATGGAAGTGGATCTCCCACTAGAAGGCCGAGTAACCGAGGTCATAAAAGTCATTCAAGGACTAAAATCGAAGGTATAGGAATTGAAAGTGCAACAAAATCCATCTAACCCACTAGAAGAAAAGCAACATTGAGAAGATGAGGAGAGGGATATTTCCCATTTTCATAGATGAAGGTTCTTGAGGACACATGCTAGGATACGTATAAGGAAGGTTTCAATATTTAGACCAAGGTGTTAGATAACTAGAAGTGGCATGCCATTTCTTAGAAAATTTATATTACTGAAGTGAAGGAAATGAAAGTTGTCAATAGTTTGAGTGGCATGCCAATGGCTAAGAAGAATATTTCCATAGAGGAGAAGATGCATATGTACAAAGGAATAAAATAGTTGAGAGTGACACAATAGAAATTAGTGAGAAAAGTTTAAGCTTTGTAGTATGAAGCATTGCCGATTACCCACACGGTTTCAGTAGTACAATAAGAAGTCAAGACCATAGTGGAAGAAGGGGAGAAATGTATTTCCAATGCAATGGAAATTGAAGTACCTACAAGATCAATTGTGTGCACCACTGAAATGTATTCCAACGTTGGCACAATACACAATTCTTTTAAAGCATTAATGGAAGAGGTGGAGGAGAAAATCCCCTTGTTGTAGGTCGAATTAGTGGGTCGGGATGAGGTGTAGGTGCGTGTTGGAGATTTGTTGGGGCAAGTTTTTGGTATAAAGAATTAGAGATATTTTAAAGGATTATGGATAGTTTTGGTGGAGTTTCTCACAGAAGTGAAGAGTAGGAAATGACACAAAGTACCAGCGTGGGAAATTATCACAAAAAGATTAGCACATACAATTGTCACAGAAGGAGAGAACATGTAAAAAGGATTAGTGTGCAAGGTATTTAAGTTGAAGTCATCCCATTAATCTTGAATGAGTGCTTTACACAAATTTTGATCGGATCAAGAAAATTACTTTTAATTTACTAGCCTATGGTAAATTCCCATGTTAATGAGTTTAGCTTGGATCCACAAAATCATCTATAAATATGTTGAACGTGAGAGGATTTGGGTTTGTAACATTTGCGGTTAATCTTGGGTTGTTAATTTGTTTGGGTATTGATAGGGAAAGTTTCGTGCATGATTGATATTATAATGTTGTAATGTCATTTTGAATAGGTCATTGAACTGAACTGGGGTAAAAGTGATAATGTTGTAATGATTCAAATAACACCCTTTCAATATTAATAGAAGATGGTTGAGGGTAAGCTTGTCCCAATTCATGTGTTTTATATGATTTTTGAATGATACATTATGTTATGTTGTAATATAGCTCAAATTATTTTGTAGTGCATTGAATGTTTGAAAATGAAGCACCCCTTTATAACTTGGTAATGTTAGATATATGATATGTATGTTATGCATTTTTGTGATTGGATTTAGCCTATGATTGTGAACTAAATATTCTAGAATATTGAAGAGGATAGTTTCTGCACAGATTCAAATTCCATTCACTAGTGTCAAATCCTAGTTCCTATAATCCCCATAGTTTCCTCTAATGAGCCTTCATCTTTTTTGTAGGTGATGTCAAAAGGCCTAGTGTCTAGTGGGATTTTTCTAGATATATTTTGTGTGCTAACCTAAGCTAGACCATCCGTGCTGCCAACAATAATATAAAGTACCTTTTGCTAGATATCCACTGCTTATGTTATTTGTCTCTCTTAATACGTGATGTACATTTTTGTATAATATTGTGTGGTGTACATAACTTTTGGTAACTAATGCATACAATTCACTATATTACAACAAGAGAGTATTGATGAATTACCTCTTCTAGTCCATTTGCAAATAATATATTAAACATATTACAACTATGCTTTGAATGGTGCTTAGCCATATTTGTTTCTTATGACAAATTTTTAAACCAATTCTCCTTATATGCTAATAATTATATGGTTTCTGAATTTAAAATATATGCTATAAATAATGGGTTTCTTATCCTTTCAAATTTATTTATTCCTTCCAAATAATTCATAGCACTTAAAAAATGTTTTGGTCCTATTTTGTAATTGATTTGACTACATGAATTATTTATTTTATTTTATTGTTAAATACAAACATATAATTTCCATGTATAACATGTACATGAATGATTATGATTTTGGAAACATTAAAAGAAATAACCTATTTATATCAATCACTATCACCATAATAGTGTAGGGTTCCTAAATAGCTATATCTTCTTATTATTCAATGCATGACAATGAAAAAGGGTTATTTATGAAAAACGAAACAATGTAGATTTATTGTTGTTCATGAAACACATATTTCTTACCCTAGTGATAAGTTGTTAATAACCATATCTTTCATAGACTAGAAACTAGTAAAATATGACTTATACTTGTACTACCTTTATATGTCCTAATAGTGCAAAAGAAAAGGATCATCGAGTAACTATATTTTGGATTTTCAATGGAATTATTATATATGCATTGCATAACTAATAATAGTTAATTAAAGTGATAGGCTACATGTGTATTATTGGAAAAAAAATATCATGCTTCTAGTAAATGTTAGGTATAATGTTTGAACATACTAGATGCATTGTATTTACTAAGATCATCAATTTAAAGTTCAATATTTTTCATCATTTTGAAAGTGAAACATTTTCATGATCATTAGTCATTCATGGATAACCCCCACAACACATGAACCCTCCAATCATGAAATCGTAGTACATGCATTATCCCCATTACACTATAACTAAAGTTCATTAGTTTCCATAGAACTACCATGTCCACCCCACCACTAAAAACCACCACTTTGATTAGATACTTTTAGGAAAATCATACCTAAAATCTAGTAATCATTAGCAGCCTTCTTATGGGGATTTGTTCAATCTACCTTTTAACCCTATTGTCATGTCAAATTTGGAGGAGGTTGTTAAAACTACACAACTTGATTGGAAAGCATAAAAATCATGCTTGAACAAATGACCTATTCAATTCACACAATGTCCTCAATTCTAAATGTTTATAGTAACACTAGTTCTTCACATGTTGGAGAAGAAGAAAATAATATAGATGTGGGTATGGACGGTTTCTTGAACACTACCCATGCCAAAGAGGAATTGTTATTATATGCATTATAGAAATATCAGCTAGGGGATGCTGCTCATATCACTAAGATGTACTTCAAAATCCTAAAATGTGCTTCCACCACCCTTTCTTTAATCATAGGTGTTATCACCTAAAAATTTCTAACAAAGCTACACAAATGATGCAACAATATTATCAACACATCGCAAAGTTTACCCTTGTGAATTAACAAACAACCCAAAATAAGTTGGAAACAATTTACAAACTAGGTTTCATTTACCCACACAAACTAGTTGAGTGCATTTTACACAATTTGAAAATTTGTTTCTTTGATAATCGTATGGATTATTAAGATACAAAGTCTCATCAAATTTTGATGCAATAAATGATGACATTCCATCAAAAATCAACTCAAAAATTTGCACTAGGTTGGTTCAGACCCCTAGATCATTGATCAGTCCTTTGGTAGACAAAGGGCATCCTCATTCATGAAAAAATATTACCATAATGATCTCTATGCACACTATTAATTAGATCTAATTGTGAATGATTTCGGCCTAGAAATGGCAGCCATGAGCAAGAATTTGCTAAGCCATGGAAAGAAAAATGTTATGCTTCCAAAGTTTCTATAGAGCATATAATATTTTGAGACCTCTATAGGCCTATATTTCTTTGTAGGTAAGCTTATTTTTAACCATCATTGACAAATATTTTTATCAATTTATATGTCACCTTTAGGGTTGGAAAATAACCTAGCCTTAAATCACATTAGTTGAGGGCTAAGAGGCCACTCTTTTATCCTTGGAAAGCTTTAAATTTAGGCCCCATTGCTCCCTCCACAAACTAGTATTGCATCACGTTTTTACAGTCACAATGGAGCAACGTAACTCTTCCTATAACATGTTAACTTCAACAAAGGGGAAGAAAATGGTATCATTGTATAGGATTCTCTTAAATATGGGATAATTAATATGGAAAACTAATTCCAAGATAAGTTAGGGTAAAGGCTTCAATCATTAATGCATTGCTAGGTTATCTTATCCCAATTCAATTTGATAATCTTGGGAAACCCTTAGTGTCGAGATGTCCAGATTTATCCTTCGAGATATATTGCAACCTAAATAATGGGAATATTCATTGGCCCTTTTCTAAAGTCAACTTGTTGTGGAGAAATTTGCATTTTTGTTGTAACTATCAAAGAGTGATGTAATACTAGTTTGTTGAGGACAAAGAGGGATGAGGGTTAAAAGTGAATATTTCCAGGGATGTGGGAGTGGCATCTCAACCCTCAACTAATGTGAATTAAAACTAGGTTCTTTTCCAACACAAAGGGTGAAAATAACAACTTGACCACCTTCTTGGTCGTGAAAGAGGAAAAATCTAAGGATCAACAGAAACACCTTCCCTTGGGAACTTAAAGTAGACCCACTTGTTCTACTTCATCTTCCTTCGCATATCACATTCAATATCACTAAAATCTCATTCACTGTAATAATAAGACAATTTTCCTTCCCATTACTCTTTTATCTATTCTCTTGTTTTATTTCACACACACACATATATAGATCTAGTTTAATTCTTTATACAAACCTTTCTCATGTGAACCTAATCTAATAACTTGTTGTTTATTGTAGTAATGAAACCTTGCTTGATAACAAATTTCATTTTTTCCAACCTATTAACAAAATAACCAAGATTAAAATATATCCAATCAAAGACAACAAAATTACTATAAAACTTGAATGCAATGTACCACTATAAAGGTAAAAAACCATCAACTCCATTGTTTTAATGAATCATACCACACAATGAACAATGAAAAGAAAAATCATACATAATTAATCTCAATTTCCAATGTTTTTACCACTAATTATGAGTTACTAGTAAGAAATGAGAGGAACATACATGGTGCACACAAAACTATTCATGTATTACATTCAAAGCCAAATTACAAGCCACATAAATATTGCTCATGAGATCCAACATATTTGAAACAAGGAGAATATTTTTGAGAAGATATCTCAACAAAACTCCAACAGCCAACAACCCAATCCTACATATAAGACTTATTCCGTGCTCCCCCTTTAATGGTTACATGACATCATTACAAATATTAATACAAAAATGAAAAATTACAATTCACATGTCACATACGTTTGACTGGTCTTCCTCGACACTTATCCCCACTCTGAATTCTCTCAGGAAATGATATTTTCACCACCACAATCTTCGAGCTTCCCATTCAACTCCTTTAAGAGATAACCACATCTAATCATCTTCGATGAAGTTTGTATAATTGATGCTTCTCGATCACCATAAGCACAATCTTAATGTTGGGCTATATCCACCAGTAAATTATGAAGTTGACCTTTCTACACACATGGATATCATAAGATAACCAGTAATTGATCCTCTTGACACCCAAAGCACAACAAGACCCATCAACGTATAATAGATTCACACAATGAAATTAGTGATACATTCTCTCGGCACAAAGAACGTCAACAACCACTATTTTTTTTCTAATCTATTCATTAATTGTTTCTCCATTATAAACTAAGTAATGATAATTTTTCATGCCACTATATTTAAAACCCACACCACTCAATAATTTTACAATTTATAAAGATAGAGCTCCAATACATGGTGTTAGGGTGTAAGTCTACCTCAGGCTAAGAAAGGTAGGATCTAGAGTAACATCAAACCATGCTTAACCTGGTAGCTAGCCCTACCAGGTTGGGAGAGGGCTCTCTCCTTGTCAATCTCAGAAAAGATGGCCAAATAAAGCTTGAGATGACTGATGTAATGACTGATTTTAGGCTAGGTATGTGAGCTGAGGAGTTTGAATGAATTTACTTTTGTTTTGCTAGCTCAAATGTGAAAGGCAAATTTGGGTCCGGGGAATGGGCACAGTCTTGCAGAGATCTCTATGGGCCGAGGTAGGAAAATGGTTTAGCACTTCAAATTGAGTGAGATGGAGAGCTTTTAGACTGGTGAGGAGTTGGATATGGCATGAAAGTCTCAAGGATCCTCTTTAAACAATTGAAAACATGAATAACTAAACAAACCCTAGGTAGAGCACTACAACTTGAATGAATTCTACCTTTATCCTTGTTTCATTTAGTTAAGATGAACATAAAGAGATGATGGCATACATAAAACACATGTAAACTTGTAATTACAGAAGGAAACACAATACCAAATCAGGTTGCCACAAGAATCCCATAAAGTGTTGCAAACCCTGGTCTATTCCTTTGCCAAACTACTGAAATGAGTGTACAATGATGCTCAAAGCATTCACAGGAGTCCAACCTTTTCCAATAACTGAAAAAATACTAGATATAGGCAACAAAAAACTCATGATAGGATTTAGGGGTCGAATTCATGAGTTTAGGAGCTGTTTCAACAAGATCTAAACTAAGAACTAAAAAGTAGGCAGTGGAACAGCTTGCCTCTAAAACATAGGAAAGTGATTCATTCAGTTACAAACTACTTTTTCATGATGAATCTACCTCTATGAGTGAAAATTTAGCATATTTACATCAAAATCCATCAATTCACATTAAATTACATCATTATTTTGACTATTTGAAAGAGAAAAGTCAAAATATGAAGAAATTAGGCAAAAAACATATTTTTTTTGGCCAAAATGAGAAAATTTCATCCTGTGCATCGTGCTCATGTCCCTATGCACCATGCTAATTTGGAGCTAGTTTTGGAGGCCTTCCCATGCACCAAATTTGCTCCAAGTGGGCTTGTTGGGAAGGTCCGCTTGTCTACTTTCTAGAACAAGTGGAATTTCTGAATTAGGTTTTCATTTGCTGCTCTAAAAATGAGTTCTCCCAACATTGCTTCCTGTGTGGCCAAAAAGGGGCAGAAAGGTCATTTTTGAGGATTTTTTGACCCTTTTGGAAGCTCAAAACATGTCAAAATTTCTAGGCCATGTGAGGGAATTCATATTTTTCCATGAGAAATCCAAAAATGCTGAGTTTTTCTCAAAAGGAGGTCCCTAGCAAAAGCGCACACTAGGTGGCGCGGCGCACCAGGCAGAAAAACCTGTTTTTTAGGCTAAAAATTCAAAATTTGCAAAAAGGTTTCCCAAATTTCTTGAAATTTGGGCTGAGTGTTCTTCATCAGGTGTTGTGTTGAGTTGAGGAAGCCTCAACCAAGATCTGGAGTCTATCTTGCTCTTTTCTCTTCCTCATGGCTTTCTTCAACTTGGCCTTCAAAATCCTGATTCTCACTTTGCACACCTTGTTTCTCACCAAGTAGTGGTATGCCATGTGCCTCAACATATTTTTCTCTCTGTTGGTCTTCTCCAGCATCCTCTTTAAGTGAAAATGTTTCCTTTCAAGCCAAGATTCACAATCAGCTTGAATTTCTTATTCAAGTGATTACAGCTTAATTTTCTTCCTCTTGGCAGCCTGCAGGTTTGCCTTTATGTTTTTAGGGTTCATGATGGTTTGTTGATCCTCTAGATATTTTTTCCTCTACTCCAAATAGTTAATTATCCACTTGGCTCTTTCCAGGTTGAGGGACAAGTGATGAATGTCATCTTGCTGCTTTCAAATGATCCCTTTGAGCTTTGAGCTCAAATCAGTGTCATCATCCTGAATAAGAATGAAATCTGCCTCTTGACCTCGTGAAGGTCCCTCATCATGCAATGGCTACTTACCCTTGTTCTGTACCTGCTCTACTGATGGAGGAAACGAGACCCCTTCCACCCCGGGTGGAGATAGTACTCGTTTCGCTACTACAAACAATCTTCTAGTGTTGTTTTGGTATGTGACAAACACTGGCACACTAGTGGTTTGTGTCTCATGCACCTCCTACTGTTACCGGGAAAAGTGTCTATTTAGAACTGCTCTATCCCACTAAGGTGTGACAGCTTCCTTAGAAACAAACAGAGAAAACTACTTTTGTATTTCCTTTATGAACTATAGATAGAGAGGAATAGAAAGAACCAACCTGTGTCTTGCGCTAATCCTTTGATCCAATCCCTCTCTTCTTCGACAGCTTCCAAATACCTGCTCCCTTACTTGCCCAGCTTCACCAAGTACCTGTAAGATCACAGAAGAAGAAAACAATACAAAGACATGGATCTATATTCATAAACAACTTAGGATCAAATTTAAGTTAACCATACAAATGTAACAAGCATCAATGATACAAAAGCATAGAGGAGAAACTCAAATAGTTTTTATTGATAAACAAGAAGATCCAGGAGGAGTTACAACCGATGAGTCCTGACCCAACATCAACCTCCCAGAAAAGAAGCCCCTCTTCACCTCCAACAAAGCATAGATCACCCAATACCCTGATGTTTGTCTCAAAACCAACAACAATTCCTTACAATGTGCAAAATTCCAGCCTCTGGATCTCTGGGATGAGGGATCCATATATAGATATGTGTAAGGAGGATGAGTCAACTTGTGATTTGATTAGTGTCTTCTCTCTGTCAGTTCTTGCTTCCACTTGGAGACTGAAGGCCTCTTACTCATCCTTGGTCGAATTCAGTGAGGCAAGTGTCATAGGAGAAGATTCTAGAAGCTTCCATTGTCTCTCCACCTCGCGGAATGACACTGCCATTTTTCATTTCTCGCCCAACGCACCCTCATAGTGCATTTAGGTGTGTTGCAACGCACCTAGCCAGTGTATTCAGGTGCTATGCAACGCACCTAGCCAGTGGAGCAGCTGAAATGATCCTGTTTTGACTTATTCTGAGCAGTTTCTGGTGGAGAACTTCTGGGAGAAGCTGTAATTTGTTGACCTTGTTCCTTTAGGGGTTAGAACAACACTTTTAAGGACTTAGGAGCCCTTGGTTTATGGACATTTCATGCTTGGAGTTGTAAGGCACAAAAATGTCTATAACAATTGCCCCCTAAAGTATGAGGTCGTTAATCGGGTGAAATTCTTTATTATGAGGATCCGAAGTTCTTTCAATGCTGGGAGGAGACCTGTAATAAGATACAATACAATACATTATCTTCATACTGTTTTTCATGATCTAGCTAAGGTGGGTATTCCCATGCTCAGCTTTATAAATTCATTTTCATGTACATAGGACAAACAATTGTCTGATTGTAGACTGATGATTCTGATAGAGCCATCATCCTTTTGGTAGGATGATTATCTGTGCTGCAATGCTGTACATTTTAATGTCTTTATTTCCCTGAATATATATCGCAGCCCGGATGGATGAAACTAGATCCGGGGTCTTCAATCTCGTCTGATCTTCACTCGAAGTACAAGTCGATCCATGTGAGAAATGTTCTGAAGTCAAACATGGAAAGACATCACTTGATTACCAGTCAATGATGTAAACTGTTAACAAGCGCGAGAGGAATCACCGATAATGATAATGATCCTCAAGGTACTGCAGTACAATTCACGTGGTGTGAATAAAGGACTTGGCATCGAACACCATGAAAATCTTTCGGTCGAAGGTCATTGATGTAAACCTGTCGCCGGAAGTGAGAAACTTGCCATTGAGGCATGCAAGCTTCAAAGTACTGGATGGGGTGTTCCTAGACCAACTTCTTGGATAATGAGCTGATGTCGACAAGAAGTGATCCATCATAGAAGGGCCTTAATGAATCCCACATCAATGACATGGAACGGAGCAAATGATTTTGATGGAGGTGAAAACGATCTGATGATATACGGTTCAGGGTGGCGGTCATGAAAGAATGGAGTATAATGTATGGTAGTGGGTGGGACACAGGTGGCCTCTCTGGATGACTTCTCTTGAACATGTCGGCGACACTGATGTGATGGATTGGTAGCATTAACCCCAAATGTGGATGGTATGGTGTGACCATGGCGATGTGACCGGTGAATGAAACAACCCAACCCGACTTGGACACGGAGTGGAAGTGTCATGTTCAAGAGCGACTTGCTACCAACAAAGATTCTTTGAGTTTTCTTCCCAATTTTTCCCCAGTCATTGTTGACCAGTACCTCTTTATTTTTGTCAAGATTGAGGAGGATAACATATGCTTGTTCTATAATTTTCCCTTCGGGAAAACCCATCGCTATGTTTTAACGAGCCTAGCGATAGTGAAACTCGTTCTCGTCTAAAGACAAGTTTGTCGCTATTAATCTTTTTAACGAGTTTAACGACAAAGATAACTCGGTCCTTTTCATTTTTAGAGATTCTGAAAAGGTACGCAAAGGTAACTCCAAAATTCCTTTTTCGTCATCTAATCCCTTAAGTCCGAAAAAGTATGAAACAATACAGAAGGGATGAATTTTCGATAGTTTTAATGAGCCGAACAAAACAAGCGCTCGATCGTTTTGTGCAATAATCCCTCAGGTCCAAAAAGATTAAAATCTAGATGAGGGATAGCACTTCCTGTCCCTTTAACAAGCTGGAAGGCCAATGACTCGGCAATCTTTTCATATTTTACGAGTCAGTTGAAAAGAGCTTAAAGAAGACTCGTCTTTTGAGGAACGAGTGATAAAATGGGTAGCAGTTGATTCCAGGTAAGGTTTGGAATTTTCCAATCACGGCAGTGTCACAAGGATGGCTAGTGAAATCACTCTTCGCAGCTGTTTCTCAAAATGGGTAAACAATCAAGTGCAGGTGAATGATCGACCAATGAAAAAGTGGAGGTGATGGTGCAAACACAACCAAGGCTTTAATGGCTGAAGTACTACATTCACGGTGGTTATTTACCGGGGAATAGTTCATTTTTTAACGAGCTTAAACGCGGGTGGAAACATTTGCTTGGTGCGGGTTTAATTTTTAACGAGCTTGAACCTTGCGGTAACACTGCTCGATTAGATGGTCTTGTTTTGATTTTACCATAAATAGCTTTGTCCTTTCAGAGATCATACTGTGTTTTCAACTGCTTCATCAAACTAGTCAGAAATGAACAATATTTGCTTGAAAATGAGTTAAATATTTTGACCGCCTTTGCCTTGGAGAAGATACCACTGATGCAGCCGCAGTACATTGCACTCGATTTACCTTCTCCTACTGAACCATGTATGTAGAGATGGGTTGACCATATGTCTAGGCATGCTGGACAGTCTCAAATTTCATTTTCTGATACCTTCTTCAAGTGGTTTGATCGTCAGGAGATGGTTTATTCTGAGTATCCATAAGCTGGCATGGACTTCCGAGGTGATCCAGATTTAGTACTGTCGGATGGCGAGCAGTGGGGCGCCATTGGTAAAATCTTTGACCATATTGTTGTTTATCGTTTTTTGTTTATAATGTCCTTTTGCTTTATTCTATCAAGACTTTAATCAAACTCATGTGTACATGTAGATGTTGGTCCCGTTCGTCCAGTAGTTCGCCTGAGAGTACCAGTTGTTGCCCCAGCAGGAGAGGCCGTCGGAAGGGCTATTCTTCATGACCTCGATGTGGCCGAGACTCTCACAGCTTTGCAGGAGCAGGTTGAGGGCCTCACTCTCGGTATTCCAGATGTGAGGACCGACGAGCTACCTTTGCGGTTACAGCGGCATACCACTGGTGTGCCCAGACGATGGACTCATCACGAGAATCATTAGACTAGGGTGCCCCCTAGCATTTTGAGTTTTTGGGTCATTTGACCGCTTTTGTCTTGGTTACAGAACATTATGTGTAAACCATAAACAATTATATATATTTTTTATTTTCGGAGTTTTATTTTGGCTGAGCTACATGATCCACATGCAAAACATTGATGATGTGTTTCTTTTTATAAATGTTGCAAATGTCTATCTAACACATAGTTTGCTAATGAGTCATTTAATGTGCTTAAGTTTCTGGAAATATGTTGATATTGAATAAGATCAAATTGTCTTTCCAAAATCTTAACCCTTAGGAACATGCGATAAATAGTTGGGTTTCAGACGAAATATATACCATTGAGTTGTAGTATTACGAGTTGTGAGTCTAGCCTGACAATTAGTCGGCGTATACCATGAGTGATGGCATCAGAGAGAATCTCTATCAACGCGCTATACTCAGCGATGTTATTCGTTGATCGACCAGTACATACACCTCTGAAACTTACTAACTCGCCGCTTGGGTAAAAAATGGCCCAGGCTGCGGAGGATAGGTTCCGCGAACTACGACTTGCTCCGTCGGCATATCTAACACATGGCTCCAATAGGTTTGACATCTGCAATAAATGTAAAAAGTGGATTACTCGACCAAAACAAACACTTTAGCGAAAACAAAAATATAACAAAAGCATACTGGTTACCATTACGCATAGTAACGCTTGAGGTACAACCCATTATGAGGTTGCGCCAGTGGAATTCCATCATAATCCATTAACTCGTAGGCTCCCTTTGCTAACACTCGTTTAACAATATAGGGGCCCATCCATAAAGGCTTAAATTTACCTGCTCCCAATTTATCGGATTCTTGGTCGTAAAGCAAGACCAAGTCACCTTCTGAGAAGACACGGGGTTTGACATTTTTGTCGAACTGTGCGTTGACTCGTTTCTTATGGGCTTCGTTAGCCAAAGCGGCGTCACGACAGGTTTCATACAATTGGATTAATTCCAATAAACGATCCTCTTCTTCTGAAGTTCCGGGGAGGAGATCAATTGCGAGTTTGAGAGACGAGATTTCACACTGGACTGGTAAGACTACTTCCAGGCCATATACCAGTTGGAAGGGTGTGAACCCGGTTGCATTCCTTACCGATGTTCGGTAAGCCCACAAAGCTGAGTACAAGATTAGGTGCCATTTTCTTTTGTGAACTCCGATCATCCTTTGCATCATGCGTTTCAGGACCTTGTTGATCGCTTCAACTTGTCCGTTGGCTTGTGGATAATATGGAGTAGAGATGTCGTGAGACAACCCTAGTTTGGCAGCTAATTCAACCATCATGTGATTACGAAAATGCGATCCATGATCTGTGACTATAGCCTGTGGTACGCCGAATCTGGCGACTACATGATTGAAAAAAAAGAGGGCAGCTGTTTCACCAGTATTATCTAATGTAGGCATCGCCTCGGCCCATTTGGTAAAATAGTCAACTGCTACTATGATATGCTCATGCCCCCCGGTCGAGGTGGGGTTACATGTCATGAAATCGATGCCCCATTTGGCGAATTGCCCAACAGCAACTATTGGCTGTAGAGGTGCGGGTGGTCTTCTGGTTTTGCTATCAAAAATTTGACAAGCATGGCAACTTCTGACTGCGGTTATGCAATCTTTGAACACTGTTGGCCAGAAGTATCCTGCTCGTAAATTTTTTTTTTTGTGTTGTAGCATATCCAGATTGATGCCCCCCACACACGCCTGAATGACACTCATTCAGGACTTTTTCGGCCTCCTCATGGGTGAGGCACCTTCTCAGAACTGTATCGATACCACGATGGTAAAGTCTATCACCGACGATCATGTAGTCTTTTGCTTGGTATCGAATACGTTTTTGTTCAGAGTGGGAGGTGTTTGGCCTAAATTTTTGGGTTTGGAGATAAATGATTATATCCCCATACCACTCATTGCTTGTAGATATCAGAAACAAACTTTCATCCACGACTGATTCTTCGGATGTTTCATCGTTGGATGACGATGGGAGATCGCATAATAATTCTGCGAAAACTAGAGCTTTCTTTGACTTGGATTTTACAAATTCCAGATCAAACTCTTGTAGGATTGCTATCCATTTTGAGTATTCGCCCCCCAGTAACTGCCGCGACAATATATAAGTCATGGGGTTGCAATCTGACAGAATGGTAGCTTTCCGAAAGAGGACATAGTGTCGAAATCTTTGTATCGCTTGAACAGCTACAAGCACTAGTTTTTTAACGTAAGAATATTTGCTTTATGTATCATTTAAGTTTTTACTTAAATAATATATAGGATGCTCAATTCCATCGACTTCTTGAACTAAAACCATTGCGATGGTCGTATTTGCTGCAGCCAGATACAGGTTAAAATGTCTTTGATAATCAGGGGCGTACATTAATGATGCTTTCATTAGGGAATCTTTTAAAGCATCAAAGGAAGCTTGTGCAACCTAATCCCAGACAAAGGGTACCTCCTTTTTCAAGAGACGTGTATAACCTTTAGCAAGTTCAGCGTAAATTGGAATGAACCTCCTCAGAAAGTTTGCTTTCCCTTGGAGTTTCTGAATCTGAAGCAAATTCGAAAGTGGAGGCAAATTTATGCTTGCCTGGACCTTACACGAGTCGAGACGAATCCCATCCTTGGAGACTACAAAGCCAAGTAAACGACCAAAACTGATGCAAAATACACATTTGTGCGGATTGAGTCGTATCTTGTAGTGTCGGCAACGTAGAAATATCGCTCTTAAATGCTGCGGATGATCAGTCCGCTTTCGCGAATGAGCCGGAAGGTCGTCGAGCTATGGTTGAATGATGTTTTTGATGTCATGGAAGGCATAATTCATTGCCCTCTGAAACGTCGCCCCTGCATTCTTTAAACCAAAGGGTAATTTTCGATATGCGAATGTGCCCCACGGACAAATAAATGCAGTCTTTGACTGATCCTGTGGGCGGATATTTATTTGATTATACCCGGAGAATCCATCCATGAATGAAAAGATTTCGCATCCGGCGCATTCATCAATTATCTGGTCAATGAAGGGTGTAGGGTAGTTGTCTTTTGGACAAGCTTGATTTACATCCCTATAATCGACGCACACTTTAATTGACCCCTGTTTTTTCATAACAGGGACAATATTCGATACCCAATCGGTTAGAGGAATTGGGTAGATGAAACCAGCATGGAGAAGTTTTTCAACTTCTGCCTTAATGGCAGCGGCTTTCTTGGGGTACACCTGCCGTAGTCGTTGTCTTACTGGTTTGACATCTAGATACATCTTAATTTCGTGTTCAACGATACTCGAGTCAATGCCTGGCATTTCACTGTATGACCAAGCAAAGACATCTCTGAATTCGCGAAAAAGAGCGTTATATATTTCCAGTTCTGATGGAGAACAACATTTGCCAACATAAATATTCTCTACAACATCTGTTTTGGTCGAGATATTTATGGCTATAGTCTCTTCAATGTTGGACAAGTTTTGCTCGGAATCCACCGTATTTATAGTATTTGACAGAAAATAAAAGACTGAAGGATGATAAAGGTCATTTTGAGTATCTTCTCCACAATCCGGAAGAAGAGAACGATGGTGGGAATCATTCCATGGTGCTCCTTTAGTTACCATAGATTGGACAATTCCTTCGTCGGTGACATGCACTTGCGACCAAGGATCTGAAGGAGTACCATATTCTCTAGACCTATCTATCCAAACGCTTGATGAGCGTTGATTTGGGTTTGCCTCCCATGCTAGGAAAATTGATTGCTATAATATTTCCATTGGGTTTGGGGGCAAAACCACTGCATGATCAATGTCAATATCGTTTTCTGAGATCTTTGTAGAAGATATCATGTTGCAAGTTCCTATCGATGCTACTTCCGCCGGATTGATTGGAGGTGGAAGAGCGAAAGTTCCCATTAGTATAGGATCTTTTAGTAGGCCTACTCCGATATTTTGAAGCGAATGGGGGCTTCCATGGATCATGGGAATGCTTCCTGTAACTTGAGAACCATTGGGGAGGAAGTTTTGTTGATCGACGATTGTAATCCCTCCTTGAAAGGGGAATGCAATCTTTCTAAAATAGGTCGACACAACAGCTGCCATGGCATATATCCATGGTCGTCCTAGTAGGATGTTGTAATCAAGATTCCCATCGATGTCTTCAACATCTATTTCTACCGTTTTCCCTCCTAGTTCAACTTTCAAGTTACTTAGGATACCATATGGGGTATATGTCCTTCCGTCGAATGCTTTTAATGTCGTCGAAGATCGCGACAAGGTTGGAGATCCTAAAGTTTTCCAGCAACTCATCGACATAATGCATGTAGATGCCCCCTCATCAATAATTGTTCGATGAACAGTTTTGTTGAGGGCTTTCACTTGAACAAGGAAAGCTAGTTGAGCTGGTAACTGAGGATCGTATCCTTTATGATCGAAGGATACAAGATTGGAATCCTTTGGGTCAATCCCACCAATGGCCGATAATAAAGCCTGCCTTTGGGATGGGCAATTTTGTAGTACTTCAAGAGTCGACATAGCGGATGGCGATTGGGCCAAATCTTCCACTATATTATAATGTTGTGCCGCTCTAGCGCGGGGATTAAATGTCGACTTGTGTACTACTCCCTTTGGCAGTTTTATCGTCAATTCAGGGATGGTGGGTGGCACAACTTCTGTCGAAGTCATTGTCGAACTACATGGTTGATCTTTATCCTTGTTGTTTGACAGCTGTGGATTCCCATAATCTTTGTTCCTTGTTGATATCAAAGCATCATTTTTCTGTTTTGAAACCAACAACATTAGCACTTGAGACGGGGAAGCATTTCCACTTCCAACCAGATTTGTTCCTGGATTTGGAAACGGATCAGTTAACACTGTGGAGGTTTTTGAATTCTTGAAGAATTTCTTAAGCTCAGCTCTGTGTGGACAATCTAAGGTCCAGTGATCCTCATCGCATATAAAGCATGGAGTTTTTGGTTTCCTATTTCCAGGAGGGTTCGAAGAAGACTTTTCAGGTGATGATTCCTCTTGTTTCTTCTTCTTCCCTTTGCCTTTCTTCTTGCTTCCTGGTTGTTTGGTTTATTTTCCTTTGTCTGTCGATATGGCATTTACTTCCGAAGCAAGAAGCTCGTCTTTTGCATTTTGACCTGAAATCTTACGGGCCTTTTTGGATGTAGCCTTTGTCGATTTCGTGTCTGTCATGCGAATCACGCCATCGCTGGCATGAGAGTCATTGTTTGATTTAGGAGGAGGAGGAATTGAGAATTCCGGTCTAGGGGCGTCAGGTATTTTGTCGTAGAGCGTGCCGGACTGAGTGTAAATCAAGTCTAGATATTGTGCACGAGCGATAACTTGCTCTTCTGTTACGACTCCCCCCTTTGCCACATCTTCCGTGATGGAAGGTAGTAATGACTTGATAAACCATTCAGCTAAGAGCTGATCGGGGACGTACGTTTTTACCATCCTACGACGACGTCGCCACTCATGTATATGATCAGATATGTGAGTGGCCGTTGTCTGTTTGAAGTTGGTAAGAAGTTCTGTTCCCGTTTCATACCTTATTGGTAATTGAAAATGGGTTAAAAAGGTTGTGGCTAAGGTACTGAAGTTGTCGAACGAAGCTCTAGGAAATTCAATGTACCATTTTACCGCCGAACCCGTTAACGTCCTCTGAAAGAGGCGAAGTCTTATCGAATCATCATTTAGGGTGTTTGATGAACACCACAGATGAAAGGTCATCACGTGATTCGATGGATCTTCACCCGGATTTCCATTAAATTTAGGAATATCTGATGGAAGTTTATGCGGAATTGCTGGCCACCAAGGGGCGTAAGCAATTGGATCGTTTGTTAACCAATTTAAATCAGGTAACTCTAAGGTTGCCACGAAGGGTAATTGTTGATTCAGGTTAGGTGAAGCATACCCAGAATAAGATGGGATTGCCTGAGCAGTTGATCTTTGCGTACCGGCATAATGCATTTGATGCTGGTATGTTTGGTAAGGTTGGTGGACATGACCATTGTAGAATGGTTGATTTTGACCGTTTTGAATGTACGGCTGTCGACTGTTCGCAAAGATTTGCTGCTCAGAACCTTGGTATACTTGTTGGAATTGTGGTTGTTGGTATTGCACCAGCCATGGTTGTGAAGCCATGTGCTGTTGCGCGATACTAACCCTTTGACCAAGGTGAGGGGTAATTGTACCCGTCTGGACCTATGTCGCTCCACTAGTCGGCGATTGTGGTTGAGTCGCAGGGTCAAGGGGCTGTTGCATTACAACTTGAGAAACCTGAGGTTGGCATACAACAGGTAGCGTTTGAACTTGCGACACCATCACAATAGCTGGCGTAGTCAGGATGTTCGACATAGGTATGCATTGTTGCATTGAATACACAACTCTTGGTTGTTGACGTAGTATAGGTACCCAACCACTTGAGGTAATTCCAGTATAACCTGAATGTTGTTGTGAACTCCCGTATGGATATCCTCCCAGAGGGGTAATGAAAGGGTATACTGCCCCCCATACGGTGGTAATCCGGGACTCAAGGGAATTGTTTGCCCTTGGGGACCGGACTTCCCAAATTGACCTCCAAATGGATCAATTTGTTGAGACTCAACATAAGAGTTTCTGGATATTATTCCGGATGAACAAACAGGAACGGACGATACTGTCGAAATAGCCCCTGAGTGGGCTCCTTCTAGCGGTTGAGAGCTAGTCGGGACAGATGGTATACCGGCGAACATTGTCGGAGTGATAGCAGGGAGTTTTGTCGTTGCTGTGTCAGATGACACAGTCCTAGATGTTGACGGTTGTTCAGACATTTGTAGTCTATCCAAAAGATTACCTAGCGATTCTACAGGAGCTTCCGCTGGTGGTAGACTAACTTCTGATGAAGAAGGATATAGAGTGATCCCGACTCCAAAGTACGTTGGAGTACTTGTTTGAGGATCTTCTACAATTTCTTCTATTGCAATTAGACCAGGTGGAAGGGGAAGACCGTCAGGTCCGTAAAATATTTCTGGTGCCAAAGAAGGTGTGAAATCGGCAGCGACAAATGTTTGAAGAGTAATACTCTCCGAACCGGTTGTAGATGGAACTGGTTCGGTAACACAAGTGTTTATTCTCAAACTAAGATCAGTATCACTGTCCTTTTGTGGCTGTTGAACTTCTTCTGTAGAGGCAGGGATTCCAGAAATGTTTGGAGTAACCAGAGTCTCTGATGTCGTTGGAACACTTGTTCTAACTTTGATAGGAGATTTGGAACCGATTAAACGAGTTTGCTTTGCCCGTACTGGTTTCGATTCCGGAGACAAAGACGGTTGACTCGTAAGCCTCCGCGAACGATGGGGTTTCAATTGACTTTCTTCCACGATTGCAGATTACTCGATCAACTAAAATAAAGGGAAGGTATGTTTCCGAATTAAATGAATTTTAGACACTTCGACACAACTTGTTTTTTCAGTTTTTAAGAGTCGAGAAAAAACAAAAGATGACTCTAGTCTCCTTCGATTTTTAATGAGCCTGAAGTGACAAGTGCTCAGATGGACCTTTTCCGTTAAGGAGTCTGAAAAGGAATGAAAGGGACTGCTCTGGAGGTCTAGGTAGAGGGAGTACCAAACCAATCGCAAAACTGCAGAATACTTTTTACGGTACGGCAGTCAATCTTCCCGAATGATGTGTTCAGTGCATTGCGATCGATAAGGTGGCAGACTCGGCTTCCTATGGATAAATGATTTAAGCCTATAGGGGTCTCCCAAAATATACTCGACGGTACGTGGGAGCACAAGTCCGTACTGGCACTTATCGTCTCAAAGTGGAGGAATCACCCAACCATTAGTGAGGGCAACAGTTACCAGGCTTTACGACGCCGGAATACATCTCTAGCCTAGACCTCTAAATGTTGTGTGTTAAGTTCCAAAGCGTTGTTAGATTCATTGAATTTATTTTAAGTTGATCTTGCTTATGAAGTTTGCCTTTTGGGTTCACCACGAGATGTAGATATAATTCCTAAAATGCAATATAAAGATGATAAACAAACTTTTATCTCTTTTGTGCAATGAAAATCCTGCTACTAGAGGAAAAGAAAGACACAATATTTTCACAACGAGCAAAGAGCACACTGTAAATGCACTTTCCTAAATCAAGCCAAACAGACTTTCTATATGCAAATGCACATGCATGTATTTTTTTTCGACTTTCTTAGTATTGATGCTAAAAAGAAAGTTGATGTACAAATCTGAATTTGCTTTCAAGTGACAAACACAAACAAGCTTCTTTTCGAAATCAAAAGATAGAGATGATTACGACACCTTGCGATTTTGAAATGAATACTCATTTTTGACACTAGAAAATCACAAATTCAGACCAAAGGCAATAGTAAAAGTATAATCGACCATCAACAGCAATCAAACTTCCTCCTATGATTGAAATCGACACTTGCGACAGATCTAAATCAAAGGACGACAGTACGACTATTCTACTTTTGCAATGGAAAACTGTAAACGACTCAACAAACACACAAAAACATCTACAGTTCTTTTGTACAAAGGAGGTGGAATAACAGTAAGGAAAAGGGGTTTTAAACAGACATATACTGATCACAGGCTGCAAAATTCAGAGACAAAACTAGAAAGAATGAAGCACAAGAACCTCAGCTGCACAGGCTAGTCTAATCAGCGCACCTGTAACACAGAGAAACTGCATTGCAGCGCAGGTTGCCCTTTCGGGAAGTGCGTTGAAATGCAGGATCTCTTCATAGTACCTGCGCTAGGCCAGAAACGAGAATCTGTCTGGGTTCTGGGTCATAGTTTGCAGTTTAGTCTTTGGTTTTTGGCCGCGTAAAAGCAATCACTAATGCACAATCCGGGGTAGATCTAAGGAGGGTCTAAGAGCTATCACAAGGGCAATCAGATAGTCTGTGAATCAGCTGTTCAAATCATAAACAAATCCAGTGAATGGATTGAAGCAGCAGATGTCTACTTTGCATTTGTTATGGCAAATGCAGTTCGAACGCTACTTATAAGTTTATGAAACAAACAACAAAGAATGATACACAAACAAACTAATTAGACATTCCCCAGCAGAGTCGCCATTTTGTTACCGGGAAAAGTGTCTATTTAGAATTGCTCTATCCCACTAAGGTGTGACAGCTGCCTTAGAAACAAACAGAGAAAACTACTTTTGTATTTCCTTTATGAACTATAGATAGAGAGGAATAGAAAGAACCAACCTGTGTCTTGTTCTAATCCTTTGATCCAATCCCTCTCTTCTTCGACAGCTTCCAGCTAGCTGCTCCCTTACTTGCCCAGCTTCACCAAGTACCTGTAAGATCACAAAAGAAGAAAACTATACAAAGACATGGATCTATATTCATAAACAACTTAGGATCAGATTTAAGTTAACCATACAAATGTAACAAGCATCAATGATACAAAAGCATAGAGGAGAAACTCAAATAGTTTTTATTGATAAATAAGAAGATCCAGGAGGAGTTACAACGGATGATTCCTGACCCAGCATCAACCTCCCAGCAACGAAGCCCCTCTTCACCTCCAACAAAGCATAGATCACCCAATACCCTGATGTTTGTCTCAAAACCAACAACAATTCCTTACAATGTGCAAAATTCCAGCCTCTGGATCTCTGGGATGAGGGATCCATATATAGATATGTGTAAGGAGGATGAGTCAGCTTGTGATTTGATTAGTGTCTTCTCTCTGTCAGTTCTTGCTTCCACTTGGAGACTAAAGGCCTTTTACTCATCCTTGGTCGAATTCAGTGAGGCAAGTGTCATAGGAGAAGATTCTGGAAGCTTCCATTGTCTCTCCACCTCGCGAAATGACACTACCATTTGTCATTTCTCACCCAACGCACCCTCATAGTGCATTTAGGTGCATTGCAACGCACCTAGCCAGTGTATTCAAGTGCTATGCAATGCACCTAGCCAGTGGAGTAGTTGAAATGATCATGTTTTGACTTATTCTGAGAAATTTCTGGTGGAGAACTTTTGGGAGAAGCTGTAATTTGTTGACCTTGTTCCTTTAGGGGTTAGAACAACACTTTTAGGGACTTAGGAGCCCTTGGTTTATGGACATTTCATGCTTGGAGTTGTAAGGCACAAAAATGTCTATAACACCTGCTGATGTGAAGGATGTCCAGGCTCATGAAAGACTAATGGGGGCAATTGAGGACCTGTGAAGACCTCATGTGAGATGAAATCCTCCCATGACACATTCAATAAACCAAGCTGATGTAAAACCACAATTTTGATCCAGGAGAAGTGATATATGTTGATATACTACTGATGAGGAGGCTTACTTTGCACTAATGTGGTCATCTTCTCAATATTCTGGCAAAAGAAATAGGGGAGGTTCATCATCCTCACCCTAGTAAAGTGCATCAACAATCTGATATGATAGGTGTACAAATGAGAAAATCTGCCCTCACAGCTAAAATATTTAATTATGAGTTTCATCAAGGGAGCATATGTGTCCTGCAGGTACTTGAATGGGAAATATTTACTGACATGTCTCTGAAAACAAGCCTTGATATAAGGCTCATAATGATCTCTTTCAACCAGCTACCCCTTATTCCACTGCTCACCTACATTTGGAATACCGGTTGCTTGGGCAATTGTCTCAGGTGTCAAGTCACACCTGTCAAATTGACTTGACCATTGTGAAGATGGAGCACAAACAGTCTGGCCACCTCATGGTGGTATTTGAATCTTTCCACCATCTCACAAAATTGATAACAGGATTGATGTTGGAAGCATGTGACAGCAAGAGGACAGGCCAACAGCTTGGCAAGTGAAGTAGGCTCCTCTCGGTTATGTTTTCCACTCTTATGAGGCCTCCTTGGTGCATGAATTTCTCTGGAAGAGTCATTGTCTGTTTCCTCATTTCTGTCATAGAAACAATCTGACTCCATGTTTGCCAATGCTTGGGTTTTCTTAGATGAGTATGAAGAGATTTTATAATGTCAATAGGTTTTTGCTGCCAAAAGATAGGGATTTGATGATAATACTGTGATGGGACTATGTATGAGGGGTTGGGGATGTTGCTAATAGGTTTTTGGGAAATAGAAGGGTTTAGGGAATGATATTTAGGAGTTAGGGATATTTGACTAGGGTTTGGGATAGTGGGATTAGGGATTAGGGTTAGTAGTTTTAGGGATATGGGGAATAGCGAATGGGTAAATATGAATGAAAAGCGAGGGAGAAAATGAAGTGATGGAGTGAGGAAATGAGGAAGTGAGTGAGTGAGAATGATAGGAGTGGGATTTAGCAGCCAAAATGCAATTTGTAAGCACTAGGCAATGTTTTTTAACAAGTAATGCAAGGATCTAGGGTTTCAATATTTCCCTATTGAATCACCATAAACACTAAGACAAACTCATTTCATTGGCCATAAGGGAGTGTCAACTTACTTGGACAATGAGGAATGAGCGATTTTGAGAGTTTGGAGGAAGCTGTGAGTGATTTCGGGCCTTGTAGACATGTGCACCACACCACCTCACAGGTGCGTCCTGTTGCCTTGGTGCGTCATGCCCCTTATAAAATTTCACTGTAAACTACTGCCCGGTACGCCATGCAGGCTCGGTGCGCCGCACCTGCAATTTTGACCCTTTAAACACAAAATCGCTCTCTTGGCTTTTGAAAATGGAAATGCACTTGCTCTCCTTCACTTGGGGACACAAATGAGCTTTCTTTCTCATGAAAACACTTAATATGGCAATGGCTTTAATTTTTCACTCAAGAAAACCCACTTTGCTAATGTTTGGCTTTCATTTGCTATTTAAAACTTTGTTTTGGGAAGTTTTCCTTGCTTTTGGCTTTGATGAATTGAATGCTTTGACTTTTTGTTTGTTTTGCAGGTGGTGGAGTTGCAGAGGCTTGGCAAGGTGACCGGGTCTGCCTCTGAAATTATTACATATGGAAAAAATGAAATTACATCAAATTTAGTACATGAAACATAAAAACTCTGTTTTTCCTCAAAATAGGGTTTTGAGGAAAAATCAATCACTGAGCATGTGATTATGGAAATTATTGTTGCTGGGACTTTATTTGACCTCCTTATGCACCTGCTGACCATTATTGAGCATTTTGAAGACCTTATTGACGAAACCCTAGACCTAATGAGACCTAAAACCCTCAAAATGACTTTTCCAGATTTAAAGATAAAAAATGACTGCAAATGATTTAGATGTATGAAAATGGGCTAGCAGGGAAAGAACATGAGGAAAAATGTACAATATGCCACTACCATCAGATGATCCATGACCCTAATGGAATGCAACTGATCTAGTGAGACACCTAACATGCAATGCAACAAGAGAATTTGATCACTGATGGAGGGATGAAGATACTGACACTAACACATGAGAACTCACTCATTGTTTTCTCAATAATGTCAACTGCAAGAACCTTTAAAGATCTATTACATGGCTCTCCTCCTTTCTGTCATCACTGCTCTTCCGCGAGTAATCTTCATGGGTGAATCGTCAAGTAACAAACCTGAACTTCTTGGCACCTTCTCTTATCGTAGCTCCCTCCTTAAATCTGGAAACTAAACAAGTGGGAAATGGAATGGCTACACTATCATTCTCCACAATCTCATTCTCCATCGCACCTGGCCCTACTCTAGCCTTATTACTTTTCCTTGGAATCATATGGGCAACAAAGTTCTCTGTTTTCACTCCTAAAGAGTGATACATTTCATGACTGATGTCTTTGCAGAAAAACTAGCACTACATTGCTCTCATACCATGTAAAAAATCTAAAGAAACATAGTGAACATAAAACTATTTGTATATTACATTCAAAGCTAAATTATCAACCACATAAATATTTCTCATAAAATCCAACATATTTAAAAAAAAACATTATTATCTCAACAAAACTCCAACAACCCAATCTACCTAATACCAATATAAACATTTTTCCAAATTTACTCAAATATAAGATTTAGCATTTAGCATTTACACAGTGATTTTCATAACCGTTAACATTATACTCGTATTCGATATGCATACCAATGTGAGGCGTGCTGGGTTTTCTAACAACACAATTCGAAATAATGTAATATCTTATTGTATTTATTTATATGTTCAATGCACATCTACATTAGTTTGGTGGATGGCGCACGTGCTACGACTACAAATGACTTATAATAAATCAACTTGAGAAGGATAGTTAATTGGTTAAATATGTTATTTTGACTAACCTAAAACAACATAATAATTATCACCATTGTTGGATCAATGGGGAACGAACTTGAGACAGTCTTCGAGCTATGAAGTCTCTTTCGATCAACCACACGCTCTTGTTCACAATTAAAATTATTATTCAAACATGAAGGCCATTGAAATGTTGACTGATAATATTGCTTTTTTCAGACTCACTGACCAACTTAGAACAAATAATCTCAATATCTACACAATATATATGAAAATGATATATTTATATAAATATTGTAAACTATATGATATAGTATATGTTTAGTTTATATGCAAAACATTATTCAATCACAATTTGCAGTATAAAGTCAATAATCATTTGCCTTTATCAAATCGAAATGAATGAAATAAGGCAAACATTATTCTTAGTTATTAATAAATTATAGAAATTAATCCATTCAGATAGACTAGGTTAGTTGGTTGGTTAGTAGACACTCTATATTAAATGATAGATAGAGAAATGCTCACATCATAAGGAGGGCCTTTATTATTACGGGTCAATCCACATCTTTGACTATGAGATGAAGAAAAAGTGTGAATTCGTTTTTATTGGTCATTTTTTTCTTGAGTGTTATGAGTCATTGTGTTCCCAACATGGGTAGAGGTATGATCGGATATATGTAAAATAGAGTAACATGAAAATTATTAAGAAAATATTATTTCTTTTATGTTAATTTTGTTATTTAAAAATAATTTAAACAATTATATAGAGGGTGTCTATAAAAAAATTGAAACCGTTTCTACCGTTTCTATGATGAGGAGTGAACAATAAGAGGATCCTAACTCATGTTACATAATTACATGACACGAAAGTGAAATAATTAATAAGAATAGAATGTTTTCTTTCTTTAATGAACTACATTAATTTTCCATATTTTTAAGGTTAGTTTACCTTTATTTTCATGTTCATATTTTTAAGGTTACTTTACATTTATTTTCATGGTCATATAGGATATAATACTGGATACTAATTGGGGATGGTAAACTTAAGTAAAATTTTATATTGAAAAATGCAGAAAAACATAATAGGTGAATGTAAGAATTATGGGTATATTCGGATTATTATTTTTCTTTTTTCAAACACATCTATATTTTTCATATTTCTTTTTAATACCGAAGAATAGGTAACTAGGATGGACTCTATAGACATTGGTGGTGAAAGAAAGGAATATTGATACCAATTTATTTGGATCGATGGTAATCCAATTCGGGGAGAATTATGAGTCATCAATAAAAGCCATGATAACACACTCTTTCAAGGATGAGGTGATGAGAACCTCACTAGATCTAACTGCAATGACGATAAGGGGTGTAGGGAAGGAATATCTTGTCGCAACACTTACAAGAGTTGATTTGTTGATGAGTCTTTTAGTCATTGAATGCTTGATAAATATGTACCTAGCTGAGGTCTTAGAAAAATAAGCTATGAATTAAACTTGATCAAGTTAGGGGAGAATTTCCAGTGCATGACATATCATTCTTTAATAGGAAAACTAATGGGTCTTTGGCCATCCGAGAAAGCTCTTTTCATTTGGATAACCTTCAGATACAAAATGAAGGGTCAAATGGAACTAACATTGGGCTTGAAGGATTTCTTCATAGAAACATTTCATTATATGATGTATAGGGAAAACATCATTGAAGAAGGCCCCTATTTGCTTAACTCTATAGGTCTATATCTAGGGTGTTAAATAGAGAGGCTTTCCCCATAGAATGAAATGTTGACCTCAAGTTTGGTATAGATAAGGATTTACACACTTCCTTAAGAACTTTGGGATCAACATAGACTTGAAGGAATTCACAATGTTGTGGGATGCTTTGTTAAGATCTCAAATATTACAAGATTTTTCAAGTATACATCAAACACTAGGCTCTATGTTTACATGGAAGCTACAACATCTCTCCCAAAATCCATTACCATATCTTACCAAGATCAGGATTAGATAATAACCATAGATTATGAACATATCCCATCTTCTTGCAAAATATGTCATGAGCATGATAAATGTTTCCAAGATTATATTTCGATCAATCCAAAAATCCTAGATAATCCCAAAGAAACTCAATATTGGGAGAGGTTCAAATAAGCTCAAAATGAAGGGAATATCATTTGGAAGAACAATCAGGGGCTAGGCTAGAGAGGAAAAATGCTTAAGAATCACTTTATGATCCTTTTCTAAGATAGGGTGGAAAAATTCCATGAAAAACCTCTTAGTTAAAATAATTTCAAATCCCTAAAAAAAAAATAGGAGGGAGATGAAATGAGAAGAGACATAAAAATGATCCAAAGGAGGGAAAATTAAACTCAAAATGGGAGTTCAAAACAGTTCCAGAAGCCAATTCTACATCGACCAACACACATTGGAATAAGAAAACAAAATACAAATATAGTAAAAAAAAAATGGAAATTCAAGCTCTAGTTGAGAAGCATGGAGAGGCCCATATATAATGAATTGTAGGAGCCTATCTACTTTTCCTCCAAAAATAAATAGCTAAAGGAAAAAGAAAATTCCTTATAAAAGTGGCCTCTTTGCATCCACTAGAAGCCTTGGTGTTCAGATGAACCCTTCTAAACCAACTAGGAAGGGAGGCCAAGAAGAATTAATATGGGCCATATATTAACCAAACATAAAATGGAAGGAATTGGAACTCTTCTCATTGAATCAATACAAATTTTGGGGCTTCCAGAAATGTATTATGCCTCCCCCACCTAAGAAATAGACTATGAATATCATAAAATTGAATATAAGAAATCTTATTTCCCCCTTGAAGCAAAGGGTACTTAATAATCATATGACATAGGAAATTTAAATGGATATTCTTATTCAAGAAACTATATTTGTTTCTTCTACTATGATTATGATACAAACAAATGTTCAGAGGGAATTTGAGCTCATAGTGGTAGAAGCAGATGGAGCAATAGAAGAATTGGCCATAACTTGGAATCTTCATCAAACACATGTTACTACCATCTCCTCCTCTTAATATAGGCTAACAATAAGGTATGAAATAATATATTATTATGATAAACTCTATATAACCAATTTTTATGGCCCTCAATTCCATTGACAAAGTGAATATTCTTAATCAAGCTCTATCCCATAGTCATATTTCCAAGAACCATCAATGTATAGTTGTAATGGATTTCAATATGATTTCCTTGTTGTAGGGAAAACATTGGGGAACTCACAAACTAAAAGTGGATACACAAATATTTAAATATAATGTTAACTAGTTATGCATGATAGACATCTTAATTAAAAATTGTCGATTCAACAGAAGAATAACGTAAGCAAAATCCATTAGCTTTTTTTTAGGTTAGCTCATTTTCTAGTTTTATAATCCTTTTTTCAATCTCAAGACGTAGAAATTTAAATCCTTCCATTTTTAGGATGGGAATATTGGCCCGTTGTGTTAACTTGGGCAGATGGAGATTAGCAATGAGATTGCTACTTTATATTTGAGCAATCTTAGCTAGAACACCTAGACTTCATGAGAAATGTAACACGCCTTATGTTAACGCCTATTTTTGTAATAACTACACTTATAAAATAAATTTGCAATTTTCTAGAACTGATGAATTGGATTGAATGATTGACAATCTGAGGAAGGGATGTGATTTCTTTAGCTAGTCTAGCGGAGCTCCCACCATAAAAATTTTGGCTAATTTTTCCCATGTCCCCTAATCTTGTGATGTGAAGCATAGGGGAAATGAATAATCTTGTATAGCGGAACCACGAAGAGCTTGGATGCAAAAGAAATAATGGGAATAAAAATAGAGGATGAAAAATGATAGAATGCTAGACACACAACATGTGAGAATACTACAAAGAAAAAACAAAATAAGTGTGGGGAATGAGAGTAAGGTTGGTGTGCACTAGATAAGGCTTTCTAAGGTAGATGAAATGTAAATTCCTAGTATTTAGGCATTGAATCTACTTTATTATGTGTATTTTGGCTTGAAAGATTAGTGAGAGGATGAGAGGAGGAATTGGGTGAGGAGTGCTTGCTCGAAAGGCCTAGTAAACAACTTAGTTCTTGTTGAGGAAGTTGATAAACCACTCAAACTCTTATTATAAAGATGATAAATGACTAGGCACCATGTTAATCGACTCCGGTTCTTTCTCAAAATTGTTGATAAACCATTGAGTACTTGTTGGGGAAGCTGATAAACAACCCAAACAATGTGCTATAATTTTTTGAAGTGCTTGCCTTGAAAACAGAATTGGTAAACCACCTATAAATAAAACCCATACTCTTATAAAGTTGAACAATACCCTCATGAAACTTAGTTGGAATCCCTAAGAAAGGAGTCCCTCGGATCGTGGATCCGACTTGCGGGTGGAAAACTGCAAGAAATATTGTGGTGAAAATGGCCTACGATTGGCTAGAGAGTTAAACTCCCAACATAAGTTTCCATCGATCTTTAGCCATTCAAATGAGTGCCATGACTTGTGTAAATTTGAATATGAATTCTTAACAAGAATTGTATGTTGTAAATGGTCATAGAAAATTACTGCATTTCCTTAAGGGGAAATCTATTATGTATGCTCTTTTTGGTAACTTGGTATACTAGCTTTATTTGGTGAAAAATAATGTTTCATAATTAGAAATGCAATGGTGATTGGTTACATGAAGGAATGCAATTAACTAGTAATTCCAGTACTCTGATGGATGCCATTACACTATATCATTTAATAATTTAATGTAATGTATTTATGAAGGGAATGGGTTATGAATTATGTGTGTTGTGTATGATAATCATATATGTATATAACTTATTAATGTTTCATTGTGATCATGGTCTTCTCTGGGCTACTTTTAGACCCAAGGAGAGCTTGATAGAGTCATAATAATCCTTGGAGTTTGTACATTTGTGTATTGCAAGGTATAGGTTTATATTATGGATGAATAAGCATGTAAATTAATTTATATAAAATATTTTTTGATTTCAATGGACATTTGGTGGACACGGGACAAAGATATTCCTTTTATTCGATGTGAAAGTACATATTGCATCATGCTTACCTCGCCAAGAAGTATAAATAGGAGCACTTTGGGAATTAATGCTATATATAGAGAGCATAGAAAGAGATTTCCCCTTTAAAAGAGAGCAAATATTCCCCTCACACCGTGCCTCCATTAATAATTGGTATATAATGGAACATGCGTTATTTATGGAGGGCGTGGGAAATGACTATTCCCATTACTTGACATGAATATAGACATCGGATAGATGTTGATGGATGCATCCAACAATATATCGTGAGGGCCCCACTTTGGGTAGAGATTAATTATAAATTTTGGAGAGAGAATTTGAGATTCGGGAGATTTGGGAGTTTACACATAGTGGGAGGATTCCACGATACCAAATATCCATTGATTTGGAGATCATGAATGTGAATCTTAAGTCCTAGATGAGTATCGCAGGGTAAAACATGGTGTGAGGTCAGATTTCATATAGTGTATTTTGGGAGGACCGTATGTGTGACCCAATCTTGATCTGTTAAAAGCTTGAGGGTGATCCCAATGATCAGGAGTCGAAGAGACTATTAGAAAGAAAATCCTTGTGCAACCCAAACTTCCCCTCTTACCATATATAATGTGAAATCACAGTTTTATATGAGGGACTTTACTTGGTGGGTTCCACAACCCAAGTTGTGGTAGTAGGTGTTATACACGATGGGCGAGTCTATGTGGACACCATGTAGATGGTGACATGGAATATTTTTGATGTGGCACCAATGTGTTATGACACATGGTAGGTAGAATTGACCTTGTTGGGTGGATAAGGATTCCATTTTTGGATGACATGTGGCAATATCAAACAATACCATGTGGCAAGGTGACATCACTCTTTTGTTAACATGAAATCTACAAGGCACAAAGGAGAGAGGTAACATGGCATTGGATGACATCATTGTCTGACACCAATTGTGACCCCATGTCAAAGGTGATAGACGGTGTGATGTGAAGTTTGGAATCGATAGATAGAAAAGTTTCTATATGCACCTTCTATTTAGTGGTCTTCTCTTTGGAAGCACTATAGGATATGGAAGTGGATTTTTAGAGAGTTTTAGATGGTAAATTATCAAGAAGATTATGATAAAAATACACATCTTGTCACATTGGATTAGGAAGGCATTCACCTCTCGCATTGGTGCAATGGTGTTGGTATGAGTGACGTGGTAGTGCCATATGGTGAGGCATGCTAGTGTGGTAGTGATTAATGAAAAAATATCCAATTGGGAATACATTTCAATCTTGGATTTTGATTAAGAAAAAAATTGTATCGTTGAAAATATCTCAATGAGAAAAACATAATGGTGGATTTAGTTTTGAGTTTTGAGGCTGGGAAAAGAGGGATTTTGTGACCCCAACTTCATAATAGAGCTTGGATATTGGGTTAATTTCAAGGTAACACCTTACATAGCTTGAGAATAACTCAATGGGGACGGAGGATGTGTTACAAAGTGGACGTGGGAAAAGATCTAGCTCTATTGAAAGCTTGAGGGAAATGTATGAGTCCAAGAGTATCAAACATTATTACAACATAAATTATTGTGCAACTAAGATTTCCCCTCAAACTAGATATAATGTGAAATCATAGTTTTACACGAAGTACTCAGCTTGGTGGGACCCATAATTCTTAGTGAGGTGTTAGGTGGCATATAGGTGTTGACGGTGTTGGACCCAACAACATTCAAGGGTCTCTCTGATATACGGTCCCAATTAGACCTCACACCGTTTGGGATAGAAGCCCCATCTGGAATATGGCCCAGTTTTGGTTTTCTTAAATATTTTCCTTGGCTCTAACTGTCAGCAAGAGAGAGGAGTGGAAATGTGCCTTCAAAAAGGAAATGAGTATGTCTGGTGAGTGTCCGGTTGTAGGTGTGTCAAAGTCCTTCTATTGTGTAGGGAAAAGAAAGTAAGCCTCTAAGAGAGAGGTGATAGTACCACTATGGTAGAAACATAGAGAAACAAGATATATTCGTTTAACATCCATCGTAATAGTCCAAAAATATGTGACGACCATTGCAACCATTAAAAACATTCTCAATATGATAAGCACTAAAATAACATAAATAGTTGAACTACATTAGTATAGGTGAAAAAAAACATGAATCATAAACATTTATAGAACAAGCTTACAAGCGCTCATAATCCATCAATGAAGAATGTGTTGGCCATCATGATTCATATACTAAGTAAACATCCCAAGACACATGTATACATCGAACACCACTAGCTCCAATAGTGGAGTGTTGGAGCCACCACATGCTCCTTAGAATAACTAGTTTATCTTTCTAATGCCTTACGGGAGGTGCCATGGTAAAAAGTCATTTTCTCATATAATGAGGATGTATATATAACCAATGGAGTGATGCTTCACCTCTCTTGTGACTCTTTTTCTACCCTCATGACTGTTTGACTTCCTAGACATTTGGAATTGACATCACTCTTCATATTTTGTATGCCCTCTGGACTGCCACTTTATAATACATTTTGAATAAATATATAATACACAATAATGATGTGACATATGATGACTCATGACATGACATGATGTGACACTGCTGACATGGACTGCATGATGACATGGCAATTTCAAGCCATTATTATTGCTCATTGTTTTGTGTATTCCTAAGTATGCTCTTCTATCCACCTCCATATGGCTTATAGGTAAGGATTCTTCAATGATATGAAGTCTTGAGTTGTGGTCGAAAAATTGTGTCCTTTTACTTTCTCATTTTTTATCAACTTGCACAATTAGCTACAATTATGTCTTCTAGCATGTTTTGCTCCTTCATCTCCTTATTCAACATCCTATCATCATATGATAGAGTACTTACATTTACAATTCACTCATGACAAGATGACATCATTATGATAAACCCTTAGTATAGGATGTTTAATGTTGATCCACTGACTGAGTCAAAACAAGTTTGCAGCTTGATGCAGAGGCTCAGTGACTGCACAATTATGCAGATGTGGAAGTCAAGGGTGAAGCTTGACCATTGATACTGCGTAATTCATAGCTTAGGCTGGAATGAGGAATAAAATTGCACAATTTGTAAGCTTAGTGAGAAGGATTGAAGGGATCAACATTGATTCAGGATACTGCACAATTTTGGAAGGAAGAGAGGGCTTAGTGATTGTGCAATTGTGTAGCTCGGGAGCTTAAGCTCTAGGCTTGAGCTCAGAGACTGTGTAATGTGTAGTTGAGGCTAGGCTAGAGGGTTGAATTGCGCAATTTTATAGGTCAATTTTTCGAGCTTGGGAATTAATACTGCACAGTGTGCAGTCCTTAGAGGCATGAAATGCAAATTATGTAGTGTTAAGAGGTAGGGTTGTAGCTTGAGGGCTAGGATTGTGCAATGCATAGTTCAGGAAGGCTAGACGAGGCTAAGTGGCTTGAAATTTTCTTAAATTTGACTAAGTGTGGTATCAGTGAAGCTAATGTGGACAATGATAATACTTGATTGTGATCACACACTTAGAATACTTGACGATAAAACATTTATCATCAAGAACACATAAATACATACTTCCCTCAGTGAGACAACCTTTATGACAACTTTCGATAAGTGCGAACTAAAGATACACTTTGAGACAACCTTCCCGACACTTATGCAATAGTGGTTACAAATTTCGGAATGAGTGCAACATATGCTTACATGGTAAGATCAACTCATTCACACAAACATAACCCCTTGAAACCACCAAGAAAGGCTTATATACATTGTGCAATACTTAACATGTGAAAATATGAAATTTTGTTTTTCTTGCAAAAGGGACCAAAAAACTTTGAGAAAAATCATACAATGGATTTCAATGTTTGCGACAAAAATATGCAAGATGAAGGTAGGATTTGAAATTTTGTGCAGGCCAAAATTTTGGAGGGTGTTGTAGCAGTGACAACACTTCGTGACACATTGGGAGAATACAACTTATCTCTCTTGGTTTACTCTTCTGTGCAGTGTCTTAGCTGTTCAGGGAGTATTAATCCATTGCATAGATGAATTTGGCCTCCATCTAACCCCACAAATAAACATGGCCCCTTTGTACCTTCTTAGTTGATCACAATCAGATGATTCAATAATATCACAATGTTCTGCATTGGAAAGGGTAGTGTAGTTCACGAGATTTAGATATTTAGAGTACATCTTTTCATCTCTAGTGTTTCTCCATTGCAAGCAGGCCTGGACAGTACCCCGACAGAGTCACTATAGGAACACAAACATTACTCTGCTGCTAGTGATCCTACATAGTACCCTAATAGAGTTTCTTACTTCACATATCTACATAGGAAGCCTTTCTCTTCTTTCTCCTTTATTTATATATTGCAGAGGACCGTGCACTGACACTTATTTATTTTATCAACAGAATAGGAATCCCGACTTATTGAGATCAAGAGATGTTTTTCCTTTACAGAAGCATATAGATACCTCTAATTTAGGTTTTCTCATTTATATTTTTCCCTTTTCCTCTTCTACTAATTAGATAAGCATGAAAATACCTAAACATAAAGAAATGAGTGTGGGAACAAGGTACCTTGAATAGACACAAGTATCATGGTTTGACCAAAAATCTCCTTATAGACGAATCATATTTTCCATCGGAACTTCATCGACCAAAATTTGTAACCAACATAAGGAATGGGGACTAAAGGTTATCCAAATGTTCTAGTGTCATAACACTTTTTTCAATTCAGGCACATGCAAATAATCTAGAAAACATGTTCACACGTGACACTTATTTACATAACAAACAAGACACAAGACCAAACCAATAAACAAGAAAATAAACTACGTACATAGGGTCGGGCACAACCCCATATCATCATTGAAAATAATGTTTCAATTCTATTCCATTAATTGGAAGAGAGTCAATCTTCCCATCTAGTGATTGAGGATGATACGTGTGTTGGGGAAGAATTTCGTGTAGGATGAACGGTCCAATCCACATGCATTGGAACTTAGTGTGTTTTATATTGTATTCATGGGCTTTTTCCCACTTCAAGACTAGGTCACCCACACCAAATTCATTTTTCCCCATAGACTTGTTGTACTACCTTTTCTAAGACTTTGGTGAAGAGAGAAATTTTCTTTTGCCTTTTTTCTTTCCTCTTGTAGCTTACAAAGGGTATATATCCTACATTGAATGAATAAACAAGGATTTCCCTGGGACTCCTATGAAATTTGAAGGGCAGAAGAGTAGATGTTCAGGGGTAGGATTACTTCTTTTCTGTACACCAGGAAGTAAGAAGACATATTTAGAGATGTTTTTGGCTTGACTTAGTTAGCCCATATGGCATTCAAAAAAGCAGAGTGAAATTCTTCTATTCAAATAAAATGGTCTTCTTGATAATGCAAATGAGTGTTTTATTTGTAGACTCAACAAGACCATTTTCCTGCAGATAGTAGTTAGCTGAATGTTTCAATACAATTTCATTTTCCAATGCAAAATCATATAATCTTAATGATGAAAAAAATGTTGCATCTAAAAAAAAAGTGAAGTTGGAATGCCAAACCTGGAAATGATATTTTTTTATGGAATTTGATGAATTCATGATCATTCACCTATTTGAGTGGAACTGCTTCTTCCCAGCTCATGAAGTAGTATGTACTAGTGAGAATATAACAATGTTTATTTGATGACTAGGGAAAAATATCACCAATAACGTCTAGGACCCAGTTTTTGAATGGTTTTCCCACTCCAATAAGCTGCAACAAGGTGATTGACTTTTTTCCTCTATCGACACACTTATGATAGACTAAACACTAGCAGGCATATGCATGAGCATTTTTTAATAATGTATGCCAATAGAAACTAACCCACATAACTTTATGCAATGTTGTGTGATGCAAAAAGTGTCCCCCGACTAGTCCATCGTTCATGTCACACAATAATTTCTATGAATCATGTGCTTCCAAGCACCTGAGCAGTACTACATTATGGTGCTTTTTGAAAAGCACAGGATGCGCCAACTAGTAAGATAATGATTTTAGTTTGAGTTCCCTCTTCTATTGTATGGATAAGTGTGAGGGCACTGTGTCATGTTCAAGATACTACTTCACGTAATCGTACCAAGAGTTTGAGATAATAGTGAGGGAATCTCACTCAATGTTATCATTTACGATCTCCTGCTCCCATCCAGATATATATTATTTTTTTGCACCTACTACTAGCTGACATAGACCATGTCCCTTAATCATGTTAACTGGTTTGAACTATAAATCATACTCTTGTATACCATTCATCCAATTCGATCTCCTCTCACCCAACTCTTCTTGAAAAAAACATGGTCTGGATATTCGGTGTGAAACAAAGATCATGCAGTGATTCTTTAAGAGATAGGGATGGAAGTGCTTTACTACCTTGTAGGCTACATATTCTTGTTTATCAATTGAGGGATAGTTAATTTTAGGTTCTGATCATTCTTTTAATGGCTACTCATTGTTCTGATCATCCTTTTCTGTGAACATAGCAGCCAAATAAGTGTCAGAAGTGAAAGTGTAGAGCATAAAATCCTTCTTAAAATTTGTGATTCACAAGGTTGGTGCTTCTATGATAACTTTCTTGATACGGGAAAAAACATCCTTTTCCCTTTTATCCCACTTGTATAATGCACCCTTGTTTACTGTCTCCTACATTAGTTTCACGGTCTCAACATAATTGAAGATGAACTTGTCAAGAAAATTAATCTTCCCCATGAAGGACTGCATAGCTTTCTTGTTCATAGTCAAGGAAATCTACGTAATAACATTTTCGGGTATACTTTAATCCCAATTTTCATGATAATGTGGTCCAAGAGATTCTCCTTGACCACTACAAAAATAATCTTTTAATGATTAAGGGATATCCTATATTTCCGACATCATTAGAAAATTTTCTTCAAATGGTGTAAGTGGTCAGATATCTTCCTGGAAAACATTGTGACATAGGCCAGATATACCACTATGCTCTGCCTAATAAGTCCTTGAAATGTGATGTCCATTACATATTGAAATGTTTCACAATCCTTCATTAGCCTCAGTTGCATTCTTCTAAATGTGAATGTGCCCCACTTTGTGTGGAATATAGTTCTCAGTCGGTCAAGCTCTAAGATGAGAATTCATTTGTAGTTTGAATAGCCATCAGGAAAGGAGAAGATCTCTAACCCTAATACTCTTTGTAGTATCTGTTCCATAGATGACACAGGGTAGTTATCATTTTCTGAGGTGCGATTCAAGTTTCTATAAAGACCACACCAGTGGATTTCCCTAGACTTATTCCTCACTGGGACTAAATTTGATACCCACATTGAATATCGCACTTTATATATGATCTCATCTTCTAGTATTTTTCTCAACTCCTTTTGAGTCAGGAGCTCAAGTGTTGGATGAAATTTTTGCAAATTCTATTGAAAAGGCTTTGCCCCTTCCTTGATCGAGATCACATGCTATATTATTCACCTGTCATAAGTTTGATTTCGCCATATGTACGTGTGAAGAGACATCAATACTAATTAAATAAGCGGATTAAGGCTTGCTTCTCTTGTCATGTGTAGCAAGACGTGAAATAAAAAAAAATCAGATCCTTTTATGTTCCAATATTTATTTTTTCATGTGACAATGTCGAATTGTGGCCGTTTTGTGTTGACTGACCCTTTGAAGTGATTTTTCAAGTCATAGAGCTTTTCCAATGATGCCATGCCTTTTGGTATGGGGTACTCTTTATTTCGGTGAGCTACATCCTACAACGTTATTTCATGCTCATGTTCATCGATAGTTTCATCCTTGAATGTTATGCAACCAAATGACAAGAAGATAGAGAAACGACTTTAAAAAATATCCTCTTTGAGGGGGAAGCCTCCTTTACATTACATAAATGAACAATTCTTGGATGATTCAAATGAAAAAAACTAAATTATATATATAGCAGTGTAAGGGGTCACAATATAATTAGAGCCTACATAAGAATAATAATGTAAGGGCACAACAATAACAATAGTGGGCTTCTATGGGGCACAATAATAACAATATGGGGTCTCCATGGGCACAACAAGAACAATAAAGGGATATACTAGTATTATAGGGACCTAACAAGCCCCTCTCCTTCAAAAAAGTGTTTTCCCAATTCTTGAGTAGTTCTTGATGTTCCTGTACAAAATTCTCATCCTCCCATGTGGAATCTTCAGCAGGTAAGTTCTTCCACTTGATGAGATACTTCAAAATTGATCGATTTCATAGATGTCGAATTCTTGTTTTTGTGACTACTTCAATTTCCAATATTATTTTTCCTTTCTCGTCAAGTTCTAGAATATTGTTTGAACTGGGATATTTTCACCTATAACCTTCTTTAAGCACGAAACATGGAAAACTAGCTACAGTCACGAAGATGCTGGAAGCTCCAATTTGTATGCCATAGTACCAATATTTTGCAACACCTTGTAAGGACCATAATAATTTGGTGATTATTTATTATCCTTCTTATCTTGCTTGAGGGAAATTTTTTTGTATGGTTGTCTCCATAAAAATACCTAGTCACCTATATACAAGCTTTTTTCCTTGTGATGCTAATGTACTTCTTGTTTCATTCAATTCTACGCCAATGTGAGCTGATCCTTTAAGAGTTGGAGAACTTGTTGTTGATTCTCGATGTGATCCTCCACTTCATGAACCTTATAATTTTCTTGTAATGATGATGTGGTGGATTGTGGATGATATCCATAAAGTTCCATAAATGGGGTCATTTTTGGTGTAGTATGGAAGGAAGTGTTATACAACCATTCGGCCAGAGGTAACCACTTAACACACTATGTTTGTTTATTAGATAAAAGTCAATGAACATATCCTTCAAAACGTTTTTTTTACTCTCTCAGTTTTCCCATCAGATTGAGGATGATAATATGAGCTATGAGCTAATTAAGTACCCAGACAAGAAAATAATTACGTCCAAAAATTTCCAGTCAAAATGGGATCTCTATCACTTACAATAATCTTTGTGTTTCCATGTAGCTTTTGAATTGTTTCCATAAATGTAGTTGAAATTGTAGTAGCTTTAAATGAATGAAATAATACAAAAAATTTTGCATACTTGGTAAGTCTATCAACTACCACCACGATGACAATCTTTCCTTCAGACTTGGGTAACCCTGTGATAAAATTCATTGAAACCTCCTCCCAACATTGACTTGGAATGCATAAATGTTGTAAGAGACTCGTGGGCTCAATTGTCTCACATTATTTTGTTAACAAGCCAAACATTCCGCCACAAGATTTTGAATAAAATTTAAGGCCATCACAAAAAAAATCCTTCTTGACCATGTGGTAAGCTTTTAAAAATCATGAGTTCCCTCCTAAGGGTGTTATAGACATATTTGGGCACTGCAACCCCAATCGCATACATCCATAAACCAAGGGCTTCTAAACCCCTAAAAGTGTTGTTTCATACCCTAAAGGAACAAGGTCAACTAATTACATAATTTCCCAAAAGTTCTCCCTGAAAAACTGCTCAGAACTGGTCAAAACTGGACCATACAGACTGCTCCATGTTGAGGGTGCGATGAATCTCACCTGTTACACATGGGGGGGTGCAATTCATACAAAAAATCCTTTCTGTAGGGTGCGATGAGCGAGAGTAGACAAATGACAGAAGCTGTTTGCTAGGTGGAAACTTAAAGAATCTTCTGGAAACTGCTCATATGACACTTGCCTCTCTGAATTTGCCCAGGGATGAGTAAGAGATCATGAAATATCCAAGTGGAACCAAGAACTATCAGTGAAATGACACTAATCAAAATCCCAAAAGCTAACTCACTGTCCTGCAAACAACTATATATGGATCCCTCATCCTAGAGATCCAGGGGTTGGAATTTTGTAATTTGTAAGGAAGTGTTGTTGGTTTCTCTTTGAAGACATTGTATTGTTGGGTGATCTTTCTTTGTATGAGGTGAATAGGGCTTTCATGCTGGGAGGATGATGTTTTATCAGACAGCTTGGTTGTAATCCTCTCTTCTACTACTTCTATCAATAGAGCTATTTGAGTTTTCCTCCATATGTTTGTATAACTCTGAATCTTGTATTTGTATATGCATTTATATGGTTAATGTACATCTGATCCTACATTGTTTATGGTTATATATCTCTATGCTTTGATGGTATTTTGCTGCTTTGACTCTATAAGTGTTTTTTGAAGTGCAACAAGTGAGAAAGGAGTGGTGAAAGCTCTATCAAGGGAGAGAGGAAACAAGCAAGGAGACTAGCGAAAGACTCAAGTTGGTACTCTCTACTTCTGTCTCATCCATCTCTCATAAAGGAAAACACAAGTAACTTTAGTTTGTTTGTTTCTAAGATAACTACCCATCCTAGTGGGACTAGAAGCTCTGAATAGACACTAGTTTTCCCCAGTAACAAAGTCGCAACTCCACTGGGGAGTGAATAGTTTGTTTGTTTTGCTACTGTTGTTTGCTTTATAAACCATAGATAGAGCTCGAAGTTAAGCCAGTTAGCCTTCAAACTTCTTTTGCTATGCAACTGCAAAACAGATCAACGTTGCTTCATTCAATCTCTAGGTTGGTTTATGAACTGAACATATGACCTACAAACATCCTAAGTGCCCTAGTGGTAGCTCAAATAACCTCATTAGGTTAGCCCGTATACTTTGTGTTTACTGACAATCATTAGCTCAGCCTAAATCCCTAAACTTTGCTGCAAACTCTGAGTGAAAACCAAGCTCAGTCTCGTCCCTGGACCATCGCATTATCTCTCATTGACAATCTGGATGAATTGCACCTCCCATGTGTTGCAGGTGAGATGCATCCCTATTTCCCTGTGCTACAGGTGTGATGATTGAGTAAGACTGTTTCTACCTCCAGATTTTAGTTTTTTCTTCATTGTCTTTAGCTTTATTCAGTAGTTTTTCTATCTATGATCAGTATATCACTATTGAAACCTTCTTCCTTTGCATTATTCAGCCTCCATTGATAAAGAATTGTGAATTTTTTTTTATGTATTTTTTATCATTTGCAGTTCTCTTTTGCAAACAGTAGCTTAATCGAATTGTTTCATACCAAGAAAAACTGACTCACTCTCCTGCAAACATCTATATATGGATCCATCATCCTAGATATCCAGAGGCTATAATTTTTTAATTTGTAAGGAAGTGTTGTTGGTTTCTCTTTGAAGACATTGTATTCTTGGGTGATCTTGCTTTGTATGAGGTGAAGAGGGCTTTCATGCTGGGAGGATAATGTTGGATTAGACAACTTGGTTGTAATCCTCTCTTCTACTACTTATATCAATAAAGCTGTTTGAGTTTCCCTCCATATGTTTGTATATCTTTGAATCTTGTATTTTTATATGCATTTATATGGCTAATATACATCTAATCGTCTATTGTTTATGGTTATAGATCTCTATGCTTTGATGGTATTTTTCTGCCTTGACTCTACAAGTGTTCTTTGAAGCAGGACAAGTGTGAAAGGAGTGGCAAAAGCTCTGTCAAGGGAGAGAGGAAACAAGCAAGGAGACTAGCAAGAGATTGAGGTTGGTACTCTGTGCTTCTCTCTCATCTATCTCTCATAAAGGAAAAGGAAGTGTTGTTGATTTCTCTTTTGAAGACATTGTATTGTTGGGCGATCTTGCTTTTTATGAGGTGAAGAGGGCTTTCATGCTGGGAGGATGATGCTGGATCAGATAACTTGGTTGTAATCCTCTCTTCTACTACTTCTATCAATAAAGCTATTTGAGTTTTCCTCCATATGTTTGTATATCTCTGAATCTTGTATTTGTATATGCATTTACATGGTTAATGTAAATCTGATCCTACATTGTTTATGGTTATAGATCTCTATGTTTTGATGGTATTTTGTTGCTTTGACTCTACAGGTGTTCTTTGAAGCAGGACAAGTGAGAAAGGAGTGGTGATAGCTCTATCAAGAGAGAGAGGAATCAAGCAAGGAGACTAGCGAAAGATCGAGGTTGGTACTCTCTGCTTTTGTCTCATCTATCTCTCATAGAGAAAAACAAAATAACTTTAGTTTGTTTGTTTCTAAGATAGCTACCCATCTTAGTGGGACTAGCAGCTCTAAATAGACACTAGTTTTCCCGATAACAAAATGGCAACTCCACTAGGAAGTGAATAGTTTGTTTGTTTTGTTACTGTTTCTTTCTTTATAAACCTCAGACGAAGCCTGAAGTTAAAATAGCTAGTCTTCGAACGGCTTTTGCTATGCAACTGCAAAGTAGATCAATGCTACTTCAGTTAATCTCCAGGTTGGTTTATGGACTGAACATCTAACCTACAAACATCCTAGGTACCCTGGTGGTAGCTCAAATAACCTCATTAGATCAGCCCCTATACTTTGTGTTTACTAAGAATCATTAGCTCAACCTAAATCCCTAAACCTAGCTGTAAACTGTGAGTGAAAACCAAGCTCAGTCTTGTCCCTGGACCATCGCAATGTCTCTCATTGGCAATATGGATGCATTGCACCTCTCATGTGTTGCAAGTGAGATGCGTCCCTATTTCCCTATGTTATAGGTGTGATGATTGAGTAAGACTGTTTCTACTTCTAGATTTTGGTTTTTTCTTCCTTGTCTTTAGCTTTATTCAATAGTTTTGTTGTCTATAAAGTTACTCCCCCACCTTCTACTTTGTTTGTTTCTTCCTCTCCTTCCTCTTCGCTTGGTGAAGCTACTAATGCTAAAAATCAAGTAACTGAGAAGAAGAAGAAAGGGAAAGAGAATAAGAAGAAGAAGCCAGTGGCGAAAGGGGGCAACCATGCATCATTTGGAGAAAATCCACACACTGCACCATCCAAACCTAAATCTTCATGTGTCATTTGTAAGGGAGACCACTATCATCGCGATTGTCCCTGCATCCCACAGATCTTGAGGGACTAGTCTCCCCGCTTGCACAACTCGTTGTCTTCAACCCCTGATGATCATGTTGAGAGCACACCATCAACTAGTGAAAATGAAGCCAATGGAAAGAAATGAATATCTAAATTTCCTTGTAGACTGTGTGAAGGTGATCATGCCCTCCACCATTGTCATTTCCTAGAAAAAGCTAAAAGATTCTTCGATAACCATCCTACTTCACCGTAGCAACTTTCTCCTGGATACAAGAAGCTCTTGCCAAGTCCATCACTAGTTGAAAATTCAACTGACACACCTTTTTTGTCGGTTGAAGCACCTATCATTGAAGATAAACTCTCTGAGTCCACACCGGACCAAAGTCAACAGGTCGAGACGAGAGTTGACTCAGTCTTGTCTTTAGAAGGTCCACCTTCAGATGATACTGTCACCAAAGAGAATGAGAACGACGTTGTTCAAATTATTTTCATTAAGATAGAATCTGATGAACATAGGGGAAATCTACCCATTCCTTTACCGTAGGAAGGAAGTTATTTAGAGATTTATCCAGTCGTTTATTCGGTCCCTCCTCCAAGCAATCTAGTCATTTCCTTCGATTGGAATCTACTAGGGAGACCCCACCTATGAAGCATTCTGAATCATAGTACAATCTTACAAAATGGTCATGGTTGGTACTATCATAGATGAAGGGGCTTCTATGAGTATCATTTGCTAAACTGTTGGGAAAGTGCTTGGTTCGCCATCACTTCGGCCTAAGATTCAAAATTTGACAGGCTTCAACAAAGGAACCAGTCGACCATTAGGGATCCTTCCAAATTTTCCTATAACTTTGAGAAGGCAAACCAGTCATCTAGATGTGATGGTAGTCCAAGGGCCTCTAGATTACAATCTACTCCTTGGGCGTGACTACATTTACAACATGGGAGCTATTGTTTGCTCACTCTTTCGAGTGATGTGTTTTCCGCATGAAGGCAGAGTGGTCCACCTAGTTGACCAGCTTTCATTCCCTAGTTCAAACATAGCTATTAGTCAAATGCCATCCCTAACTGGTCTTTTTTCACAAGGAATGTCTCATCAATCGCTAGTCCGTCCACCTGATGAGTTCGGGTGATTCAGTGATTGTGACTGAAACCCCAATGGGTATGCACCCTGGTCTGCTTCGGTAGGAAAACCCCAGAGGGAAGGTAAGTTTTCCACGTAGGATATTTGACTAGCCTGACGCCCCTGCCCATCTAGGAAACTGGGATAAGGCTGGAAAAGAATCACGCCATGGTCGCCTCTACTTCTCTTTATATCTCGGGGCATGCAAACCTTTTTGTGTGCAAGTGATAAACAACCTTTTATTTTCTTAGTTTGTAGGCTCTCAACCCTTTAACCTCATAGGTTGGTCATTCCTAGCTTGCATACAAAAGGCTCTGGAGCAAAGTTTCAAATGGGGAAAGCTCCCTAAAAAATGAACCTATCAATGAGAAACATCCTTATTATATGACTGGCACAAGAAGTTTTATGTGAAGTTAAAGCTCTTTAAAAAATAAACCTAACAATGAGCAAATGTTCTCCCAGAGTTCAAGCTCATTAAAAAATGAACCCACCTTCAGTAAATAACCATTGTGATCACATAATTATCAGCTTTTGAACCTTGGTCCTATTCTTACCATCACCTCCACTCTTTTTTAGTTGATCATACACCTCCATTTGATTGCATATCCTTTTGAGGAATAGCTGCGAGGAGTGATTGTATTAGCCACCTTCTTTGCACTGCCATGATTGAAAAGTTCCAAAACTTACTTGGAATCAGTTGTTATCTAACAACATCACTCGTTCCTCAAAAAACAAGTGTCCTTTAAGCTCTTTTCATCTGACTCATAAAATATGAAAATATTGTCAAGAAATTGGCCTCTACAGCTCATTAAAGTCATTGGAAGTGCCATCCCTACTCTATATTTTAATCTTTTTTGACCTGAGGGATCATTACACAAAAATATTGAGTGCTTGTCTTGTTCAGCTCATTAAAACTATCGGAAAGTCATCCCTTTGGTATTATTTTATACTTTTTCAGACTTAAGGGATTATATTACGAAAAAGGACTACTAGAGTTTCCTTTCTGGTCCTTTTAGACTCTCTAAAATTTAAAAGGATCGAGTTATCTTTGTCATTAAACTCGCTAAAACAATAGCGACAAACTTGTCCATGCAGACAAGAGTGAGTTTCACTGTCGCTAGGCTCATAAATCATAGCGATAGGTTTTCCCGAAGGGAAAATTATAGACCAAGAATATGTTATCCTCCTCAAGCTTGACAAAAATAAAGAGGTACTGGTTAGCAATGACTGGGGAAAAAAGGGAAGAAAACTTCAATAATTTTACTGGTAGTAGGTCACTCTTGAACATGACACTTTCACTCCATCACCATGACTAAGTTGGGTTGGGTTATTCCATTCACTGGTCATATCACCATTGGTACTCTGTACCATCCATATTGGGGTCAACGCTTGTCGAGCAATAAAAGGGGTCTTTTTCACCTCTATTTACCCTACATTAACTTATCAATTCAGGAAAGATTTGTTATCTCAAAGAGTGTACAAAGTTTGAGGCGATCATTTGTTAGAGTAATGCCAATAGTATAGTGCTCTAAATACAAGAGTAAATGGATACTTAAAACAAGATCTACTTACAGAAAAGCTCCTGAGGACTCGAATCATGCATTTAGAGAACTATAGCAATTTATCAGTCAAGGGTACAGTAATAGTAACTCATACCTCTGTAAACTAATTTAATTAAAGATAACCAAGGAAAAGATCATCGATCTGGGAGCTAGACAACAAATGTCAATACTCACTATAGTCTTAGATCATTCTGCACAGCAAAGCAATGATAATACAAATAACGAGAAATGGAACAACAGCTAAGAAATGGAACAGCAACTAGTCTTCTAAACAAGATTGAACAACAAAACCTTAGTCTACGGAAATAAATGCAGCAATTGTATCTTATAGGAATCAGATAACAATCTTCATTGTAAAGATAAATCAGACAGCAAACGGAAATAGAAAGGAAACTAATCAGACATGAAGTATAGAATAGCAACTAGAGTCAAATATCAATGTACAACGAACCTAGATAAATAACTCACGTGGCACACCTAATATTTAGAGAAACAGTAATCTGACTTTGATACAATAGGTATCAATGCCAGTTATAAAGAGCAAAGATTGTAATTCGTAATGGAACAACAACGTCAGTTGAACAACAATTGCGATTAAGTGTAAACCATAGATGAATATAGTAATACCAACTTATGAATGTTACACCACAGTTACTATGTAATTGAACAACAATAGCATTCTGTAAGGAGCAACAATGTTATATCAATGGTTAAAGGAACATCACTGCGTTATAAGTCAGAATGAACAACACAACATTCCTGTCACAGAGAACAACATTACTCAATTGAGAATAAACAAAATATAATAGAACCGTGATGTAAAATAGCAAAACACATCAGATTACCGAACAAAGCTAATAATGAAAACGACACACGAATTAGAGATATGGTACATGAGCAAGTGTTCCAGTAGGGCTGGGCCCTTAGTCTCCAGGGACACACCACTTGAGATTACTCCAGAATGAAAGATGGAACGACAACTAGATTTATATTAAAACATCAAAGAGTTACAATGGATCACTTCTCAACGAGAGTCGATGATCAAAGTTTCAAATACAAAGGAGAATTACATAAAAGTAACAACAGGCCGTCCCCTGGGCTAGCATTTTTGCCCCTTCTTATAACAGCCGAGCGGAGATATCAATGATGAAAAAATAGTTAAGATAGTGATCCCTCAGGATCAAAGGATCCTAAAGGATTCACCAGACTGTTAATTCCCAGTTATCCATTTTTTCTCTTGTGCCGATTTGATATCTCCTTTTCCCTTTCTAGGCTGATATGCTCCAATTTGGATCGTCTTCTTTGCATGCAGTTTCTTGCCAAAGGACAATAGTTAACATTGTCATGTTTTTTCCTTTGGGACAACAATCTTTCATCTTCTCCTTTTTCTGCATAAGGAAATGGCAATAATTAGTTGTTTTGTGTTGCATATAAATCCCACAGATTTTGTCATAATTTCTTATTATCTACCTAGTTCGTGATGCAAAGAGGTTGTGAGTTTTAAAGAAAATATGACAAAATAAGCAATAAAAACATACCTTCTTCAGTACTCCACACACCCCCCTGCTTACCCTTTTCCATGCCCTCATGAAAACATTGTAGTTGACATGTAAGGCAGTAAGAGAGTAGGCTGGAGATGGGATCTCATGTGGTGGTCTACAACCATGATGCCTAGCTAGGTGTTCAAAAAGATGTCCTGTCTGACCCTCAAGCATCTCATACAATGCTTGGTATCTAGGTGCAGGGTGCCAAATAACCGGACTACGGAACCTACAGCCTAACCAAGGTGGCCCTTCCCTCAAAATAAGTTCACCATAGAGGCTCAAGCGATCAGCGACTAACTTAAAGTTCTCATAATAGAATGGTTCCCTGAGTTGGATATTTGGATTAGAGGTCTGATATCGAAACTTAGCAGCTACAATGGCAAGGTCCTTAATGGTAAAACATTATTTTATCCCTTGCCAATTTCTTATTGTATGAATGCGTCCTAATTCTTCAATCATGCCCGGAGTCCTCATGAGGTTCCTATGTTTATTCCACAACTGTAATGGATCTCTACGCTGAAATTTTACCCATAAGTCTAATCCGTGTTCTTGTCTTTGGAAGGCATTATAGGCTTTAAGCCATTTGATTTGATTATCTCCAAATGAAATAAATGCCTGAAATTGGATATCCCCAACGAAAGGGCCTGGGTTCTACTCTGTCTCTTGATCTAACACAAGGTTGTGTAAATAGAATTCACACAATAAACTTTGAACCTTTACACCATAGTGCTTACAAAAATTTATGACATCTTCAATAGTATTAATTTGTATAGGGGCTCCTGCTTTGACAGCCTTAATTTTCAATTGCAAGTATCGTTCCATTAAAAACAAGGCATAATTCTTAGCAGGGGCTCTACATACTAGGACATCAGTGTACAAAGAGCATAAGGTATCCATTTGTCTAATAACTACATCTAACCTATGAGTTACTTTTGTGACTCTTTCTTCTTCCTTTCGCCATCCTTCGAAGGCTTGACTTTCGGATAAATTGACATCCCTTAGCTGCTGTTGTAATTTTTCATACTTTTCTCGAGAACCTGTTTGTTTTGTAAGTTTTTCTGCTGCTAGTTGAGCTTGAATCAAACCCTATCATAGGGTTACCATCCTCGGATCACTGTACCACATGGTAGTGGTAAGCGGAAGGTCTACTTGAATCTTCTTATTGCATCGTCTCATGTTTATGGTTTTCATTCCTTCAGAGGGTTGTATCTTTGTCTAAACTTCTTTGTCACAGGCTGATATATCATCTGTTTGCACTTCAACATGGGCAACAACTGAATGCTGTTCCTTTTGGTTTTGAATGACAGACTGTACTTCAACAAGGTTTTTAATGACAGATTTCATTTCAACAGGGTTTTGAATGGCAGGCTGGACTTGACTCCTCCGAATCTTTTTCTTGGGGGGTTTTGCTGTAGTGGTTGCATATATTACCCCCGAGGTCCTTTTTCCTCTCTTTCCTATTTTCAAAACCCTGATTTGTTGTCGAAGTCATGTTATCACATTCAACAGCCTTTGTTGTTATTTTCATAATCCCTTAATTTCTTCTATTTTCTTAGAAAGAACAGTTGTCTGTTTACTTAGGCCTGGACTGTTGTCTTGGCCAATTCCATGGTTCTCTTCTTGGGGTGCTCCTTCATTGTTCTGGGTTGCTCAGTAGTAAAAACCCTGGCTAGTTCTGTTATTTCCTGGGTCACTTCTTTTTCCACCCCTTCTTCTCCATGAAATTCTTCCGGTGTAGTCTGGTTGGGAACATATTGTTCCTCCTCTTTATCTTCATCACTTTTCTCTCCAAATATACTTTCATCATGAGAAAAATGATTCTCTTCTTCTTCTTCCTCATCGCAAAATTCTTCAAATGCATTTTTGTCCTTAGCAGAATGCTCCTTTGGTTCTTCTTTGATATGGAGGTCTAGTGTGCTGAGAGGCTGAGCATATTCACCCATATGGACCAGAATTTGGGCTAATTTTTCCTATTGCAATGGATTTGGCAATGGGCTCTCTTCACATTGCTCTATCTCTTCCTCCATCTACCCAGACTGCTTAGTCTCTTCCTCTGTTTCTCCTTCCTCATTTTCCTCCATCTCTTTCTCATTCTCCTCTCCTTCCAATTGCGGGGGTTTCTCATCCCCTGAATCATATATCTCCACTGGTTGGCTAGTATTCCCTTGGGAATTTTCCAGCCTCCCTCTGATCCATCCCAATCTGACTAATTTCCTCCATTTCAATGGTCTATTTGATGTACTGGTAGCATGTTTTTGTTTTGGGGCTGGCAGAGTCATTCCCCCATCTATCATGGCAATTAGTTCTTCCCAAATGCTCTGTTGCTGAACAAGACTGTGACTAACTATAAGATGTACCAGCCCATGGTGACTTACTATTGATTCTATGTGTCATGATTTTTTCACGCTTCACGCAACATCATGTAATAAAGAATTTAAAAATGCAAGCAAATTCATAGAGCATTTCTGTTTTAATACAGCTAAAAGTTTAAGGTGTCGTGGTCTTACCACGTCTTTCTGGCCTTCATAGGTGATAAAGCTCTGAATGATGTTCACCAACTCTACCCACGAATCTCCTAATGCTGCTGGTAGAACTCTCTTTCCTCTTACTATTAGGTTCTAGCCTTCATCCTTGAAAGATTTTTATGATTTTTCGTAGTCTCTCCTTCTTTAGAGTCCACATAGGTCTAGTGGCTGGTAGTCTCGAGACCTCTGCAATTATGTCATCAGTGACTGCTATGTGTCTCCCTCTCACCATGGAGTAATATTCTTGCAAGTTCTACAAGAATTCTATTTCTACGGTCTTGTTGGATTCCTGTAAATGATTGAGATAAACTAGCCATCCTTCCCTTGTCAGGATTTCACGTGCAGCATCAGAAAATGTCAATACCTGTGGTTCTCTCCGAATTGATCTTCCTCACATGTTTTAGAAAACTATAAAAATGCAGAGATGGCAATGGAGCAACAGGCTGTTCAAACTATTGGAAATACAGAGAAAATAACGAAATAGCAAGGCCCGTTCAGATCCTGAGTCACTTACTAATTGTTGCAAAGCATAATACAGAAATAGCTTAAGAACAACAAGCAATGCAAATTGAAAAATGATATACCGTTAAGCCTTGCTATTCCCAAGTGAAAATTCTCCGAATAATGGTCTGACACGTATACTAGCAAATTACGAGGTAACCTACTTCCCCCTGCAATGTGGTAGGCCATCCTCGACCGTCGAATGAGGGAGTGGCATGTCGAACTGCCATGGTACAGAGTCATAAAGGAACAGTGTATACCGAAATTCCATGTTTACAAAAGGAGCAGGTTGCTGAAATCGAGGTGTATAATAGGATCGCTTAACAAATAAGAGAATGCCATGATATGATGCAAGGCTGGGAGGATAGGACAACTGATGTGCATAAAAAGTCTAATGTGGTCATTATCAACTTTTCTGTCATGATTGGTTATAATATATTTTCATGTGTTGAAAGGTTTAGGGAGGTGATATACATAATCTCATTTGACCTGTTACAAAGGTATAAGACAAATAAGGGCCTTGATGATTGTTATTGGTGTATAAGGAATGTGACTTCAATACCATTAACAAAGCTTTGTTGCCCACAGGTGTCCATAACCTTGACAGAGTTGTTTGTTTCACCCATGGAACCATGATCCTTTGTGTATGCTTAGGAAGTTCTGTGCAATGTCAAAATGGAGGTCATTATGCTCGCTTGGTAACCAGTTAAACCATAATGCCATTCACTAGGAAGGAGTGAAAGGTGGGAAAGCCGACTCATGATGAGACCTCCTGTTCCAAGGACTCATTACTTTTTTCTGATGTACCTGTTGGATCATATCCCTGGTGGTGGCCATAGTGGGAATGCCACTTCACTTTCTTCCTTATGATCATGGTAGGTTGGCTCTTAATGAGACCCCCTATCCTTCATTTGACAACCCATATTAGCAAATCATATAAACATTTTCTCTTTTTTCTCTTTTATAAAGTACTTTCCTTTTTATACAGAAATGGTGGTTCGACACTCCTTAAGAGTAGGAATGGTGGAAGAAGTCTTAACCTCTCAATAGAAAAATATACCCTTTGTTCTTATTCCTTAATAATGATCAAAGAAAATTATGGGAATTTAAAAAAGAACCACCGCGATAAAGATAACCAATCATACCAGTATAGTAGAATAATGATAGCAAAGCGATGAATAATTGTGTCCTTTCCTCTTTCCTTCTATCAATGCAAAGAAATTTCCTGTAAAAATAGCGATTTTATGTAATTTATTGATTTCAGTGTGCTCTAGTTTTGCATCTATTGCAAAAGTGTATAGCTGCTCCTAATCACAAGAAAAAAGCTTGAAACTATTGTATATTGAGAGGAATAGCAGTTGTCTTTTGATTGGAACAACAAGGAGAACAAGTATAAGTAAAAGGAATATGAAAATGTTGTCATTTCAAAGAGGAACAACAAAAAAAACAATTGTTGTTCCTTTAGAAAAGGAACAGTAGAAAATACATGTGTTGTTTCTTCAGGAAAAAAAAGGAACAATAGAAAAAGGAAAGTGTTGTTCCTTTGGAAAAGGAACAGTAGAAAATACAAGTGTTGTTCCTTCAGAAAAAAGGAACAACAGAAACCAAAAGTGTTGTTCCTTTGGAAAAGGAATAGAAAAAAGTGAGAGTTTTGTTCCTTTGGAAAAAGGAACAGAAAAAAAAAAAAAAAAAAAAAAAAAAGTGTTGTTCCTTCGGAAAAGGAACAGAAAAATGAAAGTGGAAAAGGAACAACCAAAACAAAAGTGTTGTTCATTTGGAAAAAGGAATAGCAGAAAAACAATAGTGTCGTTCCTTCGGAAAAGGAACAGGAAAATGAAAGTGTTGTTCCTTCGGAAAAGGAACAACAGAAAAACAAAAGTGTTGTTCCTTCAGAAAAGGAACAACAGAAAAACAAGAGTGCACACAAGTGTTGTTCCTTCAAAAAAGGAACAACAAAAACGACAGTGCTATTCCTTTAGAAAAAAGGAACAACAGAAAAATGCAAGCATTGTTCCTTTGGGAAAAGGAACAACAAAATGGATGGAGCTTTTGAGCCTACAAAAAGGAACAAAAAAATGCAGAGGTGTTATTCCTTGAAAAAGGAACAGCAAGGAGGTGAGAATGTTGTTTCTTCTTGAAGGGAACAACAAATTTAGGTGAGAATGTTGTTTCTTCCTTCAAAATTTGCGTGTTAGAGTCTTCACGAAGTTGTTGGTAGAAGGATTCCCGAGTAAGTGGTTTGCGATATAGTTGAACTCAGTGGTCGTTTGCCTTGAAGGTATGTCTAGATCTATCAATGGTGATTAGAGTAAGGGTGCCATTATCATGTACCTTCTGGATTTCGTATGGCCCCAACCAACGAGTCTGAAGCTTCCTAGGAAAATCCTGAAACCTGAAATCGTATAGGAGCACCCAATCTCCTTCACGGAAGACTCTCTTTTTAATGAGAGCATCTTGCTATTTAGCTCGCTGTTGTTGCATCAATGCAGTGTGTTGAAGGGAAAAGATCCTGATCTCATCTAGCTCACTGATCTATTGTAATATGTTAATATGTGCTTCTTTTAGATCTAAACCGACTTCTTATGCTGTTCGCAGTGTTTGTATCTCAAATTCTATTGGGAAGATGGGTTCCTTTCCAAATACCAGTTGGTATGGCGAATGGCCAGTAATGCTTCTCCATGTTGTTTTGTAATCCCACAAGGCTTCTGGTAATCTTGCAGCCCAATCATGTCTATGTGATGCAATGGTTTTTGTTAGGATTGCTTCTATTATTTTATTGCTACTTTCTACATGACCATTTTCCTGTGGGTGGTATGGAGTAGTAACTTTATGCTGGATATGATAGTTTTTAGTGTTGCAGCAATCTTTTTACCAGCAAACTCTGGTCCACCACCTGTAATTATATCTCTTGGAAGCCCATATTGAACAAATATATGGAACAGGAACTGTATGACAGAATCCTCTATAGCTCTCAGCAATTCCTCTGCTTCAACCCATTTTGTGACATATTATGTTGCTACCAAAATATGTGTTTTCTGGTTCAAGGATGGGTTAAGTGGACCAACAAAATCGAGGGCCCATTGCTCGAATGGTTCAATAAATAGTTGTGGATTCAGGGGCATTTCGTCGGACTGTCCAGGGTGTCCTACTCTTTGGCAGCTGTCACAAGCTTGAACGAAATTCTTTGGGCCAATAATACCCTGTTTGCAGCACCTTGTGACTAGTTCTTCGATTGGAGAAATGTCTGCCACATGGTCCATCGTGACAAGCTTTCAAAATGTAAAAATTTCATATTCGAAGATGCATCTCTTGATGTGCATATCTGCCCCTATATGAAACAGGTAGCCCCCAATCCAAGAAAATCAAGTACTTCGTTGGACAATCCATTTTCGCTCATTGTGGGTTAGATGTTTTGGTAATTTTCCTACTACTAAATAATTTGCAACATCAGCATACTAGGGTGTTTTAATAGTGACAACAAACAAATGCTCATCTAGAAATTGATCTTCAACTGTTGTTGTGCCCATTGGTTTTGGCATTCGTGAGAGAAAGTCAGCTACAAGATTTTCTTTTCTAGGTTAGTCCTTGATTGTGATATTGAATTCCTGCAATAAAATCAGCCATTTGGTTATTCAACCATTTGTGATTGGTTTATTTGCTAAGTATTTTATGGCAGAGTGATATGTATACAAAATAACAAGATATCCAGTAATATAATGCCTGAATTAATTGACAGCATGTATTATAGCTAAAAATTCCTTTTCAGTAACAGTATAATTCAATTCAGTAGGAAATAAATTCTTGCTAATATAATAAATTGCATATGGCTTTTTATCTTCTTCCTGCCCAAGGACTGCTCCAATAGCTGTATCTAAAGCATCTAATGAAATTTGAAATGGCAAGTCCCAATTTGGACCTCTAAGGACTGGGGCTGTTGACACAGGTTCTTTTAGATCCTGGAAAGCACAGTCGCATTTTTTTGTCCAAAGAAAGTCAACATTCCCTGTCAGTGCATATAGAGTTGCAGCAATATCAGAAAAATGTTCTATAAATCTTCTATAATAACCAAAAAAATCCAAGAAAACTGTGTACCTCTGTCTGAATGGTAGGAGTGGAAATTAGCAAAATCATTTTAATTTTGGCTAGGTCTACCTATATGCCAGCTGCTGAGATATAATGTCCTAAAATAAGTCATTCCATCATCATCATATAGCATTTTTCATTGCTCAAACAGAGCCTGGTTGCAATGCAGCACTGGAGCACTTTTTCTAGTGTGTCCAATGCTGGGTCAAAATCATCTCCATATGGTGTAAAAACATCCATGTATACTTCAAGCCCTTCATTTATTAAGTCTGAAAAGATGATGAGAATAGCCCTTTGAAATGTGGCAAGGGCATTGCATATGCCGAAAGGTAAAACTTTGTAGGCAAATGTTCCCCAAGGAGAAGTAAAAGTAGTTTTGTCTTGGTCTTTAGGGGAAATCTGAATCTGATTGTATCCACTGAAGCCACCTAAGAAAGAAAAGAATTTCTTTCTTTCCAAAGTATCTAATACTTGATCAATGAATGGAAGGGGAAAGTGGTATTTTTGTGTTGCTTTATTTATCTCTCTATAATCTACACAAATCCTTCACTTTCCATTCTTCTTTGGCACCACAACAAGTGGAGAGACCAATTTACTATTGGAGATAGGATAGATGAAGTTCACATCAAAAAGTTTTTGAAGTTCAACTTTTACAATGTCTTTTAGATGAGGGTTAAGTCTCCTTTGTGGTTGGCAAATAGGTCGCGCATCTTTCTCTATGTAAATGTGGTGTGTACATAACTGGGGATCAATTCCTTTCATGTCAAGATAGTCCCATGCAAATGCTTCTTTGTATTTCCTTAGTAGTTGGATGAGCTTCTCTTCTTGTTCAGAAGTCAGGTTGGCATTAATGTTTAAAGTCTTTCCTAGCTCGATTTCTACAATTTTGTTATTTGAGACAGAGGTAATAGGTATTGTTTGATCGTGAGTATCTTTAAGAGGATCTTCTTCTAATTCATTATCAAATGCTGCTTCTATCATGTGACGTTATATGTGGGATTCTGATTCAGCTTGGCTAATAAAATTGTTAATGGCATCATCTTCTGTTTGGTCTTTGAAATCGAGGGCCTCTTCTGTGGTTAATGGAGATCTAATATTTTCGATAAGGTATGATACAGGATGTTTGTTAGTTTTTATTATTGTGACACTTGATTAGGCTAGAGGATATAAAGCTAGATTCTTGATATTAGCTCCCCTAGTGATGCTCATACTGCCTTGTCGGCAGCCAATATAAGCATTAGCAGTTGCAAGCCAAGGTCTGCCTAAAATCAATGGATATCCATCAAGTCGGTTTGTGGGGTTTATTATCAGAAAATCGGTAGGATACTCCCAAGAATCAACAGATATCACGACATCATGCAGTGTGCCCTCTAGCTTAACCACGGATCAGTCAGCTACTTCTAATAAAGTGGGGGTCGGTTCTACTGATGTAATGCCCAGTTTTTGACAAGTGGTCATTGTTAAGATATTAATTGCAACTCCTAGTTGAACTAAGGCATTTGAGAAGGTTTCTCCATTGATTTGTACGGTTACTATTGGATTTCCTGGGTCTTCATATTTAACGGGTGTTTCTCTTCCTGATAATAGGTCGGATAAGGTACCAACTACTTGGACTTTTGGGTTATTTGTTATTTTCCTCCTTGGTTTTTTTATACATAGCTCTTTGATGGTCTTTGCATATATTGGGATGTCTTGAATGGCTTGGAGGAGTGGGATTTTTATGTACAGATTTTTCAGTTCTCCCAGAATGTCAAAATCACGATGTTGTATAGGTCGAGGTATAATTAATCGTTCTAGGAATGGGAGAGAAGATGTGGTTGCTTGATCATGAATTTTTTGTCTGGTCATATCCTCTTCTTATGATGGTTGTTCTATAGGTAACTGGTTTTCAACTTCAGTGGTTTTATCTCCCCCTGTTTCAATGATGTGGCCCGATCTTAATTGAAGGTCATTACACTCCCTTAGATCGGTTCCTATCTCTGGTGTTTCAATTATTTGAATAGATTGGATTGGTCTATTGTTCGGATTAGTGTTGGGTTGGGCTGGGAGTTGTGGTCTTAAGTTAGACTGGGGGTTTTGTTGTAATGCTGGCAGTGTAGGTTGAGGGAGCGAAATGGTTCCTACTGGCTAATTCACCAGTCTTTGCTAGTGTGTCTTCCAGGCTTGACTCTGTGAAGTAGGAGGGGACCATTATGTTGGATATACATTGTCTTTCCAGTATGGTGGAGTATAGGGAAAATTTGGCCAACTGGGTTGACTTGTTTGGTTTGGCCATGGTGATGATGAAGGAAACAGTTTCTATGACCAATTCGAGAAGGGAGGTTGATTTTGCCACATTGTATTATATTGTTGAGCATGATATTATGGAGGATGAAAAGAAGAAGCTGGATCTGGGAACATACCTGATTGTTGTGGCTTCCATTGACGACACTGATTGAGTAGGTACACCAGTTCTGGCTCTTATTCTGCTTCCTTGTATACTACTTTCAATCTAGGAACTGAGGGACAACTCTCTATAGAGTGGTCTTTTGTACAAATGGTGCAGACTAGAACTGCATCTAATGGACACTCCTTTTGGTTGCGTTTCTTTCTACATCTGGGACAGAAGATTGCCAAATTCTATTCTGCCTCTGCTTGCTTTTGTTTAGCCTGCATAATATCAATTTGTGTTGTCAGTGTCCCCAATATGTCAATTTTAAAATTTTCTAATCAATTTCCAATTTCTGTGCGAGTTACTCCCTCTGCGGAGATCTTGTTGTCCCTTATAAACCTATCATGTTCCGCTAGTTTCAGTCTTGTGCTACCTCTCGAGCTCCTAATACATAAATTAATAATGTCAGCAAAATTTTCCTAATAAATATCTCCTTTTCCCATAATATTTAGTGTTTCAATCCATTGTTCCTTTATTCTGCTAATTAATGTTGTTTTTAATACATTATCAGGTAAGGGTAATGATGCATAAGGAGATCTTTGAAGATTATATTGAAAATGCTCAACATATTCTTTTAATGTTTCATTTGGTCTAACTACCATCTGTAATATTTCATCTTTTAACTCCCTAGACCTGCAATAATCCTGATATTTTTTTAGAAAAGACTCTTTCATTTGATCCTAGTTATTTATAACACCACCACCCAGCCCCATAAACCATCTTAAAGCAGCCCCTTTTAATGTAGAGGGAAATAATTTCAGTTTTTGGGGATCGGTGGTATAGTCATATCCTCTACATAGCACATCAAATTCAAATAAGAATGCATTCAAATCTTCTGATGTAAGGCCATGGAATGTAGGGATATGCTGGAAAGGATTTTCATTCATAGGTGCATTAGCTGCAGTATCCACAATGGGGTATTGTAGTGTAGAGGTTTGGGTGTTTGGCTAGTTTTGGGCCATTTGGTCAAATATATGCCAATAGCCTTCTATGCTATCTAGGAGGGTATTCCTAGGTTGTCAAGGGGGAATGGTTCTAACAAGAATGGCCTTAACAACACTTCCTTTATCTGGGATGATGAGAGTGCCTAATGTCTTGGGGGATTCTGGTTCTTGAGTTGCTTCAACTTCGTTATAAATTATTTTTGAAACGCTTGCCTTATCTGGGCTACTTAATGGCTGAATTATCCCAAGAGGAGATCTTGGTTCTTCAGTTTCCCCGGTTTCTCCTCTTCCTTCACAGAGGTTGCTAAGGTTCCCTTCTTAAAATGATTATGGGCTATAATTTTCAATTTCTTGAAAATCTTGCTCTTCGGTTTGAATATGCACCTTAGCAAAGGCTATAGATGGTGATCTTGTGGCCTGAAGGGAACTAGTAGGTTGTCTAGAAGTAACTTTTCTAGGTCCTACTAAAGGCTGATATTCTGCTTTCTTAAGGATTTCGTCTATAAAGGTCGATCGGCCAAGGGTCATCAACCCCTTAGCTCTGTCAGGCTTGGGTAGAGGTTTAGGATTATTTTCAGGCTTTTTCTGCTTAGTCATGCACATAAATCAACTGCTAATTTCTACCCAAAGAAAATAAAATCAAATCTACAGGAAAGAGGGCAGGGAGATGGCTATTACATGCTCCATACACAGGTTCTTAGCTTCCGTTTTTAAAACCCAATTCTCTCCTAGCAGGTTCTTACACTACTCTAGAAAAGAAACAAATGGCTACACTCTTCCTTGGAAACGACGCCAAAATGTTGAGCAGTAAAAAGGGTCTTTTTCACCTCTATTTACCATACATTAACTTATCAATCTAGGAATGATTTGTTATCTCAAAGAATGTACTCAGTTTGAGGCAGTCATTTGTCAAAGTAATGCTAGTAGTATAGTGCTCTAAAGACAGGAGTAAACGGATGCTTAAAACAATATCTACTTACAGAAAAGATCCTTAAGACTCAAATCATGCATTCAAAAAACTATAGCAATTTATTAGTCAAGGGTACAGTAACAGTAACTCATCCCTCTGTAAACTGATGTAATTAAAGATAACCAAGGAAAGGATCATCAATCTGGGAGCTAGACAATAGATGTCAATACTCACTACATTCTCAGATCATTTTGCACACCAAAGAAATGATAATACAAATAGCAGGAAATGGAATAGCAACTAGTATTCTAAACAAGTTTGAACAACAAAACCTTAGTCTATGGAAATAAATGCAGCAATTGTATCTTATAGGAATTAGATAATAATCTTCACTCTAAAGATAAATCAGACAGCAAACAGAAATAGAATGACAACTAGTCAGACATGAAGTATAGAATAGCAACTAGAGTCAAATATAAATGTACAACGAACATAGATAAATAACACATGCATCACGCTTAGTATTAAGAGAAACAATACTCTGACTTCGATACAACAGCTATCAACCTCAGTTATAAAGAGAAATGATTGTAATTCGCAATGGAACAACAATGTTAGTTGAACAACAATCGCGATTAAGTGTAAACCATAGACGAATACAGTAATACCAACTTATGAATGTTATAGCATGGTTACTCTGTAATTGAACAGAAATAGCATTCTGTAAGGAACAACAATATTATATCGATGGTTAAAGGAACAACAATGCGTTACAAGTCAAAATGAACAACACAACATTCCTGTCATAAAGAACAACATTACTCAGTTGAGCATAAACAAAATATAACAGAACCGTGATGTAAAATAGAAAAACACATCAGATTACCAAACATAGCTAATAATGAAAACCACATATGAATTAGAGATAATGGTACATGAGCAAGTGTTCCACTAGGGCTGGGCCCTTAGCCTCAGGGACACACCGCTTGAGATTACTCCAGAATGAAAGATGGAACGACAACTAGATTTATATTAAAACATCAAAGCAGAGTTACAGTGAATGACTTCTCAACGATAGTCGATGATCAAAGATTCAAATACAAAGGAGAATTACATAAAAATAACAACAGGTCATCCCCTGGGCTAGCAGTACTGCCCCTTCTTATAATAGCGGAGCAGAGATATCAATGATGCAAAAATAGTTAAGATAGCAATCCCTCAGGATCAAAGGATCTTAAGGGATTTTCTAGACTGTTAATTCCAGTTATCCATTTGTTCTCTTGTGCCGATTTGATATCTCCTTTTCCCTTTCCGGGCTGATATGCTCCAATTTGGATCATCTTGTTTGCATGCAGTTTCCTACCAAAGGGACAATAGTTAACTTTGTCATGTCTTTTCCTTTGGGAAGACAATCTTTTGTTTTCTCCTTTTTCTGCATAAGAAAATGTACATTATTAGTTGTTTTGTGTTGCATATAAATCCCATAGATTTTGTCATAATTTCTTATTATCTACCTTGTTCATGATGCAAAGAGGTTATGATTTTTAAAGAAAAGATGACAAAACAAACAATAAAAACATACCTTCTTCAATACTCCACAATGCCACCAATCAATTTTAGTGTCACCGATATGTTCAAGAGAAGTCGCTAAGAGAATTCACCAACCTAGCTAACGCCTCATTTGCTGCAATACCTTCACTCTCCATTTTTCATGGCCGCCACCCTGAACCTTGTATCATCAGAACGTTTTTACCTCCACAAAATCATTTGCTCTGTTTTGTGTCGTAGATGTGGGATTCATTGAGGCCGTCCTACGACGGGTCACTTCTTGTCGACATCAACTCATTATCCAAGAAGTTGACTTAGGAACAACCCTTTCAGTACTTTGAAGCTTGCATGCCTCAATGGTAAGTTTCTCACTTTCGGCGACATGTTTACATCAATGGCCTTCGACTGAAATATTTTGCGTGGTGTTCGACATCGACTCATGTATTCACACCACATGAATTGTACTGCAGTACCTTGAGGGACATCATCATTATCATTGATTCCTCTCATGCCTATTAACAACTCACATCATTGGCTAGTAATCAGGTGATGTCTTTCCATGTTCGACATCAGAACATCTTTTCACATGGATCGACTTGTACTTCGGGCGAAGATTGAATGAGTTTGAAGACCCCATATCTAGTTTCATCCATCCGGACTGTGATATATTCAGGAAAAATAAAGACATCAAATGTACATCATCGCTACACAGATTATCATCCAAGCTAAGCGATGATGGCTCTACCAGAATCATTATTCTACCACACAGACGGTTGTCTATCATATGTACATGAAAATGAATTTATAAAGCTGAGCATGGTAATGCCTGCCTCAGCTAGATCATGAAAATATTATGAAGATAATTTATTGTATTGTATCTTATTATAGGTCACCTTCCAGTTCAAAAACCTCAGATCCTCATGATAAAGCATTTCACCCGACATCAGAAGATTTACGACCTCATGCTTTAGGGGGCAACTGTTATAGACATATTTGGGCACTGCAACCCCAATCACATATGTCCATAAACCAAGGGATTCTAAACCTATAAAAGTGTTTTTTCATACCCTAAAGGAACAAGGTCAACTAATTACATCATTTCCCAAAATTTTTCCCTCAAAAACTGCTCAGAACTAGTCGAAACTGGACCATATAGACTGCTCCATGTTGAGGGTGCAATGCATCTCACCTGTTACACATGGGAGGTGAGATGCATACTGAAAATCCCTTTTGTAGGGTGCGATGAGCAAGAGAAAACAAATGGCAGAAGCAGTTTGCTAGGTGGAAACTCAAATAATCTTCTAGAAACTTCTCATATGACAATTGCCTCTTTGAATTCGCCCAAGGATGAGTAAGAGATCATGAAATCTCCAAGTGGAACCAAGAACTATCAATGAAATGAAACTAATCAATATCCCAGAAGCTAACTCACTCTCCTACAAACATCTATATATGGATCCCTCATCCTAGAGATCCAGAAGCTGGAATTTTGTAATTTGTAAGGAAATGTTGTTGGTTTCTCTTTGAAGGCATTGTATTGTTGGGTGATCTTGCTTTGAATGAGGTGAAGAGGGCTTTCATGCTGGGAGGATGATGCTGGATCACACAAATTGGTTGTAATCCTCTCTTTTACTACTTCTATCAATAAAGCTATTTGAGTTTTCCTCCATATGTTTGTATATCTCCGAATCTTGTATTTGTATATGCATTTATATGGTTAATGTACATATGATCCTACATTGTCAAGTACTATGACCCCTCATCTAGGTCAAATGTCCAGTATTGGACAGCAACGAATGGCCTCATAACCAAGGCTGGTGTAATATCAACAACCGCAATTCAAGCAAGCTTACCGAGGACCTGAGCAACAAAACTTTGTGGATAATGGGAAACTGTATATTCAAAACAATTACCATCAATCATATCATAATGGTTATGCCCATCAACCTTATCAATGTTATTAGCATCAAATACATTATGATGGTATGCAAAGACCCACTAATTAGGCAATCCCATCTTCTCCTGGGTATGCTTCTCCAAACCTGAATCAACAGTTGCCTTTTTTCGCAACGTTGGAATTACCAGATTTGAATTGGCTAACAAATGATCCAATTTCTTACGCCCCTTAGTGGCCAACAATTCTCATAAACTTCCATATGATATTCCTAAATTCAATTGAAATCCAGGTGAAGATCCGTCGAATCATGTGACGACCTTCCATCTGTGGTGTTCGTCCAACACTCTCAATGATGATTCGATTAGGCTTTGCCTTTTTCAACGAATGCTAACTGGTCCGGCAGCGAAGTGGTACATTGAATTGCCTAGAGCTTCATTCGATAACCTCAGTGCCCTTGCCACCACCATTTTAACCCATTTTTAGTTACCAATAAGGTACGAAATAGGAACGGAGCTTCTTACCAATTTTAAGTAGACGATAGCCATTCACATATTTGATCATATTCATGTATGGTGACGTCGTCATCGAATGGTAAAAACATATGTTCCTGATCATCTACTAGTTGGGTTTATTAAGTCATTATTACCTTCTATTACAGAAAATGTGGCTAAGGTGGGGGTTGTCACCGAAGAGAAAGTAATTGCTCGTGCGTAATATCTAGACTTGATCTACACTCAGTCTGGCATGCGCTATGACAAAATCCCTGATGCTCCTAGACCAGAGTTTTCCATTCCTCCTCCTCCTAAATCTAACAAAGACTCTCATGTCGGCAATGACGCGATAGGTATGACAACATGAAAACCACAAAGGCTACATCTAAGAAAGCCCGTACGATTTCTAGTCAAAATGCAAATGAAGAACATCTTGCCTAGGATGTTAATACCGTGTCGACCGACAAAGGCAAAGAACCGAAGCAACTAGGGGGTAAGAAGAAAGGGAAAAGAAAAAAGAAGAAACATGATGATTCATCTCCTGAAAAATCTTCTGCAGACCCTTCTGGGCAAAAGAAACTCCTTCGCCATGTCACATATGTGATGAAGGCCATTGGACGAGGGATTGTCCATATAAAGCTGAGATTAAGAAATTATTTAAGAGTTCAAAAACCTCAGCAGTATTGACCGTTCTGTTTCCGAACCCAGAAACCAATCTGGTTGCTAGTGATAATGCTTCCCCTTCCCAAGTGCTTATGTTGTCCATTTCGAAGCAACAAAATGATGCTTTGAAATTGACAAGGAATAAATATTATGAGAATCCACAGCTGTTGAACAACAAGGCTGCAGATCAACCTAGTAGTTCAACAACAACTTCAACTGAAGTTGTGCCACCCATCATTCCTGAGCTAACAATAAAGCCGCCAAAGGGAGTAGTACACAAATCGACATTTAATCCTTGTGCCCAAGCAACACAAAATTATAATATAGTAGAGGATCTGGCCCAATCACCATCCGCTGTGTCGACACTTGAAGTACTATAAAATTTCCCCTCCCAAAAGCAGGCTCTATTATCAACAATAGGTGGGATTGACCCAACGAATTCCAATCTTGTGGCCTTTAATCATAAAGGATATGAAATTCAGTTACCACCACAACTCACTTTCCTCATCCAAGTGAAAACCCTCAAAAATACTGTTCATCGAACAATTATTGATGAGGGGGCATCTACCTGCATTATGTCAATAAGTTGCTAGAAAAATTTAGGCTCACCAACCTTGTCAAGATCATCAATGACATTAAAAGCATTCGATGGAAAAAAATACACCCCGTAGAAGATTTTAAGTAACTTACAAGTTGAACTAGGGGGAAGACAATAGAAATTGACGTTGAAGTTATCGATGGAAACCTGGATTACAATATCCTACTGGGAAGGCCATGGATTTATGCTATGGTTGCTATTGTATCAACTTACTTTAGAAAGATTGTATTTCCCTTTCAAGGAGGGATTACAATTATTGATCAACAAACCTTTCTCCCCAACAGTTCACAAGTTACTGGGAGCATTCCAATGATCCATGAAAGCTCTCATTCACTTCAAAATGTCGGAGTAGGCCTACTGAAAGACCCTGCCTTGATGGGTACTTTTGCCCTACCGCCTCCGAGTAATCTGGTGGAGGTGGCCACAATAGGAACCTGCAATATGATATCTTCCGTTCAAAAGATTTCTAAACATTTTGTTAGCATCGATCATCAACATGTATTGCCTCCTAGCCCAACGGAAATTTTGTAGCAATCAATTTTCTCGGCCTGGGCGACGAACCCAAAGCAATGCTCATCAAGTGTTTGGATAGATAGGTCAAAGGAATATGGCACCTCTTCAGATCCTTGGTCACATGTACATTCTACAAACGAAGGAATTATTGAGTCAATGATGATAGGAGAGGCACCATGGGAAGATTACCACCATCGTTCCCATCGTCTGGATTACAACGAAGATTATTCTAGTGACCTTGATCATCCTTCAATTTTTGATTTTCTATAAAATATTGTAAATACGGTAGATTCCGAGTGAAATTTGTCCAACATTGAAGAAACTATTGCCATAAATATCTCGACCAAACCTAATGTTGTAGAGAATATTCATGTTGGAAAATCTTGTTCTTCTTCAAAACTGGAAATACATTGCACTCTCTTTTGCGAATTCAGAGATGTCTTTGCATGGTCATATGAAGAAATGCCAAGCATTGACTCAAGCATAGTTGAGCATGAAATCAAGATGTATCTAGATGTCAAACCGGTACGATAACGGCTTTGGCAGGTGCACCCAAAAAAAGCCATTGTCATCAAGGAAGAAGTTGAAAAACTTTTACGTGCTGGTTTCATTTACCCGATTCCTCTAACTGATTGGGTATCAAATATTGTTCCTGTGATGAAAAAACAAGGAATGATTAGAGTGTGTTTCGATTACAGGGATGCAAGTCAGGCTTGTCCAAAGGACAACTACCCTACACCCTTCATCGACTAGATAATTGATGAATGCGCCGGATGCGAAATATTTTCATTTATGGATGGATTTTCGGGGTATAATCAAATAAATATCTGCCTACAGGACTAGTCGAAGACTGCATTTATATGTCCATGGGGCACATTTACAGACCGCAAATTACCTTTTGGTTTAAAGAACACAGGGGAAACCTTTCAAAGGGCTATGAATTATGCCTTCCATGACATCAATAACATCGTTCAACCATATCTCGATGATCTATTGTCTCATTCGCAAAAGCAGACTAATCATCTGCAACATTTGAGCGCTATATTTCTACGTTGCCGACACTACAAGATATGACTCAATCCGCACAAATGTGTGTTTTCTATCAGTTCTGGTCATTTACTTCGCTTCATGGTTTCTAAGGACGGAATTTAACTCGACCCATGTAAGGTTCAAGCAATCATCAATATGCCTCCACCTTCAAATTTGCTTCAGATTCAGAAACTCCAGGGGAAAGCAAACTTTCTAAGGAGATTCATTCCAAATTACGTCAAACTTGCTAAAGGTTATAAGTGTATTTTGGAAAAATAAGTACCCTTTAACTGGGATCAGGTTGCGCAAGCTTCATTTGATGCTCTAAAGGAATCCCTAATAAAAGAATCATTAATGAATGCTCTTGACTATCAAAAAGACTTTACCTGTATCTAGCTGTAGCAAATACAACCATCGCAATGGTTTTAGTTCAAGAAGAAAAAGGAATTGAACATCCTATCTATTATTTCAGCCAAAATTTAAATGATACAGAAAGCAAGTACTCCTATGTTGAAAAGCTAGTTCTTTCAGTTGTTCAAGCAATACAAAGATTTCAACATTATATCCTCTCTCGCAAAACTACAATTTTGTCAGATTGCAACCCTATGACTTACATTCCGTGACGTCAGTTACTTGGGGGCAAATATTCGAAATTGATAGATATTTTGCAAGAGTTTGATCTAGAATTCGTAAAATCCAAATAAAAGAAAGCTATGGTTTTCGTGGAGTTACTATGCGACTTCCCATCTTCGTCCAACGATTCAACATCCAAAGCATCAATCGTTGATGAATCTTTGTTTTTGATATCGTCAAGCGATCCGTGGTATAGAGATATAATAATCTATCTCCAAACTGAAACATACAGGCCTAATACCTCTCGCTCAGAACAATGACGTACTCAACACCAAGCAAAAGACTACATGATCGTTGGTGATACACTTTACCATTGTGGTATCGATACAGTTCTACAAAGGTGCCTCACCCATGAGGAGGCCAAAAAGGTCTTGAATGATTGTCATTCATGCGTTTGTGTGGGGCATCAATTTGGTTATGCTACGGCACAAAATATTTTACGAGCAGGTTACTTCCCGCCAACAATGTTCAAAGATTGCATAACCGCAGTCAAAAGTTGCCATGATTGTCAAATCTTCTACTTCAAAACCAGAATACCACCCACACCTCTGCATCCAGTAGTTTCTTTTGCTCCATTCACCAAATGGGGCATAGATTTCATGACATGTAACCCAACCTCGGCCCGAGGGGCATGGGTATATCATAGTCGTAGTTGACTATTTTACAAAATGGGCTGAGGCGATGCCGACATTAAACAGCAGTGGTGAAACGACTACTCTTTTCTTTTTCAATCATGTAGTCTCTAGGTTTGGTGTTGCACAAGCTATAGTCATAGATCATTGATTGCATTTTTGCAATCACATGATGGTTGACTTAACTACCAAATTGGGACTGTCCCATGACAATTCTACTCCATATTATCTGCAGGCCAATGGACAAGTTGAAGTGATCAACAAAGTCCTCAAGCGTATGCTGTAGAGAATGATTAGAGCCCACAAACGGGATTGGAATTTAATTCTGTACTCAGCTCTATGGGCATACATAACCTTGGTAAGAAATGTGAATAGGTTTACACCCTTTCAGCTGGTGTATGGCCTAGAAGCTGTATTGCTAATACAGTGTGAGATTTCATCTCTCAAGATCACAATCGACATTTTCCCTAGAACTTCAAAGGAAGAGGCTCGTTTCTTAGAACTAATCCAATTGGATGAAACCCACCGTGACGCTGCCTTGGCTAACTAAGCTCATAAGAAATGAGTATAGGTGCAATTTGACAAAAATGTCAAACCCCATGTCTTCTCAAAAGTTGACCTGGTCTTACTTTACGATCTGGAATCCGATAAATTGGGAGAAGGGAAGTTCCAATCTTTGTGGATGGGTCCCTACATTGTCAAATGAGTTTTAACAAAAGGAGCCTACAAGCTAGTAGATTGCGATGGGATTCCATTGGCACAACCAGGAAACGGGTTGTACCTTAAACATTACTATGCTTGACTAAGTGTAGTAATCTCTCTATATGCTTTTGTTACATTTTTGTTTTCATCAAGAGTGATCATTTTAGTTAGGTAATCCACTTTTTCCTTTTTTGCAGATGTTGAACCTATTGGAACCATTTGTTGGATATGCTGACAAATCTAGTCATAGTACGCAGAACCTATCTTCTGTAGCCTAGGCCATTTTTGATCCAAGTGGTGTGTTAGTGAGTTTCAGAGGGGTATGTATTGGTTGGTCAACGAACAACATCGTTGAGTATGGTGTGTTGATAGAACTTCTCTCTGATTCCATCGCACGTGGCATTCACCAACCTATTGTCAGGCTAGACTCACAACTTGTCATCCTATAACTTACTGGCATCTATTCCATTCGGAATCCAGCTATCTATCATACGTTCCTAAGGGTCAGGATTTTGGAAAGGCAGTTTGATTCTATTCAATATCAACACATTTCCAGAAACTTTAACACATTAACTGATTCATTAGCAAATTATGTGTTAGATAGACATTTGCAGCATTTATAAAACAAAGCATTTCAATCAACATTTGCATCAGGATCATATAACTTAACCAAAATAAAGCTCCGAAAATCAAAAATATATATAACTGTTTATAGTTTGTCAAAATGTTCTATGTCCAAGACAAAATCGGTCACATGACCCAAAAACTCAAAAATGCAGGGAAGCACCCTAGACTAATGGTGCTGGTGACAACAAGTCACCACCTGTGCGACCATAGGTAAGAGCCTAGTCCATCAGCTCAGTGCACCAGTAGTATGGCACTGTAATCTCAAAGGTAACTCGTTGGTCCTCACATCCTGAAAACCAAGGGTGAGACCCTCGATCTAATCTTGCAATACTGCAAGGGTCTCAACTACATCCAGATCGCAAAGGAAAACCCTCCCTATGCCTCTCCTGCTGGAATAGCAGCTGCTACCCTCGGGCGCATTGCTAGCCGCACTGGTCCAATATCTACACAAATATATGGATTTGATTAAGTCTTGATAACATTTAAAAAACATAAGAACATTATAAAAACAATAAAAAAAGATATGGTCAGATCTTTTACCTATAACACCCTATTGCTCGCCAGTTGGCAACACCAAATCTGGGTCACCCCGGAAATCGATCCTAGCATACGGATAGTTGGCAAAGACCATCTACTGATGGTTGAACGACTCAAAGAAGGAATTAGAGAATGAAATATGTGATTGACCAGCATTTCTTGCCATAAGATCAACCCATCTCTACATCCGTGGTTCTGTTGGCGCTGGCACTCCGAGTGAAATGTACTATGGCTGCATTAGTGGGATCTTCTCCAAGGTGAAAGTGGTCAGAGTAGAACCACAACCAAAGTTCTTGGATCTTTTGTTCTTCAACTTGGTAAGCTGTTCTTTTATAACCAGAAGTACTGCATCACACGAGTTGAATACCTTTGGTTCAAGGCATTCCAGAGCATACTACATATAAGACTTATTGGCCAAATGAAGAGCCGCACTACCAGGCAATCTAGCAAAGGTGAATAAGATAGTCGTCAAGGACTGGTCAGTGACACCTCGAATACTGATCTTGCCATCCCTGCTCGACTGAGATCCATCTCTATATAATCGGCAAATATAATCCCTCACGGATTCAGCCCCACGGGCAGATCCTGATAGTGAGAGAGGGGCACCATGCCTTGATAAACAGATCAAGAAGTAGATATCCTCAATTGTCAAAGGGATAGATTTACCTCGAATCTGGAACACTTGGTTGGTACGATCCCATGCATCGAGAAGATATTGCAACAAATTGATTTGATGCCTCATGTTGGATATGCGGAAGAATTTGAGCAAGCGACAGTTGTGCAATGTAGTCACCGTACCCAGATCATGTAAAGCAACCATATCCTCTTATTCATGCTCATGTTCATGCCATGTAATGACCATCTTGATCCGATAAATCTCTGAAAAATAAACAAGAGAAGGATTAGGATCCTGATTCAAGCAAAAATAGGTAAAATTTCCATGAAAAAACAGTGCTTAAACTTTCCTCTTTGTGCCCATCACACCCCAACTGTGTACTAGGTGGGATGAATACTGACTGGCCAATAGCCAGCTCAATATGCCTTGCAGTTTTCGATGTATACTATGTGCGATGGGGAGAAAACAAATTGTTCAAACTCGAGAGGCCCAAAAAAAAGGAAAACATGCTCAGAATAAAAAAAGGAAAGAACACAATTGAAGAGCTCAGGGTTAGCTCCTACCTAGTCCAGATGACATTGAAGATATTCCATAGAATCTCTTAGAATCATCTGATAAAAATCAAGGGGGAAAACACCTCCAGAGCTCCAAAAAACACAAATTTGAATGAAATGGTAAAAATGAGAGGTAAAAACTACTTTTACGTTACTATTCACATAATTCAAGTAAAATATTGGTGTTTAGCTCATTTTTCAAGCATGTATTTACATTTCTAATCAATTTGTTGGAGACATTGAATAGGCAGTACAACTGTCAAAAGAACATAGTGTTAATGGTGAAATCAACATTCCTGACTATCATCATGAGCAATTTTACGCGAAGTTCAAGCTCGTTAAAAAATAAACCTAGCAATGAGCAAATGTTCCCCTAGAGTTCAAGCTCATTAAAAAATGAACCCACCTTCAGTAAATAACCATTTCGATCGCATAATTATCCGCTTTTGAACCTTGGTCATTTTCTTACCATAACCTCCACTCTTTTTAAGCCGATCATACACCTCCATTTGATTGTTTACCCTTTTGAGGAACAACTGTGACAAGTGATTCTACTAGCCACCTTCTTTGCACTGCCGCGATTGAAAAGTTCCAAACCTTACCTGCAATCCGTTGCTATCCAACAACATCACTCGTTCCTCAAAAAACAAGTCTCCTTTAAACTCTTTTCATCTGACTCGTAAAATATGAAAACATTGTCGAGCAATTTGGCTCTCCAACTCGTTAAAGTCATTGGAAGTGCCATCCCTCCTCTCTATTTTAGTCCTTTTGTACATGAGGGATCATTAGAGAAAAGATCGAGCACTTCTCTTGTTTGGCTCGTTAAAACTATCAAAAAGTCATCCCTTTAGTATTATTTTATACATTTTTGGACTTAAGGGATTATATTACGAAAAAACACTACTTGAGTTGCCTTTCTGTCTCTTTTTAGACACTCTAAAATTAAAAAGGACCGAGTTATCCTTGTCGTTAAACTCATTAAAACAATAGCAACAAACTTGTCCATGCAGAAAAGAGCGAGTTTCAATGTCGCTAGTTTCATTAAAACATAGCGACAGGTTTGCCCAAAGGGAGAATTATAGAACAATAATATGTTATCCTCCTCAAGCTTGAAAAAAATAAAGAGGTACTAGTCAGCAATGACTCGGGAAAAAGGGAAGAAAACTTGATTAACTTCATTGGTAGTAGGTCGCTCTTGAACATGACACTTTCACTCCATCACCATCATTGAGTCGGGTTGGGTTATTCTGTTCACTGCTCATATCACCATTGGTCCTCTGTACCATCCATTTTGGGGTTAATGCTACCAATCCATTTTAGTGTCACCGATATGTTCAAGAGAAGTTGCTCAGAGAATTCACCAACCTAAATAATGCCTCATCCACTGCAATACCTTAATGCTCCATTCTTTCATGACCGCCACCTTGAACCTTGTATCATCACATTGTTTTCACCTCCACAAAATTAATTGCTCCATTCCTTGCCATAGATGTGGGAATCATTAAGGCCCTCCTATGACGGGTCACTTCTTGTTGACATTAGCTCATTATCCAAGAAGTTGACATCAGAACAACCCTTTGAGTAATTTGAAGCTTGCATGCCTCAATGGAAAGTTTTTCACTTCCGTCAATAGGTTTACATCAATGGCCTTAAACCGAAAGATTTTGTGTGGTGTTCAACATCGACTCATGTATTCACACCACATGAATTATACTGTAGTACCTTGAGGGTCATCATCATTATCGGTGATTCCTCTCACGCCTGTTAACAGCTCACATCATCGGCTGGTAGTAAAGTGATGTCTTTCCATGTTCGACATCAGAACATCTTTTCACATGGATCGACTTGTACTTTGGGAGAAGATTGAATGAGTTTGAAGACCACAGATCTAGTTTCATCCATCCAGGCTGCGATATATTCATGAAAATAAAGACATCAAATGTACATCATTGCTGCACAGATAATCATCCAAGCTAAGGGATGATGGCTCTACCAGAATCATCAGTCTGCCACACAGACGGTTGTCTGTCTTATGTAAATGAAAATGAATTTATAAAGTAGAGCATAGGAATGCCCACCTCAGCTATATCATGAAAATATTATAAAGATAACGTTATATATTGTATCTTATTATAGGTCACCTTCCAGTTCGAAAAACCTCAGATCCTCATGATAAAGCATTTCACTTGACATCAGAAGATTTACGACCTCATGCTTTACGGGGCAACTGTTATTGACATATTTGGGCACTACAACCCCAATCACATATGTCCATAATACAAGGGCTTCTAAACACATAAGAGTGTTGTCTCATACCCTAAAGAACAAGGTCAACTGATTACATCATTTCCCAGAAGTTCTCCCTGAAAAACTACTCAGAACTGGTCAAAACTGGACCATATAGGCTACTCCATGCTAAGGGTGCGATGGATCTCACCTGTTATACACGGGGGGTGTAATGCATACTGAAAAACCTTTCGATAGGGTGCGATGAGTGAGAGCAGACAAATGGCAGAGCCAGTTTGCTAGGTGGAAACTCTAAGAATCCTCTAGAAACTGCTCATATGACACTTACCTCTCTGAATTCGCCCAGGGTTGAGTAAGAGATCATGAAATCTCCAAGTGGAACCAAGAACTATTAGTGAAATGACACTAATAAAAATCCCAAAAGCTGACTCACTCTCCTGCAAACATCTATATATGAATCCCTCATCCTAGAGATCCAGAGGCTGGAATTTTGTAGTTTGTAAGTAAGTCTTGTTGGTTTCTCTTTGAAGACATTGTATTGTTGGGTGATCTTGCTTTGTATGAGGTGAAGAGGGCTTTCATATTGGGAGGATGATGCTGGATTATACAGCTTGGCTTCAATCCTCTCCTCTACTACTTCTATCAATAGAGCTATTTGAGTTTTCCTCCATATGTTTGTATATCTCTGAATCTTGTATTTGTGTATGCATTTATATGGTTAATGTACATCTGATCCTACATTCTTTATGGTTATAGATCTCTATTATTTGATGGTATTTTGCTGCTTTGACTCTACAGGTGTTCTTCGAAGCAGGACAAGTGAGAAAGGTGTGGCGAAAGCTCTATCAAGGGAGAGAGGAAACAAGCAAGGAAACTAGCGAAAGACTGAGGTTGGTACTCTCTGCTTCTTTCTCATCTATCTCTCATAAAGGAAAACACAAGTAACTTTAGTTTGTTTATTTCTAGGATAGCTACCCATCTTAGTGGGACTAGTAGCTTGATGGTTTTTCAGACATATTGAGTCTATCCAAAAGACTTCCTAGTGATTCTACAGGAACTTGCGATGAAGGGTGACTAACTTCTGAATTAGAAGGATATAGGCAGATCCCAGTTCCAAAATGCAATGGGGTACTGGATGGAATATCCTCCATCCATATTTTGATGGTTGTTCAGACATATTGAGTTTATGCAAAAGGCTTCCTAGCGATTCTATAGCAACTTGAGATGAAGGGTGACTAACTTTTGAATTAGAAGGATATAGGTGGATCCCAGTTCCAAAATGCAATGGGGCACTGGATGGAAGATCCTCCACAATCTCTTCTATAGCAATCAGTCCAGGTTGAAGAGGTAGAAAGTCTTTTGATTAGTGTCCATTCAGAGCTTCTAGTCCCACTAAGACGGGTAGCTATCTTATAAATGAACAAACTAAAGTTACTTGTGTTTTACTTTATGAAAGATAGATGTGGGAGAAGCAGAGAGTACCAACCTCAGTCTTTCGCTAGTCTCCTTACTTGTTTCTTATCACCTTTGATAGAGCTTTCGCCACTCCTTCCTCACTTGTCCTGCTTCAAATAACACCTGTAGAGTCAAGGCGACAAAATACCATCAAAGCATAGAGATCTATAACCATAAAAAATATACGATTAGTTGTATATTAACCATATAAATGCATATACAAATACAAGATTCAGAGATATAAAAACATATGGAGGACAACTCAAATAGCTTTTTTCAGGAAAATAAAGACATCAAATTTACATCATTACTGCACAGATAATCATCCAAGCTAAGGGATGATGGCTCTACCAGAATCATCAATCTGCCACACAGACGGTTGTCTGTCCTATGTACATGAAAATGAATTTATAAAGCTGAGCATGGGAATGCCTACCTCAGCTAGATCATGAAAATATTATGAAGATAATGTATTGTATTGTATCATATTACAGGTCACCTTCCAGTTTGAAAACCCTCGGATCCTCATGATAAAATATTTCACCCGACATCAGAAGATTTACGACCTCATGGTTTAGGGGGCAACTATTATAGATATATTTGGGAACCGAAACACCAATCACATATGTCCATAAACAAAGGGCTTCTAAACCCCTAAAATTTTTGTTTCATACGCTAAAGGAACAAGGTCAACTGATTACATCATTTCCCAGAAGTTCTCCCTCAAAAACTGCTCAGAACTGGTCAAAACTAGACCATGCATATTGCTCCATGCTGAGGGTGCGATGCATCTCACTTGTTACACATGATAGGTGTGATTCATACTAAAAATCCTTTATGTATGGTGCGATGAGTGAGAGAATAAAAATGGCAGAAGTAGTTTGCTAGGTGGAAACTCAAAGAATCTTCTAGAAACTACTCATATGAAACATGCCTCTCTGAATTCGCCCAGGGATGAGTAAGAGATCATGAAATCTCCAAGTGGAACCAAGAATTATCAGTGAAATGACACTAATCAAAATCCCAGAAGCTGACTCACTCTCCTGCAAACATCTATATATGGATCCCTCATCCTAGAGATCCAGAGGTTGGAATTTTGTAATTTGTAAGGAAGTGTTGTTGGTTTCTCTTTGAAACATTGTATTGTTGGGTGATCTTACATTGTATGAGGTGAAGAAGGCTTTCATTCTGGGAGGATAATGCTGGATCAGACAACTTGGTTGTAATCCTCTCCTCTACTACTTCTATCAATAAAGCTATTTGAGTTTTCCTCCATATGTTTGTATATCTCTAAATCTTGTATTTGTATATGCATTTATATGGTTAATTTACATCTGGTCCTACATTGTTTATGGTTATAGATCTCTATGCTTTGATGGTATTTTGTTGCTTTGACTCTACAGGTGTTCTTTGAAGTGGGACAAGTGAGAAAGGAGTGGCGAAAGCTCTATCAAGGGAGAGAGGAAACAAGCAAGGAGACTAGCGAAAGACTAAGGTTGGTACTCTCTGCTTCTCTCTCGTCTATCTCTCATAAAGGAAAGCACAAGTAACTTTAGCTTGTTTGTTTGTAAGATAGCTACCCGTCTTAGTTGGACTAGCAGCTCTAAATAGATACTAGCTTTATCGATAACAAAATGGTGACTCCATTGGGGAGCAAATAGTTTGTTTGTGTTGTTATTGTTGTTTGTTTTATAAACCATAGTCAGAGCCTCAAGTTAAGCCAACTAGCTTTCGAACTACTTTTGCTATGCAACTGCAAAGTAGATCAATGCTGCTTTAGTCAATCTTTAGGTTGGTTTATGGACTGAACATCTGACCTGCAAAGATCCTAAGTGCCCTAGTCAATCTTTGGGTTGGTTTATGAACCTTCTGACGACAAGACTGGGTCGACTACCATCTTGACCTGTTGACTTTGGTCTGGTGTGGACTCAGAGAGTTTATCTTCAATGATAAGTGCTTCAACCAAAAGCAAAGGCGTGTTTGTCAGATTTTCAACTAGCAATGGACTTAACAATATTTTATTGTATCCAGGAGGAAGTCACTGCAAGAAGTAAGGTGGTTATCCAAAACTCTTTTAGCTTCGTCCAAGAAAGGACAATGGTGGAGGGCATGATCACCTTCGCAAAGTCTACAAGGAAGTTTAGATCTTCCTTTCTTTCCATTGGACTCATTTTCACTAGTTGATGGTGTGCTCTCAACATGATCATCAGAGGTTGAAGACACTGGATTGTGAAAGCGGGGAGACGAGTCCCGCAAGATCCGTGGGATGTAGGGACAATCTTGATGATAGTGGTCTCCCTTTCAAATGACACATGGAGATTTAGGTTTGGATGGTGCAGAGTGTGGATTTTTTCCAAATGATGCATGGTTGTCCCCTTTTTCCGTTGGCTTCTTCTTCTTTTTCTCCTTCCCTTTCTTCTTCTTCCCAGTTACTTGATTTTTAGCATTACTAGCTTCACCAAGCAAAGAGGAAGAAGGAGAGGGAGAAACAAATGAAGCAGAAGGTGGGGGAGAAACTTCAGTATCATTTGGTTGTTGATTTGATTGCTGAGGAATTTTGGTGTTTTGAACAACATAGGTCGAGGAAAGCCATACTGGCAGGCCAATTGTGAGTCCTGGAAGGGACAATGTAGCCATGTGTGGAGCACCAACATCTTCCCAAGAGGAGAAGGGACTAGGATTTCCCCCAAAGGAAAATCCTTGATTGGCAGACTCCATTTTCTCAACCTAAGACCAATGAGGGAATAGTGACGTTATTCTGATTAAAATAAATTTTATGACACTTTGACACAACTTGCTTTTTCAATTTTTAAGAGTCGAGAAAAAACTAAAGATGACTCTTGTCACCTTTGATATTTAATGAGCCTGAAGTGACAAGTGCTCAGATGGACCTTTTCTTTTGAGTCTAAAAAGGAACAAAAGTGACTTCTCTGGAAATATAAATAGAGGGATTACCAAACCAATTGCAAAACTGCAGAATACTTTTTACGGTATGGCAGTGAATCTTCCCAAATGCTGTGCTCAGCGCATTGCGAATGATAGGGCAGTAGACATGGTTTCCCAAGGATGAAGGATATAGCCTATTGTGGTCTCCCAATATATACTCGATGGTATGTGGGAGCACAAGTCCATACTAGCACTTGTCGTATCAAAGAGGAGGAATCACCCAACATATGATGAAGACGATAGTTACCAGGCTTTACAACGGGGGAATACGTCTCTAGCCTAGACTTCTAAATGTTCTACATTAGGTTCCCAAGAAATTTTATGTTCATTGAGGTTTCTTTTATAGTTGATCTCTCTTAAGAAGTTTCCCTTTGAGGTTCACTGCGTGATGTAGATATACAATTCATAAATGTGCAATCTAAGATGATAAACAATTGTTTACTTTCTTTTAGCAATGAAAATCCTAGCTACTAAGGAAAGAGAAATGAAATTATTTCAACATAAAGGAAAGAGCACACACTAGATGCACTTTTCCTAAATCAATTACTGCATGCAGTCTAAATGCAAATGCACATGCATGTATTTTTTTTTCAGTTTCCTTAATGTGAGAATGATGAAAAGAAAACTAAGTACATATCTAAATCATTTTCTTTGAAAGCAACAATACTGAAATTTTTTTCTTCAAAAAACGAAAGGAAGACTAAGACGACACTTTGCAATTTCAAATTCAAAAAATGAAAGGAAGATTAAGACGACACTTTGCGATTTCAAATTCAAAAAAGGAAAGGAAGACTAAGATGACACTTTGCGATTTCAAATTTAAAATTAATTTCGACACTTGAAATACTATTAATTCAAATCAAATACAATGGCAAAAGTGTAACAGACTATCTAAAAGAGGAAGACTTTATGACACTCTTTTTCTTGACTGAAAACGACACTTACGACACTTTCAAATCAAAAGAGGACAGTTCGATTAAGCTACTATTTGAAAAAGAGAATTGTAAATGATCAAAAATACATAAAAAAACCTTCAAAATTCTTTATCAATGGAGGCTGAATAATGCAAAGGAAGAAGCTTTCAATAGTGATATATTGATCATAGAAAGCAAAACTACTGAATAAAGCTGAAGACAATGAAGAAAAAACCAAAAGCTGGAGGCAGAAATAATGTTACTCAATGATCGCACCTGTAACATAGGCAGAAAGTGATGTATCTCACCTACAACACACGGTAGGTGTAATGCATCCAAATTTCCAATGAGAGATAGTGCGATGGTCCAGGAACAAGACTGAGCTTGGTTTTCACTCACAATTTGTAGCTAAGTTTAGGGATTTAGGCTTAGCTAAGACTGTCAGTAAACACAAAGTATATGGGACGATCTAATGACGTTATTTGAGCTACCACCAGGGCACTTAGGATGTTTGTAGGTGAGATGTTCAGTTCATAAAGCAACCCAGAGATTGACTGAAAAAGCATTGATCTACATTGCAGTTGCATAGAAAAAGCAGTTCGAAGCCTAGCTGGCTTAACTTCAGGCTCTGTTTGTGGTTTGTAAAACAAACAACAGTAACAAACAAACTATTCTCTCTCCAGTGGAGTCACCATTTTGTTATCGAGAAAACTAGTGTCTATTCAAAGCTGCTAGTCCCACTAAGATGGGTAGCTATCTTAGAAATAAACAAACTAAAGTTACTTGTGTTTTACTTTGTGAGAGATAGCTGAGAGAGAAGTAGAGAGTACCAACCTCAGTCTTTCACTAGTCTCCTTTCTTGTTTCCTCTCTCCCTTGATAGAGCTTTCGCCACTCCTTTCTCACTTGTCCTACTTCAAAGAACACCTATAGAGTCAAAGCAGAAAAATACCATAAAAGAATAGAGATCTATAACCATAAACAATGTAAGATCAGATGTACATTAACCATATAAATGCATATACAAATACAAGATTCAGAGATATATAAAGATATGGAGGAAATCTCAAATAGATTTATTGATAGAAGTAGTGGAAGAGAGGATTACAATGAAGCTGACTGATATAGCATCATCCTCCTAGAATGAAAGCCCTCTTCACCTCATACAAAGCAAGATCACCCAACAATAGAATGTCTTCAAAGAGAAACCAACAACACTTCCTTACAAATTACAAAATTCCAGCCTCTGGATCTCTAGGATGAGGGATCCATATATAGATGTTTGCAGGAGAGTGAGTCAACTTTTGGGATTTTGATTAGTGTCATTTCACTGATAGTTCTTGGTTCCACTTGGAGATTTCATGACCTCTTAATTATCCCTAGGCGAATTCAAAGAGGCAAGTGTCATATGAGCACTTTCTAGAAGATTCGAGTTTCCACCTAACAAACTGCTTCTGCCATTTGTTTGCTCTCAATCATCACACCGTACATAAAGCCTTTTTACTATGCGTCGCATCCCCCATGTGTAACGGGTGAGATGTATCACACCCTCATCATGGAGTAGTCTGTATGGTCCAGTTCTGACCAGTTCTGAGTAGTTTTTCAGGGAAAACTTCTGGGAAATCATGTAATCATTTGACCTTGTTCCTTTAGGGTATGAAACAACAATTTTAGGGGCTTAGAAGCCCTTGGTTTATGGACATATGTGATTGGAGTTGTAGTGCCCAAATATGTCTATAACAGTTGCCCCCTAAAGCATGAGGTCGTAAAATCTTCTAATTCCAGGTGAAATGCTTCATCATGAGGATCCGAGGTTTTTTGAACTAGAGGTGACATGTAATAAGACATAATACAATACATTATATTCATAATATTTTCATGATCTAGCTAAGGCGAGCATTCCCATGCTTAGCTTTATAAATTCATTTTCATATACCTAGGATAGACAACCATCTGTGTGGTAGACTAATGATTCTGGTAGAGCCATCATCCATTATCTTGAATGATTATCTATGCACCAATGATGTCTTCATTTTCCAGAATATATCGTAGCCCAGATGGATGAAGCTAGATCCAGGTTCTTCAAACTTGTTCAATCTCCGCCCGAGGTACAAGTCGATCTATGAGAAATTATGTTCTGATGTCGAACATGGAAAGACATCACCTAATTACCAGTGAATGATGTGAGCTATTAATAGGTGCAACAGGAATCACTGATAATTATGATGACCCTGAAGGTACTATAGTACAGTTCACGTGGTGTGAATACATGAGTTGATGTCAAACACCACGCAAAATCTTTCGGTCGAAGGCCATTGATGTAAACCAGTCACCGGAAGTGAGAAACTTGCCATTGGGGCATGCAAGCTTCAAAGTGCTGAAAGGGTTGCTCTTATGTAAAATTCTTAGATAATGAGCCGATGTCGACAATAAGTGACCTATCATAGGAGGGCCTTAATGAATCTCACATCTACGACACGGAACAAAGAAAACGATTTTGTGGAGGTGAAAATGATCTGATGATAAAAGGTTCAGGGTGGCGGTCATGAAAAGTGGAGAGTGAAGGTATTGTAGTGGATGAGGCATTCACTAGGTTGGTGAATTCTCTGAGCGAGTTCTCTTGAACATATCAACGACACTGAAATGTATTGGTAGTGTTAACCCCAAGATGGAAGGTATGGAGGAACAATGGTGATATGATTGGTGAATGGAATAACCCAACCCGACTCAATCATGGTGATGGAGTGAAAGTGTCATGTTCAAGAGCGACCTGCTACTAATGAAGTTATTCAATTTTTCTTTCCTTTTTCCCCAGTCACTGCTGACCAACACCTCTTTATTTATTTCAAGCTTCAGGATAACATATGCTTGTTCTATAATTTTCCCCTCAGGAAAAACTGTCGTTATGTTTTAATGAGCCTAGCGACGGTGAAACTCCTCTTATCCGCATGGACAAGTTTGTCACTATTGTTTTAAAAAGTTTAATGACAAATATAACTCAGTCCTTTTCAATTTTAGAAAGTCTAAAAAGACACGGAAAGGCAACTCTAGTAGTCCTTTTCTGTAATATAATCCCTTAAGTCCAAAAAAGTATAAAATAATATGAAAGGGATGACTTTTCGATAGTTTTAATGAGCCAAACAAGACAAGCGCTCGATCTTTTTGTGTACTAATCCCTCGGGTCCAAAAATATTAAAATATAGAGGAGGGTTGGCACTTCCAATGACTTTAACGAGCTGGAGAGGCTAATTGCTCAGCAATCTTTTCATATTTTACAAGTCATATGAAAAGAGCTTAAAGGAGACTCGTTTTTTAGGAACGAGTGATGTTTTTTGGATAGCAACTGATTCCATGTAAGGTTTGGAACTTTTTCATCACGACAGTGTAAAGAAGGTAGCTAATAGAATCACTTGTCACAACTATTCCTCAAAAGGGTAAACAACCATATGGAGGTGTATGATCAGCTAAAAAAGAGTGGAGGTGCTGGTAAGAACACGACCAAGGTTAAAAAGCTGATAATTATTCGATCACAGTGGTTATTTATTGAAGGTCAGTTCATTTTTTAATGAACTTGAACTCTGGGGGAACATTTGCTCATTGTTAGGTTTATTTTTTAACGAGCTTGAACTTCGTGTAAAACTGATCATGCCAGTCATATAATAAGGATGTTTCTCACTGATAGGTTCATTTTTTTCGAAACTTTGCTCCAGAGCCTTTTGTATGCAAGCTAGGAATGACCCACCTATGAGGTTAAAAGGTTGAGAGCCTACAAACTAAGAAAATAAAATTTCATTTTTCACTTGTATGGAAAAGGGTTTGCATGCCCCTAAGTATAAAGAGAAGTAGAAGCGATCATAGTGGGACCCATTTCTAGTCTTATCCCATTTTCCTAGATGGACAGGGACATCAAGCTAGTCATAAATCCTACGCAGAATCACAATCACTGAATCACTCGCGCTCATTAGGTGGATGGACTGGAGATTGATGGGACATTCCTTGTGCAAAAAGACCAGTTAGGGATGGCATTTGACTAATAGTTGTGTTTGAACCAGGGAATGAAAGATGGTCAACTAGGTGGACCACTCTGCCTTCATGCGAAAAACACATCACTCAAAAGAGTGAGGAAACAATAGCTCCCATGCTGTAAATGTAGTCACACCCAAGGAGTAGATTGCAATGTAGAGGCCCTTGGACTACCATCACGTTTAGATGAACAATTGTCCTTGTCAAAGTTATAGGCAAATTTGAAAGGATCCCTAATGGTTGACTAGTTCCTTTGATGAAGCCTTTTCAGATTTTGAATCTCAGGTAAAAGTGATGGCAAACCAAGCGCTTTCCAAGAAGTTGAGGAAAGGATACTCACAGAAGCCCCTTCGTTATGATAGTACCAACCATGATAATTTTGTAAGCTTGTACTATGATTCGAAATGGTACATTAGATGGTAGGCGGGGTCCCCCTAGTAGATTCCAATCGAAGGAAACCACTAGATTGCTTGGAGGAGGGATCAAATAACAGGCCAGATAAATGTCTAATGAACTTCCTTCCTACAGTAAAGTAATGGGTAGATTTCCCCCGTGTTCATCGGATTCTGTGTTAATGAAAAGAATTTGAATGGCGTCATTCTCATTCTCTTTGGTGATAGTATCATTTGAAGGTGGACCTTTTGGAGAGAAGACTAGGTTGGACCGCCGTCTCGACCTGTTGGCTTTGGTCCGATGTGGGCTCAGAGGGTTTATCTTCAATGATAGGTGCTTTGACCAACAACAAATGTGTGTTAGTCAGATTTTTAACTAGTGATGGACTCAACAAGAGTTTCTTGTATCTAGGAGGGAGTCGCTATGGTGAAGCAAGACAGTTACCCAAGACTCTTTTAGCTTCGTTTAGGAAAGGACAATGGTGGAGGGCATGATTGACTTCACACATTCTACAAGGAAATTTATATCTTCCTTTCTTTCCATTGGCTTCATTTTCACGAGTTGATGGTGTGCTTTCAACATGATCATCAGAGGTTGAAGACACCGGATTGTGCAAGCAGGGAGCCTATTCCCTCAAGATCCATGGGATGCAGGGACAATATTGATGATAGTGGTCTCCCTTGCAAATGACACATGGAGATTTAGGTTTGGATGGTGCAGTGTGGGGATTTTTGCCAGACGATGCATGGTTGCCCCCTTTCGCCATTAGCTTCTTCTTCTTCTCCTTCACTTTCTTCTTCTTCTCAGTTACTTGGTTTCCAGCATTACTAGCTTCACCAAGTGAAGAGGAAGAAGGAGAGGGAGAAACAAACGAAGTAGAAGGTGGGGGAGCAACTTCAGTATCATCTAGTTGTTGATTTGATTGCTGAGGAATTGCGGTGTTTTGAATGACAGAGGTTGAGAAAAGCCATACTAGCAAGCCAATTGTGAGTCCTGGAAGGGAAAATGTAGCCATGTGTGGAGCACCAACATCTCCCCAAGAGGAGAAGGGACTAGGATTTCCCCCAAGGAGAAATCCTTGATTGGTAGAATCCATTTTCTCATCCTATGAGAACGATGAAATAGTGACATTATTTCGATTAAAATAAATTTTAGGACGCTTTGACACAACTTTCTTTTTGGATATGCCGATAGAGCTAGTCATAGTACGTAGAACCTATCTTCTGCAGCCTGGACCATTTTTTATCCAAGTGGTGAGCTAGTGAGTTTTAGAGGGGTGTGTATTGGTCGGTCAATGAACAACATCACTGAGTATAGCGCATTAATAGAACTTCTCTCTGATGCCATCGCATGTGGCATTCACCTACTTATTGTTAGGTTAGACTCACAACTTGTCATCCTACAGCTTACTGGCATCTATTCCGTTTCGGAATCCAGCAATCTATCATATGTTCTTAAGGGTCAAGATTTTGGAAAGGCAATTTGATTCTATTCAATATCAACACATTTCTAGAAACTTAAACACATTAACTGATTCATTAGCAAATTATGTGTTAGATAGACATTTGTAGCATTTATAAAAGAAAGCATTCCAATCAACATTTGCATCAGGATCATATAACTTAACCAAAATAATTCTCCGAAAATCAAAAGTATATATAATTGTTTATAGTTTGTCAAAATGTTCTACGTCCAAGACAAAATCAGTCACATGACCCAAAAACTCAAAAATGTAGGGAAGCACCCTAGACTAATGGTGTTGGTGATAGCAAGTCACCGCCTATGCGATCATACGTAAGAGCCTAGTCCATCAGCTCGGCACGCCATTAGTATGGCGTTGTAATCTTAGAGGTAACTCGTCGGTCCCTACACCCTGAATACCAAGGGTGAGATCCTTGATATGATTGTGCAATACTGTAAGGGTCTCGGCTACATCCAGATCACGAAGGACAACCCTCCCTACAGCCTCTCCTACTGGAACGACAACTTCTACCCTCTAGCGCACTGTTGTCGGCACTAGTCCAATATCTGCACAAATATATGGGTTTGATTAAGTCTTGATAACATTTAAAAAACACAAGAACATTATAAAAGAAATAAACAGAGATATGGTCATATCTTTTTCCTATAACACCCCACTGCTCGCCAGCCGGCAGCACCAAATCTTGGTCACCCCAGAAATCCATCCCAGCATACGGATACTCGGAAAAGACCACCTGCTGATGGTTGAACCACTCAAAGAAGGCATCAAAGAATGAAATCTATGATTGATCAACATGTCTGGCCATAAGATCAACCCATCTCTATATCAGTGGTTCTGTCGGCGCTAGCACTCTGAGTGAGATGTATTGTGGTTGCATGAATGGGATCTTCTCCAAGGTGAAAGCAGTTAGAATATAACCATAACCAAAGTTCTCAGATCTTCCGTTCTTCACCTTCGTAAGTTGTTCTTCTATAACTGGAAGTACTGCATCACACTAGTTGAATACCTTTGGTTCAAGGAATTCCAGAGCATACTACATATAAGACCTCTTGGCCAAATGAAGAGTCGCACTTCTAGGCAATCTAGCAAAGGTGAATAAGATAGTCCTCAATGATTAGTCAGTGACATCTCGAATATTGACCTTGCCATCCCTGCTCGACTGAGATCCATCTCTATATAACCAACGAATATAATCCCTCACAGATTCAACCCCGCGGGAAGATCCTGATAGTGAGAGAGGGGCACCGTGCCTCAATAAATCGGTCAAGAAGTAGATATCCTCAACTATCAAAGGGATGAATTTACCTTCAATCTAGAACACTTGGTTGGTAGGATCCCATGCATCGAGAAAATATTGCAAAAAATTGATTTGTTGCCTCATGCTTGATATGCAGAATAATTTGAGAAAGCCACAGTTCCGTAATGCAGTCACTTTACCTAGATCATGTAAAGAAAACATACCCTCTTCTTCATGCTTGTGTTCACACCATGTAACAACCATCTTGATATGATGAATCTCTGAAAAACAAATAAGCGAAGGATTAGGACCCTAATTTAGGCAAAAACAGGCAAAATTTCCATGAAAAAACTGTGCATAAACTTTCCTCTTTGCGCCCATCGCACCCCAGCTGTGTACTAAGTGGGATGCATACTGACTGGCCAATAGCAAGCTTAGTATGCATCACACCTTTTGATCTATACTAGGTGCAATGGGGAGAGAACGAATTGTTCAAACCCTAGAGGCCCAAAAAATAGGAAAACATGCTCAGAATCAGAAAAGGAAAGAATGCAATTGAAGATCTCAGGGTTAGCCCCTACCTAGTCTAGACGGTGCTGAAAATAGTCCACAGAATCTCCCAGAATCATTTGATGAAAATCAAGGGGGAAAACACCTCCAGAGCTCCAAAAATCCAAAATTTGAATGAAATGGTAAAAATGAGAGGTAAAAACTACTTTTATATTACTATTCATGTAATTCGAGTAAAATATTGGTGTTTAGCTCATTTTGCAAGCATGTATTTACATTTATGATCAATTTGATCGAGTAATTGAACACTTAGTATGACCGTCAAAGGAACATAGTGTTAATGGTGAAATCAACATTTCTGACTATCATCACGAGTAGTTTTACGTGAAGTTCAAGCTCGTTAAAAAAGAAACCTAGCAATGAGAAAATGTTCCCCCAGAGTTCAAGCTCATTAAAAAATGAACCCACTTTCAGTAAATAACCATTGCGATCGCATAATTATCAACTTTTGAACCTTGGTCGTGTTCTTACCATCACCTCCACTCTTTTTTAGCCGATCATATGCCTCCATTTGATTGTTTACCCTTTTGAGGAACAACTACGACAAGTGATTCTACTAGCCACCTTCTTTGCACTACCATGATTGAAAAGTTCCAAACCTTACCTGGAATTAGTTGCTATCCAATAGCATCACTCGTTCCTCAAAAAATGAGTCTCCTTTAAGATCTTTTCATCTGACTCATAAAATATGAAAAGATTGCCAAGCAGTTGACCGCTCCAGCTTGTAAAAGTCATTGGAAGTGCCATCCCTCCTCTATATTTTAATATTTTTGGACCTGAGGGATCATTACATAAAAAGATCAAGTGCTTGTATTTTTCGGCTCATTAAAACTATCGAAAGGTCATCCCTTTTGTATTATTTTATAATTTTTTGGACTTAAGGGATTATATTACGAAAAAGGACTACTGGAGTTGCCTTTCGCTCTCCTTTTAGACTCCATAAAATTGAAAAGGGATGAGTTATCTTTGTCGTTAAACTCGTTAAAACAATAGCGACAAACTTGTCCATGCAAACAAGAGTGAGTTTCATTGTCGCTAGGCTCGTTAAAACATAACGACAACTTTCCGCAAAGGGAAAATTATAGAACAGGCATATGTTATCCTCCTCAAGCTTCACAAAAAAAAGAGGTATTGGTCAGCAATGACTGGGGAAAAAGGGAAGAAAACTTGAATAACTTCATTGGTAGCAGGTTGCTCTTGAACATGACACTTTCACTCCATCACCATGATTGAGTTGGGTTGTGTTATTCCATTCATCGGTCAGATCACCATTGGTCCTCTGTACCATCCATTTCAGTGTCACTAATATGTTCAAGAGAAGTCACTTAGAGAATTCACCAACCTAGGTAGCTCCCCATCCACTGCAATACCTTCACTCTCCATTTTTCATGACCGCCACCCTAAACCTTGTATCATCAGATTGTTTTCACCTCCACAAAATCATTTTCCCCATTCCATGTCATAGATGTGGGATTCATTAAGACCCTCCTACGACTGGTCACGTTTTGTCAACATTAGCTCATTATTCAAGAAGTTGACTTAGGAGCAACCCTTTCAGTACTTGGAAGCTTGCATTCCTCAATGGCAATTTTCTCACTTCCAGTGACAAGGTTTTCATCAATGGCCTTCGATCGAAAGATTTTGTGTAGTGTTCGACATCGACTCATGTATTCACACCACATGAATTTTACTACAGTACCTTGAGGGTCATCATCATTATCTGTGATTCCTCTCCCACTTGTTAACAACTCACATCATCGGTTGGTAATCAGGTGATGTCATTCCATGTTCGACATCAAAACATCTTTTCACATGGATTGAATTGTACTTTGGGCGAAGATTGAACGAGTTTGAAGACCTCGGATCTAGTTTCATCCATCCAGGCTGCGATATGTTTTGGAAAATAAAGACATCAATTGTACATCATTTCTGCACAGATAATCATCCAAGCTAAGGGATGATGGCTCCACCATAATCATCAGTCCACTACACAGATAGTTGTCTATTGTATGTAGATGAAAATGAATTTATAAAGTAGAGCATGGGAATGCCTGCCTCAGCTAGATCATGAAAATATTATAAAGATAATGTATTGTATTGTATCTTATTATAGGTCACCTTCCAGTTCAAAAAACCTCAAATCCTCATGATAAAGAATTTCAGCCGACATCAGAAGATTTAAGACCTCATGCTTTAGGGGGCAACTATTATAGACATATTTGGGCACTACAACCCCAATCACATATTGCCATAAAACAAGGGCTTCTAAACCCCTAAACGCATTGTTTCATACCCTAAAGGAACAAGGTCAACTGATTACATCATTTCCCAGAAGTTCTACCTAAAAAACTGCACATAACTGGTCAAAACTGGACCATACAGATTGCTCCATGTTGAGGGTGTGATGCATCTAACCTATTATACATGGGGGCTGCAATGCATAATGAAAAGACTTTCTGTAGGGTGCAATGAGAAAGAGCAGACAAATGGCAGAAGCAGTTTGCTAGGTGGAAACTCAAAGAATCTTCTAGAAACTGCTCATATGACACTTGCCTCTCTGAATTCGCCTAGGGATGAGTAAGAGATAATGAAATCTCCAAGTGGAACCAAGAAATATCAGTGAAATGACACTAATCAAAATCCCAGAAGTTGACTCACTCTCTTGCAAACATCTATATATGTATCCCTCATCCTAGAGATCCAGAGGCTGGAATTTTGTCATTTGTAAGCAAGTGTTGTTGGTTTCTCTCTGAAGACATTGTATTGTTGGGTGATCTTGCTTTGTATGATGTTACGAGGACTTTCATGCTGGGAGGATGATGCTGGATCAGACAACTTGGTTGTAATCCTCTCTTCTACTACTTCTATCAATAAAGCTATTTGAGTTTTCCTCCATATGTTTGTATATCTATAAATCTTGTATATTTTATATGCATTTATATGGTTAATGTACATGTGATCCTACATTGTTTATGGTTATAGATATCTATTCTTTGATGTTATTTTTCTACTTTGATTCTACAGGTGTTCTTTGAAGCAAGACAAGTGAGAAAGGAGTGGTGAAAGCTCTATCAAGGGAGAGAGGAAACAAGCAAGGAGACTAGTGAAAGACTGAGGTTGGTGCTCTCTGCTTCTCTCTCATCTATCTCTCATAAAGGAAAACACAAGTAACTTTAGTTTTTTTATTTCTAAGACAGCTACCGGTCTTAGTGGGACTAGCAGCTTGATGGTATTTCAGACATATTGAGTCTATCCAAAAGACTTCCTAGCGATTCTACAAGAACTTGCGATGAAGGGTGACTAACTTCTGAATTAAAAGGATATAGTTGGATCCCAATTCCAAAATGCAATGGGGTACTAGATGGAATATTATCCATCCAGATGTTGATGGTTGTTCAGACATATTGAGTCTATCCAAAAGACTTACTAGCGATTCTATAGGAACTTCTAATGAAGGGTGACTAAGTTCTAAATCAGAAGGATATTGGTGGATCCTAGTTCGAAAATGCAATGGTGTACTGGATGAAAGATTCTCCACATTCCCTTCTATAGCAATCAGTCCAGGTAGAAGAGGTAGAAAGTCTTTTGATTAGTGTCCATTCAGAGTTGCTAGTCACACTAAGACGGGTAGCTATCTTAGAAATGAACAAACTAATGTTACTTGTGTTTTCCTTTATGAAAGATAGATGAAAGAGAAGCAGAGAGTACCAACCTCAGTGTTTCGCTAGTCTCCTTGCTTGTTTCTTCTCACCCTTGATAGATTTTTCACCACTCCTTCCTCACTTGTCCCATTCAAAGAACACCTGTAGATTCAAGGCAACAAAATAACATCAAAGCATACAGATCTATAACCATAAACAATATAGGATCAGATGTATATTAACCATATAAATGCATATACAAATACAAGATTCAGAGATATACAAACATATGGAGGAAAACTCAAATAGCTTTATTCAGGAAAATAAAGACATCAAATGTACATCGTTGCTACACAGATAATCATCTAAGATAAGGGATGATGGCTCTACCAGAATCATCAATCTGCCACACAAACGATTGTCTGTCCTATGTACATGAAAATGTATTTATAAAGCTAAGCATGGGAATGCCTGCCTCAGCTAGATCATGAAAATATTATGAATATAATGTATTGTAATGTATCTTATTACAGGTCACCTTCGAGTTCAAAAAACCTCGGATCCTCATGATAAAGAATTTCACTCGACATTAGAAGATTTACGACCTTATGCTTTAGGGGGCAAGTGTTATAGACATATTTGGGCACTGCAACCCCAATCACATATGTTCATACACCAAGGGCTTCTAAACCCCTAAAAGTTTTTTTTCATACCCTAAAGGAACAAGGTCAATTGATTACTTCATTTCCCCAAAGTTCTCCCTGAAAAACTGCTCAAAACTAGTCAAAACTGGACCATACATACTGCTCCATTCTGAGGGTTCGATGCATCTCACCTGTTACACACGAGAGGTGCGATGCATACTAAAAATCCTTTCTGTAGGGTGCGATGAGCAAGAGCAGACAAATGGCAGAAGCAGTTTGCTAGGTGGAAGCTCAAAGAATCTTCTAGAAACTGCTCATATGACACTTTCCTCTCTTAATTTTCCCAGGGATGAGTAAGAGATCATGAAATATCCAAGTGGAACCAAGAAATATCAGTGAAATGACACTAATCAAAATCCTAGAAATTGACTCACTCTCCTGCAAACATCTATATATGGATCCCTCATCCTAGATATCCAGAGGCTGGAATTTTGTAATTTGTAAGGAACTGTTGGTTTTTCTTTGAAAACATTGTATTGTTGGGTGATATTGCTTTGTATGACATGAAGATGGCTTTCAATGTTGGAGGATGATGTTGGATCAGACAACCTGGTTGTAATCCTCTCTTCTACTACTTCTATCAATAAATCTATTTGAGTTTTCCTCCATATGGTTGTATATCTCTGAATCTTGTATTTGTATATGCATTTATATGGTTAATGTACATTTGATCCTACATTATTTATGGTTATAGATCTCTATGATTTGATGGTATTTTGCTGCTTTGACTCTACAAGTGTTCTTTGAAGCGGGACACGTGAGAAAGGAGTGGCGAAAGCTCTATCAAGGGATAGAGTAAACAAGCGAGGAGACTAGCAAAAGACTAAGGTTGGTACTCTCTGCTTCTCTCTCATCTATCCCTCATAAAGGAAAACACAAGTAACTTTAGTTTGTTTTTTTCTAAGATAGCTACCCATCATAGTTGGAATAGTAGCTCTGAATAGATACTAGCTTTGCCGATAGCAAAATGGTGACTCCACTGGAGAGCAAATAGTTTGTTTGTTTTGTTACTGTTGTTTGCTTTATAAACCACAAACAGAGCCTCAAGTTAAGCCAGCTAACCTTCGAACTACTTTTGCTATGCAACTGCAAAGTAGATCAACGTTACTTCAGTCAATCTCTGGGTTGGTTCATGGATTGATCATCTGACCTGCAAACACCGTAAGTGTCTTAGTGGTAGCTCAAATAACCTCATTAGATCAGCCCCTATACTTTGTGTTTACTGACAATCATTAGCTCAAACTAAATCCCTAAACTTAGCTCCAAACTGTGAGTGCAAACCAAGCTCAGTCTCGTCCCTAAACCATCACATTGTATCTCATTGGCAATTTGGATTCATCGCACCTCCTGTGTGTTGTAGGTGAGATTCATCCCCATTTCCCCGTGTTATAGGAGCAATGATTGAGTAAGATTGTTTCTGCCTCCAGATTTTGGTTTTTCTTCATTTTCTTCAGCTTTCTTCAGTAGTTTTGTTGTCTATGATTAGTATATCACTGTTGAAACCTTCTTCCTTTGCATTATTTAGCTTCCATTGATAAAGAATTGTGAATGTTTTTTTTATGTATTTTTGATCATTTGCAATTCTCTTTTGCAAACAGTAGCTTAATCGAACTATCGTCTTTTGATTTGAAGGTGACAAAAGTGTCATTTTCAGTCAAGAAAAAGAGTGTCCTAAAGTCTTCCTCTTTTAGATAGTCGGTTACACTTTTTTCATTAGACTTGATTCGAATTAATAGTATTTCAAGTGTCGAAAGCAATTTTAAATTCGAAATTGCAAAGTGTCGTCTTAGTCTTCCTTTCGATTTTTGAATTCGAAATCACAAATTGTCGTCTTAATCTTCCTTTCTTCTTTTGAATTCACAATCACAAAGTGACATCTTAGTCTTCCTTTTTTTTTTGAAGAGAAAATTGTCAGTATTGTTGCTTTGAAAGAAAATGATTCAGATCTTTACTTAGTTTTCTTTTTGTCATTCTCACATTAAGGAAACTGAAAAACAAATACATGCATGTGCATTTGCATTTAGACTTCATGTAGTAATTGATTTAGGAAAAGTGCATCTAGTGTGTGCTCTTTGCTCTATGTTGAAAGAATTTCATTTCTCTTTCCTTGGTGGCTAGGATTTTCATTGCTAAAAGAAAGTAAACGATTGTTTATCATCTTAGATTGCACATTTAGGTATTGTATATCTACATCATGCGGTGAACCTTAAAGGTAAACTTCTTAAGAATGATCAACTGTAAAATAAACCTCAATGAACATAAAAATTATTTGGAACCTAACGCACAACATTTAGAAGTCTAGGCTAGAGACATATTCCATTTGTAAAGCCAGGTAGCTATCATCTTCATCGTAGGTTGGGTAATTCCTCCTCTTTGATACAACAAGTTCTAGTATGGACTTGTGCTCCCACATGCCGTCGAGTATATATTGGGAAACCTCAATAGGCTATATCATTTATCCTCCGGAAGTTGTGTCTACCACCCTATCGATCGCAATGCACTGAACACAACAATCTGGAAGATTGATTGCCGTACCATAAAAAGTATTCTGCAGTTTTTCGATTGGTTTGGTAATCCATCTGTCTAGAATTCCAGAGAAGTCACTTTCATTCCTTTTCAAATTCCTTTAAAGAAAAGGTCCATCTGAGCACTTGTCACTTCAGGCTCATTAAGAATTGAAGGCGACTAGAATCATCTTTAGCTTTTTCTCAACTCTTAAAAATTGAAAAACCAAGTTGTATCAAAGCGTCATAAAATTTATTTTAATCAGAATAACGTCACTTTTCCCTGGTTGGTCTTAGGTTGAGAAAATGGAGTCTACCAATCAAGGATTTCCCCTTGGGGGAAATCCTAGTCCCTTCTCCTCTTGGGGAGATGTTCGTGCTCCACACATGGCTACATTGTCCCTTCGAGGACTCACAATTTGCCTACCAGTATGGCTTTTATCAGCCTCTGTTGTTCAAAACACCACAATTCCTCGGTAATCAAATCAGCAACTAGATGATACTGAAGTTGCTCCCCCACCTTCTACTTCATTTTTTTCTCCCTCTCCTTCTTCCTCTTCACTTGGTGAGGCTAGTAACACTAAAAGCCAAGTAACTGAGAAGAAGAAGAAAGGGAAGGAGAAGAACAAGAAGAAGCCAATGGCGAAAGGGCGCAACCATGCATCGTCTGGTGAAAATCCACACACTGCACCATCTAAACCTAAATCTCCATGTGTCATTTCCAAGAGAGACCAATATCATCGAGATTGTCCCTGCATCCCATGGATCTTGAGGGACTGGTCACCATGCTTACGCAATCCGGTGTCTTCAACCTTTGAAAATGATTAAAATATAGGGGAGGGATGGCACTTCCAATGACTTTAATGAGCTGAAGAGGCCAATTGCTCGATAATCTTTTCATATTTTACAAGTCAGATGAAAAGAGCTTAAACGAGACTTGGTTTTTGAGGAACGAGTGATGTTGTTGGATAGCAACTGATTCCGGGTAAGTTTTGGAACTTTTCAATCAGGACAGTGTAAAGAAGGTGGATAATAGAATCACTCATTGCAGTTGTTCCTAAAAAGGTTAAACAATCAAATGGAGGCATATGATCGGCTAAAAAAGAGTGGAGGTGATGGTAAGAAACGATAAAGGTTCAAAAGCTGATAATTATGTGGGGAGATTTTGTGGACAATTTTCAGCGCCGTCTAGACCAAGTAGGAGCTAACCCTGAGCTCTTCAATTGCATTCTTTCCTTTTCTGATTCTAGGAATGTTTTCCTATTTTTCTGGGCCTCTGGGGTTTGAAGAATTCGTTCTCTCCCCATCACACCTAGTATACTAGAAAAGTGCGACACATACTAAGCTAGCCATTGGCCAGTCAGTATGAATCCCACTTAGTACACAGTTGGGGTGCGATGATCGCAAAGAGGAAAGTTTATGCACTATTTTTTCATGAAATTTTGCCTGTTTTTGCCTGAATCAGGATCCTAATTTTTCTCTTGTTTGTCTTTCAGAGATTCATCAGATCAAGATGGTCATTACATGGTTTGAATGCGACCATGAAGAAGAGGATATGATTTCTTTACATGATCCGGGTATGGTGACTACATTTCAAAACTATGGCTTGCTCCATTTGTGTATGATGAGCGAGAGTAGACAAATGGCAGAAGGAGTTTGCTAGGTGGAAACTCAAGGAATCTTCTAGAAACTGCTCATGTGACACTTGCCTCTTTGAATTCACCCAGGGATGAGTAAGAGATCATGAAATATCCAAGTGGAACCAAGAACTATCAGTGAAATGACACTAATCAAAATCCCAGAAGCTGACTCACTCTCCTGCAAACATCTATATATGGATCCCTCATCCTAGAGATCCAAAGGCTAGAATTTTGTAATTTGTATGAAAGTGTTGTTGGTTTCTCTTTGAAGACATTGTATTGTTGGGTGATCTTTCTTTGTATGAGGTGAAGAGGGCTTTCATGCTGGGAGGATGATGCTGGATAAGACAGCTTGGTTGTAATCCTCTCTTCTACTCCTTCTATCAATAAAGCTATTTGAGTTTTCATCCATATGTTTGTATATCTCTGAATCTTGTATCTATATATTAATTTATATGGTTAATGTACATCTGATCCTACATTGTTTATGGTTATATATCTCTATGCTTTGATGGTATTTTGCTGCTTTGATTCTACAGGTGTTCTTTGAAGCGGGACAAGTGAGAAAGGAGTGGCGAAAGCTCTGTCAAGGGAGAGAGGAAACAAGCAAGGAGACTAGCGAAAGTCTAAGGTTGGTACTCTCTGCTTCTCTCTCGTCTATCTCTCATAAAGGAAAACAAAAGTAACTTTAGTTTGCTTGTTTCTAAGATAGCTACCCATCTTAGTGGACTAGCACCTCTGAATAGACACTAGTAATTAAATTAATTAAAATCATGAAAGTTAGGATTTAATCCTACCTTTCTAGATTAAGTTTGTTCCTCATGGTTATGAGTCAGTTTAAGTTTAGCTGGTTGAGAGATTCTCTCCAACTAGTTAGGCTCCTAGATTAGTGCGTTGTTGAGATATTTTCTCAACCATAGTGTCCAAGATAGACGTGATATCTTGCGACAAATTTCCTCATGTATTTATATGTATCATAAGTGTTATTTTAATAATGAGAATGTGAGAAATGTTGTAAGGCTCATGCCTTTTTTTCCATGTCTGGTTTCTATATTTCTGAGTGTTTATTTTATTGAGTTTATTTTACGCGTGTTAGTTTACTTCATGTGGTATCAGAGCCAATTTGAAAGCCAACTTGAGTTTGTGATGAAGGTTGAATCTATCATGTGCTTAGTTTTTCGTGTTTTGACCAAAAGCGGCATGTATGTGTGCATAGGCTATGCAAAAGAGATTAATGAAGAGGCTAAGTAGTGTTTTCCGAAAGAGTAGTGACAAGATTGCAATCCCCCCTTGAGTTTGCGCACTGAAACCGAATATTGTGTCAAGCTTATTGCTAGTAGTGTTACCTTGTGGTGTGGTATTGATGAGCAAGGTTCGATCTCATTAGGATTTGCAGAGATTTTTTTTGTTGTGGAACATTGCAGGAAGAGACGCATATAGAGTTCAAGACATTTTTTCTAGAGTAGCAAGGGATTATTAAAATGCTTGTTTCTAGCACCTCTAACAAAAGAGAAAGGTGTTGAACGAAAATTCATTGAAGGGTTGTTGTTCGAATTCATTTCTGACCATAACAACTACTGAAACGATGCCAACTTTATGATCTATGTCAGCGAGTTTGGTTCTTCTGGACTACTAGGTAAGCCTGAGGATATTTGAAGGCATCCAATTATGTGAGAATTGGTATTGTTGTGGGATTGTAGTTTTTGGAGTAAGGTGACCAATTTGGAATAGTTTTTCGATGGATTAATTGATGCGATTGAGAATTACTTCAATTATTGAAACAATGACAACTTTCTCATCTGTGTCAGCGAGCTCAGTTCTTTGGGCCTACTAGGTAAGCCTGAGGATATGTGAAGGCATCCAATTCTGTGAGAATTGGCATTGTTGTGGCATTGTAGTTTTTGGAGTAAAGCGACCAATTTGGAATAGTTTGTCGAATGGATTAGTTGATGCGATTAAGTGCACAATATTGGTCAGAATTGCTTCAATCACATTGTTTGTAGACTCAACATGTCCATTGGCTTGTGGATGGTATGGAGTAGATTTTCAATGCTTGATATTGTATTGTTCCATGACCTTCTACACTAATCTACATGTAAACTGTGTTCCTTGTTATGTTACAATTTCTCTTATGAGGCCAAAATGAGTGAAAATATCCTTAAAAATAAATGAAACTATAAAATTTTCAGTAGCAAAAGGAAGTGCTTTAGCTTCTACCCGTTTAGTGACATAATAAGTACATACCATAATATACCTTTTTTGTTTTTATGGTGTATTGGTTGGACCAACAATATCTAGCACCCATTTCGCAAAAGGTTCAATAAGTACCCGAGGTTGTAAAGACATTTCATTTGAAAGAGTAGGTTTCCCCATTCTTTGACAACTATCACATCTCTTAGCATATTCCCTAGTATCCTTGAAAATGGAAGGCCAATAATATCATAAGAGAAGGATCTTATAACCAGTTCTTCTATCATATAAATTCCCTCCACATGGTTCATCATGGAATGCTTTAAGTATCTCTGGTATCTCATCTTCTCGAACACATCTTCTGATGATGAGATCTGGTCTTGTTTTGTACAATTCCTCATTTATCCATGAGTAAGATGTGTTGTTATGAATTATCCTCCTCTTTTCTCTAGGAGATAAATGAAATGCTAATTTCCCTATAGCTAAATAATTAGAAATATTTGCATACCAAGGTGATTCAGTAGATACTGAAAAAAGATATTCATCAGGAAATTTACCCTCCACATGTTTATCATTGTTACCATTCTGAATTCTGGATAAAAGGACAACAATTGTATTTTATTTTCCAAGTCAATCTAGAATGGTGATGTTGAATTCTTGCAACAGTAAGACCCATCTAGTTATTCGACCATTAGTGATTGGTTTATTCATTAGATATCTAATGGTAGAATGGTCTGTGTGAATGAAAGTTTCATATCCAGTTATTTAATATCTAGATTTATTAATGGCATTAACTACATCTAAAAACTCCTTCTCAATTACAGTATAATTTAGCTCCACTGGAGTTAAATTTTTACTGTTATAATAGATTTCATAAGGAGTAAGGTCTTATTTTCCTAACAAGACTCCTAAGGTTGTGTCTGAATCATCAATTGGTACATGGACAGACAATTTTCAATTAGGTCCTTTTAAAATAGGTGCTTCAGAGCTTTTCTTTTTCAAAGTTTCAAAGACATTTTGACAATGACGATCCCAACTGAATTCACAGTATTTGGTAAGTATTTTGAAGAGTGGAGATTCAATTTTTCTGAAGTTTTCTATGAATCTTCTATAATATCCAGTAAAACCAAGAAAACTCCTAACATCTCATTGAAAATTTGGCACTAATAATTTAGAAATGGCCTCTATGTTAGGTAAACTTGACTCGGGATAGAGTCAAAGTTGACAGGTTAAATAGTGATGGTTTTGGGGGACATGGTATTGTGCACCCATAGAATTCTGCCCGTGGTATTATATGTAATGGAGCTTATAAAAGGATGGAAGGACTTCATTGTAATGCAATACTTGGAGGTGAGCGGTCAAGGCTCACTTGGTTGGATTGGCCAAGGTTTTGGCCAATGCTAATAAGATCTTATTAGGTTGGGTTTTTCCCTAGATTTGGGATTTTCCTGGATAAACATTTGAGGTCTATTTGGCTGATAAACTCACAGGAAAGAAGGGTTCCTCGTTCGAGTGGGAGAAATGGTCGAAGATGGTAAATTTAGGGTCAAGAAATTTAACGGCCAAAACTTCTCGTTATCGAAGATGCAGATGGAAGATTATCTATATCAGAAAGATCTGTAACTACCATTGAACAGAAAAAAAAAGAAGCCAACGGCTATGACAGATGAAGAATGGAACCTTCTCGATAGAAAGGCACTCAGAACAATATGGTTGTGCCTCGCTGCGTCAGTTGCCTTCAATATTTCGAAGGAAACAAGGACAGAGGGTTTGATTTAGGCATTGTCGAAACTATATGAAAAACCCTCGGCCTCAAACAAGGTATTTCTTATGAAACAGTTATTTAATATGGTGATGTCAGAAGGTGGATCTGTTGTAGATCATTTAAATGATTTTAATATAGTTACAAGCTAGTTAATTTCTATAGGGGTAAACTTTGAAGATGAAGTTAGAGCTCTATTATTCTTGTGCTCATTGCTAGAAAGTTGGAATGGTTTAGTAATGGCCATTAGTAACTCTGTCTCTGGATCTAGTACTCTAAAGTTTGATGATGTTGTCGGTGCTATCCTTAGCAAGGAAATGCGATGGAAAAGCTCTGGTGAGACATCAGGTAATGCTTTGAGTGCAAAGTCTAGGGGAAGCAGATCCAAGTCCAGATCGGGATAGTGTGCTATAAATGTGGAAAGAAAGGACACCTAAAGAAAGACTGTAGATCTCAGAAGGGAAAAGAAGGAGATGCACATCAAGAAAACAATCATGAACCAAATGTGACAGGTGAGGTGTTACAAGATGCTTTGATTCTTTCTTTCGAAAATATTATTGATTCTTGGGTGGTAGATTTAGGGGCGTCATTCCATGCCACACCTGATAAGAAATACTTTCATGACTATGTTCAAGGAGATTTTGGACAAGTTCATTTGGGTGATGATAAACCCTATAAAATTGTTGGAATGGGTAAGGTATTTGTAAAACAGCAGAATGGAAACCAATGGCTACTAAAGGAGGTAAGGCATGTTCCAAATCTGAAGAAAAATCTGATTTCAACAGGGCAGTTAGGCAGTGAAGGTTGTGTGACAACTTTCATAGATAAAGCTTGGAAGGTCACCAAAGGAGTCCTGGTAATAGCCAAACGTGAAAAGGTTGGTACATTGTATTTATGCAATGGTATTTCTAACTTTGTTAATGATTTAACTTCCAAAGGAGTAGATGCAGCATTATGGCATCATAGGCTCAGACACATGAGTGAAAAGGGGATGAAGATTCCTCACTCAAGGAATTCGTTTCCAGTTTTGAAGAATGTTGATTTAGACTTCTGTGAGAATTGCATTTATGGAAAACAGAAGAGAGTCAAATTTCTCATAGTTGGGAAAGAAAAGAAGAGCAAAAAATTAGAGCTTCTGCATTCAGATGTATGGGGACCTGCTTAGGTATCATCTCTCGGTGACTCTCATTATTATGTTACATTCATTGATGATGCAACTAGAAAAACTTGGATTTATTGTATTAAGAATAAATCTGATGTATTTGATACTTTTAAGAAATGGAAAGCTTTGGTTGGATTGAGAGAGGAAAGAAATTGAAGTCTCTCAGATCAGATAATGGAGGTGAATATTGTAGCAAAGAGTTTGATAGGTATTATTTAGAGCATGGAATTCACAGAGAGAAGACAGTTCCAAGAACACCACAAGAAAATGGTGTGTCAGAAAGGATGAACAGAACAATCATGGAGCATGCAAGGTGCATGAGATTGCATACAGGATTGCCTTTACAGTTTTGGGTAGAGGTTGTAGATATTTTTGTTTATCTAATAAACAGAGGGCCTTCAAGTTCCTTGGATGGTGGTGTTCCAGAGGAAGCATGGATAGGTAAAAAGGTAAACTACTCCTTTTTAAAGCCTTTTGGTTGTGAGACCTTTGTCCATATTGATAAAGAAAATAGAATAAAGCTTGAGGCAAAGTCAAAGAAATGTACCTTTATTGGATATGGTATTAATGATTTTGGTTATATCTTATATGATTACAAAAATAAAAAAATCATTAGGAGCAGAGATGTAATATTCAATGAAAAGGTCTTCTATAAGAATCGGTTGTAGGAAAAGAAACAGGAAAAAGAAAACAAGGAATACATAGTTCTTGATGAAATCACTGAAAAATAAAAGGTGCCTGAAAATAATAATAACCAACAACCACAACAACAACAACCACCACAACGTCAACAGGCACCCCGAACACCTAAAAGTGGTGTTAGAAGATCTACTAGGATAAGTAGACCCCCTGAATGATACTCTCCTTCATGATATTATTTATTGTTGAATGATTCTAGTGAACCTGAATGTTATGAAGAAGCAATGCAGGTTGAAAGTAGGAAGAAGTGGGAGCTAGCCATGGAAGAAGAGAGGGAATCCTTAATGCATAACCAGACTTGGGACTTAGTCAGGTTGCCTGCAGGTAAAACTACATTGTAGAATAAATGGGTTTACAGGCTGAAGGAAGAAGATGGAGGAAAATAGAGGTACAAAGCTAGACTTGTGGTGAAGGGGCTTGCACAAAAGAAAGGTATTGCTTTTTATGAAATATTTTCTGCTGTTGTTAAAATGACTTCAATTAGAACTATTCTAAGTCTAGTAGCAGCTGAATATTTGCATCTTGAGCAATTAGATGTAAATACAAACTTTCTCCATGGGGATTTGGAGGAAGAGATATATATGCAGCAACAATAAACAAAAAAAAAATTAATGAAGTCAAAATTATTGCATGTAAATGGGCATACTACTGTAAGACCTGGTAAGGGATGTGTACCCCTCGGTGATCACCGGAAAACTTTGGGTTAGACCTAGGTGATCGGGGAATGTCAAGTTAACAATACCCTGGGTAAAAACTTTGAGGGTAGTAAGAGCTAGAGTGGGCGGGATTGTCTCACTTAGCAGGTTTGGCTGGAGTTAGTCAAGGAACCTAAAGTCAAGTTTAAGGGGTGAATTGTTGGGTAAACTTGACTCGGGATAGAGTCAAAGTTGACCAGGTTAAACAATGATGGTTTTGGGGGACATGGTAATGTGCACCCATAGTATTCTGCCTGTGGTATTATATGTAATGGAGCTTATAAAAGGCTGGAAGGACTTCATTGTAATGCAAGACATGGAGGTGAGTGATGAAGGCTCACTTGGTTGGATTGGCCACGGTTTTGGCCAATGTTAATGAGATCTTATTAGGTTGGGTTTTTCCCTGGATTTGGGGTTTTCCCGGATAAACATTTGCGTTTATGTGTTTATGGTTGTTGCTGGATATTTTCTTATATATATTCCTCTTGGTAATTATTTATGTTATGTAGTAAATTTCTTAACACTCTACATTAGATCAGTCTACCTTAATTCCATGTCATGAAATATGGTGACCTAAAACAATTCCTTCATTGAACATCATAAAACATTTCTCATGAATTAACAAAATATTTGTTTCTTTACACCTTATTAGAAATATTTCTAAATTTTCAAGTGCTTCTTCAAAAGAATTTCCATAAATTGTGAGATCATCCATATATACTTCGACAAAATCATGAATAATATCATAGGAAATTCCAAGGACTGCTCTTTGGAATGTTGCCAGAGCATTGCATAATCCAAAAGGAAGTACTCAGTAAGAGTAAGTTCCCCATGGACACGTAAATTTGGTTTTGTCTTGATCCTCAGGTGCTACCCGAATCTGATTGTATCCACTAAAACTATCCAAAAATGAAAAATACTTTTTCCCTGCTAATGTGTCTAAGACTTGATCTATGAAAGAAAGTGGAAATTTGTCTCTTAATGTTGCTTTATCTAATTCCCTGTAACAATACATACTCTTCATTTCCCATTTTTATTAGGAATGATTACTAGGGGTGAAACCCACTACTGTTTGGATAGATGAAGTTTAAATTTAGTAGTTTTTGTAATTCCTCCTTAACAATTTCTTTTAGATTTGGATTCATTTTTTTTTATGGTTGTCTAACTAGTCTCGCATTTTGTTCAATGTAAATATGATGCATGGAAGTTTTATTATTAATTACTCTCATATCAGTGTATTCTCATGCATAAGTAAAAGATTGTTTATGTAAAATTTCTACCAGTTGGTTTTTCTATAATTCGTCAAGGTTTTCATTAATGTTCAAAGTTTTGCCTAGAAAAATTTCTATTGAAGAGTTTTCAAATTTTTCCATAGAGAGTAGATACACTTGTCTAGATGATAGATATTCACTTTGAATACGGTCATAATGTGAGGAGGATTGATAATTCTCCATTGGATTTAAAATTCGGTCCTCCTCACTTACTTGTTCAATAGCGAAAACAGGTTGTATATCATCATCATCATCTATCCATTCCTCACTCTAGATTTCTATTGTTGTTTTTCTAGGTGGATACAATGTAAATTTCATTGTAGAACTTCCATTTGAGATAAACCTATCACCTGATATACAACCGGTGAAAGCATCAGTCGTAGCTAACGATGGTTTTCCTAGGATTAATGAATGTTCTCCTAGATTATTCTTGGGTGTTAAAACCATGAAGTCGACAAGATATTCCCAAGAGTATAAGAATACAAAAACATCTTCTAACAAACCATCAAGTTCAATTACAAACCTATCTACTAATTGCAACAATGTTTGTGTGTATTGAAGACTGGGAAGCCTTAGTGAATCCATGATTTGCTTACTCATTATTTTTATGGCTTCTCCTAGATCAACCAATGTGTTTTATATTTCAATTCCATTTATGTGAATTTTCACAATGGGGCTCCCTGGATCTAGATATTTTTGTATTATTGCTTTCCGCATCATCGTGTCTGCAATTTTCCCAGCAAATTGAATTCTTTTTATGTCTTTCCTTTTTCTTCCTTATCTTCGATTACTCAATTCCTTGATTTTTTTGCAAAAATTGGTATTTCTTTTATAGCTTGAAATAAAGGAATTTTTATACAAACATTTCATAATTCATCCAACATATTATAATCATCCAATGTGATTTATTTTTCTACTTCTTCATCATTTTTCAAGTGTTCAAAAAAGGGTTGTTTAATGAATATTGAGGGTTGTTCTATAATACAAGTATTATTAGGATTTACATGATCATTTTCTGTTTGGTTATTTCTTTCTAAGAAAGAGAAAATTCTCCTTCTTCAGATTGATTTTTATCTTTTTGAATATTTTTCCTTTCATCCTGAATAACAATAGGGGGTTTTCTTTGTAATACTCTACGAGACCTTAATTGAACATTATTTAGATCTAGTGGAGTTATTACATAGGTTTGAGTAATTTTCCCCTCCATATTGTAAATAGGTTGTGACATTTTATTATCTGGTATTCAAAGTGGTTGACTAGGTAATTGATTTTGTTTTTGTGCATATGGTAGGGAGAGCTGTGGATTTTGATTTTGGATTTGGTGTTGAGGGAATTGATTAGCTCGATGAATTTGATTAGATTAAGGAATCTGACTAGATTGGGGTAAGAATTATGGTGGAAAATTAGGATAGGATGGTGGATATTGTTGATATTGAGTATAAGCCCCAAAAGGATTTTTCCATCCTTGATTCCAAAATTTTGATTGTGGCTGAGCCCAAGGCTGCCAAAATGGATTTAATTATTTTGTGATGACCGAGTAAATCACAACATAGAAGGTGGAATATTTTTCATTGTGAGGGTGGTATATTCATCAAAGATAGGAAATCCAAAAATGTCTTAATCTCCCCTACCTTTACCTCATCCTTTGCCTCTATCTCCACCTCCTCCTTTACCTCTAGCTCTTGCAGTCCTATTTTTTTCACCACTGACATTGTGTAGTTCGTCTCCTCCTTCTTCAACCAAGATAGATTCTTCAGAACTAACGTGAGGATCTTCTATTTCTTCTGGTTCCTCTATCAACAGATAATCAAGATAAGTTTCTTATTCCTCTTCTTCACTGGGAATTTCTAATTCCTCTCCTAGAATTTTTTAACCAGTGGAAGATAGAAAAACTACTCTTGTAGCTGGGGATGTAGGATTTTCTTTGATTCCACATCTTAAGATTTCAAGAAGTCTTTGTTGACCTAAAAATGGAATTCGAGTTTGAGTTGGTGGTGTGGAACTTCAAATTCATGGTGGAGTGAGTAGATTTGTGGGAATTAAGCTTCTTCCTTGTCCTACATATCTACCTCTAGAGTCTCTTTCCCTATGCACATCATGTTTTTATTTGCTGATTTTACTTTAATTCTATTTTCACTTTCCTTGCAATGGTGCCAAAATGTTTTGTTAATTTGATGTTGTTAAATCATAAGTATAAATTATCGATCAAGGCAGGTAAATTGATGAAGTACAAGTGCACTGAATGTGCTAGAATTTGTTTATGCCGTTAAGTGATTATGTTATTGTTATTGAAATTAATGTAAAAATCTAGAATTAGTGTTGAGATGATGTTATTATCTATTCTAGGATGTTATTTCTAAGATTATTTAATTGATTATTCTAAATGATATTTCTATAATTATTTTTTATTAAATTGATCTTTTAGAATGGTTGGATAATGGCTCCAACTCTTTTTAATGAACATGTTAAGCTAATCTTCTTTTCGACTTATCAATTGTTTTTGGACTTTTATGTTGTAGCTAAGCAAAGCTAATTAAGAAAGCATGAAATGACATAAAGAAAATCATAATTTATAAAATTTGAAATGAATTGTGCTTGAATTTAGATGTTGAGAAAGATTGTCACTCTTATCTATTGCACCTTTATTTCAATGCAAAAAGACAAACATAAACGAGATTACTAAGCTATGAAATGACTAAGCTATGAATAAAATGAAATTACTGAGTGTTACTAGGTATGAAGCAAATGAAATGATTGAGTTTATGCTAGATATTAAGCAAACAAAATTAACGATATAGAGATCAATCAAGTGAACCTAGTCGTGAACTTCATTGAACTGCATCTTAAAAATATGAAAACAGGGAATCCATGAATTAAATCTATGAAACAAAAGAAAATCTAATTGCAGTGAATCAAAGACCTAATCTGTGTGTAGGGGCCCTCCACGAGGCAGTTAGTCGCCTTAAATCAACAACACATAAAATGTATGAACCAAGATCTTTGCATTAAACATAAAAACTTCTAGAGGATGCTCAAAATTACATACGGTGGTGCACCCGTTACACAGAACTGCCATTATTTTTATAGATTTATAATTAACAATATGAGAAATTCAAGCCTACAGTACTTCACTACAATCCTTATCAAAAGTAAATCATTTCACTTATATGTCAATTTGGTATTGAAAAAGAAAATCAATAAAATATCTTGAAACTCAGACTCTCTTCCAACACGTTGTCTTGCGCTTCACTGTCATGGTTGATTGTGTTGTAGTGTGGATACCCTCATTAATTAGCTCAAGTGGATAGGAATAAATATGTGAGAGGATCATTCTCTATCTACCCATATAATCATTTGCTGATTTGGTGCACTCGAACCCTGTATACAATGGAAGTAGCCGTCAATATGTGGATTAGTGTAGAACCAGGTCAAAACTATAGGTGCATGTAAACTTCAATAAAACAAAAAGGCATATTGAAAAAATATGAAAAATATGACATATGAATGTTTACCTTATCAAAACCTTATGTTTATCGCATTTATTTGGATAATAGTGATAGGAAAAAGGAGGTAAATATGGACAAAAAGGGTGTCAACATAAAGTAGTTTTTAGACTCTACAATTCTTGTTGTATATCCTCTTCTTTAGACGTTTCTTGTTCCTTTTCTTCCTCCTCTTCACATTCTATTTAAAATAATTTCTTCTTAGCACACTTGTGACCTTTAGTGTATTTTATATCACAGCTGTAGAAAATCCATTTTTCTCTTCTTTCTTCAAATTGTTGTAGTGTCAACTATGTAGGTTATGGAAGGCTAGGAGAAGAAACATGATGAGGCTCATCAATGTGTAAATTATATGGACCTTAATGCACCTCTAGCTTAATAAAATCAAATTTTCTCATCATTCTTTACATGTTTTAATTATGTTTTGCTTAATGAGGAGAGTAAATATGAGATGTCAAGTCTAGTGGTCTAATGTACATTGATTGCAGCTTTTGGAGAAATTTTTGACTAATTAAAGTGCACGAAATCGAATGGAGACCAAAAAGTGGAATTCTACGAGATAAGATCTCCCTCCTCAACTCCTCACTGACTCAAGGAGCTAAGGACACTACGCGAAGGGAAATACTGCACACAGAGAGATGTATTGCATAGATATATCATGTATTGGTGAAATATATAGTGTTGGGGGAAATTGCAAATAAGTGAAAGACAAATATTAATCATTAAGTAAAAAAAAATATGGAAAGCACTTAGAAAAAGTTGTTTGTTGACCACGATCGTAAGGTAGTTGGCTGTAGTAAATTTGGAAAGACACTTCATTAACTACTAAACAATATCTTATAGCTTAAACATCACATCGTATTGCTAGAATCTATCATAAATTATCACCATAGGATGGACCATGCACTAAAGAAAGATATGCCACATAGGAGTTATGAATAAAGATCATGTCATAATAGCACTACGGATACCATGCACAAACCGAGAATGCTATATGTACACTAAGCAGAGCTTGGTTTTTTTCATTGTGCACTTAAATATTTTGAGCCTATCCAAAGAAGAAGAAAATTTGAAAAGGAGCTTGTGAGCATGGTTTTGAGGAATTCTTGTGGTTGGTTACAACAATTATACAAGGAGTAGTATATCACTACAATGGTGAATGTTGTAGGAGCCCAAGTAGCACATTGAAGTTGCACAAAGAAACCCTCATTTGTTACACAACCCCAACCCTCATTAGAGGGGGTTAGATGTAAGAGAAGAAATTGGGGTAGTAGAGGGCATTGAACCACCATAGACCATGGCATTGGGGTTAGCACGGAAATATATCCCACCCGAGAAACTAACAACTAGGTAGGTTAAGTTAACAAAATATCCCAAGTACAAAATGAATTTTCAATTTATCCCACCTAGTGTTGTAATGTAGGGTAGCATGTTGGGCTATGTGGATAAAATCATGCATACAGATCATGAAATCATAAATAGAAATAAATTCATGAATCAAATAGGATATTTAGAGTGCATGCCAACTATGGACCCAAACGTTTTTTAGATCAAGTCATAGGAGTGGACATTGGGATTAGAGAGATATGGAATTTTTAGCCTATTAGTGATCCCTCATTTCGAGAAAAGTCTTGAAATAAATATTGAGAAAATGTTAATGCTAAGTTGTGTAGAAAAAAATTAGCTATGGTTGGACTGCACAATTTAAAGTAACCCACCAGAGATAGCACACATAGGAGGATTGTTGATCATAGGAGAAGAGACAAAGCACCTATTCATAGCTAAGGTGCATAAAAGGGCCTTCGGAGAATAGGCGTAGGAAAAGTACGAGACAAGAAGAGGAGGATGCATATTTTTAGTTTCATGCATCAATGATCAAACCATTAACATTACAATGTAGATGATACCCTGTAAATTGCTCAGAAAGTTGAAAATACAAAGAAGTAGAAAGTATAATTGTGGGAGAAACAAACTATATGCAGGGTGTACAAATGAGTTGGGTGTCATATTTTATTAACCATTTTTTGATGGATTATTTGGAGGCACAATATAGTGGCATGTAATTATACTATGCATGGATTCTTATTTTGATTACATTCATTAAATATGAGATTCCTAAAGATATATAGTTAGTGGAGGAAACTCACACACCTATTATAGTTGGATGATTTCAACACTTATGACCATGCACAATTTCCCACCACAAAACGAACAGATATATTATCTTTTACTTCTATAAGGAAATGATTAGGATGGCTATAGAGAAGATGCTGCGCATCCCACTTGTAGTTTTTGCCAAGTATAAGAGGATAAAAATCTTAAAGGAAAATCCCCACCTTTTATAAATTTAAGCTTAAAAGAATCCCCATTATCAAAGGGATAAATTCCATTTAAGATTCATTTCCAAATATGTTAAGATGTATACCAATGTATTGGAGATTAGATGGAAGGAACATGAAGAAGGAGAAATTGAAGTGGAGAATCTAGAAAGTAGTTGAAGTCAAGGAGAAAAATTGCGATAACAGTGGTAGGGAGAAATAATGTAGCCTCCTCTACAACAAGAAACAGGTAAAGGTTTGAAAAAGGAGGATTCAAGGACCTAATCTGAAGAGACAGAGTCAAAGGAAGCTAAATATATAGTGTGCACAGGCATGAAAAAATAGAAACTAAAGGCACAAAAGTGAAGAAGTTAAAGGAAGTACGTGTAACCACCACCCAAGTTACTTCTCTACCAAAATATGATATCAAGAATATTTTCAACCAATTGGATGAGAAGAAAGTCACTAGAAGAAATGAAAGAGGATATACATCGCACACTAGAACACCTTGAGAAGTTGTGACAATTACTCGAAGAAACCAAGTTATAAATTGCACAACCAAAAAAAGTAGAGAAAAGAATTCAAATGGAGGCATAGAGTGGACCTAAAATATTGGAACCATGCCCACATACATCTTCCATGTATGGATATCCCTGCATACTCTAGATATCACTACAATCCATAGAGTTCCCAACTATAGAATTGCGGCAACATACCTGAGGTTTTCGAAATATAGATTTAATTTTGTCCAATTTATCATTAGATAGTTTACTTCATTTTCATAATAGTGTCACCATGGAGTTTGAGTCACATGCCACAAAAACAATGATGGATTTGGTATAGGCCAATATAGTGCAAGATGGATTGCAGCATGAGAAGATGTAGTTCGAAGGAGAGAAGTAAGATGCCTTAACTAGAGAAATGTGACTATGTGAAGTAATGGAACAAGTGTATAATGAAATAGTTGAGGATTTAATGGAATTAGATGCCCCATTAGAAGCACAAGTAACCAACATCCAAGGTATAGGAGTTGAAAGTGCAATAAAATCCATCTACCGCGCAAGAAGAAAAGAAACACCAAGAAGATGAGGAGAGGGATATTTCCCATCTTGCATAGATGAAGGTTCTTGAAGACACATGTCAGAACACCTATAAGGAAGGGTTGAATCTTTAGACCAATATGCTAGACAACTAGGAGTCGCAAGACATTTCTCATAAAATTTATATTACGGAAGAGAAGGACAAAAAATTTGTCACCAGTTTGAGTGACATGTTAGTGGCTAAGAAGAATACTTCCATAGAGGAGAAGATGCATATGTAAAAGGGAGAAAATATTCGAAGATGACATAATAGGAATTAGTGAGAAAAGTTGAAGCTTGGCAGTATGAAGCATTATGGATTACTAACAAGGTTTGGGAAGTACAACATGAATTCAAGACCATAGTGGAAGAAGGGGAGAAATGTATTTCCAATGCAATGGAAATTGAAGTAACTGCAAGATTAATTGTGTCCCCTAATGAAATTTATTCCAAGGTTGGCACAATGTACAATTCCCTTAAAGCATTAATGGAAGAAGCTAAGGAGAAAATCTCCTTGCTATAGGTTGAATTAGTGGGTCGGGACGAGTTGTTTGTGAGTGTTGGAGATATATTGGAGTCAGTTTTTGGTAAAAAGAATTAGAGAAATTTTAAAGGAATTTGGGAGTTTCAGCAGAGTTTCTCACATAAGCGAAGAGTGGGAAATGACAAAAAATACCAACGTGCAAAATTATCACACAGGGATTAGCACATATAATTGTCGCAGAAGCAAAGAACATGTAAAAAGGATTGGTGTGCAAGGTAGTTGAATTGATGTCATCCCATTAAGTTTGAATGAGTGATTTAGACAAATTTTGATCAAATCGAGAAAATTACATGTAATTTACTAGCCTATGGTAAATTCCCATGGTAAATATTTTCCATGGTAATGAGGTCACCTTGGATACATAGAGTCATCTATAAATATGTGGAAGCTGAGAGGATATGGGTTGGTTACCTTTGGGGTTAATGTTGGGTTGATAAATTCTTTGGGTATTGATTGGGAAAGTTTTGTGTATGATTGATATTATAATGTTGTAATGTCGTTTTGAATAGGTTGTTGAACTAAACTAGGGTAAACATGGTAATGTTGTAATGATTCAAATAACACTTTTAAATATTAATAGAAGATGGTTGAGGGTAAGCTTTTCCCAATTCAAGTGTTTAATATGATGGTTGGATGATACATTAAGTTATGTTGCAATATAGTTCAGAGTATTTTGTACTGCACTGAATGTTTGAAAATGAAGTACCCCTTTGGAACTTGTTAATTTTCGATATATGATATGTATGCTATGGATGTTTGTGATTGGATTTAGCCTAAGATCATGAACTGAATATTGTATAATATTGAAGAGGACAATTTGTGCACAGATTCAAATTTCCTTCACTAGTGTGGAATCATGTTCCTATAATCCCCATAGTTTCCTTAGGTGAGACTTCATTTTTTTTGTTGGTGATGTCAAAAGGGCTAGTGTCTAGTGGAGTTTTTCTAGATAGATTTTGTGTGATAACCTAGGCCAGACCATCCCTAGTTCCAACAATAATATAAAGTATCTTTTGATAGATATCCACTACTTATATTATTTGTCTCTGTTAATATGTGATGTATATTTTTGTATAATATTGTGTGGTGTACATAACTATTGGTAACTAATGGATACAATTCACTAGGTTACAACAAGAGAGTAGTGATGAACTACCTCTTCTAGTGTTGGCTTGTTGGGGCCTGACCCAGGTTCAAAAATGTTTTAGACAAACAAATCTCGAACTATCGGCCCGTTCTGCAATAGTCCACAGAGTGTGGACTGAGGTCTCACCTGAGGTAGTATGGGAGGGTGCTAGAACCAGGTTTCTGCACCCTAGGGATGTCTTGATGAGGTATGGAAAGGTTGCAAGTCGGTATTTCACACTTGTGCAGTTTCGTGCAGTTATCCGACCTTCGCATGGCCCTAGTATCGAGCGCGAAGAGGCATTTTCTAGATTCCTTGCCCTTAGTATGTGTTTATTATAGAGATGACTTACTTCAGTAGTCTTTAGTAATCATTCACTATTCGTAATAAGTGTGCGCAAACATAAGTTTTAAAGAGATGCATAAAACCATCACATAGGAATAAACACATAGATCTACAAGAAGATGCACAATATTTCAGAAACACTTATCTCTTATTAATCTTCTTGTTCCAATACAATTCATTTCCTCCCTGTGCTCTCAGCTGTAGGGGTCCATGCACCTCGCTGTGGACTCTACCAGGCCTCTGCACACATAGCTGCAAATCCTACTCTTACTACTACCATGTACGACTCGGACCTTACCGACTCAGAGTGATTATCACTTTGAGAAACCCATACACTTAATATTTTAACAAAAGCTACCTTCTACAGTTAGAGCCTCGCACTATTTATAGGTAGGCCGACACATTCTAGATTAAATTACGATATTTTAGGGTGGAGTACCCTTTGACTTGACTTATTATGGTTCGTACTCTACGCACTTCACAAAGCCTTTACAATACCATTACCCAAAATTGTGGGCTTTAAGCCCCAAAACCGTTACATAGGGGATCCGCTACCCAACATCTATTCCATTTGCAAATAATATATTAAACATATTGCAACTATTATTTGTATGGTGCTTAGCCATATTTGTTTCTTATGACAAGTTTTTAAACCAATTCTCCTTATATGCTAATAATTATATGATTTCCAAATTTAAAATATATGACATAAATAATGGGTTTCTTATTTATTTATTTATTTTAGTGTTAAATACAAACATAGAATTTCCATGTATAGCATGCACATGAATGATTATGATTTTGAAAAACATTAAAAGGAAGAACCTATTTATATCAATCACTATCAACATAAGAGTGTAGGGTTCCTAAATAGCTATAGGTGCTTATTACTTAATGCATGACAACGACAAAGAGTTATTTATGAAAAATGAAGGAATCTAGTTTTTTTGTTGTTCATGAAACACATATCTTTTCCCCTAGTGATTAGTTGTTAATAACCATATCTTTCATAGACTAGGAACTAATAAAATATGACATATATTCATACTACCTTTATATTTCCTAATAGTGCATAAGAAAAGGATTATCAAGTAACTATATTTTGGATTTTCAAGTAGTTTAATCAAGTGATTGGCTACATGTGTACTATTGGCAAAAAAAATTCATGCTTCTAGTAAATGTTGGGTATAATGTTTGAACATTCTAAATGCATTGTATTTACTAAGATCATCAATTTAAAGTTCAATATTTTTCATCATTTTGAAAGTGAAACAATTTTCATGATAATTATCCATTAATGAATAACCCCAAAAACATAAGAACCCTCCAATCATGAAATCATAGTAGATGAATTATCCCCATTACACTATAACTACAGTTGATTAGTTTACATTCAACTACCATGCCCACCCCACCATTGAAAACCACCACTTTGATTAGATAATTTTACGCAAATCATACCTAAAATATTGTAATCGATTAACAAAGTCCTTATAGGGATATGTTCGATCTACCTTTCCACCCTACTGTGATGCCATATTTGGAGGATGTTGTTAAAAGTACACAACTTGATTGGAAAGCATAAAAATTGTGCTTGAACAAATATCCTATTTTCAATTCACACAATGTCCTCAATTCCAAATGTTTATAGTAACAATGGTTCTTCACATGTTGGAGAAGAAGAAAATAATATAGATGTGGGTATGGATGGTTTCTTGAACGATACACATGCCAAAGAGGAATTGTTATTATATGCTTTATAGGAACATCAGCTAGGTGATGTTGGTTGTATCACTAATATGTCCTTCAAAATCCTAAAATGTGCTTCCACCACCCTTTCTTTAATCATAGGTGTTATCACCTAAAAATTTCTCACAAAGATACACAAGTGATGCAAACAATATTATCAACACATGGAAAAGCTTACCCATGAGAATTAACCAACAACCCAAAATAAGTTAGAATTTTTTTACAAAATGGGTTTCATTTACCAACAAAAATTAGTTGAGTGCATTTTACATAATTTGAAAATTTGTTTCTTTGATAATCATATGGATTATTAAGATATGAAGTCTCACAAAATTTCAATGTAATAAATGACGACATTCCACCAAAAATCAACTCACAAGCTTGCACTAGGTTGGTTCAGACCCCTAAATCATTGATGAGTCCTTTGGTAGAAAAAGGGCATCCTCATTCATGAAAAGCATGACCAAAAAGATGTCTATACAAACTATTAATTATCTCTAATTATGAATGAATTTGGCGTATAAATGGCAGCCACAAACAAGCATTTGATAAGCCAAGGAAATAAAAATGTTATTCTTCCCGAGTTTCTATAGAGCATTTAAGATTTTGAAACCTCTATTGGCCTACATTTAGTTGTATGTAAGCTTAGTTTTAGCCATCATGGAAATATTTTGTTATCAGTTTATATGTCACCCTTAGGGTTGGAAAAGAAACTAGCTTTAACTCACATTAGTTGAGGGCTAAGAGGCCACTCTTGTATCCTTGGAAAGCTTCAAATTTAGGCCTCATTAATCCCTCAACAAACTAATATTGCATCGAATTTTTACAGTCACAATGGAGAAATGTAACTCTTCCCATAACATATTCACTTCCGCAAAGGGGAAATAAAGCGTCACATTGTATAGGCTTCTCATAAATATGGGATAATGAATATGGAAACCTAATTCTAAGATAAGTTAGGGTAAAGGCTTCAATCATTAATTCATTGCTAGGTTATCTTATCCCAATTCAATTTTATCTTCCTGGGAAACCCTTAGTGTCTAGGTGTCCAAATTTTTCCTCCGAGACCTATTGAAAACTAAATAATGGGACTCTTCATTGCCCATTTTCTAAAGTCAACTTGCTGTGGAAAAAGTTGCATTGCTAGTTGCACCAAGAGGTGCTCTACAGCCCAGTTTGCACCGAGAGGCACTCTACAACCCTGTATATGAGGGACTGTGGTGAAGTAAAATTATAACTGTTGACACAAACGAATTCCTTTAGCCCGATAATGGGCCTAGACATAACATATACATTCTATGGAAGATTTCCTTAAGTCAGAATCAATCAAGAGGGCCTACCTCTTGGTTGCTTATCATGTTTGATGATGTCCTCGCTTGCTTGCTCCAACAATATCTCACTTCTTTCTTCAAACTCCTAAAACAAGTAAACAACAACAACACACAAACATAATAATATAAAACTTGCAATTCAACCTACTTAATGATTCAAGAAGCATTAATACACGAATACGTAATATTACAAAACATGTAGGAAATCAATTGATAGTTGCATATATTAATATCAAAGAGAGATTACAACCATTCATCTTGACGTTGCAATCTTCCTCTGACAAGACCAGGTTCCCACACACTTCTGCTAGCACTTCAGGATGGCTTCAAACAACAATAGTTTAAAGGCTCTTCCCTTTAGAATTCACTCCAAACCAGACATACTTCTCCCTCACACAAGTAGATGGATACAAATAGTAATATCTTGCTTGTCTACTCCAAACCAAAATAACATCAACACTCAACCAAAAACTATGACTAGTTTGTGCTTGGGAAGAAGGGAGGTTTATATAGGAAATATATATAGGAGATGGATCCTCTTCTCATGGGAGAAGGACTTATCCCTTGAGGTAGTTCCATCATCATAGGGAAAAGGATCCCAAACTATCATCCTTGACCCCATCCAGGCAAATCATTTACCAGACTTCCCTTACGAAGCTTCTAGAGCGAGAAGCTTCGGCTCCTAACTTAAAAAACTTTCCATAAAAAGACTGGCATGACTGGAACATAGCTCAATTGCTCCAGTCGGCACGAGGGATAGTACTAATCTTGGCACATCAGCATGGAGTAGACAAAGGCCATTAGCGCTGGCCTTATAAACTCCGCAAAATAAAAGTTTTAAGGGAAATTGTGAAAAAGGGAATTTATCTCCTTATGGAGAGGGAGACAATGGGAGTTTTTTCATGAAGGAAAATCATGCAGGGTTCACTATAGAGGTCCTCAAGGATCAAGGAATGGAGAGTACAGGGACAATGACAAAATGTTGTGGAACAGATGCCCCCTAAAGTGTGGAGGCCGAACTAGAGTCAGTGATGAAATGCTTTACAAATCAGCATGGGGAATCGGTCTGCCGTCATAAAACCTGCAAGAAATTACAAATATGTATACATATAATGAGATCTCTATCAAATGATACATGAATCATGCCATGGACGTAGCCATCTAGAGAATGATCATGTAAATGGATCCAAGTATGGGCGCAACCATCCATCAAAGAGGATCATAATGAAACCAATGTATGGTCACAATAATGAGAAGGATCACATATGATAACTCATGGTCTAGTCATACACATCTATCTAAAAGAGACATGCATATCATCATCACCTTGTCACACATCTTCACAACCTGAACTTTTGTGATCTGAGTCTAGGGTCTTGTGTTCCAACACAACCCGATCAAAGTATAGATCCTAGCATGCAAATAGATGTGTTGATGTCAAACATGCTAAAAAGTCACTTGATTACCAGTCAATGAAGTTAGATGTTAACAAGCATGAGAGAAACCACCAATAATGACAATGGTACTCAAGGTACTATCAGCACAATTCACAAAATGTGAATACAGAAACTGAAGTCGAAATCACTCGATCAAAAGCTAGTGATGTAAACTTGTTGTCAAGTGCGAAGAAGTTGCCATTAGGGCATGCAATCTCTAAGGTACTCGAAGGAAGTATCTCAATCAACTTCCTAGATAATGAGTTGAGGTTGACGGAAAGTGACCGTGTCGAAGGAGGGCCATAATGAATCCCACATCATCAACGTGAGACGAGAGGATGAAAAATGATTTTGGATGATAGAGAGAATCAGAGCTAAGTGTAACTACAGAAGGAAAACTCTTGAACATATCAACGACACAACTTGAAGTTTTGAAGCTTTTGGATCCATAGAATTGATGGTCATGATGACATGGTAGAGATCAAATGGAAGCAAGCCCAAACCCAGGGAGGTCAATGATGTAGAGGAGGATGTCCCAATCTGACACAAAGCAAAGAGTGTCATGTTCAAGAGTAAGCTGCCGACATGACTGATAGATTTCGAAATTTCGCCTGACCACTTCTGGCAAGTGTAGAGCTATAACAAGGGTCTCTTTCACCTCTAGTTATCCCACATTAACAAGTCAATCCGGGAACGTTTTGTTATTGCAAAGAGTATCTCATTCCGAGGCTATTCGTCAGAGTAATGCTTAGTAGTACAGCGCTCAGAAAATACAACAGTAAACGGATGCTAGACTATGGCTAAATTACTTCAAAAGGATAAAATCACACAAGACAGCTTATCAGTCAAGGGTGCGGAAGCGATAACCCATCCCTCTAGAAACTGATGGAAAGGAAATTAGAGCATGGACCATAGATCTGGGAGCTAGGCAGCGACTACTGAGGATCACTACAGCCTTGGACCTTCTCTCACACCAAAACAACAAATGCAAGTAAATCGAACGACGAAAGTAAAATGGAACAGCAAATAGGAAATGGAACAGCAAGTCTAAAATGGAACAGCAGTAAATGGAACAGCAATCAAATGAAGTAAGTCTCGCGAGTCAGAACCAAACTTTCTCTATTGAACCAAACTCACACTCTACGATGAAATAACAATCTTCTCTCTTAAAGCAAATTGGATGGAATGTACTTTATGGAACAACACTCACTGATGAATTATGGAACAACAGGAATCAATCATATATACACGCAACACGCTAATATAGTAATCTGATGATTAAGGAGAATACGACTATGTTTCCACATAGAATAACATTACTTTCGGATTCCAATAATCGGGATTTCAAATGAATCCAATAACAGTAATATTCAGTACAAACGCTCTGGAACCGAAATAGCTGGTTTAGACTAATACATGCAATCAACTCTGAAAAGATTCAATCGTACAATGCAGAGTCACTACATGAATTTCCTGAAGGAACCATTAATGAATTAATCGTAGCAGAGAATGGAATAGCACATGAAAAGCATATCAGATTACGGAGCAATAAAGATAAGCAAACCACGCAGAAATCAAGTTATAATGATACAAAAGCAAGTGTCCTTTGGAGCCATGCCCTTAGCTTCCAATGGTACACCGCCTTAGATCACTTCAGACAGAAAGATGAAATAAACACCAAGTCTTTTATATTAACGCATCAACAAATGTACAGTAAACCAGGTCTCAGTGAGAGTCGATGATCAAAGCTTAGTCTGAAACTGAAAATTACATAACAAAAGTCCCTTTGCTTAACGATGCTGTTCCTTTTTATAAAAGTAACGGCGGAGATATCTAGGTAACCAAATAAGTAAAACAGCGATCCCTCAGGATCAAAGATCCTGAGGGATTCGCCAAGCTGTTAATCCTTTACTTTTCTTTCCCTTTTCCGCCGAACTGGTATCCCTTCTTCCTTTCCTGGGTCATTCTTCTTCGATCTGTTCGATCTCGTTTTCATCCGGTTCCCTTCTAGAGGGATAGCAGTTATTCCTCCTTTGTCTTTCCCTTTTGAACGACAGCTCTTCGTTTCCACCTTTCCCTGCATAGAAAAATGACAATTATCAGCGATTAAGCTTTCCATACTAATTCTCACACGTTTTATTAGAATTCTTTATTTCTTTGAGTTCATGATGCAGAAAAGGTTACAAATGTTACTAAAAAGCCACTAAATTGTTTGTCAAAAGCATACCTTTCGAGTGCTCCACACACCCCCTGCTTACCCTGTTTCATGCCCTCATGAAAACATTATAGTTGACATGCAAGGCGGTAAGAGAATAGGCTGGAGAGGGAACCTCGTGTGGAGGCCTACAACCGTGATGAGCAACTAGATCATCAAAGAACTGTTTTGTTTGACCTTCAGGCATTTCATACAAGGCCTGATATCCAGGTGCAGGGTGCCAAATGATTGGACTACGAAATCGATACCCTAACCAGGATGGCCCCGCTTGCAAAATACGCTCGCCATAAAGGTTCAATCTGCTGGCAACCAGCTCAAAATTTTCATATTTGAATGGTTCCCTGAGCTGGATGTTTGGGTTAGAAATCCGGTATCGGAATTTTGTAGCATCGATGGCGAGGTCTTTAATAGTCAGAAAATATTCCAGACTGTGTCGGATTAGGTCCTCGTGCATGGGTCCTAATGTCTCCATGACACCCGGGGTTCTCATAAGGTTCCTATGTGCTCTCCATAACAGCACTGGGTCTCTAGGCTCGGCTCTCACCCACAAGTCTAGGCTATTTTCCTGTCTCTGAAAAGTGTTATAATCTCTGAGCCATTTCAGCTGATTAACCCCGAATGAAACGAAGGCTTGCAATTGTATATCCCCAACAAAAGGGCCAGGATTTAAGTCAGTTTCCTAGTCTAGCATGAGGTTATGCAAGTAAAATTCACACAATAATCTTTGAACTTTAATTCCATAATGCTTGCAACAATCTATGAAATCATTAACAGTATTGATTTGTATAGGGGCACCCGCCCTAACAGCTTTTATCTTTAATCGCAAATATCGTTCAAGCAAAAATAAAGCATAGTTTTTAGCAGGGGCCCTACAGGTCAGAATGTCATTATACAAAGAACACACAGTGTCCATCTGCCTAACAACAATATCTAATCGACGAGTTACCTTGGCAACCTTTTCTTGCTCCTTTTGCCATCCTTCGAAGGCCTGGCTCTCGGACTGACTAATATCCTGAAGTTTCTATTGTAACTCTTCATATTTCTCCCGGGGGACTGTTTGTTCTCTTAGTTGTTCAACTTCTTGCTGAGCTTGCTTCATCATCTTGTGCAAGGTTCTTGTTTTCGGATCCTTTTTCCATAGAGTCGTAGAGGCCGGGAGTTTTACCTGAACCTTTTTGTTATGTTGTTTGGAGTTCAGAACCCGAATTACCCCTGAGGGTGGTGCCTGTGTTTGGATCTCCTTACTCTCCTTTTCTTTCTTAACACGAATGAAAGGTTGCTGTGGTCCCCTTGTTAATGGAACATCATCATGTTCCTCTGCCTTAATTGGAACGACAATCCGTTCTTCAGTGTCAATTGGAACAGCAGTCTGTTCTTCAACGTCATTTGGAACAGCAGTCTGTTCTTCAATGTCATTTGCAACAGCAGTCTCTTCTTCAATGTCATTTGGAACAGCAGTAGGCCTTCCAGCGGGGTTTTGACCAACAGGGTGGCTATAAGTCCTTCGTCTTCTTGTCCTACGGGATTTTGCTGCAGTGGCCCTTTTTCTTTTCCTTGTGGTCCTTCGTATCCTCAGGTTGGCTTTCAGAATCTGAATTTGCTGTCGGAGCTGGGCTATAGTGTTCAGCAACCTCTGCTGTTTCCTCCTTAATTTCTTGATTTCTATTGCCTTAGCAGAGGGCTCATGACTGGCCCTTAAATCTGCTCCTTCTCCGTCTAGAATTTCTTCTGGTGTCTTGGGAACAGATTGTTCCCGATTGGTGCCTCTTATTTCCTCATCATGAATGGGCAGGTTTTCTTCTCCTGCCTTTTCTGCATGTGATTTCTCAAGTATGTCTTCCTCCGAAGGTCCGTTAGGGAGGCCTGCTGGGCTGGAGGGTTGGCCATACTCCCCCATATTTGCCAGGATTGCGGCCAATTCGTCTTCACCCACAGGGTCCCGCGGTGGGCTGCCCTCCGGCTGTACTACTGCCTCCTCTTGATTGGACTGCTCAGTGACTTCCTTGGAGTGTTCAGCTTCTATTTCTGTTTCGGAGTGCTCGTCTCCCTCCTCGACTCCTTCTCTGGCTTGCTCAGCCTTGCCCCCAGATTATTCAGCATTTTCTTCAGAAGGTCCTCCTTCTGGTTCTGGAGGTTCGTCCGTAATCGCGATTGGCTGGCTGGTGCTCTCCTGGATCTTTTCCAACCTCCCTCGTATCCGGGCTAGCGGGGCTAATTTTCTTGGTCTCTCAGGTTGTTCGAGTGTACTAGCAACAGGTTTTTCTGCTACCAATTCTCTGCATTTTTCTGGTCGTTCCGGTGTACTTGAAGAATGTTTTCGTTTTGGAGCAACATGTTTTTCTGCTACCAATTCTTTGCGTTTTTCTGATCGTTCTGGTGTGCTGGAGGAATGTTTAGGTTTTGGGGATGGTGCAGCCAATCCCCCCTCGATCATTGCAATGAGCTCCTCCCAGCTGCTCTGCTGTTGAGTGAGACTATGGCTCACTATTAATCGAATCAATCCATGGTGGCTAACAACTGTTTCTACGTGTTGTGCCTTTTTCAGGCTTCGGGCCGCATCATGCAATAATGAATTTAAAAGTGCAGGCAGATTTACAGAACATTTTTCTTTCAAAACAGCTAAGAGTTTAAGATGACGTGGTCTTACCACGTCTTTCCTTCCTTCACAAGTGATGTAGCTCTGCACTATCTTTGCTAATTCGGTCCAGGGTTCTCCTAACGTTGCTGGCAGAACTCCCTTCCCCTTAACTGTCAAGCTTTGGCCTTCATCCTGGAAAATCTCCATAATCTTTTGTAATCTTTCTTTCTTCAGCGTCCATACAGGTCCGGCGGCTGGTAGTCCCGAGACTTCTGCAATTATATCATCAGTGACCGTTATCCGCCTCTCTCTTACTATGGAGTAGTTCTCCTGCAGGTTTTGTAGAAACTCCAACGCCACTATTTCATTCGATTCTTGTAGGCGACTGAAATAATTCAACCACCCTGCCTTTTCCAGGATCTCCCGGGCAGCAGCGGAGACTGTCAACTCCTAAGGTTCGCTTCGGATTTCCTTTCCCCCCATGGTTCCGCTAAGAATTTCCAATGGAACAGCAACTTCCTGTGCTGTTTGAGATGCAGAGAGGGTGATCATCGCAAGAAAAGACAGAGTATGCAACAAAAATGGATTATGGATGGCAACTTTCGTAAAAATAGAATTATCATACCGTTAAACCATGCCATACTTTCGTACACTATCTTCCCCGAATGGTGTGCTGACACGTAATTCTTGGTGTAATGAGGTTACCTTCCCTCCCCCCCCCCGGCGATATGATAGGCTGTCCCAGCCGTCAAATAGAGGAGCAGCAACCGTTCTGTAGCCAAGTCATAAAGGAACAGCATATGAAATTATGCCATGTTTTAGATGGACAACGAAATACCGAAATCGAGGCAAAAAGGTGGATCACGTTTTACATAAGAGCCTGCGTGATATGATGTGAGGCCGGGGGATGGGACGTCTGTCAATCGTACGAAATCTCCAGAGGTCATTGTCAGTTCCTTTGCCATGATTGGTGGTAGTGAGTGTTCATGCGATGTATACATCGGGACATAAAATATGACTTATTCATAGGATATAGGAGACAAAGAAGTATTGATATCATACCTATTGGTGTAACCATTATGACTTCGATACCATTAACAGAGCTCTGCTGCCGACAGGTGTTCATAACCTTGGCAGAGTTGTTTATTTCACCCCCGGAACCATGTTCCTTTGTGTGTATTTTGAAGAGTATTTTGTTAAAATGTAGGCCATTATGCTGGCTTGGTAACCAGGTAGCCATAATGCCATTCACAAGGAAGGTGCGAAACGTGGACAGGTCGGCTCGTGGTGAGACACCCTGTTCCAAGGTCTGTTTATTTAGTGTACCTTTTGGACCATATCCCTGGTGTGGTGGCCATAATGGGAATGCCACTTCGCTTCCATCCTTATGATCATGGTAGGCTGGCTCTTGATGAGACCCCCTATCCTGCATTTGACAATTAATAATCCATATTTACTTTTTTTCTTTTTGCAAAGCACTTTTCTTATTTATTTACACATAAGGGTGGTTCAACACTCCTTAAGAGTGGGAATGGTGGAAGAAGTCTTATCATCCCAACAGGAAGATATAAATCCTCTACTCTTATCCCTAAGTAATAATCAAAGAATTTTTTTTTTTTAGGGAAATCATCATGATAAAGATAACCAACTAGAGCAAGGGTAATAAGGCAATGACAACGAAGATGAGAAGTAAGTGTGTCCCTCCTCTTGTCCTCTTATCAATACTAGGCCTTATAAAGATAGCGATCTATGATCTGCTGACTTCGGTATGTCGTGATTTATGTTCATTGCATAAGTGCATAGCTGTATCTTAAAGACTGGAGAGAACATGGGCGAAAAACATCCTCAATATAAATCATCACAGAGAGCAAAAACATGGCGATGGTGTTCCTTTTGAAAAAGGAACAACAGAGAAGAATTCATGCAAACAAATACTTGAGATGCCATTTCTTTAAAAGGAACAGCAAAAATAATCAACAAAAAGAATGTTGTTCCTTTGGAAAAGGAACAGTAGAAAATCACGAATGCTGTCCCTTTTGAAAAGGAACAGCAGAAAATCACGAATGTTGTTCCTTTTGAAAAGGAACAGCAGAAAATCACAAATGCTGTTCCTTTTGAAAAGGAACAGTAGAAACTCACAAATGCTGTTCCTTTTGAAAAGGAACAGCAGAAACTCACAAATGTTGTTCCTTTTGAAAAGGAACAGCAGAAACTCACAAATGCTGTTCCTTTTGAAAAGGAACAACAGAAACTCACAAATGTTGTTCCTTTTGAAAAGGAACAGCAGAAAATCACAAATGCTGTTCCTTTTGAAAAGGAACAGCAGAAAATAACAAATGTTGTTCCTTTTGAAAAGCAACAGCAGAAAATCACAAATGTTGTTCCTTTTGAAAAGGAACAACAGAAACACGCAAATGATGTTCCTTTTGAAAAGGAACAACAGAAATTCACAAATGTTGTTCCTTTTGAAAAGGAATAGCAGAAAATCACAAACGTTGTTCCTTTTGAAAAGGAACAGCAAAAAATCACAAATGTTGTTCCTTTTGAAAAGGAACAGCAGAAACACGCAAATGTTGTTCCTTTTGGAAAAGGAACAGCAAAGACACGCAGAATGCAAAAATCAAAATTTTGAAAAAAAGAGAAATATCAATGAAAGTGTTAGGAAAACGTATATAAAAAAAACTTATGTACAATTTATAGAAAAAAATGAATTCCTTACTGAATTATAGGTGAGGAAGATTTTGCTTCCTCTCCTAAAATTTCCATTTCAGTGTCTCGACGTAGCTGCTGACAGAAGGATTCCCATGTGAGTGGCTTGCGATAGAGACGAACTCGGTGGCCATTTACCTTGAATGCATATCCAGAACTGTCGATTGTGATCAGAGTGAGGGTCCCATTATCATGTACTTTCTGGATTTCTTATGGTCCCAACCAACGAGTCTGAAGTTTCCCCGGGAAGTCCTGAAACCGAGAGTCATATAACAGAGCCCAGTCTCCTTTGTGAAAGACTTTGTTCTTGATGAGTGCATCATGCCATTTAGCTCGCTGCTGTTGAATAAGTGCTGTATTCTGTAATGTAGAGAGCCTGATTTCGTCCAATTCATTAATCTGCTGTAATCGATTAATTTGTGCCTCACTTAGATCTACGCCAACTTCCTGTGCAGTTCGTAACGTTTGGATTTCGAATTCTATGGGGAAAATAGGTTGTTTTCCAAACACTAATTGATAGGGTGAATAACCGGTGGTACTTCTCCATGTGGTTCTATAAGCCCACAGTGCTTCAGGTAATCGGGCGGCCCAATCACGCCTATGTGAAGCAATGTTTTTTGTTAAAATTGATTCTATTACCTTATTGCTACTTTCTACTTGCCCATTCGCCTGCGGGTGATATGGGGTAGTAATTTTATGCTGGACGTGATAATTGTTAAGTGTTGCAGCTAATTTGTTTCCGGAAAATTGTTGTCCTCCATCTGTAATTATTTCTCTCGGAAGGCCATAACGTACAAACAAATGGAACAGGAACTGTATTACAGAATCTTCTGTAGTTCTAGGCAACGCTTCGGCCTCAACCCATTTGGTGACATATTCTATCGCCACCAAGATATATGTTCTCTGATTTGATGATGGGTTGATGGGTCCAACGAAATCAAGAGCCCATCGTTCAAATGGTTCAATGACTAATTGTGGCCTCAGAGGCATTTCGTCGGCTTGACCAAGTCGTCCTGCTCGCTGGCAGCTGTCACAAGCTTGGACAAATTTCTTCGCATCCTTGAAAATTGTAGGCCAGTAGTATCCTGTCTGCAATACTTTATGTGTTGTTCTTTTTCAGCAAAGTGTCCCCCACATGGTCCGTCATGACAGGCTTTTAAGATGTCGAAAATTTCATCTTCTCGAATACATCTCCTAATTTGCATGTCTGCCCCTATGTGGAACAAATAGCCCCCAATCCACGAAAATCGAGTACTCTTCTGAACAATCTGCTTACATTCATTAGGGGTTAAGTGTTTTGGTAGCTTACCTACTGCAAGGTAATTGGCAACATCAGCATACAAGGGTCTTTGAACAGCAACAGCAAACAGGTGCTCATCAGGAAATTGATCTTCCACTGCTGCTGCTTCAATTGATTTTGGTATTCGTGAGAGAAAATCAGCTACAGGGTTTTCCTTGCCAGGTCGATCCTTGATTGTGATATCGGACTCCTGCAATAAAATCAACCATCTAGTTATTCTAGCATTTGTGACAGGCTTATTTGCTAAATATTTGATAGCAGAATGATCTGTGTATAAAATAACATGATAGCCTTTGATATAATGTCTAAACTTATTGACAGCATGTATTACAGCCAGGAATTCTTTTTCAGTGACAGTGTAATTTAATTCAGCAGGGGATAATTTTTTGCTGATATAATAGATAGCATATGGTTTTTTATCCTCTTCCTGCCCAAGGACTGCAACGATTGCTGTATCTGAGGCATCAGATGAGATTTGGAATGGTAAATTCCAGTTTGGTCCTCGAAGGACTGGAGCTGTTGATACAAGCTTCTTTAATTCCTTGAAAGCACGGTCGCATTTTTCTGTCCACAAGAAATCAAGCCAGTTAGTGCATATAGAGGTGCAGCAATGTGTGAATAATGTTCTATAAATCGTCTATAATACCCAGAAAATCCAAGAAAGTTGCGCACCTCTGTTTGAGTAGTGGGGGTGGGGATAAGCAAAAGTATTTGAATTTTGGCTGGATCTACCTGAATGCCAGCTGCTGAAACATAGTGTCCTAGAATGAGCCCTTCAGTCATCATCATATAACATTTTTCATGGCTTAAGCAAAGCCTGGTAGCAATGCAATGTTGTAGGACTCTTTCTAGAGTGTCTAAAGCTGGATCAAAATCATCTCCATATGGTGTAAAGTCATCCATGTACACTTCAAGTCCATCATTTATTAAATCTGCAAAGATGCTAAGGACAACCCTTTGGAATGTAGCGGGAGCATTACATAGGCCAAAGGGTAGAACTCGATAGGCAAACATTTCCCAAGGACAAGTAAAAGTAGTTTTATCCTGGTCTTCAGGGGCAATCTGAATCTGATTGTATCCACTGAATCCATCCATTAAAGAAAAGAATTTCTTTCCTGCTAAAGTGTCCAATACTTGGTCTATGAATGGGAGAGGGAAGTGATCTTTTTGTGTGGCTTTGTTTAACTCCCTGTAATCCACACAAATCCTCCATTTCCCATTCTTCTTGGGTACGACCACAAGTGGAGAGACCCATTTACTATCAGAAATAGGATAGATAAAATTAACATCTAAAAGTTTCTTAAGTTCAGCTTTTACAACATCTTTTAGATGAGGGTTGAGTCTTCTTTGCGGTTGACGAACAGGTCTTGCATCTTTTTCTATATAAATATGGTGGGTGCACAATTGGGGATCAATCCCTTTCATATCAGGGTAATCCCACGCAAATGCTTCTTGATACTTTCGTAACAGATGGATGAACTTTATTTCTTGGTCTAGTGTAAGGTTGGCATTGATATTTAGAGTTTTTCCCGGTTCAATTTCCACTACTTTACTATTGGCAACAAAAGTCACAGGTATTGTTTGGTCATGCGCATCTTTCAAAGGATCTTCTTCTAGTTCGCTATCGAATGCTGCTTCTATCATGAAACACTGTGTGTGAGATCTAGATTCAGTTTGACTAATGAAATTATTGATGGCATCGTCTTCTTTTTGGTCTTTAAAGTCTAGAGCCTTCTGTACAGTCAATGGGGATCTGATATTGTCAGTAAGGTATGACACAGGGCGCTGGTTAGTTTTTATCATTGTAAGACTTGGCTGTGCTGGAGGGTATAGAATTAGATTTTTAATATCTGGTCCTCTAGTTATAGTCATATTTCCCTGCTGGCAACCAATGTAAGCATCGGCGGTAGCAAGCCAAGGTCTACCTAAAATTAGCAGGTGTCCATCCAGTCGGGTTTTTGGATTAATTATCAGGAAATCGGTTGGGTATTCCCAGGAATCTACAGAGACCATGACATCGTATAGAGTACCTTCTGGTCGAACTACAGATCAGTTGGCCAATTCTAACAAAGTAGAAGTAGGTTCTACTGATGTAATGCGGAGCTTTTGGCAAGTAGAAGTTGTCAAAATATTAATTGCAGCTCCTAGATCAACTAAAGCATTAGTCAGGGTCTGACCATAGATTTGAACAGTTACAATTTGATTTCCCGGATCTTCATATTTAATGTGTGTCTCTTTTCCTGATAACAGGTCAGATAAAGTATCGACTACTTGGACTCTTGGGTTAGTGGTTGCGTTCCTCCTTGATTTCTTTATGCACAATTCTTTTATAGTTTTTGCGTATATAGGGATGTCTTGAATGGCTTGGAGGAATGGAGTTCTTATGTACAGGTTTTGTAACTCTCCCAGAATGTCAAAGTCTGGATATTGTATAGGTCGTGGTATGACTAATTGTTTTGGGAAGGGAGGAGAGGATGTACTTGCTTGATGATGAGTCTGCTCCTTATTTACACCCTCTTGTTGTAACGGCTATTCTGTTGGTAACTGATCTTCAATGTGAACTGTTTTATGTCCCTCTGTTTCTATTATATGTCCAGATCTTAACTGAAGATCATTGCACTTCCTCAGGTCAGGTCCAATTTCTGATGATTCCATGATTTGGAGGGATTGGACCGGTCTATTATTTGGATTGGGATTGGGTTGGGCTGGGAGTTGCGGTCTCAGATTAGACTAGGGGTTTTGTTGTAAAGCTGGCAGAGTCGGTTGAGGGAGCGGAATAGTTCCTGCTGGCTGATATGTCGATTTTGGCCAGTTTGTCTGCCAGGGTGAACCTTGTGAAGTAGGGGGAGTCCATTGTGGAGGATATGGGTTATTCTGCCAATATGGTGGGGCGTAAGGAAAATTCGGCCAACCAAATTAGCTTGTCGGATTCATCCATGGATTTGGAGAAGGAAACGGCTGTGATGACCAGTTCGAAAATGGGGGTTGAGATTGGTTTTGCCACATACTATATTGTTGAGCATTATAATGCGGAGGCTGGAAAGAAGAAGTTGGGTCTGAAAACATACCAGATTGCCTTGGTTGCCATTGGCGATGCTGGTTAATGAAGTATGCTGATTCTGGCTCTTCTTCCGCTTCCTTATATACTGCCTTCAATCCAGGAAGTGAGGGGCAGCTCTCAGTAAGGTGATCTTTTGTACAAATAGCACATGTTTGAACTGCATCCAGTGGACATTCCTTGTGGCTATGTTTTCTTCTACATCGGGGGTAGAAGATCGCCAAATTCTGTTCCGCCTCCATCTGCTTCTGTTTAGCCTGCACAATATCAAGTTGTGTAGTTAATGTCCCCAGAATATTAGTTTTAAAATTTTCTAATAAATTTCCAAGTTCTACACGTGTTACTCCTTCTGTTGATATTTTGTTATCTCTGACAAACCGATCATATTCTGCTGGTTTTATCCTTGTGCTGCCTCTCGAACTCCTGATACATAAATCAATGATGTCAGCAAAATTCTCTTGATAAATATCCCCTTTTCCCATGATATTTAATGTTTCAATCCACTGTTCCTTCATGCCTCTGATCAATGCAGTTTTTAACACATTATCAGGTAGAGGTAGTGATGCATAGGGAGATCTTTGTAAATTGTACTGAAAACGTTCTACGTATTCTTCTAATGTTTCATTTGGTCTAGCTATCATCTGAAATATTTCATCTTTCAGTTCTCTAGACCTACAGTAATCTTGATATTTCTTTAGGAAAGATTCTTTCATTTGTTCCCAGTTATTTATAACTCCACCACCTAAACCCATAAACCATCTTAAAGCCGCCCCTTTCAAAGTGGAGGGGAACAGTTTTAATTTCTGGGGGTTAGTGGTGTAATCATATCCCCTGCATAGCACATCAAATTCAAATAAGAATGCATCGGGGTCCTCTGATGTAAGTCCCTGAAATGTAGGAATGTGTTGAAGGGGGATTGCTTTCATAGGAGCATTTGCTGCGGAATCCACTATGGGATATTGTAATGTAGAAGGTTGAGTATTTGGCTGATTTTGCGCCATGGGATCGAATATATTCTAATAATCTTCCGGGATTTCTAGGAGGGTATTCCTAGGCTGAGAAGGAACGGCCTTGACAGGGATTGTTTTAATAGCACTTCCTTTGTCTGGAATAATGAAAGTCCCTGTTGTTTGAGGAGATTGAATTCCCCCAATAATGATTTTTGCAGCGCTCCCTTTATCTGAGCTATTTAATGGCTGAATTATCCTAGGAGGAGATCTTGGCTCCCAAACTTCCCCTGTTTCCCCTTCTCCTTCACAAAGATTACTTAGATTCCATTCCTGCAGTCGTTCTGGAATAGAATTTTCAATTTCTTGAAAGTCCTGTTCATCAGTCTGACTATGCACCTTAGCAAAGGCTACAGATGGTGATCCTGTGGCCTGAAGGGAGCTAGTAGGCTGTCTAGAATTGATTTTCCTGAGGCCTACTAATGGCTGAGATTCAATTTTCTTATAGATTTCGTCTATGAAGGTTGTTCGGCCAAGGGTCACCGACCCTTTGGCTTTTTCGGGTTTGAATGGAGGTTTGATATTCTTTTCTGGCTTTTTCTGCTTAGTCATGCACTCTAATAAACCACTAAATCCTATTCAACCAACAATTCTTCTAGAAAAGCGGACAGTGGAGCAGGGCTTTTACATGCTCCGTACGTAGGTTCTTACCTTTCGTTTTTAAAATCCAACTCTCCCCTAGTAGATTCGTACACTACTCTGTAAATGACAAATGGCTATACTCTTTCCCGGCAACGGCGCCAAAATGTAGAGCTGTAACAAGGGTCTCTTTCACCTCTAGTTATCCCACATTAACAAGTCAATCCGGGAACGTTTTGTTATTGCAAAGAGTATCTCATTCCAAGGCTATTTGTCAGAGTAATGCTTAGTAGTACAGCGTTCAGAAAATACAAGAGTAAACGGATGCTAGACTATGACTAAATTACTTCAAAAGGATAAAATCACACAAGACAGCTTATCAGTCAAGGGTGCGGAAGCGATAACCCATCCCTCTAGAAACTGATGGAAAGGAAATTAGAGCATGGACCATAGATCTGGGAGCTAGGTAGCGACTGCTGAGGCTCACTACAGCCTTGGACCTTCTCTCACACCAAAACAGAAAATGCAAATAAATGGAACGGCAGAAAGTAAAATGGAACAGCAAATAGGAAATGGAACAGCAAGTCTAAAATGGAACAGCAGTAAATGGAACAGCAATCAAATGAAGTAAGTCTCGCGAGTGAGAACCAAACTTGCTCTATTGAACCAAACTCACACTCTGCGATGAAATAACAATCTTCTCTCTTAAAGCAAATTGAATGGAATGTACTTTATGGAACAACACTCACTAATGAATTATGGAACAACAGGAATCAATCATATATACACGCAACACGCTAATATAGTAATCTGATGATTAAGGAGAATACCACTATTTTTCCACAGAGAATAACATTACTTTCGGATTCCAATAATCGGGATTTCAAATGAATCCAATAACAGTAATATTCAGTACAAACACTCTGGAACCGAAATAGCTGGTTTAGACTAATACATGCAATCAACTTTGAAAAGATTCAATCGTATAATGCAGAGTCACTACATGAATTTCCTGAAGGAACCATTAATGAATTAATCGTAGCAGAGCTTGGAATAGCACATGAAAAGCATATCAGATTACCGAGCAATAAAGATAAGCAAACCACGCAGAAATCAAGTTATAATGATACAAAAGCAAGTGTCCTTCGGAGCCGGGCCCTTAGCTTCCAATGGTACACCGCCTTAGATTACTTCAGACGCAAAGATGAAATAAACACCAAGTCTTTTATATTAATGCATCAACAAACGTACAGTAAACCAGGTCTCAGTGAGAGTCGATGATCAAAGTTTAGTCTGAAACTGAAAATTACATAACAAAAGTCCCTTTGCTTAACGATGCTGTTCCTTTTTATAAAAGTAACGACGGAGATATCTAGGTAACAAAATAAGTAAAACAGCGATCCCTCAGGATCGATTCGCCAAGCTGTTAATCCTTTACTTTTCTTTCCCTTTTCCGCCGAACTGGTATCCCTTCTTCCTTTCCTGGGTCGTTCTGCTTCGATCTGTTCGATCTCGTTTGCATCCGGTTCCCTTCTAGAGGGACAGCAGTTATTCCTCCTTTGTCTTTCCCTTTTGAACGGCAGCTCTTCGTTTCCACCTTTCCCTGCATAGAAAAATGACAATTATCAGCGATTAAGCTTTCCATACTAATTCTCACACGTTTTATTAGAATTCTTTATTTCTTTGAGTTCATGATGCAGAAAAGGTTACAAATGTTACTGAAAAGCCACTAAATTGTTTGTCAAAAGCATACCTTTCGAGTGCTCCACAGCAAGTACCCCAATTATTTTTAAATCGCAAGCTTGAAGGAGATAAAACATGTTTGTACTGTAAGTTCATCCTTCAGACGAATCCGACCTAGTAAGTTTAATGAGCCCTAGGAAGGAGAAGCTTGTGTTTGTCATGGCAATTAATATGATGTCATTTGATATTTTAGTGAGTCCGACAAAGGTGTAACTCGATATCTCTTTCATGTTTAGAGAGCTTGAAAAAGACACGTAAAAGAAAACTTCAAATGGTCCATTTTCGTACATTTGTGTGCCTCGAGCTCGAAAAGGTAGAAAACAATACTTGAGAGAACTGCTTGACCATTTCAGTCAAGTAGTACCTTTTTCGTAAATAGTGACTCCCAACCCGAAAAAGGGCTAAACTTGTATTGGCCACATGACATTTTGTATCCATTGACAAGTTCGAAACGACATGGACTCAACCATCTTTTTGCTTTTAAAGGGTCGGAAAAGAGCTGAAAGCAGACCCCCCATTTTATTCTCTTCTATGAATCAAAAGGGAATAATACTCAGTGATAATTTCATTTTTTACGAGTCAGAAAAGAGCTTAAAGATGACTTTCCCTGGAGGAACAAGTGGTGTAAAGGGTAGTAACTAGTTCCGACAATGATGGAATTGCTCAAAACATGTAATGGTTAAGAGGCTCGTTAAAAAAACCACTCATCGCTGCGGTTCCTCAGGAAAGGAAAAAACAACCAAGTGAAAGCATATGATCGTCCAAAGAGATGTTTGTGATGGAATGAAATAACCAAGAATCATCGAACAAAAATTAGTTGATAACAAACGGCAATCACGAGATGTAAATTGGGCATGGGTTCATTTTTACGCAAGATTGAACCATGGAGAACTCTGCTTGGATTTGGTTTCATGTTTACACAAGATAAAAATGAAAAACTATGCTTGCTATAAGTTCACATGCCCCGAACATAATGACTCAAATTGAGGTCCATGCCCCCCAAGCTTCACTTTAGTCAACTAGGTGAACAGAATGAAGGTTCACTTTTGAGATCTTGGGAACACTTGACTGGGATTTTACGATATCTTAATCAAATACTCAATTTGGAAAAGGGAGTTGCTTCATTTTTTAATGAGGTTGACACAGTGAAAGAACTATCCTCAAGACCCTTGTTCCATTTTTTAACAAGCCTGACACAAGATAAAGAACTATGCTCATGACTCCTTGTTTCATTTTTTAACAAGCTTGATACAAGACAAGGAACTATGCTCATCACATCTTTTCATGAACCATACAAGAACATGGCTCCCAAGAGGTATTCACTAGATAGAAGAACCACACTCTGGCAAGAATACATGTCAATTGGGACCATAGACAGATCGGGTTCCAACGGCCCATGTACATGACATACTATACCATTTGTGTGATCATCAATATATGTGGAGATGGAAAGGGTAGCCACATAATTGACCTGTGGCAGGGAAGGTACTTCTTGCAAAAAAGAGCCGATAGGGGACAATGGTTGCAAAGGAGGTGCCTGGTGACCAAATAATGACAATTGATCAATGGTAACTATTCTCCCTTCATGCGAAAACCAAACCAAACAGAAAAGCGAAGAAATAAGAGCTCCCATGACATAAACATAGTCGTGTCCAAGGAGAATATTGAAATATAACGGACCTTTCACTACCATCACATCTATATAGATGGTCTTTTCTCCCAAAGTAATAGGGAACTTCAAAAGGATCCCTAAAGGTTAATTGGTTCCTCTGTTGAAAGACAACATATTCTGAGTGATACGCACAAGCTGTGGGGAACCCAAAGCTTTCCAAGTAGTAGAAGACATGATGCTAATAGACAAACATTCATCTAATATAGTGCCAACTACTACCATATTATAGGCTTGTACTGTGATCTCGAAAGGCACATAAGATGGGAGGAAAAAATCAGTCAATGGAACCCAATTGAAAGAGACAACATAACTACTTGGTGGAGGTATCATATGATTTCCCTCATGCTATATAGGAATAGGATAAGGACTCTCCTGAACAACGAGGATGGGAGGGTCACTCTTCGATTCATGAGAATCTGAGGAGATGAGAAGAACATGAGTAGTATGATCACCACTCTCTTTGGGAACAGTGTGAACAACAGAAGGCGGAGCAAAGTCAACACTCTTTTCAACCAATGGTTGGTTAGGAACAAACAAAAGAGAGTCATGCTTAGGAAGAGAAGGATGGGCAAGAGATGAACCTAAGTCAATCTCTTTACCAACTAGGCGAGTGTTAGAAGAAAGCCTCTGATAACCAACAAGAAGTTAGGATTAAGGAGCTGCAATTTTTTCCAAAACTTTGGAATATTTATCCATAAGAGGACAAAATTTAAGAATATTCTCTCCTTCAGATAACCTACAAGGGAATCTAATATTCCCTTTCTTCCTACCATCACTAACCAAGGGTGCAACATTGATATGATCTCTAGAGGTCTATGGGGATGGGCGATCCAGATTTTGAGACCATGCCTCTAAGACTCTAGGGATGCTAGGGCAGTCTCGAAGGAAATGGTCACCCTTACATAGCTTGCAAAGGAATTTTACCTTCCGCGAAGGATCAGAAGGTTTGTTGACAGGGAGTGAATTTTAGTAACAACTGCATGATTGGCCTCTCACTTATCTGACTTCTTCTTCTTCATCTTCTTCTTCTTATTCTTAGCCTCCTGGTTACTTGATTTCAAACTTTCACCAAGTGAAGTAGAAGAGGAGGGTGAAGAAATGGAGGAAGAAGGCGAGGGGTCAACCTTATAATCATCATGACATGATTCAAATGAGGTAGATGTTTACACAAGAGTCGGGACACTTGGGAACACTGAAGTCAAAATAACTAGACAAGTAAACCAATGGTTAACCTAGGGAGGGACGACATCGCGATATAAAGAGCACCAACATTTCAAAAATAAGGAAAAGGACCAGGATTCCCATCTAAGGGGAACCCATGACTGGTAGACTCTGCGAAAGTTTCCATTGGAATTGACCCTGAAGAATCACTAAGGAAGATCACTTTAACCAGGAAAATTTCGTGGGAAGTTTATTTTAAGACATTAAAACAAAACTTTGCCTTTTCATATTTTAAGAGTCGAGGAAAGGACGAAAGTTGACTCTATCAGTTTCGATTGGAAACAAGCTCGAAAGTACAAGTGCTCGAATGATATTGTAAGTTTAATGAGTTAGTAAAGATCAAAAATGAGTACTCTAGATGATCTAGTTAAAAAGGATTACCAGGCAACCGTGAACTGCAGAATACCTCCTGGTGAACCGAGAAGAACGAGAAGGAAATCTTCCCGAATGCTATGTTCAGTGTATCACGTTCATAAGGCGGTTGATTCGGCTTCCTATGGATAAAGGATTGCAGCCTAGAGGGGTTTCCTGTTATATACTCGATGGTAAGGGGAGCATAAATCCATACTAGTGTTGTCTGATGCTGAAGCTAATGACAGCTACTAGGTTTAAAGACGCTGGAACACGTCTCTAGCCTAGACCACTAAAAGTGAGCATTAAGTTTCAATGCTTCCTTAGGATAATTCAAAAAAAATTAATGGTTAATCTTCAATTAGATTTCAATTACAAGGCCCTACTGCTGTCATTTGAAAAAACTCCTACATGTAGTTATATGAGAAAAAATATCTCTGTCTTTGATGAAAGATAACATTAATTGAGGGATAGAGAGAACACAATCAATACAACAATCAAAGAATGATAACTTTCACTAATACATATCCTAAATGAACTTAATCTTCCCTTAACAACAAAAGAAGTTTTGTTTTATTTCCTATGCTTATGATGATGTAATTCTAGCTTCTCAATGACGCTACTAATGCAATATTTTCACTTAAGTAAACTAGAATGATGTTCTCCTTTTCATAAAATGCAAAATGAATCTCTCACATAAAGCACTTTAATGAAATTTTCACAATTCTAAACAAACAAGCATCAATCAAATCCAGAGAATCATAATTGAAACTAAAACCAACTTCTTCTCTGAATTGAATAAACCAAACACATAAATTCTTCAATAGACAAACCAATCAATGTAATCTATGCTTGGAATGAGAAAAGAGACACTTGAAATAAGAGAAAAATGAGACTCTTTCACTCATTCAATTAAAAACGAACCAAACAAAGCATCCTAGTCACTTCTAGAGGAGAAGAGAGTTTGAGGGTTAAGACACACTGGCACTGGAATGGGAGAAATTCTTATTTTTTCTTACCCCTAAGACCTGTGCGACTGCCTAACTAACCACTAGTTCTGATCAAGGGATTCAAAGAAAAAATAAGAAAGAACTTCACACAGGGCCAGAATTAACACATCAGAGGGTGGGCTAAACCAAGCAAGCACACAAAGCAAGCTAAATGAATCTTTCTAGTCAGGGAGAAGATGGTCCAAAAGGCTTACAGGGTCAAAATAACAAGAGAAGTACACACTGGCCAAGATTGCGGTCAAGCCCTAATCTTCACTTACAGGGATCAGTGTGACTGCCTAATTGACAACAAGTGCTAGAGGCTAGTCGACGCAACTATCCCTCTGCAATTCACGTCACCCAGTGCAACTGTCAGCCAATTAAACGTGCTTTCGGAGCAAACTAAGGAAAAATTAAAAAAAAATTTCAAAACATGGACGAGATCTACTACAATGAATTTTAGACTTAGGCTAGTAAGAAGGAGAAAAGAAATAGAACCAAAGGGAAAACGTGAAACTAGCAAAGGTCTCAAGAAATCATGAAATCCAAAACAAACGAAAGATTGGGATCTCCCCAGCAGAGTCGCCAATTTGTGGTGAAGTAAAATTATAAGTGTGGACATGAACGAATTCCTTTAGCATAATAATGGGTCTAACCACAATAGATACATTCTATGAAAGATTTCCTTAGGTTAGAATTAATCAAGAGGACCTACCTCTTGGTCACTTATCCTGTTTGATGATGCCCTCGCTTGCTTGCTCCAACAATCTCTCACTTCCTCCTTCAAGCTCCTTAAACAAGTAAACAACAATAACACACAAACATAATAATAGAAAAATTGCAATTCAACCTACTTAATGAGTCAAGAAGAATTAAGACACGAATATGTAATATTAGAAAACATGAAGGAAGTCAATCGATAGTTGCATATATTAATATCAAAGAGAGATTACAACCATTTGTCTTGATGTCGCAGTCTTCCTCTAACAAGACCAGGTTCCCACACACTTCTACTATCACTTCATGATGGCTTCAAACAACAATAGTTTAAAGGCTCTTCCCTTTAGACTTCACTCCAAACCAAACATACTTCTCCCTCATGCAACTAGATGGCTACAACTAGTAATAGCTTGCTTGTCTACTCCAAACCAAAATAACATTAACACTCAACCAAAAACTATGACTAGTTTGTGCTTGGGAAGAAGGGAGGTTTATATACGAAATATGGATGGGAGATGGATCCTCTTCTCATGGGAGAAGGACTTGTCCCTTGAGGTAGTTCCATCATTATAGGGGAAAGGAGCTCAAACTGTCATCCTCGACCCCATATCGCCAAACCATTTACAAGACTTCCGTTACAAAGCTTCTAGAGCTGGAAGCTTTGCCTCCTAATTTAAAAAAAAAATCCATAACAAGAGAGGCGCCACTAGAGCACAGCTCAATAGCTCCGATCAGTGCAAGGGATAGTACTAATCTCGGCACATCGACGTGGGGGAGGTAAAGGCCATTAGCGTCGGTGTTGTAAACTGGGCGAACAAAAGTTTCAGGGGAAATGGTGCAAAAGGAGATTTATCTGCTCAGGAAGAGGGACACAATGCGAGTTTCTTCATGAAGGCAAAGCATGCAGTGTTCATTGTAAAGATCCTCTAGGATCAAGGAACGAGGAGTACAAGGACAAGGAAAAAATGCTGTGTAACAGGGACATGTTGTCACATAATGTAACATTACATTAAAAATAAATATTAAAAAATATGAAGGAGATGTTTTCACGTAATATAATGTTACATTAAAAAAAAATTAAAAAAATATTTGTTGGCTAATATATATTGTATATGATGAAGATATGTGTAACGTTACTATATATGTGTCGACTAATATATGTTGTATATACTAAATATATGTGTAACATAAAGGAAGCATTGGATTCAATTGGGCATATCCTGTAATAATAATGAGGTAATGGGTTGTGTGATTTCTATTTAAAATTATTTACTTTTTATTGTTGTCATGTAACATTACATTAAAAAGTATTAAAAATATGTAACGTTACATTAAAAAATATTAAAAAAATATGTGTCAGCTAATATATATTTTAATTCAAAAATAGATCAATTCGATTAGCTTATTCATAGAATAACAAATAAAATTAGGTGAAGGAAGCTGAGGATGCAATTGGGCATATCCTGTAATAATAACCAGGTAAATTTCAACAAGCTCAATTTTGAAAACGTTATATATACAATTTAAAAAGAGATCATTAGGTGAAGGATGAAACGATATATATACAATTTAAAAAGAGATCATTAGATGAAGGAAGCGGAGGATTCAATTGGGCATATCATGTAATAATAACTAGGATAATCTCAGGTTGTGTTCAGGTTTTCAATTGTAGGAAGGTAAACTCAATATAACAGAAGGTGCTTAATAAAATTAGTAGGAGTGAGGAGAAATATTGAGTAGGATGTAATATTTAGGGTGGGGTGTGACATTTAATAATATTACATTTTAATTACTATTTCTTCCCACCCCTTGCCACTATTTATTAGGCGGGGACGATTATAAATATAGAATAACATATAATATTGTAATATTATATTTTATGTAATCAATTTATTTGTTACAATTAATATAGATGTGTTCCATCTATAAATTTAATTAATAAGAGGATAAAAACTTAATATTCACCATATGACAAGATTTTTAATCATGAATATTTACCATGGATATTATTAACTTCTAAGTAGGTTTTTTTACAATACCATGGGCCAATACCCACAAGTGAAAGATAGAGAGGGAGAGGAGGAAAGAAAATTATAATACCATGGGCTACTACCAGGGTTTATCAATACCATGGGACATCTATACTTTGGATTATTATGTTATGGATCTAGGCTTTTAATTGCTACAATACCATGGGCCAATACCATGGCCTATCAATACCACATGCCCAAAACAATAGCCTATTTTAAAATAAAAATATTTTACAAATATTTTATGTTAATTTAATTTTATAACATTTTTTAATTAAATCTATGAGAAAAAAAGGTTATAATTACTTTTGATGTATATCTAAACCCTCCCTCCTCACAATTACTAACAATGTTTTCATAGAAATTAAATGGAGATTTTAATAAATTAAATAATGAGAATACTTTTATATATACATATGTGAAATTTATATAGTATAAATAATATTACAAATAAGTAGGATAGCTGCATCTTAACTAAGGATCCAAGAGATCAGAAAGAAAAGTAATTAACAATATTAGACGAAATATAATGTCTGATTCTTTTAATTTTCTTACCATTGTATTTTCTTTAACATGATTGATCCAAAATATTATGTTTTTTATTAATTTAGATACTTTCTTAAATACAATACAATGGGATCATATCTAATCAAGAGAGTCAGATGGAAGGGGGAATAGAGTGTGGGAGAGAGACATAGAGGTGAGAGACAGTGAGAGAGAGAAAGGAAGAGAGAGAGAGGAGGGGGGGAGAGGGAGAGATGAAGATAGAATGAGGGGGAGAGAGATGGATTTGCAGGGGGAAAGAGAGGGAGTGAAAAGAGAGAGATGAATATAGAATGAGGGAGAGAGGAGATGAGGGAAGAGAGATCAAAGTAGAGGATAAAGATATAGAAGGAAGGCAATGGGAGAGGTATGGAGACATAGATATGGAGGGGGGAGAGAGGAGGAGAGAGAGGGGAGGGAAGGAGGGAGATAGTGACATAGTCGGAGGGAGGAGAGAGAGTGTGTGTATGATGGGGGGAGAGATAAAGGGAGGTGGGAGAGAAGGGGAGAGAGAGGAAGGAAAATAGAGAGGACTTGAGAGAGAGGAGAGAGAGATGGAGTTGGAAGGGGAAGAAATATATAGAGAGAGAAAGGTGGAGAGGGAGTCACAAGGGAGAGATGGAGAGTCAGTGAGGGGGAGAGAGAGAGAGAGAGGGAGGGAGAGAGAGAGAGAGGGAGGGAGGGAGAGAGAGATAGATAGATATGTAGAGACAGTTTGTGTTTTGGGGGTGAGAAGGAGAGACAAGGGGAGATAGAGATATAGATGGGAGATAAAGATACAGATGAAGAGGGTAGAGAGAGAGAGAAAGAGAATGGGAAGAGATAGAGGGGGATATATATATATATATATATATATGGGGAGAGAGAGTATGACATATGTTTAGGGGGTTGAGATAGAGAGACAAATAAGGAGAGATAGAGGGAGGTATAAATATAGATAGCAGGGGGAGAGAGGAAAGAAGAGAAAGATAAAGAATGTTAGGGAGAGGCAGATGGAGTGAGATTGGAGAGAGAGGGAGGGGAAGAGAGAGAAGGAGAGGGGGAGGGAGATCGACATAGAATGGAAGGTGGAGAGAGAGGGAAGAAGAAAGAGTCTCACAGAGACAAATAGAGACACAGAAGTTAGATCTAGAAAGACATCAATATTTTAGATTTTCAATGTGGTTGTTTATTTCTAATCCTATTTTATCACACGCACTATATGCATTGATTTTAGTGTAGATGTTGATTTATAGTTATATTTAATGCCTTAGACTAGATGCATTGATTTAAGTATCGATGTTAATTTATACTCCTATTTCATTGCTTGCACATGATGCATTGGTTTTAGTGTAGATATTGATTTCTAATCCTACTCAATCACTTGCACTGGATGCATTGATTTTAGCATAGATGTTGACTTCTACTCATTTGATTTATTGCATTAGAAGCATTGGTTTCAATGTAGATATTGATTTCTAATCCTATTTGATTGCTTTCACTAGATGCATTGATTTCAGTATAGATGTTGATTCCTAATCCTATTTGATTGTTTGCACCAGATACATTGATTTTAGTGGAGATGTTGATGTATGATGTACATTAATTTCAAATTAATTAGATTAATAGTGTGCATTGATTTCACTATAAGAACATCTCTACCTCCTCCATCTATATCTCTATCTCCCATTTTCTCTCCTTCTTTATCTCTCTATTCCAGCCCTTAAACATACACACTCTATCTCTATATCTATATATCTCTCTCTCATTCCATCCCTTTCCCCTCCCTCTCTCTCTCTTACCCTTCTCTCTCTCTAACATTTATCTCTCCATATCGATATCTCTTCCTCCCTCCCTGTAATTTCCTCTCTCTTATTCCCTCTCCCCCATCTATATTTCTATCTCCCCTTGTCTCTCCTTCTCACCTACAAAACATACACACTCTCTCTCAATGTAAGAACATCAAAATTATTCAATCATAAATACAATACTTGAATTTTCATCCTAAATAAAATGTTTGCTTACCCGAAATCTTCGCTACTAGAAACTATAAACTATTTATAATTGGGCACATTCTTATTAATACAATTTCCATTATTCAACATTGTTAATTACTTTGCATTCAAACGCGTTAATAGAAAATGACTACCATTGGAAATTATTTGTGGTTTAATACTCCATAAGTCACAATGATTGAATTTTGTGAAAACTTCTATTAATATTGGAAAGCAACAGAGACAAGGTATATTGTTTACTACAGTAACTTGAGTTAAATATTTGAATGGTGTATGATTCCAACTACTCTTTTCATATGATCCATATGAGAAAATGGAAAACTTAATAGGAGTGACAATAGGAAGAGTATAATAAAATAGTTTCATATTGATTGCAATGAAGATTGTTTGTAATTGACTATATTACTAGTATTCACATTTTCTATCTATCAAAATTGTTACATTGACACATTGCACTCAAAATTTGTATTTCATCATTTTTCATCATTCAAGTTACTAAGAGTCTCCTCATCTCAACAAACTGAGGTAACTAAGAAAATTTTAAATTAAATTGACCAAATTAATCTTAGACATATTTAGCATATTTAAAATGATCAAAATAATTAGATTTTCAACAAATTTTTTATGACCACACACAATTGAAACCAGCCTAGATCCATCTTAACAACGAATCTGTCAAGCGCTGAGATGGATCAAATCTCTTGAGCTGCAAACCTTTCATCAAGTTTTGCACTCAAAAAATAGGTTTTCACCTTCATAGATTTGATCCCTCTCAGCGCTTGGTAGATCCAGTGTTAAGATGGATCTAGGCTGGTTGTAACTATCAAAGAATGATGTAATACTAGTATGTTGAGGACAAAGAGTGATGAGGCTTAAAAGTGAAGATTTATAGGGATGTCGGAGTAGCATCTCAACGCCCAACTAATGTGAGCTAAACCTAGGTTCTTTTCCAACCCAAAGGGTGACAATAAAAACTTGACCACCTTCTTGTTAGTGAAAGAGGAAAAATATGAGGATTAACAAAAAGGCCTTCCCTTGGGAATTTAAAGTAGACCCACTTGTTCTACTTCATCTTCCTTAGTGTATCTCATTCAATGTCCCTAAAAGCTCATTCATTGGAATCATAAGAAAATTTTCCTTCGTTCACTTTTTTTATTATCTATTCTCTTATTTTATTTCACACACACACAGATATATATATATATATATATATATATATATATTCTTTATACAAACCTTTCTGATTGGAACCTAATCTAATAATTTGCTATTTATTGTAGTAATGTAACCTTACTTAAAAACAAAATTCATTTTTTCCATCCTGTTAAGATAATAACCAAGATTAAAATGTATCCAATCAAAGAGAACAATATTATTATATAACTTGAAGGCAATGTACCACTATAAAGGTAAAAAACCATTAACTCCATTGTATTTAATGAATCGTACCACACAATCAACAATGAAGAGAAAAAACATACATAACTAATCTCAATGTCCAATTTTTTTACCACTAATTATGGGTTACTTGTAAGAAATCAGAGGAGCATACACGATGCACACAAAACTATTCATATATTACATTCAAAACCAAATTACAAGCCACATAAATATTGCACATGAGATCCAACATATTCCAAACAAGGAGAATATTGTTGAGAAAAATATGTCAACAAAACTCCAACAACCCAATCGTGCCTATATATTAATGTAAGCATTATTCCAAGTTCCCCCTTTAATTCTTACATTAAATCATTACAAAGATTAATACAAAAATTACAAATTACAATTCACATGTCACATATGTTTGAATGGTCTTCCTCGACACTTATCCCCACTCTGAAGCCTCCTCGGAAATGTTGTTTTAACCACCACAATCTTCGAGCTTCCCATTCAACTCATTTAAGAGATAACCACCTCTAACCATCTTTGATGAAGTTTGTATAATTGATGCTTTCGCGATAGTGGACTATATCCAACAGTAAATTATGCAATTGGCCTTTCTACACACATGGATACCATAACATAGCCTCCAATTGAAGCTCTTGATGCTCAAAGCACAACAAGACCATCAATGTATAATAAATTCACACAATGAAATTAGTGATATGTTCTCTCAACACCAAATATGTCGAGAACCACTATTTTTTTTTTCTAATCTATTCATTAATTGGTTCTGCAGTATAAACTAAGTAATGATAATTTTTCACACCACTATATCTAAAACCCACACCACTCAATAATTTTACAATTTGTAAAATTAGAGCACCAATACACTGGAACTCACACATTGTTTTCTCAAAAAACTCGATCTACTACATGTCTCTCCTCTTCGTCATCACTGCTCTTCTACTAGTAAGCTTCATAGTTGAACCATAGAGTAACAAACCTGAACTTCTTGGTGCCTTCTCTCACCGTAGCTCCCTCCTTAAATCTAGAAACTGGAAATGGAATGATTGTGCTAGCATTCCTGGTAATCTCATTCTCCATCACACATGGCCCTACTCTCTCCTTATTACTTTTCTTTGGAATCGTATGGGCAACAAAGTTCTCGAGTGTCACTCCTAAAGTTTGATACATTCCATGAATGATGTCTTTGGAGAGAAACTAGCACTACATCGCTCTCATACCAAGTAAGAAATATGAGGAGCAGATATGGTGCACATAAAACTATTCATATATCACATTTAAAGCTAAATTATGAACCACATAAACATTGCTTATAAAATCCAATAAATTTCAAACATACAGAATATTATTCAGAAAATATCTCAACAAAACTCCAAAAACCCAGTACTACCTAATACTAATATAAACATTATTCTAAATTTACTCAGATATAAGATTTAGCATTTACAAAGTCATTTTCATAAGCGTTAACATTATCCTCGTATTCGATATGCATACCAATGTGAGGCGTGCGGGGTTTTCTAACAACACAATTCGAAATAATGTAATATCTTATTGTATTTATTTATATATTCAATGCACATCTAGATTAGTTTGGTGGATGGCGCACGTGCTACGACTACAAATGACTTATAATAAATCAACTTGAGAAGGATAGTTAATTGGTTAAATATGTTATTTTTGACTAACCTAAAACAACATAATAATTATCACCATTGTTGGATCAATGGGGAACGAACTTGAGACAGTCTTCGAGCTATGAAGTCTCTTTCGATCAACCAACGCTCTTTTTCACAATTAAAATTATTATTCAAACATGAAGGCCATTGAAATGTTGACTGATAATATTGCTTTTTTCAGACTCACTGACCAACTTAGAACAAATAATCTCAATATCTACACAATATATATGAAAATGATATATTTATATAAATATTATAAACTATATGATATAATATATGCACAACATTATTCAATCACAATTTCCGTAAGCTTAAAGTCAATAATCATTTGTCTTTATCAAATCGAAATGAATCACGTAAGGCCAACATTATTCCTAGTTATTAATAAATTAAAGAAAGTAATCAATTCACATAGACTATGTTCGTATTATTCTTAGTTATGAATAAAGTATAGAAAATAATCAATTCACATGGACTATCTTGGTTCGTTGGTTAGTAGACACGCTATATCAAATGATAGACAGAGAAATGCTCACATCACAAGCAGTGGCTTTACTATAACGGGTCAATCCACATCTTTGACTGTGAGATTAAGAAAAAGTTTAAATTCGCTTTTATTTCATTTTTACCTTGAGTGATTGGGTTGCCAACATGGTTAGAGGTATGATTGTGTTGGAGATCAGATGCACAGTAAATATATAAAAAATATATACACAGTTATTAAAAAAACATGCACAGGAGACACAGTTTTTTAACGTGGTTCAACTAACCAATCTGGGCTACGTCCACCAAACATAGGCATTGGCAATCTTTATTAATCAAACAGGAGATTACAAAATTAATCAAATCCTCAGAAACTCTCACCACATCCAAACTATCCGTATGGATACCTATTTTATAGCAAGGAGAATCTAACTCCCTCTCACATCAAATTTAGGATGCATTAATTCTCTCCCAACAACCTGGAGCTAATCCAACAACAAATTTCTATTGTTGTCACACACTGGGATTTTTGCCTATTTTATTTAAAACAGAAAATCTCAACAGATTGAATATATGTAAAATAGAGTAACATGAAAATTATTAAGAAAATATTATTTTTTATGTTAATTTTGTTATCTAAAAATAATATAAACAATTATGTAGAGGGTGTGTATAAAAAAAATTGAAACTATTGCTATGATTAAGAGTGAACAATAAGATGATCCTAACTCATGTTATACATGACACGAAAGTTAAATAATTAATACGAATACAATGTTTTCTTTCTTTAACGACTTACATCTAATTTTCCATATTTTAAAAGTTAATTTACTTTTATTTTCATGGTCATACAATATAACAATGGATCTCAATTTGAAATGGTAAATTTAAGTAAAATTTTATATAAAAAAATTGGAAAAAAATAGTAGGTGAATGGAAGGAAAATGGGTAAAGTTGTGTTGTTATTTTTTCTTTCTTTAAATACACTTATATTTTTAATATTTTTTTTTAACAATTCTTTGATGGGGTGTTGAACGACATGATTGCAATCCTTGAAGGACCGTATGGGGATTGATGATGGGCACGTGGTTGCAAGTGGCCTGCCCCTAGGCCTTCTCCAAGTACCTTGAGATCAAGGGCGCTGAACCTTGAGTGTGTGAAAAATTCACTCAAAGGGTACATTACAGATGGTAGCGTCAAGGGAGTGTTCATGGTTAGGGAGGAGGCTTGTTTTAACGAGGACAGGGCCTCACTCAATTTCGAAATCTTGCATGGTGAATGGTGATATTACAACTCCTAGTGTGTGAGGATGGAGAGGGAAATTTCTGAGCCATGAGCATCACTGGTGTGGGAAAGATGGTGGATTTACCATTGACGGTCCTTCCAGATCTCGTGAGGGTATATCTTAGTGAAGTATTGGTTAAGCTTGGCTTACATTTAGTGGGTCAGAGCAGCGGATGGTATAATTCAGTTATCCTGGATCAACAGTGGTTCACCAAAGGGTGGGGAATTCTTCTGCTGAGCAAATCGGATAGGGAGGTGCATGTTCAAGCGTGGGGAGATTTTGTTTGTGGTTCCTTTACTGGTTCTCTAGCTAGGGTAATTTTGTCTTGGTGGCGTAGTGCACCATGGGTGGAAGACTCGATGGTGGGCAACATTTTCCCCTCACGTGTCGGTGCTTCTATCTTGCTAGTGGTGAGGCCGAGTGCCCAACAAATCAGCTCAGATAGTAGGTACACAGTCCTCGTGGTGGAAGGAGGGAAGCCCTCCATTTCCTTTTCAATTAGTGTTTTTGGCGGATTGGCATGAGAATGACACCTCGCATTTTGCGTATGATGTCCCATCCGAATCGTAATTAGGCAAGCCCTATGGGTGACGAGAGCCTATACCTGATGGTGACAACATCCAGTAGAAAACATATAGGATGTGATCATTCTAGGGTTGGTCGTCTTGACTCATCGGCTTTAGAAGGTCGTGGGGGAGGAAGATCTGGTGACAATTGGAAGGATGGTTTGGAGGTTCAAGGAGGCAAAGGCACAGAAGTTTCAGTTGGTTGTCTACGTGGCCACACCATGAGAGGTCCGCACCAAGGAGGGTCTCCTCGTCATGGAGGAGGACATAGTGAGGGGGTGCAACGTCATGGAGGAAGGGGGAAACAACAAACATGTTGCATGGATCATTGTCGGCACCTCATCCAAACAATTATGGATAGATTGTTTACTCCAAAGCATGTGAGGCAGGACGAACATGCAGATCTTATCATGACACTAAACAAGATGCATTATTTTTAGTGTCATACCAAAGAACACGTGGTGATGGTATGGCGCAACTAGAATCTACTCTATTAGAAAGTTCAAAAACTAGAGGCCTGTATGGCCCATTTTGAAGAGCATGTGAAATGTAACTTTTCCCTCCTCTACCCCCTAGAGGAAAACCTAGCCTCCATCACTTCTAATTATTGATATGATATTAGGTGTTTTATGTATATTTATTGTCTTCTAGTGCTTCTAGCCCTTTCAGCGATGGTCTTTGTTACTTTCTGTTAAATTTTTTTATTGTCACTTACTACTACCTACTAGCAATAGTCTACAAACCTAGTCAGGGTGAGACTACCTACATTTTTGTTAATGATGTACACTTTTTTGAACAATGAATAGAAGTCCGATTTTCAAAAGGAAAATAATACTTTTTAATAATGAAGAATACCTATTTATGATTGACTCTTTAGAGAGTGATTATGAAAAAAACAAATACTGATACCAATTTATCTGGAGCGATGGTAGGACAATTGGGGGATACTTATGAGTCATCAATAGAAGCCACGATAGCACACTCTTTCAAGAATGAGGTGATGGGATCCTCACTAGCTCTAACTATAATGACAATAAGGGGTGTAGGTTAGGAATACCTTTACACAATACTTATAAGAGTTGATTTGTTAATGAGTCCTCTAGTCATTGAATGCTTGAAAAATATGTATCTAGTTGAGGCCCCCCAAAACATAAGGTATGAAGTAAACTTGATCAAGTTCGGGGAAAATTTCTAGTACATGAGATATCATGCTCTCATAGGAAAACTTATGGGTCTTTGGCCATCCGAGAAGGCTCCTATCATTTGGATAACCTTCATATGGCAAATAAAGGGCTAGATGTAACTAAAATTTGGCTTGAAGGGTTTCTGCGTAGCAACTGTGGAGCACTCGAAAGGTATGCTTTTGACAAACAATTTAGTGGCTTTTCAGTAACATTTGTAACCTTTTATGCATCATGAACTCAAAGAAATAAAGAATTCTAATAAAACGTGTGAGAATTAGTATGGAAAGCTTAATCGCTGATAATTGTCATTTTTCTATGAAGGGAAAGGTGGAAACGAAGAGCTGTCGTTCAAAAGGGAAAGACAAAGGAGGAATAACTATTGTCCCTCTAGAAGGGAACTGGATGCAAACGAGATCGAACAGATCGAAGCAGAACGACCCAGGAAAGGAAGAAGGGATACCAGTTTGGCGGAAAAGGGAAAGAAAAGTAAAGGATTAACAGCTTGGCGATTGTTGTTTTACTTATTTTGTTACCTAGATATCTCTGTCGTTACTTTTATAAAAAGGAACAACATCGTTAAGCAAAGGGACTTTTGTTATGTAATTTTCAGTTTCAGACTAAACTTTGATCATCGACTCTCACTGAGACCTAGTTTACTGTACGTTTGTTGATGCGTTAATATAAAAGACTTGGTGTTTATTTCATCTTTGCATCTGAAGTAATCTAAGGCGGTGTACCATTGGAAGCTAAGGGCCCAGCTCCGAAGGACACTTGCTTTTGTATCATTATAACTTGATTTCTGCGTGGTTTGCTTATCTTTATTGCTCGGTAATCTGATATGCTTTTCATGTGCTATTCCATGCTCTGCTACGATTAATTCATTAATGGTTCCTTCAGGAAATTCATGTAGTGACTCTGCATTGTACGATTGAATCTTTTCAGAGTTGATTGCATGTATTAGTCTAAACCAGCTATTTCGGTTCCAGAGCGTTCGTACTGAATATTACTGTTATTGGATTCATTCGAAATCCTGATTATTGGAATCCAAAAGTAATGTTATTCTATGTGGAAACATAGTCGTATTCTCCTTAATCGTCAGATTACTATATTAGCGTGTTGTGTGTATATATGATTGATTCCTGCTGTTCCATAATTCATCAGTGAGTGTTGTTCCATAAAGTTCATTCCATCCAATTTGCTTCAAGAGAGAAGATTGTTATTTCATCGCAGAGTGTGAGTTTGGTTCAATAGAGCAAGTTTGGTTCTAACTCGCGAGACTTAGTTCATTTGATTGCTGTTCCATTTACTGCTGTTCCATTTTAGACTTGCTGTTCCATTTCCTATTTGTTGTTCCATTTTACTTTCTGCCGTTCCATTTACTTGCATTTGCTGTTTTGGTGTGAGAGAAGGTCCAAGGCTGTAGTGAGCCTTAGCAGTCGCTGCCTAGCTCCCAGATCTATGGTCCATGCTCTAATTTCCTTTCCATCAGTTTCTAGAGGGATGGGTTATCGCTTCCACACCCTTGACTGATAAGCTGTCTTGTGTGATTTTATCCTTTTGAAGTAATTTAGTCATAGTCTAGCATCCATTTACTCTTGTATTTTCTGAACGCTGTACTACTAAGCATTACTCTGACGAATAGCCTCGAAATGAGATACAATTTGTAATAACAAAACGTTCCCTGATTGACTTGTTAATGTGGGATAACTAGAGGTGAAAGAGACCCTTGTTACAGCTCTACATTTTGCCGCCATTGCCGGGGAAAGAGTATAGCCATTTGTCTTTTACAGAGTAGTGTACGAATCTGCTAGGGGAGAGTTGGATTTTAAAAACGAAAGGTAAGAACCTGCGTACGGAGCATGTAAAAGCCCTGCTCCACCATCCGCTTTCCTAGCAGAATTATTGGTTGAATAGGATTTAGTAGTTTATTAGAGTGCATGACTAAGCAGAAAAAGCCAGAAAAGAATATCAAACCTCCACTCAAACCCGAAAAAGCCGAAGGGCTGGTGACCCTTGGCCGAACAACCTTCATAGACGAAATCTATAAGAAAACTGAATCTCAGCCATCAGTAGGCCCCAGGAAAATCAATTCTAAACAACCTACTAGCTCCCTTCAGGCCACAGGATCACCATCTGTAGCCTTCGCTGAGGTGCATAGTCAGACTTATGAACAGGACTTTCAAGAAATTGAAAACTCTATTCCAGAACGACTGTAGGAAGGGAATCTAAGCAATCTTTGTGAAGGAGAAGGGGAAACAGGGGAAGTTGGGGAGCCAAGATCTCCTCCTAGGATAATTCAGCCATTAAATAGCCCAGATAAAGGGAGCGCTGCAAAAATCATTATTGGGGGAATTCAATCTCCTCAAACAACAGGGACTTTCATTATTCCAGACAAAGGAAGTGTTATTAAAACAATCCCTGTCAAGGTCGTTCCCTCTCAGCCTAGGAATACCCTCCTAGAAATCCCAGAAGATTATTGGCATATATTGGATCCCATGGCGCAGAATCAGCCAAATACTCAAACTTCTACATTACAATATCCCATAGTGGATTCTGCAACAAATGCTCCTATGAAAGCAATCCCCCTTCAACACATTCCTACATTTCACGGACTTACATCAGAGGACCCCGATGCATTCTTATTTGAATTTGATGTGCTATGCAGGGGATATGATTACACCACTGACCCCCAGAAATTAAAATTGTTCCCCTCCACTTTGAAAGGGGCAGCTTTAAGATGGTTTATGGGTTCAGGTGGTGGAGTTATAAATAACTAGGAACAAATGAAAGAATATTTCCTAAAGAAATATCAAGATTACTGTAGGTCTAGAGAACTGGAAGATGAAATATTTCAGATGATAGCTAGACCAAATGAGACATTAGAAGAATACGTAGAACGTTTTCAGTACAATTTACAAAGATCTCCCTATGCATCACTACCTCTGCCTGATAATGTGTTAAAAGCTGCATTGATCAGAGGCATGAAGGAACAGTGGATTGAAACATTAAATATCATGGGAAAAGGGGATATTTATCAAGAGAATTTTGCTAACATCATTGATTTATGTATCAGGAGTTCGAGAGCCAGCACAAGGATAAAACCAGCAGAATATGATCGGTTTGTCAGAGATAACAAAATATCAACAGAAGGAGTAACACGTGTATAACTTGGAAATTTATTAGAAAATTTTAAAACTGATATTCTGGGGACATTAACTACACAACTTGATATTGTGCAGGCTAAACAGAAGCAGATGGAGGCGAAACAGAATTTGGCGATCTTCTGCCCCGATGTAGAAGAAAACATAGCCACAAGGAATGTCCACTGGATGCAGTTCAAACATGTGCTATCTGTACAAAAGATCACCTTACTGAGAGCTGCCCCTCACTTCCTGGATTGAAGGCAGTATATAAGGAAGCGAAAGAAGAGCCAGAATCAGCATACTTCATTAACCAGCGTCGCCAATGGCAACCAAGGCAATCTGGTATGTTTTCAGACCCAACTTCTTCTTTCCAGCCTCCGCAGTGTAATGCTCAGCAATATAGTATGTGGCAAAACCAATCTCAACCCCCATTTTCGAACTAGTCATCACAGCCGTTTCCTTCTCCAAATCCGTGGATGAATCAGACAAGCCAATTTGGTTGGCCGAATTTTCCTTACGCCCCACCATATTGGCAAAATAACCCATATCTTCCACAATGGACTCCCCCTACTTCACAAGGTTCACCCTGGCAGACAAACTGGCCAAAATCGACATATCAGCCAGCAGGAACTGTTCCGCTCCCTCAACCGACTCTGCCAACTTTACAACAAAACCCCCAGTCTAATCTGAGACCGCAACTCCCAGCCCAACCCAATCCCAATCCAAATAATAGACCGGTCCAATCCCTCCAAATCATGGAATCATCAGAAATCGGACCTAACCTGAGGGAGTGCAACGATCTTCAGTTAAGATCTGGACGTATAATAGAAACAGAGGCAGATAAAACAGTTCACATTGAAGATCAGTTACCAACAGAACAACCGTTACAACAAGAATGTGTAAATAAGGAGCAGACTCATCATCAAGCAAGTACATCCTCTCCTCCCTTCCCAGAACGATTACTCATACCACGACCTATACAATATCCAGACTTTGACATTTTGGGAGAGTTACAAAACCTGTACATAAGAATTCCATTCCTCCAAGCCATTCAAGACATCGCTATATATGCAAAAACTATAAAAGAATTGTGCATAAAGAAATCAAGGAGGAATGCAACCACTAACCCAAGAGTCCAAGTAGTCGGTACTTTATCTGACCTGTTATCAGGAAAAGAGACACCCATTAAATATGAAGATCCGGGAAATCCAATTGTAACTGTTCAAATCTATGGTCAGACCCTGACTAATGCTTTAGTTGATCTAGGAGCTGCAATTAATATTTTGACAACTTCTACTTGCCAAAAGCTCGGCATTACATCAGTAGAACCTACTTCTACTTTGTTAGAATTGGCCGACCGATCTGTAGTTCGACCAGAAGGTACTTTATACAATGTCATGGTCTCTGTAGATTCCTGGGAATACCCAACCGATTTCCTGATAATTAATCCAAAAACCCGACTGGATGGACACCCGCTAATTTTAGGTAGACCTTGGCTTGCTACCGCCGATGCTTACATTCGTTGACGACAGGGAAATATGACAATAACTAGAGGACCAGATATTAAAAATCTAATTCTATACCCTCCAGCATAGCCAAGTCTTACAATGATAAAAACTAACCAGCGCCCTATGTCATACCTTATTGACAATATCATATCCCCATTGACTGTACAGAAGGCTCTAGACTTTAAAGACCAAACAGAAGATGATGCCATCAATAATTTCATTAGTCAAACTGAATCTAGATCTCACACACAGTGTTTCATGATAGAAGCAGCATTCGATAGTGAACTAGAAGAATATCCTTTGAAAGATGCGCATGACCAAACAATACCGGTGACTTCTATTGCCAATAGTAAAGTAGTGGAAATTGAACTGGGAAAGACTCTAAATATCAATGCCAACCTTACACCGGACCAAGAAATAAAGCTCATCCATCTGTTACGAAAGTATCAAGAAGAATTTGCATGGGATTACCCTGATATGAAAGGGATTGATCCCCAATTGTGCACCCACCATATTTATATAGAAAAAGATGCAAGACCTGTTCGTCAACTGCAAAGAAGACTCAACCCTCATCTAAAAGATGTTGTAAAAGCTGAACTTCAGAAACTTTTAGATGTTAATTTTATCTATCCTATTTCTGATAGTAAATGGGTCTCTCCGCTTGTGGTCGTACCTAAGAAGAATGGGAAATGGAGGATCTGTGTCGATTATAGGGAGTTAAACAAAGCCACACAAAAAGATCACTTCCCTCTCCCATTCATAGACCAAGTATTGGACACTTTAGCAGGAAAGAAATTCTTTTCTTTCCTGGATGGCTTCAGAGGATACAATCAGATTCAGATTGCCCCTAAAGACCAGGATAAAACTACTTTTACTTGTCCTTGGGGAACGTTTGCCTATCGAGTTCTACCCTTTGGCCTATGTAATGCTCCTGCTACATTCCAAAGGATTGTCCTTAGCATCTTTGCAGATTTAATAAATGATGGACTTGAAGTGTACATGGATGACTTTACACCATATGGAGATGATTTTGATCCAGCTTTAGACACTCTAGAAAGAGTCCTACAACGTTGCATTGCTACCAGGCTTTGCTTAAGCCACGAAAAATGTTATATGATGATGACTGAAGGGCTCATTCTAGGACACTATGTTTCAGCAGCTGGCATTCAGGTAGATCCAGCCAAAATTCAAATACTTTTGCTTATCCCCACCCCCACTACTCAAACAGAGGTGCGCAGCTTTCTTGGATTTTCTGGGTATTATAAACGATTTATAGAACATTATTCACACATTGCTGCACCTCTATATGCACTAACTGGTAATGTTGATTTCTTGTGGACAGAAAAATGCGACCGTGCTTTCAAGGAATTAAAGAAGCTTGTATCAACAGCTCCAGTCCTTCGAGGACCAAACTGGAATTTACCATTCCAAATCTCATCTGATGCCTCAGATACAGCAATCGGTGCAGTCCTTGGGCAGGAAGAGGATAAAAAACCATATGCTATCTATTATATCAGCAAAAATTTATCCCCTGCTGAACTAAATTACACTGTCACTGAAAAAGAATTCCTGGCTGTAATACATGCTGTCAATAAGTTTAGACATTATATCACAGGCTATCCTGTTATTTTATACACAGATCATTCTACTATCAAATATTTAGCAAATAAGCCTGTCACAAATGATAGAATAACTAGATGGTTGATTTTATTGCAGGAGTTCGATATCACAATCAAGGATCGACCTGGCAAGGAAAACCCTGTAGCTGATTTTCTCTCACGAATACCAAAATCAATTGAAGCAGCAGCAGTGGAAGATCAATTTCCTGATGAGAACCTGTTTGCTGTTGTTGTTCAAACACCCTGGTATGCTGATGTTGCCAATTACCTTGCAGTAGGTAAGCTACCAAAACACTTAACCCCTAATGAACGTAAGCAGATTGTTCAGAAGAGTACTCGATTTTCGTGGATTGAGGGCTATTTGTTCCACACAGGGGCAGACATGCAAATTAGGAGATGTATTCGAGAAGATGAAATTTTCGACATCTTAAAAGCCTGTCATGACGGACCATGTGGGGTACACTTTGCTGAAAAAAGAATAGCACATAAAGTATTGCAGACAGGATACTACTGGCCTACAATTTTCAAGGATGCGAAGAAATTTGTCCAAGCCTGTGACAACTGCCAGCGAGCAAGATGACCTGGTCAAGTCGACGAAATGCCTCTGAGGCCACAATTAGTCATTGAACCATTTGAACGATGGGCTCTTGATTTCGTTGGACCCATCAACCCATCATCAAATCAGAGAACATATGTCTTGGTGGCGACAGAATATGTCACCAAATGGGTTGAGGCCGAAGCGTTGCCTAGAACTACAGAAGATTTTGTAATACAGTTCCTGTTCCATTTGTTTGTACGTTATGGCCTTCCGAGAGAAATAATTACAGATGGACGACCACAATTTGCCGAAAACAAATTAGCTGCAACACTTAACAATTATCATGTCCAGCATAAAATTACTACCCCATATCACCCGCAGGCGAATGGGCAAGTAGAAAGTAGCAATAAGGTAATAGAATCAATTTTAACAAAAACCATTGCTTCACATAGTCGTGATTGGGCCGCCCGATTACCTGAAGCACTGTGGGCTTATAGAACCACATAGAGAAGTACCACCGGTTATTCACCCTATCAATTAGTGTTTGGAAAACAACCTATTTTCCCCATAGAATTCGAAATCCAAACGTTACGAACTGCACAGGAAGTTGGCCTAGATCTAAGTGAGGCACAAATTAATCGATTACAGTAGATTAATGAATTGGACGAAATCAGGCTCTCTGCATCACAGAATACAACACTTATTCAACAGAAGCGAGCTAAATGGCATGATGCACTCATCAAGAACAAAGTCTTTCACGAAGGAGACTGGGCTCTGTTATATGACTCTCGGTTTCAGGACTTCCCGGGGAAACTTCAGACTCGTTGGTTGGGACCATATGAAATCCAGAAAGTACATGATAATGGGACCCTCACTCTGATCGCAATCGACGGTTCTGGATATGCATTCAAGGTAAATGGCCACCGAGTTCGTCTCTATCGCAAGCCACTCACTCGGGAATCCTTCTGTCAGCAGCTACGTCGAGACACTGAAATGGAAATTGTAGGAGAAGAAGCAAAATCTTCCTCACCTATAATTCAGTAAGGAATTCATTTTTTTCTATAACTTGTACATAAGTTTTTTTGTATATACGTTTTCTTAAAACTTTCATTGATCTTTCTCTTTTTTTCAAAATTTTGATTTTTGCATTCTACGTGTCTTTGCTGTTCCTTTTCCAAAAGGAACAGCATTTGCGTGTTTCTGCTGTTCCTTTTCAAAAGGAACAACATTTGTGATTTTTTGCTGTTCCTTTTCAAACGGAACAACATTTGTGATTTTCTGCTATTCCTTTTCAAAAGGAACAACATTTGTGAATTTCTGTTGTTCCTTTTCAAAAGGAACAACATTTGCGTGTTTCTGCTGTTCCTTTTCAAAAGGAACAACATTTGTGATTTTCTACTATTCCTTTTCAAAAGGAACAACATTTGTGATTTTCTATTGTTCCTTTTCAAAAGGAACATCATTTGTGATTTTTTGCTATTCCTTTTCAAAAGGAACAGCATTTGTGATTTTCTGCTGTTCCTTTTCAAAAGGAACAGCATTTGTGAGTTTTTGCTGTTCCTTTTCAAAAGGAACAACATTTGTGAGTTTCTGCTATTCCTTTTCAAAAGGAACAACATTTGTGAGTTTCTGTTGTTCCTTTTCAAAAGGAATAACATTTGTGAGTTTCTGCTGTTCCTTTTCAAAAGGAACAACATTTGTGATTTTCTGTTGTTCCTTTTCAAAAGGAACAGCATTCGTGATTTTCTGTTGTTCCTTTTCAAAAGGGATAGCATTCGTGATTTTCTACTTTTCCTTTTCCAAAGGAACAACATTCTTTTTGTTGACTATTTTTGCTGTTCCTTTTAAAGAAACGGCATCTCAAGTATTTGTTTGCATGGATTATTCTCTGCTGTTCCTTTTTCAAAAGGAACACCATCGCCATGTTTTTTCTCTCTGTGATGATTTATATTGAGGATGTTTTTCGCCTATGTTCTCTCCAGTCTTTAAGATACAGCTATGCACTTATGCAATGAACATAAATCACGACATACCGAAGTCAGCAGATCATAGATCGCTATCCTTATAAGGCCTAGTATTGATAAGAGGACAAGAGGAGGGACACACTTACTTCTCATCTTCGTTGTCATTGTCTTATTACCGTTGCTCTGGTTGGTTATCTTTATCATGACGATTTCCCTAAAAATTTTCTTTGATTATTACTTAGGGATAAGAGCAGAGGATTTATATCTTCCTGTTGGGATGATAAGACTTCTTCCACCATTCCCACTCTTAAGGAGTGCTGAACCACCCTTATGTGTAAATAAATAAGAAAAGTGCTTTGCAAAAAGAAAAAAGTAAATATGGATTATCAATTGTCAAATGCAGGATAGGGGGTCTCATCAAGAGCCAGCCTACCATGATCATAAGGATGGAAGCGAAGTGGCATTCCCATTATGGCCACCACACCAGGGATATGGTCCAAAAGGTAAACTAAATAAACATACCTTGGAACAGGAGGTCTCACCACGAGCCGGCCTGCCCACGTTTCGCACCTTCCCTGTGAATGGCATTATGGCTACCTAGTTACCAAGCCAGCATAATGGCCTACATTTTGACAAAATACTCTTCAAAATACACACAAAGGATCATGGTTCCGGGGGTGAAATAAACAACTCTGCCAAGGTTATGAACACCTGTCGGCTGTAGAGCTCTGTTACTGGTATCGAAGTCATAATGCTTACACCAATAGGTATGATATCAATACTTCTTTGTCTCTTATATCCTATGAATAAGTCATATTTTATGTCACGATGTATACATCTCATGAACACTCACTACCACCAATCATGGCAAAGGAACTGACAATGACCTCTGGAGATTTCGTACGATTGACAGACGTCCCATCCCCCGGCCTCGCATCATATCACGCAGGCTCTTATGTAAAACGCGATCCACCTTTTTGCCTCGATTTCTGTATTTCGTTGTCCATTTAAAACATGGCATAATTTCATATGTTGTTCCTTTATGACTTGGCTACAGAACGGCTGCTGCTCCTCTATTTCACGGCTGGGACAACCTATCATATCGCGGGGGGGAAGGTAATCTCATTACTCCACGAATTACGTCTCAGCACACCATTCAGGGAAGATAATGTATGAAGGTATGGCATGGTTTAACAGTATGATAATTCTATTTTTATGAAAGTTTCCATCCACAATCCATTTTTGTTGCATACTCTATTTTTTCTTGCGACGATCACCCTCTCTGCGTCTCAAACAGCACAGGCAGTTGCTGTTCCATTGGAAATTCTTAACGGAACCATGGGGGGAAAGGCAATCCGAAGCGAACCTCAGGAGTTGACAGTCTCCGCTGCTGCCCGGGAGATCCTGGAAAAGGCAGGGTGGCTGAATTATTTCAGTTGCCTACAAGAATCGAATGAAACAGTGGCGTTGGAGTTTCTGCAAAACCTGCAGGAGAACTACTCCATAGTAAGAGAGAGGCGGATAGCGGTCACTGATGATATAATTGCAGAAGTCTCGGGACTACCAGCCGCCGGACCTGTATGGACGCTGAAGAAAGAAATATTACAAAAGATTATGGAGATTTTCCAGGATGAAGGCCAAAGCTTGACAGTTAAGGGGAAGGGAGTTCTACCAGCAACGTTAGGAGAACCCTGGACCGAATTAGCAAAGACAGTGCAGAGCTACATCACTTGTGAAGGAAGGAAAGACGTGGTAAGACCACGTCATCTTAAACTCTTAGCTGTTTTGAAAGAAAAATGTTCTGTAAATCTTCCTGCACTTTTAAATTCATTATTGCATGATGCGGCCCGAAGCCTGAAAAAGGCACAGCACGTAGAAACAGTTGTTAGCCACCATGGATTGATTTGATTAATAGTGAGCCATAGTCTCACTCAAATAGCAGAGCAGCTGGGAGGAGTTCATTGCAATGATCGAGGGGGGATTGGCTGCACCATCCCCAAAACCTAAACATTCCTCTAGCACACCAGAATGATCAGAAAAACGCAGAGAATTGGCAGCAGAAAAACATGTTGCTCCAAAACAAAAACATTCTTCAAGTACACCGGAACGACCAAAAAAACACAGAGAATTGGTAGCAGAAAAACCTGTTGCTAGTACACTCGAACAACCTGAGAGACCAAGAAAATCAGCCTGGCTAGCTCGGATACGAGGGAGGTTGGAAAAGATCCAGGAGAGCACCAGCCAGCCAATTGAGATTACGGACGAACCTCCAAAACCAGAAGGAGGACCTTCTGAAGAAAATGCTGAACAATATGGGGGCGAGGCTGAGCAAGCCGGAGAAGGAGTCGAGGAGGGAGACGAGCACTCTGAAACAGAAATAGAAGCTGAACACTCCAAGGCAGTCACTGAGCAGTCCAATCAAGAGGAGGCAGTAGTACAGCCGGAGGGCAGCCCGCCGCGGGACCCTGTGGGTGAAGACGAATTGGCCGCAATCCTGGCCAATATGGGGGAGTATGGCCAACCCTCCAGCCCAGCAGGCCTCCCTGACGGACCTTTGGAGGAAGACATACCTGAGAAATCACATGCAGAAAAGGCAGGAGAAGAAAACATGCCCGTTCATGATGAGGAAATAAGAGGCACCAATCAGGAACAATCTGTTCCCAAGACACCAGAAGAAATTCTAGACGGAGAAGGAGCAGATTTAAGGGCGAGTCATGAGCCCTCTTCTGAGGCAATAGAAATCAAGAAATTAAGGAGGAAACAACAGAGGTTGCTGAACACTGTAGCCCAGCTCCGACAGGAAATTCGGATTCTGAAAGCCAACCTGAGGATACGAAGGACCACAAGGAAAAGAAAAAGGGCCACTGCAGCAAAATCACGTAGGACAAGAAGACGAAGGACTTATAGCCGCCCTGTTGGTCAAAACCCCGCTGGAATGCCTACTGCCGTTCCAAATGACATTGAAGAACAGACTGCTGTTCCAAATGACATTGAAGAACAAACTGCTGTTCCAAATGACGTTGAAGAACAGACTGCTGTTCCAATTGACACTAAAGAACGGACTACCGTTCCAATTGAGGCAGAGGAACAGGATGATGTTCCATTAGCAAGGGGACCACAACAACCTTTCATTCGTGTTAAGAAAGAAAAGGAGAGTAAGGAGATCCAAACAGAGGCACCACCCTCAGGGGTAATTCGGGTTCTGAACTCCAAACAGCATAACAAAAAGGTTCAGGTAAAACTCCCGGCCTCGACGGCTCTATGGAAAAAGGATCCGGAAACAAGAACCTTGCACAAGATGATGAAGCAAGATTAGCAAGAAGCTGAACAGCTGAGAGAACAAACAGTCCCCCGGGAGAAATATGAAGAGTTACAACAGCAACTTCGGGATATTAGTCAGTCCGAGAGCCAGGCCTTCGAAGGATGGCAAAAGGAGCAAGAAAAGGTTGCCAAGGTAACTCGTCGATTAGATATTGTTGTTAGGTAGATGGACACTGTGTGTTCTTTGTATAATGACGTTCTGACCTGTAGGGCCCCTGCTAAAAACTATGCTTTATTTTTGGTTGAACGATATTTGCGATTAAAGATAAAAGCTGTTAGGGCGGGTGCCCCTATACAAATCAATACTGTTAATGATTTCATAGATTGTTGCAAGCATTATGGAATTAAGGTTGAAAGATTATTGTGTGAATTTTACTTGCATAACCTCGTGCTAGACCAGGAAACTGACTTAAATCCTGGCCCTTTTGTTGGGGACATACAATTGCAAGCCTTCGTTTCATTCGGGGTTAATCAGCTGAAATGGCTCAGATCTTATAACACTTTTCAGAGACAGGAGAATAGCCTAGATTTGTGGGTGAGAGCCGAGCCTAGAGACCCAGTGCTGTTATGGAGAGCACATAGGAACCTTATGAGAACCCCGGGTGTTATGGAGACACTAGGACCCATGCACGAGGACCTAATCCGACACAGTCTGGAATATTTTCTGACTATTAAAGACCTCGCCATCGATGCTGCAAAATTCTGATACCGGATTTCTAACCCAAACATCCAGCTCAGGGAACCATTCAAATACGAAAATTTTGAGCTGGCTGCCAGCCGATTGAACCTTTATGGCGAGCGTATTTTGCAAGCAGGGCCATCCTAGTTAGGGTATCGATTTCGTAGTCCAATCATTTGGCACCCTGCACCTGGATATCAGGCCTTGTATGAAATGCCTGAAGGTCAAACAAATCAGTTCTTTGATGATCTAGTTGCTCATCATGGTTGTAGGCCTCCACACGAGGTTCCCTCTCTGGCCTATTCTCTTACCGCCTTGCATGTTAACTATAATGTTTTCATGAGGGCATGAAATAAGGTAAGCAGGGGGGTGTGTGGAGCACTCGAAAGGTATTCTTTTGACAAACAATTTAGTGGCTTTTCAGTAACATTTGTAACCTTTTCTGCATCATGAACTCAAAGAAATAAAGAATTCTAATAAAACGTGTGAGAATTAGTATGGAAAGCTTAATCGCTGATAATTGTCATTTTTCTATGCAGGGAAAGGTGGAAACGAAGAGCTGCCGTTCAAAAGGGAAAGACAAAGGAGGAATAACTGTTGTCCCTCTAGAAGGGAACCGGATGCAAACGAGATCGAACAGATCGAAGCAGAACAGCCCAGGAAAGGAAGAAGGGATACCAGTTCGGCGGAAAAGGGAAAGAAAAGTAAAGGATTAATAGCCTGGCGAATCCCTCGGGATCTTTGATCCCGAGGGATCGTTGTTTTACTTATTTTGTTACCTAGATATCTCCGCCGTTACTTTTATAAAAAGGAACAGCATCGTTAAGCAAAGGGACTTTTGTTATGTAATTTTCAGTTTCAGACTAAACTTTGATCATCGACTCTCACTGAGATCTGGTTTACTGTACGTTTGTTGATGCGTTAATATAAAAGACTTGATGTTTATTTCATCTTTGCGTTTGAAGTAATCTAATGCGGTGTACCATTGGAAGCTAAGGGCCCGGCTTCGAAGGACACTTGCTTTTGTATCATTATAACTTGATTTCTGTGTGGTTTGCTTATCTTTATTGCTCGGTAATCTGATATGCTTTTCATGTGCTATTCCATGCTCTACTACGATTAATTCATTAATGGTTCCTTCAGGAAATTCATGTAGTGACTCTGCATTGTACGATTGAATCTTTTCAGAGTTGATTGCATGTATTAGTCTAAACCAGCTATTTCGGTTCCAGAGCGTTTGTACTGAATATTACTGTTATTGGATTCATTCGAAATCCCAATTATTGAAATCCGAAAGTAATGTTATTCTATGTGGAAACATAGTCGTATTCTCCTTAATCGTCAGATTACTATATTAGTGTGTTGTGTGTATATATGATTGATTCCTGCTGTTCCATAATTCATCAGTGAGTGTTGTTCCATAAAGTACATTCCATCCAATTTTCTTTAAGAGAGAAGATTGTTATTTCATCGCAGAGTGTGAGTTTGGTTCAATAGAGCAAGTTTGGTTCTGACTCGCGAGACTTAGTTCATTTGATTGCTGTTCCATTTACTGCTGTTCCATTTTAGACTTGCTGTTCCATTTCCTATTTGCTGTTCCATTTTACTTTCTGCCGTTCCATTTACTTGCATTTTCTGTTTTGGTGTGAGAGAAGGTCCAAGGCTGTAGTGAGCCTCAACAGTCGCTGCCTAGCTCCCAGATCTATGGTCCATGCTCTCATTTCCTTTCCATCAGTCTCTAGAGGGATGGGTTATCGCTTCCGCACCCTTGACTGATAAGCTGTCTTGTCTGATTTTATCCTTTTGAAGTAATTTAGTCATAGTCTAGCATCCGTTTACTCTTGTATTTTCTGAACGCTGTACTACTAAGCATTACTCTGACGAATAGCCTCAGAATGAGATACTCTTTGCAATAACAAAACGTTCCCGAATTGACTTGCTAGTGTGGGATAACTAGAGGTGAAAGAGACCCTTGTTACAGCTCTACAACAATATTCATTATATCATGTATAGGGAAAATATCTTTGAAGAAGGCCCCTATTTACTTAACTGTATAGGCCAATATCTAAGGTGTTCAATAGAGAGGCTTTCCCCATAAAAGAAAATGTTTGCCCTAACTCTGGTATAGATAAGGATTTATACACTTCTGCAAGAAATTTGGGATCAAGAGACACTTGAAGGAATTCACATTTTGTGGGAATCTTTGTTAAGATCCAAAATATTACAATATTTTTCAAGTATGCATCAAACACTAGGCTCTACATTTACATGGAAGCCACAAGATGTCTCCAAAAATCCATTAACATATCCTACCAAGATGAGGATTACATAATAACCATAGCTTACAAACATATCCCATCTCCTTGCAAAAGATGTCATGAGCATGAGAATTTTTTCCAACATTATATTTCAACCAATCCAAAAATCATAGAGAATCCCAAAGAAAATCAAGATTGGGACAGGTTAAATTAAGCTGAAAACAAAATTAATATCATTTGGAAGAATAATCTGGGGCTAGGTTAGAGAGGAAAAATGCTTAAGAATTACTTTATAGTCCTTTTCTAAGCTAGGGTGGAAAAATTCCATGAGAAAAATCTTAGGTTAAATAACTTCAAATCCCTCAAAAAAATTATGAGGAATATAAGAACCAGAGGAGACATAAAACTAATCCAAAGGAGGGAAACATTGGAATAAGAAAAGGAAATAAAAATCTAGTAAGATAAAAAATTGAACATTCAAGCTGTAGATGAGAAGAATCAAGAAGCCCATATCTAATGAATTGTATGAGGCTATCTCCTTTTCCTCCAGAAATAAATAGCTAAAAAAAAGAAAATTCCTTATAAAAGTGACCTATTAGCATCCACTAAAAGCCTCGGTGTTCATATCAACCCTTCTAATCCAACTTGGAACGGAGGCCAGGAAGAATGAATGTGGGTCATAGATTAGCGAAACATAAAATGGAAGGAATTCAAACTCTTCTCATTGAATCAATAGAAATTTTGGGCTTTCCAAAAATGTATTTCGCCTCCCACATTCAAGAACTAGACTATGAATATCATAAAATTGAATATAAAAAATCTCATTCCCCCTTGAAACAAAGGGTATTAAATAATAATATGACTTACGAAAATTTAATGGAGATTCTTATTCAAGAAACTAGATTTGTTTCTTCCACTGTGATTAGGATAGAAACAAAGGTTCCGAGGTAATCTAATGTCATAGTGGTAGCCTGAGTGGATGGAGGGGTTGAAGAATTAGCCATCATTTGGAATCCTCATGAGACTCATGTTACTACCATCTCCTCCTCTTAATATAAGCTAACCATAAGGTATGAAATCATCAATTATTGTGAGAAAGTTTATATAACCAATGTTTATGGCCCCTTAATTCCCTTGATGAAGTGAGTATTCCTAATTGATACCTATGCCATAGGGCATATTTTCAAGAACCATGAATGCATACTTGTAATGGAATTCACTATGATTTCATCATTGTAGGGAAAACATGGGAGAATTCACAGACTAAAGGCGGATACAAAAATATTGAAATATAATATTAATCAGCTATGCATGATATACATCTCAATTAAAATGGTTGATTCACATGGAAAAATATCATAGGTGAAAGCCATTAGATTTTTTTTAGGTTGGCTCATTTTCTAGTTTTATAATCCTTCTTTCAAACTCAAGACATACCAACTAAGATCCTTCCATTTTTAGGATGCGAATATTGGTCCATTTTGTTAAGTTGGGAAGATAGAGATTAGCAATGAGATTGCTACTTTAAATTTGAGCAGTCTTAACTAGAACACCTAGACTTAATGTAAAATGTAACACCCCTATTTTTGTAATAACTATAATTATAAAATAAATTTGAAATTTTTCTTGAAATGAAAAATGGGATAGAAGGATCCACAATATAAGTAAGCGATGATAGAGTATTTAGCTGGTGTAGCTGAGCTCCCACCATCAATTTTTTGGATAGAAATTCACATGTTCCCTACTCTTGTGAAGTGAAGGGAAGTGGAAATGAATAATATTATGGAGGGGAACCACGATGAGCTTGGATGGAACAGAAAAAACAAGAAGAAAAATAGAGGATAAAAAATGATGGAATGTTAGACAAACAACATGTGAGAACACTTGAGAGAGAAAAAGAAATAAGTGTGGAGAAAAAGAGCAAGGTTGTTGTGCACTGGAGGATGTCTTATGAGAATGATGAGATGTAAATTCTTATTATTTAGGTGTTGAAGCTACTTTATTGTGTGTATTCAGGCTTGAAAGATCAGTGAGAGAATGAGAGGTGGAATTGGGTGATCAGTGCTTGCTGAGGAAGCTAATAAACCACCTAAACAATGTTCTATAATTTCTTGCAGTGCTTGCCTTGAAAACACAACTAATAAACCACCTATAAATAAAACCCATACTATTATAAAGTTGAACAATACCCTAACTGAACCTAGTTGGAATCCCCAAGAAAGTAGTCCCTATCATCATGGATTCGACTTGGGGGTGGAAAACTACAAGAAATAATATGGTGCAAATGGCCTATTATTGGATGGAGAATTAAATTCCCAACATCAATTTCCATCCATATTTAACCATTCAAATACGTTCCATGACTTGTCTAAATTTGAATATGAATGATTAACAAGGCTGGTATGTGTTGGTTAATGTATGACTATGTATTGTTCCTAAATGGCCATAGAAAGTTATTGCATGTCCTTAAGGGGAAATCTATTATGTATGCTCTTTTGTCTAACTTAGTATATTAGCTGCATGTGGTCGAAAATAATGTTTCCTAATTATAAATACAATGTTGATTGGTTAAACCAAGGCATTCAATTAACTACTAATTCTGGTACTCTCATGGATGGCATTACACTATCTCATCAATAATGTAATGTATTTTGTTTATGAAGGAAATGGGTTAAGCGATGTGTGCATTGTGTATGATAATCATATATCTATATAAATGATTAATGTTTAATTTTCAACATTGTGTGTTGTGGGCTACTTTCAGACCCAAGGAGAGCTTGATAGAGTCATACGAATCCTTGGAGTCTCTATATTGGTGTATTGCAAGATATAGGTTTGTATTATGGATGAGTAAGATTTTGAATTAATTTATATAAAAGAATTTTTGATTTCGACAAAGATTGGTGGACATGGGACAAAGATATTCTTGTTAGTCAATGTGAAATTACACATTGCATCATGGCTTCATTTCCAAGGAGTATAACTGGGAGCACTTTCAAAATTGGCGCTTTAGATGGATAGCATAGAAAGATATTTCCCCTCTAACAAAGAGAAAATTTTCCCACCACAATGTGCCTCCATTAATAAGCTATATGTAATGGAATAGGCACAGTTTATGGAGGGCGTGGGATATGAGTATTCCCATTAATTGACATGAATATACATGTTTGATAGATGTTGATGGATAATCTAACAATATGTAGTGAGGGCCCCACTTTGGGTAGAGATGGATTATAAATTTTTGAGAGAGAATTTGAGATCCGATAGATTTGGGAATTTACACATGGTGGGAGGATTCCACGATGTCAAATATCCATGGAGCTGGAGATTAGGAATGTGAAGCTTATGTCCTAGATGGGTCTTGGAGGGTAAAACATGGTGTGAAGTCAGATTTTGTATAGTGTATCTAGGGTGGGCTAGATGTGGGACCCAATCTTGATCTATTGAAATATTTAGGGTGATCCTAGAGTTTGGGAGTCCAGAATATTGTTACAAAGAAAATTATTGTGCAACACAAACTTCCCCTCTTACTAGATATAATGTGAAACATAGTTTTGTACAAGGGACTCAGCTTGGTGGGATCCACAACCCAAGATGTGGTGGTAGGTTTTATGCAGGATGGGTAAGTCTATTTGGACACCATGTAGATGGTGACATGGAATATTGTTAATGTGGCACCAATGTGGCATGACATGTGGCATGTAGAATTGACCTTGATGGGTGGCCAAAAAAATCATTTTTAGATGATATGTGGCACTATAAAATGATGCCATGTTGTAAGGTAACATCACTCTTATGTGAGCATGACATCTACATGACATAAAGGAGAGAGGTAACATGGCACTAGATGACCTAATTGTGTGGCACAACATGTGATCGCACATCAAAGGTGATAGAGGGGGTGATGTGAAGTTTGGCATCCATAGATAGAGAAGCTTCTATCTGGACCATCTATTTAGTGGCGTGCTCTTTGGAAGCACTCTAGGATATGGATGTGGATTGATAGAGAGTGATAGATGGTAAATTCTTAAGAAGAACATAATAAAATATCCATCTTGTCACACTGGACTAGGAAGGTATTCAGCTCTCGCATTGGTGCAATGGTGGTGGTATGAGCGATGTAGTGGCACCATGTGGTGAGGCATGCTAGTGTGGTAGTGATTAATGAAAAAATATTCAATTGGAAATAACTTCCAATCATAGAATTTGATTAAGATAAAAGCTATATCATTGAAAAATCTCCCGATGAGATAAACATAAAGATGGATTTAGTTTGAGTTTAGAGGATGTTTGAAAAAGAGGATTTATGTGAACCCATCTTCATAATAGACCTTTGATATTGGGTTGATTTCAAGGTAACACCTTCCATAGCTTGAGAATAACCCAATGGGGAGGGAGGATGTGTTATAAAATGGATGTGGGAAAATATCTAGATCTGGTGAAAGCTTGAGGGATTTCTATGAGTCCATGAGTATGGAAGGTTGTTACAACACAAATTCTCATGCAACTTGGATTTCCCCTAAAATCTGATAGAACATGAAATTGTAGTTTTACAAAAAGTACCCAACTTGGTGGGACACATAATACATGGTGAGGTGGTAGGTGCCATGTAGGTGTTGACAGTGCTAGACCCACCAACATTAAAGGGGTCTCTCTGATATGTGGCCCCAATTAGACCTCACATCGTTTGGGATATGATCCTCATCCAAAATATGGCCCAGTTGTCAGTTTCTTAAATATTTTCCTTGCAAGGAAAATTTCAAGGATTGAAATTTAAGTAAAGTTTAGAAAGCTTAGCATATTTCACTAGTCCATAATATGCAATTTGTAAGATGTTTTAGGATATTTTTGTAGAAATATTCAAATTTATAACAATTTTATATAGTGTATGTATAGTTTTTTGGCGATTTTCAAGGCAAAATAATTTTATACTATAAAATTTGGGCAAATCATTTTTATAAAATAATATCAATTAGCGAACCTTTTTTTTTAAGAAAGCATGCAAAATTATCCCCCTTGCAAATATTAACCCCTAAAATTTTCCCTTCTTCCTTGGTTCTAATAGTCAACAAGAGAGAGGAGTGAAAATGTGCCTTTAAAAATCAATTAAGTGTGTCTGGTGAGTGTTCGGTTGTAGGTGTGTCAAGGTTCTTCTACTATGGAGGGAAAAGAATGTAAGCCTCTAAGAGAGAGGTAATAGTACCCCTATGGTAGAAACACACACAATTAAGAGATATATGTCTAACATCCAACATAATAGTCCAAAAAGATTTGACGGGAATTGAAACCATTACAACACATTCTCAATATGATAAGCACTAAAGTAATAAAAAAAGTTCAACTACTTTGGTACAGGTGAAAGCAAACATGAATCATACTCATTCAGAGAACAAGCTTACAAATATTCACAATCCATGCATGAAGAAACTGTTGGCCATCAGGCTTAACATATTAAATAAAAGTCTCGAGACACATGTATACATCAAACATATCTAGCTACAATAGTGAAGCATTGGAGCCACCACATGCTCCTGAAAAGAACTAGCTTGTCTCTCTAAAGCCTTGCTGGAGGAGCCAAGGTGAAAATTCCTTTTCTAATACAATGATGGTGTATATATAAATAATGGGGTAATGCTTCACCTCCCTTGTGACTCTTTTACTACCCTCATGACTTTTTGACTTCCTAGACTTTTTGAATTTACATGAATCTTCATATTTTGTATGTGTCCTTTGGATTACCACTTTACAATACATTGAATAGATAATTACATAATCCACAATAATGATGTGGCATGTGATGACTCGTGACATGACATTACATGACACTGCTGACATGGACTGCATGATGACATGGAAATGTCAGCTATTCTTTTTTCGTGTTGATGTGTGTCTTCTTGAGTATCCTCTTTTGTCCACCTCCATATGGCTTAAAGGTAAGGAGTATTCAATGATATGAATTCTTAAGTTGTGGTCAAAAAAAGGTGTCACTTTGCTTTCTCATGTTTGATCATCTTGCATAATCAGCTACAAAGATGTCTTCTAGCATGTTTCATTTCTTCATCTCCTTATTCATCATCATGTGATGATATGATATAGTACTTGATTTTGCAATTCACTCATGATGAGATGACAACAGTCTGATAAACCCATAATCTAAGATGTTGAATGTTGATCATATGACTAAGTTAGAACAAAGTTGCAGCTTGAGGCAAAGGCTCAATGACTATGCAATTACGTAGCTCAGGAAGTCATGGGTGAAGCTTGAGGCCTGATACTACACAATGCATAGTTCATGCCAGACCAAGGAAGAAAATTGTGCAATTTGGAAGCCCAACAAGGTGGGCTGAAGGGTTGAGCCTTGATTTAGGCTACCGTAAAGTTTTGGAAGCAAGAGAAGGCTTGGTGATTGTACAATTACACAGCTCAGGAGCTCAAGGGCTAGGCTTGAGCTCAATGACTATGCAATGCATAGTTGAGGCTAGGCTAGAGGTCTGAATTGTGCAAGTTTAGAGGTCAAGGTTCAAGATTGAGAATTGATATTGCATAGTGCACAGCCCTAGTAGGCAGGAAATGTGCATTACATAGTGTCAAGTTGTAGCATTTTAGCTAAGGATTGAGACTGTGTAATGCGTAGTTTAGGAAGGCTAGATGAGGCTAAGTAGCTTGAAATTTTCTGAAATTTCTCTAAGTGTGGGATCGATGAAGCTAATGTGAACAATGATAAGACTTTACTATGATCATAGACTTAGAATACTTGATGAAAATACATAGATCATCTAGAACGCATAAATACATACTTCCCTTAGTGCGACAACATTTGTGACAACTTAACACAAGTGTGACACTAAAGGTACACTTTGCGACAACCTTGGCGACACTTATGCAACAATGCTTACAACTTTGGGAAGGAGTGCGATAAATGTTTAGATCATGATATCAACTCATTCACGCAAAATATAACCCCTTGAAATCACCAAAAAAGGCTTATATACATCATGCAACACTTAATGTGTGAAAAGACAATGTTTTTCTTTTCTTGTAAAAGGGACCAAAACACTTACAGAAAACACATATAGAGGATTTCAATGTTTGCAATAAGAATATGCAAGAAGGTAGGCTCCGAAATTTTGTGTAGGAATTTTTTTTTGGAGGGTGTTGTAGCAGCAAAAACACTTGGCAACACATTGGTATAATTCTAGCTTGTCTGTATTTATCGACTCCTTTGTGCAATGGATTAGTTCTTCAGGGAGTATTAATTCATTGTGCATACCACTTTGGCCTCCCAGTTACCCCATAAATAAAAAAGACCCCTTTGTACCTTCTTTGTTGATCACAATCATAAGATTCAATAATATCACAATATTTCACATTGGAAAGGGTAGTGTAGTTTGTGAGCTTTAGATATTCAGAGTTTAATTTTTCATATTTGGTGTTGCTCCACTCCCAGAAAACCTGGATAGTACCTTGAGAGAGTCACTACAGGAACACAAACATTTCTCTATTGCTAGCAAGCCTGGATAGTACCCCGATGGAGTTGCTTGCTTGACCTCTCTGTGTAGGAAGCCTTTCTCTTCTTTTGACTTTATTAATATATTTAAAGAGGATGGTGCATTGGAAATTATTTGTTCTACGGGAAAACAAGGGATCCCCACTTATTGAGAGTAGGAGAGGTTGTTCCTTGAGAGAAGCATATAGAGACCTCTGATTGAGGTTTTCTCATTTAGATTTTTCCCTTTTCCTATTCTACTAATTAGATAAGCATGAAAATATTAGAACATAAAGAACCGAGTGTGGGCACAAGCTTCCCTGAATAGACACTAGTATCATGGTTTAGCCAGAACTCTCCTTACGAACGAATCATATTTTCCGTCAGAACTTCATTGACCAAAAGATGTAATCAACATAAGGAAGGGGGACCGAAGGTTAGCCAAAAGTTGGGTTTTCATAACACTCTTTTCAATTCAGTCGCACAAAAAAAAGTCAGAAAACATGTTTGCACATGACACTCATTTACATAACAAAACAAGACACAAGAAAAAACCAATAATCAAGAAAAGAAACTATGCACATAGGGTGGGTCACAACTAGAAATCATCATTGAAAATAAAATTTCAAGTATTTTCCATTAACAGGAAGAGACTCGATCTTCCCATCTAGTGATTGAAGATGATGTGTGTTGATTTTTCATGTATGGTGAATAGTCCAATGCATGGGGATTGGAACTTAATGTGTTTTCCTTTGTCTTCACGGGCTTTTTCCCAGTTCAAGACTAGGTCACCGACACCAAATTCATTTTTCCCCATAGAATTCGTATTGTACCACCTCTTGATATGACTTTGGTGAAGCGAGAATTTTAATTTGCCTTTTTTCTTTCTTCATGTGGCCTTTGACGGGTATCTATCCTACACTAAAGAAATAAGAAAGTCTTGCCCTGGGATTATGTTGAAAGTTGAAAGATAGGAAAGCAGATTTTTAGGGTAGGATTAGTTCTTTTCTGTATGCGAGGAAGTAAGGATATGTATTTAGAGAAGGTTTTGGTGTCACTCAGTCAGCCCGTAGGGCATTAAACAAAGCAGAGTGCCACTTTTTTTATTCAGAGAAAATAGTCTACTTGATAATGTAGATGAGGGTTTTATTTGTAGATGCAGCAAGACCATTTCCCTGAGGATAGTGAATGTTTCAATACAATTTCATTTTCCAATGAGAAAAAATATAATGTTAACAATAAAAAATATGTTGCATTGTCAAAAACAAGTGAAGTCAGAATGCCAAACCTCGAAATGATATTTTCCTTAAGGAAGTTGATGACTTCGTGATCATTCACCTATTTGAGTGGAACTTCTTCTTCCTAACACGTGTAGTAATTTCTAGTAGTGAGAATATAGTAATGTTTCTTTGATGAGTGTGCAAAAATATCACCAATAACATCTAGGCCCCATTTTTTAAATGGTTCTTCCACTTTCATATGCTGCAATAAGGTGATCAACTTCTTTCCTCTGTCGACACAATTCTGATAGACCAAACACTTGCAGGCATAGGTATGAGCATTTTTGAATAACCTGGGCTAATAGAAACTGACCCACAAAACTTTATGCACCTATACGTCACCCACAAAGTGTCCCCAACTGGTTCATCATGGAGATCATGTAGTACATTCTCTTAATCATGTGGTTCCAAAAACCTTTTCAGTATTCCATTGTCGTGATTTTTGAAGATCACCCCATGCACCAACTAGTAAGATAATGATTTTAGTCTAACTTCCCTCTTCTATTGTGTGGATTGGTGTGAGGGAGCTGTGTCATGTTCAATATAGTGGTGCATGTCATCGTACCAAGAGTTTGCAATAATAGTGGGTGAATCTTGCTCAACATTATAAATTTCGATCTCTTTCTCCCATCCGAATAGATATTCTTCTTTTGCACCTACCTCTTATGTTGTTAGCAGACATAGACCATGGCCCTTTATTGTGTGAATTGGTTTGAACTCTAAATCATATAGTTGTAGACTAGTCATCCAGTTCTCTCTCCTCTCACCCATATCTTGTTGATAAAATAATGATCTGGTTCTTGGGTGTAAAAAAAATAGGATATAGTGATTCTTCAAGAGATAGGATCGAAAGTGCTTCACTTCTTTGTAGACTGCATAATCTTGTTTATGAATAGAGTAATAATTAATTTCATGTTATGATCATCCTTCTAATGTCCACTCATTGTTCTGGTCATCCTTTTCTATGAGCATAACGGCCAAATAAGTGTTAGAAGTGAAAGTGTAGAGCATAAAGTCCTTCTTCAAAGATTTGTTGTATAAGGTTGGTGTTTCGATGATAGACTACTTGATATAGGAAAACACACCCTTTTCCATTTTATCCCACTTGCGTAATGCTTCCTTCTTTACCATCTCCTGCATAGGTTTCACAGTTTGAGCATAGTCGAAGATGAACTTCCAAAGAAAATCAATCTTCCTTGGGAAGGACTACATAGCTTTGTTGTTCACATTAAAGGGAATCTACATAATACCCATTTCGGGTATAATTTAATCCCACATTTCATGATAATGTGGCCAAGAGATTTCCCTTGAAAAATATAAAAATACTCCTCTTGGGATTAAGGGATATCTTGTACTTCTAACATTCCTCGAAAATTTTCTCCAAATGGCATAAGTAGTTCGATATCTTCTTGGAAAACACTGTGACATCTTCTAGATAGACCACTATGCTATGTCTGATAAGTCTGTGAAATGAGATGTCCATCGCACCTTGAAATTTTGCACCTACCTTCTTTAGCATAAATGGAATTCTTCTAAATGTGAAAGTGCACCACTCTGTGCTTAATATAGTTTTCAGTGTGTTAGTCTCTCAGACAAGAATCTAATTGTAGCCTGAATGGTCATCGAGGAAGGAAAACATCTCTAACCCTGATACTCTTTGTAGTATCTATTCCATAGACGATATAGGGTAGTTGCCTTTGTCTGGGGCATGATTTAAGTTTCTGAAATCAACAAACAAGTGGATTTCCCTAGAATTGTTCCTCACTAGGACTAGATTATATATGCAGGTTAAATATCACACTTTATATATGATCTAATAGTCTAGTAGATTTCTCAATTACTTTTGAATGAGGGGCTCAAGTGTTGGATGCAATTTTTTCAACTTATGTTGAAAAGGCTTCGTGCCTTCTTTGGTTGGGATCACATGCTAGATTATTTGCATGTCATAGGTTTTGATCTCACCATATGTCCATGTGAGGACATCTTGGTATTGATTAAATAACGGTATAAAGGATTTTTGATCTTGTGGTGTGCAAGAACTATGGGTTTTTGCATTAACTGTCCCTTTGAAGTGATTTTTAAAATCATACAAATTTTCCAATGAATCCACTCCCTTTCATATGGGGTTCTCTTTGTTTTCATGAGCTACATCTTGCAACACTAATTTGTGCTCGTCTTCATCGATAGCTGCATCTTTGAATCCATCAACATTCATCGTAAATTGAAGTACTTGTTTGCAATAATTGAAAATTCATAAGTTAGTGATATTTGCAGGGATGAATGGTTTATAAATAATTTCTACAGAGAAACTGTTGCTAAGTGGTGATAACCTAGCAACAAAATTTGCTAATGCATCTACAGCTGTGTTGCACATTCTAGCAATAGATATAATATCTAAGATTAGAAATAAGAAATCAAATGCCATAGCTCTTGTTGATAAGATTTCATATGTGGTCATACACAATGAATAATATTGTGTACTTATTATATGATGATTTTAGAAGCACTTACAAGTTTAAGGATCCCAACATTGAGGTCAATGGCCTTCTATAAGTCAAAGATGAGTGCTTCATATTCTATGGTGTTATTCAGGCACTCGAATTCCAAGCGGCTTGAGATCAAATGATTTTTGTGTTGTGGGTCTACTAAAATACAAGAAACTCTAGAGCCCTCCTGTGTCTTCAAACTGTCAAAATACAATGTCCAAACATCATATGTACAAGGACTTTTCACTACACTAGTACTATTGTTGCTACTACATACCGTAAAAATTCCATTTTCGCCAATTGGACTAGGAAGGAGTTCCAATTGTGTGTCAGGTGAGTCTGAGGAAGGCTAAGCAAGATAACAACCTAGATCAGCTTCTAAAAGTCAATTCCCAAAAATAAGATCCATGAAGGAAACTGGTTCATTTTTCCCCTCAAAGGAAGTGACAGTATGTTTCCTGTAAGGCTATGAGTTTACATAGATTTGATTGTTTTTTCCCTTGTACGGAAGCCATAAATGTGACCAGTCCATAGAAAAATACCCTCATAGTTTGATGGACCAGTCTCTTCTCAACAATATACCGTATTCTTTCGAGATGCCCACAATTACTATATTTATGCACTGGTGAACTCGATGATCAGATGATAAGTGAATGCACACATTTCTAAGTTCACCTATAGCATGGAAAAGAGTCTTTTCCAATTGAATGATCTATGCATCTATCTTATTTGAATTTTAATTAATTTTCTTAGCTATGGATAGGGGCATCAAATTTAGAAATACACCAAAATCAACTAAGCAATTATGTACATTATAATAAAAAAATTCGAAAGTTAACAAAAATGGAGGGTAGATTCTGTTTCCATCCAATGTTAAAGCATTAAGTACATATTCTAGGGGACTTGAGGACTTACCAGATCTCTTCTATGAAGAAGTGTTGTTGGTTGAGGCGGGCTATCTGAGAGCGAGAACAAGCACTTCTCACTCACTCATGATCCTTGTAAGTTCAAATACTAAAATGTTTGCACGAGCTTTCTTCATGTCTTCGACGATGTTATAATCTAGTGTGGGAGACATTGCCAAAGTGTCTAGAAGAGTCTCCTTATCTACTACTTCAAGAATGATGAGCTTAATTTTTCTCTCCACGGAAGTACTTTTCATTGTAGCCCCATTTCTAGACTTGCTCTAAGAGTTATGGATAGAATTAACATGTGGTGTGATCTTCCCTAACAAGTGTTATTTCAATTTCTGTTTTTCAATCTCTTGTCTAGAGACTAACCCTTGGCTTCTCAAGTTGCATCGATTTCTAAGCTTTTCGCCCAGGTCCTCACTCAACGGTTTTTATTCGACACTTTTCTTCTCAACTGCATAAACACAACTAAGTGTATTTACGTGTATTTACTACATGTCCAACACTCACAGTTTCTTCAGTTGCAAAATTTTCTTCTTTTCCTTCCCCTATCTTAGTATGCTCTTTAGAAAGTATTGTATCAATGATATGCACAACAAGCGATTTCATGTTATAGTTCCATTGCTGGGATGTTTTTTCTGAATGATATTCTTGATGAAATGAGTAAATTATATTGATCCATGTCCATACCCTCAACATTCAACACGACGTTCGAGCTCTACACAGACTTGGTCGATTGGTTGTTGCTACTGCTGGAGTTATAGACCCTTCTCAGAAAGATGAATTTAAGAGGCTTTCTACTCACTGTGGTCTCACTTGACCTCTGTTTCAAATTAAATGTCATCTCATTTGATAAATAATTGATGGTGTAGGTCAAGCTCTCATCATTGATAGCTTCCTTATCTTTGGCCTTACTCACAGAGGCTTGAGACCTCTTTGTCATGTCTTAAGAGTCCTTTTATGGCTCATTATCTATGATGAATCCAATCACACAAAAGTCATTTTCAACTGCAATTGCATATTCATAATTTTCAGCCAAGGTTGGCCTCATAGTTCTCTTCAAGAACTGTACGATGCTCATTTATGAGGCAGACGTGTAATAATCAATGGTGACAGATTCATGAGGTTTCATATTTTCTAGAGATTTATTCATAATGTGATTAAACCTATAATTAAAATATTTCACCTTCTCTTTCTGCACCATCTTAATATTTCCCAGCTCTGTCGACAACATGGCGCGGGTTTTATTATCAACATACTTCTCGAGAAATAGTTTCTTAAAACCCCTCTAATTCTTGATTGAGTTTGCAGGAAGATTGTGGTACCATACAACTTCTTTGTGATCTAAGGTATAAGGGAAAATTCTAGATGAAACATCATCGTAAGGTACCTCTAGCAGTGTAGGAAAAATTGAAATGTAGTGTACGAAAACTTGATCCATTGGAATGAAAACTTAAAGATATGCCATGGAATTGACACATTGTGGGTGCGAACTCAATCCATTATAATGAAAACTTTGAAATGAGTTATCAAGCTGATAGATAATGGGATTATATTGTTAGTCAAGGATCAGCATAGACACTACAAAAAAATAAAATAATAAATAAATATATAAATAAATAAAAATACAAAATACAAAAGAAAACAAAAATTAAAACATTCAAGGAAATAAAAACAAAAACAAAAACATAAAAAACACAAAATATTTAAAAATATAATAACAAGATATACATAAAATGTTAAAAAGCATCACAAAAAAAAAACAAATATAAAAAAAATATTAAAAAACAAACAAACAAAAAAAAACAAACATAAAAAAAATATTAAAAAATAACAAAATTAACTTATACAAAAAAATTAAATTAAAAAACAAGGAAAAAAACATAATTTAAGAAAAAAATACAAAATAATAAATAAATAAAATAAAAACCAATTAAATAATACTTGATTGTGTAGAAAACCTGTGTAGGTTAACCCATTAATGCAATATAAATCAAAGAAGAATACTATAATCTACTTTTACTATCAATTTGAGGAAGCTTAAAGATCGAGCTGAACAATATAACCAGAAGTAGAAGAATCAATGGCACAAATACACATGAAAATACTTTGGGGAAAGCCTCAGCTAAAAATCCCACACTATTGTAATATCATACATGGTGGAAATACTTCGGAATTATATAAAGCCTTAGCTCTCACAGCTAGCCAGCTTTCAGTACAATCCTCACAGATGCTCACAGGCAATCTTGCCTTCTCTCTAGCCTTCCTCTCTACCCTCTAAGCTCCTATTTCCTTTCGATTCTCCTCTGGGATGATTATCCTTCAACCTAGTGTATGATCTCCTCCAAAACTGTGCAATCCTCAAGGATTAAATCCTTGATTGCATGAATGAGTTATCTCCTTGAGAAAACACATGCAACTAATAGTACATTGTCCTTGAACATTAATCTCAACTGGTTCTTTCTCAGAATAGACATGAATGAGTTTATGATGAGGGAATATTTAGTTAACTGGAGTAGCACTAGCTGATTGTATTAATGCATCAACTGACTGTTAAATCACTATTACTTAAATAGTTTGGAACTAATTTAACTGGACTTAACTCAGTAAACTAAGTTAATTAATTATAATTCAAATATAACTCAACATTATCTCAATAATTTAAGGGATAACCCTGCATGACTTCAGAAACACTTCTAACTTGAATTTCTCCAGGTAATTAATTCAATATAAATTAATTAATTAATTCCAAGTAGTTGTTAAGAATAAATTTGATTTTAATTCACAATTTAATTCAAACAAAAATTAAATTGGAATATTCTTGTTTCCATATTTCAACACTCCCTCTCAACAAAAAAGGGATTATCTGCTGCCCCAATCCTGTCTCTATGGAACTCGAATTTACACTTTCATAATGCCTTTGTGAAAATGCCAGCATCTTGCTCCTTTGTTGAAATATACTGCAACAAAATGATCCTCTCAACTTGTGAAAAGACACGCTCAACAAATCTTTCCTTATGCTTCTCCACACTACCATCAGCAGCTTGCTTTACCTTGTAAAACCAACGAGAACTCACAACTGACTTGTTCTCTTGTCTCAGAACCATGTCCCAAACACTGTTACGAACCATGGAGTCATAATTTTCCACCATAGCATCAACCCAAAACGGCTACTGCACCGCTTCATCAAAGGAAGATGGCTAAGTCTCAACACATTCCCCAACAAGGGCCATGTATCCAGTGTACCTCTTAGGTGACCTCCTCTGTCTGCACTGAGAAGATGGTGCTCCCACATTCTCTCTTGCATCCTCCACCAATCTGTCAGCTTCTCTTGTGTGCTTTCGTCCATCTCTAGAAGACTCTGCTTTAGTTGATGTCTCCACTCCTGGAACCTCTCCATGCGGCTACTTCGCATCAGTTTGATGCTCCTCCTCCTTAGGAACCAATAGTTCCTCCACAAACTGCATTTGGATCTCCCTCTCAAGGGAAGCTCGCATGGCCTTTTGCTCATCAAACTTGAGATCTCTACAAACCACTGTCCTCCGACTGGTAGGCAAGTACATTTGATAGTTGTGAGCTGTATCAGTGTACCCCACAAATATTCCCAACTCTACTGTCAGCTCAAGTTTCTTCCATGCATCTTTTTTCACATGGCAATATGTTGATGAGCCAAAGATCCTGAAGTGACCCACATCTAGTCTCTTACCGGAGAAAGCTTCCTCTAGTGTCTTCATCCCAACTATGCGATGTGCGCTTCTATTCTACAAATAGATCGTTCTGTTGCATGACTTAGCCCACAGGTGAATTGGTAGGCCTTGGTCATGCAGCATTTCCCGTGATGCCCCTACAATAGTTCTGTTCTTTCTCTTGGCCACCCCATTCTGCTGTGGGTTATGAGGTGCCGTCAAATCTCGTTTAATTCCTTCCGCTGCACAAAAGTCCTTAAACTCTTGAGAGACATATTATCCATTGTTTTCGTTTCTCAAGGCCTTGATCTTCTTCCCTGAATCTTCCTCAACCAAAGCTTTGAACTTAGAAAACTTTGTGAAAGTTTGGTCCTTCTTTTGCATGAAATAAATCCAGCATTTATGAGAATAGTGATCAATGAAAATCAAATAATAACTTTTCTTCGTTGTGGATGTCATCGAGAATGGTCCACACACATTAGTATGAACTCGCTGTAAGATAGCGTTTGCTCAAATGTCTCTATCATGAAAGGAAGACTTGGTGTACTTTCCCAAGGTACAACCTTTGCATGTGTCAACTTGCTCAAGTTTACTTTTGGGAAGTCCTGTAGATATCTGTTGCATCATATTCAAAGCCCCATGATGCAAATGGCCCAACTGCCTATGCCACAACTTACCAATGTCTTGGCTTTGCACCAATTCTGATTTCGTACTTAATGCTGCATAATCATCTACCTCTAGTTTATATAGATTCTTCACCCGAATCCCTATCCTCTTGGTCTGACCCATGGCTATGTGTCTTAGGAATTACCTTCCTTTATTGAAGACAACATCGTAGCATTTTTCCTCCAACATCATGACCGATACCAAGTTCTTCTTTAGTCTAGGCACATGCTTCACATCTGTCAAGGTGATAGGAGCTCCATGCTCCCTATGAAAAGCAACTGTTCACACTCTTGAAACCCTATACCTTCCATCGTCACCCATCTCTATGCGTATCTTGAGGTCTTTCTCCTCCAAGGCACTAAATAGCTTTTTAACACTGGTCATGTGGAATGAGGCTCCACTGTCAAGATACCAAACACAACCCATCATCAATGAAAACATGCATGCGATGAGGGTAAAGTACATTTTGAACTAAGAGGTTAATGCCTCACCTTTTGATCCTTCTGAGAATCCCTTCTTGGACTTCTTCGATGGAAATTAGTCGCATAATGTCCCATCTTGTGACAATTAAAGCATCTTACTTTAGACATGTCACCCTTCTTCCCTCCATGAGAAGAAATCGATTTAAAATTGGAAGCCTTCCCCTTTCCTTTCCATGCCTTACTTGCTAAGGACATATTTTCTTCATCATCATCCTTGGATGAAGAACCATCTTGTGTGCTCCTCCTGATCTCTCTTGCATAAGATCTGACCAAAGTCATTCCCAATTTCTCAGTTTCTCCCTTCCATTCGTAGAGTCCTGGTAGCTATTCCAACTTTTTAGAAGGTCAAGGAGAGCGAGGCTCACCATATCATCATCGGCAGTAGTTATTCCCACACTGCCAAGTTCATCTCTGTAGGTGGTGAGCTTGTTTAGATATGTAGAAATAGTATCACCCTTCTCCATCTTGGTTCTTCGAAGCTTATTCTTGAGCGCCAATTTCCTCTGGTCCCTATTGTTCTGGTAGAGGTCCTTCAATGCCTTCCACATTGAAAATGGAGTATCCTTCCCATGGAGACTCGAGACAATATGGTCTTAAAGTCCCTCAAGGATGATATGTCTTGCCTTCGCCACACATTTCTTCCACTCAGCCAACACTTGTGCATTAGTTGAACCTGGCTTTAGGATTTCATGATTAATGAATTCCTTCAAGAAATTATCTTCTAATACAACCTCCATTCTATCTTTCCATGCTATGTAATTCGAGCTACCTTCCAAGGCATACTTGAGTCTCAAGCCATAGAATGCCATTGGCCAACCTTGAAGTATGATATGAATTCGATTTGCACCTGCAATCCAAAACTTCAAACTTTGAATTCTCTTCTTAGTATACTATTCAGATCTCTGATACCATGTAGAAAAATTTCTACAAATCCAGCTCTAATACCATGTAGAAATATGTGTAGGTTAACTGTATAATGCAATATAAATCAAAGCAGAATACTATAACCTACTTCTACTATCAATTGGTGGAAGCTTGAAGATCATGCTAAACAATACAACTAGAAGAAGAAGAATCAATTGCACAATACACATGAAAATACTTTGGGGAAAGCCTCAGCTAGAAACCCCACACTATTGTATTATCATACCTGATGGAAATACATAGGAATTATGCAAAGCCTTAGCTCTCACAGCTAGCCAGCTCTTAGTACAATCCTCACAGATGCTCACAGGAAATCTTGGCTTCTCTCCAGCCTTCCTCTTTGCCCTCCAAGCTCCTATTTTCTTACGTTGCTCCTCTGGGATGATTCTCCTTCAACCAAGTGGATGATGTCCTCCAAAACAGTGCAATCCTCAAGGATTAAGTCCTTGACTACATGCACTAATTTTCTCTTTGAGAAAACACATGCAACTAATAGTACACTATCCTTGAACATTAATCTCAACTAGGTCTTTCTGAGAATAGACATGCATGAGTTTCTCATGAGGGAATCTTTAGTTAACTGGAGTAGCACTAGTTAAGTACATTAATGCATCAACTGACTGTTAACTCACTATTAGTTCCTCAAACAATTTGGAACTAATTTAACTGGACTTAACTCAATAAACTGAGTTAACTAATTACAACTCAAATATAACTCAATCTTATCTCCCTAATTTAAGGAATAACTCATGCATGACTTCAGAAAGACTTCTAACTTGAATTTGTCCAACTAATCAATTCAATGTAAATTAATTAATTATTTCCAAGTAGTTGTTAAGACTAAATTCTATTTTAATTCACAATTTAATTCAAGGACAAATTAAATTGGAATATTCTTATTGCCATATTTCAATAGATTGGATAATTAAAAAAGATTAAAAAACATTAAAATAAATAACCAATATAATGAAACAATAGTTAAAACATAAAGAACAACAAAAAATTAGAAAATGAATTTAAAAGAAAACATTAAAAATTGAATAAAAAAAATAGAACACGTTAAGAAAAAACACATAAAAAACAAATAAAAAGGAACATTCAAATAAAATTACGTAAAAAGAAATTAAAATAAATAATTAAAATAAATAAAATAAAAAACACATTAAAAATGGGTAGGGCAAGGTTGTTTCTGGGAATCGGCGTTGCCTTACCTAGGGCCCATGGTCTGGTTCCCACAATCCCTAGGCTGGACATGTCCAATTCAGGGAATCAAACTTGGCCCTTCTAAGGCCCATGGGCCATGAGCTTGGGTGGGGCTTGAGTTTATACACATGGCTCAGGCCCCTCCCAGCCCTGTGGCCCATGGGACATGGGCCTAGGTATGGCATAAGATGGGTTTGGCCAAGGGCTCGTGGGTCGCGGGCTTGGGCGGTGCCTAAGATACATGCGTACATCCCAACCACACAAACTATTGACCCTAGTTGGGCCAAGTCCAATTCTAGGAATCAGACTTAGCTCGCCCAGAGAACCCTTAGTTGTGCCAAGTCCGATTTCAGGTATCGGAATTGGCCCACCCAGGGCCCTTGTGCTGCTATTTTATTTTTTATTTGTTTTTATTATTTCATTTTGATGCTCTTTTTTTAATAGTTTTTTATGTGTTTTTTTAATGTTTTTATTTTTTTCTTTTTTAATTTGAAAACAAATTATTTTAATGTTTTTTTTTTTCTTAATTTTATGTTTTTTTTGTTAACTTTTTTTAAATTGTATAATTTATTTTTGTAACTTTTTTTTTGTGTTTGTTATTTTTACTTAAAATTTTATTAGAATGATTCTTTTTGGAAAAAAACTTCAAATAACATCATTTTGGATATAAAATTCATCCAAAATTCATAAAATTGGTTGTTTTTCCATCTTTTTTCCTTCCATTTTTTCATAAAAATCTTTTATTTAACATGTCATTTTAGCAAAAAGGTCTATGCAAAATGTGTAGTTTTTGTGAGTGTTTAAATTTATTATTTTTTAGTGACAATTATTTTATGTGTATTGAAGTATTAATTAATGATAAATAAATATAAAAAGAATCATAAACTCAAAATATTAATGTTTTATTTATTTTTTTATTATTGCAAAAAAGAATTAAAAAAATCATTCTAAAAAAACATTGCAAAGAAAAACAAAAAACACATTTTTAGGAAACCCCTAAAAAACAAACATTTTATGATGAAAAACAAGAAAATGAATAATACAACTTGAATAATGTTAAATAGTCAACATGTAAAACACAATTGTGCATACTTAGAACATAAAAAAATTTAAACTGTCAAAAATATGCCTTAAAAAAATTGTCGATGTTGCAAAATCCGCATGAAAATCACCAACATTTAAGAAACATTATCCCCATTTAATACATTAGAAAAATTAAAGTGTCAAAAATAAGCCCTCTAAAAAAAGGGGTTGAATCTGCATCAATATTTTTCAAAATCAACACTAAAATCACTAACATTTAAAAAAAAAATGTTCGTATTTGATATCTAAAGAAATTTAAAGTATAAAAAATATGTTGCAAAAAAAATTGTGTATTTTGAATCAACACTTCAAAATCAATATATATTTTTCTACCCAGAAAAATGGGTACTCAGTAAAGTTTCCATTTCATAGTTTAAATTTTTTTACTTTGCTTTATCATCATAATAACTCTCCTTTAGATACTGTTATTTGAAAAAAAAAGAAATTTTTCCCAACTCACAGTCTTGTCCTCTATATTATGAATAGTTGTGATCTCCTCCCACCATAATGATGCTCTAGCTTGCAGTTGAGAATTTGATAGTCTAGCTTTTAAATTGTCAGGATACACATACAGTTGAAAATATATGTTGATGTTGAGAAGACAAGTCTCCATTGCTTTCTCTAACTCATCATCAATGCTTGGAGGCCTAATCTTTTTAAAATCCCCTTGCAGTTTTATCTCCTATTTCTTCCCTTGACTATGTATTATTGGATGTGTTTTTATTGAATTGCATTCACCTTCCTTTTAATATTTAGGTGTAATGTCCTTACTCTCATCCATGCTATCTGGATTTTTTTTGTTTATAAGACTCCTCCCTATCCTCCTCCTATACTTTTGGTTCTATCATTTTTAGATTTGAACTATCAGTTAATTTTTTTATTAGCCTTTCATGCTCAACATTAACTTTCAAGAACTTTCTATTGTTCGCTCTAATACTCACTAATTCCAGTTTTAGTCCTTTCACCATATCGAAAAAAGATATTGTATGAGGTTTTATTTCACCTCCTAAATGTATTTATATTTCCTCTCCTCCATCAAGAGATTTTTCAAATGGTTCTGACATCAGTCATCTAACTTTTACTCCTTATTTTTCAAAAACAATATACATTTATTTTGTTAAGTAAAGTTGTGATTTGTATCATAGGCCATAGTGCTACAAACTACATCTTTGGCACCACATGTAATGTACCTAAAGTTGACATCAAAATAAATTTTATTATTCTACTTACACTCTTACTATATTCATTCTCATAAATGTGTGAATTTACTTCATTTTCACATAAATAGTCAAATTTATGGCTTGCTTGTTTATTCTGACATTATATTGCTACATCATGCTCATTTTTACTTTAACCTTATGCAAACAGAGTTTATTCAACATTGTTTCTTACCTTTTCTAATAAGAATTCTATATCATTTTATAAAAGAATAAGATTAAAAGTAATAAGGTGGCTTTACCACCATATCACCATACCATACATCCTAAGTTAATGATGTTCTATGTATTTTTCACCGTTTAGGGGTTTCTTACCTAGTTAATAAACATATTAAATTATTTCCTGTGTGGTTAACAAGGTTTATAAAACATTTGTAACTTGTTATCTTACCTTTGATAGCGAATAAACTTTATCGTTGCACTCTACATCAACCTTATGATTTGAGACTAATCTGCCTCAAGTATATAATGTTGTGCCATGTGAAACATAACCATTTGGCTTCCATTACTTCATTTGACATTGACATGCCCACATGATGTGTCAGTAAGGAAGAGTTTATATTAGTCAATTTGATTCAATGATGAGGAGCTTTCCTTGGTGTTTGGTTATGTTTACTAGTACACCACTTTCTCCTCAACCATTTCTATTTTTTGTTGGTTCTTTAAGCGCTAAGTAAGATTTGAATTAGGGTTTCCTTCCTCTTTGATTCTAACACACTTCGGCTCGTTATATTATTCCTTTCCCAAATTCATGTACCTATTGACATCAAGGCAAGACTAATTGTGTAAGAAGTTATGGTGGTCCTAAGTAGCTTGTTAACTTGGTAGTTTGATACAACTATGGAAATGATAAGAGGTAACACATTCCTTCCGGTCACATTGTGTTGTCGCATACTTTTTATTTTCCTTGAATTTTTTTTGGTGTGTGTTATATTATTTCCATGGCTGGCCCCATTAGTGAAGTCAAGAGGTTAAGGGGGGGCTGTGACCCTCTCCTTCATTGTGCTGGGTAGAGCGGGGGGACACAAGGGGGAATGGAAACCCCCCCTGTCGAGGGGTTTGAGGGGGGTGGTAGCCCCCCTCTATGGGGTCTAGGGCAGTGCCTCAAGGAAAATATTTATGGACCCTATATTAGGTTGGAATACCTACCTATGGTTTTGTGCATGGTTATCACACATGATTTTGTGCATGATGGTTTTCTTCCCATGGTATTTTGTAGATTCAATCAAGGGAACTATGGTTATGTTCTAATCCAGGGTTAATGGATTGGTGTTTATGGATGCTTCGACATGTAAATATATGTATTGTGACATAGAAAGTAATATAATGAAAAATAAATCTAGTAGTATTAGTTTTCGGATCCAGGAGAAAATCTTTGTGTATATCTATTTATGTTTTATGATCTCACCATTGTTTATTTTCTGGTTTTAGAATTCATATGCAGATAATTTTTGTATAGGATTAAAACCTTCATTTGGTATCAGAGTTTTTTTGGCTTCAATGGGGTGCCTTTCCTCGTGAGGGGTTTTGCTCAAGCCTATGCTAGACCTTATTCATTCAGAGATTTGCAGGATTGATTATTGTGGTGAAAGAAGATGGTGAGCAGTAGAAAGATAGGGATCAAGAAATTTAATGTTTATACTTTTTAGTTGCAAAAACTTAAGATGGAGGATTTGCTGGTGGATAAAGATGAGTGGATCATGATAGATCTAGATACTAAATCAACAATAATGTTAGCTAAAGACTGGGTGAAGTTGGATCGAAAGGAAAAGAGCACAATACGGTTGTGTATCTCAGATTCGATATTGTTCAATGTATCAGGGGAGGCTTTGGGGAAGGATTTCTTGGACAATTTAGGGACTTTGTACCAATATAAGTCTCCGATGAATAAATTGTTCACACGGAAAAAATTGTATAACCTGAGGATGAAGGATGGAGACTTGGTGATAGAGCATATGAATGCCTTTAATATTGTTGTAATTCAATTATTTTATGTTGATATAAAAATTTCATATGAAGATAAGTGCACTAGTTTGTTGTGTTCTTACTAGATTCGTGGTATAGTCTGGTTGTTCCAATAGATAGCAATGTGATTGCCTTGTAGTTTGATGAAATAGTCTGATCCTTGCTGTTGGAGGAGATGAGATGAAAAAATATAGAAGGCCATAATGGTGATTCCTTGTGTATACGAGGATGGTCCTAGAATAGAAACAAAATAAATTCTCGAGTGGGAGATCTAAAACTAGAGGGATATCTAAATCTCGAAGAAAACCTGTAAAGGTGTGATATAAATGGGGAAAGGAAGGGCACTTCAAAGAAGAATATAGATCTAAAGCTCTTGAGAAAGGAAAGGTATCTTATGATGCTCCTTCTGTAGAGCTGAAAACCACCTTGGATGAAGGTGGGGATGTGTACTTGGATTCTTATTAACGTACACCTATAAAGTGTGAGGCATGGTTGATTCACTCAAGTGAATCCTTTCACTTCACTCCCCATATGGATTGGTTCTATGAGTATGATAAATATGATGGTGGTGATACCTTCTTAGGGGATCGCGGGAAGGCTAGAAATTTTGGTCGTGGAAAAGTCAAGTTGAATTTGCAGGGTGGAAGGGTTAGAACACTTTTGGGTGTTCTAAATATTCCTACATTGGCCATAATTTGATCTTTGGAAGCAAGCTGGATGATGCAGGTGTAAAAATAGTTTTTGAGAAAGATACCTACAAGATGGTTTCGAGAGAACTCGTATTGATGCACGGAGTTTAGATTCGAAGTTTTTACAAGCTTTAGGTTAGCACGGTTATTGATAGATCAATAGTTTTGTGGTTCTTGAAAGTGGAGTAGGAAATCTAGTGGTCTCCAGAGAAAATACCATGATATGGCATCAAAGTCTTGGACATATTGAATAGAAAGGCCTTCGAATACTTCATGGTAATGTTATGGTAGAAGGTATGTATAATTTCTCTCCAGATTTTGATTTCTGGGAAAATTGTGTATATCGGAGGTAGAATTGGGTGAGTGTCCCATCTGGTGCTGAGAGGGCAAAATTGATATTAGAGCTTGTGCACAATGATGTGTTTGGACTTGTGTCGATTCCATCTCTATGTATGTTTGTGTACTATGTATAATTTATAAATGAGTTCTCAAGGAACACATGGATATATTTCCTCAGGAAGAAATAGTAAGTCTTTGACAGGATTAAAAATTTTATGACTTTGGTGGAAAACCAGACAAAGAAGAAGATAAAGGTGCGAGGAACGGTGGTGGTGGAGAGTTTTGTAAGAAGGAAATTGAAGAGTTATGTAAGAAGTGTGGTATATCACAGCAGAAAACTACTCCATACACACCTCAGAAAAATGGAGTTGTAGAAATAATGAATAGGATGTTGATGGAAAAGGAAATAACAATGCTCAATGGTGTCAGATTAGGACATGAATTCTGGGTAGAGGGAGTGGATACTACATGTTCCCTGATCAATATATCACCTTCATTATCACTGAAGGATAAGACTCCACAAGAGTTATGGACTAGTTAGAAATCCTCTCTTTCACATCTGAGGGTATTTGGATGTGATGCATATGTACATGTTCCAAAGGAGAAAAGAACCAAGTTAGATAGTAGATCTGAAAGGTAAATATTTATTGGGTATAAGGATGGTTTAAAAGGTTATAAGATTTAGAACCCAGAAAAAGGGAAGGTTGTGTACCACTAAGATGTGGTGCTTAGAGAGGTGAAAGATGTTACTAAACATGAAGTCCTACCAAACAAACATTAGAAGATACAGTTTGAGCTAAAGGAGAAAGAATCAGACTCTACAACAAAACAAGAATTAGAATATGAAGAGTTAGAAACTCTAGCTGTGAGAAGATCAGTTTGAGAAAGAAGGCAACCATAAATGTATAGTGCAACTAATTTCCATTCAAATTTTTCATTTTCTATTTCTGATGATAATCCCACAACTGTCAAGGAAGAAGTAGATTCAGACAATGGAAAACTCTCGAAAGAGGCCATGGTTGATGAAATTGTATCTTTTCACAAAAATAAGGCTTGTGATCTAGTGGAGTTTCTGGTTGGAAGGAAACTCATTGGAAGAAAATGGGTGTGTAAGAAGAAGATGAATGCAGAAGGGAAGGAAGAGAAATGCAAAGCTTGTTTGGTATTGAAAGGTTATTCCCAGGTGTCGAGTGTTATCACTCCATAATTTATTAAGGATGTGAAAGAAACTGCAAAGGTAACCAAAAAAACACTTTTAAGTTTAAAATATATCCCTTATAAACTCAGAGAGGGATCTCTTTGTCAGATGTAGACTTGTTTGTAGTGGGATTTTATGCTAGACGTGAAACTTTAGAGTTTGGTTTATAAAATGGTTGGGTTGGGAAAGCAAGGAAAGCAATTGGGAAATGGAGTGAAAGGGGCTTAAAATGATGAATTTACAGAAATATCAAGCTTAAGTGTAACAAGGCAAGATAGGCATACTACTGGATATTTGAAATTTTTTGAAATGGAGAGGGAAGAATAGATTAAGATTCACTTGAAATATAGAGCATTGTTACCTAAATTTTATGTTAAAGTTCAGTGGAAAACATTTATATTTCTTTAAGCCAGCACAAAGTGTATTGAAACATTTTTTTTACTTAATATTCTTAAGAACAATAAAGCACTGAATGACATATGAAAACAAAATAGAAAGCAAGGTTACAACAAGAAGCACTTCACCATATAGTTATGACACGTGAATCATGTAAACAACTTTCTTGTATTAATGAAAAATGGCCACTTGAGCTCAGTAAACAACTTTACATTCAATGGCAGTATTTCTTAGTACGAATACCGACATTAATACTTCAAATTCTGAAGTATTTATACAAATTCTATCTAAATATATTGACATAAAATATCAATATTTATTACAAAATATTTCAAAACTGTGTTACAAAAATAGAACTAAAATATAGGACATCTAAACTGTTGAATCTTTCGGGACTATATTTGAGGATTGTTGGTGATAAGCAACAATAAGCTGAATTTTATAGAAAATCTAATTTGATGAAGTGACATGCAAGTTACTAATTGTCCATGATCTTTTTCCTCACGAAATTTTGTAAATTAGGGTCCAATGCTCGCTTTGAATATATCAATACATGATAGTTGTGCAACAACGGAGAGATCTTTTTGTATATGAGGATTTTACCAACAAAAATGTCTTTCAATTCTTTAAAATGCATTTCCACCTGTTCAGAAAATGCAATTGAAAACAATGACTTAAAACAGGAAAATTCTGGAAAATAGGCCTTCCAAGATTCATTCGAATCTCCGAAACCATAATAGCTATTAGAAACATGAGAGAGGTTTGTTTAAATGGGTTTATTATGGAAAAAAATTTCTTTCCATTTTCAAAAGTGTGTTCTTATTTTTTTGGAAGCCATGCTCTAAATTACTATGTTGTATAGGAAAAAACATAGTTTTAACTAACCATTTTTCCAACTTCGTGTTGACTTTAATTGCCAGCGTTCACTATTGATCTAGTGGAAGTAGGATGAAATGGATATATGATGTTCATGGGGGAGATGATGTGGAGGAACATGGTTGGTAGAAACAATTTACATATAACCATGGAAGGAAGGTGTGGGAAGGGGGTGGTAAGTGGAAGAGGGAAAGTGGATTTCAAGAGGGGGGGTTCAAGGTGCTAAATGATTTTAGGTGAGGGGCTACAAAATGGTAGAGAGGATGCCATGTTTTAAAAGAGGGAAATGAGGAACCCGATTTTCAACCCCCCCATTCATGATTAACTGTGGGAGGGGCTGGGAGGGGCCGAACCCTATCATCCATCGTTGGTCCGAGTAGTTGAATCTTGCTCGTTTCTTCATGCACACCAATTATTACAAAAGATAAAAGTGTCACATCTAACCATAACTTTATTACAACTTATTATAATCGTGATTAAATGATGTGAATAATTAATCTAAATTTACTTAATTAAACTTTAATGTTGCATTCTGACCCACAAGCATACTTTTCATTTGTTCAAAGGTTTCATTTTTCTTTTTCTACTTTTTTTTGGAAATAATTTTGTAGAATGGAATAATATTTACAACATATTATAAACAAAATTAGAGAAACAATCAAGTAATCCTATAAAATATTGGACCCTAACAATGGCTCTAATGGGGATGGAACTCTCCTTGCGAGGTGTAAAGAAAGTTGTAGATCAGTAGGCTTGATCCATTGGGTAAAATATCCTTAGTCTGCAACTGAATTTGATCCATCTATAAATCCAAACAATAATACCAGAATTCCCAAAGAAACTGCTGGAAGCTGACACAATGCTGAAAACAATGCTCAAACCATTGAGCTTATTTATGTACATACCAATCGATCCTAACATTTGAGAACCAAATGCTAGATTCAAGCAATATAAAACCTCCAATATAACCAATCAAAAAGTAGATCCAATACCTGAGATCCTTGATTGTTTGTAAGAAGAATCAAAATAAGAACTTGTAAGGGAATTGGAAATCGATTGTGAGCTTGATCTTCACAACATAAACATAATCAAAACTATGTAGTGAATAATCCCTCCATATAAATAGCTATGGGATCGTGAAAGACATTACTTATTGCTTGATTTTCAAAGTATTCTACTAATTTATAGTCATGCTTGGGAAGTTCATATACACTTTCCTTACCATGATACAATTTCTGTTGTGAGTCATCAAATCTATTCTCAAAACAATCCTCAACCTCAATATCAAAATGTCGCACTACGATTTCTTGTTTTGGCTCACAAAGGTCCCGAAAGAAATGATTTTGACATTGTAAATTGTGGCCGTGAATTTGAATTTCTAAGGCTTGAAGATCCTTCTCAATCTGTTTATTAAACTATGCTAAAAATATGGCCTTGGCTTCAGAGCTAGATTTTCATTTCTTTAGATAAATAGGCAAAAAATATTAGAAAACCTCATCAATTTGATCATCATCAAAATTATCCCAGTATTCCTTGAAACCTTCAATAGAGATAGGGTCCACCACATACCATGTCATCTTGTTTAGAAAGAAACCTAATCAGCGTGTAGTGGAGTCACCATGAGTGTTCTGCAATATGGATTCTTTGAGAATGGAGTATTTGGATCAAGTTGAAAGTTGATTGGAGTCATGAGGTGAATGGTTCAACCTTCTTGTGTCTAATCATTGTCCACCATCAACAATTGGATATAAAACTTGATAGTCCTTTCTAAGGAAGATCTAACCTTAAGGGTTCGATCCCCAATATCGTCACCAAGATGTTATCACATTGTAATTTCTTAAGGTTGTGAAATAAATTGCAAAGGTAACCACAAAACCACTTTTAGTTTTAGAAGTTATCCCTTCTAATATCATAGAGGTACCTATCTATCATATGTAGATTGGTTTGTGTGGATTTTAGGCTAGATGTGAAAGTTTAGAGTTTTGTTTTCAAAATGGTTTGGTTGCAAGAAAAAGGAAATCCATTGGGAAATGGATTCAAAGGGGCTTCAAGTGATCAATTTGCAGAAATATCAAGCTTAAGTGTAGCAGGGAAATATATAGATGCTACTGGACCTTTGAAATTTTGTGAAATGGCGAGGGAAGAATAGATTAACATTCATTTTAAATATAGAGCATTTTTATCTAAATTCTATGTTTAAAGTTCAGTCGAAAACATCAATATCGCTTTGAGCTAGCACAAACTGTATTGAAACAAATTTTGTACTTAATCTTTTAAAGAACAATAAATAACTGAATCACATATGAAAATAGAAGAAAAACAAGGTTACAACAAGAAGCACTTCACCATATAGTTATGACACATGAATCTTGTAAATAACTTTTTTGTATTAATGCAAAATGGCCACTTGAGCTTCGTAAACAACTTTACAATCAATGGTATTCTTTCTCAGTATGAATCCAGCCATTAATACTTCGAATTCTGAAGTATTTATACAAATTCTATCTAAATATCTTGACATAAAATATCAAGATTTATTACAAAATATCGCAAACTATGTTAGAAAAAAAGAACTAAAATATAGGACCTCCAAACTGATAAATTGGTTGGCACTATCTTTGAGGATTGTTGGTGATAGGGAACAACAAGTTGAATTTGATAGCAATTCCAATTTGATGAGGCAACATCCAAGTTACTAATTGTACATGATCTTTTTCCTCGAAAAATTATGAAAAATAGGGTCTAGTGATCCCTTTGAACATCTCAATCCATGACAACTATGAAAAAATTGAAAGATAGTTTTGTATACGAGGATGTTACCAACAAAAACCTCTTTCAATTATGAAAATTCATTTCCACTTGTTCGGGAAATGCATTTCACAACAGTGGCTTAAAACAAGAAAATTATGGAAAATATGCCAAGATGAGAGAGATTTTTGTATATGAGGATGCTACCAAGAAAAAAATCTTTCCATTTATGAATATTCATTCCCACTTGTTCAGAAAATGCATTTGACAATAGTGGCGTAAAACAGGAAAATCCTAGAAAATATGTCTTCTAAGATTCATTTGAATCTCCCAAACCATGATAGATGTTAGAAAACTGAGAGAGGTTCCTTTTAATGGGTTCGTTTAGGACAAAAGAATATTTCGGTTTTGAAAAAGACGTTCTTATTTTTTTGGAAACCATGCTAAAAATTAATGTGTTGTATAGGAAAAAACATAATTTTAACTGACCATTTTTCCAACTTGGTGCTAACTTTAATTGCCAACATTCATTATTGATCTCGTGGGAGTGGGATGAAATGAATACATGATGTGGAGGTGGGGGATGATGTGGAGCCACATGGTTTGCGGAAATAATTAGCGTATAAGCATGGAAGGGAGGCACAAGAATGCAGTAGTAAGCGTAAGCGAGAAAGTAGATTTCAGGGGGTGTGGTGGGTGCAGGATGGTAAATGGTTTAGGTGGGGCATCAGGGTGGTAAATGGTTTTAGCCAAGGGGGGTGTGAAATGGTGGAGAGGATGCCATGTCGTAGAATTTGGAAATGGGGAACCTACTTTTCAGACCCCCTTGCGCCATCCCCCCTGTGATTAACTATTGGAGGGGCTGGGAGGGGTCAAACCTGATGACCCAGCATTGGTCTTGGTAGGTTGAATCATGGTCATTGCTTCTTGCACACCAATTATTACAAATAATGAAAATGTCACATCCAACGATAACTTTATTACAACTTATGCTAATCACTATCAAAATATGTGATTAATTAATCTAAACATACTTAATTAACCTTTAATGTTACACACTGAGTTACAAGCATACTCTTGATTTTTTCAAAGGTTTCATTTTTCTTTTTCTGTATTTTTTTTCAAATAATTTTGTAGAATGGAAAATGATTTACAACATCTCATATACAAAATTACAACTATAATCAAGTCATCCTATGAAATATAGGACCCTAAAACAGGGAATTCATTTTGGTGATATCTTTTCTCCTGTTTCCAAGGTAGCTTATATTCGATTACTTTTATCTATTGTTGTTGCTTTGGTCTTGAGGTAGAACAGATGGATGTGAAGACAAAATTTCTTCACAGGGATCTAGAGGAAGATATCTACATGAAACAACCTGAATTCTTTATGGTGAAGGGTAAGAAAGAACTGGCATGCAGGTTAAAAAGGTCTTTGTATGGGTTAAAACAGTTTCCAAGGATGTGGTATCAGGCATTTGATATATATATATATATATATATATATATATATATATATATATATATATATATATATATATATATATATATATATATATGTATATATATATATAGATACATACATACATACATACATACATACATACATACATACATACATACATACATACATACATACATATATATATATATATATATATATGGCGACTTGGCTTCACAAGAAGAAAAGAATATCATTGTGTGTATTTTAAATTAATTGGTGACCATGTTATTTATTTCGTCTGGTATTTGGATGATATGTTGTTGATTGGAATTAACAAAGAAATTATCCAGGAATTGAAGACCCAATTGTCCTACAAATTCGACATGAAATATATTGGTGTTGAAAACTATATTTTGGGTGTGGAAATTAAACGATATCAAACTAAGAGGAATCTCTAGTTAAACAAGAGGAAGTATGTCAAGAAAATACTGCAGAGGTTTAATATGCAGGATAGTAAACCAGTGAATGTTCCTATTCCTGGAGGTGTAAAGTTATTTTCTTATCAGTGTCCCAAGATAGAAGAAGAGGAAGAGGGCATGTCCTATGGTCCATAGCAAGTGCAATTGGTAGCATGATGTATGCAATGGTTTGTACTAGACCATACATTTCACATGGAGTGGGAGTATTGAGAATTTTTATGTCAAAACCAAGGAAGGAGCATTGGACAACAGTGAAGCATGTTTTCAGGCATTTGCATGGCACCAATGATTATGGTATGTGCTACTAAGGAGTATCAGGATTGGACAAAGTTTTGGAGATCTGTGGCTTTGTTGATGCAAACTGGGATGGAGATTTGGATGAGAGAAGCTCTAAAAGTGGGTATGTGTTTAATCTATTTGGAGGTGCAATCAATTGGATGAGTAAGAGATAGTCTATAGAGGCACTTTCAACTATAGAGGTAGAGTACATGGTAGCCACTCATGCAAACAAGGAATTAGTTTGGTTGTAGAGATTGTGTTCAAGTATGGGGTTAGTACAATGAGCTACAATAATAGACTGTTACTGCGAAAGTGAAATTTTCTTGGCGAAGAACCATGCTTATCATTCAAAGACAAAGCACATTTATGTGCACTATGACTTTCCAAGCGATATACTTGAGGACAAAAAGGTATTGCTGGTAAAGGTGGACACTTAGAAGAATACTGCAAATGTATCAACAAAGAATCTGATGACGGAGAAGTTCTCTTGGTAGAAAAACAATGAGAATTGCAGGGGTAGACCAATGACTAAGCTATGATATGGAATGAAAACAACAAATGGGAGAATGTTGGATACACATTATATTATTTCCATGACTAGTCGTAATAGTCAAGCTGGGGGATTGGATGGGGGCCGGTAACCCCCATCTAGGGGGTCCAGTGTAGTGCCCCATGGGAAATTTTTTTGGACCCTATATTAGGTGGGCATACCTACCAATGGTTTTGCGTGTGGTTTTCTCCCATGGTATTGGGCATTATGGTTTTCTGCCCATGGTATTTTGTAGATCCAATCAGGGGAAGCATAATTATGTCCTAACCCAGGGTTAATGGAATGGGGTTTATGGATGCTTCAACATGTATATATATATATATATATATATATATATATATATATATATATATATATATACATATGTATGTATGTATGTATGTATGTATGTATGTATGTATTGTAACATTGAAAAGAATATAATTAAGTATCAATCTGGTAGTCTTGGTTTTGGGATCCAAATGAATATATATATATATATATATATATATATATATATATATATATATATATATATATATATATATATATATATATATATATATATATATATATGTTTATGTTTTATGCTCTTGTCATTGTTTATTTTATGTTTTTAGAATTCGTATGCAGGTAATTTTTGTACGAGGTTAAAATCAACAAATTTATCAAGGATTAGAGAAATTTTACTAATTAACAAGGTTTATTATTATTTCATGAGTGTCATGAGAATTTTATGAGAGCTTTATCCATCCATCCTTTCATTCATATTTTTCCCATATTTGATATTGGGCTCCTTGACATTTAATTTTAGATATAATCCAGAGAGTGCCACTCAATTCAGGTTTGGAGGTCTGGCAAAATTATTTTTCCATGTGATGTCTTTGTCCCAGGAAAGAAGGAGGGGTTTTCACTTTTCCTCTTATTTTTTATGGTTTTCATTTGGTTACATTGATGATTCTTGTTTCAGGTTTTATTTTACATTTAGCGATGTAACTTATTATTTATAATTACTTTTAGGAGTATTGATGGCAAGGGTTTACTATTCCCTTCAGGTATCAATTAGTGTTTAGGGTTTAATCCTTCTACTTCCTTTTTATTACTCAACATTATCAGAGTGAACCATCCCTATTCCTTAATTCCCTATGACGATAGTTTCATCCATTTGGGCCACCGAACTCTTTATCAATTGCTGCTAGGTTTCTGGTTCATTTGTTACATCTTTCTCTATGGATAGCTCTTAGACAAAAAAACCTCAGGTTTCCCAATTCCGTAGGTAAAAACACTATCCCCTTTATGAAAATCCATACCCAGTTTCTATTTATTAACAAGGTTTATTAATTGAAGTCTTCTCCTTGACATAACAATAAATAAAAAAATATTCCAATAGGTGTTGGAAGTCTCAACAATTAAATGAATTGCATTAGGTAATATTTGGAAATAAATTACTTATTTAATCTCACAGTTTCTGAAATTTGAATACAAATCGCTAACATAGGCTTCTCTCCTTCTGTTATCTCTATGTATGGCATACTTCTTGTTGGAAATAATACTGAGAGGGGGGGTGAATCAGTATTATCAAGTTCTTTTTAATAAATCTTCCTTATTTATACCTTGAATTATTCTTGTATGTCAGTACCATAAAACAATGAGCATGAACAAGAAAAACAGATAGTCACACCAAAGAACACCAGATATAAGGTGGAAACCCAATGTGGGTGAAAACCACCTGTTGCAATATGTCTCTATCTTCTTTCAATTAGAAACTCCTTTTACAATGATTTTGTACTGGTGCAGTCCTTTACCAGTACGCAGGCTGCAACCTGCAGAGAGCTACAACTCTCTCTCGTTTTCCAGTCTCTCCTGGAAGGGAGCTACAACCCCCTACTTCTTTTCTTTCAAGGACCACTTTTCATAAATTTTCAAACTGAATCCATACACATCAAGTGATCATCAAGTACAAGTAAATCACCCAGTCAACTGCAGTAACAAGATCAATAGTAACAGTAAACTAAACCCAGAACACCTTATCAACAGAGAAAAATCCGTCAAATAAATGCCTTAATACAGATCCACAGTTTTTCTTTATCTGGCATGCGTTGCTACGCACTTCACCTTCCGCACCTCTGCGTATCCACGCAGAGAGCCTTGAACTGCACTGCGTATCCATGCACTGTTCCTTTAAACGCACCGCGTACCTTCACTGTGCCCACGAACCCACTACTTCTATCATGCCGCGTACTACTACTGTAGCCACGCACTCCCAGATGCTATCGCGCCGCGTATCTACGCACCTGCGGCTTCTGTAGCACCGCGTACTTTCACTGTGCCTCCGCACCTGAACCTCTGTCGCGCTGCGTGCCCACACACTGCGCCTTCTTCTGCTGTGCGTACCCACGCACTGCTCCTTCTTCTACTGTGCGTACCCCCGAACTTGCACCGTTAATCACCTACGAACCTCTAATTAGGGCCGAATTGGCAGTCTACCAGTGTGCCACAGATAGTCAGATGCCCAAATCTGATCATGCGCCCGAGAGATCACACTTCATAGATTCACTTTCAACTTCACTTTTATATAGATCAAGCTTTTAAACCGATAACCCAATATTTCAGATCTTAAGATATTCAATTTGCAAAAGATGCATTGGCCAAGTGATCTCCTTCCCTATTTATAGTCAAGCCCTTATCCACACCATGGGACAAAACCATCAATAACCAATACAAGGAATCCAAACCGGGGCTAAATTAGATCCTATACCACAGGCCAAAACCATAGGATCAAGAACAGCGGGCTAAATACCACGGGCCAAACATAAGAAATCCCATGTGAGCGCCCTTCTCTGCCTTGAAGTGAGTGAACTGGGGGTCCGCACCTCGTGAACGGGTATCCTACGGGTATGTATGCACTTTATCTATGATATTCCTGTGGGTCTGCAGCTTTTGTACGGTGTACCTGCGTACCTCTTATTTTCCAACATTTTGAGAGCCTGAACAGAGCATTTCCACTTAAGAGTGTTGCCATCAAGTACAACACCTGTAACATAGAGCCATACCAGAATCATAATGCCAACAATCTCCCCCTTTGGACTTGATGGCAACCTCAAGATCTTCAACATCATTCTCCCCCTTTGACATCAAGGGCAAAGGGTGTTGCTCCCCCTAAGAACATGCTCCCCCTGACTATAAACCAGATCTGCAAGGAAGAACCATAATCCACCAAACACCATAAATGACCATGAAAGAGATAGAGACATATTGCAACAATATTCAGACCAGCGTCCATGATCTCCTTCTGTAATTCCTCCATAATGCCAACAATGCATTATATTCTCCCCCTGAACCTGTGCCATTCGATCTTCAACCAATCCACAACCCAGCACATGTACGCATATACCCCAGATGAGCCTTGCGTACAACTAACCATCAGAAGAGATTCAACAACAATATGATGCATCAACAACCCCCAGCTTTTTCCTGAGGTATTCAAAGGTCTCCCTGGGCAATGGTTTGGTGAGTATATCAGCAACTTTTTCCTTGGAAGGAACATACTCCAACTTGACCTTTTGTTCAAGTACTTGTTCCCGGAGAAAATGATACTTGATCGGTATGTGCTTGGTCTTTGAATGCACGACTGGGTTCTTTGAAATGCTGATTGCACTTGTATTATCACATACGATGGAGATGGGTGGTATACAAGTGATTTGAAAATCCTGCAAGGTCTGCATCATCCAAAGGAGTTGAGTGTAGCAAGATGCAGCAGCAACATATTCCGCTTCAGCTGTAGACAAGGCAATCGAACTTTGTTTCTTGTTGAACCAAGATACTAATCTGGAACCCATAAAGAATGCACCACCACTTGTGCTCTTCCTGTCATCCACACTTCCGGCCCAATCTGCATCTATATAAGCATGAAGTGTGAGATCTGTATCTCTAAGATACCATAAGCCATAGTTTTGAGTTCCTTGAAGATATTTGAAGATTCTCTTTACTGCCTGAAGATGAGTTTCCTTTGGATTTGCCTGAAATCTTCCAACTATTCCTACTGCATGCATTATGTCTGGTCGGGTACCTGTCAAATAAAGTAGACTTCCAATCATAGATCTGTAGGTTGGTTGATGCACTGCTGCTAATTCATCATTTGCATTGAGGCTACATCCTGTGACCATGGGTGTACATACTGGTTTTGCATCTTCCATGCCATATTTCTTCAAAATCTGCTTGAGATACTTGGTTTGAGAAAAAAATATCCCTCCTTCTTTTTGTTGGATTTGCAAACCAAGAAAATATGTCAGTTCTCCCAGCAAGGACATTTCGAATTCTTTCTGCATTACCAAGGCAAAGCTTTGACTCATAGCTTCTTCATTGCTGCCAAAGATAATGTCATCTACATACACTACAAGTATTAGCAATTTGTCGTTTTCAACTTTTATATAAAGATTGCTATCTGCTGATCCTTTTGAAAAACCTTGTTGATGAAGATATTTGTCCAAACGATAGTACCAAGCCCTTGGAGCTTGTTTGAGACCATAGAGAGCCTTTTTCAATCTGCATACAAGATTTGGGTCATTTCCAAGAATGAAACCATCTGGCTGCTCAATGTATACTTCTTCTTCCAAGTCTCCATTCAGAAAGGTTGATTTCACATCCATTTGAAATACTTTGAAGTTTTGAAAGCTTGAGAGAGCAAGGAACATTCGGATGGCCTCAAGTCTTGCAACAGGAGCAAAAGTTTCTTCAAAATCTATTCCTTCTTGATGCGCATACCCTTTACAAACAAGTCTGGCCTTGTTTCTAATTACTTCTCCATTTTCATTCAATTTATTTTTGAAGACCCATTTTGTCCCTATAACATTCTTATCCTTTGGTCTAGGAACCAACTCCCAAGTGTTGTTCTTTTCGATCTGCTCAAGTTCTTCATCCATTGCTTTGACCCAACATTCATCTTTGCATGCCTCTTTCACATTTTGTGGTTCAGTAGAAGAGAAAATGCCAAATAGCTTGAAGCTTCTGCAATTGTTCTTCTTGTTTGTACACCTGCTTCTTTCTGCCCCAAAATCTGAGATTCTGGATGATTCTTCTGAACATATCTGGATGGAGTCTTCTCTTCTATCCTTATCTGCTCCTCTGGTTCTTCTTCTTCATCATTCTGTCTTTGAGGGTAGTCTTCATCTTCTTCGATATCTTCATGATTTACTTTCCTAGGAATGTATCCCTTCTCATTAACCACTACATCAATGCTGTCAACAATTCTTCCAAGTCTTTTATTGTAGCACTTGTATGCTTTGTTGTGTGGAGAATAACCAAGAAGAATGCCTTCATCTGCTCTAGGTTCAAGTTTGCCAAGTTGCTCATCAATATTCTTAATATAGCATTTGCACCCAAAGATTTTGAAGTGCTTTACCGAAGGAGTCTCACCATACCAAAGCCCATGAGGGGTTTGAGTGCTATTCACCCGGACATTTGTTTTGTTGAGAATAACAACCGCAGCATATGTAGCTTCACCCCAGAAAGTTGCGGGAGTTCTAGACTCATCAAGCATAGCACGAGCCATTTGTTGGATTGTTCTGTTCATTCTTTCCACCACTCCATTTTGCTGAGGAGTTCTAGCTGTAGAGAATTCTCTTCTTATCCCATGTTCTTCACAGAAATCGAAAAATTCATTTGAGGTAAACTCCCCACCTCTGTCGGATCTGAGGCACTTAATTTTGTATCCTGATTCATTTTCAACCAAGGCTTTAAAGGATTTGAATTTTTCGAATGCTTCATCTTTGTGCTTCATAAGTCCTAACCAGACAAACCTGGAGAAATCGTCAATGAATAATATCAAGTATTCTTCTCCTCGAGGTGTCCTTTTCCTGAATGGTCCACATACATCTGTATGTACTAGCTCAAGAGGCGTGCTAGCTGATCCTTCCTTCTCCGGAAAGTTAGTACTGGTTTGCTTTCCAAACTGACATGATTTGCATATGGTGTTGTCTGGAATTTTGATATCTGGAAGACCGCGAACTGCCTGATATTTGCATGCTTTCCCTATTTGTGAAAAGCTTAGATGCCCCAACCTCTGGTGCCATAACCAGTGTTCATCATCCTTGCTTAGATAGCATTGTTGTTGTCCTTCTTCAAATATGTATAGATTATTTGGAGTTCTTTCACCTTTGATCATTGTTTTACCTGTATCAAGATCACGAACAAGACATCCATTTGATCTAAATATCACCTCAGTTCCTTGATCACACATCTGGTTGACACTTAGAAGATTATGCTTCAATCCATCAACATACAAAACATTTCTAGCTTTGACCTTTTCCTTTAACTGAGCAGTGCCTTTTCCTTTTATAGCTGCAGGAGTATCATTTCCAAAAGAAACTTTCTTTCCCTTTTCTAAGGCAGAATATGATTCAAGTTTTTCTTTATCACCTGTCATATGCTTCGAACATCCACTGTCAATGTACCATAGATTTTCCTGTCCCTCTGCATAAAATGCTATCCCACATCTTTCTGTTTGTGGTTCCTTTATTCTCCATGTTTTGGTGCTTGAGGCTTGTTCCTTTATCTGCTGAAGCCTACTCCTACATTCAAAATCTTCATGACCAAAGTTATTGCAAATAGAATATTCAACTTCATTTTCAAGAGCCGAAAAGTTGTTATAGGTCCTTTTTGTAATCCCGGTCATACTTCTTTGTTTTTGAGCTTCTCTAGTCATGATTGTTTTATATGCAACACATTGAGGTGCTTTGTGACCAAAGTTATGGCAAGAGAATCATTTTCCATTGAAGAAACTTCTGCGGTTATCAAATCTTTCGGCCAAATGATTGTAATTTCTATTTTCATCCATTCTTGAAGCAAATTGAGAGGATTTTACCTGTGGCTGGTTGTAGCTTTTGTTCATCCTTAAGACAGATTGCCCCTGGTTTACCTGATAGTCATTTTTTGTTCTTGATGTAATTCGTCCCTGCTTTACCTGGTGATCTCCATTGTGCTTTTGCTCATTCCTTCTTGCTGCATCAAGATAACTCTTTGAGGTGGATGCTTGAGAAGTTTCTCCATTATACCCCAGACCTGTCTTGTTTAGTCGAGAACGTTGTACATTGATGATCTCATCCAGAGTTTCAGATCCTTTGACAAACTTAAGATTAATAGCCTTTGTTTTCTCAATCTCTTTTCTAAGACCAACAATTTCACCTTCTAATTTTTCAAGATATTTTTCCTTTTCATCAATTTGAAATTGTAGAGTATCAATGATCATATTCTTTTCTTCTATACATCTCTTGAGTCTAGAAATTTCTTCATAAAGGCTATCCACATCTATAGCATCCATGTAATCATCATCTTCAAATGCCATTAAAAGTTTATAGTCATTACCTCGTTCATCTTCATCACTATTTGATAGACCATCACTATCTTCATGAGTGTAGTAGCTTTTTGCATTCTTTTTCTTGTTCCATCTAGCAGGTTCCTTTCCTCTGTCAATATTATCCTTATGAGGACATTTCACAGCATAATGACCTACTCTTCCACAAGAAAAACATTTAAAAGGTAACTTACCTCTGAACCTTCCAGTACCCCGTTGAAGATTTCTTACAAAATTTGATTCTTCTTCTTCTTCTGGCGCATGACTTGCTTCATAGTAGTCTCCTTTGCCTGAAGCCTTGAAAGCAGCTTCTCTCCTGTCTGATGGACCTCCTTTTCTCATTTCATAAGCAGTTAGAATTTCGTGTAGCTGAGACATAGTAAGAGTTCGTAGATTTTCCTTTTCTTCTATTGCAGACACTTTAGATTCAAATTTGGGGGACAATGATCTTAAAACTTTTTCAACCACAATAGCCTCTTTTATTTCTTCACCCAATTTTTTCATGCAATTAACAATCTCGTCTACCCGAAGGAAATAGTTAGCCACACTTTCATCATTATACATTCTGAGATTCTCATACTGAATCCTGAGGGTTTGAAGTTTAGCACGCTTTACCTGTTCATCTCCTTCGTAGCTCAAGACAATCTTGTCCCATATTTCCTTTGTGGATTTATATTGCATAACCTTCACGAATTCTGTTTGAGATAAGCATCCCAGCAGAGTATTGATTGCTTTAGAATTTGTTTCATATTTCTTCTTCTCGGCCGGATCTGTAGGAGTAGCTGAAGGAAAAGTGTAGCCTGTATCTATGATATCCCAAACTTCTATACCAAGAGATTGAAGATAGGCAGTAACTCTTACCTTCCAATAATTGAAGTTTGTCCCATCAAAAATTGGTGGCCTGATTGATGCTTCCCTCTCGTAGTTGCTCATGATGAATGATCTTCCTTCAAGCGATCAAGCTTCTCTGAAGGACCTGCTCTGATACCAATTGTTGGAAATGATACTGAGGGGGGGCTGAATCAGTATTATCAAGTTCTTTTTAATAAATCTTCCTTATTTATACTTTGAATTATTCTTGTATGTCAGTACCATAAAACAATGAGCATGAACAAGAAAAACAGATAGTCACACCAAAGAACACCAGATATAAGGTGGAAACCCAATGTGGGTGAAAACCACCTGCTGTAATATGTCTCTATCTTCTTTCAATTAGAAACTCCTTTTACAATGATTTTGTACTAGTGCGGTCCTTTACCAGTACGTAGGCTGCAACCTGCAGAGAGCTACAACTCTCTCTCGTTTTCCAGTCTCTCCTGGAAGGGAGCTACAACCCCCTACTTCTTTTCTTTCAAAGACCACTTTTCATAAATTTTCAAACTGAATCCATAAACATCAAGTGATCATCAAGTACAAGTAAATCACCCAGTCAACTGCAGTAACCATATCAATAGTAACAGTAAACTAAACCCAGAACACCTTATCAACAGAGAAAAATCAGTCAAATAAATGCCTTAATACAGATCCGCAGTTTTTCTTTATCTGGCATGCGTTGCTACACACTTCACCTTCTGCGCCTCTGCGTATCCACGCAGAGAGCCTTGAACTGCACTGCGTATCCACGCACTGTTCCTTTAAACGCATTGCGTACCTTCACTGTGCCCACGCACCCACTGCTTCTATCGCGCCGCATACTACTACTGTAGCCACGCACTCTTAGATGCTATCGCGCCGCGTATCTACGCACCTGCGGCTTCTGTAGCGCCACGTACTTTCACTGTGCCTCCGCACCTGAACCTCTGTCGCGCTGCGTACCCACGCACTGCGCCTTCTTCTGCTGTGCGTACCCACGCACTACTCCTTCTTCTGCTGTGCGTACCCCCGAACTTGCACCGTTAATCACCTACGAACCTCTGATTAGGGCCGAATTGGTAGTCTACCAGTGTGCCACAGATAGTCAGATGCCCAGATCTGATCATGCGCTCGAGAGATCACACTTCATAGATTCACTTTCAACTTCACTTTTATATAGATCAAGCTTTTAAACTGATAACCCAATATTTCAGATCTTAAGATATTCAATTTGCAAAAGATGCGTTGGCCAAGTGATCTCCTTCCCTATTTATAGTCAAGCCCTTATCCACACCATGGGACAAAACCATCAATAACCAATACAAGGAATCCAAACCAGGGCTAAATTAGATCCTATACCACGGGCCAAAACCATAGGATCACGAACGGCGGGCTAAATACCACGGGCCAAACATAAGAAATCCCACGTGAGCGGCCTTCTCTGCCTTGAAGTGAGTGAAATGGGGGTTTGCACCTCATGAATGGGTATCCTGCAGGTATGTACGCACTTTATCTATGATATTCCTGTGGGTCCGCAGCTTTTGTACGGTGTACCTGCGTACCTCTTATTTTCCAACATTTTGAGAGCCTGAATAGAGCATTGCCACTTAAGAGAGTTGCAATCAAGTACAACACCTGTAACATAGAGCCATACCAGAATCATAATGCCAACACTTCTATCTCAAGTTACTATGAAATGACGGTATTAATATAAGTGCATTCTAGGTACCTAGCTATATATTGAACTCCTTTCTTTTTGTTGTAAGATGTGTCTAACTTGGTGCTAAATTTTATGGTATATTCTATACTTGCAACAATTACTTCAATTATTTATTAGGCCAATAACAACTTTTCTTCAAATTCCAATAACAATCACATTAAAACATCAATCGCATTCACTTTAGATCATCATTGACAATAATTATAGATTGCAAATCAATAATAAGTACAAGAAGATATGATATGATAAGTTAATTGTGTAAAATTAAATGTTTCAAGTGAATTTTATAATTAAGATGCCCAAAGGAGATGTGTCTTTTTAAATTGCATCACATATCTTTGTAAATTGAATTCTACTAAGTCTACACATTTACATTTTTACCCATATTTCTTAAAGTGTTGTAGAACATGTAAATAATCATCGACAATAAATCTTAGTAAGTATATTTATTTACACATTTCTCCTTATCCCATCGTTTACACAAATGTTTTCTAAAATTGTGGTGGGTAGTAACTAATGGTAAATATGTTATTTATGTGAGTATGATATATTTTCAATCAATGGTCATGTCCTTAGAGACATGAATCTTCAAAACTAATCATTCATTAATTATTCACTATGTATATATATAAGGCTTCTAGAAAAGGGAATTATCCCCTAGTTTCTTTCTTTAACACTCCCAATCAACCAGGGAGGAATTCCAACTGTCAACATTAATTCATGGCTATGCTATCATGTGGAACTTGTCTCATCTCTACTGAGGATGGTTATCATAGTCCAGTAACAAATTATTGAAAGAAGGTGGGCCAAAATACCCTGCCACTCTTGCTAAAAAGACAAAGGAAAGTTATCATCTCTAGGGATAGGACCCCTACCAGGATTGATCTTTAGTGATCAAGCTATTGAGCATCATGCATCCTATTAATAGGGAATATAGTAGTACCTAATTCATTCTTCATCAGTACCAATTAAACCTAGCCATATTTCCCAATTCACTAGAAAAATGGGAGGTACCTTCTAAGAGTCCCAAACTATAAGGCTAGGATGTATGTTGGGGTTTTGACAGGGGATGATGAACCACTCAACCTATTTTCATATAGTGTACTCTATATTGGATGGTGAACCACTCACCCTATGCTCACATTCTAGGATATTTAATCCATAGGGGAAGGTGAACCACTCACCCTATTCTCATATAGATCCAAGAAGTACCCAAGGTCTCGAGGAGCTCCGAGGGCTAAATGCTGAATTTAATTGGGACTCAGATGGGAGGTCCTTTCCAAAAATAAAAGGCTCTCTTTGATGGAAAATAACTTGGCCTTTCACAAAGGCTTTGTGAGGATGTCAACAACTTGTTCATCTATCCTTATTCGTTGGAGCCTTATTGCTCCCCGTTGTACCATATCTCAAACAAAATCATACCTAATATCAATATTCTTAGATCAGTCGTACAACACAAGATTCTCTGAAAAGTGAATCCCACCTTGACTACCACAATAAATGATGTTGGTATCTATCATGTTCTCAAATAGCTCACTAAAGAGCTTGATCAAATAAATGGCTTCACAACAAGCCATACTAGCTACAATATATTCAGCCTCAGTGGTGCTTAGTGTAACATACTTTTTTTTAAGCTCATCCATGAGATGGAAGTGAATCCTAAAGAGAAACAGCACCTAGATGTTATTTTTATGTACAACGCACTTCCATCCCAATACACATCAATATATCCATGTAATCTCAAATCCTCAATAGTGTACATAAGTCCATAGTTGATAGTAGCATGAAGGTATCTTAGAAGATTGTTTGGAGTAACCCAATTCATATGATGAGGCTCAATCATAAATTGACTCAATGTATTAATAATAAAGCATATGTTTGGTCATTTTTTCACCAATAACATCATCGTTCCCACAAGAATTCTATATTCAATAGGATTTTCCGAAAGCAGACCAACAACCTCTCCACATGGCTTATTGAAATTTAATTCCATGCCACATCTTTCTAACAACTTCAAAGTATATTTCCCTTGAGAAAGGAAAATAACACCTGGATTTTTATAGGCCTCCAAGCCTAATAAGTAATGCAACAAGCCTAGGTCCTTCATCTCGAATTCAGAAGACAGCCCACTCTGACATTGATAAATGAGAGGATATGAACTGGTTATAAATAGATCATCAACATATAAGACCAAAATAGCTGGCATTTCCTTTCCAACCTTGAAGTATAAGTTTGTATTATCATAAGTCCTTATAAGTCCCAGCTTCATGAGATAGCTATCAATCCTCTCATGCTAAGCCCTAGGGACTTACTTTAACCATAAAGGGATTTCTTCAACATGCATACATGAGTTTATCTATCCTACTCTTCAAACACCCGAGATTGTTCCAATTAGACTTCTTCCTTATATGATCTTGTAAGAATGTAGTCTTGATGTCCATTTGATACAGGCTCCATCCTTGATTTGAAAAAGAGAAATAATGGATTGTAAAGTGGTGTATCAGGAAACTAGAGAAAAAATATCATCATAGTTGATTCCTTCCTTTTGTGAGAAGACATGGGCCACAAACCTTGCCTTATGTTTTTCAAAACTTCCATCAACTCCATGTTTAATCTTTTAGATCCATTTCTAAGTGACTAAAGACTTGTCTTGAGTCTAGGCACCACTTTTGATACATTGTTCTTCATATTCCTTAGCAATAACATATTTTTATACCTGATGCTTCACAACTTCTTTGAAAGTGTAAGGTTTGGTTTGAATGTTAATACTCATGGTAGCCAGGTATCCTTGATACTTTGTAAGCTTCTTAATTTCTCCAAAATTTCCTCTTTGTGTAGCATTATTTTTTGCATTTCAAAGTGTATCTCAAAGCCGTAATGGGCTTTTCTTTGCGAGGGAGGGACCACAACGAGATCAATCAAGTGGATCCATCGAGCCATCAACATCAGACATAGGCTCATTCATCATAGGTTCTTCTTTACTTTTAGCAGCATCATCATCCTTTCTTTTGATGTGGAGACCCCTTTCTTTTCCATGGTTATATTCTCCATCAAAGGTATCATCTCTACTTACTACCACACTTCTCTAACCATTTACATAAATTCAATATGCCTCTGAATCTTCATTATATCCAACAAATACATGTTTCTTCCAAGAGGCTTTGAATTTGTTCCTTTTCTCTTTTGGTACATAAAAATATACAGGACAAAAATTCTAAAATGGGCAACATCAAGTTTCTTACCATTGAATATTTCTTCGGCTGTCATAAAATCCAAGCCTTTGATGAAGACTCTTATTTTAAACGTTCAAAGCAATGTTCACAACTTCTCCCCATAAAAAAATTGGTGGGTAATAATCATGAATCATGGAATGGGTGGCTTCCATAATTATACAATTCTCTCTCTCGACAACTCCATTTTGTTTTGGATTATATGGAACAGTGATATCCCTCTTAATACGTACCTATTTGTAAAATTCAATGAATTCATTATATTCATATTCGGTTCCATTATTAGTTCTAAATGTCTTAATCTTCTTGCCTATATGATTCTCCACAAATTCTTTGAAAGAGCGAAACCAACTACTTCATCCTTCTTCTTCAAGAAAAAAATCCAACTTTTGTGGGAGAAGTCATCCAAAAATGTCACATAGTATAAGTATCCTCCCAATGAAGTCATAGGAAAAGGACCAACGATGTCAAAATGGATTAATTGAAGAATATTAGTTGTCTTGCTTTTACTAGAAGGAAATTGTTCCTTTATATGTTTTACTGCTACACAATCTTGACAAATTATTTCATAATTTATATGAAATTTGAGCATCATTGTGATCATGTTCCTTACACTCGATAAGAAATTATAATGTAAATGAGAAAATCTTTAGTGCCATAGCTTACATTTAATATAGGTGTCATTTGCCAAAGCTCCCAAAGGAATTCAACTATCTTGATAAAGAACAACAACCCTAAACCCAATCTTAAAAGAATATCTAAAGCTCTTATTCCATGCATGTACCATTCTATCAGTGAAGGCTACCTTGAAGCCTTTGTCCTCCATTGTAGAAATGGATACCAAATTCCTATTTAAATTAGGTGCATAGAAAACATCTTGAAGATGTGTGATTTGACCATAGTTCAAGTGAAGAGTGATGACTCCTAGTCCTTTCATACGGAAGGTGGCATTATCTCCAAGAATAATATTTTGATTAATCTTCCTCTCAACTAAATTTAAGAGAACCTATTTATATATAGTGAAATTCCTTGGCCTCCACTATAAATTAACCTATAATCCAAGGCGTCCAGAGGAGAGACAAACGATAAATAAGAAATGAGATATTACTCATATTTTTCTTCAAAAAAATAATTTCTATCATACATGAAATTTCTTGTCCTCTTGGGAGGTCGATTATTTCCTTCTCGAGCAAAAGGAGAATTCCAATTTCCTTTGTAGTTATACTTGTTGTTTCTTTGACTGTTGGTGTTGTCCCTTGAAGGATTATTCTTGTGGGGACATTCTCTAGCATAGTGTCCAAACTTGCTGCAACTGGAGAATCTTCCCTTACCTTTTCCTTTGAATATTTTCGAAGATCCTTGACCTTTCCTTCTTGAATTTGATGGACCAACAAAATTTCTCCTTTTAGCATGTGTAAAGAAAGTAGTAGATTCACTTCTGTTAACTGGCTCATATATTTCCATGATCCTTATTTCCTCTTGCGTAGATATACAAAATAGATCATAAAAAGCAAGTATTGTGTCATTGTTGAGAATGGTGGTCAAAAATGTTTCCCATGGCCTTGTAAGACCTCCAAGTGCTAAGGTCGAGTTCTCTCTTCTATAATTCATTCTAGCAGTAGCAAGTACATTTGGAGGAGGCTCCACCACTTTCCCTTGCACATAATCTGACACTTTATGTTCCTCCAAGTTCAAATCAAGTTTCGGAAACCAAGCATGATAATTTGATTTGACACTAAGCTTATACTTTGTGTTGAAATAAGCATGAGTAGCAACAGAGACTTGTTCCAACAGACTTTGTTGAACAACAATAATTATTCAATAGTGATTTCTTATCCTTTTCCTTAGGCTTGTCTTCACGTGGGAACTCATACCAGGTTATATTTTATGGTATGTTCTATGCTTACAATAATTACTTGAATGTTTTGTTATCCCAATAACAACTTTGCTTCAAGTTCCAAAAAAAATCGATTTAAAACCTTAGTAGCATTCACTTTATATCATTGTTGATAGTAAATGTAGATAGAACATCAACAATAAGTACAAGAGGATATGAGATGATAAGTGAATTGTGTAAAATGAAAAGTTTCAAGTGAATTTTATACTCAAGATACTCAAGATACCTGTCTATTTGTAAATGGGATCCCACATCTTTGTAAATTAATCTCTAGTAAGTTTGCACATTTACATTTTACCCATATTTGTCAAAGTGTTCAAGAACTTGTAAATAATAGTCGGACGTAACTCTTGGTAAGTATATTTATTTACATATTTTTCCTTATCCCATCTTTTAAGAAAATGGTGGGTAGTGACTTATGGTAAATATACTATTTATATGAGCATGACCTATTTTCATGAAATGGTGATGTCCTTAAAAACACGATTCTTCAACACTAATTATTAGTTAATTGTTTATTATATATAAAAAATTCTTCTAGCAAGTGGAATTAGCACCTAGTTGCACTCTTTAAGAGTTGGAGATATTCATTGGCCTATTACGACCATAGTCTTAATCTAGCATAACATTCTCTTTTTATATATTTTTTATTAGATTAAGTCTATCACCACTCAACTCCACTAATGTATGCAATAATGTTTATGTTGAGTATTTCAATTCACATATAAACATTGTTCAGGAATCTTGTTTATAGCCATATAAGGAAAAAAATAAATGGCCATTTTCTAATTTTTCTATTTCTCGAGTTCTGTAAGTGTAATGTCCCTCAATAAATCTCATAAAAAATACACAAAATTTTAAAAAATTTACTTATTTTACTACCATGCAATATTCTCAAATGACTTATTTCATACTCCTTAATTGATCTTATAATGATATAATTATGATCATTAAGTGAAGTAACCTTAGGAAAGGAATATAAAATTTCATGATGTAATAACCATTAATGAAACTTATTAATGCAAATCCTCTTGTTGCAGCTTTCCATCATTAACATTGTTCATTTAATCATTATTTTTAATAACACATTAGATGATGTAAGTTTCAACATCATGCACGGTAAGATGTTGAAACTTACATCATCTAATGTGTTATTAAAAATATTGATTAAATGAACAATGTTAAAGATGGAAAGCTCAAAGGGATAAAACAACAAACATTTATTTTATTAAACATTTCATGATGGATTTAAGTACTCACATAATGGCAAGAAGGGATTCCATCCTTTGTTGATTGTTAAATTTTTACAAAAGAACATAATTTTTAATTCAAAGCTAATTAACTAGAGGTCAATACATTCAACATGATGTCATGTTTAATAAATGCATTACCCCATATTTCTTCAAGCACAATGTCTTCATGCCATGGTTTTTCTCTACGGTGGAGTACCCCTTGTAAATTGTGTTTGATGATCTTCCACTCTTCATTTAATAATAACCATTACTTATTGACCTTATTTCCTGCAACAATATTGGTTATAATCCATCTTCCGATTGCTGCAAAACAAGTTAGTTTGGAACTATCGCTCTATTCTTTGTGAAATTCATGATTATTTCCTACAACGCTATCATTACTAAACATTAACACCATGACTATTGAAACTCGAAATATTATTAACCTTTTCATTGCATACTTAATTTGTATTTCCATATAGAAACCATTAATAATATTCTACACATTATACCTATATTCAAGAAAACACTTTATTTCACATGTGAAAGTAATTGTCATATCCATAAGTAATATTTTTCTTTTACATGCATAACCATAACTACTTAACACTTATAATTCCTTAACTATTATATGCAAAACCATATTTTTAATGCATTTAATCCAAATATAAAGCTATAAGAATATATTTGCACAACAGTGGTATTGTTTTCTTTTCCAATTATTCTACTTTTTGAAAACTATGGGAAATATTCTACTTGTTTCTTCTACTACAAAAACAATCTTGTTATTACCATTAATAATAAAGGTTAATATATAAAATAATGTCAGTCATGTGATCTTTACTCTCAAAACATAATTCAAATGCATACATTTATATGTGCATGATTATTTTTCTCATATTTCGAATGCAATATTATTCGAATGCAATATTAAATCTGGCATATTATGGAACTATGTCTTTTATTCACATTCCACATGCATAAAAATTCTAAAATCATTCCTATTCATCCTTAGTTTCACATGCGTTAAGGAAATGGTTAAAGGTTATGAAATAATTCTTTTTTATTCATAATCCATGTGCATTAAATAAATTCAATACAATTATAAAATGGTGAATGCATTTCCAAGGGTCAACATTTATTTATCAATGCAAAAAATGATCACAACATCAATATTCAATTTCCATTATGTAACGTATTTCCATATGCAACCCACATTTATATTATCATCCTTAATGCAAAACGTGGTTTCCATATAATAATTCTCCATGAAAAGGTTTAAAATAAACATACCATAACATTCCAAGAGGAATTAATGCATATTATAAATTCGAAGACTCGTTCCACACCCGCCATAATCATGCATTGTTGACACTGCATTTCAACTCAGTAGATTACTTAATAGTATGTTTCATAATTGATCATCGTGAAACTAAATAGTTTTTGTGCTAATTAGCCAACTCTTAAGCATGAAAAAGTGTTGGGAAATTATCTAGACAAATATAGAAATGGTCTTCATCTCCTTTAACAGAATAAAATGTAAAGTGGATGCATCTTCTTCTGGTGTTGATATTTGTAATCTACACATGGTGACAACAATTTGTTCTTGTAAGCTGTAAATGGACCAGAATACTTCAGAGACAATTTATAATATTTAACTAGTAATGAAGGAATATTTTAACAAAATTAACCATGCAGTCGTTTTGAAGAATTTATCATAGTTAAATTATCTTTCTACGCGCAAGAATTAATTTATCATAGTTAAATTATCTTTCTACGCGCAAGAATTATGTAATCTTTTCGAGAAAATAACATGGTTAACTTTTCTGCAAAAGAATCATATGCAAATGTTTTTCAAGAAAAATAGCATGGTTAAATTTTCTTTTTATGCACAAGAACAATGCAATATTTTTTTTGAAGATATTAACACACAAGAATCATGCAATACTTTTAAGAGAGATTAACACAGTAAATTTATCTTTCTACCCACAAAAAAATGCAATCATTTCAAGAAAAGCACACATGGTTAATCTATGTCTCTAAGCACAAGAATTGGTTGAAATGTTTTCAACAATTTAATATAAGTAACTAATTTTTGCACATAAGAATTCATCAGATATTTTCAACAAAGTAAACCTAATTTATGCTTTTTGGTTGGCTTGGAGTATGGGCTTGCTTTTAGACTAACCAATTTATGCATTGTAGGAAATGGCATCCCTCAATGTTATGGAGTATTCTTTAGTGCAGAAGGTGACCATATGTAACATGATGGAATACTACTTTACCATATTCACTCATAGAATTTAAAGAAAACCAACCTCTCCTTCCAATATAACTTAGAATTAAGCCCACATGATAAAATGCAGAGACTTATAGGAACAAGATAATAAATTACATGAGAATAGACATCCTTGCACACAAATTTGGGTTAATTAATCTGAATTTAAAAAATAATGCAACGAATTACAAATATAACCATAAATACAAAGATGCAACAAAAATAACATTTCATTTCATTAATATCAAAAACTGAAATATGCTTACAAACAAAATGGAAGTAAGACTAGCTTAGGTGATGGTATCTTATCTCTAAGAAGAGATGTGGCGGCTACATGCCTATGAAATATGTTACAATGAGGCTCAAAAGGCTATTTATTATTGAAAAACATGAGAAAACCTAAACAACCAAAACCCTTACCCTAGGAGATGTAACACCAAGAGTTTGTGGGCCTCGTTGGGGTTAGTTGGGCAGCCAACTTCCCGAGGTCATAACTTGGTCATATTACCTCTGTTTGGTGCATACGATACCTTATTGGAAAGCTCTCTGTTAGTACTAAAAGTTTTGTTATAGACCCCCACCTATGGCTTTGGACCTCTAGCGAACCTCAAAAAAAAAAATCTGGTTATGGGGTCAAAATTTTTGTGGAAGTTCAGGACTCAAAACACTGCTAAAAATAGTAAATGCTGAAATAAACAAGAAAAAAAATAAAACTGGCTGGAGTTATAGGTTGAATAGGTGGGTGGAAACTAATATCCACCTACATCATTCCTCCCCCCTTTGGAAGTAATGGTCCCCATTGCGTGCAAAGCCCCCATGAGGTGAGGAAATTACTGATGAATATGGTCCCCTATGAGCCACTTGCCTTAGTGCAGGACTTGGCCATCTTTGACAAGTTGGATCTTCTGTTGGTGAGTGTTCTTGACTTTTGTGTCCATAATCTGATCAGTTGTGGCATGTTCCATGAAGTATGGGTTTAACTTTTTTGGTGTGATTTGTTCGACAATGCCTGATGTGTCTAGTAATGGAAGGAAGTATGGCCAAAGGCAGTCCACATTGAACACTGGGTGCAAGAAGAGGAATGGAGGAATATTGAGCTCAAAAGAATTGTCTCCCACAACCTTGGTAATTGTGTAAGGACCATATCGGAGTGGTCTGAGCTTCTGATGGGCTCAGGTAAGGCATTTTTTCTGCAAATGCAACCAAACTTTGTCGCCCACCTGAAACTTATGTGGCAACCAATGTTGATCATGTTGCTAGTTGCACATGGCATTTGACTTCTCCAGGATGTTGTAAACCTGCTGCTAGATGTCTTGGATGCATTAAATAAATATGGTCGCTTTATCAGTCTCAGACAATACATGTGTGGATTATGTTTATGTAGTCGCCTGAGGCATGGCAACATTAATCAGACACAATGGTTGAAATCCTAGACCCACTTGAAAGGTATTGTGACTAGTCCATCTATGGAGAGCTTCATGTTCGATAATGTCTAGAGGCTTGACAGGAATGTGCACTAGGACTTACTATTCTTATTTGATATAATGGTTTGCAGGATCCCAAAATGTACCCATAATTGTTCACAGAAAAGTTTAGCAGTGTCCTCTGTAGTGATACTCTTCTTGCAAGCTGCCAACGTGTCGTACGACCTGACTCTAGTGTGCCTCCAAAATCATCTTGACATGCTTTCTTGAAGGAACACAAGGGTGCCCATGTAGCATAATAATTCATCCTGGAGGTGGAAATCAGGAAATTTATTTCCATCTACTAGCATCTGGTATGTGGAGGAAAACTCTAGATCATTTTTGTATAGATGCAACCATCCAAAGGTATCATAACCACAAGAGTTGGGAACAGTAATCAGTGCTACAACTGGGTGTTGGCTGAGGCACTTTACAACGTGATTTTTGCTACCCTTTTTTAATTGAATTTTCAAGTGGAATTTTTGTAGATATGTAAACCACCTCTGATGGCGATCGTTTTGCAACTTCCCATGTGTTTGTGTAAACTAAAGAGGTCAGTGATCATTGTGGATGATCGTCTCCTTCCAAAAAATGTAGTCCTTCCACTATTGACAAGTCTCCACAATGGAATACATCTCTTTATTATAGGTGGGGTAAAATTGTATCAGAAAGTGCCTCACTATGATAGTCCACTACAAGCTCATGTTGGGTGATGACTAAAGCAATCACATAGTCTAAGGAATCTGTCTCGATTTCAAATGGTTGTTGTAGTTCTGGTAGGGTGAGTGCTGGTGTAGAGTAGAGGCGATGCTTGAACTCAATGAATGCCTTCTTTTGGGACTCGGACCAGGAATTTTTTCTTTCACCCTGCCCTTAGTAATCTAAATCAAAGGCAATTTAATATGGGGCATCCCAACATGAACCTCCGATAAAAATTTTCACGGCCCAAAATGTTGTGAAGCTCCATTAGAGTGGTCAGGGCTAGCCAATATTGCATGAATTTGATCTTAGTTGGGTCCACATGCATGCAATGCTGATGTATGATGTAACCCAAGTATTAGACCTAGCTCATGCCAAATGTGGATTTATCCAAGTTGCCACATAGTTTGTGCTACCAAAGGCTCGTTTAAAGGACTACCGAATGTGTTGCAAGTGTTCTTCCCAACCCTTCCTAAAGACGAGGATTTCGTCCAGATAAACCACCATGAAGGAGGTGGTGAAGGGATACAAGATGTCATCCATTACCCATATAAAAGTATAAGGGGCATTTGTCAGCCCGAAGGGCATACCCAAGCATCCGAAAAGGAATTCCTTGTATTTAAAGGCAGTATTCCATAAATCTGTGGGATCTATTAGAAGCTGGTAATAACCAAACATTAGATCGATCTTGGTGAAATACCTGGCCCCCTGAGTTAGTCTAGCAGGTCATCAATCCATGGGATTGGATACCTATTCATGATAGTGATTTTTGTTAATGCCTGATAATCAAGGTAGAGCCTCCAAGTCCCATCCTTCTTATGTACAAGTACAATCGAGCTCCCAAAAGGCAAGGAACTTGGTCATATGTTCCCTTTTTGTAGTAACTCCTATATTTGTTGCTTGATCTCTTCATTTTCCATAACAGATCGGTGATATATTGACCCGTTGGGTAAAGTGTCTCTAGGAGTCAGATCGCTTGAATGCTTGACCTAACAATGCAAGAGTACCCATGTGGGTGAGGGGAGGATGTCCCTCTATTCCTCCATGATTGAATGTGTTATCACTCAGAATTTTTCCCTAGAAGTTATCAGAAGAAGGAAAAGAACGAGGTAACCACAAACCAATCTTTTAAGTATAGGTTCTAGCCAACCTATGACTTAGAGAGGGCTCTCTCTATATGATTTACCTTTGTTTGCTAGGAGTTTAGGCTAGTCCTTAAATTTCAGGGGATTCTGGATTTGTGTTGAAGGTTGGATGGTGGAATCCTTAAAACAGATGGATAGAATGAAGTCTCTAGATCATTGGGCTTTGGATTCAAAGAAGGACAACAAAACTGGAATTAACTCATTAAAGGGAGTGTTCAGAGGGTAAGCTAGCAAAGTGAAGTACAGGTCTTTAGGTCGAATGGGTGAAACGATCTTAACCACGATGACAGAGCACATAAGAATCCTCAAACCGAGATTAAAATGTGGAAAAGAGGTTAATCATGAGCAAAAGGCAATTGAGAATCCTTTACTATAGATCAAAGGGAAACTACCTAGACTAAGGAGCAACTAAGAATTCCTTAATTTAGATAATTTGTAGAAAACAATAAAATTCATAATAGTTGTAACAGAGTGCAATGAAGCAAATTCTGAGATATCATTCCATATTATAGCATTCATATTTTAGATACATTAAAGATTATGGAAAAACTTTTAAAGAAAGATAACAACACAAGAGAAAATACTTGTCTATACTTCACCCTACATATGAATCCTGTGAAATGTCTTAGTTTTATTCATTAATCCAGCTTGTTGGTACAAATAGTGATACAATAGCTTACAATCCTTGATCAAGGAAATCTATAGAAATGTCTAAGAATCCACCCTACATACTTTGAATTTTGAAGTATTTATACAAAAATTATTATAAAATATGTCAAAACAAACTTGAGATTTATTCTAGGAAATATAAATATCTTCTTGCAAGAAGATAGAGATAGCTAATGAACTGTTTCATGTTGTCCCTTTTTATTTCGTACTGCTGGCTTTAATGGTTGAATTTGTAGCCCTCTATGTTGGCTTGTAGTTTTGATCTTTCACACTAGAATCTTCTTCATTTTTTATCTTTCACCTGATACTCTCTGACCCTGATACTCTTTAACCATGTTGCCCTGTTTTCATTTGTTTACTTGGTTGCTTTTAATTTTACCGTGTAGTAAATTTTTTGCTGTAAATTTATCATAGTAAATCAGTCATTATATCCCACCATTCTACATCAGGTAATTTTACATTCACCATCCTCCTACAGATCTCATTAGCTTCGGTATACTTGGAAAATTTGGGCTTGGTGAGGAACAAGTGTTTTATCTCATGCTCAAGGAAAAACAAGTTTTCAAATGTGTTATATAGAACTTTTCCTATTGGCAACGCTTTTATGGATGAAGTTTTTGCTTGTTCCTTAGCCAACTGTTTGAGTCTGTTATCATAGTCCAGTTGTGTCATAAGTTTATCATTGATAACCAAAGGACTGGGCATACTTCTCTCCCTCAAAATTTGGAATTTAGCCATGAACCTATCAATGGCTATCTACATGTGGTGGAACTTTTCTTCTAAGTTAAGCATAAGGTTCCTTTTCGAAAGGACCTTCCTTATTTCCAAAATGGTCTCGGTTATATCTTCTATATTGAGTTCTTGGAGCTCATACCTATTCTTGCTGTTGAGGAAGTGGATGAGTCTATTAGCATCCTCAGGCATGTCTCCTAATTCTTCTTTGACCTTTTGGATAGTTGTTGGGTCCCTATAATACTAGCGATTACTCCATTACTATTGTAGTTGAATCCATTATTAATATTGTTGTGCCCCTATTATCCCCATATTGTTATTACTGTGCCCCATAGAATCCCTTTATTAATATTTTTTGTGGCTTTATATTATTATTGGTAGGTCGTCTAGTTTATATTGTGACTCCTCAGACTCCTATATATAGAAAGGAGGTTTTGTCATTTGAATCATCCAAGAATTGTTCATTTATGTAATGTAAAGGAGGTTGCCCCCTTGAAGAGGCTGAATTCTAAGGCATTGATCTATCTTTTCTATCTTTTCTTGAGCTGGTTTCATAACATTTGGTATCAGAGCCTTGGATTCTAGGGTTTTGCTGCTCCAAATAGGTCATCGTGGCATTTTCGCTATAACTTTTTTTCTGCGATGTTTCAGAAGCTAAGAAAAGAAACCCCATTTGAGAAGACATCGCAGTGAACCTCAGGTCCGAATTTCAGAGCTTTTCGCACTATATTTTCGGATATATGATCTGAAGAAGTTGGTCTTTTTGCAGACTCCTGAATTACATTCCAAACATGTGACTTGGGGAAAATCATCATAACTTTCACTCTGAGCATCGAATTGAAATTCCGTAAGAAGTTACAGAAAGACGACGAATTTTAGTTTCTTATAGGTAATTTTCAGAGCCAAATGTCGAAACAGTGACTCGTGGCATGTCGTACAAGTTCGCTCTACTGAACTAATCTATAATCAAGTCACTGTGGAGATTTCGCATAACTATTCCTTGGAGAATCCAATTTGGGTCAGATTGGTGGAATTGGAAAGAGGACACAGAGGGCTACTACAAATCGTAATTTTAGAACTGGATGATCAGAAAGTACAGAGATACATTAGAGGCAATATCAAGCTCCTACAAAGTAAAAAAGGTGTGTAGATTCTTTAAATTTTTGCTTAAGCTTGGTTTGAAAATTTATTTTGAAGGAATTCAAAGGGCATAGTAGAGAATTATTATCGGTAACTGATGCCCGAAGGAAAAAAAATGCAAACACCTAGTAAGCAACCTGAAAGCTCTAGCATGACTCATGAAGAAGAGGAAGAAATGCTACATGATATATCAAAATTACAAGAACAAGTGCAACAAATGTCACTCTCACAAAAGCTAACAGAAGCTAAGATAAATGGCATGGAAGCTAAGACGAATGGCATGGAAGCTAAGATGGACAACTTGAAGATAGATTTGAACACAAATTTGAAGACCGGCATGGCAGATTTGAAGACAGATTTGACAAATTTTCTACAAGAAATACTTACTAATGGTGAAAAGGTAGTGAAGGAAACTCATGATGTGAACAAAAGAAATGTTAATCATGATTTCTTACACTCTAATATGGGATCGAAGATCCACCATATTCCAAAAATCAATATGAGGAAGTTTGATGGCAAGGATCCCGCAACATGGATATTACAAATGGAGCAATTTTTCGATCTCAATAATGTGCAAAACACACAAAAAGTACGTATTGCAACTTTATATTTGGAACCAAATCAGTTTGTACGGTATCAATGGCTTTGCTCTCATAAACAGATTATCACTTGGGCCATTTTTAAGGAAGAATTGATAGCACATTATGAGGATACAAAAAGCAACACTTTTTTTAGCCAATTGATAAGTCTCAAACAAAAGGTTTCAATAATGGAGCACATTGAGGAGTTCCAAAAATTGAACATAAGGGTAAAAAATATTCCAAAGGAGCATAGGATTGATGTGTTCATAAGGAATTTAAAGGATAATAACCAACATGATGTTCGCATTTGGGCACCTGATTCATTATAGAAGGCATTCAGGTTAGCAAGAAAAATGGAACGAAAAGTTATGGCAACCAGGAAGCATACCACTCACAACTATAAAGATGGAAGTGTGGTTGCCCCTAGTCTTCCACAACCTATAAGGTTGGCACCACAACAATTGGAAGAAAAAAGAGCAAAATGGCTTTGTTATAGTTGTGATAGAAAATACATTAAAGGTCATAAGTGTGGTGAGAAGAAATTATTCTACATAGATTGTGAAGAGGAAGAAGAAAAGGAGCAAGAAAGGTCAAAAGAATAGGATATACTCCAAGAACAAAGCCTAGATAAAGAAGAAATGAATCTGACCATATCTTGTAATGCATTGGTGGGAATTACCATTCCTCAAACCATCAATATAGAAGGACAAATCAAGAAGAAAAAGGTAATAGTGTTGATTGATTCAGGAAGTACCCACAATTTTATTCATTGTAAGGTAGCAAAAGAATTGAATTGGTTCTTATATCCAGAACCAGAGTGTCAAGTGATGGTTGCAAATGGAGGAACAATAAATTGCTCTGGAAAGTGCCATAATATCAAGCTATCAATGGGAGAATATGTATTGACTAGCCCAATGCTTTCCATTCCAATGGGAGGTGCTGATGTTGTATTACGAGTCCAATGGCTACAATCCTTGGGTACAATAGCTTTTAATTTTCAAGAACTTTCCATGAAATTTTCCATGGAAGGAAAGGAAGTTGAATTAAGGGGTATTTCAGGGAAACTAGGAAAGATAATTAGTTCTAATGGTATGACAAAGCTTCTAAGAAAGGAACAAAGGGGTGTAATTGCACAATTATGTTCACTAGATGTTTCCACATTACAATCATTTATTTCTCGAGATCTCCAAAAAGTCTTGTACAATAATTCAAAGTTATTTGAGACTCCCAAAGGTCTCCCACCTATTCATGATCATGATCATGCTATTCATTTAATTCCAGGAAGTCTTCCTCCAAACATCAAGGCGTACAGATATCCCTATGCCTAAAAGAGTGAAATTGAATGTATGGTTGCAGAAATGCTAGAGGTTGGTATAATTCAACCGAGTCAAAGTTCTTTCTCCGCTCCAGTAGTATTAGTGCACAAGAAGGATGGATCAGGGCACATGTGTCCAGATTATAGGGAGCTCAACAAGCTCACTATTAAAGATAAGTTTCCCATTCCTATCATTGATGAATTACTGGATGAATTGCATGGATCAATTTACTTCACCAAGTTGGATCTTTGTTCAGGATATCATCAAATTAGAATGAAGACTGAAGACATTGTGAAAACAACATTTAGAACTCATGATGGTCATTATGAATTTTTGGTCATGCCTTTTGGCCTTACCAATGCACCTTCAACATTTCAAGGTTTGATGAATTCCATTTTCAAACCATTCCCTAGAAAATTTGTGTTAGTATTTTTTGATGATATACTAATCTACAGCAAGTCTTGGAAGGATCATGTTGAACATGTTGACAGGGTGCTACAACTATTGGAGGAGAATCAATTATATGCAAAAAGCTCCAAATGTTTCTTTGGAGTACAAGAGGTGGAATATCTGGGTCATATTGTATGTCATGAAGGAGTTAAGGTAGACCCTAGCAAAATTAAAGCCATTAAGGAATGGAAAATCCCCACATCCATAAAGCATCTGCGAGGATTTCTCGGGTTGACAGGGTATTATCACAAGTTTGTTAAGAATTATGGGAGAATAGCAGCACCTCTAACAACATTATTGAAGAAAGATGCATTTTCATGATCTCCAGTAGCAACAAAGGCCTTCGAACATCTTAAAGAGGCAATGTGCCAAGCACCGGTCTTAGCTACACCGGACTTCACAAAAACCTTTATTGTGGAATGTGATGCTTCAGGAAATGGAATTGGTGTTGTTTTAATGCAAGATGAAAGACCCATTGCTTTTGAAAGTCATCCAATCAAGGGAAAGTTTTTACACAAAGCTATTTATGAGAAGGAAATGTTGGCAATACTCCATGCACTTAAGAAATGGTGACCCTACCTAAGGGGAAGACACTTCAAGGTAAAATCGGATCATGATAGCCTTAAATACTTTTTAGAACAAAGATTATCCTCTGAAGAGCAACAAAAGTGGGTCACAAAGATGTTGGGTTATGACTTTGAAATCATCTACAAAAAGGGGAAGCAAAATGTGGTGGCAGATGCACTCTCAAGAAAGGATGAGGATGTGGAAGCATTGTTGTGCGCCATTTCTACTATCCAACCAGATTGGATAAACGAAGCAAGGGGGGAATGGAAGAATGATGAGGAAGTGTGGGAACTTATTCAAAAGTTACAACAAGATTCTAGTACATCTGATACATTTAACTGGAAAAATGATTCTTTATGGTACAAAGACTGCTTATACCTCTGTAAGAATTCCCAACTGCAACAAAATATTCTTATGGAATTGCACACTTCTCCCTTAGGAGGGCACTCAGGAATTTTAAAAGCTTACCACACGATTAAGAAGGAATTTTTTTGGGATGGCCTTAAATTGGATATTCAAAAATTTGTGCGGAATGTTTGATTTGCCAACAAAATAAAGTTGAAACAATTGAGACATTGGGTCTATTACAACCTTTATCCATTCCAAGCCAATGTTTGGAGGAGGTTTCAATGGATTTTATCATAGGTTTACCCAAGTCTGAGGGAAAGATTGTCATCATGGTGGTAGTTGACAGACTTACCAAGTATGCACACTTTTGTGCATTATCACATCCATTTAAATCCAGTACAGTTTCTACTGCATTTATGGAAACAATTCAAAAGCTACATGGAAACTCAAAGATTATTGTATGTGACAGAGATCCCATTTTCACTGGAAATTTTTGGACAGAATTATTTTCTTGTCTCGGTACTCAGTTAGCTCATATCTCATCTTATCATCCTCAATCTGATGGGAAAACTGAGATAGTAAACAAATGTTTGGAAGGATATCTTCATTGCTTTGTATCTGATAAACAGACACAATGGGTCAAATGGTTGCCTCTAGTTGAATGGTGGTATAACACTTCCTTCCATGTAGCAACAAAAATGACCCCATTTATGGCACTTTATGGATATCAGCCACCATCCATCACATCACATTTAAGTGAAAATTCTAAGGTTCAAGCAGTGGAACATCACATCGAACATCAACAACAACTCCTCCAACTCTTAAAGGATAACCTCATGTTGGCACAGAATAGAATGAAACAACAGGCAGATCAACATCACAATGAAAGAAGTTTTGATGTAGGTGATTGGCTATTCCTACGGCTACAACCATATAAGCAAATTTCCCTCAAGCAAGCTAAGAAGGATAGTAAATTATCACCAAAGTATTATGGTCTGTACAAGGTGTTGCAAAAGATTGGTACTATGGCATACAAATTGGAGCTTTCTGCAGCTTCCCAATTGCACCTAGTTTTCCATGTTTCATGTTTAAAGAAGGTCATAGGCAACAAGCTCCCAGTTCAAACAATATTCCCAGAACTTGACGAGGAAGGAAAAATTATATTGGAACCGGAAGCAGTCACAGAAACAAGAACTTGACAGCTATGAAATCGATCAATTTCGGAGTATCTTATCAAGTGGAAGAACTTATCCGTTGAAGATTCCACATGGGAGGATGAGAATTTTATACAAAAGCATCCATAACTACTCAAGCGTTGAGGACAACACTTTTTAGAAGGAGAGGGGTATGTTGGGTTCCTATAATACTAGTGATTACCCCATTACTATTGTAGGTGCATCCCTTATTAATATTGTTGTGCCCCTATTATCCCCATATTATTATTACTGTGCCCCATAGAATCCCTTTATTATTATTTTTGTGGCTTTATATTATTATTGTTAGGTCGGCTGGGTTATTTTATGACTTCTTAGACTCCTATATATAGAAAGGAGGTTTTGTCATTTGAATCATCCAAGAATTGTTCATTTATGTAATGTAAAGGAGGTTGCTCCCTCGAAGAGGCTGAATTCTAAGGTGTTGATCTATCTTTTCTATCTTTTCTTGAGATGGTTTCATAAAAATAACTTCTATAGATATCTTTACTAACTATGTTTGCTAAAAAATAACTTGAATTGATGGCAAAATATCCTTCACAGAGTCAATGATATTGCCCGACAACATGTCCTTGGTCTGCCCAAAGGGTTTCTCAAGTGTTAAGTCTTTCTCTAAGACTTTGTTCCTTTCACTCATTCTTTGGGCCTTTTGTGCTTCTTCCTTGTGGTTAAGTTGGGCAAGTTTGTAGTCAATTTCCAAACATGCCACCTTTTCTCTTAGCCTATTCATTTCTGTAGCCTAGATAGACATGTCTTCCATGGCTTTAACGAACTCTGCTGCTTTCTCTCCCGATGCACCTGTTGTTGTAGATTTTGTTGGGATTGGAAATGATGTGGTAGATGGAACTGTAGGTGCCAATGAAGCTGGCAGTATAGAAGGGAGTACTGTGGATACTATAGGGATGACATGTTTAGAAGTTGTGGCCATGTTGCTTTACTTCAATTGAATTGAAGCATCCAACTCCTTTTTCGTCTCTTCTAATTGATCATTCAGCTTTAGGACAACGTCCATCAACTACTCGTTACTGGTTAGGCCCTCTACAACTTCTAGAGTTTGAGGATGTTACAGCTGGGGTATTTTTAATTTCCTCTTACGTGCAGCAATATCATCGTTTTTTCTTCGTTATAAGCTGCTATGTAGCTTTTATATCCTTCGGATCGTGTCCCAATTTAATCATTAAGTCCTCTAAGGAATTAATCCTTGTATCCTTAGCCTGTGAGGAAGCCTTCTCTAACTGAAATTGCGCTGAGATCTTGTTTAAAGAGTTTTCTAGCTGATGAGAAGTTATGGATTTACCTATCAGGGTGGAGTATATCATCTCTCTAGCTTATTTGTGTAGTTCAATCTGGTCTATGGGATGAATATCCCTTGCCAACACTTCAGAATCAACCCTTTTAAAATCAAATGTTGTCTTAGGATGTTATGTTGTATGTTTGATGAAAGACATCTGCAACTTTCCATCTTTAATGTCAAAAGTTGACATTAACCTTGTTTGATTTGTAGGAGTTAGTTTCAGGTATTGAGCATATGTTTGGGCCTTAAGCCTCTCATTTCTCGCTTTGATTTCCTTGTATCTTTCCTTTATGTCCTGGTCTCTATTAGCAGGCCTACTGAATTAAGAGACTTCCACTCTAAGTTGTCTTTCCAACATCTCAGTCTATGATCAAGAAGGCTCTTGCATGCCTTCAGATGGAGTAGTATTCCTACTTCTTTACGCTTTTGTGTCGGTAACCTATGTTGATTCCTCTGTGTATTCTTTCTCAAAGGCCAAATTGAGCCTTTGCCTCTTGCTTGTTTCCTATTGCAAATTTGACGTGCCCATTCCTATAGTGGAGGGTCTCTCCATGTTTCTTTTCGAAATATTTTCCTCATTCTGAGGAGTCTGCATGATTTGAGAGGTTCTCATGGCTCTTTCTTGTTCTTCTGGTACCTACAGGAAAGAGTTGTCATCAAGCTACTTTTCCAAATCAATTAGGGAATTTTCTACATCTACTATGGTGTTGTCTCTATCTGCTAGAGTACCTTCCACCCATTCTGGTTGATTGGAATATGCCTCTATTTCTGGTATGGGGTGGTGGATGAAAGGTCCTAGCTTGAACTTTTGCCTCTTCTTCGTAATGAATTCCAAAGGGACATATCTCCATACAGAACTTCTTTGGAACTTCATTCTTTACAAGATTAGGTTTGCCTCTTTCCCTGCCTTTCTGGAATTGCATATGAAGGGACCTAATTGATCTTCGATTTTAAAATAGGCCTTCCTCTTGGCATTGATGAAGTTGACTTCATCTGCATTGATAATTTTTCTGTAATACTCTAAGACAAACAACCTCATAGGGAGGTATCTTGGAAACTTATATGGTGCAAGCATGCAACCATATATTATGATTTATGTGTGTATCTGATAAAGGTACTAGTCACCCACTTTGGTCTGCTTGGAAAGCTGGAGGACTCCCTTTATTTCTGGGCTTATCCTAGGTGGAGGATTCCCAGTGAGCATAGTCAGGATTGGATGCACAAAAGAATCTATAAAGTCTGAGTAGATATATGGTGATCTAAACTCATGGAAAAGTGGGCTCCAATAGATTACAGATCTGGGCTGGCCCTTGGTGTCAAGATTTTGGAGAGTGAAGGGAAACTTCTCTGATTGATAATACGGAAATAGATGGTATAATACAGAGGAGTATTTGAACAACCTTGCATTTCCCATTCTTGTGAACTACTCATGCATTCTATAAGCTATGAATGTGGCAGTCATATATGCCTACAGGAGGTTGTCCTGGGGTATAGATGGACATGAAAACAAGAATAATTTCATCAATGTACTCACTTCTGGTGCAACCTAAAACACATGATATCATGGCTACAATGTTTTGGCCCCATGGAGAATGAGTGGCTGATACACGTGGAGGGGAGTCCTTGGGGATGTGTTTTTCCTCTCTAATGAAGGTTTGGAATAACTGGGCAAATTTTGCAGGGCTTATCTTAGGATATTGGTCCAACATGTCTCCAATTGAGAGTGGGGTTAGGTTTGGCCCTGGTTGGAACTGCAAGATTTCATTAATGGACTCATGTGTGATGGTGAATAGGACCTTCTGGTCATGAGACATTATGGTTCCGTTTTTGGGGACATAGCATGCATAGCACATATGAACAATTTCAAGAAAGATGTGAACTTGGGGGAACTGGTATTTGGGCAAATTTAACTCCCTAAGGCCAATTTCATCAGCATGGTTAAGGTGTATGTCCCTACTTTGACAATGCACTTTGAGCAGGGGCTCTAGGGCAGTAGTGTCTTTTATTTGGAAGTCCCTGTCAGCCAGGGGAAGGTAGTCCAGGTCGAAATGGGGAGTTGTAATTAGTCTAACATCCATGGTGATGGGGGGAGGCATAATTCAGTTCTTGTGGATTTGAATTATGCTCTGGCAGTTTCAGTAAAGGGTTTTGGGACTTTTAGAGGTTTTTAGTAAACGGAGGTCTTGCAGATGGTTATGGCTCAGAGTGTTAAAATTAAAGTAAATTTTATAATTTTAACTTAATTAATAGTGTTATGATAATGAATTTACTTGGAATTTGACAATGGAGTTGGTATTCCACGGTTAAATACCTGGAATCGGGCAAAATTGATTGTAAACGGTGATTGATGGTAGATGCAGAGGTTCATACGATTCTAGTACAGACTGATGAATGAGATGGGTTGTCTACAATATCTATGGAGAAATGGCCGAGGTCTGTGAGAAAATTTTTTGTTTGTAGGGGCCGCAACGACTTTCTAAGTTCTTAATAGAAAATGTGTGAAAAGAGTGAAAACAGGGGTAATTGGGCTTATATAGAAAAAACATTAATTTTGGCAGGTTCATTAATTGATGAATAGTAGGAAGTTTTTTTAGTTATAATGGAAGGTTGTTTAATGGGGTCATCACACTCCTTTTGAGAGGAAAGTGGTTTTGAGGGGGGCTCACCCGATCTAGCCGAGCGCGTGACACGTGGCATTTTGGGGGTTAGGGAAATTCGCCTTGTTGGGTGGCTAAAGGACAGACATCGGGCACAAATGATATGATTATGGTTCGTTGGATGTGGAGAAGGCACGATCAATGGTGGGCGGGTGATGGAGTTGCATGACTATTTACACAAAAACTTTTTGGGGACCCATGGTTCTAATCACCGACGATATAGGATTAAATTAAAACTTAATCTCATCGGGGTGCTTTAATATAGGATTAAGGACTAAGAGCGGGGTTTTAATATATTTTGTGGGATATGGGGTAGTCATATAGTTTATAAATAAACTAAGGGGTGGGATTACTTTATATAAAGGAGTTAAAGATGTATGGGCCAATGGGTTTTTCAATAATTTTATATATTTAATTAAAAAGTTATAATGAGGTGAAATGAGTGGAAGGCGTATTATACTTAGGTATATAAAACATTATGTGCTTTCCATACACTTAGTACTGAGGATAAATTTATTTGGTGTGTTTTTGCATAAAATATGTTTATCATGGGGTTTTGCTAGGCAAAATAATTTAACCTTAGGAAAAGGGGTTTTGTGAGGGGGATGAATGAATTGCGAGGGAATTTAACACCTTTCCTTCTTAAGTTGTCAAGCCGAGGGTCCAGTCCCAACAGAGGTCAGAGAAATGCTCTGAGCCTCTTTGACTCAAAGAACTATAGGTATTAATATTTTTATTATGAAAGGGAAATTAGAGAGTGTTATAAGGGTTAAAAAGTGAATGATAGGGGAATTAATCAATTTGAATTGGTGAACCATTGCTTTTGCCTTTGTCTACTACTTATGCATATTTGAAAATTTCATTTAAGATAATGACATAAGTGCTTTTCTATAATCACATGATATTTCTGCAACCTTTCTACTACTTACCCACTTACTCATCCTACCATTTTTTCTTCACTTTATTTGGGTGCATTTAGGCTAGCAAACCCTTATCAATCATTTTCTTTTCTTTTACAAAGTAAACTACCTAATTCTAACCTTATATCATCCAAGGGCTCAATTTAAACTCATGAGCACCTTTTATTCACTCTACCTATCTAATGATCTACCAAGATTACACTCTTTGGTCAGATTTTATTCACTAACTATAAACATAAAATTCAAAGCATTGTATAATCAAGATTAAATAGTTTGATTACCATGGATTGTGGCATGAGTAACAAGCTGCACACAATCATTATTATGCATAAAAGTAAATAGAAGTGGTATTTTGACTTGCACACTTTCATGGTCTGTTTTTGTCTTTTGGGGTTCAAATATTTTCATTTTTCTTACCTTTTTCATTCTTTTTTTCCTTTGATTATTATTTTAGGGCATACCCTCTTTACATTTTTTAATTTTTTAATATGGAAAACATTTGTAGAAAGCAAAGGTATGTACAATATTACAAAGCTTCACCCTAGTAATTCAAAATTATGAATCCTATTGGTATATGAACCTAATAGTCACTCCATTTGGGGATGGAATTTTCTAGTGAAATGTCAAGGCTTTGTAGATCAATAGCCTTTGAATTGTTGTTGATGTCACCTTGCAAAATTTTCCTCTATGCCTTTGCATTATTGATACTTATGATAGTAGATCTTTTAAAGCTTAGGGCCTTCTCTTCAGGCTTCAACTTCAAAAATCACCATCCAATCCAAACTATACTTTTGAGAATAGAATATGTACAAATGGGAAATGAAAAATTAGTAATTAGGCCCACCTTTTGCTTCTGTACCATCAAGTTCTCTCAAGAAGAAAGCATTATTACCTCTGAAAACATAAATTACATATGGCCCTTTCCATAAGAAATCAAATTTCCCATGTTTACCTTTGTATTCCTTTCTTGAATCCCACTTTAGCACCTTGTCACCAAGGCAGAAATCCTCAGCCTTGGTCCTTTTATCAAAAAAAATATTAACCCTTTCCTACACAACTTGAGACCTGATATGGACTTCTTCCCTGGTTTGTTAAAGATGAATTGTTTGGTTGATTCTTTTCTAGATATTATTTGGTTCAACATGCATTTCTTGAAGCAACTTCATCACTGGTGTTCCCAAGGAAGATGGAAAAACAACTTCCATCCCATAAACTAGTTGATAGGGAAGTACCAATTGATTTCTTAGTGGTTATTCTGTCTGCCCATAAGGAATTAACTAGTTTCTTGTTCCATGTATTCTTATTGTCCTCTAGCAACTTTTTGATGATGTTTACCAAGATTTTCTTTGAGGATTCTGCCAATCCATGTCGTTGAGGATAATAGGTTGTGGAATGGCCCAGTGTTATATGATACTTATTACAGAAATCTATCATTCTTTTGGATTTAAAGGCTGCTACATTATCAATAATGAGTTTAGTTGGACATCCAAATCTTGATAGGATATTGGTTTCAAGGAAGGTTATGATAACAGTGTCAGTGGCTTGCATTGAAGGTACGGCCTCTATCCATTTTGTGAAATAGTCTATGGCAATAAGGATCCATCTGTGTTGGGCAGAGGAGGCTGGGTAAATTTTTCCAATGAAGTCTAAACCCCATTGTTGAAAAGGTATTTCAGCAGAGATCGGCATGAGGGGTAAATGTAAAAGCTTTTTCTTTCCCTCAAAAATTTTACATTTGTGACAAGAGGTAACATATTTCTTAACATTAGAAAACAAGGTAGGCCATTAGAAACTAGCTCTAAGGATTTTATCTACAGTGTTCTTCTAGTAAAGGTTTCCTCCAAAGTCACCTGCATGAAACTCTTGCAATACTCTATCATATTCATCTTTTAAAAGGAAATTAAGAAGAATACCTTCATGATCTCTCCAAAACAGAGCATTGTCTAATATACAAAATTTTAAGGATTTCATCCTTAAAAACCTTCTTTTAGTTCTAGATAATTCAGGAGGAGCTTGTAAGTTCTGTAAAACATAAATAATATCAGCATACCATGGTGATTCACTAACGGCTTGGTTGATTAGTGGAGTTTCCAACTCCTCTCCATCATCTATTGCTACAATAAAGTTTATATCCAAGGCCTGACATTTTGATTCATCCATGAGTTTGGCTAAACCTTGGCCCTTGATTAACTTAGTTGGTTTGATTTCTATATCATACTCTAAAATAGTAGCAATCCACTTTCCCCTCTTTCCATCTGTACCTTCCTTAGTTAGGATTTCTTTCACTACTGAATTAGGATCGTAGGCCACTATATGAGAATATAGGATGTATACTCTGAAATCCTTGATGGCTTTGACCAAAACAAAGGGTTTTTTTTCCATTATATTGTATTTCAAAGGGGAATCTCTCAGGGCTTTGCTAAATAAAGCAATCAATCATTCATGGCCTTGGTCATTTTTCTGCAATAGAATTGCAGCTATTGTGTGCTCAGAAGCAAAGGAAAATAAAATGAAATCTCTGTCAAATTTTGGACTGATTAACATTGGTGCTTTAGTTAAGGCACGTTAAATGTCTTCAAAGGATTTCTTAGCCTCAACAATCAATTTTATGGTTTAATCTTTATTCAGCATATTGTTCAGTGATTTAATTAACTCTGCAAAATTAGAAATAAACCTTCTAAGAAACTTAATTTTCCCTAAGAAAACGTTGCAATTCTCTAATGTTCCTCGGATGTTGTATCTATAAGATGGCTTCTATTCTTGTATGGTCTATTTGGAGACCATCTTTTGAAATTATATGACCTAATAACTTTCCTTCTTCTAACCCAAAAAAAGACTTCTTGGGATTCAAGGAAATTCCATATTTCCTGCATTTAATAATGACTTGCCTTATATGATCCAAATGTTGATTGTCAGATTTTGAAAATACAGTAATGTCATCTAGATATATTAAAAGGAAATCATGAATTTATTTTCCAAAGGCTACATCCATAACCCTCTAGAAAGTTGCTCCTGCATTCATTACACCAAAAGGCATTTTCACATACATGAATGTGCCCCAAGGAGAAGTAAAGGTAGTTTTGGGTTGGTCATCTGGATGAACTAAGATCTAATTATAACCAGAAAACCCATCCAATAATAAGATTCTAGTTGATCCAACTACCCTTTGTAAAATGTGGTCCATTTTGGGGAGAGGGTAATTGTCTTTTCGTGACACTTTGATGAGGTTTCTGAGATCCACACATATTTTGATCTCACCAGTTTTCTTCCTTGTTGGCACCAAGTTTGAGACCCAATTAGAGAACTTGATTGGTGAAATTATTTTAGCATCATACATCCTCTGAATTTCTTTTCCAATTGAAGGTAATAACATAGGATTAATCCTCCCAAGTTTTTGTCTGAAAGGCTATTGATTTTCTTTAATAGGAATGATGTGTTGTATGATGTTGGTGTCATAAGATTTGATGTCCTCATAACTCCAAGCAAAGGCATCCTGAAATTATTTTAATAATTCAATGTATTTCACTTTTTTAGTGGGAGGTAATTATTTCGAAAGTTCGATCAATTTTGGATTTTCATCAGTGCCTATATCACATTCCTCTATATCAGACCTTACTAGTTCCATTTTGGGTTTCCTAGGAACATTATTTGAATCAAATAAATCTTCCAAAGGGGTTAATCCCTTAGGTAAGAAATTATCTTTGAGATTAATCACTTCAGTGTCTTCATTAATTATCTCATCAATCTCAACTTGCTCTAGATTTTCTACATCTGATTTAGTAAATTTAGTAGGATAAAATCTATCTATTTCTTCACCTTCTATCTTGTTTATTGTTATCTCATCGTTAGAGTCAGGATCTATGGATGTATTAGTATCTATGTTGTGATTTGAAAACTCTTCTTCTAAATTTAAAAAGTTATCTATTTGTTTATAATTAGAAAATACTTGCCAGTTCTTCAAATTATCTAGAATTCCAGGTCTATTCCTAACTTCAGCAGTGTACTGACGGTAAGGTTGAAAAGTTAACTTGCAGGTGCTGGAAAACATTACTAAACTATGAGCCTGCATGATGTGTTTTCTGGGGATTACTGTAAGCTTGGTTTCTAAGAAAGTGTTAATTATTTCTACAATGGTTCCTCTATAACAACTTAATCTAGGGTCCTTTGTCATATATACAACATCAATCTATTTTATAGCTAGTTCAAGTCTCCCATGACAGAAACTCTTTTAGCTCATAGATTCCTAACTAATTTAAGGCCTAAAATTAGTGCTTCATACTCGAACATATTGTTAGTACATTTAAAATTCAGTCTATATGCATGGCCTTCTGAATGATTATTCTCCAAATTATATATCCACACTCCTGCTCTTACTCCAAACTTATTGACTGACCCATCAAATTCAAGATGGCATAATATCTCATGCTCATAATTTTTATCATCTAGTGCAACAAAATTTTACTCATTTAAAGCAATTTGGGCACTTTGTTTATTGGAAAATTCTAAAGTTTAGTTAGTTTCACTTTGAATAGAAACTACAATTTCTTTTGGTTCTGTATCAATATTGTCTAAAAGAGTTTCTTATGTTTGATCAACATTATACAAGATAAAGGAATCAATGTCTGAATGTACGAAGTAGATAGGAAAGTTTTGAGGCCAATCCTAGCTACTTACCATGTATTTCATTAAAGTTTCTCGATACAACTTCTTAGGTTGTCCAAAAACAGAGATTGTTGCATATGACATATCAACTTGTAAGGATCCCTAAAGTTTGTCTCCTCATCATCTGGATAACAGCATGCCATACTTTGGTGGGATGTGAGCAACCACAATATCCATAAGGATGCTTTTGGCAGGATATTGAACTAAGGTAACACACAGGTCTTTAATAAATCCTAGACAGTTTGCTTGACTTGAGTCAAATGAGAATAAGTCCTAGTAAGGTCTAGGTTTAATTTCTCCATTACTGATTTGGGCATTAAGTTGTGGGAAGCCCCAGAATCCAACATTGCATTGTGTAGAATTTTGTCATGGATGCTAAGGCTAATGTAGAAAGGTGGTACTCCTCCTTCTAGTGGCTTGCCATTAACCTCTGGACCAAATATAAGTTCTAGTTGGTCATCAAACAAGTTAACAAAATCCTCATTTTCAACAATTTTTAAGGTCTGGTTTCTTTGTGTCTTGTAGGTTTCATTCTTGATTAGTTTTTTTAAAGGGACTGAAATCTTTAGATTAGCTACCTCTGCTCCCAGATTGAAAGAAAAGGGGCTTTTTTTGTTTGAGGGTTTTGAGTTTTCACAGAAGGGATTTCAGTAGGATGGTCTTATTTTCCTTTATTAGGGACCTCTCTATTGCTTTGAGGTTTTTCCACTAGTTCTTTAGAGGGAATTGAAGTGGATGGCTGGTCATCGGAAGGTTGACTAGGGGTTATATCTACAATGGTGGGTCCAGAAGGATTCTTGTTTCATCTGGGGAGAATCTGGAGGATTTTAAAAATCGGGGCTTCTTTGATTTTATTAGGTTGATTTTGCACTTTTCTTTTGGTTTGGTCAAGGACATCAGAGTTCATTTTACTCCTTAGGTTATACTATTTATGCACTTCAAAGATTGCAAAATCATAACCTTGTTTATAATCAAATGACTCTCGATACTGGATATGCAATTGCTGCAGCATATGCAATTCCTTATCATCTTGGGTTAGAAAAACAACATCTTCATCATCTAATCTGATCAGGTTAATCTGTGTGTCTTGCTCTGAGTCTTCAAGATGGGATGTTTCTACATAATTCTCTTGAAAAGGATGCCTAATATTCCAATCATGTCCATTTTTTCTAGTGTTTTGGTTTCGGTTTTTTCTAAAGTTTGGGTTTCTAACTGGAGGTGATTGTTGATTATCCCATTGGGGTTTCCTTTCTATTTTATATATTCTATCCATTAGTCTCTCCAAACTTTTGGCTAAACTATCTATTTTGATGTCAGATGGTGAAGCTTCATCTTTAACAGTTCCTCTCTTTTCATTTTTAACTCTTAGCTCTTTTAGCTAACAAATTAACTTCAACACTAAGAAATACACTTTGAATTTTTCTAATGTTGGGGGGTTTTATTTCCCTAAGTTGGAATGCCATATCTATGTCAAAACCATCAGGGAATTTTATTAAGTGTAGGTCAGGTGGGGGTCTAAGATTAACTGGGACTGCGTTATATATACTGTTAAATCTAGTGAGTAATCATGAACAGTTTTATTAGGTCCTATTCTAATATTTTCATATTCTGAAAGGATTTGTATGGGATTATTATTCTTTTCCCATCTGTTCAAATTTTTTTGATGAAATACCTCTAAACTATCAATACTATTGTCAGGCAATGCTCTAAACCATTTCCTAACATCACCAGCTAAAGTCTGAGAAAATATTCTCATTTGAACATCCACAGTATCAATTTCATGTAGTTCAAAGTAATTTGTAATCTTATTAACATGGTGTTGTGAAGTGTAGTGTCTTGTGCCATCAAAATGAATGATTTTACTCTAGTAGTCTACTGGCATAGCACCAAGTGGGGTAGGTAAAATGAGAGGAGCATATCTATTAGCCATGGTTGTAGGCTAGGAGGGGTTCAGATGTGGATGAAGAATGGATGAAGAACCAGGACTAGTAGTTAGTGAATGGGATATGATAGATTGGTGAGGGAGTGAAGGTATAAATGGGGGTGGAGAATGGACTTTAGAAGCTGAAGGGAACAACGACGAACTAAAAGTGGTGGAAAATTGTTCAGAAAGCTAAGGGATCTTAGTAGTACTCAGGGATGAATGTGGAGAATTCAGAATGTATTCACCAATTGACTGGTAGGCTTTTTGGACTTTAAGGTCTACAATGAAATCAGGGTTTAGAACAATATCTTATATTTGACTTTCAGAATTTGCTTTAAATAATGACAAATGAAATTTCCCATAAAAGGGAAGTTCTTCTAAAAGCAACCATTCATCAAGACATAAATTAGCTTTAATCAACAATGTGTAACTAGCTCAACCTTCTTCTTTTTTGGATTTTCTTGCAATCAGGTTGGTATTATCAAATAATGGGGTATGGTTTGGATCTGGGTTAGCCCTAGTAGAATGAGTTCTCCTTTAAGCCAGAATTTCAAAATTTTTCTAATTGTTTTCTTTTGTGATATTTTTAAAAATAACTTCTAATAAATTACTTTAAGAGTCTCAAAACACAGACTCAAAATTTTCTTAAAGATTTATTAGGACTGAGTGTTTGAGTCCCCAGCGGAGTCGCTACTATGTTATCACTCAGAATTCTTCCCTAGAAGTTATCAGAAGAAGGAAAAGACTGAGGTAACCACAAACCAATAATTTAAGTATAGGCTCTAGCCAACTTATGACTCAGAGACTCAGAGAGGGCTCTCAGAGAGGGCTCTCTCTATATGATTTAGCTTTGTTTGTTTTGATTTTAGGCCAGTTCTTAAAGTTCGAGGGGTTTTCAATTTGTACTGAAGGATGGATAGTCGAATCCTTAAAACATATGGATAGAATGAAGTCTTTGGACCATTGGGATATGTAGTCAAATAAGGACATCAGAACTGGAATTAACTCATTAAAGGGAGTGTTCAGAGGGCAAGCTAGTAGAGTGAAGTACAGGGCTTTAGGTCGGATGGGTGAAATGATCTTAACTTGGGTGAGAGACCACTTAAGAATCCTCAAACTGGGATTAAAATGAGGAAAAGAGGTTAATCATGAGCAAAGGGAAATTGAGAATCCTTTACTATATATAAGAGGGAAACTACCTAGACTGAGCAACTAAGAATTCCTTAATTTAGATAATTTGCAGAAAACACTAAAATGCATAATAGTTATAACAAAGTGCAATGAATCAAATTCTAAGATATCATTCCATATTATAGCACTAAGAATTCAGATACATTAAAGATTATGGAAAAACTTTTAAAGAAAGATAACAGCACAAGAGAAAATACTTGTATGTACCTTGCACTACACATGAATCCTATGAAATGTCTTGGTTTTATTCATTAATTCAGAAACTGGGGTTTTTTTAGTTTCCTTCTAAGTGCAGCAATATCATCATTTTCTTTTTTTAAGCTACTCTATAGATTTTATATCATTGGGATTGTGTCCCAATTCAATCACTAAGTCCTCTAAGGACTTAATCCTTGTATCCTTAGCCTGTGAGGAGGCCTTCTCTAACTAAAATAGTGTTGAGATGTTGTTTAAAGAGTTTTGTAGCTAATGAGAATCTATGGCTTTACCTATCAGGGTGGAGTATATCATCTCTCCAGCCTATTTGTCTAGCTCAATCTATTCTATGGGATGAATATCCCTTGCCAACACTTCAAAACCAACCCTTTTAAAATCAGATGCTATTTTGGGCTGTTGTGTTGTAGGTTTGATGAAAGGCATCTACAGCTTTCCCTCTTTAATGTCAAAGGCTGACATTAGCCTTGTTAGATTTGTAGGAGTCAGTTTCAAGTATTGAGCATATGTTTAGGCCTTAAGCCTCTCATTTCTCGCTTTGATTTCCTTGTATATTTCTTCTATGTCTTGGTCTCTATCAGCAGGCCTGCTGAATGAAGACACTTATAGACTAAGCTGCCTTTCCAACATATGAGTCTGTGATGTGGAAGGCTCTTGCATGACTTCAGATGGAATAGTATGCCAACTTCTTGCTGCTTTTGTGTTGGTAGCCTGTGCTGATTCCTTTGTGTATTCTTGTTTAGAGGCCAGATTGAGTCTTTGCCTCTTGCTTGTTTCATGTTGCAAATTTTAGGTGTCCATTCCTGAAGTGGAGGCTCCCTCACTGTTTATTTTTGGAATCTTCTACTCATTCTGAGGAGACTGCATGATTGGAGGGGTGCTCATGGCTCTTTCTTATTCTTCTGGTACCTACAAGAAAGAGTTGTCATCATTCTGCTTTTCCAAATCAATCAAGGCATTTTATACATCTACTATGGTACTGTATATGTCTACTATAGTAACTTCTGCCCTTTCTGTTTGATTGGCATATGCCTCTATTTCTGGTATGGGGTGGTGGATGAAAGGTCTTAGCTTGACTTTTTCCCTCTTATTGGTAATGAATTCCAAAGGGTCATATCCCCATACAAAAATCCTTTGGAACTTCATTCTTTGTAGGATTAGGTCTGCCTCTTTCCCTGCCTGTCTGGAATTGCATATGAAGGGACCTAATTTATCTTTGAGTTTAAATCTTCTTGGCATTGATGAAGTTGGCTTCATCTCCATTGATGATTTGTCTGTAATACTCTAAGACAAAATATGGAGGTACCTTGGCAACTTATATGGTGCAAGCATGCAACCATATATTCTGATTTTCTTGTCATTTTGATAAAGGTACTAATCACCCACTTTGGTCTACTTGGAAAGCTGGAGGACTCTCTTTATTTTTGGGCTTATCCTAGGTGGAGGATTCACAGTGAGCATAGTCATGATTAGATGCACAAAAGAATCTATAAAGTCTGAGTAGGTATATGGTGATCTAAACTCATGGAAAAATGGGGTCCAAAAGATTACAAATCTGGGTTAGCCCTTTGTATCAATCTTTTGGAGAGTGAAGGGAAAATTCTCTGATTGGTAATACAAAAATATATGGTATAATAAAAATGAGTATTTGAACACCCTCTCATTTCCAATTCTTCTGAACTACTCACGCATTCTATCAGCTATGAATATGGCAACGTCATATATGGCTGCAGGAGCCTGTCCTGGGGGATAAATGGACACAAACGTAGGAATAATTTCATCAATGTACTCACTTTTGGTGTAACCCAAAACACATGATATCATGGCTACAATGTTATGGCCCCATGGAGAGAAAATGGCTTATACATATGGAGGGGAGTCCTTGGGGATGTGTTTTTCCTCTCTAATGAAGGTTTGGAATAACTGGGCCAATTATGTAGGGCTTAGCTTAGGACACTGGTCCAACAGGTCTCCTATTGAGAGTGGGGTTAGGTTTTTCCCTTGTTGGAACTGCAACATTTCATTAATGGACTTAGCTGTGATGGTGAATATGACCTTCTAGTCATGAGACATTATGGTTTTGTGGTTGGGGATGTAGCATGCATAGCACATATGAATAATTTCAGGAAAGATGTGAACTTGGGGGAACTGGTATTTGGGAAAATTTGACTCCCAAAGGCCAATTTCATCAGCATGGTTAATGTATCTGCCCCTACTTTGAGAATGCAATTTGAGTAGGGGCTCTAGGGGAGTAGTGTATTTTATTTGGAAGTCCCTGTCGGCCAGGGAAAGGTGGTCCAGGTCCAAATGGGGAGTTGTAATTGGTCTAACGTCCATGGCATGGGGGTAGCCATAATTCAGTTCTTGTGGATTTGAATTATGCTTTGGGAGTTTCAGCAAAGGTTTTCGGGACTTTTAGAGGTTTTTAGGTAAACGGAGGTATTACAAATGGTTATGGCTCAGAGTGTTAAAATCAAAGTAAATTTTATATTTTTTACTTAATTAACAATGTTATGAGGGTACATTTACTTGGAATTTGACAATGGAGTTGGTATTCCATGGTTAAATGCTTGGAATTGGATGAAATTGATTTTAAACGGTGGTTAATAGTGGCTGCAGAGGTTCATATGGTTTTGGTACAAACTGATGAATGAGTTGGGCTATCTGAAGTGTCTATGGAGCATGGCAAAGATCTGTGAGAAAATTTTCTATTTGCAGGGGCTGCAACGGCTTTCTGAGTTCTCAATAGCAAATGCGCAAAAAGAGTGAAAAGAGGGGTAACTCGGCTTATATGGAAAAAATGTTAGTTTCGGCGGGTTCATTAATTGAGGAACAGTGGGTAGGTTTTTCAGTTATACTGAAAGGTGGTTTAATGGGGTCATCACACCACTTTTGAGAGGGAAGTGGTTTTGAGGGGGGCTCACCCGATCTAGTCCATCACATGACACATATCATTCTGAGGGTTGGGGAAAGCTACCTTATCGGATGGGTAAAGGATGGATAGCGGGCATGGACAATATGATTATGGGCCATTGGATGTGGGGAAGGTACGATCAACAGTGGGCGGGCGATGGAGTTGCACGGCGATTTACACAAAAAGATTTTGGGGGGCCAGTGGGTCTAATCACAAGAGGTATAGGATTAAATTAAAACTTAATCTCATCGAGGCACTTTAATACAGGATTAAGGATTGAGCGTGGGGTTTTAGTATATTTTGTGGGATATGGGGTAGTCATATAGTTTAGAAATAAACCAAGGGGTGGGATTAGTTTATATAAAGGAGTTAAACATGTATGGGCCAATGGGTTTTTCAGGAATTTTATGTATTTAAATAAAAAGTTAACATGAGGTGAAATGAGCGGAAGGGGTACTGTACTTAGGTATACAAAAAATTACACGATTTTCATACACTTAGTACTTAGGATAAATGTATTTGGTGTGTTTTTGCATAAAATATGTTTATCATGGGGTTTTCCTAAGCAAAAGAATTTAACCTTAGGAAAAGGGGTTTTCTGAGGGGGATGAATGAATTGCAAGGGAATTTAACACCTTTCCTTCTCAAGTCATCAAGCCGAGGGTTTAGTCCCACTAGAAGTTAGAGAAATGCTCTGAGCCTCTTTCACTTAAAGAACTATAGGTATTAATATTTTTATTCTAAAAGGAAAATTAGTGAGTGTTACAGGGGTTAAAGTGAATGATGGGGGAATTAATCAATTTGAACTGGTGAACCATTTCTTTTTCCTTTTTCTACTACTTATGCATATCTAAAAATTGCATTTATGATAATGACATAAGTGCTTTTGTATAATCACATGATATTTCTACAACCTTTCTACTACTTACCCACTTACTCATCCTACCATTTTTTCTTCACTTTATTTTGGTACATTTGGGCTAGCAAACCCTTATCAATATTTTTCTTTTCTTTTACAAAGTAAACTATCTAATTCTAATCTTATATCATCCAAGGTCTCAGATTAAACTAATGAGCACCTTTTATTTACTCTACCTATCTAATGATCTGCCGAGATTACACCGTTCAGTCAAATTTTATTCACTAACTATAAACATAAAATTCGAAGCATGGTTTAATAAAGATTAAATAGTTTGATTACCATGGATTGTGGCATGAGTAACAAGCTACACACAATCATTATTATGCATAAAAGTAAATAGGAACATCATTTTTACTTGCACACTTTCATGGTGTCTTTTTTCCTTTTCGGGTTCATATATTTTCATTTTTGACTTTTTTCATTCTTTTTGTCCTTTAATTATTCTTTTAGGACGTACCCTCTTTACATTTTTTTATTTTTTATTATGGAAAACATTTGCAGAAAGCAGAGTTATGTACGATATGACAAGGCTTCACCCTAGTCATTCAAAAGTATGACTCTTATTGGTGTAGGAACCTAACAGTATGCACCCGCTTCTGCTTCTTCGAGGAACCCTTCCTGGGGGTCATGGATATAGCCACGAAATTCTTCTTTCTTTGACAGAAAATCATGAAGAAAACAAATTTCCCAGTTAGGGAGATGACATTACTGCATTTCTTAATAATGATCAAAGAGATGACGGTATGAAAGTCTACCTATGGTATCCTATATAACTTAGTACCCAAAGAAATAATAATAGAGCGAGATCTAGACTCATATACAACATGCCTCTTCCATAAGTATGGTTGTCCTAATAATACATCAAATATATCAAGAGGAGTGACACCACACAATACCTCATCCTTGAAGGGCTTGATGTTGTAGGTAAGGCGACATGATTGGTTGACGCAGAGATCTCGTCCTTGGTGAAGCCACCTGATGGTGTATGATTCTCAGATGTATTTAGTTAGTAGGCCCAACAACTTAACAACCTCTATGGAAATGAGCATCTTTTGGCTTCCGCTGTCAAAAATGAGCTACAATGGAGAACCCTTCACCCACATTTGTGAGTGGAATAGGTGCTCCTCCTCTTCTAAATCTTCAGCCTCAATCTTTTGGATCTTATTTGTTGCCATAATGACAATCAGATCTGCATGGTCTTGTTATGAAACCAGCTCACAAAAGGATATAAAAGATAGATGAACGCTTTAGAAATTAGCCTCTTCGAGGGGGCAACCTCCTTTACATTACACAAATGAATAATTCTTAGAGGATACAAATGACTAAACCTCCCATCTATATATAGGAGTCTAAGGGGTCACAATATAATCAAGCCGACATAACAGTAATAACATAAGGTCACAAAAATAACAATAGTGGGTTTCTATGGGACATACTAATAACAATATGGGTACAATAGGGGCACAATAATCACAATAAGGGATACAATGACAATAGTAATGGGGGAATCACTAGTATTATAGGGGCCTAACATGCCCCTGTCCTTCATAAAAGTGTTATCCTCAATACTTGAATAGTTCTGGATGCTTCTATATAAATTTCTCATCCTCCCATGTGGAATCTTCAGTGGATAAGTTCTTCCACTTGATGAGATACTCCGAAATTGATCTATTTCGTAGCTGTCGAGTTCTTGTTTCTGTGACTGCTTTTAGTTCCAATATGATTTTTCCTTCCTCATCAAGTTCTAAAAATATTGTTTGAACTGGGAGCTTGTCACCTATAATCTTCTTTAAAAATGAAACATGAAAAAATGGGTGCACTCGAGAAGCTGCAAGAAGCTCCAATTTGTATGCCATAGTACCAATCTTTTGCAACACCTTGTACGGACCATAATACTTTGGTGATAATTTATTATCCTTCTTACCTTGCCTGACGAACATTTGTTTATATGGTTGCAGCCGTAGGAATACTGGGTCACCTACATGAAAACTTCTTTCACTGGGATGTTGATCTGCCCGTTGTTTCATTCTATTATGTTCCAACATGAGGTTATCCTTTAAGAGTTGGAGAACTTGTTGTTGATGCTCGATGTGATGTTCCACTTCTTGAACCTTAGAATTTTCTCTTAAATATGATGTGATGGATGGTGGATGATATCCATAAAGTGCCATAAATGGGGTCATTTTTGCTGTAGTACGGAAGTGTTATACCACCATTCAACCAAAGCCAACCATTTGACCCATTGTGTTTATTTATTAGATACAAAGCAATGAAGATATCCTTCCAAACATTTGTTTACTATCTCAGTTTTCCCATCATATTGAGGATGATAAGATGAGCTATGAGCTAGCTGTGTACCGAAGCAAGAAAATAATTCCGTCCAAAAATTTCCAGTGAAAATGGGATCTTTGTCACTTACAATAATCTTTGGGTTTCCATGTAGCTTTTGAATTGTTTCCATAAATGCAGTGCAAACTGTACTAGCTTTAGATGGATGTGATAGTGCAAAAAAGTATGCATACTTAGTAAGTTTGTCAACTACCACCATGATGATACTCTTTCCTTCAGACTTGGGTAAACCTATGATAAAATCCATCAAAATCTCCTCCCAACATTGGCTTGGAATGTATAGAGGTTGTAATAGACCTACGGTCTTAATTGTTTCAACTTTATTTTGTTAGAAAACCAAAAATTCTTCCACAAACTTTTGAGTATCTGTGGTGAGTGCTAGTATTGCAATAAGAATGCTACAACTCATGGGCTACCAACTTTACTTTTATCAACCTGGTAGTTCATAACAAACTTGGAAGCGTTGGTGCTATATGCACAAGTACTAGTTCTCATTGCAGGTTGTGACTTGGTCAACTGGTGTGAGATCACTAGGAGCTCAAGCCAACTTCTATAGATTTCAGAAGAAGCTCTATGTGTGATGAAAGGAAAGAAATATTACTCTACAGATGTTATTCTAACTCCAGAAAGGAAAAATACTGGAATGTAAAGCAAAACCTAGTAAACCCTAATTAACAAGATAATTCTACTTTTGCCAAAAACAATTACGAAAACCATGAAAGAAATCCCATTACCTACTCAAGGAAGTAAAAAACATCTAACCATGCTATTTCTCGATGTAAATAAGCAAAAAACATATTTTTGGATATTTATGTGTTTTTATGTGAATTTAACATGCATCTAATTTATTGTGTGTGAGTGTGGCAGCAAACAGGTGGTGTTAGAGGGACGTTTTGGAGCTTGGGAGGATGTAGGATGGTGTGGATGGGTCCTAGGAGGTCTTAGGTGGCCTTTTGGAGGCTTTTCCCACACTCAGCATTCAAAAGAAAGCCTATAGGAAAAACTACCGGTGGACACAGGAAAACTATAGGAGGAAAATAGGGAAAATACAGGAGGCCTATAGGAGGATCCTGAGAGCAATTTTCACTATTTTGAGGGTGTGAGAGTGGGTGGAAAATGTGGATGAAGATTGGGATGAGGTGTTAGGGCACCTAAGGTCTACCATGAATCACCAGGAGAGATAAATATGATTGGGTTTGCTCAATGATAGAGGAAGAAGTTCTATGAAAAATCAAGGAAACCAGGGCAGAATTGAAATAATGTTTGGGAGACCTATAGGGCATGGATCAGATGGAGGGTATGATTGATCACAAGCTGGCCTATTGTTGGAAGAGATCTACTACATAGAAACTGATAGGCAACCAAGAAAATCAAGCAACCAATGAAATGAGTGCATCTAGGAAAAACAGAGTTTTGCATTAAAATGGCCTAAACTATGATGTATAGAAGGAAATTCTAGGGAATGATGTGAGAAAGGAAAGCATGCAAAAGGAATATTGAAAATTAGGAAGTGAACATGATAAAGAAGATCTAAAGAAAATAAAATCTGGACTATCAACCTACTAGACAACTGCAAACAGTAGAAGTCCTGGGAATGAGGAAAATCTATGCTTTCGAGGAAGCAAGAGAGTCTTTGCCTCAAATCATGGTCCCAGAGGGAGGAAGAGGGGCCAAGGCACTATTGCTATTGTTTTTATTCTTCTCTAATCACTACTTAAATTTCTACAGAAAGCACAAATGGAAGCAAGCTACTAAATCATCAAAAGAAACCTATTATTAACCATAAGAAAAATACATCTAACAACAAAGTAATATACAAACTAAAGTAAAGCATACAAATACGTGTAAAGAGAAGATTGGTTGCTTGGATTGGGCCCTAACCCAAGAGCTTTAGCCCTCTGAGATAACTCAGTGCTAGCTCAAAAAGGATTCCATCTTCATTATCAAAAAATAGCAAGATTACATAAAATTGTCATAAAATAGTAAGCTCAAAATTTCGGTAGAGTTACACAAGCAAAAAATAATAATTCGACCCTAGTGAAGCCCTAGGCCTCTCTACTTATACATCTAAAGCTACCAACAACTTCCTTAAAATCAGGGAGGCTTGGCTCCCAAAACTCAAGATAACTATCAATCATCTTCCACTTGCTTGACTGTCTTCTAGTGCATGATTTGGATGCTTGTACTTCGAGCTGAATAAAGGTGAATTTGAAGTGAGGAGAAATAAATGAGGGGGATTCCCTCTTATAAGTCCTCTCCTTTGTCTACTTCGAGTTATTGCTATAGCTTGACCACTGGATCCTTGACTTTGACCTCGAAATCCATCAATAAACTGCATTAAATACATGTTAGACCACATGCCATAATAATTAACTCAACTCACCCTATAAGCATAAATATAATCAAAAAATCATACAATAATCTAAGATAATGGTCGATTTTACTAGGTTAGGAGGTAAAATGCACCCATATAATTACACATTTATGACACTCATCATCACTCCCTACTGAAGGTGTCACTCATCCTTTGAGCAATGCAGTCAATCTCTTGGTCTTTCATGGCCCTAGTGGCCTCCCTAGCATTCCAGGCTTCTAATGTAGTATGCTCATGTTCTTCATAAAATCCTACCTTTATTTTTATGTCCTTCCACTGCTCCTTCTCTTCTTCTTCTCTTCTGCCTTCCAACATGCCTAATATGAGTGGAAGACTCAGTTTAAGGCCAATCCAGTTGACCTTCAGCCTTTGCATGGAACGCTTGTACATTGGTACTCTTTTCAATGCCTCCTTCAACCTCATGGGGGAATGGTATTCTCTGGTCTGCAAGCTGTGGGGTAGGGTGTTCCATCTTCTCATGCACGCATGCACACATTCATCCCCAAGTACCCTAGGCATATCTTCAAAGTGTGCAATGGCTTGTTCCTAATTGGTTAGATATTTAGGGGAAATCTAAGGGTCATTGGTAAGCCAGTTGTGTGTATTGATGAGTGCCATAGGATCTGATCACTCAGCTCTTATTATCAATGGTTCATTCTGCTCTTTTATTAACAATCTTTTCATTTCTATTGCCCTCAATTCTTCATGGTTCATCCATGATGCCATGGCCATTAATTGCAAATACCATAGCTTGGCATTGGGGTCCCATACATTTAGGTCTGTGAGTGCCATGTTGTGTAGATAGAACTCTGCCATATTTTCTTTGTCCTCGGAGGTGCTTTGGTCACACAAATCCATGAATTACCTGTAGTCTTGGAAAGGCATTATGCTTCTTTGTGCCAAAGTTTTTATTTGGAATTGAAGCCATTGATACTTTAGATAGAGACCATAAGATTTGGTTGGTGTTCTGCATTTTAATTCTTCTATGGATAAGCTGGCCATGTATGCCAAATGAGTCTCTCTCTCCTATAGTTGCCTCCTTAGTAATTCATTCTCATTCTCAAGGTGGCTTCTTGTAATGGCTTCTCTGTCTATGAGAGAACTCAATTCCCTGCCCATTTCCCTGAGTTTGTCTTCCATGTGACCAATATCCTCAACTCCTTTGTACTTGGCTATCTACATCCAACTATGCATTCTCACTCTCTCTTTTTCCAATTTGAAAAACACTGGAATTGCAAATTTCTATGGGATTATCTTGCCTCACTCAAGTAGTCTATAATATGAGTAAATATTAGGCTGGGGGACAAGTTCTTCTAGCTCTTGTGCTTCCTCTTTCACCTCTGGCTATCCTCCTATATTTTCCTCAAGTTTTTGTGTCTCTTGTAGTTTGGACAGTGTCTCCTGTAGGACTATTTTAGCCTCCTGTAGGTCTAGTTTGGGGTCCTGTAGAATTGCCATTCCATTTCATGTAGAATATCTTCTAGTCCTCCTTTCATAGGTTATGGGTGTCTTGGAGGAGATTCTTTCGCCTTGGCAGATGATGAATCTTCAGTGTTAATGGGAGTCTTTGATGAGGGCTGAGGTTTGCCTGTTTGAATTCTTGTACACTTCCTTGCCCTGTAATACATGGAAGCTTTTCTTTTCCTCCTCTACTTCTACATGACTGGTGTACTGAGAGAAGTGAGGGCAGCTGTTGCTTCTCTTTCCAAAGTCTTTGGGGGCTCTTCTCTTTTCTCTGCCCTCTCTGCCTCATTTTCTCCCTCTTCTCTCTTTCTCCTCCTCCTTCTCTGTCTCTTTTTCTACCTCTTGTTCTGTCTCTCCAACTCTCCCCTCTTCTATTTCTTTTATTTCCTCCTTCCTCTCTTGCTCTGTTATGTCACGACTAGTTTCATCTTCTCCTCCTTGCTTTTCTCCCTCCTCACTGATAGTAGGACTGACATAATAGGTTAATGCCTTGATATCATCCTCAACTATCATATTTATGAAAACTCCCCATGCTATAGCAATTGTAAGGGTATGGGGGGCTTCTTCTACTAGGATGTTGATTAGGCCATGGTGAGCTAGCTACTGTGAATTTCCTTCTTGTATCTTGGTGCTGGAGTTAATGAGGGATTGAAGGAGAAAGTAAGGGATACTGAGATTTTCTTGTGTTGGGGTATCCATGCCATATCTCAATTCTTGGAGGATTCTGAAATGATATCCATAAAAAAAATTGTGCCTCCCCTCACAAGAAATGTATTTGATCACTTGGTAGCTAACCTCATCCCATGGATATGGTACACTAGCCCTCCTAATTCCATTTTTTTCTTCAACAAGGGTTTCATTATTTTGGAAAAGTTTCCTCTTGGTAGCCTGGCCAATTATTTTCCCATCTTTACTCCAAGCCAGCACAAGAGAAAGGGTAGTCACCCTACTAATGAATTCAGGGGTTATTTCAATGGAGAGGCCTCTAATGGTTATGGTAGCATGAGATCTTGCGTGAGGGACTAGAGAGAGAACAAATTCATGGGCAATTTCATCATCGAACCCTCCAAACTTCTCAAATAAATTCATCCAGTCCGCCCTTGTAAATATTTCCACCACTTGAGGATGTGCATGGAGTCTAGTGGAGTTAGTGGGCTCTTTTCTCATAAAACCCCCTATCATACTACCTATACTTCTTTTGAAAAACTGAATATGGAGGCGGAGAAAAAGAATTTTGAGTGAAATAGAAAAACAAAGGGGACTATGTTTTTTTTTTTTTTTTAAACATAATTATATATATATATATATATATATATATATATATATATATATATATATATTTCTACCCTGTTAAAGACTCATTTTATCTTCAATTTGAGACCAACTCTTTCACATTTAGATATTTAATAGAGGTCATTCATGAACCATACCTCTTTAGACTAAAAGTCGTGCCAAAAATCACGTTTCCTCCCTTCAAAATGACTCACTACCCATCCTGTAGAAGCCCGTTGTCCCTCCTGTAGATTTCCTATAGGTGCTCCTATAGAAAACCTGTAGGGCTCCTGTAGAAGATGTCGAGAGAAAAAATATGGAGAAAGTTTATGGAATATGGTGGACACGAGGCTATGGGGCCATAAGAAGACTATTGTGTGGCTGAGTTATGAGGAAAAACTAAAGAAAAGGTAGTGAGAATGAACGAGGAGGAGTGCCCATTACCTTTTATGGCTGTTTTCAGTTATGAGTGCTGAGCTGGCAAGGTGTACGTTGCCCAGATTAGGACTATTCGTCCCCACCTGCTTCATCATCATGACCCCCCTCTTAATCATCCCCTCATTACTGTGTCGGAGTTAACTCTTCCTCCCACTACCTATCCTATGGATCTTTTGCTTGAGTTGACTGTGCACACATGTGGGTGATATCTCGATTAAGTGGAGTCAACTAAATGAAGGTGGCCAAGTTAACTGGCCACCTTTCCCTCTTTCTATTTCAACCATTTAGTTGCCTTCGTATGATTCCTAATTACACAAATGCATATAGAGGAGTGACTTAGCTACTTACATGTAATCAAAGTGTAATTGCTGCCATCGACTGTGAGGTGTTGTGGCTTTTACTGCTACATGCCTTCATTTTCCCTCATGCATGTTGTCTCTGCTTGCTGATGTGTTGTGTATCTTTACAACTTCTTCTTTTGTTGGAGTTGATTTGCATGTGCCTTTTCAACCATCAGATGTGTTGTCCATTGCTGCTGGTGCTGGACTTCTATGGGATCAACTGCTATAGGAATTCCTACAGGAGCTCTTGTAGCTAATTCTCCCTTTGAAACTTTAGCTATTTCCCTGTGCTTGGAGTTGGAGAATGATGCCAGAGGTGGAGATGAATGATGGAGGGGTAGTAGGTAAACTTCAGTTAAAGTTAATTATGCGTTTTCCTCCTTTTATTTTTGTCTTTTTCAAAACTGAAAAACTGTTTTTCTGTGTTTTTTTCTTGGAAAGGAAATAATAATAATAATAATATTGATGATGATGCTTGGAGTGTGATGCAAGCTTGGAAATGATGGAAATGAGGTTTGAAGATGGTAAGAGGGATTATAGGTTCCTCATGAATTTTTTCTTGTCCCCCAAACTGCCTCTTGTAGACACTTTTGGCTCTCTGTAATTCCTAGAGGAGCCTCCTATAAAAAAAACGGAGCTTCCCGTAGAAAACACAGTTTTGGAAAAAGAGGTACAGTGGGGTGAAAGAGATGCCAAAAATGATGGAGGAAGGTGTGGAGAAGATGAGATGGATGCTGGTGTGAATGTCAAGGTCCCTTGGCACCTTCTTTTACTCCCTGTACTCCTCCTGCAAACCTGCAATGCAATAAAAATTCATTTTTTATTTCTCTTTTTTATTTTTTTTATTTTTAAAACAACTAGGGTGCCTCAGAGAGATTTTCACCTTAATTTCCTACCCTGGGCGCTTCCAAGGGAGGTTTTAACCCCGGGATGTTATTCTTTTCCCCTCTCCTTTTTGACATCACTGGGTCACCTCAGAAGAGGTTTTCAACCCAATGATGTGACTAAAGTGCTTCATGGAGGTTTTCAATTGATTCCTTATTTTTTCTCTTTTTCTTCAGTGAGTGGGTGAAGTGTAAGCTAAGAAATGCTCCACTACCATCACTATTTTATTCAAATATTCAATAAATTCTCACTCGGAGAGGGGTTTATTATAGACTTTCAACCAATGTCCATTGACAAGCATGGGGATGGCTTCATCATCAATGGTTCTGATTAGAACTGAACCATTGTCATTGCATTTCTACACAGTGTAGGGTCCCAACCATCTTCTCCTCAGCTTGCCTTTGAAATCCTTGTATCTTGAATCATAGAGTAGTGCCCAATCTCACTCTTGGAATTGCTTCTCCCTGATATTTCTGTCATGCCATATCTTTCTCTGAAGCTCAAATACCTATGTATGGAGAAGGGCTTGTGATATGTGTTCATCCAATCCATTCAGCTGAAGTAATCTCTCCTTCTATGCATGGATAAGGTCTAGGTCCAGCTGAGCTGCCATCATTAGGGTATTGAATTCAATATCTATCGATAGTAAAGCCTTCTTCCCATAGACCATTTCATAGGGTGTGAACCTGGTGGTGGTCTTCCATATTGCGTTGTAGGCCCAAGTGGCCTCAACTAATCTGTCCACCTAGTCTTTTCTATTGCTTCTCACTACCTTGGTTAGGATCCCTTCCAATGCTCTGTCAGTGACCTCCAACTATCCATTGGCTTATGGATGGTAAGGGGTGGAAGTCCTGTGCTTGATCTTATGATGTGTGAGCAGGTCTTCAATCAGGTTGGAAGTGAATTAACTGCCATGGTCTGTGACCAACTCTCTCGGATACCAAAACTTGTAGAATTTGTTTCCCTAAAAAACTCAGCTACTTTTTCCTCTGTCACTGCTTTGATTTCTGTTGTCTCCGCCCACTTTGTCAAGTAGTCGGTGCACACAATGATGTACTTCTTTTGCTTTGAAGGGGGGTTGATAGGCCCCACAAAGTCCATGACCCGCTTCTCAATGGGCTTAAAGGTCACTTGAGGTTGCATGGAAATTTCATCATTTGGAGTCATCTTCCCCATCCTCTGACACCGATCACACTGGCTCCTGTATCTCCTCACATCCTGATGAAGAGTGGGCCAGTAGTAGCCTGCTTGCAATATCTTGAAGGTAGTTCTTTTTGCTGTAAAATGACCTCCATAACGCCCATCATGACAGGTCAAGAGGATGTCAAAGACTTCCTCCTCCTTGACATATCTTCTCAAGATTTGATCTGGGCCAAGTTTGAAGAGATTCCCTCCAATCGAGGTGAAAGGGGCACTTTTCCATACTATCTTGCTCTTCTCTTTTGAGGATAGGTGTGGTAGGAACTGTGTTGAAACCAAGTAGTTTGTTATATCAAAAAAACATGGAGAGAGTACTAATATAACAAATAGGTGTTCATCTGGCATTTGGTCATCCACCATTCCTGCTTCACCTATAGGCAATTTACTCTAAACAAAAATTCAGCAACAACATTCTTTTTACCAGGCTTATCAATAATGGTCAGATCAAACTGCTGCAGTAAAAGCAACCATCTAATAATGCGAGCATTTACATCTAGTTTTTTCATTAAATATCTAACTGCAACATGATTAGTGTGCACAAAGGTTTGATAGTCTGTGATATAATACCTGAATTTGTTTAAGGAATGCATGATAGCTAGGAGTTCCTTCTCGGTCACTGTATAGTTTAACTCTGCCTTTGACAAGTTTTTGCTTATAAAGTACATGCCATAAGGTAACTTTTCATCAATTTTTCCTAAGGTTGCTCCTATTGCTTTGTTTGAGGCATCTATGTGAGTGTAAAATGGTACGCCCTAGTTTGGGCCTCTGAGAATTCAGGTAGTCACTAGCTTTCTCTTCAAGGTATCTAGGGCTTCTTGATAATTTTCCGACCATATGAACTCAACATCTTTGCCTAGGAGGCCAAACAAAGGAGAGGTTAACTTGCTGAAGTCTTTAGTGAATCTCCTATAAATATCTAGCTAATCCTAGGAAGCTTTTGACATCTCTCACCTTTTGAGGAGGTGGGACCCTTTAGATGATGGAAATTTTGTTGGGGTCCACCTGCAGTCCTTGTTGAGATATTGCATGACCTAGCACGGTCCCTTCAATCATAAAAAATTGACATTTTTCCAGACTGAGGGATAGGTTCATCTCAATACACTCATCTAGAACTTTTCCTAGGTTAGATAAAGCTTCCTGAAATTTAGAGCCATAAGGAGTAAAATCATCCATGTATATTTCTACTACATCATGAACTAGTTCAGAAAATATACTCAATATCGCTCTTTGGAAAGTGGCTGGAGCATTACTGTTATAGACATTTTTGTGCCTTACAGCTATAAGCATGAAATGTCCATAAACCAAGGGATCCTAAGTCACTAAAAGTGTTGTTCCAGCCCCTAAAGAAACAAGGTCAACAAATTACAGCTTCTCCCAGAAGTTCTCCACCAAAAACTGCTCAAAACTAGTCAAATCAGGATCATTTCAGATGCTCCACTAGCTAGCTGCGTTGCAAAGCACCCAAATACACTGGCTAGGTGCGTTGCAACGCACTTGAATGCACTACAAGGGTGCGTTGAGCGGGAAATGACAAGTGGCATAGTCATTCCGCGAGGTGGAGAGACAATGGAAGCTCCCAGAATCTTCTCCAATGACACTTGCCTCACTGAATTTGACCAGTGATGAGTAAGAGGCTCTCAGTCTCCAAGTGGAAGCAAGAACTTATAGAGAGAAGCCACTAATCAATTTATGAGCTGACTCATCCTCTTTGCATACATCTATATATGGATCCCTCACCAATAGATCCAGAGGCTGGAATTTTGTACATTGCAGAGAATTGATGTTGGTTTTGTGATAGATATCAGAGTATTGGGTGACTTATGCTTTGTTAGAGGTGAAGAAGGGATTCTATGCTGGGAGGTTGATGCTGGATTAAGAATCATCGGTTGTAACTCCTCCTGGATCTTCTTGTTTTATCAATAAAACTACTTCAGTTTCTCCTACATGCTTGTATATCACTGATGTTGGTTATATTTGTATGTTTAGCTTAAATCTGATCCTAAGTTTTTTATGAACATAAATCCATGTCTTTGTGTAGTTTGTTTCTTCTGTGAACTTGCAGGAACTTGGTGATGCTAGGCAAGTAAGGGAGCAGGTAGTTGGAAGCTGTCAAAGAGAAGAGAGATTGGATCAAAGGACTAGCGCAAGACACAGGTCGGTTCATCCTATTCATCTTCGTTTATAGTTCATAAAGGAGAATACAAGAGTAGTTTTCCCTGTTTGTTTCTGAGGTCTCTGTCACAACCCAGTGGGATAAGGTCGTTCTGAATAGACACTTTTCCCGAAAACAATTACACAAACCAAAAGGAAGGAACCGGTATGCAAAGGTACCCCAAGGACAAGTGAAAGTGGTATTATCTTGGTCTTTCATGCCGATTTGAATCTCATTGTACCTAGTAAACCCATCTAGGAAGGAGAAAAGCTTTTTCCCTACCAGGTCGTCTAACACTTGATCTATGAAAGGTAAAGGAAAATGGTCCATTTTAGTGGCTTTCTTCAATTCCTGATAGTCGACACAGATTCTCCACTTACCATTTTTCTTTTGCACTAGCACCAAAGGAGAGACACATTCACTCTCAGAGATTGAATAAATGAATCCTGAATCAAGAAATTTCTGCAGTTCTTCCTTAACAATATCTTTAAGTGCTAGGTTCATCCTCCTTTGAGGCTGCAATCTTCCTTGATGTATATATGATGAGTACATAATGGAGGGTGCACTCTCTTCATCTCCTTATAACTCCAGGTGAAGGCATCTAGATGTTTTGTCAGTATGCTGCATAGGTCCTTCTCCTCGGAAGTAGATAGGAATGGATTGATTTTCAATGTTCCTTATGGGCCAAAATTTATATTTTCAATGTGGAGAGAAGTGGGGTCGGCCACACAGAGATCAGTTGAGGGGTTTTTTTGGGTTTCTCTTACTATGTCTTCTAATGGTGAGGGAGGTGGATTCTGAATCAAATTTTCAATCATATTGTCCTCATCTTGCGGTTTTCTCCACCATGGTGATTTCTGATGTACAAAGTGGTGAAAAATAAAATTCATCCTCATTCTCCTCCTCCAACTAAAGAGGTAGATCATGTTCTAGCAAGGGTTAGGTAGGATGATATAGGATTAATTTCTTGGACATGTGCCTATTATTTATGATCATGTCCCCAGCTCGGAAGTTGATGTAGGCATTAGTCGTAGCCAACCAGGGTCTTCCCAGAATGAGAGGATACCCAGTGAGATTTTCCTTTGTCTAGAGAACTATGAAATCACGGGGTACTCCTAAGAATCAATGGAGATCATCATATCTTCCACAATCCCCTCAGGGGTCACTGTGGAGTGGTCTGCTAGCTACAGCACTGTCGTGGTCTTCCTCAAGGAGCCTTGGAGGTTAAGTTTGAGCATTGTATCCTTTGTCATCACTTTAATGGTAGCTCCCAGATCAATCAAGATATGTGGGACCATTGTGCCATTGATGTGGACATCAAGTACTAGGCTTCCAAGGTCCAGATATTTTGGACAGATTATCTGCCTCGACATAAGGTCAGATAGTTGTCCTATGACATTCATGGTTGGGGCATCTCTCTTGCACCTTCCTGGATGGCTAAAGCACTTCTCTTTGATCAATCTATTGTAGATAGACACATCCTTTATGGCTTGGAGAAGTGGTATCTTCACACATAAATGTTTCAATTCTCCCAGGAGTTTAGTATCTTCTAGGGTAGGCTGGATTGTCATGGATAGTCTCTCAAGAAAGGGTGGATTTGCTTTAGGTTCCCTTTCCTATTTATCTTCCTCAACCTCCCTGGGTGGAGGTTGGCTCTCTAGGAGAAATTTCGTGGATCGCAAGTTAATTTCTTGAATCTCCACAACATAAGTTGGGCATGATGGTTCCCCACTATACACTTGTTGAGCCTATCTATTGTTCGGGTTTGGATTTGGGTAGGCAGGCATTTGGGGTTTCCTTGGTGGAGCAGAAGGTAACAGTTGTGGTTGGGCAGGTGGTGGAGGCAGAAAAGAAGGAAGAGAGTTGTATTGGTGCCTCCACCCCTAATGAGATGCATTCCACCGAGGTTGTGGCTGAGCATAGGATTGAAATGAATGGCTAGCTGGCTAGGCATGATATTGAGATGTGAAGGACCAAGGAGGAGGTGTGGACTAGGAAGGATGAGTAGGGGGGGCCCAAGAAAGTATGGATGTGGCTTGGCTGGGGTTGTAGTATGCCTCAGATGTCCCTTGCATCCCCTGTTGGTATGGTCTAGGTCCATGCGGCCTCCTTTTGTTTATGTAATAGATCTATTCAGTGACTCCTTCAGGCACCTTTGTATACAACTTTAAGTCTGGGAAAAGAAGGGAACTTATCTGTAGAATGATCTTCTTCACAGATTGAACAAACCTCTATAGTGTTTAATGGGCATTCATTCCTAGGATATCTCTTGGTGCATCTAGGGAAAAAAATGGCCAAAGCCCTATCTGCTCCCTTTTGGTTTCTTTTGATATGTATGCTATCCATTTTTATGTCAAGAGTTTGTAGCATCTCACTCTTGAATTCTTCCAACATGTTTTTAATTTCACCTTTAATGGATGAATTGGAAGAAGAAGTATTGGCTATGGATTGACTCCCCCCACCTTTCTTTCGGCTGCTCTAGAGTGGTTTCTAAAAATAGTTTTTATGTCCTCATAGCATAGTTGGTAGATGTCTCCCCCGACCAGTAGATGGAGGGTGTCTAAAATGTCTTCCCAAATTCCCCTGAGCAGGACCAACTTCAGAGACTCAGGGTCAAGTGTACACCTCGCCCATTTGTAACTAAGTTGAAACTTCTCTTCATAGTCTTCCAGGTACTCATCACTTCCTATGGTAATTCGGAAGGTTTATTCTTTAGTATCTTTTTACCTACAATAATCTCGATACTTATTGTTAAAGGTCTACTACATCTGAGCCCAAGTTGTCATGCTATTACCAGGTAATCCCATGAAGCAACATAGTGTTGCGTCCTTGAGAGTAGAAGGGAACAATTTCAACTTTTGTTCGTCTTCTGCATAGTCATAAGTTTGACAGATGATAGTAAACTTGAACAAGAAGGTGTCAGGATCTTCTGTAGTTAGACCATAGAAGTGAGGTAGGGTTGAAGGACTTGTATTCTTCATTTTGATGTCCCCATTGGTCTTCTGAATGGGGAAGGTACCCTCTATTCTCTCTCCATTTCCCCTGGCATTTTTGTTTTCAGCCATTGGCTCGAGAGGGATGTTTTCTTCTTCTTCTTCCCTTGTAGGTTCTTCAAAGATGTCTAGATGTTCACCTAAGGGTTCTTCTTGATTGCAACCACCGAAGAAGAGAGAAGGTTGGTTGTGTGAAGTAGCGGGGGTGTTGGGAAAATTTTTTCCTAAGTTATCTCTACTCCTACGAGGCATGAAAGGAAATATTTTTGGTTGGTCTTTGGTTTCTTTTAGCCCACATTGAAAGTACCTGCAGAAACTAAAATTTTGATTGAACAAAACAAATCGCAACTAGCTGAAATGAACTTGCTGAATGGAAATTTGCAAAATTGAAAGGAAAGCAAGGAAATGTAGAATTGAAAGAAAAGAAATTGCTAGTCTACTTTTGCTGAAATAAACTATTAACATAATGTTGTAATAGGAAATAGAAGAAAGTAATAATCACATAATACTCTGACGCTTCCCCAACAATGGTGCAAAACGTGGTGGGCACCAGTATTGCAACAAGAACGCTGCAACTCATGGGCTACCAACTTTACTTTTATAAACCCAATATTTTGTAACAAACTTGGAAGCATTGATGCTATATGCACAAGTACTAGTTCTCACTATCGGTTGTCACCTGGTTAGTCGACGCGAGATCACTAAGAGCTCAAGCAAACTTCTATAGATTTCAGAAGAAGCTTTATGTGTTATAAAAGGAAAGAGAGATTACTCTATAGATGCTATTCTAACTGCAGAAAGGAGAAAGACTAGAATGTAAAGCAAAACCTAGTAAACCCTAATTAACAAGCTAATTCTACTTTTGCCAAAAACACTTGTGAAAACCATGAAAGAAATTCCATTACCTACTCAAGGAATTAAACAACATCTAACCATTCTATTTATGGAAGTAGATAAGCAAAAAACATATTTTTGGATTTTTATGTGTTTTTATGTGAATTTAATATGCATCTAATTTATTTTGAGTGAGTGTGGCAGCGAACAGGTAGTGTTAGAGGGTGGTTTTGGAGCTTGGGAGGATGTAGGATGGTGTGGATGGGTCCTAGGAGGTCTTAGGTGGCCTTCTGGAGGTGTTTCCCACACTCGGCCTTCAAAATAAATCCTACAGGAAAAACTCTAGGAGGACACAAGAAAACTATAGGAGGAAAATAGGGAAACTACAGAAGACCTACAAGAGGAGGTTGAGAGAAATTTTTGCTATTTTGAGGGTGTGAGAGTGGGTGGAAAAGGTGGATGAAGGTTGGGATGAGGTGTTAGGGCACCTAAGGTCTACCATGAATCACGAGGAGAGAGAAAGATGATTGGGTTTGCTCAAGGGGAGAGGAAGCAGTTCTATGAAAAATGAAGAAAAATAGGGCAGAATTGAGATAAGGTTTGGGAGACGTATAGGGAATGGATCAGATGGAGGGTGTGGTTTCTGGTAAGCTAGCCTACTATTGGAAGATATATAATGCATATAAACTAATAGCCAACCAAGAAAATCAAGCAACCAATGAAATGAGTGCATCCTAGGAAAAACAAAGTTTTGCATTAAAATGACCTAAACTATGATGTATAGAAGGAAATGCTAGGAAATGCTGTAAGAAAGGAAACAATGCAAAAGGAATATTGAAAATCATGAATTCAACATGATAAATAATATCTAAAGCAAAGAAAAACTAGACTATCAACCTATTAGAGAGCTGAAAACACTAGAAGTGCAAGGAATGAGGAAAATCTCTATTTTTGGGGCAGCAAGAGAGTCTCTACCTCAAATCATGGTCCCAGAGGGAGGAAGAGAGGCTAAGGAATTGTTGCTAGGCTTTTGAATCTTCTCTGATCACTACTTAACCTACTACAGAAATCACAAATGGAAGAAAGCTACTAAACCATCAAAAGCAACCTATTCTTAACCATAAGAGATACATCTAACAACAAACTGAAGTAAAACATACCAATACAAGTAAAGAGAAGCTTGGTTGCTTGGATTGGGCCCTAACCCAAAAGCTTCAGCCCTCTGAGGTAACTCAGTGCTAGCTCAAAAAGGATTCCATCTTCATTATCAAAAAATAGCAAGATTACATAAAATTGTCATAAAATAGTAAGCTCAAAATTTGAACAGAGTTTACACTAGCAAAAAAAGCGTTTACCTATTGAGGCCCTAGGCCTCTCTACTTATACATTTGAAGCTACCAATAGCTTCCTTAAAATCAAGGAGGATTGGCTCCCAAAACTCGAGATAATTATCAATCATCTTCCACCTGCTCGACTGCCTTCTAGTGCATGATTCATCTACTTGTACTCCAAGTTGAATGAAGGGGAATTCAAGTGAGGAGAAATAAATTAGGAGCATTCCCTCCTGTAAGTCCTATCCTCTAACTACTTCAAGTTATTGCTACAGTTTGACCATTAGATCCTTGACCTTGACCTAGAAATCCATCAATAATCTACATTGAATACATGTTAGACCACATGGCATAATAACTAACTCAACTCACCCCATAAGCATAAATATAATCAAAAAATCATATAATAAGCTAAGAGAATGGTTGATTTGAGTAGGTTGGGAGGTAAAATGAGCCCATATAATTACCCATTTATGAGGCTCATCAATCCAATTTAAGGCCATCCCAAAAAAATTCCTTCTTAACCCTGTGGTAAGTTTTTCAAAATCCTGAGTGCCCTCCTAAGGGAAAAGTGTGCAATTCCATAAGAATATTTTGTTTGAGTTGAAAATTCTTACATAGTTATAAGCGATCTTTGTACCATAATGAATCATTTTTCCAACTAAATGTATCACATGTACTGGGATCTTGTTGTAACTTTCGAATGAGTGCCCACACTTCTTCGTCATTCTTCCTTTCCTCCCTTGCTTCATTTATCTAGTCTGGTTGGATAATAGAAATGGCTCACAACAATGCTTCCACATCATCATCCATTCTTGAGAGTGCATCTGCCACAAAATTTTTCTTCCCTTTTTTGTATATGATTTCAAAGTCATAACCCAACATCTTTGTGACCCATTTTTGTTGCTCTTCAGAGGATAATATTTGTTCTAAAAATTATTTAAGACTATCATAATCTGTTTTTACCTTGAAGTGTATTCCCATTAGGTAGGGTCACCATTTCCTAATTGCATGTAGTATTGCCAACATTTCCTTCTCATAAATAGCTTTGTGTAAATACTTTCCCTTGATTGGATGACTTTATAAAGAAATGGGTCTTTCATCTTGCATTAAAACAACACCAATTCCATTTCCTGAAGCATCACATTCCACAATAAAGGTTTCTGTGAAGTCTGGCGTAGCTAATACCGGTGCTTGGAACATTTCCCCTTTAAGATGTTCGAAGGAATTTGTTGCTTCTAGAGTCCATGAAAATGCATATTTCTTCAATAATGTTGTTAGAGGTGCTATTATTCTCCCATAATTCTTAACAAACTTGCAATAATACCTTGTCAACCCAAGAAATCCTCACATATGCTTTATGGATGTGGGAATTTTCCGTTCCTTAATGGCTTTAATTTTGCTAGGGTCTACATTAACACCTTCATGAGATACAATATGACCCAGATATTCCACCTCTTGTACTCCAAAGAAACATTTGGAGCTTTTTGCATATAATTGTTTCTCCTCCAATAGTTTGAGCACCCTATCAACATGTTCAACATGATCCTTCCAAGACTTGTTGTATATTACTATATCATCAAAAAATACTAACACAAATTTTCTAAGGAAGGGTTTGAAAATTGAAGTCATCAAACCTTGAAATGTAGAAGGTGCATTGGTAAGGCCAAAAGGCAGGACAAAAAATTCATAATGACCCTCATGAGTTTTAAATGTTGTTTTCAGAATGCCTTCAGTATTCATTCTGCTTTGATGATATCCTAAACGAAGATCCAACTTGGTGAAGTAAATTGATTCATGCAACTCATCCAATAATTCATCAATTATAGGAATGGGAAATTTATCTTTAATAGTTAGCTTGTTGAGCTTCCTATAATCTGGACACATGTGTGATGTTCCATCCTTCTTGTGCACCAATACTACTAGAGCAGAGAAAGAACTTTGACTAGGTTGAATTATACAAGCCTCTAGCATTTCTACAACCATAAGTTCAATTTCACTCTTTTGGGCATATGGATATCTGTACAACCTGATGTTTGGAGGAACGCTTCCTGGAATCAAATGAACAACATGATCAAGATCACGAATAGGTGGGAGACCTTTGGGAGTCTCAAATACCTTGGAATGATTGTACAAGACATTTTGGAAATTTGGAGAAATAGATGATTTCCATGTGTGAACCTCTAGTGAACATAATCGTGCAATTACACCTCATTTTTCCTTCTCTAGAAGCTTTGTCATACCGTTAGAGCTGATTATATTTCCTAGTTTCCCTGCAATACCCCTTAATTCAACTTCCTTTCCTTCCACACAAAATTTCATGAAAGGTTCTTAAAAATTAAAAGCTACTGTACCCAAGGATTGTAGCCATAGGACTCCTAATACAACATCAGCACCACTCATTGGAATGGAAAGAATTGGGATATTCAATACATATTCTCCCATGGATAGCTTGATATTATGGCAATTTCTAGAGCGATTTACGGTTCCTCCACTTGCAACAGTCACTTTGCACTCTGGTGCTAGATATAGGAAGAAATTTAATTCCTTTGCTATCTTACAATCAATAAAATTATGGGTACTTCCTGAATCAATCAACACTATTACCTTTTTCTTCTTGATATGTCCTTCTATCTCGGTAGTTTGAGGAGTGTTAATTCGAGCCAATGCATTACAAGATATGGTTGGATTCATTTCTTCTTTAACTAGGGTTTTTTCCTAGAGTATATCCTCTTCTTTTGACATTTCTTGTCCCTTTTCTTCTTCCTCTTCACAATCTATGTAGAACAACTTCTTCTCATCACACTTATGACCTTTAGTGTATTTTCTATCACAACTGTAACAAAGCCCTTTTTCTCCTTTTCCTTCCAATTGTTGTGGTGTCAACCTTGTAGGTTATGGAAGGCTAGGGGCAACAACACTTCCATCTTTATAGTAGTGAGTGGTAGGCTTCTTGTTTGCCATAATTTTGCTTTCGATTTTTCTTGCTAACCTGAAGGCCTTCTCTAATGAATCACGCTCCCAAAGGCGAACCTCATGTTGGATATTATCCTTTAAAGTCCCTATGAACACATCAATCCTATGCTCCTCTGGAATATCTTTTACACTTATGTTCAATTTTTGGAAGTCCTCAATGTGCTCCATCATTGAACCCTTTTGTTTGAGATTTATCAATTGGCCAAAAAAGGTTTTGATTTTTGTATCCTCATAATGTGCTATCATTTCTTCCGTAAAAATTGCCCAAGTGACAATTTGTTTACGAGAGAAAATCCATTGATACCGTAAAAACTGATTTGGTTGCAAATATAAAGTTGAAATACATACCTTTTGTGTGTTTTTCACATTATGGAGATTGAAAAATTTCTCCATCTGTAGTATCCATGTTCCAAGATCCTTGCTATCAAACTTCCTCATATCGATTTTTGGAACATGGTGGGTCTTCAATCCAACATTAGAGTCTATGAAATCCTGATTAACATTTATTTTTTTCTCGTCATGAGTTTCCTTTACTAACCTTTCACCATTAGTGACCATTTCTTGTGGCAAATTATTCAAATTTATCTTCAATTCTTCCATCTTATCGTCCATGCCATTCATCTTAGCATCCATGCCATTCATCTTAGATTCCATGCCGTCCATTTTAGCTTCCACGCCATCCATATTAGCTTCCACGCCATCCATCTTAGCTTCCATGCCATGCATCTTAACTGGCATGCCATTCATATTAACTTCCATGCCATTCATCTTGGCTTTATTCACCTTTAGTGAGAGTGAAATTTGTTGTACTGGTCTTGTATTTTTGCTATATCATGTTGCATTTCTTCCTCTTATTCACGAGTCATGATAGAGATTTCAAGTTTCTTACTAGGTGTTCCCATTTTCTTTCTTTGGGGAATTAATTAATGTTAATAATTCTTCACTATTCCCTTTGAATTCCTTCAAACTAATTTTTCAAACCAATCTTACGCAAAATAAAAATAAAAAACTACACACCTTTTTTTCACTTTGTAAGAGTTCGATATTGAATCTATTGTATGTCTATAACTACGAATCTCCAATATCTGAAATCTTGTCCTGCAGTAGCCCTTTGAGTCCTCTTTCTAACCCCGTACATCTGATCAAGATTGGATTCTCCAAGGAAGAGTTATGCCAAATCTCCCACGGTGACCTTATTATAGACTAGTTTTGTCTAGCAAACCTATACGATGTGCCACGTGTCACTGTTTCAACCTTAGTACCTGAAACTGATACGCATTAAAATAAAGGTTGTCCTCTTTCACAAAATTCTTATGAAATTTCAATCTGATGCTCAAAACCAAAGTTATGACGATTTTCCCCAGGTCACCTATTTGGAATGTAATTTAGGAGTCTGCAAAACCCTAGAATCCAAAGCTCTAATACCAAATGTTATGAAACCAACTTACAAAAGGATAGAAAAGATAGATGAACACCTTAGAAATTAGCCTCTTTGAGGGGGAAACCTCCTTTACATTACACAAATGAATAATTCTTGGATGATACAAATGACTAAGCCTCCCTTCTATATATAGGAATCTAAGGGGTCACAATATAATTAAGCCAACATAACAGTAATAAAATAAGTGCAAAAAAATAACAATAGTGGGATTCTATGGGGCACACTAATAACAATATGGGGACAATAGGGGCACAATAATAACAATAGGGGATACAATGATAATAGTAATGGGGGAATCACTAGTATTATAGGGGCTTAACAGATCTGCTTCCATTTTTCATTCCACTTGTTCGGTTCTAACTCAGAGTCAGAACATGCATCAGACCAAGAAACCTTCAACTCAGCCACTAGTGACTACCTGGCATGACACTCACTCTTCCTGTGAGTGGAGCTCATATGGAACTCATAACACTTTCTCGTGACCTTCTTTGTCTTCGTGGTGTTTTTCTTTTCTTGCGGTTTCAGCAGGTTATCCTAGGTAACCCCACCTTAGCTTTTCCCTTTGCTCTGTGGTTTGGGGGCACCTTGCCCTTGCTTTGGATTCACATATACAAAGTTTCTCTTTTTCTTCTTAAGCTTCCACTTAATCTTGATAGTGTAGTGTCACGTCATGCCGAGTGAAGAGATGTATAAGAATTCCATCCCATCTTGGATGTACCTATGTAGCTAGCCACAGTACTTGAGTATGAAATGTTTCTCAGAATCCTTGATACACAAGTTTGTGAGAAGGGTATGAAAAGCATTGGTAAAATCTAGCACATCTTGGTCCCTTCCCTATCACAATGTGGTCCACCTTATGTACTTATCCTCATAGCTCCTGATAGGGTAGTACTACTCGTTGATGGCTTCCCTGAATGAATCCCAAGTGGGTTAAGCTGAAAATAATGAGAGGGTGCTTTCATCATTCTGCTCAGAGGAGGTTTCCCACCAGTCCTTGACATGGGGAGCGACTCTAAGAAGAGAAAAAGTAATATTTTCCCGACTGGAAGTCTCATGAACATAAAAATATTCTTTTAGCATATTTAGCCATTTATCTATGGTGTTGGCATATATTTCAACGTCAAATATGGGAATGTCAAAGTTAACTTGTACTTTAAAGGGTGTGGCGCTTCCAGAGTAGAGACTGGAAGTAGGTGCATCACCCTTGGGTAGCCGCTAAAGGATATAGGCAAATTTATCCATCATTGCATTCCTCTATCAATCAAGGGATTCTTCAAGCAAGATTTTGAAAGGATATCCTAACCCCTTATCTTTCTTTTCTTCGGCCATGGGAGGCTGTCGAGATTTGTGAGGCTAGTCTTGAAAAGGATCAAGCAGTTCAAGCCCTAACTCCTTATATTCTGACCTCATTGGGGAAATGTAAATAGAAATAGAGAAAGAGAAAACCACTCTCATACCACTAATCTAAATTTAAACAGGAACGAAAAAAATTACAAATATAACAACAAATAGAAAGAAGCAACAGAAATAACACTTCATTTCATTAATATCAAATACTGAAAGATGCTTACAAACATCATGGAAATAAGACTAGCCTGAGTGATGGCATGTTATCTCTAAGAAAAGGTGTGGTGGCTACATGCCTATGAATTGTGTTACGATGAGGCTCAAGGGCCTACCTATTATTTAAAAACATGATAAAACCCTAACAACCAAAACCATAACCCCAGGAGATGTAACACCAAGCGTTTGTGGGACCTATTGGGGTTAGTTGGGAAACCAACTTCTCGACACCATAAATTGGTTATATTATATCCATTTCGCATGTACAATACCTTGTTGTAAAGGTCTCTCCAAGTACTACAAGTTTTCTCCTGCCTACAAATATGGGTCTACAACAAACTTCAAAAAAATTCCATTTAGGGGGTAAAAATCGCTCTGAAAGTTTCAGACCCTAAAGAATGCTAAAAATACTAAATGATAAAATAAACAAGGAAATAAATGAAACCAACTAGAGGTATAGGTGGAATAGCAAGGTGGCCACCAATATCCACCTGGATCATTAATAGCCCTTACATCAATCTTGACAAAACTCGTAGTTCAACAACTGGGAGAAATGTTTTGGTGCAACACTTGTTTTATCCTTTAGTGGTACTTCATTATAATGACAATGTAAATACATTCCCATAAATTAACATTCATTGGCAATCAAATGTAGTGAATGGGATTGGAAAAAGGTTTCCCCAAGCACTTAACATAAACCATGTATTACATTAATATACCGGTATGGGGAGAGTACTTGAGTAAGTGAGTTAAGGTCTGTAACTATTTTTTTTTAGGTTTTATTTTTTAGTGGACCTCACACATACACTACCATTTAAAATATCGAATGGATGTTATTGAGGAAACTAGTGTCTATGCAGAGCGGCTAGTCCCACTAAGGCTGGTAGCTACCTTAGAAACAAACAAACTAAAAACTACTTTCGTTTTTATTTATGAAAAATAGATAAGAGAAGAATAAGGAGACCAACCTCTGTCTTGCGCTTGGTTCCTTGCTCGGTTCCTCTCTCTTCTAGTAGGTCTTTGCCACTCACTTCCTTGTCTACCCAGCTTCAAAGAGTACCTATAGAATCAAAGTAGCATAACACTATTCAAGAACATAGATCTATTATCATAAACAATACAGGACCAGATGTATATTGACCACACAAATGCATAAATCATCAATCATATAAGAATGTGAAGGAAAACTTGAATAGCTTTATTGATAATCAAGAAAGAGAAAAGAGGATTACAACCAATTGTTCTAACCCAACATCATCCTCTCAGCAAGAAAGCCCTTCTTCACCTCATGAAAAGCTTAGATCACTCAACACTATGAAGTTACACCAAGAAACCAATAGCACTTCCTTACAAGATACAAAATTTCAGCCCCTGGATCTCTGGGATGAGGGGTCCATATATAGATGTTTGCAAGGGGAATGAGTCAGCTTTTGAGATTTGATTAGTGTCCTCTCTCTGATAGTTCTTGATTCCACTTGGAGATTGATGATCTCTTACTCATCCCTGGTCGAATGCAGAGAGGCAAGTGTCACAGGAGAAGTTTCTAGAAGATTTCATGCTCCTCCACCTTGCGGATTGACCCTGCCATTTTTCCACTCTCACCCATCGCACCCCATAGAACGGCTTTTCCACATGCATCACACCTACTGTGTTATTCAGGTGGGATGCAATGCACTTTGACTATGGAGCAGGTGAAATGGTCCAGTTTTGACCAGTTCTGAGTAGTTTTTCATGGAGAACTTCTAGGAAATGCTTTAATCAGTTGACCGTGTTATTTTAGGGGTTGGAACAACTCCTTTAGGGACTTAGGAGCCCTTGGTTTATGGACATTTATGCTTGGGGTTGCAGTGCCCAAAAATGTCTATTACAGTTGCCCCCTAAAGCATGAGGTCGTTAATCTTTTGATGTCGAGTGAAATGCTTTATCATGAGGATCTGAAGTTTTTTCAAGCTGGAAGCCAACCTGTAATAAGATACAATACAATACATTATCTTCATAATATTTTCATGACCTAGCTGAGGTGGGCATTCCATGCTTAGCTTTATAAATTCATTTTCATGTACATAGGACAGACAATCATCTGAGTGTAGACTGATGATTCTGGTAGAGCCATCATCCCTTAGATTGGATGATTATCTGTGTAGCAATGATGTATATTTGATGTTTTTATTTTCCTGAATATATATCACAGCCTGGATGGATGAAACTAGATCCAGGGTCTTCAATCTCGCTCGATCTTCACTCAAAGTACAAGTAGATCCACGTGAGAGATGTTCTGGAGTCGAACATGGAAAGACATCGCCTGATTACCAACCAATGATGTAAGTCGTTAACAGGCATGAGGGGAATCACCGATAATGATGATGACCCTCAAGGTACTACAGTACAATTCACGTGGTGTGAATAAGGGACTTGGCATCGAACATCATGCAAAATCTTTCCGTCGAAGGCCATTGATGTAAACCTGTCGCCGGAAGTGAGAAACTTGCCATTGAGGCATGCAAGCTTCAAAGTATTGAAAGGGTTGTTCCTAGATCGGCTTCTTGGATAATGAGCTGATTTCGACAAGAAGCTATCCATCATAGGAGGGCCTTAGTGAATCCCACATCAATGACACGGAACGGAGCAAATGATTTTAATGGAGGTCAAAACGATCTGGTGATATAAGGTTCAAGGTGGCGGTCATGAAAGAATGGAGCGAAAATGTATTATAGTGGGTGAGACACAGGTGAATTCTCTAAGTGACTTCTCTTGAACATATCAGCGACACTGACATGATGGATCGGTAGCATTAACCCCAAATGTGGATGGTGTGATGGAACCATGGTGATGTGACCAGTGAATGGAACAACCCAACCCGACTCGGATGCGGGGTGCAAGTGTCATGTTCAAGAGCGACTTGCTACCAACAAAGTTTCTTCAAGTTTTCTTCCCATTTTTTCCCAGTCATTGCTGAACAGTACCTCTTTATTTCTGTCAAGCTTGAGGAGGATAACATATTCTTTTTCTATAATTTTCCCTTCGGGCAAACTCATCGCTATGTTTTAACGAGCCTAGCGATAGTGAAACTCATTCTTGTCTGTTATGGACAAGTTTGTCGCTATTAGGCTTTAACGAGTTTAACAACAAAGATAACTCGGTCCTTTTCAATTTTAGGGAGTCCGAAAAGGATGTAAAGGAAACTCCAAAAATCCTTTTTCATCATCTAATCCCTTAAGTCCGAAAAAGTATAAAATAATACAAAAGGGATGAATTTTCAGTAATTTTAACGAGCCGAACAAAACAAGCGCTCGACATTTTTGTGTAATAATCCCTCAGGTCCAAAAAGATTAAAATCTAAAGGAGGGATAGCACTTTCGGTCACTTTAACAAGCTAGAGAGGCCAATGGCTCGGCAATCTTTTCATATTTTACGATTCAATTGAAAAGAGCTTAAAGGAGACTCGTTTTTGAGGAACGAGTGATAGACTCGGGTAGCAGCTAATTCCAGGTAAGGTTTGGTATTTTCCAATCACGGCAGTGTCACAAGGATGGCTAACAAGATCACTCTTCGCAGATTGTCCTCAAAAGGGGTAAAAAATCAAGTGGAGGTGAATGATCAGCCAATACAGAGTGGAGGTGATGATGAGAACACGACCAAGGCTTCAAAGGCTGAAGTAATACATTCACGATGGTTATTTATTGGAAATTGGTTCATTTTTTAATGAGCTTAAATGTTGGGGGAAGCACTTGCTCACTACTTATGTTTATTTTTTAACGAGCTTGAATTCCACATTAAAACTACTCGATCCAGTCGTATAATAAGGATGTCTCATCTAAGATGCCATTTTTAAGAAGCTTGCACCTTACAAGGCTTTTCTTCACATCCTTTCTTTATGCAAGTTAGGAAACGACCAATCCTATGAGTTTAAAGGGTTAGAGGACCTACAAATTTAAAAAATAAATGATCGCTCTTTGCTTGCATGCCAAAAGGTTTGCATGCCCCCAGGTATAGCGAAAAATTTCCATGTTACCAAAGATTGTTCCATCCGTGTCACAGACAAAACACTTCCTCGGCGATGTCTACAGAAATAGACAAAGGTGAGTGGCGCAGACGCCTCCACTCACATAACTTTGACGAGGGAATCTTATTCTAGCCTAATCCAATTTTCCTAAATGGACGGGTGTGTCAGACTAGTCATATATCCTCTGCGGAAACCTACACTATACCCAAGGTTTTTTTCTGCCGAAACAGACCAGGGTGCATGCCCCCTGGGTTTTAGTCATGTCCTCCGAATCACTCATGTTCATCAGGAGGACGGACTGGCGATTGACGAGACATTCCTTGCATGAAAAGACCATTCAGGGTCGGTATATGACTATTTTCTATGTGTGAACCGGGAATTGAAAGCTGGTCTACGAGCTTGACCACTCTTCCTTCGTGCGAAAAACACATTACTCTAAAGAGTGAGGAGACGACGGCTCCCATGCAATAAATATAGTCTCGTCCAAGGAGTAGATTATAATACAGGGGTCCTTGGACTACCATTACGTTCATGTGAACGGTTTTCCTTCTCAATGTTATCGGCACATCGGGAAGGATCCCTAACGGTCGACTGGTTCCTTTGTCAAATCCTGATAGATTTCTCATCTTAGGCAAAAGTGATGGCGAACCAAGTGCTTTCCAAGCAGTTGAGGAAAGGATACTCACAGAAGCCCCTTCATCTGTGATGGTACCGGCCATGACCATTCTATATATTTTAGCAATGATTCGAAATGGTACACTTGTCGGTAAACGGGGTCTACCTAGTAGATTCCAGTCAAAGGAAACAACCAGGTTGCTTGGAGGTGGGACTGAATAGATGGCCGGATACAACTCTGACGAACTTCCTTCCTTCGGTAAAGGAACGGGTAGACTGCCCCCATGTTCATCAGAATCTGTGCTTACGAAGAGAATTTGAACGATGTTTTTCTTGTTCTCTTCGGTGACTGTATCCTCTGAAGATGGACCTTCTGAAGGCAAGACCAGGTCAACTGCTGCGTCGACCTTTTGACTTTCATCTGGTATGGATTCAGATGTCTTATCTTCAATGATAGACGCTTCGACTGACCACAAGGGCGTTTCAGCCGGATTTTCAACTAGTGACGGACTCAGCAAGAGTTTCTTATATCCAGAAGGAAGTTGTAACGGTGAAACCGGATGGTCGTCCAAAACTCTTTTAGCTTCATCTAAGAAGGAACAATGGTGGATGGCATGATCGCCTTCACACAATTTACAAGGAAATTTATATTTTCCTTTTTGTCCAAGGGCTTCACTTTCACTAGTTGACGGTGTATGCTCAACATGATCGTCAGAGGTTGATGACACCAGATTGTGCAAACAAGGAGACCAGTCCCTTAAGATCTGAGGGATGCAAGGACAATCTCAATGATAGTGGTCTCCTTTGCAAATGATGCATGGCGATTTAGGCCTGGTCGGTGCAGTGTGTGGATTTTCACTAGATGATGCTTGGTCGCCCCTTTACGCCTTTGGCTCCTTCTTCTTCTTCTCTTTCTTCTCCTTCTCCTTCTTCTTCTCAGTTACTTGATTTCGGGCTTTACCAGCTTCATCAAGTGAACAGGAAGGAGGAGAGGAAGAATTGGAAGTAAGTAGAGGGTTGAGGGGTAACTCTAATATCGTTTAGTTGCTGATTTGATTGTTCAGGAATGATGGTGTTCTGAATGACAGAAGTTGAGAAGAGCCATACGGGCTAGCCGATTGTTAATCCTGGAAGAGACAATGTGGCCATATGGGGTGCACCAACATCTCCCCAAGAGGAGAAGGGACTAGGATTTCCTCCAAGGGGAACTCCTTGGTTGGTGGACTCCATTTTTCTCAACTTAAGATCAATGTAGGAAAGGTGATGATTATTCTGTTTAAAATAAATTTTAGACGCTTTGACACAACTTGTTTTTTCAATTTTTAAGAGTCGAGAAAAAACAAAAGATGACTCTAGTCGCCTTCGATTTTTAATGAGCCTGAAGTGACAAGTTCTCAGATGGACCTTTTCTGTTAAGGAGTCTAACAAGGAACAAAAGGGACTGCTCTGGAAATCTAGACAGAGGGATTACCAAACCAATCTCAAAACTACATAATACTTTTTACGGTACGGCAATCAATCTTCCCGAATGCTGTGTTTAGTGCATTGTGATCGATAGGGCGGCAGACATGGCTTCCTATGGATAAAGGATTAAGCCTATTGTGGTCTCCCAAAATATACTCGACAGTACATGGGAGCACATGTTCGTACTGGCACTTATCGTCTCAAAGTGGAGGAATCACCCAACCAACAGTGAAAACAACAGTTACCAGGCTTTGCGACGCTGGAATACGTCTCTAGCCTAGACTTCTAAATGTTGTGCATTAGGTTCCAAAGTGTTTTTAGATTCACTAAATTTATTTTATAGTTGATCTTGCTTAAGAAATTTGCCTTTCAGGTTTACCGCGTGATGTAGATGTACAATTCCTAAAATGCAATCTTAGATGATAAACAATCGTTTAATCTTTTTTTTGCAATGAAAATCCTAACTACTAAGGAAAGATAGATGGCGTTCTTTCAACAAAGAGCAGAGAGCACACACTATATGCACTGTCCTAAATCAAACCAACAAACAGTCTAAATGCAAATGCACATGCATATATTTGTTTTCAGCCTTCTTAATGTGTGAATGATAAAAAGAAAGCTAAGTGAAAATATCAATTATTTTTCAAAGCGACAATTACTAATCAAGTTTCTTTTCAAAACAAAATGAGGACAATGACGACACTTTGTTATTTTGAATTGAAAACTTGCTTTCGACACTTGAAAAACTACTAATTCAAATCAAATACAAGAGTAACAATGTAATCGACTATCAAGAATAATCAGATTCTCTTTTATGACTGAAACGACACTTGCGACACTTTCAAATCAAGAAATGACTGTACAATTATGCTACTTCTTTGTAAAGGAGAACTGAAAATTACTCAAAACTGCATAAAAACATTTACAGTTCTTTGCACAATGGAGGCAAAATCACAGCAAGGAAAGGGGTTTCAACAGAGGTGTACTGACCATAGGCAGCAAAACTCCTTAATAGAGCTAAAAGGAGTGAACACAGAAACCATAATTTAGGAACAAGGCCTTGCCTGATCAGCACACCTGTAACACAGTGAAACTGGAATGCAAAGCACCTACTACACTCAAGAAGTGTGATGCATTTGAAGTTCACAGAACAGACAGTGTGCTGGACCAGGGACGAGACTTTGATTGGGTTCTGGGTTACAGTTTGCAATTCAGTTCAGGGATTTACGCCGAGCAAGTAGTAATCAGTAAATAAATCACAGGGGTAGATCTAAGGAGGTTACTAGAGCCACCACGAGGGAAATTAGAGAGCTTGTAAATCAATCGTTTAATTCATAAACAAAACCCAGAGATAGACTGAAGCAGCGTTGATCTACTTTGCACATGCATAGAAAATGCAGTTCGAAGGCTAGTTGGCTTGACTTCAGGCTCCATCTGTAAGTTTATAAAGTAAACAAATGTAGATGAACAAACAATCTATTCACTCCCTAGTGGAGTCGCCATTTTCTTAACGGGAAAACTAGTGTCTATGCAGAGCTTCTAGTGCCACTAAGGCTGGTAGCTACCTTAGAAACAAACAAACTAAAAACTACTTTCGTTTTCCTTTATGAGAAATAGATAAGAGAAGAATAAGGAGACCAACCTCTGTCTTGCACTTGGTTCCTTGCTCGGTTTATCTCTCTTCTGGTAGGTCTTTGTCACTCGCTTCCTTGTCTACCCAGTTTCAAAGAGTACCTGTAGAATCAAAGCAACATAACACTATCCAAAACATAGATCTATTGGCATAAACAATACAAGACCAGATGTATATTGACCACACAAATGCATAAATCATCAATCATACAAGAATGTGGAGGAAAACTTGAATAGCTTTATTGATAATCAAGAAAGAGCAAAGAAGATTACAACCAATTGTTCTGACCCAACATCATCCTCTCAGTAAGAAAGCCCTTCTTCACCTCATGAAAAGCTTAGATCACCCAACACTATGAAGTTACACCAAGAAACCAACAGCACTTCCTTACAAGATACAAAATTCCAGGCCCTGGATCTTTGGGATGAGGGATCCATATATAGATGTTTGCAAGGGGAATGAGTCAGCTTTTGAGATTTGATTAGTTTCCTCTCTCTGATAGTTCTTGACTCCACTTGGAGATTCATGATCTCTTACTCATCCCTGGTCGAATGCAGAGAGGCAGGTGTCACAGGAGAAGTTTCTGGAAGATTTCATGCTCCTCCACCAAGCGGATTGACCCTTCCATTTGTCCACTCTCGCTCATCGCACCCCATAGAAGGGCTTTTCAACATGCATCGCACCTACTATGTGTATTCAGGTGGGATGCAATGCACTTTGACTATGGAGCAGGTTAAATGGTCAAGTTTTGACGAGTTCTCAGTAGCTTTTCATGGAGAACTTCTGGGAGATGCTGTAATCAGTTGACCTTGTTCTTTTAGGGGTTGGAACAACACCTTTAGGGACTTAGGAGCCCTTGGTTTATGGACATTTATGCTTTGGGTTGCAGTGCCCAAAAATGTCTATAACAATGGAATTTTCCAAAACCATTCAAACAAAGAAACAATTCTATAGAGTTCATACGTATTTCACAACTCTTTCTTCAATTAGTTACCAACTCATTTCAAAATGAGTTTTAGTGTTGTGCCTCAATCATATTATCATCATAATGTTTCGATATTATTAAAATAACCCATGACAAATATAAATTCTAGGGATATTGCATTCTCTCTTCGTTAAAGATAACATCATCCTTGGTTTTCATCTTGCCATCATTATGTTTTCATCTAGTCTTTTTCTCCCACTAGAAATTTATCCTTTTATTTAGAATTTTTTTACCCCTCACAATATCATTTGTTTCTTTTAGATCATCATCATCATTCACTCATGACATTTATCTCCAATCATCTTAGTTATGTAACTAGAACAACCAAAAGGGGATCCTTCCCTTACAAAATGAAGGATTTTCTTTATAGGAAAATACTAATAAGTAAAACAATATTGTTTTATTATTAATAATAAATATATACGGTTATGAAAATATTCAATTATTACTTCCAAAATTTTAGCCGTTGTCTATATAAAAAAATATTGTTACATGCGAATACTCTTGGGAACCATGGCCACTTCACACAATATTTTAATTACACTTGGTTTATCAGTTATAGAAAGCACTCTAAAAGTGGTTTATCAACCCAATAGAAAACACGTTGGGTGTTTTTTGTGCCACTTTCGCAAGCACCCCATGGCATATGTAATCCAGTTAATATTTCCCAATCACAATAGTATTATTTTTAATCATAATATTTCAACTATTAATCATTTACCACACTACCTCTACAAGTACTCAGATGGTCAATGTAATCATAACCGCACAAAGTGCATTCTATCGTAGCCCTTGCGAAAGACATCCACATGTCTAGTGTCATGAATTCCTAGGAATATAATAGAGGAAAACCTTAAACTACAATTATAATAGTTCATTCCTAAGTTCTAGGTTTCTTTCGTATGAGAAAACTAATGAAAAATTATATGTATATTTACACCTCCTCAACCCAAGTAGTGAATTTCTAGTTCAGGGTACAGGTCCAACCATTTTCTCCCACTAGCACCCATAAATTCAAACTTCATTTATCTCCTATTTTCATTTTAATATCTCTTCCACCGATGACATTTATCTCTAGTCATGTTAGATTTTGGTGATCAAATCATCCAAATAGGGTCATCCCTTTGGAAAATTGGAATATTTTTCCTATCCATTCACACAGAATAAATGACTTTCACCTTTTCCTAGCAATTGTAGATTTGAACCTTGTATAGAAATTACCTACAAATTAATCCTTAAAAAATAGAAAATATACAATAGGAAGAAACAGAAAACAAATACACATATATTTCCCCTGAATCCAAAAATTAGGTCTACCAGATTGATTTTTCATTATTTCCATTTGAATTTGAGAGTACATATATATACATGTTGAAGCATTCATAAAACCCAATAGATTAACCCTAGATTGGAGCATAATCGTAGTTCCCTTGAACAGATCTACAAAATAGCATGGGTAGAAAACCATTATACGAAAAACAATTTGAAAAATCCACAAACAAAACCATAGGTTATGGTCCAAAAAAATATTGCTCAGGTTGCTACCCTGAACCTAGTTCATGGGGAAACTTCCGCCATGAAACCTCTCAATAGGAGGGCCTTTGTTATAGACATATTTGGGCACTGCAACCCCAATCACATATGTCCATAAACCAAGGGCTTCTAAGTCCCTAAAAGTGTTGTTTCATACCCTAAAGGAGCAAGGTCAGCTGATTACATCATCTCCCAGAAGTTCTCCCTGAAAAAATACTCAAAATTGGTCAAAACTGGACCATACCGACTGCTCAGTGCTAAGGGTGCGATGCATCTCACTTGCCACATGAAAAAAGTGTGATGAATACTGGAAAGCCCTTCTGTAGGGTGCGATGAGCAAGAGCAAACAAATGGCAGACACAGTTTGCTAGGTGGAAACCTAGAGAATCTTCTAGAAGCTGCTTGTTTGACACTTGCCTCTTTCAATTCGCCCAGGGATGAGTAAGAGATCATGAAATCTCCAAGTGGAACCAAGAACTGTTAGAGAGATGACACTAATCAAAATCCTAGAAGCTGACTCACCCACTTGCAAACATCTATATATGGATCCCTCATCCTAGAGATCCAAAGGCTAGAATTTTGTATTTTGTAAGGAAGTGTTGTTGGTTTCTCTGTGAAACATTGTATTGTTGGGTGATCTAATATTTTTCGTGAGGTGAAGAGGGCTTTCATGCTGGGAGGATGGCATTGGGTCAGACGAATGGGTTGTAATCCTCTCTTCTACTACTTCTATCAATAAAGCTATTTGAGTTTTTCTCCATATTCTTGTGTATCTCTGAATCTTGTATTGATATATGCATTTGTATGGTTAATATACATCTGATCCTATATTGTTTATGGCTATATATATCTATGCTTTGATGGTATTATGCTATTTTTACACTACAGGTGTTCTTTGAAGCGGGAGAAGTAAGGAAGGAGTGGTGAATCTCTATCAAAGGAGGGAGGAAACAAGCAAGGAGCCAAGTGAAAGACTGAGGTTGGTACTCTCTGCTTCTCTCTCATCTATCTTCATAAAAGAAAACACAAGTAAATTTAATCTATTTGTTTCTAAGATAGCTACCCATCTTAGTGGGACTATCAGCTCTAAATAGACACTAGTTTTCTCGATAACAAAATGGCGACTCCACTAGGGACTGAATAGTTTGATTGCTTGTTTATATTTTTTTGCTTTATAAACTACAGACGGAGCCTGAAGTTAAGCCAGCTAGCCTTCGAACTACATTTTCTATGCAAATGCAAAGTAGATCAACACTACTTCAATCTATATCTGGGTTTTGTTTATAAACTAAACAACTGACTTGCGAACATCCTAAGTGCCCTAGTGGTAGCTCAAGTAACCTCATTAGATCAGGCCCCATATTTTGTGTTTACTGACTATCATTAACTCAGCCTAAATCCCTGAACTAAGCTGCAAACTGTGACCAAAGACCAAGTGAAAGTCTCGTCCCTGGACCATCGCACTGTCTCCTTTTGACAATCTGGATGCATCCCTGTTTCACTGTGTTACAGGTGCGATGATTAGATAAGACTATTTTTGCCTCCAGATTTTGGTTTTCTCTTCATTGTCTTCAGCTTTATTTAGGAGTTTTGTTGTCTATGATCAATATACCACTGTTGGAACTCCCTTCCTTTGCATTATTTAGCCTCCATTGTACAAAGAATTGTGAATGTTTTTATGTATTTTTCACCATTTATAGTTCTCCTTTACAAAAAGGTAGCTTAATCGAACTATCATCTTTTGATTTGAAAGTGTCGCAAGTGTCATTTTTAGTCAAAGAAAAGAATCCTACTCTTTTTGATGGTCAATTAAATTGTTACTCTTGTATTTGATTTGAATTAATAGTATTTCAAGTGTCAAAAGTAGTTTTCAAATTGAAGTTGAAAGTGTCGTCTTGTCTTCCTTTCGTCTTTTAAAGAGAAAATTGTTAGTATTATCGCTTTGAGAGAAAAGATAGTTCGGATTTATACGTAGCATTCTTTTTGTCACTCACACATTAGGAAAGTGGAAAACAAATACATGCATGTGCATTTGCATTTAGACTGCTTATTGATTTTGATTTAGGACAGTGCATGTAGTGTGTGCTCTCTGCTCTATGTTGAAAGAATTTCGCTTCTCTTTCCTTAGTAGCTAGGATTTTCATTGCAAAAGAAGAGTAAACGACTGTTTATCATCTTAGATTGCATATTTAGGAGTTGTATATCTACATCACGTGGTGAACCTTAAAGGCAAACTTCTTAAGAAATATCAACTCTAAAATAAATTCAATGAACATAAAAATGCTTTGGAACCTAACGCACAACATTTAAAAGTCTAGGCTAGGGACGTACTCTAGCATCGTAAAGCCTGGTATCTGTCGCTTTCATCGTAGGTTGGGTGATTCCTCCTCTTTGAGACGAAAAGTGCCAGTATAGACTTGTGCTCCCACGTACTGTCAAGTATATATTGGGAGACCACAATAGGGTATATGCTTTATCCTTAGGAAGCCATGTCTGCCACCCTATCGATCATAATGCACTGAACACAACATTCGGGAAGATTGATTGCCGTACTGTAAAAGGTATTCTGCAGTTTTGTAATTGGTTTGGTAATCCCTCTGTCTAGATTTCTATAGTAGTCTCTTTCATTCCTTTTCAGACTCCTTAAAGGAAAAGGTCCATCTAAGCACTTGTCACTTCAGGCTCATTAAAAATCGAAGGCGACTAGAGTCATCTTTAGCTTTTTATCGACTCTTAAAAATTGAAAAAGCAAGTTGTGACAAAGCATCTAAAATTCATTTAATTCGGAATAACATTCTCCCCTTTTATTTTGAGTTGATCAAGTAATCTGCAATTGTGGAAGAAAGTCAATTAAAACCCCATCATTCACAGAGGCTAATGAGTCAGCCGTCTTTGACTCTGAAAAAAAAAACCATTCCGAGCCAAGCGGACTCATTTAACTGGGTCAAAGTCTCCTGGTTTGTTTGAAACTTGTGTTTCAACATCCTCAGAGACTCTAGTTATTCCAACTGTTTCTGGTATCCCTGCCTCTATAGAAGAAGTTTCGCAATTACACGAGGACATTAGAACTGATACTAGTGTAATGGTAAACACTTTTATTCCTGAACCGGCTCCAACTAGGGCTGATTCGAAAGGCATCACCCCTCTAGCATCTGTCACTACAGATTCTATACCTTCTTCGGCACAAGAAATATTTTACAAACCTGACGATCTACCTCTTCCACTTGGACTAATTGCTATAGAAAAGATTATGGAGGATGTTCCATCCAGTACTCCATCGCATTTTGGAACTGGGATCCACCTATATCCTTCTCCTTCAGAAGTTAGTCTCCCTTCATTGCAAGTTCCTGTAGAATCACTAGGAAGTCGTTTGGATAGACTCAATATGTCTGGACAACCATCGACATCTAGGACTGTGTCATCCGATACAGTGGCAGCAGAACCTCTTGCCACCGCTCTGACAATGCTCGCTGGTATACCATTTGTCCCAAATAGCTCTCAACCGCTAGAGGAAGTCCACCTAGGGACTGTTTCGACAGTATGGTCTGTTCCTGTTTATTCGTCCAGAATAATATCTGGAATTTCTTATGTTGAGTCTCAGCAAATTGATCCTTCACAACAGTATCAATTTGAGCAGTTTAGTCTCCAAAGGCCAATCTTTCCATTGAGCACTAGATTGCCGCCGTATGGGGGGCAGTATGCCCTTTCATTGTTCCCTCCGAGAGAACAACCATATGAGAGTTCGCAACAGAATTCAGGTCAAGTTGGAATCACATCTAGTGGTTGGGTGCCAATACTGCCTCAACGACAAAGAGTTGCATAATCAATGCAACCAAGTCTACTTGTGTCGAATATCCCCACTATACTGGCTATTTTGACGATGCTGCAAGTACAAGCGTTGCCTGTTGTATGCCAACCTCAAGTTTCTCAGGTCGTAATACAACAGCCTCTTGTCTCCACGACGTAACCACAATCACCAATTGGTGGCTCCTTAATTGGAGCGACTTAGCCTCAAACGGGTACCATTACCCCTACTCTTGGTGAAACATCCGGTATTGGGCAACAATAAATGGTTACACAACCATGGCTAGTGCAACATCAACAATCGCAATTCCAGCAAGCTTATCGAGGACGTAAGCAACAAAGCTTTGTAGGTAATGGGCAGCTGTATGTTAAAACGGTCACCATCAATCATATCAAAATGGTTATGCCCGGCAATCTTATCAAAGTTATCAGCATCAAATACATTATGTTGGTATGCAAAGACCCACAGCTCAGGCGATCCCATCTTTTCCTGGGTATGCTTCGCCAAAGCTGAATCAATAGTTTCCCTTTGTGGCAACTTTGGAGTTACCATATCTAAATTGGCTAACAAATGATCCAATTTCTTATGCCCCTTGGTGGGTGGCGATTCCTCATAAAAATCTGTTAGATATTCCTAAATTCAATGGGAATCCAGGTGAAGATCCGTCAAATCATGTGATGACCTTTCATCGATGGTGTTCCTCCAACACTCTAAATGATGATTCAATTAGGCTTTGCCTTTTTCAGTGAACGTTAACTAGTTTGGAAGTAAAATGGTACATCGAATTTCCTAGAGCTTCATTTGATAACTTCATCGCCCTTGCCACGACTTTTTAAACCAGTTTTTAGTTACCTATAAGGTGCAAAATAGGAACGGAGCTTCTTACCAATTTTAAGCAAATGATAGTCACTCATATATTAGATCATATTCATGAGTGGCGACGTTGCTGCCGAATGGTAAAAAAATATGTTCTTGATCAGCTTCTAGATGACTGGTTTATCAAGTCATTGTTACCTTCTATTACAGAAGATGTGGCTAAAGGGGGGGTTGTCACTGAAGAGAAAGGGATTGCTCATGCGCAATATCTAGACTTGATTTATACTCAGTCTGGCATGCTCTGCGACAAAGTCCCTAATGCTCCTAAACCAGATTTCTTCATTACTCCTCCTCCTAAATCAAACAAAGACTCTCATGTCGACGATGGCGTGATAGGCACAACCAGCACGAAATCCACAAAGGATACATCTAAGAAATCCCATAAGGTTTCTGGTCAAAATTCAAATGAAGAACTTCTTACCTCAGAAGTTAATTCTGTGTCGACTGACAAAGGAAAAGAACCAAAGCATCCAGGGGGCAAGAAGAAAGGGAAAAGAGAAAAGAAGAAACAGGACGATTCATCTCCTAAAAAATCTTCTGCGAACCCTTCTAGGAAAAAGAAACCTAATCAACCATGCCTCATATGCGATGAGGACCATTAGATGAGAGATTGTCCATATAAAGCTGACATTAAGAAAATCTTTAAGGATTCAAGAACTTCAGCAGTATTGACTAACCCATTTCCAAACCCAAGAACCAATCCAGTTGTTAGCGACAATGCTTTCCCATCCCAAGTGCTTATGTTTTCCATTTCAAAATAGCAAAATGATGCCTCGATATTGACAAGGAATAAAGATTACGGGAATCCACAACTGTTGAGCAACAAGGCTACTGATCAACCTAGTAGCTTGACAACAACTTCGACCGAAATTGTGCCACCCATCATTCTTGAGCTAATGATAAAGCTACCAAAGGGAGTAGTACACAAATCGACATTTAATCCTCGTGCCAGAGCAGAACAGAATTATAATATAGTAGAGGACCTAGCCCAATCGTCGTTCGCTATGTCCACACTTGAAGTACTGCAAAATTGACCCTCCCAAAAGCAAGCTCTATTATCAGCAATAGGTGGGATTGACCCAGCGGATTCCATTCTTGTGGCCTTTAATCATAAAGGATATGAACCTTAGTTACCAGCTCAAGTCACTTTCCTAATTCAAGTGAAATCCCTCAACAAAACTGTTCATTGAACAATTATTGATGAGGGGGCATCTACATGTATTATGTTAATGAGTTTCTGGAAAACTTTAGGCTCACCACCCTTGTCGTAATAGTCAACGATGTTAAAAGCATTCGATGGACGAACATACACTCCATAGGAGATTTTGAGTAACTTACAAGTTGAACTGGGGGGAAAAACCATAGAAATTGATGTTGAAGTTATTGATGGAAACCTTAATTACAACATCCTATTGGGAAGGACTTTGATTTATGCTATGGCTGTTGTTGTGTCAACATACTTCAGAAAGATTGCATTTCCTTTTCAAGGAGGAATTACAATCATTGACCAACCAACCTTTCTCCCCAACAGTTCACAAGTTACGGGAAGCATCCCGATGATCCATGGAAGCTCTCAGTTGCTTTAAAATATCAGAGTAGGCTTGCTAAAAGACCCTACATTGATGGGTACTTTGCCTCCAAACAACCTGGCGGAAGTGGCCACGGTGGGAACCTGCAATATGCTATCTTCTATAAAGAAGATGCCAAAACACGATGTTAGCATGGATCATTGCCAGGTATTGCCTCCAAGCCCAATAGAAATATTGTACCAATCAATGTTCTCGGCATGGGAGGCAAACACAAATCAACGCTCATCAGGCGTTTGGGTAGATAGGTCTAAGGAGTATGGTACCTCTTTAGATCCTTGGTCGCATGTACACTTTATTGATGAAGGAATTGTTCAGTCAATGATCATAGAGGGGGCATGATGGGAAGATTACCACCACCGTTCCAATCTTCCATATTACAATGAAATCTATCCAATACTGAAGAAACTATTGCCATAAATATCTCGACCAAACCAGATGTTGTAGAGAATATTCATGTTGGAAAATATTGTTCTTCTTCAGAATTGGAAGTATATTACGCTCTCTTTTGCGAGTTCAGAGATGTCTTTGCATGGTCATATGAAGAAATGCCAGGCATTGAGTCGAGCATAGTTGAACATGAAATTAAGATGTATCCAGATGTCAAACCAGTACGACAACAGCTTCGGCAGGTGCACCCAAAGAAAGGCATTGCCATTAAGGGAAAAGTTGAAAAAAATCTCCATGTTGGTTTCATTTACCCAGTTCCTCTAATTGATTGGGTATCAAACATTGTTCCTGTTATGCAGAAGCAAGGAACGATTAGAGTGTGTTTTGATTACAGGGATGTAAATCAAGCTTGTCCAAAGGACAACTACCCTACACCCTTCATCAAGTAGATAATTTATGAATGCACCGGATGTGAAATATTTTCATTTATGGATGGATTTTTCAGGTATAATTAAATAAATATCCACCCACAGGACCAATCAAAGACTGCATTTATTTGTCCGTGGGGCACATTCGCATACCACAACCTACTTTTTGGCTTAAAGAATACAGGGGGAACCTTTCAAAGGGAAATGAATTATGCCTTCCATGACATCAAGAACATTGTTCAACCATACCTTGACAATCTTCCGGCTCCTCGCGAAAGTGGACCGATCATCCACAACATTTGAGAGCAATATTTCTATGTTTCCGACACTACAAGATGCGACTCAATCTGCACAAGTGTGTGTTTTGTGTCGGTTCTAGACGTTTACTTGGCTTTGTAGTTTCAAAGGATGGGATTCGCTTGACCCGTGTAAGGTTCGGGTAATCATCGATCTGCATCCACCTTCAAATTTGCTTCAGATTCAGAAACTCCAAGGGAAAGCAAACTTTCTGAAGGAGGTTCATTCCAAATTATGCCAAACTTGCTAAAGGTTATACGTGTCTATTGAAAAAAGAAGTACCCTTTAACTGGGATCAGTTTGTTTAAGTTTCCTTTAATGCTCTAAAGGAATCCTTGATAAAAGCATCATTAAAGTACACTCCTGATTATCAAAGAGACTTTAACCTGTATCTGGCTGCGGCAGATACGACCATCGCAATGGTTTTAGTTCAAGAAGACAATGGAATTGAGCACCTTGTCTATTATTTAGTCAAAACTTAAATGATACAAAAAGCAAGTACTCCTATGTTGAAAAGCTGGCTCTCACAACTGTTCAAGCAATACAGAGATTTTGACGCTATGTTCTCTTTCAAAAAACTACCATTTTGTCAAATTGCAACCCCATGACTTACATCTTATCGTGAAATTTTCTTAGGGGAAAATATTCGAAGTGGATAGCAATTTTGCAAGAGTTTGATCTGGAATTCATAAAATCCAAATCAAAGAAAGATCTAGTTTTCCCAGAGTTACTATGTGATTTCCCATCGTCATCCAATGATTCAACATCCAAAGCAAAAATCATGGATGAATCTTTGTTTCTGATATCTTCAAGCGATCCATGGTATGGAGATATAATCATATATCTCCAAATCAAAACATATAGGTCTAATACCTCTTGCTCAGAACAACGATGTACTCGATACCAAGCAAAATACTACATGATCGTCGATGATACACTTTACCATCATGGTATCGATACAGTTCTACCAAGGTGCCTCACCCATGAGGAGGGAAAACAAGTCTTAAATGATTGTCATTCCGGCGCATGTGGGGGGCATCAATCTAGCTATGCTACGGCACAAAAAATTTATGAGCAGGATACTTTTGGCCAACAATGTTCAAGGATTGCATAACCGTAGTCAAAAGTTGCCATGCTTGTCAAATCTTTGACTGCAAAACCAAAATACCACCCATACCTCTACAGCCAGTAGTTGTTGTTGGGTTGTTCACCAAATGAGGCATATATTTCATGACATGTAACCCCACCTCAGCCAGGCGGCACGGGTATATCATATTCGTAGTTGACTATTTTACGAAATGGGCCAAGGTGATTCCTACATTAAACAACAGCAGCGAAGTTGCTACTCTTTTATTTTTTAATCATGTAGTCTCCAGATTCAGCGTTCCAAAAGCTATAGTCACAGATCATGGATCGCATTTATGCAATCACATGATGGTTGAATTGGCTGCCAAATTAGGACTGCCCCACGACAACTCTACTCCATATTATCCACAAGCAAATGGGAAAGTTGAAGAGATCAAGAAAGTATTGAAGCACATTCTGCAAAGGATGATTGGAGTCCATAAACGGAGTTGGCACCTTATCCTATACTCAGCCTTGTGGGCATACCGAACATCTGTGAGAAATGAGACTAGTTTTACAGCATTTCAGCTGGTGTATGGCCTGGAAGCGATCTTACTAGTTCAGTGTGAAATTTCGTCCCTCAAGCTCGCGTTCGACCTTCTCCCTGGAACTTCAGAGGAAGAGGCTCGTTTCTTGGAAATAATCCAACTGGATGAAACCTGTCATGACGCCACCTTGGCTAACAAAGCACAAAAGAAATGAGTCAAGGCGCAGTTTGACAAGAATGTCAAACCCCGTGTCTTCTCAGAAGGTGACCTGGTCTTACTTTATGACCAGGAATCTGATAAATTGGGAGAAGATAAGTTCCAGTCTTTGTGGATGGGTCCCTATATTGTTAAGTGGGTATTAGTAAAAGGAGCCTATGAGCTAGTAGATTACGATGGGATTCCATTGTCGCAACCCCAAAATGGGTTGTACCTTAAGCATTACTATTCTTGACTCAACGTAGTAACCTCTTCATATGCTTTTGTTACATTTTTGTTTTCCTTAAGAGTGATTGTTTTGGTTAGGTAATCCAATTTTACATTTTGTTGCAGATGTCGAACCTATTGGAATCATTTGTTGGATATGTCGATGGAGCAAGTCATAGTACGTGGAACCTAACTTTTACAGCTTGGGCCATCTTTGATCCAAGCGACAAGTTAGTGAGTTTTAGAGGGGTATGTATTGGTCGATAAACGAACAACATCGCTAAATAAAATGCATTGGTAGAGCTCCTCTCTAATGCCATCACGAATGGCATATGCTGACTTGTCATCAGGCTATGCTCACAACTCTTCATTTTATAGCTTACCAACATCTATTCCTTTTGGAATCTAGCTATCTATCGTATGTTCCTAAGGGTCAAGATTTTGGAAAGGCAGTTTGATTCTATTCAATATCAACATATTTCCAGAAACTTAAACACATTAACTAATTCATTAGAAAATTATGTGTTAGATAGACATTTGCAACACTTGTAAAAGAAAATCATTTCATCAATATTTTCATCAGGATCATATAACTTAACCAAAATAAAGCTCTGAAAATCAAAAAAATATATAACTATTTAGAGTTTGTACATAGTGTTCTGTGTCCAGGACAAAATCGGTCATATGACCCAAAAACTCAAAATGCAAGGGGGCACCCTAGTCTAATGGTGATGGTGATAAAAAGTCACCACTTTTGCAATCATGCATAAGAGCCTAGGCCATATGCTCGGCACGCCAGTGGTATGGCACTGTAATCTCAGAGCCAGCTCATCGGTCCTCACATCCGAAAGACCAAGGGTGAGACCCTCGATCTAATCCTGCAACACTGCAAGAGTCTCAGCTACATCCAGATTGCAAAGGACAACTCTCCCTACAGCCTCTCCTGCTGGAACAGTAGTTGCTACTCTCAGGCGCACTGCTGGTCGCACTGGCCCGATATCTGCATAAGCACATGAGTTTTGATTAGTCTTGATAAACATTATAAAAACAATAAATAGGGATATGGTCAGAACATTTACCTATAACACCCCACTACTCGGCAGCCAACAGCACCAAATCTGGGTCACCATGGAAATCCATCCCAGCATATGGATACTTAGCAAAGACCATCTCCTAACAGTCGTACCACTCAAAGAAGGCATCAAAGAATGAAATCCGTGACTGACCAGCATGTCTGGGCATAAGATCGACCCATCTCTACATCTATGGTTCCGTTGGTGCTGATGGTCCGAGTGAAATGTACTATGGCTGCATCAATGGGATCTTCTCCAAGGCGAAAGCAGTCAGAATGGAACCATATCCAAAGTTCTTGGATCTTCTGTTTTTCACCTTGGTAAGCTATTCTTTTATCACCAGAAGTACTGCATCACACCAGTTGAATACCTTTGGTTCGAGGCATTCCATGGCATATTGCATGTAGGACCCGTTGGCCAAGTGAAGGGCCGCACTACAAGTCAATCTAGCAAAGGTGAATAAAATAGTCCTCAAGGACCAGTCGGTGACATATCGGATACTGATCTTGCCATCCCTACTCGGCTGAGATCCTTCTCTACAGTATCGGTGAATATAATCCCTCACAGATTCGCCCCCACGGGTGGAACCTAACAGTGAGAGAGGGGCACCACACCTCAATAAACCGATCAAGAAGTAGATTTCCTCAATAGTTAAGGGGATTTATTTGCCTCTAATCTAGAACACTTGGTTGCAACAAGTTGATTTGTTTCCTCATGCTAGATATGGGGAAGAACTTGAGCAAGCCACAGTTCCGCAATGCAGTTACCATACCCAGATCGTGTAAGGCAACCATGTCCTCTTCTTCATGCTCATTTTCACGCCATGTAACAACCATTTTGCTCCGATGAATCTCTGAAAAACAAACAAGAGAAGAATTAGGATCCTAACTTGGCAAAAAATAGGCAAAATTTCCATGAAAAATCAATGCAAAAGTTTTCCTCCTCGCGCCCATCGCACCGTAGTTGTGTACTGGGTGGGATGCATATTGACTGGTCGGTGGCCAGCCTACTATGCATTGCACCTTTTGATGTATACTAGGTGCGATGGGTGCATAACGAATTTTTCAAACCCCAGAGGCTCAAGAAAGCAGGAAAACATGCTCAGAATTAAAAAAGGAAAGAATGCAATGGAAGAGCTTAGGTTTAGCTCCTACTTGGTCCAAACGGCGTTGAAAATCTTCCACAGAATCTCTCAGAATCAACTGATGAAAATCAAGGGGGAAAACACCTCCAGAGCTCCAACAATCCCAAATCCAATTGAAATGGTAAAATGAGGGGTAAAAAACTATTTTAAAGTTACTTTTCATGTAATTCAAGTAGGGTATTAGTTTTTTAACTCATTTTTTCAAGCATGTATTCTCATTTCTAATCAGTTTGATGGAGCAATTGAATAGGTAGTACGACCGTTAAAAGAACATAGTGTTAACGGTGAATTGAATATCAATGACCATTATCAAAAGCAGTTTTACGCAAAGTTCAAGCTCGTTTAAAAATAAACCTAGCAATGAGAATATGTTCCACCAGAGTTTAAGCTCATTAAAAATGAACCCACCTTTGGTAGATAACCATTGCAATCGTATAATTATCAGATTTTGAGCCTTGGTCATGTTCTTACCATCACCTCCACTCTTTTTTAGCCTATCATATACCTCCATTTGATTGTTTACCCCTTTTTGAGGAACAACTACGACGAGTGATCCTATTAGCCTCTTTCTCTACAATACCGTGATTGAAAAAGTTCCAAACCTGGAACTAGCTGCTATCTAAAAACATCACTCGTTCCTCAGAAAATGAGTCTCCTTTAAGATCTTTTCATCTGACTCGTAAAATATGAAAAGATTTCCGAGCAATTGGACTCTCCAGCCCGTTAAAGTGATTGGAAATGCCATCCCTCCTCTATATTTTAATATTTTTCAACCTGATGGATTATTACACAAAAAGATCTAGTGTTTCTCTTGTTCGGCTCATTAAAACTATCGGAAAGTCATCCCTTTCGCATTGTTTTATACCTTTTCAGACTTAAGGGATTATATTATGAAAAGGGAATATTGGAGTTTCCTTTCCATCTCTTTTCAGACTCTCTAAAATTGAAAAGAACTGAGTTATCCTTGTCGTTAAACTCGTTAAAACAATAGCGACAAACTTGTCCATGCACACAAGAGTGAGTCTCACTGTCACTAGGCTCATTAAAACATAGCGACGAGTTTTCCTGAAGGGAAAATTATAGAAAAAGCATATGTTATCCTCCTCAAAGATTGAAAAAAATAAAGAGGTACTGGTTAGAAATGACTGGGAAAAATTGGGAAGAAAACTTGAAGAAACTTTATTAGTAGCAGGTCGCTCTTGAACATGACACTTTCACTCCATCACCATGATTGAGTCAAGTTGGGTTATTCCATTCATCGGTCATATCATCATTGGTCCACCGTACCATCCACTTTTTAGGGTTAATGCTACCAATCCATTTTAGTGTCGCTGATGTGTTCAAGAGAATTCACTCAGAGAATTCACCAACCCAGCTTGTGTCTCATCCGCTGCAATACCTTCACGCTTCATTCTTTCATGAAGGCCACACTGAAACTTGTATCATCAGATCATTTTCACCCCCACAAAATCATTTGCTCCATTCCATGCCGTAGATGTCAGATTCATTAATGCCCTCCTACAATGAGTCACTTATTGTCGACATCAGCTCATTATTCAAGAAGTCGACCTAGGAACAACCCTTTCAGTACTTTGAAGCTTGCATGCCTCAATGGCAAGATTCTCATTTTCGGCGACAGGTTTACATTAATGGCCTTCGACCAAAAGATTTTGCATGGTGTTCGACATCGACTCATGTATTCACACCACATGAATTACACTGTAGTACCTTGAGGGTCATTATCATTATCGGTGACTCCTTTCACGCCTATTAATAGTTTACATCATTGGCTGGTAATCAGGCGATGTCTTTCCATGTTCGATGCCAGAACATCTTTTCACATGGATCGGCTTGTACTTCGGTGAAGATTGAACGGGTTTTGAAGATCCCGGATCTAGTTTCATCCATCCAGGCTGCGATATATTCAGGAAAATAAAAACATCAAATGTAGATCATTGCTGCATAGAGAATCATCCAAACCAAAGGATGATGGCTCTACCAAAATCATCAGTCTGCTACATAGACGGTTGTCTATCATATGTACATGAGAACGAATTTATAAAGCTGAGCATGGGAATCCCTACCTCAACTAAGATCGTGAAAATACTATGAAGATAATGTATTGTATTGTATCTTATTACAGGTCACCTTCCAGTTTGAAAAACCTCAGATCCTCATGATAAAACATTTCACCCGACATCAAAAAGGTTTACGGCCTCATGCTTTAGGGGCCGACTTTTATAGGCATATTTGGGCACTGCAACCCCAATCACATATGTCAATAAACAAAGGGCTTCTAAGTCCCTAAAAGTGTTGTTTCATACCGTAAAAGAGCAAGGTCAGCTGATTACATCATCTCCTAGAAGTTCTCCTTGAAAAACCACTCAGAACTGGTCAAAATTGGACCATACAGACTTCTCAGTGCTAAGGGTGTGATGCATCTCACCTGCCACATGAAAAACGTGCGATGCATACTGGAAAGCCCTTCTGTAGGGTGCAATGAGCAAGAGCAGACAAATGGCAGAAGCAATTTGCTAGGTGGAAACCCAAAGAATCTTCTAAAAGTTGCTCATTCGACACTTACCTCTGTGAATTCACCCAAGGATGAGTAAGAGATCATGAAATCTCCAAGTGGAACCAAGAACTATCAGAGATATGACACTAATCAAAATCCCAGAAGCTGACTCACCCACTTGCAAATCTATATATGGATCCCTCATCCTAGAGATCCAAAGGCTGGAATTTTGTATTTTGTAAGGAAGTGTTGTTGGTTTCTCTGTGTAACATTGTATTGTTGGGTGGTCTAAGCTTTTTCATGATGTGAAGAGGGCTTTCATGCTGGGAGGATGGCACTAGGTTAGACCAATGGGTTGTAATCCTCTCTTCTACTACTTCTATCAATAAAGCTATTTGTGTTTTTCCTCCATATTCTTGTGTATCTCTGAATCTTGTATGATATATGCATTTGTATGGTTAATATACATCTGATCCTATATTTTTTATGGTTATATATCTCTATGCTTTGATGATATTATGCTGCTTTGACTCTACAAGTGTTCTTTGAAGTGGGACAAGTAAGGAAGGAGTGGTGAATCTCTGTCAAAGGAGGGAGGAAACAAGAAAAGAGCCAAGTGAAAGACTGAGGTTGGTACTCTCTGCTTCTCTCTCATCTATCTCTCATAAAGGAAAACATATGTAACTTTAATCTATTTGTTTCTAAGATAGCTACTCGTCTTAGTGGGACTAGCACCTTTGAATAAACACTAGCTTTCCCAGTAACATCCTTCCCCCTATTGTACCTAGCACAACGAACTGGGGGATTGTTACCCCTTGTTTAAATCCCCCGCTCGTGTGACTGGTCATGGAAAGAATATAACACACACTCAAAATTATCCTACTTGTTGTTTTCTTTTCCACACAGGGGGGTCACAAGAGAGCTTAGTCATTGGTCCACCTTATAATGTCTATTATTTATCTACACAAAGAAAACTTCTCAGTGCTCACAAAATTCTTCAATGAATCTACAACATTATTCAATGTATCCACCTTTACTAGTGACACCTTTTTGTCCCTAACTATATCCCTCACAAAGTGATACTGAGCATCAATGTCCTTTCTCTTTGAATTATAAGTAGGGTTATTTTCAAATAAAATTTGACTTTGGTTATCAAAGTCTATCGTTATAGCTCATTGTAATAACCCCATACTTGAACACAATGTCTGAAGCCAAACTGCTCCCTTGCTCTCATGAGTGGTTTCCATGTATTTAGGCTCTGTATTTTAATATGCCACTAGAGACTGTGTTTTTCTCATCCAACTGATTGCACCTCTAAATAGGTTAAACACATACCCACTTGTAGAACGTCTTCGATCTATATCGCCAGCCCAGTTTCTATCAACAAAGCCACGGATGTCCAAAAGTCTCTCCAATCCTAATCTTCCTTGGTAGAAAAAACCATAATCATCAGTGCCATGCAAATACCTGAAAACCCACTTCACTATTGTCTAATTCTCATTCCCTAGTTTTGACATAAACTTGCTCAATATTCCCACTGCATGTGCAATGTCTAATATAGTACAAACCACTTCATACAACAGGCTACCAACTACACTTACATATGGAACATGGGGCATGCCCTCTTTCTCTTCTTGTGTCATGGGACACTATTCAAAAGACAAAGTTACTCCTACAGTAATAGGAACCCTCACCGATTTACTATGTTGCATATTAAACCTCTCGAGTATTGTCTTGACATACTTCCTCTGGTCTAACTAGAGATTCCTCTTTGTGCAATCTCATTTAATTTCCATGCCCAAAATATGGTTTTCAACACCAATATCCTTCATTTCAAATTTGGAGGACAATTGGTTCTTCAAATCCTGGATAATTTATTTTTCATTTCCAATCAGCAACAAATCATGCGCATACAAGACTAGATAAATAACATGGTCACCAATTAATTTAAAATACACACATCGAACTACTTTGCTTCTGGTGAAGTTAATCCCCCCACCTCCCCCCACACACACATATATGATTTTTGATACCACATCCTTCGTCATTGTTTTAACCCATACAAAGACTTTTTTAACCTACATAATAGTTCTTTTTATCCCTTCGCCATAAAGTGTTTAGGTTGCTTCATGTAGATCTCTTCTTCAAGATCCCCATGAATAAATGTTGTCTTTACATCCATCTATTCTACCTCAAAATCAAAAGCAACAGGAAAATATAAAAGTAATATAATAGAAGCTACCTTTGCTATAAGAGGAAAAATATCTCTAAAATCAATTCCTTTGCATCTAGGAATAACCTTTTTCTACCAACCAAGCTTTGTATTTCTCCACCTTTCCTTTTGCATTCATAGTCTTCTTAAAAACACATTTTCTTTCAATGGGTTTCCGTCTAGCCAACAAATCCACCAAATCCCAAGCCTCATTTTTCTCCAAAGATGCCATTTCATCAATCATGGCCTCTCTCCAGCATTTTTCATCCTCTAAATCTACTGCCTCCCTAACAATTCTTGGATCATCATCAATAATAGATAAAGAAAAATTTGAACATAATGTAGATGGACTATACGTTTCTAAATGCATCCTTTCTTGAACTTCGCTTCTCACAACTGGATTTTGTGGCTCTTCATATTTTGATTCGTGTTCTCTTGTAGAGTTTGATTCTTCCTTCTTTAGCTCAAACTCGATCTTCACAGGTTCCTTTGGTATGACTTAATGTTTAATAACATCTTTCACCTCTCTAAACACCACATCTAAGTTGTACATAACCTTCATCTTTTCTAGATTCCACAACTTATAAGCTTTAAACCATCCTTATACCAAATAAATATGCACCTTTCAGATCTATTATCCAACTTGGTTCTTTGCTCCTTTGAAACATGTACATATGCAGCACAACCAAAAACTCTGATATGTGAAAGAGGGTTTATTATCAATCCATAGCTCATGTGGATTCTTATCCTCCAACACTGATCAAGGTGATCTATTAACAAAGTAAGATGTAGTCTCCACCACCTCTACCCATCATTCTTGTCCTAACACGACACCACTGAGCATGATTCTTGCCTTTTCCATCAACGTCCTATTCATTATTTCTACAACTCCATTTTTCTGACATGTGTATGGATTATTATTTTTCCATGCTATACCACACTTCTTATATAAATCTTCAAATTCCTTCTTTCATAACTTTCCACCATTATCTATCCTCCGTAGCTTTATGTTTTTCTTTGTCTAGTTTTCCACCAGAGCCTTAAATTCTTTAAACCTATCAAAGAATTTACATTTCTTCCTAAGGAAATATATCCATGTATTCCTTGAGAAGTCATATATTAATGATACATAGTACGCAAACTTATCCACTGATGGAACCAACACAGGTCTAAATAAATCATTGTGGACAAGATCTAATATCCCTTTCGCCATCTTAGCACCAGAGGGGAAACTCACCTAATTTTGCTTCCCATATACACAATGTTCATAGAAATCAAAATCCAAAGAGAAATTATACATACCTTCTACCATACCATTAACATGAAGTATTCAAAGGCCCTTCTCTCCAATATTTTCAAGCCTTTGATGCCATAACATGGTGTTTTCTCCATATACCACTAGATTATCTGCTACACTTTTAGGAACCACTAAATTGTTGCACCCATCAATAAGTATACTACCCAGAAGCCTGTACGAAGTTCTAATATAAATTCCCGACATCAATACCAGTGATCCCTAAATCATCGTGCAGTTATCTTTCTTGAACACTATTTTTACACTAGCATCATCCATCTTGCTTACATAAATCATATTTTAGGCCAATGCAAGAATATGCAGAACACCTAGAACTTTTCTAATCCTTTCATCTTGCAACATTGGCTCGACTTTTCCACATCCAACGATTCTAGCCTTCCTGTAATACCCTAATAAGACATCACCACCATCATATTTCTCATACTTACAGAACCACTCCCTATGGGGAGTGATGTGAAAGGATGCACATGATTTGATCAATCATGCCTCATGATCTACTTGTGTACTTGAAGAAGAATCCAATTACACATCTCCAACCTCATCTAAGGTGGCTTTTGCCTCTGCAAAAAGATTATCATCATATCTCTTTCCTTTCTCATAAACTTCAAATCTACATTCATTTTTTTAGTGCCCTTCCTTTCCACATTCCCAACATACCTTTACATGCTTTCTTGGAGATTTAGATCTCCCTCTAGATTTTGATCTCCCACCAAGGAATTATTTTTATTTCTATTCTGAGACTATCCTCATACATACAAGGCATCTCCATTCTGGCTCTCCATATTTTTTCGTCTCATCTCCTCCAACAAGGATGAGACTATTTCATCAAAATTTAAGGTAGTTGTATTTCTACCTGTTATGACAACCAGACTATCCCACAAATCTGGTAGAGAGCAAAACAAAATAATGCACATATCTCCATCTGAAATTTTTATATCAATAGATAACAAATTTCTTATCACAATATTAAATTCATTTAAATGTTGTGTCACCGAGTCGCGATCCTTCATCCTCAGGTTATACAACTTTTTTTGCAAGAACAAATTGTTCACTAGATATTTAGATTCACACAAAATTCCCTAACATGCCCCACAAATCCCTCAACAAATATTCCCCTAATAGATTCAACAATATTGAATCTGAGATACACAATCGTATTGTTCTCTTTGCCTTTCAATCCAACTTCGTCCAGTCTTCTGCTGACATTATCGTTGGTTTAGTACTCGATTCTATTGTGATCCACTGATATTTATCCACTAGAAGATCCTCCATCTTAAGCTTCTACAACCTAAAACTATGACCATTAAATTTCGTAATATTTATATTTACGCTACTCACCATCTTCTTTCACCACAAGAAACGATCCTATAGATCTTCCACTAAACAGGGTCTGACACTAGCTTGAGAAAAACCCCTCAGTAGAAAAGGTGTCCCCTTTATATCGAAACAACTCTGACACCAAATGTAGGTTTTAACCATGTACATAAATTACATGAAAATGAATTCTTAAGAAATAAAAAATATACAATTGTGAGAAACATAAAACAAATACATAGATTTTCCCCTGCATCCCAAAATTGGGACTACTAGATTGATTTTTAGTTATTTTCCTTTCAATGTTACAATACATATATATACATGTTGAGGAATTCATAAACCCCAATCCATAAACCCGGGATTATAACATAATCATAGTTCCCTTAATTGGATCTACAAAATACCATGGGAAGAAAACAATCACGCCCAAAACCATGTGAAAACCCATGCACAAAACCATAGTTAGGTCCTCCAACCTAATATAGCATCCAAAAAAATATTCCCAGGGTTTTGTACCAAACCCCATGTAGGTGGGCTACTGGCAGCGTAAAATCCCCCGACAAGGGGGGGCTGCACCCGACACAACAAATGGGGGGGTTGTCACACCCCCCTATGACCCCCCCATGCATGCGACTAGTCGTGGAAACAATATAACACACATCCATGAATAGTTAGGATTCTAAGCTCTCATTTGATGGAACCTGTGATATTCCTAAAATAATAGTAAATACAAAAAATTAATTTTATCAAAAAATTAAACATTTACTTTCTCATAAAAATATTTACTTTTTATTTTTAGGCTTTTTGACCACATTTGATCTTAGAAAATCATAAAAATAATTTTAAAATAGATTTACAACTTTGTCTTGATGTTAGTTGTCAACTTGCATTTTAAAATCTCAAGTCACAATTTCATTTCCAATATCATCGAATGTTTCCTTAAAACATTTTCCAATCATCACTTATGATTCACACCATCTCATGATTCATTGAAAAAATCTAGGCCCTACTACCCATGTCTCCTATTTGTTTTATCCTTCAATCAAGGCATCCCCAAAAATCCAATTATTCATAGGAATCATGATTTTCATCTTATGCCATAGAGGTGGTGTTAATTTCAATTTTTCCACACGATAATCAACATACATTTTAGAGAAAAGAATCCCATTATATATTTGATCCATAAATCTTACATGCCATGTTCTCTTAGCATTAAGAATTATACCCTCACATTCCAGTCGGAAATTACATCACAACTTTTACCATTCAATTACTCTTATGTTCCATGCTACCAAAATCTTAGTGACATGACAATGCTACCGTCAAGCTACTCATACTTAATCATACTAGCAACATTAGACACAACTAGATTTCATAAAATCATACATTCCACAAATCAATGTTATTTACAAAATATCTTGTCAAATATATTCAGGATACATTTCATTTTCCACATGCATCAATGTTCTCAGTACTTCAACAAGGTAAAAAGGTATTAGTCCTATCAATTTTTCACTTGCATAACTATTTTCCATGTTTTACAGGTACAAAACATAAGGATATATCTTCCAGAAAATGCATATAAAGGAATTAAAACAAAGTTTGCATGCAGATGTTTTCCATAACAATGTTTAAGGAAAACAAGACATTTTAATAGATATAGCCATTATGATCCAAACATTATCATCCACCACAGTTCTAATACATGCAAAATGATTTTTCGTTTTCATGCATATGTTTCTAACCATAAGTCATCATGCAAAATTACTAACCTCAAGTCAACCATGCATACTTTTTTGCCCAAAAAAATAAGTGATGTCAACAAATTCAAAGTCTCATCCATATTCTCTTTAGTAATGATAACAAAGACAACACAATTCTACAACATATTCAACCTAAGTGATTAGGTATAATATGTAATGTCACCAAAAATATCATAAAGGATGAAAATTAAATATTCTATTAAATGCATGATGCATACCAACTAACACCATCACTAAATCATCATCTTGTAGAACTACATTGTTATTCATGAAGTTTGAACAAACAATGTAATTAACAACATTCAACTATTACTAGTTTTATCATTAGGTTTGTAGAACATGAATTAAACTATCACATAATGATACGGATCTTTGACAGACACCCTTAAGATCTAAAAATTTGAAATGCCTGAAGAAAAGAGAACACAATGTAAAAAAAACCATAAAGAAACTTTTTATTTAAATAGATAATAATTGTAAAAGCTACATTGTGGTCGACAATCTGTCCTCTTACAAAATGTGACTTGTTACTTATAGCCTTTTTTAGTAACAATACCATGATAAAATTCAATGGGTGGGTAAATACCATGGGTAGATGTCACTTACAATACCATGGGTAATTTCCGTAGGTGGATGAACACCATGAGTAGATAAATACCATGGGTGAATGAATACCATCAATGGATACCACTTACAATACAATGGGAGGATAAATATCATGGTTGGATGCCACTTTTAATTTAGATCAAATAATATTTGATGCTCTTATTACACCAATTACCATTTATGCGTTTTCATATGGAAGGTAACAATATTTTCCTTTCAATTATTATTATTTCTTTTTTCTAAATAAAGCTAATCTATTCACATTAAAGGGGTACAATTACATCATGACTGAGGTCTAAAGCAACTGCCCAGAAGGAGAGGTAGATAGAAACATAAAAAAATTGCCCAAGATAGAGAATTTGAACGAGACCTTGTAATCCAATCCCACACAGGGGAACCAGAGATGACCTTCTGTACATTACAGAGCTTACAGATATTCCAAAAAACTTGCATTTGAACCCTAGCTTATTAGCATTAACAAAAATTATCAGTAGTGACAAAAATTTGCCCTCTATAATGGGCCGCATGACCTGAAACAAAGCAGCAGAGAAAGAACTAAGCATCAAGAAGCTCTTCCATGATTCTGCACCAGCCAAAGTCAGGCGGATCCTGACCACGAGCAGCATCATTCTCAGACAGACACTGGGCCACTGGCTCCATCACCATGTCAATAGCATTGCTTGCTGGAACCTCCACAGCTTGCACAGAGACCGAACAAGGGCCCTCCTGATGAGAGCTAGGCTCTCCCACCTCCAGGGCTTCCTCGAGAAAGAACACCGAAACATGAGCAGTAATCCTTAGACGATTCAGGGAGCAATTGAAAGTCAAAATCGTAGAGCCGAAAGAGGGTGAGGACGAGGAGTATGTAGGACGGGGCTCAGGGTAATGGCTGGGTAGATGAAGACGTCGTCTCCCACTGCGAGTGTGAGGATAATCTCCAAAAATGAGATCACTGGAGAGGGAGGGAGAACTGAAGGTCAGGCTAGAGGGCGCCCGCCGCAGAGTGCCTCTGCGACATCTCATCCTATGGAGCCAACAGGGCATTACGAAAGTGACAGCGGCACTGTGGGAACAAGATCAAACAATTACAGTAGCAAAAAACTGGCAAATCAAACATTCAACCAGACGAGAGCTAGATGCCTTAGAGAAAATCCAGGGAACTAGTGGAGGCAGCACCGCAGGTCTATTAGAGCCAGCATCCACTAAGCCATACCCCGACCAACAAGACATAAGCAGCTCCAGAGCGATCCCATGGCGGAGGCTAGATTTATTACCCTCATTCCTACCTAGAATTGCACCAACCATTACTATGGCGTTCAAGAGAGCCAAGGTCCAAAGAAGATCAGAGCGTGTAGAGGTGAAAATCATATCGAAGGACAAGTTGGTAATATCAAAGTCACCTGCAGTGAAGCCATTAAACGCTGCAATACCCAAATTCCAAGGATCATCCGTTTTCCGGCTATAATCTTCGCTGTACAGGGTGGGCAGGTGGCATTCAAGATCGCTCCACCCCTATCCCATCACGTTAATCCGCTGGCGAGTCACCCAAATCCAGGGCTTTCAACTATTATTATTGACATAAAAATGTATTTCTATTAAATCAGACACTTTTAAAGACAATATAGTTATCATGATCTAAGTTCTTAGTAACATTAAAGAACTTATAGTCATGTGTATGCATTGTTAAACAAATATCCACTTCTGGAGTCATCATAGTTTCCTTAATATTATCTTAATATGTATAAAATCCTATAAAAATATTAGCTCATATAAGAACATTAATTCACAATTATTACTTGAGTGTCGATAGCAAATATGGTAAAAATCCAATTGTACTTAAATTCAACAGTGTATTGTCACCATTAGACCAATAACATGAAAATGAACTACCACTACCCCATTGTTTGTAACAATTTTAATGATAATATTCAATAAAAAATGGAATGATGCATATTGCAATATACCTTCAAATATATGTTTAACTATTTGTCGATAGATCACATACAATGTATTAGAATTACATTTACTAGCAATTTGTCAAGAAATGCTAATTTATAGGAGGTAGTGAAATATACTAAATATTCAGTGGTACGAAAAAGTTATCAAATTAAATAAATTAAATAATTTATTAATAAAAATATAATAACAAATAATTAAAAATAAAAATAAAAATAAAGCTTGAACTAGTAAGCTTCACAACTCACCTGATCATATTTGTATTTATAGCTCCTAGTTGCTCTTCTTTGTAAATCATTCCTGATGATGAGTCTTGTTCTAGACTCAAAACATTGACAACGTAAAAATGAAGACTATGGAATATTCGAATTCAAAACCTCAAATACCACACCATAGAAATTTGCAAACCATTATCATAAACTCAATCAAAACTCAAGGTAATTACACGATATGACATTAGTGACCATTAATCATTACAGTCAAGACCCACCACTTCACTCATTGTTTATTCTCAACATTCAGGGTGTTTCCTTTAATCTCTTTTTAAACATGCTATTATCCACTTCAAGGAAAACCCATGCCTGTTTACATTATTTCACTATCACGTTATTTCCATTATTGAAAAAAATACATTTATTCTTTTCTTATAAGAAATGCATTGGAACTCTAACAATTTTTATTTTAACTCACCATTAAAATATTACCATAAAATTATGCATGTAAAAGTTAGCAATTAATCCACATTATCACTATTTAGGATGTGAGTATTCAAAATTGTCCATGATTTAGCTATAAACAATGCAATGTATGATTTCCAATTGTCTTTTATCCACAGAAAGACTCGAACGCCATCAGTAAACTTATTATTCAAATAAGTCATTAACAATATCATTCTTCAATGCGGTCATTAACACCATCATGCATCTCATATTAAATGCAATCAACTAGATACATTGCCATGTAATTTTGTTAGTCTCATACCTGAGATTATATCCAATAACATCATAACTCTACTCCTCATTCTTATTGAAATGAAGAGGCTTCAATGTTGTAACCTTTGTTTTGATACAACTTGTAACATGAGTGTACCTCCAACAAAATACACAAAATTGATTTTTTTTACCAAATTTACCGACATGTAATGTTTCCAAATGACTTAATCATGATAATTAATTGAGGTAACCTTAAAAAAGGAATAGAAAATCTCATGAAGTAATAACCATTAGTGAAACTTATTAACATAATGCTTCCTGTAGTGGCATTGCATCATCAACATCGTTCACTAAATCAATATTATTAATAACACATTGGATGATGTAAGTTTCAACGTCATGCAAGGTAGAAATATCATCAAAATAATATAATAGGCAAACAAATAAATGGCTACAGATATACCTTGGAAATCAAAAGGGAAAAACCAACAAAGATTCATTTTACTAAGTGTTTCATGATGGATTTCACCCCCACTCAATGGAAACAATGGATTCCATCCTTTTCCATTGTTAAAATTTTACAAAAGAACATGATATTTAATTCAAACATAATTAACTAGAGTGGAATACATTTAACATGACATCGTGTTTATAAAACACTTTACACCACATTTCTTCTAGCATAATGTTTTTTTCATATAGCTTTTCTCTATGCTACAATACCCTTTGTAAACTAAGTTTGATGATCTTCACTCACCACATAATAATAGTCATGGATACTGACCTCATTTTCTATAATAATATTATTTATAATGCATCTTTTGATCTATGCAAAAGAGGATAATTTAGAACTATGACTCCATTCTTTGTGAAGGTCATAATTATTTCCTACAACATTATCATCTGTAAACCTTAACATCATGAATATCGAAACCCAAAATATTATGAGCTTTTTCACCTCGTATTTAATTTCTACCAATTCAATGTTCTATATCAAAACCATTAATAATCTTTGATGCATTATACCTCTTTTCAAGAAAACACTTTCTTGCACATGTAAAAGTAAAAGTCACATTAGAGGAAATTTCAGGCTAAAAGTGACCATGAAATTTTCATGTAATTTCCACGTCATAATATGTAAACCAATTAAAATCCTTTAAATTTAGAAAGAACTACATGTAAATATTTTTGGAGGGAAAAGAAGAAAAAAATTAAATGTTTTTTTGGCTTATCTCCTAATAAGTTTACTCAAATTTCAAAGTGTATACACTTATTGGATGTGCTGATTGGATGTGGAATTAAATTCCACACTCGACGAGTACCCATTATGCATACTTTTGAGAAGACCCTTATTGATAAACATTAAAGACACATTAAAAATCGTGTTCAACAGATTTTTTTAATGTATCTTCATTTCTTTTATGAATGTCTGTCTTCTCAGAAGCATGCATAATGGGTATTCGTTGGGTGTGGAATTTAATTCTCCATCCAACAAGTGTATATACATAAAATTTGAGTAAACATATAAGAACATAATCCAAAAATACCAAAAAGAAAGTTACTTATACTCTTTTCCCTCCAAAATTCATAACTCTCATTTTATTATTTTAACTATTATTTTATTATTCGTCTTAGGAGGCCAATTTTAGGCCGAAATTTCCTCTAATGTCTCCATAACTAATTTTTTTCTTTTACATTCATAACCATAACTATTTAAAACTTACTATGCCTTAACAATTATATGCAAAACCATATTCGAATTGCATTTAATCTCAATTCATAGCTATGGGAAAATATTTGCATAACCATGGTATCGTTTTCTAGTTATTCCACTTGTTTCAAAAACTGAGTAATGTTCTTCTTGTTTCTTCTACTACAAAACCAATATTGTTATTAGCATTGCAATACCATAGCTTAATATATAAAAAAATTATCAGTTTTGTTCATTTCACTCTCGAAACATAACTCAAATGGACATATTTATATGCGCACAGTTGTTTTATCATATTTCGAATGCATCAACTAAATGTGCCCAATTATGGAAACATATCTTTTTATCCACATTCCACCTACATAAAATTTCTAAAAGCATGCCTATCCATCCTCAGTTTAACATGCATTAAGTAAATTCTCAAATATTATAAAAGCATGTTATTTTATTCATAGTTCATATGCATTAAGTAAATGTAACGTAGTTATAAAATGGAAAATGCATTTCCAGGGTCAACTTTTATTTATGAATGCAAAAATGATCACAACCTCAATGTTGTTTTCCCTAAAGTAACGTATTTACATATGTATTCCACATCTATATTATAAACCTTCAATACAAAACATGCATTCCATATAAAAATTCTCCATGCTAAGTTTTAAAATAAACATACCATAACATTGCAAGAGGCACTAATGCTTACTATAAATTCCAAGACATGTGCCACACCCACTATAATCATCAATTGTCCACAATGCATTTCAACTTAGTAGATTACCTAATGGTATTTTTCGTAATGGATTATTAACTAAATAGATCCTTTTCTAACTACCCAACTACTATGCATGCACAATTGTTGGAAAATTTTGTGAAGAAATATAGAAATGGTCTTGGTCTCCTCTAAGAGAATACAATGGAAAATAGGTGGATCTTCTTGTGGTGTTAGTATTTTTATTTTTCACATGGCCACATCAAATTGTTGTTAAAGGTTATAAATGGACCTCAATACTTTAGAGACAATTTATAATATTTAACCATTAATGCAAAAATATTTTTAACAAAATTAACCCTGGAGTCCTTTCAAAAAATTTAGCATAGTTAAATTATATTTCTATGCACAAGAATTATGTAATATTTTTAAGAAAATAACATAGTGAACTATTCGGTAAAAGAGTCATATGCAAATATTTTTCAAGAAAATAACAGGGTTAATGTTTCCTTATAAACATAGGAACCATGCCAACTTTTATTTTTTCAAAAGGTTAACACAAGAACGATGCAATGTTTTCAAAAAAAAATATAAAAAGTTAAGTTGTGTCTTTTCTCACACGAGTTCATAGAAATTTTTCCAAGAATCTAATATTAGTAGCTAATCTGTGTGCACAAGAATTCATCAAATACTTTCAACAAAGTAAACCTAGTTTATCCTTTGTTTCTATGCACAATAACTCACGAACGTTTTTTCAATAAAGTAAAATTAGTTTAAATTTGTCGATTCTTTTCGTTTGACATGTAGCACGAGCATTCTTTCAGAGTCACCAATTTATGCACCGAAAGAAATGACAACCCTCAATATGATGGGGTGTTGTTTAGCACTAAAAGTGACCATCCGCAGCATGATGGAGTACTTCTTTACCGTATTCACTCATAGAATTTACCAATAGATAAAACCAATCTCTCCTTCCAATGTAACCTGGAGTTAAACTCACATGCTAAAATGCAGAGACTTTGTAGGAACAAAATAATTAATTTCATGAGAATAGTTATCCTTGTTCACAAATCTGGTTTAATACCCCCAACACCGATCATGACGGATCTTGCAATTCAATGACTCAGAAAATGTATGGTGGAACACATCATTTATTCTTTTATGGTGCTTCATTCTCACGACAAGATAAATCCATCACCTTACATTAACACTGACGGGCGACCAAACATAACAAACAAGAGTGGAAAAAGGTTGTCCCAAGAACTTAACATAAAGCTTGCATGACATTGATATGCCAATCTGGGGAGAGTACATGAGTCGATGACTCAAGCTCTGTAAGTATGGTCGTTTCAAAAAAAATTAGTCGACCACCCACATGTGTCCATCAAAAATACAAAAATGGTATTTTCCAAAACTGCTAAAATAAAGAAACAATTTTACGAAGTTCAAAAATTTTTCATTACTCTTTCTTGAATTAGTTACCAGCTAATTTCATAACGGTTTTGATGCCACATGTTAAACGTATTATCATCATAATATTTTCATATTATTAAAATAATCCATGCCGAGAATATAAATTCTAAGGATGTCATGGTATGTATAAATGGTTTGAATACCAACGAGTAATGTAAATATGCTTCTTTCAACTGCTTTTTATACTTAAATATTTCTTTCTAATATATGAAGCTTACTCAAGGGTAACCTTTTTTCCATATGAATGGGTCTATTTCCATGCTTAGATATCTCTTTATTTTTATATGGCTTCTCACTCCTTTTCTCATATGAATGGTTCTATTTCCATGGTTAGATATTTCTTTATTTTTATAGGGTTTCTCAGTCCTTTTCTCATTGTGTTATATAGTTTTTGTTAGTGTATATGATCTTTCCTTCTATCATGGTTAATTAAGAATAAATTTTTGTTCTTGGTTAGATATTTCTTTATTTTTATAAGGTTTCTTAGTCCTTTTCTCATTGTGTTATATAGTTTTTGTTAGTGTATATGATCTTTCCTTCTATCTTGGCATGGTTAATTAAGAATAAATTTTTGTTCTTTACTACATAACTAAGGTATGTTACAAAGCATTTATGCTCATCTTATCTTTGTCGCAACTTGTTTCAAGCTTGATTCCAAGATCTTCCTTATTAACACCCAATCAATATCATTTGATAATTTTTGGTGCAAAAGGTCTAACGTTAAGATACATATACTAAATGTTTCTACAACTACTCATCAAATATTTTCATGCATTAGGTAAAGACTGCATTTCTTAAAGTTTACTACAAAATTTAACATTTTACAGTGGCCTACAACTATGCTAAACCTACCCATTTTGTTGTTTGAATTATATAAAGTGTATAAGTGAAAATTCATCTATAGGTAGTTTTTTATTCTATTTAAAATATTAAAACAAAAAAATAAATGATATCAAATATTCAAATATTTACAAGATAAATTTAATAAGTCCAATACCACATGCCTAACTGTCTACTCTTCTTTTTTTATCCATGCAATGGCATTCTACCAATTTCCTAGCCAACACATAATTCTAAAGCAATCATCAAATGATTACAATCAAAGTAACTTAGTCACTTATTTGAATACTTGAAAATACAACAGGAGCAAGCGTGTTCCTCTTAATCAAATGAACTAACATTACAACGATTATCCAACTCTCATTCTTCCTTTTCATCAATACTCATAACCAATTCTTGATATTGCCCCCCCTTACATTCTTGCAGTATGTTATTAGTTCAATGCTTTTTTTTCTAGTCTTTTCGAGTAGCATCTTTGTTTCCATCTTCCATAGGGTTGTCTTTCACTCATAAAACTATACATTCCTTCGAACATGCATGAAATTTTTCTGTTGTCATGCAATTCCTTGGCACTTAGGAATCTTTGAAATGTTGTAGGTTTAGATTGTGACATCAGTACCTTTAAAAGATGGCTACCTCTCGGGCTTTAACAAATTTAAACAACTTTCTAAAAGAAAGGAATCTTGATCACTCACATGTTGGCTCCCACTATATTTTCAAGAAAGCAATATTTTATTTATAATTCCATATCAATATTTACATCTGTCACTAAGAATATCCACATTTCTGCCAGGTCTCACATCGAGTATTCCAATTAAAATATTTACAAGAAATATAAAATCATAAAGTCTAATAAAGAAATAATTAAAACCATGGAACTACAAAATCTCTTTTAGAGTGTAAATTTTGGGAAAAAAATTGCACTGCAAAATATTTTATCCCTCTAGTAACTTGCTAAATCTGTGGTTAAGATGCTATGTGTGTGTGTGTGTCTATAATGTGTGTGTGTGTGTGTAGAGAGAGAGAGAGAGAGAGAGAGAGAGAGAGAGAGAGAGACCATGTGAAATTTTTCATTCCTTCTATTTTTTTTTTTTTTTATTGGTTACACTACACAGCTTAAATTGACCCAATTCTTATATCTATGAAAAAGAAAAAGAATGTAAAATAACGAATCTACTTGAATGTTTTTAGCTACAAGATTTATTTATTTCAATTTCGCTATGTAATATATACCAATTTCCTTTTAATCATATATAATATATACATATTTAACATTGAAATATTTTAGTTATGGATTGCATCACCCATATTAGAATGCTTTTTCTTTTTCTTTTTAAATGCACATAAATGTTACTTAACTCACATATAAAAATATTTTATGTATTATTTATATTATTTTTTTTAATTAATGATAGCTTTAAAATGTCATATATTAATTTCATATTAAGAACTAAATGAATTACACATCTTCCTCTTATTGATAGGAAATTAAATATTTTTTACTTCCAATTACTCCTTTTCATTGAGCATTGAAATATTTTATGATGATCAACACATAGAAAAACATAAGCTTTCTTCATATACATATATTTATAAAGTTGATATAAAGTTATCTTACTTGATTATTTATGGCTAAAAGGGAGAGTGAAATATATTTACCGTGTCTCCATCTCCTTCATACTAGGAGTGTGGGACTCTAGGAATATTGATGTTTTATAATAGCTTTATTGAAAAGTAAACAAACATGTATATTCATTTATTATTATTATTATTATTATTATTATTATTATTATTATTATATATATATATATATATATATATATATATATATATATATATATATATATTGGAATTAATTTTATTAACTTTGAAAGCAAGAGATTACTTCAAGGGCTACAATAAGTCATACCAGTCTCTCACAAGGGAGACTAGACCATAACAAAAAGTCTACCCTTGGAAGGGATATGAGCGACTATTAGAAACTAGCAGAACTAATATAAAACAAGCCTATCACATCGTAGTGGCCTATTTGGTTGAATAAAAAACTATTGTAATAATGAAACCATAAACCCAAACTATGGAACAATGAAGTCAAAGGATCATAATCAAATCCTTTGAGTGGGAAAGGAGTTTGTAGGGATGCCAAAGATCTAGTAGTTATAAGAGGGATGTCGATATGTTATTGAATCGTTACTCTCCTATGGTTTATCTTCTCCAACATGATATTATAATATTTTAGGTTCCCGTGTGTGTGATCCAAGGACTGTACATGTCCATCCAAGACTCGTGGAGATTAAATAGAGTACATGCAAAGAGGAACTTCATCTATTAGTACAAATATATTTTCTTCATGTATTGATTAAATATTCCTCTCGTATGTCCCGTACCAGGGATCGATTCTTTCCACTCTTCCAACGCTTCAGAATAAGAGAGGGAAAATCTTTGGAAAGAGGCTTCCCCTTTAGACTGCACCAATTCTTCCTACACATGCATTATAATCTGCTCCATGTATATGGCTTCAAAACATACTACTCTATGATGTAGAGGGATATTTCCTCTATGGGAACACTCATCATAATTGGGAACCCCTCTCCTCACTCATTCTCTTCGTCTGGGCATGGTGAGGAAAACAATTATGTCCTAGGATACAGAATATAAAATGCACTAGACAAATAGAGCTTCTCCCACCCAAATCCAATTCAACTTTGGATTACCAAAAGATGCTTGATAAGTGACCTCAAGTTTTTTGATTGAGCCATATTTTATAGTGAGGTGAACACCACTGATGCAACTTCAAAACTCCACCACCACTAAGTTTGAAACTCTAAGAAATAACAAGAACACACAAACTCCAACTAAATTGTATTGGACCTAAACCATGGACCTCAGATAAAAGAGACAACCACCACCAAGCCCACATAGAGACATGAGATAAAAATCAAAATCACCACCCAACGAGCACAAAGGTTTGATAGCCAATGGTCCTTCCAAAACCTAGGGATTCCCATAGTAATACGTACTAACATCCACATAGGACACTCACAAACCATAGCAAGTGACCCCAAGTCTCAGTTAATTTATTAGGACCAACACATAAGAATAAATGAACCATGATAAACTTTATAACATAAATAAAAGAACACATATCTAGTTCATACACTCCTGACCAAAGCATCATAGGCCGAAATTCCCCTCAGTATCCATAGCCATCTCCATTTCCAACCCAACACATGATAAAAAATAATATTAAAAATATCAACTACCCCATGAATCAAAAAGGAGGTACCTTGAATTAATCTGAAAATAAGCTAACAACATACAAAGTGAAAAATAGGAATCCAAAAATGAGAGTAGCTATTACCTAAAGGAACAGTAAGGAAACTCAATCTTAATTGCTTGAAAAAAATAGTAAAAGGTTGTTTTGGTTCCATCTTACCTGTCTTAGAGCAAGCTGATCTACATTATAGGAATCTTAGGTGGTGACGCAAGATTTTTATTCGCCCTGCCAAACTAGAATTTCTTGAAATTAAACTCCTGAGTTGACATCACAAATGGTTCTTCCTTGCTTAAGTAGATTTAGACTAGTCTGCAATTTTTCCCTGGTCTTCTTCCCTCCTATCATTGATATCCTCATAGCTAATGTGAGTATAGGCTATAAAAAAAAAGAATTGTTTCTCACTCTATATTACAAAATCCTACAAGTAACTCAACAAAGGCATGCAAATCATTATTTCCACCCTCCTCATTGTTGTGCAGTGCCTCCTTCACCATAATCCATACATCCTTTCATCTATCCATATGTTGGGATACTTTTTAGCATCATCGTGATTGTTACACTTTTTGTGGGTGTTTTGCTACATCCCATGGCCTATTGGTCAAGTGGGACAATGGATGCCCGCCTCCCTTTCTTCATTAGTCACCCCACTTTGGATTGGAAAATATTCCTAATGAATTTTTTAGTACGTCATCTATAGAGGAGAAGTAGGTAAGCAGTTCCATGCATGCGCCATAAGCTAGGAAGACTCTAGGAATCCATAATTAGTCCGCAGGACTACCACTCTATGCTCTTTCTTCATTATGTGAAATGGAATAAGAGCATAGGTGTCCAATATGAGGAGCCCTAGATGTTCTAGTATTTTTCCATTCTACAAAATTGGGATAGCTTGTTGATATGGGATCTGGTTTGTATTATGTAGGACATCTTAATGACGAGTTGTGAGTCCCCTCCCACAAACGAATTATTGTAACATTGATCCTAAGTGTACCCCAAACCCATCCTTAGGCCGGTTAAATCGACTGCATTATTAATATTGATCCCTATTTTCAACAAATATATGAATATAAGCATTCGTGTGTGATTTTTGATGATGAAACCAGGTACCTTGTGGGACCTATATTACCCTTAGCAACAATGTCAAAATTATATTCACAAAAGAGGGAAGAGGGGGTTTTTAAGTAGATGGAAGAAAGGAAATGATAGGAGGGGTGTCGAAATTTGATAAACCCACAAGAAGGGAAGGGAACCATTCACTTAGAATTTGAGATTCAAGTCCTGAATCCTACTAATCCTTGGCTAACCATTTTAATTAAAGGACCATTTCTTTTACATTTTTAGCAAAAGAGTTGCATTTGGTTTCCATCATCGTTGTTGAACCTTTAAATACATTTTTTCTATTAGTTTCCATATAATCCAAAGGAGAAAACCAGGGAGACTATTCCAAATGCAATTAAGGATGGGATCGTAAAACACACTTATTGTTAGAGGGAAAAGTGTCTATGCAGAACTGTTAATCCCACTAACGTGGTTAGCTGCCTTAGAAACAAACAAAGTAAAACTACTATCGTTTTCCTTTATGAAAGATAGATGAGAGAAGAATAAAGGAGAGCAACCTCTGTCTTGTGCTTGGCTCCTTGCTCGATTCCTCTCTCTTCTGATAGTCCTTTGCTACTTGCTTTCCCGTATACCCAGCTTCACAGAGTACCTGTAGAATCAAAGCAGCATAACACTATACAAGAACATGGATCTACTATCATAAACAATCTAGGATCAAATGTAAATTGACCATACAAATGCATGAAACATAAATGGCACAAGAGTATGGAGGAAAACTTGAATAGCTTTATTAATAATCAAGAAAGAGCCAAGAGAGTTACAACCAGTTGTTCTGACCCAGCATCATCCTCTCAGCAAGTAAGCCCTTCTTCACCTCATGCAAAGCCTAGATCACCCAACACTATGATGTTGCCTCAAGAAACCAACAGCAGTTCCTTACAAGATGAAAAATTCCAGCCTCTAGATCTCTGGGATGAGGGATCCATATATAGATGTGTGTAAGTGGGATGAGTCATCTTGTGATTTGATTAGTGTCTTCCCTCTGATAGTTCTTGCTTCCACTTGGAGATTGATGATCTCTTACTCATCCTTGATCGAATTCAGAGAGGCAAGTGTCACGGGAGAAGTTTCTGGAAGATTCCATGCTTCTCTACCTCACGGAGCCCTTAGGGACATTAGGAGCCCTTGGTTTATGGACATTTTATGCTTGGGGTTGCAGTGCCCAAAAATGTCTATAACAGTTGCCCCTAAAGCATGAGGTCGTTAATCTTTTTTGTTGTCGGGTGAAATGCTTTATCATGAGGATCCGAAGTTATTTCAAGCTGGGCGGAGACCTGTAATAAGATACAAAATAATACATTATCTTCATAATATCTTCATGATCTAGCAGAGGCGAGCATTCCCATGCTCAGCTTTATAAATTCATTTTCATGTACATAGGACAGACAGTCGTCTAAGTGTAGACTGATGATTCTGGTAGAGCCATCATCCCTTTGATTGTATGGTTATCTGTGTAGCAACAATGTACATTTGATGTCTTTATTTTCCTAAATATATATCGCAGCTCGGATGGATGAAACTAGATCTAGGGTCTTCAATCTCGTTCGATCTTCACTCAAAGTACAAGTCGATCCATGTGAGAGATGTTCCAGAGTCGAACATGGAAAGACATTGCCTGATTACTAGCCAATGATGTAAGCTGTTAACAGGTGCGAGAGGAATCACCGATAGTGATAATGATCCTCAAGGTATTGTAGTACAATTCACATGGTGTGAATAGAGGACTTGGCGTCGAACACCACACGAAATCTTTTGGTAGAAGGTCATTGATGTAAACATGTCGCCGGAAGTGAGAAACTTGCCATTGAGGCATGCAAGCTTCAAAGTACTGAAAGGGGTGTTCCTAGATCAACTTCTTGGATAATGAGCTGATGTCGACAAGAAGCGATCCATTTTTGTCAAGCTTGAGGAGGATAACATATGCTTGTTCTATAATTTTCCCTTCGGGCAAACCCATCGCTATGTTTTAATGAGCCTAGCAATAGTGAAACTCGTTCTTTTCTGCTATGGACAAGTTTGTCGCTATTAGGTTTTAACGAGTTTAATGAAAAAGATAACTCGATCCTTTTCAATTTTAAAGGGTCTGAAAAGGGACATAAAGGAAACTCCAAAAATCCTTTTTCGTCATCTAATCCCTTAAGTCCGAAAAAGTATAAAACAATACAGAAGGGATGAATTTTCGATACTTTTAATGAGCTGAACAAAACAAGCGCTCAATCTTTTTGTGTAATAATCCCTCAGGTCCAAAAAGATTAAAATCTAAAGGAGGGATAGCACTTCTGGTCCCTTTAACGAGCTAGAGAGGCCAATAGCTCGGCAATCTTTTGATATTTTATGAGTCAATTGAAAAGAGCTTAAAGGAGACTCGTCTTTTAGGAACGAGTGATAAATTTGGGTAGCAGCTGATTCCAGGTAAGGTTTGGAATTTCCCAATCACAACAATGTTACAAGGATGGCTAACAGGATCACTCTTCGCAGTTGTTCCTCAAAAGGGGTAGACAATCAAACGGAGGTGAATGATCGACCAATACAGAGTGGAGGTGATGATGAGAACACGGCCAAGGCTTTAAAGGCTGAAGTACTACATTCACGACGGTTATTTACCAGAAATTGGTTCATTTTTTATTGAGCTTAAACGCTGGGGGAAACATTTGCTCATTGCTTATGTTTATTTTTTAATGAGCATGAAGACCACGTTAAAACTGCTCGATATATCCAGTCGTATAATAAGGATGTATCATATATAAAAACGACAATTTTTCAAATCTTTTCCCCACATCATTTCTTTATGCAAGTTTGGAAACGACCAATCCTACGAGTTTAAAGGGTTAGAGGACCTACAAATTTTAAAAATAAATGGTCGCTCTTCGCTTGCACGCCAAAAGGATTGCATGCCCCCAGGTATAAAATAGAGTTTCAAGGTCACCTCTCAATCTACCGACAAAACATTTGTTTCATCGGGAAAGGTTTACCTCTTTCAAGTTACCAAATATTTTTCTATCTGCACCGCAAACAAAACACTTCTTCGGCGATGCCTACCAACATAGATAAAGGTGAGTGGTGCAGACGCCTCCACCCACATAACTTTGACAAGGGAATCTTATTCCATTCCAATCCCTTTTTCCAATCACGGACGGGAGTGTCAGACTAGTCATATATCTCTCGCGGAAACCTATCTTATACCTGAAGTTTTCCTGCCAAAACAGACCAGGGTGCATGTCCCCTGGGTTTTAGTCATGTCCCCCGAATTGCTCACGCTCATTGGGTGGACGGACTGGAGATTGATGAGACATTCCTTGCATGAAAAGACCATTCAGGGATGGTATAGGACCATTTGCTATGCGTGAACCGGGGAATGAAAGCTGGTCTATGAGCTTGACCACTCTTCCTTCGTGCAGAAAACACATTACTCTAAAGAGTGATGAGACAATGGCTCCCATGCAATAAATATAGTCTCGTCCAAGGAGTAGATTATAAGCGAGGGGTCCTTGGACTACCATTACGTTCATGTGAATGGTTTTCCCTCTCAATGTTATGGGCACATTGGGAAGGATCCCTAACGGTCGACTGGTTCCTTCGTCAAAGCATGTTAGATTTCTCATCTTAGGCAAAAGCGATGGCGAACCAAGCGCTTTCCAAGCAGTCGAGGAAAGGATACTCACAGAAGCCCCTTCAACTATGATGGTAGCGGTCATAACCATTCTATATACTTGAGCAATGATTCAGAATGGTACACTAGCTGGTAAGCGGGGTCTGCCTAGCTGATTCCAGTCGAAGAAAACAACTAGGTTGCTTGGAGGTGGGACCAAATAGACGGCTGGGTACGAATCTGACGAACTTCCTTCCTGTGGTAAATGAATGGGTAAATTGCCCCCATGTTCATCGGAGTCTGTGTTTATGAAAAGAAATTTGACGGTGTCATCCTTGTTCTCTTCGGTGACTGTATCATCTGAAGATGGAACCTGTGAAGGAAAGACTGGGTCAACTGCCGCCTCGACCTTTTGAATTTCATCTGGTATGGGTTCAGATGGATTATCTTCAATGATAGATGCTTCAGCCAACCACCTGGGTGGGTCAGCCGGATTTTCAACTAGCGACAGACTTTGCAAGAGTTTCTTATATCCAGGAGGAAGTCGTAACGGTGAAACCGGACGATCGTTCAAAACTCTTTTAGCCTCATATAAGAAGGGACAACGGTGGACGGCGTGATCGCCTTCACATAGTTTACAAGGAAATTTGCACCTTTCTTTTCGTCCAGGGACTTCACTTTCACTAGTCGACGGTGTGCTTTCAACATGATCATCAGAGGTTGACGACACCGGGTTGTGCAAACGAGGAGACCAGTCCCTTAAGATTAGAGGGATGCAAGGACAATCTCTATGATAGTGGTCTCCTTTGCAAATGACACATGGCGATTTAGGCCTGGTCGGTGAAGTGTGTGAAATCTCGCTAGACGACGCTTAGTTGCCCCTTTTCGCCTTTGGCTCCTTCTTCTTCTTTTCTTTCTTCTTCTTTTCCTTCTTCTTTTCAGGTACTTGATTTTTGGATTTACCAGCCTCATCAAGTGAAGAGGAAGGAGGAGAGGAAGAATTAGATGAAGTAGAGGATTGGGGGTAACTCTGGAATTGTCTAGTTGCTGACTCGATTGTTCAGGAATCGTGGTGTTCTGAACGACGGAGGTAGAGAAAAGCCATACGGGCAAGCGGATTGTCAATCGTGGAAGCGACAATGTGGCCATATGGGGTGCATCAACATCTCCCCAAGAGGAGAAGGGACTAGGATTTCCTCCAAGGGGAACTCCTTGGTTGGTGGACTCCATTTTCTCAACTTAAGACCAATGTAGGAAAGGTGATGATTATTTCATTTAAAATAAATTTTAGACGCTTTGACACAACTTGTTTTTTCGATTTTAAAGAGTCGAGAAAAAACAAAAGATGACTCTAGTCGCCTTCTATTTTTAATGAGCCTCAAGTGACAAGTGCTCAAATGGACCTTTTCCGTTAAGGAGTCTGAAAAGGAATGAAAGGGACTGCTCTGGAAATCTAGGCAGAGGGATTACCAAACCAATCGCAAAACTGCAAAATACCTTTTACGGTACGACAGTCAATCTTCCCGAATGCTGTGTTCAGTGCATTGCGATCGATAGGGAGGCAGACACGACTTCCTATGGATAAAGGATTAAGCCTATTATGGTCTCCCAAAATATACTCGACGGTACGTGGGAGTACAAGTCCGTACTGGCACTTATCGTCTCAAAGTGGAGGAATCACCCAACAAACAGTGAGAACAATAGTTACCAGGCTTTACGATGCCGGAATACGTCTCTAGCCTAGACTTCTAGATGTTGTGCATTAGGTTCCAAAGCATTGTTAGATTCATTAAATTTATTTTATAGTTGATCTTGCTTAAGAAATGTGCCTTTCAGGTTCACCGCGTGATGTAGATGTACAATTCCTAAAATGCAATCTAACATGATAAACAGTCGTTTTATCTTCTTTGTGCAATGAAAATCCTAGCTACTAAGGAAAGAGAGACAACGTTCTTTCAGCAAAGAGCATAGAGCACACACTATATGCACTGTCCTAAATCAAACCAATCGAATAGTCTAAATGCAAATTCACATGCATGTATTTGTTTTCGGCCTTCTTAATATGTGAATGATAAAAAGAAAGCTAATGTGCAAAATTGAATTATTTTTCAAAGCGACAATTACTAACACGTTTCTTTTCAAAATCAAAATGAAGACAATGACAACACTTTGCGATTTGGAAATGAAAACTTGCTTTCGACACTAGAAAAACTACTAATTCATATCGAATACAATAGTAACAGGGTAATCGACTATCAAGAACAATCAAATTCTCATCTATGACTGAAAACGACACTTGCGACACTTTCAAATCAAGAAACGAGAGTACAATTACGTTACTTCTTTGTAAGGGAGAACTAAAAATGACTCAACAAATACCTAAAAACATTTACAGTTCTTTGCACAATGGAGGCAGAATAACAGCAAGGAAAGGGGTTTCAAACAGAGGTGTACTGACTACAGGAAGCAAAATTCTTGAATAGATCTGAAAAGAGTGAACACAGAAACCAAAATTTAGGAACAATGCCTAGTCTGATCAGCGCACCTGTAACACAGTGAATCTAAAATGCAGCGCACCTACTACACTCGGGAATTGTGTTGAATTTGAGATTCACATAATAGAGAGTGCGTTGGGCCGGGGACGAGACTTTGCTTGGGTTCTGGGTCACAGTTTGCAGTTCAGTTCAAGGATTTTGGCCGAGCAAGTGGTAATCAGTAAATCAACAACAACGGTAGATCTAAGGAGGTTACTAGAGCCACCACAATGGCAATTAGAGAGTTTGTAAATCAATTGTTTAATTCATAAACAAAACCCATAGATTGACTGAAGCGACATTTATCTACTTTGCATTTGCATAGTAAATGCAGTTCGAAAGCTACCTGGCTCAACTTCAGGCTCCGTCTGTAAGTTTATAAAGTAAACAAATGTAGATAAACAAACAACCCAGTCGCTCCCCAGTGGAGTCGCCATTTTGTTACAGGGAAAAGTGTCTATGCAGAACTGCTAATCCCACTAAGGCGGGTAGCTGCCTTAGAAACAAACAAAGCAAAACTACTTTCGTTTTCCTTTATGAAAGATAGATGAGAGAAGAATAAAGGAGACCAACCTCTGTCCTGCGCTTGGCTCCTTACTCGATTCCTCTCTCTTCTGATAGTCCTTTGCTACCTACTTTCCTGTATACCCAGCTTCACAGAGTACCTGTAGAATCAAAGCATCATAACACTATACAAGAACATGGATCTAATATCATAAACAATCTAGGATCAGATGTAAATTGACCATACGAATGCATGAAACATAAATGACACAAGAGTATGGAGGAAAACTTGAATATCTTTATTGATAATCAAGAAAGAGCCAGGAGAGTTACAACCAGTTGTTCTGACCCAGCATCATCCTCTCAGCAAGTAAGCCCTTCTTCACCTCATGCAAAGCTTAGATCACCCAACACTATGATGTTGCCTCAAGAAACCAACATCAATTCCTTACAAGATGAAAAATTACAGCCTCTGGATCTCTGGGATGTGGGATCGATATATAGATGTCTGTAAGGGGGATGAGTCAGCTTGTGATTTGATTAGTGTCTTCCCTCTGATAGTTCTTGCTTCCACTTGGAAATTGATGATCTCTTACTCATCCTTGGTCGAATTCAGAGAGGCAAGTGTCACAGGAGAAGTTTCTGGAAGATTCCATGCTTCTCCACGTCACGGATTGACATTGCCATTTGTCTCTTCTTGCCCATCACACCCCATTGAAGGGCTTTTTGAAATGAAACGCACCCATTGAGTGTACTTAGGTGAGATGAAACGTACTTTGCCTATGGAGCAGATGAAATGATCCAGTTTTGACCAGTTCTGAGTAGTTTTTCATGGAGAACTTCTAGGAGAAGCTGTAATCAGTTGACCTTGTTCCTTTAGGGGTTGGAACAACACTTTTAGGGACTTAGGAGCCCTTGGTTTATGGACATTTTATGCTTGGGGTTGCAGTGCCCAAAAATGTCTATAACACTTATCTTCCAATTGATTATAATGTTATGGAAAATATTTAGACTTCAACCAAATTTGTAAAGGTAGTCCTTGTGCTTATTCAAAATCACCGCAAAAAATGTGCATAGGGTGAATAGATTAACTGAGGTTTCAATATTGAATAAACATAAAGGACATCGACAAGACCCATGGAATTTCATATTCTTAAAATTATCCCATGTTAGAGGTTTGTTGTGTAAAAGTAACCACAATAATATTGACACTTTGGGACATAAATTTTGTTCCCATATTTTCATCCAGGGCTCATCAGCAAGTGGTCCTTGATATATTACTTCCACCTGATATGATTTCCTAACTATGAAGATGTCCTTGGAGCTAGAGTCCCACCTCATCTTGTCACCTTGATGTGAGACTAGGATCCTATAGAGTTGACATTCCCAAATTCTTTCTAGATCTCTCCAATTGGTTTAGGATGTGAATTGTCTCGGGGAATCCATTTCTTCTGTTGCTAGAAAGTTGTCTCATTTTCCCAATATTCCTCTATTACGAATCTACCCTGGAAATTCATTTGCAATCTAAATTTTTCTACCTCCACCTATTCCTCCATCTTTGGCATGTATTTCCAAGAGTTTTCCAATAATAAAGTTGTGCTCCCATTCTTGACTTCCCAAAATAAGTGCTTTTGAATAAATCTTGTATTCTTCTTTTCTAGGGTCAAAAATTACTATCTAGGTCCAAATGCATTCAATGTTACGAGCTGTTAAGGAGTAATTATATAAGTATATTTGTGTATACATATTCTTTATAAAGATCCCACCCTCCTTGAATCCATTTCAACCAAATTCTATCATCCAACACCATGGTCATTATAGAGCGACATCACAAGCCAAGTATCTCTTTTATTTTTGGCTTTCACATCATATCCCATGCCATTAGAGGCCATTTCTTCTCTAATATCAAGGCTCTCAATAGGGAAGATCATTTGCTTCTTCATAGTTCCTGAAACATTGTTGTTGGAGCCATCATTGCATAACTTATATAGATAGGAAATGCTTGTAACATAGTTTTGAGGAGGAATAATCAAGTTACTATGTTCAGATATCTAAATGTCCAACTTGAAAGTTTTCTCTAGAATTTTTTGTTACATTCCTCTCATATGGCCCATCTAAGATATTTATACATGATGGGAGAACCTAGGATTTTTTAAGGTTATTTTGTGATATGGATCTCAAGGATCCTCACTACATGCCTCTCTATAATCGCAAAATTATTGAAGAAAAATATCTAGGATTTAGTTCTATTGATTTCCATACCTTAGGCCAAAGAGAACAGATATAGGATTTCATTCAAACTTCGAGCTTCCTACACCATTGGTGTGCCAGGACCCAGCGTACCATCAATAAGTTGTTCATGGGTGAGGGCAAGTAATTTCCATATATGTGGATCCGTTTGAGCCTGCATTCAGTGGATGATGCCTTGAATAGGGATCCCAAACCTTACACAACCAAAATAAAAATGAACAGAGAGAGTGGGTCCCACTATTGAATCCTATGGGATGCCTGAAATGGCATATATAGTGATCCTTGGACCAAAATTGAAAAAGAAACAAGAGAAGCTATGTTAAAAACTCAGGTTATCCATTCATTTAAAAATCCAAATTCCCTTAATGTATTCCTCCCACTTCCTATGTTCTTCTAATGCTTGATGCATTTTTACCTCTAACTTAATCAAGTCCTCCAAGCATCCATACATAATGGTATACTTTTGTATCTTTACCATTTTAAGCTAAGACTTATGTTTTTGTTCCAAAATGTCTCAAAATTCTGCTTATTCCAACCATTTAGTTTCCATTTTATGTGTTTCAACATTTTGTATAAGGAAAACATTGCTAAGCAATCGATGTTTCCTATCTCCTTCCCCAATTTTATATGTTTGAGAGAAAATTTAGGAGTTGAAGCCAAAACATCTCAAATATAAATGGATGATTACCTAGATGTCCCTTTAGATTGAGATTAAGGCATATTAACCAATTATCTAATCCATGTCTAGTGAGGATGAAAGATTCATTACATACATTCCATGCCATAATATTATTTGAAATAAGAAGACAATTCAATAGTGATGAAATTTGTTGTTTCCCACCTCACTAATTATTCTAAGTGAATGCTCCATCGAGAGTGCCTATTTCTATGAGGCTTAGGGAATCAATAATTTCTTGGAATGAAGCTACTTCCTGCTCCAATTGTGGAATTCTCCCCTCCTTCATACACAATGACTTAATTAGTTTACATTTGTTGCGAGTAATCCATGGATAGTGGTATATAGGATTTTGAGTGTGGTAAAACAAATAATGAAAAATTTCTTTATCATAAGGGATATTTGTTCCATACACATTAGATATGTGGAATTTCTCCCTTGATCTAAGAACCTATAATTGCACTGTCAAGACTCATAATGTAGCAACAATATTAGTCACTTTAATTCTTGATCTTCCCACAATATCACTAATACTACTATATGTGCTTGAATGTCTATTGGAATAGTTTGTCATTTCCTTCTCCATTTTCTAGTGAGTTTGGATAGAGCCTCCGCTAATATTTTGGTTTCTCCTATCATCATAATGTCTAGCTTTTCTTCTGATAACTTATCTTTCCAAAGCCTTCAATTACCTTAGCCATCAAGCCCCCTTGTGTTCCATGATATAATCTTCATGATTGATATTTTTTAGCACCACAAAATACCTCCACGATAACCCTCTCACATCTATAGTTTATGAAATTTCCTTCCAATTCATCGAGCGTTTGTAAATTTCTCTTCCAGCTCCATATTTTTCCTCCTTATCAAACCTTCCTAATTTCTTTAGTTACTATACATGTACCATTAATGATTGAAATCCTCAATGAGTTGGAAGTTATATGTTTATACTTCATGTACACTCATCCTAACAAGCAAACTTGATGCTCAGGGAGAGTGAATGGGTCGTTACCTTTCTAGGATTTCATTATTTTCGGCAGATTCAGTGTGTCCAAGTTCAAGTCCATGTCTTCCACCTAATTTGGCATTGCATCAGCCCCCTCACGAGCTGCATGGAGTATAATTGTGGGGAAATGAGGTGTAGGAGAGGAAGAAAGAGGTAGTTAATCAGAAGGCATGGGTTTACCATTTGATCTGTGTGGGGACCCTTGCATCTTGATGATTTGTTGAAGCCAAGGAGGGTGTAATGGATTCTCTCATTTCCACATGTGTCAATTGATCTAGGGTGGGAGTGTTAGTAGAACTCAATGATTCCAGTGGATCAAAATGTTTTGTAGACCCTTCCTTCTTCTCCAATGTGTTGTTTCTTTGGATGGGGGTTGCATAGGGTTTTGGTGGCCTCTATCTACTACTGTGAACACACCATTGATTTGATCCAACACCAATTTCAAGTTTTTATTATGTTTAATCAATGTGAGATCAAATTATAAATTTCCATACTAATGACACTTTCTTCACCTAAAGGGAATATGCTCATAAACAAATGTTTAGTTCCACAATTCATTCGCGAAGTAGATATCAATTTATTATGGGAAGGGCTCAAATATATTCATGTACATGCATATAACAACATATGAGATGTATCAACCATACTTTCTTTTCTTCAATGCTTTGACGTAATGTGCAAGATCGCTTCCTATTCCAATTAATGTTTCCTCACCCAAGAAGTCCATCGGTAGAAAATACATCCATATCTACACTTGGGCTGCCATGAAATCTTCATTATCTCGGTTCAATCATATTTCCACAATACAATTCAAGTGTGATATGTCACATGATAGTAAAGACTACCTATGTGTGAGATATTCCATTACTAGCATTTGCACCAGATGTTGCAAAGAAAACGCCGTAAGGCATAAAGTGCAGAAATCCATTATGTATAGTCTCTAGAGAAATCACAATGTTTCCATGAAGAGTTTCAATGATTGCTAGAAAAGATAAACATCAAACCACAGGAAAAGACTCATAGTCCAGGAACGATGTGGATACACTCCAGATAAACATATTTCAGAATTTATGTGTTAGATGCGACACTAAAAGAGAGTCATAGTCGAGGAAAGATGCAGATATATTCACAATAAACATTATTTCAGAATGATATACTCCCAATAAACACTATTTCAAAATTTCTTGTGTTCGATGCGATAGTACATTCGATTTCTTTGAAGGTTTTCTATGTTATGTGACGTACTGAACATAACAATTGAAAGGAATGGTCAGTAGGAGCTTTCTTTCCACCCTCCGACCTCCTCCATTTCCTCACAGCAATCTTCTTCTTCCTGCAATTTCCAATGACCATAATATGAAAAAACATATTTAAGTTCATAGAATTGAAGTAATTTGAAGGGAATTTATATGAAACAACACAATTACATGTTAGGCTTATGGAATCGAAATTAATTTGATAATAAATTCTGGGAATATTTTAGAATTTGAGAATATGATAGAATCTACCTGGTCAATTTGTTTGACCTGTTTCACCTTAATCTTATTTGTAATCTTTCTAAGATTCTCATATTCTACAATATTCATGGATCTTGAATCTACTCAAAACCTACCATATTCATGGATCCATGAAATTCTAGAAAAGTATTTAACTTTAAAGTTTAAACTTAGATGGGGCATCCAACAATAGCAATGATGCCCCTAGCCAAGATGGGATAGTGGAGATGTTTAGAGATCCATCTCTTAAAACTAGGTCTGGGGATCGCCAATCAGCAATGGCCAGAATGAACAGAAAAAACCCTTCAGCCAGGGACCTAGATGAGAGGTTTTTGAAAATCCTGAAGATTTTCAAGTGGGGACCTGATGCTGAAAAGGCCATTGAAGTCCTACTGCTAAAGGTGGATCACAGATTGGTTAGGGAGGTTTTGAGCTTGATGTAGAAATTGGTGTAAAGTTACAGTTTTTCAAGTGGGCTGCCAAGAAAAAGAATTTCAAGCATGATTCCACCACATATATGCCCCTTATCCGTTGCTTAGCGCAGGCGGGACTAGTGGGGGAAATGTGGCAGACAGTGCAAAAGATGGTGAAAAGTGACTGTAGCATGAATCCTAGCATATTGTCTGAAATTATTAGGATACTAGGCAAGATAAAGATGGTGGAAAAGGCCCTTTCCATATTTTATCTCATCAAGACAGAGAAGTGCAAACCCAATGTTTATGCTTATAATTGCATGTTTAGTGTGCTGATGAAGGCAAATTGTCATGATAAGGTGCAAGAGCTTTACAGTGAAATGTTCAATGAAGGGAAATGTTTTCCCGATACGGTAACTTATACTATGCTCATCTCCAACTTTGGGAAACTTGGAGATGTGGACTCTGCGATTAAGCCTTTTGAAAAAATGAAGGAGAATGGTCTGCAACCTAGTGCGAAGATCTATACGATCCTGGTTGGAAGTTTGTTTAAATCAAACAGATGCATAGAGGCCTTGAAGTTGTTCCAGGAAATGAAGGATACACGTTGTACACCGAATGTGTTTACATACACTGAAGTAATAAATGGGCTAGGCAAAGCAGGGAGAGTCCAAGAGGCATACAGAATATTTCAAGATATGCAGAAAGATGGTTGCTCTCCCGATGTGGTCATGTTCAACAAACTGATCGATATCATGGGTGATGCAGGCCTACTTGATGATGCTTTGAAGCTATTTGGACAGATGGAAACTGTAGGATGCAATCCTATTGTGGTAACATATGTTGGGCATTGGATAATCCAGCACTCCCCGTGTGTTTCGTGACATGGACTAACCGCCTCTCGAGGATCCGTTAACTCTGGCGATGCGTCCGTTTACTAACACCTGCGGGTTTTGGTGTAATGGCAATCGTGATCCCAACAAGTGGTATCAGAGCCAAAGGTCTCGAGTTCGAATCACGCCCGGCTCGCGCTTGGGGGGGAGATTGTTGGGCATTGGATAATCCAGCACTCCCCGTGTGTTTTGTGACATGGACTAACCGCCTCTCGAGGATCCGTTAACTCTGGAGATGCGTCCGTTTTGACACCTAATCCGAAACGGATGAGGTGAAGCTGGACAGTCATCTAGAAGATGAACTGATCCGTTTTGTATATGTATAAATAATATTTGTCTAATGAATAAAATCACTAGTTCTGTCTTGCGCTCATTAATTGCTGGAGTTACCCTGGCCTGACATGGTATCAGAGCCCAGGTCCCAGTCCCTAAAATAGCTGTAACTCCTCTGCCAGGTTTCTGCTGCCTCATGAAACCTCTGTCCTGAGCGCCTCTGGAGACTGCGCACTCTGTTCTGAGCGCCTCTGAGACTGCACCCTCAGATCATGAATAATTGATTGTGTTTTTTTGGTGAGGAGTCGTTTTTTTTGGTATTGAACGCATAGAAGCGTTTTCCCTGGCCTGACATGGTATCAGAGCCAAAGGTCTCGAGTTCGAATCACACCCGGCTCGCGCTTGGGGGGGAGATTGTTGGGCATTGGATAATCCAGCACTCCCTGTGTGTTTCGTGACATGGACTAACCGCCTCTCGAGGATCCGTTAACTCTGGCGATGCGTCCGTTTACTAACACCTGCGGGTTTTGGTGTAATGGCAATCGTGATCCCAACAACATATAACAGCGTCATGGAAGCTCTTTTAAAATCTAACAATCCATCGGAGGCGTTGCATTGGTTTGAGAGAATGAAAGGAAAAGGCATTGCTCCAAGTTCATTTACATATTCCATTCTAATTGCTGGTTTATGCAAGGCGAACAGATTGGAAAAGGCATTGATGCTTCTTGAAGAGATGGACGAGAAGGGCTTTCCGCCTTGCCCTGCTGCCTATTGTAGTTTGATTTATGCACTTGGTAAGGCACGCCGTTATGATGCGGCAGTGGAATTATTTAAGGAAATGAAAGAAAACAGCACTCCTTCCAGCTCAAGGCTCTATGCAGTGATGATTAAACACCTTGGTAAAGCAGGGCGTATTGATGCAGCCATTAAACTGTTTGAAGAAATGCAAAGTCAGGGATGTATCCATGATGTGTATTCCTACAATGCATTAATGTCTGGCCTGGTAAGAGCAGCCATGGTTGATGAAGCTCATTCATGGCTTAAAAAAATGCAAGAATCCAATGAATTGTTGAAGCTTAGAGGCTAGGAACTAGCCAAGATCATGGGTAGGAGCTCTGAAGGCACTAAAAATGGGCCTAAAGGGAACCCCCTGTTTGTGGATCTTTGGTAGCCCATAGATTTCTCTGAGTTTGCGTGTATGAGGAAAAAGCGTTGTTGGATGGAGGGATCTATAGAAGAAAATTTAAGGACTTTAGTGACAAGATGGGTAATGGAATTGATGGGGTTTTTGGGCAGGATTTTATAGGAAGTAGAATGAAGAAGATCAAATAACTTAGATTTATAGTCAGAAGAGTTCATGATGAAGGTCGCATTACCTTTATCAGCCTTAAGGACAAGGACGTCAGGGTTATCATTAAAACACATAATGGCTTGGAATTCATTTTTGGATAAACTCGGCTTGGGAGGTTTTGCCTTCATTAGAACTCTGTCACATTCTTGACGAACTTATTAAGCCTTATGAGACGCAAGACCACTCACAAAATTTGTCTTTTTTTTTAAATCATTTGTCAAACACTCACAAATATCGAAATTAAAATGCCCTCTACCAAAGGAATTATGTTACATCAAAGCCCACTCATCCAAAAAAAATTAGAAATAAAATTTCCAGAAAATTAGGAAATTATTTTTGAATTTACAAAAAACTTAGAATATTCAACAGTTTCTAGAAAACTTTAATTAAAATTGCAAAGACTCACAAATACTTGAGTCAACAAAGTTTGACCACAATTAAAAAAGATGCGTTAAAACCCACTTTACAGTTAAACTCTACCATAAACACTAAACAACCTTTACACTTAAACTTTCCCTAAAACATTAGTTAAAAATACCATAAGTCCCAAAGTAATTAAAAATCAACAAACTTTAACCACAATAAAAAAAAAAAAATACCTTAAAAGCCATTTTACACTTAAACTCTCCCATGCAAACAGTGAACAACCCTTTACACTTCGATTCTACAATGTGAACAATAAACAACCACTTTACACATCAATTCTACAATGTGACTGATGAACAATTAGTGGCTATGCTTCACCGGAAAAAATCATAAAAATATCACCAACAAGGATCCAAATGGTAACATGTTTACACTACTGGGATTCCCATGTAGGCGGTCTTGAAACTTTGTCAGGTTACCCTGGAGATTTGTGACCAGATTCTGTAAAATAGACTAATCAGAAATTTCTGTCGCCTCATTTTTCTAATAGTGGTTCCTTAATGCCAATGTTGCAATCACTGATGTTGTTATTGGATCCATCTGCAGCCTTCCGCGTTTCTGTGTTTCCCACGAAGTTGTCACCATCATTTGCCTTACCCCATAGTACACTATACAATCCTGCGATGATAAAAATGGTTCCCAACAAACTGCAAAATATGCAGAAGTTATTAGTAAAGCGGCTCAACCCAAGAACTTGGAAAAGACATGGCTGCAGTAATATGAGAGATCTGACCTTCCCAGACGATATTTGACATGAAGGATCAGGGGTTCTAATATTGCAACCAATATTGTTGACGTTGGATTGAACATTGCAGCAAAGATAGGTCCCTTTAGACGGATACAATAAGTTTGTACAAAGAATGCAAATGCAAAACAGAGTATTCCCTGCACCATGTTTAGAAACATAAAGCTGGGTTATTTTTATTTGAATGGTAAATTCTGAGAATATCATAAATTTAAATGAATAAGACTAAATATATTTATAAAAATTACAATCTGCAATCTAGTTAAGCTCAACAAACTAGAAATCCATAAACTAATTCATGAAAGAAAACATTTTAACAAAACAATGATATATCAGATGCTAACAGAGTAGACGATGCTAAAATGCTGTATGTCCCACTTTAGCTTCCAAGCAGATGCCTTTGGTTCAAAACATAAAGCCACCAAAGCACATTGTACAGTTCCTTGCACCATCATTATAGCTGTTAATGAAAATTCAGCTGGATATTTCTGAACAACTGGAGCCTGTATTCAAAACAAGAACAACACAAAAATACACATATGTGATGTTTCCAATACTGAAAAGATGATTGCCTCTTACGATGATTGCCTCTTACGGTGTGCAAGCATGAAGAAAATTATAAGTACCTGAAATGTAAGCCACCCAGACCAAAACAAACAGCTGGCAAACAGCATTAAGGCCCCCAGTATCCATGTGCTATGAAGAACCCCACTAAGCCTCACGAGAACAGGGCCTTTGTAGAAGGTCATCAGCATTGCACCACCCACACACACAATGGTGCCTACAACTTTTGCTTGGCCATATTTGTTCCTAATATCAACTTTCTCTATTCTGCACAACCCATGTTAATCAAACCAGACAGCATTGCACTGTAACTACCAAGAATCATTATCTTTATACTTTGATTGTCTGGATTGCTTTCATGAATCTGAGAAAACTAATCATATTTCCACAATACAATTCAAGTGTGATATGTCACATGATAGTAAAGACTACCTATGTGTGAGATATTCCATTACAAGAATGTTTTTTTAGTGAGATATGTCACATTGGATATCCCAACATTGTTTGGTTAACTGTCATTACTTGTTTATGTATGGTATATTGCATCGTAGCAAAGTTTGTTTAAATCAGTGATAAGTTACATTGTAGTAAAGATTGTTTAAGTACAATATCTGTAATTGCAACAAACATTAAATGGGGGACCAATAATGTCAAGGATTGGGTTGGAAGTTTTTGTTTCCCCTCATGTACGATGGGAAAAAAAGAATTCCAAGGATATGAAGAGAAATATAAAATATTTCACTTAGATTTTTTCCCTTCTAATGACGAGGAAAAGTTTTAAGAACGTGATGTGTCATCTATACAAATTTGGAGAAATGCAATATTTTATAACTAAAAGAAATTTCGATGTAGTACATACTATGCTTAAAATGAAAGAAATTTAAGTGTGACATGCATGGATTGAGGAACATTTATTTTTGAATGTGATATAAGTGCAAACAAGTAACTTTTTATGGCATGTAAGGACAAAGGTGCAGAAGTGTTGGAGTGATTTGTGAAATTTAACTTTTTTTCATATATATATATACAAAAATTTAAATTATTTTTCTTAATATGTTTAACTATTTTTTCTTCTATATAAAATTTTAAATTATTTTTTTAATATTTAAAATTTAAAAATTCTTATTTTTCTTTGAATAGTATTTGATTTGAAAACAAAAACTAAAAACATAAAAATTACTATACAAATTATCAATGTTCTATTTGCTTATCAAACTAACATGTTCTACTGTCATCGAGGAGAATTAATTGGGAGAATGATTGATGGCAAAAGTCCTGGCCACACATTACTATATCAATTTTACAATAGCTCCATTAAATCGAAAACTATGCGATAAGAATTCAATATTTAGAGGTTAGTTAGTAGCTAAACATAAAAGGTGAGCAAGTATTTCTCTTAGTAAAAACAGTGTTTAAAAATTCAACGGACATCATCACCCAAACCAAATTTTTTTGGAGGTGATTAGTTAGTTTTTTTTCCATTAATGAAAATAATTAAATATGTTTATCTTCAAGTAGGATTTTAAGAATTATTAATAGTAGATAGATATTATAATTTTAATTTTATAGAAAATTTTAGAATAGTTTTAATAATATTTACAAATTTAAAATTGAGATTTATCTGAAAAGTGGTTATAGTGTTTTTGTCATTTGAATTGGATTAACTAATTAAAAATGTGTGTTATTTGAACATAAATTACGTTTTTTTTGGGCATGAGTAATCCAATGACTTGGCACAACCAAAACTAGATGTAGATGTAGATGTGTGTATATATATATTCTAAAAAAATAAAATTATTTAAAAATCATCCAAATACTATATTTCAGGTTTGAAAATAATTATTATATTAATAATATAATCATTATAGATTTATTTTATCTCGATATTTACTAAAGGCCTTAATGGATTAAATCTCTTAAAATGTAAACCATTTTTTCAGTGTAAATTTAACTAAGGGTTTGCACTATCAAAGATTTGATTACTCTAAGCACTTGTAAACCTAGAGTTAAGATGGATATATAATAATATTATTTCTATTTATATAAATTCCATATCTCTATATTTAGATATATTCTTATTCTTAATTTTAAGAAAACCATCTTAGCAAATATATATATACATATATATAAATTAGAAAAGAAAGATATAATAAATGTTAAGATTTTATATATAAATATATATAAAAGTTAGAAAAAAAAAATATTGTAAATATTAAATTTTTATTTTTATTAATTAAATTTAAACATCAAGATGCCTAGGTCATTATTTTAAATTATACGGTTAAATGGTTGTTAATTTATAGTTAATGTATATGTGCATGTGTAACATTTTATATTTAGATTTTTTTTTTTTTTGTCTTTTATCATAAGTTTATTAGCTAAATCTAATAAATTATTATATGTTTATTAATTATTTGCTCTCATATATCATGTTACTAATAGGAATTATTATTATTTTAATTTATTTTAATCTAATATACATTTTATGATTTTTCCAAAAAAATATGTTTATAATTTTATTTAAAAAAACAAAATTAAAACATAACAAATTGAATTGAATCGATTATTTTTTTATTACAATTTTTAATTGATTCAACATTATGTTTTATTATTCTTAATTTTTAATTTCGTGATTCATTTTACGTACACTCTCCCATGTTTAAATCACATTTACGTATTTACACTCCTATATTGAACTAACATTTAAATGTTTACACTCGAAAATACAACATCTCCCCCATGCTAGGATGGTATCATGACCTTAGGGCCTTATAAAGTCACAATGAAACTTTTGTGCACACTGCAAGCCCTCAAGTGTAAGATGCTAATCTGTTTCACAACTTCCTAGTGCAGTACAATGTTTTTTCACCTAGATTACAGCTCACAATGCAATTACCCATGTTGTTCTCTATATTATTATTAATGTGTGTAATCCATAAAATGTAAAAAAATAAGAAAATTGTCACATGTTCATTATTGAGAATCATGAACATCATATGCAAGATATTAACACAATCATAAGCATCCATAATTTCAATAGAAACATTCCTTTAGCATTCTTCTCTTATTAAAAAGTATAGGTATGATAATTCATTGATGCAATGGCTTAGCACAACTGAAACTAGAAGCAAAAATCCATCGAATATAAAAACAAATCAAATACCAAATCATTGACCCCACCATGCCACCCTACCATACATCATCCCTATTCCTATATGGGTCATCTCCTTCCTTCAAAAAGGATAGCTCAGATGGCACATCTTTTCCTTTGGGTCATGCTCTACTATAGGACTGAGCATATATGCTCACACCCTCATCCATCTCACACCTCATCCCTACCCAAAACAATGTATTTGAGCTCGTCTTAGTTGCACTTCATTTTTCCTTTGTCGACTCTACTGTGTGGTTATTTATATGGCACGAGAACTCCTTTAGGTGATTCACAACCTCATCATGTAGGTCACTCACCCAAGCGTTGGGCACCTTGGCTTCAATCGATGCTTGTTATGCCTAAGTGACCTTAAATTTCATCACGTAGCATGCCAAATTTCATTCCATCAAGAACCAAAATTTGTTATGCCCAAATTTTCTTATGCCCTTCACTTTCCTGTCTAATATTGACTAGTTCCCTTGGAGCCTATCATATTGGGCTCCCTTACCGCATTCCACCTCAATTAATTCCCTTGACTTGTCACCTTTTTGGTGCCCTCAACATGTCTTTCCCAATTCATGTCGACCTACCAACATGGATTCGATTTTGAAATACCTCTGCCATGACATTTCATTTCTTCTAAGATAAATGTTACACCTTTTGTGACTAAATTTTCATTCCAATCAAGTTGTTTCGTTAGGGCTTCCAAGGGCATGTACTGGCACATGGTAGGGATGAGGGCATGCCTTGGCTCATTATGGTCTAACATCCTCATGTAACCTATGTCACTGTTGTCCTCAACATCAATGGTACTGCCAACTGATGATTCTTCTCATAAGATACCAACTCCTTTTCTCATATCAATATGGATTCATGGGTCCCCCATCCATTATTTTCTAGAGCATCATTCCATTTCATGAAGTACTCGGTCTTTTTGTTCTTTCCAATTCCTAAAGTTCAATATTTGTTTTATATCCACATGCTTTAGCTCTAGATGATCAATATTAAATAGAAAGAGACATGTCGGCTCTTCTCTACTTGAATCCTCTCTATCCACTAAATATTTCTTCAAAGGATTTATATGGAATAATTAATGAGGTGGTCACATATGGAAAGGAATCTCTAGCTCATACATGATATCATGAATCCTCGCAACAACTCAGAATGAGTCTTTGAACCTCTTGAGTGGTGACCTAGACATCCTGGTAGGTAGTGGGAACTTCTCCTTCATCATCTTAATGAAGACCTTATCCCTAACATTGAACTTTGCATCTTTCTTATTATTTCCTACCCACTTCTTCATCCTCTCTCATGCTTCTGTCAAGCACATTTGAGCCATATCCAACACCTCCTACCAACGGTTCATGAACTTCAAGGCGAAAGGAATTCCTCCCTTCGTAACCTTATAGCACCATGTTTGGAGTAATGGGAATCTTCCCATTAACCAAATTTAATGAACTATATCTTGTAGAAGCACTCTTCGATAAGTTGTAACAATTCTTAGCTTCATACAGCAGACTTAACCAATTCTCCTTATCATCCATCATGTAATCTATGAGATAATCCTCTAGTATGGAATTGATACGTTTTGTTTATCCATCTATATATGGATGAAAGGTGGAAGTATGTAGAAAATTTGTCCCTAAAAGATTGAATAATGAGGTTTGAAACTTCCCTGTTAATCTCGTATCTCTATCTGACATAATGCTCAATGTCAAACCCCAAGACCTCACCATGTTCCTGAAGAACATCTTTTTGTCTCTTTTTCATTGCACATTACCTTCAAAGTTAGAAATATGGCATACTTAGATACTTGATCCATGATAATAAACAATCCATTATAGGCATACACCACTTGAAACTTTGAGATGAATTCCATTGAAAAAATTCTCAAGGCGTCTCTAGAATTGGTTAAGGGTGCAATAATCCTACCTATACGCTAGTGTTACGCTTATCTTGTTAACATATGATGCAATTTTTCAAATACTCCTCTACATCATCCCTCATGATTCCCCAAAAGTATCATTTATCAAATAATGACATGGTCGTCTGCAATCTTGGGTGAGAAGCCAAACGCATGCCATGACACCTTCAAGAATTCCCTCTTAAGTCTGCATACTCTTGGTATATAGATGCAGGATCCATAGAACAAGATTACATTATGCAACAATAACTTTTCTATATTCTCTTCCTTCACCTCCTTCATTATGTTCTTCGTTGTTTTGTCACTTTGATATCCATCATTAATCATTCTTTGCAACTCCTCAACAAACTAAATCCACTCATTTTTCCTTGCTGCTCAAGGAATTCACAACTTGTTATGCAACCAGCTCAGAAAATAGAAGAAAATATAGATGAATGACTTGAGAAATAACTTATTCAAAGGGGAAAAACCCCTTTACATCACATAAATCAACAATTATTTTATGTTAAAAATAATAATACCTCCTTGGTATATATAGGAGTCTAAGGGGTTACAATATAATTAGAGCCTACATAACAATAATAATGTAAGGGAACAACAAGAAAAATAGTGGGATTCTATGGGGCATAACAATAACAACATGGGGGATACATGGGAACAACAATAACAATAGGGGCTACACTAACAATAAAAATAAAGGGAATACATTAGTATTATAGGGACCTAACATGCCCCTCTCCTTCAAAAAAGTGTTTTCCTGAAGGTTGGTGTAGTTTCAGATGCTTTTGTATAAAATTCTCATCCTCTCATGTGGAATATTCAATGTGTAAGTTCTTCCACTTAATGAAATACTCTGAAGTTAATCAATTTTGTAGTTCTCCAGTTCTTATTTCTATGACTACTTCAAGCTCAAATATAATTTTTTCTTCTTCATCAAGTTCTAGAAACACTCTTTGAACTAGGAGCTTATCATTGATAACTTTTTTTAAACATGAAACATGGAAAATTTGGTGTACTCGGGAAGATGCAGGCAACTCCAATTTGTATGCCATAGTACCAATATTTTGCAACACGTTGTAAGAACCATAGTACTTGGGTGATAATTTATTATCCTTCTTAGCTTGCTTGAGGGAATTTTTTTTGTATGGTTGTAGTCGTAAAAACACTCAATTTCCTACATCAAAATTTCATTAACTATGATTCTAATCTTCTCATTGTTTCATTCGATTATGTGCCAGAGTGAAGTTATCCTTTAAGAGTTGGAGAACTTGTTGTTGATGCTCGATGTGATCTTACACTGCTTGAACCTTAGAATTTTCTCTTAAAGATGATGTGATGTGTTAGGGTCCTATGATTCATATGATCAAATGATGATTGGCTATTATCTTTCAGTTGATGAAATTGTAAATAATATTTTATTCTGCAAATTATTTACAATATATATATATATATATATATATATATATATATATAGATATAGATATATATATATATATATATATATATATATATATATATATATATATATATAGATATATATATATAGATATATAGATATATATATATATATATATATATATATATATATATAGATATATAGATATATATATATATATATATATATATATATATATATATAGATATATATATATATATATATATAGATATATATATAAGAGGGTATAAAAAAATGTATATGAGAAAGAGAAAAATTAGAATAAAAGAAAAATGAAAACACCCCATGAAAAAATGTATGTAGGTGAGAAAGTTAAAATGTAATAAAAAAAAATGCATTAAATTTAATTTAGAAGTTTTTCAAATAAAAGTGTGCAGCTACTTTAAATGCCACAAAAAAGTAAATTTCATAGTTTAATCATATTGCTTAATCATGATTAAACTAAGTTTAAAATGTTGCATAGATTAGATAATAAATCAACCATTAAGCTTAACTTGGGTGTAAATAAATAGGTATATTATAGAAATATTAATCAATGTGTCTAAACTTGGTTAATTGCATAAATGTGCATTAGACTAGGTGTAGAAGCAACCTTAGGGAAATAATATGGGCTTGCTAATCAAAACATGCCCTTAGGATTAAATTAATTATGTTTACCATAGATTAATCTCGATTTAATAAAGTTAATCATGTAATTTAAACAGGATTAATTAATATGTAATAAAACCCTCTGGCACTAAAGTTATGGTTTGATAATAAAGCCAAATAACCGATGAATCTTCTTTTTTCGATTTGCAGTATTGGACACACACAAATAAGCGGTTGAGATCTTCCCTGCCTGGATCAATGGTGGGAAATAAAGTTTGGAACCCCCTACAAATTCTATATTTATCAAGGGGGTCTTAAAAGCGGTATCCCTGTTAACGGGCTTGACGATATGTGGTGGGTGCTTGTCACTTCACACCCCTCCCCCCTGTTGCTCCAAACTGCTTACCACCTCCCCTCCTGCCACCAAATCCACCCAACTCCATGCCAACGTTTATTTGCACCCATCACATCATTCCTTTGCCACATTCCTACTTCCCTGCCACTCCTATTCGACCACATGGCATCCATATCAAGTATAGGATTGCATATCCATGCTGCCATATGTTTTTTCCTGTTAACACCAAACCAATTCCATTACACTCTACCCATTACACGATGACTGTTACCATCCAAATGTTAGCCACTTGTCATCACACCTGCTCCATAACATACTAGAAGTAACAAAACACTCCTAATTATCTATAAAATCCCCAAATTGATCAATGTGGATCCTTTCTACTCATCATCCATTTCAAATAATTAGGTACAAAATTTTAAACTTCCACCTCATTGTCTTGATTGCACGATCACCCCTATAGATTCTAGTCAACGATTTTCGACCACCTATCATAGCGAATAGATTCCTCACCAAAGAATCGAATTTTCGTAGGTAATGAACAAATTGTCATCTCTATTCCTGATATTCTAAGCAATGGCACCTAAGGAAAATAAAAGCAAACCAATGAAAATCTAATGATCCCTCCTGCAATTGATTTAGACCATATACAATTGGCAGATGAACAATACAAAATTGCAGAGACCAATTGTGAGTTCGACTTGTTCAAACTACACAATTGGCTCAAGAAAATATTCTTAGACCACAGTGACAAAATAAACCTATGGGAATCCATTTTTTCTCAATTTTCTTTTCCCCAAGCTCACCCTTTCCCACACTTTGTCATATGGTGTCAATCGAGATATATTCCTAGCTAGAGAGCTGCTATGGCCCAGAATGATGACATTCTGCTAACCATAACCTGAGAGTCCCTTAACAAAATGTTTCACATCCCCCATAATGACTCTTCAAGCCCTTTTTTTGAAGATTACCTCATGGAACTCTACCAGAAGTTGACCTTCCCTCAGAGAGCTAGGATATTTGATATTTTCCTACCGGAAGATGTTCAACTCCCAAAGAAGAATCCACCATACCCAGCCTCTATGTTTCCTCAAAAAAATAAACAAATTGTGTCATTAGTGTCTTGTCTACTAGGATAGCACTCAGATAAATGGGTATATGAACCTATTTTAGGTTTTCTATCCATATTTTCCAGAGAAGAAAAACCTTCTATAATATTTATTTTTAGTCAATTCCTTGCAGACATCATCCATGACCAATTCCTCAAGATCACAATATAAGGAATGTTTAAAAATTCATAAGTGTTAGTGTACATGGTTTTATTTCATCAGGTAAATAGATTTCCAACGACCTTGTAGAAATTGGATGATCAAGGTAATGCATAATCAGTTATACAATGGACCTCTTTATTAAGGAAGAATTCAAGTGATTTTACCTTCAGTGACTTCATTAACTGGTTTATCTATAGAGTGGTGTGTATTCAAAATAACAATGTAGAACCCAAAATAGGTCACAAAATTCAAAGAACCTTACGCCTAAGTGATTAAGCCAAGACAAGAGACTGGTACTTGTACCAGAACTACACAGGAATCAGAGTGTATGGTTCTGAGTTGCCACCATACAGATTGCCAAAATACATTCCTATGAGAATTTTCTCATTGGAGTATATCACGAAAATGATCAATATGGATGATTTTCATTTTGTGTCAGCCATGAAGAAGGCCCAACTCAAGATAAAAAAACACAAGTGGGACTGTTTATATGCAAAATCAGGGCAGCAAGCACTGAGGAAGATACACTTCACAGGAAGATGAACTTTTAGTTAAGTTTCACTTGGTCCTATGACCCCTTTGACATAATTTCTATTTTAAGAGTGGAGAAGAAGACAACTCCTTATTCTCATACTCTGAGGCCTGAAATTGAGAAGTTTATGAACAAAGATCAATGGGATGAGAATGCCTTTCAAGAAGCTAAGGAGTATATTTTATCTACAACCACCTCATAGACACCAATCCCTCTGGAAAAGCATGATAAAAGGCCCAGAGAAGAAGAGTCTTCTCCAGTGACAGAAATTGGATCCAATCAATTTTTTACTTATAAAAAGAATCCTAAAACATATCCAAAACCATTTTTTATGTAGGATGAATAAGGATAGGCTACTATAGTTATGGCAGGTTCACATGCTTCAACAACACTAGAAGAAATTTTTGCCAGTACCGAACAAGAATATATTTTTGTAGGCTCTCCATATTCCTCAACCTCACGGGACCCTCCAGATGTAGCTCAGACAATAGAGTTAGCTCAAGGCCAAACAAAGCCCAACATCTTTGCAAGGTATAAAGAAATCAAGTAGAATAATGAAATGTTGAAGCCTATCACTTACACTCAGTTTTGGAAACATACTGCTTCATCTCAACACAAGCTCTTGTCAGCGTTTGAAACTTAAAGAGGGAGAATGCAGATGGATTTCTTGCAAGAATAAGTTCTTTTTCTAATCGTCAGCATATTACAAGAATACCATATTCTCCTTTGATACAAATCACATCCATCTGATTGATCAGATGGGCATGCAAAAATAGACTCGAGAGATGTTGTATTCTACATTAACTAACACTCCAATGACAACATCAAATTTGCAAGCCTCCATCAGCAACATACAGTCACAATTGAAGCTGGAGAAAATATCATCTTTAGCACATGATGCTAAAGTTAAATCATTGGAGGATTTAGTAATTAAGCTAGGTTATGACCCCAGTGATGTAAAGGCAATAGAGGAATTTATAAGAGAAATGAATGCTGACATAGCAAAATTGAAAAAACATCTCAAGCTTCCATCTACAGAGGATCCATAGGCCAAGGAGTTGGGAGAAATTGAACAACAAAAGGAGGACTGTGAAGCTGTAACAAGGGTCTTTTTCACCTCTAGTTATCTCACATTACAAGTCAATCCAGGAGCATTTTGTTATTGTAAAGGACATCTTAATTTGAGGCTATTTGTCAGGATAATGCTTCGTAGTATAGATCTAAAGAATACAAGAGTAAACGGATGCTAATGCTAAATTACTTTTGCATAAAGAAATCACACACGCGGCAACTCCGTCGGTCGAGGGTATGGAATTAGTAACCTATCCCCCTAGAAACTGATGAAGGAGTATGGATCATGATCTGGGAGCATTATAGCGTCTGCTGTATCTCACAACAGTCTTGAACCTCCTCTCATGCCACTTCAATAAACGCAAGCGAAAGGAACAACAATAAAACAGAATGAAACAGCAACTTCAGAAATGGAACAGCAATAAAAGGAACGGCAGTAAATGGAACGGCAGTAAAGAAACTAAGTCTCGCGAGGTCAACACTTCCAATCCTTGGCACACACTTACATACAAAAAGGAAAGCAATCATTTATACAGGTTTGCAGCTTAATCAAATGGAACAGCAAATTATTAAAGACAGGAAACGTCAATCATATGTACACGATCTACAATAGTCACCAACAATCCATTAACCCCAATCACCTGTAGCTGAAATATTCTACTTATGAATTCTGTAATTGATGCAAACAATTCGGATCAACAGTATGCGAAGAATCCTGAAAGTATGATATGAACTTGTTACAGATATTTATAACAGGAAAGCTACAGATGAATAAATATGAAACAACATGCAACCATAACAGATTATGAGAAACAAACCACACAAAGCAGAATTGTAATGGTACAATCAGCCAGTGTCCGTTGGAGCCGGGCCCAAAGCTTCCAATGGCGCACTGCCGTAAACTACTTCAGACGCACGGAGAAATTAACGCCAAGATATTATATTAACGCATCAATGAGAGTACAAAACTAGGTCTCAGAGAGACTCAATAGTCTGAGTTCAACTGACAATAAAATTCATGACAGAAAGTTAAAGATACCAAAAGTAATCCCCTAGTTTCCAATGCTACCCTCCTTTTATACAATTAACGGCGGAGTTCACCGGTCGACAAAACGATTGATCGTAGCGATCCCTCAGGATCGAAGATCCTGAGGGATCCGCTAAACTGTTAACGCTTTCCTTTACTCGGCCTGTATTTCCGAACTGGCAGTCCTTCATCTCATTCCAGACTGATCTTCCTTGATTTACTCGACCTGGTCTGAACCTTATTTATAATTGGAGGGACAGCCGTTATCTTCTCATCAAATCCTCGTTTTGCATTGCGCCTTCCTGCTTTTACCTTTTCCTGCGTAGAGAAGACAACTGTTAGTGATTGGATCATTTTAGACTCGTTCTCGTTGCATTTTCCCTACTTTATAATAAAGAAAAGATTAGAACTATTGCTTAAAACATCACTAAATTATTTATTAAAACATACCTTCCCAATGCTCTACACACCCCCCGACTTACTCTGTTTCATGGCCTCATGAAAATGTTATAATTAACATGGAGAGTAGTAAGAGAATAGGCTAGAGAGGGTACTTCATGAGGGGGTCTGCAACCATGATAGGCAACCAGATTATCAAAGAAATAATGCAACTGATCTGCAGGCATATCATACAAGGCCTGGTACCCCGGTGCAGGGTGCCAGATAATTGGGCTACGGAACCGATATCCTAACCATGATGGTCCAGCTTGCAGAATGCACTGGCCATAAAAAGGCAATCGTTCAGCAGCCAGCTCAAAGTTCTCATATCTGAAGGGCTCCCTGAGCTGGATGCTTGGGGTGGAAATCCGATAACGGAATTTGGCAGCCTCCAAGGCGGAATCTTTAATAACCAGGAAGTATTCTAAGCTATTTCGGATCAACTCCTCATGCATGGGTCCTAGTAGTTTTATAACGCCAGGGTTTCTCATAAGGCTTTTATGTGATTGCCATAGGCGAACTGGATCTTGAGGCTCAGCCCTGACCCATAGATCTAGGCTGTGCTCCTGCCTCTGAAAGGCATTATAAGCCCTAAGCCATTTTAACTGGTTGACCCCGAATGAAACAAAGGCTTGCAGCTGTATATCCCCCACAAAGGGGCCAGGGTTTAGATCAGTTTCCTGCTCAAGCACCATATTGTGCAAATAAAATTCGCATAATAATCGTTCGACCTTAACCCCATAATGTTTGCAACAATCAATAAAATCATTAACAGTGTTAATATGAATGGGGGCACCTGCCCTGACAGCTTTTATTTTCAATCTTAAGTATCTTTCAAGGAGGAATAAAGCATAATTCTTCGCGGGGGCCCTGCAAGTCAAAACATCATCATACAACGAACATATAGTGTCCAATTGTTTAATAACAGCATCTAGTCGACGTGTTACCTTAGCAACCTTTTCCTGTTCCTTCTGCCATCCTTCAAAAGCCTGACTCTCCGATTCACTCATGTTTCGCAGCTGCTGTTGCAGTTCTTCATGTTTTTCCAGAGGGATCCTTTGTTCCTCTAACTGCTCAGCCCTCTGCTGCAATTCTTCGTATTTTTCTCGAGGAATCCTCTGCTCAACTTCCTGCTGCAGCTCTTCATATTTTTCTCGAGGAATCCTCTGCTCAACCTCCTGTTGCAGCTCCTCATATTTCTCTCGAGGGATCATTTGTTCCCGTAGCTGTTCAGCCTCTTGTTGGGCCTGTCTTATCTCGCGGCGCAAGGCCTTGGTTTTTGGATCCCTTTCCCATAATTCCCTGGAGGCAGGAAGTTTCGCCTGGACCTTTACATTTCGTCGCTTAATCTTCCCTGAAGGTGGTGTCTCAGTGTGAACTACTCTATTTTCCCCTTCCTTCTTGACATGTATAAAGGGGTACGGTGGTCCCTTTGTAACTGGGATGTCGCCTTGTGGCTCAGTTTTAATTGGAACAGCAGTTGGTTCTAATGGGCTGTTTGGAATATCAGCCTACTCCTCTATGTCAATAGGAACGGCATTCTGGTGCTCTGTTCCAGATGGAACAACATTTTGTTCCTCAGTATTAATTGGAACAGCTGCAGGTTTGCTAGCAGAGTATCGACCTACTAGATGTCTATAGGTGCTCTGTCTTCCTCTCTGAGATGACCCAGCTGTATTTGTCCTTCTTTTTCTTCTCACAGTCCTCTTTATTCTCAAACTGGCTTTCAGACTCCGAATTTTCTGCCGAAGCTGGGCTATAATATTCAGCAATTTCTGCTGTTTTCTTCTCAATTTCTTAATTTCTTTTGCCTCGGCTGTGGGCACATGGGTGGCCCTCAGTTCTGCTCCTCTTTCATCGAGGGTTTCTTCTATCATTCGGGGAACGTCCTGTTCCCGACAAACATTTTCATCCCCCCCACCATCAGCGGGTGGATTTCCTTCTGGTGTTTTGGGAACGGCTTGTTCCTGATTGGTATTCAGATTTTCTTTGTCAATGACAGGGGGGTTTTCTTCCCCTGCCATCCCATCATGCAATTCGTCACGCGTCTCTTCCTCAGAAGGTCCTTCGGGAGGCTCTGCCGGACTAGAGGGTGAAGGATAACCGCTAAGGCTGGCCAAGATGGTGGCCAGCTCTTCTTCCTCCACAGGGTTTTGTGGATGGCTACCCCCCAATTGTTCCATCTCCTTCTCCCGAATTGGCTGCTCAGTAGCTGCCTCTGGATAGCTGGTCTCGGCCGCAGAGTCGTCATCCCTATCTCCCTCTTCAGCTCCTACTTCATTCTCTGTTTGTTCCAGGTTTTCCCCAGGTATTTTTTCTGGCGCTGGAGGGTCCTCTATTATTTCAATCGGCTGGCCTATGTTTGGCTGGATTTTTTCCAGCCTACCTCTTATCTTTGCCAACCGAACTGACTTTCTAGGCCTCCCGGGCTATTCGGGTGTGCTGACCATCTGTTCCTCCACCTCCACCTTTCTGCGTTTTTCAACCTGTTCTTCTGTGCCAGAGGAATACCTTCGCTTTAAGGTAGCACGACTTTCTGCGGCCAATTCCTTACGTTTTTCTGCATGTCTAGTTGCTTCAGGGGTGCATTTTTGTTTCCCTAGCTTTATGCGTTTCTTCGCTTGCTCGGTTGTGCCCGAGGGTTGCTTAGGTTTTGGCGATTCTCTGGGTTTTTAGGTGTTTCGGAGGTGCTAGCGGGGTGCTTCGTCTTTGGGGATGGTGATGCTACTTCCCCTCCAATTGCTGTAATAAGTTCCCACCAGCTAGTCTGCTGCTGAGCGAGACTGTATGTCACTATTAGGCGGATCAGCCCGTGGTGGCTAACCACTGCGTCTTCATTGTGTGCCTTTTTCAGGCTCCGAGAGGTATCATGCAACAATGAATTTAACAATGCAGGGAGATTCACAGCACATTTTCCTTTTAACACAGCTAAGAGCTTAAGGTGACGCGGCCTTACCACATCTTTTCGTCCTTCGCAGGTGATGTAGCTCTGTACTACCTTTGCCAGTTTGCTCCAAGGTTCTCCCAGTGTTGCCGGCAGCACTCCTTTTCCCTTCACTGTCAGCTCCTGCCCTTCATCTTGGAAGAGTTCTACGATCTTTTGCAGTCTTTCTTTCTTTGTCGTCCATATTGGACCTAAGTCTGGTAATCCGGTTACTTCCGCGATTATTTCCTTCGTGACTGCTATCTACTTCCCACCTACCACTGAGTGTTCTTCCTGCAAATTCTGCAGGAATTCCATGGCCACTATTTCGTTTGATTTGCGCAGGCGGCCAAAATAAGTTAACCACCCTGCTTTTTCTAAGATCTTCCGAGCGGCTTCGGAGACTATGAGCTCGCTCGGCTCGCTTCTGATAGACTTTCCCCCCATGGTTCTGTTTCAGGGTCTAGATGGAACAGCAATGCAAAGAACGTAATTGCGGCAAAAAGAAAAGACACAGAGCATGCATGAATAATTGATCATAAATAACAACTTTTTCAAAAAATAGCACTGTCATGCCGTTAACGCATATCGTACCTCCGTATCATATCATTTCCGAATGATGTGTTAACACGTGGCCGGCGGAGTAATGAAGTCACCTCCCCCCCGCGCGAAATGATAGGCTGCCTCAGCCGTCAAATAGAAGAAGGCGGTCATCCCATCACCGAGTCATAATGGAACAGCTTATAAAGTTTTGCCATGTTTCAGATTAGACAAAGAAATACCGAGATCGATGCGACAGATAGATCGCGTTTAACATAAGCCTTCGTGATGTGATGCAGAACATAAGGATAGGACGTCTAGCACTCATGGAAAGTCTGAGATTGTCATAGTCAATACCTTTGCCATAATTGGTAATGATAAATGTTCATGTGACGTATCCATTAAGGTGTAAGATATAATTATTACGAGGATAGAAAGAAATATTTAATAAGATCCAAATTGGTGTATATGTTTTGACTCCGATACCATTAACAGAGCTCTGCTGCCGACCGGTGTTTATAACCGTGGCAGAGTTGTTTATTTCACCCCGGAACCATAGTCCTTTGTGTAGTTTTGAAGAGCAATTCTTGTCAACATGCAGGCCATCATGCTGGCTTGGTAACCAGATAACCATGACGCCATTCACCAGAGAGGCGCGAAACGTGGGCAGGTTGGCTCGTGATGAGACCCCCTGTTCCAAGGTTTGTTTATATAATGAACCTGTTGGACCATATCCCTGGTGTGGTGGCCATGATGGGAATGCCACTTCGCTTCCAATCTTATGATCATAGTAGGCTGGTTCTTTAATGAAACCCCCTATCCTGCATTTGACAAATAATTTCTTTTGGTTCTGCTGCTGCTTTTTTCTTTTGAGATGGACTTTTGCTCTTGTATAGTTACACATAAGGGTGGTTCAGCCCTCCTTAAGAGTGGGAATGGCGGAAGAAGTCTTGTTATCCCAATAGGAAGATATAAATTTTCTATTCTTATTTCCAAGTAGTAATAAAGAAAATTGTAGGAACGTAACATGATGAAGTTTTCCAACAGGGCAGAGGAGGTGAGACTTATGGCTGAAAGAATGATGAGTGTATGGTTCCCTCCTTTGTTGCATCAATACTAGGGCTGTTATAGATAGTGATTTATGATGTGCTGATCTTGATATATCATGCCTTTTATATTTGTTGCATAAATATATAGCTGCTACTTATGGCCTCGGGACAATGTTTTCTTCTTATAGAAAGGACGAGGGCATACTATTTCTTTCTTACAAGGGAGGGTGGGAGGGTTCTTTTGATGTAATGTCCTAAGATAACAAAAACACTTAAATGCTGCTTGCTTAAAAAAGAATTGAAAAAAACACAGAAATGTTGCTCCTTCTAAAAAGGGATAAAAAAAATTCAACAGTGCTGTTCCTTTTGAAAAGGAACAGCAAAAATTCAAAAGTGCTGTTCCTTTTGGAAAGGAACAGCAAAAATTCAAAAAGTGTTGTTCCTTTTGGAAAGGAACAGCAAAACTCAAGGGTGCCGTTCCTTTTGAAAAGGAACAGCAAAACACACAAGTGTTGTTCCTTTTGAAAAGGAACAGCAAAACACGCAAGTGCTGTTCCTTTTGAAAAGGAACAGCAAAACACGCAAGTGCTGTTCCTTTTGAAAAGGAACAGCAAAACACACAAGTGCTGTTCCTTTTGAAAAGGAACAGCAAAACACACAAGCGCTGTTCCTTTTGAAAAGGAACAGCAAAACACACAAGCGCTGTTCCTTTTGAAAAGGAACAGCAAAACTCACAAGTGTTGTTCCTTTTGAAAAGGAACAACAAAACACACAAGTGTTGTTCCTTTTGAAAAGGAACAGCAAAACACACAAGTGTTGTTCCTTTTGAAAAGGAACAACAAAACTCACAAGTGCTGTTCCTTTTGAAAAGGAACAGCAAAACACACACTCGCAACATATATACAAAATTTACAATCTTATATACAAAATGTGGTAATAAAGAATGAACTTCTTACCAATCTATAGGGGAGGAAGTTTTTGCTTCCTCTCCCATAATCTTGATGTTAGTATCTTGGCGTAACTGCTGGCAAAATGATTCCCGAGTGAGCGGTTTGCGATACAGACGAACTCGGTGGCCGTTTACCTTAAATGTATATCCAGATCCATCAATTGTAATCAAAGTAAGGGTCCCATTGTCATGGACTTTTTGAATCTCGTATGGTCCCAACCATCGAGTCTGAAGCTTCCCCCGAAATCCTGAAATCTAGAATCATATAACAGAGCCCAGTCTCCTTCGTGAAATATCTTGTTTTTGATGAGCGCATCATGCCATTTGGCTCGCTGCTGCTGGATGAGTGCTGTATTCTGTAATGTAGCGAGCCTTGTTTCGTCCAACTCATTAATTTGCTGTAATCGATTTTTCTGTGCTTCACTTAAATCCAATCCGACTTCTTGGGCAGTTCGCAGGGTTTGGATCTCAAATTCTATAGGAAAAATGGGTTTCTTTCCAAACACTAAATGATATGGTGAATAGCCAGTGGTACTTCTCCATGTGGTTCGATAAGCCCACAGTGCCTCCGGTAGTCGGGCGGCCCAATCGCGGCGGTGTGAGGCAACAGTTTTTGTCAAAATTGACTCTATTATCTTATTACTGTTTTCGACTTGCCCATTTGCCTGCGGATGGTATGGGGTAGTAATTTTGTGATGGATGTGATGGTTATTGAGTGTTGCAGCTAATTTATGTCCCACAAATTGTGGTCCTCCATCTGTAACCACTTCCCTTGGAAGACCATAACGTACAAACAAATGGAACAAGAACTGAATTACCGACTCCTCTGTAGCTCTGGGTAATGCCTCCGCCTCAACCCATTTGGTAACATATTCAGTTGCCACCAAAATGTAGGTTTTTTGGTTTGATGGGGGGTTGATGGGTCCGACAAAGTCCAGAGCCCAGCGTTCGAAAGGTTCGATCACCAATTGAGGCCGCAAAGGCATTTCGTCTGCTGGGCCAGGTCGTCCTACACGTTGACAACTATCACAGGCCTGGACAAATTTTTTGGCATCTTTGAAGATTGTAGGCCAGTAATATCCCATTTGTAATACTTTGTGTGCTGTCCTTCGTTCAGCGAAATGTCCTCCACATGGCCCGTCATGGCAGGCTTTCAAGATATCAAAGATTTCGTCTTCTCGAATACATCTTCTGATTTCCATATCTGCGCCTGTGTGAAACAGATAGCCCCCAACCCACGAAAATCGATTGCTTTTCGCAACGATTTGTTTCCGTTCATTGGGAGTTAAATGTTTTGGAAGCTTACCTACTGCAAGATAATTAGCCACATCAGCGTACCAGGGAGTCTGAACAGCGACTGCAAATAAGTGTTCATCTGGGAATTGGTCCTCAACTGCTGCTGTTTCAACTGATTTTGGTATTCGTGAAAGAAAATCAGCTACAGGGTTCTCCTTCGCTGGTCGGTCTCTGATTGTAATGTCGAATTCCTGCAACAAGATCAACCACCTGGTTATTCTTCCATTTGTAACAGGCTTATTTGCTAAATACCTAATAGCAGAATGGTCTGTGTACAAAATAACGGGATAGCCTGTAATATAGTGTCTAAATTTATTAATAGCATGTATCACAGCTAAAAATTCTTTTTCGGTGACAGTGTAATTTAATTCAGCCGGAGCCAAATTTTTGCTGATGTAATAGATAGCGTATGGTCTTTTCTCTTCTTCCTGGCCCAACACTGCACCGATTGCTGTGTCTGAGGCGTCGGTTGAAATTTGGAATGGTAAGTTCCAATTAGGTCCTCTGAGAACTGGAGCTGTAGATAACAACTTCTTTAATTCTGTGAAGGCTCGATCACATTTTTCTGTCCACACAAAATCAACATTTCCAGTTAATGCATGTAGAGGTGCGGCAATACGTGAGTAATGTTGTATAAATCGTCTATAATACCCAGAAAAACCAAGAAAACTGCGTATCTCTGTTTGATTAGTGGGGGTTGGGATAAGCATGAGTATTTGAATTTTAGCCGGGTCTACCTGAATGCCAGCTGCTGAGATGTAATGTCCCAGAATGAGTCCTTCTGTCATCATCATGTAACATTTTTCGTGACTCAAGCAAAGCCTGGTAGCGATGCAACGTTCTAGAACTTTTTCGAGAGTGTCCAAGGCTGGATCAAAGTCGTCTCCATATGGTGTAAAATCATCCATATAGACTTCCAATCCATCATTAATTAAATCTGCGAAGATGCTAAGAACAGCCCGTTGGAATGTGGCCGGAGCATTACATAATCCAAAGGGTAAGACTCGGTAGGTGAACGTTCCCCAGGGGCAAGTAAAGGTAGTCTTGTCCTGGTCTTCAGGGGCAATCTGAATCTGGTTATATCCGCTGAAGCCATCCAAGAAAGAAAAAAATTTCTTGCCTGCTAAGGTGTCCAATACCTGGTCTATGAAAGGGAGAGGGAAGTGATCTTTTTGTGTAGCTTTGTTTAATTCTCTGTAATCGACACAGATCCTCCATTTCCCATTCTTTTTAGGTACGACCACAAGTGGGGAGACCCATTTGCTGTCAGAAATAGGATAAATAAAATTAACGTCTAATAATTTCTGCAGCTCATCTTTTACAACATCTTTTAAATGGGGATTGAGTCTTCTCTGTGGTTGGCGAACCGGTCTTGCATCTTTTTCGATATAGATACGGTGTGTACATAGCTGGGGATCAATCCCCTTCATATCGGGATAGTCCCAAGCAAATGCCTCCTGATACTTTCGTAGGAGCTGGATGAGTTTGGTCTCTTGCTCAGGTGTCAGATTAGCGTTAATGTTTAAAGTTTTGCCCGGTTCAATTTGTATTACTTTGCTGTTAGCAACAGAGGTTACAGGTATATTTGGGTCATTGTCATCTTTTAGAGGATCTTCCTCTAATTCGTTATCAAATGCCGCTTTTATCATAAAGCATTGTGTATACGATGTGGATTCTGTTTGATTAATGAATTTATTGATGGCATCATCTTCTGTTTGATCTTTAAAATCTAGCGCTTCCTGAACTGTTAATGGTGGTCTAATATTATCAGTAATATATGAGGCAGGGCGCAGATTGGTCAGCGATATATGAGGTGTGATGCTTGGCTGGGCTGGCGGGTACAAGATTAAATTTTTGATATCCGGTCCTCTGGTTATGGTCATGTTTCCCTGCCGGCATCCAATGTAGGCGTCAGCAGTAGTGAGCCATGGTCTACCTAGAATTAGCGGATGTCCATCTAGTCGGGTTTTTGGATTAGTCACCAGAAAATCGGTCGGGTATTCCCAAGAGTCCACTGAAACCATGACATCATACAAGGTGCCTTCTGGCCTTATTACTGATCGGTCAGCTAGTTCTAGTAAAGTGGAAGTAGGCTCTACCGATGTGATTCCAAGCTTCTGGCAGGTTGATGTTGTCAGGATGTTAATCGCAGCCCCTAGATCTACTAAAACGTTGGTCAGGGTCTGCCCACAGACTTGAACAGTGACAATTGGGTTTCCAGGATCCTCATATTTAATTGGTGTTTCTTTCCCTGATAAGAGGTCGGATAAGGTGCCGACTACCTGGACTCTAGGGTTAGGGGTTATATTTCTTTTTGTTTTTCTGCTACACAAGTCTTTTATGGTTTTTGCATATATGGGGATATCCTGTATAGCCTGAAGGAATGGAATTCTTATATACAAGTTTTGAAGTTCTCCCAGAATATAAAAATCCGGATATTGCATTTGTCTCGGAATGGCCAGTCGTTCTGGGAAAGGTGGAGAAGATGTAATTACTTGCTGATGAACCTGGTCTTTACTTACTTCTTCTTGTTGTGACGGCTGTTCTATCGGTAACTGGTTTTCAATATGAGCGGTTCTATGTCCCTCATTTTCTATTATTCGCCGAGATCTCAACTGAAGATCATTGCACTCCTGCAGAGCAGATTCAATCTCGGAAGATTCTATAATTTGAAGAGATTGAACTGGTCGATTATTTGGGTTCGGGTTGGGTTGGGCTGGGAGCTGCGGTCTTAGGTTGGGCTGGGGATTTTGTTGCAAGGCTGGCAGAGTTGGTTGAGGGAGCAGAATTGATCCTGGTGTTTGATATGTCGATCTTGGCCAGTTGCTCTGCCAGGGTGAACTTTGCGAAGTGGAAGGGGTCCACTGCGGAGGATATGAATTATTTGGCCAATATGGCGGAGGATAAGGAAAGTTTGGCCAACCAGCTTGGTTCATCCAAGGGTTCGGAGTAGGAAACATTTGAGGCGGCCAATTTGAAAACGGGTGCTGAGACTGATTTTGCCACATATTCTGTTGCTGAGCATTAAATTGCGGAGATTGAAAAGAAGAGGAGGGATCTTGAAACATACCAGGTTGCCTAGGTTGCCATTGACGACGCTGGTTAATAAAGTATGCTGCTTCTGGTTCCTCTTCTGCTTCTTTGTACACCGCCTTCAAACCAGGGAGCGAGGGACAGCTTTCAGTCGGATGGTGCTTGGTACAAATAGCACATATTTGAACTGTATCAAGCGGGCATTCTTTCTGGCTATGTTTCTTCCTGCACCGCAGGCAGAAAATTGCCAGATTCTGTTCCGCCTCTGCTTGCTTCTGTTTAGCCTGCACAATATCAAGCTGTGTAGTTAATGTCCCCATGATATCAGTTTTAAAATTCTCTAACAGATTTCCAAGTTCCACTCGTGATACTCCTTCTCTTGATGTTCGATTGTCTCTAGTGAAGCGATCATATTCTGCTGGTTTTATCCTTGTGCTGCCTCTTGAGCTCCTGATACACAGATCAATGATGTCAGCAAAATTTTCCTGATAAATGTCTCCTTTTCCCATAATATTCAGCGTTTCAATCCATTGCTCCTTCATACCTCTAATCAATGCAGTTTTCAACACGTTATCGGGCAGAGGTAACGATGCATATGGAGATCTCTGCAAGTTATATTGGAAACGTTCTACATATTCTTCTAAAGTTTCATTTGGTCTGGCTGACATTTGAAAGATTTCATCCTTTAGTTCTCTTGATCTACAGTAATCCTGATATTTTTTTAAGAAGGCCGCTTTCATTTCTTCCCAATTGTTTATGACTCCACCACCTAAACCCATGAACCATCTCAGAGCTGCTCCCTTCAAAGTAGAGGGAAACAGTTTTAGCTTCTGGGGATCAGTGGTGTAATCGTATCCCCTGCATAACATATCAAATTCGAATAGAAACGCACCAGGGTCTTCTGATGTGAGTCCATGAAACGTCGGGATATGTTGAAGCGGAATTGCCTTCATTGGTGCATTCGCAGCGGAATCTACTATGGGATATTGCAAAGTAGAGGTTTGGGTATTTGGCTGATTCTGCGCCATGGAATCAAATATATGCCAGTAATCTTCAGGAATTTCCAAGAGAGTATTCCTTGGTTGAGGAGGGGTAATCTTAGCAGGAACTATTTTTACAGCACTCCCTTTATCAGGGATAATGATGGCCCCTACGGTCTGAGGTGAATGAATTCCCTCAACGAGGATTTTTGCAGCGCTTCCTTGATCTGGACTATTTAAAGGCTGGTTTGGTTCAATAGGAGATCTAGGTTCCTCGATTTCCACTGTTTCTCCTTCTCCTTCGCAAACGTTGCTAAAATTTCCTTCGTGCACTATTCCAGGAGTTGAATTGTCAAATTCTTGAAAGTCCTGCTCCTCTGTCTGACTGTGCACCTCCGCAAAGGCTTCAGATGGTGATTCTGAGGCCTGAAGGGAACTAGCAGGTTGTTTAGAGTTTACTTTCCTATAACCTACTGATGGCGGAGATCCGGCTTTCTTGTAAATTTCGTCTATAAAGGTTTTTCGTCCAAGGGTTGCCGACCCCTTGGCTTTTTCGGTTTTGGATGGAGGCTTTTGATTCTTTTCTGGCTTTTTCTGCTTAGTCATGCACTCCAATTAAATTACTAAATCAATTCTGCTAGGAAAGCGGACGGTGGAGCAGGGCTTTTACATGCTCCGCACGCAGGTTCTTACCTTCCGTTTTTAAAATCCAGTTCTCCCCTAACAGATTCACACACTACCCTGTTAAAAAAAACAAATGGCTATGCCCCTTCCCCGGCAACGGCGCCAAAATGTGAAGCTGTAACAAGGGTCTTTTTCACCTCTAGTTATCTCACATTACAAGTCAATCCGGGAGCGTTTTGTTATTGTAAAGGACATCTTAATTTGAGGCTATTTGTCAGGATAATGCTTCGTAGTATAGATCTAAAGAATACAAGAGTAAACGGATGCTAATGCTAAATTACTTTTGCATAAAGAAATCACACACGCAGCAACTCCGTCGGTCGAGGGTATGGAATTAGTAACCTATCCCCCTAGAAACTGATGAAGGAGTATGGATCATGATCTGGGAGCATTATAGCGTCTGCTGTATCTCACAACAGTCTTGAACCTCCTCTCATGCCACTTCAATAAACGCAAGCGAAAGGAACAGCAATAAAACAGAATGAAACAGCAACTTCAGAAATGGAACAGCAATAAAAGGAACGGCAGTAAATGGAACGGCAGTAAATGGAACGGCAGTAAAGAAACTAAGTCTCGCGAGGTCAACACTTCCAATCCTTGGCACACACTTACATACAAAAAGGAAAGCAATCATTTATACAGGTTTGCAGCTTAATCAAATGGAACAGCAAATTATTAAAGACAGGAAACGTCAATCATATGTACACGATCTGCAATAGTCACCAACAATCCATTAACCCCAATCACCTGTAGCTGAAATATTCTACTTATGAATTCTGTAATTGATGCAAACAATTCGGATCAACAGTATGCGAAGAATCCTGAAAGTATGATATGAACTTGTTACAGAGATTTATAACAGGAAAGCTACAGATGAATAAATATGAAACAACATGCAACCATAACAGATTATGAGAAACAAACCACACAAAGCAGAATTGTAATGGTACAATCAGCCAGTGTCCGTTGGAGCCGAGCCCAAAGCTTCCAATGGCGCACTGCCGTAAACTACTTCAGACGCACGGAGAAATTAACGCCAAGATATTATATTAACGCATCAATGAGAGTACAAGACTAGGTCTCAGAGAGACTCAATAGTCTGAGTTCAACTCATAATAAAATTCATGACAGAAAGTTAAAGATACCAAAAGTAATCCCCTAGTTTCCAATGCTACCCTCCTTTTATACAATTAACGGCGGAGTTCACCGGTCGACAAAACGATTGATCATAGCGATCCCTCAGGATCGAAGATCCTGAGGGATCCGCTAAACTGTTAACGCTTTCCTTTACTCGGCCTGTATTTCCGAACTGGCAGTCCTTCATCTCATTCCGGACTGATCTTCCTTGATTTACTCGACCTGGTCTGAACCTTATTTAGAATTGGAGGGACAGCCGTTATCTTCTCATCAAATCCTCGTTTTGCATTGCGCCTTCCTGCTTTTACCTTTTCCTGCGTAGAGAAGACAACTGTTAGTGATTGGATCATTTTAGACTCGTTCTCGTTGCATTTTCCCTACTTTATAATAAAGAAAAGATTATAACTATTACTTAAAACATCACTAAATTATTTATTAAAACATACCTTCCCAAATTCTATTTCCATCTATTTAACCTATACATTTTGTGTAATTATTATTTTTAATAGGTCCTCCTTTTGTTGTTCAATTTCTCCCAACTCCTTGGCCTATGGATCCTCTGTAGATGGAAGCTTGAGATGTTTTTTCAATTTTGCTATGTCAGCATTCGTTTCTCTTATAAATTCCTCTATTGCCTTTACATCACTGGGGTCATAACCTAGCTTAATTACTAAATCCTCCAATGATTTAACTTTAGCATCATGTGCTAAAGATGATATTTTCTCCAGCTTCAATTGTGACTGTATGTTGCTGATGGAGGCTTGCAAATTTGATGTTGTCATTGGAGTGTTAGTTAATGTAGAATACAACATCTAAAATAGACTCGAGAGATGTTGTATTCTACATTAACTAACACTCCAATGACAACATCAAATTTGCAAGCCTCCATCAGCAACATACAGTCACAATTGAAGCTGGAGAAAATATCATCTTTAGCACATGATGCTAAAGTTAAATCATTGGAGGATTTAGTAATTAAGCTAGGTTATGACCCCAGTGATGTAAAGGCAATAGAGGAATTTATAAGAGAAACGAATGCTGACATAGCAAAATTGAAAAAACATCTCAAGCTTCCATCTACAGAGGATCCATAGGCCAAGGAGTTGGGAGAAATTGAACAACAAAAGGAGGACCTATTAAAAATAATAATTACACAAAATGTATAGGTTAAATAGATGGAAATAGAATTAGAAAAGTTGTTCAAAGAAAAGAACCAATCCTCACAACTAGCCATTGTTCCACTAAGAACAATACTAATTGTAGTTGTAGGGGTTGCAGAGACTTCAACATCAACAACAGTACCCAGACAAACTTGAGATTCATTCAATGAATTAATTAGTGCCATGAAGGATATGTCCCTTCAGGGAAAGAATACTGATAAGTTGAAAGAAAAGTTGAAGAATTTACAGGAACATAAGTTGAAGAATGATAACGCTTATTTAGCAGAGTTACAAAAAACTCACAAGCTTACTCAGAGAATAGACTCTTTAGAGAGTGAGTAAGTAATGGCTCAATTTCTAGCATAAACTAAAGAAGACATATGGAGAGATATCAATGAAGCTATAATTGAGATTTGGCCATCAATACAAATAATTTTCGAGTAGGAAGAGTTGATAGAGAGGTAAAAAAATTGATGGAAGAAGATTAGGTGAAGTCACGAAATTGATCAAAGTCCTAAATTATAAGACCACAGAAGAATTAGAGAAGCTACATATTTAATATAGGATTGAAACCATCTTAGAAATCCAAAAGTTTTTGCAGAAGAGAAACCCAATGGTCCAATTAGAGAAAAAATGCCAAACCTTGGAAACTATTCTCTATTGATTTCATACTAGATTTAATCTATTGAATTAGAGAGGTCTTCTAGGTTTAGTGGCTTTGAATGATAGGTTGATTAGCTTGAGCGACTATAGTAAAAACAATTACATTATTTCCAAAGATAAATCCAAGTTTGTAGAGGTAAAAGGAAGTATGATAGGCAAAGCTTTCTTGGAGGCTCTAAATTTTGATATCATTATCAAACATGAGATTAAACATATTTTCATCAATAAAGCTACCTTTAAGAAATATACTGAAGTTGATAAACATATAGAAAGCTAATAAAAATTCACATCCATAGTGAATATTGTTGGGATCACTTGTGTGAATTACTTGAGTGAAACATTTTTTATCTGAGAATGCAAGGTAACACCTTTTTGGGACCAGACATGAACAACCATCCTCCACAATAGTCCCAATAGCTCCAACAGTTCTGAATTCCTAAATTTTTGTACTACTTATGTAATCTATTTAAGATATTTCAGGATTTCGTCTTGATGTTTTGACATCAATATATTTTGTAAATTACTTTTCTATAATTACTTCATAATTTGAAGTAGTAGAGGTTGATATTTGTGTAAATAAAGGACCATTGATTTAAAGTTGTTCCACGGAATTCTAGTGGACACATTTCAATAATGCAGAAGCTTTTTCAATATTCTTGTCTTAGACCTTTTGGTGAAGTGATATTCTCTTTCATTATTGTGCTTTCTCTAATTTCCATACGTATTTCTTTTCTCTGTTGTTTTAAAGAAAATTAAGTTGAGGATTTCTTTTGAAAGAACCGTATTCTGGCTTAAAACAATATCATTGTTTTCTACTAAAGTTAAGAAATAGAATTCTTAATTTCTCTCTCCTTAATGGACACTTAATCACTTCTTCCTTTTCCATCTCATCCAACATATAAGATCCAATAAATTTGCCTTCCTTTCCCTGTTAGATTTCTCTGTAAATGCTCAAATAAATCCATTTGAAGTATATTGACTCTAGTACCCAATGGTGTACTATTGCATTATCAACCAAGTAACCAACCCATTGAACTTTCATAACTAACCTAATATGTCAACATAAACAAATATAAATCTAAAAGAGATATCCCTCTCTCAAGCTGGCAGGGCTAGATCCCAACTTCCAAAGTGGTTTTTTGGTTATCTTTCTATTTCTTTCACAGTCTTATTAAATATAAAGTATTAACATGAAGGATGGTGGGTGATATCCATAAAGTGCCATAAATGGGGTCATCTTTGCTACAATATGGAAGGAAGTGTTATACCACCATTTAGCTAGAGGTAGCCACTTTACTACTTGTGTTTATTTATCAGATACAAAGAAATGAAGAAATACTTCCATACAATTTTTCACTATCTCAATTGGCATGTCAGATTGAGGATGATAAGATGAGCTATGAGCTAATTGATTACCAAGATAAGAAAATAATTTTGTCTAAAAATTTCCAGTGAAGATGGCATCTTTGTCACTTATAATAATATTTTGGTTTCCATGTAGCTTTTCAATTGTTTCCATAAATGCAGTAGAAATTATACTAGCTTTAAAAGGACGAGATAATGCACAAAAATTGGCATACATGGTTAGTCTATCAACTACCACAATGATGGCACTCTTTCTTTCAGACTTTGGTAAACTCGTGCTAAAATCCATTGATACATACTCCCAATGTTGACTTGGAATGAATAAAGGTTGTAATAGACTAGGGGTATTAATTGTCTCAACTTTATATTGTTGGGAAACCAAACATTCTTCCACAAACTTCTGAATATTATTTTTAAGGCCATCACAAAAATATTTCTTCTTAACCATGTGGTAAGCTTTTAAAAATCCCGATTTCCTTCCTAAGGGGGAGATGTGCAATTCCAAAATATTATTTTATTGAGTTGAGAATTCTTACAAAGATATCAATGATATTTATACCACGATGAATCATTTTTCTAGTTAAATATATCATATGTACTGGGATCTTACTGCAACTCCTGAATGAGTGTCCACACCTCTTCGTTAGTCTTACATTCATCCCTTGTTTTGGTTATCCAATCAGGTTGGATAATAGAAATGGCACAAAGAAATGCTTCCATATCCTCATCCTTTCTTGAAAGTGCATTTGCAAGAACATTTTTCTTTCCTTTTTCGTGGATGATTTCAAAGTCATAACCTAACATCTTTGTGAATCGTTTTTTCTTTTATTCTGAATATAATCTTTGTTCCAAAAATTATTTAAGCCTATCATGATATTTCTTTACCTTGAAGTGTCTTCCTAATAGGTAAGGTCATTATTTATTTATTGCGTGTAGTACTGCCAACATTTCCTTCTCATAAATAGGTTTGTGTAACTACTTTCCTTTGATTGTATGACTTTCGAAAGAAATGGGTCTTCCTTCTTGCATTAAAATGACAACAATTCCATTCCATGAGTCATCAAATTCCACCAATTAAATATTTTTGTGAAGTCCAGTGTAGCTAAGACCGGTGCTTGTCACATTACCTCTTTAAGATGTTGAAATGCCTTAGTTTCTTGTGGAGTCCAATAAAATCCATCTCCCTTCAATAATGTTGTTAGACGTGTTGTTATTTTCCCTTAATTATTAAAAAACATGTTATAATACTTTGTGAACGTGAGAAATCCTAGAAGATTCTTTAAGCTTGTGGGGATTTTAATTCCTTAATGGCTATAATTTTGTTAGGGTCTACCTTAACACCCTCAAGAGAGACAATATGACCAGAATATTCCACCTCCTGTACTCCAAAGAAACATTTCAAGGTTTTTTTAATATAATTATTTCTCCTCCAATAGTTTGAGCACCCTATGAACATGTTGAACATAATGCTTCAAAGACTTGTTGTAGAATAGTATATCATAAAAAAATACTAGAAAAAAAATTACTAAGGAAGGGTTTGAAAGTGGAATTCATCAAACCTTGAAATTTGTAAGGTGCATTACGAAGCCCACCAGACATAACCAAAAATTCATAATGACTCACGTGAGTTTTGAATGTTGTTTTTAGAATGTCTTCAGTTTTCATCCTAATTTTATGATATCCTGAATGAAGGTCCAACCTGGTGAAGTAAATTTCTCCATGTAACTCATCCAAAAATTCATCAATGATAGCAAGGGGAAATTTATCTTTAATAGTGAGCTTGTTGAGCTCCAAATAATCCATATACATACACCATGATCCATCATTCTTGTTTACCAATACTATTCAAGCAGAGAAATAAGTTTGACTAGGTTGAATTATACTAGCCTCTACCATTTATCTAACCATACATTCAATTTCACTCTTTTGGGCATAGGGATACTTGTAAGGTGTGATGTTTGTAGGAAAAATTCCTAGAATCAAATGAATAGCATGATCATTATCACAAATAGGTAGGAGGCCTTCGAGCATCCCAAATAATTTGGAATGATTGTCCAAGATGTTTTGGAGATCTAGAGAAATAGATGATTTCGATGTCTAATCTCATAGTTAGCGTAATTGTGAAATTACACCTCGTTGTTATTTATTAAAAAAATTCATGCCATTAAAGTTGATTATATTTCCTCGTTTCCCTGTGATAACCCTTAATTCAACTTCCTTTCCTTCCCAAAAACAATTCAAGAAAATCTCTTGAAAAATAAAAACTATTGTCCCCAAAGATTGTAACCATTGGACTCCTAGTACAACATCAACACCAGCTATTAGAATGGAGAGCATTGGAATATTAAATACATATTCCCCATGGTTAGCTTTCTTTTGTGACAGATTTCTAGAGACATTTATAGTTGCTCCATTTGAAACCATCACTTGACACTCTGGTGATGGATATAGGAAGCAATTCAATTCCTTGGTTATCTTACAATGAATAAAATTATATTTACTACCTGAATCAATCAAAATGATTACCTTTTTCTTCTTAATATATCCTTATATTTTTCAAGTTTAAAGAGTGGTAATTCCTTCCAATGCATTACAAGATATGGTCATTCATTTCTCCTTTCTCTGTGGTTGGTTCTTGCTATATATTCTCCTCTTTCGATGTCCTGATCCTTTTCTTCCTCCTATTCACAATCTATGTAGAATAATTTCTTATCAGCACAATTATGACCTCTAGTGTGTTTGATATCATAATTGTAACAAATAACTGTTGCTCATTTTTCCTCTAATTGTTTTAGGATCAAGCATGTAGGTTGTGGAAGGATAGGAGTAGTAAAAATTACATATTTATAGTTGTGAGTGGTAGACTTACTTGTTGCCATTATTTTTCTTTCAACTTTTCTTTCCACCCTGAATGCCTTCTCTAATGAATCAAGTTCCCAAAGGTGAAACACATGTTGGATGGTATCCTTTAAAGTCCCTATGGAGACATCAATCTTATGCTCCTCTAGAATATCAGTTACCCTGATATTCAATTCTTAGATGTCCTTAATGTGCTCCACCATTGAACCCTTTTGTTTGAGATTTATCAATTAGCTAAAGAAGGTGTTGCTCTTTGTATCCACATAACGTGCTATCATTTCCTCCGTAAAAATTGACCAAGTGAAAAGTGTTTTATGAGAACAAAGTCACTGATACCATACAAATTTATTAGGTTCTAAATATAAAGATGCAATGTGTACCTTTTGTGTGTGTTGCACATCATGGAGATCAAAATATTCTTGCATTTGAAGTATCGATGTTATTGGATCCTTGTCATCAAAATTTCTCATATCGATATTTGGAATGTGGTGGTTCTTAATCCCAAAATTGGAGTCTTTAAAATCATAATTCATATTCATTTTGTCCTGATCATGAGTTTCATGGAATACCTTTTAGCCTTTAGGAAGCATTTATTGTAGCAAATTTTTCAAACCTTCCTTCAAACATTCCATGTATGCTTTTAATCCATCCTTCAAACCTTCCATGTATACCATTAAACAATTTCATAAACCATCCATCTTAGCTTCCATTTCATTTTTGGTTACTCTTTGTGAGAGAAAAATTTGTTACATTTGGTCACGTAATATATTTCATTTTTCATTTCTTCCTCTTCTTCATGGTTCATAGAAGTCATTTTTGTTTTCTTAACTAGTGTGTCCATTTTTTTTTGTTTTAAGGAATTTTAGAATCAAAAAATACTATCTACTCTTTATTGTTCCCTTTGAATCACTTCAAATTGATTTTTCAAACAAATGTTATGCAAAATTTAAAACAAATACACACCCTTTTCTCGCTTTTTTAGAGCTCGACGTTGAAACCATTGTATCTATATAATTGTGGATCTCCAAGGTCTAAAATTTTATCTTATGGTATCCCTCTGATTCATATTTCTATCCCCACAAGTCAGATTGAGATTGGATTCTTCAAGAAAGAGTTAGACCCAATCTCCCACGATGACCTTATTATAGACTAGTTCAGTGGATCGAACTTGTATGGAGTGCCATGTGTCTTGTTTTTTACCTTCAACCCTCAAAATGATAAAAAAAAAATATAAAGTGAGTTCACTATTAGTAACATTTTATGAAATTCAAATTAGATGCTCGGACATAAAATTATGACTATTTTCCCTAGGCCACTTGTTTGAGATTGAGTTCTTGAGCTTGCAAAAACCCTAACTTCCTCAGATCATATCTCTGAAAATATAGCACAGCAAGGCCTAAAATTTGTAAACGATGTTCACCAATATTTCATATTTATTTCATTACAATTTCAGATTCTGAAGCCTCGTAGAAGAAATGTTCTAGCGAAATTCCAATATAGCCCATTTGAAGAAGCGAAACCCAAGAATCCAAAGCTTTGATACCAAATGTTATGCAACCAACTCAGAAAATAGAAGAAAATATACACGAACAACTTGAGAAATAGATTCTTCGAGGGAGAAACCTCATTTACATTACATAAATGAACAATTCTTGGATGATACAAATGATAAGACCTCCTTGGTATATATACGAGTCTAAGGGGTCACAATATAATGAGAGCCTACGTAATAATAATAATGTAAGGGCACAAAAATAAAAATAGTGGTCTTCTATGGGGTACAACAATAACAACATAGGGGATACATGGGAACAACAATAATAATAAGGTCTATACTAATAATAAGGAGAACACACTAGTATTATAAGGACCTAAGACAACTACATTGAGCTTCTTAGACCTATACTTAACTGTCATTTCAATTTCCATCGAGCCTAGTTCAGTCAACTTAGGTTTTGTAGTAATGTAACTCGTTATGATGTTTTATGTCTTCAAAACAAGCGGTTTTGAAAACATATAATGTCTCCACACCTAAATGCAATGTACTACTACTATCATATCTTTCTCATGCATGGGATAACTCCAGTCCTAATCTTGTAACTTCCTGCGCTCGAAAGCTATGGGGTGTCCAACCTACATAAAAATTCCTATTATTGTTAAATTAGATGCATTTGTCGAGACCTGAAATTATCTCTCATAATATGACTGTTTCAATATGGGAATTTTCATATTCCTATGTTTTAGCTCTTCAAATGTAGTAAACTCTTCTATATATACTTCAATGGTCTATCCTTGTTCACTAATTCTATCAACTGGGAGGTTGTCTTAGAATAGCCCTCCATGAACTTCCTTTACTAATTGATCATACGAGTGAAGACCCTTATATCATGAGCATTGCAAGGAGTGTCTTGTTCTACTATTTCCTTTATCTTCATACGGTCCATGAAAATGCATCCTTCACTTACCCAATGGCAAAGAAATGGAATTTCACTTTACAAAGACATGCATTTAGTCATTTTCAAATACAACAAATGTTTCCTTAGTGTCTGTAAAAACACCAGGTTGATTGTCCATGTAAATAAAATAAGACCAAGGTCATGGGACATGTATTCCAAGTTGCATGATGGGAAAAACATCCTAGTGTGTGCCACTTTTGATTTATTTATGGCTAAATAAATTGCAAAATGGATTAGCAAAGGCAAAGTGGGAATAATTGGCATTTTATTTATGAAATAAAATAAAATAGTAGAAAATGAAGGTGAAGAGATACATATTTGAATGAAAGGGAAACTAAAAGGAAAATGGATAAAAATGAAGATAATAGAGGCCTCAATGATAAAAAGTCTTCTAAGCATCAGTTGCTACCATGTTTTCAGTTCATTCTTTAGCACTGTCATTCTATTCTCTCATTCTCTCGTACTCTTCCATACTTAGATTTTTCTTTGAACATGCTTGGAGCACTCTAGTTTTCACTTGGATTGTAGAAAGAAGGGAAAGGAAGGCATGAAAGCATAACGGAATAGGTTGATGGCGAGTTACAGCTGGATTTCTTTACAGGTAACATGTTTCATGTTTGATTCCCTTGTTAATTTCTGGATGCATTGCATATGCATGTGATTTCTTCATTAAGTGTTGTAATTGACATGGAGGATTTCATGGATTGATAGTTGTTTTAGCCTTGCCTTTCCATTTCCTAGATATCCATGATGTTGTGGGGCCTCCCACTTGACTGTTTTCTCGTTGGATCTCATGATTCTGTATGGTTTTGAGCTAGAACAAACACTCTAGAAGCGCTGGAATAACTTTGGTTGAGTTACTACTACTAGAGTCTAGGTTGGGAAAAACACTCTAGAGCCCTTAGTGGGTTGAGTTGCTAATCCATGTAACTAGGTTGGACAAACATTATGAAGCCCTGAAATGTTGTTGGTTGAATTAATACCTCTTGGAGCCTTGGAAAACTTGGGTAGATACCGATCTGGTTGGTATTAGTGATGTCTAACTGTGCAGGTGGAATCATTGATGGTTGAGTTGGTTTGGCCTTTGGAAGCCCCCATTTGGTTTTGTTTGGTTTATTCCATGAGATGCCACATCAATGCTTGAAATATGGCACATGGGTGATTTGTGGAAGGAGAGATTTGGCTAAGACCAATATATGGTTGGGTGGTACATGGAAGTCCCTCACTTGGTTGGTATTTTCATATATCAATAAGAGTTATTCCTGTATTGTGATTCATGTATATTTGTAGTGATTATGTTAGTGATATTATGGCTATTTTTCCATGGTTTCTATGTTTGTTGTTTTTTGGTTATATGACGTATATTGTTTATGGCTCTTGACATGTTTGATGAATATATGAATGGTGTATGAATATATGGACTAAAAAGTGCTACTACATCTAGCTAGAGAAGGTTTAGAGCCTTTTTGGTGATTCTCAGGTGAAGACTAGCAATTTATGATCAGATATGCATTCATGACCTATAGCTTGCATGCTTTCCATGTGTTTGATAAAATTATTAGTATGTTCTCGCTAGTCTAGGTGAATTTTATGACTCAAGTTTGTATATTTAGCCTTATTGTCATTTCATTTATGATTCTGAGAAGTTTCGGGAAGTTCTGGGTAGTGGTATAGAGGTTTTCCTAAAAAGGTAGCACTAATGCTAGGACTTCATTCTCTAAACTAGAGATTTTAGGTCACGATCGTTGGTAGCTAGGTTTGTGTCTACAATTGGAGGCTCACACCCACATACATTCCTTGTTGTGGGTGTGGTTAGCGGTTAAGTCAGTGGAAAATCAGTCCCACCGTAGCATTTTTCCATCACAGGTTGTGGACATACTTATGGGTAGCCTACTGTCCGAAGGGATGTTTATAAGTTGACATTGTCTCAGTTTATAGGCCCCACATCCTTAACTAGAGCGAGGAGTTCAAGCCATGTTATAGTAACTCTTTGTCTCATGTTTACACAAGAAAGCTAGTGAAGTTGGGTAAATGAGGCAAGGGTGGTTACAGGGTGGTATTTGATCAAGTTTCATTCTCTTTGGGTGATATTTGGTACCTCAAAGTGGTGTCAGATCCTCTAGGTTCAAGCACTTGGACTAGATATGGTTATGGCTAGCCCATTTAGCCCATCTAGCTAAATGTATATGGTTATGTATGATTAGTAGGTCAGACATGCATCGTGGTGTTCATTATGGAGTTTGTGTCATCATGATGATGTTGGTATGTTATGATGTTTATGCATTGGCTACGATGGAGCAGGAGATGTAGATTATTAGAGTGAGGTTGCAACGCTAGACATAAAGGTAAGCACAAACTGCCATAGAAATTTGTCTATTTTGTATGCAAGTATGCTAGTTAATGGTTGTTATAAGAATTATGGTTATGTACATTCATGTCATTTTGTTGTTGTTACAATTACATGCATGATAGATTTTAGTTTATCAATGTGATCATATGCATGTGTGTCGAATAGTCATGCATGGTAGTGGCTTGTGCTATATGAATTATGGTCATATGCATGATGAGTATGGTCATTGCAATTAAATTCATGATGTTATATGTATAATTATAATTTATATTGTCCCATGTAGATGGTTATGGTTATGATATTCAGCTATGAGTCAATGTATTTGTGATATTGTTTCATACTAATCTGGAATGTCTAGTGCAGATATGATAGCCTCCCCTGAGATGAATTGATGTATGAGTTTGATTATGTCATCTCTTTGGTTTATCTAACATGGTATGTTTATAGGTTGTTTGAATGTTTGATTAACTACATGATATGAGTATGGATCTATAAGATTGCGTGAAGGAATGATCTTGTTTTAAGATGGTTGTACTAACATAATATTTGTTGAGATAGTTGATATGTACTTGGGTGCAAGTGGATGCTAGTTGTAGTGTTATGACTAATGACTAATGACTATGTTTTGATTATGACATTTATGTTAGTCTTGGTAAAGGTTGATTTCAATTAATAGACACAATGCCTTGATATTTTGAACATGTGACTTACATATGTGAATAGTTGCAGGGAAACATTCCTTGTATTAGCATGACAAGGTAATACTTAACTGGTTTATATAACTAAAAACTGGGTCATATCAAGAACATAATGAAACTCAATTACAACAAGGAAGACATAAAAGAAAGGAATTGGGTGATAATTCCTTTGGCCATGTTTTGAAATAGAAATACAAAATGAACAAGTGCTTTGCATGAATACATGAAGCATTATTAACCTTTATTTTGGTTGAAATTATGTCGGTATGTGATATATTCATAAACATGTAGTTGATAGGTATAAAATTTCTGCTGACAGTGTTGGACCCACAAACATTCAGGGGATCTCCCCAATAGGAGGCCCAACTAGACCTCACACTATTTGGAGTAAGAGTCCAGCAATGGGTGGTAATCTTATGCCTTGACTATTAAAATTCACAAAGGGCATTATGATAACTTTGCATGAGAGAATGTGTGTGACCCTATAGAGAGTCAATTTTGATGCATGAAGGTTCCAACATATGAAAGGAAAAGGAATTGCACCCCTTGGAACCCTGTAATAGTAAGAAAGTTGAAAGGAACACATGAGATAAATGACATCACAAGCTAAGGAGTGGAGTATTCCACAAGTTAAAGTGATGAGTTAATATAACAACACGCATTACACAAGATTCATAAAAATGAAAACAAAATATTTCATAAGCATAATCATATGTTAAATAACATACATTATAGATACAACAACAATAGTCCTACTATATTAAAAAAATATGCATGAAAGTGTGTTGGCTCTCATTTTATTATTACAAGTGAAAGTTCCATTCATAAATACACCATTCATGACTGCTAGCCCCGATAGTGGAATACTATAGTCAAGAATACCTACTCCTCCAAATAAGTATACTTTCTCTACACTACAGAGAAGCCAAGGCTCTTCACAATACCCCCAAGCTTTTTATAAGCTTAAGCCTAGCCAAAATATTGGTTCTGAAAATCCCTTTACATGAGTTATGAGGTTCTATTTATAACAAGAGGGGGTGACTCTTCAACTCCTCTTAGTGACCTTTAGACTACCCTCATGACTCTTCAACTTCTTTACAAAATGACATTGCATTACATGATGAATCTTCATATTCGAATATTGGTACATGGAATTTCATATACAACATAATTACGAATAATATTACATTTTACACTCATACCCATATAGGAAAAAATATGGTAGAGACAACTTCTCATCCTAACAAGCCAAGACGCTATGATGCTTGAGTTTCAGAACACTCTAGCTCGACAACTTCTGCTTGATACCTTTTAGTCACATATCGAAGCCAACATTTGTATTGTGCGATGACATACCCAAACTTCATGATGGTGTTAGCATGGAAGCAGAATCTATCATCCATAATATCCAGGTACAATGATTTGGAACCAGTCTTAACTTATTTCTAGAGCAGGAGCAAGATGGTTATGATCTTCAGAGGACAATTGATGTTATTCTGAATGTTTTGTTTGTTCAGCTCTAAATCATCCTTGGTGGAAACTTTCCTCAGTTGCTTCAAGTACTCTTCAATCTCATGCCTGACCTGGTGTCTGCGTTTAGCTTCGATGAGTGAGATGATTGATTAGATTTTGTGGGTTCTCACTATGAAGCCCAAACTATTATACAACTATACATATGAGGCCTGAATGTTTCCAATGAACAAGGTGAGTTTCTTTTTTTCTGAATCAACATTTGAACTCATTCTTTCTCCAACTCTATCTATAGCTTCATCTTAGTTACCAAAGTAAGTGATGCCCCTTTGTATCACATTGTCCATTCTTGCACAGTGGTGATGGCAGTTTGCACATTAAGACTCTTGAAAAACTCCTTGCTCTGCTGCTGCAAGATAGAGAAGTAGAAAACTCCCTTATGTATGGTCATGAGATCCTCATAGATGTGTCACATGGTCTCTCCAAGTCTTTATACTTCACCAAGTGTCTTTTCTATCATTTCCCCTAAGTAGACCTATATAGAGACTGTATTTTGTGTTGTTGCTTGGAGTTGTTCTCTCTTGCCACAAAACCTTTAGATTTTGTAACAATTTCTTACTCTCCACCGTCAAATACTGAGTTTTTGATATTCTCACACCTGTGAAGTTCAAGTTGGCTTCAGAAATGGAATTTTGATTCCTGTTGGTGTTCGCCATTACATTATCATCCTTTCTCTAATGATTGTAGGTGATGCATGATCGTCCTGAAAATGATATCGCTACTCTTGTATAATCCTCTTTTTAAGTTCATTATATGAGAATTTGTACATAAATTTTATTGGATCATCATCAATAGAAATTATTTCCCCTTCATCGCTCAGGGCTAACTCTACAGCTAGAGGTCGCGCAGACTTAAAGGTGACCTGTGGTGCACAGGACATCAGATCAATATCTTCTTCCTGTAGTTCTAATTACAACTCCATGTTTGAAAATTCAATCAAGTCTTCAATCTGCTAAGCAAGAAACCGATCCTTCATCTATTTTCTCTACCCCTTTGTTGTTGGTTGGCTCCATCCTTGATCTTCAACTTGAATCTACATTGTTTTCTTGACGTTTCACCTTGACTTTCTTATTCTTCCTAATTTTATTTCTCCTTATGTTATTTCTTCCTTTTTTCCCATTCTTCCCTTATTTCTTTTTCTACTTTCTATGGCTTCATTTCTACTTCTTGCAAGCTCTTATTTTCTCTATTTCTTCACTCTGATCTTTGTCTCCTCTTCTTACTATGCCAAAGTTGTTTGCATAAGCATTAAATATCCTTTCACTATGAAACTTTATTCTATCTCTATTATGTCAACAGCCTTTATCTTTCCCTAAAATTTTACTAGATTGTTGTCTTTTTCTATTGTTGTTGGACTTGTTGCCATGTTAGTCTTGACTCCCTTTCCATTAACAATTGATTGTCTGTATCTATTGAAAAGTTAGCCGACACTTACTCAATTTCTTCCCTAGTACTTATTTCAATAGTTTATCTTGAAACAACTCTCTTTGGTGCCATGCTAACAATGACTACTGGAGATAAGTGCTTCATAAGTGTGATACATGTGGGTCAAAAAGGACACCCATTGAAAGAAAAAATTAGCTTCAAAAAATAAACTTTCAAGGCATGATCAAGCAGCAAACTGGGAATCTGATGGGAAGGATTATACAATTTTCATTCGAAGGAGGGATTGGCTTCCTATGTGAACTGTGCACTTTGCAGTTGCAACAACCAAGGATGAAGATTGTGGCTTGATACTGCACAATGCACAGTCCCAGGCTGGTTAGAGACTGCACATTGCACATTCTTAGTGGCCAAGGTGATAAGATAACCCTTGGAATAGCACAATACATAGTTGGAGATAGCCTGTACTATGCACAATGTATTTCTAGAGGCCAAACTTGTGGCTCAATGAGCCTCGGGATTGCACAATGCCCAGTTGCACAAGGGCAAATCTAGCAAACGAATGTAAAGATGTACATGGTGGAAGTGTGAAAAATGAGAAAAAGTGAACGATGATGTCAGCTTGAGTGGAAAACTAATTAAGTGTGAATGAATCAATGTGGATCAAGTGTATAAACAAATCAAATAGAAGGAAAATCAAGTATGTGAGGAGAGTCGTTGCAATGAGGACCATTGGTGAAAATATAAGGAAACCGATGTGACATTCGTGAAAGGCAACTGATAACTTGAAGCAACACCTTTGCAATCTAAAACAAGTTTAAACACTAGAAACCATGAAGAGAAACAAGTCAAACAACACTCACACAAGCAAAATGACAAAAAGAATCAAAAAAGGCAGAAAAAGGCGATAAAAGCAAAACTCACCCAGAAAAGCAATGATGACCCCACCGAAGGTTCCTTGATCTCTTCAAGAATGCAAGAGATCCAATATTGAATGATTAAATGATCTCTATAGGAATCGATTAACTAAATTTTAGAAAATGAGGTTTTATGATGCACATGCCTGCGATCAATGACAAAGGCGACACTTGGCAGAAAATTCTAAAAACAATAATATGCTACCTTCGAGATACTAATAATGGATCCCTACTTCCTAGGGATGTTTTTTTCCTTTTATCTTTCTTGCTTTCTTTGCAGGGGGAACTTTCCATGCAAACTACCAGGAAAGACTATGTAGTTTGGGGAAATTATGCAACTTTCTATCTCATTGCATAGTTTCTGAGCTTAGTGAGGGTTGCATAGCTTCCTAGATCATGGCTGACTACAAGTTAGGACTACCTATTTCTTATCATCAAGGCTGCTTTCCCTAAAGGATTGTGTAATTTCTAGAGCCAATCCAAGAACTCTTGTGAGACCAAGTTGGGCGATCAACTTGTGGCTTATAAATATTTATCTAAGTGATAAAACAAAAGAAAAAATTTAAAGAGAAGTCTTATTCAAAGCACAAATACCTAGATGAGTGAAATATGAGCTCCTATGGATAAGAAGGGAGGCTCCAAAACCAAAGCATAGGAAAAGTTTTGGAGGGTGACTGTAGCTGCTACAAAATTGGATACACACTGGTAGAACTCCATCTCTCTGCATGGATCTTGTCTCATGAAAAACAAGTCTAACTGTTATGGGGGTATTATTTTTTTCTTTGATTATCATAGATTCTTCAGTTACCTTGAGTAAAAGATATAGTCCCTACCATTCTCTTCATCGACAGGACACATACCAAGCCAAATCAGATTAAGTTTTTTTGATTAGGGATGAGGAGTATATAAATGCATAAGTAAAAGAGTTTGCCAGCATCTTATTTTTCATCTCTATTGTTTCTCCACTACCAGTGAGTCTAGATAGTACCTCGGTGAAATTACTTTCTTCACTTGTCTCTGAAGGAAGCCTTTCTCTTCATTTTCCCTTTGTTTTGTTTTTCGTTTTCTTCATTTTTATTTGTTCAAATAAGTTTGCATCGGAACTTATTTATTTCATGGGGGTGGAAGAGGGATCCTAACTTATTGAGATCAAAAGGGGTTGTCCCTTCATACTAGGATATTCATATACACCTCTTACATACTTGTTAAGGTTTTCCTCCCCTCCTTACTCTACATAACTTAGTTGACAAGGATTAACCGAGAGTAGAAGACCAATTAGAGAAGATTGTACTAGTTAAAGTGTAAGCATCGTGATTTCACTATGACTCTCTCTGAAACGAATGTACTTTCCATCAGAGTATCATCGACTAAACTAAATGAAAAACTAGCACAAGGAGAGGGAATAGACAGATAACCAAGCATTGATAGTAGTACATCTTCCTATTGTATTTCATCAAGCTTGTCTAGGAAGCCAAACATGGTCTCATGTAGAAACTAACCTATAGATGGAAATAAAACAAATGAGAGGAAAGAAGTAGAGTAAAAGTAAAATGAAGTACAACAAATGAAAGGATACAACAAAGAAAAGAAAAACTGCTCCTAATCCTAACCTAAACATAGCATTGGCCGAACTTACGTGAAATGATACTTCCAATGTAGCCATCAGTACATTGGCTAGCCTATGTGGGTGAGGGAATGCATGTCAAGAAAGATATACAATAAAATCAATATAAAATAAAGAAAGGTAAGTGCAAACCAAAAAATTCAAAGTTTGAATATACATGAAGAAAAGTAAAAGTAGAAAATAAGTGAAAGACATTTTGTGATTCTATTATGGTGTCTCCACACACTGCGAGTTAAAGACCTACAAGAACAAAATTTCAAAATATGAGGGCGAGTGAACATAAAGAAAGAAGAAAATTTTTGTTTTGCAATAGTTATCACCACATATGACTCCTCTAATAACTGAATAATAGTATCGTGTAATACAAATGGAGGATCCAACAATTGTAAGCCATAATGGTTTTCAATATGTACGATAAAGTGATGAGGAGGCTCAACAGACTCAACACTATTCTGATTGGAAGTGGAACTAAGCTCAAGACTACAATATCCTGACATAACCATCAGCTCGAGTTGAAGTGCCTCGATAGCTTGGGGAAGTTCCAACTCATAGGAAGGAAGATCATCACAGATCGGTGGTTGGGAAGTATTAGCAGCAAAAAAATCATAATCATGACAAAATGAATCAACAAAGAGGTTACAATAGCCACAATCATAAATTTCAAGATCACAAATGGAGGCATCCTCATGATCTGATGAATCGCAAAGAGGGGAAGATGAAAAATGATAAATTTCACCCTCTAAGTTTTCAAAAAGATGAGATGAGAGATTAGGAAGATCAAGAGTAGAAGATTCATTCTCTTCACATCTGGATGAAAAAATGATATCCCGTATGTTATTTTAATGACTGGAACTACTAACATCATTAGGAACTAATTTTTCACAAGATTCAATAGAAATAACAGAAACTTGGGAAATGCCTGAGTGATGAAGGAGAGGTGTGGAAGGAAGTTAATCATCCTTCATTAAAAATTTTGCTCAACTATGGGATCCTTCACAAAATAATCGTGAATGATATTGCAAGTTAACTAATCAACACCAAAGCCATCCAACACTTGGCCCTCATGAACATCACAAGAGAGATTTGAAACAAGTGAACACAATAAATCACAATCTGGAGGATCCAAGGGACTAAAGGATGGAGGGTGGGGAGATAACACTTCATACAAGTCATAATATTCACACTCCAAACTTGCACTAAAATTTGGAGTATGTGAGGTGGGAAGAGATGGTGGTAGATCAATAGATGAATTTTTAACTTCTCAACCTCGGCCTACAGAACTCGAGTTGTTTGATGATAGGAGGATTGTGGGTCACTTGGAATAACAACCTTGTCCATCAGATATTTAGAAGCTCTAACAAGGAGGTATGTTCGGAGCAGCTCAAAAGATTCTAACTCGTGCAAATTTTATGAAACGTGAACAAGATATTGAAATATTCCTGTCAACAACTTCTAATAAACTTCATATTTTGTATATTCAAAACAAAAATTCATAAAACGAATGTGAAATTGATGCAATGATTCATTAGGTTATCTTTTAGAATTCTTAAATTTTCTTGCCTAGGTGTTTACGATCCAACATGTCAAAAGCACAAGACAATTTCATGAAAATATCCTCAAAAGAGTGTATGCAGGCACTGGTCAATGTGTGACACCACTCCCTTACGTGCCCTTCGAACATGAGGATGAAGAACCTACAAACAACTTCCTTACAGTGGATGTTTTGCTCTGTGCAAAATTAAAGAAAGAGAATAATATGCTCAAGCAAGGTTGTCTCACCCTCACCATCAAATTTAAGGGTTAAAAAGTCATCTAAAATGGTCACCAACACTTGTAGACTTACGTCTCTGGAAAAACATGTCGAGACTATAATTGTTGAAGAATTCATTAAATGAGTGTAGAAATTTAAAGCAAAATTCAAGGGCTAAACTTGTAATCTGGCCCTCCTTCTAGAGCCAGAAATGTTGAAGGTAATGGAGCCACCAAAATCAGGGGATCTCCCTAATATGAAGTCTCAACTAAAGCTCACACCATTTGTAGTAGGAGTCCCAGCAGTGGGTGATAATGTTATCCTTTCACTACGAAAACATGTAGAGGGAAGTATGATAACTTTGGGTGAGAGAAAGTATGTGACCCTGCCGAGAGTCAAGTATGATGCATCAAGGTTTGAACACACAAAGGGAAAAGGAAGTGCATCGTTTGGAAGCCTATAGTTGTATGTAGATTGAAAGGAACACACGAGCGAAATGACATCACAAGACAAGATGTGTAATGCTCCACAAGTTAAAATGATGAGTTAATACAACAACACACATTCAACATGATTAATATAAATGCAAACGAAATAGTTCATAAGCATAATCGTAAGTTGAATAACATACAATGAAAATACAATAAGAATAGTCCTACTATATTCGCAACATATGCAGAAAGCGTGCTCGCTCTATTTTTATTATTCTAAGTGAAAGTTCCATTCATTCATACACCATTGATGACCACCAACGCCAATAGTGGAACATTACAGTAAAGAACACCTACTCATCCAAATAAGTATACTCGCTCTATGCTAAAGAGAAGTCAAGGCTATTCACAACACTCCCAAGCTATTTCTAAACCTAAGCCTAACCAGAATTATAGCTCCCAAAAGCCCTTTACATGAGTTATGAGGTTCTATTTATAGCAAGAGGGAGTGACTCTTCAACTCCCCTTTGCGACCTTTTGACTACCCTCAAGACTCTTCGACTTTACAAATTGACACATTACATTACATGATGACTCTTCATATTCCAATATTGGCACTTGGAATTTCACTTACAACATAATTAAAAATAATATTACATTTTACACTCATACCCATATAGGACAAAATAGGATAAAGAGAACTTTATAGCCTAACAAGACAAGGCACTATGATGCTTGAGTTTGTGAACACTCTAGCTTGGCAACTTCCAGTAGATGCTTCTCGGTCACATACCGATGCCAAGCTTGGTACTGTGCGATGACATTCCAAAATTCATTATGGTGTTAGGTTGGAAGTAGACTTTAGACTCCATAGAAGTCAGGTACGATGATTTGGATCCAATCTTAACTTCTTTATTGAGAAAGAGCAACATGGTTCTGTTCTGGAACGACCCACCCATGTAGTTTTGCATGTTTTTTCTGTTCAACTCTAAACCCTTCTTGGTGGAAACTTATCTCAGCTTCTCCAAGTACTCTTCAATCTGCACCCTCACTTGGTGCTTGCATTTAACTTCGGTGAATGAGCCAATTGATGGAATTTTGTGGGTTCTCACCATGAAGTCAAAATTGTTGTACCACTGTACATATGAGGCATGAATGTTTCTAATGAAGGAGGTGAGCTACTTGTTGTTCTGAATCAACATTCGAACTCTTGCTTTCTCCAAATCTATCTGTGACTTCGTCTTATTTAACAAAGTAAGCAGTGTCACTTTGTATTGCAATTTCCATTCTTGCACGGAAGTGATGGCAATTTTCACATTCCTAAGAGTCTTCAAAAATTCCTTGCTCTAGTACTGCAAGCTATGCAAGAAGACAAATGCCTTATGTATGGTCATGATCTCCTGATAGAGGTCTCTCATGGTGTCTCCAAGTGTTGATACCTCCCCAAGTATCATTTCTCTCATTTCCCACTCATAGACCTATACAAAGATTGCATTCTGTGTTGTTGCGTGAAGTTGTTCTATCTATTATTAGGGTAAAAGCATGTTAATGTGTCTCATTATATGGCAAAAGCAAAAAAGTAATCAAATAAAAAAAGATAAAAAAAATAATATAAAAATATCAATTAATGATAGATTTTTCGGCGAAAATCACATGAGAGATCATTTGTCGACGCGTTTCGAACCAACCAGTGTGGTTCATCGTCAGGACAAGTTGTCCTGACGATGAACCACACTGGTTGGTTCGAAACGCGTCGACAAATGATCTCTCATGTGATTTTCGCCGAAAAATCTATCATTAATTGTTATGGATCACAGAAGCCTCAACTCTACAATAAAAATATCAATTAAATGAGTTGAGTTTCATACTTGTTAATTATAAAAAATAAATGCTAAATTTGTAACAAAGCTAACTCACAATAAATTTTGGTAAAAGCTATAGTGAACCTATTTAATGGGTTTAGAAAATATAAATAATGTTATAAAAAGTAAATACTAAATTTGCAAATAAGTCAACTCATCGTAAATATTGGTAAAAGCTATGGTTAATCACTCACAAAATATAAATAACTTGATGTAAAGTTAAATGAAATGCTAAAACTCTTTAGATATATATATATATAAATAGAAGTAGAATTTCTAAGCAAATAATTTTATATATTATATTTTGAATAAAATACGTTATTGTAATCATAATTAAAAATTTTATTATAAAAAATATAAAATATATTTTAAAAAATTTCAAAAAATAATTTTAACATTTTGTTATATGTTATTCTCAAATTTCTATTTAAAAAGAAATATTTTATAAACTTGAAAGGGTAGTTTCTTGGGTCGGGGTTTTATATATACGAAAATATGATCATTTTTACTAGTATTTTAATAATAATGAAAAAATATGCTTACTTTTTATTTTTAAATTTGTTTAGCAATCTTTAGAATGTTTACAACACATCTCTTAAAGAAATTGGAATTAAAAAACATAAATCAATACAGAAATGGGGGGTCGCAGTTTTGTCACTACTTAAAAATTTATGTAAAATATTAATGATACCTTTTAAAGAAAATGAATAAATTAGATAAAAATTATATATTAAATTTTAGAAAAAATATGACATGAAATTGGATTTAAATTGACATTTTTTGTCTTCTTTTACCACCACCTAGTTTTTGATGATTTTGTGAATTTAAGAGTAAACATTCCAACTCCATTTATTTTTATAAAACTTCTTTGCCACAAAAAGGGAAAAAGTGATACACATTAACATGCTTTTACCCATTAGGTAGCCTGTAGATTTTGTACCAATTTCTTACTCTCGGCCATTAAATAATGACTGTTTGGTATTGTCACACCCACAAAGGCCAAGTTCAATTCAACAATGGAATTTAGACTCTTGTTGGTGTCTGCCACTATCACCCTTTATCTAATGAATGCAAGTGATGCATGACCATCTGGAAAATGTTCTCTCCATTATTGTACAATCATCTTCAAAATTTCACTATATGACAAATTGTACACACCCATTACTAGATCATCATAAAGAGAAACTATGTCCCATTCCTCACTCGGGACTAACTCTATAGCTGGAGGTGGTGGAGACTGAACAATGACCAGTGATGCGTTAGTCATCAGGTCAACATCTTCATCCTACGGTTCTAGTTCCAATTCCAAGTCTGCAACTTCAAGAAAGTCTTCAATCTTCTAAGAAAGCTCCTGATGATGCACCTATTCGCTCTCCCCCTCTATTGCTTCTTAGTTCTTTCCTTTCTCTTCAACTTGAATCGACGTTGTTTCTGTTGGCGTTGTGCCTTGCCTTTCTTCTTATTGTTATTTATGTTTCTCCTCTTGCTATTTTCTCCTTTGTTCCCATTCTTCCCTTAGTTATTATTCTGCTTTCTGCACCCTCAGTTCTGCTTCCTACAAGATTTTTTTTCTCTCTTCTTCTACTCTTCTCTATATCTCCTCTACTTCCTCAACCAAAAATACTTGCATAAGGATTGAATTTTCTCTCACTTTGCAACTTTTTTCTCCCTCTATCCTATCAATAAACTTTCTCTTTCCCCGATATTGTACTTGATTGTTTGCTTTTGCTACTATTAGTGGACTTGCTACCATTTTAGTTTTGACTCCTTTTCTGTAAAGAGTTGAGTGTCTGCGTATACTGGAAAGTTAATTGGCACTTTCTCAAATACTTCCCAAGTACTGATTTTTGTGGTCTCTCTTGAAGAATCTCTCTTTGGTGCCATAGTATTAATGACTCCTAGAGAGAAGTTCTTCAGAAGTGTGGTACCTATGCGACAAAAATGACACTCATGAAAATCAAACATTAGCTTGAGAAAATTGAATTTTAAGGCATGGTCAAGCAGCAAACTAGGTATCTGATGGGAAGGATTACAAAATTCTTAGTGGCAGGGGGGACTCGCTGCTTGTGGGAACTGCACACTGGGTAATCCCAACAACCATGGATGAATCTTGTGTTTTGAGACTGCACAATGTGCAGTACCAACCTAGGAAGATACTAGAGGAGACTACACAATGAATAGTCCCAGCCTAGGCAAAGACCGAGAGAGACTTCGCACTACGTAGTCTCAATGGCCAAGGGGAGAGAATGACCCCTAGAAATGCCCAGTGCATAGTTGGAGTTAGCCTGTACTATACACTATGTTGTTCTAGAGACCAAGCCTGTGGCTTGAACCTTAGGATTACATAGTGCCCAGCTAGGCAAGGAAAAATCCAACCAAGGGAAGTAGAGATATGCCTAGTGGAAGTGTGAAAAATGAGCATAAGTGAATGACAATGTGAACTTGAGTAAAAAATATATTAAGTTTGAATGAATCAATGCGCATCAAGTGAATAAAATGGTCAAATAAAAGGAAACCGAGGTATGTGAGGAGAGCCACTGTAACAATGGCCATTAATGCAAAAATAGGAAAATTGATGTGACATTTGTGAAAGGAAAGAAATAACCTGAAACAACACCTCTACAAGCTAAAATAAGTTGAAACGCCAACAACTATGAAGAGAAACAAGCAAAATAACACTCACATAAGTGAAACAACCAAAACCAAAGGCTAAAGGTGATAAAAGAAAAACTCCCCCGGAAAATCGACGATGATCCCACTGAAGGTACCTTGATGTCTTCGGGAATTCTATAGCTCAAAGATTGAATGGTCAAATCAGATGTAGAGTATTTGATTAACTACATTTGATCAAATGAGGTTTTATGATGCTCATGCCTGAGATCAAGGACAAAGGTGACAGTTTGCAGACACTTCTAAAAATAGCAACGTACCACCTTTGAGATACTAATAATGGATCCCTACTTTGTACAAATGATTTGTCCCTTTATCTTTCTTGCTTTCTTTCTATGGGGAACTTGCAATGCATACAGCCAGGAAACACTATGTAGTCCTGGGGAACTAGGCCACTTTGTGCCTTAATCCATTCCACAGTTCTCATCTTAGTGAGGGTTGCACAGTTCATGGGCTCAATGTTAGGCTGCCTTCCATGAATGCGCAGTTCCTGAGCTCAAGGCTGACTTCTAGTTAGGACTACGTAATTCCATCATCTAGGTTGCTTGCCATCAAGGATTGCATAATTTATGGAGGCAAGCCCATAACTGCTACAAGACCAAGTTGGGAGATCAACTTGTTACTTATAAAGATTTAGCTAAGTGACAAAACATGATAAAAAATGAAAAGATAAGTCTTATTTGAAGTGTGAATGCCTCAATGAGTGAAATATGACATTCTGTGGATAAGAAGTGACCCTCCAAAATTGAAGCATAGGAAAAAATTTGGAGGGTGGTCATAGCCGCTACAACAAGTTGGTTTCTAGTTATGGCTCAATCCGTCAAAGAATTGGAGTCCCTTGAGAGATGATATGTTTATGTGTTCAATTACAAGTCATCATGTTGGGTACACCAAGGTAAGGTAATAGATATATTGTTATTTTTATTTATGCACTGACAGTTATCTGTTTATGGTAGTATGATGTAAGAGATTGCATGGCAAAAGTGATTTTCATGAAATCTTGGAGAATGCTCAAGTTGAGCTTTCCTTTGGAAGTGTTAGGAACCATGGGATCGGTTCATGACATTTTTCGCTAGTTTTGTTGTTTCAGTGCTTTGTGGGTTGTTTCTGCTTGATTTGCAATTTTGATTGTGTCTAGTGCATGGTCATGCCAAATTTTTTTGGTGTTGTATTGTTATTGATTTCCATGGTTTTCTTTTGGTTTCCTCAATTTTCTTTCCTTTTATGTTTTGAGGGTCTTGTGAATCGGTTGGGTAAACAAGAAAGTTAGTGGAGCTTGAGTGGAGTTGAATTTAACAAAAATGGTAATGTAAGACCTAGATGAAGCCCAGTGCATGAGTATAATGGCACTGGAAGGAAAGGATATGACAACTAGTTGGATTGGTTAGGTCCATTGGGATAAATGGATAGTGGCAAGGAAAGTCATGAGAAAGGTAACAAGAAATGTAAAGTATATGGATTTGAGGCATTAGATTCGTTGGCTATGTTGGGAACTATTGTTCTAAATGTTGTTCATGTTGTGCATGGATAAAGAGATTACTCTTAACCTTGACCTTATGATATATGGTAATTATGTTGTGATCATGATTATATTGTTGTCTATATAAGTATACATCTATGTATGTATGTGATTTTATAATAGGGTCGTAAGGGATTATGATTGTTTTATGATAATATTTATATGTATATATGCATGCATGTATGTCGTTTGCGGGTACAATCAACAAGGATAATTTTGTGGAGGAATGATGGCTTATGCAAGTGAATTTTATGAAGAGTCTCTCGACATTAAGAGAAATCAAGTGGGATGAGTAAAGGACATGTTGTGCTAAAGGATACATTAGCATAATGAAAGCAGTGTGATCTGCGGCATGCTGGACAATCATGGATAGTGAAAAGACACTAGAAGAAAGGCTACATGGTAGAGTCAGTGTGGTATTTGGATGTATAGTACTACTATTGTGTATATGTTGTACATGTTGTATATTTATTGTTGTGTACAGATGGTATTGTGTACATGTCATATATGTGGATTTGTGTACATGTGATGCATTGTACACATTGTATATATGGTGTTGCACATATATGTTGTTGTGTACATGTTATACATGCAATCCTATGTACATGTTTTGTTGTGTGCACATGATGTTGTGTACACATTTTGCAGGTGGTGTTTTGTACATGTGATGTTGTGTACACATTGTGTAGGTGGTGTTGTGAACATGCGGTGTTGTGTATATGTGCTATTTTTCTATGTGTATTGTGTAGTCGTTATATCATGACATGTATATTTGTTGTGTTGTACTTTATGTACGTAGATGTATTGTGTTGTACACCAGGTGTAGGTGCATGTATTGTGTTGCACATTAGGTGTAGGTGTATGTGTTATGTTGTATACTGGGTGTAGTTTTATGTATTGTGTTGTATGTCATGTGTGAGTGTATGCATGTGGTGTACACTGTGAGTATGTGTACATGATTGAAAAGAAGGCATTAGGTGCTTGTCCTATGTGGTAACCAATTGGATGTGTGAACGGAAAGGGAAAGGAAAAAAGGTAGAAGCAACAAACCAATTCAATGATAAGTATCAATATTTTATGTCAATTTTAATTATGCATGCAATCTATGACCCTGATTTATGACGATTGCATGTGATCTATGATTTTTGATTTATGATGATTGAGTTTTTAGCTAATTGGATGTGATATGTTTATAAATGATGATTTGATAAAAGAGTTAACTTTAATTGTTGTGACATGATGTAAATAAAATTGTAAGTGTACCTTATTGACTAGCCAATAATGAAGTATGATTTTAGTTTATTTTTAATCTAATGAAAACAATCTTCTTGGTATAGGAAAGCATGGAAAATTCCCAAGTTTGGGTAGTTGAAAATGGCTGCAAGAATTAGTAGTAGCAGTAAAAAGGAATTGGAACAAGTAGTAGTAAGAGGGTAAAGCATTCTAGAGTAGCACCATTATGCGATAGTGGTACCCAATAGTGTCCATTGATTTCAATGAGCATGCTATAAACAACATGATGGTTTTTAGGTAGGTTTATACTTTTTTTTTTGGACCTTCTGATGCGAGGAAACGATCCCAAGTGATGGATTACCCGACGGACTATGTAGAAGACAAGGGGTTGCTAACAAAACTTGGAAGGTGTGAGACTGCACATAAGGGGGTTACCTGGTTACCTAAGGGACTATATAGAAAAGAAGGAAAGAACGAGGAAATATATTTGTTTTTGTCATTAGCATTGCTAAATGGAATCAAAAGCACATTGGGAGTGTGCCCTAGAAAAATGAGTCGGTAACTATTCACTGAGAGAAAAAGTAGTGAAAGGATTGTAGGGTTGTACATTGGATGCAGAATTTGAATTTGGAAATGGGTTTTGACTTCCTAGGAAGGAGGTGAATCCTGGTACTACATTTTAGGGTGGAGGTGTGAGGCTCTCAATTCCCCTGTTGACTAATGCAGGCACCATATCCTCTTATTTGTTGGCTGAAAAATGTGCATATCTACATGTGTATAATATTGAAAATACTATATTGAGCTATGTTTATAAATCTCCATACACAATATGATTATTTTTTGGTTTAAGAAAATGTTCTTAAGTATATGTGGTTGTGATTTTAAATATTGTAATTAGTTGTGTCATAAAGCTCCAGTAAGCGGTATGTCGGTGTGTTTTTAACAAGATTTCATTGTAAATACTTCAAGGAGCTAGGCTATGAAACTCCATAGATAGTATGTTTTGTTTTCAGTAGTTCTCTAGTCATAGGTGTCATAGAACACTAAGGACGGTGTTCCCTAGGGGGTGGGGTTCACAACAGCCTCGAGTTAATTTTCCTCGTAAATAAAATAAGACCAAGTTCATAGGAAATGTATTCCAAGTTGAATGGTGGTAAAAACATCCTAGTGGGTGTCACTTCTAGTTTATTTATGGCTAAGGAAATTGGAAAAGGTGTTGGAAAAGGAAAAGTGGCAATAATTGGCGTTTTATTTATGAAATAACATAAAATAAGGGAAAAAGAAGTTGGAGGGACAAAAATTTTCATGAGAGGGAAATTGAAGGAAAAATGGAGGAAAATGAAGAGAATAGAAGCCTCAATGATAAAATAGGCTTATGAGGATCAATTCTTAGTATTTCGTCAGTTTAGTCTTCTCTTATTCTCTATTAATCTTGCACACTTAGATTTTTCTTGGAGTATTCTTGGAGAACTCTAGTTTTCACTTCGATTGGAGAGAGAAGGAAAAGGACAGAAATAAATCATAAGGGAACCTATGAATCAACAACTATAGTTGTATTTCTTTGCAGGTAATAGGTTGCATGTGTGATTTCCTTACTGATTTATGGATGCATGTTATATGAATTTGATTTGCTGGTTATGTTTTATCATTGGCATGGAGGATTTCTTGGGTTGACATTGGTTTTAACCTTCCCTTGCCATTTCCTAGATAACCATGGTGTTTTCCTTTTTCCACTTGATTTTTTTCTGGTTCGTGCTCATAATTCTGTATGTCTATGGGTTGGAACAAACACTTCGGAATCCCTAAAACAACTTGGGTTGAGTTACTAGTCCTGGAGCCTAGGTTGGGACAAATTGTCTAGAGAAATTGGTGGGTTGAGTTGCTCGTCCTTCGAACCAGGTTTGAAAATTTTTCTGGAGCCCTAGAGGGATGTGGGTTGAGTTATTAGTTACTGGAGCCGTAGAAAAATTGGTTAGACACAAATCTAGTTGGTGTTAGCGATGTTCTATTGTAGAGGTAGAATCATTAAGGGTTGAGTTGGTTTTGCCTCTTGAAGCCCTAGTTTGGTTTTGTTTGGTTTATTCCATGAGATCCCATATTCATGCTTGGAATATGGCATGGGGGTGATTGGATGAAAAAGATATTTGCTTCAACCTAATCTATCATTGGGGGGTACGTGATCCCTAACATGGTTGGTATTATCATATATTAATATGAGTTATTCTTCTATTGTGATTATTATATATTTGCAACAATTATATTGGTGATATTATGATTGGTTTGCCATGGTTTATATGTTGGTTATTTTATATTTATATGACCTATATTGTCTATGGCTCTTGACATGCTTGATGATTATATCAATGGTTGATGAATGCATGGACTAACAAATGCCATTGAAGTAAGGTAGAGATGGGTTAGAGCCTTCTCGATGATTCGCAGATGAAGGCTATCAGTTTCTAATCATATATGCATTCATGACCTATAGCTTAGATGTTTTCCATGTTTTGACGAAATAAATAGTATGTTCTTGCTAGTGTAGGTCAAGTTTATAACTGAAGTTTGTATCTAGCCTTATTTCCATGTAATTTATGATTCTGACAAATTTAAGGAAGTTTTTGGGCAGTGGTCTGGAGGTTGAACTTAAAAGGTGGCACTCATCTTGGGGCCGCATGCTTTGAATTGAAGATTTTAGGTCATCACCATTGGCAGGTAGGATTGTGAGTGTTTTTGGAGGCTCACAACCAAATGCATTCCTTGTTGTCAGTGTGGTACATAGTTATGTCTGCGGAAAATCAGTTCTAACTCGGGGTTTTACTATTAGTGGTTGTGCATTGACTTCTGGGTGGCCTAGTGTCCTAAGGGATGGCTGCGAGTTGTTAGTGTGTTGGTTTGTTGATCCAAGTGGATATTGGTGGAGACCCACCTGTTCCACTTGGACCCCCACCATTGTTTCTTTCAATTTCCTTAATTGTACCATAGTTTACTATTTTTTGCATTTTTTTAGGTCCTAAACTTTCAGAGCTATTTTGAATCCCTAAACAACATTTTTTTGGAAAATGGGAAAACACAAATTTTCACTTGATGTTTGAAATAGAATGTTATGGGCCTCAGATATCTATTTCCAACGAGGCATTGTGCATGTAAAATGGAGATTGAATGCCAATGTTACGACCCTGGAAAGTTGATGTACCAATTTACCCAAAAAAGGCCAAAATTTTTGTTCCTTCATCTCCTAGGGTTATGTTTTCGGATGTTTATGGTTTTCCATTGTTTCTCAATAATAAATAGGCCTTAAAGCCTCGTTATAACACATTTAATTGGAATGTATCAGACACATCTCTTCTCAGAGATAAGCTACCATCACCTGAGCTAATTTATTTCCATTGGGGATGTAAGCGTATTTCACTTTATTGATATTAATGAAATGAAATTTCTTTTTTGGTGCATATGCATGTTTATGTTTATATATGTATTTTGTTGCGCTCCTCTATAAGTTTGAATTAGTGGTATCCGAGTAGTCTTCTATTTATTTATTTTCTTTGCATGTCCCCAATGAGGTCAAGGTATAACGATTTAGGGCTTAAACTGGCTGAACCTTTGTAAGACCAGCCTTATAAACCCCAACAACCTCCCATGGTAGAAGAAAATAAAGACAAGGGGGTAGGATATCCTTTCAAAATATTACTTGAGGTGGCCCTCAAGTGGTAGAGGAAGGAGACGATGGATAACTTCGCTCAAATCCTTCAGCAAATACCCACAAGCAATGCACATTCATCGAGTAGCCACGTTAGAGGTGCCACTCTTTTTAAGGTACAAGTTAATTTTGACATTCCCATATTGGAAGGCCAGATAGATCCAGATGTTGTAAATACATGGTTAAATATTTTGGAAGAATAATTTTTCGGTTCATGAATTTTTCAATTGGGAAAAGATTACCTTTGCACTCCTTAAAGTCAACCCCCATATCAAGCACTGGTGGGAAACCTACTGTGAGAAAAGGGATGAGAGGTAATCCTCATCATTCTCATCTGCACCCATTTGGAATTCTTTATAACACTCCATTAAGGAAAAATATTACCCTTTCAAGAGATATGAAGATAAACACATAAAGTGGACAACATTGTGGCAGGGAAGGGACCAAGATGTGTTAGAGTTCACAAATGTTTTGCATGCCTTTTTCACGAAGCTAGGTATTAAGAATTCTAAGAGAAATTTGGTACTCAAGTATCGTGGCTATCTACATAAGTACATCCAAGATGAAATGGAGTTCTTACACATTTCCTCTTTCGATATTCCATATCGATATGCTATCGAGATCGAGTAGAAGTTTAAACAGAAGAAGCGAGACTTTGGATCAATGAATCTAAAGTAAGGGAATGGTGCCCCCAAACAACAGAACAAAGGTAAAATCCAAGGTGGGGTGAACTAGGATAGCGCATTAAAGTCAAAACTAAATAAAAACACCACGAAGACAAATAATGACATGGGAAATTGGTATCATTTGCATAAGATCCCCACTCACAACACGAGTGAGTGTCTAACCAAGCAGTCGCTCATAGCTGAGCTAAAGGCTTTCATATAAGATGCATGTTCTAATTCTAAGTTAGAACCTCACAAGGGGAATGAAAAAGGGAAATATATTATTGATGCAAATCCCAGTGCCACCATTGACACTGCGAAGATCCAGAAGATTGAGCCTAAAGATAGAGAGGAGAGGGAGCACCTCTTCCACTCAAAGATGTAGGTGAAGGGTTCCTTGTTGCAGTTCATTGTAGATAATGGGAGCGAAAAGAACCTCATTTCAATAGTGGTCATGAAGCAGTTGGGCCTACCAACCACACAACACCCATCGCTGTACACCATCGGATGGCTTCACTAAGGATGAGATCTCTGCATCAACCAACATTCTCACCTTCCCTACAACATCAAGCCCTTCATAGATGAGGTGAGTGTGATGTTACTCCTCTTGAATTTTGTGATGTATTATTAAGACAACCATACTTGTGGAAGCATCATTTTGTTTATGCATCTAGGCCTCCCACTTTTATTATTACTTTGGGCAAAAATTTGTATAGGATATAGGAGGTAGCACTGCCTACCACCATTTCTTTGATCCCTGCAAAGCAATGCAATAAGATCATTTCTCAAAAAAGGAACTTTGTCATCCTCACAATTCACCCTCAGGGTAAGAGGAAAAGTATGGCCACCTCCATGACCTCTAGAAAAGGCTCTACCACACAACAACAACAGATGGATGAGATCATGGAGGAATATGAGGACATCCTCACCTCACCCATTGGGGTACACCTACACTGTCAATTGAAGCACTACATCGACCTAAGTTGGGGCATGCCACTACCCAATTGACCAATCTACCGATGCTCTCTTCTAGAGAATGGGGAGATCAGAAGGAAAATTCAGGAGTTACTGCAGAAAGGGCACATAATGCCTAGTTCATCACCTTGTGGAATCTTTATTGTGTTTGTACAGAAGAAGTATGGAACATGGAGGCTCTGTATGGACTATCGAGCACTGAATAAGATCGCTTTCTAGAACAGGTATATAATCCCATGGATTGATGACCTTCTGGACCAGCTCAAGGGTGCCAAATAATTCAGCAAGATTGATCTAAAGTTCGGTTATCACGAGGTATCTATTTAACCCTTCACTGTATGGAAGACCACCCTAAAATTATAAGAAGGGACTTTGTGAATGGTTGGTCATGCCTTTTAGGTTGAAGAATTCCCTCGTAACCTTCATGTGGATGACGAAAAAAATCTTGGGCACTTCACCAACTCGTTCATAGTAGTGTACCTAGATGACATCCTGATATTCAACCGGAGCTGGGAAGAGCACATACATAATATCTGATAGGTCCTCCAAAACATGTGACAACACAAATTGTGTGCTAATTTCGAGAAATGCACTTTTGGTATGACCTACGTTCAGTATACGGGCTACATCATTAATGAGTGAGGTGTTCATGTACACCCCGTAAAGATACAAGTTATTCGGGATTGGCCAGATCCGACCACTCTCATAGAGCTCCGTAGGTTCCTAGGTCTTGCCAATTTCTTTCACAGGTTTGTGTTAGGATTCTCTCATATCAGTTCCCCTTTGTGTCAAGAAACCAAGGGTGGAGCAAAAGAAAATTTCTTTTGGTCTGAATCCCAATAGTAGGCATTTTTCAAGTTGAAGCATCGCCTTTACTATACACTAATGCTCACATTTCCATACCTGCAACACTAATCTGAAATTGAGACATACAACTACGACTATGTTATTGGTGCAGTTATTACCCAATAGGGGCATCCGATGGAATATCGTAGCAGCACACTTTTCGATACAGTCCGAAAGTATCCCACTTCTAAAAAATAGATGTACTCAATTGTGCAAGTCTGCTGACAATGGAATAATTACATTTTGTGGAAGGAAACAATCATCCACACAAACCATCGACCCTTGCAGTTCATATAAACAAAATGAAAGTTGCATAATGATCACCATCAGAAATGGTCCACATATCTGCAAAAATTCCATTTGAACGTCAATTACAAGAAGGAAAACACCAATAATGTCATAAACTATCTTAGTTGACCATATGTTATGACACTAACCAATGTGTTTGACTCTTGTGGGCATGATACTTTAGGATGGCCACATAGTTACAACAATGATCCAGAATTCGACAACATGTACCAGATGCTCCTAAAAGGAAACAAAATTCCCAATTTTCACCTCGAGTGTGCACTGTTATGCCACTTGTGGTACCTCTATGTTCCTTTAAGTGAGTCTTCCAAGATGATTTTGGAGGCGCACTACAGTCAGTTCGTTGGACATTTCGAAGTTGAGAAAATAGTGGTGGTGCTACAGAAATATTAAGATTGGCCAAACCTTAGAGAGGATGTCAGGAAGTACATCAAATCCTGCAATGTTTATGTCATTGTCAAATTGATGATCAATAATCAAGGCCTATATACTCCTCTACCTACTCCTATTCAGCCTTGGGAATCCATCTCCATGGATTAAATGTCAGGGATTCCTTCTACTAAGAATGGAAATGACTTTGTTTTCGTGGTCATCGAAATACTCTCTTAGATGGCCATTATGGCATCCTACAAAAAGAGTATCACTGTAGAAGCCACTGCTAATCTCTTCTTTGAACGAGTGTGAGTACACTTTAGGATACCACAGTCCATTATCTCAGATCATGACAGTAGGTTTTCAAGTAAATTTTGGTTGAGCCCCTAGTCAATGATGGATACCAAGCTCACTAAGTCCGTGGCCTACCAACCCCAAATAGATGGAAATATATAGGTCATTAATATGATGATCATGCACACTCTACGCATGTACAACTCAAAGCATCCTCACACAATGGATAAAATTCTCCCCTATGTCTAGGAAAACTACAATAGAGCACTCCATGGCTCAACTAGGCACAACCCCTTTCAGTTGGGGTTTGGATTGGGATTCTAGCCATTATGTCCCATTGATGTAGCCATACCATTTGTAGTTACTCAGGTAGATACGACTCATGTCCAGTCCAAAGATGATTGTTGGGTGCAGGAATCGCACTTAAGCAAACTCCTCAACACTTAATTATCAACCCGGGGGATTCATAAACTTAGAGACAAAGCATAGGCAATGCCAAAGATGGTATGAACATTTCTAATGTCAATACCTAGTTTCTTTAAAGGAAAGATTGCATAATCAGACTAAAGAAAGATAAATGAGCAATCACTCTAGCTAACTATTTATTAACTACTGAGTGTGTGTTTTTCTTTAGCAGAGACACTTTAACAGTCTCAATAGATGGGCCCTTCAAGCCTGCTTATATAGAGATTTCCTTCTTGCACTGGTTCAGTTTGTTTGCACTAGTGCAAGAATAGAAATTTATGCAGAGGGTATGAATAGTGTCTATACTAAAAGTGTTTTCCTCCATGCAAGGGCTTGAACATTCTCAAGTTCAGAGCACTCAGATCCCGTCACAAGAAACTAGTTCTTGCACTAGATCAGAGCTTCTTACACTTAGTATTTAATTCTTGAAATAAGAGCTTAACTATTGCAAGTTCTCTGAAATCAAATTACACACATTAAAATGAATGTTTCTGATTTTAACAAAGTGCAAAAATAAAGAAACAATCCATATAGTTTATCCTATAAGGAAACATTAATGAAAGAAAGAAAACTGATGGAAGTAAACTTAAAAGGCTTGCTGCATCACACCAATGTGCACTGGTGCAGGTTCATTTCTCCTGCTTGGACTAGGATGGAAAACCAAATCAACTAGAACTGCAAAAAGTGAATAGCACGCCAACATGCACTGGTGCAGTGTTATTTCTCCTGCTTGGACTAGGCGGGGAAACCAAATAAAAAAAAACTACAGGAAATGAATAGCACACCAACATGCACTGGTGCAGGTTTATTTCTCCTACTTGGAGCAGGCATGGAAAACAAAATCAAACAAAATGACAACAAATTAATAACACACCAACGTGCACTAGTGCAGGGTTATTTCTCCTGCTTGGACTAGGCAGGGAAACCAATCCAAAATCAGATGCAGGAAAATAAATTCTAACTACTTCATGATGTGAATCCGCTTTCACTCAAATAGGAATTCATGTGTTGTACATTATATCACACTTGGTTGTAGAAACATAAATTACAAGAACCAAAAATAGGGTAAACATGCTCGGCTAGCTGGGCCCTAGCCAACCAGCACGTTTCCCTTTTAAATAGAAACGTTGATCAGCACTTTATCAATTCATCAACTTCAAACAAAAATACGATTCATGAAAACACAAGGTGCAGCTTCCTTCTTATTAATTCATAGAGGCAAATACATGCATGATTACACAGTCCAACCCAAATTTGCGCAATAACAAAAATACAAGCCTTTTATCGCCTTCCTGATTATATCTCTGTTCTATACAAACTTATCAAGAACTATCTCATCCTATTTACATTCCTTGTTATATAGATCCTTGACCAAAGGCTAAAAGGATCATTTAACCGATTACATAACTGATATGTAGAATTTAGCTTTCGACCTTCAAAATTAGGCAGTGTGACAAAACTGGTCGTAGCCAATGTCCAGCTATTCGTTCTTCATAAATTTGATCTCAACTACCCTTGGATTTCCTTGCTGTTGTAGCTGGAACTCGGCTGCCTTCAGATCTAACCTATTGTCGTAGCTGCAGCGGCACAAAACAAGGCTTTGATCAGGGAAGTCTGGATCTGCTGTAAAGATTCGCTCTGCTGGTAGTGGTGCGAGATCCGATCCTGCAATAGGATGAGCAATCATGGTAAGCACTTGACTATCAAACAACATTGGAGATAACGATAAGTTACAAGAGTGATTATAAGTAAGAAATCACTTGATAAATAATTAATTAATGCTAATTTAAATTAAAAATATTAAATATAAAGTTCATGTGTAATATGTCGTCATTCTTAGACTAGTGCAAGATAAGGGTGTATAAGTGAGGTAAAACAACACCAAATGGTCATGATTTAGGAAGGGAAAAATGGTCAAAAGGAAGAAAATTAGTGGGCTAACATCCTCCTATCCCTAAATTGTTGTGTGTCCTCACACAACTCTTTACCTCTACAAAAAACTTCAAAACTTTAAGTACTCTAGCTCAATCTTGCTCTAGCATACTGTCATCACCCTGCAATGTTTTAGACTTCTTCTTTTTGGTACTCTTTAATTTCTTGGTAAACTTTTTAAGCCACCTGAAACATTGTGCATCTTGATTTCTTCTTCTGGATTTCTTCCATCAATTCTCCTCTGCTCTATTCGTTATCCTCCTGTGCTTTGACTACAAGTTGCTCTAGATTTTGTACTTGAAGCTCTAACTCAACTACCTGAGCAACAGGGGTGGCCAATTCCTTCTCTTTTTCTATTTTCGCAGGAGATGTGTCTTTCTCAGGGACCTCCATATCCACCATGGTTACATCAGGAAACTATTCTCCCTCTAGTCCCTTTTCTTCTGATTCTTCCTCCTCTAGTTCTTCTTCTTCCAATTCTTCCTCCTCTGGTTCTTCTTCTCCTACCTCTCCTTCTCTTGCTCCTTCTTCAGATTTTGCCTCTTCTTCTTCTTCTTCTTCCTCTTCTTCTTCTGCTTCATCATCTATAGGGTCTGCCTCTTCTTTTTTGGGTTCCACCTTTTCTTCCTCGGATTCCTCTTCTTCTTCTTTTGTGGGTTCTTCATCGTCTAGCTCTTCTTCTTCCGTCTCTTCTTCTTCTGCTTCTTTGTTTTCTGCTTCTTTCTTCGATTCTTCTTCTCGCACTAGTGCTTCTTCCTATACTGGTGCAAGAGGGGATTCCATGCCCTATGGCGACTGTGGTTCTTTGCCTTCTTTAGAGACTTCACTCTTTTTCCAAAATCGGTCAATAGAGAATCATCCTCGACCATTGCAAGCTTTGCTCTGTCTACAAGGACTCACAGGTTGTCATTTTCAAGGGTCGAAATGGTCTCTTCAGCTGGTGCGCTAGTCGTGCTCTCATTTGAAGGTGAGGCCTTCTCTGCTTGTTCCGATTGCTTCCTTTTCCCTTGGCACAAGAAGGACTTCCCTTTTCAATTTTGATCGGGTTCTTACTTGTGGTGGTGGGGTCCTCTATCCCCTTTCCAGTGGCTGTCCCTTTGTGCAGCTATTTTAACAACGCTTCCCATGTCATACCTTTTACTTCATACTATTTCAGGACCAAGTTTTTTACCAGGCCATGATGATATAACCTTGTGTCAGCATGGTCTGCCCTACCGTCCTGTATGCTTTTAGCCATTTTCTCCAAGATTTTGAGGAAAAATAAGGGAAATTCATCCTCCACCGGATGTGCTGGACAACTTCAAAATGTTGCAGCATTATAGAGTGATATACCAAGGTACGGGTGCATCTTCCTTCGTAGGTCACAAACATTTGTAAAATGAAAAGGAGGTCTTTCCATTGACCTAATAAGGTGCTGTGCGGAACTCATAATTTCTAGTCTACCTGTATCATTTTATCAACGACAAAATGCTTCCACCATTTTCTTTCTAGCTTCTCATTCTTAAACCATTGTTCTCCAGTGTTCTCTAAGCCCATCGCTACAACTATGAATTCCTCTGTGACTTTGAATTTGAGAGGCCTAATTCTCACTCGGCCATTTCTAAAACTCCTTGCAAATTGTAGGGCCACTTCCCTATCATACCCGTAAAACTTTTGTAGAAACGAAAGAAAACCTGAGTCTCACAATAGTGAAATATTATTGCGATACTCGACAGTCTGCTCTATTCTACTGAGAGACAAGGATCTGTTTCGAATAGGCATTATTGCTGCTTAATGACTATAAACAATTGGGTTCTGAAATTTTTACACGCAATACCAGGGAAATCGGTCCTTATAAATAGAAATCTAACTGTCCACCATCCTTTCCATCTTATCACTGGTTCATTCGCCATATCTGCACGTCATCTTTGAGGTCAGGCCAGATTGTTACTTGTGGCGGTTGTTCAACGGCTAGGTGATGTAATAACTATGAGTTAAGGAAATTTAGGATTATGGCAGAGAAGGGTAACCATGTCCAAGCAACGGTTAAAATATCTCTGCATTCCTTCATAATTCGAGGAAAAATATTGGCATTTATTAAAAAAGATCATGATTTCTAACTTAAAAAAACACCTTGTACTTTAAATAATTCCTCCTAGTTAGTATGATAGCATAAGTACTTCATCGGTTAAGTGAAAGAGCTTCATATAAATTTCATGATGACCAATTTTCTTATGTTGTATGCTATAAAAAGAACTTGTACTATGTTGTTGATGAGGTGCATGCTTGCACTGATCTTCTTGCACCGCTTAAATCATACTATTCTGCTGGTACCATTCTGCTTATTTTATCATATAGGACAACATGCTTGCACTAGTGTAAGCATAATATCTAAAATAAATAATTTAAATAAAATATAGGCTGGACTTTCACATGACTTCCTCAACTTATACTGAAAATTTTCTTCGCCCTTTCTTGATGCTTCAGAACATATCCTTTTGCTCTTTGTACGAGATCCTGCAATAAATTTGTGAGGGAATAAAGAATTGGGAAAGAGAAATTTTCAGAATGGGAAGGAATTCCACTACAGGGATTCCAGGAATAGTACCAAAAGAGGGAATAAATAGAAGTGGAATAGGGAAAAATTCAAGGGTAAAGTGGGATTTCTTCAAAGCGGACAGGGAAAATTTAGAAGACTGTGGGAAGGTTAATCATTCTAGGATTAAGGAAGAAAACTGAGGGAATATTATGAAAGTGGAATATGAAGAAAGGTAGAATTTTTTTTGGAAGGTCTGCTTACACGGGTGCAAGAAAAATAACTGCAGCAAAAATTAAGCATTACTTGAGTAAAAATATCCATGCTAATTACCCCAACTGTATAATGGTTGGTTCTGCTGAACTTGCTTTTACTTGGTGGTAGCTAGCATATCTAAAGATCAAGAAACATTTTCTTTTTATTAGAGATTTTTGATCTTCCTGCTAACAAGCTGGTTTTCAGGTTGATCCTTCTGCAATCAGGTCAGCGAACTGACTTTCATAATTATAGGAAAATATTTTTTCTTTACCTTTTTTCTTATTTTTTTATTTTACTTATTTTTATTTTTAAGAAGAAAGAGAATCCATGTTTTCAAAAGGTTGCTATTACCATTCACCACTACCATTCCAAATTGCTATTGGACTTGTTGTGTAAAATCTTTCCTAGTAGGTGGCTGAAAATACTTCTTTAGCCTGTGCCCATTTACCAAGAATACTGAATTTTGTCCATCAATAGTTTCAACTTCTACTGCTCCATTCTCAAATACTCGGATCACTTCATAAGGTCCCATCCAATGTGTATGGAATTTCCCTTTAAAGATTTTAAATCTAGAATCATAAAGGAGCACCCAATCACTTGATTGGAACTACTTTTTCTGAATAGACTTGTCATGCCACCTTTTATGTTGCTGCTGAATTAGTATGTTCTACTGAACAACATCCCTACGAAATTCATCTAGCTCATTTAATTGGAGAAGACAATGTTGTTGTGCCTCACAGAGGTCTAGTCCTAACTGAACTGTAGTTCTGAAAGTTTTGATCTAGAATTCAATTGGTAACGGAACCTGTTTTCCATATACGAGCTCATATGGTGTATGTCATGTGTTATTTCTCCCAGTGGTTCAGTATGCCCACAAAGCCTCTAGTAATCATTCAACCCAATCCATCCGATCCATATTGACTATCTTTGTAAGAATGGACTCGATCACTTTATTCATGGATTCCACTTGGCCATTTGCTTGCAGGTGATACGGCGTTGATTTCCTGTGCTAGATCTTATATTGCTCCATCACACCATGTACCAAATTAGAGATAGACTACAGACCATTATCAGAAACAATTTCTCTAGGCACACCAAATCTAGCAAATATTTCAGTAAAAAGAAAATCAACAACAACTTTTTCTGTACCAAAACAAACAGTTTTAGCTTCTACCCATTTCATAACAAAATCTGTACAAACAAAGATATGCTTTTTACTTAATGATGTTGGATTTATTGGCCCTATAAAATCAATAGCCCATTTTTCAAATGGCTCAATTATAACTTGAGGGCATAAAGGCATTTCCTTGGTTTAATTAGGTTGGCCCATTCGCTGACAGCTACCACAATGCTTGACATACTTTTTGGCATCCTTAAACAAGGAGGGCCAAAAGTAACTAGCACGCAATACTTTATATGCAGTTTGCTTATTAGAGAAGTGGCCTCCACAAGGTTCATCTTGAGTAGATTTCAAGATGTCAAACACTTCCTCCTCTCTTACAGACCTACGGATAATCATATCTAGACCAGTGTAAAAGAGATCTCCTTGAATCCAGGAATGTGCAACACTTTTTTGAACAATACTCCACCTTTCATGAGTGGACAAGTAGGGTGGTGTTTTCCTAGTAACCGAGTAATTAGCAATGTCAACAAACCACGAGGAATATATTGACATAGAAAAAAGATGTTCATCTGGAAAATCATCATTAACAGGAGCTGCTTCACTAGGATTATCTAATCTAGAAAGAAAATCTGCTACAACATTAGATTTTCCTAGTCTATCAACAATAGTAAAGTTATATTCCTACAACAATAGTAACCACCTCATCACTTTATCGCTAGTTAATGGTTTATTCATCAAATATTTAATTGTGAAATGATTAGTATGTACAAATACTTCATATCCTCTAATATAGTGCTTGTACTTATTAATTTCAAAAATTACAGCTAAAAACTCTTTCTCTGTTACTGTATAACTTAATTTAGTGTAAGATAAATTCTTACTAATATAATAAATAGCATAGGATTGTTTATTTTCCTCTTGTCCTAAAGCTATGCCAATAGCCAAATCATAAGCATCAAAGGAAATATGAAAAGGCAAAGACCAGTTACGACCTCTTAAAACTGGTGCATGCACTAACTTTTCCTTCAATGTTTCAAAAGACTGTTGACAAGTTGTGGTCCAAGAAAATTCACTATCCTTAGCTAGAAGTCGAAAAATAGGAGCATCTATCTTAGAAAAAATTTCAATGAATCTCCTATAATAACCAGCATGTCCTAAAAAACCTCTTACTTCCCTTTGAGTTTTGGGTACAGGAAGATGCAAAATGATTTCGATCTTTGCTAGATCAGCCTGGATACCTTTACCAAAAATCAAATGGACAATTACCACTCCCGCTTTACACATGAATCTACATTTCTTGTCACTCAAGGTGAGATGGGTTTCCTGACAATGAAGAAGTACTTTTTCAAGATTTTCGAGAGCTTCCTGAAAATAATCACCAAACATCACAAAGTCATCCATATAAATTTGTACAAACATGACTTCCCTTTGAAAGGTATCAGGGGCATTACATAAACCAAAGGGGAGCACTCTATAAGCAAATGTACCCATGGAAATATAAAAGTAGTCTTATCCTCATCTTCGGGTGCAATATGTATCTGGTTATAACCACTGAAGCCATCTAAAGAGGAAAAGTATTTCTTTCTTGCAAGGGTATCGAGCACCTGGTCAATGAAGGGGAGAGGGAAGTAATATTTGAGAGCGACTTTGTTTAATTCACGATAATCAATACAAATACATCATCTTCCACTTTTCTTAGGTACTAGCACTAATGGAGAGACCCACTGACTGTCAGAAATATGATAGATAAACCAAACATCCAAGAGTTTTTGTACTTCTTCCTTCACAATATCTGTTAGAGCTAGATTCATTTTCCTTTGGGGTTGTCGAACAGGCTGGGATCCTTCCTGAATATAGATGTGATGTGTACAAGTTTCAGGGGGGATGCCCTTCACATCTTAATAGCCCCATGCAAAGGCACTAAGATGGTTTTGCAACAAATTCACAAGCTGGTCTCGCTGAGATGAGTCCAAATCTGATCTAATATAGAAGGATTTTCCAGGGCTAATCTCAACAAGAATAGTATCAGGCTAAGGAGTACTCAAGGGAGTGGCCGAATGCAGCTATGCAAAATATTGAGAATCATGATTATCCTGAAAATCTATGAGGAATATCTGGCTCAATAGCTCAAAATTAGGCATAGTGTCTAGATTATTCAAGAAATCTTGAATCTCATCTTCTTGTGAAGACCCAGTATGCTGATGGATAAAGGAAATGGGCTGATTCTACTCATCACTGCTCTGTTCTAACCATAAAGTATCTCAAAGGTCCTGAATGGATCTGGCAGGGGGGTATAAGGTAACTTTCTTCCTAGATTCCACATGTGAAATATACATATCACTGGAGCGGCATCTAATAAATGCATCGGCTGTAGCAAGCCATGGTCGACCCAAGATCAAGGGATGTCCTCCTACTGGGTTCTTTGGCTAAAGCACAATGAAATCAGCAGGATATTCCCAAGAATCTAATGAGATAATCACATTGTCCAATACTCCTTCTAGCTTAATTTTATATATATCTGCTAATTCAAGCATAGTGGGAATAGGATGAAGATGAGATAACCGAATTTGATCCATGGTTTGATTATTCATAACATTAATGGCTGTCCCCAGGTCTATAAGAACATTAGAGACAAGGACATTACCAATCTGAACTGAGACAACAAGGTTTCCGAGGTCAGTCTAGTTTTCCACAGACACACATCCTGTCATCAACTCTGCTGCCCTACCAACAAATTGAATGGTTTGGGATTCCAATCTCTTCCTCCTAGGTTTCTTGAGACAGATTTCCTTAATAATCTTAGTGCAAATAGGGATATCTTTGATGGCCTGGAGCAAAGGTATCTTAATGAAAAGATTCTGAAGCTCTGATGCCAAACTAGTCTTAGAAATAGGATCACTTCTTTCCATTACTAGTCTCTCTGCGAAGGGAGGTTGGTTTGAAGAAGGTGGCAAGGATTCAGAGCGTAAGGGTTACTTAGTGGTAGCTTTTGGAGAATCATTAAGAGTTTCCTCTTCTTCTTTCTCTTCAACAATCACTCTAGGTTGCTTCTGATCTTCTGATATTACGATCCTTCCCGATATTAATTGAATATCATGAACCCCAACTGGAATAGACTGGTACTCGAATAAAGGTGGGTTTGTTACATAGCTCATTTTCACTACTTTATTATTGTTAGGATTGGGCATAGGCTGAGCAGACAACTGAGGATGTCAAAAAGGTGAAGGTAAGGGTAATGGTGGAGTAGACTGACTCAAAGGTTGAGGCATTGGATAAGGTGCAAGTGTGGATGGATATGATTGCATGGGTGGCTGATAGGAATATGAAGAATAAGTTGGCCCTCTCCAACCTTGTTGCCATGGTTGAGAAGGTTGCCCATGCTGATATTGGTTTCCATACTGCCACTGTTGATTAGTGTTAGGATAAGAATATGCATGTGAATTATAACCGAAATAGTGTGGAGAAAATTTAGGAGCCATACCTACACCTACCTGAGGCCAATTTCTTTTTGCTCCGATAGCATACAAGTGTTCAACTTCAGGCTGCCCCCCTATAAATACAGCTTTAAGTCTTGGTATAGAGGGACATTTTTCTGTGATGTGGTCTTCATCACAAATAGCACACTTATTAGTTTCTTTCAAATTAAGAGGACATTCTTTAAGAGGATGCTTGTCTCTACATTTAGGATGGAAAATACTTAATGAATATTTTTCCTTCATGAGTTATTGTTGAAATTTTAAAGAGTCCAACTGTTTGGTAATAGTATTCATTATATCAATTTTAATATTTTCCATTTTGTTTTCTAGTCCAATAATCATTGCATCAATAGATTCGGTTTTTCTATTTCTATTTTGAGTTCCTCTACCGGATCTATACTGATTCTTGGAAAATTTCCTGCATAGTTCAAAGATTTGTTTGAAAGTTTGCTGAGAAATATCACCTTGTCCTAACATATTTAAATTATTTCTAGCATTATCAGTAAGTCCTCTTAAGAACAAGGTTCTAATAGTACTGGAATCAAGCTTAAGTTTCAACCTTTGTAAAATATACAAAAGTCTTTCTAGATAGACTTCAAGAGTTTCATCATCATCCTGTATGATTGTAAAAATCTCATCCTGCATGTCCTGAGTTTTGCAATATTCTTGATATTTAGATAAAAACACTCTCTTCATCTATTCCCAAGAAGCTATAATGTTTCCTCCTAACCCCATAAACCAGTGCAAGGCTAAGTCCTTGAGAGTAGCAAGAAATAATGTTAGCTTTTGAGAATCAGTTGAATAATCATAACTTCTACACAAAATATCAAAGTCGAATAGAAACAAGTCAGGATCTTCATGAACTTTACCGTGGAAATGAGGGAGAGCTGATGACGGAATGTTCTTCATTTGTGCCACAGTATCGGGGTCCACAATTGGAAACACAAAGGTGGATTGTTCCCCACTTACCTGGTCTTCATCAATCCTTTCCTCATGATCTTCACGGTCTTTCATTGTTTCCCTTTTTCTCCCAACAGACTGAACCACACTTGAGCTGTTTTCACCAGAATCCAAGTGGACTATTACTGCGTGATAGGTTTGAATTGGATTGGGCTTCCTACACATAGAATGAGACCCAATATGAGAATGGTTTTTAGAATTATTTTGGCCCTTAGTGGGCTTTGAACCCCTACCTTTTCTAGGCATTCATTTCAAAAAAGAAAGAAAATTAAGAAAAACAATTTCTGGTAAAAATGCTGTTAGAAATCAATCAACACTAGTAAAATTCGTTCAAGAAGCTTTTCCAAAAAATACTGCAAAAATAAAGGAAAAATTTCCTCTATAGTACAATCGGAAAATTCTTACCAAATCAAATCGCCTCCTCGGCAATGGAACCAAAATGTTGGGTGCAGGAATTGCACTTAAGCAAACTCCTCAACACTTAATTTTCAACCAGGGGGATTCGTAAACTTAGAGACAAAGCACAGGAAATGCCAGAGATGGTATGGATATTTCTAATGTCAATCCATACTTTCTTTAAAGGAAATATTGCAGAATCAAACTAAAGAAAGAAAAATGCAACTTGAACCATCAAAATAATCTAGACTGGAACAAGGAAGAATGCATTTGCAAAAGATATTTAAAAATAAAGGAGCAATCACTCTAGCTAACTATTGATTAACTACTAAGTGTGTGTTTTTCTTTAGCAGAGACACTTTAGTAGTCTCAACAGATGGGCCCTTCCAACCTACTTATATAGAGATTTCCTTCTTGCACTGATCTATCTCACACTTGTGCCGTCTACTTACACTACTGCAAGAGCAGAAATTTATGCAGAGGGTATGAATAGTGTTTGTACTAAAGTTGTTTTCCTTCGTGCAAGGGCTTGAACTTTCTCAAGTTTAGAGCACTCAAATCACGTGAGAAGAAACTAGTTCTTGCACTAGATCAAAGCTTCTTACACTTAGTATTTAATTCTTGAAATAAGAGATTAACTACTGCAAGTGCTGTGAAATCAAATTGCACACATAAAAATGAATGTTTCTAATTTTAACAAAGTGGAGGAATAAAGAAACAATCTGTATAATTTATCCTGTCATGAAACATTAGTGAAAGCAAGAAAACTATTGGAAGTAAACTTAAAAGGCTTGCCGCATCACACCAACGTGCACTGGTGCAGGTTCATTTCTTCTCCTTGGATCAGGCGGGAAAACCAAATCAAACAGAACTGCAGAAAGTGAATAGCACACCAACATGCACTGATGCAGGGTTATTTCTCTTGCTTGGACTAGGCGGGGAAAACCAAATCAAACAAAACTACATGAAATGAATAGCACACCAACGTGCATTCGTGCAGGTTTATTTCTCTTGCTTGGACCAGGTGGGGAAAACCAAATCAAACAAAACTGCAGGAAATGAATAGCACACCAACATGCACTGGTGCAGGGTTATTTCTCCTGCTTGGACCAAGCAGGGAAACCAATCCAAAATTAGATGCAGGAAAATAAATTCTATCTACTTCATGCTGCGGATTTGGTTTCACTCAAACAGGAATTCATGTGTTGTACATTAAATCACACTTGGTAGTAGAAACATAAATTACAAGAACAGAAAATAGGGTAAACATGCTGAATTGGCTGGGCCCTAGCCAACCAGTGCGTTTCCCTTTCAAATAGAAATGCTTCTCAACACTTTATCAATTCATCAACTTCAAACAAAAATATGATTCATGAAAACACAAGGTAGAGCTCCCTTCTTATTAATTCGTAGAGGCAAATAAATGTGTGATTACAAAGTCTAGCCTAGATTTGGGTGATAACAAAAATACAACCCTGTTACCACCTTCCCAGTTATATCTCTATTCTATACAAACTTATCAAGAACTATCTCGTCATATTTACATTCCTTGTTATATAGATCCTTGGCCGAAGGCCAAAAGGATCGATTAACCGATTACATAACTGATATGCAGAATTTATCTTTCGGCCTTCAAAATTAGGCAGTTTAAAAAACTAGCCGTAGCAAATGTCCAGTTGTTCGTTCTTCATAAATCCCATCTCAACTACCTCTAGATTGCCTTGCTGTCATAGCTAGAGCTCGGCTGCTTTAAGATCTAACCTATTGTCGTGGCTGAAGCGGCACAAAACAAGGTGGTGATCAAGGAGGTCTGGATCTGCTGCAAAGATTCGTTGTGCTGGCACTAGTGTGAGATCTGATCCTGCACTAAGATCAACGGTCATGGTCAGCACTTGACTATCAAACAAAATTGCAGATATCGATATGTTACAAGAGTGATTATAAGCAAGAAATTACGTGAAAAATAATTAATTATTACTAGGTTAAGTTTAAAATATGAAATATAAATTTCATGCAAAATATGTCATCGTTCTTGGACTAGTGCAAGATGAGGGCGTATAAATGAGGTAAAACACTAGTAAATGGTCATGATTTAGGAAGGGAAAAATGGTCAAAAGGAAGCAAATTAGGGGGCTAACAATTATAGGGTTAAAAAATTCATTGAGCACATTTATCACATCTACCAACAAGTCCATGAAATATTAGATAGAAACAATGCTAAGTAAAAGCAACATCATGATCAACATCAGGTGCCACATAACTTCTAGATGGGCAAAAACATTTGGTTAAATTTGCAAAAGGAGTGCCTCGCCTGGCCCAACCGCAAGCTTATCTCACTCCGATATCGGCCATAGACCATCACCAATGCTATCGAATACAATTATTTTGAGTTGAATATCCCACCATTCCCTAGACTACAACCAGTGTTCAATGTGGTTCGCCTTCAGCCATACCTTCCACCATTAATGGACACATCAAACATTGCAGAACATCTCACACCAACCGAGCTAAGCCTAGACTGCATGGACCAGGCCACAATTGATTAGATCATTGACACGTATACCAAGAACACTTACCATCAGAAGATCCAACTATATCAAGTTGTAAAGCTGGCCAACCCCTGCACCAAGGCAAGTGGTTCACCAGGGATGAAGTTGAGTAGAAGTTTCTCCATTTCATGGAGGCACTCAACATAACAGGGACAATTTAATGCTAAGGGGAGAGGACTGATCTAGGTGGATATTGGTGGCCACCCACCTATTCCACTTGGACCCCCACCATTGTTACTTTCAGTTTCCTTAATTGTAGCACAAATTACTATTTTTTGTCATTTCTTCGGGTCCTCAACTTTCAGAGTCATTTTGATGCCCTAAAAAACGTTTTTTTTTTTTGGAAAATGGGAAAACAAGAGTCTTTTAATTATATTTGAAGTCCAAATTTGTATCCCTCGAATAAATATTTCTAACGAGCTATAGTGCACATCAAACAGAGATCGTATGCCAAATTTAGGACCCTAGGAGGTTGATGTAACCAATTTACCCAAACGAGGCCACAGTTTTGGTGCTTCATCTCGTAGGGTTAGGTTTTTTGATTTTTAGGGCTTTCCATTGTTTCTATTAGTCATGTCATAGTAAATCTTCGTCTCATGTTTACCTAGGTAGGCTAGTGAGGTTAGGTAAATGTGAGAGCGGTAGTTACAAAGCCTTAAATACTTGTGTCAATTTTCTCTTAGGATCTTTCAAATTACCCCTGAACACTATGATATCATCTAAGTATACCACAACAAAGCTATCTAAGAACAAATGCAAGACCTCATTCATCAAAGTAAAAAATGTAGCATACAAATTGCTCAAACCGAAAGGCATAACAAGGAATTCATAACTTCCATATCTTGTTACCATGGATATCTTAGGTTCATCACCCTCTACAATATAAACATGATAGTAACACTATCAGAAATCGAGCTTCATCAAAACTTTGGCTTTATGAAGCTTATTGAAGTAATATGCTACTAGTGGAAGGGGGTACTAGTTCTAGAGTATATACTTGTTCAAATGTTAGTATTCAATACACATCCTTAGTTTATTCGTGTCCTTATTCTTATCAAAGAGTATAGGAACAGCATAAAGGGAATTGAGAAGGACAAATGAATCCAACATCAAATAACTTTGTCAGTTTCTTCCTCAACTCATCCAACTCTTGTCATGATAACCGATAAAGAGGCTATTGTCGATGGTGGAGCACCAAGCTCAAGTTCAATGTGATGGTTGAATATTATTCTTAGAGGGAACAACTTTATAAACTCATCAAGCATATTGTTTGCACATCACTCCAACATATTATAAGGTTTTCATGGAATTGGAATCCCCATTCCATCATCTCCTTCTTCCTCAAGCACTACTACATATATCTAGGCATTTGAATTTTGTTCTTCTCTTTTCATGATTTGTGGAGACATCAACTACAACTTCTCCTTTTACTTCTTTCATGTGTCTATGTGAACAACCCATTTCATGTTGTCATCTAAGATAATGAGTTGGTCCATCCATGGTATCTATAATGTAGCCAAATTCTTTGGAATACCTATGCATTCTCCCTCCTTCTCCTTCTAATGCTTTGAAATAATATTAAGGTAGGCTAGTTGGTTCCTTTACCCCAATGGAAGCCAACCCTTATCAATGTTCAATTTTCATACTTTATTTGATCCTTAGAACAAAATCTTCATGCTGGAACATGTTACATCACTATGTTGCCTTCCCCTTTCCTGATTTCTATACCCCATTGAAGGGACTTAACTTATAGGACAACGAGCTTGACACTAGTTGCTTTCAATGCATGTAGCCTTTGCATTTAATGACCAATTTTAACCAAGAAAATCAATAGTTGATGTGGATTGCGAGGTGCGCACCCTGGCACATTAGCTGAGAGGGTGGGGCATCTACAGTTTCAGTTCTGACTTAAGGTTCCACTCTATTGATTGAACAACAAATATTTTGTGGTGGAGCACTAAAGACTCCCGCTGATTGTTGGGGGGGGGGGGGGGGAGTGATCCCTGATGTTAGTGAAGAGGGTGTGTCTGCAATGGAGGCTCCACTCTCTTACTACCTTTGGATGTGGTCTGACACCCTCTCAAGCTCTTAACAAATTTTTCTCTGTGGTAATCACATGATAACTCAAAACAACCAATGATCTCAACACTTTGTCTTGACTAATAATGATTTTAATGACTTACTATTGGTCCCACATTCTGTGTGGTGCATTACAGCTGATGAAAATCTCAATGTGGCAGCTCCTTAATAGATCTTGATGAGAGATAAACATTATCTCTAGAAAATATTTTTTCCAAAGGAAATTTGGTTGTTGTTTCTGGGGTTGTTCCTTGGTTGTCACAGTAGTGTACTCATTGTACTAGTATCTTATTTGCATAGTTTGTTCACAACCTGATTTTGGCTAACCATGCATTTCAAGTTGTGCCACTTCAAAACCTCCTCTATTGTGTTCGTTCTTGTGTTATTAGTAAAATATTCACCTTTCCAAGGTGAGTATTAGACAAGATTCTATATTATCAATAGAACATATCTTGTGCACTCATTCACATAGAGAATTGAGATGACTACAAGGAATCTAGATCACACATATAATATATATGTAAAACAAAAATTAAAGCACGTTCTAATAATGATAACTTAACATATTTACACAAAGGGTTACATAATCTTCCACTATGAGGTACAGGCTCTTGTGTTTCTCCTCAACCTCCTTGAGCTCTACTCCTCTAAAGCTAATAAAATTCTAATTGTACATACCTAAACGGTTTCAACTCGCTAGAAAATATCATAATAGAATAAAGGTGAATTGGAAATCTATCCCAAACTACTAACACTTCAACCTAGCATTTTTCACATTTACAAAGGCCAACATGGGAAAATATTAGTGCACCAAAACAACCTAACAACCTAATAACACAAATTATTTTAGTTTGTGGATAGTTGTGATTATATGAATTTTTGTTATTCTATAGTTTTACACAATTTACATTTGAGTGAATCTCTTCGCCTATGAAATGTAATGACCCCCTTGGGTCTAATGAAAATAGATAAGTTGGGGTTGATGCTCCTACATCAAACTCCCAAGGTTGAAAATTTATGACCTCCTTGTCATATGTCTTCCAATTTGTTCTAGTCCTTCTCAATCCCATACTTTGTATTATTTATAGTCATGATCTTGTTCCACATGCTCTTTTTCTATCATAAATCTTCCAAGGTCCCATTTTGTGATTTTTTGTGGTCTTCTTACTTTGCTAATGTAATCCTTTACAACTAGTCTTAATATAATATTTTTGGCTTCCTTCCCTTCATGTATTATGACCTTTTATTTAGTGATTGTTTTTCCCATTATTCCACCATTATATCAAGGTTGACATTTGAGAAAAATATAATCCAACCAATCCGGTTAGGGTTCTTTGGAGAGGCATCCTTTTTTAATACGTTTTTTGAAAAACTTTCACTACAACCATGCACCATTTATTGTGTTCTCCTTCACCACCATTTTCCCTAAATGTCCCCTCTTCTTTGATGAGATTTATTCTTAATTCAATGTAGGGGCACACATTCTCTTTCAAGACCTTGTATGCTTTGGTAATTATAGTGCTTTTAAACCAATTCAGGATTCCTTCATATTATTTTTCAAATTAGAAAGTCTTCTCACTTCCATTCTCGTTAACTATCCTTCTTGAGATTTATTCTTCCTTCAATATTCCTCTTGAAGAATATTCTACTGCATCTAATTCCTTCTTCCTCCTTTCACTAGGGAGATAATTTTTTTTCTTCCTCTTTGAATATTTTCTTGCTTCATATAACTTTATAAACCATTTATTTCCTCATCAATTGTAAATTGGAAATGTTTCCACCATATTTCCCCTTCACCTATCAAGGTAACGATAGAAAATGATGTTGGGCATGAGAAATTTATCTCATTTATCACTCTATATGGACTTTCTAACCCATATTCATTAAATGGAAGAAACCCCTCCATTAACATATAAACAATGAATCCACTAGACCACACCTCAACTAAAGTACCATCATATTTCTTATGGGTAAAAACATTAGGTGCCTCGGAATTTGGTGTTACACCAATTTTGTGCACAAGACCATCTTCCCGTAATTGTTGGGGTGAGGCACTTAATAAAAAATATGATATTTTCAAGTTTTCATGAGAATCAAGGAGAACATTTCCAAGATTTAAATTGCTATGGTAGAAAACCTTACTATAAAAATAATCAACAAAATCCATAAGTTGTTGGAAAAGTTTGTGTGCTTCATTTTCACTGAGCCATTGTTGATGAAGAATTTAATTGAATAGTTCACCTCTAGTGATAAGATTATAAATAAAGTAGATCTTTGTCATGACTTCACGATTCAATACTACATTTCACTACCTATCATATGAGTTCTCTTGTTGTAGGAACATTATTAATTGAAAATTTTGTGCCTCATTAACAACACCCTTATACTCACTAGATGCTCCTTTAGCATGTTCGATAGTTGAGTCTCAAATGTTAGTTTAGACTTCATTTACCTCGTTTTCTTATCAAGCATTGGTGTTGTAATCATGAGACAAATTTTCTCTACCCAGAGGTCAACATACTTTGATATTCATTCAACAAAAATTTATCCACTAAAGGTAATCCAACTTCCTTAACATGTGTAGCTTCCTTCCTCGCACGTTCACTAGGAAATACACTTTGTTTCACTATCACAAATCTACTTCCCCTCATTTCAATGCCCAAATCCTCCTTGTGTATGTCTCTTAGAGCTAATTATATCTTATCTCATTCCCTTTTGACAACCTTTAATGATTGTCCATGTTCATTACGTATAAAACCTACATTCACACAAACATTGTCAAATTTAAAATATCAAGGCTCTCTAGCCTCATCTTTTATCATTAGCTTCTTTTGTTGTTATGGAACATTCACATAGTCCATGAGACTTTCCATCCATCTCCTCTCCTCATATTCATCATCATATTTATCAAGGAATTCTCCTTGTTCTAGTCCATAAAGGTAAACATCCTCTCTGGCATACTCATTTTTTATTAGCTCTTTCCTCTCTAACAAGGAACTCAAACTGTGCTTCAAACTCTCTTGAAGCATAGGGCATTTCACCTTTTTTTCTTAACAAACAACCGTGGTTTTTTTCTCCTTCAATTTCTTGTAGTAGTTGCATCAATATGCAAAGCCTCTCCTTTAACTCAACAAACTCTTTGTCAAATTCCTCCTGATTCACCCTTCCCCTTGTGCCATTCATTTTGTCATATTATTTTTTTCTATCATGGATTCCACTTGAACCTTTATAATCACGATTAGTAGTCATATTAATTCCTCCTTTTTGAGCTTCTGTGAGTTGCAATCAAGCCTTGGTAACATGTCATCCCCATTAACTCTTTACACCAATACCTCACAAAGTCTTCTCTATAGCTTAGCCTTCTCGTATTCCTATGGTTCTCTCCTATAGAACATGTTCAAGACTCCTTTCCCTTTTGGGATTTTTCACTGTTCTTAACTTCTTTCCATTGAGGACTTCCTTTGCCCTCTACCCTCTTCCAACCTCTGATTGAAGAAATTATGTTACAACTTCTATTACTATAAGGGTTCTTTGCCTCAGGTCTCTCTCTCCTCCTACTACCTATAATTTATCAACATCCTCTAATGGTTAAAATAAAATTATCAAACCAGATTTACCTCTCATATCTCCTCAACATCCAAATCTTTTTTCATTCAAGAACATGAATGGTTCCCTTTTGGCTATCATCACTCCCAACATTTTTTCTCCTTAAAACACAAAGGTATACAATAATTGAATATACATGAGCTTCATTCCTTTCTCCTCAACTTTGACATCATTATTGTGGTGTTGTTCACCATCTCCAATTATTCTATTGTATATTTCACCACTTATAAAAAAATTTCTCCCAAGAGCAATAACTTTAATCTGTGCTCTTTGGCTTGCTCTCTCCTCCATAAGTAGTGCAGTCAAATCTCTTTGGTGGCTACAATTTCTCTCTATTCACTTCCTTGATCTCTTGATGCTCAAAGAGTTTTGATGTGTTGTGGCATCTCTGTGATATAGGTAGCTTCCCTAGACTTCGTATGCATTCACCCTAACAGTATTTCCAATGCTTTGTAGAAATATTGGGGTAGGCCCATTGGTTCCTTTCACCTTATGGTATCTAACCATTAATCATGTTCACTAAACAAAATTTATTGGAGCCTTGGCACAAAATCAACAAACTGGAACTCGTTATTTGATTATGTTGCAACCTCTTCATTCGATTTCTCTAGCCCCTCAGGGGGACGTAACTTATAGGACCATGAGCTCAAGATTGGGTGCTTCTACTATGTGTGACCTTATTGTTTAATGAGGATTCTTAAGACTCGTTATTTGATTATTAACCATGAAATTCAATGAAGGATATGGATTATAGGGAGCCTCACCTTATGACATCCACTGAGTGGGGAGGGGGGTTCTGCACTCGCAATTCCAGCTTGAGGTTCCACTCTATCAATCGAATGACAAGGATTTAATGGTGGAGGATTAATGAGAGTCATTGAATTGTAGGGGGGTGATCCTTTACATTAGCAAGGCCGAGGTTCGTAATCATGGTTCCACTCTCTTCTTTCCTTTGGACATGGTTCTTCCCTCTCTCGATCTCTCAATGAATTTTTCTCGATGATAATCGAGTGGCTATTTACAACCCTCTATGATTTCAACAATCTATGCAAATTAGTAATAAGTGTATTTCCTTATTTCTAGTACGACATTGACTGTGGCAGCTTACATCCAATGAATATCTCAATGTGTCTTCTCCTTAATAGATGTTTCCGAGAGCTACAATTTCATCTTGGATAGTGAGTTAAAGTTTTTACTAGAAATATGGATATTGTTTGTGGGGTTGTTCGACAATTGTCACAACAACGTGATTTCTATATTAGTATTTGAAATTTTGCATGATGTGTTCACAAGCCGACCTCAGGCTACCATGCATCATACGATTTACCCTTTTAGTGGCCTCCTCTAATGTGCTCATTCTCATGTTATCTGTAAAATCTTACCCTTTCTAGGACGCATATTAGGACATGTCTCTTTATTGTCACAGGAACATATCCCCTTCACTTATTTTCATAAGGCATCTAGATGAGTACAAAGGAATCTAGAACACACAAATAATATATATATATATATAACAAAAATTAAAACTTATTTTATTAAATAGAATAGAACATATTTACATAGAGGGTTACATAATCTTCCACTCTCAGCTACAACCTCTCGTGTTCCTCCTCGATCTCCTTGAGTTGTATTAGACTCGAGTTAATTAAATTCTAACTATACATACATGTTTTGTTCCTACATGCTAGAAAATATCCTAATAGAGTTAGGCGAATTAGACACATTTCTCAAACTAGTAACATCTCAACTTGGCCCTTTTAGCTTTTACAAAGGCCCACTTAGTCATAATACCATCTCATCAATATAACCTAATACCATAATAACCCCGATTCATTTAGGGTTTAGGCACTTGTAATGATAGGAAAGTTTCTTATTCTATATTTATGCACATTTTACATTTGAGGGAATTTCTTCGCCTAGGAAATTTCATGTCCCCTTTGTGTGTAATGAAACACACATTAGTAGAGGTCGACGCTCCTACATCCTGGGACCACTGGACTTCCTCTAAGGAAATGCTATCCTAACATCACCTCAAAATCATCTATCGAGATCACTATGAAGTCCAAAAATCCCTTCCAACCATGAATATGAACTCTAACATTTGCTAGCAATCATATCACTATCTTAGCCTTGGACTTGTCTACTTTCACCATTATATTGCTGGTTACTTTCAACCCAAGTTGCTTAGTCTAAATTTCCTAGAAGAAAATTCGTGAGTCAACTTTGTCAACAAGTTTAGGTACTACCTAGTTGTTCATCTCCATGTTCCTAAACCACAACTTGTTCCTTCAATTGTATTTTTCTTCCCAAAACACCTATCCTCTTAATAGAATCTTCAAATGAACCTGAACCACAAATACTTGACATACCTTTTAACTTGCACATCTCCATCTTAGATACACTATTTAACTACAATACTTTCATTGAGTGGTAGCTTTGATCCCACCTACCATGACCTCACGATCTTAAGGCCTCTCGTTGTCTTTTTCCTTCCAGCATACATTTATCCTCTTAATAGGATATTCAAATGAACATAAGCCACAAAAACTTCACATACCTTTTAACTTGCACATATCCATCTTGGGTGCGTTAATGAACTACTTAACTTCCATTGAGTGGTAGTTGTGGTCGCACCTACCACGACCCCAGATCCCTCTGATGTGTAACACGTAAGTGTTTCACAACTACCTAATACAATGTTACTTCACCCAGATTGTCATCAAACAAAATGCAGTAATAACAGTGTCACATCATCTAGACCCCCAAACATAATGTCACATTTCTTGTGACAGCGTGTCACCCGAATCAACTCATCTGCTCAAGGTTCCCAAGGGTGCAAAGGTGCACCCTTGGGGCGTAACCGATGGAGAAAGCCTCTAAACAAATTAAAGTTCTAAAACTTATCTTCAAGCGTGACAATGACTAATAATATAATAAAATTGTATATTTTCCAACTTTAATTTATATTAAAAAAGACTCCGGGCAGTTGATAGTAATCGGATTGTGGAGCCATGACAGTGGCAAGATGCACGAACCCGTTTATTTATAAAGACAGGGTCCTACGAAGAAGAAGAAAAAGTACAAAGAAAATTAAAGTTATGAGAATAAATGTCCAAAGTTGAAGTCTGTTCGACAAGGGAAAACAGTTCGAGAAACTTGAACCTCTTAGTATATTCAGAGTTCTGAGTATAAATTAAATATTGCCGCCGCCGAGGATTACGAAGGATTCGAAGTCACAGAGACATTAAACATCAAGGCAGTTTCATATGGAAAAATATTAAATATATGTACTAAAATAATGAATAGTTTATTGCTTTATTTATCTACCGCATTTAATATTATATTATTTATATTTAATAGATAAAATGGAAAAATGTAAATATAATTATTGATTATTTGATGATGTTTAATAAATAAAAAATTACAAAATTTATGATAAGAATTTTTAATCATGGTTTTGTTTTACCCTATTTAAAATGGATTTTTGAAAATACAAATTATTTAAAAATTAAAAAAATATTATTTTAAAAATATTTTATAAAATATTCATAAACAATATAAATATATATATAAAATCAGTCCTTATAAATTCAGAAATGGTGGACGGGGTTTAAGATGCTTTTGCCTAAAATACCTTAACATCTTGGTAATCAGTGATCAAAACATTATTGCTATTGGCAAGTCCTTAGGAACCAACCACATGAGGAAGAAGTTAATACGAGGGAGCTTTAAAAAAAAAAATTATTTGATGGTAATAATTAATTTTGGTGGTGTTGGTTAATCACCATCATTAATATTTTATATAATTTTTTGATAAATTTTAGATATCGAATAAAAAATACCAAAATAATAAATAAAAAGCCCCACATATTTCACCGTGTAAACTTGATGTAACAAATCTGGTCTTATTATAGAGATTCATGACAAGTGTGTCGTTTATAGAATATGATGACAAGTCTGTCTTTATTGACGGAACGTGTTGATTAATCTTTTGATCATTCTTCTGATGCATTAAAAGTGATCCTTCCTTGCTTCACGGCAAATTCCACTGTTTTTGAATTTGATATTTGATTTTTAATTTGAGCTTTCCATTAAGTTAGGGCCGGCTCTTCATTTAAAGTGAATTTTCTGTGCTTTCAAAGTCTTTGAATTGTGCCTCCAAAGTCTTTTTGAGATTGATGTTCGATGTCTGATTGGGATGTTCTGATAGAATATATTTCCATTGGTGATTAACTATTGGATTTTTATCTAACTATTAACACAACTATATTAATAAAAATAGTTGATATAGAAAATAAGAGTCAATTTAATATATACTATATTATAAATATGTCATTATATATTAATATTAATGATATATCAAATAAATAGTATATTATAAATTTTATTAATATATTAATTATGTAATAAATAAATATGGTATTAATAAATATTAATATATTAAAATATATATTAAATAAGTATTTTATTAATAAATTAATTATTAATAATTAATTATTAATAAAATAATATTTCTGGATTAATATTAGAAATCCAAAAATTAATAAATTATATGATTACTCAAACCCAAGAGATTATTAATATTATAAATTCAAGGGATTAATAAAGGTAATGTTTAATATTAAAACTTAGAATTAATATTGAACTGAAAGGATTAAATGCTAGCATTAATATTAAAACCAAGGGATTAATAAACATTAAGATTAATATTATAAATTCTTTGGTTTTGATTTGTGTGCGTCTACTAACCACCCAAATCTAAGAGTATAAGGAAGGATTTTTCAATATCCATCCCTTATGATTGGCTATAATTCCACTCTCTTCGTTGAAATTCATCCAAACCCAAATGAATTTTCGTTGTTCTTGTGAAAGGATTAATAAACCCTAAGATTTATATTATAAATCCAAAGGATTAATAAAACCAAGAGATTAATAAACTCAAGGAATTATTAATATTATAAGCCCAATGATCAATAAACCCAAGGGATTGATATTAAACCGTAAGATTAACATTATAAACCATAGCATTTATATTAAACCATATGAATATAAAATCTAAGATTAATATTAAACCTTAGTATAAATATTATAAACCCTAATATAAATATATCAAAGCTAAAATAAATATTATAAGCCTTAACATATTATGAATTAATATTATAAACTAAAGGGGTGAATATTATAAATCCAAGAGATTAATAAATCTAAAGAATTAATTTTATAATATGAAAGGATTAATAAACTTAAATGATTATTAATATTATAAACCCAAGCGATTAATATTAAACCATAGGTAGAAACCCTAAGATTAATATTATAAACCTAAGGAATAAATATTAAATTATAACATCAATATTATAAGCCCAACGGATTATAAACCAGAGGATTAATACCAAACCCTAGGATAATATTATAAATCTTATGATTAATATATTAAAGATAAGATCAATACTAATATATATCAAAGGGATTAATACACCCAAGGGACTATAAATATTATATACTCAAGAGATTAATATTAAACCCAAGAAATTAATATTATAAATCTCAGAATAAATATTAAACCATAGGAATATAAACCCTAAGATTAATATTATAATCTCAAGGAATTATAAATCTAAGGGATTAATATTAATATTATCAACCCAAGGGATTGATAAACCCGACAGATTAATAATATTATAAACTCAAGGGATTAATAAGCCCAAGAGATTGTAAACCTTAGGACAAATATTATAAACCCTATTATTATAAACCTTAATGTTAAAAATCGTAATATTAATATTATAAAACTTGGGATTAATATTATAAAACCTAATATTAAACCATAATATTGTAATACAATCTAACCTTGTGACAATGAGTGTTAGATAGATTGTTGCATTGAGATAGTGTTTGTGAGAATGTGATGTTAGATGATATTACAAAATAAAGGGATTATTAATATTATAGACCCAAAGGATTAATACAAAAAAGGGATAAATATTATAAGAAAATGGGGGATTAATATTGAACCCTAGAATTAATATTATAAAATGTCGAGATTAATATCAAACCATAGGAATATCAACCCTATTATTAATATTATATACTCAAATGATTAATAAACCAAAGGGATTACTATTTTAAACACATGGGATTAATATTAAACCTTTTGATTAATATTATAAACTGAAGGGATTATGAGCTCTCTGATTATTATTACAAACCTTAAGATTAATATATCAAACATAAAATTGTAGAAATACCTCGAAATTTGCACTTCCTAATGAATTCATACTAAAAACAATAGACACGAATTTCTTCTACTCAATCTACGGAAGAGAAATGATATGATAGAAACACATGCAATGACATAATCACAATGAATACAATTTTTTACTAGGGTTCCCAACTTGGAAAAACCCCTCCTCTAGTCTCATTTTCAACTAAGGATTTAAATTCCACAGGCTTTGAATAAGCCTCATCTTTCTTCTTCGTGAAATAGATCCATCTTTTGTGGGAAAATTCCTCAATAAAAATCATATAATACATGTGCTTTGTAGTTGAGACTATAGAAAATTGTCCACACACATCTTAGTGAACTCACTCAGAGATATCTCGAGCTCTGGTATCTCAGTCGTGGAAGGAGGATTTAACATATTTTCCAAGAATTCATCACTTGCAAACATCATTTTGATCAAGGGTGCATTATGGAATTCTAGTGGTGACATGTTTCATTATTTTCAATTCCCCATGTTGTACGTGTCCCATGAACCTATCCTAGATCTCTCCAAAATATTGGCGCTAAACATGTTCTTCTTTGTTACTCAATGTAGCGCATGCATCCACCTATAGCTTTTCCAAAATTTTAGCTCGAACACCAATTTATATTACTTGTGCAACAACAACATGCTTCAGATAATTCTTCCCTCTATTGAACACAACATCATATCCTTTGACTTCAAGTACAACTATTGAAATTAGATTTTTCTCCAAACCAGGCACATACATCACATTATTTAGGTAAATATGGTTACCTGACTTCCTCTTAAATATGACAGTGTTAATCCCTTTAGTTCTATACATTCCATCATGTCCCTCTATGTGTAATTGTAGGTCCTTCTCCTTTAATCTATTGACTAACTCCTTATCTCTTGTTATATGAAATGAAGCACCAAAGTCTATCTGTCATATAATACCTCATACAATACTTTCCATGCAAGTAATGAGGGTGAAATCCAACTTGAATTGTGATGTGACATCATATCCTCCTGCTCATCCTACACACTTCTTACTGGATTTCTTGTGTTGACACTTGGTTGCATAGTGTCCATATTCATGGTAGTGAAATCATTTAATTTTATTAAGGTCTTTCTTCTTTCCATGGTTTTAACTATTTTCCTCCATTCCTTGGACCTTTTTTCCTTTGGTTTTATATCCTTTACCTGTTAAAGTAATTTTTCTTCCTGATCAAATTTCACTGTGACACCATCTCTAGTGCTTCTTCTAATCTCCTCATGCACCAAGTTAGGCCAAAGACTCTTCTAATCTAGGAGCTTGTCACTTCCATTAACTGAATCCTCATAGTTATGCTAGGACTTCAAAAGACCAAGGAGTGTTGAGCTCACAAGTTTAGATGATGGTAAAGTTTATCAAACTTATCCAAGTTCATCTCTCACCCAAGTGGATCTAGGTAGGTATTGAACAACAATTTCATTTTTACTTATTCGAATGTTCCTACGGATTATTTTTGAATGTCACTTTCTTGCCATTATTTCTACTTTATAATGTATCTTTAACGTTTTTCCACATTGCATAAGCAATCTCCTTTCCATGCAAATTCAAAAATCCATTGAAAGACATTGTTTCTACACTAGATAAATTCATGCACATGAATTCCTGCACCACAAATTTACTATTCAAAATTTTTCTAAGAGATGATGAGGAACCTGTTTTCTATGTAGTTTTCAATAGCTCTAATAGTATGTAGAATAACTTGAAATTTGCAGTTACAAATGAATTCACACTAAAAACAATAGACACAAATTTCTTCCACTAAATTTGTGAAAGGAAAAACATACAATAGAAACACATGCAATCATTCAATCATAATTAACACAATTGTGCCAGGGGACCCAACTGGGAAAAACCCCTCCTTAGTTTGTATTATATTACATGAGAAAAAATATCTATTACAATGAAAACTGCAATCCTTGAAGCTCAACTTGCACTGCACCACTGATATCCTCCTCTTGAGTCTGTTTTGCGTAATACTTAGGAAAAATTGGCTTCTTGTTTCCTCCTATTTATTTCCACAATTCCTTCTCCTAAATAATAGGGAATCTCCTATTTTGTATGCAAATACCAGGAGAATTAGCTCACCTTCTCAAAGCAAACTATGTACACTCACTAGCGTACAATAATGATTAAAATTATGTAGTTTTCCTCAACTCCACTAGGCAATTCGAATTGCATCCATGACTAGGGCTACTTTTAGTAAATTGACTTTTTAACTTAGAAATCAATGAGTTAACAATAGTTACAACTACTCAAGTGAACTCATACTGACTATATTCTATAATAAAGCTTATATAACTAATTTTCACTAAATATAAATCCATTATATTTCTAAATCTTAGCAATCAACGCATGGAAAACTCTACCTCTTTCTCACAAACTCAAATGGACTCGCTTAAATGAGCGACTTGGCCATGTCATTCCTGCTAACTATCTCACAACTCATCTTGCTAACATGGAGATTAGAATTTCTGCATTTGACTAAAGAACACGTCAAAAAAAGTCGGTTCTTGCTACAATTGAACAAAAATTAATATTATAAACCCAAATATTATAAAACCTAAAATAATATTATACATATACGATATTCTTATTATAAACGCAAGGGATTAATAATATTATAAAATCAGGGGATTATAAACCCTAATATTAATACTATAAACCAAAGGGATTATTAATATTATAGTCGTGATATTAGACCCTAATATTGCAATGTAATGTAACATTATGACATCGATTGTTGTATTTAGACAACGTTTGTCACAATGCGACATTGGATAATATTATAATACCAAGGGATCAATACACAAATGATATTAATATTATAAACCTATTTGTTTAATATTAAACCATAGGATTAATATTATAAACTCGAGCATTAATATCAAACCCTAAGAATATAAACAATAAGGTTAATATTATAAATACTAATATTATAAATGCTAATATATTATAATGCATATTATGTATTACTAACACAAAACCAATAGAATAATATTAAACCCTAGGATTACTATTGTTAATCCAAGGGATTACAAAGCATAGGAATAATATCATAAACCCTATGATTATAAACCCTAATATTAAAATTTTAAACCCAAGGGATTAATATTATAAACCCAAGATATTATTATTAAACCCTATGATTAATGTTATAAAATCTGTTGGAAATAATACTGAGAGGGGGGGTGAATCAGTATTATCAAGTTCTTTTAATAAAACTTCCTTGTTTATTCTTTGAATTATTTTTGCATGTCAGTACCATAAAATAGTGAGCATGAACAAAGAAAACAGTTAGTCACACTAAAGAACACAAGATGTAAGGTGGAAACCGAATGTGGGTGAAAACCACCTGCTGCAATATGTCTCTATCTTCTTTCAAATTAGAAACTCCTTTTACAATGGTTTTGTACAGGTGCAGTTTTTTACCAGTACGCAGGCTGCAACCTGCAGAGAGCTACAACTCTCTCTCGTTTTTTAGTCTCTCCTGGAAGGGAGCTACAACCCCCTACTTCTTTTCTTTCAAGGATCACTTTTCATAAATTTTCAAACTGCGCCTTCTGTGGCGCCGCGACCACCGCACCTGCACCTTCTGTGGCGCCTCTGCACTGCGCCTTCTGTGGCGCCTCTGTGGCGTCTCCGCACTGCGCCTTCTGTGGCGCCTCTGTGGCGTCTCCGCACTGCGCCTTCTGTGGCGGCTCCGCACTGCGCCTTCTGTGACGCCTCCGCACTGCGCCTTCTGTGACGCCTCTGTGGCGTGTCCACACTGCGCCTTCTGTGGTGCCTCTGTACTGCGCCTTCTATGGTGCCTCCGCACTGCGCCTTCTGTGGCACCTCCACACTGCGCCTTCTGTGACGCCTCTGTGGTGTCTCCGCACTGCGCCTTCTGTGACGCCTCTGTGGCGTCTCTGCACTGCGCCTTCTATGGCGCCTCTGTACTGCGCCTTCTGTGGTGCCTCCGCATTGCGCCTTCTGTGGCGCCTCCGCACTGCGCCTTCTGTGACGCCTCTGTGGCGTCTCTGCACTGTGCCTTCTGTGGCGCCTCTGTACTGCGCCTTCTATGGCGCCTCCGCACTGCGCCTTCTGTGACGCCTTCTGTGGCGTCTCCGCACTGCGCCTTCTGTGGCGCCTCTGTACTGCACCTTCTGTGGCGCCTCCGCACTTCCGTAGCTGCAGCGCTCGAGAGATCACCCTTCACAGATTCGCTTTCAACTTCCCTTTCATAGATCAAACTTTTAAAACAATAACCCAATATTTCAGATCTTAAGATATTCGATTTGCAAGAATGAATTAGCCAAGTGATCTCCTTTGCTTTATATAGTCTTAGGCCTTTCACAATACCACGGGCCAAAACCATAGGATCAAAAAAACTGTTGGACTAATACCATGAACCAACCATGAAAGTACGTGAGATCAACACTTTTGACGAAGACCATGGTCCAAAACCATAGGTTCAAATACCAAGGACTAACTACCATGGACCAAAGGTAAGTTCTCCAACATATATGCGCTTTTCCTCATATGTTCAAATACCAAGGACTAACTACCATGGACCAAAGGTAAGTTCTCCAACATATACGCGCTTTTCCTCATAGGTTCAAATACCAAGGACTAACTACCATGGACCAAAGGTAAGTTCTCCAACATATACGCGCTTTTCCTCATAGGTTCAAATACCAAGGACTAACTACCATGGACCAAAGGTAAGTTCTCCAACATATACGCGCTTTTCCTTGCATGAAAGTGCGTGAACTTTTTCTCTACATGAAATAAACTTTTGTCTGCATAAAAGTGCGTGAACTTTTCTCTACATGAAATAAACGTTTCTCTGCATAAAAGTGCGTGAACTTTTCTCTACATGAAATAAAATTTTCTCTGCATATAAGTGCGTGAACTTTTCTCTACACTATAATTTATTATCTGAGATGAGTGGGTTGCCATCAAGTACAACATATGTATCATAATGCCAACAAACTCTAGGATTACTATTAAACCTTGGGAATATAAACGTTAATATTAATATTATAAACCTAAGGGATTATAAACATTGCAACAATGATTGTCATATTGAGACAATGTTTGTGACAATGCAACGTTGAATAGATATATGTATCATCCCAAGGTCAAATTATTAAACCCCTAATATAAAACCCTAATATTATAAAACTTAATATAATAAATGCTACAACCAATATTATATACCTTGATATTATAAATCCATGGGATTAATAAACTCAATGTATGAATATTATAAACCTAATAAAATAAACCCAATTTTAAAAACCTAATATTAAATCCCAATTCTATAATGTTGCATTGCGACACTTAATAAATTGCAATGTAATGTAACAATATAACAATGATTATGATAATGATTGTTGGATTGAGAAAATGCTTGTCATTATGCGACATTGGAAATATTTTTCTACCATTTTTATATCACAATACGAAACCCTAATATGAAACCCTGGGATTATAAACCTTAATAGTAATATTATAAACCCTAGGATTATAAACTTGTTTAATATATTAAATTGTATGTTTAATATATTAAATATGAAGATCAATATTATAAACCCAAAAACTATAAACCCTAAGATTAATATTATAAATTGTAATATTAATATTATAAACTGAACATATTGTTAATATTGTAAACGAATGGTATTAATAAACCAAAGGGATTAATATTATAAATCCATGGGATTATAAACATTGTGATAATAATTTACATATTTATTAATGTTGTAAACCATACAATTAATATTAAAACCTAGGATTAATATTATAAACCTAAATATCTATTATACACCCTAATATTGCAATGTAATGTAACTTTCGGACAATGATTGTCATTGATTGTCATAATGAGACAATGTTTGTCATAATGTGATATTCGAGAGACTTTGGTACCATTCCAATGTCTCAATATTAATTCCTAATATTAAACCTTAATATTATAAAAATATATATAATAAAATGTAACATTAATATTATAAACCCAAGGGATTAATAAACTCATTGGACTAATGTTATAAACCCAATATTAAACTCTAATATAAAACCATAAGATTAATATTAAATACTAAGTTTAATAGATTAAATATTAATAAACCTCTATGAACAGTGGGATTAATATTATAAATCCATGGGATGATTTCAAACCTTAGGCTTAATATTATAAACCATAATATTCAACCCTAATATTTGGTTCACTATGTTTAATTATGTCATCATGTTGTGACATAGTAAACTTAATCAACATTGGTGAAGGTTGAATAGGATAACCATGGCTAACTCAGACTAAATATGGTAAAACATTGTTGACTATGATTGTGTATGGTCAGCGAAAGTTAATTAATTAGTCAATAAACATTGTTGACTAAGGTTCTTTATATTTCTTGACAATAAATTACTAATAAACCTTAACATTACTATCATTAATATTTAATTAGTAAATATGAAATATTTATTAGTTTTATTAATATATACTATTACAAAGATTTTTATATTATTAATAGGTTCAGATAAATCTATATAATAAAGATTAATATTAAAGTTAATGAACTATATTCGTAAAGCTTATTAAACTTTATTATTATTAAACTTTAATATTAATATAAATTTTTTGTTTGCTTGAATCATATAGATTTAAACCTTGAATTTCATAATATATATATATAAGACTTCATAACATAATGGTGGCGAACTAAGCTCCCTATCTAAAATTAACATTAATATTATTAATAAAGTTATTATACTTTAAAATCTGATATTTTATAAATAAATAATTAATAAACATTAAATTTTATTAAGAAACCTTACTACTAATTATTAATAATTATTTCTAGATGTAGGAGGAGTTTCAAATGTTTAAACTTCAAAAATGGTTTGGATGATTAATATTTGATAACCCAAAATATTCTTCACGTAATTCTATATCCTATGCCCTCAATTAAGAGTTTGGTTAATGAAAGGTCTCATTTTTTTAGTTACAATAATTTATATGCCACAATATTGGTGTCAATCTCATTTGTGCCTCTTATTTTTTGTCTCTTCAAATCCGTTGTGTTTGTTGGAAAATGTAATTCCTAATTGTCTTATTTGTGACTTTCTATGTAAAGGAGTATGTTCCTATTTTATAGGATTGGTTATATCTATATGCCCCTAATTTGTTGTGTGGTTGAGATATTATCTCGACCAATTGATTGTGGCTCCAAGATAGTTTCCCTATCTTGAGAAAACACTTCTTCTATATATTTAATACAATAATTGATCAAAGAATATAGATTTCCTTACTGAAATTTAACATGGTATTAGAGCCCGTGAGGACCTGAAGGCTTGACCCGTCCTGAGAAAAAGGAAATAAAAAATTCTGCCAATGTTTAAAAATTTAACATGGTATCAGAGCCCACGAGGGCCTCAAGGCTTGGGCTTGGCCTTGACCTTGGCCTTGGCCTTGGCCCCTCTTGGGAAGAGGAAAAGGGAAATAAAGAGTTTCGTCAATGTTTGCTACTCCATTTATTTTTTTGGATTGTTTGTCCATCTATTGAAGTTGAATGAGGAACTAAGTGTGTTGACTATGGTCCTCCCTCACATGTTTTGGATTGGTTGGTTTAATTTCCAGATTTGCACATCCATTTTGCCATAAATGGGATCCAGCTCCCTTATTCCGTGTGGAGTACTGCTCGCTGGTCGATTGATTGCTCTGGTGGTGAGGTCGCTAACTTAGAGTGCCTACTTGGATAGTGTGTTGTGACTGAGGAGATCAAATCGTGAGAGTGGATTGTGGACTAAACAAATGTGTATTCCCATGTGGTATGTGTAGCTTGAGAGAGAAGCTACAGGATCGAGTCTGAGGTGTGACGTGATTGCGAAGCATGCACATCCCATGTGGAGAAGTTTGTCGAGCCTAAACTGTGCCAACATGGAAGTAGTGTAATTGAATGGGTGGCTTATTTGGCCTAGTGAGGGACGACAGAGCTCGAATGGAGGATTTTTAATTATGTGAAACTCTAATGGAGTTTTTTTAATTCTACATCACCTAGTTGTTTCGAGTGAATATGGAAATGAATTGGCTATGGAGTCTTCCTCGATTGGAAACATGAACTACAGTTTGCAGCTTTCTGTGCCTGCTGCGGCAGCGTTTGTTAAACAATTTGAGAGTGTTGTTGAAGGCATCAGGAAAACGAATAATGATTTTGTTGTTTGCATGGGAGAGATGCTGCGAAGGACTCGGATAGCCGTTTGGGTGCTCCTCTAGAATTGTGTCAGCAATGATTCTTCGTTGTTGCAGTTCGATGACCAACGTGATGAGGCATGCTTGGAAGCCCTGTGAGCTAGTACCAGATGCCAGTCAACGACGATGGAGAGCTGTCTATAGTGGAATGAGCCTGGATATTTGTCACATATTGTGGCCATTTACACTACTACATGTAGGGGGTTTTTAAGACAATATTTAAGACACATTTCAAGTCAATTGTTTTAACTTGAGACAAAAAGAAACTTGTGTATTGTCTTAAATATTGTCTCTAAGCGGGTGTGGAAAAATTGAGTGTCTCAAAATTTTATTGTCTTAAAAATTTGTGTCTATAAAGACAATATTGAACACATATTATTATTGTCTCTATAAAGACACATGAATTATTGTCTCTTAAGAGACAATTTCTTTTGTCTTTCTAGAGACAATTTCTTTTGTCTTTTTAGAGACAATTACATTTTTGTCTCTTTAGAGACAATAGCTAAGATTGTTGGGTTGTGTTATATTCTTTCCACGTAGTTAATAGGGGGTTTGAAGGGCACCCGGAACCCCACTTTATGGGGTCCGGGGCAGCGCCCCGGAAAATTTTGGTTTTGGACCATATGTTAGGTTGGGCGGACCCACCTATGGTTTTGTGCATGATTTTCGCACATGTTTTTTGGACGCGATAGTTTTCGGTCCATGGTATTGGATGCTTCAGCATGTATAAATATGTATTGTAACATTGAAAGGAACATAATGAAAAATCAAGCTGGTAGTCCCGATTTTGGGATCCAGGGAAAAATCTCTGTGCATATGTGTTTTATGTGTTATGCTCTCGCATTGTTTATTTTCTTTGTTTAAGAATTCGTATGCAGGTAATTTCTGTACAGGGTTAAAACCTACAAAGATTAAAAACATACTCTATAGAGATTATAGGTACATAATTTCAACTATTGTCTCTCTAGAGACAATATGAAAAAAATATTAAATAAAATTAAATAAAATATTTTTAAATGTTCTACAATTACATTTTTGTCTCTTTGGAGACATTAGCTTAGATTAAAAACATATTTTCTATAGAGACTATCGGCCCATAATTTCAACTATTATGAGAATATGAAAAAATATTTAAAAAAAAATAAACAAAATCATTTTAAATGTTTTTTTAAGGTGGTTTCAACATTTAAAGTTCCCAAATAATGATTCTAATTAGCTTAAATCTTCGTTCTTTATGGTAAAGAAAATATACAATTTTTTTGAAGTTAACAACAAAGTCATTTTAAATCTAAAAGAAAAAAAATTCCAAAACTTAACAATTCTCGAAAGCAACCTTGAAAATAGTAAGGCGGCACACTTAGATTTGCTGAATGACTTATATTTGCTGAAAATATATTCATGTCATTGAATGTCATTGAATTTGAACATGCAAGATCCTCTGCTGGAATTTCATTTCATGATATATTAGGAGGAAAAATAAAAGTGTTCAACATTTCTCCATCCTACAAGAGAGTTTACTCCAGTGCAAAGCTAAGTCCTTGAGAGTAACAAGAAATAATATTAGTTTCTAAACATCAGTTGAATAATCATAACTTCTACACAAAATATCAAACTCAAATAGAAACAAGTCAGGATCTTCATGAACTTTACCATGGAAATGAGGGAGAGTCGATGGCGAAATGTTCTTCATTTGTGCCATAGTATCGGGGTCCACAATTGGAAACGCAAACGTGGATTGTTCCCCACTTACCTGGTTTTCATCAGTCCTTTCCTCATGATCTTCATGGTCTGCTATTGTTTCCCTTTTGCTCCCAACGAACTGAACCACACCTGAACTATTTTCACCAGAATCCAGGAGGACTATTCCTGCATGATGGGTTTCAATTGGATTGGGCTTCCTACACACAGAATGAGACCCAATATGAGAATGGTTTTTAGAATTACTTCGGCCTTTAGTGGGCTTTTAACCCCTATCTTTTCAAGGAATTCATTTCAAAAAAGAAAGAAAAATAAACAAAAAAATTTCTAGTAAAAATGTTGTCAGAAATCAATCAACACTAGTAAAATTCCTTCAAAGAAGCTTTTCCAAAGAATACTGCAAAAATGAAGGAAAAAATACCTCTATAGTACAATCGGAAAACTATAACCAAATCAAATCGCCTCCTCAGTAATGGCGCCAAAATGTTGGGTGCAGAAATTACATTTAAGCAAACTCCTCAACACTTAATTGTCAAGCCAGGGGATTCGTAAACATAGAGACAAAGCACAGGCAATGCCAGAGATGGTATGGATATTTATGATGTTAATTGCTACTTTCTTTAAAGGAAATATTGAAGAAGCAAACTAAAGAAAGAAAAATGCAACTTGAACCATCAAAATAATCTAGACTGGAACAAGGAAGAATGCATTTGCAAAAGACATTTAAAAATAAAGGAGCAATCACTCAAGCTAACTATTGATTAACTACTGAGTGTGTGCTTTTCTTTAGCAGAGACACTTTAGTAGTCTCAATAGATGGGCACTTCCAACCTGCTTATATAGAGATTTCCTTCTTGCACTAATCTATCTTGCACTGGTGCAGTCTACTTACACTCCTGCAAAAACAGAAATTTATGTAGAGGGTATGAATAGTGTCTATAGTAAAGTTGTTTTCCTTCGTGCAAGGGCTTGAACTTTCTCATGTTCAGAGCACTCAGATCTTGTGACAAGAAACTAGTTCTTGCACAAGATGAAAGCTTCTTACACTTAGTATTTAATTCTTGAAATAAGAGATTAACTACTACAAGTGCTGTGAAATCAAATTGCACACATAAAAATGAATGTTTTTTATTTTAACAAAGTGGAGAAATAAAGAAACAATCTGTATAATTTATCCTGTCATGAAATATTAATGAAAGCAAGAAAACTATTGGAAGTAAACTTAAAAGGCTTGCTACATCACACCAATGTGCACTAGCTGCTTGGATTAGGTGGGAAAGCCAAATCAAATAGAACTACAGAAAGTGAATAACACACTAACCTGCACTGACGCAGGTTTATTTCTCCTACTTGGACCAAGCGAGGAAAACCAAATCAAACAAAACTACAGGAAATGAATAGCACACCAACGTGCATTGGTGCAGGTTTATTTCTCTTGCTTGGACCAGGCGGGGAAAACCAAATCAAACAGAACTGTAGGAAATGAATAGCACACCAACATGCACTGGTGCAGGGTTATTTCTCCTACTTGGACCAGGTGGGGAAACCAATCCAACATCGGATGCAGGAAAATAAATTCTATCTACTTCACGTTGCGGATCTGCTTTCACTCAAATAGGAATTCATGTGTTGTACATTAAATCACACTTGGCAGTAGAAACACAAATTACAAGAACATAAAATAGGGTAAACATGCTGAGTTGGCTGGGCCCTAGACAACCAGCCCATTTCCCTTTTAAATAGAAATGCTTCTCAGCACTTTATCAATTCATCAACTTCAAACAAAAATAAGATTCATGAAAACACAAGGCAAAGCTCCCTTCTTATTAATTCATAGAGGCAAATACATGTGTGATTACACAGTCTAGCCTAGATTTGGGTGATAACAAAAATACAACCCTGTTACTGCCTTCCTAGTTATATCTCTATTCTATACAAACTTATCAAGAACTATCTTGTCCTATTTACATTCCTTGTTATATAGATCTTGGTCAAAGGCCAAAAGGATCGATTAACTGATTACATAACTGATATGAAGAATTTATCTTTCGACCTTCAAAATTAGGCAGTTTAAAAAACTAGCCATAGCAAATGTCCAACTGTTTGTTCTTCATAAATCCCATCTTAGCTACCTCTAGATTGCCTTGCTATCATAGCTAGAGCTCGTCTGCCTTCAGATCTAACCTGTTGTCACCACTGAAGCGGCAAAAAACAAGGTGGTGATCAAGGAGGTCCGGATATGTTGCAAAGATTCGTTGTGTTGGCACTGGTGCAAGATCTGATCCTACACTAGGATCAACGGTCATGGTAAGCACTTGACTATCAAACAAAATTGGAGATATCGGTAAGTTACAAGAGTGATTATAAGCAAGAAATCACATGAAAAATAATTAATTAATGCTAAGTTAAGTTTAAAATATGAAATATAAAGTTCATGCGAATTATATCATCGTTCTTGGACTAGTGCAAGATGAGGGCTTATAAATGAGGTAAAGCACCAATAAATGGTTATGATTTAGGAAGGGAAAAATGGTCAAAAGGAAGCAAAATAGGGGGCTGACAATGATAGGGTTAAAAAATTCATTGAGCGCATTTATCACATCTACCAACAAGTCCATGACATAATAGATAGAGTCAATGCTAAGTAAAAGCAACATCATCATCAACATCAGGCACCACATAACTTCCAGATGGGCAAAAAAGTTTAGTTAAATTTGCAAAAGGAGTGCCTTGCTCCGCCCAACCGCAAGCTTATCTCGATCTTATATCGGCCATAGACCATCACCAATGTTGTTGAATACAATTATTTCGAGCTGAATATCCCAGTATTCCCTGGACTACACCCAGTGTTCATTGTGGTTCACCTTCAGCCATACTTTCCACCATTACTGGACACATCAGACATTGCAGAACATCTCACACCAACCGAGCTAAGCCTAGACTGCATGGAACAGGCCACAACTGATTAGATCATGAACACGTATACCAAGAACACTCACCATCAGAAGATCCAACTATATCAAGTTGTAAAGCTGGCCAACCCCTGCACCAAGGCAAGTGGTTCACCAGGGATGAAGTTGAGTAGAAGTTTCTCCATCTCATGGAGGCACTCAACATAACGGGGACCATTTAATCCTAAGGGGAGAGGATTGATCTAGGTGGATATTGGTGGTCGTCCACCTATTCCACTTGGACTCCCAACATTTTTACTTTCAGTTTCCTTAATTGTAGCACAAATTACTATTTTTTGGCATTTCTTTGGGTCCCCAACTTTCACAGTTGTTTTGATGACCTAAACGACGCTTTTTTTTGGAAAATGGGAAAACAAGAGTCTCTTAATTATATTTGAAGTCCAAATTTGTATCCCTTGCATAAATATTTCTAACAAGGTATTGTGCACATCAAACAAAGATCATATTCCAAATTTAGGACCCTGGGAAGTTGATGTAGACAATTTACCCAAACGAGGCCCACAATTTTTGTGCTTCATCTCGTAGGGTTAGATTTTTTGATTTTTAGGGTTTTCCATTGTTTCTAAATAATAAATAGGCCTTTGAGCCTCATTGTAACATTGTTCAAAGGCATTTAGCTGACACACCTCTTCTCAGAGATAAACTACCATCACCCAAGCTAGTTTATTTCCATTATGGATGTAAGTATATTTTAGTTACTTGATATTAATGAAATGAAGTTTATTTTTGGTTTCATATCTCTGTTTATATTTATATCTATATTTTTTTGTGTTCCTGCAAAATTCTGGATCATTTGTAGACCCCACTTCCTTAAGTGGGGCTAAGAGGTCGGGTCATGTCATAGTAAATCTTCGTCTCATGTTTACCTAGGTAGGCTAGTGAAGTTCGGTAAATGTAAGAGGGGTAGTTACAAATCCTTAAATACTGGTGTCAATTGTCTCTTAGGATCTTTAAAATTACTCCTGAACACTATGATATCATCTAAGTATACCACAACGAAGCTATCTAAGAACAGATGCAAGACCTCATTCATCAAAGTAAAAAATGTAGCATACAAATTGCTCAAACATAAAGGCATAACAAGGAATTCATAACTTCCATATCTTGTTACCATGGATATCTTAGGTTCATCACCCTCTACAATATAAACATGATAGTAACATTATCATAAATCGAGCTTCGTGAACACTTTGGCTTTATGAAACTTATTGAAGTAATATGCTACTAGTGGAAGGGGGTACTAATTCTAGAGTATATAATAGTTCAAATGTTAGTATTCAATACACATCCTTAGTTTATCCATCTCCTTATTCTTATGAAAGAGTATAGGAACACCATAAAGGGAATTGAGAAGGACAAAGGAATCCACATCAAATAACTTCATCAATTGCTTCCTCAACTCATCCAACTCTTGTCATGGCAACCGATAAAGAACTATTGTCGATGGTGGAGCACCAAGCTCAAGTTCAATGTGATGGTTGACTACTATTCTTAGAGGGAACAACTTTATAAACTCATCAAACATATTGTTTGCACATCACTCCAACATATTATAAGGTTTTCATGGAATTGTAATCCCCATTCCATCATCTCCTTCTTCCTTAAGCACTGCTACATATATCTAGGCATTTGACTTTTGTTCTTCTCTTTTCATGATTTTTGCAGCCATCAACTACAACTTCTCCTTTTACTTCTCTCATGTGTCTACGTGAACAACCCATTTCATGTTGTCATCTAAGATAATGAGTTGGTCCATCCATGGTATTTGGATAATGTAGCCAAATTCTTTGGAATACCTATGCATTCTCCCTCCTTCTCCTTCTAATGCTTGGAAATAATAGTAAGGTAGGCCAGTTGGTTCCTTTACCCCAGTGGAAGCCAACCCTTATCAATGTTAAATTTTCATACTTTATTTGATCCTTAGAACAAAATCCTCACGCTGGAACAGGTTACATCACTATGTTGCCTCCCCCTTTCCTAATTTCTATACCCCATTCAAGGGACTTAACTTATAGGACAATGAGCTTGACACTAGTCACTTTCAATGCATGTAGCCTTTGCATTTAATGACCAATTTTAACCAAGACAATAAATAGTCAATGTGGATTGCGAGGTGCCTCCCCATGGCACATTAGCTGAGAGGGTGGGGCATCTAGAGTTTCAGGTTTGACATAAGTTCCACTCTATTGATTGAACAACAAATATTTTGTGGTGGAGCATCAAAGACTCCCGCTGATTATGGGGGGAGGGGGGGGAGAGTGATCCCTGATGTTAGTGAAGAGGGTGTGTCTGCAATGGAGGCTCCACTCTCTTATGACCTTTGGATGTGGTCTGACACCCTCTCAAGCTCTTAACAAATTTTTCTCTGTGGTAATCAGATGATAACTCAAAACAATCAATGATCTCAACACTTTGTATCGACTAATAATGAGTTTAATGACTTACTAATGGTCCCACATTTTGTGTGGTGCATTACACCTGATGAAAATCTCAATGTGGCAGCTCTTTAATAGATCTTGATGAGAGATAAATATTATATTTAGAAAAGAAGTTTTCCAAAGGAAATTTGTTTGTTGTTTCTGGGGTTGTTCCTTGGTTGTCACAGTAGTGTACTCATTGTACTAGTATCGGATTTGCATAGTTTGTTCACAACCTCATTTTGGCTAACCATGCATTTCAAGTTCTGCCCCTTAAAAACCTCCTCTATTGCACTCGTTATTGTGTTATTAGTAAAATATTCACCTTCCCAAGATGAGTATTAGACAAGGTTCTTTATTATCAATAGAACATATCTTGTGCACTCATTCACATAGAGAATTGAGATGACTACAAGGAATCTAGATCACACATATAATACATATGTAAAACAAAAATTAAAGCACGTTCTAATAACGATAACTTAACATATTTACATAAAGGGTTACATAATCTTCCACTGTGAGGTACAGGCTCTTGTGTTTCTCCTCAACTTCCTTGAGCTCTACTCCTCTAAAGCTAATAAACTTCTAATTGTACATACATGAATGGTTTTGACTCGCTAGAGAATATCATAATAGAATAAAGGTGAATTGGAAATCTATCCCGAACTACTAACACTTCAACCTAGCATTTGTCACATTTACAAAGGCCAACATGGGAAAATATTAGTGCACCAAAACAACCTAACAACCTAATAACACAAATTACTTCAGTTTGTGGATATTTGTGATTATATGAGTTTTTATTATTCTATAATTTCACACAATTTATCTTTGAGGGAATTTCTTCCCCCTACGAAATGTAATGAACCCCTTGGGTCTAATGAAAATAGCTAAGTTGGGGTTGATGCTCCTACATCAAACTCCCAAGGTTGAAAATTTATGACCTCCTTGTCATATGTCTTCCAATTTATTCTAGTCCTTCTCGATCGCATACTTTGTCTTATTTATAGTCATGATCTTGTTCCACATGCTCTTTTTCTATCATAAATATTCCAAGGTCCAATTCTGTGATTTTTTGTGGTCTTCTCACTTTGCTAATGTAATCCTTTACAACTAGTCTTAATATAATATTTGTGGCTTCCTTCCCTTCATGTATTATGACCTTTTATTTAGTGATTTTTTTTCCCATTATTCCACCATTATATCAAGGCTAACATTTGAGAAAAACATAATCTAGCCAATCTAGTCAGGGTTCTTTGGAGAGGCATCCTATTTTAATATGTTTTTTGAAAAACATTCACTACAACCATGCACCATTTATTGTGTTCTCCTTCACCACCATTTTCCTTAAATGTCCCCTCTTCTTTAATGAGATTTATTCTTAATTCAATGTAGGGGCACACATCCTCTTTGAAGACCTTGTATGCTTTGGTAATTATAGCACTTTTCAACAAATTCAGGATTCCTTCATATTATTGCTCAAATTAGAAACTCTTCTCACTTCCATTCTCGTTAACTATCTTTCTTGAGATTTATTCTTCCTTCAATATTCCTCTTGAAGAATATTCTACTGCATCTAATTCCTTCTTCCTCCTTTCATTAGGGAGATGATTTCTTTTCTTCCTCTTTGAATATTTTCTTGCTTCCTATAACTTTATAAACCATTTATTTCCTCATCAATTGTAAATTGGAATTGCTTCCACCATATTTCCCCTTCACCTATCAAGGTAATGATAGAAAATGATGTTGGGCATGAGAAATTTATCTTATTTATCACTCTATATGGACTTTCTAACCCATATTCATTAAATGGAAGAAACCCCTCCGTTAACCTATAAACAATGAATCCACTAGACCATACCTCAACTAAAGTACCATCATATTTCTTAGGGGTAAAAACATTAGGTGCCTCGGAATTTGGTGTTACACCAATTTTGTGCACAAGACCATCTTCCCCTAATTGTTGGGGTGAGGCACTTAATAAAAAACATGATATTTCCAAGTTTGCATGAGAATCAAGGAGAACATTTCCAAGATTTAAATTGCTATGGTAGAAAACCTTACTATAAAAATAATCAACAAAATCCATAAGTTGTTGGAAAAGTTTGTGTGCTTCATTTTCACTGAGCCATTGTTGATGAAGAATTTAGTTGAATAGTTCACCTCTAGTGATAAGATATTAAATAAAATAGATCTTTTTCATGACTTCATGATTCAGTACTGCATTTCACTACCTATCATATGAGTTCTCTTGTTGTAGGAACATTATTAATTGAAAATTTTGTGCCTCATTAACAACACCCTTATACTCACTAGATGCTCCTTTAGCATGTTCGATAGTTGAGTCTCAAATGTTAGTTTAGACTTCCTTTACCTCATTTTCTTATCAAGAATTGGACTTGTAATCATGAGAAAAAATTTCTCTCCCCAGAAGTCAACATACTTTGATATTCATTCAACAAAAATTTATCCACTAAAGGTAATCCAATTTCCCTAACATATGTAGCTTCCTTCCTCTCACGTTGACTAGGAAATACACTCGTTTCACTATCAGAAATCTACTTTGCCTCATTTGAATGCCCAAATCCTCCTTGTGTATGTATGTTAGAGCTAATTATACCTTATCTCATTCCCTTTTGACAGCCTTTAATGATTGTCCACCTTCATTACGTATAGAACCTACATTCACACAAACATTGTCAAATTTAAAATATCAAGGATCTCTAGCCTCATCTTTTATCATTAGCTTCTTCTGTTGTTATGGAACTTTCACAGAGTCCATGAGACTTTCCATCCATCTCCTCTCCTCATATTCATCATCGTATTTATCAAGGAATTCTCCCTGTTCTATTCCACAAAGGTAAACATCCTCTCTGGCATACTCATTTTTTATTAGCTCTTTCCTCTCTAACAAGGAACTCAAACTGTGCTTCAAACTCTCTTGAAGCATAGGTCATTTCACCTTTTTTTCTTAACAACCAACCGTGGTTTTTGTCTCCTTCAATTTCTTGTAGTAGTTGCATCAATATGCAAAGCCTCTCCTTTAACTCAACAAACTCTTTGTCAAATTCCTCTTGATTCATCCTTCCCCTTATGCCATTCATTTTGAAATATTATTTTCTCTATCATGGATTCCACTTGAACCTTTGTAATCACAATTAGTTTTCATATTAATTCCTCCTTTGTGACCTTTTTTGAGTTGCAATCAAGCCTTGGTAACATGTCATTCCCATTAACTCTTTACCCCAATACCTCACAAAGCCTTCTCTATAGCTTAGCCTTCTGTAATTCCTATGGTTCTCTCCTATAGAACATGTTTAGGACTCCTTTCCCTTTTGGGATTTTTCACTTTTCTTACCTTCTTTTCATTGAGGACTTCCTTTGCCCTCTACCCTCTTCCAACCTCTGATTGAAGAAATTATGTTACAACCTATTACTATAAGGGTTCTTTGCCTCAGGTCTCCCCCTCCTCCTACTACCTATAATTTATCAACATCCTAATGGTTAAAATAAAATTATCAAACCAGATTCACCTGCCATATCTCCTGAACATTGAGATCTTTTTTCATTCAAGAACATGAATGGTTCCCCTTTGGATATCATCACTTCCAACATTTTTTCTCATTAAAACACAAAGGTATACAATAATTGAATATATGTGAGCTTCATTCCTTTCTCCTCAACTTTGACATCATTATTGAGGTGTTGTTAACCATCTCCAATTCTTCTATTGTATATTTCACCACTTATAAAAAAATTTCTCCCAAGAGCAATAACTTTAATCTATGCTCTTTGCCTTGCTCTCTCCTTCATAAGTAGTCTAGTCAAATCTCTTGGGTGGCTACAATTTCTCTCTACTCACTTCCTTTATCTCTTGATGCTAAAAGGGTTGTAATGTCCTTTGGCACCTCTCTGATATAGGTAGCTTCTCTAGACTCCGTATGCATTCACCCTAATAGTATTTCTAATGCTTTGTAGAAATATTAGGGTAGGCCCATTGGTTCCTTTCACCTTATGGTATCTAACCATTAATCATGTTAACTAAACACAATTTATTGGAGCCTTGGCACAAAATCAACAAACTGGAACTCGTTATTTGATTATGTTGCAACATTTCCATTCAATTTCTCTAGCCCCTCATGGGGACGTAACTTATAGGACCATGAGCTCAAGATTGTGTGCTTCTACTATGTGTGACCTTATTGTTTAACGAGGATTCTTAAGACTCGTTATTTGATTATTAACCATGAAATTCAATGAAGGATATGGATTGTAGGGAGACTCACCTTATGACATCAGCTGAGTGGGGGAGGTGGGTTCTGCACTCGCAATTCGAGCTTGAGGTTCCACTCTTTCAATCGAATGACAGGGATTTAATGGTGGAGGATTAATGAGAGTCATTGAATTATAGGGGGGTGATCCTTTACATTAGCAAGGTCGAGGTTCGTAATCATGGTTCCACTCTCTTCTTTCCTTTGGACATGGTTCTTCCCTCTCTCGATCTCTCAATGAATTTTTCTCGATGATAATTGAGTGACTATTTACAACCCTCTATGAGTTCAACAATCTATGCAAATTACTAATGAGTGTATTGCCTTATTGCCAGTACGACATTGACTATGGCGGCTTACATCCAATGAATATCTCAATGCGTCTTATCCTTAATATATGTTTCCAAGAGCTACAATTTCATCTTGGATAACTAGTTAATGTTTTTACTAGAAATATGGATATGGTTTGTGGGGTTGTTCCCCAATTGTCACAACAACGTGATTTCTATATTAGTATTTGAAATTTTGCATGATGTGTTCACAAGCCGACCTCGAGTTACCATGCATCATACGATTTACCCTTTTAGTGGCCTCCTCTAATGTGCTCATTCTCATGTTATCTATAAAATCTTACCCTGTCTAGGTCTCATATTAGGACATGTCTCTTTATTGTCATAGGAACATATCCCCTTCACTCATTTTCATAAGGCATCTAGATGAGTACAAAGGAATGTAGAACACACAAATAATATACATGTAAAACAAAAATTAAAACTTATTTTATTAAATAGAATAGAACATATTTACATAGAGGGTTACATAATCTTCCACTCTGAGCTACAACCTCTCGTGCTCCTCCTCGATATCCTTGAGTTGTATTAGACTCGAGTTAATTAAATTCTAACTGTACATACATGTTTAGTTCCTACTTGCTAGAAAATATCCTAATAGAGTTAGGTGAATTAGACACATTTCTCAAACTAGTAACATCTCAACTTGGCCCTTTTAGCTTTTACAAAGGCCCACTTAGTCATAATACCATCTCATCAATATAACCTAATACCATAATAACCCCGATTCTTTTAGGGTTTAGGAACTTGTAATGATAGGAAAGTTTATTATTCTATATTTATGCACATTTTACATTTGAGGGAATTTCTTCACCTAGGAAATTTCATGGCCCCCCTTGTGTGTAATGAAACATACATTAGTAGAGGTCGATGCTCCTACATCACGGGACCACAAGACTTCCTCTAAGGAAATGCTATCCTAACATCACCTCAAATTCATCCATCGAGATCACTATGAAATCCAAAAATCCCTTCCAGCCATGAATATGAACTCTAACATTTGCTAGCAATCATACACTATCTTAGCCTTGGACTTGTCTACTTTAACCATTATACTGCAGGTTACTTTCAACCCAAGTTGTTTAGTCTAAATTTCCTAGAAGAAAATATGTGAGGCACCTGAATCTTCAAATGAACACGAACCAAAACAATTGACATACCTCTTAACTTGCACATCTCCATCTTAGATACACTATTTAACTACAATACTTTCATTGAGTGGTAGCTTTGATCCCACCTACCATGACCTCACGACCTTAAGGCCTCTCGTTGTTGTTTTTTTCCTTCCGGCAGACATTTATCCTCTTAATAGGATATTCAAATGAACATAAACCACAAAAGCTTCACATACCTTTTAACTTGCACATATCCATCTTGGGTGCGTTAATGAACTACTTAACTTCCATTGAGTGGTAGTTGTGGTCGCACCTACCACGACCCCAGATCCTCCTACACTCAAAAGATGTCTTTTTGGCCCACGGATCCCTCTGATGTGTAACACGTATGTGTTTCACAACTACCTAATACAATGTTACTTCACACAGATTGTCATCAAACAAAATGCAGTAATAACGGTGTCACATCATCTAGACCCCCAAATTCGTTCACTCGGTGCCAAAATTCATTCCAACCAACTCGTCCTATGCCCTCGTCTTTCCTGTCTCATCTCGACCTGGTCTCCTCTCCGGTGCCCTCCTCTCGTTCCGTCTTGGCTCATTGCCTTTAAGGAATCCTTGGCACGCATTGCCCTACGAAGAAGAAAAAGTACAAAGAAAATTAAAGTCTGTTCGACAAGGGAAAACAGTTCGAGAAACTTGAACTTCTGAGTATATTCAGACTTGTTAGGAGATAGAACGGCATAAAATAAATTAAATGTTGTCGAAGTCACAGAGACATTAAACATCAGCAAAGACCTTGTTTATTGATTAAATATATGTACTAAAATAATGAATAGTTTATTGCTTTATTTATCTACTTCATTTAATATTATATTATTTATATTTAATAGATAAAATGGAAAAATAGTAAATATAATTATTGATTATTTGATGATGTTTAATAAATGAAAAATTAAAAAATTTGATAAGAATTTTTAATCATGGTTTTGTTTTACACTATTTAAAATGGATTTTTGAAAATACAAATTATTTAAACATTAAAAAATATTATTTTAAAAACATTTTATAAAATATTCATAAACTATATATATATATATATATATAAAATCAGTCCTTTTAATAAATTCAGAAATGGTGGACGGGGTTTAAGATGCTTTGCCTAAAATACCTTAACATCTTGGTAATCAGTGATCAAAACATTATTGCTATTGGCAAGTCCTTAGGAACCAACCACATGAGGAAGAAGTTAATACGAGGGAGCTTTTAAAAAAAAATATTTGATGGTAATAATTAATTTTGGAACATCAAAAAATTAAATATAGCAATAAAAAGTTAAATAATTAGAAATAAAATATTATTATTATTATTATTATGGTGTCGGTTAATCACCATCATTAATATTTTATACAATTTTTTTGATAAAATTTAGATATCGAATAAAAAAATACCAAAATAATAAATAAAAAGCGCTATAATTACCATTCGTTCAATCCACCTTAAACTTGTTGTAGTGTTATTATAGAGATTCATGACAAGTGTGTCGTTTATAGAATATGACGACAAGTCTGTCTTTATTGACGGAACGTATTGATTAATCTTTTGATCATTCTTGCTTCACGGCAAATTCCACTGTTTTTGAATTTCATATTTGATTTTTAACTTGAGCTTTCCATTAAAGTTAGGGCCGGCCCTTCATTTATTCACTGAAAGCGAATTTTCTGTGCTTTCAAAGTCTTTTAGAGATTGATGTTCGATGTCTGATTGGGATGTTCTGATAGAATATATTTCCATTGGTGATTAACTATTGGTTTTTTATCTAACTATTAACACAATTATATTAATAAAAATGGTTGATATAAGAATTAAGAGCCAATTTAATATATATCATATTATAAATATGTCATTCTATATTAATATTAATTATGGATCAAATAAATAGTATATTATAAATTTCGCATTATGAATTTTAATATGAATATATTAATTATGTATTAAATAAATATTGTATTAATAAATATTAATATATTAAAATATATATTAAATAGGTATTTTGTTAATAAATTAATTATTAATAAAATAATATCTCTGGATTAATATTAGAAATCCAAAAATTAATAAATTCTATGATTACCGTTAAACCCAAGAGATTATTAATATTATAAATTCAAGGGATTAATAAAGGTAATGTTTAATATTAAAACTTAGAATTAATATTGAAGGCAAAGGATTAAATGCTAGCATTAATATAAAAACCAAGGGATTAATAAACCCTAAGATTAATATTATAAATTCTTGGTTTTGATTTGTTTGCATCTACTAACCACCCAAATCTAAGAGTATAAGAAAGGATTTTTCAATATCCATCCCTTATGATTGGCTATAATTCCACTCTCTTCATTGAAATTCATCCAAACCCAAATGAATTTTCGTTGTTTTTGTGAACAGATTAATAAACCCTAAGATTTATATTATAAATCCAAAGGATTAATAAACCCAAGAGATTAATAAACTCAAGGAATTATTAATATTATAAGCCCAATGATCAATAAACCCAAGGGATTGATATTAAACCGTAAAATTAACATTATAAACCATAGTATTCATGTTAAACCATATGAATATAAAATCTAAGATTAATATTAAACCTTAGTATAAATATTATAAACCCCAATATTAATGTATCAAAGCTAAAATAAATATTATAAGCCTTAACCTATTATGAATTAATATTATAAACCAAAGGGGTGAATATTATAAATCCAAGATATTAATAAATCTAAAGAATTAATTTTATAATATGAAGGGATTAATAAACTTAAGTTATTATTAATATTATAAACCCAGGGGATTAATATCAAACCATAGGTAGAAACTCTAAGATTGATATTATAAACCTAAGGAATAAATATTAAATTATAACATCAATATTATAAGCCCAAAAGATTATAAACCACACGATTAATACTAAACCCTAGGATAATATTATAAATCTTATGATTAATATATTAAAGATAAGATCAATACTAATATATATCAAAGGGATTAATACACCCAAGGGACTATTAATATTATATACTCAAGAGATTAATATTAAACCCAAGAAATTAATATTATAAATCTCAGAATAAATATTAAACAATAGGAATATAAATGCTAAGATTAATATTATAATCTCAAGGGATTATAAATCTAAGGGATTAATATTAATATTATCAACCCAAGGGATTGATAAACCCGACAGATTAATAATATTATAAACTCAAGGGATTAATAAGCCCAAGAGATTGTAAACCTTAGGACAAATATCATAAACACTATTATTATAAACCTTAATATTAAAAGTCGTAATATTAATATTATAAACCCAAGGGATTAATATTAAACCTTAGGATTAATACTATAAAACTTGGGATTAATATTATAAAACTTAATATTAAACAATAATATTGTAATGGAATATAACCTTGTGACAATGAGTGTTAGATTGATTGTTGCATTGAGATAATGTTTGTGAGAATGTGATGTTGGATGATATTATAAAATAAAGGGATTATTAATATTATAAACCCAAAGGATTAATACACGAAAGGGATAAATATTATAAACAAAGGGGATTAATATTGAACCCTAGAATTAATATTATAAAACGTCAAGATTAATATAAAACCATAGGAATATCAACCCTATTATTAATATTATATACTCAAATGATTAATAAACCAAAGGGATTACTATTTAAAACACACGGGATTAATATTAAACCTTATGATTAATATTATAAATCGAAGGGATTATGAACTCTGTGATTATTATTACAAACCTTAAGATTAATATATCAAACCTAAAATTGCATAAATACCTTGAAATTTGCACTTCCTAATGAATTCATACTAAAAACAATAGACATGAATTTCTTCTACTCAATCTGTGGAAGAGAAATGATATGATAGAAACACATGCAATGACATAATCACAATCAATATAGTTTTTTACTAGGGAACCCTACTTGGAAAAACCCCTCCTCTAGTCTCATTTTCAACTAAGGATTTAAATTCAACACGCTTTGAATAAGCCTCATCTTTCTTGTTCATGAAATAGATCAAACTTTTGTGGGAAAATTCATCAATAAAAATCATATAATACATGTTCTTTGTAGTTGAGACTGTAGAAAATTGTCCACACACATCTTAGTGAACTCACTCAGAGATATCTCGAGCTCTGCTATCTCAGCCATGGAAGGAGGATTTAACATATTTTCCAAGAATTCATCACTTGCAAACATCATTTTGATCAAGGGTGCATTATGGAAGTCTGGTGGTGATATGTTTCATTATTTTCAATTACCCATGGTGTGGGTGTCCCATGCACCTATCCTAGATCTCTTCAAAATATTGACCCTAAACATGTTCTTCTTTGCTACTCAACGTAGTGCATGCATCCACCTATAGCTTTTCCAAAATTTTAACTCGAACACCAGTTTATTTTACTTGTACAGTAGCAACATGCTTCAGATAATTCTTCCCTCTATTGAACACCACATCATATCCTTTGACTTCAAGTACAACTATTGAAATCAGATTTTTCTTCAAACCAGGCACATACATCACATTATTTAGGTAAATATGGTAACCTGACTTCCTCTTCGATAAGACAGTGTCAATCGCTTTAGTTCTATACATTCCATCATCTCCCTCTATGTGTAATTGTAGGTCCTTCTCCTTTAATCTATTGACTAACTCCTTATCTCTTGTTATATGAAATGAAACACCAAAGTCTAAGTTTCATATAATACCTCATACAATACTTTCCATGCAAGTAATGAGGGTGAAATCCAAATTGAATTGTGATGTGACATCATATCGTCCTGCTCCTCCTACACACTTCTTACTGGATTTCTTGTGTTGACACTTGGTTGTATAGTGTCCATATTCATGGTAGTGAAATCATTTAAAGGTCTTTCTTCTTTCCATGGTTTTAACTATTTTCCTCCATGCCTTGGACCTTTTTTCCTTTGGTTTTATTTCCTTTGCCTGTTAAAGTAAATTTTTATTATTCCTAATCAAATTTGGCTGTGACACCATCTCTAGTGCTTCTTCTAATCTCCTCATTCATGAAGTTAGTACAAAGACTCTCCTAATCTAGGAGCTTGTCACTTCCATTAACCGAATCCTCACAGTTATGCTAGGACTTCAAAAGACCAAGGAGTGTTGAGCTCACAAGTTTAGATGATGGTACATTTTATCAGACTTATCCAAGTTCATCTCTCACCCAAGTGGATCTAGATAGGTATTGAACAACAATTTCATTTTTACCCATTCGAATGTTCCTATGTATTATTTTTTAATGTCAATTTCTTGGCATAATTACTACTTTATAATGTATCTGTAAGGTTTTTCCACATTGCATAAGAAATCTCCTTTCCATGCAAATTCGAAACTGCATGGTCTCTCACTCCCTCTAGGGTAATCCTCCTAGATTTTGCAGTATCTTTCTTCCACTAAGCCAGTTGTAGTGCATCTGATGTTGTTTGTTTTGGAATATGTGTGTCTTTTTATTCTAATACCCCATTTTTATCCAACACAACGCACGTTTTGTCTTTCCAAGCACAAAAAAATGAAGTTACCTCCAATGAATACTTAGCCTAAATCAATTGAAAGACATTGTTTCTACACTAGATAAATTAATGCACTTGAATTCGTGCACCACAAATTTTATATTCGAAATTTTTCTAAGAGATGATCAGGAACCTGTTTTCTATGTAGTTTTCAATAGCTCTAATAGTATGTAGAAATAACTTGAAATTTGCAGTTATTAATGAATTCACACTAAATACAATAGACACAAATTTCCTCCACTAAATTTGTGAAAGGAAAAACATACAATAGAAACACATGCAATCATTCAATCATATTGAACACAATTGTACCAGGGAACCCAACTAGGAAAAAACCCTCCTCTGTTTGTATTATATTAGATGAGAAAAAATATCTATTACAACAAAAACCGCAATCCTTGAAGATCAACTTGCACTGCAACACTGATATCCTCCTCTTGAGTCTGTTTTGCGTAATACTTAGGAAAAATTGGCTTCTTGTTTCCTCCTATTTGTTTCCACAATTCCTTCTCCTAAATAATAGGGAATCTCCTATCTTGTATGCAAATACCAGGAGAATTAGCTCACCTTCTCAAAGCAAACTATGTACACTCACTAGTGTACAATAATGATTACAATTATGTAGTTTTCCTCAACTCCACTAGGCAATTCGAATTGCATCCATGACTAGGGCTATTTTTAGTAAACTGACTATTTAACTTAGAAATCAGTGAGTTATCAATAGTTACAACTACTCAAGTGAAATAATACTGACTATATTCTATACTAAATCTTATATAACTAAGTTTCACTAAATATAAATCCATTATATTTCTAGATCTTAGCAATCAACGCATGCAAAACTCTACTTCTTTCTCACAAACTCGAATGGACTCGCTTAATTGAGCGAATTGGCCATCTCATTCGTGCTAACTATTTCACAACTCATCTTGCTAACATGGATATTAGAATTTCTACATTTGACTAAAGAACAAGTCAAATAAAGTCGGTTCTTGCTACAATTTAACAAAAATTAATATTATAAACCCAAATGTTATAAAACCTAAAATAACATTATACATATACGATATTCTTATTATAAACGCAAGGGATTAATAATATTATAGTCCTGATATTAGACCCTAATATTGCAATGTAATGTAACATTATGACATTGATTGTTGTATTTAGAGAGTGTTTGTCACAATGCGACATTGGATAATATTATAATACCAAGGGATCAATATACAAATGAGATTAATATTATAAACCTATTGGTTTAATATTAAACCATAGGATTAATATTATAAACTCGAGTATTAATATCAAACCCTGAGAAAATAAACACTATGGTTAATGTTATAAGTACTAATATTATAAATGCTAATATATTATAATGCATATTATGTATTAGTAACACAAAACCAATAGAATAATATTAAACCCTAGGATTACTATTGTTAATCCAAGGGATTACAAAGCATAGGAATAATATTATAAACCCGAGAGATTATTATTAAACCCTATGATTAATGTTATAAACTCTTGGATTACTATTAAACCTTTGGAATATAAATGTTAATATTAATATTATAAACCTAAGAGATTATAAACATTGCAACAATGATTGTCATATTGAGACAATGTTTGTGACAATGTGACGTTGAATAAATATTTGTATCATCCCAAGGTAAAATTATTAAACCCCTAATATTATAAAACCTAATATAATAAATGCTACAACCAATATTATATACCTTGATATTATAAATCCATGGGATTAATAAACTCAATGTATGAATATTATAAACCTAATATAATAAACCCAATATTAAAAACCTAATATTAAATCCTAATTCTATAATGTTGCAATGCGACATTTAATAAGTTGCAATGTAATGTAATAATATAACAATGATTATGATAATGATTGTTGGATTGAGAAAATTCTTGTCCTTATGCGACATTGGAAATATTTTGTACCGTTTTTATATCACAATACCTAACGCTAATATGAAACCCTGGGATTATAAACCTTAATAGTAATATTATAAACCCTAGGATTATAAACTTGTTTAATATATTAAACCGTATGTTTAATATATTAAATATGAAGATCAATATTATAAACCTGAAAACTGTAAACCCTAAGATTATTATTATAAATTGTAATATTAATATTATAAACTGAACATATTGTTAATATTGTAAACGAATGGGATTAATAAACCAAAGGGATTCATATTATAAATCCATGGGATTATAAACATTGTGATAATAATTTACATATTGATTAATGTTGTAAACCATACAATTAATATTAAAACCTAGGATTAATATTATAAACCTAAGTATCTATTATACACTCTAATATTGCAATGTAATGTAACTTTCGGACAATGATTGTCATAATGAGACAATGTTTGTCATAATGTGACATTCGATAGACTTTGGTACCATTCCAATGTCACAATATTAATTCCTAATATTAAACCTTAATATTATAAAAACAAATATAATAAAATCTAAGATTAATATTATAAACCCAAAGGATTAATAAACTCATTGGGCTAATGTTATAAACCCAATATTAAACTCTAATATAAAACCATAAGATTAATATTAAACCCTAAGTTTAATATATTAAATATTAATAAACCTCTATGAACGGTGGGATTAATATTATAAATCCTAAGATTATAAACCGTAAGTTTAATATATTAAAACCTAGGATTATAAACCCTCACATCAATATTAAAATCCATAATTAATATTATAAACTCTAGGATTATAAATCCTAGGGTGAATATTATCAACACTAATATATTAAACACCAAGTTTAATATATTTGATCATAAACTCAATATTATAAACCCTAATATTAATATAATAATAATATAACGTTGTGATCTTATAAAACCCAATATTATAAACCCTAAGATCATAAACCCTAAATTTAATATTTCAACTTTAGGATTAATATTAAAGCCTAAAATTAATAAAAAAGTCCCTAGCATTAATATTATAAATCCATGGGATGATTTCAAACCTTAGGCTTAATATTATAAACCATAATATTCAACCCTAATATTTGGTTCACTATGTTTAATTATGTCATCATGTTGTGACATAGTAAACTTAATAAATAGTGGTGAAGGTCGAATAGGATAACCATGGCTAAGTAAAACTAACTATGGTAAAACGTTGTTGACTATGATTGTGTATGGTCAGCAAAAGTTAATTAATTAGTCAATTAAACATTGTTGACTAAGGTTCTATATATTTCTTGATAATAAATTACTAACAAACCTTAACATTACTATCATTAATATTTAATTAGTAAATATGAAATATTTATTAATTTGATTAATATATACTATTACAAAGATTTTTATATTATTAATAGGTTCAGTTAAATCTATATAAAAAAGATTAATATTAAAGTTAATGAACTATATTAGTAAAGCTTATTAAGCTTTATTACTATTAAACCTTAATATTAATATAAATTTTTTGTTTGCTTGAATCAGATAGACTTAAACCTTGAATTTCATAATATGTATAAGACTTCATAACATAATGGTGGCTATTGGGCTAATTTATTCACTAAATTAACACAAGTATTTAATTATCAATCCGGGTTTGTAAAACTTGGAGGCAAATCCACTGTATATGGACATCAGATATAATCAAGTTTAGAAGATAAAAGTTGAAGATTTAAAGAAGTACATATTACAAATATAAACCTATTTTAACAATTTCTAATTCATTTATGTAATATATGAGGGAAGAGGCTCCTAACTTAGGAGAACCAGGTTGTCCTTCCCTACAATACTACTTTCATTAAGATAAATCTAAGAGCACTAATTAACAATGGCTTATGATGCAGAACATGTAAAAGAAGAGGCTCCTAACTAAGGAGGTCCAGATTGTCCTTCTTCACAATCCTACTATATCACAATCACCATTGCTTCAAACCAGAAATGCAGAAATAACTTCAAACGAGAAATTGAGAATGAAATTTAGTTTTAGTTCAATATCAAATAGAAGGGGAATTTAAATTAAATTCCTTTGTGTCCCTTCATATGTAGATTACAATTAAACCAATATTCATTCAGCAATCATCACACATCTAAATACATTTGAAACAAAAACTAGTCTATGAAAACTATGAAAATTGAACCAAGAAGTGTACTTAGCTTGGTTTGGGGGCCCTCCACCCTTGCCTTGCACACTTGAAGAAATCTCAGCTACAACAACTTCAGTAGATCAACCAAGCATGAACAACAAATTGGAATGAAACAAGTTCTTCAAATTAGCACCCAACTCCAATTATATGATAGTTACATACAAATTCCATTACAAAAGCCATCAAAGTCTTGGGTTTAAATAGAGGTTTAATGAAACAAACTGATCTATATTCTCTCTAACACTCATATCTACTCATATCCACCTATCTAATTCAAACTCATCTAATTCATCCCAAGAAATATGGTTAATCCCATAAAATCTCAAAATTGCCCTATTTCCTAGGGATTTTCTCGTGACTAGTCATGTTTGACCAGCTTTGACTGGGCCTAATAAAGCTTGTTCTGGCCGAACCAAGTGGAGTTAGCTTAGTCCTAGTTCCCAAGCTGTCCATCCATGCATCAAAATCAAGCTCAAGTGTCCTGCAAACATGTCATCCACATAGCTATTATGGGAATTTCTGATTCAGTCCAAAATTGCACTTGAAACTCAATTTTCATAAACACTTCTAGAAATTTCAAAATTAAAATTAAACACCTGAATATGCATAAAATACATCAAAATGAGATGGATGTGATGGAAAATGGATGGAAAATATAAGGATTAAGTAATTTTTCTTAAGCAAAAATAGACCAAAACTGAGGGCCAACATCTCCCCCTTGCTGATCTTCAAGCACGTCCTCATGCTTGTCTTTGTCTCGTTGATCTTCTGCCTCTGTATGATAACCTCCCTTGTTGTTATACCGATGGCTCTATCCCTTGAAGATGAAGCTTTCTCTTGAGTTACCTGTAAAAGGATATCTATGCTTTCATGTACTTCTTTTATTTTCTTGTGGATGACTTTCTTTACCAATATATCATTCTGGATAAGCAGCTTCAGATGACAAATAAAACTTGAATTTTGCAATACATTCCGACAAAGGATTCATGTCCCTCTCAAATCAACAATTTTACTCAAAGGGTCCAATATCGAGTTGCCCTTGCATCTCATTAAAAGAAGAAAAAAAATTTATGTCTAGGCATTCACTTTCAATTTAGCCACTTGTTTACCCATGCAATTTGCAAAATAGGGGTTGAAAGAACTATAAAAATATCCCAAACAGAAATGAATTTGAGAAAACTGCGTGCATAAAGCCTAACTAGGCTCGTTCTGAAGAAAACCCATGTTTTCGTTTTTTAATTTTCAGTTTATTTTGTTCATAAAAAGCAACGAAAAATAGTAGCTTCTCAAAATTGAAATGTATTCCTGAGGTTAAATGATCATTCAATTTGAAATCAATTTTTTTCTCTTCAAATTTTTCTCCAGTATCTTGCTTACCTATTTTCTAATGCCCTTGACAAAGAGATGAGACCAATCCTCAAAAATATGAACAAAGTTTTGATATAAAAAGATTATAAAAACATAATAAACATGTTTTTATTAATCTATTTCTTATAGTCTATCCTCTGTTTCATCAAAATTTAAAAAACTCCTTTGTCTCTGTCTTTGCAGCAATATTGTCCCTGTTTGTCACCACTCTGCTCTGTTCATGCAAACCAAATATCCATCTTTATACACACTTCTGTAAGAAAGAAATTGAACTTTGTTTTGGAAAAGAAATATACAACAAATGAAATCATATCATAATTCCTCCTTTTATAATCCATCTATATGAAATATGGAATTATAATTTTAAATCTGGAATACCACCATATATGCATTTACTCCGCCATATGTCCATTTACTCTTATCCACCATGCGTATGATTTTATTTTAAAAACATTATGAACACGTTAAAAATAATGTTTTTAAAAATTAATACCTCTTAAGCACTGGGGATCTACGTAAGTTTTTCTTTTCAGTCTTAAGTACGGGGAATCCATGCAGAAATTGTCCCACGCTTCAAAGCTCCAGATCATACTTTGTTTTCGGCTACTTCAAACACAAACAAAATGCTCAATTGACTGGTTCTACACCTCGACTTATGCAAATTTACACAGCGCAGTCTTCGGCATATGACTTCAGGACCATCTCTTCACGCTTCTGGAGCACCCATTCAACAAGATATTCTGGTACCGATTTGTATTCTCCACAATTTCTTCATCAACCTTTGATTTCTCCACAACGTCTTCGGAAATATCTGCTCTATCGATTAATTCAACAACAATTTTAGATTTTTGCTGCCAAATCTTCAAACACAAGCGCACACTTTGTTTTTAAAAACTCATTCCTTCATGCATCAAAGCTGAAACTCGACTGTTTGATCATAAAAATGCATGGACAGGTGTAGTTTTCGGCTTGGCAGCTATTACATGCTTTCAAAACTTTCTCAGTCATTATTTCAACACGCAGCCAAACTTCAATAAGACAACCTATTTGTGGAAAATCTGATTTGTCAGCCAAGATTTGTTTTGATTTTTTTTCTATCCTACGTTAACAAATCACATGTTAACTTAAAGCTACTTCCTCGTTCATGCAAGCAAACTCACTATGCAATTAATCTGCAGCCATGTCATCATGCAGACAACCAACTTCACTACGTTTTAGATGAAAACTTGGCGATTTTATGAAGTATACCTAACTGCTGTTGAAGAAGAGGTGTGATTCCTCTGCAACATGGCTCAATTAACCTGCGTCTCATATTGTTTCTCCCTATTAAACATTCTTATAACAGACTGGTGGCATAGATTTTTAAAGAAATAATAGACAGTCCATATCTCAGCGAAAAATCCCGATATTTTCTCTGAAATCTCCATCGCATTTAAGGGAAATAAATCGGGTTTTATAGTTACCTTTTCTCTTCGTAATGACTCAGCTATTCTGCATTCCATTATGATTACCACTTGTTCAACCCCATTTTAGAAAAGCTTTATTTGTTGACTAGTGCACAAATGGATTCCTGACAAACAGACGTTACATGCCTCCATATCCCGGCGATCTTTTGGAAAAATCCCGAGATTTCCTCTGTTGCATTTGTTGCATTTATTAAAAAGAATCAAGCTTTCAATCTTACCTTATTCGTCTGCGCAATCCATGGGATTCAACTCAGCATTAAATCCTATGTATAACTGCCTTATTCCTACGATGCCTTGCTTAGCTTTCCATTTCTCTCTACGGTTTTTATGGCTCTAGCTTTTTTACGCGGTGAAAGGCTCAATCACTGAGCTGGGTTTTCTTTTTAATAACATTACAAAGTTTTTTTTAATGTAGTTTGACTTTTTTTTTTACCTTTCCTAGTCATTTTCTGTTCTGCGTACTTGAAGCTGCCATGGTTGCATCCTCTCCTCCGCTGTCAAAACGTTTTGCTTCTCTCTGCATCTACCATCTTTCCTGAGCCTCAAACGGTTGTGATGGCAAAAAAATTTACGGCTCTGAGCTCAAAAATGGTAGGGCTCTTCTCTGTTAATATGCACAGGTGTTATTTCTTCTTGTTTCAAAACGTTTTTATCATTTTACTGTTTGGTTGCTATCAGTTCTGCGTAACTACAGCTCCAACGTTTTTTCTATAGCTCACGAGGTTTCAAAACTACTTAATTCTCTACTGTTTCAAATACATATTTGACTATTTTTTATTTGATTGTCGCCCTTTGACTAGAATGCAAATAGCTCTTAATTCCTACCATTCTCACTGCTGTTTTATTGCTTCCATCATGGGCATCCTGCATACCATACTGTTATGGCCTTGCCCTTGACTGACATATATACCGTCGTATTTCAATGCATTACCAATAGTATTACTTTTTTATGTGCCATACTATGAAATCATATTATTGCAAGCTTGTTTTATAACTATATGAAATCATTACATTTCCTTTTTGTATTCCCTTTCAGAATGCGCATATAATGTTTAATACATTTCCTTTAAAAAGGTGCACATGTTTGATATTTCTTACCCTTTACCATATGCTTGATATCGTTGCATAGTTCCATAAGGTTTGCCATGATATTGTATTCAATTTGCCATTATAACTTCACCTTATTGCATCATATCATTTCAATTTTATTTGTTTGATATTTCATATGTATTGCAATGATTTCCTTAATTTTAAAATAACCATTTTAAGGTCATGTTTAAAATTGTTTCCATAGGACTAATGCTTGCTTTGTTTGCGCAGGTTCAACCTTTTTAAATCCTCACTTTGATCCCTTTTTGCTTCTAAGGAAAAGTACTTAGGGTTAGGATTATGAAATGAATATGGAATATATGAATATAGGTAAATAGAGAATGACATTTAGGGTTATGAAATGTTAGGGTTATGGAATGGATATAAGATGTACATATGTACATTGGATTAGGTCGAGGGTAAATGTAGAATGTAAATGTAGGATGGACATAGGCTAATGGGTATAGAATGAGGAAAATGTGATGAATATAAAATATGCATTCACGTATTAACTTAATTTTAACAAAGTCTAGAAATTTCTACAAAAATGTAAATTTGCAAGAACAAAATTGTGCACTTACAATACTTGTACTTCCCTATAGTATTGGATGAATGTTGTTGTTCTTTAACAATATTGAATGAAGTTGTCTTGATCAAATATCGTAGATAGATAGAGCTTATTTATGCTTTCTGTTCTAGCATCCTTCATTGATTCTGGTCCATTGATTGTTGATGTCGTGTCAGGTCCCTCTGCAATCGATTCATGATAACTTAGGTCCCCTCTGTCATGTACATTTTGATTCATGATGACTTAGGTCCCTCTGCAATTGATTTCAAAAATATTTCAGGTCTCAACTGCCAACAATACAAGTTCCATCATCAATTCAGCTAGACAACTAAGTTTCTTTTTGTGAATCTTCCCCTCTTGCTGATGGGAAGACTTGTCCTCAAGTATTATTTATTCTGGAGGATGATTCCTGCAAACTCAAACTGAAGAAATGGTAAAAAAAAATAGAGAATTCATATTGGCCAAGCTGGTTGGTTTTCCAATATCAATTCGAATTTGTATTGTGCCACTTTCATCGATTTTCACAACCAAACTCCTTTATTATTTTTCATATTTTTCTATTTTTTCTCTTTTATAGATGGAGGTGGGGTGTAATGGAGTAGGGAAGTATGAAAGGCTATGAAAATAGGTTATATCGAAGTCATGATGTAGTAGTAAGTCTGGACTTCAACATGCTTGGTCATGGAGCTTAACATACAGTATGGATGATGAACAATATGAATTCGAATCATGAACAAATGATGATGATCAAAATATGAATTCAATATGAAAGGCTTCTTTGGACATTGATGTGACTTGACATGGTACTAAACTTGACTGCTTCTTCTAATGATTGTCTTCATGTCTTTTTTCCTTGATCTCGATCATGTTGTAGGGTTTGTGGATGTTGGTGGTCAGCATCTAAGAGCAAGCTTCAAGAGTTTGAGTTTCATTGAATGAACTCAACATCAGGTGAATTTTCACTTTTCTTTGACTTGAACATTTGTATTCATATTCTAGAATATCAATTTGACTTTGAAAATTACTTCATCCATGGAGTTCACTCCTTCATTCTTCCTGTGACCTACAAAAACATAGAACTTGCCTCAAATACAACATTAGATGATGGAGGGAGAGAGGTGTACAGTCTCTCTTCTTCCAATAAGAATGTAAACCATTACAATTATTTCTTAGAAAACAAGTCCAAAGATGATAGACAAACAAGATGCATTTATTTACCGCTTTGAGGAATGGTGCCCAGCCTAGACCTCCTAGCGGTATTTTGTGTACAAAATATTTGTTTTATATCCAATCAGAGTGATTCCAAAGCCAAGTTGAAGTGACTTCTCATGGCTACCTCCTGTATAAACAGTTTTTCAACTTGGTTTAAAATGATATGGTAAAAAGTATAAGGAGTGCCACGTTCGATGGAGCTTCTTGTTAATTTTTAGCTAGACCAACAGTCACTATTTGAAGTGTAACTTCTTTGATAGATATCAGATCAATGTGATTCCACTTGGAGATTAAAGTAGATTCATTTTTATATTTCTACTAGAAACAGGTTTTAAAAATTCTTAGGCCTGATATCACAAAATTGGTGATGAACAGACCTAGGAGGCATAGTTTTACTATACTATTCTGAAGACATGTAGTCACTAAATGTGGCATAACGTTTTCATTTCACCTCCAAATGGGATTATTCAAATTGTGTCTTATACTATACTTGAATATGTATCTCCCATATAAACAGTTTTTGAAAAGAAGATGGTTTGGTATGTCAAATATGCCAATGAACAGTCAAGACCTAGAATTGTCACCATGCAGATTGTTCGACAAGCAGTTAGTCTTTCAATATTAACTTTTTCATATGATACCTGATTGAAGTGATTCAAATTGATTTGGAAACTATATTCCAAGGGCTATATTCCCTATGAATTTCATATAAAAATGTTTCCATTAGACACTTCAAATATATTCTGTACTAACTCTGTCCTTAACATGTCACTTGAGACCTAGTTTTGATTTTGATCACATTTTTATTTCTGATATAAATTGAGAACTTCAAAATGGATTCCAAAACTAGATTTCAAGAGATATGTAAAATAAACCATGATTTCATAACGATCCTATATGGTTACCCAAAATAGGCTTGTTCTTACTGCATTTTTCCATGTAGTCCTTTCAAATGAATATTGAACAATGATTTGAAGAAATAGTTTGAAACAAATTTATTATGGAAGTCTTATTGTGAATTTATTCTACTTGTTTATTTATTCTATTCTATCCTATTCTATTTTAGAAGAATAATTCATTCCCTCAAGTATAAGAGAATTTCCATTGCATCCATTTTCGTAACAAGATCATAAGTAAGCTCATATCCAAATTTGAAAAATATACTTTAATGTATGTTTGAACATGAAAATTTATCTGATCATAAAGATTTGATGAGAAAGAATGTTGAAGAATGGAGTAGTGTTGTAACCTATTCTTTAACATCATCTTTTAGATCTTGTCGTTAAAAATGGATTTTGTAGTTTTTTTTTTTTTTTTAACTTTTTTATTTTATGTTTTTATTGGGGGGTTTTGGTTTAGAAACCTAATTTTAGGATCTCTATTTCTCGGCATAAAGAAACATAACTAAGAGAAATGTATATTAGGTAAATTTTTTAGTGTTATTGTTTATATTCTATTTGACTATGATGATAATTACCTCCCCGGCAACAGCGCCAAAATGTTGGGCTAATTTATTGACTAAATTAACACAAGTATTTAATTATCAATCTAGGTTTGTAAAACTTGGAGGCAAATCCACTGTATATGGACATCAGATATAATCAAGTTTAAAAGATAAAATTTGAAGATTTAAGGAAGTACATATTACAAATATAAACCTATTTTAACAATTTCTAATTGATTTATGTAATATATGAGGGAAGAGGCTCCTAACTTAGGAGAACCAGGTTGTCCTTCCCTACAATACTACTTCCATGAAGATAAATCTAAGAGCACTAATTAACAATGGCTTATGATGCAGAACATGTAAAAGAAGAGGCTCCTAACTAAGGAGGTCCAGATTGTCCTTCTTCACACTCCTACTATATCACAATCACCATTGCTTCAAACCAGAAATGAAAAAATAACTTCAAATGAGAAATGGAGAATGAAATTCAGTTTTAGTTCAAGATCAAATAGAGGGGAATTTAACTTAAATTCCTTTGTGTCCCTTCATATGTTGATTAGAATTAAGCCAATATTCATTCAGAAATCATCACACATCTAAATACATTTGAAACAAAAACTAGTCTATGAAAACTATGAAAATTGAACAAAGAAGTATACTTAGCTTGGTGTGGAGGCCCTCCACCCTTGCCTTGCACACTTGAAGAAATCTCAGCTACAACAAATTCAGTAGATCAACCAAGCATGAACAACAAATTGGAATGAAACAAGTTCTTCAAATTAGCTCCCAACTCCAATTATACAAAAGTTACATACAAATTCCATTACAAAAGCCATCAAAGCCTTAACTTTAAATAGAGGTTTAATGAAACAAATTGATCTATATTCTCTCTAACACTTATATCTACTCATATCCACCTATCTATGTCAAACTCATCCAATTCATCCCAAGAAATATGGTCAATCCCATAAAGTCTCAAAATTGCCCTATTTCCTAGGGATTTTCTGGTGACTAGTCATGTTTGACTAGCCTTGACCGGGCCTAATAAAGCTTGTTTTGGCTGAACCAAGTGGAGTTAACTTAGTCCTAGTTCCCAAGCTATCTGTCCATGCATCAAACTCGAGCCCAACTGTCCTGCAAACATGTCATCCACATAGCTATTACGAGAATTTCTGATTCAGTCCAAAATTGCACTTGAAACTCAATTTTCATAAAAACTTCTAGAAATTGTAAAATTAAAATTAAACGCCTGAATATGCATAAAATAAATCAAAATGAGATGGATGTGATGGAAAATGGATGGAAAATATAAGGATTAAGTAATTTTTTTTAAGCAAAAATAGACCAAAAATGATGGCCAACAGTGGCCAACTAAGCTCCCTATCTAAAATTAAAATTAATATTATTAATAAACTTATTATACTCTATTAATAAATTTTATTAAATAGAAATCTTATATTTTATAAATAAATAATTAATAATTATTTTTAGATGTAGGAGGAATTTCAAATGTTTAAAATTCAAAAATGGTTTGGATGATTAAGTTTTGATAACCTAAAATATTCTTCATGTAATTCCATATCCTATGCCCTCAATTAACAATTTGGTTAATGAAAGGTCTCATTTTTTAGTTACAATAATTTATATGCCACAATATTGGTGTCAATGCCATTTGTGCCTCTTATTTTCTGTCCCTTCAAATCCGTTGTGTTTGTTGGAAAATGTAATTCCTAATTGTCTTATTTGTGACTTTCTATGTAAAGGAGTATGCTCCTATTTTATAGGATTGGTTATATCTATATGGCCCTAATTTGTTGTGTGGTTGAGATATTATCTCGACCAATTGATTGTGGCTCCAAGATAGTTCCCTATATTGAGAAAACACTTCTTATATATATTTAATACAATAATTGATCAAAGAATATAGATTTCCTTATTGAAATTTAACATGGGATTAGAGCTCGTGAGGACCTGATGGCTTGGCCCCCCATGAGAAAAGGGAAATAAAGAATTTTGCCAATGTTTAAAAATTTAACATAGTATTAGAGCCCACGAGGGCCTAAGGGCTTGGGCTTGGCCTTGACCTTGGCCTTGGCCCCTCCTGGGAAGAGGTAGAGGGAAATAAAGAGCTTCGTCAATGTTTGTTTCTCCATTTATTTTTTGGATTGTTTGTCCATCTATTGAAGTTGAATGAGGAGCTGAGTGTGTTGATTATGGTCCTCGATCACATGTTTTGGATTGGTTGGTTTAATTTCCAGATTTGCACATCCATTTGGCCATAAATGGAATCCAGCTCCCTTATTCCGTGTGGAGTACTGCTCGCTGGTCAATTGATTGTGCTGGTGATGAGGTCGGTAACTTAGTGTGTCTGCTTGGATAGTGTTGTGACTGAGGAGATCAAATCGCGAGAGCAGATTGTGGACTAAACAAAGGTGTATTCCCATGTGGTATGTATAGCTCGAGAGAGAAGCTATAGGATCGAGTCTGAGGTGTGACGTGATTGTGAAGCGTGCACATCGCATGTGGAGAAGTTTGTCGAGCCTAAACTGTGCCAACATGAAAGTCGTGGAAATGAATGGGCGACTTATTTGGCCTAGTGAGGAATGAAAGAGCTCGAATGAATTATTTTTAATTATGTGCAACTGTAATGGAGATTTTTAATTCTACATCACCTAGTTGTTTCAAGTGAATATGGAAACAAAATGGCTATGGAGTCTTCCTCGATTGGAAACATGAACTACAGTTCGCAGCTTTCTGTTTCTACTACGGTAGCGTTTGTTAAACAATTTGAGAGTGTTGTTGAAGGCATCCGGAAAAATAATAATGATTTTGTTGTTTACATGGGAGAGATGCTGCGAAGGACTGGGATAGCCATTTGGGTGCTCCTCTAGAATTGTGTCAGCAATGATTCTTCGTTGTTGTAGTTCACTGACCAACGTGATGAGGCATGCTTGGAAGCCCTATGAGCTAGTACCAGATGCCAGTCAACGACGATGGACAACTGACTATAGTGGAATGAGCGCGGATATCTGTCACATAGTGTGGCCGCTTACACTATTACATGTAGGGGGTTTTTAAGACAATATTTAAGACATTTTCCAAGTCAATTGTCTTAACCTGAGACAAAAAGAAACTTGTGTATTGTCTTAAATATTGTATCTAAGCAGGTGTGGAAAAATTGAGTGTCTCAAAATTTTATTGTCTTAAAAATTTGTCTCTATAAAGACAATATTGAACACATATTATTATTGTCTCTATAAAGACACATAAATTATTGTTTCTTAAGAGACAATTTATTTTGTCTTTCTAAAGACAATTTCTTTTGTCTTTTTAGAGACAATTACATTTTTGTCTTATTAGAGATGATAGTTGAGATTAAAAACATAGTCTGTAGATATTATAGGTCCATAATTTCAACTATTGCCTCTCTAAAGACAATACGAAAAAATATATTAAAAAAATTTAAATAATATCTTTTTAAATGTTCTACAATTACATTATAGGTCCATAGATTCAACTATTGTCTCTCTAGAGACAATACGGAAAAATATATTAAAAAGAATTAAATAAAATCCTTTTAAATGTTCTACAATTACATTTTTGTCTCTTCAGAGACATTAGCTGAGATTAAAAACATATTGTCTATAGAGACTATAGGCCCATAATTTCAACTATTATCTCTTTAAAGAGAATATGAAAAAATATTTTTAAAAAAATAAACAAAATCATTTTAAATGTTTTTTTAAGGTGGTTTCAACATCTAAAGTTCCCAAATAATGATTCTAATTAACTTAAATCTCTGTTCTTTATGGTAAAGGAAATATACAATTTTTTTGAAGTTAACAACAAAGTCATTTTAAATCTAAAAGAAAAACAATTTCCAAAACTTAACAATTCTTGAAAGCAACCTTGAAAATAATAAGGCAGCACACTTAGATTTGCTGAAAATATATTCATGTCACGGAATGTCGTTGAATTTGAACATGCAATATCCTCCTTTGGAATTCCATTTCATGATATATTATGAGGAAAAATAAAAGTGTTCAACATTTCTTGATCCTACAAGAGAGTTTACTTTCTCACATATAAAACCAAAAGCTTAAATCACATTAAATGGTGGAAAATTAAATTTATATGCAGTGGTTAGCTCCACAATTTCAATACCCGTGTATAATTGGAATTGGCTTCCTTGATAAGGAAAAAAATTTAAATTATAAAATGTATATTCATTTGAATTTACAAAAATTGTAAAATGTATATTCATTCAAATTTACAATTGATTGGCAATCCTGCGTTCATGAAAGTTGTCTTCATGAAAGTTTGTTTTACAAAAGATGGAAAATTGACACACGTGCTCGCAACATGATATAGTATTTCTTCATTATCACTTGATTTGCCTTTCCCCAACGGTGTCTGGTACAGACTCAAAAATGGTAGTCCAGAAGATATTTTGTGGAATATCCAAAGACACTTGCTTCAACAGCTTCATGTCTACGTGTTGTTACTGCTGCAAAAAAGCCCAGAGCTTTTAGAACCAAGAAAAAATTTAGAATGTCAAGAAGTAACTTTAGAGAAAACTATCAAAAGGAATGTCTGTCAAATGATTTTTCACAATGACCATGAAACAAGTTGTTTCCTTTACTTAGGGGATACATCATGTTTTAATCTGTTGATCCATCAACATAAGTAGAGAGAAAGTGAACTGTGATCATTGAAGGAAAAATATTAATAAATGAGAAATCTTAAAATAATTTATTTTACTGTATACTTTAAAGGAAATAATTTTCAGGACATTCTATAAATATTAAATATTAAATGGTTGCTAATTAATCCTTTACTAATTTCAGTAATATAGATTTCTAAATAAAATGCCTAAACAAAATTTCAGTGACATAGATTTCTAAATAAAATGCCTAAATATTTTGTTTATGACGACGACAGATAATTGAAGAGGATATGCTAATCCTCTATATGAAAATAGGAAATCTTTGATTAAAATTGAAAAAAATCTCAATTTTCTTCGTGACTATTCTACATGCAGATAATATTGCTAAACTTGCACCTACTCCCATTCCAAGTCCATTAACAAATGCTACGTGAATCAAACATGAAATTTTTTCTTTGCAATTAATTAAATAGGAACATAAGAATTGGAGGAGAAATCCTCCTCTTCTATTTTTATAAAAAGTGTCAAAGAGAAAATAACAGGTTAGCGATGAAAAATTAACTATGTTTTAAATGAGAATTATGAAGAACTCTAGTATGTATACTATCTATTATAGTTTTCGATGGAAAAGAAAGCATAATATAGATAATCTAATAAACTTCAATTATGTTGAAAAGATCCATATAAAATCTAAGAGACATTATTCTTCCCAATGAGAATTATGGAGAACTTTGTTATGTATACTATCTATTATACTTTTATATGGCAAAGAAAGCATATACATAATCTAATAAACTTCAATTATATTGAAAAGATCCATATAAAATCTAAGAGACATTATTCTTCCCAACATACTAGCACGAGTCTTAAATGACAAATTGCAGTCAATTGTAAAATATGAGAAATTAAAAATGGTATAAACAAAAAAGTGGCAATCCTCACCAGATTTTTCTTGTATGTATGGATGCGATAGTAAAGCCAATAGATTTTGTACATAAGCTTGATAATATTTTTGTCTGCAAAATTTTTTACGGATCATGATTGATAACATAAAAGCACTCATAAACAAGATCAGCTAAATTAGTTATGTCAATGTGCAGTTGAATACTTGTTTTGAAGAAATAGTGTTGATATTTACTTTTATAAGTATGCTTTTAATCCAAATAGTTATCTTTTGGTTATATATAAGAAATGATGACATATTTTGGTGGTCATTTTCACATCAATGAATAAAATTATAAATATTAACTATTTTATATTTCTAAATCCATATTTACTTTTTCACAATTACCTAATACAATTATAAAATTATTATGTGAATTATCTCATGAGATTAACCAAATAATACATTATTAAATAACAAATAATGTTGATCTACCTACATCAACCACATTTACCAATTTGATTGTACTAACTGTCTTTCATATATATCTTTAACAATGGTAATCTTTAAAACATAAAAACGAATTGGAAAATAGCTAACAACAAGATTAAAATGAGACATAAATGAACATCTTCTACTACTTAAGCTTGCAATCTAACAGTTAACTCTTATGAAACTATACCCAAGAAGTAAAGCTATCATTTTCAAAAATATTGGACACTAACCTACCTTTACAGAATACAATGCCCACAAGTCTCCCCCAACACAAGATGCTTGTGTAACGCCCTGAAGGATATACAAAGATGTCAGTGAATGTTTGAAAGTGGTACATTATTAAAAATTTGGCAATAAAACATTGCAATCCAAAAGAGTAGAGAGTTTTACCTTGATGATAATCAACTCGGCACCATTTTATTTTTCCCATTTTTCATAGAGCTCAACTAATCAGATTACATGAATATCATATTAGAGGATTTGTCAAACCAGTTTAAGAAAAATTTCATCTCACTCGATCTCAAATTGCATACTTAAAAGAAAATAAAAGGGTGTTAAGTCCCCAGTAATGTAAATAATTATTACTGTCAGCTCTTTTGTTTATTTAACTGAGACTTTGGAAAATAGTACTTGGTAACCAGTCGGTTGAACAAAAAAAAATGATTAAATGAAAAAATTATGTTTAATCAATAAATGAATAGACAATTTCAAGCTACCGAAAATAGTATTTTAGCTTTCTTTTGTAGAAAATGTTTCAACTCCTGATTAGTTTCATAAAGAATCTTCCGGTTAAACAAAGAAAAATCGATTAAATGAAAACATTATGTTTAGTGAATAAATGAAGAGACAATCTTAAAACTACCAAAAATAAGTATTTAAACTTTCTTTTGCAGAAAATGTCTCAACTCTTAATTAATTTCATAAAGAATCTATGAAAATAGCGTAAGAACTATCTCAGGGTAATGAGAAATTCTTAACAGTAAACCAGGGAAGAAATTATATAAACATTAATTGAACCATTCAAGAATTATTGCTTCTTTATTACGAGAAAAAAATATCTAATATTCATGAACACTACGCAGGGGAGGAACCAGAGGTGTAGTATTGAATTTATAAAGAAACCCCATTCAAAAATGAACAACTTAATCAAGAATTATTAAGCTAAGAACGAGAAAATATCAAATATAGAGAGTTTATGCCTAATTAAGATAAAGAGTGTTGCACATCCACACTTCTTGAAAGCGTTGACCCCCTAGGATGAGACTCGTGTCCTAGTTGGGCTTATACTCATGTCAACAATTGTTGTCAATGATTCCTCTAACTTGCGGATAGTCCAAAACAAAACCCACACTATCGACCGCAAGGTCGAGTCTGTCGAGTGCTAATTTAATTTGGAAAACACCAATGAAAATTATACTTTCTTCTGGTCAATATTCAACCCTAAACTCTGGTTGGTCAACAGTTCTTGACTCATAAGTCTTAGTAATCCTTTAAAGAGAACAAAGAAAATAGTTGCAAGACAATTCGAACCCTAAACACAAAGTAACATTGGGAATCGGTCAATGTGAATTTTGAACCATAGTAATTTCTAAGAATCAAGATCCAACAACAAAAATGAGCTATGAAGCACGAGTAGGCCTCTTAGAAGGGACTGAGTAAGAACCTGATAAATGAAGCAACGACAACTATAAGAAGATGACGAAGACTACTGGGAAGAAACAAGATTAAAAGGAATTGAAACTGAAACCCCATTTCATACCTACAAAAAAATTACAAGTCAACGGTCAGTCGCACTTTAAAATTCACAAATATGCTATTAATCAGAGATAACAAAAGAAAGTTTAAGATGTGTTTAGTTACTTGAGTGCTGAGACCATTCCTGTAACTGAAACCCCTATTCATGGTAGCAGTAACACAGTTGGTATCCTTGATGATTACTGGCTCATAGAAGCAGAAGGCATCGAGCAAGGTTATGAGATACCTGGAGCTGCATCGGTTCTTTACCAAATGGAGGAAACCCATAACTGTGATGTTGTATTCAAACCCTCAGCGAAGTCTGCTATTCTTAGTGGAATAATTAATCAAACCCTTGGTGAAGTCTGCTATTCTCAGTGGAATAATTAAACAAAGTGTACTCCTCTCCAAAATCAAATATTGTGTCATTTTTGGGCTTAAACCCTCACTAAAAATTGCAGAGCTTTCACATCTCAATGGAACCAACAAAATGAGACACAATTGCCCAGCTCAGAATGATTGTATGGTTACCCTAATCGTCCCTCTCTATCCACCATTGATTTGTGCCCAAAATTCTATAACCATTCATCTTTTAAGGAGTCTCGATATAAGAGCTACCAGCTGCTGATAGATCAGCTCCCTGAAGAACTTTCGGTTAGGTGAGTGGGAAGCCTCTTAGTTTTTTAATCAAAACTCAAGATTGCAACCTATGGTTGAACTTGGTTAAGACCTAGGACACGATTACAGCATTAGTGCATTGAAAAAATATCTAACCATAATGTATGCCCAAGCTATGTACATAATTATTAAATATTAACATAACGTCACCCTCTAAGAGCTATGCATATATGAGGTGTGTAAAGAAAAAATATGGGAACTATATACATCGGAACCTAGTCATGAGTGGGTATCATCAAACTATGGAAACAATATTCATCGAAAAACTAAGTGATGAATGTGTATAGAATAATATCCTTAGTAAGAAATCATGCAAAATGATTCTTTGGAAAAAGGAACCTCAAAGAATTCAATTTACTATGTACTTTTACAAGCCATTTATCGGTCAACTTGAGTGATCATTATTTTTTTTATGATGGGTCTGTCTAAATTACAAAAAGAAACCAACCACTTAAAGTAAGTCCATTTATAAGAATAAATATGGAATTTTAATTAAATATATTTTTCTTAAATTTAACATAATTTTAATAAAATTTATAAAAATGATTTGATTAAATAATTAAATTAATTTAATCTAGCAATTTTTATTTAGTTTTGAAATAGTTTGGAAAAAGATATATCAATTTGGAAAAATATCAATTTGACTTATTTTATTTTATTTTGATTTTTATTGAGAAAATCATCAATTCTAAAATTATCATTTAATTAATTTGGAAAAAAAATCATTATCTCTATTATTAACTACCAAGCCAAAAATGATATGTTTAGTTGAATATTTCTTCAACATTTATCATTCAATGGAACACTACTTAACATTTTGTCTCTCTAAGAACAATACTAAGAAAAAAACATATTTTCAAAATGTGTATTTTAACTCAATTTTTTATTTAAAAAGAAAAAATAGGGAATAAATAATTTGTATATATTCATTAAATTAAAAATTTAACTTCTAAAGTAATATCCATCATTTATAAACCATGATCTATAAAATGAATTGAATTTGAAAAATCCAATGTTATAAATATCTTGATGACCTTATCATCATCCACATGTGATAAATTTAAGCTGCTCATTATGGATGACGAAAGAAATATCATTCAAACTTCCTATATGTGCATCAATATGCAAAGTTACATGAATATGTGTCATTAAAAGAAATTTAATGCAGAATATAAATAAAGACAAAAAGATCAGAGTATAGATGGTTGTGAGATGAATAATTTTAATTAAGAATTCCAAATTTATCATATTTTTTTTTTGAGTTGAGGTTTCTAGCCAACTAATGTGACTTCTTATCAGAATGTTTGGATGATAAGGCACACTAGTTGGCTCTAAATATTGACTAAAAAACAAATTGTTGAGAATAAAATTGATAAATCCTAAATACTCCATAAACTACCTAAGAACATATAAGATAGTTACAAGAAGATCCTAACGATGTATACGTCCCTACTACCAACATTAAAATTGTGAAGTGTTTAAACTCCATTAATAAAACATCTTTCCAATCTTGAATATCAACCTCAAGGTGTTCTTCAATTTGTCAACCTCGCTAGAATGATAAATGTGGACTATGTTCTTAGAAAATTTCACTCCTATAACTCAAGTCAGGTTAATTAATATTAACTTTCATAAAAATAAAATGATGGATAAATATTGAGACACCTAACTACAAGATCAAGTAGCCAAATTTACATACCAACACATACCCATGCATTGGATTCTTTTGAAAGGAATGCCTAAACAAATATAATAGAAGATGTCTATAAATGATCCAAAACTATATGTTCTTGAGCATGTTGAGGACCCCAATAGAGTATAGACTTCTCATAATTGAAAGCGAAGATTACCTGATAAATTTGACTGACTCAAAGGATGAAAATAAATGCTTACTGTTAGGAATTTATTAATATGTGTTGTGGGCTACTCAAATCCCTGCACATTATTCTATAAAAATACCCCTGCGATTGCCTCTTCTGAAGAAATTTAGAAAATTTGAAACTCCTTTGAATATTTATAAACACAGGAGCTGAAAAAATAACTTCTTTAATTTGATTATATTTTGAGAAACCATCCAACATTGAAATCATTCAAGGCCCGGTTATCCTTTGCAATAAATACCCCTTGTTGGGTAAAGGATCATTGTCCTTTAACGATTATTCATTCAAATTATTGAATTTGACACATATTCTAATATCACTATTCGTCTTCCTTACAGAGACTGAGTTTTCCACCCAGATTTAGTATCTTGTAGGAGAAATGATTTTTGCCTCGTGCATTTTCTACAACTCCTTCTAAATTATAGGTGTCAATTTTAAATTCATATGCCTTAGTTTTTGTCTAAATGGGTTTTCATCCTCGTTCAATGGGATATTATGTTGAATAATATCATCGTTGTATGCATTTAAATAATCATAAATATAGGAAAAGAATCTTTATACTTGTCGATAAGGTTTTCAACTGGATTTCTCTCCTCATGCAAACAACCCTTTCCAAGCTTGATTATTGTGGGGGTTACTTCGGATCCCAAATTGATTTCAATCACCTCTTCAATATCGCTGACATCTTTTTCTTTCTTATACAATATAACAGTAATAAAAAAGATTCTCTGATGGGAGAAGGCCATTGGGATACTTTTTCTCCTAAAACTACCTAACCTTAGTTTCATTTTTATCTTCCCCTATCTGATTCATCTCATAGTTAGAAAACTCCTCCAAAATATTAAGGAACCTCACAATTTGAGTATCATAATGAAAGCCCTGCCAATGCTAAAAACTATCTAGAACTAAAGTTTGAAAAAATCCTCCATCCTATGATTGTTTTCAACTATTCCATCACAAATATAAATACTAGAGGCCAAGCTAGTCCATGCTCATATTGTTCAGACTAATTTCAAGGAAAACACTTCCTTAGATATGAAACTAGTTATCACGCATGCTAAGTGCAATAGTTTAGTTGATGCCCTCCTGCTTTGAAGGAAGTTTCCAATAGAAATATGGTTCCATGATCAAGTTTTATAGTGACCTAGGCTATCATGGACACAGTGACAAGACCTTGACTCTGTATCATGATATGTGAGAATCAAATATTTCCCTAAATCAATTCACTTTTTCTAGTGTTCTCCAAGCATGTGTTTGCTTGGCTACTTTCAAACATGGCAAGAAAGTTCATAAAAAATGATCCAAAGTATGTTTGAATGCAACATATTCTTAGGGTTTAGCCTCATATGCATTTATGTTAAGGTGGAAGATTTAATGATTCATGCCATGTGTTTTACAAAGTGCCTCAAGAAGATGTTGTCTCATGGAATACAGTGATTGCATTTTATGCGAGATAGGGGATTTTCTATGAGGCTTGAACCTATTTCACTAGATGCAATAAATAGTTATCGAACCAACTAAATTTACCTTTATAATGGAAAGAAAATGGCAGACAGGTTCATGCAGACATAATGAAAATTGGGTTACACTGTAACATGTTTGTGGGGAGTGCTCTTGTATACATGTATGCCAAGTGGTATCATAGAGTATACTATAAAGAAAAGGAACATATATGATGCAGCCTTAGCCACTAATACCCACATTATGCAAACAAAAATTGCATGTCTACTATGTACCTGTCATGTAGATGTCCCAGGAATTACACATATTCCATACTTAAGGAAAATTTCTTTTAGATCAAGGTTTTACCCAGTGGAAATATAACATTTAATGAAAACTCACTTTATCCAAGGTTATGTCCTTCAGCAGAAATATTCCGTCTAACTATGCCAAGTTTAGACTTTGGTTATTTTTCACCTTTGCGCATATTAACCATACCCTCTTAAATTTGGTGTCTGGTTAACCCAACATTAAATCTGGTCACATCGATCCTCTTTTGGAAAGCTTTTTAAATAAAGAGCCGAAGCTTCGAGCTCTAGAAGCTTCATAACAGAAGTCTGGTAAATGGTTGGGACAGATGGAGTCAACGATGTCAGTTTGGGCTCCTTTCACCTATTAGGATGGAACTACCTCAAGAGATAAGACCTTGTCCCATGAGAAGAGGAACCATCTCCCATCCATTCATGCTATATAAACCTCCCTTTCTCCCAATCACAGGCTGGTGTGGAAGGTTTAATGTGGGCGTGCTAGTGTTAATTAAGTCTAGAGTAATCAACAAGTTATTCATAGTTATAGCTGTCTAGTTGTGTGTGAGGGATAAGTGTGAATTTGGTTTAGTATGAAGAATACAGGGAAGAGCCTTAAAACTATCATTGTTGAGGCCATCGTGGAATGTTAACGGATGTGTTTAGGAACCCGGATTTGTCAGAGGAGAACAACAACATCAAGACAATGGTTGTAATCTCTTCTTGATTTAATATATACGAAACTATCGATTGATTTCCTACATAATGTCTCATCTCACATGTTTATCAATTAATGCTTCTTAACTTGTTAAGTAGGTTGAATCACAATTTGTCCATTTCACGATTGTTGTTTGCTATTGTTTACCTGCTTCAGGTGTTCGAAGAAGGAAACGGGAGATAGCTACAGCAAGAAAGTAAGGTCATCACCAAACGGGATAAGCATACCAAGATGTAGGCCCTCTTAATTGGTTCTAAACTAAGGAAATCTTCCATTGAATGTCTTATTAGTGCTAGACCCACTATCGAGCTAGAGGAATTATTTGTGTCCGCACTTAGAATTTTACTTCACCACACCCTCCTACTGCCATCTCTCTGGTTACTGCAAAACAATGCAGTAAACTAATTTCAAAAACCAGGAATTTTTTTCCTTATGATATGCCCTCAAGGAAAGAAGAAGACAGTGGCTACAACCTTGAGACAAGGACCTTGCACACGACAAAAACAAGTGGACAAGGTCATGGAGGAGCATGAGGACATCTTCACTTCCCCCCATATCGGTGCCTCTGCACTGTCAGGTCAAGCACTCCATTGATCTGACCCCAGGTGCATCATTAACCAATGGACCAATCTATCGATGCTCCATTCTAGAGAACGATGAAATCAAGAGGAAAATTCAGGAGCAACTACAGAAAGGTCACATTTGGAAAAGTTCATTGCTCTGTGGGAGCCCGATCATTTTGGTACAGAAGAAGGATGGGACTTGGAGACTCTACATTGACTATTGGGCACTGAACAAGATCAATGTCTAGAATAGGTACCCAATCCAATGGATTGATGACCTTCTAGACCAACTCACAGGAGAAAAATATTTCAGAAAGATTGACTTGAATTCTGGATATCATTAGGTACCAATCGAACCCTACAATGTGTGGAAGACTGGCTTCAAAGAAAAGGAGAGCCTTTTCGAATGGTTGGTTATGCCTTTCGGGTTGACAAATTCTCCTGCAACCCTCATGAGTCTCATGGATGACATCTTACGACCATTCACCAACTCATTTGTAGTGGTATTCTTGGATGACTGATGAGCACCAGTATTGCAGCAAGGATGCTGCAACTCTTGGGCTACTAGCTTTACTTATCAACCCGGGGTTCAAATAAACTTGGAGGTGATGGTGCTATATGCACAAGTAAAAGTGAATGTCCTACATGTTGTCACTATTCACCTGGCGAGAGACCCTAGGGGTTCCAAGCTAGAATTCTATAGAGTCAGAAGAAGATTAATTCTTTGATGGAAGAAGAGCAAATCTATTTTAAGAGAGCTACTCTACTATAGAAATGAAGAAAACAACATGCTTGCTTTAACCACTCACTGGGTTGGGTGAAGATATCTCCCGGAGTGATAGGAAGAGGACACTCGACGCTGGCGGGTTATTATCCATTCATCACACCCTTTCGAGATCAAAAGGCGGATAGATATAGGTCTAGCAAATCATCCGATGAAGCAGCAGAGGATATGGGTCCGATTCCCGTTATACGCGATGCGGTTAATGAAAAAGACCGATCCAGCGAGATACGCCCGCATTAAGATCTAAAACTCGTCGTCCACCTCCAGAAAATGTTCGGAACAAAAAACTTACAAGAATACAACGCCGCATTCCCCGAAGATCGAGAAGCAAGAGAAGATCTATTAGGAAAAATCTTTCTCCGAGACAGAATTTTCACAGTTACATCAAATTACAAGCCATACGAAAGTCGCCCCTTTCTCATGGAAATTTACCCATCACAGAGATGCACGGAGGGACAGAACGAGCTTCACATATACCTTTTCCACTCAATCCAGAAACAAGATCGGACGTCATCCCGGTTCGTCTCCATTTCCGTGAAACTATTCCTCAAGCGAGGCAGCCGATAAGTCACCGAAAGATTCGTGTGAATCACACCATATCCTAATTAACCATTTAAATAGCTATGCTAAGCAAAATTTCTAAATCAACACTAACCTAATGCTGCTATCTAAGCTACAAAAGTAAAGAGAATCAAACCATACTAATTTGTAAGCAAGGAAACTAAACTAAATTTGTTTTCACTTTTTTGGTTTTTTTGGTGTTTGCGATGATCAGACAGTGTTGGAGTCTGATTGAATAACCAAATCAAAGCTGAGGAGTGGTAGCATTTAAATGATACACAGAGCAATGTTCGGGAAGGAGTCAAGTGGAAGAGCAATCGAAGATTGAAATCAGCCAAAGGAAGACGTAATGAAGCAGCAGTGCACAGGAACCGTTGGATCAGTCGAGAACAATATTAACGGGACATGAACAATGGAGATCTTATCATAAGAGATTATGTGAATAGATGGATGAATAGGATTAACGAAAGATGAGTGGCAAAGATCTTATCGTGGGGGATTAAGTGAATATATCTACGAACAGGATTAACGGGAGATAAACGGCAGAGATCTTATCACCGGGGATTAAGTGAATAGATGGATGAACAAGATTAACAGGAGATGAACGGCAGAGATCTTATCATAGGGTATTAGGTGAATAGATGGATGGATCGATCAACAAATAGGATTAACGAAAGATGAGCAATGGGGATCTTATCGTGGAGACTAAGTGAATAGATGGATGGGTTAATCAACGAATAGGATTAATGAAAGATGAGCGGCGAGATCTTATCACGAAGATTAAGTGAATAAATGGATGGATCATGTCAAGGCACATGTCAGTAGAAGGGTGGAAAATGTGCGAAATGATGGAGTGGTCTTCATAGGTGGTAAGAAATTTCTCGCATGCCCTCAAAGGTGTAAGTGGAATTCCTAAACTTTACACGATTACCCTAAGTGAGTGACACGTAGAAAGAGAAAACCACTTTTCTCATGCGCACTCAATCAGATATTGGCCATGCAAGAATTCATGTGAGATTGTGTGACAGTCGTTGGATCATGCAAGATTGATCAATGGTGGAGATCATCCAAGCTAGTTGGTGATTAGGTGACACGATATTCATTGGATCAAGTGATCCAGATCGATGGTGCAGATCAACCAAGCTAGTTGGTGAGTAGGTGACGCGATAGCTGTTGGATCAAGTGAGGCAGATCGGTGGTGGAGATTTGGAGCACATAAAGTCAAACATTGAAATGAATACATTGGCTATGCGACACACAGTTTAACAGTGATTGGTTAGGTTTGTTGTGGATCAGACGGTAAGGAAATCTATGGGTATAATCTGATTAAGACGTGATTTATTAGCTTCTACTTAAGAATTTCGTGCTGAAGGGAATGAGAATATGCGTGAGGTTTTATTACAGAAAGAGAGTGATGGGAAGAGATGATGATGAAATGAACCAAGTACTGAATCAAGACAACAAACTCCAAAGCTCATGTGATAACTAGAAATTTGTGTTTTTGGGGTTTCTGAAGGGTCTCTTCCTCAAGTCATGGTCCCAGAGGGAGGAGGTGAGGCCGAGACACCTACTGACAACCTTATGGGGATCCTTTTCTCCTTGCTAACCTCCGAATTGAAGGAAGGCACAAATGGAAGCAAATTAAAACACAACCAATCTACGCTACATTGTTGTAATGGAAATATAGCTACTTAAGAAAATGAACGATTAAACCATGAATCTACGCTAGCATACATGTACAATAAAGAGGAGTCTTAGTTGCTAGGGTTGGGCCCTAAACCAAGAGCTTCAACCCTCTGAGTTAACTCAGTGCTGGCTCAAAAAAAAGCTCATTCCTATTATCAAAACAATGGATTATATCAAGAACTATCACAAGTCTTATAGCTCGAAAATAGAGTAAAGTTTTACAATCAAAAGTCTGAATCCTACTGAGGTCCTCAACCTCTCTACTTATACGTTTGAATTCTCCAACGACTTCCTTAAAATTAGGGAGGCATGGCTCTCAAACTCAAGATAAATAGGTGTTTTGACTTTCGCTTGCTCGATTGCCTTCTAGTCCTCATGATTTGGCTGTTTGCACTTCGAGTTGATGGAGGAATATTGGAATGGAGGGTAGTAAATGAGGAGGATTTACCTCGTATAATTCCTCTCCCTTGTCCCATTCAATTTTTTACTAAGCTTTTTGCCAAAATTCCTTGGTTTTATCCTTTAATCATGCGTTAAATGCACATTAGACCACAAAGCAAAATATCCAACTCTAACTCATCTCATAAACAAAATATAATCAAAAGTATGAAATAAGTTGTGATAATAGTTGGTTTGACTAAGCTAGGAGGTGAATTAATGCCCACATAATTACCCAATGATGAGGCTCATCAATGACATCCTGATCTTCAATTAGAGTTAGTAAGAGCACCTTCACCACATCCAACATGTTCTCCAAATAGTGTGGCAACACAAGCAGTGTGCCAATTTGGAGAGATGTACTTTCGGCATGACCCAGGTTTAGTATTTGGGATACATTATTAATGAATGGAGGGTGCATGTGGATCCAGTGAAGATTCAAGTCATTCAAGATTGGCCAACCCTAACCACTCTAACAGAGCTCTGCAGCCTACTGGGTCTTACTAATTTCTACTGTAGGTTCGTGTTGGGGTTTTCTCATGTCACTTGGACCTTGAGTCAAGTCACCAAAGGAGGAGTGAAAGAAAATTTTTTTTGGTCTGAATCTCAATAGAAGGCATTCACACTGTTGAAACATCACCTCTGCTCTACACGAGTGCTCAGATTACTAGAATTGCAGCAACCATTTGAGATTGAGACAGATGCCTCTCACTATGCTATTGGAGTAGTCCTTACTTAACATGGGCATCTAATGGCGTATCATAGTGAGACACTTTCAGACATGGTACAGAAGTATCCCACCTACGATAAAGAGATGTATTCCATTATGTAGGCCTGCGGACAATGGAAGAATTACATTCTGGGGAAGGAAACAATCATCCACACTGACCATTGATCCCTGTAATTCATAGAGACACAAGGGAAGTTGCAAAATGATTGCCATCAGATCTGGTCCACATACCTACAACAGTTACATTTGAATATCAAGTACAAGAAGGGTAGCACAAATAATGTTGCAGACTTCCTCAGCTGACCACCGATCATGGTGTCTACAAAAGCAACCCAGAATTCGAACACACATACCATATGGTCTTGGGGGGTCAGCAAGTTCCAGGTTTTCGCCTTTAGGATGCATTGTTATGCCATATGGGATACCTTTCTTTTCCTTCAACCAAGCATGCAAAGATGATTTCGGAAGCGCACTACAGTCGGGCTGCTGGGAATTTCAGGGTCGAGAAAATAGTGGCAGTACTACAGAAGTATTTCTATTGGCCGAATATATGAATGCTTATAATATTTAATACATTGTTAAGGAGATTACCCCTTGAATAATTAGTGAAGTATTTAATATTGGATGAGAGAGTTGTAGGGATGAAATTTTGGCTACCACGGGTTAAATTTGGTATGTGTATTATGTCAATACAAAATTAGATTTCACATCTCTCCAGGAATCAATCAAAATTGTTTATACATACAAATAAAATGCATTCAATAGATGTTTAAAGCATTGGTTGGGGGGAGTTCATTGTCATATCCATCCAAGGGTTTCCAAACTAGAGAAATAAGGGCATGTGTTTGATTTATGAGCTAACATTTGAAAAATTGCTATGAGGAGAGGAGTTGGTGGGAGTCGTTCTTATGGTAAGGCCCTACACCTCTTCCTTTATTTCTTAATGTATGTTTGAAATAAGTGATTATAGATATATGATACATATAATATGCAAACCATTCACAACACAAAAATATTGAACATTTGCATGAGACAAAACTTAATTTATTTTCAATATATTTTTGCTTTAAAAAAGGCAAGATATGCTACCATGATGCAATGCAATGATTCACCAACATTGGGCACCAAACAAATGACTTGGACCACGGATGTTATGTACAATGACAATCATCCAACATAAGCTATGATTATTAGCCACTCTGACACCCCTCATTTATGGTCACTCATTGAACATGCCCATGAAATTTGAGATCACTAGACATGGTTAACACAATCTAGTATGGTGTGAGGGTCTTGCCTACAATGCAAGCTTTCTAACACCCTTTACACCAACATTGCTTCACGAAAGGCATTTGACATTGATTCATAATTTTTCCTTTGTATATGACAAAGAAACTAAATGTTACTTCTCCCTTATCCAAGATAATGCTCTTGATTACAAATTGAACAATGTATCATGACATTGCCTTTCTCTCTTCGTGTGAGCTAGCTCAATTAGCATCTAGATACCTTGTGAGATAAAACTCAATGTATGTATTGTATTTGGTATTGTGTCAATTATTCATTTTTTATGTCCTAATATTGTGTTAATGGCCTTCCAATGCATGCTCAATCTTGAATTAAACTTTTTACATGGAAAATCCCAATTTTGAAATTTGGGCAATCAGAGGCACAACGGAGGGACAACGTGTATCCATCTTGGTGGACGGTGGGGAAACAAAATTTTTTATTGATTCATAGTTGGTGGAGTGTATAGGCATCCATAGATTGATATATATCCTAAACAACATGGGTGAGAGAGGATGCCCATGCTTCACCTCAGTTGTCTTCTTGACTGTTGGTTCAATATGTTGAGGATATGCTTGATTCTTGATATTGAAGTCAAAATCCTTCCTTAACCCTTTAGCGAAAGAGGTGTCTCCTAAAGTATCTCCATTAATATCCTATGAAGATTCATAACATTTAACTTGGAATCATGGCCCACCGTGATCATCTAATAATTAATTGAAATAGAACTAAACCCCAATTTAGGGATTGGGTGGATCATATGGTGGGACTATTCTAGTGGGAACCCCAAATAAATTACTTGAAAACCCCTTGATTTTCTACCTTGATGTCATTCATCTCCCAAATTTCTTGTTGGCTACATAAGTCGTAGAAAACATGGCAAGGAAGATGAGAGGGAGTTTACAAGGACATTAGGTTGTCCTATAACATCATAAAGGGCATCGACATGGATGAACATGGAATGGGAATTAAGGTCATAAAGTAGACTAGAGTGTTGGAGGAATAGGTTACATTAAAATATTTTTTGAGTGTCCCAAAAGGAAATATACAATTCTTATCTCCTCTAAAATACAATATACATTTATTGTGGTGATAGTAACCACAAGATTCTTAGAACTAGTGGTATAGTGCTTGGTCATGAATGAATATGCGGAAAAGAAATCTAAAGCTTTCAACTCACTGGCATAAAATATATCATGGGGCCGAATCAAAATTTCAAGGGACATGTCAAGGATCTCCGGTAAAATGGGGTTAGCAACCAAAGGCTACCTTCCAAGTAATTTAAGGAGAGTAGGGAATATTTAGAGGAGACCAACTCAAGAAACCATAAGCAAGAAGAGGGGGAAGCTATCTAACAAATATGGTTAGAGTAGGCATCAAAATCCCCATCCTTGAACGAAATGGTGGTTTACACAGGGCTCGTGAGAGAATATGGGATGGAGGGTAGATTGGCATGGTCAGAAAATGAGAGAAGGGTTTTATCTACTAAAGGAATATGGGATGGAGGTTATGTCTAAGTTTAGGGAGGCTTTTAGATTTTTTTACAAGGATGGAGGTGGATGTATCACAACAAAGGAGCTTGGGACAGTAATGCATTCTTTGGGTTGAAACCCCAATGTATATTGGAGGTTGTCCAAATTTTTTATATTCAATAATCCAATCCTTAATACAATAAACTACAAAAGAGTAGTTCTAATCAGCCTGTAAATGCAACATATTAAATACACCATTCCAAATTGATTTTACTAAGGAGAATCAAAGAAATAGATGAATATGGTCATCCATCGCCTCCATACAGAGTAAACAACAACCAGGCCCACTCTGTCCTTTACAACACAAATTGTCCCATGCCAAGATGAAGCCAGAAAGATACATTTACTGATATTCTTAGGTAGAGCAAAAATATGGAGCCAATATACAGAGATGCTGTAAAGGACTGCATGAAATAGAGTCAACTTGCCTCCTAGGGAGAGCCACTTGTGTACCCATGATAAAAATATACATTGGATTTTCTCTATAAGTCACCTCCAATCCTTAATTCCATAACAATTAGGTTGGAGTATAAATCTAAGATATTTAAAATCTGCATCTAGTGCAGTGGAGATAACACCAAAAATATGATAAATCTCTAGTACCAATGCACAATATGTGTAAGAAGAAATCATATGAGATTTAATATTATTCATAAGGAGTCTAAAGACCGATCAAAAGAGGTCAATCTACCAAATAGTAACACATCATCGACAAAAATCAGAGTAACTATGACTTCTCTACCTACACACTTGTAGCCAAAATTACATTTAATCCATCTACCTCCACACCTGCAACCAAAATTACTGCCCTTGTGAATTTTGTGACTAATTCTTCCAAAATCCAATATTTTATCCTCAACGTCTTCTTCTCGCAAAAGTTGTCATAGATAATTTCCCTCCACCATCCTTGTAGAAATTATGGTTTGGAGTTGCAACTACTCATGAAGTTTTAATCAAAATCATATGACACAAACCTACTCTAATGCTCTCTGGAAGGTAATTCACAATTTAGAACAAAAATTTCATACATGCAATAAGAAATAACACACATGCACACAAAATTTTTTCTAGGGAAAACAATATGCTAAAAACCCCAATGTATGCTTGCATTAATATGATCAATAGAAATGTATTGCAATTTATTTACCCAACTGAGCACAACCTACAAGTGAATAACCTATCTCTCCACTCACTGATAAGCTCTAACCGAGACTTAGTAAATTTCTACCTCTACATGAACCCATATTTCCTTGTGCAATTCCTTGAGAAATTAGGCACCTATTATTTAGGAATTTTTACAAAATGGATTACAAAATTACAAAGGTTGATCATCTAACTGCATGCAACACCTATACACTCAAGGCTAGTCTACAGTTGATGATACACTGCCTTGGAATGTCCACCACAACTGGGGGACTAGAATTCTCCATGCATTAGATATTTTAGGTTGATTGATCAGTTAATTGGATGATCACTGAGTTTGACTGAAGTCCCACTGCACATGATCCAGGTGGATGTTGGTGGCCACCCACCTATCCCATTTGGACCCCCACAAGAGTTCCACAAGAGTCCCACTCATAACACAAGTGAGTGTCGGACCAAGCAGTCGCTCGTGGCTAAGTTGAAGGCATCCGAATCAGATGCATGTTCCGACTCTAAGTCAGAACCCGACAAGGGGAATGACAAAGGGAAGCAGATCATTGAAGCAGATCCCAGTGCCACTATTGCTACTACCAAGATCCAGAAAAATGAGCCCGAAGATCCAGAGGATGGGGAACGTCTTTTCCACTCATATATGTGGGTGAAGGGTTCGCCACTGCAATTTATTGTCGACAGTGGCAGCCAAAAGAACCTCATTTCAGCAGAGGTCGTGAAGTGATTGGGCCTACCAACTACACCACACCCACAACCGTACAATATCAGTTGGCTTCACGAAGGACGAGATCTCAAAGTTCGCCAGCAGTGCCGCCTTCCCTACAGCATCAAGCCCTTCACAGATGAGGTATTGTGTGATGTTACACCTCTGGATGTTTGTGATGTACTATTAGGCCAGCCATACTTGTGGACGAGACATGCTGTGTATGAGTCAAGGCCTCGCGTTGTCGTCATTTCTTTGGATAATTCATTATACAGGATACCGGAGGTAGCCCCACCTACCGCCACCTCTTTGATCACTGCTAAGAAAAGCAGCAAGCTCATCTCACAGACTATGAAATTTATTTTCTGTCTGGTTCACTCCCAAAGTAAGGGGAAGATCGTTGCTACATCCATGACCCCCACGAAGGGTTCCTCCACACAGCAACAGCAACAGAGGGATACAGTCGTGATAGAACATAGGAACAACTTCTCCTTACCCGGAGGGGTATCACACAAGTTTTAGGTGGGCGACAAAGTTTGGTTACATTTGCAGAGGGAGCGCCTTACCAGAACCCATCAGAAACTCAGACCACTTCGACATGGTCCTTACACCAGTAACAAGGCTACAAGAAACAATGCTTTGAAGCATAGCATTCCTCCATTCCTTCACTTGCACCGAGTGTTCAATGTGGACCATCGCCGACCATGCTCTCCACCACTTCTGGACACATCAGAGATTGCAGAACAGCTCACCAGAGACCCAGCTCAGCAGAAGCTTCCTCATCTCAGGGAGGAACTCAACACAATGGGGACTATTGCTTCCTAAGGGGGCAGGAATGATCCAGGTGGATGTTGGTGGCCACCCACCTATCCCATTTGGACCCCCACAACAGTCTCTTTTAGTTTTTCTATTTCCTTAATTATAGCACAGTTTACTATTTTTAGTAGTTTTTCGGGTCCTAAACGAGAGTCTCTTTTAGTTTTTTTGTTTCCTTAATTATAGCACAGTTTACTATTTTCAGCAGCTTTTCGGGTCCTAAACTTTCGGAGCCGTTTTGAGGCCCTAAACGATGTTTTTTGGGAAAACCACCGCCAGCAATTTTTCTACCTAAAAATTGTCTTTTCTGTCATAGTCCTCGGAGAGATCTTTCCAACGGGCTATCATGCGCATCAAACGGAGATAGTACGACCAATTCGCGACCCCGGGAAGTTGATGTACCAACTTACCCAAAAACGGGGCCCGCAATTTGGCGTTTCATCTTCTAGGGTTAGGTTTTGGAATGTGAAGGGATTTCCCATTGTTTCTCAACAATAAATAGGCCCTCGAGCCTCATTGTAACACAATTTTTGGAGAACAATTCAGAGGCATGTAGCCGACACATCTCTTCTCGGAGATAAGCTACCATCGCCCTAGCTAGGTTATTTCCATTTCTATTTGTAAGCATATTTCAGTATTTTACAACAATGAAATGAAGTATTATTTCCGCTGCATATTTGTCCTTACGGTTATCTCTGTATTTTATTGCGTTCCTATTTAAATCCGGATCAACACAATTGGCCTTCCAATAGTTCCTCAAGAAGTTGGAACTAGTTTAACTGAAAACAACTTGAGATATCTAACTTTGATTGCTACAAATTAGAAATCATACATGCTTAACTGAACTCTAACTCCTCCAACTCGAATTTACTGAGTAAACTAGGTGACACAAGCCATGTCACACAAGTTAACTGCATCCAAGCTATATGTTGATGTGGAAATTCAAATTTTCTCAATTTAATCAAGGAAAAATCAAATTGAGAATTTCTTGCTACACCTTTCAAGACTTCCTCTCCGCAAGAAAGGGATTATCAACCACCCCTATCCTACGCCTACGAAATTTGAACTTCCCTCTTGACAAATCTTTTGTCAAAATGTCAACATCTTACTCCTTTATTAGAATGGAGTGTAGCAAGATCATCTGCCTCTAGACACAGTCTCGTAAATGGTGATATTGGATATCTATATTCTTGGATCGATAGTAAAATATAGGATTCTCAGAGAGATTGATGCAACTCTGATTATCACAATGGGATCCATCATCTGATTAAATAGTCTAACAAGTATCTTTCTCATCCATATCGCCTCACATGTTTCTTGACTTGCAGCCATGTATTATGCTTCTGTCTAGCTGAGCACCACAGATCTTTGCTTCTTGTCGTACCAAGAAACAACTATGGACCCAACACTAAAAATTACACTTGATGTACTCTTTTGTTCTAATGGACTGCGTGTCCAATCTACATCCATGAAGCTGCACAAATTCACTACCTTTGCTCGTATGTACCATGGTCCAAACTAGGTAGTGCCTGTGAGGTATCGTAAAACATGCTTAGTTCCCTTCCATAAATAGTTTGGTTGACCTAACCATAGCTTTGCTTAGCTCTTTGACTACACATCACATATCTGATCATGTGTTCACAAGATACATGAGTGGACCCACTAGCTGTCGATAAATGGTAGCATCCACTTCACCTGAAGTGGCATCCTCCTTCCTCTAATTGTTTGTTAGAGGTGTTTCCATGGGTTTACAACTCTCCATGTAGAATCTCTGCAGTATCTCATTTTCATACTTGCCTTGAGAGAAAAATAATTTCCCATCAACTTGTCATACTTCCAACCCGATAAATTAGTGCATGAGACCCCTATCCTTCATTTCAAATTCCCTTGCAAGGTCCTCCTTGTAAGATATGGTCAATGGCTCATCACTAGTTAAAATAAAATTATCAACATATAAGACAATAATAAGAAATTTGCCTTCTATCCATATGTCATGAGGTTCACATCTGCTTCACTTATGGTGAAGCCCAAATCGGTGAGATAACTATCGATCTCGGTGTACCAAGAACAAGGTGCTTGTTTGAGATCGTGCAACGCTCACTCGAGTCTTCACACATGAGACTCTTGATCAAATGTCTCAAAACCTTTTTGTTACTCTATGTACACCTCCTCCTTAATAACCCCATTCAAAAATGTTGTTTTTACACCCATATGGTGGATATTCCACCCCATTTATGTAGCCATACCAAGAATTGATTTAATGGATGAGTACCTTACTACAAGAGAAAATGTCTCCTGATAGTCAATTACCTCAACTTGAGAGTACCCTTTCGCCACAAATCTGGCCTTATACTTCCCTATGCTTCCGTTTGTTGTCTACTTCACCTTGAAGATCCATCTCAAACCCACTATTGATTTATATGTTGTTCTTGGGACCTTTTCCCAAACACAGTTCTTTGCAATGGATTCATATTCCTCCAACATTTCATCAACCCATACAGGTTGCTCTATTTCTTCCTCAAAATAGGATTGCTCAATCTCTATAAGCTTAGTCATAAGAGCCATGTAGCAAGTGTACCTCTGAGGTGACCTCCTTTGCTTACGCAAATTTGAAGGATATCCCACATTCTCCCTTGCATCCTGCACAATTTGTGGTTGCTCTACAACTTCCTAAGGTTCCTCTTTTTGAGCTAAAATCTCATCTTTTGGTGGCATCTAATTCTGCGTCTCAAGATAGCACCACATAGATTTCTCCTGATCAAAATTTACATCCGTTCACACAGCTACCATTATGCGTGATGGAAAGCACACATGATAGTTGTGGGGAGTTTCTGTGTAACCCACAAATATCCCGAATTATGCGGTCAACTAAATCTTATTCCTTGAGTCTTTGGAGACATGGCAGTAAACAGAGGCTCCAAAAATCTTGAAGTGCAACACATCCAGATTTCTTCCCAAGAATCCGATGAGAACTTCAGTTCTACAAACAGACTGTTGTATTGCATGCCTCAACCAACAAATGAAAAGGTAGGCCTTGGTTATGCAACATCACCCTCGTTGCTCCAAGATGCTATGGAATACTTCTTTCAACCACCCCATTCTGATGTCGGTTGTGGGGTGTTGTCAGCTCTCGTCGAATGCCTTCTTTTGCACATAAATTTTTTAATTCATTCAACACATACTCACCTCCATTATTGCTCCTGAGAGCCTTCACCTTCTTGATGGTTTCTTTCTCAACTACTGCTTTGAATTCTACAAACTTGGAGAATGTCTCATCTTTCTTCCTCGTGAAGAGATCTAACACTTATGTGAGAAGTCATCAATAAAAATGACAAAATATTTGTCTCAAGTAGTGGAAGCTATCAAGAAAGTTCCACAAACATCAAAGTGGATCCTTTCTTGGAATGCATGCGCTTTGTTGTCCAGATCATGAAATGAGGATTTTATGTACTTCCCCAACATACATACTTTTCATACATCCTGCTGCTCAAGTGCTCCTTTAGGGAGGCTAGTGGATATTTTTTGTATAATATTCGAGGTGCCATGATTCAAATGGCCAAGGCTTATGTGCTAATGTTCAACTACATCATGGCCCTGCACTTTCTCTTCCTTAGTTTTTAATGCAACACAATCATCCACATCTAACTTACAAAGATTCTTCACACAAACCTCAATATTCTTCACCTGTCTCATGGTTATGTGTATTAGGAATGTTTTTCCTTTGTTGAAGATCACGTCATAACCACAGTCTTCCAAAACTGCAATAGAGATGAGATTTTTCTTTAGGCCTAGAACAAACATGACATCTTTGAGCTTGAGAGGGGAGCCTGACTCCCTCTGAAAGGTGACTATACCAATACTAGTCATGTTGTACCTTTCGTCATCCCCTAGCTTGATGTGCATCTTGAGATCTTTCTCCTCCAAGTCACTGAAAATTTCTCTACACCCTGTCATGTGGAACAATGCACCTACGTCCTAGTACCACACGTTCCCCATCACTATTTTGGACATGCATGTGATAAGGGTAAAGTCAAGGTCAAACTATAAATCCAAGGCTTCACCCCATGCTCCTCCTAAGGTCTTCTTGATTGCCTTTTTCTGTGGGCACTTCGTGGCATAATGCCCATATTCATGACAATGGAAGCATTTAATTTTTGACAAATCTTTCTTATTTTTCCGTTGGTTGGATTTTGGTTTGGTTTGAGATTTATTCCCCTTTTCCCTTCTTTCCCTTCTCAACCAATGCAAAGTTTTCTTCATCCTTGCACTTGGATGAGGTCCCATCTCTGGTATTCTACCTTTTTTCTTCTTGTACCAAATCATACCGTAAGTGTTACCAATTTGGTAGTTTCTCCCTCTCGTTCACTTAATCTTGATAGCTATGCCAAATCTTGGGAAGGCCCACGAGGGATATCCTTACCAAGTCATCCTTTGAAAGAGTAACACCAATTCCTGCAAGCTCATCATGAACTTATGTGAACTTCCTCAGATATTGCAGGATAAAGCCATTCTTCTACATCTTGATATTTCAAAGTTTGTCCTTGAGCACCAACTTTTTGTGGTCACTACCATTCTAGAATAGATTTGTGAGTGCCCACCACATTCCATAAGCATTTTATTTCCCATGGACATTGCTGACAATGTGGTCTCGTACTCCCTCCAATATTATTATCCACACCTTGGCTACAACTTTCTTCCACTGAGCAAGGTTTTGGGCATAAGATTCTGTTGGTTTTGTAACATCTCTCTTGATGTATTCTAGCAATCCATTTTCATCGAGTACCTTCTCCATGTGATCCTTCCAGTGAATGAAATTAGAGTTTCCTTCCAAGGCATACTCTAGCCGTAGCCCATTGAACGTCATATTTTCAGTTCTTAAAAGATCTTGCTACACTAAACTGCAAATTCGAACCTCCTGATAAACAAATTTGAAATTCCTGCTCTAATGTGAATCCTGCTATGATACGATGTAGAAATTATGGTGTAGATTTGCAGCTAATTGCATCCAAGTTGTCTACTAATGTGGAAATTCAAATTTTCTCAATTTAATCAAGGCAAAATCAAATTGAGAATTTCTTGCTGCATTTTTTAATAATCCTTCAAGGGAATTTAATCCATGTTGCCAATCTAGCACAACAATGTGCTAATAACAACAACCAACTGATATAAGTAGCACTCAAAATAAATAAAACAGTCAAAAAACACATTAAAACACAATCAATGGAGACCCCGAAAAGTACTCCAACTATGCTGCCATCTATTAATGTTCTTCGAAAGTGCCTCCATCACTCCTCTCACAACACACACCTCTGTTTTTGGCCTCCATTACCCTAAATATCATTAGTTGTTGTCAACCTCCATCACTCTACTTCCCGAAGACACCATCAATAGCGTAAAGATGAACCCCTAATCCTTTACCTTTTTTACTAGGGCGTCATATTGAAAATTTTAAGACAAAAAAATTATTTTGTCTTAAAAAATTGTTTTAAAATTCCCCTCCATGTAGTAGTGTCGAATTCAAAAACATACAAGTTGTCTTTAATCATATCAACAAAGATCAAAGGGACAAAAGAGTAATTAATGTTTGGGAAATCTTGCAAGGGAAAGTGTTCACATTCTTCAGAATTGGCTACCCCCACAAAACGAAGAGCCCAACAAGTCGTTGTCTTTATATAAGATAACATGAACGGAAAGTGAAATAGCAACGTTGGTGTAGGTGTGATACAGTGATAGGCCGGAATGTGGCGACTTAGGGTGCACTATGAGAGTCAATTTTGTAGTTGTTAGATAATATTTTCTTAAATTGTTATGTTTTTGTCTTAATTGTTAATTGTCATAAATGGGTTTCGTCTTAAGTGACCATTGTTTTAGATATAAAGTTGTCTTAAAATATTTTTGTCTCAATCTCTTTTTGTCTTAAATATAAAGTTTTGTCTTAAAATAGTTGTCTTAAACTATTTTTGTCTTAAAATAAAGTTTTGTCTTAAAATATTTTTGTCTTAAAGTGTTTTTGTCTTAAATATAAAAGTTTTGTGTTAAAATATTTTTTGTCTTAAACTATTTTTGTCTTAAATTTAAAATTTTGTCTTAAAATATATTGTCTTAAGTTGTTTTTGTTTTAAAAATAAAGTTTTGTCTTAAAATATTTTTATCTCCAATGGTTTTTCTCTTAAATTTTATATTTAAAACAATTCAATTCATATTAATTTTAATTTTAAATAATTAAAATAAAAAGTGACTTTTTAAGACAAAAAATTAATTTCTTTTCTTTTAAAAAAATACAAAAGTACCCTTGATGTAGTTGCTACTACACAACATATCATCCGTTGAGATCTACTAAGAGCCACAGGTCCAGAGTGGAAGAGATGTTCCTGTCCGTGTAGAGGTATGTCAAAGGCCAACTATGTTTGGCATATCTCTGCATCTGTGGCGCTGCGTGAGAACTTGCATAATCCTGTGGTTATGACGTGCCAGAGAAGCTGATCAATTAACATGGTTGAAAGTTTTTTAAAGTTTTGTATTGTTCTCTCCATCTCCCTGGAATCTACCAGGAGATCGAGATTTGTTTGCTTAGATGCGGAGATTCTGTAGGATTACGGGCTCCTTGCAATGTGACGTAAGTGGATCAATCTACGTGATGTACTTGTGGTTGATCTGGTGGATCGCTTTCACCGTGGTGGTGAACTGTGGCTTTATCATTAAGCCGAATCATCTCTCTAGGATCTCATGCTCCTATAGCGGCTGTGCATTTGAAGAGCATGAGTCGGAGGCACAAACAAGGCAATGAGCGTGGAGGCTGAGAATTTGCTATATCCCGGTTAGAGGTCAAAATTTGTGCTATGGAGCTAGGATATTGAGTGCGTGGATTTGTGTTATAGTTCTTCTTTCACTGTTGATGTTGGATGATATGGTGCGGTGAACGATCGAAAACCATGCGCACTGTGGAGTTGTGCCTGCTGTCGAATCGTTCAGGTGTAGAAAGGGTACCACTGTGGCTTGATGCCCTGTTTGGTGCAAGGATGGATTCATAAATTGCGGAATTGCAGAGGCAATTCATGTTGCACATGAAGCAAAGTCCAGCGTGAAATTGTTGGAGAGAAATGTCGTGGAACTTGTCAATACTCTTCAGCAGCTCGAGCTATTGACTTTCATTTGTTCCATACCATCTCCGGCAAAGAATATATCACTCAGGACCGTGTGAGAACTAAAATGAAGTCAAAAATAGGCAGATTGGAATGAGTGTCTTTATTTGAGCTTTCAGATATATTAGGAGTGGACTTATATCATGTGGAGAGATAGGCTGAATATATTGTTGCAAAGAATGCAGAACTAATGCTAGTGCAGGGAGAGATATATTAGTGAATACAATTGTGAGGATGCTAGAGCTACATTGAATGTAATTTGGCTGCTGCAAATTGCTTGTCGAATCATAAAGGTGCCATCTGTGTCTAATCAATTTGAAATGAAGGAGTTTGGGGCCAATTCTGATGATTTAATGTTGATTTTAATAATAAGTATGTCATGTCATAGTATTTCTGGTTGTTATTGAAGTGACATTGCTCTTACGAATTATTGTCACACTTTTTGAGTGTGTGATGGAAGTGGTTATTCCAACAATACACAAATTTTCCGGATATTATGAAGACATGACAGTTAAGATGGAATTAGAAGAGTTGCATCAAATATTAAAGGATGATGGACAACTAGTTAAATTTTTTGTAAGTTTGTGGAATAGACTCATCATCAGGGTGTATTATAAGTCACAATATATTGTAATTAGAGTAAATCTACATGTCATATATTGTTTTGTAATAGTTAGTTGTGGTCCTTGAAATGTTTTATGTAAATACTGTGGCATGCATACCCTTTGTTATGTGTTCCCTCTGTTAGAGAGTTTTAACACCCTCAAAGAGTGTGTCATGTGGGATGGATACACTTGGGTGGGCAGTATTGGTTTTAGACTTCATGAGGTGAAATTTTATATTAAAGGGGAGTTTATCCACAGGTTGGATGAACCATCATGCATTCTCATTGATGGTTGTTCCTTTATATGGACATCCACAATGGCATGAAGAAGGTACAAGATGTGATTATGAGACTTGATGGGAGGTAGCTCTTGCACATTGATATCAAGACAAGTAGTCATTAAGGAGGAGTTAGAAAATGTAATTCCTCATTGTCTCAGTTGTGACTTTCTATGGAAAGAAGTCTGTTCTTATTCTATAGGAGTATTTATATATATATGTCCTTAGTTTGGTGTGTGGTTGAGATATTCTAAAAATCAACTCATTGTGTGTCAAAGATAGTTTCCCTATCTTAAAACAACACTTACTGTATATATATAATATCATAATTGATCCAAAAAAAATGTAAATTTCCTTATAGAAATTTAATCATGTTCCAGTCATTCTTCTCTTATGCTCTCATTCTCCCTTAGTTAGATTATGGCATGCTAGGGCTTTCAATGTCTTACAATTAGATCATGGCGATGATGGCAGTTTTCATTTTCTTGATCTCTTTAGCATGCCTGCCATGATGGCTTTCTCTTCCTCTCGAAACATCAAAGGGCTCAATTTTGAAATGGCAGTCGACAATACAAAATCCTATCGGGTATTGATGAAGCGGGCTATGAAATTAACATAGGGAATCTCATGCCTGCATTCTCGGTTTCTTCGCTGAAACTGATGCCTTCACTGTGTACACTGCATCTAAAGCCAATATGTGGGATTGATTGCTTGGCTCGAGATTTGGAGGGAAATGTCAATGAGAGATCGACATGTATTCACAACTTTCCTTTGTGCACTGAAAATTGGAGCTGCAAAGCATGTATCTAAAATTAAGAGAAATATTGGAGCTGTAATATAATTTCTGTTTTCAGGTTTCAATATTATTATGACATTTTTTTTTATTTTTTTTTTAACTAATATGAACTGATTTTATCATGATTTCTCATCAATATGCAACATTTACCCCAGCAATGTAATAAATCTATGAGAAGGTAGCTGCTAATGGGAACCATAAGAGTAAAGTCTTTCTACCGAGACCATCCCTGGTCATATGCGCCATAGGAGAAGCTTCGAACTGATTTTATCATGATTGCTCACCAATATGCAACATTTACCCAGCAATGTAATAAATCTACGAGAAGGTAGCTGCTAATGGCAACCACAAGAGGAAACTCTTTCTACCGAGAGCATCTCTGGTCATATGGGTCATATGCGCCATAGGAGGAGCTTCGAAACATCAAAATGTATGAGACCAACCTGGCCTTAGGTTAAGGATGCTTAATTAAATTAAATTTAATGCCTAGGTATTTATTAAGAAAAGAAAACATTTTTTTGAAAATGAGACTCTCATTACAATGTTGAAAGAACGGTACATTTTGTAATTTTCATTATATCAGATGTGAATTAGCATAAGTTCTATTGAATCTTTTCAACTATTCATTTTCTGAAATATTATTAGATATTTTATGTATAAATTATTGTATTTCAATGAAATGCTACTCTACTAAGGACTTAAGTGGTTTTGTAGTTTTTCTGTGATGATTATTGCTTTGATTTTTTTCAATGATGATTATTGAGAAGAACAAGTAGAGCATGCTTAGTGATTTAATTTAGAACGGATACTATTACTATTCTAACCATTAAAAATAAAATTAAAAATATATGATGATGATGTGAATTTATGTTAGTGCTAAGATAAGTTAATAATTTAATAATAGAAAGGTTAAAAATATATACATGCTAGACTGATTTATTTGTGGAGAAGAGAGAGTTATGGATTTTTGCTCCTCTTTACTTGTAATCTGCACAAATGTTGAAGGGATACAAAGAATAGGTCGAATGATATAGTTGTAACTTGAGAAATACATTTTACGCTTCAGAAATGATTTTTACGCTTCAGAAATGATTGCCCCAAGAAATTTAACATACTATTGAACTACTATTACCTGTAAGGAAAAACTGATGAGTTTGAAATAAAGTTGTTCGTCCTTATTTTTTACCTTATTTGAAAAATATGGTTAAAGCAAAAACAATTTTCTTCGACCCTAGGGTTAAATGACTGAAAACATCCTCATTTGTTAAATGGATGGGAACTCGACAAAAAAGATGTAAAAGATATCGCAGGAATAAAGCATTCAATTTAATTTATAGTTCTCAATTAAAAATGAAAATTATCCTTCTGGAAAACCTTGCCAAATAATACTTGTGTCCCTCCTTCCTCTCCTTAAAACTTTTGCGATGGTTCAAATTAGAGGAAATGTCTGTCAATATCTAGAATGTGTATATCTTAAAGAGCCCACTAGATTGCCTCTAACTATTCCAAAATTCATTGTATATCCGGAAGCACCAGTGGAGGATTTATTGTGCTTGCAATTGGATGTTTTTTCCCTACCACAATCCTTCCATTTCAATTTTTAATGATACATAGAGGAGGGAGGAAATATTCAATTAGAACAATTCGGAACGCATGCATATCAATTAGAGTCACAATGTTCGGTATTTTTCAATGCTCCTCATCCACCTCAATGCAACTCTAAAATTTGTGGTTTGACATGTTTCTCAGTTCAAATTTTAAATAGCAAATAGGTCATGGTTTTCTTAATTATATGTTGTATTTAAAATACAGTCTTTTCACTATTTACAAGATTTGGGAGATAAGTTTTATAAAATAACATTAACGAGTTGATCAAAAAAAATTAACCGGTCTATAAGACATTACTATGGATGAACCCGTTCACGTACATTTAAGTTCGATTTACCCACTGGCATCCATGACTGTCGACCGAATGATATAAATTGGATTCCTATGTAATTAGCGTGAGCCACTCCTTTTTTAAGTTCAATTTAATTGATTTGAATTAAGCAAAATATATATATATATATATTAATTTAACTTAAATATTAAAATTTAATAATTTAATTTAATTTAATACTTTGCTAAATTAAAATATTAATTGAAGTATTAATATTTTAATCCAAACATTAATATATAAGTATTTTAATTGAAACATTAATTTTTTAATAATTAAATTATTTATCTAACATACATATATATATAGTGGTTTGAGTTTATTAGAGTTGGCCTCTTTCTTATTAAACTGCTAACTAGGGGCATTTTATGAGTCAAAAACACAATGCATCACAATTGACTTTAACATGACTAGATTTTTTCCAATAGAGTTTGGAAAATGTGAATTTCACATCAAGAAGTGACTTAACAATATACTCAATGGGTGTAGTCTATGCCCACGAGCTAATATTTAACATATTAATATTAATATTAATATTACTAATTATATTGCTAATAATATTTATTAATATTTAATATATTATTAACAATTAATTATGATATATCTATATATAATTATTAACACATAAATATAAAATTAATAAAATTATTAAAATATTTAAATAATATTAATGACATTAATAATATATTAATTTAGACATTTATAAAAAAATTAACTATAAATTAATGTGTACATTAGCACATTCTAATTTCTTTTGATTATTATTGTCATGGTTAATTATATTCAACATGAGCATCATAGTTAACAATAATCAACATGACCACCATGGTGAACCATACTTACCTAGGGGATCATGGTTTATTTATAAATGACCTATAGTGGACCATAGTTGAGACCCATGGTTGGCCATGAAAAGTTGTAGTGGATGGCTAGGGTTAACAATAGTCAAATTATCAACTATAATTGACTATTTAATTCAAATATTAATTGACACATTAATGTACTAATCAAATATTAATATATAAGTATTTTAATTAAAACAATAATTTATTAATAATTAATTTATTGATATATTACTACTTTCTTTTGTGAGCTTGGTGGGACTACATCTTCATCATGTCCAATATATCACACTCATCACGATGGAGAATTGAACGAGTATCTTCACATCAAGAAGTGCCTTAAGAGAGCACCTCATCACCATCTATCTTGAACCCCATCAACATCAATATAATATTATTTACTTAATACATAATTGATATATTAATATTTAGTATTTAATATATATTGTTAATACTTAATATATTATTATTAATATTAATAGTATTAAATTAGTATTTAATATTATTATAATTCCTAATTTAATTAGGCTTTGAAATTTTAATTTCATTAATTTTTTTAAATAAATGTTATATATAATAATTTAATTTGATTTTATATATAATATTTTGATGAATTGAAATGTTAATTGACACATTAATATATAAGTATTTTAATTAAAATATTAGCTTATTATAAATTAAATTATTAATATAATACTACTTAATATATAATTAATATATATTAGTATTTAATATTTAGTTTATTATATATATAATATTCAAATAAGATTAATAAATATAATGTTAATGATACATTAATAATATATTGAGTCAAAGATTTATAATGTTTTAATTATAAATTAATTGATACATTAATTCATATTAACTATGGTTGACCACTTTTGACATGATTAACTATAGTTAACATGGGTGTCAACATCCAAAATAGTCAACATGGTTTCCATGGTGAACCATACTTAGCTTGGGAAAAATGGTTTTCCTATAAGTGACATATAGTGAACCATAGTGGAAGGCCATGGTTCACCATGGAGGCTTATAATGAATGGCTAGGGTCAACAATAGTCAAATTATGTTTGACCGCTGTCAACCATAGTTGACTCTACTTAGCATGGTTGAACTTCGTCAAGAGTGGTCAATCACGTTCAATCATAAGGTTTAATATTAATCCTAGTGTTTATAATCCTAACATTTATAATGTTAATCCTAGGGTTTACAATATTAATAATAGGGTTTAATATATTAAAGTTAGTGTTCTAAATATTAATTTTAGAGTTTAAAATTTTTAATATTAGGGTTAATAATATTGGATTTTTTAATGTCAGGATTTTAAAATATTATAATATTAATCTTAGAGTTTATAATGAGTGGGCTTATGATAATAATATTAGGATTTAATATATTAAAATTAGGGTTTAATATCCTACTATTTATAATGCCAGGGTTTAATATATTCAAGAAATGATTTATAATATTAGGGTTTATAATAATAATCTCACAACTTATTATGTTGGGTTTTATAGTTCTAGGGTTTTTTATTAGGATTTAATATCATGGCATTGGAATGATACAAAATTCTATCCAATGTCACATTGTGATAAACATTGTCTAAATGTGAAAATCAATATGAAACTCATTGTTACAATGTTATAATGCATTATAATTTATTCAATGTTGCACTACGATGTTAAAAAATTAGGGTTTAATATTATGACTTAAAATTTTAAGGTTTTTAATGCGAGGTTTATAATATTAGGGTATTATGTTAGGGTTTAATACTTTGACATTGGAATGGTACAAAAATGTATCCACATTAATGAACTTTAATAATATATTAATCTACACATTAATATAATATTAATGCCGTATTAACAATATATTAGTCTATACATTTATAAAGTTTTAACTATAAATTAATACATGTTAGTTATAGATGACCATTGTTGGCATGGTCAACTATACTCAACTGGGCATCATAGTCAACAATAGTCAACATAACTACCATGGGGATCCATACTTACCTCGGGAATCTTGACCTATATATAAGTGACCTATAGTGAATCATAGTGGATGGCTAGGGTTAATAATATTAAGGCTAGGTTTTACAATATTAATCCTAGGATTTATAATATTAGGGTTTAATATATTAAACTTAGGGCTTATAATCTTAGTGTTTATAATAATAATATTAGTGTTTATTATATTGAGTTTTATAATGGTAGTGGTTTGTATTAGGGTTTGATATCATGATGTGGGAATAGTACAAAAATCTATCCAACATCACATTGTGAGAAGCATTGTCTCATTACGACAATCAATCTCACAATCATAGTCACAATGTTACATTAGATTGTAATTTATTCAACGTCACATTGTTACATTAGAAAATAGTGTTTTAATATTAGCTTTAAGATATTAGAGTTTTTTAATATTCGTTTTATAATATTAAGGTTTACTATTGGATTTATAATTTATAATATGAGGGTTTATAATATCAATCCAAGGGTTTATAATAATAATCAATTTGAAAATCATTGTCACATTGTTTCTAATCCTTTGGGTTCATAATATTACTCATAGTATTTAATGTTATTCCCTTAGGTTTATAAACCCTTAAGTTTATAATATTAATCACTTGGATTAATAAATCAAAGTGATTATAATATTAATAATGCCTATGGTTTGTTTATCCCTTGGATTTATAATCCTATAGTTTATATTTATAATCTTGTGGATTATTAGTCCCTTGGGTTTAGTGTTAATCCTTTGGCTTTATAAAATTAATATTAGGGTTTATAATTTTAGAGTTTATAACGATAGGATTTATAATTTTAATCCTATTGCTATTTTGCTTCTCTGAGGAAATATATGGGAAGATCCACTTAAAGGATCATATCACGTAATCTTATTATTAGAGCCTAACCTCGAGGGCTTCCACGAGAATTGGCCGCGTGACCTCCCATTAGTGAGGTGCTTTAGCAACACCAACTTCACCAATTGACCTAAACCTTGGGGCTAGTCCTATGGTTTATTATCCCTTGGGATTATAATATTGATCCTAGGGTTTATGATTCCCTCAATTTATAATATTAATCCGAGGGCTTAATATTATTCGCCTAGGTTTATAAATGCTTCAAATTATAATATTGATCCCTTTGATTTATGATATGAATAATGACTTGAGTTTATTAATATATTGAGCTTATAATGTGATTAATCCCTTGGGTTTTTAATATTAATCCTTTGGGTTTATGATTAATCCCTTGGGTTTTTAATATTAATCCTTTGAGTTTATGATTAATGACTTGGCATTATTAATCCTTTGTGTTTACTAATCCTTTGGATTTCTAATTCCTTGAACTTATATTAATATCCTTTGGGTTTATAATATGAATTCCTGAGGTTTATTAATCCCTTGGGTTTAATATTATTCACTTGGGTTTATAATATTAATCCCTTGGGTTTAATATTATTCCCTTGGGGTTATAATATTAATCTATGGTTTATGATGAATTGGGTTTGTGATATTAATCTTAATGTTCAATATTGTTAGCTTAGGTTTGTGACCCCTTTGATTTATAATATTAATCCTTTGGGTTTATAGTATCACTAATACCTTGGGTTTATTAATCCACTTAGATTATATTAGGGTTTTTATCAGGGTTATGGGAATGGTACAAAAATTTATCCAATTTCTCTTTGTGGAAAACATTATCTCAATGTGACAATCAATCTCACAATCATTGTCATAATGTTACATTACATTGAAATGTTTTGAAAGTCGCATTATGCCATTACAAAATTTGGTTTAATATTAGGGTTCATAACATTAGGGTTTAAAATTGTGCTTATAGTTTATAATAGTGGGGTTTAATATTAGGGTTTATAAAATTTATATTAGGGTTTGCTATATTGAGTTTTATAATGTTACGATTTTATATTTGGCTTTAATATCGTGATGCTTAAATGGTAGAGAAAACTACACAATATCACATTGTGACAAACAATGTCTCAATATGATAACTAATTTGATAATCATAATTAAAATGTTACATTAGATTACAATTTATTCAATGTCACATTTTTACATTACAAAACTAGGGTCTAATATTAGATTTAATATATTAAATATTTTTAATATTGGTTTTATAATATTAATCAACTTGACAACCATTGTCATGATGTTTATAATCCCTTCGGTTTATAATATTACTCCTAGGGTTTAATGCTATTATGTTAGGTTTATAAACCCTTAATTTTATAATATTAATCCCTTGGATTAATAAAATGAAGTGACTATAATATTAATAATCCCTTGGGTTTATTAATCCCTTGGATTTATAGCCTTGGGATTTATAATTATAATATCACAGTTTACTAATCATTTAGGTTTATATTAATCTCTTGGGATTAATATTAATCTTTTGGATTTATCATATTAATATTAGGGTAAATAATCTTAAGGTTTATAATGGCAGGATTTATAATCTTAATGCTATAGTTATTTTCTTTTTAGAAAATATCTTAGAGGTCCATGCGAAGGATTATATCATGTCGGCTTATTATCAGAGCCTAACCGAGAGGGATTATAGGAGAATTGACCCTGTGACCTCCCATTAGCAAGGTGCTTTAGTGACATGAACTCGATCAACCGAGCTATCCCTTGGAGCTAATCCTATGGTTTCCTACCCCTTGGTTTTATAATATTAATCCTAGGGTTTAATATTATTCCCTTAGGTTTATAAACTCTTCAATTTATAATATTAATCCCTTGGATTTACAATAGAAATAATCACATGGGTTTATTAGTCCCTTAAGCTTATAATATTATTAATTTCTTCAGTTTATAATATTAATAATCACTTAGACTTTTAATATTCATTTTTTGGGTTTATTATTAATTCCTTGGTTTTATGAATCTCTCGAGTTTATTATTTTCCCCTTCAGTTTATAATATAAATAATCAATTAGGTTTATTATTCCATTGCGCTTATAATATTATTCATTCCTTGGATTTATAATATTAATATTTAATATGTATAATAATATCTTATGGTTTATTATGTTAATATTATGTTTGATATATCAATCTTATGGTTTATATTCTTACGGTTTAAAATTAATCCTAGGGTTTAAGGTATTAATACCTCGGGTTTATAATATCTAACCCAAAGGCTTATAATATTAATTCCTTGGGCTTATTTATTTTATTTTTTGTCATGTTGTCTGTGATCCTCCACACTTGACCGATGACTTGAAAAGCCATGGTCGAGGGGCATCTAATCCATCTAATCCATCAAAGTCATCATGGGATCACACCTGTCATGGGCAACACCAGCCATAAGTTGATTGGATTTTTTTAGCATATCTCCTCCCCCTACCACATGCACAACCACGCTTGTGAGCTTTGATCATTGGTCACCTTGCTAATGAAGCCCATCCTCAACCAGTTGTGCTAGTCGGGCTTGACAATTCCTTGAGTTTACTAATCCCTTGGGTTTATAATATTAATCCTTCATGTTTTTTAATCCTTTGTGCATATAACATTAATGCGAAAGTTTTATAAGATTAATCCCCAAGGTTTATTATTCCCTTCGGTTTATAATATTAAACCCTTTGGTTTATTAATCGCTTGATATTATAATATTATTATTCCTTTGTGCTTATAATATTAATATTACCTTGGGTTTATAATATTAATCCTTGATATGTATAATACATTAGAGTTTATAATAATAGAGTTTTTAATATTAATCATAGGTTCGATATATTAATGTTAGGGTTTGTAATATTAATCCTAGTGTTTAATATTTATCCCAAGGGTTTAATATTAATCCCAATGGTTTATAATAAAAATCCTTTAGATTTTGAATATTATTCCCTTCAGTTCATAATGTTGATCCCTTGAGTTTATTAATCCCATAGGTTTAATATTAGGATTTAATATTAATCCCAATGGTTTATAATATTAATCTTTTGATTCTTAATATTAATCTATTTGATTGATAAAGATTATCCCTTGCATTTATAATACTAATAATATTTTGGGGCTTATAATATTAACCCCTTAGGTTTATTGATTCTTTGGATTTGTAATATTAATCTCTTGGGTTTATAATATTAATAATCCCTTGGATTTATTAATTCATTGGGTCTAAAATATTAATTCGTTGTGTTTATGAAATTTTTTGTTTATAATATTAATCGCTTGAGACTAATATTAGTTAATATATAACTAATATATTAATATTTAAATTAATATTTATTAATACAATATTTGTTAATACATAATTAACATATTTACATTTAATATTAAGGTTTATAATATTAACTTTATAACATAGTGTATCTCAAGTTTAAAACCACATTTATTAATGTGATTGTACTAGTAATTATTATACATAAATGTGAGCAAATCTTAATAATATTAATAAATTATAATATTAAACTTAATAAACTTTATTAATAAAGCTAAATAAAACTTATTATTATCTTAAATTTTATAAATAAATAGTTAAACTTGTTAATTATTATTAATAAATAAGTAGTAAAATTTAAATTTTACTATTGAAATTTTAATTATATCAATTTTACTAATGTATAAAAACGACTAAATTAGTAATTTGATATCACATACATTTTGCAATAGTTAAAACCAAAACCGGCTATAAGACTAACCCTAACCTCTCACGGTTAACTTTTATTTTAAGAATATAGAGCATGGATTCTGAAATAATCTAAAATATAAAAATCACCGTACTCTAATCAATCTAAATGCTTTAAACAATTTCATAACCCAATTGGAATAGAAATTGTAGTTTTTTTGAAGAGGCACCCCCTGTTTCTGTACCCTTTACTTATTCATAATATTAACTTTTATTTTAAGAATTTATAACATGGATTCTGAATTAATCTAAAATATAAAATTCACGGTAGTCTAATCAATTTAAATTCTTTAAACAATTTCAGAACCCAATTCGAATAGAGAATGTAGTTTGTTTTAAGAGGCACCCCCTGTTTTTGTACCCTTCTTCTTGCTTAGGCATGCTTATCTCTAACCGAAGTATTTGTTAATGGACGGTTTGCCGATTTGAAATCTCTATTGATTTGCCGATAAATCATGTCCTGCACAAGTGTTTTTTAAACGAAAATGGTGATATACGTTAATATAGTTACATTCAACATTTTCCCCGAAGGCCTGTCTATATCAGCCCCGGCTCCATGTTTCGTTGTTAACTTCTTTTTTTTCTTTACAAATAGAGTGCGGCGATGGTGTTTGAAGCAATATCCTTCGTATCAGAGTGTCAAGCATGGAGGGAGGGCATGGAGCTTTAAAAATATTTAGTATAGAAATTAATGAGAGCGTTTCTATTCTCCTGTATCGTGGCGATCGTGCGAGACGTTTCTATTATCGTTTGGGCCTAATGATTATCGATTATCGTTTCCTCAACGTTCCTCCGTAATGTTAACGGTACTCTTTCTAATCTTCTTGCTGCTGCTCTAACGCTACGCTTTCTGGCCGCTATTGAACATGTATTTCACAACGTACGATTTATGATTTGTTGGTGTTTTCTTTTTTGCAGACAGTTGCATATTTGCTGAGGAATTTGCAGGAAGTTGCTTATTTGGTGAGGGTTCCTCAAAGTCGATTTGAGTTTCTTATGCTCCCCTGGCGTAACAAATCGAAGTGACGCATGAAAACCCCACAGAATTCCCTTCAGAACATCCAACTATAAAAGTGGTCCATAAATTCTCCAAAATTTTATCTCGACATTCCCAAACCTGTTGATCTTCTTGCTGTTGAGAGTCCATATTGACACCCGTACAAACTGTGTTGTCCCTGACTGTCTATTCTCTGTTCTCCGGATCAACCACCTTAACGTCCGTGAAATCAAATGGAGGAGATCCTTGTAAAAACTAAGAAAAAGAGGAAGGATGAGATTCGTATCTGTGAAAATCATCACAACAGATTCCCATGTCAATTCAATGAAGGTGGTCGTTGAAGGAATCATGAGAGACGAAGAAATGGAAGCTTGTACCTACCCCACATTGTCCTGACTTGCAGAGCAGTTTAGATCGTTTTTTCCTACCCATGAATATGTTAAAACTATTTTTAATTTGATAAATATTTGGGCTCTGTTTTTCGGAAAAGAAATAAATTTTGTCAAAGCATGTTGCGTTAGACATGGGATATGTTGCGTTAGACATTGGATAAACTAAACCTCGACTCTAGTGTGTTTCATGTTTCATGTGCTTAACAGCTTTTAGTGGATGAATTAATTTTTTTTTGGATGAGCGTGTTTAGTAACACTGGTAAATTTTGGTGTAACTGTAATTGTGAATTCAATAAATGGTGGCACTACTACATGTAGGGGAGTTTTAAGACAATATTTAAGACATTTTTCAAGTCAATTGTCTTAACTTGAGACAAAAAGAAACTTGTGTATTGTCTTAAATATTGTGGTGTGGCAAAATTTAGTGTCTCAAAATTTTATTGTCTTAAAAATTTGTCTCTATAAGGACAATATCTAACACATGTTATTATTATTGTCTCTATAAAGAGAGGTGAATTATTGTCTCTTAAGAGACAATTTCTTTTGTCTTTCTAGAAACAATTTCTTTTGTCTTTTTAGAGACAATTACATTTTTGTCTCTTTAGAGACAATAGTTGAGATTAAAAACATAGTCTATAGAGATTATAGGTCCATAATTTCAACTATTGTCTCTCTAGAGACAATATGAAAAGATATATTAAAAAATTAAATAAAATCTTTTTAAATGTCCTACAATTACATTATAGGTCCATAGATTCAACTATTGTCTCTCTAGAGACAATATGAAAAAATATATTAAAAAAAATAAATAAAATCTTTTTAAATGTTCTACAATTATATTTTTGTCTGTTCGGAGACATTAGCTGAGATTAAAAACGTATTGTCTATAGAGACTATAGGCCCATAATTTCAACTATTATCTCTTTAAAGAGAATATGAAAAAATATTTAAAAAAAATGAAAACAAAATGATTTTAAATGTTTTTTTAAGGCGGTTTCAACATTTAAAGTTTCCAAATAATGATTCTAATTAGCTTAAATCTCTGTTCTTTATGGTAAAGAAAATATACAATTTTTTTGAAGTTAACAACAAAGTCATTTTAAATCTCAAAGAAAAGCAGTTTCAAAAACTTAACAATTCTCGAAAGCAACATTGAAAATAATAAGCCAGCACACTTAGATTTGTTGAATGACTTATATTTGTTGAAACTATATTCATGTCATTGAATGTCATTGAATTTGAACATGCAAGATCCTCCGTTGGAATTTCATTTCATGATATATTATGAGGAAAAATAAAAGTGTTCAACATTTCTCCATCCTACAAGAGAGTTTACTTTCTCACATATAAAACCAAAAGCTTAAATCACATTAAATGGTGGAAAATTAAATTTATATGCAGTGGTTAGCTCTACAATTTCAATACCCCTGTATCATTGGAATTGGCTTCCTTGATAAGGAAAAAACTTTAAATTATGAAATATATATTAATTTGAATTTACAAAAATTGTAAAATGTATATTCATTCGAATTTACAATTGATTGGTAATCCTGCATTCATGAATGTTTTCTTCATAAAAGTTTGTTTTACAAAAGATGGAAAATTGACACACGTGCTCGCAACATGATATGGTATTTCTTCATTATCACTTGATTTTCCTTTCCCCAGTGGTGTCTGGTACACACTCAAAAATGGTAGTTGCTTCAATAGCTTCATGTCTACCTAATGTTACTGCTGCAAAAATGCCCAGAGCTTTTAGAACCAAGAAAAAATTTAGAATGTCAAGAAGTAACTTTAGAGAAAACCATCAAAAGGAACATCTCTCAAATGATTTTTCACAATGACCATGAAACAAGTTGTTTCCTTTACTTGGGGGATACATCAAGTTTTAATCTATTGATCCATCAACAAAAGTAGAGAGAAAGTGAACTGCGATCATTGAAGAAAAAAAATTAATAAATCAGAAATCTTAAAATAATTTATTTTACTGTATACTTTAAAGGAAATAATTTTCAAGACATTCTATAAATATTAAATATTAAATTGTTGCTAATTAATCCTTTACTAATTTCAGTAATATAGATTTCTAGAGAAAATGCCTAAATATTTTGTTTATGATGAGGACAGATAATTGAAGAGGATATGCTAATCCTCTCTATGAAGATAGGAAATTTTTTATTAAAATTGAAAAGACCCTCAATTTTCTCTGTGATTACTCTAAATGCAGATAATATTGCTAGACTTGCACCTGCTCCCATTGCAAGTCCATTAACAAACGCTACATGAATCAAACATGAAATTTTTTGTTTGCAATTAATTAAATAGGAACATAAGAATTAGAGGAGAAATCCTCCTCTCCTATTTTTATAAAAAGTGTTGGAGGGAAAATAACAAGTTAGGGATGAAACCTTAACTGTGTTTTAAATGAGAATTATGGAGAACTATAGTATGTATACTATCTATTATAGTTTTAGATGGAAAAGAAAGCATAATATACATAATCTAATAAACTTCAATTATATTGAAAAGATCCATATAAAATCTAAGAGACATTATTCTTCCCAACGAGAATTATGGAGAACTCTGGTATGTATACTATCTATTATAGTTTTAGATGGCAAAGAAAGCATATACATAATCTAATAAACTTCAATTATATTGAAAAGATCCATATAAAATCTAAGAGACATTATTCTTCCCAACATACTAGCATGAGTCTTGAATGACAAATTGCAGTCAATTTTAAAATATGAGAAATTAAAAATGGTATAAACAAAAAAGTGGCAGTCCTCACCAGATTTTTCTTGTATGTATGGATGTGATAGTAAAGCCAATAGATTTTGTACATAAGCTCGATAATATGTTTGTCTGCAAAAATGTTTACGGATCATGATTGATAACATAAAAGCACTCATAAACAAAATCAGATAAATTAGTTATGTCAATGTGCAGTTGAATATTTGTTTTGAAGAAATAGTGTTGATATTTACTTTTATAAGTATTCTTTTAATCCAAATAGTTATCTTTTGGTTATATATAAGAAATGATGACATATTTTGGTGGTCATTTTCACATCAATGAATAAAATTTTAAATATTAACCACATATACCTAATACAATTATAAAATTATTATGCGAATTATCTCATGAGATTAACCAAATAATACATTATTAAATAACAAATAACGTTGATCTACCTACATCAACCACATTTACCAATGTGGTTGTACTAATTGCCTTTCATATATATCTTTAACAATGGTAAACTTTAAAACAGAAAAACGAATTGGAAAATAGCTAACAACAAGATTAAAATGAGACATAAATTAACATCTTCTACTACTTAAGCTTGCAATCTAAAAGTCAACTCTTCTGAAACTATAACCAAGAAGTAAAGCTATCATTTTCAAAAATATTGGACACTAACCTGCCTTTACATAATACAATGCCTGCAAGTCTCCCGCAACACAAAATGCTTGCCCAAGCCCTTGAAGGATATACAAATATGTCAACGAATGTTTCAAAGTTGTACATTATTAAAAATTTGGCAATAAAACATTGCAATCCAAAAGAGTAGAGAGTTTTAATTTGATGATAATCAACTCTGCACCATTTTCTTTTTCACATTTTTCATAGAGCTCAGCTAATTGGATTACATGAATATCATATTGGAGGATTTGTCAAATGAGTTTAAGAAAAAAATCATCTCACTCGATCTCAAATTACATACTTAAAAGAAAATAAAAGGGTGTAAAATCCCCAGTAACATAAATAATTATTACTGTCATCTCTTCTATTTATTTAACTAAGACTTTGGAAAATAGTACTTGGTAACAAGTCGGTTGAACAAAAATAAAATGATTAAATGAAAACATTATGTCTAATCAATAAATGAACATATAATTTGAAGCTACCCAAAATAAGTATTTAAACTTTCTTTTGCAGAAAATGTTTCAACTCCTAATTAGTTTCATAAAGAATCTTCCGATTAAACAAACAAAAATCAATTAAATGAAAACATTATGCTTAATAAATAAATGAAGAGACAATCCTAAAACTACAAAAAATAAGTATTTAAACTTTCTTTTGCAGAAAATGTTTCAACTCTTAATTAATTTCATAAAGAATCTATGAAAATAGCGTAAGAACTATCTCACTGTAATGAGAAATTCTTAATAGTAAACCAGGGAAGAAATTATATAAACATAAATTGAACCATTCAAGAATTATTGCTTCTTTATTACAAGAAAAAAATATCTTATATTCATGAACACTATGCAGGGGAGGAACCAGAGGTGCAGTATTGAATTTATAAAGAAACCCCATTCGAAAATGAACAACTTAATCAAGAATTAGTAAGGTAAGAACGAGACAATATCAAATATAGAGAGCTTATGCCTAATTAAGATAAAGAGTGGTCCATCTCGACACTCATTGAAAGCGTTGACCCCCAAGGATGAGACTCGTGTCCTAGTTGGGTTTATACTCATGTCAATAGGTGTTGTCAATGATTCCTCTGACTTGCGGATAGTTCAAAACAAAACTTACACTGTGGACTGCAAGGTTGAGTTTGTCTAGTGCTAATTCAATTTGGAAAACACCAATGACAATTATACTTTCTTCTGGTCAATATTCAACCCTAAACTCTAGTTGGTCAATAGTTCTTGATCATAACCTAGTAATCCTTTAAAGAGAACAAAGAAAATAGTTGCAAGACAATTCGAACCCTAGACCCAAATTAGTAATGGGAATCGGTCCATGTGAATTTTGAGCCATAGTAATTTCTAAGAATCAAGATCCAACAACAAAAATGAGCTATCAAGCACAAGTAGGCCTCTTAGAAGGGACTGAGTAAGAACTTGATAAACGAAGCAACAACAACTATGAGAAGATGATGATGACTACTAGGAAGAAACAAGATTAAAAGGAATTGAAACTGAAACCCCATTTCATACCTACAAAAGAACTACAAATCAAGGGTCAGTCGCAGTTTAAAATTCACAAATACGTTATTGATCAAAGATAACAAAAGAAAATTTAAGATGGGTTCAGTTACTTGAGTGTTGAGACCATTCCTGTAACTGAAACCCCCATTCATGGTAGCAGTAACATAGTTAGTACCCTTGATGATTACTGGCTCATAGAAGTGGAAGGTATCGAGCAAGGTTATGAGATACTTGGAGCCGCGTCCGTTGTTTGCCAAATGGAGGAAACCAATAACTATGATGTTGTATTCAAACCCTCAGTGAAGTCTTCTATTCTCAGTGGAATAATTAATCAAACCCTCGGCGAAGTCTTCTATTCTCAGTGGAATAATTAAACGAAGTGTACTCCTATCCTAAATCAAATAGGAAAGGGAACCTATGTCATTTTTGGGTTTCATCCCTCGCTAGAAATTGCAGAGCTCTCACATCTCAATGGAACCAGCAAAATGAGACACAATTTCCCAACTTAGAATGATTGTGTGGTTACCCTAATCGTCCCTCTCTATCCACCATCGATATGTGCCCAAAATTCTATAACCGTTCATTTATTAAGGAGTCTCGAGATTAGAGCTACCACCTGGCGATAGATCAGCTCCCTGAAGAACTTTCGGCCAGGTGAGCGGGAAGCCTCTTCGTTTTTTAATCAAAGCTCAAGATTGCAAACTATGGTTGAACTTGGTTAAGACCTAGGACATGGTTACGACATTAGTGCATTGAAAAGATATCTAACCATAATGTATACCCAAGTTGTGTACGTAATTATTAAATATCAACATAATGTCACCCTCTAACAGCTATACATATATGAGGTGTGTAAAGAAAAAATATGGGAACTATATACTTCGGAACCTAGTCATGAGTGGGTATCATCAAACTATGGAAACAGTATTCATCGAAAAACTAAGTCATGAATGTGTGTAGAATATTATCCTTAGTAATAAAGCATGCAAAATGATTCTTTGGAAAAAGGAACCTCAAAGAATTCAATTTACTATGTACTTTTATAGGGCATTTATCGGTCAACTTGAGTGATCATTAATTTTTTTTATGATGGGTCTGTCTAAATTACAAAAATAAACCAATCACTTAAAGTAAGTCCATTTATAAGAATAAATATAGAAATTTAATTAAATATATTTGTCTTAAGTTTAACATAATTTTAATAAAATTTATAAAAATAATTTGATTAAATAATTAAATTAATTTAATCTAGCATTTTTTATTTAGTTTTGAAATAGTTAGAAGAAAAATATATCAATTTGACTTATTTTTATTTTATTTTGATTTTTATTGAGAAAATCATCAATTCTAAAACTATAATTGAATTAATTTGGAAAAAAAAATTCATTATCTCTATTATTAACTACCAAGCCAAAAATGATATGTTTAGTTGAATATTTCTTCAACAATTATCATTCAATGGAAAACTACTTAACATTTTGTCTATCTAAGAACAATACTGAGAAAAAAAATATATTCAAAATGTGTGTTTTAACTCAATTTTTTAATTAAAAAGAAAAAATAAGAAATAAATAATTTGTATATATTCATTAAATTAAAAATTTAACTTGTAAAGTAATATCCATCATTTATAAACCATGATTTATAAAATGAATTGAATTTTGAAAATCCAATGTTATAAATATCTTGATGACATTATCATCACCCACATGTGATAAATTTAAGCTGCTCATTATGGATGAAGAAAGCAATATCATTCAATTCCTATATGTGCATAAATATGCAAAGTTACATGAATATGTGTCATTAAAAGAAATTTAATGCAGAATATAAATAAAGACAAAAAAATCAGAGTATATATGGTTGTGAGAAGAACAATTTTGATTAAGAATTCCAAATTTATCATATTTTGTTTTTGAGTTGAGGTTTCTAGCCAACTAATGTGACTTCTTATCAGAATGTTTGGATGATAAGCCACACTAGTTGACTCTAAATATTGACTAAGAAACAAATTGTTGAGAATACTTATATAAAAAAAATGAAATTAATAAATCCTAGATACTCCATAACCTAGCTAAGAACATATGAGATAATTACAAGAAGATCCTAACGATGTATATGTCCCTAATACCAACATTAAAATTGTGAAGTGCTTAAACTCCATTAATAAAACAATTTTCCAAACTTGAATATCAACATCAAGGTGTTGTTGCAATTTGTCAGCCTCGCTAGAATGATAAATGTGGACTATGTTCTTTGAAAAGGTCACTCCTGTAACTCATGTCAGGTTAATTAATATTAACTTTCATAAAAATAAAATGATGGATAAATATTGAGACACCTAACTACAAGATCAAGTAGCCAAATTTACATACCAACCCATACCCATGCATTGGATTCTTTTGAAAGGAATGCCTAAAAGAATATAATATAAAATGTCTATAAATGATCCAAAACTATATGTTCTTGAGAAAGTTATAGGAAACTTCACCCAAATTACTTGCTACCTTAAAGTTTTAAACTATATTTTGTTGAGATTCGGCTTACAAAAAACTTCAGCTAAATTACTTTCTCTTTAAAAATATATTTATACCTCGATAGACATTTCGAGCTTTGATAAATCGCAAATTCTGAATGATTTCTGAACTAATTTTTCACTTGATACCACTTCCCAAATTGAAATATCACCAAAATCTATTCCAAGTGAAAAATATTCATGCAAGTGACTATGTTGAGAAGTTTTTTCATGGTTACAAAGAATTTAAGAGAAACTGTAGATATAGAAATTCGGTTGAGGACCCCAACAGAGTATAGACTTCTCATAATTGAAGGTGAATATTACCTAATAAATTTGACTGAATCAAAGGATGAAAATCTATGCTTATTGTTAGGCCTTTATTAATATGTGTTGTGGGCTACTCAAATCCCTGCACATTATTCTGTAAAAATACCCCTGCAATTGCTTCTCCTGAAGAAATTTAGAAAATTTGAAACTCCTTTGAATATTTATAAATACAGGAGCTGAAGAAATAACTTCTTTAATATAATTATATTTGGAGAAACCATCCAACATTGAAATCATTCATGGCCCAATTATCCTTTGCAATAAATACCCCTTGTTGGGTAAAGGATCATTGTCCTTCAATGATAGTTCATTCAAATTATTGAATTTGACACATATTCTAACGTCACTATTGGTCTTCCTTACAAAGACTGAGTTCTCCACCCAGGTTGAATATCTTGTAGGAGAAATGATTTTTGCCTCAAGCATTTTCTACAACTCCTTCTAAATTATAGGTGTCAATTTTAAATTCATATGCCCTAGTTTTTGTCTAAATGGGATGTCATCCTCCTTCAATGGGATATTATGTTGAATAATATCAACGTTGTATGCATTTAAATAATCATAAATATAGGCAAAGAGTCTTTATACTTTTCGATAAGGTTTTCAATTGGATTTCTCTCCTCATCCAAACAACCCTTTCCAAACTTGATTATTGTGGGGGTTACTTCAGATCCCAAATGTATTTCAATCACCTCTTCAATATTGCAGACATCTTTTTCTTTCTTATACAATATAACACTAATAAAAAAGATTCTCTAATGGGGTAAGGCCATTGGGATACCTTTTATCCTAAAACTACCTAAACTCAGTTTCATTTGTATCTTCCCCTATCCAATTCATCTCATAGTTAGAAAACTCCTACAAAATATTAAGGAACCTCACATTTGAATATCATAATGAAAGACCTGCCAATGCTAAAAACTATCCAGAACTAAAGGTAAAAGAAAAACCTCCATCCTATGATTGTTGTCAACTATTTCATCACAAATATATATACTAGAGGCCAAGCTAGTCCATGCTCATATTGTTTAGACTGGTTTCAAGGAAAACACTTCCTTAGATATGAAACTAGTTATCACACATGCTAAGTGCAACAATTTAGTTGATGCTCTCCTGCTATTGAAGGAAGTTTCCAATAGAAATATAGTTCCATGATCAAGTTTGATAGTGGCCTAGGCTAGCATGGACACAGTGACAAGACCTTGACTCTGTATCATGAGATGTGAGAATCAAACATTTCCCTAAATCAATTCACTTTTTCTAGTGTTCTGCAAGCATGTGCTTGCATGGCTACTTTCAAACATGGCAAGAAAGTTCATAAAAAAAATGATCCAAAGTGGGTTTGAATCCAATATATTCTTAGGTTTTAGCCTCATATGCATTTATGTTAAGGTGGAAGATTTAAGGATTCATGCCATGTGTTTTACAAAATTTCTCAAGAAGATGTTGTCTCATGGAATACAATGATTGCAGTTTATGTGAGATAGGGGATTTTCTAGGAGGCTTGAACCTATTTCACTAGATGCAACAAATAGTTATCCAACCAACTAAATTTACCTTTATAATGGAAAGAAAATGGCAGATAGGTTCATGCAGACATAATGGAAATTGGGTTACACTGTGACATGTTCGTGGGGAGTGCTCCTGTATACACGTATGCCAAGTGGTATCATAAAGGATACTATAAAGAAAAGGAACATATATGATGCAGCCTTAGCTGCTAATACCCACATTATGCAAACAAAAATTGCATGTCTTCTATGTACCTGTCATGTACATGTCCCATGAATTACATGTATTCCATACTTAGGGAAAAATTCTCTTAGATCAAGGTTTTACCCAGTGGAAATATAACATTTAATGAAAACTTACTTTATCCAAGGTTAAGTCCTTAAGCGGAAGTATTTCATCTAACTATGCCAAGTTTAGACTTTGGTTATTTTTCACCTCTGCGCATATTAACCATACCGTGTTAACTCTGGGCTTGGATTAACCCAACGTTAACTCTTGTCACACCTGTTATGCTCCTATACCAATAGGTGTCATATTTCATGATTGACTGGTAAAATCCCAAATATGTTCATCCTTTCCATGCTGCAAAGGTTCCATATTTTGAAAAAATAAAAAAATGAAAAGAGGGTATGCCCTAAAAGAAAAATCCAAGGGCAAAAAGAATGAAATGGTCAAAAAAGAAAGAAAGTGAACCCCAAATGAAGACGACCAGGAAAGTGTGCTAGTCCAAAATGCCACTACTATTCTATTTTTTTCATAAGAATCTCAATGTGTGCAGTTGGTTGACTCTTGCCACAATTGATGGAGGGCAAAATAGCTTAACCTTGGCCAGTTCATGTTTAAATTTCTTGTTTTAGAAATAGAGAACAAAATCTGTCGAAATAGTTCAAGCTTGGTGGATTAGTAGTTAGGTAGAGAAAAAAAGGTGCTCAACAGCTGAATCTGAGCCCCTCGAAGAAATAAGGGCAGACATAGATAGGAGGGCAGTTAAAAGAAAAGAAGAGAGTAAGGGTTTGCTAGTTTAAATTCACCCAAGGAAAAATGAAGAAAAAATGTTAGGCATAGTAGGCTGGGTAGGTAGTTCTGGTGTTGCAGAAGCAGGCTTATGAGTAATTTTGTCTTTCAAAGGTGATTCATCTTGTTACTATCATAAGTACTAGGGCAAATATGTGGTGAGAGATCAAATGAAGCATGTCTAATTTCCTTTCACATTTCTGCCAAATCACTCACTAACCTCCCCACAAGGATGTTGGGATCTGCTCAATACTCCTAGTTCACTTCATTTCATGAAAAAGACTAAGTGAAACTCTGTTTTTACTTAGGCAAAGGAAGCCACATTTCTTGTGTAAAATTTCTTTTTAATACCCTTAGCCTAGGTTTCTTGACATCAAACTTAGCGCTTGCTATCAATAATAATCATACTGACTTTAACTTTATTATGTAAATCCCTTATGGTTATTCCCCTGCCCATATTATATACATATATGAAACCCCCCCCCCCAAAAAAAAAAAAAAATTGTTTTAATATCCTGCCCCTGCTAACTATAGCAATATGTTATTGTTTTATCAGGAATTCATGGTTCATCTGTAACCATGTAATAACCCTCCGCGCACGGATATGCCAAAGTTAATTGATATCTGTTTAATTAACCATTAAATGCCCCAACATCTAATTAGCGTGCCCTCGATGCATTTAAACCCATTTCTTATTGATTGGGCCCCGTGTCGTAGCTCTATGTCATGTCCCATTGACCGCCAATTGTGAGATCTGGGCTCGCCCATCCAACAGCCCAGATCCATCTCGCGACACCCTTCCATAGCAAACTTTAGCACCCGGGGGATGGTGGTATTCCTGCCGTACCAAGGTACGTGTGGCGCCATCCCGCAGTGCTCGCTACCCTCCCCACCAATACTGCCCTGGTCGATAAGCGGTGCAGGCCCAAAACCGCTTACCACCCCTGCTGCCTCCCCGCTGATGTCATCTCCACCTCATCCATGACGTCACCTCGCTACATGACAAAACACCACGTCATGCTGACGTCATCCAAAAAAAGATGCAAAAGCCCGCTAAACCAATTTTTGTCAAAAACCCGTAAAAGTGTCATTTTTGTTCATTTTTACTGGTTGCTTTCATAAGACTAGTCCATGCAATCTACATCCAAGCAGCGCTTGACCATATAGTCCGCCACCCAGCCAAATCAAGTCCACATTCCTGTTCTCCAGCTCGTCCCACAACCTGCAATCCACACAGTGCATTGTTAAAAACAGGTATTTACCTCAATTTTCTTTCCAAACCCTGTGAATTTCAGTTTTCTCTGCAAGTTGTCCAAAGCACCCAAATTCAAGTTCAATTCACCGTACTGCCTTCGAATAAGCGCACCAGAACCGCGGATCTTTACCCGTTTTTTGCAAAAAACCCTGCAAATTTCGTTTTTCTCTGTAAATTTCACCCAGTGAGCTAAATTCAAATCGACTTTTGTCTGCAATTCCCAGAGAAAAGCCCCAGAACTATTGTTTTGCATACTTTTTCTAAAAAAACCCAAATTCCAATTTCAAAACTACAAAAATCGAAAATGGAAGCCCTTGTTGCCCTCAACATAGCTCCCCTCACTGCACCTCATAAGGACCTAGACTGTTTGCCCTTGGCTGATAGGGATTTTCAAATATAAGACCTAACTGGTTACAAAAACCACCTCCAAGCATTCTGTGAAATTAGGAACAGTCACCTAAATAAAACTAATCTCTATGGGATATGGGGATCCAATCTGCCCAGGTACTACCTCGCCTCAGTAAATGTATTCCTAGATGCAATCCACCTATGCTGTGCCAATTATGAACCTATCAAAAGAGCAGTTATGACTCCATCTAGAACTCTTCTCCTTTATATAACCCCTGATTCCATAAATGAGATGTTACAATTCAAACCCATTCAGCCTCTGACTCCTCTTTCTATGGGATTCTTGCTTGAGCAGGGCTCTAAACTGACCAATGCAGAGATAACCCATGTTGTTCAAACATTTGTGAGACCAAACTACAAGCCCAAAGAGCCAACTCCCTTTCACCATGTCTGGTTCAATGAAGTTGGAAGATTCATTATTAATATGATATCCTATGTCATGGGATTTAAGTCAAGTGAATATGTTGATGAGACCATCTTAGCTCTGTTGTCCATGTTTATTCCAGGACAGCCTCCTGCTGTCAACTTTGCTACTTTTATTTCCAACAAGATCCATGACCAACTCTTGAATCTAGATAGAGAAGGAGTCTATAAGTACACATCATATATATATCATATGTTCTTATACTATCAAATAGACAGTTTTTAGTTTCCCATCAAAAAATTGGATTCTAAAGGAGAAGGGAGGTCAGTGATCTTTTGGACCTCAGTCTTCCATGAGGTCCATAACTCTCCCTACACTTACTGTGAATTCATTGATTTGTTTATACATTCGGTCTCCTCTCTACTGATGAGAACTCCTCCTCCTACACTCTCTGGTGATATGCAGAAAATTTTACAGCTGTCCAAAAGCTACAAAATAGGTGACTGGTACTTCTACTAGAATCACACTAAGATTAGGATATATGGCTGTGAGTTGTGCCCCTATAAACTGCCCAAATATGTGCCTATGAGACTATTTACTCTAGAATATTTCAGGAAAATTATCAACTCAGATTTGACTCATTTCTACGGTGCAAAGAAAAAAGCTCAGTTGAAATTAAGAAACCAGTTAGGCCCTTTTATCATTAACAAAAAGGAAGCATGGCAAGATGCTGACAAGATATTGGGTGAACAAATCAAATTAAAGAGGAGCTTTTGGTGGGTACCCTATGACCCAAATGGCTTTATCACTAAAAGAAAAGTAAAAAATAGGCTATCAGCCTATAAACATTGTAGGATCCCTAAAATAGAGCAATTTGCGAATCAAGATGAGTGGGTAGAGGGCACATTAATTAAAGAACTCAGTGAGGAAGAAAAGATGGAACAAACTATTAAAAAATCTTGAAAAGATCCTTGACCTAGACTCTTTTGGATAGGTGTCTTTCAAACTGCCTCAACGAACCAAAGTTGACACATCATCTACTGGAACTTCACAGCAATCGGCCCAAGAAAGTACTACACCAGCTGCAGGGACATCAAAGGGCAAAGAAGTGTTGGATACAGAGCAGCACATAATGACAGATCAGCCAGCAGCATCCAAGGAATAGGGCCAAGGGAAAATTCCTCCTTTCCAGACCAAAGCACCAGAGGTACCAACATTACAGACTCCTCTAAATGAGGAAAGGGGCAAGAAAAGGGATAGAGAAGAGACCACACCTATAAGTGGACCAGCAGAGCAACCAGGGGCAAAAAGGAAAACAATAAACCCTCTACCTAAAGAGGAAATTATTGAAGAAACCATAGAAAGTCCAAGAGGTGAGAGAGCAACCAGCCCATAGACATCGCCAGTGGTAGAAACATCCACCAACTCTCATAGGCAGGACCTAGAAAGGCAGCATAGTGTGTAAGTTTCATCCACTAGACCATCAAGCAAGCAGGCCTTAGATGTCAAAAGAACATTCACAAAGATTAAGGCTAAAAATGATCCATTGAGGCTGCAACTTTATGACCAATTTCTCGAGATGACCCCTGCCAACCAGTGAAGGTTAATGTCTGCATATGACATTAAAGAAGGAAAAATGATCTTGAGCCACTTTAAGCCCAAAGTACAGCAACCACAGTCAGTAGTTGACTACATTAGAACAAATCTGGATGTCCTTTCCAAAGACATTCATCCAATGGACCAGATTGAGCTGCATAAGCAAATTGGAGAGATGGTCTACTCTACATTAGCAGATAAGGAAATGTTAGCTCACAGATTGTAGAACTCATTGAACAACACATCTGCCCAACTAGATTTGGAAAAGGCATCTTCTTTACCCAAAGACAACACAATAAAGTCTTTTGAGGATATTATCATTGAGTTGGGACATGATCCTAAGGATGCCAAGGAATAAAAGCATTAATGAAGAAGAAGGAGGAGGACATTGTTTCCCTCAGGAAAAAACTGAAACTACCTACTACTATGCATCCACAAACTTCAGAGATTGTGTAGAAAAAAGTAGAGGAGGACAAGATGGACTTGCTGATGAGAATGAATCAAAGATTATGCGAGACAGAGCAGGAATTGGAGAAAGAATTACAAGAAAAGAAGGGAGTGTCGACCTCCCAACTACTTGAAGTAACTCCAACAGTTACAACTGCCCCTCCGACAATTACAACATCAGTGCCTCCCACTGTCCCAGCATCAGCAGCAGATACTTTAGCAACAACAACAACATCAGGCAGCAGCACTACCATGACCACAGAGTAGTTAATAAAGGCTATGGAGGAATTAAAATTCCAAGTATCAAAGTTGAAAGAAGCCAAAGAGAAATTGGCAAAATTAGAAGTGAGTTATGACAGATCTAAAATGACTATGGCAGGAAAGACAAGATAGGTGAAAGAATTAGAGAAAAAGGTAAAATCATTGGAAAAAGACCTCTCCTTAGATAAGCCTCTGGGAGAAATCAAAGGTATTTTGTGCGCTAACATCAGTGAATCCATTAATAATGTGTGGAGATCTATTCAAATTATATATGAGCAGATTGACTTGATAACAGCAGCCCAGATGGAAATTCAAAAGGCCAGATATTTATTGGGACATATTCCCGAACAGGCCAACAGGTTAATCCATTTCTTGAACACTAAAACCAGCGAAGAACTAGTAGCATTGGACATCAGAGACAGGACAGGCACCATTCTTACAATCAAAAGAGTTTTGACCATGAAGACCTTGATGCAGAATTTAGAGAGGAAGTGCCAGGATATGCAAATGGAGATAGACTCTTTTATAGAGAGATTTGTAGTTTTACATGAAAGGGGCTTGCCAAGTCTGTTGGGAAGAAATTAACACCTGTTGAGACAAGCTGAGTACACGCACAGGTTGAATAAACATGTTGTGATCAACTAAATGCATCATCCAGCACATCAGCAAAGAAAGGCCTTCCATCTGGCTAAACTCTCTACAACAACTTGGAAAATCTATTCTATATTGAGCATGAAGTGAAACATCTTTTTATAGTCCAGCCTAACTTCTACAGGTACAAAGACGTTGATGAGAGTTTCAGAAAGCTGCAAAGACATCAGTTACAAGAAGAGCTGTGGTGGCAAAGAGTTATGCGGGGTAGGAATGTATCAAATAAAATCAAATGCACCTGAGGAAGCCGAGGCAACAACGTGGAATATCAGGGGAAATAGCCACCAGTTGACTCACCGAGCATACAGTCAACGCATCTCACCAACTGAGTAGCCGGCACAGCAGCATTTACTTCTGCATTTATTTCTCCCTGTTTTCAAGATCATTTATTTCTCCTTTTGGGTAGGTAGAATAAGTTATTGCTAGATATTATCTCTTTGAGATATTTTGTAAACATTTTTGTACAAATACCTCCCCAAGCGAAGTATTAGGGGTTGGTGATACATTTCTTAGACTGCGTTGTAACTCTAAAAATCTTTTGAATATAAAATATATTGGAATCCATTGTCGCTGGACTCGCTAGATGTGGAGTTGATAGCAGAGGACTATGTTACAGAAGTCCTAGATCATTTTGTGGATCAATAAGTCTCTCTTGTGTTTTCAATTTCCGTGTTTACTATATCATATATGTTTCACGATCTGAATAATAGGGAAAAAGAATAACTCATAATTTGTTTGTAAGCACTCTGAGTTCAATCTCTGTTATTATTAATGTTTTCTTCAGAATTAGCATAAGCAGGAATTCTTAACTGCTTTTGTTTCCCCTGGTTATTACATCCTGAATATAGCTAAGGAATTCTTAACTGCTCCCTAGTGATAATCATCCACTTTTCCTCTGTCTGCATGATGAAGTATTCTTAATTGCCCTTCACCCACTGACTCCATCTCATCTGATTCCTGCTTATAAATTTTTCCCTGAGTGATTATCTTGCTCTGTAGTACCACCCTCTGGCAAAGAAACGATATCCAACAATTCATCCTCATAGACTCCATTAGCCCAATGGACTGAACTTCTTAGATTTACCCCCTTTTCTATTGAAAATCACCATCCAAAAATCAAACAAACACTTGTACTTCATAACTAGCCTAATATACCTTAAAGCAAAGCTAAATTATAAAGAGAGAGCCCTCTCTGGATGCAGATTGGCTAGAACCTGCATCTAAAAGATTGGTATGTGGTTACCTCAGCCGTATTCTCTTTTCTTACAACTTTTGGGGAACAACCTGAGTGATAACATCATTGGCGACTCCACTGGGGAATGAACAATTGTTGGTTACTACTGTCTATTTTCTAAAGCTACAAATGGAGCCTAAAGTTAGCCAGGTAGCCTTTGAAACTGTTTTTGCTATGCAATTACATGAGTAAATAAAAGCCACTTCAGTCTATCTCCAGTCTAGTTTTATTCCTTAAACAGCTGTCTCATAGACTTGATCATTTTCCTTTTTTCAGTAGATCTCTAGAAAAATTCAAGACTCTCATAGTTTAAAACTTCCTAGAAACATATTGCTAAAAGTTGTATTCTTCAAATATTTCAAGAAAATACCAAAAATATATTTAGAAGCTGGCTCCAAAGAAGAAGATCCGCTATATCATATCAAATCCAGATCCAAATCCTCCACCTATCTTTGAAAATCCTAATTTGATCCCTAAGAACCTTAGAAGCTGGGATAATCAAGAAAATTTTGCTGATTTACACCTTCACGGACCTCAGCAGAACCCTATCCAAACTGAGCTTACTGCTGGAAAATCACAAGTCCTTTCTGCCATTACTGTTGCTTCTCCAAGTTCACCGTCAACACTTCAAAACATCTTTTCCACTCCCCCATCCACAACATATATTTCCATTGTTATCCCTGTTCTTCTAGCTATTACACTTATCTCTATAAATATGGCAAACCAATATGCTCCCCTGCAGTTACCTGCAAATCTAGGGGCTATGCCTCAAGATTATCAAAGCAAAATCACCTATTTTGATGGTGTTAGCACCTATATAGCTCAACAACATACTAAGAAAATGACAGACTATTTTGAAAACTATGAAATTGATGTTGATGATGTGAGAATGAAGATCTTTGTTCAGAGCTTAACTAGTCATGTAAGGACATGGTTTAGGGCACTACCTGTAAATACCATTGCTGACCCAGATGCCCTTTATCAAACTTTCTTGAGCAGATGGTAAAATAAGAAGGACCCTTTACACATCCTATTAGAATATGAAAGCTTGAGAAGAGGCCCACAAGAAACTGTTCAAGATTACTGTGCCAGATTTAATAATGTGTACAATGCTATCCCTCAGAATCTCAGACCCCCACCAGACCTGGCCTTGATAAATTTCCTTGATGGATTTGATTCTGACATGGCATATCAACTTAGGGAAAGAGCTCCTCAAAGCTTAGAAGACATGTAGAGTATAGCTGTCGGTGTAGATGCCAATCTGATTTCTAAACAAGCTCGAGCTAGAGTTGAAAGGAGAACACCTTACAAAGAAGAACCTTCTGCATTTGAACAAAAATTAGATGCAATTATTAAAGGAATGGATAGACTAGGTGATAGAGTAGAAACAATTGAGAGGAAATCCTCTTGAGATGGTCAACCAAGCAGCATCGGAAGAAACCCAAATTTTAGAAAAAATCAGAATACCAATACTGGGAAGGTCAGCCCTGACCAAAACATCAAGCCTCCTTTCTAGGAAAACTATGCTGAAGATTCAACTTCTAGTGAGCCAACAGAGGACTCTAAAATTAACTTAATGGGTTTAAATAGTGAACAACAAATCGTTTTGACCCAGGATGACCAAGAAGCTCATACTTTTAATCAATTCCAAACCCAATCGGGGGAATCATTCGATTTTAGGGAGGGATATGATGCAGTTGTCTATGAGGTTCACAAACAATATAATTTGAGGAGCAGAACAATAGATGTTCCTAAACCCAATAAGTAGAAAGATGCCAAGCAGCCCAAAAAAGAAAAGGTTAATAACCCCCCTCTACAGCTCCCTGCTAGAACAGACTTCAATCCAAAAGATCCAATGGTTGAGGACATATCATATAGTCAACCATCAAACAGTCAGCCTTCCACTTTCTTTTCTCCCATAGAAAATGCAAAGGAATCTCCTAAAATTGATTTTAAAGCAGATTCAGCTCATAACAACACTCATGATAAAGAAAAAAGCACAGAAAATACAATAAAAAAAGAAAATCTTGCTGCCCAAAATGAAAAAATTCAAATAGAAAAACCTTTTAACTTTGAGACCGAAATGGCCAAATTAAAGATAGCCATTCCATTATCCGAATTGGCTAAACATGATGTCTATAGGGAACAAATCAGCATATCCCCTCAAATTTCAGAAAATAGAGAGGCAGTAAATGTCCTAGATGACCAGCCAGAATTAATTTTTGGCTCTGAAGTAAATGGAAAATCAGTAGATGGAGGAGTTCCTCCTTTCTATGTAAGTCTGAATATTCATGACAGAGTACTTCACAATGCAATGTTTGATTCTGGAGCTTCCCATAATTTAATGCCCAAGTCTGTGATGGAAACGTTGGACCTAGATATCACCAGGCCATACAAAGACTTGTTCTCAGGTCAGATGTCTAGGGTTAATTAAAGATTTATGTGTATCTCTAGTTCAATACCCTACCAAGACAATGTTAATGGCTATAGTGGTTGCTGCTATCCCACCAAAATATGGCATGTTACTGTCCAGATCTTGGGGTGCAAAGCTCTAGGGATCTTTACAGTTAGACATGTCCTATGCTACCATTTCAGTATTTGGCTAGCCAAAGAGATTGTATCGGGAAACTTTGATGAAATATGTGGTTAGCAGCCAGGAGAAACCCCAAAATTTTCCCATCTATTCCATGCATTCTGATATGGACTCTTTCATCCTATACAATGTTGAAATTTGCCCTCCAACTGATGTCAAGGCTTTAGCATCAGCACAAGGAAAAAGTATAAATGAAGAATCTATTGCTCAAACTCTAGAAATTGCTAAAATAATTGATATAACATACACACAAGGGAAACCACATGAAACTCAAAATCCAAATCTGCCTACTAAGCAAATTTTTAACACTCCTGATGCTAGCTGTAATCAAGAAATCCTATGGTATTTGGAATTTGATGGATTAGTCAATAAGCTAGGAGCAGGGGCAGGGATTTGGATACATAACATGCAAAATGACCATGTTGAAGGACATGCATACAGGCTGAATTTTAGATGCACAAATAACATGGTTGAATATGAAGCCCTCCTGCTAGGACTCAAATTGATCAAAAGTCTAGGGGCAGTTAGGATATCAATTTTGGGAGACTTTGATTTGGTTATTCAACAAATGAAAGGAAAATTCCTCACAAATGATCTCAGACTAAGGTCTTATAGAGGGGCATCAATCGAAATACTCAATACCTGTCTAGAATCACAACTTGCCAAAATTCCAAGGAAACACAATTTACATGCTCACAGTTTGGCAACATTCGCCAGCACTTGTAAACTGTCGTTTGAATCTAATCATCATTTTACAGCTGAAATTAAACACAGGCCAACTGTACCAGACAATGTAAAAAACTGGCAAGTATTCGACAATGACACTGAGATAAATAATTTCCTGACCTTAAAAGAAGAATTCTCTAGTACAAATATAGAAACAAGCACTGTTTGTGAAGATCATCACATAGACAAAGCTGAAACCCACATTTCAGCTGAAACAACAACTTAAATTCTACACCCAAAAATCTTTACCAACAAAGAGTTGCAAGAGCTGAAAGAAATACACTTTTATGAAACTGTTGAAGTAGAATCTGAAGTGATTGATTTAAAGGAAAAAATTTTACCCACAGGATTAACTCCTCTAGAAGACATTTTTGATTCTAATGACATTCCAAGGAAACCCAAAATGCAGCCATTAAACGCAGAAATTGAGGACTCAAAAAAACCCTAAAATGATAAAATTGTCCAAAGCTTTGCCTCCTGACCAAAAGCTGAAATTTGTTGAACTGTTCAAAGAATCTCAAGATGTTTTTGCATGGAGCTATGAAGATCTCAAGTTTTATGACACTTCTATAATTCAACATACAATACTCCTCAAAGAAAATCAAAAACCTTTCAAACAAAAACTTATAAGGGTCAACCCTGTACTCCTTCCTCTCATTGAAAAAGAAGTCAAGAGAATGTATGAAGCTGTAATAATTGCACCCATCATATTTTCAGAATGGGTCTCCAATTTAGTGCCCACTAGGAAGAAAATGGGAGAAATAAGACTATGTGTTGACTTGAGGAATTTAAATAAAGTCTCTTTAAAAGATCACTACCCCTTACCTAAGATGGACCACATTTTACAGAGGGTAGTGGGTGCCTCCAAAATTTCACTGCTAGATGGGTTTTGAGGCTTCAACCAGATTTTAGTTCACCCTGATGACCAAGATAAGACTACTTTTACAACACCTTGGGGAACCTTCAAGTATGTAAAAATGCCTTTTGGACTCAAGAATGCAGGGGCAACATTTCAACGAGCAATGGACATAGCTTTTGCTAAAGAAATTCATGATTTCCTGGTCATATATCTAGATGATCTCACTGCCTTTTCCAAATCAGATCAGGAAAACCTAGATCATCTAAGACAAGTGTTTTTAATCTGCATAAAATATGGTATATCACTAAATCCAAATAAGTCATTATTTGGCCTGGAAGAGGGTAAACTGTTAGGTCACATCATCTCCAAAGAAGGTATTAGAATAGATCCCGACAGAATACACGCCATTCTGCAAGTTCCTCACCCTATAAATATCAAAGAACTTCAACCATTCCTAGGGAAAATCAATTTCCTAAGAAGATTCATAGCCAACTTGGCTGAACTGATAAGATTGCTGAACAACATGCTGAAGAAAGATTCCAAAGTCAAATGGACAATAGAAGCTAGATAATCCTTTGAAGAAATCAAAATAGCTTTAACCAAAACACCAGTCCTCACAAGCCTGAAATTTGACAGAGACTTTATAATATTTTCGTTTGCATCTGAACATACCATTGCTGCTGTTCTTCTACAAAAAGATGATCAGGGTTGTGAAAAACCAATAGCTCTTTTCAGCAAAGTGCTTAGAGATGCACCACTTAAATATCAAATCATGGAAAAACAAGTTTATGCGCTAGTAAAAGCTATTAAGGAGTTCAGAGTTTGTATCTTACACTCTAATGTAATAGCTTATGTTCCAAATACTCTGGTCAAGGATATTCTAACTCAAGAGGGAATTGAAGGCAAAAGAGGCAAATGGATAGCTAATATTTCGGAATATGACATTGAAATTAAACCAACAAAGGTGATAAAAGGACAAGGATTAGCTAATTTTATGACTGAAACCAACTTTCAAACCCTTGACATCAATGAACTGGATAATGAATAGGAGATGGCGACTCCACAGATCAATCAAGCCTTTTTACAATCACCTTGGTATGCTGATATAATTTATGTATTGCTCAACCTACAGGCTCCTCCAGGGTTATCCAAAACTAGAAAGAGATTTCTGAAAATGAAAGCTTCAAAATTATGTATTTTAAGATAATTTTTTATTTTGGAAAAATCATGAAGGCATTTTACTGAGTTTCTTAACAAATGATGAAACTGACAAAGTGCTAAAAGAATTTCATGCAGGGGTTTGTGGTGGACATTTGTACTAGAAATCAACTATTGATAAAATCCTAAGGGCTGGATTTTACTGGCCCACCCTGTTTACTGATGTAAATAAATTTGTAACTTCTTGCCATAACTGTCAAATTTTTGAAGGCAAGAGAAAGCTTCTACCTCTACCCCTCAAACCAATTTCCACTGAAAGACCATTTCAATAATGGAATTTAGATTTCATTGGGGAAATTCACCCCCCCCCCCCTCTTCTGGCCAGCATAAAGGGATTTCGACTGCCACAGAATACTTCACCAAGTGGATAAAATCCATCACTTGTAGACAAGCTAATGGTTCAGTAATCATGCAATTCCTAGAATCCAATATTCTATCCAGATTTGGCTGTCCTGAAAAGATTATAACTGACAATGCTACTGCTTTTAAATCTAAGAGAATGATCAATTTCTGTCACAAGCACCACATTACCTTAGGCCACTCCACAGCCTATTACCCTCAAGGTAATGGTCTAGCTGAATCATCCAATAAAAGCCTGATCAATATCATTAAGAAAATATTGGAAGAAAACAAGAAAAACAGGCATAAGAAGCTTATCAATGCACTTTGGGCAGATAGATTGACTACAAATAGATCCATTGGAACAAGCTGCTATGAATTGGTTTATGGCATGGAGGATGTATTCCCTTCATATTTGGGAGTCCCTGTGATAAAATTGCTGCAAGAAGTGCAGGAAGAACCGAATGAAATTCAGAGAATAATAAATTAGACTATCCATTTACAGCAGACTAGAGAAGAGGTGTATCAAAGATTTCAAATTCTACAAGAAAATCTTAAGAGGATATTTGATAAGAGGACTAAGGCAGAAGTATTATTCATAGGAGACAAGGTATTGAAATGGGATTCCAGAAGGGAAGATAAAGGAAAACATGGGAAGTTTGACTTCTTATGGAAGGGACCTTTTGCTATTCAGGCTTCACAAGGAAACAACACCTACTTTTTGAAGAGATTGGATGGCACAGAAGCAGAAGATGGGCCAGTCAATGGTCAGATGTTGAAGCATTATTTTGATCCAGTTTGTTGATATGTCAGGACTCTGACATGCACATAAGATTGTTTAGTTTATGCAGTCTATTACAGCAATAAGATGGGAAGGAAGATGTAGGAAATTTTAAGCAACAGTCAAGGATCTATGCCACTTTTTTTGTGTTACCTTTTTTCTACTTTACCAAAAAATGAAGAAGAAGACTTGGGAGCTATAAGTAAGAGAACAAACATTCAGAAAAACCATCCAAATCAGAACTATAATTGTTCTAATGAGCTAATGAGAAATGTATATACGTTGCAGAGGTACAATTTTGTTTACTTACAGCAAAGGGGAAATTTCAGAATGTAGCAAGAATTGAATATAAGGCCATCTGACATGTTGTTCTTGACTTTTCACTAGGAAAAGCCATCCCCAAGTGGAGCCAGTGTTATGCTCCTATACCAATAGGTGTCATATTTCATGATTGACTGGTAAAATACCAAATATGTTCATCCTTTCCATGCTGCAAAGGTTCCATATTTCAAAAAAATAAAAAAAATTAAAAAATGAAAAGAGGGTATGCCCTAAAAGAAAAATCAAAGGGCAAAAAGAATGAAATGGTCAAAAAAGAAAGAAAATGAACCCCAAATGAAGAAGACTAGAAAAGTGTCCTAGTCCAAAATGCCACTACTATTCTATTTTTTGCATAAGAATCTCAATGTGTGCAGTTAGTTGACTCTTGCCACAATTGATGGAGGGAAAAACAGCTTAATCTTGGCCAGTTCATGTTTAAATTTCTTGTTTTAGAAATAGAGAACAAAATCTGTCCAAACAGTTCAAGCTTGGCAGATAAGTAGTTAGGTAGAGAAACAAAGGTGCTCAACAGCTAAATCTAAGCCCCTGGAAGAAATAAGGGCAGACTTAGATAGGAGGGCAGTTAAAAGAAAAGAAGAGAGTAAAGGTTTTCTAGTTTAAATGCACCCAAGGAAAAAGGAAGAAAAAATGTTAGGCACAGTAGGCTGGGTAGGTAGTTTTGGTGTTGCAGAAGCAGGCTTATGAGTAATTTTGTCTTTCAAAGGTGATTCATCTTGTTACTATCATAAGTACTAGGGCAACTATGTGGTGAGAGATCAAATGAAGCATGTCTAATTTCCTTTCACATTTCTACCAAATCACTCACTAACCTCCCCACAAGGATGTTGTGATCTGCTCAATACTCCTAGTTCACTTCATTTCATGAAAAAGACTAAGTGAAACTCTGTTTTTACTTAGGCAAAGGAAGCCACATTTCTTGTGTAAAATTTCTTTTTAATTCCCTTAGCCTAGGTTTCTTGACATCAAACTTAGCGCTTGCTATGAATCATAATCATACTGACTTTAAATTTATTATGTAAATCCCTTATGGTTATTCCCCCGGCTCGTATTATATAAATATATGAAACCCCCCCCCCAAAAAAAAAAAAAAGTTTAAATATCCCTCCCCTGCTAGCTATAGCAATATGTTATTGTTTTATCGGGAATTAATGGTTCATCCGGAACCATGTAATAACCCTCCGTGTGTGCATATGCCAAAGTTAATTTATATTTGTTTAATTAACCATTAAACGCCCCGACAGCCAATCAGCGAGCCCCCGATGTGTTTAAACCCATTGCTTATTAATTGGGCCCCGTGTCGTAGCTCTATGCCATGTCCCATAGACCGCCAACCGTCGGATCTGAGCTCGCCCATCCAATGGCCTAGATCCATATCGCGGCACCCTTCCATAGCAAACTTTAGTGACCGGGGGATGGTGGTATTCCCGCGGTACCAAGGGACGCGTCGAGCCATCCCGTAGTGCTCGCTGCCCTCCCCACCAATACCGCCCTGGTCAATAAGCAGTGTGGACCCAAAACCGCTTACCACCCCCGCTGCCTCCCCATTGACATCATCGCCACCTCATCCGTGATGTCACCTCGCTACACGACAAAACACCACGTCATGCTGCCATCATCCAAAAAAAAAGGTGCCAAAAGCCCGCCAAACCAATTTTTGTCAAAAACCCATAAAAGTGTCATTTTCATTCATTTTTATTGGTTGCTTTCACGAGACCAGTGCATGTGATTTACATCTAAGAAGCGCTCAACCATATAGTCCACCACCCAGCCAAATCAAGTCCACATTCCTGTTCTCCAGCTCGTCCCGCAACCTGCAGTCCGCACAGTGCAATGTTAAAAATAGGTATTTACCTCAATTTTCTTTCCAAACCTTGTGAATTTTAGTTTTCTCTGCAAGCCATCCAAAGCACCTAAATTCGAGTTCAATTCATTGTATCTCCTTCAAATAAGCACACTAGAACCACTGCTCTTTAGCCGTTTTTTGCCGAAAACCCTGCAAATTTCATTTTTGTCTATAAATTTCACCCAGTGAACTAAATTCAAATCGACTTTGATCTGCAATTCCCAGAGAAAAGCCATAGAACTATTGTTTCTCCTACTTTTGCTACAAAAACCAAAATTCCAATTTGAAAACTACAAAAACCGAAAAGGGAAGCCCTTGTTGCCCTCAACATAGCTCCCCTCAATGCACCTCATAAGGACCTGGAGTGGTTGCCCTTGGCTGATAGGGATTTTCAAATACAAGACCTAACTGGTTACAAAAACCACCTCCAAGCATTTTGTGAAATTAGGAACAATCACCTAAATAAAACTTATCTCTATGGGATATAGGGATCCAATCTGCCCAAGTACTACCTCCCCTCAGTAAATGTATTCCCAGATGCAATCTGCCTATGCTATGTTAATTATGAACCTGTCAAAAGAGAAATTATGACTCCATTTGGAACTGTTCTGCTTTATATAACCCCTGAGTCCATAAACGAGATGTTACACTTCAAACCCATTCGGCCTATGACTCCTCTTTCTATGGGATTCTTGCTTGAGCAGGGCTCTAAACTGACCAATGCAGAGATAACCCGTGTTTTTCAAACATTCGTGAGACCAAATTGCCAGCCCAAAGAGCCACCTCCCTTTCACCATGTCTAGTTCAATGAAGCTAGAAGATTCATTATTGATATGATATCCTACGTCCTGGGATTTAAGAAAAGTGAATATGTTGATGAGACCATCTTAGCTCTGTTGTCCATGTTTATTCCAGGACATCCTCCTGCTATCAAATATGACTTTGCTACTTTTATTGCCAACAAGTTCCTTGACCAACTCTTGAATCTAGACAGAGAAGGAGTCTTTAAGTACACATCATATATATATCATCTGTTCTTATACTATCAAACAGACATTTTTCTGTTTCCCATCAAAAAATTGGATTCTAAAGGAGAAGGGAGGTCTGTGATATTTTGGACCTCAGTCTTCCATGAAGTCCATAACTCTCCTTACACTTACTGTGAATTCATTGATTGGTTTATACATTCGGTCTCCTCTCTACTGATGAGAACTCCTCCTCCTAGACTCTCTGGTGATATGAAGAAATTTTTACAGCTCTCCAAAAGCTACAAAATAGGTGACTGGTACTTCTACTAGAATCACATTGAGATCAAGATATATGGCTGTGAGTTGTGCTCCTATAAACTGCCCAAATATGTGCCTATGAGACAATTTGCTCTAGAATATTTTAGGCAATTTATCAACTCAGATTTGACTCATTTCTATGGTGCAAAGAAAGAAGCTCAGCCGAAATTAAGAAACCAGTTAGACCCTTTTATCATTAACAAAAAGGAAGCATGGGAACATGCTGACAAGATATTGGGTGAACAACTCAAATTAGAGAGGAGCTTTTGGTGTGTACCCTATGACCCAAATGGCTTTATCACTGAAAGAAAAGTAAAAAATAGGCTATCAGCCTATAAACATTGTAGGATCCCTGAAATAGAGCAACTTGCTAATAAATATGAGTGGGTAGAGGGCACATTAATTGAAGAACTCACTGAGGAAGAAAAGATGGAACAAACTATGAAAAATCTTTAAAAGACCATTGACCTGGACTCTTTTGGACAGGTGTCTTTCAAACTGCCTCAACAAACCAAAGTTGACACATCATCTATTGGAACTTCACAACAACCTTCCCAAGAAAGTACTACACCAGCTGCAGGGATATCAAAGGGCAAAGAAGTGCTAGATACAGAGCAGCACATAATGACAGATCAGCGAGTAGCATCCAAGGAACAGGGCCAAGGGCAAATTCCTCCTGTCCAAACGAAAGCACCAGAGATACCAGCATTACAGACACCTCTAAATGAGGCAAGGGGCAAGAAAAGTGACAGAGAAGAGACCAAACCTGTAAGTGGACCAACAGAGCAACCATGGTAAAAAAGGCAAAGAATAAACCCTCTACCTGAAGAGGAAATTATTGAGGAAACCATAGAAAGTCCAAGAGGTGAGAGGGAAACCAGCCCACAGACATCCCCAGTGGTAGAAACATCCACCAGCTCTCATAGGCAGGACCTAGAAAGGCAGCATAGTGTGTAAGTTTCATCCACCAGACCATCAAGCAAGCAGGCCTCAAATGTCAAAATAACATTCACAGAGATTAAGGCTAAAAATGATCCATTGAGGCTGCAACTTTATGACCAATTTCTCAAGATGACCCCCACCAACCAGTAAAGGTTAATGTCTGCATATGACATTAAAGAAGGAAAAATGATCTTGAGCCACTTTAAGCCCAAAGTGCAGCAACCATAGTTAGAAGCTGACTACATTAGAACAAATATGGAGGTCCTTGTCAAAGACATTTATCCTATGGACCAGATTGAGCTGCATAAGAAAACTAGAGAGGTAGTCTACTCTACATTAGCAGATAAGGCAACGTTAGCTCACAAATTGCAAAACTCATATGCCCAACTAGATTTGGAAAAGGCATCTTATTTAGCCAAAGACAATAGAATAAAGTCTTTGGAGGATATTATCATTGAGCTGGGACATGATCCTAAGGATGCCAAAGGAATAAAAGCAATAATGAAGAAGAAGGAGGAGGACATTGCTGCCCTTAGGAAACAACTGAAACTGCATACTACTATGCATCCACAAACTTCAGAGATTGTGCAGAAAAAAACAGAGGAGGACATGATGGACTTCCTTATGAGAATGAATCAAATATTAATCAAGACAGAGCAGGAATTGGAGAAATCATTACAAGAAAGGCAGGGAGTGTCGACCTCCCAGCCACCTGAAGTAGCTCTAGCAGTTACAACTGCCCCTCGCACAGTTACAATAGCAGTGCCTCCCACTGTCCCAGCATTAGCAACAGGTACTTCAACAACAACAACAACAGCAGGCAGCAACACTACCATGACCACAGAGGAGTTAATAAAGTCTACGGAGGAATTAAAACTCCAAGTATCAGAATTGAAAGAAGCCAAAGTGAAGTTGACAAAATTAGAAGTGAGCCATGAAAGATCTAAAATGACTGTGGCAGGAAAGGCAAGAGAGGTGAAAGCATTAGAGAACAAGGTAAAAGCATTGGAAAAGGACCTCTCTTTAGATACGCCCCTAGGAGAAATCAAATGTATTTTGTGGGCTAACATCAGTGAATCCATTAATAATGTGTGGAGATCTATTCAAATTATATATGAGCAGATTGACTTGATAGCAGCAGCCCAGATGTAAACTCAAAAGGCTAGAAATTTATTGTGACATATGCCTGAACAGGCCAATAGGTTAATACATTTCTTGAACACTAAAACCAGCAAAGAACTAGCAGCATTGAACATTAGAGGCAGGACAGGCACCATTCTTACAATCAAAAGAGTTATGACCATGAAGACTCTGATGCAAAATTTAAAGAGGAAGTGATAGGATATGCAAGTGGAGATAGACTCTTTTATAGAGAGATTTAGAGTTTTACATGTAAGGGGCTTGCCAAGTCTGTTTGGAAGAAATGAATGCCTGTTGTGACAAGCTGAGTACATGCATAAGTTGAATAAAAATGTTGTTGATCAACTAAATGCATCATCAAGCACATCAGCAAAGAAAGCCCTTCCATCTGGCCAAACTCTCTATAACAACTTGGAAAATCTATTCTATATTGAGCATGAAGTGAAACATATTTTTACAGTCCAACCTAACTTCTACAGGTACACAGATGCTGATGAGACTTTCAGAAAGCTGCAAAGACATCAATTACCAGAGGAGCAGTGGTGGCAAAGCATGTTGGAAATACTGTAAGCACATTTCAACTTTTGTTTTACCCAGGATACAACAAATACCATAAAGCGAAGGGAGGAAACGGATGAGAGTTATGTGGGGCAGAAATGTATCAAATCAAAATTAAATGCACCCGAGCAAGCCAAGGCAACAGCACGTAATATCAGTGGAAACAACCACCAGTCGACTCACTGAGCTTACAATCAACGCATCTCACGAACTGAGCAACCAGCACAACAGCATTTACTTCTGCATTTATTTCTCCTTGTTTTCAAGATCATTTATTTCTCCTTTTGAGTAGGTAGAATAAGTTATTGCTAGATATTATCTCTTTGAGATATTTTGTAAACATTTTTGTACAAATACCTCCCCAACCGAAGTATTAGGGGTTGGTGATACATTTCTTGGACTGCGCTGTAACTCTAAAAGTCTTCTGAATACAAAAGCTGTTGGAATCCAATGTTGCTGGACTTGCTAGATGTGGAATTGAGAGCAGAGGACTATGTTACAGAATTCTTGGATCATTTTTTGGATCAATAAGTCTCTCTTACCTGTTTTTTCAATTTCCGTGTTTACAATATCATATATGTTTCATGATCTGAATAATAGGGAAAAAGAATAACTCAGAATTTGTTTGTAAGCACTATGAGTTCAATCTCTGTTATTATTAATGTTTTCTTCAGAATTAACATAAGCAAGAATTCTTAACTGCTCCTGTTTCCCCTGGTTCTTACATCCTGAATATAGCTAAGGAATTCTTAACTGCTCCCTAGCGATAATTATCCACTTTCCCTCTGTCTGCATGATGAGGGATTCTTAATTGCCCTTCACCCACTAACTCCATCTCATCTGATTCCAGCTTATAAATTGTTCCCTGAGTGATTATCTTGCTTTGTAGTACCACCCTCTAGCAAGGAAACCATATCCAGCAGTTCATCCTCATAGACTCCATTAGCCCAATGGACTAAACTTCTCATATTTACCCCCTGTTCTATTGAAAATCACCATCCAAAAATCAAACAAACCCTTGTACTTCATAACTATCCTAATATACCTTAAAACAAAGCTAAATTATAAAGATAGAGCCCTCTCTGGATGGAGATTGCCTAGAACCTACATCTAAAAGATTGGTTTGTGGTTACCTCAGCCGTATTCCCTTTTCTTACAACTTTTGGGGAACAACCTGAGTGATAACAACACTGATCCTTTTTTGGAAAGTTTTTTGAATAAGGAACCGAAGCTTCCAGCTATAGAAGCTTCATAACAGAAGTCTAGTAAATGGTTGGGACAGATGGAGTCGACGATGTCAGTTTGGGCTCCTTTCCCCTATTAGGATGGAATTGCCTCAAGAGATAATACCTTGTCCCATGAAAAGAGGAGCAATCTCCCATCCATTCATGCTATATAAACCTCCTTTTCTCCCAAGCACAAGCTGGTGTGGAAGGGTTAATGTGGGTGTGCTAGTGTTAATTAAGTCTGGAGTAATCAAAAAGTTATTCATAGTTATAGCTCTCTACTTGTGTGTGAGGGAGAAGTGTGAATTTGGTTTAGTATGAAGAATAAAGGGAAGAACCTCAAAACTATCATTGTTGAGGCCATCATGGAATGCTAATGGAAGTGTTTGGGAACCCAGATTTATCGGAGGAGAGCAACAACATCAAGACAATGGTTGTAATCTCTTCTTGATTTAATATATATGAAACTATCGATTGATTTCCTACATAATGTGTCATCTTACATGTTTATGAATTAATGCTTCTTGACTTGTTAAGTAGGTTGAGTTACAATTTGTCTATTTCATGATTGTTGTTTGTTGTTGTTTACCTGCTTCAGGTGTTCGAAGAAGGAAACGAGAGATAGTTGGAGCGAGAAAGTAAGGTCATCACCAAATGGGACAAGCATACTAAGAGGTAGGCCCTCTTAATTGGTTCTAACCTAAGGAAATCTTCCATAAAATGTCTTATTAGTGGCTAGACAAGCTATCGGGCTAGAGGAATTGTTTGTGTCCGCACTTAGAATTTTACTTCACCACACTTGCCTACTGCCATATGCCTGGTTACTGTAAAACAATGCAGTAAACTAATTTCAAAAACCAGGAATTTTTTTCCTGATGATATGCCCTCAAGGAAAGAAGAAGACAGTGGCCATGACCTGGAGACAAGGAACCTCAACATGACAACAACAGATGGACAAGTTCATGGAGAAGTACGAGGAAATCTTCACTTACCCCCATATCAGTGCCTCTGCACTGTTAGGTCAAGCACTCCATCGATCTGACCCCAGGTGTGTCATTAATCAATGGACCAATCTATGGATGCTCTGTTCTGGAAAATGATGAAATCAAGAGGAAAATTCAGGAGTTGCTACAGAAAGGTCACATTCGGCCAAGTTCATCGCCCTGTGGGAGCCTGATCAAGTTGGTGCAAAAGAAGGATGGGACTTGGAGACTCTATATTGACTATCAGGCATTGAACAAGATCACTGTCCAGAATAGGTACCCAGTCCAATGGATTGATGACCTTCTGGACCAACTCACAGGAGAAAAATATTTCAGCAAGATTGACTTGAAGTCTGGATATCATTAGGTACCAATAGAACCCTCTGATGTGTGGAAGATTGGCTTCGAAGCCAAGGAGGGCCTTTTCGAATGGTTGGTTATGCCTTTCGGGTTCACGAATTCTCCTGCAACCTTCATGAGTCTCATGGATGACATCTTACGGACATTCACCAACTCATTTGTAGTGGTATACTTGGATGACTGATGAGCACCAGTATTGCAGCAAGCATGCTACAACTCTTAGGCTACTAGCTTTACTTATCAACCCGGGGTTCAAACAAACTTGGAGGTGACAGTGCTATATGCACACGTAAAAGTGAAGGTCATACCTGTTGTCACTGTTCACTTGGTGAGAGACCCCAAGGGTTCCAAGCCAAACTTCTATAGAGTCAGAAGAAGATTAATTCTTTGATGGAAGAAGAGAAAATCTATTCTAACTGAGCTACTCTACTGCAGAAATGAAGAAAACAACATGTAATGCTAAATCACACCATATCCTAATTAACCATTTAAATAGCTATGCTAAGCAGAATTTCTAAATCAACACTAACCTAATGTTGCTATCTAAGTAACAAATGTAAAGAGCGTCAAACCATACTAATGTGTAAGCAAGGAAACTAAACTAAATTTGTTTTCACTTTTTTTTGTTTTTTTGGTGTTTGCGATGATCGGACAGTGTTGGAATTTGATTGAATAACCAAATCAAAGCTAAGGAGTGGTAGTGTTTAAATGATACATAGATCAATGTTCGGGAAGGAGACAAGTAGAAGAGAAATCGAAGATTGAAATCAGTGAAAGGAAGACGTAATGAAGTAGCAGTGCACAGGAACCGTTGGATCAGTCGGGAACAATATTAATGGGAGATGAATGGTGGAGATCTTATCGCAGGAGATTATGTGAATAGATGGATGGACATGATTAACGACAGATGAGCAACAAAGATCTTATCGTGGGGGATTAAGTGAATATATGGACGAATAGGATTAACGGGAGATAAGCAGCGAAGATCTTATCACAGGGGATTAAGTAAATAGATGGAAAAAGAAGATTAATGGGATATGAATGGTGGAGATCTTATTGTAGGGGATTAAGTGAATAGATGGATGGATCAATCAACAAACAAGATTAACAAAAGATGAGTGGTGGAAATCTTATCGCGGAGACTAAGTGAATAGATGGATGGATTAATCAACGAATAGGATTAATGAAAGATGAGCGGCGGATATCTTATCGCAGAGATTAAGTGAATAGATGGATGGATCACGTCAAGCACATGTCAGGAGAAGGGTGGAAAATGAGCAGAATGATGGAGTAGTCTTTGTAGGTGGTAAGTAGTTTCTCATGTGCCCTCAAAGGTGTAAGTGGGATTCCTAAATTTTACGTGATTAACCTAAGTGAGTGACATAAAGCAAGAGAAAACCACTTTTCTCATGTGCTCTCGATCGGATATCGGCTGTGCAAGAATTCATGTGAGATTGTGCTATAGCCGTTGGATCATGCAGGATTGATCAACAGTGTAGATCGTCCAAGCTAGTTGGCGATTAGGTGACACAATATTCGTTGGATCAAGCGATCCAGATCGACAATGGAGATCAGTCAAGCTAGTTGGTGAGTGGGTGATGCGATAGCTGTTGGATCAACCGAGGTAGATCAGTGGTGGAGATTTGGAGTGCATAATGTCAAACATTGAAATGAATATGGCGGCTATGCGACACGCAGTTTAACGGTGATTATTCAGGTTTGTTGTGGATCAAATGGTAAGGAAATCTTCAGGTATAATCTGATTAAGACATGATTTATTAGCTTCCGCTTAAGAATTTCATGCTGAAGAAAATGAGAATATACATGAGGTCGTATTACAGAAAGAGAGTGATGGAAAGAGATGATGATGAAATGAACCAAGTACTGAATCAAGACAACAAACTCCAAAGCTCATGTGATAACTAGAAATTTGTGTTTTTGGGGTTTTTGAAGGGTCTCTTCCTCAAGTCATGGTCCCAAAGGGAGGAGGTGAGGCCGAGACACCTGCTGAAAACCTAATGGGGATATTTTTCTCCTTTCTAACCTGTGAATTGAAAGAAGGCACAAATGCCAGAAGCAAACTAAAACACAACCAATCTACGCTACACTGTTGTAATGGAAATGCAACTACTTAAGCAAATGAATGATTAAACCAAGAATCTATGCTATCATACATGTACAATAAAGAGAAGCCTTAGGTACTAGGGTTGGGCCTTAAACCAAGAACTTCAGCCCTCTGAGTTAACTTAGTGCTGGCTCAAAACAAAGCTCATTCTTATTATCAAAACAATGGATTACATCAAAAACTGTCACAAGTCTTGTAGCTCGAAAATAGAGTAAAGTTTTACAATCAAAAGTCGGAATCCTACTGAGGTCCTAGGCCTCTGTGCTTATATGTCTGAAGTTTCCAATTACTTCCTTAAAATTAGGGAGGCTCGGCTACCAAACTCGAGCTAAACAGGTGTTTTGACTTTCACTTGCTCTGTTGCCTTCTAGTCCTCATGATTTGGCTCTTTGCACTTCGAGTTGATGGAGGAATATTCAAATGGAGGGTAGTAAATGAGGAGGATTTACCTCCTATAATTCCTCTCCCTTGTCCCATTCGATTTTTGACCAAGCTTTTTGCCAAGATTCCTTGGTTTTATCCTTTAATCCTGCGTTAAATGCACATTAGACCACAAAGCAAAATATCCAACTCTAACACATGTCATAAACAAAATATAATCAAAAGTATGCAATAAGTTGTGAGAATAGTTGGTTGACTAAGCAAGGAGGTGAATTAAGGCCCATATAATTACCCAATTATGAGGTTCATCAATGACATCCTGATCTTCAGCTAGACTTAGTAAGAGCACCTTCACCACTTCCAATAGGTTCTCCAAGTAGTGTGGCAACACAAGCTGTGTGCCAATTTGGAGAGATGTACCTTTCGCATGACCCAGGTTTAGTATTTGGGATACATTATTGATGAACAGAGGGTGCAGGTGGATACAACCAAGATTCAAGTCATTCAATATTGAACAACCCCAACCACTCTAACAGAGCTCCTTAGCCTTCTAGGTCTTCCTAATTTCTACTGCAGGTTCTTGTTGGGGTTCTCTCATATCACTTGGACCTTGAGTAAAGTCACCAAAGGAGGAGCGAAAGAAAAATTCTTTTGGTCTGAATATCAATAGAAGGCATTTTAGTGTTGAAACATCGCCTCTTCTCTGCACGAGTGCTCACATTACCAGACTTGCAACAACCATTTGAGATTGAGACAGATGCCTCTGACTATGCTATTGGAGTAGTCCTTACTCAACAAGGGCATCTAGTGGCATATCACAGTGAGACACTTTCAGACATGGTACAGAAGTATCCCACTTATGATAAAGAGATGTATTCCATTATGCAGGCCTGCGGACAATGGAAGAATTACATTTTGGGGAAGGAAACAGTCATCCACACCGACCACTGATCCCTACAATTCATACAGACACAAAGGAAGTTGCAGAATGATTGCCATAAGAAGTGGTCCACATACCTGCAATAGTTCCATTTGAATATCAAGTACAAGAAGGGCAGCACAAATAATGTTGTAGACTTCCTCAGCCGACCACCGATCATGGTGTTAACTATTGTGCTCAACTCTTGTGGGAATGAGACTTCTGATTGGCCACTTCTCTACAAAAGCAACCTAGAATTCGGACACACATACCATATACTCTTGGGGGGTCAGAAACTTCCAGGTTTTCACCTCTAGGATGCATTGTTATGCCATATGGGACACCTTTGTGTTCCTTCAAGCGAGCATGTGAAGATGATTTGGGAAGGGCACTACAGTCGGGCCGCTGTGAATTTCAGGGTCGAGAAAATAGTGGCAATACTGTAGAAGTATTTCTATTGGCTAAATATATGAATGCTTATAATATTTAATATATTGTTAAGGAGATTACCCCTTGACTAATTAGTGAAGTATTTAATATTGGATGAGAGAGTTGTAAGGCTGAAATTTTGACTACCGCGGGTTAAATTTGGTATGTGTATTATGTCAAAGAAAAATTAGATTTCAAACCTCTCGAGGAATCAATCAGAATCATTTATACATACCAATAAAAGGCATTCAATAGAGGTTTAAAGCATTGGTTGGAAGGAGTTAATTGTCATATCCATCCAAGGGTTTCCAAACTAGAGAAACAAGGGCATGTGTTTGATTTATGTGCTAACTTTTGAAAAATTGCTATGACGAGAGGAGTTGCTGGGAGTCCTTCTTATGGCAAGGCCCTGCACTTCTTCCTTTATTTCTTAAAGTATGCTTGAAATAAGTGATGATAGATATATGATACATATAATATGCTAACCACTCACAACACAACAATATTGAACATTTGCATGAGACATAACTTAATTTATTTTCAATCTATTTTTGCTTTTAAAAAGGCAAGATATGCTACCATGATGCAATGCAATGATTCACCAACATTGGGCACCAAACAAATGACTTGGACCATGGATGTTATGTATGATGATAGTCATCCAATATAAGCTATGATTATTATCAACTCTGACACCCCTCATTTATGGTCACTCATTGAACATGCTCATGAAATTTGAGATCACCAGACATGGTTAACACAATCTAGTATACTGTGAGGGTCTTGCCTACAATGCAAGCTTTCTAACACCCTTTACAACAACATTGCTTCACGAAAGGAATTTGACATTAATTCATAATTTTTCCTTTGTATATGAGAAAGAAACTAAATGTTACTTCTCCCTTATCCAAGATAATGCTATTGATTACAAATTGAACAATGTATCATGACATTGCCTTCCTCTCTTTGTGTGAACTTGCTCAATTAGCATCTAGATACCTTGTGAGATAAAACTCAATGTATGTATTGTATTTGGTATTCTGTCAATTATTCATTTTTTATGTCCTAATATTGTGTTAATGGCCTTCCAATGCATGGTCAATCTTGAATTAAAATTTTGACATGGAAAATCCCAATTTTGAAATTTTGGTAATCAGAGGCACAATGCAAGGACAACGTGTATCCATCTTGGTGGAAAGTGTGGAAACCAAAATTTTTATTGATGCACAGTTGGTGGAGTGTATAGGCATTCATAGATTGATATATATCCTGAACAACATGGGCGAGAGAGGATGCCCATTGTCACACGGAATCTGTCAAGGGTGCGGACACGACTGACCTTCCTAGAAGTCTAAGACATTCTAATGACAAACAAGACAAAATGGAGTGATCTTTCTCTAAATACACCTTTTACAACATGAAAACTACAAGTGTTTAGGCTTACCTTATTCCAAAACGCTGTTGTTGAAGTCCGTTCTTGACGATCCGGATGAGCTCCTCCTTCAAGTCAATTCCTGCAACCACAAACAATCAAACAATTACCAAGCACTTGCATTTCATATAATAAAACATATATTCAACATGCAGACCAAGGAACACATGAAATAACTCATTAACACAAGCTATTGAGAAAAATAAACCAGTTTGTATTAATAACGAAACAAAGAAACTCTTACAACCTGGCCTTGGTGTTGTGCAAGTTCCTCCCAGGGTCCATCAAGGGTTTTCCTCTACTTTGACAAAGCTCACCCTCTCCCAAGTAGAATCAAGTGAAGACAATCTCTCCTCACAAAGGCTCTACTGGAAGACCTAAATCCTGCAGCATTTACCCAAAGAAAATGTATAGCTCCAACCTCCTCTCCTTTTGGCTCAATGCCTTTATTTATAGTGCTGTAAAGAGGTTATTCAGGTCCACTATCAATGGGATCATCCCCCTCTATGGGTGGGATAGCTCCCTTATTGATGGGATAAGTTCCCCCTTAATAGAGATACATGAACCAACTGGAGGCGCATCCATTTCATCAAACCGACCTCTAGAATGTTCTAGAAGTAACCACAAGTAACTTTTTCAAGATAAAACTCGCGCATTTTGCCTTTTACAGAGGGACGCACCTGTCCCTTAACATACAGAGCGTCCATGGACGCAGATTTTGTGAACATGGTCAGCGTCCCCGCAGGTAAGGCTAGAGAGAACCTGCGACCCCAGAGATAAACATAGTTTTTACAAGACTTTCTCTCTTCTTTGAGTTTGAGATGGATAACAGAGGCGTGAGACTTGCCTAAGAGGGTAGCATGACTGTTGATTTGAGCCATACTAACTGTAAGTAGTCAAGGTGACATTTTTTAGTGTAACAGATTGCCCCCTAAAGTGCGAAGCCTGGAATAGAATAGGGTTTTGTAATTCTAGGAAGGGTGAAGCGCTTTATCATTTCAAGGATTGCCTTGTGGATGGCCTGGTTGGAACCTGCAATTTTCAACACAAAATACATGGATAAGATTATATCATCACTGAGGTAGGCATTCCCATACTCAGATTCAAAACTTTAACTAATGGACTAACTATTCTGATACAGGAATGATCTTGCAGTACATCATTTTTATAGACTTTTGTAGATACAGTATGGACGCAGCCATCTGTTTATGATAAGTCTACATAGACAATGAATACAAAACTCCTCGCAGCCTGGATGGTAGAAACTAGATCCAGGGTCTTCACTTCTACTTCCCGAATTGGTACGATTCTAGACATGTGATTAAATGATTCGATGTCGAACATGGTAGAAACCACTTGATTACCAGTCAATGATGTAAACTGTTAACAAGCGTGAGAGAAACCACCAGTAATGTCAATGGTCCTCAAAGTACCAAGCACAACCCGTGAAATGTGAATAGATGTTTTGATGTCGAACACTTCACGGAATCCTCTGATCGAAAGTCAATGATGTAAACTGACGTCAAAGGCGAGAAACCTGCCATTGATGCATGCAGACTTCAAGGTACTGTCGATTCCTAAGTCATCTTTCTAGATAATGTGTCGATGTCGATAGGAAGCGACCCATTGCGGGCAAGCCCGCAACACGAAATCATTGTTCAAGTTGAAGAAATGTTGCTGTAAGGACTGACTCAGGGATGGTCAAATGGATGACAAGTATTTTGCAGATGAAAGTTTTGCTTGCAGACCTCTTGAACACATAACGACACAACAGATGGTTTGGTGACGAATAACTCAAAGTTGATCCCTGAACCCGGTTAAAGATTTTCAAAGTGATTTAGCCAACTGTGAGGTAAAAGATTTCCCAACCCAGGTGAATGAAAGGTGTCGTGTTCAAGAGCGGTAATAAAGTTTCTTCTGAGGCAAAAGGTGACAAATAGGTTCATTCTTCTCTTTTTTCCCCCACCATTTCTGGCAAGTACCTCTTTATTTTTAACAAGCTTGAGGAGGATAACATATGCTTGATTATAAGCTCATCCTTCGGACGAGTCCAACCTAGTTTAAATGCGAACCCTAGGAAGGAGTGGTTCGTTCCTGTTTGTAATTGAACAGGTCCTTTACTGTAAAAGTTTAACGAGCCCAGTATAGGAGAAACTCGGTGTTTTTCAATTTTAGAGAGTCTGAAAAACTTAAGGAAACTCCACGTTGAACTTTTTCGTATATTTGTGTCCCTCAAGCCCGAAAAAGTATAAAATAATACCTGGGGGAACCGCTTGATCTTGCGACCAAGGAGTACTTTCATAATAGTATCGTTGACCTGAAAAGTAAAAAGCGATCAAAGACACGTCGTTTTATTTCCTTATCGAGTTTGAAACGACAAAAACCCGGCAATCTTTTCCTGATTTTGCGGTCAGAAAAGAGCTAAAAGGGGACCGTCTTTTAATTCCGTTTTAACGAGTGAAAAAGAAACACTCGGCGATCTTTTCATGTTTTAGGAGTCAGAAAAAGGGCTTAAAAGATGACTCTGAAATTTTGTTTGTGAAAAATTACAATTTCCCTCGAAATCCCTTCGTCCTGCACAAAAGCGACACATTACTCATACCTGTTTAAAATAGGCAAAAATACATTCGAAAACATCTTTTCATGGTAAAAAATGAACTAATTCATCCAAAAAACCTATAAAAAGACCTTTTACCATGTCATTTTTACCGTTTCACTGTTGAGGTTGAAAAAGGAGCTTTTGACAAGAAACTTCCCGTGGTTGCTGCGGAAAATCTGACCGTCGGAATCGAACGCCGTTTCACCGAGGTATTTTACACATCCCACTCTTCATTTTTATCCGTTTGGTTTTTTGTTTTCGGTCTCTGTTTCATTTTTTGGGGGGGTTTTGGGTTCAAAATGCGCCCCTCGGCGGACGCAGGTGCCCTTCGGGTGACCTGCGTCCCCCGACTTTTTCTCACACGGGAAAAAGGTCGGGGGACGCAGTCCGCCTTCAGGCGAGCTGCGTCCGGACGCCCTGTGCTAAAAAGCCGGGGTGCGTCTTCCGCAAAGGGCGCATTTCAAAACCCTAACTCTCTCAAAAAACCACCAAATTTTCTCAAATTAATTTCTAATTGACTCTTTTGATGTGCAGGGCCCAAAACATGTTAGACTGGAGAGAGAGAGAGCACGTAGAAGACGATGAAGCTGCGATTAACCACCAACCCTCTCTGGATGCCTTAAGAACATGTGGATTGTACAAATATTGGACCATACCGGGCATGAGGGGCCAGGTAAGATTTTTGGAATGGCTGGTTGAGCGATGGAACGTTCAAGATCAATGTTTTTACATTGGAGGGCACTAGCTCGAGATAGAGCCCTCGGATGTATACTTTCTCACTGGCTTGCCAAACAGAGGTGAGCAACTCAACCTTGCGGGGACCAGGCCGGGTGGCCAATCCCTTGATGATCTCCGCGAGGAGTGGTGCAGACCAGGGACTCGCCATAAAAAAGGCGTAGAGATAAAGCACATCGCTCTGGCGGAACTTAGAGTTATTGCATTTACGGTCACTAGGATTTGTGGCGCGGCCGCCTTGCACATTGCCTCCGGATCCCAAATGCGGATGGCAGTTGACTGTTACCAAGGCACCATCTTCAACTGGTGCGAAGCTGTGTCGGCTCATATGAAGAGCCAACTAACCAAGGCAAAGAACGGACGACTAAAGACTTTTGGATATGGGCCTCTAGTCGTGAGCTTTGCCTTGGAGAGAGTTCCTATGCTGATCCCTCAGCAACTCACTGTTGATGACTTGGGTCCTCGGGAGCCAAAGCTTGTTCGATGGGTTGCGGTGATGGCCCGGCATCCTGACGAGGGTGCTGCAGTGGTTCGATTCTCAGACAGTTACTTCGACTGGCTAGAGGGCCAGCTTTTTGTGATACAAGACTTTCCATATGTCGGAATGGATTTCAGAGGTGATCCGGACATGGTTCTTCCACAGGGAGAACAATGGGATGACAGAGGTACTTTCATTTTCACAAGTTTTCTAATTATGTATTTTTTATTTTTCATATATATCGTCTCAAAGTAACAGTAAAATTTTAAAAATGCAGATGTTGGACCACAGCGTCTAGCCAATCTCCGGCCTTACGACAGACGACATCCAGCTGCACCGGCACCGGCCCTACAGGATGCGACAGCAGAAGTACTAGCCGATTTGGAGCATGATCTAGAGCGTCTCACGGCAGATATACCTGAGACTACTATGGATGATATTCCAATGAGGCTTCAGCGCTTCGTGGTCGCGGTCCCTGGACCGTTTAGGAGATTTCTGCGCAAGATAGCCCGCGCAGTGGTGTCGTACAGAGAGCACCACCAGTGATTGACTAGTCACTTTTGTAGTCACATGTGACATTTTTGACTTTTTGCACTATCATTTTGCTGATCATAAGGTGTGTTAAACCTATGATCGAAGACGATGTATATATTTTTGGACACACTTCTATCTATATCTATATATCACTATTACCGGCTTATCTTGTTTAACATGTATGATGAAATGTCTTTAAATTTACTTGCATGATTATTATAAATGTCTATCCAACACTCGAGAAGCAATTGCATCTGCTAATGTATTCAAAGACCTTGGAATATGTTGATATTCAATGTAATCAAATTCACGTTCCAAGAGACGCACTCTCAAAAACAACCTTAACAACACAGGATTTCTAATGGCATAAACTCTATTAAGCTGTAATACAACAAGTTCAGAATCTAACCTCACTATCAAACGTCGAATTCCAAATGAAATAGATTCGGATAATAATTCAACCACTGCACTGTATTCTGCAATGTTATTCGTTGTTTGACCGAGGCTTACCCCATGCATAGAAACTAACTCGTCAGAGGGTGAATAGATAACCCAAGCTGCGGAAGAGATATTCCGTGTACTACGACAAGCACCATCAGCAAATCCAATGTATGTTTGGAGAGGCGTCGACATCTACAATATCAAGAGTAAAACCAAGATGAGCCAAAATAATGACGAAAAACCACACTTGCTAAGCTAAGCACACTGACTAAACTAACACACTTGCTAGCTAGAAAGGAAATCTAACCTATCTAAAAATTTCTCCATCCTTCATTTTAAGCATAATACCTCTTTAGGTAAAGTCCATTTCTGGGTTTGCCCAAAGAGTCCCCATCAAAATCAACTAACTCATAAGCCCCTTTTGCTAGCTTTCGCTTTACAATGTAGGGCCCATGCCACATGGGAACGAATTTTCCAGCACCTAGCTTATCGTTCGCTTGATCATATAATAGTACTAGGTCTCCTTCTGAAAAACTTCGAGGAGTTACATTTTTATCGTACTGAGCTTTCATTCGTTTCGCGTGAGTCTCGATAGCTAAAGTAGCGTCACGTCGAGTCTCATCTAATTTAGCTAAGTATAACAACCGTTTCTCCTCTTCGGAAGTAGCTGGAAGTAATTCGACAGCCATTTGAAGTGATGGGATTTCGCACTCAATAGGTAACACAGCTTCTAAGCCATAAACTAGCTGAAAAGGGGTGAAACCTGTTGAATTTTTCACTGAAGTTCGATATGCCCATAGCGCCGAAAATAACATGTTATGCCAATTCGTTCGATGGATACCAATGATCCGTCGAATCATGACGACTAGAACTTTGTTGATTGACTCAACCAAACCGTTGGCTTGCGGATAATAAGGTGTAGAGCTATCGTGGCGCAAACCAAGCTGGCTTGTAAGTTCAGTCATCATGACATTTCGAAAATGGCTTCCATGGTCCGTAATGATTGCTTGTGGGACACCAAACCTAGTTATGATATGATTGAATACGAAAAGTGCAGCTGTCTTGCCGCTTGCGTCGAATGTAGGCATCGCCTCGGCCCACTTAGTAAAATAATCAACCGCAAGGATGATATACGCATGCCCCCCGGCCGAGTGAGGGTTACAAGTAATAAAGTCAATGCCCCATTTGGCGAATGGACCAGCGGCAATTATAGGGTGGAGAGGAGCAGGTGGAGCGCGCATCTTGCGATCAAACACTTGACAGTTGTGGCATTTTCTGACGGCAAGGATACAATCTTTAAACATAGACGGCCAGAAATAGCCAGCACGCAACACCTTCTGAGCTGTGGCATACCCAGACATATGACCGCCACATGCTCCAGAGTGACAATCATTCAAAACTCGCTCAGCCTCATCGTGAGTTAAACAACGTCGAAAAACTAAGTCTGCCCCCAGGCGATAAAGTGTATCTCCAATAATTCTGTATTGCTGGGATTGAAACCGAATTTTTCGACGGTTTTCCTTGGAAGCTTCAGGCCGAAAGGTTTGGGTTTGGAGATAGATGATTATATCCCCATACCACGGATCTACAGTGCTAATAAGAAACAAAGATTCGTCCGCAATGGACTCCTCTGCCACAGACTCTGTGTCAGCACTCGGGAAATCACACATTAATTCCGCGAAGACTAAAGATTTCTTAGACTTGGACTTCTCAAACTCCAAGTCGAACTCTTGCAGGATGACGATCCATTTAGAGTACTTGCCCCCTAGCAGTTGTTTTGTCAAGATATAAATCATAGGGTTGCAATCCGAAATAACAGTAGTTTTGCGGAGAAGAATGTAGTGACGAAAACGCTGGACAGCCTGAACGGCTGCCAGGGCCAATTTCTCCACATGTGAATATTTTAACTCAGTTGGATTTAAGGTTCTGCTAAGGTAATATATCACATGCTCTGCCTTGAATTCATCTTCTTGAACTAACACCATTCCAATGGTGGAATGCGAAGCTGCGAGGTATAAGAAGTAGTCCTGGTTGTAGTTGGGAGGATGCAATAATGGTGCATGGGTCAACGCGTGTTTCAGTGCATCAAAAGATTGTTGAGCAATCTCGTCCCAAAAGAATTGTACGTTCTGTTTCAACAACCGTGTAAAACCTTTAGTGACCTCGGCGTAGTTAGGGATGAATCGGCGTAAAAAGTTCGCTTTCCCTTGCAAACTTTGGAGTTGGCGCAAACTCGAAGGAGGAGGCAATTGGATGATAGCCTCGACTTTCGAGGGATCGACGCGAATGCCGGTTTTGGAAACAACAAATCCCAGCAATCGACCTGTTTCTATACAGAAAACACACTTGTGGGGATTCAACCGAATTCGATAATGCCTACACCTCATAAAGATTGCTCGTAAATGGACAAGGTGATCAGCTCGGTGTAAAGAATGAGCAGGCAAATCATCGAGATAGGGTTGCACAATGTGCTTGATGTCATGAAATGCATAAGACATGGCCCGTTGAAAAGTAGCACCGGCATTCTTAAGGGAATCGCCCGTGGAGTCGCCAATTTGTCACACGGAATCTGTCAAGGGTGCGGACACGACTGACCTTCCTAGAAGTCTAAGACATTCTAATGACAAACAAGACAAAATGGAGTGATCTTTCTCTAAATACACCTTTTACAACATGAAAACTACAAGTGTTTAGGCTTACCTTATTCCAAAACGCTGTTGTTGAAGTCCGTTCTTGACGATCCGGATGAGCTCCTCCTTCAAGTCAATTCCTGCAACCACAAACAATCAAACAATTACCAAGCACTTGCATTTCATATAATAAAACATATATTCAACATGCAGACCAAGGAACACATGAAATAACTCATTAACACAAGCTATTGAGAAAAATAAACCAGTTTGTATTAATAACGAAACAAAGAAACTCTTACAACCTGGCCTTGGTGTTGTGCAAGTTCCTCCCAGGGTCCATCAAGGGTTTTCCTCTACTTTGACAAAGCTCACCCTCTCCCAAGTAGAATCAAGTGAAGACAATCTCTCCTCACAAAGGCTCTACTGGAAGACCTAAATCCTGCAGCATTTACCCAAAGAAAATGTATAGCTCCAACCTCCTCTCCTTTTGGCTCAATGCCTTTATTTATAGTGCTGTAAAGAGGTTATTCAGGTCCACTATCAATGGGATCATCCCCCTCTATGGGTGGGATAGCTCCCTTATTGATGGGATAAGTTCCCCCTTAATAGAGATACATGAACCAACTGGAGGCGCATCCATTTCATCAAACCGACCTCTAGAATGTTCTAGAAGTAACCACAAGTAACTTTTTCAAGATAAAACTCGCGCATTTTGCCTTTTACAGAGGGACGCACCTGTCCCTTAACATACAGAGCGTCCATGGACGCAGATTTTGTGAACATGGTCAGCGTCCCCGCAGGTAAGGCTAGAGAGAACCTGCGACCCCAGAGATAAACATAGTTTTTACAAGACTTTCTCTCTTCTTTGAGTTTGAGATGGATAACAGAGGCATGAGACTTGCCTAAGAGGGTAGCATGACTGTTGATTTGAGCCATACTAACTGTAAGTAGTCAAGGTGACATTTTTTAGTGTAACACCCATGCTTCACCTCAGTTGTCTTCTTGATTGTTGGTTCAATATGTTGAGGATATGGTTGATGGGAGAAATGTTGGGGATATGGTTGATGTCTTGATATTGAAGTCAAAATCCTTCCTTAACCCTTTAGCCAAAGAGGTGTCTCCTAAAGTATCTCCATTAATATCCTATGAAGAGTCATAACATTTAACTTGGAATCATGGCCAACCATGATCATCTAATAATTAATTGAAATAGAACTAAACCCCAATTTAGGGATTGGGTGGATCATATGGTGGGACTATTCTAGTGGGAACCCTAAATAAATGACTTGAAAACCCCTTGATTTTCTACCTTGATGTCATTCATCTCCCAAATTTCTTGTTGGCTACACAAGGCCTAGAAAACATGGCAAGGAAGATGAGAGGGAGTTGACAAGGACATTAGGTTGTCCTATAACATCATAAAGTGCATCCACGTGGATGAACATGGAATGGGAAATAAGGTCATAAAGTAGACTAGAGTGTTAGAGAAAGAGGGTGCATCAAAATATTTTTTGAGTGCCCCAAAGGGAAATATATAATTATTATCTCCTCTAAAATACAATATACATTTATTGTGGTGATAGTAACCAAAAGATTCTTAGAACTAGTGGTATAGTGCTTGGTCATGAATGAATATGCAGAAAAGAAATCTAAAGTTTTCAACTCACTAGAATAAAATAGATCATGGGGCCGAATCAAAATTTCAAGGGACATGTCAAGGATCTCCAGTAAAATGGGTTTAACAGCCAAAGGCTACCTTCCAAATAATTTAAGGAGAGTAGGGAATATTTAGAGGAGGCCAACTCAAGAAACCATAAGCAAGAAAAGGGGGAATATATCTAACAAATATGGTTAGAGTAGACATCAAAATCCCCATCCATGAATGAAATGGTGGTTTACATAGGGCTCATGAGAGAATATGGGATGGAGGGTAGATTGGCATGCTCAGAAAATGAGAGAAGAGTTTTATCTACTAAAGGAATATGGGATGGAGGTTATGTCTAAGTTCAGGGAGGCTTTTAGCTTTCTTGACAAGGATGGAGGTGGATGTATCACAACAAAGGAGCTTGGGACAGTAATGCATTCTTTGGGTCGAAACCCCAATGTATATTGGAAGTGGTCCAAATGTTTTATATTCAATAATCCAGTCCTGAATACAATGAACCACAAAAGAGTAGTTCTAATCTGCTTGTAAATGCAACATATTAAATACACCATTCCAAATTGATTTTGCTAAGGAGAATCAAAGAAATAGATGAGTTTGGTCATCCATCGCCTCCATATAGAGTAAACAACAACCAGGCCCACTCTGTCCTTTACGACACAAATTGTCCCATGCCAAGATGAAGCCAGAAAGATACATTTACTAATATTCTTAGGCAGAGCAAAAATATGAAGCCAATATATAGAGATGCTCTGAAGGACTGCTCGAACTAGAGTCAACTTGCCTCCTAGGGAGAGCCACTTGTGTGCCCATGATAAAAGTTTACATTGGATTTTCTCTATAAGGTAGCTCCAATCTTTAATTCCATAACAATTAGGTTGGAGTATAAATCTAAGATATTTAAAATATGCATCGAGTGCAGTGGAGATAACAGCAAAAATATGATAAATCTCCAGTACCAATGAACCATCTGGGTAAGAAGAAATCATATGAGATTTAATATTATTCATAAGGAGTCTAGAGACCGATCAAAAGAGGTCAATCTACCAAATAGTAACACATCATCGACAAAAATCAAAGGAGTAACTGTGACTTGTCTACCTACACACTTGTAGCCAAAATTACATTTAATCCATCTACCTCCACACCTACAACCAAAATTACCGCCCTTGTGAGTTTTGTGACTAATTCTTCCAAAATCCAATATTTTATCCTCAACGTCTTCTTCTCACAAAATTTGTCATAGATAATTTCCCTCCATCATCCTTGTAGAAATTATGGTGTAGAGTTGCAACTACTCATGAAGTTTTAATCAAAATCATAGGACACAAACCTACTCTAATGCTCTCTGGAAGGTAATTCACAATTTAGAACAAAAATTTCATACATGCAATAAGAAATAACACACATGCACACAATATTTTTCCTAGGGAAAACAATATGCTAAAAACCCCAATGTATGCTTGCATTAATATGATCAATAGAAATGCATTGCAATTTATTTGCTAAACTGAGCACAACCTACAAGTGAATAACCTATCTCTCTGCTCACTGAGAAGCTCTAACCCAGACTTAGTAAATTTCTACCTCTGCTTGAGCCCATATTTCCTTGTGCAATTCCTTGATAAACCAGGCCCTGATTATGTAGGAATTTTTACAAAATGGATTACGAAATTCCAAAGGTTGATAATCTAACTACATGCAACACCTGTACACTCAAGGCTAGTCTACAGTTGATGATACACTACCCTGGAATCTCCACCACAGCTGGGGAACTAGAATTATCCATGCATTAGATATTTTAGGTTGATATATCAGTTAACTGGATGATCACTGAGTTTGACTGAAGTACCACTGCACAATTGGCCTTCCACTAGTTCCTCAAGCAATTGGAACTAGTTTAACTGAAAACAACTTGAGATATCTAACTTTGATTGCTACAAATTAGAAATCATACATGCTTAACTGAACTCCAACTCCTCCAACTCAAATTTGTTGAGTAAACAAGGTGACACAAGCCATGTCACACAAGTTAACTGCATCCAAGCTGTCTGTTGATGTGGAAATTCAAATTTTCTCAATTTAATCTAAGAAAAATCAAATTGAGAATTTCTTGCTACACCTTTCAAGACTCCCTCTCTGCAAGAAAGAGATTATCAACCACCCCTATCCTACACCTACAAAATTTGAACTTCCCTCTTGACAAATCTTTTGTCAAAATGTCAACATCTTACTCCTTTATTAGAATGGAGTGTAGCAACATCATCTGCCTCTAGACACAGTCTCGTAAATGGTGATATTGGATATCTATATTCTTGGATCGATAGTGAAATATAGGATTCTCAGAGAGATTGATGCAACTCTGATTATCACAATTGGATCCATCATCTGATAAAATAGTCCAACAAGTATCTTTCTCATCCATATCGCCTCACATGTTTCTTGACTTGCAGCCATGTATTATGCTTCTTTCTAGTTGAGAACCATAGATCTTTGCTTCCTATCGTACCAAGAAACAACTACGAACCCAACACTAAAAATTACACTTGATGTACTCTTTCGTTCTAATGGACTTCATGTCCAATCTACATTCGTAAAGTTGCACAACTTCACTCCCTTTGCTCATCTGTACCATGGTTCAAACTAGGTAGTGCCTGTGAGGTACTGTAAAACATGCTTGGTTCCCTTCCAAAATAGTTTGGTTGACCTAACCATAGCTTGGCTTAGCTCGTTGAATGCACATCACATATCTGGTCATGTGTTCATAAGATACATGAGTGGACCCACTAGCTGTCGATAAATGGTAGCATTCACTTAACCTGAAGTGGCATCCTGCTTCCTCTAGTTGTTCGTTAGAGGTGTTTCCATGGGTTTACAACTCTCCATGTAGAATATTTGCAGTATCTCATTTTCATACTTGCCTTGAGAGACAAATAATTCCCCATCAGCTTGTCATACTTCCAACCTGATAAATTAGTGCATAAGACCCATGTCCTTTATTTCAAATTCCCTTGCAAGGTCCTCCTTGGAAGATATGGTCAATGGCTCATCACTAGTTAAAATAAAACTATCAACATATAAGACAATAATAAGAAATTTGCCTTCTATCCATATGTGATGAGGTTCACATCTGCTTCACTTATGGTGAATCCCAAATCGGTGAGATAACTATTGATCTTGGTGTACCAAGCACAAGGTGCTTGTTTGAGATCGTACAATGCTCACTTGAGTCTACACACATGAGAATCTTGATCAAATGTCTCAAAACCTTTTTGTTACTCTATGTACACCTCCTCCTTAATAACGCCATTCAAAAATGTTGTTTTTACACCCATATGGTGGATATTCCACCCCATCTACGTAGCCAGACCAAGAATTGATTTAATGGATGAGTACCTTACTACAAGAGAAAATGTCTCCTAATAGTCAATTCCCTCAACTTGAGAGTACCCCTTGGCCACAAATATGGCCTTATACTTCCCCATGCTTTCATTTGTTGCCTGCTTCACCTTGAAGATCCATCTCAAACCCACTATTAATTTATATGTTGTTCATGGGACCTTTTCCCAAACACGGTTCTTTGCAATGGATTCATATTCCTCCAACATTTCATTCACCCATACAAGTTGCTCTATTTCTTCCTCAAAATAGGACTGCTCAATTTCTATAAGCTCAGTCATAAGAGCCATGTAGCCAGTGTACCTCTCAGGTGACCTCCTTTTCTTACGCAAATTTGAAGGATATCCCCCATTCTCCCTCGCATCCTGTACAAGTCTATCAACTTCCTTAGTTATTTTTTTGCCTTCTCTAGAGGTTTTGCTTTAGTGAATCTCTCCACTCTCTGCTCCACAATTTGTGGTTGCTCTACAACTTCCTGAGGTTCCTCTTTTTGAGCTAAAATCTCATCTTTTGGTGGCATCTAAATCTGCCTCTCAAGAGAGCACCACATAGATTTCTCCTCATCAAAATTTACATCCGTTCACACAACTATCAGTGTGAGTGATGGAAAGTACACATGTTAGTTGTGGGGAGTCTCTATGTAACCGACAAATACCCCAAATTATACGGTCAACTAAATCTTATTCCTCGAGTATTTGGAGACATGGTAGTAAACAGAGGCTCCAAAAATCTTGAAGTGCGACACATCCGGATTTCTTCCTTGGAAAGCCTCCTAAAGTGTAATCATGCCAAGAACCCGATGAGAACTTCAGTTCTACAAATAGACCGTTGTATTGCATGCCTCAACCAACAAATGCAAAGGTAGGCCTTGGTTACTCAACATCACCCTCATTGCTGCAAAATGCTATGGATATTTCTTTCAACCACCCCATTCTAATGTCGGTTGTGGGGTGTTGTCAACTCTTGTCGATTGCCTTCTTAAGCACATAAATTTTTAAATTCATTCAACACATACTCACCTCCATTATTGCTCATGAGAGCCTTCACCTTCTTGATGGTTTCTTTCTCAACCAGTGCCTTGAATTCTACGAACTTGGAGAATGTCTCATCTTTCTTCCTCATGAAGAGATCCAACACTTATGTGAGAAGTCATCAATAAAAAGGACAAAATATTTGTTTCGAACAGTGGAGGCTATCAAGAAAGGTCCACAAACATTAAAGTGGATCCTTTCTTGGAATGCATGCGCTTTGTTGTCACGATTAAGAAATGAGGATTTTATTTACTTCACCAAGGTACATACTTTGCATACATCATGCTGCTCAAGTTCTCCTTTAGGGAGGCTAGTGGATATATTTTGTATGACATTCGAGGTGCCATGATGCAAATGGCCAAGGCTTGTGTGCTAAAGTTCACCTACATCATGGCCCTGCACTTTCTCTTCCTTAGTTTTTAATGCAACACAATCTTCCACATCTAACTGATATATATTCTTCACACAAACCTCGATCTTCTTCACCTGTCTCATGGTTATATGTATTAGGAATGTTTTTCCTTTGTTGAATATCACGTCATAACCATAGTCTTCCAAAACTGCAATAGAGATGAGATTTTTCTTTAGGCCTAGAACAAACATAAGATCCTTGAGCCTGAGAGGGGAGGCTAACTCCCTCTGAAAGGTGACTATACCAATACTGGTCATGTTGTACCTTCCGTCATCCCCTAGTTTGATGTGCATCTTGAGATCTTTCTCCTCCAAGTCACTGAAAATGTCTCTACACCCTGTCATGTGGAAAAATGCACCTAAGTCCTAGTACCACACGCTCCCCATCACTATTTTCGACATGCATGCGATAAGGGTAATGTCAAAGTCAAACTATAAATCCAAGGCTTCACCCACTACTCCTCCTAAGGTCTTCTTGATTGCCTTTTTCTGTGGGCACTTCATGGCATAATGCCCATATTCATGACAATGGAAGCATTTAATTTTTGACAAATATTTCTTCTTTCTCCCTTGGTTGGATTTTGGTTTGGTTTGAGATTTATTCCCCTTTTCCCTTCCTTCCCTTTTCAACCAATACAAATTTTTCTTCATCCCTGCCCTTGGATGAGGTCCCATCTCTAGTATTCTGCCTTATTTCCTCTTGTACCAAATCATACCATAAGTGTTCCCAATTCAGTGGTTTGTCCCTCCAGTTCACATAATCTTGATAGCTATGCCAAATCTTGGGAAGGCCCAGGAGGGATATTCTTACCAAGTCATCCTTTGAAAGAGTAACACCAACTCCTGAAAGCTCATCACGAACTTGTGTGAACCTCCTCAGATATTGTAGGATAAAGCCATTCTTCTACATCTTGATATTTCAAAGTTTATCCTTGAGCACCAACTTTTTGTGGTCACTACCATTCTAGAATAGATTTTTGAGTGCCCACCACATTCCATAAGTATTTTCTTTCCCATGGAAATTGCCGACAATGTGGTCTCGTACTCCCTCCAATATTATTATCCACACCTTGGCTACAACTTTCTTCCACTAGGCAAGGTTTTGGGCATAAGATTCTGTTGGTTTTGTAACATCTCTCTTGATGTGTTCTAGCAATCCATTTTCATCGAATACCTCCTCCATGTGATCCTTCCAGTCAATGAAATTAGAGTTTCCTTCCAAGGTATACTCTAGCCTTAGCCCATTGAAGGTCATATTTGTAGTTGTTAAGAGATATTGCTACAATGAACTACAAATTCGAACCTCCTGAGAAACAAATTCGAAATTCATGCTCTAATGTGAATCCTGCTATGATACGATATAGAAATTATGGTGTAGATTTGTAGCTAATTGCATCCAAGTTGTCTACTAATGTGGAAATTCAAATTTTCTCAATTTAATCAACGAAAAATCAAATTGAGAATATCTTGCTGCATTTTTTAATAATCCTTCAGGTGAATTTAATCCATGTTGCCAATCTAGCACAACAATGTACTAATAACAACAACCAACTGATATAAGTAATGTTCAAAATAAATAAAATAGTCAAAAAACACATATTAAAGCACAATCGATGGAGGCCTTGAAAAGTACTCCAACTATGTTACCATCTATTATCGTTCTTCGAAAGTGCCTCCATCACTCCTCTCACGACACACACCTCTGTTTTTGGCCTCCATTGTGCTAAATATTATTAGTTGTTGTCAACCTCCATCGCTCTACTTCCCGAAGAAACCATCAATAGCGTAAAGATGAACCCCTAATCCTTTAACTTTTTTACAAGCACGTCATATTGAAAATTTTAAGACAAAAAAAATATTTTTTCTTAAAAAATTGTCTTAAAATTCCCCTCCATGTAGTAGTGTTGAATTCAAAAACATACAAGTTGTCTCTAATTGTATCAACAAAGATCAAAGGGACAAAAGAGTAATTAATGTTTGGGAAATCTTGCCAGGGAAAGTTTTCACGTTCTTCAGAGTTGGCTATCCCCACAAAACGAAGAGCCCAACAAGTCGTTGTCTTTATATAAGATAACATGAACGGAAAGTGAAATAGCAATGTTGGTAGAGGCGCGATACAGTGGTAGCCCACAATGTGGCAACTTAGTGTCTTAATTGTTAATTGTCTTAAATGGGTTTCATCTTAAGTGACCATTGTCTTAAATATAAAGTTGTCTTAAAATATCTTTGTCTCAATCTGTTTTTGTCTTAAGTATAAAGTTTTGTCTTAAAATAATTTTCTTAAACTATTTTTGTCTTAAAATAAAGTTTTGTCTTAAAATATTTTTGTCTCAAACTAATTTTGTTTTAAAATATTTTTGTCTTAAACTGTTTTTGTCTTAAATTTAAAATTTTGTCTTAAAATATATTGTCTTAAGTTGTTTTTGTCTTAAAAATAAAGTTTTGTATTAAAATATTTTTGTCTCAAATTCTTTTTGTCTTAAATTTTATATTTAAAACAATTCAGTTTATATTAATTTTAATGTAAAATAATTAAAATAAAAAGTGACTTTTTAAAACAAAAGATTTCTTTTGTCTTAAAAAAATGTCTTAAAAGTGCCCTTGTGTAGTAGTGTTATATGTTGTTGCAGGAACCGTTGGTCCAGAGTGAAAGAGGTTTTCCTGTCCATGTAGAGGTATATCAAAGGCCAACTATGTTTGGCATATCTCTGCATCTGTGGCGCTGCGTGAGAACTTGCATAATCCTGTGGTTATGACATGCGCGAGAAGCTGCTCAATTTACATCGTTGAAAGTTTTTTAAAGTTTTGTATTGTTCTCTCTATCTCAAAGGTTGTACTCTGCTCCTTGGAATCTACCGGGAGATTGAGATTTGTTTGCTTAGATGCGGAGATTCGGTAGAATTATGGGCTCCTTGCAATGTGACGTAAGTGGATCAATCTACGTGATGTACTTGTGGTTGATTTGGTGGATCGCTTTCACCGTGGTGGTGAACTGTAGCTTTCATCATTAAGTCGAATCATCTCTCTAGGATCTCATGCTGCTATAGCGGTTGTGCATTTGAAGAGCATGAGTCGGAGGCACAAACAAGGCAATGAGCGTGGAGGCTGAGAATTTGCTATATCTTGGTTAGAGGTCAAAATTTGTGCTATGGAGCTATGATATCGAGTGCGTGGCTTTGTGTTATAGTTCTTCTTTCACTGTTGATGTTGGATGCTATGGTGCGGTGAACGATCGAAAATCATGCGCAGTGTGGAGTTGTGCCTGTTGTCGAATCGTTCAGGTGTAGATAGGGTACCACTGTGGCTTGATTCCCTGTTTGGTGCAAGGATGGATTCATAAATTGTGGAGTTGCAGAGGCAATTTCATGTTGCACATGAAGCAAAGTCCAGCGTGAGATTGTTGGAGAGAAATGTCGTGGAACTTGTCAATACTCTTCAGCAGCTCGAGCTATTGACTTTCATTTGTTCCATACCATCTCCGGCAAAGAATATATCACTCAGGACCATGTGAGAACTAAAATGGAGTCAAAAATAGGCAGATTGGGATGAGTGTCTTTAATTGAGCTTGCAGATACATTAGGAGTGGACTTATATCATGTGGAGAGATAGGCTAAATATATTGTTGCAAAGAATGCAGAACTAATGCTAGTGCAGGGAGAGATATAGTAGTGAATACACTTGTGAGGAAGCTAGAGCTACTATGAATGTAGCTGGGCTGCTGGAAATTAATTGTCGAATCATAAAGGTGCCATCAGTGTCTAATCAATTTGAAATGAAGGAGTTCAATTTGAAATGAAGGAGTTTTGGGCCAATTCTGATGATTTAATGTTGATTTTAATAATAAGTATGTCATGTCATAGTATTTATGGTTGTTATTGAAGTGAAATTGGTCTTACGAACTATTGTCACACTTTTTGAGTGTGTGATGGAAGTGGTTATTTCAACAATACACAAATTTTCTGGATATTATGAAGACATGACACTTAAGATGGAATTAGAGGAGTTCAATCAAATATTAAAGGATGATGGACAACGAGTTAAATTTTGTGTAAGTTTGTGGAATAGACTCATCATCAGGGTGTATTATAAGTCACAATATATTGTAATTAGAGTAAATCTACATGTCATATATTGTTTTGTAATAGTTATTTGTGGTCCTTGAAATGTTTTATGTACGTGCTGTAAGACCAAGAGAGGCATGCATACCCTTTGTTATGTGTTCCCTCTGTTAAAGAGTTTTAACACCCTCGAAGAGTGTGTCATGTGGGATGGATACACTTGGGTGGGCCTTGTTGGTTTTAGACTTCATGAGGTGAAATTTTATATTTAATGGGAGTTTATCCAGAGGTTGGATGAACCATCATGCATTCTCGTTGATGGTTGTTCCTTTATATGGACATCCACAATCGCATGAACAAGGTATAAGGTGTGATTATGAGACTTGATGGGAGGTAGCTCTAGCATATTGATATCAAGACAAGTAGTCATTAAGGAGGAGTGTTAGAAAATGTAATTCCTCCTTGTCTCAGTTGTGACTTTCTATGTAAAGAAGTCTGTTCTTATTCTATAGGAGTAGTTATATATATATGTCCTTAGATTGGTGTGTGGTTAAGATATTCTATCAACCAACTCATTGTGTGTCCAAGATAGTTTCCCCATCTTAAAACAACACTTATTGTATATATGTAATATCATAATTGATAACAAAAATGTAAATTTCCTTATAGAAATTTAATAATGTTTGATCATGTTCCAGTCATTCTCCTCTTATGCTCTCATTCTCCCTTAGTTAGATTATGGCATGCTAGGGCTTTCACTATCTTACAGTTAGATCATGGCGATGATTGCAGTTTTCATTTTCTTGATCTCTTTAGTATGCCAGCCATGATGGCTTTCTCTTCCTCTCGATACATCAAAGGGCTCAATTTTGAATAGTAATTTTGAAATGGCAATCGACAATACAAATTCCTATCGGGTATTGATGAAGCGAGCTATGAAATTAAAAGCAGAAAACACATGAAATACATTCTATGATTCTATTATGGTGTCTCCACACACTACGAGTTAAAGACATACAAGAACAAACTTTCAAAATATGAGGGCGAGTGAACATAAAGAAAGAAGAAAATTTTTGTTTTGCAATAGTTATCAGCACATGTGACTCCTCTAATAACTGAATAATAGTATCATGTAATACAAATGGAGGATCCAACAATTGTAAGCCATACTGGTTTTCAATATGTATGATAAAGTGATGAGGAGGCTTAACTGACTCAACACTATTCTGATTGGAAGTGGAACTAAGCTCAAGCCTACGAGATCCAGACATAACCATTAGCTCGAGCTGAAGTGCCTTGATAACTTGGGGAAGTTCCAACTCATAGGAAGGTAGATCATCACAGACCAGTGGTTGGGAAGTATTAGCAGTAGAAAAATTATAATCATGACAAAATGAATCAATGAAGAGGTTGCGACAGCCACAATCATAAATTTCAAGATCACAAATGGAGGCATCCTCATGATTTGATGAATCACAAAGAGGGGAAGATGAAAAATGATAAATTTCACCCTCTAAGTTTTCAGAAAGATGAGATGAGAGATTAGGAAGATCAAGAGTAGAAGATTCATTCTCTTCACATCTGGATGAAAAAATGATATCCCGTATGTTTTGTTAATGACTGGAACTACTAACATCATTAGGAGCTAAATTTTCACAACATTCAATAGAAATAACAGAAACTTGGGAAATGCCTGAGTGATGAAGGAGAGGTGTGGAAGGAAGTTAATCATCCTTCATTGAAAATTATTGCTCAACTATGGGATCCTTCACATAATAATCTTGAATGATATTGAAAGTCAACTAATCAACACCAACTCCATCCAACACTTGTTCCTCATGAACATCACAAGAGAGATTTGAAACAAGTGAACACAATAAATCACAATTTGGAGGATCAAAGTGACTAAAGGATGGAGGGTGGGGAGATAACACTTCATACAAGTCATAATATTGACACTCCAAACATGCACTAAAATTTGGAGTATGTGAGGTGGGAAAAGATGGTGGTAGATCAATAGATGAATTTTCAACTTCTTAACCTCAGCCTACAGAACTAGAGTTGTTTGATGATAGGAGGAGGATCGTGGGTCACTTGGATAACAACCTTGTCCGTCAGAGATTTAGAAGCTCTAACAACGAGGTATGTTGGAAGCAGCTCAAAAGATTCTAACTTGTGCAAATTTTATGAAATGTGAACAAGATATTGAAATATTCTTGTCAACAAGTTCTAATCAACTTCATATCTTGTATATTCAAAACAAAAATTCATAGAATGAATGTGAAATTGATGAAATGATTCATTAGGTTATCTTTTAGAATTCTTAAATTTTCTTGCCTAGGTGTTTACGATCTAACATGTCAAAAGAACAAGACAATTTCATGACAATATCCTCAAAAGAGTGTATGCAGGCATTGGTCAATGTGTGACACCACTCCCTTACGTGCCCTTCGAACATGAGGATGAAGAACCCAAAAACAACTTCCTTACAGTGGATGTTTTGCTCTATGCAGAATTAAAGAAAGAGAACAATATGCTCAAGCAAGGTTGTCTCACCCTCACCATCAAATTTAAGGTTTAAAATTCATCTAAAATGGTCATCGACACTTGTAGACTTACATCTCTGGGAAAACATGTCGAGACTATAATTGTTGAAGAATTCATTAAATGAGTGTAGAAATTTAAAACAAAATTCAAGGGCTAAACCTATAATCTGGCCCTCCTTCTAGAGCCAAAAATGTTTAAGGTGATGGACCCACCAAAATCACGGGATCTCCCTGATATGAAGTCTCAACTAGACCTCACACCGTTTGGAGTAGGAGTCCCAGCAGTGGGTGGTAATGTTATCCTTTCACTACGAAAACACGTAGAGGGAAGTATGATAACTTTGGGTGAGAGAAAGTATGTGACCCTGCTGAGAGTCAAGTATGATGCATCAAGGTTTGAACACATTAAGGGAAAAGGAAATGCATCGTTTGGAAGCCTATAGTTTTATGTAGCTTGAAAGGAACACATGATCGAAATGACATCACAAGACAAGATGTGTAATGCTCCACAAGTTAAAGTGATGAGTTAATACAACAACACACGATCAACACGATTAATATAAATGCAAAAAAAATAGTTCATAAGAATAATCATAAGTTGAATAACATACATTGAAAATACAATAAGAATAGTCCTACTATATTTGCAACATATGCAGAAAGCGTGCTCGCTCTGATTTTATTATTCTAAGTGAAAGTTCCATTCATTCATACACCATTGATGACCACCAACCCCAATAGTGGAACATTACAGTCAAGAACACCTACTCCTCCAAAGAAGTATACTCACTCTACGCTAAAGAGAAGTCAAGGCTATTCACAACACTCCCAAGCTATTTCTAAACCTAAGCCTAGCCAAAATCATAGCTCCCAAAAGCCCTTTACATGAGTTATGAGGTTCTATTTATAACAAGAGGGAGTGACTCTTCAACTCCCCTTTGCGACCTTTCAACTACCCTCAAGAATCTTCGACTTCTTTACAAATTGACACATTACATCACATGATGACTCTTCATATTCCAATATTGGCACTTGAAATTTCACTTAAAACATAATTAAAAATAAGATTACATTTTACACTCATACACATATAGGACAAAATAGGGTAGAGAGGACTTTATAGCCTAATAAGACAAGGCACTATGATGCTTGAGTTTGTGAACACTCTAGCTTGGCAACTTCCACTAGATGCTTCTCGGTCACATATCAATGCCAATCTTGGTACTGTGTGATGACATCCAAAAATGCATGATGGTGTTAGGTTGGAAGTAGACTCTAGCCTCCATAGAATTTAGGTACGATGATTTGGATCCAATATTAACTTCTTTCTTGAGAAAGAGCAACATGGTTCTGTTCTGGAACGACCCACCCATGTAGTTTTGCATGTCTTTTTTGTTCAACTCTAAACCCTTCTTGGTGGCAACCTATCTCAGCTTCTCCAAGTACTCTTCAATTTTTACCCCCACTTGGTGCATGCATTTAACTTCGGTGAATGAGCCAATTGATGGAATTTTGTGCGTTCTCACCATGAAGTCAAAATTGTTGTACCATTGTACATATGAGGCATGAATGTTTCTAGTGAATGAGGTGAGATACTTGTTGTTTTGAATCAACATTCAAACTCTTGCTTTCTCCAAATCTATCTATGACTTCGTCTTATTTACCAAATTAAGCAGTGTCACGTTGTATTGCAATATCCATTCTTGCACGGAAGTGATGGCAATTTTCACATTCCTAAGAGTCTTCAAAAACTCCTTGCTCTACTACTGCAAGCTATGAAAGAAGACAAATGCCTTATGTATGGTCATGATCTCCTGATAGAGGTCTCGCATGGTGTCTCCAAGTGTTGATACTTCCCCAAGTATCATTTCTCTCATTTCCCACACGTAGACCTATCCAGAGACTGCGTTCTATGTTGTTGCGTGAAGTTGTTCTATCTATTACTAGGTAGCCTGTAGATTTTGTACCAATTTCTTACTCTCGGCCATTAAATAATGATTGTTTGGAATTGTCACACCCGCAAAGGCCAAGTTCAATTCAACAATGGAATTTAGACTCTTGTTGGTGTCTGCCACTATCACCCTTTATCTAATGAATGCAAGTGATGCATGATCATCTGGAAAATGTTCTCTCCATTATTATACAATCATCTTCAAAATTTCATTATATGACAAATTGTACAAACCCATTATTAGATCATCATAAAGAGAAACTATGTCCCTTTCCTCACTTGGGACTAACTCTATAGCAGGAGGTGGTGGAGACTGAACGATGACCAGTGGTGCATTAGTCATCAGGTCAACATCTTCATGCTACGGTTCTAGTTCCAATTCTAGGTCTGCGACTTCAATCAAGTCTTCAATCTACTGAGAAAGCTGTCGATGCTACACCTATTCACTCTCCCCCTCTACTGCTTCTTAGTTCTTTCCTTTATCTTCAACTTGAATCGACGTTGTTTCTGTTGGCGTTGCGCCTTGCCTTTCTTCTTCTTCCTACTTATGTTTCTCCTCTTGCTATTTTCTCCTTTGTTCCCATTCTTCCCTTAGTTCTTATTCTTCTTTCTGCACCCTCAGTTATGCTTCCTACAAGATTTTTTTTTCTTTCTTATGCTCTTTTCTATATCTCCTCTACTTCCTCTCCCAAATCTACTTGCATAAGGATTGAATTTTCTCTCACTTTACAGCTTTTTTCTCCCTCTATCCTATTAGTGAGCTGTCTCTTTCCCTGATATTGTACTAGATTGTTTCCGTTTTCTACTATTATTGGACTTGCTCCATTTTAGTTTTGACTCCTTTTCTGTAAAAGTTGAGTGTCTGTGTATATTGGAAAGTTAATTGGCGCTTTCTCAACTACTTCCCAAGTACTGATTTTTGTGGTCTCTCTTGAAGAATCTCTCTTTGGTGCCACAGTACTAATGACTCCTAGAGGGAAGTTCTTCACAAGTGTGGTACCTATGGGACAAAAATGACACTCATGAAAATCGAACATTAGCTCTAGAAAATTGAATTTTAAGGCATGGTCAAGCAGCAAACTAGGCATCTAATGGGAAGGATTGAAAAATTCTCAGTGGCAGCGGGGACTTGCTACTTGTGGGAACTGCACACTAGGTAATCCCAACAACCATGGATGAATCTTGTGGTTTGAGACTACACAATGTGCAGTACCAACATAGGAAGATACTAGGAGAGACTACACAATGCATAGTCCTAGCCTAGGAAAAGACCAAGAGAGACTTCACACTGTGCAGTCTCAATGGCCAAGGGGAGAGGATGACCCCTAGAAATGCCCAATGCATAATTTTATTTAGCCTTTACTATACACTATGTTGTTCTAGAGACCAAGCCTGTGGCTTGAACCTTAGGATTACATAGTGCCCAACTGGGCAAGGAAAAATACAGTCAAGGGAAGTAGAGATATGCCTAGTGGAAGTGTGAAAAATGAACATAAGTGAATGACGAAAAATATATTAAGTTTGAATGAATCAATGTGCATCAAGTGAATAAAATGATCAAATAAAAGGAAACTGAGGTATGTGAGGAGAATCACTGTAACAATGACCATCATTGCAAAAATAGGAAAATTGATGTGACATTTGTGAAAGGAAAGAGATAACCTGAAACAACACCTCTATAAGCTAAAATAAGTTGAAACACCAACAACTATGAAGAGAAAGGAGAAAAATAACACTCACATAAGCGAAACAACCAAAAGCAAAAAAAAAAGGTGGATAAAGGTGATAAAAGGAAAACTTCCCTGGAAAATTGACGATGACCCCACTGAAGGTACATGGATGTCTTCAGGAATTCTATAGCTCAGAGATTGAATGGTCAAATCAGATGTAGAGTAGTTGATTAACTACATTTGATTAAATTAAGTTTTATGATGCGCATGCCTGAGATCAAGGACAAAGGTGGTAGGTTGCAAACACTTCTAAAAATAGCAACATACCACCTTCGAGATACTAATAATGGATCCCTACTTTGTACAGATGATTTTTTCCCTTTATATTTCTTGCTTTCTTTCTAGGGGGAACTTGCAATGCATACTCCCAGGAAACACTATGTAGTTCTGGGGAACTAGGGAACTTTGTGCCTTAATCCATTGCACAATTCTCATCTTAGTGAGGGTCGCGTAGTTCATGGGCTCAGTGTTAGGCTGCCTTCCATGAATGCGTAGTTCCTGAGCTCAAGGATGACTTCCAGTTAGGACTACGTAATTCCATCATCTAGGTTTCTTGCCATCAAGAATTGCATAGTTTATGGAGTCAAGCCCATAACTGCTATGAGACCAAGTTGGGAGATCAACTTGTTACTTAGAAAGGTTTAGCTAAGTGAGAAAACATAAGAAAAAATGAAAAGATAAGTCTTATTTTAAGTGTGAATGCCTCGATGACTGAAATATGAGATTCTATGGATAAGAAGTGACCCTCCAAAATCGAAACATAAGAAAAAAAAAGGAGGGTGGTTATAGCCACTACAGCAAGTTGGTTTCTAGTTATGGCACAATCTGTCAAAGAATTGGAGTCCCTTGAGAGATGATATGTTTATGTGTTCAATTACAGGTCAACATGTAATAGATATATTGTTATTTTTATTTATGCACTGACAATTATTTGTTTATGGCAGTATGATGTAGGAGATTGCATGGCAAAAGCGATTTTCATGAAATCTTGGAGAAGGATCAAGTTGAGCTTTCCTTTGGAAGTGTTAGGAACCATGGGATCGATTCATGACGTTTTTCGCTAGTTTTGTTGTTTCGGTGCTTTGTAGGTTGTTTGCGCTTGATTTGCAATTTTGATTGTGTCTAGTGCATGGTCGTGCCAATTGTTTTTGGTGTTGTATTATTATTGATTTCCATGGTTCTCTTTTGGTTTCCTCATTTTTCTTTTCTTTTATGTCTTGAGGGTCTTGTGAATCGGTTGGGTAAACAGGAAATTTAGTGGAGCTCGAGTGGAGTTGAATGTAACACAAAAGGTAATGTAAGACCTAGATGAATCCCAGAGCATGAGTATAATGGCACTGGAAGGAAAGGATATGACAACCAGTTGGATTGGTTAGGTCCATCGGGATAAATGGATGGTGGCAAGAAATTCATGAGAAAGGTAACAAGAAATGTAAAGTAGATGGATTTGAGGCATCAGATGCATTGGCTATGTTGGGAACTATTGTTCTAAATGTTGTTCATGTTTTTCATGGATAAAGAGAATACTCATAACCTTGACCTTATGATATATGGTAATGATGTTGTGATCATGATTATATTAAGGAATTTAGACTTCTGTGATCCATAACATTGTCTAGATAATCTTCGGCAAAATCACATAATCAACCTTTTGTCGACGCGTTTCGAACCAACCAGTGTGGTTCATCGTCAGGACAAGTTGAAGAACTAATCTGGCTTAGCTTGATTAAATAGAGTGTGCAGAGACTCCAACGGTTATATTGCAATGACTAATTTTGACCTGAGGATCAAAGTCAAACCCCTAATTTTTATTATTAATAGAAGCATATAATACATTATAATAAATTTATTGTTTAAATATAATGGTCATTATATCTTCATATTTATTAAATAACCTATATTTATCATTATCCCCAAATTTTATTTAAATACAAATAAATAGTATTAAATTACTATTATTCTTAGAATTTAGTTACAATAGGTAACTGTGTATTTATTTAATAATAAATGTTTAAATCAGAGGGTCCAGTGGTAAACTAGATATAAGTTATGGTAAACTAAATAATGGTAAACTAAAAATAATGGTCCTTAATAAACTCTATCTTCATATAACCTATATTTATTATTATTCCCAAATTATTTAAATACAATAAATAGTATTAAATTACTATTATAATATAGTTACAATAGGTAACCGTGTATTTATTTAATAATAATTATTTAAATTTAAGGGTCCAATGGTAAACTAGATCATCATTTTTATTAATTATTTAAATGTAATGGCCCATTCGAAATTAAAATAATAAGTTCATACAATAATTTATGTTTATAAATAATCTATATTTACTTAATAAATTATAATTCTAATATTATAAATAGTATTCAAATCATTATTATGTAAATACCATAATTAAAGTACATGTTTCATATATTTCTAATACTTTCTTGTTTATCATTTAAACCTCTTATAATTAATTTAGTAATTTATATCCATTAAATTATCAGTTCAAGGCAATAACAAGGTGAAGAAGAATTAAAAACCAATGCAAAGAATCTAATCTAATTTAAAATCACCCCTGGGATAAGGTTAATACCATAATTAGCCCGAAATTACTTAATAACAATTTACTAACTCCTGCACTCCAAAACCCGCCAAAAACAGAACTTGAGGAGAGGGAAGACAGAAACCCTGAGACCTAACAAAAGGGGAATGAGGAGGCTAGGAAGACAAGGCTGGGACCCAGCAACTGCTAATCTTCCAGCCATCATCCCTATTAAGATTGTTCGGCCTTTTCTCAATCTCCAGGGCCTCTCTAAATTTGCGATGGTGAAACTGCGCAACTTTGGCAATGACTTGAGCATCTTCTATACAAACATGATGCATAGTCTTCCCCGCATGCTCAGCCAGGGCTGAGGACTTGGTCCTACCATGTCTTAAGTCAGCCGAATGCTTGCTAATCCGTTGATTGATCGAGCGACCAGTCTCACCAATATAAGGGGTCCCACAGGAACAGGGAATGACATAGACGCCCTTCATGTCCTTAGGGTCAATAGGATCTTTCACAGACCTGAGGGAGCTACAGATAGTGTGGAGAGGTCTAAAGGTTGCGGGCACATCGTACTTCCTCAGAACCCTCGCAATCCTATCTGTGGTCCCTTGGATGTAAGGAAGGTTCACACCCAGGATATGGTCTTTAGGGACTCTTTGGATTGAAGGCTCCTTCTTGGCCCTGAGGAAGGCTTTACAACCCAGGTGCCTATTGTAACCATTCTTCTCAAAGACATCAAGGAGATGAGCCTTCTCCGCTTCCAGGCTCTCCTCATCCGAAATTCTTACAGCACGTGTGGCCAGCGTGCTAAGAACCCCTAACTTCTGAGCGGGGAAATGATGCGAAGACGCATGCAAGTATTGTTCAGTATGCGTCTTCTTTCTAAACACCTGATGAGAAAAGGAACCATCCACCTTCTTAGAGATGAGAACATCCAAGAACGGAAGACAACCATTATCTTCTTTTTCCATCGTGAATTTAATGGCGGCGGACTGGTTATTGAGGTGACTGAAGAAACGATCCAGCTCGTCAGGACCATGAGACCAGACAACACCAGTGTCATCAACGAATCTTTTCCAAAGCTTCGGTAAGAGACGAGAGGAGGCCAAAGCCTTAGACTCAAACTCCTCCATGAAGAGATTAGCGACGACAGGGGACAAGGGGGAGCCCATGGCAACTCCACAAGTCTGCTCATAGAATTCTCCCTCGAAGCTGAAAAAGGTGGAGGTAAGGCAAAGTTCAACTAACTTAGCCGTATCAGGGTCAGTTAGCTTATTAATTACCTTCATGGCCTCATTGATAGGAATACAAGTATAAAGAGAGACCACGTCGAAACTTACCAGAATGTCCTCGGGCTCAAGTTTAATTCTCTTAAGATCCTCAATAAAAGAAGCTGAGTCTTTGACAAAGGACTCAGTCTGCCCAACCAAGGGTCTCAACTTTGCAGCGAGGAACTTTTCCAGGAGGTAAGTTGGACCACCAATGGTATTGACAATGGGTCTCAGGGGGACCCCATCCTTATGGATTTTAGGAAGACCATAAATCCTGGATGGTGGCTGGAAGATTAGCAGTTGCTAGGTCCCAGCCTTGTCTTCCTAGCCTCCTCATTCCCCTTTTGTTAGGTCTCAGGGTTTCTGTCTTCCCTCTCCTCAAGTTCTGTTTTTGGCGGGTTTTGGAGTGCAGGAGTTAGTAAGTTGTTATTAAGTAATTTCGGGCTAATTATGGTATTAACCTTATCCCAGGGGTGATTTTTAATTAGATTAGATTCTTTGCTTTGGTTTTTAATTCTTCTTCACCTTGTTATTTCCTTTAACTGATAATTTAATGGATATAAATTACTAAATTAATTATAAGAGGTTTAAATGATAAACAAGAAATTATTAGAAATATATGATATAATATTGAGTTAGTGGATATGCTATTATTAATAAACATGTACTTTAATTATGGTATTTACATAATAATGATTTAACTAGAATACTATTTATAATATTAGAATTATAATTTATTAAGTAAATATAGATTATTAATAAACATAAATTATTGTATGAACTTATTATTTTAATTTCGAATGGGCCATTACATTTAAATAATTAATAAAAATGATGATCTAGTTTACCATTGGACCCTTAAATTTAAATAATAATTATTAAATAAATACACAGTTACCTATTGTAACTATATTATAATAGTAATTTAATACTATTTATTGTATTTAAATAATTTGGGAATAATAATAAATATAGGTTATATGAAGATAGAGTTTATTAAGGACCATTATTTTTAGTTTACCATTATTTAGTTTACCATAACTTATATCTAGTTTACCACTGGACCCTCTAATTTAAACATTTATTATTAAATAAATACACAGTTACCTATTGTAACTAAATTCTAAGAATAATAGTAATTTAATACTATTTATTTGTATTTAAATAAAATTTGGGGATAATGATAAATATAGGTTATTTAATAAATATGAAGATATAATGACCATTATATTTAAACAATAAATTTATTATAATGTATTATATGCTTCTATTAATATTAAAAATTAGGGGTTTGACTTTGATCCTCAGGTCAAAATTAGCCGTTGCAATATAACCGTTGGAGTTTCTGCACACTCTATTTAATCAAGCTAAGCCAGATTAGTTCTTCAACTTGTCCTGACGATGAACCACACTGGTTGGTTCGAAACGCGTCGACAAAAGGTTGATTATGTGATTTTGCCGAAGATTATCTAGACATGATTATATTGTTGTCTATATAGGTATACATCTATGTATGTATGTGATTTTATAATAGGGTCGTAAAGGATTATGATTGTTTTATGAAAATATTTATATCTATATATGCATGCATGTATGTCATTTGTGGGTACAATCAACAAGGATAATTTTTTGGAGGAATGATGGCTTATTCAAGTGAATGTTATGAAGAGTTTCTCTACACTACGAGAAATCAAGTGGGATGACTAAACCTGATAGATCTATGAGGTCAGTATCATGTGGATATGAATTGATATTATGTTTTAATACTATGCCTATGCTTATGATATGGACATGTTGTGCTAAAGGATACACTAGCATAATGAAAGCAGATTGATCTGCGGCATGCTGGACAATCATGGATAGTGGAAAGACACTAGAAGAAAGGCTGCATGGTAGAGTCAGTGTGGTATTTGGATGTGTAGTACTACTATTGTGTATATGTTGTACATGTTGTATATTTATTCTTGTGTATAGATGGTATTGTGTACATGTCATATATGTGGTTTTGTGTACATCTTGTGTATGTAGTGTTGTGTATAGATGGTGTTGTGTCCATGTTGTGTATGCATTGTTGTGTACAAATGGTGTTGTGTACATGTGGTGCAGTGTACATATTGTATATATGGTGTTGCATATATATGTTTTTGTGTACATATTGTACATGTCGTATTGTGTACATTTTAAACATGTTGTGTTGTGTATATGTGATATTTTTCTATGTGTATTGTGTAGTCATTATATCATGACATGTATATTTGTTGTGTTTTACTTTATGTATGTAGATGTATTGTGTTGTACACCGAGTGTAGGTGCATGTATTGTGTTGCACATTAGGTGTAGGCGTATGTGTTATGCTGTACACTGGATGTAGGTTTATGTATTGTGTTGTATGTCATGTGTGAGTGTATGAATGTGGTGTACACTGTGAGTACGTGTATATGATTGAAAAGAAGGCATTAAGTGTTTGTCCTATGTGGTAACCAATTAGATGTGTGAACGGAAAGGGAAAGGAACAAAGGTAGAAGCAAGGAACTGATTGAATGATCAGTATCAATATACTATGTCAGTATTAATTATGCATGCAATCTATGACCCTGATTTATGATGATTGCATGTGATCTATGATTTTGATTTATGATGATTGAGTTTTGAGCTAATTGGATGCGATATGTTTATAAATGATGATTTGATGAAAGAGTTAACTTTACTTGTTGTGACATGATGTAAATAGAATTGTAAGTGTACCTTATTGACTAGCCAATAATGAAGTATGATTTTAATACATTTTTAATCTAATGAAAACAATCTTCTTGGTATAGGAAAGCGTGGAAAACTCCCAAGTTTGGGTGGTTGAAAATGGCTGCAAGAATTAGTAGTAGTAGCAAAAAGGAATTGGAACAGGTAGTAGTAAGAGGGTAAAGCATTCTAGAGTAGCATCATTATGCGATAGTGGCACCCAGTAGTGTCCATTGATTTCCATGAGCATGCTATGAACAACATGATGGTTTCTAGGTAGGTTTATACATTATTTTTTGGACCTTCTGATGTGAGGAAACGATCCCAAGCGATGGATCGCCCGAGGGACTATGTAGAAGACAAGGGGTTGCTAAAAAAACTTGGAAGGTGTGGGACTGCACATAACAGGGTGACCTGATTACCTAAGGGACTATGTAGAAAAGAAGGAAAGGGCAAGGAAATATATTTGATTTTGTCATTAGCATTGCTAAATGGAATCAAAAGCACATTGGGAGTGTGCCTTGGAAAAATGAGTGGGTAACTATTCACTGAGAGAAAAAGTAGTGAAAGGATTGTAGGGTTGTACATTGGATGCATAATTTGAATTTGGAAATGGATTTTGACTTCCTAGGAAGGAGGTGAATCTTGGTACTACATTTTAGTGTCGAGATGTGAGCCTCTCAATTCCCCTATTGACTAATGCAAGCACCATATCCTTTTATTTGTTGGTTGAAAAAATGTGCATATGTACATGTGTATAATATTGAAAATACTATATTGAGCTATGTTTATAAATCTCCATAGACAATATGATTATTTTTTGGTTTAAGAAAATGTTCTTAAGTATATGTGGTTGTGATTTTAAATGCTGTAATTAGTTGTGTCATAAAGCGCTAGTAAGTGGTATGTTGCCATGTTTTTAACAAGATTTCATTGTAAATACTTCAAGGAGCTAGGTTATGAAACTCCATAGATAGTATGTTTTGTTTTCAGCTGTTCTCTAGTCATAGGTGTCATAGAACACTAAGGACGGTGTTCCCTAGGGGGTGGGGTTCGCAACAGCCTCGGGTTAATTTTCCTTGTAAATAAAATAAGACCAAGTTCATAGGAAATGTATTCCAAGTTGAATGGTGGGAAAAACATCCTAGTGGGTGTCACTTCTAGTTTATTTATGGCTAAGCAAATTGGAAAAGGTGCTGGAAAATGAAAAGTGGCAATAATTGGCGTTTTATTTATGAAATAACATAAAATAGGAGAAAAAGAAGTTGGAGGGACAAAACTTTTCATGAGAGGGAAATTAAAGGAAAAATGGAGGAAATTGAAGAGAATAGAAGCCTCAATGATAAAAGAGGCTTATGAGGATCAATTCCTAGTATTTCGTCAATTTAGTCTTTGGCACTCTCATTCTATTCTCTTATTCTCTCTTAATCTTGCACACTTAGATTTTTCTTGGAGTATTCTTGGAGAACTCTAGTTTTCACTTCGATTGGAGAGAGAAGGAAAACAACAGAAATAAAGCATAATGGAAGCTATGAATCAACAACTATAGTTGTATTTCTTTTCAGGTAATAGGTCACATGTGTGATTCCCTTACTGATTTATGGATGCATGTTATATGAATTCGATTTGTTGGTTATGTTTTATCATTGGCATGGAGGATTTCTTGGGTTGACATTGGTTTTAACCTTCCCTTTCCATTTCATCGATAACCATGGTGTTTTCCTTTTTCCACTTGATTTTTTTCTGGTTTATGCTCATAATTCTATATGTCTATGGGTTGGAACAAACACTTTTGAATCCCTAAAACAACTTGGGTTGAGTTACCAGTCCTGGAGCCTAGGTTGGTTCAAATTCTCTAGAGAAATTGGTGGGTTGAGTTTCTCGTCCCTCGAACCAGGTTCGACAAATTCTCTGGAACCTTGGAAGGTTGTGGGTTGAGTTATTAGTTACTGGAGCCCTAGAAAACTTGGTTAGACACAAATCTAGTTGGTGTTAGCGATGTTCTATTGTAGAGATAGAATCATTAAGGGTTGAGCTGGTTTGGCCTCTTGAAGCCCTAGTTTGGTTTTGTTTGGTTTATTCCATGAGATCCCATGTTCATGCTTCGAATATGGCACAGGGGTGATTGGATGAAAAAGAGATTTGGTTCAACCTAATCTATCATTGGGTGGTACGTGAAAGTCCCTAACATGGTTGGTATTATCATATATCAATACGAGTTATTCTTCTATTGTGATTATTGTATATTTTCAACAATTATATTGGTGATATTATGGTTGGTTTGCCATGGTTTATATGTTGGTTATTTTATATTTATATGACGTATATTGTTTATGGCTCTTGACATGCTTGATGATTATATCAGTGGTTGATGAATGGATGGACTAACAAATGCTATTGAAGCAAGGTAGAGATGGGTTAGAGCCTTCTCGGTGATTCTCAGGTGAAGGCTATCAGTTTTTGATCATATATGCATTCATGACCTATAGCTTAAATGTTTTCCATGTGTTGACGAAATGAATAGTATGTTCTTGCTAGTGTAGGTCAAGTTTATAACTGAAGTTTGTATCTTTAGCCTTATTTCCATGTCATTTATGATTCTGACAAGTTTAAGGAAGTTTTTGGGAAGTGGTCTGGAGGTTGACCTTAAAAGGTGGCACTCATCTTGGGGCCGCATGCTCTGAATTGAAGATTTTAGGTCATCACCATTGGCAGGTAGGATTGTGAGTGTTTTTGGAGGCTCACAACCACATGCATTCCCTGTTGGCGGTGTGGTACGTAGTTAGCTCTGTGGAAAATCAGTTCTAACTTGGGGTTTTACTATTAGTGGTTGTGCATTGACTTCTGGGTGGCCTAGTGTCTTCAGGGATGGTTGCGAGTTGTTAGTGTGTTGGTTTGCTGATCCAGGTGGATATTCGTGGCGACCCACCTATTCCACTTGGACCCCCACCATTATTTCTTTCAATTTCCTTAATTGTAGCATAGTTTACTATTTTTTACATTTTTTTAGGTCCTGAACTTTCAAAGTTGTTTTGAGTCTCTAAACAACGTTTTTTTTTTAAATGGGAAACACGAATTTTCACTTGATGTTTGAAATAGAATGTTGTAGGCCTCAGATATCTATTTCCAACGAGGCATTGTGCATGTCAAATGGACATTGTATGACAAAGTTACGACCTTGGAAAGATGATGTACCAATTTACCCAAAAAAGGCCAAAAGTTTTGCTACTTCATCTCCTAGGGTTATGTTTTCGGATGTTTATGGCTCTCCATTGTTTCTCAATAATAAATAGGCCTTAAAGCCTCGTTATAACACATTTCATTGGAATGTATCAAACACATCTCTTCTTAGAGATAAGCTACCATCGCCTGAGCTAATTTATTTCCATTGGGGATGTAAGAGTATTTCACTTTATTGATATTAATGAAATGAAATTTCTTTTTTGGTGCATATCTATGTTTATGTTTATATCTGTATTTTGTTGCGCTCCTCTGTAAGTTCGAATTAGTGGTATCTGAGCAGTCTTCTATTTATTTTTTTTCTTTGCATGTCCCCAATGAGGTCAAGGTATAACGATTTAGGGCTTGAACTGGTTGAACCTTTGTAAGACCAGCCTCATAAACCCCAACAACCTCCCATGGTAGAAGAAAATAAAGACAAGGGGGTAGGATATCCATTCAAAATATTACTTGAGGAGGCCCTCAAGTGGTAGAGGAAGGAGACGATGGATAACTTCACCCAAATCCTTCAACAAATACCCACAGTCGATGCACATTCATCGAGTAGCCATGCTAGAGGCACCGCTCTTTTTAAGGTAGAAGTTAATTTTGACATTCCCATATTGGAAGGCCAGATAGATGCAGACGTTGTAAATACATGGTTAAATATTTTGGAAGAATAATTTTTCCGTTCATGAATTTTTCAATTGGGACAAGATTACCTTTGCACTCCTTAAAGTCACCCCCCATATCAATCACTGGTGGGAAAACTACTGTGAGAAAAGGGATGAGAGGCAATCCTCATTGTTCTCATCCGCACCCATTTGGAATTCTTTACAACACTCCATTAAGGAAAAATATTACACTTTCAAGAGATATGAAGATAAATACATAAAGTGGACAACATTGCGGCAGGGAATGGACCAAGATGTGTCAGAGTTCGCAAATGTTTTTCATGCCTTTTTCACGAAGCTAGGTATTAAGAATTCTGAGTGAAATTTGGTACTCAAGTACCATGGCTATCTACATAAGCACATCCAAGACGAAATGGATTTCTTAGACATTTCCTTTTTCGATGTTCGATATCGATATCCTATTGAGATCAGGTAGAAGTTTAAACAAAAGAAGCAAGACTTTGGATCAATGAATCTAAAGTAAGGGCACGGTGCCCCCAAACAACAAAACAAAGGTCAAATCCATGGAAATTAGTATCAGTTTCATAAGATCCCCACTCACAACACAAGTGAGTGTCCAACCAAGCAGTCGCTCATAGCTGAGCTAAAGGCTTTCAAATAAAATGCATGTTCTAACTCTAAGTTAGAACCTGACAAGGGGAATCAAAAAGGGAAATATATTATTGATGCAAATCCTAGTGCCACCATTGACACTACCAAGATCTATAAGATTGAGCCTAAATATAGAGAGGAGAGGGAGCACCTCTTCCACTCAAATATGTAGGTGAAGAGTTCCCTGTTGCAGTTCATTGTAGATAACGGGAGCCAAAAGAACCTCATTTCAATAGATGCCATGAAGCAGTTGGGCCTACCGACCACACCACACCCATCATCGTACACCATCAGATGGCTTCACTAAGGACGAGATCTCTACATCAACCAACAGTCTCACCTTCCCTACAACATCAAGCCCTTCATAGATGAGGTGAGTGTGATGTTACTCTTGAATTTTGTGATGTATTATTAGGCCAACCATACTTGTGGAAGCATCATTTTGGTTATGCATCTAGGCCTCCCAATTTTATTATTACTTTGGGCAAAAAATTGTATAGGATATAGGAGATAGCACTGCCTACCACCATTTCTTTGATCTCTGCAAAGCAATGCAATAATATCATTTCTTAGAAATGGAAATTTTTCATCCTCATGGTTCACCCTCAAGGTAAGAGGAAAAGTATGGCCACCTCCATGACCTCTAGACAAGGCTCTGCCACACAATAACAACAGATGGATGAGGTCATGGAGGAATATGAGGACATCCTCACCTCAACCATTGGGGTACACCTACACTATCAATTCAAGCACTCCATCGACCTAAGCTAGGACATGCCACTACCCAATTAACCAATCTAATGATGCTCTCTTCTAGAGAATGGCGAGATCAGAAGGAAAATTGAAGAGTTGCTGCAGAAAGGGAACATAATGGTGATTTCATCACCTTGTGGAATATTTATTTTGTTTGTACAGAAGAAGTATGGAACATGGAGTCTCTGTACGGACTATAGAGCACTGAATAAGATCACTTTCCAGAATAGGTATATAATCCCATGGATTGATGACCTTCTGGACCAGCTCAAGGGTGCCAAATAATTCAGCAAGATTGACCTAAAGTCTGGTTATCACGAGGTATCTATTTAACCCTTCGCTCTATGGAAGACCACCCTAAAATTATAAGAAGGACCTTTGTGAATGGTTGGTCATGCCTTTTAGGTTGAAGAATTCCCTCGTAACCTTCATGTGGATGATGGAAAAAATCTTGGGCACTTCACCAACTCGTTCATAGTAGTGTACCTAGATGACATCCTGATATTCAACCGAAGCTGGGAAGAGCACATACACAATATCTGACAGGTCCTCCAAAACATGTGACAACACAAATTGTGTGCCAATTTTGAGAAATGCACTTTTGGTATGACCTAGGTTTAGTATACAGGCTACATCATTAATGAGTGAGGTGTACATTTACACCCCGTAAAGATACAAGTTATTCACGATTGGCCAGCTCCAACCACTCTAATAGATTTTTGTAGCTTCCTAGGTCTTGCCAATTTCTTTCACAGGTTCGTGTTAGGATTCTCTCATAGCAGTTCGCCTTTGAGTCAAGATAGCAAGGGTGGAGCAGAAGAAAAGTTCTTTTGGTCTAAATCCCAATAGTAGGCATTTTTCAAGTTGAAGCATCACCTTTATTGTACACCAATGCTCACATTTCCATAACTGCAACACTAATTTGAAATTGAGATAGATGCCTACGACTATGTTATTGGTGCAATTATTACCCAACAGGGGCATCCGATGGCATATCGTAGCGAGGCACTTTTCAATACAGTCTGAAAGTATCCCACTTCTAAAAAATAGATGTATTCCATTGTGCAAGTCTGTCGATAATGGAATAATTACATTTTGGGGAAGGAAACAATCATCCACACAAACCATCGACCCTTGCAGTTCATATAAACAAAATGAAAGTTGCATAATGATCACCATTAGAAATGGTCCACATATCTGCAAAAATTCCATTTGAACGTCAATTACAAGAAGGGAAACACCAATAATGTCACAAACTATCTTAGTTTACCATATGTTATGCCACTAACCAGTGCGTTTGACTCTTGTGGACATGATACTTTAGGATGGCCACATATTTACAACAATGATCCAAAATTTGACAACATGTACCAAATGCTCCTAAAAGGAAAGAAAATTCCCAATTTTCACCTTGAGGGTGCAATTTTATGCCACTTGTGGTACCTCTATGTTCCTTTAAGTGAGCCTACCAAGATGATTTTGGAGGCGCACTATAGTCAGTTCACTGGACATTTCAAAGTTGAGAAAACAGTGGCGGTGCTACAGAAGTATTAAGATTGGCCAAACCTTAGAGAGGATGTTAGGAAGTACATCAAATCCTGCAATGTTTATGTCATTGTCAAATTGATGATCAATAATCAAGGCCTATGTACTCCTTTGCCTACTCCTATTCGGCCTTGTGAATCCATCTCCATGGATTAAATGTCAGGACTTCCTTCTACTAAGAATGGAAACGATTTTGTTTTCTTGGTCATCAAAATACTCTCTAAGATGGCCATTATGGCATCCTACAAAAAGAGTATCACTGTAGAAGCCACTGCTAATCTCTTCTTTGAACGAGTGTGAGTACACTTTAGGATACCACAGTCCATTATCTCAGATCACAATAGTAGGTTTTCAAGTAAATTCTGGTTGAGCCTCTGGTCAATGATGGATACCAAGCTCACTAAGTCTGTGGCCTACCACCCCCAAATAGATGGAAATACATAGGTCATCAATATGATGATCATGCACACTCTACGCATGTAAAACTCAAAGCATCCTTATACATGGGATAAAATTCTCCCCTATGTCTAGCAAAACTACAATAGAGCTCTCCATGGCTCAACTAGGCACAACCCCTTTCAGTTGGGGTTGGGATTGGGATTCTAGCCATTATGTCACATTGATGTATCCATACGGTTTGTATTTACTTGGGTAGATACGACTCATGTCCAGTCCAAAGATGATTGTTGGGTGTAGGAATTGCACTTAAGAAAACTCCTCAACACTTAATTATTAACCTAGGGGATTCATAAACTTAGAGACGAAGCATAGGCAATGCCAGAGATGGTATGAATATTTCTAATGTCAATCCCTAATTTATTTAAAGGAAAGATTTGAGAATCAAACTAAAGAAAGAAAAAGGCAACTTGAAACATCAAAATAATCTAGACTGGAACAAGGAAGAATGCATTTGCAAAAGAGATTTAAAAATAAAGGAGCAATCACTCTAGCTAACTATTGATTAACTACTGAGTGTGTGTTTTTCTTTAGCAGAGACACTTTAGTAGTCTCAATAGATGGGTCCTTCAAACCTGCTTATATAGATATTTCCTTCTTGCATTGATCTATCTTGCACTGGTTCAGTTTGTTTGCACTAGTGCAAGAACAAAAATTTACACAGAGGGTATGAATAGTGTCTATACTAAAAGTGTTTTCCTTCGTGCAAGGGGTTGAAATTTCTCAAGTTCAAAGCACTCAGATCCCACCATATCAGAGCTTCTTACACTTAGTATTTGATTCTTGAAATAAGAGCTTAACTACTACAAGTTCTCTGAAATCAAATTGCACACATAAAAATGAATGTTTCTGATTTTAACAAAGTGAAAAAATAAAGAAACAATCCATATAATTTATCCTGTAAGGAAACATTAATGAATCAAGAAAACTACTGGAAGTAAACTTAAAAGGCTTGCTGCATCACACCAACATGCACTGGTGTAGGTTCATTTCTCCTGCCTGGACTAGGCGAGAAAACCAAATCAACCAGAACTGTAGAAAGTGAATAGCACACCAACGTGCATTGGTGCAGGGTTATTTCTCCTGCTTGGACTAGGCAGGGAAACCAAATCAAAAAAAAACTACAGGAAATGAATAGCACACCAACATGCACTAGTGCAAGTTTATTTCTCCTACTTGGAACAGGCATGGAAAACCAAATCAAACAAAACTACAGGAAATTAATAGCACACCAACGTGCACTGGTGCAAGGTTATTTCTCCTGCTTAGACTAGGCAGGGAAACCAATCCAAAATCAGATGCAGGAAAATAAATTCTAACTACTTCACGTTGTGGATCCACTTTCACTCAAACAGGAATTCATGTGTTGTACATTAAATCACACTTGGTAGTAGAAACATAAATTACAAGAACAAAAAATAGGGTAAACGTGCTTGGTTAGTTGGGCCCTATCCAACCAGTGCATTTCCCTTTTAAATAGAAACTTTTCTGAGCACTTTATCAATTCATCAACTTCAAACAAAAATACGATTTATGAAAACACAAGGTGCATCTCCCTTCTTATTAATTCATAGAGGCAAATACATGCGTGATTACATAGTCCAGCCTAGATTTGGGCGATAACAAAAATACAAGCCTTTTATCACCTTCCTGATTACATATCTATTCTATACAAACTTATCAAGAACTATCTCATCCTATTTACATTCCTTGTTATATAGATCCTTTACCGGAGGCGAAAAGGATTATTGAACCAATTACATAACTGATATGTAGAATTTAGCTTTCGGCCTTTAAAGTTAGGCAGTTTAACAAAACTGGTCATAGCCAATGTCCAGTTGTTCATTCTTCATTAATCTTATCTCAACTACATTTGGATTGCCTTGTTGTTTTAGCTGGAACTCGACTGCCTTCATATCTAACCTATTGTCATGGCGGAAGTGGCACAAAACAAGGCGGTGATCAAGGAGGTCTGGATCTGCTGCAAAGATTCATTGTGTTGGTACTGGTGCGAGATCTGTTCCTGCACTAGGATGAGCATTCATGGTAAGCACTTGACTATCAAACAACATTGGAGATATCAATAAGTTACAAGAGTGATTATAAGCAAGAAATCACTTGATAAATAATTTATTAATGATAAGTTAAGTTAAAAATATGAAATATAAAGTTCGTGTGAAATATGTCATCATTCTTGGACTATTACAAGATGAGGGTGTATAAGTGAGGTAAAACAATGGTAAATGGTCATGATTTAGGAAGGGAAAAATGGTCAAAAGGAAGAAAATTAGTGGGCTAACATCCTCCCATCCCTAAATTGTTATGTTTCCTCACACAACTCTTTACCTCTACAAAACACTTCAAAACTTTGAGTACTCCAGCTTAATCCTGCTCTAGCATACTATCATCACCCTGCAATGTTTCAAAGTTCTTCTTTTTGGTACTCTTTAATTTCTTGGTCAACTTTTTAAGCCACCTGAAACATTGTGTAGCTCGATACTTCCAGACTTTAACTTCCCTTTTCTTCTTCTAGATTTCTTCCATTAATTCTCCTCTGCTCTGTTCTTTGTCCTCCTGTGCTTTGACTACAAGCTGCTCTAAATTCTATACTTGAAGCTCTAACTCAACTACCTAAGAAATAGGGGTTGCGAATTCCTTCTCTTTTTCTATTTTCGCAAGAGTTGTGTCTTTCTCAGGGACCTCCATATCCACCATGGTTACATCAGGAAACTCTTCTCCCTCTAGTCCCTTTTCTTTTGATTCTTCCTCCTCTGGTTCTTCTTCTTTCGACTCTTCCTCCTCTAGTTCTTCTTCTCTTGCCTCTCCTTCTCCTGCTCCTTCTTTAGATTCTGCCTCTTCTTCTTCTTCTTATTCTTATTCTTCTTCTACTTCATCATCTGTAGGGTTTGCCGCTTCTTTTTCGAGTTCCACCTTTTCTTCCTCAGATTTCGCTTCTTCTTCTTTTGTGGCTTCTTCATCATCTAGATCTTCTTCCTCTGTCTCTTCTTCTTCTACTACTTCTTTGTTTTCTACTTCTTTCTTCAATTCTTCTTCTCACACTGGTGCTTCTTCCTGTACTGGTACAAGAGGGGATTCCATGCCCTATGGGGACTGTGGTTCTTTGCCTTCTTCAGAAATTTTACTCTCTTTCCAAAATCGGCCAATAGGGCATCATCCTCGACCTCTGCAAGCTTTGCTCTGTCTACAAGGACTCACAGGTTGTCATTTTCAGGGATCGAAATGGTCTCTTCAGCTGGTGTGCTAGTTGTGCTTTCATTTGAATGCGAGGCATTCTCTGCTTGTTCAGGTTGTTTCCTTTTCTCCTTGGTGCAAGAAGGACTTCCCTTTTCATTTTTGATTGAGTTCTTACTTGTGGTGGTGGGGTCCTCTATCCCCTTTCTAGCAGCTATCCGTTTGTGCAGTTGTTTTAACAACAATTCCCATGTCATATCTTTTACTTCCAACTGTTTCAGGACCAAGATTTTTACCAGGCCATGATGATATAACCTTGTGTCAGCCTAGTCTGCCCTACTGTCCTGTATGCGTTTAGCCATTTTCTCCAATATTTTGAGTAGAAAATAACGAAAATTCGTCCTCCACCAGATGTGCTGGACAACTTCAAAATGTTGTAGCATTATAAAGTGATATGCTAAGGTACGGGTGAATCTTCCTTCGTAGGTCACAAACTTTTGTAAAATGAAAAGGAGGTCTTTCCACTGACCTAATAAGGCACTGTTTGGAACTCCTAATTTCCAGTCTACCTCTATCTTTTTATCAATGACAAAATGCTTCTAGTGTTTCCTTTCTAGCTTCTGATTCTTAAACCATTGTTTTCCAGTGTTCTCTAAGCCCGTCGCTACAACTATGAATTCCTCTATGACTTTGAATTTGAGAGGTCCAATTCTCATTCGGCCATTTCTAAAACTCCTTGCAAACTGTAGGGCCACTTCCCTATTGTACCCGTCAAACTTCTGCAGAAATGGAAGAAAACTCAAGTCTCACAATAGTGAAATATTATTGCGATACTCAGCAGTCTGCTCTATTTTGCTCAGAGATAGGGATTCATTTCAAATAGGCGGCATTATTGCTTAATAACTATGAATAGTTGGGTTCTGAAATTTTTACATGAAATACCGGGGAAATCGGTCCTTATAAATATAAATCTAACTATCCACCATCCTCTCCATCGTATCACTGGTTCATTCGCCATATCTGCAGGTCAGGCTGGATTGGTACTTGTGGCAACTATTTAATGTCTAGGTGAGCTGAAAACTATGAGTTAAGGACATTTAGGATTATGGCAAAGAGGGGTAATCATGTCCAAGCAACGATTAAAATATCTTTGCATTCCTTCATAATTCAAGGAAAAATATTAGCATTTATTAAAAAGGATCATGATTTCTAACTTAAGAAAACACCTTGTACTTTAAATAATTTCTCCTAGTTAGTATGATAGAATAAGTACTTCATTGGTTAAGTGAAAGAGCTTCATATAAGTTTCATTATGACCACTTTTCTTATGTCGTATGCTATAAAAAGAACTTGTACTATGTTGCTGGCGATGTGCACTCTTGCATTGATTTTCTTGCACCACTTAAATCATACTATTCCGCTAGTACCCTTCTGCTTATTTTATCATATAGGACAACATGCTTGCACTAATGTAAGCATAATATCTAAAACAAAGAATTTAAATAAAATATAGGCTAAACTTTCACATGACTTCCTCAACTTATACTGAAAACTTGCTTCGCCCTTTCTTGATGCTTCAGAGCATATCCTTTTGCTCTTTGTATGAGATCCTGCAATAAATTCATGAGGGAATAAAGAATTGGGAAAGTGGAATTTTCAGAATGGGAAGGAATTCTGCCACAGGGATTCCAAGAATAGTACCAAAAGAGGGAATAATAAGAAGTGGGATAGGGAAAAATTTCAAGGGTAAAGTGGGATTTCTTCGAAGTGGACAGGGCAAATTTAGAAGACTGTGGGAAGGTTAATCATTCTAGGATTAAGGAAGAAAAATGAGGGAATATTATGAAAGTGGAATATGAAGAAAGACAGAAAACTTTATGGAAGGTCTGCCTGCACTGGTGCAAGAAAAATAACTACAGTGAAAATTAAGCATTACTTGAGTAAAAATATCCATGCTAATTACCCCAACTGTATAAAGGTTGGTTCTACTGGAATTGCTTTTACTTGGTAGTAGCTAGCATATCTAAAGATCAAGCGACATTTTTTTTTTATTAGAGATTTTTGATCTCCCTGCTAGCAAGCTGGTTTTCAGGTTGATCCTTCTACAATCATGTCAGCGAACTGATTTTCATAATTACAGGAGAATATTTTTTCTTTACTTTTTTTCTTATTTTCTTAATTTTCTTATTATTATTTTTAAGAAGAAAGAGAATTCATGTTTTCAAAAGGTTGGTATTACCATTCACCACTACAGTCCCAAATTACTGTTGGACTTGTTGTGTAAAATCTTCCCTAGTAGTTGGTTGAAAATACTTCTTTACCCTGTGCCCATTTACCAAGAATACTGAATTTTTTCCATCAATAGTTTTAACTTCTACTGCTCCATTCTCGAATACTCTGATCACTTCATAAGGTCCCATCCAACGTGTATGGAATTTCCCTTTAAAGATTTTAAATCTAGAATCATAAAGGAGCACCCAATCACCTGGTTGGAACTACTTTTTCTGAATAGATTTGTCATGCCACCTTTTATGTTGCTGCTGAATTAGTATGTTCTACTGAACAACATCCCTACGAAATTCATCTAACTCATTTAATTAGAGAAGATGATGTTGTTGTGCCTCATAGAGGTCTAGTCCTAACTAAACTACAATTCTGAAAGTTTTGATTTGGAATTCAATTGGTAACAGAACCTGTTTGCCACATACCAGCTCATATGGTGTATGTCCTGTGCTATTTCTACAAGTGGTTCTATATGCCCACAAATCCTCTGGTAATCGTTCATCCTAGTCCTTCCAATCCATATTGACTATCTTTGTAAGAATGGACTTGATCACTTTGTTTATGGATTCCACCTGGCCATTTGCTTGTGGGTGATACGGTGTGGATTTCCTGTGCCGGATATTATATTGCTCCATCACACCCTGTACCAGATTAGAAATAAACTGCAGACCATTATCAGAAACAATTTCTCGAGGCACACCAAATCTAGCAAAGATTTCAATAAAAACAAAATCCACAACAACTTTTTCTGTACCAAAAGAAACAGTTTTATTGTACAAACCAAGATATGATTTTTACTTAATGATGTTGGATTTATTGCCTGTTATGAAACTAGCTAACAAAAAGATAGAAAAGAGAGATCAACGCCTTAGAATTCAGCCTCTTCGAGGGGGCAACCTCCTTTACATTACACAAATGAATAATTCTTTGATGATACATGTTAGCCTCCTATTGCAACAGGTGTTCATCTTTCATGATTGACATTTTTTACATGCCAAATATGTCATACTTTGCATCCTGCAATGCTCCATATTTCCAGAAAGAGGCCAAAGAAGGGACCATGAAAATGTGCCAGTCCAAATGCCACTACTGTATTCCAATTTTGATGACTTAACCATTTTTTAAGAATGTTCTGTTAAGGGAAGTCCAAACAGCTTAATCTTGGCTTCCCTAGGTTTCAATTTCTTGCTTTAGAAATAGAGAAAGAATATCTGTCCAAACAACCTAATCTTGGTAGATTTGTAGATAGGTAGAGAATCAAAGGAGCCCAACTGCTTAATCTGGGCCCTTGGCAGAAATAAGTGTAGATTTAGATAGGAGGACGGTCAAAAGAAAAATTGTAAATCAGGGTCTGCAAGTCTAAGTGCACCCAAACCAAAAAGAAGAAAAACTGTTAGGTAAGTAGGCTGGGTAGGTAGTTTTGAGGTTGCAGAATGTTGATTTATGATCAATTTTGTGTTTCAAAGTGATATTTTACTACAAATCATAGTTATGATGCAGTTTTTTCATATGGAGGAGCTCAAGCTAGGCATGTCTAAGTCCCCCTTCTTCTAATTCCCCAAATCACTCCCTAACTTCCCTGAAGAGGTCAAGATCTACTTGAGCCTCTTAGTTTCATCATGTTTCATAAAACACCTGCCTAAGTAGAGATCTGCTTTACTTAGGAGTGCTAATATCTCTTCTACAAGTTCTATCCCCCCTAATAGCCTAAGATTCACATACTTAGCGCTTTCTTCACACTTTCATATTAACTACTAATTCTTACTATGTAGATCCCTATCGGTTTTCCCTTTCCCCTACTAAAATTATGTTAATAGCTCCCCTATATACTTATCCCCTCCCCCTGGTTGAAACATAACCATAAGTTCATTGGGAATTGCTAAGTTTATCTGAAACTCAGCAAGAGCCCTCATTTCCACCCTCAAACTATCTTTTTATGCATTTTACTCCATCACACAGCATAAAATTCCTTTCATGTGTATAAAAACCATCTTATTTAAACTTGTTTTCACTCTCCCAAGGCATAAACCCCTTGTTTTGCCTTAAAACCCTTCTCAAACTGCATAAAATCCATCTTTCTGGGCTTTCGGACCCCTTCCGATGCCTTTAAAATCTGAAAAACCCACAAAAAACCCACTAAACCAAAGTCTAACCCCCCGCGGCATTATACAAATTCGAATATTCGCGGGCCCCCTCCATTGTCCCTCCACCGCCTCATCTGTTCCGCCAGCCGTCCGATCGCCCGTGCCACAGATCTACGGTGGGTGGGTCTTCTCATCTCTGAAGCCGCCAAGGGTTATTGCCCAAGAGATCGGTGGTTTTCCCACCGTAATCTTGCCATGCATCGCCCTCCCGGCCATGGCGGAGCCCCCTCTGCCAAAACCACCTACGCGGAAAGGCGGTGCGCCCGAAACCGGATACCGCTCTCTCCCCCCTCCTGCGTCAGCGTGACGTCACCCTGCCACATCACCATCCCACGCCGGCCTCCTGCCACCATGTCCTTGCCACGTAGCTACCACCGTACCACCATGTCACCTCCTCCGCCGTACCACCACGTCACCCGCCATACTGGGACCCACCGCTGTCAAAAAGTGCGAAAGGCGCAAATCACAGCCTAGGAAGCCCGGAATCAGAATCTGAGGCAGTTTTTCAGCGCCTCGCGCTAGGGCTATGGGAAATAGGCCAAAATGGAAAGCCCCTCACCGGGCGGCCCCCAGCAAGCCCGACAGCCACAGAATGACCAGATTTTCTTTACGAAGCATTCAGAAAGCACCAAACATAGTTTTTAAAGCAGCAGAGGGCCGAACAGCCGCCATGAAAGATCGATGGGATAGTCTAAACCACTCAGAAGACATTAAAGACTCTAGGATCAGCGCCAAAGAGTATCAGAGGGAAGATGAAGCGGCAAAGAGTATCAGTTCAGCAACATCGAAGCAGGTGAAAATTAAAGACTTCCATCAAAGTCAGCAAAGCAGTTAAGGCCATTTAAAAGCCTATCTGGTCGGGATTAGTGCACATTAATGCCAGCAAACAGCAGCAAAACCAAGTTAGAGGTGGAGATAAAAGACAAATCACAGTTATTACAGAAAGACTGCACCGAGCCACCCAGGACAGACATTAACTCAGTTTGACACAGCTGCCCTCAGCACAGCTCAAAGATATTTTCATGCATTTATTTCTGGATAAGATTAGGTTAAAGTAATCATTTTCTGTCAGACCTATTTAGGTCGGCTGTAATAGATTAATTTTGGATAATTTTCCCTATTTATAGAACCCTCTATATTGTAAAAAGGGTTGGTTGGTTGATAATCCTCAATAGAGACTCGCACTATATATCTGAGATGTTTTAGTTAATCAAAGATTGTTGAAAGCTTTGGAGGAATGATTGTCTGCTCTGCGTCTAATGGTTTGAAGAATTGAATGTGGAATTCTTGTGCTGCAGTATGAATCAATAAGTGTTCCTTACCTCTGTTATTTCAATTTCACATATGCTCAAGTCACTGAACAAAGGATTGGTTTAGAATTTGCTTAGCTGCACTCTATGCTTAGTTTCTGTGGCTTCTTAATGTTTTCCTCTTGATTTAGGCATAAATATGAATTCTTTTATCGCTCATGTTTGATCTATTTCGCGTATGAATGACTGTTATCTAGGAATTCTTAGCTGCTCCTAGATAGGGCTCATTTATCTTGCTTCTACTAACCTGAATGAGAGATTCTTAATTGCCCCTCATTCTTTAGCCTTTAATCCATCTCTTTTACCTTAAATGATTGTTTCATATGCAGCTGTCTTGCTCCATAATTCCCTCTTGTGACCAAGAAAATGCACCAGCAGTCCTACTCCTTGACTCCACGCCCAATGGTTCTAAAACATTCATGCTATCCCTGCCTCTTTACTTGAAAGTATCATCCTTCCCACCAAAAAATCAAAACAAAACCCCTTGAACTCAATAACTAGCCTAAAAACCTTATCAACAAAGCTAAATCAGAAAACGAGAGCCCTCTCTGATTGCAGGTGGGCTAGAACCTACAGTCCAAAGATTGGTCTGTGGTTACCTCGGCTGTATCCTTTTGAGCTAACCAAAAGGACAACCTGAGTGGAACCATAATGGCGACTCCACTGGGGAGCATCCTCAGTTAATTTCACAAATCAGTTTGGAAAACTCCATGGGAACAAAAATCAGTTGTTCAAGTGCTGTCTATTCCATAAAACTACAGATGAAGTCTGAATGTCAGCCAGGAAGCCTTTGAAACTGTTCTTGCTTTGCATTTACAGGAGTAAATCAATGCTGCCTCAGTCAATCTTCATGCTAGTTTTAAGCTGCAGATAGTTGTTCCAAAAATTTGATCAGTTCCTTGATAATTCTAAAAACATTCCCAGAAAAATACCGAAAATAAATTCAGAATCTGGCTCCAAAGAGGAAAACTCGTTATACTAGGTCAAATCCAGACCCAGATCCCCCAGCTGCTTTTGAAAATCCGAACTTAATCCCAAAGATCCTTAGGAAGCAAGAACAAAGAGAAGATTTTGCCGATAATAGTCCTGAAGCAGTTCACCCAAGCAGTGTTCCAACCCCTGTCAAAGTTTTATTTCGTTCAACCCCTGCTTCCCCTTGTTCATCATCCACATCTCAAAGCACTCCTTCCACACCTCCATTCACTGCACATACCACCACTGTTGTTACAGTTGTTCCAGTTGTCCCTGTTGTTCTTGTTGTTCCACTTATCCCTGTAAACATGGCTAATAGATATGCACCCCTGCAATTACCTACAACTCCTGGGGTCATGCCTGAGGATTATCAAACTAAAATCACATATTTTGATGGAACTGGTTCTTGCACGGCCCTTCAGCATACCAAGAAGATGCAAGACTATTTTGAGAACTACGAAATAGATGATGATAGTGTGAGAATGAAAATTTTTGTTCAAAGTTTAACAGGTGATGTAAGAACTTGGTTCAGATCACTCGCTGCAAATTCTATAACCACTCCAAATGAGCTTTACCAATCCTTTACCAACAGATGGGAGAAAAAGAAAGACCCCTTGCACATACTAGTTGAATACGATACTATAAAAGGAGGCCCTCAAGAGTCTGTCCTAGATTATCGTGCAAGATTCAACAATATCTATAATGCAATACCACAGAACCTAAGACCTCCACCTGACCTTGCCTTGTATAAATTCCCTGATGGATTTGCCCCAGATATGGCTTACCAATTAAATGAAAGAGCTCCTCAAACCCTTGCAGACATGCAAAATGTTGTTGTTAGCATAGAGGCCAATCTAATTTCCAAAAGAAACAGAGTTAGAATGGAGAGAAGAACCACCTTCAAAGAAGAACCCTCAACCTTAGATCAGAAACTTGATGCTATTATCAATGGCATGCAAAGGCTGGGAGACAGAGTAGAAAGTGTTGAGAGGAAATCATCATGGGAAGGACAACAGTCCAATACCATAAGGAACCCAAATTTTAGGAAAACGCAGAACAAAAATGTTGGTAGGTCTAGTCCAGACCATGATATAAGACCACCTTTTCATGAAAATTATGCGGAAGCATCTACATCCAGTGAGCCCCCAGAGGACACTCACATGAACTTGGTGGATTCAAGGGCTGAGCAACAAATTTTCCTAACTCAACAAGACCAAGATAACCATGACTTTAATCAGTTTCAGACCAAGTCTGGTGAGTCTTTTGATTTTAAACAAGGCTATGATGTTGTGGTGTATGAGGTCCACAAACAGTATAAGCTGAGAACTAGGACCATTGACATTCCTGAACCTAGTAAACCAAAGGATGGAAAACAGCCCAACAAGATTAAAGCCAAGGCTGTCATAACAAAACCAGTAGATATACTTGTCCCAAACCCGCATCAAGTGACTGTAGAGGATGTAACAGAAATACAACCTTCTAATGATCAGCCTTTGCCACCCTTTTCCTCAAAGGAGAATTCGAAAAGCATTCCAAAAAGCCCTCCTAAAACAGAAAAAACGCAAGCAATTACTTCCCTTAACGCTGATAAACAGGTCCAAATTGCTGATACTCCAATGGAAAAAGGGAAACCTACCTCTCACAATACTAAAACCCAATCTGAAAGATCATTTGACTTAGAGGCAGAAATAGGCAAACTGAAGATATCCATTCCCTTATCTGAACTTGCCAAACATGATGTGTATAGGCAACAAATTCAGAGATCACTTCAAATGCCGGAGGTTAAGGATGATGTGAATGTTCTTGATGATCAACCTGAACTACTGTTCGGTCCAGAAGTTAATGGAAAATCAACATATGGATCTGTCTTACCCTTTTATGTCAGTTTACATATACATGACAAAGTCTTACACAATGCCATGTTTGACTCAGGTGCCTCACACAACCTTATGCCCAAAGCTGTAATGGAAAAGCTGAACCTTGATGTTACAAGACCCTACAAAGATCTATTCTCCTTTGACTCAAGTCAAGTCAAGTGTCTAGGCCTCATCAAAGACCTGTGTGTCTCCTTAGTCCAATTTCCTAACAAGACAATCCTCATGGATGTGGTGGTTGCTGACATTCCACCAAAGTATGGCATGTTATTGTCAAGATCTTGGGGAGAAAAACTCCAAGGATCCCTCCAATTAGATCTCTCTTACGCCACTATATCTGTCTTTGGGCAACCAAAAAGACTGTATAGAGAGACACTGATGAAATATGTGGTAACTAGTGAGAGCAAGCCTGAAAATTTTCCCATTTACTCAATCCATTCTGATATGGATTCTTTTATTTTATTTAATGATGAAATAAGTCCTCCCATTGATGACAAGCCGTTGGCTTTAGAACTAAACACACACACCAATGAAGAATCGGTTGCTCATACTGATGAAACTGTCAAAACAACAGATGCAACCAGCATACAAGAAGAACCTCCCCAAATAAAATTTTCAAATCTGCCCACTACAAAAGTGACTGAAACTCTTGATATTAACCACAAGCAAGAAATCACATGGTATCTAGAGTTTGATGGCTCTGTTAACAAGTTAGGAGCAGGGGCAGGTGTCTGGATTCACAATACACATAACAATCATGCAGAAGGCCATGCCTACAGACTAAATTTCAAATGCACCAATAACATGGCAGAGTATGAGGCTCTCCTATTAGGCCTTAAACTGCTCAAAGCTCTAGGAGCTGCAAAGGTGTCCATCCTAGGTGACTCTGATTTAATCATACAACAAATGAAAGGTAACTTTGTTACCAATGACAATAGAATGAGGGCCTATAGGACTGCTGCCACTAGTATACTCAATGCATTCACTGAATCCAAGCTTGCCAAGATTTCAAGAGAGCATAACATTCATGCACACAGCCTAGCTACTTTTTCTAGTACATGCAAGCTTCCCTTTGAGCCAAGTCACCATTTTACTGCTGAGATAAAACATAGGCCCGCTATCCCAAATAATGTTAAAGATTGGCAAGTGTTCGAGAATGATGCCCAGATTAACAATTTCCTCACTCTTGAGCATGAGTTTTCAAATATTAACATTGACATGGATGCTATGACAGATGAACAACAACAAACAAATGAAAATCAGCAGGTTGTAACTGTTGTAACAGCCAAACAAATGTTAAACCCAACTGTCTTTGATAATACAAATATAGAAGAGCTGAAATAGATGCATTTGGAGGACATAACAGAAATAGAGGCCGAGATCGTTGATCTGAAAGATAACTTTCTCCCTGTCGGCCTCACTCCATTGGAAGACATGTTTGATGCAAATGATGTTCCCAAAAAACCAAAAATGCAGCCCTTAAACACTGATATAGAAGAGCACAACATTGGAACAGCAGAGCAGCCCAAAATGATCAAATTATCCAAAAATCTGCCACCCGATCAAAAGCCTAAATATGTTGATTTGTTCAAAGAATTCCAAGATGTATTTGCTTGGAGTTATGAGGACTTGAAATCCTATGACACCTCAGTAATCCAACACACCATTCCCTTAAAACCAAACCAAAAGCCCTTCAAACAGAAACTGAGGAGAATCAATCCTATGCTTCTCCCTTTGATCGAAAAGGAAGTGAAAAGAATGTTTGAAGCAGGTATCATAGCACCCATCAAGTTTTCTGAATGGGTATCCAATCTTGTTCCCACAAGAAAAAGGGTAGGTGAGATTAGGCTATGTGTAGACCTAAGAAATTTAAATCAAGTCTCACTAAAAGACCACTACCCATTGCCCAAAATGGATCATATTCTGTAGAGAGTAGTGGGGTCATCTAGATTCTCTTTGCTAGATGGCTTTTCAGGTTTTAATCAAATACTAGTTCACCCGGATGACCAAGATAAGACAGCCTTTACCACACCGTGGGGAACATTTAAGTATGTGAAGATGCCTTTCGGGCTTAAAAATGCTGGTGCCACCTTTCAAAGGGCAATGGATATTGCATTTGCCAAAGAAATACATGATTTCCTAGTTGTCTACCTTGATGACTTAACCCCTTTCTCCAAATCTGATCAAGAGCACCTGAAACATTTGAGGCAAATATTCATGACATGTAGGAAATATGGCATTTTCTTGAACCCCAAGAAGTCCCTCTTCAACCTTGAAGAAGGCAAACTTCCTGGCCATATCATATCAAAAGAGGGGATTAGAATTGATCCTGAAAGAATCCAATCCATCCTCCAAATCCCATATCCAAGGAACATAAAAGAGTTGCAAGCATTCCTCGGAAAAATCAACTTCTTGAGGAGATTTATTCCAAATCTAGCCGAGCTAATAAGATTGTTAAGCAACATGTTAAAAAAGGATGCCAAGGTAAGATGGTCTCTTGAGACCAAGCAAGCCTTTGAGGGCATAAAATCTGCCTTAACCCAAGCCCCCGTCCCCACAAGTCCACAATTTGATAGGGACTTTATCATATTTTCTTTTTGCATCTGATCACACCATAGTTGTTGTCCATTTGCAAAAGGATGATCATGGAAATGAAAAGCCAATTGAATTTTTCAGCCGAGCCTTAAGAGATGCCCCTTTGAAGTACCAAATCATGGAAAAGCAGGCCTACGCCCTTGTTAAAGCAATCAAAGATTTCAGAGTCTACATTTTATATTCACATGTGATTGCCTATGTCCCAAATGCTGTTGTAAAAGACATATTAACCCAAGAGGGGTTAGAAGGCAAAAGAGGCAAGTGGATTGCTAACATCCTTGAGTATGACATAGAAATAAAACCAACCAAACTGATAAAGGGACAAGGTTTAGCCAAACTGATGTCCGAAACAAACTTTCAAGCCTTAGACATTAACCAATTGGACAATGAACAGGAGCTGGCGACTCCACAGATCAGTGAAACCTTTTTGCAATCCCCATGGTATGTTGATATATGCTTTGTATTGTTAAACCTGTTTGCTCCCCCAGGATTGTCCAGAACTAAGAAAAGATTTCTGAAAATGAAGGCTTCAAAGTTTTGTGTCATAGATGGTGCATTATTTTGGAAAAATCATGAAGGCATATTGCTTAATTGTTTAACCATGAATGAAACTAACAACGTCATGAAAGAATTCCATGCAGGTGACTGTGGAGGACATTTATATTGGAAGTCCACTGCTGATAAAATTCTAAGGGCTGGTTTCTATTGGCCCTCTATTTTTGCAGATGTAAAGAAGTTTTCCATTTCATATCACAAATGCCAAATCTTTGAGGGCAAAAAAAATTTGTTTCCCCTGCCCCTTAAACCCATCTCAACTGAAAAGCCTTTTCAACAATGGGGTCTTGACTTCATTGTAGAAATCCATCCCTCCTCCTCAGGCCAACACAAATGGATTCTAACAGCCACTGACTATTTCACCAAGTGGGTTAAGGCCATCCCATGCAGACAAGCCAATGACACCATCATTATCCAATTCCTTGAGTGCAATATCCTTTCTAGATTTGGCTTCCTTGAGAAGATCATTACTGACAACGCCGCTGCTTTTAAATAAAAACAAATGATCAATTTTTTCCATAAATTTCACATCACCTTGGGGCATTCCACAGCCTATTACCCCCAAGGTAATGGCTTGGCTGAGTCATCTAATAAGAGCCTGATTAATATCATAAAGAAAGTGCTAGAAGAAAACAAGAAGAACTGGCATAGAAAGCTCACAAATTCCCTATGGGCAGATAGACTTTCAACAAAGAAATCCTTTGGGATGAGCCCTTATGAGCTAGTATATGGCATGGAGGCCAGATTTCCTTCATCCTTGGGCATCCCTACTATCAAACTGTTATAGGAGATTCAGGCTTAACCAAATGACATTCAATGAAGAATCAATCAGACCATCCATCTTCAGCAAACGAGAGAGCAAGTTTATGATAGAGCTCATATTTTTCAAGAGAAGCTCAAAAAGATGTTTGACAAAAGAGCTAAGGCGGAAGATTTCTGTGTTGGCAACAAAGTTCTAAGGTGGGATTCATGAAGAGAAGACAAGGGAAAACATGCAAAATTTGATTTTTTATGGAAAGGGCCATTTGTTATTTCTGCTGTTCAGGGGAATAACACATATTTTCTCAAATCTGTAGAGGGCAGCACTGCTGAAGAAGGCCCTGTTAATGGCCAAATGTTAAAACATTACCATGATCCCTTTTAAAGGGATACAATCTAGCTCTGTACATATCTCTCTGTACATTGATATTTGTATATATCAGCACTTTGTTTTATTTTTGTATAAGCAGTTCGGTTGTTAGAGAAGCAGCAACAAAGTTTGCTAAGACACAACCAATACCAGTTTTCCATTTTTAAAGCTCTGTCTCTACATTAAACTCAGCAAAACAGCAAGAGTAGTATTGTTATATCACAGAAATTCATGGCAAAAGCAAACTGTTTGCAGCTTGCAGTATTCACTCAAACAGTATCAATAAGAGAGGAGCATTTTGTAATTTCACATCAGCAACTGTTTCTAGACCAAGGCTAAAGAGAAATACATCAGTTTGATCTTATGTTTTTCAAAGGTAGACACTCAGGCAACATTGTATATAATATTAAGCATGCAGAAGAAAATAGGCAGTGTTTCACTTTTCATGACAATGCAGTTGAGTAGAGGGTTGTTTATATTTCCAAGTTTCACACTTTTAGCAGCCAGCATAAAGAATGTTTTTTCAATTCATAGCAACAATAGAAAACCAAGCCAGTCTGACCTGTTGTTCTTGGCTTTTCACAAGGAAAAGCCATCCCCAAGTGGAGCCACTGTTAGCCTCCTGTTGCAACAGGTGTTCATCTTTCATGATTGACATTTTTTACATGCCAAATATGTCATACTTTGCATCCTGCAATGCTCCATATTTCCAGAAAGAGGCCAAAGAAGGGACCATGAAAATGTGCCAGTCCAAATGCCACTGCTGTATTCCAATTTTGATGACTTAACCATTTTTGAAGAATGTTCTGTTAAGGGAAGTCCAAACAGCTTAATCTTGGCTTCCCTAGGTTTCAATTTCTTGCTTTAGAAATAGAGAATGAATATCTGTCCAAACAACCTAATCTTGGCAGATTTGTAGATAGGTAGAGAATCAAAGGAGCCCAACTACTTAATCTGGGCCCTTGGCAGAAATAAGTGTAGATTTAGATAGGAGGACGGTCAAAAGAAAAATTGTAAATCAGGGTCTGCAAGTCTAAGTGCACCCAAACCAAAAAGTAGAAAAAATGTTAGGTAAGTAGGCTGGGTAGGTAGTTTTGAGGTTGCAAAATGTTGATTTATGATCAATTTTGTGTTTCAAAGTGATATTTTACTACAGATCACAGTTATGATGCAGTTTTTTCATATGGAGGAGCTCAAGCTAGGCATGTCTAACTCCCCCTTCTTCTAATTCCCCAAATCACTCACTAACTTCCCTGAAGAGGTCAAGATCTGCTTGAGCCTCTTAGTTTCATCATGTTTCATAAAACATCCGCCTAAGTAGAGATCTGCTTTACTTAGGAGTGTTGATATCTCTTCTACAAGTTCTATCCCACCTAATAGCCTAAGATTCACATACTTAGCGCTTTCTTCACACTTTCATATTAACTACTAATTCTTACTATGTAAATCCCTATCTGTTTTCCATTTCCCCTACTAAAATTATTCTAATAGCTCCCCTATATACTTATCCCCTCCCCCTGGTTGAAGCATAACCATAAGTTCATTGGGAATTGCTAAGTTTATCTAAAACTCAGCAAGAGCCTCATTTCCACCCTCAAACTATCTTTTTATGCATTTTACTCCATCACACAGCATAAAGTTCCTTTCATGTGTATAAAAACCATCTTATTTAAAGTTGTTTTCACTCTCCCAAGGCATAAACCCCTTGTTTTGCCTTAAAACCCTTCTCAAACTACATAAAATCCATCTTTCTGGGCTTTTGAACCCCTTCCGATGCCTTTAAAATCTGAAAAACCCACAAAAAAACCACTAAACCAAAGTGTAACCCCCCCCCCCGCACGCGGCATTATACAAATTCGAATATTCGTGCGGGCCCTGTCCATTATCCCTCTGCTGCCTCATCTGTTTCGCCAGCCGTCCGATCGCCCACGCCACAGATCTACGGTGGGCGGGTCTTCTCATCTCCGAAGCCACCGAGGGTTAATGCCTGGGAGATCGGCGATTTTCCCGCCATACTCTTGCCACGCGTCGCCCTCCCGGCCATGGCGGAGCCCCCTCTGCCAAAACCACCTACTCAGAAAGGCGGCGTGCCCGAAACCGGATACCGCTCTCTCCCCCCTCCTGCATCAGCGTGACATCACCCTGCCACATCACCATCCCGCGTCGGCTTCCTGCCACCGTGTCCTTGCCACGTAGCTACCACCGTACCGCCATGTCACCTCCTCCGCTGTACTGCCACGTCACCTCCTCCGCCGTACCGCCACGTCACCCGGTTGTACTGGGACCCAACGCTGACGTCATGCTGACATCATCGTCAAAAAGTGCGAAAGGCGCAAATCGCATCCTAGGAAGCCCGGAATCAGAATCTGAGGCAATTTTTCATGCGTGATTAGCGCCTTGCGCTAGGGCTACGGGAAATAGGTGAAAATTGAAAGCCCCTCACTGCGCGGCCCCCAGCAAGCCCGAAAGGCGCAGAATGACCAGATTTTCTTCGCGAAGCATTCAGAAAGGGGCAAACACAGTTTTTAAAGCAACAGAGGGTCGAACAGCTGCCATGAAAGATCGATGGGACAGTCTAAACGACTCAAAATACATTAGAGACTCTAGGATTAGCGCCAAAGAGTATCAGAGGAAAGATGAAGCGGCAAATATTATCAGTTCAGCAACATCGAAGCAAGTGAAAATTAAAGACTTCCATCAAAGTCAGCAAAGCAGTTAACGCCATTTAAAAGCCTATCTGGTCGGGATTAGTGCACATTAATGCTAGCAAACAGCAGCAAAACCATGTTAGAGGTGTAGATAAAAGACAAATCATAGTTATTATAGAAAGACTGCACCAAGCCACCCAGGACAGACATTAACTTAGTTTGACACAGCTGCCCTCAGCGCAGCTCAAAGATATTTTCATGCATTTATTTCTGGATAAGATTAGGTTAAAGTAATCATTTTCTGTCGGACCTGTTTAGGTCGGCTGTAATAGATTAATTTTGGATAATTTTCCCTATTTATAGAACCCTCTGTATTGTAAAAAGGGTTGGTTGGTTGATAATCCTCATTAGAGACTCGCACTGTATATCTGAGATGTTTTACTTAATCAAAGATTGCTGAAAGCTTTGGAGGAATGACTGTCTGCTCTGCGACTAATGGTTTGAAGAATTGAATGTGGAATTCTTGTGCTACAGTGTGAATCAATAAGTGTTCCTTACCTCTGTTATTTCAATTTCACATATGCTCAAGTCACTGAACAAAGGATTGGTTTAGAATTTGCTTAGTTGCACTCTATGCTCAGTTTCTGTGGCTTCTTAATGTTTTCCTCTTGAATTAGGCATAAACATGAATTCTGTTATGGCTCATGTTTGATCTATTTCGCATATGAATGATTGTTATCTAGGAATTCTTAGCTTCTCCTAGATAGGGCTCATTTATCTTCCTTCTGCTAACCTGAATGAGAGATTCTTAATTGCCCCTCATTCTTTAGCCTTCAATCCATCTCTTTTACCTTAAAGGATTGTTTCATATGCAACTGTCTTGCTCCATAATTCCCTCTTGTGACCAAGAAAACGCACCAGCAGTCCTACTCCTTGACTCCACGCCCAATGGTTCTAAAAATTTCATGCTATCCCTACCTCTTTACCTAAAAGTATCATCCTTCCCACCAAAAAATCAAAACAAAACCCCTTGAACTCAATAACTAGCCTAAAAACCTTATCAACAAAGCTAAATCAGAAAGAGAGAGCCCTCTCTGATTGCAGGTGGGCTAGAACCTGCAGTCCAAAGATTGGTCTGTGGTTACCTCGGCTGTATCCTTTTGAGCTGACCAGAAGGACAACCTGAGTGATAACAATACAAATGACAAGACCTCCTTTCTATATATAGGAGTCTAAGGAGTCATAATATAATCAGAGCTGACATAACAATAATAACAATAGTGGGTTTCTATGGGGCACAATATTAACAATATGGGTACAACAATATAATAAGGGGGTTGTACTAATAACAATAAGGACTTACACTAGTAGTATAGGGGCCTAACATGCCCCTCTCCTTCAAAAAGTGTTGTCCTCAACACTTGAGTAGTTCTTGATGCTTCTGTAGAATATTCTTGTCCTTTGATGTGGAATATTTAGTGGGTAAGTTCTTCCACTTGATGAGATACTCTGAAATTGATCGATTTCGTAGCTGTTGGGTTCTTGTTTCTGTGACTGCTCCAAGTTCCAATATTATTTTTCCTTCCTCTTCAAGTTCTGGCAATATTGTTTGAATTGGTATCTTCTGCAACTTTTGAATGAGTGGCCACACTTCTTCATCCTTCTTCCATTCATCCCTTGCTTCATTTATCCAATCTGGTTGGATAATAGAAATGGCGCACAACAATGCTTCCACAGCCTCATCCTTTCCTGAGAGTGCATCTGCCACCACATTTTGCTTCCCTTTTTTGTAGATGATTTCAAAGTCATAGCCCAACATCTTTGTGACCCACTTTTGTTGCTCTTCAGAGGATAATCTTTGTTCTAAAAAGTATTTAAGGCTATCATGATCCATTTTTACCTTGAAGTGTCTTCCCATTAGGTAGGGTCGCCATTTCTTAAGTGCATGGAGTATTGCCAACATTTCCTTCTCATAAATAGCTTTGTGTAAAAACTTTCCTTTGATTAGACGACTTTCAAAAGCAATGGGTCTTTTATCTTGCATTAAAACAATACTAATTCCATTTCCTGAAGCATCACATTCCACAATAAAGGTTCTTGTGAAGTCTGGTGTAGCTAAGACCGGTGCTTGGCACATTGCCTCTTTAAGATGCTCGAAGGCCTCTGTTGCTTTTGGAGTCCATGAAAATGCATCTTTCTTCAATAATTTTGGTAGAGGTGCTGCTATTCTCCCATAATTCTTAACAAACTTGCGATAATACCCTGTCAACCCGAGAAATCCTCACATATGCTTTATGGATGTGGGGATTTTCCATTCCTTAATGGCTTTAATTTTGCTAGGGTCTACCTTAACTCCTTCATGAGATACAATATGACCTATATATTCCACCTCTTGTACTCCAAAGAAACATTTGGATATTTTTGCATATAATTGTTTCTCCTCCAATAGTTGTAGCACCCTGTCAACATGTTCAACATGATCCTTCTAAGACTTGCTGTAGATTAGTATATCATCAAAAAATACTAACACAAATTTTCTAAGGAATGGTTTGAAAATGGAATTCATCAAACCTTGAAATATTGAAGGTGCATTGGTAAGGCCAAAAGGCATGACCAAAAATTCATAATGACCCTCATGAGTTCTAAATTTTGTTTTCAGAATGTCTTCAGTCTTCATTATAATTTGATGATATTCTCAACGAAGATCCAACTTGGTGAAGTAAATTGATCCATGCAATTCATCCAGTAATTCATCAATGACAGGAATGGGAAACTTATCTTTAATAGTGAGCTTGTTGAGCTCCCTATAATTTGGACACATGCACCATGATCCATCCTTCTTGTGCACCAATACTACTGGAGCAGAGAAAGAACTTTGACATGGTTGAATTATACCAGCCTCTAGCATTTCTGCAACCATACATTCAATTTCACTCTTTTGGGTATAGGGATATCTCTATGGCCTGATGTTTAGAGGAACACTTCCTGGAATCAGATGAATAGCATGATCATGATCATGAATAGGTGGGAGACCTTTGGGAGTCTCAAATACCTTGGAATGGTTGTCCAAGACTTTTTGGAGATCTGGAGAAATAGATGATTCCAACGTGGAAACATCTAGCGAACATAATTGTGCAATTACACCTCTTTGTTCCTTTTTTAGAAGCTTTGTCATACAATTAGAGCTGATTATCTTTCTCGGTTTCCCTGCAATACCCCTTAATTCAACTTTCTTTCCTTCCACATAAAATTTCATGAAAATTTCTTGAAAATTAAAAGCTATTGTACACAAGGATTGTAGCCATTAGACTCCTAGTACAACATCAGCACCTCCCTTTGGAATGGAAAGCATTGGGCTAGTCAATACATATTCTCCCATCGATAGCTTGATATTATGGCACTTTCCAGAGCAATTTGTTATTCCTCCATTTTCAACCATCACTTGACACTCTGGTGCTGGATATAAGAAGCAATTCAACTCTTTTGCTACTTTACAATGAATAAAATTATGGGTACTTCCTGAATCAATCAACACTATTACCTTTTTCTTCTTGATTTGTCCTTCTATCTTGATGGTTTGAGGAGTGGTAATTCCGGCCAATGCATTACAGGATATGGTCAGATTCTTTTCTTCTTTATGTAGGCTTTGTTCCTGGAGTATATCCTCTTCTTTTGACCTTTCTTGCTCCTTTTCTTCTTCCTCTTCACAATCTATGTCGAATAATTTCCTCTCAGCACAGTTATGACCTTTAGTGTATTTGCTATCACAACTGTAACAAAGCCATTTTGCTCTTTCTTCTTGCAATTTTTGTGGTGTCAACCTTATAGGTTGTGGAAGACTAGCGGCATCAACACTTCCATCTTTATAGTTGTGAGTGGAATGCTTCCTAGTTGCCATAATTTTGCTTTCCATTTTTCTTGCTAACCTGAATGCCTTCTCTAATGAATCAGGTTCCCAAAGGCGAACTTCATGTTGGATATTATCCTTTAAAGTCCCTATGAACACATCAATCCTATGCTCCTATGGAATATTTTTTACCCTTATGTTCAATTTTTGGAACTCCTCAATGTGCTCCATTATTGAACCCTTTTGTTTTAGACTTATCATTTGGCTAAAAAATGTGTTGCTTTTTGTATCCTCATAATGTGCTGTCAATTCCTCTGTAAAAATTGCCCAAGTGATAATTTGTTTACGAGAGAGAAGCCATTGATACCATAAAAACTAATTAGGTTCCAAATATAAAGTTGCAATACGTACATTTTGTGTGTTTTGCACATTATTGAAATCGAAAAATTCCTCCATCTGTAATATCCATGTTGCGGGATCCTTGCCATCAAACTTCCTCATATCGATTTTTGGAATATGGTGGGTCTTAGATCCAACATTAGAGTCTATGAATCATGATTAATATTTCTTTTGTTCTCATCATGAGTTTCCTTTACTACCCTTTCCCCATTAGCCACCATTTCTTGTAGCAACTTATTCATATTTATCTTCAATTCTTCCATCTTATCATCCATGCCATCAATTTTAGCATCCATGCCATTCATCTTAGCTTCCATGCCATCCATATTAGCTTCTATGCCTTTCTTTAAACAATCCATATTAGCTTCTACAACTTTCTTTAAACCATCCATCTTAGCTTCTACATCTTTCCTTAAACCATCCATCTTAGATTCTACTCCTTTTTGTGCAAGTGACACTTGTTGCACTTGGTCTCATAATTTTGATATATCATGTTGCTTTTTCTCCTCTTCTTCATAAGTCATGCTATAGATTTTAGGTTTCTTACTAGTTCTTTGCATTTTCTTTCCTCGAGGCATCAATTACTGATTCAAACTAATTTTTCAAACCAATCTTATGCAAAAATTTAAAGAAAACTACACACCTTTTTTCACTTTGTAGAAGCTTGATATTGAATCTGATGTATCTATGCAATTTTGGATTATCTAGTTCTGAAATTGGGATCTATAGTAGCCCTCTATGTCCTCTTTCCAATGCCACCAGTCTGATGCAAATTAGATTCTCCGAGGAAGAGTTATTCACAATCTCCCAAGATGACCTGATTATAGACTAGTTCAGTAGAGCGAACTTGTACGATGTGCCATGAGTCACTGTTTAGACCTTTGGCTCTGAAAAATATATAAAAAAAACTACAGTCCCTCCTCTTTCTGTACCTTCTTACAAAATTTCAGTCCAATGCATAGAGAGAAAGTTATGACGATTTTCCCCAGGTCACTTGTTTGGAATGTAATTCAGGAGTCTGCAAAAAGACCAACTTCCTCAGATCATATCTCTGCAAATATAGCACAAAAAGCTCTAAATTTTGGACCCAAGATTCAACATGATTTCTTCTCAAATGGGTTTATTTTTAGCTTCTGAAACGTTGCAGAAAAAAAGTTATAGAGAAAATGCCACGATGACCTGTTTGGAGCAGCGAAACCCTAGAATCCAAAGCTCTGATACCAAATGTTATGAAACCAGCTCACAAAAAGATAGAAAAGAGAGAACAACACCTTAGAATTCAGCCTCTTGGAGGGGGCAACCTCCTCTACAGTACACAAATGAATAATTCTTTGATGATACAAATGACAAGACCTCCTTTCTATGTATAGGAGTCTAAGGAGTCATAATGTAATCAGAGCCGACATAACAATAATAATGTAAGGGCACAATAATAACAATAGTGGGTTTCTATGGGGCACAATATTAACAATATGGGTACAACAATATAATAAGGGGGTTGTACTAATAATAATAAGGGGTTACACTAGTAGTATAGGGGCCTAACATTGGCCCTATAAAATCAATAGCCCATTTTTCAAATGGCTCAATTATAACTTGAGGGCATAAAGGCATTTCATTGGTTTGATTAGGTTGGCCCATTCGCTGATAGCTACCACAATGCTTGAAATACTGTTTGGCACCCTTGAGCAAGGAAGGCCAAATTAACTAGCACACAATATTTTATGTGCAGTTCACTTATCAGCGAAGTGGCCTCCACAAGGTTCATCGTGAGTAGATTCCAAGATGTCAAACACTTCCTCCTCTCTTACACACCTACGGATAATCAGATATGGACAAGTGTAAAAGAGATCTCCTTGAATCCAGGAATATGCAACACTTTTCTGAACAATACTCCACCTTTCAGGAGTGGACAAGTGGGGTGGTGTTTTCCCACTAACCAAGTAATTAGCAATGTCAAAAAACCACGGGGAATCTATTGACATAGAAAAAAGATGTCATCTGGAAAATCATCATTAACAAGAGCTGCTTCACCAGGATTATCTACTAGAAAGAAAATCTGATACAACATTAGATTTTCCTAGTCTATCAACAATAGTAAAGTTAAAGTCTTGCAACAATAGTAACCACCTCGTCACTCTATCACTAGTTAATGGCTTATTCATCGAATATTTAATTGCGGAATGATCAGTATGTACAAATACTTCATATCCTGTAATATAGTTCCTGAACTTATTAATTGCAAAAAATACAACTAAAAACTCTTTCTCTGTTACTGTATAATTTAATTCAGTGTCAGACAAATTCTTACTAATATACTGAATAACATAGGATTGTTTATTTTCCTCTTGTCCTAAAGCTATGCCAATAGCCAAATCATAAGCATCAAAGGAAATATGAAAAGGCAAAGACCAGTTATGACCTCTTAAAACTGGTGCATGCACTAACTTTTCCTTCAATGTTTCAAAAGACTGTTGACAAGTTGTGGTCCAAGAAAATTCACTATCCTTAGCTAGAAGTCAAAAAAGAGGAGCAGCTATTTTAGAAAAAAATTCAATGAATCTCCTATAATAACCAACATGTCATAAAAAAACTCTTATGTCCCTTTGAGTTTTGGGTACAGGAAGATGCAAAATGATTTCGATCTTTGCTAGATCAACATAGATACCTTTACCAGAAATAAAATGGCCAAGTACCACTCCCGCTTTACACATTAAAATACATTTCTTGTCACTCAAGGCGAGATGGGCTTCCTGACAATAAAGAAGTAGTTTTTCTAGATTTCTAAGAGCTTCCCAAAAAGAATCACCAAACATCGAAAAGTCATCCATATAAATTTTGACAAATTTCAGATCAGTGAAAATGTCCAGGACTGCCCTTTGAAAGGTAGCCGGGGCATTACATAAACCAAAGGGGAGCACTCTATAAGAAAATGTACCCATGGACATGTAAAATTATTTTTATCCTGATCTTTGGGTGCAATCTGTATCTGGTTATAACCACTGAAGCCATCTAAAAAGGAAAAGTATTTCTTTCTTGCAAGGGTATCGGGCACCTAGTCAATGAAGGGGAGAGGGAAGTACTATTTGAGAGTCGATTCGTTTAAGTCTCAATAATCAATACAAATATGCCATCTTTCACTTTTCTTAGGTACTAGCACTAATGGAGAGACCCACTGACTGTCGGAAGTAGGATAGATAAACCCAACATCCAAGAGTTTTTGTGCTTCTTCCTTCACAATATCTCTTAGAGCTAGATTCATTTTCCTTTGGGGTTGTCAAATAGGATGGGATCCTTCCTAAATATAGATGTGATGTGTACAATTTTCAGAGGGGATGCCCTTCATATCTTCATATCCCCATGCAAAGGCACTAAGATGGTTTTGCAACAAATTCACAAGCTGGTCTTGCTGAGTTGAGTCCAAATCTGAACTAATATGGAAGGATTTTCTAGGGCTAATCTCAACAAGAGTAGTATCAGGCTAAGGAGTACTCAAGGGAGTGGCCGAATGCAGTTGTGCGAAAGATTGAGAATCATGATTATCCTGAAAATCTATGCTGAAGATCTCGCTCAATAGCTCAAAATTAGGCATAGTGTCTAGATTATTCAAGAAATCTTGAATCTCATCTTCTTGTGAAGACCCAGTATGTTGATGGATAAAGGAAATGGGCTGAGTCTACTCATCACTACTCTGGTCTAACCATAAAGTATCTCAAAGGTCCCGAATGGATCTGGCAGGGGGGTATAAGGTAACTTTCTTCCTAGATTCCACATGTGAAATATACATATCACTAGAGCGGCATCCAATAAATGCATTGGCTGTAGCAAGCCATGGTCGACCCAAGATCAAGGGATGTCCTCCTACTAGGTTCTTTGGCTGAAGCACAATGAAATCAGTAGGATATTCCCAAGAATCTAATGAGATAATCACATTTTCCAATACTCCTTCTAGCTTAATTTTATATCTGTCTGCTAATTCAAGCACAGTGGGAATAGGGCGAATATGAGATAACAGAAGTTGATCCATGGTTTTCTTAGTCATAACATTAATGGCTACCCCCAGGTCTATGAGAACATTAGAGACAAGGACATTACCAATCTGAACTCAGACAACAAGGTTTCCGAGGTGAGTGTAGTTTTCCACAGACACATATCCTGTCATCAACTCTACTGCCCTACCAACAAATTGAATGGTTTGGGGTTCCAATCTCTTCCTCCAGGATTTCTTGAGACATAGTTCCTTAATAATCTTAGTGCAAATAGGGATCTCTTTGATGGCTTGGAGCAAAGGTATCTTAATGAAAATATTCTGAAGCTCTGATGCAAAACTAGTCTCAGAAATAGGATCACTTCTTTCCATTACTAGTCTCTCTGGGAAGGGAGGCTAGTTGGAAGAAGGTGGAAAGGATTTAGAGCGTAAGGTTTTCTTAGTGGCAGCTTTTGGAGAACGATTAAGACTTTCATCTTCTTCTTTCTCTTCAACAATCACTTTAGGTTGCTTTTGATTTTCTGATGTTACAATCCTTCCCGATATTAATTGAATATCATGAACCCCAACTGGAATAGACTAGTACTCGAATAAAAGTGGGTTTTTTACATAGCTCATTTGCACTACTTTATTATTGTTAGGATTGGGCATAGGTTGAGAAGACAACTGAGGATGTTGAAAAGGTGAAGGTGAGGGTAATGGTGGAGTAGACTGACTCGAAGGTTAAGGCATTGGATAAGGTGCAAGTGTAGATGGATATGATTGCATGGGTGGCTGAGAGGAATATGGAGAATGAGTTGGCCCTCTCCAACCTTGTTGCCATGGTTGAGAAGGTTTCCCATGCTAATATTGGTTTCCATACTGCCATTGCTGATTAGTGTTAGGATAAGAATATGCATGTGAATTATAACTGAAATAGTGTGGAGAAAATTTAGGAGCCATACCTACACCTACCTGAGGCCAATTTATTTTTGCTCCGATAGCATACAAGTATTCAACTTCAGGCTCCCCCCGTAAATACAACTTTAAGTCTTGGTATAGAGGGACATTTTTCTGTGATATGGTCTTCAGCACAAATAGCACACTTATTAGTTTCTTTCAAATTAAGAGGACATTCTTTAAGAGGATGCTTGTCTCTACATTTAGTATGGAAAATACTTAATGACTCTTGTTCCTTCATGAGTTATTGTTGAAATTTTAAAGAGTCCAACTATTTGGTAATAGTATTCATTATATCAATTTTCATATTTTCCGTCTTGTTTTCTAGTCCAATAATCATTGCATCAGTAGATTCTGTTTTTCTATTTCTATTTCGAGTTCCTCTACCGGATCTATACTGATTCTTGGAAAATTTCCTGCATAATTCACATATTTGTTCGAAAGTTTGCTGATAAATATCACCATGTCCTAACATATTTAAATTATTTCTAGCATTATTAGTAAGTCCTCTTAAGAACAAGGTTCTAATAGTACTTGAATCAAGCTTAAGTTTCGACCTTTGTAAAATATACAAAAATATTTCTAGACAGTCTTCAAGAGTTTCATCATCATCCTGTATGACTGTAAAAATCTCATCCTGCATGTCCCGAGTTTTGAAATATTCTTGATATTTAGATAAAAAAACTCTCTTCATCTGTTCCCAAGAAGCTATAGTGTTTCCTCCTAACCCCATAAAAGAGTGCAAAGCTAAGTCCTTGACAGTAACAAGAAATAATATTAGCTTCTGAGCATCAATTGAATAAACATAACCTCTACAGAAAATATCAAACTCGAATAGAAACAAGTCAGGATCTTCATGAACTTTACCATGGAAATGAGGGAGAGCTGATGGCGGAATGTTCTTCATTTATGCCACAGTATCGGGGACCACAATTAGAAACACAAAGGTGGATTGTTCCTCACTTACCTGGCTTTCATCAGTCCTTTCCTCATGATCTTCATGGTCTGCCATTGTTTCCCTTTTTCTCGAAACAGACTGAACCACACCTGAGCTGTTTTCACCAGAATCCAGGTGGACTATTCCTACATGATGGGTTTGAATTGGATTGGGCTTCCTACACATAGAATGAGACCCAATATGAGAATGGTTTTTAGAATTATTTTGGCCCTTAGTGGGCTTTGAATCCCCACCTTTTCTAGGCATTCATTTCAAAAAAGAAAGAAAAATAAGCAAAACATTCTAGTAAAAATGCTATCAGAAATCAATCAAGACTAGTAAAATTCCTTCAAAGACATTTTTCCAAAAAATACTGCAAAAATGAAGGAAAAATTACCTCTATATTACAATCAGAAAATTCTTACCAAATAAAATCTCCTCCTCGGCAATGGCGCCAAAATTTTGGGTGCAGGAATTGCACTTAAGCAAACTCCTCAACACTTAATTGTCAACCTAGGGGATTCATAAACTTAGAGACAAATAACAGGCAATGCCAGAGATGCTATGAATATTTCTAATGTCAATCCCTACTTTCTTTAAAGGAAAGATTGCAGAATCAAACTAAAGAAAGAAAAATGCAACTTGAACCATCAAAATAATCTAGACTGGAACAAGGAAGAATGCATTTGCAAAAGAGATTTAAAAATAAAGGAGCAATAACTCTAGCTAACTATTGATTAACCACTGAGTGTGTGTTTTTAATTAGCAAAGACACTTTAGTAGTCTCAACAGATGGGCCCTTCCAACCTGCTTATATAGAGATTTCCTTCCTGCACTAATCTATCTTGCACTGGTGGAGTCTGCTTACACTACTTCAAGAACATAAATTTATGCAGAGGGTATGAATAGTGTCTGTACTAAAGTTGTTTTCCTTCATGCGAGGGCTTGAACTTTCTCAAGTTCAAAGCACTCAGATCCTGTGACAAGAAACTAGTTCTTGCACCAGAACAAAGCTTCTTACACTTAGTATTTAATTCTCGAAATAACAGATTAACTACCGCAAGTGCTGTGAAATAAAATTGCACACATAAAAATGAATGTTTCTAATTTTAGCAAAGTGGAGAAATAAAGAAACAATTTGTATAATTTATCCTGTCATGAAACATTAATGAAAGCAAGAAAACTGTAGGAAGTAAACTTAAAAGGCTTGCTACATCACACCAATGTGGACGAGTGCAGGTTCATTTCTCCTACTTGGATCAGGCAGGAAAACCAAATCAAACAAAACTGTAGAAAGTGAATAGCACACCAACGTGCATTGATGCAGGGTTATTTCTCCTACTTGGACCAGGCGGGGAAAACCAAATCAAACAAAACTACAGGAAATGAATAGCACACCAACGTGCATTGGTGCAGGTTTATTTCTCCTGCTTGGACCAGGCGGGGAAAACCAAATCAAACAAAACTACAGGAAATTAATAGCACACCAGCATGCACTGGTGCAAGGTTATTTCTCCTGCTTGGACCAGGCAGGGAAACCAATCCAAAATCAGATGTAGGAAAATAAATTCTATCTACTTCACGCTGCGGATCTACTTTCACTCAAACAAGAATTCATGTGTTGTACATTAAATCACTCTTGGCAATAGAAACATAAATTACAAGAACATAAAATAGGGTGAACATGCTGAGTTGGCTGGGCCCTAGCCAACCAGCGCGTTTCCCTTTTAAATAGAAATGTTGCTCAGCACTTTATATTTTTATCAACTTCAAACAAAAATACGATTCATGAAAACACAAGAAAGAGCTCCCTTCTTATTAAGTCATAGAGGCAAATACATGTGTGATTACACAATCCAGCCTAGATTTGGGTGATAGCAAAAATACAACCCTGTTACTGCCTTCCTAATTATATCTCTATTCTATACAAACTTATCAAGAACTATCTCGTCCTATTTACATTCCTTGTTATATAGATCCTTGGCCGAAGGCCAAAAGGATCGATTAACCGATTACATAACCGATATGCAGAATTTATCTTTCGACCTTCAAAATTAGGTAGTTTAAAAAACTAGCTGTAGCAAATGTCGAGTTGTTCATTCTTCATAAATCCCATCTCCATTACCTCTAGATTGCCTTGCTTTCGTAGCTAGAGCTCGACTGCCTTCAGATCTAACATGTTGTCGTGGTTAAAGTGGCACAAAACAAGGTGGTGATCAAGGAGGTCTGGATTTGCTGCAAAGATTCGTTGTGCTAGAACTCGTGTGAGATCTGATCCTGCAATAGGATCAGCGGTCATTGTAAGCACTTGACTATCAAACAAAATTTGAGATATCGATAAGTTACAAGAGTGATTATAAGAAAGAAATCACGTGAAAAATAATTAATTAATGTTAAGTTAAGTTTAAAATATGAAATATAAAGTTCATGCAAAATATGTCATTGTTCTTGGACTAGTGAAAGATGAGGGCATATAAATGAGGTAAAACACTAGTAAATGGTCATGATTTAGGAAGGGAAAAATGGTCAAAAGGAAGAAAATTGGGGGGCTAACAATGATAGGGTTAAAAAACTTCATTGAGCACATTTATCACATCTACCAACAAGTCCATGACATATTAGATAGAGTCAATGCTAAGTAAAAGCAACATCATGATCAACATCAGGTGCCACATAACTTCCAGCTGGGCAAAACATTTTTGTTAAATTTGCAAAAGGATCACCTCGCTTGGCCCAACCGCAAGCTTATATCGCTCTGATATCGGCCATAGACCATCACCAATGTTGTCAAATACAATTATTTCGAGCTGAATATCCCACCATTCCCTGGACTACACCCAGTGTTCAATGTGGTTCACCTTCAGCCACACTTTCCACCATTACTAGACACATCAGACATTGCAGAACATCTCACACCAACCGAGCTAAGCCTAGACTTCATGGAATAGGCCACAACTGATTATATCATGGACACATATACCAAGAACACTCACCATCAGAAGATCCAACTATATCAAGTTGTAAAGCTGGCCAACCCCTGCACCAAGGCAAGTGGTTCACCAGGGATGAAGTTGAGTAGAAGTTTCTCCATCTCATGGAGGCACTCAACATAACGGGGACCATTTAATCCTAAGGGGAGAGGACTGATCAAGGTGGATATTGGTGGCCACCCACCTATTCCACTTGGACCCCCACCATTGTTACTTTCAGTTTCCTCAATTGTAGCACAAATTACTATTTTTTGGCATTTATTCGGGTCCTCAACTGTTGTAGGGAAAAGTATCCAATACGGAATGACCCTATCCCACTCTGAGGGTGATAGTACCTCAGCAACAACTGAATACAAAGCTATTCAAGATTACTTCTTTATGAGATGTAAGAGAGAGGAGGAAGAGATCCACTAACTGTTATCTTCCGCTAATGACTGATCCAATCTTCCCTCTTTGCTGCTTGCTCCCAGCTCCTTGCTCTTTCACTGGCCCAGCTACACAAAGATTCTACAAAAGCACAAGAAAGGGAAACTACAAGGAGCATACATCCATAATTGATTCAAGGATTAGAATAAATCAAATATACAAGCATCAATACACCATTAAGATACATGCATATAGAAGAACCTCAAATGCTTTATTAATGGAAGAAGTAAAGTTCTAAGAGTGTTACAACCATAAGAGGCCCAATCCAGCAACACTTCCCAGCAGAAAGAAATCTCCTCTTCACCTCCTTCAAAGCAGTCACCCAATAGTTCTATACACAAACCAACAGCGCTTCCTTACATTCACAAAATTCCCGCCTCCTTAGACCTCATGAGAGAGCTCTATATATAGGATATTTGGAGAAAGGATGAGTCAGCTTGAGACTGACATGAAGTTGACTTGTGTCCTCTCCCTCTTCAGTTATACTCCAGTTCTTGAGTCCACTTGAAGATCCTAGCTTCCACTTGGAGTTTAAGGACCTCTTACTCATCATAGGGCGAATTTGCTGATCCAAGTGTCATTTTAGAAGCTTCCTGGGCACCTGACACCTTGCAGAATGACTGTGCCACTTGGCCAATCTTGCCCAGCGCAGGTAGCCTTCATTAGATTTGACATTCAGCGTAGGTACAGAGTGGAGCAGTTGACATTCAGCGCAGATGCTCAGTGGAGCAGTTGACATGATCCTGAAATTGCTTGTTTTTGAGTGTTTTCAGGTGGAGAACTGATCTGAAGCGCTGTGGTTTGCTGACCTTGTTCCTCTAGGGGTAAGAACAACATGTTTAGGGACTTTGGATCCCTTAGATTATTGACATTTCATGCTTCATGCTGTAAGGCACAAAAATGTCTATAACATCAACTTTCAAAGTCGTTTTGATGCCCTAAACGACATTTTTTTTTGGAAAATGGGAAAACAAGAGTCTTTTAATTATATTTGAAGTCCAAATTTGTATCCCTCGAATAAATATTTCTAACGAGGTATTGTGCACGTATGCCAAATTTAGGACCCTGGGAAGTTGATATAACCAATTTACCCAAACAAGGCCCACAGTTTTGGTGCTTCATCTCGTAGGGTTAGGTTTTTTTATTTTTAGTGTTTTCCATTGCTTCTCAATAATAAATAGGCCTTCGAGCCTCACTGTAAGATTGTTCAAAGGCATTTAGCTGACACATCTCTTCTCAAAGATAAACTACCATCACCCAAGCTAGTTTATTTCCATTATGGATGTAAGTATATTTTAGTTCTTTGATATTAATGAAATGAAGTTTATTTTTTGTTTCATATCTCTGTTTATGTTTATATCTATATGTTTTTGTGTTCCTGAAAAATTCTGGATCATTTGTAGACCCCACATCCTTAAGTGGGGCTAAGAGGTTGGGTCATGTCATAGTAAATATTCATCTCATGTTTACCTAGGTAGGCTCGTGAAGTTAGGTAAATGTAAGAGGGGTAGTTACAAAGCCTTAAATACTTGTGTCAATTGTGTCTTAGGCTCTTTCAAATTACCCCTGAACACTATGATATCATCTAATTATACCACAACAAAGCTATCTAAGAATAGATGCAATACCTCATTCATCAAAGTAAAAAATGTAGCATACAAATTGCTCAAACCGAAAGGCATAAAAAGGAATTCATAACTTCCAAATCTTGTTACCATGGAAATCTTAGGTTCATCACCCTCTACAATATAAACGTGATAGTAACACTATCACAAATCGAGCTTCGTGAACACTTTGGCTTTATGAAACTTATTGAAGTAATATGCTACTAGTGGAAGGGGGTACTAGTTCTAGAGTATATACTTGTTCAAATGTTAGTATTCAATACACATCCTTAGTTTATTCGTGTCCTTATTCTTATCAAAGAGTATAGGAACACCATAAAGGGAATTGAGAAGGACAAAGGAATCCAACATCAAATAACTTTGTCATTTGCTTCCTCAACTCATCAAACTCTTGTCATGACAACCGATAAAGAGCTATTGTCGATGGTCGAGCACCAAGCTCAAGTTCAATGTGATGGTTGAATACTATTCTTAGAGGGAATAACTTTATAAACTCATCAAACATATTGTTTCCACATCACTCCAACATATTATAAGGTTTTCATGGAATTCGAATCGCCATTCCATCATCTCCTTCTTCCTTAAGCACTACTACATATATCTAGGCATTTGAATTTTATTCTTCTCTTTTCATGATTTGTACAGACATCAACTGCAACTTCTCCTTTTACTTCTCTCATGTGTCTATGTGAACAACCTATTTCATGTTGTCATCTAAGATAATGAGTTGGACCATCCATGGTATCTGGATAATGTAGCCAAATTCTTTTGAATACCTATGCATTCTCCCTCCTTCTCCTTCTAATGCTTGGAAATAATATAAAGGTAGGCCACTTGGTTCCTTTACCCCAATGGAAGCCAACCGTTATCAATGTTCAATTTTCATACTTTATTTGATCCTTAGAACAAAATCCTCACGCTGGAACACATTACATCACTATCTTGCCTTCCCGTTTCCTGATTTCTATACCCCATTCAAGGGACATAACTTATAGGACAACGAGCTTGACACTAGTCGCTTTCAATGCATGTAGCCTTTGCATTTAATGACCAATTTTAACCAAGAAAAGAAATAGTCGATGTGGATTGCGAGGTGCCTCCCCATGGCACATTAGTTGAGAGGGTGGGGCATCTACAGTTTCAGTTCTAACTTAAGGTTCCACTCTATTGATTGAAAAACAAATATTTTGTGGTGGAGCATCAAAGACTCCCGCTGATTGTGGCAAGGGGGGGTGGAGAGTGATCCCTAATGTTAGTGAAGAGGTTGTGTCTGCAATGGAGGCTTCACTCTCTTATGACCTTTGGATGTGGTCTGACACCCTCTCAAGCTCTTAACAAATTTTTCTCTGTGATAATCGCATGATAACTCAAAACAATCAATGATCTCAACACTTTGTATCGACTAATAATGAGTTTATTGACTTACTAATGGTCCCACATTCTGTATGGTGCATTACACCTGATGAAAATCTCAATGTTGGAGCTCCTTAATAGATCTTGATGAGAGATAAACATTATATTTAGAAAAGAATTTTTCCAAAGTAAATTTGTTTCTTGTTTCTGGGGTTGTTCCTTGGTTGTCACCGTAGTGTACTCATTCTACTAGTATCTAATTTGCATAGTTTGTTCACAACTTGATTTTGGCTAACCATGCATTTCAAGTTGTGCCCCTTCAAAACCTTCTCTATTGCGCTCGTTCTTGTGTTATTAGTAAAATATTCACCTTTCAAAGATGAGTATTAGAAAGATTCTTTATTATCTGTAGAACATATCTTGTGCACTCATTCACATAGAGAATTGAGATTACTACAAGGAATCTAGATCACACATATAATATATATGTAAAACAAAAATTAAAGCATGTTCTAATAACGATAACTTAACATATTTACACAAAGGGTTAAATAATCTTCCACTGTGAGGTACAGGCTCTTGTGTTTCTCCTCAACCTCCTTGAGCTCTACTCCTCTAAAGCTAATAAAATTCTAATTGTACATACATGAATGGTTTCAACTCGCTAGAAAATATCATAATAGAATAAAGGTGAATTGGAAATCTATCCCAAACTACTAACACTTCAACCTAGCATTTGTCACATTTACAAAGGCCAACTTGGGAAAATATTTGTGCACCAAAACAACCTAACAACCTAATAACACAAATTATTTTAGTTTGTGGATAGTTGTGATTATATGAATTTTTCTTATTCTATAATTTTACACAATTTACGTTTGAGGAAATTTCTTCTCCTACGAAATGTAATGACCCCCTTGGGTCTAATGAAAATAGCTAAGTTGGGGTTGATGCTCCTACATCAAACTCCCAAGGTTGAAAATTTATGACCTCCTTGTCATATGTCTTCCAATTTGTTCTAGTCCTTCTCGATCCCATAATTTGTCTTATTTATAGTCATGATATTGTTCCAAATGCTCTTTTTCTATCATAAATCTTCCAAGGTCCAATTCTGTGATTTTTTGTGGTCTTCTCACTTTGCTAATGTAATCCTTTACAACTAGTCTTAATATAATATTTGTGGCTTCCTTCCCTTCATGTATTATGACCTTTTATTTAGTGATTGTTTTTCCCATTATTCCACCGTTATATCAAGGTTGACATTTCAGGAAAACATAATCCAGCCAATCTAGTTAGGGTTCTTTGGAGAGGCATCCTTTTTTAATATGTTTTTTGAAAAAATTTCACTACAGCCATGCACCATTTATTTTGTTCTCCTTCACCACCATTTTCCTTAAATGTCCCCTCTTCTTTAATGAGATTTATTCTTAATTCAATGTAGGGTCACACATCCTCTTTCAAGACCTTGAATGCTTTGGTAATTATAGCGCTTTTAAACCAATTCAGGATTCCTTCATATTATTGTTCAAATTAGAAAGTCTTCTCACTTCCATTCTCGTTAAATATCCTTCTTGAGATTTATTCTCCCTTCAATATTCCTCTTGAAGAATATTCTACTGCATCTAATTCCTTCTTCCTCCTTTCATTAGGGAGGTGATTTTTTTTTCCTCTTTCAATATTTTCTTGCTTCCTATAACTTTGTAAACCATTTATTTCCTCATCAATTGTAAATTGGAATTGTTTCCACCATATTTCCCCTTCACCTATCAAGGTAACGATAGAAAATGATGTTGGGCATGAGAAATTTATCTTACTTATCACTATATATGGACTTTCTAACCAAAATTCTCTAAATGGAAGAAACCTCTCCATTAACATATAAACAATGAATCCATTAGACCACACCTCAACTAAAGTACCATCATATTTCTTATGGGTAAAAACATTAGGTGCCTTAGAATTTAGTGTTATACCAATTTTTTGCACAAGACCATCTTCCCCTAATTGTTGGGGTGAGGCACTTAATAAAAAATATGATATTTTCAAGTTTGCATGAGAATCAAGGAGAACATTTCCAAGAGTTAAATTGCTATGTGTTGTGGGGAAAAGTATCTGATGCGGATGACCCTATCCCTACTCTAAAGGTGACAGTCTTTAGCAACAACTGAAAGTAAAGTTTTGATGATTTCCTTTATGAAAGTACAGAGAGAATGAAGAAAGATTAACCAACCTGGTGTCTTTCGCTTAGTCGATCCTTATCCTCTCTCTTTGTCTCTTGTTCCCAGCTCCTTGCTCTCTTTGCCGGTCCAGCTACACACAGATCCTGCACAAACAAGAGAGCAAACTACAAGATACATGTACTCATAACTGAAGCATGGATTAGGATGAATCAAATATACATGTAAATACAATACATCAATGCAATACAAGTATATAGGAGAACATGCAAAACTTTATTGATAGAAGTAACAGGGTTCTGAGAAGGTTACAACCAATGATGGCTCCAATCCAGCAGCACCTCCCCAGCAGCAAGAACTCTCCTCTTCACCTCTAGTAAAACAATCACCCAATAGCTCTAACTGTAAACCAACAGCACCTCCTTGCTTTACACAAAATTCCAGCCTCCTTAGACCTCATAGAAGAGCTCTATATATAGGATAGAAGAAGAGAGGATGAGTCAGCTTGAGACTGACATGAAGCTGCCTTGTGTCCTCTCCCTCTTCAGTTAATCTTCAGTTCTTGAGTCCACTTGGAGATCCTTGCTTACACATGGTGATCAAGTACCTCTTACTCATCACAGGGCGAATCTCATGAACCAAGTGTCAGTTTGGAAGCTTCCTGGGCAGTTGACACCTTGCAGGATGACTGTGCCACTTGGCCAATCTCGCCCAGCACAGGTAGCCTTCATTAATCTTGACTTCCAGCGCAGGTACAAGGAGGGACAGTTGCATTCCAGCGCAGAAGCTCAGTGGAGCAGCTGACATGATCCAAAATAAGCCTGTTTTGAAGTGTTTTCAGGTGGAGAACTGATTGGAAGTGCTGTTGTTTGATGACCTTGTTCTTTTAGGGGTAAGAACAACATGTTTAGGGACTGAGGATCCCTGTGATTATTGACATTTCATGCTCCATGATGCGAGGCACAAAAATGTCTATAACAGTTGCCCCCTAAAGTATGAGGCCGTTTATCGGGTGAAATGCTTTATCTAGAGGGTCCGAAGTTCATTCCAGTGCTGAGGAGGCACCCTGTAATACAATACAATACAATACATTATTTTTCATTCTATTTTCATGATCTAGCTGAGGCGGGCATTCCCATGCTCAGCTTTTATAAATACATTTAGGTACATATGACAGACGATCGTCTGAAGGTAGACTGATAATTTTCTGCTAAAATTATCATCCTTTGAATAGGATGATCATCTGTTGCAATGATGTACATGACAAATGCTTTTATATTTCCTGAATATATATCGCAGCCCGGATGCATGAAACTAGATCCGGGGTCTTCAAACTCGTTCGATCTTCACTCTAAGTACAAGTCGATCCATGTGAGAATTGCGCTGAAGTCGAACATGGAAAGACATCGCTTGATTACCGGTCAATAATGAAAACCGTTAACAAGCGCGAGAGGAATCACCAATAATGACGATGACCCTCAAGGTACTGCAGTACAATTCACGTGGCGTGAATAAAGGACTTGGCATCGAACGCCACGCAAAATCTTCTGGTCGAAGGTCATTGATGTATACCTGTCGCCGGAAGTGAGAAACTTGCCATTGAGGCATGCAAGCTTCAAAGTACTGATGGGGGTGTTCCTAGATCAACTTCTTGGATAATGAGCTGAAGTCGACAAGAAGCGATCCGTCAAAGGAGGGCCTTAATGAATCCCACATCAATGACACGGAATGGAGCTAATGACTTTAGTGGAGGTGAAAACAAACTGTGACATATGATTCAGGGTGGCGATCATGAATGGATGAAGGATAATGTATGGCAGTGGATGGGACACGGTTGACACTTTCAGAATGACCCCTCTTGAACATATAACGACACTGATGCGATGGATCGGTAGCATTACCCCAAATGTGGATGGTTTGGCGAAGACCATGGCGATGAGACCGGTGAATGAAACAACCCAACCCGATGTGGTACGGAGGAAAAGTGTCATGTTCAAGAGTGACTTGCTACCATTAAACTTTGATGTTCTCCCAATTTTTCCCCAGTCATTTCTGACCAGTACCTCTTTATTTTTGTCAAGCTTGAGGAGGATAACATATGCTTGTTCTATAACCTGCCCTTCGGGCAAGCCCATCGCTATGATTTAACGAGCCTAGCGATAGGGAAACTCGTTCTCGTCTAAAGACAAGTTTGTCGCTATTTAATCATTTTAACGAGTCTAACGACAAAGAAAACTCGGTCCTTTTCATTTTTAGAGAGTCTGAAAAGGTACAGAAAGTTAACTCTATAATTCCTTTTTCATCAGCAAATCCCTTAAGTCCGAAAAAGTATAAAACAATACAGAAGGGATGGCTGTTCGGTACTTTTAACGAGCCGAACAAGACAAGCGCTCGATCCTTTTGTGCAATAATCCCTCAGGTCCAAAAAGATTAAAATTTAGAGGAGGGATAGCGTTCCGGTCATTTAACGAGCTGGAAGGCCAAAACTCGGCAAACTTTTCATATTTTACGAGTCAGTGAAAAGAGCTGAAAGAAGACTCGTCTTTTGAGGAACGAGTGATAAACAGGGATAGCAATTGATTCCAGGTACAAATTGGAATTTTCCAATCACGGCAGTGTTACGAGGATGGCTAGGTGGAATCACTCTTCGCAGCTGTTTCTCAAAAGAGGTAAACACACAAATGGAAGTGAATAATCGGCCAAATGAACAGTGGAGGTGATGGATGAAAACACGATCAAGGTTCTTATGGCTAATGAATTTACGATCTCAAAAGGTTATTTACCGGTTCATTTTTTCCATGAGCTTGAACTCTGGGGGAAACTTTTGCTCACACTTTTCTATTTTTTAACGAGCATAAATTCAGTCATAAAACTGCTCGAATTTGCGTTTATTTTTTAACGAGCATGAACTATATGCTAAAACTGCTCGATATACCAGTCATAAAAAAAAACGCCTCCCGTAAGGACCAATTTTTATAAAGCTTATGCCTTACCACAGCTATGCTCACTTTTGGCAAATTTTACTTTTGCCCCACAGGCTTCTTTCATGCAAGTTTGGAAACGGCTAATCTTAAAACCAGATAAATAACCGCCCCTAGCTTGCACTCCAGAAGGTTTGCATGCCCCCAGGTATAGGATAGAATTTCGAGGCTGCCCCTCCTCTCCCCTACTTCTGCTTTTCTTTGGGTGTTCACATTTACTTGTCATCTTGCCAATCTAATGCTAACGATACTTGTCTTCTCGTTATTCTAAGGGGTCTTACGCAGTACTCAGGCTTCCCGTCGGCCCACTTTTAACAAATAGCTATTTGTGACAATAGAAGAACACCACTCAAAGATAAAACATTGGCATTATTGAGGGAGGCTTGCCTCTTTCTTATTATTCCAAAGACGGTTCGATTTGCTGCCGCAAATCAATCTCTTTCTTTGGCGGTGTCTATCATTGGGTTGTCCAAAGATGGTTACCCTCTGTCACAACAATATAGTCCCCTACTTTGTAGGCTGCCCCTGCTTATCCTTCAAAACATATGTTTTAATGGGCGAGGCTTGAATTCAAAGATGGTTACTATTCGTCGCGATAAGGGAATTCCTACTTGGGCATCGCCCACTTTTTTAGACAAAGGTGAATGACTCTTTGGTCAAACACATAACTTTAACAAAAGATTATTATTCTAGAACAACCCCACTTCCTTCGGATGGGGTACGGACTAGTCATATTCTTCTGCGGAAATTCTTTCTTATACCCGGGGTTTCTTCTGCCCGAAGCAGACCAGGGTGCATGCCCCCTGGGTCCTAGTCTTTCTTTCCGAATCACTCACGCTCATCGGGAAGGAGGACTGGGGGTGGAGGCGAATCTTGAGTGAACAGACCATTTAAGAATGGTATTTGACTATTTGCGATGCGAGATCCCGGAAACGAAAGTTGGTCTACGAGCTTGACCACCCTTCCTTCGTGTGGAAAACACATTACTCTAAAGAGTGAGGAGACTATCGCTCCCATGCAATAAATATAGTCGCGTCCAAGGAGTAGGTTATAATCCAAGGGTCCTTGAACTACCAACACGTTCATCCTGACGGTCTTCCCTTTCAATGTAACAGGTACATCGGGGAGGATCCCTAATGGTCGACTGGTTCCTTTATCAAAACCTGAGAGATTTCTCAACTCAGGTAAAAGCGCTGGGGAACCCAGTGCTTTCCAAGCAACAGAGGAAAGGATACTCACAGATGCCCCTTCATCAATGATAGTACCAACCATGATCATTCTATAGATCTAGACAATGATTCTGAATGGTACACTGGCTAGTAACCGGGGTCTGCCTAGTTGATTCCAATCAAAGGATACAACCAGGTTGCTTGGTGGTGGGACCGAATATACGGCCGGATATGACTCTGATGATGTTCCTTCCTGCGATAAAGGAATGGACGCATTGCCCTGATGCTCATCGGAGTCGGTGCTGATGAAAAGAACCTGGATGGTGTCATCCTTATTCTCTTCAGTGAGGGTGTCGCATGAAGACGACTCTTCGGCGACGGTGTCATTTGAAGACGGGTCTTCAATGACGGAGTCATTGGACGATAGAACCTCTGAAGGAAGAACCGGGCCAACTGCCGTATCGACCTTTAGACTTTCGTCTGGTCTGGATTCAGCAGGTTCATTCTCAACGACCGACACTTCAGCTGACCACTTGAGCGGGTCAACTGGATTTTCAACTATCGAGGGATTAGGCGCGAGTTTTCGGTATCCAGGAGGAAGTTGCAACAGTGAAACCGGGCGATCTTCCAAAACTCTCTTTGCCTCATCTAAGAATGGACATTTGTGGAGGGCATGATTGCCTTCACACAATAGACAGGGTGATCTTGGTCCCCTTCTTCGTCCTTCACTCTCGCTAGTTGACGGGATGCAATCAACATGACAACCAGAGGTTGATGCTACCGGATTGTGCAACCTTGGGGACCAGTCCCTTAGTATCCGGGGAATACAAGGACAATCACGATGGAAGTGGATCCCTTTGCAAATGACACATGGCGATTTAGGCCCGGTCGGTGCAGTGTGTGGGTTTTTGTCAGCTTTCTTCTGCTTGCCCCCAGTCGCCTTCGCCAGAGGCTCCTTCTGCTTCTTTTCTCTCTTCTTCTTTTCTTTCTTCTCCTTGGGAGGCTGACTTTTGCCAGCTCTACCTTGCGAAGATGAAGGATCAGAGGAAGTGTCATAAGAAGTGGAAGGCTGGTGGGTAGTTCTAGATTGTTCTGACTGTTGATTCGACTGCTCAGGATTAGTGGCGATCTGGACTACATTAGTTGAAAAGAGCCATACAGGGAGGCCAATTGTCAATCCTGGAAGTGACAATGTAGCCATATGAGGCGCACCAACATCTCCCCAAGAGGAGAAGGGATTTGGACTTCCGCCAAGGTTACTTCCTTGGTTGGTGGGCTCCATACTTTTCAACTGAAAGATCAACGTGGGAATAACAGGTGATTATGTTCCGCTTAAAATAAATTTTATTAACGACGCTTTTAGACACAAACTTGCTTTTTCATGTTTTAAGAGTCGAGAAAAAGCTAAAGATGACTCTAGTCGCCTTCGATGTATTAACGAGCCCGAAGTGACAAATGCTCGGTTGGACCTTTTCAGTTATAGAGTTTGAAAAGGGCCAAAAGAAACTGCTCTGGAGATCTAGGCAGAGGGTGTGCCAAACCTTTCGCGAAACCACAGAATACGTTTTACGGTACGGGTGGTCGATCTTCGTGAATGCTGTGTTCACTGCATCGCGATCAGTAGGGCGGTCGACACGGCTTCCTAAGGATAAAGGATAAAAGCCTATAGGGGTCTCCCAATATACGCGACGGTACGCGGGAGCTCAAGTCCGTGTTAGTGCCACCGACTCTCAGGAGGAATCACCCACCTTCGTAGAGATCGACAGTCACTATGTTTAACGACGCCGGAACACGTCTCTACCTAGACCTCTAGATGTTTGCGTTAAATTCCAAAGCGTTGTTATGTAAATTGAGTTTATTTTAATGTTGATCTTTCTTAACAGTTTGCCTTTCAGGTTCACCACGAGATGTATATATACAACTTCCTATATGCAATCTAAGAATGAGAAGCAAATCTTTTCAATCTTTCAACTTTGAAAACCTTAATCTACTTGAGGGAAAAGAAAGACACAACTTTTTCCACAGATCAAAGAACACACACTAAAATGCACATCTTCCTAAATCGTCAAGCATACAGTCAAATGCAAAATGCACAATGCATGTATTTCTTTTCGTTATCCTTAATGTTGATGCTAGACAGAAAGGAAACTGTTGTATAATTTTGAATCTAATTTCAAGTAGAAATAAACAAGCTTGTCCACAATCAAAAAGACACCTTATGATAGACTTGTTTAAAACACAGGAAATGTATAGATTCAAACCATGAAATGAAAAGCAAACAAACTCAAACAGCCATGAACAGTAATAAAACTAGCTCTTAAGATCACAAAGACACTTTTACAGTTCAGGATCTAAGAGGCCATAGCTATACTGGTTCGCTTTTCACAATGGGAAACTGTAACTGAAGCAAGAAATACTGAAAGAACATTCACAGTTTCATCACACAACTGAGGCGGAATAATGTCAAGGAGAAGTGGTTTACAGCAAGTACAATGACCAGCAAGCAATCAGCAAAAATCAGTGAAAACAGGGCTCAGACACAATGGGAAAACTGAGCAAGACAATGGCTAACTGGACCAGCGCAGGCTCTGGTCTGTCAGTTTGACTCTCAGCGCAGTTCCCGAAGGGAGTACCTGCGCTGTAATGCAGACTGCCTGTGGACAGCCTGCTCTGGGACACGAGAGTTACGTCTACAAAGTTTTCCGGGTCATAAAATGCTCAAAAATGCACTGTTTTTGCTGAAATAAAAAGCTATAGGTCAAGTACAGGCTAAGGGATGATCAAGAGGATGAAGATCTATCACAAAGAGTAAAGAGTCTTTTGTAGATAAGCTCTTCAAATCTTGAATTTGCTCAGTAAATGAGCAAGAGTAGCAGACCCTCTACTTCGCTTTTGATATAGTCAAAAGCTTTTCGATTTGGTACTCTTTTCTTCAAGAAATGAATAGCAAAATACTACAAACACCAACAAGATACTAGGTTCCCCAGCGGAGTCACCAGTTTGTTGTGGGGAAAAGTATCCGATGCGGATGACCCTATCCCTACTCTAAAGGTGACAGTCTTTAGCAACAACTGAAAGTAAAGTTTTGATGATTTCCTTTATGAAAGTACAGAGAGAATGAAGAAAGATTAACCAACCTGGTGTCTTTCGCTTAGTCGATCCTTATCCTCTCTCTTTGTCTCTTGTTCCCAGCTCCTTGCTCTCTTTGCCGGTCCAGCTACACACAGATCCTGCACAAACAAGAGAGCAAACTACAAGATACATGTACTCATAACTGAAGCATGGATTAGGATGAATCAAATATACATGTAAATACAATACATCAATGCAATACAAGTATATAGGAGAACATGCAAAACTTTATTGATAGAAGTAACAGGGTTCTGAGAAGGTTACAACCAATGATGGCTCCATCCAGCAGCACCTCCCCAGCAGCAAGAACTCTCCTCTTCACCTCTAGTAAAACAATCACCCAATAGCTCTAACTGTAAACCAACAGCACCTCCTTGCTTTACACAAAATTCCACCCTCCTTAGACCTCATAGAAGAGCTCTATATATAGGATAGAAGAAGAGAGGATGAGTTAGCTTGAGACTGACATGAAGCTGCCTTGTGTCCTCTCCCTCTTCAGTTAATCTTCAGTTCTTGAGTCCACTTGGAGATCCTTGCTTACACATGGTGATCAAGTACCTCTTACTCATCACAGGGCGAATCTCATGAACCAAGTGTCAGTTTGGAAGCTTCCTGGGTAGTTGACACCTTACAGGATGACTGTGCCACTTGGCCAATCTCGCCCAGCGCAGGTAGCCTTCATTAATCTTGACTTCCAGCGCAGGTACAAGGAGGGACAGTTGCATTCCAGCGCAGAAGCTCAGTGGAGCAGCTGACATGATCCAAAATAAGCCTGTTTTGAAGTGTTTTCAGGTGGAGAACTGATTGGAAGTGCTGTTGTTTGATGACCTTGTTCTTTTACGGGTAAGAACAACATGTTTAGGGACTGATGATCCCTGTGATTATTGACATTTCATGCTCCATGATGCGAGGCACAAAAATGTCTATAACACTATGGTAGAAAACCTTACTATAAAAATAATCAACAAAATCCATAAGTTGTTGGAAAGGTTTGTGTGCTTCATTTTCACTGAGCCATTGTTGATGAAGAATTTAATTGAATAGTTCACCTCTAGTGATAAGATATTAAATAAAGTAGATCTTTGTCATGACTTCACGATTCAGTACTACATTTCACTACCTATCATATGAGTTCTCTTGTTGTAGGAACATTATTAAATGAAAATTTTGTGCCTCATTAACAACACCCTTATACTCACTAGATGCTCCTTTAGCATGTTCGATAGTTGAGTCCCAAATGTTAGTTTAGACTTCTATTACCTTGTTTTCCTATCAAGCATTGGTGTTGTAATCATGAGACAAATTTTTTCTCTCCCCGGAAGTCAACATAGTTTGATATTCATTCAACAAAAATTTATCCACTAAAGGTAATCCAATTTTCTTAACATATGTAGCTTCCTTCCTCGCACGTTCACTAGGAAATACACTCTGTTTCACTATCACAAATCTACTTCCCCTCATTTCAATGCCCAAATCCTCCTTGTGTATGTCTGTTAGAGCTAATTATACCTTATCTCATTCCCTTTTGACAACCTTTAATGATTGTCCACCTTCATTACATATAAAACCTACATTCGCATAGACGTTATCAAATTTAAAATATCAAGGCTCTCTAGCCTCATCTTTTATCATTAGCTTCCTCTGTTGTTATGGAACTTTCACAGAGTCCATGAGACTTTCCATCCATCTCCTCTCCTCATATTCATCATCATATTTATCAAGGAATTCTCCTTGTTCTAGTCCACAAAGGTGAACATCCTCTCTGGCATACTCATTTTTTATTAGCTCTTTCCTCTCTAACAAGGAACTCAAACTGTGCTTCAAACTCTCTTGAAGCATAGGGCATTTCACCTTTTCTTTCTTAACACCCAACCGTGGTTTTTGTCTCCTTCAATTTCTTGTAGTAGTTGCATCAATATGCAAAGCCTCTCCTTTAACTCAACAAACTCTTTGTCAAATTCCTCTTGATTCATCCTTCCCCTTATGTTATTCATTTTGTCATATTATTTTTCTCTATCATGGATTCCACTTGAACCTTTGTAATCACGATTAGTAGTCATACCAATTCCTCCTTTGTCAGCTTCTATGAGTTGCAATCAAGCCTTGGTAACATGTCATCCCCATTAAATCTTTAACCCAAGACCTCACAAAGCCTTCTCTATAGCTTAGCCTTCTGGTATTCCTATGGTTCTCTCTTATAGAACATGTTTAGGACTCCTTTCCCTTTTGGGATTTTTCATTTTTCTTACCTTCTTTGCATTGAGGACTTCCTTTGCCCTCTACCCTCTTCCAACCTCTGATTGAAGAAATTATGTTACAACTTCTATTACTATAAGGGTTCTTTGCCTTAGGTCTCTCCCTCCTCCTACTACCTATAATTTATCAACATCCTCTAATGGTCAAAATAAAATTATCAAACCAGATTTACCTGTCATATCTCCTCAACATTCAGATCTTTTTTCATTCAAGAACATGAATGGCTCCCTTTTGGCTATCATCACTTCCAACATTTTTTCTCCTTAAAACACAAAGGTATGCAATAATTGAATATACGTGAGCTTCATTCCTTTCTCCTCAACTTTGACATCATTACTGTGGTGTTGTTCACCATCTCCAATTATTCTATTGTATATTTCACCACTTATAAAAAAATTTCTCCCAAGAGCAATAACTTTAATCTGTGCTCTTTGGCTTGCTCTCTCCTCCATAAGTAGTGCAGTCAAATCTCTTGGGTGGCTACAATTTCTCTCTATTCACTTCCTTTATCTCTTGATGCTCAAAGAGTTTTGATGTGCTCTGGCACCTCTCTGATATAGGTAGCTTCCCTAGACTCCGTATGCATTCACCCTAATAGTATTTCTAATGCTTTGTAGAAATATTACGGTAGGCCCATTGGTTCCTTTCACCTTATGGTATCTAACCATTAATCATGTTCACTAAACAAAATTTATTGGAGCCTTGGCACAAAATAAATAAACTGGAACTTGTTATTTGATTATGTGGCAACCTCTTCATTCGATTTCTCTAGCCCCTCATGGGGACGTAACTTATAGGACCATGAGCTCAAGATTGGGTGCTTCTACTATGTGTGACCTTATTGTTTAATGAGGATTCTTAATACTCGTTATTTGATTATTAACCATGAAATTCAAAGAAGGATATGGATTGTAGGGAGCCTCACCTTATGACATCCACTGAGTGGGGGAGGGGGGTTCTCCACTCGCAATTCCAGCTTGAGGTTCCACTCTATCAATCGAATGACAAGGATTTAATGGTGGAGGATTAATGAGAGTCATTGAATTGTAGGGGGGTGATCCTTTACATTAGCAAGGCCGAGGTTCGTAATCATGGTTCCACTCTCTTCTTTCCTTTGGACATGGTTCTTCCCTCTCTCGATCTCTCAATGAATTTTTCTCGATGATAATCAAGTGACCATTTGCAACCCTCTATGATTTCAACAATCTATGCGAATTACTAATGAGTGTATTGCGTTATTTCTAATACGACATTGACTGTGGCGGCTTACATCCAATGAATATCTCAATGCGTCGTCTCCTTAATAGATGTTTCCGAGAGCTACAATTTCATCTTGGATAGTGAGTTAAAGTTTTTACTTGAAATATGGATATGGTTTGTGGGGTTGTTCGACAATTGTCACAACAACGTGATTTCTATATTAGTATTTGAAATTTTGCATGATGTGTTCACAAGCCGACCTCGGGCTACCATGCATCATATGATTTACCCTTTTAGTGGCCTCCTCTAATGTGCTCATTCTCATGTTATTTGTAAAATCTTACCCTTTCTAGGACACATATTAGGACAAGTCTCTTTATTGTCACAGGAACATATCCCCTTCACTTATTTTCATAAGGCATCTAGATGAGTACAAAGGAATCTAGAACACACAAATAATATATATATATATATATATATATATATAAAAACAAAAATTAAAACTTATTTTATTAAATAGAATAGAACATATTTACATAGAGGGTTACACAATCTTCCACTCTGAGCTACAACCTCTCGTGTTCCTCCTCGATCTCCTTGAGTTGTATTAGACTCGAGTTAATTAAATTCTAACTATACATACATTTTTAGTTCCTACTTGCTAGAAAATATCCTAATAGAGTTAGGTGAATTAGACACATTTCTCAAACTAGTAACATCTCAACTTGGCCCTTTTAGCTTTTACAAAGGCACACTTAGTCATAATACCATCTCATCAATATAACCTAATACCATAATAACCCCGATTCTTTTAGGGTTTAGGCACTTGTAATGATAGGAAAGTTTCTTATTCTATATTTATGCACATTTTACATTTGAGGGAATTTCTTCGCCTAGGAAATTTCATGGCCCCTTTGTGTGTAATGAAACATACATTAGTAGAGGTCGATGCTCCTACATCATGGGACCACTGGACTTCCTCTAAGGAAATGCTATCCTAACATCACCTCAAAATCATCCATCGAGATCACTATGAAATCCAAAAATCCCTTCCAACCATGAATATGAACTCTAACATTTGCTAGCAATCATATCACTATCTTAGCCTTGGACTTGTCTACTTTCACCATTATACTGCAGGTTACTATCAACCCAAGTTGTTTAGTCTAAATTTCCTAGAAGAAAATTTGTGAGTCACCTTTGTCAACAAGTATAGGTACTACCTACTTGTTCATCTCCATGTTCCTAAACCACAACTTATTCCTTCAATTGTATTTTTCTTCCCAAAACACCTATCCTCTTAATAGAATCTTCAAATGAACATGAACCATAAAAACTTCACATACCTCTTAACTTGCACATCTCCATCTTAAATACACTATTTAACTACAATACTTTCATTGAGTGGTAGCTTTGATCCCGCCTACCATGACCTCGCCACCTTAAGGCCTCTCGTTGTTGTCTTTTTCCTTCCGGCAGACATTTATCCTCTTGATAGGATATTCAAATGAACATAAACCACAAAAACTTCACATACCTTTTAACTTGCACATATCCATCTTGGGTGCGTTAATGAACTACTTAACTTCCATTGAGTGGTAGTTGTGGTCGCACCTACCACGACCCCAGATCCTCCTACACTCAAAAGATGTCTTTTTGGCCCACGGATCCCTCTGATGTGTAACACGTATGTGTTTCACAACTACCTAATACAATGTTACTTCACACAGATTGTCATCAAACAAAATGCAGTAATAACAGTGTCACATCATCTAGACCCCCAAATTCGTTCACTCGGTGCCAAAATTCATTCCAACCAACTCGTCCTATGACAGCGTGTCACCCGAATCAACTCATCTGCTCAAGGTTCCCACGGGTGCACCTTGGCACCCTTGGGGCGTAACCGATGTAGAAAGCCTCCAAACAAATTAAAGTTCTAAAACTTATTTCACAATCAACATCGCTATGCTTCATGCGTGACAATGACTAATAATATAATAAAATTGTATATTTCCCAACTTTAATTTATATTAAAAAAGACTCCGGGCAGTTGATAGTAATCGGATTGTGGAGCCATGACAGTGGCAAGATGCACGATTCCGTTTATTTATAAAGACAGGGTCCTACGAAGAAGAAAAAGTACAAAGAAAATTAAAGTTATGAGAATAAATATTGCCGCCGCCGAGGATTACGAAGGATTCGAAGTCACAGAGACATTAAACATCACCAAAGATCTTGTTTCAAGGCAGTTTCATATGGAAAAATATTAAATATATGTACTAAAATAATGAATAGTTTATTGCTTTATTTATCTACTTCATTTAATATTATATTATTTATATTCAATAGATCAAATGGAAAAATAGTAAATATAATTATTGATTATTTGATGACGTTTAATAAATAAAAAAATTATGATAAGAATTTTTAATCATGGTTTTGTTTTACACTATTTAAAATGGATTTTTGAAAATATAAATTATTTAAGCATTAAAAAATATTATTTTAAAAACATTTTATAAAATATTCATAAACAATATAAATATATATATATAAAATCAGTCCTTTTTATAAATTCACAAATGGTGGACGGGATTTAAGATGCTTGGCCTAAAATACCTTAACATCTTGGTAATCAGTGATCAATACCTTAAGTCCTTAGGAACCAACCACATGAGGAAGAAGTTAATATGAGGGAGCTTTAAAAAAAAAAATTATTTGATGGTAATAATTAATTTTGGAACATCAAAAATTAAATAATTAGAAATAAAATATTATTATTATTATTGATGTTGGTTAATCACCATCATTAATATCTTATATAATTTTTTATATAATTTTTTGATAAATTTTAGATATCGAATAAAAAATACCAAAATAATAAATAAAAAGCGCCACATATTTCACTTGATGTGTCTTATTATAGAGATTCATGACAAGTGTGTCGTTTATAGAATATGATGACAAGCCTGTCTTTATTGACGGAACGTGTTGATTAATCTTTTGATCATTCTTCTGATGGACTAAAAGTGATCATTCTTGCTTCACGGCAAATTCCACTGTTTTTGAATTTGATATTTGATTTTTAATTTGAGCTTTCCATTAAAGTTAGGGCCGGCTCTTCATTTATTCACTGAAAGTGAATTTTCTGTGCTTTCAAAGTCTTTGAATTGTGCCTTCAAAGTCTTTTAGAGATTGATGTTCGATGTCTGATTGGGATGTTCCGATAGAATATATTTCCATTGGTGATTAACTATTAGTTTTTTATCTAACTATTAACACAACTGTATTAATAAAAATAGTTGATATAGAAAATAAGAGTCAATTTAATGTATACTATATTATAAATATGTTATTATATATTAATATTAATGATGTATCAAATATATAGTATATTATAAATTTAGCATTATAAATTTTAATATTAATATATTAAATAAGTATTTTATTAATAAACTAATTATTAATAAAATAATATTTCTGGATTAATATTAGAAATCCAAAAATTAATAATTTCTATGATTACGGTTAAATTAATATTATAAATTCAAGGGATTAATAAAGGTAATGTTTAATATTAAAACTTAGAATTAATATTTAACCCAAAGGATTAAATGCTAGCATTAATATTAAAACCAAGGGATTAATAAACCCTAAGATTAATATTATAAATTCTTGGTTTTGATTTATCTACGTCTACTAACCACCCAAATCTAAAAGTGTAAGGAAATATTTTTCAATGTCCATCCCTTATGATTGGCTATAATTCCACTCTCTTCGTTGAAATTCATCCAAACCCAAATGAATTTTCGTTGTTCTTGTGAAAGGATTAATAAACCCTAAGATTTATATTATAAATCCAAAGGATTAATAAAACCAAGAGATTAATAAACTCAAGGAATTATTAATATTATAAGCCCAATGATCAATAAACCCAAGGGATTGATATTAAACCGTAAGATTAACATTATAAACCATAGCATTCATATTAAATCATATGAATATAAAATATAAGATTAATCTTAAACCTTAGTATAAATATTATAAACCCTAATATTAATATATCAAAGCTAAAATAAATATTATAAGCCTTAACATATTATGAATTAATATTGTAAACCAAAGGGGTGAATATTATAAATCTAAGAGATTAATAAATCTAAATAATTAATTTTATAATATGAAAGGATTAATAAACTTAAATGATTATTAATATTATAAACCCAAGGGATTAATATCAAACCATAGGTAGAAACTCTAAGATTAATATTATAAACCTAAAGAATAAATATTAAATTATAACATCAATATCATAAGCGCAAAGGATTATAAACCACAAGATTAATACCAAACCCTAGGATAATATTATAAATCTTATGATTAATATATTAAAGATAAGATCAATACTAATATATATCAAAGGGATTAATACACCCAAGGGACTATTAATATTATATACTCAAGAGATTAATATTAAACCCAAGAAATTAATATTATAAATCTCAGAATAAATATTAAACCATTGAAATATAAAACCTAAGATTAATATTATAATCTCAAGGGATTATAAATCTAAGGGATTAATATTAATATGATCAACCCAAGGGATTGATAAACCCAGTGGATTAATAATATTATAAACTCGAGGGATTAATAAGCCCAAGAGATTGTAAACCTTAGGACAAATATTATAAACCCTATTATTATAAACCTTAATATTAAAAATCGTAATATTAATATTATAAAACTTGGGATTAATATTATAAAACCTAATATTAAACCATAATATTGTAATGCAATATAACCTTGTGACAATGAGTGTTAGATTGATTGTTGCATTGAGATAATGTTTGTGAGAATGTGATGTTGGATGATATTATAAAATAAATGGATTATTAATATTATAAACCCAAAGGATTAATACACAAAATGGATAAATATTATAAAATAAAAGGGGATTAATATTGAACCCTAGAATTAATATTATAAAACGTCGAGATTAATATCAAACCATAGGAATATCAACCCTATTATTAATATTATATACTCAAATGATTAATAAACCAAAGGGATTACTATTTAAAACACATGGGATTAATATTAAACCTTTTGATTAATATTATAAACTGAAGGGATTATGAACTTTGTGATTATTATTACAAACCTTAAGATTAATATATCAAACCTAAAATTGTAGAAATAGCTCGAAATTTGCACTTCCTAATGAATTCATACTAATAACAATAGACATGAATTTCTTCTACTCAATCTGCGGAAGAGAAATGATATGATAGAAACACATGCAATGACATAATCACAATGAATACTGTTTTTTACTAGGGTTCCCAACTTGGAAAAACCCCTCCTCTAGTCTCATTTTCAACTAAGGATTTAAATTCCACAGGCTTTGAATAAGCCTCATCTTTCTTCTTCATGAAATAGATCCAACTTTTGTGGGAAAATTCATCAATAAAAATCATATAATACATGTGCTTTGCAGTTGAGACTATAGAAAATTTTCCACACACATCTTAGTGAACTCACTCTGAGATATATTGAGCTCTGATATCTTAGTCGTGGAAGGAGGATTTAACATATTTTCCAAGAATTCATCACTTGCAAACATCATTTTGATCAAGGGTGCATTATGGAAGTCCAATGGTGATATGTTTCATTATTTTCAATTCCCCATGTTGTACGTGTCCCATGCACCTATCGTAGATCTCTCCAAAATATTGGCCCTAAACATGTTCTTCTTTGTTACTCAATGTAGCGCATGCATCCACCTATAGCTTTTCCAAAATTTTAATTCGAACATTAATTTATATTACTTGTACAGCAACAACATGCTTCAGATAATTCTTCCCTCTATTGAACACCACATCATATCCTTTGACTTCAAGTACAACTATTGAAATTAGATTTTTCTCCAAACAAGGCACATACATCACATTATTTAGTTAAATATGGTAACTTGACTTCCTCTTAAATATGACAATGTCAATCCCTTTAGTTCTATACATTCCATCATCTCCCTCTATGTGTAATTGTAGGTCCTTCTCCTTTAATCTATTGACTAACTCCTTATCTCTTGTTATATGAAATGAAGCACCAAAGTCTATGTGTCATATAATACCTCATACAATACTTTCCATGCAAGTAATGAGGGTGAAATCCAACTTGAATTGTGATGTGACATCATATCCTCCTGCTCCTCCTACACACTTCTTACTGGATTTCTTGTGTTGAGACTTCGTTGCATAGTGTCCATATTCATGGTAGTGAAATCATTTAATTTTATTAAGGTCTTTCCTCTTTCCATGGTTTTAACTATTTTCGTCCATGCCTTAGACCTTTCTTCCTTTGGTTTTATATCCTTTACCTGTTAAAGTAATTTTTCTTCCTGATCAAATTTCACTGTGACACCATCTCTAGTGCTTCTTCTAATCTCCTCATGCACCAAGTTAGGCCAAAGACTCTTCTAATCTAGGAGCTTGTCATTTCCATTAACTGAACCCTCACAGTTATGCTGGGACTTCAAAAGACCAAGGAGTGTTGAGCTCACAGGTTTAGATGATGGTAAATTTAATCAAAGTTATCCAAGTTCATCTCTCACCCAAGTGGATCTAGATAGGTATTGAACAACAATTTCATTTTTACTCATTCGAATGTTCCTACGTATTATTTTTGAATGTCACTTTCTTGGCATCATTACTACTTTATAATGTTTTTGTAAGGTTTTTCCACATTGCATAAGCAATCTCCTTTCCATGCAAATTCAAAAATCCATTGAAAGACATTGTTTCTACACTAGATAAATTCATGCACTTGAATTCCTGCACCACAAATTTGCTATTTGAAATTTTTCTGAGAGATGATGAGGAACCTGTTTTCTATGTAGTTTTCAATAGCTCTAATAGTATGTATAAATAACTTGAAATTTGCAATTACAAATGAATTCACACTAAAAACAATAGACACAATTTTCTTCCACTAAATTTGTGAATGGAAAAACATACAATAGAAACACATGCAATCATTCAATCATAATGAACATAATTGTGCCAGGGAACCAAACTGGGAAAAAACCCTCCTCTGTTTGTATTATATTACATGAGAAAAATTATCTATTACAACGAAAACTGCAATCCTTGAAGCTCAACTTGCACTGCACCACTAATATCCTCCTCTTGAGTCTGTTTTGCGTAATACTTAGGAAAAATCAGCTTCTTGTTTCCTCCTATTTAATTCCACAATTCTTTCTCCTAAATAATAGGGAATCTCCTATTTTGTATGCAAATACCAGGAGAATAAGCTCACCTTCTCAAAGCAAACTATGTACACTCACTAGTGTACAATAATGATTAAAATTATGTAGTTTTCCTCAACTCCACTAGGCAATTCGAATTGCATCCATGACTAGGGCTATTTTTAGTAAATTGACTATTTAACTTAGAAATCAGTGAGTTAACAATAGTTACAACTACTCAAGTGAACTCATACTGACTATATTCTATACTAAAGCTTATATAACTAATTTTCACTAAATATAAATCCATTATATTTCTAAATCTTAGCAATCAACGCATGGAAAACTCTACTTCTTTCTCACAAACTCAAATGGACTCACTTAATTGAGCGACTTGGCCATGTCATTCCTGCTAACTATCTCACAACTCATCTTGCTAACATGGAGATTAGAATTTCTGCATTTGACTAAAGAACACGTCAAATAAAGTCGGTTCTTGCTACAATTTAACAAAAATTAATATTATAAACCCAAATATTATAAAACCTAAAATAATATTATACATATACGATATTCTTATTATAAACGCAAGGGATTAATAATATTATGAAATCAAGGGATTATAAACCCTAATATTAATACTATAAACCAAAGGGATTATTAATATTATAGTCGTGATATCAGACCCTAATATTGCAATGTAATGTAACATTATGACATCTATTGTTATATTTAGACAATGTTTGTCACAATGCGACATTGGATAATATTATAATACTAAGGGATCAATACACAAATGATATTAATATTATAAACCTATTGGTTTAATATTAAACCATAGGATTAATATTATAAACTCGAGCATTAATATCAAACCCTAAGAATATAAACACTAAGGTTAATATTATAAATACTAATATTATAAATGCTAATATATTATAATGCATATTATGTATTAGTAACACAAAACCAATAGAATAATATTAAACCCTAGGATTACTATTGTTAATCCAAGAGATTACAAAGCATAGGAATAATATCATAAACCCTATGATTATAAACCCTAATATTAAAATTATAAACCCAAGGGATTAATATTATAAAACCAAGATATTATTATTAAACCCTATGATTAATGTTATAAACTCTAGGATTACTATTAAACCTTGGGAATATAAACGTTAATATTAATATTATAAACCTAAGAGATTATAAACATTGCAACAATGATTGTCATATTGAGACAATGTTTGTGACAATGCGACATTGAATAGATATATGTATCATCCCAAGGTCAAATTATTAAACCACTAATATAAAACCCTAATATTATAAAACCTAATATAATAAACCCAAGTTTAAAAACCTAACATTAAATCCTAATTCTATAATGTTGCAATGCGACACTTAATAAATTGCAATGTAATGTAAAAATATAACAATGATTATGATAATGATTGTTGGATTGAGAAAATGCTTGTCATTATGCGACATTGGAAATATTTTTCTACCATTTTTATATCACAATACTAAACCCTAATATGAAACCCTGGGATTATAAACCTTAATAGTAATATTATAAACCCTAGGATTATAAACTTGTTTAATATATTAAATAGTATGTTTAATATATTAAATATGAAGATCAATATTATAAACCCGAAAACTATAAACCCTAAGATTAATATTATAAATTGTAATATTAATATTATAAACTGAACATATTGTTTTTTTATCTAGTAGACTAACCTAAGTACCCACGGGGGGTTTGAACCGGTGACCTATCGCAAGGAGTGCCTTAACAGCGCACCCATTCACCATCAATCCAAAGCCCCGTGGGCTAAACTGAACATATTGTTAATATTGTAAACAAATGGTATTAATAAACCAAAGGGATTAATATTAGAAATCCATGGGATTATAAACATTGTGATAATAATTTACATATTGATTAATGTTGTAAACCATACAATTAATATTAAAACCTAGGATTAATATTATAAACCTAAATATCTATTATACACCCTAATATTGCAATGTAATGTAACTTTCGGACAATGATTGTCATTGATTGTCATAATGAGACAACGTTTGTCATAATGTGGCATTTGATAGACTTTGGTACCATTCCAATGTCACAATATTGATTCCTAATATTAAACCTTAATATTATAAAAACAAATATAATAAAATGTAAGATTAATATTATAAACCCAAGGGATTAATAAACTCATTGCACTAATGTTATAAACCCAATATTAAACTCTAATATAAAACCATAAGATTAATATTAAACCCTAAGTTTAATATATTAAATATTAATAAACTTCTATGAACGGTGGGATTAATATTATAAATCCATGGGATAATTTTAAACCTTAGGCTTAATATTATAAACCATAATATTCAACCCTAATATTTGGTTCACTATGTTAAATTATGTCATCTTGTTGTGACATAGTAAACTTAATAAACAGTGGTGAAGGTTGAATAGGATAACCATGGCTAACTCAGACTAAATATAGTAAAACATTGTTGACTATGATTGTGTATGTTCGGCTAAAGTTAATTAATTAGTCAATTAAACATTGTTGACTAAGGTTCGGTATATTTCTTGATAATAAATTACTAATAAACCTTAACATTACTATCATTAATATTTAATTAGTAAATATGAAATATTTATTAATTTTATTAATATATACTATTACAAAGATTTTTATATTATTAATACGTTCATTTAAATCTATATAATAAAGATGAATATTAAAGTTAATGAACTATATTCGTAAATCTTATTAAACTTTATTATTATTAAACCTTAATATTAATATAAATTTTTTGTTTGCTTGAATCATATAGATTTAAACCTTGAATTTCATAATATATATAAGACTTCATAACATAATGGTGGCCAACTAAGCTCCCTATCTAAAATTAACATTAATATTATTAATAAAGTTATTATACTTTATTAATAAATTTTATTAAATAGAAATATTGTATTTTATAAATAAATAATTAATAAACATTAAATTTTATTAAGAAACCTTATTACTAATTATTAATAATTATTTTTAGATGTAGGAGGAATTTCAAATGTTTAAAATTCAAAAATGGTTTGGATGATTAAGATTTGATAACCCAAAATATTCTTCACGTAATTCCATATCCTAAGCCCTCAATTAACAGTTTGGTTAATCAAATGTCTCATTTTTTAGTTACAATAATTTATATGCCACAATATTGGTGTCAATGTCATTTATGCCTCCTATTTTCTGTCTCTTCAAATCCATTGTGTTTGTTGGAAAATGCAATTCCTAATTGTCTTATTTGTGACTTTCTATGTAAAGGAGTATGTTCCTATTTTATAGGATTGGTTATATCTATATGCCCCTAATTTGTTGTGTGGTTGAGATATTATCTCGACCAATTGATTGTGGCTCCAAGATAGTTTCCCTATCTTGAGAAAACACTTCTTATATATATTTAATACGATAATTGATCAAAGAATATAGATTTCCTTATTAAAATTTAACATGGTATTAGAACCCGTGAGGACCTGAAGACTTGGCCCCTCTTGAGAAAAGGGAAATAAAAAATTTCGCCAATGTTTAAAAATTTAACATGGTATCAGAGCCCACGAGGGCCTCAAGGCTTGGGCTTGGCCTTGGCCTTGGCCCCTCTTGGGAAGAGGAAGAGGGAAATAAAGAGTTTCGTCAATGTTTGTTTCTCCATTTATTTTTTGGATTGTTTGTCCATCTATTGAAGTTGAATGAGGAGCTAAGTGTGTTGACTATGGTCCTCCCTCACATGTCTTGGATTGGTTGGTGTAATTTCCAGATTTGCACATCCATTTTGCCATAGATGGAATCCAACTCCCTTATTCCATGTGGAGTACCGCTCGTTGGTCAATTGATTGTGCTAGTGGTGAGGTCGCTAACTTAGAGTGCCTTCTTGGATAGTGTTGCGACTGAGGAGATCAAATTGTGAGAGTGGATTTTGGACTAAATAAATGTGTATTCCCATGTGGTATGTCTAGCTTGAGAGAGAAGCTACAGGATCGAGTCTGAGGTGTGACATGATTGCGAAGCATGCACATCCCATGCGGATAAGTTTGTCGAGCCTAAATTGTGCCAACATGAAAGTAGTGGAATTGAATGGGCGGCTTATTTGGCCTAGTGAGGAACGACAGAGCTCGAATGGAGGATTTTTAATTATGTGCAACTCTAATGGAGTTTTTTTAATTCTACATCACCTAGTTGTTTTGAGTGAATATGGAAATGAATTGGCTATGGAGTCTTCCTCGATTGGAAACACGAACTACAGTTTGCAGCTTTTTGTGCCTGCTGTGGTAGAGTTTCTTAAACAATTTGAGAGTGTTGTTGAAGGCATCAAGAAAAAGAATAATGATTTTGTTGTTTGCATGCGAGAGATGTTGCGAAGGACTCGGATAGCCGTTTGGGTGCTCCTCTAGAATTGTGTCAGCAATGATTCTTCATTGTTGCAGTTCGACGACCAATGTGATGAGGCATGCTTGGAAGCCCTGTGAGCGAGTACCATATGCCAATCAACGACGATGGAGAGCTGACTATAGTGGAATGAGCCTGGATATTTGTCACATAGTGTGGGCACTTACACTACTACATGTAGGGGGTTTTTAAGACAATATTTAAGGCACTTTTCAAGTCAATTGTTTTAACTTGAGACAAAAAGAAACTTGTTATTGTCTTAAATATTGTCTCTAAGCGGGTGTGGAAAAATTGAGTGTATCAAAATTTTATTGTCTTAAAAATTTTTGTCTATAAAGACAATATTGAACACATATTATTATTGTCTCTATAAAGACACATGAATTATTGTCTCTTAAGAGACAATTTCTTTTGTCTTTCTAGAGACAATTTATTTTGTCTTTTTAGAGACAATTACATTTTTGTCTCTTTAGAGACAATAGTTAAGATTAAAAACATACTCTATAGAGATTATAGGTACATAATTTCAACTATTGTCTCTCTAGAGACAATATGAAAAAATATATCTAAAAAATTAAATAAAATCTTTTTAAATGTTCTACAATTACATTTTTGTCTCTTTGGAGACATTAGCTGAGATTAAAAACATATTGTCTATAGAGACTATTGGCCCATAATTTCAACTATTATGAGAATATGAAAAAAATAAAAATAAAAAATAAACAAAATCATTTTAAATGTCTTTTTACGGTGGTTTCAACATTTAAAGTTCCCAAATAATTATTCTAATTAGCTTAAATCTCCGTTGTTTATGGTAAAGAAAATATACAATTTTTTTGAAGTTAACAACAAAGTCATTTTAAATCTAAAAGAAAAAAAAAATTCCAAAACTTAACAATTCTCGAAAGCAACCTTGAAAATAATAAGACGACACACTTAGATTTTCTGAATGACTTATATTTGCTGAAAATATATTCATGCCATTGAATGTCATTGAATTTGAACATGCAAGATCCTCTGTTGGAATTTCATTTCATGATATATTAGGAGGAAAAATAAAAGTGTTCAACATTTCTCCATCCTACAAGAGAGTTTACTCCAGTGCAAAGCTAAGTCCTTGAGAGTAACAAGAAATAATATTAGTTTCTGAGCATCAGTTGAATAATCATAACTTCTACACAAAATATCAAACTCGAATAGAAACAAGTCAGGATCTTCATGAACTTTACCATGGAAATGAGGGAGAGTTGATGGCGAAATGTTCTTCATTTGTGCCATAGTATCTGCGTCCACAATTCGAAACATAAACATGGATTGTTTCCCACTTACCTGGTTTTCATTAGTCCTTTCCTCATGATCTTCATGGTCTGCTATTGTTTCGCTTTTGCTCCCAACAGACTGAACCACACTTGAGCTGTTTTCACCAGAACCCAGGTGGACTATTCCTGCATGATGGGTTTGAATTGGATTGGGCTTCCTACACACAGAATGAGACCCAATATGAGAATGGTTTTTAGAATTATTTCGGCCATTAGTGGGCTTCGAACCCCTATGTTTTCTAGGCATTCATTTCAAAAAAGAAAGAAAAATAAGCAAAACAATTTCTAGTAAAAATGCTGTCAGAAATCAATCAACACTAGTAAAATTCCTTCAATGAAGCTTTTCTAAAAAATACTGCAAAAGTGAAGGAAAAATTACCTCTATAGTACAATCGGAAAATTATTACCAAATCAAATCGCCTCCTCAGGAATGGAACCAAAATGTTGGGTGCAGGAATTGCACTTAAGAAAACTCCTCAACACTTAATTGTCAACCCACGGGATTCATAAACTTAGAGACAAGGCACATGCAATGCCAGAGATGGTATGAATATTTCTAATGTCAATCCCTACTTTCTTTAAAGGAAATATTGAAAAAGCAAACTAAAGAAAGAAAAATGCAACTTAAACCATCAAAATAATCTAGACTAGAACAAGGAAGAATGCATTTGCAAAAGAGATTTTAAAATAAAGGAGCAATCACTCTAGCTAACTACTGATTAACTACTGAGTGTGTGTTTTTATTTAGCAGAGACACTTTAGTAGTCTCAACAGATGGGCCCTTCCAACTTGCTTATATAGAGATTTCCTTCTTGCACTGATCTATCTGGCACCGGTGCAGTCTGCTTACACTACTGCAAGAATAGAAATTTATGCAGAGGGTATGAATAGTGTCTGTACTAAAGTTGTTTTCCTTCATGCAAGGGCTTGAACTTTCTCAAGTTCAGAGCACTCAGATCCTGTGACAAGAAACTAGTTCTTGCACGAGATCAAAGCTTCTTACACTTAGTATTTAATTCTTAAAATAAGAGATTAACTACTGCAAGTGCTGTGAAATCAAATTACACACATAAAAATGAATGTTTTTTATTTTAAGAAAGTGGAGAAATAAAAAAAAAATCTATATAATTTATCCTGTCATGAAACATTAATGAAAGCAAGAAAATTGTTGGAAGTAAACTTAAAAGGCTTGATGCATCACACCAACATGCACTGGTGCAGGTTCATTTCTCCTGCTTGGATCAGCCGAGAAAATCAAATCAAACAGAACTACAGAAAGTGAATAGCACACCAACGTGCACTAATGCAGGTTTATTTCTCCTGCTTGGACCAAGCGAGGAAAACCAAATCAAATAAAACTACAGGAAATGAATAGCACACCAACATGCATTGGTGCAGGTTAATTTCTCCTGCTTAGACCAGGTGGGGAAAACCAAATCACACAAAACTATAGGAAATGAATAGCACACCAGCATGCACTGGTGCAGGGCTATTTCTCCTGCTTGGACCAGGTGGGGAAACCAATCCAAAATCAGATGCAGGAAAATAAATTCTATCTACTTCACGCTACGGCTCTGCTTTCACTCAAACAGGAATTCATGTGTTGTACATTAAATCACACTTGGCAGTAGAAACACAAATTATAAGAACAGAAAATAGGGTAAACATGCTGAGTTGGCTGGACCCTAGCCAACCAGCCCGTTTCCCTTTTAAATAGAAATGTTGCTCAGCACTTTATCAATTCATCAACTTCAAACTAAACTACGATTCATGAAAACACAAGGCAAAGCTCCCTTCTTATTAATTCATAGAGGAAAATACATGTGTGATTACACAGTCCGGCCTGGATTTGGGTGATAACAAAAATACAACCCTGTTGCGGCCTTCCTAGTTATATCTCTATTCTATACAAACTTATCAAGGACTATCACATCCTATTTACATTCCTTGTTATATAGATCCTTGGCCAAAGGCCAAAAGGATCGATTAAGGGATTACATAACTGATATGCAAAATTTATCTTTCAGCCTTCAAAATTAGGAAGTTTAAAAAACTAGCCATAGCAAATGTCCAGCTATTCGTTCTTCATAAATCCCATCTCAAATACCTCTAGATTTCCTTGTTGTCGTAGCTAGAGCTCAGCTGCCTTCAGATCTAACCTATTGTTGTGGTTGAAGCAGCACAAAACAAGGTGGTGATCAAGGAGGTTCGGATATGCTGCAAAGATTCGTTGTGTTGGTGCTGGTGCGAGATCTGATCATGTACTAGGATCAGCAGTCATGGTAAGCACTTGACTATCAAACAAAATTGGAGATATCGATAAGTTACAAGAGTGATTATAAGCAAGAAATCACGTGAAACATAATTAATTAATGCTAAGTGAAGTTTAAAATATGAAATATAAAGTTCATCCGAAATATGTCATCGTTCTTGGACTAGTGCAAGATGAGGGCTTATAAATGAGGTAAGACACCAGTAAATGGTCATGATTTAGGAAGGGAAAAATGGTCAAAAGGAAGAAAATTAGGGGGCTAACAATGATATGGTTAAAAAATTCATTGAGCGCATTTATCACATCTACCAACAAGTCCATGACATATTAGATAGGTCAATGCTAAGTAAAATCAACATCATGATCAACATCAGGTGCCACATAACTTCCAGATGGGCAAAAAAGTTTGGTTAAATTTGCAAAAGGATTGCCTCGCTTGGCCCAACCGCAAGCTTATCTCGCTCTGATATCGGCCATAGACCATCACCAATGTTGTTGAATACAATTATTTCGAGCAAAATATCCCACCATTCCCTAGACTACATCTAGTGTTCATTGTGGTTCACCTTCAGCCATACTTTCCACCATTACTGGACACATCAGACATTGCAGAACATCTCACACCAACTGAGCTAAGCCTAGACTTCATGGAACAGGCGACAACTGATCAGATCATGGACACGTATACCAAGAACACTCACCATCAGAAGATCCAACTATATCAAGTTGTAAAGCTGGCCAACCCCTGCAACAAGGCAAGTGGTTCACCAGGGATGAAGTTGAGTAGAAGTTTCACCATCTCATGGAGGCACTCAACATAACGGGGACCATTTAATCCTAAGGGGAGAGGACTGATCTGGGTGGATATTGGTGGCCACCCACCTATTCCACTTGGACCTCCACCATTGTTACTTCAGTTTCCGTAATTGTAACACAAATTACTATTTTTGGCATTTCTTAGGGTCCCCAACTTTCAGAGTCGTTTTGATGACCTAAACAACATATTTTTTTTGGAAAATGGGAAAACAAGAGTCTTTTAATTATATTTGAATTCCAAATTTATATCCCTCAAATAAATATTTCTAACAAGGTATTGTGCACATCAAACAGAGATCATATGCCAAATTGAGGACCCAGGGAAGTTGATGTAACTAATTGAACGAGGCCCACAGTTTTGGTGCTTCATCTCGTAGGGTTAGATTTTTTGATTTTTATGGTTTTCCATTGTTTCTCAATAATAAATAGGCCTTTGAGCCTCATTGTAACATTGTTCAAAGGCATTTAGCTGACACATCTCTTCTCAAAGATAAACTACCATCACCCAAGCTAGTTTATTTCCATTATGGATGTAAGTATATTTTAGTTCTTTGATATTAATGAAATGAAGTTTATTTTTTGTTTCATATCTATGTTTATGTTTATATCTATATTCTTTTGTGTTCCTGCAAAATTCTAGATCATTTGTAGACCCCACTTCCTTAAGTGGGGCTAAGAGGTCGGGTCATGTCATAGTAAATCTTCGTCTCATGTTTACCTAGGTAGGCTAGTGAAGTTAGGTAAATGTAAGAGGGGTAGTTACAAAGCCTTAAATACTTGTGTCAATTTTCTCTTAGGCTCTTTCAAATTACTCCTGAACACTATGATATCATTTAAGTATACCACAACAAAGCTATCTAAGAACAGATGCAAGACCTCATTCATCAAAGTAAAAAATGTAGAATACAAATTGCTCAAACATAAAGGCATAACAAGGAATTCATAACTTCCATATCTTGTTACCATGGATATCTTAGGTTCATCACCCTCTACAATATAAACATGATAGTAACACTATCACAAATCGAGCTTCGTGAACACTTTGGATTTATGAAACTTATTGAAGTAATATGCTACTAGTGGAAGGGGGTACTAGTTCTAGAGTATATAATTGTTCAAATGTTAGTATTCAATACACATCCTTAGTTTATTCATGTCCTTATACTTATCAAAGAGTATAGGAACACCATAAAGGGAATTGAGAAGGACAAAGGAATCCAACATCAAATAACTTTGTCAATTGCTTCCTCAACTGATCCAACTCTTGTCATGACAACCGATAAAGAACTATTGTTGATGGTGGAGGACCAAGCTCAAGCTCAATATGATGGTTGAATACTATTCTTAGAGGGAACAACTTTATAAACTCATCAAACATATTGTTTGCACATCACTCCAACATATTATAAGGTTTTCATGGAATTGGAATCCCCATTCCATCATCTCCTTCTTCCTTAAGCACTACTACATATATCTAGGCATTTGAATTTTGTTCTTCTCTTTTCATGATTTGTGCAAACATCAACTACACCTTCTCCTTTTACTTCTCTCATGTGTCTATGTGAACAACCCATTTGATGTTGTCATCTAAGATAATGAGTTGGTCCATCCATGGTATTTGGATAATATAGCCAAATTCTTTTGAATACCTATGCATTCTCCCTCCTTCTCCTTCTAATGCTTGGAAATAATATTAAGGTAGGCCACTTGGTTCCTTTACCCCAATGGAAGCCAACCCTTATCAATGTTCAATTTTCATACTTTAATTGATCCTCAGAAAAAAATCTTCACGAGGGAACACGTTACATCACTATGTTTCCTTCCCCTTTCCTGATTTCTATACCCCATTCAAGGGACTTAACTTATAGAACAACGAGCTTGACACTAGTCGCTTTCAATGCATGTAGCCTTTGCATTTAATGACCAATTTTAACCAAGAAAAGAAATAGTCGATGTGGGTTGCGAGGTGCCTCCCCATGGCACATTAGCTAAGAGGGTGGGGCATCTACAGTTTCAAATCTAACTTAAGGTTCCACTCTATTGATTGAACAACAAATATTTTGTGGTGGAGCATCAAAGACTCCCGCTGATTGTGGGGGGGGGGGGGGGGTGGAGAGTGATCCCTGATGTTAGTGAAGAGGGTGTGTCTGCAATGGAGGCTCCACTCTCTTATGACCTTTGGATGTGGTCTGACACCCTATTAAGCTCTTAACAAATTTTTCTCTGTGGTAATCACATGATAACTCAAAATAATCAATGATCTCAACACTTTGTATCGACTAATAATGAGTTTAATGACTTACTAATGGTCCCACATTCTGTGTGGTGCATTACACCTGATGAAAATCTCAATGTTGCAGCTCCTTAATTGATCTTAATGAGAGATAAACATTATCTTTAGAAAAGAAGTTTTCCAAAGGAAATTTGGTTGTTGTTTTTGGCGTTGTTCCTTGGTTGTCACTGTAGTGTACTCATTCTACTAGTATCTGATTTGCATAGTTTGTTCACAACCTGATTTTGGCTAACCATGCATTTCAGGTTGTGCCCCTTCAAAACCTTCTCTATTGCGCTCGTTCTTGTGTTATTAGCAAAATATTCAGCTTTTGAAGATGAGTATTAGAAAGATTCTTTATTATCAGTAGAACATATCTTGTGCACTCATTCACATAGAGAATTGAGATGACTACAAGGAATCTAGATCACACATATAATATATATGTAAAACAAAAATTAAAGCATGTTCTAATAACGATAACTTAACATATTTACACAAAGGGTTACATAGTCTTCCACTGTGAGGTACAGGCTCTTGTGTTTCTCCTCAACCTCCTTGAGCTCTACTCCTCTAAAGCTAATAAAATTCTAATTGTACATACATGAATGGTTTCGAATCGCTAGAAAATATCATAATAGAATAAAGGTGAATTGGAAATCTATCCCAAACTACTAACACTTCAACCTAGCATTTGTCACATTTACAAAGGCCAACTTGGGAAAATATTAGTGCACCAAAACAACCTAACAACCTAATAACACAAATTATTTTACTTTGTGGATAGTTGTGATTACATGAATTTTTCTTATTCTATAATTTTACACAATTTACGTTTGAGGGAATTTGTTCCCCTACGAAATGTAATGACCCCCTTGGGTCCAATGAAAATAGCTAAGTTGGGGTTGATGCCCCTACATCAAACTCCCAAGGTTGAAAATTTATGACCTCCTTGTCATATGTCTTCCAATTTGTTCTAGTCCTTCTCGATCCCATACTTTGTCTTATTTATAGTCATGATCTTGTTCCACATGCTCTTTTTCTATCATAAATCTTCAAAGGTCCAATTTTGTGATTTTTTGTGGTCTTCTCACTTTGCTAATGTAATCCTTTACAACTAGTCTTAATATAATATTTGTGGCTTCCTTCCCTTCATGTATTATGACCTTTTATTTAGTGATTGCTTTTCCCATTATTCCACCATTATATCAAGGTTGACATTTGAGAAAAACATAATCTAGAAAATCTAGTTAGGGTTCTTTGGAGAGGCATCCTTTTTTAATACGTTTTTTGAAAAACTTTCACTACAACCATGCACCATTTATTGTGTTCTCCTTCACCACCATTTTCCTTAAATTTCCCCTCTTCTTTAATGAGATTTATTCTTAATTCAATGTAGGGTCACACATCCTCTTTCAAGACCTTGTATGCTTTGGTAATTATAGCGCTTTAAACCAATTCAGGATTCCTTCATATTATTGTTCAAATTAGACGGTCTTCTCACTTCCATTCTCGTTAACTATCTTTCTTGAGATTTATTCTTCCTTCAATATTCCTCTTGAAGAATATTCTACTGCGTCTAATTCCTTCTTCCTCCAGGAGATGATTTTTCTTTTTTCCTCTTTGAATATTTTCTTGCTTCCTATAAATTTGTAGACCATTTATTTCCTCATCAATTGTAAATTGGAATTGTTTCCACCATATTTCCCCTTCACCTATCAAGGTAACGATAGAAAATGATGTTGGGCATGAGAAAAATATCTTATTTATCACTCTATATGGACTTTCTAACCCAAATTCTCTAAATGGAAGAAACCCCTCCATTAACATATAAACAATGAATCCACTAGACCACACCTCAACTAAAGTACCATCATATTTCTTATGGGTAAAAACATTAGGTGCCTCAGAATTTGGTGTTATACCAATTTTGTGCACAAGACCATCTTCCCCTAATTGTTGGGGTGAGGCACTTAATAAAAAATATGATATTTTCAAGTTTGCATGAGAATCAAGGAGAACATTTCCAAGATTTAAATTTCTATGGTAGAAAACATTACTATAAAAATAATCAACAAAATCCATAAGTTGTTGGAAAAGTTTGTGTGCTTCATTTTCACTGAGCCATTGTTGATGAATAATTTAATTGAATAGTTCTCCTCTAGTGATAAGATATTAAATAAAGTAGATCTTTGTCACGACTTCATGATTCAGTACTACATTTCACTACCTATCATATGAGTTCTCTTGTTGTCGGAACATTATTAATTGAAAATTTTGTGCCTCATTAACAACACCCTTATACTCACTAGATGCTCATTTAGCATGTTCCATAGTTGAGTCTCAAATGTTAGTTTAGACTTCCTTTACCTCGTGTTCTTATAAAGCATTGGTGTTGTAATCATGAGACAAATTTTCTCTCCACGGAAGTCAACATACTTTGATATTCATTCAACAAAAATTTATCCTCTAAAGGTAATCCAATTTCCTTAACATATGTAGCTTCCTTCCTCGCACGTTCACTAGGAAATACACTCCCTTTCACTATCACAAATCTACTTCCCCTCATTTCAATGCCTAGATCCTCCTTGTGTATGTCTGTTAGAGATAATTATACCTTATCTCATTCCATTTTGTCAACCTTAAATGATTTTCCACCTTCATTATGTATAAAACCTACATTCACACAGACATTGTCAAATTTAAAATATCAAGGTTCTCTAGCCTCATCTTTTATCATTAGCTTCTTCTGTTGTTATGGAACTTTCACAGAGTCCATGAGACTTTCCATCCATCTCCTCTCCTCATATTCATCATCGTATTTATCAAGGAATTCTCCTTGTTCTAGTCCACCAAGGTAAACATCCTCTCTGGCATACTCATTTTTTATTAGCTCTTTCCTCTCTAACAAGGAACTCAAACTGTGCTTCAAACTCTCTTGAAGCATAGATCATTTCACCTTTTTTTTCTTAACACCCAACCGTGGTTTTGTCTCCTTCAATTTCTTGTAGTAGTTGCATCAATATGCAAAGCCTCTCCTTTAACTCAACAAACTCTTTGTCAAATTCCTCTTGATTCATCCTTCCCCTTATGCCATTCATTTTGTCATATTATTTTTCTCTATCATGGATTCCACTTGAACCTTTGTAATCACGATTAGTAGTCATATTAATTCCTCCTTTGTGAGCTTCTATGAGTTGCAATCAAGCCTTGGTAACATGTCATCCCCATTAACTCTTCACCCCAATACCTCACAAAGCCTTCTCTATAGCTTAGCCTTCTAGTATTCCTATGGTTCTCTCCTATAGAACATGTTTAGGACTCCTTTCCCTTTTGGGATTTTTCAATTTTCTTACCTTCTTTCCGTTGAGGACTTCCTTTGCCCTCTACCCTCTTCCAACCTCTGATTGAAGAAATTAGTTACAACTTCTATTACTATAAGGGTTCTTTGCCTCAGGTCTCTCCCTCCTCCTACTACCTATAATTTATCAACATCCTCTAATGGTTAAAATAATATTATCAAACCAGATTTACCTGGCATATCTCCTCAACATTGAGATCTTTTTTCATTCAAGAACATGAATGGTTCCCTTTTGGCTATCATCACTTCCAACATTTTTTCTCCTTAAAACACAAAGGTATACAATAATTGAATATACGTGAGCTTCATTCCTTTCTCCTCAACTTTGACATCATTATTGAGGTGTTGTTCACCATCTCCAATTATTCTATTGTATATTTCACCACTTATAAAAAAATTTCTCCCGAGAGCAATAACTTTAATCTATGCTCTTTAGCTTGCTCTCTCCTCCATAAGTAGTCTAGTCAAATCTCTTGGGTGGCTACAATTTCTCTCTACTCACTTCCTTTATCTCTTGATGCTCAAAGAGTTGTGAAGTGCTCTGGCATCTCTCTGATATAGTAGCTTCTCTAGACTTCGTATGCATTCACCCTAATAGTATTTCTAATTCTTTGTAGAAATATTAGGGTAGGCCCATTCATTCCTTTCAACTTATGGTATCTGACGATTAATCTTGTTACCTAAAGAAAATTTGTTGGAGCCTTGGCACAAAATCAACACACTAGAACTCGTTATTTGATTATGTTGCAACCAATTCATTTGATTTCTCTAGCCCCTCATGGGGACGTAACTTATAGGACCATGAGCTCAAGATTGGGCGCTTCTACTATGTGTGACCTTATTGTTTAATGAGGATTCTTAAGACTCGTTGTTTGATTATTAACCATGAAATTCAATGAAGGATATGGATTGTAGGGAGCCTCACCTTATCACATCAGCTGAGTGGGGGAGGTGGGTTCTGCACTCGCAATTCCAGCTTGAGGTTCCACTCTTTCAATCGAATGACAGGGATTTAACGGTGGAGGATTAATGAGAGTCATTGAATTGTAGGGGGGTGATCCTTTACATTAGCAAGGCCAAGGTTCGTAATCATGGTTCCACTCTCTTCTTTCCTTTGGACATGGTTCTTCCCTCTCTCGATCCCTCAATGAATTTTTCTCGATGATAATCGAGTGACTATTTACAACCCTCTATGATTTCAACAATCTATGCAAATTACTAATGAGTGTATTGCCTTATTTCCAATACGACATTGACTGTGGTGGCTTACATCCAATGAATATCTCAATGCATCTTCTCCTTAATAGATGTTTCCGAGAGCTACAATTTCATCTTGGATAACGAGTTAAAGTTTTTACTGGAAATATGGATATGGTTTGTGGGGTTGTTCCACAATTGTCACAACAACGTGATTTCTATATTAGTATTTGAAATTTTGCATGATGTGTTCACAAGCCGACCACGGGCTACCATGCATCATACGATTTACCCTTTTAGTGGCCTCCTCTAATGTGCTCATTCTCATGTTATCTGTAAAATCTTACTCTTTCTAGCACACATATTAGGACATGTCTCTTTATTGTCACAGGAACATATCCCCTTCACTCATTTTCATAAGGCATCTAGATGAGTACAAAGGAATCTAGGACACACAAATAATATATATGTAAAACAAAAATTAAAACTTATTTTATTAAATAGAATAGAACATATTTACATAGAGGGTTACATAATCTTCCACTCTGAGCTACAACCTCTCGTGTTCCTCCTTGATCTCGTTGAGTTGTATTAGACTCGAGTTAATTAAATTCTAACTGTACATGCATGTTTAGTTCCTACTTGCTAGAAAATATCCTAATAGAGTTAGGTGAATTAAACACATTTCTCAAACTAGTAACATCTCAACTTGGCCCTTTTAGCTTTTACAAAGGCCCGCTTAGTCATAATACCATCTCATCAATATAACCTAATACCATAATAACCCCGATTCTTTGAGGGTCTAGGTACTTGTAATGATAGGAAAGTTTCTTATTCTATATTTATGCACATTTTAGATTCGAAGGAATTTCTTCGCCTAGGAAATTTCATGGCCCACTTTGTGTGTAATGAAACATACATTAGTAGAGGTCGATGCTCCTACATCATGGGACCACTGGACTTGCTCTAAGGAAATTCTATCCTAACATCACCTCAAAATCATCGATCGAGATCACTATGAAATCCAAAAATCCCTTCCAACCATGAATATGAACTCTAACATTTGCTAGCAATCATATCACTATCTTAGCCTTGGACTTGTCTACTTTCACCATTATACTGCGGGTTACTTTCAACCCAAGTTGTTTAGTCTAAATTTCCTAGAAAAAAATATGTGACGCACCTTTGTCAACAAGTGTAGGTACTACCTACTTGTTCATCTCCATGTTCCTAAACCACAACTTGCTCCTTCAATTGTATTTTTCTTCCCAAAACACCTATCCTCTTAATAGAATCTTCAAATAAACATGAACCACAAAAACTTGACATACCTCTTAACTTGCACATCTCCATCTTAGATACACTATTTAACTACAATACTTTCATTGAGTGGTAGCTATGATCCCACCAACCATGACCTCATGACCTTAAGGCGTCTCGTTGTCTTTTTCCTTCCATCAGACGTGTATCCTCTTAATAGGATATTCAAGTGAACATAAACCACAAAAACTTCACATACCTTTTAACTTGCACATATCCATCTTGCGTGCGTTATTGAACTACTTAACTTCTATTGAGTGGTACTTGTGGTCGCACTACCATGACCCGAGATCCTCCTACACTCAAAAGATGTCTTTTTGGCCCACGAATCCCTCTGATGTGTAACACGTATGTGTTTCACAACTACCTACTACAATGTCACTTCACCCAGATTGTCATCAAACAAAATGCAGTAATAACAGTGTCACATCATCTAGACCCCCTAATTCGTTCACTCGGTACCAAAATTCATTCCAACCAACTCGTCCTATGCCCTCGTCTTTCCTGTCTCATCTCGACCTAGTCTCCTCTCCGGTGCCCTCCTCTCGTTCCGTCTTGGCTAATACCCTTGGCTCATTGCCTTTAGGGAATCCTTGGCACGCATTGCCCAAGTCGTCTTGGCTACCTAATGCAGCTTCATTTTTTCGACTCCTGCCACATAAAGTCACATTTCTTGTGACAGCGTGTCACCCGAATCAACTCATCTGCTCATCTGCTCAAGGTTCCCACGTGTGCACCTTGGCACCTTTCGAAAGCCCTATTTCCACCCCCATAATAAAGTAAATACACTCTGATATGGATCTGATATAACACGATATAACGCGCCTATGATGAGAGAGAAAAAATATGTTATATCGAACTAATACTATATCGAGCTAATATCAAGGAGCATTTACTTTGTTATGGGGTTGGAAATAGGGCTTTCCGCACCCTTGGGGCATAACCGATGTAGGAAGTTCTAAAACTTATTTCACAATCAACATCGCTATGCTTCATGCGTGACAATGACTAATAATATAATAAAATTGTATATTTTCCAACTTTAATTTATATTAAAAAAGACTCCGGGCAGTTGATAGTAGTCGGATTGTGGTGCCATGACAGTGGCAAGATGCACGAACCCGTTTATTTATAAAGACAGGGTCCTACGAAGAAGAAAAAGTACAAATAAAATTAAAGTTATGAGAATAAATGTCCAAAGTTGAAGTCTGTTCGACAAGGGAAAACAGTTCGAGAAACATGAACTTCTGAGTACATTCAGACTTGTTAGGAGATAAAACGGCATAAAATAAATTAAATATTGCCGCCACCGAGGATTGCGAAGGATTCGAAGTCACAGAGACATTAAACATCACCAAAGATCTTGTTTCAAGGCAGTTTCATATGGAAAAATATTAAATATATGTACTAAAATAATGAATAGTTTATTGCTCTTTTTATCTACTTCATTTAATATTATATTATTTATATTTAATAGATCAAATGGAAAAATAGTAAATATAATTATTGATTATTTGATGATGTTTAATAAATAAAAAATTACAAAATTTATGATAAGAATTTTTAATCATGGTTTTTTTTTACATTATTTAAAATGGATTTTTGAAAATACAAATTATTTAAACATTAAAAAATATTATTTTAAAACATTTTATAAAATATTCATAAACAACATAAATAAATATATATATATATATATATATATATATAAATCAGTCCTTTTTATAAATTCAGAAATGGTGGACGGGGTTTAAGATGCTTTGCCTAAAATACCTTAACATCATGGTAATCACTGTTCAAAACATTATTGCTATTGGCAAGTCCTTAGGAACCAACCACATGAGGAAGAAGTTCATACGAGGGAGCTTTTAAAACAAAATTTATTTGATGGTAATAATTAATTTTTTAACATCAAAAAAATTAAATATAGCAATAAAAAGTTAAATAATTAGAAATAAAATATTATTATTATTATTGGTGTTGGTTAATCACCATCATTAATATTTTATATAATTTTTTTGATAAATTTTAGATATCGAATAAAAAATACCAAAATAATAAATAAAAGGCGCTATAATTACCATTCGTTCAATCCACCTTAAACCGCAACATATTTCCCCGTTAGGGGTGATTTTAGGGGCGAATGTTCGCCCTTTGGCGAAATTAAGGGGTTTTAAATTTTTAGTGGGCGATTATTTTGTATCATAGTACACTTTTACAAATCACCTCAAATTGCCCACCTTCTTTTAAGGGAGAGGGTAAAAAAGGTAAATTTAGCCCTTGAAATTAGGAGTTACAACCTTGCATTCGCCCATTTTCAAGAATAGGTTTTATTTAAGTGAATCCATTCGCCCATTTTCAAGAATAGGTTTTATTTAAGTGAATCCTATGGGCCAAAGGCCCAAATACCATATTTATAAAAGAGTTATGGTAAATTAATAAAAATATAAATAAATGAGAAGTATGGTAAATAAATAAATACAAATTTATATTTACTCCATAAGTCACCTTATATACATGCAAGGGTGTAAACAAATAAAAATATAAGTAAAGTGGAGGTATGGTAAATAAATAAAACGTTTTTTTATACTTACTCAAAATGTATGGTAAATAAATAAAAATATAAATAAACTAGACGCATGGTAAATAAATAAAACCTCTTTTTATATTTAGTCCATAACCCTCGTTCTATTTATGAAGGCTCAAGAAGAGGTTTTATTTAAGTGAATCCTATGGGCCAAATACCATATTTGTAAAAGAGGTATGGTAAATTAATAAAAATATAAATAAACGAGAGGTATGGTAAACAAATAAAACATTTTTTTATATTTACTCCATAAGTCACCTTATATTTACGAACACTCAAAAAATGCCTTATATTTAGGTGAAACCTATGGGCAAAATACTATGGGACAAATACCATGGACTAGATTGTTATTAATACCATGCAAAAAAACATTATTAACCCTAATATTAGTATTAATAAAAATAAAAATGGCACATGGTATTGACCCATGGTATTCACCAAAATGGCACATGGTATTGACCCATGGTATTGACCCATGGTATTCACGTGGAATGTAGCCTATTTAAATGGGGGAATTAAACCAGCATAGATCCATCTTTACTTTGGATCTACTAAACCCCGAAAGGTATCAAATATCGGTAATTTTGATTTCAAAAGATATTTTAAAGAAATGCAATGATTTCATTTGTGTATTCAATAAACACAAGAATTTATAATTGAGTAAAATATTCGCCATGCTTGGTGAGAGATTCGCCAAAAAATTATATATACATATCATATTATTGATAAAATCGTCTTTCATTTTTCCTATATACCATGGAGATTCGCCCATTTATTATACATGTAAATTTAGGGGGGCTTCTTAAAATTTTCCCTGTCCCTGTGTAAACTTCATGTAACAAATCTGGTCTTATTATGGAGATTCATGACAAGTGTGTCGTTTATAGAATATGATGACAAGTCTGTCTTTATTGACGGAATGTATTGATTAATCTTTTGATTAATTCCACTGTTTTTGAATTTGATATTTGATTTTTAATTTGAGCTTTCCATTAAAGTTAGGGCCGGCTCTTCATTTATTCATTGAAAGTGAATTTTCTGTGATTTCAAAGTCTTTGAATTGTGCCTTTAAGAGTCAATTTAATATATAGTATATTATAAATATGTCATTATATATTAATATTAGTGATGTATCAAATAAATAGTATATTATAAATTTTAATATTAATATATTAATGATGTATTAAATAAATATTGTATTAATAAATATTAATATATTAAAATATATATTAAATAAGTATTTTATAAATAAATTAATTATTAATAAAATAATATCTTTAGATTAATATTAGAAATTCAAAAATTAATAAATTCTATGATTACTATTAAACCCAAGAGATTATTAATATTATAAATTCAAGGGATTAATAAAGGTAATGTTTAATATTAAAACTTAGAATTATATTGAATCCAAAAGATTAAATGCTAGCATTAGTATTAAAACCAAGGGATTAATAAACTTTAAGATTAATATTATAAATTCTTGGTTTTGATTTTTCTGCATCTACTAACCACCCAAATTTAAGAGTATAAGGAAGTATTTTTCAATATCCATTCCTTATGATTGGCTATAATTCCACTCTCTTCTTTGAAATTCATCCAAATCCAAATGAGTTTTCATTGTTCTTGTGAAAGGATTAATAAACCGTAAGATTTATATTATAAATCTAAAGGATTAGTAAACCCGAGAGATTAATAAACTCAAGGAATTATTAATATTATAAGCCCAATGATCAATAAATGATAATAAACCGTAAGATTAACATTATAAACCATAGCATTCATATTAAACCATACAAATATAGAATCTAAGATTAATATTAAAGCTTAGTATAAATATTATAAACCCTAATATTAATATAACAAAGCTAAAATAAATATTATAAGCCTTAACATATTATATATTAATATTATAAACCAAAGGGGTGAATATTATAATCCAAGAGATTAATAAGTCTAAATAATTAATTCTATAATATGAAGGGATTAACAAACTTAAATGATTATTAATATTATAAACCCAAGGGATTAATATTAAACCCTAGGTAGAAACTCTAAGATTAATATTATAAACCTAAGGAATAAATATTAAATTATAACATCAATATTATAAGCCCAAAAGATTATAAACCATAGGATTAATACTAAACCCTAGGATAATATTATAAATCTTATGATTAATATATTAAAGATAAGATCAATACTAATATTATCAAAGGGATTAATACACCCAAGGGACTATTAATATTATATACTCAAGAGATCAATATTAAACCCAAGAAATTAATATTATAAATCTCAGAATAAATATTAAACCATAGGAATATAAACCCTAAGATTAATATTATAATCTCAAGGGATTAATAAGCCCAAGAGATTGTAAACCTTGGGACAAATATTACAAACCCTATTATTATAAAATTTCATATCAAAAATCATAATATTAATATTATAAACCCAAGGGATTAATATTAAACCCTAGGATTAGGGATTAATATTATAAAACCTAATATTAAACCATAATATTGTAGTGCAATATAACCTTGTCACAATGAGTGTTAGATTGACTGTTGCATTGAGATAATGTTTGTGAGAATGTGATGTTGGATGATATTATAAAAGAAAGGGATTATTAATATTATAAACCTAAAGGATTAATACACAAAAGGGATAAATATTATAAACAAAGGGGATCAATATTGAACCCTAGAATTAACATTATAAAATGTCGAGATTAATATCAAACCATAGGAATATCAACCCTATTATTAATATTATATACTCAAACGATTAATAAACCAAAGGGATTACTATTTAAAACACACAGGATTAATATTAAACCTTATGATTAATATTATAAACAGAAGGGATTATGAACTCTGTGATTATTATTACAAACCTTAAGATTAATATCTCAAACCTAAAATTGTAGAAATACCTCGAAATTTGCACTTCTTAATGAATTCATACTAAAAAAATAGACACGAATTTCTTCTACTCAATCTACAAAAGAGAAATTGTGTGGTAGAAACACATGCAATGACATAATCACAATGAATACATTTTTTTTACTAGGGAAACCAACTTGGAAAAACCCCTCCTCTAGTCTCATTTTCAACTAAGGATTTAAATTCAACAAGCTTTGAATAAGCCTCATATTTCTTCTTCATGAAAAAGATCCAACTTTTATGGGAAAATTCGTCAATAAAAATCATATAATACATGTGCTTTGTAGTTGAGACTGTAGGAAATTGTCCACACACATCTTAGTGAACTCACTCTGAGATATCTCGAGCTCTACTATCTCAGTCATGGAACGAGGATTTAACATATTTTCCATGAATTCATCACTTGCAAACATCATTTTGATCAAGGGTGCATTATGGAAGTCCAGTGGTGATATTTTTCATTATTTTCAATTCCCCATGTTGTACATGTCCCATGCCTATCCTAGATCTCTCCAAAATATTGGCCCTAAACATGTTCTTCTTTGCTACTCAATGTAGCACATGCATCCACCTATAACTTTTCCAAAATTTTAACTCGAACACCAATTTATTTTACTTGTATAGCAGCAACATGCTTCAGATAATTCTTCCCTCTATTGAACACCACATCATATCCTTTGACTTCAAGTACAACTATTGAAATTAGATTTTTCTTCAAACTAGGCACCTACATCACATTATTTAGGTAAATATGGTAACCTGACTTTCTCTTAAATATGACAGTGTCAATCCCTTTAGTTCTATACATTCCATCATCTCCCTCTATGTGTAATTGTAGGTCCTTCTCCTTTAATCTATCGACTAACTCCTTATCTCTTGTTATATGAAATGAAGCACCAAAGTCTATGTGTCATATAATACCTCATACAATACTTTCCATGCAAGTAATGAGGGTGAAATCCAACTTGAATTGTGATGTGACATCATATCCTCCTGCTCCTCCTACACACTTCTTACTGGATTTCTTGTGTTGACACTTCGTTGCATAGTGTCCATATTCATGGTAGTGAAATCATTTAATTTTAGTAAGGTCTTTCCTCTTTCCATGGTTTTAACTATTTTCGTCCATGCCTTAGACCTTTCTTCCTTTGGTTTTATATCCTTTACCTGTTAAAGTAATTTTTCTTCCTGATCAAATTTCACTGTGACACCATCTCTAGTGCTTCTTCTAATCTCCTCATGCACCAAGTTAGGCCAAAGACTCTTCTAATCTAGGAGCTTGTCATTTCCATTAACTGAACCCTCACAATTATGCTAGGACTTCCAAAGACCAAGGAGTGTTGAGCTCACAGGTTTAGATGATGGTAAATTTTATCAAAGTTATCCAAGTTCATCTCTCACCCAAGTGGATCTAGATAGGTATTGAACAACAATTTCATTTTTACTCATTCGAATGTTCCTACGAATTATTTTTTAATGTCACTTTCTTGGCATCATTACTACTTTATAATGTATCTATAACGTTTTTCCACATTGCATAAGAAATCTCCTTTCCATGCAAATTCGACACTGCATGGTCTCTCACTCCCTCCAGAGTAATCCTCCTAGCTCTTGCAGTATCTTTCTTCCACTAAGCCAGTTGCAGTGCATCTGATGTTGTTTGTTTTGGAATATGTGTGTTTTTTTATTCTAATACCCCATTTTTATCCAACACACTGGACATTTTGTCTTTCCAAGCACAAAAAAATGAAGTTACCTCCAATGAATACTCAACCTAAATCCATTGAAAGAGATTGTTTCTACACTGGATAAATTCATGCACTTGAATTTCTGCACTTAAATTCCTGCACCACAAATTTGCTATTTGAAATTTTTCTAAGATATGATCACGAACCTGTTTTCTATGTAGTTTTCAGTAGCTCTGATAGTATGTAGAAATAACTTGAAATTTGCAGTCACTAATGAATTCACACTAAAAACAATAGACACAAATTTCTTCCACTAAATTTGTGAAAGGAAAAACATACAATAGAAACACATGCAATCATTCTATCATAATGAACACAATTGTACCAGGGAACCCAACTCGGAAAAACCCATCCTCCATTTGTATTATACTAGATGAGAAAAATTATCTATTATAATGAAAACCGCAATCCTTGAAGCTCAACTTGCACTGCAACACTGATATCCTCCTCTTGAATTTGTTCTGCATAATACTTAGGATAAATCACCTTCTTGTTTCCTCCTATTTATTTCCACAATTCCTTCTCCTAAATAATAGGGAATCTCCTATTTTGTTATGCAAATACCAGGAGAATTAGCTCACCTTCTCAAAGAAAAATATGTACACTCACCAGTGTACAATAATGATTACAATTATGTAGTTTTCCTCAACTCCACTAGTCAATTCGAATTGCATCCATGACTAGGGCTATTTTTAGTAAATTGACTAGTTAACTTAGAAATCAGTGAGTTAACAATAGTTACAACTACTCAAATGAACTCATACTAACTATATTCTATACTAAAGCTTATATAACTAACTTTCACTAAATATAAATCCATTATATTTCTAGATCTTAGCAATCAACGCATGCAAATCTCTACTTCTCTCTCACAAACTCGAATGGACTCACTTAATTGAGCAACTTGGCCATGTCATTCCTGCTAACTATCTCACAACTCATCTTGCTAACATGGAGATTAGAATTTTTGCATTTAACTAAAGAACAAGTCGAATAAAGTCGGTTCTTGCTACAATTTAACAGAAATTAATATTATAAACCCAAATATTATAAAACGTAAAATAATATTATACATATACGATATTCTTATTATAAACGCAAGAGATTAACAATATTGTAAAATCAAGGGATTATAAACCCTAATATTAATACTATAAACCAAAGGGATTATTAATATTATAGTCATGATATTAGGCCCTAATATTGCAATGTAATGTAACATTATGACATCGATTGTTGTATTTAGATAGTGTTTGTCACAACGCGACATTGGATAATATTATAATACCAAGGGATCAATACACAAATGAGATTAATATTATTCATTAATGGTTTAATATTAAACCATATGATTAATATCATAAACTCGAGCATTAATATCAAACCCTAAGGATATAAACACTAAGGTTAATATCATAAATATTAATATTATAAATGCTAATATATTATTATGCATATTATCTATTAGTAACACAAAACCAATAGAATAATATTAAACCCTAGGATTACTATTGTTAATCCAAGGGATTACAAAGCATAGGAATAATATCAGAAACCCTATAATTATAAACCCTAATATTAAAATTATAAACCCAAGGGATTAATATTATAAACCCAAGAGATTATTATTAAACACTATGATTAATGTTATAAACTCTAGGATTGCTATTAAACCTTGGGAATATAAACGTTAAAATTAATATTATAAACTTAAGAGATTATAAATATTGCAACAATGATTGTCATATTGAGACAATGTGACGTTGAATAGATATTTGTATCATCCCAAGGTCAAGTTATTAAACCCCTAATATAAAACCTTAATATTATAAAACCTAATATAATAAATGCTACAGCCAATATTATATACCTTGATATTATAAATCCATGGGATTAATAAACTCAATGTATGAATATTATAAAACTAATATAATAAACCCAAAGATTAATATTATAAAGTCTAATATTATAAATAATAAACACAATATTAAACCTTAATGTGATAAACCCAATATTAAAATCCTAATATTAAATTCTAATTCTATAATGTTGCAATGCGACATTTAATAAATTGCAATGTAATGTAACATTATAACAATGATTATGATAATGATTGTTGGATTGAGAAAATGCTTGTCATTATGCGACATTGGAAATATTTTTGTACCATTTTAATATCACGATACTAAACCCTAATATGAAACCCTCGGATTATAAACCTTAATAGAAATATTATAAACCCTAGGATTATAAACTTGTTTAATATATTAAACCGTATGTTTAATATGTTAAATATGAAGATCAATATTATAAACCTAAAAAATTATAAACCCTAAGATTAATATTATAAATTGTAATATTAATATTATAAACTGAACATATTGTTAATATTGTAAACGAATGGGATTAATAAACCAAAGGGATTAATATTATAAATCCATGGGATTATAAATATTGTGATAATAATTTACATATTGATTCATGTTGTAAACCATACAATTAATATTAAAACCTAGGATTAATATTATAAACCTAAATATCTACTATACACCCTAATATTGCAATGTAATGTAACTTTCGGGCACTGATTGTCATTGATTGTCATAATGAGACAATGTTTGTCATAATGTGACATTTGATAGACTTTGGTACTATTCCAATGTCACAATATTAATCCCTAATATTAAACCCTAATATCATAAAAACAAATATAATAAAATCTAAGATTGATATTATAAACCCAAGGGATTAATAAACTCATTGGATTAATGTTATATACCTAATATTAAACTCTAATATAAAACCATAAGATTAATATTAAACCCTAAGTTTAATATATTAAATATTAATAAACCTCTATGAATGGTGGGATTAATATTATAAATCCTAAGATTATAAACCGTAAGTTTAACATATTAAAACCTAGGATTATAAACCCTAAGATCAATAGTAAAATCTATAATTAATATTATAAACTCTAGGATTATAAATCCTAGGGTGAATATTATAAACACTAAGATATTAAACACCAAGTTTAATATATTTGATCATAAACTTAATATTATAAACCCTAAGAGTAATATAATAATAATATAATGTCGTGATCTTATAAAACCCAATATTATAAACCCTAAGATAATAAATCCTAAATTTAATATTTCAATTTTAGGATTAATATTAAACCCTAAAATTAATAAAAAAGTCTCTAGTATTAATATTATAAATCCATGGGATGATTTCAAACCTTAGGCTTAATATTATAAACCATAATATTCAACCCTAATATTTGGTTCACTATGTTTAATTATGTCATCATGTTGTGACATAGTAAACTTAATAAACAGTGGTGAAGGTTGAATAGGATAACCATGGCTAACTAAGACTAACTATGGTAAAACATTGTTGACTATGATTGTGTATGGTCGGCTAAAGTTAATTAATTAGTGAATTAAACATTGTTGACTAAAATTCTGTATATTTCGTGATAATAAATTACTAATAAACCTTAACATTACTGTCATTAATATTTAATTAGTAAATATAAAATATTTATTAATTTAATTAATATATACTATTACAAAGATTTTTATATTATTAATACGTTCAGTGAAATCTATATAATAAAAATTAAAATTAAAGTTAATAAACTATATTCATAAAGCTTATTAAACTTTATTATTAATAAACCTTAATATTAATATAAATTTTTTGTTTGCTTGAATCATATAGACTTAAACCTTGAATTTCATAATATATATAAGACTTCATAACATAGTGGTGGCCAACTAAGCTCCCTATCTAAAATTAACATTAATATTATTAATAAAGTTATTATACTTTATTAATAAATTTTATTAAATAGAAATCTTATAGTTTATAAATAAATAATTAATAAACATTAAATTTTATCAATAAACCTTATTACTAATTATTAATAATTATTTTTAGATGTAGGAGGAATTTCAAATGTTTAAAAAAAAATAAAAAAAATGGTTTGGATGATTAAGATGTGATAACCTAAAATATTCTTCGTGTAATTCCATATCCTATGCCCTCAATTAACATTTTGGTTAATGAAAGGTTTAATTTTTTAGTTACAATAATTTACATGCCATAATATTGGTGTCAATGCCATTTGTGCCTCTTATTTTCTGTCCTTTCAAATTCATTGTGTTTGTTGGAAAATGTAATTCCTAATTGTTTTATTTGTGACTTTCTGTGTGAAAGAGTATGTTCCTATTTTATAGGATTGGTTATATCTATATGCCTCTAATTTGTTGTGTGGTTGACATATCATCTCGACCAATTGATTATGGCTCCAAGATAGTTTCCCTATCTTAAAAAACACTTCTTATATATATTTAATACGATAATTGATCAAAAAATATAGATTTCCTTATTGAAATTTAACATGGTATTAGAGCCCGTGAAAGCCTGAGGACTTGGCCCGTCCTAAGAAAAGGGAAATAAAAAATTTAAAAATTTGACATGGTATCAGGGCCTCAGCGCTTGGGCTTGGCCTTGGCCCCTCCTGGGAAGAGGAAGAGGGAAATAAAGAGTTTCGTCAATGTTTGTTTCTCCATTTATTTTTTGGATTGTTTGTCCATCTATCGAAGTTGAATGAGGAGCCGAGTGTGTTGACTATGGTCCTCCTTCACATGTTTTGGATTGGTTGGTTTAATTTCCAGATTTGCACATCCATTTGGCCATAGATGGAATCCAGTTCCCTTCTTCCGTCTAGAGTACTGCTCGCTGATCGATTGATTGTGCTGGTGGTGAGGTCGCTAACTTAGAGTGCCTGCCTGGATAGTGTAGCGACTGAGGAGATCAAACCGTGAGAGCGGATTGCAGACCAAACAAAGGTGTATTCCCATGTGGTATGTGTAGCTCGAGAGAGAAGCTACAGGATCGAGTCTGAGGTGTGACGTGATTGCGAAGCGTGCACATCCCATGTGGAGAAGTTTATCGAGCCTAAACTGTGCCAACATGAAAGTCGTGGAATTGAATGGGCGGCATACTTGGCCTAGTGAGGAACGACAGAGCTCGAATGGAGGATTTTTAATTATGTGCAACTCTAATGGAGTTTTTTTAATTCTACATCACCTAGTTGTTTCGACTGATTATGGAAACGAATTGGCTATGGAGTCTTCCTCGATTGGAAACACGAACTACAGTTCGCAGCTTTCTGTGCCTGCTGCGGTAGCGTTTGTTAAACAATTTGAGAGTGTTGTTGAAGGCATCAGGAAAAAGAATAATGATTTTGTTGTTTGCATGGGAGAGATGCTGCGAAGGACTGGGATACCCATTTGGGTGCTCCTCTAGAATTGTGTCAGCAATGATTCTTCGTTGTTGCAGTTCGACGATCAACGTGATGAGGCATGCTTGGAAGCCCTGTGTGCTAGTACCAGATGCCAGTGCACGACGATGGAGAGCTGACTATAGTGGAATGAGCGCGCATATTTGTCACATAGTGTGGCTACTTATATGTTGTTGCATGAACCGTTGAGATCTACTAAGAGCCACAGGTCTAGAGTGGAAGAGGTGTTCCTGTCCGTGTAGAGGTATTTCAAAGGCCAACTATGTTTGGCATATCTCTGCATTGGCGCTGCGTGAGAACTTGCATAATCCTGTGGTTATGACGTGCGGGAGAAGCTGATCAATTAACATCGTTCAAAGTTCTTTAAAGTTTTGTATTGTTCTCTCTGTCTCAAAGGTTGTACTCTGCTCCCTGGAATCTACCAGGAGATCGAGATTTCTTTGCTTAGATGCGGAGTTTCGGTAGGATTAGGGGCTCCTTGCAATGTGACGTGAGTGGATCCATTGGCGGATCTACGTGGTGTACTTGTGGTTGATCTGGTGGATCGCTTTCGCGGTGGTGGTGAACTGTGGCTTTCATCATTAAGCCGAATCATCTTTCTAGGATCTCATGCTCCTATAGCGGCTGTGCATTTGAAGAGCATGAGTCGGAGGCACAAACAAGGCAATGAGCGTGGAGGCTGAGAATTTGCTATATCTTGGTTAGAGGTCAAAATTTGTGCTATGGAGCTAGGATATTGAGTGCGTGGCTTTGTGTTATGGTTCTTCTTTCACTGTTGATGTTGGATGCTATGATGCGGTGAACGATCGAAAATCATGCGCATTGTGGAGTTGTGCCTGTTGTCGAATCGTTCAGGTGTAGATAGGGTACCACTGTGGCTTGACGCCCTATTTGGTGCAAGGATGGATTCATAAATTGCGGAATTGCAGAGGCAATTTCATGTAGCACATGAAGCAAAGTCCACCGTGAGATTGTTGGAGAGAAATGTCGTGGAACTTGTCAATACTCTTCAGCAGCTCGAGCTGATCGACTTTCATTTGTTCCATACCATCTCCAGCAAAGAATATATCACTCAGGACCGTGTGAGAACTAAAATGGATTCAAAAATAGGCAGATTGGGATGAGTGTCTTTAATTGAGCTTGCAGATATGTTAGGAGTGGACTTATATCATGTGGAGAGATAGGCTGAATATATTGTTGCAAAGAATACAGAACTAATGCTAGTGCAGGGAGAGATATAGTAGTGAATACACTTGTGAGGAAGCTAGAGCTACATTGAATGTAATTGGGCAGCTGGAAATTGCTTGTCGAATCATAAAGGTGCCATCAATGTCTAATCAACTTGAAATGAAGGAGTTTGGGGCCAATTCTAATGATTTAATGTTGATTTTAATAATAAGTATGTCATGTCATAGTACTTAGGGTTGTTATTGAAGTAACATTGGTCTCGCGAACTATGGTCACATTTTTTGAGTGTGTGATGGAAGTGGTTATTCCAACCATACACAAATTTTCAGGATATTATGAAGTCATGACACTTAAGATGGAATTAGAGTAGCTACATCAAATATTAAAGGATGATGGACAACCAGTTAAAGTTTGTGTAATTTTGTGGAAGAGACTTATCATCAGGGTGTATTATAAGTTACAATATATTGTAATTAGAGTAAATCTACATGTCATATATTGTTTTGTAATAGTTAGTTGAGGTCCTTGAAATGTTTTATGTACTTGCTATAAGAGCGAGAGAGGCATGTTCCCTTTGTTAGAGAGTTTTATTACCCTGGAAGAGTGTGTCATGTGGGATGGATACACTTGGGTGGGTAGTATTGGTTTTAGACTTCATGAGGTGAAATTTTATATTTAAGGGGAGTTGATCGAGAGGTTGAATGAACCATCATGTATTCTCCTAGATGGTTGTTTCTTTATATGGACATCCACAATTGCATGAACAAGGTACAAGGTGTGATTACCAGACTTAATGGGAGATAGCTCTTGCACATTGTTATCAAGACAAGTAGCCATTAAGGAGGAGTGTTAGAAAATGTAATTCCTCCTTGTGTCAGTTGTGACTTTCTATGTAAAGAACTCTCTTCTTATTCTATAGGAGTAGTTATATATATATGTCTTTATTTTGGTGTGTGGTTGAGATATTCTATCAACCAACTCATTGTGTGTCTAAGATAGTTTCCCTATCTTAAAACAACACTTATTGTATATATGTAATATCATAATTGATCAAAAAATGTAAATTTCCTTTTAAAAATTTAATAATGTTTGATCATGTTCCAGTCATTCTCCTCTTATGCTCTCATTCTCCCTTAGTTAGATTATGGCATGCTAGGGCTCTTATTCTCCCTTAGTTAGATTATGGTATGCTAAGGCTTTCACTATCTTACAGTTAGATCATGGCGATGATGGCAGTTTTCATTTTCTTGATCTCTTTAGTATGCCTGCCATGATGGCTTTCTCTTCCTCTCGAAACATCAAAGGGCTCAATTTTGAATAGTAATTTTGAAATGGCAATCGACAATACAAAAACCTATCGGGTATTGATGAAGCGAGCTAAGAAATTAACAAAGGGAACCTCATGCCTCCATTCTCGGTTTCTTCGTTGAAACTGATGCCTTCACTGTGTACACTGCATCTAAAGCCAATATGTGGGATTGATTGCTTGGCTCGAGATTTGGAGGAAAATGTGAATGAGAGATCGACATGTATTCACAACTTTCCTTTGTGCACTGAAAATTTGAGCTGCAAAGCATGTATCTAAAATTAAGAGAAATAGAGCTGTAATATAATTTTTGTTTTCAGGTTTCAATATTATTATGACATTTATTTTATTTTAACTAATATGAAGTGATTTTTTCACGATTTCTCACCAATATGCAACATTTACCCCAGCAATATAATAAATCTATGAGAAGGTAGCTGCTAATGGCAACCATTAGAGTAAAGTCTTTCTACCGAGACCATCTCTGGTCATATGCGCCATAGGAGAAGCTTCCAACTGATTTTATCATGATTACTCACCAATATGCAACATTTACCCCAGCAATGTAATAAATCTACGAGAAGGTAGCTGCTAATGGCAGCCACAAGAGGAAACTCTTTCCACCGAGTGCATCTCTGGTCACATGAGTCATATGCGCCATTGGAGGAGCTTCGAAACATCAAAATGTATGAGACCAACCTGGCCTTAGGTTAAGGATGCTTGATTAAATTAATTTTAATGCACAGGTATTTATTAAGAAAACAAAACATTTTTTGAAAATGAGACTCTCATTACAACGTTGAAAGAACGCTACATTTTGTAATTTTGATTATATCGGATGTGAATTAGCATAAGCTCTATTGAATCTTTTCAACTATTCATCCTCTCAAATATTATTAGATATTTTATGTATCAATTATTGTATTTCAATGAAATGCTACTCTACTAAGGATTTAAGTGGTTTTGTAGTTTTTCTGTGATGATTATTGCTTTGATTTTTTTTAATGATTATTATTGAGAAGAACAAGTAGAGCATGCTTAGTGATTAAATTTAGAATGGATACTATTACTATTCTAACCATTAAAAATAAAATTCAAAATATATGATGATGATGTGAATATATGTTGTGCTAAGATAATTTAATAATTTAATAATAGAAAGGTTAAAAATATATACATGCTAGACTGATTTATTTGTGGAGAAGAGAGAGTTATGGACTTTTGCTCCTCTTTACTTATAATCTGCACAAATGTTGAAGGGGTACAAAGAATAGGTCGAATGATATAGCTGTAACCTGAGAAATACATTTTACGCTTCAGAAATGATTGCCCCAAGAAATTTAACATACTATTAAACTACTATTACCTGTAAGGAAAAACTGATGAGTTTGAAATAAAGTTGTTCGTCTTTATTTTTAACCTTATTTGAAAAATATGGTTAAATCAAAAACAATTTTCCTTCACCCTACGGTTAAATGACTGAAAACATCCTCATTTGTTAAATGGATGGGAACTCGACAAAAAAGATGTAAAAGATATTGCAGGAATAAAGCATTCAATTTAATTTATAATTTTCAATTAAAAATGAAAATTATCCTTCTTGAAAACCTTGCCAAATAATGCTTGTGTCCCTCCTTCCTCTCTTTAAAACTTTTGGGATGGTTCAAATTAGAGGAAATGTCTGTCAATATCTAGAATGTGTATATCTTAAAGAGCCCACTAGATTGCCTCTAACCATTCCAAAAGTCATTGTATGTCCGGAAGCACCAGTGGAGGATTTATTCTACTTGCAATTGGATGTTTTTTCCCTACCACAATCCTTCCATTTCATTTTTTAATGATACATAGAGGGAGGAAATATTCAATTAGAACAATTCGGAACGCATGCGTATCAATTAGAGTCACAGTGTTCGGTATTTTTCAATGCTCCTCATCCACCTCAATGCAACTTTAAAATTTGTGGTTTGACATGTTTCTCAGTTGCAATCTTAAATAGCAAATAGGTCATGGATTTGTTAATTATATGTTGTATTTAAAAGACCGTCTTTTCACTATTTACAAGATTTGGGAGATAAATTTTATAAAACTAACATTAACGAGTTGATCATAAAAATTAACCAGTCTATAAGACATTACTATGGATGAACCAATTCACGTACATTTTAAGATCGACTTAAGTTCGATTTACCCATTGGCATCCATGACTGTCGACCGAATGATATAAATTGCATTCCTATGTGAATAGCGTGGGCCACTCCTTTTTTAAGTTCAATTTAATTGATTTGAATTAAAAAATATATATATAAAACTTAAATATTATAATTTAATAATTTAATTTAATTTAATATTTTGGTAAATTAAAATATTAATTGAAGTATTAATATTTTAATCTAAACTTTAATATATAAGTATTTTAATTGAAGCATTAATTTATTAATAATTAAATTATTTATGTAATATATATATATATAGTGGTTTGATTTTATGAGAGTTGGTCTCTCTCTCAATAAACTGCTAACTACGGGCATCTTATGAGTCAAAAACACAATGCATCACACTTCACTTTAACATGACTAGATTTTTTCCAATAGAGTCTGGAACAGGTGAATTTCACATCAAAAGATGACTTAACAATATACTCGAACGGTGTAGTCTATGCGCATGAGCTAATATTTAACATATTGATATTAATATTACTATTGATATTGTTATTAATATTTAATATATTATTAACAAATAATTATGATATATCTATATATAGTTATTAACACATAAATATAAAATTAATGAAATTATTACAATATTTAAATAATATTAATGACATTAATAATATATTAATTTAGAGATTTATAAAATTTTAACTATAAATTAATGTGTACATTAGCACATTCGAATTTCTTTTCATTATTATTGTCATGGTTAACTATAGTCAACATGAGCCCCGGATGCGGGTGGCATTGAGATATTTAATGGCGAGCCACATGCCGGGCATGGGCTGCCACGTGATGGCGCTTCAACCTTAAATGCTGCAAGCCGCCGAAACCTCACTTCTGAAGCGGCCTCTGAGCATCCTTAATGGAGCCGAGGGAAGGAATGGCTATCATGCGAGGGGCATTCAATGCTGGTCATTCCATTGGAGATGCTATGCGGTTTAAGTATGTGGATTGCGTGGGGAAGGGAGCTCATTCTGGCAAGGGGAATTCACAGAGCGTTGAGCGACTGTGTTGTGAGCCGGAGGTTGAAAGACGGGCGGAGGTTTATAACATACCTGCGTTCCCTGGAATGGTTATACGCCTATTTATGCTTTGCTCTGTTTCAAACTGGGGACTGCACGTTGTGGGGAGGGCGCAGATACAGTGCCGGACCTCATCTGTCGGGGAACGGAACAAAGGTTTGGGGGCTATTATGGAGCGTGAGAGGATGCCTTGCCGCAGAGGATCAGGGCGTGGAGAATCCTCTCGCCCCCCAGCTGCAGATGCTCATCATCATTGTTGTTGTTGTTACTGCTACCGAAGGATGGGAGCCACCCCTATCCCAGCCTGTCAGGTCATGGAAGTGGGCAGCTCTAGTGGTGGGGAGCCCAAGCTACCTGCATTCGGTTCTGTTATATTCACTTTGGGAGGCTCTGGGGATAATCCAGGCATCAACGCACACATATCTGTGCTTTTCACCCAAATTCAGGAGGAAAACGCAGAAGAATCATCTCTGGTCCTAGCGGAAGACAATATTGCGCATGGTAAGGGGAAGCTCCCATTGGGGGAGACGTCAATTGAAGCAGAAGGCTCAGCTAGTGGTCACGGGAAGCTCCTAGTGGAGGAACCGACGAGTGAGGAGAGCAATTCCGAGACTGACCGCTCTCAATCCTCCATCCAACATCAAGCTCCCGCGCATCCAGTACCAGCGCACAATCCGACGGCGATGGAAGAAGAGCCAGGGGATTAGCTCTGGAGGTGGTCCTGTGTTTTTCGCCTTCCTCTCTCAAGACGGGTTTCAGGGTAGGAACAATTTCAATTTCCTGTTTTACTTGGTCGTATGTGTTTTTTTTTTTGTGGCTAGTTACTGTATGCAGTCTCCACCATTGCAGTGGGGACGTTGTCTCCTGTCGGGCGCAAATCCTTGGTGATTGCCTGGTTTTTTGTATGTTCATGGTTATGTATCCAGTTTCCATAGTCTGTCTGGGTTGTAGGTCTTTTTGGAATTGCCCCTGCGTGGGTCGTCATGGAGCCATTCTAGAAACTCGTAGCATTTTGAATTTTGATCCCTCTGATCTTATAGCCCTGCGTGGCAATGGAACAAGTCTGAAAATGCAGCCCAGGAGCCGCAGTTGGCCTTGGGCGGCCAGTTTCTTTGAATGTAAAGTTATCTGTACATATTAATAGAAAAGTAGTTAATCTTGCCGAGAAAAAAAAACTATAGTCAACATGAGCATCATAGTTAACAATAATCAACACGACTACCATGGTGAACCATACTTACCTAGGGAATCATGGTTTATTTATAAATGACTTATAGTGGACCATAGTTGAGACCCATTGTTGGCCATGTAAAGTTGTAGTGGATGGCTAGGATTAACAATAGTCAAATTATAAACTATAATTGACTATTTAATTCAAATATTAATTGACACATTATTGTACTAATCAAATATTAATATATAAGTATTTTAATTAAAACAATAATTTATTAATAATTAATTTATCGATATATTACTACTTTCTTTTGTAAGCTTGGTGGGACTACATCTTCATCGTGTCCAATATATCACACTCATCACGATGGAGAATTGAATGAGTAACTTCACATCAAGAAGTGCCTTAAGAGAGCACCTCATCACCATCTATCTAGAACCCCATGAACATCAATATAATATTCTTTACTTAATACATAATTGATATATTAATATTTAATATTTAATATATATTATTAATATTAATAATATTAAATTAATATTTAATATTATTATAATTCTTAATTTAATTAGGGTTTGAAATTTTAATTTCATTAATTTTTTTTAATAATTATTAAATAATTGTTATATATAATAATTTAATTTAATTTTATATATAATATTTTGATGAATTGAAATGTTAATTGACACATTAATATAAAGTATTTTAATTAAAATATTAGCTTATTATAAATTAAATTATTAATATAATACTACTTAATATATAATTAATATATATTAGTATTTAATATTTAGTTTATTATATATATAATATTCAAATAACATTAATAAGAGTTTAATATAATGTTAATGATACATTAATAATCTATTGATTCAAACATTTATAAAGTTTTAATTATAAATTAATTTATACATTAATACATATTAACTATGGTTGACTACTTTTGACATGATTAACTATAGTTAACATGGGTGTCAACATCCAAAATAGTCAACATGGCTTCCATGGTGAACCATACTTAGCTTGGGAAAAATGGTTTTCCTATAAGTGACATATAGGGAACCATAGTGGAAGGCCATGGGTCACCATGGAGGCTTATAATGAATGGCTAGGGTCAACAATAGTCAAATTATGTTTGACCATTGTCAACCATAGTTGACTCTATTTAGCATGGTATAACTTCATCAACAGTGGTCAGTCACGTTCAATCATAAGGTTTAATATTAATCCCAATGTTTATAATCCTAACATTTATAATGTTAATCCTAGGGTTTACAATATTAATCATAGGGTTTAATATATTAGAGTTAGTGTTCTAAATATTAATTTTAGGGTTTAAATTTTTAATATTAGGGTTTAGAATTTTGTATTTTTTAATGTTAGGATTTTAAAATATTATAATATTAATCTTAGAGTTTATAATGATTGGGTTTTGATAATAATATTAGGACTTAATATATTAAAATTAGGGTTTAATATCCTACTATTTATAATGCTAGAGTTTAATATATTCAAGCAACGATTTATAATATTAGGGTTTATAATAATAATCTCACACCTTATTATGTTGGGTTTTATAGTTCTAGGGTTTTTTATTAGGATTTAATATCGTGGCATTGGAATGATACAAAATTCTATCCAAAGTCACATTGTGATAAACATTCTCTAAATGTGAAAATCAATATGAAATTCATTGTTGCAATCTTATAATGCATTATAATTTATCCAATGTTGCACTGTGATGTTAAAAAATTAGGGTTCTATTATGACTTAAAATTTTAAGGTTTTTAATGCGAGGTTTATAACATTAATGTTTAATATTTGGTTTTATAATATTAGGGTACTATGTTGGGGTTTAATACTATGACGTTGGAATGGTACAAAAATGTATCCACATTAATGAACTTTAATAATATATTAATCTACACATTAATATAATATTAAACATTATATTAGTCTATACATTTATAAAGTTTTAACTATAAATTAACACATGTTAGTTATAGATGACCATTGCTGGCATGGTCAACTATAGTCAACTGGGCACCATAGTCAGCAATAGTCACCATAACTACCATGGGGATCAATACTTACCTGGGGAATTATGACCTATATATAAGTGACCTATAGTGAATCATAGTGGATGGTTAGGGCTAATAATATTAAGCCTAGGTTTTATAATATTAATCCTAAGATTTGTAATCTTAGCGTTTAATATATTAAACTTATGGCTTATAATCTTAACGTTTATAATAATAGTATTAGTGTTTATTATATTGAGTTTTATAATGGTAGTGGTTTGTATTAGGGTTTTATATCATGATGGGGGAAGAGTACAAAAATCTATCCAACATCACATTGTGACAAGCATTGTCTCATTACGACAATCAATCTCAAAATCATAGTCACAATGTTACATTAGATTGTAATTTTTTCAACATCACATTGTTACATTAGAAAATTATGTTTTAATATTAGCTTTAAGATATTAGAGTTTTTTAATATTCGTTTTATAATATTAAGGTTTACTATTGGATTTATAATTCATAATATGAGGGTTTATAATATCAATCCAAGGGTTTATAATAATAATCAATTTGAAAATCATTGTCACTTTGTTTCTAATCCTTTGGGTTCATAATATTACTCATAGTATTTAACGTTATTCCCTTAGGTTTATAAACCCTTAAGTTTATAATATTAATCACTTGGATTAATAAATCAAAGTGATTATAATATTAATAACACCTATGGTTTATTTATCCCTTGGATTTATAATCCTATAGTTTATAATTATAGTCTTGTGGACTATCAGTCCCTTGGGTTTAGTGTTAATCCTTTGGTTTTATAAAATTAATATTAGGGTTTATAATTTTAGAGTTTATAATGATAGGATTTATAATATTAATCCTATTGTTATTTTTCTTTTCTGAGGAAATATATGGGAATATCCACTTAAAGGATCATATCACGTAATCTTATTATTAGAGCCTAACCTCGAGGGCTTCCACAAGAATTTGCCGTGTGACCTCCCATTAGTGAGGTGCTTTAGCAACACCAACTTGACCAATTTACCTAACCCTTGGGGCTACTCCTATGGTTTATTATCCCTTGGGTTTATAATATTGATCCTAGGGTTTATGATTCCTTGGATTTATAGTATTAATCCCACGGCTTAATATTATTCACTTAGGTTTATAGATGCTTCAAATTATAATATTGATCCCTTTGATTTATGATATGAATAATGACTTGAGTTTATTAATACGTTGAGCTTATAATGTGATTAATCCCTTGGGTTTTTAATATTAATCCTTTGGGTTTATGATTAATCCCTTGGGTTTTTTATATTAATCCTTTGGGTTTATGATTCATGCCCTGGCATTATTAATCCTTTGCATTTACTAATCCTTTGGATTTCTAATTCCATGAACTTATATTAATATCCTTTGGGTTTATAATATGAATTCCTCAAGTTTACTAATCCCTCAGGTTTAATATTATTCACTTGGGTTTATAATATTAATTCCTTGGGTTTAATATTATTCCCTTGGGGTTATAATATTAATCTTATGGTTTATGATCCATTGGGTTTATGATATTAATCTTAAGGTTTAATATTGTTAGCTTAGGTTTGTGACCCCTTTGATTTATAATATTAATCCTTTGGGTTTATAATATCACTAATACCTTGGATTTATTAATCCCCTTAGATTATACTATGGCTTTTATTAGGGTTATGGGAATCGTACAAAAATGTATCCAATTTCTCTTTGTGACAAATATTATCTCAATGTGACAATCAATCTCATAATCATTGTCATAATGTTACATTACATTGAAATTTTTTGAACGTCGCATTATGCCACTACAAAATTTGGTTTAATATTAGGGTTCATAACATTAGGGTTTAAAATTGTGTTTATAATTTATTATAGTGCGGTTTAATATTAGGGTTTATAAAATTTATATTAGGGTTTGCTATATTTTTTTCTCTGCAAATACTCACTTCTATTAACTGAAAGGCAAAATATTTTTACATATTATCGAGGCATGACAGCACTCGACAGAACATAACTGCCCCATTATATACATAAGCTGGGGAAACCAGTTACAAAGTGCAAGAAACTAGATATCAGACATAGTGAGAGACAAGTGTTGCCAAAAAGGAGAACTGAGCCAGCACAGAAACACAAAAAACAATGCAACCCAACATATAAAGTGTCACCAAATACCCATCTAGGAGCCAAAAAACAGTAGGACAATTGCATAGAAACTTGACCACGAGCCTGAAACAGAAGCCGAAACAAAAAGAGACAGTCCCAAGTGTCGCTACTTCTCCTTGGCTGGGTCACAGTCCTTCTTCTCATCCCGAACAATATCACCATTCTTCAAAACTTCATTGCCGCTTAAATCGCTGTGAGGGATTGCTATGGCATGATCTGCCTTGCCACGAGTTCTCTCCTCAGCTGCAGGTCCTGTATCTTCAAGGGGAGGAAGATTTTTGAGAAAAGCCTCCTGTTCAGCTTTCTCTTTTTCCCAATTCTCCATACTATCTTTGTCCGAGGAATTCTCACTGCTTGGAGAAGGATCAGGGGCGATGTAGGCCAGAGGGGAGACAAGGTTTTCCTCTTCCGAGAGAATAAGGGTGATGTGGGCAGTGACCAGGGGCCTATGCAGATTACTTTGAAATTTAAAGTGCGTTGTTTGGAAAGCACTGTTCGGCATAGGTTTATGACCAGAACCTACAGAAGGCCCAGCTTCATGGACGGGTGAGGGATTGAAAGGTTCTGGCACCGTTTCCAAGGCATGAATGACTAGAGGATGCAAGCGACTATCACGATGCCCCCCTGAACGATGCCTCTTGCCCGAGCGAACCATGATGACAGACAGGAGGTAGGACAGAAAAGGGTTATGGACGGGATGACCAACAGGACGGAGTCGAATGAGGCAAGAGGGATGCCCAACAGAGCTTGCGACCGACACCACAGTATAACAGAGCTTATATACAACCACAAAACTTGCAGACAACAACAGAGAGCATGAATCCAGAACAGGGGAGAAATTACCCTTGAGAGAGATGGCTTGGAGCTCGCGGCAGTGAACCAAATTTAAACCATCACCCACAGCCTCCTCAAACCAGGTTCCATAACCGCGCGACTGAGCACAAGGCTTGGTGAGAGAACAATGGAGCAGCATGATTATAACAGAAGGAATGTTGCGTCGATCAACGCAGAACATAAATGCAAATCCACCACCCGATATCACATTAATACTCTTTCCCTGCTCACATGAGTTTACGTCCCGGGAGGCCACGCTGCTCTGCGGCTGGCGGTACTGGGCATTAACTTCTTGGATGGAGAACTGTGGAGTTGGTGATGCCACCCGGGTCCGGGATAGGATTTGCTATATTGAGTCTTATAATGTTATGATTTTATATTTGGCTTTAATATCATGATGATGAAATGGTAGAAAAAACTACATAATATCACATTGTGACAAACAATGTCTCAATATGATAACTAATCTGATAATCATAATTGAAATGTTACATTAGATTACAATTTATTCAACGTCACATTTTTACATTACAAAACTAGGGTTTAATATTAGATTTAATATATTAAATATTTTTAATATTGGTTTTATAATATTAATCAATTTGACAACCATTGTCACAATGTTTTTAATCCCTTCGGTTTATAATATTACTCCTAGGGTTTAATGATATTCCGTTAGGTTTATAAACCCTTAATTTTATAATATTAATCCCTTGGATTAATAAAATGAAGTGATTATAATATTAATAATCCCTTGGGTTTATAACCTTGGGATTTATAATTATAATATCACGGTTTACTAAACATTTAGGTTTATATTAATCTCTTGGATTAATATTAATCTGTTGGATTTATAATATTAATATTAGGGTATATAATCTTAAGGCTTATAATGACAGGATTTATAATCTTAATCCTATAGTTATTTTCTTTTTAGAAAATATTTGAGGTCCATGCAAAGGATTATATCACGTTGGCTTATTATCAAAGCCTAACTGAGAGTGATTATACGGGAATTGACCCTGTGACCTCCCATTAGCAACGTGATTTAGTGACATGAACTCGACTAATTGAGCTATCCCTTGGAGCTAATCCTATTGTTTCTTATCCCTTGGTTTTATAATATTAATCCTAGGGTTTAATATTATTCCCTTAGGTTTATAAAATCTTCAATTTATAATATTAATCCCTTGGATTTACAATACAAATAATCACATGGGTTTGTTAGTCCCTTAAGCTTATAATATTATTAATTTTTTGAGTTTATAATATTAATAATCACTTGGACTTTTAATATTAATTTTTTGGATTTATTATTAATTCCTTGGCTTTATTAATCCCTCGGGTTTATCATTTTCCCCGTCGATTTATAATATAAATAATCCATTAGGTTTATTATTCCATTGAGCTTATAATATTATAATATTATTCATCCCTTGGATTTATAATATTAATATTCCCTTGGGTTTATAACATTAATCTTTAATGTGTATAGTAATATATTATGGTTTATTATATTAATATTATGTTTGATATATTAATATTATGGTTTATATTCTTACGGTTTAAAATTACTCCTAGGGTTTAAGGTATTAATACCTCGGGTTTATAATATCAATCCCAAAGGTTTATAATATTAATTCATTGGGCTTATTTATTTAATTTTTTGTCATGTTGTCTATGATCCTCGACACTTGACCCATGACTTGAGAAGCCATGGTCGAGGGGCATCTAATCCATCAAAGTCATCATCCTATTGCACCCGTCATGGGCAACACCAGCCATAAGTTGATTAGATATTTTTAGCATATCTCCTGCCCCTACCACATGCACAACCACCGCTATGAGGTTTCATCGTAGGTCACCTTGCTAACGAAGCCCATCCTCAACCAGTTGTGCTAGTCGGGCTTGACAATTCCTTGAGTTTATTAATCCCTTGGGTTTATAATATTAATCCTTCATGTTTCTTAATCCTTTGTGCATATAACATTAATACAAAATTTTTATAAGATTAATCCCCGAGGTTTATTATTCCCTTAGGTTTATAACATTAAACCCTTGGGTTTATTAATCGCTTGATATTATAATATTATTATCCCTTTGTGCTTATAATATTAATATTACCTTGGGTTTATAATATTAATAATCCCTTGGATTTATTAAGTCATTGGGTTTAAAATATTAAATCATTGTGTTTATGAATTTTTTTGTTTATAATATTAATCTCTTGAGACTAATATTAGTTAATATATAACTAATATATTAATATTTAAATTAATATTTATTAATACAATATCTGTTAATATATAATTAATATATTTACATTTAATATTAGGGTTTATAATATTAACTTTATAACATAAGTGTATCTCAAGTTTAAAACCACATTTATTAAGGTGATTGTGCTAATAATTATTATACATAAATGTGGGCAAATCTTAATAATATTAATAAATTATAATATTAAACTTAATAAACTTTATTAATAAATCTAAATAAAACTTTTTGTAAATAAACAGTTAAACTTTAATTATTATCGATAAATAAGTAGTAAAATTTAAATTTTATTATTGAAATTTTAATTATATCAATTTTACTAATGTATAAAAACGACTAAATTAGTAATTTGATATCACATATATTTTGCAATAGTTAAAACCAAAACTGGCTATAAGACTAACCCTAACCAAACCTAACCTCTTAGGGTTAACTTTTATTTTAAGAATTTAGAGCATGGATTCTGAACTAATCTAAAATATAAAAATCACGGTAGTGTAATCAATTTAAATGCTTTAAACAATTTCATAACCCAATTGGAATAGAAATTGTAGTTTTTTTCAAGAGGCACCCCCTGTTTTTGTACCCTTCTTTACTTATTCATAATATTAACTTTTATTTTAAGAATTTATAGCATGGATTCTGAATTAATCTAAAATATAAAAATCACGGTAGTCTAATCAATTTAAATTCTTTAAACCATTTCAGAACCCAATTGGAATATAGAAAGCAGTTTTTTTAAGATGCACCCCCTGTTTTCGTACCATTCTCGTTGCTTAGGCATGCTTATCTTTAACCGAAGTATTTGTTAATGGACGGTTTGCCGATTTGAAATCTCTATTGATTTGCCGATAAATCATGTCCTTAACAAGTGTTTTTTAAACGAAAATGGTGATATACGTTAATATAATTACATAAGAAAGTTAAAGATCAAAATGGTGTATATATATATATATGTGTAAAATTGTATTTATATTGAGTGAGATGGTATGTGTTTTTGTTATTTCAATTGTATTTTTGAATAAATAAATAGGTTCAACACTTTAAACAATTATTTTTATTGGTTTAATATTACAAGTATTTTGTAGATTTTTAATATGGTTAAATTATATCTTAATTGATTGATTGATAATTTAATTTAGTAAAAAGCGGAGAAATTGGCTTTTAATTATTATATAAATTGATTTATTTGAATTAAGAAAATTAAAAATCAGAGTGGTGTATATATATATGCAAAGTTATATTTATATTGTGTGAGATTGTATGTTTTCTTTGTTATTTGGATTGTATTTTTAAACCCTTAGATTGTGTATATTAGATAGCTAAAAAATGATAAAAAGGTTCAATAGTTAAACTATACTAGTTAAAATAGTGCAGTCTAATTATAACAAGTTTTTATTTTTTTCGAAAATTTAAGAAGACAAATTTCAATGAGATTCTAGGAATATAATTTGTAACACTGCAATATTGTTAAATTATATCTTAATTGATTGATTGATAATTCAATTTAGTAAAAAGTGGAGAAGTTGGCTTTTATTTATTATATAAATTGATTCATTTGAATCAAGAAAATTAAAATTCCAAGCGATATATATATATATATATATATATATATATATATATATATATATATATATATATATATATATATATATATATGCAAATTTATATTTATACTGGGTGAGATTGTACGTTTTCTTTGTTATTTGGATTGTATTTTTGAACCCTTAGATTGTGTAGATTAGATAGCTAAAAAATGATAAGGTTCAATAGTTAAACTATACTAATTAAAATAGTGCAGTCTAATTATAACAAGTTTTTATTTTTTTCCAAAATTTAAGAAGACAAATTTCAATGAGATTCTAGGGATATAATTTGTAACACTACAATATCGTCAAATTATATCTTAATTGATTGATCGATAATTCAATTTAGTAAAAAGTGGAGAAATTGGCTTTTATTTATTATATAAATTGGTTCATTTGAATCAAGAAAATTAAAAATCAAAGCCATATATATATATATATATATATATATATATATATATATATATATATATATGCAAAGTTATATTTATATTGGGTGAGATTGTATGTTTTTTCTGTTATTTTGATTGTATTTTTGAACCCTTAGATTTTGTAGATTAGATAGCTAAAAAATGATAAAAATGTTCAATAGTTAAACTATACTAATTAAAATAATGCAGTCTAATTATAAAAAGTTTTTTTTTTTTTTTTTCAAAATTTAAGAAAACAAATTTCAATGGGGTTTTAGGGATATAATTTGTAACACTACAATATGGTTAAACTATATCTTGATTGATTGATTGATAATTTAATAAATTATATCTTAATTGATAGAGTGATAATTTAATTTAGTATTGGCTATTATTTATTATATAAATTGATTCATTTGAATTTAAAAAATTAAAAATCAAAGTGGTGTATATATATGCAAAGTTATATCTATATTGGGTGAGATTGTAAGTTTTTTTTGTTATTTGAATTGTATTTTTGAACCCTTAGATTGTGTAGATTAGATTGCTAAAAAATGATAAGAAGGTCTAATAGTTAAACTATACTAATTAAAATAATGCAGTCAAATTTCAATGGGATTCTAGGGATATAATTTGTAACACTACTTATCATATCAATTTTGTTTTTATGGGTTATAGGAGGTGTTACTAACATTTTATGTCAAATTTCTCAATTATCATTAATATACCAAGTTACAAAAATGTCAAATATCTAAAACTTTGCAGAAATATCTTAAACTGACAAGATTTCTTAAACTGAAAAGATTGTGAGGCTCCTAAGGAAGCATAAGGGGGCTTCAACCTTTAGGCCTTTAAATACCATCCGGAGCTCCCTTAGATCTGTAAAAGACCCACTTGACCCCAAGAATATGAAGGGTGTGTTGAAGAATCTAGGGCATTCAGGAATTAGTGAGATTCTTCTTGTTCATGATAACAATTTGTGAAGTTCTTGATCATCATATTATTATTAGTGTGTGATTCAAACTGCTATCAAAACAAAACAAACAAGAACACAAAGTAGTATTTGGCTTTCTGACACGCATCATTGATGCAAGCCTGAAGCTTGCATTACCCAGGAACTTTCTCCCTTTAACATATAAAGCATGCACCTCAAATAATTGCCCAATTCACTTGTACACGCGGCAATTTTCTCCCATTTAGATTTGCAGAAGCTTGTAATTTCACATTCCTGGCAAATTCACATCTATGCCATTTATGCGGAATCTTTTCTTCACATTTAACTTCAACCATAATTATCAACATGCTCATGTGTTTATACACATCATCCAACTACAGTCTACATTCTCAATCCAATTTAGAGACTTCATTTCAATCCCAATGTCAAATCTTGTACATGCTCATTAATCCAATAAACATGACCAAATGTGCAATTATTAATTTGACATTATTTTAAGCAATGGAATGCTTAGACTAATTCTTACTCAAATGCGCCCTTTTCAAACATTCAGTCATTCAGATTTTGAAAATCTGTCTTCAATCTCTATTTAATACAACAGAAGACATTCTTACCACTTGCCAAGCTGTAGTCGAATTCATCAATTTCTTTTCTGATTACTTGGATGCCTTTCACCTTCATATGCCCTTACTACCATATTGTTTTGCACTTCTGTATCAAATTGCCAGCGTCCTTACTGCGCCTTTCACATCTTTGCAAATGAATCTTCAACTCATTGTCAAAACAGCTTCAAATATACAGTACTACGTTTCATTCGGCAACTCATTCACATATCTGCAAAACGCAATGATGCCCAACCATAATGTTAACACATGTTTGTAAATGCGCTTACCTCTCATTTAGAATGTGCCTCGCCTGCTCCATCCATCAGAAAATGTTCAACACAGCAATTTATGTTGCAATACCACAGATCGATTTCAAAATTTACTGCAAGTTAATTTCCATCATAATTTCTTCATTTCACATTTCAATACATCATTGTTTCGTTGCTAATGGACAGATTGTCTGGTCATTGGATAGAACTCTGCGTTTAATACCAGAACTCTGCGTTTTTTTATTAATTTCAGTTTCCAATTACCAGATTCAATTCTGGTTCCACACTTCAACAAATCGATTGTGCTATGATTTACGCAATTGGTTATTGTTTTAACACGCTCCGCATACCTTTTACCTCTGAATTTTATACCACGTGCAATCCTTCTTTCAATTGCAGTCGAGCCACCATCTAAACAGCGTTCAGTTTAATAATTCAACCAATGCATTCATTCCGGAATTGTGAATATTGTATCTTCTAATGACAGCGTTCAGGATGACAATACAAACTTATGGATTCAATTTCAATTTGGAATAATCATTACAGCGAATAGGTTACCCTCTGCATTTACCTTTTAATCGATTTCACAACAGCGCCATTTGTTCCAGCTGACACTGTTCCAACAAATGATGCTATTCATTGGTCCTTTTAACGCAAACAACTCTTAATTTCTGAAGCGCTTTCCAATAATTAAAACCTCCTCACAAGTTAGAATCACAATTAATCGATTAAAACTCCAGAATCGATTTTCATACACATTATCAAGCCATTAAAATTAAATGAGAACAACGTTCATCATGTCCTACACTTTCACGGCTTCAATATACCTCTGTTCAATACTGCAGATATTCATATATATATAATCTGCCAATGTGTTGTACAAACAGTGAAATCGACCTTTCCAAACTGGAATTAAAATCTTAACCTACACCAAATTTCAGTTTCATTCCAATCACTGAAAATAAATACAATTCCGCCAATAAAGTTATAAACACATTTATCATAAAAAAATACTTACAATTCTTGTTCTTCCTGGCCAGATATGCAAATCGATGGCCCTTTTTACATAAGCCCTAAGGCTTCCAAGTAGAAAACCTTACACTGTACTCACAATCTCAATGTATTTTTCTCTCAAAACCCCTTCCTATTTATACAATTTTGAAAATGATCTAATTTAATGCTCAATCCCCTTAATATCTCAATATCACTAAAATATCTCAACAAATCCTCTTATCTAGAATCTTATCCCTTTATATCCTTAACTACCCAAATTCTCTCATATCCTTTTATTAATTAAAAAGATATTTACAAAAATCCTCACTTCCTCCTATTTTATTTAAAATAACAAATTAATTTAATAAAATATTAAAAATTGTCACACCCCCTTTTAACATATTTACAAAATAAAAAAAACGCCCTTGATGCTCCTGCATCAGACTCCCCATGTAAGAAAATTCATGACCACCTGGTCATAAGTCTGGATATTTCCTCCTGGATCCCAAATTTTATTTTGTAATCTTTCTGTGCTTGTCGATTGCTTTACTACTGTTGTCATCTGCTGTTGTCTTCCAGGTTTCCATATTTTGTGCTGTAATACTCCACTTGCTCTGCTCTTGCAATCTTTCACTGTCATTCTCTTGTTGTTGCTCCTTTTCTTTCTTTCGGCTGTCTTTCTCTGGGATGTTTTTATCATTAACCTCCTTATCAACTCCATTTCTCTGTCCAGTATGTCCTCTGTCTGCTGATTGTTTCCATCTCTTGATTGCTGAACTCTCACTCTTACTTGTTCTTTACTTGTTTTGATTGCTTCCTTTTCTCCCTTACTGTTGTTTTGCACCTTTTCTGCTGCTGCTACTATAAATGTTGCGGCCTCCCAAACTTCCTTTCCCTCTGCAACATTCCTTTGCTCATCATCTGCAATTTCTTTTTGATTATCATTTATGACAACTGCTTTGTCATCCTTCTTCAGCAATCTATCTCGGACATTCATCCTCTGTTCTTCCAATTTCCTCCTTTGAAAGTCTAATTCTTTATATAACTCAATGATTTTACTTGGAGTAGACTCTGGAAATTTTACACGATCTTCCATTTCCTCACATGGTCTTTCTTCTGCTAAATCTTCCTTAACATCCTTCAGTAGATGTTCTTCCAAACCTGCAATCATACACAAATCGTTAGTTTTAAAATCACAAGACCTTACGGTCTTGTTTGATGCTTCAGTCATCAAATCTTCCGGCTGCTTCGAATCATTCATATGATTCAACTCCTCTAGCTCTTCATCACTTTCAAAAAGTAATGGTCCACTCTCTGGGTAACATATCGAAACTTCAACATCTTCTTCAGCATCTTCCTTTTGCTGTAGCTCAACTGTTTCGAGCTTCTCTATCCTCTGTCTGGCATCAATAACCTGTTCAAGTTCCCTTAGTTCCTTTATCAACTGCATATTTACCTGATGATTCCACTTCTCTTTTAGCCTCTGCCACTTCAGCTTCTTTCTCATGACATAACCATGCTTCTGGTCTTCCTCATTTCTTTGCAACATCTCCATTAACACCTCAAGCTGAACTGCTATCTCAGCCTTCCTCCTCTCATATTCCTCTTTGCTTAACTGTCTTTGTATGCCAATTTCCTTGGCATCCTTCTCCTTTTGTCTTCTGCTGTGGTTTATTTCAGAACCTCTGTTACGACTGTCACTAGTCATCATCCTTTCCATCTCTATGAGTTCCTTACTCACTTTACTATTAAAGCCTCTTCAGCAGCAAGTCCTATCCTGCCGCCACTTACCTCACCAAGCTCTCCTCACTCAGTCTTTTGGCAAGCAATTGGTTCTCTATCTCTGGAACCTCCTTTGAGCACTTCTCTTTGCTCTTCCTAGGCTTCAACTCATCTGCATGTTCTAAGAACACAACTGTCCTCCTTTTCCAATCTCTATTGGAATTCCTCAAGGTTCTGCCACCTCTATGTTTTCACTTAGAAACTTTCACCAGCTTCCTTTATCTGTTAGCAATTGCCTTTTGGGAGTTGCAATAATACTTCAATGCAAAAGACTACAATACTCTATTCTTCAAAAACATATCATCTTACCTCCAAGATCTCGCCTGATCTTGTCCTCCCATTCATCTGCACTGCAAATCTGTTCCAACAAATCTTTATGCTTCCTCTGCATAAATTCTCGATATTCAACCACTGTCAATCAGATTTTAAAATCTGATTCTTTCTTCCAATCTTCTGGCTTGATCTGGAAAACTTTAGCTGTCAGCAACAATTCCTTCTTTGCTGAATTTCTTCTTTGCTGCAACCATCAATCCTCATTCCATTTCTTTGTCAGTAAAACTCAAATCAAAATTAACCAAACACAATACCTGCACGATCCAAGTGAATTTCCATTCCCCAACATCGCTGTGGATTCTTTCTGTCTCTACAATCTCTGCTTAATTCTGTTTTCCCTGCCTCTAAGAACTTAATTGTTCTTCTTCATTCTCCCAGCTGTACTCTGGTTGCTTGAATTTCAGATTAGAATCTGATCTCCTTTACCTGCATTCTGTTCACTTGCAATTATATATGCTGCATATCAGATTTAAAATCTGATCTTCATTATTCATCACACATTCACAAATACATTTCAGTTCAACAAACCTTCTTGTCCACATTCAGAAAATAAACATTTTTTTAATTCAACAGAGCCAAGCTCTGATACCAAAAATTTATGCAAGCCTGAAGCTTGCATTACCCAGGAACTTTCTCCCTTTAACATATAAAGCATGCACCTCAAATAATTGCCCAATTCACTTGTACACGCGGCAATTTTCTCCCATTTAGATTTGCAAAAGCTTGTAATTTCACATTCCTGGCAAATTCACATCTATGCCATTTATGCAGAATCTTTTCTTCACATTTAACTTCGACCATAATTATCAACAAGCTCATGTGTTTATACACATCATCTAACTACAGTCTACATTCTCAATCCAATTTAGAGACTTCATTTCAATCCCAATGTCAAATCTTGTACATGCTCATTAATCCAATAAACATGACCAAATGCGCAATTATTAATTTGACATTATTTTAAGCAATGGAATGCTTAGACTAATTCTTACTCAAATGCGCCCTTTTCAAACATTCAGTCATTTGGATTTTGAAAATCTGTCTTCAATCTCTTTTTAATACAACAGAAGACATTCTTACCACTTGCCAAGCTGTAGTCGAATTCATCAATTGCTTTTCTGGTTACTTGGATGCCTTTCACCTTGATATGCCCTTACTACCATACTGTTCTGCGCTTCTGTATCAAATTGCCAGCGTCCTTACTGTGCCTTTCACATCTTTGCAAATGAATCTTCAACTCATTGTCAAAACAGCTTCAAATATACAGTACTGCGTTTCATTCGGCAACTCATTCACATATGGGCAAAACGCAATGATGCCCAACCATAATGTTAAGACATGTTTGTAAATGCGCTTACCTCTCATTTAGAATGTGCCTCGCCTGCTCCATCCATCAGAAAATGTTCAACACAGCAATTTATGCTGCAATACCACAGATCGATTTCAAAATTTACTACAAGTTAATTTCCATCATAATTTCTTCATTTTACATTTCAATACATCATTGTTTCGTTGCTAATGGACAGATTGTACGGTGATTGGATAGAACTCTACGTTTAATACCAGAACTCTGCGTTTTTTTATTAATTTCAGTTTCCAATTACCAGATTCAATTCTGGTTCCACACTTCAACAACTTGATTGTGCTATGATTTACGCAATTGGCTATTGTTTTAACACGCTCCGCATAACTTTTACCTCTAAAGTTTATACAACGTGCAATCCTTCTTTCAATTGCAGTCAAGCCACCATCTAAACAGCGTTCAGTTTAATAATTCAACCAATGCATTCATTTCGGAATTGTGAATATTGTATCTTCTAATGACAGTGTTCAGGATGACAATACAAACTTATGGACTCAATTTCAATTCGGAATAATCATTACAGCGAATAGGTTACCCTCTACATTTACCTTTTAATCGATTTCACAACAGCGCCATTTGTTCCAGCTGACACTGTTCCAACAAATGATGTTATTCATTGGTCCTTTTAACGCAAACAACTCTTAATTTCTGAAGCGCTTTCCAATAATTAAAACCTCCTCACAAGTTAGAATCACAATTAATCGATTAAAACTCTAGAATCGATTTTCATACACATTATCAAGCCATTAAAATTAAATGAGAACAACGTTCATCATGTCCTACACTTTCACGGCTTCAATATACCTCTGTTCAATACTGCAGATATTCATATATATATAATCTGCCAATGTGTTGTACAAACAGTGAAATCGACCTTTCCAAACTGGCATTAAAATCTTAACCTACACCGAACTTCGGTTTCATTCTAATCACTGAAAATAAATACAATTCCGCCAATAAAGTTATAAACACATTTATCATAAAAAAATACTTACAATTCTTGTTCTTCCTGGCCAGATATGCAAATCGATGGCCCTTTTTACATAAGCCCTAAGGCTTCCAAGTAGAAAACCTTACACTGTACTCACAATCTCAATGTATTTTTCTCTCAAAACCCCTTCCTATTTATACAATTTTGAAAATGATCTAATTTAATGCTCAATCCCCTTAATATCTCAATATCACTAAAATATCTCAACAAATCCTCTTATCTAGAATCTTATCCCTTTATATCCTTAACTACCCAAATTCTCTCATATCCTTTTATTAATTAAAAAGATATTTACAAAAATCCTCACTTCCTCTTATTTTATTTAAAATAACAAATTAATTTATTAAAATATTAAAAATTGTCACACCCCCTTTTAACATATTTACAAAATAAAAAAAACGCCCTTGATGCTCCTGCATCAATCATCATTGTCTCTCTTAGGGTCATACCCACCGGGGTGTTCTCTGAGTATTCCCTACTAGGAATATTCTCATCTTAGGTTCCCAGCCCTCAAGAATATCGACCCTCTTGCCCACTCTTGTCTTGGATACCCTAGCACATCCTCAAGGAGTGTCAAATGCTAGATGATTACACAATCCTCCATTCTTTCTTCCAAACTAAAGACAAGAATGTTGTGTCTAACTCTCCCTCTTAACCAGGGATGAGTTCCAAGTTTTTTTTTACTCAGAAACTTACTCAAGTTCCTTTACTCATAGGAACCTCCCAGAGCTCCCTCTTACCAAGGGACTCTATCATCAGTACTTTATAGGGTCTCCTAGTTGATTGATGATCCAAGAACTCGATGTCATCAATTTCTTCATATGTAGGGTTCAGCCATCCATCACTTTCCTCCATGTCATTCCTTCTTTCCCGGAAAGTATCCTCCTTTACATCTAGGGATTCCTTCATAGGGAGATCCTTTTTCCTTTTGATCATGCCTAATCCATGTTATGTGAAACCATATGTCATGACATCACAATATTAAATACAAGTACAAGCATACATACCTCATTCTTCCTTTAGCTTTCTTGATTGAAAATTAGAATATGGATTTCATGGTCTTAGAAATTTTAAGTGGAACACACACACACATATATATATAGTAGACATTGGGCTATTAATTTCATGGTAATGTACAATGACCCTTCTCCAATTTATGCCTTACGGCGTTTCCTTTGCAACTTTTGGTGCAATTGCTAGTATAATTACATTCAAAAGTTTTCCCGAAGGCCTGTCTATATCCGCCCGGCTCCATGTTTCGTTAACTTTTTTTTTTCTTTACAAATAGACTGTGGCGATGTTGTTTGAAGCAATATCCTTCGTATGAGAGTCTCGAGCATGGAGGGAGGGCATGGACCTTTAAAAATATTTAGTATAGAAATTAATGAGAGCGTTTCTATTCTCCTGTATCGTGGCGATCGTGCGAGGCGTTTCTATTATCTTTTGGGCCTAATGATTATCGATTATCGTTTCCTCCACATTCCTCCGTAATGTTAACGGTACTCTTTCTAATGTTCTTGCTGCTGCTCTAACGGTACGCTTTCTGGCCGCTATTGAACATATATCCCACAACTTGCGATTTATGATTTGTTGGTGTTTTCTTTCTTGCAGACAGTTGCATATTTGCTGAGGAATTTGCAGGAAGTTGCTTATTTGGTGAGGGTTCCTCCAAGTCGATTTGAGCTTCTTATGCTCCCCTGGCGTAACAAATCAAAGTGACGCATGAAAACCCCAAAGAATTCCCTTCAGAACTTCCAACTATAAAAGTGGCCCATAAATTCTCGAAAATTTAATCTCGACATTCCCAAACCTGTTGATCTTCTTGCTGTTGAGAGCCCATATTGACACCCGTACAAACTGTGTTCCCCCTGACTGTCTATTCTCTGTTCTCTGGATCAACCACCTTAACGTCCTTGAAATCAAATGGAGGAGATCCTTGTAAAAACTAAGAAAAAGAGGAATGATGAGATTCGTATCTGTGAAAATCATCACAACAGATTCCCAAGTCAATTCAATGAAGGTGGTCGTTGAAGGAATCGTGAGTGACGAAGAAATGGAAGCTTGGACCTACCGCACATTGTCCTCACTTGCAGGGCAGTTTAGATCGTTTTTTTCTACCCATGAACATGTTCAAACTATTTTTATTTTGATAAATATTCGGGCTCTGTTTTGCGGAAAAGAAATAAATTTTGTCAAAGCATGTTGGGTTAGACATGGGATATGTTGCGTTACACATTGGATAAACTAAAACTCAACTCTAGTTTGTTTCATGTTTCATGTGCTTAACAGTTTTTAGTGCATCAATTAATCTTTTTTTTTGGATGAGCGTGTTTATTAACACCCGTAAATTTTGATGTAACTGCAATTGTGAATTCAATAAAGGGTGGTATTAGAGTCAAAAGTCTTGAATTCGAATTACATTTCTCTCCAAAGAAATTATTGAATATTAAATAAACCAAAGTTATGGTGTTGGTGAATCTGTTAACTCTAGCATTGTGTCTATTTACTACACCTACAAATTTTAGTGTAAAAGCGATCCTGACTCCAACATGTTCTCCCATTGAATCTAGGATTAAATCTCTTGTTGCATCAAATCAGAAATCAACATCTACATTAAAATCAATGCATCTAGTGCAAACAAAAAAATAGGATTAGAAATCAACATCTATATTAAAATCAAAGCATCTAGTGGAAGCAATCTTTTTTTCGCTGAAGTAAGTGTCAGGCCTTCTATTCAAAATAATAAAAAACCGATTTTACAAAATTTACAAATGAGAAGTGGGCCATGTAAGCCTAGGAAATCAAGCCTACGTCCCACTATCCAGCCCCCAGGCCCACAAAACCATGCTGTCGGAACCAAAAGGATACTCGAACGCCTAGACCGTTTGATATATTATCAGAGATCTAATGGTCAAGAACAATATCGGACCCGTAACAAGCATACCCTTTAATTCTTGAATTGGACCCGATAAGCCTTTAGAGACTGCTCTATAAAAAATTCGGGTCCATTATGGTTGATAACCCTCGTGCATGTAGTCCACCTGAAATCCACTAGATGTTGGCGATTCACGTCCGTTCGAGTGACTTTCTCGATGTTTAACCCTGCTTTCGGACCTGAAGCCTAATAAAGCTACTGTTAAAGTTGATTTCGGGTCCGTTTGGCTTGGTAACTACCTTGCTATTTGCCACGCGGAATTGATAAGATTGCTGTTATTTCTCCTATCTGCTCGCACTTTAACCAAGCTCCCTGCAAAGCCAATGAAAGGTCGATTTATAGTATAATTCAAATTCTTATAAATATCTGTATTGTCAATTGAAACCTGCCCAAGAACCTTTGGTTTTTAGATTTCTGGGCCCATATTCCGACCTAAGGGTCAGCCCTTCTTTACGTATATATCCCTGAACTGTTCTTCATGTGGACTAAAAATCAACTGTTTCCAGAAGTCTACAACCTGCTAGCATCCCCTGCTCTGATAGAGCTCCTGGTCCATGTTCGCCTATCTGAGACACTCTTCCCTCAATCTCCCCTGGGGAATCTCTATCCATTTATATTTATTGCTGCTTTTAGCACAGAGTACTCCTTCATTAGCTAAGATGTCCGCTAATTTGTTGGCTTTTCGATGCACATGAGTGAAACTCAGTGTTCTCATATTCTGCAGGTGGGATTGAATCCTTTGATAGACTTGCAGAAGCCTCCAATGTCTCGAAACTTTTTCCGGAGCTGAGCCATAACAAATTTTCTTCACCGAATTGATAATCAATTTGGAATCAGATTCAATTATAATATTATGAATATTTGAGTCCGTCAGGATTTCTAAGCATTGCTCAAGGGCCATGAGCTCTGCCATATTGTTTGTGGCTTTCCCCAAATTACTATGAAAGACGATTTCTATACAACCCTTTTCATCCCTTATCACTCCTCCTTAGCTAGCCATGCTCGGGTTTCCTTTTGAGGCCCCATCTATATTGCATTTCATAAAACCTTGAGGGGGAGGTTAACATAAATCCTTATCAGCTATTATGTGATTTATACTTTTGTTTTTCCCTTTGGGATAAGCCACTGCAGACCCAACTGCATTAGTATCTACACATCAATATCTTTAGGTTGGTTCTTAGGGGGATTTTTAATGAGGGTTCCTACCGTCTCATTGAGTTGTCTTAACATCTATGCCATGATGCTCTCGGAGGAACTCTTCCTGTTTTTGAATATTTTGTTGTTGCATTCTTTCCAAACATCCCAGATTAGAAAGCTTGGAGCTAAAGCCCAAGCTTTGTTGACTATTTCATTATTAGAGAAATTTTTCCTCCACTTCTTTAAGGTGCTGGTAATGCTACCCATGTCCCTGTTTGTTTGTCTGAATATTGAAGCAATCCAATTCCACAATGTGGATCTGAATAGGAAGAGGTTGAGAAGATGCTCCATAGTTTCTTCTAGTAATTCACATAGATGGCATTTAGAAGGACCAACTACCCCTCTTTTCCTAAGGTTTTCCTTGGTTAGAATTTTTTTATGCTGCACTAACCACATGAACAGTTTGATCTTCATCCAGCTTTGGTTCCACCATAGGTCCTTCCATACCCAATTAGGGTTTGGAAAGTCAAGCCCAAGGGCTATGCGCTTGGCCTCTTTGAGGTTAAAGGTTCCTTCATTGTTATTGCCCCATCTCAGTTGGTTTGAATCTGCTGATACCATAATATTCCTCTGTTCCAAGATGCCTGTTAGAGCTTCTACTTGTGCCTTCAAGGGTGAGTCCTCACTGTATCCCAGGTTCTTCCATATCCTCCATTTTCCTTCGCTTTTTTCTTGATCCCAGAAGTCATTTACTTTGAGCAACCTTTTGTTGTTAGTATCATTTTTGAGATTTGCAAATTTTTCTCTTAACAATTTAGGTTCGCGTTGCCACATATAATCCCAAAATGAAGCAAGGTCTCCATCTCTAATTTCCCAGAAGCTGTGTTTTTGAACAATGGCTCTATTCTCCCAAGCTTTGTTCCCAATGTGGGAGCCTTTGATGATCCCAAACATTTTAATGCAATCCCTGTCTTGCCAATTGTTTGCATACTTCTGTTTCCAAATCTGGGCCTGAGGGGAAGCTAAATCTTTTAGCCATCTCCACCATAGTTTTGCCCCCAAAACATTGTTAATCACTTTAGGATCATCCAGTCCCAAACCTCCATGTGTCTTAGGTTTACAAATTTTTTCCCAGGCTACCAATGCCCATTTCCTTTTCTCTTCCCCTTTGCCCCAAAGAAAATCTCTTTGGATATTTTTGAATAGTTGCATGACTCCTTTAGGAGCTAGAAAGGCTGAAAGCATAAAGATGGGGGTAGTTTGTAGGACATCTTTTGTGAGCACTAGTCATCTTGCTAAGTTCAAAGGCCTACTTGTCCATTTCTGTATTTTTTCCTGTAGCTTATTAATCACAGGCTCCCAAACCGTTTTGCTCAGAGGTTTTTTTGTTAGTGGTATTACCAAATATTTGGAGGGTAGCATATCCCTTTGGAAGCCTAGAATTTTGGATATATTTCTTTGAATAGCAATGTCAGTGTTAAAGAAGAAAATCTTTGATTTGGTAAGGCTTACCTCTATGCCCCTAGCCATTGCAAAATCTTTTAGAACTTGTTTGTAGGTTAGAGCTCCCCTGACTGTAGGTGTAACCTATAGCATAGTATGATCCACGAATTGCTGATGTGTCAAAGCATCTTCGTTCATGCTGAGTTTGAGACCCTAGATTTTGCCTTCTACTTTGGCAGATTTGATAGCTTTTCCTAGCCCTTCCATCATGAGAATAAAGAAAAGGGCTTATCTCCTTGTCTAAGGCCTCTCGTAGGATTAAAGGGCTTGGATGGTGAACCATTTAACAAGATTGAAAAACTAGAGGTAGTTACAAGGTTCATTAACCATCTTACCTAGTTATGGTCAAATCGATACGCTATAAGAACTCTGCTTATGTAAGTTGAACTTAGCTTATCATAAGCCTTTTCTAGGTCAAGTTGCATAATCATTCCCGCCTGCCTATTTCTTATAAGTGAGTGAACCACCTCATGAGCTTCAATGATATTGTTGAGAATTTGTCTACCTTCCACATACCCTATTTGTTCCTCAAAGACGAGAGTTGGAAGAAGGGGTTTAAGCCTGTTGGCAATTATTTTGGAAATTATCTTGTACACCACATTGCATAATGTTATTGGTCTAAAGCTATATGGTGTCATAGCATTATCCTATTTTGGAATTAAGGATATGAAAGAGGTATTGAGTGCCTTCAAGAAAGTTCTATTTTTCGTAGAGTCCTCCACCACATCGAGGATATCCTACTTGATTATCCCCCAAAATGCTTTAAAGAAGTCAACATTAAAAGCATTCGGTCCTAACACCTTCCCATTTTGCATTTCTTTGATGACTTCGCTAACCTCCTCTTCATTCACAAGCCTATTAAGATTATAATTGTCTTCTCTTGTCACAAGCGTAGGAATATGCTTTGTAAAGTCCTTGATGAATTGTGATCTCTCTAAGAGAGGTTCCTTTGCTATGCCTTGGAAATGTTGAACTAATGCAACTTCTATTTCTTTATGGGTGTTGAGTTGATTTCCTTGAGAATATTTGATTTTTGAGATCCTGTTGTGAGACCTATGATCCATGGTAGACTTGTGAAAAAACCTTGTGTTCCTTTCTCCTTCTTTTAACCATTGTATCCTCAATTTTTGTTTCCAGAATATTTCCTCTTGTTTGCATAATTCTTCCCATTCCTATCAGTGGTGGTCAGCTTATTCCTTTCTTCCACTACTAAAGCCATCTGTAATGAGTATCTGGTTAATGTCATGTAGCTTCCATTCAACTACATTTTTGGCTTCAAAAATGTTGCCAAACTCATTCTTATTCCACCATTTTCCAATAATGCTAATAAAGTCTGGATGGGTGAGCCAAATGTTTTCAAACCTGAAAGGTCTATTTCTTGGAGTTCCTATAACGGATGCATCAAGTTGAACAGGCAAATGATATGGGCCACCAAAAGGGAGTATCATCGCTGACAAGTCAAGGCCTATTAGGATAAGGTCCTCCGAGATAATAAATATGTCTAGTTTTGAGGCCACCTGAGACTCCCTTCTCCTTTTGTTATTCTAGGTAAAGATGCCATTACTTGTCTCTTTGTCTACTAGCCTCATATTGTTTATAAAATTTTGAAATTCTATGGAGTCTCGACCTAGTGATCTGGTTCCAGCTTTTTTCTCTAATAGGGACCTGATCATATTAAAGTCCCCTCCCATAATCCAGGGGATGCCCAAATGTTTGTCTCTTAGATCATCCAGTGAAGTAAGAAGCCTTAGTTTTCCTTTAGGCTTTTGTGGACCATTAACATTTGTGATTAAATTAACTTCCTTGTCCCCCAAAGGTTGAATAACCACTGATAAGTAGTTCCTAGATGCTTCTACATCTAGGATTCCTAGTTTTTGAGGGTTCCAAAGTGTGAGAATTCCTCCTACTATTTTGTCTGATTTAACTTATAGATGTTCATATTTAGTCAACCATTTGCTGTGTATTTCTTTTATTTTTTCTTCTGAACATTTTTTTTCCTAGATGAAAATCATATCAGTTTTTTCTTCTTTCATTCTATTGCTAAGATTCCTTTGTTTCCTTTTATTCCCTAGGCCCCTAATATTAGATGTTGTGAGCTTCATTAAGAAAGATTTGTAAATGAGTAACTGGTTAGGTCTTTCATCTTACTTGAATTGATCATGAGTTTTCCACACTCTATCAGCAGCTTGTTCTGTTTTTTCCTACCCCTTTTCCGGCCTGGGTTTCTAGGTGCTAGTCCCGATGTTGCCTTCATTGTTTTCACCCCTTCATTGTCCTGACTATCATGGTTTCTTTTGACTCCTAACCCTTTTGTCTGAGTTCTCCATAGGAATAGTTGTTGCACTCTATTGAACTCCTCTTGTGGTAGTGAATCCATTCCTTTGGTGATTCCCTGCTCCAAGAACTTTTCCAAATCTAGATGCTCCCTATCAAGAATTTCCTGCAGTTCATGATCCTCTGTTCCCACCTCGATCAGGGTCATCTCTTGGTCCCTATAAAGTTCCATAGTGTTCAACAGATCCTCCTTTTGTTGGTTGTTGTCATGTGTGTCCTCCATACTCTCTTCCTTTTCCTTCTCCTCCGGGCTATCCTCCAAAGTCTGATTTACTTTATTGTGCTCCTCTTCTTCTTCCAGTACCTTGTACCTATTCTGACTTGGTTGCTTTTACTCATTGATTTTATTTTGGTGCTTTCTCCCTCCTTTACCTCTGTTTCCCACTTTGTTAAAGCTTTCAGTTTCTTTCCCTGATGAATCTTTAGTTGTGCTTTCCATTTTGTTTAATGGGAAATCCCTGAATAGATGCCCATGTTCATGGAATTTGCGACATCTAAAAGGAACATGCTCATAGTCCACCGCTTGTACACATTCTTCATCAAAAACATCCTGAATTACTTCATCTGGTAAAGCTCCAGAGAGGTACATCTCTATGCATTTATGGGAAAAGGTGGTATACTCACCTCGCCTAGTGGCCTCTGATATGTTTACAAAATGCCCTAGTTTATTTCCTATTGCTTTTAATGATTTTGTCTGCCAATAATCTAGTGGTAAGGAATAGAGCCTTACCCAAGCTAGGACCAAAGTGAATGTCTCGTGCTTTGGGACAAAATTCATCACCCAAGGCTACATCTAGAGGCCTGCAACAGCATAGAAGTAGGGTCCTCCTTCAAACATCCTATCTTTATTCTCAATGTTAGTGAAAGCTACAGCGAAGAAACCCTTTGATCCTAAGTGCAGATCTATATCCCCCTTAGATTTCCAATGATACTTTATCCATGCCTGTAAGGCCTTCTCCATTGGACATAACCCCATGAATTTACAAATGACTGCGTAAGTCGCCATATGTTCCCTATGTGCCTATAGCACTGGATCACTAAGCACCACTCTGGGTGTGATGGTCGCCCTAGGCTTACACGATCCAGTTCAATTTCTGTTGTTCGCATTTTGATTTTCTCCTTTTGTTTGTGTTTCTCTTCTGATTTATTCCTCCATATTTTCCTGCCCCTGTGAACCTATGATTTTCTATTTCCCTCCTAAAATTCCTATTTTAGCCTCTAGAGGTTTCTTGAATTGATTGGAAACTGCCTGACTATAGGAGGTAGTGGAACTCCCCCCCTCTCGCCTCTCCATGTTACCTAATGCTTATCTTCTTCTGCAAACCCTATCTCTCTCGGCTCCAATTTCTAGAGGAAGCTCGATCCGTCCCCCATGTTTTTATCCAAGAGAATATCCTAATATTCATCCAGACACATATCGCATCTAGTGGAAACAATCAAGTAGGACTACAAATCAATATCTACATTGGAACCAATGCATCTAATGCAAGTAATCAAATATGAGTAGAAATCAACATCTACGCTGAAATCAATGCATCTAGTGTAAGGTATTAAATATGATTAGAAATCAACATATAAACTGAAATCAATGCATCTAGTGCAAGCGATCAAATAGGATTAGAAATCAATATCTACACTAAAACCAATGCATCATGTGCAAGCAATCAAATAGGAGTAGAAATCAACATCAACACTGAAATCAATGCATCTAGTGTAAGGTATTATATAGAATTATAAATCGACATCTACACTAAAATCAATGCATATAGTGAATGTGACCAAATAGGATTATAAACCAACAACCACATTGAAAATATTAAATATTCATGACTTTCTAGATCTAACTTCTATGTCTGTATTTGTCTCCCTCCACCTTCCATTATGTGTCTACCTCCCTCCCCCTCTCCTTCTCTCTCTTACCCTCCCTCTCCCCCGTCTCATTCTATCTGCCTCTCCCTAACTTTCTCTATATTTCTCTTCTTTCCTCTCTCCCCCTACTGTCTATATTTATACCTCGCTCCATCTCTCCTTAATTTTCTCTCTATCTCAACCACCTAAACATGTGTCACACTCTTTTTCTCTCTCCCCATACCTATCTATCTCTCCCTCCCTCTCTCCTCCTCTCTCTTCTCCTCTCTCCCCCCTCCATATATATGTATCCCCGTCTCTCTCTTCCATTTCTTTCCCTATCTTTATCCTCTCCTTTTCTCTCTCTTCCCTCATCTCCTCTCTCCCTCATTCCATCTTCATCTCTCCCTTGTCACACCGTCTCTTTTCCCCTCCAAATCCATCTCTCTCCCTCCCCCTCTCCCCTCCTCTCTCTCTTCCTTTCTCTCTCTCACTGTGTGTCACACCTCTATGTCTCTCTTCCACACTCTATTCCCACTTGCATCTCACTCTCTTTCTTAAATATGATCCCATTGTATTGTATTTAAGAAAGTATCTAAATTAATAAAAAACATAATTGGTTGTAAAATATTAAACCTATATTTTGGATCAATCATGTTAAATAAAATAAAATAATAAAAAATTTAAAGGAATCACACACTATCTTTCCTCTATCATCCTTAATCACTTTTCTTTTTGATCGCTTGGTTAAGATGCATCTATCCTAGTTCTTTATAATATTATTTATATTATATAAATTTCACATATGTATATATTAAAGTATTCTCATTTTTTAATTTATTAAAGCCTCCATTTAATCTCTATGAAAATATTGTTAGTAGTGGCGACAATGGAGGTTTTAGATATACCTCATGAGTAATTATAACCTTTTTTCTCTTATATTTAATTAAAAATGTTATAAAATTAAACTAAATTAAAATATTTTTATTTTGAAATAAGTTATTGTTTTTAGGCATGTGGTATTGATAATCCATGGTATCGGCCATTGGTATTGTAACAATTAAAAGCCTAGATCCATAACATAATAATCCAAAATCTATATGGCCGGTGGTATTGATGGCCCATAGTAGCCCATGGTATTATAATTTTCTTCCCTCCTCTTACTCTCCATCTTTATCTTGTGAGTAGTGGCCCATGGCATTATAAAAAAACTACATAGAAGTTAATAATATCCATTGTGGATATTCATGATTAAAAAACTTGTATATAATATAATAAACTCCTTATGAAATATACTTAACTCTTAAATCTATTTTCAACCTGTTAAATTAAAGTAATTGGAGTTTACAAATTTTTCGCTCTTAAATTATTTTCATTAATGGACTGGAATAATTTATAATCTATTCATTTCTAACAAAAGAAAACTAAAGAAAGCACAGAAAACTATGTTTTTTAAATAATATTTATAATTATATAAGTGACATAGTAAAAAGTAAATAATTTTAAAATTAAACAGAAATCGCACAACTGAATGCAACAAAATATAAATTTACCTTATTATTATTATTATAGAATTCACAACCTATGTAAATAATTTTAAAATCAAACAAAAATCACACAACTAACTGAAAACCTGAATGCAATGAATTATAAATTTACTTGATTATTATTATTACAGAAATCATAGCCTAAAACCCGAAAGCCACAAAATTTACCTCGTTATTATCACAGTATATATGAACGCCACAAAATTTACCCTCATTATTACTATAAGATATGCCCAATTGAATCCTCCACTTCCTTTACCTAATTTTCTTTATTATTCCACTCTTGTTAATATTACAGGATATGCCCAATTGGATCCTCTGTTTATTTTACCTAATTTTCCTTTTTATTACATGAATAAGCTAATCATCCTCTTTTTAACTTGTATATATATCATTTTCAAATTTGACTTTGTTAATATTAGCCAACACCTTTTTTTTTATTTTAATAAGTTTATTTTATTTTAAAGTAACATTACACAAATCTTCAACATATACAATATATATTAGCCGACACATAGATAGTAATGTTATACATACCTTTAGCATATACAATATGTGTTAGCTGACACATCTCCCTCAAATTTTTTTAACATTTTTAATGTAATGTTACATAACGTGACAATATCTCCCCCATATACTGGGATGTAGAGCACCTCTAAGAGCAATGAACAATAATTTTATTATAAAATAATACAATCTTACTATCAATAAAAGAATTTATATTAATGTTATTTTTTAAAATATTTGTTATTGATGATTAAATCCATTCCAATTATAAAAGCTATGCGAGATTGATGAAGAGGTTATAATTACGATCATTTTCATCCATCTAAAGTTATCCATAAATCATCATTTTCACTGTTCACTGATCCTTCATATTTTTTTTTCAATGATTAATAATAAATCATTATATATATATATATATATATATATATATATATATATATATATATATATATATATATATATATATATATATATATATAGAATATCTATCTATCTATCTATCTATCTATCTATATATATATATATAGAATATCTATCTATCTATCTATCTATCTATCTATATCTATATATATATATATATAGATATTCTAGTAATTTTTAGTTTGATAAATCATTGTCATTATTGTTGAAGCATAGTCATTCTTGGTCAATAATGGTCAATTATAGTCAAAGGTTACATTGTCACAAAGACTGTGTTGATATGAAAATCAACGATGGTAAAGCAGGGTCAACCATGGTCCAGTATCGCATTGTGACAAGGATTGTCTCAATATGAAAATCAAGCATCGTCAACCATTGTGAATGATGTTTATAATATTTATCTCAAGTTTATATACTTTGAGTTTATAATATTTGTCCCTTGGGTTTAATATTATTCCCTTCAGTTCATAATCCATTTGGGTTTTAGTATTAATCCCTTTGCTGTATTATTCCCTTAGGTTTATAATATCAATGTCTTAGGCTTATTATTCCCTCGGGTTTATAATATCAATCATGGTCAAACATGGTTGAATGTTGCATAGTGACAATTATTGTCTTAATATGAAGATCAACCATAGTCCAATGTCGCATTCTAACAACTTGTCTCAATATGAAAATCAATCATGGTCAACAATGGTCAACGATGGTCCATTGTCTCATTTTGAAAATGATTGTCTCAATGTGAAAATAAACCATGCTCAACGATAGTCAACCACATTTATTTTAGGGTTTATAATATTTATCTTAGGGTTTATATACCTTTGGTTTAATTTACGTCACATTGACAAAGATTGTCTCAATATGATAATCATCATCAATCACGGTCAACCATGGTCAATTGTGGTCAACCTTTATCAACCATGATCAACCATGTTTTATCAAATCAAACATGGTCATCCATGGTTAATCATGGTCAACCATTGTCAAAAATCACATTATGACAAGGAAAACCACAATATGAAAATCAACCATGTTCAACCATTGTCAATGATGTTTATTTTAGTGTTTAGTTTATTTTCGGGTTTATATACCTTAGGCATTTAATATTAATTCCTAGGTTTTATTATTCCCTTTGGTTTATAACATTGATCATGGTGAACCATGGTCCAACATCTCATTTCGAAAAAGATTGTCATAATGTGAAAATCAACCATGCTCAACCATAGTTAACCATGTTTATTTTAGGGTTTATAATATTTATCTTAAGGTTTATATACCTTGGGTTTATAATTTACGTCGCATTGACAAAGATTATCTCAATATGATAATCATCATCAATCAAGGTCAACCCTAGTCAATCATGGTAAACCTTTATCAACCATGATCAACCATGTTTTATCAAATCAAACATGAACATCCATAATCAATCATGGTCAATCATGGTCGAGCATCGCATTGTGACGAGGAAAGCCACAATATGAAAATAAACCTTGTTCAACCATTCTCAATGTTGTTTATTTTAGTGTTTGTAATATTTATCTTAGACTTTATATACCTCACGCTTATAATATTTGTCCATTGGGATTTTAGTATTTATCCCTAAGGTTTATTATTCCCTTGGGTCTATAAAATCAATCATTGTCAACCACGACCAACGATGCTGAACCATGTTTATTTTGTTTTAGGGTTTATATACCTTAGGCGTTTATTATTAATCCCTAAGTTTTATTATTCCCTTTGGTTTATAACATCGATCATGGTGAACCATGGTCAAACGTCGCATTGTGACAAATATTTCCTCAATGTGAGAATCAACCATGGTCAACCATGGTCCAATGTCACATTATGACAAAGATTTTGTTGATTTGAAAATCAATCATGGTCAACCATGGTCCAATGTCAGATTGTGACAAGCATTGCCTCAAAATAAAAATCCACAGTCAACCATCATCAACCATGTTTATTTTAGTGTTTGCAATCAATAATTGTCTTGACCATGGTCAAGCATGGTCAAGCATGGTCCAATGACAGATTTTGAAAATATTAGACCCTTGGGTTCATTATTATTCAACCATGCTCAACTGTGGTTAATCATGTTTTTTAAAATCAATCGTGGTCAACCATGGTGTAATGTAGCATTATGACAAAGATTATATGAATATGAAATTCAATCATTTTCTCAAACATGTTCGAACATCGCATTATGAAAAATATTGTCTCAACATGATAATCATCATCAACCATACTCAACCATGGTTAATCATGGTCAACTAGGGTTGAAAGTCACATTGTCACAAAAGATTGTGTTAGTATCAAAATCAACCATGGTTAAGCATGGTCAACCATAGTGTAACGTCACATTGTGACAAGGATTGTGTCAACATGAAAACCAACCACTGTCAACCATATGTATCTTAGTGTTTATAATATTTAACTTATGGTTTACATACCTTCAATTTAATATATTGGTCCATTGGTTTTAATATATTCCCTTGGGTTAATAATCCCTTGTGGTTTTAGTATTAATCCCTTAGGTTTATTACTACCTTCGGTTTACAATATCAATCCCTTGGGTTTAATATTCCCTTTGGTCTATAATATCAATCATTTTCGACCATAGTTAATCATAGAAAAGCATGGTCAAATGTAGCATTGTGACAATGATTGTCTCAATATGAAAATCAGTGATGGTCAACCATTGTCCAATGTCGCATTCCGATAGATTGTCTTGATATAAAAATCAATCATGGTCAACCATGGTTGATCCAGATTTAAACAGGAACACAAAAAATTACAAGAGATAACCATAAACACAAAGATGCAGTGGAAATAATATCAATCATGGTCAACCATGGTTGATCCAGATTTAAACAGGAACACAACAAATTACAAGAGATAACCATAAACACAAAGATGCAGTGGAAATAATACTTCATTTCATTAATGTAAAATACTGAGATATCCTTACAAATAGAAAATGGAAATAAACAGTTAGGGTGATGGTACCTTATCTCTGAGAAGAGATGTGGTGGCTACATGCCTCTGAACTGTGTTACAATGAGGCTCGAAGGCATATTTATTGTTGAGAAACAATGCAAAACCCTTCACATCCCAAAACCTAACCCTAGAAGTGAAACGCTAAATTGTGGGCCCCGTTTGGGTAAATTGGTACATCAATTTCCTGGGATTGTAACTTTGGCATATGATCTCCGTTTGACGTGTGTAATAGCTCGTTAGAAAGATCTATCCAAGAGCTATAACTTTGGGAAGGGCAACATCGGTCCATGGACCCATGTTGCCCCCAAATTTCCCAAAAAATGTCGTTTAAGGCCTCCAAATGGCTCCGAAAGTTCAGGACCTGAAAAGCTGCTAAAAATAGTAAATTGTGCTACAATTTAGGAAACTGAAAAATTGAAAGAGACAATTGTGGGGGTCCAAATGGGATAGGTGGTGGCCACCAACATCCACCTAGATGATTCCTCCCCCCTTAGGAAGCAATGGTCCCCATTCCGTTGAGTTCCTCCATCTACTGAACTTGGTCCCTGGTGTGATGTTCTACAATCTCGAATATGTCCAGTAATGGTGGGAAGCATGGTCGAGGGTCGTACACATTGAACACTTGGTGCAGGTGAAGGAATGGAGGAATGTTGTGCTCCAAAGCATTATTTCCCACGTCCTTAGTAATGGTGTAAGGACCATGTAGGTGTGGTCAGAGCTTCTGATAGGCTCTTGTAAGGCGTTCTTTTTGCAGATGTAACCAGACATTATTGCCCACCTGAAGCTTGTGTGGTACCCTTGTAGGTGGGGAGAAGTTGTTCCTATGTTCTTTCATGACCGTATCCCTCTATTGTTGTTGCTACATGGAGGAACCCTTCATGGGGGTCATGGATGTAGCAATGATATTCCCCTTACTTTGGGAGCGAACCAGACAAAAAATAAATTTCCTAGTCTGTGAGATGAACTTGCTTCCTTTCTTAGCAGTGATCAAAGAGATGGTGGTAGGTGGGGCTACCTCTGATATCCTATATAATGCATCACCCAAAGAAATAATGACAGCGCGAGGCCTTGACTCATACATAACATGTCGCCTTCACAAGTATGGCTGGGCTACTAATACATCACACAATACCTCGTCTGTGAAGGGCTTGATGCTGTAGGGAAGGCGACACTGCTGGTGAACTTTGAGATCTCGTCCTTCGTGAAGCCACCCGATACTGTATGGTTGTGGGTGTGGTGTAGTCGGTAGGCATAACCACTTCATGACCTCTAGTGAAATGAGGTTCTTTTGGCTGCCACTGTTGACAATGAATTGCAGCGGCGAAGCCTTCACCCACATCTATGAGTGGAAAAGATGTTCCCCCTCCTCTGGATCTTCGGGTTCATTCTTCTGGATCTTGGTGGTGGCAACAGTAGTGCTGGGCTCTACATCAATGATCTCCTTCCCTTTTCCATTCCCCTTGTCGGTTTCTGGCTCAAGGTTGGAACATGCATCTAATTTGGAAGCCTTCAACTTGGCCACCAGCTATTTCTTGGTCCGACACTCACTTGCGTTATGAGTGGGACTCTAGTGGAACTCACAACACTTTCCTGTGTCCTTCTTTGACTTCGTGGTGTGGTTATTTTCTTGCAGCTTCAATGGGTCGTCTTGGGTCACCCCACCTTGGCTTTGTCCTTTGGTCTTTGGATTTGTAGATCCAAAGTCTCGCTTCTTCTGTTTGAAATTTTGCTTGATTTTGATGGCATATCGGTACGCCGTGCTCAGCGAGGAGATGTTCAAGAACTCTCTCTCTTCCTGGATGTATTTGTGCAGGCATCCATGGTATTTGAGTACCAGATGCAGATCAGAATCTTTGATACCCAACTGTGTGCGAAGGGTATGAAAAATGTTTGTGAACTCTGGCAGATCTTGGTCCTGCCCCTGCCGCAGTGTGGTCCATCTGATGCATTTGTCGTCATAGCTTTTGACAGGGTAGTACTACTCCTTGATGGCATCTTGGAATAAATTCCAGGTGGGCTCGGCTGAGGACAGTGAGTCCGTGCTTCCATCCTTCTGCTCACAGTAGGTTTCCCACTAGTCCTTGACATGGGGGGGCTGCTTTGAGGAGAGTGAAAACAATCTTTTCCCGACTCGAAAATTCATGAACAGAAAAATACCCTTCTAACAGATTTAACCATTTATGTATAGCATCTGTGTCTATTTTACCCTAAAATATGGGGATTTCAAAATTAACTTGTACCTTAAATGGTGTGGCATTCCTAGAGTAGTTGTTGGAAGCCGATGCGTCACCTCTGGGTATCCGTTAAAGGATCTACGCAAAGCTATCCATCATCACGTTACTTTATCGCTCGAGGGCTTCTTCGAGCAAAATTTTGATAGGATCTACCACCCCCTCGTCTTTCTTCTCATCCGCCATGGGAGGCCGTCAGGATTTGCGAGGCTGGTCTTGCAAAGGTTCAACTAGTTCAAGCGCTAACTCCTTATATCCTAACCTCGTTGGGGATATGCATAGAAAAACAGAGAAAAAGAAGACCGCTCTCATACCACTGATCGAGATTTAAACAGGAACGCAACAAATTATAGAGATAACCATAAATACAAAGATGTAACAGAAATAATACTTCATTTCATTAATGTAAAATATTGAGATATGCTTACAAATAGAAAATGGAAATAAATAGCTAGGGCGATGGTAGCTTATCTTTGAGAAGAGATGTGGTGGCTACAAGCCTCTGAACTATGTTACGATGAGGCTCAAAGGCTTATTTATTTTTGGGAATCAATGTAAAACTCTTCACATCCCAAAACCTAACCCTAGAAGATGAAACACCAAATTGTGGGCCCTATTTGGGTAAATTGGTACATCAATTTCCCAGGGTCATAACTTTGGCATATGATCTTCATTTGACGCATATAATAGCTCGTTAGAAATATCTATTCGGGAGCTATAACTTCGGAAAGGGAAACATCAATCCATGGACCCATGTTGCCCCCAGATTTCCCAAAAAACGTCATTTAGGGCCTCAAAACGGCTCCAGAAGTTCAGGACCCAAAAGAGACAGTGGTGGGGGTCCAAATGGGATAGGTGGGTGGCCACAAACATCCACCTCAATGAATGGTCCAGCGTCACATTGTGACAAGGATTGTCTTAAAATGGAAATCAACCATGGTCAACGATGTTTATTTTAGGGTTTATGATATTTATCTTAGAGTTTATATACTTTGGGTTTATAACTTATGTCACATTATGAAATAGATTGTCTCAATATCATAATCATTGTCAACCATTGTAAATCATGGTCAACCTTGGTGAACCATGGTCAACTATGTTTTATAAAATAAAACATGGTCATCCATGACTAGTCATGGTCAACTGTGGTCGAAGGTCGCAATGTCACAAATATTGTATTGATATGAAAATCAACCATGGTTAATCATGGTCAACCATGGTCCAACGTCGGATTATGACAAGGATTGTCTCAATATGAAAATAAACCACGGTCAACCATTGTCAACGATGTTTATTTTAGCATTTATAATATTTATCATAGGATTTATATGCTTTGGATTTATGATATTTTTCCCTTGGGTTTAATATTATTCCGTTTGGTTCATAATGTATTTGTGTTTTAGTATTAATCCCTTTGGATTATTATTCCCTTGGTTATATAATATCAATGCCTTGGGTTTATTATTCCCTTGGGTTTATAATATCAATCATGTTCAACCATAGTTAATAATATCCAACCATGGTCAACCATGATCGAATGTCGCATTGTGACAATGATTTTCACAATATGAAAATCAACCATGGTCAATCATAGTCCAATGTTGCATTGCGACCCATTTTCTCAATACAAAAATCAATCATGTTCAAGAATGGCCAACCATGGTACAGTGTCGCATTGGGACAAAGATTGTCTCAATATGCAAATCAACCATGGTCAACCATGATCAACCATGTTTTTAGGGTTTATAACATTTATCTTAGGGTTTATATACATTTGGTTTATAATTTATATCACATTGACAAAGATTGCCTCAATATGATAATCATTGCCAACCGCAGTCAATCATGGTCAACCTTAATTAACCATGGTCAACCATGTTTTATAAAATCAAAAATGGTCATCCATGGTCAATCATGGTCAACCATGGTCGCACGTCGCATTGTCACAAATATTTTGTTGATATGAAAATCAATGATGGGTAAGCATGGTAAACCATGGTCAAACATTGCATTATGACAAGACAATGGTCAACTATTGTCAAATTTGTTTATTTTAGTTTTTATAATATTTATCTTAGTCTTTATATACCTCAAGTTTATAATATTTTCTCCTTAGGTTTAATATTATTCGCTTGGGTTCATAGTCCCTTGGGGTTTTAATATTAATCCATTTGGTTTATAAGATCAATGCCTTGGTTTACTATTCTGTTGGGTTTATAATATCAATCATAGTGAACCATGATCAATCATAGCCAACCATAGTCAACCATGATCGAATGTCGCATTATGACTGAGATTTTCTCAATATGAAAATCATCCATGTTCAACCATGGTCCAGCATCGCATTAGGACAAGGATTGTCTTGATATGAAAATCAATGATGTTGTAGCATGGTCAACAATGGTCGAACATCTCATTATGACAAGGATTGTCTCAGCCATGGTCAACCATGCTCATTTTAGTTTTTATAATATTTATCTCAGGGTTTATATATCTTCGGTTTATAATTATTATCCCTAGGATTTATTGTTCCCTGGGTTTTATATTATCAATCCCTTGGTTATATATTATTCATATGGTTTATAATATTAATCTTTGGGTTTAATATAAATCCATTAGGTTTACAATCATGGTCAACCTCAGTCCAACGTCACATTGTGATAAAGGTTTTCTAAATATGAAAATCAACCGTGATCCAACGTCGCATTCTGAAAAAGATTATCTCAATATGAAAATTATTCATGGTCAACAATGATTGTTTTACTGTTTATAATATTTATGTTAGGGTTTTTATACCTTGAGTTTATAATATTGATCCTTTGAGTTTAATATTATTTCCTTGGGTTTATAATCTCTTACGTTTTTAGTATAAATCGTTTAAGTTTATTAATCGAAGGGTTCATATTCATCGGATATAATGTTATGTATAGACTTTTTAGTGTTTTTCATTAAGTTAAATGTAAATCTTTTTAATTAATTAGTAATGATTACTATATATTATTAAAAAGCTAGTATTAGTTAATCAATTAATATAAAATAATAATAATATGTAGTTAATTATATTTATCAAACATTATTAATAAATAATAATAATAGTTTATTTATATTTATATCAAGTTTCTGGTTAATAAATTTAATTATTAATTATTAATTTTATTAATTATTTATTATTATTAATATTTATTATTAACTGCACTAATATTAATTTATACTACCATTATATCAAACACATTTGCTAATATAAAATATAAATATGGTTGGGATAATGTAAACGTGATAGTCTACTTTGCTTTGGGACGGACATTTTAGTAATGACTCGAATATAAAAAATATTCTTCAATGATGCAACATTCTTCCTGTTCACACTTGGTTTCGATCTTATTCACATAATGTAAAAATATAGCTATGTGAGCGTAGATGTACGATACCGGGCTCCATTCAAATAGTTCTCTGAATTCTTATGTGACTTTGCGCATAGTCTTTCAACCCTAATTTCGTATTGATTGTCGTGTATCGGCGCTTCACCATATTATTTCGTGGTTCACTTGAAAGGGTATTGTACAAGTTGATCCGATCAATGGCGTGGGAAAACGGAGAGGCTTATCCAACGAGTCAATCGTTTCAATTTCAATTGAAGTAATTCATTAAATTATTTTGTAACGCGCAATAAGAGAGGGATTGGCAGAATGATATGGTGATAGTTAAACCAAACAAAACCTAGCTGATTGCATTTCAAACAGCCTGACCAGTGGCGAAATAAATAATATTTAAATTAAATATGTTATTTTCGTAGGTTTATTAGATGAAACATATTTTGTTGGTATAAAATTTTGTCTATTTAATTATAGAAAGTCAAACTTGCATTATAGAGAATTATTGCTCTTTGTTAGTATTAAATTTTGTGTATTAAAAAGTCAAAAGCCCAAGCTCTTTCTTTGTTTCCCGGTAGAAAGTGACTTTTATGTTAAAAGCCACTCATTTGGACGTTAGATGAGCGTGAGATCAGGCTCTTTTCCTTTTTGTCTATTTCTTTTCCTGTCACCACAACATTTTGTCTGAACAGAGGTGAACTAATATTAGTGATAAAATTTAGAAAATTTTAGTCCATTGTTTCAAGAGAAGTCACAACAGTATTGAACAAATAAACTATGGGAAAGATGAGTTGTAAAGGTATCGGAAAAGATGAGTTGGCTTAAGTATTTTGACTATATTAAAACAAAAATATTATGAGTTTACACTAAATAACTTTAAAATGGTTTTAATGCATGAATTAAAATTGTTTTTATTTGGTTTAGATATTTTTTAGTTAAGGTAAAAAATATGTCTTTTGATACAGTTGTTTTAAAAGTAAAGACAGCAAGCAAATTATTGCACATGATATGGTTTTTCTCCATTAAAAATAATAATATCATATACATTTATATATTATAATTAATTTAGGTATTGTTTATTCAAAGTCATAATTTGGATATTGTTTACTAAAGTCACAATTTTATTTGGATAACAATTGTTTTATTAGAATTTGGTCACAAAATTTTCAAAAAATCTTATTGCTGGAGTTTTTGGATCATTTTTTGATGGTGGAAATAGATTAGGTACCATCAGGTATCCATGGGCACCCAAAATCATGAAGCTTGACAGTTGTAACCTATATTTTCGAAAATTTATGAAAGATTTTTTTGAAAATCTTGCAGAATTTATACTATTTTCTAGAAAAGTGATGGCCTTCTTAGACTACTCTATTAATTTGAGTCCAAAAGGCTAGGTCAATTAGTCTACTTCTTATTGTTAAAACCCCTTGCCAATGAAAAATTCTTATGGTTAAAGCCCCTTGCCAATAAAAGGTCATAGAGACAATTCTCTTCAAACTTCTTAGTATTAGACATAAATTTTGTTTGCTTGCCCATAGGTAATCCCTTCAACCTCACATTAAGAAAAATATAGCTAATTTAACACTATTGTCTTTTTGGTTTTCACAAATGATAATAATTCTCAAGAATAATTTTTGCCAATAAAAAGTCATAGAGACAATTCTCTTCAAACTTCTTAGTGTTAGACATAAATTTTGTTAGCTTTCCGATAGATAATCCCTTCAATCTCACATTTAAAAATATAGCTAATTTAACACTATTGTCTTTTTGATTTTCACAAATGATAATAATTCTCAAGAATAATTTTTACCAATAAAAAGTCATAGGGACAATTCTCTTCAAACTTCTTAGTATTAGACATAAATTTTGTTAGCTTGCGCATAAGTAATCCCTTCAACTTCACATTAAAAAAAATTATAACTAATTTAAAACTATTGTCATTTTGGTTTTCACAAATGATAATAATTCTCCAGAATAAATTATAAATTAAAAATAAAAGTAAAAAAAGAAATATTAGAGGTTGTAATTAATGAAAAATAAATCAATACATACAAGTTAGTTTTTATGGGGGTCAAATTTGAAATTTGAAACTTCCCCATTTAATTGCCCTACAATATAACTGGTTCTCATAATTCAAGTTTAATGTGCATTTATCATCATTTAAGCGGATGATGCCATTTAATATTAACATATAATTATCCGGGTCACACCAGAGGGAGGATGTCCCTTTACAAACAGTCTCTGCATGTATATTGGGGTATGAAGCGGTTGCTCGCAAAATCAATGGAACAGGTAGCAGCTGAAATGGTGGAGCTTGCCCAAGAAACCCTGAAGAAAGAATTGAAGAATCTCCACGTCACTCTCATGGTGCAGGACAGGAAGATTTACAAGCTGGTCCAGATGCTTCACGATGCTGGCATAGTTAAGACTGAACCTGATATCCAGACGGAGGCCATGAAGCAGTAGCGTATGGAGGTTTTTATAAATGACTTTTTCTGTGTTTTTGCTCTCTCCGCGGGCATAGTTTAATGTTAAGTACAGCAAGTTTTTCCTTACAGATCTGCATAGTATGTTTTTAGGTAGAAAAGTAGGTTCTTAATTCTCTTTCGACAAACTGAACACTTCCTTTTGATGGGGATAATATTTTTTTGGAGGACACCTGGTTTCCCTTTTGGGCAGGTGGGGTCATGTATCTGTATCTGTACATAGTTTTTGTATTTTTATCTTAATAGATTCATACCTCAGCTTACAAAAAAAAAAATTAATAAATATATATAATAATTAATAATATAAATATTATTTTAATGTTTTATAAAATAAAAATTTAAAATAAACTTAATATAGTTTATTTTATATTTTATAAAATTATAATTAATAGACACTTTAAAAGAAATATTTATTTCGCTATATATTTAAATAAACACATTGATATTTTCACAATTTTAATTTAAAAAAAAGTATTGATGGTATAATATTATTAATAAAAAATTGGTATATATATATATATATATATATATATATATATATATATATAGATATATATAATTAAGTTTATTGCTAATTATTTGTCTATCAAAAAATTACATCAAATTAAATTAAAATACTTTTGAATTAAAAAAGAATATATTTTTATAATAAAAAAAGGATTATAAATAATATTTTTTTTGGTAGTATTATGATGATGGTAGTTGTTACTATTCAGTTAGATCATTTGAAAAGTGTAAAGATTCACGTAATTTTCTTTAAATTGTATATATGTATATCAACATAGATTTATCTTAATTATGGACTTATCAAGAGTAAAGAGGGATCAAATCTATCAATATGCAAGCATTTTTGTATGTGTAACTTTTGAGGAAAGGATTGCACCTCCATGGTGCCCACTCCTAATAGATCGAAAGTCAAGATATTCTATGTTGGTTTTGAGCATCACAATAATAAATATTTTAATTATAAATTCCTTTTCATTTTTACTCATTTTATATATTACATAAGTAATTGACATTGAAATATTTTATTTATAATTCACTTCTCCACATTAAAGTGTGAATACATGTCTCTCACATTTGGAAATAGAGAAACCTATTATCTATTTCTCTGTATAGATCCATACATATATTGATTTATGTTATTATTAATATTTTATAAAATTACTTATATGTATGTGTATTAATAATATTCTTTTGGTATGTTTAGATATATTTATTATTTATTTATTAAAATGTTAAATATGATGTCTATACTAAAGATTGAAATAATTAGAAATATCTCTCATATTTTGAATTAGAATGCATCGACCAATGGAATAAGAATTCTCTCATTGTTTTTCTCTCTATATATGTTAAAACCTTTTACTCAATATACATATTAAAATATTTTATTTATAACTCACATTTAATTTTTAATTGTTGTTAATATTTATTTAAATCTTACATATCAACTCAATATCTAAAATAAAATAAATTACACATCTCACTAGTAACGAAAATTGAGAATATAATAAATTTTTTAGTTTAAACTACTTTATTCTTTTTATATAAAAAGTTCATATAAAATTATCTTATTTAATATGGACATTGAAATAAATAAAATATAGTTTGTTATTAATATATATTTTTTGAAATATAATGTTTAAATTGAAGATAGAATAAATTATACATCATATAATATCAATACTCCATATGAGGCAGCTAAAAAATGACATATCTCCCTCATATCAAAATATAATTTTTTTTTTCTTTTATTTTTTCAAGTTGTTGTAAAATTAAGGTAGAAATTGAAGTATTTTATTTATAATCAATATTATTTTTTATTACTATTTTTAGTTTGTTAATTTAAATAATTTTTCATTATTTTGGAATGTAATGATATGTGACTAACATCTCCCAAGCACCTAGCTACGAAGCTACTTTTTTATTATTTTTAACTTGAGCTACCAATCACCCAAAGGAATCAAATCCATGAGGTGCAAACATTTTTTAGAGTAAAAAGAGATTTGATCCCTCTCAACACCATCTAAGGTGGTATAATATATACATAGTTACATTGGAATTTTTTAAAACGGTTACTAAAATGTTAACATGCCCATCATATTGGAAAGTAGAAAACATATATCCACATGATATAATCTATCTCTCACTCTAATATATAGATATATATATATATATATATATATATATATATATATAATACATATCAATTTCATATTAAAAAGTGAAGGAATTACAAACTTGTCTCATGTTTTACTTTAACTTATAGAGTATGTATTAATGGAATAAGAACTTTCTCCCTATTTATCTCTCTATATATATATTATATTGAAATGTTTTAATCAAGTTGCATATTGAAATATTTAAGGTACATTGAATTTTTTTTGTTAATAATATTTTTAAAATGTTATATATCAACTCCATACTAAAAATGGAATAAATTATTTTATTTTTTTCTTATATAAAAATGATATAAATTTTTTCTATCTAATATGGACATTCAAGTATTTTATTTATTTTATTTTATTGATGATTGGTACCATTTTTTTGGTTATTAATACTTTTTTTTTTTTAAATATTACATGTCAATTGAATATAAAAGAATCAGACAATGTGTAATCAATAACATTATTTTTACATCCGAACACCATCTAAAATAGTGAATTAATCACATATTTCCCTCATAATATTTTTTTTATTTTTTTTTACTTTCAATTACATTATATCTCTATTTAAAGTTCATGTAAGATTAAAGTGGAAATTGAATTACTTTCCTTTTCACCAAAAATAATTTTAATTTTTATTACTATATTAGAATTTGTTAATTTAAGTATTATTTTATTATTTTTAAATGTAACATTATGTGACATATTTAGGCAACAGTTAGTTAAATTAGCAGGGAGTTTGTATTGGAGCAAATATTTTTAAATTGGCATCTAATATAAACATATATAAGATATAAATGATAAAATTATTAAAATCCACAATGTTGTAGGAATTTTCATCACTATGTTTCACTATGGAGTTTGTGAGAGTTTGTTCTTATTTTAGTCATCCTAATTTTATTTTTTTTAATTTTGATGTTGAATATTAGAGTTGATTACTTCCTTGTAGCATACTAGTTTTCTCTTGTCCTTTAATTCTTTATTACACCACAATTTCTCCTCAAATTTTAGATGTAATCATAATATTTATAATGTTGTCATTATTTTTTATAATGACCTATTGTTCCATATCTCAATGATTCAACCAACGGCTTACATCATTATGGTACCCCCACTTTAGCCAAGCATGATCTCTTCCTTGATATCTCAATGATTCAATGAAGTCTTGACATCATTATTCCACCCCCACCTTTTATTCCATGTTATTTATCTTTTTGTTGTACTTTAAGTATCTAGTCCCCAGTATGTTGTACATATGGGAAACATTAACTTCTACACTGTAGAAATTCCTTGTAGATTTGAACTTCTAATTATAATTTACTAAAACAATAGACTTGAATCTACTCTACTCATAAGCATAAACAATTAAATGATCACGAAATAACAAAGCATACAATAAAAATAATTCAATCAACACATTACACAATGATTTCCTAGGGAAATCCACAACTAAAATCTCTTGCTATATGTATATTTCATTAGACAGAAAATATGAAAAGATTACAATGCTTTTCTCAAGCATGAGCAGCCTCTGCACTATCTCTATATGTCTCACAACTTCCTAGACAAGCCTAGTTCAATACTTAACCAATTTTTTGCTTGCCCAAGTCCCTATTTCCTTGTGATGTTTCCTTGGGAATTAACTTGCTCTTAGTTAGGGAAACTCCTCAAAGGAATTGCAGAATCCCTCATATGCCTTCCTCTCAATGCATACACCACCTGTACAATTCAGATGATTATACAAATGATAGTATCTTGTCCCTGAAATCCAATCTCAACCGGGAAACTCTCATATATGACATACGTGAGTTGATTACGATTGAATCACCAGCTAACTCGTTGATGACTACATGCAACACCCCACTCCTAGACCTCCCACTAGTTCCTCTAACAGTTGGACCTAGTTTAACTGACTTTAATTCAGTTAAACTGAATTAATTAATTACAGCTCAAGATAAACTTAACTAGGTCTCCTAAAATGTATGATACACTTTACATCAAAACTCAAGTGAGACGTTCAATTCAAATTAACTAATCCAACTAAGTCAAATTAACTTAGTTAACTAATACAAGTTGTCATGTGATGTAGAAATACGATTTTATTCCTAATTTAATTCAAGGCCAAAATTAAATGAAAATTTTGTTATTGCATTTTCAACATATATGTAGGATAGTATAATGTGGATTATATTTAATTTTAAAATTATAAGTTATAAAATTCTTATAAATTTATTATATCTCTGCACCATTTTCTAAAAAATACATACATCATAATCACAATCATATAAAGAAATAGATATTACAAGAATCTCGAAGAAGACTTTCTTATTGTCCCAAAGCCAAAGGTCCACTTATTTGTAACTATAGTGAAAGCTACAATAAGGTTTCCACCCTCATTTTAAGTTTTTCTTAGTGTTATAGATCCAATAAAGCATGCCATGGAGATTATTTCCAAGATATTTGTACGATATCACTTCCTCTAATACGTTACTTTCATACATGAAGTTAGCAAAAGTGAACTTTTTAATTTTATTTCCATAGCCCTTCTTTACATATACTATAGAAAAAATACTTTAGGATTATTTGTTGTGTTTCAATGTCAAAAGGACTCATTGCCATAATATTATTGTCATTGGAATAAAAAAGATGTATGATGATTATTCTAGCTAGAGACGTACACACATAATTCTTACTCCAAACAAACCTCTAAATTATGGATGTATAGCCCAGAAAGTGCAAGGGATAGGTAAAACATTATTTAACTCGTATATTAGAATTACTTTATTTCAACCCACCATTAACATTCCTTAACATGGAAATAATGCTCTTACAACCTGTTCATAAGAACTCCCAAATCAAAACAACGGTTAACTCTTATAATCGATTTGAATTGTGATTTATAGGAACCATGTATAATGCCCTTTAAAATTTAAAGAAAAAAACGTTGTTGATTTCATTATCACTAAAATCTTCTATAATGATCTTAAAAATAACAAGGTGGTTAATAGTATAATTATAGCTGTTAAATCCAACCTGTCCTTTAAATCTTTTTCATAATTTTCTAACTATATGTTGATCTTCTCTCCCATAGCATGATAGGAAATTTCTTTTATCCTTACTTTCAAAAATAGTTATGATGAAACTTCGAGTATAACTTTTATGGAAATATTGCTTAATTATTGAATTGATGAGATACTTAATATAAGTGATGAGGATTGGTCTTACAATGTCTAGGGTTCCACTTAGTATCCTTAATTATCCTTATATTTCTCTTTTCCGAGTCAGTCAACTACAAACTCTATTTCCTCCAAATAAAATAATTATTCACTCTATAAAAAGGGCTTTAGTTTTTCCACGACATTAAGGAATTCATCAAGTAATATGAGGCAGAAATTCCACACCCTCAAATAAATTATATTTTTTTCTTTATTTTTAAGAGTTATATTTTTTAGAATTTCTTAGGATCTATATTATAGAGGTATAAGATATTTTATGTATTTCCACTTATATATTAGATTTTGTCGTTTAATTATGGATTTGTAGATATTTAAGTTTTCTTTTTAAAGACTCATTAGGCCTCCTTAATTGATTTTCTTTCAATACTATACACAATATCATAGAAAGGGTTTGTCATTTTCTATTTTTACTTTTACCCATATCCTTAATGATGGGGCCAACCCATGTGGTCTCGCCGTCGATGTGCTAAGGTGTTCTGCGACCGTAATGAATATAATAATGTTTTGGATTTTTGGATATTTATGTTGGTTGATTTACAATCGGCGTCGTATTGATTTTGGTTTATGAAGGTTTGTACCTTAGTGGCTTACCCGTTGAACACCTATCCCTCCTCGGGATCCCACGAATCCGCCCAGGTTTGGGGTTTTTACTCCTTCGCACTCATTTCTTTCTCGTTGTTTCGCCTGGTCATTTGCTCTGCGAGCTCTGCAACTTCGGTGGTTTGTTTGTTTTGGATGTGGGTTCCTGCGACTTGTCTGCACGGTTTGCTGGTTGTGGCTCCTGGTTACCCTTTCGACTTCGGTCGTTGGTTCCCAGCCTGGTATGCCTCTGCTCTTCCGGCGTTTTATGAATGCTTTGGTAAGTTTTGCATGGCACTATTCCTCGGCTTGCATGTCGGTTACTATTGTGAATTGGGGTTTTGTTTTTCTTTCAAGGGTTCCCGACTCTGTGTGTGCTATTTGTATCCTGCGAGTGGTTACAATTGCTCTGTTAATAGTTTCCGCCTCTGTGTGTTGCTGTTTGCATCTCGTGAGGGTTTAAGCTATACGACAGCTGTGTAATGCTTGATATTTATTCCAATACTGGTTCAGCTCTTTCCACAGTCTTCGGCAATCTGATGGCGGCGTCCTCCGTTGGGGTCTCTGCAAACTCGTTCGGTAAGTTTTTGTTTTATGCCGGAATTTTTGCAGTCCTCCTTTACCTGTACCTGATGTCTTGGCTCCTTCGTGAGCAGGGGTCTTCTCGGGGTCGAATGGAGGCTATGGTTCACCGAACAGGTATGGTGCCATTCCCTTTCGTTTTCTCGTCCCCTTCAATTTCTTCTTAACTCAGTTGATGTTGTTGCTTGGGTCTAACCACTCCTGTTCATTCTCTTGCAGGTGAGACCATTCGGGGGTTCCGGTGTTTGAGCTCTCGGCTGTTCAGGCAAACACAGGTAGTTTCCTTTGCAACTAACTTCCTTTTAAAAATAATTAACCTATAATTTTTAACTATTTATTAATAAACTATTATCACTAATTTAAATTATTTATTGGTCTCCTATATAACTTATTATTAAAAATGTTTTGATCCCGGTCCATTAGTCAATATTAACGGTTGGTCAAACTAGCCGTTGGAGGCTCTGCTCGGTCTATTTAACATGCTAAGTTGGATATGTTTCTTCAACTTGTCCTGACGATGAACCACACTGGTTGGTTCGAAACGCGTCGACAAATGAGATTCCATGTGATTTTTGTCGAAATCTTTCTCTAACAGGTAGTTTCTCTGTTGTTTGGTAGCTTTATTATAGGGTTGTTTCGACTTTATTTGCTGAACTTGGTTTGTTGGCCTTAGGCTGCTCTCTGTCTGTACTTATCTCTTCTTTAGTCGCTGGGCACAATGTGGGTTGTGATTCTGGGTCATACGGGAAGTTGGTTTCTTGTTTGCTGTTAGAGCTAATGTCTCACGACTGTGGATTTAGTCCAGTCTTCTATTTCGGACAGTATGTAAACGTATATGGAATTTTGGCTGACTGTATTATGTAATCATATGAATTTAATGATGAATAGATTAGACTTGCATTTGTATTTTCCACATACCTGTTACGAGGTCTTTCTTTTATTATCTTGTTATATGGACTCGTGCTGTTACTTGTCATCCAACTGGTTTATCTTCTCCTCTGGGTCTAGAACCTGTAGCAGTACATTCAACAGTACTTGTATAATAACTTACTAGTGAAATCATACAATCATTAAGGACACGATAGGACTATATGTGCACAGAATTGTTTTATATTAATCTCTCTCTTCTTTTTCCATACAAAGTCGAACCCCTGTAATGGTTTGTTTCACCCCTTTTGTAACACTGTTTTCAAACAGTTTTGTAACTGCTGTTAGTTTGTGTTGTTGGTTATATCAGTTATTTCATATACGGGACTTCTCCATAGCTAGTTAGCACATTTTGTTTTACATGCATTTACAACAGTAATATAACTGTTTGGGAAACAAACGATTCTAACTAATTACTACTGCTCCTAATTAAAATTCATTACATTATTCTTAGGCAATTTAAAAAGAAAAGTAAAAAAAAAATAAAGACAGATATACTGTCCATCCAGTGAACTGTGTTCTCTGTCCTTTTCAGAAACCATTGCCCTGTTAGCCAGATGCTCCTGCATCAGGCTCCCAGGGTAAAAGAAATTCATGGCTCCGTTCCATGAGTTCCTCCACCGAATAGCCAGCCTTCTGTATCCGCGCCGCATCGAGCCATGAGCTGTCCTCCATTGGACGGTCTCTCCACTTGACGAGGTAACATAGATATTCTTTCCTACGTGTCTTCTTGGCTACCTGGGTGCTGAGGATCCCTTCAATCTCATGGGACTGGGCCGAAGGCACTTGTTTCTTCCAAGAATTGTCTCCAAATTGGGTGTCCCGTTCTGGCTGTACCACACTATCATCCTCTGCTTGGGCATTATATGGGAACAGATCCACCACATTGAAAATATGTGATATGCCTATGTCAGGTGGCAGCTGAATCTCGTAAAAGTTGGCTGAAAATTTACGTAAGATCTTGCATGGACCAATTTTTTTATATTTTAGTTTATTATACGTGCCCTTAGGAAACCATTCCTGGCGCAGGTGCGCAAGGACCTCATCCCCAACATTAAAATGCACCTCTCTTCGCTTTGAATCTGCTTGTTGTTTGTATTTCTGTACGCTGTCCTGCAACCTTAATTTGACTTTTTCATGAAGTTCGCTCATTGCTTCAGCAAAGTCTTCCCCATCCGTGCTTCTCCGTTCCAACTTTCCCAAATCTCGCAATTCATGTATTCCCCGAGGATGCATGCCATACAAGATCTGAAATGGGCTATGTCTGGTGCTACGATTGGGCGAATCATTATAAGCGAATTCCACCTGAGCGAGAGCTCGATCCCATAATCATGAATTTTCTCCAGTTAAACTCCGTAATAAATTCCCCAAGCTCCTGTTCACCACTTCCGTTTGTCCATCAGTCTGTGGATGATACGCAGAGATGAAATTCAATTGCGTGCCCAACTTTTTCCACAGGGTGCGCCAAAAGTGTCCTGTGAATTTTACATCCCTGTCTGAAATGATAGTTCTAGGTAGGCCATGTAATCTAACAACCTCCGTGAAAAACAGGCGTGCCACATACGTGGCGTCACTAGTTTTCCGGAAAGGAATAAAATGAGCCATTTTCGAAAATCTGTCTACCACCATTACTGAATCATATCCCCGCTGTGTTCTAGGCAGTCCTAGGACAAAGTCAATGTTGACTGAGTCCCATGGCCTGCTTGGAACAGGTAGTGGTGTGTAAATTCCAGTATTCTGACTATGTCCTTTCGACAGTTGGCAGACTTTACACCTGTTTACATATATCTGTACATCCCTGCTCATTTTAGGCCAATAATAAAAATGTCCGAGTTGCTCCAAAGTTTTGTTGATGCCAAAATGTCCACCACTATGCTTCTCCCGTACAATATTCTCCCTCATTGAACATTCTGGGATACATAACTGCACACCTCTGAACAATAATCCTTCTTGTAAATTATAGTCCAACCATGGGCTTGCATTCCTCAATACGGGATTTTGGCAGGCTTCAAAAGCTTCCTTGAAATCTGTGTCGGTTTGGTACAAATCTTTCAAATGTTCGAATCCCAGTACTTGTATGCTACTCTCTTGTTAGAGCAAGGCTCTTCTGCTCAAGGCATCCACCACTTTGTTGGCTTGCCCACTTATTTGTTTTAACACGAAAGTGAAACTCTGCAAGTATTCTACCCATTTGGCGTGCTTATGATTTAACTTGTGCTGCTGCATTACATATTGTAATGCCGAATTATCAGAAAATAAGATGAAATCATTGCCCAGCAGGTAGTGCCTCCAATGTTTTAAAGCTTGGACCACAACATAAAATTCCTTGTCATACGAGGAATATTTCTGCCGGCTCTCATTTAGTTTTTCACTAAAAAATGGCACTGGTCTATCTTCCTAACTGAGCACATCGCCAATAGCTATTCCACTTGTGTCACACCGAACTTGAAAAAGTTTATTGAAATCGGGCAGCCTCAAGATTGGCCTCTCCGTGATCTTCCGCTTCAAAAGCTGAAAACTGCCTTTTGCCATCTTGGTCCAACAAAAAGGCTGACTGGTCTTTTCGATGGTCTCTAACATTGGTGCGCAGATTTCACTGAAATTTCTAATAAATTTTCGATAAAAACTTGCCAGTTCGTGGAAACTACGTACCTCAAATAAGCTCTTCGGTGACTGCCAATTTATAATTGCTGCAATCTTCTCGGGGTCCATTTTCAATTCATTTTCTGCAACTACAAACCCCAGATAGACCAGCTCCTTCTGCAGGAAAGTGCATTTCTTTAAGTTTATCAGCAGTTTGTTCTGTTGTAACTTCTCTAACACCCTTCGAACATGTTGAAGATGCTCCCCTTTCGTTCTGCTGAAAATTAAGATATCATCAAGATAAACTATCACGAACTTGCCAATAAATTCCTTTAACATCTCATTCATCAATCTCATAAAGGTACTAGGAGCGTTGCTTAATCCAAATGGCATGACCAGCCATTCGTACAGCCCTTCATTAGTCTTGAAAGTTGTTTTCCACTCATCTCCTTCCCTAATCCTGATCTGATGATAACCACTCTTCAGATCAATCTTTGTAAAATAAGCTGCTCCACTAAGACAATCCATCATGTCGTCCATCCTGGGTAAGGGAAATCTATATCGAATAGTGATTTTATTAATAGCCCGCGAATCTGTACACATTCGCCATTCTCCACCCTTCTTAGGTGCAAGTACTATTGGTACTGCACAAGGGCTCAAACTTTCTTTGATCAGTCCCTTATCCAACAACTCCTGCACTTGTTTACGAATTTCTTCATTGTCTTTCGGACTCATCCTATATGCTGCCTTGTTCGGCAAGCTTGCTCCAGGTACAAAATCAATATGATGGCTAATACTCCTCTTGGGAGGCAACTTATCTGGTAGATCATCAACCACAGTGTCTTTAAATTCTTTTAACAGCTCCTGAATCTCTGCAGGCAATTCCGACTTTTCTGTGTTCAGCAACATCGGCTTTGTCCTCCTTACAATCACATAATTGACCTCATTTTCCTCAATCTACTTCACAAACTGTTTTCCTCCTATTAGCAATGTTTTTGTTCCACTCGGTTCCGCTGCATCCTCCTCTTTGATGGGTACAAGCGTATGCTTGATCCCATCTTTCACAAATTTATAACAATTCGTCTTCCCATCGTGTGTCACCTTCCGATCATACTGCCACGGTCTCCCTAGTAGTATATGGCACATGTCCATTGGCATAATATCGAAGACCACCGTGTCTTGATATTTGCCAATGCGAAATTCAACCTCGCATCAACTAGTAGCTGGTGGCCTTTCTGTAGCCACGACACCTTGTAAGGCGTGGGGTGTTTAAGCCGCTTCAATCCCAGCTTTTCCACCATCTCGGTGGCAACCAAATTGTCTGTACTCCCGCTGTCTATAATCAATTTACAACACTTTCCATGTGATTTGCAAACTGTTCAAAACAACGCCTTTCGCTGGGTCTATTCAGCCATCTCCTTGGCTGGCTTCAATAGTACTTTGTTCAAAATTAGAGCCTCACCTGTTTCTGCCACGTTTTCTATCTCCCGGGGCTGTGCTTCAGCTTCCTCAGGCTGCGCAAAAAATGCTCCCCTCTGGCCAGCGTGCTCAGCTTCCGGGCATTCGAAGGATCTGTGCCCCTACTTATGGAACCTGTAGCACTAGACATTAGTCCCCCTTTCGCGACCATTTCCTCTTCCCCGCTGATATGGTCGACCTCCTCTAGTGCTATCTCCCTTCTCTGCTGTCCCTGAAGCTCTGGAACTGCTGCCTTCTTCGCTGTTAGTGGTAGTTCTCCCTTTGCCGTAGGACTGTCCTCGTCCTCTGCCATTTCCTCTCCCTCTCCTGTTATTCTGTTTCCTATTAATTTTCTCTTCAGCCTTTACAGCACTCTGAAAGGCTTCTTCTATATTTCGGGGAGAGAGAATACTGATCTCGTCCAATATTTCCAACCTCAAGACATTTACGTACCTCGTTGTTTTTTCTGTAGTATCATCCGTATAACCAGCACGTAAATTTACTTGATAAAATTCCTCGATGTACTCCTTTACAGTCATACCTTTCTGCCTTAAATTCTGTACTCGTCGATAAAGTTCAACCTGGTAGTCTTTAGGCAAAAACCTACCCTTCAACTTTGCCACCGTCCTTGGCCACTTTCTTATTGGAAACTTGTTCATCCATCTTCTGTTCGCTTGGACACTATCCCACCATAGGGCAGCATGTCCTTTTAACTTAGTCACAGCAAATTTAACTCTTTTGTCCTCACTGATCTCCTCATTTTCAAAATACTTGTCTAACTCACTCACCCAATCCAGCAAAACATCAGCGGACAGACTGCCATCATAGTTAGGGATCTCAGGTTTGGGTTTGCTACTGGCTAACAGTACTGATCTCAACAGTCTTAACTCTGGGGCTTCTTCCTCTGACCCATCTATAACAGTTGCTGCCTCGTCTTCACTATCATCCCCAAGTTCCAGGTCTCTTCGCCTACCTGCCTCTACTGCTTCCAAGCGAGCAGTAAGGATTCTCAACTGTTCTCTCAAGCCCTCGTCTGCTACTCTGCGTGCACCTCTTCCTCGTCCTCGTCTTTGTACTTCCATCTTCCCCTGTTTCCTTAAAATGCTGCTCTGATACCACTTGATGGGGCCAGCCCACGTGGTCCCGCCGTCGATGTGCTGAGGTGTTATGCGACCGTAATGAATATAATAATGTTTTGGATTTTTGGATATTTATGTTGGTTGATTTGCAATCGGCGCCATATTGATTTTGGTTTATGAAGGTTTGTACCTTAGTGGCTTACCCGTTGAACACCTGTCCCTCCTCAGGATCCCACGAATCCGCCCAGGTTTGGGGTTTTTACTCCTTCGCGCTCATTTCTTTCTCGTTGTTTCGCCTGGTCATTTGCTCTGCGAGCTCTACAACTTCGGTGGTTTGTTTGTTTTGGATGTGGGTTCCTGCGACTTGTCTGCACGGTTTGCTGGTTGTGGCTCCTGGTTCCCCTTTCGACTTCGGTCGCTGGTTCCCAACCTAGTATGCCTCTGCTCTTCCGGCGTTTTATGAATGATTTGGTAAGTTTTGCATGGCACTATTCCTTAGCTTGCATGTTGGTTACTATTGTGAATTGGGGTTTTGTTTTTCTTTCAAGGGTTCCCGACTCTGTGTGTGCTATTTGTATCTCGCGAGTGGTCACAATTTCTCTGTTAATAGTTTCCGCCTCTGTGTGTTGTTGTTTGCATCTCATGTGGGTTTTAGCTATACGACAGTTGGGTAATGCTTGATATTTATTCCAATACTGGTTCAACTCTTTCCACAGTCTTCGGCAATCCGATGGCGGCGTCCTCCGTTGGGGTCTCTGCAAACTCGTTCGGTAAGTTTTTGTTTTATGCCGGAATTTTTGTAGTCCTCCTTAAACTGTACCTGATGTCTTGGCTCCTTCGTGAGCAGGGGTCTTCTCAGGGTCGAATGGAGGCTATGGTTCACCGAACATGTATGGTGTTGTTCCCTTTCGTTTTCTCGTTCCCTTCAATTTCTTCTTAACTCAGTTGATGTTGTTGCTTGGGTCTAACCACTCATGTTCATTCTCTTGCAGGTGAGACCATTCGGGGGTTCCTGTGTTTGAGCTCTCGGTTGTTCGGGAAAACACGGGTAGTTTCTCTGTTGTTTGGTAGCTTGATTATAGGGGTGTTTCGACTTTATTTGCTGAACTTGGTTTGCTGGCCTTAGGCTGCTCTCTGTCTGTACTTATCTCTTCTTTAGTCACTGGGCACGACGTGGGTTGTGATTCTGGGTCATACGGGAAGTTGGTTTCTTGTTTGTTGTTAGAGCTAATGTCTCACGACTGTGGATTTAGTCCAGTCTTCTGTTTCGGACAGTATGTAAACGTATACAGAATTTTGGTTGACTGTATTATGTAATCATATGAATTTAATGATGAATAGATTAGACTTGCATTTGTATTTTCCTACATACCTGTTACGAGGTCTTTCTTTTATTGTATTGTTATATGGACTCGTGCTGTTACTTTTCATCCAACTGGTTTATCCCCTCCTCTGGGTCCAGAACCTGTAGCAGTACATTCAACAATATTTGTATAATAACTTACTAGTGAAATCATACAATCATTGAGGACACGATAGGATTATATGTGCACAAAATTTTTTTATATTAATCTCTCTGTTCTTTTTCCATACAAAGTCGAACCCCTGTAATGGTTTGTTTCACCCCTTTTGTAACATTGTTTTCAAACAGTTTTGTAACTGCTGTTAGTTTGTGTTGTTGGTTATATCAGTTATTTCATATACGGGACTTCTCCATAGATAGTTAGCACATTTTGTTTTACATGAATTTACAACAGTAATATAACTGTTTGGGAAACAAACGATTCTAACTAATTACTACTGCTCCTAATTAAAAGTCATTACATTATTCTTAGGCAATTTAAAAAGAAAAGTAAAATAAAAATAAAGACAGATATACTGTCCATCCAGTGAACTGTGTTCTCTGTCTTTTTCAGAAACCATTGCCCTGTAAGCCAGATGCTCCCGCATCACTTAATACATAACTTAAGGTTTAATTCTTTATTTAAATTATTTAAAAAAAATATTAGCAACATTTTTTCTCAAAAACCAAGGGATTTTGGTTATTTTAATTCACAATGTCAATTATAGGAAATTTTATCCTGAAAGAGCCCATGAAATTTTCATGTAATTTCCATAACATAATATTTAAACCAATCAAAATCGTTTAAATTTAAAAAGAGATGCGTGTAAATATTTTGAAAGGAAAAGAAGAAAACTATTTTTTTAGTTGTATTTTTGGCTTGTCACCTAATAGGTTTACTCAAATTTGCATGAAATTTTTTATTAAGGGTTTATTATCCAAGGCATGGATCAAGTCTTTGAGTTAGGATTAACGGTCTATTATCCAAGTCAGGTTCATGGTCATTTAAGCTATTAAAGTTTAGTATTTGGTGCATATAAGGATATCACATATCACATAATCCATGACACTATGATGAACCTTGTGAATAAAAGCAATCTATCTATAATTTTTCCACTTCATTAGACCATTGTAAATTATTGGAGACCGAAAACTTAAAAAGTTGATTAGCTTAGCCTCAAAAAAATATCTTCCCAGTTGAATCTCTTTTGCTCATTACTATTCAAACTAAAAACTACGTAAAAAATTCAACCATAAGTGTTATCTTTGGGTAGTATATTGGATTTGCAAAAGTTTCACCCAATACATTATCTCCTTTTCCTTTTATCAACTCTCAAAGGTCAAGAGGGTTAACATTAGTCTATTAGTACTAGATATTAAGTAAAAATTATTTAATGAATTAATTTATGAGATTTTATCATTTACTTCAATATATGAATTCCACAAAGATATATAAATTTATAGACACATGGAATCTAACAGCCAAGTGATTACATACTTTCCGATTACACTTAAATAACGATAGTATAAATCACAATTGTCCACTTTTTGTGCCATGAGCTAAAGGTTAGTGGATAATAACAATAGCATAAATCACAATTATCCACTTTTAGTGCCATGAGCTAAATGTTAGTGAATAAATTCCAAGTTTATTTGTAATGTATGAAAGAATACATAACTTCATATTTTGTGTTACTTCAATTAACATTGTAAGAATACAATGTGTAGAAAGAGTAAATATGAAAAGAAACAACTTTGTGCTAATTAGAATCATAACAGGTAAAACATTTAACAAAATTTTCCTATATTCAACGTCTTTTAAGCGAAAACATTCATGTTTATGATTGACAACAATTCGAAGGCTATAGTTCCTTCAAAGATATTTTATTAATAAGTTATTGTAGAATCCTAGGTTTAAAGTTAAAACTAAATCAATATATGTATTTAAACCTTTAAGGAAAATATTTTGGATTGTTACCTAAGTTTTATTTTATGTTATGCAATTATAAGAAAAAATTCATTAGAATCAAGTTAATATCAAGTATAGCCATGTAAATAAAAAAAAACTTGAAACATAAGTGATGCATGAGCATAGACTCGGAAAAATACCTTGTATTTATTAAAACTAAGGGGTTTCATGTTTTCAAGAAATTATTAATTTTATGTAAATATTTATGAGATTTTGAGAGGATTTGTAAGTGTTTCCAAACAACTGAAAACATGAGAGGAATTAGCCTTGAGATAATTAAGAATTAATGATGAAGCCTAAGTTAGATTTAGTTTCAAGATTTTAGGGATAAAATCTAGATTGTAGGGGTGTTGAGATATTTGAGGACTTTGTTGAGTGATTAAAGGGATTTGAACCTAAATTGGTTTAATTCAATTTGCATAAATTTATGAGCCTCAAAGGCAAATTGGGGTAGATAGGATAGAATACAGAGGAGAAAGTGAAGCTTGGACAGCCAAAGCTTGAAAGCCTCCGGGCAATTGTAAGGCCGTTAATGTTGAATATCCGGCAAATGCAAAGTCTGTAAGTATTTTTATTATTAATGTGAAAAGTGTTCTCAGAGTTGTGTGGTTCGATTTCTAGAGTGGTGTATATTTTCTGTAAGTATTTTTATTATTAATGTGAAAAGTGTTCTCAGAGTTGTGTGGTTCGATTTCTAGAGTGGTGTATATTTTCTGTAACTGAGTTTAAATTGAGAATGCACATTTTATATAATCTGGTGGTGTCGCTCTTCTTTATGCGGCACGGGAGCTTGACAAACTACAGTCGGCAAATTTTGACCAGAAGATTGGAGTCCAAATAATCCAGAATGCATTGAAGACACCTGTGCATACGATTGCTAGCAATGCTGGTGTTGAGGGTGCTGTTGTAGTCGGCAAATTATTGGAACAAGAAAATTTTGATTATGGCTATGATGCTGCCAAAGGTGAATATGTGGACATGGTAAAGGCTGGCATAATCGATCCGTTGAAAGTTATCAGGACTGCATTGGTGGATGCAGCGAGTGTGTCTTCACTGCTGACTACAACAGAGGCGGTGGTTGTCGAACTTCCAAAGGATGACAGACCAGGCCCAGTTATGGGTGGTATGGACTTCTAAAAGGCTTCTTGAGTGGTGAGGATTTTATCAGAAAGGAAGAGCAAGTTTTGGGGCAAAGTGGCAAGTTATAATCACATGAGACTTAGTTAAGTGTTCTGTGCTCCGCGGTGCTCTTTTCTTTTCAATTAGCAATTGAATAGTGCATAATTTAATAATTTAATATCTCTGTGCTGGCGGAGAGATTTTCATTAAACTGTGGTGTGACTACACCCGGAGTGAGAAGGAATTTTGTAAACATTGAAACGGGAAACGCTTGAAATTCTGTGTAAAGTATAGGAGGAGGAAAGGTCGATTTCAATTAAAATCGACCTACACATTGAATGGAATTCAATTTGCATAGCGCAATTAGAGATATGAATGAATCGTTGTATGGAGTGCATGAATTTTAATGGTATTTCTGCGAAGAGTTGATTTTAATGTCGACTTATGAATGAGTTGCTGGATTCATGTTTTATATGCCGCGGTGATGAACTGAAGGTATGTCAAATTGGGTGAAGCGTGGGGAACTCTATTTCCCTGGAGCGATGTCAGTTATGACAAAGTCTAACTCGGCATTTTGCATCTTCTGGAACGTACGCAGAAGTTTATAATTGAATCTAATCTTATGTCCTGTCAATTGACAAATGAAACAGAATTCGATTGATGGAAAACGCTGTTGGATGGAATTGAATATAAATGGCATGGTGGCTGTCGTTTTATGTTGAACCAGGTCTATTGCCGTAATTTGTTCATATATGAAATCCTGTTTGGTATGAATGTGCAGAGATTGTTTAACAGCATTGAATAAGGTGAAAGACTTCGGCAAAAGCGTTGAACGCAGTTGAACGTTTAACTGGGGGCCCAACACTTGTTTTGTAAGCCTGAGTTCTGTAAATTGAGTCAGGTCGAAATGCTTGTTATTTATAGCTGTATGATCGCCGATCGAAAGTGTTTTAAATGGTTATAAAAGGCGCAGTTTCAAAAGGTGTATTGGATCAGAGGTGACAAACCTATAAGTGCCGGCAATTTCTTAATGAAGCGAAACCATTTCTGATTGTGGTATAATTATGGGTTGGAAGGGCTGTTCGATTTGGAACAGAGGTTTTGAAATCCTCTTCAGTTAATATCAGTTTGTGAAATCTGTGTATGTATCGAACCTTAAATAAAAGGATTGAATCGAAAGCTCGATTCGAATCAATGTTAGAACCTCAGTTTGATGAGTCGGTCTCATGGAGGGCGCCATTGGTTTCAGGGGAATCTCACTGTTGGTGTGTAAAAATGTTTGTGAAATTGCCAGGATTTGAAGTTTTTTTCTGAGATGTATTTTATATGCATTAGTCATAGTGTGATTCTGGGTTTGCAGGGATTTCCCTGCGTCAATAAGGTATATTAGCCTAACGGTTTATTAATATTCATTTTAAAATTAGCTAGGATAATCTTGAAGTGATAGAAAATCAATTAGTACATATTTATAGATGAATTTTACAACTAGGAAAGAGGAAGTGAGTTGATAAAACCTTCTAGTAAATCAAATATATACAGGTCTAGTTATATATTCTCTAAGAGTCTAAACTTTATATGTAGGGTATACATGAATCTCTTTTTTATCTTTACATAATTGCCAAATTTCCACAAAGATCAAAATTAGCTGAACGAATGGTAAATAAAATATATATGAAAAGTCTGACAATTTTGTTTCCCTCTTGTAGTTTAAGATAAGAAACTAACCTTAAACCCCAACTTGACAGAGTCTAGAAAATATAATAAGCAATAAACTTAATGATAGACTAAGAAAGCACACAAATAATGAATTTTAACTCATTTTAATAGATTTATTTATAAACAAAAATAGAAAAACAGATACTTTATTTTGTATTTTTGGTTTGTTTTTAGGAGAAGAAAATTCCCGTACTCCAATTACGTATTATGTGGCAAAGAAGAAAAGCCATTTTATTTTATCTAAGGAACGGGATTAAGAGAATGGAATCTAAATGAAATAATAGTCTCAATCTGATAAAGATAACTTATGAATACAAAATCTCTATAGAATGGGTCCTCAATGCACAAACTTAACTAACATGATGAACTATAACTTGATAAACATATCAATACCATAGCAAAAGTTCTTAAAGATACAAAAAACAAGGTCCATTAAGTAGTTTCCAAACTAATAATGGAAAAAGGAGATGTGTTACCCAATAATTTATTCCTTCCATGTGGTAGAACTATCATTTAATGGAATGACCATGTTATCTTGTAGTAATCTTGAGCATTCACAATCAACCCTTATAGAAAAAAATGGATCTCAAAGATAGAATATCTTTAATAATTTAAACTAGCACCTTGAAATATATATATATATATATATATATATATATATATATATATATTCAACAATGTTACATTCTTAAAAATAGCTAACAACAAATTTGAATGAGAGAAGGATTCATAAACCACCTCATTACACTAATATTTTTAATCTCATTAGACGTAGCTAGGAGGTATTATGTTTCAATTATTATTTAATTAAGGAAGGAGACCAATTCAAGTAATAAATAAAATACAAGGTAGATGTCAGACATGTATAATATTTCCATGAAAGCAGGAGGCACCCAAATATCATGGCTAATGTGAGGTCTAAAAGTTTTTAATGTCCCTCTATAATGCTTCTTTGTCTACTCAAATACTATCAAGACACCTCACAAAGAAGAATATTCAACCAAAATCAATCATACACATGTTGAAGATGAGGGAGATCCATACATGCAATAAGTAGGATGCTCAAAATAGGGGAAATATGCAAAACTAGATCCAATAACTAGATAGGGAAATATCCAAGGCATAAAATCCTCCTCATATTATATATACCACATCTTTATGTCAATATATGGTCAATAAAATCCACATATATCAAATGCAAGCTCCAATGGTCAATAAATACATCATCCAAGGTGGATATCCCTCCTTCAACTATGTAACATGTGCTTCCAAATATACAAAATAAATGAAAACTCTACAATCTTTAACATAACATAACATGGGAAGCAAAAGTCCATGAAGAATAACCCTAATGTTCCTATGAAACTGTGACTAAAAGGTTCTCACATGAATATGGTACCCAATTTTTGTGTAATACCAGTGCATAATTGTAATTTTTAGAATGTGCATATGTCCCTAAAAAGTGTAGACAACTTCCTATTATTTTAGGTTTGACACTTGTTGAACCCCCACATTTTATAAACAACATGGAAAAGAAATTAGAATGCATTATTTTATATAAATTCACGTGTCTTTTCGAATGTTCACACACTTTTAATATTGCAGGTGTATTCCTCTATTAATAAAAACAAGAAAAAGACACGGGAATGAATTAGACCCTCAAGACCCAATAAAGTGGGTGATTTTGCATCAAATCACATGTGCACTCATCAGTAAATGTATACCTTCCAATAAAGATATGCTTTTCTAAGTTTTGTTTTTGTTTTTATATTCATTTTTTTGTTCTTTAAATGTAAAAAATATTACAAAATTTTAAAGATATGTTTTATTTTAACGAAGATTAATTTAAACATAGTCACCATGGATGAAAACTATGAGCCCAATCAATAAAGAAACCCACAATAGAGCCAGAAGAAAACATAAACTCAGAGGAAAATCCGATTTTGGAAATGAAAAAATGATAATGATTTAAATGAATGAAAAATATTTATTGAAGAAATCAGGCGCACAAGAGAATCAACACATCACCATGTCACTATTGTTTCCTATATTAATCCTTACCATGGTCAATTGGCCATTATCATTGATCATAGGGAGAAAATGAGATAATTTTACTACACTAGTATTAATAAAGAATACATTAGAGAATTGGATATCACCAAACAAATGATTGTGGGGTTATTTATTTACCCAAGAACCAAGCTAACCCCTCATTATCCAAAGAGACATTTTTGAATGGATTGGTACAAAGTTGTTCCATGGAAAGACAATTATTTTTTCCATTGGTTTATGGTATTTGAAAAAACTTCCCTATAATAATAGGGAGGTGCCATTGTATATCCTGCATAATTTGTGGGTTGAGTTCATATGTGGTATATATGTTAAAAGTTTTGACATCAGTAAGTTCCCAGGGGGTATTTTCTTCCTTTCCTAAGATTAAATGATGTTTAATCTATTGAGAGTGCCACCTACTCTTAGGAATACACCCAACCCTGATCAAAATTACATTTCAAATTACCTTTCTAACACTAGAAATAGGATAACACATATCACATGTATTTTGGTACAACATAGTTCATTTTTGATGACCTATAGATAATATCCATAATAGGATTCTATTAGAAATCCTCATGTAGGGCCTTTAGGTTACACTAATTATAGACCATTAACTATATGTAGGTAGGCCCATGTTTGTAGTTCGATTCAAGTGGTGACACATTTACGCTCTCACTTTAGGCATACTTTCCATGGCCCAATGGGGATCCATTCTAGGAGCGACTTATGGATCAAGTTATTATAGATTTTAATTGATGTTAAATCATTGGTTATAAATATGATTGCTCAATTGAAAAAATTTCAACAAACACAACTTTAATGTAGTTTTAATTTTTTTTATGACATGTATATATTTTACAGGAGGATATGCCACAATCAATATGCAAATATTTAATTTCTCCCAATCTCAATGTGGCGTCACATACAAATATTTAAATCTTATTATTTTTGTCTACTTCAGTGATAAATTAGAAACATTTAAAAAATTGTTGTTTTTCGAATGTCCATGTTATTTTGGACGAATTAATCCTAGTTTTGTTGGGTTCCAACAGGTGTATGATGGGCCTCCAAATTAGACAAAAATTAAGGCCCATCCAACCATCCTTCAGCACATGAAATGTCTCTTTTTGTATTAGATGACATATTTTTAACTTTAATATTTTCATTAGTAAGGTTTATGGATAATTACATATTTGTGACTAATATTATTTATTTTTGAAGAATATAGTGAGAATATTGGGCAAATTATGAAGATTTGGAGGAGGAGAAAATCTAGGGACTTTTTCCCTACTAGAGGAGGATAAATATTGGATAATAAATCAACATGATATTGTGAAATTATTTCAAAAATTCTAGAGCTCCAATGATTCAGAAAATTTAGGCATGTGTTCCCTGTCATTTAACGAAGATTCTTAGTGTTGGGAACTAGATCCACTATTTCAGGGAATTTGGAGGGGAAGATTCCTCCTTTAGAGAATGCTTCCTCATCATTTTATATAAGTACGAATTCAAAGTTTCCTCTAGGGAGTCTATTTTTTAGTCTTACTGTGCATAAAACTTGTATTTTTGAATCTCCACTTTCATTTCTAGCAAGGATGTACTTGAATTGATTCAAATAATGAAGTTTGGTACAATTTTTAGCTTCTAAAGCTTGGTTTTCTTCATAGGAATCTGAATTTATTTTATCTTGGCCATCCTAGGAGCCTCAAATCCCTTTTGTATAATTTATTTTCTTATTTTTACTTCACGTTCACATGCATCTCTTATTCTTGTTTTTCTTATTTCTGCATTTAGTATTGATGCTTCTTTTGTTTTAGGATTAGGTTAAATTATTGAATTGAGTTGTTTTTTAGGTTGTTCATAGAGACAAAATCATGATGCATCCTTATAATATATTTTAAAACTCATTATCATCATTGAGCTACTTTTATTAGGTTACTAGTTCATGGATCTAGAATTTTTGGAAGTCCTTGTAGCAAAATATTAGTAATTTTATGCTATTTTTTAGAAGATGTTAATGAGCTTCATTTGAGTTTATTCCACTTGAATTAGATCATAAAAATATTAAAGTTAATAAAAAAATATCATGTTGCATTTTCACTTAATTAGGTTATTGATTTGATAGATTAACTAGCTCACTAGTTCTCGAATTTCCAGATTTTAGACTAGTAATTTTCTGCTATTTTTTAACACATGTGAACAAGGGTATTTTGGACTGATTCCACTTGGAATGGAGACATAAGACATCATAATCAATAAAATTATTGGTCCCATCCCATTTTCATTTGATTTACTTGGTAATATTTTTATGTATCTCCTCCCGTAGAAATTTTTCCTTCTCATGTAGAAAATTTGTCCCTTCCTATAGAAAACTTGTAACACCACTTTCCTTCATCCATTTTGATCCCCACTACAACTATAACTTATTCTATATGAATAATCACGCCAACTATGATTTCATGATCAGGGGAATCTCCTAAGCCACTCGAACCCTTCGTTTTATTCACTGCAAAAACAAAGTAGACTTAATTTCTTTATCACAAGTATGATGCAAGTAGGTTACTGATTTACAAGCAAGTGTGAACTAGGTAGATGGTACACGAAATTATGATTGGTCGTTTGATAAATTATGGAATAGAAAGTAAATTTATTTGTACAGGTATATTAACCTTTATCCTTTCATCAATTGATTAGTTACCATTTCTATGTTGAGAAAGTAGCATTTCCATTTCTTGCAAATAGAGTAACAATTCAGCTTTTGCTTTGGTTTCATGACATTCAGTTCATTACATCAGAACAAAAAAAGAAGGCCACATTTTATGCTTCACATATATTGTCGATACCTCTTAATTTTGTATGAACCCAGAGTTGATAATTAAAGTTGGTAGCCTTGGGAGTTGCATCATTCTTGTTGCAATACTGAGGCTAATCACTTTTTGGCACTGTTTCTGGGGAGGTGTCAAAGTATGGATTTTTTTCTTTCCGAGTTTATTCATTTCTTTTACTTTCTACAAAAAAAATAAAAAAATGCATTAGGCATATTTCATTTCAAAAAAATAAAAATTTCATTGCATCAACTTTCTTATTTCATAAAAAACAAAAAAGTTACTTCTCCAACACCAAACCCCCCCATTTGATCATGTGGTGTAGTAAGAGCCACATCATCAACCAATTTTGCAGGTAGAGAAAGAGGAGGTGACAAAGAAGGTATATGAAATGGATGGAGATCATGACAATGAAGAAGATCTCATTTGATTTCCTAGTCAAGATACTGATGTCAGTGTGCATATGAAGAAAATCTCTCCATCTTTCCTTCCCAACTCCCATGGTATGAGATCAGAGGATCTAGAAACCTTTCTCTTTAAATTTGAAATCCTTTTTATATCTTATGGTTACTTACTAAACACACAAAAATTAAGATTGTTTTTGGAAACATTAAAGGATAGAGCTCTTAAATGGTTCATGAGTTTAAGGACTAATTCAATAAGATCATGGAATGATATGAAAAATATATTTATAGAAAAGTATAAAGATCATGATCTTAAAGAAGAAATATTTAGAATGAATCACAAAGAAGATGACAGCCTTCAGTACGTAATAGAGAGGTTCATGTTTAATGTTAAGAGGTAAAAATTACATCATGTACGATCTGTTATACTAAAACTCCTTTTACTTAGAACAATTAGGGTTGAGTGGATTGATCTCCTTAATCTCATGAGTAGAGGTGATGTATACCAATTATTATTTCTAGAAATTTGTGAAAATTACAAACACATATAAAGAGGAAGGGTAAGAGTAAGTAAAACAACATCAAGATTGGTAAATCAACCTAAACTTGGAAATTTGTTTGATGGCTTTAAAACAAATATTCTTAGCAATCTAGGAAAACAAGTAGAAATATTAAGAATTCAAGATGAGGAAAAATAAGATGGTGATATTTGTGTTGTCCATGTGGAATCTTACGTTGTTAAATATTTCCCATCATTACAAAGTTTGAAGGAAGTTTACCAAGAGGATAATGGAGCAACTCAATCACGAAAGCAACTATGTTATGTAGCTCCAAGAGGGCATGGCAACTTAGTCAACCTTGTATAATGCAAGAGCCTAATTAACATTTTGAAGGTTATTTAGATCAATCTCAAAGTAATTGGAACACACCCTTTCCTTGGAAACCTTTGCCATCTCAACCCAAAAACCAATATTGGAAACAAGGTTGGAAAGAACCTTATGAGAGAAATCCACAATATCCTCAATATTCTCCTCAATATCCTCATAACCAAATCCATGTCATTCCTACCATCCACCTCCACCACAACCACAACCCTAACCACATCCATCTCAAAGATCCACTCCCACTCAACTGCCTGCACAACCATTTCTGAAACAACACAAGGAAGTAGCTCAGCCCACTTACAATGCTGAGGCACAACATGTCCTAACATCTCCTATGGATCTCAATGGTATTGATCTTAGCTTAGGAAGAGTATTACAAAAAAGAGACTATCTTGATGCCATTGAAAAACAACATGTAGAAAAATAATATTCAAATAAGAATACCAAAGAATCATGGGCTGCACTTGATGAAGAACAGACATTAGAATCAAATATTAAGAAAGTTCCCTCATATTTACCATCATATCTTCCATGTGTTTAGGAGAATAATCTACAAAAAGAGGAAGATTTGAATGTCATGTTACAAGAAGACATGAAGAATTATCCAGATGAGCAAGCGAACCAAGGGCATCAAATCTATATTAAGGTTTGGTTCCGAAAAATGAACAACATGGAGCATCACTCTCTTCTTCAACTGTGTTTGATATTGTCAAATTCAAAAAAATTTGAATCTAAAATTCAGGTACATTTCAAAGCATATATTGCAAGCCTACACATAAGTTTATGTCATCTTGATGTGCACATGATTCCATTGGAAGGATTCCTATACTTGAAAGAGATTTTGTTTTTTTTTTTTTCGAGTAGTGTAGGATAGAAAAAATAAAAAATAAAAAATAAGAGGAAAAAAATGAAATCTCAGGTGTAAACCTCATTTGAGGCACTTGATATTGGCTCATTGATTTAAAACTTCCATGAGGCAATCAATGGGTTTGAAAAAAGAGCAAGAAACAAAAAGAAAGGATCCTAGTTGAAAACCTCATTTGGGGCACCTAGGCAGACCTACTAGTTGAAAACCTCATTAAGACAACTACTAGGCCTAAAAGAAAAAAATGAAAAAATGAAAGAAAAAAAATTATTTTCTCCATGTATCTCTCATTGATGAATGAAGGTGATCTCGAACCTTCTCAAGCAACAAGAACACTTTAGCACCAAAAAGAAAAAAATGATAAAAAATCTAGTCAAAGGAAGTCAAACGTGGGCTTTCTCCTCCTTTTACAAGATTCTCCAACATGGCCAAGGCCATGCCAGTCCATCACCATCATCTATTTACACCATCCAACCATCATTCCCAATACTTTCCCATTCATTTTCCTCACTGTGCTCAAATGTTACAGGAGGCCAAATTACATAGAGAAGAACATTGTTTTTATAATATCTTGAGAAACGTGCATGCATTGGATGAGATGTTTTATGGGGAGATGCATAGGGATGATGGTAACATTATTAAGAAATTTCAACAAATTCAAGTGCACACTTTTCAAGAAATCGACCCCTATCACCTACAACCATTGTTAAGTTTTCTTGATATTTGTGCATCCATTGGCCAATATTTTTATGGGGAGGTGCTTAAGTATTATGAAAACATTATCAAAACATTTCAAGTAAATCCAGTATACCATTTTCACGACATGTATAAAATAAGTTTGTTGTAGGAGGTTGTCCTAAAATGCTACAGGAGGGACCATAATTGCTACAAGAGGCAGATCCGATCGGAGAAAGAGGTCAAAAGGTCATGTGTTATTTATGGAAGGTTGAGAAAGGTCCTCCAACGATTCGATCATCACCCATCCATCTCCTATACATTCCATTTCATCAAAACTTTCTCAAAATTTCCACTTTGTCCTACCTCTAAAAAAAGAGAGAAAAATCATAAAAGCCATTGTTTTCTATTTTCTCAATGTCTAATCTACTCCCTCATAACTCCAACCCTATCCTCATGTCTTCTCATCATTACCATCAATACCATCATGCAATATAAATACTTCAAGGGAGGATTAAAAGGTTTCTATATGAAGAAAACTCCTTCTGTAGCAACCATTGAGTCATAATAGAAATATCTTACATCTTTGTTTTCCACCAACAGAAGCATGATGAAGCCATGTGTGAAATCAGGAAGGGACACACTATCCTTGGAAAGGAATTACACCTCCAACAACTCCCTAGATATCAGAGAGGCACCTACACACATAGACAACAAAGCTATCAATCAAGCTATAATCCACTTCTAAAGACATGCACTAGGATATCATGATGTATATGGCCCAACAACAACATGCAATCACCTCCAGCAATGTGATCCATAGGTAGTTACACATGAAATATTATTTACCTCTTCGCTTGAGCATGTTATGGTTATAAATTTGTTGTTAGTGCATAATAGATGATGTTCTATAAGCTAACGATGAGTTGGCAATCTCGGTGACCCTAAACCAGTTAAGTGCAGCTAACTTTCTCACTCATGCAATGTGGAAAAGCCAAATTAAGAAGGGTAATGATTGCAAGGCGTGGGGACAATGGTTCAAAGTTCTCCAAGCCCTTACCACAAAGGGAATATTATTTAATAGGCTCGACTTTTGGGGAGGTCCATGACAATCCATGTGGTATTTTTATTTTTATGTATATGTATTTTGGAAATGGTTTCCTTGGATTTGTTAGCCATTTTATCCTGTATTTCCCAAAGTTTCCTTTCTTACGATTTGTTCTTTTCATCAAAGTCCATGGGAGTATTTCTTTACAATATTTTTTTGATGGCTTAGTGGCATTTTCTTGAGCATTTTTCAACCAACAAAGATATTTCAGTTTTTGTTTACAATGATTTATGAGATCTACCCAATATATACATTGCAGCTTTCTATCCCTTTCTTCTAGATCTTTCATTAATAAGTCACCTATGTTGTGTGGGAGTTTTGACAGAAATGTGACTTTAGTCATTAAATCATTGCTTAGCTTTGTTGTTATTACCAACTTGAAATATTACTTGGAGAACTCTTCTAATCGTTTGGAATCTTTTAATTCCATTCGGGCCAGATCCACCATTGCCTATTTCTTAGAGTCCTCTGGTTCTATACAGAACTGAGTCTTGAGTAATTTCTAAAAAACTTCTAATCCTGCCTTTATGATATCTTCTCTTTCTTCTTGTGGTGGTGTTTGCTACCACGTGTAGACTATTCCTGTCATTCTTTTCTCTACCAAATTAAAGATTGCAACATTATCTAATTTGGCTGTTATTTGCATTTTCCATAAAGCACCAATCCATACCCTAATTGAATCTTTTGGGTTGTTTGTGTGATCTAAATCTAAAATATAGCCATTGCTATTGGACGCCATTAGATCTTCTTCTACTTTTGGATATTTTAGGATAGAATGGAAAACATGTGCTTTGTTTAGACTAGGTTTGATAAATCTTGGAAATTTCTTGGCTGTATCTTCTAGTTTCAAATCGCCTTTTTTAAATTCAAAGAATTTTGGTTTCTTTCTACTTAACCCTTCTCCCTCAAAAAAGGATAATACTTTTGTTTGATGGTGTTCGACAATAGATTGAGAACTTGTAGCTTCAGAATCTTCTTTATGGGATTTCCATGTGCCTAGATTTTCAAATCTATTATATTCTGACTTTTTTTTTTAAGTTCTCGTTTCTTTCTTCGCTCATCTTTTGCTTGTTTATCTAAAGTTTGATTATCTTGGATCAACTTTAGATTCTATAGAATTTGTTCTTCTTGACACCCCAGATCATCTACGGCTACCTTTGCATGATTACACTAATTAGAAATATGATTTGAAAGTTGATAAGATTCTTTTAAATCTTTCGGGGATATCACTGCATGTTTTATCAGTGGGGCACATTCTACCCTTGTAGCTGGCTGATGTGATTTACTATCACTAGTTGTGCAGTATTTCGTCTTAGGTGGCCATTTTCCACCTTTGTGAAACCTTCTATTCCGAAACTTCCATTCTTCTACAGGGGGTATTAAGGACAAACTAGTATTCCTGAAGGATTTCTAGTTTATAGAGTCTTTTAATGACTTGTGTCCCTTTGATAATGATTTTTATTGAAATATGTTCCCTTTAAACCTGAATTCTTTAGCCATGAAAGGCTTTTATTCAGGAATAATAAGATGGTTGCTACTTTCAGATCTATTTGACCTACTGCTGCTAGGTCTGCTAGACCTTTCCGTGTTGACCAGGTTTTGTCAGATATCTATAGATAAACTGGGTGGACGAAATATAGGTCTTTCTATCTGATCTAACTACGAAGGAACAATTTGAATCTTTCCTTCAGATGAAACTATCCTTTGTGAACATTTTTCTTTCTTTAATTCTTTATTTGCATCTTGATACTCAAAGTACCAATTTTCCAGTACTCATACTTCCGCATATGTTTGTACTCCCACCATTAACGTCCATGCATCTTTTAGATGTTTATATGATAGGCTCATGGTGTAGTTTGGATAAATAGTACCATACTGACATCCTGCAATTAGGTTTCCTATTATGGACCCAATTCTATCATGTTCATAATCTAGATGTCTAGCCTTGAATACCCCTGCTAAGACTAGATCATTTATTCCATTCTTGGATATTGGAACTAAACCAGGTCTTATTCCTCCAAAATGTATATAGGCATATTTTTTGGCTTTTACATATGCTTAAAATTTTTCTAGCTCCTTATCTTGAAACAACTTTAACCCAACAATTTGGGTTGCTTCTCTAGAGATATAGATTTTAATTCAACTTATTTAAGAATGATTTTCTTTATAAGTACAAACATAGTAGTATCTTTATAGACCTGGGAACTTGTGAGCTCATGGGGGTTCCATATGGATGGGTCTAATATGTTTGATGTTAACCTTAGGAAGTTGTTGCCATGTCACGTTTGATAATCAATGGCTCATAGGAAAATACATAAATTTGCAATGTATTCAATGGATAAAACACTCAATTTATAAATAAATTGATTTCTCTAATCTTGCTAAAATAGAACTACCTGTCAATCATGTCAAGCATCTAAATGCTGATAAAAGTTGGATTCAAAATTTCAAAGTAGATAGCCTAGCACATGCAGATAACCTATGCAGAAATGAAATATATGACATGATGGGTAAATCAAGAAATTTCGAAACCGGACAATCATCCAAAACTAAAGATTTTGATCCAGCACCACCATTGTATGAAGATGCTTAGCCAGACCCCATTGTAGAGGAGGTGGATATCAAATATATTCTAGAGGCTCTAAAAAGACAAAAGGTGGAAGATGCCAATAGGATCTATAATGACTGTGTAATGGATCCTTGCATCTGTGACTACAGTCATAGGTAATAAAATTGTACACAATAATATTTACTTTCGTAAAAGGAAGATTGAGTGACACCGTGTGGGTACGATTCCCGACAAGACCCTCAAGCATTCTAGATGCTTAGTTTAAGTTTTAAATCTAGATTTCAGATCCGAAGAGATTTTTTTGGTCTATAAATAAGTGTTTAAAAAATTAAGGAGCATTGTTGAGAATGAGCCCTCTTATGTTGTTATTAACATGGTATGTGTATTTTACTTCATTTAATATAGAAGCCTATTGGGCCTCCTGTTCGAGGAAAGTTTTGTAATTCTCAAAAGACTTTGGAGAGTATAAGGTGAAAATGAAGACCTGGGGAGTGGTCGTGGTTTGTGTCTCTCAGTGAGAGAATCAGCCCGATGTTCATCTTTCTATTTATCATGTAATTACTGAGTCTAACACCCTTTGACGAGTGGTCGTGGTTTGTGTCTCTCAGTGAGAGAATTATCCCGACATTCGTCTTTCTGTTTATCAAGTAAGTACTGAGTCCAGTGTGTGTGTGTGTGTGTGTGTGTGTGTGTGTGTGTGTGTGTGTGTGTGTGTGTGTGTGTGTGTGTGTGTGTGTGTGTGTGTGTGTGTGTGTGTGTATAGACGACGATAATTCCCCTAGCATGGAAATCCCGATCTATTTTTCCATACAGTTGGAAAATTTATTTCTAACAAAGTCATCAATACTTGTAAAGATAATATCATCTACATAGATAATATAGATTAGAAGCTTACCCCCTTCTTTCTTGATGTGGAGATTGCTATCAGTTGAGCCTCTATTGAAACCTTGTTAATGAAGATTAACATCATCATTATGTCACCATCTTGTGGTCCCTACTCGTTCACCCCATTGTTGAATAGATTTTTCATTTACACTAATTTTAGTTCTTGAATGCTCCTAATATTTATCTAGATTGCATTGATTGAAACTCCAATGGTCAGGGACACCATACATGCCCCACAGTTGATAAGAATTTGGATGGAAAACTCATTTTATTTGGACTTAGGATTGTCATCTTATAATTCTTCTCATCATGAAAATTGTGATGGTATGCCTTATGTATCCTATGTCCTCAAAGTTGAGGAGATATTCCTATATCACCCCCGGGTGGATGTACTAGTGTTGACATTATATATTTTTTACAAGTGGATAGGGACAGTGGTGTTTGAAGGAATATCCATCTTCTGCGAGTCCAAAGCATGGAGTGACGACTTACACCTTTAGAAATATTTTAAATCTATAAAAATTAATGGAGCGTTTCCATTCTCCTGCATTGTGGCAATTGTGCCAGTCATTTTGATTTTTTTTTTTGGGCCTAACAATTATCAATTATCATTTCCTCCACATTACTCTTAATGTTAACGATACACTTTCTAATGTTCTTGTTGTTTCCATAATAGTACGCTTTGTGGCTTCTATTGAACATATATTTTAGATATTAGGATTTATGATTTGTTGGTGTTTTCTTTATGTAGAAAGTTACGTATTTGTTGATGAATTTGCATGAATTTGTCTATTTAGTGACGGTTCCTCAAAGTCGATTTCAATTTCCTCTGCTCCTTTCGTGTAAAAAATATGAAGTGATGCATGAAAACCCCAATGAATTCCCTTCAGAGCTTCCATCTATAAAAGTGGCCCATAAATTCTCCAAAATTATATCGCTACATTCCCAAAGCTATTGATATTCTTACTCTTGAGAGCCCATATAGACACCTATACAAACTGTGTTCTCCCTAATTGTCTATTTTCTCGATCAACCACCTTAACATTTTTGAAATCAAATGAAGGAGATCCTTGTAAAAACTAAGAAAAAGAGGAATGGATGAGATTCGTATCTATGCAAATAATCACAATAGATTTCCCAAGTCAATTTAGTGAGGGTGGTCATTGAAGGAATCATGAGTGACGAAGAAATCTAAGCTTCTACCTCCCCCACAATGTACTAACTTGTAGAGAAATTTATATTGTTTTTTTCTCCCGCTGCTTTCATGGACGCAATGTGATCTCTTGGACAACTTATCCTTCAAGAACCACAAATTTTCATCTTTTTCAATATGATTAATAGTAGACCATATATATATATATATATATACACACACACACACACACACACACACACACACACACACACATATATATATGTATGTATATGTATGTATGTATGTATGTATATATATATCTATATATATATATATATATATATATTCATAAATTTTTATATATATATATATATATTCACTTCATCAAATTTTTAGTAATTTTTGACCTCATACATCATGGTCAACCTTGTTGAACAATGGTAAATCATGTTTTACAAAATCAAACATTTTCATCCATGGTCAATCATGTTCAACTATGGTCAAATGTTGCATTGTCACAAAGATTGCGTTGATATGAAAATCAACCATGGTTAATCATGTTCAACTATGGTCTAATGTCACATTGTGACAAGGATTTTCTCAATATGAAAATCATCCATCATCAACCATTGTGAACAATGTTAATTTTAGTGTTTATTGTATTTATCTTAGCATTTATATACTTTGGTTTTATAATATTTGTCCCTCGGGTTTAATATTATTCCCTTGGGTTCATAATCCTTTTCCGTTTTAGTATTAATCCCTTTCGTTTAGTATTTTCTTGGCTTTATAATATAAATGCTTTGGGTTTATTATTCCCTTGGGTTTATAATATCAATCATGGTCAACATGGTCAATCATATCCAACCATGGTTGACCATGGCCAAATGTCGCATTGCGACAATGATTATCTCAAATATGAAAATCAACCATGGTCAACCATAGTCCAACATCGCATTGCGATAGATTGTCTCAATATGAAAATCAATCATGGTTAAGCATGGTCAACCATGGTCTAGCATCGCATTGTGACAAAGATTGTCTCAATATGGAAATTAACCATGCGCAACCATAATCAACCATGTTTATTTTAGGGTTTATAATATTTATCTTAGGGTTCATATACCTTGGTTTTATAATTTATGTCGCATTGACAAAGGTTGTCTCAATATGATAATCATCATCAACCGTAGTCAACCATCATCAATTATGGTCATACTTCATCAACCATGGTCAACCATGTTTTATAAAATCAAACATGGTCATTCATCGTTAGTCATGGTCCACCATGGTCAAACATTACATTGTCACAAGTATAGTGTTAATATGAAAATTGACAACGGTTAATCATGGTCAACCATGCTCGAACATCACATTGTGACAAGGATTGCCTCAGTATGAAAATCATCAATGTTCAACCATTGTCAATGAAGTTTATTTTAAACAAAGTCTTTTGGTAGAAATCACATGAGAGAATTTTTTTGGCTGATGCATTTCAAACCAACAAGTGTGGTTCATCATCAGGACCACATGAAGAGGTAGACCATGGAAAAGGCTTAAATAGAGAGAAATGTAGAGACATAATTTCAAGTAAGGGCTATATTTCAACAATTTTGTTTAAATTATAATATTAATTTATCAATATATTAAAAACAAATATTATTAAGTAACGGCTATATTAAACGACTAGTTTTTCAAAAACTACCCATTTAAAATATCCATTACTTAATAATATTTATTTTTAATAGATTGATAAATTAATATTATAATTTAAACAAAATTGTTCAAATATAGCCGTTACTTGAAATTATATCTCTACATTGCTCTCTATTTAAGCCTTTGTCATGGTTTGCCTCTTCATCTGGTCCTGATGATGAACCACACTTGTTGGTTCAAAACACGTCGGCCAAAAAAAGTTCTCTCATGTGATTTCTACCAAAAGACTTCGTTTAATTAATTATGGATCACAGAAGCTTGAATACAAAGATGTTCATTTATTTTATAATATTTATCTTAGACTTTATAGACCTTGGGTTTATAATATTTGTCCCTTGGGTTTTAAATATTTATTCATAGGGTTTATTATTCACTTAGATTTAAAATATCAATCATTGTCAACCATGGTCAGCAATGGTCAACCATGTTCATTTTATTTTAGGTTTATATTAGGGTTTATATAACATAGGCTTTTAATATTAATCCCTAGGTTTTATTATTCCCTTTGGTTTATAATATCGATCATGGTGAACCATGTTCCAATGTCACTTTGTGATAAATATTGTCTCAATATCACAATCAGCCATGGTCAACCATGGTCCAATGTTGCATTGTTACAAAGATTTTGTCGATTTGAAAACCATTCATGGTCAACCATGGTTCAATGCCATATTGTGACAAGAATTGCCTGAATATGAAAATTCACATTCAACCATGGTCAACCATGTTTATTTTAGTGTTTATAAATAATAATTGTCTTAAGCATGGTAAAGCATGGTCAAGCATGGTCCAATGTCACATTGTTAAAATGATTGTCTCAATATGAAAATCAACCATGGTCAACCATGGTTAACCATATTTATTTTAGTGTTTATAGTATTTAACATAGGGTTTAGTACCGTGGGTTTATAATATTAGTCTCTTGGGTTTAATATTATTCAATGATGCTCAACCATAGTTAATCATGTTTTATAAAATCAATCATGGTCAACCATGGTCCAACGTCGCATTGTGACAAAGATTGTATCAATATGAAAATCAATCATTTTCTCAACCATGCTTGAACATCGCATTATGACAAAGATTGTCTCAATATGATAATCATCATCAATCATGGTCAACTATGGTTAGTCATGGTCAACCATGGTCAACCATGGTCAGTCATGGTAAACCATGGTTGAACGTCACATTGTCACAAATATTGTGTTCGCAAGAAAATCAACCATGGTTAAGCATGGTCAACCATGGTCCAATGTTGTCATATCTCCCTTTTGAAAAGAAAGAACATCATACACAAGAAAAAAATTATGTTAGAACATAACTTATTCCATTCAACATTAACATTCTAGACTAAATAATCTTATCCATAGCACTAATTCCCTTACTGTCACTTTGAAAAAATCGTTCTTCTAACATTCCTCAAATCATCTCAGGCTTGACCTATATACTGTATGGAAGTAAAGGTCGATGCCACCTTATATGTTTAGATGTTTCCTTCTTAATTATTATAATGTTGTTACAATGTCCTAACCTTTACCTTGGTTTCTTATAGGTGTACACATCTCTTTGTTAGTGATTGACATCAATGTACAAATATATTTCTGGTCATTTGGCATAATTCGATACTTTTATTATACTTGTGTACCACAAATTTTCGTGTACCCTTTCAAACATTATTTATACTTACACACGACCACACTAATCAATGTATGAGGGTAACAATAATGGATAAGTTTCATGGTAATATGTTTCTATGCCCCCGGACACCCCCTTGCCATGGTCGTATGGCTTATCCAAGGTACCTTGCACTCTTTATTTACTAGTGGACATCTTTTTTGCTACTTGGAGCTTACCAACCGAGCTAGTATCGATCTAACAGATTACCCGCTTCACAAGATGATATGTGGCGCCCATGTGATGCATTCAGAGTTTCCTTTATATGTGTTTAATAGTGGTGACGCTTTCTGCTGGGAAATCAATGGTGCAACCAAAAATTATAACCCTAATATTCTTTTACCCTAACCCTTAATCGCATTCTATCATTTTCCCCCACGTTCTCAGTTGAAGCCTCGTAGATCACCTCTCCTTGGTTTCTAAGGGTGCCCATGATGATACCCTTTTCTCACTTACCTTGGGATACCATATGGGTGCAATTGCAACACCCTCTATCATTCCATGTCGCCGATAGAAAATTGCCTCTCTATTCACTGGTTATATTTACACATTTCTACACAATTCGTAGGGTTGTCTATGAACCCCATATGATATCGTTTTCAAGTTACAAGTACTCCAATTTAAGTACCCAGTATGCAGGGTGACATCTCCTGGAAAGGTTTTTCTTTAATGGCGTCATGTGGTTGGGCATGACGAACTATTAGAGGTATTTTCTCTTCTTTTTTATGCCATTCATTGAACCCCTTTAAGTTTTGAATCGATAGTTTCCATTTTTGTTTATTGTTTTGTTTCTTATTTATAGGAATCTGGTCCACCCAGTTTCCATAGACAATTAGTCAAGCTTGAGGGTTCGCGGCACCTCACTACATGGCTTATTTACTGGATTTTTCACATGGGGCATAAACTATGTGCCAGTCATCTCCAAGTAGCAATTTTTCTCCTTGTATCTCTGAGTTTTCATTAGGAAAGTTGTTTTCGATACATGGGTTTAATACTCTTCCCTTTTTTTCTCTATTCCTGACTGAAGCTAGAACGAAGCTCTTCTCCACTTCCTTTTTCTTCCAGTAAGTAAATTTAGTCTTAATCTCTACTTATACACTTTAGTGTTTATTTGTTTAACAAGCGTTATCTATTCTCCTTCAGAGTTATTGTTTATTTTTATTTTTATTTTTTTTGGACTACAAGTACTTAGAGACTCTTTAACCTAGGTTCAATTTTGTGGCTTATAGTACTTCCTTCTCCTATTAAGTATTTGCAATTCAATTTTATTCTTTAGGTAGGTTGAATCCCTCCATTATGATGGGTCTTGGATGCTGAGGAATAATATGCTTTTCTTTTCCTGAGTTAGCTTCCAATAACTCGGTTTGATGATTTCATTGATAGCCCTCATGGCTAGCCATTGGGCCACTACCTTCACTATAGAAACCTCCCCAGTTATAGTTTTCCCTTTACATCTAAATGATGGTTTATAACCGGCCTCTGATTGTATTTTTGCACTGTAAATTTTTATCCTCCAAGTTTTACATTGTGTTGTATTTGATTTAGATGAATAACTATTTCGACAAGGACATATTATACATCCTTGTCATTGTATTTAGATTATAGGAATTATATGTATATATATCTCCGTCATGGAATATCTTCCTAATAGGTTAATGATATTGGTATTAATGTAAATTTTCTCTGTATCTAATTTCATAATGCTGGGTTATGCTAGAATTATTCTCTTGTCTTGATAATAAGCTTGGGATAATTTACTTTACATGTCGTTCTAATTCACTGTTATCTTACAACATTCTTGTGTTACATATGCATACTCTTTTTAGTTTCCTAGGTTCTCGCTGTTAAGGGAAAAGAGACTCTCTAACCCAATCTCATATCAACTAAATCATTGTGGTCATTCAATGTCCATAATTGTTAATTCACCACATATTTATCTATTAATAAAGTTTATAATTTACCCTCCAGTTCATAAATTGTGTTCGTCTTCGTCTATTTATGGAAATCTTCCAATTGGCTACTGCTTTAAGAGAAGCATGACACTTCACTACTAAAACTAGTTGTAGTAATTGCCTCTGTTCTATAGAGGGTTGTTATTTGATGAGCTATGGAGAATGAATAGTGACCTCGATTTATCCTATTAGAAACACATGATCTTATTTTGATTTTCATTGATTTGTTTCTCCTTTGCAATCAATTCCAAAACACTATAATATATTGATACCATCAATAAGAACCTTACTAGAATTTTAGTTTTACTCTATGAATGTTATTCCACATCAAAGTATAGTCCACCACCTCATACATACAACCCAATATGCAATAATTACCTTTACTATGGTTACATGGGTTTTCTATGCAGATGTTGTATTTTTTCCTTTCTAAACTATGTTCATAGTTAGATCTTAATCGTAAAAGAGAGAAGATTCCTATGGATCCTAGTCCTAAAAGTTGATCTATTTTTTGTGGGTAATTCTCTTCTTTCTAGGTCTACTATAGACCAGTCATTCTAAATACTTACAATTCCTAGCCTAATTCTACTTTTGTGATATATGTATAAGTATCAGTTACTCTTCACAACATAAAATATTTACTCTAGAACCAAAGTTCATTAGCATATGGAAAATAAGATATTTGTAGGTGTACAGAGGCATCTTATTCTAGAATTCCCGAATAATAATAACGTTACAGAATATTTCATCTATAGCATTACAGAATATTTTTGTGTAGAACTTCATAATAATATTAACAATCCTTCTCCTAATTACTATCATAAATATAATCCATAAGAATATGACAACTTAAAATCTTGCATTTCATTCTAAATTATCGTTTCACAGAAAATAATGTAGCCTTCACTAACCTGCAATGATATAGAAAAATAAATCACATTCAAACCAATAATATGAAAAAATGACACACTTCAAAATGTAACACTTTTCTCCTCCCAACCAGAGAACTACTTCTCCTTAGTTCACATCTGAGCAGAGATTCATTTTCCAAGCTATCAACAACCTTGTCAATCCCTGCAATAGGAATTTTATGCCTTCCTTCCATGTCGGATTTTCCCTCAAGTGGCACTCCAATTTGGTGTTTTTTTTTTTCTTTCAGACCGCTTGCCTAGACCCTTGTGTTTTTTTAACAAAAGCTTGATTTCATCCTCAACAATGGTTTAAGCCAATCCCTGCTTAGCATTTATCTCAAGATAAGAACATAATGGATCTTTCTCTCCCATCCATTAAGTTTATCCATAATTATTATCATGGAAAGGTTATCATATATGGAACTTGTCTAAAAGTATTAAATTTTCAAGTGTTTCCAATTTGTTACTCATTTGTCAACAAAACATTTATATACATAATTATGTCATCACATTTCACGACCATTTTTCCATCATAGTTCAGTGACAGAAACGAATAACAATACTATTACTTCTAGTAGAGGAGGGTTATTACATTCTCCCTCACTTTTATTTACACCATCCTCTGTGTTTCAATTCCCATATGCTGAAACAATGGTGTCTACTTTCTTTGCATTTCTTCTTCAAGTTCACAAGTGGCTTCCTGAGGAGTAAAATTCCTCCAATGCACCTTAACCTTAGTGATGATTCGATTCTGGAGCCAAATCTCTTTCCTATCTAGAATACAAAGTGGTTCTTCCTAGAAATCGCCTTTGGGTTCGACTTGTAGCATTTTCCAAATGCTAATATGAGTATTATCCTGTACATATATTTTGTAATAAAGATACATGAAATACATTATGAAATTTAATGTAATTTGGCAAAGCTAACTGGTAAGTTACAAGTTTGACTCCGTCCAAAATTTTGAATATTAAATAAAATTGTGCGGCTAATTTTGAACAAGTACTTGCACACGAAGTTCTTTTCCTGGTTTCACCCTCAGATAAATGTGATCGTTGAATTTAAATTCCTTGTGTGTTCTTTTCTTGTCTGCATATCTCTTTTTTCGGTCCTACGCTGCTTTAACATTATGTTGAATTCTCCACACACTCTATTCCATTTCCTACTATAATTCTAGCCCCAAAATCAATCTGTCCTTTGGTTGACTCAGACTAAGGGGTGTATCACATTTCCTTCCATATAAATCCTCTAAGGGGCTCATTTTAATAGAGGTTTGATAGTTTTTATTATATGAAAATTCAGCTAAATGTAGGAAGCCTTCCCACTGGGTAGGTCTATCCATCACATACATTCCGAGAATATCCTCTAGAATTTTTTTGACCCTTTCTTTCTATCCATCTGTTTGAGGATGGTATGCCATGTTGAAATTTAATTTAGTACCCAGGTTCCCAAATAATTCCCTGAAAAAGGTTGAGGTGAATTTTGCATCTCGGTCTGATACTATCATTTTAGGCACTCCATGCAGATGAAAAATTTCCTTCATAAATATATTAACAATTTGTGTTGTACCATAGGTGGATTATACTAGTATGAAATGGGCTACCTTACTTACATTATCCATTACTACCATAATGGAGTTATGTTGTCAATGTTCATGGTAATCCTATGATAAAATATAAGGATGTTATTTCCCATTTCCATTAAGGAATAGGTAATGGATTCAATAGCCTAACAAGGTGCTGATGTTCGAACTTAGCCTGTTGCCACTCTATACATTTCGAGAAATATTTCGTACCTCTTTTTTCATACTTGGACAAAAGATATTTTTCCTCAATGCAGTGATCATCGTCTGGTATCCCCCATTTCCTGCAAATGGCTTCTTATGATACTCATAAAGCAACATCTCTTTCAAGTTCAGTATATTGTGTACATGTAATTTCCCTCTATAGGTCAGAAGTTTTTCAACATTTTCTCCATACCCCGGGACACGAACTTGCTGCAATTTTTGTTGCATATCTAAATATTTTAGATCTTTATGCATAGAACTTTTAATTTTGTCCATGAAGTCTATTTTAATCCTACTAACATTTACATACATTAATTTGTAAGAATGCCTACTTAAAGCATCAACTATTTTGTTTTATTTCCCCTTTATGTGCTTAATATCGAACTCAAATTCACTGAAAAATGCCATCCACCTAGCCTATCTTGCATTAAGCTCCAACTGACTAAATAAATAATTTAAGTTGCAATGATCTGTTATTAAAGTAACTTTATTTCCTAACAAATAGTTCCTCCACATTTTCAAGGCATGGATAACAGAAACTAATTCCATATTGTATATAGAATAATTCATTTCATGGTTCTTCAACTTCCTTGATTCATATGATATTATGGAATTATCCTGCAACAATACTCCTCCCAACCCTTCCATACATGCATATGTACATACTGTAAATTCATTGTTTGGATATGCAAGCTTTAAAATAGGAGTTGTGGTGAGTAATTTTTTTAATTAATCAATTTTTTCTAGAATTCAACAGTCCAATCAATTTTTTCCCCTTTTTTCTATAGAGAGGTAATATGGATATGCTATCTTGGAAAAGCCTTCAATAAACCTGCAGTAATATCTTGCAGGTCCCATAAATGATTGGATATTAGATACATATTTTGGTATAGACCAGTTAACCATGAAATTCACCTTATCTGGATCAACTGCTAAGCCTTTTTTCGAAATGGCATGCCCCAAATATTGTATTCTGGTTTTATAGAACTCACACTAGGTACCAAGTCTATGGAGAAGTCTATATCTTTATGGGGTGGTAAACTAGGAATATCCTTAGGAAAAACATCTATGAATTCATTAATGATTGGGGCAGTGTTCAATTTTAGCTGTCTGTTTTTCTATTCATATTATTCTACATAAACCACAAATATTTGGTATCCTTTGTGGGCACTCTTCTTCATTTGCAGGGATGTAATTTGCCTAATCAATATTGGTTTTGGCACACCCTAAATGGTTTGAGTTTGTCCTTGTGGATTTACACAAGTCCTAGTTTTTTACAGTAATTTTAGAAGTGTTTCTTGAAGCTCCACCCAATCCATTCTAATTAACATATCATAAGACCCAAGGGGAAGTACATTTAAATCTATTGTTGTCAAGTAACCATTTAAATTTAGTTGGAATTGTCTCACTCGGCTAGCAACTCTTCTCTTGGTGCTTGCATTAGGGGAATTTTGAGGCCTAAAATGGGCCTCCTAAGAAAATTATAAAATAATGGTTGAAATAGTAAAATAAGACTGGATTATATCATCAAAATTTAGAGGGAAAAAAGTAAAAATTATTTTTTCAACTTATCTCCCTATGGGTTTACTCAATTTTCAAGCCAAAACACTTGTTGGAAGAAGAATTGTATTCCTCATCTAATGAGTACCCATGTTACATACTTTCGATGGACCATGCTACATGAAAAATGAGAAATACATGAAAAACGTTATTGCAATAACGTCTTTCCATGTATTTCTCATTTTTTTTTGTAGGAACCTCTGTCAAAAGTATGCAACATAGGTATGCCTTGGATGAAAATTTACATTTTGCATCCAATGAGTACTCCTGCTTGAAATTTGAGTAAACCCTTAGGGAGATAAGTTGAAAATACGAGTTGAAAAAATAGTTTTATTATTTTATTATTTTTTAATATTTTTACTTTTTTACTCCAAAAATGATGAATTATCCCTTGTGGTTGACATCATCATGTTGAATCCTATTGGTTCTTATAAACTTTATTTTGGTTGTACATTTTTCTTAGGAGGACCATTTTGGACCTCAAAATTCCTTTAATGTTGCCAATTGTACTAGCCAAGTTATTTTATATTTTTCAGTTTTTATTTTACTTTTTCCACTATTTGCAGTCAAACATAGCTTAGAATAGCCCCGAGATCAATTAAAATAGAAATAGATTGGTTGGCGAGAGTACCTTCTAACCCAATCATTATGGATTGATGTTTAGCTTGTATATCTTCCAAGGTTGTGCTTACTCTTGGAATTCTCCTAGAAAGGTCATTCGTTCTAGTAGATTCATGGACAACTTGTATATTTTTCACAGACCTAGGGTTGTGTGGGAAATCCCTTAGTAAATTAGGTTTGGCACACACCCAAAATTTTAGTGATCCCTTCTCCTTGTCTCCATTACATATTTTAACATTTAAATATATGATTTTTTACCCCACCTGGGAATGTTCTTGTTGATTTACATTAACCGAATCAAGCATTTTCTGTTCGTGGTCCTGTCCAAAAATTCTTAAGATATCCTTGTTTTTTTGTTTCTCTTCCATTTTTGCCTTGATCCTATCCTTATTATATCAAGTAATGGAACCTCCCCCCTTACTTTTAAAATATTGATAACATAAACTTGCTTTTCTCACAACCTCATCCATTTTCTTTGGGTTATCAAACTCGATTTGTTCCTTGTAAACTGTAGGCAAAAACTTTACGAACCACTGTACTTTAGCTTTTTCCTCCTTGAGATCTAGGACGTATATCAATAAGTTTGTAATTTTTTCTACAAACTCATCCATGGTCAGTTGTCTCAATCTTAACTCATGAAATGCTTTGGTGTGGTCATCATAATATCTCTCACATAAGTAGCAATTCTTATAGTGTTTATGGAATTCATCCCATAATATTGTTTTTTCCTCCAATAGTTGTACACTCTTCTCCTCTTCCCACCATAGAGCAGCTTTTCCTTCTAATTGGAAAATAGCTAATGTGGATTTTAGATTGCTTTCATAATCGCAAACTTGAAAATACTTGGTCATAGTAAATAACCAAGTTTCTGCATCATCCTCCTTCTCACCGTCAAAGTTAAGGGGCTTAATCTTTCAAAATCCTCCTTGGAGTTATGTCTGTCTCTTCAGTTTATATTTTTTGGAGTAAGTTCTATCTGACTCCCCTTCACTTTGATATTTCCTAGGTTATGTGCATTCTTCCTTCAATAACTCTTGCTCCACTATTTTTTGGCTTGATTTCTCTGTCAAACTTCTGATCATCCTTTCTTTCTCCTCACTGGCATGTGTCAAACGTTTGTTACTATCTCTTAAATGTGTTAGCTATCATTACATATTTTTTATGACTTCCATGAAAGGATTAGTGGTTGGGATAGCTCACTACCTCAGTTCCACATATAGAACATCCCTTACTGGGATGACATGTTTTTCTTCATCCATCTTGTTGTTTAGATAGAAAAAGAACTTGTTAGTTTATTATACTTCTCCTTTTCTTTTATTTTCTTTGTGGTGTTTCATTAAGGCCCAATGGAGAACATGGTGTCTAATGCCATCTATCATATCTCTCATTTGAAAAAAAATAACATCATAACCAAAAAAATTAAAATTAGAGCATAACTTACTCTATTCACCATTAACATTATAGACTAAATAAGCTTATCTATAGCAATAATTCCCTTACTGTCACTATGAAACACATCCTATTCTAGCATTCCTCAAATCATCTCAGGTTTGACCTATATACCTTATGGAAGTAAAGGTTGATGGCACCTTATATGTTTGGATGTTGGCTTTTTAATTATTATAATGTCGTTATAATGTCCTAACCTTTTCCTTGGCTCCTTATAGGTATGCACATCTCTTTGTTAGTACTTCAAATCAATGTGTGAATATATTTATGGCGGTTTTCCATAATTCAATACTTTTATTATACTTGTGCATTATAAATTTTGTTGTACTCCTTCAATCGTTATTTATCCTTACCCAGGAACATAATTATGAATGCATGAGGGTAACGATAATGGCTAATTTTCATGGTAATATGTGTCTATGCCCCCCCCCATGGTTGTATGGCTTATCCAAGGTACCTTGCACTCTTTGTTTACTAGTGGACCTCTTTTATCATGCTTGGATGTTACCAACCAAGCCAGCCTCGATTTCCCACATCATCTGTTTCACATGAGCAGATGGGGCACCCATGTGATGCGTTAAGGGTTTCCTTGATATGCATTTAACAATGGTGATGGTTTCTACTGGGAAATAAATGGTGCAACCAAAACTTGTATCCCTAATCTACTTTTACGCTAACCCTTACTCGCATTTCGTCATTTTTGCCACCATGTTCTCAGTTAAAGGCTCGCAGAGCACCTCTGCTTGGTTTCTGAGGGATTCCAAGACGATACCCTTTTCTCACTTACACTGGGCTGTTGTAAGGGTGCAGATGCAACCCCCTCTATCATACCCAATCACTCACATGAAATTCCCTCTTTGTTCACTGGTTATATGTACACATGTATGCACAGTTCGCAGGGTTGTCTATGAACCCTATATGCTATTCTTTTCAGCTTACAACTAAATTTTTTGTACCCAGTATTTAGGGTGAAATCTCCTGGAAATATTTTTATTCCAAGGTGGCATAGGATTAGGCATGGCAAGAAATTACATGTAATTTATCCTTTTATTTATTTATTTATTTTTATGTTTAATTTTTAATTATTTATTTATCTATTTATTTTTGTGCATTGAACCCCTTCATGTTTTGAATCGATAGTTTCCATTATTAGGATACATATGAGACAAACAAATTTTACATGGAAACCCTTCCGGGAAAAAACCACCAAAATTATTTTTTTTGTTATTGATGTAAAATAAGAGCACCTACTCTATTGCATCAATATGTTTGTGAGGCAACACTCATAGGAAGAACCAAATCCATTTAATTATTTCCTAGCACCTAATAGCAGGAAAAACCAACTCGCTCCTTTTGTAGACACTTACCTAGCTTACTAGAAGCACCCTGTGAAGCACCAACTTTACAGATTTGTTTCAAGGACCAACTTGTAGCTCCTTGGATTTATGCAAGAACCAACTTATAGGAGGCACCAACTTGAGATCCTTCTCAAGCACCCATTAGATATGGAAGCACCAACTTCCTTTATGCAGGATCCAATCCACACACAAATAGGAACTCCATGTTCACTGTAATTGGCAGCCACTCTGCCTAATATCAACTTTTTTTCTACTCACTTCTCTCACTCTACAACAACCCACTGATCTTATCAACAACAATCACTCATCACAACCCATGCAACACTCTATTCTTTGCTCTTCATCAACATACACTTTGCTCTTAGCCTTCTATTACTCAACCTCTCTTGCCCTCTTACGCCACAACACAGGCTCTCTTGGCCTTCTCACTCTGCAAAAGAACCTTTGGTGTTTCTCATAGCAACACTAACTCTCTTGGGGCCTCTTTTCTCTGCATAGGAACTCTCTAGCCTTTCTCTAGACAATAGGTTCAGTTGGACTCACTCAGTAGTGTACTTACACCCACCGAGATGTTTGCTCATCTCTGCCACAACAATGTTGCACTTCCCCCCTTTTTCTCATATAAGCTTGTCATTCTTGTTCCTCTACTGCACTCTTATTAATGCTGCCTCTGTTGCCTATTTCCACACTTCCTGAGTGTATCTCTGCATGGCTCTCCATTCTGCTGTTGTGTGTAGCTAGGCCATTATTGTTATGATAACTAATGAGAATGAGCATTTGATTACTTCTCCATATTGAGAAATAAATCCTGAGTCCACCCGCACACTCAATGAGGCCCTCCATGATTACTCATGGCTCTCTAAGCTTGACTATACCTGAGGATGACTTCTCTTCACTTCATTTAATTCATTGAGGCTTGTCTCAACTCATTACAGGCCCAATAATTCATCCTTTGTAATCATGGTCCTCTTTGTCACAGTCTCCTCCCTTCAACAGTCATCATTAACTCCATTGACCCATGACAACCACTATTTACTCTTGCAACCAACCTCACTATACAAACATTTACTATGTTGCCAACCCATTCATCCTTTAACACTTATATGTGGCACTAACAGAGCTCCACTCATTGGAACTTTTATTAAAACAATGTTATGATATTAAAATATTACGAAGAGCCTTCAGCTCATTATTTATTTGCCCCTTTTCCTATTTTCCCTCCTTAGGACCACTACCTGTGACTAGTGTCTTCATATTCCACCATGCTACAATTTCGAGACTCCATTTATATTGTAACTTCTTATTATTTTGTTGTTATGAAAATGAGAGATTACGATGTTCAGATCCCCTCTTTGTTAGCCTCTCTTCTTTTTCCACCATGGGACTGGGTGTCATGACCAACAACATAGCTTTTAGGTGTTAAGCGTCTTAGGACCTCTTAGGGGCTTATCTCCTTGTATTTCAGTTTTTCATCCTTGGTTCTCTAGATTTTACAACCAACTGCTACCACATCAAAGCCCCATGTATCAGGACTTCCTCTTAATTCAATTATGCAGGAGTTTTTAAATATCCACCCTTCGAAATATATCCCACATGGAATCTTCACATCACTTTAGGTGCTAACGTCCTGCCTATCCCCTTTGTTGTTTGGATCTCTACGTACAAATGCCGACATACATGATAGCTCCTTTATCAGACCAGAACTTCTCTATAAAATAATTAGATAGGGGCTCTGAAAACTCCAACCTTCAATGTGCTGACCTTTGAGATGACGTTACATTGTCATCATCACTCAATGTGGCACTGACATTACTCGACATTTCGCCTCCCTAGTGGTGATACATGTCACGTAGATTCATCACATTAGGCAAAAAAAAATGATGAATTAAATTGCGACATGTCCACCAAACTTCCATGTCATGGTAACGGCATTTCCCTCATTAGCTCCTGAGGGGCCAATCATCTTTTTCCATGTGTCTATTGGAGGAGAGAAAAAGGGTCCTCTTGGTCCATGGTTTTTCACATAATTCCTTTGTAATTATCACCTTCGCAAACCTCGACACTTTCTAAGAATTATAATCTATAATGAATTATGAGGTTCCTAGGTTTTGATGGCCTCAAACTTATGATATTTCGATATGCCCTCCACTCTGAGGCTCTGACATCAAGTCTCGATCTTCTCCGAAATTTGATGTTTCAATGGCCTCTAGATTCTGATATTTCGATATGACCTCTTCTTTGAGGTACCTATATCAAGTCCCAATGTGCTCTCACCTTCAATTTTCCAAAATTCCAACTTTCTCTAATATTTTAGCATTCCAATATTCTTCCTACTCATCCATTCTTATATTGGGTCTTGAAATTCAAGGTCCAAAATTTGGCTCTACTTCCTTGCTTTTGAGGTCTTGGAATTCAGAGGCCTCCAAAGTTCTAAGTAATTTCTTCTTCTCATAGAGGCTCTAACATTATGTCCATCGAGTTTGGTAGGGCTCCCAACCTTTTTTATGTGCTAAGGCTCATCCAATCACCTTTTAAGTCTACCTTCATGGCTTAAGTCACCTAAGTTGTAATACGAATAACTCTTGATCCAGGAGGCCATTTGCAAACGTCCACATGCCATTGGAAATATCTTTCAAATAAATCTCGAGTGGAAGGTTTGATGTAGGACTTGAGCCAATCTTCTACTTGAAAAATGGCTGCTAACTCTCTATCATTCTTTTCTCCTTGACTCTCCTTCTTGTGCTTGGAATCATTAACTCTTAACTACCATAGTCATCATTTTGCTTCTCCAATAAGCCTACTACTATGATGATTCCCTACAAAGAACTATAGAAACCATGGGAGTCCCTTGAGCTTGAAACATCAAGCACATCAAACTAGCCCAATTACCAGCACAACTAGGCTAAGAAATATTAAAGCTAACATATTTTACCACAAACATCCATGTTATCTAGTTTACATCGATTCCAACACTCTTGCCAAGAATTAGACAATGCCAACTGGCCAACACATCTCCCAGCATGATTTTTGACATCAATTCCAACACACTTGCATCCACTATCCATCCAGACGATGCCAAATGTCCAACATTACTTTCTTTTCAAAGGTACATGTGCACCTCTCTCTCTTGCTGATAATTAGAGCTAAGGAATACTTGTAAGAATAAAGGGAAATTGGGCCAATACTCTGGATCAGGTTACTATTCTAAATGACATGAGGTCTAATTGGGACTTCACATCATGGAGGCCCCCTTGGTTGACACATTTCTAGTATTGTCAACAAAAAGGCATTAGAATGAGTGCCAGATGAAAAGCTTTGACTGTTGAGTTCGTTTTCAATCTCTTATCTTAAATGGCTCTTTCCAAAATCATAGTCTTGAAGTGTTTTTCTAACCTACCTCCTACCAAAATTTCAATCTTAGTGTAACTTATTCATGCCTTATCTCAATTCAAGTTTAATGGTAAGGGTGGTATGTTTTTATCCAGATACATAAATGTTTTTCTTAGGTTTTGTAAATCTATTGAAATCGATAATGAAGATGTTATATGAATTTTATTCAGCCTCACTCTGTTATGAAACCAGCTCACAAAAAGATAGAAAGGATAGATCAACGCCTTACAAATAATCCACTTCGAGGGGGAAAACTCCTTTACATTACACAAATGAACAATTCTTAGATTGATACAAATGACAAGACCTCCTTTCTATATATAGGAGTCTAAGGGGTCATAATATAATCAGAGCTGACATAAAAATAATAATGTAAGGGCACAATAATATAATAAGGGAGTTGTACTAATAACAATAAGGGGTTACACTAGTAGTATAGGGACCTAACATGTCCCTCTCCTTTAAAAAGTGTTTTCCTCAACGTTTGGGTAGTTATTGATGCTTCTGTATAAGATTCTTGTCCTCCCATGTGGAATCTTCAGTGGGTATGTTCTTCCACTTGATGATATACTCTGAAATTAATCAATTTCGTAGCTGTCAGGTCCTTGTTTCTGTGACTACTCTAGGTTCCAATATGATTTTGCCTTCCTCGTCAAGTTCTAGCAATATTGTTTGAACTAGGATATTCTGCAACATTTGAATGAGTGGCCACACTTCTTCATCCTTCTTCCATTCATCCCTTGATTCATTTATCCAATTTGGTTGGATAATATAAATATCACAAAACAATGCTTCCACATCCTCATCCTTTCTTGAGAGTGCATCTGCAACAACATTTTTCTTCCCTTTTTTGTAGATGATTTCAAAGTCATAACCCAACATATTTGTAACCCAATTTTTCTCTTCTTCTAAACATAAACTTTATCCTAAAATGTACTTAAGACTATCATGATCCATTTTTACCTTGAAGTGTCTTCCCATTAGGTAAGGTCGCCCTTTCTTAAGTGCATGTAGTATTGCCAAAATTTCCTTCTCAAAAATAGGTTGCTTGAGATGTAGCCATAAAAATATCCGATCGCCTACATCAAAACTTCTTTCATTATGATGTTGATCTACCTGTTGTTTTATTCAATTCTGTACCAAAGTGGCGTTATCCTTTAAAGGTTGGAGAACTTGTTGTTGATGCTCAATGTGATCTTTCATTGCTTGAATCTTTTTCTTCTTGATATGTCCTTCTATCTTGAGAGTTTGAGGAGTGGTAGATTCTTCCAATGCATTACAAGATATGGTCAAATTCATTTCTTGAAGCTTAATGTGATCTTCCACTTCTTGAACATTTTTTTTTCTTGATATGTCCTTCTATCTTGATAGCTTGAGGAGTGGTAATTCCGACCAATGCATTACAAGATATGGTTGGATTCACTTCTTCTTTCTCGATGTGATCCTTCACTTCTTGAACCTTTTTCTTCTTGATATGTCCTTCTATCTTGAGAGTTTGAAGAGTGGTAATTATTGCTAATGCTTTACAAGATATGGTCAGATTCATTTCTTCTTTATTTGGGGTTGGTTCCTGGTGTATATCCTCTTCTTTTGATGTTTCTTGATCCTTTTCTTCCTCCTCTTCACAATCAATGTAAAATAATTTCTTCTCATCACACTTATGACCTCTAATGTATTTGTTATCACAATTGCAACAAAGTACTTTTGCTCTTTTTTCTTCCAATTGTTGTGGTGTAAACCTTGTAGGTTGTGGAAGACTAGGAGAAACAACACTTCCATATTTATAGTTTTGAGTGGTATAATTCCTTGTTGCCATAATTTTTCTTTCCACTTTTCTTTCCAACTTGAATGCCTTCTCCAATGAATCAAGTTCCCAAAGGCGAACCTCGTGTTGAATGTTATCCTTTAAAGTACCTAGGGAGACATCAATCCTCTACTTCTCTGGAATATCATTTTACTTTATATTCAATTTTTGAAAGTCCTCAATCTGTGATGCCATTGAATACTTCTGTTTGAGATTTATCAATTGGCTAAAGAAGGTGTTTCTCTTTGTATCCTCATAATGTGCTATCATTTCCTCCGTGAAAATTGACCACGTAAGAAGTGGTTTACGAGAACAAATCCCTTTATACCATAAAAATTGATCTGGAACTAAATATGAAGATGTAATACGTACCTTTTGTAACATTTGCACCACATGTAGATCAAAATATTTCTCCATCTGTAGTATCCAATTTACCGGATCCTTGTCATTGAACTTCCTCATATCACCTTTTCTTGATTTTAGCAGCTCGATCTTGAAATCACTGTAACTCTGTAATTTCGGATCCTCCAATTGTAGAATCATGATCTGTATTAGCCCTCTGCATCCTCTTTCCAATGCCACTAGTCTAATTGAAATTGGATTCTCCAAGAAAGAGTTATGCACAATCTCCCAAGATGACCTAATTATATAACTTTTTGGAAGAGCTAACTTTTATGAAGTGCCACGTGTCACTATTTTGACCTTTGGATCGAAACAATATGCAAGGAAAACAACAGTCTATCTGCATTCTATAACTTCTGACAAAATTTCAATCTGATGCTCAGAGAGATAGTTATAATGATTTTTCCCAGGTCACCTGTTTGGGATGTAATTCGGGAGCCTGCAGAAACACTAAATGTCTTGCATTGTATCTCCAAAAATATAGTGAAACGATATATGAAATTAGCACCCATGCTTCCCCATGATTTCGACTCAAATGGGTTTTGATTTCAGAGTCTAAACCTTCGTAGAAAACAAATTATAGCGAACATTCCATGATGACCTGTTTGAGATGAAATTTTGAAGCTTGAAAAAACCCTAACTTCCACAGATCATATATCCAAACATATAGTGATACAAGATCTGAAATTTAGACTCGAGGTTCAGAATGATTTATTCTCAAATGGTTTTTTTAGCTTCTGAAACTTTGTAGCGAAAAGGTTATAGTGAAAATGCCACAATGACCTATTTGGAGTAGTGAAACCCTAAAATCCAATGCTCTAATACCAAATGTTATGAAACCAGCTCACGAAAAGATAGAAAAGATAGATTGACACCTTAGAAATAAGCCACCTCAAGGAGGAAACCTCCTTTACATTACACAAATGAACAATTCTTAGATGATACAAATGACAAGACCTCCTTTCTATATATAGGAGTCTAAGGGGTCATAATATAATCAGAGCTGACGTAACAATAATAATGTAAGGCCACAATAATAACAATAGTGGGTTTCTATGGGGCACAGTAATAACAATATGGGGACTACATGGGCACAACAATATAATAAGGGGGTTGTACTAATAACAATAAGGGGTGACACTAGTAGTATAGGGACTTAACACACTCTTGAAGGTCGTGTTAATCGATGGAATCATACCTTACCATCTACTTCTATTCATTCTTTTCATCAATTTACTAAGGATCTTCACTAAAATTTCAACTGGTATGATTACCCAGATGATCACAAAACAATTAGTAAACTTAGAATGAATCTTGATGAATTAGTTGATGGTTTTTCTAATAGATTCCTTCATTTATATTATGAGTTTCGTAAAGAAGATATGGATCAGAATTTTTGCAAGTAAAAGTTTGAAATTTTGGTTGAGATTTATTTGAATCAATTTGAATCTAAACCTCCTGATGTTTTTACTTCCCCAACTCTTGTAAACCATGAGACACCTCTAATTTCAGAGGAGGAACCTACTACTCCTTTTGTTCATTGTCCTCCTCTTTTTCTAGTCTCTATGTGTGTGCCTCCTTGCAATGATTGTAAAGTTGGGAAATTCGCTAACCAAATTCCTGATCCATCTTCTCATTCTTCCTCCACTTTTCAAGATTCAGATTCAATATAGGAAATTCCATCTCATGAAACCTACGGTGAAGAATAACTCCTCCATTATGCAAGATGATGTTACTCTTCATAGCTCTAGTCTCAAATCTCATTTGGTTTTTTTTTTATTCCCTATCATCTACATTCCATGACTCCTTGTACCATGATAGTCTTGAGCAATCTGTTCCATGACCTAGTTTCTCACACTCTTTTGATTTTCAAGATGTTGTTCAAAATTGTGATAAGGTTCAAGGTAGTCACATTACACATATAGAGAAGCAAGAAGGTGAGGATTCTTTCAATATTTTTCAAAATATTCCATTTGAAGATGGAGTCTCCTCATTCTTGGCTGATATCGAATCTATTAATCTCGGTAGTGAATCTAATGAAAAAAATTTGTTTAGATCTTCAGTCTTGGGAACAATCATTATGATGATGATAATTTTATTATTGTATGTGATGAAGAATTCCCAAGTGCATCAGCTAATCTTTCAGTTTCTCATGAAGATTTTAATTTAGATCTAAAATCTGATTTGGTCAAAGAATATGTTCTAATCGAAACTTCCTCTTCATCTCACTATCCCTTGTGTTATGATGCTTTTGATGGATCTACTTGTGATGGAGATACTCCATCCTCTCCAGGTTCTTCATACGATGAGTTATCTTATCAATTGAAACAAGGCAGTGAGATTATCCATGATGAAAATGAAAACAATCAAATCATTGAGTACTCTTTCCATTCCTCATCATCTCTTCTCTTACATGAAGACAACTCTCCAAACCAACTTGCTCGTGAAATTTCATGAATTCATACATCTTCAAATTTGCGAATAGATGAATACTTTAACTTGAGTAATCTAGTTTTTCAAGTTAAAAGAGCCAGTCAAATCAGTGACAAAGATGGCTACATCTAGTGAGAATTGGTCTTATTCAAACCAATGGTATCAGCTATTCTCACACCATGCACGATCTCGTTCAATATTTATGATGCAATTTTACATTCCTTGAAGGTTTTGGGACTTGTCAGGAAGTCGAGGCACTTCAACTTCCATTGATGGTTATGCTAGGATCTCGCAGCTCTGGTAAGCACCCTGAACTTAGCCAGATCTAGTTTATTTCGCAAAATCTTTCTCTTTGCATGGTTTCACTCGATGTAAATATGCTTTTGAAATATATGTAGTATTTCAGATGTAAATATATTTTAAAATGAATCATGCATATTAGATTCATCTCTTAATAATCAACTCCCATTTTTTCTTGTGAATATATTATTTTAAATATTTCCCTTCATCACACATAAAATCCTCTTCAGTGATAATGAAAGCATGAGTTATTGTACGAATCAAATTCTTAGTCGTTCACTATGTCTTGAGTGGTCTCATGTGTTTGTTATACTGGCATCCCTTCTAAATTCTTTCAATTATTATGATGTTTGTACAAATTTTCACCTGTTATAGGAAAATGGTTTGCCACATTCATCTTGCGAGGAAGTTAGCTAGATTCCTCACACCATTCATAGGGATTTTCAAATTAATTTATCTTTCTTTACAAACTAGGAATCTCATGCTTTAATCAACACATCTAATCATTATTTTGTCTCTGATGAATGTCATTCAACTTATCATATTCCCATGAGAACATCCAATGGTAGTGGTTTAACATCCTTTCATCTTTATGGTTCAAAATTTCACTATTCATATATTTTTCGAGTAGTTGAGGAACTTCAACCTTCACTAATGGTTATGTCAGGTCCTCATTATCTTGGAATGCTTGCTGAATATGATCAGATATATTCTCCCTCACAAGATTCTCATCGTAATCTCATTCCTCTAATTTAAAATTCATCTTTTCAAATATTTGAGGGTTTTCAAGAGGATTATCATGCATTTTATGATCTACTCGTAGAATGGTTGGAACAATATTATGTAGAAATATATGTTGCAAATAACAAGTTTTGATATTTCCTCGTGATTGCTAAGGAGTTGGGTGTAGATAGAAAGACATCCGTGAGAAGATTACATCTTTGTGATTGTAGTTTGAGAAAAATTACGGTGGATACATTGGAAATTCCATTATACATGACCCTGACCTTTTAGTCGGTTCAGTTAAGTGTAGGTCTAGTTTAATTTTAATTTACTTGCACATGCATCTTGCATTCATTCCTGCAGTTTTTCTTGTGTTTTTTGGTTTTGGTTTCACATCATGTTTTTGTTTATCCGCTTTCTGTATTGACTTCTAGTTTTGTTTCCTTTTCGTGTATTGTATTTCCTTTCATTTTGCAAGACTTTGCATGAAGATTCCCTATTGGCTCAAATGGGAATGTGGAAAAATAGAAAAGGACATTGTGACATTGCAACATTTGGTTAATTCTTTGTCCTTCTTCCTTGTCCTGGTTACATCTTTTGGTCGATGATGTTATGGCAGAAGATATGATCCTTGCATTAAGAAAGCCTTGTTTCGAACCATGAATTCCATGTATATTCTGGAAACCTCATGCCTACACTCAGGTTTTTATATTTTGGTGGTTTGATGCTGATCCAATGAGGTAGAGAAGGATAAATGAAAAATCTAAATGAGAAAACATAAATTAGAGGTATTTATATGTTTAGTTGAATGAACCTCTCCTACTATCAATAAGTCAGGATCCCTATTTCACCCATAGTTAAATAAGTTCCAATGCATAGTCATGTTTAAATAAATAAATAAATGCAAAAGAAGAGAAAGGATTCCTATGTTGAGACGTGATGCAAGAAACTCCACCGTGGTACTATCCAAGCTTACTAGAAATGAAGCGATGTTTGTGTTCTTTAAGTGACACTATTAGGGTATTTTCCAGGCCCATTGGAAGTGGAGCAACACCAAAAACTATACTCTGAAAATATAAATCTCACGAACTTCATTACCCAATAATGACTCGAAACATTGTGTGATCACATATCTTATATTTTTGTTTAACCGAGTAAAGGAATGAAGGGGACTATGTTTATGCATAGGGTAAGTGGGGAAGCAATGGTAATCTAAACAATGAATCAATACTTCCTAAAGAACTAGACCCTACATTAAAGAATTGACCAAGGTAGAGAAGCTAGAGTTATACGAGGAGGTCACCAAGTGTTGTCACTACGACAAAGAAACTCCAAAAATTTTCCTACACTCTAATTTTGGAGCCTGCTATATATCTTGCAATTTCTCACTGCATAGTAACTTATTGGTCAGTTGATACTTTTGAACTTCCTTCTTTGATTGGAAGTTTCGAGGGTACTTGATCGCACATGCTCCATCCACAACAAGTTCATGGGCACATTATTTTATGCAAGCTTGAAAAATCATAGCACGTTCCATCAAGGATGTGCATGTGAGATGTCCAATCCATGTCGACAATCAGTGCACATTACCATCGAAAGTTTCGCACTTCTAGTTGTGTTTGTACTTCTATTTCGGTGAGTTTTACAAACTATCACTTTCCCTTGACTTTGCTTTTGCTAGGGTCATTTTCATGTTTCAGGTTGTCACTTTTTCTTGATTTCACTCTAATTAGTATTTTTTTTGTGTTGTCTTTACTTTGGCATGCCTCACTTTCACTGTTGTTTTCATATTGCAAGTGTCATTTTCACTTTAGCACTTGTCATATTTTGGCATGTTAACTATTGCACAATGTACATAAGATTTTTTTTATGGTTTCAAGATGTTATCCTTGTGAAAATGAGTTGGTATTGCCATGTAAACCTCTGTCACACTCATTTCTAAAGTTTTAAGCATTGTCGCACAAGTGTCGTCATGATCATCACAAAGTATATCTTTAGTGTCACACTTTTTGCCAAGGTTGTCAGAATGAAGGAAGTATGTTTTTAATGTGTTCTAGATGATCTATGGTGTGTCACAAAGAACTCTAAGTGTGTGATCATAGTCAAGTCCTATCACTATTGACATCAATTTCATTGGTCCCACACTTAACTAAATTTCATAAAATTTCCAGCAACTTAGCATCATCTCACCTCCCTAAACTGCGTATTGTGCATTCCCAACAATCAAGAAACAACCCTGCCTCTTGACATTGTGCAATGCATAGTACTTTCCTTCCAGGACTACTCATTGGGAAATTTTAGTGCTCAATCCTAAGCCTTGCCCTTCAAAATTATGCAATTCAACCCTCCATCATTGCCCCAGCTACGCACTCTGCAGTCTCTGAGCTCAATCCTACACTATGAGCTCTTGAAATGTTCAATCACCAAGTCTTGTTTTTCTCCTAGAACTGCGCAGTTGACAGAAACAATGAACAACCCTGCAACGTGACTCACTAAGCCTCAAAATTGTGAAATATTCTTGCACAATTTAGCCTAAACTTTGCATTACACATTCTTAAGGCTTAAGCCTTATCCACAAGATATTGGACTATGCAATTTCACAATCACCTAGGTACCTTTATCTTCCAGAAATGTACAATGGCCAAAATCAGTATTCAATCCCTCAGGTTGGCTCTCTCAGCTCACCAACTATGCAATATTTTTTCTTTGTCCAGCACTTAGATGTGCATTGTGCAGTCTCAAGGCTCATGCCTAACCCTTAACTTCCTAAGTTATGCAATTGTGAAGTCACTGAGCCTCTCCCTCATCCTGGCACCCAGTTCTAGCTTAATGAGTGGATCATCATGCAACATATTAAACTAGGGTTTTATCAAACTTATGTCATCTTGCCATTAGTAGATTGCATATGCATGAAATCTATCACGCTATTGCAAGATGATGAAGAAAGATATGGAGAAGGAGGATATGCTAGAAGACACCTGAGGAGATAAGGAGATAAGATGATCATCAGATAATAAGATGAAGGAACACTTGATTATGATAGAAGACCTAAGATCAAGACTGCATGAATACTCCATCTGATTTACAACCCTTTGGAGGGTAGATATGAAGAAAAAAGCACATCTCTCATGGAGATGAAGCATTATATATATCTCTTATTGGAGACACAAAGAAAGAAGTAGCAAGAAACACAACTCAACATTACGACATCATCATGCAGTCCATGTCATTAGTTTCATGTCATTTCCTTTCACGAGTCATCATATGCCACATAATTATTGTGGATTATGTAATTATCTATTCAAAATGTATTATAAAGTGGAATTCCAAAGGACACATTCAGAATATGAAGAGTCATGTAAAGTTGAAAAGTCATAGGAAGTCAAATAGTCATCGGGGTAGTCAAATAGTCACAAGGAAGGTGAAGCATCACCTCTTGGTTATATATACACCCTCATTCTATAAGCAAGGAAATTTTCACCTGGGCTCCTCCTACAAGGCATTAGAGAGACAAACTAGTTCTTTTGGGGAGCATGGAATGGCTAGTACACTCCATTATTGGAGCTAGTGGTGTTGATTGTATACATGTGTCCAGGAAATTTTACTTAATATATGAAGCTTGATGGAAAGAACGTTCTTCATGCATGGATTATAAATATTTGTAAGATTGTTCTATGAATGTTGATAGTTAATGTCTATTTTCACTTATGCTAAGGTAGTTGAACTATTTCAATTATTTTAGTACTTATCATATTGAGAATGTACTATCATGGTTTTTATCATTGTCACGACATTATGGACTATTCCTTTGGATAGTAGACGGATATTTCTTATTTATTGGTTGTAATGACTATCACATATTTGTGGGCTATTCCACTAGATGTTGGACACATCTTGTTGTTTGCATGCATCATTACTGGGGTGGAATTTGAAATACAATCAATTTTGTCAACTATTAATAAATGAAATTGGAATTTGAATTTGAATTAGTGAGAGTACTATTTTACCATGAAATTTAATTTACAAGTAAATTGGTAATGATTTGAGAGAAAATTAAGTGGATGATGTGTGTTCAAATAACTAGAATAAATTAACCTATATTTTTTAATTTGAACTAGTGAGAGTACTATTTTACCATGAAATTTCATTTACAAATAAATTGGTCATGATTTGAGAGAAAATAAAGAGCATGATGTGTGTTCAAATAACTAGAATAAACTAACCTATATTTCTTTTAGGTAATTTGTTGAGAATCCAAGGCAAGGTTGACGAGAATAAGTTTTATTTTTTCAAATAAGTTCAATAAATTAGCCTAAATTTACTTAAAACTGTTAGTAGTTACCAATCTTACTATTTACATTTTATCATATATACAATATTGTAGAGATTAAGTATTATCCTAAATAAATCAAAGAAAAATGACCATGCAGACATAAAATATTGTAGCAATTAAGCATTCTCCTAAATAAATGTTATTTTTTTCAACTGTGGTAAACTTCCACATTGGAAAGCTCAAATGACCGAGATGATGATTTCATTAGATTCCTCTTTTCGATAGAACCAAAATTGACTTAAAGATCACCCAATTTGGTAAATTGGAAGTTGTGTTATGAATTATTCTATTCATACATGTATTATGGAATGGGTTGGCCCTAACCACATGAGTAACTTCTTAGGTCAGCCTTAACCACAAGTCAACCCTCAGGAAAGCCTATGAAAGAAAAGTGACCTCAAGTTCATCTCAACCAATCATCATCTTTCTATTATTCTATTTGTCTTGGCTCGCACAGGTACATCACAATAAGTTCGCACAGGGTCCAAAATCACAAGTGAAAGGTTTGGTCTGAGTTTGGGTTTTATGGATCTCGGTTGTTGGCACAAATCAGGACATTCTCATCCCTAGTGATAGACACATAGTGGGCAAGGGAGTGACTCATGCTCTCTGGTCGCTTGGAGATAGTTCAATGAGAGTGACTTTGGGTTCATAGGAAGATCGGAAGGTTCTGGTCCCCAGTGACTCACATAGAGTAATTTTGGGAGCGACCAGGTTGCCTCGGTCACTCACACAAGTAGAGTAAGGGAGCGACTTTGGGTTTCAGCTGTATTATGCCATAGTCACACAAATAAAGGCTTCCTGAGAGCAACCCTACAGTTACAGTCACTTAGATGCAGTATCTGAGAGAGCAACCTGGGAGTTTCAGTCGCACACAGACAATTGTGATGAGGGAAACCAAAATTTAGATCTAGCGTTTGACATCTTGACTTCAATTGACTTCAGTGATCTGGTAGATTTTATTTTCTCTCTACTGTTATATAGATTTGTAGATTTCTAGATCTGATTTGTTAGTTTTTGCTACAAACATATGTATTTGGCTCATTGACAGTAACAATAGTGTTCGATACAGTGACAAAAATATACAATACTTGGCATTTCTTTGTGACAACAAATTACAATGATCGGTATGAGCGTTTTGATTCCTAGCATGATTAAATGTTTTCATAAATATCATTATTGCTTTGCCGCATAGATAAAGTTATGGATCATTGTACTCTCTTTTGCTACATCATTTGGTCACGATCTAAGAAGAAGAAGATTTGCAATGGTTTTGCCCATAGTGGGTTTTCCCGGGTCTTGGACAAATCTTGGTGTCTTTATATGTGTCCATGCTTTCTTCTATTGTTCCTTTTATATTTTGTTGCATTAATGATGATGATGATGTTTTTTCTTTCTATGTAATTGCATATGTTGATGTATTATGGTGCAGATCTCAATAATGCAATGATGATATGGGTTGAAATTAATGTATTAATGATGAAATTAAACTATCATAACAAACAACAATGTCGCCCTAAGAAAATTTAACATGGTATTAGAGTTGGGCTTAAGAAAATCCATGGATATCACCCCGATGATGACACCATTGATGGAAGCAAGGAGAGGATGGTGGAGACCTAAAACAATTTTAGGGTTTAAATAAAACCCTAGGTAACTTGGTTATTAGGGTTTGATGGATTTTATGAGGTTAGGGTTGAAGAGAAAACCTTGGTTTATGGAAACTATATGAGATATAGTATGGCCAATGAGAAGATGTTGAACGACTTGTGGGAGATTTGATGAAGCCCTAGATGGGATAATCCTTAGAGGATCTATACTTTAAGGAAACATTGGTATATGAACCATGGACATTGATGGCTCTTGAAGATTAGTTCAAAAGGCAGAGGATCACCTCTCATTGAAGATAAGTATTTATTTACTTATGATGCTACTTACTTGTTAGACTTATGGATCTGATGACTATGTTTATTGCTTGTACTTCCTTCATATGTATTTGAGTATATGGATATTTCTAACTTGCTTGATGAGATGTGATGTGTAGATCCTTCTTGATGATCATTTTGAGATGGAGATATGGAAAGAGACAAAGAGGTACTTAATGAGAAGATGATAAAGTGCTTCAAGTGGCCTTTGTCTAATGAGAAGGTCCTCAGGTATTTAAATACCTCAAGGCATTCATGGTATGTTGTGTTTCATCTATTGGCTCGGTAAGCCCTAAGGTATGATGATAATTCCTCTTTATTTAATGGCTCATACATGCATATGAAAGTGACATGGATATATGTCTCCTATGATGAAATTATGAACTTAGTGTTGAACATTTTGACCTTCTTGAATTCTACGAGGCTATCTAATGTTGATACATTGATACAGTTGATGCTTCGCTAACATATATGATCTCTCTATTAGATATAGTGATCATATAAAAAAGCCTAGCACCTTGGTTCTAAAAAATTATATGCCTAATACTTGTCATGACGGATTTCATATAGAAGAATAGTTCATTGACTCCTATACATAAGTCTACTAGTAATGCTTGCAATAAGCTTGATGAAAGCAAATGGAAAGAGCGATTGACACTCTTGTTGTTTTGATCTGATATCACTGGTCATGAAGCGCAACTAACCTTGATGTGAGAGGTATACGTGTATGATTGATATTCCAGATCTCTTACTACATGTAGTCTTATCTTGATGACATATGATTAAAATGAATGTCCTAACTTGATCGAGTGACTTGATAGAAAGTGCTACTATGTTCATAATATTTTTGAGATCTATCTGTTGCTTTGAGTCTAATCTTTCACGAAATATTGATTTCATGATGCTCATAGCCATATGATTATGTTCTAGCAAATCTGTTGTTTCATGACTCTATTAGAGACAGGTTGCTTACATGAATAAAAATGAATGGTGAAGGTCCCTATACTACAAGTGTAACCCCTTATTGTTATTAGTACAACCCCCTTGTTATATTATTGTCCCCATGTAGTCCCCATATTGTTATTATTGTGCCCCATAGAAGCCCACTATTGTTATTGTTGTTCCCTTACATTATTATTGTTATGTCGGCTCTGATTATATTATGACCCCTTAGACTCCTATATATAGAAAGGAGGTCTTGCCATTTGTATCATCCAAGAATTGTTCATTTGTGTAATGTAAAGGAGGTTTCCCCCTCGAAGAGGCTTATTTCTAATGTATTGATCTATCTTTTCTATCTTTTTGTGAGCTGGTTTCATAATATTTGGTATGAGAGATTTGGATTCTAGGGTTTCACTGCTCCAAACAGGTCATCATGGTATTTTCGTTATAACATTTTTCTGTGATTTTTCAGAAGCTAAAAAGAAAACCCATTTGAGAAGAAATCTTATTGAACTTGGCATCCAAATTTTAGATATTTTCTCACTATATTTTCGGAGATATGATTTGAAGAAGTTAGGGTTTTTGCAAGCTCCATAATTTCATCTAAAACAGGGCATCGTGGAATTTTCGCTATAACTTTTTTCTACGAATTTTCAAAAGCTAAAGAAAAAACCTACTTGGTAATAAATTGGTATGAACCTGGGGTTTGAATTTCAGATCTTTTCTCGCTATATTTTTAGATATATGATCTGAGGCAGTTAGAGGTTTTGTAGACTCCCGAATTACATCCTAAACAGGTGACCTCAGAAAAATCATCATAACTTTCTCTCTGAGCATTTGATTGAAATTTAGTAAGAATTTATAGAAAGAGGATGGATTGTATTTTGTTTGGGTATAATTTTCAGAGCCTAAGATTGAAACAATGACATGTGGAACATCATACAAGTTCACTCTACGAAACTAGTATATAATTAGGTCATCACGACAGATTGGGAATAAATATTTCTTTGGGAATCCAATTGTGATAAGACTTTTGGAGTTAGAAAGAGGATTCAAAGGGATATTAAAGCCCAAAATTTTAGAACTTAAAGATCCGAAATTACAGAGTTACAGCCATTTCAAGATGGAGCTCCTAAAATCAAGAAAAAGTGAGATGAGGAAGTTTGATGGCAAGGATCCGGTAAATTGGATACTACAGATGGAGAAATATTTTGATCTACATGGTGTACGACTGTTACAAAAGGTAAATATTACATCTAATTATTTAGAACAAAATCAATTTTTATGGTATAGAGGGCTTTGTTCTCATAAACCACTTGTTATGTGGTCAATTTTCACGGAGGAAATGATAGCACATTATGAGGATACAAAGAGAAACACCGTCCTTAGCCAAATGATAAATCTCAAACAAAAGGGTTGAATGGAAGAGCACATTTAGGACTTTCAAAAATTGAATACAAGGGTAAATGATATGTTGAAGAAGCAAAGGATTGATGTCTTCATAGGGACTTTAAAGGATAACCCTCAACATGAGGTTCATCTTTGGGAACCTGATTCATTGGAGAAGGCATTTAAGTTAGCAAGAAAAATTGAAAGCGAAATTATGGAAACAATGAATCCCACCACTCACAACTATAAATATGGAAGTGCTTTTGCTCCTAGCCTTCCACAACGTACAAGGTTTACACCACAATAATTTGAAGAAAAAATAGAAAGAGGTCTTTGTTACATTTGTGATAGAAAATGCACTAAAGGTCATAAGTGTGCTGAGAAGAAATTATTTAACATAGATTATGAAGAGGAGGAAGAAAAGGATCAAGAAACATCAAAAGAAGAGGATATACACTAGGAACCAACCCTAGAGGAAGAACAAATGAATCTGACCATATATTGTAAAGCATTTCCAATAATTATCACTCCTCAAACTCTGAAGATAGAAGGACATATCAAGAAGAAAAAGGTTCAAGAAGTGAAAGATCACGTCGAGAAAGAAGAAATGAATCCAACCATATCTTGTAATGCATTGGCTGGGATCACCACTCCCCAAACTATCAAGATAGAAAGACATATCAAGAAGAAAAAGGTAATAGTGTTGATTGATTTAGGTAGTACCCATAATTTTGTTCATTGTAAAATAGCCAAGGAATTGAATTGCTTCCTATACCCAACACCAAATTGTCAAGTCATGGTTGCAAGTGGAGGAACCATAAATTGCTCTATAAAGTGCCATAATATCAAACTATCCATGGGAGAATATGTATTGAATAGCCCAATGATTTCCATTCCAATGGGTGGTGTTGATGTTGTACTAGGAGTCCAATGTCTACAATCTTTGGGTACAATAGCTCTTAATTTTCAAGAACTTTTCATGAAATTTAGTGCAAAAGGAAAGGAAGTTGAATTAAGGGATATTGCAGTGAAACCTGGAAAGATAATCATCTCTAACAGTATGACAAAGCATCTAAAGAAGAAACAATGAAGCGTAATTGCACAATTATGTTCGCTAGAGGTTCCCACATCGAAATCATCTATTTCACCAGATCTCTAAAAAGTCTTGGACAATCATTCCAAGGTATTGGAGATTCCCAAAGGACTCCCACCTATTGGTGAACATGATTTTTATATTCATTTGATTCCAGGAAGTGTTCCTCCAAACATCAGGCCATACAGATATCCTTATGCCCAAAAGAGTGAAATTGAATGTATGGTTGCAAAAATGCTAGAGGCTGGTATAATTCAACCTAGTCAAGGTTCTTTCTCTACTCTGGTAGTATTGGTGCATAAGAAGGATGGATCATGGAACATGTGTCCAGATTATAGGGAGCTCAACAAGCTCATTATTAAAGATAAATTTCCCATTCCTGTCATTGATGAATTATTGGATGAATTGCATGGATTAATTTACTTCACCAAGTTGGATCTTCATTTAGGATATCATCAAATCAGAATGAAGACTAAAGACATTCCAAAAAAAACATTTAGAACTCATGAGGGTCATTATGAATTTTTAGTCATGCCTTTTGGCCTTACCAATGCACCTTATACATTTCAAGGTTTGATGAATTCCATTTTCAAACCCTTCCTTAGAAAATTTATGTTAGCATTTTTTGATGATATAATAATCTACATCAACTCTTGGAAGGATCATGTTGAACATGTTGACAGGGTGCTCAAACTATTGAAGGAGAAACAATTATATGCAAAAAGCTCCAAATGCTTCTTTGGAGTACAAGAGGTAAAATATCTAGGTCATATTGTCTCTAATGAAGGTGTTAAGGTAGACCCTAGCAAAATTAAAGCCATTAAGGAATGGAAAATCCCCACATCCATAAAGCATCTACGAGGATTTCTTGGGTTGATAGGGTATTATCACAAGTTTGTTAAGAATTATGGGAGAATAGTAGCACCTCTAACAACAGTATTGAAGAAAGATGCATTGGACTCCAGAAGCAACAAAGGCCTTTGAACATCTTACAGAAGCAATGTGCCAAGCACCGGTCTTAGCTATGCCGGACTTCACAAAAACCTTTATTGTGGAATATGATGCTTTAGGAAATGGAATTGGTGCTATTTTAATGCAAGATGAAGGACCCATTGCTTTAGAAAGTCCTCCAATCAAAGGAAAGTATTTACACAAAGCTATTTATGAGAAGGAAATGTTGGCAATACTACATGCACTTAAGAAATGGTGACCCTAACCTAATGGAAAGATACTTCAAGGTAAAAACAAATCATGAAATTCCTAAATACTTTTTAGAACAAACATTATCCTCTAAAGAGCATCAGAAATGGGTCACAAAGATGTTGGGTTATGACTTTGCAATCATCTAGAAAAAAAGGAAGCAAAATGTTGTTGGAGATGCACTCTCAAGAAAGGATGACGATGTCGAAGCATTTTTTTGTATTATTTATATTATCCAACCAGATTAGATAAATGAAGTAAGGGCTGAATGGAAGAATGATGAAAGTGTGGCCACTCATTCAAAAGTTGCAAAAGATCCCAGTTCAAATAATATTGCCAAAATTTGACAAGGAAGGAAAAATCATATTGGAACCTGAATCAGTCACAGAAACAGGAAATCAATAGCTACAAAATTGATCAATTTCAGAGTATCTCATCAAGTGGAAAAACTTACCCACTGAATATTCCACATGGGAGGATGGGAGTTTTATACAGAATCATCCAAAACTACTCAAACATTGAGGACAACACTTTTTGAAGGAGAGGGGCATGTTAGGTCCCTATATTACTAGTGTAACCCCTTATTGTTATTATTACAACACCCTTATTATATTTTTGTGCCCATGTAGTCCCCATATTGTTATTATTGTGCCCCATAGAAGCCCACTATTTTTATTGTTGCGCCCTTACATTATTATTATTATGTCAACTCTGGTTATATTATGACCCCTTAGACTCCTATATATAGAAAGGAGGTCTTGCAACTTGTATCATACAAGAATTTTTCATTTGTGTAATGTAAAGGAGGTTTCCCCCTCGAAGAGTCTTATTTCTAAGGCGTTGATCTATCGTTTCTATATTTTTGTGAGCTGGTTTCATAACAAAATAGCGATTGACACTATTGTTGTTTTGATCTAATATCATTGGTCATGAAGTGCATAGTAACCTTGATGTGAGAGGTATAAGTGTATGATTGATATTCCAGATCTCTTACTACATGTAGTCTTATCTTGACTACATATGATTAAAATGAATGTCCTAACTTGATCGAGTGACTTTATAGAAAGTGCTACTGTGTTCATAATCTTTCAGATCTATCTATTGACTTGAGTCTAACCTTTGATGAAAGATTGATGTCATGATGCTCATAGCCATATCATTATGATCTAGCCGATCTGTTGTTGCATGACTCTACTAGAGACAAGTTGCCTACATGAATGAAAATGAATGATGGAGATCCCTAATAAGAGAGAGAATCATTTCTCAAGATTCTTACCCTTATTACTATTATTATTTTATGCTGTTGAAGTATGATTTATGTGGACTTGACAATATTGATCTGCAATAGAATCTTAGATCTAGAGCCCTTACATAATTTAGGATTTTTTTTCTAGACGTAGTCACATATCTAGGAGACTTTGTCCCTAGATGCACGCATGCTAAGGCCTAGACAATGTCAAGGAAGCTAAAGTCGCTCTCATGCTAATCTGAAGAGAGAGACCATGGGTTTGACTATTGTTGACCATCATCTGAAGCTTTATGAAGCTATTTGAACTATGAATCATTATGTCCCTAACATATTGTACCACTACTAACTGAGTTACAAAGTTGTTGAGTTGAATTGTTCGTCATATAATGAAGTATTGTGCATGAAATCAGATGGTCACCTGGAAGATATCAGTACTACAGGTGTATTGTAGATAACAACAAGATCTGCTAGTAGAAAAGGGTTAAATGTTTGCCATAACATGAACATCCAGACTAAACTTGTGTTTGCTGGTGACCGGGACATACATATAGATATGTTACTATGTTTGTGCTACAAGAGGTTGGCATGATTTGGCATTACTAGTATATATGAAAAGTATTTTCTCATGATGATTGAGATGTGATTTGATTATAAATCTCTCCACTACAGTAGTTCGGACTTGACCTGATGTCTAGTGATTTGATTTGACGATTGTTTATTTACCTTGATGAATTATTTGGGTATTTGGAGATTGGCATCCTTATTCTTAGCACAATGGTCAAAATAATGATAGTTGTGATTCAACATGAAAGTGGAACTTGTATGACTAGTCCTTGGTGTATGCATTTGCACCTAATGCATGAAATGACTTATGCAATGCTTATGAGGATGACTTGATAAAGTTAAAATTTATATTGCATGACTGATTACAACTTCTTGGCTTGATGAAGTCATGATTTGATATGAGCTCCACCTGTCTCCTAGTTGAAAGTATTAATACTTTGACAATGATAACCTTGATAATTATTCATGATCTCACTTCTAAACTATGATGAGTTGACCTTGTTGATTGATGTTACAACATTAAGTCATGTAAGGATCATGGAAAATTTTAGGGGCTAATATTCGTAGGTGGGCTAATTTTCCATGGGTTTTCCAAAAAAAGATTCATCAATTTCCATTTTTTATAAAAATGATTTGCCAAAAGTTTACAATATAAAATTATTTTACCTTAAAAATCGCGAACATTAGATAGAGGGTATGTGTAAAATCATTATAAAATTGAATGATTTTACAAATAAATCAACAAACATTTTCTTGTTTGCATAATGGGGACTAATGAGATTCACCAATGTTTTTAAACTTTAAGATAATTTTCCATCATTAAAATTTTCCCTGTTAAGGATGATTATGTTGCCTTAGAAAGGAATTATGCTTAGAGCATTGTAATCTAGATATTTCTAGATTTGTCACTTATATGATGAAGTCAGGATGATGAGTTCCAAGTTATGGCTTTGATATTGATTATGGTTTTGATTTTATATCCTCCTCATGATCTACTTGTGGCAAGTGATGAGATTCTGATGATTTAAATCAGGGGGAGATGGCTTATGAAGCCCGAAATAATGTATCATGGAATGATGAATCGATTTCTAGGATTTGGGAAAGAAATTTCATATTTCAAAGCTATTGGAAAATATTTTTGAATAACGAAAATGAAAATCCTTTGATATTTTGATTTGAAGTTCAAGATGTTTTTGAACTTGACATGGCATTTGACGGTTGAAGCATTGATGTTCTTTTTTGAACATCCATCTCTATATGTATGATGTGCATAGAACTTTAATAAATTGATGAGTGAGTTTCTTCACTCACATAGAATATCCACCGAGCATGCCTTGAAATATCTGCATGAGGTGTTCTATTTTGAGAATGTGATATTTCTCCTATGATATGTATTTGTATAGATGTATTGCTAATCTTTGAGTTTATTGTTTACAAGCACATTTGGATGTTGCTTTAGTATGTGATATTCCATTATATATTAGATGAGAGGCCCATAGCATGATTGAGGTGGATCATGATGTTGCTAGCATGACTAACTGTGAGGTAGATTACATAAGCTCCTTAGAGAGTTGTTCGAACATGATCTGGATATGACATGGATACATTGTGATTATTCGATTGGCAGTAAGTTCCATAATATAGTTGAGACCAAGATACTCTTATATATTGATACAATGCAGTTTTTCTAAAGAAGCTTAGGCTTGTGGTTGACACCTCCTTGATAGGGAGGATGATTATGGTATCCTTTTGTGATTCATATGATTATATGATTTGACATTATATTTTTATGTTCTATTTGAATAGGAAACAACTTTTATTGAGGCAAGTTGATGATGATAGTAGCACTAATCAAGGACACTAAGCAAACTCTTCCTTTCCTGCTTGAGCTCCCAGAGTGAGGAATTGATATAGAGGGCTCCTTGGGTTGAGGGAGCTCTGGACAATACGGTGTTACCCTATCTCTTACCCAAGGTAGAAGAATAGTTCTTCCCTATGTTTAAAGGGTCAATGAATGATGCTCCCCTCTTAGACTTTATAGAGTATACCCCAGTTGGAATCATACCCTCAAGCAGGCCAGCTTGATGGGAATAGTGCTCCTTGTTTTGCCAACGAGTTGAGAGTGTACTTGGGGTGTACAACCCAAGTCGATTATGATGTAGGTGTTCTACCACAAGGCTATTATGGTTCATCGATGTGAATATTAGTAGGCAATAGGATGGGTTGAGATAACCCGATATGATTCTGAGTTAAGGGTAACCTCCCTAATGAAATTATGGGATCGAGGGTTTCCTCCCTTGTATGATGCATTATCATGTTGCTCGGTATGGGTGGAAGCTATTGCTCCCCGATGTGGTTTTAGGTTGAGACGTGCTCCTTCATGATATTCTCTCTGATGATGATTGATGATGATATTTCTTGTAGTAGTCTATCAAAAGAGATTCCAAATAACTACCTAATTGGATAAAGGGTGGTAGCTTAAGCTCCCCTCTGGTAACAAATTCTTCTTCTAGATTCGAGAATTTTTAGCATATAAGAAGGAACAATCAAGAGATAAACAACAATAAGCAAAGGATAGATTAAGATGTACATGATGATTTGTGATAATGAGGCACTTGAGATGGACATGACACAATGAATATATGAAATAAATGATCCGTGATGATATTTGATGACATTCGAAGATTCTGAAATGGCATATCATTCGATGGACATATATTGGCAGGTGGAATTCTCCCTAGTTGAGACAGAGTTTTAACTTTTGAAACTATGGTAAAATTCCACCTTAGACATATGAAATTACTGAGATGATGATTTCATTAAATTCCTCTTTTCGAGAGGATGAAAAGCGACTTAAAGATCACCCAATTTTGTCAAGCGAAAGTTGAGTTATGCATTATTTTATTCATACATGTATTATGGATGGGTCGAACCTAACTACATGAGTAACTACTAGGGTCAGCCTTAACCCCAAGTTAACTCTCACTAAATCATACAAAAGGAAATGGACCTCAAGCTCATTTCAACACATCATCATCTTTCTATTCTTCTATTTTGTCTTGGCTCACATAGCTACGTTGGAAAATTTTTGCACAGGGTCAGAAATCACAAATGAAAGGTTCGCTTTGAGTTTGGGTTTCCTGAACCTCAGTCGTTGGCACAAATAAGGACGTATTCATCCCTAGTCACAAGCATAGATTTGGAAGGGAGCGACTCTAGCTCTCTGGTTGCTTGGATCATTTTAATGAGAGCGAATTTCGATTCATAGGCAGATTGGAAGGTTCTGGTCCTTGGTTTCTCACACATAGTAGTCTTGGGAGTGTCCAAGATGCCTCAGTCACTCACACATCTATAGCAAGGGAGAGAATATGGGTTTCAACTATATTTTTCCATAGACGCACACGTGAAGACTTGATGAGAGGGACCTTGTAGTTGCAGTCTCTTGCATACAATATCCGAGAGAGAGACTTGGGAGTTTCAGTCGCACACAGATAGTTGTGATGAGGGAAACTAGAATTCAAATGTAGGGTTTGACATCTTGAATTCAATTGAGTTTATGATATGGTAGATCTAAGTTTCTCTCTACTGTTATACATATTCATAGATCTGTAGATCTGATTTGTTAGTTTGCGCTAGAAACATATTTATTGGGCTCATTGATAGTAACATCAGTGCTCAACAGTGTTCAACACAATGATAACAATTGACATGAATTTATGATAGCACATTACAACCATTATTATGAGGGTTTTGATTCCTAGCATGATTATATATGTTTCATAGATATCATTATTGTTTTGTTCCATAGATAAAGTTATGGATCATTGTACTCTCTTTTGTTGCATCATTTGATGATGATCTATGATGAAGAATATTTGCAAGGGTTTCCCCATAGTGGGTTTTTCCCTGATCTTGGACCAATCTTGGTGTCTCTATGTGTGTGCATGATTTCTTCTACTGCTCGTTTTATATTCTGTTGCATTGATGATCATAGTGATGTTGTTTCTTTTTATGTAATTGCATATGCTGATGTATTATGGTGAAGATATAAATAATAGAATGATGATATGGGGTGAAATTTATGTATTAAGGATGAAATTCAACTATCATAGCAACGAACAATGTCACTCTAATAAAATTTAGCAATAAATTCAAGAAAAATTACCACTAATATTGTTGGCACATAATCATTGGGATTGGGTGAATATATCTAAAATAGTTTAAATTAAAAATAAGGAGAATAGGAATATGAAAAAACACTCAGAGATGAAGCCCAAGAGTCTCTCCCTCCAAGTATATATCGATGATCAGCCTTAATGGAAAAACACAATTGGTTTGAGGAGATACCTCCTGGCCTGACTATAGGTGTTAACCTCGTACAGAAATTACCTGCATACGAATTCTAAAAATAAAAAATAAACAATGGAGAGGGCATACCATATAAAACAAATATAGACAAAGATTTTCCCCTGGATCCCAAAATCGAGACTACCATATTGATTTTTCATTATGTTCCTTCCAATGTTACAATACATATATATACATGCCGAAGCATCCATAAACCCCAATCAATTGACCTTGGATTAGAACATAATTGTAGTTCCTTTGACCAGATCTACAAAATACCATGGTCAAAAAACCATCGTGCCCAAGAACATGTGCGAAATCCATGCACAAAACCATAGGCTGGTTCGCCCACCTAATATAGGGTCCAAAAAAAAAATCCCTGGAGCGCTACCCCAAACCCCGTACAAGGTGGCTACCGCGTCCCTCAAACCCCTCAATAGGGGGGGATATTATCCCCCTTGTGACCCCCCCACTATGCATCGACACAACGAATGGGGGGCTCCGCCGCCCCTCTAACCCCCTAATTTTACTACTGGGGCTAGTTGCGGAAATAATATAACACAACCCAACATTGACATGGTATTAAATCCAGCCCCATTTTTGGCATCCCTTTCTACCGTTGTGACTCTCTTCTGCTATTTTATTTATGCAGTCTATCATATATGACAATCTCTACCATTATCCTCTTTCCCTTTTCATTCTATCTAACTCTCTTTTAATTCCAAGTCTTTGCATTTGGTTGAACATTGAATTTTTGACTGCATATTCATTCTTTGCGCTGGTGCATTGAAGCTGACGGTGCTGTGTCATATATCTATTGGTATTCTAATTTTTCTATGCAATAATTCCATTGATCTCTTTGATATATCAAGGTGAATGGTATGCCAAGTCTTGTTTTTAGACTGTGCGTTGTGTTGTTAGCAGGAGTGTGTTGTTAGGATGACTAGGTGTTGGTTCATGGTTATGTATTAACTTTTGTACCATGCAATTGTCTATTGTCTATGCATTGATCCTCTTCCTGCACTCAAAGTTTCATAGTGATGCCACTATATTGCGTTACACCTCCCATACTCCTTGTCCAATCAATACACTCTGCTCTTGCTCATGGTTTTTAATAGCTGTAGTTTTTAATATATAACTATTTTTTATCACCGCTCCAAACCTGTAGTATCACCACTCCAAACCCACTGTATCACCACTCCAAACTGATGGTATTATTGCTACTCACATTATGGTATCACCAATCCTCACATTGTGGTATCACCTGACTCCATTCATACATTGTTGTCATTATGTTACGTTGAATGCTATAATAACTCCACTGACATATGCTATGTTACATTGTCATATGTTATGTTACACTGTCATATAACCCCAATTCCGGTCTTTTAATATATACCACCAGTCCTCTACCATTTCTCCCACACCTGAGCCATACCACAATCCTCTCCCACTGCATACAACCTATCATTGGGTCCTCCCTCATATACCATCTCCCCCATACAACACCTCCCCCATATAAACCTTCCCCAATTAATACCTTTGATACATTATTCCTCGTTTTTTTTCAAAGTTGAACAAAGTTTGCCATCAGACATCCAATTCTTTACACATTACACATATTTTTAGTGCATTCATTGATATCAATTGTTGGAGTAGTTCGCCCTGGAAAAGATAACTATCCTGAATGGTCATGAAAGATAAAACACACTCTCATTTTCAATGAGTTGTGGAAACATTTTTGTGTAGGAGAAGGAGATAATGAACATGCAAAACCCACCTTATATAAGGAGACTTCCATTTGGGAAAGAAAGAACAACAAGGATTATGCCTTGATTGCAAGATTTGTAAAAGAAGAGGTGAGTTTCCATATTTCATCATTCTCAAATGTTTTTGAAGCCTTAAAGAAGTTGAAGAAACTATATAGCTCACACTCTAAACTTGAATTTGTCCAATTGATGATTATTTTTTTTAGTCTTGAATTGAGAAACCATGACCGTCTTGGGTTAGCATCAGAAGTAAGATCCATTATGCATGATATAAAAACCACTAGTGTTCAAATAGACATTACTATCATAGCTTATGTCAAGGCACTATATCCCACTTATTCAAATTATCTTGATTCATTGCAAGAAAGTGGAATCCTCAAGGAGATTACCTTTGACTTCCTTTAGAAGAAGTTTGTTGAGAGAGAGGTGGCTTTTGGGAAGAATACAACTTGTGAGTCTTCTGAGGAAGTTGTGTGTCTTGCACAGAGAGAGAAGGATCTTGCAGAATATTCTTTTAGAGGATGAGGTGACTAAAGAGGAAAGGGGAGAAGGAATTTTAGAGGCAGGGAGGGCAGACAGTTTGAAGGAGAAAATTTTGATCATCATTACATATGTTGCAATAGAGATGGACATGATGCATCCACATGTATGTCTCCTTGGGACAAAATTTAGGGGGAAATAAATGAAGCCAAAGTTAAAACCAACAATAAGGGGAAAGGAAAAGCACATGAATCCACTAACTATGTTGTGTCACATTGAAATATTGGAGTAATCAAAGACTTATTTAATGCTTCACTTGCTTCTTGGAAAAAGAAATGGTTGCTTGATTCATGGGAAGCTTGCCACGTGAATTTTAGAAGATATTTTTTTGAATAATTTACTAACAATGTTGATAGAGCAGTATACTTTGCAGGCAAGTCAAAACTCAAGCCATAAGGGCTTGGCAGAATCAGGCTCAAATAGCTTGGTCTTCTAGACTTTCTTTTGCGTGATTTTCTATATCTCGCATAGCTAAGGAGAAAATTGTTGTCTTTGGTCCACATCCGCCAGCAAGGAAACTCTGTTCATATGTTTGATGGAAAGGTTGAGGTCATAAAAGCATCAGATCACTCACTTGTTATGATGCGGATAGAAGAAGAAGGACTCCCGAGGATGCAAGGTAACTCTACTCATGCACAAAACTTTCCATACAGTTCTCACTATGATGAAGGTAGATTTCCATCAAGTCTTTTATGGCATGCTAGATTTGGACACTTGAATTATGACAACCTTCATATGTTGAAGAAAAGTGGTGTTACTAGTCTGCCTACAATTCTTAGGAAACTTAAGAAATGTGATGCTTGTGTCTTAGGAAAGCACAACAAATAGTCCTTTCATGATTCACATTCCAGAGCACACATAAAACTTGAACTCATTCATTTAGACTTATGTGGCCCAATGCATGTTCCTTCTGCAAATGCAAATAAATATATGATCACATTTATTGATGACTGTCCCAGAATGTGTTGGTTTTATTTATTCAAGAACAAATATGACATTTTTCAAACATTAAAGAACTTTCATTCATGGATTGAAAATGATGCACAATCTCATATTGGCTCTATTCGCACTGATAATGGGAAAAATACACTTCAAATGAATTTGAAAACTATGCTCACCAACATGGGATCAAGCATCAAAAAATTGTGCCTTATAATCCCCAACAAAACGGAGTAGCTAAGAGAATGAATAGGACAATATTAAATATGGTACATTCCATGATGTTTTTCAAGAATGTAAAATTTATGTTTTGGGATGATGCAGTTCTATGTGCTGCATATATAAAAAATAGGTGTCCATATAATGCTCTTAGAAACATGGCTCCTAATGAAATGTGGTATGGCCACATTCTTTCGGTAAAGCATATGAGGGTCTTTGATTCGACTTGTTATGCCTTTATACCTAAGGAACAAAGAAACAAAATTTTTGTAAGGAGTCATAAGTGTATCTTCTTTGGATATTCAAATACCTCCAAAGCATACCATCTCTATGATGAATTTAATAAGAAATTTCCAGTGTTTAGAGATGTGATTTTTCTTGAATCTTCCAAGGCTGACAATGTTGTTGAGTGGAAACCTGATCGCTTTTATAGATTTGGACATGCCAAGTATTTCAAAGAAGTTGATAGTGAGATTCCACATATTGAAGGTGGGATTCCTATACTGGATCAATCTGTGGAATCTTCTTTTGAAGCACGCTCTCCCCCACATGAAGCTCCAGCCATTGATGACACTTTGAACGATGTGATTAACAGAATTGGGAGTCTCAATCTTGATTCAGCCCTAACTCAGTCAACTGAGTAACTCAAGCCATCTTAAGAAGGTCCTCCAAAATGGCTTACAAAGAGACTTGAATGTGTTCATCCTGATGAGGTTGGAAAGACAAGAGCACAAAGTTCAACCAGGAAAAATGGAGGTGATGTAAACGATTACGATTCACTTGTTGATATGGATGTTTCTTATGATTGTGAACTGAATTTGTCCACAATTTTTTAACCAAATTCCTTCAACGAAGCCTCTTCTCATGATGAATGGAAAGAAGTGATGCTAAATGAGTATGATTCCTTGAGAAAGAATGACACTTGGAAGCTGGTTGATCCTCCATTGGGAACAAAACCAATAGGTTGCAAGTGGGTCTACAAGAACAAGTATAAATTTGATGGCTCACATGATAAGCATAAAGGCAAGCTTGTGGAAAAAGATTTTACACAGAAGGAGGGGGTCGACTATGAGGAGAATTCCCCCCCCCCACAACAAAATGGGTTACCATCTGAACACTCTTTGCCTTGGTAGGTCGAAAGGGTTGGAAAGTCCATCAAATGGATGTTGAAACTGCTTTCTTGAATGGAGATCTAAAAGAGAATGTTTTTATGTGCCAACTAGAAGGATTTGTTATGAAGGGTCAAGAACACAAAGTATGCAAGCTTGTAGAATCCTTGTATGGCCTCAAGCAAGCACCGCGAACTTGGTATGAGAAGTTAACTATGCATCTTCTAAAGCTCAACTTAAAACATTATGATCTTGATGATGCAACTTTGTTTTGTCAATAAAGTTGCAAACAGTTTTATATCTTGTGGTGTATGTAGATGACCTTTTGATGACACAAAACAATGAGAGCTATATTGCATCCATAAAGAAGGAAATGAGGAAACTTTTTGAAATGACTGACTTGGGTTATGTTCACTACTATCTTGGTATTGAAGTAACTTAACTCCAAAGTATATCTTCCTCTCTCAGAAAAATTACATTGGAGATCTGTTGAACAACTTTGGCATGGCTTAATGCAATCCTTTAAATACTACAATGAAAAAAAGCTTTAAGCTCACATTCATTGAAGGAAAATAATTTCAGGATGCAACAAAGTATTGACAGCGTTGTGGGAAGTCTCAACTACTTGACTACTACTAGACCAAAAATTTAATTTGTTGTTGGAATTCTCTCTAGATTTATGAAAAATCTTTGTGAGGGATAATGGTCTGCTGCAAAAAGAGTTCTAAAGTACTTGAAAAGAACTCAAGACGTTGGACTTAAGTATACACAGGTGGGCGACTTCAGCTTGATTGGATACTTTGATTCAAACTTCGATGGAGATAACGAAACTAGAGTATCTACCTCAAGTTATATTATGATTCTGTGATCAAAAGTTGTGTCGTGGATGTCAAGTAAACAATGAGTTCCATCAAATTCCACTACAGAGGCAGAATATGTGGTAGCAGCTGAACCAACAAAGAAAATTGTGTGGCTTGGGAAAATTCTGAAAGATTTACAAGTGAAACAAGTTTATTCATTTCCACTCATGATTGACTATACTTCAGCAATAAAGTTGTCCAAGAACCCAAAGTTCCATGATCGAAGGAAACACAACAATACAAAATACCATCTAATTCGACATCGTGTTAAGGCCAAGACAATCCATCTACTCCATTTTTCCACAACTGAGCAGATTGCAAACACATCTTCACCAAAGCACTTGGAAGAAAAAAGTTTGACAGATTTAGAACGATGCTTGGACTCACCAACATCCCTTCAGAATAAGGGGGGTAATTTTGACACCTAATCATTGGGATTGGGGGAATATATGTAAAATAGTGTAAATAGAAAATAAGGATAATATGAATATGAAAGGACATTGGGAGATGAATCCAAAGAGTCTCTCCTTCCATGTATATATCTATAATCAACATTAATGGAAAAACATAATTTCTTTGAGGAGTTACCTCGTGACTTGACACATATTAAAGTAGACAATTTGTATGAGAGTAAACAAGTTGGATAAATTTAATTAAGGTTACCATCTCTGAAAAAGAAAAGAGAATGCTATATATTTTTGACTTTTTTAGATATGGTAATGTAATTGTTGAATATAAATCATAACTTTTAATGTAAATTGAGGTAGCATTAGTGAAAGCAAATAAGTGAAATTACAAAACACACATTGTAAGCCAAATCAATATCTTAAATTGCTCCCTTGTCCTTAACAATTGAAAATGGACATATTGTAGGCGAAGTCAATCTTTGAGAGTGTTCGGGCCTTGAAAATTGAAACATGAAACTCATAATTAAAAATTCTCCCTTGTCCTCGACAATTGAAACTGGACATGTAGGCCTTGAGAATTGAAACATGAAATTGATAATTAAATGTTCCTCTATGGAAGTGTATTTGTAAACTTTTTTCTTACCATTATAAAAATTTCAACTTCGAACCTTTTCATAATTGGTTAATACTAACCCATAATGGATATAAGAAAAACATGAAAAATTAATAAAGGAAAATAAAATTGAGATTCCCGTGAATTGAACTATTGTGTTAACTAAATCAATTTTTTTTATTAAAAAAACAGAATTATTATTATTTTTTAAAAATAAAATATGGTAAATCAAAATAACTCACCAAAAAAATATTAATAAAATGAAATTTCTCCAATATCACCATGAAATATATCCAATTACTCGTAATAAAATCAAATTTGTCCATTATCACCATGAAATATATCCAATTACTTGTTAAAAACACACATGCCAATAACTTAGCAAATTGAAAAAGTTTGAAAGGATACAATATTCCTATCCCTCACTCGTTTTGCAACGAAAACCAAAATCCGAATTCAAATGGCATCCTCTAAGCATCCCGTAAGAATAACGGGCATGCAGTGTCCCCGTTGACGGCCACCTTCCGAAATTCGAGCGAAGCTCGAGATGTATCAACCCAAACCCTAGATAAACACAGCGCGAAGCAATCGCCCATTACAGATGTCGAACACTCTACACTGCGAATATGCAATTGCCAGGTGGCGTAGACTATTGCATGAGTTTGCCTAGAGGGTCCACAAAATTTTTTATAACACAGAGTCAATAGGTAGCAATGGCAGTGGTGCTGAAGAACGAATATGATTAAGAAGTAATGGCAACGATACGGAAGACCATATAGAGCAGTAATTCTCAGTTTTATTGTAGAAAAATATCTTCATATCTTTCTTCGTAATGAAAATTTCTTAAGAAGTTGGAGAAACCTATAAGATAAAAAAAGTGTATCATATCAATACTCGTTCAATAAAAAATAACATTTTTAATATTTCAATTATATAAATTAATATAGATTGTATTTATCCTTTTGCTTTTCAATTTTTTTTTTGGAAATCGTAAAATTCTGGAAAGAATAATTCCAATTAAATCTTCATTTAGTATGTACAACTATAAAATAATTCGAATTAGGGACTAGTTCAGTATGGTAAAGTGTTACATTAGTGTACTGCTATCTCGAGTAAAGCGATGTTCAAATATTTTTTTATCTTCCATACCTAGATCTAGAAATGATGACATCAGCAAATTTCATCCTCTCAATGTTGTCTGTCACATTCATGTAAACATTGGCATGGTGGTAGTGAAAATGAAGAGAATCCTACACAAATATAAAAGTTAGGATTAAGCTCTTTTGAGAGTTTGTCAATATGTTAGCCACTGCACATTCTATGGATTCTCACAATCTGTTGTACAGATTCCAGAAGGAACGTACACCGGCAATAATTGGAAACTAACAATGCGCGGGGATAATAAGTGAAAATCAAAGAACTGCAGGTCACTATCCAGTTTCGCAAATTTGCTATTGGAGATGCCCGTTCTCCATTCTACTATTACCACTCTAGCTCATGAAGACCCTATTCCGGCATCGATGTGACAGAAGCTTTATTCGCCCCCTTTAGAAGAAAAGACCTTGATATAACCATCACAATATTTTTGAAGAAATTCAGAAACTCAGTAAATGCTTCATCTCATAAGAGCTTTGCTGATCAAATTATTCTGAAAATTTGTTGATGCTCTATCAATTACACCTACAAAATACTTTGGAACAATATTCTTTTATTCAAACATTTCTTAGGTATCATAATATATAAATTTGAATCGCCTTATGTCAAAAAATTTAAGAAACTCAATTTATTTGTACATTTAAAAAGCATTTTAGATAATAACAAATAACAATAGCAAGTAAAATTTTATAATCGAATTTCATCACAAATAAAAATGTTATATTTCATGCACACAATAATTAGTTAAATATGATAACCATAAAAGTTATCCAGTTTGATTATTTATTAACATATATTATTATTAATTCATGTTGTAATGAAGAAGAATTATATTGGCTGGTTTTAAGCTAGTTAATAAGATTATCTTTTATGGATTTTTTATTAAAAAATATTATTATTATTATTATCCAATTTTAAGGTGAAGCCAAATCAAACATTAAATTGGTGTATAAAATTTTCAATTTGTAAAACAATAGATCCACTTCAGAGCAACTATTTCACTACTAAATTTACCAAAAAAAATACATATTCTATCCCTCTGAATTATACTCTTAAACTAAATCTCAAAAAGCACACGTATTCTACTCCTATGAATTATACTCTTAAATAACTTGCAGATAATAATTCGTTTGTAGTAGTTCAAAAAAACTCAGAAATGTAATTGCGGAGTTGAAACAGGCTCTACTGACGAGCTGGTAGCTCGGCATGGACGGCTTCAGAATTTCCAATATAGTACACTACAGATGGACTCCCGTGATTGTGTTTTCCCAGGTAAGTAGTTATCACTATTCCATTATCATGCGCGTCACGTTCCACAGTTTTCTTAACATCACACATACTATGCGCGCATCTAAAGTAGTTCCTGCAGGCGAACAATTGAGTATGCAGTCAGGACATGTGAAGTAAGTAACTAGGCCTACTCACCATAATTTGAACAAAAGGCTTTGTATAACATAAACACCTCGGATTGGGGCTGTTCTTCAAAAATTTCCTGCCGTACTTGCGCCATTTGTAACTATGTTACTAGAAACGAGAAAGGAAAACGAAACGAGAAAAGAAAGCGGTACGAAAAACGGAGTTGGGAGGTTTCGCACTCAAGAAAAGAGGAGAGAGAAAATGAAAATAAAAATAAAAAATACAACATTAGTTTCAATTTTCAATATAGTTTCAACTAAATTTCCAGCCCAAATTTTATTAAAAACCTAAATAATTTAAATGAGAAACTGATGCTTAGCAAATTGACTATTAAATATATACATTCTTATGCCTCCTAATCAATTAAGTGTATACATTTTTATGCATTTTGCGCTTTCAGCTAATTATTGTTTCCTTAAAAAAAAATTTCAAATAATTAGATATATATATATATATAAACAATAAATAGAATTTGCAATTAAATGTGAATTTCTTGAGCCACATATAGAATAGTGTTTAAACTATAAATTTTAACAATATACATGTTAAAGGAAAACAAATCAACTAAAAAGGGACAATAGTACAGAAATGATCAACTTTCTATATACTTGACATAAGCCTCTAAGTTATTGAATGAATACATGAGTGAAATCTACAATAAAGAGTGAAAATACAGGGCTGAGAATGACATGCAAAAGAGCGAACTACCACGATTTCCCATAAAACATATGCACCCGTTAGCTAAAATAACCGTAGAAAACGGCGTTTCCGTCTGGTTTCCGTTTCTTACACGTTTTTTACGGGGAACGGTGGCAACCGTCCCGTTTCTGGTAACATAATTTTGTAACCGTCATCAAGAATATCAGTTTCGGATCTGGTCAGAAAGGAATATTTGACAGCTTGTTCGGCCTTTCTTTTCCTGTTATTATTCGCAGGACTCCTGTTCAATTATATAATATGGCAGTCAAATCAATGACTTAAGACATTTGCTCTACAGGTATAAAATATAACCATTAACTCATGACTAAATACATGTTCCATGGTCTGTTCATAAATTAATTTTAAACTCGGAATCAGTCTAGAAACGATTCAGGTATAACTATTAATTTAAATTGGGATTGGAATCCCAGTTTAGCGGACACTGTAGTGATGGGTGTACTGTTATATAAAAATTTGATCAGTATAACATAAATACTAGATAATTTACCACATATAAAGTCTATTAAATAATTCTCAAATCATAAATCAAGTAATTTCAAACGCATGAAACGAAGACATTCAAACTCGTACTTATTAATGAAACCAACATCAGGTGTCACGATTCATTTATATTAGAATCCCATTTAATTTTAATTTATTAGATATTTAAACATTCTATAAATTCATTCCACCATCTATAATATATTTGAAAGATTCTTAGTGTATATCTAATAAAATTTCATTACACATTTGAAACTTTTGGGGATGAAAATCTAAACCTTATTATCTGAAAATAAAGCTTTTACCCCAGGAAACCTAAATAGATAGATCTCAGACCTAACACCTACCTAAAGGCTACCACTTAGAAATTTGTATTCCCTTTCGGCGCTTTCAAAACTCGAAATGAAAATTAAACAAAACACTGACATTAAACAAACACTTACATTATCGGAAGAGGCTCGTGGGTTTGGATAACACTAGAATTGTGATCGGAAGGAATTCCCTGGATGCATAGTGGGTTACTCCAGGAAGAGCGCCCATATTCATGTGGGGTACTACCAGGTTGAGGGTATTAAAACTGTTTTGATCACCTGCATCCTCCTCCAGAATAAGAGAGTCCAAAAGTGCAAATGGTTGGATCCCTTGGTTCATGTACTGCAAACTGTTTGGCTCAGATTGGCCAAGTCTCGAATCAAAATTAGCCATCGCAATTAACTTAGCTGTCCCTCTGAAACTCAGAATACCGACTTAAAATATTAGAAAAATTGGGGCGGCTATGTCAATCAAGAGATACGAAGACGAGCTTTTAAGGATGGCTTCGTGCAGTGGCCCGGCCTTCCCGGCAACTGAGAACGTCCAATTATGAGTTGCGTCCTGAAATTTCTAACAGATTTTGCCTTTCAATTTCTGTAAAACGCCCGTCTCTGGTCTTACAGAGAACGCTCTTGGTGGGCCAATTTAGTACGACTGTCATGTTTTAAGCCGACCAGAGAACAGTCTTGGTACGCCAATTTAGTACGACTCTGATATTTTAAGCCGAAAGTTCAGCTAAACACAAGTAGCCAGGACAATGACCTCAACACAGTTTACCGACATTAAATCGGGTTCTTAATCCACCATGTGCAAGTAAATAACAGTTTTATTTTTCACTTAAGCAACTACCTGAACGGGCCGTAGTCTAATGTCTCAGACACTTTTGGGCGAGGTGAAGAGGTTTGCAGTCACACTAAAATTTAGGTATTAGTAAAACTTTCTAAAACTGTAACTAGGATTTCAAAAAGTGGAAATTATGGATTCACTGTAGTGTGGTGATTCCTCTAACACCCTCTCTTAAAAGTAGCCAGGTCAATCAAGGTTTGCCTTTGCACTAAACCGCACAGATATTACTAAAATTTACAAACAAGTAACGAAAATCATATAATGGAAAATTAGGATTCCATAAAAATACATTGATTTCTCCGGCCAGAAGCCTCTATCAAGCTTAGGGAACGGCGTTTTGATATGGGATGTCCAAAAAGCATATCGTAAAATGCTGGTGGCTGTACTTCATTTTGACATTTATGTCAGACTTCATAGTTTGGAAGTTGTCTTAACCGTGATATAAATTAATTCTAACTTCTCACATATTATTTAATTTATAGGTATTTAATAGTTGGGATTTATTTTAGAATGGAGATTTTACAATTTACCATCTTTAAATAAAATAAATGTAACGAAGATTTTATAAATACAAAATAATTTTTACAATTTAGCTACTCCATAATATGTATACATTTCCATTTTCTTGTTTTCTAGCTTTACGAATCCATCTAATTGAAGAACATACAAAAGTATGACTCTTACGTTCATCATTTTACTTTCATAATATCTATAAACCATATAAATATTTTAAAAACTCATGTTAAAAACAGTTTATAAAAAAATCTTAAATAATTTATATAAAAAATTTAATAGTTGAATTGAGGCTTCTCATCCATAACAAATTTATGAGAGATTTTTTGGGGTAAATCACAAGCAATTTCATTTGTGGACACATTTCGAACCAACCAGTGTGGTTTATCGTCAGGACAAGTTGAAGAATTAGATCTAGCTTAGCATCTTAAATAGTTAGATTAGAACATCCAACGCCTATAATTCTTAACCAGATAACCCCTATATTTTCTAACGGCTAAATTTGACCGGGAAGCTGTTAGAAGGACTGGATTAAGGGTAAAAACTTAAATTTAAATAAATAAAATAAAAGTAAAGGGACCATTTAATAAACCTATAGTTGTAAATATTTATTAAACTAAATTAATTATAAAATAAATTAATATTTAATTATAAAAGTTATTAGATATATAAATATATAAATATTAGGGTAATATAGTTAGTTAAAATCTTATTAAAATAGCAGTTAAAAGGGTTATGTTAAAAAAAAAAAAATAAATAAATAAACAATTTAATAGTTATTTATAGAAGTTATAAAAATGAAAGTATTAGAGTAACCTAAGGTTCATCAGCGAAAAAAAATTAAAATGATAATAATTAATTTAATAGTTATTTATAAAGTTATAAATATGAAAGTATTAGAATAGAGTAACCAAAGGGTCATAAATAATAAATAAATAAATAATTCTTTTAATATTAGTTAGTAGCTTATTTAAGGGTTAAAATTAGCACCTTATCATAAATTAATTTCAACAATATTTTGATTGTTGATTAAAATTATTAGAATAAACTTAATAGCATAAATTAAGCACGACTAAAATACCACAAATAATAACAACCAAGCCTTAACGAATAAAGGCCACAGGATACTACGGGAAACAAGGGGACATTAAAAGAAAACAAGAACAAGGTACACCTAGGCATGGGAAGAAAGGAAGAAAACTACTAGGAAGAGAGGGATGGGACCCAGCAACTACTAATCTTCCAACCATCCTCTCTATTGAGATTGGCCTTTTTTCCATCTCAAGGGCTTCCCTAAATTTCCGGTGATGGAAATGCGAAACCTTAGCAATAACACTAGCCTCCTCGAAACCTTAGCAATAACATAAAAAATGTGTATTTAGTTTCATGTTTTTGTGGAACCACTTATATTGGAGAAATTGGTCACTCTATTAATTAGAGAATTCAGGAGTACGCTTGTGATATAAAAGATTGTAGGACCCACTCCTCACATAAAGCACCAGATTTGTATAGAAGATTTTGAGATCATTGTTAAGATTGATTATTTCCATCTTTGTAAGATGCCATTAAAAAGATCTAAGATACTAAATCAGGATGATGGATGGAAGATCATTAAAAAAATCTAAGATACTAAATCAAGATGATGGATGGAAGATTAGCAACTACTCCATCCCATCCCTTTATTGCTAAGTATCATTTTTTCCCTTTTTTACTTTCTTAATGTCATTAGAAAATTTAGTTAGTCCCTTTTTTTATTCCTCTATAATTAGTTTGGTTGAATATTATATATTTTCTTTCCATTTCATTATTATTTCCCTCTTTCCTCTTTTCTATTACCGAATGTGTTTTTGATAAATTTTCTAACTTTTAAGTATATATCTCTTTCCGTTATTTCTATTTTTTTTAAGATTCTCTTGATTTATCCTTCACTTTGGTTTTGATTAATTCTTATGAACAATATTTTGGTTTTACTTATATTCCTTTATTTAATTTAATTTATTTTTAAATAATTATTTTTATTAATTTGATATTATAAAAAAATTACCCTATAATATATATTTATTATTCTTATTTGTACAAATATTTTTATATTTTTTAAATTAGTCTGGTTTATACAAATATTTTTATCTTTGTTCTTTTATTTTTTAAATTATTTAATTATAAGTTAATAATTTTTTCCCATCTCCTTTTAACTTCCTTATTTCGTTTTATTGTTTAATTTTATTTACATTTTAGAAATATAAGTTATTATATTATAGGTTTTTGTTTTTATGGCTATTATTTTTTGTCTTGGTTATAGCGCGAATTCATTTTTTAATATAGTATTATTATTTTTTGTGTGTTATGATTTAGTGGTTACATTTGCAATGCATTTATTTGTTCCTTGGATCAAGTTATTCATATATGTCACAGTGATAAACCACAATTTATGTGATTTATTGGGAAAATAATTGGTATATGATAACGGAGTATAACAGCACACATTTAGTAATTTAAAACTACAAATATTTTTTGTTATATAATTAATAATGTCAAAATTAAAAAGCATTAGAGAATTAATTATCATTTGCTCAACTACTTTATGTAATACTTAAAATGAAAATGAACATAAAAAGCACACATCATAAATTAAATTCATCAATTGTATCATATATTCTTATCTTTCTAAACCTAGAGCATCCATAAATTTGTAATTACAAAAAAATTGATTTCAAAGTAGACCAGGTCTCTCTCGTTGGCGCTCGATCACTTAATTTTTGTATTAGTAATTTAACAAGTAATTTGTGATGCGATGTGCAAGCTAGGGGTTTATAGTGTGAATTTATACCAACGTTGCATGGGAAGCTAGCAAATGGGGTCATTGCTCCCTCCTTGAGTTCATTGCCAATGAAGGTGTTAAGATGACAATAAACTCCTGGGTTGTTTAGCATAAAAAATTGAGGATCATATTTAGGAAACATATTTCACACATAATAAAATTTGTATAGTACAATCAAAACCAAATTAGATCCCACATATATAATGGCTATTAGATCCGACAAATCCAAAACAAGGAGAATATTCATTATGTCGATGTTTCAAACCCCAAAGGAGGATATTCATTATCATCCATTAGGTATTAAGGAGAATATAGTTGATAAAATATATCAACAACTTAATCTAACCCGCAAACCAATCATACCTATATACTATTGTAAGTGCGATTTCTAGTGTTTAAGTATCATTGGAGATGGTGTAGCAATGGAGGAAAATGGGAAAGCCTCGAGGAATCAACCTTGTCTTTGAAATTGATAAACACTTGTAAAGTTGGAAGCCCTGTTGTGGAATTATGAAAATGAATTGAATGTTTAAAGTATGAAATTTAGTATTTAATCACATGGGATATGTGCAATAGACAAAAGATACCTTAAAAAATGCAGTAAGAAAGTAAAACATGACATTGTATAAATAGACCAAGCAAAACACTCATCGGAATGTAGAATCTGAGAAGAAGCACAAAAAATCATGCACCAACATGATAGAAAAAAATCTGAAAGATAAATGTTAATGAAAATCATGTCTCCTCCGAAAAAATATTTGATTATCATGCATATCCGCAAAATGAAGGAAACAACATTATATATCTGGTTACAAATGGAATCCCATGGCACATTTAAATGCTTGAATTGTCATTTTTTGAATTCCCTATGCATTTAAGCTACATATCATCCACACTGGAAAATATAAAATGTAAATGGAAAAAAATTGTTGCCACTACCTCCAAGACATAACCCTAGTAATGTTAGTAGTATTAAGTAATGCTATGCACTAAAAATCTAAAGGCCTGGCTTTAAATTTCTATACACAATATCTAAACCAAAAATGAAATGAACAAGAAGCAGAGGAAGTGGCCATGATGAGAATGCCTATAATGCTAGCCATCAGCTAACTGTTCAATCAAAGGTACACCAAGGTTCCATAAGTATGAGTTGTTGAGATAATTAATCTCACTATCTCCTAGGTGTTTGTTGATGGTGATAGACCCACCAACATTTAGTGGATCTCCCGAGCATGATGTCCCAACTAGACCTCACACTATTTGGTGTAGGAGTCCCATCCAATATGATGGCCCGGTTGTCATTATATTAAATGTTTGCCTTATCTCTTTCTTGTCAGTATGAGAGAGTGGTTTACTTTGTCTTCAAAAAAGGAGGTTCACATGCCTGGCTAATGTTAGTGTTACTTGTGTCAAAGTTCTTTCACATCAAAGGGAGAGGGTGGCATTGATTCTCAAGTCGGAAAGGAGGAAGTCCCAACTCTATTAGAAACACAAAACACAATAGGACATGTACAGCTTCAGGAGGAGAACTCCACATGGATGCGACAATCACAACACACAAGGGAAGATAACACGTACAACACTCGGCAAGTTAATCCATGCAAGTGAGATGGTTGTTATAACAAGTTTACATGAAAGGTTCTCTCTGCTATCTGGGAGGTAACCAACATGGGTAAGACAACATTAACAACTTACACAACACATTTTCATTAATATATGTATTAGAATAGTTGAACGAATTCAAGCGTTAAACAAAGGTTAAAGAAACATGTATTACAAGTGTTCAATATTAATCTTAGAAATAGTTACAACACATGCATGAAAACATGCTAACCTATTAACAATCTTCTGAATTAAGCGAAAGTTCCAATACACATCGATACGTTGTACATCACTAACCCCATAGATGGGGCATTGGAGCCACTACACACTCATTAAATAAAAGTTTACAGACTCTCAAGGCTATATGGGAAGAGGAAAAGGTGAAAAGTCCTTTACATGTACAAATGAGGGGGTATTTATAGCCAAGGGTGAAACTATCCCTTATGACTGTTCAACATCCATGATGATTGTTTGACTTTCATGACTTTCTAGATTACATGACTCTTCAGATTACAAGTGGGTGTCTTCGACTTCCACGTTACATTACATTGATTGACAAAAGTATGGACCATAGTAGCGATGTGGATGACATGAATCGACATGACAATGATCGTATGTTCATGCTGCTATTGGTGTGCATGTCGAGTTGTAGTGTTTCTAAGTGACGCTTGTCCTCTTGGTGTATCACAGCTTCACCTCTACATGAAAAGGTGTGTGAAGTCCTCAATGGTCATTGGGTTTGCCCGATGTTTCATGTGCGCATTACTCATCACTTGCACTTTGGCATGCATGACATGTCTGTCTGTTCATGAAAATGTATCCTTGCACGTTCATTCATTTCTCCATCTGCGAACACATCCTTGCATGTTTGTCTATTCGCGAACACATACTTGCATGTTCATTTGTTTGTGAACACATCTCCTTGCATGCATCATTTTTTCATTCATTTGTCTATTTTCGAACACATTTCCTTGCATGCATCATTCCTTTGTCCATTTTCAAACACATCCCTTTTCATGTACTCTCCTTGGTCATCCCATATGTCGCCATGTCATGTTTGTTCACGCACCTATATCTACAATCACTCATAATGCGATGACATCAAATCCATAAACCTCCTAGTCTACCATGATACATGGTCGTTCTTTTTTCAGATGCCGATGACCGGGAGAGACGACAAGCCTACGAAACTGCACGAGGAAAGTTTCAAGATGGGATGCAAGATTGAGGAACTGCTGGTGAAAATTGCACAAATGTCAATCCGGCTTGAAATGGACAATCTGGATCGGTAGTGACTGTTCGTGGGCAGCAGAGGATCTTGGCAGTGAAAACTACGCAATTCTTGGGGGGGAGATAGCTGCGGGGTCCAAGAGGCTTGGCAGCAAAAACTACACAATTCATGGAGGGAGCTGGCAGCGAGGTCTAGGAGGCTTGGCAGCAAAACCTGCGCAATTCCTGGAGGGAGATGGCAACAGGCTATAGGGTTCCTGGAGCCAAAAGATGTGCAATTACTAAGAGGATGGCCTGTTGAACACCCCTGTGCAGTTTCAGAGTTGAGCAGCATTTTGGACTGCTAAGGAGCTTGTGCAGAAATCTGTGCAATTTTCTGGGTGAGCAACTGACCAACTCAGTAGGTTAGTCACTGGAAAAACTACACAATTCTTCAGGGGAGACAGGGACTAACACTTGGTGTCTATCTGGCTTGTCTGTGTAATTTTCTCAGTCACTATAGTGGGAAAGGTCTGCAGATTTAACGTAATTTTCTAGGGGATTGAGTCACAAGGTCATTGCCCAATCAAACTCTCTAGTTGACTAGCACGAGGGTTGGTTGATCAGCTTGCGGGTAGCGCATATTGAAAAGGCTTGTTAGGCACTTCTGCGTTGTTCTGGGCGACAATCAGTTGAGTCGATTACAAGGTGGAAATCCAACTGTTAGAGGGTGATCAGGTCGTCAGAACTTCAGAAAAATTACTAAGTGTATGTACTAGTGAATTTGTGCATACACGACATTGTGAACACAACTCAACACTACTTGACGACAAGACACCTTAGCCAATCAAGACAATATATGATCAACATGACTAACTGATGGTGCAAATGACAACCCCCATGTTTGTCATGGATCATTGAATGACCGCAACGATGCTTGCGCAACAGTGTATACGACTTCGTGTGTGAGTTCGATAAATGTTTACAAAGCGAACCCAGCATGTACACATGAAGCTAAGACCTTGTGCATGACCAGTGCATGGTTGCAAGCATGACATGGTGACGAACATGCAAAAAAATTGTCTGTTGAACACTCAAGCAAAGAGGGTGAAAAGACTCACATGAACCCACAGGGTGAGCACGATTGATTGTAAACATCAAGTAAAAAACTCAAGGGAGGCTCCAAAATTTGATGCAAGCCAAAAATTTAGGAGGGTGTTGCAGATGCTACAACACCTGTTGACACACTGGTAGAATTCCAACTTCTCTGTTTTGGTTCATTGAAAGCATTGGGCCTTCGTCTTTCAGGGTGTATTGAATCGATATGTAGGTTACTATGGCTTCCCCACTTACCCCATGGATAGACATGGTTCACCTTTTTCCAACTCAGTGAAACACAACAAAAATTTCAGCTTGATCACAATGTTTCGAAATCGGGAAGGGTGGTTTGGCTCATGAGATAAAAAAATTCAGAGTACAAGTTTTCATCTCTAGTGTTGCCCGACTACCAACAGGCCTAGACACTACCCCAACAAAGTCATGCAGGACCACACACATTTCTCCACTTTCAACGAGCTTGGTCATTACCCTGGTGGAGCTGCATGCTTCACCTCTTTGCGCAGGAAGCCTTTCTCTTCTTTTTCCTTTATAGTTTTTAAAGAGGACTGTGCATAGGCACTTATTTATTTTTTAGGTGGAAGAGGGATCCTGAATTATTGAAAGCAGAAGAGGTTGTTCATTCAAAGAAGCATGTAAGACATCTGACATGGATTTCCTCGTTTAGATTTTCCAATTCTCTGTTTCTACAAGTTGGATGAGCTTGATCACACAAGGTAGAAGACTGAGTACAGGCATGGGGTTTCCTAGTGTGGACAAAGATTCATCGCTGGACCTAATCTTCCCTTTCAAATGGCTCGTATTTCCCATCAATACTTCATCAACTGAAGGTTATAACCAAGCACAGAGAAGATGGACATGGGACTGGCCAAGTGATGCACTGTCAGAAGTCTCATAATATCTTAGCCACATACTCATTCAAAAGCCAGAAATTAGTAGAGGGAAGTCCTTATTTCCAGAAAACAAAAATATCAAGGTACCAAAGAAATAAAACAAAACGAAACAAAAATACTAAACAAAGAAAACAAAGAGAAAAAACAATAAGCGGTATGTAGACTTTGTACATGGTGCAGAGCGCGGCCCGCCTACTAAAAATAATGTTTTAGCTCTTGGTTGTTGACAGGAAGGTAGTCAATCCTCTTGTCAAGTCATTGTAGACGGTATGTGTGTGGGCCAAGATTCTCATGGATTGTGTACGGACCAATCCATAGGGACTGGAACATGGTATGCTTGCCTTTGTCTTCATGGGGTTTATCAAATTTCAAGACTAAATCACCAACATCGAATTTAACTTTCCTTGCAGACTTCTTATTGAACCATCTCTTGATACGGTTCTAGTGGAGTGTAAATTTTTCTTTCTCTGTCAACCTTTCTTCTTGTAGTTTGTGAAGTGTATCCATCCTACGTTGAGCTAGCATGCAAGGCTTGCCTTGGGGTTGTTGAGACAACTGGAGTGTAGGCAAGTAGATGTTGGGAAGTAGGATGGCTTCTTTACCATAGACCAGGATGTACAGTGAGTTATTTAGAGAGGGTTTGGGTGTTACACGGTCAGCCCACAAGGAATTCGTCAAGGCAAAGTGTTAGTTATGTTTCTTAGAGTAAATGGTCTTTTTTATTATACATATAAAGTTTTTGTTTGTGGACTCTACGAGATCATTTCTCTGCAGGTAGTAGTTAGATGATTATTTAAGCACAATACGATTTTGTAATGAAAAATAATAAAGCTTAAAACATGAAAAGCATGTTGCATTATCAAACACAAGTGATACTGGAACGCCAAAGCATGAGATGATGTTCTACTGGAGCAAGCTGATGACTTCCTGATCGTTCACTTGCTTGAGTAGAACTATTTTTATCCACAGCATGAAGTAATTAGTTTTGTCATAATGTAGCGGTGATGTTTCCCCAATGATGTGTAGACCTCATTGTTGGAATGATTTAGTCACTGCAACACAGTGCAGTGGGGCTACTGATCTTCGTGTTCTGTCGTGCATCCCTGACAAACTAAGCACTTGCAAACATAACCATGCGCATCCTTGAATAATGTGTGTTATAGCTCCAAATCTCACTCTTATGGTTTGTGATGCTGTACTCATGGCCTAGGGAAACCCCTCCTTCCAGACCTGGTCCTAAAATTTAAAAAACAGTGTTTTATCACTTACACACGACATTTCCCTGAGTTAAACGCATGTATACGCGGGTATGTGTATAGCCAACCCACGTGTATGTATTAAAACACTTAAAAAATATAACACTCCTTATTTTTGGGCGGAGATCGTGGGTTTTACCTGCTAATCACCTGTTAGTGCCCGTGGCCCAACTGTTCCCAACCAACTCCTAACTAAAAAATTACTTTGGAGATGGTATAAAAAGACCTCAAAGGGAAGGCCTAAGGGAGGAGAGAAGAAAGAAAGGTTATTATGCTGAGATTTTTCCCTTGAGCAGGTCTGAAGTGCCTTGTGCCTTCTACACTTCCCCCATTTTGTACAAGGAACCTTTGTTTCCTTGTGTGTTGATGTTCATCCACCATTTATGACATCATGGAGAGAGTCATGGAAGGAGTTTTGTTAGAGGCTTGAGGCTGGAATGGATCCGGAAGGAAGCTTTGCTTGGAGCCTGATGAAGGTGACTCAGGTGAAAATATTCCTTTTTATGTACTTTATTTGTCTATAATAAAAGAAACACATGTCTTGGTTCCTGAAATGAATCTTCTTTATGTTAATGATATTCATGTTTAGAATTCAGATGTAAATTGTTGTTTGGATTTCATAACTAACTACCTTTCTTTATAACATGAAAATGGTTTATTTATAATTTTTTGTCCATGTACTGTTGTATTCTTTGAATTGGTTGTTTAGCAGGACAAAAGAGAAGAAGGGAACTCCAAGAAGGGTTTGGACCCTAAACGCCTTCTCGAACGTAGGACCAAAGGTACGTACCCTTATCATAGAATTTGCTTATAATAGCATAATGGTTGTATGAATGTATGTTTATTTGAATAGATAACTTTCAGTCTGCTAGGGTTTCAACCCAAAAAGCCCTAGGGGAACATTTCCCTCTATCAATGTGGGTCAGTAGAAACTGGCTCGCATAACTTTTTGTGCAGTGGTATTTCTCGCGATGTGACCCTTCACTACTCTGTCATGCAAATCTTGAAACACCTTCGCTGATTCATGTGCCCCCAGGTGATGAGCCCTAGAAATGGGTAACTATATGGGCTTATTTTGCCTATTATTTTCATTTAATCCACCATTCTCCACAGTTTTGAGCATGTTTTTGAATATATTTATGTCAATAGAGTGAATGGGGGTAGTAACTTTGCCACATAGTCTAATGAGTGTTTATTGCAGATTTTTGGACATTTTTGGACCAAGACCAAGCATTTATGAGCAGATTGGCAACAAAACTCGATGAAATAGGGCTAAGGACTTATAGGAGGGGTGTCTCTTACATTAAATGACCCCTTGTCACACGGAATGAGTCGATTTTGTGGACAAGATCGACCTCCCTAGTATCTAAAGATATCTAGTGACAAGCAAGCCAATCAAAAACTATCTTTCCCTAAATATGCAATTATAAACAAAGGCAAACAAGTGTTTTAGGCCTACCTTGGGTCCAATGCAAGTTTGTGGAAGCTTTGCTCCTTTGATCCAAATGAGCTCCCTTGTAATGAATTTGCAAACACAAACAACCAAACAAATTAAATAGCACCTGAAAAGCCAATATCATAAAGCTTACTTATCATGATGATCAAGGAATTCATGAAACAAATGACATAAGACAATTTGTTGAGAAAAATGAATCTGATTGTATTAATTCAAATCAAAGAAGAACTTTACAACCTGTGCCTTGATGCTGTACAAGCTCCTCCCAGTGTCTAGCAAGAAGTCTCCTCTGCTTTGACAAGTTTCACTCTCTTCCCAATGAAGCCAAAAATGTATGTGATCTCTCCTCTCAAGCTTAACTAGGAAGTCTCAATTCCACCAGCATTTACCCTAAAAAATGTTCAGCTTCTAACCTCTCTAGCAACCAGCCCAATGCCTTAATTTATAGTGCAATGGGGGGAAGTTACTAAGTCCTCCTTCAAAGGGATAAAGCCCTCCTTCAAAGGGATAGCTCCTCTCATCAAGGGATTAGCTCCTTCTCTTTTGGGATGCATGAACCACCTAAGAGCGAACAATCCACGTTAAAATTCCTTCTAGAATCATCTAGAATTAACCCAAAGTGAGTTTTTTATAATAAACTTGCGCCTTTTTGACTTCCACAGGGTTCCGTACCCACTCCTTTAGAGACAGAGCGGGCAGGTCCACAGGTAATGTGAACAGGGGGTGCGGGACCACAGGCAACAGTGAGAGAAAGTGCGGAACCATAGTTTTGTTGATTTTAATGTCTTTCTCTCATTTTCAAAGCTTGACATGAAGAGCTGAGGTCTGGGACTTGCTTAGGAGGACAGTATAAGTGATGATAGACCCATACTGATTGCAAATAGTCAAGGTGACAAGATTTTGTGTAACAGATTGCCCCCTAAAGTGCGAAGTTTGTAGTAGATGAGGATTTCATTTATTATCTAGGAAGAGTGAAGTACTTTATCATTTCAAGGATCATCTTTTGGAGAGCCCAGTTGGAACCTATAAAAACATTCAATGCAAAATATATATATGAGATCATATCATCGCTGAGGTAGGCATTCCCATACTCAGATCAAAACTGACTAGAAAACTAACTACTGCTCCGATATAGGAATGATCTTGTAATACATCACAAGTATAGACACAGTATGGATGCAGCCATCTATTTATAAATAGCCCACTGTATAATGAATACAAAATTCCTCACAGCCTCAATGGTGGAAACTAGAGCCAGGGTCTTCATTTCTACCTCTCGAAATAGTATGATTCTATCCATGCGAATGAATGTGTTGAAGTCGAACATGGTAGAAACCACTTGATTACTAGTCAATGATGTAAACTATTAACAAGTGTGAGAGAAACCACCAGTAATGTCAATGGCTCTCAAAGTACTTAGTACAATCCATCAGATGTGAATAGATGTCTTGATGTTGAACATGTCACGGAATCCTTTGATCAAAGGTCAATGATGCAACCTATCGTCGAAGGCGAGAAACCTGCCATTGAGGCATGCAGATCCCAAGGTACTGACGATTTCTAAATCATCTTTCTAGATAATGAGCTCAAGTCGATAGAAAGCGATCCGTTGTAGGCAAGCCCACAAGACGAAATCATAGATCAAGTTTGAAGAAATTTAGTTGCAAGGACTGACTCAGGGATGGTCAAGATGGATGACAAATATTTTGCAGATGAATGGCTTATTTGCACTGACCTCTTGAACACATAACGACACAGCAGATGGTTTGGTGACAATTGACCCAAAGTTAATACCCAGAAACTAGCTAAAGACTTTCAATGTGGTTTGATCAACTGTTAGGCAAAGGATTTCCCAACCCAGGTGAATAAAATTGTCGTGTTCAAGAGTGGTTACGAAGCATGAAAAATAGGCTCATTTTTCTCTCTTTTCCCCAACCATTTCTGGCAAGTACCTCTTTATTTTTGACAAGCTTGAGGAGGATAAAATTTTCTTGATTATAAGCTCATCCTTCGGATGAGTCCAACTTAGTTTAAATTCAAACCCTAAGAAGGAGTGGTTCGTTCCTATTTGTAATTGAACAGGTCCTTTACTGTTAAATTTTAACGAGTCCAGTATAGGAGAAACTCGGCGTTTTTCAATTTTAGAGAGTCTGAAAAAACTTAAGAAGACTCCAGGGTTGACCTTTTTCGTAATTGTGTCTCCCAAGCCCCAAAAAGTAAAAAATATTACTTGAGAGAACCGCTTGATCATTACGACCAAGGAGTACTTTTCGCAATTAGTGCCTCTGATCTAAAAAAGTAAAAAAGCAATCAAGGACACATCGTTTTATAACCAATATCAAATTTGAAATGACAAAAATCTGGTAATCTTTTCATGTTTTTACGGTCAGAAAAAGAGTTTTAAGTGGATCGTCTTTTTAGTTCCATTTTAACGAGTTTAAAAAGAAAAACTCGGCGATCTTTTCATGTTTTAGGAGTCAGAAAAGAGCTTAAAGGTGACTCTAATGTTTTTTCATCGAAAATGACCGATTTCGCCTGAAAAATCCGTTATCCTGAAAAAATACTCAAACATTACTCATACCTGTTTAAAATGGATAAACATGCTGCAAAAGTTACCTTTCTAAAGTGAAACATAAACAAATTAACAATTCATTTATTCAAAAAACTTATAAAAAGGGCTTTCGTCAATTCATTTTTACCGTTTGAGATTTGGGTCAGAAAATAGAGCTTTTGGTCAGAAACTTCCCGTGAAGATTGTGGAAAATCCGTCTGTCGGAATCCAGCACCATCTCCTCCAGGTAATCCACATCATCCTACTCTTCAATTTCATCCGTTTCAAATTTGGTTTTAGGGTTTAATTCATTTTTTAGAGGATTTTTAGGCTAGAAACCCATGCGCGGAGGCCTGCAAGCACAACACAGGTAGCCTGCGGACCCCGAATTTTTCTCAATGGGGAAAAAGTCAGGGGTCTGCACCTGCCATGAAGGCAAGGTGCGGACCCATGCACTGTCTCTAACAGAGAGACTGTGGTCCCCGCAGCAAGGGTTTTTAACCCTAAATCTCTCAAAATTCACCCAAAAATTTCAGTTTTGCATATTCTAATTCACCTTTTTGTTGGATGTAGAGTATACATCATGTTTGATTGGCGAGAACGGGAGCATGAGGACGTAGATCTTGCCATGATAAATCATCAACCTTCGATCAATGCATTGAAGGCATGCGGCTTATACAAATTCTAGGCCATACCTGGCATGAGAACCCAGGTGGACTTTCTGCAGTGACTGGGAGACAGGTGGAGCATACAGGACCAGTGGTTCTTCATTGGTGGCCACCAACTCGAAATGGAGCCGGCAGACATATACTTTTTGACTGGTTTGCCTAAGAGAGGTGAACACTTGACTCTATTCGGGACTAGGCTAGGTGGCCAGTCTGTTGATAGCCTCCGGATAGAGTTCTGTAACAACCAGACTAGAGACAAAGGGATAAACATCAAAACCATATCCCTTCCTGAACTCATGGTAATCGCATTTACTATTACCAGACCTTGCGGGAGTTTAGCACTACATATAGCCACTGGATCCCAGATGCGGATGACAGTTGACTGCTTTCGAGGCACCATGTTCAACTGGTGCAATGCTGTGTTGGCTAATGTAAAACGCCAACTGACTAGAGCCAAGAACGGACAACTGAAGACCTTTGGATATGGTGCTTTAGTTGTGAGCTTTGGTTTGGAGAGGGTCCCAATGTTGGTCCCACAACACCTCACTGTTGGAGCTGGACTTCCTCGAGAGCCCAAACTGATGCGATGGGTTGCAGTTATGGCCCATCATCCTGATGAGGGGACAAAGGTCGTTCAATTCAAACCTAAGTATTTCCATTGGTTGGAAAACCAGGTTTTTGCTATTCAGGACTTTCCTTATGCTGGGGTATATTTTCTCGGTGACCCAGTCATGGCTCTTCCACCAGGAGAGTAATGGGATGACTCAGGTAAAATTATTTTCAACATTTTCCTAATTTATTTATTTTTTGTTTTTATCTCGTCCCAAAATTGATAGTAAAAGTTTCAAATGTAGATGCGGGCCCAGAGCGACCAGCCGCTCTCCGGCCTTACGAGAGGAAACAACCAGTTGCAGCGGCACCAACCCCACAGGACGAATCAGCAGAGACCTTGGCCAAATTGGAGAGCCACCTAGAGCGCTTGACAGTAGACATTCCAAAGACCAGCATAGATGACATTCCTCGTCGACTACAACGCTATGTGATTGGGGTCCCAGGACCTTTTAGGAGGTTCCTTTGTAAGGTGGCCCGTACAATGGTTTCTTATCGAGATCATCACCAGTGACAGGATGATCACCTATTGTAGACACATATGACATTTTTTGCTTTTTGTACTTATCATTTTTGTCGATCATAAGGTGTTTATCAACCTATGATCGAGGACGATGTATATTTTGACACACTCCTATATTATACTATATCACTATTCCCGGCTTATCTTGTAAAACATGTTATGGAATGTTATTAAATTTATTTGTATGATTATTGAAAATGTCTACTTAACATTCGAGAAGCAATTGCATCTGCCAATGTATTTAAATATCTTGGAATATGCTAATATTCAATATAATCAAATTCACATTCCAAGAGAGGCACTCTCAAAAATAATCTTAATAACACTGGATTTCTAATGGCCTATACTCTATTAAGCTATAATACAACAAGTTCAAAATCTAACCTCACTATCAAACTCCGAATCCCAAATGAAATAGATTCAGATAATAACTCAATCACTACACTATACTCTCCAATGTTGTTCGTTGTTTGACCGAGGCTTACCCCATGCATAGATACCAACTCGTCAGAGGATGAATAGATAACCCAAGCTGCGGAAGAAATGTTCTGTGTATTACGACAAGCACCATCAGCAAAACCATTGTATGTTTGGAGAGGCGTCGACATCTACAATATCAAGAGTAAAACGAAGATAAGCAGGAATAATGACAAAAGACACTCTCTAAGCTAAGCAAACTTTCTAATCTAAAACACACCAGCTAGAAAGAAAACATTAACCTAACTAAAAATCTCCACAACCATTTTTAAGCATAATACCTCTTCAGGTAAAGACCATATCTGGGTTTACCTAAAGAGACCCCGTCAAAGTCTACCAATTCATAGGCCCCTTTTGCCAGCTTTCGCTAGACAACATAAGGACCATGCCACATAGGCACGAATTTTCCAGCACCTAATTTATCATTTGCTTGATCATACAATAAGACTACATCTCCTTCTGAAAAATTTCGAGGGGTCACATTTCAATCATGCTGAGCTTTTATACAATTTGCATGAGTTTTGATCGCTAATGCAGCATCACGTCGATTCTCATCTAGCTGAGCCAAGTATAAAAAACGTTTTTTCTCTTCGGAAGTGGCTAGAAGTAACTCGATGGCCATTCGCAATGATGGGATTTCACATTCAATGGTTAACACAGCTTCCAGATCATAAACTAGTTGGAAAGGAGTGAACCTTGTTGACGTTTTTACTAAGGTTCGATACGCCCAAAGCGCTGGAAAAAGCATGTTATGCCAATTCGACCTATGAATCCCAATGATTTGTCATATCATGATGACTAGAACTTTGTTGATGGCTTCAACCAGACCATTAGCTTGTGGATAATATGGAGTTGAACTATCGTGACGCAAGCCAAGCTGGCTTGTAAGTTTAGTCATCATAACGTTTCAAAAATGATGCCCATGATCAGTGATAATCGCTTGTGGAACACCAAACCTAGCAATTATATGATCGAACATGAAAAATGCAATTGTTTTGCCATCTGCCTCAAATGTAGGCATCGCCTCGGCCCACTTGGTAAAATAATCTACCGCAGGGATGATATACGCATGCCCCCCGGCCGAGTGAGGGTTACATGTAATAAAATCAATACCCCATTTTGCAAATGGACCGACAACAATTATAGGGTGGAGAAGAGCAGGTGGAGCGTGCATCTTTCGATCAAAAATTTGGCAGTTGTGGCATTTTCAGACCACGTTAATACAATCTTTAAACAAAGATGGCTAGAAGTAGCCAACACGCAATATCTTTTGGGTTGTGGCATACCCAGACATATGACTGCTACACGCTCCAGAGTGACAGTCATTTAGAACCCTTTCAGCTTCCTCATGAGTTAAACAACCTCGAAAAACAGAGTCTGCCCCACGACAATAAAGAGTATCTCCAATAATTCTGATTTGTTGGGACTGGAATTGTATTTTTCGATGTTCTCACCTTGAAATTTCTGGCCGAAAGGATTGGGTCTGGAGATAAACAATGATATCCCCATACCATGGATCTAAAGTGCTGATTAGAAACGAGGATTCGTCCGCAATGGGCTCCTCTGCCACAGTTTCCATGTCAGCACGAGGGAAGTCACACATTAACTCTGCAAAAACTAAAGATTTCTTCGACTTAGACTTTTCAAATTCCAAGTTGAACTCTTGCAGGATCACAATCCCTTTGGAGTACTTGCCCCCTAGCAATTGCTTGGTCAAAATATAGATCATAGGGTTGCAATCAGAAATTACTGTAGTTTTACGTAGTAAAATGTAATGAAAAAAATGTTGGACAGCTTGAACAGCTGCCAATGCCAATTTCTCCACATGTGAGTATTTTAGCTCTGTTGGATTTAAAGTTAGGCTAAGGAAATATATCACATGTTCAGTACCGAAATCATCTTCCTGAACTAAGACCATTCCAATGGTGGAATGTGAGGCGGCGAGATACAAGAAGTAGTCCTAGTTGTAGTTGGGAGGATGCAATAACGGTGCATGGGTCAATGCGTGTTTTAGTGCATCAAAAGATTTATCAGCTATCTCATCCCAAAAGAATGGAGCATTATGTTTCAACAACCGGGTAAAACCCTTTGTGATCTCAGTGTAGTTAGGAATGAATCGATGTAAAAATTTTGCTTTCCCTTGCAAACTTTGGAGTTGGCAAAGACTCGAAGGAGGAGGCAATTTGACAATAGCTTCAACCTTCGAGGGATCGACGCGAATGCCGGCTTTTGAAATAGAAAACCCTAGTAACCGACCTGTTTCTATACAGAAAACACACTTGTGTGGATTCAACCTAATCCAATAATTCCTACACCTCATAAATATTGCTCGTAAATGGATGAGATGATCAGCTCAATGTAACGAATGAGCAGGAAAATCATCGAGATAGGGTTGCACAATGTGCTTGATGTCATGAAATGCATAAGACATGGCCCTTTGAAAAGTTTCCCTGACGTTCTTGAGCCCAAAAGGTAATTTGCAATAAGAAAATGTACCCCATGGACAAATGAAATCCATTTTTGGTTGATCAGCAGGTAGAATATTGATTTGATTGTATCCAGAAAAACCATCCATGAAGGAGAATATTTCGCTGCCGGCACAATCATCAATGATTTGATCGATATAGTGAGTTGGGTAATTGTTCTTTGGACAGGCTTGATTAATGTCCCTATAATCAATACATATTCTTATTATCCCTTGCTTCTTGTTAACAGGAACAATATTCGATACCCAATCCGTTAATAGAATCGGATAAATGAAACCTGCTTTGAGTAATTTTTCAACTTCTGCTTTAATAGCAGCAACTTTTCGTGGGTGGATCTGACACAAACGTTACCGGAGGGGTTTAGCATCCGGGTAAGTCTTGATTTCATGAACAACAATTGCAGGGTCAATTCCTGGCATTTCCTCATATGACCAGGCAAACACGTCGTGACATTCTTGAAATAGGGCCTTATATGTTTGAATTTCATCTTCTGTACAAGAGGCACCTATATGAATGTTTTCAACAATTCCAGGCTTAACCGAAATATCAATAGGAATAGTTCGAGAAATGTTTCCCAAATTTAACTCTGAATCAGGATTATTCATTGGATTCTGAGGTTCCTTGACATATTCAGTCGTAAAAATAGATGAAAAATCATTTTCAAAACAATCACTCTCGGGTAAAAACGAAGATCTATGATGAAGATCTTCCCATGGTAAATCATTTACACATAGAATTTAACGAATTTGCTCATCAGTGTGAACAAGTTCAGAAAATGTTGTTGAATCTGAGTTTGATGTTGAAAGTGATTCCTCATGGACCACATTCATTAAGTCAATTTTGGTTGAAGATTTGTCGGAAAGCGACTGCATGGCCTAATACGCAATTTCATATGGACTCAAAGGCATAACATCACCAAATGAGTCTATCTCAGATTCAGAAGGTACGATCCAAGGATCATCATAAAAAATAGTGTTTGACAAAATCATATGAATGGTTGCAGTAGAAGACGATGTGTTGATAGGAGGAAAAGGAAAAGTTCCCAGTAAACCAACATCTTTAACTAGTCCTACTCCAACATCCTTATACGGGATAGTCGTTTTCCCAACATGCTGAATACTTTCAGAAGAGGCTGGGTCGGATGAAAAGTAAGTCGGCTGGTCTATTGTTATGATCTTTCCATTATGAAGGAACTTTATAAGCTGAAAGACCGATGAAATGATAGCTGTCATAGTGTAAGACCAACTACGACCCAAGAGAAGGTTGTAATTTAGAGGGGCATCTACCACCTCCACATCCAGATTAACAGTTTTTCCTTCTACCCCTATAGGTAAACCCTGTAGAATGCCAAAAGGATGAAACCAACGGCCATAAAAGGCCTTTAGAATCGTCAGGGATTGATTTAGCGAAGGAGAACCAAGCAATCTCCAACACTATATCGACATAATACACGTTGAGGCTCCCTCATCAATCACAGTCCTATGAATAGGTCTATTTTTGACTAACACTGGGATCTAAAAAGCCATTTGATGAGGTAAGCACGGTGTACTATTTTCTAGATCGAAAATTATAAGGTTCAAGTCCTGAATGTCAACCGCTCCTATACCCGACAAAAGTAATTTACGTTGTGCTGGACATGATTGCAGCACTTCCAAAGCTGACATTACTGAAGGTGAAACAGCTAAATCTTCAACAATGTTATAGTTCTAAGCCGCTCTCGCATGTGGATTGAAAGCTAACTTTTGAAGTATACCCTTGGCGGGCGGTTTGATTACTAAGTCTGGGTTAGGTTTCTCGATCTGTAGCAGATCAGAACCGGGAGATGAGGTTGATGGGTTAGAATGAGAAGATTCTGCTTCTTTACCATCAACAGGACTTTTACTTCCATAATCATGTGATCGAGTCACAATCCTAACATGGGACATCATCAATATGGGTTCTTCGTTGGCATTTGGGGAAGAACCTATCATCTTACTGTCTTGACTTGGAAAAGGATCCTTCAAAATAGCAGGTGTTTGGGAACCTTTGACAATTTTCGCAACCTCTACACGATCAGGGCAGTCTCTTGTAAAATGCTCTTCGTCACAAATGAGACAAGGATAATGAGGTTTACGTTTCTCATCATTTTATTCCGCTTTTTCTGGTTTCTCTTTTTCTGGGGATTTTCTCATGGAACGTACCTGACTACGTATAAACTAAGTCAAGGTACTGTGCTTGAGCAATTACTTGCTCCTCAGTAATGACTCTGGCCTTGGCTACATCCTGAGTGATCTTTGGCAGTAAAGATTTTACAAACCATTCAGCTAAGATCTGATCCGGAATAAAAACCTTCACTAAATGTCGTCGACGTCTCCACTCATGAATGTGATATGAAATGTAGGTGGATGTCAACTGCTTTAATGAAGTTAATAATTCCGTGCCATTGTCATATCTTATTGGCAACTGAAAATGAGTTAAAAACGAAGTAGCTAACTGATTAAAGTTATAAAAAGTGGCTCGCGGTAACTCAATGTACCACTTGGCCGCAAGACCAATTAGAGTGCGCTGGAAAAGCCTTAAATGGATTGAATCATCTGAAATGGAATTAGACGCACACCAGAGGTGATAAGTCATCACATGGTTCGACAGTTCCTCTCCTGATTTGCCTTCAAACTTAGGAATATCACTAGGAAAATTATTCGACATTGGCAGCCAAAACGGAAGATAGTTAATTGGATCGTTTGTAAGGCACGACAAGTCACGCAAGTCTAAAGTTGCGATAAACAGTAATTGACGATTAGGGTCCCTAAAACTCTGGGTCATGAGACCAGCCGCAGGAGGAGGATATCCAGGATAGCTAGGAATTTGAATTGCATTTGGGATATTATATCCTCCCGGAAAACTAGGATTAACCAAACCGTACTGGGGTTGTTGAGGTTGTTGATATGTATACCCAGGGTACGGTTGATACTGATAGACTGGCTGCTGCACAGCAGGACCAAATTAGTACTGTCCCTGGTACGGTTGATAAGTAAATTGAGGTTAGCTTGTGACATCCGTACTTGGACCAGGTTGTCCTACAGGCATTTGAACCGAATTTTGAATCATGGATCCAGACTGAGGTAAAGATGTCTGAGGAGTTGATACAGGAACAGCAGAAACCGGAGCCGTCGATACTCTAGAAGTAGGTGGGGTAGATTGAACAGATGTTGCAGCAGTTTCAGCAACCGTTTGAGGTGGAGTACGAGGCGTACTAGGCCCAGGCTGAGAAACTACCGAAGGTGCAAAAGTTTGAATAGTAGACTGGACCGAGTGCTAGGGTGAACCAGAAACTAAGGGTTGTCCAGTTTGAGATGTCAACTGTACATTCAATTGCAAGACCTGTTGAGTTTGAGATGGATCCCACACTAAATTTATTCCGAGGTACAGGCCCATAACAGGTTGAGAATATTGAGGACCATAACCAGGTTGAGGGTAGGGTTGATAATTCAACGGTACATTTCCAGATCCTTGAACATATGATTGACTGGAAGGTGGTTGGTAACCTTGAGGCATGTACTGATACTGGGGTTGACCTTGAGGTACATATTGATACTGGGGTTGACCTTGAGGTACATATTGAGTCTGGGGTTGACCTTGAGGAACGTATTGTCCAGTAGGTATGTAGAGTCCTTGAGGTTGCCCCCTCAGGCGCAAATTGGGTACCTTGAGGTTGCCCCCCAGGTGATACTTGAGGACTTTGAGGCTGCCCCCCAGGCGGTAACTAGCCACCTTGAGGTTAAGGATTAGGAATAATACCTGACATCATGAGAATATCTTCTACACTCAATGACTTAGTTCCATTATTTCCAGTTAATAACCCTTGTTCAATAGGTTGAGGAGATTCTCCCGAAAAAGTACCAGAAAGTGACTGATACCCAGAGGGAACAGAAGGACCGTCGTACAAAAAGGTTTATGGAGATTCAGAAAACATGGATGACTATCTTGACATATCTAAAGGAGGATAGTAACCCCTAGGTGTTGGGTGATAAGGAATACGAGGTGGTGAAAAACATAGTCTCGAGTTTTCCAAAAAGTTAGTCAATGAAAGATACCAAGCACTGCTCCTAGGTGGACTATAAAAGATTGATTCATGCTCCCTAAGCTCTATAGCAGGTTGATTTTCAGGGGTAGGGATGCCTACTTCTTCTTCCAAAGTAGCAAGTTCCTCAATAGCTATTAATCCATACGGAAGATTTTTGGTAATTATTCTTTCTACCCTGGGTGAACCAGGACCACTAGAAGTTGGAGAGGTAAACCTCGATGTTGGAGTAGTAGCAAATTCAATTTCAGGTTTAGATATTTCAGGCTCCTCACCTAAATCACTAGTAGATGAAACACTACCAGTAACTTCGGAAATAGAAACAGATTGTGGATTATAATCTGCCACTGGAGCTTGAAAATCAGGATGTACCACTAAAGAAGACTCTCCTTCTTCAGGTGACCCTACTCTACTGTCTCTAGGAGTAACAAGGGCTCGTAGCCCTTCAGGTTGGCTTGGTGAAAACTCAGGAGGTTGGCCCCGAAGTCTACGAGACTTCCTTGGTAATTCAGCCACGGTTAAATATTTTAACTACTTCACACGCAAACAAAGAAAAATCTCAATGAAAACCACCTAAAGTCTCTAAAGAACCAAACAAATTTGAATCACACGCCTAAAGAATCTAGGAGATCAAACCACACACAAACAATAACTTTCTGTACTGAAAACACTAGTTGGTGATGAAATCCAACGTTGCAGTGTTTAATATAGAAATGGCAGTTGGAACAGTTACCCCGACAATCTGCTTAATGAATAGACTGGCACAAGTTCCTCCACTAAACCATCTCGAGTGAAGAGAACCCCCTAGAAAATCCAAGTGAGTCTAGCCAATGTCTGCTCTAGGTATAGTGCAATATTCCCACCACTGTCACCTTATGAAGAATCCTATAGAATATGGTCACTATGGTTACCAATGGAAACAAATATACCTGGGGGAACAGTCTACGATCCGATACGCACGCAAGGGCAGAGTAACAAGCTCAATCCCCTTGAAAGCTCCTTGACATAATCCAAGGTTTACCAACAAGTGACCCCAGGCTCCTCGACAATGGTTAATCCGAGGTTTACCGCTTTTAATATGTGAATATTTGGCATCGTTCCCAATGAGGAAGGATTGATTCCCACACTGGTTCGGACATGATCTCGTGTTTCTCCTTTAAGAGGAGCTTTCCCAGAGCATAAATGTAACAATTGGATTTTTCTCCTACCACAAGATACAGCTACTTGTTTGTTTTACTGTCTTGGAGAGTTAATTACTCCCTACTCCAAGACACTAGCCTAAGCTATGTTGGTGTAATAGAGCCCTAGAAACAAAAAAGATTACTAGATAGATTTTACTTTAAGTGTTATTTTTTATTGGTTTTTGTTTAAGTCAAGAGATGCGGAGATGAAACTTGTGGTGTGAAGACTCGACTCGAAATCACTAAAAAATGCAGTTAAGATGATTAAGTAATCTTTTCCCTTCAATGAATTTCTAGCTAGGAAAGAGTTTGAGAATGCAAATGCTTGTAAACACAAATCTTTCTTAACAAACAAATTAAAAGAAGAGATTTTTGTCTTTTCCAATGCACTCAAAGCGAGACAACTAGTTATATTCACAAAAATTTCCCTTTTCTTTCAAACACTCAAATACTACAAAAACAAACTTTTTCCAAAAGAGATTTTATTTTTTATTTTTTATAAAACACTCAAAACTATGGAAAAATGAAATCTTGAGATCTATAAACTATAAAAAACTATTTGAAGTAAAATCTTACAAGATGTCTTTTTCAAGGATGTTTTACTTAGCTATAAGCAAACTAAGGACTAATTTTTCCAGAATCACAAATCAGTCAAAAAACAACCAATTTTTGTTTTCTTTTCTGAAAATGAAATCCAAACTTTTAACACAAGTCTTTTTGAAGTTCCACAAAGAGAAAACACAAGATGGATTCCTCAACAAAGGTAGATTTTGCAAATGGTCAGACTCATAAGAAGGCCAGTAAAAACCAAGGTGATCTGAGGCTTCTACAACTTCTAAGCTCTGAGTTACTACAAGACCAAAATGAAAATCAAGCCCGGCAACCAAACTTCTAGGAATTTCACCTAAAACCCTAACACCAATGGAATTAACCTAAGGAAAGTTCCTGACAAGTCACATGCAGGTCTGGATAGGGGATAACAACACCTAAACAAAAACTAAGCTGACTAAAAGAGAAAATCTTAAGTTTTTCAAAATTTTAGCAGGGTCCGCAGGCCCACAGTTCACACAGGTGCAGTACCGCTCTGTGCGAAAAGAAAAAGTGCGGTTAGGTCTGCACTGTGTTGCAACCCAAGGGTGCGGTCCTCTCCCAAAGTTATGAAAAACAAAAAATAATCCTAGATCTACTAAATCTACCCAATTCCACACACAACAAGCCAAAAATAGAAACAAAAACACAGTTTCTCAGGTCAAAGTAAAAACAATGAAAAATCAAGTCCCTAGTATGGTCGCCATTTTGTCACACGGGATGAGTCAATTTTGCGGACAAGATCAACCCCCTAGTATCTAAAGATATCTATTGACAAGCAAGCCAATCAAAAACTATCTTTCTCTAAATATTCAATTATAGACAAAGGCAAACAAGTGTTTTAGGCCTACCTTGGGTCCAATGCAAGTTTGCGGAAGCCTTGCTCCTTTGATCCAAATGAGCTCCCTTATAACGAATCTGCAAACACAAACAAGCAAACAAATTAAATAGCACCTGAAAAGCCAATATCATAAATCTTACTTATCATGATGATCAAGGATTTCATGAAACAAATGACATAAGACAATTTGTTGAGAAAAATGAATCTGATTGTATTAATTCAAATCAAAGAAGAACTTTACAGCCTGTGCCTTGATGTTGTACAAGCTCCTCCCAGGGTCTAGCAAGAAGTGTCCTCTACTTTGACAAGTTTCACTCTCTTCCCAATGAAGCCAAAAAGGTTGTGATCTCTCCTCTCAAGCTTAACTAGGAAGTCTCAATTCCACCAGCATTTACCCTCAAAAATGTTCAGCTTCTAACCTCTCTAGCAACCAGCCCAATGCCTTAATTTATAGTGCAATGGAGGGAAGTTACTAGGTACTCCTTCAAAGGGATAGCTCCTCTCATCAAGGGATTAGCTCCTTCTCTTTTGCGATGCATGAACCACCTAAGAGTGAACAATCCACATCAAAATTCCTTCTAGAATCATGTAGAATTAACCCAAAGTGAGTTTTTTATAATAAACTTGCACCTTTTTTACTTTCGTAGGGGTCCACACCCACTCCTTTAGAGACAGAGTGGGCATGTCTACAGGTAATGTGAACAGGGGGTGGGGGACCACAGGCAATAGTGAGAGAAAGTGCGGAACGAGAGCTTTGTTGATTTTTAATGTCTTTCTCCCATTTTCAAAGCTTGACATGAAGAGCTGATGTTTGAGACTTGCTTAGGAGGACAGTATAAGTGATGATAGACCCATACTAACTGCAAATAGTCAAGGTGACAATATTTTGTGTAACACCCCTTCCTTGAGTTCTCCATCAACAACTTAGAGTACAACAACCCACAAATTATGATTCGAAGGGGCAGCCGAGCAGGTCTAGTGAAGTTGTCTTTATCTGCAGTTTTAGGCAGTCGAGTTCCTAAAGTTTAGGAGGGCTATTGGGAGTCCTCACTTGTATAAATAAGGAGGCTTCAAGCCTCAGTAGGTTAGCCATTTGATAGTCTATTTTCGCACTTTAGTGCAGTCTTGTACTCAACTCATTTTCGAGCTCTTTTTGCAAATAGTTTTGTGATGTAACTATTATTTTTTTATCAATGAAGATGAATCTAGTTTTGAACCAGCACTGATCTTTCCTAGGGGGCTATAACTCTTGGGGTCAGGCCCAGCCCAAGTGCCTAGCACCTCCTTTGTGTATTTATATGTTTTTTCTTGCATTCATGAACTAATTTCTATTGTTTAGGTTAAATCTTGCTTTGTTACTTAGGTTGCTTTTGATGATTAGAATAGTTGTTCTTCCTTGAGGATTGATTAGATTGTTTGCTGCAATAATAGAAAAATATCCCAAAAGGATACCAAGCAGGCCTTGATCTCCTTTCTTCCTCCTTGGGACCATAAATTGAGACCAAGGCACTCTTGTTGCCTCTAAAACACTATTTTTTCTTTCCAATGCAATTGCTAGTATGATATTTCGAGTTGGAGAAATTGACGTCAGTTGTATTTACATGCTTAGATCTGTTCTTATTCAGTTTCCATGGCTTTCTTGCATAACTTCCTGTCCATAAAGTTTTGTTCAACACTTTTCTGGTTTTTAGGTCAGAATTAGGTTAAAATAGGTAAAACTATGTTTTTTTAGTTCTTTCATGGGTCAATTTTGAAAAGTAAGTGTACAGCTTACTTGTAGAATATCCCAACTTATCATTCTCCCATCACACAACCTGCTCCAGTCCATCCCTCAATATTTCCTTGACTCATTCGCCATACTTTCCCAAACTGCCCTAATTTTTGCACTTTTGTGCAAAATTGCTTTCTTGACCTTTGCACAAATCCAACCATCTCTTTCATTTCTGATCTTCATTGATAGAGTCTTAGACCCCTTAACACCTCCACCCAACCTTTATTTCCCTTTTCCGATCGACTTTTTACCTTCTAACCTCCAAAAACCACTTCCGGCCTCCTCCTGTAGAACATCTTGTAGATCCCCTGCAACCACCTGTAGAAGTTCATGCGAGTGATTTTTCGAAGTCTGATCATAATGGAAGTCTCCAGAAGGGTACTAGGGACTTCTCAGGACCTCTCCACAACATCCTGCAACCACCAACTCCATCTCCCTTCGCCACCAAACCTCTGCACAGTCACAAATAGTTAAAACACAAGCATAATAATTCTGCATAAAATTTCTCAAAAGTACAAAAAGATGATTTTTCCATATTTTCCTTCAGAAGTAGCTTGAATACATGCATTTTACCTTTGCAGTAGTCAATGGTATCAATTTCAGAAGTTTTATCTCTTTTCTTGCAAAAGTAGGGTTAGTCGGTAAAATTAGGGTTTGCTAGGGTTTGTGTTTCCTTTCAGTTTTCATCTTCTTTCTGCAAATAGACTAGCCTCTTTCGATTTTGCTTTCTTCCATCATAGTTAAAAGCTTCTTCTGAGAAATCATAGAAGTTGGCTTAAGCTCCTAGCGAACTTGTGCTAGCTAATCAAGTGACAGCCTGCAGTAAGAGCTAGTACTTGTGCATACAACACCGTCACTTCCAAGTTTTTTATGAACTAGCAGGTTGATAAAAGTAAAGTAGGGTGTGCCAGGAGTTGCAGCATCATTGGTGCAATACTGGAGCTCACATATTTTTGGCACCATTGTCGGGGAAGTGTCAAAGTATTTTGTGATTACTACTTTTCTTCTATTTTCTACTGCAACCTTCTGCTAAGTAGTTTATTTCATCAAGACTAGAGAAGTTGTTTCATTTTAATTCTACAATTTCAATTCTGCAAAAGTAGGTTAGACATTTCTTGCTTTCATTTCAATTCTGCAATTTCATTTCAGCAAGCGTATATTAGCATTTCCTGCTTTCATTTCAATTCTGCAATTTCATTTCAGAAAGCATAGATTAGCATTTCCTTCTTTCATTTCAATTCTACAATTTCATTTCAACAAACGTAGATTAGACATTTCCTTCTTTCATTTCAATTCTGCAATTTCATTTCAGCAAAATAGATTAGTCCTTTCCTGCTTTCATTTCAATTCTACAATTTTCATTTCAGCAAGATTTATTTTAGTCAGTTGCAATTTGTTGTTCAATGCATTTTAGTTTTTGCAGGTACAAGTAGAAAAAAACACAAAAATTACCCAAAAAGAGATTTCCTTTCATGCCTCATAGGAACAGATACAATTCAGGAAAATTCCTACCCAACAATCCCACCACATCACTATGTCACCCTTCTCTCTTCTTTAGTGGTAGTAATCTAGAAGAACCTATAGGTGAACCTCCATAGATATACAAAGATCCTATAACAAAAGAAGAGCAAGAAACCATTCCTCTTGAGACTATGGATAAAAACAGAAATGTTAGAGGAAATGGGGAGAGAATAGAAGGTGCCTTTCCTATCCGAGAAACCAATGAGGACAAAAAGATGAAAAACATAAGTCCCTCAGCCTTACTTCACTTCCGTGGGTTGACTACTAAAGACCCTAATACCTTATTGTTTGAGTTTGTTGTTCTTTGTCGAACCTATGACTATGCAAAAGACGAGCAAAAGCTGAAACTATTTCCCTCTAACCTCAAGGATGCAACATTACGCTGGTTCATGGGGTTACTTGGAAACAATATCACAACTTGGGCTCAGATGCAGCAAGCCTTTAACAAAAAGTATTGGGACTACTGTAGGTCAAAGGATACAAAGGAAGAAATCTTTCGAATGACCATGGGAAGTGATGAATCTTTAGAAGACTATGAAGAGAGGTTTCAACTAAGTTATAAAAGGGCCAGGTGCACACTTGACCCCGAATCTCTGAAGCTGGTTCTACTTAGAGGAGTCTCTGAAGACCTTCTAGATACCCTCTATTTGCTGGCTGGGGGAGACATCTACCAGCTACCTTTTGATGACATAAAGACTGTGTTTAGAAACCATTCTAGGGCAGCTAGAAAGAGAGGTAGGGGAAGTTAACTTTTAGCTAGTACCCTCTTATCCAGTTCATTCCTTAAAATTGAATTTGCAAATCAGATGAAGGATTTTGAAAGAGAGATGAGACAAACTATTGCCATGCAATTGGATACCTTGCGAATCCAAAAGAATCAAGAGGAAGTTGAGAGGGCTTTAGCCATCTTTTGTCCCAGGTGCACTAGAAATCATCCTAGGAACGAATGTCCATTGCACTCCGTAGAAGTGTGCTTTGTCTGTGAAGAAGACCATCCTACAAATCAGTGCCCTTCCTTACCCGGATTTAAAGCTATGTACCAAGGGGCTGAAGGAGCCACTGAACCACTCTAATTCATGAACCAAAGGAGGCCACATGGACCCAGACCTTACCAATACGGGATGCAAGGGACATCCTAGACTTATTACAACCCCAATCAAGCCACTTCCATGCCTTCTTGGGGTCCTTCTGCTCATCCTTCTGGGTCCACACCCCCTCCTTGGTCGTATCCATCTCAATACCATACTCAACCAGCTGCTCATTCATTTCATTCTCACTCTTAGCCACAACCTCAGTGGAATGCACCTCATCAAGGGTGGAAGCCCCAACACAACTCCCTTCTCGCACATTTTCCTCCACCACCTACTCAACCACAACCATTACCTCCTGCTCCTCCAAGACAACCCCAACTACCTGCTCAACCGAACCCGAACCCCAATAATAAACATGCCTAGCAGGTATATACTAGAGAAACAACATGCCCTACCTATGCTGTGGAGATTTAGGAGATCAACATATCATCTGGGAAAGTCCTCTTAGATAGCCAACCTCCTCCTAAGGAGGATGAGGAAGAGAAATACGAAAGTGGACCAAAAGCCATTCCACCCTTTCCTTAGAGACTAACTGTAACCACACAACCGACCCAAAAGAAACTGAACTTCTAGGAGAACTAAAATAGTTAAGTGTAAAAATACCACTTCTCCAGGCCATAAAAGATATACCAATCTACAACAAGTTGATCAAAGAGAAGTGTTTTAGGCACCTAGGTAGGCACAAGAGGGATGCTCCAACTATCAATGTCATATGACCACTGTCTATCCTGATGTTGGGACAGGTAATCTGTCCAAAATATCTAGACCCTGGGAGTCCTGTAGTCGATGTTCACATCAATGGCAACATAATCCCCCACACCTTGATTGATCTAGGGGCTACTATTAACGTAATGACCATGGACACTATGCTCAAACTCAACCTTCAGGGTTGCCTAAGAAAGACCTCAATAGTACTGTAGTTGGCAGACCGCTCCACCGTGACTCTTGAGGGGATTGTGGAAGATTTCATGGTCTTCATTGATTCTTTGGAGTACCCTACTGACTTCTTGGTTCTTTAGCCTAAGGCAAAGCTCACTGGGTATCCTCTCATCCTAGGAAGGCCTTGATTAGCTATTGCAGATGCTTACATTAGTTGTCGAGCTGCGAGCATGACCATAAAGAATGGGCATATGTCCAATAGCTAGTCCTATATCCTCCTGCCCAACCTCTGCTAGAACATGACTTACCTCTTTGGTTGGAGGAGGAAGATGAGGATGAAGTATACTCTACACCATTGTGCACAGTGGAAGCTACCAAGGGGGATCCTCAAATCGAGGATGATATTATTAAGAATTTGATTCAAAATCCACCCCCCACTGTGTTGCCATTAAAAGAGTTGGTGGAAGAAACCCAAGCCAATGCTTTAGTTGATCTTTGTATTCCTAATTTGACCTCTCTCCAATTTAAGAATGTGGAATTTGGCCGAGAAACAACCTTGAAGATCAAATCATCCCTATCCACCTCTCGGGAGAATGAACTGTGTAGCTTATTGAACAACCATTTGGATGCTTTTCATTGGAGCTATAAGGAGGTGAGGGGAGTCCACCCTTCAGTCTGTACTCATCACATTTACATTAAAGAAGATTGTAAACTAGTTAGACAGCCTCAAAGGAGGATGAATCTAGCCCTTAATAACAATGTCAAAGAAGAACTACAAAAGTTACTGGATGCAGGATTCATCTACCCCATCTCTGATAGCGAATGGATCTCTCCTTTGCTGCTAGTGCCAAAGAAAAATGAGAAGTGGAGAATATATGTAGATTATCAAGAACTCAACAAGGCCACCAAGAAGGACCATTTCTGTTTGCCTTTCATACATCAAGTGTTAGATGGCTTGGCAGGGAAGAAGTTCTTTTCCTTACTAGATGGGTTTAGCGGGTACAACTAGATCCGAATCAGCCCGAAAGACCAAGATAAGACCACTTTCACTTGTCTATGGGGTACCTTTGCCTACCGAGTCCTTCCCTTTGGGTTATGCAATGCTCCTACCACTTTCCAGAGAGCAGTACTGAGCATATTTGCTAAACTGGTTCATGATCCAGTGGAATCTATATGGATGACTTTACCCCTTATGGTTCTAACTTCCAAGAAGCTTTGACTAATCTAAGGAAATTTTTAGCCAAGTGTAATGAAATGAACCTGTCTCTCAGTCCTGATAAATGTGAATTCCTAATGACTGAAGGGACCATGCTAGGTCATATAATTTCTTAGCAAGGGTTACAGGTGGATCCCAACAAGATTGCTATCATCCAAAGGGTCCCACCTATTCAAAAGGTAAGAGATGTTTAGAGTTTCCTAGGCTTAGCAGGGTACTATAGAAGATTCATTAAGGATTTTAGTAAGCTAGCCTCTCCATTGTTTGGAATTTTGGGAAAAGATGTTGAGTTCATATGGACTAACAACTGTCAAGAGGCTCTGGATGCCTTGAAAGTAAGCTGATAACTGCCTAATCTTGAGAGGTCCAAACTGGGCCCTACCTTTCCACATTCACACAGATTCCTCAAGCAAAGCTATAGTAGCAGCCTTAGGACAAGCTGAAGAGTACCTACCGTATGCCATATATTTTGTCATTAAAACCCTGTCCAAGGCATAATTAAACTACAATGTAATCGAAAAAGAGCTCCTAGCTATAATCCATTCACTAAACAAGTTAAGACACTACATGACTAGCTATCAAACATTCATACACACTGATCATGCTAGAATTAGGTATTTGATGAATAAACTTGATGTAAATGCTTGTATCATTAGATGGTTACTTTTATTCCAACAATTTGATCTGACCATTGTTGATAAGCCTGGTAAGGAAAATGTTGTTGCTGATTTTCTGTCTAGACTAGATCTGCCTGTAGGTGAAGAAGGAATGGTGAATGATCAAATGGCAGATGAAAACCTATTTGTTATTTCAGTACTCTCTCCATGGTTTGCTGATATAGCAAATTATATGGTTTTAGCACAGTTTCTGCCACATCTGTCCTCAAAGGAGAAGAGCAAGATCATGAGGAAAAGTGCCCCCTTCACTTGGATTGGGGGCAATATTTTTAAACTTGGCCCAGATCAAATTTTGAGGCGATGTGTTAGGGAGGAGGAATTTTTTGACATCCTCCTAACCTATCATGATGGGCCCTATGGGAGCCACTTTGCAGTAAAGAGAACTACCTTCAAAATTCTGCAGGCAGGTTACTATTGGCCCACTCTTCATCAAGATGTCAGGAGATACGTCATCCAATGTGACCAATGTCAGAGGATGGGGAAACCTACTCCAAAGGATGACATGCCCCTGTAACCTCAAGTGAATTTTGAGCCATTTGAGAAGTGGGACATGGACTTTGTGGGTCCTATCAACCCTCCTTCAAAAGAGAAGTCTTACATAATTGTGTGCATGGATTACCTGACAATGTGGGTAGAAGAAAAGGCAATCAAAGTAGCAACAAAAGAAAAAGTAGTTGAGTTTTTGAGGGAAAATATCTTCTACAAGTTTAGCTATCCAAGAGAATTAGTCACAAATCAAGGAAGTCAGTTTACTTCCAATCTGATCGAAGACGTGCTCACACATCACAAGATTAAGCACAAAACTTCCACCCCTTATCATCCGCAAGCAAATGGCTAGGTAGAAGTCACTAACAGAGCTTTGGAAGGGATTTTGACTAAGGTAGTGAGTAGCAGAAGAAAATATTTGGCAGACCAATTGGTTGAGGCCACCTGGGCCTATAACAATACTTGGAAAACCACCACAGGTTTCACACCCTATGAGCTGGTCTATGGGAAGAAGGCTTTACTATCCATAGAATTTGAATATAACACATTAAGGATGGCAACTCAGCTGGACCTAGATCTCAACCATGCACAAAATGAAAGATTGCTTCAGCCAAATGGATTATATGAATAGAGAATGCAGGCCCTTCTCGACTGAGAGGTAGTCCAACTTCAAAGAAAAATATGGCATGACCGACACCTCAAAGAAAAACAATTTCAGCCAGGAGATTGGGCGCTATTGTATGATTCGAGATACAAGGATTTCAAGGGCAAGCTGAGGACAAGATGTTTGGGACCATATACAGTAGAAAAATGCAATGAAAAGGTTCAGTCCTTATCCGGACCATTGATGAAGAAGCAATCCCCATGCTCGTCAATGGGCATATATTGAAGATCTACAGGAAGCCCGTTTCCAAGTAGGAGTTCGTTAAGAATCTGGGTAAATCAATGTTGGTAGTGGAGCAGGTCCTTGTCTCCACTCCACCCATACCTTGAGCAACAAACAAACAAACAAACAAAAATGAAATAGACAGAAAAAAGAAAAAAATAGAAAAAAACAGAGAAAAAAGAAAATGGAATAAAAGATCCCTGGGTGAAAATCTCTTGGAGGCACCTAGGGCAAGCAGTGAGGGTGAAAACCTCCTGGTGGCAACCCAGCTATCTCAAAAAAAAAAGAAAAAAGAGAAAAAAGGAAAGAAAAGCCTAACTTCTTTTGAATAAATTGCAGGTTGCAGCAGGGTCACACAAAAGAAAAAGTCATGGCAAGGTTGCATACATCCCTCACAGTCCATTCCCCAATCACCGTTATCGTTTCCCAAGTTGTGGTCTCATTTGTTCTGAAATTTTGCATCCTATAGGAAGCTGTGTGTATTCTACAGGAGGATCCTGTAGAAACTACAAAAAGGCCCAAATCAATCTCAGAGAAGGACCCGAGGGTTGGAAATTTGTCTATGAGGCCTGTGAACCTCACTGCCACCATCCATCTTCCTATTTCACCATTCCATCCCTGTACACCCACATTTCCACTCATTTTTTTTATCCTTGCACAACTACATATAGAAATTCTGTTTCTTTCATTCTGAAAACCCAAAAAATAGTGACAAATAAAAGTAGCAGAATTTCTACTCATTCCTACTTGATACCTCCCAGCTATTATTTCTTTTTATTCAAGACCTCCTTCGGCACTTTTAGCCCTACTCAAACGTTAGCTTGAATTTTAGAAGGAGAAGCAGCTACAGGAAATCCTACAAGATTCCTGTAGCAACTGATCTGTTTGAAAAACATACTCCAAAGACAGGGTCAGCGCAACAGGACAAATGAAACATGTAAGGAGTAATGTTTGAATGAGAGATCATTAGCATAAGCCCAAGGCTGAGCATGCAAAGTGCCAGCAACAATAACAATGATGAAATGAAGTGCCAAAGTCTGAAACATGCATAACATAACAACGACTGAGCAGGTAAGTGCCTAAACCTATTCCTCGATTGCATGAATATTATTTCAAAACTGTATGAACTATGGGAATGGTCATGATTAAACAGAATCGGTGGCTAGCTAATTGGCCACCCTCATTTAGTTGCACACCCTCGTGGAATTCAAATAAGCCTCGTCAAATTCAAATTGTCGATCAGATACGCAGCCAGCACGTGTGGTAAGTCAACTTGGGAAAAAACATTCGAGACTGGTAGTGGTGGCAGCGTATAACGGGAGTATTGGAGGTGATGGCGGTTAGGTGGCATGAAGAACCATTATGAATGTGATGTAGGACCAACGGTCTGGATGGGGATAACGTACCCATTCGGCCACCTCACCTCCTCACCATAGATTACGCCAACAAGTAAAGGACAGTTCGGGCTAAGCCTCCGCCACCCTTTGTTTCATTCTTCATTCATGACGTTCTTGACTGTAGTAATCACCTACCACCTTTAGAACAACGAACCAGTCATCTTCTGCCAGTTTTCGACCAGTTTTTCAAAATCATCTCGCCTATCGGGCTCTACAGGAGCACTGCTACATTCTACAGCAGTCGGAAGATTTCTACAGGAAGGGCAGAGAGCAGCTCTGTAGAAGGAAAACCCGAGATTTTTGTCAAAATTCGAGCTTGAAACAAGGTAGCCTTGGGAAACCTCTCTGAATATGACCTATTTGTATAAGGTGGTGGATTAAAAACATAGCATTGGGTTGAAAGAAAGGAAAGTGAAGCTTAAAAATTTGCCTGCATATTTTCTCTGAGTTCTACACAGTTCTCTGTTATCTTCTCTGCATTTGAAGTTTGTCTTCCTCTTTCTCACGTTCTACTGTAAAGAAAACACATGCAACCATAGAAACAATCCTGTGAAAAAAAATACCAAATTTGCATATCTATCTACTCTCTAAAAAACCCTGTGTTATTTATCATTTGTTTTGTCAAAAAAAAATCTTTCCAAAATCAAAGAATCAAATTCAGGATAAAAGCAGTTTCAAACAAGGGAAATATTGTCATTTGTTGTTGTAAGGAGAAAGCACACGGGAAAATTCCCTATGAGATTCCAGAAAAAGACAAAATTCAGCTATCCCTGTATTTTCAATTTTGCCTGCTTTCTCACCTCAGCATTTTTAGAAATCACTCAACACCATGCTAGGAGGTTTCATGAGAAAAGAACCTTTGAACTCCAGCAAATTGTATGAGCACCCTGAGGTGGTGTCCCTCTTCACCAGGGCAAACTAGATACCCTTCTTTGAAAGAATTCATGGATATGATGAGGAGGTGACCGAAGAATTTTTGATGTCCCTAAGACCTCATTCGAAAACACATGCTACAGTCAGTTTTACGGGTCTTACCCTAGAGCTTACACCCGATTTTATCAGTAGAATCACAGGTCTTTCACTTGGACTGCCTTGGATAAAGGAGGAGAAAACATTGGGAGAGATTGCTAAAAATACATCTTTCCACCCTGAGGAGCATCCTGTAGAGGATAAAAATGGGGTCAGAAAGACAAGCTTGCCTCCTCCATGGAGTGAAGTGAGGTACCAAATAATGAAGTATATCACATGTGAAGGGAGGTTCAGCATAATTTATGGTTATCACTTCAGGTTGTTGCATGAATTGAGATATGGGATGGACCTACCTCCAGCTAGAAAACTCAGTCTCCAATATTTCCTTCTCCAGTATTTGATATAATGTGGCCCCAAGCTAAATGCAGGGGTCCCATACCAGCTGGCCCACCATGGGCTCATCAAACTATTGGTAGAAGATGCCTTACACACTTTTCAGGAATATGTCCAAAGATGATGACATCAAAACTTTGACTGAGAACATCAGACCATCCAGTAGTGAAGAGGAGGAGAAAACTGAGGAATTTGAGAAGAACAGTAATGAGGAAACATAAGAAATGCAAACAGAACGAAAAATAGAAGAGAAACAGAAAGAAGAGGAGAAATTTGACAAAACTATTGTTGATCCTAAGGCAGAAATGAAGACAACCTCAAAAACAGAGAAGAGAAAAAGGAAAAAGGTTGAGAAGAAAAAGACCAAGATAGCCCAAAAGAAGACTGCCGCAGGCAAGGTAGGGACCCAACAAGAAAAAGAGAAGACACCACCGGAGATAGCAGAGACACAAGAAAATATAGTAGACATAAGAAAGGCTGCAGGAGATGGTCGAAAGAACAACGGAAAGAAAAATCCCCTGAAACATTAGCAAGGGAAGCATCAGCTGTGCTTGCTGCATTAAGGACTCCAGCAAAACAAAATGGAAAAAGAAAAAGGAAAACCTCTATGTATTTTAAAGCCAGAAGGAGCTCCAGGATTAAGGTGGGCAAGCCCCAACCACCATCAAAGGAACCAATTTTCATTGAGGATACACCTACTGAGAAGAAGGCAGATTCTCCCTCCAAGATCTCTATCACCTATGAGAGAGGAAGTTCCAAAACATCCACCTGGAAGGAAAGAATCAAGTTGATGGACTCCAAAGTAGTCCTACAGGAAGCTGAAACATCTCTATAGAAAACACTAGCCATGCTGAAAGAAACTGAAAAATTAGAAGAGAAGGCAACAAAACAGTCACAAGGGGAAGGAAAGGCCAAATAAATACCTGAACCAAGCCCTCAGCCTAATTTAGGCTCCTATTACAATCTGCTAGAAGGTGGGAAGATCATCCCACAAAAACTTGATGTGCCTTTATTCTTTGAATTAGAAAAAGAAATGGTTAGAACCCACACCTGGATGCAAATTGCTAAATCTAAAGGAGTTGAAGACATAGGGCACATGGAGGACAAGCTGAAAGAATTGAGAGGAGAGTTGGCCATGGTAAGGCACATAGAGAGCAGTAAGAGAGCCAAACTAAAGGAAGAAAATAAATTGCTGAAAAAGCAGTTACAACAATGTGAAATTCAAAAGGGAGACAGGTTGCCAATCTTGGGAGGGCAGCAACAGCAAGAAGGTCCCCTAACATACAATGAAACAATAAAGAAATAGCAGCAAGAGGGAGAGCCACAGACTGATGTTCAAATGAAATAGCTGTAAAAAAAAGAGTCTTAGGCAGCAGTTGAAGTGCAGATTTTGAAACAACAGTTGTAGGAAAAAGAGACCCAAATGGCCTGCATGGCCAGTGGGGCAATGGAAGCCTTACAATGCAAACAACCAACTAAATCCTATGCATTGTATCTTAAAGACCAATGCCTCCAATTACAAATTAAAACATTGGCCCAAAGGGGCACAATCCCATTCCAGAATTATAACCAGTTTATGCATTTATGTGATAGTAGCTTAGCTGAAGATAAAGTCAAGTTAGCATAATTCTGTTTACACAACCTGACACTTTCTAACATGAATCTATGGGATCCAAATGATGCATTAGGAGACCTACAACTCATGGCTATGTCTTCTTGGTTGAGCCATGAGGAAAAGAGAGCAACAGAAGTTCAGAAGATCATGACAAAGGAGTTAAGTGAACCCCTCTTGATAAGGGCAAAACAAGAAGATCCCTCAGCTCTCATATATGCCCACCAACACCTTGCAAACAATCCTCAGGTTGCCTCTGACTATGTTGAAAGGCAAGCACAGGCTATTGCTCACTTTGAAGATATGGAGAGACTGTTTGATGATAACGGCCTTCATGCTTGCACAAGAAGATGGAATACATTATCCCATAGCCTAAAGATAAGGGAGTATCACTCCCCAACCAGAATGAGGGAAGCTATGAGGAGACTACCCCTATACAAGAAATCAATGCAAAACTTGAAAGCCAACTGGATTCGTCTTAAGCTCAGTCCTCCACTACTGCTAGGACTGTTGGAAGGGGTTAAGGAGGAGGAAGAACAGAAACAATGGGAGGAAGTGGACAAGAAAGCAAGCTTTCATGATAGAGAAGAGGACATCACCTCAGAGGCCTAGGATGTCAAGGAAGCTGTTAGAGCTATCAAAGATGAAGAACTGGATTAGTTTCTTAGAGGATGAGCAACACATTCAGCAGGCGGGTGATGATGAGCCCCAAAAATGGGTAACTATATGGCTTCATTTTGCCTATTATTTCCATTTAATCCACCATTCTCCATATTTTTGTGTATGTTTTTGAATATATTTATGTCAATAGAGTGAATGGAGATAGTCACTTTACCACATAGTCTAATGAGTGTTTATTGTAGATTTTTGCACATCTTTGGACCAAGACCAAGAATTTATGAACATATTGGCAAGCAAACTCGAAGAAACAGGGCTGAGGACTTATAGGAGGGGTGTCTCCTACATTAAATGACCCCTTCCTGGAGTTCTCCATCAAAATCTCGAAGTACAACAACCCACAAACGATGATTCCAAGGGGCAGCTGAGCAGGTCTAGTGAAGTTGTTGTTATCTAGAGTTTTAGGCAGCTGAGTTCCTAAAGTTTAGGAGGACTGTTGAGAGTCATCACTTGTATAAATAAGAAGGCTTCAAGCCTCAGTAGGTTAGCCATTTGATAGTCTATTTTCACGCTTTAGTGCAGTCTTGTACTCAACTCATTTTCGATCTCTTTTTGCAGACAGTTTTGTGATGTAACTATTATTTTTTTATCAATGAAGATGAATCCAGCTTTGAACCAACATTGATCTTTCCTAGGGGGCTGTAGCTCTTGGGATTGGGCCCAACCCAAGTGCCTAGCACCTCCTTTGTGTATTTATATGTTTCTTTTCTTGCATTCATGAAATAATTTCTGTTGTTTAGGTTAAATCTTGCTTTGTTACTTAGGTTTCTTTTGACGATTAGAATAGTTGTTCTTACATCAAGATTTATTAGATAGTTTGTTGCAATAACAGAAAAAGATCCAAAGAAGGCTACCAAGTAGAATTTGATCTCCTTTCATCCTCCTTGGGACCATGAATTGAAACCAAGGCACTCTTGCTACCACCAAAACACTATTTTTGCTTTCCAATGCAATTGCTAGTGTGAGATTTCGAGTTGGAGAAGTTGATATGAGTTGTATTTACATGCTTAGATCTGCTGTTGTTCAGTTTCTAGATTTCTTGCATAACTTCCTGTCCATAAAGTTTTGTTCAGCAGTTTTCTAGTTTTTAGGTCAGAATTAGGTTAAAATAGGCAAAACTCTTTTTTTTTAGTTCTGCTTGGGTAAGTTTTGAAAAGTAAGTGTGTAGCTCACTCGTAGAACACTCTAGCTTATCATTCTCCCATCACACAACCCGTTCCAATCCATCCCTCAATATTTTCATCACTCATTCACCATACTTTCCCAAACTGCCCTAATTTTTGCATTTTTATGCAAAATTGCTTTCTTGACCTTTGAACAAATCCAACCATCTCTTTCATTTATGATCTTCATTGACAGAGTCCTAGACCCCTTAACACCTCCAACCAGCCTTCATTTCCCTTTTCCCATCTATTTTTTACCTTCTAACCTCCAAAAAACACTTTCAGCCTCCTCCTGTAGATCCTCCTGTAGAACATCCTATAGATCCCCTGTAGCCTCCTGTAGAAGTTCATGTGAGTGATTTTTCGAAGTTTGATCGCAATAGAAGTCTCTAAAAGGGTACTAGGGACTTCTTACAACCTCTCCACACCTTCGACACATCCTACAACCGCCAACTCCATCTCCCTTCCCCACCGAACCTCTGCACAGTCACAAATAGTTAAAACACATGCATAATAATTCTGCATAAAATTTCTCAAAAGTACAAAAAGATGATTTTTCCATATTTTCCTTCAGAAGTAGCTTGAATACATGCATTTTAACTTTTCAGTAGTCAAAGGCAGCCATTTCAGTAGTTTCATCTCTTTTCTTGCAAAAGTAGGGTTAGTGGGTAAAATTAGGGTTTGCTAGGGTTTGTGTTTCCTTTCAGTTTTCATCTTCTTTCGAGTTACCTTTTTTCCATCACAGTTAAAAGCTTCTTCTGATAACTCATAGAAGTTGGCTTAAGCTCCTAGCGAACTTGTGCTAGCTAATCAAGTGACAGCCTACAGTGAGAGCTAGTACTTGTGGATACAACACCGTCGCTTCCAAGTTTGTTACGAACTATCGGGTTGATAAAATTAAAGTAGGGAGTCCCAAGAGTTACAACATCATTGCTGCAATACTGCAGCTCACCACCAGGCACCTGAGCAAGATTTCATTGCTGTGCTTTATGTAATGCACTCCATGCACCAAATACTAAGCTAAATATTTGAGACAAAATGCCATCTTCTGTCTGATAGAAAAGTGAGAGGGTATGGTGCCCTTCTCAAGGTACTGGAGCACATCTACATACCAAGAGTTCCTGTTTACAGTGGGTGTTGTTTGCACTATATCATGCATCTCAATTTCCTGCTCCAAACTGGCAAGCTCTTCTTGTTCATCCTATGCACGTGTTGCCTCAGCTGCAAGTCTCCAGAGACCATGACCCTTGATAGTGTGAACTGGTTTTGATGTCAAGATCATATTCTTACAAGCATGTCATCTAGTTCACACGTTGTTCACCCAGCTCTTGATGTGCAAGGAGTGAGCAGACTACTGGGTGAGGCACATAAACTATGCAATGGTTTTTTTAGCAAGTAGGGTCTGAAGTGTTTTACCTCCTTATATACTGCATATCCCTATTTGCGAACGACGGGGTACTCGAGTTCAAGTCCCTACATGCTTATGCTTATGAAAGAGATGAGGCATTCATCGTTAAGCTCATCCTTCTAAGTGAGTACTACAGTGAGCGAGTCATTGTAGGTGAAGGTGTATAGAAGGAAGTCTTTGTTGAAATCTGGGCTTTAAAGTGTAGGTGCTTCTATGATAGCCTGCTTGATATAGGTGAATGCATACTTTTCCCTCTTCCCCCAGTTATGAACTACATAGTTCTTGATCACGGATTGCATTGGTTTAACTATCTATGCATAATCTGAGATGAACTTCCGAAGGAAGTTTATCTTTCCAAAGAAGGATTGCATCACTTTCTTGTTGTCTAGGTGAGGGATCTGTGTAACAGTCCAGACCTGGTCTACATCAACCTTGATCCTGCTCTTGGAAATGATGTTTCCAAGGAGAATCCCCTCAAAAACTGCAAATATTCTCCTTTTTGGATTCAAGGAAATCTCGTATTTATGGCATCGCTCAAAAATTTTCTTCAAATGGCATATGTGGTCTTCTCTTTTTCTCGAAAACACAGTTACATCATTGAGGTACACTACTATGCTCTGTCCAATGAGTCCACAGAAGGAGATGTCCATGGTGCACTGAAAGACCGTGCCTGCATTCACAAGCCCAAACGACATTTGTCTATATAACAACGTACCCCAACTGGTACAGAAGGTAGTTTTGAGTCTATCAGGTTCAACTACTAGAACCTAATTATGTCATGAAATATCATCAAGTAAGGAAAACATTTGTGCCCTAGATACTATTTGTAGAATCTTCTCCATAGAAAGCATGGGGTAGTTGTCCTTGTCCGAGTTGTGATTCAAGTTTCGGAAATCAACACACGAGCAGATTTCCCTAGACTTCTTACGTACAGGGACAAGGTTTGAAAACCAAGTATAATGACAAACATTGTATATGATCCACTCATCCAACATCTTGGTGAGCTCTTTCTATATGAGTGGTTCAAGTGATGGATGTACTTTCCTCAGCTTCTGCTGATATGGCTTGACCCATTTTTTTTTATCGGAATGATGTCTTGGATTATTTGCATGTCATAAATTTTTAGATCATAATATGTCCACGCGAACACATCTTGGTACTATTTGAACAAGAGGGTATTGTTTGCACAAGCGAAAAAAGTCTTGTTGCTCATGTTGCATGCCACACGTACTGAGATTGACGAACTTCGCATCTTGTTCTATTCCCAAGTTAATCAATTTGTGCATCATGGTAGAGCTGTGGGTTATTATGTTTCTCAGCCACTAAACATGTTCTTGCAAGTCATAGATATTTTCTCAAGATGCCACACACCTAGGAATGATGTGGCCTTTCTTGCTACTAGCTTCTACTTGCATAGATTACTTGTGCTCATCTTTGTACATCGTTGCATCCTTGAAGGTGTTAGTGTTGGTAATGAAATGTAGTATCTATTGATCATCATTAAACATGCATAAATTAGTTATGTTATCCATGATAGATGGTCTATACAAAATTTCAACAATAAATCTATCCCTAAGCGGTGACATCCTAGAAACTGCATTTGCTAGAGCATTAGTAGCTGCATTATGCCTTCTTGGCACAGTAGTGATATTAAATTCTTGGAAGTTAGAGATCAGTCACCATACCTCTTACTGGTAACTTTTGAGATGCAATGATAAATAGTGAATGGCGTTATGTACCTGTAGTACCACTATTTCTAAACCACCTACCACTTTGAGCGTGACCACGTTGAGGCCAATGCCTTTCTGCAAGCCCATCACAAGTGCTTCATATTCAACAACATTGTTCGTGCACTCGAACTCCAAGCGACTTGAGATCTAATGCTTCCTATTGTTTGGGTCGATCAAAACACACTCGTCTCCTGAGCCATCCTGTGTCCTTGATCCGTCGAAGTACATGGTCCACAACTCGTCTGTACATGGACCATTCAACGCGCTTCCACTACTGCTACTATTGTTTCTACTACTACTACTAATAATAATACAATGTACTGTACATTTTTCACTTGCATCAGTTGGGCAATGAAGGAGACCCAACCGCGTGTCTGGTAGGCTTGGAACTAGCCGTGCTTGATAACACCCTAGCATTTCTTCCAAGAGGTAGTTGCCAAACATGAGCTCTGCGAAGGCCAAAGATTCATTTTCACCATTGATGGGAGTAACATTGTGCCTCATATATCTCTCACATAACACTCGGATTTGATTGTTCTTACCCTTTTGCGGAAGTCGCATGTGCGACTAGTCTATAGCAAAGTAACCATTCAGCTCAGTGGACCAGTCTCTGCTGAGTAGTAAGCCATATGCTTCCAGTATTTTTACAACAACAATGTTTATGCACTAGTGAACTTGACTATCATGAGATAGTATAAAAGATCATGTCACAAAGTTCACCAATGGCTGGTACATATGTTTGATTAAGTTGGATGATTTGTGCGGGGGTCTTTCTTCACTTCACATTGATCTTCTTAACAGTGGAGAGCAGCATGATGTTTGTTGCCATTCCAGAATCAACCAAACAGTTGTGAACATTACAGTTGAGGATTTCAAATGGAAGCAGGAATGGAGGGAAAATAGAGTTTGTTTCTTCCATCCAGAGTGTGTTTAGCATAGTTGAAAGTGATCCGAAGGGTGTGATTTCTCACTTGCTAGTAGAGGTTGCGGTGTCCACTGTTGTGTGTCCCAATGTGCACAGCAGGAAGTCCCACTAACTATGGATGTTAGCTAACTCGAACAAACTAATGTTTGTGCGAGTTTTCTTCATGTCATTCACAATGTTGTAATTCAGAAGGTGTAGAATCACCAAGGTGTTTGAGGTAAGATTGGAATTTGTGTTGTCTGATGAAGTGTTCTTCAGTTTGTTGCTAATGGACGTACTCTTCTCTACCGCTATCTTCTCGGGCTTACATTATGCTTTCTACTTTTGGACGAGTGGGGAATCAACCTTCCTCAGCAGTTCAAGCTTTTATTTCACTTCCCCAAGTGTAAAGGGAGCCCCCTTGCATCATGGATTGTAACAAATGTTTTTCTTTTGGGGCTCCTTGGTCTTTATATTTTGCATTGCTTGTGAGTAGTGATACATGTTTACCACATGCCCAGAGCTTGATTCGTCACCTGGTGAAACATCTTCATCATTGTCTGTATCTCTCGGTTGTCCCTATGCACTGCTTTCTACATCAAGTGCATGGTTGCATACTAACATGACAACTCGCTTCTAGTCCAAAAAAGACCCTTCTGAGTGAATATCTTCATGGAATGAGTGGAATTTGTCGTTCACATACTGTTTGAGTTGGAACACAGAGCTCTACAGAGTTTTAGTTGGGAGATGATTGCTGCCTGATGACACACGTCCTTGTCTCTATCTGGGCAATCGTTTATTCAAATATGTGTCAGTGGTTCGTTGCTTGAGCTCGGACACTTCTATTGTCAAGTTTTTGACATGGCGAGTAAGGGTTTCAATATCACTTTTTTCCCTATCCTTACCCTTGCTCGTCGTAGCTTGTGGCTTCCAGCTCACTCTCTGGGGTACTTTGTTGGTTCATCATCCTCGATGACCTCGATCATGCATAGGTCCTTTTCAACAATGATTTCCTCTTCACAATTTTCTAATAGTGTTGATTTTGTAACTCGCTTGACAAACTGCACAATGTTGGTTGGCAGTGTGCATGTGTAGTAATCAACGGTGATGGAGTCATGAGGTTTCGTTCCCAGTGTGAAGTTATTCAATATGTGCAAAAACCTCTCATTGAAATATTTTGCCTTTTCTTTCCCCACCACCTTTAGGCTTCCCAATTCTTTGGTAACATGGCTAGGGCCTTGTCATCATAAGACTTTTCTAGAAACATGCGCTTGAACATACCCCAGTTATGTAAGGAGTTGACAGGAAGGTTGTGATACCATGCAGCTACACAACCATCTAAGGTACATGGGAATAGTCTACATGCAACATCATCGTATCATACCTCAAGTGTCTATAGTTGTAAGTAGAAGTTATCTAAGTGATCTTCTGCCTTCACTATGCTATCAAGGTCGAACTTTGTGATTATTCTCTCTAACTGCTTTGGCATCTTATGGAAAGCACCCAAGAGAGCCAATGGTCCCTTAGTCATCCATTCCAAATTTTGGTCAGCCATGTCTTCTTTCTCTTCATGCTCCTCCTCTTCTTTAGAATCTGACAGTTCCAGCTCTAAGTCTATTTGTTCATCTCTGCCTCTACCTCCTCCACTGCCTTCCCCTCCACCTTGTGTACCGGACTCTAAGCCCAAGATCACGAGGGTGTCACATTCCCCCTATTGGAAGACCAGAGGTTCCTCTCCATTCTCAATAGCTTCTGCTAGACCTTCAAGTTTGGCAAGAGCTACTTCTCCCATTGATGATACAACAATCCCTGTGGGAGTGGTTTTTGGCTTTCTTGATGCATATGGAAGATGTTGGATTCTTGGGGTCAGTCTGACTTCTTTCGCAAATAGGTAGGTGATGGGATAGACAAAGCGAAGGTGCTAATATAAAATTTCTTGTTCACTGCTAGGAGGTGAGGAGTAACCAACTGCAGAGTCACAGAGAAGTGAGAGGGTGTGAGAGTTACTACCTTGGTCTGATGATTGATGAGTGGGTGTGAGAGGACATTCAACCATAAACAGCTTGCGGCCCTCCTTCTAGCACCAAAAATGTTGATAGTGCTAAACCTGCCAACATTCATGTGATCTTCCTGGCATGAAGTCCCAACTAGGACTCACACCATTTGGTGTAGGAGTCCCATTCAGTGTGATGGACCAGTTTCCATTATCTTAAATGTTTGTTTTAGATCTTGCCTATCACCATGAGAGAGTGGTTTGCCTTGTTTTTGAACAATGAGGTTCGCATGCTTGGTGAATGTTAGTGTTTCATGTGTCAAATTTCTTTCACAACAGACAAAGAGGGTGGAAGTGAGTCTCAAGTCGGATGGGAGGAAACCCCAAATCTGTTAGAAACACACAACACAATAGGACATGTGCATATTTTGGAGGATAAATCCACATGGATGCAGCAATCATAACACGTAAGGGAAGATAGCATGTACAACACCCAACAGACTAATCCACACGAGTGCGACAGTAATTATAACAAGTTTACGTGAAAGGTTATGTCTAATGGCTGGGTAGGTAACCAACATGAGCAGGACAACATTAAAAACTTATACAACACGTTTTCATTAATATATGTATTAGAACAGTTGAATGAATTCAAGTGTTAAACACACGTTAAAGCAACATGTATTACAAGTGTTCAATATTAATCTTACAAACAATTACAACACATGTGTTAAAACGTGTTGGCCTATTAATAGGCTTTTGAATTAAGTGAAAGTTCCAAGACACATCGACACACCATCCATCACTACCCCATAGATGGGGCATTGGAACCACTACTCACTCCTAAAAAAATATATTAGAGACTCTCAAGGCTATGTGGGAGGAGCCAAGGTGAAGAGTCCTTTGCATGTACAAATGAGGGTGTATTTATAGTGAAGGGTGAAACTGGCCTTGTGAATGTTCGACTTCCCTCATGACTATTTGACTTTCATGGCTTTTCAGATTACATGACTCTTAAGATTACAAGTGGACCTTTTGGACTTCCACATTACATTACATTGATTGACAAAAGTATTTCCCATAGTAGTGATGTGGCCAACATGACTCATGAAATGACTTGACATGACTCGACATGACAATGTTGGTATGTTCATGCTGTTGTTGGTGTGCATGTTGAGTTGTAGTGTTGTTGAGTGATGGATGTCATCTTGGTGTATCACATCTTCACCTCCGCATGACAAGGTGTGAAGAGTCCTCGATGGTCATTGGGTTTGCTTGATATTTCATGTGCGTGTTTCTCCTCACTTGTACTTTGGCATGCTTGTCATGTCTATCCATTCCCAAAAATATCTCCTCACACATTCATTTGTTCGTCTGTTCACGAACACATTCTTACATGTTCGTTCGTTCGTGAACACATCTCCTTGCATGCATCATTTGTTCGTTCGTTTGTCCATTTGCGAACACATTTCCTTGCATGCATCATTCATTCGTCCATTCGCGAACACATCCTCTTGCATGTACTCTACTTGTTCATCCCATCTGTCGCCGCGTCATGTTTGCTCATATACCTTTATCTGCAGTCACTCATACGAGGCGACATCAAATCCATAAACCTCCTAGTGTACAATGATGCATGGTCGTTCGTATTTCAGATGCAGGTGATGGGAGAGAGGACCAGGCTATGAAAATGCATGAGAAAAGTTTCAATATGGGATGTGATCTCCAGGCACTGCTGGTGAAAATTGTGTAGAGGTCACTGGGCTCGAAATGGACAATCTACCAGTGATTGACTGCGGGATCTTGCTTGAATGGAGGGTAGATATGTGCAATTTCTGAAGGGAAGATGTTCAGGCATAAGAGTTTCTTGGCATCAAAAACTTTGCAATTCCTATGGGGAGCTGGTTGTGGAATCCAGGAGGCTTAGTAGCAAAAACTGTGTAATTCTTGGAGGGAGGTGGCAGCAAGGTCCAGGAGGTTTGGCAGCCAAAACTGCGTAATTCCTGGAGTGAGATGTCAATGGGATGAAATGTTGCTAGAGACAAAAAATATGTAATTGCTGGGTTGCTAACCTGTTGAACACTCCTAAAGAATTTGTGAGTTGAGTGGGATGTTGGGCTACTGAGGTGCTTGCTTAGAAATCTGCATGGTTTTCTGTGTCAGCAACCCACCGGTTGCTTGGGTGATTGGCTATAAAAATTGTACAATTATTGATGGGACATAAGGACAAACACTTAGTGTCTGTCTGGCCTCTTTGCACAGTTTTCGTAGTCAACGGAGAGGGCAAGTTCTACAAATTTTGTGTAATATTTTAGGGGAGAGAGTCTCAGGGTCATTGCCCGGTCAGACTCTCTGGTTGATGACCAGGAGGTTGGTTTATCATCTTGCAGGCAACATAAATTGAAATGGCTAGTTGGACACTTCTGCACTATTCTTGGTGACAGTCAGCTGAGTCGATTGCAGGGTGGAGGTGCGGCCATTAAAGGGTGATCTGATCATTAGAACTTTAGCAAAATGACTAAGTGTGTGAGCAAGAATATTTGTGCATACACGACCTTGCAAAAACACACTCAACATAACTTGATTACAAGACACCTCAAACCATCAAGACAACATATGCTCAGCATGACTAACCGACGGTGTGAGTGATGAGTGCAACGTTTGTGATGGATTGTTGAACGACTGCGACAACGCTTACACGACAGTGCATACAACTTTGTGTTTGAGTGGAACGGATGTGTACATAGTGAGCACAACATTTACACATGAGCAAAGACCTTTTGCACAACCAGAACATGGTCGCAAGCATGACATGGTGACCAACATATAAAAAAACGGTATGTTGAACTGTCAAGCAAAGAGGATTCAAAGAATCACACTAGTCCACAAGGTGAGCCTGAGTGATTGCAAACATCAAGTAAAATACTCAAGGGAGGCTCTGAAATTGGATTCAAGCCAAAAAAATAGGAGGGTGTTGCCACTGCTACAATAGTGTCATAATCGGTTTTGATTCACTTGAGTTTAGTTCGAAATTTCTGCAGTCATTTATTATTGTTTGTTTCCTTGTCTCCTATGTAGTTTTATTTAACTTATTTTGAATGATGAGAATAGTTTTTCGCTACACTCTAGTTTTGAGTTCATTCTTTGTATATTTCTCCCTCTACATTCTTTGTCATGGTATCAAAGCGCGAGGTTGCATAAGACTTCAAGGACAAAGACATTTGAATTTTTTTTAACACAAAGAACTCACAGAGGTAGAGAGGAACTCGAGGATGAGAGCTTGAGAGGAAGAGAGGAAAAGTTTTTAAATTAATATATTTAACAACCCATCACACTGATATATGAGAAAAAACTCCCTGATAGGATAATATTGTAGGACATAACCTCTAGCTGCCTCAAGTCACAGTTACGCATGAAGCCTCAAATATTCAAGCACCAAGGTTAAAGTTAAAGTGAGGTCTGTGAGAAACACTCCTCCAAAAATGCCTTCTAAGAAACAACACGTCTTTTTCTAAATGAAGCTGGAAGCGAACTACGTCAAAAATCAAGGTCCATGTAAAAAATTGAAAGAAGGCTACACAAATTTTAAAGGGCCCACGATTATTTTTATAAAGGGTGATTTATTGCTTAATGAGCCCTGAAGCATTTTATGTATTTTTTTTAAAGGTTATTTAAAATTTTATTTTAATTTATTTTTTAAAAAGATTGTTTTAACACCTTTGTTAGAAAAAAAGGTTACTGTAAAAGGAGGAAGCATTTAAAAAAGGGGGCTTTTGTTATAGGAACAAAAAAAAGGTTTACTAAAGTTTTTTTTTTATTTTTTTTAAAAGGTGCACTGCATTTTTTCCTCAAAGATATTTCTTTAATTCTTGAAAAAGGATATTGTAAAATGAAGGGATGACATTTCAAAAAAAATGGTTTCCTCTAACGCTTTGCCACAAATGCCCACTTTCCTTGCAAAAACCTCTGAATTCTGGTCTTTAGCGATGAATACATTTTTACAATCGTAAGAGTGTTGGGTTATACTTTAGAATGCCTATGTAGAGTCGAACCAAGAAGCATAAGAAACCATGAAAAATAATTATAGAAATGCAACTATTGAACTTAGAAAGAAAGAGCAAAAAGTTGAATGTTGGATAGAAAACTCTGTCAATGACTCTATCTTCAATATGATAACCAGTGAATTAACAACTAAAGAAGATTGGGATTTATTGAAATGTACATATGAGTGTAATGGTATAACGAAGAAGTTTAAATTGGAAACATTTAGAGCTTAGTTTGAAACCCTGAAGATGATTGAGACTTAGAATGTAGACCATTTCATGACTAGAGTCATGGGCATAGTCAATCAGATAAAACTTATTGGTGAAACCATTATAGATTAGAAGATAGTTGAAAAAGTAATCTAAAACTTACCAATGAAATATGAGATGGTTGTAGTAGCCATTTTAGAATCCAAATATTTTACAAATTTCTTAGTGGAATAGTTAACTGGATCACTTTTGGCACATGAAACAAGACTTAACAGGGCAGAAGATTCCTTATAACAAGATTTCAAAGCACAACCCTCTATCTGTAGAGGTAGAGGCAAGGGATACAATGGCAAAAATAAGCGAGGAAAAGTGTGAGGCAAAGGCAAATTAGATCATCATCATTTAGCAGAGAAATCAAGACCTTCACAAAACCAAGCATAGAGAAGCTAAACTTAGAGAAAAAATAATCTCCAATGCTATTACTACAAGAAATTTTGTCGTTATGAACATGAATGTTGAAGGAAACAATCACATCAACAAAGAGGAAATGTCTATCTCTCCAAAAATTAAGGAAACTCCTTTGAGACCATGTTTCTTTCCTTCCATCGTTCTAAAGACAGTCACAATGAGGACATTTGGTTTCTAGACATTGGTTGCAACAATCATATGATAGGTAAAACAAATATGCTTTCTTGTGTTCATGCTTCCATAACATAAAAAATTACTCCTGGAGATTGCTTCCATATAAAATTTGAAGGGAAAGGTATTAACCAAGATCTTAGTAAAACAAATTAGTGAAAATATATACCTAATGTATATTACCTTCCACATTTGAAGAATAACCTCATTAGTGTAATCCAATTTATGGAACATGTATATGATGTAATATTCCAAGCGACCACATGTTATATCTATGAAAAATATATCAATAGAAGATTGATAGAAAATGTTGAAAAAACCAAGAATAAGATGTTTACATTGACTCTTAAAAGTCGAAATATTTCACAGTCTTTTGCACACCATGTGTCAAGAATAGATGAGTCATAGTTATGGCATTGTAGGTATGGGAATACTCCCATAAGGAGTCTAATTCTTCTTCAAAAACATTATATGGTCATTTCTCTCCCTCTTATTAATGAAAAATATTGTAACTAAGAAATTTGTATTTTAGCGAAGCATAAGATATGGGTTTATTTTCTGAAAAATAAATCTGATACTTTCTCTAGATTCAAAGAGTTGAAAGAAGCAGTAGAAAAGAATAGAGGAAAGCCTTTAAAATTTCTTAGGTCAGTTAGAGTAGGAGAATACAGTTCCACTGACTGCAAATCATTTTGTCAACAACAAAAAATCATCACGCAGAACACAACAAGAGATACTCCACAACATAATGAAGTAGCAGAAAGGAAAAACCAGTCAATCATGAATATGGCTAGATGTATTCCTCACGAGAAGAAGTTGCTTAATGACTATTGGGTTCAAGCAATTTTGATTGCAGTATTTGTTTTCAAGATATCTCCAACAACCAGTTTCCAAAATGCAGTACCTCAAGAAGCATGGGATGGTAAGAAGGTGAATGTTTCTCACTTTCATATTTTTGGCTTATAGCATTTTCACATGTTCCTGAACAAATGTGAAAGAAATTGATGATGTAAGTGAAAGATGTGTTTTTGTAGGCTACAGTTAAGAATATAAAGCCTATAGTCTCTATATTCTAGTCACCAAGAAGTTTTTTTTAAGTAGGAATGTTAATTTTTTTTTAAATAAATCTTGGTTTGGTAAAATTAGTGAGGCTTTAGATCAGCCAGTTCATCTCCATAATCGCCAAGATTATAGGTTTAGGAAGATCCATATCACTTTGAATATGGTACATTGTCTAGTAGTGAATCCAACAATGAGTCGTCCTCTTCAAAATGTATTCTGAAAACTAGAAGCATCAAAGAAATATATGGCCGTGAACATGAGTTTGAATAACAAAATATGTTTTCCTTTCTTTCCTATGAACCAACCCATTTTCAAGAGATAGTGTTATCACTCAGGTTGTTCCCTTTGACTCCCAAGGGAATAAGGCCGAGGTAACCACTAACCAATCTTTTGGTCACAGGTTCTAGCCTACCTGTGACTAGAGAGGGCTCTCTCTTTGTGTTTTAACTTTGTTTGTGTAAGATTTTAGGCTAGTTATAATGCTTAAGGTTTTGTTTAGGAATTTGCTGGATGGTGACTTCAGTCAAGATATATATGTGCTTACCAGGGTGTTCTAGGCCATTGGGCATGGAGTTAGTGGTGCTTGATCAGTTTGATATGTCTGTGTTGTTACCATAGTGATGCTGCAGAGCCAGATAAGTGTCAGAGAAACAATTCTTTGAATCTGTGATTTAAATGTGATATAACCAGGGTATGAAAGTCAATTAAGAATCTTTCAACAAAATGATATGGAGGACAGTGAGAATATTATTTAGAAGCAGTGAAGAATTTCTAGATAACATTCATATTTATGGAATTAATGGAAACATGAGCAATTAAGAATTCATGTTCATGGTCAATTCTGAAGAAAACATTTACAGCAATAGAGATTGAGCACAAGGTGTAGTCAAACATTTCCTGTACTATTCCTTTTCCCTACTGCTAGATTAGTGAAACATGTAAATTATTTAGATAAACATAAGAAGACAAAACATAGATCGAGAAAACTTATTGTTCCATCAGACAGCACAGGAGTTCTGCAACAGCACGCATAGCATCACCAAGACATCAAACATTCAAGAAATCACTGAGCTTTTCCAGCCTTTTTCATTAGATAATCTGAAAGTATACAATACATTTGCCTCAGAATGAAAACCACCAACCCCTTATACGCTGCCAGGGAAGGTATATATACATATTTTACATAGGAAAATCTCTGGTTGATGAAATAAATGTTCCATTAATATCGTGCCAACTTCTGGAGCATGGTAGCTGAGGAAGTAAATGCTGTAGTAACTCTTTAGTGCCTTAGTTGTCCAAAATAGTTAGAAACTGTTGACTTTGTGGCTGTTGGAGTCGGTTGAGGATACGCTGTCCCAAAATTGCGTATTTATCTCTTGGCTTGCTGTCGTTGTCCATATGCTGAGTCACCTTTCAGCTGCCTTAAATGCTGTCTTTATTCTGCTGCTTGACTTTTGCTGAGTTGGAGCTGGCAATGACCGAGCAACTGAGGCTATTGTGGCAAAATTTGAAGCATTGCCTGCCACCAATCCTCCTTGGGCATTTGATGTCTTCGAATCTTCACTAAAGTTTCATCTGCCTCTGTATATCTGTAAAAATTTGGAGGAATTTCAAAAAGGTGATTTACTTCATTTTCAATAGAAAACAGACCTTCAAGTTTATTGTATAGGCTCTGTCCTATTGGAGGCCCTGTTTCCTCAGAAGTACTGCCAGATGCAGTGATTTGATTTTCAATATCATTTGACATTCTGGTGGCATATTGTTCTCAGGAGATCAGTCTTCCTGCACCATTTAGTAGGCTGGGCAATCCCTTTTGCTGCAGTGATCCCATTTTGAGTTTATACTCATCCACCTCAGCCTGTATCTCATAGCATTTCCTCTCCACGGTTTGTACAAAATTCCTGAGCGTTAGCACCTTTTAGCTGTAAGGACATCCTCTGTTCTATTGACAATGCCGAAGGCTGCCAGTTCTTCCTTAGTCTGGTTATTCAAAAAATCGATCATTCTATTGGCCTGCTCAGGCCTATTTCCCAGCATTGTTTTGGCCTTCTGAATTTCTATCTGTGCTTGGCCAATTAAATCCATTTGTTCATGTACAGTTTTAATTGACTTCCATTGTTTAGTGATGGATTGGTCAATTTTGGCCCACAGAATTCTTTTTATTTCAGCCATGGTACTTTCTAGATTCAGCTCTTTCTCCAAGGCCTTTATCTTTTCTTTGAGGGCCTTTATTTCTCTTCCTTGCTCTGCCACAGTCATTTTTTATTTATCATATTTGGTATCCAGCTCTGCCAACTTTTCCTTGGCTTGTTTTATCTCAGTGGCCTGGAGCTCCATTTCTTTAATAGCCTTAGTCAAATCTTCCATGCTTGTACTAGAGTCTGGAGCTGCTGTTGTTGCTGCTTCTGTTGTGGCTGTGGTTGTGACAAGGGCTACTGCTACCTCTGTTGTTGTTGCAGTGGTTGAAGTAGTTAGAGGAGCTTGGGATGTGGATTCTCCCTGCTTATCTTGTAATGCCCCTTCAAGTTCCTTCTCTAAATCAAGGACCTTCTGGTTGAGCTGCATTATAAGGTCCAGTTGCTCATCGGCCTCCTTTTCCCTCTGTAATTCTGTTGTCTGAGGGTGCTCTGTGGGCAACAGCTTCAACCTTTTCTTCAGTGCATTGAGGTCATCTTCTTTTTTCTTCAGGAGGGCCCTTACGCCCTTTGGATCCTTAGGATCATGTCCTAGGTGGATGATGATGTCCTCCAGTGATTTTATTCTGTTGTCCTTAGCCATGGAGGACATTCTCTCAAAATCCAACTGAATGTTGGTATTTTTCAGTGATTCTTTTAATTCATGGGCCATGGTTGCCCTGTCCACCAAGGTGGCATAGACCATTTCTCCAGTTTGCTTGTGGAGTTCTATTTGGTGCATGGGATGGATGTCCTTGGCCCTGACCTCCACCCTTGTCCTTACAAAATCTACAGCTGATTTAGGCTACGACACCTTAGGCTTAAAATGACTGAGGATCATTTTCTCCTCTTGAAGGTCATAAACAGACATCAGCCTTTCTTGCTGGGCTGGGTTGCATTTAGGAACTGTTTATACACTTCTACCCTTAGCAAGTCATTTTGTGCCTTTATTTGCTTGAAAGAAGCCTTAGTGCTTTTAGGCTTCTTGCTCTGCTGAGTGGAGGATGACACCTCCAAACCAAGTTTTACTCCCTGCTCCTGCTGAAAGGAGCTTGTACCTGTTTGCTGGCTGCCTTCCCCATCTTTCCTTGAGCTGTCAAGGACTTCTTCACTGATTACTTCTATCTCTGGGGAGTCAGCCCTTTGCCTTTTGGTCTCCAATTGCTGGGAGGATCCACTTGCAGGAGTGGACTCTTCTCTTTCTCTCTTCTTACCCCTCTCCTCATGTGCTGGAGTTTGCAAGATTGGAGCTGCTGGTGGCTCAGTTTGTGGAGGGGGGGTCTGCTCTTGTTGCTGCTCACTAGAAGGGGCAGGCTGTTCTTTTGGTGCTTCCTCTTCAGCACCCATTATTCCTTTGCCTTTATCTATTCCTGGTGCTGCTGTGGAAGGTGTCTGTGTGGTTGGTGTAGTTGTTGAGGCCGAGGTCCCTTCTCCTACTGGGTGCAGTCGTTTGAAGGGTACCTACTGCACAGAATCTAGGTCAAGAGTCTTTTCCAAATCCTTGACATTCTTTTGCATTAACTCTTCCTCAGTCAATTTTTCAATTAATGTATCAGGTTTCCATTCTTGTTGATTGGCATACTGTTCAATGTGTGGATATTTGCAGTGCTCATAGCCTAGCAACCTGTACTTGACTCTTCTAGCAGTGATGAAGCCTTCAGGGTCATAAGGGACCCACCGGAAGCTTTTTGAAAGCTTGTACTTGTCTTCGAGGATTAGTTCAGCATCTTGCCATCCCTCTTTCTTATTCATAATGAAGGGGCCCAGGTGGTGCTTGAATTTGAGATGCGCTTTCTTTTTGGAGCTGTGAAAGTGAGTGAGGTCAGAGTGAATAAGCTGCCTATAATACTCTAAGGCAAACAGTCTCATAGGCACATATTTTGGGAGCCTGTATGGACAGAGCTCACAGCCATAGATTCTGATGACTGTATGATCCTGGTATAGGTACCAGTCACCTATTTTAAAGTTCTTGGAGAGCTGCAGGATTTTCTGCATGTCAAATGACACTCTGGAAGGAGGGGACTTCATCAAAAAACAAGAGACTGGGTAAACAAATTGATCAATGAATTCACAATATGAATAAGGTGAATCTTGCACTCCGTGGAAGATAGATGTCCAGAAGATAACAGATCTTCTTTCTCCTTTAGAATCCAGCTTTTTGATGTGGCATGGAAAAGCCTCAGACTGATAGTACATGAACAGGTAGTAGATGTAAGATGAATATTTGAAGATGCCCTCCCTGTCTACTTTGAAAAGCTGCTCATGTATTCTGTTGGCTATGAACTTGGCAAAATTGTATTTGTAGGCAGGAGGTTGGCCTGGGCTATAGGCAGCAAGTAATACCAGCACTGTCTCATCAACAAATTCGCTGGTTTTGGACCCCAACACATAGGCAATCATGTCCAACAGAAGCTTGCCTACCTCAGTGAAGTGCACATACAAATAGGGAGGTGGCCCTGTGGGTTGGCGGTCTGACCTCATAAATGTCTGGGTGACTTTTTGGATGTCAGCAGTGGACATCTTGGCACCTATATCCAGCAGATAGTTCATAGAGAAAGGGAACAGCAGCTGAGTTTGTTTGAAATTGAGCATCTGGTTGATGGACTCAGCATTAATGTGAAAGAGGATGCTCCCAGATGGAGACTTGACAGCCCTTTGATTGGCATCATAATTCTCAACACACAGTCAGATAATCTCTGGAAAGATATTGACAAAGGGGAGGAAGTAGTAAGGGAGATTGGATTCCCATATCCCATATTTGTCATTATTGTTCAGGTAGTCATCTCTCAATTCCCTGAAAGTCTGCAAGTGATTCCTATCACCTACAAAGTCCTGAATGAGAAAATCTCTGTCAGTAAGAGGCAAGGACTCCAGGTCTTTATTTGGTGCATTTATGGGGGAAACACTGAGAGCTGTGGGTGAAGGAGCAGCCATTATGTAATTTCTGAATTTGAACCAGGTAAGTGTAATAGCTTGCAAGGTTCCTCAGAGCTCAAGTGACAGACTCAATGTAGATAATGCTAGAAATTCTCTTCAACTGGAATAGGCAGGCTATGCAGGACTGTCTATGCTTTGCTTGGGTAGATTCACAGGGATTGCGAATTGATGAGGATGAATTACAGAGGGTGTGTAGGATTACAACTGGTGAAATTTAGTTTTTCAAATATGTACCCGGCAAAAGGGAACAATGCCAGGCGATTTGGATGATAATTTGTGAATTTATGGTCGCGAATTATGGTTTTATCATCAAATTCTGGAGCAGGGGGAAATGTAGGTTGACTTGGTGCAGAAATGATTAAATGACAGTCCTTAATGTTGAATTGAGCAGGTGCTTAATGGACAATTTGTAGAGAAATGGCATAAACACGTGTTGAATAGGTGAATTTGGGCAAATACGTGGAAAAACGACGCCGAGAGCTGCCGGGTTGGATGGTGAATGAAGAATGCACTTGAATTGGCGAGTGGTGGCATCTGAATCTTCAAATTCGCAGCTTGGCAGAAATTTTCACAGTGAACGGATAAAATGGCTCTTGCTTGTTTCCAACGAAAATGACACAAAACGGCTAAACAACGCGTTTTAACGAAAAATTTGGAAAATGGGGGTTATTGGCGCTTTTCCGCCGATGACGTCAGCATGACGTCATGGCGGGCCCCGGGTACGGAGGGTGACGTGGGCGCTGAGCTGGAGGCCAGCGTGGCAGGACAGGGTGGCGGACGGTGTGGGGTGGCATGGTTACGTGGAGGGCCACGAGGCGCGAGGGCGGGCGGAGGTGGCATGACGTCACGATGACGTGGGGGCCGACGTGACAGCGGAGGGGCGGTATCGGGGAGAGTGGTAAGCGGTCTCCCCGCACCGCTTTTGGGCAAAGGCGGTATCGGGGAGGGGGGCTCCGAACACCCCCGCCGCTTGCCACGCGTCCTGTGTACGGGGAGGAAAACCGCCCTCTCCCCGGACGTTAAAGGGAGGCGGGTTGAAAATCATAAAAGACCGCCCACCATTGGATGAAGCGGGGCGGAAGATGGACGGCTAGCGGGCGCCCCGACCCGTCGTGCATGTTGGGGGGACCCGCCGACGTATTAAAATATCCATTTTAATAATTTGGGTTTCAAACTTTGGTTTTGGGGATTTTGTGGGTTTTTCGGGGGATGGGTTAATCTGTCGGGGTTTGAACAAAGGGTTAGACTTAGGTTTGAGCAGAGGGAAATGGGGTTTTCATGAATTTTTTGGAAAAGAGGGGCAATGAAGGTTTAGGGTGGGCTATTTGTCTAACCAGGGGTTAGAGTAATTCCCAAAGCAGGGTTGACCATAGTCCTTGGTGGACTAATGTCTCCCTTAGACCTTCTATTCAGCTATAATGCTTAAAGGGGGGATATTTATACATGTTAGGGGTTTATACACCATGGTGTTATAGTAGTAGGGGAAAGGGGAACATATGGGATTTAATGTAGATAGAGTTAGTAGTTAGTACTGGGAGGGGAATAAGAATGGGAAGTGATGGATACTAAGCTTTTCAGGAATCAAACTTAGTTAGGAAGTAGATCAAAATGAAAAGAATTTTTACACAAGAAATGTGGATTCTTTTCAAAGAAAGAAGTCATTTATGACATGAAATTTGTACAAATGAAGGGTGTAAGGAGGACTAATCAGGCAGATCCTGCAATGCTCGTGGGGAGGTTAGTAAGAAACGTTTTGAAGGGGAGGAGGGAAGTTAGTGATGGTTTAGTAGTTATGCCAAATAGGCCATTGCTCTTGCCTTTCTCCTGCTGATGGCAACATTTGTGGCCCTTTCCAAGTGATGTGCTTGGATCTTGCTTTCTGCAACCTTCAACTGCCTACCCTACCTACTATGCCTAACACTTTTTCTTCATTTTGTATGGGTGCACTTAGCCTTGAAAACCCTGATAATTCTCTTTTTCTTTCTGCTGCCCTCCTATCTAAGTCTACCCTTATGACTTCCAAGGGCCCAGATTAAGCAGTTGGGCTCCTTTCTTTCTCTATCCACCTAGTCATCTGTCAAGCTTGAACTGTTTGAACAGGTACTTCCTCTCTAATCTACAACATGAAGTTTAAAACATGGTGTGGCCCAGCTTGAGCTGTTGGGCCACCCATCAAAGTAGTAGTGGCAATTTGGACTATCCACTTTCATGGTCTTTGTTTGGGGTTCATTTCTTTTATTTTTTCTTTGACCAATTCATTTTCTTGCCCTTTGATTTTTCTTTTAAGGCATACCCTCTTTACATTTTTAACATGTCTGCTTTCTTCACAAAAATGGAACCTTAGTGGCATGGAAGGTGAGCAATTTTGGCACTTCCACTGTCAATCATGAGAGATGAGAACCTATTGGTATAGGAGGCTAACAGTGGCTCCACTTGGGGATGGTTTTTCCAGATGAAAAGACAAGAACAACAGGTCAGATTGCCTGAGTTTCTGCTCCCTTGCTGTTGGCTGAATTTCTCTGTTGTTGGAGCCCAACGGTTAGGACCCCAAATGGTTGCAAGCAGCACCCAGTAAGCTGATTTGTTGTGACTTTGCAGATCTGTTTTTTACCTGTTTCTCAAACTTTCTCTTCCTGACTTGATAGTTACCCTGTGTTTTCCTTGATGCCCAACTACCAGGATCCAAATTTCCCAAAAATATCATAGTATTTTAACCTGGTCTTCTCAAAAATATGATGCACTTTGCTGCTCTACTTATCTGCTGTAATTTAAAATACTGGAAATACAAATATTTATGTACAATACATGCCTGTTTAGTGTTTGGTCAAAGGGAGTCAAAATAATGCGTGAGCATTCTCCCATTAACTGGGCCTTCCTCAGTGTTTGAGCCATCCAAACTTCTTAGAAAATAGGTGTTGTTTCCTTGTATAGCATAGATGACATAGGGTCCCTTCCATAAAAATTCAAACTTACCATGTTTTCCTTTGTCTTCCCTTCTGGAATCCCATCTTAACACTTTATTTCCTATATAGAAATCTTCAGCTTTGGTTCTTTTGTCAAATATTCTTTTAAGCTTTTCTTGTAGAATCTGAGTTCTTTGATAGACTTCTTCTCTTGTTTGCTGTAAATGAATTGTTTGATTAATTCTTCTTTGGATATCATTGGGCTCAGCTTGTATTTCTTGCAGCAGTTTAATCACAGGAATTCCTAGAGATGTAGGAAACCTTGCTTCTAGCCCATAGACCAGTTCATATGGGCTCATGCCAATTGATCTCTTGGTGGTCAGTCTATCAGCCCATAGTGCATTTACCAACTTTTTATGCCAATTCTTTTTGTTTTCTTCCAAAACTTTTTTGATGATGTTGATGAGACTTTTATTGGAAGATTCAGCTAGGCCATTACCTTGAGGGTAATAGGCAGTGGAATGACCTAGGGTCATGTGATACTTGTGACAAAAATTGATCATTTTCTTGGATTTAAAAGCTGCAGCATTGTCTGTGATAATTTTGTCTGGACAGCCAAACCTGGACAAGATGTTGGTTTCTAGGAATTGTATGATAATGGAGTCATTGGCCTGCCTGCAAGGGATGGCTTCTATCCATTTGGTGAAATAATCTGTGGCAGTGAGAATCCACCTATGCTGGCCAGAGGATGGAGGATGAATTTCACCAATGAAGTCTAAACCCCATTGCTGGAATGGTCTCTCAGTTGAAACTGGTTTAAGTGGTAAAGGCAGCAGTTTCCTCTTGCCCTCAAAAATTTGGCATTTGTGGCAAGACATTACAAATTTCTTCACATCAGAAAACAAGGAAGGCCAATAAAATCCAGCCCTTAGGATTTTATCAGCTGTGGATTTCCAGTATAAGTGTCCTCCGCAGTCACCTGCATGAAATTCTTTGAGGACATTGTCAGTTTCTTCTATTGTTAAACAATTGAGTAGGATTCCTTCATGATTTCTCCAAAACAAAACATTGTCAATAATGCAAAACTTGGATGCTTTCATCTTTAAGAATCTTTTCTTGGTTCTGGACAACCCTGGAGGAGCTTGCAGGTTCAATAATACAAAACATATATCAGTATACCAGGGAGATTGCATAAAGGCTTGGTTGATCTGTGGAGTCGCCATCTCCTGTTCGTCATCCAGTTGATTAATGTCAAGGGCTTGAAAATTGGTTTCAGTCATTAGTTTAGCTAGGCCTTGTCCTTTTATCAGTTTGGTAGGTTTAATCTCAATGTCATATTCTAAGATATTGGCAATCCATTTGCCCCTCTTGCCTTCAATTCCATCTTGGGTTAAAATATCTTTGACCACTGCATTAGGAACATAAGCAATTATGTGAGAGTAAAGGATATAAATTCTGAATTCCTTGATGGCTTTTACCAATGCATAGGCTTGTTTTTCCATGATCTGATATTTCAAAGGAGCATCCCTATGGGCTCTACTAAAAAATGCAATGGGTTTTTCACATCCTTGGTCATCCTTTTGCAGCAAAATAGCAGCAATTGTATGCTCAGAAGCAAAAGAAAAAATAAGGAAATCTTGATCAAATCTAGGGCTTGTGAGGACTGGTGTGTTTGTCAATGCTCTCTTGATATCCTCAAAGGCTTGTTTAGCTTCCATAGTCCATTTGACCTTGGAATCCTTTCTCAACATATTGTTTAGCAGTCTAATGAGTTCAGCCAAGTTAGGAATGAACCTCCTCAAGAAGTTTATCTTTCCTAGAAAGCTTTGCAGTTCTTTGACGTTTCTTGGATGAGGTACTTGTAGAATAGCTTGAATTCTGTCCGGGTCAATCCTAATACCATCTTTTGAGATTATATGTCCTAGGAGTTTGCCTTCTTCCAGCCCAAATAGTGACTTCTTTGGGTTCAGTGATATGCCATACTTTCTACAAATTGTGAAAACTTGTCTTAAGTGTTGTAAGTGTTCTTTATCTGATTTTGTGAAGGCAGTTAGATCATCAAGATAGACAACTAGGAAGTCATGAATTTCCTTGGCAAAGGCAATATCCATTGCTCTTTGGAATGTTGCCCCTGCATTTTTCAGTCCAAAAGGCATTTTGACATATTTAAATGTTCCCCAAGGTGTTGTAAAGGCAGTTTTGTCTTGATCATCCGGGTGTACTAAGATCTGATTGAATCCTGAGAAACCATCTAGTAAAGAGATCCTAGCAGCTCCCACTACCCTCTGCAAGATGTGATCCATTTTTGGTAAGGAGTAATGGTCTTTGAGGGATACTTTGTTCAGATTTCTCAGGTCAACACATAGTCGGATTTCCCCTGTCTTTTTTCTAGTAGGCACTAGATTTGAAATCCACTCTGAGAATCTGATTGGGGCAATGATCCCAGCTTCATACATACGCTTGACTTCTTTTTCAATAAGGGGAAGTAGGACTGGATTGACTCTTCTAAGCTTCTGTTTGAAAGGATTTTGATTTTCTTTTAGAGGGATAGTGTGTTGGATGACTGATGTATCATAGGATTTAAGGTCCTCATAGCTCTAGGCAAAGACATCTTGAAACTCTTTAAATAACTCAGTGTATTTCAGTTTCTGCTCAGGTGGTAATGCTTTGGATAATTTGACCATTTTGGGATTTTCATAGGTCCCAATATGACAATCCTCTATTTCAGCATTCAGTGGTTTCATTTTCGGTTTTCTTGAGATATCATTTGAGTCAAATAGATCCTCCAAAGGGGTGAGACCTATGGGCATAAAGTTATCCTTTAGGTCAATTACCTCATCCTCTGCTTCAACCATTTCTTCTTCATCTAATTGTTTTAGCTCCTGTATAGTTTCTTTGTCAAAGATGGTAGGATGCAAAACTAAATCAGCTGTTTCAGCTGATATTTTCTGTGTAATTGTGCATAACTGTGGTTGGTCATCTTTAGTGTTGGTGTCAATATTCATACCAGAAAATTCTCCCTTTAAAGTGAGAAAGTTATTTATTTGTGTATTATTCTCAAAGACTTGCCAATTCTTGATGTTATCTGGAACTGAAAGTCTGTGTTTGATTTCAGCAGTAAATGTATGATTGGTTTTGAAAGGCAATTTACAAGTGCTGGCAAAAGTTGCCAAACTGTGAGCATGTAGATTGAGCTCTCTGGAAATTTTGGTTAATTGAAAATGTGAGAAGCTCTCAAGTACTTGGATAGCTGCTCCCTTGTATGCTTTCAACCTCAGATCATTCGTGGTGAAATTCCCTTTCATCTCTTGTATGACCAAGTCTGAGTCTCCTAAGATTGAAACTTTAGTTGCACCTAGATTTTTTATAAGTTTCAGACCTAGCAGAAGGGCCTCATATTCAGCCATGTTGTTGGTACATCGAAAGTTTAGTCTGTATGCATGGCCCTCAGCTTGGTCATTGTGCATATTATGGATCCAGACTCCTGCTCCAGCTCCTAGCTTGTTTACAGAGCCATCAAATTCTAGATACCATAAGGTTTCATGATCAAGGTTTAGATTGGGATCACTAGGAAGTTGGATCATGGATAGGGTGGTTTCTTGCAAGTTACCTGGCACATCATATTCTTCATTCTTCTTATCAGCTGTGCTCATGGTCCCTTGGTCTTTGTAAATACATTGCTCATCTAACTCCTCGATCTGTACTGTCATTAATAGTTCCGAATAGGCTTTGTGACAGATGTCAACATTGTAGAGAATAAACAAATCCATGTCAGAGTGTATTGAGTAGATTGGGAAGTTTTGGGGCTTGTCTTGACTGCTTACCACATATTTCATCAAAGTCTCCCGGTATAGTCTCTTTGGCTGCCCAAAGACTAAGATAGTTGCATAGGACATATCTAATTGCAGAGATCCTTGGAGTTTGGCCCCCAAAGATCTGGACAAGAGCATGCCATACTTAGGGGGTATGTCAGCTACCACTACATCCATCAAGATAGTTTTGGTTGGGTATTGAACTAGGGAGACACATAAGTCTTTAATCAGGCCTAAACACCTGACTTGGCTTGAATCAAATGAGAATAGATCCTTGTATGGTCTTGTGATATCCAAGTCAAGTTTTTCCATCACAGATTTGGGCATCAAGTTGTGTGAGGCCCCAGAATCAAACATTGCATTATGTAGGACCTTATCATGAATGATTAGACTGACATAAAAGGGTGGCACCCCTCCATTCTCTATTTTTCCATTAACCTCAGGTCCGAACAGCAATTCTGGTTGATCATCAGGACATTCACAGCATCTTTATTGTCTGATATTTGGAGTGATTTGTTAATCTGCTGTCTGTATATGTCATGTTTGGCTAGTTCTAAAAGAGGCACTAATATTTTTAGCTTACTAATTTCTGTTTCCAAGTTGAAAGGTTTTTCCATTTCAATTTTGGCATTTAGTGCTGCAGATTTTTCCTTTTCGGCTGGGTCATCAGGGTTCTTCTGCTCATAGTTAGGATCCTTTTGAGTGACACCGGTGCCATGTTTGTTTCCTATGGGAGTATCTGCCTTTGTCTTTGATTTATGGGGTAAACCTGGCTGATTTTGAGAGGACTGTTGTTCTGAAATATCCTCCACAGTTACTTCTATGGCCGGTGATTTTGAGCTGTCAGCTGATTTGGGGAGAGTAGTATTTTCATTGATCTTTTTTGGTTGTTTATTATCCTTTGGTTTGAGGGGTGTAGGTACATCTATTGTTCTACTCCTTAGTTTGTACTGTTTGTGCACCTCATACACAGCTGCATCATATCCTTCTTTAAAGTCGAAAGATTCTCCTGACTTAGTGTGGAATTTATTGTCATTGTAAACCTCTTGGTCTTCTTGTGTCAAAAAGACTTGATTTTCACTGTCCAAACCCATTAGATTGATGTGAGGATCCTCACTAGGTTCACTAGATGTTGAAGCCTCAGCGTAATTCTCTTGAAAAGGAGGTCTGACATGCTGGTCAAGATCAGTCCTACCAACATTAGGATTTTGATTCTTTCTGAAGTTTGGGTTTCTAATATTGCTTGTTTGGCCTTCCCATGATGATTTTCTTTCTATGGTTTCTACCCTGTCTCCAAGTCTGTCCATCCCTTTGATGATTGCATCTAGCTTTTGCTCAAATGATGAGGGTTCTTCTTTGAAAGTAGTCCTCCTTTCAGTTTTGGCCCGGTTTCTTTTGGCAATTAGGTTTGCCTCTACACTAACAGCTATGTTTTGCATGTCTGCTAGAGTTGCAGGGGCTCTTTCTCTCAGTTGATATGCCATATCAGCATCAAAGCCATCAGGGAATTTAATCAATGCTAAATCAGGTGGAGGTCTAAGGTTTTGAGGTATGGCATTATAGATAGTATTGAATCTAGTGCAATAGTCCAGGACAGTTTCTTGTGGGCCTCTTCTTATGGTGTCATATTCAGATAGAATGTGCAGAGGGTCGTTTTTCTTTTCCCATCGGTTTAAAAAGGACTGATAAAGGGCACCCGAATCAACTATTGAATTTGGGGTCAGAGCCCTGAACCGGGTTCTTACTTCACCTGTCAGACTTTGGACAAAAATTTTCATCCTTACATCATCATCATCTATCTCATAGTTCTCAAAGTAATCTTGCATTTTCTTAGTATGTTGTAAAGCAGTGTATGTACCAGTCCCATCAAAATAAGTAACCTTGCTTTGGTAGTCCTGAGGCATAGCCCCAGGATTACCAGGTAACTGAAGTGGTGCATAACGGTTAGCCATATTTGGGGGAATAAGCGGGATAACAGGGATAACAACAGCAGTCTGTGTGTTGGGTGTGGACAATATGCTCTGTGAAGTGGATGATGAAGAGGGTGAAGAATGACTTGTATGAAGGTGAACAGATGGCTTAGTAGGGGTTGGGATAAGACTTTGCTGAACTGCCTCAGGGCTAGCTTCAGGAGATTGTTCTGGTTCCTTCTGGTTCCTAAGAGTTTTAGGGATGAGATTTGGATTATCAAAAATAGGTGGGGGATTTGGGTCAGGATTTGACCTGGTGTGCCTAGTTCTCTTCTTAGGAGCCAGCTTCTGAACTTGTTTTTGGTATTTTTTGGGGTTGTTTTTAGAACTATTTTAAAGGGACTGATTAAGCTTTAGGAACCAATGTCTAAGAATAGACAGCAGCTGAAAATACGCTCTGTCCCCAGTCGAGTCACCAATTATGTTATCACTCAGGTTGTTCCCTTTGACTCCCAAGGGAATACGGCCGAGGTAACCACTAACCATTCTTTTGGTCACAGGTTCTAGCCTACCTGTGACTAGAGAGGGCTCTCTCTTTGTGTTTTAACTTTGTTTGTGTAAGATTTTAGGCTAGTTATAATGCTTAAGGTTTTGTTTATGAATTTGTTGGATGGTGACTTCAGTCAAGATATATATGTGCTTACCAGGGTGTTCTAGGCCATTGGGCATGGAGTTAGTGGTGCTTGATCAGTTTGATATGTCTGTGTTGTTACCATAGTGATGCTGCAGAGCCAGATAAGTGTCAGAGAAACAATTCTTTGAATCTGTGATTTAAATGTGATATAACCAGGGTATGAAAGGAAACTAAGAATCTTTCAACAAAATGATATGGAGGATAGTGAGAATATTATTTATAAGCAGTGAAGAATTTCTAGATAACATTCATATTTATAGAATTAATGGAAACATGAGCAATTAAGAATTCATGTTCATGGTCAATTCTGAAGAAAACATTTACAGCAATAGAGATTGAGCACAAGGTGTAGTCAAACATTTCCTGTACTATTCCTTTTCCCTACTGCTAGATTAGTGAAACATGTAAATGATTTAGATAAACATAAGAAGACAAAACATAGATCGAGAAAACTTATTGTTCCATCAGACAGCACAGGAGTTCTGCAACAGCACGCATAGCATCACCAAGACATCAAATATTCAAGAAATCACTGAGCTTTTCCAGCCTTTTTCATTAGATAATCTGAAAGTATACAATACATTTGCCTCAGAATGAAAACCACCAACCCCTTATACGCTGCCAGGGGAGGTATATATACATATTTTACATAGGAAAATATTTGGCTGATGAAATAAATGTTCCATTAATATCGTGCCAACTTCTGGAGCATGGTAGCTGAGGAAGTAAATCCTGTAGTAACTCTTTAGTGCCTTAGGTGTCCAAAATAGTCAGAAACTGTTGACTTTGTGGCTGTTGGAGTCGGCTGAGGATACGCTGTCCCAAAATTGCGTATTTATCTCTTGGCTTGATGTCATTGTCCATATGCTGAGTCACCTTTCAGCTGCCTTAAATGTTGTCTTTATTCTGCTACTTGACTTTTGCTGAGTTGGAGCTGGCAATGACCGAGCAACTGAGGCTATTGTGGCAAAATTTGAAGCATTGCCTGCCACCAATCCTCCTTGGGCATTTGATGTCTTCGAATCTTCACTAAAGTTTCATCTGCCTCTGTATATCTGTAAAAATTTGGAGGAATTTCAAAAAGGTGATTTACTTCATTTTCAATAAAAAACAGACCTTCAAGTTTATTGTATAGGCTCTGTCCTGTTGGAGGCCCTGTTTCCTCAGAAGTACTGCCAGATGCAGTGATTTGATTTTCAATATACTTTGAGATTCTGGTGGCATATTGTTCTCGGGAGATCAGTCTTCCTGCACCATTTAGTAGGCTGGGCAGTCCCTTTTGCTGTAGTGCTCCCATTTTGAGTTTATACTTGTCCACCTCAGCCTGTATCTCATAGCATTTCCTGTCCACGGTTTGTACAAAATTCCTGAGCATTAGCACCTTTTAGCTATAAGGTCAACCTCTGTTCTGTTGACAATGCCGAAGGCTGCCAGTTCTTCCTTAGTCTGGTTATTCAAAAAATCAATCATTCTATTGGCCTGCTCAGGCCTATTTCCCAGCATTGTTTTGGCCTTCTGAATTTCTATCTGTGCTTGGCCACTTAAATCCATTTGTTCATGTACAGTTTTAATTGACTTCCATTGTTTAGTGATGCATTGGTCAATTTTGGCCCACATAATTCTTTTTATTTCAGCCATGGTACTTTCTAGAATCAGCTCTTTCTCCAAGGCCTTTATCTTTTCTTTGAGGGCCTTTATTTCTCTTCCTTGCTCTGCCACAGTCATTTTTGATTTATCATATTTGGTATCCAGCTCTGCCAACTTTTCCTTGGCTTGTTTTATCTCAGTGGCCTGGAGCTCCATTTCTTTAATAGCCTTAGTCAAATCTTCCATGCTTGTACTGGAGTCTGGAGCTATTGTTGTTGCTGCTTCTGTTGTGGCTGTGGTTGTGACAGGGGCTACTGCTGCCTCTGTTGTTGTTGCAGTGGTTGAAGTAGTTGGAGGAGCTTGGGATGTGGATTCTCCCTGCTTATCTTGTAATGCCCCTTCAAGTTCCTTCTCTAAATCAAGGACCTTCTGGTTGAGCTGCATTATAAGGTCCAGTTGCTCATCGGCCTCCTTTTCCCTCTGTAATTCTGTTGTCTGAGGGTGCTCTGTGGGCAACAGCTTCAACCTTTTCTTCAGTGCATTGAGGTCATCTTCTTTTTTCTTCAGGAGGGCCCTTATGCCCTTTGGATCCTTAGGATCATGTCCTAGGTGGATGATGATGTCCTCCAGTGATTTTATTCTGTTGTCCTTAGCCATGGAGGACATTCTCTCAAAATCCAGCTGAATGTTGGTATTTTTCAGTGATTCTTTTAATTCATGGGCCATGGTTGCCCTGTCCACCAAGGTGGCATAGACCATTTCTCCAGTTTGCTTGTGGAGTTCTATTTGGTCCATGGGATGGATGTCCTTGGCCCTGACCTCCACCCTTCTCCTTACAAAATCTGCAGCTGATTTAGGCTGCGGCACCTTAGGCTTAAAATGACTGAGGATCATTTTCTCCTCTTGAAGGTCATAAATAGACATCAGCCTTTCTTGCTGGGTTGGGGTTGCATTTAGGAACTGTTTATACACTTCTACCCTTAGCAAGTCGTTTTGTGCCTTTATTTGCTTGAAAGAAGCCTTAGTGCTTTTAGGCTTCTTGCTCTGCTGAGTGGACGATGACACCTCCAAACCAAGTTGTACTCCCTGCTCCTGCTGAAAGGAGCTTGTACCTGTTTGTTGGCTGCCTTCCCCATCTTTCCTTGAGCTATCAAGGACTTCTTCACTGATTACTTCTATCTCTGGGGAGTCAGCCCTTTGCCTTTTGGTCTCCGGTTGCTGGGAGGATCCACTTGCAGGAGTGGACTCTTCTCTTTCTCTCTTCTTACCCCTCTCCTCATGTGCTGGAGTTTGCAAGATTGGAGCTGCTGGTGGCTCAGTTTGTGGAGGGGGGGTCTGCTCTTGTTGCTGCTCACTAGAAGGGGCAGGCTGTTCTTTTGGTGCTTCCTCTTCAGCACCCATTATTCCTTTGCCTTTATCTGTTCTTGGTGCTGCTGTGGAAGGTGCCTTTGTGGTTGGTGTAGTTGTTGAGGCCGAGGTCCCTTCTCCTACTGGGTGTGGTCGTTTGAAGGGTACCTGCTGCACAGAATCTAGGTCAAGAGTCTTTTCCAAATCCTTGACATTCTTTTGCATTAACTCTTCCTCAGTCAATTTTTCAATTAATGTATCAGGTTTCCATTCTTGTTGATTGGCATACTGTTCAATGTGTGGATATTTGCAGTGCTCATAGCCTAGCAGCCTGTACTTGACTCTTCTAGCAGTGATGAAGCCTTCAGGGTCATAAGGGACCCACCGGAAGCTTTTTGAAAGCTTGTACTTGTCTTCGAGGATTAGTTCAGCATCTTGCCATCCCTCTTTCTTATTCATAATGAAGGGGCCCAGGTGGTGCTTGAACTTGAGATGGGCTTTCTTTTTGGAGCTGTGAAAGTGAGTGAGGTCAGAGTGAATGAGCTGCCTATAATACTCCAAGGCAAACAGTCTCATAGGCACATATTTTGGGAGCCTGTATGGACAGAGCTCACAGCCATAGATTCTGATGACTGTATGATCCTAGTATAGGTACCAATCACCTGTTTTAAAGTTCTTGGAGAGCTGCAGGATTTTCTTCATGTAAAATGACACTCTGGAAGGAGGGGACTTCATCAACAAACAAGAGACTGGGTAAACAAATTGATCAATGAATTCACAATATGAATAAGGTGAATCTTGCACTCTGTGGAAGACAAATGTCAAGAAGATAACAGATCTTCTTTCTCCTTTAGAATCCAGCTTTTTGATGTGGCATGGAAAAGCCTCGGACTGATAGTACATGAACAGGTGGTAGATGTAAGATGAATACTTGAAGATGCCCTCCCTGTCTACTTTGAAAAGCTGCTCATGTATTCTGTTGGCTATGAACTTGGCAAAATTGTATTTGTAGGCAGGAGGTTGGCCTGGGCTATAGGCAGCAAGTAATACCAGCACTGTCTCATCAACAAATTCGCTGGTTTTGGACCCCAACACATAGGCAATCATGTCCAACAGAAGCTTGCCTACCTCAGTGAAGTGCACATACAAATAGGGAGGTGGCCCTGTGGGTTGGCGGTCTGGCCTCATAAATGTCTGGGTGACTTTCTGGATGTCAGCAGTGGACATCTTGGCACCTGTATCCAACAGATAGTTCATAGAGAAAGGGAACAACAGCTGAGTTTGTTTGAAATTGAGCATCTGGTTGATGGACTCAGCATTAATGTGAAAGAGGATGCTCCCAGATGGAGACTTGACAGCTCTTTGACTGGCATCATAATTCTCAGCACACAGTCGGATAATCTCTGGAAAGATATTGACAGAGGGGAGGAAGTAGTAAGGGAGATTGGATTCCCATATCCCATATTTGTCATTATTGTTCAGGTAGTCATCTCTCAATTCCCTGAAAGTCTGCAAGTGATTCCTATCACCTACAAAGTCCTGAATGAGAAAATCTCTGTCAGCAAGAGGCAAGGACTCCAGGTCTTTATTTGGTGCATTTATGGGGGAAACACTGAGAGATGTGGGTGAAGGAGCAGCCATTATGTAATTTCTGAATTTGAACCAGGTAAGTGTAATAGCTTGCAAGGTTCCTCAGAGCTCAAGTGACAGACTCAATGTAGATAATGCTAGAAATTCTCTTCAACTGGATTAGGCAGGCTATGCAGGACTGTCTATGCTTTGCTTGGGTAGATTCATAGGGATTGCGAATTGATGAGCATGAATTGCAGAGGGTGTGTAGGATTACAACTGGTGAAATTTAGTTTTTCAAATATGTACCCGACAAAAGGGAACAATGCCGGGCGATTTGGATGATAATTTGTGAATTTAAGGCTGTGAATTATGGTTTTATCATCAAATTCTGGAGCAGGGGGCAATGTAGGTTGACTTGGTGCAGAAATGATTAAATGACAGTCCTTAATGTTGAATTGAGCAGGTGCTTAATGGACAATTTGCAGAGAAATGGCATAAACACGGGTTGAATAGGTGAATTTGGGCAACTACCTGGAAAAACGACGCCGAGAGCTGCCGGGTTGGATGGTGAATGAAGAATGCACTTGAATTGGCGAGTGGCGGCGTCTGAATCTTCAAATTCGTAGCTTGCCGGCAATTTTCACAGTGAACAGATAAAACGGCTCTTGCTTGTTTCCAATGAAAATGACACAAAACGGCTAAACAACGCGTTTTAACGAAAAATTTGGAAAATGGGGGTTATTGGCGCTTTTCCGCCGATGACGTCAGCATGACGTCATGGTGGGCCCCGGGTACGGAGGGTGACGTGGGCACTGAGCTGGAGGCCAGCGTGGCGAGACAGGGTGGCGGACGGTGTGCGGTGGCATGGTTACGTGGAGGGCCACAAGGCGCGAGGGCGGGCGGAGGTGGCATGACGTCACGATGAGATGGGGGCTGACGTGACAGCGGAGGGGCGATATCGGGGAGGGTGGTAAGCAGTCTCCCCGCACCACTTTTGGGCAAAGGCGGTATCGGGGAGGGGGGCTCCGAACACCCCCGCCGCTTGCCACGCGTCCTGTGTACGAGGAGGAAAACCGCCCTCTCCCCGGACGTTAAAGGGCGGCGGGTTGAAAATCATAAAAGACCGCCCACTGTTGGATGAAGGGGGGCGGAAGATGGATGGCTGGTGGGCGCCCTGACCCGTCGTGCATGTTGGGGGGACCCGCCGACGTATTAAAATATCCATTTCAATAATTTGGGTTTCAAACTTTGGTTTTGGGTATTTTGTGGGTTTTTCGGGGGATGGGTTAATCTTTCGGGGTTTGAACAAAGGGTTAGACTTAGGTTTGAGCAGAGGGAAATGGGTTTTTCATGAATTTTTTGGAAAAGAGGGGCAATGAAGGTTTAGGGTGGGCTATTAGTCTAACCAGGGGTTAAAGTAATTCCCAAAGCAGGGTTGACCATAGTCCCTGGTGGACTAATGTCTCCCTTAGACCTGCTATTCAGCTATAATGCTTAAAGGGGGGATATTTATACATGTTAGGGGTTTATACACCATGGTGTTATAGTAGTAGGGGAAAGGGGAACATAGGGGATTTAATGTAGATAGAGTTAGTAGTTAGTACTGGGAGGGGAATAAGAATGGGAAGTGATGGATACTAAGCTTTTCAGGAATCAAACTTAGTTAGGAAGTAGATCAAAATGAAAAGAATTTTTACACAAGAAATGTGGCTTCTTTTCAAAGAAAGAAGTCATTTATGACATGAAATTTGTACAAATGAAGGGTGTAAGGAGGACTGATCAGGCAGATCCTGCAGTGCTCATGGGGAGGTTAGTAAGAAACTTTTTGAAGGGGAGGAGGGAAGTTAGTGATGGTTTAGTAGTTATGCCAAATAGGCCATTGCTCTTGCCTTTCTCCTGCTGATGGCAACATTTGTGACCCTTTCCAAGTGATGTGCTCGGATCTTGCTTTCTGCAACCTTCAACTGCCTACCCTGCCTATTATGCCTAACATTTTTTCTTCATTTTGTATGGGTGCACTTAGCCTTGCAAACCCTGATAATTCTCTTTTTCTTTCTGCTGCCCTCCTATCTAAGTCTACCCTTATGACTTCCAAGGGCCCAGATTAAGCAGTTGGGCTCCTTTCTTTCTCTATCCACCTAGTCATCTGTCAAGCTTGAACTGTTTGAACAGGTACTTCCTCTCTAATCTACAACATGAAATTTAAAACATGGTGTGGCCCAGCTTGAGCTGTTGGGCCGACCATCAAAGTAGTAGTGGCAATTTGGACTAGCCACTTTCATGGTCTTTGTTTGGGGTTCATTTCTTTTATTTTTTCTTTGACCAATTCATTTTCTTGCCCTTTGATTTTTCTTTTAAGGCATACCCTCTTTACATTTTTTAACATGTCTGCTTTCTTCACAAAAATGGAACCTTAGTGGCATGGAAGGTGAGCATTTTTGGCACTTCCACTGTCAATCATGAGAGATGAGAACCTATTGGTATAGGAGGCTAACAGATAGTAAAATAAAGACATTGAGTTGATGCAATGAACCAAGAAATCAATGCCATAGAGAAGAACCAGACTTGGGAATTGGTTGATCTACCAAGAGAGAAAACTAGAATTAGTTTGAAGTTGTTATACAAGATTATGTTCGATGAAAAATGAGAAATTGTGAAACATAAGGCAAGGTTAGATGCCAAAGGATTCTCACAACATTTTGGTATCGACTATGATGAAACCATTGCTCCAGAATCAAGGCTAGACACAGTTATAATTAATTTGGCGACATCATCTCAACACAAATAGGAAATTTATTACCTGGATGTAAAATCTACTTTCTTAAATGGTATATTGAAGAGAGAATTTTATATGGAGGTGCGTCCTAGTTTTTGTGTTCAAGGATAGGAGCATAATCTATATAGATTGAAGAAAGCCTTATATGGCTTGAAATAAGCTCCCGGAGCTTGGTATAGTCACATTAACACTTATCTCATCAGAAGTGTTTTTTGCAGAAGCAACCATGAGCCAACTTTGTATACCAAAAGTGATTAAGGCAAAATTATCATCATTTTCCTTTTTGTTGATGCTCTGTTTTATATAGAAAATATGATGTTAGAATAATTCATATTAGCAATGAAAAAAAAGTTTGATATGACTGATCTAGGGCTCACAAAGTACTTCTTAGGCATTGAAATTCAACAATCTTGTAATAGAATTTTTGTTTATCAACAAAAGTATGACACTAACATCATCTACAAGTTCATAAGGACCAACTAAAAAACAATTGATACTCTATTGCTCCAGGCACCAAGCTTAGCGTACAGGATGTAGCACCACTAGCTAACTCCACATTGCATAAAAGTCAAGTTGGTACTCTGTTGTTTCTCACTGTAACTAGACATGATATCATGTTTGTAGCTAGTTTTGTCTCTAGGTTTATGGAATCACCCAAGATCTCTCATTGGAAGGTCAAAAAAAGGATCTTAGGATATTTTGCAGGAACAATTGACTATGGCTTATTCTACATAAGTTCAAAAAATCGCTCACTTTGAAATTTTATAAACAACGATTATGCAAGCGGTTTAGATTATTGCCAAAGCACATCAAGGTATGTTTTTCACCTTATAACCAATTTAATATCATAAGCATCCAAGAAATAGCCCAATGTTTCAATATCTTCTACAAAGGAGGAGTATGTAGCTTGCACTTCATTAGCTTGTCAACTAGTGTGGCTGAGAAGACAATCAAAGGATCTTTAAAATGTTCAAAAGGAGAAAACTCCTATTTACCATGATAATAGTTCTACAATATCTTTATCAAAAAATAATATCTTTCACAAAAAGAACAAGCACATTGACACATGTTTTCATTTCATTCATGATCTCATCAATGATGGAGATATATTAGTTTCTTTTTGTGGTTCAAGAGATCAACTTGCAAATATTCTTACAAAGCCATTGGAAAAAATTGCATCTGAATTTCAAAGAGAGAATTTGGTCATTGTAAGTGTCAATACTTGTAACAGTTGAGACTAAGAGGGCTCGGTGTTGAGATAAGTAATCTCATTGCCTCCTAGGTTTCATAGTCAATTTATTCAGAAATTGCTTGAGTCATTTATTGTTGTTTGCTTCCTTATCTCTTATGTAGATTTATTTAACTCATTTTGAATCCCAATGAAATTGGATGATGACTATGAAGAATTTGTAGAAGAAGTAGAGAAAAATCACATAGATGCTCCTAAATCCCACTGTGCATAGTTGCAAGTGGATGAAAATTAAGTGAATCCAACAACAAAGCTTAATAATGACAATGAAGTTTCTATTGGAGTATCCAGTGTTATGGTGAATCCGACAATTAAATTTGTTGATGCTACCTTTGATGAAGAAATGTTAGCCAAAGATGAATGGTTGCAGATGGTGCAACAAAAACATCATATCAACTTGATGCTATTTGGTAAGAGAAGCCCAATTAAGTCTAAAAATCAAGTGGAAGACAACCTCTTTGAAACAACTGAGGTTAGCAAAGAAGTAGAAGTGACAGAGGAAGAGAAGGAAACACAACATGAGAGAGCTCTTACTAGAGAGCAAAAGGAATAGAAACAATGTGGTTTTGCAGATGTTTTTAGACTTACCATCGATATCTTGTGTGTAGGTAAACATAACCATTGTGAAGAAGAATTAAAGTTCCTTGAAGAATGGCCTGCAACACCATGTTTTGATAAGTTTGCATTGAAGTTGCAAAAATGAATGTTGAAGACAGCTTGGATGATGAAAATGTTAATGAAATTTTCATGTATTGGAGTTTGGAAGAGATAAAATTTTATTCTCATATTATGTTGCAACAAATTGATGTTCAAAAAATTGATGGTGAAGATCACATTATAAAAGATGACATGTGGCAACAATCCGCACACATACTGATTTTTTAGGAAATTGAGGATATGCTTAGACAACTTCGAACAATGGAAGAGTCGCACCAAGAAATGAAGAAATTTTAATTTGAAGCCCACAAAAAAAAGAAAAATATGAAGCAAGTAATGGGATATAGGATCTGGAAGAAAAGAAAAAGAAAAGCAAATCTAGTTGATGTCAATTTTTTTTTTAATTGTAAGCCTAATTTTTTAATTGTAAGCCTAACTAATACATAGACCAACACCTATCTTAGTTTAATTTTTTTTGTCATTGTAATTGAGGGTGAGTGTTGGGAAAATTGACTACAACCTCCTCCTAGGTGTCATAGATGTTAACCCAAGTGTCATACTCAGTTCCAGTTCACTTCTATTATTTAAGTTTCAGTTGAGTTTTACTCCAGTCATTTATTATTGATGTCTCCTATGTAATCTTATTTAACTATAAATTTGATAATATTGAGAAACACACTCTCCTGATTTTTCAATAGAGGAACTAAGATTTACCATTTCTTTAATAGAACCATAAACAACAAAATCTTAATATGTTCATTGGCATCTAAGGTGAGACTCTATAATATATAGGGGTTGTCATGGCCACTATTATTCTAATCATTTATTATTCTAATAAAATGATTACTCATTGAAACACGTATATCAATTTGGATCATTGAGTGGATCTATTAATACATTTAGTGTTTAATTGATAATATTTTAGTTTTTTTTGTTCAATATAAATTGTGAAATTTTCAATTATTTAACATTGTTTTGGAAAATTTATAGAGAATAAAATTGTGTAGTTTATGATTTTGTATTTTTTTATAAAATTTTAAATTATAGTAAATAATTTTTAAAATAATAAAAAAAATAATAATAAAATAACAACAATTATCTTAGAAGATTAATACAATTGGAAAAATGTTGATATCATAACTCCATTTAATGTAACAAATAAATATATACTTCATATTTAATATTTTGTACTTACTTAATGTTATATATATATATATATAAACCATAATTTTATTATTATAATAATAATTTGAAAATATATCTCTTAATGTGTAATATGTTGCCTTTAATTAAATAATGTTATATAACCCTTATTAGTCCCTGCCATCTGGGAATGGCCAGGGACTATAGTAATCAGAACGGATGAACTTAACATTAATTGAGCTGCTTGCTACTGCCATTTGATCGAGTATAATGAAAGTTTTTGGATGAATAGTCATTTACGATCTTATTTGGCCTCTTCCCGAGGCCAGAGGCAGAAAGCATATATTATCTTGGGTTTGTGTTATTCATTTTTTGGACCTGTTAGACTAATGCTAACATTAGTCTCCCAATGTAAAATGCTTGGGAGCTAGCTCCCGGGTACATCCTTATTCCAGTACATCCCGCTGTGACTAATGGGCTTTCTTGCCCTCTTGCCACCTGTTGTCACGTGTTGCTGCTTATTCTCTGCTTATTCTCTAAAGTTGCCACCTGTTGCTACTATGTCTACTGTAGCGTTGTTGCATGTCACTGTTGTTCCTCCTTTCCATTTCCATTACTATGGCAAGTTCACAGGATATGTGTCCCCTGATGAGGTTCTAGGATCTATATGGCAAGTTCACAGGATCTGTGTCCCCTGATGAGGTTCCAGGATCTATCTGAGCTTCCAATTCCTGCAAAATTATCAATATTCTAAGACAACTGCTCAGCCTGAGTTCTGTTCAAGTCCTCCAACTACTCCGCCTGAGTTCTACTGAGTCCTCCCTCTGCTCCTTTCCATTAATCTTGGGAAAGCTTCCCTTATTTTCTGGATGGAAAATCTCTGAGGGGACACCATCTATAGCATCTGCGATTTCCAGTCCGAAAACAGTGTCTTCAAGGATTTCTGTCAGGTATTTAATTGAAGATTTCTGTCAGGTATTTTGCATTTCGTTTAACTTGAATTAAACATGGGTTCAATATTCAATGGGAAAATGTTGTAACTTTGGGAAAAAAATTAAGCACTCACCGTATCTTGACAACGCGCTGAAAAATCCAATGTTTCCCTTACTGTCATTTCACCGAGGTGCAAGTCATGCGCACAAATTCATTTAATGAGTGCCCATTGTAGGTTACAGCTCCAGTGACCTGTAAAAGGAAAAATATATAATTTTTCTGTAAGAAGTAGAGTCACATATGAAAACTTGTCAAATATTGATGCACTAAAATATAGACAGCGAAAAAATTGGGCACATTTGAGAGTAAAAAACAATGTCGAATTTCTTAAGCCATATATTTAAAACTTGGATGGCATTTCTTACAATATTATTTTACTAGAATAGATCCTAAACTTACTGTGAGATCACGATCAGGATTCCCAGCTAGAGTTGTTTGCAATGTAGTTTTTCCAGCAACGGTTCAATGATGTTTCATGAGAATGGAGATTGTCTCTGAAACGGCTGAGCTGTCTAGGAATAAAGGGCATATGAAAAACTTACCTAGAAGGCTTGATGATGACACTGATATCATGGATGATTGTTAGAGTCATCCTCTTTGACGGCAAGATCTTCGGCAAGATCTTCATGTAGTTAAGAAATCCCTGCACAATAACACCATATTTTATGTGTTCAAATGTCAAGTTGTCAATATCAATCTTACCTCATGTCAATATGATGTTTAATCTTAAATGGTTGCCATTAGAGAGTCTTGGATCTCTCTGATCTTCTCTCAAGGCATAGAATTTGTTAAGAAATCCCTGCATAATAACACCATATTTTATGTGTTCAAATGTCAAGTTGTCAATATCAATCTTACCTCATGTCAATATGATGTTTAATCTTAAACGGTTGCCATTAGAGAGTCTTGGATCTCTCTGCTCTTCTCTAAAGGCATAGAATTTGTTGTCCCAGATCTAGCTGATGTTCTTTGAAAGCACTATGTACGCCTACTTAGGCTTGAGCCTCCACTCTTTGCACGGTGACACTCGCCACTAACAGCGCAAAGAAAGCCATTCACTTAAGCCATTCAAAGAAGTTGTTCACTCACTTCACATATAAGTCGTTCACAGCATCACCTACCTACTCCCAAGTCATTAACTGCACGAAGCCGTTCAAAGAAAGCTGTTCAAATAAGCCATTAACTCAAGTGGTTCACCCACTGCACACAAAAAGTGGTTCACCCACTGCGCACAGAAGCCATTCATTCACTGCATGAATTGTGCCATTGGGATTTTCCATTGGGACTTGGATGAACCCAGAACAGGAAGAAGAGGAAGATATATCAGCAGATGGGAATTGTGCCATTGGGATTTACATGAACGGATGCACGGTAATAATAAGAGAAAATGGTGAGTGAGCGACGAGGCAGATCAATCACGACGCAGATGAGTCGATTAAATGAATCTAAAAGATGGTTTGAAAGATGGTTTACATGATGGTTTAAGTGAGTGTAGATCTGTGAGCGTAGATCTTAGGGTGCAGGTAAGGTGACACTTGGTATCCATGCCGTAGCATGAAGTCCAGCTGCGGCGACTTTTATATATTTATATATTTTAATTGTCATATTATTTTATTTAATAGTTTTTTATATAACTTTTAATTATTCGTTTTTTCTTTTTATTACTAGCCTGTTTATTACCACGTCCAGTATTGTTCTCTTCTTTCTTTTTGGAATACATATTTCTGCAAAACCAAGAATCGAGGTTAGCATTTACAAATTGAACGCTTTTATCTGTTGGGCTTGAATGGGCTTCTGGTGGCTCTGATGTGTCTATGCTTAATTGTACTTGTCAATGGCTCTGGTGATGATTCAAGATGAAGGTTTGAAGGGAATCAAAATGCTTCAATCCCTTCAAGTGTTGTTGCCCCAAGAAAAGATACCGCTGATGCAAGAAAATCGATCTGGAATTTGAGAATTCTGTATGCACTACCATCTTCCCTCATTGTTTTTGTGCTTGACATTCTTAGATACCCAGGCCCCAGCTGATCAAGATTTCACAGCATGATTAGAAAACAGGCTTTAAGCAGTAGCATTTGACCAAGTCTACGCATATACAAAGGCGGTTGAAGAATCATAGCGTGCACTAGCACTTCGTCCAGCACCCTTTATTATTATATCGATATCCATAACCTATTTAGCAAGTGGTTGCTGATTCGATTCATACCCAATGGACTCAGTTGATCTTGACCCAGTTGGCCTAGAAGTAGCAGGGGTTTCCCAATTTGGTTTCAAGCATCGTCAGATTCATTCAGGGTGGGTATTTTTCATTCTTACTGGAACCTTTTCAATTCCATTTAATTTTTTCAGAACATCAATCAGGGTTTTCCTCTAATATTGAAGGTTTTTGAGGTTGATTTGTAATGCAGAGAGCAGTTGAAGAGGCAGCTAAGGAAGCCAGTTTTAAAAATTTGGCAGCTTTCATCTATGTTGCAATTCTTCCCCTCAGTAAGAGTCACTTTTCATTTTCATCTTTAAGTGGCAGCTTATCAGAAAGCCTTTGGGGTTTTCTTGTTTATTGATTGGGGTTTTCTTGTATTTTTAAAGTTAAGATGATATTGAAGAGCCAACCGAGATTGCTTCTTCGTACTCTTGTAATGTGTGTGCAGTTCTCACCGAAATTTTGGTAACTAAAAATCCAACCCTCTTTATGGCCCGCGAAATCATAAAAAAATATTAGTAACGGAAATTGTTGTTCATAGAAATTCTCACGACCATGCGAAATCATAAAAATGGTTGTAGTGGAAATTTCTGTTCATGGAAATTCTCATAGCTTAATTGTTCGTAAACAAAATTTCTTGGGAAGCAAAGCTGGTAAGTTTAGCACAAATGGTGCAATCGCTCAGTCTCTGTAATAGAAAAGCACAAGCCATTGGTAAGCAACCCTGGTGAGTTCGCCAACGCTAGTATTTGCATAAATTTGAATCCTATTGTCTGCTTGCATTAGATATGAGCCTGGAGTGAACTGTATATATTAGCTAATCGGGTGAATTGGGTGTATTAACTAATTTCATTGAGGCATTGATAGTTTTCTGGAGTGAACTGTGTATTATGTGTATTAGCTAATCTCAAAGTAGATAGTTTTCTGGAGTGAATTGTGTATTAGCAAATCTGTTTTTAAACATGACTAACCGTGGCAAAATTCATTAGTAGTTGATTCACTTATCTCCCACTCTTCACTGTATTCTTGAAGTTGGGCCAAACAAGTTAAATTAATAGATTTTGGTCAACAGGAAGGGTTTTAAATACTTAATACATTATCAACTAGTGTTTGAATTTCTTGTGGTACAGATTACTTAATAGATCTCTTAATTTAAGGGTCAGTGCTTACAAATCAGGGAAACTTTAGCTAGATTCTGATCCATTTATTTCTAATCGTTTCACAATGTTTTGAAAACATAGAAAGCCAAGTACATTTAATAGTTTTTTATTGGTGAAAGGGGTTTAAAGGAATATCTGGCCAGTATTTTGATGAACATAGTGGCAGAAATTAGCTGACAAGTGACAAGATTTGTGCACATTTCAACTTTTGGAGTTATTTGGTCTTAATTTACTTTATTGATGTCTGGTTGAGGCTGCAACATTAATTATATGTTTGTATGGTGGATGTCAGGATTATGTACCAACGATTTTTGATAACTTCAGTGCAAATGTTGTGGTGGATGGCAACATAGTGAACATTGGCCTGTGGGATACAGCAAGTACTAATGGTGGAATCAGACTTCTTTTGCAAGATTTGCTTATTCGTGGGTTGTCTCTGTTTAAAGACATTCTATATTTCATGTTAAACTGTAGGATACATTTTTTCCCCTAGATGTGTTTTCTTGGGTTTAAAGTTCTTAAACAGTCATTTTCTGTGCATTGCTAGTTATTGCAAAGAGTAACCATTCTAGGAGTTTAGATTTTAGGTTTTTTCCGGAACATGTCAAGAGGACTACAATAGATTAAGGCCTCTGAGCTACAAGGGAGCAGATGTTTTTATTCCGACATTTTCTCTTATTAGCAAGCCAAGCTATGAGAATATTACCAAAAAGGTTTGTTTTATGTGGATTGTGCTTTATGCAATCTTATTTCCTCTTTGGGTTCTGTTTGAAATAACTTCTGAGAAGACACATTTTTTCCACCCAAACAAATATAATATCTTGAAAGTTTGATGTGAGGATGTCTTGTTTACTAGAATGGTTGTCTAACATCAGTTTCACAATGGCTGTGCAGTGGCTTCCTGAACGGAGGAATTTTGCACCCGGTGTTCCAATAGTTATCGTTAGAACTAAACTAGGTAAACGATCCTTGCCTTTGTTACATATTTTTAATTCAAAACATTTCCAAGCTAGAAAAGTGTTTCCAGAAGGTTTTTCTTGCTTACTAAAGTAAGTGTTTGAATCCACATTTTCCATTCTTATAAAATGCATTAACATTTACACCAAATGACAAGCAGATGTGCATAAATTGATATCCTATAAGTTAGACTAGTAATATAATAACTAGAACATCTCAGCTTTATGATTTCTGTGTCATTGTATATTGTATTTTGAATAGCTGGGATTTTTGAATTCTGTGGCAATGTATATTGTATTCAGAACTTCTCAACTTTATGATTTCTGAAAGATTATAAAATCTGTATTAGTTTACATGCATGATAAAGTACTCAATGCTTGGTGCATCAGAAAGATGTTACAACTTCTCCTGGGTTTTTATGGCTTGCTCAATAAAGTCCATGTTTTGCAATTTGGGATCTTTGTGCTTGTCATCGCTTGCCCAGCACTAGCAACATTGGCATCAACCATTTCAGCTAAGCTCTCGGGAATTATTTTATTCTGGTAACAGGGAAAGCTTAAATTTAATGTTTTTTGGTGGGCAGAAGGGGTTTTAACTGCTAAGGTATTTTTTGGCTGGAACTGAATTAATTTTGAAACAAAATTATATTGCATAATTTAAATTGTAGGCTTTATCAAGTCAGGGAAAAATTAGTTAGCAGTTGATTCACTTATCTCCCGCTCTTCACTGTATTTTGAAGTTGGGCAAAACAACTTAAATTAATAGCTTTTGGTCAACAGGAAGGGTTTTGAATATTTAATACATTATCGGCTAGTGTCTGAATTTCTTGTGGCAGAGATTACATAATAGATCTCTTAATTTAAGCGTCAGTGCTTCCAAATCAAGGAAAATTTAGCTGGATTCTGATCCAGTTATTTCCAGTCTTTTCACAATGTTTTGAAAACAGAGAAAGCCAAGTACATTTAATAGTCTTTTGTTGGTGAAAGGGGTTTAAAGGAATATCTGGCTAGTATTTTGATGAACATAGTGGCAGGAATTAGCTGACAAGTGACAAGATTTGTGCACATTTCAACTTTTGGAGTTATTTGGTCTTAATTTACTTTATTGATGTTTGGTTGAGGCTGCAATATTAATTATATGTTTGTATGGTGGATGTCAGCATTATGTGCCAACTGTTTTTGATAACTTCAGTGCAAATGTTGTGGTGGATGGCAACACAGTGAACCTTGGCCTGTGGGATACAACAGGTACTAATGGGGGAATCAGACTTCTTTTGCAAGATTTGCTTGTTCGTGGGTTGTCTCTATTTAAAGACATTTTATATTTCATGTTAAACTGTAGGATACATTTCTGGACAAGAGCAGGAAGGAATAATTAGAACAGATGGTGTGGAAGAGAGACTAATGGACAGTCTCATGAATTCTGCTGAGAATTCAAATCAACATACTGATATACTGACATAGGAAGAGAAAACAGAGCAACAACTGAATTTTTGCCAAAAGAAGATAAGGCACAACAGCCTTATGTTTTTAATTTTAACAAGTGTTTTGTGAATGCAGGTGATGTAGAAGACTGTCCATCACTTGGAATTGTCTTGAGGGAAGAAGAACTATTGCAGAAAGAAGATGAGACAATCATGTCTCATATGCAGAAACTTGTTTCCATGGATGACAATAAAGAGTTGGCTTGCCTAAATAGCCAAGAGAGAACTGTGGGGCAGAATTTTGGAATTGCTACAGTGATAGAGGATGAGGCTACAGTGTTTGAAGAACTTGATTTGATTGCTAGAATCAATCAAGATGATGATGGACGATTACTAAAGATTGTCGAAGGGGAAGATGAAGGTGATGAGCCAAAGAATGTTGCAGAGGGACAGGAAGTTTGGGAGGCAACAACATCTATGGTGGCAGCTCAAGCAACATGTAGGGTGACATCTGCAGGAATAAAACCAATGTTATCAACCATCGGGGAGATGATAGCTGAGGCAACATTGACAGCAGCAACATCAATGTTGGCAACAAGAAGAGCAGTAACAATAGTCACAGCAAAAGCAGCTACAGCAGCTGAATTAACAGAAATTGGGGACAGCAGCAGTAAGCTGGACATAGATACTGAAAGCATCAGAAGACTGATGATGAAGGTGTCTCAGAGGCAGCAGACAACAGCAAGAAAGCAGAAGAATTTCAGCAAGGGAAAGACAAAAGCAGAGTATGAAAGCATAGCTGGAGGCAGGATGCAGAACAAGATTTGGAAACCTGGAGAAAGGCAGCAAGCAATAGCACATGATGACTTGCAGAACAAAGTGTGGGATCCAGGAAGACCAAGACTAGAAGACACATGATCAGGAGATCATGAATATTTTCTACTTTGGGAGTCTGATGCAGGAGCATTCAGCCCAAGGAAAATCATTGTAAATAGTAGACATAGGGGGTCGTGCATTTTAGGAACTAGTTTCCTAAGTTCCAAGTCAAAGTAATATTTAAGTGTGATTTAATTAGATGCTCTCAAAATAAATAAATAAGAACATGAGTAGTTCCATGATTCTAGGAGCAAGGGGGGGATTTTAGGCATAAAAGGGAGAATAGATGTGGACCATCGAGCGATAAGGAGGCTTTCTTATTTTAAAATAGGGAAAAGATGGAATAAAGCCTCAAGAGGCTTTTTGTCATATGTATGCATTGCCTGTAGAGCTTTAGAGCTTTTATTTGAGTGATTTAGGGAAAGGATGGGATTAGTAATCCAATACTAGTTCTATATAACCATATGTAAGCCTACAGGCTGAGGAGGAGGCCACAAGTATTGATAATCAGGCCTGTAAGAGAGGGAGGCCTTGCATAATTGAATATTAGGCCTGTGTGTCTATGCATGTGTGTGAGTGAGACCTAGGAGTCTCGAATGTAACCCTGCTTTTACATTAATATATATTTTGAGTTAATTCCTATCTGTGTCAATTATGTTGAAGAATATTTCATGGATGTATGAATTATTATGAATTCGTAGACTCTGCAGGTTGCAGACAGAATTCTGCAGGACACAGAGGAACGAAGTGATTAAGAGGAATCACAGTGGACTTTTGAATCCAAGTGAAAGGCAGAACAACCTTGGAGGAGGAGTTGCAGCGATTCAGAAGAATTGAAGTGGAGCATTGAATCCATTAAAGGAGAGAAGTACAGAGAGTGAGAAGGAGCAGCTGGAAGTGCGCGTAAGCTTCCGAATGTTGGTTTACAGAGTTCTATGAATAACTCTGTTTACACAGAGAATTCACAATAATTCCTTCCTCCGGAACACTGTTCCGGATTTGAAAATTTATTAAATTGGTTCATGCTATATCGGGTCCGACCCAAATATTACATCGGAGAAATGTAAGAGGAGCGGCTGCCTTGGAAACTGCCGAAGTGCGAGCTCCGACATTCCGAAGCCGAAATATTATATAAAGGAATGTAAAGAGGAGTCGGGTCCGTGAGGGTGATCGCGTCCGCGATAACAATTACCGAACCCCGATATTCCGGATCCAAAACCATTATAGGAAGGAGAGTAAAGGGATGTCGGGTCCGCGAGGGTGATCGCATCGCAACTTGGTGGCAAACCAAGTGTTAACGCTTTAGACCTCGCGATAGCGATATGTGACTATCGCATCGGAGAAAAGGAAGGAGAGTTAAGTGTGGAGATCGGAGGAATGGGATTGTTGCTATGGCCGAATAGGTGGAACCGTCGATATTTATAGAGGCGGGTGTATAAATTTTGAAATCCGCATATGTGAACTGGAGCGGGATTTACATGGTTTCCCGTGTATTTTGTATTATGTGTGGCTGTCGGGTTAAGGCTTGAACTCTGATAGTGTAAAGCCTCCGATGGAAGGGGAAACTATCGATGGTTAAAGCTGCCGATAGTGCAGTATGGTGGCTCCAATTCTAAAGTAAGTCCATGGTTGCGAGGTGTATAGCCTCAATACGCTTCCGATAAGACTTGGTGGGCCATAACCCACAGGTCAAGGTTTGAGATTTTTACAAGAAAGGGGATTTTGGCAAATACCCAAGATCTCTTTTCATCACTTTCATAGACTAATTACTTGTCCTGTCTGGCCAATTGTTTGTAGTTTATAACTACTAAAATTCAGATAGTGCCCAACCAAGTTTGTCCTTTAAACTTTAATTTCCTATTAGTTACTGACATACTTATTAGAACGGCTTGTACCCGCCAGAAAGTGAGTGTAATATAATCTATTGCCCACAGTCCTTTTTTAAAATGCGACATCATTTAGATTAGGTTCATGCTCCTAGGTCAGCAGAATTTCCAAACACATGATCTATGCCATACTTGGTTATCTAGTATATGTTTAGGTAAGCTTGGGCATTGCCCAAAGAGTTCAAAAATATTTGTGGAAACACTATAAAATAAATCAAAGGATATGGAGTAATCCTTGTAGTATATTAAACACATATAACCATAGCTTAGCCATTTTATGTAAATTTTGCTTTCCATCTATAGAACCCTATGCTTATGCACAGTGGAGTTATGGGTATGTATCTTCCCCTCATTACTTCCACTCTTTCCCTTTATAGATTGCCATATCGCTGACTGTCATATCCTTTCTTCTGTGCAACGAGAAGTTCAAGCCTGTCACACTCAACTGCCAAAACCTCACTTGCAATCTAACACCAAGATTTTATTTGAGATTTGCCTCTGATGTCAGATACATCACTTAATTTCCGATTTACTTTTGCCATCACATACATCATTTCATATGCCATCTGCCTCTGATGTCAGATAGATCACTTAATTGCACCGATTGCTCACTTAACTGCACCGATTGCATATCAAATTCCGCACCTTCCATCTTGCAACATTGAAATGGTAAGTTTTTTGTTTTATGGCGATCATTAAACACCAGTTTGCTCCAATAAATGCTCTTCATATTGGATTATATCCTCTCCAATCTGATCTTGAAGTATTTCAACTCCATTTCAAATCAGTCCGTATATGTATTTATTTCTACACCTGTCATAAATTTATCCCGCATTCAAGTGTTGCGATCTTGCACGGCTTTCCCTATTTGGTTGTACAACACTTTTCGGTTGCATCTCTTTTAGCACATAGGTTCCAAAAATGCTCGTTCCACGAGGTTGAACAAGCCTATACAGACATCCATTACCCATTGTCTTTCAGTCTTTTCAAATGATTACCTCTTGCTTCCAGTAAAATATTCTCAAAAGCTCAGGTCCATTCACACTTAAAACCAGCTTGCAAACACGTTGAACTCTTTTATAAATTGGAAAAAGCAATGCCTAATTTCTCGCCTACAAAACAAAACTACCTTCTGCACCTACATATTGACATACATCTCTCTGCTTCACATAACATGGAATCCATTAGCATAAGCCAACTTACTCAACTGGCAGCATTGTTTCTCTTAGCACTTGTTCTCATGACTCTTCTGATTATGGACATCGTAAAAGTAGAAGCACAAAGAAAAAAGAAACCAAGAAACAACCACTAACAATAACATCTTGAATGAGGAGCATAGGAATCTACGGCAAGTACTCGGCTATTAGACTATCTAGAGGAGCATACGAATCTACAACAAGTACTTGGCTATTAGACTATCCATCTACTGCTTCTGCCTCTACAGCATCCTTGCCAGGGAATAGAAATAAGTGGCTTTTGGGTTCAATTCTTTTCCTTCTTCTAGGTATGGTTTTGCACAATGATTATGGAGTATATTTGAGTTACAGCTCACATTTTTGAGGAGAGATTGTCAAAATTCTGAATCTCAGGCCTATTTTTGCATTATTTTACGCGTTGTCTTAATTCCTGTCTTCCTTTTCTGTTACAGGTATTATTGTTACGCTGCTTATTGTAGCGCTCCTGGTCATTGTGCTAGTGGTTATACTTATTATGCTTTTTTATGCTTGGCCTGCCCTTTATGGATGAAGCTGCTAGAAATCATGCTCGCTTCACTGGTGCTTCTTTTCATTACCCTGGTTAGACTTGTGCTTATGGGGCTGCTTGAAATCATGTTTATGCTTGAACTACTACTTTTGGTGAAACCACTAGTGCTTATGGTTGTGCTGGTTATGCTGCTTGTCCTGGAAATACTTTTGCTGCAAGCCATTAGGCTGGGACGACTTTTGCTGCTGAGAATGCTGGGAATTCTTATGCTGTCGGTTCCACTGTTTATGCTGGGAATCCCGTGTAAACTTATGATGCTGGGACTGCTACTCTTGGTACTCCTGAACAAACTGGTGCTGCTTAGAATTCCCTTTCAACTTATGCTCATTGGAATTAGATTGAAATTCTTATGTAGGAACTGCTCCGGGAACTACCTAGAATAAGGTGCCAGTTTCACTGCTTATGCTTACAACTCACATTTTTTAGGAGAGATTGTCAAAATTCTGAATCTCAGGCCTATTTTTGCATTATTTTATGCGTTGTCTTAATTCCCGTCTTCCTTCTCTGTTACAGGTATTATTGTTATGCTGCTTATTGTAGTGCTCCTGGTCATTGTGCTGGTGGTTATACTTATTATGCTTTTTTTATGCTTGGCCTGCCCTTTATGGATGAAGCTGCTGGAAATCATGCTCGCTTCACTGGTGCTTCTTTTCATTATCCTGGTTAGACTTGTGCTTATGGGGCTGCTTGAAATCATGTTTATGCTTGAACTACTACTTCCGGTGAAACCACTAGTGCTTATGGTTGTGCTGGTTATGCTGCTTGTCCTGGAAATACTTTTGCTGCAAGCCATTAGGCTGGGACGACTTTTGCTGCTGAGAATGCTGGGAATTATGCTGGGAATTCTTAGGCTGCCGGTTCCACTGTTTATGCTGGGAATCCCGTGTAAACTTATGATGTTGGGACTGCTACTCTTGGTACTCCTGAACAAACTGGTGCTGCTTAGAATTCCCTTTCAACTTATGCTCATTGGAATTAGATTGAAATTCTTATGCAGGAACTGCTCCGGGAACTGCTTAGAATAAGGTGCCAGTTTCACTGCTTATGCTTAGACTGGTTATGTTGGGAATGAGAATTATGGGAATGAAGTTGCTTCTGCTGGCGAAACTGCTCGTCCTACTACACAGTCACATGATGGAATGTTACACGTATGGATGTGTTTCTTGATGGCGGGGACTTGCTGCAATGCAACCTTCCTTGTTTTATTTGAGTTCAAAGCAACAAAGAAATTAAAAATAAAATATATTCAGATGATTAGAATGTATGGTTAATATATACATCCAACTCAACCTCGAGCACGTTCAATCAATTCAGGTTATCACAACTACATTTTCCATTTTAAGCAATAATTTCCATTTTAAACTATAAATGTTATTAAAACTAACAATGTTTTGAATAATTGGGAAATAGCATAGAGCTTATCTTGCAGTTTAACTGTATTTTTCTATTGCAAAATATATTTTTAATAAAAAATGTTACCTTTATATAAATTAAATTCATAAAATTTTAAAAGTTTTTAATTTAATTATATCAAATATATTTCATTAAATTTTAATAAAAAAATTAATAGATATATTATTAAATTTGTAATAAAATATTTAAAAATTATAATAAACCATTGTAGTAGTTATGTAAAAATAATTTTGAAAATTTCAAGTGTAGTGACCTGCGCCCAAAAGTTTTTTAAATATAAGTGAATGTCGTATAAGTAAATACCGAATGTATTTTTATTCGACAAAAATACTTGCAGGCCTTTTAATATAAAAAAGGTAAGGTGACAACGCCAAAATCTAGAGATAGATCTGACCCGGGGATATTTGTGGGCTCTTTTAATGCAGCGACCCAAAACGCCCCGCCTCCGTTACCTCCGCGTTCGGTTATATGCCAACCAATATAACTATGGGTCGGGTCAGTCGGCCTCGCTCGCCGGCCCACCTACTACCCCCAACCTTCGGAACCATTTTTGTAAAATAAAAGTTTCTTCCATCGTTTAAATAACTCCTATGTTTGCTCTAACGGTAGAGCGATGAGTAATAGATTTGAGGTCGGCGGTTCAAATCCTACGTAGGCTTGTCCATCGATCAAAAACAATTTGGCACCATCAAAGTGTCATGTGGTGGATTGCCATTGGGCCATGTGTCACTTTAGGTTAGCCCATCTCACGAACCAACAACCAAATTACAGTACACCGGCCATGTGGTTGGCCATCTCACGAACTAACAACCAAACACCACATGTCCTCGTACGAATCGTCCAAATGTTTCATTCAATCTTGCTCTGTCCTCGTACGACTCGTCCAAATGTTTCATTCAATCTTGCTCTTTGACATTTTGTTGTTTGGCCAAAACTTCCAAATGTTTCATTCAACCCTGCTCTTTGACATTTTGTTGGTTGGCCAAAACCTCAAAACATGATAACTTGGACATTCAACCCTGCACTAAAATGAAACGAACTAACAACCAAATAACAATACACCACATGTCCTCGTACGACTCGTCCAAATGTTTCATTCAACCCTGCTCTTTGACATTTTGTTGTTTGGCCAAAACTTCCAAATGTTTCATTCAACCCTGCTCTTTGACATTTTGTTGTTTGGCCAGAACTTCAAAACATGATAACTTGGACATTCAACCCTGCATGCTCTTTGATATTTTGTTGTTTGGCCAAAACTTCAAAACATGATAACTTGGAGATTCAACTCTGCACTAAAATGAATTTTTTTTTGTTATTTGGCTAAAACTGCAAAACATGATAACTTGGACATTCAACCCACTTCAAAACATGATAACTTGGACATTCAACCCTGCACTAAAATGAAATTTTTTTGTTTGGCTAAAGCTTCAAAACATGATAACTTGAACATTCAACCCTGCACTAAAATGAATTTTTTTTGTTGTTTGGCCAAAACTTCAAAACATGATAACTTGCACACTCAACCCTGCACTAAAATGAAATTTTTGCTAGATATGATTTTGGAATAGATGTTCATCATTATTCATATTTTATTTATCATCCTTTTTCATTATATAATGTTATACAAATTTATGTGTTATTTTAATCAAATTGATTTAAATTAAAATATATTTATAAATTTAAATAAAAACTAATTTAAAAAAATATAAAAGTATTTAATTTAAATTTAAATTTTTCTCTTGTGATTTTATTTTCATAAAATTTAAATTTGATTGGAACTCAATCTCATACTACAAATTAGTATAGATCCATATTTACTATGGATTTACTAAGCTAAAAGATGGATCTGATATTCAAACTTTTTTTTAAATACAAAATTTGAAAGAACTCTCTCTCTCTATTCATTCTAACTAATAAACGAAATAGATTTATTAATTGATCCAACAATACAATTAGTTGTGAGATTGTGATTTCTTGTTGTTTAAAATACACTTTTGCATAAATGAATTCAACACGTTGAAAAACCCCTAAGTCACTCAATCTTTGCATATTAAACAACTTTAACTTATGATTTTTAAAAATTTGTACCATATTTTGGACAAAATTGACTAGGAAAATTGTTCCAAGAAGGACCATTTCATTTATTAGTTAAACTACTCATGTGTGTGCATATGTGTATTTTTTTATTATTTTAAATTGCATTTTTTAATGCATCAATGGATACAACGACTTGAAATTCTCTTTGAGCTTTGCAATTCCAACAAATCTTTGCTAGATTTTAGACAAAATTGAGCTAAAAATATACTTGGCCAAAACTCCTTGAAAAATTTTAAAATGTTTGGAGTATAAGATTGCTTTTTAATTTTTTTATATAATATCTAATTATATGTATAGTTGACATTGAAATATTTTACTTAATATGAACATTGAAATGCTTTATTTATGGAAAACATTCTCCATATTAAAATGTTTTTATGTTATATTGCTTGACCTTCCCCAATAAAATATTTTATTTATAATCCACAATGAATATTATTATTATGACATTTATCAATTTTATATTAAGAATTAAACAAATTACACATCTCCGTCTTATTAAAAAGAAACTTAATTATTTTACTTTTTCTTACTCTCATACATATTTAATTGTTTACATTGAAATACTTATAAGCCGAATATAAGGTGTCTTTTTTTTTTTTTAAGTCAATATAAATTTATATTATTTAGCACAAAAATTCAAATATTTTATTCATGGTTTTGAAAGTGAAAGTGAAATATTTTTACCAATGTTTCCTTTCTACTGGGTTGTAATATTAACTGGTATGCATCTATTTTACCATGGATCTACCACACATTGAGAGGGATCAAATCTCTTGATATGCAAACCTCTTTTAAAGGCAAAACCTGAAAAAAAGTTTGCAAATCAAAACACTTAACCCCTCTCTACCCTTGATAAATGTGTGCTTAACATAAATCCATACTCTCTCTGGCTATGTGTGTGTGTGTGTTTTTCATTGTTTAAATTGCATTTTTTAATCCATCAATGAACACATTACCTTGAAACTCTCTTGCAATGCCTACAAAACTTTGCTAGGTTTTAGACAAAATTGAAAGTCTTGAAATGTTTTAAAATATTTTAATGATATTTTATTTTTAATTGTGTTATATATACCATATACTTATATGCATAATTGAGATTAAAATATTTAATTTATAACCTACAATGATTATCTTTATTATTATTAATCTTTTTTGAATGAAACATATCAATTTTATATTAAGAATTAAATAAATTACACATCTCTCTCTTATTAAAAATCAACTAAATTATTTTACTTTTAATTACATCTTCTTTTTCATTTTTGGTATATATATATATTCAAACATTTTATTTAAGTGCCACATTGAAATATTTATAAGGAAAATAAAATATTTTTTCCTTTATTTTTTACTTTTAAATATTTTTTCTTTCTAAGGTTAATATAAAATTATATTACTTAAGATAGAAAACTAAATATTTTATTTGTGGTTTTGAAAGTGAAAGTGAAATCTCCTTCTTAGTTAGCTGCAATATTAACAACCAACCCAACTTGCAAAGTGAGAGTGGAATTGTACATGTTTTATAATACTTTTAATTGAAACTAACCAAATATGTATATTCATTTTTTTTTTTACTATACCCATTGTGGTTTGTTTGTTTGTTGAGCATGGATGGAATGGCCCTCATCTAGTGGATATAGTAAGAGTAGAATTATTCATGTTTTATAATATTTTTAATTAAAACTAACTAAAAACAATGTAAACTTTGAAACGAGAACTATAAACTCAAAAGCCAAAAAAACCTTAAAAAACATGAAAAACAGTGCTAAAAACAAAAAGTGTGTATACTAGAATGATGGTTTTTTTTTTTAGGGTCAATTTTGAACATGTTTTAAAAACGGCAATCAAAACGAAGTTTTTGTGCAAAAATTGTGCAAAAACCAACCTAAAAATGAAAAATGCTAATAATGGAATGATGAAAAAAAAATTTAGGGTCAATTTCCAAAATTTAAAAAAAAAATGCCAGTAAAATTGAATTTTATGTGCAAAAATTGTGCAAAAACACCCTCAAAACAGAAAACATTAAAATTTCAAAAAAATAATGAAAACATAAAATTAAAAATAAAAACAATGAAAGAAAACACAAAAAAAAAAACCTAAATATAAATATATATTAAAAACAAAACATAAAATTAAAAAAAAAAAAAAAAAAATCAATCATAAAAATGTCAAATAAAACAAAATTAACCTATAAAATATAAGAATTAAAAAATTAAAAAAAATTAAATAAATAAATAATAAGAAAAACATATTTTCAAAAAAATAACTTTTTTTAAAATGTAATAAACCATAAAATAATTTGGAAAGAAAAAGAAGAAGAAGAAAAAGAAAATTTTAAAAAAGCATTAAGAAAAACGAAAAAAATAAAATAAAATTAAAAACAAACTAGATTTAAAAAAATAGAAAAATTGTTGGACACCTAATCCTCAATGGGTTAGTGTGGAAGCCGAATAGACAAAGTAGTCCAAGAGACCATGGAATGTGGAACCCAATGGTCAAACAATGTACTATAAATGTATATCAGTTGTTAATAAAATTGTATTGTCATGTTTTATCTTTCATATTGTTCTTGCTGCCCATGTTTGTTTAACATGGTATCAAAGCACGCGTATTCCTGCCGTGCATGATTAATTTGAAACATTTTTTTTATGGCCTTTCTGTGTTGTTTATTTCTGCCATATTCCTTTATACAGACCTGCGCCCTGTCTACCATATTCACTTGAACGATGAAACGTTCCTCTGCCTGACATTGCCAGTGCTGTCCAAGCTATTCTGACATGTCTGTCTATCATATACATTTTTGATATTGTCTGCACCTTCTGTCAAGCCTGCGCCCTCTGTCAAGAAACCAGCTGCAAATGTTGTCTCACTGCATCAGTGTCATAGACGTTTTATATTCTCTGGTACTATGTTGAAGAACCATCCGTTGAAGAACCAGAACAAATCAAATCCATTGCTGGGATCTTACAGAATTAATTTGTTGAAAACTAACCGATGCGCGTGGTATCAACGCTATGTATTAGCACTATGCATTTTCGTGTTGGTTTCATATTAAGGCTGTGTATTAATGTTGCTATCATTGTATGCATTGAACTCTTGATACGCTGATAGTCTATTTCGCCATTTTCTTCCTTGAGGTTCCTCGCTAATTGTTGCTACTCTATCAATATTAGTGGCCCCTCTCCTGACAGTCCGGCGGCCTGGTTGTGCATTGAACAATCTTTCGATTTCCTCGTACACGTCTCGTAGTGGTTCGTTTTCCCGTGGATTCTTGCATCCTCTTACAAGATTTCTCCATTTACGAACACGTCTCTGCACTTCTTCCATATCCTTGTTCTTTCATCTTTTCCGATATATTTTCCCACAAAGTTTCGTGCTTTACTACTGCCTTGTTGAATGTGGCGTGCATTTCAACCTTCGATTTAATCAAGAACTGTATTCCATAGGGTTTGTTTGTTGATCGTGGGGGCTTCGCCATTTATTTTAACGGTCTGCCTTCAAGTTGAATGGAAAATCTGAAATCATTTTAAATTTGTGTGTTTTTCCCTCGCATAGTCTGTAACAGAATGTTGCACAAGGTTCAGTGCCTCGGCTAACCGACCCTGATTGCAAAATTCTATCGCATTCCTGCGAGTACTATAGTCGTCATTGACGCTGTGGAGCTCTGCTTCTCCTTGGAGGGCACTGGTGCGAACGTGTGCTTGAAAAGCGAGAATGCTTCCATTGCCCATAAATACAAGCAACGTAATTAAGAATGCGCACTGTATTTGGTTTTCGGTTCGACTACAAATGTTTCAAGAATAGGCGAAGGTCAATGAATCGGGATGGCGATGACATGTAATTTCGAGCACTATCCATTGTTGATACCGGAGCCGGTGAGAGAAAATTCGAGAGCCAGTGTGCTTACTATGTCATGGACAGAGAGACTCTATGCACAAATGTCCTAAAGTTGTGCATATGTTACTATTACAGGATATCTGAAAGGTGTTTATGGTAGTGAACGATTGAGCTGATGTATACTCCAACGATGCGTATCGTTGAATGAGAATATGACTGAGGAGAAAGTATGACATGGCATATAGCTACCAGGGTTTGATTACATCTCAGAGACATTTTGTGGTTCTTTGCTGCTAAGGCTTGCTATACACACAAGCAACAATTGACTCATCTGAAAACAAAGTAGTTGGGACAAGGGTCGTTATGACAGAAGTCAAACCCTTGATGCAAGTCTGTAGCATTTGACCTGATATTCAGATTGATAGACTCTTCCAGAAATTGTGTGGCTGTGGGGTCGATGTATGCTAGTAAGGATATTGTTGTTTGTTGTCACTGAGTGGAGCTATTGAAGACATTATAAAGACAAATTGCTATGGTATAGTACTAAGCACTGCTAGTGCATCATTAAGTGTTGAGTTTATGTTGAGTTCTCTATTTCAGGGTTACACTTAGTGTATCAAACTTTATTATCTTTGAAAATTCATTTGAAGGCTTCATTTACAGTGAGATTATTGATCTTTGATTTTGTACTACCTCATTGAATAGGTGTCATCTACAGCAACCAAGGGCAAAGTTTTGTGTGAACTTGTCTATGAATAGATGTAATCTATTAATTTGATGCAAGGATTGTTGTTGACTATTTGCATTAGACAGAGATTAGATTTAGAGATTTGTTATGACAGTATTGACACATTATTCTTTGTAAATGCATATGATAAAGCAACTATTGAGTTGGTACTGTTGACATTGTGATCTATAGACATGTATTGATGAAGTGGAGTATGAGTTCACATTCTAGGGTTTCAGGGATAAGTCTTGCATTACCAAAGTATTATTGACTGAATATGCTGATGGATAGAGTCTGATGATGATGTTGAATTGACAGGCCAAGTGTTATGTCAAAGAACTTGACAAGCCTTGATACACTGCTATATCTTTATCACTATTGGTTTGATCATTACTATGGCATTGTTGCAATGGACAAAACATGGTTGAGATTGCTCTACTAAGACTGTCGACAAATTTCATTTGAAAAGAAAGTCAAAGATTGACTCTCTTTTTCACAGTGTGAGTAGTTTGAATAATTTGAGAAGTGCATTAAAGCAGCGAGTCATTTGCTACATTGAAATTGGTATTGCGTTGTTTGCTACAGTGACTTGGTGATATTCGCATCCTACTACTCATCTAATAGTTGCAATTATTTATCATTTTATAGACCAATTTGTAGCTGAAGATAACATCACTTCTCTGATTATATTGGTTTGAAATGGATAGAATAGATGATGTATTGAAACTACTGAATAATTTAATACTTTCCACTGTTGATGAGATGGTTAAGATCAACAAAACCTCTCTTTCCAATATTGAAATTTGTCTCCAAAATGCACATGAAAATATTGAGTTTTTTCAGCTTGAGACAAAGCTACAGTAGGAAGAATTACACCAGTGGAGTCATCATTCTGAACCTGTTTCTGTTCAGAAGATTGAAACAGACTCCCATAAACAGCAAGTCAATAATGTTACAGCTGGTTCAGATTTAGTACCCAATAAAGCAGCAGTTGTACATGCAGATGCAGAAACTCAGTGTGCACTTCCCAAGCCCATCATTAGACCTTGGGAACAACTTGTCCACAACAAGCACAAAACTGGTCTTGGATATGACAAGGACTTGTCCTTTCATATTCCAGACTACTCAAAGCCCATTCAGTTTCAGAGTGATGGATTCATTTATGATAGTTCACCTGCTCCTCATGACAGTGCACCTCCAGCTGTTCCAGACTTTGCCTCTCTTCCACAGCAACAACAACAACAATAGATTGTGAAATGCCAACACTGTGACCGAGTTGGCCATTTGAAAGATCACTATTTTGATCTTCATCCATGTAAGCATTGTCATAAAACCACCCATTCTTCACACAGATGCTTCAGAAATAAACATCCTGCAAGAACAAAGATTCATCTTGGATGGATCGCTTCTTGGCAATGGGCATCAACAGCCAAGAAGATATTCCAAACACATGTCAGAACTTGTTCCAGAGTATTGAACAATCTTGCAGTTGAGTATTCTCCATCATCTCACCTTGTATCTGACGGGGGGGAAATAATGATAATCTACAAGCTTCAAAGCCAAACTAAGCGAGCCTAAGCCACAACCTGCCACACCAGTTTCAGAGTCGTAGCCAGAAACAAAGATGCCCGTGAACATGCCTTCAGTTGGCAATCTGGGACACTTACTCTAGCAGAAGACTTCAGCTTCTTGCCAGTTTCGGAAGAATTCCAGGAACAAAATTGAGAACACTTCCTCTAGCAGAAGACTCCAGCTTCTTGCCAGTCTTGGAAGAGTTCCAAGAATTGCATTAAGCATTCCAGAGTTGTTGGTCATCCTTAAACCATCACAGGTTGAGACTTCCCTTTTCAGGTTGAAGTTCTCCCTTTTATGTGGGGTGAGACCTCCCTTTCTAGGTTGAAGTTCTCCCTTTTATGCGGGGTGAGACCTCCCTTTATTGGTTGAAGGTTTCCCTCTTCAAAACAATAGGATCACTTCCTCTAGCAGAAGACTTCAGCTTCTTGCCAGTTTTGGAAGAGTTCCGAGAACTGCACTAAGCGTTCTAGTGTTGGTGGTCATCCTTAAACCACCACCGTTTATACCAACATTTCATAGAGTACATTCAGCCTAGTGCTGCCATGCATTTTTGCACATTTTGTATTACAGCTCTCTTCTTGGACTCATACATAACCCTTTGGATTAAGGGGGGGAATGTTGGACATGTAATCCTCAATGGGTTAGTGTGGAAGCCGAATAGACAAAGTAGTCCAAGAGACCTTGGGATGTGGAACCCAACGGTCAAACAATGTACTATAAATGTATATTAGTTGTTAATAAAATTGTATTGTCATGTTTTATCCTTCATATTGTTCTTGCTGCCCATGTGTGTTTAACAAAAATAACAAAAAACGGAAAAAATAAAAAATAAAAAATAAAGAAAAAATAAAAAACTACAAAAATTGAGATTAAAAACATTTTCAAAAAACCTTAAAAAGCAAAAATATGCTGAAATTAAAAATAAAATAAAAATCCAAAAAACAATTAAAAATAAATAAATAAATAAAATAAAATACATATTTTCAAATTAAAAAATAAAATAAAAAAACATATATATATATATATATAGATTTAAAATAATAATAATAATAATAAAATAAAAATCAAATTTTATATTAAAAAATTTTAAATTTGGATTTGATAATGAATTAATATTTGGATTTAAAAAAAAAAAAAAAAACATTAAAATTGAAAAAAGCTAAATATATTTCTGATATTTTTTAAAATAACATTTAAAATATATATATTTTACAAATATATATATATATATATATATATATATATAATTAGAAAAAAAAAACATTTAAAATTTATATATATATATATAATAAAATATTTAATAAAATTTATTTTTTATTAAAAAAAAATAATTTTATCGGCCACCGCCCCCACAAGTGGCCGAACGATGGCTATTTGATTCCAAGAATCAAATAGCCACTTCCTGGCCAACCCCATGGGCGATTAGGCGGTAGCTATCCGATTTTCGAAATCAGATAGCCACCACTCAACTGCCTGTGGGGATGGTTGGGTGGTGGTTATCTGATTGTTAGAATCGGATAGCCACCGCTCAGCCGCCCGTGGCTATCCGATTCTGAGAATTAGATAACCACCACCCGGCCACTCCCACAGGCAGCTGATTGGTAGCTATCCGATTGCGAAAATCAGATAACAACCACCTGGCCACCCCCACAGGTGGCTGAATGGTGGATATTTGATAGCCACCGCCCGACTGCTCATGGGGGCGGTGGCCAATAAATTTTTATTTTTTTAATAAAAAATAAATTTTGGTTTTTTTAAATACAATAAACATATTTAAGAAAATTTATTTTTTAATAAAAAAAACAATTTTATCGGCCATCGCCCCCACGAGCGGCCAAGCGATGGCTATTTGATTTCGAGAATCGAATAGCCACTTCCTGGCCACCCCCACGGGCGGTTGGGCGGTGGCTATCCGATTCTCGGAATCGGATAGCCACCACTCAGCCGCCTATGGGGGTGGCCGGGTGGTGGTTATCTGATTCTCAGAATCGGATAGCCACCGCTCGACCGACCGTGGGCGTGGCTGGGAAGTGGCTATTTAATTCTCGGAATTAAATAGCCACCACTCAGCTGCTCGTGGGGGCAGTGGCTGATAAAAAAAAATTTCTTAATAAAAATAAATTTTGTTAAATATGTTTATTGTATTTAAAAAAAAAAAAAATTTTTTTATTAAAAAAAAAACAAATTTTTTTTTTATTAAAAGAAAACAATTTTATCGGCCACCGCCCCCACGAGCGGTTGGGTGGTGGCTATCACTCAGCCACCTGTGGGGGTGGCCGAGTGGTGGTTATCTAATTCTCGGAATCGGATAGCCACCACTCAACCGCCTGTGGGGCTGGCCGGGTGGTGGTTATCTGGTTCTCAGAATCGGATAGCCACCTCTCGGCCGCCCGTGGCGCACGGGTGGTGGCTATCTGATTCTGTGAATCAGATAACCACCACTCGGCCACCCCCACACGCGGTTGAGTGGTGGCTGTCCGATTCTGAGAATCAGATAGCCACTGCCCAACCGCCCATGGGGGTGGCCTTAAAGTGGCTATTCCATTCTCGAAATCAAATAGCCACCGCCTGGCCTATCATGCCCCCAGGCCGGCGGTAGTCTTTCAACTACTCTTGGCAAGGTGCGGCACCATTGAACACTTTCTTTTCACCAATACTTATGTTCATGGACTACACCTAACCATTAGTCCTACTTAGTTTGTGTTTCTTAACCAAGTAATTATTATGTTTCCTTTATAACAATGAATGCCCATACACATTCATTATCATCAACAGTTATACAAGAGAACACAGTTGCACAGTGTAAAGGGAGGGGCAAATCCCTGAACGATGAGTCTGCCCGAATGTAATATATCATTCAACTTTCCAATGTTTACAAAGCTTTACAAGTATACTTGGGAAACACCAAGTTTCATACTTAGCCAAATTTACAACTTTCCACACCTTCGTGTGACAACCAAAGTTCCTTGCCCGAGATGGGCAGGCGCACCCTCACATGAGCTGCCAACGATTCCTTAACCAAACTTTGTTTCGACGGGCGAGCGACCTCACCCAAGTCACCCTTCACACTTCGCACGGCGGGCGAGCGACTTACCCAAGTCCCCGAAGACACCTCCGTTTACTTCCACTACATGACAGGCGGGCGACCCACCCGAGTCTCCACCCGCACCTTCACCCGAACACTAGGCACCTTCACCCGCACCCTCACACGAGATACGAAACTGTGCTACCGTGTGCCTTTGCTCAAGAGCAGGCGCATTAACTTGTTGCGCCTCTTTTGCGACCTGCACCTCGCACTTCTCCCTCTTCGCATCACTGAATGATCATCGAGTTCATTGTTCCAAATGCCTTCAACCTTCGTTGTATTTGTATGGATGGTAGGGTGAGTCGAGCGGCCCAAGCTGACTTTTCCACCATATGTTGAATGCCCTTACAACATCTCACTTGCCTTGTTTATTGCTGGTTGGCCAGCAACCTCCGCCCAAGCCTACCACAATATGTAAGGTCGATCGTGGGTGTGTGCCAATGCTCCCCATGCCATATAAACATTTTCACTCTCCTTCCTTATGTGTATTTTACATATGTCCTTCGCACATTCTGTCAAGAGCTCGTACTTCGTCCATGTTCCAACTCGCTCGTTTACCAAGTCAAGTTGTCGCACTTAACCAGAGGTCGTGCCAAGGATCGCAGGTCCTTACATCCTCCTCCACCTGAAGTCGTTGTCGTCCTCAACAACATCCCATCCTGGTAGTCATCCACCAAGATCAACATCAACAACTGTCTCATCCTTGGTCCATGATATCAACTCCTCCACATACTGTAAACATCCCTGCAACATATGTAGAACTACCATCTCCATCATGTGTTGTCCCATCCTGTGAACTATCATCCTTCCTGCCTGCCTGATACCAACATCTCTCTGTACACTTCCAGACCCCATGCTTGAACTAGTCGGGTAGCTAATTCAACTATCTCGCTCAAGCCATGAGAGCGAACATCCTTATGCCTTCACTAGTCTATCTCAGATTCTGCCACATCCTGGACTCACCAAGAATCTCACCCATGCTCAGGTCCATGGAAACTCCATCCCATCTGCAACATGTCATGATGCTTGATGCCGAACCATCCCTACACCATCTGTCATACCTGCTCAATCTGTTTCAAGGACTCACTGCCATGAGCAGCTAATAATGAGCCCCATCTTCTATGTCATCTAAGAAGATGCAGAGGGAGTAAAGCCTGAAGGCTCACCCTTACTAATAAGCTCAATCCGTTTGTCAAGATTTTCTATCTCCATCCTCTGTAGATATGCAACTCGATCCTCCTCTCAGACATTCGGTCTCACATAAACCTCCTCATCATCATCATCATCCTCAACCACTTCTAGCCTTCTTGACAAATCCAAGATATTATCAAATAGTGTCCTGATGACCATGACTACTCGGTAAGTTTTGTCTCAACAGTAGACATCTGCTTATTCATGTCTTCCATGCACTTTTCATCCTCCATTTGCATCACTGCTAGTTTACAATCAAGCTTTGTCACACCAATGGTTGTAACACCAACGGGTACATCTTCCCTTCCATCGTAAATGTACAGCTTCTTCAAATGTGGAACAATCATAGCATCGAATTGTTTCAAGAATTCCATCCCCAGCATAGCTTCATAGTCATCAATCCGCACTATAGTGAAGTCGACTTTCCCGGTCCACTCACCTAGTGTTGTGTCCACTCTTTCAGCTACACCAAGAACACAATCAAGAGGAGAATTCATTGTCTCCATTTGTGCCTTCACCAATACAAACTTTAGCCCAATCCTTCTCGCAGTATCTTCACTCATGAAGTTGTGAGTAGCCTCACTATCCACCATAGTGAGTATATCAACACTCCCAATCTTCATCCGAACATACTCCAAACTCTTCCTCTCAGGATCTCTCCAAGAGACCACCTTCGTAGCAGCAGCAACTCCAAGAATCTGCATCATCCCCACAAAAGCATCTTCATTCTTCGTATTAGACTATGCAATAGCAGCCACTTTCGGTCTTGAAGGACAATTCTTCACCGTATGTGGTTCAACACATATCCAACACTTCAAGGCTTTCTTCGTCTTCGACTTATCATCCGATTTCGAAGCATCATCCTTCTTCTTCTCTTTTGGCTTATTGGACTTCTTCTTTCTCTCATCCGGAGTCTCATCATAATGCTCCACCAACCTGTCCACAGCAGCAAAAGCTTCCTCAAGTGTCTTAATCTTCTGCCTCTTCACTTCATTGCATGCCCAAGGCTTCAATCCAATAATGAAGTTGAACACCGTGTCTCTCTCCGCCATGTCAGGAAGTTCCAGAACCACACTTGCAAACTCCCACTGACATGTTTGTAGGTTCCCTGTCTACTTAATGAACTTAATCTTCATCCTAAGGACTGAAATGGGTCTCCAAAGCCTTCTTCATATCATCCCACGAAGTTATGTCACCAGCACTGCCATTGGAAATTTGATCCATCCTCCTTCACCACCACATCTTAGCATCCTTTGTCAAGAATTGAGCAACTACCTTCACCTTTGTCTCATCATCAAATAGACCTAAGCATTCCAAGTATTGCTCTATATCCCAGAGAAAGTTGCCAAGAGTCTTTGCACTCCTTGTACCATCATAAGATTCTAGTCCCTTGACTTTCACATGAGGCACTCCTCCACCTGAGTTATGCCTCATGACCCTATTCAACACCGCAATCTCATCTCTGGCTTCATCAAGAGATTTCTGCAAGTTTACGATCTTTGCCAAGCCTCGATCTCTTGCCTCGTCAATCTCCTTGACCTTTACTTTAGGTTGTGTACACATAAGATCAATGTACTCGTATTGAGTCCGGAGTTCATTGAATTCTTCCCTCATCTTCGAAGTATCCTCTTGATCCTTCATGACCAAGTCCATCTTCTTAGTCCAGTAAGACTCTAAGTCCTCCATTCTTTCCAACACCTTTTCGATGAAAGCTAGTGAAGCATCCTTCGCAACATGGCTAGATTCTCCAACCTGAGATTCACCTACCATTGCTAACAGCTTCATTCTTTGTGATCTAGTTTCAACCATCCAACAACTTCACCAGGTTGCCTGCAACCTGAACCAGCCTTTGCTCCACTTGTATGTGAAACAACTTCCTTCACCTGCAAGTACCTGCTTCACTGTCACCAACTTCCAAGTGTATGCACACTTGTTTCACCCAGCTTCCTACAAGACTCCTCCAAGTCTTTAGACTAGCTCTTATACCACCTGTCACATGCCCAGGACGGTGGTAGTCTTTCAACCACTCTTGACGAGGTGCGACACCACTGAACACTTTCTTTTCACCAATACTTATGTTCATGGACTGCGCCTAATCATTAGTCCTACTTAGTTTGTGTTTCTCAACCAATTAATTATTATGTTTCCTTTATACCAATGAACACCCATACACATTCATTATCATCAGCAATTATACAAGAGAACACAATTGCACAGTATACAGGGAGGAGCAACTCCCTCAACAATGAGTCTGCCCAAATATAATATATCATTCAACTTTACAATGTTTACAAATCTTTACAAGTATACTTGGGAAACACCAAGTTTCATACTTAGCCAAATTTACAACTTTCCACACCTTCATGTGACAACCAAAGTTCCTTGAGCGAGCTGGGCGAGCGCGCCCTCACACGAGCTCCCAACCGACTCCTCAACCGAACTTCGTTTCGACAGGCGGGCGACCTCACCCAAGTCACCCTTCACACTTCGCACGGCAGGCAGGCGACTTACCCAAGTCACCCGAAGACACCTCTGTTTTCTTCCACCGCGTTTGGTCTTGCACGATGGGCGGGCGACTCACTCGAGTCTCCATTTGTGCCTCCACCCGAACATCGGGCGCCTTCACCTGCACCCTCGTCCGAGATAAAAAAACTATGCTACTGTGTGCCTTTGCCCAAGAGAAGACGCATTAAATTGTTGCACCTCTTTTGCGACCTGCACCTCGCACTTCTCCCTCTCCGCATCACTAGATGATCATCGAGTTCATTGTTCCAAATGCCTCCAACCTTCGTTGTATTTGTATGGATGGTAGGGTGAGTCGAGCTGCCCAAGCTGACTTGTCCACCATATGTTGAAAGCCCTTACAACATTGCACTTGCCTTGTTTATTGTTGGTCAGCCATCAACCTCCACCCAAGCTTGCCACAATATGTAAGGTCGGCCATGGGTGTGTGCCAATGCTCCCCATGCCATATAAATATCTTCGCTCTCCTTCCCTATGCATATTTTACATATGTCCTTCGCAAATTCTATCAACAGCTCGCACTTCGTCCATGTTCCAGCTCGCTTGTTCACCAAGTCAAGTTGTTGCACTTAACCGGAGGTCGTGCCAAGGATCGCAGGTCCTTACACTGCCGGTCATGGGGGCGGTGGCCAATAAAATTGCTTTTTTAAAAGTAAAAAATAAATTTTGTTAAATATGTTTATTGTATTTGAAAAAAAACAAAATTTATTTTTTATTTAAAAAAAACAATTTTATTGGCCACTGCCCCCACGAGCGGCCGGGCGGTGGCTATTAGATAGCCACCACTCAGCCGCTTATGGGGTTGGCCGGGTGGTGGTTATCTGATTTTCAGAATCGGATAGCCACCACTTAGCCGCTTGGCGGGCTGGCCAGGTGGTGGTTATTTGATTCTCAGAATCTGATAGCCACCACGCGCCCGCCCACTCAGCCGCCTGTGGGGGTGGCCGGGGGGTGGTTATCTGATTCCGAGAATTGGATAACCACCCCCCGGCCACCCCCCCAGGTGGCTGAGTGGTGGCTATCTGATTCCAAGAATTGGATAGCTACCGCCCAACTCCCCGTGGGGGTGGCCGGAAAGTGGCTATTCAATTCTTGAAATCAAATAGACACCGGCCGGCCGCTCGTGGGGGCGGTGGACGATAAAATTGTTTTTTTTAAATACAATAAACATATTTAAATATGCTTATTGTATTCAAAAACTGTTAAATATGTTCAAAAACTATTAAATATGTTTATTGTATTCAATAACTGTTAAATATGTTTATTGTATTTAAAAATTGTTAAATATGTTTATTGTATTTAAATATTTTTATTATATTTAAAAAAACAATTTTATTGGCCACTGCCCTCACGAGCGGCCAGGCGGTGGCTATTTGATTCCGAGAATCGGATAGCCACTTCCCGGCCACCCCCACGGATGGTTGGGCAGTGGCTATCCGATTCTCGGAATTGGACAGCCACCACTCAGCCACCTATGGTGGTGGCCGGGTGGTGGTTATCTGATTCTCAGAATCAGATAGCCACCACCTGTGCGCCATGGGCGACCGAGCGGTGGCTATCCGATTCTGAGAATCAGATAACCACCACCCAGCCACCCCACAGGCGGCTAAGTTGTGGTTGTCTGATTCCGAGAATCGGATAGCTACTGCGCAACCACCCATGGGGGTGGCCGGGAAGTGGCTATTCGATTCTCAGAATCAAATAGCCATCGCTCGACCACTTGTGGGGGCGGTGGCTGAGAAAATTGTTTTTTTAAATAAAACATAAATTTTGTTAAATATGTTTATTGTATTTAAAAAAACAAAATTTATTTTTTATTTAAAAAAAAACAATTTTATCGGTCACTAGCCCCACGAGCGGTTGGGCGGTGGCTATTTGATTTCGAGAATCGAATAGCCACTTCCCGGCCACCCCCATGGGTGGTTGGGTGGTAGCTATTCAATTCCCAAAATCGGATAGCCATCACTCATCCGCTTGTGGGGGTAGCCAGGTGGTGGTTATCTAATTATCAGAATCGGATAGCCACCGCTTGGGGGCGGCCGAGCGGTGGCTATCCGATTCGGAGAATCAGATATCCACCTCAAGGGAGGTCAGGGGGTGGTTATCCAATTCCGAGAATCAGATATCCACCGCTTGACCGCCGGTGGGGGTGGTTATCCGATTCTCGGAATCGAATAGACATCGCCCAACCGCCCATGGGGGTGGCTATCCGATTCTCGAAATCGAATATCCTTCGCCCGGATGCCCGTGGGGGTGATTATCCAATTCTCGGAATCGAATAGCCATTGCCCAGTTTCTCATGGGGGTGGTTATTCAATTCTCGGATTCGGATAGCCACAACCCAGCCACCCATGGGGGTGGCCAGGCGGTGGCGGTGGCTATCTGATTCTCAGAATCAGATGGCTACTGCTCGATCGCCCATGGGAGTGGCTGGGCAGTGGCTATCCGATTCCGAGAATTGGATAGCCACCGCCTGACCGCCCATGGGGGTGGTTATCCAATTCTCGGAATCGGATAGCCACCACCTGACTGCCCATGGGGGCGTGACCCTAGGTGGCGAAGCTACGTGTAGATATATTTTTTAAAGTTTTAATCGTAAATATATGTTTTTTAAATCATATATATATATATATTTTAAATTTAGAATGTTTGTTTTTTTTTTTTAAATATATATATATATATATATATATATATATCTTAATTTTAAATGTTTTTTTTTTTTTTTTTTTTTTTATTTTTAATAGTTTTTTAGGTTTTTATTGGCCTTTTCTCTAATCAAGTTTGTCTTTTATTTTTTTATTTTTATTTTTTATATTTTTTTTTTAGTTTTTTGTTAATGCTTTTAATTTTTTTTTTCTATTTTTAGTTACTTAATTTTATAGTTTTTTTAATTTTTTGGCCAATTCTTTTCATGGTTTACACACACAAACACATATACATTTTATGTTTTTTTTTTTTGTCTTTTTCTTATATATATATATATATATATATATATATATATATATATATATTGACATAAAAAATTTAAAGTGCCAAAATTTGTTAAATTTAGAAAACAATTATTTACATTTCATACATTATAAAATTTAAAGTCAAAAAATAAGTCTTTTAAAAAAAGGGCCCGATGTAGAATTGCCACTTTTTAAAATCAACATGCATATTACTAACATTCTAAAACGTAATGTGCATAAAAAAATTTAAAATGCCAAAAACTATGCTCTAAAAAAAATATGTGTGTTCTGCGTCACCCTTTTTCAAAATCGGGTCACTCTTTTTCTATCTCTATGAAACGGGTAATAGTATCAGTGCTTGTTTCAAAGTTCACATTGTTTAAATATGTATATTCATTTTTGTTTTTATTATAACTGATGTTATTTCTTAATTAGAGTGTGTGTGTATATATATATTAAAAGGACATGTGTAAACTTTAGGTTAAGCAGATATGAAATCACACATCACTCTTATATTGAGTTGTAGAATGCCCTTATAGGTGCAATAAGGTAATGATGAAATTAATGTCTTCTTAAATAGTCTATATTATAGTAAATATTCTTAAACACATTTGTTTCATTTAAGCACATTTAATGAAGTATTTATAATGACTAGAAATCATAATTAAAGAAAAGTTGTATTTCTAGTTTATTAAGATTATTAAATATATAATAATTTTTTATATGAAAATGAATTTACATTAATAAAAAAATGTAAATAAGTGGAGTGGGATTAACATTTATGTTATTTGATTGGAAATTAATAAAATGTGAGTAGATAAAATTAAAATTAAAATTTAAATATATACTAAAAATTCTATAGAATTATAAATAATTATTTTATCCATACAAATTAGAGGTAAAACTTATTGTCAGATTTTTTATGTAGGGAATCAATACATTCCATAGAAGAGTTGTGGTTTGTTAGGTGGTAGACCCAACACCCAGTGTCTAGCTCTGTTGCAAAAGATAAATACACCAACTACTCCCCAAATTCCAATCCCAAATCCAATCCCCAATGCCATTAATGACATCTTTTCATCTAGATGCTCGAGCCATCCCACTTTAATATTGACAATGCTACTATTATTGTCACCTTTTTCTTCATTGCATGAATCTAAAGGACACCCATATAAGCACTTATTCCTTTGAAATGATGTTGCACTGAATGTGGAAAATTTTATTTACTTGGGTCAAAGTTTAGAACAATCAAACTATATAGTTTAGAGAGCTCTTTAGGAATATGTCCACTCAAATTATTCTTGCTCAAGTCTAACTGCTCCAAAGTAGATATGTTACTAAGAGATGCAGGTATTAGCCCTTCCAACTGGTTGCCAGATAAATTTAGCAATCACAAGCCATTCAAAGTTCTTATGCTTGTAAGTATTTATCCTATAAAATAATTGTTATACAAATCAAATATCATGTTTTTACTTGACACATATAACAGAGTACATTCACTTCCTTTGATGTTAAGTGGAATTTTTTGACCTCCAACATTATGAGGCAGATAATTGTTTGTAAATTTTAGAAGTATTTTAAAATGTAATGACATTCTTCTAATGGATCTATTGTTTGGAGAAATCCAACAAAAATAATTGGGATGAAATTTTTTACCCATTCAAAAATGTCACCGAAAAAGTTATTGTAGCCAAAGTGTAAAAATCTAAATAAACAAAAAAGTCAAATAGTAAGGAAGTTTCTCTTTCAATTTATTTCTTCTCAAAATCCAGTAACTCAATATCAACACAAATAGCCAAATATATTGTTTGAATCCCAAAGTTTTGTTTTGTTTTTTTTTTTTGTAATGCTTGGTAGGGCCGTCCATTTTCTATTATGTATATGAAGAAAATTTACACCACATAGTTTTACCCGGTGGCCTCAACTCACCCCAAGGGGAAACCGAGTTTGTTGGCCATCGGTCAACATTATAGGCCATCCAAAAACATAACTTCTTTAGTCTTTCTAGCAAAGCTAGGTATGTTTCAGTCTCATGCTAACAAACTACATAACTATAACATCTAACACAAGTAATGGGACATTTAAATGCTATACGTATAAGCAAAAACTAAGCATAAGTAGACTAATCTTGCTTGTCGCTCTGCTCCTGGGTGTCCGAGGCTACTGGGGTAGGATCATCTGTAGTTGCTTCTGGCATTCCAATGATCTCCCCAATGTATGGGATGTGCCTATCAATCCAGTCCATCCTAACATCCTGTTTATGTAGCTGGAATATGATCTTCTCCATATCTCTCTTGTAGTTGGGGAGGCCCTGCATGGTGATTGCCATCCCCATAGAGATTTGTTCAAGTGCTTTGCCTAGCAGACTTTTCATCAGAAAATACAGATATAGGGTGTGCTTGAACTGAGTTATTCATCCTCTTGTGGTTCTTGGGTCAGACACCATTATTCTCCAGACTTCAATTTCATCATCCGGTTCCAGCTCGTTCTTTACCTGTTCTTCCCAACCATCTATCAGTTTTTGGATTCCCTTGTCCACTTCCTCTTTGTAATTCTCAGCTGCCTCAGCTATGATGCGCTCGATGGCCTTGCGACCCCTGTGGCCATCTATCCTGCTTGGGCATTTGGTTGCTCGGGTTTTCGGGCCTTTGTTGCCCCAAGTACGGCCACGTCGTGCTGGAGCCATACCCTGATGGCTTATAACCTGTAAACAGTTCGACATCGTTAGCTTCCTTACCTCTTCCATCGCAACGCAGTGCAAATGTGATACCCATACTTCAATACCATGCCTGTCCTGCATCGGGCAGAGGCACCCCTGTGCCCACAGGTGGCCAATGGTTATGGAATTCAGGTAGGAGTCCCCAGGCTTATCTTCCTACCTCGCACCCTTTCCCTGGTACTGGTATTGGTCCCCCTCGTGCGGCCATATCCTGGCTCGCAGACCCATCTGTGGCCAGGTGCTACTAGTGCTCCCATACCCGCCGACCCTTGCCTCTGCCTACCAGTTCCAGTGCGCTTCTAACTCACCTCTTTGCCTCTCATGCCCCCAAGATCCTTGGCAATTCCCCTATGGTCCTGCCTTGCCATTCGCTTGGATTCACTTAGCCCATTACCCACCCTGCTAGCTTCCCAACCGGAAGGCTGGTCACTCCAAATCAGCCTTGCATCGAGGCTTCTCACGATGCCCACCATGCCATAACCCCCGCTTTCGCTCAAGAGTAAAGTCAAAACATCGCAGAGCCGAGCGAAGGTTCCCTCTTGTCTACCCTGGTTTATCCCTAGCTGAGCTGAGCCTCTCCAGGGTGGCCTTGTACCTCTCCCCCCTTCCCAACAACTCTCCCTCCGACTCATGGGATTTCCCTTCGAACCCAACCAGAGCATACGAATTAAACAGTGCCAGGGCAAAACTACATACTGGATCGTCGACGCTTTCCCTCGGCCTTCTCTGCTTCTCCTCCCTTCCGCTTTACTGCTCCTTCCTTCCCCGCTATACCTTCCGCCTTCCCCGCACATCCAATACTCCTTCCCCCTTCACCACCTTCCCTTATGTCGCCCTTCGCCACCTTGCTAGCCCACCTCCCATGGAATCAAGGCAAAGGACACTGCACTCCCTGTCTTGAGCATGTGGGGTGCGGCTACAGTGAATTTCATTGTCTAGCCCATGTCCATTCAGTGTTGGCACCTCTGACACTGCACTCATCCCAATCGGGGGCTTGGGTTGTCTGGTTCTATCTTCCCTCGTAGAGTCCCAAAGAAATTATTAGGTTAAACAAAAAATTCATTTAAAATTTTGCAATTCCCAATAGTTTCCGGACTTGATCTTCAAAATTGTTATTTGATAAATCTAAATATCTAACGAAAACTAAACCACTAATGCCAAATATATTATTATTATTATATGTATCTAAAATGAGTAAAGCTTTTAATCGACCTAGGCTAAGTGGGAAGATTTAGTTAAATGGTTGTTTGATAAATAAAGAAAGGTAAATGACGTATTTGCTTCGGGAATACATGGAATGTTATTGGTGTCTGCGTACAACTCAGATATACCAGTACAATTGAATACCGTGGGAGGGATGTGGCCACTTGTGAGTTGTTGGATAAATAAATATAAGATATGCTTTTCATTAAACCCGTGACTGAAGAGATCGGAGCATTCAATTTGTTTCCCTCACCATTTAACGATTGGAGTGAAGTGCAGTTGCTAATCAATGCTGGAATGCTTCCATTTATGCTATTGTAATCCAACTAAAGTGTTTCCAGCTGACCAGGCGACCAAATTCTGATGGGATTCGACCACTCTAATTATTGTTGTCAATATCTGATTTTGTAAGTGAAGAGAAGTTTCCTAGAGAAGTTGGGATGCTTCCACTCAAAGTATCGTCATCCATGAAGAAATATTCCAACTGCACCAGACGACCAAATTCAAATTGTTGGTGTAAATCTTCAATTCTGTAAGTCAAGTAGTTTGCAAGTGAAGTTGGAATGCTTCCACTTTTATTATCCATTTCTCACTCTCCCACTCCAACTTCCTTCAAAGCTAAACATAATGAGTTTGGTTTGTATTCACTATGTACATATATGTATTTATAATCGTAATAACAGTTGTCATATAAGGACAACAATGAAGCGATTTGAGTTGGAAAAGTGTAATGCAATGAGGAAATTCAGAGAAAAGAGAAAATGATGGTGTATTGAATTGATTCAGTGAGGTCAACCTAGTGAAGAAAGTGGTGGAAAATCTTCAATAACTTAATTGGAGTTTTATGAATTTTGTAGCAGTCACATAAATTTAATTCTACATGCTCAGAGAAAACGAGACAGAAGGAGAAATGGTATTCTTGACTTGGGAAATGAGAAAATGTTGACTTGGGAAATAAAAATGTTGTACTGGAAAATCATTGGAACTTCATTGAAAATTCGTTAGTTGCATATTTGAAAAAAAAAAAGAGAAAAATGGGCCTATTCATTTTGATGGGAAAAATCGAGAATGGAGACAAAAGAATCTTCTAGATGGTCATTGAAATTTAATCTTGCGGATCCAGAAAGAAGAGTAGAGAACGAAATGGATTTGTTAATTGATTTGAATTTGGGAGAAAAAAGGTGGAAAATTGGAAATAAAATATGGAAAAAGAGAAGAAAATTGGCTCTTATTTCAAATATCAATGGAAATTTTGAGTGGTTCATAAAATTTTTAATGTTGTAGATATGGGGAAAAGTTTTTGAGAAAAATGAACTTATTGACTTGACATTCTAGTTCTGTAAAAGTGGAAGATAACAAAATAGAGAAAGAGAAAGGAGACTAGAGAGAAATAAATACAATGGCTACAACTAATATTCTACAAAGGCTTCAAGATGGGGGACGCGGGTGTGGGGAGACACATAGAGGGATCTGTGGGTGTACCCTCAAATTTTAACGAAATTTAGGGGGGACGAGGAGAAGCGAGGGTAGGTATATATATATATTTCTCCAATGGGGGTGGGCACATATAACAATAGGGGGCTCTTGTGGGGTGAGTCTTCCACCTTGACGATGTGATGTGCATTAAAGGGCAAGGGGTTTGGCTCTTCCCCGACATGCATTTTCATGTGGTGTACATATGACTATTAAATGGACATGGAGGGTGGTGGGGAGAGACTTAAACCTGGTGGTATGCCAAGGCGGTTAGGTTTGGAGCGAGGTCGAGGAGCTGATCTCCCTGCCACTAGTGTCCAAGCTCTGCTCTTGCTCTAAGAATTTTGTGCTTTGGTTAGGGTTTGACAAGCAGTGGCAAGGAGAAAATTTTTGTCAAAGTGGTGGGTATTTTTAGAAAGAGTTAGCATCTGGTAACGAAAGTTGATCGACATCCTTCCCTATCAATTATGTTTTGACTATTCATGTTTTATTATTCTTGGCTTTTCTCCATTGGTTTATAATTATATATGGTAACCTTGTCCTAATATAATCGCTTTGATAGTTAAATTTGGTGTACTGGAGTTTGAGGTTGATTTGCAGAAATTGGTCCATGCTCTAGATTTTTTTGGTAGAAGTGTTAGTGTTATTACCTAGCCAATGAGTGTTGATAGTTATGATTGGTTTCTTCATGTTGATTCTCATAGCTTTGACTACTTGGTTTAAAATGGTGGGTTTAACCGTGGCATGCATTTTCTTTGGGTATGTTTGTGCCTTTGTTTGACGCTCATAGTACTATGGGTTTTAAGGGAGGAGGTGACTATTGCCCTCCTATGCCTGGTCGAAGTGGTTCGTGCCTTGGCCTAGTCTAGTATCAATTGTCGAGAGTTAATACTGGTTTTACTATTAGTCTGTGTATTAAAAGTATTCATGTTATAGGTGGGCACTCTCTTCAGACTATTGGTCGTGGGTGTTCGTGTGGAAATTTGAGGATTGATCCCCTCCCACTTCCCATGCATCCCAAGCAACACATGTGTAGTAGGAGGGGTGGCGGAGACGACAACTCAAATGGCCAACATAGGGCTCAACTATTTTCCTAAGACTCAGCCACAAATTATTTTAATAGTGGGAAAAAACCAAAGTGGGGTTCATCCTATTCAGTTCCGTTGCTGCCAGCTCATTTGCCCAACGTGGCCGAGATATAGCCGAGATATGAAATTATTTAGTTCAAATACACATGTTTAGTTGGTTGGGTGTGAGTTGATATAGTAAAAAAAATCATGGTAACTATGGAGCTCGTGTGTACTAATGGTGTCAGGCGTCAGTATGTGAGGACTGGTGATTTTACCCCCCAACAGATTGTATTGTACTACAGTACTGTGTTAAATAAATTAAAGATGGGCTATATTTAGCAATTGTTACAAAATAAGAGGATAAAATTTGGAACTAAATTTTCTCAATTTATTTTATTTGAAAATAATAAATTCTAATGGATAAAGTTAAAGTTTAGATTCTATATTGCATAAGAGTTTAGTTGGTACTCTGTTGTTTCTTATTGTAATTAGATTTGATATCATGTTTTTAGATAGTTTTTTCTTAGGGTTTATGCAATGACTCAACATCTCTTCTTGAAAGGTGAGAAAAAGGATTTTAGGATATTTTGCGGGAACAATTGACTATGGCTTATTCTATTCACATTCAAAAAAATGCTCACTTTCAAATTTTATAGACAACGATTATGCAGGCAGTTTAGATGATTGCAAAACACCTCAGGTTATGTTTTTCACCTTAGAACCAATCTAATCTCATAGGCATCTAAGAAATAGCCCAACGTTTCAAGGAGTATGTATCCTCCACTTCAGTGGCTTGTCAACAAGCGTGGTTGAGAATACTATCAAGGGATCTTTGAAATGTTCAAAAGGAGCCAACTCCTATTTACCTTGATAATAGTTCTACAATATCTTTATCAAAAAATCATGCCTTTCATAGAAAGAGCAAGCACATTGACACATATTTCCATTTCATTCATGATCTTGTCAATGATGGAGATATACTGCTTGCTTTTTGTGGTTCAAGAGATCAACTTGCAGAAATTTCTACAAAGCCATTGCAAAAAAATGTATCTGAATTTCAAAGAGAGAATTTAGTCATTGTAAGTGTCAATACTTGTAACAATTGAGATTAAGAGGGCCCAATGTTGAGGCAATTAATCTCATTATCTGCTAGGTTTCATATTCAATTTTGATTCACTTCAGTTTAGTTGAGTTTAGTCGGAACTTTCTCTAGTCATTTATTGTTGTTTGCTTCCATGTCTCTTATGTAGTTTTATTTAAATCACATAGATGCTCTTGAATCTCACTATGCAAAGCCACAGGTGGATGATAATCAAGTGAATCCAATAACAGAGCTTACAAATTACAATGAAGTTGCTTTTGGAGTATCGAGTGTTATGGTGAATCCGACAATTAAATTTTTGATGCTAGCTTTGACAAAGAAATTTTAGCCAAAGATGAATGGTTGCAAATGGTGGACCAAAAACATCATATCAACCTGATGCTATTTGGTAAGAGAAGATCACTTGAGTTTGAAAAGCAAGTGGAAGACAACCTCTTTGAAGCAACCAAGGATAGTAAAGAAGTAGAATTGACAGAGGGAGAGAAGGAAACACAACATGAGAAAGCTCTCATTGCAAAGCAAAAGGAATAGAAACAATGTGGTTTGCAGATGTTTTTATACTTACCATTGATTTCCAGTGTGTAGGTGAACATAACCATTGTGAAGAAGAATTAAAGTTCCTTGAAGAATGGCCTGCAACACTATGTTTTGATAAAGTCTGCATTGAAGTTGCAAAAACGAATGTTGAAGATAGCTTGGATGACGAAAGTGTTAATGAAATTTTCATGTATTGGAGTCTAGAATAGATAAAAATTTATTCTCATATTATGTTGCAGCAAATTGATGTTCAAAAACTTGATGATGAAGATCACATTGTAAAAGATGACATGTGGCAGCAATCCAAACACATACTGATTTTTGAAGAAATCTAGGACATGCTTAAACAACTTGGAACAATGGAAGAGTTGCACCAACAAATTAAGAAATTGCAATTTGAAGCGCACAACACAGAAAATGATGAAGCAATTAAGGGGATATAGGATCTGGAAGAAAGGAGTAAGAAAAGGAAATCAATTTGATAGTCATTCTTTTTTTAATTGTAATCCTAACTAAGGCATAGACCAACAAGTAGGTTATTTTAATTTTTTCTGTAGTTGTAATTAAGGGTGAGTGTTGGGGAAACTGATTCCAACCTCCTGCTAGGTGTCATAGATGTTAACTCAATTGAAAAGGAAATCAGGTTGATAGTTGCTTTGTTTTTAATTGTAAGCCTAACTAAGGCATAGACCAACAGGTAGGTTATTCTAATTTTTTTGTAGTTGTAATTAAGGGTGAGTGTTGGGAAAACTATTCCAACCTCCTACTAAGTGTCATAGATGTTAACTCAATTAAGTTTCAGTTGAGTTTTACTCAAGTCATTTATTATTGATGTCTCCTATATAATCTTATTTAAGTTTAAGTTTAATAATATTGAGAAAAGACCTGTTCTCGACATCTTTCATTTTTCAATATGAAGAGCTGAGATTTACCATATCTTTGGTGGAACCATCAACAACAAAATATGGTCATTGGTATCTAAGGCAAGACTCTATAGTATATAGGCTTTGTCCTCTTTCTAATCATTTATTGTTCTAATAAAATGACTACTCAATAAAACACGTATATCAATTTTGATCATTGAGTGGATGTATTAATACATTTAGTGTTTAATTGATAGTATTTTAGTTTTTTTGGTTTAATATAAATTGTGAAATTTTTAGTTACTTAACATTGTTTTGGAAAATTCTGCAGATTTCGTAATGATGATATTATAATTTTTTATAAAATTTTAAATTACACTCAATAATTTTTGAAACAATAAAATAGAATAATAATAATAATGAAACAAATATCTTAAAAATCTAAATCAATAGAAAAAATGTTTGTTTTCGTTTCTTTGTTTTTCTTCTTCTTCTTATTTTCCGAATAATCACTTCGTTGTTTAGGAGTTGGAGTTGAAGTTTGAACCATTTATTGTTGTTCATCCTCAGGACAAGGATGAAAAGTCAGATCTAAAATTAGGTATAAATAGCAAAGATGCCCCATGTGCCACAAGTATTCATTAGAAATTTAGTTGAGTAAAATAAATACTTTTAGTTATAAGAAGAACATTATAGATTAAGTAAATCAAAATAATGTTAAAAAATAAATTAGTTAGGAAGAATATTAAATAATATATAAAAATAATAGAATAATTATTAATTTTAAACATAGATGACAATATAATAATAATAAAAAAATAAAAATAAAAGTAGTAAAATAAATAAATGAATACATATATAAATAAATAAATAAGTAAAATAATTTAAATAAAAGATAAATAAAGTAATTTAAATAAATAAATAATAGTGTTAATAATAATCAATAAATAATAACATATATATGAAAAATAAAATGAAAATAAAAACAAAACACAATAAGAAGTGAATCGGATTAAAAACATATAAGTCAAGAAGAAAGGACAAGAACCTAACTCTTATTTAAGGTCTAGCCATCTATGTTTCTAATCGATTTCACTCCTTATTATGTTTGTTTTTATTTTCATTTTATTTTTTGTATATATGTGTATATTTTATTGATTAATTATTATTAACACTATATATATATATATATTATTTATTTATTTACTTATTTATTTAAAATATTTTACTTATTTATTTATTTATATATATATTTATTATTTTTTAATTATATATATATATATATATATATATATATATATATTCATTTATTTTTTTACTATTTTTATTTTTATTTTTTTAAATGGACATCTACGTTTAAGATTAATAATTATTCTATTATTTTTGTGTTAGTATTTAATATATTTCCTAACTAGTTTATTTTTTAAGATTATTTTGACTCAACTCTTCTCTAACGGTCTTCTTATAACTAAAATTACTTATTTTACTCAAATAAATTTATAACCGATACTTTTGGCACATGGGGCATCTCTCTTATTTATAACTAATTTCAGATTTAGTTATTCATCCTTGTGCTGAGGATGAACTACAATAGCTAGTCCTAATTTCAGAGGTGGTTTTTCATCCTTGTGCTGAGGATGAAACACAATAGATAGCTCGAAATTTAGATTTTGGAAACAATGATGTTATTATTCTGAAAATTTTATTTGACAAAGAAAAAATGTTTTTATCATAATTCCATCTAATATAATAAAAACATATATACTTCTTAATATCTAATATTTTGTATTACTTAGTGTTTTATATATATAGATATAGATATATATAGATATATACCATATTTTTTATTATAATAATAATTTGAAAATATATCTCTAATATGTTCAGTTTAGTTAAATAATATTATATAATCTTTATTTTATTTGTTTTTAAAACCAAAAACAACTTAAAAATAAATATATTCAGATAACTACAATGTCACTGTTAATATATACCTCCAACTTAATCTCGAACACGTTCAATCAATTAAGGTTATGTTTTCCATTTTGAACTATAACAATTTCCATTTTGAACCATAAATATTATTAAAAGTAACCAGGGTTTGAATAATCCAGGGATAACATCTTGCAGTTTAGTTTAACTGTATTTTCTTTTGCATAATATATTTTTAGAATAATTATATCATTGTTTGAGAATCCACGTTTGGAACTATTTATTGCGGTTTATCTCAAAACAAGAATGAAAAATCAGAAAAATCAGATTTGAAATTAGGTATAAGGAGTAGAGATGCAATTTAGTGGAGTAAAATAAATAATTTTAATTATAAGAAGAATGCTAGAAAATAATTAGGTCAAAATTATATTAAAAAATAAATTAATTGAAAAAGATATTAAATACTTATATACAAATAATAAAATAATTATTAATACAAAACATAGATGGCACTAAGAAAACAAAAATAGTAAAATAAATAAATGAATACATAAGTACATATATAAATAAATATTTAAAATGATTTAAATAATAAATAAATAAAGTAATTTAAATAAATTCATAATAGTGTTAATAATAATCAATCTATATATATGAAAAATAAAATGAAAATATGAGTGAAATAGATTAAAAACATAGAAGTGAAGAAGAGAGGGCAGAACCCAACTCTTACTCAAAATTCAGTCATCTATATTTTTAATCAATTTCACTCATTATTGTGTTTTTTTATTTATTTTCATTCTTCATTCTCTGTGTGTATATATATATATATATATTACTTTATTTACTTATTTATTTATTTATATATGTATTCATTATTTTTTTATTTTTTTACTTATTTATTTATTTATTTCTGTATTCATTTATTTATTTTACTATTTTTATTTTTATTTTTTTAAACTGTCATCTATGTTTAATATTAATAATTATTCTATTATTTTTATATTAGTATTTAATAACTTTCCCAACAAATTTATTTTTTAAGATTATTTTGATCTATACTCTAACATTTTTCTTATAACTAAAATTATTTATTTTACTCAACTAAATTTCTAACGAATATTTCTGGCACATGTCTCATCTCTCCTATTTGTACCTAATTTCAGATCTTCTTTTTTATCTTTGTCTTGAAGATGAACCACAATAAATAGTTTGAAACATCGATTCCGATTTATTTGATAAAGAAAAAATATTATCATAATTTCATTTAATATAATAAAAACATATATACTTCTGAATATCAAAATTATGTATGTCCGCATGGGGTAGTTCAAGTGGCAGTGGCCGTAGAAATGAAGTCTCACCGAACCGGAAGTCTTGGGTTCAAATCTTGGGCAGTCTTGGGTTAAACTCTTGGGCTACCCTTCCCCGTAGCGGGGTGTGTAATGGACATGAAAATAGGAGAGTTCTACCAAGCTTAAAAAAAATAAAAAATAAAAAATCTAATCCATATATATATATATATATATATATATATATATATATATATATATATATATACCATAATATTTTATTATAATAATAATTTGAAAATATATCTCTTAAAGTGTAATATGTTAAGTTTAAAATGTTATATAATCCTTATTTTATTTGTGTTTAAAACAAGAAACAACTTAAAAATAAACTATATTCAAATAATTACAGCGCCATTGTTAATATATAATCCAACTTACCTAGATGTGGGTGATTAAATGGAAATTAATGAAAACCATATATATATATACCATAATTTTTTATTATAATAATAATTTGAAAATATATCTCTTAAAGTGTAATATGTTAAGTTTAAAATGTTATATAATCCTTATTTTATTTGTGTTTAAAACAAGAAACAACTTAAAAATAAACTATATTCAAATAATTACAGCGCCATTGTTAATATATAATCCAACTTACCTAGATGTGGGTGATTAAATGGAAATTAATGTTCAAATAAGACAGGAGAATGGCAGGGGGCCAAGCCACATGGCACCCGCTTCCTCCTCCATGCCAATTTATGGCATACAACTGTCAACTTGCAATCACCATTAACCTGCTGTTCAGATCAAGACGTCTGTGGCAAGCTCAAAGACATGGCTAATGCAAGCCAGAATTCATTCTCCCCTTCCCCACTCAGACACTCTTGCCCCCTCATGCAGAGGAGCCAAGCACCTGCACTATCACATGGAGACGCTACTGGCTTCTCAGCTGCATGGATTTGGGGAATGGTTTCAATTTCACCCAAACCACTCACTGCGCTTTGAATTCTTCCCAAATTACCTTTGCTTCTCGACTAAATAGCTCCAGTAATCCCATAGTGAACTCTACTTCACTTGCTGCTCATACTAATAATACCACTACCATCCTAGCCCATACCATTAATCGCCAACCTGCGAGACAAGCCATGCCGAGGCAACACCATCAGATGCATAGAAGAAGAGGTAGCAGTCGCGGCCGAAGCACTCGCCCCACCTCAACGCCCACCCATGAACTGGAGACCCATTCCTCCTCACCTTCTTCTGACCATTCCAGAGATCATCTCTCTGGTAGATATCCGAAAACCACAACAGAAGAGATTGGGTACAGGACTATGGTGCCAGAAGAATGAATGCAACTACCAAAATGACTGGCCCTTTTGACCCCCCTCATCCTTCTTACCACACGACACAATTCCACTTCCATAGCATGTTGCATCGTCTCGCCATTATTTCCACTATCAAACTGGCCTTCAGTGAAGAATTGCATCTGCAGGATGAGGAGGCGGCTAAGACCCATGGACCTGGGATAGAGAATGGACAGACCAACAAGCAGTCGAAGGCCAAGGAGATGCAAGACATAGGCGGACAGGAAGACATGGACAGGAAGATTACTACGCTCATGCACAAAGATTGTAAGGACATGCGGTCCTTAACCCGTTCCGCCGAAGTGCAACCACGGATGGAGGCTTGAACGAGCGTGCGGTTTAGAAGAGTGTGAGCTCAGACTTGGGTATGCGAAGTGTTGTGCGCATAACAAAAGGAGGGCGAGCTGTTTATAGAGGCGTGGGGAGCATGAACGCTCAACCCACGGCCGACCCACAAGGAAACAAAGGCCGACATGAAGTTAAGGGCTTTTGCGATGAAGTGAGGGCATTGGGCAAGTCGGCTGGGCAGCCAAGACTTCGCCCTGCCTTGCGTATATATTGGAGGAGCGTGGAGCTCATTTCAGCATCGATCATTCGCTCAACATCTTCGCTCATAAGAAGAAGTGCGCAGATTTGGAGGTAGACGCAACAAGGAGTTAAGGCGCATGACTTGGTGATGCACCCGTTCTTGGGCGAGGCTACACAAGGAGTGAACGCACATCTTAGATTTGGGTGAAGGGCATGGGCAGGGTTGCCCGCTGGTTGGAGAAAGGCGTGCATGGGTGAGTGGTGCCTGGATCATTCGAAGGTGCGCTTGATGGTGAGACAAAGGGTGAGCGCCCGGTTTGTGCGACGACTTGGCACAGGTTTCTGGGTGACTCGGGTGAGCGCTTACCCATCGTGCAAGTGTGCACGGTGACTTGGTGAAGTGTTGAGACTGTGGACAAAGGTGGGTCTCGGGCAGAGGCCCTCGTGTGTGGTGACTTGGAGGTGCGCCCAAGTTGGGCAAACAACACAATCATGTGACAAGGTGAACAAGGGGTTGGTGAGTCGTGCGACGACCGTGTAGAGGCGCCGACAAGTTGGGCAAGCGAGTTTGCCGAAGATTGTAAATTTGGCGAAGTATGAAACTTGAGGTTTCCAAGTATACTTGTAAAGCTTGTAATTTGTAAAATATTTATAATATATTATTCGGGCAGACTCATTGTTCAAGGAGTTGTCCCTCCCTTTATACTGTGCAATTGTGTTCTTCATTTATAATTGCTGATGACAATGAATGTGTATGGGTGTTCATTGGTATAAAGGATAACATAATAATACTTGGTTGCGAAACACAAACTAAGTAGGAGTAAGTGGTTAGGCGTAGTCCACGAACATAAGTATTGGTGAAAATAAAGTGTCGTGCTGCACCTCGCTAAGAGAGGGTGAAAGAGTACCACCGACTTGGGGATGTGATAGGTTGTATTAGAGCTAGTGCCGGGGAGCTAGTGCTGGTGTTGAATATTGAAGTTGATTTAGGGTTGAAGAAGCTTGACAGTTGGTGATCAAGCAGGGATGCTCGTGACAGGTACTTGCAGGTGAAGGAAGCTGACTTCACATACAAGTGGCACAAGAGCTGGTTCATGTTTGCAGGGAACTTGGAAAAAATTGAAAGGCAAGGATGGTGGTTGAACCTATGGCAGGCGAATCTAGCCATGATGCAGGTGAAGTCTTCCAGTACAAAGTGTTGGAACAGATGGGTCGATGGAGTTCTAACTGGGTTTCGATGAAGGCTGAGAACATGAGGATTCAGGAAAGTTGTTCGGAACTAAGGAGGGAACTTGAAGAACTCAAAAGCCAATGCAGAAGTATGGAAGATGTTGAACTCAAGGAACTTGATGAGGAGATCTGACAAAGTGGTCTTGGTCTTCAAGAGCTCTTGGATGAAAGAGCCTCGTTAAGGAAGAAAAGTGCCATGGTGGAAGCCGAAATCAAGCAAGTTGAGGAAGAGATAAAGAAGAAGCTTCTTGGTAAGAAGATCATTGTAATTGAGCAGGAAGAGCTCGACTACATTGACAGGCTGGGGACTCACTACCGAGACAATCCAGAGGATGTTCGAAAGCTTAGTTCTATGGAAGTAGTCAATGGATACTTGGTTGGTGCACTTGAGCAGAATGTGATGGAGGACAAGCTTGAAGGGAATCAAGATGGACTAGGATCGACTTGCTTAGAAGAGCCAAGAAAGGAAGTGAAGTACCTTAGGAGGAATGTCAAGTTGGAACACAAGCCAATTGACACTTCTGAGGCTGAATTCTTGAAGAAGGTTGCACAAAGCCGACAGAAGGAGGTGATGCCTTGAAGCTGAGTTTTGTGCAGGTGATCGTGAAGGGCAAGAGATTTGTAGCTTTGGTGGATACAAGAGCTACTCATAGCTTCTTAAGCACGAAAGAAGCAAAGTCCCTTGGGAAGAAAGAAAAGATGGAGAGGGAATGGAGTGCTTTCAAAGCAGTCAACTCTACCATGAAAGCTATTATTGGTGTGATGGAGAACACTCAAGTGAGAGTGGGATCATGGTTTGGAAAGTTGGATTTGAGGATCGTGGACGTGGATGATCATTCTATGGTGCTCGGGCAAGATTTCATGAGGGTTGCACAAGCCATACCAATGGTGGACCGGGACATTCTCTTGATCATAGCTGAAGGAAGAACCATGATGGTTCCAATGAATAGAAGGAATTGCCTGGGGCATAGACCAAGGATGAATTCTATGACTTTGTATCCCAAAGATCCGAGTGTGAAGCATGAGGATGTGGAGCAAAGAGGACTTGGGAGTATGACTCAAACAACGAAGGAAGGGAAGTTGATTGACTTCGTTGCTAGAGCGAGAAAGAATGAAGTAAGTGAGAGGGCAATCTCATGAACCTTGAAGCACTTGACAGAGACATCTTCTACTAACGATCTTCGCAATGGAGTTGTGGAAGAAGGGAGTCTGAGTACTACTTCAGAGGCAGTGGTTGGAGAAGATTATGAAGGTAGAGATCCGGCTGGTATAGTGGATTTTTGCAGGTATTCTATGGGGTTTCCAAGTATACTTGTAAAGCTTGTAATTTGTAAAAGACTGTATAATATATTATTCAGGCAGACTCATTGTTCAGGGAGTTGCCCCTCCATTTATATTGTGCAATTGTGTTCTTCATTTATAATTGCTGATGATAATGAATGTGTATGGGTGTTCATTGGTATAAAGGATAACATAATAATACTTGGTTGCGAAACACAAACTAAGTAGGAGTAAGTGGTTAGGCGTAGTCCACGAACATAAGTATTGGTGAAAAGAAAGTGTTCGGTGGTGCCGCACCTCGCTAAGAGCAGTTGAAAGACTACCGTCGGCTTGGGGGCATGACAAAGATGGCCATGACAGCACTCTGCATGGCAAGGATATTGCTGGAGCAAGCATGCATTCGATGGCTGCTCGGGTGGCACACAAGAGGTAGGAGACAAGCGGGGTGGCACAACTACAACAGTGGAAGAGTGGGGAGACTACGACTGTCGAATTGTGGAAGAGTCGATGGACGAGGATGACCACGACTGTCGTGTCATGGAGGAGCCTCCACCAGATGCCTAGTGGGCTCAACAAGACACCTGTCTGAATTGCCACGTCGTCTAATGGTTCTTTTCATGCAGTTTTATCCTAATGTTTTTTCAATCCACATGGTACATTCTGATTGGTTCTGACTTAAGACCCCTGGGTGGGTTTTATTTTGTTTTTGCTTATGATTTAGGACCCCTGTGTGGGCATTTGACGTTTGAGTACACTCGGAATGATTTCCCCTCGGTGGGCAGTCACTTTTGGTTTTTTGCTTACCAACGACATAACTATGTTCAGCACCGCAGAGGCTGGAGCCTCGTATTTCTATCTTTTGTCATTAATAGAATAGCATTACTTAGAATATATATATCCAACTTAATCTTGAGCACGATCAATCAATTCAGTTACATCTGCCATTTTAAACCATAATAATTTCCATTTTAAACCATAAATATTATTAAAAATAACAACTGTTTGAATAATCCGAGGATAACATAAAGCTTATCTTGCAATTTAGTTTAAGTGTATTTTGTTTTCCAAAATATATTTTTAATAAAAAAATGTAAAATTTATATAAATTAAATTCATAGATTTTTAAGAGATCTTAATTTAATTATATAAAATATATTTTATTAAATTTTAATAAAAAAAATAAAATATATATATTTATTTATTTTAATAAAATATTTAAAAGCTACAATGTAAAAATAATTTGAAAATTTGAGGCGTAATGAAATTAGGTTATTTGCTTTGATTTGCGGTAAAAGGCCACCTGCCGGAAGAAGTTTTTTAAAACTAAGAGAATATCATATATGTAAATAGCGAAAGTGCTTTTATTGGACAAAAATACTTGCAACCCAGGTAATATGAAAAAGGTAAGGTGACACTGCCTTTTAGTATTTCAAATACCAGTGGTTTCCACAGACGCCAAAATCTAGAGATAGATCTGACCCGGGGATATTTGTGGGCTCTTTAAATGCAGTGACGAAAATGTGGGAGAAAACCAAAGTGGTGGTTTCCCTCTTCAGTTCCATTGCTGCCAGCTCATTTGCCCAACGTCGCCTAGACATGGAATTATTTAGTTGAATACACTACATGTTTAGTTCGATGGGTGTCAGTTATAGTAAAACAAAATCATGGGAATTGAATTATTTAGTTGAATACACTACATGTTTAGTTAGAAAGTCTGGAATTTCAAATTTTTTTTGTTTACAAAAAATTTTCAGCGAAGATCACATGAGACATCATTTGTGATGCGTTTCGAACCAACCAGTGTGGTTCATCGTCAGGACAAGTTGAGGTCATAAAACGTCAAACAAAAATTTTATGACGTTTTTACATTTTCGATGCCCTCCATTTTATGTTTTAAGTAAATTTAGAAATGTCAACCTCCCTAATTAGACAACCACTTTCCAAACGGTTTCATAGAGTGCAGGATGCCAACAAAAAATTGCAACTTCTAACTTCTACTCAGTGAAGAGAAATACCTAGTTTTCACAAATGTTGAGTGCATTGAATATTTTCTCTGCACACATTGGAGAAATTAAATAAATGGATACAAAGGAGTTATCAATTTCTATTGATTTGAAACTTCAATATAAGTCTATTCGAGTTTTAGGGTAAGGAAAGCCTCGAGTTTTGGGGTCAGGAAAGCCTTCTTTGAAAACCATTGGAACTTAACCCAATGACTACATAATTATCAATTGCCAAATGTTTATTTCAGTTCTGAAGTATCATCAATATAAAACTTTACGAGAATGAGAAATAATAATGAGAGAAATCAAACATTCAGTGTAGGGAAATACACATTAATAGTCTAGCGAATAAAAGGGAAGTCAAGCATTCCAAAGAATTATGTAGAATAGAAATCTAATAGTTAGGGAAAATACTCATTGAACACACAAGGGATTGGTGAATTCTTATAACTTCCATGTTGAGGAGAAAACTAGAAGTACCACTTTAGCACTGCAAGCACCGAGAGCTCATAAGCTTTCTTTAGCAGCCCATTCCTGTGCAAGGAGGCAAGGATGCAAGGAGGCAAGGATGCATAGAAGGATGGAACTGTGAACTTACTATTTCCGTGCACATTCTAGATCTAATGGAAACCCAATATTTGTTGATGATAACTAAACAAGCTCATGAACCCCAAAAGTTCAGAATGAGAATCCGATAACAAAAAGGGAAAAATAATTCTAATTACAAACTTATACCAACCATCTTCTGTTCATAGAGATTTTGTATCCTAATAAATAGGAGCATAAATACAGTGTTAAAATTCCCACCAATATATTGACATAAGTTAATGTAATGTACTATAATTTGTACATATAGTTGAGTGAGGTATTATAATATTCATAATATTCTACTGTAGGTTATCTTTACTTGCGTTCAAGGTATTAGAGATTTTGACCGTTTAACTTTATAATTGAAAGTCATTTTGACAGTTCACTTATTATAACACCGGTCAAATTTGACGGTGAAAAATTTTCAACCACGGTCAAATACGTTCTGAAATCCAAAATACGGACTTCAAATTCCAGACCTGGGTGACAGTTATAATAAAAAAAAATCATGGGAACTGTGAAGCTCCTGTATACTAATGGTGTCAGGCGTCAGTGGCTGAAGATTGGTGATTTTAAAGCCCCACAGACTGTACTGTAGTGCAGTACTCTGTTAAATAAATTAATGATGGATTATATTGAGCTATGCGTTACAAAATAAGAGGACAAAATTTTGAACTAATTGTTTTCTGGATAAATTAAAATAAATATTAAAAATAATAAATTTTAATAAATAATGTTAAATTTTAAATTATTTATAAATATTTTTGGTCAAATAAAAAAAAATTATCACTACAAAACTCATTGCAATATATCCACTTAAAACAACTATAATTAAAAAAGCATTATAAAAAATAATAATAAAATAGAATTGAAATTACCATAAATTGAAGTATTGTGTTAACTATGATTGATTCTTCTTATTGAGAAAAACCTAATTATTATTATTTTTTAAAAATAAATTATGGTAAATCAAAATAACTTAGAAAATATTAATAAAATGAAAATTTTCCATTATCACCATAAAATATACCCAATTACTTGCTAAAAAAACACATAACAATGACTTACCAAATTGAAAAAGTTTGAAAGGAAAACCAAAATCCGAATTCAAATGGCATCCTCTAAACATCCCGTAAGAATAACGGGCATGCAGTGTCCGAAATTCGAACGAAGGTGGAGATGAATCATCCCAAACCCTGATAAACACAGCGCGAAGCAATCGCCCATTATAAATGTCGTAGACGATTCCATGAGTTTGCCTAGAGGCTCCACAAGCATTTCATAACACAGAGAGTCATTAGGTGCAGTGGTGCTGAAGAACGAACATGGTTAAGAAGTAATGGCAATGATAGAGATAGAGCACTAATTCTCAGTTATATTATAGAAAAATATCTTCGGATCTTTCTTAGTGATGAAAATTTCTTAACAACGTGGAGAAACCTATAAGATCGTAATTTTGTATCATATTAATACCTGTTCAATAAAAAATAACATTTTTACTATTTCAATTATATAGATTAATAAAAATTATATTTATTCTTTTGCTCTTCAATTTTTTTTAAATCGTAAAAATCTGAAAAGAATAATTTCAATTAAGCCTTCATTCAATATGGACAAGTGTTAAATAATTCGAATTAGGGATTAGTTCAGTATCGTTAAGTGTTGCATTAGTGTGCTGTTATCTCCAGTATAAGCGATGTTCTATTTTTTATCTTCCAGGCCTAGATTCAGAAATGATGACATCAGCAGATTTCATCCTCTCCGTGTTGTTTGTCACATTCATGTAAACATTGGCCTCGTGATAGTGAAAATGCAGAGAATCCGAGACAAATTATAAGAGTTTGTCAATAAGTTAGCCACTGGACATTCTATGGATTCTCACAATCTGTTGTACAGATTCCAGAAGGAACGTACACCGGCAATAATTGGAAAATAACAGTGCGCGCGGATAAGAAATGCAGGTCACCATCTAGTTTTACAAATTTACTTTTGGAGATGCCCCTTCTCGATTCTACTATTACCACTCTAGCTCGTGAAGACCCTATTCCAGCATCGATGTGACAGAAGCTTTATTCGCCGCCTTTAGAAGAAAAAACCTTGATATAACCATCACAATTTTATTTTAAGAAATTCAGAAACTCAATAAATGATTCATCTCATAAGAGCTTCGCTGATCAAATTATTCTGAAAAATTGTTGATGTTCTATTAACTATACCTACAAAATACTTGAAACAATATTTTTTTACTCAGACATTTCTATTTATCATAATATATAAATTTGGATCGGCTTATGTCAAAGAATTTTTAGAAACTCAATTTATTTATACATTTAAAAAGAATTTTAGATAATAACAATTAAGAATATCAAGTAAAATTCTATAATCTAATTTCATTACAAATAAAAATCATATATATCATGTACACAATAATTAGTTAAATATGATAATAATAAAAGTTATAGTTTCACTACTTGTTAACACATATTATTATTAGTTCATCTTGTGCTGAAGATTAATTACATTGGCTGGTTCCAAGCTAATCAACAAAATTATTTTATATGATTTTTAAGGAAAGATGCTATATTATTATTATTATTATCCAATTTTAAAGTCAAGGCCAAGCCAAACACCAAAATGGTGTACAAAACTTTTTGTTTATGCTACAATAGACCCACTTCTCAGTAGCTATTTTACTGCTAAATCTACAAGACATACTTACAGGCATACTTACTTTATCCCTCTGAATTATACTCTTATGCTAAATTGACAAAAGCGTATATATTCTACCCCTCTAGAAGTGAAACAAGCTCTACTCACTAACTGGTAGGTCGACCTGGACGGCTTCAGAATTTCTAACTCAGAAATGTAATTGCGGAGTTGAAACAGGCTCTACTGACGATCTGGTAGCTCGGCGTGGACGGCTTCAGAATTTCCAATATATTACACTACAGATGGACTCCCGTGATTGTGTATTCCCAGGTAAGTAGTTATTAGCTACCACTATTCCATTACTATGCGCACATTTAAAGTAGTTCCGGAGATACACAGATTTAGATCTGCAAAACAATAAACGTGCGCTTGCAAGAGAAAGAAGGAAGCGAGCACTAATTGAGAAAAGAATGAAAATTGATTCTACAATATTAATTTCAGAATAAATACATAAAAGCAACTAAGTTAAGCTTAGTTGTACATGCAATAACTAAAGCTAAGTGTGCTTTATCCTATGTTAATGTCAAGCAATAAGTTAATTGGAGCTTTTGTATAACATAAACACCTCTGATTAGGGCTGTTCCGAAATTTCCTGCAGTACTTAAGCCATTTGTAACCGTCATCAAGAATATCAGTTTCGGATCTCGTCAAAATGGCCTTTCTTTTCCTTTCTTATTTGACAGCTTGTTCGGCCTTTCTTTTCCTGTTATTATTCGCAGGACTCCTGTTCAAATATATAATATGACAGTTAAATTAATTAGTTAATCCGTTCATATGGGTAAAGACATATGCTCCACGGCCTGTTCATAAATTAATTATAAACTCGGAATTACTATGGAAACGATGATTACGTTAATGTATTAGATATATCACTATGATATATAAACATGATGATAGTATTAGACAATTGAAATTGGGCAGACAGAGTAATTAGGCACAACACAAATCACATATTCATACACTGTATATGAAAATCATGTTCACAAATTTAGATTTTAAAGTGGATTTAAAATTGAGACATGATACAACAACAATTTATACACATAAAAAACAACCATATCTATACAAATACTCAAACACATACACATGATATAAAACATTACTTCCAACACATTAATCATAAATTCTCACAATGAAAGTCTAAAGTCTAAACCCTTATTAACTGAAAATAAAACTTTTGCATAGCCGATAGATCTCAGATATAACACATACCTAAAGGCTCCCACTTAGAATTTTGTATTCCCTTTCTGCCCTTTCAAAATCCTAAATGAAAATGAAACAAAAGACAGGCATTAAATAAACACTTACATTATCGGCAGAGGCTCGTGGGTTTGGATAGAATTGTGATCCTAAGGAATTCCCTGGATGCATAGTGGGTTACTCGAGGAAGAGCGCCCATATTCATGTGGGGTACTCCCAGAGTCCCAGGGTTGAGGATATTAAAACTGTTTGCTTGATCACCTGCATCCTCACTTGTGAATGAATGGTCGAATTCCTCGTCCAGAATAAGAAAGTCCAACAGTTCAAATGGTTGGATCCCTTGGTTCATGTACTGCAAACTGTTTGGCTCAGAATGGCCAGGTCTCGAATCAATCTTAGCCATCGCAATTAACTTAACTGTCCCTCTGAATCTCAGAATACCCATTTAAAATATTAGAAAATTTGGGGCGCCTATGTCAAAGAAGAGATACGAAGACGAGCTTTCAAGGATGGCCCGCCTTCCCGGCAACTGAGAACGTCCTATTATGAGTTGCGTCCTGAAATTTTTTACGGATTTTGCCTTTCAATTTCTGTCAAACGAGCCGTCTCTGGTCTTACAGAGAACGGTCTTGGTGGGCAATTTAGTACGACTCTCATGTTTGAAGCCGACCAGAGAACGGTCTTGGTGCGCCAATTTAGTACGACTCTGATGTTTTAAGCCGAAAGCTCGGGTAAACTAAAGTAGCGACGACAATGACCTTGGCCAGATTCTAAGAATCCTCGACACGGTTTACCAACATTAAATCGGTTTCTTAATCCACCATGTGCAAGTAAATAACAGGTTTATTTTTCAATTAAGCAAATATCTGAACGGGCCGTAGTCTAATGTCTCAGACTCCTTTTGGGGAGGTGAAGAGGCGTGCAGTGACACTAAAATTCAGGTATTAGTAAACTTTCTAAAACTGTGACTAAGATTTTAAAGTCAAAATTATGGATTCTATAAAATCTTAAAGTTTGAAATTTTAAAGTCGAAATTATGGATTCTATAAAGGTGTGGTAATTCTCTTAACATCCTCTCTTAAATGTAACCAGGTCAATCAAGGTTTGCCTTTACACTAACCCCCACAAATATTACTAAAATTTCCAAACAAGTAACGAAAATCCCAGACTGGAAATTATAGATTCCATAAAAATGCATTGATTTCTCCGGCAACAGGTCAATCAAGGTTTGCCTTTACACTAACCCCCACAAATATTACTAAAATTTCCAAACAAGTAACGAAAATCCCAGAATGGAAATTATAGATTCCATAAAAATGCATTGATTTCTCCGGCAAGAAGCTTAGGGAACGGTGTTTTGATATGGGATGTCCAAAAAGCATATTGTAAAATGCTAGTGGCTGTACTTCTTTTTGACATTTCTGTCATACTTCATAGTTTGGTACCTGTATTAACCGTGATATAAATTAATTCTAACTTCTCGCATATTATTTAATTTATTGGTATTTAATTGTTGGGATTTATTTTAGAATAGAGATTTTACAATTTACCATCTTTAAATAAAATAAATGTAACGAAAATTTTATAAATACATAATAATTTTTACAATTTAGCTACTCTATCATACGTATACATTTCCATTTTCTTGTTTGCTAGCTTTACAAATTCATCTAATTGAAGAACTTACAAAAGTATGACACTTAGGTTTATCATTTTACTTTCATAATATCCATAAACCATATAAATATTTAATAAAATAATTTTTAAAACAATTTATCAAAAAATATTAAAAAATTTATATAAAAAATTAAAAATTTAATATTAAATAAAAATTTAAATAATTCATATAAACAATTTATATAGAATTAATATTAAATAATTTAATATAAAATTAATCAAAAATCGCATAGATTTTCAAAACATAAAAGGCGTGTATTTAGTTTTATGTTTTAGTGGAACCATTTATATGGAGAAACTGGCCACTCTTTTATTCAGAGAAGTCATGAGTACGTTTGTTTGTTACATAAAAGATTGTAAGATCTATTCTTGACATTTGTATAGAAGATTCTTAAGCCATTGTCATGATTGATTATTTCTATTATCATAAGAGGCTATCCGAAGAAAAATAATTTTTTTCTAAGATATTAAATAAGGATGATGGATGGAAGATTAGCAACTACTCGATCCTGTCCTTTTATTGCTAAGTACATTTTTTTCCCATCTTTTAATGAGTGGTTTCCTTTCTTTGAGTCATATTTATTTTCCCATTTTTTGCTTTCTTAATGTTATTAGACAATTTAATTAACCCCTTTCTTTATTCCTCTATAATTGGTTTTTTTTTTCAATATTATATGTTTTCTTTCCGTTTCATTATTATTTCCCTCCTTTATATTAGCCTATGTATTTTTTGATAAATTTTCCAGCTTTTAGGTATATATAACTCTTTCCATTACTTTTATTTTTTTTAAGCTTCTCTTGATTTATCCTTCACTTTGGTTTTGATTAATTTTTATGATAATATTTTGGTTTTACTTTAATTCCCTTATTTAATTTAATTTATTTTTAAATAATTATTTTTATTAATTTAATATTATAGAAAATTACCCTAGAATATATATATTATTCTTGTTCGTCCAAATATTTATTCTCTTACTTTTAAAATTATTTAATTAATAATTAATAATTTTTTCCCATCCCCTCTTAACTTATTTCTATTTATTGTTTAATTTTATTTATATTTTAGAAATATAAGTTTTTATACTCTAGATTATAGATTTTTGTTTTGAAGGCTATTATTTTTTGTGGCGAATTTGTTTCTTTAATTTTTATTAATTTTTTATTTTAGTCTTAATTCTTTATTTTATTGATTTTTTTAATGAATTTTATTTATTATGTAACATTTTTTTATATAATATTATTATTTTTTGTGTATTATGATTTAGTGGTTACATTTCTAATGTATTTAATTGTTCCTTGATCAAGTTATATATCTATGTCATGATGACGAACCACAATTTATGTGATTTATCCATAAAATAATTAGTATATGATGATGTTTTACAGAAGCCACATTCAATAATTTAAAATTATAAATATTTTTAATTAAATAATTAATAATGTCAAAACCACAATTTATGTGATTTATGTAGAAAAAAAATTGGTATATGATGATGTTTTACAGAAGCCGCATTCAATAATTCAAAATTATAAATATTTTCAGTTAAATAATTAATAATGTCAAAACCACAATCTATGTGATTTATGTAGAAAATAATTGGTATATGATGATAGATTACAAAACCCCCAGTAATTTAAAATTATAAATATTTTTTGTTAAATAACTAATAATGTCAAAATTAAAATGCATTAGAGAATTAATAATCATTTTCTCAACTACTTTATGCAATACTAAAAATGAACATAACAAGAACACATCATAAATTAAATTCATTCATTGTATCATATATTCTAATCTTTTTAAACCTAGAGCATCCATAAATTTGTAAATACAAAAAAAATGATTTCAAAGTAGACCTGGTCTCTCTTGTTTGGGATCAATTTCTTAATTTTTGTATTAGTAATTTAACAAGTAATTTAGTATGCGCTATGCAAGCTACGGTTTATAGTCTGAATTTTTATCAACATTGCATGGGAAGCTAGTATAGGGGTCATTGCCCCCTCCTTGAGTTCATTGACAATGAAGGTGTTAAGAAGAAAAAAACTTCTGGGTTGTTTAGCATAAAAAGTTGAGGATTATATATAGGAAAAATATTTCACACATAATAACATTTGTGTAGTACATTCAAAACAAAAGTACATCCCACATATATAATTCTTATTAGATTTGACAAATTTTAGACAAGGAGAATATTGTTGAGAAAATATATCAACAACTTAATCTAACTAGCAAACCAATCATACCTATATACTATTGTAATTGTTATTTCTAGTGTTTAAGTATTGATGGAGAGGGTGTAACAATGGAGGACAATAGGAAAGCCTCAAGGAATCAACCTTGTCTTAGACAAGGAGAATATTGTTGAGAAAATATATCAACAGCTTAATCTAACCAGCAAACCAATCATACCTATATACTATTGTAAGTGTTATTTATAGTGTTTAAGTATCAATGGAGAGGGTGTAGCAACGGAGGACAATGGGAAAGCCTCGAGGAATCAAACTTGTCTTTGAAATTGACAAACACTTGTAAATTAATAACAACATCTTTTAGTAAAAATCACATAAGAGATAGGGTGTAGCAATGGAGGACAATGGGAAAGCCTCGAGGAATCAACCTTGTCTTTGAAATTGACAAACACTTGTAAATTTATAACAACATCTTTTAGTAAAAATCACGTAAGAGATAATCTCAATGATGCATTTCGAACCAACCAAGAGAAGATGAGGAACCCCATCCAGACACTAGCCCTTTCGGAGTAAAAGATAGTTTGATTAAAGTCAGAATTAGTAATTCGATTTTGACCAAGAAAGGTAAGGGAACCTAACTAAAGAATTTAAATTTATAAAAATACTATTGAAATAAATTATTGTTAATATTGTAATTTTTTTAGGTAATAATATTATTCATAATTAGTATTTTAATAAAATAATATTATAAACCAAGTAGTTATAATACGTTAACTTAATCTTTATCAATAAAATAAGTATTTTTATTAAAGAAAATTATATCCCCTTATAACCCTATTATTATATATAATATTCTAATAACTATTATTATTAATAGGTTTAAACCTATTCAAAACCCCAAATATTAACTAATATATGTATGTATGTATATATGTGTGTGTGTGTGTGTATTTTATTAGGAAGAAAGAGTGGGAATCCAACATTTGTTGATACAACAGCCATCATCTCTATTCAAATTAACAGGCCTATTTTCAATTTCTAAGGCCTCCCTAAATTTACAATGATGAAAATGGTCAATCCTAGAAATGACCCTAGCCTCTTCAATGAGGATGTGATGATTGATTTTTTCTTGCATGCTCTACGAAAGGAGAGGAGCAAGACCTTCCATGCTTGATGTCCGCAGCATGTTCGCAAATCCTTTGGTTTATTGATCAACTAGTCTCACCAATATGAGGAGTTCCACGTGAACACAGAATGATGTAAACACCCTTCCCATCCTTGGGTTTAACTGGGTCCTTAACAAAACAAAGAGAACTCTGAATAGCGTTAAGGGGCCTAAAAGAAGAATGAATCTTATGTTTCTTCAATATCCTTGCGATTTTATCAATGGTCCCTTGAATAAAAGGACGATGAACTACAGAAGACCAATCCTTGGAATTAATCTTATTCTTAGGACCTTTTTCAACATTTAGAAAAGCGGTAAGACCTTGGGACCTACTATAACCATTCTTATTAAAAAAATTAAGCAGGTGGGTTTTTTCATCTTCTAGGTGATTTTGGTCAGAAACTCGTAATACCCGAGTGGTTAAGGTGTTGAGAACGCCTAGCTTTTGAGCAGGAAAATGATGGGAACTAGCATGGAGATACTATTCTATGTGAGTTTTCTTTTGAAAAACTTGATGAGAGAAAGGACCGTCATCCTTCTTTGAGATAAGAATGTTAAGAAAACGCAGTCTACCATCAACCTTGAATTCCATGGTTAACTTGATGTAACTCGATTGATTATTAAGATGATGGTAAAATAGTTCCAACTTTTCTTTACCGTGAGACCAGATGACACAAGTGTCATCCACAAAAGTTCCCAATGTTTGGGTTGGTAAAGAGTAGAAGACAACGTCTTGGATTCAATGTCCTCCATGAAGTGATTGGCCACAACGGGGGGAAGGGGAGAACCCATAGCCACACCGTAGGTTTGCTCATAGAATTCACCCTTGAAACTAAAGAAAGTAGAGGTGAGACACATTTTAAGTAAAAAGGTAGTATCGGGATCAGTAGTGTGATTGATGACATCAATACCTTCATTAATAGTGATATTAGTGAATAAAGAGACCACCTCAAAACTCACTAGCTAACCATTAGGATCAAATCTAAAATCCTTTAACTTGTTAACAAAGGAATATGAATCTTTAATAAACAATTCAGTCTGGCCAACGAGAGGTTCGAACTTATTAGCAAGACATTTTTCTAAAAGATAAGTCAACCCTCCAATAGTATTGACAATGGCATGAAGGGGGACCCCATCCTTACGGACCTTGGGGAGACCATAGATCCTAGGGTTATAAGCAGCTATAATTTTTTTTAGTAAAAATAATTATTTTATTAATAAAGATTAAGTTAACATATTATAACTACTTGGTTTATAATATTATTTTATTAAAACAATAATTATGAATAATATTATTACCTAAGAATTTTATCATATTAATAAGAAATTAATTCAATAATATTTTTATAAATTTAAATTCTTTAGTTAGATTTCCTTACCCTTCTTGGTCAAAACCTAATTACTAATTTCTACCTTTAATCCAACTCCTAAACGACTAGTTAGCAGCTCTCTACATCCATTTATTGCATTGCCTAGATTTGGTTCCTCATCTTTTCCTAAAGATCAACCACACTGGCTGGTTCGAAAGGCATCGATTAGATTATCTCTTATGTTGTTCTTACCTAAATATGTTTCTATAATTATTATGGATCACATAAGTCTAAATTCAAAAATAGTTGTAAAGTTGGAAGCCTTTTCATGGAATTCTAAAAATGAATTGAACGTTAAAAGTATGAAATTTAGTATTTAATCACATGGGATATGTGAAATAGATGAAAGATACTTAAAAAATGCACTGAGAAAGTAAAATATGGCATTGTATAAATAGACCAAGGACAACGCTCCTCAAAATGCAGAATCCGACCATTCACTAACATGATCGAAAAAGTCTGAAAGCTAAATGTTAATAAAAATCACGTCTCCTCAGAGAAATATTTGATTATCATTCATATCCAAACAATGAAGGAAACAACATTGTACATCTGGTTACAAATGGAATCCCATGTCACATTTAAATGCTTGAACTGTCATTGTTTGAATTCCCCTATGCGTTTAAGCTACATATCATCCATTCTCAAAAAGATAAAACATAAATGGACAAAAATTGTTGCCACTACCTCCAAGACATAACCCCAACAACATTAGTAGTATTAAGTAATCCTACGTGGTAAAAATCTAAAGGTGTGGCTTTAAATGGTTGTACACAATAACTAAACCAAAAATTAAATGAATAAGAAACAGAGGTAGTGGGCACGACGAGAACACATATAATGCTAGCCATCAGCTGATGGATGGATCAAAGGTATGCCAAGGTTCAATAAGTATGAGTTGTTGAGATAATTAATCTCACTATCTCCTAGGTCTCTATTGATGGTGATGGACCCACCAACATTCAGGGGATCTCCCCAGCATGAAGTCCCAACTAGACCTCACACCGTTTGGTGTAGGAGTCGCATTCGGTATGATGGCCCAGTTGTCATTATCTTAAATGTTTGCCTTATCTCTTGCTTGTTAGCATGAGAGAGTGGCCTAATTTTTCTTTGAAAAATGAGCTTCACGTGCCTCATGAATGCTAGTGTTACTTGTGTCAAATTTATCTCACAGCAGAGTGGGAGTGGGAGTGAGTCTCAAATCGGATGGGAGGAAGCACAAACTCTGTTAGAATCACACAACACAATAGGACATGTGCAACTTCCGGAGGAGAAATCTAAGGGAAGATAACACGTACAACACTTAGTGAGTTAATCCGCACGAGTGCAGTGGTCATTGTAACAATTTTACGTCAAAGGTTTTGTCTGATGTCCACGAAGGTAACCAACATGGGCAAGACAATGTTAATAACTTGTACAACGCATTTTAATTAATATATGTCTTAGAATAGTTGAATGAATTCAATTGTTAAACACATGTTAAATCAACATGTATTACAAGTGTTCATGATTAATGTTACAAAGAGTTACAACATGTGTAAAAACGTGTTGGCTTGATAACAGGTTTCTAAATTAAGCAAAAATTCCAAGACACATTGATACACCATACATCACTAACCCCGTAGATGGGGCATTAGAGCCACTACTCACCCATCAAAGAAAAGATTACAGACTCTCAAGGTTATGTAGGAGGAGGCAACGTGAAAAGTCCTTTACATGTACAAATGAGGGGGTATTTGTAGCCAAGGGTGAAACTGGCCCTTGTGACTGTTCGACTTCCCTCATGAGAGTTTGACTTTCATGAATTTTAAGATTACATGAGTCTTCATATTACAATTGGGTCTCTTGGACTTCCACATTAAATTACATTAATCGACAAAAATATTGCCCAGAGTAGTGGTGTGGTCAACATGACTCATGACACAACTTGACATGACAGTGTTGGTATGTTCATGTTGCTGTTGGTGTGCATGCCAAGCTTCTGTGTTGCTCAGTGATGGATGTCCTCTTGTTGTATCACAGCTTCACCTCCACATGACGAGGTGTGTGAAGTACTCGATGATCATTGGGTTTTCCTGATTTTGCATGTGCATGTTACTCCTCGCTTGTACTTTGGCATGCTTGACATGTTCATACGTTCACAAAAATATCTCCTCACACGTTCGTTCGTCCATATGTCCATGAACACATCCTTGCTTGTACGTTCGTTGATGAATACATCTCCTTGCATGCATCGTTTGTTTGACCATTTGTCTGTTTAAGAACACATTTCCTTGCATGCATCATTCGTTCATCCATTCGCGAACACATCCTTTTGCATGTACTCTCCTTGTTCGTCCCATATGTCTTCATGTCATGTTTGTTCATGTACATGTATCTACAGCCACTCATGATGAGATGACATCAAATCCATAAACCTCCTAGAATACCATGACGCATGGTCATTCATTTGTCAGATGTTGGTGACCAGGAGAGAGGACAAGGATGTGAAGCTGTGCGAGGAAAGTTTCAAGATGGGATGTGAGATCTAGGCACTGCTAGTGAAAATTGCACAGAGGTCACTAGGGCTTGAAATGGAAAATCAAGATCAGTAGTGAGTGTCCGCGGGATCTAGCTCAGCTGGAAGGTAGATCTGCGCAATTTCTGGAGGGAAGAAGTTCGGGCAGTAAAGGGTCTTTGCAGCAAAAACTACGCAATTCCTTGGGGGAGCTAGCTATGTGGCCCAGAAGGCTTGGTAGCAAAAACTATGCAATTCCAGGAGGGAGTTGGTAGCGGGGGTCTAGGAGGCTTAGCAGCAGAAACTACACAATTTCTGGAGGGAGCTAGCAGTGGGGGTCTAGGAGGCTTGGTAGCAGAAACTACATAATTCCTGGAGGGAGCTGGCACTGGTCTATGGGGTTTCTGGAGACAAAAACTGTGCAATTTCTCAGAGGATGACCCGTTGAACACCTCTGCATAGTTTCTAAGCTATGCGGGATGTTGGAATACTGAGAGGCTTACTAAAAAATATGCATAGTTTTATGGGTCAGCAACTAACTAGCTGGAAAAACTGTGCAATTCTTGAGGGGAGACAAGGAGCAACACTTGGTGTTTATTCGTCCTGTTTGTGCATTTTTCTCTATCAGTGGAGCAAGAAGGGTCTACAGCCTTTGCACAATTTTTTAGGGGAGTCAGTGCTGGGGTCACTACCTAGTCAAACTCTCTAGTTAACTAGCAGGAGGGTTAGTTGATCAACTTGTTGGCAACACATATTGAAATGGATTGTTGGACACTTCTCAGATGTTCTGGGTGAAATTGGATCGAGTCAATTTTAGGGTGGAAGTCCATCTATTAGAGGGCCATCCGGTCATCATGACTCCAACAAAATGAATAAGTGTGTGAGTGAGTGAATTTGTGCATATGTGACCTTGTGAACACACACCCAACACAACGTTATGACAAGAGGCCTCAAACAATCAAGACAACATATGCTCAGTGTGACTAACCAATGATGCAAGCGATAACCATGACGCTTGTGATGGATCGTCAAATGACCAAGATGATTCTTGTGCAACAATGCATACAACTTTGTGTGTGAGTGCAACAGATGTTTACATAGCGAACACAACATGTACACACAAGGAAAAGACCTTGTGCATGACCAGAATATGGTTGCAAGCGTGACATGTTGACCAACATGAAAAAAAAATTGTCCGTTGAATTTTCAAGAAAAGAGGGTGCAAAGACTCACACGAGCCCAAGATGTGAGCCTGAGTGATTGTAAACATCAAGTAAAAAACTCAAGCAAGGCTCGAAAATTGGATGCAGGCCAAAAATTTAGGAGGGTGTTACAACTGCTACAACACTTGTCGACACACTAGTAGAATTTCAGCTTCTATGTTTTGGTTTATTGAGAACATACGACCTTGGTCTTTCAGGGAGTATTGAATCGTTGTGTGAGTTACTTCGGCTTCCCCACTTACCCATGGATAGACATGGTTCACCTTTTTCGGACTCATTCAAGCACAACAAAAGTTTCAGCTTGATCATAGTGTTTCGGAATCAGGAAGGGTAGTTTGGCTCGTTAGTTAAAAACTTTCAGAGTATAAGATTTCATCTTTTGTGTTGCTCCATTGCCAGTAGGCCTGGAAAGTATCCCGATAGAGTCACACAAGAGCACAAACATTGCTCCAATTCTAGTGAGCTTGGTCATTACCCTAGTGGAGTTGCATGCTTCACCTGTTTGGGCAGGAAGCCTTTCTCTTGTTTCGCCTTTGTATTTTTTAAATATGACTATTGATCCGGGTTTAAATAGAAATGCAAAAAATTATCGAGATAACCATAAACACATAGATGCAGAGGAAATAATACTTCATTTCATTAATGTAAAATACTGAAATATGCTTACAAACAGAGATGGAAATAAACCAGCTAGGGCGATGGTAGCTCATCTCTAAGAAGAGATGTGGCAGCTACATGCCTCTGAATTGCATTACAATGAGGCTCAAAGGCCTATTTATTATTGAGAAACAATGGAAAAACCTAAAAATCCAAAAACCTAACCCTAGAAGATGAAACGCCAAACTGTGGGCCCCATTTGGGTAAATTTGTACATCAACTTCTCGGGGTCGTAACTTTGGCATACAATCTCTGTTTGACGCGCACAATATCTCGTTACAAAGACTTATCTAAGAACTACAACTTTGAGAGGACAAAAGTCAGTCCACAGTCCCATGTTGCTCTCAATTTTTCCAAAAAAATGTCATTTAGGGCCTCAAAATGGCTCAAGAAGTTAAGGACCCGCAAAACTACTAAAAATAGTAAATTGTGCTATAGTTAAGGAAACTAAAAAGCTGAAAGAAACAATGGTGGGGGTCTAAGTGGACTTGGTGGGTGGCCACCAATATCCACCTGGATCATTCCTCCCCCCTTAGGAAGCAATGGTCCCAATTGCATTGAGTTCCTCCATGGGATGCGGAAACTTCTGCTGAACTTGGTCCATGGTGAGCCACTTACACTAGTGAACAAGTTGGTCTGCTTTGACAACTATATACAATTGGATATTCTACTAGCAAGTGTGCTTGATCTGTGTGTCCATGATCCAATCAGTTACAGCTTGTTCCATGCAATCTGGATTTAACTCTATGGGTGTGAGCTGTCCTGCAATGTGGGATGTATCTAGTAATGGTGGAAAGTATTGCCGAAGGCGATCCACATTGAACACTAAGTGCAGGCCAAGGAATGGGGGAATCTTGAGATCAAATGTATTCTCTCCCACAGCCTTGGTAATGGTGTAAGGACCATATTGGAGTGGTCTGATTTTTCGATAAGCTCTGGTAAGGTGTTCCTTTTGCAAATGCAACCAAAATTTGTCGCCCACCTGAAACTTGTGTGGAACCCGATGTTGATCATGTCACTGCTTGTACTTGGAATTTGATTTCTCTAGAATGTCATGGACCTGCTGGAAAATATGTTGGATGTGCTTAATGACGTTGTTTGCCTTATCTATTTTTGACTGGACATGAGCCAAATCTACGTGAGTAGCTGCAAGTGGCATGGCCACATCAATGGGACGTAGTGGCTGGAATCCCAAGCCCACCTGAAAAGGCATCTGGCTAATCAAGTTGTGGAGAGCCCGGTTCTAGCTATGCTGAACATAGGGGAGGCTCTCGTCCCATGTGCATGGATGCTTTGAGTTCTACATACGTAGATTGTGTACAATCATCCTATTGACAACCTCTGTCTGGCCATCAGTTTGACGGTGGAAGGTTGTGGACATAGTGAATTTGGTGTCCAACATCGACCAAAGACTAGACCGAAATGTACTGAGGAACCTATTGTCATGATCTGAGATCATAGACTATGGGATACCAAAGTGTATCCGCACTCGTTCAAAGAAGAGTTTAGCAGTGGCTTCTGCTATGATATTCTTCTTGCAGGCTACCATAATGTCCATCTTTGAGAACATATCGACGACCACAAAAACACAGTCCTTTCCATGCTTAGTGGAAGGAAGACCTGACATGTAATCCATGGATATGGATTCCCAAGGTTGACTAGGGGTAGGCAATGGGCTATAGAGGCCTTGCTTCTTGATGGTCGATTTGGAAATGGCACAGGAAATGCATGATCTGATGTACTTCCTGACATCCTATCGAAGATTCAGCCAATAGAAATACTTCTGCAGTACTGCCACCGTTTTCTCGACCTCGAAATGCCCAGCAGCCCAACTGTAGTGTGCTTCCCAAATCATCTTGGCACGCTCGCTTAAAGGAAGTCAGGTGGCATAATAGGGCATCCTAGAGGTGAAAATCCGGAACATGCTGACCCTCCAAGAGTGTCTGGTGTGTGTGGCCAAATTCTGAGTCGGTTTTGTAGAGAAGTGGCCAATCAGAAGTCTCATCCGCACAAGAGTTGAGCACAGTGGTCAATGCCATGATTGGTGGTTGACAGATGCAATCTGCAACATTATTGGTGCTACCCTTCTTCTACTTAGTATTCAAATGGAACTGTTGCCGGTATGTGGACCACTTTTGACAATGATCATTCTGCAATTCCCATTGGGTCTATATGAACTGTGGGGGTCGATGGTCTATGTGGGTGACCATTTCCTTCCCAAAAATATAATGTTTCCATTGTCAGTAGGCATGCACAATGGAATCAATCTCTTTGTCATAAGTGGGATACTTTTGGACTTTGTCTGAAAGTGTCCCATTGTGATATGCCATTGGATGCATGTGTTGAGTAAGGACCACCCCAATAGCATAGTTAGAGGCATCTGTCTTGACCTTAAATGGTTGTTGCAAGTCTGGTAATGTGAGCACTGGTGCCGAGAAGAGGTGATCTTTCAACTCTGTGAATGCCTTCTGTTGAGATTCAGACAAAAAGTATTTTGTTTTCGCTCCTCCCTTGGTGACTTGACTCAAGGGCCAAGTGATATGAGAAAATCCCAACACGACCCTGCAGTAGAAGTTGGTAAGACCTAGAAATTTGTAGAGCTCTGTTAAAGTGGTTGGAGATGGCCAATCTTGAATGACTTGAATCTTGTATGGATCCACATGTGTTGGGTTGTTTTATATTCTTTCCACGACTAGCCCATGTAGTTAACTAGGGGGTTCGAAAGGGGGTAGAACCCTACCCTTCATTGTGCAAATTGCGTAGTGGGGGGAGTCACAGGGGGTTTGAGGGGTGTAGGTAACCCCACTCTATGGGGTCCCCGTGGACCTACCTATGGTTTTGTTCATGATTTTTTGCACATGGTTTTGGACGTGATGGTTTTCGGTACATGGTTTTGGACGCGATGCTTTTCGGTCCATGGTATTAGATGCTTCAGCATGTACAAATATGTATTGTAACATCGAAAGGATAATAATGAAAAAACAAGCTGGTAGGACCAATTTTAGGATGCAAGGGAGAATCTGTGTATATGTGTTTTATGTGTTATTCTCTCACATTGTTTATTTTTCTGTGTTTTAGAATTCGTATGCAGGTAATTTCTGTACAGGGTTAAAACCTATATTTGGTATCAGAGTTGTTTTGGCTTGAAGGGGATGCCTTTGCTGCTGAGGGGTTTCGATCGGGCCTGTGGTAGACCTTGTTAAGTGGGAGATCTGCGAGATCGATTCTAGTGGTGAAAGAAGATGCAGAGCAGTGGAAAGATAGAGATCGAGAAATTTAATGGTTAGATTTTTGGGTTGCGGAAACATGATATGGACGATCTATTGGTGGATAAAGATCAGTGGATCATGGTAGATTCGGGTACTAAACCAACGGGAGTGTCCGATGAAGAATGGAAGAAGTTGGATCGGAAGGCAAAGAGAACAATACGATTGTGTGTCTCAGATTCAGTATTGCTGAATGTATCAGCGGAAGCTATGACAAAGGCTTTGTGGGACAAGTTAGGGACTTTATACCAATCTAAGTCTCTGGTGAATAAACTGTTCCTACAAAAAAAGTTGTATAACCTGAGGATGAAAGATGGAGACTCAGTGACAGAGCATCTAAACACATTTAATATTGTGGTAAGTCAATTATTATCTGTTGATATTAAAATTTCAGATGAAGGTGAGTGCATCAGTTTGTTGTGTTCTCTACCAAATTTTTGGGATAGTCTAGTTATTGCAATAGGTAGCAATGCAATTGCCTTACAGTTTGATGAAATAGTCTCATCCTTGCTGACAGAGGAAATGAGACAGAAAAATATGGAGTGCCATAATGGTGATGCCTTGTCTGTACAAGGACTATCCCAGAACAAAAAAAAAAATAAGTCATTGAGTGGGAGATCTAAATCTAGAGGGAGATCTAAATCTCCAAGAAAACTTGTAAAGGTGGTGTGCTGGAAATGTGTAAAGGAAGGGCACTACAAAAGGGACTATAAATCTAAAGCTCCTGATAAAGGAAAGGGATCTGATGATGCTCCTTCTACAGAGGCGAAAACCACCTCAGATGAAGGTTGGGTTGTGTACTTGGCTTCTTCAAGTACACATGTAGATCATGAGGCATGGTTGATTGACTCAGGTGCATCCTTTCACTTCACTCCCCATAGATAGTAGTTCTGCAAGTATGAGAAATATGATGGTGGTGATGTCTTCTTAGGGGATGATAGGAAGGCTAGAATTGTTGGTCGTGGAAAAGTAAAGTTGAAGTTGCAAGGTGGAAGGGTTAGAACAATTCCGGGTGTTCTGGATATTCCTACATTGGCCAGAAATCTAATTTCTGTAAGCAAGTTGGATGATGCAGGTGTAAAACAATGTTCGAGAAGGATACCTGCAAGATGGTTCGGGGAGCACTGTTATTGATGCGGGGAGTTCGAATTGGAACTTTGTATAAGATGCAAGGTAGCACTGTCGTTGATGGGTGCAACAGTTTCATTGTTCTTGAAAGTAGAGTGAAAAATCTAGTGGTCTCTGGAGAGAAGACCATGCTGTGGCATCAAACGCTTGGACATATTGGAGAGAAGGGCCTTCGAATACTTCATGGTAAAGGTATGGTAGAAGGTATGAGTAATAGCTCTATGGATTTTGATTTCTGTGAAAATTGTGTATATGGGAAGCAGAATTGGGTTAGATTCCCCTTTGGTGGTAAGAGGGCGAAACATATATTAGAGCTTGTGCACAGTGATGTGTTTGAACCTGTGAAGGTTCCATCACTGAGTAAGTCTGTGTACTATGTATCACTTATAGATGACTTCTCAAGGAATACATGGATATATTTCCTTAAGAAGAAATCTAAATTCTTTGATAGGTTTAAAGAATTTAAGGCTCTGGTGGAAAATCAGACAGAGAAGAAGATAAAGGTGTTGAGGACAGATAACGATGGAGAGTTTTGTAGTAAGAAATTTTAAGAATTCTGTAAGAACCGTGGTAGAGCACGGCAGAAGACTGCTCCATATACACCTCAACAAAATGGAGTTTCAGAAACAATCAACAAGACATTGATGGAAAGGGCAAGAATCATGCTGAGTGGTGCCAAGTTAGGACAACAATTCTGGGCAGAGGCAGTGGAGATGACATGTTAGTTGGTCAACAGATCACCTTCATTAGCATTGGAGGATAAGACTCCATAAGAGGTATGGACTGTTAAGAAACCCTATATTTCACATCTTAGGGTATTTGGATATGATGCATATGTACATGTTCCAAAATAGAAAAGAACAAAGTTGGATAGTAAATCTGGAAAGTGCATCTTTATTGGGTATAAGGATGGCTTAAAAGGTTATAGGCTTTAGAACCTACCTATCAAGAAAGGTTGTGTACAGCCAAGATGTGGTGTTCAGAGGGGTGAAATATGTTATTAAACATGAAGTCCAACCAAAGGAACATGAGAAGATAGAGTTTGAGCTAAAGGAGGAAGAATTAGACTCTACAACAGAGGAGGAATCAGAAGATGAAGAGCCAAAAACTCCTGGTGTGATAAGATCAGTTCGAGAGAGAAGCAACTAGAAAGGTATAGTCCATCTGCTTTCTGTTCAAATTTCTCTTTATCTATTACTGATGATGATCCTAGAACTGTGAAGGAAGCAGTAGATTCAGAGGATGGAAAACTTTGGAAAGAGGCCATGTTTGATGAAATGGCATCTTTCCACAAAAATGAGGCTTGGGATCTAGTGGAGTTTTTGGATGGAAGGAAACCCATTGGTAGAAAATCAGTGTTCAAGAAGAAGAAAAATGCATAAGGAAAGGTGGAGAAATACAAAGCTCGGTTGGTAGCAAAAGGTTATTCCCAGGTGTCGGGAATTGATTTTGGTGATACTTTCTCTCCTGCTGACAAGGTAACTTCTATTATATTACTTTTATCTCTTGTTGTTTCTTTTGATTTTGAGGCAGAACCGATGGATGTGAAGACAACATTTCTTCACGTGGAACTAGAAGAGGAGATCTACATGAAGCAACCTAAAGGCTTTGCGGTGAAGGGTAGGAGAGAACTGGTGTGCAAGTTAAAGAAGTCTCTATATGGGTTAAAACAATCACCAAGGATGTGGTATCAGAAATTTGATACACTTATACAGGGACATGGATTCACCAAAAGCAAAGCAGATCACTGTGTGTATTTTAAATTAATTGGTGACCATGTTATTTATCTGGTGTTGTATGTGGATGATATGTTGCTGGTTGGAAATGACAAAGAAATTATCCAGGATTTGAAGACCCATTTGTCCTCCAAATTTGACATGAAAGATCTTGGTGCTGCAAACCATATTTTGGGCATGGAAATTAAAATCGATTTGATAAAGAGGAAGCTCTAGTTAAGCAAGAGGAAGTATGTTGAGACAATATTGCAAAGGTTTAATATGCAAGATAGTAAACTAGTGAAGGTTCTTATTCCTATAGGTGTAAAGTTATCTGCTGAACAGTGTCCCAAGACACAAGAAGAGGAAGAGGACATGTCTCATGTTCCATATGCAAGTGTAGTCTGTAGCCTAATGTATGCGATGGTCTGTACTAGATCAGACATTGCACATGTAGTGGGATTATTGAGCAGGTTTATGTCAAAAACAGGGAAGGAGAACTGCACAACAGTGAAGCGAGTTTTTAGGTATTTGCATGGCACTAGTGATTATGGTTTGTGCTACCAAGGAAGACCAAGATTGGACAGAGTGTTGGATATTCATGTCTTTGTTGATGCAGATGAGGCTGAAGATCTGGATCAGAGAAGATCTACAAGTGGGTATGTGTTTAACCTATTTGGAGGTGCAGTCAGTTGGATGAGTAAGAAACAATCTGTAGTGGCAATATCAACTACATAGGCAGAATCATGGTAGCCACTCATGCAAGCATGGAAGCAATTTGGTTGCAGAGATTGTGTTCAAGTAAGGAGTTAGTATAGGGAGCTATAAGGATAGACCGTGATAGCCAAAGTGCAATTTTCTTGGCAAAGAACCTTGCATATCATTCAAAGACAAAGCACATTGATTTTCAGTATCACATTGTGAGGGATATGATAGAAGAAAAAAAGGTGTTGTTGGTAAATGTGGACACTTTGAAGAATATTGCAGATGCATTGACAAAATCTGTGAGCTTTGAGAAGTTCTCTTGGTGTAGAGAAACAATAGGCATTACAGGGATGGATAAATGACTAAGCTCTCTTGTGGCACCCTGTGGAAAGAAAAAAGTAATTGTGGCAATGTTGGTTTGTGTTATATTCTTCCATGACTAGCCCACGTAGTTAACCAGGGGGTTAAAAGGGTGGTGGAGCTGCCCCTTCGTTGCACCGATTGCATAGCGGCGAGAGTCATAGGGGGTTTGAGGGGTGTAGGTAACCCCACTCTATGGATTCTAGGGCAGTGCCATGGAAAATTTTGTTTTTGGACCCTATATTAGGTTGGGCAGACCTACCTATGATTTTTTGCATGATTTTTCGCACATGGTTTTGGATGTGATGGTTTTCGGTCCATGGTTTTGGACGCGATGGTTTTTGGTCCATGGTATTGGATGCTTCGACATGTATAAATATGTATTGTAACAATTGAAAGGATAATAATGAAAAATCAAGTTGGTAGTCCCAATTTTGGGATCCAGGGGAAAAGCTCTATGTATATGTGTTTTATGTGTTATGCTCTCGCATTATTTATTTTTTGTGTTCTAGAATTCGTATGTATGTAATTTCTATATGACGTTCAAACCTACAACATGCACCCCTTGTTCATTAATAATGTATCCCACATACTGAACCTGAGTCATACCAAAAGTGCATTTCTCCAAATTGGCACATAACTTGTGTTGCCACAATGTTTGGAGAACCTATCAGATGTGGTGGAGGTGCTCTTCCCGAATCAATGTGGTGGAGGTGCTCTTCCCAAATCTACCTGAAGATCAGGATGTCATCCAAGTATACCACTACAAATGAGTTGGTGAATTGCTGAAAGATGTCATCCATTAGCCTCATGAAGGTTGCAGGAGCATTCGTCAATCCAAAAGGCATAACTAACCATTCGAAAAGGCCCTCCTTGGATTTGAAGGCAATCTTCCACACATCGAAGGGTTCGATTGTTACCCGTTGATATCCTGACTTAAAATCGATCTTGCTAAAATATTTTACCCTTTCAATTGGTCCAGGAGGTCATCAATCTATAGGGTCGGGTACCTATTATGAACAATGATCTTGTTTAGTGCTCAGTAGTCAATACAGAGTCTCCAAGTCCCATCCTTCTTCTATACCAACACGATTGGGCTCCCATAGGGTGATGAACTCAGATGGATGAGACCTTTCTGTAGTATCTCCTGAATCTGCCTCTTGATTTCATCGTTCTCCATAACAGAGTGCTGATAGATTGGTCCATTGGGTAGTGGCACACCTGGGGACAGATCGATGGAGTGCTTGACCTGACAGTGTAGAGGAACCCCTACAGTGGAGGTGAAGATGTTGTCATACTCCTCCACGACCTTGTCTATCTGTAGTTGTCGTGCGGAGGGGCCCTGTTTGGAGGTCGTGGCCACCGTCTTCTTCTTTCCTTGAGGGCGTATCATCAGGAAAACAAATTTCCCAATTTTGGAAATGAGCTTACTACAGTCTTTTGTAGTAACATAAGAGATGGGAGTAGGGAATGCTACCTCTGGTATCCTGTACAACGTATTTCCCAAACTAACAATAACAGCACGGGGCCTTGGTTCATACACAACATTTTGCTTCCACAAGTATGGTTGTCGTAATAATACATCACAAACTTCAAGGGGAGAAATGTCACACAATACCTCATCCGTGAAGGGCTTGATGTTGTATGGAAGGCAACACTGCTGGCTCACGTGAAGATCCCATGCTTAGTGAAGCCACCCAATGGTGTACAATTGTGGATGTGCTTTGGTTGGTAAACCTTAACCCCTTCACGACCTCTACCGAAATGAGGTTATTTGGCTCCTACTATCGACAATAAACTATAGCGGGGAACCATTTACCCAAATCTATGAGTGGAAGAGACACTCCTCCTCCTCTGTATCTTCGGGTTGCTCCTTCTAGATCTTCATGGTGGCAACAATGTTGTTGGGCTCTGCATCGATAATCTACTTCCCTTGATCATTCCCCTTGTGGGGTTCTGACTCAAAGTGAGAACATGCATCTAATTCTAAAATGTTTAGCTCGGCCACCAGTGACTGCTTGGCCCAACACTCGCTTGTGTTGTGAGTGGAGCTCTTATGGAACTCACACCACTTTTCCATGTCCTTTTTCGGGCTCGCGGTGTTGTTCTTTGCTTGCAGTTTTGGTGGGTTGTCTTGGGATGGCCCGCCTTGGCTTTGTCCTTTGTTCTACGGTTTGGGGGCACCTTTCCTTGCTTCAGATTCATAGATCCAAAGTCTCGCTTCTTCTGTTTAAAATTTTTCTCAATCTTGATGGCATATCAGTATTCCATGCCGAACGAGGAGATGTTTAGGAATTCTATTTCTTCCTGGATGTACTTGTCCAAGCAATCACAATATTTGAGTACCAAATGCTGCTCTAAATCCTTGATACCCAACTTTGTGCGAAGGGTATAGAAAATATTGGTAAACTCCGACATGTCTTGGTCCCTTCCCTGCTGCAACGTGGTCCACTTTATGTTTTGATCCACATAGCTTCTGACAGGGTAGTACTACTCCTTAATGGCATCCGAGAATTAATTCCAAGTGGGTGCAGCTGAAAATAGTGAGCCTGTACTTCCATCCTTCTGTTCGCAGTAGGTTTCCCACTAGTCCTTGACATGGGGGGCTGCTTTGAGAAGAGCAAAAATAATCTTTTCCCGACTGGAAAAATCACGAACAGAAAAATAACCCTCTAGCATATTTGACCATTTATCGATGGCATTTGCACCTATCTGACCCACGAATATGGGGATTTCAAAATTGACTTGTACCTTAAACTGTGTGGCATTTCCAGAGTAGTAGTTGGAAGCCGATGCGTCACCCCTGGGTAGCCGCTGAAGGATCTGGGCAAAGTTGTCCATCATCACTTTCCTTTGTCACTCAAAGGCTTCTTCAAGCAAGATTTTGATAGGATATCCTGCCCCCTCATCTTTCTTTTCATCCGCCATGGGAGGCCATCGGGATTTGTGAGGATGGTCTTGCAAAGGTTCGACTAGTTCAAGCCCTAACTCCTTATATCCTAACCTCGTTGTGGACATGCAAAGAAAAACAGAGAAAAAGCAGATCGATCTAATACCACTGATCCGGGTTTAAACAAGAATGCAACAAATTACAGGGATAACCATAAAAATGGAGATGCAGTAGAAATAATACTTCATTTCATTAATGTAAAATATTGAAATATGCTTACAAACAGAAGTGGAAATAAACCAGCTAGGGTGATGGTAGCTTATCTCTGAGAAGATATGTGGTGGCTACATGCCTCTGAACTGTGTTACAATGAGGCTTGAAGGCCTATTTATTGTTGAGAAATAATGGAAAACCCTAAAAATCCAAAATCCTAACCCTAGAAGATGAAACACCAAAATGTGGGCCCCGTTTGGGTAAATTGGTACATCAACTTCTTGGGGTCATAACTTTGGCATATGATCTTTGTTTGACGCACAAAATATCTCGTTGGAAAGATATCTCCAAGAACTACAACTTTGGGAAGAGAAACATTAGTCCATCAACCCTTCTTTCTCCCAGGTTTATCAAAAAACCATCATTTAGGGCCTCAAAACGGTTCTAAAAGTTCACGACTCGAAAAACTGCTGAAAATAGTAAACTGTGCTACAATTAAGGAAACTGAAAAGCTGAAAGAAGCAATGGTGTGGGCCCAAGTGGACTTGGTTGGTGGCCACCAATATACACCTAGATCAACTTTGTGTAGGAACTTATTTATTTTTGAGGCGGAAGAGGGATCCTGAATTATTCAGAGCAGAAGAGGTTGTTCCTTCAGAGAAGCATGTAGGACCTCTGACATAGGTTTGCTAGTTTAGATTTTCCCCTTCTATGTTTCTACTAGTTGGATGAGCTTGATCACACAAGGCAGAAGACTGAGTACACACATGGGGTTCCTAGTGTGGACATAGATTCATGGTTGGACCAAAGCTTCTCTTGCAGACGGCTCGTATTTCCTGTCAAGCCTTCAAAGACCAAAGGTTATAACCAAGCATAGAGAAGACGGGCACATGACTAGTCAAGTGTTGCAGTGTCACAAGTCTCTTCATACATATTTAAAATCAAAAACTTAGTAGGGATCGGCACTTATTTTCAGAAAACAAAAATAGCAGGGTACCAAAAAAACAAAACAAAACGAAACAAAAATAGTAAGCAAAGCAAATAAACAGAAAAAACAATAAGAAGCAAGCAGCAATGTATATGGCATGGGGCATGGCTCAATATACTGAAAATAGTGTTTGAGATCTTGGCCTTTGATGGGAAGGTTGTCAATCCTCCTGTCAAGTCATTGCAGACAGTATGTTTATGGGCCATGATTTTCATGGACTGTGTATGGACCAATCTAGAGGGATTGGTACTTTGAATGCTTGCCTTTGTCTTCATGGTGTTTATCCCCTTTCAAGACTAGGTCACCAACATCGAATATAGCTTTCCATATAGAATTCTTGTTGAACCATCTCTTGATACGGTTTTGGTGGAGTGTAAACTTTTCGTTTTCTCTCATCCTTTCTTCTTGCAGTTTGCGAAGTGTATCCATTCTACGCTGAAATAGAATGCAAGGCTTGCCTTGGGATTCTTGAGACAACTAAAGTGTAGGAAAGTAGATGTTTGGCGGTAGGATGGCTTCTTTACCATATACCAGGAAGTACATTGAGGTATTCAGAGTGGGTTTGGGTGTTACGCAGTCAACCCATAAGTCATTTTTCAAGGCAGAGTGCCAGTTGCGCTGCTCAGAGTAAATGGTCTTTTTTATTATACGGATAAGGTTTTTGTTTGTGGGTTCTGCAAGACCATTTCTCTGTGGGTAGTAGTTAGATGAGTGTTTAAGCATAATACCATTTTTTAATGAAAAATCATAAAGCTTCAAACATGAAAAGTACGTTGCATTATCAAACACAAGTGATACCGGAATGCTATAGCGTGAGATGATGTTCTACTGGAGGAAGCTGATCACTTCCCAATCATTCACATGGTTGAGTGGAACTGCTTCTATTTACTGCATGAAGTAATAAGTTCTTGTCATAATGTAGTGGTGATGTTTCGACGAATGTAGAAAAATTTCCCTGATGATGTCCAAGCCTCATTGTCGGAACGGTTCAGCCACTGCAACAAGGTAAAATGGGGTTGTTTACCTTCATGTTCTGTACGCGCATCACTGAAAGACTAAGCCCTTGTGAGTGTGTGCTTGTGCATCCTTGAATAACGTGGTCAAGTAGAAACCAGCTTGCATAACTTTGTGCACAGTGGTATTTCCTATGAAGTGACCCCCGACTGGTCTATCATACAAATCTTGCAAGACCCTCTCTAATTCATGTGCCTCCAGGTACCTGAGTAAGATTTTGTTGTTGTGATTTTCGTAAAGCACCCCGTGCACCAAATAATAAGCTAAAGATTTGAGACACAATGCCCTCTTCTATCTAATGGAAAATTGAGAAGGTATGGTGCCCTTCTCAAGGTACTGATGCACATCTATGTACCAAGAGTTTTCGTTTACAATGGGTGGCACTCACACTATATCATACATCTCAATTTCTTGCTCTAAACAGATGAGCTCTTCTTCTTCCTCCTGTGCGTGTACTGCCTCAGCTATGAGTTTGCAGAGACCATGACCCTTGGCAATGTGAACTGGTTTAATGTCAACATCATATTCTTGCATGTCTATCATCTAATTCACACATCGTCACCCAGCTCTTGTTGTACAAGGAGTGAGTGGACTTTTGGGTGAGGCACATAGACTATGTAATGGTTTTTTTAGCAAGTAGGGACTGAAGTTTTTTACCTCCTTGTATACTACATATCATTGTGTCAATGATGGGGTAGTTGAGTTCAGGTCCCTTTATTATTGCGCTTTTGAAAGAGATGGGGCATTCTTCGTTAACCTCATCCTTCTGAGCGAGTACTGCAGCGAGTTAGTCGTCAAAGGCAAAGGTGTATAGCAAGAAGTGTTTGTTGAAATCTAGGTTGTAGAGTGCAGATGCTTCTTTAATAGTCTGCTTGATATGGGTGAATATGTACTTTTCCCTCTTGCCTCAGTTGTAAAATGCATACTTCTTGATCATGACTTGCATTGGTTTAATTATCTACGCATAATCTGAGATGAAATTCTGGACGAAGTTTATCTTTCCCAAGAAGGATTGCATCACTTTATTGTTGGTGAGGTGAGGGATCTGTGTGATAGTCTGGACCCGATCTAGATCAACCTTGATCCCACCCTTGGAAATGATGTGTCCAATGAGGTTCCCCTCAGACACTACAAATATGCCCTTTTTGGGATTCAAGGAAACCTCGTATTTATAGCATCGCTCAAAATTCTTATTCAGATGGCCTATGTGGTCTTCTTGTTTTCTTGAAAAAGCAAATACATAATTGAGGTACACCACTACACTCTATCCAATGAGTCCACGGAATGTGATGTCCATGCCGCACTAAAAGGCAGCACCTGCATTCACAAGCCAAAACAACATTCGTCTGTATGCGAACGTACCCCACTTGGTAAGGAAGGTAGTTTTGAGTCAATCGGGTTCAGCTACGAAAACCTGATTATATCATGAAAAACTGTCAAGTGAGGAAAACATATGTGCCCCAGATACTATTTTTAGAATGTGCTCCATAGAAAACATGAGGTAGTTGTCTTTGTTTGAGGTGTGATTCAAGTTCTAGAAATCAACACACAAGAGGATTTCACTAGAATTGTCACATACAGGAAAAAGTATTGAAACCCAAGTAGAATGAGAAAATCTCTATATGATCCCCGCATCCAACAACTTGATCAACTCTTTTTGTATGAAGGGTTCAAGTGACAGATGTACTTTCCTCAGCTTCTACTGATACGGCTTGAACCCTTCTTTGATCGGAATCATGTCTTAGATTATTCACATATCGTAAGTTTTCGAATCATCATATGTACACATGACCACATCCTGATACTGCTTGAACAAGAGGACAAAGGCTTGCCATTCCTACTACGTGCAACACGTACTGAGATTGACGAACTTTGGATCTTGTTTTATTCCTAAGTTACTCAGTTCATGCATCATTGTATAACTATGGGTTTTGTTTTTCCTTGACCCCTAACCATGTTCTTGCAAGTAATAGAGCTTTTCCAAAGATGCCACACCCCTAGGAATGAGGTGGAATTTCTTGTTACCAGCTTCTACTTATAGAGATCGCTCGTGCTCATCTTCGTTTATCGTTGCATCCTTGAAGGTGTCAGCATTGATAATGAAATGCAGTATCTATTAATCATCATTAAACACGCATAAATTAGTTATGTTATCTGAGATAGATGGTCTATGCAAAATTTCAACAGTAAATCTATCCCTAAGCAGTGGCATCCTAGAAGCTGCATTTGCTAGAGCATTTGCAGTTGCATTACGCATTCGTGGTAGAACAATGATATTAAATTCTTCGAAGTTAGAGATCAGTCATCATACCTCTTGCTGGTAACTTTTGAGATGCGGTGATAAATAGTTAATGGTGTTACGTACCTCTCGTACCACTATTTCCAAATCACCTACCACTTTGAAAGCAACCACATTGAGGCTAATGGCTTTCTGCAAGCCCAACACAAGTGCTTCAGATTCAGCAACGTTGTTAGTGCACTCAAATTCCAAGAAATTCGAGATATGATTCTTCCTCTTGTTTGGGTCGATCAAGATAAGCCCGCCTCCTGAGCCATCCTGTGAATTTGATCCTTCAAAGTTCATGGTCCAAAACTCGTTTGTACACAGAATGTTCGACACGCTTGAACTAATGCTACTGTTTTTGCTACTTATACAGCTACTAATGTTATAATGTCCTATACATGTTTCACTTCCATCAGTTGGGAAAGGAGGGAGACCCAACTATGTATTTGGTGGGGTTGAAGCTGGCTGTGCGGGATAACACCCCAGCCTTGTGTCCAAGTGGCAATTGCCAAACATGTGCTCTGCAAAGGCCAATGGTTCATTTTTTCCATTGATGGGAGTGACATTGTGCCTCATATATGTCTTGGATAACACCCAGATTTTATTGTTCTCGCCCTTGTACAGAAGTCACATGTGTGACTAGTATATAGAAAAGTAACCATTCAACTTGTTGGACTAGTCTCTATTGAGTAGTAATCCATATGGTTCCAGTATTTCTCCAACAACAATGTTTGTGCACTGGTGAACTCGGCCATCATTAGCTAGTCTGATGATCATGTCGTGAAGTTCACCAATGGCTAGTACAAATGTTTGATTAAGTTGGATGATTTGCATGGATGTCTTTCTCCACTGCGCATTGATCTTTTTAACAATGGAGAGTGGCATGATGTTGGTTGCTACACTAGAATCAACCAAAAAGTTGTGAACATTACAGTTGAGTATTTTGAATGAAAGCATGAATGGAGGGCAAAAAAGGTTTGCTTCTTCCATCCGGAGTGTATTTAGCATAGCTGAAAGTGATCAAAAAGGTGTGCTTGTTCCCTTGATTGTAGAGGTTTCCCTTTCCAATGATGTCTATCCCAGTGTGTGCAACAGGATGTCCCAATGACTATGGATCTTAGCTAACTCAAACAAACTGATGTTTGCACATGTTTTCTTCATGTCATTCACAATCTTGTAACCCAGAGGGGGTAGAGTAACTGAGGTGTCTAGGGTAATACTAACATCCGTGTTGTCCGATGGAGTGTTCTGTAGTTTGCTGTTCATGCACATACTCTTGTCTGCCACTGTATTCCTAGGCTTGCTTTGTGCTTTCTGCTTTTGGATGGCTAGTGGATCAACCTTCCTCAGTAGTTCAAACTTTTCTTTCACTTCCCTAAGTGTAAAGGGAGCCCCCTTACTTCTAAGATTGTAACAATCATTTTCCTTTAGGGGCTGCTTCTCGATGTTTGACTTTTGTGCTACTTGCAAGCACTGATACATGTTTACCACATGCGCATAGCTTGATGCCTCACCCAACACAACATATTCTTCATTTTCTGTATCTCCTCGTTGTTCCTGAGAATTGCTTGCTATATCAAGTGAGCAGTTTCATACTAAGCTTGCAACTCACTTCTAGTCCAATAAAGATCCCTCTAAGTGATCATCTTCATGGAATGAACAAACTTCGTCAATCAAGTACTATTTGAGGTGGAACATAGAGCTTTGTGGAGTTTTAGTTGCGAGACAATTTTTTCCTAATGAAACACTTCCTTGTCTCTGTCTGGGAAGTCGACTGTTCATAGATGTGTCAATCATTCTTTTCTTGAGCTCGTATACTTCTGTTATCAAGTTTTTGACAAGGCAAGTAAGGGTATCAATATCACTTGTTTCCCTATCCTTACCCTTACTCTCCATAGCTTGTGGCTTCCTGCTCACCTCTCTGGGGTCCTTTTATGGTTCGTCATCCTTGATGACCCCAATCATGCACAGGTCCTTTTCAACAGCGACTACCTCATCACAATTTTCCAATAGTGTTGCTTTCGCAGCTTGCTTGACGAACTACGCATTGTTGGTCAGTATTGCAGACATGAAGTAATTGATGGTGATGGAGTCATGAGGTTTTGTGTATGTTGTGAACTTATTCAATATGCGCAGAAACCTCTGATTGAAATATTTTACATTTACTTTCCCCGCCACCTTTAGGCTTCCAAATTATTTGAGTAACATGGTTGAGGTCTTGTCATCATCAATTTTTTTTCACAAACATGCATTTGAACATAATTCAGTTCTATATGGAGTTGACAAGAAGGCTCTGATACCATGCAGTTGCATGACTATCCAAGGAACATGGGAACAGTCTACATGCGACATCATCGTGGCATACCTCAAGTGTCTGTAGTTGTAGGTAGAAGAACTGTCTAAGTGATCTTTTGTCTTCACTGTGCTACTAGGGTCAAACTTTGTGATCATCCTATCCAACCGCTTCAGCATCTTGTACAAAGCACTCGAGAGGTCCAATGGTCCCTGAGTCATCCATAATATATTTTTGTTAGTCATGTCTTCTTGCTCTTCATCCTCCTCCTCTTCTTCAGAATCTGACTGTTCCGGCTCTGAGTCTATCGGTTTGTCTTTGCCTCAGCCTCCTCCACTGCCTTTCCCTCTGCCTCCTGTACTAGAGTATGAGCCCAAGATCAGGAGGGTGTCTCATTCTCCCTGTTGGAATATTGTAGGTTCCTCTCCATTCTCATCAACTTTTGCTAGACCTTCAAGCGTGGCAAGAACTGCTTCTTCCATTCATGATACAAAAACTTCGGTGGTAGTGGTTTTTGGCTTTCTTGATGTGTATGGAAGATGTTGGATTTGTGGAATCAGTCCAACTTATTTGACGAATAGGTGGGTGAGAGGATGGATAGAGCGATGGTGCTGATATGAAATTTCTTATTCAGTCCTAGGAGGTGAGGAGTAACAAACTCTAGAGTCACGCATAGGTGAGAGGGTGTGTGAGTTACTCCCTTGACTAGATGATTGATCAGTGGTTGTGAGAGGAAATTCTGCCATAAAAAAACTGGTGGCCATCCTTCTAGCACTAGAAATGTTGATGGTTCTACACCCTCCAACATTCAAGGTATCTTCCTGGTATGAAGTCCCAAGTAGACCTCACAATGTTTGGTGTAGGAGTCCCATTCTGTATGATGGACCAGTTTCCATTTTCTTAAATTTTTTCCTCAGCTCTTACTTGTCAGCATGAGAGAGTGGTTTGCTTTGTCTTTGAACAGTGAGGTCCGCATGCATGGTGAATGCTAGTGTTACTTGTGTGAAAGTTCCTTCACAGTAGAGAGAGAGGGTGGGAGTGATTCTCAAGTCAGATGGGAGGAAACCCCAACTCTGTTAGAAACACACAACACAACAGGACATGTGCAACTTCTGGAGGATAAATCGACACAAATGCGGTAGTCACAACACACAAGGGAAGATAACACGTACAACACTCAATGGGTTAAGCCACGTGAGTGCAACAATCATTATAAGAAGTTTATGTGGAAGGTTATGTTTGATTTCCGGGGAGGTAACCAACAGGGGAAGGACAATATTAAAAACTCATACAACACATTTTCATTAATATATGTATTAGAACAGTTGAATGAATTCAAGTGTTAAACACAGGTTAAAGCAACATGTATTACAAGTGTTCAATATTAATCTTACAAACAATTACAACACATGTGTTAAAACATGTTTTCATGTTAGCAGGCTTCTGAATTAAGAGAAATTTCCAAGACACATTGATACACCATACATCACTATCCCCATAGATGGAGCATTGGAGCCACTATTAACTCATCAAAAAAAAGATTATAGGTTCTCAAGGCTATGTGGGAGAAGCCAAGGTGAAAAGTCCTTTGCATGTACAAATGAGGGGTTATTTATAGCCAAGGGTGAAACTCGCCCTGGTGACTGTTCAACTTCCCTCATGATTGTTTTACTTTCATGACTTTTCAGATTACAAGTGGGCTCTTGTACTTCCACATTACATTACATTTGTAGACAACAGTATGGCCCACAGTAGTGATGTGGCCAACATGAATCATGACACAACTTGACATGACAGTGTTGGTTTGTTCATGCTACTCCTGGTGTGCGTGTCGAGCTACAGTGTTGCTGAGTGATGGATGTCCTCTTGGTGTATCACAACTTCACCTCCACATGACAGGGTGTGTGGAGTCCTCGATGTCCATTGGGTTCCGCTTGATGTTGCATGTGTGCATTGCTCCTCAATTGTACTTTGGGATGCTTGACATGTCCATCCATTTGTGAAAATATCTCCTCACACGTTCATGCGTGCATCCGTCCGTCCACGAACACATCCTTCCATGTTCGTCCGTTCATGAACACATCTCCTCACATGCATTGTTTGTTTGTTTGTTCGTCCACTTGCGAACACATTTCCTTTCATGTATTTCATTCATTTGTTCGCAAAAATGTCCTTTTGCATGTACTCTGCTTCTCCATCCCATCTGTCATCACATCTTGTTTGTTCGTGTACATGTATATACAGTCACTCATGTCGAGACAACATCAAATCCATAAACCTCCTAGTCTACCATGATACATGGTCATTCATTTTTTATATGCAGGTGACCAGGAGAGAGGATAACACTGCATAACTTTGCGAGGAAAGTTTCAAGATGGGATGCGATATCCAAGCACTATTGGTGAAAATTATGCAGAGGTCACCCAGGCTTGAAATGGACAATCTAGATCGGCAGTGACTGCCTGCGAGATCTGCCTCGGCTGGATGACATATATGCACAATTTCCGAAGGGAAGCAGTTCGGGAAACATAGGCTCTTGGCAACAAAACCTGTGCAATTCCTAGTGGGAGATGGTTGCGGGATCCAGGAGGCTTGGTAGCAAAAAATACGGAATTCCTAGAGGGAGATGACAATGGGGTCCAGGACGCTTAGCAGCAAAAATTGTGCAATCTTGGATGGAGCTGGCAGAGGGATGCCAGGTTGCTAGAGAAAAAAACTTCACAATTACTAGGTGGTTGATGTATTGAACGCCTATGCATAGCTTCTAAGCTAAGCGGGATGTTGGGCTACTAAGGGGCTTAGTAGAAATTTGTGCAGTTTTATGGGTGAGCAGTCGGTCAACTAACTGGGTAACTAGCTAGAAAAACTGTGTAATTATTGAGGGCAGATAGGGACATACACCTATTGTCTGTCCATCCTGTTTGCATAGTGTTTTGAGTTAGCACAGTGGGTAAGGTCTGCAACTTCTACGCAATTTTTTTGCGGGAGTGAGTCTCGGGGTCACTGCCCAGTCAAACTCTTCGGTTGACCACCAAGAGGGTTGGTTGATCAGCTTGCGGGAAGTGTAGATTGAAATGATTTGCTGGACACTTTTGCACTGTTCTGAGTGATAGTCGGTTTAGTCGATTGCAGGGTGGAGTTTTGGCTATTAGAGAGTGATCCAGTTATCAGAACTTTAGCAAAATGACTAAGTGTGTGAGAGAGTGAATTTGTGCATGCATTACCTTGCAAACACACAATCAACATAACTTGATGACAAGATGCCTCAAACCATCAAGATAGCATATGCTTAGCATGACTGACGACGGTGCAAGCGATAAGTGCGACCCTTGTGATGGATCGTTGAACAACCATGGCGATGCTTGAAAGTGCATACAACTTCATTTGTGAGTGCAATTAATGTTTACATAGCAAACACAACATGTACGCATGAAGAAAAGACCTTGTTCACGACTAGAAGATGGTCGCAAGCGTGACATTGTGATGAACATGAAAAAAAAATTGTCCTTTCAATGGTCAAGGAAAGAGGGTGCAAAGACTCACATAAACCCATAGGGTGAGCCCGAGTGATTGCAAACATCAAGTAAAAAACTCAAGGGAGGCTCCAAAATTAGATGCAGTCCAAAAATTTAGGAGGGTGTTGTAACCACTACAATAGTGTCATAATCGGTCTTCATTCACTTGAGTTTAGTTAGAACTTTCTGCAGTCATTTATTGTTGTTTGTTTCCATGTCTCCTATGTAGTTTTATTTAATTGATTTTGAATGATGAGAATATTTTTTCACTCCACTATAGTTTTGAGTCCATTGTCTATATATTTCCACCTCTACATTCTTTATCATGGTATCAGAGCACAAGGTTGCATAAGACTCCAAGGACAAAGACATTTGATTGCTTTTAACACAGAGAACTCACAGAGCTCGAGAGGAACTCGAAGATAGGAGCTTGAGAGGAGGAGAGGAGGCAAAGAAGTTGCATTTAACAACAATAAAAAAATCAAAGACCATCACAGTATCAAAGAAGAGATCAATGCATACTATCACACTATGTAGAGAAAGACATTGCACTACATTGCATTATGTCAATGGAGAAAGTGCGATGATCCATTACTAACCAATCACATTCAAAAAACTTGAGAAAGTGTGACTATGGCCGAAATGTTTTGAAACTAATATATTTAGCAACCATCGTTGATCCGAATTGGATCCATAGAAGATTGTCAAAGAACCATGACTGTATCAGGCCGAACAAATCTCTAAAGAAATCCAAAACAACTATAAAAAACACCCTGAACCAGTGGCAATGGCAGCCAACATGGAATGACGAGGACCTCGGTCAAAGCGCGCTAATGGAGGCCCATGGAGACTGCGTAGGAGGCCAAAGTAGCCACTGAGAGCCCCGGATCGGGAAATGGAGGTGATTTTTGATGCGTGATTAGCGCCTAGGGCTAATCGCACATTGCTAAGCGAATAGGGCCATAATGGAAAATCCCGAGCACTTGGTCACGTGGGGGAACCGGAGGACCACGGGCGGAAAAAGGAAAAAGCGTTGAAAGTAAAAAGACGGGACCCGTGCTCTGGAAACCGACAGTTTTCATCGGGGTGACCTTAAACGGTAAGAGGTTTTGGATGACAACAGAGCAATTCGATTCACCAATCGACGCATGGTAGGCGGAGGTGAGAGAAAACCGCCATTGATCGCGCACTATTGGTCGAGCAAGTCAACCGCATGAAACGTGTGTGTGGCGTCAGATCTAGAGGCCCCAGATCGGATGGTTGAGATCACGCCTGATGAAGGAAGCGGAACCGACAGGGAATTAAGCCGCATTTTAGAAGGATTTGGAATCTATTTGATCGCCACGGTGGAGGACGAATGCATCCACAATGTAACTAAAGAAATGAACCAACGAAGCATGCTGGCGCCGTTTAGAGGAGGAAATATGGCCACTCGTTGAGCGTTCATGATGATGCCGAACAGGGAACTCCAAGCGTAGCTAGAGAAGGAGAAGAGAAAGAGGCGGAAGAGGAACCGAACATGCATAGGGGACGAATGGCTAAAGCCATGAACAGAGGAAGAAGATAGTCAGTTGAGTTAGATAAGAGTCAAAAGATGAATAAGTGGAATAGTGAACATAGAGAGGAGGACTGAACACATAGAGAACAGTAAAGCAAAGCAGAAGAGACGGAGGGCCGAGCTAACCAGTGGCAGCATCGAGCACTAGAGAGCTTGAAGATTCAGGCCATCCCATAGAAGAATCTGTCCGGACTAAGCATCACATTTCGCTCTTTCCACTGTAGACGAGAAGGTCACAGAACTGGTAGGAAGAAGAAGATTATGTGCACTCCAGTGGCTTGCGGAATCCAAGAAACCACCCTGCCAAGCAAATCTGCTTCAGGAGAACTCATATTGAGTCCCTGTATTGTAATTTCTCTGCTAAAAGACACAATAAAACAAGGCCACCACTAAAAGCTCGACCGAAGATGTAGCCCTGGAGAATAGGGTAAACTCCTTATTAAAATTGTTTGTGTCTTTATGTTTCCTTACTATATTTATCTATTGTCTTTCCACTTTATTATCTGTGTATTGGCAATCTGATCCATCCGTTGCTTCAATAACATAGAACACACACTAGCACATGAGTCTGTAATACCTTTGTTTAATAAATCTTTAACTGATCTCACTCATAGGGTGAATGTCAGATCAAGTGGTATCAGAGCTCTAGGCTGTAAGGTTAGACAAGCTTGTGTTGGTTTAGCTGTGAACGCTCACAAGATCAAAGCTCAAATTAGGAGAAGGAGAGTTGGTGGAAACTAATCTTGAAATTGGGAGAGTCTACTCTCGAAAGAAAATGTCAGAGGAAGGTTTTTTTGGGCCAGACCCTCCATTCATAGAGATTTTCCTAGCCATAAAGTCTATGGTAGAAGAAATGTACAGAGGCTTTTGAAAGAAAAAGAATGAAGATTCATCAGGTTCTAAGCAAGATAAAGAAGAAGATGAGTCTCACTGCCATGACCACTCCAAAGGAAAGGGGAAGAGGAAAGGTTTCTCAAACCTCCTAATATTCTAGTGCATAATAATAAAGCATCTTTGATTAAGCTAGATGTTAAATTTGATTTGCCTATATATGATGGAGAGCTAAATCTTGAAAAGTTGGACAATTGGATTAGACAAATTGATGTGTATTGCAGGGTATAGAACATAAACTCAGACAAGAGTAAGATTCAGCTGGCAAGCCTACACCTAGTAGGCACTGCCTTGGTTTGGTGGGAAGGCAGAACCCAAGCTGATATGAAAAGACATGGTAAGACCATCTCTGTCTGGAGTGACTTTGTTTCTGCAATAAAAAAGTAGTTCTATCCATTGGCCTACATGCAGCAAGCCATGATGAGTTGGCAAACTCTTTGACAGTTGAAAGGGAAAAGTGTGCAAGGGTATACTCAAGAATTCAGAAAGAGAGCATTGATGTTAGGTATCTCACTAGACTCACCAGAGACTCTTTTGAAGTACATTGGTGGTCTACATAGCTACATGAGGCATACCATCCTCATGTTTAATCCCACTAGTAGAGATGAGGTATCTGTGCAAGCTACTCATCTAGAAGCTAGAGGAAAGAATGGAAATCCAGAAGTTCGGGGACCATCCCAACCCACTGTAAGCAAGAGCAAGGAGAAAAGAAAACAGAAGTGGAAAGCAAGGAAGGCTAACACTGCACAGAAAGCCAAAGCTTCATGCACTCACTATAAAAACAAGGGGCATGATGATGAGCATTGTTGGATTCTGCATCCAAAGCTGAGACCTAAGAAGCCCGAGGGAAATAAGAAGAAGACAACTACAACTTTTCAGAAAGATTTTGGGTCAGACCCAGGAGATGAAACAACTATAGCAGCCACATGTATAAAAGGTAAGAATTCTGAAGCATCTAATAGTAATTTTGCTCAATCCTGTTATTGATGAAGAAAATGAGAGAAAAAGACATGAGATTTTCCATATTCGAGTTGTTTCCAAAAATCAAAAGATTGATACTCTGTTTGATAGTGGCTCACAAGTAAATCTATTTTCTGAAGCAATTGTAAAGAAATTGGGATTAGCAACTACACCTCACAAGAAACCATACCCATTGGGATGGTTCAATGATAAAGCACAACTACAAGTGAGTAGACAGTGCAAACTCAAGTTTTCGTTTGGGTCAGCATTTGTAGATGAGTTTGAGTTAGACATAATTCCTCCGGATATATGTGGAATTGTTTTAGGAAGTCCTACTTGTATGATAGAAAGGTTATTTTCTATAGAGTTGAGAACAAGTATCTACTTGTTAAAGATGGAATCAAATACTCTGTAAGAGCTCATAAGCTCAAGAATAATTATACTCTAATAAACTTAGGACAGATGAAAAGAATGATCAATTCACGGAAACAATTCTTACTGATGGTTGTAAAGGAAAATTAACTTGATAAAACCAATGTATTTGAGGGTTTTAATGCTGAACAACAAGCTGATATAGAAAAGGTTGTTTCAGAGTATGATGTCTTGTTTCAAGAACCTAAAGGTATGCCACCCAAAAATGGAATAGTACATGATATTATTTTGCAGCAAGATGTTCCATTGCCTAGCATCGGGATGTCCAGGTTGTCTACTTTAGAGAATGCTGAAATCAAGAAGCAGGTGCAGGAGTTGCTTGAGAAGGGCTTCATCAGGCCTAGCACATCACCATGTGGGTCACCAATCGTTTTGGTGAGAAAGAAAGATGGCTCATGGAGAATGTGCATTGATTACCGAGCACCGAATAAGATAACAATAAAAAATCGTTATCCCCTTCCTCGCATAGATGATCTTCTAGATCAATTAAAAGAAGCTGTTTATTTCACCAAGCTGGATTTGCACAGTGGATACCATCGGGTTAGAGTCACAGAGCAAGATGCATGGACGAATGCTTTCAAAACAATGCAGGCATTGTATGAATGGTTAGTTATGCCTTTTGGCTTGACCAATGCTCCTGCTACTTTCATGAGATTAATGAATGATGTACTCAGACCTTTTCTTGATGATTTTGTTATTGTGTATCTGGATGACATTCTGATTTTTAGTAAATCATGGGAAGAACATTTAAAGCATGTTAAGCAGACATTAGATGTATTGAAAAGAGAAAAAATTTATGTTAAACTCTCAAAATGTGAATTGGGCAAAACATCTCTAAACTACTTGGGTCATATAGTAGGGGGAGGTGAATTGAAAATAGATCCCTCTAAAGTGGCAGTCATTTTGAATTGTACTAAACCCAGGTCTGCTACAGAAGTGAGAAGCTTCTTAGGAGTAGCACAATATTGGAGGAAGTTCATTTCTAACTTTTCCTCAATTTCAGCTCCGTTACATGCTTTAGCAGGATTGAATAAGGTGTTTCAGTGGGGAGGCAAACAACAAAAAGCCTTCGACACCTTGAAGGAGAGAATTAGCACAACACCTATACTAGCACTGCCAGATCTACAAAGACCATTTGAGATCCAAACTGATGCCAGTGACTATCCCATGGGAGCAGTGTTGACACAACACAGTAAACCATATGTTATCATTCTGAGACTTTTAATCCTGCAGTAGTTAACTATCCTACATATGATAAAGAATTGTATGCATTAGTTTAGAGTGTGAAAAAGTGGAAACGTTATTTAATGGGCAAAGAGATAGTAATACATACTGATCATCAACCACTTCAATATCTACACTCCCAAACTAAGTTGCAGCAATCACGACATTATAGATGAATGGGTTTTCTACAACAATTTCATCTAGTCATCAGATATAAAAAGGGCATACATAACAAGGTTGCAGACATGTTATCTAGACCTGTTATAAATGCATCTACCATACTTAAGCATAATTCTATGCTACATGAAAGCTACATAGAACAATATGCTCAGGATATGAACTTTAAAGATGTATATGCAACTTTGAGTCAAGGCAAAAGAGTAGAATAATTGGACTATCATATAAAGGACCAACTCTTATATCATTGTGGGATACTCTGCATTCCACAAATTGAGAGGATAAAGATAATTACGAAAGCCCACCCTTCTCTGATATCAGGTCACTTTGGGGTAAGTAAAATAGTTGCACAGTAGCAAAGATTCTGCTATTGGCTGAAAATGAATGAGACAGTTTCTAGATATGTAAGAGGGTGTGCCATGTGTGCTAAAAGCAAGCCCAGCAATAGAAAACTAGGCTTTTACACTCCATTTCCAGTTCCTTCTCACCCTTGGGAAAGTGTTTCCATGTATTTTGTTGGAGGACTGCCTAAATCTAGGAAGGGTCATGATTATCTCTATGTTGTTGTGGATATGTTCAACAAAATGTGTATTTTGATACCTTGTAATAAACAGATTATAGCTGAACAGACTACAAAATTGGTTATCGAACATGTATGGGTTCATTTTGGATTACCCACTTCCATTGTATTTGATCGAGACACCCAATTTGTGGAGAAGTTTTGGTCGAGTCTTTGGGAACTGATGGACACCAAGTTGAAGAAAAGCACAACTTTTCATCCACAAACATTTGGCCAGACAGAAGTAGTAAACAGAATAGTGCTCTAGACAGTTACTGAGAGGTTATTGCAGCAAACATCCTAAGCTTTTGGATGAACACTTGTGTTATGTGCAACATGCTTACAACAAAGCCAAACACTCTTCTACACAGAGATATCCTTTTGAGACCTGTTTTGGTTTCACACCAAGGTCTTCTTTGGATTTTCTCTTTGGTAAATATACCATGGTTGATGGACACAGTGATGTGGACAAGGCAACTAGGTTCATTGAATAGATCTAGGAGATCCACTATGCAGTACAGGAACAACTGGAAAGGAGCCAAGCCAAGTATAAGGCTAGGCATGACAAGCATTGGATGGAGAATAGTTTTCAAGTTGGAGACCAAGTCTGGTTGTATATCAGCAAGGACAGGATAAAAGCTGAAGGTAAAAAGCTAAATCCTATCAGGTATGGACCATTTAGGATACTTGAGAAGATTGGTGAAAATGCTTTTCGCCTTGATTTACCAGCGTACATGCACATCCACTCAGTCGTCAATGCAGATTGCTTAATATTGTTTGAACCTTCAATGATTGAGGACCTTGAAGAGCAAAGTCAATTGCCTTCTATTGATGACCTACTACCTGAATACCTCAATAAGTTGTAGGAAGACACAGTGCTGGATAGGAAGGTGAGGACGACGCATAGGGGAGATGTTGAGTACCTCAGGATTGGGCTCAAACATTCAAAACCAAGCAACGCAAAGTGGATTGGTATTAGATAAGTGAGAAAGCAATACCCTCACTTAGTTGATGCCTGAAAACCAACTTTTGGTGGTCTAAAAGCTTTCTCAGTGGGAAGGCCGTGATCCAAATTGGATCCATAAAAGACTGTCAAAGAACCATGACTGTATCAGGTCAAACAAATCTCTAAAGAAATCCAAAACAACAATCAAAAACACCCTGAACCAGTGGCAATGGCAGCCAACGTGGAACAATAAGGACCTCAGTCAAAGCGTGCTGACGAAGGCCCACGGAGACTGTGCAGAATGCCAAAGTAGCCCTTGGGAGCTCCGGATCGGGAAATGGAGGTGATTCTTGATGCGTGATTAGTGCCTAGGGCTAATCATGCATCGCTGGGCGAACAGGGCCATAATGGAAAAGCCCAAGCACTCGGTCGAATGGGGGAACTAGAGGACCGCGGGTAGAAAAATGAAAAATCGTTGAAAGTACAAAGGTGGGACCCACGCTCTAGAAATCAATAGTTTTGATTAGGGCACCCTTAAATGGTAAGAAGTTTTGGACAAGAGCGGAGCGATTCCATTCACTGATCGACGCATGGCAGGCAGAGGTGAGAGAAAACCCCACCGTTGATCACGCGCTATCAGTCGAGCAAGTCAACCACATGAAACGTGCATATGGCATCGGATCTTGAGGCCCCAGATTAGACGGCTGAGATCGTGCCCGATGAAGGAAGCGTAACGGACAGGGAATTAAGCCTCATCTAGAAGGATTTGGAATCCGTTTGACCACCACGGTGGAGGAAGAACACATCCACGATGTAACTAAAGAAACAAACCGACGAAGCATGCTGGCACCATTTAGAGGAGGACAAGTGGCCACTCCCTGAGCGTTGATGATGATGCCGAACAGGGAACTCCAAGCGTAGCTACAGAAGGAGAAGAGACAAAGGTAGAAGAGGAACCGAACAGGCATAGGGGATGAATGGCTAAAGCCATGAATAGAGGAAGAAGACAGTCAATTGAGTTAGACAAGAGTTGAAAGACGAAGAAGTGGAATAGTGAACCCAGAGAGGAGGACTGAACAGACAAAAGACAGTAAAGCAAAGCAGAAGGGACAGAGGGTCGAGCTGACTAGTGACATCATCGAGCACCAGAGAGCTTGAAGATTCAAGCCATCCCATAGAGGAATCTATCAAGACTGAGCATCACGTTTGGCCTCTTTCCACTATAGACCAAAAGGTCACAGATCTAGTAGGAAGAAGAAGAGTCTGTGCACTTCAGGGGCTTGGGGAATCAAGGAAACCAACATGCCAATCAAATCTGCTTCAGGAGAACTCATATTGAGTCCCTGTATTGTAATTTCTCTATGAAAAGACACAATAAAACAAGGCCACCACTGAAAGCTGGACCGGAGATGTAGCCCTGGAGAATAGGGTGAATTCCTTACTAAAATTGATTGTGTCTTTGTGTTTTCTTACTATATTTTTCTGCTATCTTTCCACTTTATTGTCTGTGTATTGGCAATCTAATCGATCCGTTGCTTCAATAACATAGAACACACACCAGCACATGAGTCTGTAATACCTTTGTTTAATAAATCTTTAATTGATGTCACTCATACGGTGAATATCAGATCAATCGCACTGCTATGTGAGACAAAATTCCCTGACAGGATAATATTATAGGACACGACCTCTAGTTGCCTCAAGTCACAGTTTCGCATGAAGCCTGAAATCTCCAAGCACCAAATTTAAAGTTAAAGTCAGGTTTCTGAGAAACACTCCTCCAAAAATGCCTTCTATTCAATGCCACATCTTTTTCTGAGTGAAGCTAGAAGTGAGATATTTCAAAAATCAAGGTCCACATAAAATATTTAAGGAAGCCTACATGAATTTTAAAAGGTCCACACTTATTTTTATAAAGGGTGATTTATTCTTTAATGAGCCCCGAAGAATTTTATGTATTTTTTTTAAAGGTTATTTAAAATTTTGTTTTAATTTATTTTTTAAAAGGATTTAACACCTCTGTTTGAAAAAAAAAACTTCTTTGTAAAGTAAAAATAAGAAGGGTTTTTTTTTTTAAACATGGGTTTTTATATAGAAACAAAAAAAAGTTTACTAAAGTGTTTTTTATTTTTTTTTAAAGTTGCATTCCATTTTTCTCTTGAATGGTTATTTTTTAATTCTTGAAAAAGGATATTTTAAAATGAAGGGAAGACATTTCCAAAAAAATGGTTTCCTCTAACTCTTTGCCACAAATGCCCACTTTGCTTAGAAAAATATATGAATTCTGGTCTTTAGCGATGAAGACATTTTTGCAATCCTAAGAATGTTGGGATATACTTTAGAATGCCTATGTAGAGCCAACCCAAGAAGCATAAGAAACCATCACAATTAATTATAGAAATGAATCTATTGAACATAGAAAGAAAGAGCACAAAGTCAAATGTTGGATACAAAACTCAGCCAATGACTCTATCTTCAATAAGATAACCAGTGCATTAACAACTAAATAAGATTGGGATATCTTGAAAGATACATACGAGGGTAATGGTATAGTGAAGAATGTTAAATTGAAGACATTGAGAGCTTAGTTCGAAACCCTGAGGATGATTGACGCTTAGAATGTAGATCATTTTATGACTAGAGTCATGGGCATAGTCAATCATATCAAACTTATTGGTGAAACCATTATAGATTAGAAGATAGTTGAAAAAGTCATCTAAAACTTACAATGAAATATGAAATGGTTGTAGCAGCCAATTTAGAATCCAAATATTTTACAAATTTCTCAGTGGAATAGTTAATTGGATCACTTCTGGCCCATGAAACAAAACTTAGCGGGGCAGAAGAGTCCATAGAACAAGCTTTCACAGCACAACTCACTATTTGCAGAGGCAGAGGAAAGGGATATAGTGGCAACAATAAGTGAGAAAAAGTGTGAGGGAGAGGAAAATGAGATCATCATCATGTAGCAAAGAAATGAAGACCTTCGCAAATCCAAACATAGAGAAGATGAACTTAGAGAAATCCAATGCTATTACTGCAAGAAATTATGGCATTACGAACATGAATGCAGAAAGAAACAATCACATCAAAAAAGAGGCAATTCCCATCTCTCCAACAATGAAGGAAACTATTTTGAGACCATGTTTATTTACTTCCATTGTTCTTAAGACAATCACAATGAGGACATTTGGTTTATATACATTTCTTACAACAATCATATGATAGGTAAAAAAATATGTTTTCTTTTCTTCATGCTTCCATAACATAAAAAATTACTCTTAGATATTGCTCCCATATAAAAGTTGTAGGGAAAGGTACTAACCTAGTTATTATTAAAACAAATTAGTAAAAATATATACTTGATGTTTATTACCTTCCACATCTGAAGCATAACATCATTAGTCTAAGCCAATTGATGGAACATGCATATGATGTAATATTACAAATGACCACATGTTATATCTATGAAAAACCTCCCAATAGAAGATTGATAGGAAATGTTGAAAAAACCAAGAATAGGATGTTTACATTGACTCCTAGAAGTCGACATATTTAACAGTCTTTTGCACACCATGTGTCAAGAATAGATGAGTCATAGTTATGGAATTTGAGGTATGGGCATACTCTCGTAAGGAGACTAATTCTACTTCAGAAACATTACATGGTAATGCTCTCACTGTTCTTAATGAAAAATATTGTAACTAAGAAATTTGTATTTTAGCAAAGCATAAAAGAGATAGCTTTCTAACATCTTCCATTAGAGAAAAAATGGCTTTAGAGCTAGATCATATAGAAATATGTGGCCCAATGGAAACATGGTCCATTGGTGGAATTTTTTATTTTCTAACCTTTATTGATGATTATAGCAGAAAGATATGGGTTTATTTTTTGAAAAAAAATTAGATGCCTTCACTAGATTTTAAGAGTTCAAAGCAGAAGTAGAAAAGAATAGTGGAAAGCCTTTAAAATTTATTAGGTCAGACAGAGCAGGAGAATATAGTTACAATGACAACAAAGCTTTTTGTCAACAATACGGAATCATCATGCAGAACACAACAAGTTATTCTCCACAACATATTGGAGTAGCAGAAAGGAAAAACGAATCAATCATGAATATGGCTAGATGTATTCCTCACGAGAAGAAGTTGCCTAATGGCTATTGGGTTGAAGCAATTTTGATTACAGTATTTGTTTTCAAGATATCTCCAACAACTAGTTTCAAAAATGTAGTACCTAGAGAAGCATGGGATGGTAAGAAGGTGAATGTTTCTCACTTTCATATTTTTGGTTTGTAGCATTTGCACATGTTCAAGAGCAGATGTGAAAGAATATTGATGATATAAGTGAAATATGTATTTTTGTAGGCTAAAATGAAGAATATAAAGCCTATAGAATCTATATTGCAGTCACCAAGAAGTTCGTTTTAAACAAGGATGTTAATTTTTTGAAAATAAATCTTGGTCTAGTTAAATTAGTGAAGTTTCAAATCAGCTAGTTCATCCTCCATAATTCCCAATATTGTAGTTTTAGGAAGAGCCATATCACTTTGAATATGGTATATCGTCTAGTAGTGAATACAACAATGAGTCGTCATGAGTCGTCATCTTCAAAAGGAAATTTGAAAACTAGAAGCATCAAAGAAATATATGACTAGGAACATGGGTTTGAAGAACAAAATATGTTTTCCTTTCTTTCCTTTCAACTAACCCATTTTCAAGAGGTAGTAAAAGAAAAACATTGAGTTGATGCAATGAACAAAGAAATCGATGCCATGGAGAAGAACCAAACTTGGGAATTGGTTGATCTACCAAAAGAGAAAACTAGAATTGGTGTGAAGTTGTTATACAAGATCGTGTTGAATTAATAATGAGAAATTGCGAAACATAAGGCAAGGTTAGATGCCAAAGGATTCTCGCAATTTTTTGGTATCGACTATGATAAAACCATTGCTCTAGAAGCAAGGTTAGATACTGTTAGAACTATTTTGGCCACATAATCTCAATACTAATGGATTATTTATCACCTTGATGTAAAATCTACTTTCTTAAATGATATATTGAAGGAAGAAGTTTATGTGGAGGCGCCTCCTGGTTTTTAAGTTCAAGGAGAAGAGCATAATATATATAGATTGAAGAAAGCCTTATATGGCTTGACATAAGCTCCCGAAGCTTGGTACAGTCACATTGACACTTATCTAATCAAAAGCGTTTTTTGCAGAAGCAACCATGAGTAAACTTTGCATACCGAAAGTCATTAAGGTAAAATTCTCATTTTTTTCCTTTATGGTCATGATCTATTTCATACAAAAAACATGATGTTATAATAATTCAAAGAAGCAATGAAAACAAAGTTTGATATGACTGATCTGGGGCTCACAAAGTACTTCTTAGGCAACAAAATTCAACAATCTTGTAATAGAATTTTTGTTTGTCTACAAAAATATGCTACTAACATGATCTAAATGTTCATAATGACCAATTGAAAACTAGTTGATAATCTAACTTCTCCAGGCACCAAATGAGCACACAATATGTAGCACGACTAGTTGATTCCACTTTGCATAAAAGTCTAGTTGGTACTCTGTTGTGTCTCACTGTCACTAGACTTTATATCATGTTTGTAGCTAGTTTTGTCCCAGGTTTATGCAATCACCCAAGATATCTCATTGGAAGGTCAGAAAAAGGCTCTTAGGATATTTTGTCGGAACAATTGACTATGGCTTATTCTACACACATTCAAAAAGTTCCTCACTTTCAAATTTTATAGACAATGATTACGAAGACAGTTTAGATGATTGCAAAAACACCTTAGGGTATGTTTTTCACCTTAGAACCAATCTAATCTGATAGACATCCAAGAAATAGTCCAACATTTCAATATCTTCTATAGAGGGGGAGTATGTAGCTTCTGCAAAAATAGCTTCTCAACTAGTGTGGCTAAGAAGACTATCAAAGGATCTTTAAAATGTTCAAAAGGAGCCAACTCCTATTTACTGTGATAATAGTTCTGCAATAACTTTATCAAAAAATCATGTGTTTCACAAAAAGAGCAAGCACATTGACACATGTTTTCATTTCATTCGTGATCTTCTCAATGACGGAGATATATTACTTTCTTCTTGTGGTTCAAGATATCAACTTGCAAATATTTTTACAAAGCCATTGGAAAACATTGCATCTGAATTTAAGGAGAGAATTTGGTCATTGTAAGTGTCAATACTTGTAACAGTTGAGATTAAGAGGGTCCGGTGTTGAGATAATTAATCTCATTGTTTGCTAAGTGTCATAGTCAATTTTTCTTCACTTGAGCTTAGTTGAGTTTAGTTGGAACTTTCTCTAGTCATTTACTGTTGTTTGCTTCCTTGTCCCTTATGTAGCTTTGTTTAACTGATTTTGAATCCCAATGAAATTGGATGATGACTACGAAGAATTTGCAGAAGAAGTAGAGAAAAATCACATAGATGCTCCTGAATTCCATTGTAGACAGCTGCAAGTGGATGACAATGAAGTGAATCTAACAATAGAGCTTACTAATGACAATGAAGTTTCTATTGGAGTATCCAATGTTATGGTGAACCTGACAATTAAATTTGTTGATGCTAACTTTGATGAAGAACTGTTAGCCAAAGATGAATGGTTGTAGATGGTGCAACAAAAACATCATATCAACTTGATGATATTTGGTAAGAGAATCCCACTTGAGTTTGAAAAGCAAGTGGAAGACAACCTCTTTGAAGCAACCGAGGTTACTAAAGAAGTAGAAGCGACAGGGGCAGAGAAGGAAACAAAACATGAGAAAGCTCTCATTGGAGAGAAAAAGGAATATAAACAATGTGGTTTGCACTTGCTTTTAGACTTACCATTGATTTCGAGTGTGTAGGTAAACATAACCATTGTGAAGATGAATTAATGTTCCTTGAAGAATGGCCTCCACCACCATGTTTTGGTAAAGTATGCATTGAAGTTGCAAAAATGAACGTTGAAGTTAGCTTGGATGATGAAAATGTTAATGAAATTTTCATGTATTGGAGTCGTGATGACATAAAATTTTATTCTCATATTATGTTGCAACAAATTGATGTTGAAAAAATTGATGATGAAGATCACATTATAAAATAGGACATGTGGCAGCAATCCACACACTCACTAATTTTTGAAGAAATCGAGTACATGCTTAGACAACTTGGAACAATGGAAGAGTGGGACCAACAAATGAAGAAATTGCAATTTGAAGCCCACAAATAAAAAAGGAAAAGAGGGAGAAATTAAGGGGATATAGGATCTGGAATAAAAGAAAAACAAAAAGAAATCCAGTTGATGTCAATTTGTTTTTAATTGTAAGCCTGACTAAGACATAGACCAATAGGTAGCTTAGTTTAATTTTTTTGTAGTTGTAATTAAGGGTGAGTGTTGGGAAAATTGATTGCAACCTCCTTCTAGGTGTCATAGATGTTCACCCAAGTGTCATAGTCGGTTCGAGTTCAGTTCGATTAGTTAAGTTTCAGTTGAGTTTTACTCCACTTATTTATTATTCATGTCTCCTACCTATTCTTATTTAACTGTAAGTTTGATAATAGTGAGAAAACACACTCCCCAACATCTTTCATTTTTCAATATGAGATTTACCATATCTTTGATCGAAGCATAATCAACAAAATCTTAATCTGGTCATTGGCATCTAAGGCAAGATTAATAATTTATTATTCTAATAAAATGATTACTCAATGAAACACGCATATCAATTTTGATCATTGAGTAGATCTATTAATACATTTAGTGTTTAATTGATAGTATTTTAGGTTTTTTGTTTAATATAAATTGTGAAATTTTCAGTTATTTACTATTGTTTTCGAAAATTTAAAAACAATAAAATTGTGAAGACTACATAATTATGATTTTATATTTTCTTATAAAATTTTAAATTACACTTGATAATCTTTAAAATAATAAAATAAAATAATAATCATAAAACAAATATCTTAAAAAATACAACAAAAAATGTTGTTATCAAATGTTGTTACCATAACTCTATTAAATGTAATAAAAAATATAATTTTTTAATATTTAATATTATATATATATATATATAATAACCATAATTTTATTATTATAATAATAATTTGAAAATATATCTCTTAAAATGTAATATTTGCGTTTAATTAAATAATATTATATAACTCTTATTTTATTTGTATTCAAAGCGAAAAACAAATTAAAAATAAAATTTATTCCGATGATTACAATGTCATTGTTAATATATACATCCAACTCAACCTCGAACACGTTTAATCCATTCAGGTTATCACGACGCATATTTTCCATTTTGAACGATAAATGTTATTAAAAGTAACAATGGTTTGAATAATTCAAAGATAGCCTAAAGCTTATCTTGTAGTTTAGTTTAACTGTATTTTTCTATTGCAAAATATATTTTTAATAAAAAATCATAAATTTATATAAATTTAATTTAATTTAAGTTTTTTTAAAATCTCTTAATTTAATTATATAAAATATATTTTATTAAATTTTAATAAAATATTTAATATATAGATTAATTTTTAAATACAATATTTAAAAATTATAATAAACCATTGTAGTTATGTAAAAATAATTTGAAAATTTTAGGTGTAGTGAAATTAGGTTGCATTTGATTTAATTTGTGGTAAAAGGCCACCTACCCAAAAATGTTTTTTAAATAGAAGTGAATATTATATAAGTAAATACCGAATGTATTTTTATTGGACAAAAATACTTGCAGGCTAGGTAATATGAAAAAGGTAAGGTGACACTGCCATTTAGTATTTCAAATACCAGTGGTTTGCACAGACGCCAAAATCTAGAGATAGATCTGACCCGGGGATATTTGTGGGCTCTTTTAATGAAGCGACCAAAATGTGGGAAGAAACCAAAGTGGGGTCGTCCTCTTCAGTTCCATTGCTGCCAGCTCATTTGCCCGCCAGCTCATTTGCCCACGTCGTCGAGATATGAAATTATTGGAGTTGTCTATAATGCGACTTTTTGAGATTCCGGTGATGGAATCCGGCGGAAGAAATTGAGATGAAATCATGATTTGTTGCAGTTAAAATGGTTTTTTAACTTCGGATTCAGCACCCTGAAAAACCCCTGGGACGGTTTCATTGTGCAGAAATTAGCTATCAAACTTGGATTCCAATAAATTACTGCCGGATTTTCACCGGAAAAAATCGCCGGAAAGGCTTTCAAAAAGTCGCGTTAAAGACTACGTCGAAATTATTTAGTGGATGGGTGTGAGTTCATATAATAAAAAAAATCATGAGAACTGTGAAGCTCCTTTATACTAATGGTGTCAGGCTTCAGTACCTGAAGACTGGTGATTTTAGCCCCGCACAGATTGTACTGTAGTTCCGTACTATGTTAAATGTACTACTGTTGTTAATTTTAAATTAACGATGGACTATATTGAGCTATGGTTACAAAATGAGCTATGGTTACAAGATAAGAGGATAAAATTTTTAACTTGGATAAATTAAAATAAATATTATTTAAAGTGAATATTGTTAAAGTTTAAATTATTTTTAAATATTTTTGATCAAATAGAGAAGAAATTTTATTTTTTTTATTTTTTATTTTTTCTTCCGAAGGTGGCAAAACCTATCAAACTCAGGTGTCAAACTAACATTGAGGACAACAATCTCTGGCTGCTAACCGCGAATGTCGGTTTCACTAATCACCGTTATCAAGGAAAACCACGCCACTTGTAATAACCCGCTGGTGGTCCATAAGGGAGCAGGGTTTCACTCCTGCTAGATTCTTCTGGGTCTTGGGCCCTTAACCTGTTTCCTTATGTCCGAAGAAGACGAGCTCTTATCCAAGCAGAAACAGTTTTACGGCATACTCCAGGCCGAGAAAATAAAAATTTATTACTATAAAATTCATTGCAATATATCCTACTTAAAATAAATATAATAAAAAAATAAAATTGAGATGAAAAATTCATCGCTACAAAGCTTATTCAACAAGTATAATAAAAAAAATATTAAAAAAGAAAAATAAAAGATAAAATTGAGAATACCATGAATTGAAATATTGTGTTAACTAAAATTGATTCTTCTTATTAGAAAACAAAATTATTATTATTTTTTAAAAATAAATTATGGTAAATCAAAATAACTTAAAAAATATTAATAAAATCAAATTTCTCCATTATCACCATGAAATATATCCAATTCGTTGCTAAAAACACATACCAATGACTTAGCAAATTGAAAAAGTTTGAAAGGATACAACATTCCTGTCCCTCACTGATTTTGCAACGAAAACCAAAATCTGAATTCAAATGGCATCCTCTAAACATCCCATAAGAATAACTGGCATGCATCGTCCGAAAGAATAACGGGCATGTAGTATGTCTAAACTACTTTAGACATACTATTTTAGACAATTCAAAAAAGGTTATTACCTAGTCTACTTAAATATATATCTAGAAATCTAAGTGATCAATAAGAATCTAGTCTAATAGAGACTTTATATCAAATAATGTCATTCATATATATCTGTGTGTGCCCACAACACAACAAATTTGACTTGGTTTGAAATGTTTTTGTTTATGATAAGGTCTCATCAGATGCTCGATCTTACTATTATTGAATTCCCCTAGGTGTCACCAAAAAGGGACAAGGGGAAGAAAATATATATATTTCAAACTCCTTAAAAGAAATGTTGTTCAATAACTCACAATTCTTTCATTTCATCACTGTAAGTTGGATTAGAATCCAAGTCAAAATAGTTTCCTTGAAATCCAATGAATATGTATATATCTCTTATGCAAACATCATTAAAATTCTCACTTGAATGAAACAAACAATCAATCCATGAGTGTGTTAGTGCACCATCAAACCTACGTAGATAAAAGAACAAAACCACTTTCTTGTCATAATAAATTTGGACCACAATCTTTCTTGTAGCCACTTGCTCTCTGTGAGTGTATTGGCCACCCAACTTTATTGGATTGTTTGGGCGAGAGGCTTGTCACAGTGTCACCGACTCACCACTCACTTATGAAGGTTATCTTATGTCACAATGTCGCCTATGGAACAGTGGAAGTGTCAGTTCGACTACAATTTGCACCAGATATCGAGGGTCTCAACACATCACTTAAAAGCTTTGAATGAAATGGCTTATGAAGAATGACATACCGCCACTTATGAAATACTAAAACACTTTCAATACATTGTACTTTCTTGACTACAAACTCTCCGCGATGGACCCCCACATTGATTCCATGTGATTACAATCGTGGAGAGGATGTAGATGATAGTCCATATTATAGTTTTACTTTGTTGGTCATCTTATATATCCCATAAGATCTCCTTAGTAATATCTCATATATATAGATGCTATAGCATGTTTGAGTCAAGGATATTTGATTTAAGAATTATGAAGATTTTATTATGAATGTTCCATACAATTTCAAACCAAAATTGAGAATTCAATAAGTCATTTATGTGTTAAGGTCATTTTGGTTTTTTTTTTTATTATTATGATAGATATGTGATTTTAATGAAACATTTATTAGTGAAGGGTCAATTTGTCATCAAAACATCACTCTTGAAGGGAAAAATTTTAAACATAACATTTCTTGAATGGCAGAATAAATACCTAAAATGTCAAAAAAAAATGTATGATGGGTAAAGAAGAATCCAAATTCCAACCTTGAGCTTAGGGAACAGTGTTTTGATATAGGATGTCCAAAAAACATAATGTAAAATGCTGGTGGCTATACCTCTTTTTCACATTTATGTCACACTTTGGAACTTGTATTAACCATGACATAAATTAATTCTAACTTCTCACATATTATTTAATTTATAAGTATTTAATCGTTGGGATTTATTTTCGAATAGAGATTCTACAATTTATAATATTTAAATAAAATAAATGTAATGAAAATTTTATAAATAAAAAATATTTTTTTACAGTTAAGCTACTCCATAATATGTATACACTTTCATTTTCTTGTTTGGTAGGAACTTGTATTAACCATGACATAAATTAATTCTAACTTCTCACATATTATTTAATTTATAAGTATTTAATCGTTGGGATTTATTTTCGAATAGAGATTCTACAATTTATAATATTTAAATAAAATAAATGTAATGAAAATTTTATAAATAAAAAATAATTTTTTTTTACAATTTAGCTACTCCATAATATGTATACACTTTCATTTTCTTGTTTGGTGGTTTTACAAATTCATCTAGTTGAAGAACTTACAAAAGTAGGACACTTAGGTTCATCATTTTACTTTCATAATATTCATAAATTATATAAATATTTAAAAAAAATCATCTTAAACACAATTTAAAAAAAATCTTAAATAATTTATATAAAGAATTAAATAAATAATATTAAATAAAAATTTAAATAATTCATATAAATAATTAATATAAAATTAATCAAAAATTTAATAGATCTTCAAAATATAAAATGTGTATTTAGTTTTATGTTTTTGTGGAACCATTTATATTGGAGAAACTGACCATTCTATTAATCAGAAAATTCAGGAGAGGAGTAAGCTTGTGACATAAAAGATTGTAGGACCCACTCCTCACATAAACCACCACATTTGTATAGAAGATTCTCAAAGCATTGCCAAGATTGATTATTTCCATCTTCATAAGAGACCATCAAAATAAAAAAAATAAAAATATAAGATACTAAATAAGGATGATGGATGAAAGATTAGCAACTACTCCCTTTATTCCTAAATATCATTTTTTCCCTCTTTTCATGAGTGATTTCCTTTCTTTGGGTCATATTTATTTTCCCCTATTTTGCTTTATAAATGTCATTAGCAAATTTAATTGGTCTCTTTCTTTATTCCTCTATAACTGGTTTTGTTGAATATTATATATTTTCTTTCCATTTTATTATTATATCCCTCCTTTCTATTAGCCAATATGTTTTCGTTCATTTTTCCATCTTTTAGGTATATATAACTATTTCCATTATTTCTAATTTTTTTTAACCTTCTCTTGATTTATCCTACACTTTGGTTTTGATTATTTTTTATGGAAATATTTTGGTTTTAATTCGATTCCTTTATGCCTATAATATATATTTATTATATTATTCTTCTTTTTATATATATATATATGTATAATTGTTTGTACACATATTTTTATATTTATTCTTTTATTTTTTATTTTTTAAATTATTTAACTATAAGTTAATAATTTTTTTCCATCCCTTTTAACTCCCTTATTTCTATTTATGGTTTAATTTTATTTATATTTTAGAAATATAAGTATTATATTATAGATTTTCATTTTTAAGGCTATTATTTTTTGTTTTGGTTATAGTCATTTTTTTTTTCTATTAATTTTTTATTTTAGTCTTAATTTTTTATTTTATTGATTTTTTTAATGAATTTTATTTATTATGTAACATTTTTTAATATATTATTATTATTATTATTATTTTTTGTGTGTTTTGATTTAATCGTTACATTTCTAATGCATTTATTTGTTCCTTGGATAAGTTATCCATCTATGCCACGATGATGAACCACCATTTATGTGATTTATTGAGAAAATAATTGGTATATGATGACGGATTACAAAACCAGGCATTCAGTAATTTAAAATTATAAATATTTTTTGTTAAATAATTAATAATGTCAAAATTAGAAAGCATTAGAGAATTAATAATCATTCGCTCAACTACTTTATGTAATACTAAAAATGAAAATGAACATAACAAACACACATCATAAATTAAATGCATCCATTGTATCATATATCCTTATATTTTTAAACCTAGAGCATCCATAAATTTGTAGTTACAAAAACATTGATTTCAAAGTAGACCAAGTCTCTCTCGTTGGCGCTCGATTGCCTAATTTTTGTATTAGTAATTTAACAAGTAATTTAAGATGTGGTATCCAAGATAGGGGTTTATAGTCTGAGTTTATACCAATGCTGCATGGGAAGCTAGCAGATGAGGTCATTTCTCCCTCCTTGACTTCATTGCCAACGAAGGTGTTAAGAAGAAAAACAATTTCTAGGGTGTTTAGCATAAAAAATTGAGGAGCATATATAGGAAACATATTTCACACATAATAATATTTGTGTAGTACATTCAAGACCAAATTACATCCCACATATGTAGTGCCTATCAGATCTGAAAAATTCCAAACAAGGAGAATATTGTTGAGAAAATATATCAACATCTTGATCTAACCATCAAGCCAATCATACCTATATACTATAGTAAGTGTTATTTCTAGTGTTTAAGTATAGATCGAGAAGGTGTAGAAATGGAGGAAAATGGGAAAGCCTCGAGGAATCAACCTTGTCTTTGAAATTGACAAACACTTGTAAAGTTGGAAGCCTTGTCGTGGAATTCTGAAAATGAATTGAATGTTTAAAGTAAGAAACTTAGTATTTAATCACATAAGATATGTGAAATAGATGAAAGATACTTTAAAAAATGCATTGAGAAAGTAAGATATGGAATTGTATAAATAAACTGACGACAACACTTGTCGGAATGTAGAATCTAAGAATAAACATAAACAACCATGCACCAACATGATCAAAAAAAATATGAGAGCTAAATGTTAATGAAAATCATGTCTCCTCCAAAGAAACATTTGATTATAATGCATATCTGCACAATGAAGGAAACAAAATTGTATATCTAGTTACAAATGGAATCCCATGATACATTTAAATTCTTGAACTATCATTGTTTGAATTCCCTGTGCATTTATGCTACATATCGTCAATGCTAAGAAAGATAAAATCTAAATGGACAAAAATTGTTGGCACTACCTACAAGACATAACCCCAGTAATTTTAGTAGTATTAAGTAATCCTACGCAGTAAAAATCTATACCTTTGGCTTTAAATTTATGTACACAATAACTAAACCAAAAATGAAATGAATATGAAATAGAGGTAGTGGCCACGACGAGAATGCCTATAATGTTAGCCATCAACTAATCGTTCGATCAAAGGTGCACCAAGTTTCCATGAGTATGAGTTGTTGAGATAATTAATCGCACTATATCCTAGGTATCTATTCATGGTGATGGACCCACCAATATTTAGAGGATCACCCCGGTATGAAGTCCCAACTAGACCTCACACTATTTGGTGTAGGAGTCTCATTTGGTATGATGGCTCGGTTTCCATTATCTTAAATGTTTTCTTTATCTCTTGCTTCTCAGCACGAGAGAGTGATCTATTCTATCTTCGAAAAACGAGGTTCACGTGCCTGGTGAATGCTAGTGTTACTTGTGTCAAAGTATTTTCACATCAGAGGGAGAGGGTGGGATTGAGTCTCAAGTCAGATGGAAGGAAGCCCAAAATTGGTTAGAAACACACAACACAAGAGGACATGCAGAGCTTCAGGAGGAGAAATCCACACGAATGCAATAGTCACAACACTCAGTGAGTTAATCCACACGAGTGCGATGGTCGTTATAACAAATTTACCTGAAAGGTTCTGTCTAATGTCCAAGGAGGGAACCAACAGAGGCAAGACAACATTAACAACATATACAACACATTTTCATTAATATATGTATTAGAACAGTTGAATGTATTCATGTGTTAAACAAAGGTTAAAGCAACATGTATTATAGTGTTTAAGATTATTCTTAGAAACAGTTACAACACATGTGTGAAAACGTGCTAGCCTATTAATAGGCTTTTGAATTAAGCAAAAGTTCCAAGACACGTCAGTAGACCATAGATAACTAACCCCATAGATGGGGCATTAGAGCCACCACTCACTCATTAAAGAAAAGATTACAGACTCTAAAGGTGACCGGGAGAGAGGACAAGCCTGCGAAACTGCACAAGGAAAGTTTCAAGATGGGATGCGAGCTCTGGGCACTACTGGTGAAAATTGCACAAATGTAACTCGGGCTTGAAATTGACATCTGGATCGGCATTGACCTTCCACGAGATCTGGCTTGGCTGCAGGGTATATTTTCACAATTTCTGGATGGAAGCAGTTCGGGCAGCAGAGGGTCTTGGCAGCAAAAACTGCGCAATTGCTGGGGGGAGCTAGCGGCGGGATCCAGGAGGCTTGGCAGCAAAAACTGCGTAATTTTTGGAGGGAGATGGCGGCAGGGTCGAGGAGGCTTAGCAGCAGAAACTGTGCAATTCCTGAAGGGAGCTGGCAATAATCTAGGGGTTGCTGGAGACAAAATCTACACAATTGCTGGGAGGTTGACCTACTAAAACCTATGCATAGTTTTGGAGTTGAGTAGGATGTTGGATTGTTGAGAAGCTTGCTCATAAATCTATGTAATTTTATGGGTGAGCAGTCGACCAACTGACTGAGTTACTGGCTGGAAAAACTACACAATTCTTGAGGGGAGACAGGGACAAATACTTGGTGTCTATTTGGCCTGTATGCATTGTTTTCTTAGTTAGCATAGTGGGAAAGGTCTACAGATTTTGCATAATTTTTTAGGGGAGTGAGTCCTAGGGTCACTACCCAATCAAACTCTCCAGTTGACAAGTAGGAGGGCTTATTGATCAACTTGCGAGCAACGCAGATTGAAATGGCTTGTTGGACAGTTCTGCTTTATTTTGGGTGACAGTTGGTTGAGTCGATTGCAAGGTGGAAGTCCAGCTATTAGAGGGTAATATGTTCATCATAACTTCAACAAAATCACTAAGTGTGTGTGCGAGTGAATTTGTGCATATGTGATATTACGAACACATACTAAACACTACTTAACAACAAGATGCCTCAAACAATCAAGACAACATATGCTTACCATGACTGACCGACAGCGCAAGCGACAAGTGCGAAGCTTGTGACAAATCGTTGAATGACCGTGACGAAACTTGCATGACAGTGCATACAACTTGATGTGTGATCACGATAGATGTTTACATAGCTAACCCAACATGTAAAAATGAAGCTAAGACCTTGTACATGACCAGAACACGATTGCAAGCGTGACATGGTGATCAACATGCAAAAAAAATAGTCCAATTTATGATAAAGAAAAGAGAGTGCGAACACTCACACGAACCCACAGGGTGAGCCCGAGTGATTGCTAACATCAAGTAAAAAACTCAAGGGAGGCTTTGAAATTGGTCGCAGGCGAAAAAATAGGAGGGTGTTGTAGCTGCTACAACACTTGTCGACACACTAGTAGAATTGCAACTTCTCTGTTTTGTTTCATTCACAGCATAGGGCCTTGGTCTTTCAGGGAGTATTGAATCATTGTGCAAGTTACTATGGCTTCCCCACTTACCGCATGGACAAATATGGTTCACCCTTTTCCAGATCAATCAAACACAACAAAAGCTTCAACTTGATCATAGTGTTTCCAAATCAGGAAGGGTAGTTTGGCTCATGAGTTAAAAAGTTTTAGAGTATAATTTTTTGTCTCTAGTGTTGCTCCACTTCCAGTAGGCATGGATAGTACCCTGACGGAGTCATGTAGGACTACACACATTGCTCCACTTCCAGCGAGCTTGGTCACTACCCTGGTGGAGTTTAATGCTTCACCTCTTTCCGTAGGAAGCCTTTCTCTTCTTTTGGCTTTGTATTTTCTAAAGAGGACCATGCATAGGAACTTATTTATTTTTTGGGTGGAGGAGGGATCCTGAATTATTGAGAGCAGAAGAGATTGTTCCTTCAAAGAAGCATGTAAGACCCCTGACATAGGTTTGCTCATTTATATTTTCCCCTTCTCCATTTCTACTAGTTGGATGAGCTTGATCACATGAGGCAGAAGACTGAGTACAGGAATGGGGTTTCCTAGCATGGACACCGATTCATGGTTGGACCCAAGCTTCCCTTGCACACGGCTCATATTTTCTGTTAAGACTTCACTGGTTGAAGGTTATGACCAAGCATAAAGAAGATGGATAGGGGACTAGCCAAGTGTTGTAGTGTCACAAGTCTCTTTAGATCTCAGCGACATACTCATTCAAAAGCCAAAACTTAGTAGAGGGAAGCACTTATTTCCGGAAAACAAAAATAATAGGGTACCCAAAAAAAAAAATGAAATGAATTAAAAATAGTAAGCAAAGCAAACAAGGAGAAAAAACAATAAGTAGTAAGTAGACTATGTACATGGTATGGGATACGGCCCAGCCTACTAAAAATAGTGTTTGAGATCTTAGCCATTGACATGAAGGATGTCAATCCTCCCGTTAAGTCATTGCAAACGGTATGTGTGTGGGCCAGGCTTCTCATGGATTGTGTACGGACCACTCCACACGGACTGGAACTTCATATGATTGCCTTTGTCTTCGTGGGGTTTATCCAATTTCAATACTAAGTCGCCAACATCAAATTTAACTTTCCCTGCAAACTTCTTGTTGAACCATCTCTTAATACGGTTTTGGTGGAGTGTAAACTTTTCTTTTTCTTTCACCCTTTCTTTTTGCAGTTTGTGAAGCGTGTCCATCCTACCTTAAACTAGCATGCAATGCTTGCCTTGGGATTCTTGAGACAACTGAAGGGCAGGCAAGTAGATGTTGGCCAGTAGGATGGCTTATTTACCATAGACTAGGAAGTGCGTTGAGGTATTCAGATAGGGTTTGGGTGTTACGCAATCAACCCATAAGGCATTCACCAAGGTAGAGTGTGAGTTATGTTTCTTAGAGTAAATGGTCCTTTTGATTATACATATAAGTTTTTTGTTTGTGGATTCTATGAGACCATTTCTCTGCAGGTAGTAGTTAGATGAGTATTTAAGCACAATACCATTTTGTAATGAAAAATAATAAAGCTTCAAACATGAAAAGTACGTTTCATTATCAAACACAAGTGATACAGGAAAGCCTAATCATGAGATGATGTTTTGCTAGAGGAATCTGATGACTTCCTGATTGTTCAATTTCTTGAGCGGAACTGCTTCTACCCACCACGTGAAGTAATTAGTCATTGTCCTAATGTAGTGCTGATGTTCCGATAAATGTGGGAAAATATCCCCAATGATGTCCAGGCCTCATTGTTGGAATGGTTCAGCCACTGCAACATGGTACAGTGGGGATGCAGACCTTTGCATTATGTCAGCATATCACTGACAGACCGAGCACTTGCGAACATAATCATGTGCATCCTTGAATAATGTGGGCCAGTAGAAACCAGTTCGCATAACTTTGTGCACAGTGGTATTTCCCGCAAAGTCAACCCCGTTTGGTCCATAATGCAGATCTTGTAAAACCTTCACTGACTCATGTGCCTCTAGGAACCTACACAAGATTTCGTTGTTGTGCTTTCTGTAAAGCACTCTGTGCACCAAATAATAAGCTAAAATTTGAGACACAATGCCCTCTTCTGTCTGATGGAAAAGTGAGAGGGTATGGTGCTCTCCTCAAGGTACTTGCGCATATCTACGTACCAAAATTTTTCATTTATAGTGGGTGGTTCTCACACTATATCATACATCTCAATCTTGCTCCAAACTAGCGAGCTCTTCTTCTTCCTCCTATGCATGCACTGCCTCAGCTGCGAGTCTATAGAGACCATGACCCTTGACAGTGTGAACTAGTTTGGTGTCAAGATCGTATTATTGCAAGCCTGTCATCCCATTCACACGTTGTTCACCCAGCTCTTGTTGTACAAGGAGTGAGTAGACTACTCGGTGAAGCACACAGACTATGCAATGGTTTTTCAGCCAATTAGGGTCTGAAGTATTTTACCACCTTGTATACTACATATCATTATTTGTCAAGGATGGGATAGTTGAGTTCAGGTCCCTTAATGCTTACACTTATGAAAGATATGGGGCATTCATCGTTAAGCTCATCACGACCGAGTTGTTGGAGACCAAGGTGTATAACAGGAAGTATTTGTTGAAATCCAGGCTGTAGAGTGTAGGCACTTCTGTGATAGCTTTCTTGATACAGGTGAACGCGTACTTTTCCCTCTTGCCCCAGTTGTAAATTGCATACTTCTTGATCATGGATTTCAATGGTTTAACTATCTCCGCATAATCCGAGATGAACTTCCAGAGGAAGTTTATCTTTCCCAAGAAGGATTGCATCACTTTCTCATTGACGAGGTGAGGGATCTATGTGATAGTCTGGACCTAATCCACATCAACCTTGATCCCACTCTTGGAAATGATTTTTCCAAGGAGGTTCCCGTCAGAAACTACAAATATGCTCTTTTTGGGATTCAAGGAAATCCCGTATTTCCTACATCGCTCAAAAATATTGTTCAGATGGCATATGTGGTCTTCTCATTCTCTCAAAAATACAGTTACATCATTGAGGTACACCACTACACTCTATCCAATGAGTCTGTGGAAGGTGATGTCCATGGCGTGGTGAAATGTCGTGCCTGCATTCATAAGCGCAAATGACATTTGTCTGTATGCGAATGCACCCCACTTGGTACGGAAGGTAGTTTTCAGTCTATCAATTTAAGCTATTAGAAACTCATTACATCATGAAAAACTATGAAGTAAGGAAAAAATTTGTGCCCCAGATAATGTTTTTAGAATGTGCTCCATAGACAACAAGGGGTAGTTGTCTTTGTCTGGGGTGTGATTCAAGTTCGAAAATCAACACAAGAGCATATTTCCCTGAACTTCTTACGTATAGGAACAAGGTTTGAAACCCAAGTAAAATGAAAAAATTTGTATATGACCTATGCATCTAATAGCTTGGTGAGCTCTTTCTGTACGAGGGGTTATCGTGACGGATGTACTTTCCTGAACTTCTGCTGATATGGCTTGACCCCTTCTTTGATCAAAATGATGTCTTGGATTATTCACATCTCATAAATTTTCGGATAATCATATGTCCACGCGAACACATCTCGGTATTATTTGAAGAAGAGAACAAAGGCTTGCTGCTCCTGCTGCATGTAACACGTACTGAGATTGACAAACTTCAGATATTTTTCTGTTCCCAAGTTAATCAGTTCATGCATCATGGTAGAGCTGTGGGTTTTGCTGGTCCTCGGCCCCTGAACATGCTCTTGCAACTCATAGAGCTTTTCCAAAGACACCACACACCTAGGGATGAGGTCGCCTTTCTTGCTACCAGCTTCTACTTGTAGAGAATGCTCATCCTCATCTTCGTATAATGTTGCATCCTTGAAGGTGTCAGCATTGGTCATGAAATGGAGTATCTGTTGATCATCATTAAACATGTGTAAATTAGTTATGTTATCTGGGATAAATGGTCTATACAAAATTTCAATATTAAATATATACCTAAGTAGTGGCATTCTAGAAGTTGCATCTACCAAAGCATTAGAAGCTGCATTATGCCTTCGCGACACATTAGTTATATTAAATTCTTGGAAGTTAGAGATTAGACAACATACCTCTTGCTGGTAACTTTTGAGATTACCTATTGTAACACTATTTCTGAACCACCTACCACTTTGAGTGTGACCACGTTGAGGCTAATGACTTTCTGCAAGCCCATCACAAGTGCTTCATATTCAATAATGTTGTTCGTGCACTTGAATTCCAAGTGACTCAAGATCTAATGCCTCGTATTGTGTGGGACAATTAAGACACACCCGACTCCTGAGCCATCTTGTGTCTTCGATCCATAGAAGTACATGGTCCATGACTCGTCTGTATATGGACCATTCGACACTCTTGCGCTACTGCTATTGTTGTTGCTACTGCTACTACTACTAATTTTATAATGTACTGTACATGTTTCGCTTGCATCAGTTGAGAAATAAAGGAGACTTAACTATGTGTTTGGTGGGGTTGGAGCCGGTCGTGCGGGATAACACCCTATCATTGTTTCCAAGAGGTGGTTGACAAACATGAGCTTTGCGAATGCCAACAATTCATTTTTGCCACTGATGAGAGTTACATTGTACCTCATATATCTCTTGGATAGCACCCAGATTTAATTGTTCTTGCCCTTGTAAGGAATTCACATGTGTGACAAGTCTGTCTCAAAGTAACTTTTCACCTCGCTGAACCAGTCTCTGTTGAGTAGTAAACCATATGCTTCCGGTATTTTTACAACAAAAATTTTTATGCACTAGTGAACTCGACTATCATGAGATAGTCTAATGATCACATCGCAAAGTTCACCAATGGCTGGTAGATATGTTCCATTAAGTTGGATGATTTACGTGGATGTCTTTCTCCATTGTGCATTGATATTTTTAGCAATGGAGAGCAGCATGACGTTGGATGTTGCACCAGAATCAACCAAATAGTTGTGAACATTACAGTTGAGGATTTCAAATGGAAGCAGGAATGGAGGGAAAACATAGTTTTCTTCTTCCACCCGGAGTGTGTTTAGAATAGTTGAAAGTGATCTAAGAGGTGTGCTTTCTCCCTTGCTAGTAGAGGTTGTGTTGTCTACTAATGTACATCCCAGTACGCGCAGCAGAATATATCGCTAACTCTTGATCATAGCTAACTCAAGCAAACTAATGCTTGTGCAAGTTTTCTTCATGTCATTCACAATTTTGTAATACAGAGGGGGTAGACTCACCCAGGTGTCTGCGGTAAGATTGGAATTTGTGTTGTCCGATGGAGTGTTCTATAGTTTGATGCCCATGGACATACTCTTGTCTACCACTATCATCCTGGGCTTGCATTGTGCTTTCTGCTTTTGGACGGATGGGGGATCAACGTTCCTCAAGCTGGTGGATCAACCTTCCTCAATAGTTCAGGCTTTTCTTTCACTTCCCCAAGTGTTAAGGGAGCCCCCTTACTTCTAGGATTGTAATGATCATTTTTTTTTGGGGGCTGCTTCTTGGTGTTTGCCCTCTACACTACTTGTGAGCCCTAATACACATTTACCACATGCTTCGAGCTTGATGCCTCACCTGATGTAACACCTTCATCATTGTTCATATCTCCCGGCTGTCCCTGCGCACTACTTGCTACATCAAGTGTGCGATTTTATACTCAGCTTGCAACTCGCTTCTAGTCCAAAAAAGACCCTTTTGAGTGATCATCTTCATGGAATGAACAAAATTCGTCGTTCACGCACTGTTCGAGCTAGAACACAAAGCTCTACAGAGTTTTATTTGGGAGATGATTGCTACCTGATGACAAGCTTCCATGTCTCTGTCTGGGCGGTTAACTATTCACAGATGTGTCAATGGTTTGTTGTTTGAGATGGGACACTTCTGTTGTCAGTTTTTTGACAAGGTAATTAAGCATTTCAATATCACTTGTTTCCCTATCCTTAGCCTTCCTCGCTCAATATTGTGGCTTCTTATTCGCCTCTCTAGGGTTCTTTGTTGGTTCGTCATCCTTGATGACCTCACTCATGCACAGGTCCTTTTCAACAACGATTTCCTCTTCACAATTTTCTAACGTTGTTGGTTTCGCAACTCGCTTGATGAACTGCACAATGTTGGTCGGTAGTGTGTACGTGTAGTAATCAATGGTGATGGAGTCATGAGGTTTCGTGTCCACTACGAACTTATTCAATATGCACAAAAACCTCTGATTGAAATATTTTACCTTTTCTTTCCCCACCACCTTCAGGCTTCCTAATTCTTTGAGTAACATGGATGGGGTCTTGTCATCAACAAACATATCCAAAAACATACACTTGAAGATACCCCAGTTCTATATTGAGTATACAAAAAGGTTGTGATACCATGTAGTTGCATGACCATCCAAGGTACATGGGAACAATCTACATGCAAGAACATCGTAGCGTCCCTCAAGTGTCTGTAGTTGTAGGTAGAAGTTGTCTAAGTGATCTTCTGCCTTCACTGCGTTGTCAGGGTCAAACTTTTTGATCATCCTCTCTAACCACTTCAACATCTTATGCAAAGAAATCAAGAGGGACAATGATCCCTATGTCATCAATTCCAGATTTTGGTCATCCATGTATTCTTGCTCTTCGTGCTCCTCCTCTTCTTCTGAATCTAACAATTTCAACTCTCAGTCTATCTGTTCATCTCTACCACCACCTCCTCTACTTCCTTCCCCTCCACCTCATATACTAGAGTCTCAGTGCAAGATCGTGAGGGTGTCTTGTTCTCCCTGTTGGAAGATTGGAGGTTCCTCTCCGTTCTCAACGGCTTCTGCCACACCTTCAAGTGTGGCAAGAGCTACTTCTTCCACTAACAATACAAAAACTATTGTGGGAGAGGTTTTTGGCTTTCTTGATGTGTATCCAAGATGTTGGATTCCTAGGATCAGTCAGACTTCTTTGGCGAATAGGCAGGTGATCGGATGGACGGAGCGAAGGTGCTAATATAAAATTTCTTATTCATCATTAGGAGGTGAGAAGTAACCAACTGCAGAGTCATGCGTAGGTGAGACAGTATGCGAGTTATTGCCTTGACCAGATGATTGATGAGTGGGTGTGAAAGGAAATTCAGACATAAACAACTAGCAACCATCCTTCTAGCGCGAGAGGTGTTGATGGTGCCGGACCCGCCAACATTCAGGGGATCTCCCCATTCTGAAGTCCCAACTAGAACTCACAATGTTTGGTGTAGGAGTCCCATTTGATATGATGGACCAGTTTCTATTATCTTAAATGTTTGCCTTATCTCTTGCTTGTTAGGATGAGAGAGTGGTCTTCTTTGTTTTCAAATAGTGAGGTTCACGTGCTTGGTGAATGTTAGTGTTACTTGTGTCAATTTTATTTTACAGTAGACAGAGAGGGTGGGAGTGAGTCTCAAGTCAGATGTGAGGAAGCCCTAACTCTATTAGAAACACACAACACAACAAGACATGCACAACTTTTAGAGGAGAAATCCACACATATATGGTAGTCACAACACACAAAGGAAGATAGGATGTAAGACACCCAACAGGTTAATCCAAGTGAGTGTGATAGTCATTATAAAAACTTTACGTGAAAGGTTATGTCTAATGTCTGGGGAGGTAACCAACATAGGTAGGAAAAAGATAAAACCTTATACAACACATTTTCATTAATATATGTATTAGAATTTTTGAATGAATTCAAGTGCTAAACACAGGTTAAAGCAACATGTATTACAAGTGTTCAAGATTAATCTTACAAACAATTACAACACATGTGTGAAAACATGTTGGCCTGTTAACAGGCTTCTAAATTAAGCAAAAGTTCCAAGACACATTGATACACCATACATCACTAACCCCGTAGATGAGGTGTTGGATCCACTACTCACTCCTCAAAAAAAGGATTATAGACTCTCAATTATATATGGGAGGAGCTAAGGTGAAAAGTCGTTTGCATGTACAAATGAAGGGGTATTTATAGCCAAGGGTTAAACTAGCCTCTGTGACTGTTCGACTTCCCTCATGACTATTCGAATTTCATGACTTTTCATATTACATGACTCTTCAAATTACAAGTGGGCCTCTTGGACTTCCACATTACATTACATTGATTGATAAAAGTATGGCCCATTGTAGTGATGTGGTCGACATGACTCATGAGACGACTCAACATGCTGCTGCTGGTGTGCATGTCGAGTTGTAGTGTTGCTGAGTGATGTATTTCCTCTTGGTGTATCACATCTTAACCTTCACATGACAAGGTGTGTAGAGTGCTCGATGGTCATTGGGTTCACTTGATGTTACATGTGTGTGTTGCTCCTCACTTGTACTTTGGCATTCTTGACATGTCTATATGTTTGCAAAAATATCTCCTCGCATGTTCATTTGTCCATTCATCCATGAACACATTCTTGCATGTTCGTTTGTTCACGAACATGTCTCCTCACATGCATCGTTTGTTTGTTCGTTTGTTCATTCGTTCATTTGTGAACACATTTCCTTGCTTGCATCATTCATTCATTCATTCGTGAACACATCCTCTTGAATGTACTCTGCTTGTTCATCCCATCTATCATCACGTCATGCTTGTTCATGTACCTGTATCTGCAGTCACTCATTATGAAGCGACATCAAATCCATAAACCTCCTAGTCTACCATGATGCATGGTCATTCATTTTTTGGATGTAGGTGATTGGGAGAGAGGACTAGCCTACGAAACTACACAAGGAAAGTTTCAAGATGGGATGCAATCTCTGGGAAATGCTGGATAAAATTGTGCAGAGGTCACTGGGCTCAAAATGGACAATCTGGATCAATAGTGACTGTCTGCCGGATCTGGCTTGGCTGGAGGAAAGACATGCACAATTTCTAGAGGGAAGCAGGTTGAGTAGTAGAGGGTATTGGAAGAAAAAACTTCACAATTCCTGAGGGGAGCTAGTTGTGGGGTCCAGGAGGCTTAGCAGCAAAAACTGCACAATTCCTAGAGGGAGCTGGCAGCGAGGTCCAGGAGGCTTGGCAGCGAAAACTGCACAATTCCTGGTGGGAGCTGGCAATGGGATGTAGATTTGCTAGAGACAAAAGCTATGCAATTTTTGGGTGGCTAACATTTTGAACACCTATGCGGAGTTTGCTGAATGGGATACTGGGCTACTGAGTGGCTTGCTCAGAAATCTGCATGAATTTCTGGGTTAGTATCCCGCCGATTTGCTGGGTGACTGGCTGTAAAAACTATGCAATTGTTAAGGGAAATTAGTGATGAACACTTGGTTTCTATATTGCCTATCTGCATAGTTTTCTCAGTCATCTGAGCATGCAAGGACTGTAGCTTCTGCGCAATTTTTGAGGGGAGTGAGTCTCGGGGTCACTGGCTAGTCAAACTCTTTGGTTGACCACCAGGAGGGTTGGTTGATCAATTTGTAGGTACGTAGATTTAAATGGCTTGTTGGACACTTCTGCACTATTCTGGGTGATAGTTGCTTGAGTCGATTGCAGGGTGGAGGTGTGACTATTAAAGGGTGATCCGGTCATCAAAACTCAGAAAAATGACTATGCGTGTGAGCGAGTGAATTTGTGCATACAAGAACACACATTCAACATAACGTGATGACAAGACACCTCAAACCATCAAGACAAGATATGCTCATCATGACTAACCAATGGTGTGAGCGACAAGCACGATGTTTGTGATGGATCGTTGAATGACTGCGACGACGCTTGCACGACAGTGCATAAAACTTTGTGTCTAAGTGAAACAGATGTTTGCATAGTGAACACAACATGTACACAAAAGCAAAGACCTTGAGCATGACCAGAACATGGCCACAAGTGTGACATGGTGACCAACATGCAACAAAACCTATCCGTTGAATGGTCAAGCAAAGAGGGTGCAAGGAATCACATGAGCCCATAAGGTGAGCCTGAGTGATTTCAAACATCAAGTAAAAAACTCAAGGGAGGCTCTAAAATTGTATGCAGGGAAAACATTTAGGAGGGTGTTGCAGCCACTACAACAGTGTCATAATCAGTTTTGATTCACTTGAGTTTAGTTAGAAATTTCTACAGTCATTTATTGTTGTTTCTTTCCATTCTCCTATGTAATTTTATTTAACTGATTTTGAATGATGAGAATATTTTTTCTCTCCACTGTAGTTTTGAGTTCATTATCTGTATATTTCTACCTGTACATTCTCTGTCATGGTATCAAAGTGCGAGGTTGCATAAGACTCCAAGGACAAAGACATTTAATTTTTTTTTAACACAGAGCACTCACAGTGGTAGAGAGGAACTCGAGGACAAGAGCTTGAGAAGAGGAGAGGAAGAAAAGAAGTTATATTTAACAACAACAAAAAAATCAAAGACCATCACAGTATAAAATAAGAGATCAATGCATCCTATCACACTATGCAGATAAGGAAATTACACTACATCGCATTATGTCAATGGAGAAAGTGCGAAAATCCATTTATAACCAATCACATTCAAAAAATTGAAGTGCAACTATGGCCAAAAAGTTTTGGAATTAATATATATAGCAATTCATCGCACTGCTATGTGAGACAAAATTCACTGACAGGATAATATTTCAAGACATGACCTCTAGTTTCCTCATGTCACAGTTTCGCATGAAGCCTCAAATCTTCAAGCACCAAGGTTAAAGTTAAACTTAGGTCTGTGAGAAAAAATCCCCCAAAAATGCCTTCTGAGGAACAACACATCTTTTTCTGAGTGAAGCCAGAAGCGAGCTAAGTCAAAAGTCAAGGTCCACATAAAAAGTCAAAAGTCAAGGTCCACATCAAAAATTGAAAGAAGGCTACACGAATTTTAAAATGTCCACACTTATCTTTATAAAGGGTGATTTATTCTTTAATGAGCCCCGAAGCATTTTATGTATTTTTTTAAAGGTTATTTAAATTTTTTTTTTTATTTTTAAAAAGATTGTTTTAACGACTTTGTTAAAAAAAAGATTCATGAAAAGTGTAAAAAGACGAAGCTTTAAAACAAATGGTTCTGTTATAGAAACAAAAAAAAGGTTTACTAAAGTTTTTTTTTACTTTTTTTAAAAGGTCCACAGCATTTTTTCCGTAAATATATTTTTTTAATTCTCAAAAAAGGATATTGCAAAATGAAGGGTTGACATTTCCCAAAAATAGTTTCCTTCAACTCTTTGCCACAAATGACCACTTTTCTTGAAAAAAACTATGAATTCTGGTCTTTAGCGATGAAGACATTTCTGCACTCCTAAGAGTGTTGGGATATACTTTAGAATTCCTATCCAGATCTGACCCAAGAAGCATAAGAAACGATGACAAACAATTATATAAATGCAACTATTGAACTTAGAAAGAAAGAGCACAAAGTTGAATGTTGAATAGAAAACTCTGGCAAACACTCTATCTTCAATACGATAACAAGTGCATTAACAACTAAAGAAGATTGGGATATTTTGGAAGGTACATATAAGCGTAATGGTATAATGAAGAGTGTTAAATTGAAAACATTGAGAGCTTAGTTTGAAACCCTGAAGATGATTGACACTTAGAATGTAGATCAATTCATGACTAGAGGCACGGGCATAGTCAATATGATCAAACTTATTGGTGAAATCATTATAAATTATAAGATAGTTGAAAAAGTAATTCGAAACATATCAATTAAATATGAAATGGTTGTAGCAACCATTTTAGAATGCAAATATTTTACAAATTTCTCAGTGGAATAGTTAACTAGATCACTTGTAGCACATGAAACAAGACTTAATGGGGCAGAAGATTCCATAGAACAAGCTTTCAAAGCACAACTCTCTATTGGTAGAGGTAGAGGCAAGGGATATAGTGGCAACAATAAGAGGGGAAAAGTGTGAGGCAGAGGCAAATGAGATCATCATCATGTATCAAGGAAATCAAGACCTTCACAAAACCAAACATAGAGAAGCTGAACTTAGAGAAAGTATAATTTCCAATGCTATTACTGCAAGAAATTCTGGAATTATGAACATGAATGCCAGAAGAAACAATCATATAAACAAAGAGGCAATGTCCATCTCTCCAACAATGAAGGAAACTCCCCTCAGACCATATTTCTTTCCTTCCATTGTTATGAAGACAATCACAATGAGGACATTTGGTTTCTAGACATTGGTTACAACAATCATATGATAGGTTAAAAAAATATGTTTTCTTGTCTTCATGCTTCCATAACATCAAAAATTACTCTTGGAGATTCCTCCCATATAAAAGTTGAAGGGGAAGGTACTAACCGAGATCTTACTAAAACAAATTAGAAAAATATATACATGATGTTTATTACCTTCCACATTTGAAGCATAAACTCAATAGTGTAAGCCAATTGATGGAACATGTATATGATGTAATATTCTAAGGGACCACATGTTATATCTATGAAAAACCTCCCAATAGAAGATTGATAGAAAATTTTGAAAAAACCAAGAATAGAATGTTTACATTGAATCTTAGAAGTCGAAATATTTCACAGTGTTTTGTACACCATGTGTCAAGAATAGATGAGTGATATTTATGCCATTTACGTATGGTCATACTCCCGTAAGGAGTCTAATTCTGCTTCAGAAACATTATATGGTAATTTCTTTCCCTATTCTTAATGAAAAATAGTGCAACTAAGAAATTTGTATTTTAGTAAAGCATAAAAGAGATAGCTTTCTAACATCTTCCATTAGAGAAAAATGACTTTAGAGCCAGTCCATACAAAAATATGTGGACCAATGAAAACAAATTCCATTAGTGGAAGTTTTTATTTTCTAACTTTCATTGATGATTATAGGAGGGAGATATGGGTTTATTTTCTGAAAAGTAAATCTGATACTTTCTCTAAATTCAAAGAGTTGAAAGAAGAAGTAGAAAAGAATAGTGGAAATCCTTTAAAATTTCTTAGGTCAGGTAGAGCAGGAGAATAAAAGTCGAATGACTTCAAAGCTTTTTTTCCACAACAAGAAATCATCATGCAGAACACAACAATATATACTCCACAACATAATGAAGTAATAGAAAGGAAAACCCAGTCAATCATGAATATGGCTAGATGTATTCCTCGCAAGAAGAAGTTGCCTGATGACTATTGGGTTGAAAAAATTTTGATTGTAGTATTTATTTTCAAGATATCTCTAATAACTAGTTTCCAAAATGCAGTACCTCAAGAAGCATGTGATGGTAAGAAGGTGAATGTTTCTCACATTCATATTTTTGGTTTGTATCATTTGCACATGTTCCTGAGTAGATGTGAAAGAAGATTGATGATACAAGTGAAAGATGTATTTTTGTAGGCTAAAGTGAAGAATATAAAGCTTATAGACTCTATATTCCAGTCACCAAGAATTTTTTCTTAAGCAGGGATGTTAATTTTCTTGAAAATAAATCTTGGTCTGGATAAATTAGTGAAGCTTTAAATCAGCCAGTTCATCCTCCATAATTGCCAATATTGTAGGTTTAGGAAGAGCCATATCACTTTGAATATGGTACATCGTCTAGTAGTGAATCCAAAAATAAGTCGTCATCTTCCAAAAGCAATCTGAAAACTAGAAGCATCAAAGAAATATATGACCTGGAACACGAGTTTGAACAACAAAATATGCTTTCCTTTATTTCCTGTCAACTAACCCATTTTAAAGAGGTAGTAAAAGAAAAAAATTGAGTTAATGCAATGAACCAAGAAATCGATGCCATAGAGAAGAACCAAACTTGGGAATTGGTTGATCTACCAAGAGAGAAAACTAGAATTGGTGTAAAGTTGTTATACAAGATCATGTTGAATGAAAAATGAGAAATTGTTAAACATAAGGCAAGGTTATATGCCAAAGGATTCTCACAACTTTTTGGTATCGATTATGATGAAACCACTGCTCCAAAAGCAAGGTTAACATTATTAGAACTATTTTGGCCACATCAGCTCAACACAAATGGAGTATTTATCACTATGATGTAAAATCTACTTTCTTAAATGGTATATTGAAGGAAGAAATTTATGTGGAGGTGCCTCCTAGTTTTTAAGTTCAAGGACAAGAGCATAATCTATATAGATTAAAGAAAGCCTTATTTGGCTTGAAATAAGCTCCCGAATCTTGGTACAGTCACATTGACACTTATCTCATCAAAAGTGTTTTTTGCAGAAGCAACCATGAGCCAACTTTGTATACCAAAATTCATTAAGGTAAAATTCTCATCATTTTCCTTTATGTTGATGATGTGTTTGATACATAAAATATGATGTTAGAATAATTCAAAGCACCAGTGAAAACAAAATTTGATATGAATCATCTAGGGTTCACAAAGTACTTCTTAGGCATTGAAATTAAACAATATTGTAATAGAAATTTTCTCTGTCAACAAAAATATGACACTAACATCATCTAAAAGTTCATAATGACCAATTGAAAACTAGTTGATACTCTAATTTCTCCAAGCACCAAACTTAGTATACAAGATGTAGCACAACTACTTGATTCCACATTGCATAGTAGTCTAGTTGGTACTCTATTGTTTCTCACTGTAACTAGACATGATATCATGTTTGTAGCTAGTTTTGTCTCTAGGTTTATGCAATCACCTAAGATCTCTCATTGGAGGGTCAAAAAAAGGATCTTAGGATATTTTTTGGGAACAACTGACTATGGCTTATTCTACACACATTAAAAAAATTGCTCACTTTCAAATTTTATAGATAATGATTATGCAGGCAGTTTAGATGATTGCAAAAACACCTCAGGGTAAGTTTTTCACCTTTGAACCAATCTAATCTCATAGGCATCCAAGAAATCACACGACATTTCAATATCTTCTGGAAAGGAGGAGTATGTAGTGTCCACTGCAGTAGCTTGTCAACCAGTGTCGCTAAGAAGATTACCAAGGGATCTTTAAAATGTTTAAAGGAGCCAACTCCTATTTACCATGATAATAGTTCTACAATATCTTTATAAAAAATCACGTCTCGCACAAAAAGAGCAAGCACGCTGACAAATTTTTTCATTTCATTCATGATCTTGTAAATGATGGTGATACATTACTTTCTTTTTGTGGTTCAAGAGATCAACTTGTAGATATTTTTATGAAGCCATTGGAAAAAATTGTATCTAAATTTCAAGGAGAGAATTTGGTAATTGTAAGTGTCAATACTTGTAACAATTGAGATTAAGAGCACCTGATGTTGAGATAAGTAATCTAATTTCCTCCTAGGTGTCATAGTCAATTTTGATTCGCTTGAGTTTAGCTTAGTTTACACAGAAATTTCTCCAGTAATTTATTGTTGTTTGCTTCCTTGTCCCTTATGTAGTTTTATTTAACTCATTTTGAATCCCAGTGAAATTGGATGATGACTATGAAGAATTTGAAGAAAAATTAGAGAAAAATCACATAGATGCTCCTGAATCCCACTGTGCATGACTACAAGTGGATGAAAATCAAGTGAATCCAGCAACAAATCTTACTAATGACAATAAAGTTTTTATTGGAGTATCCAGTGTTATGGTGAATCCGACATTTAAATTTGTTGATGCTAGCTTTTATGAAGAACTATTAGCCAAAGATGAATGGTTGTAGATGGTGCAACAAAAACATCATATCAACTTGATGCTATTTGGTAAGAGAAGCCCACTTGAGTCTGAAAATAAAGTGGAAGACAACCTCTTTGAAGAAACCGAGGTTAGTGAAGAAGTAGAAGTGACAGAGGTAGAGAAGGAAACACAGCGTGAGAAAGCTCTCATTGTAGAGCAGAAGGAGTAAAAACTATGTGGTTTTGCAGATGTTTTTAGACTTACCATTGATATCAAGTGTGTAGGTAAACATAACCATTGGGAAGAATAATTAAAGTTCCTTGAGGAATGTCTTGCAACACCATGTACTATTGTGTTAAATAAATTAAAGATGGACTATATTAAGCTATCGTTAAAAAATAAGTCGATAAAATTTTGAACTAAGTTTTATAGATAAATTAAAATAAATCTTATTTAAAAATAATAAATTTTAATGGATCATGTTGAAGTTTAGATTTTATATTGATAAAAGTTTAGTTGGTAGTCTGTTGGTTCTTACTATAACTAGACTTGATAGCATGTTTGTAGCTAGTTTTGTCTCCGCGTTTATGTAATCGCTCAAGATCTTTCATTGGAAAGTAAAAAAAATGGATCTTAGGATATTTTGTGGGAACAATTGACTATGGCTTATTCTACACACATTCAAAAAAAAATTGACTTTCAAATTTTATACACAACAATTATGTAGGTAGTTTAGATGACTGTAAGAGCGCCTGAGGGCATGTTTTTGATTATATATTGGTCCAAGACCTTAATGGTAGCTCAAATTTCAAAGTGTTCGAAAGAGTGTCGAACTTGAGCGACCGAATTCTGGCACCACAAACGGTTCGAAAAACCAATACCGTATGAAAGAGTTATGACAATTTGAAAAAGTCTAGTAAACTACAAATTATGGACATTTGACCAAGATTAAGAACTAAACCATTCCTTAAGCATTTTTCTTAAAAGTGTGAATTAAGTACGTGGACCGTATTCGTAAAGAGGGAAATAATTTCTCACATGGATAGAAGGCTGGAAGCAATGTTCCTAAATTTCACGTGATTACCCTTAGCGGGTGACACTTAGCATGAGAAAACCACATTTCTAGCATGCTCTTGGTGTGATATCAGTTGTGCAAGATTTCATGCGAGATTACACGATAGCAGTTTGATTGGACGAGTCACATCGATGATGGAGATCATCTGGGCTAGTGGCCAGCGGATGACGCGATAGCCGTTGGATCACGTAGGATAGATCGACGGTGGAGATTCTGCTATTTGGTATATGTGGGTCCATAAACCATAGGTAAATGCGCGAATTATGTAACGATGTAACCTTGCCATATCAAAGTGATATCACGATTGTAACACCTTCTGAGTGATTGAAGGTTAATACAACAACAAAATTATCCCTAACTGCTGGGGATATACCGCCCTCATGTGCGCGTCTAAAGAAAAGGAGAAATGCTAAGTTTAACTGGAATTAGGTGCAGTTCACCAAATTTGGTCGAGTGTCCCTAGGGGGATATTGAATAAATACACTCTAGGAGCAGTTTTCGTCCAAAGCCAGAGATTTAGAGAGAGAGAGATTGAAACAAGAGGCTACCTAGGCTAATTGTAGCCTGCTGAAGGCGATGGAATAATTTAGAGAAGCCGAGGAAGTCATCTTTGAAGAGATTTTGGAGCTCAGGACCACTAGGAGTTGGAGGTAGTTGTAAGACCTACTAGTACTCATTCTTAGTGAACCAACCGTCATTCCTGACTCTAATGAGCCTTATGAATCCATTGCAGGGATTTGTAGAAGCCTTTGGAGACTTCTAAAGGACGAGATGCTACAGCAAAGTTTAAGGCAGCCAAGTGCCAATCGTGGAGGAAGGCCTAGTTTGGAGATGTAGTGCTGATATGTGCTGGAAATAGGAGATGAAATTTTAGCGACAGTTAAAAATTTCTGAAGGATTTAATGCCATCAAGAAACCCAAGGTAGCTCAGAGCACTGATTGAAGGAATCAATTCTAAGGGAGCTTAGATCTGTTTGTAGAGTGATGACAACCATGACAGGGATATAGATTGTATTCTAAGCCCATTGGTTCAGTTCAGTAACCTTTGGAGTTAATTGTGGAACTTGTAAAGGAAACTTTGCCTTAATGCCAAAGAGCCAAGTCAAAATGACAAAAGCTCAAGGAGACACAGCCCACGCTATTTGGGTGAACTTCTAGATTAAATTTGTTATTATGTGTGGTTGTTTATTTGTTGCATTATATGACTGTTATATTTATTTAATATCAGCAGAAACAAATGGAATTAAAGAACTTAAACAGTTAAAAGAAAACATACACCTGTTTCAAGTATTTAATTTTGCAAATGTCGTATATAAACTAGATCATTTATTTTTTTATCTGAGTGGGAGGTTCTTGTAAGTATAACAAGTTATCAAACACCCATTTTAGATCAGGTGGTATCAGAGAAGGTTGATTTATTGGTAGAGAAATAAGTTGCTTGATTGACAGAGCAATAATTTGCTTGATTGAAAGAGTAATAGGTTTCTTGTTTGACTTGAAAGGTGTTTAAACAATATAAAGGATTTGACTGTTTGACTGTTTGTAAACTAATTGTTGTTTGAGTTTGCAAAGGTGAAGAGAAAGCTACTGATAGTTGCGTCTAGGAGAGGAGAAGAAGGAAGAAGGGTTGAAGGAATTCTTCTTACCCAAAGGACCTCAAGGAAACCCTTGAAGCACAAGAGGGTTTGTTTGCAAAAGGCTACTTGAATAAGAGTTTGACTCTACAACCATTTTGTTTAGAAATTTGTCAATAGGTTTTGAAAGCTTTGTGAATTTGGTTGAAGTTCTTTTGTTCATTTTTCTAATGAAAACTTCTACAAGTGAGTTATTGAATTCCTCCTCGTTCACAAGATTCTTTGATGAATATATGAAGCGAGACTTGTTCATCATGATGGATATGGTGAAACAAATGTATGAAGATAAAAGGAAGAGCAGAGAACTTCGAGAGCAGTTGAATTCCATGAAGGAAGAGAGGTAGTTGCTTTTTGACAGGTTGTAGGAAATGGGGAGGCAACTTCATATTGCAAATATGAACCTAGAAATGATGCATGGGTTGGAGACACAACTCCTTGTTTCCCAAGAATCCATAGTGAAGCATCAGTTTGAAGAAGAAGTAAACAATCCTAGTTTGTCTACAATTTCCTATAAGAATGTTTATGTTGGTTCTTTCGAAAAAAATACAAGAGGTATAGGGTCCAACTTGATGTCAAAAATGGGCTATGAAGGAAAAGTATTGGGCAAACATGCACAAGGCATTGTTGATCCAATAATGGTTAAGGAAAGGCCTAAGTATTTGGGTCTTGGCTATGGAAAATATTATGGAGAAAGTTCCAAAGCATCCATGAAGGCAATTGAAACAGTTCCTAGAAGGAGTGTCATTTGAGGTTCTCTACCTCAAGTTTGTAAAGATTGTATTCATGGGGAATGCAATTTTTTGAAACATACTATGCAAGAAGAAGATGTTCATAAACATGCACTCGAACAAGAGAGTTCTAAAAGCTCTAAAATCATTGAAGAGAGTGATGGTGTTCCAAAGGGAGCCACTTCTTCATTCAATTCACCTTCTCATGAAGGCAACAAAGGTGAAAGAGGAAGATATATATCTAATTTCAATCACATTTCCTTTGATTATGTAAAGCATGGTAAATTTCCACATAATAATTGGAAAAATATTTCATGTTCCTTTTGTGGTTTGGTTAACCATAGTGCTTCTAGATGTTGGAAGAAAATGGCCACATACAGGAAACTTTTGAATAAAATGATGCAAGAAGCCAAAGGTCCATTGGACAAGGCAAATTATGCTGTAAAGAGGATGAACATGTGTTGTACTTATTGCCATAAGCAAGGACATGTTACTTAAAAGTGTTGGACTTTGAATCCAACAATGGTTCCATAAAATTTGAAGAAGGTGGAAAGGGAGAATGGCAAGAAGGGAAAGGAAGTTTCAATAATTGATGTGTTTCAGGATGATTCGCATGTTGATGTCAGTGTGCAATTAAAGGAAGCGCCAATGATGTGGATTGGTAAGAAATGGTTAGAGTTATTAACCAATTAAAGTTGCATGTCTTTTTATTTGATACATTTCTTTGCCAATGGAATGCAAGTTGCAGGGTTTTTACCAAAAAGGTGAATGAAAATTTTGAGTATCAGACTTCTTTTATTGCAGCAAAATTATATTCATTTCATCTTTGTAAGTACATTTGCATATTATTTAGGATTTTGTACTTATGATTGTGCTTGAGAGAATGTTGGAGAATGGTATGTATGAACAAAGGAATGTTGATGATTTCATTGTATTTGAACATGTATGTGTACTTGGCTTGATGGTCAATTTCCTTGTTTAAACATGCATGCAATGTCATATAGACTTGGAAAATTTGATTTTGTCACCAGGATTGAAAAAGGGAGATAACGATAAAGTGTTTCACAAGAGGTGGAATTATTTCTATTTTGAAAAAGAATCGTCAAGTTCTTTTTGCACAGGCTTGACTTGAAGAGTGAGATGTTTAAAAAGGTATGTTGTTGCCATCTTCTGATTTAGTTGATCATTTGTACATCGAGATGTAAGAGACATGATGATGATTCACATGATGTGAATTTATGTTGCCGAGTTGTTTTTTATTGCATTATAATGTTTTTGATAAGATGTCAGAAGAAGAATTGGAACAACAGAAGTCGACATAGAAGTGGCTTGGTAAGAAGTGGTTTGACTTCTTGACATAGTTTACTTTCATTGTTACATATGCATACTTAACTGTAATATGCATATATTTATGATGTAATCTCATGTTTGTTTGAGCCACCTTGGGTCGATGATCAAGGAAGTGATGTTGAGCTACCTTCTCTAAACTTTTCAATAGAAATTCTAAATGAGTTCAAGGAAGACAATTCTTAACAGGAGGACAAGCGCATCTAGGAAGGGAAGTATCGACTACCTTGGCATTTTGGTTCAAAGGCACTAGCAATGCAAGGCAAGTGTATGGATGCTGAAAGAAGAGGGTGCTGTACTCTCAGATCAGTGTATCAGTCTTTTGGGGTCCAAAAGATTCCTAATGGGCAAGAGTGATTAGATATTGGTCAAGGACCTTAATGATATCTCAAATTTCAAAGTGTTCAAAAGAGTGTCAAACTTGAGCGACTAGATATATCTCGTCTTCCTTATTCGGGTGCCACAAATGATTCGAAAAACCGATACTGCATGAAGGAGTTATCGCAATTTGAAAAAGTCCAAAAAACTGCAAATTATGGACATTTGACCAAGATGTGCTAAACCATTCCTTAAGTGTTTTTCTTAGAAGTGTCAATTAAGCACATGGGCCGTATTCGGAAAGTGGGAAATGGTTTCTTGCGTGGACAAAAGTCTAGAAGCGGTATTCCTAAATTTCACGTGATTACCTTTAGCGAGCAACATGTAGCACGAGAAAACCACTTTTCACGGGCACCCTTCGTGTAATATCAGTCATGCAATATTTCATGCGAGATTGTGCAAAAACTGTTCAATTGAATGGGTCACATCGACCATGGAGATCGTCGAGGCTAGTTGGTGAGTAGACAACACGATAGCCGTTGGATCATGCGGGATAGATCGACGATGGAGATTCCGCTATTTGGTATGCGTGGGCCCATAACCCACAGGTCCATATGCGAGTTGTGTAAAGATGTAGCTTTTCCATATCAAAGTGATATCACGATTGTAACGCCTTCCTAGCGATTGAAGGTTAATACGACTACAATATTATCCCTAACCGTCAGGGATATACAACACTCATGTGTGTGCCCAAAAGTTATAATAATGACTCACCTCCGATGGTCAGCCTGGCATAGTGGCTAAAGAAAAGGTGAAATGCTAAGTTTAACTCGAATTAGGTGCAGTTCACCAATTTTGGTGGAGTGTCCCTAGGGGGATATTGAAAAAATACACTCTAGGAGAAGCTTTCATCCAGAGCTAGAGAGCCAGAGAGGGAGAGAGAGATTGAAACAAGAGGCTAGCTAGGCTAATTGTAGCCTGCTCAAGCTGATGGAATAGTCCAAAGAAGTTGAGGAAGTCATCTTTAAAGAGATTTTGGACCTCAGGATGACCAGGAGTTGGAGGCAGTTGTAGGAGCTACCAATACTCATTCTCAGCAAACCAACAGTCATTCCTGACTATAATGAGCCTTCTGAATCCATTGTAGGGATTTGCAGAAGAATTTGGAGACTTCTAAAGGCTGAGATGCTACAGGGAAGTTTTGGGAAGCCTAGTGCCAACCATGGAGGAAGGCCTAGTTTGGGGGTGCAATGCTGATATGTGCTAGAAATAGGAGATGAAGTTTCAGTGAGAGTTAAATAATTCTTAAGGAGTTAGTGCCATCAAGAATCTCAGGGTAGCTCAGAGCACTGATTGAATGAATCAAGTCTAACGGAGCTTCGATCTATTTGCAGAGTGATGACATGCATGACAGCGATATAGATGGTATTCTAAGCCCATTGGTTCAGTTTTGTAACCCTTCGAGTTAAGTGTGGAACTTGTAAAAGAAAATTTTCCATAACGCCAAAGAGCCATGTCAAAATGAAAAAAGCTCAAGGAGACGTAGTCCACGATATTCAGGTGAACTCCTAGATTGCTTTTCTCTTATGTGTGGTTGTTTATTTGTTGCATTATATGATTGTTATATGTGTTTAATATCACTATAAACAAATGGACTTAAAGCACTTAAAGAGTTAAAAGAAAACATACACCTGTTTCAAGTAATTAATTCCGCAAATGTCATATATAAGTTAGATCATTTATTTTTTTATCTGAGTGGGAGGTTCTTGTAAGTATAACAAGTTATCAAACCCCCATTTTAGATCAATTTTTCACCTTAGAGCCAATCTAATTTCATAGGCATCTGTGAAGCTCCTGTATACTAATGGTGTCAGGGGCGAGTACCTGAAGACTAATGATTTTAACCCCCCACAGATTGTACTATATTACAGTACTATGTTAAATGTACTACTGTGTTAAATAAATTAAAGACGGAATATGTTGAGCTATCATTACAAAATAAGAGGATAAAATTTTGAACTAAGTTTTCTCGATAAATTAAAATAAATTTTATTTTAAAATAATAAATTTTAATGGATAACGTTAAAGTTTAGATTCCACATTTCATAAAAGTTTAGTTGGTACTCTGTTGTTTCTTACTATAGCTAGACTTGATATCATTTTTGTAGCTAGTTTTGTCTCCACGTTTATGCAGTGACTCAAGATCTTTCATTGGAAGGTAAAAAAAAGGATCTTAGGATATTTTGGGGGAACAATTGACTATGACTTATTCTACACACATTCAAAAAATTGCTCACTTTCAAATTTTATAGACAACCATTATGCAGGTAGTTTAGATGACTGCAAAAGCACCTCATGGTATGTTTTTCACCTTAGAACCAATCCAATCTCATAGGCATCTAAGAAATAACCCAACGTTCCAATATCTCATGCACAACAGGAGTATGTAGCTTCCACTTCACTAGCTTATCAACCATCTAGTGTGGCTGAGAAGACTACCAAAGGATCTTTAAAATGTTCAAAAGGAGCCAACTCCTAGTTACGGTGATAATAGTTCTACAATATCTTTATCAAAAAATCATGTTTTTCACAAAAAGAGCAAGCACATTGATACATATTTCCATTTCATTCGTGATCTTGTCAATGATGGAGATATATTACTTGCTTTTTGTGGTTCAAGAGATCAATTTGCAGATATTTCTACAAAGCCATTAGAAAAAATTGTATCTGAATTTCAAAGAGAGGATTTGGTCATTGTAAGTGTCAATACTTGTAACAGTTGAGATTAAGAGGGCCCGACGTTGAGATAATTAATCTCATTGTCTACTAGGTGTCATAGTCAGTTTTGATTCACTTGAGTTTATTTGAGTTTAGTCGGAACTTTATCTAGTCATTTATTGTTGTTTTCTCCCTTTTCTCTTATGTATTTTTATTTAACTAATTTTGAATCCCACATGAAATTAGATGATGACTATGAATAATTTGCAGAAGAAATAGAGAAAAATCACATAGATGCTCCTGAATCCCATTGTGAACTACTGCAGGTGGATGATATTCAAGTGAATCCAAGAACAAAGCTTACTAATGACAATGAAGTTTCTTTTGTAGTATCAAGTGTTATGGTGAAGCCGACAATTAAATTTGTTGCTGCTAGCTTTAATGAAGAATTGTTATCCAGAGATGAATGGTTGCAGATGGTGCAACAAAAACATCATATCAACTTGATGCTATTTTGTAATAGAAACCAACTTGAGTCTAAAAAGCAAGTGGAAGACAACCTCTTTGAAGCAACCGAGGATAGTAAAGAACTAGAAGTGACATAGGTAGAGAAGGAAACACAACATGAGAAAGCTCCCATTGTAGAGCAGAAGAAATAGAAACAATGTGGTTTTGCAGATATTTTTATACTTACAATTCATTTCTAGTGTGTAGCTAAAGATAACCAATGTGAAGAAGAATTAAGGTTCCTCGAAGAATGTCCTGCAACACCATGTTTTGATAAATTCTGCATTGAAGTTGCAAAAAAGAATGTTGAAGATAGCTTGGATGATAAAAATGCTAATGAAATTTTCATGTACTGGAGTCTCGAAGAGATAAAATTTTATTCTCATATTATGTTGCAACAAATTGATGTTCAAAAGCTTATGATGAAGATCACATTATAAAAGATGACATGTGGCAGCAATCCACTCACATACTTATTTTGGAATAAATCGAGGACATGCTTAGATAATTTGGAACAATGGAAGAGTTGCACCAACAAATGAAGAAATTGCAATTTGAAGCCCACAACAAAAAGAAAAGGATGAAGCAATTAAGGGGATATAGGTCTTGGAAGAAAAGAAAAAGGAAAGGAAATTTAGTTGATGTCAATTTTTTTTAATTGTAAGCCTAACTAAGGCATAGACCAACATGTAACTTAATTTAATTTTTTTTGTAGTTGTAATTAAGGGTAAGTGTTAGGGAAACTGATTCCAATCTCCTACTAGGTGTCATAGATTTTAACCCAAATAAGTTTCACTCGAGTTTTACTCAAGTCATTTATTATTGATGTCTCCTATATAATCTTATTTAACTTTATGTTTGATAATATTGAGGAAAGCACTCTCCTCGACATCTTTCATTTTTCAATACGAGGAACTGAGATAATCTTAATATGGCCATTGGTATCTAAAGTGAGACTATAGGTGTCATAGATGTTAACCTAATTAAGTTTCACTCAGTTTTACTCTAGTCATTTATTATTGATGTCTCCCATATAATCTTATTTAACTTTAACTTTGATAATATTGAGAAAAGAACTCTCCTTGATATCTTTCATTTTTCAATATGAGGAACTGAGATTTACCATATCTTTGGTGGAACCATATACAACAAAATCTTAATATGGCCATTGGTATCTAAAGCGAGACTGTATAATATATAGGCATTGTAGTGGCCACTATTACTCTAATCATTTATTATTTTAATAAAATGATTACTCAATGAAACACTTAACGCTCTTTTGGAAAATTTAGAAACAATAAAATTGTTCAAATTTCATAATTATGATTTTATATTTTTTTTACAAAATTTTAAATTATACTAAATAATTAAATAGAATAATAATAATAAAACAAAAATTTTAAAAATTAATATAATAGAAAAATGTTTATGTTTTTTTGTTTTTCGTTTTTTTTTTCTTCGGGCTTTTGTGATCCATATCATTATCAAAAAAAAATTTAAAAATAATCACATTGTTGTTTGGGAGTAGAAGTTTTGAACCATCAATTTTGGTTCATTGTCAGGACAAGGATGAAAAATCAGATTTAAAATTAGTTATAAATAACAGAAATGCCAATGTGCCACAAGTATCTCTTAGAAATGTAGTTGAGTAAAATAAATAATTTTAGTTATAAGAAGAACGTTAGAGATTAGGTAGGTCAAAATAATCTTAAAAAATAAATTAGTTGAGAAAGATATTAAATACTAATATAAAAATAATAGAATTATATTTAATATTAAACATAGATAAAACAAATAAATGAATACATAAATAAAATAATTTTAAAAAATAATGAATACATATATTAATATATAAATAAGTAAAAGATTTTAAATAAAAAATAAGTAAATAAAGTAATTTAAATATAAATAAAAAAAATATAGTGTTAATATATATATATATATATATGAAAAATAAAAAGAAAATAAAAACGAACAAAATAAGGACTAAAATTGATTAAAAGCATAGATGGCCAGACTTTAAGTAAGACTTGGGTTCATGTTTTTTTCTTGACTAACCTGTTTCACTCATTATTGTGTTTGTTTTTATTTATATATATATATATATATATATATATATATATATATATATATAATTGATTGATTATTATTAACACTATTATTTATTTATTTTTTATTTTTTATTTAAATTATTTTACTGATATATTTATTTACTTATGTATTCATTTTATTTATTTTAGTATTTTTAGTTTTACTTAATTTTTTTTATAGTCACTTACGTTTAATATTAATAATTATTCTATTATTTTTATATTAGTATTTAATATCCTTCTCAATTAATTTATTTTTTAAGATTATTTTGACCTAACTATTCTCTAATATTCTTCTTATAACTAAAATTATTTATTCTACTCAACTAATTTTTCTAACTAATACCTCTGGCACATGGGGCATCTCTACTATATATATACCGAATTTCAAATGTGATTTTTCATCTTTGTTATGAGGATAAACCATACTACATAGTTTGAAATGTCTATTCCTAAACAACCATGTGATTATTCCGAAAATTTTATTTGATAAAAGAAAAATGTTATTATCATAATTTTTTATTATAATAATAATTTGAAAATATATCTTTTAAAGTGTAATATGTTGAGTTTAATTAAATAATATGATATAACCTTTATTTTATTTGTGTTTATAACAAGAAACAACTTAAAAATAAAACATATTCAGATAATTATAGTGTCATTGTTAATATATACATCAAACTTAATCTTGAACATGTTTAATCAATTCGGGTTATCACAACGTACATTTTCCATTTTAAATGATAATAATTTTCATTTTAAACCATAAATATTATTAAAAGTAACAAAGTAACAACGGTTTGAATAATCCGGAGATAGCATAAAGCTTATCTTGCAGTTTAGAGTGCAAAATTATATTTTTAATAAAAAATTTAAATTTATATAAATTAAATGCATAATTTTTTAAAAACCCATTATTTAATTATAAAATATATTTTATTAAATTTTAATAAAATATTCAAATATATATATATATTTATATATATTTATTAAATTTTTAGCAAAATATTTAAAAATTATAATAAACCATTGTAGCTATGTAAAAATAATTTGAAAATTTGAGGTGTAGTGAAATTAGATAGCATTTGCTTTGATTTGTGATAAAAGGCCACCTGCTCCCAAAAGTTTTTAAATATAAGTGATAATCTGATAATCACCTTAATAAGCAAATATGTTTCAGGAGACTCATATTGAGTCCCTGCATTGTAATTCTCTACTTAAGACACAATAAAATAAGGCCACCACTGAGTGGTAGACCGAAAATGTAGCCCTGGAGGATAGGGTGAACTCCTTATTAATTTCTTGTGTTCTTGTATTTACTTATTGTATTTCTGTGCTGTCTTTCCATTTCGAGTGCTTATGTATTTGCAATCTGATCGATCCGTTGCTTAAATAACATAGAGACACACACCAGCATATGAGTCTGTAATACCTCTATTCAATAAATCTTTAACTGAGGTCACTCATAGGGTGATTATCAGATCGAGTGGTATCATAGCTTTAGGCTGTAAGGTTAGACAAGCTTGTGTTGGTTTAGCTGTTGAATGCTCACTAGATCAAAGCTCAAATTAGGATACGGGGAGTTGGTCAAAACTAATCCTGAAAGTGGGAGAGTCTATCCTCAGAAGACAATGTCAAAAGAAGGTTCTGTAGGGCCAAACCCTCAATTCGTAGAAAGTTTCCTAACTATAAAGTCTATGGTAGAAGAAATGTATAAGGGATTTAGAAAGCATAAGACTGAAGATTCATTAGATTCCAAATAAGATAAAGAAGAATATGAGTCTCACTTCCATGGCCACTCCAAAGGAAAAGTGAAAGAGGAAAGCTTTCTCACACCTCCTAATAGCTCTGTGCATAACAAGAAAGCACCTTTGATCAAGCTAGATGTTAAATTTGACTTGCCTATATATGATGGAGAGCTAAATGCTGAAAAATTGGACAATTGGATTAGACAAATTGATGTGTATTGCAGAGTACAGAACATAGACTCAGATAAGAGCAAGATTCAGCTGGCAAGCTTACGCCTAGGAGGCACTGCCTTGGTTTGTGGGAAGGCATAAGCCAAGCTGATATGAAAAGACATGGTAAGACATGGTAAGACCATCTCTGGCCTACATGCAACAAGCCATGATGAGTTGGTGAACTCTTCGATGGTTGAAAGGGCAAAGTGTGCAAGGGTACACTCAAGAATTTAGAAAGAGAGCATTGATTCTAGGGATCTCATTAGACTCACCAGAAACACTTTTGAAATACATTGGTGGTCTACACAACTACATGAGGCATACCATCCTCATGTTCAATCCCACTAGTATAGATGAGGTATCTATACAAGCTACTCATCTAGAAGCTAGAGGAAAGAATGGAAATCCAGAAGTTGGGGGACCATCCCAACCCACTGCAAGGAAGAGCAAGGAGAAAAGACAGCAGAAGTGGAAAGCAAGGAAGGCTAACGCTGCACATAAAAGTAAAGCTTCATGCACTCACTATAAAAAGGATAGACATGATGATGAGCATTGTTGGATTCTCCATCCAGAGTTGAGACCTAAGAAGTCCGAGGCCAAGAAGAAGAAGACTGCTGCAGCTATTCAGAAAGAGTTGGGGTCAGACTCAGGAGATGAAACAGCTATTGCAGCCACAGGTATAAAAGGTAAGAATTCTGAATCATCTACTAGAAATTCTGCTCAATCTATTATTGATGAAGAAAATGAGAGAAAAAGACATGAGCTTTTCCCTATTCGAGTTGTTTCCAAATATCAAAAGATTGATACTTTGTTTAATAGTGGCTCACAGGTAAATTTAATTTTTGAAGCAATTGTAAAGAAATTGGGATTAGCAACTACACCTCATAAGAAACCATACCCATTAGGATAGTTGAATGATAAAGCACAACTACAAGTGACTAGACAGTGCAAACTCAAGTTTTCTTTTGGGTCAGCATTTGTAGATGAGGTTGAGTTAGACGTAATTCCTTTGGATATATGTGGAATTGTTTTAGGAAGTCCTTACTTGTATGACAGAAAGGCTATCTTCTATAGAGCTGAGAACAAGTATCTACTTGTTAAAGATGGAATCGAATAATTTGTAAGAGCTCATAAGCTCAAGAATAATTATAGTCTCATAAACTCAGCGCAGATGAAAAGAATGATAAATTCATGCAAACAATTCTTACTGATGGTTGTGAAGGAAAAGAAACTTGATAAAACCAATGTATTTGAGGGTTGTAATGCTTAATAGCAAGCTGATATAGAAAAGGTTGTTTTAGAGTATGATGTCTTATTTCAAGAACCTAAAGGTTTGCCACCCAAAAAGGGAATAGTACATGATATTATTTTGCAGAAAGATGTTCCATTGCCTAACATTGGGATGTACAGGTTGTCTTCTTTAGAGAATGCTAAAATCAAAAAGCAGGTGCAGAAATTGCTCAAGAAAGGGTTCATCAGGCCTAGCACATCACCATGTGGGTCACCAATCGTTTTGGTGAGAAATAAAGATGGCTCGTGGAGAATGTGCATTGACTACCGAGCACTGAATAAGATAATAATAAAAAATCGTTATCCCCTTCCTCGCATAGATGATATTTTAGATCAATTGAAGGAAGCTTTTTATTTCACCGAGCTAGATTTGCACAGTGGATACCATCAGGTCAGGGTTGCAGAACAAGATGCATGGAAGACTGCTTTCAAAACAAAGCAGGGATTGTATGAGTGGCTGGTTATGCCTTTTGGCTTAGCTAATGCTCCTATTACTTTCATGAGATTAATGAATGATGTGCTCATACTTTTTCTTGATGATTTTGTTATTGTGTACTTGGATGAAATTATGATTTTTAGTAAAACATGGGAAGAACATTTAAAGCATGTTAAGCAAACACTAGATGTTTTGAAAAGAGAAAAAATTTAAGTTAAACTCTCAAAATGTGAATTTGGAAAAACATCTCTAAACTACTTGGGTCATATAGTAGGGGGTGGTGAATTGAAAATAGATCCCTCTAAAGTGGCAGTCATTGTAAACTTGCCTAAACCCAAATCTGCTACAAAAGTGAGAAGCTTCTTAGGAGTATCACAATATTGGAGGAAGTTCATTTCTAACTCTTCCTCAATTGCAGCTCCCTTACATGCTTTAACAGAATTGAATAGGGTGTTTCAGTGGGGAGGCAAACATCGGAAAGCCTTCGACACCTTGAAGGAAAAGATTAGTACAACACCTGTACTAGCAGTACCTGATCTACAAAGACCATTTGAGATCCAAACAGATGCCAGTGACTACGCCATGGGAGCAGTGTTGACACAGCACGGTAAACCCATATGTTACCATTCTGAGATTTTTAATCCTGCAGTAGTTAACTATCCTACATATGATAAAGAATTGTATGCATTAGTTCAGAGTGTGAAAAAGTGGAAGCATTACTTAATCCGCAAAGAGACAGTAATACATACTGATCATCAACCACTTCAATATTTGCACTCTCAAACTAAGCTGCAGCAATCAAGACAGTACAGATGGATGGGTTTTCTACAACAGTTTTATTTAGTCATCAAATATAAAAAGGGCATACATAACAAAGTTGCAGACATGTTATCTAGACCCATTATAAATGCATCTACCTTACTCAAGCATAATTCTGTACTACATGAAAGCTACATTAAACAATATGCTCAGGATATGGAATTTAAAGATGTATATGCAGCTTTTTGTCATGGAAAAAGAGTAGAAAAAGTGGATTATCATGTGATGGACAGACTCTTATACCATTGTGGGAAAATTTTCATTCCACAAATTGAGAGAACACACACTTCTCTGATATCAGGCCAGTTTGGGGTAGGTAAAAGAGTTGCACAGCTACAAAGGTATTGTTATTGGCCACAAATGAATGAGACAGTTTCTAGATATATAAGAGGGTGTGCTATGTGTGCTAAAATCAAGCCCAATAACAGAAAACTAGGCTCGTACACTCCATTGCCAATTCCTTCTCACCGTTGGGAAGGTGTTTCCATGGATTTTGTTGGAGGACTGCCTAAATCTAGGAAAGGTCATGATTATCTGTATTTTGTTGTGGATAGGTTCAGAAAAATGTGTATTTTGATACCTTGTAATAAACAAATTACTATTGAATAGACTGTAAAATTATTCTTTGAACATGTATGGATTCATTTTGGATTACCCACTTCTATTGTAGCTGATCGAGACACCCGATTTGTGGGTAAGTTTTGGTCAAGTCTATGGGAACTAATGGACACCAAATTGAAGAATAGCACAACTTTTCATCCGCAAACTGATCGCCAGACATAAGTAATTAACAGGACAATGATCCAGTTACTGAGAGGATATTGCAGCAAACATCCTAAGCTTTGGGATGAACATTTGTGTTATGTGCAGCATGCTTACAAGAGAGAAAGCATACTTTTACATAGAGATCTCCTTTTGAGACCTGTTTTGGTTTCACTCCAAGGTCTCCTTTGGATTTTGTCTTTGGTAAAGATACCATGGTTGATGGACACAATGATGTGGATAAGGCAACCAAGTTCATTGAACAGAACCAGGAGATCGACCAGGCAATACAGGAACAGTTGGAAAAGTGCCAAGCCAAATACAAGGCTAGGCATGACAGGAATTGGACGGAGCATAGATTTCAAGTTGGTGACCAGGTCTGGCTGTATATTAGCAAGGATAGGATGCAAGGTGAAGGTAAAAAGCTAAAGCCTATCAGTTATGGACCCCTTAGGATAATTGAGAAGATTGGTGAAAATGCTTTTTCTCTTGATCTATCAGCTTACATGCACATCTACTCAATCGTAAATGTAGATTGCTTGAGACTGTTTCAACCTTCAATGATTGATGACCCTAAAGAGCAATGTCAGTTTCCTTCTATCGATGACCTGCTACCTGAATATCTTAATGAATTGCAGGAAGACACAGTGCTCGACAGGAAGGTGAGGAGAGGGGAAACGTGTAATACCTCAGGATTGGGCTCAAAGGTTTGAAAGCCGAGCAGTGCAAAATGGATTGAGATTGGGCAAGTGAGAAAGCAATACCCTCACTTAGTCGATGCTTGAAAACCAACTTTTGGTGGTCTAAAATATTTTCAGTGGGAAGGTCATGATCCGAATTGGATACATGAAGAAGAATCAAAAGAACCATGGCTATACCAGGTCGGGACAGACTTCAAAGAATTCAAAACAGTGTTAAAAAACACCTCAAACCAGTGGCAGTTAGCAGTCAGAATGGAATGACGAGGACCTCGGTCAAAGCGCGCTGACCGAGGCCCATGGAGACTACACGAGAGGTGAAATTAGCCCTTGGGAGGCATAGATTGGGAAACAACGGAGGTTTTTGATGCGCGATTAGTTCTTAATCGTTGGGCAAAAACCCTCAAAATGGAGAAGCCTCGAGCGCTCAGACGCATGGAGAGCTGGGAAAGCTATGGGACAAAAGGCAAAAAAGTGCTAAAGGACAAGGAGGGATCCGCACTCCGAAAAACCAGTTGTATCGATCAGGGGCTCCTTGGGCGGTAAGTAGTTTTGGAGAAATTGGAGCGATCCCACTCAGTGATCAACGCGTGGGACGTGGAGGAGAGAGAAAACCGTTGCTCATCACACGCTAACGGTTGAGCAAGTCAACCACGCGAAATGAGCGGATGACGTTGGATCTGGGGGGATCCAGATTTGACAGTTGACATCGCACCCGACAATTAGACCAGATTTAACAAGGGAATAAGCCGTGATTTAGAAGGATTTGAGGTCTGCTTTCACCGCCACGGTGGAGGAAGACTCATTCCATGATGTAACTGAAGAATTGAACCGATGAAGCAGGCTCACGCTGTTTATAGGAGGACACATGGCCACTCCCTGTGAGCTTGATGATGATGCCGAACATGGAACTCCAAGCACAGCTACAGTAGGCGATTCGACGGAGGTGGAAGAGGAACTGAACAGAGATGGGAACGAATGGCTCTAAAGCCATGAACAGAAGACAGAAGACACAAGAACCTTGAGTGGAGGATGGAGCACACGGAGAGGAAGACAAAAGACAGAGAAGCAAAAGCAGAATGTAAGACAAAGGGCCGAGCTGACCAAAGGCAGCATCGAGCACTAGAGAGCTTGAGAGATTTTAAGCCATCCCAGAGAAGATCTATCTGAACTAAGCACAACATTGGGCTCTCTCCATTGTAGACCAAAGAGGTCAAAGAGTTGGTAGGCAAAAGAGTTGGTGTACTCCAGTGGCTTGGGGAATCCAAGAACCACCCTGCCAAGAAAACCTGTTTCAAGAGGCTCATATTGAGTCCCTGCATTGTAATTCTCTGCTTAAGACACAATAAAATAAGGCCACCACTAAGAGCTGGACTGGAGATGTAGCCTCGGAGGATAGGGTTAACTCCTTATTAATTTCTTGTGTTCTTGTATTTGCTTTCTGTATTTCTCTATTGTCTTTCCATTTCAAGTGTCTGTGTATTTGCAATTTGATCGATCTGTTGCTTAAATAACATAAACACACACAGCAACATATGAGTCTGTAATACCTTTATTCAATAAATTGCTAACTAAGGTCACTCATAGGGTGATTATCAGATCAAGTGAATATCATATAAGTAAATACCGAATGTATTTTTATTGGACAAAAATACTTGCAGGCTAGGTAATATGAAAAGGTAAGGTGACACTCTCGTCTAGTATTTAAAATACCAATGGTTTCCACCGACGCCAAAATCTACAGATAGATCTGACCCGAGGATATTTGTGGGCTCTTTTAATGAAGCGACCAAAATGTGGGAAAAAACCAAAGTTGGGGTCGTCCTCTTGAGTTCCATTGCTGCCAGCTCATTTTCCCAACGTCGTCAAGATATGAAATTATTTAGTTGAATACACTACATGTTTTGTTGGATGGGTGTGAGTTGATATAGTAAAAACAATCATGGGAACTGTGAAGCTCCTGTATACTAATGATGTCCCCCCATAGATTGTACTATAGTACAGTACTGTGTTAAACGTACTACTGTGTTAAATAAATTAATATTGAGCTATTGTTACAGAATAAAAGGATAAAATTTTGAACTAATAGTGTTCTCATGAATTAAAATAAATATTATTTAAAAATAATAAATTTTAATAAATAATGGGAAAGTTTAGATTATTTTTAAATATTTTAGGTCAAATGAAAAATAATAATTTATCACTATAAAATTCATTGCAATATATCTTACTTATAATAAAAAAAATATTTAAAAATAATAAAAAGAAATAGAATTGAGATTACCATGAAGTGAAGTATGGTGTTAACTAACATTGATTTTTCTTATCAGAAAACATAATTATTATTATTTTTTAAAAATAAATTTGGTAAATCAAAATACCTTAGAAAATATTAATAAAATCAAATTTCTCCATTATCACCCTGAAATATATTAATAAAATCAAATTTCTCCATTATCACCATGAAATATATCCCGTTGCTTGCTAAAGATCACATACCAATGACTTAGCAAATTGAAAAAGTTTGAAAGGATACAATATTCCTATCCCTCACTGACTTTGCAACGAAAACCAAAATCCGAATTCAAATGGCATCCTCTAAACATCCCGTAAGAATAACGGGCATGCAGTGTCCGCGTTGAAGGCCACAAGCTCGAGATGAATCATCCCAAACCCTAGATAAACAGAGCGCGAAGCTATCACCCATTATAGATGTCGTAGACGATTCTCTGAGTTTGCCTAGAGGGTCCACAAACATTTCATAACACAGAGTCATTAGCTAGCAATGGCAATGGTGCTGAAGAACGAATATGGTTAGGAAGTAATGGAAATGGTAGAGAAGAGCAGATAGAGCACTAACTCTCAGTTTTACTATAGAAAAATATCTTCATATCTTTCTTAGTAATGAAAATTTCTTATGAAAGTAGAGAAACCTATAAGATAAAAAATTGGTATCATCTCAATATTCAATAAAAATTAACATTTTTATTATTTCAATTATATAGATTAATAAAAATTATATTTATCCTTTTGCTTTTCAATTTTTTTTTATAATTCCCATGAAGTCTTCCTTCAATATGGATAACAGTTAAATAATTCGAATTAGGGGTTAGTTCAGTATGGTAAAGGGTTACATTTTTCTCTGAAAAAAAGTGTTACATTTGTGTACTGCCATCTCGAGTATAAGCGATGTTATAGTTTAGCAAATATTTGTCATCTTCGATGACTAAATTTAGAAATGATTGACATCGGCAAATTTCATCCTCTCCTTCTTGTCTGTCACATTCATGTAGATATTGGCATGGTGATAGTGAAAATGAAGAGAATCCGAGACAAAATTTAAAAGTTAGTATTAAGCTCTTTTGAGAGCTTGTCAATAAGTTAGCCACTGCACATTCTATGGATTCTCACAATCTGTTGTACAGATTCCAGAAGGAACGTACACCGGCAATAATTGGAAAATAGCAGTGCGCGTGAATAAGAAATGAAAATCAAAGAGCTGCAGGTCACCATCCAGTTTTACGAATTTACTTTTGGGAATGCCCCTTCTCAATTCTACTATTAGCACTATAGCCCGTGAAGACCCTATTCCGGCATCGATGTGACAGAAGCTTTATTCATCGCCTTTAGAAGAAAAAGGTTTCATATAACCATCACAACATTTTTTAAGAAATTCAGACTCAATAAATGCTTTATCTCTTAAGAGCTTTGCTTATCAAATTATTCTGAGAAATTGTTGATGATCTACCAATTACACGTACAAAATACTTGAAACAATATTTTTTTTTGACTCAAAGAATGTTTCTTTATCATAATATATAAGTTTGAATGCTTATTTCAAAGAACTTTTAGAAACTCAATTTATGTATACATTTAAAAATCAGCTTAGATGATCACAAACAATAATATCATCTAAAATTCTATCATGGAATTTCAGGAATGAATAAAAATATTATATCTTATGTTATCATCTAATTTCAGAGATAAATAAAAATATTATACCTTAGCATTTCAGAATGTAATTATATCATGAAAATTTAGAAATAAATAAAAATATTATATCTTATGAAATGTGAAAAATAAATAAAAATATTATATCTTATCATCACGAACATATATGATGAATACAATTCCAAACACTAAAGACAACACGTGTACTGACTTAAAGAAACCAATCGTAGCGGGACTACCCTCTTAAATAACTTGCCGATGGGCAACTCCTATTTTATATACCATAGAAAAGTAAATGCGAGGCATTTAGCTTTCGCATTCTGAGTGATAGCACCCGAATCGAGATAGCAGCCTGGAGAGAGAGGGTGAGAGAGCGAGAACTAAATCCCTGGCATGTCAGGCAGCATTTACTTTTCTATGATCTATGAAATAGGAGTTTCCTATAGTCACCGTTCTTTTCGTTTTTCAAAGAACTCAGAAATGTAATGGCGGAGTTGAAAAGCGCTCTACTGACGAACTGGTAGCTCGGCGTGGACGGCTTCAGAATTTCCAATATAGTACACTACATATGGACTCCCGTGATTGTGTTTTCCCAGGTAAGTAGTTATCACTATTCCATTATCATGCGCGTCACGTTCCACAGTTTTCTTAATATCACACATACTATGCGCGCATCTAAAGTAGTTCCTGCAGGCAAACAATTGATTATGCAGTCAGGAAATGTGAAATAACTAGGCCTACTCACAATAATTTGAACAAAAGGCTTTGTATAACATAAACACCTCGGATTGGGGCTGTTCTTCACGAATTTCCTGCCGTACTTGCGCCATTTGTAACCGTCATCAAGAATATCAGTTTCGGATCTGGTCCGAAAGGCATATTTGACAGCTTGTTCGGCCTTTCTTTTCCTGTTATTAGTCTCAGGACTCCTGTTCAAATATATAATATGATAGTTAAATTAATTAGTTAATCCGTTCGTATGGGTGAAGACATATGCTCCACGGTCTGTTCATAAATTAATTATAAACTCGGAATTACTCTGGAAACGATGATCAGGTACCACTATTAATTTAAACTGGAATCCCAGTAAACTTTAATGTATTAGAGATATCAGTATGATATTAAATATATCAACATGATCATAGTATTAGACCATTGAAATTGAGCGGGCAGAGTAATTAGGGACAACACAAATCACATATTCATACACCTATTCATTTATACACTGTATTTTTTTAATTGATTATAATAATTACATATTTATTGATTTTTATAAATCTGGATTTAAAAAAAAAATAGATTTAAGATTTAAATGTGATATAAATATCAGAAATAACCACATCTAAAATAACAAATAAAAATACTCACTAATAATTTATAATACACATGACATATGAGATAGAAACATTACTTCCAACACAATAATCATGAACTAAAAAACTTAGTAATAAAAAGAAAACCGGTTCTCCCAATGAAAGTCTAAACACTTATTATCTGAAAATAAAACTTTTACCTAGGGAAACCCTATATAGATAGATCTCAGACATAACACAGACATTAAACAAACACTTACATTATCTGCAGAGGCTCGTAGGTTTGGATAGCACTAGAAATGTGATCGGAACGATTTCCCTGGATGCATGGTGGATTAATCGAAGAACAGCGCCCATATTCATGTGGGGTACTCCCAGGGCTGAGGGTATTAAAACTGTTTGCTTGATCACCCGCATTCTCAGTTGTGCATGAATGGTCGAGTTCCTCCTCCAGAATAAGAAAGTCCAAAGGTTCAAATGGTTGGATCCCTTGGTTCATGTACTGCAAACTGTTTGGCTCAGAATGGCCAGGTCTCGAATCAAACTTAGCCATCGCAATTAACTCAGCTGTCCCTTTGAAACTCAGAATACCGACTTAAAATCTTAGAAAAATTGGGGCGCCTATATCATACAAGAGATACGAAGAAGAGCTTTAAAGGATTGCTTCGTGCAATGGCCCGCCTTCCCGGCAACTGAGAACGTCCTATTGTGAGTTGCGTCCTGAAATTGGTAATAGATGTTGCCTTTCAATTTCTGCCCAACGAGCGGTCTCTGGTCTTACAGAGAACGGTCTTGGTGGGCCGATTTAGTACGATTCTGATGTTTTAAGCAGAAAGTTCAGATAAACGAAAGTAGCCAGGACAATGACCTTGGCCAAACTCTAAGAATCGTCAACACAATTTACCAACATTAAATCGGGTTCTTCATCCACCATGTGCAAGTAAATAACAGTTTTACTTTCACTGAAGCAAATCCCTGAAGCGGCCGTAACCTAATGTCACAGACGTTTTGGGGAAGGCTTCTATCCAGCTCAGGGAGCGGGCTTTTGATATGGGCATCTATCCAAAATCCATCTTGTCTACAGCTTGTGGCTGTACTTCTTTTTGACATTTATGTCGGACTTCTAGTTTCGAACTTGTATTCAAAAGGTATCCCAGTGATATAAATTAATAATATCTTATCACAACATTTATGTGTTTGTGTTATTTAATTTATAGGTATTTAATAGTTGTGATTTATGTTAGAATAGGGGTTTATCATTTATTATTTTAAATATAAAAGATATTTAATAAATGTTAGTGTAAAATTATTTTAATAGCAGATTTAGTCAGTCCCTCAAATTTTTTGAGCTGATAATTTTTTTTTAAGAATGAATATAATTTGTGAAAATTTATTTGGGCATAAAATAGTAAGATTACTTAAAATATTTAACTATACAAATACTATTTTTTTAAATTTCTTTATATAGTGTATATGTAGTTTTCTTAATTTCCAATTATTTTATTTCTTTATAAAGTTGATAGATTATGTTTTTTGATATGGAGAGGGAAAATATTATGTTTTTCATATGTACATGGAAATATTTTATTTATGATTGAGAGAAAAAGTGAAATACTTTTACTGCTTTTTCCTAGTACTTTTAATTAAACAAATCAGATAAGTGTATTCATTTTTTATTTTTTTATTATATCTAACATTAAATATTTTATTTATGGTTTAGAGTGACTAAAGTATTTTTACCACTTCTTATTGAGATCATTAATATTTTTTTATTTAAATATATTTTTAGAAAGGACACATGTCAAATCCAAATTGAACATCGACATACTTACACATCTCTCATACTGAATTGTGGAATGACCCTCTAGACTCAATAAGATATTATTTTACTCATTTTAATTTACAATTTCACTGTAATATATGCAGCCTACCATTTTTTATTTAACATCTTTATAAATTCATCTACATTAATTCATCAACTTTAAAAATTTACAAATGTATGACACTTAAATAATCACTGTACATTCATAATATAGGGCAACCATATAAATATTTAATAAAATTCATGTTAAAAACAATTTATATAAAAACCTTAAACAATCCATATAAAGAGTTAAATAATTAATATAAAATTATAATCAATTTTTGTTCACCCATTAATAATGTCATAATTAAAAAAAATAGAATTAATAATCATTTGCTGAGCTACTTTATGTAATATTGAAGATGAAACTGAAAATCACAAACACACATCATAAATTAAAATGATGGAATAATTTCTCTTTGATTTCACTCGTTGCATCATATATTCTTATCTTTTAAGTCTAGAGCATCCATAAATTTGTAATTTAGAAAAATAAAATTCTTATTTCAAATTAGACCAGGCCTATCTCGTTGGCGCTCGATCGCTTAATTTCTGTATCAGTAATTTAACAAGCAATTTGGCATGAGAAATGCAAGCTAGGGTTTTATTTTATAATCCAGAGTTCTACCGACGTTCCATGGAGAACCCAGCGGTGGGGGTTACGTCTCCCTCCTTGAGTTAGTTGCCAACAAAGGTGTTAGGAAGCAAAGCAACTTCGGGGGTTGTTTGGCTATCCATGGAGAGGGTGTAGCAATGGAGGACAGTGGCAAAGCCTCGAGGAATCAACCTTGTCTTTGAAATCGACAAACACTCGTAAAGTTGGAAGCGTTGTCGTGGAATTCTGAAAATGATTCAAATGTTAAAATTTATGAAACTTAGTATAATATTATGGGATATGTGCAATAGATGAAAGATACTTGGAACAATGCATTAAAAAAGTGGAATATGGCATTGTATACACAGACCAACGACAACACTCCTCGGAATGCAGAATCCAAGAAGCCCGAACAACCCTGTTCTGGCATGTTCGAAAATTTTCGGAAAGCTAAATGTTAATGAAAATCACGTCTCCACAGAAGAAACATTCGATTATCATGTATCTGGTCACAGATGAAACCCATGGAACATTTAAATGCTTCAACTGTCATCGTGTGAATTCCCCTGTGCATCTGACTACATATTATGCTGAAAAAAGAAGAAACGTAAATGGAGCCAAAATTGGTCCAACGACCTGCGGGACATAACTTCAGTAACCTTAGCAGCATTAAGGAACCTTACGCAGTAGAAATCTGGAGTCGCAGCTTTAAATGTCTGTACACAGTAACTAAGCAAAAAATGAAATGAACAGGCAACGGAGCTAGTGGCCACGATGGTAACGCCCATAATGCTGGCCGTCAGCTCAGGGTTCTGTCAATGGTAGGCTAAGGTTACATGAGTATGAGCAACTGACTTTTGTCATAACTTTGGTGTAACCATAAACAACAAAATTTTATTTTACAGCTAGTATTTAACAGTCTGTATAATATATAGGGTTCCTTGGCCACTATTATTCTAATAAAATGATTACGGAATAAAACATGTCTATCGGTTTCAATCATTAAAGAATATTGTAGATCTACTAATATATTTAGTGTTTAGTCGATAGTATTTTAGATCTGTTTGTTTGATATAGATTGTGAAATTTTCAGTTATTCGACAGTGGTATTGCGAAATTTTAAGTTATTTAACAGTGTTTTGAAAAATTGAGAGACAATAAAATGGTGCAGATTTCATAATTATGATTTTGTATTTTTATTATCAAATTTTAAATCAAATTAATTGAAAAATATTTTTTTTAAATAAAAATTTTTAATATGTTTTTTTAAGTATATATATAAAGGTTTTATTCGTTTATAAAAAATTAAGTATATGTATATCAAGATGCAAGTAGTTGTACTATAGAACATAAGCACAATTAGAAACACAATCCACAATTTAATAGGCCAAAAGCACCAAAAGACAAATAGAACAAGTAGAACAAGTGTAACCATGCTCAGTGATTAGAGGTAATAGAGACACGATTATCCGCTCGAGTCTCTAGAGGAAGACACACTCCTTGAAATGAGCCATCCATATTTCCAATTTTTCCATGTTTTCCAAACCACCATGATCCTTTTCTTAACATGCCATTGAAAGTAATGCAATTGGTTGAGTGTGACAATAACATCTTCATGTTCTTCCTTCCTAGCCTTACAGTAAATTGCCAAACTATGCATGATAGACTGGACCAGGTTGTGACAAGCATCAGAGAACCATCATTGCTCGCCATCATCCCTTGTACGCAAAGACCAATGCTTCTTGCCTTGACCACTAACTCTAGCCCCACATGTCACACTGTCGTGCTTGCCCTTCCCTGTTGCACACCCACCATGAGCTCCTCTCGAGCCACCCCTGCCACCATCGGCCCCCAAGGGCACCCAACCCATTCTTCGAGTGGTTCTACCACCCCTCCTAAACCAGTAAGACACCTAGTGAAAAACTGCCACCTTCAAATTGTTACGACACCCCCTATCTCACGAGGTTCCCCTCAGCTCAGGATTCGAATGAGAATTAAGCAGCATAGGTCAAATCGTGAAAGCCTTGGGAAATTCTTAAAAGATAGGAACACCACCAGACATTGTCATCTCCCAACACACCGACACACCCATGAGAGCAACAAAGATGCTCGAATTAGCCAAACAACTTCTGCGACGAGGAACTATCGACCTACTCTCTCAAGCTTGTGGAATTACAGATGAAACCACAACTAGACAACACACCAACGAGACCAAAGTGTTATCGACTCCTCTCCCAATGGAAGCATCAAGAAGCCAAGATGGAGGCCAGCAACTCGACACCCAACCAGAAACAGACTAGGAGTGAACCCTGCCAGAAAACCGGTTACTGCAAACACGTTAATACAATTTCCCCACAACCACAAGCCCCAAAATCAGCTTACCCAATAGTGGGTCACAAACGTCCACCAAAAAGCCACAAAAATAAGAAAGCCTAGAAGAAGGCCCGTTAACAAGAAACATAAACACCCCCACAGACTCATAAGGGAGAGAAAAAGATAATTAACTACCAGCACAGGAAAAGCCTCAAAGTTCAACATGATAACCATACACAATTCACTCAAACCTCTCAATAAAATAGGAAACCATGCACTAAAAAGGAAACTTAGCTTTTTTGTAATATGGAGACTGACGAGGAGACAACATCGACAAAATCCCCACCATTCCCAAACAAATCACAAGCCAGAGAAATGTGTGATACTACCATATCTTGGTCTTGAGATAGCTAACCACCAAATTGTGTGATACTACCATATCTTGGTCTTGAGATAGCTAACCACCAAATTGACACAACATAATGGCAAACCTGAAGATCGATAATTATCATATACCAACGGCTCTCAATACCAAAAGACGAATTGAAACATCACACCTCGCACCGTACTGCAAATGTAATAGGAAGATGAGCTGACTGACCTCCATACCATCTACCAAATGTTCGCCATCATGTCGCACGTGTCAAAATAGTCTCAATGTTCATAACCCGTCCAGAAAAAGTGTATGTATTTTAAAATCTCAATTTTATATAAAATTTCTTATAAACCTAAATATTAAATTATATATCATATTAATTTTTATATCTTCTAAAATTGAACATATATTTTAATATATTTATCTTACACTGCTCCAATCAAATGCCTACAAATATCAATATTTTATTTTATAGTAATAAAACAATATATTCTATTTGAATATATGTTTTTTGATATTTAATTGGATTTTACATAAAATTGATACCGTTTCAAATCAATTTTCAAAATTTTTAAAATTTTAATTAAAAAAATAATCTACAATTTTAAAATGTTTTATTTTTATATAAAAATGTATTATAAAAATATTTAAATTATAACTATAATTAAAATGAGGTTTTTTAAATAATCCATATCTTATAGGAAATTCCATACCTTACTTCCTATAAGATGTACGTTACATTTAGAAAATTTGTAAATACCATTTATCAATTCCATACATATCTTCGGATAATCCTATGTAAATGATCTCTTTAAACACAAATGTAACTATTAAAAGATTTACATACTAACTCTTTCGCATTTAAACAAAAAAATAACTTACGTATTATGGTCAAAGAATTTACAAACTAATCTTTACAGAAAGAGTATTTATTTTTTGTAAATAATGTGACAAGGACCGTTACCGTGTTTTGTATGTTTATAATGATCCGATTTATTGCAAAATCTGAATATGCTCTGTCCAAAACAAAATCTAAAATTTTATTAGTTTATGTCTAGTCTTTCTCTTTCGAAATTATATACTAATATATACAGTTATCATTCTCACTGAAGTTGTGCGGAAGTTACACTAAATTGACAAAGTGGCCGACTCGTAGAAAGAATTCAAATTCAATCATGCTTCCGTGTACTAATTGGTCTTGCTAGTTATATTGACTTCAAATTCACTCAAACTTCCTTTAATTAAGTGTTCTTTCTACTGAAGTTTCTGTTCATGGGCGGTGCAGGTGGAGCCATCTGATCTTCTCGAAATATTTTCTTTGACTATCAAATTCTTATTGACTATCAAATTCTAAAGAAGATTAAGGTAAACATGATGCGAGAGTTTTCAAGATATAGCATCTTTTTACCATCGACTACCCTCGTGGCATTTTGTCTTCCCAAGGTTTTAAAAGTTTGCAATGGCTAACTTGAAAAGACGCTCATTATTAAGAGATTAAAAATAATGGGTTTAAAATTAATCTAAGTTTTTCCCTTTTGTATAACTCTTTAAATATAGCAAGTTGTTTATCCAGGTATAGAAATTAAGGATAAATACAGATAAGATTCTCAGATAATTTTTAAAATGAATTTATATGTATACTTTGAGTGAGTTAATCGTTAATAATATGTTTTTCTTGCGAAAAAATTATCTCTTCGCATCCTAAGTGGGTTAGATAGATTTCCTTTTTGGCAATGTCATCGGAAAGAGTGATTTTTTTGTAAATGGTAGTTTTAGCTTTTCTCTCCTCTAATGTTATTCGTTTTTGATATACTGCCTTTAATTTGTTTGTCTCTCTTTTATTTGATATGGTTTATATTTCTTCCTATAAAGATTTTTTTTTGTAAATGGTAATTTTATTTTTTCTTTCTTTTGTTTAATGTTTTTTTTAATATACTGCATTTAATTTGTTTTTGTTTGTTATTTAGTTACATTTCAAGTTGTTTGTCTCTCTTTTATTTCATATTGTTTATAGATGTTTTTTATAAATTGCACTTATTTTTTTTGTACTTTTTATTTAAGTACACTTATCATGAATGTTAGAGCATTTTTGTTGGCGTGCCTCTCTTTTCTTTTATATCATGTTGTTTATTTTTTTTTTTGCAGATTTCCTTAAATTCTTTGCATACTTTATTTAAGTACATCATTTTTGTGGGCCAACACATATTTTAAACTTATTGATTTCTTTTTGAAAGTTTAAAAACATGTTTCCAACATCTATAAACATAGAGATCCATCGTTCAAAATATAAACTTTTAGCTATAAAGCAACACAAATGGGATGCACGTGGAGTGATTTCAATGGGTATCGTTGTACACTTGTGTTAGTACCTAGTGAGTAACTTATCACACTCGACACGATGGGTTCATGGGTTCAAAATTCCATTTAGCAGGGGTACATTAGAATTCCCATTAGGCATACTTTGAAATTTCCTCTATGAAATTTGAGGCTAAAGTACATTAATATACACATTTTTGAAGTTCATTTTCATGTACACACATTTTGTAAGATGGAATTTTATATTATTGCCTTAATGATCCTACTTGGGAATACAAGCGTTGAGAGTTTGGGTAGTAGGAAGGATCATTATTTATTAGAGCTAAGTTGCTCTCTTGAAGACAATAGTGGACAATATTCATTTTTGGTAATATAAATAAAGAGTTGAATTTTTGGAGATGGTATTTTTTGCTTTTATTTTCTTTATTTAATGTTTTAGTTTCTTTGTATATTGTGTTTAAATTTTTTGAATTTGTTATTTAAGCATGGCTATCAAGTTATTTGTCTCTGTTTTATTCCACATGTTTATATTTCTTCATAAATTGCACATAAATTCTTTGTACTTTCTAATTAAGTACATTTTTGGTATTAGGGCATTTTTGTGTGTTACCACATTGTAAATTTATAGGTTTTCTATGTTAGAGGAAAGTTTTATTATCTATAAAAATAGAGATCAGCAATTCAAGAAAGTCAACCATTAGCTATGAAGCATACACATATGGAATATAAGTGGAGTAAATTTATTGTAAAACAATGTACACCTTTGTTGATACCTAGCGAGTAGCTTACCACATTAGATACAATATGTCCATAAATTTAGAATCACATGTACCCTTGCGTATATGGTAATGCCTCTAAGCATACTTGAAATTTCCACAATGAAATTGATGCAATAATGTGTATTTATAATACATGAGATCAATTCTCTAAGAGATTTTTTTCCTTTGTATCTAGTAGAATCAACAACTAGGTTGATATTGCGCTCACATGAAACAACCTCTACTCCAATTACTACCACTATAATACCTAGTTTGCTACATATTGTCATTCCATAGGTACAAGTGAAATGGGAGGATTTGAACATCCAACCACTTTACACATAACACTTCATCTTCATGACGATCGCCAGTTGAGTTGTCCCCTAGGGCTAACACTTTGGGAGATTATTATCAAGTACCAATAAATCATATAATATGACTAAGGGTAGGTAATCTTCCTTATATATGATTGTAAAAAATCGATCAATTTCTACTGTTGGAAACCTTGAGATATATTGAAGAGATACAAGTTATCCCAATGGGCATGTTGAAGTGGTTGAGTGTTGTGACTTACAAGTAGGAGGTCCCATGGTAAACTATTTGAGCTATCTCCCATTGTATATCTTATTGGGACTCACTAGATGACATTCTTTGGTTAATTTTCGAAAAACTACAACTAGCCATCCTACCTTTGGTACTATCCAAAAAACTAAGGGAGGCACCTGCGTTCCCCTAAGTTGTGTATTCCATTAGGAAAAAATATTATTGAGATATAACACTTGAAATTTTCTTTTTATTATTTAGGAATTTCCTTAGTATAACAATGTTTTGATAGTTGAAAAAATGATGTTTAGAAGTTGATGAAAGCCTTCCTAGACAATCATGAGGGACGTGTGAAAAAATAATACTTATGTGGAGTTCATCATGTTGATGTCAATATTTAGTGACCTAATAGGTCGACTAAACTTGACCCATGATTTCCATTAGAATTGAGAACAAAATCACTAACATAGAAGATAAAACAATAAGCTCATTTCCCTTGTATACAAAGTATAATAGCTCATTTAAAACCTCCACTCGCCATCATTCCTCATTCAAAACTTCAATGAACCCTTAATTGCATATTTGCAATGATCATAGATAATAATTGATAGTAACTTAGTAATATTTTGTGGGTGGTGATAATAACACTACCCGATCATTTAGTGACACTCAAGGCCCTATGATGAACAAAATTCCTAAGGTAGAATTGAAGAAGTTTAAGGGATTTTAGACAACATTTTTCTCTTCAAAGTACTACTCATGAACATCTAAATCTCCAAGTGTGTGCCTTTAACTTGGATAGGGAGAAGCTATAGTTGACCTACAAAATCCAATGGAAGAAATATGATGACTACATTACTCATGGGACTAGGTTGTGGAGGAAACATAAATGTGAGATTTTAATTTGATACCCATTTTTTTTGTAATGTTAATCATATTGTGCCAATGCATCACAAGGAATGAATTTAAGGAGTTCTTTAAGGACCATTAATGAGTTTTTTAAGGAGGGTATGATTAATGAGTTCCTCAAGTAACAATTTATTAGTGCTCTTGATGAGGTGATCAAACCATGAGAAAAGATGTCCCACATAGCTACTTAGTTTGAGGCCTCAAAAATAGCTAAATAGCATAAGTGATGGTCACAACATAGAACAAATAATGCGAGTATTTTCCATTATAACATCCCTTTTTTCCCTCCAGCTTCGTTGTGACCCCCTTAGATATTGAATTTGACCATATACAAAGATAAATAACACCATCATCTCTATATATACTACAAGCATGATGGCGTATATGTAAGGAATATAAATTATTTGTAATACATATGACTCAATTGGGCACAACCATGGAAATTTCAAAGGAATGGATGACTATATAGGATCTAATTTCTCTCCATGTTTTTTTAGGAATTATAGCTCCTCACACATTAAAGTTGGTTTAATATATAAATCATGGTAAGGTGATTGTCTTAATATACAAAGACAATACCCACAATTTCATCCAACATCAAATAATAGAAGAAACGCATTATTATGTACATAGAATGCACACTTTTTAAATCCTAACAACTAATGGAGGTATTATGAAATGTGGTGGTAACTGTGGGAATGTGAAACCATAATTTGGGGATTGTTCCATAAAACTTAACATGATATTTGTTGAGATATGTGGTTTTAATATAGTTCTCAGAATATAATGGTTTTGAACATCGAGCCTTATTATAACTCATTTCAGAGTCATATATAAATTTCAGTAGAGAGTGAAATAAATACTCTCTTAAAGACCTCTAGTCTGATTTAGTAGAATTCATGAATTCTCACCCTAATGAAAATATCTTAAAGAAGTGCCACTGAAATATTATTACCCAGCGTAATTCCCTTTATATCCTAGAAGTGTATCTATCGGAAATTAATCCTAATTTATTTTTGTTTTTGGATAAACATCACCAAATATTTCAAGTACTCTATGTCTTCACACACCTTTTGTCGAGTATGTGTTATATTCTTTGCATAGCCATCTCCACACATTATACATCACATTGGGTGTAGTAGGGGATCATTGAGGGGTGATAACCCCTTGTTTCGGGGGTTTATCGGGGTTAGGGGGGTGTACCCATGTCTTTTTTTTTGGGAATTTCTTGCATCTGTTTTTGCTAGTTTTGGACACAAAATTTTCGCCTTCTATGGTTTTGTGATGCATCGTGATTTTTCACATTGTTTTGTAGTTTTAGTTAAAGAAATATGGTTGTACTCTAATCCGTGCAAACATATGGGCATATTATCGATTCCACATGATATATATTGTATTGTAATAATGTACAAAAGAATATATTGAAAAAATATTACTAGATTTCCTTGTTTGGGTTTTCAAGGTAAAATCATTGTATTAATATGTGTATTTTCCATCACATATTTTCTGATTCTTTAAAAAATAATTTGTAGCAATCAATTTTACAAGGTTAAGACCTATATTTTCTATAAAAGCAATTTAATCTTTAAAGGGATGCCTTCGTGGCTAAGGGGTTTGGCTCAAGCCTATGCTAGACCATGTTAGAGTGAAATATATACAAAAAATATTATTGTGGTGAAAGGAAATGATACGAAGTTCAAATATAGATATTGATAAATTCAATAGGTAGAGTTTTAATTTTTGGATGCTAAAAGTGAAATATTTGTTGGTGGATAGAGACTATTGCGTCTATATCAATCTGGGTTCTAGACAGAGGGGATGCTAACAAAAGACTACACCAAGTTAGATCGAAAGAAAAAGAGCATAATAAAAGCATGTCTCTCAAATTCATTATTATTGAATTCTTCCTGGGAAGTTATAAAAAATAATTATTGGAATATATTAGGGGCTTTGTATCAGTATAATTCCTTAGTGAAGAATTTCTTCTTTCATGAAAAGTTGCATAACCTAAGGTAGAACGATGGAGACTTGGTGATAGAGCATTTTATTGTCTCCAATACTGTGGTAAGTTAGCTATTATCTATTGATATTAAGGTTTTAGATGAAGATAAGTGAATCTGTTTTTGTTTCCTTTACCAGACTCATGGAATTGCTTGTTCGTTTCCATAAAAGGTAATGCAACTTCTTTAACTTTCAATGAATAGTATCAACCTTGTTATTGGAGGAATGTGACAAAAAAACATGGAAAGTTAGAACATTGATGTCTTTCCTATAAGATAATTCTCATGGAATACAAATAAAAATAATTCCTCTAGTGGGAGATCTAAATCTGGAGGAAGATATAAATCTTGAATTGAGGCTTTTGTGATTGATATCAAGTTTGAGAGAATTATTCGGCGTAAATCACATGATATTTATTTTGTTGACGTGTTTCGAACCAACCAATGTGGTTCATCATCAGGACAAGTTGAAGAATCAGATCCAGCTTTGCATGTTAAATAGTGAGAGCAGAACCTCCAACGGCTATAATTCTAGATCAGGTAACGGTTAAAATGACTAACGGCTAAATTAGACTGGGAAATGGTTAGATGAATAGGACCATGGGCATAACCATACTTAGTAAAGAAGTAAATTTAACTATTTATTAAAATAGAAGTCAAATGGATATATTAACCAAAGGTTTTACTTATTATAAAAATTATATTATATTATATATATATATATATATATAGATATATATATATAGTTAGCTAAAAAGGTATAACTATTTAAGGTCATGTGATTTACGCCAAAAAATTCTCTCAAGATATAAATCTCCTAGAAAGGTCAATAGGTGTTGAAATATGGCAACAAGAATATTCCAATTTAATTTGTCCTTGAATTAAATTGTGAATTAAAATTGGATTTAGTCTTAACAACTACTTGGAAATAATTAATTAATTTATTTTAAATTAATTAGTTGGAGAAATTCAAGTTAGAAGTCTTTCTGAAGTCATGCAAGAGTTATCCCTTAAATTAAGGAGATAAGATTGAGTTATATTTGAGCTGTAATTAGCTAACTCAGTTTACTGAGTTAAGTCCATCTAAATTAGTTCCAAACTATTTGAGGAACTAATAGTGAGTTAACAGTCAGTTGATGCATTCATGCACTCAACTAGTGCTACTCCAGTTAAATGAAGATTCCCTCATCAGGAACTCACGCATGTCTATTCTGGGAAAGACCTAGTTGAGATTAATGTTCAAGGGTAGTGTACTATTAGTTGAATGTATTTTCTCATGGTGAAAACTCATGCATGTAGTAAAGGATTCATCCTTGAGGATTGAGCAATTTTGAAGGCTTGTTTTCCACTTGGTAATAGGAAAATCATCCACAAGGAACAACGCAAGGAAATAGGAGCTTGGAGGGCAAAGAGGAATGCTGGAGAGAAGCAAAGATTGCTTGTGAGCATCTGTGAGGATTTACTGAGAGCTGGCTAGTTGTGAGAGCTAAGGCTTTGTATATTTCCTATGTATTTCCACCATGTGTGATAATACAATAGTGTGGGGATTTTAGCTAAGACTTTCCACAAAGCATTTTGATGTGTATTGTGCCATTGATTCTTCTTCTTCTGGTTATATTGTTCAGCTCGATCTTTAAGCTTCCGCAAATTGATAGTAGAAGTAGGTTATAGTATTATGCTTTGATTTATAATGCATTATCAGGTTAACTTATCATAGATTTTCTACATAAGGTATGTTGGAGATGTGGAAACGAACTGAACTACAAGAATGATTGTTTGTCCAAAATTCCTAACAAAGGGAATGGATTTTAGGATTCTCTTTATACAAAAGAAAAAAACTCCTTAGATGGAGGTGATGTGTGTTTGGGTTCTTCAAGTACACATGTAGATCATGAGGAATGTTTAGTTGACCCATGTGCATCTTTTGATATATCTCCTCATAGGAAAACACGCGAACTTACAAGTATGAAAGGTATGATGATAGTGATGTTTTAATAGTAGATGCCTTGGTAGGAAATATAATATGATTATGGAAATTGAAGTCAAATCTCATGGGTTGAACAATTTTGGACACTCTATTGTTCTATACATCCTAGGATTTAGTAGATTATTTATTTTTCTAAGAAGATGAGAAATGTAAGTATAAAATTGTGTTTGAAAAGGATACTTGCAACATGGTTAAATGAGTAATGGTATTACTTAAGGGAGTTCATATTATAAATCGGTATAAGCTAGTGGTAGGCATCGTTAGTTATGGATACAAGAGTTTCATAGTTCCTAAAAGTGAACATAAAGAAGTAAATACTCCTACAACATTTTGAGAAAATAATGTGTTGTGGCATAAAAGGCTAGACATATCAAAGAGAAGGACCTTGAAGTATTGCATAGTAATAGCATGGTAGAAGGTATGTCTAACCACTCTCTATATTTTGAATTTTGTGAGCATTGTTTATATCAGAAATATAATTGTATTAGATTATCCGTTTCTTCTATGAAGTCGAGGGGATTATTAGAATTAGTGTACAATAATGAGTTTGGATACATTTTGGTTCCGTCATTGGGAAATATGTGCACTATGTCTCATATGTAGAAGAATTATCCATGAACATATGGATTTATTTTTTGAAGGAGAGATATTAAATATTTTACAAATTCAAAACATTGAAGGCTCTCATGAAAAATCATATAGAAAATAAAATTAAGGTTTTAGGGCAAAATACTGTCAAATAACTTTGAGGGAATGTTTTTGAAGAATTCTAGAAAAAGTATAATAGAGCAAGGAAGAAGACTACTTGATACACGCTTCAACATAATGGAGCTAAAAAAAGGATGAAGAGGATGTTTATTGAGAAAAAAGGGAGAATCCTCAATTGAGCTAGTTTAGGACAGGAATTCCATGCAAGGACAATAAATACTATATGTTACTAGTAAATAGATCACCATCATTAGTGTGGGATGATAAGAATCCACATGAGATATGGACTGACAAGAATCCTTCTCTTCAACATCTCAATTTTTTTTCCATTATTCTCATTTACACGTTCGAAAAAAAAAATAGGAGTAGGGTATATAAATAATCTAAAAATGTATCTTTAGTGGATATAAAGATGGTATGAATATTTGTAACCTTTGGAAACCATAAATTAAAAGGTAGTGTATAGTTGAGATGTAGCATTTAGAGAAGTCAGAGATGATTTGAAACAAGATCTCCTTATAATGTAGAAAGAACCAAAGAAGATATAGTCTAGACTAAAATATGGTGAATCAAACTCTACGAAAGAATAGGAATAAAAAGAAGAAGAACCATACTCTAGAACTATGTTTGGGAGATAAAGTTGACAAAAAAGTAAAATCAACCTAATTTCATATAAATTTTTCTTTGTTTCTTATTGAGGATGATCACATAACTATTAGGGAGGTAGTGGATTCAGAGGATCTAAAAGTCTGGAAAAATTCCATGCTTGAAAGAATGGAAACCTTATATATGATTGAGACTTTAGGTGTAGCGGAGTTGCTATTTGGAAGAAATCCCATTGGAAACAAATGGGAGATTAAGAATAATTAAACTCAAAAGGAAAAGTGGAGAAATAGAAAGTTTGGTTAGTAGCAAAAGGTTTATGCTAGATAGAGGGAATTGGCTTCGGTGATATTATCTCTCCGTTTCCCAATTGAACTTCATTTGGATTTATTTCGTCTATTATTAGTGCTTTTGAGTTTGAATTAGAAAAAAATGGATGCGAAGAAAACATTCAAACATGGTGATACAAAAGAAGAAATATTCATGAAGTACTTAGGAGGATTTTCCCGTGAAATGAAGATAAGATATAAGATGTAAGTCAAAGAAATCACCAAATATGTGGTATAAAAAATTGGTACTTGTATATTGGGACTTGTCCTTGTAAGGAGAAAATAATACCACTATGTGTATTTCAAATTAGTTGGTGATCATGTAAGTTATTTCTTATTGTATATGGATGATATATTGTTGATTGGAAAGGAAAGGGAAACAATCTAGGAATTGAAAACTCAATTTTCCTCCAAATTTTGCATGAAGGATCTCAGTGCTGCAAATTTTGTTTTGAGCTTGGAAATTAAAAGTGGCAAGGAAAAAAAAAGTTGAGATAAACTATAGGAATCATGTTGAGACAATATTGCAAATATATAACATGTGGGAATGTAAACTAGTGAAGGTGCCTATTCTCATAGGTGTAAAATTATATGGATAACAATGTCCCTAGATGTAAGAAGATGAAGATGACATGTCTCATGTTCTATGTGCCATTTTGGTTCGAGGTTTTATGTATGCCATGGTCTCTACTAAACCAAAAAACACATGTTGTGGGATTATTGTGTAGGTATATGTCAAACCTATGGAAGGATCATTTGATATCAACAATGAGGGGTTTTAGGTATTTTTATGACACTTCTACTATTAAAAACATTATCGAGGAACACTAAGGTATTCCAAAGTATTTTGCATACATGGGTTTGTTGATGAGATTGAGATGTACATCAATCTCATGTACATCTCAAGACACAAGGATAAATTCAACACATTAAATCAAGTTGGGTTTCCTTTTTTTTTAATCTCCTCCCATTAAACATTTCGTAAGGGAAAGGGATCTACGATCCCATTAGGAGTTAGAGCATGGTTGAAGGAAGCATCAATTTAAATTGAGTCTAGGCTCTGTGGTATTTGAGTGAAGCCAACTTCATATACAAGTTTGGATTTTCATAATTTGTTATTAGTGTAGAAAAAATCTGAACTCTGAATTGGAAATAGAAAAGAGAATATAAGGAAAAAGCTTGGAGGAGTAATGAAGGATCAAAATAGTGGGAAATAATATATAGGTTGCAATATTTTCTAAAATGTACATATTTACAGAGGTCCTAGTAAGAAGAAATTGTTTTCAACTTCTAGATAAAAAATTAATTTCCTGTAAAATTGAGTGAATGGATAGACAAAAGAAATTTATAGTAGATTGTTGTGGATAGTCAGTTAAATTAGAGTGCATATATTAAATGTTAGTTACCAAGGATTGCATTGTAGAGATATGGTCCAGTCAAAGGGAATGAATGATTGCAAAAAAAATTGAAGAATTGAATGATAGGCAAGGAATTTGAGTTTTGTTAATTCAAAAAGTTGATTGAAGCAAGGTGGCTGTAGAAGATTAAAAGTGGAATAACACAAAAATAAAGCATGATGGAAGGAGAGCAGGAAAGCTATTAAGGAATATTGGTGAATAGGTGAGGAGTATTATTTTTGTTATTAATTTGATGTTGTTGAGATAGGTAGTCCAAGAGGGAAAATATGCAGTGACAAAGTTGCAACAAATAAGTTGTGATAGAAGAATAAGGGAGCATTCGCAAAACTCTTAGAAGAAGCTTGTGTCATGAATATTGTACAAACAAGAATGTTGTAAGGAAACTTCAGAGAAGACATAGGAGAATTAGAATACTTGCAACAACCTAGAGCAAGGAGTGCTCATTTGGTTCTAGAGAAGAGGACCAAGAAGGTGTCAAAATATTAAGCTCAAAAGAGAAGAAGCTTAGTGAGGTACTCGTGGGAAAATTAGAGGAGAAGCTTTCTACTACAGAGGTTGGTTGCAACTCATAGTGGGAATGAGGAAGCTCACAAAATAATGATTAAAGAGGATAACTTCAGATAGTGAATTGGAGAATTTAGAAGGAAGCCATAACAGAAAGAAAAGGAGGTCAGAAAAAAGGCTACAGGACAATAAATAAGTGAATAAGAAAGGAAGAGAGAATTCACTAAGATGAAAGCAGAACTCAGTAAATTGAAGAAACAATTGCAAGAGCAAACAAAGAAATAGAAGCAAAAATTGTAGCAAGATTAAACAAAGGTATTTATGTGGGAAAAAGGGTTAAAGTGGCATATTATAGAGTTGTATGTTGAGAAGATAATGTAGAAAGTAGAGGAAGAGGAAGTATGTAGAGAATACGAGTATGAAGTTAGAAAATCCCTTTATGAACCTGTTGTGGTCACCAACAACCCCCCTCTTTGTTTGGTATTAGCAATAACATCAAGCAAAGGGGGACCCTTCACAAAAAATCCCAAAAATATTTTTATCAAAATTTTTGTATTTAACTCCCTAAAAGCTATATCGCATCGCAAAGAGAGAGTGAAGTGTTTTCCTATGCGCATAAATAAGCTGCAAAGAAGCGACGTGAAATTCATCGCATCGCATATTTTGAAAGCGCTCTTAAAAGAAAAACATAAGGAATCGCCGACGGCCGATATGCGACGTCGCATTAGCAGCGCACAGTGATCAAATGAAAAATGCGATCTTGCGATTTGCGATCTACGATCTTACAAACTGCGATCTTGTGATTTGCGATCTGCGATGAATGAGACTATCAATTGCTGCGATGACACCTCTCGACATCGTAATCCTCGATGCTGCGATGCGAATCGCAGAAACCACTCATCGCAAAGTTTCCTCGGCATGATCTGCAAACCCAAAATTGAGCGCGCACCTTAAGGGAAATTAATGATTGTACGCCTGAGTATCCAAGGATGATCGTGTTGCATTTGTCGAAGAGTCAAGTCATTATGAGTGTCATGATTATGCATTCATTAGAACTTAAAGCTTTCATGTCAATCTTTTCGTCATTTCTCTTTTCCTTTGCGTAAACTATAAGGCAGCAACTAATATAAATCTATATGCATGAAACATCTAAGGAAAAGGGGAAAGCGCCAATACTAGAAGAACAGAGAGGAGATACCTTCGCAAATGGATGCCGCATGCAGCAGGACCGCGGATTCCAGAGTATTACTCAATAGACACTGATGAAAATAGACTATCCAAGACTCAGAGTCAAAGGCGCACAAAAGCAGCATGTTTGCAAAAGATCCTGAAGCTCAGACTGGGTAAAGCAAAAATAAAAACGCTAAAGAGGGAGGACGCTCCAGAAAAGCCTGGAACAAAGAATGGAAGCAATTTTCAATAAGGAAGATTGTTCGGGAAACGAAATCCCTAACTCATTGAGTCATTCGCATGGCCGGAAACTGAAATAGCAACAGCACAATCAGTTTGAAAGAAATCTAGGTTATACTAAGTATACACACAGCAAATACACCCAACCAAAGGAAGATTTTCGAAAATATCTTCTAGGTTGTCAGAAAGAGGTGCCAGCTTTTTTTATTTCTACTTTTATCGCTCAAACAAAAGGAAAAGACAACCAACCGACTCTTTCCAGGCGAACCTTGCATTGCTTACAACACTAAGGAGCAGATACAGAAATGATTAGAAATTAGATTCAATTTTTAGAAATAAATTTGTTTTAGTAAAAGGGCGGTCATTTGAAGCCGTTTCCTAAATTTGTGTAATTAAGATTAGTTAGTTAGTAGTATTTAACCCTTCTCATGGCATTTGGAGAAGGGTCCGGAAATTTGTCAAAAAACTTGTCCTCAGAACATGCACTTTTGCACCCTCGGAGGGGGTTTTTGATGAATGGATGGATCGAGATTTATTTATGTTTTCATTTTAATGTCTGCTATTGATGTTGCACTTCTGTACTCTTAGTAGATATTAGAACAAGTAGAGATAAATCCTTATTGCTCGAAGTTTGTGAGTGAAATCAGTCATAAATGGTAGTTTTATCTCTTGATTAATTTATGCTTATATTCTTAGAGTGATATACAACTGAGTTGTTGATATGTTAATGTATGAATGTGTGGGTTACCATTTGGCACTTTTGTACGGTGGAGTCATTTATTTATGCTTGAAATATGAATAACTTATTATGCGATATGCTGTTCACAACTGTTTTGCCTAACTTCTTATGCAGAATGGTTTATCTTAATTGATTTATATTCTTATAATAGCTGAATGATCTTTATTACCAGTTATTGTATGAAATCTTTTTAGATCGCATGATGAAAGAATTCTACCCCGGGTTAGTGTAGATTAGATGTGTTGTTTTTTGTTAGATTACAGTAGCATAGAGTCAGTTTAGAGTTTAGAATTAAATTAGCTTAAAATTACCTCTAGATTAGCATCATCAAAATCTACACACACACACACATCCTTTAGATTGGGAAGCTGGTCCCATTATCCCCAGTCAGACCCGCTACACCAAACGGGCAAGGAGCCGCCAACCAGGTTCCGGACCGGGTGGGTATCCCCCTTGTTGTTGACCCAATTTTAGGGCCCTCAACATATTTGGTGATAGAAGGAGGGCACAAACTATGAATGGCAACTAAGTCAAAATCTAAATACCATTCTGAGAGTAAATCACCCTCATCAACTCCCCCGACTTCTCCAGTACGGTTAAACCCGGAGTTAGAAGTCACTCAAGTATCCACCGCTGCTACCTACCCTAATATATCAGACCAACTCATCATTGAACCCCCTGAAATTCAAACTTTGATTCGTAAACTCCAGGGATTCTCTATTTTTTCTCAGAGGTCTGATAAATCTCACAGCAGCGTGACTTCGCAGTACAATCCTGCTCATCCCCTGACCAGATTGAAGAGTGAAAAATTTGGCATTCAACCAAGTGAACTCCCTCTCCCTACTAGGAAAAGAGCAAGGAAAACACCACCAGAGTCTGACAGTGAGACTCTTTCATCTACTTCGTCCATTTCAACCCCCTCACCGCGAAGTCAACCACCCACATCCTCATCCCAAATCACTCATCCATCTTCCGCAACCCTTCCTCTTCAATCATCAAAGATCACAATATCTTCATCTTCTCAGCATCAGGGACCATCCTCTGCACTTTCATTAACTAGCAGCTCAACGATGGCCCAGTCTCCATGGAACAATCTTGGGGCGGTTTTAATGCCTCCACCCCTGAGCCCAATACCAGCCCATCCTGAGAAATGGCTACCTAAATTCAATCCAGAAACAGGCATGCTAGCTGAGGAGCATATCAATAATTTCATGCTTTCTGTTAATCTCAATGGAGTTACCAACGAGGATGCTGTTGTCCGGCTTTTTCCTTATACAATGCACGGAACAGCCAGGTCATGGTACTTTTCGTTACCTTTCGGGTCCATCACAAGTTGGGACATTTTTCAAAGTCAATTCCTCACCAAGTTCGGTGATGACAGATCAACAGCGAAATTGATCAATGACCTATATAATCTTAAAGCTGAGGCTAGAGAACCCATTAAAGATTTCAATTTACGGTTCAATAAGATCCTCAACAAAATTCCCGCTGCTTCTCAACCCAGCGAGGAAGTAAGATGTGAATGGTATATCATGGCCTTACCATCAAACTTGGCTATCTTCGTAGATAGGGCAAACAAGATGACCTTAGTTGAAAACTTGACAGAAGCGTTAGCAGTAGAAAAGCGCGTAGTTTCCCTAGAAAAGAGATCTGCAATAGAAGAACGCAAATCTAAGAAAATCTCTTTCAAAGAAGACACCAAGAAGAAGCAAACGAAAGATCCTTTCAATATGGAAGGATTACAAAAAGTGCTAAAGGCCATGTCCAATGAGATGATTGACATAAGAAAACAAGTAGCAGAGACTTCTTCAAAAAAAAACCCTACAGAGCTTTTAAAAGAAATCCTCCCATGGAGGTGAAACCACCCAATGCTGTCTCAATCGTCAAATCTGAAGAAGAAGAAGAAGAAGAGAATACCACTGAAGGGAAGATCGATGATGAAGAAGTTGTGGAACTACAAGGAATGTGGGATTTCATCCTCCCATAAGAAGAAGATCAAGAAGCATTTCCGGTTAGCACACGAAGCAAAAATCAACTTGATCCTCCCCAAACTACCCCTAAACAGAAGGGCGCAAGCCCTGCAACAAAAGATAAGGTCGCAACAAGGAAAACAACCACTAGAGCGACCCAATTTAGCCCAGTCCAATCAGATCAAGCACCTCCATCAAGAACACTGATAGTGTCAGATGAAATGGAGTATAACATTATCGATGACATGAAAAAGACTAGGGCTAATATCACTCTTTACGAATTGAGCAAATTGAAACATCAACAGAAAATAATGATGAAAGAATTACATGTCGTGCCTACTGCATCTTTACCTACAGCTATAGCTTCCCACAACATGGGAAGACCTCCAACCAACATGATCAATAAGATTGATCCAAATGACATTGCCTTGATTGGAGGAAGATCAAGATCCCATACTCCTCCTTTTCTTCTCACTTATGAAATTTTCAATAAAAACGTGCATAATTGCTTGGTTGATTATGGTGCTTCAACGAAAATTTTACCCAGATCAATATGTGCCAAATTGAATGTTCAGCCACAAAAATCCGCAGTGCGCATAGTTCAACTTGATCGATCCCAAGTTGAAGTGATTGGTGAACTTAATCAAGTGACCATAAGATTGTCGTCTAACCCGAAGGTATGTCAGGTTATAGACATTATAGTAGCTGATATCCCTGAATTCTATGGTTTGATTCTTAGCAGGGATTGGTCCGAAAAACTCCATGAATATTTCTCAACCAACTGGTCACACATGTGGTTACCCTACAACGGTAAACCGAATCAAATAAAGGTTGAACGAGAGTTGCACCAAAAGTACATAGTGACTAAATTGGAAGGAGAGAATGAAGCAATAGCATACAACAGCAGTATCATAGGAAATTACTCGGTAGATTCTTTCCTCGGCAATTTCAATGCTCACACCTCACCTTACTTAGAAAATTCAGTTTTGTCCCAAGTTGAAAATTTTTCCCAAACTGATGATTCAAAGTGTTTTAATTTTTTAGATAACTTTGTAAATACATCTTTGTTTTGGAAATTATATTTTGATGGCTCTAAATCTAACGAGGGAGCAGGAGCAGGATGTGTTCTGATTAGCCCAGACGGAAACAAGATCATGCTTACATGCAGACTTGAGTTCGATTGCACACACAATACAACGGAGTACGAAGCCTTGGTGCAAGGCCTATACAAAGCAATCGGGTTGAATGTTAAGTATCTTCAAGTCTTTGGAGATTCTAAGATTGTCGTCAAACAGGTACGTAACACCATACATTGCATATCAAGTCACTTAAAGCACTGTCAATCGTTAGTACAAGATCTGACTTCACATTTCATAGCATTCAATATTTCGTCAATCCCAAGACTCCAAAATGCGAGCACAAACCTGTTAGCTAACGTAGCTTCTAGACTTGTTCCCTCCGAAGATTTTAGTCCAGATAGGTTCTCAATAGAATTAATCTTTAGACCATCCATCCCTGACAACATCACCAACTGGAAAGTATTCAACGACGATCCTGACATTGTAAATTTCCTCACTTCTGAAGGATCCTACTCAAATCAAATAATTGACGAAGACCATCATGATCACCAAATACAACAAAATAGCACTGATAATGCTATACCTAAATCGGTGGTTAAGTTAGAAGATTTATATGATTTGAAAAGTTGGTTTAAGAGGTCCGCCAATTCTAAACTCTACAGTTCTACTCTGAACTATGAATTAGTGAACCTAGGGACCGATCAGAAGCCACAAAACGTTAATCTAGGCCACGGGCTAGCCCTTGAAGAAAAATCAGCATATATCCATCTTCTGAGACAATACAAAAACGTTTTTGCATGGAATTACGATGAGCTGAAGACATACAACACTTCTATCATTCAACACACTATCCCTATGATTGACAATGAAAAACCTGTCCAGCAAAAGCTCAGAAAAATCCACCCCAACTTAGAAAATCAGATAAAGACTGAGCTAAATAAGTTGTTGAGAGCTAGAATAATTTTCCCCGTCAGACATCCCAAATGGGTATCCAATATGGTGCCCGTTAGAAAGAAAAACGAAGATATTAGAATCTGTATTGATTTCCGGAATCTCAACAAAGCCTGTCAGAAAGACAATTTTCCCCTCCCACCTATGGAGCAAATACTACAGGCAGTAGAGGGCTCAGAATTAATGTCTTTCCTGGATGGATTTTCAGGATACAATCAAGTGCTGGTACATCCCAATGATCAGTTGAAAACCACATTCTGAACCAAATGGGGCACACACGCATATCAGAAGATGCCATTTGGTCTGATCAATGCTGGCGCTACCTTTCAGAGAGCCATGGACATCGCGTTTAAAGGTTTAGTCAATAAATCGGTAGTGATTTACCTGGATGATATAACAGTGTACTCCAAGAAGCGAAGCGACCATCTCAAAGACTTGAAACAAATCTTTCAAAGATGTTTAAAGTATGGGATTTCACTTAACCCAAAGAAATCTTTTTTCGCATTAAGTGAAGGGAAATTGCTAGGATTCATAGTGTCGAAATATGGTATTCACATTGAACCTAACAGAATCAAAGAAATTTCCGAAATATTCATGCCCCATAACAAAAAGACCATGCAATCTTTCCTTGGACAAATCAATTTTGTGAAAAAGTTTGTCCCAGATTTTTCACGTATTATTTCTCCTTTACAAAATATGATAAAAAAGAATTCAAATTTTAAATGGGGTCAAGATGAGCATGAAGCATTCAACTTGATCAAGCAAGCTATCATTAACGCTCCATCTTTAGCTACCCCAAATTTTTCAGAATCTTTTATCTTATACACTTTTGCCTCAGAGAAATCTTATGCCGCGATTTTAACTCAAGAAAATCAAGAGAAGGCGGAAGCTCCAATCGTATTCTTTAGCTCGAACTTACAAGGTGCTAAGCTCAATTATTCAGACATGGAGAAACAAGCATACGCTGTTTTCAAAGCGATCAAATATTTCAGACCTTTCTTACTTAAAGCCCATACCAAAGTCGTAGTACCGTTTCCAGCGGTAAGAAACCTTCTGGTACAGAAGGATGTGGGTGAAAAGAGAGCAAATTGGATTACCGCTTTACAAGAATACGATCTTGAGATCAAGCCAACAAACATCATAAGAGGTCAAGGCTTCTACAGGATGTTAGCTCGAGAATCGAAAATTCCTGAGAACTCATCTGAAGAGGTACATTCGTATGAGGTAAGCCTAAACGACGCAGAATCATTATATGCGGATACCATTTATTATCTTAAGAACGGGTATGCTCCATCACACCTAGATCACACCAAGAAAAGAGCTCTGAGATTGAAAGCTAAACAATACTAGCTCATAAATGATGTTCTGTTTAAAAGGAATTATGATTCTGTACTTCTTAGGTGTCTTGAGAAAATTGAAGCCGAAAAGGTTTTGCAGGAACTCCACGATGGATCAGCAGGTGGACACTATGCCAGAGATGCTACTGCACATAAAATCTTACGTGCAGGATATTATTGGCCCACACTGTTCAAAGACTCATACAATTACATAAGGAAATGCCAAGTCTGCCAGACTGCTGCAGGGAAGCAAAAGAAATCGTCCATGCCACTACAGCCGGTCAACATCGAGCAACCATTCAGCCAATGGGGCTTGGACATAATAGGTGAGATCGTTCCTCACTCTTCTAAGCAGCATAGGTATATCCTCATGGCAACAGATTATTTTACTAAATGGGTAGAAGCAGTTCCTCTCAAGACAATTAATTCTGAAAACATTATTGAATTCATAGATCAATTTATCATCACTAGGTTTGGATTGCCAACGGCCTTAATATTTGATAATGCATCATAGTTTTTTGGAAATACAATGACCGAGTTTGCACTTAAAAGAGGGTTCAAACTGAAGTATTCTGCCAACTACTATCCGCAAGGTAATGGGTTGGCTAAATCAACAAACAAGAACCTAATCAGGATTATTAGAAGAACAGTCGACCAAAACCAAAAGAATTGGCACAAAGCGCTGGTAAATGCCTTATGGGCAGATAGAATTATGAAGAAAGCTTCAATCGTCACTTCTCCCTTTAATTTAGTTTATGGGAAAGAAGTGGTTCTTCCAACTCACCTAGTCATTCCCTCCTTTTCTTTAGTACAATACATCGATGAAGTATCTACTTCCTCCTTACAATTGAGACAAATGGAAATAATCAAACTAGAAGAATGAAGAGAACAAGCTAAGAAAACCCATGCTCACCACCAAGCGCTAATAAAATCCTCTTTTGACTCAAGCATCATAACCAGAAAAAACTTTTAGATGGGAGATTTAGTTTTGAAATGGGATAAGGCTCATGAAGAAAAGGGAAAACATATGAAATTTTAGAAGCTGTGGCTTGGTCCTTTTCAGATTGTAGAAGTCATAGGCCCATCGACGTTTGTGTTGCAGGATTTGGCAGGTAGAAGAGATTCTTTGCCTGTGAATGGACAGATTCTTAAAATGTATTTTCCATAGAAGATCATTCTTCTATTTTTGTAGGATAGTTTTAGTTTTTGTTATTATTTATTTATTTGTTTTTCTCTTTCTTATAAATAAAACCGGTTGTAAATGATCATCAAAAAGGATTCATGAAAGAGCACAACAATTCTCTATCAGATTTTGATTTCGCTTGTACAAATAGCAAAACTTTTCGAATGGTAACAACATCAAATGGCGTCCTTTTGAGGGATAGGATTAAAGTCTCTTCCATGGGTTTTTATTGAAAATTTTATAACTCCTTGTTGAAGGTGACAAGAACCAGTCTTTGGCTATAAATCTTCATAATTTATTTTCATATTGGGTATTACTTTTTCTCAGTTAAAAAAATGGATTCATCTATGTTTTTCCTAATAAAAAATGATCCAGAAAAAGAAGACATTATTCAGCAACAAACTAAACCTCAAAGGTCCTATTTCGTACATTATATTTGTGCTGCACATTATGATTGCTATGTTTCAGATGAAGGGTTGGGTTTTTCCAAAGATGTTCCAATTTATGGCTCATATGGTTCAGAGGAAGAGTTCGAAGCAATTCTTCAAACAAACTTATTCACATGAAAATGTCATGAAGGAACTAATAAATAAATCTCCTATTGGAAGTAAGAAAATGATGTCCCTAAAACAAAGGTAAACAACTTGCAATTATTTGGTCATATGAATATTGTTTCAGGAAAAAATCAATATAAAGAACCCAAAGTTAAAGGACTACAAAATGATGGTGACTATCTTATCAAAGAAAATATATCTAGAAGTCACAGGAATTTGTTAACATTGGAACATTCACATTAACCAACTACTACAAATACTGAAGAAAATGAAGCTACTAGTTTCGGTCATTAATTTTATGACCGAGTAGCATATTATATGGGAGCCTTCTTTGGTCGACACACAAATATTGGTTTGGGGGTATGCATTAAATTCAATATCTGAATGATTTATATGGTGCATGCCTATTATTATTTTCAAATTTTAGGGATCTGGTATCTGATCCAGCACTCAGATGTTGGCTTGGAACAACTAGAAATTTGATTTCACTTGGTTCGATTCAATTATGTTTTTAAGTAGGAATCTTGTACATAAATAATCTCAAGGAGTGAGTATTTTAGTTTCAGTTTTCATAGCTTTTGGTTCAATATTTTTGAAACAGGTTTTGGAGAGATTTCAAATTCCAAGGATTTCATATTTTGAATCCATGCCTAGCAAGGCTACTGGCATGTTGTTCCTAGTGTCTTGAAAAGAAGAAATTATCTCCAGATGGATCTAGTGTTGTAGCTCAATCCCGCACAAATAATAAATAACTTTCTTAGAGCAAAATTGAGCCAACAATCAAAATAAAAATAAAGGTCATTTTAATTAGGGAAAATTGAAAATATGGAAAGCAACATATGTTGACAGTGTTATGGATTTGATTCAACAAAATTACTAGTTTTTAATATGAAGTGCAGTGCTTATAATTAAAAAAGAATAATATTATAATCATTGGAGAAATCTTGGTTTCTATATCCATTTTTATGCCCTCGGCCTCTTATGCATCGATTTATTTTTTTTAATTATTGGTGTGAGGCACAATTTCTAGGTCTCCATTTCATGCCACATATACCATCAAGGGTGAAGAACAAGTCACAAGGAAGCTTGACACAAGGAACTGGGGGGGAGCGCACATAGCGGACCAAATATTAAAAAAGCATAAAATACGTGTGGTTTCTGGGTCGATCTCCGCAAGTTTAAATAGTGAAGTCTTCATAAGAAACTCTGACAGGGAAAATTGCATGATGTTTATGAGGAGATCACCTGTCAGAATGGGTGGTGTTGGGAGCTATAAATGCAATATTTACACCAAAATTTAAACTGTCAATCTGGGTAAGTAAACTTAGAGACCTAACACAAAATATGGCAGAATATGACCTCATGGATTTGTAAAATCAAAATCCCGAAAAAAAATTCAAAAAGGAAATCATTTAGGAAAAGAAGTAAGACATTTCAAAATAAACACACTACAAATTAATAATCTATCCAACAAATAAAGAATGCAAAGCTTCTTAAAAGACTACAGGTATACAAATATGGAAAACATGAAACAAACTCACTTTCAACTATTTTAAAATCTATAGTTTAAATTCTTCTTTCTAATGTGTGAATATTGTTGCTGGAAAGGAATCATAGGTGTATGGCAATATCCAATCCAGAATTCAAATCATTGATTGAGGATACTTTCAAGAGTGTTTCTAGACACTTTACTTATGTTAATAAACTTTATTCAAACTAATATTGATATTTAAGTTATGATAATAAATGTTGTTTCCTTAAAATTTCAAGATCAATTCATATGATAATTAAATTGTTCACAAGTGCTCAATGATATGAATAATGAATTATCTTCGTTGTGAGATCCTGCAAACTAGAGATATGTTTCGTTAGAAAATAGATTGAACAGACAAATAATGAAAATGAGAAAAGAAGCACTTGTTAATTGTACGATATTTTTAATCGAGTTAATTTGAACATAAATAAATTCTAACAAGTAACTGCATAATTAAATTCATTAATCAAACCTATGCAATAAAACATAAAGGAAATCTGTAAAATGAAATTGCAGAAGAGGATATAAATCACACCATACAATGCGGAAAATAGAATGCAACAAAATAAATAAATCCTAAGCAATTTTGGCAACGAACTGGCTCATGGGCGCAACCACACAGCTCGCGGGTTTTACAGTAGCTAAATCAAAACACCATCTTCATAAAATTCAAACAACTAGGAAATATAAATTAAGTGTAGAATCATATTTCTACCAAAATCCAATTACATAAATGCTAAATCATACAGTGTTGGGCTCCAGTGTTATCCTCCAGGGAACATTCCACTAGGATTAGATTCATCTCAATGCTTAAATGAAATCCACCCTTAAGTTCTGCAATGTACAGGTTCAAATCTCAATCTTTAGTCTGTAGTCTTTAGTTTGTGATCTTCCCCCTCCTCTATTAGCATGCAATTCTCTCTTTTATAGCAGGGGCACTGCCCCTATTTAACTGGATCGATTGTTACATTGGCATATAAATTTAGGATTTTTGTTACTACAAATCAATTAAGATCAAACAAAGACGATTTGTTTCCAATTACGCTCAAATTGGTGATCAAAGTTTAGAAATAATTTGGCCCTCACACACTTCTGTTAGAGGTACATCAGTACACAACTGTCAAGCTCCAGTCCATCCATTGCATTTGTCGAAACTCTCTTTACTACATCTCAACACCATAGTTCCAATCATTTGTTGGCAATGTACTATTGATGTACTTGTGAAGGTACTACAACCTTCCTCGTGCAGGCGTATTATATGAGAAATCATGACGCTGTCGTAGAGATAAGTGCAACAAAGCTTGTTTTGGTAGTCCCTAGCTTCTTTCATGTCCCGCATAAACTGATGGAAAAGGCTTCTTGAGGTGCATAGGTATCATCGTTGCTCAGAGGATATCGAACAACCTTCTTCCCACAATTGGGACAACTTATATTTGCAGCACTGCACATGTAGAAAGTCATTACAAATACCATGGAGTGGAGCTCCATCATTAATGTGTCCTCCATCTAGCAATAATGAACATATAGGAGCATCGAAATAGAGTCACCCACGACACCTTCGTCTTATCCTCTCGACTCGCTTGGGATAGATTGTGTGATTCAACACTCACAACAACATCGTTCAAAGAGGATTAAAGGCTCTACTGTATGATGGAGGAGCATAGGTGTAATGCACACTGTATTGCTGGAGTCTGAAGGAAAGAATAGAAAAGTACTTGCTGAAGAAGGTGGCTTGCAACTTCCTATTGGGTGTGTATATTATCAAATGTATTTCAGGAAGAATTCCTACACTACTGGTATGAAAAATTCTACTACATGACCTATTCACATGCATTAAGTAAACAACAATAATACTACATTCAACAACTTTTGCATCTGAATTCCTCTAGCTAACAACATAACAGCATAGAAAGGATAATAATTATTAGAAGAACTAGGCACAATCATATAATTTTTCAGTGAAAAAATCGTAAAAATTTGGACGAAAAGGTGGCTCAACATACCCCCATGCCCATCTTCTTGCACATCCTCTTGCAGACAAACAAGTAAATTATAAAATCATGAAGGAAGGCAAGGGAAATGTTTAAAGCTCATACTACGCTTCTCGATAGGAGTGTTAGCAAAAATTTTAGCAAGCAAAGATGAAGATCCCTAGTATTTTAAAGCATTCATTAGCCTGCAATATAACTATTACAATCCGAGCTAAAACCATGTTAGAGCTCTAATGAAACTATCGATAACAGGAATGTAAAATATCAGGTACAGAAAGTAGACATTATGGATAAAAGAGTATTGCACATACTTGTTCTCTTGTTCCAAATGAACTCCCTATTTTGTTTATGCCCATAGTCTTATGAAAAAAATCAAGTTCTCCTAAAAAGGTGCAATTTCAAGAAGAATACCACAATGTTCCGCACCTACTATAGCAATCTTGTACCTAGACTATGTAGCACGTATTTAGAGGCAACCACAATCAATACACATGGTTGTCAATCAACACCTTGTGAGTAGTCATCACTGAGTAATTCATCACTCTAATTACCATGAAAATTAAATTGAGTTATGATACCAGAAAAGGGAATTTTTTTTTTAGCATTATGACACTTTCCTGGACCAATTGGCGACCTCTTTATTGAACATTCTAAATTTCGTTGTCATATAGATCCAAAACTTAATTTCTCCTTAATGAGTACAAAGAATTACCTTCACTAAGGGTACAAAGTCATTAAAGATTCTTGATTTTTGAAAAATAGAACTCAAACAATCATGTTCAAATCGTCTTAAAACCATTGTCCAAGAATCAAAATGATGATTTTTAGGGAAATAGAAGGATAACCAAGTAAATATTAGTATGCAATTAACTTTAATACCATAGACATGGCCATGTTTCCTGCAGGTGTCTATAACTTCGGCAAGGATGTCTTTTAACCCAATGAAATGCATGTGTCTCACTTACTAGATATAGATTCAGAGTTAGCTTATTTGACTTGTAGATGAAGGCCGCTGTCCTAGCTTGGTAACTAGCTGATGGCAGTTACACTCACAAGAATAATCATGGATGAATAGGTCAGCTCGCGATGAGACCTCCTGCCTTCCATCTTTTTGGATGAAATCCATTTATCTGGCTGGGTGACCAGCAACAACAATATCATGCATGTTAGGTCTGATGATTGTGATAGGTCGACTCATCACGAGACCTCCTATTATCCCCTAAATATTTTGTAAACGTTGATAATGATTAACCTTAAAAGTTACTTAATAAGTGGTGAGACAGTTCTACTCCTTAAGAGTACGGAATGGCATGAAAAATTTTTAATGGCTAATCATTACTAGCTAGTTCCTCTACACTAAAGACTTATTAAGATTATCCCATATAATGAGTGAAAGATTATTTGAGTTATTAATGTTAGTGTTCTCATGAACAACACATTATGATATTTTACAAGAGTGGTCCACCATAGGGGTCTCTCCAATAGTACCTTGTAAGGGAAATTGAAAAATATATATCTTAGATGACAACTCATTAGAGTGATTAATCATGGTTACTTTTGCAGAATCATGAGGTATTAGAGTGAATCATACTCAACAATATTTGTCACAAATGTGTGTGTTAACAACTAATATGGATCAAAAGCAATTTCAGTGGCAATGCTTTGAAATTCAAAACCCTAATAGCATTATTATAACAACTTTATTAATTTATTCTTCTACCCTACTCTACCCTAAGAAGAGGAAGACTCCCTTTTAAGTATAGGAGTACTTCCAATTCATCCATGTGTGCAACAAGAGGATAATCCTACTCATGTGTAGATTTGAAAATCATATACGAGAAAATACCAAAACATGAGGTACCAGCTGCACTAACTAATATGATGCTACAAATTTCCGAATGATAAAGGAGGAGTGGATACTAACATTCATTTGGAAACAATATTCTATGGTATCCATATACTCTTGGTTACTTGATTCATGGGAAACATCTAGCACATTGTACAAATCATCGACATTTCCTTGTTTATCCTATAAAGTGCAGGCCGAATCAGATAGATGTTTTGCTTCTAATGGCTTCTCCTCATCATGCATGATCCATAGCGTCTCGGTCTCCATAGGAAGATCCTCTAGATCTTCATGAATCGTCTCTTCCAGAGGAATAAACCTTTCTCTAGTTGATGCCAAAATGTGATCTTTCTATGAAGCAGAGATCGTAGCTTCTACTAGAATTTGAGATAATTCTTGGAATAGGATCACACTTCCTAACATTTTCTTGCTAGTTGGAAAGTCTTATTAGCACCGAACTTGAAATCTTCCTTTACTCGAACAACCAAACTTTGGAGTGACCCCAAACAAAAGAGAATTTGTCGCTCTTCAATCACGTCTTACCATCCTCTCTACCCTCTAGTTGCCTTGTGATGGTAAAAGCAGGAATAAATAAATAAATTAATCTCAATTGCAGTAAAGAAAACAACCATGCTTTGCAGTAAAGAAAATCACTCATTTTCAACAGAGAAAACCTGACTTGTGAGCTTTCTGTCAATACCGTCTAGTATTCTTCAACGAACAAGGGGAATCTCATTAATCTAAAAATTCAATTGTGAAGAAAAATCATAACAAATCAAGAGGCCTTATCCTACAATGCCTCCCCATCAATGGTGCCAAAATTTTGGGAGGTATAAATACAAGATTTACACCAACATTTAAATTTTCAATCTGGGTCAGTAAACTTAGAGACGTAGCACAATATATGCAATAATACGACCTCATGGATTTTCAAAATCAAGATCTTAAAAAACAATTCAAAAAGGAAATCATTTAGGAAAAGAAATAAGACATTTCAAAATAAACACAATGCAATTTAATAATCTATGCAAGAAATAATGAATGGAGAGCTTATTAAAAGACTACATCTATACTACAAAAATGGAAAGCATGAAAACAACTCACTTTCAATTATTTTAAAATATGGACTTTAAATGCTTCTAATTTCTAATGTGTGAATACTGTTGCTGGAAAGGAATCACAGGTGTATGGCAATATTCAATCTAGAATTCAAATCATCGATCGAGGATACGTTCAAGAGTGTTGCTAGACACTTTACTTATGTTATTAATTTTTTTTTGTTAAGCTTGGTAGGTCCATTCCATTTTCTATTATATATTAAGCAATTTTACACCACACAAATTAATCGAGTGGCCTCAACTTGCCTCGAGAGGAAACCAAGTCTACTGGCCACCGGTCCGTGTTATGAGCCATCCAAAAATAGAATTGTTTCAGTCTTTCTAGCCAGGCTAGATATGTCTCTATCTCATGTCCAGACACTACATTACTGTAAAAGCTAACATATGCAACATAAAAATTAAAATCTAACCGCATAAACCAAAATTATGCATGGGGGAGTCTAGTCCTTTTGTTCCTCTAAGGTAGATGCGACGAGAGTAGGATATTCAGTAGTAGCCCCTGGCATACCATACAGCTCTAGAATGCAAGGGATGTGGCGGTCAATTCTGTCCATTTTGACATCTTGTTTATGCAGCTGGAATAGAATTTTCTCCATGTCATTCTTGTAATTCGACAGTCCCTGGACTATAAGTGCCATCCCCACAGAAATTTTCTTTATCAGCTTACTAAGTAGACTCTTCATTAACGAATACAGGTAAATCGTTTGACTAAACTATGTGATTACCCCTCGAGTAATCCCTGGATCTAGAACAAGAGTCCTCCAATTTTCCATCTCTTCCTCAATCTCACTTTCTTGCTTTACCTCCTCTTCCCATTCTTCCATCAACTTCTGAATGCCACCATCTGTCCCTTCATGGTATGTTGTTGTTGCTTCAGCAATGAGGTGCTCTACAGATTTACGACCCCTGCGAGTTTGTGACGTGCTTGGCCCCTTGCTTGTCTAGGGCGTCGGGCCTCTCCTGCCGCACCTCCGTCCTCTCATTGCCTGGGCCATGACCTGTTTTGCAGAGCCCTTATGACACCTAGAATTTCCTCTCCTCCATACCTCTACGTGTGTGTACTGGGGTAGCCTTAAGCTAGTAGATACCAAAGGGGGGGTCTCTGACTCTTACCTCAAGGCCTGTCGTTATTCCCTAACTGCCTACTATGGATTATATGCTGATCGTCCCACTGCGTCTTAAGCCGAGCCCACAGGCCCTTCATGAATATGGGAGGATTCCTACAGTGATTCCATCTTCTTTCTCCCTCAGCCCACAGAGAAATGGTTTTGCCTCTCGTGTCCCTCTAACAAATTTTCCACATCGGGTTCTTGGCTTTGCCTTCAATGTCATACGGGTTCCAATTATCCCAGTGATTTCTCTACAGACTATTGCAATGGTTGCAGCCCCATCCCCCATGCTCAACTTTTCCCTGCCTCTCTCCACAACCCCCATCCCCTCTAGAATTACAGTGCCTCTATCCCGTGTCCCCTTGGCTTTAAATACAAAGTGTAGACCCTCATATCCCTGCAACCCACTTCTTCCCCCCTGGCAGCCATGGTTCTGGCCCAATTGGGAGAAAATATATATGCAAAACCAGGCCATGGCATGCAATTGATGCCCCCATTTCCACCGACAACATTATATTCCCCATTACTTTGGATGCTTACCCTCCCTTCCCCCCATCAGAACCCCAACCAAAACATTGATTCAATGCTGAGGAAAGGCAAAAATACATACCCAGTTTCTGCAAGCATCTGTCCATGACCAAGGTTCCTCTCTTGTCGTCGACCTTCCCCTGCTCTCTATCATCACCCTTCTCCATATCCTTTCCCACCTGCACTGCACGTCGAATGGCCTCACCTACTCCACCACCCTACCTTATTCCTTCCCCACCACCTTGCCCACTTACTAGACAAGAATTCATGCCGAAGGACACCACATCCCCTGCCTTGAGCATGTGGGGGGCTGCAGTGATTATTGCCCAAGTACTACATATATCTGCACCTAGCCTCGCCTAACTAACAATGACCCGCATACCAATCGGGGGCTTTAATTGCATGGTTTCTTCTTTATTGGCTCTGTTTGAGATCCTGGGCCAGAATTTCCTCCAGCGATTCAAAGATTGTATCCCAATGTCAAACCGGCCATTGCTTTTCTTTCTTCTCCTGCTGATGGTTGCACCACCAATTAGCCAGGAAGTTGGCCCCTTTGTTTCCATCTCCCCTGACATGTCTAACCTATATATAGTCAAATTTGGGGATGATTTTGCTTATCTCTTGGATGAGTCTTGTAGTCCTCCAAATCTAGCTTAGTTTATCCCACTTAGTACCATTGTTTAATTTTTCCAAGGTATTTATGGACAGGGTTGAATCACCTTCCACTTCTAGGTTTTGATATCCCATTTTGACAACTATTAGGAGGCTCTGTCGTACTACAACAAACTCCACCTTGTTGTTGTTGGAAATCCCGCAACTTTCTGCATAAATAAGATAGGTGTTAGCTTGAGGGTCTCGGAAGAGGCTACCTAATCCTGCCTCTCCATGGTTTCTTTGGAGGCCACATCAATTTTAGGTTTTATGAATCCTTCTTTCGAGGGGCTGAAATGGAACCCAAAGGTCATACCCACACTACTTGTCTTCCATGCTTTAGTGTCAATCATCCCAGGGCTAAATTGAATTTTTATAAGATTCAAGCTTCTTGGGGCAACACTTGCCAGTCCTCTTTGTGCCATGTCTCTCCAAGGATTGTTTCCCTTATATTCTAGACTATGCCTTCACATACTTTATCCTACAATGTTGCTTTATTCTTGAAAACTCTATGGTTTCCTCCTTCCATATCGCCGAGAGGGTGAATCCTAGGCCTAGAATCCAGGCCTGATTTACTACAGGGTTGGAATATATATGGTTCTGCCATAGGAGAATTGTTCCTTTAATGTTGTTTTGGTCTGTTTCCATTCTTTCAAAAACTCGTTGCATTTGCCTCCACTTCTGTTTCGCAAACTGGCATGTGTTGAGGATATGCTCCATATCTTCCTGATGTTGGTGGCATAGTCAGCAGAAGTAGGGCCCCTGAAAGCCTCCTTTCTGCAATTGATCCCAGGCCGATATGCATCTTTTACAAACCATCTAGAGGAAGTAAGTTACCTTTGGCCACCAACCTCCTTTCCAGATCTTTTTCATATGATATCTTGCCCTTCCTGCTCTTATCTTACTTGTATATCGTAGTCTTCGCTTATATTAAAGGCACCTTTGGTGGTGTGACCCCATCTCAAAATGTTCGTGTCTTGACAGATCGTTATCTACCTTGTCCTTAATTCTTTATCAAGGTTTTCCCATTGTTCTATTTCTATCACCTAGTCCCAATCATCTTTTGTCATCCATCTCCTCCAAGTTATGTTAATAAATTTTATTCAAACTAATCTTGATATTTAGTTATGATAATAAATGTTGTTTCCTTAAAATTTCAATATCAAATCATATGATAATTTAAATTGTTCACAAGTGTTCAACAATATGAATAATGAAGTAAATGAAAACCTTATTGATCTTATAGCATTATTATCCCCGTCGTGAGTTCCTACAAACTAGAGATATGTTTCATTAGAAAATATATTGAACAGACAAATAATGAAAATGAGAAAAGAAGCACTTGTTAACTGTACGCTATTTTTAATCTAATTACTTTGAACATAAATAAATTCTAAAGAGTAACTGAATAATTAAATTCATTAATCAAACCTATGCAATAAAACATAAAGGAAATCTGTAAAATGAAATTGCAGAACATAATTTAAATCACACCACACAATGCGGAAAATAGAATGCAACAAAATAAATAAATCCTAAGCAATTTAGGCAATGAATTGGCTGATGGGCCCAACCACCCAGCTCGTTGGTTCTGCAATAGATAAATCAAAACACCATCTTCAGAAAATTCAAAAGAACTGGGAAATATAAATTAAGTGCAGAATCATATTTCTACTAAAATCCAATTACATAAATGCTAAATCATACAATGTTGGGCTCCAGTGGTCCCCTCCAAGGATCATTCCACCGGGCTCAGATTCCTCTCAGTGTGCAATTGAAATCCACCCTTAAGTTATGCAATGTACAGGTTCAAATCTCAATCTTCAGTTCGTTGTTTTCAGTCTGCAATCTACCCCCTCCTCTATTAGTGCACATCGATCTCTTTTATAGCAGTAGCGCTGCCCCTAATTAACTGGATCGATTGTTACATTGGCATGTAAATTTAGGATTTTTGTTAATACAAATCAATTAAGATCAAAACAAGAGGATTTGTTTCCAATTAGGTTCGAATTGGTGATCGGCTTCTAGAAATAATTTGACCCTCATGCACTGTTGGCAGAGGTACATCAACGCACATATGGCAAGCTCCAGTCCGTTTGTTGCATTTATCGCAACTCTACTTACTACATCTCAATGCCATAGTTCCAATCATTTGTTATAAATGTCAGATTGATGTACATGTGAAGACACTACAACCTTCCTTGCACAGGCATATTACATGAGACATCATGACACTACCCTTGAGATAAGTGCAGTATAGCTTGTTTTGGTAGGTCCTGGCTTCTTTCGTGTCTTGCATAAACTGATGGCAAAGGTTCCTTGAGGTGCAGTTGATAGGGGAAAGCAATAAAGCTTCAGAGCAATTTAAACAACATGACGGTGTTGCACTTAGAGACATTGAATGGAAAAGTTTCATTGAGAACAAGTTCACCATCCCGAAAATATGTAGAAATGCATGTATCGTTTGATAGTGTCAGTGGTCTAATCACCAGAGTGAAAGCATATGGGTCAATAATCACGATTGGATATGTAGTGTCATTCTCCAACTTGAATTCTAGATTATTATTGTTACAGAAGATGTGGTATTTTGGGTTCCTATAGGTATCATCAGTTCTCAGAGGATATGGAACAACCTGCTTCCCATAATTGCGACAACTTATATTTGCAGGATTGCAGATGTAGAAAACCATTACAAATACCACAGATTTGAACTCCATCATTAATGTGTCCTCCATCCAGTGTTGATGAACATACAGGAGCATTAAAACAGAGTCACCCATTGCGCCTTCGCCTTATCCTCTCGATTGGCTTAAGACAGACCATGTGATTCAATACCCATAGCAATATCAGTAAAAGAGGATTAAGGGGTTGACTGTATGGTGGAGGAGCATAGGTGTAATGCACACTCTATTGCTGGAGTCTAAAGAAAAAAATAGAAAAGTAGTTGCTAAAGAAGGTGGCTTGCAACATCCTATTGGGTGTGTATATTACCAAATGTGCTTCAGGAATTATTCATGCACTGTTGGTATGTAAACTACTACTACATGACCTATTCAACTGCCACCAAGAACGCATATTATTATTGAAATTATTAAACAAAACACTCATGTCATTAACTAAACAAGAAGAATTCTTAATTCAATAAATTTTTCCTCTGAACACCTCTAGCTAACAACATAATAGCATAGAAAGGATAATAATGACTAAAAGCACCAGGCACAAGCATAGACTTCTTCGATAAACAAATTGTAAAAATATGGATGAAAAGGTGGAAAGAAGAAAATGTCAATCGCCAGATCAACGACTCATATTCATTCTGATGGATCAAGACCATTTTTCAAAACTACCAGGGGACCCATCAAAAGGCTGATTTTGGTTTTTCTACACCATCTATGGTTTTATATCATATTCATGCGTTGGAATTATGGATAATATGTTGTCCTTGATTTAAAACTACTTGATAAATATGTCAACATTGTGATAACACGATGATTATGGAACTTATGCAGATTGGTACAGATGTTGCATATGATATGGATAGAGAAATGGAATTTTAGTGACAAATGGATTACAAAAGTGATGTTTGAGAAAGTATACATGGATCTTATGAAGAATGGTTGTGTACATATGCAAGTCTTGTACGTGAAAGTTGCGTACAAAATCCAAACCATGGTAATCTAGATACCAGAGGTATTTATCATGGTATTGGTCTATAGTAATTAGAGTGACAACGATTATTTGATCCCATCAAAGAATACTAATGACATTACGAAGGGATTTACCTAAGGTATTGACTAAGGATGAAACTATATAAGGATACGGAGATCAAGGTGTTAAGTGTGCAAGTAAATGATTTATCTATGTCTAATTTGATGTGCCACAGGTGTGCACTAGGAACCAAGGAGATGGTTTAGATTTAATAGATATGAAAGTGCTGTGAAGACTAATGAAAATACTTGTTTCATATATTTATTCTTGTAATGTTAAATATTTATATATTATGATGGTTTGATTTAAATATAGTGATGTGTGTCTAGATTTACGTTTAACAAATGTTGTGATTTGCAATGAAGGTTTGATTCAGTGATTTCAAGAATTATACACTTGTTTGCTTTTCATTTATTGCATACATATGCAGACCTGGCTCAATAGAATAACGTATAAATTATGTGATAATTTACTCATTAGATTGAAGTATATACACGGGTATTATGCATGGTAGTTGTGTACATACGTTGATATGTTTTGTGAATGTCGTGTATAAAAACTAAGGTTTGAGTTTCTACTTGATATTGACAGTTGCTTATGTCTGCCCTATTTTCTATTCTTTGTTGATGATGTCTTAATCATGTTGATCTCTATCTAGAAATGATTATTGAGTTGACTCTATTTCGAATTGAAATATTGCTCAGTTTTTATGATGCAAAAGTGTGAATGAGTATGGTTCAACGATATGTGAATGGTTCAATACTTGATTCACCGGTTGATCCAGTGTTATAGTGATTCAGTTACCTAAATGATTAGGTGTTTAGTAATATGATATTTGTATGCAGGTTGTATGTAGAGGAAGTGTGTATATATATAGGTTCTATTCATAATAATAGCATATACATTCTGAAGTAAATTTGATCAAGGTTTGCATTGACAACCTATGGTTTATGTGATGACTAACAATCTATCGATTAATATATTGATGAATAGTTGTGCATTGGTATGATTAAATATTGATTCGATATTCTATGATTCAATATGGTATCTTGGTTTATTTAGTGATAGGATGAATTCAATATTTAGTTTCAGAGTTGTTACTTGGTATTGATCATAATATTTGGTGTGGGTCCATTTTGAAAATATCGAGAAATGTGGCATACAAGTTTTGATGTTTTCATTCAGGTGGATCTAGTGTAAAATATTATGAAACGTGGTCTACAAAAGGTGCTGAGGGTTAGAGCCTTCATTAAGGGAGCCAAAGTTTCCTTATAGTGGTAGTTGGTAAATTTTTTAAGATGGTAGGTTCTCCCTTCCAGTAGGAGCCAATAAATTAGATCAGGGGTTGTAGATCCCTTCCAGTGGGTGCTAGAGAATGAGTGGAGGTTGTAGCGTCATGCAGGTGGGTGCATGCATGCTGGTAAGGGTTTGCGCCAGTACAAAAAGTAATGAAGTTATCTTAATAATAAAATAAGAAGACAAAGACGACAACACCAGTAGTTTTCACCACATTGTGTTTCCATCTAAAATCCAGGTGTTCTACATGTGTTTTGTATGTGTTGTGGTTTATCTATTCTTTATTTCATTCTAGATGGGGAAAGAATTGATATTGCAATGGTAAAGTTAACTCACTAATGAAATATGTGTCAAATTAAGTAAACTAGATATATGTTGTTTACACTTACTAGAGTCATGTACATACATTGGTTGCATGAAGAACAATACCGTACAAAATTCAAAATTTGAAATGAAAAGTTAAAGTGAATAATAATATTCATTCACCGCCCCCTCCTCTCAGTGTTTTTCTTAACAACATGAGTACAACTGGGCCCACACGACCTCCATTTCATTTCGTATGTATATATATATATATATATATATATATATATATATATATATATATATATATATATATATATATATATATATATATATATATATATATATATATATATATATATATATATATCGTAAAACAAACCTATATATATTATCAACATCATAAAAGGGGGTGGGATTTTATTTTAGAGTCAATTTAATATTATATATGTTATTTATATAATATGTGTAATGTTAAATTAATATTTTATGATTTCATTATTTTATTTTAAAATCCTCTTAAAAATAAATAGTTGTATAATTTTTTTAAAACATGTTCCATAACCGATTAAGAATAGTTAACATGAGGAGAGGATAAAAGTACAAAACTAGCATTTTGTAAGGGTTCTGAGTTTTTATGTCACAAGAACATGCCATGGAAAAATCTCTTAGAACCTAAGGAATAAAAACCATTTTGATTCCATTTCTTGGGGTAAATTGCAACCTCATGTTCATTATTATGTTGGGAATTATGTTTTATTCTACTTGTATGAGTGTAATGTAGAATTTTTTTGATTTAAATCATATTTATGAGTTTATGTGTAATTAATGGTACTCATGTTTTTTGTTTGAATCCCTTAAGAGGTGCTCCACTATATCTTACATTCACCCACTTTTCTTTTCCTTTGCATCATTTCATCTACAAGTTTAAAGCTGAGATTCTTAAGTCCCTTAGTGATCAAGACCCATATTGCTCATTTTTTCTTCTAGCCACCTCTTTTATATATAAGAACCTACAACCCTCACTTATCTTGGCGAGTCTAGTTTTTAAAGACATATTTTTGAACTACCCTAATCATTGCAGTTTTCATGGCCTATTTCTCCGCCCACATATTTTTAAAACTTTCATCAATATTATAGATATCTTGGGAACTGGTTCCCTTGTAGCTAATAACTCTCTCCAAGGAAAAAAACAAAAAAAAAAAAAAAATGCATTTTTAGTGTGAAATTTCTTGGAAGGTGTACCAAAAACACATCACTTAAGTCACTAGGTGACACGTGACTCTAACAACAATTTGTGGTTTCTTACGTCTCATATCTGTAATAAAACTCGGAAAAAACCATAACAAAACAACATATATGATCCATTGCAATAAACCAAATGGAAAGGCTTTTAAAATGAATAAATCTTTTATTCATAATACCTCGAGAAGGAGATCTACAAAAAGGGTCTACGAATCCCCCTCCATGGAATGGGTCCTTTGATGTCCTTGATGCTTCAGTAATTGATTCTCTCTCTCAATGTGTAAAAATCCTAAAACAATGTGGAGAACTAAAATGGGAGCTCAAGTGAAAAGAGATGATAATGGTGACTATGATAATGATCATGGTGAAGAATGAATGCAAAACCATTCTATTTATAACAAAGTATTGAGTTAATCTAAAAAATGGAGAATAATAAAATTATATTGACCAAATCAAGATCTAACCATTTAGGAATAGTTGAAAGAATAACTTCGGCATAAATCACATGTAGAATAACTTCGGCGTAATTCAACCATTTAGGAATACTTTAGTAATTTTTTAGAGAGGGAAAATATATTCAAAATGGTAAAATATCTTTATTTAAAAATAATTAATAGAAAAAATGGCTTATTAATTATTTCGCGAGGATTAAGAATGGAGTGAAATTGAAATAACTATTAATTAGTTATTTAACAATTATTCCAATAACGGAAATAAGGAATAATAAATAAATTGTGAATTATTTGATTATTCCTAGGAGATTTCGTCAAATGTGACAAGGAATAATTATCAAACAATGATTTCATAATTATTTCTAGAGAAAATTAAATAAATAATGATTTATTCAATTATTCTCATGGGGTTTTCATTTTTTATCATAAAATAATTAAATAAAGATGTTTGAAGAAATAATTTCCGATGGTGAAAGTGATTTTACAATCGTAAAATCAATCGTACATCGTGTATTTCGATCCACCTAGTTACAAATGGCTAGGTGATAATATTTTGGTGATAACATGCATAGTAATTATAACTCAAGCATAGCATGTGCTCTCCTAGTCCCTTAGTTATCCTAATTTGGTGACATTTCACCAACATTACCTAGCCAAATATCTTAGGTTCCTCCCTCACTCTTGAGATTTTGTCACTAAATATGGTTTTTCTTTATCTAGGAGAATGTATCTACACACCAAGGGCTAGGAGGTGTTATGAAACTTATTTAATTATTTACCCTCGTCCAACTCAAGATAAGACAAGCCATGTTTATCTCCTTTGGAAGGACCACTTATAGAATTTTACCTCCACCACTCCTAAGAGGAATCCATGTTGTATATGGTGTCACAGGATGCACATACTGATGGAGATTTCAGTATATTGGATGTCAAGGATATTGTAGCAATGGAATACTAACTGAGCACATATGAGCATAAGGTCTACATTTAGGTAAATATATAAAGGGCATTGCTATGAGTTTCTTGTCACAAAGATAAAGTGGTAGAAGGATTATAAAAATCACAAAGCATAGTGTTTCCAAAACTTCATCTTAATAGGTTTCTATGAAACAACCCCCCTTTTATGGCCACGTAATTACTAAAAACATCCAATGTTCAAGAAGTGGATATTACTATTGATAGAAGATTTTAAAGTCTCTACACACTTAAGGACAATTTTGTTTCGACTCAAAATAAAATCTATTATTAAATTAATCAACATCACTAAAAACATTATTTTGAAGTAGGGTATTGGGTTTCTCTTCATTTAAAATAATATAAGAAGTTATTTTTTAAGGAAAGGAACAACTAGAAGCTCACACCCAAGTTCAGTGGCTATCACTAGACCCTCTAGTGCATTGGGAAAGGTGTCAATCAATTGGTCATCCTAATTCATTATAAGATCCACAAAGTTTTTCACATGTCATCAACAAGTTTAAGCTATCCCCTAGCTAACATAATGGGAAATAATCCATTTGGTTATATGGAAGGGATTTAGTAAAAGAATGGAAGTTTCAACTATGTTGACACATTATCCAAAAATAATTGATACCGTGGAAAGATATGCAACTTGACGGTGCTACGTAATAGTCAACAATGATTTTATAGTAATTTCCACATCTCTATCCTTGAGGAAAAGACTTCATTTGACTGTTGAGGGCATGTTAAGGTCCTACCATAACATTTCTATGTTATGGTACTTATTTTGAGCTCATCCTATTTAAATAAGGCACATTAAATAGGTGATGTATATTAACTTGAGATAGAATGGTCTTATTGAGTAAACCCCACTAAACCATTGGTATTTGTTATCATTGGGTCCATGAGTGATTAAGTTTTGATAATCACAATCTATTTATAGATGTAAGAAGTTATGTAATATGTGTAATGGTTGGATTATGGTATTGGAGATCTACTTAATTAAAGGTTTACCCCTTAAATAATAACTCGAAATTTCCTCCTTTTTCCAATGTCAATAAATGGTCCTATCTTTCCATTCACCATATTATGTTTTCCACTCCTTTATTTTTCTATTCTTTACTTTTATTCATATATTATGCAACCTTCCCAATCTTCAAGTGTTACTTAAGTGGTGGCATATTTTTCATTTTCTTTTCCAGGAAACAATTCTAAAGCCATTTTAAAGCTCCCAATGTTGTTCTACTTATTAAAATATTTAAAAAGCTTATGATATTTTGAAAAGTGAGCATTGAGCACAAAGTTATGCCGCTTTAAATGTCTCCTTAAGTCATATTCCCTCACATTACATGAACATCCACACATATGAAATATCAGCATTATCGATATGAAATTGATATCACTACAACATATAGTGTTTATGTTCAATAGGGAGTTTTGATGATACAAATATAATTGACCATACAATAGGAAATTACTAAGTAATTATCAAATTTTTGTTATTTTTTTCTCTTCATGCCCTAGTATTCCTAAAAATTCCATATATCCATGATTGTTTCCATACTCAAGCTTCCCCCTTTATGATTTGCAATAAATAGATCTTCAATATTAATAGGACATGTGGAGGGCCATCATAAAACATCAACAAATATCTTATCTCATATGTGGATTTGGTCCCTTGAGGATTAGTTATGCCTACTAGGGGCATGAAATATGTTTGGCTCATTATGCCTAGCAAGGTGCAATATGAAGATCGAGCATTGAGAGAAATGCATGTCTTATTAGGAAAAAATGAATGCCCTTAACAGATAATGCATATTGAATGTATAGAATGGTTTTTAAAGAGGTTAAGGAAGATTGTACTCACTTTGTTATGGATAAATCCACACCTATACTATACTTAACTTATTGTGCAAACTTGTAATGATCTAAACCATAGTTAATTCATTGGCCTTAGCCATAGGAATGGTGTTCATCTGAAGAAAATTAAAAATTAATGGTAAGACATTATTAGAAGATGATGTTAGTGTAACATGGATTATAACAAACATGCATCCAAGCATGAGAAATTGTTTGAAATACCCATTTAATTTTCTTTTAAGTTATTGTAACACCCTCCTCTCACATTTACCCAAGCTAACCGGTTCACTGGAGTAAACATGTGGTGAGAGGCGGCTATGATGTGTCTCAACTACCCATGTGCATTTAAGGAAGTGGAACCAGCAAAGAAAATCCAATTTAACCTTACTCATGAACTAAAGATCCCTCAGAAGACAACCAACCCTTTTGTTGTAGCAGCTACAACCACCCTCAAAAATTTTTCCTTACCTTCATTTTGGGGCCTCCTTTCCAACTTTTCACAACAACCTGCCTTTCTTCGTCATGTTCACAATATTTAGTGTTTTTATTGTAGAAAGGCAACCTATCAATCACAGCTTGATCCATTCCCCTCATAGGTTGTCCACCCGGACTTGGTCTAGCTACAGGTTGAGCAGCTTCCCCAAGAAAATTGTGCAATCCTGTTTGGCAGTCCATTGGGCTCCAAAATTACACAATTCTGCCAGTCAACCCTCATAGAGAAAATTGTGCAATTTTCCCGAGCAGGGCTTCTTAGCCCAGAATTTGCACAAATATGGGTAGCAGTCAGTTGCTCTGTCCAGAAATTGCACAAATCTCCTAGGCAACGAGCCCATCTCCCATCTAGAAATGCGCACTTTCTCCTACCAGTCGATTAGTCTCTTGCATGTGTAGCTGATTTGGCCGATTCCCTCCGAGACCAAGCAAAACTGACTTGCATGCATGGGCTACTTCCCACAAATCATCATGAAAAGGGATCCCTTATTTCAGGGATCTATTTTTGGTAGTGGGAGGTTACATGCAAGGATCATTTCTGAAGCCTCCGACCAAATTTTGCTTTCCCTATATTTGTGGCATGCGCGTCACAACCTCAATATTATCAAAACTCATCAACCAGATGTTGCAGAGCTCATCCCTCACATCAACCTTGTAGCTCTGACATCCCACATCACATCTAGGAGCAGTTGGCACATTCAACTAAGTTGTTTTGGGGTAAGCCCACTTCCCATGCCTTGTGTTACATTTCTGTTGCTTTTTGTGTTTTTGCTTGTATGAGTATTGTTTTCTTCATTTCTTTGAACACTTGCTGTCAGTTACATGTATACTAGCTTTTTCTAGTAATGTTTCAGTTTTCATTGCTATCTCACTGATGTCACATGCATGAATTATTTTTCATGAATGGTCACTAATTTGGTGACTCAGCTCACCCACATTCATGTTGTTCTAATTTTTTAATATGTCATTCTCCGTTTGCATGCATGATCATTCAATTATGCTTACACTTAGTATCACTATGCATTCACACTCACATTCACTTTCAGTTGCTCATCAGCGAGTTTGGGCATCCTTAGCCCAAACTCTGCCTCACCAAGAGCCTCACCAAGACAACATTGTGCGATCCTGAGAGGGAAGTCTTTGTCTTCCTCTCAGGAAATAAGCATTTCTTCCTAGGGACTATCCTCCAGGCCTACCTTACACAATACTGAAGGACAGTGACTACTCGTGAAGAAAACTACGCAATGCAATCACAGAGTCTGCAACCATTGCCAATGCGCAATCACAACAGTCAATAGCAAGACTGGATTGTGCATTGCGTAGTTCTAGTAGTCATTCAGTCTCACAACAGCCCAGACTATGCCTTGTGTAGTCTTGGCAACCGGTCTCCCGACCTCTCCACTGAAATTGCGCAACCTTTAGGATCAGTCACACAGGTATGTTACAAGTTAGTTCTCAAGTTCATTTGGTTTTCGATTGACATATTACTTGCCATGAGTGTTTCCTTGTGTGCAGGTATTGCATGTGTTCATCTGTCTCTCAGCAGTGCAGGTACAATGGTTTCCAAGAGAGTAGAGTCGAAGACACTGTTCAGAGTACACCTAGAGATGTAATCGATCAAACATCTATGAGCTTGCCTACTCATGAAGATATCAGTTTCTTCGTAAAAAATAACATCAAGATATCATGACAAGCACTGTCATGAACAGAAGCTGAAGGTAGCATAGCAAACACAACGAATACAACGAATGCAGTGAATGCAATGAATGTAATTAACACAGCGAATGCAGCGAATGAAGCGGCTAAAATGAATGCTAGAGGAAGGTTGTTGACAAGACAAAGGCAGAATGAAGTTGCAAGATCAAGAAGATCCACTGATAATGAAAGAAACTTTTGAGACTTCGACTATGAGGTGATGGTGCAACATGAAGATCTCATGAAGACAGACGAAATAGTTACCATAGGAATAGGAACAATAATGGGTGCAACATGGACTCATGGATGAAACTACGCCCGTACAACTTATAGATCTATCCCCGTAGCTAACATAAAGTAGACATGATGAGAAGTGTTGTTGATCACATGTAAGGGATTCAACAACATGCATGTCATTGTGCACACACATGTAATCCAACCCATTCAACACACTAACCAAGCTGAAGACAAGAAGCAAGTCCAACTAGAGTTGAACATGTACTTCAGCAAGTTGATGTGCATGACCACCAGCACACACTTGAATATCAACACGAACACTATGCATCAGTGTGTTGCTGCTTCAACCACACCCAAGAAGACCATGCACATGTTAGCAGATGAGTTGGATGAAGGAGCCAAACCAATGCACCGGTTGCAACGTAGGCAAGAGTTTTATTCAGCAAGATGTCACCATGAGGTGCATGAACACCATCACGGATGACCAAGCTTGGCATCATCTCACCACCTTCACCATCAAAAGCATGTGAAAGAGTTGGTCTCATCAGAATGAACCGAATGTCAGTGATGTCTTGCATGGCTTGCTCAAGCCATGTTGTCTCACATGAGTACATGTGCACTGTAATGTTGAGTCACGTCAAGCATAAGTCAAGTGTCAATAGTTGGATGTAATATTCATAGAGTAGCTGAAGAGTCATGAGGATAGTTTAAATGTCACAAAGGGGAATGTCAAGCGTCACCACACACTTTGCTATAAATAGTCCCTCATAACTCATTGTAAGGGATTTTGGTCAACCAAGATTCTGATTAGACTATCTTGGAAAGAGCTTGGACAATATTGTAATGCACCTTGGCTTCTCCACTACACAGAGCTAGTTCATCTCTTTGGAGGAGCAGGCGAATGTGGCTGTAACGTTTCACTGTTAGGGCTAGCAAGTTTACATGGATGTATTGTATGATTGGAACTTACGCTTATTTATATAATAAGAGCCAACACATTTTCACACATGTATTGTATTTGCTGTAAGACCGATCTTTAACACTTGTAATGCATGTTGCTTTAAACTGTGTTCTACATCTAAACTCCTTCATTTGTTGTAATGCATAATATATTAATGGAAATGTGTTTTATATGTTGTTAGCATTGTCCCGTCCGTGTCATCTGCTCTACTGGACATCAAACAAACCTTTCATATGAAGCTCGATGTAACAACCATTTCACTTGTTCAGACTAATACATAAGTGTTGTATGTGTTATCTTACCTTGTATGTTGTGACTGCCGCATTCGTGTGGATTGCTCCATTGGAAGCTGTGTAAATCCTGTGTGTTGTGTGTTCCTAGCCTATTTGGCACTGATCACTTTCAACATGCAGCTCACCTTCACCCTCATCTCAACCCACCTATGTTAGAACCTCTCATACACCCTCCTTGACTCACTGCAGCAGTCACACCCTTGCTATTGACGGTGTTATCTTACTTGCCTCTATGCAACATCATGGTCAAGGCATTACCATATGACCCACTGTTGGGACTCCTACACCAAATGGTCTGAGGTCTGATTGTGAGTTCTTACCAAGGAGATCCCCTTACATGTTAGCGGGTCCAGCACCGTCAACACCTTGCAAGTGCCTAACCCCTTAGACAACTTTTTTTTTGTTGAGTTAAACCCCCAACCGCTCCCAGCACAAGTCATGCATGTAACTGAGGCCCTCTAGTCCCTTCCATAGCAAGGAATGCTAGCGACTATAGAATTGGCAGTTCTATGCCAACAACCGTAGATTCTATACCATGTTTTTTAGGGCCAGGACTCAGTCCACTGCATAAAAGTTCATGAAACCTCAATAAAGTCTAAATAACCATTAATTAAAGCTAGTAATGCAAATATTGGTACAAGGACAGGACCGGACCCCTACTAGCCATGACGATCATTTCATCAAACATATCACAAATATGTAATCTGCAGGTCGTAATAAGGTATCTAAGCGCAGGGGTCTCATACTTATCTGAGATTCATAAACAAGGATTTATGGTTTATCACAATAGTTGCATTATCATCTATTATCTCATATACTCATTCACATCTCGTGTACTAATCAAATCATGATGATAGACATAGCTAAAGTTTGTCATAAACCATACATATAACGAACATATTACCAGTAGAAATAACAAGGATAGAACAACCATACAACCACATATGAAAAAGAACATTTACACATGAAATATCTAGGAGAATAAGTTATTATTAATCAATTCATAAGCTAACCAATGCATGAGCTTCCATGAACCACTCGACCATAGATTGGATGGAAAAAAGTCTTTCTTTCCACCATTCACCCCCATGCCATATTCCAAGCATGAATGTGGATCTCACAAAAAAAACCAACTATGGATTCCTCAGGATTTCGCGTATATCCCACCAACTGATTTCTAGGCCTGAAATACTCATCAATATAAGCAGGCTTTACCACAATCCCACCAAAACACTAGGCCTATACAAGCATGGATGCCTCAAGATCTCTCCACCTAAACCATGAGGAATTTGTTCATCTAGAACTCTCGTCTTCACCATGTATCCTACCATGAATGGTCAAGGGATTCCTAGGCCTATGAGGTCACCACCCTTTTGGATTTACTATGTATCTAGCCTTCACCAGTCAAGGGATTCCTAGGGCCAATCAAGGTTATTCACAACCAGTCTTTATTGTATATCACAACCTTGGATTCTTAGGACTTATGATGAATCCTAAGACCACACCACTTCACCTTGAATCCATCTGCAAATCCAACATAACCAAAACAAGAGAACCTGATCACACGATGGTTATCCAAAAATGACAAGGAAAGGTTGAAGAACATTGTGACACTTGGTAAAACCCATGCTAATGACAACAAGAGAACCAAAAACACACATGCATGTACCAAGGAATCCAAAACTAACAAAGAAATCATACATGCAACTTGATACCTGCAAGTAACCCTGTTGTAGTCGCCCGATCCTACTCTTCCTTGCTTGATCTTTTGCTTCCTCTTTCTTTCTTGTCCTTCCTTTGCCTTCTTTCCTGCAATGCTAGAGTGCTGCAAGAAATATCTAAGTGTCCAAGAGTATGAGAGAGAGAGAGAGAGAGACAAAATAGAGAGAGAGCTCCAAAAATAAAATGAAAAAAGGTTACACTAACAAAAGGTTGTAAATTGATCCTTAGAATATTTTTTATTAATTAGGCCTCTATTTTATTAATTTTCCATTATTTTCCTTCATTTTCTTAATTGCATGAAATCTATTACCATTCACCCTCCATTTATCCTAATTTAAATTATTTTCATAAATAACATGCTAATAAATTCCACTTTGCCTTTCCACAACCTTTGGCATTGCCTTTGCAAATTTCCTTACCGATAATAAACCAAATGAACACCCACAATAGGATTTTTTTGCCCAAAATGCAACTTGAAATAAGTGTACCATGACCTTGGTTATTATTTTTCATTTATTATATTTATTACATGAAATTTTGACAAGGTCTATTATAGAACTCTCCCCCTTGGGGGAACATCATCCTCAGTGTCCAGTGACACCTGTCACCAACAAGATTGTTGAGAAAAAAAACATACTGCTTATGAAGCTTTATAACTTAGCTCAATGCAATATTTACAATGATAATCCTCCTAAAAAGAAAATCAACATGAGAGACATAACAATATGACAATGATAATGACGTGACACCCATACTGCTTATTTGAGCCTTATAACAAAACTTATGGTGGTATTTATTTCCATATACATATATACATATACGAAAACATCACACCAAAACACATCCCAAAAACATTCACTCAACAAATGAATAAAGAAGGATACATAACCCGCATCTAATCCACCATCTCCCATGTAGCTTCATCGATACCAAATTTCTTCCACTACACTCTAAACTACTTGATTGCTCTGTTCTGAGGCATGAGAATATTTATGTACAAAATACAATTAGGTTATGGCTAGAATTATCCTTCTGGATCCACCTTCAATATAGACTACTCAATCACATGATCAACATATTTAACATACTTCTTAAGCAATGACACATGGAAAAAATCATGGAATTTCACTAACGGAGGTACTGCAAGTCGATAGGATATTGGTCCAATCCTTTCAATAATCTACAAAGGTCCACAGAACTGAAGTGACAACTTAGAAGATCATATAATCCTCAAGGAGAACTTCTTGGCCTTGATGCACAAGTACACATATTCCCCAACCTGAAACTCAAACATCCTATTCCGATCTGCATAATGTTTTTGTCTATCATGTGATGCCATCATATTATTCTTGATTACCTTCATTACTTGTTCCATCTCTTCCAACGTGTCTAGTCCTATCAATGCCATATTCACTTTATCACTCCAACTGATGGGGGTATTACGACTTAACCCATACAGTGCCTGAAACAAACTCATCCTCAGTGAATCTTGATATAAATTATTGTAAGAAAAATCAACCAGCAGAAGGTACTCCTCCCATCTCCTCTATTGATGCATCAAATACATCCTCAACAAGTCGTCTAATATCCTATTGACCCTCTCTATCTGTCCATCTTATTGTAGATCATAAGTTGTGATGAAGGCCAACTCTGTACCCAAACCTATAAATAACTCCTTTCAAAACTTGGAAGTGAACTTAGCATCCTTGTCTAACACAATTTTCCTATGCACACCATTCAACCTCAACACATCTCTCATGAAGACTTGTGCTACATCATTAGTTGAATAAGTAGAAGTCACTGGAATGAAGTGCACTTTGTTCATCAACTTGTCAACCACAACCATGATGGAATCATGTTGCATTGATGTCCTTAGAAAACTTGTGATGAAATCCATGAAAATGACCTATCATTTTGACTCTCAAACCGGAATCGGTCAAAGCAACCTGACTGGATTCTTATACTCTAATTTCACCTACTGATAGTGTAAGAATCTAGCCACAAACACTACCACTTCCTACTTCAGACTCAGCCAACCATAAAAGTTCTTAACTGTTGTCAATGTTTTCTGGTATCCTGGGTGACCTGAATACAAATTTTTCATGCAATTCTCACAATATAGTCTTCTTCAGCTCAACTGTAATGTGACACATAGATATTATCCCTAAATCTGAACAAACCATATGTTGTAAGATGATAGTTGAAATCCAACCACCTGTACCCTGTTGTAACCTGTGAATAAGCTCCATGTACCTATCATCCTGTTGTCCTGCCTGTAAAATACGATCCCTTAAATGTCCTATAAGAGCTCATAGCTATTATAAGATTTACATGTATCTTCCTCCTAAGAGAATCTACAACCCTATTCTCTTTCTCCTTGATGTACATGATCTCAAAGTTGAAATCACTTATCATGGCTAACCGTCTAGATTTTATGGAATTTAGATTCAGTCAGTCAAGTAGATACCTCAATCCACTATGATCATTCATAAGTACAAACCTCTTTGCAAGAAATAGTGTCTCATATTCAATGCATGGATGATCGCTGCCAACTCAAATCATGTGCTAGATAATTATGCTCATGCTTGTTTGGTTTCTATGACTCATAGCATACTACCTGTCCTTCCTACATCAGGAATCCACCAAGTCCTCTTTTACAAGCATCTGTACACACCACAAACTTTTTATCTGTATCTGCAATCTTTAGAACTTGAGAATTTGTTAACAGTTTCCTCAACTTCTCAAAACTTATTGCACATTCCTCTGTCAATTCAAATTTCTTACCTTTCCTTTGCATTGATGTTATGCAGCCAACTCACAAAATAGAAGAAAATATAGATCAATGACTTCAAAATGAGCCTCTTCGAGGGGGTAACCTTCTTTACATTCCACAAATGAACAATTATTGGATGATACAAATGAGAAAACCTCATTTCTATATATAGGAGTCTAAGTGGTCACAATATAATCAAATCCGACATAACAATAATAATATAGGGCATAAGAATAAAAATAGTGGGCTTCTATGCGGCACAATAATAACAATATGGGGACAATAGGGGCACAACAATAACAATAAGGGCTACAATAACAATAGTAATGGGGGAATCACTAGTATTATAAGGGCCTAATATAAACCTCTCCTTCAAAAACATTTTGTCCTCAACGCTTGAGTAGTTCTGGATGCTTTTGTATAAAATTTTATCCTCCCATGTGGAATCTTCAGCGGGTAAGTTCTTCCACATGATGAGATACTGTAAAATTGATCGATTTCCTAGCTGTCGAGTTCTTGTTTCTGTGACTGCTTCATGTTCCAATATGATTTTCCCTTCCTCATGAAGCTCTTTCAATATTGTTTGAGCTAGGAGCTTGTCACCTATAACCTTATTTAAGCATGAAACATGGAAAACTGGGTGCACTCGGGAAGCTGCAGGAAGCACCAATTTGTATGCCATACTACCAGTCTTTTGCAACACCTTGTACGAACCCGAATAATTTGGTGATAATTTATTATCATTCTTAACTTGTTTGAGGGACATTTGTTTATATGGTTGTATCTGTGGAAATACCCAATCACCTACATCAAAACATATTTCGCTGCGATGTTGATCTACCTGTTGTTTCATTCTATTCTCAGCCAAAGTGAGATTATCCTTTAAGAGTTGGAGAACTTGTTGTTGATGGTTGATGTGATTTTCCACTGCTTGAACATTAAAATTTTCTCTTAAATATGATGTGATGGATGGTGGATGATATCCATAAAGTGCCATAAATGGGGTCATTTTTGCTACAGTATGGAAGGATGTGTTATATCACCATTCAGTGAGAGGCAACCATTTGACCCATTGTGTCTGTTTATCACATACAAAGCAACGAAGATATCCTTCCAAACATTTGTTTACCATCTTTTTTTTCCCATTAGATTGAGGATGATAAGATGAGGTATGAGTTGACTGAGTACCCAGACAAGAAAATAACTCTGTCCAAAAAGTTCCAGTAAAAGTGGGACATCTGTTGGTTACAATAATCTTTGGGTTTCCATGTAGATTTTGAATTGTTTCCATAAATGTAGTAGAAACTATACTCGCTTTAAATGGATGAGATAATGCACAAAAGTGTGCATACTTGGTAATTCTGTCAACTACCATCATGATGACACTCTTTTCTTCGAACTTGGGTAAACCTGTGATAAAATCCATTGAAACCTCCTCCCAACGTTGTCTTGGAATGGATAAAGGTTGTAATATACCTGGGGTGTTAATTGTTTCAACTTTATCTTGTTGGAAAACCAAACCTTCTGCCACAAGATTTTGAATATTAGATTTAAGGCCATCCCAAAAAAAATCCTTCTTAGTCCTGTGGTAAGTTTTTAAAAATCCTGAGCGCCCTCCTAAGGGAGAGGTGTGCAATTCCATAAGAATATTTTGTTTGAGTTGGGAATTCTTACATAGGTATAACGCATCATTTTTCCACGTAAATGTATCAAATGCACTAGGATTGTATTGTATCTTTTGAATGAGTGCCCACACTTCTTCGTCATTCTTCCATTCATCCCTTGCTTTATTTATCCATTCTGGTTGGATAATAGAAATGGTGTAAAGCAATGTGTCCACATCCTCATCCTTTCTTGAGAGTGCATCTGCCACAACATTTTGCTTCCCTTTTTTGTAGATGATTTCAAATTCATAACTCAACATCTCTGTGACCCATTTTTCCTACTCTTCTGAAGATAATCTTTGTTTTAAAAAGTATTTAAGGCTATCATGATCTATTTTTACCTTGAAGTGTCTTCCCATTAGGTAGAGTCACCATTTCTTAAGTGCATGTAGTATTGCCATCATTTCATTCTCATAAATAGCTTTTTGTAAATACTTTCCTTTAATTGTACGACTTTCCATTTCCTGAGGCATCACATTCCACAGTAAAGGATTTTGTGAAGTCCAGCATAGCTAAGATGGGTGCTTGACACATTGCCTCTTTAAGATGTTCAAAGGCTTTCGTTGCTTCTGGAGTCCATGAAAATGCATCTTTCTTCAATAATGTTGTTAGAGGTGCTGCTATTGTCCCATAATTCTTAACAAACTTGAGATAATAACGTGTCAACTTGAGAAATCCTCGAAGATGCTTTATGGATGTGAGGATTTTCCATTCCTTAATGGATTTAATTTTGGTAGGGTCTACCTTAACACCTTAATGAGATACAATATGACCCAGATATTCGACCTCTTGTACTCTAAAGAAATATTTTATGCTTTCTGCATATAATTGTTTCTCCTCTAATAGTTTTAGCACCCCGTCAACATGTTGAGCATGATCCTTCCAAGACTTGCTGTAGATCAATATATCATAAAAAAATACTAAGACAAATTTTCTAAGGAAGGGTCTGAAAATGGAATTCATCAAACCTTGTAATATAGAATGTGCATTGGTAAGGCCAAAAGGCATGACTAGAAATTCATAATGACCCTCATGAGTTCTAAATTTCGTTTTTGGAATGTCTTTAGTCTTAATTATGATTTGATGTTATCCTAAATGAAGATCCAATGTGGTGAAGTAAATTGATCCATGCAATTCATCCAAAATTTATCAAAGAAGGTAATGGAAAATTTATCTTTAATAGTGAGCTTGTTGAGCTCCCTATAATCTGAACACATGCGCCATGATCCATCCTTCTTGTGCACCAATACTACTAGAGTAGAGAAAGAACTTTGACTAGGTTGAATTATACCAGCCTCTAGCATTTCTGCAACCATACGTCCAATTTCACTCTTTTGGGCATAGGGATATATGTAAGGCCTGATGTTTGGATGAACACTTCCTGGAATAAAATGAATAACATGATCATGATCATGAATAGGTCAGAGGCCTTTGGGAGTGTCAAATACCTTGGAATGATTATCCAAGACTTTTTGGAGATATGGAGAAATAGATGATTTCGATGTGGGAACATCTAGCGAGCATAATTGTGCAATTACACTTCGTTCTGCTTTCTTTAGAAGCTTTGTCATTCCGTTAGAGCTAATTATCTTTCCCAGTTTACCTGAGATACCCCTTAATTCAACTTCCTTTCCTTCTGAAAAAAATTTCATGAAAAGTTCTTGAAAAATAAAAGCTATTCTACCCAAAGATTATAGCCATTGAACTCCTAGTACAACATCAACACCACCCATTGGAATGGAAAGCATTAGGCTATTCAATAGATATTCTACCATCGATATCTTGATATGATGGCACTTTCCAAAGAAATGTATGGTTCCTCCACCTACAACCATCACTTGACACTCTAGTGCTGGATATAGGAAGCAATTCAATTCCTTGGGTATATTACAATGAATAAATTATGGGTACTACCATAATCAATCAACACTATTACATTTTTATTCTTGATATGTCCTTCTATATTGATAGTTTGAGGAGTGGTAATTCTTGCCAATGCATTAAAAGATATGGTCAAACTCATTTCTTCTTTCTCTAGGGTTGGTTCCTAGCTTATATCCTCTTCTTTCATGTTTCTTGTTCATTTTCTTCCTCCTCTTCAAAATCGGTGTAAAAGAATTTCTTCTCAGTGCACTTATGACTTTTCATGTATTTTCTATCACAAATGTAACAAATCCCTTTTTCTCTTTTTTCTTCCAATTGTTTGGGTGTCAACCTTGTAGGTTATGGAAGGCTAGGGGCAACAACACTTCCATATTTATAGTTGTGAGTGGTAGGCTTCCTTGTTGCTATAATTTTTGTTTCCATTTTTCTTGGCAACCTGAATGCCTTCTCCAATGAATCATGTTCCCAAACACGAACCTCATGTTGGATGTTACCCTTTAAAGTCCCTATGAACATATCAATCCTATGCTCCTCTGGAATATCTTTTACCCTTATATTAAATTTTTGGAAGTCCTCAATGTGCTCCATCAATGAACCCTTTTGTTTGAGATTTATCAATTGGCTAAAAAAGGTGATGCTTTTTATATCCTCATAATGTGTTATCATTTCTTTCGTAAAAATTGCCCAAGTGACAATTTATTTATGAGAGAAAAGACATAGATACCATATAAACTGATTTGGTTCCAAATACAAAGTTTCAATGCATACCTTTTGTGTGTTTTGCACATTATGGAGATTGAAATATTGCTCCATCTGTAGTATCCATGTTACGAGATCCTTGCCATCAAACTTCCTCACATCGATCTTTGGAACATGGTGGGTCTTCAATCCAATGTCAGAGTCTATGAAATCATGATTAACATTTCTTTTGTTCTAATTATGAGTTTCCTCTACTACCTTTTCGCCATTAGGAAGCATTTCTTGTAGCAAGTTCGCCAAACCTCCTTTGAAACCTTCCATGTCTTTCTTCAAATCTTCAATGTTTACTTCTAAACCATCGATATTAGCTTGCACGCCTTTATTTAAACCATCCATATTAGATTCCACACCTTTCTTTAAACAATCCATCTTAGCTTCCATGTCTTTCTTTAAAACATCCATCTTAGCTTCTGTTACTTTTTGTGAGAGTGAATTTTGTTGCACTTGGTCTCATAGGATTCATATATCACGTTGTGTTTCCTCCTCTTCTTCATGAGTCATTCTAGAGATTTTAGGTTGCTTACTAAGTGTTTCCATTTCCTTTCTTCAAGGCATCAATTATAATTATGCTTCATTGTGCGTTTTGAATTCCTTCAAACTAATTTTTCAAACTAAACTTATGCAAAATTTAAAAATAAACTACAGAACATTTTTCACTTTATAGGAGCTCAATATTGAATCTGTTCTATCCCTATAATTGTAGATCTCCAAGGTCTAAAATTTCGTCCTCTGGTATCTCCTTGGGTCCTCTATCCAGCACCACAAGTATGATCAAGATTTGATTCACCAAGGAAGAGTTATGCCAAATATCACATGATGACCTAATTATAGACTCATTAAGTAGAGAAAACTTGCATGAAGTGTCACGTTTCACCGTTTCAACCTTAGGTCCTAAAACCAATACAAAAAAGATTGTAGGTTGTCTTCTTTCTGTATCATATTACGAAATTTTGATCTGAGGCTCAAAGCGAAAGTTATGATGTTTTTCCCCAATTCACCTGTTTGAGATATAATTCAGGAGCCTACAAACACCCTAACTTCCATGGATCATATCTTTGAAAATATAGCAGTACAATATTGGAAATTGGTACCCAAGGTTCATCAAGATCTTAGCTCTAATGGGTTTTAGTGTTAGCTTTTGAAACTTCGTAGAAAAAATTTATAGCTAAAATTCCATGATGACCTGTTTGAAGAAGCGAAACCTTAGAATCGAAAGGCTCTGATACTAATTGTTATGCAACCAACTCACAAAATATAAGAAAAGATAGATCAATGACTTCAAAATCAGTCTCTTCGAGGGGGAAACATCCTTTACATTACACAAATGAACATTTTTTGGATGATACAAATGACAAAAACTCCTTTCTATATATAGGAGTCTAAGGGGTCACAATATAATCAAAGTCAACATAAAAATAATAATATAAGGGCACAACAATAACAATAGTGGGGTTATATGAGGCATAATAATAACAATAAGGGGAAAATAAGGGCACAACAATAACAATAAGGGCTACAATCACAATAGTGAAGGGGGAATCACTAGTATTATAGGGACCTAACAAATGACGTAATAGGATATGCAATCTGAGAGAAGTTCCTAATGAACCTCTTGTAATAACCTACTAGCCCCATAAATGATATTACTTCATCCACATTTCTAGGAACTACCCACTCCATGATAGTTGTTATCTTCTCTAATTCTACTTCTATACCTTCCTTGGAAATCACATATCCCTAGTAGTGTACCTCTATCTACAAGAAACTACATTTATTGAGCTTAGCATACAACTAATCCTCTCTCAAAAATCTCAATACTACTTCTAAGTGCTCGACATGCTCTTTTTCATTTTTAGAATATATCAATATGCCATTAATAAAAAAATAAGAAAATTGTTGTTGTAGGTGAGAACACCCTAGGGTCTTGGGTTGAGAACCCCAACAGAGTGAAGGGCAAACCCCAACAAGAAATGCTCATGCAATCAAACTAAATTCTTATTCTACTGAACTGTGTAAGAGTGTCCTGACCTGGAAGTCCTACGTTTGAGTAGATACCGTAGGGTGTAAGCCTTCAACTTCTCTTGATGTCTTCAAAACCTGAAAATTATTCAAATGAAACATATACAGCCGTACAAACATAAATAATGTTCATGATATTAACCTTAAATCATATAAATGAATGAGAAATTACACATCAATGTAAGATTCATAAACGAATTACAATTTAAATAGATTCATAAACACATTTAATATTGGAAATAGAACATCATTCCTTTATTGGAGTTAGCTACAAGTAAAGTAGAGAAATATGACCTGAGTCCTTCTCCAGCTCCAAGTGGAACCACCCTCTAGATCCATCCTTTCCTGGCCTCAACAATCTTCCCCCATCACCAATACAAGGATATCTGAAGAAATAAGAAGGATATCTCCAACAAGGAAACACGGGTTTCCTAAAGCTTTGGGGAGTGCATGAGGCACAGGGATTTCAAAAGACTCGATCAAGGATAATCTCACTATAGTATCAATATCTCATATCTTCTCCCTTAAGGCCTTCCCATGGAGGTTTATTTATACTTATCCAAATTAGTTTTTTCAGTTGGGAAACAATTGGGCCATGACCAATAGAAGGTGAGTAACAGGTAAAACATGTGAACTCCACCCGAAATTAAGGAGATTTAATTTTTGTAAGTGTTTTAACATATGTACACGGGTTGGGTATATGCTAACCCGCATGTACATGCTTTTATCATAGGGAAAAGTAGCATATAGGGAATAAAACACAATTTTTTTAAAATTTTGGACCAAGTTTGGAAGGAAGGGTTGCCTTAGGTAATAATCAGAGCATCAGATCTACCAAGAGTGGTAAATGGTGTTATAACACTTATTGAGATAAGTGCACAACATACTATTAATCAATCACATAAAGGTAGTGGTTGCATTAGTCAAAGCAAATGGAACTAGAAGAAAATCATAATGCCCATACCTGGTCTAGAAATCAGTCTTGTAGATGTCCTCTCCTTTAATGTGTATGTGATGGCATCTAGATCTCAATTCAATCTTTAAGAACATTGATGCTCACTTAATCTGGTTGAACAAGTTGTCAATCCTTGGCAAAGAATGCTTTTTTTCGGTGGTCACCCAGTTCAAATGCCTATAATCAATGCATAAGATGACAATACCATAATTCTTCTTCACAAACAAGACAGTGCATCTCAAGGCAATACACTTGGCCTAATGTATCCCATGTCAACCATTTACTTCAATTACAACTTCATCTCTAGTAACTCTGGTGTGCTCATCCTGTATGGTTCCTTTGATGCTAATGCTACCCCTAGTACTAACTCAATGGAGAAGTCCACTTCCCTATGGGGCAACAACTATGAAATTTGTACAAGAAATACGTCATGAAACTACATCAATATTGGGTACCACTTCATATTTTCATCCTCAACATACTTACTTTTATCACTGGAAATATGTACTACAAATAAAACACAACCTTTCCTATGATTGCGCTTTGCATGCATAACTATTACCGTTCTAACTAATGTTGCCATCTTCTTAACCTTCAATATTCTCTATTCTCCATTTTCATCCAAGCATTCAATACCTTTTTCATAACAATCCACCTTAGTCTTGTGAAAATACAATGGGCCCATATGAAAAATCATAATATATGATCCCAAGGGAAGTACATTCAAATGTGTTGATGTAGGCATATCATTCAACTTGAATGCACAAGCTCTTACACAATGATGAACTCTCTTCTTTGTACATGTATCCAACTGCACTAAATAAGATTTTGCATGCACTTCCTTATTCAAACCACACTTATCCAGTAGGTAAGGAATTACATAACTATAATTAGATCTAGGGTCAATCAAAATAAAAACAATTGGATCAATAAACCTACCATCCATCTCGATAATAGATGGTTGGTGATCCTCCTACCTATTATCCAACACTGCATGGATCCGTGGAATGTTCTTCCCAATATCCCAAATTTTATGCGCTTCCTGTGAACTATAAATATCAGGCCTACCACCCTAATTTTCTGGATAATGTCTCTTGACATGTTCCTTGCAACATATCCAACATTGCAACTCTCCTTTACCATCACCTTTATTTTTCTGCCCTCCATGTTGTGACCCATTAAAATTCTTGTAAGGTGCAACATTTTCTTTCTCTCCTACATTTTGAGGTCTTATTCACTTCAACTACCATTTACCTATAGCCTTGTCTTTCCCTTTCCATCCTTGCCGAGATTCTATCTTATGCTTTGATTTCTCTTAAAAATGGGTCAATTTCCTAATGACTACCTCAAGTGACCGAGTCTCATCATACTCAATTTAATCTCTAAATGCTAATAGAAATCGACTAAAAAACCTTTGAACTTTGGCTTTATCATCCTCAAGATACAATACTTACATTAACAATTCCATGAACTTCATCGTATACTCCTCATCTGTCATCAACCACATATTTAGCTCATAGAATTCCTTGGTTTTTCTATTGTAGTACCTCTCTCACAGATATTTCTTCCTGAATAGTCTCTTAAATTCATGCCAACTCAACTCCTCTATCATGATGTCTCTGTCCCTCTTCACATCTTCCCACCAAATGTCTACTTTCCCTTTGAGACTGAAGATAGCTATTATGGCTGTCAGACCATGCAGTAACTCCTCCAAATCAATTCACTATTTTCATTCAGGTTGGTCTTTATTATATACAGGAGGGAGAGACTGTTTACTTCATCTCTTGATGACTATTCATATTTCTTATTATTTATTTACATCAGTTACACTTATTCACCCAATCTTGATGATTTGGTGTCAATATTCCACCACTTAGTCTAAAGGGATGTTGGTGAGTCCAAGCATCGTTCTGAATCATTCAAGATTTTCTCTTCCAAGCGCTTTGGTGAAGAGTCTGCAATTTGCTCATTAATGGAACAATGGCGGAGATGGATCATTTTGGCCTCAACATGATGTCGAATTAGATGATATTTAGTATTGATGTGCTTTGTTCAATCATGGAACTTTGGGTTCTTGGCCAAATTTATTGCTGAGGTATTGTCAATCATGAGTTGAGTCGATTGTTCTTGTTTTACCTGCATATCTTCAAAAAATTCCTGAGCCACACAATTTCTTTTGTTGCCTCAACTGCTGCCACATATTCTGCTTCTGTTGTGGAATCTACTAGAACTAATTGTTTGCATGATCTCCAGGAGACAACTCCTGATCCAAGACTCATAACATAACCTAAAGTAGATACCCCAATTTCTTTGTCTCCATCAAAGTCTGAATTAGAGTATCCAATCAAGATGAAGTCATCCACCTGTGTATACTTCATTCCAAAGTCTTGAGTTCCCTTCAAGTACCTTAGAACTCTTTTTGTAGTAGACCAATGTCCATCACAAGGCTTTTGCATAAACCTGGAGAGGATTCCAACAACAAACAAAATGTCTGGTCTAGCAGTAGTTAGGTAGTTGAGACTTCCTACAAGCTGTCTATACTTTGTTGCATCCTCAAATTCTTTTCCTTCAATGGATGTGAGATTTAAGTTTTGTTCCATTAGAGTAGTAGGAGGATTACATTCTGTCATGCTAAACCTATTCAACAGATCTCCAATATACTTCTTTTGAGAAAGGAATATGGAATTTGGATGTTGAATTACTTCAATACCAAGATAGTAATGAACATAGCCCAAATCAGTCATTTCAAAACCTTTCCTCAATTCCTTCTTTATGGATGCAATGTAGCTTTCATTATTCCCTGTCATTAAAATATCATCTACATATACCACAAGATATACAACTTTTTTTCCAACTTCCTTGATAAATAAAGTTGCATCATCAAGATCATAATGTTTGAAATTGAGTTTCAGAAGATGCTCAGTTAGTTTTTCATACCAGGCTCGCGGTGCTTGTTTGAGGCCATACAAGGATTTCGCAAGTTTTTGTACTTTATGTTCATGTCCTTTCATAGCAAATCCTTTAGGTTGTGACATAAAAACATTCTCTTTTAGATCTCCATTCAAGAAAACATTTTCTACATCCATTTGATGGACTTTCTGACCGTTTTGAGCTGCTAGATAAAGAATGTCCGGATGGTAGCCCATTTTGTTGTGGGGGCAAAAGTCTCCTCATAATCGACCCCTTCCTTCTGTGAAAAACCTTTTGCCACAAGCCTGGCTTCGTGCTTGTCAAGTGAGCCATCAGCTTTATACTTGTTCTTATAGACCCACTTGCAGCCAATTGGTTTGGTTCCTAATGGAGGATCAACCAGCTTCCAAGTGCCATTCTTTATCAGGGCATCATACTCCTTTTGCATCGCTTCTTTCCATTCATCATGAGAAGCAGCTTCTTCGAAGGAAGTTGGTTCAAAATCTATAGACAAATTCAATTCACAATCATAAGAAACATCCATATCAACAGGTGAATTAGAGTCATCTACATCACCTCCATTTTGCATGTTTTAATTTCTAGTTCCTGTCTTTCCAATCTCATCAGGATGAACACTTTCAAGTTTCTTTATCAACCACTTTGGAGGACCTTTCTCAGATGGTCCAGGCTACTCCATTGATTGAGTTGGGACTGAATCAATATTGAGTCTCCCAATTCTATCAATCACATCACTTAAAGCATCATATGTTGTTGGAGTTTCATGTGGGGGAGAGAGTTCTTCAAAAGAAGATTCCACATGCTGATCTAGTATAGGAATGCCCCCTTCAAGATGTGGAATCTGATTATCAAATTCTTGAAATGATTTTGCATTTGTGAATCTATCCAAGCGGTCAAGTTGCTACTCAACAACATTTTCATTTTTGGATGATTCAAGAAAGATTACATCTCTAGATACAAAAAACTTTTTATTGACTTCATCATAGAGAGGGTATGCTTTGGAGGTGTTTGAATACCCCACGAAGATACACTTACAACTTCTTGCACCAAGTTTGTTTCTATGTACCTTTGGTATCAAGGCATAACAGGTGGAACCAAAGACCCTGAGATGCTTTATCGAAGGAACGTGCCCATACCATATTTCATATGGAGTCTTGTTTCTAATAGCATTAGATGGACATCTATTCTTTATATATACAGCACATAGAACTGCATCAGCCCAAAATATCAACTTTACATTTTTGAAAAACATCATGGAGTGCACCATATTTAAGATTGTCCTATTCATTCTTTCAACTACACCATTCTATTGGGGATTATAAGGCATAGTTGTTTGATGTTTGATCCCATGTTGGCGAAGATGGTTTTCAAATTCATTTGAAGTGTATTCTTTTCCATTATCAGTGCGAATAGAGACAATATGAGATTGTGCATCATTTTCAATACATGTATGAAAGTTATTGAATGTTTGAAAAGCATCAGATTTATTCTTTAATAAATAAACCCAACACATTCTGCTGTAATCATCAATAAATGTCATCATATATTTATTTCCATGTGCAGAAGGAAAAGGCATTGGACCACATAAATCTAAATTAATGAGTTCAAGTTTTCTATGTGCTCTTGAATGTGAATCATGAAAATACTGTTTGCTATGCTTTCTGAGAATGCAAGCATCACATTACTTAAGTTTTCTAGGAATTGTAGGCAAACCAACAACACCATTTTTATTGAACAAGCGGAGGTTGTCATAGTTCAAATGTCCAAATCTAGAATTCCATAATAAACTTGATGGAAGTGTACCTTCTTCATAATGAGAATTGTATGAGAAATGTTGTGCACGAGAAAAGGTACCTTGCAGCTTGAGAAGCCTTTCTTCTTCTATTCCCCTCATGAAAAGTGAGTGGTCAGATGCTTTTCTCACCTCAAGCTTGCCATCAAACATATCAATGGAGTGACCTTGCTGGCGGATGTGGGCCAAGGACAACAAGTTTCTCTTCAGTTGTGGGAGATACAGAACATGATGCAGAAGAAAGTCTGGAAGACTAGGCAATTTAAGCTTGATTGTGCCAAGCCCCGATGGCTTGATTTTTTATTGGTCTGCAAAGTATAGTGCTCCATCGACATTGTCAGTAAATTCTTCGAAAAAATATTTTCTATGAGTCATGTGGCAAGTTGCTCCTGAATCAAGAAACCAATCATTTTTCCAAGAAGCAAGTGAAGCATTAAATAAGTCTTCATTTACTCCAATATTACATTGTGCCACAACATAATGAGTGGATTCAGGTGCTTTACCTTTTTCTGTGTCATTAGTTTTACCTTTCTGTTGGTTTCTTTGCTGCTCAATTTTGTCCCATGGTAACTTGCATGTGGAGGCATCATGTGATCCATTTCTTTTGCATCATATGCAGTGCAAATCTGACTTTTCTCCTTGAGAGTGTCTGCCCCCCTGCCTCTGAAATAACTAGCTCTTCCTCTTCGACCACCTCTTCCTCTGGAAGAATCTTGAGCAAGATTATTTTCTTTATGAGCAAGGCACACAACCTCTTCAAAAGATTCAGGGGTTGTCTTCTTTCCAAAAGCTTTCTCTGTTTCAGCAACTTTTTTCACAATAGAGTCAAAGGCAATATCTTTGAGATTTCCATTTGCTTGCAATGACTCAAGATAATTGGAGTAAGTAGGATAAAGTGCCTTTAGAAAAGCGATAAGAGGAATATCCAATTCAACCTTAGTGGCTTTGATATCATGTATTATATATTTTACTTCGGATGCAAGAGTAAGAGGATCATTATTTTGCAATTCAAGAGTGAAGAGTTTAATCATGAGTTGAACAACTTCAAGTGCAGAATGTGAGTCATAGAGTTCTTTCAGCTCTGGTAAGGCTTCGAAAGTAGTTGAAAATGGCAAAATATGGCGACTCACCTCTTCACTTACAGATGCTGCAATTAAAGCACAGGCTTTGTTGTTCTTATTTTCCCAAATGGCAAACTCTTTGTCTGAGGTAGGTTGTTCTGGCTCTTTGTCTCCATCTCCAATACACACTCTTTTCCACAACTCATTGAAAATGAGGGTGTGTTTTATCATCCGGGACCATTCAGGATAGTTCTCCTTGCCAGTAAGAACTATTCCCACAATAGATATGATTGAATGCATATTGTAAAAAAAAACTTTTGCGGGAAAAAAATCTGTGTACTATAAAAATACTTTTGCTGGGAAGATGTGCTTCAAAAATAATATAGCCTTATTCTTCCTTCTTGATTTAATATAAAAAGATCAAAACTATATTCTATGCATATAGAATATCACCTTTTTTTTCTTTGCATTACAATATGGTTGCAATTCAAGAGAAATAATATCAAATACTCAAAAGAAAATCAGAATTCTGATGCAAATCAGAATTTTCAAAACACTTGGACGAAAATATAAATCCTTATGCTCAAATCCTATGCTTTATACCTTGACTGCATACTTTCTCATTGGAAAAATACAACTCTTTCTTTTTCTATCTCTCAATCTTCAATGATGCTTGATGCTTGGTAAGGCATCATGTGATAATTATATAAGTCTTCAAACTCAGCTTCTGGACTTTCGAGCATGTCTTGAAGGGAGCAACGTATATATAAGCAATGTGTATATACCACAGCTGTCACCAAGCGTATGGAGGGAGTAAGTTAAATCAGCTTAGATCTCTTCGACTCCATATTCATCCTCAGAATCATCTTGCACTTCGAGTTCCCGCTCAACTTGAATGTGGACGGATCCCACAAGTAGTAGCCGCCCTCCGAAGGTCAAAAACTTAGGCCAGGTATCAATCAATTCTGGCAATGGTGTTACAATGCACATGCCCCATAGTTGCAATTTAAATAATGAAGGCACAAATCATAAGAGATATGTATGAAAACCCTTGTAGCTTTTCTGCAACAAATGGATCAGATTATATTGCTGTGGAGCCTTCAGTAAGGAATAGCATGGGAAGGAAAATGTATGATGAAGGTTTTTAGGAAAGCTCTACGCTATACATCAGTTCAGTAAATTTCCTCAACAAAGAGAGCAAACATGTCAAAGTATGGGAGATAAAATTAAAAAACAAAGTGCGTATTCAAATGCACAACTCCCATAGAAGGCACGATTACCAAAATGAACTAGATGCAGGTAATGGCACATTCACTGAAGCAGATAAGATCTCTGCAGCAAGATATGATCCATCTCCATTACATGAAAAGCTGTCTAGTAGGGAAAGTGGCAGAAGAGCATATTATGGCAGTAAAGCTGCTACACATGAGGAAGTGAGATGCAGCTATAGGAGGGAGGCCGAGGGGCTAAGGTAAGGTCGATTCATATACCATCAATGGATCTACACAGATTTCCGAGTTGGTCTAAGGCGGCAGATTTTAAAATGCATATGGCAGAGGGCGCAGATTTTAAAACACATATGACAGCCTGGAGCAAGCTTCAGGCAAACAGGCAGAATATAGGTAGGAAACTAACACTAGGAGTTACACAAAAACAAATTTCAGGAGCTGGCTCTGATACCATGTCAGACCAGGCAGTAACTCCTCTAAATCAATTCACTATTTTCATTCAGGTTGGTATTTATTATATACATGAGGGAGAGACTGTTCAATTCATCTCTCGGTGACTATTCATATTTCTTATTATTTATTTACATCAGTTACACTTATTCACCCAATCCTCATGATTAGGTGTCAACAATGGCTTTCATTTTATCTATGTAATCATGCAGCTTAAAAAGCTTCTTCATCCCAAGTAGCCATGCCTCTGCATCCTCTAGCTTCTTCAAATCTCCATTAAATCAGGTGGCTTGGCTTTCTTGAGCTCATCTAGAAAATATCCCCTGTCACTCTTCATATGAGAATGATAACGATGACAATCATCGTGCCTGTCAGAACCAAAGATAGAATAGAACCTGTCTCCATCACCTCTCCTATCTGGTGTATCTAAGAGCCTACCATATTTGATCATGCCATCCATATATGACTTGTTCCTTCCATGAAACATACTTCCATATGCCCCATTAGTCCTATCATCTTACCCATGAATGATCCTAAGAACTCACTGTCTCTGTAATTATGACAAGCTCTAAGGGATTACTACATTGACTTCTGCTTGTTTCTCTTTTGTATGAATGATTATGGCATTATGTACTTTGCAATTTCTTATTTCTTCCTTCAAACTTCGAAATGTGTCTATTATGTCAGAAGAGTTCGTAACACCATGCTGCTCATCTTGTCCATAGGAAGAGTCTCATGAAATGTAGTCTACCATATTGCTATTCATCTTTGATCTTCTTCCTGCAAGTATACCATGATAGTTTAAACCAAAGCATAACATAATCAACATACCTTAGTATAGTTTAGTGGAAGATATCTTGTCTGCAATATCAACGAGATTAGTGCAATACCTGTGTAAACATAATCATATAATCACCATTTCAACCATTATCTAGTTATCAATGCATTACCATACCAACCACATACCATGATTTCATGCACAACAACTATAACCATGTCAATGTATGCATAACGGTCTATAGAAACTGACATGCATAAGAAGTGCATAACTAACATACACTCAGGACAAGCACATCCAACAAAAAACCATCAAATTTTACATGGCGACAAAACATAAACCATGACCACCACCATGCACACACAATAAGAACATAAACCATAAGCATGAAGAACACATATGTAATCGGCATGTATACATGACCAACACATTATGTCCATCTAGACCAATGGGTGAACCATGCTCTCATACCACTCTGTAACACACTCCTTCAACATTTACCAAAGCTAACTAGTCCACTACGGTAAACATGTGATGGAAGAATACGATGATGTGATCAAAATACACATGTATAGTTAAGGAAGTGGAACCAAAAAAACAAACCCAATATGACCTTACTCAGGAACTATAGACCCTTGAGGAGACAACCAACCCTTTGAGGTGCCTGACCCCTAAGAGAAATTGTACTTTTGTTGATTTACACCCCCATCCACGCCCATGACAAGCCATGCATGCAACTGAGGCCATCGAATCACTCCCATGGGAAGGCATGCGAATGACTATGTCCTTTTTCAGGCAGTTTTGTGTCAGGAACCCCAAATTTTGTTCCACTTGTTTAAGGGCCACAACTCAAGCCACTGTTGAGAACTTCATGAAACTTCAAAAAAATTTAAATAACCATAAATTAAAGCTACAAATGCAAACATTGGTACAAATACTTGGCCGAAACTCTGCTAGCCATGATGAGCATTTCGTCAAACATATCACAGAGATGAAATCTACAGGTCATAAAAACAAATGTGATCATAGGGGTCTCATATTTATCTGAGATTTGTAAAGAAGGATTGATGCCTTATCACAATAGCTACATTATCATCTATTAGGTAATATATTTGTTCACATTTCATGTACTAATAAAATCACGATGAGAGTCATAACCAAAGTCTGTCATAAACTGTACTTACAACCAACATATTATCCATAGAGATAGCAAGGATATAACAACCATAAGACCACATATGGACAAGTAAATTTGCACATGAAATACAAAAGTAGAAGAAGCTATTATTAATGAATGCATAAGCTAACCAAGTCAAGGAATTCCACGTACCACCTCACCATAGATTGGGCCGAACCATACCTTTCTTTTAGCCAATCGCCCCTATGCTATATTCCAAGCATCAACATAGGAATCACAACAAAACGAACAAGGGAATCCTCAAGCTTTACCATATATCCCACAAAGGGATTCCTAGGCTAGAATACCTCATCAATACAACCAGGCATTACCGCAATCCCACCAGATCACTAGGCCTATAAAAGCATGAACGCCTCCAGATCTCTCCACCTAAACCATGGGGAATTTTTCTATCTCAAACTCTCGAATTCACCATGTATCCCACCTTTACTTGTCAAGGGATTCCTAGGCTACGTGGTCACCACCCTCTGAGATTTATTATGTATCCCTTCATTACTAGTTAAGGGATTCCTAGGCCCAATCAAGGGTATTCACAATTAGGAATGGATGTATCCCACCTTGGGATTCCTAGGCCTTGTGATCAATCATGAGAACAACCCACTTAGCTTCGAATCCATCTAGAAATCTAGCTCAACAAAAATAGGAGAACCCCATCACACCATGGCTATCTGGAAATGGCAAGGCAAGGTTGAAGAACACTATCACACCTAGAAAAGCCCATTCCAATTAACATAAGAGAACGAAAAATACACATGTATGTACCATGCATGCCAAAACTAGCAAAGAAATCATACATGCAACTCGATACCTTCATGTAATCCCGTTGTAGTTGCTTGATCCTTCTCTTCCTTGCTTGATATTTTACCTCATCTTGTTTTCTTGTCCTTTCTTTGGCTTATTTCCTATAATTCTAGAGTTATCTAAGAATGCTTTAAATTTCCAAGAATATAAGAGAGAGAGAAAATAGAGAGAACTCCAAAACTAAATGGAAAAAAAGTTTGAGCTTACCTTTAGAAGCATTTTTATTAATGAGGCATCTATATATTTCATTTTCGATTAGTTTCCTTCATTTTCCTCCTTACATGCAACCTGTAGCATTTCACCTTCATTTTCTCCCAATTTTCATTATTTTCATAAATAAAATGTCAATAAATGTCAATTTTCTTCTCCAAATCCTTTTCATTGCCTTTGCCAATTTCCTTAGCCATAATAAACCAAATGAGTAATGAGACTGGGATGCTTTTTCCCAATATTTAGCTTGGAATAAGTGTCCCATTTTCATAAATAAAATGTCAATAAATATCAATTTTCCTTTCCAAAACCTTTTCATTACCTTTGCCAATTTCCTTAGCCATAATAAACCACATGAATAACAAGACTTGGATGTTTTTTCCCAATATTTAGTTTCGAATAAGTGTCCCATGACCTTGGTTATTATTTTTCCTTTCTTAGTTTTATTACATGATTTTTTGACTAGGGTTGTTATAGTTATAACATAGAGTCATGATTGTACATTATCCCTCATTCATTTCTATTAAATATTGTTATTTTTCATTTTAAAATACTTTTAATCTTTTTTTACTTCTAGAATTATTAATTTTTGTTGTCTTTGTTTTCAATTTTTTTCTTAAGTTTTGTAATGTTTTTCCAAATTAAAAATATTTTTTTTGTCTTTTCCAATAATGGCATATGTGTATGTGTATGTGTATGTGTATGTGTATGTGTATGTGTATGTATATGTATATGTATATATATATATATATATATATATATATATATATATATATATATATATATATATATATATATATGTATATATATATATATATATATATATATATATATATATATATATATATATATATATATATATATATATAATATATATATATATATATTGTTGACTTGAGGGGCCATGACCCAGGTTCAGAGTTAATTAGCCAAACAAATCCCTACACTATTGGCCCTTTCGACATTAGCCTGCAGAGCGCGAACTGAAGTCTCACTCGAAGCAGTATGGGGGGATGTTGGAACCAAGTTTCCACACCCTTGTGATGTCCGGGTGCCAATTTAGTCCAACTGTGCCTATCTTCATGCAATTTACTCCGCACATTGTTCTAACCTTCAATACCATCACGATCTGTTATAATCGCCTTTCACGTAGCTCGCGTTGCTATGGCAGTGAACTGCACTATTTCTCCAATCTACACTGTGTATCTTACTTATCTTCTTATAGATGTTAGTCAACTTCGCGTAAACAGATATTATATCTTGTATTCACTTAATCAATACAATCATGTATATTCGCGCATCATATAACAATAGAAGTGCAATTTATACCCAATATATTCAATGTATAAAACAAGAAATAAATACACATAATAGATATGAAACTTCTCTTTATTAATACTTCCAACCATTACAGACTCGACTCACACTGCACACTCAGCTGCAGATCCTTCTCCTACTATACAACCCAAAACTAGACTTTACACTTTAGATATGACTCAACTCTTCATCATTATCATTATTATTCCATGATCAATGATCTATTAACTACTTAGAGCCTCGCTCTATTTACACAATCACATGGTCCGCGGACCATGGGTAGATCTCTATACTCGATATTACATTACAAAAATGAAGGTGGACAACCTTATGACTCTTTTACAAACTACGCGCTCCGCGCCCACAAAATGCGGAGTCTTTACATCGAGGTTACAACTTTTGACCAAAATCTGGGCTCTAAGCCCCTAACTTCCGTTGGGGGATCCGACACCCAACATATATATATATATATATATATATATATATATATATATATATATATATATATATATATGGAGATTTCTCCAAATGAACTGTGTAATGTTATTCATTTGTCCAATGTCTCTAATGGTTACTCCATCCATCATTAGGGACCAAAGAGGTTTTATGAGTAAACGAGTGTTGAAAATCCATTTAATAGCATAAAAGGAACAATGTATTTGTTGGGGTAACGTGTAGGGAATAAATTTGGTCAAGGTCAAAGCTAAATTTTTATTATTAAAATAATGATTATTGTAATCTGTATTTGACAAAAATCACAGGTGAAAATTAAATAATAGTAATTTTAAAATAAAATAAGAATTAATTAAAAAAAAATAAGAATAAATACAAATTTAAAAATTATTAATAATGAATTGATTTATAATATATCATAAACAAAAACTAATTTTTTTAAAATATTGATAAAATCTAATAAACCCCTCAAGCAATTATTCTAATCGGCCAAAGACAAGTCAGACCACATGCTAGGATCAGGGATCTATCAAAGACAAGTCAAGCCACATGCTAGGATCAGGGATCTATCAGACTCCCTATTCTTGCGGTAAATCATATATTTCCCAAACTGGTCATTCTTTCAAAGGCCCCTTCAAAGGGAACTTAAGTGATACCGAACTTATTTTTTTCAGATCAATCAAAAATCCATCGCTCTATTCCATTCTATAACTTTCAAATAATTCAAGAAGCCCTCGAAATCAAGAAGAACCCTAATAAATTTAATAGGGAATATGGATATAGGTTGAGCTAATCTTGGAAACCCATCATCTACCATCTCACCAATTGATTCTTGCCCCTCCCTTCATTACATCTCTCCTAGCCTTGGTTGCCTTCAACATCCTCTCGCTGCAACCCCGCTTTCATGAATCTTATCATTTCCTAAAATTTGTTCATCATTTGCAAATTGAACCCCATTAGACTCTCTTTCTATCTTCTTTAACCTTATGCTGGAGACTATATTCGTTCCTTAATTTAATTATCAATTTCAATTAATAAATATCATTTATCATTAATACTTATTTCATTTTCTTTATATTTTAGATTATCTAATTAGTTCTTATTTTAAATAATAATAATAATAATAATAATATATATTTTATTAATTCAATAAAATTAATAAAAATAAATAATTTTTCAACTAATCCTTATGCCATTTATAATTAATTCTTATTTTATTTTAAAATGATTATTGTTCAATTTCTATGTGTGAATTGGGTTAAATACAAATTACAATATTTATTATTTTAATAACAAAAATTTATCTTGGATCTTGACCAATTTTATTCCCTATCTATTAACCTAACGAATACTTTGTTCCTTTTATCTTACTAAAAATCTCTTAACACTGCTTTACTCACAAAATATCTTTGGTAATTTTTACGTAATTTTTACCTTTTTTATATATTTTTAATTTAATTTAATACATTTTAATAGTTTAAAAAAAAAATGTTTTTAATCATTATGTTTTTTAAGGTGTTTTTTTTTAATATTTAATTAGATTTCTTTGAAAAAACAGATTACGTTATCTTTAAATGAAAAAAAGTGAAAGAGTTTCTATGATTTTCTAGACTATAGATATAAAATCGTTACAAATTTAATGTTCCATGGGAAGGAATCAAATTGCCGAATTTACCATAACGTTAACCTTGGGATAATGTTAATTTTAACAAAAACGTTAAATCATTTTAATCTTCAAAATTTGCATTTTGTTACATTGGTTAAGGGAGAAAAAATGTGTTTTTATGATTCTTTAAACCATAGTTAAAAAGATGTTCCAATTTTAATGCTATGTTCAAAAAGGGGCTGAATCGTCTTAGGCTAAAATAGAAAATAAATAATTTTTCTTGGTGGAAGAACATGTTCCAATTTTAATGCTCCGTGGCAAAAGGGGCCGAATTGTCTTAAGCTAAAATTGAAAACAAATAGTTTTTTTCGTGGAAGAACTCACTAATTAAGGTGTTGGTTTTTAAGTGTTTTGCAGTCATGGTATTTTCCTTTTTTATATCAAGGTTTAAAATTTTAGAATTTTGGTTTTCAATACTATTTTTGAAAAATGTTCTAATTTTGAAGTTTTTGTAATCGCGATATTTGTTTTTTCATGTCATGATTGACAAATGTTTAAATTCTAACCTGAAACAAAGGTGATATAACCAATATAACCACACTATTTTTTGATTTGGATTTTTTCATAGTTTTTATATAAAAATTTAGATTTTTTTTTGGGTAAAGATCTTCTTTTGAGGTTACCTGTTAAGATAACAACTTAAGTCTAGGTACTTCTTACTTCCTGCCATGAATTTTTGTAATGTGCTTTGACCATTAGTTCTTCTTTTGAAGTTAGACATATTAGGAAGCGTGCATTATACCTTTATTTCCCGGAATACACCTGGTAAAGATGTTATTACATTCGATAGGGTTGAAACTACATAATTAAGTAAAAATATCATAACTCGTTTATAAAGAAATAAACATTTTCTTATAATTTCATAACTATGAAATAGGAATTATTTAATAATCGAGAAAATTTTTATAATGATTTTGAAAAGGTTCATAATTGAGCATAGAACTCATACATAACTTGTAATTACTTAATTCAGATATCATCCATTCTACATGTAGCTTGTACCCACGTAAGTCACATGCCACGAATCATATCTCCATGGTATTTTAAATTCCTATATAAAAGGAGGAAAAATCGGGGATAGAGAGTATCTAGAGTTTCATAGTCATCATGTTGGAGAAAAAGAATGATATTCTTGTGGAAGTGTCCTCATATTAATGGAAAGCAATTAAGAGCGATAAGAGGAGTTCCAAGAGCATGGAACTAGAAAGTAATCCACAATCTAAAAATCAAACATGCTATGTTGTACTTTATTAATTATAATATATAGATCTTCATCTTTTTCGCTTCCAATTTATATGAAATATGTTCTTTCATGCTACATATTTGTACATCTAATTTTATCTTAAGAGAATTATAATAGATCTAGTCATAAACTATAATTTTTCCATGTTAAGAAAGATTGAGAAGGGTATGTCTTGTTTGTTTGTGCAAGTGTATAATAGTTGCTCTTGGTTTTGAAGCAAGTAGTTACATAAGCCTAAATAAATTATGACAACTGCTGGTTAGTATTAGGATTCTTATATGCCCTGGTTTGTACTAAGTCAACTTCTGGACTAGATGTAATGGAAGAAATGATTCTGGTATACCTCCTAAATGTCGTTAAGCTTCACTCTCTTGGCCATAAGAAAAATCATCTAACAATACTCACTTTTATACTTAAAAAACGGTTTCAGAAACACTCAATATTAAAATAAATTTAGAATGGAGCATGAGAAAAGGTTTTATTATAAACCATTTAGCTTTCGACTAAGAAAAAATAATTATTATAATAAATAATATTGTAGGTCAACCATAACAATATTCTCTCCTGGTCCCATTTATTAAACAGCGGTAAGTAGATCCCAATTGGTCATCCGTATTGGGTGTCTCGCCGTTTAAGTCATTTAATATAATTAATTATAACAACTATGATAATAGCAACGATGCTAATTATAAGAATAACGTTAATAATTTGAATATCTTTGTTATTAATATTCATAAGAATTATAGCAATATTAATAATAATTATCGTTATGTTTTATTCTTTTCCGATAATAATAATAATTATAATAATAATATTAATAATTAATTTTTTCATTTTCTTAATAATAATAATTTTTTATTTTATTTTAATTATAAGGTTGTTAAGTTTTTTAGTTTTTCTTTTTACCTTTTTCTCCTAGAAAAATATCAATTGATGAGATTATTTGCAACATTTAATATGGGATTAGAGACTTGCCTGATGTCATCAAGAATATCATTAGACAAGACTGTGTGGTTGTCCTTCGGAACGCATAGCCGCCCAAGAACAACATTAGCAAACATGAGGTGGATGCTCTTAAGTCATTGAACAGTAACAAGGACATTGTCGTTGTCAAAGCCGACAAAGGTGGTGTTTTTGTTTTTTTAGATAAGGATCATTACAAAAGAAAAATGTTGGATCACTTATGTAACAACGAAAGCTACATGAAACTTAATAAGAATCCCTTGAAAAAGATCTCCAAAACTATGGTTCTAGCTATTAAATCTAGTAGCATTGTTAACTCGTTTAGCCATAAGCTCATTGAAAGTATCCCTCTTACCCCTAGGCTATATGGACTTCCTAAGATCCACAAAGAAGGGACTCCCTTGAGATCCATTGTCAACACTATAGGGGGGTCAGATTATCTTCTAGGTAAGTATTTAACCCGTAAGTTAAAACCCTTTGTTTGCCTTATTGAATCCTTCGTCAAACACTCATCATCATTTTTCCAAGAGTTAAAGGACACTTATATTGATCCTGACGATATGCTTGTGAGTTTTGATGTGGTCTCCCTCTATAAAATATCCCTATTAATGAGGCCATTGAAGTCATCAAGTGTGTTACTAACTTTGATATGGCTAGATTAGTTCAAACTTGTCTTACCTCTACATTCTTTAGCTTTGATGGGGAGTTCTACAAAAAAACTTATGGTGTGGCCATGGGTTCCCCCATTTCCCCTGTAGTGGCTAATTTGGTCATGGAATACCTTGAATCGAAGGCCCTAACTTCATATCAATTCAAGCCTAAGATTTGGAAGAGTTTTGTAGATGACACATGTGTCATCTTGTCCCATGGTCGAGAAAAGTTGGAACTCTTTTTCTAACATCTTAACAATCACTCTAGCTCCATAAAGTTCACCGTGGAATGTCAAATCAATAAGAGTCTATCTTGCCTTGACATCCTATTTCAAAGAAGGGTAACAATTCTTTCTCTCACCAAGTCTTTGGTAAGAAAACTCACATAGAGCAATATCTTCATGTTAGATCCGATCATTTCCCTGCTCGAAATCTAGGTGTTCTCACCACCTTGGCTACTCAAGATTTAAGAGTTTTTTTATGAAAACTACCTTAATTATGAGAAAACCCATCTCCTCAATGTTTTTAATCATAATGTGTATAGTAGGCACCAATGTTTTGAAACTTTCCTTAAAGCTGGCGAAGGTCTGAAGACTAAAAAAGTACCCAAGGATTGGTATTTGTGGGTGCATATTCCTTCTACTTAGGGGACCACTGACCACATTGCGAGCATCCTAAGGAAGCATAAGGTTCCCTCCAATTTTAGGCCACTAAACATCATTTAAAGCTCCCTGATATCTGTAAAGACCCATTGTACGCGAAGGATATGAAGGGTGTTTATGTCCTCCCATGTTCTTGTGGAACTCCCTACATTGGTGAGACTGGTCGCTCGATAAATCAAACGATTCATGAGCACGCAGCTGACAACAAACATCGGAGGAAACGATCCTCACCTTTGGCAGAACATGTGGAAAAGAATAAACATCACATCTGTATTGAAGAGGCCCAAGTCGTTGCTAGGATTAGTCATTTCCATCATCCCAAGTTTAGGGAAGCCATAGAAATTGAAAGGAGACCTTGTAATATAAACATAAATTATGGCTGGAAAATCAATAGTTGTTGGGTCTTGACCTTGTCTTCTTAATAATTTTCTAATCTTATTCCCTCTATTTTTATTTTATTTTATTTTATATTTATTTATATTTTAATAATTTTTGTTTGATATATATATATATATATATATATATATTATATATATATATATTATATATATATATATTATATATATATATATATATATATATATATATCTAATTATTTGTAATTTTTTAATTTTTATTTTTTATATATTGCTTTTAATTTTAAAGTTTAAATTTATTTTTAATTTTTATTTGTCTATTTATTTAATTTTTTAAGGTTTACCTTTCATTCATACATTTATAAACAGACAAGTTACAAATATATAAGTCGTTCGGTCGCGTGAACCTCCCTAGTGGGAAACCATGTTTGTTGGCCACCAAATCGCATTATAAGCGGTCCAAAACATAAATATTTGAGTCTATTTAACCAAGCCTTGTAAGGTTGATATTTTGGAAACCAACTAGTAAGCATAACACTAAAAACATAAATGTTATCTGACACATACAACTAAAATTAAGCCAAAATTTACATGCATAACTTTGACCAAGTAATCATTTGATGATTCCAGCGAAGCATGATCTTTAGCACTTGATCCTAGCAATTTAGATTGCGACAGACATGAGATATGCCATTGAATGTGCCCAAGCGAGCATTTCGATTCTACAACTGAAGTTGAATAAGATGAATCTCTTTTTAAATGTCTTAGAGGCTTGAATCGGCCTCACTTTGTGCCACTATGTTGATGGTTGCATCCATTACTTTGGCCACTATGCATTTCATTAACCACTAGAGATGGATGGACTCTCTAAATAGAGTGAGATGACTGCGACTGTACCTATGGTCCATGATTAGCTCCCCCCAACCTTCAACTGGTGGTTCATGCTTAACTTTCGAATTCAATTGTGCCTCCCAGGTCACAATCATTTTTGTCACCTCCGTTAGGGTCCCTTTGTAGTATGTGTGAATCATGGCGTGAAGAATCTCAAAGTTCATTTTCTGACCCCTCTGCCATGCAGTACTTTGTCGCACAGTACACTGACACGCAATACTCTTCCACACAGTCCAAGCTGAAGACGAACTGACTTATTTTCCTTTTCCTTCCTCGTGTCTGCTACACCCTCTACCTCGACCCAAGGCTCCACCACAAGGCTATGTCTTCACCATAGCTGCCAAGGCCATGCCCCCTTTCTTCACCCTTCTCCCACCTTCCCGTGATCATAAACAAACCCACTAACAGAAGCCGAAAGTGGATACAATGTAGTCAAATCTGGAATATGATTTATATAGAGAACCACCCAAAAGGCGACCATTAATTTAATCTATGAACAAAAAGACAAATGAAGTGCTAAACAACATTGCTTCCCTTCAGAATTCCACCACCAAGGCCAGAAATCATACATAAACAATAACCATTCAAGAGTGGGAGGTACCACCAAAATAAAAATATTGGCCCCCATGCACCCCTGAGCCCTGAATCTGTAGACACAGACCTGATCATTTACCAGAACCCTTACTCTCCACTGGGCCTACTCAGATAATTCAAGCTTAAAACGGGGAAGCCAATTATCAACATGTAGAGTAAATATCATGAGAAAAAATAGTAAACCAGTAAACATGCCCATGTGAGAAAGGATGTTGCCAAAAAAGATAGAAATCAACATTACATAGTTGAGAAGGCCAATAATTCCAGTCACAGAAACTGCTAATTTAAAAATTGTTTCCTTTCCCCTCTAGGTGCGAGGCTTATCAAGAGTAGCAACACCCAACCCAGGATATAGAGATAGCATTATAACATACTAGCCTTTATACACCAACGTCAAAATGGAGACGCAACAGCTGGGTATACCTCTCACATTCGTAGTGCCACGAACCTATAAAGATCAAACTTAGGCTCCGTAAGAAGTTGAGTACTCGAGTTTATACACCACACAGATGATCTTAACTCCACCTCCTCTCCAACCACCTGTAAACACCGAGGGTTACCAAACTTCACATCGCGGATCTCTCGTGATCTGCGACGCTTCATGTTATCATAGTGAACAAGCCTGTGAGGGCATGGGGGATACCTCCCACCATCCCAAACAAATAAATTCTCTATTATATCAATCAAACCCAAGTAGGTCTCTAACTGTTTCGCACCGTGATTAGGGGTATTTATTTATTTGTTTTTATTTTTTATTTTTCTTTGTTTTTGTTTAATTTTTTTCCCTAATGATAAAAAATTACTTTATTTCATTATATATATTTTTTATTTGTTGACTTTATATTTTTAGTTGTTGACTTAATTTGTTATTATATTGTCGAATTAATTAATTAATTATTTAAATATATAAAATAAAAATGGTTTTACTCTAAGAGTGGGATTTAACATTCGAAGTATTTTATTATCAAATAATATTTTTTCAAAACTAGTGGTTATATTTTAATTGTTGAAAGTTAATTTTTATCTGCAAGGTTCTCACTATTTAATCACATACTAAGATCTACAACACGTTTGCTATTTAATCATATACTAAGAGCTACTCCATCTTATTGTGACAATAAACCACACTTAATGGTTTGAAACACGTCGATAAAGAATCTCCTATAGGATTATTTCCGAAAATTTTCTTAATAATTTATATTATTAAAATTCTAACATATTATTTAAGAAAATTATTTAAAAATATATGATGTTAAAATATCATGAATACGAGTATGAAAATATTGACGAAATATTTTGTCATATGAAATTTTAAAATATTATCTATTTCTCAATTTTTTTTCAAAATTTATTCATTATCCATCTATCTATCATTTACAATTCGAACAAAATAAGTTATATGTCTAGTGTCATGGTGTTTTAAACATTACGTGTGATACATTGTGTCACACCTCCATAAGCTTTTGGTATGATCCTACTTAACGCTTGAATTTTTTTTAAATGAGAAATAGCGGTAAGTTCGACTTTATTGCTTCTTTGGGAGCATTATGCCCCATGTCACACTTCAAAAATATTTAGGTGTGGTATCTCGGTACTCTAAAAATTTTAGAGTGTGATATGTCACACTATTTACCATTCTAGCTACAATAAGTTCTATGTGCTCCACTCATATAAGGTTTTGGTACGATAAGTCGTATGTCATCTCACGACCTTTTATACTTTATGTCTGCCACACCTTGTGGCACACGTGTCACGCACCTTACACCTTGGAAACTATTATAGTGAACACCCTTTCAAGAAATTATTTTACTTTCTTATGCACCTCTTTTACAAACCTTTATTTTATTTTAAACATTGTAAAAAATTTGCCTTATGTTCCTTTAAATCAGTACTTGTCCATAACAACACCATTACCGTTACTTGTCCATAACAACAAGAGAAGTTTGTTTACATCCAATATGTCACATCAAAAAGCGCTTTGTTTAATTGTAATATGTCTCAGCACAATTAAAAGGCGGTTTGTTTAATTGTAATATCTCCCATCACAATTAAATTATTTAAGTGTGATATATCGTATATCAACAAAGTTTTTCTAAATTATAATACATTGCATTACAACAATGTTTTTAAAGGTAGATATGTTACATTGTACATCACAAAAAAGCAGGGTTAAATGCAATTGGTTTTTTAATGGTGAATTATGACTTTATATCCAAGTTTGTTTGAGTGTGATAAGTCACATTGTATTAAAGATGGTGTAAGTGAAATATGTCACATTGCAATTGGTTTTTTAATTGTGATTTATGACATTATATCCAAGTTTGTTGAACTGTGATAAGTCACATTGTATTAAAGTTTATTTAAGTGAAATATGTCACATTTCAATAAATATGAAATGGTAGATAAACAATTGCAAGATGTTGTTGGAAGTTTTGTTTCTCCTTGTGTATTGCAAGCAAGAAAACATTTGAAAGATACTTTGAATAGGAAATTTAAAACATTTCACTTAGAATTTTTGAGTTTTCATGTTAGGGACATGTTTTCTACATCATACAAGTTGGGGCAATGTAATTTTTTTTTGGTGACCAAGAATATTTAGATGTGATATGTCCTATGTTGTATATGAAGGAAATTTGAGCATTATGTCCATTTTATACAAAAACTATTAACTGTAATATGAGGGAAACAAGTAATTTTCTACGAGATCAAATGACAAGTGTGTGGACTTGTTGGAAAGATATACATCAGCCAATGGAAAAAAAATTATTTTGCAATTTATGTGGAGCTAATAATGATTTTATGAAATTCGAACATGTTTTTCAATATATTAAAAGATATTGAGCTGAAGTTTAGTTTTTATATATGATTTATTTAGACAAGTTAAAATTAGTGGATATGGATGGAATGGAGTATGTCTACACAATCATCAAAAGAATTTTGATTTTGAATATTTTGAACAAAATGCTACTATATCTGCAGTATTTCAATTGTACATTCACTAATACTGACCTAATAAAAATCAAAATTTACAAAGCATCAAAACGTTACATTAAACTACGAGGAATTATTGCTTGGCTTTTATTTTGAGTCTCATAATTCACCATTAATGAAGGGATACATAACGCTATTTTCTCTTCTACCAAAAACCTTGATTCGACCTTGACCTGAAATTGGCCATATGGTCAACCTTGGAGTTGTTTGAATTGAGAAAATGGAGACATTTCTTATTGATAGAGTGATACAATTAATAAACCTTCTTGAGAAGTCACTTAACATTTTATATGAGTGGAGAGATCCCTAATATAAATGGTGAATTGTATTGAAGAAACCAAAATAAACAATCCCATCGTGAATTCTCCGATTCACAATTTTTCTGAAACCCTCATATAAGACATAGGCTTCAAAAAAGACATTGAAGTGTAACCTAAACCCAAAGGATGCCTATGTTATTCTTTTTTCTTATGGAAACTAATTTTCATTAATTCCATAACCTCATCTCAAACATTAATTATAATTAGAAGGGACCACAAAATTTAAATATCATACCATTTCTCAAATGGATATGTAGCCTTGAGATTTAAATGTGAGAATGATCAATGGCACTTGAGCTCGATGCATGATAATTCATCTCTCATACAATAACGCCATTTGATTGCAACATATGCCTTCAAAATTCAATATCTAGTGCCATTAAATTGCAACATATATCTTTAAAATGAAAGATCTGAAAGGTAGTAGCTAAACATCGAAGATGAGGAAGTATACTGTTGGAATACATTCTATTTAATCCACCATTTAAAAATTCAATACACACAATCATCAACAAATAAATATTTGTATAGGTCATTACCTAGTAGGTAGTGTATCTGAAATTAATGAAAATAATTACAAATAATTATACCTCGAACATGACAATTTCTACAATTTTTTTAAGCAACTTTGTAATTATATGTTTTTTTGACAAAAAACAATAATAGTTATTATATTGAAAGACACTCGGCTAAATCTCAATGTAGATACATGATTTACATTAGCATGTTGAAACCAGTGGACACGGTCAAAATGGAGTATGTATTAATCACTACCTATAGAATTATGAACTTGAAGCATTTGAAAAAAATTCTATAACATCTAGAGTATTCCATTGGTACATTGGCCAAAACTCACCTAACAAGAATGGAAATTTATAGAGCGGAAAAATGTTACATTAAACAATGAGGAATTATTCGTCCCCTTTGATTTTTGAGTCTCTTGATTAACCATTAAGGGAGAGGGGTATGCCCGTTTTTCCCTGCCTCAAAAATTCATCTTGATTTACCCTTAACCCCAAATCAGCCATGTTATGAGCCCTAGATTTATTTGATATGAGAACATGGAGACATTTCTTCTCGGGGATACACTCATACAACTCATAAATCCACTTGAAAATATGACATTACTTTTCATGTAAGGGAAGAGATTCTCAATATAATTGGTGAATTCCATTCAAGGAATCACCAAAAAGAATCAAGTTCTCAATTCTCACGTTCACAATTTGCCACAAACCTTGACATAAGACATGGTGAATTATATTCAACGAATCACAAAAAACAATCACGTTCTCAATTCTCACATTCACAATTTGCCTCAAACCTTCATATAAAACATAGGCTTTAGCAACGTTGTTGGAAATATGTCACAAATAAAACATATTTATATTATCATTAGATCTCGTGAAAGAAAAGTTAACCTCCCCTAATTTTAAGTTTATATTAGCAAATAGGCTTTTGATAGTTTTACACTAATAAAAATAAAAATAAAAATTTATTCAAATAAAAAAATATTCAAAGATATAAATCTTATAATGTTTTTAAATTGCGTTTAATATTTGTATATGGAATTTCTTATTTGTTTTGTATTAAAATTTTATTTTATTTTTTAAAATAATAAATTTAATATATAAATATTAAAAAATAATCAGCCACGTTATAAAATGTATTTGACAATAAGCCAGTCACTATGTTCCATGTCTGGAAATGACCAATGATATAATAAAATTATATATTTTACAACTTTAATTTGCATCAAAAAGAGTATCCGGTCAATTGTCCGACAATGTCGTTGGTAGCCATCGGATTGTGGAACCATTGGAGTAGCAAGATGCATGAACTCGCGTATTCTTGAGATGAAAAAGGACAAAAAAAAAATTGAAGTTATAAGAATAAATATCGAAAGTTCAGGGCTGGTCCACAAAGGAGTATACGTTTCAAAACTGTGGGAAATGAAACCGCTAAAATAGAATACGTTTCAAAACTGTGGGAAATGAAACTGCATAAAATAAATCTAAGTCTGCTAGATGGCCAGGAATATTATATCTTGTTTTATGATAATTGATAATTTTACATAAATATCATATTATGTAATAATTTTACTTTTATTTTTTTCAGGGCAGAAAAAGCATAATATTATTTATATGAGAAATATAAAAGAGCTTAAAATGTACATTCAGTCAGGAGATAGCATATGTTTCAAAGATAATGACACTGTAACATCAGTGAAGCCATACCCTGATATAGCTAGATCATGCCTGAGAAACCGTGACGATAGAGCGAAAAAGAAAACGACAAATGTGGAAACGAGACCATATACAAAAGCAGGATCCGTATAGAGAAACTGTATGCAAAATTTTACTTTTTATTTATTTATTAAATCTCATGACTTAATTGTTTTACATTTTTTTTTTGCATTTTCATTAAAATTAAGTAATATCATTGAAATTAGATAATGCAATTTTTAAGAGTACAATTTAATTTAATTTACTTTTAATTAAAATTAGATGATACAATTTTTAGTAATAACAATATAATTTTTTTTGTTATTTAAATATGTAAATCGACTATGTATCATTTACACTTCTGCATTAACACATTTGTTCAGCATTAAAAAAACTATATATTTCTATTATTTTCTGGAATAGACAATACATAGAGCGGATAATAATTCCATGAAGTGATGCCCCATCTAAATAGCAGAAAAGAACATTTGATAGCAGTCCGATATATACCGCACATAGATACTAGGAGATTTAGATCTTATGTTCTACCGGTATAGGAAAATCTGCATTAACACATTGAAGCACCTTTTCATGTAAATTACCAAATTGTGTGAACGAGATTGAAAATGCCTACTTTTTCAATCTCGTTCCTACTGTTCCTAGTAGTCAGACTGTTCCTACTTTTTCCAAGTGATTACGAAGCTTCCACATGAACAAGAAGTTTAAAATTAAGCCTGGTTGAAATATATAATATTGGTGAGATTTACTTGTAATATGGAAAATTCCACCAAAATAAAAAACCCTTATAATTACCATTTGTTCCCGGCCAGCTTATGCAGCTTCATAATTACCCGTGAAAACTCGACGTAACAAGCTTAGTTCGCCGATAGGCATCTTTATACCGACTCCACGTGGAAGTACTGAAGTTGACTTTAATACTTTATTTATTCATTTATCGATGGTCTCAATCGAGCAAGAAGCGATGGAAAGGAAAATAATTTTTGGTAGGTTGAAAAATAAAATCGTTGGGTGCCGGGTGTCAAGTGGCCGGGTGGGCTGGGCAAAGCGCAAAACAGTTACGACTCTTGGGTGGAGTAGCCACTTGGACGCATTAAAAAAATTACAACAATTTAAAAGTGTAATCTTAAAATAAGAGGTCCAAATCATTGATTGAAATGGAATAAGAGTCATCTTATTGATTGGTTTTATTTTAAATAAAAACTATTTGCAGTATTAAGTAATTACTTAATTGAAAATTAAAATTTATTACGATAAAAAACCAATTGCACAAAAAAATATAATTATAATTACCATTATAGAATTTAAATAAAAAATTATTTTTATAATTAAATTATATAATTAAAATTTTAAGAAGTAGTTTGGATATAAAGAAATTAATATGTTAGAAATATATTTTAATTTGCCATAAAAAAAAAAATAACTAAAAAAACGAGATGAATAAAAAAATGCACAATAAAAATTCAAAATTAAATGTGTAATACAATATAAAATGGATTACATATTAACTAAGTTTGTTAACTCATAAATGAAAATTAATACGATTAAAACATTTATATATTATATTAAAAAAATTAGTCAAAAAATACAATGGTAATTATAAAAACTAAATCTAGTAAAAACTTAAATAAATAAATATTTATATAACTACAAAATACAAATAAAAATGAAAAAGCACTGTTTGAAAACAAAAAAGCTACTGGGTTAAAATGTATTTAAAATTGTAATTAAAAAATATAGTTAAATAAAGGATAAGAATAAAATCAAAGTATTGGAACCAATAAAATATAATAATGAAATTAAAATTGATAATATTAACTACAATTACCAAATAATTACTATTCATATTTAATCATGGGATTGGGTGAACACTTGTAAATAATGTAAATAGTAAATAATGGAAAATGAAGAGTTATCGGGAGTCATTCCCTCATGTATATAACCATGAGTTATCTTCATGAAGAAGAACAATTGATTTGAGGAGTTACCCCTGGCCTTACATGGTATCATAGCCAGCCTCATTTTAGCTTCCTTCTGCCCTGTAACTCTTATTCGTACCATTATTTCTTGTCATATTCTGTCCTTTGTCCCTAATTTCTCTGCATTTGGACAAAGTGTTCTCTACCTTCTTCATTGAACAATTTGACGTGTACGCTGCTTTGGATTGTTGGAATAAAGTGGAAGTCGTTTGTTCATATTGTGCTAGGTGCATTTGATTTTGGTCATTCCTATAATAAGTTGGAGACCGTGTAATGCATGGTGCATAATCGTGGTGTGGCTGCTTAGCGTGGTGCAGTTGGTGGTGTGTGCTTCTACATTTTCAGATTGTTGTGTGGTTTGTCGAACCATCATTTGCATGATCTTTTGGTATGCGCTATGTTTTCATTCAAGTGTTGCATTCTGTGTGAAGGCATCAGGATAGGCATTGAAGTGAAAACTGTGAATGTTGTCTATAACTCCCAATCTATAAGTGTTTAATAACTCTCCTCACACTGCTCCATATCCTCCACGTTGGTCTCCATATTATATTTCTATTTGATATAGACGTCTTTTTATGATATCAACTCCTGCCCAGTTACATTGCACAGTTGGCCTCCCTCTGCGCATTGGCCTCCCTTTGCACATTATCTGTCTCGGCTCCTTAAATACCCCTCACTACTCCCTTGGCTCTGTGTCTCTCATACACTGCTCCCTCGACTCCCTCTACTCATGCGGCTCCCATATGCTTCTCTCCTGGTTCATAGACCACTCCAGTCCACACTGCTCCTGGTTCATATCATTCAATGTGGCTGCCACTGCCACTCCCATAGTGGAACCCACCTCAAATTCAAACATTGTTACAGGTAATATAATACTGCTCAGATATTGTCCCGGTTCACAACTAATGTAATACGTTGAACACTATATGTTGAAGGCATATGTTGAATGCAATATGTTGTACATTACACTTTCATATATGTTGTATATGTTGCCTCGTTACCTATCCAACCCTCCCTCCCTCATATATTCCCTCCCTTACATAATACCTCTGTTACACATTTATATCACAATTATAATTTTTTTTCAAAACTACCACCAAAAGTGCAATTTCGTATAGTCTATTGGTAGCAAAAGTATTTTTTTACAGTATACAAATTTTAAAATTCCTTCATTGATATCTATTGTTGGAGTGGTTCTCAACGAGAAGGAAAACTATCCTAAGTGGTCGTGGAAGATCAAACAGACTGTCATTTTTAGTGAGCTATGGATAGTAGTTTGTGTTGGAGAAGGAGACAATGGACCAGCAAAGCCTACCTCAGACAACGAGTTCGCCATTTCAGAAAAGAAGAACAACAAGGCCTATGCCTTGATTGTAACAACTGTAAATGAAGAGGTGAGTCAACATATTTGACCATTTTCTAATGCTTTTGAAGCCTTACAAAAATGGAAGGAAATCTATGAGTCACACTTTGCACTTGAAGTTGTCCAATTGATGATTAAATTGTTCAGCCTTGAATTAAAAAATGACAATCCTCTTGCTCTTTCATCAGAAGTAAAATCTACTATGCATGATATCAAAGTCACTAATGTTGAACTCGACATTTCTCTAATAGGTTTTGTCAAGGAACTTTACCCCACTTATTCAAATTAGCTTGAGTCATTATAGGCAAATGGAAACCTCAAACAGATTACCTTTGACTCCCTTGTGAATAAAGTTGCATAGAGAGAGAAAGCGTTTGGGAAGAAGACAACTCGTATTCTGAAGAAGTTGTATATCTTGCACATAAAGAGAAGAATCATTTTCAAGATTCTTGCAGAGGAAGAGGTGGTCAAAGAGGAAGAGGAAGAATAAATTTCAGAGGCAAGGGGGCTGACAGTCTCAAGGAGAAAAGTTTGATCTTCATTGCATACATTGCAATAGATATGGATAACATGATGCATCCACATTCAAGTTGCCTTGGGACAGAATTGAGCAAGAAAGAAATCAACCCAAAGGTAAACCAATGACAAAGAGAAAGCTAAAGCACCTGAATCCGCTCACTATGTTGTGGCACATTGTAATATTAGAGTAAATGAAGACATGTTTAATGCTTCACTTACTTCCTGAAAAAATTATTGGTTCCTTAATTCATGAACAACTTGACACATGACTTTTAGAAAAGATTGTTTTGAAGAATTTAGTGACAATGTTGATGAAGCAGTATACTTTGGAGAAAAATCAAAACTGAAGCCATCAGGGCCTGGCATAATCAAGCTCAAATTTCCTAGTCTTCAAGACTTTCTTCTGCATAATATTTTATATATCCCACAGCTGAGGAGAAACTTGATGTCCTTAGTCCACATCTGCCAGAAAGGACACTCCATTCATATGTTTGATGGCAAGGTTGAGGTGAGAAAAGCATCAGATCGCTCGCTTGTCATGATGGGGATAGATGAAGAAAGGCTTCTGAAGTTGTAAGGCACCTCTGCTCGTGCACAAAATTTTGCATACAATTCTCATCATGTCTATCATGGCATGCTACATTTGGACACTTGAACTATGACAACCTTCTCTTGTTGAAGAGAAATGGTGTTACTGCTTTGCCTACAATTCCTAGGAAACTTAAGCAATGTGATGTTTGCATTTTAGGAAATCATAGTAAAAAGACTTTTCATGATTCACGTTTCAGAGCACATAGAAAAATTGAAATCATTGATTCAGATTTATGTGGTCCAATGCTTTTTCCTTCTGCAAACGTCATCATGTGTTGGGTTTATTTATTATAGAATAAATCTAATGCTTTTCAAACATTCAATAACTTTCATACATGGATTGAAAATGATGCACAATCTCATATTGGCTCTATTCACACTGATAATGGAAAAGAATACAATTCAAATGAATTTGAAAACTATCTTCTCAAACATGGGATCAAGCATCAAACAACTATGCCTTATAATCCCCAACATAATGAAGTAGCTGAAAGAATGAATAGGACAATCTTAAATATGGTACGCTCTATGATGTTTTTCAAGAATGTAAAATTGATGTTTTGGGCGATGCAGTTCTATGTGTTGTATATGTAAAGAATAGATGTCCATCTCATGCTATTAGAACAAGACTCCTTATGAAATGTTGTATGGCCAAATTCCTTCAATAAAGCATCCAAGGGTATTTGGTTCCACCTTTTATGCCTTGATACCAAAAGTACATAGAAACAAACTTGGTGTAAGGAATTGTAAGTGTATCTTCTTCGGGTATTCAAACGCCTCCAAAACATACCGCCTCTATGCTAAAGTTAATAAAATGTTTTTTGTATCTAGAGATGTAATATTTCTTAAATCTTTCAAAATTGACAATGTTGTTGAGCGGACGCTTGATTGCTTTGATAGATTCTTACATGCAAAATCATTTCAAGAATTTGATAATCAGATTCCACATCTTGAAGGGGGGATTCCTATAATGGATTAATCAGAGGAATATTCTTCTGAAGCACTCTCTCCCCCACATGAATCTCCAACCACTGATGATACTTTGAGTGATGTGATTGACAGAATTGGGAGACCCAAACTTGATTCAATCCCAACTCAATCAACTGAGCATCCTAGACGATCTCGGAAAGGATTCTGAAAGTGGCTGACAAAGACAATTGAAAGTGTTCATCCTGACGAGGTTGGAAAGATAGGAATAAGAAAGTCAACTAGGAAAAATGGAGGTGATGTAGATGATTCTGACTATCTTGTTGATATCGATGTTTCTTATGATTGTGAACTGAATTTTTCTACAAATTTTTAACCAACTTCCTTCAAATAATCCGCTTCTCATAATGAATGGAAAGAAGAGATGCAAAAGGAGTATGATGCCTTGATAAAGAATGGGAGTTGGAACCTGGTTGATCCTCCATTGGGAACCAAACCAATTGGCCGCAAGTGCGTTTAAAAGAACATGTATAAAGTTGATGCCTCACTTGAGAAACACAAAGTCAGGCTTGTGGCAAAAGGTTTTTCACAGAAGGAAGGGGTCAATTATGATGATACTTTTTCCCCCACGGAAAAATGTACTAAGATCCAGACACTCTTTTCCCTAGTAGCTCAGAATGGTTGGAAATTCCATCAAATGGATGTAAAAACTGTTTTCTTTAATGGAGATCTAAAAGAGAATGTTCTTATCTCCTAGCCTGAAGGATTTTCTCTGAAAGGACATGAACATAAGGTATGGAAACTTGTGAAATCCTTGTACAACCTCTAGCAAGCACCTCGAGCCTGATATCAAAAATTAATTGAGCATCTTCTAAAACTCAACTTCAAACATTATGATCTTGATGATGGAACTTTGTTTGTCAAGAAAGTTGGAAAAACAATTGTATATCTTGTGGTATATGGAGATGATCTTTTGACAATATCGAACAATGAGAGATAGATTGCATCCATAAAGAAGGAATTGAGGAAAGGTTTTTAAATGATTGACTTGGGTTATGTTCACTACTATATTGGTATTAAAGTAACTCAACATCCGAAGTCTATATTCCTTTCTCAAAAGAAGTACATTGGAGATCTGTTGAACAGGTTTGGCATGGCTGAGTGTAATCCTCTCACCACTCCAATGGAACTAAACTTAAAACTCACATCCATTGAGGGAAAATAATTTGAGGATGCAACAAAGTATAGACAGCTTGTAGGAAGTCTCAATTACCTGACTACTACCAGACCAAACATTTTTTTTTGCTATTGGAATGCTCTCTAGGTTTATGAAAAAGCCTTGTGAGGGATATTGGTTTGCTACAAAAAGAGTTCTAATGTACTTAAAGGGAACTCAAGGCTTTGGAATAATGTATACACAAGTAGGCGACTTAAAGTTGATTGGATACTCTGATTCAGACTTCAATGGAGACAAAGAAACTGGAGTATCTACTATTGGTTTTTCTATGAGTCTTGGATCATGATCTATATCCCAGAGACCATGCAAACAATAAGTTCCAGCAAATTCCGCAAAAGAGGCAGAATATATGGCAACAGTTCAGGCAAAAAAACAAATTGTGTGGCTGAGGAAAATTTTGGAAGATGTACAGGTAAAACAAGTACATTAAACTCCACTCATGGTTCACAACACCTCCACAATAAAGTTAGCCAAGAACCCAAAGTTCCATGATCGAATGAAGCAATCAATATAAAATACCATCTGAATCGAGATCATGTTGAGGCCAAGACAATCCATCTATGTGATTGTGCCACTAATGAGGAGATTGCAGACATCTTCACCAAAGTGCTTGGAAGAGAAAAGCTTGAAAGATTCAAAATGATGCTTGGATTCACTAGCATCCCTTCATATTAACGGAGGGAATGTTGACACTTAATCAGGAGGATTGGTTGAACACTTGTAAATAATGTAAATAGTAAATAATGGAAAAAGAAGAGTCATTGAGAGGTGAAACTCGAGAGTCACTCCCTCATGTATATAACCATGAGTAATCTTAATAAAGAAGCACAATTGATTTGAGGAGTTACTTCCTAGCCTGACAATTACGACAATGAAACTACAAAAAATAATTATAATAATGAAATTAGTAATTACAATAATTTAATTATTAATAACAATAATTAAATTTAAAAAAAAGAGAGAGAAAACAATGAATTAATATAAATAAAAAAATATTTTCACTATTTATCTAATGATATTGATTAACAATTACTAAAATTCATAATAACTAAAACACTTGAGTGACTAAAAATAAAATTGCATATAATTACAGAAAGAAGTATATTTAGAAATCATGCGGAAAAGAATATCGAGCGTTAGCAAACCTTTCGATTTGCAAAAACATACAACGTTGTGAAAAATGAGAAAAAAAATGGAGGCGTTGCTTGCAAGAATGCATTGTTTCTGCCTTGTTGGAAGATGGTTGGATTTCATTTGGGGAGGCAGAACGCAGGTAAGTGGAAACCGAAACATCGGAGGTAGTGGGAAGCTATATTGCAGGGGTGTCATCCTAGAGGATCTGTGATTAGTTACTTGCGCAACGTTTGGGGTTGGTATTGGGATCAAATTCGGTCACTGGGCCGCTCTATAGAGATTTATTATTTCCTCGTATAAAAAGGTTAGAAAGCATTCCTACATTGTTGTTTTGCAATGTTCTCGTGTAAAAATATGTGACATTTTTTATATGTTGTTGTTAATATATATTTATTTACCTCTAAAGAGTTTTAGATGATTGTAGAAATTACGTAAATTAAACGCTACAATGGATATTTTTTTTAGCAAATTGAAAACGTTATATGAGAAGAATGAGAACGAGATTTTTTATTCTGTTCCCTTTTTGTATGGTAGCTCGTAGATCACTCGACTACTTCTATATGGTATAGAGCCCAAAAGTGTTTGTGCCTCACATGCCACTCAAATTCAAGGGATGTTCAAGAAAACTATGGGAGGAATTAACACACTGAATCCTCACTTGTTCCCTACCTCTTCAGTTGGTTTTTCTTTCCACACTTGAAATTAAGAGTCAATGGCCAATTAGGAATTGTTGATCTCAATATTTTCTCATCACAACAGCTCTTCTTGACATGGTGTTCGAAGATAATGAATTTATTTTACAAAGTTGATAGAATTGGTAGATATTGTTTACCAATTTGGTTGAATCTTTTTATCAAACTTATAAACTAATGGTTACGATTATAATTTCGATATAAACTAATTGTTAAGATTATAATTATGTGTTTTTTGTTTGGTGTAGCTATAACTAGGTAGAGGCTAAAAGTGCTCATGCCCGGGTCCTAGATGCCATAAAAAATAGTGGAAATTCCAAGTATCAAGACCAAATCAATATTCCTCGGTAGCCCCTCATAGTCCATTTCAAGTAAATAGTCGTATATGTAAAAGATAATGGATTTTTTTATTTACAAATATTCAAAAATTATATTTGAAACATGTCGTGACAATATATCATAATTGTGGAAAATGAAATTTATAGACATAATAATTACAAGTATTATAGAACTACACTGATTTTCACCCTGCGAAATCTAAAGTGACAATAAATTTAAGAAACACAATTTAAGCAAGAAAAAAAACCATAATGATCAAATTCAAAGACGACAGTCTGGGTGATACCTAACAGTGTCGTTCAAAACTTTACAACTAATGTATGTACTCTCCACGAGCACTCGACAAGTGCTAATAAATATAATACATATTACATAGCTAGGTATGAAACTCTTCTGTCATGTTAAACACCAAAGTAATTAAACAACAAAGAAAACACCATAATTATCAAATTCAAAGCCGACAATTTTGATGGGCCTCTAAATTAGACATAAATTAACCTCATGCCTTTGAATTAAATATATATTAAAGTGCTTTTGACTATCCTTCAGCACATTAAATCTCTCTTTTTGCATTAGATAATGCATTTTTAACTTTAATATATTCATTAGGAAGTTTTATGCATAATTGCATAATTTTTCCTAATATTATTTATTTTTGTGGAATATTATGAAAATATTGGGCAAATTATGAAGATTTAGAGGAGATAATTTATAGACTTGCTCCCTACTACAAGAGGATAATTATTAAATAATAAACCAACAAGACATTATGGAATTATGGCACAAATTGTGTCAATAATTGAGAAAATCTAGGAATGCGTTCCCTGCCATTTAATGTAGATTCCTAATATAGGAAACCAGATCCAATAATCAAGGGATTTTGGTGGGGAAACTTTCCTTCCTTCATGGGGAATGACTCTTAATCATTTTTATAACTAGCAAGTAAAATTTTCCTCTAGAGATAGTTTTTGATTACTCTTCTTTAGGAGAGAACTCGTATTTTTGTTTCCTCTAGAGATAGTTTTTGATTAGTCTTCTTTAGAAGAGAACTCGTATTTTTGCAGCTCGATTGTATTTTCTTGCAGGGATGTAATTGTATTGATGAAAATAGTGAAGACTGGTGTCATCTTAAGCTTCTAAATCTTGTTCTCCTCCATAGGACTTTGATTTTCCTTGGGCTTGGCTATCCCAAAAGCCTCGGAGCCCTTTCGTATCATTTTATTTTCTTCTTTTCACTTTTTATTCACATGCATCTCTTGTTCTTATTTCTTTTCACTTCTACATTTAGTATTAATGATTTCTTATTGTAGGATCATGTTAAATGGTTGATGTAGGTTATTTTTTAAGACCAAAAGCATCATTTCATCCTTGGAAAACCTTTGGAAGGTCATAGTAGTCATTGAGCTACTTGAATTAGTCTTCTTATTACCAAATCTAGATTTCTAGAATTCCTTTTTAGAAAAGAACCATAAATTTATGCTATTATTTTGAAGAATTCTAACGAGCTTCAATTGAGTTGGTTTGACTTGCATTAGATCTCAAAAACATTCTATTTAATAAAAAAAAATTACCTCATTGCATTTGCACTTGATTATGTTAGGCATTTGATAGATTTACTAGCTCACTGGTTTTCGAATTTCTGATTTTTAGATTAGTAATTTTCCGTTATTTAATAAATCTTTCCCATATATATATGAATTTGTGGATAGATGTAGACAATAATTTTTGTTTTTGTAGGAGCTTCTACATTGCAGGGAGACCTCAGCTTGCCTCATCCACCCATGTCGCCAAAATCCACTAAAGTCTCAATCTGAATTTGTGTTTTATAAGCAAAAGTTTCCATTTCCATTAAGAAAATCTATCCATATTGAAGCCCTTGATTGAATTCTGGGTAGTTTCCACCACCTCTATTCCTTATTTTTGCATTGTCCACCTTTCCCAAGCTTCATTCCACTTTCTAGACCACTTCCTAAGCTTTTGGCTTGTATTTTGTAATAAACCAGGGGATCACGAAGACATCTTGTAGGAACTCATACTTCCTATGGACATCTTGTAGGAAAACTTGTAATGGCATGTTTTTAGCCCAAATTTAGAAAAATCGTCACTAGAAGCTAGGATTAAACCCATAATTTCCCTCCAAGCCATCTAAAGCATTGTACTTCTTTTCTTCCACACTTGTCTCCCCTGCCAAAGAACTAAGCAAGATTAGCATTTACATTTCTCAAGAAAAAAGATTAAAAGAGAAACTATTTCATATTTCTTCATACACACAACAGTTAGCACTCTCTAAATAAGATTACATGCTTAGTTAATTTAAATATTCACATCTGATAAATAGGGTTAAGTTAGGATTTTTTTACATTTAATTCATGATTTTTATGCAGTTGCAATATGTTTCTTTCCTTGTACTCTATTTCTTGCAATAGGTTAGGGTTTCCATTTCAATTCATTTTTTGCAATTAGTTTGGTGTTTGATTAAATCATGACAACAACGGAAGGATACATTTTATGCTGCACATATAATGTTGATACCTCTTAAGTTTATACAAACCCTGGGTTGATAAGTAAAGTCAGTAGCCTAGAGAGTTGCAACATTCTTGTTGCAAGACTGAGGCTCATCAAGTCTTGGCGATACCCAACATTGTTGTTCCAATGTTTACAAGTAAGCTCTTTACTTTTTAGGAGCACTCAAAAGGTGCTAACTAATAAAATATATATTCCATTACCAATAAGAAACCCTTCCTTCACATTAAATGTAAGAAACATGCTACAAAGAAGATTTTTTGGTTGTTAAGGAAAAATTAATTAACAACAAAGAAAACACTCCATAATTATCAAATTTAAAGCGGACATTATCGACGATACCCAAAAATGTCATTCCAAACTTTACAACTAAGCTTTGTACTCTCCAAGAGCACTCGATAGGTGCTAATTAAAAAAACAATATTCCATTACTGGGTAAGAAAGCATTCGTTCACATTAAACCTATGAAAAATGCTATAGAAAATATGTTTCAACAGTGAAGGAAAAAATAATTAAGAAGAAAGACCATAATTATCAGATTCAAAGCCGACAGTGATGGCAAAACTCGACAATGCCATTCCAATCTTTACAACTAAGGAGCACTCAAGAAGCGCTAATAAATAAATTACATATTCCATTACTAGGTAAGAAACCCTTCCTTGACATTATCGCTAAGAAAAATGTTAAAGAAAATAGGTTTCGACCTTGAAGGCAAAAAGAATTAAATAACAAAGAAAACACCATAATTATCAAATTAAAAGCCCTCAGTCTTGGTGATACCCAACAATGTCATTCTAAACTTCACAACTAAGGTATGAACTCTCTAGGAGAATAGAAAACTGCTATTAAATATAATTCATATTCCAGTACTAGGTCATAAACCCTTCCTTCACATTAACCCTAAGAAAAATGTTACAAAGTAGACTATAGTTGCTCATCTTGACCATGTAAGGGTTCGGGTACCTGCGAAAGATAGGTACCTGGTTACTATCGATCAAATCAGAACTTGGCTTCTCTAAAAGAATAGGTCGAGTGCAGAGAAAAAGGCCATATCTACATTCACGCACCAGAAGTTTGAACGGTAAATGCGTAGAAGAAGAAACCTGAGTGATGTGAATCAAACTGAGAAGATAGATGTTAACTATGAAGGGGAATGTGCCTATAACCATAGCTGACCTAAACCTTTCTTTTGGGAATGAAAATTAATCCAATGCAAATAAATAACCTGCCAAATTGTATACATACCCAAACCCTACTTTACCTACATGCCGATGAAGGGTAGCGTCGCTGGTAGCAAGTCACCATTGAGACAATACCTATAAGAATAAAAAATAATGATGAATTGAAAATTGTGTAAGGAAAATGAAAAATGACGATATGAATAGAGCGAGTAAATTTAATATGAGGTCGAAATGTAGCAAAGAAATTCCTTACCTATAGATGGGCAACAATAATTTGAAGCGAGGTCGCATTGGGAAAGAGCATGATGGTTGCAGGGCAGCTGCCAGAAATCATAGGTGTGAATGGGGTTTTGAGTTAGGGTTTGGGGGAGGGAGTAATACCATAACCAACCCTCAGATAATCTCAGTCGTTGATATTAACAACAAGTAATCAAGGTCGTCAATCAACAAAGCAAGCCCCTCGTTGGATCTTCTCATTGCACCGATCCCCATGGAGTGCGAGATAGTTGGAAACTATAGAACTTTCGAGAGTGTATTGCATGTGATTTAAACTTTGCTTGCTGTGAAATGTCTTTATTTTCTTCTTTTAACCTTGGATTATATATATACTATAAAATAATATCCTGACATTAAAACATGCCTTAAACATACCATAAGCTGATCCTCACTGTTACAATCATTTGATGTGGCGCCTCGTTATTATAATCCATAACATTTGTCTTTTATGTGCATTTAGACATTTTCCCATTCACACAACATAACACCATGTTTGACATTAGAAAATGTTCGAAGTGTGGTATATGTCACGTTAAATTTCATTTTTTATGCGATACATGTTGCCTGCAATTTTATTTTTTAAATCATGATAGATGTTTTGTGGATCATCTAAAACATACAATATGCGTCCCTAAAATGTAATTTTATGATACTTTTTAATATTAATGATTTTTATCTCATCAAATTTTAGATTATGAAGTTATTTTGAAAAGGGGTGAAAATAAGTACCTTTGTTCTTGGCCTAATTTGATTAATTTTGGCTCGTAAAACTTACAATTGGCTTACATAATGTATGCTTAAGATGGATTTATTTTGTAATGCTAAAAGAATAAGTGGAGATTTCCAATTAGTGGTTATTCAATTCTACTCATAGCTTTATTTAATATTATTATTTTAATTATTATTATTATTAATCTATCTCAAATATAACTATATAACAAAACACTAATGTGTTGTATTTTTTTAATGCAATTTTATCTTTTTCCTATATTCATATTCCTTGGGGATATGGTTTATGTTAAAACAAAATTGGCAATGAGTAATTCCCATGTTTGATTTTTTTATTTGGCATGTCTTTTTTTTTTAATTAAATCAAGTTCTTGTGATATTTGAAATGTTAAATGTCCTCTTGGTATTTAACCATATTTGTAAATATTGTAATTTTTGGAGTTGTATGTGCAATGTTTGGTATTGCAACCTTTTTTATTATCCATGTCTTTCTTTTTCCTTTATTTTAATTTTCATCCTTTGTTTTACGTTATGTAGAGTGAACTTTAGATTGAGTTTAACATTATCAACCATGAAATAGAGTAATAGAGAAAAATGTTATCTACAATGTGATGATAATATTATGTGTGTGGACCTCTGTGTGGGTGGGTTGCTCTTTTCTAAATGTAGCTGTTAGCCTCCTTTGAATGACAGGATTGTGCCATCTTTTTTACACCATTTTGTTTCTTCAACATTATGTTTTCCTTTGAAAATCTTCATCTGTTGAGATAAGTTTTTATTTGGTGGGTTTTTACTATGCACTAGCTAGATTGAAGGAGATACATATGCAATGTTTTGGAGAATATTGATAGATTATTTTAGGAAATTTGAATGTTAAATATTGTTAGCATTCAGTTAAAATCTTTTTCTCTTTGGTATGTCATAAAATTTGTAGCATTGTCTTTCCTTCTAGAAATGTTGTTCGAATAACAATGGAAGCCAATAGTTGGCAGTTCTTATGATTCAAAATTATTACACTTGTTTTTCATTGGCTTTCTTTATCTCTATTAATGATATTTAAGTTGGTTGGCAAGCAATAGTGTATTTTGTTGGGAGACCCAACCTTTCTCACTGGTTATGATCATTCCACTGAAAAAGCATTTGAATTTATTGCTTTACTCATTCCTATGGGCCCTGGTTTCTTCGTTGGGCCTTACCTTAGTGATAAGGGACTAATATCTTCCATCTTTTGAATTTTTATTCAATCTAGATGCAGAATTGAATGCACTTTTCGATGAATGATTCTATTCGATTTGCCTCCAGATTGTATGGATTTAAAGAATTACTTTATTGTAAATGATTTTACACAAAAATTTAGGAACATTGGCTATATTTGTCATGGGGAGCAAGGATTCTTCTCTATTTTGCATAAATATAGCCCACGAAAAAATATTTGGGTTTTACTGAGACATGTGTCAAGTGATATGGATCCACATTTTTTTACTTTGGAGGAGAACAATACTTCCTTATGGTGGCATGCCATTGCCAAAGGACATTATTTTCTATAGAGGAAATTTTTATTGGGTATATTTGGAAAAATATTATGATGATTATCCTACATATGAGCACACAATATATTGGGTCAATCTAGAAGGTGACAATTGGGGTTTTACATTTGTACCTATTTCAGATATACGATATATGGGAATAGGGAAATATAGGAACCATCTTGTTTGTTTAGTGAATAATTGTGCAACATCTATTCAGTCATTGAAAGAATTACATAATTTGATGTTGGGAAACCTTCCAATGAAGGAAGGCTCGAATATTTTGAAGATGATTGGGGTTTTAGTTTGATGTTTCTTGATGACATCACTACAGATATAAACATTAAATTCTTAGTGTGCCTTGCTTTTTGTATTGTACAGGAGAAAGTGCTTATTTTGGGTTCCAGCTAAGCACAACTAAAGGTACGTGATTTTGTTACCGAGTTTCACATAACAACAATTGCTGATGGCATGACCATGCTGGAAGCGATAAGGTCCCATGTTCCATCTCTTGATGGTTTTAATGATTTCATGGAATGGAAATGTATTCTCGATTGTTCCAAATGTTTATTCTATTGTAGACATACCACCACTACCTTTGGGTCCTGCTATACAGCGTTTGAGACTTTAACATGTTTGTTATTGGACATCATTGGAAATGTTCAGTTTCTCATATATTTTCAATTATCAATTTCAAATATTTTTGTGGGCAATTGTCATATTATAATCAACACATGGTTATGTTGAGATAAAGTGTTTTATTTCAAACAGAAAAAATTACTTTTTTGGTTTTCATGGATATTTTACAATCACTTTCAAATATTTTTGTGGGCAATTGTCATATTATAATCAACACATGGTTATGTTGAGATAAAGTGTTTTATTTCAAACAGAAAAAATTACTTTTTTGGTTTTCATGGATATTTTACAATCACTTTCAAATATTTTTGTGGGCAATTGTCATATTATAATCAACACATGGTTATGTTGAGATAAAGTGTTTTATTTCAAACAGAAAAAATTACTTTTTTGGTTTTCATGGATATTTTACTTTTTTGGTTTTCATGGATATTAGTTGTGATTTCCATGATGCTCAAAGGAAATATTTTTTTCATAAAAAAACGTTTTCTTTTGGAAGTTCGTGTTTGGAAACAAAACCTTGCAAACTTTTTTTTCGAAATTTTTAATATATGTATTCATTTTGAAATTTCTTTCATAATCTCTTGTATTTTTTATGTCAGTAGGAAGTGCTGGTTTCGTTTCTAGATTAGAAATTGGAAAACACAAGGCGTTCATTATGTTGTCTATATGGGCTTCTATATAGTCATTGGGGTTGTAAAAAAGAACATGAAATACAAGAGTTTTAATTTCTTGTATAAATTTCGAGTGAGGGAACAAGTAGGCATGCAAGAAAAAGAGCTCTCTCACCTACATCTCATGAGAGAAAAAATGAATATCAACAAAAATGGTATCAATAGAAAAGGAAGTTATAAATGCCCACAAAAGGGCTTCTTACTAATGGAGGAAAATAGTTTCAGAAAAATTTCTAGATGGTGGGGCCAACAATCTTGAGTATTACAATAGGGAAACTTTGTTTGGAATGATAATTTGTTCAATTTCTTCTTTCCTTGATGTTGATTGTTTATTTTTTTTTGTATTTTTTAATTTTTTGAGAATTAAATTATTTATGCATATTTTGTACTTTTATAGAGTGTCGATACAACTAATAATGAAAACTCATTTGACGACAATGGAAGAAATGCAAAATTTGAAGATGGGCACATTGCTTCTAGTAGACAATTCACCATGTCTAGTTTGTTTTTTGATAGTGATATGGTTCCTGCGATATTTGATTATTTGGAACAATATACTGCAAATGTGGGTTGGGGTGTTCCAATTAGAAAATATATAGTCAACTTTGTTAGTCCTCCTGAATATTTATGTATTGTCTCTTTTGGATAAATACAGGTAGTTCAAGCTTTCTCCTCTTTTCCTGGTTTCTGTTTTTGATGGGAAAATATTTATTTTACATCAATTTTTTTTCTTTTTTCTTTCTTATCATCAAATGTTTTGGCATCGTATGTTGGTATTCTCTTATGTTTGTTGGTAGCACTGCCTGCATCCCCGTTAGGGTTTAAACATCCTGGGATGGGTTGTGCAATTGAAGGAACTTGTGAAGTTTTTGGTGTTGAACCCCGTGAGTATGGAACCTTTCCTGTTTTATGGAAAATTAAGTTTGTTGAAATATACATTTCACTGCATGGTTTTCCTCACATTTCTTGTTGTTTGGGTGCTGTAGCACTATAAAAAGGGTCTCTTTCACTTCTAGTTACCTCACATTAGAATGTCAATCCGGGAACATCTTGCTATTTCAAAAGAGTGTCTCAGTCTGAGGCTTAGCACTTGTTAGAGTAATGCTTGTAGTACAACTACTTAAAGGCTACGAAAGTAAATGGCTGCATGTCTACAACTTAACTACTTCAAGAGGCTAAATAACACCAAGCATTGCATCAGTCGAAGGTTCAGTAGCAATAACCCATCCTTTTCATAACTGATGAGAACAAGTCCGAGGTCTGGGAGCTAGGTAGCAGATGTTGGGGCTCACTACAGCCTGAGATCGTCATTGATGAATATAAATGAAATGGCAAGTAAAGGAAATAACAATAAAATAGAACAGCACATCAGCCAGGGCTTTGGTAGCAATAACCCATCCCTTTCATAGCTGATGGGAGCAGATCAGAGGTCTGGGAGCCAAATAGCAGATGCTGACACTCACTACAGCCTGAGTCTGTCCTTAAGAAATGGCAAGTAAATGAAACAACAAATCAATAATCTTGTAATAGACCAACAATTGAAATGGAACAGCAATTCAGAAATGGAACAACAACTGGAATAAGCAATAACCAAGTTCATCAAGCTGCGATTCTATCTAACCACTCCAATCAAAACATCAATCCTGCAGTCTCAAAAGAATTACAACCCTAGAAACACAACGTGCTCAGTTTGCTTCTGTTATTGATCTCAATAAACGCATGCGATTGCATCTCAAGATATAAACAGTAACATTCAATAATCATCTGAAATTAGACTCCTCAAGATAATTGTCATAATGCTAAAATACAATCATAATGAACTCTGTACTGGAGTGATAATATCCTGTAGAGATTAATCAACACTTTAATGAATTGGTAACATAATACAGTGTCAATATAAGACTTCAATTTGCAAGAACATTAAACAAGTTAAACATAACAGAGCATGTAATATATTGTTCATAAAACATAACAGATTACCAGATTACGCCTATGAACAAACCACACAGAAACCACGCGTAATGGTACAAGAGCAAGTGTCCTCCAGGGCCAGGCCCTTAGCCTCCAGGGGTACACCGCTTAAGATTGATCCAGGATCACAGATAAAAGAGTAATCAAGTCTGTATTAATGCATGAAATAAACTTACAACAAAGTGAGTCTTAACAGGATATAAAGATCATAGTCTTGACCTGTTAAAAAGGAATTACAATAGAACCTCCCCTTCCCTATAGCCAACAATGCTATCACTTATATAAGGATGATGACGGAGATATCTAGATACAGAAAATAGACAAAATAGATTCGGAGAATCGTTAACCCTGAGTCACTTCTTTCCTTTTCTGCTCTGAGTTGGTATCTCCGCTTCTTTTTCTGGGTTGGTCTGTTTTGATCTGGTCTATTTGCGGTTTCCTGTCAAAGGGACAGCAGTTAGCTCCTCTTCGTCTTTCCCTTTGAGATGGCTAATTTTTGCTTTTCCTCCTTCCTGCACGTAAGAATGACAATTATCAGTTTTTCCTATTAACCTCACGTGTTTCGTTATTATCTAAGTTTAAAATGCAGAAAGGCTTATATATCCTAATGAAAAAGATACTGAAATAACCATCAAAACATACCTTCTTTGAGACTCTACACACCCCCTAGCTTACCCTTTCTCATGGCCTCATGAAAACATTGTAGTTGATATGCAATGCAGTGAGTGAGTAAGCTGGAGATGGAATCTCATGTGAGGGTCTACAGCTGTGATGCGAAACTAAATAATCAAAGAAGTGGCCTGTCTGACCCTCAGGCATCTCATATAGGGCTTGGTATCCGGGTACTGGATGCCAAATGATTGGACTCCAGAACCTATATCCTAACCAGGATGTCCCTGCTCTCAAAACAATTTCACCATAGAGGGGAAAACGGCTAGCAGCAAGTCTAAAGTTCTCGTATTTAAATGGTTCTCTGAACTGAATATTCGGATTAGATACTTGATATGGAAATTTCGCTGCATTAATGGCAGGGTCCTTAATAGAGGAAAAGTATTAGGATAGATTTTTTGGCGAAAATCACATGCGAAACCATTTGTCGACGCGTTTCGAACCAACCAGTGTGGTTCATCGTCAGGACAAGTTGAAGAAACAGATCCAGCTTAGCATGTTAAATAGTCTGAGCAGAGATTCCAATGGCTAAATCGACCAACGGCTAATTTTGACCTACGGTCCATAGGTCAAATACTATTCATAATTTAATATTATTATTATTAATAAATTATTCATCAATTATTATAAAATATATATATTATATAGTTGAGGTTAAAATTTTTATTAAATGGTTAGTTAGAAAAGGTAAATTATTTGATTTAATAATATAAGTAATTATTTATACTTAATATTATATTGGTAAAATAGCCTTGATAATAATATATTATTAATATTAGTAGTGAAAATGTTATTATTAATTTAATATCATTAATATTAATATTATTATTATTATTATTTATGGAAAAAAAAAGTTTAAATTAGGTAAGATATATAGATAAATTATTTAGTTTATTTATCTAAATTATTTATTAATAATTATATATATATATATATATATATATATATATATATATATATATATATATATATATATATATATATATATATATATATAATCTTAGATAAAGTTAGGTAAAAGACCAATGAAAATAATAATAATAATAATAATAAATAAATAAATAAATAAATAAAATAAAATAAAATAAAATAAAATAAAATAAATAAATTAATTAATTAATTAAATAATTAATCAATTAATTAAATAATTAATCAATTAATTAAAAATAAATAAATAAATAAATAGATAAATAAATAAATAAAATAAATAAATAAATAAATATCAGGACAAGTTGAAGAAACAGATCCAGCTTGGCAGTTTAAATAGACAGAGTAAAGCCTCCAACGGTTAACAAGACTAACAGCTACTTTTGACTAGGTACCTTAAAAAATGCTACCCGGGGGACTAGTCCATTAAATCAATTAATATTAAAAATAATTAAAAATATATAATAGTTATTGTAGAGTTGAGGCTTCTGTGATCCATAACAAGTTTATGATAGATTTTTCGGCGAAAATCACATGTGAAACCATTTGTCGACGCGTTTCGAACCAACCAGTGTGGTTCATCGTCAGGACAAGTTGAAGAACAGATCCAGCTTAGCCTATTTAAATAGCTAGAGCAGAGACACCAACGGTTACCTGGGCAAAAGGTTGACTTCAGGAGCAAGGTCAAATTTAGTTATATTAGGTAAAAATAAATAAATAAATATCTAAATATATAAATGATAAATTATAATATAATAATAAAAATATATAAATTTATATATAGAAATATAAAATAATAATAAATTATTGAAGAATAATAATAAACTATTTATTTATTTATGAAAATATAAATTAATAAATATAATAGCAAAAATAAATTATTTATTTAATTTATATAAATGAAAAATAAAAATAAATATCTAAATGAATAAATGATAAATTATAATATAATAATAAAAATAAATAAAAATATATAAATTTATATATAGAAATATAGATTTAGTTATATTGGGTGTAAGATACATACATAAATATATAAATATATAAATGAAGAAATATGAAATAATAATAAATTATTTATTAATAAATATATAAATGAAGAAAAATAATAAACTATTTATGAAAATAAAAATTAATAAATATAATAGCAAAAATAAATTATTTATTTAATTTATATAAATGAAAAATAAATGGTATCATTAGTAAGGTAAATACATAAATTTAGTTATATTAGGTGTAAGATAAACAAACAATTGAAGAATTATAAAACTAAAAATAAATTATTTATTTATTAAATAAATAAAAAAATATAAATGAAGAATTAGAAATACTAATAAATTATTTATTTATTTATTAAATAAAGGAGTAAATATACAAATTAATAAATATAATAGTAAATAAATTATTTATTTAATTTCTATAAATGAAAATAGAAATGGTATCATTATAAATAATAGTTTATAAATAAATAAATAAATAAATAATAATTAAAATATAATAAATAATTAAGTTACTAAGTAAATAAATACTAATAATAATATTCAAAATAATAATAGGAAAAGTTATTAAAAATAAATAATCAAATAAATAAACATAAATAAATTCAGAGACACGAGCGACGATTACTATAATAGTAACTGTATAATAATAAAGTAATTGTTTTATAGTTTCTTATTTGTATATTTAATAGTAATTGTCTACTAAATAATAGTAAATAAAAGTACTAATAATAAAAGTATAAATAATCAAAACGACTAAGAAGAAAGCGCTGGGACCCAGCACCTGCTGATTTTCCAGCGATCATCTCTATTGAGATTGTTGGGTCTCTTTTCAATCTCAATAGCTTCCCTAAATATCCGATGATGGAAATGCGAAACTCTAGTGATAACACTAGCTTCTTCAATGCAAACATGATGATTGGTTTTTTCTACATGCTCAGCCAAAGCGGAAGATTTAGCTCTCCTATGCTTAAGGTTAGCAGCGTGCTCACAAATCCTCTGATTAATGGAGCGACCGGTTTCACCAATATAAGGGGTCCCACAGGAGCAGGGGATCATATAAACCCCTTTCATATCTTTGGGGTCAATAGGATCCTTAACTGATCTGAGGGACGAACGAATGGTGTTAAGGGGCCTAAAGGTCATGGGGATACTGTGCATCCTGAGAATCCTTGCAACCTTATCAGTGGTCCCTTGAACGTAAGGAAGATGAACACCTGGAATCCGTTCCTTCGGCTCCCTTTTTGACAGAGAATTCATGGTGGCTTTTCGGAAAGCCTTCTGACCCAAGTATCTACTATAGCCATTCTCAACAAAGACATCAAGGAGATGGGATTTTTCTTTCTCAAAACTCTTATTATCCGAGATCCTTAGGGCCCGAGTAGCAAGGGTATTGAGAAAACCCATCTTTTGAGCTGGGAAATGGTGAGAACTGGCATGGAGATACTGTTCAGTATGAGTATTCAAGTCCCTGCCGAATGATTGCCTCATGCATGGGTCCTAGCGCTTCAATCACTCCTGGAGTCCTCATAAGGTTTTTATGACTCCTCCATAACTACGCTGGATCCCTAGGCTCAGCTCTTACCCAAAGATCTAATCCGTTCTCTTGTTTTTGAAAAGCGTTATAAGCTTTGAGCCATTTAATTTGATTAACTGCAAATGAGATAAATGCTTGCAATTGAATGTCCCCAACAAAAGGGCCTGGGTTCAATTCAGTCTCTTGTTCTAGTATAAGGTTATGCAAGTAAAATTCACATAATAATCTCTGCACTTTCACTCCGTAATGTTTACAGCAGTTTATGAAATCATCCATAGTGTTAATCTGTATAGGAGAACCTGCTTTGACAACCTTTATTTTCAATTGTAAATACCTCTCCATTAAAAATAGGGCATAATTTTTGGCAGGGGCTCTACATGCTAGAACGTCCTTATATAAAGAACATAAGGTATCCATTTGTTTGATAACTACATCTAATCTACGGGTTACCTTGGCAACTTTCTCTTGTTCCCTTCGCCATCCTTCGAAAGCTTGGCTTTCAGATAAGTTGACATTCCTTAGCTGCTGCTGTAATTCTTCATATTTTTCTCGGGGGACCATTTGCTCCCTGAGCTTTTCTGCTTCTTGTTGGGCCTGCTTCAAATGTTTGTGGAGAGTTCTTGTTTTCGGGTCCTTCTTCCATGCATCCGCGGAGGCCGGGAGCTTTACTTGAACTTTCTTATTACGCTGCTTCGAGTTCAGAGCCCTTATTACTCCCAATGGTGGTGCCTTCGTCTGAACCATCTTATCATCATTTTCAATTTTAACACGAATTCCAGCCCACTGATGTTCCTTTTCAAATGGAACAACAGTTTGTTTTTCAACTTCATTTGGAACAGCGGTTTGGCTTCTGTCAGGGTTTTGGGTAGTGGGACGGCTTCTGGTCCTTCGCCTCCTACCCTTAAGGGACCTTACTGGTGTGGTCGGACCTTTTCTTCTTGAAGTCCCCTTCACCCTTTGCCTAGCTTTTAGAATCCTAATTTGCTGGTGAAGCTGGGCTATTATGTTCAACAATGTCCGCTTTTCCCTTCGTAATTCCCTTATTTCCATCATCTCTTCCGAAGGAATAGCAAGTTGTTCGTTGCGGTTTGGATTGTGGCTGGCTTCCTGATTTTCTTCCTGAGGTAACTGTTCCGGGGTAAGAACCTTACTTGGCTCTGTTATTTCTTGGGCTGATTCCTCTTCTGCCCTTATTTCCTCCGGACTTTCCTCTGGTGGCTTCTGACTAGGGATGGGTTGTTCCTGCTCAGCATTTTCTAATATCTTCTCATTATTAACAGGCAAGTTTTCTATTTCTGCCTCTTCTTCATGCAATTCCTCGGGTGCATCTTTCTCCTGGGTTTTCTCTTCGGCATGGAGGTTTGATGGACTCAGGGGTTGGTCATATTTGCCCATATTGGCCAAAATGTCAGCCAATTCATCTTCCCTTAATGGGTCTTGTAATGGGCTCCCTTCCTGCTATTCCATTCCTTCCTCCTCCTCGAACCGCTCAACTTCTTTCTTTTCGTCTCCTTCTTCAGTCTACTCATCTTGTTCTTCTTCTCTCCCTGCAGATTGCTCTGGCTCCTCCTCTCCTTCTTCTGTTTCTGCCTCTGCAGACTTTTCTTCTCTCTCGACGTCTTCTTCTTCCATTTCTGTTTCTGCAGACTGTTCTTCCTCCTCGACGTCTTCTTCTTCCGTTTCTGTCTCTGCAGATTTCTTTGTTTCCTCGCTGCCTTCTTCCTCTGCAAACTGCTCTGTTTCCTCAAGGCTTTCTTCTTCTGTTTCTGTTTCCGCAGACTGCTCATCTTCGATTTCTATTGCTTGGCTCGTGCTTGCCTGGGGCTTCTCCAGCCCTCCTTGTAGCTCTGTGAGCCTTGCTGACTTTCTACATTTTTCTCGCTGTTCGGGTGTACTAACGTCATGTTTCCACTTTTCGAGTCGTTTTTCAGATTGTTTTTCAGGCTGCACTTCTGTGCAAGTGTCCTGTTTTCGTTTCTCTGAACGTTGGGGTGTGTTATCAACTCGTTTTCATTTTTTCGGGTGTGCAGATGTGGCCGTCTCTTTATTGATAATAGCAATTATTTCTTCCCAGCTGCTCTGTTGCTGGGTGAGACTGTAATTTACTATCAAGCGAATTAATCCGTGGTGGCTAATAATTGATTCTACATGTTGTGCCTTCTTCATACTTCATGCGACATCATGCAATAGTGAATTCAACAATGCAGGCAAATTCACAGAACATTTTTGTTTTAAGACAGCTAGGAGTTTAAGATGTCGTGGTCTTACCACGTCTTTTCTACCTTCGCAAGTGATGTAGCTTTCGATGATTTTTGCCAATTCAGCCCATGGCTCTCCTAGCGTTGCTGGTAGCACCCCCTTTCCTCGGATTGTCAACTTCTGGCCCTCGTCCTGAAAGATTTCCAAAATATTTTGTAGCCTTTCCTTCTTTATTGTCCATACTGGTCCAGTGGCCAGTAGTCCCGTGACTCTTGTTATTATGTCATCGATGACTTCTATTCGCCTTCCTCTTACTGTGGAGTATTCTTCTTGTAAGTTTTGTAAAAATTCTCTTGCTATTGTTTCATTAGAATCCTTCAGTCGGTTGAAATAGGTCAACCATCCTGCTCTTTTCAGGATTCTTCGGGCTGCAGTCGAAACAGTTAATGTTTGTGGTTCTCGGCAGACTGACCTTCCTCCCATAGTTTCACTGCCAATTTTCAAAGGAACAGCAGTTGTTTGTTGAAGCGTAGAGAAGCTGGTAGCGTATTCCTCGTTCAAATTTAAATGCAACAGCGTATGCAATGGAAATAGCTTCGAACGTCAGCTCATGCAGAAGAAAACAAAGATATCAAGAGATCATACCGTTGAGCCATGCCGTGCTTGAGTACAAATTTTTTTCAAATAACAGACTGACACGTACTCTGGGGAATGATGAGGTTACCTCCCCCCCCGCAATGTGATAGGCTGACCCAGCCGTCAAATAAAGGAGCAGCATCTATTTTGCCGCGAGGTCTTTATGGAACAACTTATGGATATATGACATGTTTGCCAAAAACAACCTAATACTGAAATCGAGGTAAAAAGTTAGATAGCTTTTAATATGTAAGGGGCTGCGGTGATTTGATGGAAGTTCGGGGATAAGACATTTGCCATAAATAGAGGGTCTCATGCGGTCACTGTCAGTAGCTTCGTAATGATCGGCAATGATATATAGTCATGCGCTATATGGTTGGGTAATATTATATAATTTAATTATCACGGCATAAGAAGCAAAAGGATGTAACCTTCTTACCTATTGGTGTAAAACATACGACTTCAATACCATTAGCAGTGCTCTGTTGCCGACAGGTGTCCATAACCTTGGCAGAGTTGTTTGTTTCACCCCTGGAACCATAGTCCTTTGTGTATGCCGAGGAAGCATTTGTGTAATGTCAAAATGTAGGCCACTATGCTGGCTTGGTGACTAGTTAGTCATAATTCCATTCACGAGGAAGGAGTGAATAGTGGGCAGGCCAGCTCGTGGTGAGACCTCCTGTTCCAAGGATTATTTGTTTGATATACCTTTTGGACCATTTCCTAGGTGTGGTGGCCCTAATGGGAATGCCACTTCGCTTCCATCCTGATGATCATGGTAGGCCAGCTCGTGATGAGACTTCCTATCCTGCAATTTGATAGTCTTTAGAAATTCTGTTTTGCTTCTTTTTAATAGAGAGCCTTTCCTGTTTATGCACAAAGGGTGGTTCAACACTCCTTAAGTGTAGGAATGGTGGAAGAAGTCTTAATATCCCAATAGAAAGGTATAGATCTTTTGATCCTATTGCCATATGATAATTAAAGAAAAAAATCCATCATAATATAGATAACCAATCAGAACGAAGTTAGTAGAACAATGGCAGTAAAAGATGATAAATAAGCATGTCTTTCTCCGCATCCTTTCACCAAGTCAGGGCAGTTTCTTATAAAGATAGTGATTTATGACTTACTGATTTCGGTATGTTGCGTTTTTGCTTTTAATCACATAAATGTATAGCCGTATTCAAAAAGACTTGAAAGAACATCAGCAATAAACATCCTTAATTTGAAGTAGAGGGACCAAGCTATTTCAAAATCGTATGAGTAATGTTCCTTTCAAGGAAGGTCATAACAATAGTCCACAGATGTTGTTCGTTTGGGGAAAGGAATAGTAGTTTCAAGGAAATGTCGTTCCCCTTTAAAAAAAAAAAAAAAGATCGGCATAAATCAAAAGTGCTGTTCCTTTTGGAAACAGCAAAAACACACAAGTGCTGTTCCTTTTGAAAAAGGAACCGCAAAAATCCTAAGTTGCAAGTGCTGTTCCTTTTGGAAAAGGAACAACAAAAGTCAAAAGTGTTGTTCGTTTTGGAAAAGGAACAACAAAAATCAAAAGTGCTTGTTCCTTTTGGAAACGGAACAAAAAGTGTTGTTTCTTTTGGAAAAGGAACAACAGAAATCAAAAGTGCTATTCCTTTTGGAAAAGGAATAGCAAAAATCAAAAGTGCTATTCCTTTTAGAAAAGGAACAACAAAAATCAAAAGTGTTGTTCCTTTTGGAAAAGGAACAGCAAGAATTAAAAGTGTTGTTCCTTTTGAAAAAGGAACAACAAGAATCAAAAGTGCTGTTCCCTTTGGAAAAGGAACAGCAAAAATCACAAGTGTTGTTTCCTTTGGAAAAGGAACAACAAAAATCACAAGTGTTGTTCCTTTTGGAAAAGGAACAACAAAAATAAAAAGTGTTGTTCCTTTGTTCCTTTTGGAAAAGGAACAGCAAAAATCACAAGTGTTGTTCCTTTTGGAAAAGGAACAACAAAAATCACAAGTGCTGTTCCTTTTGGAAAAGGAACAGCAAAAATCACAAGTGCTATTCCTTTGGGAAAAGGAACAACAAAAATCACAAAACATACTGCAAAAATATGTACAAAAATAATTCGATAAGTTATATACAAGTTATAAAGAAAAGTAGATTTTTTTAGTGAGTTAACGGCGGGGAAGACTTGTCTTCCTCCCCTAAGATCTCCATATCTAAATCTTGGCGTAGTTGTTGGCAGAAGGACTCCCGAGTAAGTGGTTTGCGATAGAGACGGACTCGATGGCTGTTTGCCTTGAAGGTATATCTAGAACCATCGATAGTAGTTATGGTAAGGGTCCCATTGTCATGCACTTTCTGAATTTCATATGGTCCCAACCAACGAGTCTGGAGTTTCCCAGGGAAGTCCTGAAATCTAGAGTCATACAAAAGAGCCCAGTCTCCTTCATGGAAGACTCTGTTTTTAATGAGAGCATCATGCCATTTAGCTCTCTGCTGCTGTATCAGAGCAGTGCGTTGAAGTGCAGAGAGCCTAATTTCATCCAGCTCATTAATCTGTTGTAGTCGATTAGTCTGTGCCTCAGTTAAATATAAACCAACTTGTTGTGCTGTTCGTAATTTCTGGATTTCAAATTCTATAAGAAAGATAGGTTGTTTTCCGAACATTAGCTAGTAAGGTGAGTGACCGGTGGTGCTTCTCCATGTTGTTCTATAAGCCCACAGTGCTTCTGGTAGTTTGGCTGCCCAGTCGCGTCTATGTGATGCAATTGTTTTTGTTAGAATGGTCTCTATTATTTTGTTACTGCTTTCTACTTGCCCATTTTCCTGTGGGTGATATGGGGTGGTAATTTTATGTTGAACATGATAATTATTGAGTGTTGCTGCTATTCTGTTCCCAGCAAACTGTGGCCCTCCATCTGTAATTATCTCTCTAGGGAGGCCATAACGCACAAATAGATGGAGCAGGAACTGTATAACAGATTCTTTTATAGCCCTGGGCAAGGCCTCTGCTTCAACTCACTTGGTGACGTACTCTGTTGCCACCAAAATGTATGTGTTTTGGTTTGATGGTGGGTTGATTGGTCGCACGAAATCAAGAGCCCAATGCTCAAATGGTTCAATGACTAACTGTGGTTTCAAAGGCATCTCATTTGAATGACTAGGGCGTCCCGCTCTCTGGCAACTATCACATGCTTGGACAAATTTCTTTGCATCTTTAAAAATTGTGGGCCAATAATACCCTATTTGTAATACTTTATGTGCAGCCCTACAATCAGCGAAATGTCCACCACATGGTTGGTCATGGCATGCTTTCAATATATCAAAGATTTCATCTTGTCTAACGCATCTTCTGATTTGCATGTCTGCCCCTATATGAAACAAATAACCCCCAATCCAGGAAAATCTAGTACTTCGCTGGACAATCTATTTTTTCTCATTAGGGGTTAGATGCTTTGGTAACTTACCTACTGCTAGGTAATTGGCGACATCTGCATATAAGGGTGTTTGAACAGCAACAACAAAGAGATGCTCATCTGGAAACTGATCTTCAATTGCTGCTGCATCGACTGGTTTTGGCACTCTTGAGAGGAAATCAGCTACCGGGTTTTCTTTCCCGGGTCGATCCTTGATTGTAATATCGAATTCCTGCAATAAAATCAGCCAACTAGTTATTCTGCCATTTGTGACAGGCTTATTTGCTAAATATTTTATAGCAGAATGATCTGTGTACAGGATAACAGGATATCCAGTAATGTAATGTCTGAATTTATTGATAGCATGTATAACGGCTAGAAATTCTTTTTTAGTGACAGTATAATTCAACTCAACAGGGGATAGATTTTTGCTAATGTAATAAATTGCATATGGTTTTCTATCCTCCTCCTGTCCAAGGACCACTCCAATGGCTGTATCTGAGGCATCAGATGATATCTGGAATGGCAAATCCCAATTTGGTCCCCAAAGAACTGGGGCTGTAGATACGAGCTTCTTCAGATCGTTGAAGGCACGTTCACATTTTTCTGTCCAAAAGAAATCAATATTACCAGTTAATGCATGCAATGGTGCAGCAATACGTGAATAATGTTCTATAAATCTTCTGTAATAACGAGAGAATCCAAGAAAGCTACGTACCTCTGTTTGAGTAGTAGGAGTAGGAATAAGCAAAAGTATTTGGATTTTGGCTGGGTCTACCTGAATGCCAGCTGCTGAAATGTAGTGTCCTAAAATAATTCCTTCTATCATCATCATGTAACATTTTTCATGGCTTAAACAAAGCCTGGTAGTTATGCAACGTTGTAGGACTTTTTCTAGTGTCTCCAATGCTGGATCAAACTCATCTCCATATGGAGTAAAGTCGTCCATATATACTTCCAGTCCTTCATTTATTAGATTTGCAAAAAAACTAAGGATAGCCCTTTGGAATGTGGCAGGGGCATTACATAAACCAAAAGGTAAGACTCGGTAGGCGAATGTTCCCCAGGGACAAGTAAAGGTAGTTTTGTCCTGATCTTCAGGGGCAATCTGTATTTCGTTATACCCACTAAAGCCGTCGAGAAAAGAAAAGAAATTCTTCCTTGCTAAAGTGTCCAATACTTGATCGATGAATGGGAGAGGAAAGTGATCTTTCTGCGTTGCCTTATTTAGCTCCCTGTAGTCCACGCAGATCCTCCACTTCCCATTCTTTTTCGGTACCACCACAAGCGGGGAGACCCATTTACTATCAGAGATAGGGTAGATGAAGTTAACATCTAAAAGTTTTTGATGCTCAGCATTTACTACTTCTTTTAGGTGAGGGTTTAGTCTTCTCTGAGGCTGCCTAACAGGTCTTGCATCATTTTCTATGTAGATGTGGTGTGTACATAACTGCGGGTCAATTCCTTTCATATCAGGGTAATCCCATGCAAATGCTTCTTTATTTTTTCTTAAAATATAGATAAGTTTTGTTTCTTGTTCGGGTGTAAGGTTGGCGTTAATGTTTAAGGTATTTCCAGGTTCGATTTCCACAATTTTACTATGTCCAACTGAAGTGATAGGGATTGTGTGATCATATGCATATTTCAAAGGTTCCTCTTCTACTTTGTTATCAAATGCTGCTTTTATCATATGACACTGGGTACGAGATGCGAGTTCAGTTTGACTAATGAAATTACTGATGGCATCATCATCTGTTTGGTCTTTGAACTCTAGTGCTTCTTGTATAGTTAATGGAGATCTGATGTTGTCAGTAAGATATGATACAGGGTGCCTATTAGTTTTAACTATAGTGATACTTGGCTGCGCTGGGGGATATAGTACTAAATTCTTGATATCCGCCCCCTTGGTTATAATCATGTTCCCTTGTCGACAGCCGATATAGGCATCAGTGGTAGGGAGCCAAGGTCTTCCTAAGATCAGTGGATTTCCATCAAGTTGGGTTTTAGGGTTTTTTATCAGAAAATCAGTTGGGTATTCCTAGGAGTCAACCGAAACCATGACATCATGCAGTATGCCTTTCGGCCTAACCACAGACCGATCGGCTAATTCTAGCAGAGTTGAGGTAGGTTCTGCAGATGTAATGCCTAGCTTTTGGTAAGTAGCAGTTGTCAATATATTGATTGCAGCTACAAGATCAACTAAGGCATTGGTTAAGGTTTGACCATAAATTTGAACAGTTACTATTGGGTTTCCTGGGTCCTCATACTTAATAGGTGTTTCCTTTCCCGACAATAGGTCAGATAAAGTACGAGTACTTGAACTCTTGGATTATCCATTATATTCCTCCTTGGCCTTTTTATGTACAATTCTTTAATAGTTTTTGCGTATATCGGGATGTCTTGAATGGCCTGAAGGAATGGAATTTTTATGTACAAAATTTGTAATTCTCCTAGAATGTCAAAATTAGATTGTTGTATCGGTCGAGGTATGATTAAACGTTCTGGGAATGGGGGAGAGGATGTGGTTGCTTGATTATGAGTTTGTTGTCTATTCACATCCTCTTCTTGTGACAAATGTTCTCTAGGTAACTAATCTTCATTCTGAACTGTTTTATTTCCCTCTGTTTGAATAATACGCCCAGATCTTAGCTGAAGATCATTGCACTCCCTCAGATCGGGTCCTTCTTCTGGTGTTTCTAAAATTTGGAGTGCTTGGACCGGTCTGTTATTTGGATTGGGATTGGGCTGGGCTGGGAGTTGCGGTCTCATATTAGCCTGGGGATTTTGCTGTAACGCTGGCAGTGTAGGTTGAGGGAGAGGGACATTTCCTACTGGCTAATTTGTTGGTCTCTGCCAGTTATTCTGCCAGGCTGAACTTTGTGAAGTAGGGGGAGTCCATTGTGGACGATATGGGCTGTTTGGCCAATATGGTGGGGGATAAGGAGGATTCGACCAACCGGATTGGCTCGTCTGATTTAGCCATGGATTAACAGAAGGATATGACTGTGGTGACCAGTTTGGGAATGGGGGCTGAAATTGGCTTTGCCATGTATTATACTGTTGAGCGTTATACTGGGGATACTGAAAAGAAGAAGTTGGATTTGCAAACATACCAGTTTGTCGCGGCTGCCACTGACGACGCTGGTTGAGCATGTACACCATTTCTAGTTCTTCTTCTGCCTCCTTATATATTGCTTTTAGTCCAGGTAGTGAGGGACAACTTTCTGTCGAATGATCCTTTGTACAAATGGTGCATGCTTGGACTGCATTTAGTGGGCATTCCTTATGGCTATGCTTCTTCCTACATCTGGGGCAGAAGAGAGCTAAATTTTATACTGCCTCCATTTGCTTTTGCTTGGCCTGCAAAACGTCCAATTGTGTAGTCAGTGTTCCTAGTATATCAGTTTTAAAGTTTTCCAATAAATTTCCGATTTCCGCTCACGTTACTCCTTCTGATGAAATTTTGTTTTCTCTTGCAAACCGATCATGTTCTACTAGTTTGATTCGTGTACTGCCTCTCGAACTCTTGATACATAGATCAATTATGTCAGCAAAATTTTCCTGATAAATATCCCCTTTTCCCATAATGTTTAATGTTTCAATCCATTGTTCTTTCATGCCTCTTATTAATGATGTTTTCAACACATTATCGGGTAAGGGTGATAATGCATAGGGAGATCTTTGCAAATTATACTGAAAACTCTCCACATATTCTTCTAATGTTTCGCTTTGTCTAGCCACCATCTGGAATATTTCATCTTTTAGTTCTCTAGACTTGCAGTAATCTTGATATTTTTTTAGAAAAGATCCCTTCATTTGTTCCCAATTATTTATAACCCCACCACCTAATCCCATAAACCATCTTAAAGCAGCGCCTTTCAGGGTCGAGGGAAACAGTTTTAGTTTCTCGGGGTTGGTGGTGTAGTCATATCCCCTGCATAGTACATCAAATTCAAATAAAAATGCATCGGGGTCTTCTGATGTAAGTCCGTGAAATGTAGGGATATGTTGAAGGGGAATTGCTTTCATGGGGGCATTTGCTGCAGAATCCACTATGGGGTATTGTAATGTAGAGGTTTGGGTGTTTGATGGATTTTGCGCGATTGGGTCAAATATATGCCAATAACCTTCCGGAATATCTAGAAGAGTGTTCCTTGGTTGAGCGGGAATGGCTTTGACAGGATTAGTTTTAATAGCACTTCCTCTATCTAGAATTTCTATCTGAGGGGATTGGATCTCTTCAATAATAATTTTTACCGCACTTCCTTTGTCTAGGCTATTCAATGGCTGAGTTATCATAGGAGGAGATCTCGGCTCTCTAATCTCCCCTGTTTCCCCTTCTCCTTCACAAAGATTACTGGAATTCCCTTCTTGCAATCGTTCTGGAATAGAATTTTCAATTTCTTGAAAGTCTTGTTCGTAAGTTTGACTATGCACCTCAGCAAAGGCTACAGATGGTGAACCTAGGGCTTGAAGGGAGCTAGTAAGCTGTTTGGAAATAACTTTCCTAGGTCCTATTGAACGCTGAGATTCGGCTTTCTTATAGATTTCGTCTATGAATGTTGTTCGACCAAGGGTCACCGGCCCCTTAGCTTTTTCTGGCAATGGTTTGGGATTTTTCTCCGGCTTTTTCTGCTTAGTCATGCACTCAATTTAACTACTAAATCTTTCTTAAGCAAATAGCAGCAAATCTGCAGGAAAGCAGGCAAAGGAGCAAGGCTTTTACATGCTCCACACGTAGGTTCTTACCTTCCATTTTCAAAACCCAATTCTTCCCTAGCAGGTTCATACACTACCCTGAAAAAGACAAATGGCTACACTCTTTCCCTGGCAACAGCGCCAAAATGTAGAGCTATAAAAAGGGTCTCTTTCACCTCTAGTTACCTCACATTAGAATGTCAATCCGGGAATGTCTTGCTATTTCAAAAGAGTGTCTCAGTCTGAGGCTTCGCACTTGTCAAAGTAATGCTTGTAGTACAACTACTTAAAGGCTACGGAAGTAAATGGCTACATGTCTACAACTTAACTACTTCAAGAGGCCAAATCATACCAAGCATTGCATCAGTCGAAGGTTCGGTAGCAATAACCCATCCTTTTCATAACTGATGAGAACAAGTCCGAGGTATGGGAGCTAGGTAGCAGATGCTGGGGCTCACTATAGCCTGAGATCGTCCTTGATGAATATAAATGAAACGACAAGTAAAGGAAATAACAATAAAATAGAACAGCACATCAGCCAAGGGTTTGGTAGCAATAACCCATCCCTTTCATAGCTGATGGGAGTAGATCAGAGGTTTGGGAGCCAAATAGCAGATGCTGACACTCACTACAGCCTGAGTCCGTCCTTAAGAAATGGCAAGTAAATGAAACAACAAATCAACAATCTTGAAATAGACCAGCAATTGAAATGGAACAACAATTCAAAAATGGAACAGCAATTTAGAAATGGAACAGCAATTCAGAAATGGAACAGCAACTGGAATAAGCAATAACCAAGTTCATCAAGCTATGATTTTATCTAACCACTCCAATCAAAACATCAATCCTGTAGTCTCAAAAGAATTACAACCCTAGAAACACAACGTGCTCAGTCTGCTTCTGTTATTGATCTCAATAAACGCATGCGATTACATCTCAAGATATAAACAGTAACATTCAATAATCATCTGAAATTAGACTCCTCAAGATAACTGTCATAATACTAAAATACAATCACAATGAACTCTGTACTGGAGTGATAATATCCTGTAGAGATTAATCAACACTTTAATGAATTGGTAACATAATACAGTGTCAATATAAGACTTCAATTTGCAAGAACATTAAACAAGTTAAACATAACAGAGCATGTAATATATCATTCATAAAACACAACAGATTACCAGATTACGCCTATGAACAAACCACACAGAAACCATGCGTAATGGTACAAGAGCAAGTGTCCTCCAGGGTCGGGCCCTTAGCCTCCAGGGGTACACCGCTTAAGATTGATCCAGGATCACAGATAAAAGAGTAATCAAGTCTGTATTAATGCATGAAATAAACTTACAGCAAAGCGAGTCTTAACAGGATATAAAGATCATAGTCTTGACCTGTTAAAAAGGAATTACAATAGAACCTCCCCTTCCCTATAACCAACAATGCTATCACTTATATAAAGATGATGACGGAGATATCTAGATACAGAAAATAGAAAAAATAGTGATCCCTCAAGATCTAAGATCCTGAGGGATTCGCAGAATCATTAACCTTGAGTCACTTTTTTCCTTTTCTGCTCCGAGCTGGTATCTCCGCTTCTTTTTCTGGGTTGGTCCGTTTTGATCTGGTCTGTTTGTGGTTTCCCATCAAAGGGACAACAGTTAGCTCCTCTTCGTCTTTCCCTTTGAGATGGCTAATTTCTTTTTTTCGTCCTTCCTGCACGTAAGAACGAAAATTATCAGTTTTTCCTATTAACCTCACGTGTTTCGTTATTATCTAAGTTTAAAATGCAGAAAGGCTTATATATCCTAATGAAAAAGATACTGAAATAACCATCAAAACATACCTTCTTTGAGACTCTACAGGTGCATTTATTTTATAAAGAACACGATGAAAAAAGTGAGAATCATTGGTGGCTTGTAAATGATGGAGGAATTGCTATAATGGAAGTTTTGGGAAATGAAGGGATTGGACAAGTGCCTGATTCTGATCTTTTTGTTGATAATAGCATGCTTGCTAGGATGGTTGATAATTTACAACAATCTACTGGGGATTTGGGGCCTAGTGTCTCTCGATGTAACTCTAATACCAATTTTGTTCACGATAGAGAAAGACTACAAAGTGGTGATTTTGAGAATGCATAGGTGATTTGTCTTATTTTATTTTCAAATGCTTTCCACATTTCAAAATATAATATTTTGTTCATTCATTATTATATGTTGTTGGAAACAATGTTGAATTGAATTGTGGATGACAACCATATTTGAAGGAAAGGGAAAATGTGTTGGTTCCTCAACGTGTGGTTGGAGAATGCAACAACCACCAAAATGTATATTTGTTCTATTTTGAAGTAATTGATCTACTGGAAAAAATGAATTATTGTTGTCAACACTATTGGTTTTTACATAATGGTTTTTATATTTTGGTGCGCAAAATGATCTCATTTGAAATGAATTAAAGAGACTGAATGTTTCTCGTTTTATGGAAATAAATTATGTTTATCATGTCACTACTGTAATAGTTGTTTCTTATCATCATTAGGTTCCAATTGTCACTGGTGGTGGGAACTAATATGGTTTTTTCCATTTTAACCAGGACATGCTTGAAGTACATAGAAAAAATCATTCTAGGCTTGATAGTCTATTTGTTGTGCAAATGTGCCAAGTTTGTAATGAATGTTATCCCGGTATACAAGTGTTAGGTCCCTATACTACTAGTGTAACCCCTTATTGTTATTAGTACAACCCCCTTATTATATTGTTGTGCCCATGTAGTCCCCATATTGTTATTATTGTGCCCCATAGAAGCCCAATATTTTTATTATTGTGCTCTTGCATTATTATTTTTATGTCGGCTCTGATTATATTATGATCCCTTAGACTCATATATATAGAAAGTAGGACTTGTCATTTGTATCATCTAAGAATTGTTCATTCATGTAATGTAAAGGAGGTTGACCCCTCGAAGAGGCTTAGGTGTTCATCTATCTTTTCTGTCTTTTTGTGAGCTGGTTTCATAACATTTGGTATCAGAGCTTTGGATTCTATGGTTTCGCTACTCCAAACAGGTCATCGTGGAATTTTCACTATAACTTTTTTTCTTTGACATTTCAGAAGCTAACAAAAAAACCCATTTCAAAAGAAATCTCGTTGAACTTTGGGTCCAAATTTTAGATCTTGTATCGGTATATTTTCGGAGATATGATCTAGCGAAGTTAGGGTTTTTGCGAGCTCTAGAATTGCATCTAAAATAGGTCACCGTGGAAGTTTCACTATAGCTTGTTCGCTACAAAGTTTCAGAAACTAAAAAAACCCATTTGAGAAGAAATCAGTTTGAACCTTTGGTCCAATTTCAGATCTTTTCTCGGTACATTTTCAGATATATGGTCTGAGGAAGTTAATGTTTTTGTAGACTCCCGAAGTACATCCTAAACAGGTGACCTTGTGAAAATCATCATAACGTTCTCTCTGAGCATCATATTGAAATTTCATAAGTTACAGAAAGAGAATAGACTGTATTTTGTTTGGGTATAATTTTTATAACTTAAAGATCCAAGTTAACTCTATTGAACTAGTTGTCTAGTCAATTTAATGTCTTAAATTGCTCTACATAAATTTTCAATCCGGGTATCGTAAATTGATGAAGTGTGGTGCACCATATGTGCTTAGTTAACCTTTCTCTTACTTCGTTGTTTTATAGTTTATGTTGTTTTTTTGGGGTTTTGTTCTTGTTGGTTTTCTAAAGTGTTTAATGCAAATGGAAATCCTATTCTAAGGTCTTAAGAATACTTTTAAAGGACAATTATGGATAAAGATTTCAAGACAAGGCCTATGTCCCTAATGGTAACTTCCAAAACTTAGCACTTCAAAAGAACTTAAAACATGTTATTGATGGAATTAGTATTTAAACAAAAGTGTAAATATACAGCTAGTTCAATCAAAATAAAATGAAATAACCAAACAATGAGCTAGTGACTATGAGACCCAGTATCCTTGCTGCTTCAGCAGAAGGACAAGATGATTCTATCATGTCATTAGTCATTAAAAGGCTATGTGCATCACTAATCTACAATCAACCGGTTGAACACACTTGCATGAATTAAAATTGCATGAATGAAAAATCTAATCTATCAAACTTGAAAGCAATCAAATAACATAATGAAATCAAAGCAAAATTGAACACACTTGCATGAACTAAAATTTCATGAATGAAAAATCTAATCTATCAAACTTGAAAGAAATTAAATAACATAATGAAATCAAAGCAATATTTACAAAATTAAATCTACTCTACCTTACATTCTACAAAGCAATATTTACAAAATGAAATCTACTCTACCTTACATTCTAATATGCTCCATGACATCTACTTCACATCTCCTTCCATGTTGAGAACATCAAAGCTTTATTCAAATTCTTCAAAAGTACAAAGTACAACAAAGTTCTCCAAAGCTTTCAAAAGCCATCAAGGAAGAATTACAAACTTAAGAACTAGGGATTAACAAGCTTAAGCTAAAATAGACTAACAAATGAAGGAGAGAGATCTCCTATTTATACAAAAAGATGAGAGCCATCTTATTAATGAGAGTCCATGAATCTCTCCCTCTACCTCTAGAGTCCTAATCAAAATAGGAACTGATAAGACACATGTCTTCTTAGAGTTACAATACAATTAGGAGATGTGACACATATCCTTATGATCCCATGATTCTTTCCAAACAAATTCAAATTTAGCCTTAGAGTGCCACATAAGGGTCTTCTAGAAGTCTCCTTTCAACCTACACATGTCAACAACCTCAACCCATTTGTTAGGTATAAGCATATGCACATTATTTTCTAATTTTTAACCACAAATTCACTTAAAAGACTTAGAATTAATAAAGATTGGAAAAACATAAATGTGGCCCAATGATAATGAAATTGGGATGAATGTGGTGACATAGTAGTGAAGTGGAGGTGATATAATGGACATAATAGTGAAAGTGTAATGGAAATGAATGACATTTTCAAGGCTCAACACTAGTCTGTAATTAGGTCATCACTAGAGATTGGGAATAGATCTTCCTTCAGGCATCCAATTGCGCTCAGACTTGTAGAGTTAGAAAGAGGACTCAGAGGGCTATTAAAAACCAAAATTTTAGAACTTAAAGATCCGAAATTACAAAGTTATAATTGTTTCAAGATCCAACTCCTAAAATCAAGAAGAAGCAAGACAAGGAAGTTTGATGGCAAGAATTTTGTCAATTGGCTACTAAACATGGAGAAATATTTTGATCTACATGATATACCACTGTTACAAAAGCTATGTATTGCATCTAAATATTTAGAACCGAATCAATTTTTATGGTATAAAGGGCTTTGTTCTTGTAAATCGCTTGTCACGTGGTCAATTTTCACAGAGGAAATGATAGCACATTATGAGGATACAAGGAGAAACACCTTCTTTAGCCAATTGATAAATCTCAAACAAAAGGGTTCAATGGAAGAGCACATTGAGGACTTCCAAAAATTGAATATAAGGGTCAATGATATTCCATATATGAAAATGGTTGATGTCTTCATAGGGACTTTAAATGATAACATTCAACACGAGGTTCATCTTTGCGAACCTGATTCATTGGAGAAGGCTTTTAGGTTGGCAAGAAAAAGTGAAAGCAAAATTATGGAAACAAGGAATACCACCACTCATGACTATAATTATGGAAGTGTATTTTCTCCTAGCCTTCCAAAACCTACAAGGTTTACACTACAATAATTGGAAGAAAAAAGATAAGAAGGGCTTTGTTACAATTGTGATAGAAAATACACTAAAGGTCATAGTGTATTGAGAAGAAATTATTTTACATAGATTACGAAGAGAAGAAGAAAAGGATCAATAAACATCAAAAGAAGAGGATATACACTAGAAACCCACTCCAGAGAAAGAAGAAATGAATCCAACCATATCTTGTAAAACATTGAAAAGAATTACCACTCCTCAAACTCTCAAGATAGAAGGACATATCAAGAAGAAAAAGGTTCAAGAAGTGAAAGATCATATCAAGAAAGAAGAAATGAATCTGACCATATCTTGTAATGCGTTGGCCGGAATTACCACTCCTCAAACTATCAATATAGAAGGACATATCAAGAGGAAAAATGTTCAAGAATCGAAAGATCACATCGAGCATCAAGAAATGAATCTCACCATATCTTGTAATGCATTGGAAGAAATTACCACTCCTCAAACTATCAATATAGAAGGATATATCAACAAGAAAAAGGTAATAGTGTTGATTGATTCAGGCAGTACCCATAATTTTATTCATTGTAAGATAAACAAGGAATTGAATTGCTTCCTATATCCAGCACCAGAGTGTCAAGTGATGGTTGCAAGTGGAGGAACCATAAATTTCTCTAGGAAGTGCCATAATATCAAGCTATCCATGGGAGAATATGTATTGAATAGCCCAATGCTTTCCATTCCTATGTGTGGTGCTGATGTTTTACTAGGAGTCCAATGGCTACAATCTTTGGGTACGATAGCTTTTAGTTTTCAAGAAATTTTCTTGAAACTTTTTTCGGAAGGAAAGGAAGTTGAATTGAGGGGTTTTGAACGGAAACCTAGAAATATAATCAACTCTAAAAGTATGACAAAGCTTCTAAATAAACAACAACAGGGCGTAATTGCACAATTATGTTCACTAGAGGATCCTACATAGAAGTCATGTATGTTTCTAGATCTCCGAAATGTTTTGGGCAATCATTCTAACGTATTTGAGACTCCCAAAAGCCTCACACCTATTTGTGATCATGATCATGATATTCATTTGATTCCAAGTAGTGTTCATCCAAACATCAGGCCTTACAGATATCCATATGACCAAAGGAGTGGGAACTCATTCAAAAATTGCAGAAGATCCCAGTTCAAACAATATTGTGAGAACTTGACAAGGAAGGAAAAATCATCTTGGAACCTGAAGCAGTCACAGAACTAAGAAATCAATAGCCACAAAATAGATCAGTTTCAGAGTATCTCATCAGGTGGAAGAACTTACCCGCTGAAGATTCCACATGGGAGGACAATAATTTATACAGAAGCATCAAGAACTACTCAAGCATTGAGGACAACACTTTTTGAAGAAGAGGGGCATGTTAGGTCCCCATACTACTAGTGTAACCCATTATTGTTATTAGTAAAACCCCCTTATTATATTGTTGTGCCCATGCAGTCCCCATATTGTTATTATTGTGCCCCATAGAATCCCACTATTTTTATTATTGTGCCCTTACATTATTATTGTTATGTCAGCTCTGATTATATTATGACCTCTTAGACTCCTATATATAGAAAGGAGGTCATGTCATTTGTATCATCTAAGAATTTTTCATTTGTGTAATGTAAAGGAGTTTTCCCCCTCGAAGAGGCTTACTTCTAAGGCGTCATCTATCTTTTCTATCTTTTTGTGAGCTGGTTTCATAACAACAAGTTGCAAGATGACATGAGGGGCCCATTTATAAAAGGTGTATGGGGAGAAAGGATGACATCATTTTTCTTGTTTTAAAAACATGGATCTAGGTGAACAAGAAGTTCTAATAGTTTTGGTAGAAGTGGAGGAAATTCTAATAGAAAGGGTGAATCAAATACTGCAAGTGTCATATGATCGTGGTGGTCAATATCAATATAGTGGTCATACAATAAGTTTTCCATAAGATATATCTACGATTGCAAAGAAACTTCCTCTAGGTGTTGAATAACTTGATTATGTTATTCTGAGAAGATGTCGTGTTGAATCGATATATTATGAATTTTTTATGAAGAGACAACATGTCATGGATGCATTTCCTTACAATATGCAAATGGATAAGTCTTATAGGGATGTTGAAATTAATATGGATTCAGTTGTAGCTCTCCCCGAAAGACCTACTGATGTGTCAACATGCTACAAAATCTCAATAGCAATCTAGATGAATCAAGTAGGGCTAATGAGGACATAGGAGTGAGGGTAACAATTCTTTATAGTCTCATCCATCATCATTTCTATCATGCTTTCCAAATAATTAGAGGGATTTAAATTGAATAAGAAGATTTCTTGAAACTGCAGATTCTACAGGCGATGAGGCTTTAGAATGGTCAGATACTGGAATGTATCCTATGAATGAATATAAAATTGAAGGGTTGCTAGACATGGAATTCCCCATGTTGTTCTTGATGAGAGATGGTGATTGGTTGCATCCACGTATTTGCAACATTTAAATGTATGAATGCGATTTACACCTGCTTAGATATTATGATCAAATATTTAGAAGAAATCCTAGATTTTGGTAGTTTAGTTTGAATATGATTATGTGGCATCATAGCGAGGGAACAATTTTTTTTAAGAATGGTATTCATGGAAATGCATCTTCCATTATTAAGAAATTACGTGAGCCAAACAATAAATTGGTTGGAAAATTAATGCATTTTGGTTCCTCTCTTATGCATACGAAAGCATATTGGATAATGTGTTGTTCTAGTCTGACTAACATGATCACCCAGTTGGGTTGCCCAAATTTGTTTTTCACGTTAGCTGTAGCTGATACAAAGTAGCTCGACTTGCATTGTCTGATGCCTTTGAATAGCCAATCCATACTTCAAAATTAGCATGCGAGAAAAGTTTCTAATGCTATTTAGTATCCACATATTCTTGCTAATTATATGCATCAATGATTCAATATTTTTTGTGAGGTTATTCTAGAGAAGTATTTTGGGGCCAAAGATTTTTGGTATAGCTTTGTTCTCGTACCTTTATGTTATGTCCTATAGGATTTTCAATAGAAGCATTGGATATTTTTTTATTTTCTATTTATTGATTGCATGGGTGGTCTTTTCCGATATGATTGACAACATAGATACTATGCACACATCCATGGGTTACTTTGGTTTCCTGGAGCTCCTGATGTGGAGAGAATGGATTAGTCGTACCCTTTCGGTGGCGAAATGGCGAAGCAATATTTTGACAAATATGTCACAACTTGGAATACACATGAAATACATCATCAAAATGTGATGATCCCTAGAAGTGTGAATGAAGATCCATGCCTCTTAAATACCCAAAAAAAAATTTCCTGCAATGTTCAAGGAGATTATGAGCATTTGGTCAATCGAGTGTAGAGAAACACCAAATGCAGTATTGACTCATGTTTGTTGAAAAAGGGGTCAGTCCTTTATTTTTAGTACAATGTTGCATGGGAGGTTCATGGAGATTCAACTTTGTACGTGGATGAGAAAGGGAAAAAAATATATGAGCCTGCCCAGAACGATGATCGTATGAATGTTCATAATGCATATCTTTTAACCATGTGGTGAGCAAATGTTGATTGTCAAATAGTTGTTTCACGACATGCATTATTGAAATATATTATGAAATATGCTTCAAAGGTAGAAAAGAAGATCTTAAAGTTATCATGAAATGTTGACAAAAGTTTCCTCTTGGAGTGGATGTGAAGCTCTTGCAATCTTTGCATGTAGGAGGTTCCTTATTGAAACAGTTGTTAAGTGTGACATTGGACCATAAGAAAGTTGTCATATATTGTTAAAGTTTCCTATTCTTGTTTACAATCGTAAATTATTCCCTTTGAATCTTGGATTTTTTTACCAAAGCCTTATACTACATTCTAATGACATTTCCTTTGGGAAAATTTTTATGGAGATGTATCAAATGTAGACCCATTTTTTGGACGATTTGTGCCTGATTGAAATGACAAGATCATGGAGTTTTCATGTAGGGTGTATACATGAGAGATGGAAAGTATGAGAATTCCATGTTGTTTTTGATGTATGGAAACACTTTTATGTTGTTCTTGATGAAGAGTCAAAAGAGTTTGAAACATTTTGTTTGACAGAGTTATTGTTGTACGAGCCCTTCTGCGATATTGCTTTGGATATTGGGCTCATAATAGAAATAATCATTAAAGACTTGAGGAATTTCAGATATAATGTGTGGCATTTTGATCAAAATCCTTTGCAAAATGAAAATAATGAAGAAGATCTGGACCCCATTTTACATCATGAAAATGTTGATTTGGATTTAGAAGAGTGGAATTTTTTTTTTGAATAGTTCCTCCCAACAATGTGGAGGTTTCAAATCATCAGAGTATTGGTAGAAGGGACTATGATAATCACCATAATTGGCATGAATCAACATTGTTAGATGAAATTATGGAACAAGAGATGAATTTTATAGTAGATGCAATGTCTTCTAGTGTTCATAGTATGAATTCGGTTGGGGGGGGGATTATTTTTCCTTCATCTTTATTAGAGAAACAACATGATTCTTTTGAAATTGTGTTTCACCACCTTGTCAATGCTCAAGATGATGATCCTTTTCTAATTATTATTCAAGAAACTACTGGAATGGGAAAATATGCTCTTACTCATTGCATTTGTCTTGCTCTTTTAGCTTCAAAAATGGGTGAAAGAAGTCCAATATTATTGCTTGCTCCAATTGGTATAGCTTCTTTTAATATACATGGAAAAACAATATATCCTTCTTTGAAAATACCTATCAAAGATATGAAATTTCTAAATGGTTAAGCCATAACAAATTTGTAGGAAGAGATTTAGCACATTCGTTATCTTTTAATTGATGAAATGAGCTTTGTTGGGCCATGTTTGTTTATGAAAATAGATTCATGTTTGTGAGAAGTGTTTTCATAAAAGGAAACTTCTCTTTTTGGTGGCAGGTCCATGATTCTTGGGGGTGATCTTGCCCAACTTCCTCCAGTTAGGGATAAACCCCTATATGTAGGAAGAACAGTGAGGAAAGTGTCGTGATAAAGTTTCAACATTGTTGTCCCTTTGGATAAATTTTATAGGCTGGAGGGAGATGACCCCAGGTAGGCTTCTCTTTGAAATATTTTAACTAATATTAGAGATGTGGAGCCTTATTTAGAAGATTGTGATCTTCTTATGACGTGTGTGGATAGATTCTTGGATTCTTATGAAAAAGTTTTATTTGATTCTTCAGTTCACTTGTTTACAATGAATGATCTCGTTAATTTTCACAATCGTAAAATGCTCAAATCATTGAATTTTGCAGTGGAAAGATCTGTTGCAGAACTTGCAAGGAGATCTAAGCTTGATAACAATGATGATGATGTCTTCGAGCATGAGTTCTTATTTTGTTGTTATCAACGTGTGATGCTTACTTGTAATTTTTGGCTAGAAGATGGGTTAGTGAATAGTTCTCTTGGGTATATAGAGGATATCTTTTATTCACTTGGTACATAACCACCACAAATTCCATATTTCACTAGAATTATTTTGGAGAAGTACACTAGTGTTCCATTTGACAAGGATTATCCAATTGTTGCGTCCATAACACTTGTTGTTAGAGGGAACCCTAGAAAGATTCCTTTAAAAATGGAATGGGGGTTGACTATACACAAGTCACAAGGGATGACTTTGGAATGTGCCACTATAGATATTGGACATAGGGAGAGGCATGGTTTGATATTTACAACTATATGAAGAGTGAGATGTATTGATGGTTTACGGATCTCACCGCCTTTTCCTTATCAACATTATGAAAAAAATGAAAAATAGTTCTTATGTTACAGTAAGGAAAAAAAGAGGAGGAGCAATTGAAGTCTTTATCATTTGGAGGCTTTTATTTGCAACTGAGTTCACAGGTTTGGCAGAGTGGTTGTAAAATATATTGATAGTTTTTATTTTTCTCTTGGGATGATTTAGTTATTTGTTTTAGTCTTTTTTTTGTTAAATTTTCCATATTAAATTCATGGAAATAACCACACGTGTGAATGATTTGATGTTATATTGTGCCTACTATGCTTTGGTGTTTTTTTCTTTTCGCCCATTATAAATTTGGTCAATTACGATCAATCATGTTTTATGATTTGAAACATTGTCAAACATGGTTTTATGTTGCATTGTCACAAATATTGTCTCAATATGAGAATCGACCATGGTCAGTCATGGTCCAAAGTCGCATTATCATAAATATTTTGTCGATTTGAAATTCAACCATGGTCAACCATATAATGCCTTGGGTTTAATACTAAAAAGCTAATAAATTTTAAATCCTAGGAAATTATATTAAACACAATGGATTAGTATTAATTACAAACCATTTCATTAATATTGTGGGATGGGAATATGATCCTTTTATGAAATTCAAGCATGGTCAACCATAGTCCAACTTCTCATTGTGAATAAACTTGTGTTAACATGAAAATCAACCATCGTCAACTATGGTTAACCATGTTTATTAAAGGGTTTGTCATCTTTATCTTGGGGTTTATATACCTTGCGTTTATAATATTCATCCCTTCAGTTTAATATTATTCCCTTGGGTTTATAATTGCTTGGGGTTTTTGTATTAATCCCTTCGGTTTATTATTTCTCTGGGTTCATAATATTTATCATAGGTTTTATATACCTTTGTTTTATAATATTAATTCTTTGGGTTGAATATTAACTGGTTGTGTTTGAAATACCTTAGGTTTTTTAATTATTCTCGTGGTTTTAAAATAATAATATGAATTAATACTAGTATAAATATTCATGAATAATAATAACCATAATGTAGGGAAGGGGATATAAACTGTAGGGCTTTTAGTATTAATCTATTGGGTTTATTGCCCCTTTGATTAATATTATTCCATTGGGTTTAAATTCCCTTGGGGTTTGAGTATTTAGTCGTTGGCTTTATTATTTTGTGAATAGTTCTATATAAATGTTGTTGTTTCTTGCAATTATTTGTATAGTCGTTGGCTTTATTATTTTGTGAATAGTTCTATATAAATGTTGTTGTTTCTTGCAATTATTTGTATACAGATTGATTACTTTTTTGTTATGCTTTTTTATCATTTAAATATATTTCGTGGTTGGTAAAGTTAGTTAATAGAGCATTTGGAAGAAATTGCATGGGTCACTAATTTTTGGGTGATGATATTGTTGTTTTTTTTTGCTTACATTTAATGTGTTTCTGCTTTCTTTTCTCCATTTTTTGAATGCTATGGATTTATGCCCTATAAGTTTATTTTCTATTTATAACAGAATATAAAAGTAGTAAAACTCTTTAAAAATATGTGTATGTATATATTCGTTTGTTTCTTTGTTTATCTACTAATTTTATTTGTATCTTTCTCTCATTTAAATGCAAATACAAACAACAATGATGGAATCTATTACATTAAATGATCAAATACATTGTAGCAACCATAAGTTTTGTTTCCTACATTCACAAAAGGCTAGATAGAAAAAATGGCTTCCATCCTTGTTTTATTGATGAGCATATTCACGTTTTACAAGTAATGAAGTGAGATGTCAAAACCTTGTATCATTTTCACCAAAGAGAATCTGGGAGGAAAACAAGAACGGATTGGCTGTAAAGCGTGAAGTATCATGAGCATTATGCTATCAATTTGAATTGATGTTTCTTCTGTCACTGGTCTGAGTGTGGTCTAGGTGTGTTTTGGAAGAGGCTCATGTTAAATAGTAAATGTTATGGTTGAGTATTTAAAGTTGATTTTTGGTGTAAAATTATTTTTTATGTTAAGACACCCAAAATATATGTCTAAATAATATATCTCAATAAAATTTTTCTTTTTTTTGTTTGAATGTCAGGAATTTCAATAGTCTTTTAATGTATATTGTGATGTCTAAAATTGCTTGTCAAATTTCTTTGAATTTTAATTGCTTGATAGTGTTTATTATTCTTCCATTCTATTCAATATTGTTTCAGTGTGTTTGGTATAGGTTCAGGTTAGTTTTCTGTATTCTTCAATGCATTTTCGTTTATAATATGGGATAAGCATTGTCTCAATTTGAAAATAAATGATAGTCAACCATATTTATTTTTGTGTTTATAATATTTATTTTAGGGTATATATATCTTGTGCTTATAATACTAGCACAATCACATTAATAAATATGGTTGATAAACATCGATAAATGTATATCATCCAGATTTTCAAATACACATCAATACACACTTATATTTATATACCTTTATATGAACTTCCATATACAATTATGTACATTTATATATATGAAATGTACATTATTGTTCATATTAGTATATCAATGTATTTAAATGTAAATTAGTATATTAATGTATTTAAATATACATTATTGTGCATTAATGTACTTTAGTGTATATTAATGTATGTTATTGTATGTACATTACTGTAATGTACACTAATGTATATTAACTAAAATGAATGATGGTCAACCATAAAAATTAACAATGGTCAACCATTTTTATTTTTGTGTTTATAATATTCATCTTAGGATTTATAACTAATACCTTGGGCCTAATATTATTCCCTTGGGTTCATAATCTCCTGGGGATTTAGTATCAATCCATAGGGTTTATTATTCCCTTATGCTTATAACATCAATCCTTGGGGTTTATTATTCGCTTGGGTTTATAATATCGATCCCTTGGGTTCATAAATATGGGCTTATATATACCTTGTGTTATTGAAAGGGTCTGTAATTATAACACTGTAACAAATATTATCTCAATATGAAAATTAATCATGGTCAACCAAGGTCCAACATCAGATATGGAAATCAACCATGGCCAACCATGTTCAACCATGTTTATTTTAGGATTTATAATATTTATCTTACGATTTATAATTTTTAGCCCTTGGTTTTATTATTCCCTTGGGTTTATAACACAAATCTCTTAGGTTTATTAATGATAGGATCCATATTCCTAGGGATGACTAGTATTCCCTTAGATTTCTAATACATTAGGTTTTTAGTATTAATCCCTACGGTTTATAATATCAAATATGGTCAACCATGTTTTAGAAATTCAATCATTGTTAACCATGGTCCAACATCGTATTGTGACAAATATTGTCTCAATGTGAGAATCAACCATATTAGTCTGTCGGGATTAATGTTATTCCATTGGTTTCTTAATCCCTTGGTGCTTTAGTATAAATCACTTCAATTTATAATAACAATCCCTTAGGTTTATAATATCAATCCCTTGGGTTTATATCAATAAGGGTCAACAACGGTCAATGTTAGGCAACCATGGTTAATCATGGTTTAATGTTTCATTTTGACAATGATTGTCTCAATATGTAAATCAACCATGGTCCAACATTGCCTTCTAAAAAATATTGTGGCAATATGAAAGTAAGTCATTTTATCAACCGTGGTCCAACGTCGAATTAAGATAAAGAATAAACTATGGGTAACTATGTTTCTATGTTGCATTGTGACAAAGATTATTTTGATTTGAAAATAAATCATCGTCAAGCATTTTCAACCATGGTGAAACTCCACATTATGACAACGATTATCTCAATATGGAAATCAACCAAGGTCAATCATGGTCAAACATGTTTATTTTAGGGTTTATAACATTTATCTTACGGTTTATATACCTTGGGCTTATAATTTTTATCCCTTGAGTTTATTATTTCCTATTGTTTATAATATCAATCCCTAGGGTTTATTATCCTTTAGATTAATCTTACTATATTGGTTTATAATCCTTTGGGGTTTTAGTATTCACGCATTGGGTTTATTATTATCTTGGGTTTATAATACTAATACATTGGGTTTATTAATGTAAGGGTTCATATTCACAAGGTATAATGTTACTGAAATGCTCTGCAATTAATTCCCTTGGGTTTAGATTCCCTTGTGATTGTAATATTAACCATTTGGGTTTTTGGTTGGGTTTATAATATTGTTTCTTTGGATTTTTTATTCCAAGAGTTTATATTCCAAGGATTGTCTCAAAATGAAAATCAACCATTGTCAACCATGGTCAACCATTTTTATTTTTGGGTTTATAATATTTATCTTAGGGTTTATAAATGTTCTGTTAATCACTTGGGTTTATTCCCTTGGCATTACAATTCCTTGCATTTTTAGTATTAATCCCTTGTGGTCTTAATATTAAACCCAAGGAATTGATATTATAAACCCAAAGGACTAATAGTGAAAACCCAAGGGATTATAAATCCCAACATTTTTAGTATTAATCCCTTGTATTAGTATTATTTCCTTGGGTTCATAATCCTTTCTAGTTTTAATATTGAACTCAAGGGATTTATATTATAAACCCAAGGGATTTATATTATAAACCCAAGGGATTGATAATAAAGACCAAAGGAATTATAAACCCGAAGGTTTTTATATTAATCATTTGTTATTTATCTTTTTATATATTTATCATTGGTAGATAGAAATGAAACTTTTGCCTATATCAGCCACATTAATATTTTTAATGCAATTTTGCCACTACAATGTATATTAATATACATTACTATACATCAATGTACTTTAACTAATATACATTAAAGTGCATTACAATAATATACCTACACTAAGTATATTAATATATTAAAATAAATTAATACACTAATATGCACAATAATATACATTTCATATACATAAATACAAAATATTGTATACGGAAATTCATATAAATGTATATTGATGTGTTATTATAAATCTAACTGATATATATCTGGCCTTTTATCAAGCACATTTATTTTGGTTGCGCTAAGTTTATTTCGATTCCTGACAAGTTTATCACTACTAAAATATATGAATATTACATTTCTACTTGTGGCAAGTCTGTAATTTTTGGGGAATATTTTGATTAATCCTTTGATCATTCTTCTGGTGATCCTTCCGTGCTTCATGGGATATTGAACTGTCTTTGTGATTGATATCTGACCTTTAATTTGGGCTTCCATTAAAGTTCGGGCCGGCTCGTCGTTTACTTGTTGAAAGTGATTCTTTTGTTGCTTCAGTCTTTGATTGATATCTGACCTTTAATTTGGGTTTCCATTAAAGTTAGGGCCGGCTCCTCGTTTACGGGTTGAAAGTGATTCTTTTGTTGCTTCAGTCTTTTAGAGATGGATGGTTTCTCGCTCATGTGGACCTGCTGAAAAAGTGCGTTTCCACTGTTATTTGGAGAAAACTATTGAGCTCTCATTTTGACGTCATACTAAAGTTCGTGTTGCTATTCGTCTGCATGTAGACGGTGTCTTTTATCTTGAAAGCGGCTCCTCATTTGGGCGTTAAATAAAGAGTTAGATAGGGATCTATCCGTTTTTTGCCACTTGCTTTTCTTTTCCGAACAGTGTTAAAATAATAAACTTGTCGGAAAAAAATGAGTTGCCATATATTTTTCTTATATGAAAACGAAAGAGATGAGCTTACATTAATGTCTAAGTTAAAATTGCTTTATTTAAGTAAATGCTTATTTTTATAGAAGGTAAAGAAATACGTTAAGCATTTATTAATAGAGAGTTTATTTCTGTAAAATGTAAAGAAATATATTAATGGTGTATAGATATATTTTATTTTATCGAAGGTAAAGAAATATCTTAAATATTTATTAATAATAAAAATTTATTTGTAAGTAGAACTTCGGCGAAAATCACATGAGGAAATACCTTTGTCGACGCGTTTCGAACCAACCAGTGTAGTTCATTGTATATCTTAAAAAATTATTTCTATAAAATATAAAGAAATATATTAATTATTTAGAGATATTGATTAAGAGTAAAATCTTATACTTAATAAACCACAAATTATTTAATATAATTTATTATTATTTTATAAGAACAAGTAGCACATTATTCCATGTAACTTTATTGTCCTAAAAATGATCATTCCACTCAAATTTACATATTTATAAGATTCCCTAACATTACTTTACAGTTTTTGTACCATGCTTTACCATGTTGACTTATATGCAACATCATGATTAAGTTTTTTATTTATTTATATTATTTTTTGACTGAGATTTGAATTATGCAGCCACGTACATAAATTATAGATATATATATATAGTGATGGGATTAAACCTTTTCTCCCGCACGTGTGAATTATTCTTCGCAAGAGTACCTACTATATATTAAATTTTGGTGACTATAATTTGATATAAACCTTTGGAGACTATACATTTCAACCTATCTTAACCCATGGTTCACGACCTAACTTCAATTTTTATATTTCATTTTATTTATGTATGAAAGTTATATGGTTAGCATTTCATGCGGTATATTTTAATTATTAAATTGTGAAAAGTATAAATTAATGGTCACATTTAAGTTACATTAGAGATACTCTTATTCAAAGTAATCGAGAGGAATATAATATAATAATAAGAAAAATATAAATCTTACTTTGTAATTTGATATATGTAAAATATTGAATTTGGTTATGGTTCTAGTTCTATCCAAGTATTTTACATTTTAAGGATTTATGTAATTTGATATATGTAAAATATTGAATTTGGTTCTAGTTCTCCCAAAGTATTTTACACTTTAAAGATTTATGTAAATTTCAAAATATCTTCTTTTGGTTGATAAATGGGTTAATCTTGAAAATCAAGCTTATCCTCTCTGAGAGGCCACGACTAGGGGTATCTAAGCCATTTATGTAATTTGATATATGTAAAATATTGAATTTGGTTCTAGTTCTACCAAAGTATTTTACACTTTAAAGATTTATGTAAATTTCGAAATATCTTCTTTTGGTTGATAAATGGGTTAATCTTGAAAATCACGCTTACCCTTTCTGAGAGGCCACGACTCAGGGGCATCTAAGCCATCAAAGTCACCCGGGGATTGCACCTGGCCTGAGCGGCACCAGCAAAAACCATACTGGATTTTTTGGTATCAGCGAAACTAGAACCAGTGACCTTTGCTTACGGAATGCCTTAACATGACGATCCTTCACCAACTGTTCTAAATCTCTTTGATATTTTAAAATATCTATATTTAAAATAATATATATATTTTTAAATTAAATTAAAATATTAACTTAAAAAATAGTATTCTTTATAATTAAATTTAATTCTTAAATGTAAAATAATTTTAAAGTTCAATAATAGAGTTTAGGCTTCTGTGACAAATGATGTCTCATGTGATCTTCGCCGAAAAATCTTTTATAAATTTTAAAGTTAATATAAATTTATATGAGTAAGCTAACACAATGAAGTACCCCATAACACCCTTACTTCAGGCTTATTACGAAAAATATATATGAAAAAGTTACATTATACAAAATCACATTAAAAACTTTTCACTTTCGCTTTTGTTTTTAATCACTTTTTCCCTTGAATATGCATTTAGATTAGGCTATAATCCTTGAATGAACACGTGAGTATCTAGAGCTTTTCAGCTCTTTTGTGGGTTTCTAAAATTTTATTTCAACATCGTTGTTGGTACGAAATTAACTACTAGATATTTTTTTAAGATGACTAACGCAGACATAGAGTTATAACGATCCAAGATATGTACGAGGATACAATTTTGCAAATGAAAATTGACCTCTATCCATAAAATTCATTTTTATGCATGGAAAGGTAGTTTATTTATTGTGTATCCATTATACATACATCATACATACATCAATAATAACTAATAACTAGGCTTAATGGAAATATTTCCATTTCGTACCCACTTGAATTACACATCAACAAATGTATTATGCGGTGGCAGATATTTTGTCAAATTATATGAGCAATTTTAAAAAATAAGATACTAACTTTTAATAGTTCGATAATTTTTTTTTTAAATAAGATTGTTTTTAAATTAAAAATAACTTAGTCGGCCAATGGGTCATTCAAATGATAGCATAAATTGATAATAATGTGCAAATGCATATGGTTTATGTTGAAAGAATTTACGCGGAGAGGTAGAGGGGAGTGTTTAGCGAAGCTGATTTTGCGGAGTTCAATTTCGTGCAGTTACCTTTCACGCAACTGTACAAAGGCTTAAAAAACACAATATGCACTCACAATAACTATTGTTTTCATGCACCCATCAGAATAGTCTCCATGGTTTTCTACTTGCAAAATGACTTTTACATACATATCTATCTCAACATGCAATTTTACATTAATACATGACAACAAATAATTAATACGTTGTTGTTGTTGAGTGTGGACAATAATCGCGCAGGTGTTTGTGGAGTGTGGGCAATAATCGCGGAATGAATGCTTGCCCATATCTATTTACCAAAATACATTAAATGCCTTAAATTCCTTGTTGTGTTGTGGAATGGTTCGCACAGTACTTCTGTTCTGGCTTTAGTCTTTCCATCTTCAAACAGAGACGCAACCTGCAAAAATACTTCTCACAAGTATCGTTACTATCAGGGTGTTTATTGCAGTGGCTGGCATTATTATTTCAAACACTCCCCCTTAATCACAATTGCTGCCATTGACAATTCCCAACAGTTTCTGAGATAAAAAAAACTTTCACGTGCCAATGGCTTTGTGAAGATACCAGCAAATTGTTCTTGTGACTTACAGTGCTACAACACAATTTCATCATTGTTAATCGACTCTCTGATAAAATGATATTTAGCATCAATATGCTTGGTCCTCTTGTGAAAGACATAATTTTCTGACAATGCAATTGCTGAGCTGTTGTTGAAGAAAATAGTTGTCATTCGCTCTTGGCCATGACAAAGATCCCTCAACATCCTTTTCATCGAAACAGCCAGACACACTGCAGCGATTACTGCGACATATTATGCTTCTGCTATTGACAGTGACACTATTGGTTGCTTCTCGTAGGCCTATGAAATGGCTCTGGAACCCAAATGATAAACATATCCCGACGTGCTCTTTCTGTCATCAACACTTCCAGCCCAATCACTGTCAGTGTAACCAACCAGCTTGAAATCACTTGTTGCTGTGTACAAAACACCATACTATTTTGTCCCTTTGACATACCTTAGAATCCTTTTCACTTCTTACCAATGTGTCTCCTTAGGTGTCTCCATGAACATCGACACCAAACTCACTACATACGTTATATCCGGCTTATTGGAGGTCAAATACATCAAGTTGCTTATCATGCTCTTGTATAATGTCAGATTGGCATTGCTGCTGCAATCTTCATTTATCAACTTCAACCCCATGACAGTTGGAGTTGCTATGGACTTTCTGTTGTACATTTTAAATGTCTCCAAAATGTCTGCCACATACTTTTCTTGAGAGATAAAAATGACATTTTTTATTTGCCTCACTGTTATGCCCAAAAAATATCTTAACAATCCCAAGTCAGTGATTTTAAATTCACTCTTCATGACTTGTTTGAAATCAGCGATGAGGAAATCATCACTACCTGTAAAAATCAAATCATCTACATAGAAGAAGACATTGAGAATCTTACCTTCACTCTCTTTGATGTAGAGAGTGGGTTCAACGTCACATTTTTCAAAACCATTGTCCAACAAGTAGGCATCTATCCTATTGTACCATGTGCACAATGCTTGCTTCAACCCATAAAGAGCTTTCCTCAACCGATACACTTTGTCTTCTTTGTCTTCTACCTCATAACCAGGCGGTTGCACAACATACATTTCCTCTTTCAGCACTTCATTCAAGAATGTTGATTTTACGTCCATTTGATACACTTTCCATTTATGCTACGCAACAATCGCCACAACTACAAGCATTGTCTCCTTCCTCACGACTCGCGTGAACGTCTTCACGTAATCTCTTCCATGTTGCTACTTGTATCCTTTTGACAACTAGCCTTGCTTTGTGCCTTTCAATCTTTCCCTCAATGTTACTTTTGGTCTTATTGACCCACTTCACTCCAATGACATGTTTTCCTTTCGGAAGGTTCAATAACTCCCACATGTCATTCCTTTCTATTGCTTCTATTTCTTCCTCCATTTCCGCAACCCATTTTTCTTCTTTGACTACATCCCCAAAATGGATTGGGTTATCTACATGACAAAACAAGGTAAATAAGGAATTCAGAACAATGCTACTATCAACCTCATCTTGCTCATAAATTTCATTTAAATTTCTGAATTTTGTTCTTCTTGTGCTTGCCAAATATGGGCTTGATATGTCACTTGGTGTTGCGCTTTGGGGTGTGCTTGGAGAAGCACTTTCATGACTACGCGAAGCTGTCCTATTATTTGTTGATGGTGTTTCTTGCTCCCTGCTTTGTTGTGCTTGAATAGGAGTAGAGGGAGTCGCTGTTGAGGAATTACGTGTTGTTGTTAATTCCTCTTTGTCCTCATGTGGTATACATGCTTTGAAATTTACTGTCTTTTCTAAACTTCCATCACATGCTTCCTCTTCTATAAACTTCACATCTTTGTTGATTATGACCTTCTTGGTTAATGGATTGTAGAGTTTGTATGCCTTGGACTCATCATTGTTCCTCAACTCATCCAAGACATGTGCATACAACACACACCCAAAAACTCTCATGTGGGTGACACTATGCTTTCTTCCACTCCACGCCTCTTCAGGAACTATGTTCTCGATGCTTTTGGTTGCACATCTATTCAAGATATATGTTGCACAAGTGACAGCTTCAGCGCAATATTCATTTGGCAAATGATCTTCCTTCATCATACTCCTTTCCATTTCCATAATGGTCCCATTCTTCCTTTCCGCCACACCATTTTGCTGAGGTGTATACCTTTTTGTAAATTGCTTTTCAATTCCATGCTCCTTACAAAATTGAAGGAAGCCATTTTAGATGTATTCTCCACCTCTGTCAGTCCTGAGGACTTTGATGTAGTGTCCAACTCGCTTCTCAACAAGAGCTTTGTGTTGGTGAAAGTGCTCAAACACTTCACTTTTATGTTTTAAGAAATAGACCCATGTCTTCCTTGTGTAGTCCTCTATGAAGGTCAATAAATGGCGGCTACAACCAATTGATAGTGTTTGCATTGGTGCACATAAATCTGAGTGGACAATCTCCAAAGGTTCCTTTGCCCTTACTAACTTTCCTACCAGAAATATCTCTCTATGTTGCTTACCCAAGATACATCCTTCACATAGGCTGTCTGGTTTTTCAATGAGTGGTAGTCCCCTCCCCATACCTTTCTTATGCAGCACATTCAAACCTCCAAAGTTGAGATGACCAAATCTGAAATGCCATAACCAATTTTCATCTTTGAACTCTGCTTGAAAGTTTACTTGTATGACAGCTGCATCTTTTCTTCCATTCTCTTCTCAGTTCATTAAGAGTTGTGCCTGTGCACCTTATTTCTACAAATATGATCTTATTTTTAGGGGAAACATTCTATATTTTGTGATATGAACCTTTGCAATTAGCTGTTTCTTTGGAGGTTGTTCCAAAATTGGGCACACATCATTTTTGAAAAAGACATTGTAGCCCTTTTGTATGAGTTTTCTAATGCTGATGAGGTTATGCTTTAAACTCGAGACAAAGTAAACATATGAGATGTACTTCTCCTCCCCCTTCTTTGCTAGGATACTAACTCTTCCTTTTCCCATAACAGAGACTTTGCTATCAATCCCTAATGTCACTTCAGATTTCACACATTCATCTAGATTGGAAAACATTTCTATGTTTCCTGACATGTGGTTGCTACACCCAGAATCTGTATACCCTATATCACTTTGTTTTTCTTGTGCTACATTACAAGCTAAAACCATGTTATCATGGTTCTGACTTTCTCTTGTGAAATTTACACTTGGTTTGTTACTAATGTCATATTGCTTATTTCTATATTCATTTGCATAATGCCCATAATTCTTACAATAATGACATTGAACTTGACATTTATCATACCTCTGACCTTGTGCTTCATTTTGGCTTGGGCTTTGACTTGGATTTTGATTGTTGCCTCTTCCATTCGAGCTTGAAGGGCTACTTCTTCCACATCTGTGTGGGCTTCTTCCTCTTCCTCTAACATGTGATCTTCCTCTGCCTCGACCTTGGCCAAATGATACTTGTGTCTTGAAGACATGCTCCAATGAGAAGCTTGTTGTTGTATTCAGTCTATGTTCATGAGAAATCAGTGAGGTAGTAAGCTCATCCACTGAGAACTATGATAGATCATTTGTCTCTTCTATGGGCAAAACAATGGCATCAAACCTTGTAGGCAAACTTCTCAAAACTTTCTCAACTATTGTTCTTTCCTCAGGTGTCTCACCATGAGACCTGATTTGAGTAACCAACCCACTTAAATGTGTAAAAAATGAGTCTATATTCTCAGACTCTTTCATACAAAGTGTTTCAAATTCTCTTCTAAACATTTTGTAGCTTTGCTATCTTCACTTTTTCCATGCCTTGGTAGGTTATCTGGAGGGTGTCCCATGCTTGCTTGGACTTCTTTGCTTCTACAACCCTTGGGAAAATAATTTCCTGAACCACTTGGAAAATATAGAACAAGGCTTTTGAATCCTTCTTCATGTTGTCCCTTAACAAACCTCTTTCTGCTGTAGATAAGACATCGTATGATGTTGCATCCGTTGGTTCATAAAAACCATTCTCCACCAAATCCCAAATGTCTTGAGAAGAAAACAGAGCGTTCATTGTAATAGTCCAATAATCATAATTTTTTTCGATTAAAGTAAGGTATTTGAGTATTAGTCAAGCTTGTGATTGATGTTTCCATTTCTGAGCGTAAGAAAAAAACTTTCTATCCTCTGGTAAATATGCTAAAAACAATCTACCCTCAAAACAATTTTAACTCCTAGTAAAAACACTTGTTTTTACACTAACAGAGTTTAACCCGCTCTGATACCATGTTGAAAAAATTTATGTGGAGAGGTAGAGGGAGATTTTCACGAAGCTAAACTCATGTAGCTTGATTTTGCATATACCATGTTGAAAAATTTACGCGGAGAGGCAGAGGGGAGATTTTCACGAAACTAACTTCGCGCAGCTTGATTTCGCATAGCTAGCTTTCGCGAGACTATACAGAGGCTTAAAAAACATAGTGTTCACTCATGTCAACAAAAAACTCAGAGTAAAATAGAGTAAGCGTGGAGCAACAATAAAAAATTAGGATTAATTTCTAATTCATGAAAATACATTCATGTGAGACTGCGACTCATTCAACAAGTAAAACAAGGTTTACAGTGATTTACACTTCATGTTGAATAACACATAGCAAAACATAGTAACTGTTGTTTTCACGTGCCCACCAAAATTTGCTCCACTATTTTCTCATCACAGACTCTCTCTCTATTTCTCTCTTACTTGCAAAATGACTTTTACATACATATTTATCTCAACATAGAATTTTACATTAATACTTCACAGAGAAAATAATTAGTACGTTGTTGTTGTTGAGTGTGGACAATAATCACGCAGGTGTTTGTGGAGTGTGGGAAACAATCATAGAATGAATACTTGCCGATATCTATTTATGAAAATACATTAAATGCCTTAAATTCTTTGCTGTCTTGTGGAATGGTTCAGGCGATACTTTTGTTCTGGTTTCAGTTGTTCCATCTTCAAACAGAGTTGCAACTTGCAAAAATACTTCTGACAAGTATGGCTGCTATCAAAGTGTTTATTGCAGTGGTTAGGATTATTATTTCCAATAGTTTATTTGAGATATGATTGACCACCTTGATTGTGTCCATATTGGCAGTGATCTTTGTTATAGACATTTTTGGGCACTGCAAGCCCAAGCATAAAATGTCCATAAACCAAGGGCTCCTAAGTCCCTAAAAGTGTTGTTCCAACCCCTAAAAGAACAAGGTCAACTGATTACAGCTTCTCCCAGAAGTTCTCCGTGAAAAACTACTCAGAACTGGTCAAAACTGGACCATTTCACCTGCTCCATAGGCAAAGTGCGTTGCATCTCACCTAAATGCACACAATAGGTGTGTTGCATTTCAAAAAGCCCTTCTATGGGGTGCGATGGGTGAGAAGGGACAAATGGCAGTGTCAATCCGCGAGGTGGAGAAGCATGGAATCTTCCAGAAACTTCTCCTGTGACACTTGCCTCTCTGAATTCGACCAGGGATGAGTAAGAGATCATCAATCTCCAAGTGGAAGCAAGAACTATCAAAGAGAAGAAACTAATCAAATCAAAAGCTGACTCATCTCCCTTACAGACATCTATATATAGATCCCTCATCCCAGAGATCCAAAGGCTGGAATTTTGCATCTTCTAAGGAATTGGTATTAGTTTCTTGAGGCAACATCATAGTGTTGGGTGATCTAAGCTTTTCATGAGGTGAAGAGGGGATCACTTGGTGAGAGGATGATGCTGGGTCAAAATAATTGGTTGTAACTCTCTTGGCTCTTTCTTGATTATCGATAAATCTATTCACGTTTTCCTCCATACTCTTGTGTGATTTATGTTTTATGCATTTGTATGGTCAATTTACATCTGATCCTAGATTGTTTATGATAATAGATCCATGTTCTCGTATAGTGTTATGCTGCTTTGATTCTCCAGGTACTCTTTGAAGCTGGGTATACAAGAAAGCAAGTAGCAAAGGACTATCAGAAGAGAGAGGAATCGGGCAAGGAACCAAGCGCAAGATAGAGGTTGGTCTCCTTTATTGTTCTCTCATCTATCTTTCATAAAGGAAAACGAAAGTAGTTTTACTTTGTTTGTTTCTAAGGTAGCTACCAGCCTTAGTGGGATTAGCAGCTCTGCATAGACACTTTTCCCTGTAACAAAATGGTGACTCTGCTAGGGAGTGAATAGATTGATTTTTTATCTACATTTGTTTACTTTATAAACTTACAGAAGGAGCCTGAAGTCAAACCAGCTAGCCTTCGAACTGCATTTGCTATGCAAATGCAAAGTAGATCAATGCTGCTTCAGTCAATCTCCGGGTTTTGTTTATGAATTAAACAACTGATTTACAAGCTTTCTAATTTCCCTCGTGGTGGCTCTAGTAAGCTCCTTAGATCTACCCTTATGATTGATTTACTGATTACCACTTGCTCGGCCAAAATCCCTGAACTGAACTGCAAACTGTGACCTAGAACCCAATCAAAGTCTCGTCCCTGGTCTAGCGCACTGTCTGTTCTGTGAATCTTAAATTCAGCGCACTTCCCAAGTGTAGTAGGTGCGCTGCATTTCAAATTCACTGTGTTACAGGTGCGCGGATCAGACTAGGCATTGTTCCTAAATTTTGGTTTATGCGTTCACTCTTTTCAGATCTATTCAAGAGTTTTGATGCCTGTAGTCAGTACACCTCTGTTTGAAACCCCTTTCCTTGCTGTTATTCTGCCTCCATTGTGCAAACAACTGTAAATGTTTTTATTTATTTGTTGAGTCATTTCCAGTTCTCCTTTACAAAGAAGTAACGTAACTGTATTGTCATTTCTTGATTTGAAAGTGTCGCAAGTGTCGTTTTGAGTCATAGAAGAGGACCTGATTGTTGTTGATAGTCAATTAACCTGTTACTATTGTATTTGATCTAAATTGGTAGTTTTTCTAGTGTCGAAAGCAAGTTTTCATTTCCAAATAAAGTGTTGTCATTGTCTTCATTTTGATTTTGAAAAGAAACTTGTTAGTAATTGTCGCTTTGAAAAATAATTCAGTTTTGCGCATTAGCTTTCTTTTTATCATTTACATATTAAGAAGGCTGAAAACAAATACATGCATGTGCATTTTCATTTAGACTGTTTGATTGGTTTGATTTAGGACGGTGCATATAGTGTGTGCTCTTTGCTCTTTGTTGAAAGAATACTGTCTCTCTTTCCTTAGTAGCTAGGATTTTCATTGCACAAAGAAGATAAAACCATTGTTTATCATCTTAGATTGCATTTTAGGAATTGTACATCTACATCACGCGGTGAACCTGAAAGGAAAATTTCTTAAGCAAGATCAACTATAAAATAAATTTAATGGATCTAACAAAACTTTGGAACCTAACGCACAACATCTAGAAGTCTAGGCTAGAGACATATTCCGGCGTCGTAAAGCCTGGTAACTGTTGTTCTCACTGTTGGTTGGGTGATTCCTCCACTTTGAGACGATAAGTGCCAGTACGGACTTGTGCTCCCACGTACCGTCAGGTATATTTTGGGAGACCACAATAGGCTGAATCCTTTATCCATAGGAAGCCGTGTCTGCCGCCCTATCGATCGAAATGCACTGAACACAACATTCAGGAAGATTGATTGTCGTACCGTAAAAAGTATTCTGCAGTTTTGTGATTGGTTTGGTAATCCCTCTGTCTAGATTTCTAGAGCAGTCCCTTTCGTTCCTTTTCAGACACCTTAATGGAAAAGGTCCATCTGAGCACTTGTTACTTCAAGCTCATTAAAAATCAAAGGCGACTAGAGTCATCTTTTGTTTTTTCTCGACTCTTAAAAATTGAAAAAAAAAGTTCTGTCAAAGCGTCTAAAATTTATTTTAAACGAAATAATCATCACCTTTCCTATGTTGGTCTTAGGTTGAGAAAATGGAGTCCACCAACCAAGGAGTTCCCCTTGGAGGAAATCCTAGTCCCTTCTCCTCTTGGGGAGATGTTGGTGCACCCCATATGGCCACATTGTCGCTTCCAGGATTGACAATCGGCTTGCCCGTATGGCTTTTCTCAACCTCCGTCGTTCAGAACACCGCAATTCCTGAAAAATCGAGTCAGCAACTAGACAATTGCAGAGTTACCCCCCAACCCTCTACTTCATCCAATTCTTCCTCGCCTCCTTCCTCTTCGCTTGATAAGGCTGGTAAGGCCAAAAATCAAGTACCTGAGAAGAAGAAGGAAAAAAAGAAGACAGAGAAGAAGAAGAAGGAGCCAAAGGCCAAAAGGGGCAACCAAGCGTCGTCTAGCGAAAATCCGCACACTGCACCGACCAGGCCTAAATCGCCATGTGTCATTTGCAAAGGAGACCACTATCATAGAGATTTTCCCTGCATCCCTCGGATCTTAAGGGACTAGTCTCCTCGTTTGCACAACGCAATGTCGTCAACCTCTGATGATCATGTTGAAAACACACCGTCGACTAGTGAAAGTGAAGCCCTTGGACAAAATGGAATGTGCAAATTTCCTTGTAAACTGTGTGAAGGCGATCACACCGTCCACCATTGTCCCTTCTTAGACGAGGCTAAAAGAGTTTTGGACGATCGTCCGGTTTCACTGTTACGACTTCATCCTGGATATAAGAAACTCTTACCGAGTCCATCACTAGTTGAAAATCCGGCTGACTCGCCCAGGTGGTCGGCCGAAGCGTCTATCATTGAAGATAAACCATCTGAACCCATACCAGACGAAATTCAAAAGGTCGAGGCGGCAGTTGACCCGGTCTTGCCTTCAGAGGTTCCATCTTCAGATGATACAGTCACCGAAGAGAACAAGGATGACACCGTCCAAATTCTTTTCGTAAACATAGACTCCGATGAACATGGGGGCAACTTACCCATTCCTTTACCACAGGAAGGAAGTTTATCAGAGTCGTACCCGGTCGTCTATTCGGTCCCACCTCCAAGCAACCTAGTTGTTTCCTTCGACTGGAATCAGCTAGGCAGACCCCGTTTACCGGCTAGTGTACCATTCCGAATCATTGCTCAAGTATATAGAATGGTTATGGCCGGTACCATCATAGATGAAGGGGCTTCTGTGAGTATCCTTTCCACGACTACTTGGAAAGCGCTTGGTTCGCCATCGCTTTTGCCTGAGAGGAGAAATCTAACAGGCTTTGACAAAGGAACCAGTCGACCATTAGGGATCCTTCCCAATGTGCCCATAATATTGAGAGGGAAAACCGTTTAAATGAAGATAATGGTAGTCCAAGGACCCCTGGATTATAATCTACTCCTTGGACGAGACTATATTTATTGCATGGGAGCCATTGTCTCATCACTCTTTAGAGTAATTTGTTTTCTGCATGAAGGAAGAGTGGTCAAGCTCGTAGACCAGCTTTCATTTCCCAGTTCACACATGGCAAATAATCATATACCATCCCTAAATGGTATTTTTACGCAAGGAATGTCTCATCAATCCCCAGTCCGTAGACCTGATGAGCGCGAGTAATTCAGGGGACACGACTGAAACCCAGGGGGCATGCACCCTGGTCTGCTTCGGTAGGAAAAATTCAGGTATAGGATAGGTTTCTGCGAGAGATATATGACTAGTTTGACACTCCCGTCCGTGATTGGAAAAGGGGGTTAGACTGGAATAAGATTCCCTTGTCAAAGTTATGTGGGTAGAGGCATTTGTGCCACTCACCTTTGTCTATTTTGGTAGGCATCGCCAAAGAAGTGTTTTGTTTGCGGTGTAGATAGAACAATCTTTGGTAACCTGAAAGAGGTAATCCTTTCTCGATAAAACAAATTTTTTGTTAGTAGATTGAGAGGTGACCTTGAAACTCTATTTTATACCTGGGGGCATGCAAACCTTTTTGCGTGCAAGCGAAGAGTGACCATTTATTTTTTTAAATTTGTAGGTCCTCTAACCCTTTAAACTCGTAGGATTGGTCGTTTCCTAACTTGCATAAATAAAGGATGTGGGGCAAAGCTTTGAAAAATTGTTGTTTTTGTATATGAGACATCCTTATTATGCGACTGGATTAATCAAGCAGTTTTAACATGGACTTCATGCTCATTAAGAAATAAACATAAGCAATGAGCAAATGTTTCCCCCAGCGTTTAGGCTCAATAAAAAATGAACCAATTTCCGGTAAATAACCGTCTTGAATGTAGTACTTCAGCCTTTAAAGCCATGGTCGTGTTCTCATTATCACCTCCACCCTGTATTGGCTGATCATTCACCTCCATTTGATTGTTTACCCCTTTTGAGGAACAACTGCGAAGAGTGATCCTGTTAGCCATCCTTGTAACACTGCCGTGATTGGAAAATTCCAAACCTTACCTGGAATCAGTTGCTACCCAAATTTATCAGTCGTTCCTCAAAGACGAGTCTCCTTTAAGCTCTTTTCAAATGATTCATAAAATATGAAAAGATTGCCGAGCCATTGGCCTCTCCAGCTTGTTAAAGTGACCGGGAGTGCTATCCCTCCTTTAGATTTTAATCTTTTTGGACCTGAGGGATTATTACACAAAAAGATCGAGTGCTTGTTTTGTTCGGCTCGTTAAAAGTATTGAAAATTCATCCCTTCTGTATTGTTTTATACTTTTTCGGACTTAAGGGATTAGATGACGAAAAAGGATTTTTGGAGTTTCCTTTACGTCCCTTTTCAGACTCTCTAAAATTGAAAAGGACCAAGTTATCTTTGTCGTTAAACTCGTTAAAACCTAATAGCAACAAACTTGTCCATAGCAGACAAGAACGAGTTTCACTATCGCTAGGCTCGTTAAAACATAGCGATCGGTTTGCCCGAAGGGCAAATTATAGAACAAGCATATGTTATCCTCCTCAGGCTTGACAAAAATAAAGAGGTATTGGTTAGCAATGACTAGGGAAAAATTGGGAAGAAAACTTGAAAAACTTTGTTGGTAGCAAGTCACTCTTGAACATGACACTTTCACTCCGCATCCAAGTCGAGTTGGGTTGTTTCATTCACCAGTCACATCACCATGGTCACATCACACCATCCACATTTGGGGTAAATGCTACCAATCCATCATGTCAGTGTCGCCGATATGTTCAAGAGAAGTAACTGAGAGAATTCACCTGTGTCTCACCTGCTGCAATACATTTACGCTCCATTCTTTCATGATTGCCACCCTGAACCTTATATCACCAGACCGTTTTCACCTCCATTAAAATCATTTGCTCTGTTCTGTGTCATTGATGTGGGATTCATTAAGGCCCTCCTATGACTGATTGCTTCTTGTCGACATCAGCTCATTATCCAAGAAGTCGATCTAGGAACACCCATTTCAGTACTTTGAAGCTTGCATGCCTCAATGGAAAGTTTCTCACTTCCGACAACAAGTTTACATCAATGGCCTTCGACCGAAAGATTTTACGTGGTGTTCGACGCCAAGTCCCTTATTCACACCACGTGAATTGTACTGCAGTACCTTGAGGATCATTATAATTATCAGTGATTCCTCTCGCGCTTGTTAATAGCTTACATCATTGGCTGGTAATCAGGTGATGTCTTTCCATGTTCGACTCCAGAACATCTCTCACATGGATTGATTTGTACTTTGAGTGAAGATCGAACGAGATTGAAGACCCCGGATCTAGTTTCATCCATCCGGGCTGCGATATATATTCAGGAAATAAAGACATCAAATGTACATCATTGCTGCACAGATAATCATCCAATCTAAGGGATGATGACTCTACTAGAATCATCAGTATACACTTAGATGATTGTCTGTCCTATGTACATGAAAATGAATTTATAAAGCTGAGCATGGGAATGCCCGCCTCAGCTAGATTAGGAAAATATTATGAAGATAATTTATTGTATTGTATCTTATTACAAGTCCCCTTCTAGCTTGAAATAACTTTGGATCCTCATGATAAATCACTTCACCCGACATCAAAAAGATTAATGACCTCATGCTTTAGGGGGCAACTGTTATAGACATTTTTGGGCACTGCAACCCCAAGCATAAAATGTCCATAAACCAAGGGCTCCTAAGTCCCTAAAAGTGTTGTTCGAACCCCTAAAAGAACAAGTTCAACTGATTACAGCTTCTCCCAGAAGTTTTCCATGAAAAACTACTCAGAACTGGTCAAAACGGGACCATTTCACTTACTGCATAGGCAAAGTGCGTTGCATCTCACATAAATGCACACAGTAGGTGCGTTGCATTTCAAAAAGCCCTTCTATGGGGTGCGATGGGCGAGAAGGGACAAATGGCAGTGTCAATCCGCGAGGTGGAGAAGCATGGAATCTTCTAGAAACTTGTCCTGTGACACTTACCTCTCTGAATTCGACCAGGGATGAGTAAGAGATCATCAGTCTCCAAGTGGAAGCAAGAACTATCAGAGAGAAGACACTAATCAAATCACAAGCTGACTCATCTCCCTTATAGACATCTATATATGGATCCCTCATCCCAGAGATCCAAAGGCTGGAATTTTGCATCTTGTAAGGAATTGCTGTTAGTTTCTTGAGGCAACATCATAGTGTTGGGTGATCTAAGATTTTCATGAGGTGAAGAAGGGCTTAATTGCTGAGAGGATGATGCTGGGTCAGAACAACTAGTTGTAACTCTCTTGGCTCTTTCTTGATTATCAATAATGCTATTCAAGTTTCCCTCCATACTCTTGTGTGATTTATGTTTTATGCATTCGTATGGTCAATTTACATCTGATCCTAGATTGTTTATGATAATAGATCCACGTTATTGTATAGTGTTATGCTGCGTTGATTCTGCAGGTACTCTGTGAAGATGGGTATACAAGAAAGCAAGTAGCAAAGGACTATCAGAAGAGAGAGGAATTGGGCAGGGAACCAAGTGCAAGATAGAGGTTGGTCTCCTTTATTCTTCTCTCATCTATCTTTCATAAAGGAAAACGAAAATAGTTTTACTTTGTTTGTTTCTAAGGTAGCTACCAGCCTTAGTGGGATTAGCAGTGCTGCATAGACACTTTTCCCTGTAATAATCTTGGAATGAATTTGCCACCTTAAATTTTTTTTTTCTTAAAAATCTAATGTAAAATAATCATCACAACGTCTATAGGCCCAAGGCAGAAGGACAATTACGAATGAATTGAGTCAGTTACCTTAGGTTAAATTAGTATTGCCATTGATCCGGTGGTAGAATCGAAATCATGAAGTTGGTACTGCCAACGATATCGTGGCGGTAGCAAATTAATTGTGAAATAAGATCCAAGCTTCCTTGACCTATCAAAATTAAAGAAAAATGGAACTAGTATAATTATCAAAAAAAATTATTTTTAATAATAAAGTTAACATTACAAAATTACGTTTTATTTTTGTATCAAAGAAAAAATTTCATATTCAGGGTATTATTGAATGCGTAATATCTGTATTGCATCAAGGATGATAATGTTTGTATATTCATATGAGAGGTTCAACATAGTCTAACTATCATGCATATAATTATTGTGAGTTGATTGGTCATGGAGAACATGCTTATTGCGATCTTCGTTGATTCCCTATGGTTACATTAGATAGTTCAGATTTTTTGTGGGCAGTCAAAGGGTAATTACCCCCTTCCTCCTTTGTGGCAATGCTAGATCATTTCCACATTTCTTCTTTTCTCCATCGAGCCCTGCATGTTGGTGTTTTCAAATCCTAATGGGGTTGGTTTCTTATATGCTCCTACCATTATTCCTTCACACCAAGTGAATACCACCAGGTAAGAAACTAAGTGTTATTATTTCTAATTTCTCTTCAACTTGCTTTGTGTATAGGGCTACCTGAAAGATGAGTTTTTGCTTTTTGTTTGTTTGTTTTGCAGTGATGGTAACCCTTGTCTGGTTAACACTTTCTTGACAGAGGAATGCAAAATAGATTTCGGGGTGTTGCACCATTATGTTAAGTGAAGGATGAGGATTTTCTTATTATTTCTTTTATAGTTTGTAAACCCTTCCAATAGGTTTCATATTGAACCTTTGTTTCTCTTATGACTTCCAAGGTGTAGGAATAATGATGGAGTTTAAGCTTCATGTCGGTAGCCTGAGAATTAAAATTTTCTCACCATATAGGTAACTTTTGAAGACTCATTTTATTAGAGGGCTTTCAGATATTGTTTAGTTTCTATATCTTCAGTTAATATTTAAGGATTCTTCACTTGTAGCACATAGTCTAATTATCTTTGATGGAAGAAACCTAAGGTAAGAGCTCTTCCATTTTCATTGGTGTGTTGTCTTAAATTTTTATATCACCAAAGCCAACAACCAACTCTGCTCGTTTCTTTGTTTTTTGTTGAGGTGAGGTTACTGCTAACTCTATGCTAACTAATTTAGGATTGCATATACTTTGTTTCTAGTTATGGGCTTTATTCATTCAGAATATGTTTTTATACAGTTCCTTCCCTTCCAAGTTCTTGTGTGGATTTTTCACGAATTTGAATACTATTTGGAACTAACACTTGAATTGTTGAGGTTATAGTTCATGTAAAATATTTTGAGTTGAAGGTCGTAGAAACATTCTGCACAACTATTAGAATTCTTATCTGTACATTCTCATTCATTGACAAGACCAATTAGGATTTTATTTCAAAATGTAAATTTCCATTTGTAAAGGGTTTTTAATGGAAATTGTAGTAGGCTCCATAATTGCTTCATGATGCCCTTGATCCTCTATGGTTTGTATTTAGTGTTTTTCTAAAGAAAAATCTATTCATTATACTGCATTGTTCTTTTGGTCATTATAGATTGATATTTTTCATTATAGGTATAGTTTTTTGGTATTAACTTATTACTAGTTGCAGTTTTGTTCAGCTTTCTATTAACAATTTTTTTCATGTTTCTTGCATCAGCCTAGTGTTGTGCACTAAAATTATAATTCAGAATAATTCCTTTAATATTATAATCACAAATTTCATGAAGGAAATTTTGACCTTCTATTTAGTTTGTCAATCATTTTGATATGTGTTCATTCTGTGCATAAGACACTTGTGAAATAGGATATATTACTGGAACTTATTTTTAATTTTAAAGCATCCTTCCCTGTCCTATCTCAATCTCAGACAAGGTTCTAGAAGTGATCTAGGTTGTCATTTCTACTAGCTTAGCCATGGAACTAAACTAGCTCCATGTGCAATTTTGAAAGTTGTTAACTGAGCAATTTTTTTTCTTGTAATTTTTTGTATTACTTTTATAATTGATCAATTATGACTTCAACTTTCCTAAACAATCTTGTATAGGTTTTACAGTTTGAATTTCATTTACCTATTTCTTTCATGCTTTTATTACTCGTATTCTAAGGTTGGAAAGACCTGGCATGTCTCGAGTGTAACCATCCACCCTACTGTAATACTTAGGTATACATTTACATAAACCATAATGACTATTTAGTTGATAACTCTGATATATTTAACTGAACTAACCTATTCATTAATAGCTTACCTTAACTAAAGCTTTAACATATTTCCATTTTATTAAATTTAGATAACCTCAAAAAGATATTTTTTTAAATCACTATTGTAGAAACAACTTTCTTAAATTACCAACATTCAAAATGAAAATCTTGTTTTAAGAAAAACATTAATACGTGAAATAATTATTTGTTAGTGCTGAAGTTGTGAGGGGATTCACAAGGGAGAAAGAGCACTCCTCCAATCCACTAAGAATGGAAACCACAAGTTCTCCCCCTGAGACGATTTTCTTCACCAAGAACAATTGCTTGACAATGACGCATCAAGGTATTTCCAAATGCATCAGGATTATACAAGCCCAACCCAGTAACTCACAAACTTAAAAAAGTTTACATAGGGATTCCAATGGCCATAACTAGCTCAATAATACCCTAAGTTGTAGCATCCTTCCTTACCTTAACAACATTCTATTCATGGAAATAATTTCCTGCACTTCCTTTTTATTTTCCTCAAGCATTTTCTCATACCCTCCAATTATTTTTTCCAACTAAGATGATTTATCTATAGGGAAGGAAGTAACTTTCCTCTAACTATTTAATGAGTGAAAATGTTTTCATTTAGTTTCTTTTCCCGATGAATTCCAAGACTTCCCATAACCACTTTTATATTAGAAAAAAAAAGAAAACATAACATTAAATCTTAGGATTTCCAAATAGCCCATGATTTAGAAAGTCTTTGAAGTAAAAGTCTATTCAATGTTTATTTTTCAGCGAGGAATATTACAACCCCCTCGATGAAACACAACCCTTGATGTTTGCTTCTAGCCCATCAAAATAGGCTAAGATATGCCTCATGCATAAAATTATCTATCTTGATCTTCCCAAGTAGCCTCTCTCACCTAAAGTGATTCCACTACACTTAGCTTGGGTAATTGTTTACTCTTGTAGCATAATTTCTCTCTGATCGATAATGCAAAGTGGTTTGACGAGGATTATTTCGTATGGTTTGACCTACAACTACAGTCAGTATGGTCATTAGTTTCCAACTATCATTATTTAAGGATATAAATGTATTGTTTCAATTTAGATTACAAACACCATGCTTTGTTATTTATATATTCAACAAGGGTCATCAATGTGCATCACAACCCAACAAGGGTTAGTAACTTCCACTCAGTAAGAGGTAGCAACATTATTGTAAAATCGTCATTCTAAATTATTTTACTTACCCAATGGATATGTGAATTGAAAAAGACTCCACTATGCACTTCCATTATAAATTTTAGACCACAGAGGTATTAGTTCTATCTGCACTTTTAGCTTATTAGTAATAATATATTAGAAAACCATTTACTATTCTTTTCTTTGATGAGAAATTGCAAGTCATGCATTTTCATACTAAATAACAGTACTATAACATTATCTTAATTTAAATGTTCTATACCCTTATTCATGCATGAGTAGAGTTTAAGTTAGCCTCCTTTTCCTCCCATATTCAAGATGGCCATTTTGTTGTCTACTTTGTCTAGGTAAACTTAGTTATGCCCATGTTGGGCTCCTTCACTATTTTCCTTAGCACAAACCACACTTGGTAGTATTATTTAAATTTCAACCCATTTTTTATCCTATACTGTAGGTTATTGATGTAGTTTATACACAATTTTTCTTTCATGTACATTCATGGGGTTTCTCACTCTTGTGCTCATATGCGTATTGATTGTTTCATACTCTCCATGTTACTATAATATAGTTCTTTCCTTATACATATCCTTAGTTGTTCCACTTCATTCAATAATAATTATTTTAATACATTTGACATGTAAGATATGGTGGAATATTAATAGAAAATAATTCTATTCCATCTCGAGAATAATTGGTTATCTTGCTATACCCTTAGGTAGTTATCATACAGCTTATCATCACAAGGAAGGTTTATTGACCTTATTCCCATGCTTTCTTCCAATCAATGATTTGTTCCTTAGGAAAACTCACACTTCATGATATCAAACATGTCACAACCAAACCATTACCAAGTTCTAGGAAAATTACTTCAAATTACATCTTCCAGTGTAAATATTATCTTAGCCTTTTTTCAAGTGGACTCAATCATGTACACATTACTTATCTTCTATTTTTATCATGTAATAATTAGCGTTCTATAGTTTAATTGGTTTTGTTTATTCTATTATTTTCCTTCAGATCTTTCTCGAGTAGACCATTGATGCTAGAAGAAGAAGGTAATATTAAGCGAACTCAATATGAAAATTCAAGGGCTTAACCTACTGTATCCAGGTATGCTTAAAATCAATGAAAACTAACCAAAAAATTACATTACCGAATCTCATAATCACTTTTTTTGGACATGCCTCACCTATGAATTTTCTCAACTCTTTTCTTGGGATTTTCATCCCTCTCTATTTCGCAACTTGTTAAATAAGTTGTTTCGAGGTTGCATGTGCTCCCCCTCCATGGGGCATGCACTAGAGGATAAATACCATAGCACTTGAACTCATATTGAGGGATATATAATGAGGAAAAAATGACATAATATATTTATCATACAATAGGGGTTAAAGGGTTTTATATTGGCAGGTATAAAAAATAGAGCTCACAATTGATGAAAATATATAAAGGGCTATAAAACGTGTTGATGAAAAAATGGATATCTACAATATGTAGTGAAAGTAGGGGTTTTTAAATTAGGAAGATGTATTGGGTTTGTACTAGTAAGGGGTTAAATAATGTGATTGTTAGAGGTATTTTCCAATATGTAGTCAAATTCGGGGTATAGTTTAGTATACCACAAACACACATGATATGTGAGAGGTTCATTGAGTGAAGCCCATATATCCCCATCCTTGTTGAAGTGCAATCGATTATGGGTATTTTTCCTTCTTGCGTCTCCATGCTTGTCATTTTCCTGAACACACTATGTTAGTGAGGTTATCTTGAAATAATGTTTTTTAAGAATATGTTCATTCTAATCAACTATTTAACATGACTTCATTTGCGTCTATAGAATCATTTGAAGTTATTTAAGGTGCTTATTTTGGGTACCATTAACTGGTGGAATGCTACACTTTCCCTATTAAAAACTCATATTACTACACGTCTAAGTAACATTTATGTCATTATGCTACCAACATTTTTATTTACCACAAATTTAATAATGTATTGTTATTATTTTTTATTTTTTGCCACATTTTCTTTGATTACCTGACTCCACTATTCACCCTTTTTTTATCATCTCACACTTATGCTTAATCTCAATCCTTAAAGTAACATTAAGACAAAATCGTCCTTAAAATATTAATGTAAGCATTCATTGTCATGCGTACCTAACACACACACACACACACACACAGATATATATATATATACGTGTTTTCTCAGATTTTTGCTTATCCAACTTATGTTATTTGCCAATTTTTTTAAAGGAAAGAATCAAAGTTTCGCCCATCATAATTGAAAATTGTATCATTTGATATTATTATATATATAATTTTCCACAACCCTACTAAATTTCCCGAGGAATCTTGCTTACAACTATTCTGGTACATCTTATTGGACCAATGGTCGTTTCAATTAATCAAATTTTATTGTCATCTTAATTTTTTCACACTTAATTTTTCATATTGGAAGGCAGTTATAAAACAAACCAATCAGTGAACCATTCAATGATTCCATATTATACAAGTTTGTAACTCACACCATTCTGAGTCCCACCTATGTCCACCACGTACATGAAATTCAAAACCCGTCAACAATCATTTTCCATATCTTAAGGGTCATTCAATACTCTTCCCATAAAATTTCTATATTCTTGAAATGAATTATAATCTTGCTTTTTATTTACTTACCAAATTTGGTGTAAAGTTGATATCCTTTCCATTACCAACAACACTGTTTCGATTTGTTTTTGTGCTTAGGTAATGCCTTGGAGTGATCCAAATACTATTATCATGTTTCTTTAAACTTAAAACTCTAATATATGCCACCAAATTCACTACTTTCGAATCTAGTCTCCTCCCAACACAAATTATTATGACAACTTAGCATAACTTATCACTATTTCACTACTTTTCAAAAAATTATTTTATCAAGTTATTCTATTGTAATTCTCAATAACTTAACTATTGCAACCCTTCATGCTGCAATTGTCTTTTTCTATTTCCACTCTATTCATGAAGATACTTTTCAATGAGGAAGTTCATTAATTCTATTATTAGTTTGTTTTCATCATTCATGAAATATGTACCAGTTGGTTATTACTAAATTAGACTTATTTATACCTCAGTGATACTACTCACATATAAGTTGTATCTTTTATTGTCACCATTGCTGAAGTCTAACATATCCTTTGCTAATGTTTTGCTTGATGGAAAGGATTCCAACCATTGCCAGCAATCACCTAAGATAACTCCAATTGACTTGTATTCATACATTAATTTTGTAATGATAAGTGTTTTATATCCTTAGTCAATCTTTGAGAATAATTAACATTAAGCATGTTGAGACAATGGCTTCAGCCAAACAAATTTCTTAGGTATTACAGAGTTTCACTCCCTTCCATTCCTCTTTTCTAATTCATATATACACTTTATTCTATGTATAACATCTTTTTTAATTAGAAGCCTCAATTTATTTTTTTTAAACATAGAATGTACTTATTATTGTGAGTGTGTCAAAATATTCTATAGACTCTTTGCTTTTCAACTTGATTTCCATACACAGGTAAGATTACTCTTTTTTTAGGATTAAAAATTATGTTTACTACAAAGTATTCCTTTTCATCCACTCTCTCAGCCATGGTCTTGGTCAACATCTAGTAGATATTTGAGCATCTAGTTTATACCAATCAAGTAATTACTTTCCAATAGTAACTATTACTTACCAACAATATATTTCCTTATTTTATACCCATCTCTTCTTGAATATTTCATATTAGAGATTTAATTTAACACATATATTTATGTATCGAAACATTATATATGTTTTTTAAATTAATAAAAAGGGGCTTGCAACTAGAAACATATACTGAACATGGAGATAACCCTAAACTTTTCAGGGTTATTTCATATGCAACTCCCCGTTTCCTTTTTAACATACCCATCGAATATTTTATAATTGTTTAATAGTATGGGATCTAATATTTCACTTACAGGCATATATGTCTCTTGATTTGTCTACCTATACATTTCCCTATCATTATAAATCATAAACATGTTTCTATTCACCATCCAAGAGTCGCAAGATATGATTTACTAATTACGATGTGTTAATATTCAAGTCGTCCAAACAACTATTTTCTCTCGTAAGTTCCCAACATATAAGTTCTTGTAAGTAAAGGTATCCCAACAATAATCCAATTAGTATTTGAATAACATAACTTACGTAACATAATTTTTTTCAATATACCCATGATAGGGTTTTTCATTTCTTTGGTATTATATCAAACAAATTTTATTTGATTCCTCATCATTTTTTATCGCTAACTCTTAATTAGTAATTTCTCATTTCAAGTTTCTTTTACTGGTAATTATTATTTTTTAGTTGTAGATCGGCTCGTACGCCACAATACTATAAATTGTGGCTCTCTTACCACTTGTAGCATCCACTAAAGTAACATAAAATTGTGATTACTATGCATTACTATGTTTGACTTATCTACGACATCATGATAATTTTTTTTATATGTTTATATTATTTTTTGTACTAAGATTTGAATTTCACTGGGGGATATATTATTTTTTTCCACTTAGTTATTCTAATTCATTTAACAACAAATATTTTAATACATTTGAATTTAAAGAAATATTTTAATGGTCACAAATCCTAGAGGCATTTGTTAAGAGTGAAATCCTATACCCAAAAAACCATTAACAAGTTATTTAATATGACTTACATTTTTTCTTTTTTGGCTAAAGATAACAAGAACATTATTCCATGTAACTTTATTTTCTTAGAAATAATCACTCAAGTTGAATTTAGATATTTGTAACATCCCATAACATAACTTAATTTTTTTCAATACACATTACAATGTTTGACTTATTTGCAATATCATGATCAAAATTTGTACATATTTATATTAATTTTTTTCCTAATGAGATTTGAATTCTATTGAGGGGTTCATATATCTATATATATATATATAGATATATAGATATATTCGTTGGTGGCATTGCACGCTTGCTTCAACTCGTGTGACCTATTCTTCGTAACAGTACCTACTATATTTAAAATATGGATGACTATAAATTGATATAACCCTTCGGAGACTATACAATTCAAGTTGCCTTAATGCACGGTTCACGACATAACCTTTACTTTAATATATCTTTTCATTCTTGTAATAATGTTTGTATATACATAGGGAAGGTTCGAGACAGGCTCACTGCCACATATATGATTTTTTTGAGTTGATTAGACATGAGCCACGTGGTTATTGTGATAATCATTAATGCACTAGGGTTAGATTAGACGCCTCATATTTGGGGCGGGCAGTTAAGGGGTTACTACCCACTTCCTCCTCTGCCAGAATGTTGGCTCATTTGTACTTTCCGTCTTTGTGTCATCGAACCCTCCATGTCGGAATTGACAAACCCTAATTGGGTTCGTTTCTTGAGTGCTCCTACCATTATTCCTTAGCAAGAGCTGAAGCCACCAGGTGAGAAACTAAGTGTTATTATTTCAAGTTTCTCTTGACCTTCGTTTTTGTTTAGGGTTAACTAAAATTTGATGTAATATCCCTCCATTGCTATAAGGTTGTTTATGGTTAGCTTGAGTTATGTTTGAAAGAATGGGGGAAAATCCATGAAGAATATTGGAACAATTACACAAATGAATAATTACTAATAAATAAATAAATGGAATGTATGTACTTGGGGAACAAGACACTTGGAAAAAAAAATCTTGGCATAGAGAGAAAAAAAATTCTCATTGGTAATGATATTGGACAATTCTTTCATGATAATAGTTCTAGATGAAATTGTAGATAAGCTTAATAGATTGATGAGAAAAATCCCTTAAGTTGCTTAACTAGAGAAATATGCTAAGCTTGGCGATATAGATCTCTTCAGTTAACTGAATTATCCAAGATTTTTTACTTCTGTGAGTTTAGTAGAATTGCATTTAAACAAGTCTTAAACAACCACATGTGCATTATTTAAGGAAGATAAAACATAAAAACATCCATAAAATCAATGAGCACAAACACATTGATAACGGAGTTCACCCAGTGTGGGTTATGTCTCTAGGCCTAGTATCAAGGGTGTGGAGGCCACTCCATTGAATGTTGCAAATAATGATGATGTACATGGTATGTTCTTTTCCATTTCAAGGATGATACTATCACCTAGAGTGGCATGTTTATCTACAAGACATTCTCTCTACAAGAACTCTCACTCAGATGGGTCTTCCTTTAGCATGAAAAGCTAAACAAATCTCACATGATGTGGCAACAAGTATCCCTTAACATAATGATAATCAAGGATAACAAAAATAAAGACATTATCTTAGCAAATCAAGAAGAAAAATATTACATAATTGCATCATATACCTCCACTTTCAAAGATGGCCAAAAAATGCAAAGCTTCGTTGCTCAAATGGACTTCAACATTGAATTTCTGTTGATGAGCAGTTAAAGTCAGCTTTAAACTTTTCCAATTTTGACACCGCAAAAATTTGGACCATCAGGAATATTGAAGAATCCCCAAATATTCTTTTCCACTGGCTAACTAGAGATCTGCTACTCAGATGACAAATATGATCTCAGCATCATGATCCTTGTGAAATTCTAAGAATAATGAGTATAAAGTCGACTACACTCCGACACTGGAAAAATTCAGCCTCCAAGAGAATATGAAGATTCCTTAAGATTCTTCAGAGATTCCTTGTTATGGGACACCTGCAATTTTGTTGTTCAGATGGTGAATTTGACTTCACCATTGGGATCGCTGGTAAATTCTAAGAAAAATGACTATGAACTTGATAATATTACGTCACTATAAAATTTTACCTCCTGAGGAATCTTTTCGGCATCTTGAAATTATCCTGCATAAGGGTTCCAATTCTCTGACAGGGAAATGTTCTACCTCTTGAAACTGTGTCATCATTCTGCATAATCATAGCTCAACACTGCTCATGAGGATTCCACAGATTAAAGTACAGACCTCAACTCCTCATCCATTGGCCTATGAATGAATTGCTAAAGGGTTCAGAACGTCGTGAGACAGTTCGGTCCATATCCAGTGCGGGCGTTAGAGCATTGAGAGGACCTTTCCCTAGTACGAGAGGTAAAGTGTGGGGCAGAGCTCCCAACAAACCCATTGGGCTCATTGTTTAGAAGTTTTCAAATAATGCGTTGGACCCTCATTGGTCACAGATTCCAACCCTATCTCATTATTTGTTCTTTGGAGGCAACTTCTTAAATGTTATAGTTTGTAGCATGGTTAATATGAATACATGATCGATGCTATACTCCATTGTTTGCAATGGTATATATATGGTGTATTGCATTGTTTGGAGATTCCCAGGAGTTTGGACGAATGAACTGACTAGGTGCGGTCGAGCTCTACCACCTCCATTTTTTTTAACACATGTCACCATGAGGAGAGGTGTGGGTTAGGTCAGCCACTGGTAGTCCACCCAACACCCATATTAATCCATAGTTATGTTGGCAGATGCGTGGGATGTGGCGGGGGTCAACCCACACCCAATTTGACTTTATTTTCCACATATGACAAATGTGACATGGGTGGCAAGGGTTATGCGCCCCCCGCCCCCCATTTTTAATATATATATATATATATATATATATTTTATTTATTTATATATTTTTTAAACCAACATTTGCCCTTTTTGAATTTGTTGAAAATAAGGGATATAAGAAAAATTAAGTAGGCAAATTTTTTTTCCATTCAGTGGCTGAATTCCATGCGATAGGTCTCGGTCAATTTGTAGGATCATTAATCATGGCCCACATGCCCACTTTGACCAAAAATTTGACTAGCTCTATCTCCTTCATACCAACTTGGATTGGAGTGTCGTTAGCACCATTAGAATCAGGGCGGCAAGAACTTCGATATGGTCCTAATTTGAGAGAAATCTAACCACTTTGAATTTTGAGATATTATAAGCCTTCTTTGACCCCTGAATGTGTCTAGAGCCACCTGGATCACTTGGACAAGAATAAAAACATCGCGGGAGAGAAAGGTGAGCTCTTATGGAAAACCCTAGGCACATGGATAGAAAGGTCCACAAAAGTGAGACATCGCTATTGAAAACTCTATCATCAAAGAAAGGTATTTTATACGCATCGAAGGGATCAACATATGTTTGTGATTCCCTCACAAGATTATCTTAGCTCTGGGGTGAACTATAGGAACTTAGTTCATCGTTGGGTAGATTAAACAAGTGGTCAATTCCCAAGTGAAGTCCTCACAATATATTTGGTTAGAATGTCTATCAGGTAATTATTTGTCTTTGATTTATTATATTATTGTTGAATTCTCTAAGCCTTTGGTTAATATTAGTCTTTCTATTATATTATATAAATATTTTGGAAAACCAGTAAAGGATCTGTAGAAATTGGATTCTTAACTTTACTTTCTAGACATGAGGAATTTTTGAAAGTTACAATAGTTCAAAAGGAAAATATGTTATTTAAAGGAAACAATAATTAAGTTATACAATTAAAAGAAAAAGGAATCTATGATTGTACTACAACGATTATTTGAGTTTACTTGTCTTGTGAAATCATACAATGTGTTAGTTATGTAGAAAAAATAATATCGTTAATCTGGTCTGAATATCTCTATTATATTCCTATTTTAGAATCAAAAGGTAAAACTAATAGATTCACAGTATATCTAAAGTTATGTTACTATGAAAATTAATTTACTGAAATGAAAAATATCTCAAATTATAATATAGTGAAATCTAACTCCGTCGATCTAGAATATGATAATTAGAGTGTGCCTCAAATTTATAGAAATTAAATGAATTAGATAAAGGAAGCCGAAAAAGAAGAGTTCCAGCTAATTCGTTACTCATTATAGTGCTAAGTTGAGGAGAGAGTAAGGGTAAGGAATATAACTACTAAAATTTAATTGTCTATAATAGAGAGGAGCCTATTGAGGCATTTACAGTTAGGAAAAAAATCAAAGACCTGTTACGAAGAAGATAACAAGTGCCATCTTAAAATAGTGGTCAGTTGATAACCACTGAATTCTAATTCGAACATAGTGTGTTGAGAGGGAATGACTTGGACATTAAGAGTGAATTAATTACATTAAATGTAAAATAATTGTTTAGATAAAGGGTAATAACATACAAAATTTGTTTTTATAAGGTAGACAACAATGCACTACACAAGTTACAATGGTATATTGATAGTATCCATTATAGGAATCAAACTAATACTAAATAGAGAGGTATTGTATAAAACTGAAGAGTTTTTTCCAAAAGTGCAGAGAGAAAAGGACACTAAGGTGCAAGTACCAAAATAGAAAATAGTTAATCATTTCTTCTGAGATCGAGGGAAAAGCATATAATAGTCACATATGTGAATTATTTTATACTAGTAACAAAAGCTAATTGGATAAAGTAACATCTGAAACAATGTGAAAGCTAACATATGAAGGGAATAAAAGTAATAAAAAATATTGTACATGGAATTAACATTATTGGGAGACCAATAACAGTAAAGTGACATACAAATTTAAGAACCATTATATTAATTGTCTCTAATTTTATCAGAAGGTAATATATAACGTAGTCTTTACAGTTGGCACTCAGTGCAAGTTAGTACAAAAATCATACAGTCAGAGAAGGGTAGGTCGATGCCCAAAAAATACAAAAGTATATTCCTAAAGAACTAGATCCTCCAGAATGAATCTGTCAAGGCAATAACACGAAAAAGGAACTTCTATTATAAATAAAATGAGGGTTTTACAATTAAGAAGGAGAATTCCCAGAAGGAAATTCTCTCAACCCTATAGTTTTTCTCTCAAAGAAAAATAAACTTGGGGTTACTCTAAAGCTCCAAATTAACTTCAGTCCACATAATTATTTTCAAACTAGAAATCAGGGAATATCATAAAACCCTAATATTGAATTAGTTCAACACCCCTGGAAACCCCTGAGGTGGAATTTATACTGACATGTACTAAAAGAATTGAAGGAGAGTAACATTAGATACAAGCTTGACATCTTGCTCTCCCCTGAATGAACTGAAGGTGAATCGTGAACAAATCAATACTTCTAAAACAAGGGAAAGAGAAGAAAAAAATAAATAAACTAATTAGAAGTATTATGTTCACAAATTTGACCAATCTAGTAGAAGAAAATGTAATTTGTTTACCTTGTTGGGACTAGAAACCAAGAAGCGTAGCAATTCACATGCTTCCAAATTGTAGCTCAATAATGATACACGATGGGGGTGATATTTGGAATAGAGTGGAAGTGAAGCAAGGCAAGAATCAAAAGAAACCAAAATTTAATCCATATTACCATTTGGCACCATGTTGTAAAGGTCCCCACTAAGAATAGTCTATAGAGCATCAATTATTTTGAAAAACATTGGCTAAAATTGAACAATCCAAGTATTAACACTAAAATCACAAGAATAATGAGGTGCATGAATACTCAGAAGAATAATGATACTCACATCTCTGTGAGTAGGTGACAAGTTGGAGTAAGAAGACACCCACAATGGCATGACCTCAAAATCCTTGACAAAGAACTGAATGAATAATCAGGAAAAGAGAAGGAATACCTTGAACTTTAATGGAATAGAGATTTGGAACATTAAACCACCTACTGGTGTCACAAGGCGCACATGTAATGTGCCACAGTAAATCAAAATGACAAAAAATCTTTGACTCACCAAAAGCCCTCTAGGAGCCAGACACATTTGGATGGTTACAATAGGAGGTTGCAGAGCCGCCTGGTATGAATGAGAGCAAGAAATTGGTAAATTATTCCACCACACATGGATTTGAGAGGTTAATGTTTAAAGTGAAAATCTTGACCCTGGGTCGTCCATAACTCATCGCCATTCTCGAAGAAGTAGCTATTGCACACTTGCGGTCATGTGGAATCTACAAACTTGGCAAGAGAATAATGGTGCTCTCAATACAAGAGAGCTGGAGTGCAAAAGTTGGAAATAAAAGGCATTCACGGAAATTGTATCATCGTAACAAGTATGGTTTGAATTCTCAAAAGTTCATTAAAGGGGGGTGTTAAGAGAGTTAGTACTACATATTATAGGTAGAGCAACCCCAAAACCAATCATATTAATTAACATACATGATACCACAATTATATATTTAAGGTAAGAGTTACAAGAATATGTTGTTATGTTTCCCAAGTTTAAAAGAAGTGTGATCGTTTTGATTGAAACATAAAGGTCGAGCCAAAGTCGATAATGGAACTCAATTTAAATAAGAAAAATTAAGATCGTAATGTGAACACAATACATTTGTAATTATATGTTACCTAGGTAATATTATTAATACTTCATGCTATCTAAAGTGGTGAGTCGATCATATGTAAGATAGGGGCATTATGCAACATCTATGATATCATAACCATAGTGTTATTAACAATAATGTAGATCGAAATTGCTCCTAGAATGGTTATTTATAAAGGGAGTCGAAATGGGTATATAATAAATATGGATTATCATGCATAGCACATGGAATTTAGACAAAAAGGGGTTCTCCAATAAGAGCAAATAAATCTTTATAGATATTGATACACTACAGAGAAAGGAACTCATACAGTGTTAAGTGTAATAAACGAAATAAGTGAACCTATTTCTACCCTAGAATAGATGGAGTTGATATCTTCCCCATATATATGCATTTAATATAGCGGACAATTAAGACCCATCTCCCAAGGGAAAATGAGAATAAGATATTTCCCAAGGGATTGTGAAACCATATATACCTTTTAATAGGTACATCAAACATAAGTGCAGTGCTAGAAATATAAACGAGCTTATATATATAGATGTCTAAACTAGTTGGGAAAATTATTGGACATAGTGCTATTCATTGTAGAAAAATAAAAATAAAAATTGATTAAGAATGGGAGATATGACAGATGGTATCAGATATGTAGGTTCAATACTGGAGCCTATGACCAACTTGCAACTACAAGAAAGCAATTAATACTATCTAAATTAGACTTGGAAAAGGAAGTGGTTATCCATTGGAGTGGCTAAGCCCTAAATTACCAAGATTTGTCATGATATACAAATTATTCTCTTAGCAGATTTCTATATATGACATAAAAGGGAAATACACAATTTCTTTAGATATATATATAATATTATAGTAAAAGTTAAAGTTGACATGGATATCAAGGAAATATAATCATTGTCTTAAAAACTTTACTTGTGTTTATTTAAAACTTAAAACGTGTCACTTAATTTATTATATGACACTCAAAATAAAAGAATTTCATATTTTTATCAAAGAATCATGAGTGCACTGCTTTGTTATGTAGCTTCTCAAGAAGAAAATAAGTCATTACCAAATTCTTGGATTTGACTATTCTAATCACAGCGAGAATGGCTATTTTTTTTACCAGAAAGGTATAGATATTATTTCTGTAAGTGTGTACCATCTCCCCTTTATTTATGAAGGTGTTATCACTCAGGTTGTCCTTTTGGTCAGCTCAAAAGGATACGGTTGAGGTAACCACAGACCAATCTTTGGACTGCAGGTTCTAGCCCACCTGCAATCAGAGAGGGCTCTCTCTTTCTAATTTAGCTTTGTTATTATGGTTTTAGGCTGGTTATTGAGTTCAAGGGGTTTTGTTTCGATTTTGGTGGGAAGAATGATGCTTTCAAGTAAAGGGGTAGTGATAGCATGAAAGTTTTAGAACCATTGAGCGTGGAGTCAAGGAGTAGGACTGCTGGTTCGTTTTCTTGGTCATGAGAAGGAATTATGGAGCAAGACAACTGCATATGAAACAATCATTCAAGGTAAAAGAGATGGATTAAAGGCTAAGGAATGAGGGGCAATTAAGAATCTCTCATTTAGGTTAGCAGAAAGAGGATAAATGAGCCCTATCTAGGAGCAGTTAAGAATTCCTAGATAACAGTCATTTATATGTGAAATAGATCAAACATGAGCCATAACAGAATTCATATTTATGCCTAAATCAGGAGGAAAACATTAAGAAGCCACAGAAACTGAGCATAGAGTGCAGCTAAGCAAATTCTAAACCAATCCTTTGTTCAGTGACTTGAGCATATGTGAAATTGAAATAACAGAGGTAAGGAACACTTATTGATTCATACTGCAGCACAAGAATTCGACATTCACTTCTTCAAACCATTAGACACAGAGTAGACAATTTGTCCTCCAAAGCTTTTCAGCAATCTTTGATTAAGTAAAACATCTCAGTTACAGTGCGAGTCTCTAATGAAGATTATCAACCAACCAACGCCCTTAACAATGCAGAGGGTCGTATAAATAGGGAAAATTATCTAGAATTAATCTATTACAGCCGACCTAAACAGGTCTAAAAGAAAATGATTACTTTAACCTAATGTTATCCAGAAATAAATGCATGAAAATATCTTTGAGCTGTGCTGAGGGCAGCTGTATCAAACTGAGTTAATGTCTGTCCTGGGTGGCTTGGTGCAGTCTTTCTATAATAACTGTGATTTTTCTTTTACCTCCACCTCTAACTTGGTTCTGCTGCTGTTTGGTGGCATTAATGTGCACTAATCCCGACCAAATAAGTTTTTAAATGGCCTTAATTGCTTTGCTGACTTCAATGAAGGTTTTTAATTTTCACCTGCTTTGATGTTGCTGAACTGATACTCTTTGCCGCTTCCTGATACACTTTGGCGCTGAACCTGGCCTCTTTAATGTCTTCTGAGTTCTTTAGTTAGTCCCATCGACCTTTATGGTAGCTATTTGGTCCTCTGTTGCTTTAAAAACTGTGTTTGCCCCTTTCTGAACGCTTCGCGAAGAAAATCTGGTCATTTTGCGCCTTTCGGGCATGCTGGAGGCGGAGTCACGAAGGGGCTTTCCATTCTGGTCTATTTCCTGTATACATGCGTGATTAGCGCTAGGCACTAATCACGCATGAAAAACTGCCTCAGATTCTAATTCCGGGCTTCCTAGGCTGTGATTTGCGCCTTTCTCACTTTTTGATAGTGACGTCAGCATACGGGTCCCAGTACGGCGGTGACATGGCAGGGTGACATCAGCGAGGTGACGTCAGTAGTACGACTGGGTGACGTGGCAGTACGGCAGAGGAGGTGACGTGGTAGTACGGTGGCAGCTACGTGGCAAGGACACGGTGGCAGGGGGCCAACGCGGGATGGTGACGTCAGCGGTGACGTGGTGCTGACGCAGGAGGGGGGAAAGGCGGTTTATGGTTTCGGGCGCACCGCCTTTCCCCGCAGGTGGTTTCAGCAGAGTGGGCTCCGCCACAGCGGGGAGGGCGACGCGTGGCAGGAGTACGACGGGAAAACCGTCGATCTCCCGGGCATTAACCCTCGACGGCTTCGCTGGGGAAAGGACCCGCCCACCATTGATCTGCGGCGCGCCAGATCTAACGGTTGGCGGCAAAGATGAGGCGGGGAAGGATTAGGGACAGGGCCCGCGACGTGATTTGAATGATTTATTAAACGGAGGGGGGTTTTAAACATTAGAAATGTGGGTTTATGGGTTATAACAGATTTTTAAAGGCATTGGAAGGGGTCTGAAAGCTTAGAAAGATGGATTTATGCAGTTTGAGAAGGGTTTTAAGGAAAAACAAGGGGTTTATGCCTTGGGAGGGTGAAAATAAGTCAAATAAAATGGTTTTTATACACATGAAAGAAATTGTATGCTGTGTGATGGAGTTAAATGCATGAAGAGATAGTTTGAGGGTGGAGATGAGGGCTCTTGCTGAGTTTTAGATAAACTTAGCAATTCCCAATGAACTTATGGTTATGTTTCAACCAGGGGGAGGGGATAAGTATATAGGGGAGCTATTAACATAATTTTAGTAGGGGAAGGGGAACATAGATAGGGATTTACATAATAGAGTCAGTAGTTAATAAGAAAGTGTGAAGAAAGTGCTAAGTATGTGAATCTTAGGCTATTAGGGGGGATAGAACTTGTAGAAGGGATATCAACACTCCTAAGTAAAGCAGATCTCTACTTAGGCAAATGTTTTATGAAACATGATGAAACTAAGAGGTTCAAGTAGATCTTGACCTCTTGAGGGAAGTTAGTGAGTGATTTAGGGAATTAGAAGAAGGGGGAGTTAGACATGCCTCGCTTGACCTGCTCCAAATGAAAACTGCCTTACAATTGTGATCTGTAGTAAAATATCACTTTGAAACACAAAATTGATCATAAATCAACACTCTGCAACCTCAAAACTACCTACCCAGCCTACTTACCTAACATTTTTTCTTCTTTTGGTTTGGGTGCACTTAGACTTGCAGACCCTGCTTTACAATTTTTCTTTTGACTGCCCTCCTATCTAAATCTACACTTATTTCTGCCAAGGGCCCAGATTAAGCAGCTGGGCTCCTTTCATTCTCTACCTATCTACAAATCTGCCAAGATTAAGTTTTTTGGACAGATATTCATTCTCTATTTCTAAAGCAAGAAATTGAAACCTAGGGAAACCAAGATTAAGCTATTTGGCCTTCCCTTTTACAGAACATTCTTCAAGAATGGTTAAGTCATCAAAATTGGAATACAACAGTGGTATTTAGACTGGCACACTCTCATGGCCTCTTCTTTGGCCTCTTTAGGAAATATGGAGCATTGCAGTATGCAAAGTATGACATATTTGGCATGAAAAAATGTCAATCATGAAAGATGAACACCTGTTGCAACAGGAGGCTAACAGAAGGCAGAGGAATCCCCTATGTTCGTCATACAATGTCTTCTTATATAAATCATGATGAATTTGAAAAGTGATTTTGATGTGTATATAACATGTATCTTGAGAAAATGAAACACTTGAAAAAAAATATAAAATTCTCATTTATTTAAATAGATTATCGTACTACTAACTTACCCGAGCATGGTTGAGCCAGTTATAGATGTGGGTATGAAACCTACTAGGTTATTGGCTCTCCCATTTGTGGTGCTCTAAAAGTATTCTAGGAAGATTAAAGTTGAAAATACAAAGAATTTAGGAGATGCTAAGACAAAGACCACCTACAAAATTTTCCATTAGTGAATGCTTAATATAGTAATCAACTTATTTCCTTTCTTTAATAACAGACACACATATGAAGGAATGTGCATAGTGAATAATAAATTTGATCTTCCTTCAAAGGAGAGTTTAAAAAGAAAAAAAAGTTCATTTCGAGTGAGTAAAACTAAACAGGTTGGTTATGGGAGAATATTTTTTTTATTTTAACATGCTATTTGAAATGGGGTAGATATAATGATACTAATGGTGTCATGGACTGAAACCCGGATCAAACTAGATTAAGACCCCCTCCTTCCTCCCGATGACTAAGAGTAATGAAGGATAACTTCAGACAGTCAATCAATTGAGTGGGGTTTATTGGAAGAATGGTTCACCCGACCCCCCACTTCAAGTTAGCATGGCCCCCCACTTCAAGTCACTTAGGAAGGAGGGCTCCCATGACATAAGGAATGGGAGGAAGGAAGCTGGATTTTCTTTCTTCCTTTCTTAGCACATCCTCCTTTCACATTCATTTGTTGCAATGCCTTCTTTTGATACTACAAAAGTAAATAAAAATGAAAATTCATACTCGAAATATTGTGCCTTAGAGAAAAATTATCAGGAAATTTGGAGGAAATATATCATGTACATAAGGCTGAATTCCTTTTCATCAAATTCTAGTTTAGCATACTCATCTCTATTTATATAGAGTATTGACCTCTTCATTACTAATTGATTGTTGCATGCCAATATTAGGAGAAAAGGGTAACTAGATTTAAGAGATATTATGGGCAATCAATTGTTTTTTTTTTAACTCAATAGTTTTATGAAGTCCTATAGATGGAATATTTTAGGAGGTTTGTAGAGATAAATTCAAAAGCATATGAATTCAATTACAATAAAAAACAAAGATACATTTTGGACTTGGGAGAAAGTATAATCAAACATGTGTCAAATTATAAAAGTGGTTGGGAATGTTGCACATACAACTTCTTATTTTCTTATATAAAACCGAAAGTTTCTACCATTATTCTCCCTAACCCGACTAAGGTTGTGTCTAATGTAATGACAAAATTTACTTTGTATGTGTATAAGCATTGATCTAGGCAATGATGGAGACATCATTCCCGTTCTACTAAGGCTAAGGGAATTGTGTGATATATATATATATCTATATCTATCTATATATATATATATATATATATATATATATATATATATATATATATATATATATATATATATAGATATAGATATATATATATATATATATAATTGCTAGATTTTGATCTAAATTGACCAAAAGCATATGCATCACACTAAGTTATTAACACCTATTGTCTTGAGTAGTGGTAAAATTATCAGTTTGGGATAGGTCATGTAAAGGACATAATGCGAAAGAGTGGAGAGAGTCACTCAAATAAGTGACATGTGATGCAGAGAATATGCACTTTAAATAATAAAGTGTGCTAGATACATTTCTGCAAGAGAAATGGAGGTTGGAATATGCCTTGGATGCATAATAACTCTATCAGATACATGAACCATCATTTATTTAAGGGAAGAGGAAGACAAGAACAATAGTATTGAAACTGAGAACCTAACATAGGATAATAAGTGGCAATGGAAAATAATAATCTTATACAATCAATTTGGCATGATTAAGGGTAACACATAGAATCCGCTATAGGTTCTCACAGTGAAAGAAAGTAAAAAATTGAATTAGAAGTTGAGAGTACAAAGTATTTTTATGAACAATTTGTTTAAGAAAAGTTTATTGTTAGAGAGAAAGGAGCATGTAGTGAGTTCATTAGATACAACTTTTTGTAATATATATAAACATAAATAGAAAAGGAAGAAAAGTAGAATTAAGAACCATTAGCTTACAAATAACGTACAAGAAGTAGCAAAAACAAATTATCTTGGGAATAATTAATATTCATATTGATACAAAAAAATACTATTATAAAAGAAACTAATGCTAAAAACAAAAGTATTATAAATGTTACACCATTATGAAGGTAATCATTCTGAACAACTCATTAAATTATGAGAAAATGAAATTTGTTACCAAGAAACAATTAACTGAAATGGGTGACCTCCTTGATTTAGGAAGTTAGAATTTTCTTTTTCTTGTGGCTTAACATTATAAAATACAATGCGTGAATACCCACAATAAAAGGAGTATGAAGTGTAACCAATGGAAGAGTCTACACAAGAAACAAGTGGAAACACTATAATAATGGACTTGATTAAGCTACCTTGGGATGAAATCAACAATATATAAAAACAATGAGTGGAATGTTATGCACCTAAATACACAAGATATATGTGTAATTGATATGAGGATATGAAAATAAAAATTATAAAATTATAATATGTCCTAACAAGAACTAATAAACTCTAAATTAATAACAATATTAAGAATGAAATGATCTATGAAAATTTCAGGATTAGAAAATAGTATTGTTCAACTAGCCATGAAAAAGAGATTTCTTAATGGATTAAAATAAAGGTGTAACACATTGTGAATTACCTTCTGTTAGTTCAATCATGAAAACATGTGAAGAACAAAATACCATTTGACTACCAACATCACTGGCTATGAACAACTAGGAAAAACAATCAAGGATGGAAATAGTTAAGTCCACTTGAAGGTCCTTTTAATCATAATATAGCAGCCATAAAAATGGCTAAATTAGTATATGAACAATTAATACAATAGCATCTAATTTATAACATGCTATGAATAGTTCCTGGATAATTGTTACCTTTATGTGAGCAATGTCTAAAAAATGTACAATTATTTATATTGAATCATAAAAGTAAAGAATGTTCTTATTAGTGGGCATAACCACTAGGTCTATTTTAGTAATATATTAATAGTTTTGACCTTGTTGGATTCATGTGGATAAGTATGTTGAGTGCACGCGAAAATTAGGAAGCACATATTCAACATATATACAAATGTGCTAGAAGAGGAGCATGGAATAAATGCAAGAATATGTATCCCTGAGAGTTGTGTCACAGCAGATGAAATAAAGAGATGATTGAAAGCATGAAACAAAAGAAGTATCTTCCTTTGGGTTTTATGAAAAGATGAAAATTCTCCGATAACACGAAGATTTTAGGAAAATACTAAAACCGCACAGAACTAATATAATGGGAACAACAACTTATCAATTATTATTTCCCAATCATATTAAAAATCTTAAGGCTTTCATGTATCATTACTTAAGAAATGAGTATATGATCGTTTTCACCTAATTCAGTGAAAAATGCAACTCATAGATATGAAAGAGACCTTCTGGAAAACACTATTGTATCTAAAATACAAATAGATTCGACTCGAGAAGCGAATTCTCACTCAAGATAAAGTGAAAGAAAAGCCTTTACTCCTAAAGATGAAAAGAAGGTTGGTTATCCAACAAGGTTTTAGGAAGAAGAAACTGGGAAAGGAACACCAAGGATGGTGTTAATAAAAGGGTAGGAATATGTAACATCCCTCAATTGTTCTAATCTTGTTTTTGGTTAGATTGAGTTACGTCAGAAAGAATGGTAGAAATTCCATGAAGGATACTGGAATAATTGGGTAAATGAATTATTACTAATAAATAAATAAATGGAATGTATGTAATTGGGGAATGTGACACTTAGAACAGAGATTCTTGCGAAAGAAAACTAAAAATAAAATATCATTGGTAATGAGATTGGATAATTCTTTCATGATAAGAATTTTAGATGAAAATCTAGATAAGAATAATTGATGGGAGAGAAAATTTCCTTATGATTCTTAGCTGGAGAAAGATGCTAAGCCTGGATAAGCATAAACCATCGTGGGTGTGAAAGCTGGGATTTTATGGAAAAGCCTAAGCAAGTGGATAAAAAGGCCTACAAAAGAGGGACGTATCTAAAGGGAAGTTTATCACTAAAGAAAGGTATTAAATACCTATTTAAGTAATCAACAAATATCATTGATTCCCCAATAATATTATCTCAACTCGTGGGTGAACTCGATGAACTCAATTACTTTTTGGGCAGATTAAATGAGTGGTCAATTCCCAAGTGAATTCCTAAAAATATATCTAGTTAGGATGTCTATGAGGTAATTATTTGTCTTTGAATTTTTATATCATTGTTGTATTCTCTAACCCTCCATTTAATATTAGTCTATCTGTTATATTACATTAATATTTTGGGAAACTAGTAAAAAATCTGTAGAAATTCAATCCTTAACTTTACTTTCTGGGCATGCAGAATTTTTGAAAGTTACAATGGTTCAAAATGCAGATATTATATTTAAAGGAAACAATAATTAAGTTATATAGCTGAAAGAAAAAGGAATATGTGATTGTACTACAACACTTATTAGAGTATGCTTGTCTTGTGAAATCATATAGCATGTGAGTTATATAGAAATAATAATATCACTAATATGGTGTGAATATCGCTTTTATATTCCTATTTTAGAATCTAAATATTAAAGTAGTAAATCTGAGGTATATATAAAATTATGTTACTGTGAAAATTAATTTAGTGGAAACGAAAAATATTTCGAATTATACTATAGTGAAAGCTAACTCTGCCGGTCTTGAATATGATAATTAGAGTGTGACACAAATTTATAGAAGGTAAATGAATTAGATAAAGGAACCCAAAAAAGGATGAGTTTCACATAATTTGTTATTGATTATAGTGCTATGCCATGGAGAGATTAAGGTAGGGAATATAACTACAATAATTTAATTATGTGTAACTGGCACGAGCCTATCTAGGCCTTTATAGGTAGGAACAAAGTTAAACACGTGTTACAAACAACATAAGGAGTGTTATCTTAAAATAGTTGTCAGTTGATAACCACAAAAGTATAATTTGAGTAAAGTGTGTTGAGAGGGAATGAATTGGGCAATAAGAGTGAATTAATTACATTAAAGGTAAGTCAATTGTTTGGATAATGGGTAATAACCTACAAAATTTCTAGTTATAAGGAGTCATTGATGCACTGCACAAGTTACAGTGGTATATTGGTAGTACGCATTATGGGAATGAAAGTAATACTAAACAAAGAGGGATTGTATAAAATTGAAGAGTTTGTTCCATAAGTGTAGAGAGAAAATACCATTAAGGTACAAGTACCACAATAGAAAACAATTTATCATTTCTTCTGAGATCAAGGAAAAAGTGTACAATAGTCACATAAGAGAATTATTTTAGTCTAGTAAAAAAAGCTAATTAGATAAAGCAAAATTTGAAACATCGTGAAAGCTAACATATGAAGGAATAAAAATAATCAAAAACATTGTACATGGAATGAACATTATTACCAGAACAATAACATGAAAGTGACATACGAATTTTATAACCATAGTATTAGTTGTCTCTAATTTTATCAGAAGGTAATATATAACATAATATTCACAATCAAAACTTAGGGAAAGTTAGTACAAAAATTATAGAGTCGTAGAAGGGTACTTCAATACCCAAAAATACATAGGTATATGCCTCATAAAGAAAAATAACTTCGGGTTAGTCTAAACCTTGAAATTATCTTGAGCCCACATAATTATCTTCAACCTAGAAATTAGGGAATATCATAAAATGCCAATCTTGAATAAATTCAACACATCTAGAAGCCTCAGCAGTGGAATTTATACCGATCTGTACCAAAAGAATTGAAGCAGAGGAACATTAGATACAATCTCGATTTCTTGCTCTACCCTGAACGAACTAAAGGTCATCCATGAAAAATTCAATACCTGTAGAATAGGGGAGGGAGGAGAAAATAATAAATAAAATAAATATAAGTATTATCTTCACGAATTTGACCAATCTAGTAGAAGAAAAGGTAATTCTTTCACTTGGATGGGACTAGAAACCAAGAAGTGTAGCAGACCGCACCGATCCAACCTGTAGCTCAATAAAGATATACAATAGGGGTCATATTTGGAATATAGTGAAAATACAGTAAGCCAAGAATTAGAGGAAACCAAAATGTAATTCATATTACCGTGTGGAACCACACTATAAAGGTCCCTATTGAGAATCATTTACAGAGCATTGATTCTTTTGAAAAACTATGGGCACAATTCAATAGTCTAGGTATCAAAGCTAAAAAAAAAGAATGAGTTGGCTGCATTAGGAATATATATATATATATATATATATCATCAGGGAAGGGTGAAGCTTGATAAGATACTTGCATCTTTATGAGTGGGTGCTGAATCGGAGTAAGAAGACACCCTCAAGGGTGTGACCTCAAGAGCCTTGATGGAGAACTAATTGTATAATCTAGAAAAGATAAGGAATACTCTGATCTTTAAGTGAATAGAGAGCTAGAAGATTAAACCACTTACTGGTGTGACAAGGCATGCAAGTAAATCAGAATGATAGAAAACATTTGACTCACCATAAGCCCTCTAAGAGCTAGATCTAGCTGGATGCTTATAACAAGAGCTTGGAGAGTATTGGCTACATGGGGCCTGACCCAGGTTCATCAGTGAGTTTAGCTAAGAAAATCCCAGTACTACTAGCCCTTTCGGCAACACGGACTGAGGTCTCACCCAAAGTAGTATGGGAGGGTGTTGGAACCAAGTTTCCGCACCCTAGGGATGTCTTGATGAGGGTTCTGGAGGTTCGTGATCCTACTATGCGTGCTGCGCTACTCTGTGCAACTTTTTATTTTTCACAACCCATGTGCACCTTTGTGAATATAGTATTATTTTGATCTGATCCTTACTGTGCTATTATAGTAGTGCTTAACTTAGTTTGTGCAGGCCCAATATTTCTTATTACTTATTCAACTTTCATATTAGCGCATGTACTCGAAAACAATATAAATGCATAAAGATAACTATAACATATAAATATAGATTTGCAAATAGACGTACAATATTTTGAATCAATATTATCTTTATTAATACTCAAGTTCAGTTACAGGCCCACCTTTGCCTTGCGTAGTTAGCTACAGGGGTCCACACACTTAGCTGCGGACTGTACTAGGCCTCTGCACACTCAGCTACAGAGCCTCTACTTACTACTATGATCCAATACGCTTCAGATTCGCTTCTATCTTCTAATCATACCTTTTCATCTATCTATCACTAGTCAAAACTAGGAATCCATTTACACTTAGATTTTGCTCTATTTATACAATCCCATGGTCTGCGGACCATTGGTAGACCAACACACTTTACATTAAATTACATTATTTTAGGGAAAACCACCCTAGAATCTTGCGCTCTGTGCCTGCATTTTGCGGGGTCTTTACATTACATTTGACCAAAATTCAGGCTTCAAGCACCGAAAACATGCTCTGGGGGCATCCGCTGCCCAACAGGCCCCCAACATAATCATCGTGACTTGTCTTGAGTCACTCTATTGGTGTGGCGATCTTTACGCGAAGTCCATTCAACTGTGCCTGTGCAACATGAAGATCCACAATGTACCATTCTGCCATCGGCTGGATCTTCTCCATTTCTTCTTTTGAATCATCTGTGCCTAACTTGATTCTCTACTTTGATGTTAGCTTCTAGTAGCAATGTTTATAGTCCCGCACCTTTGTCCAGCTTTTCGGGTCGTGAAGATTATGCTTTGGTCAGTTAGTTAGACAGTTGGCCGACCCATGTAGGGCTTTAGACATCTACCATTTACGCTTCCTAGGAAGGGTTCTCCATTTAGTTTGACTAGCTATACTGCGCCTCCATCTTTGACCTCTTTTACCACTTATGGTCCCACCCAATGCATTCTGAATTTTCTAGGAAATTTTTTGAACTTGTTGTCATACAACAACACTAAATTATTTACCTTCGATGTGCGCAACTTGATATGGAAATTGTGCTAGGCTTTCTTGTGTTGTTTCTGTACTTGCTGATGGAATTCCACCAGAAACCATTCTTCCTTGAGTTCTTCCAATTGCGTGAGCCTCTCTTCCAAGGATTCATGGTCCGACATGCCTGTAAGTGCTGCTATTCACAAACTGGGTAGGATGTATTCCATTGGCATGATTGCTTCTGTGCCATAGACTAACCTGAAGGGTGTCTAACCCGTCAATTTTTTGCACATGGTTCTATATGCCCATAATACGGTATATATGCACAGGTCCTAGTCATTTCATTGTGCGTTACATACTTTGGTCAGCGCAATCTCCATAATTTTGTTGAATTCTTCTACTGTGCCACTAGCCTGCGGATGGTATGGTGTACTTTGCCGATGATGCACCTGGAACTCCTTGGTGAGTGCACTGTTGGTTTCATTCAGGAAGTGCATTCCACAATCACTCATTTAGATTTTCAGGCAACCAAACCATGTCAACATGTTACTGAACAAAAATTTCACAGCCGTAGCGGCCGTGCAATCCTTAACCGGCTGTGCTTCCACCCATCAAATTAGGTACTCTATCACAGTAATGAGGTAGGACGCACATGTCTTTCCCTGAGGTTTGATCAGTCCCACAAAGTCGATTGCTCCTTTTTCAAATGGCTGCTGCGTCATCTGTGGATAGAGTGGCATCTCATCCCTTCGTGATGGTTTTCCAGTCCTTTGACATATGTCACAGGCCCGAAAGTGTGCTTTCAAATCTTGATGCAGAGTTCACCACCATAGCCCAGCGTGAAGAATCTTCTGTGCAGTCGCGTGTCATGCATAGTGTCCTTCTGTAGCCCCCACATGTGCTTCAATGAGGATCTATCCTCGTTAAAATTCAGGTACATATCTTTGGAATATCTCGTCGTATCCCATTTTGTAGAGGTGCCTTGCGATGACTGAAAAGTCAACAACATGCACCACCAATTCATTCTTTTGCTAGACTAAATATTCCTTCAACACAGTCCCTATGGTTAAAAAATGAATTATATCTTTGAATTGGTCATCTGCGATGCACAATGCAAAGAGTTGTGCATCCGGTAGTCCCTCCTCCAAATTTGTTGGCTCCTAGCATGTCTCAATTCATGATAAGTTATTTGGTCCTGCATTTAGGCATCCCAGTCTTACCATCACCTCAAAGTCATATTCTTCAAACAGTAACAACCATCTACATATGTGCCCCCCCCAACACAAGTTTGTTCACTAGGTATTTCAACATGGAGTGATCGGTATACATGTTTAAATGCTTGCCAAGTAAATAGTGTTGGTATTTCTGGAGTACGTACACCATTGCCAACCCTTCACGCTCAGTAGTAGAGTAGCTAGTTTAAGCTTTCAACATCTGCCAACTTGCAAACGCTTTTGGGTAATCCACTCCTTCTGTGCGTTCTTGTGTAAGCACATCTCCCAGCCCAATGCAAGATGCATCAACATGTACATGAAATTCTACGTCCCATTTTGGGAAGACCAGGATGGGAGTGGATGCCATTTTCTCCTTGAGAACATCCAAACTTTTCCTACAATCATCATTCCAACAATATGTAGCATCCTTTTTCAATAGTTTTTCCATTGGTGTTGTTATTTATGCATAGCTCTTGATAAACTTTCTATAGTAACCAGTGTGCCCCAAAGTAGCACGTAGTTGTTTGACACTTCGTGATGCTTCTAGATTGAGAATAACAACAATATTTGCAAGGTCCACCATTAGGCCTTGTTTGTAGACCACATGTTTGATCAGGTTTCCAAAGGGGACGAGGAAGGTGCACTTCTTAAGATTCAGCGCAATCTGGTGTCATCGGCAAGTATACAACATCAAACGTAAGCTCACTATATGGTTTTTAACTAACCCAAATACAATCCAATCGTCCAGATAGAACTCCAAGAACTTGTGGATGTATTCCTTGAACTCAACCACCACTATGCACGAAAATATTGCAAGCATGTTCTTCAGTCCAAAGGGCATATAGTGTATTGAAAGCAGCCCCATTCAGTTGTGAAGGTTGTCTTGCTTCTATCTTCCAGCATGATATGGATCTGATGGTATCTTGAGAAGCCATCTGTGAATGAGTAAGCTTCCTGACTGCCAACATTATCCAATACTTCATCTGTGAATGGTGTCGAGAATGGATCGTGAATGCAAACATCGTTAAGCTTCCTGAATTCCATGCATATTCTAGTTGCAGCCTTTTGTTTTTTCTCCTGTACTACCATAGGACTCACTAATTTGGATTCTTCCATTAGTTCAATAATTCTAGCTGTGAGCATTTTGTCTAATTCGTTGAGGACCTTTTCTTTATATTTTGGATTTAAATGGTAAGGTCATTGCTTGACTGCCTTCACATTTAGTTTCACAGTGATCTTCATCATCCCTAATTCACCAATGATCCCCTTTAAGTCCATGATTTTGGTTGGGAACAAATCTTGATATTCGCGGAGTAACTCGGCGACCTTATCTGCTGTAGCATTGTCCCAATAGTCCCCAAGTGTCACGTACTTAGGCTCCGCATTTGTGCCAATGTTTACATGCTTTGTTTATAGTGGTGCAGTGATGTCATGATCCTGAATTGATGGTCATCGAACCTCGCTACAACCTTTAGATTTTGGAATATTAATATTTCAGAGGTCGTCATCATCCTCCTCTACTTGCACAATATAGCATTCTAGGGCACTGCTTAACTGGGTTGCCCATGCTGGTTGAACTACTTGCAGTGGTTCCTGTTGTATTCTGAAGATGGTGACTTTTACTACTTGTAGCGCTTCATCAACAGTATTCAACCATCAGTCTTCAAACGGGAATGTTAACAAAAATCCCTTGCGCAAGATGTCCCATTTTCCCGTACGATGTCGGAGTTGCATCTCAATATACCAATTCATGGTTATGACATCCAGGGTATGGTAGAATAAGTGTACCCATTCAGGTTATGGTTCGTCGCCATAGGCCTTGGTCCATCTCGCAAGGTGCATGTGTGGGTCATCTCATCCATCGTATTTATTTTCTATCCATAGTTATGGTTTCCCAAATCATAGGCACATCATTCTTCTACATCCGCACTAGTTATCAAAATTTCCTTGTTGTGTTCCCCACCAGTGTGCAGGTGTTATGCACAGTGCCCACTTCAATGCATCGAACCGCTATTGTTCTGGTGCTGCGCTTTCAAACTTGCTCAAGAATTCATCGATCACTGTCAATCCATCATATGTTGGAAGATCTTGGGCCTGTGTTGTTATGCAATGTAGTGATCTAATCATCATGTTGCAATTCAACATTGTCACTTCGTTCAATTGATTGTGCTAGCACTCATCTCCTTCGTCTGAATCTGAGGTGTAAGTACTTGTGCGCTCCCATGAGATCCTTCCATCTACAGTCGCATTCACCCAATCCTGATCTCATGCAGTTATCTTGTAAATACAATCCATCTCATTGTCACTTTCATTGTCGTGCACTAGTTCAGTGTAGTGCGCTCCTTTGGTTGGGTCCAGTGAGACTACTACACATAGCGACTTTTTCTCGAAGATCATTTTGCACTTCTTTAGATTGATGACTCTGTTCATATCCATGACCTAGTATATTCCTAGAAACATGGGATAGGGATTGTTGTTATCGATAATCTCTTTTATTTCAAAGTTCGTCTGTGTGCTTGTGCCTTCGATATCAATTGTTACTACCCCTTGGAACCTCCCCATGGGCAAAATATTCTGTTGGTTCGCCATTCGTAATTGAGTAGGGGACCACTGTAACGTAGGCCTACCCATACATTCCCATGTTTTCATAGGTAATACATTCACGTCTGAACCCAGGTCTAGCATCACCTGATCCATTTCATACTCACCAATCTGTGTTGTCAATCTCATTTCCCTCCCAGTGCATAATGTATGCTTCCCCAATTTCCAGACTATGCGAAGTTCTTCTAACCCTGCGCACCTAGTGATTAGCTCCTGTAGTCCTTTAACTGCCTTTTTGTCATGCAGTAGTTTCATGCATGTCTCCAGAAACATAATAAGCATAGAAGGATCCATACCTGTCTTTGGTTGATACTTTAAACCTAAAGTAGAAACCTCCGCGAAGCCCTTCTTAGCTTCCATGAACGTCTCCTTTGCACATTCAAAGTCAAACTAAGGTTCTTTTATAGGAGCCTTGCAAACCCATGTATCTTCCTTGGGCTGCTTCCCCTTATCCACCCCTGTGGTCGTACCGCTTCCGAGCATCATGTTCACATTTGGGTCCCCTTTGTGTGGTTCAGACATCATCATTTGAATATTCTATGTCGGAGGAGGCTGGAGTACCCCTTTCTCGCACATCTGCGTGATCAACGTAGGATAATATATGATTATATGATTAAACTGAGCACAGTATGAACATGGTATTCTCATCGGGTTGGTACATTCGTGGGCGTAGTGCCCCGGTCCTCTGCAATTGTAACAAATTAACTGTTCGCGGCCCCTTCCTGGTCCCATTCCTCCTCATCCTCGACCTCGCCCCTGAACTCCAGTGTGCAATCCCTGCATCTGGGTCGAGGTTTCAAATTTTTGTCTGCATCCTATAGGCTAGGGTCTGATCCATCATTAACTCATACCTACGACAAGTGCACTCGTCGTGGCCTACTAACCTGCAGAAGTTACAAAACAACTATTGTGGAGTTTGTGTATACTTTTGCAACGAATGACGATTATCCGTCATGTGTTTTCCTCCTATCTGACATATCACGCACCATTGTGTCGGTGTCGCACTTAGCCCTACTTATGCCTCCAGTCTCAACGTCATTAGTCCCCCTCCTGCCAAGTATTTTGCGAATACTGGACAGTGATCCTTGTCATGGCCCTGGCCTTTGCATTTTATGCACCATACTTCCTAGCGCACCTCTGGCCATGGTGCCCTATCTTGCTTCAAGATCTACATTTCTAGCCAGGGATTCTGTAGTTGTGCATGGATTTGTTGAACTCCCAACCCCAGATCTTATATCGGTGTTTCATGCAACCTCATCGCCATTTCCAACGCTTTGGCCTAGGTTGAAAACTTTTGTTGTGACAGCATCGTCCTCAGGTGCGGTGTCAGAGATGCCACAATCCATGAGTACTGTTGCACATCCGCTAGTGTCATATTAGCATCGCGGACCTTACTCTTCAGCCGTTGATCCAGATCCCAGGGGGTATCGCCTAGAAGCATCGCAATCTCTTTAAACCCGATGATCGACTGTGTCTCTGATTTTGACTAGCTAAATTCTCTATTCAACGCATTCTGGATATTTGCTATCCCTGTGTTTGTGTGGTCATTAGAGTGATTGACATACCATGTCAATGTGTGATCCTATAGCGCACTCACCAACGTAGCCTTCTTAATGTTTTCATCTGTTACCACTTGCGCTTCCCACACTGCTCTTACCACAAACCAGAATTGGACCGGATCCTCATTCCCTACCCCTCTAAATACAGGTATCTTGATCATGCTAACCATGCTGAACTATGGGGTTGGTGGAGGTGGAGTGGGTAGAGATTAAAGTGAAGGAGGTGAAGCGGTTGGTGGCATGGGTGGAGGTGGTAACTGCAGAATTCGCTGCCTTATCAAACTGAGCACACTTCTTGGAGAGACCCGAGTGAGCTTTTCATCGCTTTCTCACGAAGCTGAAATTATGAGACTATTTCCTAATTTCCTGCTACCTTTGTAGATCTTTCCACTCTGCATCGTTCCAAACATTAATGTCTTTGCATAACCCGCTTTTCACATAACAACATCTTAATCCAGGTATTCAAAGATTTAATGTAGTTACCTCGTGGTCCCTTGAGGAAATGTCGTTCTACTTCTCTTTAGCTCATGGTCATGTTCGTCACAAACTCAATTATAAATCCCCCTATTATCCAACTGAGCCAATGGTCCATAGCTCGTGCGATCTTGTCTTCTGATGCCTCTAGCCTGCGCACTAATTGCAGAGTTCACACTATCAGTTGATCGAGCTTACACCTACCCTGGCTGTCAGCCAACATCGTGATCCACTCATACAATTCAGAAGGAAAGGATGCAAAGAAGATCTCATGGATTTCCGTATACATGTAGTGATCTAGCCACCTCTTCTCGAATACCTGCGGGGTTCTATTTTCCTATGTCGTGAACTCGTGAATATTCCTCTCCAACCACTCTTTAATTACCTCCTTTTTTGGGTTCCAGTGGCATGACATCACACATCCTTTAGGCAGATCCTGGTCCCGGCAACTGAACCATTTTTTGGCTACGTGGGGCCTGACCCAAGTTCAACAGTGAGTTTAGCCAAGAAAATCCCAGTACCACTGGCTCTTTCGGTAATAGTCCGTGGAGCACGGACTGAGGTCTCACCCAAAGTAGTATGGGTGGGTGTTGGAACCAGGCTTCTGCACCCTGGGGATGTCTTGATGAGGGTTCTGGAGGTTCGCGATCATACTCTGCATCCTACGCTGATTCGCGTAGCTTTCTATTATTCTCAATCCATGCACACCTTTGTAAATACAATATTATTTCGATCTAATCCTTATTGTGCTATTATATTAGTGGTTAACTTAGTTTGTGTGGGCCAATATTTCTTATTACTTATTCAGCTTTCAGATCAATGCGTGTACTCGAAAGCAATATAAATTCATAAAGAGAACCAGAACATAGAAATACAGATATGCAAATAGATGCACAATATTCTGAATCAATCTTATCTTTATTAATACTCAAGTTCAGTTACAGGCCCGACTCTGCCCTGCACACTCAGCTGCAAGGGTCTGCACACTTAGCTGTAGAGCCTCTACTTACTACTACGACCCAATACACTTCAGATTCACTTCTATTTTCTAATCATGCCTTCGCTTCTATCTATTACTTGTCAAAACTAAGACTCCCTTACACTGAGAGCCTCACTCTATTTATACAATCCCATGGTCCACGGACCATGGGTAGGCCAACGCACTTTACATTAAATTACATTAATTTACGGCTGACCACCCTAGACTATTGCGCTTTGCACCTGCATTTCGCGGGGTCTTTACATTAAATTTGACCAAAACTCAGGCTTCAAGCACCAAAAACATGCTATGGGGGGATCCACTGCCCAACAGAGAGACACATTATATGAATGGTAGCAAGAACGTAGTTAATTATTCTACAATAGATGCACTTGAGAGGTTAGGATTTTAAGTGAAAACATTGACCCTTGATCTTCCATAACTCATCACCATCACTGACGAAGTAGCCAATGCTCACCTACGGTCTTGTGGAATCTATAGATGTGGCAAGTGTAGAATGGTCCTCTCAATACAAGAGAGGTGGAGTGCAATAGTTGGAAACAAAAGGCATGACCGGAAATAATATCATTGTAATAAGTATTGTTTGAATTCTAAAAAGTTTGTTAAAGGGGAGGTAAAGAGAGTCAGTACTGAAATATTCTATGTAGAGCGACCCCAGAACCATCATCTTAGTTAACACAAATCATACCATAATGATATATTTAACGTAAGCATTACAAGAATATTATGTTATGTTTCCAAAGTTTAATGTTAGGTCCCTATAATGCTAGTGATTCCCCCATTACTATTGTAGTTGTATCCCTTATTAATATTGTTGTGCCCCTATTGTCCCCATATTGTTATTACTGTTCCCCATAGAATGCCTCTATTGTTATTTTTGTGCCTTTATATTATTATTATTAGGTTGGCTTGGTTATATTGTGACCCTTTAGACTCTTATATATAGAAGGAGGTTTTGTCATTTGAATCGTCTAAGAATTGTTCATTTGTGTAACGTAAAGGAGGTTTCCCCCTCGAAGAGGCTTATTTCTAAGGAATTGGTCTATCTTTTCTATCTTTTTGTGAGCTGGTTTCCTAACATTTGGTCTCAGAGCTTTGGATTCTAGGGTTTCGTTGCTCCAAACAGGACATCGTAGCATTTTCGCTATAACTTTTCTCTGCGACATTTCAGAAGCGAAAAAAAAAAACTTATTTGAGAAAAAATCACACTGAACCTCAGGTCCGAATTTTAGAGCTTGTATCGCTATATTCTTGAAGATATGATCTGAGGAAGTTAGGGTTTTTGCAGACCCCCGAATTACATTTCAAACAGGTCACCTTGGGAAAAGCATCATAACTTTCACTATGAATATCAGATTGAATTTTTGTAAGAAATTATAGAAAGAGGACAGACTGTAGTTTTTGTGAGTATCATTTTTAGAACCTAAGGTTGAAACACTGAGACGTGGCACTCCATACAAGTTCTCTCTACTGAACTAGTCTATAATCAGGTCACCATGGGAGATTTGGCATAACTCTTCCTAGGAGAATCCAATCTTGATCAGACTTGTGGGGCTAGAAAGAGGACTCAAAGGGCTACCAGAGGACGAGATTTTAGATATTTGAGATCCATGACTACAGAGATACAATAGATTCAATATCGAGATCTTATAAAGTGAAAAAAAAAGGTGTGTAATTTTTTTTTATTTTTCATAAGATTGGTTGAAAAAATTAGTTTGGAGGAATTCAAAGGGAATATTGAAGAATTATTAGCATTAATTAATGCCCCGAAGAAAGAAAATGGAAACACCTATTAAGCATCATGAAAGCTCTAGCATGACTTGTGAAGAAGAGGGAGAAATGCAACATGATATATCAAAATTACAAGACCATGTACAACAAATTTCACTCTTACTAAAGGTAAGTGAAGCCAAGATGAATGGCATGGAAGCTAATATGAATGGCATGCAAGTTAAGAAGAATGGCATGGAAGCGAAGATGAATGGCATGGATGATAAGATGGAAGAATTGAAGATAAATTTAAATGAGTTGCTACAAGAAATGGTCAGTAATGTTGAAAGGGTAGTAAAGGAAACTCATGATGAGAATAAAAGAACTATTAATCATGATTTCATAGACTCTAGTGTTGGATTGAAGATCCACCAGATTCCAAAAATCGATATGAGGAAGTTTGATGGCAAGGATCCCACAACATGGATACTACAGATGGAGCAATTTTCCGATCTCCATAATGTGAAAAAAACACAAAAGGTACGTATTGCAACTTTATATTTGAAACCAAATGAGTTTGTATGGTATCGCGGGTTTTTATTTCATAAACAAATTGTCACTTGGGCAATTTTTACGAAAGAAATGATAGCACATTATGAGGATACAAAAAGCAACACTTTTTTTTAGCCAATTGATAAGTCTCAAACAAAAGGGATCAATGATGGAGCACATTGATGAATTCCAAAAATTGAACATAAAAGTAAAAGATATTCCAGAGGAGCATAGGATTTATGTGTTCAAAGGGACTTTAAAGGATAATATCCAACACGAGGTTTGCCTTTGGGAACCTGATTCATTGGAGAAGACATTCAGGTTAGCAAGAAAAATGGTAAGCAAAATTATGGAAACCAGGAAGCCTACCACTCACAACTATAAAGATGGAATTGTTTCTTCCCCTAGCCTTCCACAACCTATAAGGTTGACACCACAAAAATTGGAAGAAAAAAGAGCAAAAGGGCTTTGTTATAGTTGTGATAGAAAATACACTAAAGGTCATAAGTGTGTCGAGAAGAAATTATTCTACATAGATTGTGAAGAGGAGGAAGAAAAGGAACAAGAAATGTCAAAAGAAGAGGATACACTCCAGGAACAAACCCTAGATAAAGAAGAAATAAATCCGACCATATCTTCTAATGCATTGGCTGGAATTACCACTCCTGAAATATGAAGATAGAAGGACATATCAAGGAGAAAAAGGTAATAGTGTTGATTGATTCAGGAAGTACCCATAATTTTATTCATTGTGAGATAGCAAAAGAATGGAATTACTTCCTATATCTAGCACCAGAGTGTCAAGTGATGGTTGCAAGTGGACAAACCATAAATTTCTTTGGAAAGTGCCACAATATCAAGATATCCATGGTTGAATATGTATTGAATAAACCAATGCTTTCCATTCAAATGGGTGGTGCTGATGTTGTACTAGAAGTCCAATGGATACAATCCTTGGGTACAATAGCTTTTAATTTTCAAGAACTTTTCATGAAATTTTCTATGGAAGGAAAGGAATTTGAATTAAGGGGTATTGCAGGGAAGCCAGGAAAGATAATCAACTCTAATGGTATGACAAAGCTTCTAAAAAAGGAACAACGAGGTGTAATTGCACAATTATGTTCACTAGATGTTTCCACATTGAAATCATCTATTTCTCCAGATCTCCAAAAAGTCTTAGACAATCATTCCATGGTATTTGAGACTCCCAAAGATCTCCCACCTATTCGTGATCAGGATCATGTTATTCATTTGACTCTAGGAAGTGTTCCTCCAAACATCAGGCCGTACATATATCCCTATGCCCCAAAGAGTTAAATTGAACGTATGGTTGCAGAAGTGCTAGAGGGTGGTATAATTCAACCTAGTCAAAGTTCTTTCTCTGCTCCAGTAGTATTGGTGAACAAGAAGGATGGATCATGGTGCATGTTTCCAGATTATAGGGAGCTCAACAAGCTCACTATTAAAGATAAATTTCCCATTCCTACCATTGATGAATTATTGGAGGAGTTGCATGGATCAATTTACTTCACCAAGTTGGATCTTCTTTCAGGATATCATCAAATCATAATGAAGACTGAAGACATTCCAAAAATAACATTTAGAACTCATGAGGGCCATTATGAATTTTTGGTGATGCTTTTTGGCCTTACCAATGCACCTTCTACATTTCAAGGTTTGATTCAAACCCTTCCTTAGAAAATTTGTGTTAGTATTTTTTGATGATATACTAATCTACAACAAATCTTGGAAGGATCATGTTGAACATGTTGACAGGGTGTTACAACTATTGGAGGAGAAACAGTTATATGCAAAAAACTCCAAATTTCTCTTTGGAGTACAAGAGGTGGAATATATAGGTGATACTATATCTCATGAAGGTGTTAAGGTAGACCCTAGCAAAATTAAAGCCATTAAGGAATGGAAAATCCCAACATCCATAAAGCATCTACAAGGATTTCTCGGGTTGACAGGGTATTATCGCAAGTTTGTTAAGAATTATGGGAGAATAGCAGCACCTCTAACAACATTATTGAAGAAAGATGCATTTTCATGGACTCCAGAAGCAACAAAGGCCTTGGAACATCTTAAAGAGGAAATGTGCAAGAACCGGTCTTAGGTACACCAGACTTCACAAAAACCTTTATTGTTGAATGTGATGCTTCAGGAAATGGAATTGGTGTTGTTTTAATGCAAGTTTAAAGACCCATTTCTTTTGGAAGTCATCTAATCAAGGGAAAGTATTTACACAAAGCTATTTATGAGAAGGAAATGTTGGAAATATTACATGCACTTAAGAAATGGCAACCCTACCTAATGAGAAGACACTTCAAGGTAAACACAGATCATGATAGCCTTAAATACTTTTTAGAACAAAAATTATCCTCTGAAGAGCAACAAAAATGGGTCACAAAGATGTTGGGTTATGACTTTGAAATCATATACAAAAAAGGGAAGAAAAATGTTGTGGCAGATGTACTCTCAAGAAAGGATGAGGATGTTGAAGAATTTTTGTGTGCCATTTCTATTATCCAACTAGATTGGCTAAACAAAGCAAGGGAGGAATGGAAGAATGACAAAGAATTGTGGGCCATATTCGAAAAATACAACAAGATTCTAATACGTCTGATACATTTAGCTTGAAAAATGATTCGTTATGGTAAAAAGATCATTTATACCTCTGTAAAAATTCCCAACTCAAACAAAAGATTCTTATGCAATTGCACACTTCTCGCTTAGGGGGGCACTTAGGATTTTTAAAAACTTACCACAAGATTAAGAAGGAAATTTTTTGGGATGTCCTTAAATCGAATATTCAAAAGTTTTTGGCAGAATGTTTGGTTTGCCAAAAAAATAAATTTGAAATAGTTAAGACCCTAGGCCTATTATATCCTTTATCGATTCCAAGCAAACGTTGGGAGGAGGTTTCAATGGATTTTATCACAGGTTTACCCAAGTCTGAAGGGAAGAGTGTCATCATGGTGGTAGTTGATAGACTTACCAAGTATGCACACTTTTGTGCATTATCACATCCATTTAAAGCCACTACAGTTTCTACTACATTTATGGAAAGAATTCAAAAAGCTACATGGAAACCCAAAGATTATTGTAAGTGACAGAGATTCCATTTTCACTAGAAAATTTTCAACAGAATTATTTTCTTTTCTTGGTACTCAGTTAACTCATAGCTCATCTTATCATCCTCAATCTGATGGGCAAATTGAGATAGTAAGCAAATGTTTGGAAGAATATCTTTGTTGCTTTGTATCTGATAAACATACATAATGGGTCAAATGGTTGCTTCTGGCTGAATGGTAGTATAACACTTCCTTCCATACTGCAACAAAAATGACCCCATTTATGGCACTTTATGGATATCAACCACCATCCATCACATCATATTTAAGAGAAAATTCTAAGGTTCAAGTAGTGGAACATTACATTGAGCATCAACAACAAGTTCTCCAACTCTTAAAGGATAACCTCATGTTGTTGCCGAATATAATGAAACAATGGGCAGATCAACATTGTAGTGAAATAAGTTTTGATGTAAGTGACTGGGTATTTCTACTGCTACAGCCATATAAACAAATGTGCCTCAAGCAAGCTAAGAAGGATATAAATTATCACCAAAGTATTATGGTCTGTACAAGGTGTTGCAAAAGATTGGTACTATGGCATACAAATTGGACCTTCCTGCTGCTTCTCGAGTGCACCCAGTTTTCCATGTTTCATGTTTAAAGAATGTTATAGGTGACAAGCTCCCAGTTCAAACAATATTGCCAAAACTTGACAAGGAAGGAAAAATTATATTGCAACCGTAAGCAGTCACAGAAACAAGAACTCGACAGCTACGAAATCGATCAATTTCAGAGTATCTCATCAAGTGGAAGAACTTATCCACTGAAGATTCCACATGGGAGAATGAGAATTTTATACAGAAGCATCCAGAACTACTCAAGTGTTGAGGACAACACTTTTTTGAAGGAGAGGGGCATGTTAGGTCCCTATAATACTAGTGATTCCCCTTTTACTCTTGTAGACTTATCCCTTATTAATATTGTTGTGCCCCTATTGTCCCCATATTGTTATTATTGTGCCCCATAGAATCCCTCTATTGTTATTTTTGTGCCTTTATATTATTATTGTTAGGTCAGCTTGGTTATATTGTGGCCCCTTAGACTCTATATATAAAGGAGGTTTTGTCATTTGAATCATCTAAGAATTGTTTATTTCTGTAATGTAAAGGAGGTTTCCCCCTCAAAGAGGCTTTTTTCTAAGGCGTTGATCTATCTTTTCTATCTTTTTGTGAGCTGGTTTCCTAACATTCAAAATAAGTGTGATATTTTTTATTGAAACATAGAAGTCGAGCTAAAGTCGATAATGGCACTCCATTTAAATAAGAAGCAATAAGATAGTAATGCGAAAAAAATACATTATTAATGCTAAAATAAGAGATATTATTAATACTTTGTGTTATCTAAAGTGGCGAGTCCATCATATGTGAGATAGGAGCATTCTGCAACATCTAGGATATCATAACCATAGTGTTAGTAACAATAATGGAGATCGAAATTGTTCTTAGAGTGGTTGGTTATAAAAGGAGTCGAAATGGGTATATAATAAATATGGATTAGCACAGATAAAACATGGAATTTAGACACAAAGGAGTTCTCCAACACGAGGAAATAAATCCTTATAGATATTGAAACACTATGGAGAAAGTAACTCATACATTCTTAAGTGTAATAAAGGAAAAATGTTAACCCATTACTACCCTATAACAGATGGAGCTGATATATTCCTCTTATATATGCATTGTATATAGAAAATCATTAAGAGCCATCTCCTAAGGGAAAAGTGAGAATAAGATATTTCCCAAGGGATTTTGAAACCATATATGCCTTGTAATAGGTAAATGGAACATAAGTGTAGCTATATAAATATAAACGAACTTTTATATATATATGAACTAGCTGGGAAAATTTGTGGACATACTAATATTCAGATTGTGAGAGATTTTTCAGCAAAAATCACATGGAGTATCATTTTTCGACGCGTTTCGAACCAACTAGTGTGGTTCATCGTCAGGACAAGTTGAAGAAACAGATCCAGCTTAGCATGATAAATAGCCTGAGCAGAGTCTCCAACAGCTAGATTGATTAACGACTAATTTTGACCTTAGGAGCCAGGTCAAAATTATAATTTATTAATTTAATATTTTTACTATTTTTATTATTATTTTTCTATGGAAATAAGTTAAATTAGGTAAATGGTTGGTTTTAAAAAGGAATTTATTTATAAAAAATAATAAATATAATTATAATACTAGGTTATTAAAAGTTAGGATTAATCATTTCAATTGTTGATTTGAAAAGAAAAGAAAATTTATTTATTTATTTAAATTATTTAATAATTAATATTGGTATTATACATATATATAAATATTTTTATACTTGAAATCATAATAATAGGTTGACGAGTATTTTTATTCAATCATAATTTAATGGTTAGTTTATTCAAAAGATGTTACGTTAGTTAGAAAATTAGTTAAAAATAATTAGATTAGAATTTCAACGTAAAATTAGTTATATAAAGGACCTTAAGGTAATGTAAAATATATATAAAATTAATTGAAAAGGGAGCTGATCTCTAAGTACTATCAAAGTTAACAGCAAATTGGAAAAAAAAGTAATATTAAAATTTTTAAAATAAATAAAAGGGAACAATAATTAAATAATATTAAATAAATACAAATCAGTTCAAAATAATGTCACTTAAAAAAAATAAAAAAAAATAAATAAATTAAAAAATAATAATAATAAAAATAAATAAATAAAAATAAAAATAAAAAAATAAAAAAATATAAATAAAGAAATATAAATAATAAATAAATAAATAAGTAAAAATGAAATAAAGTAATAATAATTAAAAATAAAGATAAAAGAAAAAAAAAAAAAAAAAAAACCTAAAGAGGAGGGCGGAAAAACGACTAGGATGAGAGTGCAGGGACCCAACACCTACTGACTTTCCAACCATCCTCTCTATTGAGATTGCTTGGTCTCTTTTCAATCTCAAGCGCTTCCCTAAATTTTCGATGATGGAAATGCGAGACCTTAGCAATAACACTAGCTTCCTCAATACAAACATGATGATTGGTTTTCTCAGCACGTTCAGCTAAAACGGAAGACTTAGCTCTCCTATGCCTAAGATCTGTTGCGTGCTCGCTAATCCTTTGATTAATGGAGTGACCAGTCTCCCCAATATAGGGGGTCCCACAGGAACAAGGGATCAAATAAATGCCCTTCATATCCTTAGGGTCGATCGGATCCTTCACAGATTTGAGGGACATACGAATGGTGTTCAGGGGCCTAAAGGTCACAGGGATACTATGCTTCCTGAGAATCCTTCCAATTCTATCGGTGGTCCCCTGAACATACGGAAGATGGACACCAGGAATTTGCTCTTTCGGTTCTCTTTTAGACAGAGAATTCTTGGAAGCTTTAAGGAAAGCCCTCTGACCCATGTATCTACTATAACCACTCTCAACAAAGACATCAAGAAAATGGGATTTTTCTTTCTAAAAGCTCTTCTTGTCCGAGATCCTCAGGGCCCGAGTAGCAAGGGTATTGAGAACACCCATCTTTTGAGCCAGGAAATGGTGGGAACTGGCATGAAGATACTGTTCCGTATGAGTTTTCTTTCGAAAAACTTGATGGGCGAGGGAACCGTCACTATTCTTCGAAATAAGAATATCAAGGAATGGAAGGCATCCATCAACCTCCTGCTCCTTAGTGAACTTAATGGCTGAGGATTGCTTGTTGAGATGATCAAAGAAGAGATCAAGCTCATCCTGGCCATGAGACCAAATGACATTGGTGTCATCCACATACCTTCTCCACAGTTTGGGCAAGAGCCGGGAAGAGTTCAGAGCCTTGGACTCAAAATCATCCATAAACAGGTTCGCAACAACAGGGGAAAGGGGTGAGCCCATCGCAACCCCACAGGTCTGCTCGAAGAATTCTCCCTCAAAACTGCAGAAAGTGGAAGTGAGACAGATCTCAACCAACCTGGCCGTGTCAGGATCTGTTAGGCGGTTGATCACATCCAAGGCCTCATTAATAGGGATGCAAGTGAACAGGGAGACAACATCAAAACTAACAAGAATGTCCCCAGGATCAAGCTTAATGTCCTTTAGTTCTTCAATAAAGGAAGCATAGTCTTTTACGAAGGACTCCGTACGACCAACTAAGGGCTTAAGCTTTAACGCAAGAAACTTCGCAAGAAGGTAGGTAGGGCCTCCAATGGTGTTGACGATGGGCCTTAAGGGCACACCTTCCTTGTGAATCTTGGGGAGGCCATAGATTCTGGGGGTAATAGGGCTGCTTTCAATGAGCTTATGGTGCAAGGAACTCAATGAGCCAATGGATTTAATGGCCACAACCACATTTTGAGCCACCTTCTTCAAAGGATTTTTGGGAAGCTTTTTGTAGCTACCACTATTATGAAGATGATCCAACATCTTGCTGTGGTAATCATACTTGTTAAGAATGACAGCAGCCCCACCCTTGTCTGCCTTAAGAACAATGATATCCTTGTTCTGGTTTAAGGATCTGAGAGCTAAAGATTCTTCCTTGCTGATGTTACTCTTAGGCGGCTTAGCCTTTCTCAAGGCAACTGCACAATCTTGCCTAATAGTATCTTTGATCCTATCAGGTAAACTTCAGATCCCAAACTCAATATCACAGATAATGTCCTCCACAGGGATTTTTCTAGGGGCTAAGGCAAAATTTAAACCCTTGCCCAAAACTTCAAAAACAGAAGGGGGAAAAACAAAACTGGAAATATTAATAACTTTGTTACTAGAAGGAGAAATACTAGCAGCCCTTTTATTCCTATTATTTATCAAGAAGCTTCTGTTAGTCTTGTCCATCCAGTTATTATTAAAAATATTATCATTATTGATATCATTATTACTAAAATGAGTATTATCACAATAACTATTATAATTATTATTATAAGTAATAATGTCACTTTTATTATTCATATTGTTATTATGATTCATAACACCATTGTTACGATTCTTAATGAATTTACCATTATTATAAGTGTTATTATTATTATCATCCTTAATAAAGTTATTACCAAAACGTTCATTACATTTTATGTCACTATTATAATTCTTATTGCATATATTAAAATTCTTATCAATATTAAATAATTTATCATTATCATGAGTGTTATTAATAACATTGTTATCCTTAATAATATTAATATCTTTAATCATCACGCATTCATTACAGTCACTATTATAATTCTTATTAGGTATATTAAAATTCTTATCAATATCATCATTATGAGTGCTATTCATATCTTTGTTATCCTTAATAACATTAATATCTTTAATCATCACGCGTTCATTACTGTTATTATAACTCTTATAATAAGAGTTGCTCCGCTTATTTATGAAATTAAGATTCCTTTCAACGAAACCAGCACTGTCCTCAGGCGAAGCAACCCCCGTGGGATCTCCACAATTGAACGAAGAGCCGGGGACGGGGAAGGGGATCGAATCATCGAAAGCCTCTCCTTTGCTGGCTCCATCAAACCTACTAACGCTTACTGGGAACACGATTTTACCAGGTGACGGGGACGAGGAATTACCCAATGGCGACCTCGAATCAAAAAGCACCACGTTAACCAAACTCAACCGGTTTGGGGAGGCGGAGGATGCGTCGGTCGATATCGCAGTTGGATCTGAAACATCGAAATCAGGCACAACACCACAGCTGCTACCTAAAGAAACGTGTTTAGGATCCCCGGCAACAGGATCGAAGCATTTCCCCGTAACGCAGGTCCCAGGAATAACGCTACCCTGAGAGACAAACATTATTTCATGCTCTGCGCAGAGAAGACCCTGCTTACTCCCATCCGATAAGACAGAACCTATTGCAGCTGAATGCAGGTTTGTAGAGAACGAAACGGCTTCATCAACGTGCGCTGAGGTATCGAGAGATTGGAAACCAGAGACTCCATCTGAGTGGCCAGATAACCAGTCATTCAACGCAGAGATTTGCCCAGATGAGAGACGGCTATGGGAAGCAGCGCCCAAGGCTCTATCAAGAGACTCTGAATTACCAGCTAGTCTTAGAAGCTTAGAAGCTTGCTTTTGCTTCTGAATCTCCTTTAACCGAAGAGACTTCAAAGCAGAACAAGCATCTATTCTGGCCCAAAGGGAGGCTGAAAATAAGTTTCCAAGATCCAGATGCAAATCCAAAAGGACCCGAGAAAGCTGACTCAAGGATCTTCTGACCCTACTAATTTCCGCCCTTATTAATGCCAAACTCGCCTTAAGGAAAACCTGATGGTTTCGTGGAGTGTGAAGGCGGTGCTTAATCTGGGCAAAGATAGGAATGATGGAGGAGTATCTGCAACGTTTAAGAAAAGCTAGATCTGATTTCAACCTTGAAAAGTGCAAGTGAGCCCGTTCAAAACGACGAACCTTGTGTGCGATGGCATCTCCGTGCAGGGATTCAATTATAGAGTTCAGGCTTCTGTGATCCATATCAAGATTGTGAGAGATTTTTCAGGGAAAATCACATGGAGTATCATTTGTCGACGTGTTTCGAACCAACTAGTGTGGTTCATCGTCAGGACAAGTTGAAGAAGCAGATCCAGCTTAGCATGATAAATAGCCTGAGTAGAGTCTCCAACGGCTAGATTGATTAGGTAAAACTAACCATTTACCTAATTTAACTTATTTCCATAGAAAAATAATAATAAAAATAGTAAACATATTAAATTAATAAATTATAATTTTGACCTGGCTCCTAAGGTCAAAATTAGCCGTTAATCAATCTAGCTGTTGGAGACTCTGCTCAGGCTATTTATCATGCTAGGCTGGATCTGTTTCTTCAACTTCTCCTGACGATGAACCACACTAGTTGGTTCGAAACGCGTCGACAAATGATACTCCATGTGATTTTCGCTGAAAAATCTCTCACAATCTTGATATGGATCACAGAAGCCTGAACTCTATAATTGAATCCCTGCACGGAGATGCCATCGCACACAAGGTTCGTCATTTTGAACGGGCTCGCTTGCAGGTTTCAAGGTTGAAATCAGATCTAGCTTTCTTAAACGTTGCAGAGACTCCTCGATCATTCCTATCTTTGTTCGGATTAAGCATCGCCTTCACACTCCATGAAACCATCAGGTTTTCCTTAAGGCGAGTTTGGCATTAATAAGGGCGGAAATCAGTAGGGTCAGAAGATCCTTGGGTCAGCTTTCTCGGGTCCTTTTGGATTTGCATCTGGATCTTGGAAACTTATTTTCGGTTCCCTTTGGGCTAGAATAGATGCCTGTTCTGCTTTGAAGTCTCTTTGGTTAGAGGAGATTCAGAAGCAGAAGCAAGCTTCTAAGTTTCTAAGACTAGCTGGTAATTCAGAGTCTCTTGATAGAGCCATGGGCGCTGCTTCCCATAGCCGTATCTCATCTGGGCAAATCTTTGCGTTGAATGACTGGTTATCTGGCCGCTCAGATGGAGTCTCTGGTTTCCAATCTCTCGATACCTCAGCACACGTTGATGAAGCCGTTTCGTTCTCTACAAACCTGCATTCAGCTGCAATAGGTTCTGTCTTACCGGTTGGGAGTAAGCAGGGTCTTCTCTGCGCAGAGCACGAAATAATGTTTGTCTCTCAGGGCAGCGTTATTCCTGGGACCTGCGTTACGGGGAAATGCTTCGATCCTGTTGCCGGGGATCCTAAACACGTTTCTTTAGGTAGTAGCCTTGGTGTTGTGCCTGATTTCGACGTTTCAGATCCAACTGCGATATCGACCGACGCATCCTCCGCCTCCCCAAACCGGTTGAGTTTGGTTAACGTGGTGCCTTTTGATTCGAGGTCGCCATTGGATAATTCCTCGTCCCCGTCGCCTGGTAAAACCGTGTTCCCGGTAAGCATTAGCAGGTTTGATGCAGCCAGCAAAGGAGAGGCTATCGATGATTCGATCCCCGTCCCCGTCCCCGGCTCTTCGTTCAATTGTGGAGATCCCACGGGGGTTGCTTCGCCTGAGGACAACGCTGGTTTCGTTGATAGGAATCTTAATTTCATAAATAAGCGGAGCAGCTCTTATTATAAGAGTTATAATAACAGTAATGAACGCGTGATGATTAAAGATATTAATGTTATTAAGGATAACAATGATATGAATAGCACTCATAATAATGATATTGATAAGAATTTTAATATACGTAATAAGAATTATAATAGTGACTGTAATGAACGCGTGATGATTAAAGATATTAATGTTATTAAGGATAACAATGTTATTAATAACACTCATGATAATGATAAATTATTTAATATTGATAAGAATTTTAATATACGCAATAAGAATTATAATAGTGACATAAAAAGTAATGAACGTATTGGTAATAACTTTATTAAGGATGATAATAATAATAACACTTATAATAATGGTAAATTCATTAAGAATCGTAATAATGGTGTTATGAATCATAATAACAATATGAATAATAAAAGTGACATTATTACTTACAATAATAATTATAATAGTTATTGTGATAATACTCATTTTAGTAATAATGATATCAATCATGATAATATTTTTAATAATAACTAGATGGACAAGACTAACAGAAGCTTCTTGAAAAATAATAGGAATAAAAGGGCTGCTAGTATTTCTCCTTCTAGTAACAAAGTTATTAATCTTTCCAGTTTTGTTTTTCCCCTTTCTGTTTTTGAAGTTTTGGGCAAGGGTTTAAATTTTGCCTTAGCCCCTAGAAAAATCCCTGTGGAGGACATTATCTGTGATATTGAGTTTGGGATCCGAAGTTTACCTAATAGGATCAAAGATACTATTAGGCAAGATTGTGCAGTTGCCTTGAGAAAGGCTAAGTCGCCTAAGAGTAACATCAGCAAGGATATCAGATCCTTAAACCAGAACAAGGATATCATTGTTCTTAAGGCAGACAAGGGCGGCGCTGCCGTCATTCTTAACAGGGATGATTAACGCAGCAAGATGTTGGATCATCTTCATAATAGTGGTAGCTACAAAAAGCTTCCCAAAAATCCTTTGAAGAAGGTGGCTCGAAATGTGGCTGTGGCCATTAAATCCATTGGCTCGTTGAGTTCCTTGCACCATAAGCTCATTGAAAGCAGCCCTATTACCCCCAGAATCTATGGCCTCCTCAAGATTCACAAGGAAGGTGTGCCCTTAAGGCCCATTGCCAACACCATTGGAGGCCCTACCTACCTTCTTGCGAAGTTCCTTGCGTTAAAGCTTAAGCCCTTAGTTGGTCGTACAGAGTCCTTCGTAAAAGACTCTGCTTCCTTTATTGAAGAACTAAAGGACATTAAGCTTGATCCTGCGGACATTCTTGTTAGTTTTGATGTTGTCTCCCTATTCACTTGCATCCCTATTAATGAGGCCTTGGATGTGATCAACCGCCTAACAGATCCTGACACGGCCAGGTTGGTTGAGATCTGTCTCACTTCCACTTTCTTCAGTTTTGAGGGAGAGTTCTTCGAGCAGACCTGTGGGGTTGCGATGGGCTCACCCCTTTCCCCTATTGTTGCGAACCTATTTATGGAGGATTTTGAGTCCAAGGCTCTGAACTCTTCCCGGCTCTTGCCCAAACTGTGGAGAAGGTATGTGGATGACACCAATGTCATTTGGTCTCATCGCCACGATGAGCTTGATCTCTTCTTTGATCATCTCAACAAGCAATCCTCAGCCATTAAGTTCACTAAGGAGCAGGAAGTTGATGGATGCCTTCCATTCCTTGATATTCTTATTTCGTAGAATAGTGACGGTTCCCTCGCCCATCAAGTTTTTCGAAAGAAAACTCATACGAAACAGTATCTTCATGCCATTTCCCACCTTTTCCTGGCTCAAAAGATGGGTGTTCTCAATACACTTGCTACTCGGGCCCTGAGGATGTCGGACAAGAAGAGCTTTGAGAAATAAAAATCCCATTTGCTTGATGTCTTTGTTGAGAATGGTTATAGTAGATACATGGGTCAGAGGGCTTTCCTTAAAGCTTCCAAGAATTCTCTGTCTAAAAGAGAACCGAAAGAGCGAATTCCTGGTGTCCATCTTCCGTATGTTCAGGGGACCATCGATAGAATTGGAAGGATTCTTAGGAAGCATAGTATCCCTGTGACCTTTAGGCCCCTGAACACCATTCGTATGTCCCTCAAATCTGTGAAGGATCCGATCGACCCTAAGGATATGAAGGGCGTTTATCTGATCCCTTGTTCTTGTGGGACCCCCTATATTGGGGAGACTGGTCGCTCCATTAATCAAAGGATTAGCGAGCACGCAACAGATCTTAGGCATAGGAGAGCTAAGTCTTCCGCTTTAGCTGAACATGCTGAGAAAACCAATCATCATGTTTGTATTGAGGAAGCTAGTGTTATTGCTAAGGTCTCGCATTTCCATCATCGAAAATTTAGGGAAGCGCTTGAGATTGAAAAGAGACCAAGCAATCTCAATAGAGAGGATGCTTGGAAAGTCAGTAGGTGTTGGGTCCCTGCACTCTCGTCCTAGTCGTTTTTCCGCCCTCCTCTTTAGGTTTTTTTTTTTTTTTTTCTAATCTTTATTTTTAATTATTATTACTTTATTTCATTTTTACTTATTTATTTATTTACTTATTTATTTATTATTTATATTTCTTTATTTATATTTTTTATTATTTTATTTATATTTTTATTTATTTATTTTATTATTATTATTTTTTAATCTATTTTTAATTTATTTATTTATTTATTATTTTTTTTTAACTGACATTATTTTGAACTGATTTGTATTTATTTAATATTATTTAATTATTGTTTCGTTTTATTTATTTTAAAAATTTTAATATTACTTTTTTTTCCAATTTGCTGTTAACTTTGATAGTACTTAGAAATCAGCTCCCTTTTCAATTTATTATATATATATTTTACATTACCTTAAGGTCTTTTATATAACTAATTTTACGTTGAAATTCTAATCTAATTATTTTTAAATAATTTTCTAACTAACGTAACATCTTTTGAATAAACTAACCATTAAATTATGATTGAATAAAAATACTCCTCAACCTATTATTATGATTTTAAGTATAAAAATATTTATATATATGTATAATACCAATATTAATTATTAAATAATTTAAATAAATAAATAAATTTTCTTTTCTTTTCAAATCAACCATTGAAATGATTAATCCTAACTTTTAATAACCTAGTATTATAATTATATTTATTAATTTTTATAAATAAATTCCTTTTTAAAACCAACCATTTACCTAATTTAACTTATTTCCATAGAAAAATAATAATAAAAATAAAAATATTAAATTAATAAATTATAATTTTGACGTGGCTCGTAAGGTCAAAATTAGCCGTTAATCAATCTAGCCGTTGGAGACTCTGCTCAGGCTATTTATCATGCTAAGCTCGATCTGTTTCTTCAACTTGTCCCGAGGATGAACCACACTACTTGGTTCGAAACCCGTCGACAAACGATACTCCATGTGACTCTCACAATCTTGATATGGATCATAGAAGCCTGAACTCTATAATACTAATATTAATTTCAGGAAAAAGAAAAATTTGATTATGGAGAGATATGACGTCTAAGTGTTCAATTTTTTTCAGGGATGGTAGCCCTTTTTGGTCAGCATTTTCTTGAGAGAGGAATTTAGGTGATATTTCAGTGTTCTTCGCCATTACAATACGTGAAGGATGAGGATTTGTTTATTATTTCTTTTATAGTTTGTAAATCATTCCAACAGATTTTAGATTGAATTTTTCTTTCTCTTATCAGTTACAGGGTGTAAGAATAATGATCAAGCTTAAGCTTCTTGTCGGAAGCCAATGAGTTAAAATTTTCTGACTGCCCAAGTAACATCTAAAGACTGGTTTAGTTGCTCTACATTTAGTAAATCTATAATTCCTTTTAACGTGTAGTGCAAAGATTAATTATCATTGATGGAAGAACATTAAGTTAAGAGTTGTCCCATTTTGCTTGTTGTCTCATCTTAAATGTTTATACACCAAAGTCAATGGCGAACTCCTCTCTTTTCAGTGTTTTTGGTTTAGGTGAGGTTACAACTAACTCTATTTTGACGAATTTGGGATTACATATACTTTGTTTCCAGTTCTAGGTTTTATTCATTTGGAACATGTTTGTATATCGTTCCTTCTCTTCCATGTTCTTGTGTGGATTTTTCATGGATTTGAATACTATTTGGTACTGAGACATAGATTTTTGAGGTTATACTTCATGTAAAATATTGCAGGCTCAAAGTCGTAGACTCATTTTGCATGGCCATTATAGTTCTTATATTTACATTCTCATTCCTCGAGAAGGCCAGTGAGGATATTATCCAAACGTAAATCTCCCTCCGTAGAGGGTTTTTAACTGAAAATGCAATAGGCTCCGGGATTGCTTCATGATGGCCCTCTAGGGTTTGTATTCAATGGATTTTTTTGGAAATTTCTATTTTCTGTGCTGCATCATTCTTCTGGTAATTATGGATTGATAATTTCCCTACTAGGTGTAGTTGTTTGGTATTAAATTATTACTAGTTATAGCTACGTCCAGTTTCCTGCAATTTTTTTTATTTTTTTATTTTTTATTTTTTTTTATGGTTCTTAAGTCGTCGTGGTGTGATGCACCACAATTATTATTTAGCATAATTCCTCTATAAATGTAATTACAAATTGATATTTGCATCGAAGAAATTTCGACCTCGTATTTTTCTTCTTTGTCAGTCTAATATGTATTTGATCTATGCATAAGACTCTTGTTATATAGGTTATATTACTGGTACTTACTTTTAATTTTAAAGCATCCTTCCTGGGCCTATCTCACTTTCTGACGAGGTTCTAGAAGTCATCGAGGCTATTGGTTATGTTGTCTTGTCCTTGGAACTAAATTGGCTCCATGTACACTTTTGAAACATGTTAACTCATCACAATTCTTCCCTGTAATTATTTTTATTACTTTTATAATTTATCAATTCCTACCTGAACTTTTCTACAAAATCTTGTACATGTTTTACAGTTTGAATTTCATTTACCTGTTTCTTTTATGCATTTATTACCAGTAATATAGGGTAGGCAAGACATGGTATGTCTCGTGTCCAACCATCCACCCTATCCAAATACTTAGGTATAAATTTACATACAGAACAAGGATCGTTTAGTCGATGACTTTGGTCTATTTAACAGAACTAACATGTTCATTAATAGTTTACCTTAATTGAAGATTTACCATCAGAAATTTTCCACATATTTTCATCCTATTAAATTTCGAGAGAGTCTCGAAAGAAATATCTTCATTAATCAGTACCTGTAAAAATAATTTTCTTAAATTACTACCATTCACAACAACAATTTTGTTATGAGAAAAACATATTTGATATTCTTATTTGTTAGGGTTGAAATTTGAACGGAATTCACAAGGGAGAAAGATAACTCCTCACAATGGAGAACATCAACCCCCAGTTCTCCCCCAAGTTAGTTTTCGACTCCCATAACAGTTGCTTTACAATGATCTACCAAGTTTTTATTAAAGGTGTCAAGACTATACAAATCTAGCCCAAGAACTCATAGACTCAACAAGTTTGATTTGGAGATTCCATTGGCCCCAACTAGCTCAAGGATACCCTAACTAGAAGTGTCTTACCTTTCCTTAATAACATCCCTTTGTCTACAATGCTCTAGCAAGGTATGTATAAAGAAATCAAAACTATATAAGTCTAGCCCAACAACTCACACTGATTCAACAAGTTTGACTTAGGAATTCCATTGGCCCTGACCAACTCAACTATACCCTAACTAGAAGTGTCTTGCCTTACCTTAATAGTATCTTGTTGAAGCTAAAGTGTTCTCTCATACCCTCCTTGGATTTTTTGTTTTAACTGAGGTGATTTATCTCTAATGAAGGAAGTAATTATCCTCTAATTGTATGATCCATAAAAGGTTTTCCATTTAGTGTCTTTTCCCTCTGAATTCGAAGACTTTTCATAAACCCTTTCATATGAAATTAAAATAGAATTTAAACCCTTTTATATGAAACTAAAATAGACTTTAAGCATTAATGCTTTCCAGTAGGCTTTCCACATAACCCATAATTTACCAAATCTTTGCAATAAAAGTAAATTAAATATTTAATTTTCATGTAAGAGTATTATTGTATAAAAAGTAATAATAAATGTTTACATTATTAAAAGAAATATATTTAAAAAAATTAAATTATATTGGTAAAGTTTGTGTTAATTAAATATTAAATATTTCTCTTTTATTTTTAAGCGTGATCATAATACTAAACCATAATTAATTAACGAGAAAATATTAAACAAAATTAAAATTAAAAAAATTATTTAGAAAATGTAATATATGTGAAAAAGTTATGTTTATTAAATATTTAGTATTAATTTTTTGATATTAGGAAAGATAAAAATAATGAAAAATAATTAAGGTTAGTATAACTTATAGATAAAATGACATTTTTTCGATTTTTTTTAGTTAATTTTAATAAAAAACTAATGAAGATTTTATCAATTTATGTTTAAGTTATTTAATATGCAGAATTGAGTTTTTGTGTCTATACATTCAGAAATGTATTTTAAATAACAAAAAAATCCCCAAAACAAGTCAATAATTATTTAAAAAACTTTAATAAAAATAAATAAGTAATTATAATTTTAAAATTAAGATACAATAAAATATATTAAATATATATTTTTGGAAAGGAAATCAATACATCGCTTACCTCATTCCATTTAGTTTTTAGGATTGTGAAATACTCCAATACAGTTCCTTTTTTTATGATGGTCGAATTTAATTGAAAAATTTCTTAAATTAAATATCCTATTATATAATATACTCCCTTAATTCAAGTTTAATATGCATACACCATATTTATGGTGGACAAGTTTGGAATGACAAATTCATTAAATTAAATGCCCTACTTTATAACCCACTCACTGAAATCTGTTTTTTAAGACAACAATGAGTAATATATTTTATAAGGCTACAGAAAAGCCGGGAGAGTTACATCATAGCAGAGGCATGTTTTGTTACAGCATAAAGGACACTAGGAGATTCTGACTCCTCTTCACAAAAACTGGCTACCACTAAGATCCTTACAACTTTTCTCCAACTATATATCTTGCATAATTGATCAGAAAGAAGCATAATTTAACAAAATTTGCTCATTCACAATGAAACGTGTCTATTGTAATTTCATACTCCATTTCTTCATTTACATTTCCTTTAGTGGGATGAGGTCTTGCCGTTTGGCTGGTTTGTTGTATATTCTCCCCTTGACAATGAAGTGCACCGATTTTTTCGTTTTGACGTCCCATCTGTTGTTCAAGCGCAATAATTTTGTCACATTTCTCTGCCACCTGGAGAGAAAGCTGACGGACGAGCAACAAGAGGGCATGGCAGTCGACGGTGCTGGCTAGTGGGGAATGCGGCTAGAGAGGGCAGTCTGGGGCGCCTTCTCCTTCGACAGGATGATGAAACATTAATCTCTTGCTGCAGGATCTTTTCCAAGATATATTCCAGACTCCAGTCACGTCCCCAGGGCCCCTAGAGGAATGATGTTGATGGAACATGAGGAAGACATAAGCAAAACTAGCAGAGAAAACTAGACATTTATGATATGAAATGAAAGAGTGGGTTACCAAATTTAGAACCAATTTCCGGGGGAGTTACCACGAGCCCTTAGCTCTGCTGTCGTTCGAGCTGTAAGTCGGCTGGATGGCTAAGTCATTCTGCCTTTCTAAATATTCACCTGTATCTGCTTTAAATTCGACGAGTACTGAAGGTTTTCAGTGATAATCCAGGACGAAGAGGGTAGAACGAGTATATATAACTGATGTTGCCAGCCCAAAACGCCCCAGGTTCCATCTCGAACTTCTCTTTTCATGGGCGAAAGCTCCAAGGGTGGAGAAAGAGAAGCCATGCTTATTGACCCTGCAGAGGAAAGTGCATCCTCGATAGATAAGTAAGCCCCGTGACAAACCAATTTCTGTCCTATATGAATGCACGTAGTGATCGATGATCCTCCCACACACACTCGATCCTTAGGTCACACATTTGATTTGAGATTTAATTTACAGATCCCATCGTGCAAACATATCCAGACTGGAGTACATAAGCGCGCGTGGCCTGCAAGCTAGTCTAACGCCTCCTCCCATTCGGAACAACCGCCATTTGTTTTATTAAATTCACTAATCTAAAAATACAATTGGCCAAAGATGATTCCCGGACATTAGATTATTAAATCTTGCTTTCCCACGATGGTTCTATTGTTTGAATGACCTGTAAACATAGAACGGTGCATATTTATATGTAACCTCATGGAATGGTTTTCCAACTTCTTTCGCCATTGACCTTAGTTTGGCTCCTCGCCAGACCACAGGCTAGATTGGCTTGCGGATCCGTAGTTGAATTCTGTCTCCTTAGAACATGAACGAAAATTTTGTTTCGAAATGATTCCAATAAGCTCGTGATTCTCTGAAATAGGATAATTAGTTCGTTTGTCTTGGAGGTACCTTTTGCAGGAGATGAATGGTTATGCAGACGGTCCTGAAATTACATGTTCTTTGATTAAGATGAGATCTAGAAGCAGAATATACATTTCTGCCATCTTCGATTATTTTATCTAAGCCCCTTGCAAAAATAATTTCTTGTAAAGGATCCCTCCAGTCTTGTTACTGTTGGAATTTTCTGATAAATCCCATAACAAACAGACAAAAATCGCACTTTGTTTTTACACAGAAAAACAGAAAAATTCGCTTGCTGGAAACGGTGTTTCAGCAACACAGTTTTTTTTCAGTTGCTGAAACAGGTGTTTCAGCAACGGTGTTTCAGCAACAGGAAATTTTGTCAGTTGCTGAAACAGGTGTTTCAGCAACGGTGTTTCAGCAACGTAATTTTGACGTCAGGTAATTTTTGAGTTACGACGTGTTTCAGCAACGCTGATCGTCGTGTTTCAGCAACGGTGACGGTATAACAGCAACAAGAAAAATTTAACTTGTATTTATCAAAATAAACTAACTGTTACAGATTTGTCTTCCTCATACAGAGGAAATTTCAAAACTTCTATTGCTGAACATCTACTTCAGAAATTCACTAAGGAACGATTTTGTTCCACACACATGAACATAAAAAACAAATTACATTCAAATTTCTGCACTGCTGTGCATTTCACTCTTCTGAAATTATTCTTCTTCCTCTTCACCCTGCTGCGTGCTTTCCTCTGCTCTGCGTGATTCTTCAGCTGCTGCTGCTGCTTCTTCTAACATTCTAACATTAAAACAGAACTGCTGTGCGGTATTTATATGCTGAAAAATATCTGATTAAAACAATAAACTATTACAAAATATCTTCTAATGTTTATCACTGAATTTATTGCAGCAAGGCGGTGATGCCTTTATCAAAATCAAGTCGGCTGTCTGCAGGGGAAATCAGCTGAAGCTTTAATGCATATTTATGTGCAAAAATATCAAAGGCGACTTTGCTGCACCGAACAGGCTGAAACATTTACTGCAAATCAGATTCATGTACAGCTGTTCATTGTTGCAGTTGGAATTAAATTCCAACACTCCCCCTTAATTTCAACTGCTGCATACCCAAACATTTTCTGAAATGATCAAAACCTTTCTTTGCTAATGGTTTTGTCAAGATGTCTGCAAGCTGATCCTCTGTTCTGCAGTGCTGCAAAACAATCTCACCATTGTTAACCAATTCACGTATGAAGTGATATTTGGTGTCTATGTGCTTTGTTCTTTTATGAAAAACAGAGTTTTTAGACAATGCTATTGCTGAGCTATTGTCATAGTAAATGGTTGTGCCATTTTCTTGTTCATGACACAAATCTTTGAGAACTCTTCTCAGCCATACTGCTTGGCATGCTGCTGCTGTTGCTGCCACATACTCTGCCTCTGCTGTTGATAAAGCCACAACTGGTTGCTTCTTGGAAGCCCATGAGATGGCTCCCGATCCCATATGAAACACATATCCCGATGTGCTTTTCCTATCATCAACACTTCCAGCCCAGTCACTGTCAGTGTAACCTGTCAACATGAAACTTTCAGAAGAGGAGTATAAAATACCAAACCCCTTCGTTCCATTCACATACCTTAGAATTCTCTTGGCTGCCTGCCAATGAGTCTCTTTCGGTCTTTCCATAAATCTGGAGATTAAACTCACAGCGTGCATAATGTCCGGCCTAGTTGCAGTCAAGTACATAAGGCTGCCAACTATGCTCTTGTACAATTTTGGATCAAAATATTTGCTGCTGTCGTCTTTGGTTAATTTCAGCCCCACTACTGTTGGAGTCACAGCAGCCTTGCTGTTCTGCATGTTAAATCTCTTCAAAACAGCTTCTACATATTTATCTTGAGAAATGAAAACACCATTTTCACTTTGGTCTACTTCAATTCCAAGAAAATATCTTAAGAAGCCTAATTCAGTCATTTCAAATTCACTCTTCATGACTGCTTTAAAATCAGCAATGAGAGAAGCATCATTGCTAGTAAAAATCAGATCATCTACATATAAAACAACAATAATAATCTTACCGTCATTATGCTTTATGTAGAGTGTGAGTTCACCATCACACTTATCAAACCCATTCTCAATCAGATAAGCATCAATTCTGCTATACCATGCTCTTGGAGCTTGCTTCAGCCCATAAAGAGCCTTCTTCAGTTTACAAACTTTATGCTCTTGTCCTTCAACTTCATAGCCCGGAGGTTGATCAACATAAACCTCTTCTTTTAACACTCCATTCAGGAATGCAGATTTAACATCCATCTGATAAATCTTCCATTTGTGTTGTGCTGCAATAGACAACACTGTTCTGACTGTTTCCATCCTTGCTACTGGTGCAAAGGTTTCATCATAGTCTCTGCCTTGTTGCTGCTTGTAGCCTTTCACAACAAGCCTTGCTTTGTGCCTGTCAATCTTACCTTCGGCATTACTCTTGGTCTTATAAACCCACTTAACTCCAATGGCATCTTTGCCTTTAGGGAGATCCACTAACTCCCATGTTTTACTCTTCTCTATTGCACCAATTTCTTCATTCATTGCTTCAATCCATTTATCTTCATTTACAGCATCTTCAAAATGGATTGGGTCATCAATATGACAATACAAAGCGAATAATGAATTCAGACCAGTATTGTTACTTACCTCTCCTTGTTCATAAATCTCACTCAGATTTCTGAATCTTGGTCTTCTTGGTGTGCTTGGAGTTCCATCCGAACTTGAGGGTGTATTTGATCCCTGTGCTGTTTCAGCAGTTGCTGTTTGTGGTGTAACAGCAACTGTTCTTCCTTGACTTCTCAAGGCTGTTCGGATTCCAGCTTGTGGTGTGGTTTGTTGTACTTGCTGTGGTGTAGGAGGAGCCACCAAGGAAGGATTATTTGCTGCTGTCCCTTCCTCTTCTTCTTCATGAGACACTATTGTCTTCACATTCACTGTTTTATCCAAGCTTCCATCCCAAGCTTCATCTTCAATGAACTGCACATCTCTGCTTACTATTAACTTCTTGGTGGATGGATTATAGAGTTTATATGCCTTTGACTCATCACAATAGCCAATAAAGACACACTTCTCCCCCTTACTATCAAGCTTTTTCCTTAGCTGATCCGGTACATGTGCATATGCCACACAACCGAATACTCTCATGTGAGTGACAGTTTGCTTTTGACCACTCCATGCCTCTTCTGGTATTCTGTTCATGACAGCTTTAGTTGGGCATCTATTCAAGATGTAAACTGCGCAAGTAACAGCTTCTGCCCAATACTCATACGACAAATGTTTTGCCTTCAGCATACTTCTGACCATGTCAAGAATGGTCCTATTCTTTCTTTCAGCAACACCGTTTTGCTGAGGTGTATACCTTGCTGTGAACTGCTTTTGTATGCCATTTTCTCTGCAAAAACGCAGAAATTCTTGGGAGATGTACTCTCCTCCTCTATCTGTTCTGAGCACTTTGATATAATGCCCACTCTGCTTTTCAACAAGAGTTTTGAAGTGGCGGAATTTCTCAAACACTTCACTCTTCTGTTTCAGCATATACACCCATGTCTTTCTGGTGTAATCATCAATAAAAGTTAAAACATATCTATTTCTAGCAAATGATGGTATTTGCATCGGTCCACACACATCAGAGTGAACTATTTCCAAGGGTGCTTTTGCCCTTATACTCTTTCCTGCTGGAAAACTTTCCTTATGTTGCTTGCCCAAGATGCAGCCTTCACAAAGGCTGTCCGGTTTCTCAATCAACGGCAATCCCTTTACCATGCCCTTTCTGTGCAACAGATTTAGGCCTCCGAAATTGAGATGTCCAAATCTCAAATGCCACAACCAATTCACATCTTTCACCTGTTCTTGAAAGACTTCTTGTGTTACAGCCGCAATAGTTCTGCCTTCCTTCAAATCTGCCCTGAGTTTGAGAGGAAACATTCTATTGCTGGTCATCTGCACCTGTGCAATGATCTTCTTACTTGGAGGTATGTCTCTGATAGTACACAAATCATCTTTGAAGAACACGTTGTAACCTTTGTTCATGATCTGTCCAATGCTCAAAAGATTACATTTCAGACCAGGTACATAGTATACAGCTTGCACAGTCATCTGTTCTCCATTTTTTGCTCGAATATTGACACTGCCCTTACCCTTGACAGTTATCTTATCATCAGTCCCTGTTGTTACCTCAGATTTCACATTTTCATCCAGATTGGAAAACATTTCAATATTTCCAGTCATGTGATTACTACAACCTGAGTCTAAGAACCAAAAATCTTCTTGCTTGTCTTGTGCTATGTTACATGTTAACAGCATATTCTTTGGGTTCTTATCTTCTTCATTTGCAAAATTAACATTCTGCCTATTGTTCATGTCATTTTGTTTTTTCTTGCATTCATTGGCATAGTGTCCAAATTTTTTACAATAATGACATTGGACTTGGGATTTGTCATACCTTTGTCCATGAGCTTGCTGTTTGCTTGAACCTTCAGCTTGGTTCTGATTGCAGCTCCTTCCGCTTGTGCTAGCTGGATAATTTCTGCCTCTGTTTTGGCTTCTTCCACGACCTCTGTAATTTGCTCTGCCTCTACCTCTTCTTTGGCCAAAAGACATCTGAGTCTTGAATGCTTGCTCAAAAGAGAAATCTGTTCTTCTACTCAGTCTGTGTTCATGAGACAATAGAGAAGCACTCAGCTCATCTACCGTGAACTGTGAGAGATCTTTTGTTTCTTCTATTGCCACCACAATAGATTCAAACCTTGAGGGTAAACATCTCAAGATTTTCTCTACAACCCTTCTATCTTCAAGAATCTCACCATGAGATCTTATCTGGGTTATCAATCCAATAACCTGAGTGAAGAATGAATCTATTGTATCAGATTCCTTCATGCTGAGATTTTCAAAGTCTCTCCTCAACATCTGCAACTTTGCAGTCTTCACCTTCTCCATGCCTTGATAGACAGTTTGGAGAATATCCCATGCCTCTTTGGACTTTTTTGCTGCTGCAATCCGCGGAAAAACACTTTCATGTACTGATTGGAAGAGGAAAAAGAGGGCTTTGGCATCCTTCTTTCTGTCACCCTTCAATTGGTCTCTTTCTGCTGCTGTCAAAGCAGCCAGTGCTGTTGCATCTGCAGGTTCAGCATAACCTGTTTCAACCAGCTCCCATATTCCTTGAGAAGCAAACAATGCTTTCATTGTTATGGACCAATAACTGTAATTTTTCCCATTAAACTGAGGCAGTTGGGGATTTGTCAAACCTGTTCCAGTATCTGCCATCTTAACCTGTACTGGTAAAGAAAAGATACTGACTGTATTTTTTTTAAAAACAAGCAAAAACTTTCTCTGCTGAAAAATCTGCTCAACAAACTTCTTACAGCTCCTACAGTGAAAAACAATCTCTGTTTTTGACTCACTGAGTGCCTAGACTAGCTCTGATACCATGTTGGAATTTTCTGATAAATCCCATAACAAACAGACAAAAATCGCACTCTGTTTTTACACAGAAAAACAGAAAAATTCGCTTGCTGGAAACGGTGTTTCAGCAACACAGTTTTTTTTCAGTTGCTGAAACAGGTGTTTCAGCAACGGTGTTTCAGCAACAGGAAATTTTGTCAGTTGCTGAAACAGGTGTTTCAGCAACGGTGTTTCAGCAACGTAATTTTGACGTCAGGTAATTTTTGAGTTACGACGTGTTTCAGCAACGCTGATCGTCGTGTTTCAGCAACGGTGACGGTATAACAGCAACAAGAAAAATTTAACTTGTATTTATCAAAATAAACTAACTGTTACAGATTTGTCTTCCTCATACAGAGGGAATTTCAAAACTTCTATTGCTGAACATCTACTTCAGAAATTCACTAAGGAACGATTCTGTTCCACACAGATGAACATAAAAAACAAATTACATTCAAATTTCTGCACTGCTGTGCATTTCACTCTTCTGAAATTATTCTTCTTCCTCTTCACCCTGCTGCGTGCTTTCCTCTGCTCTACGTGATTCTTCAGCTGCTGCTGCTGCTTCTTCTAACATTCTAACATTAAAACAGAACTGCTGTGCGGTATTTATATGCTGAAAAATATCTGATTAAAACAATAAACTATTACAAAATATCTTCTAATGTTTATCACTGAATTTATTGCAGCAAGGCGGTGATGCCTTTATCAAAATCAAGTCGGCTGTCTGCAGGGGAAATCAGCTGAAGCTTTAATGCATATTTATGTGCAAAAATATCAAAGGCGACTTTGCTGCACCGAACAGGCTGAAACATTTACTACAAATCAGATTCATGTACAGCTGTTCATTGTTGCAGTTGGAATTAAATTCCAACAGTTACCCCTATCTTAATTGAATGTTAATATAGTATAATTTTTTTAAATTAAATGCCTTATTATATAACCCACTAACTTAATTCAATTTTATTGTAAACTATATTTAATCTGATTTAAGTTAAATGAAATATCCCTATCGTAAATACTCATGTAAAAACTTAAGTAAAATAAAATATTCATAAATAATGAATTTTATCTTTAACCATTTTAGTTAGGGTTCATTTATTGATAACCGCCCTATCACGAAGGGGAGAGGAAAATATAATAGAGGCGGAGGCAAAACGCATGGGAAAAAGTTGAATGGGTAAGTGAAAATGGCAGCAGAAGAGTTGAATGAGGTTCATGTCGAGGATAGACAGCTTAACTCCATGAGAGTTCACGATGGTTCGAACACTGCTGTACGAGATCTCTTACGAAGAGGGGAACACAATCTGTGGGCATGATGGGGCCGGGGGTTTCATGCTAGCCTGGCACACGAGTATAAATTCATGAGAGAATTCACTGTGCCTGCTGACTGCAATGTAGAGCCCATTTCTACTACCTATCAAGATGGGGTGCTGACTGTTATAGTTCCCAAGCTTCTTCCACCGGAACCGAAGAAACCTAAGACTATTGTAAGGCACAGTGTTTTTACACCATTAGATAAGTAGCTGCATTCCTTATAGAGAAGAATAAGTTGTTTTTTGGATTGTTGGAAAATATTATGTTAATGCATGCAGTAAAAGATTGAATATTTTATATGTTTTCTTGGTGAAGAAAACATGTTAATGCATGCAGTTAATGATTGAATATTTTATATGTTTTCTTGGTAAAAAAAGTATTTTAATGCATGATTGATTATTTTATATGTTTTTTTGGTAAAGAAAACATGTTAATGCATGTAGTGAAAGATTAAATATTTTATATGTTTTCTTGGTGAAGAAAACATGTTAATGCATGCAGTTAAAGATTAAATATTTTATATGTTTTCTTGGTGAAGAAAACATGTTAATGCATGCAGTAAAAGATTGAATATTTTATATGTTTTCTTGGTAAAGAAAAGTATTTTAATGCATGCAGTAAAAGATGATTATTTTATATGTTTTCTTGGTAAAGAAAATATGTTAATGCATGCAGTAAAAGATTGAATATTTTATATGTTTTCTTGGTAAAGAAAGTATTTTAATGAATGCATATAAAAGAAATAGCAGTTAAGTTGGATTTTATTGAGAAGGGATATATGCTTTATTGCATTGGGATATTAGCTAATTTCAAAGTTTTTGTGAAATAGTTATGCATTGCATGCATGATAGAAATTGCTAATGATGTGCTTCTAGGCACATAGGTAATCATACTAACTTTCTTGAAGAAAGAGTATGTTTTATATACACATAAATATAGTTTCTTTTTAGGAAAAGAGTGCATTCTTCATGCATGAAAATAATGACTTTATGGGAGATCTCTTGAAAACAAAAATAAAGATTATTTCCTTAGAAGACACATATGAATAGTGTTCATAAAAGAACCAGAATCCATACTTGTTTCATGAAAAGATTATGTGCATTGAAGTAAAAGTAATTGTGTTAGGAAAAACACATGTTGCATGCACATAAAGGTAGCTATTGTGACTGTGGAAGTATTATTTTGTGTGTACGTAGAGCAAGTGATTATGTTAACTTTCTTGAAAATAATATTCTCTTGAAAAGTTTGTCTTGTTAGATGAGTTGTGTCAATTTCTTGATTTTTGGTGCATAAAAGGGTAAGTTAACCTTGTTATTGTATCTTGATAAAGATGGATATCTAATTAATTTCTTGAAAGGGAAGCATGAGAAACCCTCATATAGGAAGATAGAGAAATGAGGTTATAATGACTTGCTTTAAGAAAGAAGTATGTGGTTTGTTGCATGAAATGATGGCAGTACTCTAGTGAAGGGAATATGTGTTGCATACATTAAAGAACGGCTAATATGAAAAGCTATGGTATGCACAAAGAATAGTCATTGTGATATAGAGTTATGTTCTTTGTATGTTAGAGAAACTATGTTGAGTTCTCGAAAAATAACTATGTGAAAATAACACTTGTGCATAAGCATAGAAACAACAGTTTATTACATGTATGAAGATATAACGATTGTGTTATAAATTTTAGTAGAAATAATGGGTTAGATCTCTTAAGGAGAAGTATGCATTAATGTGAATAAACATTGTGGAAGTAAAACAAGTATTCACTTGAACATATGTACTAGTTAATTAGTATGTCATGCTTGCTCATGCACATGAGTATATGTTAAAAGATCACTTTTAGAGGTTGAGTATTGATTGATTAATGTTGTATCTAATCTTGTTAACAAAGCTTGTTGACGTCAACATTGACAAGAAACAAAGGCGGTTGGTGCCAAAGGAAAGAGATGTTTAACATTGTGGCAGGAAAAGGATTAATGCTCCATGCAGATGAGTACGAGCTGCAGAATCATACATTGCTAGAACAATCATGCCACAAGGAATATTGCATGTGGTGGTATGTAAGTAAAGGGTTACATGGAAAATGTATTAGCTTTTAGCTAGTTATGTGACAACTTAATGATAATTCATTGTAATAATTTTATAACAATGGTTAAGGGATGGAATCCCTTATAAGCCATTGAGTGAGGGTTGAAAACCCTCACAAGCATTTAATAATAAGATTAAACGTTTGTTGATTTTCACCCTATGGGATTTCCAGGGTATATCGGTGTTCAATGGTGTGATTTCCTTTTGTGTCAGTTTGATGATGATGAATCCTTGATGATGATGATTCTTTATTTGATGTGATAATCATAATTTCCAAAGTATGTGATTAATTAATATGGTTAAGGAAATCATGAAATGGATGCAAGGATTCATGAGACAGTTTATGTTATTACACTACCATAGTGGTGGTTAATGGTTATGCAACTTACTGTCCTTTATTGAAATTTACTTGATGTACTAATGTACATTATATCTAAAGGTTAATGAAGAATTGTGGAGTTTTTAATTGGATAATTAATTGTGGGTAATTTGTATAAAAAAATTTCTAACTCCCTGCTTTTACATGTGAGGTTACCGGGGTACATTACATTAAATATTAATAATTTTTTTATTATTATTTAATTTTATTAAATATATATAATAATTTAAAATATTAAAAAACATTTTGATGTTTTACCAAATCTAAATTTATCACATATTTTGTTTTTTCTTATCAAACTTTCTAATTTATCTATATTTATTTGGTCAAAAATTTAACATAAATTTGGAATAGTTAAATTAAATATTGTTAATTTCGATTTGATTGTGAGAATATAAAATAAAATAAACATATTACTATTTTTGCAATATTATTTTTAATTAATTTTCAATTTTTTTAATAATTTATTTCCTCGATAAAAAAGAGTACAAAGAAAACTAAAACATCTCACATCAATCTCTCACTAGGAAGTCTGAACCAAATCCAACAAATTGATTCTTCGTAGAAAAGACACGGTCAACCAAGTACAAATTCACTCTATGTAGAAAAGACAGGGTCAACCAAGTGCTAGGCGATCAAAAAGTAAACATAAAGATGAGTACAATGAAAACTAAAACATCCCAGGTCAATCTGTCACTAGGAAGTCTGAACCAAATCCAACAAATTGACTCTCTATAGAAAAGACAAGGTCAACAGAGTACTAGGCGATTGAAAATTAAACATAGAAAACCAGGTACACTATCCAAAATAGTTTTGCTGTAAAGCATCTACAAAATAGGGAACAAAAACCATAAACATGATAAGTAACTAGGAGGAAGGATCTAAATAAGAAATCGCAACCTAGATGGGCCCTTTACAACCATCTTATCATTTCCCCACTGAAGGGGGAATACCAAGATGCTATTTGATTCGCTCCATCCTCTGATCTAAGCCCTCAAATGCTGATGTAAATCCTCAGGGGAGTGAAGGATCTACTGAGTGTGCATTTCTATCACATAGACCAAATGTTAAGAAACTCAACACCAATACCATAATTTGCATGGCAAGATATGCCATAAGGGCCTCCCTCCCGTCGTAGCACATTTCCATTAAATCATTCTAGGGGACATTCCAAGTGGATCACAAAGATGGATATGATTGTAAACACCCATAATTTGATAGCAAATTAGCTATATTATTTCGTGTCTACTGAACATGCATTAGAATCAACAGTGGAATGCGGGAAATCAAAGAATAGGACTATTCCAAAAGGTAATCCAATCTCCAACTTGAGGAAGCCTTACATAGCTCCATACCATTTTAAGTTTTATTCATCATACTTATGACAATTATGGAATTATATTCTACTAGGATCATGGTGAGTCGTAGTGATTGAGCATATTCAAATCCCATACATAGAGTCATTCATTGATTCACATTGTTACTAGTTATTCATATCATCCATAATTATATGAACAATGACAACCCTACTTGATCTTTGATAATACAACTTTATCAATTTGGACAACGGTTAACATTTTAGGCACCATCAAAATTTAAGTTTAGGAAGGAAGGAAGAGGGGGGATTCAGGATGAAAAACTAGGAGTGGAAGGGAGAGGGGAGGGGAAGAAAATGAAGGGCAAAGGCCAAAGGAACTAGGCATGCAAGAGACTTGATTCATGAAAATAAATTTTCAAATTCAGAGGGGACCAGTTGAGAGGGAGTATTCACACCTTGACCTGGTAAGTGATGGGGATCCAAATGGAGTTTGAAGGGATAGAGGAGCCCTTAAGGATTCTACTATTTCATTTTTTCAATATTCCATGTACAGGGAAGCCAAAGGGGAGGATACATATACTATTTTTAATTGGATTGGAAAAATTGTAATATTTGTTGACAAATATAGTCTTTGGAATATGGGTGGGATGCCTATTAGATTGCAAAAAACATTTTACTAGTTTCTTCCATAAGATCCTTGAGAAATTATAACTATTGAAAATATTATCTAGATTCTCTATGTAAATATGACAAAAGGAACAGCTTGAGGGTCCCTAATAATTCCACTTTTGAATATTCTCATACGTTAGCAACCCATTCTAAAGTAGAAGCAAGAGAAGGATAGATGTTTTTGGTTATGCATTTTACTTCTGAATGTTTTCCCAAACTTATTTTGTTTGTGAACATTGGTGTTCTACTTCTAAATTACAGACTTATCTAATGGAGAAGGTTCCTTTTTATTTATTTCCCCAATGTAGTTGATGACCCTTATCTGAAAGGGGGAAACATATATTCAGTATATTTCCCAAGAAAATTTTCCAATCTTCTCCTTCTGAACTTGGGTACAAAATCTTTGGAGGGAGCCGTCATCACTAACGTGAATTGGGGTCCTACTTTGCCTAGAAATCAGATATTACTTTTCTCCCTTGAGCTACCTTATGGTGACTCAACTACTCTAGTTATATTTTGTTCCCCTAATATGTGTAGTTCTACCATGAGTCAGCCCAGAACAAAGTGAAGCACCCATCTTAAACTACCAAAAAGAGTGCTTTTGGATTAAATTCATGCCTTTTTTGGCCATTGTCCAAACAGATGGTCTTGGGACCATGGTATTTAGTTGAATTAATTATTTTTGAGAATTTTTGGGTGTGTACTTACATTTTGAAATTCTTTTCCACAGGTGAAAGTCCCCTTGAATCCATCGTCATGATTGCAAAATTGTACAATCCCAGACCTCCCTTAAGCTTTAGTATACAATGTTTCCCCCTGCTACTAAAGATCATTTCTTTTAAAAGCATGAACCTCCTCATAGGAAATATATATGTATACTATATAATTCATGTAGCATGGAAGATGAAGCCATCATTTATAGACATAGTTATACTAATAGGGCTTTGAACAACACTTTGATAAAAGACAATCTTCCTATAATTTTAAGAGTTTAGAATGTGCATCTTGCTAATTTATTTTGGAATTGTGATGAGGGTTCCTCCTACAGGGTCCATTCAAGGAAGTCATCTGCTAGGGGAATGCTCAGATACTTTTAAGGGAGTTTATATATTTTGAATCCCAAGATTAGAGCCACATGTCACTCATCAAATATTGGAGTGTTAATGAAAAATAATGGAGATTTATGTCTGTTAGTGTTCATGCCTGAAGTAGTTGAGAACGTTTCAAAAATAAGAATATAATATTATGCCTCATGAATTATGGGAGTTCCCATTACCATAGTGTCATATAAAAATTGTTTATGGGTAAGTGAGAGCTCTTCAAAAACTATAAGGTCTTATATCCTTTTTTTTATTGGTTCTTTTAACAAATGACCCAAAACCTCCATTTTTAGGAGAAAGTGGAATGATGATAATAGATGATTGTTCTAAATCCAACAAGTGAAAAATGAAGCTAGAGATTGAGAGCCATTTACAATGATTGAGAAAGTTACTAAGAAAATGAGATTATGAATACATTCTATCCATTCACCTGCAAATCCAAAATCTTGGAGAGCACTACAAATAAATCGCCAATTCTATTGTTGTATACTTTATAGAGATCCATTTTAATCATCATACTAGGATTCCTTATAATTTTAAATGAATGAATAACTTCTTGAGAAGCCATTAAGACATCCCTGATTTGTACACCCTCTACATATATCATCTACTTCAGGCAAATAATCCTTGCAAGAGATGCCTTAAGTCTACTAGATATGATCTTGGTAATGGTTTTCTAAATTGCATCACATAAAGAGATAGGCCTATAGCCATTTGGATCTTCCATGTTTTCTTTTCCTAGGCACCAAGTTTAGAAAGGTAACCTCAAAATCATTAAGAATGGATTGAAACTTTTGGGATTCATAGACAAATTTCCAAAATTCATCCCTTATGATCAACCAACATGTTTGAAGAAAATTAGTAATGAAGTTGTTTGGTCTATGTGATTTATTATTCAATATTATGCTGACTATAACTTCTACTTCCTATGGGGAGATATATTTTAGTGATGATTCATTATTATCAAGTGTTTTTATTACCAAAACATTTATGAGAATATGGTGCATCACCCCAGATTTGTCTTCTAATAGATTTGATAGAATATGTTGGAAGAAATGAGATAGACCCTCTAAGATCTCCTAACAAGTCTCAATTTTCCTCCCTCATGGATTATATATATAATATATCATATTCTAGTGCCTATGTTAGAGCATTGAATTCTTGAAGAACGTTATATTATTTTCTCCTTCTAAGCCATCAAATTTAATATTTCTATTAGCACGTGAGATATTCCTACATCCTATGTTCCTCCAATTATTTTAATGTTATTTCCTCTTCCTTGGTTAAATCATTAGACCTACCAAATAATGTATCCTATCATTGTCTAACTTCCGTTTTTTTTTTCTAATTTACTTTTTTCCTTCAAGATATTCCTAAATTTGTCCTGATTTGAGCCTTTAAGTCTTTATTTTATGTGTCTAAGCTTCTTAGAAAGTATGAACATTTCTAATTCTGTTAGACCTCGTAATTATCCCCACCATTGCTAAATATTAATTTTCAAGTTTGGTTTTCGCATCCAAAATTTCTCAAGGCGACATGATCTATTATGTGGCGAGGACTCTAGATTTATTTTAAGGTAAATGAGCTAGCAATTTAATCCATGATAGGGGACGATTGTAACTTCCAAAAACAAATTCTAACTCATGATTTCCTCATAGATTGGAAATCAATCCAAGTTTAAAGTTATCTTTTGTTTTGATCCACATTGATTACTCCATGTTTAAATTCAATTATTTGTGCTTATATCTATGACATGGTATCAATCTATTGTATCCTAAAATGCAGATCTTTTTCCTCCAACCATAAGATTTCACCTCAATTCTCATCCAAATATTTAATGATGTTAAAATCGCTACTAATAATCCACAAAGAAGGGGAGAGAATTTCATGGACAAGAAATTCAATTGAGGAACAATGGTTTATCTTTGAGCATGATAGTGCCATAAACATTAGATAGATGGAAATAGTATCTTAAACTAACTAGCTAGAAATGTATGGTGATAATATGATATATGGTAAATTTATTAATAACCTTGAGAGCCTCACCATTCCATATGGTAGAGAGACCTTATTATTTCCCTTATGCATATATCACAACTACTCGAAAATTTTCACCCCTTACTCTTATCATATTAATCAATTACTCACTTGAAATTTTTGTTCCTTTAATCATTATTATTAGGGATTTTATCAATACAATTAATCTTTCAGGAGTCACTACCTTCCCTTGTAATCTAGTGACCTCATCTTACATGAGATTATTTTAATCATTAATGTTTGTTGGAGCCATACATGATTTCTATGAATAGCCACCCTCCAATGAGTTCACTGGCATGCCTCCTAGCTCATACAAGGGTTGCAACTTACTCTTCCAGCTACACTCTTTTCCATCTCGATGGGGTTTAAATAGATATTTAAATTAATGCATTTGGACCCAAATTGGCCCAATCCTTGTCGACCCTAAATTCCAATTCAAAACCACATAGAAATATTTCAAATAAGCATGGAACAAAATATCAACCTTATGTTGTCGAAGGGTAAAAGGATATTTATCTTTCCATGCTCTGGGAAATTAATTTAGGTTAAGGGAGTCAAAATTTATGTCTCCAAATTGGTATGGCCCTTGATGGGGCCCTTTGGGCACTAAAGAGAGGAAGACTGACGACAAAGGTCAAAGGTTGTTAGACTCAGGAGGATGTTACGTAGAATGGAAAGGATTAATAAGATAGTGTGGGAGAGGAACATAGGTGGGGGAAGGTGGAATAGAGGATGAATAAGGGACAAGATCCTTCATTTCAAATTCTGGTACTAACTCGGGGCTAGCAGACTCAAAAGTTTCAAGAGAGGTGAGTTGCTCATTTTAGTTGGTAGCAGTTCTCTTTTTCTCTCAAGACTTCAGCTGAGATTATTAAGACTTATGGTTATGGTCCATATGATATATCAAATAAGACCTTCCTTATCATTCCCAAAGATGGAGTAGGGCTTCCTTTTATGGATAAAAAAGGAAAAGTGTGGTAAAAATATCCAAATTGATGGCACTGCCAGCATTTGAATGGAATATGCTCCAAATCTAGAGTCTTCTTCCATAATTCATCCTCGTAATAGGTAATGATATATTGTAGGTAGGGTTCATATATGTTCATATAAAAGAAGATTTCGGCATAAGAAATGTACCTTACTTGCTTCAGACATTTTCAAAAAATGTTTAAAGACATTACTGATTCTAGTGAAGGTTTATTCATGCCAAAACTCGCTTGGTAATGAGTACATCTGAATCCAAACAAGTACTAATATGAAATCCTATTTTTTCTCTACAAAACATCGTCTAAATCCTTTAAAAATATATGGCTTCCTTTGAAAATTTAATTTTGGTCCTCCAGATTATGGAAAATGATAGTAAAAAACCCTTACATCCTAACTCGAGCTTGATTTGACCTTTAGGTGTCCATTTTTTATGGACCTGTTGGTAGACAAATTTCTTCGATGTCTATATGCTGAGAAAGTTCCCAATTAGTAATTGATCATTCATGAATTGTATATTTTCTCCACTTCAATTTAAGCAGACTAGACATTCAGGGTATATTATTGCTTTGGTGGTATAGCTCCTTGGATGTCATTTACTAGAGTCTATTAAATATTGCTATGATTTTGTATTTCTTCATAATATTTTGGTCCCCATGATTGTGGGATGGAGGTAATATGTTGATCTATATTATTTCCTCCCAAAAAAATCATACTATAAGAGACAGTTCTATTCCTTCCATTGGCATTTTCCATAGGAAGAGAATAAGGGAGGAAAATCAAAGTCGTCATATCTAGGGTTTGTAGAAACGTTCAAAAATCCTTCTACTTTATATTCAATCGTAAAGTAAAAATAAAATGAAATTCAATCACTTCTAATTAATATAAATTTTAAATTATATTTCCAGTAAAATTCATGTTATCAAAATTAAGGTAATTTATAATTATATGTATGTTGATGGTGCTGGAAATTTGTCAACAAAGGGGATCTCCCAGATGTGAAGTCCCAACAAGACCTCACACCATTTGGTGTAGGAGTCCCATCCGGTATGAAGGCCCGATTTCCATATACTTAGAGACTTGCCTTAGCTTTATCTGTCATCATATGAGAGTGTTACGCTGGTATATTCAAACAAAGAGGTATGTGTGCCTGGTGAGTGCGTAATGTAACTGTGTCAAAGTTCTCCTACTACAGAGGGGGAGTGTAATGTGAACCTCTAAATGATAGATATTAGTACCACCTAGGAAGAGACACATGCAAACCAGAAAGGCTTTGTCGAGAATCCAATGGAATAGTCCACAAAGGACATGACAATCGTTAAAACCAAAGTACAAGGGAAAAAATCTACACCATCCAACATAATACTCCACATGGATCTGACTGTCGTTATAACCAGTAAATGGGACAGGTCTATCTAATGTCCTGCTGAGTAGTCCACAAGGATGAGACAATAGTGATAAGATATACAGCACATCTTCAACATGTAAGTACTAAAATATAGGGAACAATCGTATTTTTTTTTTTAATACTAAAATACAACCATAATAAAATAACATTGGGAACTCATAAATCATTAAGAAATATATAAAACTTTCCGAAAATTCTCTTTATTGAACATATCATTAAATTTACGTGTTGTTAGCTAAAACCATAATGAAGCCATACAAAAGAATACTATAACAACATAGGTACCGTTCACTAGGAGACACGATTCAAACTTGACTTGTTGCTATTTGCCTTCCTTCGTTTTCGGTTGCCTCCATGTGTGAATGTCGACGTGCTTAATCTGAGTGCAATGACCCATCGGTTGACCTCCTAGCCTACTCCTTGGGTACTCCTCGTAGACCCCTGAGCTGCAATGGGGTTGTAAAATGGAGGAAAGTAATTAGCTGGTATAGGAGAGCATTCCTTGGCTCAAGAGTCCCCTCTCTAAAGTTCTCTACCTCACCAAACCCACTATAGCTCGTAGTCACTACTCTGACATAGTCTCATCCATCCAACAATAAGGTAAAAAACATCATTTCTCCCATGGTTTTCCCCTTCTTTTATAGGAGTCCTCATAGTTCATGCATAATTAATTATTTTTGATAATTCAATAGTTTGATTATTCACCCACCCATGTGTCACTCTCTCATCAAGGATCTCCAAAATTATTTACATAAATTTTAATTTAAAAATAATATTTTTCCTCACCTCAACAAGATTCCTACTTCTTCTCCTAGTTGTCTCTTGATCCCCCCTTTTACTCCTTAATTTGTGTTCATTACTAAATTCAATTAATGAGTCAAGATTTTATCCCCTATAAACTCCCTTATTTAACTCAAATAATGTCCTAGATGGATATTATTATGTTGATTTTTGCCACATGGAGGTTCTCTACATTTCTCTAAAATTCAATTTATTAATCTTATTTTAATTCACCACCCTCTTCTCTTAAATAGGTTTAACTATTTTAGGATTAATCTTTATCCTTAAATTTATGTCCCTCTTCCCATTTTTACTTAATTAAACTACATAATCTACCTAATATTTTCCAACATGGGAAGGGTATAGTTTTTAAGATAAACTATTTTATTTCTTCCTATGATCCTCTTAACCCAAGTTTTATTCTTGATTTAATTACCTCGGTTTCTAACATCATTTTCCCTTGATGTAAATTTACATAGTTTTCATTTCTTGATTTTATTTATTAATTTATTTATTTTTAATGATTCCAAGGGTGCCAAGTTTGGTTGTGCCCTTCAAGAACTTCCCTTGAAGTTCCAAGGGTGCCACACCTAATAGTTTATTTGTGATTCCAAGGGTGACAAGTTGGTCGTTCCCTTTAAGAAATTCCCTTGAAGTTCCAAGGGTGCCATGCCACTTGCCCTTCAAGCATTTAGTGGCTACGAGGGGAAAGTATTGGTGCAATGATAGACACCACTATCATCTCTTTTGTTGCCTACTATAGTGAGACTAATGGTGTCGGGGATCAAGGAATCTACCTTGATGTGCGGCCCCTGGTAAAATCCTCATGAGCGACCCGCCTTTGGGACCTACCCTCATGACATCGCGATCTTCATGGCGAAGCTGTTTAAAACTTTCCAGCCCAAGTCATGGTGGGAGTGCTAATGGGTGAGATCATGAATACTTTCCCACCCCTCCTACACAATTCCATCCAATTGTGTAACCCCATCACCCATATGCGATTCATTCGTCCAAGAAACTAATTTGTGCCTGCAACCACTAACATATAATCATAATATAGATAAACATATATATAGCATGTTTGAAAATTGACTTAGAATTTCAAAGATAAAATAATATAAATTTTCATCAAACTAGGTGTCGTCAACTAGTCATTTGCGAGTGCGTTTGGTGGTTTCCTGCCATACTCAATAATCATTAGTAACAAGGTGTCTCACTGTTAGTCATTGTCATAATAGCATCATTACCATCACCTAGTTATTGTGCAAGTAGGTAACATATGAGACACATCCATCATGGCTATCATCATCATAACATTAATGGAAGCATACATATCCATCAAAGCTATCAACATAATAACATCAATAGAAAACATACCGATCCATAAAATATATCATCATCATGATATCAATAGAGAGCATACATATCCTTTACTGCTATAATCATCATAAATTCAAATAGATAACAAAAATAACCATTTATGCCACAATCATCATAATATCAATAGAGAACATGTGTAACCATTAATGCTATCTTCGTCATAATATCAATGGAGATCATACATAAAAATCACAACAAATAATATCACAACCACTAATAATATAGTCATGTGTTCGGATCCTCAACCTAAGGTCCTCAAAGAATAAAGTATAGGACTTAGGGCTAAATAATTGCTAATGTCATATCACTATTACTCAACTAGAGCTGGGCAATACATACAACCCCTCTTAATAATAGGCTTCATCTCAAAGTCCTTGTAATAGGTAAGGAAAACGGTGATGCATCTCCTCGGTGTCCTCCCCAGTAGCTGAACTGGGACTATAATTATCCCACTATACCTTAACCTTGTCCACTAATAGTCATCTAAGTTGCAAAGTTCACCGGTCTAGTATGTGAAATGGTTCAGTCATCATTGTTCCCTCATCCGAAACTTGCAAATTACCAAATTCATTAACATGTGAAGGATCTAAAATATAATGACACAAAACAAAAATATGAAACACATTAGGCATATGCGCTAAAGATGGAGGTAAGGCAAGCCTATATTCCATTGTACCTTTCTTTTCTAAGATTTCAAAAGGTCCCACAAACCGTGGAGAAAATTTTTCTCCCTTTTTGAATCTTATACAGCTTTTCTGGGGCCTTTCTCTCAGGAATACCCTATCTCCCACTTCATAACTTCGACCTACCCGATGAGCATCAACATAGATCTTTTTTAGGTCTTGTGCTTCTTTTAGCCTTCCTCTAATCATAGTCATTTTTTCTTCCATATCTTGCACCACTTCTGGTGATATTAATACTCGGTCCTTTAGTCGGTCCCAATTGAGAGGTGTTCTGCAAGGTCTTCTATATAAGAACTTAAATGGAACAATCTTGATGGAACTTTGATAACTATTATTGTAAGAAAATTCCACGAGGGGTCAAAACACCTCCCATCTCCTTTGCTGGTCTGTCACATACATTTGAAGCATGTCTTTGAGGATTTGATTAGTCCTTTTTGCCTGCTCATCTATCTCAGGGTGATAAGCAGTGCTAAAGTTCAATTGGGTTCCCAAGACTTCTTGGAAACTAGTCCAAAACCTTCCTATAAACATTGTTCCCCTATTAGATATGATATTCCTAGGCACTCCATGTAATCTCATAATCTCATCAATAAAAAATATGGCTATTTCCGGTGCCTTATATGTAGTCTAAACTGGTATGAAATGGGTGCTCTTGGTCAACGTGTCCACCACTACAAATATGGAATCATGTCTTCTTCAGGTCATTGGTAGTCCCATAATGAACTCCATTGATATAACTTCCCATTTTGATTTTGGTATCTCATGGGGTTGCAATAATCCTACTTGATGTCTGTGTTCAACTTTCACACATTGATAGTCTAAGCATCTTGCTACCAAGTTTATGATGTCCTTTTTCATCCCTTTCCAAAATAAGAGTGGTTTCAAGTCTGCACTCATCCTCTTAACACTAGGGATTTCCATGTATACCGCGTGATGTGCTTCATTCAAGATTAACTGACGTATATCTTCATTCGGTGGTACATATATCCTTCCTTGAAACCATAGTAGCCCATCATTATGAAGGGATTATTCTTCATATTTTGGGACCGTCATTTCAGCCTCCCTCAAACTTTTGCTAACCTCCTAGTACTAGTTGTCTTTAATTTGTAAATCAAGCAATTTCTCCCTCAAATTTGTCTTTAAGGGAATCATTGAAAATATTTGAGGCCTCCTACTTAAAGCATCAACCACCCTATTTACCATTCCTTGTATGTAAGTGATATCAAAATCATATTCACTAATTAGCTCAGACCATCCTCTTTGTCTTACATTTAAGTGGTCTTTAGTGAATATGTGCTGTAGCCCACAATGGTCAATCCTAAGATCAAACTTCCTTACTTGAAGGTAGTGTCTCTAATTAGTGCATAAACAATTGCTGCCATTTCCAGATCATGGGTTACGTAGTTTTATTCGTGGGTTATCAGTTTCCTTGATGCATAAGCAATTACTCTTCCTTCTTGCATCAACAAACAACCAAGCCCTTCCTTGGAAGCATTAGTGCAAACCAAAAATTCTTCTTCCATATCCGACACCTTCAAAATTGGTGTTGTTGTTAATAACTCCTTTAACATTTGGAATTCCTGTTCACATTTTTCAGTCTAAATGAATTTCTTGTTCCTTCTTTGGAGCTCTGTAATGGGGCTTGCTATCTTTGAAAACCCTTCGATAAATCTACAATAATACCCTTCCATGCCCATGAAACTTCGTATTTCATGAACATTTGTTGGTGTTGGCCATTCCATGATGGCCTCGATCTTTCCTGGGTCTACTGTGATACCATCCCCAGAGATAATGTGCCCAAGGTAATGAATCTTGGTTTGGTAAAATAAACACTTTGACAACTTCCCGTATAATTGGTTTTCTCTAAGACATTGTAGAACTATCCTCAAGTGTTCATCATGCTCTTCTAGGGTCTTTGAGTAGATCAAAATTTCATTGATAAAGACTTGTACAAACTTGTCCAAGTAATCTCGAAATATTCCGTTCATCAAACTCATGAAAGCAACTAGGGCATTTGTCAGTCCGAATGGTAAAACTACAAATTCATAATGCCCAAATCTTGTCTTAAAGGCTGTCTTCGAGATATCTTCTTCCCTGATTCTTAACCAATGATATCCCAACCTCAGATCTATCTTTGAAAACATAGTCGCCCACTTCATTTGGTCAAACAAGTCATTTGTCCTTAGCAGAGGGTATTGATTTGTTATCTTCACTTTATTCAACTGGTGGTAGTCAATTCACAGTCGCTAAGACCCATAGAGATATGCTAGCTCGTATGAAACCCAAGTCCAAAAGTTCCTTTAATGGTATCTGCAATTCCTTTAGCTTTGGAGCTGACATACGATAAGGTGCCTTTTCAATAGGCTTAGTGTCTGGTTTAAGGTCGATGGTGAAATCAATTTCCCTTTTTGGGGGTAGCCTAGTGTTATAGACATTTTTAGGCACTGCAACCCCAATAATACATGTCCATAAACCAAGGGCTCCTAAGTCCCTAGAAGTGTTGCTTCACACCCTAAAAGAATAAGGTCAGTTGATTACATCATCTCCAAGAAGTTCTCCACAGAAAACTACTTAGAAGTGGTCAAAGCTGGACCATATAGACTACCCAGTGCAAGGGGTGCAATGCATTCCACCTGCTCAGTGAAAAAGAGTGCCATGCATACTGAAAATACCTTCTGTACGGTGCGATGGGTGAGAGTAGACAAATGGCAGAGACAGTTTGCAAGGTGGACCGTCATGGAATCTTCCAAAAACTTCTCCTGTGACACTTGCCTCTCTGAATTTTCCTAGGGATGAGTAAGAGATCATCAATCTCCAAGTGGAATCAAGAAATATTAGAGAGAGGACACTAATCAAAATCCCAGAAGCTGACTCACCCCCTTGCAATCATCTATATATGGATCCCTCATCCCAGAGATCCAGAGGCTGGAATTTTGTATCTTGTAAGGAAGTGTTGTTGGTTTCTTGGTGGAATATCATAGTGTTGGGTGATCTAAGGTTTTCATGAGGTGAAGAAGGGCTTTCATGCTGGGAGGATGAAGCTGGGTCAGAACAATTGGTTGTTATCCTCTTTGCTATTCTTGATATTAATAAAGCTATTCAAGTTTTCCTCCACATTCTTGTGTGTTTGATGATATATGCATTTATGTGGTCAATATATATCTGGTCCTATATTGTTTATGATTGTAGATCTCTGTTCTTCAATAGTATTATGCTGCTTTGATTCCACAAGTGCTCTTTGAAGCTGGGTAGAAGAGGGAAAAGCGGAAAGGATCTGTCAAAAGGGAGAGGAACTAAGCAAGGAACTAAGCGCAAGACTGAGGTTGGTGTCCTTTGTTCCTCTCTTATCTACTTCTCATAAAGGAAAGCGAAAGTAGCTTTAGTTTGTTTGTTTCTAAGATAGCTACTAGTCTTAGTGGGACTAGTAGCTCCGAGTGGACACTAGATTTCCTGATAACGAAATGGTGACTCCGCTGGGGAGTGAATAGATTGTTTGCTTGTCTATATTTGTTTGTTTCATAAACTTATAGACGGAGCCTGAAGTCAAGCTAGCTAGCCTTCGAACTGCATTTGTTATGCAAGTGCAAAGTAGATCAATGCTGCTTCAGTCTATCTCCAGGTTTTGTTTATAAACTGAACAACCAATTTGCAAACATTGTAATTGCCCTAGTGGTGGCTCTAGTAACCTTGTTAGATCAACCCCTATGATTTATATTTACTGAACATCATTAGCTCGGCCTAAATCCTTGAACTAAGATGCAAACTGATACTCGGAACCAAGTTGAAGTCTCGTCCCTGGACCATTGCACTTTCTCCTCTTGGGAATCTGGATACATTGCACCTCACATGTGCAGTAGGTGCATTGCATGCAATTTCCCTGTGTTGCAGGTGCGCTGATCAGATAAGACCTCTTCTGCTCTTAGATTTTGGTTTATGTGTTCACTCTCTTTAGCTTTATTCAGGAGTTTTGCTATCTATGATCAATATACCACTGTGGAAACTCCCTTCTTTTGCATCATTCCACCTCCATTGTGCGAAGAACTGTGAATGTTTTATGTAGTGTGCGCCATTTTTAGTTCTCTTTTACAAAGTAGTAGCATAATCAAACTGTCGTCTTTTGATTTAAAAGTGTCGCAAGTGTCATTTTCAGTCAAAGAAAAGAATTCTATTTTTATTGATGGTCGATTATACAATTACTCTTGTATTTGATTTGAATTAGTAGTTCTTAAGCGTCGAAAGCAGTTTTCTATTCAAAATAGAAAAGTGTCTTTGTTATCTTCCTTTCATTTTTGAAGAGAAATTTGTTAGTAATGTCGCTTTGAAAAGATAATTCAGATTTGTACTTAGCATTCTTCTTGTCATTCACACATTAAGAAAGCTGAAAACAAATACATGCATGTGCATTTGCATCTAGACTACTTGTTGGTTTGATTTAGGACAATGCATCTATTGTGTGCTCTCTGCTCTATGTTGAAAGAATATCGTCTCTCTTTCTTTAGTAGCTATGATTTTCATTGCAAAAAAGAAGATTAATCAATTGTTTATCATCTTAGATTGCATTTTAGAAATTGTATATCTACATCACACGGTGAACCTGAAAGGCAAATTTCTTAAGAAAGATCAACTGTAAAATAAATTCAATTGTTATCGGGAAATCTAGTGTCATGCAGAGCTGCTAATCCCACTAAGACTGGTAGCTATCTTAGAAACAAACAAACTAAAACTACTTTCATTTTCCTTTATGAGAAGTAGATAAGAGGGGAACAGAGGAGACCAACCTCTGTCTTGCACTTGGTTCCTTGCTTGATTCCTCTCCCTTTTGATAGATCTTTGCCACTCGCTTCCTCGTCTACCCAGCTTCAAAGAGCACCTGTAGAATCAAAGCAGCATAACACTATCCAAGAATAGAGATCTACTATCATAAACAATATAGGACCAGATATATATTGACCACACAAATGCATATATCATCAATCATACAAGAATGTGGAGGAAAACTTGAATAGCTTTATTAATATCAAGAATAGCAAAGAGGATTACAACCAATTGTTCTGACCCAATGTCATCCTCTCAGCAAGAAAGCCCTTCTTCACCTCATGAAAAGCTTAGATCACCCAACACTATGGTGTTACACCAAGAAACTAGCAACACTTCCTTACAAGATACAAAATTCCAGCCTCTAGATCTCTGCGATGAGGGATCCATATATAGATGTTTGCAAGGGGGGTGAGTCAGCTTCTGAGATTTAATTAGTGTTCTCTCTCTGATAGTTCTTGATTCCACTTGGAGATTGATGATCTCTTACTCATCCCTGGGCGAATGCAGAGAGGCAAGTGTCACAGGAGAAGTTTCTGGAAGATTCCATGATCCTCCACCTCGCAAATTGACTCTGCCATTTGTCCATTCTCGCCCATTGTACCCCATAGAAGGGCTTTTTAGTATGCATCACACCTTCCATGTGCATTTAGGTGGGATGCATCGCACTTTGACCATGGAGCAGGTGAGATGGTCCAGTTTTGACCAGTTCTTAGTAGTTTTTCATGGAGAACTTATGGGAGATGATGTAATCAATTGACTTTGTTATCTTAGGGGTTGGAACAACACTTTTAGGGACATAGGAGCCCTTGGTTTATGGACATATATGATTGGGGTTGTAGTGCCCAAAAATGTCTATAACAGTTGCCCCCTAAAGCATGAGGTCGTTAATCTTTTGATGTCGAGTGAAATGCTTTATCATGAGGATCTGAAGTTTTTTCGAGCTGGAAGGTGACCTGTAATAAGATACAATACAATACATTATCTTCATATTATTTTCATGATCTAGCTAAGGCGGGAATTTCCCATGCTCAGCTTTATAAATTCATTTTCATGTACATAAGACAGGCAATCGTCTGTGTGCAGACTGATGATTCTGGTAGAGCCATCATCCATTAGATTGGATGATTATCTGTGTAGTAATGATGTACATTTGATGTCTTTATTTTCCTGAATATACATCACAACCCAGATGGATGAAACTAGATCCGGGGTCTTCAATCTCGTTCGATCTTCACTCAAAGTACAAGTTGATCCATGTGAGAGATGTTCTAGAGTTGAACATGGAAAGACATTGCCTGATTACCAGCCAGTGATGTAAGCTGTTAACAGGCGCGAGAGGAGTCACTGATAATGATGATGACCCTCAAGGTACGACAATACAATTCACATGGTGTGAAAAAGGGACTTGGTGTCGAACACCATGCAAAATCTTTCGGTCGAAGGCCATTGATGTAAACCTGTCGCGGGAAGTGAGAATATTGCCCTTGAGGCATGCAAGCTTCAATGTACTGAAAGGGTTGTTCCTAGATTGACTTCCTGGATAATGAGCTGATGTCGACAAGAAGCGATCCGTCATAGGAGGGCCTTAGTGAATCCCACATCTATGACACGGAACGGAGCAAATGATTTTAATGGAGGTGAAAACTATCTGATGATATAAGGTTCAGGGTGGTGGTCATGAAAGAATGGAGCGTGAATGTATTGCAGTGGATAAGACACAGGTGAATTCTTTGAGTGACTTCTCTTGAACGTATCGGCGACACTGACATGATGGATTGGTAGCGTTAACCCCAAATTTGGATGGTGTGATGGACCAATGGTGATATGACCAGTGAACAGAACAACCCAACCCGACTCGGATGCGGAGCGAAAGTGTCATCTTCAAGAGTGACTTGCTATCAATAAAGTCTCTTCAAGTTTTCTTCCCGATTTTTCCCCAGTCATTGTTGACCAGTACCTCTTTATTTTTGTCAAGCTTGAGGAGGATAACATATGCTTGTTTTATAATTTTCCCTTTGGGCAAACCCATCGCTATGTTTTAACGAGCCTAGCGATAGTGAAACTCGTTCTTGTCGGTATGGACAAGTTTGTTGCTATTCGGTTTTAACGAGTTTAACGACAAAGATAACTCGGTCCTTTTCAATTTTAGAGAGTCTGAAAGGGATGTAAAGAAAAATCCAACAATCCTTTTTCGTCATATAATCCTTAAGTCCGAAAAAGTATAAAAATAATACAAAAGGGATGAATTTTCGGTAATTTTAACGTGCCGAACAAAACAAGCACTCGATCTTTTTGTGTAATAATCCCTCAGGTCCAAAAAGATTAAAATCTAAAGGAGGGATAGCACTTCCGGTCACTTTAACGAGCTGGAGAGGCCAATTACTCGGCAATCTCTTCATATTTTACGAGTTACATGAAAAGAGCTTAAAGGAGACCCATTTTTCGAGGAACGAGTGATAAATTTGGGTAGCAGCTAATTCCAAATAAGGTTTGGAATTTTCCAATCACGGCAGTGTCACAAGGATGGCTAACAGGATCACTCTTCGTAGCTGTTCCTTAAAAAGGGTAAACAATCAAATGGAGGTGAATGATCAGCCAATACAAAGTGGAGGTGATGATGAGAACACAACCAAGGCTTCAAAGGTTGATGATAATGCATTCACGATGGTTATTTACCGGAAATTGTTTCATTTTTTAATGAATGAGCTTAAACTCTAGGGGAAACATTTGCACACTGCTTATGTTTAATTTTTAACGAACTTGAACTCCACATAAAAACTGGTCAATCCAGTCGTATAATAAGGATGTCTCTTCTAAAATGGCATTTTTTCAAAGCTTTGCCCCACATCCTTTCTTTATGCAAGTTAGGAAATGACCAATCCTACGAGTTTAAAGGGTTAGAGGACCTACAAATTTAAAAAATAAATGGATGCTCTTCACTTGCATGCTGAAAGGTTTGCATGCCCTCAGGTATAGTGAAGTAGAGTTTCCCAGGTTACCCCTCAATTTGCAGACAAAACATTTGTTTTATCGGGAAAGGCCTACCTTTTCCAGGTTACCGCTCAATTTGTAGAAAAAACATTTGTTCTATCGACAAAGTCCTACCTTCTAATGGAGGTATCTTATTCTGGTCTAATTTCATAAACCAGTCATATATCCTTTGCGGAAACCTACCATATACCCAAGGTTTTCCTGCCGAAACAGACCAGGGTGCATGCCCCCTGGGTTTTAGTCATGTCCTCCCGAATCACTAGCGCTCATCAGGTGGACGAACTGGGGATTGATGAGACATTCCTTGCGTGAAAAGACCATTCAGGGATGGTATTTTATTATTTGCTATGTGTGAGTCGGGAAATGAAAGCTAGTCTACGAGGTTGACCACTCTTCCTTCATGCGGAAAACACATTATTCTAAAGAGCAAGGAGACAATGGCTCCCATGCAATAAATATAGTCGCGTCCAAGGAGTAGATTATAATCTAGGGCTCCTTGGACTACCATTACATTCATGTGAACGGTTTTCCTTCTCAATGTTATCGGCACATTGGGAAGGATCCCTAACGGTAGACTGATTCCTTTATCAAAGCCTGTTAGATTTCTCATTTTAGGTAGAAGCGATGGCGAACCAAGAACTTCCAAAGAAATTGAGGAAAGGATACTCACAGAAGCACCTTCATCTATGATGGTACCAGCCATGACTATTCTATATATTTGAGCAATGATTCGAAATGGTACACTAGCCGGTAAACGGGGTCTTCCTAGTAGATTCCAATCGAAGGAAACAACTAGGTTTCTTGGAGGTGGGAGTGAATAGACGGTTGGATATGACTCTGACGAACTTCCTTCCTGTGATAAAGGAATGGGTAGACTACCCCCATGTTCATCTGAGTCTGTGTTTACGAAGAGAATTTGAACGGTGTCGTTCTTGTTTTCTTCAGTGACTGTATCATCTGAAGATGGACCTTTTGAAGGCAAGACCGGGTCAACTTCTGCCTCGACCTTTTGACTTTCATTTGGTGTGAATTTAGATGGTTTATCTTCAATGATAGACGCTTTGACTGACCACAATGGCGTGTCAGTCGATTTTCAGCTAGCGATGGACTTGGCAAGAGTTTCTTATATCCAGGAGGGAGTCGTAACGGTGAAACTGGACGATCGTCCAAAAATCTTCTAGATTCATCTAGGAAGGGACAACAGTGGATGGCGTGACCGCCTTCACACAGTTTACAAGGGAATTTACTTTTCCTTTTCTATCCTGACGTTTCGCTTTCACTAGTTGACGGTGTTCTTTCAACATGATCATCAGAGGTTGTTCACACCGGATTGTGCAAATGGGGAGACCAGTCCCTTAAGATCCGAGGAATGCAGGGACAATCTCGATGATAGTGATCTCCTTTGCAAATGAGACATGGAGATTTAGGCTTTGATAGTGCAGTGCGTCGATTTTCACTAGATGATGCCTGGTTGCCCCTTGTCGTCTTTGGCTCCTTCTTCTTCTTCTCTTTCTTCTTCTTCTCCTTTTTCTTCTTAGTTACTTGACTTTTTGCTTCACCAGCTTCATCAAGCGAAGAGGAAGGAGGAGAGGGAGAATTGAACGAAGTAGAAGGTTGGGGGGTAGCTTTGGTACTAGTTGCTTACTTGATTTCTCAGGAATCACATTGTTCTGAACGACAGAGGTCGAGAAGAGCTATACGGGCAGGCCGATTGTCAATCCTGGAAGCGACAATGTGGCCATATGGGGTGCACCAACATCTCCCCAAGAGGAGAAAGGACTAGGATTTCCTCCAAGGGGAAATCCTTGGTTGGTGGATTTCATTTTTCTCAACCTAAGACCAAAGTAGGAAATGTGATATTTATTCCGATTAAAATAAATTTTAGATGCTTTGACACAACTTGTTTTTTCAATTTTTAAGAGTCGAGAAAAAACAAAAGATGACTCTAGTCGCCTTCGATTTTTAATGAGCTTGAAGTGACAAGTGCTCAGATGGACCTTTTCCTTTAAGGAGTTTGAAAAGGAATGAAAGAGACTACTTTGGAAATCTAGACAGAGGGATTATCAAAAAAATCGCAAAACTACAGAATACTTTTTATGGTATGGCAGTCAATCCTCCCGAATGCTGTGTTCAGTGCATTGCGATCGATAGGGTGGCAGACACGGCTTCCTATGGATAAAGGATATAGCCTATTGTGGTCTCCCAATATATACTCAGCGGTATGTGGGAGCACAAGTCCGTATTGGCACTTGTCATCTCAAAGTGGAGGAATCACCCAACCAGCAATGAAGGCAACAGTTACTAGGCTTTACGACACCGGAATACATCTCTAGCCTAGACTTCTAAATGTTGTCCATTAGGTTCCAAAGCATTATTAGATTCATGAAATTTATTTTACTGTTGATCTTGTTTAAGAAATTTTCCTTTCAGGTTCACTGCGTGATGTAGATATACAATTCCTAGAATGCAATCTAAGATGATAAACAATCATTTAATCTTCTTTTTGCAATGAAAATCCTAGCTACTAAAGAAAGAGAGATGATATTCTTTCAACGTAGAGCAGAGAGCACACACTATATGTACTGTCCTAAATGAAACCAACAAACAGTCTAAATGAAAATGCACATGCATGTATTTGTTTTCAACCTTCTTAATGTGTGAATGATAAAAAAAAAGCTAAGCGCAAATCTAAATTATTTTTCAAAGCGACATTACTAACAAGCTTCTTTTCAAGACAAAATGAAGACAATGACGACACTTTGTGATTCAGAATTGAAAACTTGCTTTCGACACTTGAAAAACTACTAATTCAAATCAAATACAAGAGTAACACTATAATCTACTATCAAGAACAATCAGATTCTCTTATGTGACCGAAAACGACACTTGCGACACTTCCAAATCAAGAAACGACAGTTCAATTACGCTACTTCTTTGTAACAGAGAACTGAAAATGGCTTGCAATACATAAAAACATTTACAGTTCTTTGCACAATGGAGGCAGAATAATGGCAAGGAAGGGGGTTTCCAATAGAGGTATACTGACTACAGACAGCAAAACTCCTGAATAGTGCTGAAAAGAGTGAAGAAAAACCAAATTCTGGAGGCAAAATTAGCCTTTTCTGATTAGCACACCTATTACACAGGCATTCTAGTATGCATCCCACCTACAGCACAGGGGAAGCACGATGCATATTGATATCCTTGAAGAGAGTGTGCGATGGTATAGTGCGAGACTTTTGATCCAGTTCCTGATCGCAGTTTGCAGCACAGTTCAAGGATTTAGGCCGAGCAAGTGATAATCAGTAAATAAATCACAGGGGTAGATCTAAGGAGGTTACTAGAGCCACCATAAGGGCAATTAGAGAGTTTGTAAATTGATTGTTCAGTTCATAAACAAAACCCAGAGATAGACTGAAGCAACATTGATCTACTTTGCACTTGCATAGAAAATGTAGTTCGAAGGCTAGCTAGCTTGACTTCAGGCTCCACCTGTAAGTTTATAAAGCAAACAGATATAGACAAAAAAACAATCTATTCGTTCCCCAGTGGAGTCGCCATTTTGTTATCGGGAAATCTAGTGTCTATGCAGAGCTACTAGTCCCACTAAGACTGGTAGCTATCTAGAAACAAACAAACTAAAACTACTTTCATTTTCCTTTATGAGAAGTAGATAAGAGGGGAACAAAGGAGACCAACCTCTGTATTGCGCTTGGTTCCCTGCTTGATTCCTCTCCCTTCTGATATATCTTTGCCACTCGCTTCCTCATCTACCCAGCTTCAAAAAGCACCTGTAGAATCAAAGCAGCATAACACTATCCAAGAACAAAGATCTACTATCATAAACAATATAGGACCAGATATATATTGACCACACAAATGCATATATCATCAATCATACAAGAATGTGGAGGAAAACTTGAATAGCTTTATTAATATCAAGAATAGCAAAGAGGATTACAACCAATTGTTCTGACCCAGCATCATCCTCTCAGCAAGAAAGCCCTTCTTCACCTCATGAAAAGCTTAGATCACCCAACACTATGATGTTACACCAAGAAACCAACAACACTTCCTTACAAGATATAAAATTCCAGCCTCTGGATCTCTGGGATGAGGGATCCATATATATATGTTTGTAAGGGGGGTGAGTCAGCTTCTGAGATTTGATCAGTGTCCTCTCTCTGATAGTTCTTGATACCACTTGGAGATTGATGATCTCTTACTCATCCCTGGGCGAATGCAGAGAGGCAAGTGTCACAGGAGAAGTTTTTGGAAGATTCCATGATCCTCCACCTCGCAAATTGACTCTGCCATTTGTTGACTCTCGCCCATCGCACCCCATAGAAGGGATTTTCAGTATGCATCGCACCTCCCGTGTGCATTTAGCTGGGATGCAACGCACTTGGACCATGGACCAGGTGGGATGGTCCAGTTTTGACCAGTTCTAAGTATTTTTTCATGGAGAACTTCTGGGAGATGATGTAATCAGTAGACTTTGTTCTTTTAGGGGTTGGAACAACACTTTTTGGGACTTAGGAGCCCTTGGTTTATTGACATATATGATTGGGGTTGTAGTGCCCAAAAATGTCTATAACATCAATGAACCTAAAAATGCTTTGGAACCTAACGCACAACATTTAGAAGTCTAGGCTAGAGTCATATTTGGGCGTCGTAAAGCCTGGTAACTGTCGCTTTCACTATTGGTTGGGTGATTCCCCCTCTTTGAGACGACAAGTGCCATTACGGACTTGTGCTCCCAAGTACCGTCGAGTATATATTGGGAGACCACAATAGGCTTTATCCTTTATCTATAGGAAGCCGTGTCTGCCGCCCTATCGATCGCAATGCACTGAACAGAACATTCTGGAGGATTGACTTCTGTACCGTAAAAAGTATTCTGCAGTTTTGCGAATGGTTTGGTAATCCCTCTGTCTAGATTTCTAGAGTAGTCTCTTTCGTTCATTTTTAGACTCCTTAAAGGAAAAGGTCCATCTGAGCACTTGTCACTTCAGGCTCATTTGAAATTGAAGGCGACTAGAGTCATCTTTTATTTTTTCTCGACTCTTAAAAATTGAGAAAACAAGTTGTGTCAAAGCGTCTAAAAGTTATTTTAATCGGAATAATATCACCATTCCTGCGTTGGTCTTAGGTTGAGAAAAATGGAGTCCAGCACCCAAGGATTTCCCCTTGGAGGAAATCCTAGTCCTTTCTCCTCTTGGGGAGATGTTGGTGCACCTCATATGGCCACATTGTCACTTCCAGGATTGACGATTGGCTTGCCAATATGGCTCTTCTGGACCGCCGTCGTTCAGAACACCGTGATTCCTGAACAATCGAGTCAGCAACTAGATGATACTAAAGTTACCCCCCAACCTTCTACTTCATCTGATTCTCCCTCTCGTCCTTCCTCTTCACTTGATAAAGTTGGTAAGGCAAAAAATCAAGGAACTAAGAACGCGAAGAAGGGGAAGGAGAAGAAAGAGAAGAAGAAGAAGGAGCCGAAGGCAAAAAGGGGTAACCGGGCATCGTCTAGTGAAAATCCACACACTGCACCATCCAAGCCTAAATATCCATGTGCCATTTGCAAAGGAGACCACTATCATCGAGATTGCGCTTGCATCCCTTGGATCTTAAGGGACCGGTCTCCTCGATTGCACAATCCGGTGTCATCAACCTCTAAAGATCATGTTCAAAGTACACCATCAACTAGTGAAAGCGAGGCATTTGGACAAAAAAGAAAATGTAAATTTCCTTGTAAACTGTGTGAAGGCAATCACGTCGTCCACCGTTGTCCCTTCCCAGATGAAGCTAAAAGAGTCATGGATGACCGTCATGCTTCACCGCTACGGCTTCCTCCTAGATACAAGAAACTCTTGTCGAGTCCATCACTAGTTGAAAATTCGACCGACACGCCATTGTGGTCAGTCGAAGCATCTGTCATTGAAGATAAACCCGCTGAATCCATACCAGACGAAAGTCAAAAGGTTGAGGCAGCAGTTGACCCAGTCTTGTCTTCGAAAGGTCCATCTTCAGATGACACAATCACCGAAGAGAATGAGAACGACACCGTTCAAATTCTTTTCGTAAACACAGACTTCGATGAACATGGGGGAAATCTACCCGTTCCTTTACCGCAGGAAGGAAGTTCATTAGAATCATATCCGACCATCTATTCGGTCCCACCTCCAAGTAACCTAGTCATTTCCTTCGATTGGAATCTACTAGGTAAACCACCGGTACTCGCTAACGTACCATTCCAAATCATTGTATAAGCTTACAAAATGATCATGGTCGGTACCATCATAGATGAAGGGGCTTCTGTGAGTATCCTTTCCTCAACTGCTTGGGAAGCGCTTGGCTCGCCATCACTCCTGCCTCAGATGAGAAATCTGATAGGCTTCAAAAAAGGAACCAGTCCACTGTTAGGGATCCTTCCCAATGTGCCCATAACATTGAGAAGGAAAACCATTTACATGAAAGTAATGGTACTCCAAGGACCTCTAGATTATAATCTACTCCTTGGGCATGACTATGTTTATAGCATGGGAGCCATTGTCTCCGCACTCTTTAGAGTAATGTGTTTTCTGCATGATGGCCGAGTGGTGAAGCTCATAGACCAGCTTTCGTTCCCCGGCTCACACATAGCTAATAGTCAAATGCCATCCCTAAATGGTCTCTTCACGCAAGGAAATTCTCATCAATCTCCAGTCCGTCCACCTGAAGAGCACGAGTGATTCGGGAGGACATGACTAAAACCCAGGGGGCATGCACCTTGCTCTGTTTCGGCAGGAAAACCTTGGGTATAGGGTAGGTTTCCGCGGAGGATATATGACTAGTCTGACACACCCGTCCGTTTAGGAAAATCGGATTACACTGGAATAAGATTCCTTCGTCAAAGTTATGTGAGTGGAGGTGACCACGCCACTCACCTTTGTCTATTTCGGTAGACATCGCCAAGGAAGTGTTTTGTCTACAATGCGGACGGAGCAATCTTATGGTAACCGAGAAATTCTACTTCGCTATGCCTAGGGGCATGCAAACCTTTTTGACTGAAAGTAAAGAGTGACCATTTATTTTCTTAGTTTGTAGTTTCTCAACCCTTTAAACTCGTAGGATTGGTTATTCCTAGCTTGCATAATGAAAGGATCCGGAGCAAAGTTTCGAATGGTGCAAGCTCCCTAAAAATTGAACCTATCGATGGGACATCCTTATTATACGACTGGCACGAGCAGTTTTTATGCAAAGTTCAAGCTCGTTAAAAATTAAACCTTAGCAATGAGCAAATGTTTGCCCCAATGTTTAAGCTCATTAACAAATGAACCAATATTCGGTAGATAACCATTGTGAATGCATTATCATCAGCTTTTAAGCCCTGGTCGTGTTCTCATCATCACCTCCACTCTTTTTTAGCTGATTATTCACCTCCATTTGATTGTTTACTCCTTTTTTTTGAGGAACAACTGCGAAGAGTGATCTTGTTAGCCATCCTTGTGACACTGCCGTGATTGGAAAATTCCAAACCTTACCTGGAATTAGCTGCTACCTGAAATTATCACTCATTCCTCAAAAGACGAGTCTCCTTTAAGCTATTTTCATCTGACTCGTAAAATATGAAAATATTGCCGAGAAATTGGCCTCTCCAGCTCGTTAAAGCTACTGGAAGTGCTATCCCTCCTATAGATTTTAATATTTTTGGACCTGAGGGATTATTACACAAAACAATCGAGTGCTTGTTTTGTTTGGCTCATTAAAATTACCGAAAATTCATCCCTTTCATATTATTTTATACTTTTTCAGACTTAAGGGATTATATGATGAAAAAGGATTATTGGAGTTTCCTTTATGTCCCTCTTAGACTCTCTAAAATTGAAAATGACCGAGTTATCTTTGTCGTTAAACTCATTGAAACCGAATAACGACAAACTTGTCCATACAGACAAGAACGAGTTTCACTGTAGCTAGGCTCATTAAAACATAGCGATGGGTTTGCCAGAAGGGCAAATTATAGAACAAGCATATGTTATCCTCCTCAAGCTTGATAAAAATAAAGAGGTACTAGTCAGCAATGACTGGGGAAAAATTGGGAAGAAAACTTGAAGAAACTTTATTGGTAGCAAGTCGCTCTTGAACATGACACTTTCACTCCACATCCGAGTCGGGTTGGGTTATTCCGTTCACCGGTCATATTACCATTGGTTCGTCGCACCATCCATATTTGGGGTTAACACTACTAATCCATGTCAGTGTCACCGGTATGTTCAACATAAGTCGCTCAGAGAATTCACCTATGTCTCATATGCTGCAATACATTCACGCTCCATTCTTTCATGATCGCCACCGTGAACCCTGTATCATCAGATCGTTTTCACCTCCAAAATCATTTACTCCATTCCGTGTCGTAGATGTGGGATTCATTAAGGCCCTCCTACGACGGGTCGCTTCTTGTCGACATCAGCTCATTATCCAAGAAGTCGACTTAGGAACAACCCTTTCAGTACTTTGAAGCTTGCATGCCTCAATGGCAAGTTTCTCACTTCCGGTGACACGTTTACATCAATGGCCTTCGACCGAAAGATTTTGCGTGGTGTTTGATGCCAAGTACCTTTTTCACACCATGTGAATTATACTGTAGTACCTTGAGGGTCATCATCATTATCGGTGATTCTTCTCGCGCTTGTTAATAGCTTACATCACTGGCTGGTAATCAGGAGATGTCTTTCCATGTTCAACTCCAGAACATCTTTCACATGGATCGACTTGTACTCCGAGTGAAGATTGGATGAGTTTGAAGACCCTGGATCTAGTTTCATCCATCCGGACTGCGATATATTCAGGAAAATAAAGACATCAAATGCACATCATTGCTACACAGATGATCATTCGAATCAAAGGATGATGGCTCTATCAGAACCATTAGTCTGCCACACAGACGATTGTTTGTCTTACGTACATGGAAATGAATTTATAAAGTTGAGCATGGGAATGCCCGCCTCAGCTAGATCATGAAAAATATTATGAAGATAATGTATTGTATTGTATCTTATTATAGGTCACCTTCCAGCTCGAAAAAACTTCGGATCCTCATGATAAAGCATTTCACTTGACATCAAAAGATTAACGACCTCATGCTTTAGGGGGCAACTGTTATAGACATTTTTGGGCACTGCAATGCAAATCATACATGTCCATAAACCAAGGGCTCCTAAGTCCCTAAAAGTGTTGTTTCGCACCCTAAAAGAACAAGGTCAACTGATTACATCATCTCCCAAAAGTTCTCCACAGAAAACTGCTTAGAACTGGTCAAAGCTGGACCATACAGACTCCCTAGTGCAGAGGGTGTGATGCATCCCACCTGCTCAGTGAAACAGGGTGCGATGTATACTGAAAATCCCTTCTGTAGGGTGTGATGGGCGAGAGTAGACAAATGGCAGAGACAGTTTGCAAGGTGGATCGTCATGGAATCTTCTAGAAACTTCTCCTGTGACACTTGCCTCTCTGAATTCGCCCAAGGATGAGTAAGAGATCATCAATCTCGAAGTGCAATCAAGAACTATCAGAGAGAGGACACTATTCAAAATCCCAGAAGCTGACTCACCCCCCTGCAATCATCTAGATATGGATCCCTCATCCCAAAGATCCAGACGCTGGAATTTTGTATCTTGTAATGAAATGTTGTTGGTTTCTTGGTAGAATATCATAGTGTTGGGTGATCTAAGCTTTTCATGAGGTGAAGAAGGGCTTTCATGATGGGAGGATGATGTTGGGTTAGAACGATTGGTTGTAATCCTCTTTGCTATTGTTGATATTAATAAAGCTATTCAAGTTTTCCTCCACATTGTTGTGTGTTTGATGATATACGCATTTGTGTGGTCAATATATATCTAGTCCTATATTGTTTATGATTGTAGATCTCTGTTCTTCGATAGTATTATGCTGCTTTGATACCACAGGTGCTCTTTGAAGCTAGGTAGACAAAGCCAAAGCAGCAAGGATCTGTCAGAAGGGAGAGGAACTAAGCAAGGAACTAAGCGCAAGACTGAGGTTGGTGTCCTTTGTTCCCCTCTTATCTACTTCTCATAAAGGAAAGTGAAAGTAGCTTTAGTTTGTTTGTTTCTAAGATAGCTACCAGTCTTAGTGGGACTAGCAATTGTGAGTGGACACTAGATTTCTTAATAACACCTAGGTAGTTCCTCGGGAAATACATCCTTAAATTGAATAAGAAATGGATGCTTATCAAGGTTCTCAAAATGACCCTTATCATTTAGAGCTACCACAGAGAACATTTGACATCCCTTTTGCCTATATTTCGTTAATTGTATGGAGGAGATGAACCTTGGGGACACCCCTCGGTTCTTTCCCCTTAATGATTTTCATTGTTTTTCATTGTCTGTGAAAGAATCTTGTCTTTACAGTCTAGGAGTACCTCATGTTGTTCCAACCAATCCACTCATATAACTACATCATAGAAACCTGGAATTGTAGAGTACAAGGATACATTGGTCTTACATACACCCAGGTCCACCTCACAATCCTTTACCATGCTTCCTACATTTCCTTTCATACCACATGCCATTTCTACATGTCTAAATTCATATTGTGAAATTTCTTTATGTTCAATCCTTCATAATGAATTTAGATAAATAAAGGAATCAGTAGCTCCTGGATCTATTAAAATGACAAAACTCATACCATCAATAGTACCTGAGGTTTCCAACACAGTGGATTGGTGTTTGACTTAGCGATTGTTCACCACTGCATGGATGTGATGAGCCTTCCCTAGATCCCCAACACAGTCGCCTTATTATCTGAGTTGGTATTACCCATATTTTGAGAGAAATCCCTCTCGTAGTGAGGACCTCCACAAGTCAAACACCCCTTCTTAGGAGCTTGGCTCCTACTACCAACTGAACTAGGAGTTTGTCTGGAACTTTGCTGGAAAGAGCCAGGCCCTTGGGATTGGTGCAAAGGTGGTGCTACTTGGTGTTTTCACATAGGTCAGTGTTGCTGTGGTTGATGAGTTTGTTGAGGTACCCTGTGCAGATGTTGAGCTAGATGCCTATACGATGTTCTTTGATTTCCTACTGACCACTTTTGATGATTTAGCACATGACTCCTTTGCAAATTTCTATGTTCCATATTGTTTCCACTTGACACTCCTGATCCCGTGGGCCTTGTTGACTTACTAGGTCCACTGCTCATGATCTCCTCCTTTGCAATGATTGCCCACTAAACTACCTCGTGCAAAGTGTGAGGCATTAAAATTCTAACCTTGGCCTGAATGTTAACATTTAGTCCATACACAAATTTGTTCACCTTGAGATTTTATGTGTTTAAGTGAGGGGCATAACAGAGTAATTCCATGAAACAAGCTTCATACTTTCGTAGTGAGCGACTCCCTTGATTTAATGCATTGAATTCATTTGGATATCTCTCAAGGAACTCCTCTGATAGGTAACATTATCTAAATTTGTCTTCAAATTGTTCCCAAGTTACTTCTGATATATCCATCCCCAATTGGGTTAATAATGTCTTCCACAAAATTATTGTGGTTCCCTTTAGCTGGAATATACCCATCTTGGCATTCATATTTGAGGTGTAATATCTCAGGGAAAAGTGCATAGCCATGTTTTCTAACCATGCTTCTGCAGATTTACCATCCGTAGACCCCCAAAACTCTAGAATTTTAACCTCTTTCCAAATCTCGATGTACATCATTTCCTGTAGTGTTTTGGGGTGCTTCGTTTTGTATGACACGTCCTCCATGCTCCTATTCCAAATGATCTATTAATGCTTCAGACATGTGTTGGAATGATCTCATTAAGTTCAACACTTCTGTAGCTGGTATCTGTTCTTGTGTTTTGATGTTTTCCCCATCATTGGGTGGGGACGTATGAGTTAGTTGTTTTGGTGACACCATATTGTGCTGTTTAGCTGCCCCACCTCTTCTTCTACCTCTTCTAACCATGGTTCACCAATGAATCCTACCACAATTTAACATGATTTTTTTCTTTTTCTTATAAGATAAAATAAATAGATAGAAATAAGATGAAATCATAACCAACCTTTGTGGTTCTATAATTTATTATTATGTTTATTTACTTCCAAAGAAACAATTGATGCATTTATATGTTCTTAATTATATAAATCTCCTATCAATTTTGAACATTCCTATAATATTTAATCCAAAGAATGCCATCAATCTACTCAAATAGTATGCTTAGACCACATCATGTCATGTAAATGGTAGAGGTGGTTGGTAGCATTATCATAACATAAACTGAGAATATCCTTAGTAAAAAGAGAGAATAACTTTCTAATGTTTTATGATTTCAATATTTGAAGTACCAAAAACCCTAATATTAATAATAAGCCCAAGAAAATATTGTGTTATATGGCATACCACTTAGATAGGGTAATTGTTATATTACATGCATGTATGATAGGGGTACCAATTCAAAACAATAATTAATTTGAGCTTACATTAATGGCTATATATATATATATATATATAAGTGCTTATATAGCTAAAATTTTATGGTATGACACAATGTTATACCTTAGTATATAAGATATCTAAGAGGAAGTATTAATAATGAAATAATATATAATAATAAATTCCATTATTTATATGGAAAATAATTAAATAATTAAAAATGTAATGATTCTGAGAATGTTAAACTAGCACAACCATGAAGTGTAAGTGACTAGAATAGTGCAAGAGCTATTTGAGAGGTAAAGAAGCATTTTGGCGATAGTTGTTGCCCACCATTATTTATGCAATTTTAAAATTTTTTTTATAGGTAATATGAAAATTGTTTACCTGTTTTACTTGAACATGCTTGTTTTTGTTTTCTTGAATCCAACAAGCTCTTCTTGTAAAAATTTACTACACTGAGACAACCATTGAAACTCAAAGTTTCAATTTTTTTTTTTTTACTATAATTTATGCACACATTACTTTTTAGATGTCTCAGATTAAACTATAATTTACGCACAGAAGTGCGTTATATTTTCTAGGAGTCTTTTCCTGTTTCTTGAAATTATGTAATTAGGCATAAAAATGATCTTAAAGTTATTTTGTACATTTTTTAATTCTATGTAAGTATGGTTTCAATTAGTTATGTAAATGGTTGGAATAGTAGAGTAAGTTGTTTGTTTGTTTGTTTGTTTGTTTTTTTTTAAGGTGATAAGTCATTGAATCCATATTTAGACACAAGAAACATGCAGGAATAAATGACCAACCCCTGAATTTTAGACAGAATTTTATATGTTCCATATTAGTGGCAGGTTTTTGTTGTTTCCCTTGAAGATTTAGCCAAATATAGAGTTAAGCGCAAACCCCTCCTTGAAATGCTCTCAATTAATCTTCTACAATAGTAAGAAGCGAGATATTTTAATGGCAAGTGACAAACAAAATTTTCAAACTCACACATGGTATATATTTTAAATAAAAATAAATGAAATTGGAATCTAATACCTATTTCAATGATTTTCCTTATCATAAATGTATGAAATATTGAATCCAATATTCAACAATTTTCTTGATTAAATTTATTTATCTTCACATATACATATATATATATATATAGACAAGATTCAAGTGAACTGACTTATTAAAATGTTAAACTTTACCTCACCTAAGCCATTATTATATTTAATTAATTTAAAAATAATGGTGACATATTATCTATAAAATGCAAAATTTAAGGTATATATATATATAATATAAACTCATATGCATAAAATAAAATAAGGCAAAGTAGAGCAAGTGTTAAAATTAAAAATTTTAGCTTTTGGGCTGGCTACAAAAGTTGCTAAGGCACAGAATAATATTTTGATTCTATGGCATATTACATGTTATATATATATATATATATATATAATATGAAATTCTATCCTATCTAAAATAATCTAATATATAAGTAAATAATAAATAAAAGTGTATATATGACAAAGCATTCGTAAGAATCCCATACACTGCAGCATTTGAAATACGTTTATGAAAACACTACCCCAAACAAATTCGATTCATACCCTCCCTTTACTACGTAGCCATACATTCTCTTTCCATGTTGTAAAGCTCTCAAATATGCACACACCGGTAGAGCATTGGTAATTGAAGTGCCATAGGGCTTAGCTTTAGTAATACCCATTTAATAAAACAACGTCAAGGCTTCACCAAAATACCCATTTCGGCTGTGTACCCTCACTGAATTCCATGCCCAAACCTTTCAGATTCACACAAAGACATTGGGCGTAAACCCAATTTTCGTGTCACCTCTACAGATCTTTGTTCCTTGGTTCAATGCTCCCAACTTGATACATGCTAAGAGAACATTGGCGTAAGTGATACGATTGGGCCATACTGATAGCATGAAGGGTGGCTTCTACTGATAAATTTTATTAAATTTTCCATACCTTTGAATCTATTCATATATTAATAGTACATTTCAAATAAAAACAATAAATAACCATCTCATCTAGAATAAACAAAACAATATTACAAAACCCTTAAACTTTGAGGGCTAAGATCGATGTAACCAGGACAGTTTGAGGAGTGATAAGAGGTTCCATCAAATTCTGTAAATGTAAAGCAATTTACCCTTCGAATTATGGATAACATGACGACTTTCAACTTTGCCGGGAAGGGAAATGATTTCTCTTTAATCTATTATCGTGGATACGGTCCATAGTTTGACCTAAAATCATAGGTCCTAAAGCGCTCAACGCACTGCTTCGAAGCTTGAAATACAAGAAAGTTTTCGAAATCTCACAGATTGTGCCGCATTTTAGGCAAAATTAAACATAAAAACAAAATTAAATGCGTCTTTAAAGAAGGAACAGATCTCAAGTTCAGTTTTCCTCGTAGTCACCTCCAATTATAGTGCCTCGACAATCTAAGCACTGTTCTGGATCATTAACTGAACAAAACTACAAATGCATCCATATTGTGCCGTAATTTAGGTAAAACAAGCCATAAAAATAAAATATAATGTTCCTTTGAAAAGGAAACGCAAGATCCACAAAATAATATTTTTCATTTTGTGCAGCCATCACACTATTCTGGAGAATGCCGCACGCCACTTTTGCTTGGATGCTAGAGTTTTGAAAGGGAAACAAATACACTTAAACAAACAACAAAAATTTTAGGATTTTTAAAGGGTAGCAAATGCACTTCAAAAAACAACAAAAATTTTAAAAGCGGACATCAAATTTGTTTGCAGGTCTACCGAGAGGGTTTTTGAATTTTTCTCAAGAAATTTTCGTTGGGTTTCATTTGAGGTTTGGCAGTTTTCTGCTTCAGATCTTATCCCTTCTAGCAGCCGCATATGTTGGAAGCTTGTTCAAAAAAAATATGGCAGGGTTTTGATAGAATCATGGTGGCTCGAAATTATTTTTTTAAGGGTTTAATTTGGAGGACTACAAACAAAGTCTGAAAAATGAAGGGAATTTATATATATATATATATATATATATATATATATATATATATTTATGCAACATTTCACTAGAGAAGTTCAACAGAAAGAAATTAAAATTTAGGTATGGCTTATCAAGTCATAACGGGTTTGAACTTGGCTCTGTTACCAAGTGTAGGGGCCAATCTCTCTTTTTTTTTTTTAATACTAAAATACAACCATAAGAAAATAGCATTGGGAACTAAAAAATCATTAAGTAATATATAAAAATTTCCGGAAATTCTCTTTATTGAACATATCATTAAATTTAAATGTTGTTAACGAAAACCATAATGAAGCCATACAAAAGAATACTATAACAACATAGGTATTGTTCACCAGGAAATGTGATTCAAACTTGACTTGCCACTCTTTTCCTTCCTTCGTTGTCGGTTGCTTCCAAGTGTGAATGTCAACGTGCTTAACCTGAATGCAATGAGCCACCATTTTACCTCCTAGCCTACTACTTGGGTACCCTCCTTCCCCAAAGACCCCTGAGTTGCAATTGGTTTGTACAATGGAGGAATGTAGTTAGTTGGTAGAGGAGAGAAATCCTTGGATGAAGAGTCCCCTCTCTAAGTTCTCTACCTCGCTAAACTCACTATAGCTCATACTCACTACTCTGACATAGTCTCATCCATCCAACAATAGGATAAAAATTGTCATTTCTCCCATGGCTTCCCCCTTCTTTTATAGGATTTCTCATAGGTGGAACTTGGCCTTTCATGCATCATTAACTATTTTTTATAATTTAATAGTTTGACTATTCACCCACCCATGTGTCACTTTGTCATCAAGGATCTCCAAAATTATTTACTTAAATTTTAATTTAAAAATAATATTTTTCCTCACCTCAGCAAGATTCCTATTTCTTCTTCTAGTTGTCTCTTGATCCCCCTTTTTACTCCTTAATTTTTATTCATTACTCAAGTCAATTAATGAGTCAAGATTTGATCCCCTATCTACTCCCTAATTTAACTCAAGTTATCTCTTAGATGGATATTCTTATGTTGGTTGTTGCCACATGGAGGTTATCTATATTTCTCTAAAATTTAATTTATTAATATTATTTCAATTCATCATCCTCTTCTCTTAATTAGGTTTAGTTATTTTAGGATTATTTTTTATCCTTACATTTATGTCCCTCTTTCCCCCTTTTACCTAATTAAGCTACATGATCTACCTAATATTTTGCAACATGGGAAGGGTAGAGTTTTTAAGATAATTTTTTTATTTCTTTCTATGATCCTCATAAACCAAGTTTTATTGTTGATTTAATTACCTCGGTTTCTAACATCATTTACCCTTGATGTAAATTTAACTAGTTTTCATTTCTCGATTATATTTATTAATTTATTTATTTTTAGTGGTTCCAAGGGTGCCAAGTTTGGTCGTTCCCTTGAAGAAATTCCCTTGAAGTTCCAACTGTGCCACACCTAGCAGAGTATTTGTGATGCTGAGGGTGCCAAGTTGGTCGTGCCCTTTAAGAAATTCCCTTGAAGTTCCAAGGGTGCCACGCCACTTACCCCTCAAGAATTCAGTGGCTATGAGGGGAAAGTATGGGTGCAACGACAGACACCACTATCATCTCTTATGTTGCCTGCTATAGTGAGACTAATGGTGTTAGGGATCAAGGAATCCACCTTGATGCGCACCCCCTGGTAAAATCCTCATGATGACCAAACTTTGGGCCCTACCCTCATGACATCGTGATCTTCAAGGTGAAGGTGTTTCAACCTTTCTAGCCCAAGTCACGACATGAGTGCTAGTGGGTGAGACAAGGATACTGTCCCACCTGTCCCATGCAGTTCCATCCAATTGCACAACCCTATCACCCATATGTGACTCATTTAGCCAAGAAACTAATCTGTGCTTGCAACCACGAACATATCATCAGAATAGAGGTAAGCATATATATAGCAAGTTTGAAAATTGACTTAGAATTTCAAACACCCAATAATATAAATTTTCATCAAACTAGGTGTCTTCAACTCGTAGTGTGTGAGTGCCTCTTGTGGTTTCCTACCATACTCAATAATCATCAGTAACAAGGGTTCTCAGTGATAGTCATTGTCATAATAGAATCATTACCATCTCCTGGTCATTCACATCATTGTTCATTGTGAACCAGAACTAATGCAAGTACGTAACATAGGGGACACATCCATCATGGATATCAACATCATAACATCAATGGAAGCATACATATCCATCAAATCTATCAACATCATAACATTAATAGAAAACATACCTATCCATCAAATATATCATCATCATGATATCAATAGAGAGCGCACATATCCTTTACTGCTATCACAACCATAAATTCAAATAGATAAAAAACATAACCATTTATGCCACAATCATCATAATATCAGTAGAGCACATCCGTAGCCATTAATGTTGTATTCATCATAATATCAATGGAGATCATACATAAAAATCACAACCAATAATATCATAACCACTGATAATAGAGTCATGTGTCTGGATCCTCAGCTTGAGGTCCTCAAAGAATAAAGTGTAGGCCTTAGGGATAAATAATTGTTAATTTCATATCATTGTCAATCAACTAGAGCAAAGCACTACATAAAACAACCAGAGTAGTTGAACTATCTTAGTACGAGTTAAGAAAACCTGTATTACAAATGTTTAAAGACTATTCTTACAAACATCTACCAAAAATGCATGAAAACATCTCTACACCGTATATCACTAGTCTGAGTAGTGGGACATTAGAGCCACTCGTCACTCCTTAAAGAGCAAACTATTGACTCTCAAGGATATGTGGGAGGAGCCAATTTGAAAATTCCATTCGCTCATACAATGAGTGGGTATATATAACCAACGGTGATGATTGACCCTTATGACCCTACAACTATGCTCCTGACTATTCAACTTCCTATGACTTTTGAACTGACATGAATCTTCAACTTCTTGTGTGTCTCCATTGGATTTTCTCTTTGCATTACATTTAGTTACAATAGATATGGCCCATAGTGGTGATGTGGACTTGAAAACTCATGACGCAACTTGACAAAACACTCCTGACATGTACTAGTTGGCTGTGGTGTCCATGGCAATATGTTGTGCTACTAAGTGATGGATGTACTATCAGGTGCACTTTGTCTTCTCCTCCACATGGCTTGATGCTATAGAGTCTTCAGTGGTCTTGATCCTGCAAGATGGTTCAATGCATGTGTTCCTTTCACTTGCTTCTTGATGTTATTTTTACGTTTGTCTTGCCACAAGAAAGCCTTCAAGCATGTGCATGCCTTCTTCATCATGTTCATCATCTCGCCATGATCTATCAGTGTACCTGTTCCTGTAACTCACTCATGACGGGACAACATCAAATCCAAAAACTCCTACTATAGCATGATGCATTATTTTATGTCTTGATGTGATAGGGAGGGAGGACAAGTCACTAAGACTACGCAGAGCATAGGTCAGGTTCAAATGAGGATCTCCGAGGAAGAGTCTTCATTGTCAGGGAAAATTGTGCAGTGGCCACTGGGAGGAAGAATTGCGCAGTGAAGGACACCAGTGGTAGCTGCAAGGTGGGGCCCTAAGGGGCACTTGTGCACAGTATCTGGAGGGAAGACAAGATAGGGATATAGAGGACCAACTGGTAATTTATGCGCAATTTCTATAGGGAAGATAGGGCAAGGAAATAGGTGACTAGTTGGGTAGCTCTGTGCAATTTCTCAGGGGAAGACAAGGCAAGGCAGTAGGGGACCAAGTAGGTAGATCTATGCAATTTTAGATAGTAGTGAAAGTCGAGGTCACTGTGGAATGTAGTGTTCCATCAATAATGAAGGAGCCTTGATAACTATCCTTATGAAATGCATAGTTTAGATTGGCCTTTGAGGCAATTTCTGTGCAGTTTTGGGAAGGAAGACAACTGGTCACCACAAGGATTGTGGATTGCGCAGTGCAACTAACCCGAAGGATAGCCTCAAACACTGTACAGTTGGAGGAGATATATAAACACCACTAAGGATTGAGGTTGCGCAGTGCAACTCAGCTGGGGTACGGTGAGGTGGAGTTAGTCCGTTGAGAGATTTTCACGAAATTGGTTAAGTGTGAAAGGCAAGTCAACTCGTGAAGACTCGACATTGTGATAACACACTTAGCATACTTCAATAACATGATGACACTAACCATTGGGACAACATAGCAAACAATGACCCTCTGTGGGATTGTCTAGAGGTTAAGCCGACAAGTGTGACACTTGGGATGGACCTTTAGATGACCGTGATGACACTGTCATGATAATTCTTACAACCTTGTGTGTGAGTACGACAAATGTTCATGTAACTAGGACAATCAAAACACATAAAGACAAACCATTGAAATGACCAGAACAAGATCTCTAGCATGTCAAAGCAATCAACATGTCATAAGACGACAGTTGGTTATGTAAGAAAAAGGATGCAAGACACATAGAGGAAATGCATGGAATGAATTTCCGTGCTTCCAACTATGCATTTCATGAAGACAGAATGAAATGAAAATCATAATAAATCCTTCAAGCTCCATTAAGGGATGTGCTTCAAATGATGTTCTTCATTTTCCTTTCCTATCATCCAAAGGGTTATGCATTCGATGGAGTTTTCATGCGGTCCCACTCTTCTATCATAGCTTGGTTTCCTTGGTCTTCTTATCTCTCTCCTCAGCTCCTTGAGAGTAATGTAGAATGTCATCCTTCTTTGTGGTCACTGAGAGATAAATATGACGAGTTTTGGCAGGCAGTGACTGCTACTTGAATAAGACCTTGGGAGGCACATCTACGCATTTTTTGGAGGAAAGGTAGACTGGGAAATTGACGGAAAATACTACACAATTTTGGGATGCAAGACATTGCGGTGGGATAAGGTCCTCAGAGGACACCTCTGTGTAGTTTCTGGATGCAAGGGAGACTCGGCATTTGAGGGAAAACACTTCGCGTTTCTAGGAAAGGTGGGATCCAGCTAAGGGTAGGACACTAGAGGAAACCACTATGCAGTTTTGGATGCCAAGGGAGGCTAGAATCTATACGCATTGCACAGTTCTAGAATGCAATGTGAGAAGATTGAGGGTTACAATAGTGAAGTGTATAGTTCTGGAAAGGTGGATGAGGCTAATTTGTTAGGGAAACTCTATAAATTTGCTAAGTATGTGATCAATGGAACTGGTGTGAATAATGATAGAACTTGACTACGATCACACACTTAAACACTTAGTGATACAACATAGACCATCTAGAACATATGAACACATACTTCACCTAATGCAACAACCTTCATGACAAGATTTCTTGAAGTGAGTGTGAAACATGTCTTTGTGATGAGAACAAATCCTACACACAAAGATTTCACCTTGAAGCATAACAAACTTCCCTTTGCATGAAAAACGATAATCCCCATGATCGAAGATGACACATGTTGTATAATATGAAAGCCGAAACAACTCTTAAGATAAAGGATGGGAGCTTGATATCATCAGCTTATTAATAAGTGACATAGGAATGATTGATCACAGGATCCATAGTAAGATCTAAAATTTGACTACATGCCAAAATTTTGCAGGGCCTTACAGCCGCTACAAAACATGGCAACACATTAGTTGAATACTATCTTATTTGTCTTGGTTCGTTTTAGTGTGCTTCCTTGGTCCATAGAGAAGTATTGGTTCCTTGTGTATATTAATTTGGCTTCCCCACTTACCCCATGGGCAGACATGGTTCCATTTGTACGTTCTCATTTTAACACAACATAAGATTCGCATAGATCATAGTGTCTCAAATTGGGAAGGGTAGTTTAGCTCGCGAGCTTAAGATTTTCACAAGATATTTTTCATCTCTAGTGTTTCTCCACTACCAGTAGGCCTAGAAAGTACCCTAGTGGAGTCACGCATGAAAAAAATCATTGCTCCAGTGCCCGCGAGTTTGGACAGTACCCTAGTGGAGTTTCTTGCTTCACCTCTCTACGCGAGAAGCCTTTCTCTTCTTTCACCTCAGTTATTTTTAAAGAGAACTATGCATTGGGACTTATTTATTTTTGGTGTAGAAGAGGGATCCTGACTTATTGAGAGAAGTAGAGGTTGTTCTTTTAGAGAAGCTTGTAAATACCTCTCATTTAGGTCTTCCTGTTTAGATTTTCCCCTTATTTGTTTCTACTATTTGGATAAGCTTGAACACATGAAAGCATAACACTGAGCAGAGGCATGAGGTTCCTAGGATTGACATAGGTTCATGGTTGGACCAAGGCTCTCCTTATGGATGGATCATATTTTACTTCAATACATCATCGACCAGAAGTTACAACTAAGCACAAGGAAGATAGACACAAGACTTACCAAGGGCCTCAATGTCACAAGAATCTTTGAACTTCAGCCACATACACATTTAGAACTCCATTTGTTGGTGTAGGCACAACACTTATTTGCATGGTCAAACAAAAAGGAAAACTGAAAACAAAAGGAAAAAACAAGACGAGAGGGAAGGAGTACACAACAAGCGAACAAAACTAGAAGATAAGAAAGCAAAATGTCTAAGGCAGACATAATGCAGAGTCACAATAATGGAATAAGAACAAATTACAAGGATGAGTGAAAGGAAAGGAAAAATAAGATGCAACTAATCCTACTCCTATCCTAACATCTAAATGGTTAGGGTTATGTGAAATAAAATTTCCAGTGAAGCCACCATAGTTGCTCCAAACGGACATCCACAAGAATAGAAATGATTAAAACATATAAAAAGTACTGTGCAATAGAGAATACAAAAAATTGAACAAGCTGCACATAAAAAGGAAGGTATTTCCTATGGGCAGAAAGATGTGTCACAACCACCCAATACACATGGTTACCTCTTTGATGGATTCTATTTCTAAACAAACCTCAAAATATTTTGGTGGATGTGTCCTTGTCTGCACTGAGCTTCATAGCAAGTGCAAGGAAGGGTTGAAACTTGTTCCTACAACGTGGCTTTCCAAGTAAGATTGTTCTAGCCATTCAGTGATGGGATCATAAAGTTCACGATGGTTGCTAGGAAAGCCTCATGATCTTTGAAAAGACATATTTATGATTAGATAGCTGGGACCACAATGGGAATCTCCTAAGGAAAAATAAAGCTGATCATTCTCAATAGTCATGCCAAGATAGCGATGTTCTGGCATCAGTGTAGACTAAAGTGCCTCACCTCCTTGACATAAATTTGAGGAGAAATATGCTAAGCAATGAATATTAGAGTGCATAAAGCAACTACCATCGAACGTGTTGATGGGAAAATCATAAGCCGAGTGGCAGTCACCCAAGATAGAGGAATGATTAGATCAGCTGGTTGAGATGCAAGATTCCTAGTTTGGAATGAACAAAGAAAAATTCATTTGAACAATATTGTTAATGCTTTGAACAATGGAGTGAAGTTTGCTGTGAGACATACATGATGGACCACCTTCCTGCAATTGGTGAAACATTTCTTAGGGATCATGTTCATCATAGGAATTTAAAAAGGTTGTTAGCACTATGAATGCGTGAAACCAGTTGGGGAATGGTGAATGGAGAGAAACTTGATTCATGTGATAGCTTGTGCACTCATGATCACCCAGGGAGGTTTCTAGTGTGATGAGTGGACATGTTTGCAATATAAGGTTCAGGGAAAGGTAGTCTTTGTGATGATAAACTTCACAATCCCATGATTTCATGAGAGATGGACACTTATGATCTAAGTTTGATGTGGGAGATGTGCATGAATATGAATTCACTGTAAAAGTTCCATGAATTCAGTCATAAGTGAAATTTTGAAAATTTGAGAGATCATATCCGGAATACCAAACAATTTTTACACATGAATTCACATCGAGTGTAACCATGCAGATATACAGATTGTGCATGAGAAACCAGATCTGATTTGGTTGCGGGGGCTTACTAGAGTTGCGAAGTCTTGACCTAACGATCAATGACCTTTGAAGTGCCTTGACTACCTGGTATGTCTCGAACCTTTCCAGAATTGTAGAATCATATTTTGAAGCTTGTATCAGATGATGCATAGCATGATGATGGTTTCTTTTACTTCTTTCAAGACTGCTCCCTCGATGGTAGCCATCTCTGTTTCACCAGATTTTTATCTTCAGCAAGCTGATTTGAAGAGTTGTCTTCATGAAAAAAAAGAGATGATAGTGAATGGAAAGAACACTCTATGATTAGAATTTTGCAATTTCATCATGGACAACCTCACTTCCTTGTTTCAATTGAGGAGATAACTCATTAGATGAAGAAACAAGGGAACATGGAGTATCTTTGACACATGTGGATGTGCTTTGAATGGTAGGACATGAGGGTAAGTAAGGTGAATAGGAATTTTCGATATGAATGTGTTATGTAACCAGCTCACAAAATAGATCAATGACTTCAAAATGAGCGTTTTTGAGTGGTAAAACTCCTTTGCATGACACAAATGAACAATTCTTGGATGATACAAATGATAGAACCTCCTTTCTACATATAGGAGTCTAAGAGGTCACAATATATCAAAACTGACATAACAATAATAATATAAGGGCACAATAATAATAATCATGGGCTTCTATGGGGCACAATAATAACAATATGAGGAAAATAGGGGCACAACAATAACAATAAGGGCTAAATTCACAATATTAATGGGGGAATCACTAGTATTATAAGGACCCAACATGCCCCTCGCCTTCAAAAAAGTGTTTTCCAAAACGCTTGAGTAGTTCTAGATGCTTCTATATAAAATTATCACCCTCCCATGTGGAATCTTTAGCGAGTAAGTTCTTCCACTTGATGAGATACTTCAAAATTGATTGATTTCTTAGCTAATGAGTTCCTTTTCCTATGACTCCTTTAGGTTCCAATATGATTTTTCCTTCCTCATCAAGTTTTGGAAATATTGTTTGAACTGGTAGTTTGTCACCTATAACCTTCTTTAAGCATGAAACATGGAAAATTGGGTGCACTTGAGAAGCTACATGAAGCTCCAATTTCTATGCCATAGTACCAATCCTTCGCAACACCTTGTATGGACCATAATAATTTGGTGATAATTTATTATCCTTCTTAGCTTGCTTGAGGGACATTTGTTTATATGTTTTTAGCCGTAGGAATACTCAATCACCTACATCAAAACTTCTTTCATTGCAATGTTGATCTACCTATTGTTTCATTCTACTATGTAGCAAAGTGAGGTTATCCTTTGATAGTTAGAGAACTTGTTGTTCATGCTCGATGTGATCTTCCATCGCTTGAACCTTAGAATTTTCTCCTAAATGTGATGTGATGGACAGTGGATGATATCCATAAAGTGCCAAAAATGGGGTCATTTTTGCTGTAGTATGGAAGGAAGTGTTATACCACCATTGTGCAAGAGGTAACCATTTCACCCATTGTGTCTATTTATCAGATACAAAGCAATGAAGATATCCTTCCAAATATTTGTTTACTATCTCATTTTTCACATCATATAGAGGATGATAAGATGATCTTTGAGCTAACTGAGTACCAGGACCAGAAAATAATTTTGTCAAACAATTTCAAGTGAAAATGTGATCTCTATCGCTTACAATAATCTTTGGGTTTCCATGTAGCTTTTGAATTATTTTCATAAATGAAGTAGAAACTGTACTTGCTTTAAATGGGTGTGATAACTCACAAAAGTGTTCATACTTGGTAATTATGTCAACTACCACCATGATGACATTCTTTCCTCCGAGCTTGGGTAAACCTGTGATAAAATCCATTGAAACCTCCTCCCAACGTCGGATTCGAATGGATAAAGGTTGTAATAGACCTGGGGTGTTAATTGTTTCAACTTTATTTTGTTAGAAAACCAAACATTCAATGAAAAAAATTTGAATATTCCATTTAAGGTCATCCCAAAAAATTCCTTCTTAACCCTATGGTAAGTTTTTAAAAATCATGAGTACCCTCCTAAGGGAGAGGTGTTGCAATTCCATAAGAATATTTTGTTTGAGTTGGGAATTCTTACATAGGTATAAGTGATATTTTTACCACAACGAATCATTTTTCCAGCTAAGTGTATCAGATGCACTGGGATCTTGTTATAACTTTTGAATAGGTTCCCACACTTCTTCGTCATTCTTCCATTCATCCCTTGCTTTGTTTATCCAATATGATTGGATAATAGAAATGGCACAAAGCAATTCTTCCACATCCTCATCCTTTCTTGAGAGTGCATCTTCCACAACATTTTTCTTCCCTTTCTTGTAGATGATTTCAAATTCATAACCTAACATCTTTGAGACCCATTTTCGCTACTCTTTTGAAGATGATATTTTTTCTAAAAGGTATTTAAGACTATCATGATCCGTTTTTACCTTGAAGTGTCTTCCCATTAAGTAGGGTCGCCATTTCTTAAGGGCACATAGTATTTCCAACATTTCCTTCTCATAAATAACTTTGTGTAAATACTTTCCTTTGACTGGATGACTTTCGAAAGCAATCGGTCTTTCTTCTTGCATTAAAACAACACCAATTCCATTTCCTGAGGCATCACATTCCACAATAAAGGCTTTTGTGAAGTCTGGCATAGCTAAGACCGGCGCTTGGAACATTGCCTCTTTAATATGTTCAAACGCTTTCGTTGTTTCTGGAGTCCAAGAAAATGCATCTTTCTTCAATAATTTTGTTAGAGATGTTGCTATTCTCCCATAATTCTTAAAAAACTTGTGATAATACCCTATCAACTTGAGAAATTCTTGTAGATGCTTTATGGATGTCGGGATTTTCCATCCCTTAATGGCTTTAATTTTTCTAGGTTCTACCTTAACACCTTCATGAGATACAATATGAACTAGATATTCCACCTCTTGTAATCCAAAGAAACGTTTCGAGATTTTTACATACAATTGTTTCTTCTCCAATAGTTTGAGCACCCTCTCAACATGTTCAACATGATACTTCCAAGAATTGTTGTAGATTAGTATATCATAAAAAAATACTAACACAAATTTTCTAAGGATGGGTTTGAAAATGGAATTCGTCAAACCTTGAAATGTAGAAGGTGCATTGGTAAGGCCAAAATGCATGACCAAAAATTCATAATGACCCTCCTGAGTTCTAAATGTTATTTTTGGAATGTTTTCAGTCTTTGTTATGATTTGATGATATCGTGAACAAGGATCCAACTTGGAGAAGTAAAATGATCCATGCAATTCATCCAATAATTCATCAATGACAGGAATGGGAAATTTATCTTTAATAGTGAGATTATTGAGCTCCCTATAATCTGGGCACATGAGCCATGACCCACTTTTCTTGTGCACCAATGCTACTGGAGTATAAAAAGAACTTTAACCAGGTTGTATTATACTAACCTCTATCATTTATGCAACCATACGCTCAATTTCAATAGTTTGGGCATAAGGTTATCTATAAGGCCTAATGTTTGGAGGAACACTTCTTAGAATCAAATGAATATCATGATCATGATCACGAATAGGTGGAAGGCCTTTGGCAGTCTCAAATACCTTGGAATTATTGTCTAAGACTTTTTGAAGATCTAGAGAAATAAATGATTTCGATTTGGGAACCTCTAGTGAACATAACTTTTCAATTATACCTCGTTTTTCTTTCTTTAGAAGCTTTGTCATTCCATTAGAGCCAATTATCTTTCCTAGATTCCCTGTGATATCCCTTAATTCAACTTCCTTTCCTTTTAAAGAAAAGTTCATGAAAGGTTCTTGAAAATTAAAACCTATTGTAACCTACGATTGTAGCCACTAGACTCCTAGTACAACATCACCACCACCCATTGGAATGGAAAGGATTAGGATATTAAATACATATTCTCCCATGGGTAGCTTGATATTATGGCACTTTCCAGAGAAATTTATGGTTCCTCTGCTTGCAACTATCACTTGACACTCTGGTGCTGGATATAGGTAGTAATTTAATTCCTCAGCTATCTTACAATGAATAAAATTATGGGTACTACCGAATCAATCAAAACTATTACCTTTTTCTTCTTGATATGTCCTTCATGTATTTTCTTCTCTAAGTTTTGTTCCTAGTGTATATCCTATTCTTTTTATATTTTTTTTCCTTTTCTTCCTCCTCTTCACAATCTATTTAAAATAATTTATTCTCAGCACACTTATTACCTTTATTGTATTTTCTATCACAACTGTAACAAAGCTCTTTTGCTCCTTTTTCTTCCAATCGTTGTGGTGTCAACCTTGTAGGTTGTGGAAGGCTTGGAGCAACAACACTTCCATATTTATAGTTTTGAGAGGTAGGCTTCCTTGTTCCATAATTTTGCTTTCCATTTTTCTTGCCAACCTGGATGCCTTCTCCAATGAATCAAATTCGCAAAGGCGAACCTCATGTTGGATGCTATCCTTTAAATTCCCTATGAACACATCAATCCTCTACTCTTCTATAATATCTTTGACCCTTATATTCAATTTTTGGAAGTCCTCAATGTGCTCCACCTTTGAACCCTTTTGTTTGAGACTTATCAATCGGCTAGAAAAGGTGTTTCTTTTTGTATCGTCATAAATTGCTATCATTTCTTCTGTAAAAATTGCCCAAGTGACAATTTGTTTATGTGAGAAAAGCCATCGATACCATACAAACTGCTTTGGTTACAAATATAAAGTTGTAATGCATACCTTTTGTGTGTTTTTCACATTATGGAGATCGAAATATTGTTCCATCTATAGTATCCATGTTACAGGATACTTGCCATCAAACTTATATCAATCTTTGGAATGTGGTGGGTCTTTGTTCCAACATTAGAGTCTATCAAATCATGATTAACATTTATTTTGTTCTCATCATGACTTTCCTCTACTATCTGTTCGCCATTAGGAAGCCTTTCTTGTATCAAATTTGTCAAACCTTCCTTCATACTTTCCACATCTTTCCTCAAATCTCCAATGTTGTCATTCTTTGAATCATGATTAAAATTTCTTTTGTTCTCATTATGAGTTTCCTCTAACACCTTTTCGCCATTAGGAAGTATTTCTTGTAGTAACTTTGTCAAACCTTCCTTCCAACCTTCCATGTATTTCTTCCAATCTTCAATGTTTTCTTTCATAACATATATATTAGCCTCCACGACATTATTTGAACTATCCACGTTAGTTTCTGTTAGTTTTTGTGAGAATGAAATTTGTTGCACTTGGTCTCGTAATTTTGATATATCGTGTTTCATTTCATCCTATTCTTCATGAGTCATGATAGATATTTCAGGTTGCTTACTAGGTGTTTCCATTTTCATTCTTCAAGGCATCAATTAATGATAATAATGCTTGACTATGTCCTTTGAATTCCTTCAAACTAATTTTTCAAACCAACCTTATGCAAAATTAAAAAAAAAACTACACACAATCTTTTCACTTTGCAGAAGCTCAATATTGAATCTATTGTAACTTTGTAATTTCGGATCTCCAAGGTCTAAAATTGCATTGCAAGGTATCTATCCGAGTCCTCTTTCTAACCCCACAAGTTTGATCAATATTGGATTCTCCAAGAAAGAGTTATGCCAAATCTCCCACGATGACCTGATTATTGACTCGTTTAGTAGATTGAACTTGTATGGAGTGACACATGTCACGGTTTCGACCTTAGGATCTGAAACCGATACATAGAAAGATACATACCATCCTATTTCTGTAAATTTCTATGAAATTTCAATCTAATGCTCATAGAGAAAGTTATGACAATTTTCCTTAGGTCGCCTGTTTGTGATATAATTCAGGAGCCTATAAAAAACTTAACTTCCTTGGATCCTATCTCTGCAAATATAGTGAGAAAAGAGCTGAAATTCGGTTGCGAGGTTCATCAAAATTTTGGCTCAAATGGGATTTAATTTTAGCTTCTAAAACTTCATAGAAAAAATGTTATAGCTAAAAGTCGACGATGGTCAGTTTGGAGCAGCGAAACCCTAGAATCCAAAGCTCTGATACCAAATGTTATGTAACCAGCTCACAAAATAGAAGAAAAGATAGATCAATGAGTTCAAAATTAGCCTCTTCGAGGGGGAAACCTCCTTTAGATTACAAAAATGAACAATTATTGGATGATACCAATGAAAAAGCCTCCTTTCTATATATAGCAATCTAAGGCGTCACAATTTAATCAAATTCGACATAATAATAATAATAATTAAAGAGCACAACAATAACAATAGTGGGCTTCTATGGGGCACAATAATAACAATATGGGGATAATAGGAGCACAACAACAACAATATGGGCTACAATGACAATAGTAATGGTAGAATCACTAGTATTATAGGGACCTAAAAAATTATCTTCTTTGACTGGACCACATTCCAAATATGAGTTAGAGTCCTCATGAGAAAATGGATGATGATATGATGTGCTTCAACATTCTTCACAACATATGGAAGCATGGGAGTGATGACTGCTCAATACTGGGGGTTGATTGAAATAATTGATTGTACAAGATGTTTCATCAAGAATAGAAGATTGAGATTCATTCAGTAATGGAAGGTCATTGTTTTGATGCACACAATTTTGAAATAGAGAGGAAAGATTGATAGTGTGATTTGTAATGTGACTTCCTTGCACTTGATCGTAATTTGAGCCAGCAGCTTGATAATCAAGAGAACGTGAACAACTGGCTGGTGGAATAGATTAATCAAGTGAGTCATGGTACAAGGATTTATGGCTTGTACATGATAGAGGATGGCAGAGATGCAGATGAGATTTGAAACTTGAGTTATGAATGGTGACATCCTCTTGCAGAATGGATGAGTGATTCTTCGTTATAGGATTTCTAAGCTATTCTGGAACTTCCTCCATACAAGCAAGACACAGATGAGAATATGGGTTGGTCATGTGCTAAGCATATCTCTGAGCTTTGTAATCACCGTGAGGGGGCACCCACATCGAAATCGGAAAAGGAGGAGGGAAAGGAAAAAATAGGGTGTTGGGCTCCTCCTATGCAATATGAGGTGCCTCATGATTCGCAATATTTGGGAAAACATAAAATTCAGGAGGTCCAGGTTCACCATATGAAGTGACACGAACCAAGTGCTCAAACTCTTGTTTCAATAAATCTCAATTCAAATCTTCTTTCAGAATTTCACAACAAAGGTGAAGGAATCGATTAGAAAAATTCTCAACTGATTTGTTAGGCACCATTCTTAATAGACCAATCCTTCCAAAAATATCTCGGTAGTTATACTTACTGAAGGCTTGATGGAGATCGCTAATGAGAGGATGACGAGAATAGATGGAAGAAAGTGGAAATTTATGACACCATCGATTAGCACAACCTTCAAGGGTGAGGAACAAAAGCACACAACAATACTCTTCATTACTGATTTCATAACGTTGGCAAAATTGAAGAAAACTAGAAATGTTCTTGGTTATGGATGTTTCATCCTCACCATAAAACTTTAACTAGGACAAGTGATCAAGAAGGACATTGGGGGGTGAAAAATGATCAAGGGAAAATTTTGAGAAGCACATCGAGACTATGATTTCTGTATGAGCCATTTTAGATAAAAGGTTCAAACCAGATGCAACGGGCTAAGCTCGTCATCTGGCCCTCCTTGTAGCACCATTTTTTTTGCGGTGTTGGAAATATGTCAAATAAAGAGATCTCCCAAATGTGAATTTCCAACTAGACCTCACATCATTTTGTGTAGGATTCTCATTCGGTATGAAGCCTTAGTTACCATATACTTAGACATCTTCCTTGGCTCTAGCTATCGATGCATGAGATTGTTATGCTAGTATCTTTAAACAATAAGGTACGTGTGCATGGTGAGCACATAAAGTAACTGTGTCAAGGCTCTCTTACTACAAAGGGGGGAGTGTAAAGTCTGCCTCTAAATGAGGGGTAGTAGTACAACACATGGAGAGACACACACGAGCCAGAAAGGGTCTGCTCAACATCCAACAAAATAGCCCATAGTGTACACAACAGTTGTTATAACCAAAGTACAAGGGAAAACATGTATGCCATCTAGAAGAGTATTCCACATGGACGTGATGACCATTATAACTAGTAAATGGCACAAGTCTGTCTAATGTCATGCGAAGTAGTCCATAAGGATGAGACAACAGTACAAGAAATTTTCAATAATATAAGTGCTAAAACAACCAAATTAGTTCAACTATCCTAGTAGATGTTAACCCAACATGTATTACAAATGTTTGAAGGGTAATCTTATAAACATCTAGAAAACATGCATGAAAACATGCTGGCTTTAACATGTTTATGAATTAAGCAAAAGTCCCAAGACACATATGTACATGATACATCACTAGTCCCAGCAATGGGACATTGGAGTCACTCTTATCTCCTTAAAGAACATACTATAGAATCACAAGGTTATGTGGGAGGAGACAAGGTGAAACGTTGTTTGTTGATACAACGAGCGGGTATATATAACCAAGGGTGATGCTTGACCCTTGTTGTTAGGTCCTTCTAATACTAGTGTATTCCCCTATTATTATTGTAATTATAGCCCCTTATTTTTATTGTTGTGCCCATGTTGTCCCTGTATTGTTATTATTGTGCTCCATAAAAGCCCAATATTGGTATTGTTGTGTCCTTACATTATTGTTGTTATGTCGGCTTTGATTTTATTGTGATCCCTTAGACTCGTATATATAGAAATGAGGTCTTGTCATTTGTAATATCCAATAATTATTCATTTGTGTAATGTAAAGGAGGTTGCCCAGTAGGGGCTCGACCAACGGGAGAGGATGCATAAGCATGCTCGACTGTTAAGGAGAGGTACGTTAGTACTCGACCAACGCCCCCCCACCCAATAAGTAAAATGAAACTGACTGAACCTAAACTACCACATGCTCATATATAACTACCACCATAACAAGGAGCCGTAAGGCCGCTCGACCATAAGGTCCGTCAGGGTGCATAAGCACGCTCGACTAATAAGTTGAAGAGGATGATTACGAATTCATTTATCTATATTTTCTTCTATTTTGTGAGATGGATGCATAACATTTGGTAAAAGATCTTTGGATTCTAGGGTTTTGCTGCTTCAAATAGGTCATCGTGGAATTTTCACTGTAACGTTTTTCTATGACGTTTTAGAAATTCAAATAAAAACCCATTTGATCTGATATCGGGATGAACCTTGGGTACAAATATTAGATATTTTCTCACTATATTTGAAGAGATATGATCCAACTAATTTAGGGTGTTTGCATGCTCCCGACTTATATCTGAAACAAGGGACTTGGGGAAAAAAGTCATAACTTTCTATCTGAGCATCAGATTAAACTTTCGTAAAATGGTATAGAAATAAGATGAAGTGTAGCTTTTGGGGTATTTTTTCGAGATCTAGAAGCAGAAATAGTGACACATGGTACTTCGTACAAATTCACTCTACTGAAGACGTTTATAATAAGGTGATTGTGGAGGATTTCGAGCAACGCTTTTTTAGAGAATCCAATCTTGATCAAACTTGTGGGGTTGGAAACAAGTCTTGTAGATCTAACTCAGGACAACATTTTAGACCTTGGAGATACAAAATTACATAGATATAACAGATACAATATCAAGGTCCTTCAAAGAGAAAAAAGGTATGTAGTCTTTAAAAGTTTTACATAAGTTTGATCTGAAAAATTAGTTTGAGGAATTAAAAGGGCATAGTGAAGGATAATTATCATTAATGGATGCCTTGAAGAAAGAAAAGGGAAACACCTAATAATAAATCTAGAATCTCTAGTACGACTCATGAAGAAGAGGAAGAAACGGAACATCATATATCAAAATTACGAGACCAAGTGCAACAAAATTCACTCTCACAAAAAGTAACAAAAGCTAAGATGGATGGTTTAAAGAATGGCGTGGAAGCTAATACAGATGGTGTGGAAGCTAAGATGGATGGTTGAGAAGTAAACATTGAAAATTTGAAGAAGGAAATGAGAGTTTTGAAAGGAGGTTTGGCAAAGTTGCGACAAGAAATTCTTCCAACTAGCGAAAAGGTAGTAGAGGAAACTCATAATGAGAACAAAATAAATCTTAATGATGATTTCATAGACTCTAACATGGGATCTAAGATCCACCATGTTCCAAAGATTGATATGAGGAATTTTGGTGGCAAGGATCGTGTAACATAGATACTACAGATGGGGCAATATTTTGATCTTCATAATGTGCAAAACACATAAAAGGTATGCATTGCGACTCTATATTTGGAACCCAATCAGTTTTCATGGTATCAATGGACTTGCTCTTGTAAATAAATTGTCACTTGGTCAATTTTTACAGAATAAATGATAGCACATTACGAAGATACAAAAAACAACACCTCTTTCAGTCGATTGATAAATATCAAACAAAAGGGTTCAATGGTGGAGCATATTGAGTACTTCTAAAAATTGAATATAAGGGTAAAAGATACTCCATAGGAGAATAATATTGATGTGTTCATGGGTAATTTAAAGGATATCATCAAACATGAGGTTCGACTTTGGGAACCTATTTCATTGAAGGCATTCAGGTTGGCAAGAAAAATTGAAAGAAAAATTATTGAAACAAGGAAACCTACCAATCACAACTATACAGATGGAAGTTTTGTTGCCCCTAGCCTTCCACAACCTACAAGGTTGACACCACAACAATTGGAAGAAAAAAAAGCAAGAGGTATTTTTTACAGTTGTGATAAAAAATACACTAATGATCATAAGTGTGCTGAGAAGAAATTATTTTACATAGATTGTGAAGAGGAATAAGAAAAGGAACAAGAAACATTAAAAGAAGATGATACACACCATGAACAAACCTTAGAGAAAGAAGAAATGAATCAGACCATATCTTGTCATGCATTAGTGATAATTACCACTCTTAAAACTATGAAGATAGGAGGACATATCAAGAATAAAAATGTAATAGTGTTGAATGGTTCAGGTAGTACCCATAATTTTATTCATTGTAAGATAGTGAAGGAAGTGAATTTTTCCTTATCCAGCTCCAGAGTTTCAAGTGATGATTGTAAATTGAGGAACCATAAATTTTCCTAGAAATTGACATAATATCAAGCTATCCATGGGATAATATGTGTTGAATATTCAAGTGCTTTCCATTCCAATGGTGGTGTTGATGTTCTACTAGGAGTCCAATTGCTACAATCTTTGGCTAGGTTAGATTTTAAATTTCAAGAACTTATCTTGAAATGTTTTTCATAAGGAAAGGAAGTTGATTGAAGGGGTATCACAGGGAAAATAGGAATGCAATATCCCATTTCAGAGATATTCTCCAGAACCCCAGTAACTGCAACCAAATACATACAAATGATATAATAACCGGGAAACTCAAAATGATAAAAATGATAGTGGTGCAATATATAATAATATAAACGTGAAATATAAGTAGATACTCAAGAAATACAGAGAGAAATGCTAAGCCATTTTATTATACTGAGCAATAGAATGAGTACAGGAGGTGATCAGAAACATGGCACCTCGACTTGCACAAGGAAAGTGAAGAAATACACTCAAAATAGCAAAGGAATGGCCTCTCTCTGATCTGTGTCCCGGCTGCTCGAGAACTATCGTGCTGCTACTTTTGTATGGAAATCAAGTGAGGATTTGGGGCTATTCCCCTCCTTAGAAAAGGCTGAAACTTTGGAATTGGACTCTGCTCAAGAAATCCAGAAAAACCTAGAAAGCTTTTCTGAAATGGCTGACCCCTGAAAATCACCCCCTTGGGGTTCTGCGCAGTCCCTCAATGCTCTGCGCTACCACTGAATGAAACTCTCCAGTAATCTACCTGAAAAATCTACCAAAACCCTCCAATATACAAGGTTTTATCCCCTGCTCAATCTCGCAGCACAAATCCTGCTGCAAACCCTCAATCCAGAACTCCTAGAAAGAACTGCGTCATCCCTCTCAGTGCTGCACAGTCATCCAAGATGCTCAATCCTCCTGCCAAAAATGCTAATGAAACTGCTACAAAAATGTTGATGTAAATAGCTTGCCCAAGTAGGCACTCGAAGTCCCCTAGGGCTAACGGTGAGATCTCCAAACGAAGACACTCAATGCACTAAACAATGCTGCAAACTAGCTAAACAGCGAGCATGCTCTAAGTCGGAGTGACTAGCTCAAATGCACATAATCGAATGCCAAAATGAGGAAGCTCCTCTCTCCTTTATAGCCTTTGCCTCTCTCAATCCCAAGATCCACGTTCTCTAGCGTAATTTCTCTCTTGCCACGTGTTTCTTCCCTTCTGCACAGTCCCTCCAAGTGTCTGCATGGGCTCCATCTCTGCATCCCCCTTTGGATCCCTTGGCTCCCCTTTAAGTGACAACATTGTGCTACTAGGAAGTGACTTTTATTTTAAGAGTGAGTCATGTCCCATTTTCCTCACATTTTTATTCATAAATAACTATAGTAGTTAAAAATAAGCAAAATCAAATATTCCAATTAGCCATGGCTAATTAGGAATATTACAGTCTCCCCTGGAAAAATGTTGCTTGTCCTCAAGCAAGTGAAGTGATGGATGCTGCAAGATTTTCTCACTCTCCCAAATGGCATCCTCATCCCGCAAATTCTTCCACCTCACCAAGAATTCCCAGACCATCCTGCTCCGCAGCTGCCTCTCCCTAGTATCAATAATAGCATCCGGCTGCAACACCAAATGCCCATCATCGTCCATGTGTGGTAGCTCATCTGTCACTGTCACCTGCTATGCCAATGCCTTCTTCAGGCATGATACATGAAAGACGTTATGAATCTTGTTGCCTTGGGGCAGCTCCAACTCATATGCAACCTTTCCAATCCTGTGTATCACCCTGTATGGCCCATAAAAGCAGGGCTTGAGCTTCTCAGCCCCCTTCTGCTTCAGTGATGGTTGTCAGTATGGTTGTAATCATAGGTAGACCATGTCCACTACCTCAAACTGTCTCCCCACCCGACCCCTGTCGGCATACAACTTCTACTGGTTCTGCATTGTAGCCATGTTATCCTTAATATCTTGGAGGATATCCTAACTCTCTTGGATCCAGATCTTGGCTCCAGGATCCTTGCTATCACCAAACATCATGTCAACAAAAGATAAAGGACAATACCAATATAAGGCGTAGAATGGTGACATACCAATGGACATGTGATGTGTAGTGTTGTAGCAGTACTCCCCTAGATGCAGCCACTTCAGCCATGCTCGTTGGTACCCACTGACATAGTTACGCAATTAGCCCTCTAGCCACTTGTTAACTATCTCTGTCTGCCTGTCCATTTGTGGGTGATAACTGGTACTTGGTGTCAACTCCGTCTCCACCAACCGGAAAAGCTCCTGCCAAAACCCACCCATGAAACGGTTGTCCCTGTCACTGACGATGGTCTTAGGAAGACCATGTAGCCTGAAGATCTCTTTGAAGAAAAGCTCGGCCACCTATGCTGCTGTATAGTGTGCAAACATGGCGAAAAAAATGTGTGTACTTTGTCAGTCGATCAACGACGACAAAGATACAATCCTTGCCCTATACCATGGGCAACCCTGTGATGAAGTCCATCGAAGTACTCTCCCATTTCCCCTCTGGAATGGGAAGAGGTTTCAATAATCCCGCGAGATGGCTCATCTCTCCCTTGTTCCTCTAGCGAACATCGCACTCTGAGATATGTCTGAGTACATCCTCCTTGATGCCCTTCCATGAGAACCTCTCTCTAATGGCCTTGTAAACCCCTGGTGGCCTGCCAATGGTGAATCATGTGATGCCTGTAGTATCTTCTTCTTGAGCTGAGACCCCTCAGTCAAGAAGATCCGGTCCTTGTAATAGATGATCTCATCGACCACCCTGTACCTGTCATCTGCCACCTGCCCATCCAGAACCTCACATGCAAACTTGTCCTTGGAGTACTCTACTAAGATTCGATCCCTCTAGTCTGTATCCAAGCTCATAAGAGACAACGTGGCTGGTCAACGTGGAAGAGCATTTGCTACCATGTTGTTCTGACGCTTGACATACTCAATGTAAAAGTCATATGCTTGGATCTTGCTGATCCACGTCTGCTACCTCTCCTATAGCTGCTTCTACTCCAAAAATAATCAGAGGTTATTGTGATCAGTCCTCACCCTAAACCTGTTACCCACTAAATACTGTTAGAACTTGGCCAATGCATGCATGATGGCCAACATCTCCTTGTCGTATATAGAATACAAACTCTCATGTGGAAGCAACTTTTGGTTCTCATAGGCTATACGGTGACCTCCCTACATCATTACTGCACTGATCACCTCTCCCAACACATCACACTCCAAAACAAATGGCTGCGTGAAATATGGCAATGCAAGCACTTGGCAGTTGCTCATAGCCTCCTTGGGTCTGTCAAAGGCTCACTGTGCTGTATCTGACCAACTAAAAGCCCCCTTCCTCGTTAAATCTTTCAGGGGTGGAGCAAGCTATGAGAAGCACTTGACGAACTTCCGGTAGTAAGTACAAATGCTAATGAACCCCCCGAGTTCTGTCACGTTTCTCGGCTCCGACCACTCTCTAATGGCCCTGATCTTCTCCTCGTGGACTCTCACTTCATCTGCCCCTATGAAGTGCCCCAAATGCAACATCTCTGTCAACCCAGACTCACACTTGGAGTGTTTGGCATAGAACTGTTGCTCCTACAAGATACTGAACATTGTCTCAATGTGCGGGAGATGCTCCTCCCAAGTCCTACCTTAAATGAGAATGTCATCAAAGAATACCAACACAAACTTCCTCAAGTGACTGCAGAAGATGTGGTTCATGCAAGACTGAAATGTGGTAGGGGTGTTGGTAAGCCCAAAGGGCATCACCAAAAACTCAAAGTTCCCATAGTGACACCTGAAGGCGGTCTTGCGAATGTCCTACTCTCTCACACAAATCTGATGGTACCCAGATCTCAAATCAATCTTTGAGGAGAACCGTACTCCTCTCAAATCATCCATCAACTCGTCGATCGTGGGTATGGGGTACTTGTTCTTCAGTGCCTTCTTGTTCAGGGCCCTGTAGTCAATGCACATTCTCAATGTGCCGTCCTTCTTCTTCACCAACACCATGGAAGAAGTGAAAGGACTCATGCTCAGCCGAATGTGCCCAAGAGCCAACAACTCCTAGATAGCCCGCTCAATCTCATCCCAATAGGCCTTGGGGTGCCTATAGGGGTTGGTAATCACTCCCTGTATGCCCTGCTCAAGCTTGATGGTGTGCTCAAACCCCCAGCCTAGTGGTTGTCTCGGCAGAATCTCCCCAAACACTATGGCATACTGGTTAAGGATGGACTGTATCTCCGGATGTACCGTCTGCCCTGTAGTCCCTGCCTCTGATGCACATAGCTCTATTGTCCACTCTACATCCCCCTTCCGGAAGACTACCTCCATCCAGTGAGCCAAAACAGTCTTAGGTGGATATGTGTGTTGTCCCTGTATCTTCTCATGCCTCCCTGTCTTCTCATCATCCCACTCCATATTTAGGGTCTTCCAATCTGTCGTGACCTTCCCTAGAGAGATAAGCCATTGAACACCTAGTATCATGTTGGTGTCTGGAATATCGACCACGAGAAAGTGATCAGTCAGTGTGTAGGTGCCCATCGTCACTAATAACTTTGGGAAATATTGATCACACACCATGGTCTGATCCCCTGGGACCAAAAGTGAAAACCCATTGAAGTTCTTTGTCTGTATACCTCTCCGCTCAACCATCTGTGCATTGATGAAGTTGTGGGTTGCCCCACTGTCAACCAAAAATGATACTCGCTGGCTACGTACTCTCCCCTGTACGAGTAGCATCAAATACTTGGGAACTCATCGCAATGCTACAAGGCCTCCTTCGGTAGGTGCAAAAGCTACACCACCTACTGCTAGTGGTGGAGGCGGCAAGGGGCCCTGCACAACATGACTATCTCCTGGCTTCTCTTGGAGAAGACCCTAATAAAATGTGCTTTGCTAGTAGCACATCTATGTCCTGGTGCCGATGGCTCCTAGTAGGTAAAGCATAAGAGCTTCTTCTTCAACTCCCTCCTAGCATCTTCATCAATCTATGCTCGTCCTGAATTCCCTTTGGAGGTGGAATCCTCACGTCCTTCCCCTTAGGCTGGAAAGCTTGTCTCTGGGGTAAGGTGTCTGGGTCCTGGGTAAGGCATCCTGTAAGTCCCGGTTCCTGCTGATAGCATCCTGGAGTGTAGCTGGTCTAGTGGATCTGACTACACCCTGAAGTGGCTCAGCTAAGCCCTCAACAAACATGTAGATCCTCCATGCTATGGATAGATCTGGTACCATCACTGAAATCCTCAGGAAATCTACAATGTATGTCTCTAGGCTCCCCATCTGTTTGAGCCTCGTCAGCTCAACGAAGTGTTGTTCTAGATCCATTCGATCAAACCTCTCCATCAATCTCCTGGTGAACTCGACATATGTCGTCACTGAGGAATGTCCGAGTGTAACCATCCCATGGAGCCACCAATCTTGGGCCTCACCATCCAAATGTAATGTTGCCACCTTGATGGCCTTTGCCTTCGACATCTAGTTAAGCTAGAAATAGATGTCCAGCTTCTCCACCCAGGACCTTGCCGAACTTTTTGGTGAACCATCAAACATAGGCAAGTGGAACCTACTAGCTGTGTGGTGGGTGTCTCTATCGTGATAATGCTGATGTCCTCTGTGATGGTCGCGGGGTCTACTATCCCGCTGGAGCTGAACAAAGTCTTTGAATGAGAGGGCATCCTTGAACTCCTAACCATAGGCCTAGTACTCTACAAAATAATCACCCATGTGACAGCGCTCTGCCTCCTACTGGGCTCCGGCCCCTGTGTCTACACCTAAGAAAGTGGGCATGGTAGAGTGTGTAGGGGCATGCGAGGCCACCTGCTGCGTAGTATCACACTGCTCTGGCAAATGATGGGATGCACCCGATCCAGACCAATGTGAAAAAAACATGGGCTCTCACACTGTTTGGCCTCTACTACCATGAATCTCTACCCCATCACGTCAATCTGCCTCGACAGATCTTGCACTAATTTGAGGAGAATATCCACAAATCTCTTCCCGTACTCGTCTGCCATTGGATCCTTCTTCTATGTGTCCACCACAGGCTCCTCCTGTCTTGCTTCTACCACTGGAACACAGTCTCCCTCTCTATAGGTATTCTCTAACCTACACCCAGTGTCTCTATATCTCCTACCTCTATAACAGATGTAGGGTTTCTCCCCCGGTGGCATAGATTGCTAGCTCCATAGGCTGAGCCAGATCTATGCTCTGATACCACCATAATATCCTGTTTCAGAGACATTCTCCAAAATCCCAGTAACTCCAACCAAATACCTACAAATGATATAATAACCAGGAAGCTGAAAATGATAAAAATGATAGTGGTGCAATATATAATATATAAACGTGAAATATAAGCAAATACTCAAGAAATGTAGAGAGAAATGCTAAGCCATTTTATTATACTGAGTAATAGAATGAGTACAGGAGGTGATAAGAAATATGGCACCTTGACTTGCACAAGGCAAGTGAAGAAATACACTTAGAATAGAAAAGGAATGGTCTCTCTCTGATCTGCGTCCCAACTGCTGGAGAACTGTTGTGCTGCTACTGCTGGTGGAAATCAAATGAGGATTTGAGGTTGTTCCCCTCCTTCGAAAAGGCTAAAACTTTGGAATCAAACTCTGCTCAAGAAACCTATAAAAACCCAGAAAGATTTTCTGAAATGGTCGACCCCCGAAAATCACCCCTTTGGGGTTCTACGCAGTCCCTCAATGCTCTACACTGCCACTAAATGAAACTCTCCAGTAATCTACTTGAAACCTCTACCAAAAGCCTCCAATATGCAAGGCCTAATCCCATGCTCAATCTCCTAGCGCAAATCCTACTGCAAACCCTCAATCCAGAACTCCTAGAAAGAACTACATCATCCATCTCAGTGTTGTGCAGTCCTCCAAGATGCTTAATCCTCCTGCTAAAAATGCTTTGATACGACTGTAATATCTCGTTTCAGATATATTCTCCAAAACCCTAGTAACTCCAACCAAATATGTACAAATGATATAATAACTGAGAAGCTCAAAATGATAAAAATCACAGTGTTGCAATATATAATAATATAATCATGAAATATAAGCAGATACTCAAGAAATGCAGAGAGAAATGCTAAGCCATTTTGTTATACTGAGCAATAGAATGAGTACAGGAGGTGATCAGAAACATGGCACCTCGACTTGCACAATGCAAGTGAAGAAATACACTCAGAATAGCAAAGGAATGGCCTCTCTCTGGTCTACGTCCCAGCCGCTGGAGAACTGTCGTGTTGCTGCTGCTGGTGGAAATCAAATGAGGATTTGGGGCTGTTACCCTCCTCAGAAAAGGCTAAAACTCTAGAATCGTACTTTGCTCAAGAAACCCAAAAAAACCCAGAAAGCTTTTCCAAAATGGCTGACCCCCGAAAATCACCCCCTTGGGGTTCTGCACAGTCTCTCAATGCTCTGCACTGCCACTAAATGAAAATCTCAAGTAATCTACCTGAAACCTCTACCAAAACCCTCCAATATGCAAGGGCTAATCCCCTGCTCAACCTCCCAGCACAAATCCTGCTGCAAACTCTCAATCCAGAACTCCTAGAAAGAACTGTGTCATCCCTCTCAGTGCTGCACTGTCCTCCAAGATGCTCAATCCTCCTACCAAAAATGCTGATGAAACTACTACAAAAATGCTGATGGAAATACCTTACTCGAGTAGGCACTCGAAGTCTCCCGGGGCTAAGGGTGAGGTCTACGAACGGAGACACTCAATGCACTAAATAGTGTTGCAGACTAGCTAAACAGCCAACGTGCTCTAAGTCGGAGTGACTAGCTCAAATGCACATAATCGAATGCCAAAATGAGGATGCTCCTCTCTCCTTTATAGCCTTTGCCTCTCTCAATCCCAAGGCCCACCTTCTCCAACGTAATTCCTCTCTCGCCACGTGTTTCTTCCCTTTTGCGCAGTCCCTCCAAGTGTTTGCGTGGGCTCCATCTCTATGTCCCCCTTTGGCCCCCTTGGCTCCCCTTTAAGTCACAACGTTGTGCTACTATGAAGTGAATTTTATTCTAAAAGTGAGTCATGTCCCCCCTTCCTCACCTTTTTATTCATAAATAACTATAGTAGGCAAAAATAAGCAAAATAAAATATTCCAATTAGCCATGGCTAATTAGGAATATTACAAGGAAAGAAAATCAACTCTAACAGCATGAAGAAACTTCTAAAGAAAGAACAATGTGGCATAATTGCACACTTATGTTCGCTAGAGGTTCCCACATCGAAATCATCTATTTCTCCAAATCTCCAAAAAGTTTTGGACAATCACTCCAAGTTATTTGAGACTCCCAAAGGCCTCCCACCTATTCATAACCAGGATCATGCTATTCATTTGATTCCAGGAAGTGTTCATCCAAACATTAGGCCTTACAGATATCCCTATGCCCAAAAGAGTGAAATTAAACTTATGGTTGTAGAAATGCTAGAGGCTAGTATATTTAAACATAGTCAAAGTTCTTTCTCTCCTCCAGTAGTATTGGTGCATATGAAGGATGGACCATGGTGCATGTGTCCGGATTATAGGGTGTTCAACAAGATCACTATTAATGATAAATTTCCCCATTCCTGTCATTGATGAATTACTAGATGAATTGCATGGAACAATTTACTTCACCAAGTTGGACCTTCATTTAGGATATCACCAAATCAGAATGAAGAATGAAGACATTCCAAAAACAACATTTAAAACTCATGAGGGTCATTATGAATTTTTGGTCATGCCTTTTGGCCTTACCAATGCACCTTCTACATTTCAAGGTTTGATGAATTCCATCTTCAAACCCTTATAAAATTTGTCTTAGTATTTTTTGATGATATACTAATCTACAACAAGTCTTGGAAGGATCATGCTCAACATGTTGATAGAGTGCTCAAAATATTGGAGGAGAAAGAATTATATGAAAAAACCTCCAAATTTTTCTTTGGAGTAGAAGAGGTGGAATATTTGGGTCTTATTTTATCTCATGAAGGTGTTAAGGTAGACCCTAGAAAAATTAAATTCTATAAGTAATGGAAAATCCCCACATCCATAAAGCATCTGAGAGTATTTCTCTGGTTGATAGGGTATTATCACAAGTTTGTTAATAATTATGTGAGAATAACAAAACCTCTAACAACATTACTAAAGAAAGATGCATTTTCTTGGACTCTAGAAGAAATGAAAGCCTTTGAACATATTAAAGAGGCAATGTGCCAAGCACCGATCTTAGCTATGCCAGACTTCAAAAAAATCTCTATTGTGGAATGTGATTCCTTGAGAAATGGAATTGATGTTCTTTTAATGCAAGACAAAATACCCATTGCTTTTGAAAGTCATCCAATCGAAGGAAAGTATTTACACAAAGCTAGTGATGAGAAGGAAATGTTGGAAATACTACATGCACTTAAAAAATGGCAATCTTACCTAATGGGAAGACATTTCAAGGTAAAAACAGATCATGATAGTCTTAAAATACTTTTTAGAATAAAGCTTATCTTCACAAGACTAGGAAAAATGGGTCACAAAGATGTTGGGTTATGAATTTGAAATCATCTACAAAGAAGGGAAGCAAAATGTTGTTGAATATGCACTCTCAAGAAAGGATGAGGATGTGAAAGCATTGCTTTGTGCCATTTCCATTATGAAACCAAATTGGATAAATGAAGCAAGGTATGAATGGAAGAATGACGAAGAAATGTGGGAACTCATTCAAAAGTTGCAACAATATCCCATTACATATGATACATTTAGTTGTAAAAGCGATTCGTTATGGTACACGGATTGCTTATACCTTTGTAAGAATTCCCAGCTCACAAAAGATTCTTTTGGTATTGCACACATGCCCCTTAGGAGGGAATTTAGGATTTTTAAAAATTAACCATAGGGTTAAGAAGGATTTTTTTTGGGATGGATTTAAATCTGATATTCAAAAGTTTGTTGCAAAGTTTTGGTTTGCCAACAAAATAAAGATGAGACAATTAAGACCCTAGATCTATTACAACCTTTATCCATTCCAAGTCAACATTTGGAGTAGGTTTCAATGGATTTCATCACATGATTACCCAAGTCTGAACAAAAGAGTGTCATCATGGTGGTAGTTAATAGACTTACTAAGTATGCACACTTTTGTGCATCATCTCATTCATTTAAAGCCCATACAGTTGATACTAGATTTATGGAAATAATTCAAAAGCTACATGGAAACCCAAATATTATTCTAAGAGATAGAGATCCTATTTTCACTAGAAATTTTTGGACTGAATTATTTTCTTGTCTCGGTACTCAGTTAGGTCATAGATCATTTTATCATCCTCAATCATATGGGAAAATTGAGATAGTGAACAAATGTCTAGAAGGATATCTTCGTTTCGTTGTATCTGATAAACAGACACAATGGGTCAAATGGTTTCCTCTGGCTGAATGGTGGTATAACAATTCCTTCCTTACTATAGCAAAAATGACCCCATTTATGGCACTTTATGGATATCATCCGCCATTCATCACAACATATTTAAGAGAAAATTCTAAGGTTGAAGTAGTGGAAGATCACATCGAGCATCAACAAAAAGTTCTCCAACTCTTAAAGGATAACATGACTTTGGCGCAAAATAGAATGAAACAACAGGCATATCAACATCACAACAAAATAATTTTTGATGTAGGTGACTGGGTATTTCTATGACTACAACCATACAAACAAATGTCCCTCAAGCAAGCTAAGAAGAATAATAAATTATCACCAAAGTATTATGGTCTGTACAAGGTGTTGCAGAATATTGGTACTATGGCATAAAAGTTGGAACTTCCTACATCTTCTCGAGTGCACCCAATTTTCCATGTTTCATGCTTAAAGAAGCTTATAGGTGACAAGATATTAGTTCAAACAATATTACCAGAACTTGACGAGGAAGGAAAAATCATGTTGGAACCTGAAGCAGTTACTGAAATAAGAGCTCGAGATATACAAAATCAATCAATTTCAAAGTATCTCATCAAGTGGAATAACTTATGCATTGAATATTCCACATGGGAGGATGAGAATTTTGTACAGAAACATTGACAACTACTCAAACGTTGAGGAAAAAAATTTTCGAAGCAGGGGGCATGTTAGATCCCTATAAAACCAGTGTATTCCCTTATTATTATTGTCATTATAGCCCCTTATTGTTATTGTTGTGCCCACGTTGTTCCCATATTGTTAGCATTATGCCCCATAGAAGCCCACTATTGTTATTGTTGTGCCCTTACATTATTATTGTTATGTCAACTCTGATTATATTGTGACCCCTTAGACTCATATATATAGAAAGGAGGTCTTCTCAATTTTATGATCCAATAATTATTCATTTCTGTAAAGTAAAGGAGATTGCCCCCTTGAAGAGGATGATTTTGAATTCGTTGATCTATCTTTTCTTCTATTTTGTGAGTTGGTTGCATAGCACTTGTGCTTCTTAGACTACCCTAACCACCATTCAACTTCCTATGAATTTTCAAATGACATGACTCTTCAACTTCTTCTTTGTTTTGAGTGGACTTCCACTTTTCATTAAATTTAGTTACAACAGATATGGCCCATAGTGGTGATATGGCCTTGAGAACTCATGACATAGCTTGACATGACACTCCTTACATGTATTGGCTAGTTGTGGTGTCCATGTCAAGATGTTGTGCTACTAAGTGATGGATGTACTCTCAAGAGCACTTTCTCTTCTCCTTCACATGGCATTACGCTTCGGGGTCTTCAATGGTGTTGATCTTGCAAGATGGTTCAATGCATGTATTCTTATTTCTTTCTTCTTTATGTGCTTTGTATGTCCATCCAATTGCAAGCAAGTATTCAGGCATGTGCACTCCTTCTTCACCCCATTCCTCATATCACCATGATCTATCAGTGTCCTTGTTCATGCAACTCATTCATGATGGGATGACATCAATTCCAAAACCTCCTAGTCTAGCATGATGCACTGTTTTCTATGTTCAGGTGACAGAAAGGGAGGAAAAGTCGCCTAGGCCACGCAAAGCGAAAATCAGGTTCAGATGAGGAACTTTGGTGCATAGTCTTCACTATCGGGGAAAAATGTAGAGTTCCCATTGGGAGGCAGAATTGGAAAGTTAAGGAAACCAATGGAAGCTGCACGGTGGGACACTGAGTGGAACTTCTATGGAGTTTCTGGAAAGAAGAGAAGACATGGATGTAGAGGATGAGCTGGGCAGTTCCGCACAATTTCTAGAGGGAATACAAGATAAGGAAATAGGGGACCAAATGGGCATATCTGTGCAAATTCCTGGGGGAATAAAAGGTAGGGCAGCAGGGGACCAGCTGGAAAGTTTTACACAATTCCAGATTGAAAAGTAAGTGCAAGTATTTCTAGAATGTGGGGTTTCAGCAAGTAGGAGGGAAGCTTGATGACTGTTCTTGTGAAGCGTGTAGTTCATATTTGCCTTCAAGGCAACTTTTGCATAGTTCAGGGAAGGAAGACAGTTGAACTGATCCATAGGAAAACCTCAACCACTATGTGGTTCCAAGAGACAAAGCATCACCTCTGAGGTCTAAGATTCCACAGTGCAGCTTAGTCAGGGTTCGGTGAAGTGGAGTTGGTATGCTGAGATATTTTCAGGAGATTGTCTAAGTCTAAAAGGAAGGTAAACTCTTGAAGACTACATTATGATCACACACTTATCATACTTTGACAACATGATGACACTAACCACTGTGACAACTTAGCAAAGCATGAACCTATGTGGGACTGTCTAGATGTGAAAGTGATAAGTGCGACACTTGGGATAGACCTTCAAATGACTACAAGGACACTTGTGCGAAAATGATTACAACTTTGTGTGTGAGTATAGTGAAAGTTCATATAGCTAGGACAACCCAAACACATAAATAAAAACCTTCGAAGTCATTGGAACAAGATCAAAAGTATGGAAAAGCAATCAACATGTTAAAAGACAATAGTTGTTTAAGCAAGAAAAAGGAAGCAAGACACATAGAGGAAATACAAGGAATAAATTTCAATGCTTGCAACTATGCATGTCATTGAAGACAAAATGATAGCAAAATGATAAGCAATCCTTCAAGCTACACTAAGAGATGTGTTTCCAAAGATGTGATTTTATTTTCCTCACCTAGCATCCAAAGGGTTATGCATCAAACAAAGTTTTCATGTGGTCCCGCTCTTCTAGCATACCTTGGGTTGCTTGGTCTTCTTATCTTTCTCGTCAGCTCGTTGAGAGTCATCTAACATGTCATTCTTCCTTGTGGTCATTGACAGACACATGCGCTATTTGAGTGGGTAGAGACTGCTACTAGAATGAGACCCTGCGATGCACATCTGTGGATTTTTTGGATGTAAGGAAGACTGGGCAGCTGAGGGACAATACTACACAGTTTTGGGATGTGAAACACTACTATAGGATGAGGTCCTAGGAGGACATCTCTGGACAGTTTTTGGATGTAAGGCAGAATAGGCAGTTGAGGGAAAACACTTGGTAGTTTCTGGTAATGGTGGGTTCTGGTTGAGGGAAGGACACTGGAGGAAGACACTACATAGTTTTTGATGCTAAGGGAGGCTGGATTCTCTAGGCATTGCACAATTCCAATAGGCAAGGGTAGAAGCTTGAGGGTTTCATATGTCAAGTTTGTAGTTACAGAAAGCTAGATGAGGCTAAGTTTCTATGGAAACTCTAGAATTTGGCTAAGTGTGGGATTAGGGGAACTGATGTGGATAAGATAGAACTTGACTGTGATCACACACTTGAACACTTGGTGATACAACATAGACCATCTAGAACATATGAAAACATACTTCGCTTAATGCAACAACCTTCATGACAAGAGTGCGTGAAGTGAATGCGAAACATGTCTATTTGATGAGAACAACTCATATGCACAAATATTTCCCCTTGAAGTAGAAAAAAATTTCATTTACATGATAAATAACAATCCTTGTGCCCAAAAATGACACATGTTGTATAATATGAAAGCATGAACAACTCTTGAGATCAAGGAGGGGAGCTTGAGATCATTGTCTTATCGATAAGTGACTAAGGAACGATCGATCATAGGATCTACAGTAGGATCCAACATTTGAGTACAGGCCAAAATTTTGGAGAGTGTTGCAGCTGCTACAATATGGTATAACGAAAATTTTAATAAATTAGTTGGAAATATTGAAAACAATATTTTCTTTACTATCATCATGTTGATGGTAGTAGTTAATTTTCGTTATATGTATATGAAAACCTTTGAGAGAATAATTCCGAACTCATTATAGTTTTAATTACTTAAAAGGTCAAGAAGCTTGGTATTGCAACAATTATCTCAAAATTGACATCTAATGTAAGAGAATGTAAGACATTCTAAGAGAAATTTATTTTCTATATCAACCCTCTTAATGTCACAAAATAAGAAATTATTTCAACCCACAACACTTTGGGGATTTCTCAACACCATATCTTACTATGGAGTTTCTGAGTGTTCGTTCTAATTTCAATCACATTGATTTTCTTATTTATGCTAGTTAAAACATAGAGGAAAATTTTATGATGAGTATTATGGTTGATCACATCCTTGTAGTATACCAATTTTCTCTTGTTTCTAATTCCTTACTGCAACATAATTTCTTAATAAACATTATAAGAATAATATTTTTAATATTTTCATTATTTTTTAGAGCAATATATTCAGACAAGTCTTAGCATCATTATTATCCACACTTTTCATCGAAAGATAATATATTTTTTTATATCTCAATCATTCAAACAATTATTGGAATCATTATGCCACACCCACTTTTTCTTTCATGTTATTTTTCTTGTTCTTGTATGTTAGCTATTTAGTCATTGTCATGCTCTCAATAAGAGATGTATTCACTTTTATAACTAGGTGTTGAAAATTTGGATCCCGCCAACATATAGGGGACCTTTGGGCTATGAAGAACCAATTAGACCACATATCATTTGGTGTAGGACTCCCATCGAGAAATGTGTCTAGAATGCCATTAAATAAGATATTTTCTTTGGCTTAAGAAATTAGCATGAGAGAGTGGTGTGCATGAAATTTTGAATAAGCAAGAGAGTGTGCCCTGTAAAATGTTCGGTTGTACATTTATCATTGTTATTTCATTTCATGGGGTAAAAAATGAGCCTCTAAAAGCAAAGTAATAGTACTAATCTAGTGGATACGCACACTCATAAACAAGAAATAATCATTATACAGAAAGAAAAATAATACACATAGATGCAATGATAGTTAAAATAATCACAATATTTCCAAGTTTAGCCCCGAAGTCATTGAATTAGTTCAATCACTTTAGTACATATGAGATACAACATAAACCACAAACATTAGAAGAATAGTCTTAAAAAATCCATGCTCTATGCATGAAAATGTGTTTGCCAAATGGCTTCAAGTATTAAGAAAATTTTTCAAGATACATAAGTAAAATGAACATCACTAGATCCAATAGTGGAGCGTTAGAGACACTGCTTGCTCTGTAAAAGTACTACTTCTATCTCTCTAGTGCCTTATGGGAGAAGCCAAGTTTTTTTTTTTTGAGTAGTGAAGCTCCTTTTATAACATAAGGCATGACCTTTCAAATCCTCATGACCCGTGACTTTCCAACATCCAATGAACTTTGGACTTCTATAACTCTTGAACTTCCAAATGACTTTTGGAAAACATACGGCTCTTGGAATCACATATTTTGGATTTATTAACATGGCTCTTTCATCCATACATGACTCTTGGACTTATAATTATTTTTCATTATAGTAATTACATCATTAGATCATGATTTCAACATCATCATGTGGTGAGGACACAAAAATCACTATCATTGATTAGTAGGACTCATAGTGACTCATGACATGAACTTTCTTAGAATGTGACAATGTTTCCACTTGTATCTCTAATCTTCCATGAAATTTCCATGTTTTAGATGACCTCAACGTCTAAAGGGCCTTTGATCATATAGAGTACTTTGGGTTACTTCAATCATCAGGATTTGGACATGTTTTTTGTTCTTGAATGCTTCCTTTCACTACTCTCTTTTCCCGATATCTTCATGCACCATTACCAGTCTGTTCTTAGAATACCTACAACTATAATCACTCATGTAAAGCAACCATTAGTGTAAGACATCTCCTACCTAACATGTTTCATATAAATGTTTTGCTCATGAATTAACAGCGTGCTCTGGAAGAGCAAGTGAAGTTCTAGGTGCAAGGGAGAATTGCGAGAGGCTAAATGGATGAAGCTTCAAGGGATCAATGCTTCTAGATGCACTCATGCGCTCAACCAGGAAAGGAAGCTTAAGGGAGGGCACAAATCGCAGGTCAAAAGGATGAAGGAAGATAATTCAAGCTTCCCAAGTGTATTGTGTGCTAAAGGGAGATATGGAGGGCACAAGGCACATTGTCAAGGGATGAAGGGATAAAGCTTTGAGGCTTGCGGGTGTGCTCATGCGCTCAACAGAGCCAATGAGGGTGTAGGGAAAATTGTACTCAAGAAATTTCAGGTGTACTCAAGAATGCAAGAGAGATAAAGAGGGATTAGGGTACACTACTGAAGGATGAGGTGATCATGTTCATTATTTGATGACACGCCTTGTGCTGAACAAGGCGGAAGTATTTGTTTGAAGGTGAAATTAGGAAAGGGAATGATGCTTGACAATGTAGTATGTGCTCCTTAAGCGCGTAGGTCAGATTTCCAAATGACAAAGGAGTCCCAATAAAGGCTTAAGCGTGTGCCAGACATTCCTATCCTTAATGGGTTATCGTCTGCAACCAAAATTTTCATAATTATAGAAGATAGAAACAGAGTTGAACACATTTATTCCAGACATGAAATCAAGTGTCACATATACCAACTCATTAAAAAGACTTACACAAGCTTGAAAAATGAGAGATGCACATCAAAACACCAGTTTAGAGACACTCCGCAAGTACAAATAAAAAAGATTGTGAAACTACAACCAAAATTATTGTTTTAAAACAAGAAAAGGTGTTACGACCATGAAGTGCACTACATATGTTCTAAGAAATTCAATGAGAGTTGAGAGTGATCAAGAAGACTTAAAACATGTGGAACGACTTGAAACGACACTTGACAAATGACGCTTGATGCGACAATCTGGTAGGCTCCAAAATTTGAATGAAGTGAAGTTTTGTAGGGTATTGTAGTAGCTATAACACTTGGTGATGTAGTAGACAAACTTCAGCTTCTCTAACTAGGAATATATTTTCAGTTAAATGGTTATTGCTTCAGGAAGTATTGATTCAAAAATTAGATTTATATATCACAATTTTTTCAATCTAAGGAAAGGGTAATATGCGAGGTAATTTTTAAATATTTATAGTATGTGTTTCATCTCTCATGTTGCTTCATCGCCAATAGGCCTGAACAACACCCAGATGAAGTGTCTATAGGGGAAGTAGTGTTTCTTCATTTCCAGTGATCCCAAATAATACCGCGACGAAGTCACTTGCTTTACCTCCCTACATAGGAATCCTTTCTCATCTTACACCCTTTATTTACTTATTTAATAGGACTGTGCTTCGACACTTATTATTTTCAACGAGTGGAAGAGAGACTCTGACTTATTGAGAGAAGAGGAGGTTTCCCCTTGAGAGAAGTATTCATATAACTTCTAATATCTGTTTTCTCACTTTAGATCTTCCCATTATCCCTTCTCTAGTAGATTAGATAAGCATGTAACACATGAAGTATATTTAACACCAAAATGGGGAGTTTGGTTACTAGAATAGATGTAGATCTAATAAGTTCCCTCAACCATTTCATTTTGGATGTATCATGCTTTCCATTCAAACTTAGCTCAACCTATGGAATATTCTCAAAAGAAATAAGGAGAACTAACTAATAGAAAAGCATTGTGGTTGTCACATTTCCTATTTATTCCACCACGAAACCCCTGTAAGCTAGGTACTCTTTCACACAAGGTATTATTTATGTAGAATTTTGAAGAAATAAAACAGGACAAGAGATGACTAGAAACATCAAACATAAGACAAACAAAAAACAACAAACAAAAGGAAAAAGAAGGAAATTGTACATAGAACACATCTTAGAGCCAATACTGAAAGTAGAGTTTCAAATCTTATCCATTTATGTGAAGAGAGTTAGTCCTCCCATCTAAGGATTTCAACTTCAAAGCATTATGAATGAATTTCTCTTCAATGGTGTAGGAGTGAATGTACAGATATTAGAACTTCTTGTGTTTTCATTTCTCTTCATGGGCTTTATCCTACTTCAATACTAAGTCACCCACATCAAAACTCTTAGTACCTGTAGATTTTTTATCGAAATAGTGCTTAATACAATTTTGGTGTAAAAAGAAACTTTCTTTAGATTTGAGCCTTTCTTTGTCAATTTTAAGAAATTTATTTATCCTTCTTTGAGCCAGAAGGAATGGTCTCCCTTGGGACTCTTGGGAGAGTTGCAAGGCTGGGAGAAACAGGTTCAGAGGTAAGGTAGCTTCATTAGTATATACCACGAAGTATGCTGAGGCATTTAGGGAAGCCTTAGGAGTTACATGGTCAACCCATAATGCATTTATCTAAGCATTGTGCTAGTACCTTTTCTTGGACAAAATAGTTTTCTTGATTATGTCGATGGGATTTTTGTTTGTTAATTCAACTAAACAATTTCCCCACGAATAATAGTTATATGCATGCTTTAATACAATACCATTTTCTAATGAAAATTCATAAAGTTTTAATGAGGAAAGGTAAGTCACATTATGAAAGACAAGAGTCGTTGGAACAAAACCTTGGTTATAATGTTTTCCTTGAAGAATTGGATGACTTCATAGTCATTGAATTTTCTGAAGGAAACCACTTATGTCCATCTGGTAAAATAATCTATCACTATTAAAATTTATTAGTATTTCTTTGGTGAATGTGCAAAGATTTCTCCAATACCATCTAGTTCCCATTATTGGAAAGGTTACTCAACTTCTACTGGTAGCAATGGAGCAACTGACTTCTAATCTTGATTCACACATGTCTAATGAGATGTGAACTTAAGGGCATAATCATGAGCATCATTGAATAAGTTGAGACAATAATAACCAAACCTCATCACTTGATATGTAGTCATATCACCTGCATAGTCTCCACCTGTCGGTCTGTCGTGTAGATCTCGTAAAAAATTCTCCATGTCTTCAGGCTCAAGGCATCTTAGCACAACATCATTGTGGTGATTTTTGAAAAGCACTCCATGAAAAAGGTTATAAGATAGACCTTTAAGGTGGATTTCCCTCTTTTGTTTATTCAATAAAATCATAGGCGATTTTTCATGCTCTAAGAATTTACGTATATCATTGTACCATGGTGCTATCGAAATAGACTATAGAACTTGTTCATCATTGTACACCTCTATTTCCTGCTCCCTTCCTAATAGGTATTTCTCTGGACCATGTCTTACTTATTTTGCTAATTGATACAGGCCACGACCCATAATAGTATTAACTCGCTTAAATTGTAGGTCATACTCTTGCAAATAGGTCATCTAATTTTCCATCTTCTCACCCAGCTCTTAGAAATTATGGTCCTAAGAGAGTGCTTTTTGACACACCAAATATACTTTTCTTATGATTGAGAGAGATCCAATATTTGTGATATTGCAAAAATATTTGTTTTAGATGATGCACATGTTTTTTCATATGACGCACAGGGTCTGATATTCTTTTACAGAACATAGTAACATCATCTAGATAAAATACCACACTTTGGTGAATCAAGCCATGGAAAGAAATGTCCATTTATCTTTGAAATGTAGCACCAACATTGATAAGATCGAATGGGATTTGATTAAAGGTGAATGTTCCCCACTTGGTCCTGAAATTTGTTGCGAGGTGGTATGGTTCTGCCACTAGCACCTTATTGAAGCTAGAAAAACCATCTAGCAACAAGAACATCTCAAGCCCAAATATAGTTTGAAGGATTTGTTCCATGGATGGCACTGAGTAATTATAATTGTCTAAGGCCCAGTTGAGATTGAAAAATTTGACAAATAACCATATCTCACTAGACTTCTTCCCGATAGGGACCAAATTCAAAAACCCAAGTAGAATTTCTAACCTTACAAATGATCTGAGCATCCAACAACTTTGTCAGCTCCTTTTGGATTAGGGGTTCCAGCGTCGGATCAACATTACTTATTTTTTCTACAAAGGTTTCTCCCATTCTTTAATGGGAGTGACATGCTAGATAATATGAATATTAGCATATTCAAATCATTATAAGTCCATAAAATGATATCATGATACTATGTGAACAGATAGATGAATAGTTTTTGTTCTTGTGGGGAACAACATGTACTGAGGTTTATATACTTTGGATCGTCTTGATTTCCCAAGTTGACTTGTTCGAATGATAACTTTGAGTTCTGAGTCTTAGTGTTAATTGGTCCTCTTAGCTTGCTTTTCATGTCATATAACTTTTCATTACGCCATGTGCTTCTTCCATATCCTTGTTGTGCTCATCCTCCTCGATGTGAACGTATTTAAAAACATCCACATTAGTCATAAAATGCAATATTTGTTGTTCATCCTTGAAAACATAAAATATAGAAAAATCACTTTTCAAAGGACACATTGTAGTGAGTGCGCTAATGTATCAGTTTGAACATTTCTAATTATAGGAACTGAAGTAATATTAAAAGCTTTAAAATAACTAATAAATCACCATAACTTCTATTGGTAGTATTTTAAACTTGGTGAAACACAATGGATAATGTTTCGTACCTATCGAGTAACCACTTTTAAGTCACCAATTACCTTTAGAAGTTCTACTTTAAGTCCAATGGCATCTATAAATCCATGAACAAGTGATTCATACTTGGCAGTATTATTTATGCATTTGAAATCCAAATGACAAGATAGGATGTACTTCTTGTAATATGGGTTTATGAGAATGCAACCAACTTCAGATCCATCCTGTGCTTTTGAACCATGAAAGTACAAATTCAAATATTAGCAGCTACTAAACTGCTTCCTATAATAGTGTTACTATTATGTAGATCTATGTGACAAGATTCACTAGAACTAGGGAGAGTACAAGCAAGGAGCTCCAACTGTTTATCTAGTGGGACGAGTGATGGTTGTGCTTGATAACACCCTTGATCAATTTCAAAATATTATATATGTAAATGGAACAGGATCATTATGACCCTTAAGTCATGTCACAATATATTTCATGTATGGTTCACTTTCCACTCGAATCTAGTTTCTTTTGCCCATATATGGAAGTCATAAGTGTGACCAATTTGTGGAAAAATACCCTTGTAATTTATTACACTAGTCTCTACTCAAATGTACACCATAGGAATGAAGGATGTCAAAAATTACAATGTTTATGCGTTATTGTACATAATGATTAGGTGACAAATGCATAATAACATTCTTAAGTTTACCAATATCTTTGATAAGGAATCTTTCGATATGAATTATTTGTGCATCATTTTTATGCCATTTAGCATTGATTTTCTTAGAAAAAAATTATGGCATTACATTTACAGATGCACTTGAACCAACCAAATAATTACGAACATTGTAATTAAAGGTTTCAAAATATAGAAAAAATGGGGGTAAGATATTGTTATCATCTAGAGTTACAACATTAACCACATATTCAGGAGTTCAAAAAGACTTATTGGAAAACTTTTGAGAAGTATAAGCTCTATCGCTTGATGAAGGTTGTGAAAAGGCTTCAATCAGTAGTTCAGGCTACTCTGCTATCTTTGTGAGCTCAAATATGGAAATTTTAGCACAAGAACTTTTCAGGTCTTCAATGATATTATAATAAATAACTTCATTTTTATGAGGTAGTGCTGAAGTGTCTAGAGGTGTAGCTTTGTTTGAAACTTCTGGAGTGATAAACTTATTTTTCTACTAGTGGAGGTGTTCTTAGAAGTGACAACATTTCCAGACTTATTTTGTGCATGATGAGCAAGATTTTTAGGTGGTGAGATCCTTCTTAAATATTGATCCTTTAGTTTTGTGTCATTACTTCCTATTTTGAAATGGGTCATTTTCCCCTCAAACTATAATGATCATTTTTTTTTCTAAGGAGGGGCTTCACTTTGAGGGGCAGCCTTAACAAACTTTTTTTTAGTGTTAAGAATGAAATCAAAAGATTTAACTTAGTGTCCAATACCTACACTATCCTTAGCTGGTATAGGCTCATTTTCTTCTTCTGTCTACTCGAACTGTTCATTTGCTAGTAAAGTATCAAGAATATGTGCTACTAGAGCATTGACATTGTTGTTCCACTACGGGATTTTTTTTTTTTTTTATGAATGCCATTCATGATGCAAGGAACAATAGTTACACATTCCTATAACTTCAACATTCAACACAACGTTTGAACTTTGGGAAGACTTAGCCGGTTGATTGTTGTTGTTGTTCCATCTGAATAAGAAAGCATTGGGGGGCTTCCTATTAGTAGAAGTCTTGCTTTAGTTTCTCTTTAATTCTGAGACTTCATTGGTTAGTGAATTTTAATATGTATTCATGTTTTCAATATCAACAAAATCCTTTTCTTTAGCCTTACTTGAAGACAATTGAGACTTCTTTCTAGGCTTCTTTTAGTTTTTAGGTTCTTCATCATCAATAATAGCTCGAATGGTACAGAATTATTTCTCCACGATGATTATTTTTGTAAAGTTTAAAGTCATTGTTTCATTTGTAGTTTAAAAAAAAAGCATAAATGTTTGTTGAAAGGGAAACTATACAATAATCTATAGTGATAGAATTAGGAGGCTGCATTTTTTAGAAACTTGTTCAATATATGGTTGAACATTGATTGAAATATTTGACCTTCTCATTTTCCCCCATATTAATATTTCCAAGATCCTTTAATAACATGGAAAGAGTATTGTCATTGGTTAATTTCTCCAATTTTTTTTTTTTAAACTCCCTCCAACCATGGATTAAATTAATAGGTAGACTATGGTACCATGTTGTCTCTCTACTTTCTAAGGTGAAAGGAAATATCCTACAAGCAACATCATCACACCATACCTCTAACATTCATAGATGCATGCAAAAATCATCGATATGATCTTCTACCTTAGAATTCTTGTCAAGATCAAACTTAGATAACAACTTCCTTGGATGTCTAGTAATTGTATGAAGGTTATTTGGAAGAGCGAGTGGCTTTAGGGCCATCCAATCCATGCCCTGATCACCCATGTCTTTGTTTCTTTGTTACTCCTTTTTTGAATATGATGAGCCTTCTCCTTCACCGTTCATGCCATTGTAAAACTAAAAATTTTCTATCGATTGTTCGCTATCATAAAGAACAATATCTTTCTCATACTCTTTGTGAATAGGTGGAAGCGACTCTTGCCAGACTATGCCTTCTAAAGACCCTAAATTCCTCAAGAGTGGAAAAGAAAAAATATTTCAACGATGCAACCAATAGGCTTGTACAAGTTCTTTCATTCCTATTTGTATAATGAGGAAGATTATCAGAAAAAGGGACTAAATTGATAGCTTTTGCAAATCAACAAGTAATAGGTCGAATTTCCTAGAGCTGTTCATAGGTAACTGCACTGGAAAACATCGAATGAGGTTGAGAAGACCTTGATAGCTCTAGAATAGGAGGTGGGATAGTCCCTAGGATATTAACACCTTGTCCAAAATATGAATGATTGCAATGTGATGAGTTATAAACCATAAAAATGAGCTTCCCTCCTTGTAGCATGAGAATGTTGATGGTGTTGGATCCCACCAACATACAAGGCATCTTCCCCATATGAGGTCCGAATTAGACCTCACACATTTTGATGTAAGAGTCTTATCTCGAAATGTTGCCTGACTACAATTATCTTAGATGTTTGCCTTGGCTTAAGAAATTAGCATGACAGAGTAGCACACATGTGCTTTTGAATGAGAAAGATTGTGCCTTGTCATATTTTCAGTTGTAGGTGTATAAAGGTTCTTTCTCTGTGAGAGAGAGAAAAAGAGGGCCTCTAAAATAAAATTAATAGTAGTAATCTAGTGGAGACGCATGGACATAAAAATGAAATAATCGTTAGAGATCAAGTGAAATAGTTCACATAGATGGAACCATCATAAATATCATCACAATGCATTTCCAACAAGTTTAGCACCAAAGTCATCGAATCAGTTTTCTTACTTTAGAACATATGAAAGCCAACATCACCGCAAACATTATAAGAATAGTCTCAAAAAATCCATGATATATGCATGAAAATGTGTCGGCCAAATGGCTCAAGCATTAAGAAAATTTTTCAAGACACATAAGTATAATCAACATCACTAGCTTCAGTATTAAGAAAATTTTTTATAGCCACCAGTGGCTCCCCAAAAGTATTATCTCTATTTCTCTAATGCATTGTGGGAGAATCCAAGGATAAAATTATTTTGCTTGAGTAGCGAGGATAATTTTAAAACTTAAGTCATGACCTTTCATATCCTCATGAATCTTGAATTTCTAAATTCTAATTACCTTTGGACTTCTATAATTGTTGAACTTCCAAATGAATTTTGAAATTACATATAACTTTTGGAATTACATTTCTTTTTGACTTATTCACATAGATATTTTTTCCATACTTGACTCTTTGGACTCTAATTCTCTATCCATACAATAATTACATCATTACATCATGATTTCAAAATCAAGATGTGGTGAGGACATGATATGTCACTATCATTCATGACTAGGACTCGTAGTGTCTAATGACATGGATTTCTTAGCAGGTGAAAATGTTTCCACTTGTATTTTTGATCTTCGATGGAGCTTCCATGTTGTTGATGTATTCACCCTCCAAAGCTTCTTTGATCATATGGTGTCCTTTGGGTTTCTTTGATCATAAGGATTTTGACATGTTCTTTGTTCTTGAATGCTTCCTTTGACTTCTCACTTTGGCTGATCTCTTCAAACGTCATTACCATGTTGTTATTGGAATACCTAAAACTATAATAAATCATGGAAAGAAAACATCATAATAAAATAAATGTTATATTAACATGATTCATGGAAATTTTATGTTCATGAGTTAACAATGTGCTCAGGAAGAGAAAGAGGACTTCTAGGTGGAAGGGCACACTCTGAAAGGTTGAGGGGATGAAACTTCAAGGCTTCAAGGTGCACTCATGCACTCGACTAGGAGACGAAGCTCAAGGTAAATCGCACGGAGTAGGTTTTGAAGGACAAAGGAAGATAATTTTGTCTTCCCAAGTGCAATATACACTTAAGGGAGATAGGAAGGGTGTAGGGCATAAGGTTGAAAGGACAAAGGGAAGAAGCTTCAAGGCTTTAGGGTGCAAGTATGCACTCAAGGGTCAATTACGGCACAAAGCACGTTGTTGAATGATGAAGGAATGAAGCTTCATGACTTTGGGGAGCACTTATGTGCTTAAGAGAGCCAAGGAGGGTGCAGGGTGCACTCTTAAAGGATGAATGGATCATGATGATGCTTCGATGATGTATGATCTGCTCAACATAGAGGAAGGCTTTCTTTGAGGGAATAGTTTGGAACAAGAAAGGCGAGTGATGCTTGGGAGTGCACTATGCAATCTTGGAGGGTGCAACGTTTACTTCAAAATGATGAAGGAGTCCTGATAAAGGCTTAAGTGTGTGCCATGATCTCCTAGCCTTAATGGGTTAACTTGTGCAACCAAATCTTATCTAAGTCTAGAGGATAGAACAAGGAGGAAACATAATTTTTCTAGACATGAAATAAGGTGGGACAAATGCCAAATAATAAATGTTAGGTCCCTATAATAATAGTGATTACCCCATTAATATTGTAGTTGTATCCCTTATTAATATTGTTGTGCCCCTATTTTCCCCATATTATTATTACTGTGCCCCATAGAATCCCTCTATTGTTATTTTTGTGTCTTTATATTATTATTGTTAGGTCGGTTGGGTTATATTGTGACTCCTTAGACTCCTATCTATAGGAAGGAGGTTTTGTCATTTGAGTCATCAAAGAATCATTCATTTGTGTAATGTAAAGGAATTTTCCCCCTCAAAGAGGCTAAATTCTATGGCGTTGATCTATGTTTTCTATCTTTTTGTGAGCTAGTTTCATAACATTTGGTATCAGAGCTTTGGATTCTAGGGTTTCGCTGCTCCAAATAGGTCATCGTGGAATTTTCGCTATAACCTTTTTTCTACTACTTTTCAGAAGTGAAAAAAAACCCATTTGAGAAGAAATCACACTGAACCTCGGATCCAAAATTCAGATATTTTCGTGCTATATTTGTAGAGATATGATCTGAGGAAGTTAGTGTATTCGCAGACTCCTGAATTACATTCCAAACAGGTGACTTGGGGAAAATCATCATAACTTTCTCTCTGAGCATTGGATTGAAATTTCATCACAGGTACAGAAAGAGGATGGAATGTAGTCTCTTATATGTATTTTTCAGAGCCAAAGGTCAAAATAGAGACACATGGCACGTCGTACAAGTCAGCTCTACTGAACTAGTCTATAATCAGGTCACTATGGGAGATTTGGCATAACTCTTCCTTGCAGGATCCAATTTGGATCAGATTGGTGCCATTGGAAAGAGTACACAGAGGGCTACTGTAGGTTGCAATTTCAAAACTGGATGATCCGAAATTACAGAGATGCATTAGAGGCAATATAAAGCTCCTACAAAGTGAGAAAAGGTGTGTAGATTTTTTTTAATTTTTGCTTAAGCTTGGTTTGAAAAAATATTTTGAAGGAATTCAAAGTGCATAGTAGAGCATTATTATCGATAAATCATGCCCCAAGGAAAGGAAATGAAAACACCTAAAAAGAAACCTGAAAGGTCTAGCATGACTCATGAAGAAAAGGAAGAAATGCTACATGATATATCAAAATTACAAGACCAAGTACAACAAATGTCACTCTCACAAAAGCTAATATAAACTACGATAAATGGCGTGGAATCTAAGATAAAGGGCATGAAAGCTAAGATGGACGATTTGAAGATAGATTTGAAGATAGATTTGAAGACAAGAATCACAGATTTGAAGACAGATTTGACAAATTTTCTACAAGAAATACTTACTAATGGTGAAAGGGTAGTAAAGGAAACTCATGATGAGAACAAAACAAATGTTAATCATGATTTCATAGACTCTAATGTTGGATCAAAGACCCACCATATTCCAAAAATCGATATGAGGAAGTTTGATGGCAAGGATCCCGCAACATGGATATTACAGATGGAGAAATTTTTCGATCTCAATAATGTGCAAAACGCACAAAAGGTACGTATTGCAACTTTATATTTGGAACCAAATCAATTTGTATGGTATCAATGGCTTTGCTCTCGTAAACAAATTATCACTTGGGCAATTTTTATGGAAGAATTGACAGTACATTATGAGGATACAAAAAGAATCACTTTTTTTAGCCAATTGATAAGTCTCAAACAAAAGGGTTCAATAATGGAGCACATTGAGGAGTTCCAAAAATTGAACATAAGGGTAAAAAATATTCCAGAGCAGCATAGGATTGATGTGTTCATAGGGACTTTAAAGGATAATATCCAACACGATGTTCACCTTTGGGAACCTAATTCATTACAGAAGGCATTCACGTTAGCAATAAAAATGGAAAGCAAAATTATGGCAACCAGGAAGCATACCACTCACAACTATAAAGATGGAAGTGTTGTTGCCCCTAGTTTTCCACAACCTATAAGGTTGAGACCACAACAATTGGAAGAAAAAAGAGCAAAATGGCTCTGTTACAGTTGTGATAGAAAATACACTAAAGGTCATAAGTGTGCTGAGAAGAAATTATTCTACATAGATTGTGAAGAGGAAGAAGAAAAGGAGCAAGAAAGGTCAAAAGAAGAGGATATACTCTAGGAACAAAGCCTAGATAAAGAAGAAATGAATCTGGCCATATCTTGTAATGCATTGGCTAGAATTACCACTCCTCAAACCATCAAGATAGAAGGACAAATCAAGAAGAAAAAGGTAATATTGTTGATTGATTCAGGAAGTACCCACAATTTTATTCATTGTAAGGTAGCAAAAGAATTGAATTGCTTCCTATATCCAGCACTAGAGTGTCAAGTGATGGTTGCAAATGGAGGAACAATAAATTGCTCTGGAAAGTGCCATAATATCAAGCTATCCATGGGAGAATATGTATTGACTAGCCTAATGCTTTCCATTCCAATGGGAGGTGCTCATGTTGTACTAGGAGTCCAATGGCTACAATCCTTGGGTACAATAGCTTTTAATTTTCAAGAAATTTTCATGAAATTTTCTGCGGAAGGAAAAGAAGTTGAATTAAGTAGTATTGCGGGGAAACCAGGAAAGATAATCAGCTCTAATGGTATGACAAAGCTTCTAAAAAAGGAACAAAGATGTGTAATTGCACAATTATGTTCGCTAGATGTTTCCACATCGAAATCATCTATTTCTCCAGATCTCCAAAAAGTCTTGGACAATCATTCCAAGGTATTTGAGACTCCCGAAGGTCTCCCACCTATTTGTGATCATGATCATGCTATTCATCTGATTCCAGGAACTATTCCTCCAAACATCAGGCCGTACAGATATCCCTATGCCCAAAAGAGTGAAATTGAGCGTATGCTTGCAGAAATGCTAGAGGCTGGTATAATTCAACCTAGTCAAAGTTCCTTCTCTGCTCCAGTATTATTGGTGCACAAGAAGGATGGATCATGGGGCATGTGTCTGGATTATAGGGAGCTCAACAAGCTTACGATTAAAGATAAGTTTCCCATTCCTGTCATTGATGAATTACTGGATGAATTGCATGGATCAATTTACTTCACCAAGTTGATCTTTGTTCAGGATATCATCAAATCAGAATGAAGATGGAAGACATTCCAAAAATAGCATTTAGAACTCATGAGGGTCATTATTAATTTTTGGTCATGCCTTTTGGCCTTACCAATGCACCTTCCACATTTCAAGGTTTCATGAATTCCATTTTCAAACCATTCCTTAGAAAATTTGTGTTAGTATTTTTTGATGATATACTAATCTACATCAAGTCTTGGAAGGATCATGTTGAACATGTTGACAAGGTGCTACAACTATTCGAGGAGAAACAATTATATGCAAAAAGATCCAAATGTTTCTTTGGAGTACAAGAGGTGGAATATCTCAGTCATATTGTATCTCATGAAGGAGTTAAGGTAGACCCTAACAAAATTAAATCCATTAAGGAATGGAAAATCCCCACATCCATAAAGCATCTATGAGGATTTCTTGGGTTGACAACGTATTATTTCAAGTTTGTTAAGAATTATGGGAGAATAGCAACACCTCTAACAACATTATTGAAGAAATATGCATTTTCATGGACTCTAGAAGCAACAAAGGCCTTCGAACATCTTAAAGAGGCAATGTGCCAAGCACCGGTCTTAGCCGGGACTTCAGAAAAACATTTATTGTGGAATGTGATGCTTTAGGAAATGGAATTGGTGTTGTTTTAATGCAAGATGAAAGGCACATTGCTTTTGAAAGTCATCCAATCAACGAAAAGTTTTTACACAAAGCTATTTATGAAAAAGAAATGTTGGCAATACTACATGAACTTAAGAAATGGCGACCCTACCTAATGGGAAGACACTTCAAGGTAAAAACGGATCATGATAGCCTTAAACACTTTTTAGAACAAATATTATCCTCTGAAGAGCAACAAAAGTGGGTCACAAAGATGTTGGGTTATGACTTTGAAATCATCTACAAAAAAGGGAAGCTAAATGTGGTGGTTTATGCACTCTCAAGAAAGGATGAGGATGTGGAAGCATTGTTGTGCGCCATTTCTATTATCCAACCAGATTGGATAAACAAAGAAAGGGAGGAATGGAAGAATTATGAAGAAGTGTGGGCACTTATTCGAAAGTTACAACAATATTCCAGTACATCTGATACATTTATCTGGTAAAGGGATTTGTTATGGTACAATGATCACTTATACCTCTGTAAGAATTGCCAAACTCAAACAAAATATTCTTATGGAATTGCACACTTCTCCCTTAGGAGAGCACTCAAGATTTCTAAAAACTTACCACAAGGTTAAGAAGGAATTATTTTGGGATGGCCTTAAATCAGATATTCAAAATTTTGTGGCAGAATGTTTGGTTTTCCAACAAAATAAAGTTGAAACAATTAAGACCCCAAGTCTATTACAACCTTTATCCATTCCAAGCCAACGTTGGGAGGATATTTCAATGGATTTTATCATAGTTTTACCCAAGTCTGAGGGAAAGAGTGTCATCATGGTGGTAGTTGATAGACTTACCAAGTATGCACACTTTTGTGCATCATCACATCCATTTAAAGCCAGTACAGTTTCTACTACATTTATGGAAACAATTCAAAATCTACATGGAAACCCAAAGATTATTGTAAGTGACAGAGATCCCATTTTCACTGGAAATTTTTTGACAAAATTATTTTCTTGTCTCGGTACTCAATTAGCTCATAGCTCATATTATCATCATCAATCTGATGGGAAAACTGAGATAGTAAACAAATGTTTGGAAGGATACCTTTGTTGCTTTATATCTGATAAATAGACACAATGGGTCAAATGGTTGCCTCTGGCTGAATGGTAGTATAACACTTCCTTCCACACAACAACAAAAATGACCCCATTTATGGCATTTTATGGATATCAACAACGATTCATCACATCATATTTAAGAGAAAATTCTAAGGTTCAAGTAGTGGAACATCACATTGAGCATCAACAACAAGTCCTCCAACTCTTAAAGGATAACCTCGTGTTGGTGCAGAATAGAATGAAACAACAGGCAGATCAACATCGCAGCGAAAGAAGTTTTGATGTAGGTGATTGAGTATTCCTATGGCTACAACCATATAAACAAATGTCCCTCAAGCAAGCTAAGAAGGATAATAAATTATCACCAAAGTATTATGGTCTGTACAAGGTGTTGCAAAAGATTGGTACTATGGCATACAAATTGGAGCTTCCTGCAGCTTCTTGAGTGCACCCAGTTTTCCATGTTTCATGTCTAAAGAAGGTTATAGGAAACAAGCTCCCAGTTTAAACAATATTGTCAGAACTTGATGAGGAAGGAAAAACTATATTGGAATCAGAAGCAGTCATAGAAACAAGAACTCGATAGCTACAAAATCAATCAATTTTGGAGTATCTCATCAAGTGGAAGAACTTATCCACTGAAGATTCCACATGGGAGGATGAGGATTTTATACAGAAGCATCCAGAACTACTCAGGCGTTGAGGAAAACACTTTTTTGAAGGAGAGGGGCATGTTAGGTCCCTATAATACTAGTGATTACCCCATTGATATTGTAGTTGTATCCCTTATTAATATTGTTGTGCCCCTATTGTCCCCATATTGTTATTATTGTGCCCCATAGAATCCCTCTATTGTTATTTTTGTGCCTTTATATTATTATTGTTAGGTTGGATGGGCTATATTGTGACTCCTTAGACTCCTATATATAGAAAGGAGGTTTTCTCATTTGAATCATCAAAGAATCATCCATTTGTGTAATGTAAAGGAGGTTGCCTCCTCGAAGAGTCTGAATTCTAAGGTGTTGATCTATCTTTTCTATCTTTTTTAGAGATGGTTTCATAACAATAAATAAGACTTAGACATGCTTGAAGAATGAGAGATACACTTAAGAATGTGATTTTACAAACACTCCCCAAGTACAATGAACAAAGAGTGTGCTATGACGACCAAAAGTTTCATTTTACAACAAACAAAGGTGTTATGACCATGAAGTGCCCTTGATATGTTCTGAGAAATGTGACGACACTTGAGAAATATAAAAAATGCTTGAAACATGTGGAATGACTTGAAATGACACTTGAAAACCAAAGAGTCACTTGATGCGACAATTTGGTAGGCTCCAAAATTTTAATGTAGTGAAGCTTTGGAGGGTGTTGTAGCAGTGACACCGGGAGAATAGAATAAGTTGTATTATCTTTAATTTTAAGACTATAAGTTATAAAATGTTATTTCATTTATTCTATATTTCTTGATGATTCTCTGGAAATTTTGAATTTTTCAAATTCAAAGTCATATAAGGTTACACTACTACGCAAGGGCATAAATTCCAACGGTAGAATCCGCTGGAACGGTTAAAAACATAAAATTTGTTAGAAGTTGAATGTCTTTTTTGTTTTTCTTTAAATCCAAATGGTGATAAAAATTTTGATGGGAGTTATTTAACTAAATACCTGATGAATTTTTTTTTCTCATCGAATGTCTAACGTTTTGTATTTTTTTTTTAATAATCTTGATGGTTTGACGAATATTTGATGGGAGTTATTTTACCATCGAATATCCAACGTTTTTTTCTAGTATCAAATGTCTAATGTGTTTTCCAATATCCGACAAATGGCAATAAACTATTGTATAGCGTTTATTTCCACCATTAATGACTTTTTTCCATTAACAATGTCTAGTATGGGACCGCTTTACATTGAGTTTAACTAATTATAATAAATATAACATTAATATTATAATGATATATAATATTATTAATATATTAACATTAATATAATATAACATAATTATAATATAAATGATCTATCTATATATATATATATATATATATATTCATTCCCTAACACCATATAACTTTGATGTAGTTGCTATATTTGTTGCGATTGTTTTCTAGGCTTATTTAGAGGTTAATTTTTGCACGAAATCATTACTGAAATTTTGGTGACAAAAAATGTCACATAAAATTTCTCAAGTAGGAAAAGGATATGTGGGATTGAAATCGAAGTATTTTTAGGAGCGGAGACATAATTTCCCTTGTCGAAATTGCAAGGGCGTGAGGCCAAGGATAATTCCAATAAAAACAACTAAAACTCATTGTAGAAACTATGGGCATGCTGAAGTCAAACACGAATATTATCCATTAGTAAGTTATTCATTATATGTATATGTATTGTAGATTATTTTTGTAGATATTTAAATTTATATTGTATTTTAGATTGTATATCTTTGTATTGTAAATTGTGTTATCTTTCTATTGCAAATGTATTTTATATTCTTTTGGGAGGTGTTTGACCTATGTTGTCATCTCGATGTGGAGAATTATTATTTGATTATTTTCTTCATGGTCAATTAAGGGGTTAGGTTGAGTAAGGGCTTAATTACTTTATGGGCTTAGTGATAAGGGATTATTATTTAAATGTTTAGGGTTTAGGGGTTAAGGGTTTAGGGGTTAGTGGTTGAGGGTTTAGGGATTAGCCCGGTTTAACGGCTTAGGGTAATGGGGTTAAGTTGTTATGGGTTTAATGTATCTTTAGGTTGTTAATTAGGACCTACAAGATTTAGAGGTTAATCCTAGGGTTTTATGGAGCATTATTAATAAGATTTTAAGATATATTATGCATATAATTTAAAAAATGGGCATAGTGAATACATTTTTATAGGAACGAGGAACATAGTTATATAATACACTGTAATAAAATTCTATAAGACAAAATAATAAAATATAAATATCATTAAAAAATTAGTTAAATAAAAAATTGATCAAAAATAAAATTATTATAAAGAAAGATGATTGGATAAAGATAAAAGGAGTCCATTTTATTAATTTAGGTAAGATGATAATTAATTAAAAAAACATTTTGTGAAGAAGATTATTTAAAAAAAGAAATTACTTTATTTATTAAAAGTATAAATTTATAGCCCACGGGGCTTTGGATTGACGGTGAATGGGTGCGCTGTTAAGGCACTCCTTGCGATAGGTCACCGGTTCAAATCCCCTGTGGGTACATAGGTTAGTCTTAAACTAGAAAAAAAAAAAAAAAAGTTTAAATTTATAAACCACAATTTATTAAAAATGTTATGTTATTAATAAATTGTGGTTTATAAAGGAAAACTTTTAATAAATGAAGTAATTTCTTTTTTTAAATAAATCTTAAATATCTTGATACAAGCCTTGCACTTGGTATTTCAAAATCGTTTAGGTGATAATGAAATTTTTAAGCTCAAGTGACATAGAGTGAATAAATTTGTATATAAATTATCTTTTTGTGATAAGTAAAGGCTCTCATTTGTCTTAAATTCCGAGAAAACTAATTAAGCAATACTAAATCTATAATAGTTCTAGGAAAAGAGTAGATTAAAGAAATGTCTGGTAAACCATCAACAGTTATCTTTTTCCAAATTTATCTTACTTATTATCACTCATGGAAGGTATAACATTCCATTTTGAATGTCCTCTGAAGTAGGCGCAACGTTTTCATTCTACAACATTCACTTACCAATAAGTACAAAGAAGTGAGGTTTTGACATTTTGGTCAATTCAAATATGTAGTTAAAAAGAAAGAATACCCCATTTTGTCTAAAATGAGAGATATTTGACGTTATGCCTTGGTAAAAAAGGGTTTCCTATAAAAAATTCCTTAGTGGGTTCCATATCACTTTCTAAAGGAAAATGTGCACTTCAATTATGCAATATTAAACAAGCATAGTTCCGTCCATCAAGATATTACATGTGTGATGTTGAACTCATGTAAAAAACTAACGAAAACTTTTGTTGATAACCCCCATCACTTTGGTTCTGTCTATACTTCTAGTTTTGTGTGTTTTCTCAACTGTCGTCTTTTGCACACTTTCACTTTCATAGGTGTCACTTCACATTTGCATTTGTCATTTTTACTTGTTTTCACTTTAATAAGTGGGATTTTCATGTTATCTTCACTATGCAATGTTTCTCTTTCAAGGTAATTTGCATGTGAAAGTGTCATTTTCATGTAGTTTTACACTCACAAGTGTCTCTTTTAAGTATGCTCACGCCTATATGTGTCGCACCTTTGCACGCCACTAGAGTTAGTTCTCTTGCACTTCTCTACATTAAACACTCTTACATATCATTAGAATATGTGCCATACACATTCCTATAGCTCACACATGATGATTGTTCCAAAAATATTTTAACATAATCTTAAACATCTTGGTAACTTGCACAAGATTCATGATCACATTGAATTGTTGGATTTGTTTTTTTATTTCATCCACATTCATATTTTATCACCCGTCCTCTTAAAAATTTTGTTCTCTATTTGAAATTAAGAAATAATATGACATTATAATGATGAATGAAAAATAAGATCAGTAAGTTTTTAATTGTGATTGTGACTATGTATCTCAGAAAGCGTGTCACTTCATACATGTCAAGAAAAGTAACATCTTTATTATATTTTTTCAAAAAATCTTAAATATCTTTATAATTTGCACAAGCATCATCATATATTTATTTTATTTGTCTCTTGGTCTCACCTAAGTTGTCTTTCACTTTTTATTTGTTGTCTTTGTCTTTGTTACACATTATATTTGTGAAATGTTGTATGAACGTTTAAATATTTTCTGTATATACTAATATTACTTTACTGATTGTAATTGAATAGTATGGGACCCCGAGGGCATGGATTAGCAAGGAAGAGGTGGTCTTAGTACAAGTTTCTATTAAATAACATGGAGCGAATATTGGGGATCAAGCTAATGATACTATGGAAGAAGATGATGTTTTTGATATGTAGTTGAAGAACATGGGACAAATAGATTGATTTAGGAGAAATTTAATAATGTTGGAATGGATGATGATGGAAATAAGTATGATGAGTATGCTTTTTTATACCTGTACTTGAGACTATAATTTAACCTATTTATGAAGGCTTAGAAACATCCCTTATATCTGTTGTATTGATGTTGGCCAACTTAAAGGTGGTGAATGGTTTGTGAAACACGTGTGTGACACAAGTCCTACGATATGTAATATATTTTGTGACATTTAGTACTATATGCATGATAAATCAATTTTTTTCCTTGTTTTTAACATTAGTATGTTCGTAATCATTTAATTAATTTGTAACATTTGGATGCAATATGCATGATCAATATTGTTCAGTACATTGACTAGTAGTACTTTTTTTTATGTTTTATATTTTTAGGTGAATTTCTATTAGCAACATTAAATGTTTTACCTTGTACATAGCGAGATTTACATGCAATTAAAAAATATATTGGAGTGGAGTATCAATCTATTCATTCATGTCATATTGATGAAATTTTCTATTATAAAGAACATGCATCAAAATACAAATTCTCAAAATGTGATGAGAGCAGATATAAAACTGATAAAGTAATAAAAAAGGTGCCTCACAAGGTTCTTTTTTATATTCCCATAATTCCGTGTCTGTGACAATTGCTCAAGTGCAAAAGCATAGAAGAAATTATGGATTACAATGAAATGAATAAAAGTGAAGATGGTGTTCTTTGAATGCTTATAGATGGATATGAATTTACGAATTTAGAGGAAAAGTGGAGATAGTTTAAAAGAGAAACTCATAATCTTAGGCTTTCATTAACAGGTGATGGCATCAATCCATTTGGAGAGTTTATATATACTTAGTTGGTGTGGCCCATTTTTGTTATCAATAATATCATTCCTCTTTGGATGTCAATAAAGAGGGAGCACATAATGTTGACAATGATTGTTCGAGGTATTAATTTGCTTAGAACAATTTTTTTAACACAATAACATCTCATTTGTCTTCATTGTTTCATAATTATGTCTTATACTTTTAATATTTAATCACATATGTTTAATTATGTCTTATAATTTTTTTTTGTTTACTCATATATTTTGTAGATATGTATTGTATGTTCAATCAATTAGGTAAGTACCACATCAAAGATATGCATGTATATGTTGAGACTGTTATCGATGGGTTATTGGAGGTATGGAATGGTGTCACTATGTATGATATCTCTAGAATAGTAGATCCACAAAAGGAATTTGAATTCCATGAAATGATTGTATGGAAAATTCATGATTCCCTAGGGCTAACACATTTCTATGGTATATTATAACATTACCCTCTATTCATGTGTTCGAACAAAGGGTAAATTTTATTGTCATGTTTTTGGTCGTACAAAGAAACCTTGTCATTTAAGAAGCGTAGGGAAGAAGGTGTTTGATGAGTATAGACACATTATTTCTAAGAAACATGGGTACATGTTAGAAATTGATTTACGAAACAATGATATACACACTAAATATTGCGGAAAAACAAATAAAGAAACACATGAAGCAAGAGAGACACAGATATACATGGTTCACCCAATTTGGGCCACGTTCAAAGAGAAACAACCAGTCCTTAATTTTATATTATCTAGAAAAATGAAGAGATACAACCTATGACAGATCTGATGTAATTTCATCATTCCTCTCACATAGTCTCCTCTCTCTTTCTTGCTTAGAACAATTATCATACAAAAACACAATACAATTCTATGATAGAGACTGAAGGTTTCCTTCTAGGGGATAAACCCTAAATTAACATGAATTCTACCATTACATCATCGACATAATGAACCCAGATTGGCTACAAAATTACAATTATTTTAGAAATAAAACTTTCATCTATTTTTAGATTTGGGGGCGCTTCCCACAAACCCTTGGCATTTGGGGGCTCCTAAAAGTCATCGTCATCCCCCCTAGACCCTGGTTGTCGGTGATTAAATATGGAACATGGATCCAATGTGGATGAAACAAAAAAAACCTCTAAACAATCAGGAAGATAATCAGTCTCCACACCCAACAATCTCTCACATGGAGACTGATTATATAAACTCCATTGTGGCTTGACTTGCTAGAAAATTACTCCACTTGGACCTAATTATTTCTCATCTTCAACATCATACTTGAAAACTAATTTAAACTAAGAATAATCTTAGTTTCTCCTTGGTTACTGTTATCGGTCATATTTCCCCATAAGTTGTAAGAAGGGGAAAGGGGTCTGAGGTAACCTCAAACCAATCTTTTAGATACAGAATCTAGCCAGTCTATATCTAGAGATGGCTCTCTCTTTGAGTTCTAGCTTTGTTTGATAAGGTTTTAGGCTAGTTATTAGAGATTGTGGTTTTGTTTGAATTTGGTGGTGAAGTTCAATAGCATAGGGGTAGAACTGAATACTTTAGTCCATTGGGCCAATGGAGTCAGGGAAAATGGCTCAACTGGATTTGGTTTCTCAATAAAGGATGGCTTCACGTGGCAAGATAGCTAAACAGGGAGCAAATAGAGACTTAAAAATATGGGATGGACTTAAAGGGTTAAAGGGAAATTAAGAATCCTTCAACAACTTTATGAGAGTAGAATATGAATAATCATCAATAAAGAGCAATTAAGAATTCTTTACTAAGTGATTAAGATGAATAAACTAGGAAATAAGAGAAATTAATAATTCATTGTTCATGCTAGTTTAGAAGAAAACATTGAGAACAAAAATGATTGAAGACAGATTACCCTTAAGCACTTTCTGAATTATTCTTTTTCTTTTTAATATTCAGATATGGAACATAATGAATATAATAAAATAGAAAACATTAACACATGAGATATAAGATACTTATTTGTTTGATGTCCAACACATGAATCCTGTGAGAGGTCCTTTACATCAATCCTTCATCCAGCCAGCGATGAAAAATTTGTCCAACAACACTTTTTATTCCAAAATAATCAATTTTATAGCAATGTCAAAGAATCCACACACAATACTCTGAATGGGGGAATATTTATACAAAAACTTTGCAACAAAATATCACATAACCAAGTGAGATATAAACTGGGATGACTAATCATATCTTTCAAGAAAATAGGGCCAGAAGACCTCGTAGATGACAGATAGGGCAACCGAATGGTTTGTTGTCCCTATTCCTGAGAACGTGCTGGAGTTAGGCCCTATGATTTGGCCTCTTGTTGTCCTTGGTGTAATTATGTGTTGGCTGCTATGTTTTGATCTTCCTACTGATACACTTTACCTACATGTGATACTCTTTACCTGTTGATCTCTTTCCATCCTCTTTACCTTTATTGACTGTGGTAAAAATCAAAATTCAGTTTTTACCAAGGATAAATTACAAAATTTCAAGCATTTCTTCCCACCATTTTGGCTGTGGTATTCTGGTTTTCTGAAGCTTTTTGAGGGTTTCATTTGTTTCTGTATACCTAACGAATGTGGGCTGAATTGGGAACAAGTGTTTCAACTCATGCTCGACATAGAATAAGTTCTCTAGGTTGTCATAGAGAACTCGGCCTGTAGGGAGTGCTTTTATTCTTGATGCACTTGTCAATGAACTTTCTTGATTGCCTGCATATTTTTTCGCTTTATCCGCACAATCTCTATGTTTCATTAATCTATCATTAATTACTAAAGGACTTGGTAGCCCTTTACTTTGAAAAACTGTAAACTTCTCCATGAAAGTGTTAATCTCTGCCTGCATGTCATGACATATCCTCTTTAAGTTTTGCATCAAAGTTTTCTTGGTTAATACCCTTTTGATTTCCAAAATGGTTTCTGTTCTATCTGTGATGCCAAACTCTTCCATTTGTTCCGTATTCTTGGTATTCAAAAAATGTATGAGCCTGTTGGCTTGCTCAGGCATTCGTCCTAATTTTTCTTTTGTCCTTTGAAATTCTTCCTAGGCTACCTTCACTAAATCAATTTGCTCAAAAATTACTTGGATGGATGGCCAAACATCATTTATGGATTGAATGATGTTGGCCCAAAGAATTTTCTTGATTTCTGCCAGAGGCTTGTCAAAAGTGAGATCCTTTTCTAATGTTTTCACTTTATTCTCTAATGTTTTAATCTCTCTCGTTTCTTCTACAACATTTATCTTTGAGAGATCATAACTTCGTTCCAGTTTAGCAAACTGTTCTTTTACCTGTTTTAGCTCTGAAACTTCTAGTCTCATGTCCTCCATTGACTTTATTAATTCTTTTGTGCTCAAATTGGCATTGCTGCCCTGTGTTGTCCCTGCTATTGTTGTTGTTCCTATCCCTATGACCACCTCTGTTGTGGCTACTGGAATTCTTGGTGCTAGTGCTGTCCCAAGTGTAGAGGGGACTGTTGTTGAGACTACTGGTATTACATCAGGAGGCTGAGAGGTTGACTCTCTCTGCTTGTCCTTTAGTGCCTTTTCTAGTTCTTGTTCAGTCTCATTCAGTCTCTCATTAAGTTTTAAAAGTAAATCCATCAACTCTTCTTCAGATTTTTGCTTTACAATCTCAGCAGTCTATGGATGCCTTGAAGGAGGCAGCTTTAGTTGCTTCCCCAAGGTGGCAATATCTTCGTCCCTCTTTTTGATTAATTCCTCTACACCCTTCACATCTTTGGCATCATGTCCCAATCCAATAATAATTTCTTCTAACGACTTTATTCTGTTATCTTTAGCCTGGGAGGAGGCTTTCTCTAAGCGTAGCTGGGCAGTAGTGTTATCCAAAGAATTTTGTAACCTATGGCCCATCATTGCCTTACCAGTCAAGGTTGAATAAATAATTTCTCCAGTTTGTTTATGCAATTCAATCTTATCCATAGGATGAATATCCTTTGTCATGACCTCCAAATTTGTTCTAACATAATCTACTACTGATTGAGGTTGTTGCACTTTAGGCTTGAGGTAGCTCATTATCATCTTGCCCTCTTTAATATCATAAGCTGACATCAACCTCTGTTGATTTGTGGGGGCCATTTTCAAATATTGATTGTAAATTTGAAGCCTCAATGGATCATTCTTGGCTTTAATTTTAGTGAATGTTTTCTTAATATCTGAGGCATCTTTTCCTGGTGGCTTGAGAGATGATACCTCTGTGCTTTGCTATCTTTCTAGCTCTTGTCTCTGTCAGCTAGTTGATGTTCCTCCCAATGGGAAAGTTTGTTGGCTAACTACCCTTTCTTCTCTCTGACTATCTGTAGTCTCTTCAACAAATTCCTCCTCTGAAAGGGGATTTAGTCTTTGCCTTTTTGTCCCAGGTTGTCCTGAAGGTCCACTGGTTGGGGTAGTAGTTTCCCTGTCTCTCTTTTTATTCCTTTCCTCATTCAGAGGAGTCTTTAAGCTTGGAGGTCGTTCTACATTGGTTTGAGTTGGAGGAGTTTTCATTTGGACCTGTTCTTTCGAAGTTTCAGGTTGTTTTGACATTGTAGATTATTCTGTGGTCTCTACTTCCTTGCCTTTACATGTTCCTATGGCTGGTATGCTGATTTCTTTTGGAGATTGCTGAGAGGTTCCAGAAATGGATGCACCAATTCTTGACCTTTGAGATAGCTCGAATGGTACCTGCCCAAAAGAATCCAGGTCAAGGGTTTTCTCAAGATCTTTCATAATTTTTTCTATATTCACCTGTTCACTATCAACTTCTACTAGGGTCCCCTCCCTCCATTTATCCATATTTGCAAATTGTTCAATTTCTGGGATCCTATGATGTATGTATGGTGACAATCGGTTCTTCATTCTTCTATCACATATAAAGATGTTAGGGTCATATGGTTTCCACCCAAAACGCTTTTGTAACTTAAGATGATCTCCTAAAATTATTTCTGCTTCTCTCTATGCTTCCCTAGCGTTGCAAACAAAAGGGCCTAACTGATTCTTGATTCTAAGCTGAGCTTTCTTCTCGGCATTTTAAAAATGAATCAAGTCTGAATTTATCATTTGCCTAAAGTATTCCAATGCAAACAGTCTCATTGGAACATACTTTGGTAACTTAAAGGGGCAGAGCTCACATCCATAGATCCTGATTTTTGTATGGTTCTTGTATAGGTACCAATCACCTATTCTGTATTGCTTAGAGAGTTGGAGGATCTTCTTTATATAACCACTGATCCTAGGAGGGGAAACTCCTGTCAATAAAGTGGTTTCTAGATGCACAAATAGATTAATGAACTCATTGTATGTGTAAGGGGACTCAAGGGATTTATGGAAAATGGGACTCCAAAAGATAATAGACCTTGGATTTCCTTTGGTGTCAAGTTTCTTGACATGGAAAGGGAAGTTGTCTGACTGATAATACAACATGAGATGATAGATGAAAGTGGTATATTTGAAGACTCCTTCATTTTCCAGTCTCAGGAATTGGTCATGAATTTTATTGGCAATATATGAGGCATAGTCATATTTAACAATAGGGGGTTGTCCAGGAGTAAATATTGACAATAACACTAGGGTTACCTCATCAACGCATTCACTAAGGTTTTGCAAATGGGGTAGCAAGCTAAGTGGGCTTGATTGTGGGAAAAACTCCACAGTTAAGCGCACTTGAGCCAGAGGAGTTCTGGGATGGGTGACCTCCTGGGAAGTCCTGGTTACCGGGTGCAAGCCCCGGAAGTGATGATTGATGCTATGTGATTCGTTCTCCACATTTCACTAGTTTCAATCCCACTTCTTCACCCCTGTGAGCATCACCCGATGCAATGAGTGCTAAGTGAACTATTCAAAAATCATGAGAAATTAGTCAGTTACGACTACCTCTCATGGAAATGGTCATATGTTTGAATGACTTACTTAACGCAGTTGAATCCCAAAAATGATATCTAGCATTCACTAGTGTTAAATCCCATAACTAAAGATATCATATCTACTATAATTCTTCCCATATCTATGAAGAATTTCTGTCCATAAGGGGGTGGGCCTTTGGGATGATGTCTTTCTAACATGAAGGTCTGACATAGGTGAATGAGTTCTGATTGTGGTAATTCAGTGGCTTTCTCAAGTAAATATCCCATAGAAAGTAGAGTGAGAGATTGACTAGGGGAAAATTTCAACATTTCATTAATGGATGCAGCTGTTATGGGGAATAAGACTATTTGACTTGGGGACATAACAACTCTTTGGTTAGGATCATAATTGGCACAACATTAATGAATTATATCAGGGAAAACATGGACTGAGGGGAGAAAATATTTGGGAAGGTTGGATTCCCACAGTCCCAAAATGTTTTAGCCATTTAGGTAGTTGTCTCTAGCTTGGCAAAAGGCTTTCAGGTGATTCTGGTCAGTGGATAGGTCTTTTATTTGGAAGTCTTTATTTGCAAGAGGTAGATAGAGGGGCATTGATCGATGCGACATTCAAAACAGTGGGGGTTTCCATTTCTGGTTCTTGTGGATTCAGAAAGGAATTTGGGTTTTATGTGAAAAAATGGGAAAAACAACAGGTGTGGGAACTTATATGGCAAAACACAGACTGAACTAGAATTGAATTTGGCCTTTCTCTATGGAATTTATAGCATAAAATCAAAACTTGCAGAGTTTTGGTGGAAATTGGATAAATACCTGTATCAGGGAAATGAACAATGCAATGACAGGATGGATAACAAGTTCCGGGCTATGTGGCTGCAAGTTTATTAACCATGTGGTGGTTTGAAAGCTCAAACAATTGACTTGGACGTTGCTTTGCATGGGAACATAGTTTGCCGTATAAAACAATGAAAACGACATTTCATCGATTTTATTCACAAAGTCAAGGTTGGCGGGATTTTTTCGGTTATCGGGCAGGTGACATGTGAGGGGAAATGACGTTTTGTCATTTGTGGAGGGCGGTAAGCGGTATGGGATCGCACCGCTTTTGGAAACAGGCGGTATTTGGCCAGGAGCCAGCGATCACACAGGATTTGTGACACGTGTCGGGAGTATGGTGTAGAAACTGCTTTGTGATCACGCGCTATCACGCAGTCATAAAGTGGGGTGTGATATTGTTAATAGCCGTCGGATGACGGAAGGGTGATCAGACAGTGGACGGGAGGAGCAGTATGGCGGGGCTTAACTGTGGCGGGCCCACTACGATTAAGTTTTATTTAATTGTGCCGGGGTTGTTGTGAATGGAAGGGGAGGTTATTAATTAACCGCAAGGGTTAATTAATCCCTTTTGCGCAGTGGGGAATTGGGTTGTTAACTATTGATAGGTTAACTAGTTAATCCCAGTTAAAACACACTTATGGTTATAATTAACCAATGGGGCGGGATATATAACTTTTCGGGGATTTTTATATGTATTTACATATTATGGGAAAGGGTGAAGCTATGTGGGATTTATATAATAGGAGTTAGAAGTTAATATGAAAATGTAATAAAAAGCGCTAAGTAAAAATATTAGAGCATACATTTAAACTTCGGCTTAAAGTGAAAAAAGGGGTTTTTATGTGATATTGTGTATTGTGAAATCAAATGAATGATTTACGGACGATTCTAAGTACTTAGGCTTTTTAAATTATTGGGCCGAGGGTCTGGGCCCTCCAGAAGTCAGAGAAATGCTCTGAGCACCTCCAATTTAGCAAATGCCTTAGTCCGTAGGGGAAATTAGTGAATAATTAGGGAAAATGAGAAGGGGAGTTAATCATTGTGACTTTTCCTTGCTTGTGATGTCTTCAATGTAGTGTATGCCTTTGCTTTATGATGAAAAGTGAAAGATTTAACACATTTAGAGACATTATCCATCACACATAATTCTGCAACATCAGCTACCTACCCTACCTACTTTAACCTAGCATTTTTTTCTTCTTTATTTGGGTGAACTTAGACTAGCAAACCCTTATAAAATCTTCCTTTTCTTGAGCTCCTTTTTATTTACTTTACCTATCTACTTATCTGCCAAAATTACACTGTTTGGTCAGATATTTATTCTCTATTTCTAGAGCCTGAAATTTAAAAATGAATGAGCCAAGTTTAAATAGTTTGACTCTTTATGAATTGTGGCATAAGTAACAAGCTACACACAATTGTTTATTACAGAAAATGAAAAAGTAGTGGCATTTAGACTTGCACACTTTCCTGGTCTTTTTGTTTGGGGTTCATTTTCTTTCATTTTTTGACCATCTTTATTCTTTTTACGCCTTGATTTTTCTTTTAGGGTATACCCTCTTTACATTTTTTAAATTTTTTAATTTTTTGAAAATATGGAAAACCTTTGCAACAAGAAAAGGTATGAACATATTACAGAGCTCACCAAGTCAATCATGACATATGAGACCTATTGGTATAGGGGACTAACAGTTACAACTTTTACAAACATATGTGAAGGATTATGGCTAGTGTGTATTTTTTCGCGCTTCAATGGTTTGCCTTCCAAAACTGACCATATGAAATGGTACTTGAGTTGTATATGTTTAGTCTTGGAATGAAATGATGAGTTATTTGCAAGATGAATGACACTTTGACTGTCACTATATAATCTTCCCATATCCTTATTCTTACCTAATTCATTGATAAACCTTTGTAACCAAATCATGTCCTTACTAGCCTCTATAGCAACAACATACTCTACTTCCATTGTTGAAGGTGCAATACAATTTTTCAATTTTAAAACCCAACTGCCAATTTTTTCACTTATCGTAAACACATATCCTTCTGTGCTCCTCCTATTATCTCTATCACCATCCATATCTGCATCCACATATCCTTGTAGAGCAATGTTTGAACCAAAAAACAATAATGATTCATTTGTGGTACCTCTCAAATGCCTAAGAATCCACTTTACTATCATCCAAATTTTTTTTCCTAGATTGTTCATATACTTGCTTACAACTCCCACTACATGTGAAATATCAAGCCTTGTGCAGAACATTGCATACATTAACTTTCCAATTGCCGATGCATATGGAACTTTACACATATAATCCATCTCTTCCTCAGTCTAGGGAAACACATCCTTAGTTTGAAATGGCTAGTCAAAGGTTTACTAATTGGTTTTTCATTCTGCATATTATATCTTTCCAACAACGTTTATTTTTAATAATTGTAAGATAATGTTAATTTTTTATTTTTCCTATATCTAGTTATTCTCACACCAAGGATTTATTTTGCAACAACCAAATCCTTCATTGTGAATGAATTTGCCAATTTTCCTTTCAGCACATTTATTTCCTCCATGTTAGATCGTGCAACAAGCATGTCATCTACATATAATAGAAATATAATATAGATACCATGATTTTTATTTTTAATATAAACATAATGATCAGAATGACATCTAGTATGACCTTGTTCAGACATAAACCTACCAAATTCTAGATGCCACCGCCTTGGAGCCTGTTTTAAGTCATACAAGCTCTTCTTTATTTTTCACACTAATTGTTTCTTCCATTTGACCTAATACCATTATGGATAATGAATATATCTTTATCCCTCCAACTCTTTATGGAGAAATGTTGTATTTACATCTAACTACTCAAGATGTAAATCTTATGATGCCACTAGAATTAAAATAGTTTCGACTAAAGTCGTTTTTACAACAGGAGAAAAAAAATCATCAAAGTATATACCTTTGTTTTGTACAAACCCCTTCACCATAGGTCTAACCTTATACCATGGTTTATCTCCATCTTCTTCCTTCAACCTATAAACCCATTTATTCTGAAATGTTGCCTTAACTGCAGGAAACTTGATTAGGTCCTATGTCTAGTTATGCAAAAAGGAGTCCATCTCTTATTCCAGGGTTTCCTCCCACTTGTTCTTTGTTTTTACCTCCATTTCTTCTTTATATATTTTTGGTTCAACAAAATCTGTCAGAAATACATAATATAATGAAGGAAAGAATCATTTAGGGGTCCACTTATCTTGGTAGATCTTTTAATGCCACTTTCAAGTGTTTGAGGTGGTTGTTGCTATTGTGGTTGTGGTCGTTGATCGTTATTCTTTCCAGCGACCTTTGCTTTTTTTGTGATCTCATCAAGCACTATGTATTCTTTGCTTTCTTTTTCCTATATATTTCCCTGAATTTGATCCTTATACAAGACCTTTTCATTGAATATGACATCTTCGATCATACTGATTTTGTGAGTTTTATAATCATATAAGCGATAAAAAAATCATTTACACCATATCCAATAAAGGTACATTTCTTTGATTTTTCCTCAAGCTTCGTTCTATTTTATTTATTCATGTGTAAAAATGCTTTTTTGGCATTATGGCATAGGTTTGGAGCTATGGCACAGGTGTTGTCCTTGATGGCAACTCTCTCTGGTGACAGATCTCAGTTCAGGCTTTCAGAGTAAAGGAAAATACATATACGCAGGTTCACCTAGACGAAGCCGCATATACATGCGGGTGAGACGTTACATAGGTGCGTATGCGTATACATGCACTTTCACGCAAGGAAAGGCGTGTATATGTTGGAGAACTTACTTTTGGTCCGTGGTATTTAGTCCTTGGTATTTGAACCTATGGGTTTGGACCATGGTATCTCGTCAGAAGTGTTGATCCCAAGTATTGGGTCCAGGGTATTGTTTTATTATGGTTTTGGACCGTGGTATTGTGAAAGGCCTAAGACTATAAAAGAGGAAGGAGATCATTTGGCAAAGGGTGATCTGAATTAATTGAATATCTAATAAGTGCTAGATCTGAAATATTGGTGATTGGTGTTATGGTGTAGATCTAGATCTGAATGAAGGAGGGACCTTAGCGCAAAGAGAAGGATAAGTTCTATTGATGGGTCATAATCCTAAGGCTTGAATAATATTACCTTTGTATGATTTTTATTTGTTATATGTGGCGCATGCTTGACCTATAAATATGATAATCTGGGTTAATTAATGTCTGAATATTTGAAAGAGTGAATTATCCTTTATAGATCTGTACGTAGGTTCAGTGAAGCGAAGGCGCATATACACGCTGGTTTAGTGAATAAAAACAGTGTATACACAGGTTGGTCCAAACACAGAAGCGTATGCATGCATGTTTCAGGTTATTGAAGTAGCGTACATCTCTTGAGTTGGGTTCTAGCTGCTTCTGTTTATTTTTCCAGTGTTCTGGGTTCAGAATTTGGTGTGTGGTTACTCTCATTGTATTCTGGGTACAATTTTCAGAGAAGTGTCTACTTGATTCAGTTCTAATTGGTGAAAAGGAGATTGTTTGATGCAGAAATTCTTGATGATTGATTGATGTTCATGGATCCAGTTTGAAAATTTATGAAACGTGGTCCCTAGAAGAAAGAGAAGGTTGTAGCCTTCTGTAGGCCAGCACATACGTACTAGTATCTTAGCTAGTGCAAGAGCTAAGGGGTTTGTAGCTCCCTTCCAGGAGAAGCTAGAGAATGAGAGAGGGTTGTAGCTCTCAGCAGGTTGCAGCCTGCGTATTGGTAAAGGACTACACCAGTACAGAATCATTGTAAAAAGAAGTTTCTAATTAAAAGGAAGATAGAGACGAATTGGAGCAAGTGGTTTTCACCCACATTGCGTTTCCACCTTATATCTTGTGTTCTTGTGTGTGATTGTCTTCTGCTCTGTTTTACTATTTCTGGTTATTGTTTATTTGATTCTGATACATAGATTAATAATCAACATCTGTAAGATTAAGTAAATTATAAGTTTGCATGGTATACGCGGGTTTCCTTCTACGTAGTTGTGTATATACGTGGTTTTCACTAACTGAAGTAGCTTATATGACCTAGAATTGGAAAGGAATATTTGAATTGATAATACTGATTCACCCCCCCTCTCAGTATTATTTCCAACAATTGGTATCAGAGCAGGTCCTTCTGAAGAAGCTTGATCGCTTGAAGGAAGATCCATCATCATGAGCAACTACAAGAGAGAAGCATCTATCAGATCACCAATTTTTTATGGGACCAACTTCGTCTATTGGAAGGTAAGAGTCACAACCTATCTACAATCAATTGGTATGGAAGTCTGGGATATCATAGATAGAGGGTATACTTTTCCATCCACAACTCCTACAGATTCGGCTGGCAAGAAGCAATATGAAACAAATGCTAAGGTTGTCAATACTCTATTAGGATGTCTATCTCAATCAGAATTCGTCAAGGTTATGCAGTATAAATCCGCAAAAGCCTTATGGGACAAGATTGTTTTGATCTATGAAGGAGATGAATAGGTAAAACGAGCAAAACTTCAAACCCTCAGAATTCAGTATGAAAATCGCCGAATGCACAATGATGAAAGTGTGGCTAACTATTTCCTTCGTGTAGATGAGATTGTTAATCATATGAAACATTTGGGTGAAGAAGTAAGAGAGGCTGTTGTGGCTGAAAAAGTTCTAAGATCTTTGTCCCCTAAGTTTGAATCAAAAGTTTTTGCAATATAAGAAAAGGAGAATCTACGGAACCTTACCATGTCACAGCTGCACGGAATTCTAACTGCTTACGAAATGAGGAAAGGAGGACCATCAGACAGGAGAGAAGCTGCATTCAAGCCATCAGGAAAAGTAGATTACTATGAGTTAGGACACACGTCAGAAGAAGAGGAAGAATCAAATTTTGTCAAGAACCTTCAACGGGGTGTTGGAAGATTCAGAGGTAAGTTACCTTTCAAATGCTTTGGTTGTGGAAGAGTCGGTCACTATGCTGCCAAATGTCCTCATAAAGATGAGCTTGACAAAGGTAAGGAAGCTGTTAGATGGAACAAGAAACAGAATGTAAATAAGAAAAGCTATTACACTCATGAAGATAGTGATGGACTTTCAAATAGTGATGAAGATGAAAAAGGCTATAATTATAAACTTTTAATGGCTTTTGAAGATGATGATTTTGTGGATGCTATAGATGAAGAAGGTCTTTATGAAGAGATTTCTAGACTCAAAATTTGTTTAGAAGAGAAGAATGTGATCATAGATACTCTACAATTCCAACTGGCTGAAAATTAAAAACATCATGAAAAGTTAGAATGTGAAATTGTGGGACTGAGAAAAGAGATTGAGAAAATAAAAGTTCTTAATCTTAGATTTGTTAAACGATCAGACACTTTAGATGATATTATCGAAGTGCAACGCTATCCACTAATCAAGACAGGTCTAGGATATAATGAAGAAACAACTCAAGCACAGAAACCATCTACCTCCAAGAGTTATCTTGATGCAGCAAGGAGAAGTGAACAAAGACCCAATAGAAATCACCAAGTAAATCAGGGACAATTTACCTAAAGAATGAACAAAGACTACCAGGTAAATCAGGGGTAATCTACTTTAAGGACAAGCAGAAACTACAACCAGCCACAGGTAAAACCTTCTCAGTTTTCCTCAACAATGGATGTCAATAGGAACTACAATCATTTGTCTAGTAGATTTGATAATCACAAGAGTTTCTTCGATGGCCAATGTTTCTCTTGTCATAACTTTGGTCACAAAGAAGCTCAATGTGTTGCCTATAAGACAATCATGACTAGAGAAGCTCACAAACAGAGGAGTATGACTGGGATCATGAAAAGAACCTACAATAACTTCTCTGCTCTTGAAAATGAAATAGAATGTTCTATTTGTAACAATTTCAGTCATGAAGATTCTGAATGCAGGAGCAGGTTTCGGTAGACAACTTAGAAGGAGCAAGTCTCAAGTGACAAATCGTGGAGAATAAAAGAACCACAACCAGAAAGATGTGGTATAGCCCTATATGCGGAATGGCAGGAAAATCAATGGTACATCGATTGTGGATGTTCGAAACATATGACAGGTGATAAAGTAAAACTTCAGTCATATAGTACCTTAAAGAAGGAGAAGAAGGTCTCTTTTGGAAATGACACCCCTACTCTCATAAAAGGTAAAGGTTCGGTTTAGTTAAAAGAAAGGGTCAAAGCTGGAAATGTCATGTATGTTGATGGCTTAAAGCATAATCTATTAAGTGTCAGTTAGATGTGTGATCAAGGAACTAAGGTAATATTTCGATCAAATGGATATAGTGTTCGTGATCTTGATATAGGAAAAACAGTGATCAAAGGCGAAAGAACTCCAAATAATCTATAAATATTCAAAGAAGGACAACATCAATGCTATCTAAGCAAGAATGATGAACACTCGCTATGGCACAGAAGATTGGGGAATCTTAGCTTCTCACAGATAAGGAAAGCATGCAAATACCAGGTAGTTCGTGGTCTTCCAGACATCAGAATCCCAGACAATACAATAGGCAAATCATGTCAATTTGGTAAGCAAACAAGAACTAACTTTGCTAAGAAGGAAGGATCAGCCAACAGGCCGCTTGAACTTTTCCATACTAATGTATGTGGTCCATCTAGGAAAACGTCACCTCGAGGAGAAGAATACTTTATATTATTCATTGAGACTATTCGAGGATGTGTTGGATAGGACTTATGAAGCAGAAAGACGAAGCCTTTGAAAAGTTCAAATCATTCAAAGCCTTGGTGGAGAACGAATCAGATCATAGAATCAAATGCCTCAGGTCTGATCGAGGAGGAGAATTTACCTCGAATGAATTTTTGGATTTTTTGTGAAGAACATGGAATAAGAAGGGAATTCTCTACAGCTAGGACTCCTCAACAAAATGGAGTAGTGGAAAGGATGAACAGAATGGTTCAACAAATGGCTCGTGCTATGCTTGATGAGTCTGGAACTCCCACAACCTTCTGGGGTGAAGCCGCATTTGCCGCAGTTGTTATTCTCAACAAGACAAATGTCTGGGTGAACAACACTCAAACTCCTCATGAGCTCTGGTATGGTGAGACTCCTTCGGTAAAATATTTCAAAACTTTTGGAAGCAAATGCTATATCAAAAATACTGATGAAAATCTTGGCAAGTTTGAACCTAGAGCAGATGAAGGCATTCTCCTTGGTTACTGTCCCCATAGAAAATCTTACAAGTGTTACAATAAAAGGCTTGGAAAAATTGTTGAAAGTATTGATGTGGTAGTTGATGAAGAAGGAAACATTCCTAGGAAAGTGAATTCCGAAGATTTCGAAGATGATGAGGACTATCCTTCAAATCAGACTTATGATGAAGAAGAAGCTCAAGCGGCACCAGAAGAACAGATAAGGATAGAAGATAAGACTCCATCCAGGTACGTTCAGAAGAATCATCTAGAATCTCAAATTTTGGGGAAGAAAGAGGCAGGGATATGAACAAGAAGAACAATTGCAAAAGCCTCAAGCTATTTGGCATTACTCTCCTCCACTGAACCACAAAATGTAAAAGATGCATGCAAAGATGAATGCTGGGTCAAGGCAATGGATGAAGAACTTGAACAGATCGAAAAGAATAACACTTGGGAGTTGGTTCCTAGACCAAAAGATAAGAATGTCATAGGGACAAAATGGATCTTTAAAAACAAGTTGAATGAAAATGGGGAAGTTATTAGAAACAAGGCCAATTTTGTTTGTAAAGGGTATGCTCAACAAGAAGGAATAGACTTTGAAGAAACTTTTGCTCCCGTTGCTAGACTTGAGGCCATCTGAATGTTCCTTTCTCTCTCAAGCTTTTAGAAGTTCAAAGTATTTCAAATGCATGTGAAATCAGCTTTTCTAAATGGATACTTAGAAGAAGAAGTGTATATTGAGCAACCAGATGGATTCATCCTTAGAAATGATCCAAAACTTGTATGTAGACTTAAGAAGGCCCTCTATGGTCTTAAACAAGCTACAAGGGCTTGGCATTATCGTCTGGACAAATATCTTCATCAACAAGGTTTTTCAAAAGGATCAGCAGATAGCAATCTTTATATAAAAATTGAAAATGACAAATTGCTAATACTTGTTGTGTATGTAGATGATATTATCTTTGGTAGCAATGAAGAAGCTATGAGTCAAAACTTTGCCTTCGTGATGCAGAAAGAATTCGAAATGTCATTACTTGGAGAGATGACATATTTTCTTGGTCTACAAATCCAACAACATGAAGGCGGTATCTTTTTGTCTCAAACCAAGTATCTCAAGCAGATCTTTAAGAAATATGCAATGGAAGATTTGAAACCAGTATTTACCCCTATGGTTACAGGATGTAGCCTCAGTGGAAATGATGAATCAACAGCAGTGCATCAACCAGCCTATAGATCTATGATTGGAAGTCTGCTTTATTTGACAGGTACCTGACTAGACATCATGCATGTAGTGGGAATAGTTGGAAGATTTCAGGAAAATCCAAAGGAAACTCATCTTCAGGCAGTGAAGAGAATCTTCAAGTATCTTCAAGGAACTCAAAACTATGGCTTATGGTATCCGAGAGATACAGATCTCACTCTTCATGCTTATACAGATGTAGATTGGGCTGGAAGCATGGATGACAGAAAGAGCACAAGTGGTGGTGCATTCTTTATGGGTTTTAGATTAGTATCTTGGTACAGAAAGAAACAAAGTTCAATTGCTCTATCTACAGCTGAAGCGGAATATGTGGCTGCTGCATCTTGTTGCACTCAACTCCTTTGGATGATGCAAACCTTGCAGGATTTTCAAATCACGTGTACACCACCTATCTCCATCTTATGTGATAATACAAGTGCAATCACCATTTCAAAGAACCCTGTTATGCATTCAAAGACCAAGCACATACCTATCAAATATCATTTTCTCCGGGAACAAGTGCCTGAACAAAAGGTCAAGTTGGAATATGTTCCCTCTAAGGAACAAGTTGCTGATATACTCACCAAACCATTGCCCAGGGAGACATTTGAATACCTCAAACAGAAGTTGGGAGTAGTTGTTGCTTCATCCTGCTGTTGAAACTTGTCTGTTTCAGAGAAAAGTGATTGTACGCGAGTTGGCTGAAGAGGATCCGTGTACATACGCTGGTTTATATAGATACAGTCACGTATATGGAGGCTTGATGGATATCAGTAGGGACAGGCTCTGGTTGAAGATAGTATGATATGGGTCTAACGGGAGACCATCTGGCACAGGTTCAGGGGGAGAAAATAAATTTCTAATGATGTGTTGTTGGAATTATCTTAGAAGCTTTTGGTTCAAATTCACAACTGTTGTTGGCTTCAGGTGGAACAAATGCAGAGGGAGAACAGAAGGAAAACATGGTTGTTGATCTGAATGGTGATTGACAGATGCTGCTGATATCAATTATTGGTGACTTTCATAAGTCTTGCTCTAGATATTTCGTCTCCATGTCATGTATCTCTTTTATGGTATCAAGGTCATGTAACGACCTATTTTGGTTTCCCCGCTATGCCTAGGATGAAGATGTAATGTACTTGGTTGTCATATGTAAATTTCTGATGTATCCCCACTTGGTTGGGTGGATGATCCCCACTTGGTTGGGTGATGGATGTATGTATTGAGTCTTTTGGTGATAGGAAGGTCTTTTATGATGTATAAGTAATGGTTCTTTTTGAAGAACATCTTTTTGCAGATCTTGCCTACAGTCAGGGGGAGCATGGTGACCATAGCAGGGTAGAGATTTCAGCATGTACTCAGGGGGATCACAACCCTTTGCCCTTGATGTCAAGGGGGGAGAATGACTTTGAGAATATTGGGGTTGCGATCAAGTCCAAAGGGGGAGATTGTTGGCATTATGGCACAGGTTTGGAGCTATGGCACAGGTGTTGTCCTTGATGGTGACTCTCTCTGGTGACAGATCTTAGTTCAGGCTTTCAGAGTGAAGGAAAAGACATATACGCAGGTTCACCTAGACGAAGCCACGTATACACGCGGGTGAGACGTTGCAAAGGCACATATGCGTATACACGCACTTTCACGTAAGGAAAAGCGTGTATATGTTGGAGAACTTACTTTTGGTCTATGGTATTTAGTCCTTGGTATTTGAACCTATGGTTTTGGACCATGGTATCTCATCAGAAGTGTTGATCCCAAGTATTGGGTCATGGGTATTGTTTTATTATGGTTTTGGACCATGGTATTGTGAAAGGCCTAGGACTAGAAAAGAGGAAGGAGATCATATGGCAAAGGATCATTTGAATTAATTGAATATCTAATAAGTGCTAGATCTAAAATATTGGTGATTGGGGTTATGGTGCAGATCTGGATCTAAATGAAGGAGGAACCTTAGCGCAAAGAGAAGGATAAGTTCTATTGATGGGTCATAATCTTAAGGCTTGAATAATAGTATCTTTGTATGATTTTGATCTGTTATATGTGGCGCATGCTTGATCTATAAATCTGATAATCTATGTTAATTAGTGTCTGAATATTTGGAAGAGTCAATTATCCTTTATAGATTTGTACGCAGGTTCAATGAAGCGAAGGCGCATACACAAGCTGGTTTAGTGAATAAAAACCGCGTATACACAGGTTGGTCCAAACACAGAAGCGTATGCACGTAGGTTTCAGGTTATTGAAGTAGCGTACATCTCTTGAGTTGGGTTCTAGCTACTTCTGTTTATTGTTGCAGTGTTTTAGGTTTAGAATTTGGTGTGTGGTTACTCTCATTGTATTCTGGGTACAGCTGTCAGAGAAGTGTTTACTTGATTCAGTTTTAATTGGTGAAAAGGAGATTGTTTGATGCATAAATTCTTGATGATTGATTGATGTTCATGGATCCAGTTTGAAAATTTATGAAACGTGATCCCTAGAAGAAAGAGAAGGTTGTAGCCTTCTGCAGGCTAGCACCTACGTACTAGTATCTTGGCTAGTGCAAGAGCTAAGGGGGTTGCAGCTCCCTTCCAGGAGAAGTTGGAGAATGAGAGAGGGTTGTAGCTCTCAGCAAGTTGCAGCCTGCGTACTGGTAAAGGACTGCACCGGTACAGAATCATTGTAAAAAGAAGCTTCTAATTAAAAGGAAGATAGATATGAATTGCAGCAGGTGGTTTTCACCCACATTGGGTTTCCACCATATATCTTGTGTTCTTGTGTGTGAGTTTCTTCTGCTCTGTTTTACTGTTTCTGGTTACTGTTTATTTGATTCTGATACACAGATTAATAATCAACATCTGTAAGATTAAGTAAATTATAAGTTTGCATGGTATACGCGGGTTTCCTTCTACGTAGTTGTGTATATACACGATTTGCACTAACTGAAGTAGCGTATATGACCTGGAATTGAAAAGGAATATTTGACTTGATAATACTGATTCACCCCCCTCTCAGTATTATTTCCAACAATTGGTATCAGAGCAGGTCCTTCTGAAGAAGCTTGATCTCTTGAAGGAAGATCCATCATCATGAGCAACTACGAGAGAGAAGCATCTATCAGGTCACCAATTTTTGATGGGACCAACTTCGTCTATTGGAAGGTAAGAGTCACAGCCTATCTACAATCTCTTGGTATAGAAGTCTGGGATATCATAGATACAGGGTATACTTTTCCATCCACAACTCCTACAGATTCGGTTGTTAAGAAGCAATATGAAACAAATGCAAAGGTTGTCAATACTATATTAGGATGTCTATCTCAATCAGAATTCATCAAGGTTATGCAGTATAAATCCGCAAAATAAATATGGGACAAGATTGTTCTGAGCTATGAAGGAGATGAATAGGTCAAATGAGCAAAACTTCAAACCCTCAGAATTCAGTATGAAAATTGCTGAATGCACAATGATGAAAGTGTGGCTAACTATTTCCTTCGTGTAGATGAGATTGTTAATCGTATGAAAAATTTGGGTGAAGAAGTAAAACATGCTGTTCTGGTTGAAAAAGTTCTAAGATCTTTGTCCCCTAAGTTTGAATCAAAAGTTTCTGCAATAAAAGAAAAGGAGAATCTACGGAACCTTACCATGTCACAGCTGCACGGAATTCTAACTGCTTATGAAATGAGGAGAGGAGGACCATCAGACAGGAGAGAAGCTTCATTCAAGGCATCAGGCAAAGGAGATTACTATGAGTCAGGACACACGTCAGAAGAAGAGGAAGAATCAAATTTTGTCAAGAACCTTCAACGGGGTGCTAGAAGATTCAGAGGTAAGTTACCTTTCAAATGCTTTGCTTGTGGAAGAGTCGGTCACTATGCTACCAAATGTCCTCATAAAGATAATCTTGACAAAGGTAAGGAAGCTGTTAGATGGAACAAGAAACAGAATGTAAATAAGAAAAGCTATTACAGTCATGAAGATAGTGATGGACTTTCAAATAGTGATGAAGATGAAAAAGGCTATAATTATAAACTTTTAATGGCTTTTGAAGATGATGATTTTGTGGATGCTATAGATGAAGAAGGTCTTTATGAAGAGATTTCTAGACTCAAAATTTGTTTAGAAGAGAAGAATGTGATCATAGATACTCTACAATTCCAATTGGCTGAAAATTAAAAACATCATGAAATGTTAGAATGTGAAATTGTGGGACTGAGAAAAGAGATTGAGAAAACAAAAGCTCTTAATCTTAGATTTTTTAAAGTATCTGACACTTTGAGGGGTGCAGGTAACCCCACTCTATGGGGTCTGGGGCATCACCCTGGAAAATTTTGGTTTTGGACCCTATGTTAGGTTGGGTGGTCCTACCTATGGTTTTGTGCATGATATTCACACATGGTTTTTAACGAGATGGTTCTCAGTCCATGGTTTTGCACATGATGGTTTTCAGTCCATGGTTTTGTATGCGATGGTTTTCGTTCCATAGTATTGGATGCTTCGGCATATATAAATATGTATTGTAACATTGGAAGGAATATAATGAAAAATCAAGCTGGTAGTCCTAGTTTTGGGGTCTAGGGGAAAATCTCTGTGTATATGTGTTTTATGTGTTATGATATCGTACTGTTTATTTTTATGTGTTTTAGAATTCATATGCAAGTAATTTCTGTACGGGGTTAAAACATACATTTGGTATTAGAGATGTTTTGGCTTCAAGGGGACACTTTTGTTGCTGAGGGGTTTCGCTCGGGCCTGTGGTAGACCCAATGGGAGATCTGCGAGATCGATTCTGGTGGTGAAAGAAGATGGCGAGCAGTGGAAAGATAGAGATCGAGAAATTTAATGGTCAGAGTTTTGAGTTGTGGAAACTCAAGATGGAGGATCTATTGGTGGATAAATATCAGTGGATCATGGTAGATCTGGATACTAAACAAATGGGAGTGTCCGATGGAGAATGGAAGAAGTTGGATCAGAAGGCAAAGAGCATAATATGATTATGTGTCTCAGATTCAATATTGCTGAATGTATCAGGGGAAGCTACGACAAAGGCTTTATGGGACAGGTTAGGGACTTTGTACCAATCTAAGATTCTGGTGAATACACTATTCCTGCAGATAAAGTTGTATAATCCGAAGATGAAAGATGGAGACTCAGTGACAAAGAATATGAATGCATTTAATAGTGTGGTAAGTCAGTTATTATTTGTTGATATTAAAATTTCAGATGAAGATAAGTGCATCTGTTTGTTGTGTTCTCTACCAGATTCGTGGGATAGTCTGGTTATTTCAATAGGTAGCAATGCAATTGCATTGGAGTTTGATGAGATAGTCTCATCTTTATTGATGGAGGAGATGACACAAAAAAATATGGAGAGCCAGAATGGTGATGCCTTGTCTGTATGAGGACAGTCCTAGAACATAAACAAAAATAAGTCATCGAGTGGGAGATCTAAATCTAGAGGGAGATCTAAATATCCAGGAAAACCTGTAAAGGTGGTGTGATGGAAATGCAGAAAGGAAGGGAAATACAAAAGGGAATGTAAATCTAAAGCTCCTGATAAAGGAAAGGGATCTAATGATGCTCCTTATGCAGAGGCAAAAACCACCTCCGATGAAGGTGGGGATGTGTACTTGGCTTCTTTAAGTACACATGTATATCATGAGACATGGTTGATTGACTCAGTTGCATCCTTTCACTTCACTCCACATAGAGATTGGTTCTGCGAATATGAGAAATATGATGGTGGTGATGTCTTCTTGGGGGATGATAGGAAGGCTAGAATCGTTGGTCGTGGAAAAGTAAAGTTGAAGGTGCAAGGTGGAAGGGTTACAACACTTTTGGGTGTTCTGCATATTCCTGCATTAGCCAAAAATCTGATTTCTATAAACAAGCTAGATGATGCAGGTGTAAAAATAATGTTTGAGAAGGATACCTGCAAAATGGTTCGGGGAGCACTGGTATTGATGCAGGGAGTTCGTATTGGAACTCTGTACAAGCTGCCAGGTAGCACTATTATTGATGGGTGCAACAGTTCTATTGTTTCTGAAAGTGGAGTAGAAAATCTAGTGGTCTCTGGAGAGAAGACCATGTTGTGGCATCAAAGGCTTTGACATATTGGAAAGAAGGGCCTCCGAATACTTCATGGTAAAGGTATGGTAGAAGGTATGAGTAATAGCTCTTTTGATTTTTATTTCTGTGAAAATTGTGTATATGGAAAGTAGAATCGAGTGAGTTTCCCCTCTAGTGGTAAGAGGGTGAAAAATATATTAGAGCTTCTGCACAATGATGTGTTTGGACCTGTGAAGGTTCCATCACTCGGTAAGTGTGTTGTTATCGGGAAATCTAGTGTCCATTCAGAGCTGCTAGTCCACTAAGACGGGTAGCTATCTTAGAAACAAACAAACTAAAGTTATTTGTGTTTTCCTTTATGAGAGATAGATGAGAGAGAAGCAGAGAGTACCAACCTCAGTCTTTCGCTTGGCTCCTTGCTAGTTTCCTCCCTCCTTTGACAGAGCTTCACCACTCCTTCTTTACTTGTCCCACTTCAAAGAGCACCTGTAGAGTCAAAGCAGAATAATACCATCAAAGCATAGAGATCTATAACCATAAACAATATAAGATCAGATGTATATTAACCATACAAATGCATATATCAAAACAAGATTCAGAAATATACAAGAATATGGAGGAAAACTTAAATAGCTTTATTGATAGAAGTAGAAGAAGAGAGGATTACAACCCATTGATCTGACCCAGCGCCATCCTCCCAGCATGAAAGCCCTCTTCACCTCATGAGAAAGCTTAGACCACCCAAAAATACGATGTTGCACAGAGAAACCAACAGCACTTCCTTACAAAATACAAAATTTCAGCGTCTTGGATCTCTGGGATGAAGGATCCATATATAGATATTTGTAGGTGGGTAAGTCAGCTTGTGGGATTTTGATTAGTGTCATTCCACTGATATTTCTTGGTTTCACTTGGAGATTTCATGATCTCTTACTCATCCCTGGGCAAATTCAGAGAGGCAAGTGTCAAATGAGAAGTTTCTAGAAGATTCTCTAGGTTTCCACCTTGTTATAGACATTTTTGTGCCTTACAGCTCTAAGCATGAAATGTCCATAAACCAAGGGATCCTAAGATCCTAAAAGTGTTGTTCCTACCCCTAGAGGAACAAGGTCAACCAATTACAGCTTCTCCCAGAAGTTCTCCACCAGAAACTGCTCAGAATCAGTCAAATCAGGATCATTTCAGATGCTCCACTAGCCAGCTGCATTGCATAGCACCCCAGTACACTAGCTAGGTGTGTTGCAACACACCTAAATGCACTACCAGGGTGCGCTGAGCGGGAAATGACAAATGACAGTGTCATTCCGCGAGGTGGACAGACAATGGAAGCTTCCAGAATCTTCCCCAATGACACTTGCTTCACTGAGTTCGACCAGAGATGAGTAAGAGGCTCTCAGTCTCCAAGTGGAAGCAAGAACTGATAGAGAGAGGCCACAAGTCAAATCATAAGCTGACTCATCCTCTTTGCATACATCTATATATGGATCCCTCATCCCAGAGATCCGGAGGCTGGAATTTTGTACTTTGCAGAGAATTGTTGTTGGTTTTGAGATAGAGATCAGTGCATTGGGTGATTTATGCTTTGTTGGAGGTGAAGGGGGGATTCCTTTACTGGGGGGTTGATGCTGGATCAGGAATCATCGGTTGTAACTCCTCTCGGACCTTCTTGTTATATCAATAAAACTATTTGAGTTTCTCCTACATGCTTGTGTATCAATGGTGTTTTGTTATATTTGCATGTTTAGCTTAAATCTGATCCTAAGCTATTTATGAATGTAAATCCATGTCTTTGTGTAGTTTCCTTCTTCTGTGATCTTGCAGGAACTTGGTGAAGCTGGGCAAGTAAGGGAGCAGGTAGCTGGAAGCTGTCAAAGAGGAGAGCGATTGGATCAAAGGACTAGCGCAAGACACAGGTTAGTTCATCCTATTCCTCTTCGTTTACATTTCATAAAGAAGAATACGAAAGTAGTTTTCCTTGTTTGTTGCTAAGGCACTGTCACACCTTAGTGGGATAGGGGTGTTCTGAGTAGACACTTTTCCCAACAACAAAATGGCGACTCCACTGGGGAGCGTGTCTAGTTAGTTTGTTTGTGTTTCTCTTGTTGTTTGTTTCATAAACACAGAAGTAGCAATCGAACTGCATTTGCCATTATCAAATGCAAAGTAGCTGCTACTTCAATCCACTCACTGGATTTGTTTGTGATTTGAACAGCTGATCCAAAAATGATCTGATTGCCCTTTATGATAGCTCTCAGTCCTCCTTTAAATCCATCCTCTGATTGTGCATTACTGATTGCTTTTACTCGGCCAAAATCCATAGATTAAACTGCAAACCGTGACCCAGAACCCGGATAGAAGTCTCGTTTCTGCCCCAGCGCAGGCTCTGTGAAGAGGTTCTGCATTTCAACGTAGGTCCCGAGAGGGCTACCTGCGCTGCAATTTAGTTTCTCTGTGCAACAGGTGTGCTGATCAGCCTTGCCCTGTGCAGCTGAGATTCTTTGCTTCATTTTGTCCAGTTTTGTCTCTGATTTTTGCAGCCTGTGATCAGTGTGTGTACCTGTCTGAAAACTCCTTTTCTTTGCCTTAATTCTTCCTCCTTTGTACAAAAAGACTATAGATGTTCTCTGTGTGTTTGTTACATCATTTACAGTTTTCCATTGAAAGAGTAGAATAGTCATACTGTCGTCCTTAGATTTAGATCTGTCGTAAGTGTCAATTTTGATCTTAGGAGAAAGTTTGTTTGCTGTTGACAGTTGATTATACTTTTTACTTTTGCCTTTGGTTTGAATTTGTCTCTTTCTAGTGTTGAAACGAGTGTTTATTTCAAAATCATAAAGTGTCGTAATCTTCTCTACCTTTTGATTTCGAAAAGAAGCTTGTTTGTGTTTTTCACTTGAAAGCAAATTCAGATTTGTACATCAACTTTCTTTTTAGGCATCAATATTAAGAAAGTGAAAACAAATACATGCATATGTGCATTTGCATATTGATAGTCTGTTTGGCTTGATTTGGGAAAAGTGCATTTACAGTGTGCTCTTTGCTCTTTGAGAAAAGATTGTGTCTTTCTTTTCCCCTTGTAGCTAGGATTTTCATTGCTGAAAATAGATAAAAGATTTGCTTATCATCTTTAGATTGCATTTAGAAATTACATCTACATCTCGTAGTGAACCCAAAAGGAAAACTTCTAAGAAAGATCAACTTAAAATAAATTGAATGAATCTAACAACGCTTTGGAACTTAACGCACAACATAGAAGTCTAGGCTAGAGACGTGTTCCGACGTCGTAAAACGTGGTAACTGTTGTCCTCACTGATCGTTGGGTGATTCCTCCACTGTGAGACGATAAGTGCCAGTACGGACTTGTGCTCCCACGTACCGTGGAGTATATATTCGGAGACCCCTATAGGCTTAAAACCTTTTATCCATAGGAAGCCGTGTCGGCCGCCCTACTGATCGCAATGCACCGAACACAACATTCGGGAAGATTCACTGCCGTACCGTAAAACGTATTCTGCAGCTTTGTGATTGGTTTGGTACTCCCTCTACCTAGATCTCCAGAGCAGTCCCTTTCGTTCCTTTTCAGACTCCTTAATGGAAAAGGTCCATCTGAGCACTTTTCACTTCAGGCTCATTAAAAAACGAAGGAGACTAGAGTCATCTTTTTTTTTTTCTCGACTCTTAAAAACTGAAAAAACAAGTTGTGTCTAAAGCGTCTAAAAAGTTTATTTTAAATGGAATATTCATACCCTTTTCCTACGTTGATCTTAGGTTGAGAAAATGGAGTATACCAACCAAGGAATTCCCCTTGGTGGAAATCCTAGTCCCTTCTCCTCTTGGGGAGATGTTGGTGCACCCCATATGGCCACCTTGTCACTTCCAGGACTGACAATTGGCTTGCCAGTATGGCTCTTCTCAACCAATGTCGTTCAGAACACCACTATTCCTGAACAATCGAATCAGCAGTTAGACCAGTCCAGAGTTACCCACCAACCTTCTACTTCCTCTAATTCTTCCTCTCCTCCTTCCTCTTTGCTTGATGGGGCTGGCAAAGCCAAAAGTCAAGTTCCTAAGGAGAAGAAGGAAAAGAAGAAGAAAGAGAAGAAGAAGAAGGAGCCAAAAGCGAATGGGGGCAAACGAGTGTCGTCTAACGAAAATCCACACACTGCACTGACCAGGCCTAAATCGCCATGTGTCATTTGCAAGGGAGACCACTTTCACAAAGATTGTCCTTGCATCCCTCGGATACTAAGGGACTGGTCTCCCCGTTTTCACAATCCGGTGTCGTCAACCTCTGATGGCCATGTTGACAGCACACCATCAACTAGTGAAAGTGAAGCCACAGGACAAAAAGGGAAAGCTAGATTTCCCTGTAGACTGTGCGAAGGCGATCATGTCGTCCACCGTTGTCCCTTCTTAGACGAGGCTAAAAGAGTTTTGGAAGATCGTCCGGTTTCACCGTTGTGACTTCCTCCTGGATATAAAAACCTCTTGCCGAGTCCGTCACCAGTTGAAAACCCGGATGCCCCACTCAGGTGGTCAGCTGAAGCACCTATCATTGAAAATAAACCATCTGAATCCATACCAGACGAAAGTCAAAAGGTCAAGGCGGCAGTTGACCCAGTCTTGCCTTCAGAGGTTTTATCCTCAAATGATACCGTCACGGGAGAGAACAAGGATGACACCGTCCAAATTCTCTTCATAAACACAGACTCCGACGAACATGGGGGCAATTTACCCGTTCCTTTACCGCAGGAAGGAAGTTCGTCAGAGCCATACCCAGCCGTCTACTCAGTCCCACCTCCAAGCAACCTAGTTGTCTCCTTCGACTGGAATCAACTGGGCAGACCCCGCCTACCAGCAAGTGTACCATTCCGAATTATCATCCAAATATATAGAATGGTCATGGATGGTACAATCATAGATGAGGGGGCTTCTATGAGTATCCTTTCCTCTATTGCTTGGAAAGCACTTGGTTCGCCATCGCTGTTGCCTGAGATGAGAAATCTGACAGGCTTTGATAAAGGAACCAGTCGACCTTTAGGGATCCTCTCCAATGTGCCCATAACATTGAGAGGGAAGACAGTTCAAATGAATGTAATGGTTGTTCAAGGACCCTTGGATTATAACCTACTCCTTGGACGAGACGATATATATTGCATGGGAGCCATCGTCTCCTCACTCTTTAGAGTAATGTGTTTTCCACACGAAGGAAGAGTGGTCAAGCTCGTGGACCAACTTTCATTTCCCGGATCACACATAGCAAATAGTCATATACCATCCCTAAATGGTCTCTTCACACAAGAAATGTCTCAACCCCTAGTCCGTCCTCCCGATGAGCGCGAGTAATTCGGAGGGATATGACTGAAACCTAGGGGGCATGCGTCCTAGTCTGCTTCGGCAGGAAAACTTCGGGTATAGGGTAGGTTTCCGCGGGAGAATATGACTAGTCTGTACCCCGTCCGTGATTGGAAGAGGGGTTATTCTAGAATAAGATTCTCTTGTCAAAGTTATGTGTGTGGCGCTCGTTGTCACTCACCTTTGTTTATCTCGGTAGACATCGCCGAGGAAGTGTTTCATTTGTAACGCGAATGAGACAATCTTTGGTAACCTGAAAGAGGTAGGCCTTTCCTGATAGAACAAATGTTTTGTCTGCAAATTGAGGGGTAACCTTGAAATCGTATTTTATACCTGGGGGCATGCAAACCTTTTGGAGTGCAAGCAAAGAGCGGTTATTTATCTATTTTTTGGATTAGTCGTTTCCTAACTTGCATAAAGAAAGGATGTGGGGCAAAAATCTAAATGTTGCCATTTTATATGAGACATTCTTATCATATGACTGGATTATCGAGCAGTTTTAGCACATAGTTCAAGCTCGTTAAAAAATAAACATAAGACCGAGCAAGTGTTTCAATCCGCGTTTAAGCTCGTTAAAAAATGAACTATCCTCCGGTAAATAACCACCGCGAATGTAGCATTATCAACCATTAAAGCCTTGGTCGTGTTTGCACCGTCACCTCCACTTTTCACTGGCCGATCATTCACCTCCATTTGATTGTTTACCCATTTTGAGGAACAGCTGCGAAGAGTGATTTCACTAGCCATCCTTGTGACACTGCCGTGATTGGAAAATTCCAACCCTTACCTGGAATTAGCTGCTACCCATTTTATCACTCGTTCCTCAAAAGACGAGTCTTATTTAAGCTCTTTTCAACTGACTCATAAAATATGAAAATATTGCCGAGTTTTGGCCTTCTAGCTCGTTAAAGCGACCGGAAGTGCTATCCCTCCTCTAGATTTTAATCTTTTTGGACCTGAGGGATTATTGCACAAAAAGATCGAGCGCTTGTTTTGTTCGGCTCGTTAAAACTATCGAAAATTCATCCCTTCTGTATTGTTTTATACTTTTTCGGACTTAAGGGATTAGATGACGAAAAAGGAATTTCAGAGTTACCTTTACGTACCTTTTCAGACTCTCTAAAAGTGAAAAGGACCGAGTTATCTTTGTCGTTAAACTCGTTAAAAAGATTAATAGCGACAAACTTGTCTTTAGACGAGAACAAGTTTCACTATCGCTAGGCTCATTAAAACATAGCGATGGGTTTGCCTGAAGGGAAAATTATAGAACAAGCATATGTTATCCTCCTCAAGCTTGACAAAAATAAAGAGGTACTGGTCAGCAATGACTAGGGAAAAATTGGGAAGAAACTCAAAGAAACTTTATTGGTAGCAAGTCGCTCTTGAACATGACACTTCCACTCCGTGCCTGAGTCGGGTTGGGTTGTTTCATTCACCGGTCACATCACCATGGTCACGCCATACCATCCACATTTGGGGTAAATGCTACCAATCCATCACATAAGTGTCGCCGACATGTTCAAGAGAAGTCATCCAGAGAAGTCACCCGTGTTCCATCCACTACCATACATTATACTTCATTCCTTCATGACCGCCATCCTGAACCATATATCATCAGATCGTTTTCACCTCCATCAAAATCATTTGCGCCGTTCCGTGTCATTGATGTGGGATTCATCAAGGCCCTCCTTTTACGGATTGCTTCTTGTCGACTTCAGCTCATTATCCAAGAAGTTGATCTAGGAACACCCCATTCAGTACTTTGAAGCTTGCATGCCTCAATGGCAAGTTTCTCACTTCCAGCGACAGGTATACATCAATGACCTTCGACCGAAAGATTTTTCGTGGTGTTCGACGCCAAGTCCTCTATTCACACCATGTGAATTGTACTGCAGTACCTTGAGGGTCATCATCATTATCAGTGATTCCTCTCGCGCTTGTTAACAGTTTACATCATTGACTGGTAATCAAGCGATATCTTTCCATGTTCGACTTCAAAACATTTTTCACATAGATCAACTTGTACTTCGAGTGAATATCAGACAAGATTGAAGACCCCGGATCTAGTTTAATCCATCCAGGCTGCGATATATATTCAGGAAAAATAAAGACATTGACATGTACAGAATTGCAGCACAGATAATCATCCTACCAAAAGGATGATGACTTCATCAAAATCATCAGTCTACCATCAGACGATTGTTTGTCCTGTGTACATAAAGATGAATTTATAAAGTTGAGCATGGGAATGCCCGCCTCAGCTAGATCATGAAAACAGTATGAAGATAATGTATTGTATTGTATCTTATTACAGGTCTCCTCCCAGCATTGAAAGAACTTCGGATCCTCCTAATAAAGCATTTCACCCGATAAACGACCTCATACTTTAGGGGGCAACTGTTATAGACATTTGTGTGCCTTACAGCTCTAAGCATGAAATGTCCATAAACCAAGGGATCCTAAGTCCCTAAAAGTGTTGTTCCTACCACTAGAGGAACAAGGTCAACCAATTACTGCTTCTCCTAGAAGTTCTCCACCAGAAACTGCTCAGAATCAGTCAAATCAGGATCATTTCAGATGCTCCACTAACCAGCTGCGCTGCATAGCACCCCAGTACACTAGCTAGGTGCATTGCAACGCACCTAAATGCACTACCAGGGTGCGCTGAGCGGGAAATGACAAATGGCAGTGTCATTCCGCGAGGTGGACAGACAATGGAAGCTTCCAGAATCTTCCCCAATGACACTTGCTTCACTGAGTTCGACCAGAGATGAGTAAGAGGCTCTCAGTCTCCAAGTGGAAGCAAGAACTGACAGAGAGAGGCCACAAGTCAAATCATAAGCTGACTCATCTTCTTTGCATACATCTATATATGGATCCCTCATCCCAGAGATCCGGAGGCTGGAATTTTGTACTTTGCAGAGAATTGCTATTGGTTTTGAGATAGAGATCAGTGCATTGGGTGATTTATGCTTTGTTGGAGGTGAAGGGGGGATTCCTTTGCTGGGGGGTTGATGCTGGATCAGGAATCATCGGTTGTAACTCCTCCCGGACCTTCTTGTTATATCAATAAAACTATTTGAGTTTCTCCTACATGCTTGTGTATCAATGTTGTTTTGTTATATTTGCATGTTTAGCTTAAATATGATCCTAAGCTATTTATGAATGTAAATCCATGTCTTTGTGTAGTTTCCTTCTTCTGTGATCTTGCAGGAACTTGGTGAAGCTGGGCAAGTAAGGGAGCAGGTAGCTGGAAGCTGTCAAAGAGGAGAGTGATTGGATCAAAGGACTAGCGCAAGACACAGGTTATTTCATCCTATTCCTCTTCGTTTACATTTCATAAAGAAGAATACGAAAGTAGTTTTCCTTGTTTGTTGCTAAGGCACTGTCACACCTTAGTGGGATAGGGGCGTTCTGAGTAGACACTTTTCCCAACAACACACCTAGAAAAATACCTCTGCCATTTGCCTGCTCTCACTCATCGTACCCTATAAAAGGGCTTTTTAGTATGCATTGCACTTTTTGCATGTAGCAAGTGAGGTGCATCACACCCTTAGCACTGAGTAATCTGTATGGTCTAGTTTTGACTAGTTCTGAGTACTTTTCCAGGGAGAACTTCTAGGAGATGATGTAATCAGTTGACCGTGTTCCTTTAGGCTATGAAACAACACTTTTAGGGGCTTAGAATTCCTTGGTTTATGGACATATGAGATTGGGGTTGAAGTGCCCAAATATGTCTATAACAGTTGCCCCCTAAAGCATGAGGTCGTAAATCTTCTGATGTCGGGTGAAATGCTTTATCATGTGGATCCGAGGTTTTTCGAACTGGAAGGTGACTTGTAATAAGATACAATACAATACGTTATCTTCATAATATCTTCATGATCTAGCTGAGGTGGGCATTCCCATGCTCAGCTTTATAAATTCATTTTCATGTACATAGGACAGAAAACCGTCTATGTGGCAGACTGATGATTCTGGTAGAGCCATCATCCCTTGGCTTGGATGATTATCTCTGCAGCTATGATGTACATTTGATGTCTTTATTTTCCTGAATATATAGCAACCCGGATGGATGAAACTAGATCCGGGGTCTTAAAACTTGTTCAATCTTCAACCAAAGTACAAGTTGATCCATGTGAAAGGATGTTCTGATGTCGAACATGGAAAGACATCGCCTGATTACTAGCCAATGACGTAATTTGTTAACAAGCATGAGAGGAATCACTGATAATGATAATGACCCTCAAGGCACTGCAATACAATTCACGTGATTTGAATACATGGGTCGGTGTCGAACACCACACAAAATATTTCGGTCGAAGGCCATTGATGTAAACCTATCACCAAAAGTGAGAAACTTGCCATTGAGGCATGCAAGCTTCAAAGTACTGAAAGGGTTGTTCCTAAGTCGACTTATTGGATAATGAGCTAATGTTGACAAGAAGTGACCCGTCGTAGGAGGGCCTTAATGAATCCCACATCTACGACACGAAATGGAGTAAATGATTTTGCGGAGGTGAAAATGATCTGATGATACAAGGTTTAGGGTGGCGGTCATGAAAGAATGAAGCGTGAAGGTATTATAGCGTATGAGATGTAAGCTGGGTTGGTGAATTCTCTAAGTGACTTCTCTTGAACATATCGGCGAAACTCAAATGGATTGGTAGCGTTAACCCCAAAAATGGATGGTACAGAGGACCAATGGTGATATGACTAGTGAACAGAATAACCCAACCCGACTCAATCATGGTGATGGAGTGAAAGTGTCATGTTCAAGAGTGACCTACTACCAATAAAGTTTCTTCAAGTTTTCTTCCCAAATTTTCCCCAATCATTACTGACGAGTACCTCTTTATTTTTGTCAACCTTGAGGAGGATAACATATGCTTGTTCTATAATTTGCCCTTCGGGCAAACCTGTCGCTATGTTCTAACGAGCCTAGTGACAGTGAAACTTGCTCTTATCTGCATGGACAAGTTTGTCGCTATTCTTTTAACGAGTTTAACAACAAGGATAACTCGGTCCTTTTCAATTTTAGAGAGTCTAAAAAGAGACAGAAAGACAACTTCAGTAATCCTTTTTCGTAGTATAATCCCTTACGTCCGAAAAAGTATAAAATAATATGAAAGGGATGACTTTTTGATAGTTTTAATGAGCCGAACAAGACAAATGCTTGATCTTTTTGTGTAATGATCCCTCAGGTCCAAAAATATTAAAATATAGAGCAGGGATGGCACTTCCAATGACTTTAACGAGCTGGAGAGGCCAATTGCTTGGCAATATTTTCATATTTTACGAGTCAGATGGAAAGATCTTAAAGGAGAATCGTTTTTTGAGGAACGAGTGATGTTTTCGGATAGCAGCTGGTTCTAGGTAAGGTTTGGAACTTTTTTCAATCATGACAGTGTAAAGAAGGTGTCTAATAGAATCACTCGTCGCAACTATTCCTCAAAGGGGGTAAACAATTAAATGGAGGAATTATGATCGGCTAAAAAAGAGTGGAGGTGATGATAAGAACATGACCAAGGTTCAAAAGTTGATAATTATGTGATTGCAATGGTTATTTACAGAAAGTGGGTTCATTTTTTAATGAGCTTGAACTCTAGGGGAACATTTGCTCATTGCTAGGTTTATTTTTTAATGAGCTTGAACTTCAAGTAAACCTGCTCGTGCGAGTCGCATAATACGGATATCTCTCATCTGTAGGTTCATTTTTTAGGGAGCTTGCCCCATGCGCAACTTTGCTCCGAAGCCTTTTATTATGCAAGGTAGGAATGACCAACCTACGAGTCTAAATGGTTGAGAGCCTACAAACTAAGAAAATAAATGGTCGCTTTTCACTTGCATGTAAAAAGGTTTGCTTGCCCCCAGGTATAATGAAGTAGAGTTTCTAGGTTACCATATGGAAGTTCTTGCATTAGCAAGATTGTTCCATCCGCATAGCAGACAAAACACTTCCTTGGCGATGTCCATTGAAATGGACAAAGGTGACTGTTGTTAGTGTCGATCACATAACCTTTGATGGGGGAGTCCTTTTCCAGTCCGATCCATTTTCCTAAATAGACAGGATAGTCAGACTAGTCATATTCCTATGTGGAAACCTACCTTATATCTGGGGTTTTTCTGCCGAAGCAGACTATGGTGCATGCCTCTTGGGTTTCAGTCACAATCACCGAATCACTCGCGATCATTAGGTGGATGGACTGGAGATTGATGAGACATTCCTTGCATAAAAAGACCAGTTAGGGATGGCATTTGACTAGTAGCTTTGTTCGAACCAGAGAATGAAAGCTAGTCAACTAGGTGGACCACTCGACCTTCATGCGGAAAACACATGACTCGAAAGAGTGAGGAAACAATGGCTCCCATGCTATAAATATAGTCACGTCCAAGGAGTAGATTGTAATCTAAAGGTCCTTGGACTACCATCACATTCAGATGAACGGTTTTCCTTCTCAAAGTTATAGGAAAATTCAGAAGGATCCCTAACGGTCGACTGGTTCCTTTGTTGAAGCCTATCAGATTTCAAATCTCAGGAAAAAGCGATGGCGAACCAAGCGCTTTCCAAGAAGTTGAGGAAATGATACTCACAGAAGCCCCTTCATCTATGATAGTACCAACCATGATCATTCTGTAAGCTTGTACTATTATTCGGAATGGTAAGTTAGATGGTAGGCGGGGTCTTTCTAGTAGATTCCAATTGAAGGAAATTACTAGTTTGCTTGGAGGAGGGACCGAATAAACGGTCGGGTAAATCTCTGACGAACTTCCTTCCTATGGTAAATGAACAGGTAGATTTCCTCCATGTTCATCCGATTCTGTGTTAACGAAAAGAATTTGAACGGCGTCATCCTCATCTTCTTTGGTGACAGTATCAACTGAAGGAGGACCTTCTAAAGACAAGACTGGGTCAACTGCTGTCTCGACCCATTGAATTTGGTCTGGGCTGGACTCAAAGGGTTCATCTTCAATGATAGGTACTTTGACCATTAACAAAGGTGTGTTAGTCGGATTTTCAACTAATGATGGACTTGGCAAGAGTTTCTTGTATCTAGGAGGAAGTCGTTGCAGTGGCACAGGATGGTTATCCAAGACTATTTTAGCTTTGTCCAAGAAGGGACAACGGTGGAGGGCATGATCACCTTCACACAGTCTACAAGGAAATTTAGATCTTCCTTTTTATCCATTGACTTTGTTTTCACTAGTTGACGGTGTACTTTCAACATGATCGTCAGAGGTTGAGGACATCGGATTGTACAAGTGGGTAGACCAGTCCCTGAAGATCAGTGGGATGCAGGGAAAATCTTGATGATAGTGGTCTCCTTTGCAAACGACACATGGAGATTTAGGTTTGGATAATGCAGTGTGTGGATTTTCGCTAGACGATGCATGGTTGCCCCCTTTTGCCATCAGCTTCTTCTTCTTCTTCTCCTTCCCTTTCTTCTTCTTCTTAGTTACTTGGTTTTTAGCGTTACTAGCTTCACCAAGAGAAGAGGAAGAGGGAGAGGGAGAAATAAATGAAGTAGAAGGTTAGGGGTAACTCTAGTATCATCTAGTTGTTGATTTGATTTCTCAAGAATCACAGTGCTTTGAATGAAAGAGGTCGAGAAAGGCCATATTGGCATGACAATTGTAGGTCCTGGAAGGGACAACGTAGCCATATGAGGTGCACCAGCATCTCTACAAGAGTAGAAAGGACTTGGGGGGAATCCTTGGTTGGTGGACTCCATTTTCTCAACCTAATACCAATGAGGGAATAATGACATTATTTCGAATAAAATAAATTTTATGACACTTTGACACAACTTGCTTTTTCAATTTTTAAAATTCGAGAAACAGCTAAAGATGACTCTAGTCACCTTTGATTTTTAATGAGCCTGAAGTGAAAAGTGCTTAGATGGACCTTTTCATTTAAGGAATCTGAAAAGGAATGAAAGTGACTACTCTGGAAATCTAGACAGAGGGATTACCAAACCAATCGCAAAACTACAGAATACTTTTTACGGTATGGCAGTCAATCTTCCCAAATGTTGTGTTCAGTGTATTGCGATCAATAGGGTCGCAGACACTGCTTCCTAAGGATAAAGGATGTAGCCTATTGGGGTCTCCCAATATATACTCGACGGTACATGGGAGCACAAGTCCGTACTGAAACTTGTCATCTCAAAGAGGAATCACCCAATATACAATGAAAACGATAGTTACCAGGCTTTACGATGCCAGAATACGTCTCTAGCCTAGACTTCTAAATGTTGTGTGTTAGGTTACAAAGCATTTTTATGTTCATTGAGGTTTATCTTACAGTTGATCTTTCTTAAGAAGTTTTCCTTTAAGTTTCACAGTGTGATGTAGATATAAAACTCCTAAACATGCAATCTAATATGATAAACAGTCGTTTACTTTCTTTTTGCAATGAAAATCCTAGCTACTAAGGGAAGAGAAATGAAATTCTTTCAACATAGAGCAGACAACACACACTAGATGCACTTTTCCTAAATCAATTCCAGCATGCCGTCTAAATGCAAATGCACATGCATGCATTGTTCTTCAGTTTCCTTAACGTGAGAATGACAAAAAGAAAACTAAGTACAAATCTGAATTATTTTCATTCAAAGCGACAATACTAACAATTTTCTCTTCAAAAAACGAAAGGAAGATTACGACGACACTTTGCGATTTTGAATTAAAACTGCTTTTGACACTTGAAATACTAATAATTTCAAATCACATACAATGGAAAAAGTGTAATCGACTATCTAAAAGAGGAATGCTTTGCGACACTCTTTTTCTTGACTGCAAACAACACTTTTGACACTTTCAAATCAAAAGACGACAGTTTGATTAAGCTACTGTTTGTAAAGGATAACTGTAAATGATGAAAAATACATAAAAAAAATTCACAATTCTTTACCAATGGAGGTTGACTAATACAAAGGAAGGGAGTTTCCACAGTGATATACTGATCACAGAGAGCAAAACTACTGAATAAAGCTAAAGACAATGAAGAGAAAATGTTATGCTCTTAACCTGCAAAATGATACCCAAATACAAAATATGCAAAGAAAAGATACCCAGAACACAAAATAGCAATGATTTTATTATTCAAAGAGTAATGTTCACTTGCCTCTTCGAGGGGGCAACCTCCAATAGAGCAGAGCTCGATTACAAAATAAGACACGATGCTCTTCGCAGGGAGTCTCTATCCTTTATATATGACTCATACATGCAATACCACGGGCCAATACCGTGGGTTTTATTAATACCATCTATCTAATACTACGACCCATTTGCAACTAACTGTGGTTCCGTCATTAATTGTGGATTAACCACTTACAATTATTAATATAGGCTTTATTGACTCTTGACTATGACGTGATCCCATTACATAAATAAGGGGGTTAGGGTGGGACCCTAACATGCCCTCCCCCTTAAGACTAGCCTTGTCCTCAAGGCTGAAGCTGCGGAAACTGCTGAAGAATAGTGGTTGGTTCCCAAATTGCATCTTCCGGAGAGGTGTATTTCCATTTGACGAGGACTTCCTTAATCATGCGGCCGCGTAGTTGCTTGTCTCATGTGTCTAGGACCTGTTCGGGCTGAAGCCAGATGGACCCTTCTTCATCCAATTCAGGTAGACTGGTCTGAATTCTGTAATTGTTCCCAATCACTTTCTTGAGGCATGAGACATGGAAAACTGGATGGATTTTTGCAGTAGGTGGCAAGGCCAACTTGTAAGCCACTTCTCCAATGCGCTGAAGTACTTGATATGGTCCGTAGAATTTGGGAGATAGCTTCTGACACCCCTTGTCTTTGAGTGATGTTTGCTTATATGGTTGTAGCCATAAAAAGACCTGATCCCCTTCTTGAAATTGGCGCTCTGAGCGATGCAGGTCTACCTGTTGCTTCATGCGGTTCTGAGCTTGATGAAGATTCTCTCAAAGATGGGCGAGCATGGTTGCGCGGTGTTGTAGGAGTTGATCCACTGCTTGTACTTTTGAGCACCCCTTGAGATACGAAGTAGGTGAAGGCAGGAGTTGACCATATACTGCTTCATAGGGAGTCATTTTGGTGGTGGCATGATAGTTGGTGTTATACCACCATTCAGCCAGAGGTAACCACTGTACCCAAAGGTGTTACTTTTCTGAAGTGAAACACCTAAGGTAGGTTTCTAGACATTTGTTGACGGCATCAGTTTGACCATCTGTCTACGGATGATACAAAGTACCGAGTTTTAGTTGAGTGCCTTGTATCCTAAAGAGTTCCTGCCAAAAATTACTGGTGAAGATCGGGTCGCAGTCGGACACAATAGTAGTGGGGATGCCATGCAATTTGAAGATCTGATCCATGAAAGATTGAGCGACAAAAGTTGGAGTAAACGGGTGGGGTAGGGCGCGGAAATGAGCATACTTCGACAGTCGGTCCACAACCACCATGATGACTGACTTGTTCCCTGACTTTGGAAGACCTGTAATGAAATCCATAGAAACCTTCGTCCAAATTGATGCCGGAATGGGCAATGGTTGTAATGTGCCTGGTGTGTTGACGGTTTCCCCTTTGTGGCATTGACAGACATCGCATTCTGCTATGAAAGTAAGGATGTCCTCTTTCATGCCTGTCCAAAAAAATGATCTTCTGGTGCGAGCATATGTCTTCTGAAAGCCCGAATGTCCTGCAATGGGAGATGAGTGCAATTCTGCCAAAATGCAACTTTTGAGGGTGGATGTTGGTGATATTACAACTCTGTCCTTGTAGCGAAGAATAACATCCTGCCACGAGTATCCCTTGGTGGAATTTGGATCTACCTGTAATTGAGAAATGAGTTGGGAGAGCCCAGGGTGTGAAAACCATTCCTTGTGAGCCTCTTCAATCCATTCTGGAATGGGGAGGGAAATTGCTAGCAGAGTACTTTCCTCCTCAAATTGGCGAGATAATGCATCTGCTACACTATTGTCTTTCCCTTTCTTATAAATGATCTCATAATCATATCCGAGCATTTTGGTGAGCCATTTATTTTGTTGTGGGGAGGATAGGCAATGCTCCAAAAAATATTTAAGACTGTGATGATCTGTGCGGATTTGGAAACGTCGCCTCAATAAGTAAGGTCGCCAGGTCTCGACTGCATGTAAGATGGCCATCATTTCCTTCTCGTAGGTAGATTGGCCCAGATTCCTCCCACTTAGTTGTTGGCTTGTGAAGGCCAGCGGTCGCCCTTCCTGCATTAAGACCGCCCCAATACCTGTACCCGAAGCATCACATTGAATGACAAAAGATTTGGTGAAGTCAGGTAGTGCTAAGACTGGAGTGGAACACATGGCATTTTTTAGACCTGTAAAGGCCTGTTGTGCTTCCTCATTCCAAAAGAATGAATTTTTCTTTAGGATTTGGGTGAGGGGCTTCGCTATGCGACCATAGTTGTGGACAAATTTATGATAATAGCCTGTGAGACCCAAAAATCCTCTCAAGCTCTTCAAGGTATTAGGTTGAGGCCATTCCTGCATTGCCTGGATCTTTTTGGGGTCCACCTTGACACCTTCACGCCCCATAATGTGGCCCAAATACTCTACTTCTGCCATGCCAAACGAACACTCGGACCTCTTGACAAATAATTTATGCTTGCGGAGCAGTTGCAAGAGTAGATCTACATGCTGAAGATGTGCGGCCCAAGTGCAACTATAGATGAGGATGTCATCGAAGAAGACAAGGACAAATTTCCTGAGATATGCTTTGAGAATGTGGTTCATAAGGCTCTGAAAAGTAGAGGGGGCATTACAAAGACCAAATGGCATGACCAGGAATTCATAATGGCCTTCATGAGTTCTGAAAGTAGTCTTGGGAATGTCGACTTCCTTCATGCGAATTTGGTGGTACCCTGAGAGAAGATCCAGCTTAGTGAAGAATTGAGCCCCATTGAGTTCATCAAGCAAATCATCAACCATCGGGATGGGAAATTTATCTTTGACTGTCAACTTATTGAGGGCCCTGAAGTCGGGACACATCTGCCACTCCCCATATTTCCTGAACACCATGACCACTGGGGATGAATAAGGACTAATGTTGGGACGAATGACACCTGCTTCCAAAAGTTCCTTGATGATTTTTTATATTTCATTCTTTTGGGTGAATGGATATCTGTATGGGCGCACATTTGGGGGTTGGGCCCCTGGAACCAAGGTGATGCTATGATCATGCTGCCCTCGTGAGGGTGGAAGCTCATGAGGTTTGTCAAAGACCGGCAGATGGTTATTTAAAATATGTTGCATCTCAGGATGAATTGGCAGAGGCTTGGTTTCGACTGCCTGGATGGCATTAAATTGAGCTACAACTCCATGATTGCCCTTTTTTAACAATTTTTCCATCTGATGCGAGCTGATGATAGAGGGGGCTCCCGCCTGGAGTCCACGGAGGGTATGTGTGTAGTTGTTCTGCTTAAAACTCATATATAACTCCTGGAAATCCATTGTGATTGGCCCAAGAGTGCGGAGCCATTCAGCACCAAGGACAATGTCGCAACCCCCCATGTGTATGGCAAAAATGTGTGTTTTCAATTGATAATCCCCCATTTGAAGTTTGACATTTTCACAGCGCCCTTCACATTTCATTGTGCCTCCATCCACAATTTGAACTTGGAAGTTAGAAACTGCTCGTACAAAACAATGCGCTGCTTCTGCGACTTTTTGATGGATGAAATTATGTGTACTTCCACTATCAATCAAGACTACTACTGGGCGATGTTTAATAAAACCTCTGATTTTGAGAGTTTGAGGGGAAGAAATCCCTGCCAGAGCATGCAACGAAATAACTGGTTCATCAGAGACATTGTCCTTTTGGTTGTCTTCTTCTAGCGGCTCATGTTCCTCCAGTGGTGGATCTTCCTCTGTTGAGCTGTAGTCAGTGGCATCAATTTGAAAAAATTTGGGCTCCTTGCATTTATGACTTGGGGAGTATTTTTCATCACAGTAGTAACATAGGCCTTGCTTTCTTCTTTCGGCCATTTCCGCAGGTGACACCTTTTGGACCTTAAGTGTTTGAGTCGTGTTGTGAGCCTGTGGGGGGCGACCTTTAGCAGAGAAATTTGGGCGACTGTATTGAGCTGCTAATGCACGTTCCACGTTACGAGCTACCTTGCAAGCCTCCGTCCATGTGGGAGGGTGGTGTAGTAGGACTTGGGCTTTGATAGCTTCTTTAAGACTGTTGATTAAACATTCCGTGTAGAACACATCTAAGAGACCCCAAGTGTGGAAGGCTAAGGCTTCAAAAGCTGTAATATATTCATCCACTGTACCAGTCTGTCGGAGCTTAGTAAGACAACCCAAAAAAGATGATTCCTGGTCAAAGCAGTCTTGAAGAGCTTTGGTGAATTTGGTCCAAGTCCTAAAAGGTCCAGTGCAACGTTGATGCCATTCCCACCATTGCCACCTTTCATTGTCCAAGTACATGCTCCCCAACATAAGCTGAGTCTCATCATCGAAGATGTGATTCAGTTTGAAATACTGCTCCCTTTGTGCTATCCATGCCGACGGGTGAGAACCGTCAAATTTATGCATATCCAACTTGGGAGGTCGCTGACTGTGTTGTTCGTGGGTGTGCCAGACACGAGGAGAGTGGCTAGACTCACCCTCATTGTGTTCATTGCCATTATACGCCTCCTCGTGGGCTTGCTCCTTGCCCTTCGGGACTATTTTCTCGACCATGCTACATAGTCCGGTAAGATGAATGTGGAGGTTTTGCACTGATTCTTCAAGTTTGTCCATCCTTTCATTGGCCATCGCTTGAGCTCTAGTTTCTACCATATACCAACCTGATTTTTTTTTAAATTGGGACTGCCTAAAAAATTTTCACTAAGAAGTGAATGGTACCACCGTGCTCAGCTCGTCGTCCTGATTCTGATGGGCTAGATAACCAATAAGCACCCCGAAAGATCTCAGATTTTTTTATTTTTTATTTTTATTTTTTTATTTTTTTTTCTGAAAACTCCTAACGGAGTTTTACTCCTTCCTTATCAATACTGCAGTGGCCAAATCCTCAAAATGTCAATGCGGCCAAAAGTCCTGTGAAAATTATACCTCGGTATAGGAACCCTTCACAACGACTCTGATCTGGTGGATTTGAGAGATTTGAATGGAGGATCTGATAGCTCTGGGCAGCGGAACAGACTGCTTCTGCGGATCTGATGGATCTAATAGATCGGAATGGCTGATATGCGAACTTGAGACTGCGGGACTGATGTCTGTTGCTGCTGCACCCCTTTGCACAAGCGAATCTGGAAGAGATGATGTGTGATCCCCCGATAGAAAAGGGAACTATGGTCTTGAGGAGTGTCAAGTGGTACAGATCGCAATATACATAAGGGTCTGGCAGTAGTACTTAGCCCAATGTTTCAGGGCTCTAACTAAGGAGGATCGACCGTACCCTTAGTCGTACAACCTGACTACCCTATCGTACGGGCGAGTAATCTCTTCGACTGCTGTTCTCGGTGTACTGTAGCCGCAAGACGGCCGATAGTTTATCTATGGCGAGGTTTCAAGGGAGCCTAGGGGGCTTCTGATATACCCAGAGGGTACGTGGAAGACAGTCCGTGCGCGGTTCTGTCTAATGCGCTACTACTCAAAGGGGTACCCACAGGGGTTACAAGGGAGTCCAACAGACGTGACCACCTCTTGTATTTCCTACGTGCATGCCTCCCCAAATCCGCAGGTTTATGCGCTCAATGACAGATCCCGTGGTTTAAAGACGCCGAAACACGTCTCTAGCCAAAAATTTTTTTGCTAAGAAATGGAGATCCCACCGGCCCTGGAAAATGCTCTGATACCACTTGTTATGCTCTTAACCTGCAAAATGATACCCAAATACAGAATATGCAAAGAAAAGATACCCAGAACACAGAATAGCAATGATTTTATTATTCAGAGAGTAATGTTCACTTGCCTCTTCGAGGGGGCAACCTCCAATAGAGCAGAGCTCGATTACAAAATAAGACACGATGCTCCTCGCAGGGAGTCTCTATCCTTTATATATGACTCATACATGCAATACCACAGGCCAATACCGTGGGTTTTATTAATACCATCTATCTAATACTACGTCCCATTTGCAACTAACTGTGGTTCCGTCATTAATTGCGGATTAACCACTTACAATTATTAATATGGGCTTTATTGACTCTTCACTATGACGTGATCCCATTACAAAAATAAGGGGGTTAGGGTGGGACCCTAACAGAAAACCAAAATCTGGAAGCAGAAACAGTCTCACCTAATCATCGCACTTGTAACATAGGGAAATAGGGATGCATGTCACCTGCAACACACGGGAGGTGCGATGCATCCAGGTTTCCAATGAGAGACAGTGTGATGGTCCAGGGATGAGACTGGGCTTGGTTTTTGCTCACAAATTATAGCTTAGTTCAGGAGTTTAGGCTGAGCCAATGATTGTCAGTAAACACAAAGTATAGGGGCTGATCTAATGAGGTTACTAGAGCTACCACCATGGCACTTAGGATGTTTGTAAGTCATTTTTTTCAGTTCATAAACAAACCTAGAGATTGACTAAAGCAACGTTGATCTACTTTGCACTTGCATAGCAAATGTAGTTCGAAGGCTAGCTGGCTTAACTTCAGGCTCCGTCTATAGTTTATAAAGCAAAAAAATAGAAACAAACAAACAAACTATTCACTCCCCAGCTGAGTCGCCATTTTGTTATCAAGAAAACTAGTGTCTATTCAGGGCTGCTAGTCCCACTAAGATGAGAAGCTATCTTAGAAACAAACAAACTAAAGCTACTTATGTTTTCCTTTATGAGAGATAGATGAGAGAGAAGCAGGAAGTACCAACCTCAGTCTTTCGCTTGGCTTCTTGCTTGTTTTCTCCCTCCTTTGACAGAGCTTCGCCACTCCTTCCTTACGTGTCCCGCTTCAAAGAGCACCTGTAGAGTCAAAGCAGCATAATACCATCAAAGCATAGAGATCTATAACCATAAAAATATAGGATCAGATGTATATTAACCATACAAATGCATATATCAAAACTAGATTAAGAAATATACAAGAATATGGAGGAAAACTCAAATAGCTTTATTGATAGAAGTAGTAGAAGAGAGGATTAAAACCCATTTGTCTGACCCAGTGCCATCCTCCTAGCATGAAAGCCCTCTTCACCTCATGAAAATTTTTGATCACCCAACAATACAATGTTTCACAGAGAAACCAATAGCACTTCCTTACAAAATACAAAGTTCCAGCCTCTTGGATCTCTGGGATGAGGGATCCATATATAGATATTTGCAGGTGGTTCAGTCAGCTTCTGGGATTTTGATTAGTGTCATTGCATTGATAGTTCTTAGTTCCACTTGGAGATTTCATGATCTCTTACTCATCCCTCGGCGAGTTCAGAGAGACAAGTGTCAAATGAGAAGTTTCTAGAAGATTCTCTGGGTTTCCACCTAGCAAATTGCTTTTACCATTTGTCTACTCTCGCTCATCGCACCCTACAGAAGGGCTTTTCAGTATGCATCGCACTTTTTCCATGTAGCAGGCGAGATGCATCAGACCCTTAGCACTGAGTAGTCTGTATGGTGCAGTTTGACAAGTTTTGAGTACTTTTTCAGGGATAACTTCTGGGAGATGATGTAATCAGCTGACCCTGTTCCTTTAGGGTATAAAACAACACTTTTAGTGGCTTAGAAGCCCTTGGTTTATGGACATATGAGATTGGGGTTGCAGTGCCCAAATATGTCTATAACATGTGTGTACTATGTATTATTTATAGATGACTTTTGAAGGAATACATGGATATATTTCCTTAAGAAGAAGTCTGAAGTGTTTGAAAGGTTTAAATAATTTAAGGCTCTAGTGGAAAGCCAAATGGAGAAGAAGATAAAGGTGGTGAGGATAGATAATGGTGGAGAGTTTTGTAGTAAGGAATTTGAAGAATTTGGTAAGAAGTGTGGTATAGCATGGTAGAAGACTACTCCATATACACGTCAGCAAAATGTAGTTGGAGAAAGAATGAACAAGATGTTGATGGAAAGGGCAAGAAGCATGCCCAATGGTGTCGGGCTAGGACAAGAATTCTGGGCAAAGGTGGTGGAGACAGCATGTTACCTGGTCAATAGATCACCTTCATCAATGTTGGAGGATAATACTCCACAAGAGGTATGGACTGGTAAGAAACCATCTCTTTCACATCTCAGGGTATTTGAATGTGATGCATATGTACATGTTCCAAAGGAGAAATGAACCAAGTTGGATAGTAAATCTGAAAAGTGCATCTTTATTGGGTATAAGGATGGTTTAAGGGGTTATAAGCTTTAGAACCCAGTAACAAGGAAGGTTGTGTAGAGCCAAGATGTGGTGTTCAGAGAGGTGTAAGATGTTATTAAATATGAAGTCCAACCAAAGGAACCTAAGAAGATAGAGTTTGAGCTAAAAGAGGAAGAATCAGACTCTACAACAAGGGAGAAATTAGAATATGAAGAGCCACAACCTCCGGGTGTGAGAAGATTAGTTCAAGAAATAAGGCAGCTAGAAAGGTATAGTAAATCTACTTTCTGTTCAAATTTTTCTTTATCTATTATTGATGATGATCCCAGAACTGTAAACAAAGCAGTAGATTGAGAGGATCGAAAACTCTAGAAAGAGGCCATGGTTGATGAAATGGCATCTTTGCACAAAAATGATTCTTGGGATCTTGTGGAGTTGAAGGCTGGAAGGAAACCCATTGGCACCAAATGGGTGTTCAAGAAGGAGACAAATGCAGGAGGAAAGGTGGAGAAATACAAAGCTCAATTGGTAGAAAAAGGTTATTCCCATGTGTCGGGAATTGATTTTGGTGATATTTTTTCTCTTGTTTCCAAGGTAACTTCTATTAGATTAATTTTATCTGTTGTTGCTACTTTTCATTTTGAGGTAGAAAAAATGGATGTGAAGACTACATTTATTCATGGGGATCTTGAAGAGGAGATCTACATGAAGCAACCTGAAGGCTTTGCGGTGAAGGGTAAGAAAGAAATGGTATGCAAGTTAAAGAAGTCTGTGTATGGGTTAAAACAGTCACCAAGGATGTGGTATCAGAAATTTGATACATTTATTTGGGGACTTGGCTTCACGAGAAGTAAAGAAGATCATTGTGCGTATTATAAATTAATTGGTAATGTGTTATTTATTTGGTCTTGTATGTGGATGATATGTTGCTAATTGGAAATGACAAAGAAATTATCGAGGATTTGAAGACCCATTTGTCCTCCAAATTCGACATGAAAGATCTTGGTGCTGCGAACTGTATTTTGGGCATGGAAATTAAAAGAGATCAGACAAAGAGGAAGCTCTGGTTAAACCAGAGGAAGTATGTCGAGACAATATTGTAGAGGTTTAATATGCAGGATAGTAAATCGGTGAGGGTTCCTATTCCTATAGGTGAAAGTTATCTGTTGAACAGTGTCCCAAGACATAAGAAGAGGAAGAGGACATGTTCCATGTTCCATATGCAAGTGTAGTTGGTAGCCTGATGTATGTGATGGTCTATACTAGACCAGGCATTGCACATGCAGTGGGAGTATTGAGAAGGTTTATGTCAAAACCAAGGAAGGAGCACTGGACAACAGTGAAACGAGTTTTCAGGTATTTGCGCGGCACTAGTGATTATGGTTTTTGCTACCAATGAAGACTAGGATTTGACAGAGTGTTGGATATTAATGGATTTGTTGATGCATACTGGGCTGGAGATCTGGATCAGAGAATATCTACAAGTGGGTATGTGTTTAACTTATTTGGACGTCTAGTCAGTTGGATCAGTAAGAAACAATTTGTAGTGGCACTGTCAAACACAGAGGCAGAATATATGGCAGCCACTCATGTAAGCAAGGAAGAAGTTTGGCTACAGAGATTGTGTTCAAATATGGGGTTAGTACAGGGAGCTATAAGGATAGTCTGTGATAGCCAAAGTGCAATTTTCTTGGCAAAGAACTCGGCATATCATTCAAATACAAAGCACATTGATGTTCAGTATCACTTTGTGAGGGATATGATAGAAGACAAAAAGGTGTTGCTGGTAAAGGTGCACACTTTGAAGAATACTGCAGATGCATTGACAAAATCTATGAGCTCTGAGAAGTTCTCTTGGTGTAGAGAAACAATGGGTGTTGTAGGTCTAAATAAATGACTAAGCTCTCTTGTTGCCCCCTCTGGAAAGAAAACAACAAGTGGGAGAATGTTGTGTTGTTCCACCACTAGCCCACATAGTTAACCAGGGGGTTAGAAGGGGGGCAAAGTCCCCCCTTCATTGCGCCGATTGCATAGTGGCAAGATTCACAGGGTGTTTGAGGGGTGCAGGTAACCTTGCTATATGAGGTCTAGGGCATTGCCCCAAAAAATTTTGGTTTTGGATCCTATGTTAGGTTGGGTAGACATACCTATGGTTTGTGCATGATTTTCGCACATGGTTTTGGATGCGATGGTTTTCGATCCATGGTTTTGAACGCGATGGTTTTCGATCGATGGTTTTGGATGCGATTGTTTTTGGTCGATGGTATTGGATGCTTGGACATGTATAAACATGTATTGTAACATTGAAAGGAATATAATGAAAAATCAAGATGGTAGTCCCAGTTTTGGGATCCAGGGGAAAATCTCTATGTATATGTGTTTTATGTGTTATGTTCTCGCATTGTTTATTTTTCTTTGTTTTAGAATTTATATGCAAGTAATTTATGTATGGGGTTAAAACCTACATTTGGTATGAGAGTTGTTTTGGCTTCATGGGGATGTCTTTGTTGGTGAGGGTTTTCGCTCAGGCCTATGGTAGACCCTATTCAGTGGGAGATATGATCAGTGGAAGATGTTGACAGAGTAAAAATCTTAGGCATTGGGAATCAACTTGCTGACACCTGTGAATGAAGAAATAATTGAAGAAGGTGTAGAAAAATCAGACTCAGGTATGAAGATCAGGTATAATTTTTTATGTTCAAAATGGTACAAGCACATAGTCCATTAATTGTGTTTCTTCTCTTGTCCTCAATATTTGGTTAGAACAAAGTATAGAGCATTAAATATAAAATCTAAGCCATATGTGATAGTTGAGTTCGGATTGTAATGGAAGGATCCTGTAGGAATTTTGTTGTTATGTTTAATAGAGGATGAATTTACATAGAAGATTAAGGATTATCACATGAACTTATGTGGAGAACATTATAGTTGGAAGGCTACTACACATAAAATCCTCCATGAAGGGTTTTATTGGCCTAATCTATTTGGTGATATATATAAGCTTGTCAGAAGTTGTCAGAAGTGTCATCTTTTTGTTGAAAAGTAGAGGTTAGCTCCCTTGCCTTTGATCCCATTCTTCATAGGAGAACCATTCAGACAATGGGTACTGGACTTTGTTGGATAGATTATCCCACCTTCAAGTGGACAACACAAGTGGGTTCTCACAGCTATTGATTATTTCACCAAGTGGGTAGAAGCTATACCTACTAAAAGGGCAAATGACCAGGTGGTGATGAAGTTCTTAGAGGAGAATATTTTCAGCAAATTTGGATTCCCTGTCAAAATCATAACAGATAATGCTCAAGATTTTAGTTCAAGTAAGTTTATTGCTTTTTTTCAAAAGTATAGTGTTATTTTATCCCATTCAAAAACTTATCATCCACAAGGAAATGGATTACCTGAATCTACTAACAAGACTTTGATGAAGATCCTTAAGAAAACTATTGCAGAGAACCGAAAAGATCGGGATTCTATGTTAAAGTTTTATCTATGGGCTGCTAGAGTGACTACAAGAAGGTCCACAAACAAATCAAATTTTGATTTAGTGTATGGAACTCAAGCTTTGTTCCCAAGTTAGCTTGGGAAGCCTGTGATTGCAATGATTCAGGAGGAAAAAGAAGAGCCCAATGCTATGATAAGAAGAATGAATAAGGTAGTGGAGTTGAGTGAAAATAGGGATAAGGTAAGAGACAACTTGGTTATCTATCAATAAAAGATGAAGAGTATTTTTGACAGAAAACCTAGGGAGATTGATTTTAAAGTTGGATACCCGATATTAAGGTGGGATACTAGAACAAAAGATAAGGGTAAGCATGGAAAGTTTGATCCTCTCTGGTATGGCCTATTCAGAAATATAGAAGCAAGGAAAAATAATACATTGTTCCTGGAGAATCTCGATGGTGAATCTTTGCAGCTGCTTATCAATGGGAAATACCTTAAACATTGATTCCAGTTCTAAAGCATAAGCATCCTATCATTGTAGATATTGGAGGGAATTCATTGTACAAATTCCATAGAAGTTTAATAGGCTAAGCAATATATGACTCCATGCCCGAGGTGAAGGCACCGATATGTGGTTCTTAGTGTTTATGTGGCAAAAGAACTATCCCCGGGTGGAGCCAGATGTTGTAGCATCCATTGTTATTTAAGTTTATTTTCAGTTTTATCACAAAATAAAAGAAAATAAAAAATATGAAAGTAAAAAAACAAATATTATGTTATAATAGAAATAAAAGGAAATGAGGAAATTTGAAAGAAATGGTTGATTTTATATTATTAATGGCTTTTGAAAGTTATAAACCTGCGAGAAGATCTAGGTCATCCGGTCGATAGGCCACAGATCTGACGGTAGTCATGCAGATAACATGGATGAGGTTTATTTCAGAAATCAGATGCAATGGGGTATGAAATGCAGTCTAACACATTGAAGTTTGGATGAATCTTAATTGCTCATTGAAAGGGACGAGATTCGACTGATATCGCGTCGAAATGTGATAACGTTTTATTTTTAAAATCGGACCCGCTAAATCTTTAACTGTCAATTTTATTTCTTATTGGGTCCATGTGGGAGTCAAAGGGCTATTGAAAAAATGGATGTGATAAGGTTTTTTTCAGAAGTCTTACATTCTCAGTGAGTGCCGAAGCATCAGATCGTCCATCAGATGAGTGATCGGACAGTGATCACGCTCAAATGTATGTGGGCGTTAATGGCTCAGGTGGACCCGATATGTAATGATTTTGGGCTTTATTCCTTCGTTTTCAACAACAATGATTGGTCGAGTTTCCTTGCATTTTAGCCAATCTGAACATTTCCAATATATGCATGGCCCACAAGTCCACACATGGGGTTTTGTTAAAATGCATTGTGTTGTTTTAAAATAGTTTAACCATTATTAAAACATAAACAAAGAAACTTCATCAGTAGCCAAGCCACAAATTTGAACGGTGAACAACTATCATCAGTTTTATAAATTCCATTACTTCCTGTTATTTTATTTTCTTGAGAATGAGGTGTGCTTACCCTCCTTTTTAATATTCTACAATAACTTTTACTTTAAGCAGTTAGGAGGTAGTTAATTAGTTTGACAGTTTTGGTGATTACCAACTGTCTCATAATGTAGAAAAGGAGGAAAATTTATAGAGAAAGGGTTTGAAATTTGAAGAACCTGGAGACTAGGCCATTGTATGCTTGATAAAATTGTTGATTAATGAAAGAATCAGACGTTTCCCACACATTGTTGTTGGAAATAATACTGAGAGGGGGGGGTGAATCAATATTATCAAGTTCTTTTAATAAATCTTCCTTATTTATACTTTGAATTATTTTTGCATGTCAATACCATAAAATAATGAGCATGAACAGGAAAAACAGATAGTCACACCAAAGAACACCAGATATAAGGTGGAAACCCAAAGTGGGTGAAAACCACCTGCTGTAATATGTCTCTATCTTCTTTCAAATTAGAAACTCCTTTTACAATGGTTTTGTACTGGTGCAGTCCTTTACCAGTACGCAGGCTGCAACCTGCAGAGAGCTACAACTCTCTCTCGTTTTCCAGTCTCTCCTGGAAGGGAGCTACAACCCCCTACTTCTTTTCTTTCAAGGACCACTTTTCATAAATTTTCAAACTGGATCCATAAACATCAAGAGATCATCAAGTACAAGTAAATCACCCAGTCAACTGCAGTAACCAGATCAATAGTAACAGTAAACTAAACCCAGAACACCTTATCAATAGAGAAAAGTCAGTCAAATAAATGCCTTAATACAGATCCACAGTTTTCTTTTATCTGGCATGCGTTGTTACGCACTTCACCTTCTGCACCTCTGCGTATCCATGCAGAGAGCCTTGAACTGCACTGCATATCCACGCACTGTTCCTTTAAATGCGCCGCGTACCTTCACTGTACCCCGCACCCACTACTTCTATCGCGCCGCGTACTACTATTGTGGCCACGCACCCTCAGATGCTATCGCGCTGCGTATCTACCCACCTGCGGCTTCTGTAGCGCCATGTACTTTCACTATGCCTCCGCACCTGAACCTTTATCGCGCTACGTACCCACGCACTGCGCCTTCTTCTGTGGTGTGTACCCTCGCACTTGCACCGTTAATTACCTGCGTACCTCTGATTAGGGCCAAATTGGCAGTCCACCAGTGTGCCACAGATAGTCAGATGCCCAGATCTGATCATGCACCCGAGAGATCACACTTCATAGATTCACTTTCAAATTCACTTTTATATAGATCAAGCTTTTGAACTGATAACCCAATATTTCAGATCTTAAGATATTCAATTTGCAAAAGATGCCTTAGCCAAGTGATCTCCTTCCCTATTTACAGTCAAGCCCTTATTCACACCATGGGACAAAACCATCAATAACCAATACAAGGGATCCAAACCAGGGCTAAATTAGATCCTATACCACGGGCCAAAACCATAGAATCAAGAACGGCGGGCTAAATACCAAGGGCCAAACATAAGAAACCCCACGTGAGCACGCTTCTCTGCCTTGAAGTGAGTGAACTGGGGTCTGCACCTCATGAACGGGTAACCTGCGGGTATGTACGCACTTTATCTATGATATTCCTGCGGGTCCGCAGCTTTTGTATGCTGTAACTGCGTACCTCTTATTTTCCAACATATTTTGAGAGCCTGAATAGAGCATTGCCACTTAAGAGAGTTACCATCAAGTACAACACCTATAACATAGAGCCATACCAGAATCATAATGCCAACAATCTCCCCCTTTGGACTTGATGGCAACTTCAAGGTCTTCAACGTCATTCTCCCCCTTCGACATCAAGGTCAAAGGGTTATGCTCCCCCTAAGAACATGCTCCCCCTGACTATAAACCAGATCTGCAAAGAAGAACCATAATCCACCAAACACCATAAATGACCATGAAAGAGATAGAGACATATTGTAGCAATATTCAGACCAACATCCATGATCTTCTTCTGTACTTCCTCCATAATGCCAACAATGCATTATATGCTCCCCCTGAACCTGTGCCATTCGATCTTCGATCAATCCGCAACCTAGCACATGTACGCATATGAGCCTTGCGTACAACCAACCATTAGAAGAGATTCAACAACAAGATGATGCATCAACAACCCCCAGCTTTTTCCTGAGGTATTCAAAGGTCTCCCTGGGCAATGGTTTGGTGAGTATATCAGCAACTTGTTCCTTAGAAGGAACATACTCCAACTTGACCTTTTGTTCAAGTACTTGTTCCCGGAGAAACTGATACTTGATCTGTATGTGCTTGGTCTTTGAATGCATGAATTGGTTCTTTGAAATGCTGATTGCACTTGTATTATCACATAAGATGGAGATGGGTGGTATACAAGTGATTTGAAAATCCTGCAAGGTCTGCATCATCCAAAGGAGTTGAGTGCAGCAAGATGCAACAGCAACATATTCCGCTTCAGCTGTAGAGAAGGCAATCGAACTCTGTTTCTTGCTGAACCAAGATACTAATCTGGAACCCATAAAGAATGCACCACCACTTGTGCTATTCCTGTCATCCATGCTTCCGGCCCAATCTGCATCTGTATAAGCATGAAGTGTGAGATCTGTATCTCTAGGATACCATAAGCCATAGTTTTGAGTTCCTTGAAGATATTTGAAGATTCTCTTTACTGCCTGAAGATGAGTTTCCTTTGGATTTGCCTGAAATCTTCCAACTATTCCTACTGCATGCATTATGTCTGGTCGGGTACCTGTCAAATAAAGTAGACTTCCAAACATAGATCTGTAGGTTGGTTGATGCACTGCTGCTGATTCATCATTTGCACTGAGGCTACATCCTATGACCATGGGTGTACATACTGGTTTTGCATCTTCCATGCCATATTTCTTCAAAATCTGCTTGAGATACTTGGTTTGAGACAAAAAGATCCCTCCTTCTTTTTGTTGGATTTGCAAACCAAGAAAATATGTCAGTTCTCCCAACAAGGACATTTCGAATTCTTTCTGCATTACCAAGGCAAAGCTTTGACTCATAGCTTCTTCATTGCTGCCAAAAATAATGTCATCTACATACACAACAAGTATTAGCAATTTGTTGTTTTCAACTTTTATATAAAGATTGCTATCTGTTGATCCTTTTGAAAAACCTTGTTGATGAAGATATTTGTCTAAACGATAGTACCAAGCCCTTGGAGCTTGTTTGAGACCATAGAGAGCCTTTTTCAATCTGCATACAAGATTTGGATCATTTCCAAGAATGAAACCATCTGGCTGCTCAATGTATACTTCTTCTTCCAAGTCTCCATTCAGAAAGGCTGATTTCATGTCCATTTGAAATACTTTGAAGTTTTGAAAGCTTGAGAGAGCAAGGAACATTCAGATGGCCTCAAGTCTTGCAACAGGAGCAAAAGTTTCTTCAAAATCTATTCCTTCTTGCTACGCATACCCTTTACAAACAAGTCTGGCCTTGTTTCTAATTACTTCTCCATTTTCATTCAATTTATTTTTGAAGACCCATTTTGTCCCTATAACATTCTTATCCTTTGGTCTAGGAACTAACTCCCAAGTGTTGTTCTTTTGGATCTGCTCAAGTTCTTCATCCATTGCTTTGACCCAACATTCATCTTTGCATGCCTCTTTCACATTTTGTGGTTCAGTGGAAGAGAGTAATGCCAAATAGCTTGAAGCTTCTGCAATTGTTCTTCTTGTTTGTACACCTACTTCTTTCTGCCCCAAAATCTGAGATTCTGGATGATTCTTCTGAACATATGTGGATGGAGTCTTCTCTTCTATCCTTATCTGCTCCTCTGGTTCTTCTTGAGGTTCTTCTTCTTCATCATTCTGTCTTTGAGGGTAGTCTTCATCTTCTTCGATATCTTCATGATTTACTTTCCTAGGAATGTATCCCTTATCATCAACCACTACATCAATGCTGTCAACAATTCTTCCAAGTCTTTTATTGTAGCACTTGTATGCTTTGCTGTGTGGAGAATAACCAAGAAGAATGCCTTCATCTGCTCTAGGTTCAAGTTTGCCAAGTTGCTCATCAGTATTCTTAATATAGCATTTGCTCCCAAAGATTTTGAAGTGCTTTACCGAAGGAGTCTCACCATACCAGAGCTCATGAGGGGTTTGAGTGTTGTTCACCTGGACATTTGTTTTGTTGAGAATAACAACCGCATCATATGCAGCTTCACCCCAGAAAGTTGCGGGAGTTCCAGACTCATCAAGCATAGCATGAGCCATTTTTTGGACTATTCTGTTCATTCTTTCCACCACTCCATTTTGCTGAGGAGTTCTAGCTGTAGAGAATTCTCTTCTTATCCCATGTTCTTCACAGAAATCAAAAAATTCATTTGAGGTAAACTCCCCACCTCTATCGGATCTGAGGCACTTAATTTTGTATCCTGACTCATTTTCAACCAAGGCTTTAAAGGATTTGAATTTTTCGAATGCTTCATCTTTGTGCTTCATAAGTCCTAACCAGACAAACTTGGAGAAATCGTCAATGAATAATATCAAGTATTCTTCTCCTCGAGGTGTCCTTTTCCTGAATGGACCACATACATCTGTATGTACTAGCTCAAGAGGCATGCTAGCTGATCCTTCCTTCTCCGGAAAGTTAGTTCTGGTTTGCTTTCCAAACTGACATGATTTGCATATGTTGTTGTCTGGAATTTTGATATCTGGAAGACCGCGAACTGCCTGATATTTGCATGCTTTCCTTATTTGTGAAAAGCTTAGATGCCCCAACCTCCGGTGCCATAACAAGTGTTCATCATCCTTGCTTAGATAGCATTGTTGTTGTCCTTCTTCAAATATGTATAGATTATTTGGAGTTCTTTCACCTTTGATCACTGTTTTACCTGTATCAAGATCACGAACAAGACATCCATTTGATCTAAATATCACCTCGGTTCCTTGATCACACATCTGGCTGACACTCAGAAGATTATGCTTCAATCCATCAACATACAAAACATTTCGAGCTTTGACTTTTTCTTTTAACTGAGCAGTGCCTTTTCCTTTTATAGCTGCAAGAGTATCATTTCCAAAAGAAACTTTCTTTCCCTTTTCTAAAGCAGAATATGATTCAAGTTTTTCTTTATCACCTGTCATATGCTTCGAACATCCGCTGTCAATGTACCATAGATTTTCCTGTCCCTCTGCATAAAATGCTATCCCACATCTTTCTGTTTGTGGTTCCTTTATTCTCCATGTTTTGGTGCTTGAGGCTTGTTCCTTTGTCTGCTGAAACCTGCTCCTGCATTGAGAATCTTCATGACCAAAGTTATTGCAAATAGAACATTCAACTTCATTTTCAAGAGCCGAAAAGTTGTTATAGGTCCTTTTTGTAATCCCGGTCATACTTCTTTGTTTTTGAGCTTCTATAGTCATGATTTTTTTATATGCAACACATTGAGCTGCTTTGTGACCAAAGTTATGGCAAGAGAAACATTGTCCATTGAAGAAACTTCTGCGGTTATCAAATCTACCGGCCAAATCATTGTAATTTCTATTGTCATCCATTCTTGAACCAAATTGAGAAGATTTTACCTGTGGCTGGTTGAAGCTTTTGTTCACCCTTAAGACGGATTGCCCCTGATAGTCTTTGTTTGCAATTCGTCCCTGCTTTACCTGGTGATCTCCATTGTGCTTTTGCTCATTCCTTCTTGCTGCATCAAGATAACTTCTTGAGGTGGATGCTTGAGAAGTTTCTCCATTATAGCCCAGACCTGTCTTGTTTAGAGGAGAACGTTGTACATTGATGATCTCATCCAGAGTTTCAGATCCTTTGACAAACTTAAGATTAATAGCCTTTGTTTTCTCAATCTCTTTTCTAAGACCAACAATTTCACCTTCTAACTTTTCAAGATATTTTTCTTTTTCATCAATTTGAAGTTGTAGGGTATCAATGATCCTATTCTTTTCTTCTATACATGTCTTGAGTCTAGAAATTTCTTCATAAAAGCTATCCACATCTATAGCATCCATGTAATCATCATCTTCAAATGCCATTAAAAGTTTGTAGTCATTACCTCGTTCATCTTCATCACTATTTGATAGACCATCACTATCTTCATGAGTGTAGTAGCTTTTCTTATTTGCATTCTGTTTCTTGTTCCATCTAGCAGGTTCCTTTCCTTTGTCAATCTTATCCTTATGAGGACATTTCGCAGCATAATGACCTACTCTTCCACAAGCAAAGCATTTAAAAGGTAACTTACCTCTGAACCTTCCAGTACCTCGTTGAAGATTTCTGACAAAATTTGATTCTTCTTCTTCTTCTTCTGGCACGTGACTTGCTTCATAGTAGTCTCCTTTGCCTGAAGCCTTGAAAGCAGCTTCTCTTCTATCTGATGGACCTCCCTTTCTCATTTCATAAGCAGTTAGGATTCCGTGTAGCTGAGACATAGTAAGAGTTCGTAGATTTTCCTTTTCTTCTATTGCAGACACTTTAGATTCAAACTTGGGGGACAATGATCTTAGAACTTTTTCAACCACAATAGCCTCTTTTATTTCTTCACCCAAGTTTTTCATGCAATTAACAATCTCGTCTACCCGAAGGAAATAGTTAGCCACACTTTCATCATTATACATTCTGAGATTCTCATACTGAATCCTGAGGGTTTGAAGTTTAGCACGCTTTACCTGTTCATCTCCTTCGTAGCTCAAGACAATCTTGTCCCATTTTTCTTTTGCAGATTTATATTGCATAACCTTCACGAATTTTGTTTGAGATAAGCATCCTAGCAGAGTATTGACTGCTTTAGCATTTGTTTCATATTTCTTCTTTTCGGCCGAATCTGTAGGAGTAGCTGAAGGAAAAGTGTAGCCTGTATCTATGATATCCCAAATTTCTGTACCAAGAGATTGAAGATAGGCAGTAACTCTTACCTTCCAATAATTGAAGTTTATCCCATCAAACATTGGTTGCCTGATTGATGCTTCCCTCTCGTAGTTGCTCATGATGAGTGATCTTCCTTCAAGCGATCAAGCTTCTCTGAAGGACCTGCTCTGATACCAATTGTTGGAAATAATACTGAGGGGGGGGGGGGTGAATCAGTATTATCAAGTTCTTTTAATAAATCTTCCTTATTTATACTTTGAATTATTTTTTCATGTCAATACCATAAAATAATGAGCATGAACAAGAAAAACAGATAGTTACACCAAAGAACACCAGATATAAGGTGGAAACCCAATGTGGGTGAAAACCACCTACTGCAATATGTTTCTATCTTCTTTCAAATTAGAAACTCCTCTTACAATGGTTTTGTACCGGTGCAGTCCTTTACCAATACGCAGGTTGCAACCTGCAGAGAGCTACAACTCTCTCTCGTTTTCTAGTCTCTCCTGGAAGGGAGCTACAACCCCCTACTTCTTTTCTTTCAAGGACCACTTTTCATAAATTTTCAAACTAGATCCATAAACATCAAGAGATCATCAAGTACAAGTAAATCACCCAGTCAACTGCAGTAACCAGATCAATAGTAACAGTAAACTAAACCAAAAACACCTTATCAATAGAGAAAAGTCAGTCAAATAAATGCCTTAATACAGATCCACAGTTTTCTTTTATCTGGCATGCGTTGCTACGCACTTCACCTTCTGCACCTCTACGTATCCACACAGAAAGCCTTGAACTGCACTGTGTATCCATGCACTGTTCCTTTAAATGCGTCGCCTACCTTCACTGTACCCCGCACCCACTGATTCTATCGCGCCGCGTACTACTACTGTGGCCACACACCCTCAGATGCTATCGCGCTGCGTATCTACGCACCTGCGGCTTCTGTAGTGCCGCGTACTTTCACTGTGCCTCCGCACCTGAACCTTTATCGCGCTGCGTACCCACGCACTACGCCTTCTTCTGCTGTGCGTACCCACGCACTGCGCCTTCTTCTACTGTGCGTACCCTCACACTTGCACCATTAATTACCTGCGTACCTCTGATTAGGGCCAAATTGGCAGTCCACCAGTGTGCCACAGATAGTCAGATGCCCAGATCTGATCATCCGCCCGAGAGATCACACTTCATAGATTCACTTTCAACTTCACTTTTATATAGATCAAGCTTTTAAATCAATAACCCAATATTTCAGATCTTAAGATATTCAATTTGCAAAAGATGCCTTAGCCAAGTGATCTCCTTCCCTATTTATAGTCAACCTTTATTCACACCATGGGACAAAACCATCAATAACCAATACAAGGGATCCAAACCAGGGCTAAATTAGATCCTATACCACAGGCCAAAACCATAGAATCAAGAACGGCGGGCTAAATACCACGGGCCAAACATAAGAAACCCCACGTGAGCATGCTTCTCTGCCTTGAAGTGAGTGAACTGGGGTCCGCACCTCATGAACGGGTAACCTGCGGGTATGTACGCACTTTATCTATGATATTCCTGCGGGTCCGCAGCTTTTGTACGGTGTACCTATGTACCTCTTATTTTCCAACATATTTTGAGAGCCTGAACAGAGCATTGCCACTTAAGAGAGTTGCCATCAAGTACAACACCTGTAACATAGAGCCATACCAGAATCATAATGCCAACAATTGTTGGGTATGATTTTGTAACATCTCTATTATGTGTCATCATATGTCTTCTTTCCTTTAAGTATAGTACTAAAGCTGTAGGTATTTGTTTACGTTTGTTAATAAAGTTAAAGTTCCTTAAAGGAATGCCCCTATACTTAAAACTCCTACCTCTACAATTCTTCTAAGTTACAGATAGTAGTCTCTGTGTAAAAAAACATATTGTCTTTAACTTCCCTAAGTTTCACAGATAATAGTTTATATGTAGAACATATTGTCTCTAACTTCTCCAAACATTCTTCATTCAGCATTTATATTCAGCAATCAAATGGCATTCTGAGACTTTCATGTCACCTAAGCATTGACGGTTTAAAACCAGGTCTTTCAGGTCCTTCATTTGAGAACACAACATACAACTAAGTGGCATAATCAATAAACATTAACGTCTTAAGCACAGTTTCGACACAACCAAGAAATTGGTTTCTTAAGGGACAACACTATCGATGCCTCCTCTAGAATACCACAATCCAGGGAACTTGAAGGCCCTTTTTTTATTATATAAACAAAAATATCTACAACATTTTCCCAAAATTGTAAGGGATGTCTTGCATGCAATTTCATGCACCTTGCATGCTCCATGATTGTTCGATTCATCCTTTCTGATAGACCATATTCCTATGGTGTTCTTGGAACTATCTTCTCTTTGTGAATTCCATGCTCTGAATAATAGTCATCAAACTATTTTCTTGAGTATTCACCTCCATTTCTTTTTTTGAGACACTTCAAATTGTTTCCTCTCTCATTCTCATCCAAACATTTTTATTTCTTGAAAGTATTGAATGAATCCAAGCTTTCCTAGTTGTATCATCAATAAAATAACATAATAGCGAGAGCCACTGAGAGATGATACTTGACCAGGTCCCCATACATATGTATACACAAGCTCGATTTTTTGCTCGTCTTTTACTTCCCAACTCTGATAAATATTACTATATTCTTTTTTCCACAAACACAGTTACTATACCAATCGAAATTAACATGCTTCAAATCTGGCAACAAATTCTTGAGTGAAAATTCTAAATCCCCTTCTCACTAATGTGCCCAAGCCTACAATGCTAGAGTGCCATATATGCCCTCATGGAGGTTAAAGCATTAATAAAATTATAAATAATATTTCATAAATACAGTGTACCAACCTTTTCTCCATTTTCTATTAGTAGGGCTCCTTTAGCGACATTCCACAGTTTACCTGTAGAGGTAGTTACACAAAATTGACGTCCCAAGTGCCCTTTTGAAATTATATTTTTCTTCATACATGGAGTATTCCTTACCTCCTTCAATAGCCATTGGTTTCTATTCTATTGTTTTATAAAAACCTTCACCATTCCAACAATTTTACAGGGTTTATCATCACCTAGATGAAATTGTCCAAAATCTGCTTAAACATAGTCATGAAAATGTTTCCTATCAGGTGTGGCATGGAATGAGGCCCCTCAATATACCATCCAAACATCAATAATATTCTCTAATGAAACAACCAAATCATCTTGTAACACATCACCTATCACATTCGCTCCATGATTATTCTCTTGTTGTCCATTTCCTTCATCGAAATTTAAATAGGAATGCAACAAGTTACAGATATAACCATAAACATAGAGATGCAGCATAAATAAAACTTCGTTTCGTTAATATCAAAGAACTGAAATATCCTTACATAAATAATGGAAACAAACTATCTCGGGTGATGGTAGTTTATCGCTGAAAAGAGATATGACGGCTACATGCCTCTCTATGTTACAATGAGGCTTGAAGGCCTATTTATTATTGAGAAACAATGGAAAACCCCAAACATCCAAAAACCTAACCCTAATAATGAAACACCAAACTATGGGCCCTATTGTGGTAAATTGGTACATCAAATTCCCAGGGTTGTAAATTTGGCATACGATCTCCCTTTGATGCACACGCTACCTTGTTAGAAATATCTATCTAAGGACTACAAATGCTAACAACGAATACCGAGTTCAAAACTCGTATTCATGGTGAATACGAGTTTTCAACTTGGTATTCACTCTCAGAAGTTGTAGTCCTTAGATATATCTTTCTAATGTGGTATCATGTGTGTCAAATGGAGATGATATGCCAAAGTTACAACCCTAAGAAGTTTATGTACCAATTTACCCCAACAGGGCCCACAGTTTGGTGTTTAATCTCCTAGGGTTGGGATTTTGGATGTCTATGGTTTTTCATTGTTTCTCAATAATAAATAGGCCTTCAAGACTCATTGTAACACATTTCAGAGGCACGTAGCTACCACATCTCTTCTTAGAGATAACCTACCATCGCTCGAGCTAGTTTGTTTCCATTCTATATGTAAGCATATTTTAGTTCGTTAATATTAATGGAATGCAGTTTTATTTCTACTGCATCTCTGTGTTATGATTATATCTATAATTTTTTTCGTTCCTCTTTAAGTTCGGATTGGTGGTATCAAAGTGGTATACTCTTTCTTGAAACTTCTTTACATGTCCCTAATGAGTTCTGGGTATAAGGATTTAGGGCTTGATCTGGTTGAACCTTTACAAGATCAACCTCACAAACCCCGACAGTTGCCCATGGGGGAAGAAAAGAAATATGAGGGAGTAGGGGATCCTATCAAAATATTGCTTTAGGAGGCCCTCAAGAAACAAAGGAACACGATGATGGATAACTTTGCCCAGATCCTTGAACGCTTTCTGACTAGTGGCGCATCCACATCTAGTAACCATTTTGGAGGCACAACTCCTTTTAAGGTACAAGAAAATTTGATATTCCCATATTTGAGAGTGAAATAGAAGTAGGAACTGTAGATAAGTGGTTAAATATGTTACAAGGATATTTTTCTTTTCATGATTTTTCCAGTTAGGAAAATATTACTTTTTCTCCTCTTAAAGCTACCTCACATATCAAGGATTCGTGGGAAACCTACTGTGAGCAGAAGGATGAAAGTATGCCCTCACTATTTTTAGCTGCACAACCTTGGAATTCGTTTCGAGATGCCATCAAGGAGGAGTACTACCTTGTCAAGAGTTATGAGGATAAATACATGAAGTGGACCACACAGTGTGGTGGACGATCAGATCGGGACAATATCTTCCTCAATACATTTTCGTCCAGTCTCTTGTTGATGTTGGACACTAAGCTCACTAAGTCCACATCTTTCCATCCCCAAACTGATGGCCAAAGAAGGGTCATCAACAGGATGATCTTACACATTCTGCACATCTACAACTCAAAGAATCCATGTAGATGGGATGAGAGCCTCCCCTATGTCCAACACAACTATAACCAGGCTCTCCATGTCTCGACTAGACACAACCATTTTTAGGTGGGCTTGGGATTCCAACCACTATGTCCCGTTGATGTAGCCATACCTTTTGCAGTGACTTAGGCAGATTCATCTCATGTAAAATCCAAGGAAGACAAGGAGAAAAACATCATTGAGCACATAAAAAACATCTGCCAACACATCCACGACATTCTAGAGAAATCAAATGCAAAGTACAAGCAATGACATGATCAACAATGGGTTCCACACTAGTTTTAGGTGGGCGAAATAATATGGTTGCATTTACAGTAGGAATGCCTTATCAAAGCCTATGGAAACTCAAACAACTCAAATATGGTCCTTACACCATTATCAAGGCTATCAGAGACAATGCATCTGAGCTGAGAATTCCTCCATGGCTTGGCCTGCACCCAATTTTTCAATGTGGTTCACCTTCGACCATACTTCCCACCATTGCTAGACACATCAAACATTGGAGAATAGTTCACACCTACAAAGTTAAATCTAGACTACATGGAACAAGCCACAACACATGGATCAAGAACACCTGACAATAAAGGATCAAACTATATCAACTTGTCAAAGCAGGCCAACTCCTTCACCGGGCCGTGTGGCTCACCAGGGACCAAGTTTAGTAGAAGTTTCCTCATCTCATGGAGGAACTCAATGCAATGGGGACCATTTCTTCCTGGGGGGAGGAATTATCTAGGTGGATATTGGTGGCCACTCACCTATTCCACTTTGACTCCCACTGTTGTTTCATTAAATTTTTCAGTATCCTTAATTGTAGCCCAATTTACTATTTCTGGTAGTTTTTCCAGTCGTGAACTTCCGGAGCCATTTTGAGGCCCTAAACAACATATTTGGGAAAAGGTGATTTTCCCAAAAAATATCGATTAGGGCCTCAAAATAGCTCCAAAAGTTCAAGACCCAAAACACTGGCAAACATAGTAAACTGTGCTACAATTAAGGAAACTAAGAAAATGAAAGAAACAATGGTGGTGGTCCAAGTGGAATAGGTGGGTGGCCACCAATATCCACCTAGATCATTGCTTATTTTCCCTTTGGAGGTTTGCAATCTTTCTTTAGGTCTCTTTTCTTCCCAAATTTCCATCGCACTATCCCTGATTTGGATTTTCATGACTTACTATGATTTCCTTGGCTCCTTCCTCTTTCCATTTTTCTTCCCTTAGTATCTTTAGTAAAATAATTACTTGATGTCTCACCATATATGTTCTATCTCGTTTCCTCACTAACGATGGAACCAAAAGCATCATAAAATTAAAGTACTAGATCTAGAGACAAAGTTACTAATAGCCATAACCATGCCATTCCAACTTTCTAGATATGAGCATAGAAATATCAACGCCCTATTTTCATCATCAAAATTTACCCCTAAAAAACTTAATTGACTGGTAACTGTGTTAAATTCATTTAAATGAGCAATAACAAATCCACCTTCTAACATCTTCATATTCAATAGATGCTTCATAAGAAATACCTTATTTGAGGCCGAGTGTTTTTCATATAGTTTGGCCAATGTTGTCATTAAACCTTATTTTTTCATTTCCTTTGAAATGTTGAATTCCACTGACATTTCCAGACATAGCCATATTGTTCCTAGTGCCTTTCTACGGAGAATATCCCATTCTATGTCTATCATACTCATCAACTTCTTTAATTTTTGCTCAATGGTAGGTATAGATATTTATGATAAAGATAATATTCTATATGCATATTCCATAGTTGATAGTTTTGGTAGATAAATTTCTCGTCCCTAAACCTGCCATATTCCACCATTTCACCCACTCAAGGCGACAACCCTTCTCTCATGCGTGTTTATTAGCCAAATAAATCTTTGGCTCTGATACTAGTTGTTAAAAATTAATTTATGGAGCAATGAAATACACAAAAAAGTTGGAATTATGATAAAAGTATTGTCCTTGATGGCAACTCTACAGGTCAACTCAGTTTTGATAAGAGGCTAACAGGAATATTCAGAGGCAATAGGGCAGTGGTATAGATGATCAGAATGGTGGAACAAAGGTCTATTGATCAGAATCAAGAAGTTGAAGGAAGAATATGATGTAAGATCAGTTTAAGAGATGCACCCAGGGTCACTGAGTCCAAGAAGCGTATACATGTAGGTGCTCGAACAAAAATAGCGTATAACGTACACACACACTCCCACAGAAGGAAAATAGCATACATGTTGAAAACCATTGTTTTGGTCCAAGGCATTGGATCCAAGGTGTCTTTGGACTATGATATTTACCCTAGGTATTTAGTTCGAGGTGTTCAGTTCGTGGTATTTGATCCAAGGTATTGATTCTAAGTGGATTCCATCAGTGGAATTGAGAAAGGCCAAAAACTATATAAAGAAGAGAGGATCATAAGGCCAGATGTGCAAGTGAATAAGACTATAAGGAATACTTTTATTTGAAGTATATTTTATGTTGCAGGGTTATGTTTGGGACTAGATCTGAAATATTTGTGTGCACCTTGAGTTCAATATTGGATTAGGATCATGAGACCTAAAATGACTTATTCTTCAATAATCTGATATTGGTTGAGGCTAGATCTAATGTTTTTCATTTGTTTTATTTGTTATCTATTATGATCTTGGTTTGTCTAATGTCTAGAATTGCATCAAATTTCTAAGTCAATATTTGCAGATCTGTATGCAGGTTCGTCTTGGCAAAAGAATGTATACACTCAGGTTCTGTTTTTTCAAGTACCGTATACAAAAGAAAGGCTTGATGTTCGGAGATGACTGATCTATTAGATCAATATTGCTGATTTATTGCTATTGCTATTTTACTTTTGTCTGTCAATGAATTCTTCTTAGATCTGAATGTAGATCTAAATGCATAAGGAGGTTGATATTTGATTGATTTAATAAGTGAGAAGAAGTGATTCTTGTTTCCCGCCTGTGTAAATTTTTGTAAGTTGACATTAGATGTTTAGCACACTGCTGGTTGGTACAGCTTGTGATTCATATATTTTATGATTCAAAATCTTTAGAGGTATATGTAGGTTGGGCTGAAGGAAGTTGTGTATACATGCAGGCTTTCTTCAATGAAGTAGCGTATATAATCTGACACATGAATTTTTGAGGTTTTAGTTGGTTCTGAATGTTGATATAGGTTTTTGGGGAAAACATAGTGTTCTTAAAAGGAAAATTAAAGAAGCCATTTAAATAGAAAAAAGGAAAAACAACTTTAACCGTGATGATGGATTAAAACTAAGTAACACTTGGAAACCTTTACTAGAAATCCTAAAAAACAATAATCACCCATCAGATTAACCTATTCCCTCCTCTAATAAAAAAATCATTATAAAACTCCCCTTAACCATCCTCCTTAAACATTAATTCATTGGTCTAATCAAATCATAAAACAGTGATAGCTTTCTTCTGATATAACTTGACAACATAATAATAATAATAATAATAATAATAATAATAATAAATAAATAAATAAATCTAATTTAATACATATAGCTGAAAAATTTAAACAATTAAAAATCATCCCTAGGAATTATAGATAATACTATAATAAGATCTCACCAATCCTATAAAATTAGTTAATTAATTGAAATTAATTAATTGAATATACAAATTAAATAAAAACAAACTAACCCAATATAGATTTTTTAATTGGTTAAATATATATATATATATATATATATATATATATATATATATATATATATATATATATATATATATATATATGAATAATTATTATTACTTATCAACTAAGTAGTTAAATTAATCACATTAATTAAAAAAAATAAAAATAAAAAATAAATAAATAAATTAATTAATTAATTAATTAATTAATTAAATTAAAAACTAAAAGTTAAAAAATTAAAATAGAATAAAGAAATTGAAATAAATAAAAAATTAATAATAATTTAATAATCATAATAAACAAATAATTAAATATAACAAATAAGTAAATAAATAAATAATTAATTAATTTAAACTAATTAATAAAGTAAGTAAATCATTATTCAAAATAATTAATTTTATATATAAACAATTGAATAAACATAATAATTAAACCTATAAAATATAAAATTAATTAATTAACCTATTTATCTTTTCAAACATTTTATTAAATTATTAATTAATCCTCCCATCTATCTTAATAATTTAGCTAATTAAACGGGACGAGCTAAGACGCGAGAAGGTTTAGGTTAGGGTTTCAACTTTCTGCAGTAGCTGATCGACGCCCTCCGTTTACGCGCCCGCCATCCTCTGTTACCGGCTCACCTTAACCGCCGAGAACCTTGCCGCTTTCTCGCTGGAAGCTTTATCGGAGGGTAGAAGACTGAACCGCGACACCCGGCGACTTACTGTGACGGTTTTGGACCTGCTTGCACGGTCCGTTACTGAACTGCGAACTGTCGTTCTCCCCGGTTTACTCTCCGTTTCGAGGTGTCCGCAGATCCGAGAAGCAGCTGGCAATGGAGGACATTGAAGCCGTTGATTATTCAGCCGACCCATTGGAAGGGGTCTCCATCTGGCGCACTCCTTTTGCCACTTCAGGAGGTATGTATAGCACAGGTTTCTCCGATCATCTCGCTCCATTTCCGTTTGGTGACCTGCAGCCGTCTAACCCTGTGGTCCTCCCGGATGATCCACCGACTTGGCCTGCTCTATCCACCCCCCCTCACTCTCCGGCAACCCTACGGTTTGTCTCCGGTTGCCTCAACCCTAACCCTGGTCTCCATCCTCCGGCATCGGGCTCTTTACCCTATCCGCTTCAAAACCCCTCTTTTCCCTGCCCCTCCGCCGGAATCCCGGGCTCCTTCAGTCATACTTCAGGTAGTTTTACTTCCGTACCTCTGCTCTCGGGCCATCCTTTAGTATCAGGCTTCAGCGGCCCCTCCCCTGCACATCTTAACCCGGCACCACCGAACGCTAGCACCCATCCCCCCGGCCGTCCCCTGAGTAATCCCCCTCCTCGGGGCCCTAAACGGAAATACAAGTGCTTCAAATCCAAAGAGGACGACGTCTTTCTCAGATTGGAAGAGGAAATTCGGTGGGGAGAGACCATGGATTTTGCTGATCGAGTTTTGGTCGGGCGCATCAGGGGACGTAGCTACTCGGCAGCACGCTTGAAGACCTGGGCAGCAGAAGTTTGGGGCCACCATTTGGTAGACATCCCCTTCGTGCAGACCTTCGTGAGGGGATGGTTCGCATTGATATTCGCTCGAGCTGATCATAGCAACTGGGTTTTGTCCTCCTACTGGCACTTTGATCATGCCCCGGTACTGTTGAAGAGATGGTCTCCATTATTTGACCCAGAGACAGAACAGATTGGCATCGGACCGGTATGGATTCGGATTCCAGGGCTTCCGCTTCATTACTGGTTAGAAGACATATTCAGGAGAATTGGCAATGCCATAGGCACATATATGGACTACGATAAATCCTATCAGCAGACGGGCATGATGGCCTATGCCAGGATTCTCATTAACCTGGACACAAGGGGAGGTCTGCTAGAATACATAACCATTCAATGGAGAGATACAGAGCGCAAGCAGATTATAGATTACGAAGGCATCCCATATCGTTGCCACAGATGCCATAAAGCGATGATGACTGACAAGGAAGATGCGGCCGATCAGCCTCAAGACAATCCCCCCAGGACGCAACCTGTTCAGCTCAATGGGGATCATGAGCGCACACAGAATGTGGAGGAACCTCGGAGCATCCCAGAGGCAGCCGATACTGCTATGGCTCCCACTGCTCCTCCTCCTACATCGCCAGCACCTGTGCAGCCACCGACTGAACAAGCGGGCTATGAGCAATCGGGTAAGTCTTACTCTTTCCCTTCTCCGACATCTCCTATTTCTTGCATGTCGTTGGGCATCTCATCTCATAATTATATTGGCTCTGAACCTATCTCCGCTAATTTATCCTCTGCTTCTCACCCCCTGAGTTTCCGCACACACACTTCACTCATTTGCTCCCTTCCGTTCCCTTCACCGGTGGCCCCTCCATCGCGGATCACTTCGTCCCTGGAAACCCTCTCCTTTCTTTCGACCCAGTCTTCCCCCCGTTATTCTCTCCGACCCCGCACAAAGGACAGAGGTCCGGATGCTGTAGGCCTCGACCTAGCTAACGCTCCCATGCCCCTCAAGAACTCCCGGGGTCGACCCTCCTGCATCACCAAGGCAAGACACACTGCTGATGAAGAAGTTGCCCTTGGGCGATAGCAAACTATCTTCAGGGCCCTTAGAGCGAAGGATGGCCCTATTCCCCTCCCCTCATGAAGATTCTCCCCTTCAACTGCCGTGGGTTTGCTAGTTTAGACAAAAAACTAGCGCTTAAGAGACTGCTCTTAACATCTCTGCTGGACATTATTTTTCTTCAAGAAACACTCTGTCAGGTCGAACCGCTCACCCATACCCTCACTTCCTGGTTACCTAACTGGACCTTCCATGCACTAGATGCATCCGGTCGATCAATGGGTTTGGCCATTGGGGTCAATAACAGAGCTGCGGAAGTCTGGAATATTTTTGGAGGGAGAGGTTTCATTGGTCTAGACATTAGTTCGCATTCTGTAGAAAGGGACATCAGAATCATCAATGTCTATGGCCCTTGTGCTGACCGTGCCAACTACTGGCGGTCCTTACTTGAATCAGAACTATTCCATGCAGACAACATTATTCTTGGAGGGGATCTAAACTTCTCCCTTGGTTTCAGTGAGTCATGGGGGCACCTAGCACAGGTTGACTCCCTAACAAATACTATGTCAGGCCTTCTAGAGGAACATCAATGGGTGGATATACCGTCTGCTAGGCTACAATATACCTGGTCAAATAACAGAAGTGGAGATCAAAGTCTGGCCAGGAGACTCGATAGATTTCTTATCAAGGAATCTTTGTTTAATAACCTCCCCAGAGTTCGTCAATGGGTTGGATTAGGAGGCATATCAGATCATCGGCCTATTTTCTTAGAAGCAGAGGACAACAACCACAAAATCAAAAGCCCATTCAAGTTTAATGCCTCTTGGCTCCAAGACCCATCTTATATCCAATTGGTCCATAATTACTGGCAAACCAATCTCATCAGGGAAGACGAGGATATCTCAGTGGGTTTTGTTAGGAATCTTACAGAACTCAAGCAGATTACTAAAAACTGGGCTCATCAAAAACGCATCCAAGATAATCAGACCCTAAAAGAGGCAGAAAGGGTCATTGCAGAATTTGAAGATTCGTCAACTGGGACCTTCCTCTCCCCTGAAAGTAAGGAGAATTACACCTCTCTCATTGCAAAACGCTCACAAATCCTGAGAGAAAGAGAAGAAAGTTGGAGGCTTAGAAGCAGAGCTATTTGGCTCACGGAAGGGGATGCCAATACTAAATTTTATCATAAATTTTCTAATGGCCGAAAAGTTATCAATACTATCTGGGAGTTAAAGAACGACCAAGGGCATCCTATTACTTCATAGCAGAACCTGGCCAGGCTGGCCACAGAGCACTTTAGAGTTATTTATAAAGCTCCTGAAGAAGTTAATATCTTAGAAATCATGAGGGTGGTCGAACTCTTCCCTAGATATATAGAACAGGAAGAATCTGAGAAACTTCAGAGGGAAGTGACCATGGCAGAATTGGAAGCTACACTGAAATGGCTCAAAAAAGATAAAAGCCCTGGCCCAAATGGATGGACCATTGAGTTCTACCTCGCTTTCTTTGAAATCCTGGGCAACGACCTTCTGAAGATTGTTGAGGACAGCAGAAGGTGAGGTAGAATATCCTCTGCCATTAAATCCACTTTCATCACTCTCATCCCAAAAACAAATGCGCCGAGCACTTTCGATGACTTCCGCCCCATCTCTCTCTGTAACTGCCTCTACAAGATCATAGCCAAGACCATCGCCAACCGCCTCAAGCCCATTCTCTCGCATCACATATCCTCAGAACAATTTGCTTTCCTTCACCACAGACAGATCCACGAGGCAATTGCCACTGCCCAAGAACTAATGCACACCTTGCAGATCAAAAAGCAAAAAGGAATGATTCTAAAAGTGGATCTGTCCAAGGCATTTGACAGAACGAACTGGTTATACTTGAGGCTGTTGCTTACTCATCTGGGGTTCCCCTATGACTTCATCAAATGGACTATGAGCTGCATCACTGATGTATCCTATAGTGTTTTACTAAATGGGGAAGCTACCTCTTTCTTTACTTCTGAGAGAGGACTCAGACAGGGATGTCCGCTCTCACCTCTGCTGTTTTTACTTATTATGGAAGGTTTAAGTAGAGTTATCTCATCTGCTCGTGACAGGCATCTTTTGTCTGGCATTAAACTTGCGGATAACTTCTACCTCACTCATCTATTATTTGTTGATGACATCCTGATCTTCTTGAATGGCAGTATTGGGGACTCCACTACCCTTCATAACTCCATTCTTCTCTTCCAGAAAGCTACAGGTATGAGGATCAACGATAATAAATCCACGATTACTACATCTGGCTGTTCTATACATGAAACTGCCTTTGCTACTCAACGCTTTCCCTTTACCAATTTGGCCCTATTGGATGGTATAAAGTACCTTCGTTTCAGATTGAAACCTAATGGCTACAGAATAGCTGACTGGTTATGGCTCATAGCTAAAGTGGAAAAGAGACTCTAGGTATGGTACCATAGATATCTCTCCCGTGTTGGCAGACTGATCCTCATAAAAGCTGTGATCGAAGCCACGCCAGTCTACTGGATGGCCCTTACCTAGATACCTAAGGGCATCTTGAACAGGTTACAACATATATGCAGCAGATTTCTTTGGAAGGGTCATCAGCCAGGAAGACTATTTGCTTGGGTCAAATGGGACACCATCGCCAAACCGAAGCGCTGGGGGGGTTGGGGTATTAAGAGGCTCGACCTATTCTCCAGGGCACTGGCTGCCAAACTTGGGTTGCAGCTCCTCACCTCTGATGGACTATGGACACGGGTAGCATATACGAAATACATCAAGCCCCTGAACGTGTTGGATTGGATTTGCACTCAACATGGAACAAATCATAACATATCCATCATATGGAAGGCGGTTATTAGTACCTGTTAGCTACCTATACCAATAGGTTTCATATTTCATGATTGGCAAAGAAAGTGCCAAATATGCTCTGCTTTGGTGATGCAAAGATCCCATATTTCCAAGAGAAGACAACATGTGTATATAGCTTGATGTTGACTAAATTTTGATGGGTGGTCCAACGACTTAATCTGGATCATGCCATGTTTTAATTTTATGTTGTAGAATAGAGAAAGAAGTCTATCCAAACTGTTTAATCTTGGCAGACCAGTAGCTAGGTAGAGAAGTAAGGTTCCCAACTGCTTAATCTGGGACCTTGGAAGCAATAAGGGTAGTCCTAGATAGAAAATCAAAAGAAAAAGCCAAAGAAAAGAAAAGGCACATAAGGGTCTGCAAGTCTAAGTGCACCCTCCATGAAGAAACAAAAAAATGCTAGGCAAGTAGATGGGTAGGCAGATGGGGTTGCAGAAATGTTATTACTTTCAAATGAGTTCTGCTGGTCTAGTATAAAGGAACATCAGTGGATAGAGAAGCTCCTCTTCTCCATCATGTTGTAGCAAAGCAAAGGAGCATGACTAACTCCCTTTTCTCCCCTTTCACATTCATTACTAACATCCCTTCATCAGTTGTGTTCATGAAAGAATTTAAGGCTTTATGTTGGTTCTTATTCCTTTAAAGGCCACATTTCTTGTCTAAAATTCTTTTCATTTTGATCTACTCCCTAAGCTAAGTTGTTTTTATATAAACTTAGTGATATCACTCCTCATTCACCTCTTCAATTTATATTAACCCCCAACTTCTTATTATCTAAATCCCCTATGTTACCCTTTCCCTATTATTATAAACACTATGGTGTATAAACCCCAAGCATTCTATAAATATCCCTTCCCCCTTGGCATTATAGCCATATGTTCACTGTCAGGGATTAAATTGACATCCGGTCAGTTTAAGAACCCAAACCCAACCCCTCTTTCCCCTTCAGAAGTTATCTAAACCATTAACCCCTTCATTTGCAAAAGAACCTTGTAAAAAATCCCATTTTCACCCCTAACCCGCTTTATTTGCAAAAACGCATGAAAAACCCATTTTTTCATTTTACCCAAAGTTTGGGCACTATGCGCATTTTATAAAAATACATTGAAAACCATATAAGTTTGCCAAACTCCAAAGGTTCCCGCCGGGCGCATCTTCCAAAAAATGTATTATTTTAAACCCCGCCCGCATCCGTATTGACCTGGCATCTCAACGATCCGTCAACCGTCGGATCTGGCCCTTTTCATCCGACGGCTCTCATGCATATCGGAGCGGCCCCGACGTCAGTAAGTTACCTTCTGAAATTTGTCAGAGGGTGATGTCAGGCCTCTGCCACACATCACCCCCAAATCGTATCGGAGCGCCCTCTGACAATTCCGCTTCCGTATAGAGAGCGGTGCGATATTATACCACTTACCATTTCCGGTTTCTGTGAACCCGCCTTGCCAACGTCATCACCACGTCATTGCTACATCACCGCCGCGTCAGCGTCCCCGTCCGCCACTGCTCTGACCTACCCGCCACCTCACCATCCCTGTGGACCACTCCTAAGCTGCCACGTCACTCGATGACGTCACGCTGACATCATCCGACCTTGACCCCACTTGATGACGTCATGCTGACGTCATCCAAAAAAAGCGCCAATGTTCCAAAAATCCATATTTTGGCCAAAAAACCGTGTTTTTCGCACTTTTTGCAAAAATGACTATTTGCTCCTCTGCATGTAATTTACGACCAAATAAGCGTCAACCTGCTGAATTCAACCCGAGGACCGTTGCCGCGCCAAATCCACCTGCATTTGCAAACTTTGCCAAGCAATTCACCAGGTATTTATCAAATTTACCTCTGCGCCTGGTTTTATCCTGCATTGTCCAAAGAATAGCTTAAAGAGTGAAAAAACGCACAGTTTACCGGTAAAATCCCCTGTGGCTAGCCTCTATTTTCAGTTGTAAAGTCGAAATTCGCCTGCAGAGCCTTGTTTACCCGAGTTTTCACAAAACATACTGTAAGTTCGCGCATTCGTGAACTGAGAACCCAAGCTGCACCAATTCACCGTAAGGAGAGTTTTTAAGGCCAAGCATTTGCCCTATCAGTGCTTTGTGCAGTATTTCAATTGCTGCCATTGCCATTTTATCCTTTGTTCCTCAGTAAATCACCTCTCTTTTCAAGAAATACTCTTTGTGTTGCTTTGCACAGTAACACCAATTCATACAAACAGAATCCTAAAGGAACCATGGATGCACCAGTAGCTCCAGTGGCCTTGAATATTGCTCCATTAAATGCCCCTCAGAGAGAACTGGAATGGAAACCATTAGCAGACCTGGATTATCAAATATCAGAAGAAATGCTAATGCACAGCAAGTACCACATCCACTTGTTAAACGAATTGAAGATTAAACATGAGACTGGAACAAATGTATTGGGTATTTGGGATTCTTTCCTCCCTATCTTCAAGCTCCCTCAGGTCAATCAGTTTCCTGACCTAATCCACCTATGTGCTGACTGCTATGACCCCACTCAGAGGGCTGTGATTGACCCTTCAGGCTCAGTTGTTTTTTATATCACCCCTGAAGCCATCAAAGAGATGCTGCACTTCCATACTGAGAAACCTTTATCACTGATTGATCTGATAAAGAAAGGAGCTAAGTTGACAGATGCTCAGGTCACCAAGCTGAATCAATTGTACATTGACTCTGACACTGTGATGTACCCTCCTATTTCTCATGTATACCTCAACCAATTGGGCAGGGACCTTGTAGACATGATCAGTCCCATTTTGGGCTATAATTCAATTGAGTTTGTTGATGAAACTGTGCTGGTGATGATGCTCATGTTTTCCCCTGGCAAGTCTCCAATCTGCTATGACTATGCCAGCTACATATCTGACAAAATACATGAGCAATTGATGAACTTGGCAAGAGAAAGGGTGTTCAGATACACCTCCTACATCTACCACTTAATTTTGTATTATCAACATGAGAAATTTCATTTTGCTATAAAGAGAGTGGATGCACAAGGAAATCCAAGGTCAGTGGTTTATTGGTCCTCTGCCTTCCACTGCAGATCTAATTCTCCATACACTTATTGTGAGTTTATAGACCTCTTCATCCACCCAGCCATGTCTTTTCTTATGAGCTCACCTCCTCCAAGACTAACTGATGAGATGCAGAGAATTCTTCAATTGTCTAAGTTATACAGCATTGGGGATTGGTACTATTACCAAAACCACACAGCCATCAGGATATATGGGTGTGAGTTGCCCCCATACAGATTGCCCAAATATGTGCCCATGAGATTGTTTGCCCTTGAATACTTCAGGCAATTTGGGAATGCTGATGTGCTACATTTTTCAGGCAAAGGCAAGAAAGCACAGCTCAAAGTTAGAAACCAATTAGGTCACTTCATTTATAACAAAAGGGAGGAAGGTTGGCAAGAGGCAGATAGCATGCTAGAAGCCCTTGGCTTATAGACCAGCTTCCTTTGGAAACCATATGACCCCAATCATTTCATAAGCCTAAGAAGGGTCAAATATAGGCTGGCCAATTATGGCCACTTAAGGTTGCCTCACATAGAAAAATATGCAAATAAAATAAAGTGGAGGAAAGGCACCTTAGAGGAGGCTGCCACACAAGAAGAATTAAATCGAAGAGCAGTTAAAAATCTCCAAAAGATGGCTGACTTAGAGCTTTGTGCACAGGTGTTTGCTCTTCCAGGCACTCAAGTGGGAGCAGCTGCCTCATCCTCCACAACACATCAGCAAAGGCAAAGAGAAAGAGATGGAGCCAGAACAACCACCTAATGAGGAGGTACAGCAGCAAGAAACAGTACAGCAGCAGGAAGTTCAGCAAAAGGTACAGCAAGAAAAAGAGCAGCCAGTGCAACAAGAGCAAACAGTTGAAGCCCCAATTTCCACTGAGTAGCAGCCAAAACAAATTGTGCCTCCTAGGCAGGAGACAACAGTGGAGGCCTCAGTCCTCCAAACCCCACAAAAAGAAGACATAAATAGAAAGAGGGACAGAGAGCTGGAGACTCCCCTCACTACCTCCACAAATAAAGGGGAGAAAAGGCATAGAATGAACCCCCTCTCAGAAGAAGAAATGCCAATAGGGCAATCTTTGGGCATGGGCCCACCTAGCCTGGAAGCATCTGCAAGTTCCTTCCAGTAGGAACAAGAGAGGACAGTGGGAGGAGAAGTCAGCTCCTCTAGCCAGCAAAGGGAAGCTGAAGCAGGCATCAAATAGCAATTCATTGATATCAAAAGGAGGAATGAGCCACTCAAGATACAGCTCTATAATCATTTGTTGAAAATGGCTCCTACTAACCAACAAAGGTTGATGTCTGCATACGATGTACACGAAGGCAAAATGATCATGAGCCACTTCATGCCAACCGCGTTGCAACCACAGTCCCCAACAGACTACTTGAGGACCAATCTTGAGGTCCTTGCCAAGGACATCCACCCGATGGATCAGATTGAACTACATAAGCAAACGGGTGAGATGCTGTATGCCTCCTTGGCAGATAAGACATTGGTGAACTACAGGCTAGAAAATAGCCTAAACAACACAACTGCCCAACTTGAGTTGGAGAGAGCATCCTCCCAAGCAAAGGACAACCGAATCAGAGCGTTGGAGGACATCATAATAGAGCTTGGGCATGATCCCAAGGACATCAAGGCTGTACAAGCATTATTGAAGTTAAGAGATGTAGATATGACAGCACTAAGGAAAATGGTAAAAGTCCCAGCAACCATTCACCCACAAACTGGAGAAGTTGCCCAGCTGAGACATGACCAAGATGCAGCAGCTATGCTGGTGTCATTATACAAACAGCTGATCTAGACACAGGAGAAATTGGGAGAATCAGAAGCTGCACAGGCTGCACTGCAGGCAGCATTACAACAAAAAGAAGAAGGACAAACATCTCAGCCTCCTCCAGAGATAATTAACCTGGAGGAACCTCCTCAAACTACTGCTCCTCCTACTGAACAGACAGCACAGACAATACCATCTACATCAGCAACTGCACCAACAACAGAACAGGCTCCAAGCCTGGATATGCAGAAGTTGAGAAATGAAATCCAAGCCCTGGAAGCCCAAATGGCAGAATTAAATGAGGCCAGGGAAAATTTGGTCAAGTTGAATGAAAGATATGACAAATCAAAACAAAATGTAGCAGAAAAAGGAAGGGAAATAAAAGCCCTTAAGGAGAAGATAAAGGAGCTGGAGAAGGAGCTCACCCTTGACAAAGTGACAGCTGAACTCAAGACAGTTTTATGGGCCAACATTGGTCAATCAATCACTAATCAATGGCAATACATTGAGACCATTCATGAGAAAATGGAGCTCATAGGAAAGGCACACAGAGAAATCCAGAGAGCAAGGGCATCTCTAGGCAATATGCCTGAGGTTGCCAATAGAATGATTAATGTGCTTAATAACAGAACAAGTGCTCAGCTGGCAGCAATGGGAATTCCAAACAGGACCGAGACCATCCAGCTGATAAAGAGGGTCCTGACATTAAAAATCCTGGTACAGACATTGGAAAGAAGAAGCCAGGACATGCAGACAGAGGTTAATAAGTTCATGGACAAGTTTACAGCACTACAGGGCAAAGGTCTTCCTAGCTTACTGAACAGTGCAGGGAGACTACTTTCACATGAGCATTATGCCAAAAGGGTCAATACATTTGCTACTAATCAGATCACTGAAAGGCCCAGTACTTCAGAAGAAACAGGACCAGAAACAGGGCAAAATATCTACAACAGGGTAGAGAACCTATTTTTCATTATGAATGAAATTCAACATTTATTTGAAGTGCCTCCAAACTTCTACAAATACACAGAGGTAGATGAGACCTTAGAGGCAATTCTGAGACATCAATTGCCCACACAGGAATGGTGGACTAATATGATACAGATGATATTATAGACAAGAAGCCATTCACCAAGTTTTCTCATTGAAATATATAAGTTATCATGCACAGGAAAATTTGATAAAATCAGCATGTATGGAGAAGAATGGGCTGAGCCAACTCAGCAAAACTATTCGGCCAGCAAAGCAGCACTGACAGTCACAGGTGACAGGGCCGAGAAAGCTACAACATGACAGCCATAAAGACACATTTTCCAGCATTAAAAAAGGACGTTCAAACCGACTCAATGGCCTCCAAAGGTCAAAAAGTCTTCTAACAGAATTAAAGATCATTTATTTTGTATTCAAAGCTGTAATAACTTCTTATCTGCTTTTCTGTACAAGTTGGTGAACGTATTTATTTCTCAGATGACTCAACGCTTCAGATATTTTGTATGATCGATTGTATATATTCCCCCTCACATAAGTTTGCAGGGGTTGTTGTTGATTTCTCTTCTAGAGTTTCTTATGCTGTAAATTTCCAGAGTATTAATACATAAGCTGATGGAATTTCCAAAGCTCTGCATTATCTGAGGCATTGTGGTGTTTTGCTGAATGTTACAGGATTCCTGCGTACTTCATGGCACAATAAGTTTTCCTTAAAAACTCTTTGTTATGTGTTTTGTTATCTTCTCATAGCGCATTCATGTTTCTGTGTTTCATAGTTAATGGAAAAGAAAAAGAATAGTTCCAGGATTTATTCACAGAATACCCTGAACTCAATCTATGCTGTTATAAATGTCTTTCTTCAGCTATAGTCATAAGGTGTAATTCTTAATTGCTGCACCTCCAAACTATATCTTTCATAGTGATTGTTGTTTCAGGAATTCAAGTTTGCTCCTGTGCAATATATCTCTTTCTTACACCCCCAGCTTAGTGCAGAATTCTTAATTGCTCTTCACTGGTTAAACACACCTCATAATCACAATTTCAAGTTTGTTTCATGAAGTATTTAAATGGCCCTGTAGTTTCAGCAACCCAACTCAATATTTCAAACAACGTGTAGCCACAGACTCCATTGCCCAATGGATTGAAACTATCTGAAGATTTCCACCTTAGGTACAAGAAAGACATCCCTCAACCAAAACATAAAACCAAACCCTGAACTCATAACTAGCCTAAAATCTTCACAGAACAGGTACAAACCTTAAAGAGAGAGCCCTCTCTGATTACAGTTTGGCTAGAAGTTGTAATCCAAAGATTGGTTAGTGGTTACCCCGGCCATATTCCCTTGGGAGTCAAAGGGAACAACCTGGGTGTTAACAGTACCTTACCTCTGTTACGTGAAGGATTAACTTGGTGCATTAAGGCAGGTAATGCGGTACGTATAGGACAGGACCCGTGGGTTGGATGTGGGAACACTCACAGACTATCAGCAGGCCTCATCAGGCACCTTAATGACAGAGGAATCACCAACATTATGCATATTGGAGATCATGCAAACTCCACCTTCCTCCATCAGGCTTGGACCAGTGCACAAGCATTAGAAATTCCGGCTCAATGGCAGAACGAATGGATGGAGTATACAGACGCTCTCACACAAGCCCATATCAGGCTCACAGAAGGACCTGATGAAATCATATGGGCCTTTGCTAAGCATGGAGCATACGTCCCGAAGATAGGTTATCTAAAACTCATGGAGCCTTACAAACCTCAGAATATCCTCCCCACATGGAAAGCTTTATGGAAACTCAAGTTGGCCCCCCGTACACGTTTGCTTATGTGGAACATTCTGTTTGATAAAATTCCAATGGGAACAAATCTCATGAAGAGATCCTTTCACGGACCTTTTTGCTGTCATCTATGTCATGAGGAGGAAGAAAGCACTGAACATTTATTCTTGAACTGTAACATTACATTACAGTTTTGGCATGCCCTCATCACTCACTTCCCGCACTTGAATAATTGGCAAGGCAATAATATAATGGATGCATGGGAAAACTGGTTTCAGAACCACTCAGGGAAGTCCAACAATATTCCGCTGCTCGCTTGCTGGGCCATTTGGATCGCCCGAAATTAGGCTATCTTTAACCTTAGGGCCCCTCACTGGCCCACTATCCTTCACCACACTATTGCTAATTATAACTTGATACCTGAAGAGGAAACCTCAGCCCCAGCACGTATCATTAGACAGGTGAATATCGACAAATCAAAACCATGGGCCTTCTTTGATGGCTCGGCGCAGGAAGTAGGATGCGGAGGAGGAGCAATACTTTATCTCAACGAATCACACTGCTATAAGATACAAATAAACTTAGGTAGAGGCACTAACAATTATGCCGAACTGTGCACAGCCAAACACATCATACACTTTTCCATCCAAAAACAATGCAGTCACCTTCAGCTGTTTGGAGATTATAAAATAGTATGCAATTGGTTGAATGATGCATCTCATTGTCATGCATTTTCGTTGAGACACATATTAGATGAAGCAAAAAGACTGACTGCTTCCTTTGAATCATTTGTCTGTCGACACATCTACAGGGAACAGAACACCATCGCCGACCAGCTCTCCAAAGAGGCAGCGCACAGACAAGGAGACAACTGGCTGATTCAGGAGGAAATCGACGGAACATACTACCAGCATTATCACAGACCTTTTGATGATCATATGGGAGATGGGCTATAGAGCCCATTACAGAATCATTTTTGTTTATAGCTTGTATATATTTCCTTTGTCTAGTTCTGAGTACAGCACTATACTTTTGATATTTTCAGCATATACATATGGCTCTCTGCGAAGAGCATGGCTATAAATTTGAACACTACTAGTACACAGTTTTGGAATTGCTCCCTGCGTGGAGACAACTTGTGTTTTTTTGACTATCTATTCTAGCAGACTATGAACTTGACAGGCACAGCTGCCTCTATATGAATGCTTCGGCATCTACAAAATGTAATTTCTTAATTTTAATGGAAATTACGACTTTTTCCCAAGGGAAAAAAAAAATTAGCTAATTAAACACAATAATAAATAAATCAATTAATTAAACAAAAAATTAAAAATAATAAATTAATAAGAATAATAATATAGGATTAATAATAATAGTAATAATAATAATAATAATAAATAATATATTAATAACAATAACAATATATGATTTAAAAAAAAAATAAATAAATAAATAAATAAATAATAATAATAATAAATAAATAAATTAAAATTAAATAAATAATTAAATACATTGGCCGACCTAATTTCTCACATCGTTCCTTAATAACCTATATATATATACCCTAAACATAGCTCATGGTTACATCATTAAGATTGAAGATTATCTATTGTCGCGTCCCCTGATGATGGACTCACTTGGTAGTCCGAAACGTTGGGTTCACAAAACTCTACAACAGGTCATTCCTCCTCTATCTAAAACCATCCTCACCTGTATGGATTCTCTATTTAATGATTTCATTGTTTCATATTAATTGCATGTTGGTTGATGAAGTTTGAGTTTCTAAATTTCTGATGGGTTATTGATGAGTCAACGTCTTCATATGTCTTGATATGTGCCAAGAGCATCTAGTGTGAAAATTCATGAAACATGGTCCCTGGTGGAAGAGTGGAGTTTTTCTGTAGGCTGGAGCCTACGTACTAGTAAACATATTGGCTAGTAAAAGAGCTACGGGGTTGTATCTCCCTTCCAGTAGAAGTTGGAGAATGAGAGAAGGTTGTATCCTTCTGCAAGTAGAAGCCTACGTACTGGTAAGAGTCTGCACTAGTACAAGATTGTAAATAGATTTTCTGATTATTAAAAGAAGACAGAGATGACAACAGCAGGTGGTTTTCACCCACATTGGGTTTCCACCTTAAATGTTGGTGTTCATGTGTGTTGCTTATGTATAATGGTTTATTATGTTTATACTGCACATGGTTACTACTTAATGATTGATGAAGTATTGATGCACTAATTAAATATCAACATATGATGAATTAATTGAATCATAATTTTACTACATAAACGATAGTTCCCTTAAAGACAGTTGTGTGTACATGGTAGTTCCCCTCTATGAAGTAGCGTATGTAAATCTAATTATGAAAAATAAAAATTCTTGATCTGATAATACCGATTCACCCCCCTCTCTTAGTATTATTTCCAACAATTGGTATTAGAGCCAAGTTCTTCAGAAGAAGCTTGATCACTTGAAGGAGGATCCATCAAGATGAATAATCATGAAAGCATGGGATCCATCAGACCACCAATCTTCGATGGGAGCAAATTTTTTTATTATAAAATAAGAACCACAACCTATCTACAATATCTTGGAACAAACATCTGGGAAATTGTGGAAGGAGGATATAAATTTCCAACAGCAATTCCTATAGACACAGTAGGTAAAAAGAAATGTAAAACCAATGTCAAAGTTGTCAATACTTTATTGGGAAGTTTGTCAAAATCAAAGTTTGTCAAAGTCATGCAGCTCAAATCAGCCAAAGAGATATGGGACGAGATCATTCAGAGCTACGAAGGAGACTCTCAGGTAAAATGTGCTAAGCTTCAAACTCTCAGAATTTAGTATGAAACTCTTAAGATGCATAGTGATGAGAATATAGCTAGTTACTTCTTACGTATAGATGAGGTTGTTAATTGTATGAAGAATATGGGTGAAGAAATAAAGAAAGTTACCTTAGTTTAGAAAATTTTGAGATCCTTGTCTACTAAATTTGAATCAAAAGTGTCTGCCATAGAAGAAAAATAGGATCTGCAGAATATCACTATGAGACAGCTTCACATAATTCTAACTTATTTTGAGATGAGGAAAGGAGGTCCATCAGTTATGAGAGAAGTCACATTTAAAGCTTCAAAAAACGGAAAATAAAAGGAAGAACACAATGAATCGGGACACATTTCTGAAGAAGAAGATGAGGTAAATTATGTCAAGAAGCTTCAAGAGGGTTCTGGAAGATTCAAAGGTAAGCTACCTTTCAAATGCTTTGCTTGTGGTAGAGTCGGTCATTATGTTGTCAGATGTCCTCATAAAGATAAATATGAAAAAGGAAAGGAATATGAAAAAAGGAATAGGAAACAAGTTGTGAATAGGAGGAGTTACTATACTCATGATGACAACGATGGTATATCTAATAATGATGAAGATGAAACTGGTCAAGATTATAGACTTCTCATGGCTTATGATAATGACAATTTTTGGGATAGTTTAGAAGAGGATAGTGATGGTTTATCTAATAGTGATGATTATAGACTTCTCATGGCTTATGACAATGATGATTTTTGGGATGCTTTACAAGAGGAAAAATTTCATGAAGAAATATATAAACCCAAAATCTATTTAGAAGAAAAGAATATGATCATAGATACCTTGACATACCAACCTAATGAAAAAGAAAAACACAATGAGAAACTAGAATGTGAAATTGTGGGTCGAAGAAAAGATATTGAGAAAAAAAAATCTCTCAATATTAGATTCGCTAAAGGATCAAAAACTTTAAATGAAATTATCAAAGTTCAATGTTCTCCTTTGATAAAGACAGGTCTTGGATATACTGAAGAAGCATATCAATCACAGAAGTCGTCAACCTCCACCAAAAGCTATCTTGATGCAACAAAGACCAGTGAACAATATGACAATCATCAGCAAAGGCATAAAGCTGATCACCAGGTAAATCATACTCAATTTTCTCCAAGGATGAATATCAATAGAAGCCACAACCAACCTCAGGAAAATCATACTCAATTTGCTCCAATTATGAATATCTATAGAAACTACAATCAACATGTAAATAGATTTGATAGTCGCAAAAACTTCTTTAATGGGTAATGTTTTTCATGTCATAATTTTGGGCACAAAGTTGTTGAATGTGTTTCTTACAAAACAATCATGACTAGAGAATCACAAAGTCAAAGGAATGTAACAAGGATCAAGAGAAGTTCCTATAATAACTTTTCTCCTCTTGAAAATGAAATAGAATGTTCAATTTGTAACAACTTTGGTCATGAAGAATTTGAATGCAGGAGAAAATTTTGGCAAACACCTCAAAAGGAGAAAACGCCATTAAATCCCAAGATATGGAGAATGAAAGAATCTCAAACAGAAAGATGTGGTATAGCCTTGTATGCAGAAGGACAAGAAAATCAGTGGTACATAGACAATGGATGCTCCAAACATATGACAGGTGACAAAGAGAAAATTCACTCATATAATGCCTTAGAAAAGGAACATAATGTCTCATTTGGAAATGACACTCGAGCTGTCATAAAAGGTAAAGGTTCTATTTTCTTGAAACTAAAGGTTAAAGATGGAAATGTTATGTATGTATATGGTTTAAAGAATAACATGTTGAGTGTCAGTCAAATTTGTGATCAAGGAAATGAGGTGGTGTTTCGATCAAACATATGTGTTTTTCATCAACTTGATATTGGAGAGAACATGATCAAAGGAACAAGAACTCCAAACAACTTATACATACTCAAAGGAGGACAACAATAGTGCTATCTAAGTAAAAATGATGAAAACTAGCTATGGCATAGAAGATTGGGACATATAAGCTTTTCTCAAATAAGAAAATCATGCAGACTCAAGGCTGTTCATGATCTTCCAGATAACAACATCCCAGAAAATACAATATGCAAACCATGTCAAATCGGTAAGAAAACTAGAGTTCACTTCATGGAAAAAGAAGGGTCAGCTTGTAAGCCTATTGAACTTATCCATACTAATTTATGTCGACCAACAAGGAAAAAGTCGCCTCGTGGAGAAGAATACTTTATTTTGTTCATTGATGATCTTTCCAAAATGTATTGGATGGGTCTTCTAAAGCATAAAGATGAAGCATTTGAAAAATTCCAAGCCTTCAAAGCTTTGGTTGAAAATGAATCAGATCGAAAAATCCATTGCCTCATATCTGATCGAGGAGGGGAATTTATATCGGATGAATTATTTTAATTTTGTGAACAACATGGAATAAAAAGGGAATTATCCACTGCAAGAACACCTCAGCAAAATGGTGTAGTAGAAAGGATGAAAATAACAGTTCAACAAATGGCTCGAGCATTCCAGATGATTCTGGAACTCCTACAACCTTCTGGGGTGAAGTTGCATTCACTGTCGTTACTATTCTCAACAAAGCAAATGTTCGGGTAAATAGCACTCAAACTCCACATGAACTTTGGTATGGTAAGACTCCTACTGTAAAATACTTTAAAGTTTTTGGAAGCAAATGTTTTATCAAAAGGACTGATGAAAAACTTGGTAAGTTTGAACCCAAAGCAGATGAAGGGATTCTTCTTGGTTATTCTTCCATAAGTAAAGGATATAAATGTTATAATAAAAGAGTTGGGAAAATTGTTGAAAGCATTGATGTTGTAGTTGATGAAGCTTGTAGAAATCCAAAATAGATAAAATCAACAGAAGATTATGACAATGAGGAAGAAACCAATGAAGAAGAAACCAATGAAGCACCCGAAGAAGATATAATGGTAGAAGAGAAGACTTTGTCCAGGTATGTTCAGAAAATTGTCCGAAAACTCAAATTTTAGGAGAAAGGGAGGTTCGTGTACAAAGAAGAAGAACTATTATAGGTACCTCAAGCTATCTGGCATTACTATCCTCCATCGAAACTCAAAATGTAAATGAAGCATGCAACGATGAATGTTGGTTCAAGGCCATGGATGAAGAACTTCAGAAAATTGAAAAGATGACACTTGGGAATTAGTTCGTAGACCTCATGATAAAAATATTATAGGAACTAAATGGATATTCAAAAACAAGCTGAATGAAAATGGAGAAGTCATTAGAAACAAGGCCAAACTTGTTTGTAAAGGATATTCTTAACGAGAAGGTATAGATTTTGAAGAAACTTTTTCAACTATTGCCAGACTTGAGGCCATAAGAATGTTTCTTGCTCTTTCTAGTTTTCGAAAATTCAAAGTATACCAAATGGATGTAAAATCAGCCTTCCTTAATGGATATTTAGAAGAAGAAGTTTATATTCAACAGCCGATCCATTCTTAGAAATGATGAAAAACATGTATGTAGACTCAAAAAGGCTCTCATGGTCTGAAAGAGGCTCCAAGGGCTTGGTATTATCACCTTGAAAAATATCTACACCAACAAGGTTTTACAAAAGGTTCTACAAATAGCAATTTATATACAAATATTGAAAATGATAAATTGCTAATCATTATTGTTTATGTTGATGATATCATTTTTGGTAGCAATGAAGAATCCATGAGTCGGAATTTTGCTTCAGTAATGCAGCAAGAATTTGAAATGCCCTTGCTTGGTGAACTTACCTATTTTCTTGGTCTACAAGTTCAACAAACTAAAGATGGTATTTTTATTTCACACACCAAATATCTCAAGCAAATCTTGAAAAAGTATGGAATGGAAGATTCTAAACCTGTATGTACTCCAATGGTAATAGGATGCAGTCTCAGCTCAAATGATGAATCAGTAGCAGTAAATCAACCAACTTACATATCCATGATTGGTAGTTTGCTTTATCCAATAGGTAGCAGACCTGACATCATGCATGCAGTAGGAATAGTTGGAAGATTCCAAGAAAATCCAAAGGAATCACACCTTCAAATAGTCTAAACAATTTTCAAATATCTTCAAGGAACTGAGGATTTTGGACTATGGTATCCTAGAGATGTAGATCTTACTCTTCATGCATATATAGATGCTGATTAGGCAGGAAGTGTTGATTATAGAAAAAGCACTAGTGGTGGTGCATTCTATATGGGTTCTAGGTTAGTGTCTCGGTTTAGGAAGAAACAAAGTTCAATTGCTTTATCTATAGTTTAAGCAGAATATGTGGTTGTTGCATCTTGCTGCACACAACTATGTTAGATGATGCAACCTTTGCAAGACATTCAGATCACATGTACTCCACCTGTCTCCATTCTATTTGATAATACAAGTACCATCAGTATATCAAAGAATCCTTTCATGCACTCCAAGACCAAGCACATACCCATCAATTACCATTTTCTACGAGAATAAGTGCTTGAACAAAAGGTAAAATTGGAGTATCTCTCGTCCAAAGAAAAGGTTGTTGATCTATTCACTAAACCACTACCCAGAGAAACATTTGACTATCTCAGAGAAAAGTTGGTAGCTGTTGTTGCATCATCCTACTCTTAAATCTAGTTTTTCAGAGGAAGTTTACTACATGCTGGTTTCATGAAGTATATGCATGGGTACACGCAGGTTCCCTTGGCTGGAAGTGCGTATATGTTTTTCTAACAAAAAAAAATAGTGGTAGCACAGGTTTAGGGGGAGCGCTTACATTCCACATTGTTCGCATTATGGTTGCTCAACTCAACTATTTCTTAGTTGCATCAGTCATTAGTGTGATATAAGTTCTTCTGTCATGGTCTATATTTCAATGAGTTCTATTGGTCATATGATCTAATTTATTTCCTTAATATACTTGGTTTGTATGATGCAATAATTGTTGTATTTCTGTCATGTATAAACATTGGTATATCCCCACTTGGTTGGGTAGATGAGTCAGATATGGTGTATCCCCACTTGGTTCGGTGATTGATGTATGTATGAGTTCATGGTGATAGGGATTTCGTACTCACTTTGTTGAGTTACAGTGTCATGTTATTATATTGAATCATCTCTCTGTAGACTTGGCATGTACTCATGGGGAGTATGAATAGCATCATGCAAAGGAGGAGAGTAGAGTGGTCTGCCCTTTCTGTTGATGTCAAATGGGGAGAGTATTTTGGTGTTTTGGTGTTGTATGGTATCTCTAACAATATTTACAGCTTGCAGTAGTCAACACCATCGTGGTTGCCATCAAGTCCAAAGGGGGAGATTGTTGGCATTATGATACAAGTATTGTGCTTGATGCCAACTCTACAGGTCAACTCAGTTTTGAGAAGAGGCTAACAGGAATATTAACAGGTAATAGGGTAGTTGTACAGAGGATTAGGAAGATGGAACTAAGGTATATTGATCAGAATAAATTAGTTGAAGGAAGAAGATGATGTTAGAGCAGTTTAACAGATACATGCAGGTTCACTTAGTCCAAGCAGCGTATACATGCAGGTACTCGAACATAAATAGTGTATAACATACACATGCACTCCCACAAAAGGCAAAGTATGTACATGCTGAAAACCATGGTTTTGGTCTGAGGTATTTGGTCCAAGGTATCATTGGACCATGATATTGACCCTAGGCATTTAGTCTGAGGTATTCGGTCCGTGGTATTTGATCCAAGGTATTGGTCCTAAGTGGATTTGGTCCATGGTATTGAGAAAAGCCAAAAACTGTATAAAGAAGAGAGGATCATAAGGCTAGATGTGCAAGTGAATAGGATTCTAAGGAATAATTCTATCTAAAGTATATTTTATGTTGCAGCATTATGTTTGGTACTATATTTGAAATATTTATCTGCACCTTGAGTTCAATATTGGATCAGGATCATGAGACCTAAAATGACTTATTCTTGAATGATCTGATATTGGTTAAGGCTAGATTTGATGTTTTGCATCTATTTTATTCATTATCTATCATGATCTTGGTTTGTTTGAAGTCTAGAATTGTAGCAAAGTTCTGAGTCAATATTTGCATATCTGTATGTAGGTTTGTCTCGGCAAAAGAGCGTATACATGCAGGTTCTGTTCTTTCAAGTAGCGTATACAAAAGAAAGGCTTGATGTTCAGAGATGCTTGATCTATCAAATCAATACTATTGATTTATCGCTGCTGCTATTTTACTGTTCTCTATCAATGAAGTCTTCTTAGATCTGAATGTAACAATGAACGCATAAGGAGGTTGATATTTGATTGATTTTATAAGTGAGAAGAAGTGTTTTCTATTGCTTGCCTGTGTAAATTTCTGTAAGTTGACAATAGATGTTTAGTACACTACTGGTTGGTAGATTTTGTGATTCAGAGATTTTATGATTCAAAATCTTTAGAGGTATATGAAGGTTGGGTTAAAGGAAGTAGCATATACACACAAGTTTCCTTCATTGAAGTAGCGTATAAAGTCTGACACATGAATTTTTGAGGTTTCAGTTGGTTCTACATGTTTATACAGGTTTCTGGGTCCAACACGGTCTTGTGATGATAGTGATCTGATTGTTTCAGATTAACTACATGTTGCTTGATGAAGTTTGAGTTTCTATATTTCTGATGGATTATTGATGAGTCAGGGTCTTCATATGTCTTGATATGTACTAGGAGCATCCAATCTGAAAATTCATGAAACATGGTCCCTGGTGGAAGAGTGGAGTTTTTCTATAGGCTGGCACCTGCGTACTAGTAAACATATTGGCTAGTACAAGATCTAGGGGATTGCAACTCCCTTCTAGTAGAAGCTGGAGAATGAGAGAAGGTTGTAACCTTATGGAGGTAGAACCCTACATACTGGCATGAGTCTGCACCAGTACAAGATTGTAAAAAAAAATTTTTATTATTAAAAGAAGATAGAGATGACAACAGCAGGTGGTTTTCCCCACATTGGGTTTCCACCTTAAATCTTGGTGTTCATGTGTGTTGCTTATGTATAATGGTTTTTTATGTTTATACGGCACATGGTTACTGTTTAATGATTGATGAAGTACTGATGCACTAATTAAAGATCAACATATGATGAATTAACTGAATCATAAGTTTCCTGCGTAAACATTGGTTGCCTTAAAGACAGTTGCGTGTACACACTAGTTCCCCTCTCTGAAGTAGCATATATAAATCTGATTATGAAAGAGAAAAATTATTGATCTGATAATACTGATTCACCCCCCCTATCAGTGTTATTTCCAACAAAAAATTATTGCGAAAACACTAATACAGAACACATTAAACAAGAGAGACACATATATACATGGTTCACCCAATTTTAGCTACATCCATGAAGAAATAATCAATCCTTCCTTTTATATTATCTAAAAAAATGAAGAGATATAACCTAGAATAGATTTACGATAGTTTCCTCTTCACTGTCACATAGCCTCCTCTCTCTTTCTTCCTCATAATGATAGTTGAATACACAACCACAATACAATTCCTTCATATTGACCGAGATTTTCCTTCTAGTTTAAAAGGCCCTAAATTAACATAACTTCTACCATCAGATCATCCACCCAATGAATGACCTAGATTGATGACGAAATTACTATATTTTACAACACAATCTTTCATCTATTTTTTACTTCAGGGATGCTGCCCATGAACCCCAGCCAGGGGGGATCTCATTGTTACAGGGAAAAGTGTCTACTCAGAACTGCTTATCCCACTAAGGTGTGACAGCTGCCTTAGAAACAAACAGAGTAAAGCTACTTTCATTTTTCCTTTATGAATTATAGATAGAGAGGAACAAAAAGACCAACCTCTGTCTTGCGCTAATCTCCTGATTTGATTCCTCTCTTCCTTGATAGTCTTTCGCTACTTGTTCCCTTGCACGCCCAGCTTCACAAAGTACCTGTAAGATCACAATAGCATAGCACTATACAAAGACATGGATCTATAATCATAAAAAATCTAGGATTAGTTGTAAATTGACCATACAAATGCAGCAAACATCAATGACACAAGAGTATGGAGGAAAAACTTGAATAGCTTTTATTGATAAACAAGAAATAGCCAAGAGGATTTACAACTAGTTGTTCTGACCCAGCATCAACCTCCCAGCAAGGAAGCTTCTCTTCACCTCATACAAAGCTTAGATCACCCAACAATCTGATGTTTGTCTCAAGAAACCAACATCAATTCCTTACAATATGCAAAATTCCAGCCTCTGGATCTCTGGGATGAGGGATCCATATATAGATATCTGTAATGGAGATGAGTCAGCTTATGATTTGATTAGTGTCTTCTCTCTGATAGTTATTGCTTCCACTTGGAGATTGATGATCTCTTACTCATCCTTGGTCGAATTCAGAGAGGCAAGTGTCACAGGAGAAGTTTCTGGAAGCTTCCATTGCCTCTCCACCTCGCGGAATGACACTGCCATTTGTCATTTCTCGCCCATCACACCCCATAGAAGAGCTTTTTGAAATGCAACGCACCCACACAATGTACTTAGGTGAGATGCAACGCACTTGGCTAGTGGAGCAGCTGAAATGGTCCTGTTTTGACCAATTCTTAGTAGCTTTTCATGGAGAACTTCCGGGAGAAGCTGTAATCTGATGACCTTGTTCCTTTAGGGGTTAGAACAACACTTTTAGGGACTTAGGAGCCCTTGTTTTATGGACATTTCATTCTTGGGGTTGTAGTGCCCAAAAATGTCTATAACAGTTGCCCCCTAAAGCATGAGGTCGTTAATCTTTTGATGTCGGGTGAAATGCATTATTATGAGGATCCGAAGTTCTTTCAAGCTAGGAGGAGACCTTTAATAAGATACAATACAATACATTATCTTCATAATATTTTCATGATCTAGCTGAGGCGGGCATTCCCATGCTCAACTTTATAAATTCATTTTTATGTACATAGGACAGACAGTTGTCTGAGTGTAGACTGATGATTCTGATAGAGCCATCATCCCTTTGATTGGATGATTATCTGTGCAGCAATGATGTACATTTGATGTTTTTATTTTCCTGAATGTATATCGTAGCCCGGATGGATGAAACTAGATCTGGGGTCTTCAATCTCATTCGATATTCACTCGAAGTACAAGTCTATCCATGTGAGAAATGTTCTGAAGTCGAACATGGAAAGACATCGCTTGATTACCAGCCAATGATATAAGCTGTTAACAAGCGTGAGAGGAATCACCGATAATGATAATGACCCTCAAGGTACTGCAGTACAATTCACTTGGTGTGAATAAAGGACTTGGCGTTGAACACCACACAAAATCTTTCGGTGGAAGGTCATTGATGTAAACCTGTCGCCGGAAGTGAGAAACTTGCCATTGAGGCATGCAAGCTTCAAAGTACTGAACGGGGTGTTCCTAGATCAACTTCATGGATAATGAGCTGATGTCGACAAGAAGTGATCCATCATAGGAGGGCCTTAATGAATCCCACATCAATGACACGGAACGGAGCAAATGATTTTAATGGAGGTGAAAACGATCTGGTGATATAAGGTTCAGGGTGGCGGTCATGAAAGAATGGAGCATAAATGTATTGTAGTGGGCGAGACACAGGTGAATTCTCTGAATGAATTCTCTTGAACATATCGATGACACTGACATGATGGATTGGTAGCATTAACCCCAAATGTGGATGGTATGATGGGACCATGGTGATGTGACCGGTGAATGAAACAACCCAACCCAACTTGGATGCGGAGTGAAAGTGTCATGTTCAAGAGCGACTTGCTACCAACAAAGTTTTCTTCAAGTTTTCTTCCCAATTTTCCCGAGTCATTGCTGACCAGTACCTCTTTATTTTTGTCAATCTTGAGGAGGATAACATATGCTTTTTCTATAATTTTCCCTTTGGGCAAACCCATCGCTATGTTTTAACGAGCCTAGCGATAGTGAAACTCGTTCTTGTCTATAGACAAGTTTGTTGCTATTAAAATTTTAACGAGTTTAATGACAAAGATAACTCAGTCCTTTTCAATTTTAGAGAGTCTGAAAAGGAATGTAAAGGAAACTCCAAAATTCCTTTTTCGTCATCTAATCCCTTAAGTTCGAAAAAGTATAAAACAATACAGAAGGGATGAATTTTCGATACTTTTAACGAGCTAAATAAAACAAGTGCTCGATCTTTTTGTGTAATAATCCCTCAGGTCCAAAAAGATTAAAATTTAGAGGAGGGATAGCACTTCCGTCCCTTTAACGAGCTGGAGAGGCCAATGGCTCGGCAATCTTTTCATATTTTACAAGTCAGTTGAAAAGAGCTTAAAGGAGACTCGTCTTTTGAGGAACGAGTGATAAAATGGGTAGCAATTGATTCCAGGTAAGGTTTGGAATTTTCCAATCACGGCAGTGTTACAAGGATGGCTGGTGAGATCACTCTTCGCAGCTATTCCTCAAAATGGGTAAACAATCAAATGGAGGTGAATGATCAGCCAATGCAAAAGTGGAGGTGACGGTGCAAACACGACCAAGGCTTTAATGGCTGAAGTACTACATTCACGATGGTTATTTACTGAGGAATAGTTCATTTTTTAATGAGCTTAAACACGGGGGGAAACATTTGCTCATGGCTTATGTTTATTTTTTAACAAGCTTGAACTATGCGCTAAAACTGCTCGATTAATTCAATCGTATAATAAGAATGTCTCATTTAAAAACGGAAATTTTTAGAGTTTTGCCCCACATACTTTCTTTATGTAAGTTAGGAAAAGACCAATCCAAAAAACAGATAAATGATCGCTCTTCGCTTGCATGCCAAAAGGTTTGCATGCCCCCAGGTATAAAATAGAGTTTCAAGGTTACCTCTTCCTGAATTCAAGCTGGTCTACGAACTTGACCACTCTTCCTTCGTGCGGAAAAAACATTACTCTAAAGAGTGAGGAGACAATCGCTCCCATGCAATAAATATAGTCTCATCCAAGGAGTAGATTATAATCCAGGGGTCCTTGAACTACCATTACGTTCATTTGAACGATTTTCCTTTTCAATGTTATGGGCACATTGGGAAGGATCCCTAATGGTCGACTGGTTCCTTTGTCAAAGCCTGTTAGATTTATCATCTCAGGCAAAAGTGATGGCGAACCAAGCAATTTCCAAGCAGTTGAGGAAAGGATACTCACAGAATCCCCTTCATCTATGATGGTACCAGCCATAACCATTCTATATATTTGAACAATGATTCAAAATGGTATACTAGCTGGTAAACGGGGTCTGCCTAGTTGATTCCAGTCGAAGGAGACAACTGGGTTGCTTGGAGGTTTGACCGAATAGACGGCCGGGTATGACTCTGACGAACTTCCTTCCTGCGGTAAAGGAACGGGTAAATTGCCCCTATGTTCATTGGAGTCTGTGCTTATGAAAAGAATTTGGACGGTGTCATCCTTGTTCTCTTCGGTGACTGTATCATCTGAAGATGGAACCTCTGAAGGGAAGACCAGGTCAATTGCCGCCTCGACCTTTTGACTTTCGTCTGGTATGGGTTCAAATGGTTTTTCTTCAATGATAGATGCTTCAGCCAACCACCTAAGCGGGCCAGTTGGATTTTCAACTAGTGACGGACTCGGCAAGAGTTTCTTATATCCAGGAGGAAGTCGTAACGGTGAAATCGGATGATCGTCCAAAACTCTTTTAGCCTCGTCTAAGAAGGGACAACGGTGGACGGCGTGATCGCCCTCGCACAGTTTACAAGGAAATCTATATTTTCCTTTTTGTCCTAGGGCTTTACTTTCACTAGTCGACGGTGTGTTTTCAACATGATCACCAGAGGTTGACGACACCGGGATGTGCAAACGAGGAGACCAGTCCGTTAAGATCCGAGGGCTGCAAGGACAATCTCTATGATAGTGGTCCCATTTGCAAATGAAACATGGCGATTTAGGCCTGGTCGGTGCAGTGTGTGGATTTTCGCTAGACGATGCTCGATTGCCCCCATTCGCTTTTGGCTCCTTCTTCTTCTTCTCTTTCTTCTTCTTTTCCTTCTTCTTCTCAGGTACTTGACTTTTGGCTTTACCAGCCCCATCAAGCGAAGTGGAAGGAGGAGAGGAAGAATTAGAGGAAGTAGAAGGTTGGTGGGTAACTCTGGACTCGTCTAATTGTTGATTCAATTGTTTAGGAATTGCGGTGTTCTAAACGACAGAGGTCGAGAAGAGCCATACAGGCAAGCCGATTGTTAGTCCTGGAAGTGACAATGTGGCCATATGGCATGCACCAACATCTCCCCAAGGGAAGAAGGGACTAGGATTTCCTCCAAGGGGAATTCCTTGGTTGGTGGACTCCGTTTTCTCAACCCAAGATGAACGTAGGAAAGGGTAATGAATATTCCGTTTAAAATAAATTTTAGACGCTTTGACACAACTTGTTTTTTCAATTTTTAAGAGTCGAGAAAAAAAAAAGATGACTCTAGTCTCCTTCGATTTTTAATGAGCCTGAAGTGACAAGTGCTCAGATGGACCTTTTCTGTTAAAGAGTCTGAAAAGGAACAAAAGGGACTGCTCTGGAAATCTAGGTAGAGGGATTACCAAACCAATCGCAAAACTGGAGAATAATTTTTACGGTACGGCAGTCAATCTTCCTGAATGCTATGTTCAGTGCATTGCGATCGATAGGGCGGCAGACACGGCTTCCTATGGATAAAGGGTTAAGCCTATTGGGGTCTCCCAAAATATACTCGACGGTACATGGGAGCACAAGTCCGTACTGGCACTTATCGTCTCAAAGTGGAGGAATCACCCAACCATCAGTGAGAACAACAGTTACCAGGCTTTACGACGTCGGAATACATCTCTACCCTAGACTTCTAAATGTTGTGCGTTAAGTTCCAAAGCGTTGTTAGATTCATTGAATTTATTTTATTGTTGATCTTGTTTATGAAGTTTGCCTTTCAGGTTCACTGCGAGATGTAGATGTAATTCCTAAAATGCAATCTAAGATGATAAACAATGTTTTTATCTTCTTTGTGCAATGAAAATCCTAGCTACTAAGGAAAGAAAGACAGAATCTTTTCACAAAGAGCAAAGAGCACACTCTAAATGTACTTTCCTAAATCAAACCAATCAGACTGTCTATATGCAAATGCACATGCATGTATTTGTTTTCGACTTTCATAGTATATGAATGATAAGAAGAAAGTTGATGAATAAATCTGAATTTCTTTTCAAGCGAAAAATATCAACAAGTTTTTTTTCGAAATAAAAAATGGAGACGATCACAACACCTTACGATTTTGAAATGAATACTTGTTTTTGACACTAGAAAATTTACAAATTCAGACCAGAAACAATAGTAATAGGATAATCGACCATCAACAACAATCAAACTCTTTCCTATGATCGAAATCGACACTTGCGACAGTTTCAAATTAAAGGACGACAGTACGATTACGCTAGTTTTGCAAAGGAGAATTGAAAATGACTCAAAAAACACACAAAAACATTTACAGTTCTTTTGTACAAAGGAGGCGGAATAATAGAAACGAAAGGGGTTTCAAACAGACATTTACTGATCACAGGTAGCAAAATTCAGGAATAGAACTGGAAAGAATGAATCACAGAAACCAAAACTGTACAAATCCTAGTCTGATCAGCGCACCTGCAACACAGGGAATTTGAAATGCAGCGCACCTTCTCCACTCGGGAAGTGAGCTGAAGTTCAGATTCTATAAACAGTACCTGTGCTGGGCCAGAAACGAGACTCTGTTTGGGTTCTGGGTCACAATTTTCAGTTCAGTTCATGGGTTTTGGCCGAGCAAAAGGTAATCAGTAACTCAACAATCAGGGGTAGATCTAAGGAGGATCTAAGAGCTATCACAAGGGCAATCAGAGAGTTTGTGAATCAGTTGTTTAAATCATAAACAGATCTCGTAGATGGACTGAAGTAGCATTTATCTACTTTGCATTTGCTATGGCAAATGCAGTTAGAATGCTACCTGTAAGTTTATGAAATAGACAACAAGGAAGACAAACAAACAAACTAATTCGTCCCCAGCAGAGTCGCCATTTTGTTACAGGGAAAAGTGTCTACTCAGAACTGCTTATCCCACTAAGGTGTGACTGCTGCCTTAGAAAAGATAGAGTAAAGCTACTTTTGTTTTTCCTTTATGAATTATAGATAGAGAGGAACAAAAAGACCAACCTCTGTCTTGCGCTAATCTCCTGATTTGATTCCTCTCTTCCTTGATAGTCTTTCGCTACTTGTTCCCTTGCACGCCCAGCTTCACAAAGTACCTGTAAGATCACAGTAGCATAGCACTATACAAAGACATGGATCTATAATCATAAACAATCTAGGATCAGATGTAAATTGACCATACAAATGCAGCAAACATCAATGACACAAGAGTATGGAGGAAAAACTTGAATAGCTTTTATTAATAAACAAGAAATAGCCAAGAGGAGTTACAATCAGTTGTTCTGACTTAGCATCAACCTCCCAGTAAGGAAGCCCCTCTTCACCTCATACAAAGCTTAGATCACCCAACAATCTGATGTTTGTCTCAAGAAACCAACAACAATTCCTTACAATATGCAAAATTCCAGCCTCTGGATCTCTGGGATGAGGGATCCATATATAGATATCTGTAATGGAGATGAGTCAGCTTATGATTTGATTAGTGCCTTCCCTATGATAGTTCTTTCTTCCACTTGGAGATTGATGATCTCTTACTCATCCTTGGTCGAATTCAGAGAGGCAAGTGTCACAGGAGAAGTTTCTGGAAGCTTCCATTGCCTCTCCACCTCGTGGAATGACACTGCCATTTGCCATTTCTCGCCCATCGCACCCCATAGAAGGGATTTTTGAAATGAAATGCACCCACACAGTGTACTTAGGTGAGATGCAATGCACTTGGCCAGTGGAGCAGCTGAAATGATCCTGTTTTGACTAATTCTGAGCAGCTTTTCATGGAGAACATCCGGGAGAAGCTGTAATCTGTTGACCTTGTTCCTTTAGGGTTAGAACAACACTTTTAGGGACTTAGGAGCCCTTGGTTTATGGACATTTCATGCTTGGGGTCGTAGTGCCCAAAAATGTCAATAACACTCATAAAAGTCATCATCACCCCCCCATGGAACCCCCTGTGGTGATTAGATGGGTGATGTTTCCACCTTGTTAGGAACATAAATCCAACATGTCTAAAACAAAAAAGCCTCTGAACAATCATGAAGATAATCAGGCTCCACACCGAAAAGTACCGAAGTACCAAAAAACATCTTTTCAATGGGAAAAAAGAGACTCAATTAAGAAAATGAAAAATAACACCTCGTGTATGGAATTTGCAATATACTAGAGTCCCTGAATGGAGGGATAAAATTTTCTATGTATCAATATACATGATATTTTTGGATGATTTGATATTTTTATGGAATTTTCCTCACTGTACTAATTTATAGATTATATTTTTGTTATAATAAATTTAACTATGATTCATGTTGTAGGTAATCAAGGAATTAAAACATGGCACTTTCATGAGGATATAAGGTTATCCTGATAAATTCATAGACTTCCCTACTATGAGCACCTACAATTTGTTGACTTGTTTGATACAATGTAAATCAGGAAGAATGAAACTGAGAAGGAGAGATAAAGAAAAAATTGTCAATATTTGCAATGAAATTAAGAAGGCCAACCATGCATTACAAAGTGTGACTAATTCAAATAGCGATGGAGATGACCAAAACATAAACATGCTTCCATGGTTATTCCAAGAGTAGAAAAGCAAGGATGTTAAAGCTGGCATTGAAAAAATTAACTTTCCAACTGGATTTTCTTCAGACATAAAGAATATCCTAAAAAAGAAATGTGAATTAGGTGGGGTGAAAACTCATGATTGAAATATGTTCATTAAGGTAATTATTTTGGTTTATATATTGATACATTGGTGATACATCTTGTTAATTATTGTTTTCTTTTCTTCTAATTTAGGAAAAAGTAATGATCGATTATTACTTTTGTTATAGTACATTCGGCGTATATCTCTCCCAGAAGAAAGTTAACAACAATGTCAAACAAGTTACATATGAACTTGGAAAATACTTGAGGTAAGTGGAGATTTATTTGCAATATGTAATTTTTCAATAAGTTGTACAACTTCTTTTTGAGTGCATGTGTTTTACTTGTCATCATCTACTATATACATTTTTTGTTGAAACTTTTGATTTTCTTGCTTCATTTTTAGATGGTTGTCATCTAAAGAAATAGATGAAGAATATACACAGTATTGGAAGGAAAAACTTCATCGTCTAATGTATGAAATGGAAAATTAGCTACCTCTTTTTAATGCAGAGGAACACTACCTCATACACCTAGTTGAGGAGATTGAAAATTATGGATCTACACACATAATATCAATGTGGGTGGTTGAGAGGCACTTGAAATCATTGAAGGCTTTTGTCAGAGAAAGAACATGTCTTAAGGGATATATGGTAGATGAATATATGGTATATGAAACCATGATTTATATTCATCAATATAGTCCTACAATAGGAAAAATTATTAATGTATTGGATTGCATTTGGGATGTCATCTCCATGAACAATTTTCAAGGGAAGAACCTATTGGGGAAAGGTAGAATGAGGAGAGCAAGATGTAAGTAGATAGCAGATATTTATAGTGCATTTTACATTTTTGTTTTTATGTATATTGTACTTTTTCTCTTCTTCCTACATAATCCATTACTATGAAGGTATAACATGCTAACTAATTATATATATGTGAATTGTTTTATTTTAATTCATTTGTTCAAGAAAGGGATGTAATACATTTATACATTGTGAACAATCTTGATTGGATAAAGGTATGGATTGAACAATGAAAACAAGCTAATAATGGTAGGTTATCATAGTTTGGTGTGTCTACATTGGTTAAATAAACTCAATGCATTGGAGATACCAATGTTAAACATAGGGAAATTGATTTAGCATATGGTTTAAAATATTGTCAGAAAATCATATTGACCCACACTATTTAATTTTTCTTTACAATCATATCGATCCATATGGTGTTTTTTTTCTTAATTTGTAAATTTTACAAGTATAAATATGCTGATAAACTGGAAATGAATTTTTTATGTGTTTGACATATTTAAGTTGAAACATGAAAACAAAATGTGGTGTGATGGCCGCAAATTTCACATTAAAAGTTGGGATGAAAAGATGAAAACTTCTGAAAGTGGGATAGCTACAGTTTTTTAGGTTATCAATCTTTCCTCTAGAGGTGACAGATATCCATAAGTCTTCGACAATCAATACTATGGGTATATGCGTGACATATTTGAATATGACTCTAAATCCTTCAAGTTAGTTGTGTTCCATGTCGAATGGTTCAGGCTATGAATCCATGAACATGACCCCAATATAATTATTATCGAGCATTCTAATGAATTTATGAGGGTTGATACAAGGAACATCGAGCCACGATCAAAGTCATATGTTATTCTAGGCCAATGTGAATAGGTATCTTACATAGACATTCCATGTAAAGAGGTTTTCTCATAGGTTACTAGATATGATCCTAGAGGAAGGCCTGTAAAGTATAATGTAAAATAAGAATATGAAATTGAAGAAGAAGATGATGTAGAGGAGCAGGGCATTCATGCAGTGTCAGAAGAAAACATCGAAGAACATCAAGGAATATTTGTTAATCAAGAAAATTTTAACTTAGATGAAATGGATGATATTGACATTGTGTCATACAAAGAAATTGAAGAAGTTGAGCCAAATGTAGAAGACCATGTTTGAGAAGATGATATAGATGATGAGGATGACGTTGATATGTTGAATCCTTTGAACGTGAATTTTGAACTTGATGATACATATGATGAGTTTGATATGAAAGAAGATTAATGATATTAAAATGTTGAAAAGTAGGAGGTATGTATTTATACTTTTTTAGTTGATTTTATCTCTTTTGTTGACCTTAAGTTTGTATTTTCCTAGTTTTTAGGTTTCAATGTTACTATGTTTCTTTCAAATATATTATAGTAGATAGATTCACTATTGGGGAATTGAGAGTGAAGGGAGGGGGGGAGGGACCATATGATCTTCCACCTTGACGTGGTTGGCCTTGTTCAATAGAGAATATGCTATTCTTGGAAAAAAGAGAAACTCATTTATGTTTATATGATAATTTCCAATTTTAATTTTGGTTCATCTAATGATTTCCAAGGTTTTCATGTTACTAATTATTAGTCAAAATTATGCTTCAACCTCACATAGAGTGACCTGAGAATGCATCCTCTCTTTTCAAAAACTAGAAGGCCTAAGGAGTAGCTAAGGCTTGGCTGCACAACAACAATTTGGGACTAAGGCCCACTGTCACCACAGTCTAAGTCCCCTACTCTACTTAGATTTTTAAGGATGGGAGGAGTCTTAGTATTCATTACATGTGATAGGTGAGTCTTGGCAAATTTTTAAAGTAGGGAAAGGATATTTCATTTGGTGGAAAGATAAAATAAAGGATCAAGCCATGGGAATAGGCTTGGAATCTTTCCATGAAATACCCCTTCATATTTAAGCTACGTGAGACCTACGGTCGAGGTACAAGTCATGGGGTAGGTATGCTCGAGGTCAAGGTAATGAGAGAAAAGGTTTCTAGGATGATATGCTTCATGAATGTAATGATCCAAAACCTTCAAATAATTCCCTAAGTTTAAGGAATACCTTCTAGGTTCTCAAGTAGGTACAATAGATAGGAAATCAAATATCTCAAAATCTTTGTCATCATGTTGAGCCTCGATAAATCATGGGCTGTTAAATATCATGACAGGTAACATCAACGTTCCCATAAGGGGAACTCATAATGATTTTTATAAAATCAACTAAACTAATGTTTAGGTGTTAAAAGTTGGTTTATAATTGATTGATTATGCAACATAGTACTTAAAAATGATAATAGTTATTTTTATTGATGAGATAGTGATTTGTGTTGATTGATAAATTGGTTGCTCTACTACTAGGAGGCATCACTATTATTTTCATTATCATCATCATCATCTGAAAGTGTTATCATTTGATTGTATAATTTATTTCTTTTCACTGTATATCCTTTTCAAGTTTCACTAAATTGATTGTCTAAATGGGTGACACGATGGGAAAATAGAATAAGTGAAGTGAACTAAGGGAATCGTGGACATGTGTCCCAGGAATTCCCACACAAAGGTGGCATTCCCAGGTGCCCAGTGGTGACTTGCACTACATGATGATAGGTAGACAAGTTGGGCACATCAGGTGGACTAGGTGAGTTGGGTGACTGGCTAACCGAACGACACAGCGGACAGGAAAACATGTCAAATTATTAAGGAAATATTTGCGAGTGGTTGGGTGAACCATGACATATAAGCAAAGTAACCGATAGGAAAATTCATAGTGTGATGTGCACGATACGGTAAACGCTTATGACCTAGGCACACTCACACAATTTTGGGGTTCTCATGCACCGATAGGAGTGTTGTGGGTGGGAACACATGGTTCCATCATGGAAGGGGTGCCCATGCGATGAGTTGGTGGGTCGATGTGACTTGGTATGGGGTACCCAGACAAAATAAGTAAGTTCGTCCAAACACTTGAATTGTCATCAATGAATTTTAATACTTGGGCTAGAAGACATATAAGTAGATTACAATCAAACTTGGAGAGGGTATCACCGAAAATAATAAATATGTGAGTTTTTACAGTATTGTAGAACTACAGGAACAGATGCACATCACCGAAAGGAGAATGTAACTAAGGTAGGTCATATAAAGAGGTGTGGCTTGCCTAAGCGAGCCTACTTTCTGGATAGAGTTTGAAGGTGATTTTTATGAAGTGTTTGGGGCACTAAGTGTTGGGATACTACTGTGAAAGGTGCCAACGTTTGGTTGGGAATGTGCTAGGTTGTGGAATTTGACATCTGGGAAAGTTTGCTAGGCAGGGCCAACAATTGCCACTCCTTGTAACTTTCTAAACTTTAGAAGCACATAGGTTTATTATTGGCTAGCCCATTATAAATAGTTATAATATATTTTGATGTTTAATGACATAAATTAAGGGGAGAAGTTGTTTTGAAATTTTTTCCCTCCTATCACATATACTTTTATTTGTATTATTCTATTTCATTGCTTTACGATATCACATACTTTTTTATTTCCTATACTTGTATCGAAGTTACGATATTACATATTTGTATAACTATTGAATGAAGTAATTAAAAATGTTGAACTTAAATTGGAAAAGTGACTAAGTATTGAAGTGTCAAGGAGTTATACATAGTCTTTGTTAGAGAAGTTGTATAATATTAAATATTGTCAATACTGCACTACAATCACGCTGCTATTAATGGCTAAAGTATTCATGTGGGAAAGACTCATTATTCATCTAAAATATCCATTTATTCAGTGCTTACCATGTTATACCTTTATACCTCTTCTTACTTCATAACTAATCTATTCATGGTGGTTATATCCCTCCTAGATGTGAATTTTAAGTAACAATGCTCATATGTGTGGGTTAAATGAATTATAAATTGTTCTTGAGACTAATTTTTTTTTTTTTTTTTTTATGACTATAGGTTTTTATCTACTTATCTATACTATGATTAAGGACCGAAGACTCATTTGAAGCACTAAAAATAAAAATACTTAAATATAGATATAGAAAATGGGGCTTTACTTTCAATCATCATCCATGTCATTGTCATCATCGTCATCATTAGTGTCATCATCATGATCATTAATCCCATCATTGTCATGTTTGTCATCATTTTGAGCCTCTATAATCGTGTGCTCTTATATATCATGGAAAGTAACAAAAAATTCCCATAAGGGGGTCTCATAATGATTTACATAAACTGACTAAATTAATGTTTAGGTTATCCAAATGGTATTTATCCACTCCTTGAATCTAGCCATGGTATTGTAAGTGGAATCCAACCATCATATTCATCCGCCCATGGTATTTATCCACCCATGGAAATTACCCATGGTATTGTAAGTTGCATCCACCCATGGTATTGTGAATGCGATCCACCCATGGTGTTCAATCACCCATGGTATATACCCAACCATGGAATTTATCTATAGTACTATAACTAAAAAAAAATACTATAAGTAACATGTTGCATTTCGTCAAAGGACATATTGTCTACCACAATGTAGATTTTATAGTTATTATTTGTTAAACAAAAAAAAAGTTTTTTTTTTGTTTTGTTTACTATGTGTTCTCATTTTCTTCTCCCATTTTAACTTTTTAGATCTTGGGGGCATTCCCCCAAGATCTGGATTAGTGTTATGATATTCAAGTTACAACTCCATGGGAATGAGGGTTTGAAGCATATTCTAGTTTCAAAGTTTTGGATAAATCTTTAGAAAAATTTATGCAAGTTATATGACCTCCATAAAACATTCTATAAGGTTCCAAATATCGCATTTGAAATATCTTTCATTATCTCAAATGGGTCTTTTACAAAATTTGATTTCGTTTCCCGGTTTGAGAGATATGAGCGTTTGAAGTTACATATGTCTAAACTATTGTGTTCCCATGCATCTAATAAGTTTTTGGAATCATTTTCTCACCCCACAGGTCATCAAATTTCAAGTATATTATATCAATGGAAATATCCCTTCGATAGCTCAAATGGGTATTTAACAAAATTTGATTTCATCACGTGTAGGAGAAGTTATCAGCAAAGTCATAGAAAATGGTCTACAATGTGACATAAGCCTTTACAACATCTCATTTGATCGGAGAGTATACAACACCGATGACCACTTTTGTTACAAGTTTGCAACACATTTATAGTTTCGGTACATCTCTACTATGGCTTGGTTCTATACCCCACCCATAAACCATGAGTTTTTATATCTAGAGCAGCATTCAAAGTAGGTTCCTTCTAGAGACATGCCCTCCCACCCCACTTTAGTAGGCACCTAGTTCACATTCATTAGTTTTAGCAAAGAAACATCCAACTTCGATTAATTTGGAGACATACCCTCCCACCCTAGGCTATGTAGGCATGTTCTACTTCATCAACAATGAACATCATGGTTATGGGTCAAATACACAAAATCCTTGTCATCGAAGTCCATTTTCTAGGTTGGAAATTGTTAGTATCACAGTTGCTACCAAGAATTACAAGGTATATCTATCCCTGATTGTTATATTTTCATTGTTATGGATCATCCACAAACTCACACTTCATTGAAGTCCATTTTCTTGGCCACACACTATCAGTATCACAGTTGGTCACAAGCATTACACAGTATCTCTATCCCTAGATCTTTGTTCATCACTGTTATGGGTTGACCACACAAAAACTATTCTCTTCAGTGGCTCTTCATATTCAACAAAGGCTTCTTATGAGGGAGCTTCATGCAATGGGGACCATTGCTTCTTAAGGAGGGAGGAATGATCTAAATGGAAAGTGGCATCCACCCATGGTATTCATTGACCCATGGTATTTATCGACTCATGGAATCTACCGACGGTATTGTAAGTCACATCCATTCATGGTATTCATCCATGCATGTTATTTATCCACCTATGGAATTTACCCACGACATTGTAAGTGGAATCCACCAATGGTATTCATTCACCATGCATGGTATTTACCCATGGTATTATAAGTGAGATCCACGCACAATATTCAATTACCCATAGTATCTACCCACCCATGGAATTTAGATGTGGTATTATAGCTAAAAAAGGCTATAAGTAACACATTGAATTTTGTTAAAGGATAGATTATCCACCACAATGTAGCTTTTATAGTTATTATCTATTTAACAACAAAAAAAAATTCTTTATCGTTTTGTTTACTGTGTGTTCTCATTTTCTTCTGACATTTCAAGTTTTTAGATCTTGGGGCCCTTGCCCCCAGATCTAGATCATTAGGTGTTAAAAGAAAGATTCAAAATTAATTAATTATACATCATGGTATTAGAAAATGGTAATATTTGTTTTCATTGATGGGATAATGATTTGTATTGACTAATATATTTGTTGCTCTACTACTAAGAGGTGTCATGATTATTTTCATTGCCATCATTATCATCTGAATGTGTTATCAATTGGTTGTATAATTTACTTTTTTGCACTATCTATTCTTTCCATGTTTCGATGAATTGATTTCCAAAGGGATGCATAAGTCTCTTGAGTTAGTCATGATGTGACCTGAGAATGGGGCCAATGTTCAAATTTTTTTAGTTTGTTCTCATATGCATTGAAATTTGAGTTGGTTATGGTAGATGCATGCATTGACAATATGGTATGGTTTTGAGACTCAAATATGAAAGATAGGTTATTGCAATTTATTTATTTCACTACCGCCAAGAATGTTTAGTAAAGGAAAAGATAATGTTTTCTTTATTTCACTACTTGTAGGAATGCTTACAGAAGGAAAATAAAATATTTTCTTTCGTTGAAGATATATTCAAGAAATATTGGTAAGGTTTGAAAAGAAGGTAGGAGATTATTTTTTAAAATAATTGAAATATTTTAATGTAAGATTGATTGCTTGTTAAAATAATTGGAAAACATTTTCTTTTGTTGAAATATGTAATCTGGAGGACATGATGACAATGATCCTAATTGGCTTAATGATGACGAGTTGTTCATTTCTCCTAACCCAATTGTAACAATCAATAAACTTGTGGCTAGAAAAAACAAACAAATTGTCTTTTGAATCATATTAGAAATAAAAGTCCTCAGATTAAAGGTAGGATCAACATGTTGAACCAACATCTTTAGAGACATCAGGTTATAGCCCTATTTTAAAGTGATTTTTTTAATTTCATAAGTTCAATTATGAATGTTTTTTTTTTTTTTCTTACTTTTACATAACCTAATCGAAAACACATTTTCTTTCTTATATAAGATTTTTTGACAGAGATCACACCACAACATTCAGACACCAGGAGCCCACTTTCAATGGCAGAGAGTGTCATACAGGAGGATCCTCTACTAGAAGAGGAGCATAGGAAAGCCATTCCAATAGGCTAACTAGTGCATGAGATAAATAAAATCTAATGCTCTTTATATTAATGAATTATTGTAATAATAATAACAAAAAATATTAATTTAACGTTAGTTCTTGTTACAACTAATGATCAACACCTATTGGAGAAGCCTCAATGATGTCATGAGTACATGACTAGGCCGTAAAAAAAGAAGAAAAAAAATGATTGTACTAGTTATACCATTAGAAGCATCATGTACCATATTATGAAAACTATTGGTTGATAATAGGTGTCTTATAAAACTCCTAATTACCCCACATTAATCATCAACCCGGGCAAGTCCTTTTATTTCAAGAGTGTACACAATATGTGCATGCTATGAATTCAGAGAGTAATGTTTCTTAAAATGAAGTATAGATATTTAGTACAAGAACAAACAGAAGCATCTAATAAACTCAAATTACAATCATTAAAGGAAATATGACAGTTAAGCTTCAAACTGAATTCTGAATTGAAATCATAATCAAATATCACACAAGCAATTTAATCAACAATAACATCAGCCGAGAGCATAGTAGCAATAACTTATCTCTTCCTAGTTGATTCAATCTAAATCATACTCAATATCTACGAAGCAATCCAGATGGAAATGATATCAATCTGAGAGTTCAATAGCAATAACCAAACTCTTTACAATTGATTAAATCAATCCGAATAATTAACTAAGTAACTTAATATGCAATGAATGTAAACTAAATCAAACGATAGTGCTATAAATCAAATAAAGCAAAGATATTCCTTCAATTCAGAAAAACAGTAAAAAGCGCATAAGATGGGAAAAATAACAAATTAATCAAACTTGTTGAAATCAGAAAGATGTAATACAGAGAAGCAATTTAATCCACCAGAGGTCAGGTCCTTAGCCACCAGTGAATGCTATTGACCTACTTGAGATAAGGAAAATGAACAGAAACCTAAAACTATATATTAATCATTGAACTTGAGTAACATTACAATATTATCGCATTCTCTCGACAACATGAGTCTGTAAATTAAAATTATAGTTTGAAATAACAAGGATTCCTCCCTTTTCTTCCTATAATCGTCTTCTTTTATAATCGAAAAGGGTAAAAGATAAATGCAATCCCTCAGGATCTGTTGGTCCTGACGGATTCACAACTGATTACTAACTTCAAACACCTTTCCTTTTCCTCACTGATCCTCCAAATTCACCCTCAACCTTGTCTGCAATTGACGCATTCTGCCCTCCATTTGTTGTTTTATGTCGTTCCATAATTATAGAAAAACAACTGTTCCTTTCGTCATTTTTCTGCATAAAGAAGAGTAAAAGTCAGTTACTATGGCTAAATCTTAACTGCGAGTAGTTTAGTTGTTTTTTATCATAATTAATAAATATATTAACGCATTAAGATATGAAAAGATAAGAAATAAGGAAAAAGGTGATGAAATTAATGGTAAATACATACCCATTTCGTGACTTAACATACTCCCCTGCTTACTCTGTTTCATGTCCCCATGAAAAGTAAGCAATTCTGATGCAGTGTAGTTAAAGAGTAGGTTGGAGAAGGAGCATAAAAAATTGGTCTAAAACCATGATGTTGAGCCAAGAGCACAAACGCAGGCCCTTCCTTTCCTTCAGGAAATTCATAGATAGCCCGATAACCTTTAGGAGGATACCAAATGATGGGGCTATGAAACCGACATCCTAACCAATAAGGTCCTCCTCTCAAAATAAGGTTGCTCTAGGTGTCAAAATGGGCCGCAGCTGCTTTGAAATTCCTCTAATTAAATGGATTCCTATCCTGCACACTATTAGTGGAGACCATCCACCTGAGCTTGGATGCAGCCAAAGAGCTTTCTTGAATGGAGTGAAAATATGATACTCTTCTCTGTACAATCTCCTTATGAATAGGCCCTAAAATTTTAATCACCCCTTCCCTTGTCATCAGACTCTTATGGTTGGCAAGCATTTGCAAAGGGTGCTTGGGTTCACTTCTTACCCAAAGATCCAATCCATGTTCTTGTATTTGGAATGCGTTATGAGCTTTAAACCATTTAAGTTGGTTAACTGCAAATGAGATAAAGGCCTGAAATTGAACATCTTCCACAAAAGGGTTAGGGTTCTTTTCCACCTCGTTCTCTAATGCAAAATTGAGTAGGTAAAATTTACAAAGAAGCCTTTGAACCTTTACACCATGTTGTTTGCAGCAATTTATAAAATCTTCAATTATTTTTAATTCAATTGGTTTTCCAGCTCTCATGGCTTTAATTTTCAACAACAAGTATCGTTCTAACAAAAACAAGGCAGAATTGGTGGTAGGAGATCTGCACGTCAAGAAATTTGTATATAATGAGTAGATGGTGTCTGTCCGACCTATGACCCTATCTAGTTTGAGCTTGATTGTGTCTATTTTCTCCTCTGCCTTTCTGCATCTATCGAAAGTCTCACTCTCTATTGCATTCATTTCCTGAAGCTGTCTCTGCAACTCTTGATATCTCTACTGGTTTCTTCTTCAAGCCATTCTAACACGAGTGGAGCTTGCGCTAATTCTTCTTGAAGATTCAGTATGATGGGGTCATTGTGTGTCATGAAATTTTTGTCTTGTAAGCTTGTCTGAGTGCTTATGCTATGAGAAAGGACGTTTTCTTTCTGAATTTCTTCATTATGGGAGGTCCAAACCTCCATATGAGTAGCCATGCTATAAGAGGGTACATCCTCTGTCTGAATAGCTACGTCTACTAGAATTGCATGTTGTTCTTCTTGAGTGATAAATGGTTGGGTAGGTATGGGCTCGGTTTGGGTCCCTATAGCCCTACCTTCATATAACTCTGTTTGTACGGCCACATTTACTATCTTTCGGGTATTGTTCGGAACCTTTCCCACTGTAATTTCTTTTATTTTTCTTCTAAGTCTTTTTACCATTTTGCAAAGCTTCTACTGTTATTTTCTTAGCTTTTTCAATTTGGCTCTATACCTTTTCAGAGGAGGGACTGTTCCGCTGGCAGTCTCGTTAATGGCTTCTGCTTCTAAAGAGCCTAGTTGCTCCCCCTTGGCTCTGTTCTAATAAGACCGTGTCTCCAGATTGATTATCCACTTCCCGAATTATCTCTATCTCGACTTCTTCTTCTTGGCCTATGTTTTCTATGCTTAAGCCTACCTGGTTGGTTTCCACTGGGAGCATGTCACCAGATTGGTTCTCTTCTTCTTGAGTGGCCTCTACATCTATTTCTACTTAGCGGCTTACATATTTTGAGGAAGATAGAATTCTAGTATGGCCATAATTCCTAGGAGATCGGGTTTCTCCCAAGTTAAGATTGAGCAGTCCTTCAGATTGCATGTAGAAATTCATGTTGGCCAGGACCTGGGCCATCTAAAAATCATGCAACAAATCACCTTGGGGACTCATATTTGGTGTTGAGGGAAGTCCCAATTCATTTCTTTGTTCATCTCTAGAATTCTCTATTCCTTCCTCAGGTTCTGATTCAGGGTTATCCTATACTTCTAACTCTTGCTACAAGTATTGTTCACTTACTGGGCTAAATAATTTTACAGGCTGACTAGCGTTGCCTTGAGGATTTGCAGACACTCCCTATCTTGAAATCAATCTTGTGGATCGCTTGTGCTTGTGAGGTATGCTCCCTGAAAGGGCAATCCTCTTTCTTTTTGGAACAGGGTTAGGTCCTGGCAGGGCTATACCTCCTTCGAGGGCTAATATTAGATCATCCCAAGTTGATTGTTGTTGGGCAAGGTTATAACTAATTATTAACCTGATCAGACAATGATGGCTAACTATTGTTTCTATATGTTGGGACCATCTCAGCCTCTTGGCAGTGTCATGCAATAATGAATTCAACAATGCAGGTAAATTAACAAAGCATTTTCATTTTAGAATTGCTAAAAGTTTGAGTTTTCGTGGCCTTACCACATCTTTACGCCCATCATAGGTAATATAATTCTAGATGATTTGTACCAATTCTCCCCATGGCTCTCCAAGAGAAGATGGTCGAACTCCTTTGCCCTTATTAATTAGCTCCTGCCCTTCATCAGTAAAAGCCTTGATAGCATCCTAGAGCTTCAATCACTTACTAGGGCATACCGGTCCTTCTGCCAGCAACCCTAATACTTCTGCTATCACAACATCTGGTACAGTGCTTTTCCTACTTCTTACCATAGATTGTCCATTATGTAGATTCCATAAAAATTCGATGGAAAATTCCTCGTTGGGGGGTTGAAATCTCGTAAAGTATGTTATCCATCCTGCATGAGCTAGAATTTCCCTGGCTTCATCAGAGACAGCCAGTGTTAAAGGTTCTCGGCGCATTGTTCTTCCTCCCATGGTGCTTGAATTTTGCAAATGATTAGTGTAGCGGAGATAGCATAGCAACGAAGAGAACTGAGTGATGGAACAACCAATGGTTGTAATGGCTCTATCAAGTGATACTTTATAAGAATAAATACCATTATCGAGGACTGTTATAATGCCACATGCTCTATGATCATGGGATGTCGTATTGTTCTGCAACATCATATGAAAAGATGATAGTGCATGTATAAGCATACAGGAAGTCCTCGCCCCCCTTCGAAACAATAGGTCACCTACGACCAAATGAATGAAAGGATAGCACGCTGGTGGCGAAGTATAGGGGTGATGTATTGGGTAATGAAAGTGGTAAGGTATGCATATTAATGAAAGGATCATAAAGATTATTGGAGTGATGAAAACAAGGCGTTTAATGAGAATTATCCATAAGTGATAAGATGCCGTGAGGTGATGCGATAAAGAAAAAGGACAACATACATCAGAAAAATGCTTTACTGCCTTTATTCCACTTAACTATTCTGATTGATTAAAAATATTAACTCATGCATAAAGGTTCATGGTAAATTAGGAACATAGTCTCTCCGTAGAAAGATGAAAACATAAGAAGAGGACATTATAATAATTATTGATGTAAAATGAAACTCCAATACCATCAACAAAGTTTCTGTTGCCTGCAGGTGTCTATAGCTTGGATAGAGTTGCTTTCTAACCCTTTGGAACCATGGTCCTCTATGTATAAATGGGGAAGTGCATTATGATATCTAGAGTAGAGACCAATGTGCTGGCATGGTAACCAGATGAACACATTGCCATTCACTGGGAAGTAGCGAAAAGTGGTCAGCCCGGCTCGTAATGAGACCTCCTGTTCGAAGGAATTTATTTCTTGATGCATCCATTGGATCATATCCCTGGTGTGGTGGCCATAGTGGGAATGCCACTTCGCTACATCCTTGTGATCATGGTAGGTTGGCTTATGATGAGATCCCCTATCCTCCATTTGTGGAAAAAAGAAATCATACAATTGTTAGTGAATATATATACAATTTTTTTTTAACACTTCCCATTTATATATAGAGGGTGGCTCAGCACTCCTTAAGAGTACGAATGGCAAAAGAAGTTTGAACATATCAATAGAAAAAAGTATGCCCATAATCTTATTGATAATAAACATAGAGAGTTATTGCGAACAGAGGAGAACCATCATGGTATAGATAATCAATCAGTTTGATTTATAGAGGAAATGAGGACAATGAAGTGACATAGATAATTGTGTCCTTTATTTTTCGATCAATACAAAGCAATCTTGTTAAAGATGATAATATCCAAGATATTTGCCTATTCAAGTAAACTCCATACTTGTTGTCCTTAAATATCTACTTGTACTTTTGTGCCATAAAAAGGATCATAAAGAGTGAACTGGGATGGTCTAGGGATCATTATGAAGAAAAAGAAAAAGGGTGTTCTCAAAAATGCTCACAATGTGTTGTTCCTTGAAGGGAACAACAAAAGGAAAAACCCACACAAAAAGTGATGTTCCTTATAGGGAACAACAGCTATTTCCTATAGGGAACAACAAAGAAAAATACGCTAAAAAAGTGTTGTTCCTTATAGGGAACAAAAGTTTTTCCCTGTAGGGAACAACAGTTGTTCCCTGTAGGGAATAACAGTTGCTCCCTGTAGGGAACAACAAAGTAAAATACACACAAAAAAGTGTTGTTCCCTATAGGGAACATCAGTTGTTCCCTGTAGGGAACAACAAAGAAAACACACAAAAAAATTTGTTGTTCCTTGTAGGGAACAACAAGAGAATACACACGAAAATTGTTGTTCCCTATAGGGAACAACAAAGAAAAATGCACGCAAAGAGTGTTGTTCCCTGTAGGGAACAACAACTGTTCCTTGTAAGGAATAGGAAAGAAAAATAAACATGAGAAGTGTTGTTTCCTATAGGGAACAACAGTTGTTCCCTGTAGGGAACAACAAAAGAAATTCTCATGAAACGTGTTGTTCCTTATAGGGAACAACAAAGGAAAATATACATGCAAAAGTGTTGTTCCCTATAGGGAACAACAGTTGTTCCTTGTAGGGAACAACAAAAGAAATACTTGCAAAAAAGTGTTGTTCCCTAGAGGGAACAACTGCTATTCACTGAAAGGAACAGCACAGGGAAATGGACACGAAAAAGTGTTGCTCCCTGTAGGGAACAACAAAGGAAGATACACACGAAAGAGTGTTGTTCCCTGTAGGGAACAACAAAGAAAAATAGGAAAAAAACTAATAAACAATCTACTGTTCTAAGAAAATCCAATAAAATAGAAAGAAAATAGAAAAGAAAATTTATGTACATGTTTCAAAAAATAAATTCTTTACTAGACTGGTGTTGTCAAAGAGTTGCCCTCTTCAGCGAGAATTTGTATCATAAAGTCTTTACGTATCTATTGGCAAAAGGATTCCCTTGTAAGCAGTTTATGATAGAGGCATAATCGATGTCCATTTGCTTTAAAAGAGTAGCTAGACCCATTAATGGTCGCTAATGTAAAGGTGCCATTATCACGCACCTCTATTATCTCGTAGGGACCTAACCATCTAGTCTGGAGTTTTCCCGAGAAATCTTGGAACCTAGAATCATATAGAAGTTCCCAATCACCATCATCGAATATATTTTTCTTGATGAGTGCAACATGCCATTTTTCCCTTTGTTGTTGGACCAGTGCAGTGTGCTGAAGAGTTGATAGCTAGATTTCATCCAATTCATTAATTTAATGTAGTCTGTTAACCTGTGCTTCATTCAGATCCAGGCCTACTTCTTGGGCTATCCTCAATGTTTGAATTTCAAATTCTATTGGGAAGACAGGTGCTTTGACAAACACTAGCAGATATGGGGAGTATCCTGTGGTATTCTTCCAAGTCATGCGATATGCCCACAGGGCTTCTAGCAATCGGGTATCCCAGTCATGTCTATGTGAGGGGACTGTTTTTGTTAGTATGGCCTCGATTACTTTGTTGGTACTTTCTACTTGGCGATTTTCCTGCGGGTGGTATGGAGATGTGATTCTGTGTAAGATGTGATGATTTTTTAATGTAGAAACAAGCATATTGCCTACAAATTGTGGCCCTCCATCCGTAATTATTTCTTTGGGCAAGCCATACCTTACGAAAATTTGGAAAAGAAAATGGATTACTATGTCCTCTGTCGCCCTTGGTAATGCTTCTGCCTCCACCCATTTAGTCACGTATTCCATTGCAACCAATATATATGTCTTTTGATTAGATGATGGGTTTATTGGGCCAATGAAATCTAGTGCCCAACATTCAAAAGGTTCGATGACTAACTATGGATGTAGGGGCATCTCGTTAGACTGGCCAGGGCGGCCCATTCTCTGGTAGCTATTGCATGCCTAGACAAATTTCTTGGCGTCCTGAAAAATTGTGGGCCAATAATAGCCCATTTGCAAGACTTTATGTCCAGGCCTGTGGTCTACAAAGTTTCCACCACAAGGTCCAACATGCCAGGCTTTTAATATGTCTTACATTTCATCTTCCCTGACACACCTCTGAATATGCATATCTGCTCCTATGTGAAAGAGGTACCCTCCGATCCAGGAGAACCAAGTGTTGTGTCACACTATTAATTTTCTTTCTTTGGGCGCAGGTACTTGGGTAATCTTCCCACTGCTAGGTAATTCACAACATCAGCGTACCATGGTGCTTTCACAGTTACAACAAATAGGTGCTCATGGGGAAAATGGTCTTCTACTACCACTGCGTCATCTGTCTTTGGCACACATGAGAGGAAGTCTACCACCATATTCTCCTTTCCTGGTCGATCCTTGATTGTTATGTCAAATTCCTGCAAAAGGATTAACCATCGTTTCACTCTTCCATTCATAATAGGTTTATTAGAAAATATTTCATAGTAGAGTGATCAGTATACAAAACCACAAGGTATCCTGCTATAAAGTGTCTCAATTTGTTAATAGCATAGATTATAGCTAGAAACTCGTTCTCGGTCATGGTGTAATTCAACTCAGCAAGAGTTTAATTTTTGTTGATCTAGTATATCGCATAAGGTTTCTTATCTTCTTCTTGGCCGAGAACTGGTCCAATGGCGGTGTCTAATGCATCAGATGAAATCTGAAATGGTAAATCCCAGTTCAGGCCCCGTAGTACTGGGGCTGTTGATACTAGCTGTTTCAACTCTTCAAACGCAATGCCGCATTTATCAGTTGATATAAAATTGATATTTCCTATTAAAGCATATAATGGTGTAGAAATTTTGGAGAATGTCTTTATAAATCTTAGATAATATCCAAAAAATCCCAAAAAACTATGTACCTCAGTTTGAGTGCAGGGGGTAGGTATTAAGAGGATTATCTGAATTTTCATCGGATCTTCCTAAATTCTAGATACGAAGATGTAATGACCAAGGATGAGGCCCTCAGTCATCATCATGTGGCATTTCTCATGGCTTAAGTAGAGCCTGGTTGCAATGCATCTTTGCAGGACTTTCTCCAGCGTCTGTAATGCCGACTCAAAGTCATCTCCATAGGTTATAAAATTGTCCATGTACACCTCGAGTCCCTCGTTTATCAAATCTACAAAAATGTTGAGTATGGCTCTCTGGAATGTGGCAAGTGCGTTGCACATTCTGAAAGGTAATACCCTGTAAGAAAACGTTCTCCAGGGGCAGGTGAAGGTAGTCTTATCTTGATCTTCAGGGCAATTTGGATTTGGTTGTAACCACTAAATCCATCTAAGAAAGACAACAATTTTTTACCTGCCAATGTGTCTAGCACCCGGTCAATGAACGGGAGGTGAGAATGATCTTTTTGTGTTGCTTTATTAAGCTCTCTGTAGTCGAAACATATACACCACTTCCCATTCTTTTTAGGAACCACAACTAATGGAGAAACCCATTTGCTATCAGATATAGGATAAATGAAATTTACATCTAACAGTTTCTGTAGTTCGGCTTTAACAACATCCTTTAGGTGAGAGTTTAATCTTCGTTGAGGTTGATGAATGGGTCTCGCATCTTTCTCAGTATAGATGTGGTGCATACATAATTGGGGGTCAATCGATTTCATATCGGGGTAATCGCAAGCCAAAACCTCTTTATATTTTCTAAGGAGTTGAATAAGCCTCTGTTGCTGGTCATCAGTTAGGTTTTTGTTAACCTTTAGGACTTTCCCTGGTTCAATTTCAATGGGTCTATTGTTATAAACAATTGTTGTTGGTATTGTTTGGTCATTGATATCTTTTAAAGGATCTTCTTAAATTTCGTTATCTAGGGCTGATTCAGTCATGTGACATCTTACATTAGATACGGTAGCTAGGTGGTTAATGTAAGTGTTAATAATGTCATCTTCTATTTGATTCTTAAATTCAAGAGCATCTGCTACAATTAGTGGTGATTGAATATTTTCGGTTAAATATGTTACATGTTGTTTCGTAGTTTTTATTATAGTTAGGCTTGGCTAAGTTGGAGGATATAAAGCTAGGTTCTTCACATTGCTTCCTCTTGCTATAGTTATACTGCCTGTTCGAAAACTTATTTAAGCATCTACGGTCGCTAGCCAAGGTCTTCCAAGTATTAGAGGATGTCTGTCTAGCCGGTTTCTAGGATTAATAATCAAGAAATCGACTAGGTATTCCCAAGAATCTACAGACACCATTACATCCTGTAATGTCCCTTCTGGTTTGACAACTGATCGGTCAGCAAGTTATAGCAAGGTTATAGTTGGATCTAAGGTTGTGATGCCAGGTCTCTGACATGTTGTTGTTGTGAGAATATTAATGGCTACCCCTAGATTGACTAATGCATTGGGGAAAGAACATCCATTTATTTGTATTGTGACTATGCCTGGGTCCTCATATTTGATTGGTGTTTCTTTGCCTGATAATAAATTAAATAAATTTCTGAAAACGTGGATAGTTGGTGTTGCTTTTATTTTCCTCATAGGCTTCTTGGTACACAATTCCTTAATGGTTTTTGCATAGATTGGAATCTCTTGAATAGCCTAGAGGAGGGGTATTTTTACAAAAAGATTTTTTAATTCTCCCAAGAGATCAAAATCAGGATATTCAATTGGGCGAGGTATAATCAATCTTTCTGGGAATCGTGGAGAAGAGGTAATGGTTTTATCATGGCTTTTCTATTTAACTATATTACCTATTTGAGGTGTTTTTTCTACAGGTAGAGGTTCTTCTATTTGTATATTTTTATCTTCCTTTGACTCAATTATCCATCCAGACCTCAATTTGAGTTCATTAAACTCTCCCAACTCAGTTTCTGGATCCAGCCCTTCAATAATTTGTACCGACTGGACTGGTCTATTATTGGGATTTGAGTTGGGCTGGGCTGGGAGTTGTGGTCGTAAGTTGGATTGAGGATTCTGTTATAACGTGTAATGTGCTGGTAGCGTAGGTTGAGGTAGGGGGATTGTTCCTACTGGCTGGTTTGTAGGTCTTTGCTAGTTTGACTACTAGTTTTGGTTTTGTGAAGTGGAGGGTGGCCACTGAGATGGATATGGGTTATTCTGCCAGAATGGTGGAAAGTAAGAGGAATTTGGCCAACTATTATTTGGACTTGATTGATTGGACCAACATGGCATAGAAAATGCTTGTGGAGACCAATTAGGAAAAGGTGGATGGTTCAGCCATGTAGCCCTTCTGTATTGCCAAGAATTATATTGTGAGGGTTGAAAGAATGAACATGGGTCAGTAGGCATACCTGTTTGTCATGCTTGCTATTGGAGATGTTGGTTTAATAGGTAGACTAGTTTTGTTTCTTCCTCTGCCTCTTTGAAGACCACTTTTAATCCTAGAAGCGATGGGCAATCTTCTATGGCATGTTCTTTGGTGCATATGGCAAAGGTCTGTACCCTATCCAATGGAAATTCTTTATGACTATGTTTCTTCCTACATCAAGGGCAAAATATCGCTAGGTTATGTTCTGCTTTGGCCTGCTTCTGCTTGGCTTGCATGATATCTAATTGTGTTGTCATATTTCCCAGGATATCTGTTTTGAAATCTTCCAGCAGGGTTCCAGTTTCAGTACAAGTAATGCTTCCACTAGAGATTTTGATGTCCCTAGTGATCATATCGCATTCAGTTGGTTTTAATCTTGTACTACCCCTCGAGCACTTGATACACAAATTAATAATGTTAGCATAGCATTCTTGATAGATATCACCTTTACCCATAATATTTAATGTCTCTATCCATTGTTCCTTCATCCCCTTAATCAGTATGGTTTTTAGCTCATTATTAGGCAAAGGTAGATTTGTGTAGGGAGACCTTTGGAGGTTATATTGGAAATGCTCCACATACTCTTCCAACGTTTCACTAGGTCTTGCTACCATTTGGAATATCTCATCTTTTCGTTCCTAAGATCTGCAATAATCCTGATATTTTTTAAGGAAATTAGTTTTCATTTGGTCCCAATCATTTATGGTGCCCCCACCTAGTCCCATAAACCAACGCAGGGCTACTCCCTTTAATGTGGAGGGAAACAACTTCAGTTTCTGGGGGTCAGTGGTGTAATCATAACCCCAACATAGGACATCAAATTCAAACAAAAACACATCCAGATCTTCTGACGTGAGTCATTGAAAGGTAGAAATATTTAGTAGAGGGATATCTTTCATGGGTGTGTTGACAGCTATGTCAACAATGGGATACTGTAATGTAGAGGTCTGGGGTGCTTGTGGATTATTGGCCATTTGATCAAAGATATGTCAGTACCCTTCCGGGATTTCTAGACCTAGAGAGTTATCCCTTGGTTATCTAGAATAGGTAGGAATGATCTTAACAGCACTCCCTTGATCCGGGACACTAGGTGTATTTTGTTCAATTATTGCCTGAGGGGATCTCGGTTCCTGTGTTTCCCTTGTTTCTCCTCCTCCTTCATGAATGTTGCAAGAATTCCCTTCTTGTGAGGGAATTGTTCACAAATTTTCAATTTTTTGAAAACTTTGCTCAGTCCCTTCAGTTTTATTGTGGACCTCAGCGTAGGCTATAGATGGTGAGCCTGTGACCCGAAGGGAGACATCAGGTTGTCTGGAAGAAATGGTTTGGGGACCTAGTAATGGTTGAGATTCAGCTTTTCTTAATATGTTGTCGATAAAAGTTGATCGTCTAAGGGTCACCGGTCCCTTAGATTTTTCAGGTTTGGGACGTGGAATTATATTGTTATTTGGTCTTTTCTTCTTAGTCATTCATGCAAAAATTCAAATATTTATTTCTACTTTAAGTTCCTAGCAATTCTGTTGGAAAGCGAGTGGGGGAGTAGGCATTTTACTTGCTCCTTACGTAGGTTCTTACCTTTTGTTTTTAATACCCAGGTCTCTCTCAACAGACAAACATCAAATACCTACTTCACCTTTTTGTAATTGTGTTAAAATGCGGGTGGAGGAGCAAGCACTTTACTTGCTTGTTACGTAGGTTCTTACCTTCTGTTCTCAATACCCAATTCTTTCCCAACAACAATTATCAGACATACATCACTCTTTGTTAGGTGGAAACACTCTCCCCAGCAACAACGCCAAAATGTTGGCTGATAACAGGTGTCTTCTAAAACTCCTAATTACCCCACATTAATCATCAACCCGGGAAAGTCCTTTTATTTCAAGAGTGTACACAATATGTGCATGCTATGAATTTAGAGAGTAATGTTTCTTAAAATGAAGTAAAGATATTTAATACAAGAACAAAAAGGAGCATCTAATAAACTCAAATTACAATCACTAAGGGAAATATGACATCTAAGCTTCAAGACTGAACTCTTTACTGAAATTGTAATCAAATCTCACATAAGAAATTTAATCAACAATAACATCAGCCGAGAGCACAGTAGCAATAACTCATCTCTTCCTAGTTGATTCAATATAAATCATACTCAATCTCTACGAAGTAATCCAGATGGAAATGATATTAATCTGAGAGTTCAATAGCAATAACCAAACTCTTAACAGTTGACTAAATGAATCTGAATAACTATCTAAGTAACTTAATCCACAATGAAAGTAAACTGAATCAAATGACAGTGCTGTAAATCACATAAAGCAAAGATATTCCTTCAATTTAGAAAAATAGTAAAAAGCGCATAAGATGGGAAAATTAACAAATTAATCAAACTTGTTGAAGTCAGAAAGATATAATATAGAGAAATAGTTTAATCCACCAGAGGTAGGGCCCTTAGCTGCCAACTTATGCTGCTGAGCTACTTCAGATAAGGTGAACGAAAAACAACCTCAAATTATATATTAATCATTGAACTTGAATAACATTACAATATGATCGTGTTCTCTCGACATCACGAGTCTATAAATTAAAATTACGGTTGGAAATAACAAGGATTCCTCCCTTTTCTTCCTACAATGGTCTTCTTTTATAATCGGAAAGGGTAAAAGATAAATGTGATCCCTTAGGATTTGTCCATCCTGAGGGATTTGCAATTGATTGCTAACTTCAGACACCTTTTCTTTTTCGCGTGGATCCTCCTTATTCACCCTCAGCCTTGTCTGCAACCAACGCATTCCAGCCTCCATTTGTTGGTTTATGTTGTTCCATCGTTAGGGAACAACAGCTGTTCCTATCGTCATTTTTTGGCATAAAGACGAGTAAAAGTCAATTACTATGGCTAAGTCTTAATTGCGAGTAGTTCAACCATTTTTTATCATAATCAATCAATATATTAATGCATTAAGATATGAAAAAGATAAGAAACAAGGAAAAAGGTGATTAAATGAATGGTAAATACATACCCATTTCGTGACTCAACAAAAACATATTTTTGATGATAAAATTTATTGATATGAAATATTTTGTGGCTCTACGAATGAATTAATGAATGAATGTTTTCTATTTCTTTTTTATGTATCGTAATGTATTCCTTTCAACTATTTCCATATAGTATATAGAATGGGCACTAGGGAACTGTGAGTGATGTGTGGGGGGGATGGTGGGGTGAAAAAAGAGATTCCACATTCATGTGGTTGGCCTTGTTCAGTAGAGAAAAAATTAGGATTTGGATAACCTTGGAGAAAAAAACCCTTGATACAACAAAGCAACAACAAAATCTTTGTTGACTTTGTTACTGCTTCGTCGATTGGATGGAGGTTTTCTCCGAGATGAAACTACTTGAATAATTTATTATCAAAACCAAGAGGATCCCATTCAATTATTTGTTCACTCAGGTCCTTTTAATTATTATTTATTCATGCAATTCAGTTCAATATTTGGTCAAATTTAATATAATTTTGCCTTATTGCTCTGATGAATATGTGTATGACAACTAATATCAATGCATATGTTGAAGTGGAACAACTATCTGAACAAAATAGCTCAAATGGTAAGGGTTTAGGTAAGACAACATTTTTTTTTTATATTTCTGTGTCTTAGATAACTGGGATTTACATAAAGGTTTATGCACATTTTAAGTAAATAATAATCATTAGTGGGAATTTTCTCTAGTCTAGAAGACGATAGGTAGGGAAGTGAGATAATAATAAAGTGGGTTTGTGTATTGTATAAATTATTCTTTCATTATATTGAGATTTTGTTAGATTACTACCAAAATTCTGGAGAGTTTGATTCCCCCCATGCTTATGTATTGTCATGGTGATGTTCTGATTATGTACTACTTGTTTTTATGGTAGATTTATTTCATTTCTATTTATCTTCTTTCATGCATTGTACTTTTAGTTTTGTATGAGATAAAGAGAGAATATCATGGAATGGCCATTAAAATTGTAAAAATATTGTTTACTTGTCCACCGAAGCCTTACCTGGGATTCCTAAAACATTTGCTTGCCAAAGATAACCATGAGGTGAAAGAATCATATCATTAAAAACCATAGGAATCCCTACTAGAAACATTTCCAAAGTTTATGGCATAGGTGCCTGATGGATCTCCAACAACAAATAAATCATATCCAAGACATGCTCTGCATTGTCTTCCCATCATTTTTCCAATCACATTTCCTGTAACCTACCCACACCAGAGTCAAGTAACAATCAAATGAAGGCATTGACATTTTTTTTTATCTTTTATATATATAAACTTTGAATCTGATTTGTTTCAGGAACATATTAATTCATATTTAAAGTCTTCCTATCATGAGAAGGTATCAATCAAGTAGGACATCAAAAAAATCGACCTCAATGAGGTCCTCAAACAATTTCTACAATATCAATATTTTTCTTGTTGTGATATCTTCGGTAGAAAAAAGAACACATATGAAAAAGAAAAAGCCATATATTACTTATGTTCCAACTCTATATATGGTGTATTCTTAGGAATCCTTTTAAGGTGCCCATATGTCTTTACCAAAGAAGATTGTAGCTTGGTTAAACTCTGCATCCTTTCATTCAATATCAATTTCTACAAGATAAATGTCACACATAATTCTTTCAAATTTTTCAACACGCTACATATGATAAATTGAAAGTCACATAAAACCAAGGGCAAACCCTTTTCCAGCCAAAAAAAAAAAACAATCAACGCATCTAATAAAACTTCACACCTCATAAATTACTCAGCCACGTGCTTAGGCTAAAGGTGATGTTGTTTAAATCATCTTTAGGTCATATTTAATGGGATATTCATATGTTACCATCATGTCAATTTGGTGTTAAAAGAAATATATAAATCCAAGTTATTATCAATGAAATTCAAGTATAATTCAGAAAAATAATGTCATTCCAATGTAGCAGTACAACTCACCATAAATGTGATAGTTAAGAAGAATATAGTAGTACAAATGTACTTTAAAATACCTCATGTGTCACAAATGTAGCAGTACAAAGACCATTTTGTACGATATTATTTTGTGCACATATCCATTAGAACTGACTATTCAGGTTATATTGTTTGATAAGTCTATGAATTTTATGTTGAACCATGCTATCTACGTAAAGGAACAAAAGTGAAAATATTTTAGCCATAAGAAATACCCTTATAGCTTTCAATGGAATTCTTGAGAAAGTCTGTAGTTAAATATCCTGAGCCAGAAGAGTGGAGGTGGGAAAGTATCTCTGGAAAACATGGAGTATCTAGTGATCTAGTCATTGGGATAGGCTTCTTTTGCTAAGGGGTGACAGTTGGATATTTGAGTAGTCTATCAGCGGTTGGGAAGATATTCTGAAACCTGATCTCAATGCCCATTTTAAGTCACATTCTGCTGAATGTGTTATTAACTATCTAGGTAAGGTACAAACTACAATGTTGTATCTTTTTAGGCATCTTGTTAATTAGAGAAACAAACTCATGAATTTCAAACTATAATAAAGTTAGGTATTGTTAGGTTAAAAAATTTACATACCTTCTTGACATTGATATGGAACAATAGGTATAAATTTGTGCCATCGGGTATTAACTATTAATAGAGTGAATTGATGCATCAAAAAGCTTCATGTAAAGTCTTTACATGATCTCCCTACCTTAAAGTTGATAATATGGTACTTATTTCCTATGAAACCATAATGGTTGACACACCATACATTTTAATAACTATTATATGCTTTTATTGTTGGATCATATGTTGTATTGTTGTTCTCACACCAGAGTTGTCCTCACTACTGCATAAACACTTGCAGGTAGTAAAAAGAGTTATGTTGGAACACATGGTAATGGTGGTATACCAAAATCTATGTTAAAATGGTTTCCATAGACACCTATTTTAGTCTATTAATGTGTTACCCAACACATAATGTATTACTGCAGCATGTGGAACTATTGACACATAACATAGACTAATGTATATGACCATTATGCTAACACACAGGCATAAAATAGTACTACAGCAAACCGTCTCATGCCAAAGTTGAATGCACCATCGTATTCAAGAATATGTAACCACCATGGTAGCAGTTGCAACCATAAGAAATGTTGTACATCCCTCTATTGGCATGTAAAATTAAAGGTAGTTTGTTGCCTTTTCTTGAGTATGTGACATACATCCCTCACATATCCCCTGCCTTCATAATACTTTGCAATATAGAAGGATGTATCACATGTTAAACAGGGGAATAGAACATGGTTACAAAAAGGATAATTATGTTAACATTCCTGAATGTGCCTCAAGAAGCCTATGCATCTGCCTTCAAAGTAAAACGTTACACTAAACAAAGGTAGTTGGGAGATTGATCAAAACAACACATGCTAGAGTAGATTTGATCAAATAGAAGCCAATTGGCTTATACATGTCATAATGAGGGCACACATAACATAGACTTGTTATCTCAGTCATAACAAGGTGAAAACCTATGGATGAAACTCTCTACAATCCCATTGCAAGAGGAATTTGATGGCAAAGATTACAGGGTTAGGTAAGACATTAATGACTAACCTTTGTGAGGTGTGAAAGTTTGACGAAAACCTTAAATGAGCAACAATAGATCATGTCAATCCAAGAACCGGCCTTATGTGGAGTTTAGGTAAGTGAGGATTATGTTAGAATCTCAAATTGAAATCAATTGGAAACATGTGATAAAGCCCAAGAAGAAACTAGATGACACTTGTCACAATGATATTTTCCATGCTTAGATTTCTTTCACCATCCAATCATGGTGGACTTATGACAATTATGGTTCTCTTGTGGGTGTTCATGGGTTTATTTATTGGTTACTCTTTTTCTTGTGTGTATAAGATGTTCAAGGGCACAAAATGGAAAACAAACACACTGAAGACTGCATTCATCTTCCCTGACATTGCTTTTGGGAATTTTATTTGTCCTCAATGCATTGATCTAGGGTGAAGAGCCCTATGGTGTCGTACCAATTGGGACAATGGCTACTTTGGTATTTTTATGGTTTGTGATATCTATGTCTTTGGTCTTTGTTGGTAGTTACTTTGGCTACAAGAAACCTGTAATTGAAGATCCTGTTAAGACAAATAAAATTCCCAAGTACATTCCAAAGTAGGCATGGTACATGCAACTAGTTTTCTTAGTACTCATTGGAGGCATATTATCCTTTAGTGTAGTTTTCAATGAATTTTCTTCATCTTAACATCTATTTGGATGGATGAATTTTATTACATTTTTTAGTTTCTATTCATTGTCTTTGTCATCATTATTGTTACTTGTGCACATATCACTATTTTCCTTTGCTACTTTTAGTTGTGTAGTGAGGACTACCACTGGTGGTGGAGAGCTTATCTAAATTTAGGCTCGTCTGCACTTTTCCTATTCTTGTATGCTACATTCTACTTCTTCACCAAGATGGAGATTACGAACCTTGACTCTGGTATTATGTACTTCGGATACATTACAATTATCTCATATGCTTTCTTTGTATTGACAAGTACAATTGGCTTCTATGCATGTTTCTGGTCTATACAAACCATTTATGCTTTAGTGAAGATCGACTGAAATTACTTGTTATAGCCAAATTTTCCTCAAGGCTCAAATTTTCATTTGATAAAAATCAAGTGGTAGAATGCTAGATGTTTGTTCTTTGCTCTAGTTTTTAGGAAAATAGAATAGGAATTTGGTTCTGATAGCAAGAGGAGATATCTAAGTGGATATCATGAATATCACATATTGGTTGGGTATCATGAGTTCATCATGTCATATACACATATCGATGTTCAAAGTGTACTGTGTTGGCTAAGATGTTCATAGTGGTAGTGACTCTTGTAATCTTGGTTTGAATGTTTACCTCTATTGCATTTGTAGCAATATTGGTTGCATTAGTAGCAACAAGCCCCACAAAGCGATAGAGTGGATGAATTCTTAATCCCTCTTGATCCAAACTATGTGAGAAAGTATATTCCCATTATTGCCAGCATTAGTGAACATCAACTATCTACTTGGCCTTCATATTTTATGAATATAAATGTGCCTACATATCTAGATCCAACAAGCATCATTGGATGTTTATTGTAGTTGTCAGATGAAAGCTCTTTTTTGTTTCTATACATTGTGACACCGGTATAATTTTCTGGTATCATGGTGTGACTTATGGTAGTGCTAGATCCGACAACTTGTGTTTAATTTTTCATTTCCATTTCTAAAGCTTTTACAGCACTAAAACTATCAATCAAATTCCAGCTCCTTCTCACTTGAAGACAGCGTGTTCCTTCATCTCAATCATGTTCTCATTGGAAATCATTTAAGAGAATGTACTGAGAACCACTGTGAAAAATATGGAGTCCACTAATTCTCCAAAACTACAGGAAGATTGAGTTGCACTGAGTGATGGGAAAGGAAGAGTGAATGTTGTGCAACTTTTATCTAGTAGGCGTAAACATGAAATCCCGTGCTATTTTATTTCGTCTATTGGAAGAAAGGGGCAACTTCTTAGGATTCAGTGGTGTAAGTCGCTAGGGTATAGGCATGTTTCTACACTAGATACAGAAGGAGGATTAAAATAATGGTTGATAGAATGTCAACCAACTTTCCAATAAAGTACTTCGCTCAGAATTTGAAATATGGTTGTTGAGTTTGGGTCCATTTTCAAACGTTGCTACTAAATTTACATGCCTAGTAAACTAGAAACCTATGACGACCATATTAACAACAACAAATAGAATCAGAAAATGAACAAATTTGTTTTCCATTGTTTCAAGCGTCAATGTTGGTATATCCTATGCAGAAACAAAAAGGAAGGTCAAGGGAAACAACTCAAAATTAAAATGACGAGATGAGAAACAAAGCTGCATTCATATAGATAAACAATCTATGAAAAACATTTGTCATTTGTTTCATAAAGCATTCAATCAATCAATGTCTAAATGGATGTTGATACATTCATTGAGTGGATAGTATTTTCATAATTGCAAATTGAATTGAAAATAAATACTTGGAAATACAATAATAGAATCTTCACTTTATTACTATAAATAACACAACTGGAAGATTGTTATAAATGTAGGAATTCATGGAAAATTAATGCCACCAAAGTACATTAATTTCTAAGACAATAGAGACCCTTCATACCTAAGGTGACTAACCTCCTCAAGACACCTCATCTTCCTTTCTCTTCTTGGAAAGTAGTTACACTAACTTAGAATGCAAAATGGGATAAAGGACAAAATTGAAGACTTTGCAAAGAGTTCAAATTTTGAAACCTGTAGGTTGAATTTCTCTAATGCCCAAGGGGCCACTATATTCACAAAATATCCGAGAGTGCACTAGAAGATCTACCTCCCTTTTTGCAGAATTTGTATCCTAGTTTTTTCATGTTTTCTTATTTAATCAAAAACTTTTTCCCAATTGGAAAATAATTCAACTTCATAGACACAATATAGAGTTCAAGGGGACATAATGGGAAACAAACACGTTGAAGGCTTTGTTGATCATCAGCGGCATTGTTTTTTGGCATTTTCCTTGTCCTCAATGCACTGATCTAGGGTGAAGAGCGCTCTGGTTTTGTACCAATTGGGACAATGGATACTTTGGTATTTTTATGGTTTGTGGTATCTGTGTCTTTGGTCTTTGTTGGTAGTTACTTTGGCTATAAGAAACTTGTAATTGAAGATATTGTTAAGACAAATAAAATTCCCAAGTAGATTCTAGAGTAGGCATGGTACATGAGACCAGTTTTCTCGGTACTCATTTGAGGCATATTACCCTTTTGTGTAGTTTTCATTGAATTATTGTTCATCTTAACATCTATTTGGCTACATCAATTTTATTACATTTTTTGGTTTATATTCATTATCTTTGTTATCATTATTGTTACTTGTGCAGAGATCACTATTGTCCTTTATACTTTCAGTTGTGTAGTGAGGACTACCACTGGTGGTGGAGAGCTTATCTAACTTCAGGCTCATATGCACTTTACCTATTCCTATAGGCTACATTCTACTTCTTCACCAAGATGGAGATTACGAACCTTGTCTTTGGTATTTTGTACTTCGGCTACATGACAATTATCTCATATACTTTCTTTGCATTGACAAGTACAATTGGTTTCTATGCATGCTTCTAGATTTTACAGACCATTTATGATTTAATGAAGATTGAATGAAGTTACATGTTGTAGCCAAATTTTCCTCAAGGCTCAAATTTTCATTTGAGCAGAATCAGGTGGTAGAATGCAAGATGTGTGTTATTTGGTATAGTGTTTAGGAAAATAGAATAGGAATTTTGTTGTGCTAACAAGAGGAGATATTTGAGTGGATATCGTAAATATCACCTATTTGTTGGGTATCATGAGTTCATCATGTCAGATATTCCTATCAAGTTATTTGCAAACCTGTAAAGACGAACAACTAATGAAATTTCAAAAATTATGAGATTGATAGATTGAAGGCATGGAGCTATTTTGATGGAGTTCGTTAAGGTATTCCTGGAGAATATGGAGGAGGATGAAATATAAATATTGGAGACAACCATGTTGTCTCTTTAAAGGCAGTAGGCGGGGTTGATACTAATATCAGAGTAGAGATATTTGCACTCTGTTGATACTAAAAAGTGTTGTTGAAAGAGGTATAAACTTTTCTTGGATAAAGGATAATTCCAAGTTCATTGTAGAATGGGAAAATGGTAATTATAGGGTTACTTCTAGGGCTATGAGTAGATGTATTCAAGAGCTCAAAATGAAGGGCATAATATTTAATATTTCCAGAGAGCCTCAGACTACCAAGAATATTAAAAGCTCCAATGTGGAAGACCAAATTCACCCCTCTGAGATGGTGCTCTCAGTTCTTCCCTCGCTTTACCTTGAAAATCACCTCACGCTTCATACTCTACTCATGCAAGTCCATTTCTTATAGCTAGCTAGGCATTAAAATGCTCTAATAAGTACTTTCATTTCCTGCTCTTTTTACAATGCATCACTGGGTATCTATTTTTATCATAAGACACAGGAAGTGAAAGTAATAAAAGAGTTCTAAAACACTATAGCGCAAAGGTTTTTGGATTCACATCCGATTTTCATAAAAACTGCAAATATAAATAACACCTCACTACCCACATTAAAGATTCAAGATAAAAATAATGGATTTGATTCAATATGGTAGTTCTAATATTTAGTATTAGGTCTCCCAAATACTAGGGGAATAAATAACTTGGCATCCTGGGAAAATGAATGGATCACTGAATTTCGATGACATGATATATAATGGCTGAAAAATGCATCCTATCAACATATACATTCATAGCCATGCATTCACTCTAATGCTAGATTGATTGGATAGAATAAGAAAATAGGCCTTGAAATTTTAAGGTTTGATTTATCATTCAGAAGCAGTGTTTGAAGACCTCCAATCCTTTTTATTACAAATGAGAAGTTTTTCATGCCCATTCTTAGCATCCTTAGTGTCCCTCTAGTGGCAATTCTATCTCTTTCTTGTGGCTAGATTCTTGACAATATTGATAAAATGGGGTCATTCACGCATTATGACATAGCCAACAGGTCTTAATATACGGTCCATTTCCAACAACACATATTTCATCTCATATATGTTTCACAAAATACACATAATCAATAATCAAATGTATATTTCCTCATTTAAGGTTATTAGGATTAAAAAACCAACATATAGCACCACTTGATAGAAAACTCTATACCTACCCATGAATTTTTGCACTAAAAATACCATCAACGTGTAGGAGATCATACTTTCTTGAATAGGTTGAAAATTCCTCACACCTTAACAACATAAGCCTCGAGTATTAGCAAAGATAATGGTGTTGAGCACACCAGATTGCCTACTCAAGCTATCGAGATAAAGAAACTTACCGGTCATTATATGTCCAAATTAGTCCTCGGTCATAAACAACATTAAAGGAATTCATACCATAAGAGGAAACCACATTCATGGCCCAAAAAATATCATCTATCAGTGTTGCAGCAAAAAGCCCATAAATAATGTTCATATCCATAACATTTCTTATTTTATCTGTTCCAAGATCAGGTACTAACGTCTTATAATGGTTAATGTGCACCACTGATTGAGTTGTATCATTTCTAAAAGCACCATCATTGCCCCAGAAAGTTGATGTACCCACTTTGGGGCTACCTTCAAATGTTGTGGCCACTTTGGAGTCTATCCTACTCCTAACTGCTTGAAATTGGGATTTTTTTTTAATACACAAGACCACATGGGAATATACCAAGGAGCATATGATTCAATGGTGTCATCACATTCAGAGGGGTAAATGATTTTTTCATGGATAGTGTAGCAACCACTGTCCAAATATTTCTTCCATACAACAATTTCATCCTTTTCATTGTATAATTTATATGACATCTTGTTGAAAATACCTTGAAGGGCATCATAGTTAGCCTTATGCTCCTCTATAGTTGTGTTCCATCAATGCCATCTATTTTCATAGTTTACTAGTTCTCCAAATAGGACCCAGAAGCCTCTTGGTTGTAGTACTCGATCTGTTTCCTTAATGTAGGCTGTTCTTGCATCAGTAGAACTTCACTCGACAAATAGCTACCAAGCTCCCATAAAAATTAAAGAATTGAAGAGAAATAAAGGATATTTTTGATAAAATGAAACTAATTCAAACACCTTAGTTGGATCATGTTCCCTATGTCTTCCAGGGAAATTTTTTTCATAAAATCACTCTCCTACTAAATCAGTGAACAAAACCCACTAAATTGAATAGGAATATCAATCTAAAATGCTTCATAGCCATAAAATTTGATTGAATTGAAATAAATACTAAAAATGAAATAAATAAATGAAATTAAAATAATCCTAAATACTTTAATTAAATAATTAGTATGGGTTTAATGGTTAAGAACATAGGTTTTCTCATAAAAAAACACTACTTCAAATCCAAAGAAACAGAGTATCTACACCTTCCCAAACTATAAAAATCAAATCAATAGTGAATATGAAAATTTATATTCAATAAATAAGGAAAAGGGAATGAAATATTTGTCATTTGGGAAAGTATTTAAGAATAAGAATAAGAAACCAATTGTGATCTGGGTGAAAGTCCCTTACACTTAGTTGCAGTGGCACTTATACTCTCACCGCTGGTTATTCATATTGATTGTGCAATAAGAATGAAACTATACTTATTTTTACCAAGTAATTATTTGTAAATTGTTGTGATCACTTTATCCATGTTAATTTGAGTGCTTCGAAGCCATTACACAAGCTAGAACACAATGAAAATTTAGAAGGTATCATTAAACATACCAATATTTGTCCATGGAATGAGACATTAAGAGCAGTGAGCGATGTCAAATGCATTGGATGGATAAGGAAGCAGATGTGTAGGGATGATACAAAACATTGCATGAATACTTTGTTCAAGTGAAGACTGCACTTGCACTTCATGATTTTTTCTTGGTGCCAGCGACATTGTAATAATTCCATGATCTAGGAAATCACCACCCCAACTGAGAACCTGAACATAAAGTATTCTCTTATAAAAACACAGACATGTATACTTATATAGTAGATCTCACAAGTCATATACAAATAGCATAACTATGATAATTTACATTAAGTAAATTATTATGATATTTCTCATGTAAGATACAGAAATATACATATCATAATAAGAAATAGCAATTACAGATAGATTAATGAATACTGGATGTAAGGCTATCTGAGAATCAACTTCTAGAAAAGACCTGTAATTCTGTAGTTATTCTTTGTTAAGTACCATGTCAACATGTTCACTATGGATGTAATTCTGTAGCTATTCTTTGTTAAGTACCATGTCAACATGTTCACTAAGGCCTAATTGTATAGATCCACCTTGTCACAGCTAGTAGGAGGGAACATAAATGTCTCTCTAACAGAATGTTTACTATTAAACCTAGCTCAAGAGCACGTTCAGATGTTATTTAAAGTAAAGTGATGCATTGAAGAATAACTTTAGATCAATTCCTATTAATCTTCTTGCTTTTGACATGAAAATTTATTTTAGCTTTATTTTGATAATATGGATGTCTAAAACTCTCAGGTATAGTGCACATCATAAGGTGGATCATCCATTTGTGTTAATGGTGCATCCATCAGTTTAACTTGACTCTAGATTCCTTGTTGTTGTTTATAGAGTATACTTCCTTCATAACCTAACTACGTTGTGTGATCGACAATATAAACTCAGAAAGGTATCAAAGACTGGATTCATTTTCATAAAACTATTGACACTGGTCAGAATGTTACCCACTGCCATTATCAAGTGTAGTTTAGATTGTTCCATCGTTCATTCCTAAGACCAAATATTTCATATGATCCACATATTCACCAACTCCATTGGGAAATATTGTACCTCCACACGAGAAGAGGAATTTCTCCAATTCCTTCCTCAACCAATTCTGATTTGATTTTTCATTATTGACCCATTCATAGGGGACATTCTTGTGCCAATAACAACATTTATGAAGCAATAAGTCCATAAACATGCCAGCTTATTATCATGGATCCTCTACAACATTTGGGTGAAATAATATCAAAAGGTTTAAATTTGGAGTTCGAGTGGTGAAACTCATAACAAAAGTCTTATAGGATTGGATCTAAGGAGTGGGGGCTCAAAGAGATATGAATGAAAACCATTTCAAAAAACTAGATTTCTCAGTAATCATCACCATCATCTTGCAAGGCAACATAGTACCATATTCTAGCAGGTCCAGGATGCATTATGGTACTCTTGACTTTGTCGAGACAAAAGGTGAGATATGAAATAAAGGCACTAATATTTTTCTTCTCCAGTATCCTTGAATGAAAAAGGCACATTCCTTTCATTAATAGAAATGGGGTTTCTTTAAGATCATTTTTCCATGAATACTCGAGAGTCCATAGTTAAAAGAATATTAAATAAAGGTACTAGATAAGATGAGCAACAATCAACTACATAAAGAGTTAGGAAATTGGACATGCTTGAACCGAGGAATGTTGCAATGGCCACAGAAAAAGGTACACAGTCGACAACAATAGATAGGAAATTTCTATCATTTGAATTATCCTTTGTCAAAATAAGGGCTAGCATAAAAAATATCCACCATGGTAGCAATACACAGTAATAGGCCAAAATATATGCCTTTTGAATCTTCATTTTTTTCTGAGCGAATTAGATAACCACTTTGTGGGTGGCATGGTCAACATTGACCACAGGCCCCTATCCTTCCAAATAACAAATAATCAACCATAAACATTCACAAGCTTTTCCTTAAAAAAACCAGATATGGCAGAGTAGTCACACCTTCATTCCATGATTCATTCTCCACGAGATACTATAGAGAAATAGTAGGAAATTTCAATGCATAGGTGGGGAACCCTTTACAGTTCATCATTCACAACATTCTACATGCTTTTTTTAATCCTTTGTATCTCTTTTGCTTGAATTAATTATTTGTTACCCTACTTTTGATAGCATCGTTTTTCTTTTATTACTTGTATGTATACTATACAATGTAAATTGTTCCCCATGGAATGAAAAAGTAATGTAGACTCACTCCCATAAAAAGAAATTGAGGCATTGCAATATTATTCTTCATATCACCAGCAAAGTCTGGGAAAAGCATACTTTTTCCATTAACACATACACACTTTGTACCAAAGCAGGGGAACTGGACCCAAAATAAACCAATGAACTTGGCATGGAGCTTTTTTCCTAATCTCTTTAATGATCCAACTATCCTCAATGATTAAATTTTAGTGATATAAATATGCCAGAACACTTAAACAATCTTCATTTCATATCAACCTAAAGGGAAAGTAGACTTAAAAACCGTGGATTTGGATTTAAAAACAGATATTCATGTGTTGAGTGGAGACCTATATTTAACTGTATAGTGCCACAAAGTAGATGGAAAGGTTTCCTTGAAAATGGATATATACATTGGGATTAAATAATTGATGGGATGTGGCATGCTGTTGGACTACAACATGTGATAATATACTTATTTTGACTCAACAATTTGTAGGTTATTGTTACCATATGCTCAAATGGAAATACTACTAGGGAATGTGTATGCAGTAGCAAGGTGTACCTGGGAAAAACACTCAATTTTTGTGACTGGTGCAAAAAACCACACAAACAAACAATTTTGTGTGACTAATAGAATCATCACAATGTGATACTAGATACCATGCCAATTAAAGTTTCATAAGCAACAAAGCTTGTAGATATGATTTACTAATTAGGTTAATGTATCCAGACCATATGAGACCTTTTGAGGATGCCTATATCAAGGTGTTCTGTATAAGCTTTGACTGAAACATGTATGTCGTTCAAGCCTGAACATACAACAGTGAAATCTTGTTACCATGATAAGTTAGGTATGTGAGGACTAATACATCGTTGATGAAATTCTCAGTAACCTAGACTGGACATTGGGAGCCTACAAGCAGCGTAATACTTGTATGCTATTCTACATGGGATGCCAATCCCAGCTTTCAATGCTTCCATTAGTGTTCAAGAATGAATTAATCCATTTCTTAGGATGTGGAATGTGAGAGGAGTCTCCTAGTGCCATAGTTGAAGAGATATTCAACTTTGTTACGTATTTTGTGGTAGGAAGGAATTTTATTAATGAGGAGCTCACCACTGTTAAAATTGGTAACTAGGGACAAATTCCACTTTGGGTAGCTTTATTGAAGAAGGTAATTGTGGCATTGAATTCCTCTATTCGAGAGGACCAAATTTAACTAATGATCGCCAATTTTGGATAAGGAGAAATATGTTTTCGGATTCAAGCCCACACATGTGTAATTTAACAAGGTTGGCTTGGGTTTAATTAATCAAGTTGAACCCCTCTCCATCTCCTATAAAAGGAAGTGGCCTCCAACCTCATTTTATACATACACATCTATTTTTTTCTCCGCTTTGAAATAGTCACAGAAGGAAGATATCTCCTATGAATGAGGAAGGGAAAGGTTTTTTTGGGATATTTGATGGGCTGAGTTCCTCAGGTAGGAGGCCAACACTGTTAGGATAATGTCTAGGTTAAATTGATGCATGTTATGGGCAGTGTTTATGCTCTTTTGCAAGTTGAGATCCTATAGGAGGGTAGCCACAAAGTTCAGGGAAGTTCAAAATGTGTGTTGGTACTATTTTGTGTAGTATCTCTCTTCTTCAGGTAGGCCACAACACTAAGAGGCTTCATGAGGCAGACCACAGGCCTAGTATTGCTTAGACAGGGGGCCGAAAAGGTTAGTAACAACGCAGGTAAGCCACATGCCTTGTATTATGGAAGCAGAAGGGTCTTGAGGTATGTTTGAGGACTAGAATTATTCTAGAAGGCTGATTTGAATTGCTAGAAGGAAGGTCCCAGCCCTTGAAAGAAGTTTGGAGGTGAGAAAAGGAGTTATTGTTGTCATCTAATAAGCCTTAACTAGGGTTCATTTTTCTATAGAAATTCAAGTTCAAGAGGGACTATTTGGTTGATGCCATGACCATCGTTGACCATTAGATAGGGCACAATTTGTCTTTTATTGACAGAGTGTTGGAATTGCAATTTTGATTGGGCCATATATTTGTCTAAGGGAAGTGGTATTCGATCTTCAAATTGGCATGTCATTTTGACTTTGAGTTATTGTACTCTCTCTCTCTAGTGAAAATTTGACATTAATAATAAGAAGAATTGATCAATGGTTTTTCCCATCTTGGGGTTTTTCCCCGCCTTGAGCCATATACTTGAGTTATCTTGTCTTGGCTTGTCTTCTACATTTATCATTCATGTTCTTTCTTCAGTTACTGTCAATGTGATAATGATTCATGTGATTGTTAATGGAAACAAAATGGATTGTTAAATGGGCTAATATGGAACATTGAAGTAATTTTCCTAAGCAAAGAACATGTTAAGCTAAAATTAACATGGTTTCAGAGCTCAGGTGAAGACAAGCACAAGCAAGAGACAAAGAAATCACTAAAGATAAAGGCTTCATCACATCAAAATATAGAGACATACCTAGGACCAAGCTCATTATGGCATTAAGTCAAATTTTGTGCATGATCTCAAGCCATAGTCACTATTACTAGGACAAAAACCTAATGAAGAAAAGCGAAGAATTTTGAGGGTTATACAAACCCTAATCTAGAAGACCAAGGGGCTAATCTAATAGCCCACACACAAAGTTGAGTTATTTGTCAAAGAAATCAGAGTAATGGGCACATCATATGAGGTCTGAAATCAATTTACGAGGACTAAATTCTCTAAGTTTATTCATAGGTCTGAAATTCAGAAGCACTATGGATATATTATGTAAATTGTTGTTTGGAAGACATTTTGAGGTTGTCCTCTCACTTGAGAAAGGAAGAAACCATGTTTGATTTTATTGAAGGCCTTTCAAGCTAAGTTGAAAGAGTGATTTATTTATGTGATATAGCTCTATTTCCAATGGAGTCTTGTCAATCTCAATATTGATCAAATCTCTCCCTTCAATAGGAAGTAATATCTTGGTATTTGTTGGCTTATTATGAAGTTGTTCTAAGGTAATCCGAACTCTGTTTAGGCAATTTTCGATGGAAATTTATAACCAAATCTCTAACCTCTTTCTTGAGGTCTTTCACTCATTCCCAAGGATAGTTTTGTTGTTGTTCAAAGGGTTTTTGAGGCTTGGAATAAAATTTTTCTATGACATATGTCTTAGAATTATTTGACAAGTCATTTTGAAGCAAGAAGTCAACCTCTTTAAGGCAACATCATCCCTTTTGTTCAAGGTAGATATGGAAGACCTATATCGGCCATTTGTACAAAATATAGGCTAAAAATTCATTGACCTAGTACATCAAGGAATATTTCTGCCTCATTCTAAGGTATGTGTTGATTTTGAAAAATTCAGATACCCTAACCTCTGTATTTGGGACAGAATCAAGGAAACCCTCTCAAGGACAACTTACCATGAATGATTTGATCTGAAACTAATGGTTATGTGATCTGAGATTTAAATCATTGTTTCACTCTAGCATCTTTATTGAAGTATACAGTTGAAGGTCAATTTATGAGGTTGCAGATCTGTGTAGAAATTTTTGACTTTAATACAATCATATATGTTCTTTAATAAATTCTTAAAGTCTTAATCTGAATAAGAGTTACATTGAATTTAATTTAGACAAGTGCTCCTTGCCTATATTTGAACTCTAAGAGGGCTTAGTCACAACAAAATCAGAAGAAAAACATTAACATTGAATTGAAGTAGTAAGGTTTTAATATGTGTAGTTCTTATTCATCTTGTTGGGACTCTCCTCTCTGAAGGAAAATTAACAAAAGATAATCAGTTTGAATTAAGACATTCATACTTGGCATGTTGGAAGGAAGTTTCAGTGACAACACATTAGGATCAGTGGACAGTGTGAAGCATGAATCCTCATCACAAGGAAGAAAGCTATCAAACGAAACTCCAGGCACTCCTATTGACAGTTAAATGACACAACACTCAAGGTATCACCGATTATAGGCATTAAAGTTGGTCTAGAGCATGAAGGTCTATTTATTTTGAAAAATGTTATTAAGGTTTGTGGTATAAATTAACTAAAGATTGAAGCTAAGAAAATTTGTATGAGATTAAGGATATTTTTTTGTTGATTAAATCATATCCTCACAATCAATATGAAAATACCTTGAGGGACATTCAAAATAATTGTGGATAATCTCACGTTTATATAGTTGTCGCAAAGAGGTGTATAGTGCAGTGTCGATCACCAAACTTGAGGGAATTGTTAGTGATATACTTGGTAGGAATCTTAAAATACACAAGTGGCACATTTTGCAACAATAGACATCTTCAGGGATTATAGTAGCACATCGACAGACCTGAGGACTAGATGAGAAGCTGGTTAACTTTGCATCATTGTTTATTATGAGCTTATGATACCACAAATATTCTATATGGCTGAGATAACTTATATTGCTCACCAAACATTATATAGGAGATAACCTAAATTGGATTTAGAAATAAAGTGAAATTTATATTGCAATACATCATGAAAATCGTATCTAGGCCACAACAAGTGTTCACAGTTTTTCATCTTCAACAATCAATGACAAGTATCAGAACCTTGCGGGAAGAAGTCAATTTTTCATCAACAAGCTTAAAGGGCATTATCTATTTGCCACTTTCTTCTGTAACAACACTGAATATTTGAAGAAATATAGTACATCAAAAATGATATATATTCTAATCATATTATTGACCTTACGGAACTATCTTATGATAACATGTTCTGAAGTTTAAAAATTTGTGGCTAAGAAGTAATTTTTCATAACTTGTTTCGATCTATGATATTCATTGCTTGGGTTCTCTTTGAACTATCTAAAATATGGCAGAAGATTTTTGGAACAATGCTAATAAGGGCTAGACACCCTCACATAATAAGAATTGAAGCAGGCAATTCAAAAGGAACATAGCAGATCATTCTGAGGAAAAATTCAAAACAAGTCTCTTGGTGTCTTCATACAGTCAGTAGTACTTGGGATATACATAATATTGAGGTAATACTGATGTAGCATGATAATGTCTCATATTAAAGATGAGGAGCAGATTGATGAAGGCTGGAGAACTAACTGATGTAAGACTTCAGAGTGAGCTATAAAATCCCTAGCCAAATGTGTTGATGAATCCTTTTGCCTAATGATTATTTCAAGAAGGATAAGTATGTCAAAGAACATTAGGCAAGACATGACATGTGATAATTCTCAAATGATGATTTGATAAATATTCGTTACTTAAGAAGCCACATGACTATGATTGGATGATTTTGGTACATGGTCCTAATGATTAATATCAGGTTGCCGATAACTCGATGGTTATCTTTTGGAAAAAGTTACTTTCCCGATATTCAGAGGGAGTTATGATGTTTGGATGCAAATATTGATTATTTATTACCAACAAATGATGATACTCTCATTTATCAATGTAAGGGGGAGTTGACTTTTAAAATAAAGATGAGACACCTAGCTTTGTGCCTAACCTTAAAGGTCTAATAAGGTGGAGATGTTACTAATCTGGTTATAGAAAACTTGTGAGGACACTAGTGTATGCGATGGCCCATAATACTAAGACACTGAGACAATTTATGGTTAAGACTCATATATTGGATAGTTTCTCATTAATATTAATTATGATTTGAAATACACTATTGAGAATTGTTGGACTGGAAGTGTGGTAAATGGAAAGAGCACATCTAAGTGCCATATCTCTTGGGGACCACCTTTATTTCGTGACTAAATCAAAGACTAATTTTTTTTACTCTAGGAGCGCCATTGAGGCTGAATATATAAAGTAGTAAATATGGATTATTATGAAGACATTTGGTTGAGGAAGCTCCTTAGTGAGCCATTTGAGCACATACTAGAAACCATTATTGTAGAGTGGGATTTTACATTCAGTGAATCTCATGTTCCACAACCTTTCCTAGGATATTGGTATTAGGTACCACCTTATTTTGGATATGGTACAATGGGGAGAAATGAAGATCCAATATTTCAAGATGGATGTGTAGATTATCAGTAACCCCTCAAAGCTTTTTGGTAAGGTCAAGTTTACATTCCTTCAAAGAGATGTTGGGACTCGTAGAAAGACCCTACTATGAGGGCCTTGATTGAGCATTGAGCTTTAGGAGCTCCTAGGGGCCTGGGGTACTTATTAGAGGTATGTATGACTTTAGGGTGAGTGGTTCACCTTACCCTATTGGTTCATTATGTACAAGATTACTAGTTCTCTTTCCCCTGTGAGAATATACCCTAGTATGGTGACACATGTATAGGGTGAGTGGTTCACCTTCCCCTATGACTGATGAGATATTCATAGGATGAGTGGTTCACCTTCTCCTATGGAATATAGGCACGATGAGTGGTTCACCTTCTCCTGCGGATGCCCCAACATACATCCTACCCATGTAGTCTCGGACCCATGGGATGTACCTTTCACCTGGCCAATGAGTTGGGAAAAGTGGATAGGTACCATAGCATTGCAATTGGATGCATCATGTACTATAGTATGCCTTCTGACTAGGATGCATTGTGTTCAAAAACTTGATCTGGGAACAAGCCCGATTAGGGTTCTACCCCTGGTTATGTGGATTGACTTTTGTCAGTGGAAAGTGGCAAGGTCTTGTGACTCACTCTCGATCAATTCTTCTTCATTATCTATATCAGTGTTTAGCAGAGTTGAGAAGGGATACAGAGATAGTTCATGATGATAGGATGGCGCGATGATGGATGGATTGGCAGGTGGAATTCTCACTAATTGAAACAGTGTTAAAATTGGAAACTAGGGCCAAATTTCACTTTGGGAATATTATTTGAAGAATATAATCATGGCATTGAGTTCCTTTTTTTGAGAGGACTAAAATTGACCTAAAGATCCCCAAATTTGGATAAGGAGATATATGTTTTTGGATTCAAGCCGACATATGTGTAATTTAACAAGGTCAATTTGGGGTTAATTAACCAAGTTGAACCCCTCTCCATCTCCTTTAAATGGAAGTGACCTCCAACATCATTTGATACATAGACATCTATATTCTCCTCTCTGAAATAGTCAATGAAAGAAGATGTCTCCACTGAATCAGGGAGGGAAAGGTTGTTTTTTGTGGTTTGATCGGCTGAGTTCCTTAGGTAGGAGGCTGAGGCTATTAGAAAAAAGTCGAGGTTAATTTTATGCATGTTCTTGGGAGTGTTTATACTATTTTGTAGGCGATATCCTACAAGAAGGCAGTTACAGACTTCAGGGTAGTTCAAGAATGTGTGTTGGGACTATTTTTTGTGGGATCTCTCTTCTTCAGGTGGGTTGTAGCACTAGGAGGCTTCATTAGGAAGGCTGCAAGCCTATAATTTCTTGGACAAGGGACCAAAAAGGTGAGCAACAACCTAAGAAAGCTGCAAACCTTGTCTTATGGAAGAAGAAAGGTCTTGAGGCATGTTTGAGGGCTACAATTATTCTAGACTCTAGAAGGATGATTTCAATTTTCTTGAAGGAAGTCTCGAGCTAAGAAAATGAGTTATTACAGTGATCTAATAAGCCCTACCCAAGATTCAATTCACTAAAGAATTTTGAGCTCAAGAGGGACTGTTTTGTTGATTACATGACCATCATTGAGATAGGGCACAATTTGTCTTTTGTTGACAGAGTGTTGAAATTGTAGTTTTGATTGGGCCATCTACTTGTCTAAGGGAAGTGATACTAGATCTTAAAATTGCCATTTCTTTTTGACTTTGAATTATTTTACTCTCTCTCTATTGAACATTTGAAATTAATAATAAGAAGAATTGATCAATGGTTTTCCCCATCTTGGGGGCTTTCATTGGCTTGATCCATATACTTGTGTTATATTATCTTGGATTGTCTTAGGAATTGATCATTTATGTCCTTTCTTTAGTTACTACCGATGTGATAATGATTCATGCTATTTCTAATGGCAATATAATGGATTCATAAATGGGATAATATGGAACATTGAAGTGATTGTCCTAAGAAAAGAACATGTTAAGATAAAATTAATACCACCTACAGGACTGAAGTTTACCACTTCCAAGGTTTAAGTTGTAGATCAAACTAATGGGAGAATTTGACTCGATTATCTAATAGGAACCCAATGTCCCTTGACAAGCCAATCAATCAACTTTAGGGAATGATAGATATTTTTCATTCTTGAATGACAAAGCATGCAGTTTTTCTAGTGGCATTGTTGTATTAATATTTTAATAATTATTTACAACTCCCTGATGAGAAACACGGCATCTTTTGCATATTACCATTTCGTTTTGTTTTTAATTATCAGTGGTGGGAAAAGGTGAATATATACATTTGTTAGACGTGTGGTTTTCTACTCATACCCTTTAGGAACAGTCTTTGTAGACATAATGTAACCAAAATACAACCTATTATAAATTTCTGCACATGAATAATTTTCACCTCATGTATAATAGACAAACCCATCGCCTGTACTACCCCATAGCCTCCTATCACGATATGCATGAAATAATAAGGATGACAATGGAAAGAATTAAATTCCCAACAATGTAGCATCATGTAAATGTGATTATTCTTATAATGATTTTTTCAAGAGATATAACTTAAAATCAACAATGGTGGTGATCTGATCTTCACCCTATGAGTGACATCAGTTAAAGATTTATGAACAAAGGTATTACAGACTCATGTGTTGGTGTGTGTTCTGTGTTACTGAAGCAACAGATCGATCAGATTGCCAATACACAGACAATAAAATGGAAAAACAACAAAGAGATACAGTAAGAAACCACAAAGACACAATAATTTTACTAAGGAGTTCACCCTATTCTCCTGGGCTACATCTCCAGTCCAGCTTTTAGTGGTGGCCTTGTTTTATTGTGTCTTTAAGCAGAGAATTACAATGCAGGGACTCAATATGAGTTCTCTTGAAGCAGGTTTTCTAGGTAGGGTGGTTCTTGGATTCCTGAAGCCACTAGAGTGAACAAACTCTTCTTTTTCCTACTAGTTGTGTGACCTCCGGGTATACAGTGGAAAGAGCCAAAAGTGATGCTCAGTCCAGACAGATTCCTCTATGGGATGGCTTGGATCTTCAAGCTCTGGTGCTCGACGGTGCTACTAGTCAGCTTGGCCCTCTGTCTCTTTTGCTTTGCTTTGCTGTTCTCTATGTTCAGTCCTCCTCTTAGGGTTCACTGTTTCACTTCTTCATCTCTCCACTCTCTCTGTGTCTAACTTGGCCAATTTGACTGTCTCTATCCATGGCTTTTAGCCATTCGTCCCCATCCATGTTTGCTTCCTCTTCTGACTCTGTCGATTCACGTTTTGCAGTTGCGCTTGGAGTTCCTTGTTTGGTGTCAGCATGAACACTCAGGGAGTGGCCGCGTCTCCTCCTTTGAACAGCACCAGCCCGCTTGTCGATTCATTTCTTAAATTACATTGTGGATGCATTCTTCCTCCATCGTAGTAGTCAAATGGATTCCAAATCCTTAAAAATCGTGGCATATTCCTTTGTCAATTCCGCTTCCTCCATTGGGTGCAATGTCAGCCATCCGATCTGGGTCCCCTAGATCCAACGTCGTACGCACGTCTTGCGCAATTGACTTTCTTGACCGATAATGTGCGATCAACAACAGTTTTCTCTCAGCTCGTCCGCCATGCATCGATCATTGAGTGGGATCGCTCCGCTATCATCCAAACCTCTTACCATTTGAGGGTGCCCCGATCAATACTCTTGGTTTCCAAAGTGTGAGTCCCGCCTTTTACGTTTAGCGCTTTTTGCCTTTTTCTCCCACAGTTCTCTGGCTCGCCATGGGTTCAACTGCTCGGGCTTCCCCCATTTCAGCCCTATTTTCCCAACGATGTGTAATTAGCACTAGGTGGTAATCGCGCATCAAAAACCACCTCCTTTTCCAATTCTGGGGCTCCCAGGGGCTACTTCGATGTCCTCCACAGTATCCATGGGCCTCAGTTAGTCTTCTTTGACCGAGGTCCTCGTCGTTCCACGCTAGATACCATTGTCCCTGGTTGAGGGTGTTTTTTATTGTTGTTTTGGAATTCTTTGATGTTTTGTCCTGACCTGATACAGTCATGGTTCTTTGACAGTGTTTTATGGATCCAATTCGGATCACGGCATTCCCACTGAAAACGCTTTTGGACCACCGAAAGTCAGTTTTCTTTCAAGCATCAATTAAGTGAGGGTACTATTGTCTCACTTGCCCAATCTCAATCCACTTTGCACCACTCAGCATTGAACCTTTGAGCCCAATTCTCAGGTACTCAACATCTCCTCTGTGCATTGTCCTCACCTTCTTGTCCAGCACTGTGTCTTCCTACAATTCATTAAGATATTCAGGTAGTAGGTCATAAATAGAAGGCAATTGACTTTGCTCTTCAAGGTCCTCAATCATTGAAGTCTCGAACAACCCCAAACAGTCTACATTTACAACTGAGTAGATGTGCATGTAAGCTGGTAGATCAAGGCGGAAATAATTTTCACCAATCTTCTCAACTATCCTTAAAGGTCCGTACCTGATAGGTTTTAGCTTTTTACCTTCACCTTGCATCTTGTCCTTGCTGATATACAGCCAGACCTGGTCTCCAACTTGAAAACTATGCCCCATCTGATCCTTGTCATGCCTAGCCTTGTATTTGGTTGGCTCTTTTCCAGTTGTGCATGTATTGCCTAGTGGATCTCCTGGATCTGTTCAATGAACCTAGTTGCCTTGTCAACATCACTGTGTCCATCAACTGTGGTATCTTTACCAAAGATGAAATCCAAAGGAGACCTTGGTATGAAACAAAAAAAAGTCTCAAAAGGAGATCTCTGTGTAGAAGAGTGTTTGGCTCTATTGTAAGCATGCTGCACATAACACAAGTGTTCATCCCAAAGCTTAGGATGTTTGTTGCAATATGCCCTAAGTAACTGGATCACTATCCTGTTAACTAGTTCTCTCTGGCCATCGGTTTGTGGATGAAAAGTTGTGCTTTTCTTCAGTTGGGTGTCCATCAGTTCCCACATACTTGACCAAAAATTCCCCACAAATCAGGTGTATCAATCAGATACAATACAAGTGGGTAATCCGAAATTAACCCATACATGTTCAAAGAGAAATTTTGCAGTTTGTTCAGCTGTGATCTATTTATTACAAGGTATCAAAATACACATTTTGTTGAACCTGCCCACAACCACATATAGATAATGATGACCTTTCCTAGATTTAGGCAGTCCTCCAACACAATCCATGGAAACATTTTCCCAAGGGTGAGAAGGCACTGGAAATGGAGTGTACAAGCCTAGTTTTCTATTGTTGGGCTTGCTTTTAGCACATATAGTACACCCTTTTACATATATAGAAACTATCTCATTCATTTTTGGCCAATAGCAGAACCTTTGCAACTGTGCAACTACTTTACTTACCCTAAAGTTACTTGATATCAGAGAAGTGTGTGCTTCCCTAATTATCTTTACTCTCTCAGTTCGTGGAAAGTAGAGTTTCCCACAATGGTATAACAATTAGTCCTTCATATGATAGTCCAATTCTTCTACTCTTTTTCCTTGACTCAAAGTTGCATATACATCCTGTTAGCCCTGCTATGTTCTTTGACATTTGATGGATAAAATCAGGTCAGGCAGTGCTAGTTTGGGTTGCAAAGGGTTTGCAACAGTTTATTTCATCCTTCCCTTTCATTTTTCCTTTTCTCCTTATAACTCCCACACCTCCGTTTCCTCCTTCCCTTTCACTCTCTTTATTCTCCCTATGTTCATTATTGTTGTTTGCCTTTATAAAACCCCAGTAACCTTTATAAACACTGATAACTTTATAAAACCCCAATAACCTTTATAAACCTCGATAACCTTTTAAAACCCTGATAACTCTTTAAACCCCATATTAACCTATGTTTTTGTTTTACCTCGGCAATAAGGCTTTAACAAATATAACTATGCACCTTCGCCAATCGCATAACCTTTCGGTGGGCCCTCACCTGTCACGTCATCCAAAGCGCATGATTTAATTTTGGGCCATCTGATCATCCCGCCTTATCATCCGATGGTGTTTGCAAGCCCTCACCACACAAGTTGCGCATGCGATAGCCCGCGAGGAAGGCAGTTTCCCGTCGGACCTGCCTGCCACGCGACGCATTATCATTGGATCGCTCCTCCATGTACCAATACCGCCTTCTTCTGAAAAGAGGTGTGCGGAAACTGCTTTCCACCCTTCTAGTATGGCTCCCCGCCCATTAACCCACGATCATCTCTGCCGCCCGTCAGCCATCCGATCATCCATCCCGCGATTGGATGGCCCGCATTCATCCATTCCTGTTTGCTCCCGATGGCTTCCATAATCCAATCCCCGCCGTCCGATTTGCTAGATCTAATGGCTAATAATCAACTGCACCTCTACATCTTCCATCGCCTCCCACCATCAGATCTAGGCCATCCATCTGAGCCTTCCAACGTCCAGTGTTCTTTCTCGGCTCTTCGTCCATTTTCAATGTATTTTTCAGTGTTTTCGGCCTATCTTTTGTGCGTGAAGAAAGAAGAGATGATCCGACAGTCTGGACATGAATTCCTCAGCTACCACATTTAAAGAATAGCATGGTCAAGGACAAGAAGGAAGATCCTCGAGTAGGTCAATGACTGCAGCAGTTATTGAAATTCATTCAAATAATTCTTCACCTGTTCAGGAAGGACATCAAAGTACCAAAAAGGCCAATTTTGTTCATTTAAACACTTAGCTTGAAGCAAAAACCCATATCTAATTGTAAATGCGGTTGTTGGTTAGTTATGACCCATCCACACATAGGTTAGCAGAGAATTTTTGTGAACAAACTCTATATATACCAAAAAGCAAGATGTAATCAGGTTGATGAATGTTATTCTGATTGTAAAGTTCAACTTCTGGAGACTGCAACTATTGTGACACCTGCAACTTCTGGTCTTCATTTCCAGCTAATACAAGCTTCTTTTGTTGTTGTTTTCTCACTTTTCACTTCTTCTTCTTTGTTCCTGGCTGTGCTTGTATGCATTTTTCATTTTATTTCGATGCTTAGCAGTAGAGGGGCTATCATCCCACCTCTCTACTAGAATCTAGTTATCATTATCAAATATGTATGCAGGTTTCTGTTGTTTTAATGCCAGAGAGCTATCATCCTGTCTATGCATTAGGAAATAGAATTTACAGACCTTTTAACTGGTTGCAGCTGGCCATCACAGGGTTCTATGCATCTGCTGGTGTGATCAGTGTTCTCCATCATCACATTCCCCTTAAAACTGTGAGTAATTGGTGGTCTAAAGCCTTGTAGTCTCAAGGTGTTCATCCATGTCTAGGGTTAAGCATAGTAGAAGTGATTATCTGGCTTCAATATGCAGCATTTATTTTATTCATCCACCAATTTTCCAACATTTTTGTTGTGTTTGTAATGTTCCCGAGCATCTCTGATATACAACCTAGGAGATTTTCTTGGGGTGATAACATTAATTGGTGTCGTTGTCGAGGAGAGGAGAATTGAAGCTCAGCTTCCCTGGGAGAATGACACAGCTTCAAGCTTTGATGATAGACAAGGTTTGAACACATATTCTAGTTGTAATCATCTATCTCACGACTCCACTGGAGGAAGACCAACCTTTGGCAACTCCACACTGTAGTTCTGGCTCAGTTTGTGGGACACACTTGAAGAAATCCTCAGAAATCACCAGTTGAACCAGTGCCTGAACCTGAGAGGACTGTTAAATCAAAGAAAGCATCACAGAAAGGGGCATCAAGATTAGGTAAGCCTAAGAAATATCATGCACCTCTGAAAGATAAAGTTATTGCTGAACATATATAGATTGAGGATTTAGAGATCAACACTGTTAATAAGGAAATTCCCTCAGAGGTTAATTCAGCCCCTTGTGCAGTTAGTTCCCCTTTAAATCTCAGTCCAAAGAAAGGTTCCCATTTATTCCAAAACATCCCTTTGTCTCTACCATCCATCACATTACTTCCTATTTCTCAATTTGTCGGTATCCTTCCAGACACTCTAGTCATGGCAGGACAGCAAGCACCTACGAAGATAGAAAGAATTGTTGCTGCTATATATGGACCTCTCGTTTTTCCTGTCCCTTTAAATCCTATGGCTGTGGGAGAATATCAGAAATATATGCCTAAATTCACTGGTACAGAGGGAGTAACAGCAGAAGAGCACCTAGAAGCTTTTTACAGTTATGCTGATAATTTAGATATAAGTGAAAATAATGTTTAGATGAGAGTTTTTGTCCAGAGCCTTAATGGAGAGGCTAGGAAGTGGTTTAGAGAATTACCCCAGAGATCAATAACAGATATTGAAGCTTAAGATGATGCATTTTTTAAGCAATGGGGAGATAAAAAAGACTTGTATTATTATCATACTGAGCTTGGTAATCTGCAGAGGGGAAATGGTGAATCTTTGCCTGATTTCAATAAAAGATACAATCGAATGTATAGTAAGATACCAGTTGAGGTAAAGCCTACTCCTACCTCTGCCAAACTAACTTATGCCAATGCTTTCAACTCTGATTTCTACTTGTTGTTGAGAGAAAGGAGATGTGCTACTTTAGCAGACATGCAGGATGCAGCCCTAGAAGTGGAATCCAATATTATGGCAGCAGAAAAGCTCAAAAGTCAATCTGATAGGAGAAGACAGAGAAATCAGGCTTCTACTTCTTCCGCATCATCTTCAGAGCCTAAATTAGACATAATGACTAAGATGATAGAGTCATTGGCTGTTGAAATTTCTAAGTTGAAAGTTGAGCAGAATTCCGGGAAAACAAGGCAGCATAACACATTTGCTCCAAGAAACCCCAATCCATTCAGAAGAGCAAATCAGTAATTACACATAATGTAGACGGGTGAAGATTCGAAAGAAGATTAGAAAGTTAAATCTCCTTTCCAAAATGTAGTCATTGAGGAGGAACAATTTGAAGAAGATGGGGATGAAATTCACTACATGAAAGATAAAGGCAGTGCTGCATTTTTGACTTTGGTTGTTTATGAAGAATCATTACAGCAAGAACAAAATAGTTAGGAGTGGGACAGAGGAGCTATTCTACAAACTGAACAGCAAAAAAGATATAACCTGAGGTCGAATGCAAAGAATGTCAAAGAAAATCCTGCACAAAGAGCTGTTGTCCAAATAGAACCACAAAATATCAAGCAGAGAAGACCAGCAGCTGATCCAGTCATCCTCAAAGCTCCAGTTCAAGAGGTAAAATATTCTGATAAATCATCTTATTCTTTTAGTTTTGGGTCAGAAGTTCAGAAATTGAAAATATCTATGCCTCTGGTTGAGTTGGTGAAGAGTGAAGTGTTTAGGAAGCCTATCCTTGAAGCCCTTGAGCTAGAAACCAAACAAACCTCCACTGACTCTGTTAATTTCCAAGATAACAAGCCTGCCATTGTGCTCAGCCCCATGATTGAACCGGCTGATAATAATTCTCCATCCTTTTATGTCTCATTGACCATTCATGAAAAAATCCTCCATAATTGCCTGCTAGATATAGGGGCCAGCCACAATTTAATGCCTAAAGCTATCATGGAAGAGTTAGGCCTTGATATCACTAGACCATATCATCATTTATTCTATTTTGATTCCAGGAGGTGAAATGTCTTGGATTGATTAAAGATTTGGCCATTACCTTAACTCAGCTGCCCATGAAGAGTATGATGATGGATATTGTGGTAGTAGATGTCCCTCCTAAGTTTGGCATGCTATTATCTAGAGGGTGGATTAAGAGACTAGGTGGGACACTACAAAATGATCTATCTTATTCCACTATCATAGTTTCCGGAAGGGAAAGCAGGAGATTGTATAGAGAAGAACAACTGGCCTATACCATCAGCGATGAGAAGAATCCTACTAATCATCCCATTTATGCAGTGGGAACTGATTTTGGAGCATGTATTCTCCAAATAGAAGAATCTCAAAAGGCCTCATTACAGATCAGAAAACCAACAATTTAGGCTGAGGAAAAGCAAGGAAGTCTGGTTTGGGAGATGTTCTTTGATGGAGCATGCTCCAGGGAGACTGCAGGAGAAGGGTTGGTTCTGATATCTTCAAAGAAGGAAAGCATTCAGCTGTCTTTTAAGCTGGTTTTTCAAGTCACAAACAATATAGCAGAATATGAGGCTCTGCTGTTGGGCCTTAATGCAGCAAAATACATAAGAATCAATAATCTGAAGGTATCTGGAGATGTTGATTTGATCATTCAACAAGTGAATAAAAAATTTCAAGCAAAGCACCTAAGGCTGAAAGCATACATAGATGATGTATGGAGAATCAAAGATTCCTTTGATTATTTATGTATTTCATACATTCCTAGAGCCCAAAATCAGCTTGTTGATTCCCTTGCTGTGTCTGCTAGTCTATTTATCCCTCCAATGCCTCCCAAACTAGTTTATGAAGTCCAAATGAAGTACAGACCATCCTTGCCTGATAATGTCCACCATTGGAAAGTTTTTGATGATGATGATGAGTTAAATAGGTTTTTGCAAGTCATTGATGAATTTTCTGAAACGAAAGTTGACCAAGAGAATGAGGCCTTGTTAGAAAATCGCCAGTCCCAGCTTAGAAATAAAATTGGCAAAAACAACATTGTTTAGCTTCCCAGCAATCATATTCCTAAGGGTTTCATTCCTCTAGAAAGACTGTTTAACCAAAATGATGTGGCTTATAAGGCTGCCCAAAAAGAAGACCAATCTGCAGTCTTTAAGCATGATATAGGAAGTCCAGGTCAGCCTAGGTATGTGAATTTGTCCACTTATTTGTCTGCTAATAAAAGTGCTGAATACTGCAATTTAACAAAGCAGTTTGCTGATGTGTTTGCCTGGGAGTATAATGATCTGAAAACATATGATAAGAACACAATTCAGAAAAAAATCCCTCTGGAGAAAGAAACTATTGCTTTCAAACAGAAGCTAAGACCAATAAATCCTATGCTTCTTCCACTAATTGAAAAAGAAATTAAAAAATTGTTGGCTTCCAAGATCATTTTCCCTCTCAGATATTCAAAATGGGTGGCCAATCTAGTGGTGGTGAGGAAGAAGAGTGGAGAAATCAGACTGTGTGTTGATTTTAGAAATCTAAACAAATCCTCCAAGAAAGACAACTATCCTCTACCAAAGATGGAGCATTTGCTGCAAAAAGTCTCAGGAGCCAAAGTAATGTCTTTCTTGGATGGTTTTTCGGGCTTTAATCAGATTGTTGTGCATCCAGATGACCAAGAGAAGACTGCATTCACCACTCCTTGGAGCACTTTTATGTATGCCATAATGCCATTTGGATTGATGAATGCTGGAGCCACCTTTTATAGAGCTATGGATATATCATTTGTGGGAGAGAAGGACAAATTTGTCCTTATCTACCTTGATGACATAACAGTTTACTTCAACAGCCATCAAAATCATTTGCAGCATTTGAAAAAAGTGTTTCTTAAGTGCAGGAGTTTTGGAATTTCAATCAATCCCAAAAAATTTCAATTTGCTTTAAATGAAGGCAAGCTATTAGGACATATTGTGTCTACTGCAGGTGTTCAGATTGACCCAGAAAGAATTAAATCAATTCAGAATTTGTCTGTCCCTAGATCAAAGAAGGATATTCAGTCATTTTTGGGAAAATTAATTTTGTCAGGAGGTTTATTCCAGATTTTGCAGAATTGGTTAAGCATGTGACCTCCATGTAAAAGAAATGATTAGAGGTTAAGTGGACTGATGCAGCAAAAAAATCGTTTGACTCTATCAAGAGAGCCATTATGGAAGCTCCCACATTAATAAGTCTAGATTATAGCAAGGAGTTCCATGTATTCTCATTTGCCTCTAAAAATACCATTGCAGCAGTTTTATTACAGGCAGATGAAGAAGGTTCAGAACATCTAGTTGCATTTTTCACCAAGAACTTGAGGGATGCCGAACTGAGGTATTATATTATTGAAAAATAGGCATATGCTCTTATCAAATCCTTGAAAGATTTTAGAGTTTATATCCTTCATTCCAAAATAGTTACATATGTACCCTCTATTGCAATTAAATATGTCTTGACACAACTTGATGTTGATGGAAGAAGGGCGAAATGGATTGCAAAAATGATAGAATTTAATATAGAGTTGAAGCCCATCAAGCTGGTCAGAGGTCAGGGGCTTGCCAAGTTATTGGATGAAGAAAATTGCAGGTCTTTAGATATTGATTTCATGTGCACAATTGCAGAAAATAGTCATGCAGAAGAGGAAAAAACACCTGAAATAGAGAGAAAGCAGTTAGTGATCGAGAACCTAGCTTCTTGTAACTGGTATGCTGAAATAATTAATTTCTTGCTGAAGCTAGAAATCCGTTTAGAGCTTAATCAAAGTCAAGCTAGAACCATGAATCTTAGTGTAGAAAAATATTGCATCCATAAAAATCTGCTCTACTGGAGGGATCCATCTAGAATATTTTTGAGGTGTTTGGAAAAAGAACAGTCAGAAGAAGTTATGCAGCAATTTCATAACAGCATGTGTGGAGGGCACCATTATTGGAAAACTACAGCCCATAAAATTCTCAGAGCTGGGTACTATTGGCCCACTTTATTTTCTGATGTATTTGTTTTTGTTAAATCTTGTGATAGGTGCCAAAGATTTGAAGGAAAACAACAGTTGAAATCCCTGCCCCTAAAACCAATTCAGGCAAAAGGACCTTTTCAGCAGTGGGGCTTGGATTTTATTGGAGAAACCAATCCACATTCGAGTGGCAAAACAGGTGGATACTAGTAGCCACTGATTATTTCACTAAGTGGATTGAAGTAGTCCCTACCAGGAAGGCTGATCATAATGTGGTCATGAAGTTTTTGACAGAAAATATCTTCAGCAGATTTGGTTGTCCACATAAACTGATCACAGATAATGCAGCAGCCTTCAGGGAAAAAGAGTTGGTGGAAATGTGTGATTCTATGGGTATTAAACTTGTTCATTCCACCTTTTACTATCCTCAAGGAAATGGTCTAGCAGAATCCTCTAATAAAAGCCTGATCAGGATAATTAAAAAACTGTTAGAAGACAATAAAAAGAATTGGGATTTAAAGCTCAAGTATGCACTATGGGTTGACAGAGTGACCATTAAAAAATCCACAAGTAATTCTCCTTTCAAGCTGGTTTATGGCACTAAAGTTGTGTTCCCAATTCAGCTAACTCTCCCTGTGGCAAAATTCCTTCAAGAAGAGCAGGATGAGGAAGAAGACATGGCAGAAAGGATCACTGATTTGGCAAAGTTACATCAAATTACAGAGCAACTAGTTGAAAAGGCTGCAGCACATCAAAGAAAGGTCAAGGAAGCCTTTGAAAAGAAGGCAAAAATAGATGATTTTCAGGTTGGAGACTTGGTTTTGAAGTGGGATGCACTAAAGGAAAAGAAAGGAAATCATGGGAAGTTTGATGCTTTCTGGACAGGGCCTTTCATCATTTCATAGGTTCATACTGAAAAGTATGGGGGGAGAAGCAGTTTTTGATGGCCCAGTTAATGGGCAGTTTTTGAAAGTTTATGTTGTTTAAGGTCTTTGGCCTTAAAGTTGTAAATGTTGTGTTTTTATCAGTTTTAGTATAGATGTAGTAGACTCCATGCCCAATGGAACAATAGGAATTTTGGCTAATGTGTTTTCAGCTGGAAAGCCAATGGTTTGCAGGTTCTTGAGACCTCGCATGGAGGATCTCATCCCCAGAAGGAGCTAGCGTTAGCTCTACTATGTTCTTTGACATTTGATAGATAAAATCAGGTCAAGCAGTGCTGGTTTGGGTTGTAAGGGGTTTGCAGTAATTTATTTCATCCTTCCCTTTCATTTTTCCTTTTCTCCTTACAACTCCCACACCCCTGTTTCCTCCTTCCCTTTCATTCTCTTTATTCTCCCTATCTTCATTATTGTTGTTTGACTTTATAAAACCCCAATAACCTTTATAAACCCTAATAACTTTATAAAACCCCAATAACCTTTATAAACCCTGATAACCTTTTAAAACCCCTATAACTCTTTAAACCCCATATTAACCTATTTTTTCATTTTACCTCGGCACTAAGGCTTTAACACATATAACTATGTGCCTTCGCCAATCGCATAACCTTTCGGCAGGCCCTCACCTGTCACGTCATCCAAAGCGCATGCTTTAATTCTGGGTCGTTCGATCATCCCGCCTTATCATCCGACGGTGTTCGCAAGCCCTCACCCCACAAGCCATGCACGCGATAGCCCGCGAGGAAGGCGGTTTCCCGCCGGACCTGCTTGCCACGTGGCGCATTATCATTGGATCGCTCCTCCATGTACCAATACCACCTTCTCCCGAAAAGCGATGCGGGGAAACTGGTTGCCGCCCTTCTAGTAAGGTTGCCTGCCCGTTAACCCGCGATCATCTCTGCCACCCGTTAGTCGTTCGATCATCCATCCCACGATCGGACGACCCACGTTCCTCCATTCCTGTTTGCTCCCGATGGCTTCTGTAATCCAATCCCCGCCATCCAATTTGCCAGATCTAACAGCTAATAATCAACTATACCTCTATGTTTTCCATCGCCTCCTGCCATCAGATCTAGGTCGTCCATTTGAGCCATCCAACAACCAACGTTCTTTCTTGGCTCTTTGTCCATTTTCAATGTATTTTTCAGTGTTTTTGGCCTATTTTTTGCGTGTAAAGAAGGAAGAGATGATCTAGCAATCTGCACATGAATTCCTCAGCTACCACATTTAAAGAACGGCACGGTCAAGGATGAGAAGGATGATCCTTGAGCAGCTCAATGACTGCAGCAGTTATTGAAATTCATTCAAATAATTCTTCACCTGTTCAGGAAGGACATCAAAGTACCAAAAAGGCCAATTTTGTTCATTTAAACACTCAGCTTGCAGCAGAAACCCATATCTAATTTGGTGGTCAGTTATGACCCCTCCACGCATAGGTTAGCAGATATTTTTTGTGAACAAACTCTATATATACCAAAAAGCAAGATGTAATCAGGTTGATGAATGTTATTTTGATTGTAAAGTTCAACTTATGGAGACTACAACTATTGTGACACCTAGAGCTCATGGTCTTCATTTCCAGCTAATACAAGCTTCTTTTGCTGTTTTTTTCTCACTTTCCACTTCTTCTTCTTTGTTCCAAGCTGTGCTTGTATGCATTTTTCATTTGCTTTTGATGCTTAGTAGTGGAGGGGTTGTGATCCCACCTCTCTACTAGAATCTAGTTAGAATTATCAAATATGTATCCAAGTTTCTGTTGTTTTAATGCCAGAGAGTTGTCATCCTATTTGTGCATTAGGAAATAGAATTTAGAGACCTTTTAACTGGATGCAGTTGGCCATCACAGGGTCTTGTGCATCTGCTGGTGTGATCACTCTTCTCCATCATCACATTCTCTTTAAAACTATGAGTAATTGGTGGTCAAAAGCCTTGTAGTTTGGGGGTGTTCATCCATGTTTGGGGTTAAGCATAGTAGAAGTGATTATCTGGCTTGAATATGCAACATTTCTTTCATTCATCCACCAATTTTCCAACATTTTTGTTGAGTTTGTAATGTTCCCGAGCATCTCTGATATACAACCTAGGAGAGTTTCTTGGGGTGATAACACATCCTTAAAGTCCATATCCTGAGCATATTGTTCTATGTAGCTTTCATGTAGCACAGAATTATGCTTAAGTATGGTAGATGCATTTATAATGGGTCTAGATAACATGTCTGCAACCTTGTTATGTATGCCCTTTTTATATCTGATGACTAAGTGAAACTGTTGTAGAAAACCCATCCATCTATAATGTCTTGATTGCTGCAACTTAGTTTGGGAGTGTATGTATTAAATTTGTTGATGTTCAATATGTATCACTATCTCTTTGCCCATTAAGTAATGTTTCAACTTTTTCACACTCTGAACTAATGCATACAATTCTTTATCATATGTAGGATAGTTAACTACTGTAGGATTAAAAGTCTCAGAATGATAACATATGGTTTTACCATGTTGTGTCAACACTGCTCCCATGGCATAGTCACTAGCATCAGTTTGGATTTCAAATGGTCTTTGTAGATTAGGCAGTGCTAGTACAGGTGCTGTACTAATCTTTTCTTTCAAGGTGTTGAAGGCTTTTTGATGTTTTTCTCCCAACTAAAACACCTTGTTCAATCCTGTTAAAGCATGTAAGGGAGCTGCAATTGAGGAAAAATTAGAAATGAACTTCCTCCAATATTGTTCTACTCCTAAGAAGCTTCTCACTTCTATAGCAAACTTGGGTTTAGGCTAGTTTACAATCACTGCCACTTTAGAGGGATCTATTTTCAATTCACCTCCCCCTACTATATGGCCCAAGTAGTTTAGAGATGTTTTTCCAAATTCACATTTTGAGAGTTTAACATAAAAATTTTCTCTTTTCAAAACATCTAATGTCTACTTAACATGCCTTAAGTGTTCTTCCCACATTTTACTAAAAATAAGAATGTCATCCAGATACACAACAACAAAATCATCAAGAAAAGGTCTGAGTACATCATTCATTAATCTAATGAAAGTAGCAGGAGCATTAGTTAAGCCAAAAGGAATAACCAGCCATTCATACAATACCTGCTTTGTTTTGAAAGTAGTCTTCCATGCATCTTGCTCTGCAACTCTGACTTGATGGTATCCACTGTGCAAATCTAGCTTGGTGAAATAAAAAAATTCTTTTAATTGATCTAAAAGATCATCTATGCGAGGAAGGGGATAACGATTTTTTATTGTTATCTTATTCAATGCTCGGTAATCAATGCACATTCTCCACGAGCCATCTTTCTTTCTCACCAAAACAATTGGTGACCCACATGCTAATGTGTTAGGCCTGATGAACCCTTTCTCGAGCAACTCCTGCACCTACTTCTTGATTTCAGTATTCTCTAAAGCGGACAACCTGTACATTCCAATGTTAGGCAATGGAACATCTTGCTGCAAAATAATATCATGTACTATTTCCTTTTTGGGTGGCAGAACTTTAGGTTCCTGAAACAGGATATCATACTCTGTAACAATGTTTTCCATATCAGTTTGCTGCTGAGCATTACAGCCCTCAAATACATTGGTTTTATCAGGTTTCTTTTCCTTTACAACCATTAGTAAGAATTGTTTGCATGAATTTATCATTTTTTTCCTCTATCATGAGTTTATGAGAGTATAATTATTCTTGAGCTTATGAGCTCTTACAAAGTATTCGATTCCATATTTAACAAGTAGATACTTGTTCTCAGCTCCATAGAAAATAGCCTTTCTATCATACAAGTAAGGGATTCCTAAAACAATTCCACATATATCCAAAGGAATTATGTCTAACTCAACCTCATCTACAAATGCCAACCCAAAAGAAAACTTAAGTTTTCACTGTCTAGTCACTTGTAGCTGTGCTTTATCATTAAACCATCCTAATGTGTATGGTTTCTTGTGAGGTGTAGTTCTTAATACCAATTTCTTTACAATTGCTTCAGAAATCAAATTTACTTGTGAGCCACTATCAAACAAAGTATCAATCTTTTGATTTTTGTAAATAACTCGAATATGAAAAAGCTCATGTCTTTTTCTCTCATGTTCTTCATCAATAACAGATTGAGCAAAATTACTTGTTGATGCTTCAGAATTCTTACCTTTTATACCTGTGTCCGCAATGATTGTCTCATCTCCCGAGTTTGACCCCAAATCTTTCTGAATAGCTACAACTGTCTTCTTCTTCTTTCCCTCGGACTTCTTAGGTCTCAGCTTTGGATGCAGATTCCAAAAATGCTCATCATCATGCCCATACTTTTTACAATGAGTGCATGAATCTTTGCTTTTCTGTGCAGTGTTTTCCTTCCTTTCTTTCCACTTCTACTTTCTTTTCTCCTTGTTCTTGCTTGCAGTGGGTTGGGATGGTCCCCAAACTTCTGGATTTCCATTCTTTCCTCTAGCTTCTAGATGAGTAGCTTGTACAGATACCTCATATATACTAGTGGGATTAAACATGAGGATGGTATGCCTCATGTAGCTATGTAGACCACCAATGTACTTCAAAAGAGTCTCTAGTGAGTCTAATTAAATACCCAACATCAATGCTCTCTTTCTGAACTCTAAACTCTTGAGTATACCCTTGCACGCTTTGCCCTTTCAACTATTGAAGAGTTTTCCAACTCATCATGGCTTGTTGCATGTAGGCCAATAGATATAACTGCTTTTTGATTGCAACAACAAATTCACTCTAGATAGAGATGGTCTTACCATGTCTTTTCATATCAGCTTGGGTTCTGCCTTCCCACCAAACCAAGGCAGTGCCTCCTAGGCATAGGCTTGCCAACTGAATCTTACTCTTGTCTGAGTCTATGTTTTGTACCCTGTAATACACATCAATTTGTCTAATCCAATTGTCCAACTTTTCAGCATTTAGCTCTCGATCATATATAGGCAAACAAAATTTAACATCTAGTTTAATCAAAGATTCTTTCTTATTATGCATAGGGCTATTAGGAGGTGTGAGAAAGCTTTCCTCTTTCCCTTTTCATTTTGAGTGCTCATGGGAACGAGACTCATCTTCTTATTTATCTTGTTTAGAACCTGATGAATCTTCATTCTTATGCTTTCTAAAGTCCCTATACATTTCTTCTACCATAGACTTTATAGCTAGAAAATTTCTATGAATTGAGGGTCTGGCCCCACACAACCTTCCTCTGACATTGTCTTCCGAGGATAGACTCTCCCAATTTCAAGATTAGTTTTAACCAACTCTCCTTCTCCTAATTTTACCTTTGATCTAGTGACCATTCAACAACTAAACCAACATATTCTTATCTAACCTTATAGCCTAGGATCTGATACCACTTGATTTGATCTTCACCCTATAAGTGACATCGGTTAAAGATTTATGAACAAAGGTATTACAGACTCATGTGCTAGTGTGCATTCTGTGTTATTGAAGCAATGGATCGATCAGATTGCCAATACACAGACAATAAAATGGAAAAACAACATAGAAATATAGTAAGCAACCACAAAGACAAAATAATTTTAATAAGGAGTTCACCCTATTCTCTTGGGCTACATCTCCGGTCCAACTTTCAGTGGTGGCCTTGTTTTATTGTCTGTTTAAGCAGTGAATTACAATGCAGAGACTCAATATGAGTTCTCCTGAAGTAGGTTTGCTAGGCAAGGTGGTTCTTGGATTCCTGAAGCCACTTGAGTGCACAAACTCTTCTTTTTCCTACCAGTTCTGTGACCTTCGGGTCTACAGTGGAAAGAGCCAAAAGTGATGCTCAGTCCAGATAGATTACTCTATGGGATGGCTTGGATCTTCAAGCTCTAGTGCTCAACGCTACTACTGATCAGCTCAGCCCTCTGTCTCTTCTGCTTTGCTTTGTTGTTCTCTATGTTCAGTCCTCCTCTTAGGGTTCACTATTCCACTTCTTCGTCTCTCGACTCTCTCTATGTCTAACTTCACCAATTCGTCTGTCTTTGTTCATGGCTTTTAGCCCTTCATCCCCATGCCTGTTCGGTTCCTCTTCCGTCTCTGTTGATTCACCTTCTGTAACTACACCTGGAGTTCCCTGTTTGGAATTAGCATGAACGCTTAGGGACTGGCCATGTGTCCTCCTTTGAACAACGCCAACCCGCTTGTCAATTTTTTTCTTCAGTTACATCGTGGATGTGTTCTTCCTCCACCATGGTGGTCAAATGGAATCCAAATCCTTACAAATCGCAATGTATTCCTTCATCGATTCCACTTCCTCCATTGGGTGCAATCTCAGCCGTCCAATCTAGGTCCCCTAGATCCAATTTCGTACGCACGTCCCACGCAGTTGACTTGCTTGACCTATAACACGTGATTAACGATGGTTTTCTCTCACCTCTACCGCCATGCGTCGATTGTTGAGTGGGATCGCTCCGCTTTCATCCAAACCTCTTACCGTTTGAGGGCGCCCCGATCAATACCGCTGGTTTCCAGAGTGTGGGTCCCGCCTTTTACGTTTAGCACTTTTTTCCTTTTTCGCCCGCGGTTCTCTAGCTTGCCATGCATCTGAGTGCTCGAGCTTCCCCCATTTCGGCCCTGTTTTCCCAGCGATGTGTGATCATCCGCCTCCTTTTCCCATTCTGTGGCTCCCAGGGGCTACCTCAACCTCCTGCGCAACCTCCATTGGCCTTAGTCAATGTGCTTTGACTGAGGTCCTCATCGTTCCATGCTGGCTACCATTGTCACTAGTTTACGGTGTTTTTAATCATTGTTTTGGAATTCTTTGATGTTTTTTCCCGACCTGATATAGTCATGGTTCTTTGACAGTCTTTTATGGATCCAATTCAGATCAAGTGGAAATACTACATATGGAAACTGAGTTAGGGACTAGACTTCTCCACACATATGTAGACTAGCCTACACTAGAATGTTGTTTGGCTTACAACCCAATCACCCCCAAGCTAGATTCCAGGGCTTGGGGGAGAAATTTTTGAAGGAGTAAATTGAAAATAGGTGGTTGGTGTAGGGACTCTTAGCGATCGATTCCCTCCACCCTTTAGTGAATTTAAAGGCCTTAAATTCTGCACAAGGACATGCAACGTTCTCCTTGTTCCTTCCTTCTACATATGCAACCCAATAGTTCATTCATGGAGTTTTTTTCAATAGTGTAAACCAAACCCCTCTCCACACTCCTCTTTTGTGGTATTCTCTTCTCGTTTTCAGCACCCCTGCTCTTTCTGCTAGTTTCTAGCCTAGCACAAAGCAAGCAAGCCAATCTAATCCTTCCTAGTCGACCATCTTATTCCAGATTTTTGTGTGTGTTAGCCTTGTCATTGCTAACTTACTTATGTTTTCTTTCCAAGTATTGCAAGCCAATCCCTATGATGCCACCTACCTCTTGTTTTGCATTTTTCCCTACACACAGTCTTCCTCATCCCTAGAACCCATGTCCCTAACTCAGTCTATTTATAATGTTTAATTTAGGAGGGAAATGTAACTAAGAAATTACACTAACTAACTCTAAATGCCCTAGTTGTGCCTAACCATAGTAGCTGCAATGGGATCAACATCGTTAGCATTCAATTTCACCTTTTCTATACTATTTGTTTTTTCCTCTGAAAGTATAATTCTTTTTTGAGTTTCTCCTCTACTTATTACCTCGTAATGATAAACAAAAGGTGCACCACGGATGCCAGTACCTTATGCAATGACAATGTTTGAAGTAGTTGAGAAAATCATTAATGACCCACGGAAAGATACTGATGTGGGTTCAGTAGAGTGTTTAGGAATACTAGATGTCACTTGCAGGTCACCAGTTAGAACAATTTCTTCTAAGAAACTTTTCTTTTTCCTGTTTGTAGGTTTCTGCTCCTTGTTGGACTGCCTACCAACTACCACACCTATTTTTGGAACATCTGTACTAACATTGGTACCAGTGTGACTTGTAGTAGCACCAACCATACTTAGGAAATGAGGAACCACAGGTGTCATTGGCGTATATGGTACATAAGGTGATACATAATACCTACGGTTATTAAGTGCATCCTAATTTCTTTCTAGAACTGCAAAACTAGAAATCTATATCCCAAAATCTGGTGGTGGTCCTTCAGGAGGGACCACCAATGGTCCAGGGAAAGGTAAGTGAGGCATCCAAGGAGCAGCACATCTAGAGTAGGTAGTGTCCAATTTGTGCAGATTAATAGAGATGCCCTATTGTGGTCATTTGATGGGGTTCAAGATGTAGACACTTCTAAATGGTGGACCCATGCATCCCTTCATTCAATGGAGTACTCCACACTAGTGGTGACAATGTGAGTGGGGCAAATGGACTCATAATTACTTGACGGGTATTCTTGCACACACCCCTCCCTAAGTTAGAATCCCTGTTCATTATAGTGAGTAATAAATGGCTCCCTGACACTACCAATTCTGCTGACCTCGTTCCTAAAATAAGATTCCTTGCATCAGGGGCATCAACTGATGTAGGAATTGTGATCTCCATGACTTCAACAATTTTTCTAGATATTGTTGATGTTGTGCTTGAGCAAGGGGTGTGAATAGGTTTGTCTGAGGTACTATAGAACCCCTTCCCCTGAATAGGATATGGAACAATATAACAAGCATTATCCCACATACTCCTTCTTTCGTCTGACACAAAGGAACCATTTTGAGATGCTAACACACAATATTATCACACAAACAAACTATTCGCCTTAAAGGTATTGGAGAGACAAGAAATAAATAAAAATGAAATATTATGTAAGCAATGATCATCCTACATAGATAACACACAGCATAGAACATGGTTATACCCCTCCCCCTATATTAGAGAAAGTTGTTATCATCAATGCCTCATATGGTAATGACCCTTGACTTCTAAAACACATCATGAATTGCTAGTTAGAATGCAGATCCTAGTTAAGAATAATTGTGGGTTCTGAGATAGAATAAACACAACAGAGATAACTTGCATAAGTGACTAGTACACAAGACTATATGCACATAATTGTACTTGTTGTGAATCTGTGAAAAGTTTTTGAAACAACATTGATGTTGGTACTACTGTTGCATTCAAATGTGATAATGATGATACTTACATGGTACATGATGATGTAGATTGTGGGCCAATATTAGGAAGATCTATACTAGAGGCCTTGTGTTCCTATCTAGCCTCAATTTTCGAGGAATGGCTCCCTAGCCTAACTGATGCATTGCAGATCATGGCCATAGTACATAAACTTACCACCTCACTATCACCACATTTTTGTCATGACTTGTAAACTTGTTGTCTGACTTTCTAACAGTATTTGCATGACTTCTTTTCTCTCCACTTGGTATATCTTTAGCTTTGGCTTGAACAAAGACATAACCACCCTTCAGGAATATTGAAATCATATCAAACAGGGCAATAACATTATCATTTGAGTGTTTTTGACATGCTTTAGCTTCATCTTTCCGAGATAGGCATGTTTTAGAAGCCTTGTTTTGTGCAACAAAATCCAGTAACAATAAGATATCTTCAATAAACACCCTATTTGTAAGTCTGCAAAGCTAAATTAAGGACCCACTCCAATGCATTCCAAACAATGAAGTCAAAATGAATAAGAATCAAGAAATTAAATAGTCAAAGTCTTTTAGAAAAAAGAAAGGTATCGGGATTCGATCACCACAACATATTCAATAATTCCAAATGACATTCTAATGAACATAAGCTTCATTTGTAAAACTAGTTCTACATGAAGAATGTGATTCTTTTAACATAATAAAAATAAACTTCATATCATAAATGTAAGTAAACATGAATCATTTTGCTTGGATGGCTATTTTGAATGAGTTTCCAACATCCAATTTTTTTTATCTATCTCACCGGACTGGGTGAAATCAACTGAGCCATAAATACCATCTCCAGTGGTGACATTATTTATCCAATCTAAAATGTGAATGTATTTCTAATTTAAGACATAGAGTTGGCTTCTAAATCTCCATATTTAGACTCAACCTTCTCCACTTTATCATCCCCCTCATTGGAAATAGAAGGAAATTTTATATACTAAACAAGACCACTATTTTCTGTTAAGAAATTTACTACATAATATAAATAATTTCTGAGAATAATATATATAAGAAAATAACCAGAAACAACCATAAACACATAAACACAAATGTTTATCCAGGAAAACCCTAAATTCGGGGAAAAACACAACCTAATAAGATCTCATTAGCATTGGCCAAAACCTTGGACAATCCGACCAAGTGAGCTTTCACCACTCACCTCCAGGTCTTGCATTAGAATGAAGTATTTCTAGCCTTTTATAAGCTCCATTACATATAATACCACGGGCAGAATACTATGGGTGCACAATACCATGTACCCCAAAACCACCACTGTTTAACCTAGTCAACTTTAACTCTATCCCGAGTCAAGTTTACCTAACAATTCCCCCCTTAAACTTGACTTGGGGTTCCTTGACTAACTCTAGCCAAACCTGCTAAGTGAGACATTCCCGCTCACTCTAGATCTTACCCCCCTCAAAGTTTTTACCCAGGGTATTGTTAACCCAACAACCCGCCTATCACCTAGGTCTAACCCAGACTTTATCGGTAATCACCGAGACGTACACATGCCTTACCAGGTCTTACAGTAGTATGCCCATTTACATGCAATAATTTTGACTTTATTAATTTTTTTTTTTTATTTATTGTTGCTGCGATTCTGATCCATCCTCTCTGAATTTGATTTGTTCAAAAGCTTCTATCAAATCTCTCCAACTGCGAGCTCGACGAAAAACCTTGTAGACTCCAGCACCGGTGGCCTCACGTAGTACAAAACGAATAATTTTTGAAGCCGCATGAACAATTTTCTTCTGCTGACCTTCTTTAAATAGCTACATGAATCCCGAACAATTCGTCAACATGTTCTAAATTGGTAAATATCACAAATGCACTGCGATCCCTAGCAGTTACGGCACTATCTTCCACACATTCTCCTCTAGGTTCTTTCATGTACGATTGTTCCACTATTATTTTCCAAACCTAGATCTGGAAAAAGGTTCCATTGATCTCATCAGGAACTATAAACCCCTGGCATCAAAGAATTCCTTTGGAGCCAATATCTAGCTCCAATACCAGTTGTTAAGAAATTTACTACATAATAGAAATAATTTCCGAGAAGAATATATATAAGAAAATAACCAGCAGCAACCATAAACACAAAAACACAAATGTTTATCCAGGAAAACCCCAAATCCGGGGAAAAACCCAACCTAATAAGATCTCATTAGCATTGGCCAAAATCTTGGACAATCCGACCAAGTGAGCTTTCACCACTCACCTCCAGGTCTTGCATTACAATGAAGTATTTCTAGCCTTTTATAAGCTCCATTACATATAATACCATGGGTAGAATACTATGGGTGCACAATACCATGTGCCCCAAAACCATCACTGTTTAACCTGGTCAAATTTGACTCTATCCCGAGTCAAGTTTAGCTAACATTTTCAACAGAAGGCCTGTCAACATTTGGAAGGAGCATATAAGTCTGCAAATTATTATCATATTTATCCTTTGCCAGAGATTTGTTATCAAGTTCTATTGAGATCCTAACTTCTAAACTAACCTCCATTTCGTCGAGCTTGTCTTTGTATTTCCCAAGCTCTTCTATCACTTTCTCAAGCGCTTCCATAGTCACATTTTGAACCTCTTGCCCATGTTTTTATGCTTCCCAAATAACATTCTTTATAGGAATAGGAATATCCAATTGTGAAACTTCCACCGTAGTTTGGTTAGTGTTATGACCTATTGAGCAAAGGTAAGGGTTATATTCAAATATACTTCCTTCATATAATTTACTCATTCTTTCAGTTGCATACTTTAGGATTGAAACTCCATTTTCTTGTAGACCAAAGTAACAAATGACCAATCTTATAAGATTTGAAATTTTTCCAATATGGTTGTAATAATATAAAACTCTATACCAATTGTCAGAATTTTTGGCTCACCTCCATAACTTAAACCTAACTTCTAAACTGGCACCTGGGTATACACTGATAATTTTTAGCTAAAAAAACAAGAATTGATCTCTTTAAGATACATGCTAAAATGCATTTGGTTTCAAAATCAATTATAAAACAACTACTACTATATAGAAGCTCAAAAAAATAAGTAAATAAAAAAATAGAACACAAGAAAAAGAAAAAAATCAAACAGTGTTAGTTGGGAGAAACAAACCTCTCATGCATCATCCTTGTACAAAACTCCACAGTGTGTGAGAGCACATGCATTCTGGGGATTGAGCACAATAGTTTCTGTAAAGAATTCAAATGCCCTTGGAATGAGACTTTGTATTTGGAGAGAAATTCATTTTTCAATGCTAGCCTCAACATTGGTAGGCTCTATTTCCATACTAGTTTCGTAGAAACCAAGTGCATCTCCAAAAGTATTTCTTGATTGCAATATACTAGCATAAAATAGTGCATCCTTCCCTTCAAACCTTCTAAGTTATGAGGATGAAGGGGATGAGGGAGGAAGAGGAGCAAAAGTAGAAATAGGTCTGATACTAGAAGTATTTGTCATTGAATCATTGAATGATGGCCCTTCAATGACTCACTGATCCATTGACATTTGAAGCAAATGACCTCTATAAGTTCTCTGTTTCACCTAAAACAAGCTCCCTTCCAAAATTCACAATATATGGCTGAGTAGATTGAGTGACTTGAAGTTGTGTGTGTCCATGCCATAACCAAACCCATTCCACTCTTCAACGCCCCCGATTTTCCATACTGCTCCATTTCACAACCCTAATCCAGCCAAAATTAAGAAAATCACATAGCAACCCCATTGATATCTATTACCAAGAACACATTGAATCCATCATATTCTATGCAAGTGAAAGCCAATCATTGATTTAATAAAAGTTGGGTATTTAAGCATACATCATATACAAACAATTTCCTTCCAAACATCTCCGAAATTAACTTCAAAATTACATAAAATCCTCTTTTCACCTCAGACAGAATTCATCAAAACAACAAGAAGTTACCCTACATGCGGATTGCCATTATATTCAAAATAAATAACCTAGATCGAATTGTAGCAAATGTAGTAGGAATTTGGGATGATAAGATTTGCCTTAGGGTCAGGCAAGACAAAATCTGGATGGATATCTATTCTGTAATGAGAAAATGACAGTCGAAAAAGAATTTGAATTCCTAAAATGTTGAATCTCCAACCAAAAAAACATGGTCATGTTCGTAGGAGGGAATCAGCTTAGTATTTTGACTCTGGGAAGTAAATCTTCTTTGCAGCATTGGGATATTCATCATCTTGATCTCGGAAAACTTGAGTTCCTGTGCACGATATCTATGATTGGAAACCCCATGGTCAAGGATCAATTACGATATGTTGATGATATTTAACTGAAGTTTGATTTCATTCTCATCAAAGCCAAAGGGTGAATGACTAGCATTGCTCTTCAAAAATTGGGGTGGAGGGAGCATATAGGACCTTTAAAGTCACTTTTTAGAATGATTGATTATTAAAAAATGCAATGAAAAAAATTGATTTTTTATTGAAATGTAATTTGAATTTAATTATATTGTTGCCAAATACTTAGCTCTTACTCCTTAGAAATCAAAACTTTATGGAGGTTCAGTATTTGCGAGATGATGTTTCGAGGATCCTATTGTAATCTATAACTAGATTGATATTTCTTGTTTTGTGACTTTTTGTGGTTGATGTTTCAATCATCACCATTGTGGTTTACCATTAGATGGATTTTGCTTGGTTTTGGTAATTATTATTATTATTATTTCTCAAGTTTGCTTCTACTCGTTAGTATTGTAGATGATTTGGAACAGTTGTGATGCTTAGTGCTATGTGTGAGGGTCAAAGTGGATTTGATGATTTCCTCATTTATTTCCCTTTTATTTCATATTACCACATTATATTTTGTTTGGTGGATTTGATCATTTGCAAGGGTTTCTTAATATTTAAAACTAATGATTTTTGGTTCCACGTGTGTTTATTATTGTTTCTGTAACAGATATTTGAACATTCATATCTATATATATATATATATATATAGATATATATATGTGATAACTTTACCATAAATCTAAACTCATTATGTTCTTTTACTCGACTATGGTTCCATGGCACCATACTTGAGTAATATAACATAACAATTCTAGAATTATTGTATGGTTAGCATACATATTTTTTTTTTTTTTATGGCCAAATATTTACTATAGTTTATTCTTCATTACATGGGTTTTTGTTGGATGTTGGCCTTGTTGTATTTGTCTGTCAATGTTTCTAAATGATGTGTAGAAGTGTGATGTTGTTGTTTAAGTTGATGGTTCACAAGGATGTCATGTGCATGCACACTTGACAAATGCTTCAAATTTAATTCCCTGTGAATGTTATCAAATGATATAACCTTGAATATTCTAAGTAGCTCCATACCTCTAATCATACACTAATCCAATAAAGAAGTTTGTAAGGAATTATAACCTTTTAGCAAATCGATAACAACCTTTGAATCCCCTAACACTTGTAATTTTAGATTGTTAAAGTGGAACAATTAAAATGACTAATACAAACGACCAATTTGTATTATTGTAGTACTTGTTAGGTAGTTGTAGTTTTGTTCCTAGAGTAAATTAGTCATTCACGTTAGTCATTTTTAGTTTTATTACATAGTACATAGTCGTATATTTTAGTCTAGGACTAAATTAGTCATTTATGTTGGTCATTTCTAGTTGGGTCACTTAAGATTGCTCATTTTTGGTCGTGTTTCACTTGAAAAAGTTGTGGTGACTAACATTTTGTCGCCTAGTAACTAATTTCATCATTTTCTACTAGTGTTAGGAGACCCTAGATCTAGCATATAGATTATGAACATAAAAAATAACCCAAACAAATTTGATTAACAATATTAATCCTTTCCAAACCAACATCCTAGAAAAAATTATAAGCTAAGACACATTATATTCCATGGCATATTGTCATGTCATATGCCATGTCATTTCTCTACCACATATCTCTTGGAAAAATGGTTAGGGCATATTGTTTTCCATTCCTAAAAATTATTTCGGATTATATTATTATTATCTATGTGTAATTTCATCATCAAATAAAATCAAAACAAATAAAGATCACAAGAACATAGGATGTAGGCATCATACCACGAAAAAATCCCCCCTATAGGTTAAAACCCACAAGAAGTTTCTAAAAAATCAAAGAAAAACACACCATGATCAGATCAACCGCCAAACTAAGAGATCTACTTCATCAAAGTTAATTGCTATATTATGATCCTTTAGAGCTATGAATACCTTTCACACTTCAAACGAAAGTGTTATCCTTTTACTTTATGGCTAGACATACTTCCTCTTCTTAAACCTCTTCACATTCCTTCCTTGCTTTAGAGAAGATAATAACAAAATGTGCTTAAATTTCTCACCGACGTTTAATTTCATCATATTTGTAGTCTTTTTATGGGTTGGATGTGTCACTTCAAGGTCAACTTCAAGAGATGTATTACTTGATCAATTATTAGACTCTAAGACAGTTTTTACACAAAATAAATTTCACTCTTTGTTTTTTACAAGAGCCCCAAAAGGTCCACGGCAGCATGACTTTTACTTTGACTCCAAATGAAATCCATAAAGCACACAGTGGGTGTTATACCTATTAAATATTGACCCAAGCATGAAACCCATGCTTTAATAAGTCAATATGTTACAATAAAATTTGTTTTACTTTCTTTTGATAATACATAATTACATCATGACACAAAACAAAATTATGAAGACTGAAACTAGATACAATTTCCAACACTCCCTCTTAACTAGGAAGGTATTCATAAATATCTAACTGGTACAAGAAATATTCCATTTGAAAATTTCTTACAAGAAGAGAATCAACATATGCAAAGCTAGGGATATTGTAACTACCAAGTTATCCTCTCATCAAAGATCCAAGTGTCAATCACTTTAATACAAAGAATCCAACTAAGGGATTCTAATGCGATACTCTCTTCAAGGATCAAAGACACTATTGGGACTAACATGTTCTCTGGGAATCTCCCACTATAGGTACCATCAATATTCATCCCTAACACCAACCCATAGGGATCTTGGTATCATATCCGAGTTCAGAGCTCCATTGGACCAATTATATCCTCCCTCACTGGAATACACACATCATCAATGACCCAACCAATATGTCTTCCCAAGTATAATCACTTACGGTTTCATGGCACTTCATCTCTCCCTCTAAAGCAAACCAGTGACAAACTTTCCAGCAAGATATCAACACATCCACCAACCTAAGCATGCTCCTAAACTAACTTCTTCTGTAATAAATTACATCTACTACTTGTCCATTTGTTGGCACATATGGTATCTTCATGAACCCAACCACCATTCAACATCCAATGTACATGTTATTATATTCTAGAAGAATATTTGTGGTCTTCAAATATTTTTATGTTGATTTAGGTTATAAGAATATCTAAATACATTTCTATGAAAAATTGCTTCTTCAATTTCTCTGGGAGTGCCAAACTTAGCCAAAGAACTTTACAAAACGTCCAATTCATAACCTCATCAAAAATGAATACGACTTATGCAAAACCATTTGTAGCTGTGTAGCCTTTCTCTGATCTTCATTATTCCTTCATAGTCTCTATTGTAGTTGTCACAACATGTACTCCATCTTCACAGGAGATATATACACTTTATTTATCTAATATTCTCATATACTAAGGGACAAATTCATCAAATTTAACTACAAAAGTTATTTGTTTTGCATCATCACATAATCAAATAATTTCAACCTTCTATTACATAATTCCTTCTATCCTTAATTGGGAACAAGGTCTGATGACTCCCTAATTCTATCATGCTCAATATTTTCATCAATATTTCATATCAAGTAGGCTTGCCTCTTTAGAACATAGAAAATTATGTACCTTCTCATATGATGGGAACCTACTATAAAATTTATAACCTCTAACATACATTGAGTTTCTTTTTATACATTCTTTGATAGGGCTCCCTGTCACCATGATAATACTAATATATTCATGGTCCATATTTATATGAGTCTACTTTTATTAGAGTTCCCAAGGATCCAACTTGATTACGAAGTTATTACCTCCACTCACCACGCTCATTATTTCCAAGGAGGCATCATTAAGTACAATATCTTATTTTCTTCTTCTTCCTTCTAAACTTTCTCTTACATGAAATTATTTAATACAAAATATAACCATGCCAAGTATACAAGTATAAGTGCATGAAAACATGTTTGTCACTCTACTGTAGTAGCTACAACCACCCTTCAAAAGTTTGGCATGCACCCAATTTCAGAGCCATGCTTGAGAGTTTGAATTGATGATTGCACACACTCGGGTTCACTTCGTGAGCTCATGTGAGTCTTTGCACCCAACATGCTTGATAATTTCACCCAATTTTTGCATGTTGATGTCAATGTCATGCTTGCGACCATGTCCTAGTCATGCTAAAGGTTTTCACTTCGTGTGTAAATCTTATGTTCACTATGAAAACATTTGTTGCACTCACACATGTAGTCACATACATTGTTGCACAAGTGTCATCATGGTTGACAAACTATTAATCACAAGTGTCACGCTTGTCGCTCACACCATCGGTCAATCATGTTCAGCACGTGTGTCTAGATGGTTTGGGCCATCTCATCATGTAGTCATGTAAGTGTGTGTTTGGAAGATCATATATGCATCCTTCAGTCATTCACACACTTAGCCACTTTTCTAAGGTTCTGACAATGGAATTCCACTCTGATAGTCGAATCATAACCTTGTTATTGACTCGATCGAATGTCACTGAGAACAACATAGAAGCACCAAGAAAGCCATTTAAAGTTGCGTTCCCTACAAGCAACTCAATCAATCTTCATGCTGGTCAACCGGATATTTTGACCCAGTAGCCACCCTGGGACTGACTCCCATAAAAAATTGCATAGAGGCTGCAGACCTTGCCCGCTTCACTGAATGAGAAAATTGTGTAGAAAGATCAGATAGACACCCGGTGCTTCTCCCTGTCTCCTCCCAAAAACTGTGTAATTTTTCCAGCTAGCCCTCCTGACAGTCGACCGACTGCTCACGAAGAAAATTACATAGTTTCCATGAGCAAGTCCTCTGCTGTCGAGTAGTACACTCAGCTCAAAAACTACAAAGAGGTCATTGATAGGCTAGCTTTCTAGGATTGATGTAGTTTTTCATGCAAGCAACTCCCGAAAGCTGACTGCCAGTTCCCTCCATGAATTTCACAGTTTTTGCTACTAAGCTCTAGCAGCTGACTACTAGTTCCCCTCTGGAATTGAGTAGTTTTTGTTGCCAGTGACCCAGCAGCTGACTGCGAGTTCCCCTTAGGAATTGTACAGTTTTTACTGGAAGTGTCCCGACAGCTTGCTACCAGTTCCATCGAGGAATTGTGTAGTTTTGGCTGCCAGGCTCCCATTACCCACTCCTAACAGAAATTGCATAGATTTTGTTTTCCCAATGTTCCCACAGCCTGGACTGTTCCTCCAAAAAATTGCATAGTTTTGTCCTCTAGCTGAGCCAGATGACGCAGATAGTCATTGTCGATCTGGATTTCCCATGTTCATCACCCATTGATTGCTATACAATTTTCATCAACAATGCCTCGAGCCTCCATCCTAGCTCACAACCTTGTCTCCTCTCCAAGTCACCTGAATTCAAAACGATCATGCATTATGGTAGACTAGGAGGTTTTTTGGAATTTGATGTCATCTCATCATGATTGACAGTAGATATAGGTACACAAACAAACATGGTGTGACAATAGATGGGATGAACAAAGGGAGTACATGAAAAAGGACATGTTCACCAATGGACAAACAAACGATGCAAGAAAGGTATGTTCCCATGAAGGGACGATCATGCAAAGATTTTTTCGCGGACGAACGGATGAGTAAACATGAAAGATGTATTCGCAGATGAATGGATGGATTAACATGCATTTTTCATGAATGGATCAACCCGTCAAGCTGATGAACATACAAACAAGGACCAATGTGAAAATCCAACATCAAGTGAACCAACAACCATCGAGGACTCTGTGCACTTTGTGATGCCGAGGTGAAGCTGTGACACACCATGAGGACATCCATCACCCATCAACACTGCAACTCTACATGCACACCAGCAGCAACATGAAGGTACAAACACTGTCATGTTGAGTCTTGTCATGAGTCATGTCATCCACATCTCTACTGTGGTCCATACTGCTAATTAATGTAATGTGACATGGAAGTCCAAGAGACCCACTTGTTGTATGAATAGTCATGTAAAGTTGAAAATTCATGGAAGTCAGATAGTTATGAGGGTAGTTGAACAGCCACAAGGGTTAGTTTCACCCTTGGCTATAAAAATCCTCTCATTTGTACATGTAAAGGAATTTTCACCTCAACTCCTCCCACATAGACTTGAGAGTCTCTAATCTTTTATTTGAGGAGTAAGTAGTGGTTCTAATGCCCCATGCACGGGGTTAATGATATATGGTGTAACGATGTGTCTTGGAACTTTCACTTAATACAAAATCCTGCTAATAGGCCAACACATTTTCACACATATTGTAACTGTTGCAAGACTAATTGTGAACACTTGTAATGCATTTTGCTTTAACCTGTGTTTAACACTTAAACTCATTCACTTTTTGTAATACATATATATTAATGAAAAAGTGTTGTATATGTTGCTAGCATTGTCTCCCCCATGTTGGCTACCTTCCTGGACATCAGACAAACATTTCATGTAAACTTGTTATAAAAACTATTGCACTTGCACAGACTCATCTGTTGAGTGTTGTACATATTATCTTCCCTTGTGTGTTGTGACTTCTGCATCCATGTGGACTGCTCCTTTGGAAGTTGTGCACATCTTGTTGTGGTGTGTGTTCCTAATAGAGTTGGGACTTCCTCCCATCCAACTTGGGACTCACTCTCACCCTCTCCCTCTGTAGTGAAAGAACCATTGACACAAGTAGTACTAGCAATCACCAGGCACACGAACCTTGCTACTCGAAGACAAAGCAGACCACTCTCCTAGGCTGACAAACAAGAGCTGAGGAAAAAATTTAAGATAATGGAAATTGGGCCATCATACTGTATAGGAATCCTACACCAAACGATGTGAGGTATAGCTGGGACTTCGTACCGAGTATATCCCCAGATGTTGGTCATTCCAGCACCATCAACATTTTCATGCTAGAAGGAGCGTCAGATGACAAGTTGATCCCGTAAATCTGGATTAAATCTCTTACCCAATGAATCATACGCAATTCATGCTCCCAAGGTGTTTACCTCATTTCTCCCTTAATTAGCTATCAATCCCTGATGAGCTTCTCGATCACTTATCCTTGTTAAAGTTTGACAATGAGGACAAAACATCTGTGGTTGAGCACATTTCTAATTTTCTTCATTTCTGCGAGTCTCATGAAATTGATAGTGATGAGATTGTTTGCATACTCTTCTTCCTCACCCTTGAAGGTGGTGCTAATCGGTGGTGTCAAACCCTTCCACCTGCTTCCATCCATTCCCTTCTCACCTTCCTCAAGGAGCTCCATCAAGTCTTTGATGAGTGTGACCACCAAGATGTCTATGAAAGAATCTTCCATTTACGAATGAAGCCTGGTGAATCAGTTGAGAACTTTGCTAGCCACTTCCTTCACCTCTATCACGAAGTTCCTAAATGGTTTGTGGACCTTGACTTCTTGAGCCAAGAGCTAAAACACTTGGTTCATGTCTCCTGAAATGGTGAACCTCTTGATTTGCCTTCTTCCTCAACTCTTGCAGATAACAGGACACCTCATGCCTAGAAGAGGGTTCCCCCTTGAAGTGACCGAAGAGCTAAGAAATTTATGCAACGGGGACCCCCGCACAGCGGTTGGAAAGCTGAAGAATCTGCGGAGCATGTTCCCAATCCATCTACTTGGCTGTCTCCTACCCCGATGGAGGAAATTTCAAAATGGTGCAGAAAGACTATGGCAAAAAATAATCCCTCCATTCCACAAGAGGACACCACCATTTATAACCCAAGTCTTAAGTCTAATATATATCTTTACCATCCTCCATCATCCACAAGCCATGACTCCTTGCACGATGACTAGCTTGAGAGATATACTTCACAAGCTAGTTGCGTGCACTCTCTTGATTCTCGAGATATTGGCTCAATTTGCAGTCATGTGCAAGGCAGTCTCATCATACAAGTAGAGGAGAAGGATGGTGAAGACGTAATCAATTCCTCTCAAAACATTGAGCTTCCATTCTTGATCGATTCTCAAGCCTTGAATCTTGGTGAAATTGTTAGAAAGATATTATAGATGACAGAGAAATTCAATACATATAATATGCGGAAAAACACAAACTCATAAAACTAAGGAGACACAAATATACATGGTTCACCCAGTTTGGGCTACTTCCACGCTGAATAGTCAGTCCTTCCTTTCTATTATCTAGCAAAATGAAGAGATACAACCTACAACAGATCAGCTTTAATATCCTCTGTTTTCTCTCACAGTCTCACCTCTTTGTTTCTCGCTTTGAGAATACACATATATTCAACAACCTCAATACAATACCCTCATACAAAGAGAGGAGTTTCCTTCTAGGGCAGAAAACCCTAAACTAAACATAAATTCTACCATCGGATGATCAACCTAATGAATGGCCCAGATTGACTAGAAATTACTATACTCTTACAAGGAAATTTTACATTTGTTTTTAGCTTCGGGGGCTTGAACCCCCATGGGGTGGGACAAGTCCCCCCCCCTCGCAACCCCCCTGCATGGAGGGGTGTACAATCTTCCTAGGGTATACATCCAGGTAAAACTATAAATTAGGATGATAATCATGCTCCACACGAAACAAAAACATCATTCACAATCAGTGCTTTTGATCAACCTCCAATCTTGGGCTGTCATCACTCCCACACTTTTGTATGTTGTGATGAACACTCAATGACATCATATGATCTATTGTCATCTCATGTACACTCTAACTCAGATTTGGAATACACACCAGTCAGAGAAGACATCCATATCGAAGCATCCTCTGCACCTCGCTTGTGTGTCCTATCATTCACAACAAATCAACATACGGTGGAGATATTCCATGTTCTCTTGCTTCTTCATCGCATGATTTATATCCTCAATTGACACAAGGCAATGAGGTTGTCCATGCTGAAAATAGTCTCAACACATTGGACTCTTCCCACTCGTCATCATCTTGTGTGTTGCATGGAGACAGCTCATCAAGTCAGCTTATTGAAACCTTGGAGGAAGCGTGTGATAGAGATGGCTTTCATTCTGAGAGAAGTTTTGAAATAAGTAACAACAACCATGCTCAATCCATGCATGATATGGTCCACATCTCAAAATGAATTTTTTCAATTCTGGAAAGTTCTAGGACGTGCCAGGGACTCGAGGCACTTCAATGTCCATTCATGGTTATTTCAGGACCTCATGACTCTGGTAATCCTGCCAAACGAAATCAGATCTCGTTTCTCACAAACAATCCAGATATCTGCATGGTTACACTCAACATGGATCCCTATGTAAATAATATTTACTATTCTGGGTGTGATATTTCAAAATTTTATATTTTTGTTAATGATTGAATCCATGAGTTTATTACAACATGTCCATATGCATGCACCTCTCTTACATCTAATTCGGGTTGGGAGTGTTCATCCCTCATTCAATCATGGGATGGCAAATTTGATCATATCAAAGACTATCCTTATCTAGAAGCATACTTATCTTATGTTCTCTCTTGTAATTAGCTCCTTGGTCATTTTGAAAATTTCACACGCCAAATCTGCCCACTCATCACACCAGTAATCTCCCTGTGTGAAGATGAATGCACAACCTATCATGTGAATTAAGTTACTCTCATTTCACCACACCCCAACTGGTTTCACACATTCACAATGTTGACATCCTTTCTATATTTATGTGATTACCATGATTCCTGCACACTTTTTCACCAATTCCAGGTGGGTGTTCTATCATGTTTAACAGACAACGAACTTGGTTCCCTCATTCAGAGTGTTCACACGATGATTAAAAAAAAATCATTTTTTGTGTCAAATTGGGAATCTACCATCTCGATCAACTAGTATAATTTTTCTTCTACCTTGGGTGGCTGTCATGCAGTTTATCATTTTGCTAACATTACGTCCAATGACAGTCACTTCGAACACTATGATTGTCACCATGTAACATCTTTATTCTTATATTTATGTTAACCAAGTGAGGCACCTCGGCCTGCGTTGATGGCTATGGAAGGCCCTCACTGTCTTGACATGATTGATGAAAATGAACAGACCTATCTATCCATATCAGATTCCTATCATGATACCCTCTCTCGAATTAGGAATCCATCTTCTCAAATATCACAAATATTTTAAAACGGCCATCACGAATTTTATGATCCAATTGTTGAATGGATGGAAGAATCTTACTTGGAAAGTCATGTTGTAGGTAACAAGATTCAGTCCTTCCTCCAACTTGCTAAGAAACTTGGTACAGAACAACACACACTTGCAAGAGGCCTCTCAGGTTTGTTGAAAAATGGTAGTCACAGAAGAGGTAAGTGTGTGTGGTGGGTGGCTGTGACACATTCTTTTGCCCACAAGCAAGACCACCTCTCTCGTGTGCAAGCTTCTCAAGTTTTTTTCATTTTCTGTTGCACACTATTATTTATCTGTTTTAATAGCTCATATCTTTGTGACTCTAGCTCAGGTATGCCTATGGTCGCTTCACTAGAAATTTCATTTCACGTAACCCCTATTGTTTAACGTAGGAGTAGGAGTAGTGTTTTCTTTTTCGCTTGCCTTTTATTTTTGGTTTGCATGTTTGTTTGCTTGCTCACATGGTTACTTTCCTTGCTTGTTGTTGTTTTCACTTTGTTTGCTTTGCTTACTATTTTTATTTTCATTTGTTTCGTTTTCTTAATACCTTACTATTTTTTTTTTTCTGGAAATAAGTGTTGCCAACGATTGCATTTTGGCTTTTCGAATGAGTATGTGGCTGAGATATGAAGAAACTTGTGTCATTATGGCACTTGACCAGTATTGTGTCCATCTTCTCTGTGGTTGATTATAACCTTTGGCCAATGAAGTCTTCATGGGAAATACGATCCGTCTGTGAGGGAATTTTTTGTCCAACCATGAACCTATTTCTACATTAGGAAGCCCCATGTCTGTACTGAGCATTCTACTCTATGTGTTCAAGCTCATCCAACTAGCAGAAATAGAGAAGGGGAAAATCTAGACAAGAAAACCTACGTCACAGGTCTTACATGCTTCTCTCAAGGAAGAACCTCTTCTAATCTCAATAAGTCATGATGCCTCTTTCACCACAAAAAGAAATAAGTGCCTATACACAATCCTCTTGAAAAAGACAAAGGCAAAAGAAGAGAAAGGCTTCTTGCCTAGAGAGGTGAAGCATGCAACTCCACCGGGGTACTGACCAAGCTCGCTGGCAGTGGAGCAATGCATGTTCCTGCATGACTCCACAAAGGTACCATCTAGGCCTACTGGTAGGGGAGAAACTCTAATGATGAAAACTTATACTCTGAAAATCTTCAACTCGTGAGCTAAACTACCCTTCCCAAATTTGAAAAAACGTGATCACACTGAACTTTTGATTGTCTTTCACTGAGTTGGAAAAAGGTGAACCATGTATGTCCATGGGGTAAGTGGGGAAGCTGGAGTAACCCGCACAATGATTCAATAGTCCCTGAAATACCAAGGCCTTGTGCTGTCAATGAACAAAAATAAAGAAGATGGAGTTCTACAAGTGTGTCGCCATGTTTTATAGTGGCTACAACCGCCCTAAAAAAATTTTGCCTGCACCCAATTTCAGAGTCTCCCTTGAGAGTTTCACTTGATGACTGCACACACTTGGGTTCACTCTGCGAGCTTGTGTGAGTCTTCACACCCACCTTGCTTGATCATTTCACCCAAGATTTTGCATGTTGATTTCAATGTCATGCTTGCGACCATGTCTTGGTCATGCTCAAGGTCTTCATTTCGTGTGTACATGTTGTGATAGCTATGAAAACATTTGTCACACTCACACATGGAGTCACATACATTGTCCCACAAGCTTCATCACAGTTGACCAATGATCAATCACAAGTGTCACACTTGTCGCTCACACCATCAGTTAGTCATGTTGAGCATGTGTGTCTAGATGGTTCAAGTTGTCCCATTGTATATTAATGTTGTTACAGGGAAAAGTGTTTATGCAGAACTGCTAATCCCACTAAGGCTGCTAGCTACCTTAGAAAGAAACAAAGTAAAACTACTTTCGTTTTCCTTTATGAAAGATAGATGAGAGGAGAATAAAGGAGACCAACCTCTGTCTTGTGCTTGGTTCCTTGCTCGATTCCTCTCTCTTCTGATAGTCCTTTGCTACTTGCTTTCTTGTATACCCAACTTCATAGAGTACTTGTAGAATCAAAGAAACATAACACTATACGAGAACATGGATCTATTATCATAAACAATCTAGGACCAGATGTAAATTGACCATACAAATGCATAAAACATAAATCACACAAGAGTATGGAGGAAAACTTGAATAGCTTTATTGATAATCAAGAAAGAGCCAAGAGAGTTACAACCAGTTGTTCTGACCCAGCATCATCCTCTCAGCAAGTAAGCCCTTCTTCACCTCATGAAAAGCTTAGATCACCCAACACTATGATGTTACCTCAAGAAACCAATAGCAATTCCTTACAAGATGCAAAATTCCAGCCTCTGGATCTCTGGGATGAGGGATCCATATATAGATGTCTACAAGGGAGATGAGTCAGCTTGTGATTTGATTAGTGTCTTCCCTCTGATAGTTCTTGCTTCCGCTTGGAGATTGATGATCTCTTACTCATCCCTGGTCGAATTCAAAGAGGCAAGTGTCACAGGAGAAGTTTCTGGAAGATTCCATGCTTCTCCACTTCGCGGAGTGACACTGCCATTTGTCCTTTCTCGCCCATCGCACCCCATAGAAGGGATTTTTGAAATGCAACACACCCACTGTGTGTATTTAGGTGAGATGCAACGCACTTTACCTATGGAGCAGGTGAAATGGTCCAGTTTTGACCAGTTCTGAGTAGTTTTTCATGGAGAACTTCTGGGAGAAGTTGTAATCAGTTGACCTTGTTCATTTGGGGGTTGGAACAACACTTTTAGGGACTTAGGAGCCCTTGGGTTATGGACATTTATGTTTGGTGTTGTAGTGCCCAAAAATGTCTATAAAAGTTTCCCCCTAAAGCATGACGTTGTTAATCTTTTTGATGTCGGGTGAAATGCTTTATCATGAGGATCCGAAGTTCTTTCAAGCTGGAAGGAGACCTATAATAAGATACAATACAATACATTATCTTCATAATATTTTCATGATCTAGCTGAGGCTGGCATTCCGATGCTCAACTTTATAAATTCATTTTCATGTACATAGGACAGACAATCGTCTGAGTGTAGACTGATGATTCTGGTAGAGTCATCATCCCTTAGATTGGATGATTATCTGTGCAGCAACGATGTACATTTGATGTCTTTATTTCCTGAATATATATCACAGCCTGGATGGATGAAACTAGATCCAGGGTCTTCAATCTCATTCGATGTTCACTCAAAGTATAAGTCGATCCATGTGAGAGACGTTCTGGAGTCGAACATGGAAAGACATCCCCTGATTACCAGCCAATGATGTAAGTTGTTAACAGGCGCGAGAGGAATCACCGATAATGATAATGATCCTCAAGGTACTGCAGTACAATTCACGTGGTGTGAATAAGGGACTTGGCGTCGAACAGCACCCAAAATCTTTCGGTCGAAGGCCATTGATGGAAACCTGTCGCCGGAAGTGAGAAACTTGCCATTGAGGCATGCAAGCTTCAAAGTACTGAAATGGGTGTTCCTAGATCGACTTCTTGGATAATGAGCTGATGTCGACAAGAAGCGATCCATCATAGGAGGGCCTTAATGAATCCCACATCAATGACACGGAATGGAGAAAATGATTTTAATGCAGGTGAAAACGGCTTGGTGATATAAGGTTCAAGGTGGCGGTCATGAAAGAATGGAGTGTAAATGTATTGCAGTGGGTGAGACACAAATGAATTCTCTGAGTGACTTCTCTTGAACATATTGCCGACCCTGACATGATGGATTGGTGGCATTAACCCCGAATTTGGATTGTGTGATGTGACCATGGTGATGTGACAGATGAATGAAACAACCCAACCCGACTTGGATGCGGAGTGAAAGTGTCATGTTCAAGAGCGACTTGCTACCAACAAAGTTTTTCGAGTTTTCTTCCCAATTTTTCCCTAGTCATTGCTGGCCAGTACCTCTTTATTTTTGTCAATCTTGAGGAGGATAACATATGCTTGTTCTATAATTTTCCCTTCAGGCAAACCCATCGCTATGTTTTAACGAGCCTAGCAATAGTGAAACTCGTTCTTGTCTGTTATGGACAAGTTTGTCGCTATTAGGTTTTAACGAGTTTAACGAGAAAGATAACTCGATCCTTTTCAATTTTAGAGAGTCTGAAAAGGAACGTAAAGGAAACTCCAAATATCCTTTTTTGTCATCAAATCCCTTAAGTCCGAAAAAGTATAAAATAATACGAAAGGGATGAATTTTCGGTAATTTTAACGAGCCGAACAAGACAAGTGCTCGATATTTTTGTGTAATAATCCCTCAGGTCCAAAAATATTAAAATCTAAAGGAGGGATGGCACTTCCGGTCACTTTAACGAGCTGGAGAGGCCAATGGCTTGGCAATCTTTTCATATTTTATGAGTCAGTTGAAAAGAGCTTAAAGGAGAATCGTTTTTGAGGAACGAGTGATAAATTCGGGTAGCAGCTGATTCCAGGTAAGGTTTGGAATTTTCCAATCACGATAGTGTCACAAGGATGGCTACCAAGATCACTCTTCACAACTGTTCCTCAAAAGGGGTAAACAATCAAGTGGAGGTGAATGATCGGCCAATACAGAGTGGAGGTGATGATGAGAACACGACCAAGGCTTTAATGGCTGAAGTACTACATTCACGATGGTTATTTACCAAAAATTAGTTCATTTTTTAATGAGCTTAAACGTGGGGGGAAACACTTGCTCATTGCTTGTGTTTATTTTTTAACGAGCTTGAATTTGCAATAAAACTGCTCGATGCAGGTTTATTTTTTAACGAGCTTGAACCCTGTGGTAACATTGCTCGTGGCGGGTTTGCATGCCCCCAGCATAATAAGGCAAATTGAGGTGCATGCCCCCCAAGCTTCATTGCATTCAACTCGGTGGTTGGAATGAAGGTTTACCTTTGAGATTTGGAAAGGGATTTGTTTCATTTTTCAATGAGGTTGACATAGTAAAAGAACTATCCTCATGGCTCCTTCTTTCATTTTTTAACAAGGTCGACACGAGATAAGAACCATCCTCGGATTCCACCGTATTTACAGTATTTGATAGAAAATCAAAAACTGAAGGATGATTAAGGTCATTGGAATAATATTCGTTGTAATCCGAGAGATGGGAATGATGGTGGTTATCTTCCCATCATGTCTTTCCTAACATCATTGATTGAATGATTCCTTTGTCTGTAGAATGTACATGCGACTAAGGATCTGAAGAGGTACTATATTCCTTAGACCTATCTATCCAAACACTCGATGAGCATTGATTTGGGTTTGCCCCCCAGGCGAAGAAAATTGATTGCTATAATATTTCTATAATGGCAATGATCCATGCTGACAAAATGTTTAGGAATCTTTCGAATCCATTAGATATAGAAGATTTCATATTGCAGGTTTCCACTGTGGCCACTTCTGTCAGATTACTCGGAGGCGGTAGGGCAAAAGTACCCATTAAGGCAGGGTCTTTTAGGAGACCTACTCCGATATTTTGAAGCGAATGTTTACTTCCATGGATCATTGGAATGCTTCCCATAACTTGTCAACTGTTGGGGAGAAATGTTTGTTGGTCGATGATTGTAATTCCTCCTTGAAAGGGAAATGCAATCTTCCTGAAGTAGGTTGACACAACTGCAGCCATGGCATATATCCAGGGCCTTCCTAGAAGGATGTTGTAATCGAGATTTCCGTCGATTACTTCGACATCTATTTCTACTGTTTCCCCTCCTAGTTTAACTTGCAAGTTACTTAGAATACCATACAGGGTATATGTTCATCCGTCAAATGCTTTTAACGTTGTTGAAGACCTCGACAAGGTTGGAGATCCTAAAGTTTTCCAGCAACTCATCGACATAATACATGTAGATGCCCCCTCATCAATAATTGTTCGATGAATAGTTTTGTTGAGGGCTTTCACTTGAATAAGGAAAGCTAGTTGAGCTGGTAACTTAGATTCATATCCTTTGTGATTAAAGGATACAAGATTGGAATCCGTTGGGTCAATCCCACCTATTACTGAATCCGTTGGGAGAGGCAATTTTGCGGTACCTCAAGTGTCGACATAGAGGACAATGATTGGGCCAGGTCCTCTACTATATTATAATTCTGTGCTACTTTGGCACAAGGATTAAATGTCAATTTGTGTACTACTCCCTTTGGAGGCTTTATCATTGGTTTAGGAATGATGGGTGGCACAACTTCGGTCAAAGTTGTTGTCGAACTACTAGGTTGTTCATTAGCCTTGTTATTCGACAGCTGTGGATTCCCGTAATCTTTATTCCTTGTCAAAGCATCATTTTGCTTCTTTGAGATAGACAACATAAGCACTTGGGATCGGGAAGCATTTTTATTAGCAACCAGTTTGGTTCCCGGGCTTGGAAAAGGGTCAGTCAATATTGCTGAGGATTTTGAACTCTTAAAGAGTTTCTTAACTTCAGCTTTATGTGGAAAATCTCTCGTCCGATGATCCTCATCCCATATCTGACACCCCGCAGGGGGTTTCCATTGCCCAGAAGAGTTTGCAGAAGGTTTTTCAAGAGATGACTCATCCTGCTTCTTTTTCCTCCCTTTCTTTTTCTTCTTTCCCCCTGGTTGCTTCAGTTGTTTGCCCTTGTCGGTTGACACGGCATTTACCTCCGAGGCGAGAATTTTTTCATTTGCATTTTGATCAGAAATCTTACGGGCTTTCTTAGATGTAGCCTTTGTCGATTTCGTGCTTGTCGTACCTATCACGCCATTGCCGGCATGAGATTCTTTGTTTGATTTAGGAGGGGGAGGAACGGAAAATTCCGGTCTAGGAGCATCAGGTATTTTATCGTAGAGCATGCCAGGCTGAGTATAGATCAAGTCTAGATATTGTGCACGAGCAATAACTTGCTCTTCAGTGACGACTCCTCCCTTTGCCACATCTTCTGTGATAGAAGGTAATAATGACTTAATAAACCATTCAGCTAGCAGCTAATTAGGAACATATGTTTCTACCATTCTGCGATGACGTCGCCACTCATGAATATGATCAGATATGTGAGTGGCCGTTGTCTTCTTGAAATTGGTAAGAAGCTCTATTCCTGTTTCGTACATCATTGGTAACTGAAAATGGGTTAAGAAGTTTGTGGCTAGGGTGCTAAAGTTATCGAATGAAGCTCTAGGCAATTCAATATACCATTTTGCTGCCGGACCAGTTAACGTTCACTAAAAAAGGTGAAGCCTAATTGAATCATCGTTTAGAGTATTAGATGAACACCACAGATGAAAGGTCATCACATGATTCGATAGGTCTTCACCCGGATTTCCATTAAATTTAGGAATATCTGACGAAAGTTTATGCGAAATCACTGGCCACCAAGGGGCGTAAGCAATTGGATCTTTCATCAGCCGATTTAGATCTGGTAATTCTAGAGTTGCTGCAAAGGGAAACTGTTGATTCAGGTTAGGCGAAGCATACCCAGGATAAGATGGAATCGCCTGAGCAGTGGGTCTTTGCATACCATCATAAAGTATTTGATGCTAGTAACTTTGATAAGGTTGACGGGCATAACCATTATAGTATGGTTGTTGATAACCGCTTTGGAAATGCAGTTTCCCATTACTTACAAAGACTTATTGCTCAGGTCCTTGATATGATTGCTGGAATTGCGGTTGTTGAGATTGAACCAGCCCTGGTTGTTGGACCATTTGCTGTTGTCCAATACTGGATGATTGACCAAGATGAGGAGTCATAGTACTTGTTTGAGCTTGAGTCGCTCCAGATAAGGAGGCACTAACCTGAGGTTGCGATTGAGTCGTTGAGACAAGAGGCTGTTGCATTGCAACCTGAGAAACTTGGGGTTGACATACAACAGGTAGCGCTTGTACTTGCGATGCAGTCACCATAGCAGGTATAGTGGGAATATTTGACACAGGGTGGACTGGTTGCATTGAATATACAACCCTTGGTTGTTGAGGTAGTATTGGTACCCAACCGCTGGATGTAATTCCAGTTTGACCTGAACTTTGTTGTAAACTCCCATATGGTTGTTCTCCGGGAGGGAACAATGAAAAGGCATACTGCCCTCCATATGGTGGCAATCCAGTACTTAAAGGGTAGATTGGCCTTTGAAGACACATTGGATCAATTTGTTGAGTTTCAACATAAGAAATACCAGATGATAATCCGGATGAAGAAATAGGAACTGACCATGTCGTCGAAACAGTCCCTGATTGGACTCCAGCTTGTTGTTGATAACTTGCCGGGATAGATGGTATACCGACGAACATCGTTGGAGTAGCAGCAGGAGGCTCTGCCACTGCTGTGTCAGATGACACAGTCCTGGATGTCGACGGTTGTTCAGACATATCTAGTCTATGCAAAAGATTTCCTAGTGATTCTACAAGAACTTGCGATGAAGGGAGACTAACTTCTAAGACCATCGAGGGAACAGTGACGTTATTCTGATTAAAATAAATTTTAGACGCTTTCACACAACTTGTTTTTTCAATTTTAAAGAGTCGAGAAAAAACAAAAGATGACTCTAGTCGCCTTCGATTTTTAATGAGCATGAAGTGACAAGTGCTCAGATGGACCTTTTCCGTTAAGGAGTCTGAAAATGAACGAAAGGGACTGCTGTGAAAATCTAGGGAGAGGGATTACCAAACCAATCGCAAAACTGTAGAATACTTTTTACGGTACGGCAGTCAATCTTCCCGAATGTTGTGTTCAGTGCATTGCGATCGATAGGGCGGCAGACACAGCTTCCTATGGATAAAAGATTAAGCCTATTGTGGTCTCCCAAAATATACTCAACGGTACGTGGGAGCACAAGTCCGTACTGGCACTTATCATCTCAAAGTGGAGGAATCACCCAACCAACAGTGAAAACAACAGTTACCAGGCTTTACGACACCGGAATACGTCTCTAGCCTAGACTTCTAGATGTTGTGCGCTAGGTTCCAAAGCGTTGTTAGATTCATTAAATTTATTTTATAGTTGATCTTGCTTAAGAAATTTGCCTTTCAGGTTCACCGCGTGATGTAGATGTACAATTCCTAAAATGAAATCTAAGATGATAAATAATTGTTTTATCTTCTTTGTGCAATGAAAATTCTAGCTACTAAGGAAAGAGAGACAGTATTCTTTCAACAAAGCGCAAAGAGCACACACTATATGCATTGTCCTAAATCAAACTAGTCAAATAGTCTAAATGCAAATGCACTTGCATGTATTTCAGCCTTCTTAATATGTGAATGATAAAAAGAAAGCTAATGCACAAATCTGAATTATTTTTCAAAGCGAAAATTACTAACAATTTTCTTTTCAAAATCAAAATGAAGACGATGAAAACACTTTACGATTTGGAAATGAAAACTTGCTTTCGACACTAGAAAAACTACTAATCCAAATCAAATACAATAGTAACAGGGTAATCGACTATCAAGAACAATCAGATTCTCTTCTATGACTGAAAACGACACTTGCGACACTTTCAAATCAAGAAACGACAGTACAATTACGTTACTTCTTTGTAAAGGAGAACTAAAAATGACTCAACAAATACATAAAAACATTTACAGTTCTTTGCACAATGGAGGCGGAATAATAGCAAGGAAAGGGGTTTCAAATAGAGGTGTACTGACTACAGGCAGCAAACTCTTGAATAGATCTGAAAAGAGTGAACATAGAAACCAAAATTTAGGAACAATGCCTAGTCTAATCAGTGCACCTGTAACACAGTGAATCTGAAATGAAATGCACCTACTACACTCGGGAAGTGCGTTGAATTTGAGATTCACATAACAGACAGTGCGCTGGACTAGGGACGAGACTTTGATTGGGTTTCGGGTCACAGTTTGCAGTTCAGTTCAGGGATTTTGGCCGAGCAAGTGGTAATCAGTAAATCAATCATAGGGGTAGATCTAAGGAGGTTACTAGAGCCACCACGAGGGCAATTAGAAAGCTTGTAAATCAATTGTTTAATTCATAAACAAAACCCAGAGATTGACTGAAGCAGCGTTGATCTACTTTGCATTTGCATAGCAAATGCAGTTTGAAGGCTAGCTGGCTTGACTTCAGACTCCGTCTGTAAGTTTATAAAGTAAACAAATGTAGATAAAAAATCAATCTATTCGCTCCCTAGTGGAGTCGCCATTTTGTTATAGGGAAAAGTGTCTATGCAGAACTGCTAATCCCACTAAGGCGGGTAGCTACCTTAGAAACAAACAAAGTAAAATTACTTTCATTTTGCTTTATGAAAGATAGATGAGAGGATAATAAAGGAGACCAACCTCTGTCTTGCGCTTGGTTCCTTGCTCGATTCCTTTCTCTTCTGATAGTCCTTTGCTACTTGCTTTCTTGTATACCTAGATTCACAGAGTACCTGTAGAATCAAAGCAGCATAACACTATACGAGAACATGGATCTATTATCATAAACAATCTAAGATTAGATGTAAATTGACCATACAAATGAATAAAACATAAATCACACAACAGTATGGAGGAAAACTTGAATAGCTTTATTGATAATCAAGAAAGGGCCAACAAAGTTACAACCAGTTTTTCTGACCCAGCATCATCCTCTTAGCATGTAAGCCCTTCTTCACCTCATGAAAAGCTTAGATCACCCAACACTATGATGTTACCTCAAGAAACCAACAGCAATTCCTTACAAGATGCAAAATTCCAGCCTCTGGATCTCTGGGATGAGGGATCCATATATAGATGTCTGCAACGGAGATGAGTCATCTTGTGATTTGATTAGTGTCTTCCCTCTGATAGTTCTTGCTTCCACTTGGAGATTGATGATATCTTACTCATCCCTAGTCGAATTCAGAGAGGCAAGTGTCACAGGAGAAGTTTCTGGAAGATTCCATGCTTCTCCACCTCACGGATTGACACTACCATTTGTCCTTTCTCACCCATCACACCCCATAGAAGGGCTTTTTGAAATGAAACGAACCCACTGTGTGTATTTAGGTGATATGCAATGCACTTTTCCTATGGAGCGGGTGGAATGGTCCCGTTTTGACCAGTTCTGAGTAGTTTTTCATGGAGAATTTCTAGGAGAAGCTGTAATCAGTTGACCTTGTTCATTTAGGGGTTGGAACAACACTTTTAGGGACTTAGGAGCCCTTGGTTTATGGACATTTATGTTTGGGGTTGTAGTGCCCAAAAATGTCTATAACACATGTAAGTGTGTGTTTGTAAGATCACGTATGCATATTTCCTCGTTCATACACTTAGCCAATTTGATGAAGTTCGAACCACCAGATTCCCCCTTAACAGCCAAACCATCACCCTGGTATCGACTCGATCAAATTTCACCCAAAACAACACAAAATCACCAAGCTTGCCATTTCAACTTGTGCTACCCGCAAGCAACTCAATGAACCTTCATGTTGGTCAACTAGAGATTTTGACTTGATAGCCACCCTAGGACTAACTCCCCTCAAAAATTGCGCAAAGACTAGAGACCTTGCACACTTTGCTGACTGAGAAAATTGTACAGATTGGCCAGAAAAACACCCAGTACCCATGCTCATCTCCTCCAGAAAATTACACAGTTTTTCTAGCTTGCCCTCCTGATAGTTGACCGACTGCTCACCAAGAAAATTACGAATTTTTCATGAGAAACTCCTCTACTTCCCAGCAGTCCACTCAGGTCAGAAACTATACAGAAGTGATCAGCAAGCTAACCTCCTAGCATCAATGTAGTTTTTCGCACTAGCAGCACCCAACAGCTAATTGCCAGTTCCCTCCAGAAATTACACAGTTTTTGCTGCCAAGATCTAATAGCGAGCTACCAGTTCCACTCAGGAATTTTGTAGTTTTTGTTGCCAGTGTCTTGGTATCCAATTGCAAGTTTCCTCCAGGAATTTCTCAGATTTGGCTGCCATGCTCTCATCACCCACTTCTCCAGAAATTGCGCAGATTTGTTTTGCCCAACCTTCCCGCAGCCGGGACTATTCCTCCGAAAAACTACGTAATTTTGTCCTCTAGCTGAGCTAGACCCTGTGGACAGTCACTGTCAATCCGAATTTCCCATCATCATCACCCATTGACTATTGCACAATTTTCATTAATAGTGCCTGGAGCCTCCATCCTAGCTCGCAACGTTGTCTCCTCCCTCGATCACCGCATTCGAAATGATCATGCATCATGGTAGACTAGGAGGTCTTTTTTGCATTTGATGTCATCTCGTCATGTCTGGTTATAGATACAGGTACACAAATGAACATAGTGCGACAATGGATGGGATGAAAAAAGGGAGTACATGGTAAAGGACATGTTCGAAAACAGATGAAAAGACGATGCATGAAATAGATGTGATCGCAAATGGACGATCATGCAAATATGTGCTCATAAACAGAAGGATGAGTAAACATGCAAGATGTGTTCATAGATGAACAGATGGACAAATGTGCACTTTTAGGGAATGGACAAACTTATCAAGTTTACCAACACACAAGCAAGGAGAAATGTGAAAATCCAACATCAAGTGAACCAATGACCATCGAGGACTTCTCAAACTTTTCCATTCAGAGGTGAGGCTGCGACACACCATGAGGAGATCCATCACCCAACGACACTACAACTTGATATGCACACCAGCAGTAACATGAATGTACCAAGACTATCATGTCAAGTCTTGTCATGAGTCATGTTGTCCACATCTCTATTGTGGGTCATATTTTCAATCTATGTAATGCAATGTAGAAGTCCAAGAGACACACTTGTTGTATGAAGATTCATGTAAAGTCGAAATGTCATGGAAGTCAACCAGTCATGAGGGTAGTCGAACAGCCACACGGGTCAGTTTCACCCTTGTCTGTAAAAACCCTCTCATTTGTACATGTAAAGAACTTTTCACCTTAGCTCCTCCCACATAGCCTTGAGAGTCTATACTATTTTCTTTGAGGAGTAAGTAGTGCCTCCAATGCTCCACACATGGGGTTAGTGATTTATGGTGTAACAATGTTTCTTGGAACTTTCGCTTAATACATAAGCCTACCAACATGCCAGCACATTTTCAAACATGTATTGTAACTGTTGTAAGACTAAACTTGGACAATTGTTGTAATACACTTGAACTCATTCACTTGAACTCACAAAAATGTGGTGTATTTGTTGCTGGCACTATATCACTCATGTCACATACCCTCTCGGAAATCAAACATGCCTTTCACGTAAAATTTCTATAATAACTACTGCACTCGTGCAGACTCATCCACTTAGTGTTGTACGTGTTATCTTCCCTTGTGTGTTGTGACTGCCACATCCGTGTGGACTACTCCTCTGGAAGTTGTGCACGTCCTATTGGGTTGCATGTTCCTAACAGAGTCGGGACTTCCTCCCATCCAACTTGGGACTCACTGTCACCCTCTCCCTCTGCGGTGAAATAACCATTGACACAAGTTGTACTAGAATTCATGAGGCACACAAACCTCACTACTTGAAGACGAAGCAGACCTCTCTCCCGTGCTGACAAGGAAGTGTTGAGGCAATATTTAAGATAGTGGAAACCAAGCCATCTACCCAACGAGACTCCTACACCAAATAATGTGAGGTCTAGTCGGGACTTCATACTGGGGAGATCCCCTATGTTGGAGGGTCCAGCAACATCAACACACTCTAGGGTTTACAATGAATAATAGAGAGGTAGAATTTTAGTTTTCATATTCAAACCATACATTTTATGATATTTTCTTTTGAAACATGAATCCTACGGTTTGATTCTCTAATCCAATTCTATTATTTCTATGATTTTCCATTTACCATAGACTATCTACAAACCCTAAAAACCAAAATCTAGGGCTCCTTATGAGAGAGCACATATATTATTATTAGGGTCTACCACTTGAATAGGGTTTATAAGTATCAAAAAGGACCTTTATGAAGAATGCAAACACTTAGACGTGAAGAGAAAGGTTTTCTATCAGATTAGGGTTAGTATTTTCTTACTTGACAAAGGTTTTCTACTTCATTAAACATCACCTATGGTTTTGTAATTCCTAGATTCTGAAGATGAATTCTATAAATCTTATTATAAAAACATCCATTGAAAAATCCCAACACAATAAAAAAAATTATATTTCAACTATGCAAATGGCCATACCGTATGACTACATACTTTACTCAACCATAATTGTTGAAAGCCTTCCTTGTTTAACTTTCGTATCTTCTATATTATTTCCACTATTTCAAAAAAATCATAGCTAACATATTTTTATAAGCCCTTCTTCAAAATTCATGCTACTACTTCTTGCATTTATGTCATGATCTTCTTGCTACTTTCGAAAGTCAGAAATCCAAAGTTACCAAGGCCACAGAATACCCTTAAAAGTACTACAACTTCATGATATTCTAAAGATGAAATAATCAAACCCAGATGTTTTTCAAGGTGATCTACAAGATAAACTTTTAGCATTCTACAATGTTCTATGATTTTCAGGTATTCTTCACTCATCTTATGGATTTCTAGTCTCACAATAGTTTTGTATAACAGACCTATAAGGTCTTAAAAACTTTCTTCAAGAAAGTCTCATGATGTTAGACACTTCAAACAATGGTACTATATGAGAAATGATACCACTTGTTATGCTTGAGTATGGGTTGGGGAAGGATATAGAAGTTGATATAGGTTCTTAAATAGTCTCCTTCCTTCATTGTTACAATAACATATGTACGAATTACTCCAAGCATTCCTTTTAATGACTCCAATAAGATCACAAAAATATTTTATTCATGTGTTGGTGCAAGATGCTTGATGCTTCTTCTATCATTGATTGTAGTGCATGCTTTCAAGGAGGTAAGATTACAAGATCTTCTTACTATTGCAAAAGGATCTTACTATTTCGATTTTGTAAAGGATGTAAAATATAAGCTTAGTTTTCATTGCAGAGTGCGTTTTATCCTTGAAAAGTTATTTCACATGGATTCCATTTGGATGATACCTAATCTATTGAAGGATAGATGTGAAACTGTTAATTTTCTGATGCTATTAAATCTCTTGTTTTAACAATCTCAAAACATCCTTTACTACACTCTTGCCTAAATATTTTATACAAACCCCTGTTATTTATTCCCCTAAACCATGTACCCTAAAAATGGTAGAATAGACACAAGGAATGTCCACATTTCCTTTGTTTTCATATTCATGGAAAATACAACATTAAACCATTGTATCATCTCCACAATCCATTAGTGATTCGTGTTTAAGAAAAAATGACAGACATTTATAAAACCTAGAGTTGATATTCAAAACTCTAAAAAGTGAAACAATGACCACAATATGAAAATGGATAAGTGAAATTTTGAACATACTTCTTAAACATAGTGTCAATATTGATGAAGAAATCCAATATTGCTTCTCGTATTTGCTAGTAGCATTTGTGGCATATACGAATTCCAAACATACTCATGAATAGATTCCCTACATGCTATTGGTGAAAATGGGTGGAAATATTAATTAATGTCAATATTGGCAGGAACGTTACAAACTGATGCTTTGATATTTTGAATTGAGTTGTAAGAAAAGGATGGTAGTGATTTTCCTTGTGTACCATTGCACAAAACAATGTTTATATATATGGTTTTGAGGTTGTTTACATTTATACCCAGATGTATTTCTACAAAAAATGTTGGGCTTGTTAAAAGAACTATGATTGTTCATTTGTTTCAAAGCATCTTAGAAAATAGTGTTATTTGGTTGACACATCATAGATTCCTAGTACTCATTATTTTAGCATCAACAATTTAAAATTGGTTTGTGAAATGGTTTAGTTTGTGATTTTATGTGAAGAATGTTAAAAACTAATTCTTTAACAATTTGATGTATGTTGTAAAAGAACCATGGTGGTGCTTTTCATTGTGTACCATTGCAAAAAATAATGTCATGTATTGTGAATTTTTTCTTGTAGTTCCCACCCGAAGATATGGAAGACCATAAATATAAAACTAATTAAATGTCGACTAAATATTTATGTACAAAATCATATCAAAAAATTAGAAACAATGAAAGCATGAATCACTTCGTTATCCTTTCATGTCAGGGTAGATTATGGACTTTATCGAATAGCTAAATATCTTCCTCCTGATCACCAAGAGATCTCAATTTAATCCTCAGAACCTGTCGCCTCACACAATCAAAAATAAATGAAGATGGTGCTTTTCCTTCAATAAAAGGAAAGTTAATGGACAAAAAAAATATCTAATCATAACATGAAGATACACATCATGATCTCACGTAAACAATATTTAAAAGAGGGAAATAAATAAATAATATATATAAATAAATGATAAAATAAGTACAATGTACCTTCGAAATAGGTTTCCTGTCTCTAGTCCCTTTATCATCACCATATATTTAGCAATAGACATACACTGGGATCATTTATGCAATAGGGAAAGGTCTCTGGGCAATAGGGAAATTTGGGCGTCATCAATTTTTTTTTTTTTTTAATGTGCAAAATTTCATCAAATATTTGACAATACATGGAAACCATTGAATATTTGAATCTTATTTGATGGGACAAACATCATATATGTCACACTCTACCAATAGAACAAAGAATTGGAGATATAATGCATAGTCTAACGAGGTGGAGAAGTTGCTTAGAAAGTTATGGAAATTTTTGTCATATTTAGAGAAAATCCACCAAGGATTTTTGTAAATCCAAGTTATAGTTGTTAACCTTCAAAATTTTAGGTGCCCTAGACATTTTTGATGGTCCTAAATCCATTTCCACCCTTAAAAACACGATCCAAACACTGCCTCTACAAGATTTTTTGCATTTTTTTTGCTCGGATTCCAGACACTTATGACCGTCTGGGCAATTCATTCACCTTATTAGACAACTACGAGATATAACACTCCCATTGCACAAACTTCTTCTACCGTCAGTTATCTAATGCCAAACTATCAGACACTCCTATTAGACTACACTAATAAGTGGTTGAATGTCTGAGGGTAAAGTGTCATCATTTTTGGCATCTACAACAATGGAGCTATAATAGTCCTGTCGCAAATACTTATTTTAATTGTCAATTATTGGAAACTCAACCGTCATACTTGCTACTACATACTGATGGAATGAATCGTTGGGTCCCATTGGGCTAGAGTAATAAGGCGTCGAATATATGATGTTCAAGCATCGCCATTTTTCCATCTAAGACACAAGATACTCAATGTTTTCCCATCGCATATCTAATGGATGTTCAGGTAAGAACTGAACCTTTCCCCATCGCATATCTAGCGTAGGTGGGTGTCTCAAAATTCGCCTCAAAGCGTCAGATTTTTAATGGAATTTTCAGCCTTGTTGGCGTCGCTTATTCGACGTCAGTCCTGTCGAATATCCGATGAATAGTCATCAGATTTTTGCATTATTTGTACTAGTGTAACAAAAGTGATAGGATTCTGAAAGAGGACTTTCTTCTTGTCCCAAATTTAAGGTTCCACTTATTTATAATAATTATTCCCAATTTTATAATAGTTCTTCCACCCTCATTTTCCCATTTATCAAATTTGTAGGACAAACTAAGTATATGATGAGGATTGATTCCAATATGTTTGTATGAATTTATTTCCTCTATCATATTACTATCATACATGAAATTAGAAAACGTGAACTTTTTTATTTTATTTCCATAATCGATGCTTTTCCAATGTTCGCAATCGTACATATACCAGAGAAAAACACTTGAGAATTTTAGATTTCCAAGATCAAAATGACTCAAACCCATCATAATATGTCCTTGACATAATGAAAAAGCATGATGACTATATGTCCTTGACATAATGAAAAAGCATGATGACTATTCCACCTAGGGACATGCAAATACATACTACTTTTTCCATACAAACTTCTAAATAAATGATGTATATCCAAAAGGAATGGCGATATAGGATAACATTGTTTAACTTCTATACTACAATTAGTATATTGCAGCCAACCCTTAGTATTCCTTCACATGGAAATAACATTTTCTTACAACTTGATCATAGTGGCTTTCAACTCAGAATGAAATATTTAGCTCTTATAATTTATTCCAAAGGTTACTTATCAGAACTATGTAAAATGATTTATGAAATTTCAATGAAACAAGACAAGGTATTGATTGTATTATTACAAAAATCCTATATAATGATCCTAATCATAAAAAAGTGGTAAATAGCATAATTCTAGCTCCTAAATCCAACCTTTCCTTTAACTAATTTTTCTACGAATTTATAACTATATGTTTATTTCGTCTCATAGTATAATTCCATATAAATTTTGATACAATAAGAATGATCATAATATTCCTACAATTAGAGGAACTATTTCTCCTTACTTTTAAAAATAGGAATAGTGAGTCTTCGAGTCCAGGTTTTATTGAAACCTTTCTTAATTTCTTAATTGGAGAGATGTTTAATGTAAGGGAAGACAATTAGTTGTCAAATGTTTAGGTTTTCACTTTTATTCCTTCAATATCCTTATATTTCTACATTTCAAGCCACTTAACTAAAAACTTTATGTTTTTCTAAAGAATAGACTTATTCACTCGTAGAAAGGGATTTAATTTTGTCCAAGACATTAGGTCATTATTTAGTTTTTTTGAGGTAGGAATGGAGACCTCTCAAAGAAGTGATATTTTTCTCTTTATTTTTATGAGTTATAATTTTTATCTCGGATTTCAAAGGATGTACATTATGAAGGTGTAATATTGTTTTATTTCTTTCCATTTCTGTAGATAGAGATAGACATGCAGGTAGGGGTGGGGATCTTATTTTTCTAATTTTGATTTTGTACATATTTGAATTTTCATATTTTAAGGACTTGTTAGGCATCCTTAATGTTTTTCTTCCAATCTTGTGCACATTAATATACTAAGTATTTGTAATGCTCTATTATACCTTTTACCCATAACATGATTAGAGGGCTTCTTTATATAATTAGAGAGTATTGTAATAAAATTATGGTGGAATTTATCAAAATTGTTTCTCATTTATATAATATTTAATCTAATATTTAAATTATATATAAAAATATTGGTGTTATTTTTTTCAAAAATTAAGATATTTTGGTTATTTGAATTCACATTGATGGAGAATTACCCTATAGTGAAAAGAAACAAACTAACATTTTTATTATATTTTTGACATATCTCCTTATAGACTTACTCAAATGTCAAGTGTAGATATGCGTTAGATGAAAAATTAAATTCCACATTCATTTAGTACGCACTCATCATACTTCCAAATAGACATACATAAAAAAAAAATGAAAATACATGAAAATAATGCATTCAAACACATTTTTTTTCATGTATTGTCATCTTTTTTGGATGTGGGTCTACTTGAATGTAAGAAGATTGGGTACTTGTTGGATGTGGAATTTAATCCTGCATCCAAAGAGTGTCTACACTTGAAATTTGAGTAACCTATAACGATATAAGGCTAAATACAATTAGAAAAGTAGTTACATTTCTTTTTCTTTAAAAATTCATAACTCGTATTTTATTATTTTAAATATTATTTTATTATTTTTGTTAGGTGGCCCATTTTATACCTCAACATTCCCCTAATTATTTTTGACATAGAAAATCTCATACTGAAAAGCCATATCCCTTTGGAATTGATGTTGAATTGGAGTGATCTTTGATAGGGGAGCATTTAACATTTTCTAGTAGTGCTCAAATGTAAGGGGTTGCCATCAATGACAAATGGAGAGATTATTGAATATTGTGTTCTCATTGATGTTCTGATTGATGGGAGTCATACGTGGATACATGAAAAAATATTGATGAGTCCCAAAGCTAAGGTTTATCTAAGGAATCATGAACTTGAGTCAAGAAGTCAACTCCAATGCAGGATCAAAGTCAACCCAGAGAATGAAAACTCATGTTCACTTCTTAAAGTAGTGCAATAAATGTATAAATAAGTGAATTCATGATGAAAGTAAAAATATGTATGAATTCAATGGAATATTTGTTGTGTGAAGGATAAACAAGTGAACATAAGGCACTTGCATCATCAGAGAAGGAGAAAAGAAGCTAGATCGAGCAATAGAGAGCCAATAAAGTAGTTTTGGGTACAAATACATGTTTTCAATCCATTAATTAGGCCCTTAGCATAAAAAATTTGTCACAAAGATTTTTCTTAACATATTCCTCGATAGTTAGTATATATGGTGCTCGATCACAATCCCTGGTCATGAGCCACTTAAGTACTAGTTCCTAAGGTCTAACACTTCTCAACATCTTGGAATATTGGCATTTTAACCTAAATGAAATTCCCAAGAATATTTATTTGATATCTAATATGGGATATTTTAGTCACACTATTGTTCATGGAGGATTTTAATTAAAGCTCTAATGGCTTAAAGCCAATGACATATCAACATAGTTCCATTTTTCCAAATGCAAGTCTCCTTTAAAAACCTTTAATATTCTCATATCTTGATACATGGGATCTGCTACTGGGACATATGATAAATTATAATGTGGTTTTCCAAGTGGAGTACAAAGGATAGAGAACAAGACGTAGCAGTTGGATTTGGATGACACATGTCACATAGATTCGGCATTTTTGCTTGCCAGTTATGGAAAGGTGAGAAACATGTGGCATATTTCAACATTACCACATAGTAGAGGTCAGATCAACATTTCCCATGTGTTGGACTATCATTTTATGAAATAGGAATGAAGTGGTAGGCCTACGGTCCTTAGCCCAATCACCATATGGATGTATTGCAACATTGTCTTGTGTATTTTTTTCAATTGATAAATGATCTCACATTGTTAACTACATATGCCTAATAGAAAATATCAATAAAATATTTTTTGATAGATAACATCCCATTTACTAGATGAATACTATATATAAAAAATACCATTATATTCAATTTTTCTTGCAGTTTTTCAAAATTTCAATATATCAATATACAATGACCACCAATTTGACAAGGGATTAACTCCCTAGTGACATTAAATGATAGGAAGAAGTTCCATCAAGTGGTATCCAGTATATTGCTATATGAACATATAGGGTGAGGCAAAAAGGGTGAGTTCATCAAATTTATGATGTTCTAATGTGTTGATTTGGTAAGCACTTGGCCATAAAACTTGGTTCTGGGTGCTTGTTTTCTTAGCACTTGGGTTGCTAACGGAGTTCAAGATCTTGGTATTTGAACATGTGGTTGTATGAAAAATTATAGATTCTCCAATATCTCAATGTTTATTACCTAATGAATCCAAGCAATAGAAAATTCATTGGTATCCAAAAGGAAATATTTTGTCAAAATGATCAAAAGTCCAAGTTTTGTAAGCATTGGTAGTGTTAACATTTTTGGGGAATTGTGCGAAGTTCGCAATATAATATCGTCCTAAAAATTTTGATGGCCATGTGACAAGCTTCCAATAGGATGGGTGTTAATCATTATTAGGGTATGAATGAAGAACCAATAGTTTCAAACAACTATCAAGCTCACATAACATGATGTTGTAAGAAAAATAACAAAATCATAGGAATATGTGTCACACGAGTGAAGAATGCTAGATCTAAACCATGCATTAAATGAAGCACTATATATGAATCTATATATAAAGGAGAAGACACCACACAAGGGTCAGGTGACCATGATCTAGGTGGATATTGGTGGCTACCCACCTATTCCACTTGTACCCTCACCATCGTTTCTTTCAGTTTTTTAGTTTCCTTATTTGTAGCAAAATTTACTATTTCTGGCAGTTTTTCAGATCATGAACTTCTGGAGCCGTTATGGGGCACTAAATGACATTTATTGGGAAAATTGGGACCCAAATGGGTTTTGCACTGATGTTGGTCATTCGAAAATTTTAGTCCTCTTATACATCTTTCTGACGAGGTATTGTGCACACCAAATGAAGATCGTATGCCAAATTTATGACCCCAGGAAGTTGATGTACCAATTTACACAAACAGGGCCCATAGTTTGGCACTTCATCTCCTAGTGTTAGGTTTTTGGATGTTTAGGGTTTTCCATTGTTTCTGAATAATAAATAGGCTTTTGAGCCTCATTGATCACATCTCTTCTAAGAGATAAGCACCATTTTCCGAGCTAGTCTTATTTCCATTTTGTTTGTAAGAATATTTCAGTATTTTAGATTAATGAAATGAAGTTTTATTTTTACTGCATCTTTATATTTATGGTTATATCTGTAATGTATTGCATTCATGTTTAAATCTGGATCAGTGGTATTAGAGTGGTCTGCTCTTTGACTGTTTTTCTTTTCATCTCCCCAACAAGGTCGATATATAAGGAATTAGGGCTCGATAGGGTTGAGCCTTTACAATATCAAGCTTGAAAACCCCGACGACCACCCATGGGGGATTAAATAAAGACTAGGGGGTAATATATCCTATCAAAATATTACTCGAGGAAACAGAGGAGCACAATAATGGATAACTTTTCCCAGATCCTTCAATGGTTGCCCACTGACGGTGCATCCACATTCAAAAGTCACTTTGGAGACTACACTCCTTTTAAGGTACAAGTAAAATTTGACATTCCCATATTTGAGGGAAAAATAGAGGCAGACACCATAGATAAATGGTTAAATCTACTAGAAGGATATTTTTTGTTCATGATTTTCCTAGCTGAGAAAATATTAATTTTTCTCCTATCAAAGCTACCCCCCAAGTCAAGGAATAGTGGGAAACCTACTATGAGCAGAAGGATAAAAGTATGAGCTCAATTCTTTTAGCCACACCCACTTGGAATTCATTTCGGGATGCCATCAAGGAGTAGTACTACCCTGTTGGTTGCTATGAGGATAAATACATAAAGTGGAAAATGTTGTGGCAAGGAAGGGACCAAGATGTGTTGGAGTTTACAAATATTTTTCATACCCTTCCCACAAAGTTGGGTATCAAGGATTCTGAGAAGCTTTTGGTACTAAAGCACTACGGGTGCCTACACAGGTACATCTAGGATGAGATGGAGTTCTTGGATATCTCCTCGCTCAGCACATCATACTGATACGCTATCAAGATCGAGAAGAAGTTTAAACAGAAGAAGTGAGACTTTGGATCTGCAATTCCAAAGCAAGGGAAAGGTACCCCCAAACTGTAGAACAAAGTACAAAGCCAAGGTGTGGTGGCCCAAGAAAACTCGCCAAAGCCGCAAGAAAAGAAAAACCCCGTGAAGCTGAAGAAGGGCATGGGAATGTGGTGTGAGTTCCATAAGATATCCACTCACAACAGAAGTGAGTGTTGGGCCAAGCAGTCACTAATGGCCAAGCAGAAGGCTTCAAAATCATATGCATGTTCTCACTTTGAGTCAAAAATCGATAAGGGGAATGACAAAGGCAAGCAGATTATTGATGTGGAGCCCAACATCATCATTTCCACCACAAATATACAGAAGGAGGAACTCGAAGATCCAGAGGAGGAGGAGCACCTCTTCCACTCCAAGATGTGGGTAAAGGGTTCCCCGCTACAATTCATTCTTGATAGCGGGAGCCAAAAGAACCTCATTTCAGTAGAGGTCATGAAGCGGTTGGTCTTACTAGCCACAACGCACCCACAACAGTACACCATTGGGTGGCTTCACCAAGGATGGGTTATTCACATGAGCCAATAGTTTCACCTTCCATCCAACATAAAGCCCTTCATGGATGAGGTATTATGTGAAGTTTCTCCCCTTGATGTTTGTTATGTATTATTAGGCTAAACATGCTTGTGGAAACAAAAAATGGTCAAGATCATGGAGGAGTATGAGGACATCTTCACCTCCCTTGCAGGGATGCCTCTACATTGTCAGTTCAAGCACTCCATCCATCTGACCCCAAGTACGTCATTTCCCAAGAGGTAGATTTAGGAGATACTGTAGCAAGGTCACATCCGGTCAAGTTCATCACCCTGTGGGAGTCCGATCGTTTTGTTACATAAGAAGGATGGGACATGGAGACTCTAGATTGGCTATCAGGCACTAAAAAAGATCACTGTTTGGAATAGGTACCCGATCCCATGGACTGATGACCTTCTGGACCAACTCAATGGGGGTAGAATATTTCAACAATATCAACATGAAGTCTGGATATCACCAGGTACCAATCAAACCCTTCGATGTTTGGAAGACTACCCTGAATACCAAGGAGGGCCTTTTCAAATGGTCAGTTATGCCTTTTGGGTTGACGAATGCTCCTACAACCTTCATGAGGTTGATGGATTTCATCTTGTGGCCATTCACCAACTCATTTATAGTGGTATAATTGGATGACATCTTAATCTTCAGCTAGATTTGGGAAGAGCACCTCCAACACATCCGACAGGTTCTCCAAACACTATGACAACCCAAGTTATCTGCCAATTTACAGAAATGCACATTTGGCATGACCCAGGACTAGTATCTAGGATACATTATTGATGAACGGGGGGTGCATGTGGATCAAGCCATGATCCAAGTCATTCAGGATTAGCCAACCCTAACCACTCTGATAGAGCTCCGCAACTTTTTGTGCCTTGCAAATTTCTACTGTGGGTTCGTGTTGGGATTCTCTGATATCACTTGGCCACTGACTCAAGTCACTAAGGGAGGAGTGAAAGAAAATTTTTTTTGGTCTAAATCTCAACATAATGGATTCGCAGAGTTGAAACATCACCTCTTCTCTACACCAGTGCTCACCTTACCAGATTTGCAACAATCATTTGAGATCGAGATAGATGCCTTTGACTATGCTATTACGATAGTCCTTACTCAATAGGGGCATCCAATGGCATATCACAGTGAGACACTTTTAGACACAGTGCAAAAGTGTCCCACTTATGACTAGGAGATGTATTCTAATGTGCAGGCCTGTCGCTAATGGAAGCATTACATTTTGGGGATGGAAATGGTCATCCACACAGAACACTGACCCCCATAGCTCATACAGATGTAAGGGAAGCTACAAAATGATCACCATCAAAATTGGACAACATACATGCAACATTTCCATGTGAATATAAAGTATAATAAGGACAGCACCAATAATGTTGCAGACTACCTCAACTGACCACCAATCATGGCATTAACAACCATGCTCAACTTTTGTGGGCACGAGACTTCTGATTGGCCACTTCTCTACAAAATCGACCAAGAATTCGGCCACACATAGCTAGATGCTCTTGGAGTGTCAACAAGTTCCATATTTTTACCTCTATTATGCGCTATTATGCCACCAGGGACACCTTTGTGTTCCTTCAAGCGAGCGTGCCAAGATCATTTGGGTAGCGCACTACAGTCGGGCCACTGGGCATTCCAAATGTGATCAAATTTAACTCCAAGGGATCGACCCCTATAATATAAATCAAAAAATATTTTCATTGTATAAGATAACTTTGAAAAACCTTGAAGGAAAACCTAGCACAATGTACTTGGGCTAGGTTCTCAATAATACTATAATCTTGGGAAACCCCAACATTGGGGTTGTGTGTTTACTTATAGAGAACATAGTTAGGTTGGTGTTAGCCCCAAAGGATTATCCAAAATGAGAGATACACTATAGGAAGTGGGGATGGATAGGTTCTTAGAAGAACAAATAAACTTAGGAGTCTCATAATATTTCATTCTTGTAGAAAATTTTACTTCCTCATTGAACAATTTTACATGTATGAGGTCCATAGGATTAGTAAAATATGGGTTAACATTGGCGGTGGAATATCATCTACAAAGTTAACAATGACATATATTTCCACCACTATTCCAAAGATAATCCTTACAATATCAGTTTCTTCTAGCCCCTTCAACAACAGAGTTATCCAACATGTCTGTGGTGGTGGATCCTACACTTTAGGAGAATTTCTTGTCAATTTTTTATAATTACAATTAATTTTTTTAGCCATGGTGTACATATAAATTTACAAAATTAATCATTATAAAAATCTTGTGGTGAACTAGTCTACACTATAAAAATTTTGAGATATATAAAAAGTAGATCAATTATAAAATGTACTTCGCTAAAGCCAAGACACTTAATATTAATCTCACAACTACCTTTTACTAATGAAGGACTAAGAAATAATTACCCAAACCTCTCAACACAAGTTGTGACTAGTCCATGTGAGCTTGATGGAGGCTATCATCACCCCTTAGGAGCCCTAATATGGTTATTAACGTCCAACTTAGGTATTGTAAGGACTTCCCACCTATAGTCACCTAAGTAAGAGCGCTAAAATATAAGGTATAATGGTTACCACATCATGACCAAATTACTAGTGAGACACATGTGATTGGCACCATATTCATGAGTAAGGTATCTAAGCTTAACAACTCATAAGATACTACATAAACCAAGTTATATTCCTCTTAAAGAGATCCTTGTTAACACACACAATCCAACAAACCATGGTTTCAAGGGAGTGGGGATGTCACTGAAAAAGTCCTTGATGCAACCATGTACTTGAATACCGGTGAGATGAGCTTGATGGAAAGTTTCTGGTGTGAAAATGGATTTACATTAACTCCTGAAATAGTTTCAATTTGGCATGCTTGAAGATTGTCCTCTCCAATCCTATTTCTAGGCTCTCCAACCATAGGCTAATGTCAATGTGCTATAACAAAAGTCTAGATTAATTTTAATATGTTCTTTCTTATTATGGTGATTGTTTACTCAAGGGTATAGAGTGCAACTGAAGTGGTGTTTAAGAGTCCTAGTACCAATTCAATATGCAATCTAAATGGAGAATGTAATTTCTTTTCCACTTCGATAAAAGGTAAGGGAGGGTGGATAGTTATTTATTTTCTAGAGAAACATGGAAAAACCTCACAATCTCCCTTAGCATCCTTTTTCTATTCATACAATTCACTTAAATATCCAATCCACTAAGAAATTTAAAAATGAAAATAAACACTTTAAAGATGCGAAAGGCAAAGCACCAAAAATAGTGAAAAACTAAAAACTAAGACTTTGAAAGAAAAATGAATGAGCTATGGTTCATCAAACTAAGCAAAAAAACAACTCACACAAAAAGAAACTTTCAATGTATAATTCAATGTAGGAAGCCAATGAGATTATAGCTACAATTATCTACAAGGGATAACAATCCAAACCATAGAAAAAGGAACCAGACCTAAAAATACACATAACTTGAGTTTCTTCGCCGTTCCTTAGATTAGGCAACTCACAAGTACTAATAAAACAACTTAGATTAAGTTTCTAATGTTTTTTTTCTTGTTGATCAAAAAACTTATTGTATATTACTAAAGATAAAATAAGTACGTATTGATGGTCATTAGCTTATTCTACCTCATTCCTACTCAATTTGTTGGCAATGAGAGATGGAATATACAACATAATATTTATCAATTTGAAATTTATTTATGAGGGGCTTCACAACCAAACAAGCCAAAAGAATGACAAAAATAAGAAACAACCTATCACATTCATTTCAAGGTGGTGGATGTACTGGATGCATATCTACATCAATTGGATGCTACCTTTGGTCTTAATGGTCATGCTAATGAAATTCAATTTTCTTAAGTGGATATTCAATATCACGCCAATGTTCATGAATTTTTTGTTGCCTTCGACAGAGTTGTGCTAATTTCTCCATAATTTAATCTTCTGTAAACTGTATTTCATTCCAGTAGGACAGATTGTTATTAAGTTCCTCATATCTATGGTTACATAGGATATTGAGGTAGGTATGGATCCTCCTTTGTTGTTCAACAAAGGAGTCTAAAGAGGTGGCCTGAACTACTTGACCGGGAGGCATCACAAGGATCTGAGAGAGCTCCTCCTCTCTATCTAAGATGGCTAAATGTGCTGCACTAGAGGATGAGGCATCTCCACCTCTATTATAAATAATTCCATTATGACCACCCCCTCATTAGGGTCTTCCTCTATGTCTCTGCATAAGTGTAGGTAGAAAAGAACAACACTCCCACAGGCACTGACACTCACAACTCCCTCGGTCACTTCTCTCCACCCACCACAAGGCTACATGGCTTTCTAGAATAAGGAGGTGAGTATCTCCAGAACAATTTCAAACCACCCAATGCCACCCAATACCACAAAGGTGATTAAACTACACACAAACACATAACTATGATGGCCACACAATAAATTGCCCAGGTTTCAACAATGGGTCCCCCTTGCGCTGCAGGCAATCATCAGGATTGACACCCCAACCTTAATAACACTCACATGTTAGATTCCTCTTTGACTCGAGACCCTAATTCACATTATCCACTAGACTGAATGCGATTACTACCAGAGCAGTGGGATACATGGGCTCACAATTGAACCTATGAAGGCTCATATTTCTCCTCACAGGGGATGTAGACGACACACAGATTACACCAATTACCTCACTACCCAGTACCACCCACGTCAAATCACACATAGCACAAAATTCCTCACCTTGCAACCTACTAGCCTTTCCCAACAAAGCCACCTTTCACATTGACTAATAAACCAAACACTAACATCATAGCATAAATAAAAAACAACCCACAAACACCAAACACGGTGATATAGTGTTACCCAAACTTGTCGGTTGATGAATTGCCACCGATACAGAAGGAGAGAAGCAAATAGGTGAATATGTGACAAACTAAATAAGATGTATACATTTACCTTCACAAATTCCTCTTCTTGCGTCTCCCCTAGATCCCAAGCATATTCATAGACATAAAACCAAACGTATAGGTTGATTTCAATCACTAGATGTTTACCACTGCGGCATTTTAGTTTCTCTGGAGTCCTCACAAGTAAACATAAATTTCACCCTTCCACTCACTGTTTGTTCTCATCACCTACCATAGGCACACTCGGCCCTTCCTCCTCTATAGAAAACAATAAAATCTCCCTCTACCCTGCAAATTCCATTGACAGGTGGACAACCCCCCACCATGTCGCATTCAAACACGCATGGTACAAAGTTGGTTGAGGGTGGGGATACCAATGACCCCTCTAACTTGTACAGGTTATACCCATCAAGGGGATTAGGTTCCTAATGTCAGAAAAGAAGCAAAATATCGATCATTGCTAGAATAAATTAATCAATACACACAACCTTTAAAAAAACAAAACAAGCTGAAAATATATATATATATATCTCACAAGAGAGGAAGAATGTAGAAAAGAGTTGGGTATTCTATCATACATCTCACATAAAGGAATATATATATCTAAGTTCAACATTACTTGATTTGATTTAGATGTGACTGAAAAACTTGATTTGTAGAGGCTAGTACTCCCACACAATTACCAATTTGTATGCTAGACATTATGAGAAAGGCCTCCTAGGAGAAACTAGCTATTCCAATCACCCTCTAACTCCTCGACATGGAGAAAAAGCCCCTAAAAGTTGAAATTTTAAATAAGAAAACATTGGTATCTCATATATGCCAAATAACTTTGTCTTGTAATGGACACAAAGAAGGTTGAGATAAGGAGATAAACACATGTAATCAATCATAAAATGTGGAAACAAATAGAAAGGAGAACAAACCCAATAGGGACTTCTCCTCAGTGGAGTTGCTAGTTATATTTTGGAATTCTAACAAAATAAAAGGGACTATTTCCCTATGTATCTTTCGTCAAGATATGTCATATGGTTGGTGAAATAGTTAAACTAATGCCCTACTTCCTAATTCAATTAACACACATAGAATCAATAGAGACAAATGAATAAATAATCACACTTAGATCACTCTTGCAGATGGAAACCCTACATCTATATAAATATTCCACTTTAATCCTTTTTTCTGAACCCCTACAAACAAGCACAAAAAATGAAGAGAAATGTTTTCCTCCACATGATACAAGTTAGCATGTAACATAAATTAATACAATAATAAATCTGTATTTATTAGATATAAAACCATGAAAATTTAGAATGAAATCAGTTTACATTCATAACACAATAAAATACAGAGGGAATTATACCTCAGTTATAGCATGTTCTTTCCTCTAATCCCTTAGTTCCCCTTTTTCCTAGAATTGCAAAAAAATGGGTTGATTTAAGATGTAAAATAAGAGTATCTAAGGATATTTCACCAAAACTACTTAGCTTAATCTCTTTAGTTCCTCCCCCACCCTTGATAAGGTGTCAATGAATAATATTTTCTGATATCTAGAGTTATATCTTAGCAACTAGGGCAAAGAAATGTTAGGAGAATTGTTCAATAATTCACCATCATCCAAATCAGGATAAGACAAGTCAAGTTGATCTCACTAAGAAGGATCACTTCTAGAATTTTTACTTCCATCACACCCAAGAAGAAGGCATTTTGTATAAAGAATGATAGGATACACAAAACCATGGAGAAATGGGTACATAGGATTACAAGGATATTGGAGAAATCACCTGCTAAGTAAGCGCAAAAGGTGAAGAGAGGGTCTACAATTAGGTAAAGAACTAAACAAAATTGACAAGAGGTTCTTGTCTTTGACATAAAGTGGTAAAAAGGATTATGAAAATCACACGGCATAATGTTACACAAATTCAATCTTAATACGTTCTTGATGAACAAAGCCCCATTTTTTTCCCAAATAATTACTAAGAACATCCAATGTTTAGGAAGCATCTATTACTTTTGACAAAAGATTTGACATTCTTTGCATACATAAGGACAATTTGGTTTTGGCTTAAAATAAAATGAATTATTATATTAATAAGCATCACTTGAAGAATGTTTTTGAAGTAGGGTATTAGGTTTTTCTTCACTTCCAACAATATAAGGGGGCATTTGTTAAGGAAAGGAACAAATATATGTTCACATCAAAGTACAATGGCCATTATTAGAGCATCTAGTGCATTGGGAAATTTGCTAATAAATTGGCCATCCTATCCTACTGTAACATCCACCAAGTATTTCACATGTCATCACCAAATGTATGTTATCACCTAGAAGAAATGATGGGAAATAATCCATTTGGTCCATTTGGATATATGCAAAGGATGTACTAAAATAATGGAAGTGTCCACTATGCTAACATATTATCCAATTTTTTTTTAATACCATGGAATGATACGCAACTTCAAGGTGCCACCTCATAATCAAAGTTGAATTTATTGTAAGTTCCACTTGTCTAGGCTTGAGGAAAAGGATTCATTTTAAGGTTGAGGACATGTAAAGACACTACCATAATGTTATTACTTTATGGGACTTAGTATGAGGTCATATTCTCAAATGCTCATATTGAATAAACCCCTCTAAAGCATTGGTATTTATTATCGTTGGGTCTATGAGGTGTTAAGTTTCAATAATCATAAACTATTTATAGAAGTAAGAATCTATGTAATGGGTGTGATGGTTATATTATTGTATTGGAGATCTACTGAATTGGAGGTTTACCCCAAAACAATTAACTGGAAATTTCCTCCATTGTCCAATATTAATAGATGGTCCTATTTTTTCATTCACCATATTTAGGTTTTCCACTCTTTTATTTTTCTAGTATTTACATTTATTCATATATTTTGTAACCTTCGCAAGCACTAAGTGTTATTTAATATGTGGCATACATTTCATTTTATTTCCCAATATACAACTCTAAAGCCATTTTAAAGCTTATAAAGATATTCTACATATTCATATCTTTCAAAACATTGTGCTCTTGCCAAAACAAAGGTTTGAGCACAAAGTTATGCCCTTGTACATGTTTCCTTAACAAATATTCTCTCTCCTATTATATGAACATCCACACATATTAAATATAGCATTATCCATATGGAATTGATATCACTACATGATATAGTGTATATGTTGAATATGGTGTGTTTATAATAAAAATATAATTTAGCATACCATAGGAAATTACTAAGTAATTGTCAAATTTTTGTTCTATTTTTCTTCTATTCATGCCTCAATATTCCTCCAAAACTTGACTATCCATGGTAGTTTCCATATTTGAGATTCGCTTTCAATGTGCATTCAATTATTTGTAATAAATGCATCTTTGAAATTAATAGGTGTGGTGGCCCATCATGAAACATCAGAGAAGCTCTTATCTCATAGGTGAATTTGGTCCCTTGGGGTTAATAATTCCTACTATGTGGACTAAGTATGTCTTTCTCATTATGCCTAGTAGAGTGTTGATATGAAGATAGAACATTTAGAAAAATTCATGCCCTATTAGGGAAAATGCATGCCATTAAGAGATTATGCATATTGCATAAATTGAATGGTTTTTGAACATCTCAAGAAAGATTGTACATACTTTGTTGTGGATAAATGCACACATGCACTATAGTTAACTTTATGTGGAAATATATAATGATATAAACCACAGTTGATTCTTTGGAATTATCCATACGAATGGTGTTCATCTGAAGAAGGCAAAAAATTAATGGTAATACATAATGAGATGATGATGCCAGCATAAAATGGATTATAACAAACATGCATCCAAGCATGAGATATTGTATGAAATACCAAGTTAGATTTCTTCTAAGTCATAACATAGAGTCATGATTGTACAATATCCATCATTCTTTTTTGTTAAGGACTATTATTTTTTGTTTTAAAATATTTTTATTATTTTTGATGTTACTATTACAATTATTACTGTTGTCTCACTTTTTTTATCTTTTTTATTTTAACATTTGTAATTTTTATTCTAATTAAAAATATATATTAATTTTGGATTTAATAATTTCTGATTTGTGTGTGTAGCTTTTTAAAATTTGATTTGTGTTATTTAATTTTTCTTAACATAATTTTTTATGGGCTTTTTCTTTCCCTTCTTTTTAATTTTATTTTTAATTTAATGCATTTTAATACTTCTTCCCTTTTCTTTAACAAAATATTTCTAATCCTTTTTTCGTTTTTTTCTTTCTTGAGTGAGACTTTTTATTAATTACCAAAAGGTTTTACATACAACGCAAAAAATCTAGTTGTACACCCCCCCCAACCCAACCCCCTCGACCGGGCTTTTTAACGATCAACAAGTTTTCATTGCAAACATCCAAAAAAATTAAGGGCTATTTCCCATATCCAAGAAGACCAAAGACACCAAAAAAAACTACAAAATAAATAAAACCCCAGTCACCATCGCTAGTCATCAGAGTTGATGGATGTTGGATTATCGTGCCTTGTCCTTGTTGGGGGCTGAGCGTAATATGGCAATATACATCAGTCAGTCATGCTTCCACCTTGTCCTTTGTGGGTGGTGAGCGCGATATGGAAATATACATCAGTCAGCCATGCTTCCACCTTATCCATTTTTTCAACAAAAAATTCTATCCGTTCTATAACACAACCACATGCTCACAAAGGTGGCATTGGAAGTATTTCATCTATTGTAGCATTTCCATCACAACCTCAAGCTCTCCCCGTTGAGTCATTTCCTGAGCTTCCAACATTGCCTGAATGGAATGAAATTATACCTTCGGAGAGATCACACAATGGGGAGCACCCCCACACCCACACCCACACCCAATAGGGATCCTACTTCCACCCTTGTCTCTACGATGGGTCATTCCACTGCCACGACCATCAACCCCATGATAATGTCTACCACCTCGACAACCACGGCCAACCTTCATGCTACCATGTTGAACATTTCCTTCACATATGTGGAGTAGGGGAGCCCTTGACTTCATGCGAGGACCTCAGAGAAAAACTTCATCTTTGCTCCGACCTCACGAGCACCACCAGAAAACCACCAAACACGAATATTTATAATTAAACTTTGTTTGCCTTGAAACCACGTCAAACATCCCACGAAGTGCACTCACTCTTGAACTAGGAGACCTATAACAACACCAAGTGGAGTAACAGGGATATTTCCTTTCCCGAACTATCAATCACTTTCAAATTCAAAATTTATTCCCCCCTAACTTGACTTCACTCCACCAATTCAAAGAAGGTCATTATGCATCCACACATTAGACACGCATCCTGCACAACTTCCACTATTGCTATTTACCCCAATACCATAGACTCCAAGACAACTGATAACATTGACAAACCTTGAGGTGTTGTTTCTTTGCTGCGATGAGTAGGAAGAGGTCCTTAGTCTATAGAGTTCATTAGGCACCCCGAAAACTAATACAATAACCATCCAAACTAGAAATTTCATCTTAGGAGAGACAATTCTCTACAACACCGAACAAGAAAAAACCCAATATACCAATGCAGATATTGTCCTAGAAACTTGTAGTACCCCCAAAGAACCCCATTCACATTCCACCAAATCAACACTTGATCTTGATAAACTGTCTTGACACCCACACCACCCCATATTTGTTTAGATACTAATATATAGAGAATCTAGATGGATGAATGCACTATGACCAAAAAAAATCTAAAACGAGCAAAGTTATGAAAAAGTCTCGATGACCTTCGAGTGCAGGTTCTCCTAGACTGGCAGAATCTTTGAGATTCTTGTTTATGCCATAAACGGCAAGCACCAACTTTCTTTTGAGACCCCCACTAGTATACAAAAGGAGCCACAAAGCTTGTTTTACCCAATGACTTCACCTCTGAATGTTATGACCTAGCTTCTTCCCAATCTCTTATACCCATCTTGTTGTACTGCCACCATCTCATAGGGATTCAAGTATCACATGCTTCCAAAATTAATGAAACAATATTGGGGGGGGGTGGGGGTGGCAAGTCACCTTCCCTCTCACCACCTCGCATTAAGCTTCGAGTAATGTCTCCATGTGGGAGTGATTGGCTATCTAGCTATCCTCTTGGGCACGCACACCCACTGTGGTGAAAAGTATTTTAATTTTAATACTTACTTGGATTTTTAATTTTATTTTTTTTAATTAAAGAAATTTTCAAAGTTTGTATAATGTTGTCTTAAAAAAATATGTTTTATTTTTATTTTCTAGACTATAGGTATAAATTTTGTAATCTTAATGCTCCATTGAAAAGAAGGTTAAATTGTATTAGGCTAATATTTCAAAATGACCATAACATTTACCTTGGGATAATATTCATTTTAATTCATTTTAATCTTCCAAACTTGGATTATGTTTCTTTTCTTTAATGAAAAATATATGCTTTTTATGATTCTCTAGCCTATGATTAAAAAAAATCTTTAAATTTTAATGCTCTATTGAAAAGGGGGTCAAATTTTATTAGGATAAATTTGCAAATAAATATTTTATCTTTGTGGAACAACTCCTTAATTAATTTGTTAATTTTTAAGTGTTTTGTAGCCATGATATTTTTTTATTTCTATTATGGTTTTAAATTTTATAGTTTTAAAACTTTTCTTACTCGTGACATTTGATTTTTAATGTTAATGTTGAAAAATGATTAAATTTTGAGGTTTTGTAATCATGGTGTTTGTTTTTAATGTCATGGTTAAAAAATATTGAAATTTGACCTTAAAAAAATGGTGATGTAGCACACCATTTTTTTTGGGATTTTTCATGTTTATTATACATAAATATGGAATTTTTGCGTAAACTTCTTCTTCTGAGGTTGCTTGTTAAGATGTAGCCTTTTTTTAGGTAATTCTTACTTATTTGATTTACAATATTTTTCCTCATACCACTTCATCAACACGAATTTTTATAATCTGTTTTGGCCATTAGTTCCTCTTTTGAACTCATATCTTTGGGGAAGCATCTATTATACACTTAGTTTTTGGAATAGACCAAGTAACGTTCGATGAAGTTGAAACAATGTAATTGAATAAAAACCTGATAACCTTTTTATAATAAAATAAACATTTTTTTACAATTCCATAACTATAAAATAAGAATTATTTAAAAATTGAGAAAAAAAATCATAGTGATTGAGCCAATAGACTCATTCTACAACCCTCATAGGGGATGTGTAAGTTTGTCTGTCCATCTGTCCCCCTTTAATATTAAAAAAACAAAATTAAATTTTTTGTTCTAAATAGAAAAATAATATTGTCTATAATAAAAAAAAAATTAATATGTTGTGTAAGGTAATTAGAAGTAAAAAAATAATATTGTCTATAATAAAAAAAAATAATATGTTGTGTAAAGTAATTAGAAGTAAAAATAATGTGTACTTAAGATTTTAAATTTTATAGCTTTCAAAAATATTTGAACAAGAGATTTGAATAAACGATTTGAACATCAATGCTAACTAATCTATGTTGATATCAACTTCATATATATCTATATATAGAAAAAAATATTAAAATAAAATATATTAATGTTGTATATAAAAAATATTCAATGTGGGTTATCAATAAAATATTTTAATATGAATTACTATTGAAATTTACTTAAAAATATATAATAATAAAAAAAAAATTTTATTTTGCACGATAAAATGTGATGATGTACATGTTATGTAAAATATTTTAATGTCAATTACGTATATATACTAGCAATTGCACTAAATGTTGCAAAGAAAACACGGTAAGTCTGCAACATATGAAAAGAATGATAGATGAAGAGTGATGTGATATTTTATGTGACCTAAATGTAGTTAAATTTGAGTAAAAGGAAAATATAAATATTGTTACCATTGGGTAAGATTTTATAATTGGGATCATTGTCATTCCATGAAGATTTAAATGAAGAATTAAAAAAATTAGATATATAAATGCGGGGAAATTGGAAGGTGAAATGCCAAATTATGATATTGTTAAATTAATCTCTAGACTTGAATTGAAAAGAAAAATCTTATATTAATTTACAAACACAACTCTATTTTAAAAAACATAAGGATAAATCATCAACGGTTTATTTAAGGAAATACTTAAGAAAGTAGGACTTATATTTTCACGTAGAAATGACCGATGATATGATCCATATACATTTTATAAATATATAAAGTTAAAAAAAACCTAGCACTTCTAGGTGTTGTGTAAATCACCAACGTATATGAAAATTTTTGAAAACACCTTCCATACAACATGAAACCATGCTTCTTGGAACTAATACAACTACTATATCATTATTATACAGAATTGACATTAAGACAATTTAAAAATATATGAATTGATTAAAATAAATCATTTTGAGTTAAAAGTTTGAGTTAAAATTTTAGAAACTACGATAACACCATGTCATATTAAGTGTGTTATCTTATTATATGTGTCTATCAATAATGATGCTCACAAGATATTCATGAGCATGCATAATTAGTTTTATGTTAGCATTAATTTTAAAAGATGAATTCCAAAAAAATTGATCACGTTTTCCTTCGTTGTCCCTCCATTTTACATTTCTAGACTTCGATTCTCAACTCACTCTCTATTATTTTAAGATTTTAGGGGGGCACCATCCTTGAGGCATGGAAATGGTGATGGAAATCTGCTCAACCTTCTAAAACTAGAAACCTCCCTCTTCTGGTTTTCTGGTCAATTTAGCTGCTTAGAAACAAATCTATCTTTAAGCGTATTGAACACCTCTAGACTCATGCTTCTACTCATATTATATCTCTATACACCAACATCCCCGATGATGATCGACCTGAATCTCAAAGAACTATCGTCCCTGAAGTCATTGACAGGAGCCCCCCATGGGCTTATTTTAATGGATATTCCTAAGAGAATGGTCATGGAGGAGGTGTCCTCTTACATCTATCTGATAATCATTATTTCAAAATTTTGATGGGTTTGGGCATAAGAACAAACAATTTCGTAGAGATGATCACCCTCAGACATCTTTTGTATTTTGCATTAGAAAAGAAGTGTAAGCATTTACAATTATTTGGTGACTCTAAGATCATCATTAATTGGTTCAACAACATATCTATGAGTCATGAGCACACACTCAGGAATATTATGGCTGATGTTTTACTTTTGAAATCACATTTTGATTCCATCTATTTTCATCACATATACAGGGAACACAATCAGATTTCCGACCAATTATTGAAGGAGGTCGTGATCAAGCCTAGGGGTCTATGGTTGATCTGGGAGTAGAGGGGATTGGACTTCTATCAATGCTTCCACCACCCATACATTCATGAAAGAATACAGAGGGGCATCAGGACCTAATTTAATGGTTTTTTGAGCTACAGATAGACTTTTGCTTCCAATACAACTTTTTTATGTATATATCTATATCTGACTTGTAATAATGTAATTATTACCAACTACCCTACGGGATTTTTTGTATGAAAACATCTGAAGGTGGACCTCCACACTTTACAACATATGCTTCTTAAAGCATCTACAATATGTAATTTCCATGATATTAATGAACATTACAATTTTTTTTATGGGGAAATTTTTTTAATAGATGAAAAAAATAAAACTTGCATTTTGAGGAAGGGAAATAAATAATCGTCGGGTCAAATTTCAATTTAGACCTCAAATTGATAAGGTAAGATAAATCTTAATGGTTATATCTATAGAATTTGAAAGGATTTATTATAAAAGGAATTGCAGGGTCAAAGTGTTATAGACCCTTACAAACACATACAACCTAACAAATTGTAGTATACCTATTCATTTATTAGAATTATGCTACTTGACATTGTTAATATTGTATTTTGTAAACATTTAGTTAAAGGAATTGTGTTGTGTTATACGTTTATCATTGTACTCATTTTTTGCTCATATCCTCTATTACATTCACACTTATACTCTCAAATTATTAAGAGGATCAATTTAGCTATATATCCTTAAAGACAAATGAAAATGCCATCTATACATGGTAAAACTCTTGGTGTCAAAAAATTATCTTCAAACAAATTATTTTCAGTTTTGATGAAATTTAAGATGTGTTGGTGCATTTGAATCTTGTTGGATTGTGTACATGGTTTTGAGTAGGAAATGTATAATAACGTTTAGTTTATCTATAACACATAACACATTGCATTAATAAGGGGCCATGTAGCTTTAAATAAATTTAGAAAGTAGCTAATGTCAAGATGAGGGGATCATGAGTTTGAATCCCTCACTTTATGATTTAAAAAAACAACTGTGAAACCCCTTTTGTGCATATATTCTATGAAAAATCTTATTCATGCATTCAAATTGTTTTACTCCACCTACAGAGTCAAGCCCAAAATGGCATCTCTACTATGTTCTTGATGAATGCAACCCCAATCTATGATTTTTTTATGAACAATCTTGTTGATACATTCAAATTTTGTTAGTCCACATACAATCTCAAGCACAAAATAACATCTCTACTATGTTCTGGATTAAAGGAACCCCAATGTACACATTATAAAAATTTTGGCCTTAAATAATTATCTTCAAACACAAGCTTCTTAGTTTTGATGAAGTTTAAGATGTGGTGGTCCATTTGAATCTTGTTCGACTATGTACATGGTTTTGAATAGGAAATGAACAATAACATTCAATTTATTTATAAAATAATGCATTAATTAGGGGCCATCTAGCTTTAGACAAATTTAGAAAGAATTTGATGTTAAGATGAGGGGATCATGAGTCTCATATCTTGCCTTTGTGCTAAAAAAAGAAAATGTGCAACCCATTATGTGCATATTCTATGAACAATCTTGTTCATGCATTTTAATTGTATTACTCCACCTAGAGTCTCAAGCCCCCAAATATCAGAGACGACGACTCTCTACCCGGCCAAGCTATGCGAGATAATTCTATTTTTTTGTAGTCCTTAGCAGCACTCCCTAACAACTCAAGTGTCTAAACAATATTGAAAGATAAATAAAATCACATGGGGCTTGTGACATATCCTTTACATTCATAATAAAGAATTTATTACTTTTGTATATAATCTATTTTAAAGAATTTATCACTTCTGTATATAATATATTTCCTCTTTAAAAGGTTTATCGCTTTTATATTTTTATTATTTAACTTTTTTCCCTTTTCTTTTACAAGTTCCCACACTGTAATTACACTGTAAGGCATTTCCCTCTAAAATCAACTTTCCTCTGGGGTTACGTGTACAATTCTGAGCCTTTGATTTAATTGTTAGACGATTAAAATAATCTTACCCATCCAATTGATTAGACCGATATGGTACAATAAGTTAGTTAGAGATTTAACTACAAATTATAAAAATGAGATGCAACCCAGCAGATCGACCTCACCCTTGCCCTCGCTCGATGCTACGCTACTTCCAGGTGCTTCTCTGAATGGAGACCTCGCACTTGCCCTCGCTCAGAAATACTTCTAGGTGCTTCTCGGACTAGAATGGAATTGATCATCTATGCTATTTGCATTCACTCTCTGCATCGATCGAAGTCTTAAATTCAGATGTCGCAGGCGTGGTGGAGGACATGCAGGCTTAAAGAAACTACTGTTGTGGGAAAAAGAATTCGTCTCCTTTTCTTCTATGTTTTATTTCAGCCATAGGAATTTGGGATTTTTGGTGTAGCTTGCTTCAAGATTTCTATGTGTTGGTTTAGCCATTTCTGCTTATTACATATAAGGGACAAGTGGCTTATTTGATAAAAAACCCAGGGCACGTAAGCTCTAGAATCCATGAAATGTTATATAAGTTCATTAAATCCATAATAAATTTGTTTCGGAACTATGAGTTCACAGAATCAGGGGACAAATTACATTATCCTCTCAGTGGAATCAAAGGAATTTTCTATATAGTCCTTTTTCAGAATCAAACCTAAATCTTTATCTAGGGTTTTAATAATCTAGGGCTTTAATATGAAAGACTTCCATTTTTGGAGGATTTTGTAAGGAAAGACACTGGTGGAAATGGATGCTATAGAGAAGATAAGGATGGAAGACACCCTTAGTTTAACATTTAAGACTTTCAGTGGCACAATGAGTGGTTTCATTGGGGGTATGTTTGGGGAGGTATGGTGGCCAGATGGTATGATGTGACGAAGGTTGAAAGGAGCATTTCCCTTTCAGGTTTGATCAAGACTATGCAACTTATGGGGAGTTATGGTCTCGCATTTGCTACAATCGGAGGGGTCTTTGCATTGACCAATCACGTGGTTGAGAAATTTTAAGAGAAGGACTTCTGGAATGGAACCATGGGTGGCTTTATTGTTGGCACCTCCATCTTGGGTTTGAGAGGTAGAGATTCAACCTGTTCGAAAGCTATGTTTTTTTCTGGGAAAAATTCTTCTAAATTCAATTATAGTGTTGATTATTAATTATTTATATTAGACAAAATGCTTGCTTTCATCACTATGTGGAAATTGAACCCATGGCTAATATGAATATATTACTATCTAATGTAGCCTTCTTACGAGATACAGTTCTAAAGATCCCTTTTGTGAGAAATTGTGGGTGGGTATCGTTTCTATTATAATGTCTCCCTAGACTTGTATCCGGCCCTAGTTGCTTGTCATGTTTTTCTTTGCAAGATGTTCCTTGGCCTCGAGGGGTGAAACGTGTCTCTAAGATTCGAACGTTTGTAGGAGCATGTAACACACCTCTTTCCTAACCAAACACCCTTATTGACATGTAATTTTTTAATTCGGTGTCTCAATACAATCGAATTTTTAAAGCACATGATGGGAACGACAATTTTTTTTTCTTGTCGATCCTCTGTGGGTGTGGGTTCTATTTTAAATCAAGTCTGAGGACACACATCTTCAGTTCAATTTTCTTTAGTTAAGCACTCCTGCCAACTTGGCAATTTCATAAGGTGTTTCCCCAGCAACACCTTGAATTGGAAAAGAATACAGGGGTTTTCAACCTTGAAAAAAGCACTGGCAAGCAACTCACGCTCCTTGCATCATATGCTAGTTTGAATTTTTTCAGTATGCAAAATGGTGGAAATGTTATAAACTTGAAGACAAGGGAATTGCTTGAGAAGAGTGCAATGACTCAGAAAATTTTCCTAATTTTTGTTATGATGGTGGCTTTGTTGCCAACACCTCCATCTTGGGTTTGAGAGGTAGAGATTCTACCCGTTCGAAAGCTCTGTTTTTTTGGGCAAAATTCTTTTGTTCCTTTTTGAAAAACTCAGTACAAGTAAAGTTAGCTTCATGTTCTCACCCATAATGGTTGCCTGGTTTGTGACCAATGTCATGACAGGACTGTATAATATTGTGAAATATTATCCTTGAGCATACCAAGAATTCAACCCATATTATATATACTATTACTTTCATGAATATCACAAACAAGGATGGGTGATGCTTGGAGGTGTAGTCTTGTGTATAACAGGTATTGATTATTCTCATGATGATATGTGCCTCATTCTATCATATAGTATACTTGGAACTGTTTTCTAACTCAATTGATAAATCCATACCAATGATTTTCTCAAAAGAAATTCATAACTTCATCCCAATTATTTATGCTAAAGCTATACAAATAGAAACACTAACATTCATTCTTTGCTCTGACTGGATCCAACTATCGAGGCCATGTCTGCAGAATTGGGCCATTTCAATAGGAAATCAATCCAATTCCAAGCTATATGTCATGAACATTGAATATGGAAAAACACCTATAAAAGTATGCATCTTTCTTCTTATCTTTTCTACTTAACTGATGATGCTGATGTTGTTTTATCTTGTGGTTAGGTCAAACATTTCATGTCCATCATCTACATTCACATTTTCTATACCTACCAACAAGGGTGTTTCCAACAACAAAATATAGCTCAAACCCACTCTTAATAATGTCAGCATGGATCTTGTTCCCCTATTCCAGAGTTGTACTACCAACGCAAGCCTTGACAATGGTGCCAAAGGTGAAGTTATTTGGCTTAAAAACGCTCTCCTTCATTTGACCAAAAAAATTTAGGGCCTCATGGCATTACCCATTCTGTGCATATCTTGAAATTACAAAATTCCATGTAACTTCATCTAGCTTAGGCATTGCATTAAATAGTTTCATTGTTTGGTCATTACACCCATGTTTACCACAGCCACCTATCATTGCATTCTATGCAATTGCACAACATCTCTCCACCATTATTCACAACCTCGTTTTCTCTAGAAACAACAATACTCATGCAAAACCCAAATTCCATAATACGAATTTGCCCAATACAGAACCCAAAACTTAGTTCTGTTGTTGCTACTGCCTAATGCCATAAAAAATGTATACATTATTTGGCATTAACTACATTTTGCAATTTAGTATTTAAACATTAGCCGCTGATGAATCATGATAGTAATTGTTACTAAGCTTCAATAAATCTCTAATGGGCACTAGTATGGTGATTGGTTGGAGTGTTGACTCCTACAATCAGGTCTGCCCATAAATGTATCTCAAAAATTCTTTCATGTCAAACTGGTATCAACGTGGCACCTCAACTCAATGCTCCATCACACATGTTGATTTTGTTCCAAATTATGATTCCTTTTTTATTCCTACAGTGATGTCAACTATGTAAGGAATTTAGTCAAGGAATAGTAACATGAGCCAAGGTAAGATGATACAAGAATGTGAAGTAGACACTATTAGCTTGCCTTCCATGAGTATATTGGGATGTAATAAAGTTTTCCAGAATAGTTTAGTTTATTTGAAGGGGGGATGCAGCTCCCTATCATAAACATGATATCATCTATGAGTATAATGTGAATTATGGCATCCCACTTCCTGACATAATTTATGTTTTCGTGTGTTAACTCATGCAGGCGTTGTTGTACTTTTATCATTTTTTTATCCTATTACTACTGTTCCTTTTTCAAAAACTCGGTACAAGTAAAGTTAGCTTCATTTCTCAACCATAATGATTGCCTAGTTCATGACCAACATCATGATCAGACTGTATAATATTGTGAAATATTATTTTGGAGCATTGAAGGCATTCAACCCATATTATATATATTATTACTTTCATGAATATCACAAATAAGGATGGGTGATGCTTGGAGGTGTAGACTTATGTATAACAGGTATTGATTATTCTCATGATGATATGTGTCTCATTTTATCATATCGTATACTTGGAATTGTTTTCTAACTCAATTGATAAATCCATACCAATGATTTTCTCAAAAAAAATTCATAACTTCATTCCAGTTATTTATTTTAAAGCTATACAAATAGAAACACTAACATCAGTTCTTTGTTCTAAATGGATCTAGGTGCCGAGGCCATGTTTGTAGACTTGGGCCATTTCAAAAGGAAATCAATCCAGGTCCAAGCTATATGTCAAGGACAGAATTATTAGTATTTCATCATACCTGTGTGCTTCATCCTCCTTAAGTTTTAGTACCATAATGATAAATTTGGGTTTTTTGGTGCAACTTGCTGTTTTTTTTGTTGGTTTACCCATCTTTGCTTATCACATATACGGGACAAGTGACTTATTTGATAAAAAACCTAGGGGACATACCCTGTACATTTTACAAAGAAATACCACAACCTGTGTATTGGCCAATATTTATTGTTGCCACTTTAGCAGCCGTTGTAGCCAGTCAAGCATTGATTACAGCAATATTCTCAATCATAAGACAATCCATGGCTCTTAGTAGCTTCCCTCGAGTGAATATTGTGCATACCTCACGAAATTACGAGGGTTAAATCTACTCACCAAAAGTTAACTATGTTCTCATGGTTATCTGCCTTCCAATTGTCGTAGGATTCTAGGATGGAACACAGTTTGGCAATGCATATGGTAAGAATATACAAATTTATATCTAAGAATCGAATTTGGTAGTTTTTATCGATTCTTTTGAGTTTCCAAGGATAATTTTAGGTGTTTGGTGGGGCAGGGGTTACAGTAGTTGGGGTCATGTTCATTACGACGTGCATAGTAACCTTGGTCATGCTTGTGGTTTGGAACATGCATGTTTTTCTTATACTATCCTTCACTCTATTTTTTGCTATCTTTGAAGGAGTTTATCTATCATCTATATTAAAAAAGGTGCCACAGGGAGGTTGGTGTCCCTTCCTAATTGCAACAATTTCGGTCATGCTTGTGGTTTGGAACATGCATGTTTTTCTTATACCACCCTTCACTCTGTTTTCTGCTATCTTTGAAGGAGTTTATTTATCATCTGTATTGAATAAGGTGCCACAAGGTGGTTGGTGTCTCTTCGTCATTGCAACAATTTTGCTAACCATAATGTTCTCTTGGAAATAAGGAAGGTAGAAAAAGTATAAATATTTAGCACTGAGAAAACTTAGCATAGAAGGTTTGAATGGATTGGTTGTTGGGGTGAATTCACTTGTACCAGGAATTCATTTCTTTTGCAGTGACCTTATTTTTGACTTACCACTAATTATTGAGGATTATGTAAAGAATGTGGGGCCTCTGCATGAAGTTCCTATCATTGTCACCATAAGAATGGTTCCAGTTAGGACAATACTTTTGTCGAAGAGATTTATGGTTGGAAAACTAGAGCCAGAAGGTGTATATAAATGTGTAGCCCAATATGGTTACAAAGATGCCCCAAACATTGAAGGATCTAAATTTAGCAACCACGTTTTTGAAAGCATAAAAGACTATCTCAAGCTTAGAGGAACTCATTCCTCCTCAGATGACAGAAGTTATGCAAGCAGAAATACAGTGGAAGAATGTAACTACTCTTAGATGAGCAACTGCAGTAGATTGAATTGGCAAAGAATACGAGGTTTGTGTATGTTCTAGGAAAAATCACATTGAAAACTAATAAGAGCACTGGGCCTTTTGAAGGATTACTGATTGACAAGCTCTACAGGTTTCTCCAAAACCATTACAGGTTGACTCTGTCTCCCTACAATATACCACCTGTGCGTTTACTTCAAGTCAGAATGGTGCAAGAAATTTAGAGTTCATTCACACAAGACTGTTAGAAGACAATGAAATTATAAGCTTTTATTCATAATAAAGCTTTTAGGGCCGTAAAGTTCCTGATCACTGGAAAATAAGATATAATTTTGTACTATTGTTACTATTTTAATAGATTTATAAGATTTCAAAATGCAAATTTCTATTGAGATTAGAAGAAATAAGCATTGAGTTTTTTACCATTTCTGCAATAAATCATGGATCATGTAGAGTGAACTGGTACATACATGTTTAATTTTTTGTGAGTAGTAGAATGGAAAAAGATGATAACAGCTCATTACTTTTCAGTTTCAATCCTTCTTTTATAGTAAGGCTCTTATCTTTTGATGAAATGTAGACGTTGGTAGATTAAAATTTTCAAGAAATCCCAGGTAGTGTTTTTTAAGAGGGAATTTTAAATTTTAATAGTAACTCCTTTTTATCCTTTGTGCTCATAAATTTGTATTGTTGCCACTTTAGCAGCCATTGTAGCCAATGAAGCATTGATTACGTCAACATTCTCAATCACAAAATAGTCCATGGCTCTTAGTTGCTTCCCTCGAGTGAATATTGTGCATACCTCACAAAGTTACGAGGGTTAGATCTATTCACTTGAAGTTAACTATGTTCTCATGGTTATCTACCTTGCAATTGTCGTAGTATTCTGGGATGGAACATAGTTTGGCAACGCATATGGTAAGAATATACGAATTTGTATCTCACAACCGAATTTGGTAGTTTTTATCGATTCTTTTGAGTTTCCAATGATAATTTTAGGTGTTTGGTGGTGCAAGGGTTGCAGCGGTTGGGATCATGTTCATTACGACGTGCGTAGTAACCTTGGTCATGCTTGTGGTTTGGAACACGCATGTTTTTCTTATACTACCCTTCACTCTATTTTTTGCTATCTTTGAAGGAGTTTATCTATGGTCTATATTGAAAAGGGTGCCACATGGAGGTTGGTATCCCTTCCTAATTGCAACAATTTTGGTCATGCTTGTTGTTTGGAACATGCATATTTTTCTTATACTACCCTTCACTCTGTTTTTTGCTATCTTTGAAGGAGTTTACCTATCATATGTATTGAATAAGGTGCCACAGGGTGGTTGGTGTCCCTCTGTCATTGCAACAATTTTTCTGACCATAATGTTCTCTTTGAAATAAGGAAGGTAGAAAAAAGTATAAATATTTAGCACTGAGAAAATTCAGCATAGAAGGTTTGAATGGAGAGGAACTCATTCCTCCTCACATGATAGAAGTTATGCAAGTAGAAATACAGTGGAAGAAAGTAACTACTCTTAGATGAGGAATTGTAGTAGATTGAATTGGCAAAGAATACAAGGTTTCTGTATGTTCTAGGAAAAATCACATTGAAGACTAATAAGAGCATTGGGCCTTTTGAAGGATTACTAATTGACAATCTCTACAAGTTTCTCCAAAACAATTGTAGGCTGACTTTGTCTCCCTACAATATAGCACCTGTGCATTTACTTCGAGTCAGAATGGTGCAAGAAATTTAGAGTTTGTTCACACAAAATTGTTAGAAGACAATGAAAGTATAAGATTTTACTCATAATAAAGCTTTTAGGGCCGTAAAGTTCCTAATCAATTGAAAATAAGATATAATTTTTTACTATTGTTACTATTTTAATAGATTTATAAGATTCGAAAATGCAAATTTCTGTTGAGATCAGAAGAAATAAGCATTGAGTTTTTTACCATTTCTGTAATAAATCATGAATCATGTAGAGTGAACTGGTACATACATGTTTAATGTTTTGTGACTGATGGAATGGAAAAAAATGATAACAACTCATTACTTTTCAGTTTCAATCCTTCTTTTACAGTAAGGCTCTTATATTTTGATGAAATGCAGAGGCTGGTAAATTAAAATTTTCAAGAAATCCCAGGTAGAGTTTGTTAAGAGGGAATTTTAAATTTTAATACTAACTCCTTTTTATCCTTTGTCTTTGAAAATTTGTACTATTGCCACTTTAGCAGCCATTGTAGCCAGTCAAGCATTGATTACAGCAACATTCTCAATCATACGACAGTCCATGGCTCTTAGTTGCTTCCCTCGAGTGAATATTTTTCATACCTCACAAAATTACGAGGGTTAAATCTATTCACCTGAAGTTAACTATGTTCTTATGGTTATCTGCCTTGCAATTGTCGTAGGATTCCGGGATGGAACACAATTTAGCAATGCCTATGGTAAAAATATATGAATTTATGTCTGATCAAGTCTTTTGACTATATTTTTGAGGGACAACTACCTTAGGTTAGGCGACATAATACACTTAGATCAATGCCATGTTACCTTGATCTTATTTAGAGATTTTCTCTATTATAGGGCCAAAACTGCTGCACATTTTATCAATCCTTACAGATCCTTCAATTGCAAATATTGATCTCCCTAGACCAGAATGAAAAATACTTGGATGACACCTTAGATATGCAAGCCAAAATTCTCCACTGGCAGCTTCAGTCATGTGAAGGGCTTCAGGTAGATAGGTGTTGAAATTCAGAGATCAATCATCAAAGAAGGAGGGCCGAATGCAGTTTTCTAGCTAGCGAAATTGATTAGTATGTTCTTTGCAACATTGGTTACTTTTATCGCCCTTGTCCTTTACAATAACTTATACAAAGTTCTAAGTTGTCCTTCTATTGACACCATAAACAATCTAGGAATGTTGCTAGTCCACAAACTAGGTCTTATCCTCAGCTAAAATAAGACTGTGTATAAGAAGGCAAAATAGAGCGTATAGGCAATTTAATCATTTAACTTCAGAACTTCGGAAATGTCCTTTGTGGGTGCTGAAAATTTCCAGAGAAGACTTCAGATTTACTTTGTAGTACATTCCAAGAACCTTCACCAGAGTACGGGTTGTTGTACCATGAGAAACTTTAAAAATATATTTAAGGTGTTCAAAAGAGGCTATGATTATTACAGAGCCTTAGAAATTTGTTAGGGAATTTGAGGACCAGTTAAAAGCCAAACAAAGTAACCCTTCAGATCAACGAATTTTTCTGAACTTTCATTGTAGAGGTATGCCCAAAATACAGTCCTGGCTGAATTTGATCTACTTCAGGAAATAGTCAAGAATATGTACCACGAGCAACTTTAAAAATATATTTAAGGTGTTCAAAAGAGGTTGTGATTATTACAAAGCGTTAGAAATTTGCTAAGGAATTTGAGAACTAGCTAAAAGTCAAATAGAGTAACCGTTCATATCAGCGAATTTTTCTGAACTTGCATTGCAGAGGTATGCCCAAAATACAGTCCAGATTGAATTTGATCTACTTCAGGAAATAGTCAAGAATTTGAGTGTGAACTTCTTTAGAGCTGTCTGTGAAAAGGAGCTTGATAAAACCCAACGAAACCCTACCAGAAGCATAACCCAAGAAGATAATCATGAGCCCAAAACTGAATCTCGACCTCCAAGAAGATTACTTGGTTGCAGATGCTACATAAATGTTCTCCTTTCAGATCAACGTCTCTATGATTTCCCTTCAAAAGAGAACGAGCCTCCTTTTATAGTGGATGATAAGGTCTTGTGGATGATAAGGTCTTTTAGAGAGGCAGACTTCACTTAACAATGAGGGAAATTTAAGTTTAAAATATGGGAGTCAAAAATTAAATTAGGTTGATCTATAATATTTTTGAATTGAAACTTGGAGTGAAATGATTTATCCCACTTTTTGGAAACTGACTTTTGCTTTGGAGCCTAAAATTTAATCTTAGAATTAATTTTGACTTATCATCCTTTGACCATCACAAGTGGATCAAACAAAAGGAATCTTGCCACATCATCATACTTGATGGGGTTTTAACCACAAGATGGGGTTATCAACTTTGATTCGGCACAACTATCAAACCATAAAGAGTTTCAAGATGTGCCTCATACTGATAGGAATTAGTATGGCAAGGGCTTTTAACCCAAAGCAGTCCTATGGCAAGAATCATGACGAACATAATCAACAAGTGTGGTTGATCAAACTTGAACTTGGAATGTTGATGTCAATATGTGCCTAGAATGGTTACTAGTTAAATATTGTAGCTTGAAGACTCTTGTATGTCATATGTCTCAACTATATTCAAAGAGGGAGAGAATATGGCTTCTTTATCTTAAATGGCTAAACAAGATCTATTAGACCTACGGATTTTAATACATGAAACCACTTATACTTATGTTACCTGACTAATTGTCTCTCTTATGCAGCAATGTTCTTGGATCATATGCCCATTTCATATGGAATGCAGACATCGATGAAACAGATCAAGATGCTTCTCAGAAACAGAAAACGATGCCCCTAAACTATCATGGAACTACAACTACTGCAACTAGATGATCAAATCAAGGTTCTAATTGCAATTCTTTTCCAATGAACGGAACCATCATACTTGTCATGCTACTTTGATTTTTCTAGTATCAGTGTTGCAGATCAAATTTTTGGTAGTACAAAATCATCTCTTTGTACATAAATTGGATGCCTAAATGATCTTAGCATGCATCATTTGAACAAAATATTGCATCTTGAAGACTCTTGTATGTGATATGTCTCAACCCTATTCAAAGTTGGAAAGTGTGTTTTTTGATGATCTCCTTGGTAGTAGTGGTAATGCTTCTGAGGAAAAGGGCAGTCCTTTGACCATATCTCATATACAAAGATTGTGAAGCTTCTATATAACACAATAACACTTTACAACAATGAACTAACAATCTTCGTGATGAAAATAACAATATCAAAGATATATCTGCATAATGAAAAAGGCAATATGGGAGACTCCAATCATGTTCCAAGGCGTTTTTTAAAATGTGGATGTGAGAAAAGGTTGTTGTGGAAGGTGTTCTTTGTATATGGGAATTTCCTGATCATTATGTGTAACCCTAATGTTGATAGATATGTCTACTAAGTGGTTCTAGTTAATGGGGCATTGATTTGGGCATTCGATATATTTTTATTTTTTATCAAAGTATCTTTTTGTTGTATTTGCGTTCTTCAATTTATGCCTTACGGTGTTTCCTTTGCAACATCTGGTGCAAATGCTAATTATGTTAAAAACATTGTTTCGAAATTAATTTTATATTGATAAATTGTCTAATAAATTTATTGAAATTAAAATTTATGTTTTGTTATATATTATGTTATATATTATGTTTACTAATAATAGTAGATGATTAAATTTTATTTTAATTTAATTGAAATTCGATTTAACTTGTTTATCTATATATATATAATTGATATCATTTTTTTCATAAAATTTATTACTAATTATTTCATTAATTTGTAATATTATTTTTAAATATTATATATTATCAGTTTTTTAATTTTAAAATATTCTATATTATTAATTTATTAATATTTAATTTAAATGAAAGAGTAAAAATAATTATTGTATTTTAAGTAAAAATGAATATCAGTTGGACGAAAAGCTAGTGCATCTTTCGTTGAATTTTGACCAGGCTATTAACAACCAAGAATGCAATGTTAAGCGATATTAATAAACATAAAAGTAATCGTTGTTCATAAGAACTCGCTTTACTTCTGGTAAACATTTAATATAAACCATTTAGAATATATATTTTTTGCGATCACACTTGCCTTATACAAATGAGATTGCACACTGATTAAAACGAAAAACGAGATTGTATACTGATTAAAAAAAAAAAAATTAGAGAAAACCACGAGTGGATTGGTTTTTTTGTTTGTTTTTTTATTTGTTTCAGATTTAATGATTTAATCTAAACCATTTATAATGTATATTCTTTGTAATTAAATTAATTTTTTTACTCTGAAATTGTATATTAATTATATGAAAAAGTTAAAGAGTTCTTTTTTTATTAGTTATTTTGGTTTTAAAAGCTTGTTATAAGTGAAGATAATTAATTATATATTTATGAAAAATATTAATTTAGATTTTATCTATTTTTTTTTATTTATAAATTTGGTTTTTTGAGGGTCACATATGTCTTTCTAGTTTGTGTGAACTTGGTCATACTAACGAAAATTTCTCCACGAGTTGTGTTATTGGGACTCAACAATATAATTCATTTATTTAAATAAATTCATTCATTTATATTTATTTGTTCATTATAATTTTAAAATATTTCAATATTCACAATTAAATTAAATATATTTTAATTTATTTAAAATCTTATTATTATAAATAAATATACATATCACAAAAAAATCAATTCATTTATGCAAATTCTAAAATATGTTGCATTGCAAAGCTCACTAGTCTATTGAAACAAGGTAAGATAGTAAAGTTAAAGTTGCTCAAACAAGGACAAAGGAGAAAAACAATTACAAAATAAATTCAAAATATTCAAAACTTTGAAAAACAATTACATAATTATCAATATATAGTATTAATTATACACAATCTTAATTAGATTAGAATTTATAATTATATATAATTAGATTATTGATATTGACAACTTAAAAATGTAAAGAACCAATTAATAGAATTATTACATGTTTAAAATGCAAATTCGTAATATAAAGCACAACAATTTATAATTTATAATTTTCTAGACTGGCATTATACATATAAATTTAGTCCATCTCCATAGAATCATTAATTCCTTCACCACCTTGTTATAGACATTTTTGGGCACTGTAACCCCAATCATACATGTCCATAAAACAAGGGCTCCTAAGTCCCTAAAAGTGTTGCTTCACACCCTAAAGGAACAAGGTCAACTGATTATATCATCTCCCAGAAGTTCTCCACAGAAAACTACTCAGAACTAGTCAAAGCTAGACCATACAGACTGCCCAGTGCAGAGGGGTCAAAGCTGGACCATACAGACTGCCCGGTGCGATGCATCTCACCTACTCAGTGAAAAGGGTGTGATGCATACTGGAAAGCCCTTCTATTGGGTGTGATGGGCGAGAGTAGACAAATGGCAGAGACAGTTTGCAAGGTGGATCGTCATGGAATCTTCCAGAAACATCTCCTGTGACATTTGCCTCTCTGAATTCGCCCAGGGATGAGTAAGAGATCATCAATCTCCAAGTGGAATCAGGAACTATCAGAGAGAGGACACTAATAAAAATCCCAGAAGCTGACTCACCCCCCTGCAAACATCTATATATGGATCCCTCATCACAGAGATCGAGAGGCTGGAATTTTGTATCTTTTAAGGAAGTGTTGTTGGTTTCTTGGTGGAATATCATAGTGTTGGGTGATATAAGCCTTTCATGAGGTGAAGAAGGGCTTTCATGCTGGGAGGATGATGCTGGGTCAGAAAAATTGGTTGTAATCCTCTTTTCTATTCTTGATATTAATAAAACTATTCAAGTTTTCCTCCACATTCTTGTATGTTTGATGATATATGCATTTGTGTGGTCAATATATATCTGGTCCTAATTGTTTATGATTGTAGATCTCTGTTCTTCGATAGTATTATGCTGCTTTGATTCCACAGGTGCTCTTTGAAGATGGGTAGACGAAAGAAAAGCGGCAAGGATTTGTCAGAAGGGAGAGGAACCAAGCAAGAGACCAAGCGCAAGATTGAGGTTGGTTTTCTTTGTTCCCCTCTTATCTACTTCTCATAAAGGAAAGAGAAAGTAGTTTTAGTTTGTCTATTTCTAAGATAGCTACCAGTCTTAGTGGGACTAGCATCTCTGAGTGGACACTAGATTTCCCGATAATAAAATGGTGACTCCGTTGTGGAGCGAATAGATTGTTTGCTTGTCTATATTTATTTGTTATATAAACTTACAGACGGAGCCTGAAGTCAAGCCAGCTAGCCTTCGAACTGCATTTTCTATGCAAGTGCAAAGTAGATCAATGCTGTTTCAGTCTATCTCCAGGTTTTGTTTATAAACTGAAAAATTGATTTGCAAACCTTCTAATTGCCCTAGTGGTGGCTCTAGTAGCCTCATTAGATCAACCCCTGTGATTTCTATTTATTGTCTATCATTAGCTCGACCTAAATCCCTGAACTAAGCTACAAACTGTGACCCGGAACCAAGTTGAAGTCTCGTCCTTGGACCATCACACTTTCTCCTCTTGGGAATCTGGATGCATCGCACCTCCCATGTGCAGTAGGTGTGATGCATCGCACTTTCCCTGTGTTACAGGTGTGCCGATCAGACAAGACCTCTTCTGCTCTCAGATTTCAGTTTATGTGTTCACTCTCTTCAGCTTTATTCAGGAGTTTTGTTGTTTGTGATCAGTATACCACTGTAGAGACTCCCTTCCTTTACATGATTATGCCTCCATAGTACAAAGAATTGTGAATGTTTTTATGTATTGTGCGCCATTTATAGTTCTCTTTTATAAAAAGTAGCATAATCAAACTGTTGTCTTTTGATTTGAAAGTCTCGCAAGTGTCGTTTTTAGTCAAAGGAAAGAATTCTATTGTTCTTGATGTTCGATTATAGAGTTACTCTTGTATTTGATTTGAATTAGTAAGCTTTTCAAGTGTCGAAAGCAGTTTTCAATTCAAAATAGCAAATTGTCGTCATTATCTTCCTTTCGTTTTTGAAGAGAAATTTGTTAGTACTGTCGCTTTAAAAAGATAATTCAAATTTGTACTTAGCATTCTTCTTGTCATTCACACATTAAGAAAGCTGAAAACAAATACATGCATGTGCATTTGCATTTAGACAGCTTGTTGGTGTGATTTAGGACAGTGCATCTAATGTTTGATCTCTGCTCTATGTTGAAAGAATATCATCTCTCTTTCTTTAGTAGCTAGGATTTTCATTGCAAAAAGAAGATTAAACGATTGTTTATCATCTTAGATTGCATTTTAGGAATTGTATATCTACATCACACGGTGAACCTGAAAGGAAAATTTCTTAAGAAAGATCAATTGTAAAATAAATTCAATGAACATAAAAATGCTTTGTAACCTAACTCACAACATCTAGAAGTCTAGGCTAGAGACGTATTCTGGCATCGTAAAGCCTGGTAACTATCGCTTTCACTGTTGGTTGGGTGATTCCTCCTCTTTGAGACGACAAGTGCCAGTACGGACTTGTGCTCCAACGTACTGTCGAGTATATATTGGGAGACCACAATAGGCTATATCATTTATCCATAAGAAGCCGTGTCTACCACCCTATCGATCGTAATGCACTAAACACAGCATTCGGGAAGATTGATTGTCGTACCATAGAAAGTATTCTGCAGTTTTGCAGTAGTCTCTTTCATTCCTTTTCAGACTCCTTAAAGGAAAAGGTCCATCTGAGCACTTGTCACTTCAGGCTCATTAAAAATCGAAGGCGACTAGAGTCATCTTTTGTTTTTTCTCGACTCTTAAAAATTGAAAAAACAAGTTGTGTCAAAGCGTCTAAAATTTATTTTAATTGGAATAATATCACCATTCCCACGTTCGTCTTAGTTTGAGAAAAATGGAGTCCACCGACCAAGGATTTCCCCTTGGAGAAAATCCTAGTCCTTTCTCCTCTTGGGGAGATGTTGGTGCACCTCATATGGCCACATTATCACTTCCAGGATTGACGATTGGCTTGCCAATATGGCTCTTCTCGACCTCTATCATTCGGAACACCGTGCTTCCTGAACAATTGAGTCAGCAACTGGATGATACTAAAGTTACCCCCCAACCTTCTACTTCATCTAATTCTCCCTCTCCTCCATCCTCGTCACTTGATAAAGATGGTAAAGCCAAAATTCAAGTAACTAAGAAGGAGAAGAAGGGGAAGGAGAAGAAAGAGAAGAAGAAGACAGAGCCAAAGGCGAAAAGGGGTAACCGGGCGTCGTCTAGTGAAAATCTACACTCTGCACCATCCAAGCCTAAATCTCCATGTGTCATTTGCAAAGGAGACCACTATCATTGAGATTGTCCTTGCATCGCTTAGATCATAAGGGACTGGTCTCCTCGTATGCACAATCCAGTGTCATCAACCTCTAAAGATCATGTTGAAAGTACACCATCAACTAGTGAAAGCGAAGCATTTAGACAGAAAAGTAAATGTAAATTTTCTTGTAAACTGTGTGAAGGTGATCACGTCCTCCACTATTGCCCTTCCTAGACGAAGCTAAACGAGTCTTGGATAACCGTCTTGCTTCACCGCTATGGCTTCCTCCTAGATACAAGAAACTCTTGTCGAGTCCATCGCTAGTTGAAAATCCGACCGACACGCCATTCTGGTCGGTCGGAGCATTTGTCATTGAATATAAACCCGCTGAATCCATACAAGGTGAAAGTCAAAAGGTTGAGGCGGAAGTCGACCTGGTCTTGTATTCGGAAGGTCCATCTTTAGATGATGCAATCACCGAAGAGAATGAGAATGACATCGTTCAAATTCTTTTCATAAACACAGACTCCAATGAACATGGGGGCAATCTACCCGTTCTTTTACCGCAGGAAGGAAGTTTGTCAGAGTCATATCCAACCATCTATTCGGTCCCACCTCCAAGCAACCTAGTCATTTCCTTCGATTGGAATATACTAGGTAGACCACGTTTACCGGCTAATGTACCATTCTGAATCATTGTACAAGCTTACAAAATGATCATGGTCAGTACCATAATAGATGAAGGGGCTTCTGTGAGTATCCTTTCCTCAACTGCTTGGGAAGCACTTGGTTCACCATCGTTTCTGCTTGAAATGAGAAATCTAACAGGGTTCGACAAAGGAACCAGTCGACTGTTAGGGATCCTTCCTAATGTACCCATAACATTGAGAAGAAAAACCGTTTATATAAACATAATGGTAGTCCAAGGACATCTGGATTATAATATACTCCTTGTGCGTGACTATATTTATAGCATAGGAGCCATTGTCTCCTCACTCTTTAGAGTAATGTGTTTTCCGCATGAAGGCCGAGTGGTCCAGCTCGTAGACCAGCTTTTGTTCCCCGACTCACACATAGCTAATAGTCAAATACCATCCTTAAATGGTATTTTCATGCAAGGAATGTCTCATCAATCTCCAGTCCGTCCACTTGAAGAGTGCGAGTGATTCGGGAGGACATGACTGAAACCCAGGGGGCATGCACCCTAGTCTGTTTTGGCAGGAAAACCTTTGCTATAGGGTAGGTTTCCGTGGGGGATATATGACTAGTCTGAAACACCCGTCCATTTAGGAAAATGGGATTAGACTAGAATAAGATTCCCTTGTAAAAGTTACGTGAGTGGAGGCAACCCGCCACTCACCTTTGTCTATTTCAGTGGACATCGCCAAGGAAGTGTTTTGTCTGCAATGCGGATGGAGCAATCTTGCAAATGCGAGAGCTTTCATATGGTAACCTGGAAACTCTACTTCGCTATGCCTGGGGGCATGCAAACCTTTTTGCCTGAAAGTAAAGAGTGACCATTTATTTTCAAATGGTGCAAGCTCCCTAAAAATTGAACCTATCGATAAGACGTCCTTATTATATGACTGGCACGAGCAGTTTTTATGCGAAGTTCAATCTCGTTAAAAATTAAACCTTAGCAATGAGCAAACGTTCCCCCAGAGTTTAAGCTCCTTAAAAAATGAACCAATCCCTAGTAAATAACCATTGTGAATGCATTATCATCAGCTTTTGAGCCCTGGTCATGTTCTTACCATCACCTCCACTCTATTTTAGCCAATCGTTCACCTCCATTTGATTGTTTACCCCTTTTTGGGGAACAACTATGAAGAGTGATCTTGTTAGCCATTCTTATGACACTGTCGTGATTGAAAAATTCCAAACCTTACCTGGAATCAACTGCTACCTGAAATTATCACTCGTTCCTCAAAAAACGAGTCTCCTTTAAGCTCTTTTCATTTGAATCGTAAAATATGAAAATATTGCCAAGAAGTTGGCCTCTCCAGCTCGTTAAAGCAATCGGGAGTGCTATCCCTCCTCTAGATTTTAATCTTTTTGGACCTGAGGGATTATTACACAAAAAGATCGAATGCTTGTTTTGTTCAACTCGTTAAAATTACCCAAAATTCATCCCTTTCGTACTATTTTCTACTTTTTCGGACTTAAGGGATTATATGACAAAAAAGTATTATTGGAGTTTCCTTTACGTCCCTTTCAAACTCTCTAAAATTGAAAGGGATCGAGTTATCTTTGTCGTTAAACTCGTTAAAACCAAATAGCGACAAACTTGTCCATATAGACAAGAACGAATTTCACTGTCGCTAGGCTCGTTAAAACATAGCGACAAGTTTGCCCTAAGGGAAAATTATAGAACAAGCATATGTTATCCCCCTGAAGCTTGATAAAAATAAAGAGGTACTGGTCAGCAATGACAGGGGAAAAATTGGGAAGAAAACTTGAAGAAATTTTATTGGTAGCAAGTCGCTCTTGAACATGACACTTTCACTCCACATCTGAGTCAGGTTGGGTTATTCCATTCACCGGTCATATCACCATTGGTCCATCACACCATCCATATTTAGGGTTAACGCTACCAATCCATGTCAGTGTCGCTGGTATGTTCACGAGAAGTCGCTCAGAGAATTTGTCTGTGTCTCATCCGCTACAATACATTCACACTCCATTCTTTCATGACCGCCACCCTCAACCCTGTATCATCAGATCGTTTTCACCTCCAAAATCATTTACTCTGTTTCGTGTCGTAGATGTGGGATTCATTAAGGCCCTCCTATGACGGGTCACTTCTTGTTGACATCAGCTCATTATCCAGCAAGTCGACTTAGGAACAACCCTTTTAGTACTTTGAAGCTTGCATGCCTCAATGGCAAGTTTCTCACTTCCGGTGACAGGTTTACATCAATGGCCTTCAACCGAAAGATTTTTCATGGTGCTCGACGCAAGGTCCCCTTTTTCACACCACGCGAATTGTATTGTCGTACCTTGAGGGTCATCATCATTATCGGTGATTCCTCTCGCGTTTGTTAACAGCTTACATCATTGGCTGGTAATCAGGCGATGTCTTTCCATGTTCCACTCCAGAACGTCTTTCACATGGATCGACTTGTACTCTGAGTGAAGATTGGATGAGTTTGAAGACCCTAGATCTAGTTTCACCCATCCGGGCTGTGATATATTCAGGAAAATAAAGACATCAAATGTACATCATTGCGGCGCAGATTGTCATCCAAATCAAAGGATGATGACTCTATCAGAATCATCAGTCTACCACACAGACGGTTGTCTGTCTTATGTACATGAAAATGAATTTATAAAGCTGAGCATGGGAATGCCTGCCTCAGCTAGATCATGAAAAATATTATGAATATAATGTATTGTATTGTATCTTATTACAGGGCACCTTCCAGCTCAAAAAAACTTCGGATCCTCACGATAAAGCATTTCACCCGACATCAAAAGATTAACGACCTCATGTTTTAGGGGGCAACTGTTATAGAAATTTTTGGGCACTGGAACCCCAATCATACATGTCCATAAACCAAGGGCTCATAAGTCCCTAAAAGTGTTGCTTCACACCCTAAAGGAACAAGGTCAGCTAATTATATCATCTCCCGGAAGTTCTCCACAGAAAACTGCTTAGAACTGGTCAAAGCTGGACCATACAGACTGCCCAGTGCAGAGGGTGCGATGCATCTCACTTGCTCAGCGAAAAGGGTGCGATGCATACTAGAAAGCCCTTCTATACAGTGTGATGGGCGAGAGTAGACAAATGACAGAGACAGTTTGCAAGGTGGATCGTCATGGAATCTTCGAGAAACTTCTCCTGTGACACTTGCCTCTCTGAATTCACCCAGGGATGAGTAAGAGATCATCAATCTCGGAGTGGAATCAAGAACTATCAGAGAGAGGACACTAATCAAAATCCCAGAAGCTGACTCACCCCCCTGCAATCATCTATATATTGATCCCTCATCACAGAGATCGAGAGGCTGGAATTTTGTATCTTGTAAGGAAGTGCTATTGGTTTCTTGGTGGAATATCATAGTGTTGGGTGATCTAAGCCTTTCATGAGGTGAAGAATGGCTTTCATGCTGGGAGGATGACGCCGGGTTAGAACAATTGGTTGTAATCCTCTTTGCTATTCTTGATATTAATAAAACTATTCAACTTTTCCTCCACATTCTTGTATGTTTGATGATATATGCATTTGTGTGGTCAATATATATCTGGTCCTATATTGTTTATGATTGTAGATCTCTGTTCTTCGATAGTATTATGCTGCTTTGATTCCATAGGTGCTCTTTGAAGCTGGGTAGACGAAAGAAAAGCGCCAAGGATCTGTCAAAAGGGAGAGGAACCAAGCAAGGGACCAAGTGCAAGATTGAGGTTGGTGTTCTTTGTTCCCCTCTTATCTACTTCTCATAAAGGAAAGTGAAAGTAGTTTTAATTTGTTTATTTCTAAGTTAGCTATCAGTCTTAGTGGGACTAGCAGCTCCAAGTGGACACTAGATTTCTTGATAACACACCTATGTATTTAACTCTATAGGATATTATTTTTATCTTAAGTTTGTTTTTATTTCTTTTCCTTATTCTATTTTATCTCTCGATAAGGTGACCATACAAGAGAAAATCTAACTTAAGAATTGGTTGCACCCACGTATTATATATTTTCATCATTGATATGATTATAATTGAATGGATTGTAAATTTCCCGCAAAATTTATTATGTTCCATTTTTTAGTTTATATGCTAATAGTTGTTGGCATTATGATGCATATGTTGTACTTGATGGCAACACTCTCATAGAAGATCATCTCACTTATATACATTCAGATGAATCTACAGAAGAGATATCAGATGTGACATATTACAGGATAGCTCAAAGGAATCAAATGGCAAGCTCTTTGTAAGCAGAGGTTCAAATATTGTTGAAATTATGAAGGACGCAGGTACACCTTACAGAAAGTGCGTCCCCGCAGGTAATCCATGCAGAACCCGCATCCAGAGACGCAGGCCAGCCGTTTAGGGGGTGCGACCACCCAGTGCACACATATCAAGGCAGAGGAAAGCACGTGGGGGTTTCTTGTGTGGTATCTAGCCGACGTTTTGCGTTTCTATGGTGTCGGCTCGTGGTATTGTTCCATGTTTTGGGGAGAAGATTGCCTATATAAAGCAAAGGAGTTCATTTGGATTATGTACCATCTTTGTTGAATATCTTTTGGTGAGATCTAGTCCAGATCTATGAAGGCGAATCTTCTAATGGACTATGATCGCTATGGCGCACGATCAGATCTGTAGATCTGACTGTTTGGGTTAGTCTTGAAGTCTTAATATCTTTCATATCTAAAGAGACGCAGGTGCAGTAAGGGTTCGGGTGCGTCCGGGACGCAGGAGCGAACCGGTTCAGGTGCGCCGGACGCAGGCGCAGAAGGGTTCAGGTGCGCCGAGACACAGACAGTTCAAAAGACTCAGAGCGAGGGACGCAGGCTAGCAGTTGAGCAGAGTGCGTCCGGGACGCGGGCTAGCAGTTGAACAGGGTGCGTCCAGGGACTCAGGCCAGCAGTTGAGCAGGGTGAGTCCGGGACTCAGGCTAGCAGTTGAGCAGGGTGAGTCCGGACTCAGGCTAGCAGTTGAGCAGGGTGCTTCCTTCTCTTAAAATCTTTGTTTATCATTGTTGTGTTCTGGGTTTGGTCCTATTATTGTTGATCTGGTTACTTCAGTTGATTGGCTGTTTCAGAAGATTGTTTGAGCTTCTATGTTGTTGTTGGGTCCAGTATGAAAATTGGATGAAATGTGGCCTTTCAGTTTATGGGCTGTGCTTCAGTGTATCCAGTATGAAAATTGATGAAACGTGGTACTTGGAGCAGAGAAGATTGTAGGCCAGTGCCTACGTACTAGTATCTAAGCTAGTACAAGAGCTAAAGGAAATCTTTGGAGCATTGTAGCAGGTAGTAGCCTGCGTACTAGTAAATGGATCGGCTAGTACAAGAGCAAAGGGGGTTGTAGCTCCCGTACTGGTATGAGGCTGCACCAGTACAAATATTGTAAAAGGATTTTCTTATTAAGAAGAAGATTGAGATGACTTGCAGCAGGTGGTTTTCTCCCGCATTGGGTTTCCACCTTATATCACTGTGTTCATGTGTGTGCCTTATGTGTGATGATCTACTTTATGTTACTGCATCTATTAACTGATAATATGGTTGATAATGTCCTAATGCACTCATTGAAGATCGATTAACTTAATCTTAAGAAGTTGTGGAAGTAGCATATATAAATCTGATTATGGAATTGAAAAAGTTTTATTGATGTGATAATACTGATTCACCCCCCCCCTCTCAGTATTATTTTCAACAATTGGTATCAGAGCAGGTCCTTTGATAGAAGCTTGATCGCTTGAAGGAGATCCGTGGAAAAATGGGAAAGAAGCTTAAGAAGAAAGCTAATAAGAAAAGGAAGTCATCTCAGAAGAACTATGACAGTGGAAGAATCGATTGGGGATTAGGCATAAGAAGCTCTTCAGATTCAGAATCAGATTCAGAGTCATTATCAGGTATGAATGTGTTATCCTCTGATGTTCCAGCTATATTTCCTTGTGAAAGAGATGAAAGTGATAGCGAAACTACTGAATTTGCTCTTATGGGTGAACAAGAAAGATATCAAATAGAGGCAGAATTTAAAAGGCTGACAGACAAAATTAGAGATCAACAAGATCTATTAAACAAAAAGGAATGTGACTTCAAAGAAGAAGCTACCAAACTAAGGGCACAACTAGAAGAAGGAAACAAGGTAAGAAAGCTACTCAAGGACAAGGAAGACCAATGTCAAAAATTGCAGCATGAAGTGACATCATTAAGAAAAGAAGTCAACGAAAGAAGCACAACCATCAAGAAACTCAAAGATAGATCCAGCTACTATGAAAATCTTGAAGCTACAATCCTCTCACTAAAAGGAGATCTTGAAGAATCAAAGAAGCAGAATACAGATCTACTCCAAGCTGTTGCAAAACAAGAAAATGAAGTCACCAGCTTAAAATCTCAACTGGAATGTGCCTTCCGAGTTCGTCAAATGCAGCAGGATCTGTATGAAGAACAAGAAAAAGAAATTCTCAAACTAAGGGAACAAATGGAAGAAGGAAGGAAAGCTGAAGAAGTTTTGAAAAAGAAATCTCTTGAAAAGGAAGAACAGCTTCAGGTTGAGGTAAATATCTTGAAAGGTAAACTAGAAGAAAAGGATAAGCTTTTACGATTTCAAGATAGCTCTAAAGTATTGGATGATATTCTTAGTAGTCAAAGGTCCCCTGCTATAAAGACTGGTCTTGGTTTCCATGAATCTGTTGAAGGTGAATCTAGTTCACAAGGTGAGGCAAGAAACTCTAAAAGGAAATCTAAAGTGATCAACGAAGAAGTGAAAGATCAATCTCATCATCAACCAAGGAAAGTGATTCCTCAAAGAAAATCCTTTACTCCTCCTATGAATAATGTTGAATGTTATGTATGTCATAATCTTGGACATGTTGCAGCTAGATGTAGAAGAAGAAGAGTTCAAGACCATTATGCAGAAAGGTCATCTCAATCAAGGTACTTTTATGGATATTGCTTTGCTTGCAATATGTTTGGTCACAAAGCTACTGATTGTTACAGGAGGAATATGAAACATGTAAGATGTTATGCATGTAACAAGCTTGGACATATAGCCAAGGAATGCAGGAACAAAGTTTGGGCACCATATCAAAAGGAGAAAATGTCATCATCACGCTTGAAGATATGGAGGAAAAAGGAAGTACAGTCAGGAAAGGATGGCACAGTACAATGTACAGACATACCAGAATCAGAGGAAGCGGAAAGTACAGGACGCAGTGCAGTAACAGGAGACCTGCGTGCGGACGCAGGCCAGACCAAGTCCAGGTGCGTCCAGGACGCAGCTCAGTAACTGAAGATCTGCGTGGGGACGCAGAGCGACTGAGGATAAGGTGCGTCCCTGAAGCAAAAGGACGCGGCGCGATAGTAATTTTGGGTGCGTCCCTGAGTAAAAGTACGCGGCGCGATAGTGTTTTTGGGTGCGTCCCTGCAGCAATAGGACGCAGCGCAGCAGAAGATGAAGTGCGTACCTGTCTCAAAGCATTTATTGGCTGATTCTTCTTGATATGCATGATCAGATTTAACAGATAGCACTGGTTCAGGGGGAGCATATGTCCTGAATGCATTGTTGGCATTATGGTCCTTGGTGACAATGCTTATGACTCATCTTGCTATGGTTATGAGTTGATCACATGATCAGATTTATGGTTGATTCTCTAATGATGCTTGCATGGAGTCTTTATTTTCCTTGGCACATACATAGATGAGGTTGGCTGATTTCATGGATGATTATTCAAAGTCGCATTGTTGAAGACATGACGATGATGAGTCACTCATATGCAGCTGTTGACATGTGCATGATGCATGATTTCTTTCTTGGCACAAATGGATGAGGATTGTTGGCTAGATACAGGGATGATTATTCATACATATGTTGATTGATGTTGATACTCTCATTTGATGACACTTGATTCATATAGATCTGGATGGTTGTGAGTTGATGTTGACAGATACTATGGAGCAGATTATACAGTTTTGTTGATGATGTTTGTCATTTGAAAGGTCATAGCAAAACTCATGTTGTAATGGTCTATTGTAGTCATCTCTTCAGGTCATGTAACGGCCTTTGTCCCCCCCACTATGCATGGGATGAAGATGTAATGTATTTGGTTTTCATATTTCTGATGTATTCCCACTTGGTTGGATGGATGATCCTTATTGTGATGGGTGATGGATGTATGTATTGAGTCTTTTGGTGATAGGAAGGTCATTTATGATATATAGAGTCATGTTCTTCTTGTAGAACATCTTTTTGCAGACCTTGCTTATAGTCAGGGGGAGTTTGAGCATGAACAAGCACTATACAGCAGAGCAGACATCTCAGCTTGTTCTCAGAAAGACCATTATCAGATTGGAGCACCATGACATATACAAAGGGGGAGCTCATTCAGAGACTTCAGCAGATCTGGTTCATAGTCAAAGGGAGCATGTTCTTAGGGGGAGCATACCCCTTTGCCCTTGATGTCAAAGGGGGAGAGTGATTCGGTGTTGTTGCCATCAAGTCCAAAGGGGGAGATTGTTGGAATTATGATGCATATGTTGTACTTGATGGCAACACTCTCATAGAAGATCATCTCACTTATATACATTCAGATGAATCTACAGAAGAGATATCAGATGTGACATATTACAGGATAGCTCAAAGGAATCAAATGGCAAGCTCTTTGTAAGCAGAGGTTCAAATATTGTTGAAATTATGAAGGACGCAGGTACACCTTACAGAAAGTGCGTTCCCGCAGGTAATCCATGCAGAACCCGCGTCCAGAGACGCAGGCCAGCCGTTTAGGGGGTGCGACCACCCAGTGCACACATATCAAGGCAGAGGAAAGCACGTGGGGGTTTCTTGTGTGGTATCTAGCCGACGGTTTTGCGTTTCTATGGTGTCGGCTCGTGGTATTGTTCCATGTTTTGGGGAGAAGCTTGCCTATATAAAGCAAAGGAGTTCATTTGGATTATGTACCATCTTTGTTGAATATCTTTTGGTGAGATCTAGTCCAGATCTATGAAGGCGAATCTTCTAATGGACTATGATCGCTATGGCGCACGATCAGATCTGTAGATCTGACTGTTTGGGTTAGTCTTGAAGTCTTAATATCTTTCATATCTAAAGAGACGCAGGTGCAGTAAGGGTTCGGGTGCGTCCGGGACGCAGGAGCGAACCGGTTCAGGTGCGCCGGACGCAGGCGCAGAAGGGTTCAGGTGCGCCGAGACGCAGACAGTTCAAAAGACTCAGAGCGAGGGACGCAGGCTAGCAGTTGAGCAGAGTGCGTCCGGGACGCGGGCTAGCAGTTGAACAGGGTGCGTCCAGGGACTCAGGCCAGCAGTTGAGCAGGGTGAGTCCGGGACTCAGGCTAGCAGTTGAGCAGGGTGAGTCCGGACTCAGGCTAGCAGTTGAGCAGGGTGCTTCCTTCTCTTAAAATCTTTGTTTATCATTGTTGTGTTCTGGGTTTGGTCCTATTATTGTTGATCTGGTTACTTCAGTTGATTGGGTGTTTCAGAAGATTGTTTGAGCTTCTATGTTGTTGTTGGGTCCAGTATGAAAATTGGATGAAATGTGGCCTTTCAGTTTATGGGCTGTGCTTCAGTGTATCCAGTATGAAAATTGATGAAACGTGGTACTTGGAGCAGAGAAGATTGTAGGCCAGTGCCTACGTACTAGTATCTAAGCTAGTACAAGAGCTAAAGGAAATCTTTGGAGCATTGTAGCAGGTAGTAGCCTGCGTACTAGTAAATGGATCGGCTAGTACAAGAGCAAAGGGGGTTGTAGCTCCCGTACTGGTATGAGGCTGCACCAGTACAAATATTGTAAAAGGATTTTCTTATTAAGAAGAAGATTGAGATGACTTGCAGCAGGTGGTTTTCTCCCGCATTGGGTTTCCACCTTATATCATTGTGTTCATGTGTGTGCCTTATGTGTGATGATCTACTTTATGTTACTGCATCTATTAACTGATAATATGGTTGATAATGTCCTAATGCACTCATTGAAGATCGATTAACTTAATCTTAAGAAGTTGTGGAAGTAGCATATATAAATCTGATTATGGAATTGAAAAAGTTTTATTAATGTGATAATACTGATTCACCCCCCCCCCCCCCTCTCAGTATTATTTTCAACAATAGTTAGTTTCACAATTAGCTACAATTGTTTCACATATTCATATTAAAAATATATGTCATATTGTGAAGGATAAAATAACCTAATCTGAAGATATGCAATGGTAACATTTTCCGACAAATTCCTTAATTTCTCATCATTTTTCAAGACAAGAGCAATGTAGCACGGAATAATTCTATTTTTCTAATTGTCCTTGGCAGTAAACATTAAACATTATTGGATAAAAGTTAGAACACTATTTCATCCTTAAAATTTATGAAGTGTGGTGTCTCCCACCCAATAGGATTTAATTCATTTAGGTTAATTCTATTTATTTCAAATACTCAGGCTTAACAATTATGGCAAAAGGAAAAAGTGCATTTAGATTTTAGAGGATTCCCTACCCTTGCCCTTCTCCATTGTTATTTGGGGAAGGAGAACATGGTCCATGTTTGGAACCACGCCTCCATATGTAATGGTGACATTTTCCAACAACTTGTTTTATTTGTCATTATTTTTTGGGACAAGAAGGACCTTGCCCAAGATAATTCTACTTTTCTTGTTGTCCTTGGCAGCATTCCCTAACAACTCAAGTGTCGCTTTTATATTTTTGTTATGTTATTTTTTTTCCCTCTTCTTTTACAAATTCCTAGAATGTAATTATGTTAAAAACATTGTTTTAAAATAAATTTTATATTGATAAAATATCTAATGAATTCATTAAAATTAGTATTCATGTTTTACTATGTATTTTGTTTATTAATGATAGTAAGTGGTTAAATTCTATTGATATAGTTTAAGTTGACTGGTTAATAAATATTAGTTCTTGATAAATTTTTAATATATTTGAATAGTATTAAAACAAGTTTTTTCCTAAAATTTAATATTAATTATTTCATTAATTTGTAATATTATTTTTAAATATTACATATTATTAATTTATTAAGATTTAATTTAAATAATTTAAATTAATTTATTAATATTTAATTTAAATGATTGACTAAAAATAATTATTGTATTTTATTATCAAATTCAAACCCCTTATCTGCATGTTAAGCTGCAAATCAGATTTTACAAAAAATTACGTAGAATTGAATATTAGTTGTGCACAAGGCCGGAGCATCTTTCTTTGAATTTTGGCCACGTTAATAATAACCAAGAATGAAATGCTCAGCGCTATTAAGAAAAATAAAAGTGATTGTGGTTGGTAAGGAACTCCCTTTACGTCCAGATTTAATATAAACCATTTAGAATATATAATTTTTTGCTCTCAGACTTGCGTGCGTTTTACAAATGAGATTGTATAGATAAAAGTGAAAACGATGATTGGAGTGGTTTGTTTAATTTGTTTGGAGAAACTTTCTTTGGATTTTGCTCTCAGCGTTGCATTAGAAACCAATAATGCAACGCTGAGAGCTGTTAAGACATATAAAAGTGATTGTTGTTGGTAAGGAACTCCCTTTACCTCTGATAAGCATTTAATATAAACAACTTAGCACCATGAGATTTGGGTTTTATAAATGAGATTGTTTATTGATAATAATAAAAAAACGCGAAAATGATGAGTGGAGTGGTTTCTTTTGGTTTGTTTGTCTATTTGTTTTGGATTCAAGATTTAATCCAAACCATTTAGAATTTATATTGTTGGTAATTAATGTGAAATCGTATATTAATTATATGAAAAAGCTAAGGGTTATAATTGATGGTTTTGGTTTTAAAGTTGGTTGTAAGTGAAGGTAATTAGTTATATATTTATGAATAATATTAATTTCTACTTATTTTTATTTTTATTGATTTATATTTTTTTTAACAAAACTTTTTCTCGATTGGTTGAGTTATTAAGATTTGACAATATGATTCATTTATTTAAATAAATTCATTAATTTATATTAATTTGTTCATTATATTTTTAAAATATTTCAATATTCAAAATTAAATTAAACATATATTAATTTATTTCAAATCTTACTACTATAAATATACATACATATCACAAAAATATTAATTCTTTTATGCAAACTCTAAAGGATGTCGCATTCCAAAACTCACTAGTCTATTAAAACCACGTAAGATAATAAAATTAATGTTTCTCACACAAGGACAAAGGAGAAAAAAAATTACAAAACAAATTCAAAATATTCTAAATTTTGAAAAAGAATTAAATAATTATCAATATAATTAGAGACAATCTAACTTAGATAGTAATTTATAAGCATATGTAATTGGATTATTGATATTCACAACTTTAAAATGTAAGGAATTAATTAATAAGATTGTTACATGTTTAAAATGCAAATTCATAATATAAGGCACAACAATTTATAATTAATAATTTTTTACAGACTAATTATATAACACAAGTGATTAGTATTATACATATAAATTTAGTCCATCTGCCTACAATATTTGTGTCCTTCGGAACCTATGTATTTCACTCTATAGGATATTATTTTTATCTTAAGTTTGTTTTTATTCTTTCTCCTTACTCTATTTTATCACTTGATAAGGCGACCATAACAAAGAAAATCTAAATTAAGAGGTGGTTGTACCCATGTATTATATATTTGCATCATTGATATGATTATAATTGAATGGATTGTGACTTTCCTACAAAATTTCTATGTTCCATTTGTTAGTTTGTACACTAATAGTTAGTTTTACAATTAGCTATAATTGTTTCACATATTCATATTAAAAATATATGTCATATTGTGAAGGATAAAGGCACCCAATGTGAAGGTTTTGTGTGGTTGTGTTTGCAATTCTATTGTGAATGTTTATATCTTCTCTCTTAAACATTATTTTAAGTGATTGCAGCCACATTCGAGATGTACTCTTAAATTTATGATGAAAATATCCTTGAAATGGAATACCATTAATTGTGAAGAAGGTTAAACTATTGTTAATCGATGGTGGGGAAGAAGCTTTGAAAACACCAATAAACTTTACCCTTGGGAAACATGCGTGGACAGCACGTCAAGTGGCATATTTTTTGGAAAATGTTTTATATTTAAGATATAATAATGATCATATGGCATTATAAGGGAAAGGGGAAATCAACTTCAATTCTCACTTTGGTATATTATTTTAGTATTATATAGAGAATTAACTAATTAGTACAAAAATATTCTAATCTTGGAATGATTCCATGTTCCTATTGAATATAATGCCTCCATAGTCATGGTGAGAATACACAATGGTATCATAGCATAAATATCTCACTTGGGGACTCCACAAATTTTAATTTTCCTACTAAAATATGACATATTTTTAAGCATGATGTGAGGAGAATTTGGGAATAAGTTTTCTTCCTCAAGGGGGACATGAAAGAGATTGAATATAACCAAAATTAAGAAAATAACATAGCATAAATATTTCATCATGACAGGGTTCAATAATTTCAATAAGATAAGAATTCTACACATGACTCATATTTTCTTGGATATGGTGATATTTAATAGTATGGTATTGAATATCGAGAGAAAGATTGTCACTAAGATGACGAAGTACCTTCTCTCTCTCAATATCAACATAGGTACTTAAATAGAAAAACCTTTCCTCTAGAAGAACCTATTATAGACAATGAAATCCTTTGAATGAGAATATATAGTCATTTTTTTTACCCCATGTAAATGGAATCTACATTTGGAAAGCTTGACATTGACATCAAAATAATATATGATTTGATATCAAGGTTTAACTTCACTAAACAAGATAAAGGACAAAAACCAACCTAGTCCCATCTTAATGATACCATGCATAAACACAATACCATAGTTGAAGATATTCTTCTTGAGGAATATTATCAAGAAAACAAAGAAATTTCCCTCTTTGAAGGTCAGGATGAAATTAACTAAAATATTGCACCAATTTATCTTATTTATTTAAAGTTTTCATCATAGAGAGATTTCAGCATTACACACAAAGAGTATTAGAAGGTTACAACACTTACTTTTTATTTAAACAATACAATATTTAAAGTTCATCCTTATTGTGTACATCTATCTTGTTCTTTATTTCAATCAAACCAGATGCAACAATTAAGAAAAGTTAAATTATCATAAAATTTCCAAGAATAGTAAGGATATTTTCTCCCTTTGTTATTCCTTGGTGATGTTAAGTTCCATTAGGGTGTAGACCAAAGGAATGATTTGAGAATTTCCACCTAGAGGCCTTCCCAACAAGGTAAAGAGATTATTAAGCAAGGGATTATGAAATATTGAATTTCCTTCATTTCGAAGATGGTCGTAATAAAACAAAATAAAGTTAATACTTAACTAAAATGTAGAGAGACATTTTAACTTACATAAAAGAATAATGTTAATATGTTGGACTAACATAATCCTTAAAAAAGACAAATATTTGACTAATGTGAACATAAGTTATTGAAACTCCCATCTTAACAAAATTTTGTTTTTATATCCATAGAATATAAATTCATGTTTCAATTTTTTGAATATACAAGCATAAAGTGCTGAAGATGAAAAAATATAGGCTTCTTATTATTACTTATAGTATGAAGAATGACCGTCATAAAATAAACTCAAATTTTGAGTCTTGACATAGTTGTTGGACTATGAAACAAAACAATTAAATTACAAACAATAAAAAATGTTAAAAGTATGATTTAAAATGAAAATAGAATTACAAATAAAACGATGTAACAACTATATTTAAATTTTATAAATCTTAATTTAATAATCAAAACTATTGTTATGATAAATTGATCTTAATGAACAAAATGAATATTGTCAAAGTAGGACAATTGCTAAACTAACCCAACCACACATTATAATTATTTTTATCTTAAGTTTTTTTTTATTCCTTTTCCTAAATGTATTTTATTTCTTGATACGCTGAACATATGAGAGAAAATCTGACTTAAGGGGTGGTTACACACATGTATTATATATTTTCATCAATGATACGATTATATGTAGTGTCATGATCCGGATTATCCACAGTTTCTAGTTCATTCTGCCAACATTTCAAACCCCAAAGGGGGTCCATCACCAGGACAAATCAGATAGAATATGAGTGAAAGATTATTGAGAGAAGAGAACCTTGTGACCTGGATATAAATAAACAAGAACCCTAATTTTATAAAGGCCCACACATGATTCTTTATTTTTATTAGTTATTATTTTATTTATTATTTTCCTTTTTATATAATAATTTTACTTATTTATAAAAGTTTTATAAAAACTTTAATTAATCATTTAATGATTCATTATTAGTTTAGGTTTAATTATTTAATCATGAACAAATAAGTTAATTTATTTTATTTTATTAAATTAATTTTGAACTTCATTTATTAACTAATTAATTCTTTTTATTTTTACTTAATTAATTACTTAATTTAAATTAATTTATAAATTATTTTTGCCTTCCTTTAATTAATCAATTATCAATTAATTAATTAATTAATTAATCTAATTAATCGATTTAATAATTTCTAATTATTTATATTTTTTATTTATTTATAAATTAAATGTTAATTCAATTTAATTTGATTTAAAAATTGACTAATAAATTACTTTATTTAAATTAATTTATAAATTATTTTTGCCTTCCTTTAATTAATCAATTATTAATTAATTAATTTATCTAATTAATCGATTTATTAATTTCTAATTATTTATATTTTTTATTTATAAATTAAATGTTAATTCAGTTTAATTTGATTTTGAAAATTTTTGACTAATTAATATAATACAATTTTTTTTTTAATTAATTAAAAACCAATTAATCAAAACTTCTATGTTCCATTTGTTAGTTTGTATGCTAATAGTTAGTTTTACAATTAGCTATAATTGTTTTACATATTCATATTAAAAATACATGTCACATTTACAATTAGCTATAATTGTTTTACATATTCATATTAAAAATACATGTCACATTGTGAAGGATAAAGGTACCCAATATGAATGTTTTGTGTGTTTTTGTTTGTAATTCTATTGTGAATTCTTATATTTTCTCTTAGGCATTTTTTAAAATGATTGCAGTCACACTCAAGATGTACTCTTAGAATTATGAGGAAAATATCCTTGAAGTGGAAGAACATTAATTGTAAATAAGGCTAACCTATTGTTAAGTGATGGTGGGGAAGAAGCTTTGAGGGGACACTTAAACTTTCCTCTTTGTTAGAGGAATTTTCTTGCTTGACCTAGAAATCTCCCTCTTTGAAAGTGAGGATGAAATTTTCAAAAATATTGCACCAATTTATCTTATTTCTTTAATGTTTTTCTGATAGAAATATTTCACCATTACACATAAAGAGTATTAAAAGGTTTCAAAACTTACTTTTTATTTAAACAATAAAATATTTAAAGTTCGTCCTTATACTTTTTCTTTAAACAATACAATATTTAAAGTTCATCCTTATTGGATACATGTATATTTTTCTTGCTTCGAATCAACCCAAATGTCACAATTAACAAAAGTGAAATTATAATAAAATTTTCAAGAATAGTAAGGATATATTCTCCCTCCCTTATTCCTTGTTAATGTTGAGTTACATAAGTGTGTAGCCCCCAGCAATGATTTGAGAATTTCCCAAGGAAAAGGTCCCACTTGGACGCCTTACCAGGGCAGTGACGAGATTATTAAGCAAGGGAATATGAAATATCTATTCTCCTTCATTTTCAACATGGTCATAATATAATAAAATAAATTTAATATTTAACTAAAAATATAGAGAGACATTTTTACTGACATAAAAAAGAATGTTAATATTGTGGACTAAAATCATTTTTAAAAAGATAAATTTTTGACTAATGTCTATATAAGTTATTGAAATTTTTACCTTAACAAAATTTTGTTTTCATATCAATAGAATTACAAATAAAAAAATGTTAAATACTACATTTAAATTTTATAAATCTTAATTTAACCATCAAAATTATTCTATTGATAATTTGATTTCAATAAAAAAATGAATATTGTCAAAATTAAGACAAATGCTAAACTAACCCAACAACACTTTATAATTAAAAAAATTGAAAAAATTATTATATAGAAAAAGTTAAAGATGCACCATAAATCTTACTCTTAATAGCTCCTATTGTTCATGTTCGTGCGATTGTCCTACTTAGGTAGGTTCGATAATGGATTAAATCCATAATTTTACTGTACAAATATTTTAAGAGTAAATAAATATTACAACATTTGAAATCAAAATTAATCAGATGGTTATTAAACAACTGATAAAAACTTTATTTTCTATCATTTTCAGAAAGAATACACACTAAAACAACTGAACCTTTAGTAGCTTGATGGCATGGCCGTGACAAAAGACTTTGTGTACTAGCAAAAACTTCTAGCTTTCAGCCTGCCATAGATATGGCGCAAGCACATATTTGTTTGTACATTTAATTTTCTGAAACTTGCAAGCAGTGCACGGAGATGCCAATGACCCCTCGCTAATATCTATCCGCAAAATAGCTATAAAAAAAAAAAAATATCTCTTTTGATGGGGCTTTTTTGGCATTGGTTTCTCTCAGAAAACTTACGAGAGACTTTAATTAAAAAAAAAAAATTCTCTTTTGATACGGCTTTTTGGCATTGGTTTCTCTCAGAAAAATTATGACTGCCTTTTATTTTTTTACCTTGCCTTTACAAGATTGAATATATATCACAATAATATGAGCAGAAAAGAATTTTGTAACAAATATGGAGGAAAAGATAGTTATTACAAAGTAGTAATGAGAATATTTGAATCTAGAGGTGGAAAACATTTCAAGTTTAACATTAAATTAGACGGATTATAATAAAGATAGTTAAGATTTAGGGAATTTTTCATATAGGGAACGCTTTATAGTGCGATAGAAATATTTATTTGGTTTTATATATATTTTATTTAGCATTCAAAAATACATTTTAAATAATAAAAAATAATACATTGACTTAAGGTGGATCTACATTGGTTGAGTGTGAGGGTAATGTGTAGATCTGTATGTCCCTCTTAAATAAAAACAAAATATTTTCAAAATAGAAAAACAATATTGACTATAATAAAAATAAAAAATTTATGCTATGCATATTTAATTTGTTTTCCATACGACTTAATATAATTTTATGTAAAGTAATTAGAAGTAAAAAAAAAATGTTTGTGAAATGTTTCAGCCTTATACTTTCAAAAATATTTTAACACATGATCTCAATGTTATATATATATATATATATATATATATATATATATATATATAAAGTTAAAAGAATATTTTTTAATGTTGTATATAATAAAATATCCAAACTGAGTTATGAATAAAATATTTTGATATGAATTAATATTTAGAAATATATTAATAATAAAAAAACAAGTTTTATGTGTGCGGATAAAATCTCTCAATGCACATGTTATGTAATCTCTATAACATTCAAAAATGCAATTTAAACAATAAAATATTACACATTATTTTCACTTTGATATCAATTTGCACCTAAAAAAATATCATCCCTCTCAACTCAAATTAAATCCATGCTTAAAATAAATCTAGATTGGTTTAGAAAAAACCCATATTGAACCTAAAGCTCATTCATAACTTGTAATTGATTAATTTGGATATCATCCTGTTTACATACAAATTGCACCAACCTAAATCCCATGCCATGAATCATATCTCCATGGTATATTAAATTCCTATAAATAAAACGAGAAAAATATGGGGCATGTTATCACCCCAAGAAACTCTCCTAGGTTGTATATCAGAGATACCCGGGAACATTACAAACTCAACAAAAATGTTGGAAAATGGTAGATGAATGAAAGAAACGCTACATATTCAAGCCAGATAACCACTTCTATTATGCTTAACCCAAGACATGGGTGAACACCCCCAGACTACAAGGCTTTAAACCACCAATTACTCATAGTTTAAAGAAAATGTGAAGATGGAGAATACTGATCACACCAGCAGATGCACAGGACCCTGTGATGGCCAGTTGCAACCACTTAAAAGTTCTGTAAATCTATTTCCTAATGCACAGACAGCATGACAGCTCTCTGGCATTAAAACCATATAAACCTACATAGAGATTCAATAATACTAACTAGATTTTAACACAGAGGTGGGATGACAACCCCTCTAATGCTAAACATCAAGAGTACATGAAAAATGCATACAGAAACAGCCTGGAACAAAGAAGAAAAAGTGTAAAGTGAGCAATTAACAGTGAAAGAAGCTTGCATTAGCTGAAAATGAAGAACAGAAGTTGTTGGTATGACAGTAGTTATAGTCTCCAGAAGTTGAACTTTATATCAAAATGACATTCGTCAACTATCAACCCCTATTACAATCTGTCTTCTCGATATATATAGAGATTGATTACAAAGATATTTTGCCAGGCTTATGCGTGGAGGGTCATAGCTGACCACCAACTACATTAGTTCTCTGAAATGGGCCTCTGCTACGATCTGGTAGTTTTAATGGACAAATCTAATATTTTCTGATACTCTGTTGTCCTTCTTGAGTAGGTGGAATGTTGCCTGACAGGAGCGCCATAATTGTTTAATGCCACTGACTACTCAAACTCTACATTTTCCTCTTTGGCCATGCTGCTACTTTAAATGCAGTTGTTGAAGCTTGATTGCGTAGGGTACAGGAAGATGATGGCTTCGTCCTTCCTCGGGTACACTGAACAGGCTAAGGACACCGGAAATATAGTGGAGGCTTGATGGATAAGGATCAACTGTTGATATGCGTGAATCAACAATGGGAAACGCTTTGTGAAGGTTACCGGAAAATGAGGGATCAGGAGAACGTGGGTCGTTGGATCGCAGGGATGAACGGCTATGATCAACTCATAGAGGGAATCGGGAGAAAGCGTGATTGGAGAAGTGCATGCCGTCAGATCTCGACACGACAGATCTGACTGTTGAGGAAAGCGCAAGACGCACGGAGATTAACGCACGGGAGAACAGCGGTTTGGGGTGGCAAGAGGTTTCCCCGCACCACTTACTGGGGCTCGGCGATATCCGTATAACCCCTCGTCATCCAATAGAATCGTAACACATGGCCGACATGACAAGTGGGAAACCACTGCGATTGCATGTTAACGGGCATGTAAGTCGCGCGATCGGGGCTTTCGACTACCATCCGATCGTGCGACGAACAGTCAGATGGTGAGGAATATGCACGATGTTTAACGTGTGGGAAAATGGACTGTGACCATTGGATCGCAATGATCAACGGCTATGGTAGCAAATGCAGCAGAGGCTATTATAGGTGCAGTTTAATGGGTTAAGCTCCCGATCTTTAGGAAATATAGGCTTATGGAAAAAATACATTTGCACTGAGTTTTGAAAGAAAACAGGGCTAGTGGGGAAGGAAGAAATTTGTAGGAGAATGGAGGAAAGCGGGGAATGAAGATTATTATAAAAGAAATAGAGACTGGAGAGGGTAAGAGAGTTTGAGGAAATCGAAGGAAAAGGAGGAGAAGTGATCACTGCAAGCACCTTTCTCGGAACAAACCAACCATCAATCCTGAATTTGACCTTTAAGCACTGAAGTTTATAGCAGAGCTAACACTGGCTCCTTCTGGGGATGAGATCCTCCCTGTGAAGTCTCAAGAACTGCAAACCAATGTCTTCATGCAAAATCAACTTTCAAAACTATGCCTTGTATCCATTGGGCATGGAGTCAACTAAGCCTACAATAGAAACCTATAAAACAACATGATTACAATCACTAAGGCTTGAAGGCCTTAAACAACATAAATATTCAAAAACTGGCCAACTGATGGGCCATCAAAATTATTTCTCCTGTTCTTGGCTGCTTCATCATAGAGCTGCAAAACAGGATATATTTGAGCCTCTACCTCAAACAATTTAGGAAATTTGAGCTTAATAGGTAGATATGGATCAAATTTCATCTCCCTTCTGTGTATTCTCCTCCTTGGATGTTTTAATGGGAGCCTTTGCACACCTGTTGAATAACCACTATTTTTATGTACTTATCTTTGTCACTTGTGACCTGCACAATAAATATGAATGTTGTACCAATATGTTCATATGTAGGGGACACAGAAACATTATCTGCTCTTGAATCTTTGTTTGAACAATCCTCATCCAAGGAGGAGTTCCAAAACTATGCATCCTCTTCCTCTGTCATCAAACAAGCTGCCCTTTCATTCTGTGTGAGGGCCAACTGAGCAGATTTCAGAATATCAAGACTGAGATGATCAGTTTCAGCCTTGAGTATTGAATTTTGTTCTGCCTCAGTGTTCAAGGGGCAACTGTGAGGGATTTTCATTTGAGCAGACAGAGAAACATAAGATGATGAGGAGCCTTCTTCTCCCTTATTGATCACTAGACAAGGGACAAAAGCAGGCTGGAAAATTTGCAGATCTGCATAATCATGGGAAGATGGGCTGGCTTCAAGCTCAACTTCTTCGAGGATGAAGGGATCTGCTGCTACTTGCTCCTGCTGATCAGCTTGTTGTTCTGCAGCTACAACAAACTGGTAAGCAGTGCCTCTGGATAATGCTTCTTCATATGCAGCTCTGGTTAAGAAGGGGGCACTGCCCTTATCTTCCAAACCATGGACCTCCTCCTCTTCTTCAAACAACTCTTCTTCCATGACTATATTCTGTAAAAGGGGCCTTACCCCTTTATCTTCATTTGTAACTTTATTTCTTTGCAAAATCTGCAATTGCTCCGGTGTTCCTCTATATGTATTTGGCTTTGGAAGAGAAAAGTCACAAGGAGCTCCTGCCTCCTCAGAATACTGCTCAACTTCTAGTTTGGAAACTTCCGAGGCTAAAAACTCAATCATCTTAGCTAATTCACCGATCTCAGGCTCTGAGGATGATGAGGACTCTCCTCCCTGTCTTCTACTTTCATCATCACCTTCGAGTCTTTCTGCAAAAATAATGTTTGTTTCTATTTCAAAGGATGCAGTTTGCATATTAGACAATGAAGTGCATCTTTTTTCTCTTAACAGCAGGTAGAACTAGGAATCAAAGGCATTGTCATAAGTAATCATAGCAAAAGAAGGGGAGGTCTTACTTCAGCTGACATTCTGCTGTACATATGATTGAATCTGATGTTCAAATCAGACAACTGCTCACCATCTTCTCTCTACAAGTTTCCAAATTCAGTATGATAAAAGAGGAGATCTTTATTATTCCCCCAGTGCTTTAGGAACACATCTTCTGGGCCTCAATGTCTGTAATAGACCTAGGGGGTAATTCTCTAAACCATTTTCTAGCTTCCCCATCAGGGCTTTAGACAAAAGCCCTCATCCAGACATCCTCTTCATTGATATCCAGGTTATTAGCATAACTATAAAAGGCCTCAAGGTTCTCTTCAGCTGATATTCCTTCTGTATCAGTAAACCTAGGCATGAATTCTTGATAATCTCCTGCAGGAATGGCATTCAAAGGGGTAGGCAAGACTAAGGGTCCATACCTAGCAGCAATGATTCTTTCTATCTTTGTAAGAGCTTGTTGGCATGCCATGACTGAGGTAAATGGAAGGATACTGGTAGACTGAGTGGCATGAATCAATGGAAAGAATGACAGAAACAAAGAAATATGATGGAAAGCATGGATGCTTATTTCTTTGAACTGAGGTCCGAAAGGGAAATGAATGACTAAGGAGCCTTATGAATCTATGAAGGTGACTTTCACTAGCAGAGATACATGGAATTTCTAAGGCTTACCTAGTCTTGATACTCCTTCCTGCAAGATTTTCTTCTGCTTAATGATCTTCTGAGGAGCAGGCACTGGTTCAGTTGATGGTTTCTATGGATTTCTCCCAGCATGCATCACCAACTACACCAGAACTTCAATATGGAGTTGCCAAAGGTTGGTCTTCCTCCAGTGGAGTCACTAGATAGATGATTACAACAAAATTATGTGCCTAGACCTTGTCTATCATCAAAATCTGGAACTGTGTCGTTCTCCCAGGGAAGCTGAGCTTCAATCTCCTCTCCCCAACAATGGCGCCAATTAATGTTATCAAGCCAACACACTCTCCTAGGTTGTATATCATAGATGCTTGGGAACATTACAAACTCAACGAAAATGTTGGAAAATGGTCGATGAATGAAAGAAATGCTACATATTCAAGCGAGATAACCACTTCTACTATGCTTGACCCCAGACATGGGTGAGCACTGGCAGACTACAAGGCTTTAGACCATCAATTACTCACAGTTAAGGAAAATGTGAAGATGGAGAATGACAGCAGATGCACATGACCCTGTGATGGCCAGCTGCAAGCAGTTAAAAGGATTGTAAATCTATCTCCTAATGCATAGACAGGATGATAGCTCTCTGGCATTAAAACCATACAAAACTGCATACACATTCAATAATACTAACTAGATTCTAACACATGTTAGGATATTCCGACACATAGGATATAGTTAAGTTCAACTTGGTCTAGTATAGAGTTAGGTATAGAGTTAGGTAAAGTGTGTTTCTTTACCGTTGTACATTTTGTAACTTACAATCCGACGGTCACGATATGTAGTGATCCGACGGTTCACTCTCACCTCGGTATTACCGACACTTGATCCGTGGCTTGACACCCGATTGGTCCATGAGTTCTATTTAAAGCGCATGGAGGGTCATTGTTCGGGTAATCCGTGCATGAGAGAAGCTTATGTAAATTTTCATTCTTTGATTAATAAATTGCCTGTAGTACCCACGTTGGGACAGGCCGTGGACTGTTTCCCTCTTTGAGGGTTTTAACCACGTCAAAAATACTGGTGTATTGATTTGAGATCTGGTTGTGAGCGGTGTCCTTTTGGTATTCTTTCTGAGGAACTTACCCTGTAAATTCCTACATGGTATCAGAGCTATTTGAGGGCCGCGTCCGTTGGTGATCCAAATCTGAAGCCGTTAGAACTGCATGCGGCTGTCGTTTCCTAGATCTGCTGTTTCTGACTGCTTTCGGGCCGAGAGGACTGCTCTGTTGCGTTCGGAGCATCTGTTCCAGTGAGGAACCCCTTTCGTTTCACGCGAAAAGGTTTCCGGTAGCCCTAGCTGCGTCATTTTTCAGATCGGGAGGTATACAGTGTTTTTTTGCAGTTTATTTTCTCTCTGCTTATTTCGGTTTCGGTTTATTTAGCCTTTTTTTTTAACCGGATCTATACCTTTCATTTCTGCGTATGCTCTTTGCCCTGCGACTCTGTGCGATCTGGGCAAATCAGAAACAGAAAGGAAGGATTTTTCTCATGCGTATGCTCTTTTCCCTGCACCTTAGTGTGATCTCGGAAAATCAGAAACATTGAGAAAAATATTTAGTTTTTCGGCTAAAGCTAACTTTGAGATTTTTTTTAAAATTTCTAGTTTTTTGGCTAAAGCTAACTTCGAGCCGCAAGGTTCGTTTTTCTTTGCATATTCGTGTTGGGTTTTGTGTTTTGTGTTTTGTAGGGAAAAAGAGCTTTCTCAAGGCAAGCACGCAAACCAAGGCCCCCCCCCCCTCTCTCTCTCTCTCTCTCTCTCTCTCTCTCAAATTTTTTGTATAGATCAATTGGTTCAAAGCTATTTTAAGAGAGTAGAGGTCTTGGGTTCAAGTCTCCATTTTGTGGGGGCGGATTTTTTCATTCCCGCACATTCGCGCACTTTGCCGGCAACGTCAACAATTTTTTTCAAAAAGCCATAACTTCTTCATCCGGAAGCCTTTTTCAGAGCCGTTTTTTTTAAAAACCGCCTATTTTTTCGAGATCTATCCATTGGAACACTTACTTTCAGCATCTTCAGCTTCAGTTTTTTTAAAAAAATGGAAAGTCCATGCCAAGTCATTCTTGACAGCACTAACTACTTCCAATGGGTAGCCTACATGGAAGATTTACTTAGAAGTAAAGGTCTCTTCAGAATAGCCACAGACCAAGAGAAGAAACCAAAAGATGAAGACAAGGCTGCAAAATGGGAAAATAGACAAGATCAAGCACGTGGTTTGATAGGGATGTCTATTTCTCCTGATCTTAGATTCCACATTGCAGAACTTGAGACTCCTCATGAAGCATTAGAAAAACTCGCTAAAGTTTTTGGGATTAAAAATGAAATTAGAGCCCATCAACTTGAAAATGAGTTGCTTACTTTGGATCCTAATAATTTTTCTTGCATTGAAGATTTCTTGTCCAAATTCAAGACCCTTAGATATCTCTTGGAAGGTGTTAAAGTTAAGAAAGAAGATGGTAACCTTATTTATTCCATCCTTACTAAGTTGGGACCAGCCTACTCTGTATTTGTTTCCACTTTCCATTCTACAAGGGAAGCTTTCATTTGTCAAGGAAAAGACTACAAGGCCCCTTCCTTTGACTCCTTTTGTGATTCCTTAATAAGAGAACAAGAAAAACTCTTACACCTTGGTCTTCTTAATCTTGGAAACTCTTCCACGAAAGCGTTAGCCGCCCAGCAGCAACCAAATTCAAAGAATCCTAAGAAGTCATATCCTCAAAAGAATGGTCCTAAACCAACTCAGCCTCAAAATGAAAGATCATTTCAGCAAAATGATAAGACCAATAAAAACAAATGGAAGAAGACTGATAGACATTGTAACTTTTGTAATCGAGATGGCCACTTAGAATCTAAATGCTTTAAGAAGATGGAAGCCTTGGAAGCCGCAATGAAGAAACATAACATCCATGTGGAGCCTACTTCAACTTCAACTTCCGGAATGGCACTTTCTGCATGTCGTTGTCAATCATCTCAGTCTGGTTATGCATTAAATGTATCTTCTTCTTCTTCTCATTCTCATGAGTGGCTCATTGATTCTGGAGCCTCTTATCACATGGCCAAAAACCAAGCCATGTTTTCTTCTTTAAATGATTGTAACACCAAAAATATATATGTTGGTGATGATAGATCTCTTAATGTTGTAGGGACTGGAACTGTTCATCTAGACAATGGTCAGTTTAATGATGTATTATGTGTTCCAACCTTATCCTGCAACCTTCTATCTGTCTATCAGATAACTCATTCAGGTGAAGGTAAAATTGTTGAATTTTCACCTCATGATGTTGTAATCAAGGATCTAAAAGATCCTAAACAGATTCTAGCTACTGGTCTTGCTGATGATTCCACAAGGTTGTATAAGTTTCACAACTTTGGGTCATCAAATCTTCCCTCAGTATTTGTTGCTCATAATGATGAAGTGAGCAAACTTTGGCATGAGCGATTTGGTCACTTAAACTATCGCTCCCTTCAGCATCTATGTAAAGAAAATATGGTGACAGGTCTTCCTATGGTATCTTGCAGAGATGGTGTTTGTTCCGGATGTGTACTCGGAAAACATCATCGGGACAGTTTTGACAAACGTGCCTCTTGGCACGCCTCAGCCCCTTTACAGCTTGTGCACAGTGATTTATGTGGTCCTCTTCCTGTTGCTTCATTCTCTGGCTGCAAGTACTTCTTAACTTTCATTGATGATTTCTCCAGACGCACTTGGGTATACTTCTTAAAACTCAAGAGCGAAGTATTTAACACTTTTTTGGCCTTCAAAGCCTTTGTTGAAAAACAATCTGGACATCAAATTCTTAAGCTAAGAACTGATAATGGTGGAGAATATGTTAAAAACACATTCATCAACTTTTGCACCGAAAATGGAATTCAAATGCAACATACTGTTCCATACACTCCACAACAAAATGGTGTAGCTGAAAGGAAAAATCGCACCTTAAAGGAAATGGCTAATTGTATGCTGCAATCTAAAGGACTCAGTCTTAGTTTTTGGGCCGAAGCAATTAATTGTGCAAATTATATAATCAATCGCACTCCTACTAAGGTTCTAGAGAATATCACTCCAGAAGAAGCTTGGAGTTCCATTAAACCAGATGTAAGTCACTTTCGTGTGTTTGGAAGTGAAGCATGGGCCCATATTCCAGATGAAAAGCATAAAGCTTTAGAACCTAAGAGTGAGAAATGTACTTTTGTTGGATATTCTGAAGATGTAAAAGGTTATAGACTTATTCCATTTAAGTCCAAAAATGTTATCATTAGAAGAGATGTAAAATTTGATGAAAATAAATCGGCCTGCGAGCCTAGTCCGGCGGATGTGCCACCTCTTCCTATCTCTTCTACTTTTGAAAACATTTCTTCTTCAGATGATGAAAGCGAGGATGATAATCCTCCCCCACCTTCTCAGGATCCTCAACTTCCAAGATGGGTCCGTGCTACTCGGGATGCAGCAGGTGATCTTGCCGGTGATCCTACAGATCAGCGACGTACACGTTCTCAGTTTGAAAGAGCCTCTTCTTTACTGGCTCAAGCTCCAGTAAATCATGATCCTGACACTTTTGCAGAAGCTTCAGGCCATCCACATTGGGAAGCAGCTATGAATGAAGAATATCATTCATTGATGACAAATGATACATGGGATCTTGTTCCTCTACCAAAGGGACGCAAACTTGTTAGATGTAAATGGGTTTACAGAACCAAGTATGGACCAGATGGGAAAGTTGATAAACATAAAGCTCGTCTTGTTGCTAAGGGCTTTTCACAGGTTGAAGGCATTGACTACACTGAAACCTTCTCCCCTGTTGCCAAAATGAACTCTATCCGCCTTGTTCTTTCCCTTGCTGCCTCTTTAAAATGGGAAGTCCATCAGATGGATGTTAAATCTGCCTTCTTGCATGGGGACTTGCAGGAAGAAATCTATATGGAACAACCCATTGGCTTCATACAAACAGACTCCAGCCTTGTTTGTCGACTTAAGAAATCCCTTTATGGCCTCAAGCAAGCTCCTCGGGCTTGGTATGCCAAAATGGATAGCTTTCTTTTAGAATCTGGCTTTTCTAGGTGTCATTCTGACAATACTGTCTACACCAAGAAAGTGGGCAACTCTCTTATCATCCTTGTTCTTTATGTTGATGATCTTATTCTTACTGGTAGTGATCCCAACCTTATAAACCATGTGAAGTCCAGCCTTAAAAAGAAATTTGAAATGACAGACTTAGGACACTTACACTATTTTCTCGGTCTTCAAGTCTTGCAATCCAAGGAGGGTATTTTCCTTTCCCAGTCCAAGTATGCTTGTGATATTCTTCGTCATTTTCACATGGAAGACTGTAAGCCAGCCCCTTCTCCCTTTCAGTCTGGAGTCAAACTTTCAGTCTCTTGTACTTCTCCTGAAGTTGATGCTACCTTATACCGTCAACTTGTAGGAAAACTCTTGTATTTAACCCATACTCGTCCTGATCTTTCCTTTGCTGTTGGCCTTGTTGCTCGTTTTATGCAAAACCCCCGTGAAAGTCATTGGAAAGCAGCTAAAAGAATACTTCGTTATGTTCGAGGTACAGTACAGTTTGGGATTCATTACAGTGCCAAAGCAGCTCCTCTATTAGTTGGTTTCACTGATTCTGATTGGGCTGGTGACCCTGATGATCGGAAGTCTACTGCCGGTTATGTCTTCACTCTTGGTTCAGGACCTATTACATGGGCTTGTAAGAAACAGGCTGCCATTTCTCTTTCGTCAGCAGAAGCAGAGTATCGTGGTGCCGTGGAAGCTAGTAAGGAAGCCTTGTGGCTTCGTCAGATCCTATCAGAGTTTGGCTTTGAGCAGCAGCATCCAACCACACTTTGGTGTGATAATCAAAGTGCCATTCAGCTATGCAAAGATCCAGTCCAGCATCAGCGCAGCAAACACATTGAACTACACATGCACTTCATCAGAAAGCTCATTCATGACCATGTTCTTGAAGTGCAATATTGTTCAACAGATGATCAGGTTGCAGACATCTTCACAAAGGCTCTCACAGAGGCGAAGTTCACTAAACTTCGATATATGCTTGGAGTTCAGGAAGTTGTCACTAAGGGGGGATAGGCTCTAGTGCCTCCTTCCTTCTCCTATTGTGTCATATTTGTAAATCCTTCAATCCTATCCCAAGTTGTTCTTAAGGGGGGATGTTAGGATATTCCGACACATAGGATATAGTTAAGTTCAACTTGGTCTAGTATAGAGTTAGGTATAGAGTTAGGTAAAGTGTGTTTCTTTACCGTTGTACATTTTGTAACTTACAATCCGACGGTCACGATATGTAGTGATTCGACGGTTCACTCTCACCTCGGTATTACCGACACTTGATCCGTGGCTTGACACCCGATTGGTCCATGAGTTCTATTTAAAGCGCATGGAGGGTCATTGTTCGGGTAATCCGTGCATGAGAGAAGCTTATGTAAATTTTCATTCTTTGATTAATAAATTGCCTGTAGTACCCACGTTGGGACAGGTCGTGGACTGTTTCCCCCTTTGAGGGTTTTAACCACGTCAAAAATACTGGTGTATTGATTTGTGATCTGGTTGTGAGCGGTGTCCTTTTGGTATTCTTTCTGAGGAACTTACCCTGTAAATTCCTACAACACAGAGCTGGGATGACATCCCCTCTAATGCTAAACATTAAGAGTACATGAAACGTGCATACAGACATAGCCTGGAACAAATAAGAAGAAGTGTAAAGTGAGCAACTAACAGCAAAAGAAGCTTGTATTAGCTGAAAATGAAGACGAGAAGCTGCAGGTATCACAGTAGTTATAGTCTCCAGAAGTTGAAATTTACATCAAAATAACATTCATCAACCATCAACCCCTATTATAATCTGTCTTCTCGATATATATAGAGATTGATTACAAAGATATTTTGCCAGGCTTATGCGTGGAGGGTCATAGCTGACCACCAACCACATTAATTCTCTGAAATGGGCCTCTGCTATGATCTGCTAGTTTTAATGGACAAATCTGATCTTTTCTGATACTCTGTTGTCCTTCCTGAGCAGGTGGAATGTTGCCTGAGAGGAGCGCCATAACTGGTTAATGCCGCTGACTGCTCGAACTCTACATTTTCCTCTTTGGCCATGCTGCTCCTTTAAATGTAGTTGTTGAAGCTTTATTGCGCAGGGTACAGGTAGTAGATGGCTTCGTCCTTCCTCGGGAACACTGAACAGGCTAAGGACACCGGAAATATGGCGGAGGCTTGACGGAGAAGGATCAACCATTGATATTTGTGAATCAACGCCAAGAAACGCTTTGCAAAGGTTATTGGAAAATGAGGGATCAGGAGAACATAGTCCATTAGATCGCAGGGATGAACGGCTACGATCAACTCATAGAGGGAATCAGGAGAAAGCGTGATCGGAGAAGCATAGGCCATCGGATCTGGATGCGGCAGATCTGACGGTTGACGAAAGCGAAAGATGCACGGAGATTAACACATGGGAGAACAGTAGTTTCGGGCGGCAGGTGGTTTCCCCGCACCGCTTACCGGGGCTCAACGGTATCCGTATAACCACTCTGATCCAATAGAATCGTAACATGTGGCCAACACCACAGGCAAGAAGCCATTGCGATCACGCGTTAATGGGCGGGCAGGTCGCGCAATCAGGGCTTGCAACAACCGTCCGATCGTGCAACGGATAATCAGATGGTGAGGAATATGCACGATGTTTAACGTGCGGGAAAAAGGATTGTGACCATTGGATCACGATCATCAACGACTGTGGTAGCGAATGCGGCAGAGGCTAATATAGGCGTGGTTTCATGGGTTAAGTGCCCGATCTTTAGCAAATGTAGGCTTATGGAAAAAATACATTTGCACTTAGTTTTGAAAGAAAATAGGGCTAGCGGGGAAAGAAGAAGTTTGTAGGAGAATGGAGGAAAGCGGGGAATGAAGATTATTATAGAAGAAACAGAGACTACAGAGGGTAAGAGAGTGTGAGGAAACCGAAGGAAAAGGAGGAGAAGCGATTGCTGCAAGTACCTTTCTCGGCACAAATCAACCATCAATCCTAAATTTGGCCTTTAAGCACTGAAGTTTATAGCAGAGCTAACAGGGCAGAGAGAATCTAGAGTTTGAGAGTCATGATGTTGGAAAAATATAATGATATTCTAGGGTTGAAGTGTCGTCATGTTATTCGAGAGCTATTGTGTGCGTTAAAAAGGGAATTCTACAAGTGTGTAACTAGAAAGTAATCGAGAGTAGGAAGTTAACACATATTTGGATGTGATATTTCAGTCCCCTAAATATTATAGGTGAGATATGTCACACTATTTAAACTTTTAGGTACAATAAGTTCTATGTGCTGCATCTATTTTGAGGTCTCAGTATGATAAGTGATATGTGTTATCATGAATTCTTAGAGTTCATGTGTGATACAACTTGTGACACACCACTCTTAAACTTTAATGTGGCACACTTTACACCTTAGAAACAAAGATGGCGAGCACCTTTTGAAGAATAAATTTTCACTTTCTTGTGCACCTCTTTTACAAACCTCTTATCTTATGTGAATCATTTTCAAAAACGCGCTTAAAACATTACCTGTCCACAAAAACAAAAGAGAATTATTTTTACTTCCAATATGTTAGATCAGAAAATAGATGTTTAATTGTTTTGTGTCTCATCACAATTCAATTTTTTAAGTGAACTATATCATATATTAACAAAATGTCACAACAGAAAGTAGATGTTTAATTGTATTATGTCTCATCACATTTAAATTTCTTAAGTGAGATATATCATATAGCAACAAAATTTGAGTAAGTGTGGTACTTTTCATTGCAACAATGTTTTTTAAAAGTATATATGTCAAATTGTAGATCAAAACAATGTTTGGGTAAGTGCAATTGGGCGTTTAAGTGTGATTTTATCAAATCATATCAAAGTTTCTTTAATTATGATAAGTCACATTGCATTAAAGTTTGTTTGAGTGGAATATGTCACATTGCAACAAACATGGAATGATGAATAAACAATTTCAAGATATTTGCTACAAGGTTTGTTTCACCTGGTGTATCACGAGGAAGAAAACATTCCAAGTCTAAAATGAAAAGGAAAATGTAAAAGATTTCAGTTAGAAATTTTCCTTCTTGATGACAGGCACACATTTTGAGAAATATAATATGTCATGATCCATACAGGAATGAAGCAATTTAATATTTTGTGACTGAGACATTTAGATGTGATACATCCTATATCGTAGATGAAGGAAATTTGTGTGTGATATGCATTTTATAGTGAACGAAAGAAGTTGAATGTAATATGATGTAGCAACATAATTTAAAGTCAAATAAAATGCCACAACTGTGGATTCGTTGGAAAGAGATACATTAGTCAATATATTAGAATTGATTTTGCCATCTAGGTAGAGTTAATAATAATTTTATGAAATTAATTATTTTTCTTAATGTTTTCTCTTATGTGTGTAAGTGTGTGTATTAAAAAAATTCTATTTTTCATATTTTTAATAAGAATCTAGAATAACTATTATATAAAAAATACTGAGCTAAAATTCAAGTTTAGATACATGAATTACATAAGCAAGTTAAAATTAGTGGATGTGGTCAAAATGGAGTATGAATCAATGATCATCTAAAGAATTCTAACCTTAAATATTTTGAACAAAATCCTATCATATCTATGTTATTCCACTTGTGCATCCACTAATACTGACCTAAAAAAATTGGAATTTACAAAAAATTAAAATGTTACATTAAACCATGTGGAATTATTCCTCCACTTTGATTTCTATGTCTCCTAATTAACCATTAATGAAGGGGGACATACCCCTATTTTCCCTTCCACCAAAGTTTGCATTGATTTAGCCTTGAATCCAAGCTAGCCATGTGATCAACTTTGGAGTTGTTTGAGCTTAGAACTTGGAGATATTTCTTCTTAGCAATACACTGATAGAGCCAATGAATATTATTGAGAAGCTGACTTAAAATTTTAGATGAGGGGACAAATCCCAATTATAAACAATGAATTATATTGAAGGAATCCCTAATAACAATCATCTACTAAATTCCCAAATTCACAGTTTTCCTCAGACCATGATATAATAAGGCATAAGATTCAACAATGTTGTTGGAAGTGTAACCTTAAACCTAATCATGCCTACGTTCTTCTTCATTCTTAGTAAAAATATTTTTCTTTGATTACGTAGTATGATTTAAGAATTAATTATAATTCGAAAATACCACAAAAAGGAATATTAAAAAATTTCTCAAATGGTCATGTAGTCTTAACATCAAGGAGATTTAAATGTAATAATGATTAATTGCAGTTGAGCACGATCCATGTTAATTAATCTCTTTCATAATAATACCATTAAATTGCAACATGTGCCTTTAAAATGCAATATTGCGAGCCACTAAATTGTATCATATACCTTCAAAATGAAATATATAGACGTTGGTAGCTAAACATTAAAGATGAGAAAACATTTTTCTAGGCTAGAATCCATTCAAGGCACCATTTAGAAATTCAATACACACAGTTATCAAAAAATGAATATTTTTACTTGTCATTAGGGGTGTATTTTTTTTTATTTTTTTTTTGTAGGCTAAGGTGTTGCTCTCTTTTTTCTATTACTTCAAATCAAAATACATATCAAAATAAGGTTGCCTTCCACTCGCCCTCTTGGGGAAACCAAGTATTTAAGCCACCTGAAGTTCTTAATAGCCGACCAAAAATAAAAGATCCATAGTCTGGTTATCCAAGCTAAATACACTGAACAGTCTTCCAGGTTTCTAATCCTACTTTCTTGCATATAACATTTTTCTACATCTAATACTTGAAACACACTGAAATTATCTATACTATGCATTTTCATCAAAATTAAAAACATATCTAAAATTACTCAGCTTCTGCCTCTGGACGCTGGGATGTCTCCTTGTTTGCATTCTGATTTCCTTCCTTTATCAGTTGCTGGATCTCATCCAGCTTCTTCTCCTGCATCTCCAAGGTAATCTGGATAATTCGGAGCTCCCTCCTCAGATTGGGAACTCCCTGCGCAAGTTTAGTCATCTTTGTTGCAGCTTGCTCCAGGGCTTTAGCCAGCAATCTTTTCATCACCCAGTATATATGAAGGGATTGTTTAAATAATGACATTCTGCCCCTAGTGTTACCAGGGTCATGGAGAAGGAACTCCCAGTCCTCCATCTCGGAGTTCGACTGAGCTTGAATGGCATCTTCCTCCATATTCTGGATAATTCTTCTAATTCTGGGGCTCGTGTTCTGGTTATATGCCTTCTCTGCTTGCTGAATTTTCTTGTCCAGCGACCGGCTCATCTTTTTGCCCGGTCTCCCCCTCTACCCTCGTCGTCCTCCCCTAGCTCCTCAGTATCTGCTCGCTCCTCTGCCTCTCGTGCTGCTCGGTTCCATCTCGCTTCTAGCATGTTTACTTCCCCTCCGTCTGCTACTCTGTCTTACCCTTCCTCCCCGTTGTCCCAGCTGCTCATCGCTGGTTTGCTGGTTCTCCCAACCTTCTACAGTTTGGCTTCGCTCCTTATCCCGCCTGCACTTATCTTGCCAGTCCTCTTCCTCCTCAGAATCATCGTAAACTTCATATATCTCCTCAACTGTCTCTTCCTTCGCAACCGCCTTGCCTTTTCTGTCCCTTTCTCTGCATACCTCGGCTTCCATTTCTTCTGCAATCCTTGCTCTCTTTCTGGTTTCCATGGCAACCTCAGAAGGTTTTCGGCGCAACCTCTCTCTGTAACCGCTCACCACCTCCTTTCCTCTCCTCGCTCTCTAGGTTCCTAGGCAATTTTCTCGCTGTCGAATCCTTTGTTGACGCTCATTTATAATCCTTCTTTCCTTACTCCTCTTACTTATCAACTTGGCCTTTCGCTGCCACCTGTTGCTTCGCCCTCTGACTTTCCTATCAGTTGTCCGACTTACATCATTTCCATTTATGGATTCTGACATACCTCTTTTTCCTCCTCTCCGATCACTTGCTTTAATTGTCTTGCTGCAAGGTGGTTTCTTCATTCCTGTTGTCACACACTCCTGCTGTACTACAGCATGCCTGTCCATGATATCCTTCCTTCGCTTTATCTGACATTCATTAAATGTCTGGGCTTGCCGATCCATCTCACTTGCCCTTCGCACGAATGTTATGATTCTCATTTGTTGCTTGATCATTGTTTTCATTCGTTGCTTGTTCATGGTCATAATTAATGATACTGGCTAATTCCTCCCACTCTCTGTTGTACCGTAGCGTTCTCCACTGATTTTCAATCTTGCCGCTTCGGTCCTTGCAACCCCAATTCGCAAGGAGATCTGTCGCTCTGTTTCCACTCCTTTTCACATGATTGAAGATTTTATATTCAATTTTTTTTAGAAGGTTCGCTATTTCTTGAACGATCCCTACCGTGCACCAACTATTGGTGACCTACTCCCAATTCTTCCCGTTATTCAGTTTCTTTAGGATTTCAATTGCCATCTGAGAATCTCCTTCTATTTCCAGGTTTCTGTAGTCGTTTCGAATCGCAATTCTCAAACCCTGGTGAATCGCCCATAATTCGGCTTCATTATTTGTCATCTCGCCACCCCACTCTACATAGATCCATCTGGTGTTTCTCTGGCTATCTCAGAAGATTCCTCCGAATTCGGCATTACCTAGGTTCCCCTTTGAGGCCCCATCAAAGTTCAATTTCATAAAGTTGTCTTTGGGGTATGCAAACTTGTCATAGCTTTGAGGTCTCGTACTAAATCTATCAATTTTTTTGTTATGCACCATTTCATAATTCAAATTTAGGTTCTTTAGAATTTGCTCCTCTCCGTGATCTTCTTTCCAGTATTCCGCATCCCACTTCTCTACCCGAATTGATTCTCTAGTTAAGTTCACTACTTTGTTCCATATTGCTACCGTGTTTTTAGATTTGTCTTGGAAAACTCTGCGATTCCTTTCTTTCCATACCATCCAAATCATAAAACCGGCAATGAGATCCCAGGCCTTTCGGATTACTTTACATTGAAATTTTTCTTTCTGCCATTGAAAAATCACTTCATTTGTTTCTCTCGGAGACCTCTCAGGTTTCTGGAATAATTTCCCGATTTCCATCCATAGGTTCCTGGCATAAACACATTTGATTAGTAGGTGCTCTTGAGTTTCTGCTTCGTTATTGCACAAGTAGCATTTTGACGGCCCACTAAAACCTTTCTTTTGAAGTGTATCCCATGTCAGGATCTTATCCTTAGCTACTAACCATGCAAAAAGGGTAATTTTTGGCCACCAATTTTTTCCGTAGATGACCTTCTAGTCTTGGTTTACTTCAGTGGTTCCCTGATGGTCTGCCAGATAGTATGCTTCCTTGACTGTAAAGGATCCTTTCATAGACTTCCCCCATCTGAGGATATCCCTACCCGTTCACTCTTTTACTTTCCTGGACTCTACCTCTTCCATGAACGCTTCCTGTTGTTCTTGATTTATCTCAATGCCCCATTCCTCTGGGGTTGTCCATTTCCGCCATATTCCATCCAGTTCGTTTTCTTTCCAATAATCTTTGACATATATACGATTGTCTCCTATCCTATCCTGCATATTCTAGATTTTTTGTATTCTGCACATTTTCTCCCTTTGTTGCCAATTCTCGTCCCAGAATTTGGCCTCCCCTCCTCCTCTAATTTCCCAGAAAACGTTCTTATCTACTATATCTCGATTTTGACGGGCTAGATCCCAGATTGTCAAGCCCTTCGGGGTCTCCTGCATTCGGCAAATACTCTCCGTAGTATCAGGCATATTGTACTTGTGTCTCCATAGTTGTTTCCATAGATCGTTTCCCCCTCTCAGCCATCGCCACCAAAGTTTTGCACCGAGCACCTTGTTGAGTTTGTCTGGATCGCGGAGGCCCAATCCTCCCTCCTCCTTTCGTTTCGTCAGATGTTTCCATGATACTAAGGCCCACTTCTTCTGTTGGGACAAACCTCCCCATATGAACTTCCTCAAGATTTCTCTGATCTTAGTGCAAACCCCTTGAGGCACTGCCATAATCGATAGTGAATATATGGGGATTGCCTGTAGCACTGATTTTACGAGAACAATCCTTCCAGCAATGTTTAAAGTTCTAAAAGCCCAGTTAGCCACTCTGTTTTTTAATTTCTCTAGGACTCCTTGCCAGTTTTTCTGTCTTTTAGAGTTGAAGTCCAAAGCGTTTCCCAAGTATTTGGTTGGAGGTTCCCTTGCTTAAAATCCAGCATCCTGGTCAAGTGGCTTTTAATTGGCTCTATGGTATTGAATATGAAGGTGCAGGATTTTTCCTTATTTGATTTCCATCCCAGATGCTTCCGCAAATAAGTCCAAGACCTTCTTCAGATTTCTCACTTCTTTTACGGTTTGTTCCCCAAATAACATGATATCATCAACGAATTGCTGATGGGTTATTGGCAATTCATTACCCCATAGTCTTAGCCCTTTGATTTTATTTGCTGCTCTTTCTTTTTTAAGGTATCTGCCCAGACCTTCTACTGCAAGAATAAAGAGGAAAGGAGATAGGGGATCGCCTTGTCTTCTTCCTCTAGAAGCCTTAAAAGTTTTCGAGGGGGTTCCATTGATTAAAATTGAGAAGTTTGGAGTTGATATAAGACTGTGAACCCACTTTATCCACCTATTCCCAAAACCAAAACTTCCCAAGATTTCTTCCAAGTATTGCCAATTGATCCTATCATAAGCTTTCGACAAGTCCAATTTAACCATCATTCCTTTTTGCTTCTTTGCCTTCAGAGAATGGATTACTTCTTGAGTGACCACTAGACCATCTAGAATTTGTCGACCTTCTACGAACCCAGTTTGTTCAGGAGATATCAGACTATCTAGCATGGGTTTCAGTCTTTTGGCCATCAGGGATGCAATTATTTTATAGATAATGTTACATAGGGCAATGGGTCTAAATCCCTTGGCATCCTCTGAATTATCGCTTTTAGGAATCAAAGTGAAAAAAGTGGATTTAAGAGCTGGCCATACCTTTTGGTTTATACAAGATTCTTCTATCAGATCTAGAATTTCCTTTCCCATGAAGTGCCAGCCCGCTTGATAGAAATCGACCGTAAAGCCATCCGGTCCTGGCACTGTTCCCTTCTTCATGCTCATCACTACTTCCTCCACCTCTTCCATACTAGCTGCTCTCATTAGGGCTCTATTCTGATCTTCTGTAACAATTCTTGGAATTGCCGTGCAAACTTCCTTTATAGCTTCAGATCTGTCTATTTGAGGTTCAGTCAACATTCCTTTGTGATATTCCATCAACACTTTTTCAATCCCTTCCTGATCAACAATCCTCTCTCCACTCTCGTTTTTGATAGAAAATATTATGTTCCTTTGCCTGTGTTGTACCATTGCTTGATGAAAAAATCTAGTGTTCCTTTCCCCCACCCTGAGCCATTTTATTCTCGATTTCTGTCGCCATAAGACTTCTTCCTACTTTCTCCTCTCCTCGAGTTTTCCTAAAATTATCCCTTCTTTTCTACTGCTTTCCTCTGTTCTCCCTTCATTTATTATCCTTTGTTGCAAAGCTTCCATTTCTTCTTCTAGCTTCTGCTTTTCCTCCCTTATATTTCCAAATTCTTCCTTGTTCCATTTCTTTATCCTTCCTTTTAGTTCCTTAAGTTTAAGTTGGAAGGTATGCATTTTTCCTTTTCCCTGTACTGTGCTTTGCGACGACCATTCTTCCATTTTTTCTAAGAATTCCGGGTGTCTAAGCCAAAAAGCTTCAAATCTGAAGGGCTTCTTACCAAGATTAGTCTTAATATCCACTTCCAATCTTATCGGCCAATGATTAGAGCCGAGAGATGGCATGATCTTCGCTTCTACGAATACATCTCTGTTCAAAATTGTTTCTGATACTAAGAACTGATCTAATCTGGATGCTATCTGATTTTTTCCCCCTCTCCTATTGTTCCATGTGTAGACTCCATTAATAGTTGGTAAATCAACCAGCCTAAGGCCATCTATCATATCATTGAACATTTCCATATATTGGTCTGTCTTCCTTATACCTCCCATTTTCTCTTTTAGGGACCGGATTACATTGAAATCCCCTCCTACAATCCATGTTGTCTCCGGGTGAAGTCTTCGAGTTGCTTGCAAATTTTTAATGAAGTTTTCTCTGTCTCTCGGAGTATGAGGTCCATACACCCCTGATATGATAACCCTTTCCTTTGTCCCCGCTATTCTTCCCATGCCTGTAAGGATTCTGGTCATACTAGTCCAGCTCTCAAAAATTATCTCATTTGGGTTCCACAATATTGCAATGCCTCCCGCTGAACCGATTGCATCCTGTCCCATGACTTCATATTGGAGTTTACTATTCTTTATTATTCCTTCCATCTGCTGCATGGTGATCTTCGTATCTTGTAGAATCACGATGCTTGGTCTGTCTTTTTTTAGTTTCTCTTTCATATATCTCTGTTTACCCTTACTATTCAACCCCCTAATATTCCAGCTGATAATAATCATTTTAAACTCTTAGAGGAGTGGAAAAATACCACGGAAAGAGGTATCACTTTACCTGAGTTTATCCATATTTCGCCAACTGTTTGTATCATTTCATTCATTGTTTTCCTCCCTCTTTTCCTGCTGCTCTTGCCAGTCCCGCCTATTCCAATCTGATCTTTTTCCTGTTCTCCTGATATGGTATCCTGTTTTTCCATATTCTCCCCATTCCTTTCTTTATATTTTTGAAAAGTCTCCTTATATAGTTGCTTTTGGCTGTCTGGTATGAATCTGTCGTCTAAGTGTTTCCATTCCTGAATTAGTTGTCTCATAATTCTTTCTTCCTCTGCCTCGTTTTCTTTCTGACTTTCCATTTCCATTTGGGATTGGTCCGTTGGTATTTCTATCTTTTCAGCTGTTTGCCTTTCATTCATTTCTCTTGTTCCTGTATCTTTTTCTCTGGTTTCCTTGATTATTTCCATGGGTTCATTTTCTGGATCTTCTTCCTCTACCACTTTGTCCTCTCCCTCTTCACTGTTTTCCTGGAGGATTTTGAACTTGTTTTTACTTTCAATGCTTAGTGATTCTGTTTGTGTCTGCACCCTTCTTCCTTCTTTACCTGATTTCTTCTTTGTGGTAACCTGTTGGAAGCCCTTGTCATTCTCCTCAGTTCTCTCTGCTTCCCTTTGTTGTTCTTCTCTTTTCCTTGTGTATTATTCTTCCTTATTTAAAGGGCATTGTCTATATAGATGACCATACTCATGACAACTTCTGCATCTAAAGGGGATATGCTCATAATCTAATGGCTGTTGCCAAACTTCATCGTGGTATTCCAGTTCTATGAATTTCGGCAGGGGTTCAGCTATATTCATGTATACACACAATCTTGCGTAAGATGTATACTTACCTTTCTTCGTTGCTTCCGCTACCTTGATAAAGGCACCGATCGTATTACCTATCCCTTCCATGATCTCAGGGTCCCAAAATTCCACTAGTAATCCAAACAATCTGACCCAGATCGGGGCTTCCAACATCTTTTCATTGTCAGGATTGTATCTTTCTTCCCAGTATTTCATGAACAGTCCTGCATTGTTCATGAAATATGGCCCTTCCTCAAAAACCCTTTCTTTGTCCCCCAGATTCACAAATATGGCTGTAAAAAACCCTTTTGCTCCCAGTTTTAACTCTACATGCGCTTTTGGTCTCCATCTTTCGTAAATCCACCTGTACAGTTCTTTTTCAGTGGGCCAATACCCTACGAACTTGCAGATCAGTGCATGATCTTTCATATAACTGTTGTACTCCTCCAGCTTGTTGTTGGGTATGACGTATCTGGGTTTCTTCTGTGCCCTAGGTAAGCATTTTCCTCCGGTCTTCATTTGCCACAGCTTGCCCATCACAGGTGCTTCTTTATTATTCTCCCTGGCCTCATTCTGGATACCGCTGCCGCTTGCCTCTCCTGCAACTATGTTCTTATAGGAGGGGATCTCTCCCCTCCCTTGCCGGTTTTCCATTTTTGCACTCAGCAACAGCTGCTTGAGAAGTTTCCGTTCCTTCGCGTGGTTTCTTGTTATTCCCACCACTCCGCCCCGACTTCCCCTGTTCTTTTCCCCTTCGCTCGTTCCTTCCAGTGTCCCTGCTATTCCACCTGCAAACCCTAGCCCGCCAATCTGCAAACCCTAGCCCGTCGAGCTGACATCCGAAAATCCAACCTCACCAAAAAATTCCAGTATCAATATTATTATCGTCATTAGGGGTGTATTTTCAATTAATGAAAATGTTTACAAATAATTATATCTTGAAGATGACAACTTGTCTTTTTTTTAAGACAATTTTACATTTATATATTTATAGAACCAATGAATATTATTGAGAAGCTGACTTAAAATTTTAGATGAGGGGACAAATCCCAAATATAAATAATGAATTATATTGAAGGAATCCCTAATAACAATCATCTACTAAATTCCAAAATTCACAATTTTCCTCAGACCATGATACAATAAGGCATAAGATTCAACAATGTTTTTGGAGGTGTAACGTTAAACCTAATCATGCCTACGTTCTTCTTCATTCTTAGTAAAAATAATTTTCTTTGATTACATAGTATGATTTAAGAAATTAATTATAATTAGAAAATACCACAAAAAAGAATATTAAAAAATTTCTCAAATGGTCATGTAGTCTTAACATCAAGGAGATTTAAATGTAATAATCATTAATTGCAGTTGAGCACGATCCATGTTAATTAATCTCTTTCATAATAACACCATTAAATTGCAACGTGTGCCTTTAAAATGCAATATTGGGAGCCATTAAATTGTAGCATATACCTTCAAAATGAAATATATAGAAGTTGGTAGCTAAACATTAAAGACGAGAAAACATTTTTCTAGACTAGAATCCATTCAAGCCACCATTTAGAAATTCAATATACACAGTTATCAAAAAATGAATATTTTTACTGATCATTAGGGGTGTATTTTCAATTAATGAAAATATTTACAAATAATTATATCTTGAAAATGACAACTTGTATTTTTTTAAAACAATTTTACATTTATATATTTATAGAACCAATGAATATTATTGATAAGCTGACTTAAAATTTTAGATGAGGGGACAAATCCCAAATATAAATAATGAATTATATTGAAAGAATCCCTAATAACAATCATCTACTAAATTCCCAAATTTACAATTTTCCTTAGACCATGATATAATAAGGCATAAGATGCAACAATGTTGTTGGAGGTGTAACCTTAAACCTAATCATGCCTACGTTATTCTTCATTCTTAGTAAAAATAATTTCTTTGATTATGTATTATGATTTAAGAAATTAATTACTATTAGAAAATAACACAAAAAAGAATAAAAAAAAAATTCTCAAATGGTCATGTAGTCTTAACATCAAGGAGATTTAAATGTAATAATGATTACTTGCAGTTGAGCACGATCCATGTTAATTAATCTCTTTCATAATAACACCATTAAATTGCAACGTGTGCCTTTAAAATGCAATATTGGGAGCCATTAAATTGTAGCATATACCTTCAAAATGAAATATATAGAAGTTGGTAGCTAAACATTAAAGATGAGAAAACATTTTTCTAGACTAGAATCCATTCAAGCCACCATTTAGAAATTCAATACACACAGTTATCAAAAAATGAATATTTTTACTGGTCAGTAGGGGTGTATTTTTAATTAATGAAAATATTTACAAATAATTATATCTCGAAGATGACAACCTTTATTTTTTTAAAACAATTTTACATTTATATATTTTTAACAAGAAATGAAAACAAACATTATAATAAAGGACACATATTTAAAGCTCAATTTAGAAACATGATTTACATAAGCATGATGAAACCAGTGGACATACTTTTAATAGAGTGTGTATCAATGACTATCTACAAAATTATGAACTTGAAGAATTTGAACAAAATGCTACAACATTTAGAGTATTCCACTTGTACATTGGCCAATATCAACCTAACAAGAATGGAAATTTACAAAAAATCAATATGTTACATTAAATCACGAGGAATTCTTCTTCCTCATTGATTCTGAGCATTTTTATTAACCATTAAGGGAGAGTGGAATACCCTTTTCTCCCTTGCCTCCAAATTTTAAGTTGATTTACCCTTAAGACAAAATTTTCCATGTTATTAACCTCAAATTTGTTTCGTGTGAGAACATTGAGATATTTATTCTTGGAGATAGATTGATACAACTTATAAATCCACTTGAAAATATGGTATCGCTGTGTATATGAGGGAAGAGACCCTGAATATAAATATTGAATTATATTCAAGCAATCACCAAAAAGAAAAAGACCCTGAATACGAATATTGAATTATATTCAAACAATCACCAAAAATAACCACCTTCTGAGTTTCCATATTTACAATTATTCTCAAACCGTGATTAAAAGTATAAAGTTTAACAATATTATTGAAAATATCACCCAAACCATATTTCATCTCTTTTTTTTGAAAAAATATTAACATCCTCCTAATTTCATATATATATATTTTCTATTTTACTTTCAAATAATAAATTTAACATATAAATATTAAGAAAAAAAATAAAGATACTATAAAAGTTATTTGAGAATCAGCGAGCCTCTATGTTCAATGTTTAGAAATGACCAATGATATTTCAAATTATATATCTTACAACTTCAATCTATACTAAATTTGACAATCAACGAGTCTTTATGTTCAGTGTTTAGAAGTCACCAATGATATATAAAATTATACATCTTACAACTTCAATTTATATCAAAAGGAGGCTTTGGTCAATGGTAGTAATTAAATTGTGGAACCATTAAAGTGACCAGGTGTGTGAATTGACAAGATGTGTGAATTGATTTATTGTTGAAATGAGAAATACAAAAAATTTAAAATTATAAATGTAAGAATAAGAGCTATCTAGTAGCATAGTAGTAATGTTGTTATTGCAATATTGTTGTTGTTTTTTTTATTGTGTACATTACTATTATGTGATTTTTATTAATAAGAGATTTTTATTTATTGTACATGAATGATATGGATTTATGTATAAAAATAATATTAAAATAAAATTTAAATTAATATATAAATTATCAAAATTAAAATTAATAATTAAATTATCTTATTTTTGATTTCAGACTTTTGTGCTCTATATCATTATCAAATAAAATTGTGAGAATAATCAAACTTTATTAAATATTAAGAAAATATATATATATATATATATATAATTTTTTGATAAATATTTATAAATTCATAAAATAATTAAAAATGTTAAAATTAGATTTTTTAAATAATTTCTAAAATTATATATATGGTTTATTCCATTTTATTTATAATAATGTAAATAATTTAAATTATGTATTACTTGAAATAATAAATTTAATAGATTAAAATATTTAATATTTAATATTTATTATTAAACATTAAATTATTATATATTATTGTATATAACATGAAGTTTCAACAAAATAAATAAATGTATACATGTAAATGAAGACCGTGGGGATTAATGTATTTCCTGGGGCTATATAGTCTTGTTATGGACGACTGAGCCGGATTATTTTGATATGAATGATTTAAAATTAATATCTAACATTGAAAAAGCTTAAAAAAATTTCAAACTATTTTTAATGTCGATAAAAAAATGGCCCAGCATGGCAACGGGATAATAATATATACCAAGCCTTCACTAATCTCAAGTCCTAATTCTTATACTTTGTATAAACAAGGGAAGCTGCGAGGGAGCAAGTCCCTGCATCAAGTTAAAACTAGTTACTTGTGTTGAAGCGAAAGCATCTAAGTCTGGGTTTGATACATTGCTAAGTGACTAGTATCGATCTCTACGAGTATTGTTGATAATTCAGACTCAACACTTAGCCCTAGACCTGTATAGTATTTGATAAAAAGCAGTCAGCATAGTCATTCAGATCAAACAGTACACCAATCTACATCCCCAAGCCTCCATCATTAAATAGAACTAAAAAAAATGTTTCAACTCTGTTTGCAAATCTTTATGCGATTCCTAGACCGTGCAGCACCAAGTGAAGGCCATATCATGCAAATCTATAATTGAGGAAGTAAAGATTACTCACAAGCAGACATGCAGTTGCTAAATAACCATCAACAGAGATAGCTATACATTAGCATTTAATGAAAGATGCAACTTGTGTAGGTGCCAACCATAAGTTGCAACTGAGGCCAAGTTTTGTTCTATCACATCAAATTACGATACCAGTACACCATAAAAGGACCAAGGGATGTTTGCACAATAACATCTTCTATATCACTTTAACTTCTGGCATTTTTATTCAGGCTATTAATCATGAAGGTTTCGGTTCACATTTAGAAACCGTAAAATTAGTAGCTGCGGTAAAAGGGAAATTACAAATAACAAAGCCTAGAAAGGGAAATAATATCTGGAAAATCAAATGTTTATACGATTCCTAGAGCGAGGCTAGCCATTCATTATGCCCTCCAAATTCACTCTTGCAATCCCGGCCAGGTCAATTAATGGTGGAAAAAAAGATTTCTGTCTAGGTGGGCTAGGCTTAGCTGTAAAACTGGATAGGTAGGAAAGAGAGAGTCAAGAACTAACTAGCTTCGCTTCGTTGCAGCAGTTATAACGTCTTCAAATGCCACTCCGTACCTCAATCTCAGTAAAGGTTCTAAGCGTCCACCCACCCAACAAGCAGGTCCTTCCTCCCATAGAATATAATAAGTAATGTAGTTCCTAGAACTGTTCGGAGATCCCACAACTGAGCTGTCCAACTGACATAAAGCGGCGTGTAGGCTTGAAAAGGGAATACGATGGTAGTCATAGTGCAAATGCCCAAGGACGAACTTCTCAGTTCTGGCTATAGTTCCGATAAAAGAAAAGCAAGTAGAGACAGCTATACATTAGCATTTAATGAAAGATGCAACTTCTGGGATCTCTAGTGTGCTACTGTGCTAGGCTTTCCATCTTATTGCGGGTGTTTTTTGTGCAGGCCATCTTCTGTTGTTGGGCATTTTATTTTTTCTCTAGATTGGTTGCCTCTCATTCTCAGAGTTCAGTCCCATTCTCTTTCTTGGTTTCCATACATATATACAGTAAAGTATAAACCATAGACTAAAAGGATAAACTGACAGAAGCAAAAGACAACAGACTACACAAGAATGAATTTGAAATCCACACTCAATGCACACTTAAGCAGGAATAAAAGAATGGAAGCCAGCCAACTGTCGATCTTGAAGCAAATTTAGTCTAATCTTAACACCATAAGAGTGTGATAGGGATCGAAAGGATGCCTCATCATTATGCTTTTTATAACCTGGTAGTCAATCACATTTGAAAACCTCATTTCTGACATTTGTTTAATATTGCATGAAAGCCAAAATGGAGTAATAGCTACCTTGTAACTTCTCCAGCTTCATTTGTGAGCACCGTATTTGAGTTCATTCTCGGATGCATGATGAAATGTTTGTCTGTCAAGTAGCTACCAAGCCTGTTATCTGTATAGTATTTGATAAAAAGCAGTCAGCATAGTCATTCATATCAAACAGTACACCAATCTACATCCCCAACGCTCCATCATTAAATAGAACAAAAAAAAATGTTTCAACTCTGTTTGCACAATAACATCTTCTATATCACTTTAACTTCTGGCATTTTTATTCAGGTTATTAATCATGATGGTTTCGGTACACATTTAGAAACCGTAAAATTAGTAGCTGCGGTAAAAGGGAAATTACAAATGACAAAGCCTAGAAAGGGAAATAATATCTGGAAAAGAAAATGTTTATACGATTCCTAGACCATGCAACACCAAGTGAAGGCCATATCATGCAAATCTATAATTGAGGAAGTAAAGATTACTCACATGCAGACATGCAGTTACTAAATAACCATCAGCAGAGACAACTATACATTAGCATTTAATGAAAGATGCAACTTGTGTAGGTGCCAATCATAAGTTGCAACTGAGGCCAAGTTTTGTTCTCATTACCGTCTCTAAATTCACTTGGGTGTTCCAGCACTGTATTTGTGTTCATTCTCGGATGCATGATGAAATGTTTGTCTGTCAAGTAGCTACCAAGCCTGTTATCTGTATAGTATTTGATAAAAAGCAGTCAGCATAGTCATTCAGATCAAACAGTACACCAATCTACATCCCCAACCCTCCATCATTAAATAGAACTAAAAAAAAATGTTTCAACTCTGTTTGCACAATAACATCTTCTATATCACTTTAACTTCTGCCATTTTTATTCAGGCTATTAATCATGATGGTTTCGGTTCACATTTAGAAACCGTAAAATTAGTAGCTACAGTAAAAGGGAAATTACAAATAACAAAGCCTAGAAAGGGAAATAATATATGGAAAAGCAAATGTTTATACGATTCCTAGACCATGCAGGACCAAGTGAAGGCCATATCATGCAAATCTATAATTAAGGAAGTAAATATTACTGACAAGTAGACATGCAGTTACTAAATAACCATCAGCAGAGACAGCTATACATTAGCATTTAATGAAAGATGCAACTTCTGGGATCTCTAGGGTGCTACTATGCCAGGCTTTCCATCTTATTGGGGGTGTTTTTTGTGCAGGGCATCTTCTGTTGTTGGGCATTTTATTTTTTCTCTAGATTGGTTGCCTCTCATTCACAGAGTTCAGTCCCATTTTGTTTCTTGGTTGCCATACATATATACAGTAAAGTATAAACCATAGACTAAAAGGATGAACTGACAGAAGCAAACGACAATAGACTACACAAGAATTAATTTGAAATCCACACTCAATCCACACTTAGGTAGGAATAAAAGCATGGAAGCCAACCAACTGTCGAGCTTGAAGCAAACTTAGTCTAATCTTAACACCATAAGAGTGTGATAGGGATTGAATGGATGCCTCATCATTATGCTTTTCAGAACCTGGTAGTTAATCACATTTGAAAACCTCATTTTTGACATTTGTTTAATATTGCATGAAAGCCAAAATGGAGTAATAGCTACCTTGTAACTTCTCCAGCTTCATTTGTGAGCACTTAATTACCAACTTTGCCCACAACAATCTGCAAACATCAAAGCCCACAATGTGACTGATAAAATCAATATACTAAATCTGGCGATAATACCAAATCATGCATGACACCTGACTACAGTCATATAGCATCATGCAACAAGTCAATTTGTGTGTTATTAAACCATTGAATTACACCCATTTTATAACTGTAGTGCTGAAGCGAAAGCATCTAAGCTTTAATACAATCATGGGATGCAAGTTTCAAGCTTGAAAATGTAGTGCTCACAAATAACATATGAAGCACTAAAGCAATCGCTAAGGCTAAGTACAGGTACTGTGTGAAATGGGAATGACGAGGAAGGAATTTGAAAGTGGGATTAACTTACACACAAACCCCTGATTTTGTTTGGGAGGGTATATATGATTGAAACTCTCTGGCAAGATTTTATGAGCTTGGAGATTCTGAGTTCTTTAGGCTTTCCAAAGCTTCACACTCCCCTAGCTTCTATGGTCTCAGTGGTCTGGGTTTGATTCTATGGCTGGTGATTCAATATCAATTCCGGCTGAGTACCCGTAAGACAAAAAGAAGATCATTCTCCTGCAATGTTGCTATCAAATTTGATGTATTCCCTAGCATAGCCAACAAAGTGTCTGCAATCCAAATGCCCATTATTGCATGATCAAACTAATGAAAGGAATGCACGAGACCATGGAAAATTTAAAAAGTACCCCTGTAGTCCATGCTTCAGGTAGGTAGGCATAAATCGTACACCACACAACTGATGACTATATTGGGGCAAAGAATTTGTGTTTACATAAAGCATAATCGATGCTTAATACTAGCATATCATCAACTCAGGACACCAGTAACATGAAAACTGCCTTGAAGCTTACATTTGACCTTGAAAATAAGTATTTCTTATGACAGACTATAACATGTGAAGAATACAAGACAAGCATGAATGCTAACAATTAAGACATTAGATCTATCAAGCAGACTAATACTCTTTTCAGAAAGTTTTCATATATATACAAAACTGTCTCAAACAGTTGATAATTGCAACTGCTACCAAACAAAACTGGAAACTTGCATACGGTAGTTCCCCTGAAAGGAATACTGGCATCAATGATACATTTATCAGTCCTCAGTTTAGATTCTTTAGATTCAACAATCTTAAAATCATCTTTAACTCTGTCATCCTATGTGACATTTTCACTCTCAAGCTTTGGCTTCGTTCGAATACCGGCTGCCACTGGAGCGCTGTTATTTCCAATCAGGGCAGTCTGCAGTGCCTCTCCTTTGTCAGCTTGATATTCTAGTTTTGTAATCATCGGCATCCCAGCAGAGACGATAGAAGCATAAAAAATGAGAGTTTCACCACCATGGCAGATCCAAATGCATATTTGAAGCATCCGTCGTAGACCTGTAACAGAGAAGGAAGCGGGGAATTAAGACAACGCGTAAAATAATGCAAAAATAGGCCTGAGATTCAGAATTTTGACTATCTCTCCACAAAGATGTGAGCTGTAACTCAAATATACTCCATAATCATGCCAACTACTTGTTGTAGATTCATATGCTCCTCGTTTGAGATGTTATTGTTTTCTTTCTTTCTTTTTTCTTTGTGTTTCTACTTTTACGATGTCGATAATCAGAAGAGTCATGAGAACAAGTGCTAAGAGAAACAATGGTGCGAGTTGAGTAAGTTGGCTTATGCTAATGGATTCCATGTTATGTGAAGCAGAGAGATGTATGTCAATATCTAGGTGCAGAAGGTGGTTTTGTTTTGTAAGCGAGAAATTAGGCATTGCTTTTGCCAATTTATAAAAGAGTTCAACGTGTTTGCAAGCTGGTTTTAAGTGTGTATGGAACTGGGTTTTTGAGAATATTTTACTGTACAACCAAATAAGGAAAGTCGTGCAAGATCGCAAGAGTTGAATGCGGGATAAATTCCTGACACGTGCAGAAGTAAGTACATATACGAATTGATTTGGAATGGAGCTGAAATACTTGAAGATCAGATTGGAGGGGATATAATCCAATATGAGGAGCATTTATTGGAGCAGGCTAGTATTTAATGATCGCCATAAAACAAAAAACTTACGTTAAGTGAGCAATCAGTGCAATTAAGTGATCTATCTGACATCGGAGGCAGATGGCATATGAAATGATGTATGTGACCGCAAAAGTAAATGGGAAATTAGGTGATGTATCTGACATCAGGGGCAGATCTCAAATGAAATCTTGGTGGTAGATTAGGTCCAAGCTATTCTAATAAACGATTGGCTAGACAGGACAAGTAATGAGTGTATGAAAGACATGTTTAGACAACAGGTGTAATTAAATCCCTTTCTTATAAAGCACACTACATAATACTAGATATATTATATTTTATTGTGCCTCCATGTATAAGACTCTAATGAAGATGACCGAACTACTTACTTATGCAGGTATCATGGTCTCTAACATACAGAAGGTCACCTTTGCAACTACAATCATAGCTGCCCCATGTATTTTTGCAACTGCTCTCTAAGCACTGGCAAGCTAAGAGACAGATTGATATGTGCTTCACATAAGCTTCAGTAAGAGCACTAACATGTGCTACCACATTGGCTTGTGCTTCAAAATCTAATTTTGGCCCTTGTGCCCACAAGAACAGCATTTTAACCAGCAAAATTTATTGAATATAGGATATCTACCTGAGCGTGAACACTACAGAAAGGCTGGGTCTAAATAAGTCACTGCATTCAGTGATTTGAAGCTTGAAGCTTGAAATTTGCAGACCTTGATGTAGCTAGAGATCTCTGAAAACAAATGATGTCCCCATCTTCAAGTTGCATGAAAGCAAGTTCCAACAGTTGACCTCTCTATCATGCAACATGCCTAAGAAAATTCAGAAACATAAGCCTAAACGCAATGTTGGGTCATGATTTTCTTGTTTAATTGCTGACACAAAGTGGAAAGGTTAGAAAAGACACAAAATATAATTAATAATAAGCCTTGGCTAATTTCAATTTTCACACCAAAAAAGAAACTAAAACCAATATTTCAAAATTAGCAGGAGTAAAAACATGAAGGAAAGAAGGTTGAACAAAATTATTACTATCTAGAATACAAGCTCTAATTCAAATTGGATCACTTTCAGTGAGATGGAGGGTTAAACTTTATAGGAATGGTAGACTTTCTTCTTTTTCCAAAAAGCTATAAGACTCACAACAATGGTTGGGCCAGAACCCTACAAAAGACAGTGAGTTGGTAATTGATGGAAAGTAAAGTGCATGACAGGCACACAAGTAGCATTCAAAGGCACTCTTTATGACTTGCACATTGGTTGAGTTGAAGGAAATACTTGATATCCTGAAAATACAAGCAACAGTCGCTTAAAGAACTTATTATACACAACATATAATAATGCAAAAACAAGTTCCAGCAGTTGACCTCTCTATCATGCAACATGCGTAAGAAAATTCAGAAACATAAGCCTAAACGCAATGTCGGGTCATGATTTTCTTGTTTAATTGCTGACACAAAGTGGAAAGGTTAGAAAAGACACAAAATATAATTGATAATAAGCCTTGGCAATTTTCAATTAAAAGACACCAAAGAAAAATCCATACCTTTTCCACCCATGCCTCCTTATATCCTACAATGTAAGTATGTTTAATGTGTGAAATGAAAGCCATCTGCAACTAACAAGAGGAGACATGACCTTCAGAATTGAAGTCACTTTAAAGTGAGATTAACTGAGTGTTTCCTTGTTACTAAAGTTGCTTCTTGATGAGATTTTGTACAAACCAAAGAGGAGAAAGTGGCGACATAAAGCTCTTCTAAATATTAGCTTACAAAGAAGTAGCCAAATGGCCACCAAGAGAACAATACTTGATATCCTGAAAATACAAGCAACAGTCACTTAAAGGCCAAATGGCCACCAAGAGAACAATACTTGATATCCTGAAAATACAAGCAACAGTCACTTAAAGAACTTATTATACACAACATATAATAATGCATAAACAAGTTCTAGCAGTTGACCTCTATATCATGCAACATGCGTAAGAAAATTCAGAAACATAATCCTAAACACAATGTAAGGTCATGATTTTCTTGTTTAATTGCTGACACAAATTGGAAAGGTTAGAAAAGACACAAAATATAATTAATAATAAGCCTTGGCAAATTTCAATTTTCATACCAAAAAAGCAACTAAAACCAATATTTCAAAATTAGCAGAAGTAAAAAGATAAAGGAAAGAAGGTTGAACTAAATTATTACTGTCTAGAATACAAGTTCTAATTAAAATTGGACCACTTTCAGTGAGATGGAGGGTTGAACTTTATAGGAATGACAGACTTTCTTCTTTGGCCATAAAGTCATAATACTCACAGCAGTGGTTGGACCGGAACCCTACAGAAGACAGCGAGTTGGTAATTAATGGAAAGTAAAGTGCATGATAGGCACACAAGTAGCATTCAAGCACACTCTTTATGACTTGCACATTGGTTAAGTTGTAGGAAATCATGCCCACCCATTAAGTACTATGATGAATAAAGAGCAGTATTCAAGCCTAATTACTTATATTGCTCAGATCTTAGCTATAGAGAATTCCATAATATGTACAGGTATGAACACGTGGCCATAAACAAGTGTAAATGACTATACACACTTACTGTAATAGGTATAGATATAAAGTACATAAGCTTAGCTCATTACATAGGTTAAGCTTAGTTAGCTTCATTACCTTGGATTCATAGGACCAGGATACCAGTAACACGGACAAGATATAAGTGTTTTTCAGATGTAAGAGAGCTTTGATGTTGCATTAAAACACTTTCGAAAAGGCTTTGATGTGGCTATCTAAGCTATGAAAAGGGCCATTGGTTCATATACTCTTGCTTCTCCTGCTTTTTTGTTGAATCAATTAATTAACTACTAAGTCATTCAAGCAAATGGTTTGTTTACATATCCCTTATGGTTTCAGCTACAGGAATCAAAACGAAAACATGCAAGTGTAACAAGGGTATTTTACCATGACCCTCACAGCATGATATCTCAACAATGCAACAATCAAGTGATTGCTACCATTCACCTCGTTTGTATTTTGATAGTGCAAACAAAGTTGCTACCAGTAAAACATCTTTACAAGAGAGCCTAATTATTACAAGAACAAGAACATTAGTTGTAACCATTAAATGTGCATCTGAAAGTGACTATAGTGACTATATACATCAACTGTGTCTATGAAGCCATCTAGGAGATGAGGCACTCCTAGCGTGTGCTTTTGATTGGAGAGAAATACACCATGAAAACTGAAAAATTCAAATCCTATAGAGGGTAAAATATGTCAATTTGTACGGACAATGACATCCGAACTATCCAATAGAAAGTTGCTGTGTACGTGGAAATCTTGTAAATTGTATGTAACATCAGCAACGTCTTCTAGATATTTTTCATACGTCAGCCCTGTTAAAGATGGACAAAGTTCGAGCAGCAAACTGGCTTTTAGAATGCACTTGTACTGAACATTTGCCTCTGTTTGGATAATGCAATTCAATTGTAAACTGCGTCGATATGTGGTTAACTTTTTCCATGTGGAACAATTAAGTTGATCCATGAAAATTGTTCCAAATTTATCCACGGGCAGAGAGCAATTGTTGCAGATTGTAACAAAATGTTCTGCATGTATGTTTGCTATCGTCAACATTCCTTTAACCTGGTCCATGTTTTAGTACAGGTTTAGCGTTAGATATTGTAATAAAAATGCTAAGAGGACGTTAAATGAACGAGCATAATTTAGGAGAACAACAAATAAAGAATTATAATATATATTTTGTGCACTATGAAAGAACATTTGTTGTTGATGCAGTTAGTTTACTGAGGTCTACAAGTAATCTGTTGGAAGTGACGGCTGTAATGAAGGTGGATCTGCAAGTGCGTACTGATCCATGTTCTTTGCCTCTGACAAGATTTTGAAACAACATCATTGGTGCTTCTTGTTTCGAAATTTGTTGTTGTATGGATTTGAAAATTGCTTGAAATGTACTGAAAAGATGAACCTGAGTTGCAAAATGTACTAGTGTTAAATGTAATTGCTTTTAAGTAAATGTTAAAAAGTATAGATGATTTAAATGTTAAAAAGAATAAATGATTGAATTTGTATATACCGTAGCTTTGTCTTTTTGAGATGGGCCATCCTTGATATTTAGCACATATTGACCGCCTATTTCTTTTGCAGTTGTTACAAGACCAGCTATTGTGCCGATTGTGAATGCAGTTGTTGTGCATGTGAGTTGGCTAATAGTTGATGTCGGTACAAATGTGTATTGGGTACAGCTGGGTGGGATTGTTTCTAGGATGCTTTTCTCATGTAGAACAAGTATGCACGTACAGTCTCCATGGTGATGAACTGTTTTGGGAGAGATCTTGAAATCTCTTATACAAATTGCCTGGCCAACTACAAGTTTGGCTTCAATAGTAGCAATCAGGTTATGTGGCACATTCAGTGTGATTGCCGTATTCCCTTTGCTATCCACTAGGTTAGCACGTAACAATTGAATTCCGTGTACTTGATCGACCAGTGTTTTGTATATTACAAGAATCTGACTGTGAAAGATTGTTCCAAGTTTCTGGCCTTTCAACTCCTATATTGTGATTGGTGTGCATATTTGATGCTTAGCTCTTATTTCAGATTTATTTTCCTATTTCTGCCTGTAGAACAATATTAAAGAATCTGAATTAACATTATTTTTGTACTACAAAACTTGTAAGAATAGATTTGAAGGTTATTTAGTTACTTTTTATCAGTTTCTGAGACATTGCAAGTCTCTGAGAGACAGCATGCCTCTGGAGCAGTTACTTCTTCATGTTGTCTTTTCATATTAGTTATCTGTTTATCAGTCTCTGAGACGTTGCAAGTCTCTGAGAGAGAGAAAGCCTCTGGAGGAGTTACTTCTTCGTGTTGTCTTTTCATATTAGTTATCTGTACAACACGAGTACAAGCTATTAGGTTTACAAGCAAAATGTGTTCCATGTAATAATAAATCTGTGCATAATGTTATTCTATGTGTCGTTACATACCTAGATTAGTTTGCGCAGAGTGTTGCAAGGAAGCTACAAGAAATAGACTTTTAGTATGGCCATTGGAGATTGATATTGCTCGCATAACACAACATTTGTTCGAATATGAAGTTTAGCAAATTGTAGAGAAACTTGTATATCAATGCTACATTGATTTTGCTACACGCTAAAACTGGTTTGTACTAAGGGTCGTTAGAGCTGTAGTAGCGCATAGAATATGTTGTGATCAGACCAATAAGCCCATGTTACATTTATTTCACACTGTTTTATAGGCAAAGTTGTCCAGATATGGTCTATTACTGTTTTTCGGTGCGGAGATAGTTTGCTTGTTATTTCATGTAAGTTTTCCATTTCCATAAATTGTACAAAGAGTTTGCTACGAGCTGTTTCTTGTTGTATGTCAATGTTGAAATCACCAATAACTAAAAAAACACAATTAGTATATGTAGTTTGCGATTTTTCTTCCTTAATTATTTGCATTATCGTGGATACTTGTTCAAATGGTGCTGCATAAATGTTCATTAAACAAATTGGCCGTTGAAAGTACATGTCAATTAGGGTAAGCTCTGTTTTGTTTTTGCAAAATGTCTTTGTTGCTCTAATAGATATTTTTTTGTTTATGCAAGTAAGAATTCCATGTGTAGAATGTGCAATGGCAAAATTGAATGATAAGAATTCTTTGTCTATTGGTGGAGTGTACAAATGAGTTTCTTGAAAACAGAGAATCATATTGTCCATTAAGTCATTGTGATGAATCACGTCACTAAGATGTGCACGTAGACTACGTGTGTTTAGGCTTGCAATTGATAAAACATCCTTGTTAACAGATTTCTTCTTTGCGAATTCTAGTTTCCATGCACCAATTGTTTCTAGCCGTGCCATCTCATTGATTATTTTGTTTTTGACATGGAAGTTTTGTTGTGTCAATTTGTTAATCAAGTATAGTGAGTCAATAGTTCTAACATGTGATAATGCAGTGTAGACTAGACCATGTTTTGTGACACCAGTTGGGTCAAATGCAAGTTGATCTAATGTCAACCCTTGTGTTCGGTGTATTGTTCGTGCATAGGCTAATTGGATTGGAAATTGTTTTCGAATTGTAATTTGTAATTTGTTATGAGACATTGTTAGCAATTTTGCAATTCGAAAGATTGGTGTCCAATTTGGCAATATATTTATGTCGTATAGTTGTTTGAATTTTCTTCTTTGTTGTTTCCCAATTTCTGGGTCTAAAAATTCTATCCAAACAATGTCATGCCAGTTGTTATTAGATGAATAGGATTTGAAAATCCCTTTAGCACCATTAACCAATCCATCGTTTGTATTGTAAATTCCTGCATATAGTTCAACTAACATGTTCTATTTAACTGTAATTGTTGATGGTAATGAGATTGCTTTATCAAAAGCAAAATAACTCAATCCAGGAATCTCGTAGTTGTCAATTGCAACGAGCATTATTTGTTCCCCCTTTGTTAGGGAAAGCATTTTCGCATTGTGAATATGGACATCTTTGTTGCGATAGAAAATGTATGGGAAAACTGGGCTTGAAGGTGGGATCCTATAGCAGTTATTGTTTACATAAGCAATATCTTCATCTGTTTGCATGTTTAATCTCATCCTATTTAGTACATCAATGAACAATGGGTCTTTTTGGCACATGGTTGTGTGCAATTGATAACATTTTATTTTCTCTGGCCAGAAGTCGTATGGAATTGTGTTTTTGTTGATTTTTGGGTTTTCAAAGATCAGAGAGTCTCTGACTGGGTTTTCCTGGTAAAGATCACCGGAGAATATCATGTCAACATTACCAAAGTATGAAGTTGGTGTGTGTAAGATTTGTCGCAGGCGCTTATCAATTTGATATAGTGTTGTTGCACCAACGAGCGATGCCTCATCTATGAGGAGTACACACAATTGTTGGAAATGCTTTGATAATGTGTCCAATTTTTCATTGTTTAGTGAGGGGCAATCTGCTTTGTTAAAGGGAAAATAGAATGCAGAATGCAATGTCACACCACCAGCATTAAAGGCAGCTTTGCCCATGTATGCAGCGATTATTCCTATTAGTTGTGACAGGTTATAAGGAAATGCCACATTGTGTATGCGTACTAATGATTGGAAGATTGCCTTGGCTATGTGTGTCTTGCCTGTTCCTTCACCTCCTGTTAATAACAGGTAGATCAACTCATCTGGTCTGTACAATTTTCTTGTTATAACATCAGTAACTATGCTTGCTTGTTCTATGTTTAATTGTCACATTAATTCATAGTAATCTACGTCTTCAAGTATATGTGGTTGTTTGACGATTTCATATGGCCTTGTAGATCGTAGAGCAAACTTCTTGGTATCTTGCAAATGTTCCAAGTCATTTTGGAATTCGTAGTTTTCATATTTTTCATCTATCGATTTCTTAAATGTTATAGTTTCTCTTTCAATTGATTTCAAACTATCTATGTCAAATATTTCTTCAGTTTATGTTTCTACTGTGTGCATTGCGTCATCTATGTCACCCCATGTAGTTGTTGTAGCAAATTTGAACTTTTGTTCTTTTTGCTTGACTATTTCTTCGAATGCAAGATATGCAGCTTGCCAACTTGTGTCATGTTGCTTAATTGCAGTTTCACTTCCTCGATAGGGATAGTATAACATTAATTGCTCTCTACAGTGACTTTCAATGTCCTTGTATTTGTTATATCTAACAGATCAAATGACATATGGTCTACTTGATTTTTTGTGTTCTTGTCCTTTCTTTGTATAACTAGATGCAAATTCTGCTAAGCATACATGTTCAATAACGATAGGTCGTAGAGCATAGTAGTCAATAATTGATGGGCACATTATGTCTTCTAAGTCATATGCTTCCTTTTGCAGGTCTTTTTTTCTTTTAAGAACAAATTCACGATCATCGATAGGAGATGTGTTAATAAATACACACTTTCGTGAACTACAATTTAGTGGGAGTGATAACACAATATGCACTGCTTGTTGTGCAGACATTTGTTGCAAGTTGACCAAAGCTTTCCCTAAAGAACTAATGGTATTTAGGATATCAGATTTTGTTTTCACATGATTGTCGCGTATGTTTTTAAATGTTCTTGTGAGTGTTTTATCTTCTTTTGTCATATAGGAACTACGATACATTGCAACTGCATATGAGTCAAGTACAAATTGGGAATCAGTGTTTGCAATCCAAATTCCTGGAATATGTTTTGCGAAGTTATTTGTCCAGGTGTCAACTGGTTTCCTTTGCAATAAGAGCGTTGTTCGATTTAGTGTACACTGGATAGCATGTATGTATTCATTGTGTACTAGTCCAAGGTTGGCTAAAAGGCTATCAAATGTATCATTTTCACTGTATCTTGTGCTGTTTATTATTTCGAAGATTAGCTTTGCATGTGCTTTTGTTTTATCACTATCGAATTGAAGAGGCTCAAGCATTTTTGTTACTTTCATTGGTGGTATTGGGAAATTAAATCTGCAATTAGAATTTGCATGCTTCCTACAACTTTTTGTGTGACAATGGTGTTGTAGAACTCTAAGTTCACTTGCAAGTAAGAGTGAATTAGTTGGAAAGTAATTGTCAACAAATTGTTCGACTTCAATATTTGTATTTTGACCGTAGATTGGTGTAGATTTTAGCCAAAGTAAGCCATGTTCATGTTCACTGCCCCGGTTTTGGAATTCAGTTACATAGAAGTGGTCAGTGAGCTCTCCATAATACTTGTGATCATGAGATATCAATTGATGTAGTGCGTCCCTCCTAGATCTATAGTAACATACACAAGTAACATGGTCATTTCTTATTAATGAGCTCGGTTCATTTTCATCAAGTTCATTTGTATTTAGTCTTCTAGTGTTTTGTTTTATGTCTCTCAATGCATGCATTAAAGGATCCCAAAGATTCTCTGCACTGCTAAAGGAGACAAAGAAAGTGGGCGGCCCTAGTTGTCATATCATTGCATAGAGTTTGTTCCGTATTCGCTGGTGGTAGTGAGGTGAGGTATGAATTGTTTTTAGGTCCATGTACCCAATGTCAGAATTTAAAATACGATCTAGGTTTGGTTTTGACTTAACGTCTTTTGCAACTAGTTTTCTACCTTTCAATTGCCCTTTTCTAATTATAATCCACATTGTATTCAACACCTGATTTATGATAATGTGAATTTCTTTATAGAACAGGTTTGTAGTATGATAATAAAAATCGTGGTTTTTATGCAGCACTTCCCAGTGGCAAATATTTTGGTATGTAAAGTTTTTGGAGATGTCAGCTGGGCGTTTGTTTCCATAGAAAAGTGACGAGAAACTCATTTCTTTTGAGTACTTATATTTGAATATTCCTAATGGCATGTATCCGACAGCAGGTGCAATGTTAATTTGTTTATTTACAAGGTCATGGACAGTGTGTGCATCAATGAATCCATGGACCAATGTTTTTGTCGTTGGTTCATCGTTGTCTTGGTTATCGTGTTCGCTATCTTCAGCTTCACTTGAACTTTGATATGCCTCTTGGTTTTGTAGGAATGCCTCTTTCCAATTGTCATTTATGGTAGCGTTCTCGAGCTTGTAAAGCATCCTTTTGCATAATTGTTTTAATGCTTTCATCACTTTGTGAACTCGAACTCGACCAAATGCATAAGCACTTTTGAATCTTAAACTGTTTTTGAGAACAACGGCAACCGTGTCATTGTCTTTTATAGTTCGAGGCAATGCATATTGAATTCTGGAAATGTTAGTGGGGACATTCATGACTCCTCCAGTTAAGTCTAGTTGCGACTTCTTATGTCGATGGCCCATTTCTTTTATTTGCAAGAAAGGAAATCTTAATGCAACTAGTCTTTCTTCTAGTTCAGTGAGTTCTATGAGTGTTCTAGTGCCATTATTTCTTCTTATCTGTTCAGCAACTGCATATTTAGCAATTTTTTCATGTTCAATTGCTTTTTTGCAGTGTTTACAAATGTAGCAATTTTCAACACGAGATTTAACATTCTTGAAACTAGTTGATAGTTTCCTAATCTTATTTTGTTTTGCTTGACCTTCTTGTTTCACAAAGCAGATGTCTCTTTTGAAAAACGTTGTTTCACATGATGAACAATTGAAAATAGGTGTGTCAGTTACTTGTCTTTGATATATTTGATCAAACTCTGATAATTCTGTTAATTTGTTCATTGATCTTGATTGAATCGATAGCCCTGATTTTCCTTATTTCTTTGATTGTGCTGAACGACCCTTTGATGTTGTTGCAAATCGATTGTAGTCCATGTTTTCTATGACTATTTCTTGTTTCATTGTTGTTGTGTTGAATGCAAGCCTTATTTTCTGTGTTTTTGATTTTGTCCGGATAATGCCTTTAAGCAAACGAAAAGATAAGCTTTTTGACTCTTTACCTAATGGACAAGGAATTACAATTTCTGTTTTTGCGTTGTTTCTAATATGTTTTTTCAAGTTTCTAAGTGATCAAAATCTCAGTGTCTCAGATTTTCCTGATTTCGTTGATTGTGCTGACAGATCCTTTGATCTTGTTGCAAATGGATTGAAGCCCACGTTTTCTATGACTATTTCTTGTTTCATTGTTGTTGTGTTGAATGCAAGTCTTGTTTTCTGTGTTTTCAATTTTTTCTGAATAATGCCTTTAAGCAAATGCAAAGATAGACTTTTTGACTGTTTGTCTAATGGACCAGAAGTTACAATTTCTGTTTATGCATTGCTTCTAATATGTTTTTTCAAGTTTCTAAGTGATCGAAATCTCAGTGTGTCACTAACATCTTCTGTGTGCGGTGTTTCACAAACATCTTCTGTGTTGTCTAGAACTACTTGTTGTTCCATTGTACTTTTGCTATATTGAATGCCTATGTTTTGCCTTTTTAAATTTTTTTGAGCAATGTCCTTAAGCACATGCAAAGATAAACTTCTCTTGTGCCTGTTTAAATAACAGTCACTAACAGCTTCTATGTTTTCTAGAACAACTTGTTGTTTCATTGTAACTTTGTTATACTCAATGCCTATTTTTTGTCTTTTTAGATTATTCGGAGCAATGTCCTTAAGCACATGCAAAGATACACTTCTCTTGTGCTTGTTTAAGTGACAAGATTGTTTTAATTTAGCTTCAATAGATTGACATTTTGTCTCAGTTTGTGGTTTAGTATTGTTCTTTGAGGTATTGGTTTGTTGTTGGAAGGTACAACAAATTGTAGGCTGCCTATGAACCAAAGGCTCGAACTGTCCATTCAAAGGATCCTTGTCATGGAACAATATGTCACGAGTATCTTTTGTAACACTTGTATTGAAGTGCAAATACACTCTCATCTTTGTTTTGGACCAAACCCTAATTGGAATTTTCAGCCAGTTTGAGAGCCAATGGATGCAGAAAATATCTCCCCATAGACCTCTAGATGCTAGGGGTATATTGTTTGAGGCAGATCTAGCCATTTTGTCTAAATAGATTTCACAGTTGCTAATGTTATGCATTTCTTTAAGTGAGGCTTCATGCAGTTCATGTTCATAAGACAAAATTGCCTCACTATCTTGTTTTTCGAGACAATCTCTAAAATATTCTATTGTTCCTTTCCTTAGCTCTACTGATGTGTATCGGAAATCTAGCAAAAGTTCTAAGCTATCGAATAAACAGTCTCCAATTAGATATGAGAAATTTTCCACACGAAATAAGTGATGATTTTGCAATACTAATTGCAACTTGTGTTTCTCAGACATAGGAGACATGATGAGGACTAAGTGTTCGATGCAATATTATGTTCACTGATGCAATGCAATTACAAGTCACAGAATCATAATAGCAAGTTGAACAATGAAAATGAATATAGAATACGAAGTAATTGTGTGCACCTTTGGGACTGCAAATGTCTACTAAGCTGCGCAGACTGCTTATGTCAGGTAGCATCCAATGCACACTTTTGATACCGAAATTCAAAATATGACTGCCAAGATAAAGAAAAACCTGCAGAACCTGTTGTACATTAGGATCAGTCATTGTAAATCCATTGATCAATCTATATCAATCCAATGACCAGTCGAAGACAACTTCAAATTAATAAGTGGAATCAAGAAATTAGATACTTGCTAGCTTCTGCAATCCAAATGCCCATTATTGCATAATCAAACTAATGAAAGGAATGCACCAGACCATGGAAAATTTAAAAAGTACTCCTGTAGTCCATGCTTCAGGTAGGTACGCATAAATCGTACACCACACAACTGATGACTATATTGGGGCAAAGAATTTGATCCGTGTACCATACTAAAAGATAACGGGTATAACAAGGAATTTCAATATCAATCCAATCAAGGTAGTTTACATAAAGCATAATCAATGCTTAATGCTAGCATATCATCAATTCAAGACACCAGTAACATGAAAACTACCTTGAAGCTTACATTTGACCTTGAAATGGAAAATTTAAAAAGTATCCCTGTAGTCCATGCTTCAGGTAGGTAGGCATAAATCGTACACCACACAACTGATGACTATATTGGGGCAAAGAATTTGATCTGTGCACCATACTAAAAGATGACGGGTATAACAAGGAATTTCAATAGCAATCCAATCAAGGCAGTTTACATAACATGTGACACGAAATAAGTGATGCTTTTGCAATACTAATTGCAACTTGTGTTTCTCAGACATAGGAGACATGATGAGGACTAAGTGTTTGATGCAATATTATGTTTACTGATGCAATGCAATTACAAGTCACAGAATCATAATAGCAAGTTGAACAATGAAAATGAATATAGAACAGGAAGTGATTGTGTGTACCTTTGGGACTGCAAATGTCTACTGAGCTGCTCAGACTGCTTATGTCAGGTAGCATCCAATGCACACTTTTGATACCAAAGTTCAAAATATGACTGCCAAGATAAAAAAGAACCTGCAGAACCTGCTGTACGTTAGGATCAGTCATTGTAAATGCATTGATCAATCTATATCAATCCAATGACCAGTCGAAGACAGCTTCAAATTAATAAGTGGAATCAAGAAATTAGATACTTGCTAGCTTCTGCAATCCAAATGCCCATTATTGCATAATCAAACTAATGAAAGGAATGCACCAGACCATGGAAAATTTAAAAAGTACCTTTGTAGTCCACGCTTTAGGCAGGTAGGCATAAATCGTATTATGGTTAAATTGATATATGAAGGGAGGGATGAATTCTGGACTAGACTGTAGAATACAACTGGGTCTTTTCAATGAGATAAAACTTATTAAACAGTGTAATAAACCAAAACATGAAAATGAAAATAAAAATGAATCTAGATATATAATTGATTAAATCTGTATTATAAAAGGGAGGGATAAATTCTGAACTAGTAACCCGCTTTTTCCAATGAGTTAACTCTAACAAAACAGAGTGTAGTGAACTGTAAGTACAATTAGTTAAATTCAACCAGTTTTGTCTCAGTGAGATAGTTATCCAAATAAAAGTTAAGTTCACTATAGAGAGGTCTTGACTCTTATACTCATGACACTACTATTAGGCTCATTGGTTACAGAGTGTTGAAAATATTAATTTTTCTTGCTGTTACAGGATATTTTCATCTCAAACCGTTTTGAGAATCAATGCCATGTCAACAGGCATCCTCAAATTACTGACATGCCAAGGAATATCTTCGAATTTCTCATCAGTTCACAGTGACTGGATTCCATTATGAAAAGCTTGAGAGGTCTCTACAACTCCTGCCATGCCAACAAGTATCTTCAAATTTATCATCAGTTTACAGTGACTGGATACCATTATGAAAGCTTGAGAGGTCTCTACAACTCCTGATCTACCAAAAACATAATACCCATTTTCCATTGAGCAGCCCACAGATGCAACAAATTGGAGATAGGTCACAATTGAAGATATGGGTTTTGCTCAGTAAGAAAAGTCATTTTACATTCAATATGGACCAAAAGTGACCGTGGTTCTATTGCATGCAGAAAACAAAAATCTGAAAACATGCATATGATGATGACAAATTGGATGAAGTTATAATCAGAGATTCTTCGGACCAAAATAGAAATTTGCTTCATTAAAGCAGCCAAACTTTGTGCAACATGAAGGACAAATGCAGACATCATCAAACCCACAAAAGGACAATGCTGAAGCATAATTTAAAGGAAAGACAAAAACTGGTTTACCTCCATGATTACATGAAGGCAGACCTTGTTCCCCACACAAGACAAATAATAGAATCTCAAACTAATTGCTAATACCCATTTTCCATTGAGAAGCCTACACATGCAACAAATTGGAGATAGGTCACAATTGAAGATATGGGTTTTGCTCAGTAAGAAAAGTCATTTTACATTCAGTATGGACCAAAAGTGACCATGGTTTTATTCCATGCAGAAAACAGAAATGTGAAAACATGCATATGATGATGACAAATTGGATGAAGTTATAATCAGAGATTCTTCCGACCGAAACAGAAATTTGCTTCATTAAAGCAGCCAAACTTTCTGTAACATGAAGCACAAATGCAGACATCATCAAACTAACTCCACTAATCCAAATTAGGTTGCTGTTCCAAGGCTGAAAACTTCTTCAAGCTCAAAAGTTGTCAGTGTTCCTTGCGAAGTGCCCACCACTTTTTTCTTTGTTTCTCCTCACTTGCAATATAGGATTAAGGACCTTGAAAGGAGATTTATCGGTCAATTCAGTGGTAGAAAAAGATTAAATTAGTGGTAGAAAAAGCTTAAAGTAAAACAAAATGGAATGTTTTCTCTTGTGGGCCAATAAATCATAGGCTCCATAGGGGGTACTTGCAAATCCCATGTGGGTCAAGGGAGCCGGTACTTGCACATTGCACTTGTCAACAGTCTCTTACATCAGACAATTTCCCCCATGAGAAAAAAGAGATATGTTTCCCACTTAAAAGAAAATCGAATTTGTCTTGGAAAGCACTAATATACAGCAAGCAACTCTGGACTAGCCTCTGGACTAGTTTCTTAGATAATTTCTCGATGATGAGGGTCTCGAGATGGCATCACCTCCAACTCAAAAAGGTAAATGAATGGAAATGCATTAACCAAGGAACTTAAGGACGACATCATATATGAGCTAAGAATTGTGGCAAAAGATATAAAAGAACCAGACATAAACTTGTTTACATTGACTCTTATACTCATGACACTACTATTAGATAATACCCATTTTCCATTGAGCAGCCCACAGATGCAAGGTATTGGAGATAGGTCACAATTGAGGATATGGGTTTTGCTCAGAAAGAAAAGTCATTTTACATTCAATATGGACCATAAGTGACCGTGGTTTTATTGCATGCAGAAAACGAAAAATCTGAAAACATGCATATGATGATGACAAATTGGATGAAGTTATAATTAGAGATTCTTCAGACCGAAACAGAAAGTTGCTTCATTAAAGCAGCCAGACTTTCTGCAACATGAAGGACAAATGCAGACATCATCAAACCCACAAAAGGACAATGCTGAAGCATAATTTAAAGAAAAGACAAAAACTGGTTTACCTCCATGATTACATGAAGGCAGACCTTGTTCCCCACCCAAGACAAATAATAGAATCTCAAACTAATTGCTAATACCCATTTTTCATTGAGTAGCCCACACATGCAACAAATTGGAGATAGGTCACAATTGAATATATGGGTTTTGCTCAGTAAGAAAAGTCATTTTACATTCAATATGGACCAAAAGTGGCCGTGGTTTGATTGCATGCAGAAAACGAAAATGTGAAAACATGCATATGATGATGACAATTTGGATGAATTTATAATCAAAGATTCTTCGGACTAAACAGAAAGCTGCTTCATTAACGCAGCCAAACTTTCTGCAACATGAATGACAAATGTAGACATCATCAAACTAACTCCACTAATCCAAATTAGGTTGCTGTTCCAAGGCTGAAAACTTCTTCAAGCTCAAAAGTTTTCAGTGTTCCTCGCGAAGTGCCCACCACTTTTTGCTTTGTTTCTCCTCACTTGCAATATAGGATTAAGGACTGCAGATTGCACTTGTCAATAGTCTCTTACATCAGACAATTTCCCCCGTGAGAAAAAAGAGATATGTTTCTCACTTAAAAGAAAATTGAATTTGTCTTGGAAAGCACTAATATACAGCAAGCAACTCTGATGTGGCCTTTGGATTAGTTTCTCAGATAATTTCTCGATGATGAGGGTCTCGAGATGGCATCACCTCCAACTCAAAAAGGTAAATGAATGCCAATGCGTTAACCAAGGAACTTAAGAACAACATCATATATGAGCTAAGAATTGTGGCAAAAGATATAAAAGAACCAGACATAAACTTGTTTACATTGACCGAGATAAGGAAAGCCAAAAGAAAGAACCAGCCAAGCACCCAATGAATGAATTAGCACAAATCAAGGAAGATTTGGAAATAATGGCTCAAAAAGATTGTAAGGACCGCAATAATTAGACGCATTTCTGTTGTAATTTTGCAGTTCTTAAGTCGGCTCTAGGTTAAGTGCAGAGTTTTCTATCACTTCAGCTGCTATACTAAGTTCTCCTAGTTTTCTTAGTTTTCTCTCTTGTGAAGCAGTCTAGTAATAGGCAGACATACGTAATGGGAGGAACATATCAGTACATACTTAATAGTATAATGGACCTATGTAACAGCCTGTCGCAGACCTGTCTATTGCATAAATAGAGAAAACATTTTTGTAAATTTTAATTTCAATGGTGATTCAATAATCGAAGGTGATTGGCTTACTCTTACTTTCAAGAAAGAAAAATTCTCTCGGTATCCCTACAAAGGATCACAAACAATAAGACTTTCTAATTAGCTATAGCTCACAAAGGTGCCTTGCATACACAAGTTTTCAAGTAGGTGCAGCAAGAACTATCGATTTAGTAACATCAAATCAATGAAACTTGTTTACCAAACAAGCTTAGCATTCCTTGCAGGTAGTATTTTGCAAGAGACTAGGAAGAAAAACAAGCCAAGGACTAAACAAGGTAAAGTTGTGTATTGGAAGACAAGGTAGACCTACCCCTAGTAATTCCTCTAATTAACATAACTCATAATTTTTTTATTAAACTGAAAGCTATGTTGTTATCACAATTGTCAGAGAAAGCAACTTAATTCTGAACTCTATTTATGAGAACTCGCCTATTCAACATAAACAGTCACTGTAACATAAAAATGAAGGACTTATATAAGACCCAAATGTGCTGCAGAATCTCGAAACATATTATACATTGAAAGTTGCTTCATTAAAGCAGCCAAACTTTCTACAACATGAAGCACAAATGCAGACATCATCAAACCCACAAAAGGACAATGCTGAACTATCAATTTACTAACATCAAATCAATGAAACTTATTTACCAAACAAGCTTAACATTCCTTGCAGGTAGTATTTTGCAAGAGACTAGGAAGAAAAACAAGGCGAGGACTAAACAAGGTAAAGTTGTGTATTGGAAGAAAACAATAAGACTTTCTAATTAGCTATAGCTCACAAAAGTGCCTTGCATACACAAGTTTTCAAGTAGGTGTAGCAAGAACTCTCGATTTACTAACATCAAATCAATGAAACATATTTACCAAACAAGCTTAACATTCCTTGCAGGTAGTATTTTGCAAGAGACTAGGAAGAAAAACAAGCCGAGGACTAAACAAGGTAAAGTTGTGTATTGGAAGAGAGGGTAGACCTACCCCTGGTAATTCCTCTAATTAACATAACTCATAATTTTTTTATTAAACTGAAAGCTATGTTGTTTTCACAATTGTCAGAGACAGCAACTTAATTATGAACTCTATTTATGAGAACTCTCCTATTCAACATAAACAGTCACTGTAACATAAAAATGATGGACTTATATAAGACCCAAATGCACTGCAGAATCTCGAAACATATTATACATTGAAAGTTGCTTCATTAAAGCAGCCAAACTTTCTGCAACATGAAGCACAAATGTAGACATCATCAAACCCACAAAAGGACAATGCTGAACTATCGATTTACTAACATCATATCAATGAAACTTATTTACCAAACAAGCTTAACATTCCTTGCAGGTAGTATTTTGCAAGAGACTAGGAAGAAAAACAAGGTAAAGCTGTGTATTGGAAGAAAACAATAAGACTTTCTAATTAGCTATAGCTCACAAAAGTGCCTTGCATACATAAGTTTTCAAGTAGGTGCAACAAGAACTATCGATTTACTAACATCAAATTAATGAAACTTATTTACCAAACAAGCTTAACATTCCTTGCAGGTAGTATTTTGCAAGAGACTAGGAAGAAAAACAAGCCGAGGACTAAACAAGGTAAAGTTGTGTATTGGAAGACAAGGTAGACCTACCCCTAGTAATTCCTCTAATTAACATAACTCATAATTTTTTTATTAAAGTGAAAGATATGTTGTTTTCACAATTGTCAGAGACAACAACTTAATTCTGAACTCTATTTATGAGAACTCGCCTATTCAACATAAACAGTCACTGTAACATAAAAATGATGGACTTATATAAGACGCAAATGTGCTACAGAATCTCGAAACATATTATACAGTGAAAGTTGCTTCGTTAATGCAGCCAAACTTTCTGCAACATGAAGCACAAATGCAGACATCATCAAACCCACAAAAGGGCAATGCTGAACTATCAATTTACTAACATCAAATCAAAGAAACTTATTTACCAAACAAGCTTAACATTCTTTCAGGTAGTATTTTGCAAGATACTAGGAAGAAAAACAAGCCAAGGACTAAACAAGGTAAAGATGTGTATTGGAAGACAAGGTAGACCTACCCCTGGTAATTCCTCTAATTAACATAACTCATAATTTTTTTATTAAACTGAAAGCTATGTTGTTTTCACAATTTTCAGAGACAACAACTTAATTCTGAACTCTATTTATGATAACTCGTCTATTCAACATAAACAATCACTATAACATAAAAATGATGGACTTATATAAGACCCAAATGTGCTGCAGAATCTCGAAACATATTATACATTGAAAGTTGCTTCATGAAAGCAGCCAAACTTTCTGCAACATGAAGCACAAATGCAGACATCATCAAACCCACAAAAGTACAATGTTGAAGCATAATTTAAAGAAAAGACAAAAACCGCCATGATAATCCATAACTGCTTCTTTTTCTAAACCAGAACAAGGGACCAAAGAAAAGCACAAACCAGATGGGCTAGGTCTCTGTCAAACAAGCCGAGGACTAAAGAAGGTAAAGCTGTGTATTGGAAGACAAGGTAGACCTACCCCTGCTAATTCCTCTAATTAACATAACTTATAATTTTTTTATTAAACTGAAAGCTATGTTGTTGAATTGAGACTTCTGTGATCCATAACAGTTATAAGTGAGCTTCGGCATAAATCACATATAGAAAGACCTTTGTCGACACGTTTCGAACCAACAAGTGTGGTTCATCGTCAGGACAAGTTGAAGAAACAGATCCAGATTAGCATGTTAAATAGGGATTTCTGATAATGAGAGCTTTGATAAGGAGAAATCTCATCTCCTTGATGTCTTTGTGGAAAATGGATATAGTAGGCGCCTAGGTCAGAAGGCTTTCCTTAAAGAATCTAAAAATGTTGTTAGTGGGAAAGAGCCTAAGGAGCGCTGACTAGGTGTTCACCTTCCATATGTCCAAGGAACCACGGACAAGATTGCCCGAATCCTTAAGAGGAATGATATTCCCTCTTCATTTACACCCCTCAAAACTATTCGTAATTCCCTCCTATCGGTTAAGGATCCCGTTAACCCCAAGGACATGAAGGGTGTCTACTTGATCCCTTGTTCTTGTGGGACCCCCTACATCGGGGAAACATGGCGCTCCATCCATCAAAGGATTAGCGAACATGTAGCTGACCTAAGACATGGGAGAACCAATTCTTCAACGCTAGCAGAGCATGTCGATAAGACCAAGCATCACGTTAGTATTGAGGAGGCTAAGGTTGTTGCCAAAGTTGCCATGTTCCATCATCGTAAACTCAGGGAAGCTATTGAGATTGAAAGAAGGCCTAACAATCCCAATAGAGATGATGGTTGGAAGATCAGTAGATGTTGGATCCCTGCACTTTCATCTTAGTCTCCCCCCCCTTTCATTTTTTTATTTTTTATTTTTTTATTTTTTCGCTTTCGTCATTCCCCTGGAGCCCTCCTATCTCCTATGGTTTATCCTTCTTGCTCTAGACTCTTTCCAGTCCTTCTCCTGTGTATTTTGTGTCGCTCCGTTTTTCCCTGATTAATATTGGTATTTATTATCATAAATAATTATTATTATTATTATTATTATTATTATTATGATTAGTTTTTTAATTTATTAATTAATTAATTAATTTATTTATTTATTTATCTATTAACGAATATATATTATTATTATTTATTTATTTGTTTTTTTTATTATTATTATTTATTTGATATTTACCTTGTTTGTAAAAAAGTTAGGTCCCACCTAACTTTTATCTTAATAACCTAATATTATAACATATATATATATATATATATATATATATATATATATATATATATATATATATATATATATAATTATTAACAAGTAATTTAATTAAATGAACTAAATTAAAGTTTTTAAAACTAACCATTAAAAATATTTTATTCATCTATATATTTTTACCTAATTTAACTTATTTCCATAAATAATAATAATAATAAATAATAATTTGACCACTAATATTATTAATATATTAATTTCAAGACTATATTACTAATATAATATTAATTATATTTAAAAAAAAAAACCTATATTAAGACTATATTATTAATATATAATAATAAATAATTAAATTAAATTAAATAAATTACCTTTTCTTACTAACCATTTAAATTATTTTATTTATTTATATTTTTCACCCTAACTTTATGATTTTAATTAATATATATATATATATATATATATATATATATATATATGATTATTAATAAATAAATAAATAAATAAATTCCTTTTTAGCTAACCATTGAAATTATTCTCGTCCTTAACAACCTATTATTATATATGTATTATTAAATAATTTAAATAAATAAGTAAATTATCTTCTTAAACTAACCTCTAAAAGTATTTTATTTTTTCCTAACTTTTATCTTGATAACCTAATATTATAACTTTTATATATATATATATATATATATATATATATATATATATATATATATATATATATATATATATATATCTTAATAATTATTAATTAATTAATTTTTCAAACTAACCATTAAAATTTTTTTTATGTATTAATATTCAAAATAATAATAATATTAAATTAATGAATAATAAATTGACCTGGGTCCTAAGGTCAAAATTATTTGTTGTTCAATTTAGCCGTTGGAGTCTCTGCTCAGACTATTTAACATGCTAAGCTAGATTTGTTTCTTCAACTTGTCCTGACGATGAACCACACTTGTTGGTTTGAAACGCGTCGACAAAGGTCTTTCTATATGTGATTTATGCCGAAGCTCTTCTTATAACTGAAAGCTATGTTGTTTTCACAATTGTCACAGACAACAACTTAATTCTGAACTCTATTTATGAGAACTCGCCTATTCAACATAAACAGTCACTGTAACATAAAAATGATGGACTTATATAAGACCCAAATCTGCTGCAGAATCTCGAAACATATTATACATTGAAAGTTGCTTCATTAAAGCAGCCAAACTTTCTGCAACATGAAGCACAAATGCAGACATCATCAAACCCACAAAAGGACAATGTTGAACTATCGATTTACTAACATCAAATCAATGAAACTTATTTACCAAACAAGCTTAACATTCCTTGCAGGTAGTATTTTGCAAGAGACTAGGAAGAAAAACAAGCCGAGGACTAAACAAGGTAAAGCTGTGTATTGGAAGACAAGGTAGACCTACCCCTGGTAATTCCTCTAATTAACATAACTCATAATTTTTTTATTAAATTGAAAGCTATGTTGTTTTCACAATTGTCAGAAACAACAACTTAATTTTGAACTCTATTTATGAGAACTCGTCTATTCAACATAAACAGTCACTGTAACATAAAAATGATGGACTTATATAAGACCCAAATGTGCTGCAGAATCTTGAAACATATTATACATTGAAAGTTGCTTCATTAAAGCAGCCAAACTTTCTGCAACATGAAGCACAAATGCAGACATCATCAAACCCACAAAAGGACAATGTTGAAGCATAATTTAAAGAAAAGACAAAAACCGCCATGATAATCCATAACTGCTTCTTTTTCTAAACTTTCTTCAACATGAAGTAAGAATGCAGACATCATCAAACCCACAAAAGGACAATGTTGAAGCACAAATTAAAGAAAAGACAAAAACCGCCATGATAATCCATAACTTCTTCTTTTTCTAAACCAGAACAAGGTAGCAAAGAAAAGCACAAACCACATGGGCCAGGTCTCTGTCAAAAAAGCTGTAAGAAAACTTACATATGCAGAAGCCCCTTTTTACCCAAGTATTGCATTAACCCAAACGATCTACAGTAGGTAATTTGAATACAAACACAATGTAGCAGAGCAAAAACATAAACAGTACCTGAAATAGACCAATGTAGTGGACCCCAAGCGAAATAAGAAGACCACGAAATCATTTCTAACCTTATTATATAACAACAAAAGTAACTTACACGTAGCGGACGCTGCATGCATAATGTCAAATGGGATGAAATGTGTACACAATACACGTACAAATGGCCTGAATTACCTTAAGCCCCATCAAATCAGCTTAGGTGATGGCCCAACAGATGTTGGGGATAACTTTAGGACATATAGGAGGGGTTCAGACACGTAAATCTAGAGGATTATGTATGTTATAACGCTTTAGCATTAATATAAAAATTACAATACTAAGCCTGCTAATTTATTAGCTAAGGGGAGGCTTCATTAACTTGTTGCCTTCGCTTTAATGAATTTTCCCTGCTCGCTAAGCCATATAACGTACTGAACTTAGGATCTTACCAGCCACCATTGTTTATTGAGTGCTGCCTGCACAGTCCCAACCTGTGCTTGTTTCATCCGGTTTCTGTGCATAAAGAAATCCATGCAGTGCTAGTACCTGTGTCAGTTTGTTTTGTTCCTCCAGCTTGGACCTGTCTGTTGGGCAGACACTAAGGCTTGATCCGTAATACTTCGCTAAGTTTGCTTGCAATGGCCATAGGGCCAATAACCCCGCTGCGATAAATAGCCGGCCGGTCTGGCCAGCCAAAAGGCATAGCAGGAATAGCCGAGCTCAGCAGGGCAGATATGGTCAAGATAGCCCATACAAGTAAGGACAGAAATGGTAAGGATATCTCTAACTGTATAGAGGAGAGCGTTAAGAGAAATAATAGGGTTCGTTACTTAGAACAATATCCCAACTGTAAATAAAGCATCTGTATGGAGGAAATAAGCGGGGAATAGACCCTAATGACTGTTGTGGGACAGTTCTATAGCAACTATCTAGGGAAGCAGGCGAAGGAGAGATCAGATATGGGGAAGGAGACTCTTCATAGTATAAGAGGTGGGGAATTAGGGGGGAAGGATACTAAAGGTGGAGAGAAGGACAGATATGGTCAAGATAGCCCATTCAATTAGGAAAGAAATGGTAAGGATGAAACTACTACCTCTTCCTCCGCTCTTGCTTCCTGCGCTACAGGGTCAAGTGCAATGGCCTCAACTGATGATTGGTCCTTTGCTTCTAGTGGTGCTGGTAGATTGATTTGGTTAATCGGTGAGATGTTCATGATTGATATCCAGATTATAACCTTCGTTATCCAGATCCAGTACCAGCATCAACTTATCAGCCTGCCTGCATTTGTAACAATTTCTCAGTGTTAAAGAAATAGCGATATAAGGGAATTCAGGGTTTATAACCAAATCCTTCAAAGAAAAAAGCCAGAAACAGAATTGTATAACTGAAAGGGCGGCACAGAATTATGTAACTGACTGGATGCTACGCTACTCTTTTGTTGCTGAGTTCTGCATTTCATGAGGCAGTAAGGGTCCATTTGACCTGCAGCCACGATGAATTTATCAGCCAAATCGGGGATGCAGATTAATGCACAATAATTCAAATTCAATTAGAAAAATAATGATTGGATCCAGATCCAGCTGAATAGCATAATTATTTTAACATAAGGGAGGGAAGATCAAGTGTTAGCTCAATGTAAATGTTTTCGATTATTTGACCTAGAAACTGTCCAATTTAATCCTGCGAGGTTGACAACGCTATAGAGTCTGGTTTACTGAGATGCCATGCACAAATATAAGAAGAAGGATCCCGGCTCTAGATCTCGACCTGCTACGATGGCTGCCTGCAAAGTCCCAAACTGTCCTTGTTTCATCCTGTTTCTGTGCATAATTCTCTTCGGTACTAAAGAGCTAAGTCTGCTTCTCCTCAGCCCCAGCATTCACATTACCAATCAGTGAACGCATGTTGGAGAAGGGTAGAAATGCCAAGAGTTCTAGAATGGAGTGCTGTCTGCCCAGTCCCAACCTATGCTTGTGAGCAGTCTCAGGGTAAGCCTAATAAGTTGCAGCAAGTATATCTACCAGCAGCATGGGTAGAAGCAGCACTAGCCAAGTAAGTTTATACAGTTCCATTTATCCAACACCAATTCCAGCAGTAGAGTAGGCATATCCATCATCAGATCTTGCTCCTGCTGCATTCATTCCGAGCATTGGTGCGATCCCAAGCAACTTCGTGCTTTCAAACTGCCTTAAAACAAGGGGGAGGGAATCGAAATCGAAGCAGCACCATAAGCAAGCGAAGTAGCGCCATAGGAACGCGTTGAAGGCTGTGAAATGGGGACGAAACATGACACCTCCCGTGAAATGGGGACGAAACATGACAGCTCCCACCATGCATGGACACCTGCAGCGGTAACATGCTTGTGCTAATAATTTAGCCTAATCTGCAAACAAGTGTGCCCATAATACAAACTAATGTCAACATTAACATGAAACCGTTGACGGTTAGTAACAATGAACAGGGCCTAAAGCAAAATATGGTATGCTCCAGCCTCTTCCGCCTCGGGAAGAGGCCAAATAAGATGGCAAAGCAGAATAACTTGGAAGACTTTGGTTATCCCTCCACAACCCAATTGAAAACTTTGTAATAATCACCGTATAACAGCGTTGAACAAATCGAAACTAATGCTAAAGCAAGGCTTTCTGATTACTATAGTCCCTGCCCATTGCCAGATGACAGGGACTAGTAAGTATACACTATGGATTACCAAAAAGCTTCAGGAGCCAACATCCACCTACAAGGCAGAAAATATCGGTAATTCAAGGGCTATGAACCATATATCCGTTGTTTCCATTTTTACAAATTGGATCCACTATGTCAAGTGCCTTTCTAATAATAAGATTTAGAGGAATCCTTATTAAACACATTGTACATGAACTGTGAATCTGGAAAAAACAGCGATAAATTTTATGGTTATGTAGAAGAAATTTCGTGGAAATACAAATTTTATGTCTGCTAAATATCATATTAAATTTTGTTTCTGGTAAATATCATACTAAATAGTCAGCCAATGATTAATTTACTGCAATTTTATCATTCTATTAAATATAACATTATTTTTATTAAAATTGTAATAAATCGATAGGAAAAGCAGGAAAGCTTACAAATAAATAACACCACAAAAATTTCATAAAAAATAACATGACTTAAGTTTTATATTTTTAGATATTTTTCATGAAAATTGTTTTTTGTTATTAAAATTATATATTTAAATATAGATTATGTAACATTTACACTTATAGATTAACAGAATGAAGCATGTTTTTATGTAAATGATCGAATATGTGAACCATCTTGAACATGCTCTCAACAGAATGTAGCATCTTTTCATGTAAATTAGCAAATGTGTGAACCATCTTGAAGATGCTCTGGATATAATAGTAGTCACAGCGTTACTCCTTTCTCCAAGTGATTAGGAATCTTCCACATGAACAAGAAGTTTTAAAAAATACATGGACTTTCCCTATGCCTTTTTTAAAGGAAGTATTTAACATTGATAAGTTATTTTGAAATATATAAAATCAAGCCTCGTTGAAATATATCATATTAGTGAGTTTTACTTGTAATGTGGAAAATACTACCTAAATAAAATACCCTTATAGTCACCATTTGTTCCCCGCAAGATTATACAGCAACATAATTCCCCGTGACAATTTGATGTAACAAGTTTGCCACTAATAAAATATGAATATTATATTTCTACTTATGGCATGTCTGTGTTCGTGGAGGGAACATTTTGATTAATTCTTTGATCTTTCTTTTGGTGACCCTTCCGTGCTTCATGCCAAATTGAAGTTTTTTTGTGATTGATATCTGACTTTTAATTTGGGCTTGCATTCCCTTTCGACAGTTACTTGAATTATGTAAGTTTAGCTTCAAGTATTTTGAACCTTATTAGCACCCTTTGTGAGCCATTTCCTTTCGTAATTTTCAGTCAAACGAAAATCTATTAACCCCATTTCATCAATTCTCCTTTGAAATTAAAAATGTTGTCTTACGAGAAGCGATTAAAAATAAAATATGTGTTGACGGTTCAGCTCTAGCCCACAGACCTAGCTGTTGTTGCTTCTGCAGAGCTCTCTCGGCGGCCTCCTGTTGTTGAGACTATCCAGATAGAGAGGGCAGAAAGCCCTGCGTGTGAGACTTCCCCAAAAAATTTAAGTCCAATTAGCATGGACGCCGAAGGGGGCCGCCCTCCTCCCCCTCTCGATATCAATGCCTTCAAACCACTGGTGGCCTCTTGTGGCAAGAGGAAAGCAAACTCGAACCATCAGAAATTTGTAAAGAAAGTCGATTTCATCCCCTCGACAGAGCTGCCTGCGGAACATCCGTGTAGGACCGCACTGAACTTGGCAGATCGAGGGCTCATTGGACAGTTCACGGGCCTCTGGCCCTCTCCCAAAGCTATCGATGGATGGGTCCAGCGAAACTGGAGACCCCTTGTCTCTGAAGGAATCTGAAGCCTCATGGTAGGTAGAGGTTATTATGTTTTTGTATTCAAATTAGCAGAAGATCGAGATCTTATTTTCCAAAACGGTCCATATTTCATGGGACCCCAAGGGCTTTATCTGAATAAATGCGCTTTGGACTTTGATCCTTCCCATGGCACTCCTTTAGTCGTACCGGTCTGGGTAAGGCTTCCGCATCTCCCTCTTCATTGGTAGAACTTGGAATCTATGGAAACAATCGGGAACAAATTAGGAAAATACATTGATAGGGCTGAAACGAGAGAACAATATTCGTGTGCCAGAATATATGTTGAAATTGATCTAGAGATAAGACTTCCTGAGGCGATCAAGTTGACCATAGCTAGCTGGTCTCATATTCAGGAACTATATTATGAACAACTCCCCTTCAAGTGCTGACATTGTCACAGGTATGGTCATTTCACTCGAAACTACAAGAAAAAAATTGAGGAAGAATCTGAAAAAGAAAAGGGCGAAGAATGGAAACAAGCCAGAAAAGTAAGCACATCCAAACAGACCAACAGAGCAAAAAGGAAAGGAGGGAATCTAGAGACTGGGGGACCCTCTGCTGGGAAGAGTTTACCCAAAGATCAAGCAACAACAAATGCCAACACCTCAGCGAATCCTTTTGTTGCTCTAAACCCTCCAGAAGATCAACCAGAACTCGAAGAGGGAGAGCTGCAACAAAATAAGGAATAGATAGCTGACCCAGAAATAAAGTCAAGACCTCAAGAGAAAACTGTAGAAGCCATTTTAGAAACCCCTTGCGAAGATGCAATCTAATAGGAAAAGCAGGGCCCTCCAGTAGGTGCCACTTCCCCACCCTCTTATGCTGAAATGACCAAAAAGAAAAAAGTGATAGACAGTCCTAGTTTTCTGAAGATGAACCTCTTGAGAAATCCAACAAAATTGTAGGAAGGAAGTCTCGCAACGAAATCAAAGAAGAAGAGGTGGAGTGACTAAATATGCACGGCAGTTAGTCCACAATCAAAATGTCACTAGGGAAAAAGACAAGGACCAGGCCCCTAAAGGATGGGCTTGCACCGCCCCTCTCTAGTAAATAATGCAGATCGTCTCTTGGAATTATAGGGGTCTGCGAAACCCTTTGAAAGCTGAAGCAACAAAAGATCTATTAAAAATGGAAACCTCAGACATTTTCCTACTCCAAGTGATAAAGATAGAAGAAGATGTGCTTCTATCTTTATGTCGAACCAGATGGCAAAAGAACCCAGGAAAAGTGGTCAGCGCCAGAGTTACCTTATGGGGCCTAGCAAGCTTATGGTCGGAGGATATTTTCCAGCTTAAAAGCTCCTTTGCAACCCAACACTGGATATATAAAGATCTTCTACATATCCCAAGTAAGATCTCTTTAGCTCTCTTCAATCTTTATGTTCCTATTAACTACTTGGAAAAAAGGGCCTGCTGGAACTCTCTCTCGGACTTCCTAGAAATCTATGCACCCCCAAACATCATTCTAGCGGGGGATCTTAACATAACGTTAGACCCAAATGAGAAAAAAGGAGGAGTATGGGGTACAGATCCCTTCCACGCTTTTGTGGAGTCTTTAATCTTCGTTTGGGATCTTCTTGACCTCAAATCTAAGAAAGGTCGTTATACCTGTTCAAATAATAGAGTTAGTGATGCCAACATTACTACCTGTTTAGACCGATTCCTTGTTCAAAGTACTCTGCTAGAGGGGAAGCATCTAATCTCTTCAAAAATTCTACCCAAAATAACTTCTGATCATAACCCCAACTCATTGCTAATAGAGAAGGAGGAGGACTTGGGGCCTATTCCCTTCAGATTCAACCAACTTTGGGTATCGAGAGAAGGCTTTATGGACATAGTGGCTCATGTTTGGTCGCAACAAGTTGAAGGATCCCCCAGCTTTATGTGGGAACAGAAACTCAGACACACTAATTCTACTTTAAAAGCCTAGACAAAAGAAAAACCCCTTCCCACTCCAACGACCCATAGATAGAAGGTAGTGCAGGCCCTAGCTGAGATTCAGTTAGGCATGGAAGGATTTGAAATCACTAAACCTCAGCTTATCATCAAACAGAACACCCAGTTCAACTCTTTTCTTTCCTTTCGACAGGAAGAGGAATACTAGTGCCTGAAGTCTCGTAGCCTATGGCTCTAAGTTCTAGATAGAAACACAACTTTCATTCACAGACAATGTAGAGCCCGTCTCTCTCGGAATCACATTTCCGAAATATCCAACAGGGATGGGGAAATCATCAAAGGACAGACTCTCTTAAAATAGGCAGCCACAACCCATTTTAAGCATCTGTTCCAGGAGGAGGGCTCCTCCGATGAAGATCTGGCTACAAATTTTTTGTCAAACATCCCCTCTCTTGTCTCTATAGATGTAAATGCTGGCTAAAAAATGTTGTTTTATGAAAAAGAGATCATTGAAGTAATTTGGTCAGTGCAGCCAGATAAACCACCTGCGCCAGACGGTTTCACCATCCATTTCTATAAAGCTTGCTGGAATGTAATTAAATTTGATCTTCTCAAAATAAGAAATCTAAGCTGGGAGGGTGCACCAATTCCACCTTCCTCGCCCTGATCCCGAAAGAAGTTAATCCCAAGACTTTTGACAAGTTCCTACCAATCTCTCTCTGCAATTCCTCCTATAATATCCTTTGCCAAACTCTTAGCTAATAGACTCAAGCCTCTGTTAGGGAACCTGATCTCCCCTCTACAGGGTGGTTTTGTTAAAAGAAGACACCTCATAGAAAATGTGATCCAAGTGCAAGAAGCGCTCCACTCTAGCCACACACAAAAGGAGAAAGGCATGCTCATCAAGTTGGATTTGACAAATGATTTTGACCGGGTTAATATTTCTTTTCTCTATAAAATCCTCCTCTCCTTTGGTTTTAGTGTTGAATTTGTCAATTTGATAAAAGCCTGCACTCACAGACCTTGGATAGCCCCCCTAGTCAATGGCAGACCTTCTGACTTCTTTCAAGATTGTAGAGGGCTCCGCCAAGGATGACCATTGTCTCCCTTCCATTATATCTTGTTGGAGGAATCCCTGAGCAGAAAGATGATAGCGGAAAAGGAAGTAGGCACTATTCCGAGAATCGAGGAAACAAGAGGGATGGATCCTATAAACCATGCCCTCTTTGTAGATAATTGTATCCTATTGGGAGGGGCCTCAATTAAGATATCAAAGGCTTTCAAAGAAATCCTCCACCGCTTCTGCTTAATCTCAACAACCTTGATCAATAAAAGAAAAAGTGTGATTTATGGCTAGAATGTAGTTCACTCATTTATTCTTCAAATTTCCTGCATTTTGGGATTCCCTGGGTACGTCAGACGAGAAAAGATCAAATATCTAGGCCTTCCCTTAACCTTGGGGCCAAGCCCTCCATCCCTTTGGATTGAAGTAATAAGAAAGATAAAAGAAAAAATAACATATTGGGGAGGCCAATGGCTAACAAAGGCAGGGAAGTTGGTTTTGATAAAGGGAGTCCTCTCTGCCCTTCCTATTTTCCAGTCTTCCCTCCTGCTGGCTCTTAAGTCTATCACGGAATAGATCTCCAAACCCCTTCGGGACTTCCTATGGAATGGGGGCAAGGGCAACCAAAGCAAGCTACATCTGGTGAGATGGGATATCCTTAATAGACCACTCCAGCAAGGTGGGTTGCAGATACAGGATCTAGGATTAGCAAATCTGGCCCTCAGAGGAAAAATCATATGGCAATTGTATGAAGATAAAAATCATCCAGTCAGCAAGATCCTCTGGAAGAAATACCTTAAGGGAGGCTCCCTGAGAAACCTCTCAACAACTTCTACTCCAACAGGAACAACAATATGGAATTTAGTCAGAAGAAGTATCGACCATATTCAACAGCATTTATACAGAATTCTAGGCAATGGTTAGAGAACATTACTATGGGAGGATACCATTCAAGGGAATGCCCCATTGGCCACCCTAAACGCCTATAACAATCTAAAGATCTGGCTAGTGAAAAAGGGCCTCCTCCGGCTTGCAGACATATGCTCTTGGGACAACAAAGGGAATTGGGCAGGTTGGACTTTTCCAGGGGTTATTGACCCTCTGGAAACACAAAAAAGCTTGCTCTATGTAGCTCTCTCTAGCCTCACCCCTAGCCTCACCCCTGTCCATCATTCATCTAAAGATAAATGGGGGTGGGGAAAAACCATAACTTACACAGCAGCTCAAGGATTCTTCGTAGTACAAGCTACACATGCATCATTGCTGACACCAAAGCTCCAGAATTCAGTCTGGTCACCCTTTTGCCTTCCAAAAGTGAATTTCTTCACTTGGGTACTCATGCATAAAAAGGCACTAATAGAAGAAAATCTGAATAAGAGAGGTTTCCTCGGCCCCTTTAGATGCTGCTTATGCACTTCTGCTATCGAAACCTTTGACCACTTATTGGTTGACTGTGTTTTCAGACAAGAAGTCTTGGAGATGGTCCTCCACAGACTTAGTGTACCCACCTCCTCCAATATATCAGTCGTTTCTCTCTACACTGTTAGGATATTCCGACACATAGGAAATAGTTAAGTACAATTTGGTCTAGTATAGAGTTAGGTATAGAGTTAGGTAAAGTGTGTTTATTTACCTTGTACATTTTGTAACTTACAATCCGATGGTCACGATATGTAGTGATCCGACGGTTCATTCTCTCCTCGGTATTACCAACACTTGATCTGTGGCTTGACACCCGATTGGTCCATGATTTCTATTTAAAGCGCATGGAGGGTCATTTGTAGGGTAATCCGTGCATGAGAGAAGCTTATGTAAATTTTCATTCTTTTATTAATAAATTTCCTGAAGTGGCCGCATTGGCTTAGGCCATGGACTGTTTCCCTCTTTGAGGGTTTTAACCACGTCAAAAATACTGGTGTATTGATCTGTGATCTGGTTGTGAGCAGTGTCCTTTGGTGTTCTGTCTGAGGAACTTACCTTGTAAATTCCTACATGGTATCAGAGCTATTTGAGGGCCGCGTCCGTTGGTGATCCAAATCTGAAGTCGGTAGAACTGCATCCGACTGTCGTTTCCTAGATCTACTGTTTATGACTGCTTTCGGGCCAAGAGGACTGCTCTGTTGTGTTGGGAGCATCTGTTCCAGTGAGGAACCCCTTTCGTTTCATGCGAAAAGGTTTCCGGTAGCCCTAGCTGCGTCATTTTTAAGATCTGGAGGTATACAGTGTTTATTTGCAGTTTACAGTTATTTTCTCTATGTTTATTTCGGTTTCCAGTTTATTTAGCCTTTCTTATTACCGGATCTATAACTTTCATTTCTCCGTATGCTCTTTTCCCTGCGACTCTGTGCGATCCGGGCAAATCAAAAACAGAAAGGAAGGATTTTTCTCATGCGTATGCTCTTTTCTGCTATGCCTTAGTGTGATCTCGGAAAATCAGAAACATTGAGAAAAATATTTAGTTTTCGGCTAAAGCTAACTTTGAGCCACAAGGTTCATTTTTGAAAATATTTAGTTTTTTGGCTAAAGCTAACTTCGAGCCGTAAGGTTCGTTTTCTTTGCATGTCTGTGTTGGGTTTTGTGTTTTTTGTTTTGTAGGGAAAAAGAGCTTTCTTAAAGCAAGCACGCAACCCAAAGCATCTCCCCCCCCCCGTCTCTCTCTCTCTCAAATTTTTTGTATAGCTCAATTGGTTCAAAGCTATTTTAAGAGAGTAGAGGTCTTGGGTTCAAGTCTCCATTTTGTGGGGGCGGACTTTTTTATTTCCGCACATTCCCGCACTTCGTCAGCAACTTCATCAACTTTTTTCAAAAAGCCATAACGTCTTCATCCGGAAGCCATTTTCAGAGCCATTTTTTTTAAACCAGCCTAATTTTTCGAGATCTATCCATTGGAACACTTAGTCTCAGCATCTTTAGCTTCAGTTTCCGTTGAAATGGAAAGTCAATACCAAGTTACCCTTGACAGCACCAACTACTTCCAATGGTTGTCCTACATTGAGGATTTACTTAGAAGTAAAGGTCTCTACAGAATAGCCTCAGGCCAAGAAAAGAAACCAAAGGATGAAGATAAGGCTGCTAAATGGGAAAGTAGGCAAGATCAAGCACGTGGATTGATAGGGATGTCTATTTATCCAGATCTTAGATTCCATATTGAAGAACTTGATACTCTTGATGAAGCAATGAAACAAATCAATAAAGTTTTTGGGATTAAAAATGAACTTAGAGCCCATCAACTTGAAAATGAGTTGCTTACATTGGACCCTAATAATTTTTCTTGCATTGAAGATTTCTTGTCCAAGTTCAAGACCCTTAGATATCTCTTGGAAGGTGTTAAAGTTAAGAAAGAAGATAGTAACCTTATCTATTCCATTCTTACTAAGTTGGGACTAGCCTACTCTGTGTTTGTTTCCACCTTCCATTCTACAAGAGAAGCCTTCACTTCTCAAGGATCATACTACAAGTCCCCTTCCTTTGGCTCTTTTTGTGATTCTTTAATAAGAGAACAAGAAAAACTCTTACACCTTGGTCTTCTTAATCTTGGAAACTCTTCCAAGAAAGCGTTAGCCGCCCAACAGCAACCAAATTCAATGAATCCTAAGATGTCATATCCTAAAAAGAATGGTCCTAAACCAAACAAGGGTCCTAAGCAATCTTAGCCTCAAAATGAAAAATCATTTCAACAAAATGATAAGACAAATAAAAACAAATGGAAGAAAACTGATAAACATTCCAACTTTTGTAATCGAGATGGCCACTTAGAATCCAAATGCTTTAAGAAGATGGAAGCTTTGGAAGCAACGATGAACAAACATAACATCCATTTGGAGCAATCTTCAACTTCAACTTCATCTTCAGGAATGGCACTTTCTGCATGTGGTTGTCAAGCATCTCGGTCTGGCTATGCACTAAATGTATCTTCTTCTTCTCATTCTCATGAGTGGCTGATTGATTCTGGAGCTTCTTATCACATGGCCAAAACACAAAGCCATGTTTTCTTCTTTAAATGATTGTAACACCAAAAATATATATGTTGGTGATGAAAGATCTCTTAGTGTTGTAGGGACTAGAACTGTTCATCTAGACAATGGTCAGTTTAATGATGTATTATGTGTTCCAACCTTATCCTGCAATCTTCTATCTGTATATCAGATAACTCATTCAGGTGAAGGTAAAATCGTTGAATTTTGACCTCATGATGTTGTAATCAAAGACCTAAGAGATCCTAAAAAGATTTTAGCTACTGGCATTGCTGATGATTCTACAAGGTTGTATAAGTTTCACAACTTTGGGTCATCAAATCTTCCCTCAGTATTTGTTGCTCATAACGATGAAGTGAGCATACTTTGGCATGAGCGATTTGGTCACTTAAACTATCTCTCCCTTCAGCATCTATGTAAAGAAAATATGGTGACAGGTCTTCCTATGGTATCTTGCAGAGATGGTGTTTGTTCTGGATGTGTACTCGGAAAACATCATCGGGACAGTTTTGAAAAATGTGCCTCTTGGCATGCCTCAGCCCCTTTACAGCTTGTGCATAGTGATTTATGTGGTCCACTTCCAGTTGTGTCATTCTCTATCTGCAATTATTTCTTAACCTTCATTGATGATTTCTCCATACGCACTTGGGTATACTTCTTAAAACTCAAGAGTGAAGTATTTAACACATTTTTGGCCTTCAAGGCCTTTGTTGAAAAACAATCTGGACATCAAATTCTTAAGCTAAGATCTGATAATGGCGGAGAATATGTTAAAAACACATTCATCAACTATTGCACTGAGAATTGAATTCAAATGCAACATATTGTTCCATATAGTCCACAACAAAATGGTGTAGCTGAAAGGAAGAATCGCACCTTAAAGGAAATGGCTAATTGTATGCTACAATCTAAAGGACTTGGTCTTAGTTTTTGGGCAGAAGCAATTAACTGTGCAAATTACATAATAAATCACACTCCTACTAAGGCTTTAAAGAATATCACTCTAGAAGAAGCATGGAGCTCAATCAAACCAGATGTAAGTCACTTTCGTGTTTTTGGAAGTGAAGCGTGGGCCCATATTCCAGATGAAAAGCATAAAGCTTTAGAACCTAAGAGTGAAAAATGTACTTTTGCTGGATATTCTAAAGATGTTAAAGGCTATAGACTTATTCCATTTAAGTCCAAAAATGTTATCATTAGAAGAGATGTAAAATTTGATGAAAATATATCGGCCTGCGAGCCTAGTCTGGCGGATGTGCCACCTCTCCCTATCTCTTCTACTTTTGAAAACATTTCTTCTTCAGATGATGAAAGTGAGGATGACAATCCTCCCCCGCCATCTCAGGATCCTCCTTCAGCTCCTCAGCTTCCAAAATGGGTTCGTGCTACTCGAGATGCAGCAGGTGATCTTGTCGGTGATCCTACAGATCAGCGACGCACATGTTCTCAGTTTGACAGAGCCTCTTCTTTACTGGATCAAGCTCTAGTAAATTATGATCCTGACACCTTTGCAGAAGCTTCAGGCCATCCAGATTGGGAAGCAGCTATGAATGAAGAATATCATTCATTATTGGCAAATGATACATGCGATCTTGTTCCTCTACCAAAGGGACGAAAACTTGTTAGATGCAAATGGGTTTATAGAACCAAGTATGGACCAGATGGGAAAGTTGATAAACATAAAGCTCGTCTTGTTGCTAAATGTTTCTCACAGGTTGAAGGCATTGACTACACTGAAACCTTCTCCCCTGTTGCCAAAATGAACTCTATCCGCCTTGTTCTTTCCCTTGCTGCCTCGTTCAAATGGGAAGTCCATCAGATGGATGTTAAATCTGCCTTCTTGCATGGGAGTTTTCATGAAGAAATCTACATGGAACAACCCATTGGCTTCATAAAAACAGACTCCAGCCTTGTACGTCAGCTTAAGAAATCCCTTTATGGTCTCAAGCAAGCTCCTCGAGCTTGGTATGCCAAAATGGATAGCTTTCTTTTAGAATCTGGCTTTTCTAGGTGTCATTCTGATAATACTGTCTACACCAAGAAAGTGGGCAAGTCTCTTATCATTCTTGTTCTTTATGTTGATGATCTTATCCTTACCGGTAGTGATCCCAACCTTATCAACCATGTGAAGTCCAACCTTAAAAAGAAATTTGAAATGACAGACTTAGGACACTTACATTATTTTCTCGGTCTTCAAGTCTTGCAATCCAAGGAGGGTATTTCCCTTTCCCAGTCCAAGTATGCCTATGATATCCTACGCCATTTTCACATGGAAGACGGTAAGCCAGCCCCTTCTCCCTTCCAGTCTGGAGTCAAACTTTCAGTCACTTGTACTTCTCCTGAAGTTGATGCTACCTTATATCGTCAACTTGTACGAAAACTTCTGTATCTAACCCATACTCGACCTGATCTTTCGTTTGTCGTTGGCCTTGTTGCTCGGTTTATGCAAAAGCCACGTGAAAGTCATTGGAAAGCAGCTAAAAGAATACTTCGTTATGTTTGAGGTACAGTTCAGTTTGGAATTCATTACAGTTCTGAAGCATCTCCTCTATTGGTTGGTTTCACTGATTCCGATTGGGCTGGTGACCCTGATGATCGGAAGCCTACTGCCGGTTATGTGTTCACTCTTGGTTCAGGACCTATTACATGGGCTTGCAAGAAACAAGGTGACATTTCTCTTTCATTAGCAAAAGCAGAGTATCGTGGTGCCGTAGAAGCTAGTAAGGAAGCCTTGTGGCTTCGTCAGATCCTGTCAGAGTTCGGCTTTCAGCAGCAGCATCCGACTACACTTTGGTGTGATAATCAAAGTGCCATTTAACTATGCAAAGATCCAGTCCAACATCAGTGCAGCAAATACATTGAACTGCACATGCACTTCATCAGAAAGCTCATTCACGACCATGTTCTTGAAGTGCAATATTGTTCAACAGATGATCAAGTTGCAGACATCTTCACAAAGGCTCTCACAGAGGTGAAATTCACTAAACTTCGATTTATGGTTGGAGTTCAGGAAGTTGTCACTAAGGGGAGATAGGCTCTAGTGCCTCCTTCCTTCTCCTATTGTGTCATATTTGTAAATCCTTCAATCCTATCCCAAGTTGTTCTTAAGGGGGGATGTTAGGATATTCCGACACATAGGAAATAGTTAAGTACAACTTGGTCTAGTATAGAGTTAGGTATAGAGTTAGGTAAAGTGTGTTTCTTTACCTTGTACATTTTGTAACTTACAATCCGACGGTTACGATATGTAGTGATCCGACGGTTCATTCTCTCCTTGGTATTACTGACACTTGATCCGTGTCTTGACACCCGATTGGTTCATGATTTCTATTTAAAGCGCATGGAGGGTAATTTGTAGGGTAATCCATGCATGAGAGAAGGTTATGTAAATTTTCATTCTTTTATTAATAAATTGCGTGAAGTGGTCGCGTTGGCTCAGGCCGTGGACTGTTTCCCTCTTTGGGGGTTTTAACCACGTCAAAAATACTGGTGTATTGTTCTGCGATCTGGTTGTGAGCGGTGTCCTTTGGTGTTCTGTCTGAGGAACTTACCCTGTAAATTCCTACATACACCTCCTGGACAGAGAAAAGCCATGAGAAAAAACTAAAAACGTAGGCTGGAAAAACATTTGGCAAGCTATTCCAAAATGGCTTTGGTGGAAAGTGTAGTTGGCTCGAAATGAGTGCATCTTCAACAATAGGCTCCTGAATTCAGTAGAAGTGGTAGCCAAAGTAAAAGCTCTCTTGTTGGAAATAGTAAATAATTCAAATTCTACCTTTACTCTTACTGTAGAAGTCTCTGTGTGGCTAGGACCCTGCATGTCAAGAGAAAGGAAAGAATCAATCACCAAACCGATGAAAGCTCCTACTTGGCGCTTCTGTCTCACTGAAGGTGACTTTCTTACATGGTAGCAGGGGACCTAAAAAGCCACTATTTTCTTTTATGGAGTGTCCAAGGGGAATCCAGGCACTGTAGGATCAGGATGATTGATTCTTTCCCCAGATAGATCGAATAAAACCAGCTACAGTTAGGGCCTAGACATAAGCTTGAACAACCAAGCAGAGAGTTATAGCCTCTTAAAAGCTTGCTAGATTGTGAAGGAGTTAGGTTATAAAATAATCCAAATATTCAGAGATTCGAAGATACTAATTAATATCTTAAACTCCGAAGACTATTTTCGTAACCTAGCTTTAAACAAAACCTTGCAGAGAACTTGAAATGCATTGAAAGAATTCGACACAGTAGAATCATATCATATTCTACGAGATTTAGACAAGCAAGTATATTTTATGGAACTTGTCCTGACGATGAACCACACTGGTTGGTTCGAAACGCGTCACAAAAGATTGGTTATGTGATTTTGCCGAAGATTATCTATACAAAATAAATCTTGTCTACTGTCTCAAGGAAAACTTAGTATTAATGGAGGAACGTGCGCAATGCATCCTTTGCCTTAGACAATCTACAAAAGGAGATTGGCACTCATTGGCCCCACTATGGAAAAAGGAACAGCAACCAGAAGGAACAACACCAGAAGGAACAACAAGCAGAAGGAATAGGAGCAGAAGGAACAAAACTCAAAGGAACAACAGGTTGAAGGAACAACAACATAAGGAACAATGAGCAGATGAAGGAACAGTAGTAGAGGGAACAACATCCAGAAGGAACTACACCAAAAGGAACATCATTAGAAGGAACAACATAAGAATGAATAGCAAGCAAAAGGAGCAGCATCCGAAGGAACAGTAGGCCGAAGGAACAACAACATAAGGAACAACAAGCAGATGAAGGAACAGTAGCTGAGGGAACAACAACTAGAAGGAACAACAAGCAGAAGGAATAGCAGCAGAAGGAACAATTTCTGAAGGAACAACAGGCCGAAGGAACAGTAGCGGAAGGAACAATAAGTAGGATGAACATCAACAAAAGGAACAACAAACTTAAGGAACAACCTAATGAAAAACACAAGGAAAAGGCCATAGAATATGCTTTGCTAGAGACAATACGCAAGACAGAAAACATGAAAATCCAAAGAATCCGATGAATGTTAGAAGATAAGCATAGGAGAAGGGACTACGTCCTTAACTCATTCACATTGCTCTATTTTTAAAATCTGCTATCAATTGTAATAGGAGCATGCTCCACTTTTGGCAATAAATATACTAACCGTTCTTATTAAAAAAAAAAAAAAAAAAAATTGGGCTTGCATTGTTGTTGGGGCCAACTCCTCATTTACTTGTTGAAATTTTTGAAGGTGATTCTTTGGTTGCTTTAGTCTTTTAGAGATTGATGTTTGATCACTAATTTGGACCTTCTGATAAAGTGTGTTTCCATTGTTTTATGTAGAATAACTATTCACCTCTCATTTAGACCTTGTACTAAATGCAGGGTTGCTCTCCGTCCGCATGTATAGAGTGACTTCATTTTCGAAGTGACTCCTCATTTGGACATTTTTCTTAGTTTCCTTTCCTTTCCTTACTGCATTTTTCTAAATAGATGTAGAATAGTATTAAACTGATAAACGTAAGAAAATGTTAATCATCTTATTAATGGCTGAGGGAAAATTAAATTACACTGATAAATTTAAGAAATTTTAATCTTCATTAAGCTAAGTAAAACAATGCAAAATTAATAAACTTGTGGAAAAATGAATTTCCCTATGTATGCTCCTATTGTGTTGGCCTTCAGCACCAGAAATACATGGATCTTGGGTCATAAAGGTGGATCCGCCTACTCGATGTGCACCTACCCTTCCGTCCCTCCCTTTTGTGGGTGGGGTGCTCCTGGCCTAGGTCGCAGTTCCACCGCTGTTACTTTGAAAAAATTAGAATGCTCAAAGTATTTTTAAATAAGAATTGACAATAACTATTATATAAAAAACACTGAGCTAAAACTCAAGTTTAGATATATGATTTACATAAGCAAGTTAAAACTAGTGGACATGGTCGGAATGGAGTATGAATCAATGACCATCTAAAGAATTCTAGTTGTAAATATTTTGAACAAAATCCTATGATATCTACATTATTCCACTTGTGCATCTAGCAATACTGACTTAAAAAAATTGGAATTTACAAAGAATTAAATTGTTACAATAAACCTTGAGGAATTATTCCTCCACTTTGATTTCTATGTCTCCTAATTAACCATTAATGAAGGGGGACATACCCCTATTTTCTCTTCCACAAAAGTTTGCATTGACTTAGCCTTAAATCCATACTAACCATGTGATCAACCTTGGAGTTGTTTGAACTTAGAACTTGGAGATATATCTTCTTGGCAATAGATTGATAGAACCAATGAATCTTTTTGAGAAACTAACTTAAAATTTTATATGAGGGGACAAATCCCAAATATAAATGACGAATTATATTGAAGGAATCCCCAAAAACAATCATCTACTAATATTCCAAATTCACAATTTTCCTCAAACCATGATAGAATAAGGCATAAGATTCAACAATGTTGTTGGAAGTGTAACCTTAACCCCAATCATGCCTACATTCTTCTTCATTCTTAGTAAAAATAATTTTCATTGATTACGTAGTATAATTTAAAAAATTGATTATAGTTAGAAAAGACCACAAAAAAGAATATTAGAAAATTTCTCAAATAATCATATAGTCTTAACATTAAGGAGATTTAAATGTGATAATGATTAATTACACTTGAGCTCGATGCATGTTAATTAATCTCTTGCACAAAGCACCATTAAATTGCAACATATGCCTTTAAAAAGAAATATCCAGAGCCATTAAATTGTGGCATATACCTTCAAAATGAAATATATAGAGGTTAGTAGCTAAACGTTAAAGATGAGAAAGCATTTTTCTAGACTAGAATCCATTCAAACCACCATTTAGAAATTCAATACAAGCAATTATCAAAAAATGAATATTTTTACTGGTCATTAACTAGTAGGGGGTGTATTTTCAATTAATGAAAATATTTACAAATAATTATATGTCGAAGATGACAACTTGTATTTTTTTTAAACAATTTTACATTTATATATTTTTAACAAGAAATGAGAACAACCATTATAAAAAAGGACACTTACTTAAAGCTCAATTTAGAAACATGATTTACATAAGCAATTTAGAATTATGATTTACATAAGCACATTGAATTGAGTGGACATAGTTTTAATAGAGTATGTATCAATGACTACCTACAAAATTATGAACTTGAAGAATTTGAACAAAATGCTACAACATTTAGAGTATTCCACTTGTACATTGGCCAATATTAACCTAAGAAGAATGGAAATTTACAAAGCATCAAAATGTTACATTAAATCATGAGGAATTAATTTTCCTCTTTGATTTTGAGTATTTTTATTAACAATTAAGGGAGAGTGGAATACCCTTTTTTCCTTGCCTCCAAATTTTACCTTGATTTAGCCTTAAAACTAAATTTGCCATGTTATCCGCCTCGAATTTGTTTCATGTGACAACATTGAGATATTTATTCTTGGGGTTAGATTAATACAACTCATAACATGGAGTTATTTATTCTTGGGGATAGATTGATACAACTTATAAATACACTTGAAAATATGGCATAGCTTTGTAGACAAGGGAAGAGACCCTGAATATAAATATTGAATTATATTCAAGCAATCACCAAAAGGAAAAAGACCCTAAATATAAATATTGAATTATATTCAAGCAATCACCAAAAATAATCACCTTCTGAATTTCAAGATTTACAATTATCCTCAAACCCTGATTGAAAACATAAAGTTTAACAATGTTATTGAAAATATTACCCAAACCACAAGCATATGTATTTCATATCTTAAAAAAAAAAATGCTAACATCCTCCTAATTTGATATTTATATTGCAAATAGACATATTATCTACATACATACATACATACATACATATATATATATATATAATTTTTCAAAATAATAAATTTAATATATAAATATTAAGCAAAGAAAGTAAAGGCATTATAGGAGTTATTTGACAATTAGCGAGTCTGTATGTTCAATGTTTAGAAATGACCAGTGAATTATACATCTTAAAACTTCAATTTATACTAAATTTGACAATCGGCGAGTTTTTCTTTATGTTCAGTGTTCAGAAATGACCAATGTTATATAAAATTATTCATCTTACAACTTCAATCTACACCAAGAAGAGGCTTTGGTCAATGGTCCAACTACATGGTAGCAATTAAATTGTGGAACCATTAAAGTGATAAGATCTGTGAACTAGTTTAGTGTTGAAATGAAAAATACAGAAATTAAAAAATTAAAAAATAAGAGCCAAATCATGCAGTAGCAATGTTGTTGATATCGCAATATTGTTGTTGTTTTTATTTTGTACATTACTATTATTATTTGATTTTTATTTGTTTTGCATAAATGATATGGATTTAGGTGTAAAAATAATATTAAAATAAAACTAAAATTAATATTTAAATTATTAAAATTAAAATTAATAATCAAATTATCATATTTTTTATTTCAGAATTTTGTGATCTATATTATTATAAAATAATTTTTTCAAAATATTCAAACTTTATTATATATTTTTTCCCCAGGAAAAATTGTAATATTTCATTTATACTCGAAAAATTACATATAGTAGACCCTAATAGCATATGCAGTGTTGGCTTGTAACCATGTCTGTGTAATAAATACATCCATTTGTCACCATGACTATACAAAAATGGTGCTAAGTTCTGATCTCATACCATGCAAGGTAGTAGCATAATATAGTCTATAAAACATAACTGAAATAATTACAATGACATTCACCACACAGGGAGAGAGAAAAACTAAGAGTCTGTAGATAGAAACTGCAATGATATATACAATGGATAGGATCAAAATATTGTATGAAAAAAAAATCCAGAAAAGACTAGGGACTAATTTCCGTGTCATATGCCTGATCTATGTATGGACAATGATAATACTGGTACTGTTCAGCTCCATTCTACTCCTGTAAAAACCACTGTCCTCTGGGTAGTAGCGAGGCCTCCATGGAAAGCCTATTAGTGCTTTGCTTATATTCCCTATAGATGTGATGACACGAGATTCTACTAAAATGAGATTTGAACAAAATCATTTCATCCAGTATATGTCTAAGAGTGTGTGTGTGGCCAGAAGAGACATTATTGAACCAGTTTATAATGATTTTTGAGTCGCCATATATCTTCAGATTTATGCAATCATGTCCCAGGGAAAAATGCAATAAATGACGGAGGGTGATAAGTTCAGCAAAGTTGTTATCTCCACCTCCAAGTCCCAGCTCGACATTGTATTTATGATGTTCATTTAGATGCAGAGTAAATCCCCTCCCTCCCCCATAGCTTTGGTCCTGTGTAGCCCTATCAAAATATGCCTAGGGGATGGATTTATCAATAGGAGCGGGGGCGATAGGGCGGCGAGGAGTGGGTGATTTGATATTAGGTAGTTCATGATAGGTAGATATTATCTTGGCAGCCATGACAGGGCAATTGCAGCCCCTTCATCAAAAATGATTTTGTTCCTTGTCAGCCAAATGAACCAACAAAAAAGAAAAGGAAGGCTGAACAATCAAACTTCATTTTATATATATATATATATATATATATATATATATTTCATGAATATTTATAAATTCATAAAATAATTATAAATGTTAAAATTAAATTTTATAAATAATTTCTAAAATTATATATATGGATTATTTCATTTTATTTATAATAATATAAATAATTTAAATTACTTATTACTTAAAATAATAAATTTAATATATTAAAATATTTAATATTATATATTCATTATTAAACATTAAATTATTATATATTATTGTATATAATATTCAGTTTCAACAAAATAAATAAATGTATATATGTAAATGAAGACCATGGGGATTAATCTATTTCCAGTGGCTAAATAGTCTTCGTAGTGACCGCTGAGCCGGATTATTTTGATAGGGAGGATTTAAAACTAAATCTAACATTGGAAAAGCACAAAAAAATTTCAACTTTTTTCAATGTCGATAAACAAATGGCCATCATGGCAACGGCATAATAATATATACCGAGCCTTCAGTGATCTCAAGTCGTAATTCTTATACTTTGTATAAATAAGTATACACTATGGATTTCCAAAAAGCTTCACGAGCGAACACATCACCTACAAGACAGAGAGTAGTGGTAATTGAAGGGCTGTGAACCATATATCCGTTTTTTCCATTTTTACAAAGTGGATCCACTCTGTGAACTCCCATTATAATAATAAGATTCCGAGGAATCCTTTTTCAGTATGAAAAAAGCTTGATAGTATTATAAATCATTGATTCTAAAACACAATATAGTAGGATAGAGAGCCAATACTTGTAGCTCGATAAACAATCTATGTTGCAAAGATACGGGGTATAAAACAATGCTCTAGAAACCATATCATCACTAGATTCTAGGGATAGGAGACAAAACCCACAACCGGCTATACTTGCAATAACTGAGAAACATGTGCTTTTAGAAGAAAAATCTGAATAATAGGTTCATGAAACATACCAGGGCCTGTAGTATGATCACTATGTACCCAGAAGAGAGAAATCCTAGATTTGATGTGTTTCATTCCCCACTGTTATGTTCATATTCCATTTTTCAATCTGTGTATGGAGCCCTTTCTTTGAAAGATCATCTGCAAGTATATTCTGGGATCTGTCATCATGGTTAATGGAGGAATCCTTTGTAGTTTTCGAAAGAGAAGCGATTTTGTTCATCCAACTAGAGAAATTGTGATTTTTTATGGAAATCTTACCGTTAACATGGTCTATTGAGTCTGGAGTCTCCATCGATCTGCAAGGAATGTATATTTAGGAATTTATAGAACAGAAGTAGTCCTGATAAAGCCATAGCTTCCGCTTTGTTATTTGTTCCTTCTCCCCCATTCCAATAGATAGAAAAACGGTGATCCTCCTTTATACTTATGAAGACTCCACAAGCACATATTCTATTTTGAGTAGCCCCATCAAAATGAACCCTAGGAAAACTCCTCCAGAAAGCTAATATTTCCTTTGAATTTTCATTTTTCTGCTGAGGGATGGGGGCTGGAAATGCATTGTACTGAGAATTGATAAGTTCAAAAATAGTTTTAAAACTATCCTTTCTATCTTGAAATAAAACCTTATTTCTCTATTTCCAGATTGACCAAAAGACTAATAGAGGGATAGGTCTCCAAATCGCTTTCTGTTTACTCCACCAAACAAATGTTTCTTTATTGTAGAATGAGTAATATAATTGAAGCCAAAATAAGAGGCCATATTTTTCCAGAGCTTCTCGGAATGAACACATTTTAAGAAAATGTGTAAATTGTGTTCTTCCTCATATTTGCAAATTAAGCAGATAGCAGGGCCATACCAGTTCCTCTTTTGCAGATTGTCCAAGGTAAAATTTTTATTTTGAAAAACAAGCCATGAGAATATGATAATCTTATAGGGACACCGAGATTTCCAAAAGGTTAAAGGGAAGATGTTTTCAGAAAATGGAATATGGACCTCTAGAAGAGATAGATATATGTCTTTTACATAAACATTCATCATCCCTCCCCCTTCTAGGTAATACCATCCTCAACTTCAGATCTACATATCCCCATGTTTTTCATTATCCAAACAATCTGATTCCACTGTAGGGCTAATAAACCATTAAGGCCCAGCGCAGAGGCATTTTTTCAGATGGGTAGAGTACCCAGCCATTCATCTATAACCTGTGCCCACTTAAAAATTCCCTTTTGGTGGAGAAAATGTAATACTGTGGAGAAAAAGATATATCTTCTTCTCCGCCCACAATGGCATCAAGACCAATAATTATATTGTTCCCTATCTGAAAGCTCCACACTAGGTTTTTGAGAAACCACTTTTCTATCTTATGGAAGCTTCTCCATATGGTAGATCCCTGGGTAGATCCTATCGATCTTTTCCTTTACCAATAAGTAATATCTCTATTTCCCATGTATTTCACTCTGATGGACTTACTTGATATATTGTACTCTAAAACAACTCTCCATAAAGATTTACACAGCAAAGCTAGACCAAATTTTCGTAGATCCATGATACCCCATCCCCTTATCTTCTTTGGAAGGGTAAGGTTTGATAGTTTAAAGAGGTGAAATTTCCTTTTTTCCTTATTTCCCCCTTATATAAAATTTGCTAGATTGTGGATAACACTTGCCGGTATATAAAATAAATGGGCCCAATATACGCTAGCTGGGCGAACACAAATTGAGTTAAAATCATCCTTCCGGCCACTGAAAGGCATTTATATTCCCATCCTTCTATTCTCATAGAGTACCTGTTGTGGATCCACGTCCAGTCAACACCTCTATAGCCCAAAGGCTTCAGATGATGCCCCAAGTATTTGATGCCCTCTTTTAGTGGTTTCACTTGTATATTGTAGAGCAAGACAAGATAATGTATTATTTCCATATTTACATCCCCATGATGAAAGGAAGATTTTTCATCATTTATAAGAAGCCCTGTAGCTCTTTGAAAATTTCCCACAGACTGTTCCAGGAATGCCGCCATACCATTGCAAAAATCAAAATGTCATCCACAAATAAGTTATGAGAAAAATAGTTTCCCCTAATAATTTTTAGTGGACGACATCTACCCTCCCCGAGAGCTCTTTTTATATTAAAAGAAATCCTTACTAAACACATTGTACATTAATGATTTTTAGTGGGCGACATCTACCCTCCCTAAGAGCTCTTTTTATATTAAAGGAAATCCTTACTAAACACATTGTACGTGAACTGTGAATCTGAAAAAAAACACCGATAAACTTTGTGGTTATGTAGAACAAATTTCGAAGAAATATTATATCTTGTTTTAGGATAAATTTTATATCTGCTAAATATCATATTAAATTTTATTTCTGCTAAATATCATATTTTTTTTTCTCGTTAATACTATGCTATGCTATTATTTACATTAAAAGAAAAACAGTTACAGCCATGCTATCATATGCCAGAGGCCGGGGATGGCCCCTGGACTTACAGTACTCAAAAATCCACCCATACAGGGTCCATGCCACAGGATTGAATACCCACGCAGGGGCCTTAACATAAAACTAAATCGCCCGCGCAGGGGCAGCTTCCTTGAGACCAGACACCCACGCAGGGGAACTGCCACAGAGATAGAGAGCCCACGCAGGGGCTTTGAACTGTTGAAGAGCAATGAGGGCAGAGTTGTCATTCCACTCAGGGGCGTGGAAGAGAAAAGGAGAATATTCATCACATTCCCTCGCAAAACAGAGACTTGCAAAACAAGGCTTGGAGACGCAATGAACACTATAATTCGCATACAAAACAGGGACGTTCAGAACATACCGGCTGCCATAGCGGCTTACATGACAATTCAAGGCAAAACCAGAGCATCGAATGTGATGAAGAGACTGAGCGAGCGGACGACTAATCGTCTGGCTCCTCTTCATATATCCAGCACGAACCTTCCGGGGGGGGGGGGGGGGGGGGCCAATCAACCTTGGCTTTCCCTGACGAAGGCGCCTCCTGAGTCGCTGGAGGGTCGAGGTCTGGCTTGGAGCGATCTTCTGGCATTCCTTCAGCAGCCCGGGAGCTCTCAGCCTGATGAAGCTGTGGGCGGGGCTGCTCCCCGACCTCCTCCACCGGTTCTTCCAAAAACAGGACAGAGACATGGGCATTAATACGCGAATTGGCCGGGGAGCTGTTAAAGGAGAAAACCGCTGTGCCAAACCCAGGAAGAGGATTAGAGCCCGCCTCAGGATTGCCAAAATCCATGAACTGGCTCGCTTGCAGGGGATTTGCTTCTTCAACTCGATGACATAAACAACGACAACAGCGAGAAGAGGCATAATCGACTGAGGGGCGAGAAGTGCCACCTCTGCCAGAGCCTCGACGGCTGATAAGGCGCTGTCGGGGCTTGACCATGGTGGCGCTGGAAACCGGAGAGCACAACAGAGCAGGATGAACAGAAACGCACCCGTCGCCCACTCTTGCAGTCTTGCTCCCAACTTCAATTGCAGAGGGAGCGCCTTGAGCCAGACCTCTGGGCGCTGATAACCATAATCCCAATTCCACACACTGTAAACAATCCAATGCACAACATTCCTTACCTTCATCATACTTATGCTTCTCTGCGTTGCCTCGACCCTCGCGGACCATAACTGCACACATAAATCGTAGCTGTAATCCGGACCAGGCAATAAATCGCCGTCCCTTCTCTCCTCAGCACCCACGCTTGCAATCCCTGACGGCAGATTGCAGTGAATGCCCCTCTTAAACTTGGTACCGCCCATGGTTACCAGGTGTCAGTCCCATCTCCGCGCTCGTGGCACCCGCATCCGGGGAAGCAGCCTCTTTTTGGATTAGCTTGTCTAAATCCTGAGCCTTTGAAGTGTCTGATATGATGGCCGTGGTGCCTGTGAGAAGATAGTGATCGTTGTCTGCACCTACGTTAGCTATGAAGTCAGCAACCTTGTTGCCTTCTCTTTTTGTATGAGTGAAGGTGATAGCCCTGTTGCTGCGGAGAACTTGTTCAATGGCTTCTAGCCTGGCCTGCTAAATATCATATTAAGTAGTCAGCCAATGATTAATTAATTTACTGCAATTTTATGATTCTATTAAATATCACGTTATTTTTATTAAAATTGTAATAAATCAATAGGAAAAGCAAGAAAGCTTATAAATAAATAACACCACTAAGATTTCATCAAGAATAACATGACTTAATTGTCTTATATGTTTAAATTTTTAAATATTTTTCATTATACTTGTGTTTTGTTATTTAAATTATATATTTAATATATAAATAGATTAGGTAACATTTACACTTGTACATTAACATAATGAAGCATCTTTTGAACTTTTGACGTAAATTATCGAATATGTGAACCATCTTGAACATGCTCTCAATAGAATGAAGCATCCTTCTATGTAAATTAGCAAATTTGTGAACCATCTTGAAAATGCTCTGGATATAATTTTAGTCAGAGCATTACTGCTTTTTCCAAGTGATTAGGAAGCTTCCACATGAACATGCTCTCAATAGAATGAAGCATCCTTTCATGTAAATTAGCAAATCTGTGAACCATCTTGAAGATGCTCTGGATATAACTGTAGTCAGAGCGTTACTGCTTTTTCCAAGTGATTAGGAAGCTTCCACATGAACAAGAAGTTTAAAAAAATACATGGACTTTCCCTATGCCTTTTTTTAAAGGAAGTATTTTACATTGATAAGTTATTTTAAAATATAAAAAACTCAAGCATCGTTGAAATATATCATATTAGTGAGTTTTACTTGTAATGTGGAAAATACCACCTAAATTAAAAACCCTTATAGCTACCATTTATTCCCCGTCAGATTATACAGCAACATAATTCCCCGTGACAACTTGATGTAACAAGTTTGGTCTTCTTGAGATTCATGACAAGTTTGTAACTAATAAAATATGAATATTATATTTCTACTTATGGCATGTCTGTGTTCGTTGAGGGAACATTTTGATTAATCCTTTGATCTTTCTTCTGGTGACCCTTCCGTGCTTCATGCCAAATTGAACTTTTTTTGTGATTGATATCTGACCTTTAATTTGGGCTACCATTATTGTTAGGGCCGGCTCCTCGTTTACTTGTTGAAATGGTTGAAAGTGATTCTTTTGTTGCTTTCGTCTTTTAGAGATTGATGTTTGATCGCTCATTTGGACCTTCTGATCATGTGCGTTTCCACTGTTTTATGCAGAATGCAGGGTTGCTCTCCGTCCGCATGTATAGAGCGACTTCATGTTCAAAGCGACTCGTCATTTGGACGTTTTTGTCGGTTTCCTTTCCTTTCCTTACTGCATTTTTCTAAATAGAGGTAAAATAATATTAAAGTGATAAACGTAGGAAAATGTTAATCTTCTTATTAATGGCTGAAGCAAAATAAAATTACACTGATAAATTTAAGAAATTTTAATCTTGGGTCGTAAAGCTGGGTCCGCCTAATCGGTGTGCACCAACCCTTCCGTCCCTCCCTTTCGTGGGTGCGGTGCTCTTGGCCTTGGTCGCGGTTCCAGCGCTGTTACTTTGCAAAAATTAGAATGCTGAAAGCATTTTTCTTATAGGGCAAAAAAAAGATGAGTTTATATTAAATTATTTTAAAGTCATTAAGATAGGTTAAGAGATTATGTTTATAAAATGTAAAGAAACGAAATTATGTTTATAAAATGTAGAAAACCATGTTAATGGCCACATATCTTAGAACTATATATCAAGAGTGAAATCTACTGCTCAAAGAACCACAGACAAGTTATTTAATATGGCTTAGTTTTTCTAGTAAAGACAAGAAGCACATTATTCCGTGTAACTTTACTTTATTCCAAGAATAATGACTCCACTTAAATTTACCTATCAAAACTAATAATAAATACTCTAGTATTGGTTTTGAAAATTAAATTCTAATAAAGTTTTGCATTATTAATTTCTTTAAATTTTAAAGAACAATTTAGTTTTAAAAAAATCACTATTAAGCAACCTAGATTATATTGGTAAAGGTTGTGTTCATTAAATATCTAGCGTTCCGCTTTTCATTATAATTTTAATAATAATATTTAATCATAATTAATTAATTAAATAATATTAATAAAAAATAAAAAATAAAAATTTATTTTAAAAAATTAATATATTTGAAAATATTGTATTTTTTTTTTTTTCTCTGCAAAACTAACTAACTATTTTATTATGTACAGGTGAGCATTACATTCAGAAAAACATGCTGCCCAGAGCCGACTGTGGCTTCCTGGGTTGCTTTACATGACTCAAAATTCGCCCTCGCAGGGGCAGCACCTCCAAACTGTACCAAAACATATAACAAAGAGCTGTTCCCAGATAATAACCAAACAACCCGCGCAGGGGCATCCAACAAAAAGACATATAACCGACTTTGCCAGAATTACTACCCAGACTACAGACGACTTGAACATGAACACTATCTGAAAATATACAAACACAGATAATTAGCAAACTCCCAAAACCAACCACAACCCCGAACCCATACCAGACCTGAGGCAGAGCAGTGTTTGCCAGATAACGCTTCCGAGACTTAATCTTCAGGCTTTTCTTCAATGATTCTGCACCAGCCTTGCCCCTCAGGGATGCCCGCCATGGGATCCTGCGCGGTGGACGGCAGCTCCTGCTCTTGCAATTGAGTAGGGGCTTGCTGCAGCTCCGTCTCTGAGTTGCCCTCTGCAGTTGAGGGCGGCACCATTGGGCTTTTCTCCCTCTTGCTCTCTGGAGGTGCCTCAGCTGAGACAGAGTGGGTGCCTTCTTCGTTCTCCTCCGGTATCTTTGTGAACATGATTGAGATATGAGCGTTGATGCCGGCATTCTCCCTCGAACTGCCCAAGGTGAAAATGACAGAACCAAATGCTGGAAGCATGGGCCCTCCGTCGATGGAGCCACCGGCCTCCAAGAACTGACTGGCTGGAATTGGTGTAGCTCCCGCCCTTCTGTAGCAATAGCAGCAACAGCAATGATGGTGGACATCTGCTGCAGGGGGACGCGAGGGCTCTCCACGCCCAGTACCTCTCCTACACGGCTGCCTTTCCCGCAGTCGCACCATGGCGTCGGCTGCTCCCCAATTCGTTTTGCTGCGGTCTCTCCTTGTTGAGCGCTGGCCCCAAATTGGTTTGAGGCCAAACTCAACTGCACAATAACTAAGCCCAGGATAAACAATCCAGACGCAATCCTTGCCTGAGTAAATGCCTTCCTCCTTAGCATCAAAATCGCCACACTTTCCTTCCCAACTCCACGTCGCTGGTTCGGCGTTCTGAGCCCAGAAAATCGACATTCCTTCCCTCTTAAGCCAGCTGACATTCCCTCGGGCTTTGTCCGCATTGAATACCTTCTGCAGGTTCTCCATTACTCCCTACGCTCGCATTCAAGACCGCGCAGTGCGTATCCTGGGTTGGCTTCTCGGCGGCGAGGTGCCTTAATGAGCCTTGATCCTCACGTGGCGTCACATGCAGGGCATGTGGCTCCCCATGTCCTAGCTTGATGACACCCGCATCCGGGGAAAATATTGTATTTATTATATACTTAGTCTTATTTTTTTTATTTTAATAAACATAAAAATATTCATAAATAATTAAATATAAAGCTATAATAAAATAAAAAATAATTATAATTAAAAAAAAAAAAAAATTTAAAAAATTTTAAAATTAAAAAAAGAATATTAAATATTTAATTGGGAAAAAAGAATGGGAATATCAATTATTTCATTTTAGTTAGTTCGTAGCTTTTATGTTGGGAAAATAATCCAAATGGAGTTAACTTATATTATGGTAAAATTTGGGCTAATTTTTTTTAAATTAAATGCCTCTTATATAACTTATTGCCTTAATTCAAGTTTAATGGGCATACACTATATTTGTGATGGTCGAATCCTTTAAATTAACTGCCCTATTATATAACCCACTTACTTTATATAATTGTAATATAAATCATATTTAACAAAAAATAAAGGTATTGTTTGCCTATAGATCTTGCCTCATCTTGCCTCAAGATATTTGATATGCCCGGTAAAATAGTCAAACTAATGTCTTAGTTGCTAATGAAATTCGCATGCATACAATCAAGGAGGGCAATCTATACCATCGCATATTGATATTGATTGTAGAACACTCACGCAACTAGAAACCTTACACGTATCTAAATGTCCCACTTTAACTCCTTTTTCTAAACCCCTACAAATAAGCACAAAAAAGTAAAGACAAGGTTTTTTTCCACATAAAGAAAGCTCGCATGTACCCTATATTGATACGATAAACCATCCATATTTATCAGATATAGAATTATGAAAATTGAGAAGGAAGCCAATTTACATTCATAGCATAATAAAATACATAAGGATTTATACCTTAGTCATAACATGTGCTCTCATCTAATCCCCTAGTTCTCCTTTTCCCTAGAATTGCAAAGAAAATGGGTTCATTTCACATGTAAAAGAACGGTATCTAACAATATTTCACTAGCACTAGTTAACTAAATGTCACTCGTTCATCCCCTGAAGATTGATACCTTGTTTTAGTTAACTAAATGTCACTCGTTCATCCCCTGAAGATTGATACCTTGTTTTTGTTCACATGTTTTGTTCATTAACTCTGTGGGGCATGTGTGCAAACTTGGTAATACACGGGATAAGCGTCATTGCCACATGCAACTTGGTGAACATTTCCATTTTACACTCAATAGTAAGATTTGTTCAATTACAAGATAGTGGTGATGGCTGACATATTCCCTCAGGTTATGTAGTTTCCATGGGGGTGTGAATAAGTTTTGCAAATAGGAAGAGAATATTATATATAATTTTGGGATAAATTTTATATGTGGTAAATATTATATTATATAATAAGTCAGTGATTAATTTATTATAATTTTATTTTTTTATAAATATCAAATTATTTTTATATAATGGATAAGAAAAAAGTCATTAAATTAATAATAAAATTATAAGAAAAATATAGATTATAAAGAAACAACAACACCAAGATTTGAAAAAATAACATATTCTCCTGTTTTATATTTTTTTATTTTTAAATTTTTTCAACAGCATTAAATTTTTTTAATTAGGTAACAGTGACACTTATACATATATTTTCATGTAAATTAGCAAATGTATGAACCATCTTGAACGTGCTCTCAATAAAACGAAGCATATTTTCATGTAAATTAGCAAATGTGTGAACCATCTTCAAGATGCTCTTAAAATAATACTAATCAGAGCGTTACCACTTTTTCCAAGAGACTAGGAAGCTTCCACAAGAAAAAGAAGTTTAGAAAAATAACATGGAGTTTCCCTGGGATTTTTTTAAATAACGTATTTAACGGTGACAACTTTTTTGAAATATAGAAAATTAAGCTTGCTGAAATATCTCATATTAGTGACTTTTACTTGTAATGCGGAAATGAACAAAAACAAACAAAAAACTTTATGATTACCATTTGTTCCGGGCAACATTATACAGCGACATAAGTTCCCTTGAGAACTTGATGTAACAAGCTTGGTCTATTCATGGCAAGTTTGTAACTAATAAAATATGAATATTACGTTTCTACATAAAGAAAGTCAGTATTAATCCTTTGATCATTCTTCTGGTGATCCTTCCGTGCTTCAATGTAAATTGAATTTCTCTTGTGATTGATACCTGACCTTTAATTTGTGCTTCCACTAAAGTTAGGGCCGGCCCCTCGCTTACTTGTTGAAAGTGATTCTTTTGTCGCTTCAGTCTTTTAAAGATTGATGTTGGATCGCTCATTTGGACCTTCTGATAAAGTGCGTTTCCACTGTTTTAAGGAGAATAACTATCGACCTCTCATTTTGACCTTATACTAAAGGCAGGATTGCTCTCCGTCCGCATGCCGCGAATGACTTTATGTTGAAATCGACTCCTCATTTGGACGTTACATAAGAGTTAGATCGGGCTCTTTCCGTTTTTGTCGGTTTCTATTCCTTTCCTTATTGCATTTTTCTAAACAGAAGTAACACAATATTAAACTGATAAACTTAAGAAAACGTTAATCTCCTTATTAATGAATGAAAATGTGCACCCACCCTCTAGTCCCTTTTGTGGGCAGCTGGCCTGGGTCGCGGTTCCAGCGCTGTTACTTCGAAAAAATTAGAGTGCTCAAAGCATTTTTGTTATAGGAAAAGAAAGTAGATGAATTTATATTAAATCATTTAAAGCTGTTTTAAGATGGTTTTAGACATTGTTTTTGTAGAATGTAAAGAAATGTGTTGATGGAGACAAATCTTAGAGGCATATGGTAATAGGCAAGTTATTTAATATCGATTAGCTAGTAAAGACAACAAGCACATTATTCCATGTGACCCTTTTTTTTCGATAAAAATAATGAATCAACTTAAATTTACATACTAAAACTAATAATAAATACTCTAGCACTCGTTTTCAAAATTAAATGTTAATAATGTTTTGCATTACTCACATAAATTAGTTCTAAAAAATCCATTATTAAGCAATCTAGATTATATGGGTAAAAGTGTTTATTAAATATTTAATACTTCTCTTTTTTTTTTAATTCTAATAATATTTGGAAATATTATATTTATTAAATATTTGGTATTGTGTTTTTCATTTTAATAAAGATAACAGTATTTATAAATAATTAAATATAAAACTATAATGAAAATAAAAATTCAATTATAATTTAAAAATTAAAAAAAATAAATTATTTGTCTATTCAACTTAAGGTGAATGATGATTGGTTGATTCTTATTTTTATTTATTTTTAATTCATGATTGAGATTGATTGTCAAGGGAATATGCTCCGCATGTGCTTAGATTCTCAAGGGAATATGCTCCACATATGCTTAGTCTGAATGGTTATCAAGGGTTGTAATGTGTCACGGAGTTTGTTAGGTTGCATTGAGTTTTAATAAATTAAAAAAATAGATTGGTGTGAGATCCAACCCACTAATTTCTTAGGGATTTGAGATTATTCCAATTTTAATATTTTCCTCCATGATAAGTTCCTCATTATTATTTATAACATTCATTTTTATATAAGAAAATTTTATTTAGCAAAATGATCTATTACTTTTAATAAATTAAAAAAATTAGATTTAGATTCGTGGCTCCGAGCCCACCAATTTTTTAGGGATTTGAGATTATTCCAATTCTAATAGGTTTCTCCATGATAACTTCATCATTATCATTTATAATATTCATTTATATGAACAAAATTTATTTAGCAAAATGGTCCATTTTACATAAGATGTGTAATTTTTTTTTTATCAAGTTAAAGTTGACCCATAACCTTTTTATACGAGGTTAATCAGGGAAATGTATGCATTAGTAAAACATTTTTTTTTTTTGTAAGCTAAGGAGAGACCTTCTTTTTCTATTATCGCAAATTGAAATCACTACATGCTTGTGGTGATCTCAACCCGCCCGAGGGGAAACCGGGTTTCTTGACCACCTTATGTTTTTAATAGCCAGCCAAAAATAACAGGTTCTCATTCTGTCTTTCCATGCTTTATACACATCAACCTTATAGTTACTAAAACTGTTTTTTGTCTTCATATTAAAATAACAAAAGTCCTACAGATAACTAACTATCACTAGAGAGAGACATTATAGAAACCTCTAATTATCATGCTTTCTCTACTGGTTCGCTGTGCCTGCCTGTTACTCCTTCTCCTTCTTGTCATTAGTAAAACATTTTTAGTATTGCAATAAGTTTTTTTAATTATATTTATTAAGCCTTTCTCTATATCAACTACATTAATATTTTTAATATAATTATACTAATAAATATTTAATTTAGGAAAAAAATCAACACATCAATTACTTTATCACAATTCCTTTTTAGCTTTTAATATGGTCAAATAATCGAATGCACCTCGTTTATGTTATGGTCAAATTTATACTGAAAAAAATCTTAAATCAAATGCCCTAATATATAACTAACCGACTTCATTAAATGTTAATGTAAGTCATATTTAACATGATGATTATGATAAATATTAAAATATCTTTATTTTTAATTAATTTCAATAAAAATATTTAATAATTTAAAAGAAATTGATATTTTATAAAATCTAAATTTATGACCTATTTAATTTATTTTCTTATGAAACTTTATAATAATATAAATATTAAAAAAATTATATATAATTTTTTTTCAATTTAATCTATTAATTTTATAATTTTAATATATTTAATAGTGAAATATTTATTTCATTATAAATTTAACATAAAATCCAAAAAGGTAAATATTACTAATTTTTATTTCCCCATTAAAAGATAAAATAAAAATGAAAATATTAATATTTTCATAATATTAATTTTAAAATAAAAATGAAAATATTAATATTTTTGTAATATTAATTTTAAATATTTTAAGTTGAAATTTTTATTTCCTTAAAAGACCACAATAAAAACTAAACATCTCATGTTAATGTCATATCTCATGACAATGTCATAATAGGACCTCAGGAGATCCAAAAATTGACTCTTCCTAAAAAGAAGAGGGTTAACTAAGTACTAGGTGATCTAAAGTTAAACAAAGCAAGCCACACAAGTTGCACAAAATAGCTTTGCAGTAAAGAGTGAAAAAAATAGGGAACAAAAAACATACACATGATAAGTAACTAGACAGAAGGATAGAAATCATAAATTCCAACCTACATCGGCTAGTAAAGCCCTCAAATATTTTCTTCACTAAAGGAGGGGAATACCAAGATGTTATTTGATTTCCTCCATCCTCTAATCTAAGTCTATCAAATGCCAATGTATATGCTAAATGGAGTGTAGGATATCTACTAGCTGCTCATTTCTATCTTAGAGTGTATGACCCATAAGGAATATGATCTTCCAATGAAGATCCATTTTTTGCATATATTGGTTGAAATGACCTCTTCTGTGAGTTGTGTTTGGAATCCAATCTTCCCATTAAGTGAGAACCTTTATGTTATAGAGAGGGTGTCTATGCATAGAAGCTTCTCATTCACCATGTGTAAGAACGCATTTAATATGACCTAACGTAAGTTCACGGTAATGTGATGCAAAGTCCTCCTACTAGTGGTTCATGCAAGTGTCACCCTTGCGAGCTTTCTCATGGTAGTATGTTGCACCCCTCCACACTCATGCCCAGTGACGAGGCATGGGGAATAAGATGGGTGAATAGAAAAGGTCAATGAAAGACTAAGGAGGATCAAGTAAGAAAAGGCAATGGGGGAAGATACATATTAGACAAGAGTTATACCTAGTAAAATCATAGTTATAGGAATCTCCTAATAGGAATTGTAGGAAGGTTCACATAAGAGAAAGGAACGTAAATCAATCACAAGCAAAGATAGCGGCCACAATAAGGCACTAAAAAGGAAACTCAATGCAAGAACATGTGGAAAGAAGACCATGAACTAGAAAATCCAGACAAAGGAAAAGAATCTTAGCACGACTGTGGCGATTGGAGCCCTCAAACTAGGTGTTGTCGTAGGGTGCAAGGAATGAATACTAGAGCCAACCAGGGTAGATCCAAGAGGGGAGAGAAGAAAATATTGAAAGATATAAGGAGAGTGGAAGAAAATTAAAGTCTCGCGCTTCTTAGCTCACTATGTATTGACTAACCTAAAAATGTCCTTGAAACACAAAAGGAAACAACAATTGGAGAGTCAGATATCAATGCCAATTCTGAATTGATGCAATAAGGTAAGAATGGAAGAAGCTTATCCTAGAAGAGTGAACTCCAACATTGGAGATAGGTTGCAGTTTATGGAATTTGTGACATGGTGAGGTGAGTTATCCTAACATCTTGAGTATTTCTCAACCACTATTCTTTCCAAGATTGTCCAAATTTGCAAAGCCTTCTCAACCAAAATTAATTCTAGTGAATGTTGCAATATAACTAGCATGGTTAAAAACTTTATGAACATTACCACCCCATGTCTAAGACTCTAGTTTTTGCATGGACTAGATTTTAAGAAACTCAATACCGCTACCATAATATGCATGTTAATATTGGTTGTAAAGGCCTCCCTCCTATCTTAGAACATTTCCACTAAATCATTCACATGGTAATGCTACCACATCAACTATTCCATTTGTGAGGTGGGACAACAATAGCACCACCCGTGGGACAACAATAGCACCACCCCACTCGACCCCTTACTCCCCCACCCCCCATTTCCTCTTGATAAGTCACCACATTCCAGTCTGAGAAGTCCTTCTATGCTAGCTACTAGCAAGCTTCCTTTAGTAGAGATTATGGCATAAGATTCCAAGTGATGATAGAGATGGAGATGACTATAAAAACCCATAATTTTCTAACATATTAGCTATCTTATTCATTGTCTGTGAAGCATGCATTGGAATCAACACTGGAATCTGGGAAATAATATAAGAGACCTATTTCGAGACACATTCCTATCTCCAACTTGACAAAACCTTCTATAACTAGGTACTTTTTAAAGGGTTCCTAATCATACTTATAACAATTTGGGAATCAACCTCAACGAGGATCTTGGTGAGGCCTACCGATAAAGCATACCCTAATCCCATATAGAGAGAAATTGATTTAGCTACTTTGTTACTATTGATTCCCTTACTCATAGAGTATACGAATAGAGGAAAGTGTACCTTATATTTGATAATACCCCCGTATCTCATGGGACTAGGGCTACCATTTGACGCACCATCCAAATTTAATATCAGGAAGGAAGGAAGAGGGGGATTTGGGATGATGAACTAGAAGGATACACATGGAGAGGGTTGGGGGGACAATAAAAGGGGGTAGTTAAGGGAACGAGGCATCTAGGACCCTTGCTTCACGACTAGAAATTTTCCAATTCTACAGGGACCACTTAAGAGTGAGTATTGGCACCTTTACCTAATAATTGATAGATATCCAAATTGAGTTCAAAGGGATTGAGGAACCCTCAAAGATTCTACTATTTCATTCTTTGAATATTCCTTAGAGAAGAAAGTCAAGGGAGAGGATACATAGATTATTTAGCTTGAAATGGAAAATTCCTAGGATCTCCTGCAAACTATGGTATTCAAAATATTGGCGGGATCCCTATCAAATTGCAGAAGAAACCTACTAGTTTATTCTATAACATCCCTGAGAATCCACAACCATTAAATATATGCTCTAGATTGTCTTAGTGAGGATGACAAAGAAAACACCTTGAAGTCCGTTGTAGTTTCACTTATGAATATCCTCATAGGTTAGTGACTTATTCTAAAGTAAAAGCTAGAAAGATATAGGGAATTTTGGATATACATTATACTTCTAAATCCTTTCCCAAACTTTTTCATTTTACAAACAATATTGACGTGCTTCTAAACTTTAGACTTCTCTAACAACAAGGTTCCTTTTTATTTATATCCCTAATATCATGTCTCCCAATTAACTTAAAAATTTTCACCTTAATAATATTGTATAATTGTGTGTAAGAGATTTTTTTTTTTTCCCTTCTAAAAATATTTTCTTTTTTAATACATAATCTTCGTAGAAAAAAAAACCTTGCTTAGAATTAATAAATTAGTCACATTATTCCTTTAAACACATGTATTTGATGATAAATTCTTGTTTGAACTATTTTTTTTCTCTACTATATAAACGATACTATTTTAATTGTGTCCATGATGATGGTGACACTTAATTAATGTTTTTTCACCTATCCACCCATAAAAACATTATATAGTGACTTAAAATTTCCCAACGGGTGCACCTTTGGCATTATATACCTTACACTTAGGTTTCTCTTACATAAATATTACTTGTCACGTTTTCTGATAGCAATATGCCGCCACCCTTAAATAAGAATATTGCACCCAATGGTTTATATCAAGATTACATTTGGTTGATATAAATTGTAATAGTCCAGTTAGTCCATCCCGAACATATCGGATTGCTGTTATGAAGTATCTCAACATAACGCTTGGAACATCGGTTACATATATAGTATGTGTAATGAATTAATTATTATGGACTATAGGTGTTGGCCTTGGTATAGAGAAATGTTTTATTTCGGTCTAGTTATCTGGAATCGGTAAGAATATCTTCATTTTTCCACATCTTGGTTGTACGCAAATCCTTGTTCTAATCAAATGGTGGAAATCACTTCCGTCGGGTAGAGGTGTAACTACCTTCGGGGTTTCCGCCTAAGCTTTGCATTTTGCACTTTTTCCTACAGAGAAAACCCTAACTGTACCTCCTGTGGTTTTACCATAATTTTTTTGATTCTAGGACAGCCCCGGGAGATAATTCTGTGGTCAACACAGAGCATTCCAAACATGCTTGTCGACGAGGTAAGCAGTCGTGTTCCTGACGGATACGATTGTCACCTTTCTCGTTACTTTCAGTAGTGTTATTTATATGTTGTCTTAACGGTGTTTGGGTCTCTTTTGCGGACTGTACTCCATCGCTGATCGTTTGGCTTTTACTCTAATTTCTTACCCATTTTCTAGTTTTGTATGAGAATTTTTGGAATCTTCTGTATTTTGTTTGAAGAGTTCAATTTTTCAAGTGAATACTTCACCCATTTTCGGGATAAGAAATCTAATTGTTGATAAAAATAGTGTTTGACAAAAATATATAGAAAATGGGAAAAAATTAACCATTAGAAATAGTGAGATTAAAAGGAACGTTGTATAAATGATAAATTTGACTAAAACTATAGAAATAAAAATAATTAATAAAAATTTGAAATTAGATTATAATTTAATATAATTATTATTGGAATCATCCAAATATTGGTTAGTTATATTAAAATTATTGAAATGAAAATAATATATATATATATATATATATATATATATATATAAATTAAACTTAAGATATTTAAAAATTTTAATTGATCAAAATTTAAAAGGGGGAAACATTGGAAATGGCTAAGAATTAAAAAGTATTATTATTGTATTAATTATATCAAAGTCATAATTAATTAATTATATAATTTAAGGTTAATTAATCTTAAAATGAGAAAAATACAAAAATAAATAAAAAGGAATGACATTGGATTACAATATATAAAAATTTAAAATTATGATTTTGAGTTACTCAAAAGTCAAAAGGTAAATATTTGAAATGGTTAAGAAATGAAATATTATTTAAATTATTGAATAGTTTTATTTTATTATTTATATCAAAGATGGCTAAATTGGAAAAGTGAAATTAATAAGTAAATGTATTAAATTAATTGAATATTATGATGAAGAATAGAACAAGCTATGTAAAGAGAAATATTAATCATAAGAAGAAATCTATAAGTATGGGAAAGGGGAGGAGAATACTTAAAAATGAGAGAAATAGAGGGAAGAAGGTATTAGGAAGGTTTAGAATTTAAATTACATGGAAAGAGTTTAGATGATAAGAAATGGATGGTGGGTTTCTAGGATTGGCTTAATTGGTATCCATCATCCAGGTTAATAAAATTATTAGGATGTTTTTAAATTTGAAGGGCTTCCCTAATGACCCGGTTTTAATGATATGGGGCAAAAGCTAAGATTTTAGTTTTTTCAAAACAAATAAGTTGTTTGATTGTATTGGAGTACTCAACAATGGAAGCTTTTGCAATGCGGTTATGGATGGTGTGAGTGATGTGTTCTTTCAACTGAGCTTTAAAGGATCTACCAGATTATTCTATATAAGACATTCCACATGAACATGGGATATCATAGACTCTAAGACCTAACATAGGGTCATTTTTATCCTTAGCTAATCTTAAGAGTTGGTTAAGGGTTTTCTGGGGCTTGAAGAAGATTTTTATGCTCTTTTTAGAAAGGATCTTTGATAAATTATCAGCAATTCTTTGAATATAAGGCAGGTTAATTTGGCTAAGGAAATAGTGCTCGGAAGGTTTTTAACATGGCTATGGAAATCATAGTGGAAGGCTTTGTTAATCGGGGAAGGTAAATATTTTGTTTATTTTTAAGATTTTTCAGACATCTTCGAGTATGAGACCAATTTAAACTAATCCCTTATCTGTCACCATCTACAACTAATGTAACTGTGAATGGGCGTGGTTATGGAGGAAGAATTTTTCATACGATCGTCGTATGTTTATTTCGTTTTTACCTCCACTTATGGTGCTAGAAACTTTTATTTTCTTAATTTCATGAGTGAAAGTACTGTGAAACCCCAACCTGCTTCTCTTTCCTTTTCGTGTATGTTTGGTAACAGGTTTACTCTACTTTCGGGCATGGCGTTCTATTATGATTCGATGAGAGTATATTCTTTTATTGTTCTTCAGGCTCATCTTCCATGCTTTTTTATTTTACACTATTGTTATTGGTATTCGAGGTTCCCACTCCACCAGAGGGTCGCAGTTATGTAAAGTCCTAAGGCTCGAGAGTTCTAATTTTTCTTATAATCTTTCTGCGAAAAAGAAGGGACTAGAGTTCTCATTTCCCTAAGCTTTATTGTTTTATTGTTTAGGTTGTGTTTAGATATTCTATTTTTGGCTACGTCACATCGATTTGGAACATGCACCCTACCGGAAAATGCTTTTTAAATAGCCCTCAACCCCTTTATATTTTAAACCATCATCTAATGTTATTTATTTATATGAATGTACACTGGTAGTTTCTTTCTTATTCCATACTCTATTTTTCAATTTTTCAACTCTTTTCGAATAAATTTTTCATGTTCTACGAGATGACTATTTCTTTCTCCATATATGTTCTCTGTGAAAAAAAACTATTAGTTATACACTCATATGGGGTTTAATGATAAGTTTCACTGGGTGAAATCCACGAGATGGAAGTTTAAATTTCTTTGAGTATATGCCCTGTTGTGTCTTGGCTAGAAGAGTAGGCGACCCCAGAGCAGACCTCTCAGCTCTTGTTGAGGCATAAGTTAATTGCTATTGTGTGCGGCTTGCAGCCTATTGCACCTAGCCTAGTTTTATAGGGGCAGCGAGTTAGATTTGATCCCCTGTTTAGAATAACTCTCACCACTTACCGATTATCCTAAATTAAAAAAAAATATTAATTCAATTTTTTCGTTTGTTTGCTATTATTTTATAGCAATATAGTCAATAGGGTCTAAATGATTATTCCTACTTGATAAATCATAATTTTTCGATGTGGCATTAAGACAAATAATCTTTTTATAACAAGATTTGATTTACTAATATTTGTAAATTATTTTTTATAGTAAACTATGGAGGGTTCTGAACCTTATTATTCGATGTTTTTTCCTTTTTACTGGAATGATTATTAGAAATAAAAGTGCTTGCAATTTATACTAGTTGTTTATATTTAATATTACACTCTACAGCTCTTTATTGGGCCTGCTTTATAGATGTAAAATATCTTTTTTTTTTAAATAACATGTTATATATATTTGGGGACTATCTTGAGTGGTTAATTTCCTCTTTACTGACTGCTTAAGGACTAACCGCAACCTTTTCCTTTTACCTATTTACCTATAGAAAATTTATGTAATACCCAAACTATACAGTTTTCATACAATGAAAATGTTCTTGTCAGTATTTACATAGAGTGCCCTCTCGAAGTCCTTACAGGTTCTTTCTCAATACCTTTATCAGTACTTATTAAAAGTTCCTTTTATTTACCATTCCCAGTATGGTTCTCATCGTAAAGTATTGTTCTTCTCAGAAAAAGGTATATTTTCTTCATTCCTAAAGAATTGTTGTACATGCAGATTTGTTCATACATATACAATATATAAATATAACTTATAATTACTTGACACACAACATTTTTTTACATCCTTTATCAACAGGAACATACAACATAGAATTCAACCGGAGAGGAGTATAAGTCAATTAGAATTTATTTAATATATATTCGGAAATAAATAGATGGTTGTCGTGGCCCAACAAATCGTAACCTAGCTTCTTGGATAGTTACCCAGGAGGCCCACCCAAAAACAGTCAAAGAGCCTGAAAATAATGTAACATAAATAAATGATATGTTTTGCAACCCTCCAGCAGTGTCATGCTCATCAAGAGGGTTCCCACCAGCCATTCTCTCCCACGAGTGGCGTCTTTTAATTATTGTCTTTCTCTCCCATAGTAATATTAGCTAAGTCTAGAGTCTAGGCATTTATCTCTCGCCTTTTTCCTTCTGTTTTTCTCCAGAGTTTTGAATATAAGATTAATCTCATTCTCTTTTTGCAATATAACGAACTTTCCAATATTTTCTCCGTTTATTTCGTAAAATATCATATATCAAAGAATTTATCTTATAATATTCATATAATAATATTTATCACATGTTATTTTTTTTTCCTTTTTCATTTTTCAACCAAAATTAAAAGAATGTCATAAATAGAGTTACATGGGGTATTACATCTCCCCTCACTTTAAAAGGGCCTTCTTTCGAATCACAAGAGTAAATCAGACTTCTTTTCATCCGTCATTTTTCAAGCCGCCTCTTGAGCTTGAAAGTGCTTTCATTGCACTTTATTTTGAGTGATGGCTTGATTACTAGGGTAAATCTTAGTCTTTTTTGAATTATACATTTCATTTACGACATGTTCTCATTTATGCTACACAAGCATCATTATTTGTTATTTATGTAGCCTACAAGGGTCAGTAGTGTGTACCCATAGGGCTCATCATCATGCTTCATAGCCCACCCAAGGTTGGGAATCTATATTAAACAAAGCAAGCTGTGAGGCAGCATGTCCCTGCATTGAGTGGGGTAGTTGCTCAAGCAAATGTTCTACCGGGGCAAGGTTTCTTTGTTGTTCATGAAAAACATATTCGAGAATTGAAACTGAACCACCAGTTGTTTACCCATCAGTGAAAGCAAAGGCATTAAAACAAAGGCATTAAAGGAAATCTTGAAGATGAATTGGAGCTATAAGGCAACGGTAACACACAGCCACCAGAGGGGTGAATATAAGCAGTAATAGAACTGTTGATTTATTAATTCGGGGACTCTGCAAGAAAGCAGGAAATCCATGACTAAGGAGGCAACCATTAGTTCTAAGCAAAGGGCAGTCCCTTAAAATGTTGCGGTTAGGCCAAGAGAAGCTATAACAAGAAACAGAACCAAAACGAAGCAAAAGAAGGGACAAGCTATAACAAGAAACAACATAATCCACCTGTCTTTTTTTCAAACTGAATTTCCATGTGACTGTGAAACACTTACTCCAATAGATTCTGCAACCTTGAAGATGAATTGGAGCTATAAGGCAACGGTAATGCACAACCACCAGAGGGGTGAATATAAGCAGTAATAGAACTTATGATGCTCATCAGTATTAGTTATGCATGTTGATTTATTAATTCAGGGACTCGGCAGGAAATCCATGACTAAGGAGGCAGAGCATGTGTTTTGAGAACTTCACATCGATGGTTGACAAAGGTATCGAATCAGAGCTCAAAATTCAGAAAACTAATTCAACAACACGACATTGTGCTTTCGAAGAGAAAGATGTAACTTATGAAGCCAAAAATTTGAGCTAATACGATAATCACCAAGAGATATCAGGCCCAATCAACAAGAAAGTCATCAAAAGGTAAAAGCCAATGCATAGTTTTGATACCAGACTTCAAAATACCACTGCCAAGATAAAAAAGAACGTACTATAGGTTAGCATCAGTCATTGTAAATATATATCAATTCACTAATTAGTCACAAACATCTTAAAATTAATCACTGATATCAAGAGATTAGATACTTGTATGAGTTTTCTCATTATTATGTGTGGCAAATTTAGTGCACTCAGCCTTGTTATTATGATTTTAAGTGTGGCTAGGTTCTGCAATAACGATAAAGACTTTACGAAACAAATAGCCACCTCAAGAAAAGCAAAAATCTACCTATATTGATGGCATGTTTCACTTCCGGAGCGTTATAAATAGCAAGTTGGCTCTCATGCACGACCAACAAGTGGACTTCATCATTATGGAACAATACTCTAGTATCTCCATCAACTGGTGATGGTCTTGACGCCTACAATTGAATATATTTTCACTTTCACTTATCCCATCCATTTATACCCCATACACAAATCTGCACACAAAGATTGATATGAGAAATCACTTATTTCAATGAGTGACTCAAATGCAAATAAGAAAACATAATGTGGACATTGTATATCTGAATTGTTGAATCCTCCATTCCAATAGCCTTAGCTAACTGTTGCCACTAGCACTCTGCATTTAAACAAGTTTTATGTTGCCACTGGCGCTCTGCATTTAAACAAGTTGATTATACATAGCTTACAATAATGCACACTAATCCCTATTGTTAAGGATTCAATAATGCACACTAATCCCTATTGTTAAGGATTCATTGTAAGTAGGATCAGTTGTAGCATGACAGTCATGTCAATCATTTGTAGCATGACATTCATGTCAATCTTGGGACCAAAATCGTCAAATGGTAGACCTAAGAGAGACGATTAGCAATGTTGCAAGACACCCATAGCTCCAAGGTAGCAGGGCATTTTGGAGTACACAAGACATTGATTCATCTACAACATCACTACTAATGGCTGAAGATGGAAATGGAGCATGATTTCAAACCATCTCATCAAAGGCTGCATATTTTGCATGGCTAACATAGTGGCTGAAGATGGAGATGGAGCATGATTTCAAACCATCTCATCAAAGGTTGCATACTCTGCATGGCTAACATAGGGCCTGACAGAACCATATTTGAAAAGGTAACAAGTTTCTCCATTGAGGTGTCTTTGTTGTGTCACAGTGCATACATTTCTTGATTTGAGTCTGTTGGTCTTGCTCTCTCTTCTTGTTTCCTTGGCTCATCTTGGTAGGTTTCTTTGCAGGGAAGTAGGATTCTGCAAAGAATTTTGAATCTGAAGATAGCACAGAAGAAGTGGGTCCATTCTCTAATGCACTGGCTGATGAAGCAGGTGAGACTACATGGGAAGACCAGTTACAAGCAGGGGCTCTTGACCTTTTGCTTCGTGCACACCCTAGCACTGGAGTTTCTGGACTGAAGCTTGGGGTTTTCCATGAGCTAGAGCTAGTGTCCAAGCTAGACAATGGACTGGTGCTCCGAATTGGGTTTTCTATATGGGGCTTCTCTTCTGGAGTTTCTGGAATGAAGCTTCAGGTTTTCCATGAGCTAAAGCTAGTGTCCAAGCCAGATAATGGAATGGTGCTCCGAATTGGGTTCTGTTCTGACATCTCCAAAGTTCGGAGGAAAGATTGGCTTGGGCACTTGTTCGGTTGAAAATGGAACCTTTCATTTAATATGTCACTTGTGAAAGCAATGGTTATGAAAAGATAATCCGGCTAGCTTTTCAATGCACTATAAAAATAAAATTATGTTTAGATATAGCCATATCAAAAAGGTACGTTAGAGAGGAGAGTTACATTATTGAGGAACACCCTTGCAGAGAAGTGAGTTAATTACCTCCAAACAACAAAACAGTCGAAAACTTTAAACAACCGAAGATGCCAAAGCTACAACATGTAGCATTATGCTTGAAATCATTTACATTACATGCAAAGTCTTTGCTCCATGGAATTTTTCCTGAACTAGTTCCAGTAAGAAATTACAATCTTGCCAATATGCCTTCCATACCACACCCTCTCAAAACAAAATATCAAAACCTCTGCTAACAATTTAGTATAAAGAGAAATGATCCTGGTAAGATGGCACCACTATTGATGGTAGATATACGAACAGATAAATCATAATTGTAAGGCACAAGGTAGCACAAATGACTCTGATAGATGGCACCACTATTGATGGTAGATATACGAACAGATAAATCATAATTGTAAGGCACAAGGTAGCACAAATGACTCTGATTTTTCTTCCTCTCTTTTTTTCTTTCAACTCTGCTCTTCAAGCGTTACCTTGAATGTAATTCTGACCCTTGATTGCTTGCAGCTGGATTTGAATTGATAGTTCCATTATCCAGAGGTATTATACCCCATTTGCATTCTGATTCTAGAGGCTCAATCACTTGAATACCTCCATCAGTCAACCCAACGGCAAACTGATTAGGTTCTGATGGATGTGCAGCAATCACAAGTGGATAGACATTGCCACTGCACATATAAATCAACACAAATCCATGGTATAATTTTTCTCTAAAATGGAAATTCCATTGAACTTTTGAAGTTTTCGATTGTGCTATGAGATAGCTAAAGCTACTAACCTGCTCAAGCCCAGCTGTATATATATGGAAGGTGCAATACGACAATGTGGCCTCAAGCTTTCTGAATCAAATACTCCAACAACACCATCGATGAAGCTAACATAGATTAGAAGGCCATCACATGAGTATGTTGCATTTGAAATTGATGCAGACAGTGAATCATGGGGCGTCCACTGCAATGCAGACATGTACAACAATCATGCGCCATTTTATCAGCTTTTTAGATTCCCTGGCAGTATTTTCGTTAAAATATGATACATAAACCAATCTTGCTAGCCAAAGATAAAAAATAAGAAACAAGGAAAATACTTGTCTAATTTGTACTGTATAAGATTACTCACATTATAAGATGTTACACTGAAAACACAGGCTTACATGGCCCAAGTGTTTTCGGGAAAACTAGTGTCTTTTTGATCTGCTAGTCCCACTAAGATGGGTAGCTATCTTAGAAACAAACAATTCAAAGCACTTTAAGATTTCCTTTATGTATGATAGATAAGAGAGAAGAAAGGAGCACCAACCTGTATCTTGTGCTTGGCTCCTTGCTTGCTTCTTCTCTCCCTTGATAGCGCTCGTCACTCTTCTCCTACTTGTCCCGCATTAGAGAAAATCTATAGAGGCAAAGCAACATCACACCATCAAAGCATCGAGATCTATGATATCATAAACAATGCAGAATCAGAAATACATTAACCATACAATTGCATCCACAAATGACAAGATTTACAAAAACACATTTATATGGAAGAAAACTCAAAGAACATTATTGATAGTAGAAGTAGAAGAGAGGATTACAACCCAACTGTCTGATCCAGCATCATCCTCCTAGCATGAAAGCCCTCTTCACCTCATGAAAAACAAGATCACCCAACAATACACTGTTTCTTCTTAAAGAGAAACCAACAACACTTCCTTACAAATTACAAAATTCTAGCCTCTAGATATCTCATATAAGGGATCCATTTATAGATATTTGCAGAGGGGTGAGTCAGCTTCTAGGTTTCTGATTAGTGTCATTTCACTAATAGTTCTTGGTTCCACTTGGAGATTTCATGATCTCCTACTCATCCCTGGGCGAATTCAGAGAGGCAAGTGTCATATGAGAAGTTTCTAGAAGATTCTCTGGGTTTCCACTTAGCAAACTATCTCTGACATTTGTCTGCTCTCACCCATCGCACCCCACAGAAGGCTCTTTCAGTATGCATTGCACCCTAAGCATGGAGCAGTCTGTATGGTCCAGTTTTGGCTAGTTCTGAGTGGCTTTTCAGGTGGAACTTCTGTGAAATGATGTAATCAGTTGACCATGATTCTTCACGGTGTGAAAAAACACTTTTAGGGTTTTAATAGCCCTTGGTTTATCAACATATGTGATTAGGGTTGCAGTGCCCAAATATGTCTATAACAGTTGCCCCCTAGAGCATGAGGTCGTAAATCTTCTGATGTCGGGTGAAATGCTTTATCATGAGGATCCGAGGTATTCGAATTGGAAGGTGACCTGTATAAAATACAATACAATACATTATCTTCATATTATTTTCATGATCTAGCTGAGGCGGGCATTCCCATGCTCTACTTTATAAATTCATTTTCATGTACATAGGAAAGATAATCGCCTGCTGTTGTAGACTAGTGATTCTTGTAGAGCCATCATCCCTTAGCTTGGATGATCATCTGTGTAGGTACTGTGTACATTTTATGTCTTTATCTTCTTGAATATATCACAGCTCGGATGGATGAAACTAGATCTGGGGTCTTCAAACTCGTTCAATCTTCGCCCAATGTACAAGTCGATCTATGCGAAAAGATGTTCTGAAGTAGAACATGGAAAGACATCGCCTGATTACTAGGCAATGATGTAAGCTATTAATAGGCATGACAGGAGTCACCGATAATGATAATGACCCTCAAGGTACCATAGTACAATTCACGTGGTGTGAATATAGGATCTGATGTCGAACACCATGCTAAATCTTTCGGTCGAAGGCCATTGATGTAAACCTGTCGCCCAAAGTGAGAAACTTGCCATTGAGGCATGCAAGATTCAAAGTACTGAAAGGGTTGTTCCTAAGTCAACTTCTTGGATAATGAGTTGATGTTGACAAGAAGTGACCCATCGTAGGAGGGCCTTAATGAATCCCACATCTACAACATGAAATGAAGCAAATGATTTTCTAGAGGTGAAAACGATCTGATGATACAAGGTTTAGGAATGGCGGTCATGAAAAATGAAGGGTGAAGGTATTACAGTGGATGAGGTGTTAGCTGGGTTGGTGAATTCTCTGAATTTGCAGTGGATGAGGTGTTAGCTGGGTTGGTGAATTCTCTGAATGACTTCTCTTGAACATATCGGCAACACTGAGATGGATTAGTAGCGTTAACCCCAAAAATGGATGGTACGGAGGACCAATGGTGTTGTGACCGGTGAACGGAATAACCCATCCTAACTCAATCATGGTGATGGAGTGAAAGTGTCATGTTCAAGAGCAACCTGCTACCAATGAAGTTCTTCAAATTTTCTTCCCTTTTTCCCCAGTCATTGCTGACCAGTACCTCTTTATTTTTTTCAAGCTTGAGGAGGATAACATATGCTTGTTCTATAATTTGTCCTTCGAGCAAACCTGTCGCTATGTATTAGCGAGCCTAGTGACAGTGAAACTCACTCTTGTCCAATGGACAAGTTTGTCGCTATTGTTTTAACACGTTTAATGACAAAGATAACTCAGTCCTTTTCATGTTTAGAGAGTTTGAAAAGAGACGGAAAGGAAACTCTAGTAGTCCTTTTTCGTGGCATAATCCATTAAGTTCAAAAAAGTGTAAAATAATACGAAAGGGATGACTTTTCAATAGCTTTAACGAGCGGAATAAGACAAGCGCTCGATCTTTTTGTGTAATGATCCCTCGGGTCCAAAAATATTAAAATGTAGAGGAGGGATGGCGCTTCCCCTTACTTTAATGAGCTAGAAAGGCTAGTAGCTCGGCAATCTTTTCATATTTTACGAGTCTAAAAAGAGCTTAAAATAGACTCATTTTTGAGGAACAAGTGATGTTTTCGGGTAGCAACTAGTTCCAGGTACGTTTGGAACTTCTCAAACACGGTAGCGTAATGAGGGTGGCTAATAGAATCACTCGTTGTGGCTGTTCCTCAAAAGGGTAAACAATCAAGTGGAGGCGTATGATCGGCCAAAAGAATGGAGGTGATGGTAAGAACACAACCAAGGCTCAAAAGGTTGATAACAATGCAATCACAAAGGTTATTTACCGAGGGTGGATTCATTTTTTAATGAGCTTGAGTCTTTAGAAACTATGCTCAATGGTGGGTTTATTTTTTAACGAGTTGAACCCTACGGTAACATTACTCAAGCCATTCGTCTTTAAAGAAGTATCTTATTAGTAGGTTCATTTTTTAGTGAGCTTGCCCCATGCGAAACTTTGCTCATTGCCTTTTGTATGCAGGATGGAAATGACCAAACTACAGAACTAACTACACTAAGAGTTAATGAACTACTAAGGTTAGGTAGGATAGTTTAGATAAAACATTTCCTTTGATTTGCCTTCATGCCGCCGACAAAGGTGAATGGTGGATCAGACCATTCACCTAACCTAAGTAGTTAAGCTAAAAGTAAGGCTAAAACACTATGAGGTTAGAGTTACGCTGGTCGCTTTTCACTTGCATAAAAAAGGTTTGCATACCCCCAGGCGTTGAGAAAACAAGAATTTCCACTTACCTTATGGAAGTTACTGTACTTAAGCAGGATAATTTTGTCTGCGGAGCAGACAAAACACTTCCTTGGCTCTATCCATTGAAATAGAAAAAGGTGAATGGTGTGAGCTTCCAATCACATAACGTGCGAGGAGATAAATGTTTCAGATTGATTCCATATCCTATACGGAAATGGTGTTTCAGACTAGTCATATAACCTACAAGGAAATTTGTGTTTCATCTAGGTTCGCTTGCCGAATAGACTAGGGTGCATGCCCCCTAACCTTCATTATATTCACCAAATTACTTGCAGTAATTAGGTGGATGAACTGGAGGTTGAAGAGACATTCTTGATGCAAAGAGACAATTTAGGGATTGTGTTTGACTCGTAGCTGTGTTTGAACTGGGAAATGAAAGCTGGTCGACAAGTTGCACCATTCTGCCTTCATGTGGGAAACGCATCACTCGAAAGAGTGTGGAAACAATAGCTCCCATGCTGTAAACGTAGTCACACCCAAGGAGTAGATTGTAATCTAGTGGCCCTTGGACTACTATCACATTCAAGTGAATGGTTTTCCTTCTCAAAGTTATAGACAAATTTGGAAGGATCCCTAATGGTCAACTAGTTCCTTTGTTGAAGCCTGACAAATTTGAATTCTTAGGTAGAAGCGATGGTGAACCAAGTGCTTTCCAAACAGTTGAGGAAAGGATAATCATGAAAGCCCCTTCATCTATGATAGTGCCAAACATGATCATTTTGTAAACTTGTACTATGATTCAGAATGGTAAATTACCTCGAAGGTGGGGACCCACTAGTAGATTCCAATCGAAGGAAACGACTAGATTGCTTGGAGGGGGGACTGAATAAATGGCTGGGTGAATCTCTTGAAATGGGGAACTTCCCTTCTGTCGAAAAGGAACAGGTATATTGCCCCCATGTTCATCAAACTTTGTGCTAATAAAAAGAATTTGAACGGTGTCGTTCTCATTCTCTTTGGAAATTGTATCATTTGATGGTGGACCTTCTGAAGGCAAGACTGGGTCAGCTGTTGTCTCAACTTGTTGACTTTGGTCCGGTATGGACTCAGAGGGTTTATCTTCAATCATAGGCATTTTGACTGACAACTGAGGTATGTCAGTCGGATTTTCAACTAGCGATGGACTTGGCAAGAGTTTCCTGTATCCAGGCATAAATTGCTGCGGTGAAGCAGGTCGGTTATCCAAGACACTTTTAGCTTCGTCCATAAAAGGACAACGGTGAAGGGCATTATTGCCTTCACACAACCTACAAGGAAATTTAAATCTTCGTTTTTTTTCCATTGACTTCGTTTTCACTAGTCGATGGTGTGTTCTCAACATGATCGATAGAGGTTGATGACACCAAATGGTGCAATCGGGGAGACCAGTCTCTCAAGATCTATGGAATGCAAGGAAAAAGTGGTTTCCTTTGAAAATTATGCATGGAGATTTGGGTTTGGAAGGTTCAGTGTGCGGATTTTCACTGGATGATGCATGGTTGCCCCCTTGCTTGACTGACTTCTTCTTCTTCTCCTCCCTTTCTTCTTCTTCTCAGTTACTTGGTTTTTAGTATCACTAGTTTCACCAAGTGAAGAGGAAGAAGAAGAGGGAGAAACAAATGAAGTAGAAGGTGAGGGAGCAACTCCAGTATCATCTAGTTGCTGATTCAATTGCTGAGGAATTACAATGTTCTGAATGACAGAGGTTGAGAAAAGCCATACTGGAAGGCCAATTGTGATTCCTAGAAGGGACAATGTAGCTACATATGGAGCACGAATATCTCTCCAAGAAGAGAAAGGACTTGGATTTCCTCCATGCGGAAATCTTTGGTTGGTGGACTCCATTTCCTCAACCTAAGATCAAAGAAGGAATAGGGATGTTATTCTGAATTAAATAAATTTTATGATGCTTTGACACAACTTTGCTTTTTCAATTTTTAAGAGTCGAGAAAAAGCTAAAGGTGACTCTAGTCGCCTTTGATTTTTAATGAGCCTGAAGTGACAAGTGCTCAGATGAACCTTCTCTTTTAAGGAGTCGAAAAGGAATGGAAGTGACTACTCTGGAATTCTAGACACAGGGATTACCAAACCAATCGCAAAACTGCAATATACACCTTGGTGGTAAATTAAACAGAAATTACCAAGGACTTTATGTACAACAGTCAATCTTCCCGAATGCTGTGTTGAGAGCATTGTGATTGATAGGGCAATAGACACGACTTCCTAAGGATAAAGGATATCGGCTTATTGTGGTCTCCCAATATATACTCGATGGTACGGGGAGCACAAGTCTGTACTGGCACTTGCCATATCAAAGAGGAGGAATCACCCAACGTTTGATGAAAACGATAGTTACTAGGTTTTACAATGTTGGAATACGTCTCTAGCTTAGACTTCTAGATGTTGTGAATTAGGTTCCAAAGTGTTTTTATATTCATTGAGGTTTATTTTGGAGTTGATATTTTTAGAAGTTTGCCTGTCAAGGTTCACCCCATGATGTAGATTTAAAATTCCTAAATATGCAATCTAAAATGATAAATAGTCGTTTGTTTTCTTTTATCAATGAAAATCCTGGCTACTAAGGAAAGAAGAGCATGATTTCTTTCAATAGAGAGTAGAGAGCACACACTAAATGCACTTTCCCTAAATCATTTTCCGCATGCAGTCTAAATGCAAATGCACATGCATGTATTTGTTTTTCCATTTCCTTAATGTGAGAATGCCAAAAAGAAAACTAAGTACAGATTTGAACTATTTTCTTCAAAGCGACACTTAACTAATTTCTCTTCAAAATGAAAAGAAGAATAAGACGACACTTTCAATTTCGAATGGAAAACTGCTTTCGACACTTCAAATATTGATAATTCAAATCAAATACAATGGCAACAGTACAATCGACTATCTAGAAGAGGAAGACTTTCTGACGCTCTTCTTTTTGACTCAAAACAAAAGTTGTGACACTTCTTTTCATCAAAAACGGCAGTTCGATTAAGCTACTTTTGACGAAGGACGATTGTAAATGATGAAAAATACATAAAGAACATTCACAAATCCTAATCAATGGAGGCTGAATAATGTAAAGGAAGACGGCTTCAGTAATGATATATTGATCATAAGCAGCAAAACTACTGAATAGTACTAAAAACAAGGAAGAAAAAACCAAATTCCAGAGAAGGAAACAGTATCATTCAATCATCGCACCTATCCTTAAGGGAAACATGGATGCATCTAACCTGCAACATACAGGAGGTGCGATGCATCTAGACTGCCAGTTAGAGATAGTGCGATGGACTAGGGAACAAAACTAAGCTTGGTTTTTGCTTCAAAATTTGTAGCCAAGTTCAGTGATTTAGGCTGAGCTATGATAGACAGTAAAAACAAATTATATGGGTATGATCTTATGAGGTTATTGAGCTACCACAAGGGCACTTAGGATGTTTGAAAGTTAGATGTTCAGTTCATAAGCCAACCTAGAGATTGACTAAAGCAGCGTTGATCGACATTGCAGTTGCATAGCAAAAGCAGTTCGAAAGCTAGCTAGCTTAACTTTAGGCTCTGTCTGTAGTTCATAAAGCAAACAACAGTAACAAACAAACAAACTATTTGCTGCCTAGAGGAGTCACCATTTTGTTTCCGGGAAAACTAGTGTCTTTTTGATCTGCTAATCCCACTAAGACGGGTAGCTATCTTAGAAACAAACAATTCAAAGTGCTTCAAGATTTCCTTTATGTATGATAGATAAGAGAGAAGCATAGAGCACCAACCTGTATCTTCCGCTTCACTCCTTGCTTGTTTCCTCTCTCCCTTGATAGAGCTTGCCACTCTTATCCTACTTGTCCTGCTTCAGAGAATATCTGTAGAGGAAAAGAAACAACACACCATCAAAGCATCAAGATCTATGATATTCTAAACAATGCAAAATAAAAAATACATTAACCATACAATTGCATCCAGAAATAACAAGATTTAAAAATACACAATTATATGGAGGAAAACTCAAAGAGCTTTATTGATAGTAGAAGTAGAAGAGAGGATTACAACCTAGCTGTCTGATCCAACATCATCCTCCCAGCATGAAAGCCCTCTTTGCCTCATGAAAATCAAGATCACTCAACAATACAATGTTTCTTCTCAAAGAGAAACCAACAACACTTCCTTACAAATTACAAAATTCCAGCCTCTAGATCTCTCAGATGAGGGATCCATTTATAGATATTTGCATAGGGGTGAGTCAGCTTTTGGGTTTTTGATTGGTGTCATTTCACTGATAGTTCTTAGTTCCACTTGGAGATTTCATGATCCCTTACTCATCCCTGGGTGAATTCAGAGAGGCCAATGTCATATGAGAAGTTTCTAGAAGATTCTTTGGGTTTTCACTTAGCAAACTGTCTCTGCCATTTGTCTGCTCTTGTCCATCGCACCCCATAGAGGGCTCTTTCAGTATGCATTGCACCTAGCTAGTGTAGCAACTAGTATGAATTGTACACTAAGCATGGAGCAGTCTGTATGGTCCAGTTTTGGCCAGTTCTAAGTGGTTTTTTAGGTGGAACTTCTGGGAAATGATGTAATCAATTGACCATGATCCTTTAGGGTGTGAAAGAACACTTTTAGGGGTTTAAGAGCCCTTGGTTTATTGACATATGTGATTGGGGTTGCAGTGCCAAAATATGTATATAACACCAAGTGATCCAGTTTAGAAGCGTTATAAATAGAAATCTGGCTCTCATTCACGGCCAACAAGTGGACTTGATCATTATGGAACAATACTTTAGTATCTCCATCAACTGGTGATGGTCTTGACACCTGCAGCTGAATATATTTCAACTTTTTCTTATACCATCCATCTATACTCATTACACGAAGTTGCACACAGAGATTGATATGAGAAACTAATTATTTCAACGAGTGACTCAAATGCAAATAAGAAAACACAATGTGGATATGTATATCAAGTATGGGATGTACACCTAAGCATCAGCCCCAGAAGATACCAAAATATTGAGAGAATGAGAAAATGTTAGACCAGTTATTCTCTTCTGGTGGGCCTTCAGCTTTGTTTTCACATACAATCAGGCAATTGAAGGGATTTTTATATTCATGGAATCAACTTATTTGGATTGTCAATGTAGTAATGATGACAAGAGAGAATTTATAGAAAAAATTATCACAGCACTTGATCAACTCGAACATTGTGTATCTAAATTGTTGAACCCTCCATTCCAATAGCAATGATATTATTATCCTGAGGATGGAAAGCAAGAAAAGATATTACAGGTGGGGACGGCATAAATGTTGACATGACCTGCAAAGAACTAGGTGTCAGGCCATGCTTTAACAAGACCATGGCAACCTATATGGATGAATTTCTGATTCAATATGTGATAAATTTGAAATCATACATAATAAAATTATAGTTTAAACAAAGTAAGATGAAGCAAATAAACCCAAGAATCAAGATAATAGATGCTTGTTTACACTCTACAAAATTGTTTCACCTTAAATGTCATCATGTTGAATAGGGACACCTTCCCACCAGAAGTGGACATAACATAAGAATCATTCTTTGACAAGGCTATGCATGAGACTGCTTCTTCTGGATTTGCGTCACTCATATCATTTGTCATAAGAATTCCACTTATTGGCTACCACAGTTGGGGTGCAGTATTTGCTGTGGCCTGGAAAATGAATTACCATCATTCAAATGCTTGCAAATTCTTATTAAATGCAGAATTCTAAAATTGAGAACAAATAGTATGTTAGGACGCTTTTAGAGTTGTACCTTGCCAGATGGATTGCGATTATTATGCATCCATTTCCAAAGCTTGTGAACAACATTTAGAGGAAAGAGCTAGGACAACAACCCCTGAATTAGTATATATTAATATGGCTACCTGTAAAACACATGGAACATTATATCTAGTTCAAGCATGAAAAACTTTCTTCATGCTTGTATAGGAAGAAGCTATAACAAGAAACAGAGCATGTTGATTTATTAATTCAGGGACTCGGTAGGAAATCCATGACTAAGGAGGCAGAGCATGTATTTTGGGAACTATTGGACAAAGGAGGGTGATATGCAACGAAGCTTGTATTTGTGGGATGAGTGCAATAGAAAGGTGACTGTGCACATTGTGCTCATGGATAGGCTTAGATGGAGAAGGATAGAGCTAATGATTTCTTGACATTGATGGTTGACAAAGGTATCAAATCACAACTCAAAATTGGGAAAACTAATTCAACAACATGACATTGTGCTTTCAAAGAGAAGGATGTAACTTATGAAGCCAAAAAGTTTAGCTAATACGATAATCACCAGGAGATTTCAAGCCAAAATCAACAAGAAATTCATCAAAAGGCAAAAGCCAATGCACAGTTTTGATACAAGACTTCAAAAGACCACTACCAAGATAAAAAATAACATGTTGTAGGTTAGGATCAATCATTGTAAATGTATATCAATCCACTGATCAATCATAGACAGCTTAAAATTAATCACTGAAATCAAGAGATTACATACTTTTATGAGTTTTCTCTTTATTATGTGTGACAAATTTAGTGCACTCATGCTTGTTATTATGATTTTAAGTGTGGCTAGGTTATACAATAATGATAAAGACTTTACAAAACAAATAGCCGCCTAAAGAAGTGCAGAAATCCACCTATGATGACTTCAATAATCCTCTTGGTCTAGGAGATTTGATCTAAAAATCACCCTTGAGTGACCTCAGTTAATTAATTGATGACTGAAGGTATTACAAACTCATGTGCTAGTGTCTATCTATGTCATTTTAGGCAACGGATCGATCAGATTGCAAAATACACAGACACTTGGAAAATGGAAAAGAACAAGAGAGGCACAGTAACAAATACAAGAACACAACAATTAATAAGGAGTTTACCCTATTCTCCGGAGCTACATCTCCGGTCCAACTTTCAGTGGTGGCCTTCTTTTATTGTGTCTTTAAAGCAAAGATTTACAATGAGGAGCTCAATCTGAGTCTTGTGAAACAGAATTGCTTGGCAGGGTGGTTCTTGGATCCGCCAAGCCACTAGAGTGGATAGACTCTTTTCCTATCCAAGTCTTCACTCCTCTGGTCTTCAATGGGAGGAGCTAATGTTGTGCTCAATTCCCAACAGATCCTTTCAGGGATTGCTCGATGCTACCTTATGCTACAGGTCAGCTCGACTCTCTATCTTTCTTCTTCTCGCTTCGTTATCTTTTCTTTTCTCTGTCTTCGTTCTCTTCTTCTCTTCATCCCCGTGTGTTCTGTGTCTGTTCATGGCTTTAAAGCCAATCGATCTCATCCTATTCCATCCCTATCAGGTCACTTGTTGCTGCTCGCTTAGAGTTCCCTGCCTCGGCTTCATCATCAATGACTCACAGGGAGTGGCCACTTGTCCTCTCGTGAACTATGCCAACTCTTTCTCGTCGGTTCGGTTCTTCGGTTACACCATGGAATGAGTCATTTGCCATCTCAGCGGTCAAATCGGACTTCAGAATTCTTTATGTCGTAGCTTAATCCCCTGTCAAATCCAATTCCTCCATCGGGCGTAATCTCAACCGTTAGATCTAGAGCCCCCAGATCCTACGCCATTCGCTCATTTTCACATAAATTAGCAAATGTGTGAACCATCTTCAAGATGCTCTTAAAATAATACTAATCAGAGCGTTACCACTTTTTCCAAGAGACTAGGAAGCTTCCACACGAAGAAGAAGTTTAGAAAAATAACATGGAGTTTCCCAAGGCTTTTTTTAAATGACGTATTTAACGGTGACAACTTTTTTGAAATATAGAAAATTAAGCTTTGCTGAAATATCTCATATTAGTGACTTTTACTTGTAATGTGGAAAAGAACAAAAAAAAAACAAAAAGCTTTATGATTACCATTTGTTCCGGGCAACATTATATAGCGACATAAGTTCCCGTGAGAACTTGATGTAACAAGTTTGGTCTATTCATGGCAAGTTTGTAACTAATAAAATATGAATATTACGTTTCTACATAAAGAAAGTCAGTATTCGTTGAGGGAACATTTTGATTAATCCTTTGATCATTCTTCTGGTCATCCTTCCGTGCTTCATTGTAAATTGAATTTCTCTTGTGATTGATACCTGACCTTTAATTTGTGCTTCCATTAAAGTTAGGGCCGCTCCTCGCTTACTTGTTGAAAGTGATTCTTTTGTTGCTTCAGTCTTTTAGAGATTGATGTTGGATCGCTCATTTGGACTTTCTGATAAAGTGCGTTTCCACTGTTTTAAGGAGAATAACTATTGACCTCTCATTTTGGCCTTATACTAAAGGCAGGATTGCTCTCCGTCTGCATGCCGCGAATGACTTTATGTTGAAATCGACTCCTCATTTGGACGTTACATAAGAGTTAGATCGTGCTCTTTCCGTTTTTGTCGGTTTCTATTCCTTTCCTTATTGCATTTTTCTGAACAGAAGTAACACAATATTAAACTGATAAACTTAAGAAAACGTTAATCTCCTTATTAATGAATGAAAATGTGCACCCACCCTTTAGTCCCTTTTGTGGGCAGCTCTCATTCACGGCCAACAAGTGGACTTGATCATTATGGAACAATACTTTAGTATCTCCATCAACTGGTGATGGTCTTGACACCTGCAGCTGAATATATTTCGTCTTTCGCTTATACCATCCATCTATACTCCATACACAAAGTTTCACACAGAGATTGATATGAGAAACTAATTATTTCAACGAGTGACTCAAATGCAAATAAGAAAACACAATGTGGATATGTATATCAAGTATGGGATGTACACCTAAGCATCAGCCCCAGAAGATACCAAAATATTGAGAGAATGAGAAAATGTTAGACCAGTTATTCTCTTCTGGTGGGCCTTCAGCTTTGTTATCACATACAATCAGGCAATTGAAGGGATTTTTATATTCATGGAATCAACTTATTTGGATTGTCAATCTAGTAATGACGACAAGAGAGAATTTATAGAAAAAATTATCACATCACTTGATCAACTCGAACATTGTGTATCTAAATTGTTGAACCATCCATTCCAATAGCAATGATATTATTATCTTGAGGATGGAAAGCAAGAAAAGATATTACAGGTGGGGACGGAATAAATGTTGTCATGACCTGCAAAGAACTAGGTGTCAGGGCATGCTTTAACAAGACCATGGCAACCTATATGGATGAATTTCTGATTCAATATGTGATAAATTTGAAATCATACATAATAAAATTATAGTTTAAACCAAGTAAGATGAAGCAAATAAACCCAAGAATCAAGATAATAGATGCTTGTTTACACTCTACAAAATTGTTTCACCTTAAATGTCATCATGTTGAATAGGGACACCTTCCCACTAGAAGTGGACATAACATAAGAATCATTCTTTGACAAGGCTATGCATGAGACTGCTTCTTCTGGATTTGTGTCACTCATATCATTTGTCATAAGAATTCCACTTACTGGCTACCACAGTTGGGGTGCAGTATTTGCTGTGGCCTGGAAAATGAATTACCATCATTCAAATGCTTGCAAATTCTTATTAAATGCATAATTCTAAAATTGACAACAAATAGTACGTTAGGACGCTTTTAGAGTTGTACCTTGCCAGATGGATTGCGATCATTATGCATCCATTTCCAAAGCTTGTGAACAACATTTAGAGGAAAGAGCTAGGACAACAACCCCTGAATTAGTATATATTAATATGGCTACCTGTAAAACACATGGAACATTATATCTAGTTCAAGCATGAAAAACTTTCTTCATGCTTGTATAGGAAGAAGCTATAACAAGAAACAGAGCATGTTGATTTATTAATTCAGGGACTCGGTAGGAAATCCATGACTAAGGAGGCAGAGCATGTATTTTGGAACTATTGGACAGAGGAGGGTGATATGCAACGAAGCTTGTATTTGTGGGATGAGTGCAATAGAAAGGTGACTGTGCACATTGTGCTAATGGATAGGCTTAGATGGAGAAGGATAGAGCTAATGATTTCTTCACATTGATGGTTGACAAAGTTATCGGATCACAACTCAAAATTGGGAAAACTAATTCAACAACATGACATTGTGCTTTCAAAGAGAAGGATGTAACTTATGAAGCCAAAAATTTTAGCTAATACGATAATCACCAGGAGATTTCAAGCCACAATCAACAAGAAATTCATCAAAAGGCAAAAGCCAATGCACAGTTTTGATACAAGACTTCAAAAGACCACTACCAAGATAAAAAATAACCTGTTGTAGGTTAGGATCAATCATTGTAAATGTATATCAATCCACTGATCAATCATAGACAGCTTAAAATTAATCACTGAAATCAAGAGATTAGATACTTTTATGAGTTTTCTCGTTATTATGTGTGTCAAATTTAGTGCACTCATGCTTGTTATTATGATTTTAAGTGTGGCTAGGTTATACAATAATGATAAAGACTTTACAAAACAAATAGCCACCTAAAGAAGTGCAGAAATCCACCTATGATGACTTCAATAATCCTCTTGGTCTAGGAGATTTGATCTAAAAATCACCCTTGAGTGACCTCAGTTAATTAATTGATGACTGAAGGTATTACAAACTCATGTGCTAGTGTCTATCTATGTCATTTTAGGCAACGGATCGATCAGATTGCAAAATACACAGACACTTGGAAAATGGAAAACAACAAGAGAGGCACAGTAACAAATACAAGAACACAACAATTAATAAGGAGTTTACCCTATTCTCCGGAGCTACATCTTCGGTCCAGCTTTCAGTGGTGGCCTTCTTTTATTGTGTCTTTAAAGCAAAGATTTACAATGAGGAGCTCAATCTGAGTCTTGTGAAACAGAATTGCTTGGCAGGGTGGTTCTTGGATCCGCCAAGCCACTAGAGTGCACAGACTCTTTTCCTATCCAATTCTTCACTCCTCTGGTCTTCAATGGGAGGAGCCCAATGTTGTGCTCAATTCCAAATAGATCATTTTAGGGATTGCTCGATGCTGCCTTATGCTACAGGTCAGCTCGACTCTCTGTCTTTCTTCTTCTCGCTTCACTATCTTTTCTTTTCTCTATCTTCGTTCTCTTCTTCTCTTCATCCCCGTGTGTTCTCTGTCTATTCATGGCTTTAAAGCCAATCGATCTCATCCTATTCCATCCCTATCAGATCACTTTTTGCTGCTCGCTTGGAGTTCCCTGCCTCAGCGTCATCATCAATGACTCATAGGGAGTGGCCACTTGTCCTCTCGCGAACTATGCCAACTCTTCCTCATCGGTTCGGTTCTTCGGGTACACCATGGAATGAGTCATCTGCCATCTCAGCGGTCAAATTGGACTTCAGAATTCTTTATGTCGCAGCTTAATCCCCTGTCAAATCCAATTCCTCCATCGGGCGTAATCTCAACCGTTAGATCTAGAGCCCCCAGATCCTACGCCATTCGCTCATTTCGCGCGGTTGACTTGCTCGACCGTTAGGATGCGATGAGCGGTGGTTTTCTCTCTCCTCTACCTGCCATGCATCGGGCGTTGAATGGAATCACTCATTTTTCTCCAATTTCGCTTACCGCCCAAGGGTGCCCCCGATATACCATCAGTTTTGGAGCGCGGGTCCCGCCTTTAGCCTTTAGCGCTTTCCCCACATTTTTCTTGGCTTCCATGCAACTAAGAACTCGGGGCCTTTCCTTCTTGAGAGGATTTTCCCAGCGCTAATCGTGCATCAGAAATGGCATCCTTTTCCCAATCTGGGCTTCCCAAGTGCCAGTTTTTCCTCCTGTGTAGTCTCCATGGGCCTCGTTCAGCGCTCTTTGACTGAGGTCCTCTTCATTCCTCGCTGGCTGCAAACTGCCACTGTCTAGAGGTCTTCCTGATCTCTCTATGCTCACAAATCTTTGAAGCCTGTCCATTTTTGATACAGTCATGGTTCGTTGATTATTCTTCATGGATCCAATTCAGATCACGACCTTCCCACTGAAAAAGCTTTTGGACCACCAAAAGTTGGTTTTCGAGCATTGACTAAGTGAGGGTACAATTGTCTCACTTGTCCAATCTCTATCCACTTTGCACTACTCAGCTTTGAACCTTTGAGCCCAATTCTAAGGTACTCAACATCTCCCCTGTGCATCATCCTCACCTTTCTATCCAAAACTATGTCTTCCTGAAATTCATTAAGATATTCAGGTAGCAGGTCATCAATAGAAGGCAATTGACTCTGCTCTTTGGGATCCTCAATTAGTGAAGGTTCAAACAATCTCAAGCAATCTGCATGAACGACTGAGTAGATGTGCATGTAAGCTGGTAGATCAAGGTGAAAAGCATTCTCACCAATCTTCTCAAGTATCTTGAAAGATCCATACCTGATAGGCTTTAGCTTTTTACCCTCACTTTGCATCCTGTCCTTGTTGATATACAACCAGACTTGGTCACCAACTTGGAAACTATGCTCCATCTGATGCTTGTCATGCCTTGCATTGTATTTGGCTTGGCTATTTTCCAGCTGTTCCTGTACTGCATGGTGGATTCCCTGGATTTTTTCAATGAACCTAGTTGCCTTATCCAGATCACTGTGTCCCTCAACTGTGGTATCTTTACCAAAGACAAAATCTAAAGGAGACCTTGGTGCAAAACCAAAATAGGTCTCAAAAGGAGATCTCTGTGTACAAGAATGTTTTGCTCTATTGTAAGCATGCTATACATAACACAAATGTTCATCCCAAAGCTTAGGATGTTTGTTGCAATATCCTTTGAGTAACTGGATCACTGTCCTATTAGCTACTTCTGTCTGGTCATCAGTTTGCAGATAAAAAGCTGTGTTTTTCTTTAGTTTGGTGTCCATCAGTTCCCATAGACTTGACCAAAAATTCCCCACAAATCGGGTGTCTCGATCAGATACAATGGAGGTGGGTAATCCAAAATGAACCCATACATGTTCAAAGAATAGTTTTGTCGTTTGTTTACCTGTAATCTGTTTGTTACAAGGTATCAAAATACACATTTTGTTGAACCTATCCACAACAACATACAGATAATCATGACCTTTCCTAGATTTAGGCAGTCCTCCAACAAAATCCATGGAAACACTTTCTCAAGGGTGAGAAGGAACTCGTAGTGGAGTGTACAAGCCTAGTTTTCTATTGCTAGGCTTGCTTTTAGCACACATAGTACACCCTCTTACATATCTAGAAACTGTCTCATTCATTTTTGGCCAATAACAAAATATTTGTAGCTGTGCAACTGTTTTACCTACCCCAAAGTGACCTGATATTAAAGAAGTGTGTGCTTCTCTAATTATCTTTACTCTCTCAGTTTGTGGAATGTAGAGTTTCCCACAATGGTATAAGAGTCGGTCATTTACATGATAATCTAATCATTCTACCCATTTGCCTTGACTCAGTTGCATATACATCTTTAAAGTCTATATCTTGAGCATATTGTTCAATGTAGCTTTCATGTAGCACAGAATTATGCTTAATTATAGTAGAAGAATTTATAATGGGTCGAGATAACATGTTTGCAACTTTATTATGTATGCCCTTTTTATATTTGATGACTAAATGAAACTGTTGTAGCAAACCCATCCATCTGTAGTGTCTTGATTGTTACAACTTAGTTTGGGAGTGTAGATATTGAAGTGGTTGATGATTAGTATGTATTACTATCTCTTTGTCCATTAAGTAATGTTTCCACTTTTTCACACTCTGAAGTAATGCATACAATTCTTTATCATATGTAGGATAGTTAACTGCGGTAGGATTAAAAGTCTTAGAATCATAACATATGGGTTTACCGTGCTGTGTCAACACTGCTCCCATGGCATAGTCACTGGCATCTGTTTGGATCTCAAATGGTCTTTGAAGATCATGTAATGCTAGTATAGGTGCTGTACTAATCTTTTCTTTCAAGGTGTTGAAGGCTTTCTGCTATTTGCCTCCCCACTGAAACACCTTTTTCAATCCTGTTAAAGCATGTAAAGGAGCTGCAATTGAGGAAAAGTTAGAAATGAACTTCCTCCAATATTGTGCTGCCCCTAAGAAGCTTCTCACTTCTATAGCAGACTTGGGTTTAGGCCAGTTTACAATGACTGCCACCTTAGAGGGGTCTATTTTCATTTCACCACCCCCTACTATATGACCCAAATAATTTAGAGATGTTTTGCCAAATTCACATTTCGAGAGTTTAACATGAAGTTTTTCTCTTTTCAAAACATCTAGTGTCTGCTTAACATGCTTTAAGTGTTCTTCCCATGTTTTACTAAAAATCAGAATGTCATCCAGATACACAATAACAAAATCATCAAGAAAAGGTCTGAGTACATCATTCATTAATATCATGAAAGTAGGAGGAGCATTAGTTAAGCCAAAAGGCATAACCAGCCATTCATACAATCCCTGCTTTGTTTTGAAAGTAGTCTTCCATGCATCTTGTTCTGCAACTCTGACCTGATGGTATCCACTATGCAAGTCTAACTTGGAGAAATAAACAGTTTCCTTCAATTGATCTAAAAGATCATCTATGTGAGGAAGGGGATAATGATTTTTGATTGTTATCTTATTCAGTTCTCATTAATCAACACACATTCTCCACTAGCCATATTTTTTTCTCACCAAAACAATTGGTGACCCACATGGTGATGTGCTAGGCCTGATGAAACCCTTCTCGAGCAACTCCTGCACCTGCTTCTTGATTTCAGCATTCTCTAAAGCAGACAACCTGTACATTCCAATGTTAGGCAACGGAGCATCTTGTTGCAAAATAATATCATGTACTATTTCCTTTTTGGGTGGCAGGCCTTTAGGTTCTTGAAAGAAGATATCATACTCTGAAACAACCTTTTCTAAATTAGCTTGTTGTTTAGCATTACAGCCCTCAAATACATTGGTTTTATTAGGTTTCTTTTCCTTTACAACCATCAGTAAGAATTGTTTGCATGAATTTATCATTCTTTTCATTTACCCTGAGTTTATGAGAGTATAATTATTCTTGAGCTTATGAGCTCTTACAAAGTATTTGATTCCATGTTTAACAAGTAGATACTTGTTATCAACTCTATAGAAAATAACTTTCCTATCATACAAGTAAGGACCCCCTAAAACAATTCCACATATATCCAAAGGAATTATGTCTAACTCAACCTCATCTACAAATGCTGACCCAAAAGAAAACTTGAGTTTGCATGGTCTAGTCACTTGTAGTTGTGCTTTATCATTCAACCATCCTAATGGGTATGGTTTCTTGTGAGGTGTAGTTTCTAATCCCAACTTCTTTACAATTGCTTCAGAAATTAAATTTACTTGTGAGCCACTATGAAACAAAGTATCAATCTTTTGATGTCTGGAAATAACTCGAATATGAAAAAGCTCATGTCATTTTCTCTCATTTTCTTCATCAATAGTAGATTGTGCAGAATTACTAGTAGATGCTTCAGAATTCTTACCTTTTATACTTATGGCTGCAATGGTTGTTTCATCTCCTGAGTCTGACCCCAAATCTTTCTGAATAGCTACAGAAGTCTTCCTCTTCTTGCCCTCGAACTTCTTAGGTCTCAACTTTGGATGCAGAATCCAACAATGCACATCATCATGCCCATACTTTTTATAGTGAGTGCATGAAGCTTTGCTTTTCTGTGTAGTGTTAGCCTTCCTTGGTTTCCACTTCTGCTTTCTTTTCTCCTTGTTCTTCCTTGCAGTGGGTTGGGATGGTCCCCCAACTTCTGGATTTCCATTCTTTCCTCTATGTTCTAGATGAGTATCTTGTACAGATACCTCATCTATACTAGTGGGATTAAACATGAGGATGGTATGCCTCATGTAGCTGTGTAGACCACCAATGTACTTCAAAAGAGTTTCAGGTGAGTCTAATGAGATTCCTAGAATCAATTCTCTTTTTCTAAATTCTCGAGTGTACCCTTGCACACTTTGCCCTTTCAACTGCTGAAGATTTTGCCAACTCATCATGGCTTGTTGCATGTAGGCCAATGGGTAGAACTGCTTTTGGATTGCAGAAACAAATTCACTCCAGACAGAGATAGTCTTACCATGTCTTTTCATATTAGCTTGGGTTCTGCCTTCCCACCAAACCAAGGCAGTGCCTCCAAGGCGTAGGCTTGCCAGCTGAATCTTGCTCTTGTCTGAATCGATGTTCTGTACTCTCCAATAAACATCAATTTTTCTAATCCAATTGTCCAACTTTTTTGCATTTAACTCTCCATCATATATAGGTAAATCAAATTTGACATCTAGTTTGATCAAAGATACTTTCTTTTTGTGTTTAGGGCTATTAGGAGGTGTGAGAAAGCTTTCCTCTTTCCCTTTTCCTTTTGAGTGGTCATGGAAGTGAGACCCATCTTCTCCTTTGTCTTGTTTAGAGCCTGATGAATCTTCATCCTTGTGTTTTCTAAAGTCCCTATACATTTCTTCTACCATGGACTTTATGGCTAGGAAACTTTCTATGAATTGAGGGTCTGGCCCCATTGAACCTTCCCTTGACATTGTCTTCCAAGGATAGACTCTCCCAATTCTAGGATTAGTTTCGACCAACCCTCCTTCTCCTAATTTGAGCTTTCATCTAGTGAGAATTCAACAACTAAACCAACACAAGCTTGTCTAACCTTACAGCCTAGGGCTCTGATACCACTTGATCTAAAAATCACCCTTGAGTGACCTCAGTTAATTAATTGATGAATGAAGGTATTATAGACACATGTGTTGGTGTGTGTCTATGTCATTTTAGGCAACAGATCGATGAGATTGCAAAATACACAAACACTTGGAAAATGGAAAACAACAAGTGAAGAATAGTAAGCAAATACAAGAACACAACAATTAATAAGGAGTTCACCCTAATCTCTGGAGCTAAGTCTCCGGTCCAGATTTCAGTGGTGGCCTTCTTTTATTTTGTCTTTAAATCAGAGATTTATAATGAGGAGCTCAATCTGAGTCTCCTGAAATAGAATTGCTTAGCAGGGTGGTTCTTGGATCCCCCAAGCCACTAGAGTGAATAGACTCTTTTCCTATCCAAGTCTTGACCCCTCTAGTCTTTAATGGGAGGAGCCCAATATTGTGCTCAATTCCCGACAGATCCTCTCAGGAATTGCTTGATGCTGCCTTATGCTGCAGGTCAAATCGGCTCTCTGTCTTTTTGCTTCTTGCTTCACTGTCTTTTCTTTTCTCTGTCTGTTCATGGCTTTAAAGCCAATCGATCTCATGACTGCTCGCTTCCTCTTCCACCCCATCGGATCCCCTGTTGTTGCTCTCTTGAAGTTCCTTGTCTCGGCTCACAGGGAGTGGCCACTTGTCCTCTCGTGAACTGCACCAGCTCTTCCTCGTCAGTTCGGTTCTTCAGTTACACCATGGAATGAGTCATCCGCCATCTTAGTGGTCAAATCAGACTTCATAATTCTTTATGCCGCGGCTTAATCCCCTCTCAAATCTGGTTCCTCCATCGGGGGCAATCTCAGCCATCAAATCTGGAGCCCCCAGATCCTACACCATTCACTCATTTCGCGTGGTTGACTTGCTCAACCATTTGCATACGATGAGCGGTGGTTTTCTCTCTCCTCTGCCTACCACGCATCGAGCACTGAATGGAATCGCTCATTTTTCTACAAATCTGCTTACCGCCCAAGGGTGACCCTAATATACCGTTGGTTTTGGAGTGCGGGTCCTGCCTTTAGCCTTTAGCGCTTTCCCCACGGTTTTCCCGGCATCCATGCGACCAAGCACTCGAGGCCTTTCCTTCTCGAGGGGTTTTGCTCAGCGCTAATCACGCATCATAAATGGCCTCCTTTTCCCGATCCGGGATTCCCAAGTGTTTTGCCTCTTGCGTGGTCTCCATGGGCCTTGGTCAACGTGCTTTGACCAAGGTCCTCGTCTTTCCTTGCTAGCTGCAAACTGCCACTGTCCAGAGGTCTTCCTGATCGCTCTGTGCTCATAAATCTTTGATGTCTGTCCTGTTTGGCTACCTTCATGGTGCTTTGATTATTCTTCATGGATCCAATTCGGATAAATATTATAGGCCACTGATCAGTGAATCGATGAGGGTTAAACTTTACAGCTCCTTCAATCAGCAACTGGACCAAAACCTCGATGAATGTATATGCAAATATCACTATGTTCAAAGGATGCAAACTAGTAATAAGGAGACTATGTTTAACCTGCAAAACCAAGGAGTAGTAAGAAAAAATAAACTTTTACTGAGGGTTTAGATCTCCAATAGTTGTGGCAATGCCAGTGATAGGCCCTAGAGGGCTAAAACCTTCACAATTTAGCAGTCAAATAATAGATCGTTGATTAATGGCAATGTTGAAGCCTAAATATCTTGGTAAATTAATGTGACAAGCCTTCAACGAAATGTGTTATGGATTCAGGAACAAGTGAAATAGTTTGTTGAATCTGAGATGGTTTTATTCATCGGCTAACTACAACATGTCACTAACAAAGACAACCATTCCACTAGTGAGATCTGAAGACTGGCAATCCACAACATTGATGGCATGTTTCACTTCTGGAAGGGAAATCCTATGAGGTTCAACACAATTCTCACCAACCCGTGGTGCTTCTAACCCTCAAATGTCATCATGGAGGTTTCCTAATAGCATAAAGAGGACTGGTTTAAATAACATAGCTAACTCTTAATACAAGTAAGAGATGCAAATTTTATATCTAAAGTTTGCTTAGATCAAGCTTATGTGTCCCTTATAATGTGAATTGGCCATTGTGCATTCAAAGAGAAAGATGTAACTTATGAAGCCAAAAATTTGAAATTTCAATGAATGATATCTCTAGAAAAAAGGTCATCAAAAGGCAAAAGCCAATGTACAATTTTGATACTAGACTTCAAAATACCACTGCCAAGATAAAAAGGAACCTGCTGTAGGTTAGGATCAGTCATTGTAAATGTATATCAATCCACTGATCAGTCATAGAAAGCTTAAACTTAATCACTGAAATAAAGATATTAGATACTTGTATGAGTTTTCTCGTTATTATGTGTGACAAATTTAGTGCACTTAGGCTTGTTATTATGATTATAAGTGTGGCTAGGTTTTGCAATAATGATAAAGACTTTACAAAATAGATAGCTGCCTCAAGAAAAGCAGAAATCATTTATGATGACTTCAATAATTTCTCCAAGGACAGACTTCAAATGGTTCAAAAAATTCTTGATTTGTGCCCAGACCTGCTACCAATGAGATCAGATTTGAATATTGCTTTCACCAGACCTTAGACAATTGATCCAGATTCAGATATTTTTTACTCCAAGATAGAGGTTAGAAAAAATTTATTGCAAATAGAAACTGCCCTATCCCAAAATTAGTGAGAAAATTCTCCAATGAATGGCGCAATACCTGTGTATTTGCCAACTGTTAGTTCTAAGCAAAGGGCAGTCCCTTAAAATCCTACAGTTAGGCCTAGAGAAGCCTAGAAGAAGATTAGTCCTCAAGCTATCCAAATGCCCAATACTGCATAATCAAAGTAATGAGAGGAATGCACTAGAACTCAGAGAAAATTAAAAAATACCACTGTCAAGAAAATCAATCCACTATAGCTAACTATTAGCAAGATTAATCACTAAAGAGATGAATAATACCTTCTAGAGGAATAGTCCCAAAACCATTCACTCCAGCAGAGACAAGATTACAAGGTTTTTGTGGGATGATTATACTGAAAATACCCTTGAAAGCCTGACAAATAAACTTTTACTGAGGGTTCAGATCTCCAATAGCTGTGGCAATGTCAGTGATAGGGCCTAGAGGGATGAAACCTTCACAATTTAGTAGTCAAATAATAGATCATTGATTAATGGCAATGATGGAGCCTAAATCTCTTCGTAAATTAATGTGACAAGCCTTCAACGAAATGTGTTATGGAGTCGGGGACAAGTGAAATAGTTAGCTGAATCTTGAAGATGGTACAAGAACTGTTGTAGCATTTGATCCTTCAAACACTATCAATACAAAATCTTCAAAACGTATCTTCAATGAGGTCACAAATACTACATGTCCATGGAATAAAATCACTATAGCATACAACTCAAATTTTGACCATAATAAAACATTGTCAAAAGTATCACTAGCATCAACCTCATGCACGATACCGAATAGGAATAAAGATGATGTGTCTGAAAAGGAAACTATTACTGAAAAGAATTAAATACAAGAACTAACTACAAAATATGTTTTGCTCATCTCAGAAATGTTGATAAAACCATGTTCCAATAAAAACAGGAGGAAAACCTATAATTCTCTCTGCAACCAAGACCAAGAAACCACAACCTAATACAATAAAACTTTAAGGAGTCATAAGAAATAGAAAAATAACAATATTAATATATTATGACTGTACTCATAGCTATATAGACCCATTCCAGATAAAGTTAAAGGGCGTCTTGGGCTTGAAAAATGTATTTTGAACTTTAGATTCTATATCTGTTCAATGTTCAGCCCATCTGAATCCTTGGGAACAAATTCTGGTAAGCTATATTTCATGCATTTTCCCTGACTTTACATGAGGAGGTTGGAATGCTATTTTGATATAACTTGGCTAAGAATGTACTTTTTGAAGGGAAGACAATGTCATCCCTTTTAACCATACAAATATCAATTTTTTCACCAAGAAATGGGATAAATATAACATCACCATGAGGCATCATCCAAATATGATAATCATTACTAACCTTTCCTCTTTGCACACCCTCCTTGGCAAGTAAAACAAGCTCCTGAAAGTAATGTTCAGGGTTTTCGCTCTCTTCAAATTCCTGAATAGAAAGTGACTTACCACAATCAACCATTGTTCCAATTTCTCAAGTGTGTACCAAGGCACTATACACAATATGGCTTAAGGCAAGCTTGAACTCCATGAAACTGATTGTATGGACTAAGGGGTATGGAACTTACTCTTTTGAATGAAATAGAATTCCTGGTTTTGCCCAACTATATGATTCAAAAGAACCAGAACCCTCCTAGAACTTCGAACAGGACAAACTGTATTTGATGAGAAGTAATCAACAGGACAAAATTGAAATCTCAATTATACAAACAATTGGGAAAAATATTAAGGAAAGATCAGTGGATACAAATATACTAAATGGAGGAGGGAAGAGGCTAATAAAATGCCATGATAATTGAAAACATTGAAAATTTACCATGAAATTACGCATAAAATATCCTTATAGTAAATCTTACAGATCATCCATACAGTTTTCAACACAAAACACTACTTTTATAAAAAAAAAAAAAAAAAAAAAAAAAAAAAAAAAAAAAAAAAGCATTACAAATTAATCTCCCACCTGCAAGAAAATGCCAACTCTTAGCAATTGCACCAAATCTAATTCAAGGATGAGGTTCGCACATGGGTTCCATAAACAACAGAATTTAAAAGACACAGAAGAGCGAAATAATGGAAAACTTACCTTGCATCTTGTAGGATGGTTGAACATGTGCATCATTCACAGTGACAAACATGGATGCAGTGATCTTTAACAAATCAAACACTGAGGGTGTAGGGAAAAACAAATTTGTTCAAAGTTAGAAATGGCACTGGAATTCACTTCTAAGAAAATTTAACAAATCAAACACTGTGGGTATAGGGAAAAGAAAATTTGTAACATTTTCAGAGTACTTGTGACTTGACATTGTGTTCTCTTGTAATTTCAACCATGTTTACTAGAATGAGCAATTTTTATTGATCTTTAACCCTACTTCTTTCAACTCCAAATTCTCATGATTTCTGATATGTGCATCATTTACAGGGACAAACATGGATGCAGTGATCTTTAACGAATCAAACACTGAGGGTGCAGGGCAAAACAAATTTGTTCAAAGTTAGAAATGGCACTAGAATTCGCTTCTAAGAAAATTTAACGAATTGTGAACATTTTCAGAGTACTTGTGACTTGACATCATGTTCTCTTGTAATTTCAACCATGTTTACTAGAATGAGCAATTTTTATTGATCTTTAACACTACTTCTTTCAACTCCGAATTCTCATGATTTTTAATATGTGCATCATTTACAGGGACAAACATGGATGCAATGATATTTAACGAATCAAACACTGAGGGTGCAGGGCAAAAAAAATTTGTTCAAAGTTAGAAATGGCACTAGAATTCGCTTCTAAGAAAATTTAACGAATCAAACACTATTGGTATAGGGAAAAGAAAATTTGTTCAAAGTTATAAATGACACTCAAATTCGCTTCTAATAAAATTTAACTATCTCGAAATCCAATCAATCAGAAGGAAGTGGAGATATGAGTGGGATAGAATTTAATTGTTATGAAATTAAATCATAACAAAATATTTAAAACTATATTTCTGAAATCAAAACAATTTTAAAATCAAAAAAAAAACTTTATAAAAGAAGTAATACAGAATAATCTAGATTAAATCTAAAATCTTTCATAAATGCTTCAGTAAACTTATATTAACAATAACTTCATATATATTGAAAAATAAAATAATACTAATCAGCTTCCAAAAAGTCCAACAATCTCCCAATTGGATAAAAACATACACTAAAATCCCAAGGAGATCATTTTACAATTGCTGTAGAATGGACTTTACCCTTCAAATTCCATCGCAACACAATTCTTGTGCAGCTGTTGCATGTCTCGAACAAAAGCCTGCAACTCTGTAAATGAAGATCCCTCTTTGTTGACAGCCATTTTAGCATGCTTCCTCAGTTCCTGAGCTTTCCTTCTCATGTTTTTCCCTTCTTCCTCCGCTAGAAGCATGGTCACTTCCCTTCTTACTTCCTCTTCATCTGGCACACTGTTCACACCCACACATATCCTTATGGCCACACCGAGGTGTTCTTCCAGAAGCTTTGAGTTATATGGTTGATCTGCAATCATGGGCCACGTGATCATGGGGATTCCCATGCTCACGCTCTCCAGTGTAGAGTTCCACCCGCAGTGACTCAGGAATGCACCGATGGAAGGATGCGAGAGAATAAGGAGCTGAGGAGCCCATCCCCATATTATTAGCCCTCTATCTCGGGTCCTCTCTTCGAATCCTTCTGGAAAACCCACTTCGGTCACTTCCAGTTTGGGCTCAGTGTGAGGATGTCTAATTGCCCACACGAAAGCTTGCCTGCTCGCCTCTAAGCCCATAGCCAGCACACATATTTGCTTGTCGTTCATAATAAATTGGCTCCCCAAACACAAACACGACGGATTGCGGAGGCCGAGAACCCAGCCACCGCAGGCATTCCTCCTCATCGATATCCACGGCCTTTCCCCTATTCTTAATAATTCTTGGATCGATCACCGTATCGTTAAATATAGTAGTGGTGAGTATGGTACCTATGCTCTACATATGTTTCATTGTCAAGCTTCTGATGTGATCGATCCCGTAGGAATCAAGTTCATAAAACTTATTAATCAGGATACCTCGACCCTCCATGCCACTGTTAATGTTCTCCGCCAAAAAAGCCCACATGGGAAAAGAATCGGGACATTATAATACCCCCAACAAACCCTTGCGAAGTGATGTGGGCCCCATGAATTCACTTGCTTTGACGCTATATTTTCCACAAGCCATGAGTCCACTTGCCTGGGCACTCTATTTTGCATAACATGCCATGAAATACATGGATGAAGCCCCATGAACCATAACATTCCATGAAATATGTGGATGAAGCCAAATGAGGTCATTTGTAAATAAAGCTCACAGGGAAAGTAAAAAAATGTATTCTGGAACCCTTTTGGCTTCAACCACTGCTCCATAAGCTACCTTGGCTTCTACCCATGCAGCATTTTCCCATTTTAGTTCCAGAAGCATCGATAGGGCCGGTGTACCCTAGCCCGGTTCCAAGTAAAGATTGAAAGCTGCAACGCCCCTTTCTATTAGAGAATCATACCCCGTATTGATCGATACCATTAAATGATGCAACAAATGACACTAGTGAGCTTATTGATCCATAGTCAATTGATGAAGTTTATCAATGAAAATATTCAGTAGACTCTATAGCAGTGCCCCAGTGTCAAAGTATCAATTTACCCCGCAAAGCAGGAAAGACAACAAAGTCAAAGCTAGCAAGAGTTTATCCACCATCAGAGGATACACATGCATAGTTAAGGCGAATGTAGAGTCAAAACTAGTAGCGATCTAGAACTTTTATATACGTCTATTCTGTCTTGACGTTCGATACCCAAAATCCCATTCTGAAAGTTCTTGTTTTCTATATCTCTAAAAGTTGCTTGATGAAAGGGTATGCCCTTTTCCATAGAAAAGGTGCCAAGCAGGCAGCAACAATGTTTGAAGACATGGGATTCCCCCTTGACCATCAATGGAAATATGATCCGGAATTCATAATGGCCCATTTGAAAGGAAACAAGCAGCCTGGTACAGATAGGGCACCCAGTCGAGGGGAGAGGGTTTCTTTACCACTCCTACTGATGAGCAATACTAGCTCTACACTAGTAGGTTCCCCGTAGTACTTGCACTAAAGACTTACTAGTTGTGTCCATTCTGTTACAATCCAAAAGGTCAGATTGAACCTTTGTCTCCTCTCCTATTAGTGGAGCTATTCCTTCTACCTGATTCTCTGTCTCACTCTCTTTGTTATTGTTGTAGTTCAATGAAATGAGACTTCTCGCTGTAAGTGAACTTGAACATGGCATGGCATGCGATAGAAGTTTCGATCTAGAGATTTCAATCTCAACTCAAAATTTCCCTCACCCTTTGACCCTCTCCTCTTTAGAGCATTTGACTAGATCCAATTCCAACTCTATCTCACTTATCTTTCCATCCAGTCCAACTAAGTGATGTAGTTTCCAACTCTAACTCCTATTGAAGATGCTAAGCCAGATCTAAACTAGCTGGTAGTTCATTGAACTTCTTGTTGCTCTTAACTTTAGCTAAGCAATTCCTAAGAGTTAATATTGTCATGAAAACATTCTTTTTTGAGTGAGTACCTCAATTGAGATGACTCTTCCTGGCTCTGTGGGACACTTCAAGAATTAGAAGAAATTCCTTTGTAGTGTCTAATCAAAGTGTCTTTCTCTTGGGCATCGGTTACAATGACTGGTAAACTTCCAACAAACTCTGCTAAGCTTCCGAAAACAACTTAGATTGCATATCAGTGTTAGATTCAGCAACTTAGTCCATGATTATACACATTTTATTGTGCTGGTAACTTAGTGCATGATTATGCACAGTTTATTCTGCTAGTTAATAGCTCTCCTCAGCCTCGAACCTCTTTTGTTGGTGGTTTTGTTGGTGGTTTGCTGGTTCCCTGGTTAAGAGTTCTCCTCTGCCCTACCCTGGGTTAACCCAACTGAATAGTGGAAGTGAAATGAAACAATAAGCTCTGGGTGAGAAAGAAGCAGAAGCAGTGGTCGACAACGATGACAATTGCTAGCATGATGAGCCATGTGTAACCATGCATGAGGTTATCATGCATGAGGTTAATGTACCGTGATCTATAGATAAATCCCAAGGTCCCTCCTGATTTAGTCGAACTAATGCTAGCATTAGTTCAGAGATTGGAAATGCTACGGAAACAAATGAAAATGGAAACGAAATAAATGAATATAGCATATGCTTTTGGCCTCCCTTTCTCAGGAAGAGGCCAGATAAGATGGCTAAATAGATTTCATTATAAAAAATATACGGGAAACCTAAAAACATTTGTGATAACCAGCTCAAACTAATATTAGCGGCAGCTTTTTGATTACTATAGTCCCATGCCATTGCCAGATGGTAGGGACTAATAAGAGTTAGAAACATTAATGTAAGCACATTGACAATAACAATAAATTTATTTCTTTCTTGTACTTGTCCAATGGCTATGCCGAGTGATATGAAACTTGCCCTGTGGTTCCACTATAGTTTTTCATAGAATGGAAATATTGTTCCCATTTGCTCGATTTACATAGTGATAATAATGTTTTAAGAAACATTTACTTTTCTTTCCTTTCATGATAATAAAATCTAGTGACTTATCACAAAGGTAGCATTACATATGCTTTTAGCTTAATTTTCAGATGTTCCATGTGCATTAGTTATGAATTAGTATAGTTTAGGATAAGGTTTTTTGCTTGTCATTTTATAGGTTGCTAAATTCCTTCCTATTTTTTTTATTGGATTTAGCTAAGTCCGTCTTTGCAGCCTTGATATACTCTCTTAGAGAGAAAAAAAATTCCCACACTGCAACATTCCTTAAATTTTGTGCTTTTATCATCCTCTCAGCGATAAGATTTTGCATCCATGCTAAGTTCTTTCCAACTCGTAAATTTGTACAATTCTGCTAAGTTTATCCAGTCAGTTAAATTACCACCCACCTGTCCATCTTATGGCATCAGCTAAATTCCATCCTTTCTTAACACAATTTTCTTTACTTAAAATTATCTAATCACAATACCATGTAGGCATACAACAATACAATAGTTTTCATACACACATGTACAATAAATGCACATATAAAAATGACTTAACACTTTACACATTACCACATATAATATAGAGACTAAACCATCTCTATTCACGTGAACCAAGCTCTACTGCCTCTTTTGCTTTTCGATGATCATAATGCAAGTGCCATGCTTCATGGGAATTCCTTTTTGTCAAAATATTACTCTTTTCATGCAATCCATAAGTATTCATATTTCTATTCTAATGACTGATGATAACCATGTGAAATGCATGGAATTGTTTTACATTTATATTTATATATTTTTGACATTATCATGCTTCATGTTTTCATCGCATAAGTAGATGTGCCATTTAAGTCAGGGTTAAGAGAATTCCCATTTACCATTTTATTGTTTACACTCTCAATTTTAGCCTTGATCAATTTCATTTTAGAAATGTGTGCGTAAATATTATCATTTTATAAATATTTTCATAACTACATCCACATGCCTCTCTGATTTTATGTCTCCAAGCACAAGAAACAAGCTATTATTACTCTCACCTTTAATTGGGAAGTCTCAAAATATTTATTTTTGCTTGTTATCACAATAAATTATTGTGATATTCTATCCCATCTTACCAAAACTCTGTAAATTTTTATCGTGGTTTTTAAGCTAGATTTTTTTAATACCACACAATTACCTACTTACTCACACTTCTTCTTTCCATGAAAAACAAAAATATTACTGGCAATGCTTGTGCCATAAATATTTAGGATATTTTGATATACATAACTAAAAATTTAGACTACAATTAAGTCAATCCCAGACATTCCTCAATTCAGAAGGTCACAAGGGAATCCTTTTGGAATTTTCCAGAAGTTTTATTTTTTTTCTCAGTAACTATATGATTATCTTTTCCAAAATATTATCCGTTCTAAAGACAAAAGTTACTCATGATAGCTATGGGAGTTTACTCAAAATCATAAGTTAGAATATCTGAAATGATCGTACTTGAGTTATGCTTCTATTATAGGTTTCTTCTTTGATACAAATATTTGGTGTATCCAATTATAGTTATAAAGCACATTAAAATGGGGTACCTTCTATGTTAGTGCTACACTTTATCTTACATAATATATAGTTATCCACCCTTCTCTTGACACTTTTCAAAGGTATTTACCTTCCTATGGAGCATATTGCATACATTTTATGTGTTTATACTCTCAAACTAGAGTATTCATAGTGAAGGTCTCCTAACCTTCTTAGTATTTATGGTGCATTAGCAGTTTTAAAAATCAAGAGTCGACTAATTGAAATAACCCTCAGGTCTCACAATGCTTCCCTGGCCAGAAATAGAATACCTTTTTGGCTTTGCTAAAATTTTTATAAGATAAATGTATGTTCCAACTTTTTGTGCTAGTTTTCCTTCACCAGCTTACTTTTGACAAAATCAAGTCCTTTTTTTTTATCATATTTAACATCCTTCCTCTATTCTCATCCATTGTATCCATTCACACTCTACAATTTCCGTGTAATTTATTGAATGTACTATTTATAGTTACATAACCTATTTCTAGTACTACTACAAGGAGATTGTTATAGTACGGTTTTTACTAGTAGTTCTTTCTTGTCTAAAACATAGCTTATTTTTGTGCAACCATCTCTACTTATCTTTACTTCATTGATAATCATTGTTTCCATGTTTAAGATTTAGACTTAACCTCTAAGGGACCAGTTCCCTGAGGTAAGCTTTTCTTCTTTTCCTCCTATTGCATTTTCTTGATGGTTATAGAGTTATAATGGTACTCGTGTAGTAACTTCAAGTGATTCCACTCTTGTTGACCAATGATATCCCAACTATATTCACTTGAATATAAACAACACTTGTTGTTCATATTTTCCTTACAAGATCGAATCTCATCAAGGTTTATTGGGTATTGTTTCAGTTGGCTATTCTTTTCCTCACCCATATTATATAGGTATAATGATTTAGTACACACAATCATACACAACAATCTGGCTTTTCTTTCTTAAGTATAGTAATATCTTCTGTATTATGCATAAATTGGTACTTGATTCTCTGATTATTTTTTCTTACTAGTATGTAAGTTTCCAACTCGACTTCTAACCATTTTTTGTTTTGTTTTCTTATGGGATTCTTTTAATCATGGATTTCAACATATGATACAATATTGATCTACTATACCAATTATACTATGATGATTACATTCAAATCTACCACAAAAAATTCTCTTAGCATTACAACAATTTACAACATATCTAGATAGCTACTATATTCATAATTCCTTGATCATAGTTCCATACCACCATACCTAAAAGGGCGTTGCCATACCACCATACCACTTCCCATTTCATCATTCTTAAGGGGTATTGCTTTTATAATGACCTATTATGGCCCTGGTCATCATATTTCATTAAAAAATATTAGCTATAGATAGGTTCTATGTATAGACAGAGTAACCAATACTCATATTTATATATTAAACCACTTATGCTTGACCCCAAGTGCTTGTTTATTTAATAACTTTGTTTTTTAACCAACTTCCACAATTATCTGAGTTTCAATATTCATTATGGCTGCTACTTACGAATGGTATCATATAACAGTCTATCTTCTAGCTTCATACAATCCACCCTATTCGGGTCTTGGTCCATAACAATTTTGTTTGGAATTGTATCACCAATTTAATCATGTTATAAGAATATTCTAGTCCTTCTCTCTATCAGGTTTTTGTAAGTCTTGTTGAATCAAACTTATATACTATAATAATTCAACCTCTCTTCAGCCTCATTAGAAATTATTTTACTATCAGTGACTTCTAGTTTCTAAATATTTCAATATTTCCAACAATTATGCTATAAGAGGGACATTATCTCCTAATTTCACTTAGGTCTGATCTCCTTCCCTATCATATCTAGCAGGTGATATTACCCTTAATATTCTCTTTACCTCACAATTCTACGTAATATCAACTATATTTTTTTTAAACCTTTAGCTCTTCATTGGACTTTAGGCCTCAGAGTTGAACCTATAGCTCGGATACCACCTGTCATGTCTCCCCTTAATATTCTCTTTACCTCACAATTATACATAATATCAACAATAATTTTGTTAAACCTTTAACTCTTGATTGGACTTTAGGCCTCAAAGTTGAACCTATACCTCTCATACCACCTGTCATGTCTCTCGATTAACTTAATGATTTTCACCGTAGTAATATTAGTTTATGCAATTGCAAGTAAGATAATTTTTTTTACTAAAAGTAATTTTTTTAAATACAAAATCTTTTTACAATAAAAATTCCTTTCCTTTCTTAGGATAAATAAATTAGTCTCTCTTATTTCTTTAAACACATTTCTTTGATGATAAATTCTTGTTTCAAATTATTTTTCTCTATTACATAAACCATACTATGTTAATTGTGTCCATGATAAAGGTGACCCTTAATTAATGTTTGTTCGACTATCTTCCTATTAAAACATTATATAGTCAACTAAAATTTCCCAATGGTTTATGTCGAGATTACATTTGGTTGATACAAATTGTGATAGGAGTCAATCCACCTTGAGCATATGGGATTAACATCATTAAGTATCACAACTTAAAGCTTGGAACTTCGGTTACGTATAAAGTATGTTTATGAATTAATATTATGGATAATGGTTATTGGCATTAGTATAGAGGAATGTTCTAGACGGTCCAACTATATGAAATTGGTAAGAATATATTTGTCTTTCCATATCTTTGTTGTACACATGTCCTTGTTTTAATCGAATGGTGGAAATGGCTTCTGTCAGGTAGATGTGTAACTACCTTCGGGGTTTCCACCCAACCTTCCCATTTTGCACTTCTACCTACAGAGGAGAGTCTAACTTCGAATGCTAAGGTTTTACCACAGATTTGTTATTTTATAGATTCTATGAATTCATTCCACGAAGGTCATTCTCTTGTCAGCTCATAGTGTTTCAAACATGCCTGTTGACATGGTAAGAGATTGTGTTCTCGTGAGCTATAATTGTCACCTTTGTTGTTACTTTCAGTAGTGTTATTTATCCATTTTGTTAATGATTTTTGTCTCTCTTTTGCACAGTATACTCCACTGCTGTCCATTTGGATTTAACCACAATTCCATGCCCTGTTTCCATTGATGTATTAAATACTATCCCTTTATCGCTTCCATATTGAAAGGTAAACTTTTTTGTTTATTTTTAAGTTTTTTCATAAAGCTTCGAGAATCCCGCAATTTTAAACTAATCCCTTTTTTGTCACAGTCTGCAACTAAAGTAACTATGAATGTAAGTGGTGACGGAGGCAGAGTTTTCCATCCCATCGTCATAGGTATATTATCCTTTTACCTCCACTTCTAATGCTATCAACTTTTATTTTCTTCATTTAATGAGTGAATTCCTAAATTTCTTATATTTCGTTTTTGTGTATGTTTGGTTATCGGTTTACTCGTTTTTCAAGTATGACGTTCTATTATACTTTTGTCTAGGGTATATTCTTTGCTTGTTCTTTGAACTCGATTTCTAGTTTTTTTTTTTTTCAATTTACTCTACTCTTATTGGTATTTAAGGTTCCACTCCAGTAGAGGGTCATGATTATGCAAAGTCTTAAGGCTCAACAACTCTAAATCTTCTTTTTATAGTCTGTCTGCAAAAAGAGAGACTGGGGTTTTCATTTCCCTAAGTTTTATGGTTTACGTTATTTGTTTATATATTCTATTTTTTACTATGGCACATCGATCTGGAGCATGGACCCTACCGAAAATTATTTTTAAACAGGCCTTGTCCTCTTTATATTTTTAAAAATTATCTACTATTATTTATTTATATGTATTTATATGTATGCATATATTGCATGCTCTCTTTTCCGACTCTTTTCAAATAATGTTTTTCAAGTTCTATGAGATTATTGTTTCTTCTTCAATGTGTTCTTTCGAAAGAAAAAATATTAGTTCAACTATATCATTTGTTAACTATTTTCTTTATTGTGATTTAATCAATAATGTCTAAATGAATATGGCTTCTTTATAAATCAGAATTTCTAGATGTAGAATTAAGATAGAGAATATTTTTATCACAAGATTTAATTTACTAATATTTGTAAATTATTATGATTCTAGTAAAGACGTTTGGCGGGTTCTGAACCCTATAATTCAAATTTTTTTCCCTTTTATTGCAAGGATTATTATAATAATAATGCACACAATTCATGCTACTTGTTTATGTTCAATATCCTACTCTACAATTATTTATCGAGCTTGTTTTATAAAGATAAACTATCTTTTTTTCTTTTTTTTTTAAAGGACCTTGTTATATATATCTGTATGTTTCTAAATTTCCCTTGTCGGACCCTCATCAGTCATACTTAGGGTTATTTTATTATTATTAAAAGTTAGGGTTGGGGACTATGCTGACTCATTGATTTTGTTAGAGAACCAAATCACAAAATGAAAGAAAATATAGATCAACGACAATTCTTGGATGATTCAAATTATAAGATATCATTGGTATATATAGGATTCTAAATGGTCACAATATAACCTAATACTACATAACAATAATAATGTAAGGGCACAATAATAACAACAATGGGCTTCTATAGGGCACAACAATAACAATATGGGGGCTACATGGGCACAAAAATAATAATAAGGGGGCTATAGTACTATTATAGGGACCTAACATGCCCTTCTCATTCAAAAAATGTGTTTTCCTCAACGTTTGAATAGTTCTTAATGTTCTTGTATAAAATTGTCATCCTCCCATGTGGAATCTTCAGTGGGTAAGTTCATCCACTTAATGAGATACCCTAAAATTGAACAATTTCATAGCTACAAGTTCTTTTTCTGTGGTTTCTTTAGGCTCCAATATGATTTTTCCTTCTTTTTCAATTTTTGGAAATATTGTTTAAATTGGGAGCTTGTCACTGATAACCTTCTTTAAGCATGAAACATGGAAAATTGGGTGTACTTGAGAAGATGTAGGTAGCTCGAATTTGTAGACCATAGTACCAATCTTTTGCAACACCTTGTATGACCATAGTACTTAGGTGATAATTTATTATCCTTCTTAGCTTGTTGTGAGGGACATTTGTTTGTATGGTTGTAGCCGTAAAACTACCCTATCGCCTACATCAAAACTTCTTTCTTTTTTTTGCTGAAGCAAGAGTCGGACCATCTATTTAATTATAGCATAATAACCAATTACATAAAGTACAACCTCCCCAAGGAGAAGTGGGCCACTCAGTTATCAAGCCACACATATCTTTGGGGACCAAGCCAATGGCCCACTAACCATTACATCGTGACCTACAACATTCAAACTGTCACCAAGACTATGCGATTCACCTCCATAGATCAAACGATTGAGGATCTATATCAGATAGCAAACAAGCACACCCTATAATCAACGAATCAGACCTGATATCGATATAGATACTACACTAAAAAGATTTCGAGTCTGCTTGGGAGGCTAAATCTCGGGCAAGTAATCTGCCCGAAATCCACCGATCTCACCTTCACTGCAAAACTAGCACGTTAATTAACAATGCACCCAGACCCGAAGATTAATAAAGCCCCCACTTAAGCTAATTTTGGGTCCAAATGGCATGGTAACCATCGTGCTACTTGTCTAGCGAAATTCCTAGGATTGCTTCAAATCTGCCAATCTGCCAGTAAGTTAACCAATCCCCTGGTAAAGCTAATTCAAAGGTGCTCTTTAGTGGATTTCATTTTCATAGAAAGACTTGTCTTATAATATAACTCCCGCCCGAGAACTTTTGGCTTGTTGAGTTCTCGGTGCATATACCCTCCCGAAGACCGACAACCTTGTCCACATATAACCATGCACTGCTTATCCATACAAATCAAAATTCCTCTCTTTCCATTAGACTGCATCCTGCTAGTTTCCCCTACTCTAATAAAACTCCCTATCTGCCTTTGCCTGTCTGAGACACTCTTCTCTCAATTTACCTTGGGGAGTCTCTATCCAGTCAAATATTTTATTGCTCTTAGCACAGAGTACACCTTCATTAGGTAATATATCCACTAATTTGTTGGTTGTTTGACGTACATGAGTAAAATTAAGGGTTATCATGATCTACAGGTGGGTTTGAATCCATTGATAAACTTGTAGAAGCCGCCAATGCCTCGAGACTTTATCTGGAGCTGAGCCATAGGAAATTTTCTTGACTGAATTAATAATCAATTCGGAATTAGCTTCAATTATGGTATTATGAAGATTTGAGTGTATCAAGATTTCTAGGCATTGCTCAAGGGCCATGAGCTCTGCCATATTATTGGTGGCCTTCCCCAAAATACTATGAAAGATGGTTTTTATGCAACCCTTTTCATCTCTTATTACTCCTCCATACCTAACCATACTCGGGTTTCCTTTTGAGGCCCCATCTATATTGAATTTCATAAAACCCTGAGGGGGAGGTTGCCAAAAATCCTTATTAGTTATTATATGACTTACATTCATGTTTTTTCCCTGTGGGAAAAGCCCTTGAAGACCAAAATGTAGTAGTATCTGCACATCCATATCTTTTGGTTGGTCCTTAAGGGGGTTTTTAATGAGGGTCCCTACCATCTCCTTGAGCTGTCTTAAAATCTGAGCCATGACATTCTGGGGAGAATCTCTCCTGTTCTTGAATATTCTGTTGTTGCATTCTTTCTAGACATCCTAGATTAGAAAGCTTGGAACTAGAGCCCAAGCTTTGTTGATTATTTCATTATCAGAGAAATGTTTCCCCCACTTCTTCAAAGTACTAGTAATGCTACCCATGTCCCTGTCTGCTTGATTGAGTATTGCATCTACCCAGTTCCACAAGGTGGAAGTGAATGGGCATAAGTTGAGTAGGTGATCCATAGTTTCTTCTTGTAATTCACATAGTTGGCATCTAGAAGGACCGGATACCCCTCTTTTCCGAAGGTTTTCCCAAGTAATAATTTTTTTTTTGCTGCACTAACCACATGAACAATTTGATTTTCATCCAGCTTTGGTTCTGCCATAGGTCCTTCCATACCCAATCAAGGTTTGGAAAGTCAAGCCCAAGGGCTATGCGCTTGGCCTCTTTGAGGTTAAAGTTTCCTTCATTGTTTTTGCCCCATCTCAGCTGGTCCAAATCTGTTGATGTCAAAATATTTCTCTATTCCAAGATGGCTGTTAAAGCTTCTGCCTTTGCCTTCAACAGGGAGTCATCACTGTGTATCGGGTCCTTCCATATTCTCCATTTTTCCTTGCTTCTTTCCTAATCCCAAAAGTCACTTACCCTAAGTAACCTTTTGTTGTCAGTATTGTTCTTGAGATTGGTGAATTCTTCTCTTGACGGTTTAGGTTCTTATTGAATTATCTTCCCAAAACCAAGTAAGGTTTCCATCTCTTGTTTCCCAGAAACTGTGTTTCTGAACAATTTCCCTATTCTCCCACGCTTTGTTCCAAATTTGGGAGCCTTTGATGAGCCCAGACATTCTAATGTGATCCATTTCCTGCCAATTGCCTACATATTTCTGTTTCCAAATTTTGGCCCAAGGTGAAGCTGAATCTTTTAGCCATCTCCACCATAGTTTTTCCCCCCAAACTCTGTTAAGTATGTTAGAGTCATCAACACCCAATCCTCCATGTGTCTTAGGTTTACAGATCTTTTCCCAAGCTACCAAAGCCCATTTTTTTTCTCTTCTCCTTTGCCCCAAAGAAAATCTCTTTGGATATTTCTGCATTGTTGCATAGCCCCTTTAGGAGCTGGAAGGGCTGAAAACACAAATATGGGAACTGTTTGTAGGACAAATTTTGTGAGCACTAGTCACCCTTCTAAATTCAAAGACTTATGTGTCCATTTCTGGATTTTTTCCTAGATCTTATTGGTCGCAGGCTCCCAAACTGCCTTGCTCAGAGGTTTGTCTATTAGAGGTACTCCCAAATATTTGGAGGGCAACATATCTCTTTGAAAGCTGAGAATTGTAGAAATATTTCTCTGAATGGCAATGTTAGTATTAAAAAAGAAAATCTTTGATTTGGTAAGGCTTACCTCTGTACCCGCAACCATTGCAAAATCGTTTAGGATTTGTTTGTAGGCTAGAGCTTCCTTGACTGTGGGTGTACCCTGCAGCATGGTGTCGTCCACAAATTGTTGATGGGTCAAAGCATCTCCATTCCTGGTGAGTTTGAGACCCTGGATTTGGCCTTCATCTTTGGCAGATTTGATAGCATTTCCAAGCCCTTCCATCATGAGAATAAAGAGGAAGGGTGAGAGAGGATCTCCTTGTCTGAGACCTCTCGAAGGTTTAAAGGTTGTGGATGGTGAACCATTTAACAGGATAGAAAAACTGGAGGTAGTTACAAGGGCCATTACCCATCTTATCCAGTTATGGTCGAAGCCATAAGCTTTTAGAACTTCCCTGATGTAAGCCCAACTTAGCTTATCATAAGCCTTTTCTAGGTCAAGTTGTATAATCATTCCTGCCTGCTTATTGCTCTTAAGTGAGTGAACTACCTCGTGATCTTTGATGACATTGTTGAGAATTTGCCTGCCTTCCACATATCCAATTTGCTCCTCAGACATGAGAGTTGGAAGAAGGGGCTTAAGCCTGTTGGAAATTATTTTGGAAATTATTTTGTAGACCACATTGCATAATGCTATTGGTCTAAATCTGTCTGGTGTCATAGCATTATCCAGCTTTGGAATCAAGGATATGAAAGAGGTATTGAGTGCCTTCAAAACACTTTTTTTTTTCCTTGAGTCCTCCACCACATCAATGATATCGTGCTTGAATATTCCCCAACATGCTTAAAAGAAGTCAAAATTGAAACCATCCAGACCTGGTGCTTTTCCTTTCTGCATCTCTTTGATGACTCCACTGACCTCCTCTTCATCCACTAGTTTTTTTAAATTGCAATTGTCTTCTCTTGTAACATGCTTAGGAATGTGTTTTGTAAATTCATTGATGAATTGTGATCTATCTAAGAGAGGTTCCTCTACTATCCCTTGGAAATGTTGAACTAGAGAAACTTCTATATCTTTGTGGGTATTGAATTGATTTCCTTGAGAATCTTTGGTTTTTGAAATCCTATTGTGAGACACGTGATCCATGGTGGATTTGTGAAAAAATTGTTTATTCCTTTCTTGTTCTTTTAACCATTGTACCCTTGATTTCTGTTTCCAAAATATCTCCCCTTGCTTGAATAATCCTTCCCATTTTTGTTGATGATCATCAGCTAGTTCCTTTCTCTCCTCGTTGAAGCCCTCTGTAATGAGGATCTGGTTAATTTTGTGTAGCTTCCTTTCACTACTTTTTTGGCTTCAAAAATGTTCCCAAACTCATTCTTATTCCAATCTTTAAGCTTGAGTTTGATGTGCTTCAATCTTTTATGCAGGAGGAACATTTTGGTTCCCTAAACTTGTATATCCTCTATCCACCATTTTTCAAAATTGCTAATAAAGTTAGGATGGGTAAGCCAAATGTTTTCAAACCTGAAAGGTCTGTTTCTTGGAGTTCCTATAGAGGATGTTTCAAGTTGAACAGGCTAGTGATCCAAGCCACCAAAGGGGAGTATTGTGGCTAACAAGTCAGGGCCTATAAGGATGAGGTCCTCTGAGATAATAAATCTTTCAAGTTTTGAGGCCACTTGAGACTCTCCTCCCCTTTTATTATTCCAGGTGATGATACCATTACTTGTATCTGTATATACTAGCCCGATGTTGTTTATGAACTCCTAAAATGCTATGGAATCTCTGCCTAGTGCTCTGGTTCCACCTTTTTTTTCCGATGGAGACCTGATCATGTTAAAGTCCCCTCCCAGAATCCATGGGATACTCAAATGCTTGTTTCTTAATTCCTCTAGTGAGGTAAGAAGCATGAGTTTGTCTTCAGGCTTTTGTGGACCATAAACATTTTTGATCAAATAAACTTCCTTGTCCCCTAAAGGTTCGATGACCACTGAAAGATAGTTCTTGGATGCTTCAACATCTAGGATTCCTAACTTCTGAGGGTTCCAAAGTGTGAGAATTCCTCCTGCTGTTTTATCTGCTTTAACTTCTAGATATTCATATTTAATTAGCCATTTGTTGTGTATTTCTCTTATTTTTTCTATTGAACATTTTTTTCCTGGATAAATATCATATCTGGTTTTTCTACTTTCATTCTATTGTTGAGATTTCTTTGTTTCCTTTTGCTTCCTAGACCCCTAATATTCCATGTTGTAAGCTTCATTAAGAAATATTTGTAAAGGAGTAACTAGTTAGGTCTTTCATCTTACCTGAGTTGATCATGAGTTTTCCACATTCAATCAGCAACACATTCTGCTTTTTTCTTCCTTTTTTCCTTCCTGGGTTCTTGGGAGCTTGTCCCCCTGTTGCCTCCATAGTTTCAACCCCTCCATTATCTTGACTATCATAGTTTATTTTGATCCCTACACCCTTCGCCTGCGTTCTCAAGAGGAAAAGTTGTTGTACTATGTTAAATTCATCTTGAGATAGCGAATCCACTCCTTTGGTTGTTCCTTCCTCCAGGATCTTTTCTAGATCGAGATGCTCCCTTTCCAAAATGTCCTGCAGTTCATGATCCTCCATACCTACTTCACTTGGGCTCATCTCTTGGTCCCTATCAAGTTCCATAGTGCTTGGCTGATCCTCCCTTTGCTGGTTTTTATTAGGTCTGTCCTCCATGTTCTCATCCTTTTCCTTCTCAACAAGATTGTCCTTCATTACTTGATTCATTCTCTCATCCCCCCCTTCTTCTTCTAATATCTTGAACCTATTATGACTAGTTTGTTTTTCCTCATAACCTTTTATTTGGTTTTTTCTCCCTCCTTTTCCTCTGCCCCCCACCTTGGTAAAGCTTTTAGTCTCTTTACCTGAGGTTGTTTTGATACTGCTCTCCATTTTATTTAAAGGGCAGTCTCTGAAGAGGTGCCCGTGTTCATGGCATTTGCGACATCTGAAGGGTACATGCTCATAGTCAACTGCCTATACCCATTCCTCATCATAAACTTCTAGAGTTATTTCATCCAAAAAAGCCCCAGAAAGTTCCATTTCCATGCATATTCTAACAAAGGAGGTATATTTTCCTCGTAGAGTGGCTTCTGATATTTTCAAAAAATGCCCTAGTTTATTACCTATGGCTTTTAATGATTATGGTAACCAGTAATCTAGAGGTACGAAATACAGTCTTACCCATACTGGCACCGAAGTAAATGTTTCTCGCTCCAGAACAAAGTCCATTACCCATGGCCTCATATAGAGGCCTACAGCTACATAGAAGTAAGGTCCTCCTTCAAACACCCTGTCTCTATCCACTAGGTTCTTAAACACAACTGTGAAGAAACCCTTGGATACAAGGTGTAGATCTATTTCACCCTTAGGTATCCAATGGTTCTTTATCCATACATGTAGTGCTTTCATTGTTGGCGAAAACCCAATGAACTTGCATATCACTGCATAAGTCGCCATGTGCTCCCTATGCACCTGTAGTGCTCGATCACTTAACACCTCTCGTGGTGTGATGGATGCCTTAGTTTTACATGGTCTAGTCCTACCGTTGGCGTCAGTCTTCTAATTTTCTGCTCCTATACACTTCTCTCTTCTGACTTGCTCTTGCGTTTCTGCCTGCCCCTGTGCTCTGGTGTGTTCCTTCTTTCCTCCATCTGTACCGCCGTTTTCCGCTTCCATGGGCTTCTTGAAGTAGTTTGATACAACATGACTATAGGAGGGAGTGAAGTGCCCCCATTCTTACCCCTCCATGGTGCCCAACTCTGTAATCCTGCTGCAAACCCTAGTTTCGCTTGTTTTCAGAGTGCCCAACTCAGTATTTAAGCAATATCAATCACATATACATCAAAACTTCTTTCACTATGATGTCGATATGCCTATTTTTACATTTGATTATGTACTAGAGTGAGGTTGTCGCTTAAGAGTTGGAGAGCTTTTTGTTGATGATTGATGTGATATTCTAGTGCTTCAACCTTAGAATTTTCTCTTAATGATGACGTGATGGACAATGAATCATATCCATAAAGTGCCATAAATGGGGTAATTTTTGTTGTAGTATGGACAAAACTATTATACCACCATTCATCTAGAGGTAAACACTTCACCAATTATTTTTTATTATCAGATAAAAAGCAAGGAAGATATCCTTCCAAAAAAAAATTCACTATCTCACTTTGCCCATGAAATTGAGGATGATAATATGAGCTATGGTATAATTGAGTACCAAGAAAAGAAAATAATTTTGTCCAAAAAATCCCATTGAAAATGGGATCTCTATCATTCACAATAATCTTTGAGTTTCCATGTAGCTTTTGAATTGTTTACATAAATGTAGTAGATATTGTACTAACATTAAAATGATGAAATAATGAATGAAAGTGTGCATACATGGTAATTCTATCAACTACCAACATGATGGCACTCTTTCCTTTAGACTTGGGTAAAACTGTGATAAAATACATTGATACCTCCTCCTAACACTGAATTGGAATGACTAAGGGTTATAACAGACCTATGGTCTTAATTGTCTCAACTTTATTTTGTTGGAAAACCAAATATTCTTCCATAAACTTATGAATATCATATTTAAGGCCATAAAAAAGAAAATCCTTCCTGAACTTTTGATAAGTTTTTAAAAATACTGGTTGTCCTCCTAAAGGAGAAGTGTGCACTTCCAAAATAATATTTTGTTTGAGTTGGGAATTCTTGCATAAATATAATGATCTTCGTACCATAATGAGTCATTTTTCCAAATAAATGTATCAGACGTACTAGGATCTTTTTACAACTTTTGAATGAGTTTCCACACCTCTTCATCATTCTTCAATTCCTCCCATATTGTAGTTTTCCAATTAGGTTGGATAATAGAAATTTCATAGTGAAATGCTTCTGCATCTTTATCCCTTCTTGATAGTGAATTTGTAACAACATTTTTCTTACCTTTTTTGTAGATGATTTAAAAGGCATAACCTAACATCATAGTAACCCATTTTTTCTACTCTTCTGAAGATAATATTTGTTCCAAAATGTATTTAATACTTTCATGATATGTTTCTAACTTCAAGTATCCTCCTATTAGGTAAGGGTACAATTTCTTTAGGGTATATAGTATTGGAAACATTTCGTTATCATAAACAAGTTTGTGTAAATACTTTCCCTTGATTGGATTAATTTCAGAAACAATCAATATTTCTTTTAGCATTAAAACAACACCAATTCATTTTCTTGACACATCACATTCCACCATAAAGGTTTTTGTGAAGTTTGGTGTAGCTAAAACAAGAGCTTGGAACATTTCCTCTTTAAGATGTTCAAAGTACTTAGTTGCTTATGGAGTCTAAGAAAATGCATATTTCTTCAATAATGTTATTAGAGGTGCTGCTATTTTCCCATAATTATTAGCAAGCTTGTGATAATACCCTGTCAACCCAAAAAATCCTCGAAGATACTTTAAGGTTGTGGGGACTTTCCATTCCTTGATTGCTTTGATTTTCTTAGGATATACCTTAAAAGTTAACACCCTCTAGAGATACAATATGACCAAAATATTCCACCTCCTATAACCCAGAGAAAAATTTCAAGGTTTTTGCATACAATTGTTTCTCCTCCAATAGTTTGAGCACCCTGTCAACATGTTGAACATGATCCTTCCTAGACTTGTTTCATATTACTATATTATCATTAAATACTAACACAAATTTTCCAAGGAATGGTTTTAAAATGTAATTCAAGAAACCTTGAAATGTTGAAGGTGCATAAGTAAGGAAAAAAGGCATGACCACAAATTCGTAGTGACCTTCATGAGTTTTCATTTTTTTTTGGGAATTTCTTTAGTCTTGATGCAAATTTGATGATATCTTGAACACAGTTCCAACTTAATGAAGTAAATTGCTCCATGTAATTCATCCAACAATTCTTCATGGAGAGGAATGGGGAACTTATCTTTAATAGTGGAATTTTTTAGCTCCCTATAATTTAGACACATACGTCATGATCCATCCTTGTGTACCAATACTATGGGAGTAGAGGAATAACTTTTTCTAGGTCGAATTATACCTGCCTCTAGCATTTTTTCAAGCATACGTTCAATTTCACTTTTTTGGGAATAAGGATATCTATAAGGTTTAATGTTTATAGGAATATTTCCTGGAATCAAATGAATAGCATGATCATTATCATGAATAGGTGGGAGGCCTTAGTGATTCTGAAATACCTTGAAATGACTTCCCAAGATTGTTTGGATTTCTGGAGAAACAAATTATTTTGATGTTTGAACATATACTGAGAATAATTGTGCAATTATGTGCTTTCGTTCTTTCTTCCAAATATATGTCATTCCATTAGATTTTATTATATTCTTTGTTTTCCCTATGATGCCCCTTAGTTAAATTACCTATCCTTCCAAGGAAAATTTCATGAAAATTAAAAATTATTGTCCCCAAATATTGTAACCATTGGACTCCTAATAAAACATCAACAACACCCATTGGAACCAAAAGGTTTGAAATATTCATTACATATTCCCCCATGGTTATATTTATATTATGTCACTTCCCTAATAAAATTATAGTTCCCCAATTTGTGACCATCACTTGATACATTAGTGTTGGATATGGAAAGAAATTCAATTCCTTGGCTATCTTACAATGAATAAAATTATGGGTAATACTAGAACTGATAGTCACTATTACCCTTTTTCTTAGATATCCTGCTATCTTGATATTTTGAGGAGTGGTAATTCCAACCAATGCATTACACAATATGGTTTGATTCATTTCTTCCTTCTATGCGGTTGTTTCTTGGTGTATATCCTTTTATTTTAGGGTTTCTTGTTCCTTTTCTTCCTCCTCTTCACAATCTATGTAAAATCATTTCTACTCTACACACTTATGACCCTTACTGTATTTACTATCACAATTGAAACACAACCATTTTTATCTTTATTCCTCTAATTTTTGTGTTTTCAACTTTGTAGGTTGTGGGAAGCTAGGAGCAGTAACACTTCCATCTCTATAGTTGTGCGTGGTAAACTTCCTTGTTGCCATATTTTTTCTTTCCACCTTGAATTCATTTTCCAATAAATTAGGTTCTGAAAGGTGAACCTCATGTTTCATGTTATCCTTTAAATTCTCTATGAAGACATCAATCATATGCTGCTCTGCAATATCACTTACCTTGATATTCAATATTTGGAACTCTTCAATGTGCTCTGCCATTGAACATTTTTGTTTGAGATTTATCAATTAGATAAATAAGGTGTTTTGTTTTGTTTTGTTTTCTTGTTTTTTGTTTTTCGGTTTTTTTTTTTTTTTTTTTTTTGTTTTTTCTTTTGTTTGTTTGTTTTCTTTTTTGTTTTGTTTTGTTTTGTTTTGTTGTTTTTTTGTTTGTTTTTTTTGTTTGTTTTTTTGCTTGTTTGTTTTTTTTGGTGTTACCATAAAGTTCCTCCAATTCTTCCATAAAAATTGTCCAAGTGACAATTGATTTGCGGGAACAATTCCATCGATACCACAAAATTGATTTTTTTCTAAATATAAAGATGTAATACATACCTTTTATGTGTGTGGCACATCATATAGACCAAATAATTTCTCCATATATAGTATCCATGTTACCGGATCCTTGGCATCAAACCTTCGCATATCGATATTTCTAATATGGTTGCTCTTCATCCCAAAATTGGAGTGTCTAAAATAATGATTCACATTTTGTTTATTATCTTCATGAGTTTCATGAAATACCTTATCACCACTAAGAAGTCTTTCTTCTAGTAAATTTTCCAAACCTTCCTTCAAACCATCCACTTTTTCTTTGAAGCCAATCATCTTGCTTTTCATTCCATCCATGTTACCTTTTACTTCATCTTTGGTTTCTCTTTGTGGGAGAAAAAATTGTTGCACTTGGTCCTATAATCTTGACATATCATTTTTCAATTCTTCCTCTTCATGCGTGATAGTAGATCTTTCTAAGGGATTAATGGGTGTATAATTATTTTGTTTCGGAGGAATTTTAGAAATAACTATGGATATATATGCTTCAATATTCCCTTTAAATCGCTTCAAACTGATTTTTCAAATAAAAGTTATGCAATTAAAAAACAAATACACACATTTTTCTTGCTTGTAGGATCTCTATATTGAAACTATTGTATCTCTATAATTTTAGCTCTCTAAGGTCTAAAACTTTGTCCTTTGGTACCCATATGAGTCATTTTCCCAATGCCAAAAGTCTGTCTTAGATTGGATTCTTCAAGTTAAAGTTGTTCCCAATCTCCCATGATGGCCTAATTATGAATTGGTTCAATAGAGCGAACATGTACAAAATATAGTGTGTCACTGTTAGTTATTTGGACCTAAAAATAATACATGACAAACTATTCTCTATGAAATTTTAGTTAATTTTGACAAAATCTAAATATATTTTCTGGTAGACAATGTTATGACAATTTTCCCTAGATCACATGTTTGAGGTTGAATTCTAGAGCATGCAACCACCCTAAATTCTTTCGACCATATGAAAATGTAGTGAGAAAAGATCTTAGATTTGTACACAAAGTTAACCAAAACTTCAGTTCCATGTGGTCAAAATCTCAGCTTCTAAATACTCATGGAAAAAATGTTATAGCATGAATTCCAAGATGACCTGTTTGAAGTAGTGAAACCCTAGTATCCAAAGCTCTGATACCAAATGTTACAAAGCTAGATCACTAAACAAAAAAAATATAGATCAATGCCTTAAAATTTATCCTATTCAAGGGGTAAGCCTCCTTCACATCACATAAATGAACAATTCTTGGATGATTCAATGGACAAGACCTCCTTGGTATATATAAGTGTCTAAAGGGTCACAATATAATAATAGCCTTCATAATAGTAACAATGTAAGGGCACAGAAATAAAAATAGTGGGCTTCTATGAGGCACAAAAATAAAAGTATGGTGGCTACATGGCAACAAAAATAAAAATAAGGGGGGTACACTAACAATAACAATAACAAGGTTATACTACTATTATACAGACGTAAAAAATTTCATCTTTAGAGACTTCTTAAGGACTAAACCCAAGCTTTTCCTTTTCCCTTTTACCTACACAAAAATTATGTAATTCCCCAAATATATAGTTTTCATACAATAATAATTTTCTTACCATTATTTACATAAAATTCCCTCTCAGATCCATTATAGGTTTTTTATCAACACCTTCTGTCAGTACTTAATAAAATTAACTTCCTTTTATTTACCATTCCAACTAAGTTTCTCATTATAGTGTATTAATATGGTCATAATTACTAGATTTTCTCATGTACTTGCTAGTTTTTTTCTATATATATGTATATAATATGTAATATGAAATTCTAATTTAAAATTACTTGACTCATAACATTTATCTACATCCTTTATCAACAAACACATACAACATATAATTCAACCAAAGCGCAATATAAGTTAATTATAAGTCATTTGATATATCCTCAGAAATAAATAGATGGATCTCATGGTCCATCCAACTATAAGAAATTCATCTTCTTACCTACCCTCGAGCCTCACCCTAAAACAATCAGAGAACCAAAAAAGAAATTGATGGAAATAAATGAACTTTTCTGCAAACCTTATGTAAATTGCTTCTCGTAAAAAGGGTTTGCACCAGTCTTTCTCTCCCAAAATAATATTAGTAAAGTCCATCATTCGGGAATTTATCCCCCACCCTACACTATTGGTTCTAGAGTAAGAGTATCTAGTTTTCCTTCTTCTTCTCTCCTCTCTTTCTCTCTTAGAGGTTTGCATGGAAGATGAATCCTCTTCTCTCTTTGGTATATAACCAACCTTCCAACTATTTCTCTGACTATTAGGGTTTGGATCTACTAGAAAATCGTCAATTTATTTCACAAATATCATATATCATAGAATTTATCTTATAATTTCTATCACATGTTATTTATTTATTTATTCACTTTTCTTTTTACTTTTTCAACGAAAAGAAAAATAAGGTTATAAATAGAGATATCAGGGATATTACACCCAATGTATTTTATAATGCTTATTTGAATTAGGGATACTTATATTTTTTATATTTCACTAGAAAGTTTGTCATAATTCTCCTTCTAGTATCTTTTACAAGGTCTTTGGAGGAATCCATCATCACCAACGTGAATTGTGGTCCTCCTTTGCCTAGTAATTTGATATTGTTGTTATCCCTTAAGGTGTCATGTGATGACTCAACTGCTATAATAGTAATTTGGTCCCCTAATACAGATAGTTGTTTTTCTTATTATCTATCATACTCTTTTGTATGGGTGTTGAAAGGTTTCATTTCACATCCCTGGTGCAGATATGGATAAAGCGGTCTAGATTCGCCAAAGTGGAAATTTTTTTGGTGCTGGTAGTACACTAAAGGCCTTTAGGTAAGAGAATCCATTAGGAAAATATTTCCTTGGGTGGGCGCTATTGGGATGGGGTCCCCTAGGGTCAGTTTTGGGGCAAAAGCCCAACTTTTGATGTAAAAATATGAAAATTCTCATCAAATTCGGTTGCGGAGCGCGTAGCTACTTAAAAGTCAAAAATGGTTTTTTTACCATTTTTTATGTAAAGTTGAGTCAGGTTTTGACATCTAACCATGGTACACAGACCATGGGATTATATAAATAGGTGTGTCTTAGAGAGTCTAGGAGAGATGGAGATAATTTGGCTGATGGTACAAAGGAAGAAGTCTAGCCCAGAGAAGGAAGTCTTAGAGGGGAAAGGCTCTGCAACTGAATGTGCAGAGGCCTAGAGTAGTGTCTACAGCTAAGTGCGTGGGCCCTTGTAGCTGAGTGCACAGGGAAGTTTTGAGTCTGTTAACCTTCGTTGAATATAAATAAAGAAGATTTTTCCATAAATTCTTGTGTTTAGTCCGTTTACTTTTGTTATGTATGAATGTGCTATATGTTGTGATGAATCATGGTTTTATAAAATAATGATGTATTGATGCACAACTTTACTTGATCTATATTATTGTCTGCACACAATTAATATTAAGTGATTACATGAAGATCATAACGCTTTCTATTAAAGTTTTTGAACACTTAGGTAATTCCGAGAAATTACTGATCTAAGGGTAATCTAAGGTGCACGTAAGTAGCTATTTAGCCTGTTCAAGGTCTGCGAAAGTCATCCATAGACCTTCGCAGAGGTCTAGAGGCTGATTAAGGGAAGTTAGAGCACTAGTCCATAGGAGCATAGAGTTCCGTGCGAAGGAAAATCTAGATCACCAAAAGGACATCACACTTGTCTCTGTGTGCAGAAACTTGGTTCTAGAGTCCCGCCATACTACTTCGGGTGAGACTTAGTCCACACATCATGGATTGATGAAAAAAGGGCCAATAGTGTAGGGATTTGTTTGGCACAACTAACTCCGAACCTGGGTCAGGACCCCCTAAGCCAACAAATGGTTCCATTGTCGGGACCAGGATCTGCATAAAGAGATGTCTGATGTTGCATCACTTGAATCTGACCAACAAGGAAATACAGAAGTGGTTGGATAGAAAGATCCAAGAATTCAAGGCACAAGAACACATAAATCCACATGTGACAAAAGAACAATGGTTGGAGAGGTATTTATACACAAAAATACATGAAATCTTCTTTTGCACCTTCCCAATCAAACTATACGAATGGATCACTAAATTGGGAGATGACCAAGGAAGGTGGAGGCTTGATGGTCTGATAGTGTGGACCCCAGAGATCATGCAGAGGTTGGAAGATTCTAAAGATAAGTTCACACATGCAATTGATCACTGTGTTGATCGATTCATCAGAGGATTTTTTACAGAGTTCGCGGTTGATACCTCGGTCAGTTACAAAGAAGCTGAGCGATGCTTCTTCAAGGGATCATGAGGTAAGTATTTGGGATCTTTGAATACTTGGATTAAGATGCTCTTGTGTGTAAAGAAGGTTATCCCATTACTTGATGTTTGGATCTACGCAAAGTGGATGAAGCTTTATAAATCAAGGAAAAGAAGGTCTTGAATATATTCCATTAATTGGACCTCCTTCAGGTGACGACGAGGGAGTGAGACAGGTTTCACCACAGAGCGCTGTCCAGTTGATAAGGCAGGGTTTTCCACAGATACCTCATCCATCGATACCACCTCCACCTTCACCTCCACAACATACACCTTCACCCACACCGCTAAAACCACTGTTGTCAGTCAACATGTCGAATAGGATGAAGTTTCCAGTTTTCAAGGGAATAGGAAGTGAGGATCTGGATAAGTTTTGGTTTGTTGTGAAGGCTATTTCGACAACAACAAATTACAGATAATAATATAAACAAGGCACAATTAGTCATTGCTTTGCAGGACCGTGCACTGACATGGTACGTTAAGTACTACATTGATAACCCGTTGGCTTCATTGGCAGATACTCAGCCCGCTTTGAACAAGGAACTTGGTAAGCCTAACTCTACATTGCAATTAGTAATTAGATTTAAGGAAATCATGATGAGGCCTAGTGAAATGCCATGGGAGCTAGATCAAAGACTAAAGCGTAGGTTTCATAAAGCTAATATGAATTTCATAGATATTTAGCATCATGATTGGTTTATAGCCACACATCTGCCCCACCTAAGGATTGCTTTGTCGCAGTAAAAGATAGGAACTTAGGAGGAAGCCCTCGAAATCACAATGAGATTGCATGAGACATCTATCCAGGATGCTTCTTTGGGAGTTCAAAAATTCATGCAGAGTTGTAGAACCTTTGCTTGGAGTTGCAGAGATTGAAGAAGGAAAATGAAACTCAGCCGGAGGTGCGTGAAGAAGTTTGGTGTCTCAAGTGTAAAAACCAGGGGCATGATAAAGATCATCGCCATGTATTTGCGAATTACATCACAAGAGAGGGGCCAATGCCCCTAAGGTAGGAATCTCCAGCAAGACCAAGTGTGGGGCTCATGCTATGGTGTGTTATCTACCAAGTGGTGGGAAAACATGTAAAAAATAATCGTCAGTTACTGCAAAAGTTTGTACAGACATTGCAACAATTGTTCTGTGAATTTTGCAAATCGGTGGGCCACGATGAGTGCCAATGTCGAAGCTATGGATTAATGATCGATAGGATGCTTATGTATCAAATGCAAGGAGAATCTCAGCCTCTGGATTAGGGTGCTGGGGAAACGTGTCGAGGATCAGGGGTGCGGACGAAGTCGAGGAGGAGGAGGACCTGGTAGGGGTCGTGGGAGGGTCATTCGTTATAATTACGGAATTCCAGGACACTACGCACAGGATTGTACGAGTTAGACATGCTCATCATGTCAATACTGCACTTAGTTTGACCACACAATCAAAAAATTTCCTATGCTGATGGCCAAGATGCAGGAGAAGAAGGCACAGCCTCAGCATCCTACCTAAAAATTACTGATGATGATGACCGAGCCTCCTGAGGAGGACCGAAATGTGAATATCATGGTTTGAAGCGGGATCATGAATGGTGACAATAAGGGAAAACAATGTGAAGAGGGTGGATGGGTATGCAAGGCTCCAAAAAAGGAGGTTGGCTTTGATTTGGAGCATGAGAAGGAAATGTTCATGGAAGTGAAGAAAAGATTCGCTGAGGCCTCTACCTTAGGAAGATAGGACAATCTACCAAGAGAGGTTGACCCCTCTGTGCTTACTACCTTCTTGGAAACTTGTATGAAACTACTCTACGATTGCAAGGTTGTGAAAGGGCTATAGGAGTTGATAAACAATTATGCCGGTAAGGATAATGCTCCTGATGGACCCTGCATAGTCATAAATATTGGTAAGCATAAGGTAAGAACTGGGTGCAAGATGTGGCTTACCGCACAAATAGGAGACTATGAGATGGCCCAGGTTGTTTTGGATTTGGTGTATGACATGAACGTGTTGCCTAACTAAACCTGGGAGAGAATGGGGAGACCTGCACTGTAGTGGTCTCTGATTCAACTAAGGATGGCGAACCAGCAGAAGGTTATCCCTATGGGATGATTGCAGGGAGTTATTGTAGATATAGAAGGTGCATGCGTGCTAGCTAATTTTGAAGTGATAGAAATTGTTGATGACAACAATCCATACCCCATGCTAATTGGAATAGATTAGGCTATTGATATGAATGGGCTCATCAACTTGAAGAAGTGGATGATGTCATTTGAAAGAAAATCACTCTATGTTGTAGTACCATTGGACCTTGCAGAAGGATCGTGGTATACTGAACCAGTCCGCGACTATGAAGAAAGCGTTGACAGTTTGGATCAAATCTATAAAATAATAGCACGAGACCAAGATTCGGTGAATCCAACAGCGGATGGATGGATTTCATGGGACCGCGAAAGTTCCTATACATCGGATTCAAATGAAGAGTTGGAACATTGGTAGAATTAGCTACATAAAGTATCCACACTACGTTGTAACATGATGACCAAATCGATGCACTGTGTCATCAGAGGTAAGAAATTTACCATGTTATGATGTTTTTAATAATGTAGATAAAACTTTGGTTTCTTTTGAAAGAGAAGTTCTAGAGCATCGCCACTTTCAGGTGCTGGATTTGGCACTCCACACTACGCCCACTCGGTGGTGGGGTACACGCAAAGACAACTTTGAGGAGTGGCACATTTACAGAAGGATGATGATGATGCAATTTGGTCACCCTAAAGTATGGTTAACCGGGAAATATGATGGGAGGAATGATCAGTGGGATCACCTGGGAAAATGGAATAAAGTGTATGGAACGGAGTCATAGTCAAAATGGGTGCATTTATTCTGTTAGACTCTTGATATAATCCCTATAAATTGGTATTTGGAAACAGAGCTTCACCATGACACCGCGAAGAGGGATATCTTAAGAGAAGGGTTCTTGAGGACATTCAGCTTTGAAGATACGTTTGAAAGTATTAATGAGGCATTATAGCAGTTAAGGCAACGATCTTCCGAATTCCCCAGAATCCTTTAGAATTGGTTCAACTAGATTGGAGCACCCAGCTGTGCCATGCGCTAGAATGCTACAATATGACTGTTGAAGTGAAGGATCAAGATCCAAGGAATATTAATATCCTAGAAGTGGAAGGCTACTACAAGGTTGAAGGTCTACAGATAGAGAACCCATGTATCACCACGCCACTGAAGACTAGTGAGGTAAGCACTGGTAATGACGTGGAGCATAAATTCATAAATATCAGAGACTATTGCGATGATGCCATAGTGGACAAAGTTTCTGAGTTACTCCATGAGTAAAACAATGTTGGAGGGAAGGAGGACTACTCATTTACTGCTGGGTTCTATGGATACCATCAGATCAAGATTTCATTAGAAGACAGGAGTAAAACAACCTTCACGATGGAATGGGGTTGTTTTCAGTACACAGTGATGCCCTTCGAACTCATGAATGCGTCAATGATATTCTCTCGCGTAGTCATCGCGACATCCAAAGCATTTATTCACAAATTCTTGGAAGTATATTTTGATGACTAGACAATGTTTGGGCTTGTAAAGCACCATGTAGCGAGTTTGTGCTTAATGTTGGATATGTGATAAAGGTATCAGATCACTCTGAACATGAAGAAGTCCTTGTTTTCTATCCCCTTTGGATTTTGTAGGGTCATGTGGTATGTAAGCAAGGACTCAGGCGGACCCTGCCAAGGTCACAGTAATAATTAATTTGGATGCCCCAAGGAGTGTTAAATAGTTGCACGCAATGCTGGGCCATAATGGATATATCAGAAGTTCATCAAAGCTTATGCCTAGATTAGCACACCCATGAAGAAGTTTTTGAAGAAAGACGCTACATTCTACTTGAATGAAGAACTCAGCGCAGTCTGAATGTATTGAAGGAAAAAATGGTCACTGCACCAATATTGGTCTTCCCAGATTGGAAGAAGGAATTCCATGTGCATGTTGATGCCTAGTGTATTGCGTTGGGAGTAGTGTTGACATAGGCTAGTGAAGGAGAGATGGATCATCCTATAAAATTTGTGAGTAGGAAGTTGTTAAAGCCTGAAAGGAATTATTCGACAACAGAGCATGAAGGATTGGCTATGGTGTACATGCTCTAGAAGTTTAGGAACTATCTGTTGGGTAGACATTTCAAGATGTACATAGACCACTCCACTTTGAAGTATCTAGTTAATAAGCCTGTGTTGGGGGGGAAGATATGCTGATGGTTGTTGTTGTTTCAAGAATATGATTTTGAGGTAATTGTAAAACCATGAAGGTTGAATGTAGGACCTGACCATCTATCATGCATTGAGACAGGAGAGGAGCCTACTAATTTGGAGGGAGGGTTGCCCGAGGCACAGCTCTTCGCGGTGCATGTAGCGGACAACCACTTTGCAGATACTATCCATCTTTTGACCACAAGGATAGCTCCAGAAGGATAAACCATCAAACACAAGGATTTAGTAGTACGCACAACAGACTTATCAGTAACTGCAGGACATTTGTATAAGATGGGTACTAATGGGATACTTTGATGATATGTGCCTGATTTTGAACAAACTAGCATCCTCGCTGAAGCTCATGGAGGAGTTGTGGGAGGGAATCATGCGGGAAAGGAAACGACACAAAAGATTATGCGCGTTAGGTTGTGGTGGCCTACATTACAGAGATATTCTATAGCATATTGTAAGGCATGCAATGCATGTCAGAGAACAGGTAGACCATCGTGGACTGATGAGCTACCACTGAATCCGCAGGTGTCATTACAACCATTTGAGAAATGGACAATCGATTTTCTATGGCCGATTCAGTCCCTAAGCAAGAAAACAGGTGCACACTAGATCATCACCACCACATAATATTTGACTAGATGGGTGAAGGCACAGCCTGTAAAGGATTGTACAAGGGCTACAACAGTTAAATTTTTGTTTGATTATGTGCTAAATAGGCTCGAGTGCCCAAAAGTGTTGACAAACAATCGCGGTATGCACTTCCTCAACGAAATGATCATCACGCTAATAAAAGAGTTCCAGCTTTACCATCCAAAAAGTAAACTATATCATCCTTAGGCCAATGGAACAGTCGATGCTTTCAATAAGATATTGGAAAATGCGCTAACAAAGATTTTCAATGCATAGCGAAATGACTAGGATGTGTGTGTACCGAGAGTATTATGGGCATACAGGATTACTCGCAAAATGCTAACAGGTCAGACACATTTCCGTTTGGTCTATAGTGTCAAATTTATGATGCTTATGCAATATATTGAGCCTAGTCTCTGCATAGCAGCATTCATAGGAATGGTGGACCGCGAAGCCTTGGAAGAGCAGCTCATGGAATTGATGGAGCTCAAAGAGGATAGATTCTTGGCTACATTTCATTAGCAAATACAGAAGGAACGTGAAAAGGCATGGCACGGTAGACACATCAAGCTACACACATTTAAGGTAAATGACTTGGTTTTATTATATGGTAGTAAGTTCTCTAAATTTCCAAGAAATTTTCAGATGCACTGGTTGGGACCATATGTCATCAAAGAAATCAAAGATGGGGGCACGATTCAGCTCGCAGAGCTGAACGGAGAACCTTTCCCGGGAAAAGTGAACGGGATCTTGTTAAAGTCATACACAGTGGATCCAGCTCAATGACTACAGGATGGTAGCATAGTCTTAGCACTCCAGGTAGCTGCAAGGGAACGCGGGACTATAAACTACACTACTAGGTTTTTAGTGCTAGGCAACAGAGGAGCTGTGCGAAAAAGGGTGATGTTACATCACCAAAAGGTGCATGAAGGGAGTTGTGCTATGAGGGGATATACCACATAAAACAACCATTACATGACCACTATAGTCATTTTTCATGATTTGATAGGCAAGAGACAGTTAAGAGGAGTGGGTGGGAAACATTTAAGGTTGAAATCTTTGAAGATATGCTGCAAAATTAGCATTTATGGACAGAAATTGGAGGGAACAATCGTATTTGAATTGAAATTTTCCTATAAATTATGTGTGGCCATCCAACAGAGAATACTTTACATCCTTGCAATTTTTGAGTTGTGTTGTCTGTCGTTTATGAATCCTCAATTTTTCATAGATTTGGTTGCAAGATCTGTGTTTGATACTTTACCTAAGGATAACTAGTAGTTTATTTGCAACACAATGTCAGGACCAGGTGAGACCACAAGAAATGGAGGAACTGTTGCCTCTAAAGGAGCGACCCTAGAAATTGTAAGCATGGACACTCCAGTTCTTGTGCCTACTGCGCCCAGGTCACCTAGGCTGAAGCCTACACCAGTATGTGAAAACCCTATGTTGAAGAAATACAACCACAAGAGGTCGATGCAAGTGTGTGATTCACTGAGAAAGCACTCTGCTACCCAGGCCCAAAAGAAACATAAGACTCTGGCGAAGGATAAGGAGAAGGTGGTAGGTTTAGAGGCCGAAGAGGGTGTGAAGGATATAGATGCTGAGGGCATGGAGCCCATATCCAAGTTGTTGGATTATATCCCTTCGCGTAAAGGAAAGGTGAAGGTCACCAAGGACCTAGACAAGGATAAATTTCTCATTCATATGCCCTTGCTACCAGAAATCATCACCTTTGAAGGCCCACGCCTAGCACAGATTCCCCATTTAAAAATGGAAGACTTGGATTTGGCTGACCATGAGAAGTTCCCCCACCTCACAATGGATAATTACATGAAGTAGGTGTATTACAAAGAATAAGTGTCATTGCATTGGAGGGAGTTGGGTGGATTCATGGAGTAAATGAATCGGGGTTGTTGAACCTGCTACGGGTGCCCCACTACCACCGCTCCAACATCAATATCACCTTCGTAACGCAAGTATTGACTCTGGTACATGATGGGTGTTTATGGCTGAGCATGCCTATCACCATCACGGACATGCTTATCTATCGGCTCATGCTCCTGCCACATTTAGGCTTGAATCTGACTAAGGAGTTTCACGAAAATACTAGTGTGCACGACTTGGCAAAGAAGATGAAGAATAAATTTGACCTAGTCAAGAAGCCATGCGGGTAATCCATAACGTCCATCAATGACTCTGTGGTAAAATTTCCACATAGATATTAGCCAATAAAGTAATGAGGAAATGTCGTGCGGTTGAGCTTCTAACACCCGTGATCTCGTTAGCTACACAATGCATGAAGGGTGTGTAGTTTAATTGGTCACACTACCTCTGCAGTGAGTTCCTTGCAAATTCTCACGAGGATCAGGGTGAGATAAAGACCTTCCACTATGTGTTGTTGCCACTCTCCATTGTGCTAGTTTCTTGGGATCTACTGGAGGACAGTTAGTTTCTTCCCTTGGAGAAAGGGTTGCCAGAGGCTGCACAGTTTACCTTTCCTTGGGCCACGAAGGACTCCATGCAGGTCATGGACACAAAAATTTTCTTTGTTTTGATGGAGGCAAGCATTCGCATGCCCATTAACTAATGGCCATGGTTGTCCCTGACTATGTATGATCAGTTGTCGGAGTATGAAGAGTTCAAGGTAGACTTTGACCGCGTGTATACCAGGGTGCAAAAGGATCTGTAACATATGTGGTTTGATCTACCCTATCTTGCCACATATGATGCCATTCATGAAGTTATCAAGTGCTGGCCAATAGATTGGCACTCTCTGTCCGATCTGGTCGTGGGTACTAGCAAAGGCATGGGGAGTTTTGTGGAGAAGAAGAAGAAGGAGGCAGCAAAGAAAGTGGTCTAGAAGTTGGTCACGCAACGAAGGAAGGAGACTAAGGAGAAGGCCTTGCTGGAAAAAGAGTGCACTACAAAGCAGCAAGCTAAAGAGGAAAAACGTGACTCCGAGCGAAGCTGTAAATCACCTTCGTCCCAGAACGAGGAAGAAGAATAGTTAGAGTAGGCAATGGTAGTGATGAAGGACAGAGCACTCCATTCTAGGTGAAGAGGTACAATGAAAAATAGAAGGAGGGGCACCAAAAGAAGTCAAAAGCGACGAAGCCACTGCTCGAACCCATTTTTCCCACAAAAGCGATCTCGATGAGATTAGGGATAAAGTGTGTGACACCACTATGGAACTATTGCAGCAGTTCGAACAACAACACATGCAGTCACTAGGAACTAATCAAAAGGATTTACGCGAACTACAGATCCAGGTGGGCATAGGGCATGTGAGTGCCGCACAGATGAGCCTGGCACTAGAGTCAAGTCAGGCTACTAAAATGGTTAGGTCAGCGGAGCTCTGGGTAGTAATTCTACCAAAAGGGTCCTTGAGCACAGAATCAGCCGATGACAAGGTCGTCGTAAGTACTTCGTAGAACATTTGCCTCAACCTCGCAGTGCTCCCCAATGAGTATCTTGACACGCTACAGAGAGGTGTGGCAACGAAATTAAGAGTGCAGGAGCAACATGCTCTTAGCTTAATAATTCAATAAAGGGTGAACAATGAGCAAATGTTTGTCAAGAAGATGGAGGCCCTGAAGGCGAAGGAAATGATCCAGGTGCAAAGCACCCAACAGGTGGCTATGGTTGTAGAGGCATGCAGGACAATGCTGGAGTTGCACATACCTAAGGAGGCACTGCTTGAATCTAAGATCTGGAAGCTAGCTACGGGTTTTTGTGATGCTAAGGTAGAGGTGGCCTGAGTTCAATTTGAACAGAATATGAAAATCACAGAACTAGAGCTCAAGTCATAGCCTTTGACTCCACTAGAAGTTTGGGAACAACGCGAAGATGTTGTTAAGGAAGGAATTGCTACTGTGTATGCCATGGTTGTTGACTGTACATCTTTGTTTGAGTAGGCCATGGAAGTGGTGATGACCCTACAGGAAGATCCCACCCTGCAGATCTTAAGTACAAAGATCCACGAGTTGTAGCTACAATATGACAAAGTAGGACTGACGACATACTCCATTCCTATAGCACAGCGCCTTGCCAAGCTGTAGGAGGCTAAGCAACTCCTTACACAGGTGGAAGTAGCACAAAAAAGGGAATTAGTCCTTAAATCTAGGTTGGGGCATTGGTTGGATGAAGCCTAACTAGTTTTGGCCAACATATAGGAAAAATTGGCGAACTTGCAGACTACACGGTAGAAGATCAAGCGATTCAATTTTGGACTAGCCACAAAGTAGTTGGTAGAACAATTGAAGTATGTAGCCACATAGAGCATAAATGAAGCCATATTTGTGTAGGTAGAACTAAGGGATCTTCGCAGAAATATCACCATGCCATCTCAGTGACTCGAGGTCAAGTCACGACCTTTGTATTGGGGGCTTGTTGGATGGGGTTCCCTGGGGTCAGTTTTTGGGAAAACGCCCAAGTTTTGATGTAAAAATATGAAAATTCTTCGCAAATTGGGTTGCGGAGTGTGTAGCTAGTTAGAAGTTAAAAATGGTTTTTTTACCCTCCTTTATGTAAAGTTGAGTCGGGTTTTGAGATCTAACCATGGTCTATGGACCATGGGATTGTATAAATAGGTGTGTCTTATAGAGTCTAGGAGAGATGGAGATACTTTGCCTGATGGGTACAAATGGAGAAGTCTAGCCCAAAGAAGGAAGTCTTAGAGGGGAAAAGCTCTACAACTGAGTGTGTAGAGGCTGAGAGTAGTGTCTGCAACTAAATGTGTGGACCCTTGTAGCTGAGTGCGCAAGGAAGTTTTGAATCTGTAAACCTTCGTTGAATATCAATAAAGAAGATTTTTCCAGAAATTCCTGTGTTTAGTCCCTTTACTTATGTTATGTATGAATGAACTATAGGGTGTGATGAATGATGGTTTCATAAAATAATGATATATTGATGTGTGACTTTACTTGATCTGTATCGTTATCTGAACGAATTAATGGTAAGTGATTACGCGAAGATCATAATGCTTCCTGTTAAATTTATCGAACACTTAGGTAATTCTGAGTAATTAAAGATCCAAGGGTAATCTAAGGTGCATGTAAGTAGCTAATTGGCATGTTCAACGTCCATAAAAGTCAGTCATAGACCTTCATGAAGGTTTAGAGGCCAATTAAGGGAAGTTACAACACTAGGCCACACGAGCATAGAGGACTACACAAAGGCAGATCTAGGTTGCCAAAAGGACATCGTACCAGTCTCTCGGGGCAAAAACTTGGTTCCATCATCCTCCCATACTGCTTCTGGTGAGACTTTAGTCTGTGCACCCCAGATTTATGATGAAAGGTCCAGTAGTGTAGGGATTTGTTTTCTGCAAATAACTCTAAAGTTGGGTTAGGATCCCCTAATCTAACAGGTGCAACAATGGAATAGGTGAAAACCAAAGGCAAATGGCCTTTTTTTAAAGATCAAGTAGTTCCTAGGGTGGATCGCCATTCATCTCTGCCCAACCAACCCCTAGAGGCACTTCAGGGGGGGAACTTGTATGACTAATACATGGGCGTCAGCCCCTAATGTTGAAAAGTTAGCAGGATGGGATCAACCAATTGAGGACGTAGATTAACTCAAGGGGATCTTAGCTTGAATCCGCCTCCTGCTACCTCACCCGTTGGAGAGAGGTGGTTACTACACCCACCATGCATTCATTCACCAATAATGCCAACAAGTGAGAGCTGAGGTAATGGTAAAGTCCCCCTCCATTGTCCACCTGTCACCTTTCCAGTCATCTTCTGCCACATGTCTCCCTCACCTCATGACCTCATATGATGTCAGATAACTATTTCCCTCCACCTATAAAGGCCCTTCTCGATAAACCATTTAAATTCAAATTTATTCTTTATGTAACTTAGTTCTCCCACCATTCGACTGGTCTGTTACATTGTTCATCCACTATAATTCTCCAGAGCTCCCACTAACTTTTTTCGCTAATTCGCACTTGGTCAAATAGGTAACCCACCTACCTCCTGCATGTAAATTTTATCTCCCTGCTCAAAATGAGGAAATCAGCCCCAAAGACACACAAATCTCAGGAAGCCAAACCCTCATCCTGCATGGAAACATTGATGGTCACGTAAGCACAAATATTCGACCTGACTGTCCCTACCACCTGTTGGACCTCTAATTTTTCATCTATTTCCACCGCATTAGGGGAGAAGGCCCTTTCAGAGTAGTTGAATCAGGGCTATATTACCAAATCGCACACTATGTTTATCATTTTCATGAATTCATTTCATGTCTAGCTATGGCTTATGATGATAAGAAAAAATGTTTTATACCTTCCACTAGAGTCAAAATCATGTAGGTGACCCTTGAGCTCATTGAAAAGGCTCTAGTATACCTAGTTTCTTCTTAGCCATCAAAATTTACTAAAACCAGCTTGTTTTAGAGTTACAGTTCCCTCTCAGCTGGGGAACAACCATTTTCTTTGCAAATGATTTTGATCCCTGCCCACCAATATTTTCTTATTATTAATACTTTCCCAATATCTACCTTTATAGAGGAAGTGCAACCTATCCTTACTACAATTTCCGAGTTGTTTGGGGAGGATGATGTCAATATTTCTACAAAATCCACCATAGGGTTTTTGAGAGAGATGATGCAACCAGGTCATCTATTTGGCATACCTTCCTTCTTGGTTGAGTTTATGAAATTCTTGTTGAACCACTTTTCTATCACCTCATTTTTCACATATTACTCCATAATGTTCTATTTGTTGCTATATATCCATGTATATGAATTTGAATGCTAGGGTCTCGGTTTAATGGATTCAAACAAGCAACGAAGCTTGTCTTTGATTCGGATGATGTTGACAGGTAGAAACCCAAAAATGATGGCTACTTTTAATTCATATCCTCTTATATGGATATTTCATATACAATCATCCACAATGTCTCCCCACCAGGAATCATGCCAAAGAAAAAAGAGATCCTCCAGCTCAGTAAGGACACCAGCGTGGGTGATTGGTAAGGGACAAAATCAAGTTGGCCTATAGGGAAGGTGATAAAGGAAATTAACAAGAAATTTATGGAAGAGATGCAACAACAATTACCATCGCATTCAGTCCCTTACTATATAAGACTCCTCGCTACCATGGACCTGGAGAGGAACTAGATGAATTTTTCACTACGCCATCCCTCAACACTGTCCCTCCCATCGGGTTAACGGTTTAGGGATTTTGATATATCCCTTAACATGATAATTATCCCTCTACCTAACAAGATCAATTTTCATAGGTAGTTAGGGGAAATGTTTTATAGTCAACTAAGAAAGAATGATATGATCATTAGCAAAGCTGAAAAGTTGATGGAGAAGATTTCACTGAAGATGAAAACGGAGAGAGATAAATTTAGAGCCCTAAATATGAAAAAATATAACTACAAGGAACTAATTGCTAAGATGTGAGTGAATCCACAAGACAAAGTTTCCTTAGAAGCTCTTATCCAAAGTTCACATGCTGGGATCCAAGAAATGAGGCATAAGTTGAAGATGCCTGGTAGTGAACATGTGCAGTCCAAAAAATGGCATAGTTGTAGCAGGAAAATAGATCCTAGACAAGGAGCTAATGGACCAGAATAATGAATTGGTGGCCCTCAAACAATAGCCAACGCATCTCCAACAGAAAATCGACTTCGACATTTTTGCAATGCTCGTGCCACAGAATCCTCAGAATCCCACTCAGAAGCTCACTAAAACTATAGCTAACCTATAAATCTATAAAGGAGAAATAAAGAAGGTGCAGGTGAATTTATATATTTCCAATCATGTGCTTACACAAAAGGAGAAACAAATGGAGACTACCACGAAAAACGAATAACTGATCAGCAAAACTCTACAGGCACCAAATCAAAAAATCATTGAACTGAAAGGAAGAATAAAAGGAAACATGTATCTCCTCTATGATAAACAACTAATATTAGTTTAAGTGATAACATAGATGAAGAAAACCTAGGATTATATAACTTTGATGGTAAAGAAAAAAGTTGTAATCAAGGACTATGAGTTCTTCATCTTATCTTCCAAAGAGAAGGGTGAAAGGAATGATGAGACAACTAAAATATTTATCCAGTATGTCCATGAAAAATCTCTCAATGATTTAAGATCCATAGAATTGGTAGATCAAGTGTCTGCAATCATGAAGGTCTTTTGAATGGCCCAAAAATAAGATGCCAGAGCTAAATATGAAGAGTGTCTAAAGAAAGTGCTAAAGGATGTAGTTGCTTTTAATTCAAAGTTTGAGTGGAGGGCCCCAGTAGGACTACCTAGTTGTTAGGACCTCATAGGAGGAATACAATCATATGCTTGTACATGCTAAGAGTAGAGTCGATTCCTCCCACGAGAAGACCTCCTCCTTAAAGGGCAAGGCAATTTTTAACTATCTAAGGAGAGATTTCCAGCTGCTAGGGCTATTGAAGACCTTGTTTCGCTCCAAGCAAAATTATGAAAGGCTCACATGTCTTAAGGTCACCTATCATATTTTCTTTTGTTTTCCTATACCAAGTCTAGAATTGTGGCAGAGACATGACCAATTTTTCATGCATCCATGACTCTAGATCATCGATCTAGAAACATTTCTTCTAGAATTGGCCTACAATGAATGAGCATTTTTCTGATCATTTCAATCACAACACCTTACTATTTTATGCTTTCCACAAATATTTTATTTCAAGAAATGATATCGACTTAGTTAGGGTTTAGCTAGTATAGTTGTGCTAAGTAGTATGTTTTCATCTTTTTGTTATGAATAATCATCATAATATCAAGGAGGAATATTTTGTAAGGGGTACTCGTCCCGAGACCCTATAAAAAATATTTATGATACATTTTTATGGGTTCTGAATTTTGGTTATCAAAGGGAGCTCTGAAATTGTTAATGAAGAATGCAAAATGTATGGTTTCTATGAAGATTAATAAAAAAATTTGGTGATTCTTAGTCACATGAAGCTGTAGATGTATTTCTCTCATGGATTCATTCCATTTATCTTTGTTTTCTTGTAAGATGACATGTAAAAGTAGTTGTTAAGTGTATTTTTTTTGAGATCATGGATTCATCTATGCCAAAATGTTGATCTAATATCTCTATTACTAGTAATATATAACATCCTTAATATGCACACCATGAAAGTTGATATGTCATTCATTGTTTCATTTTTATGTTTCTTGCAGAATTCTGGTGCACCAGATTCTACACTAAACCTTGTGTATTTGATTTCATTTCTTAATGTTCTTCTAACTCACTTACTACAATGGCCAACAAACTATATGCTTCTGTAAGTTTAGCCACTAGAGTTGGATATTAATTCTCCTATGAGTTTGATTTTCTATAAATTTCATTTACCCTCTTGAAAGAGATTTTGAACTAGTTTTGTTTTAAAAATGTTTTTAATGTTGAGTGTAAGTGAGAAACTTCTAAAAATCCTATAAACACTCATTAATATGAACTAGGCACTGGTCTCTCCTCAACCTAGGGGATTTCTCTAGGAAAGACAACATATTCTCATGCCGTTATAGGGGACAAATCATAACATTATCCCTAGGTACAAAGCTTGTTCACCCCTCAGTTAGGTGAGTAAGAGGGATTGTTGGTTGAAGATCTCTCACCTTGGATTTCAAAAGGCGACATACTCATTATGATACTTCTCAATAAAACAATTCCCCTGTATTTGACCCTGAAAAATCATATCGAGGAGGGTTTGGAAAGAGAGGACTCCCATTAATCTAGACTATGTGATCTCATTTGCTGAAGTGTCAACTTCTATCTCTCAGAAGGCTGAGATAAACTACCCTGGGTTCTCTTCTGGAGCCTTGGAATATTCAAATGAAATTTCCCTCTATTTAGCTCATTTTCCCCAAGATTCAAATCTTGATAGGTTTTTGTCAGTACACCTCTTTTCACATTCTATACCTCCCTAGAAGTTGAAAAAATCAAATATATCTTGGTAGATGCTTCAACTGAAAGAATTGCTAACATTTCATTTGAGATCCAGTTAGATATAACACGTATAACTCCTCAACAGGGCCCTCTAGTAAATCTTCTACCACCTCCATTGCAAATCATGGTTGTCCCTAGTTTTCTACTTAATAGATATTCTCCATTGAACTAGCCACAACCTATGGATGGGATGCCACAAGACTACCTTAAAATTCTACCAAGGTTCATTGGAGAGGATATTATTTCAGCCCAAAATCATATATAAACTTTTTTGCATTCACTGAGAATATGAATGTCGAACATCTCGATGTCATCCTAAGACTCTTTGTTCATTCTTTGGATAGAGAGGCTCAAAAATGGTTAAAAATACTACCTAATGCTTATATTAATACTTGGGATAAGATGGAGAATTATTTCATGCAAAAATGGGGGTAGAAAATGGAACATGGGTGTTGAAGACCAAAATTGTTCCTTTACACATTCCCTAAACTCCATTCACTCCATTATTTTCATCTTTGACCATAATAATATCAATAAGGTGTCAACTTGCTAGGTTATTGGAAAAAGTAGGTACCTAATCATATTTTATTCATAGTTTCATCGTTTACTTGTTATTTGATTTAATATTTGCATAAGTTACTGAATTGCATCAATTCTGCAACTAATTATCGATTCTGCAACTTAATTAGAGAATTTGTAGGTTTTGAAAAAACAGTTGAGGAATTAAATGTATGGAAAAGTCGATGACAATCAGCATAATGATATGCACCTATATTCATGATCCAACAAGATGATAAGGATGTTGTATGAGTAAGTCAACATGGAAGTTAAACCAATGGAGAAGGATCCAAAGACAAATCAAGCGAGCGAGAAGATCAATGATAATGACGAAGATGATTATTTTCCTCGCGATTTGCTTCTTCGATAGAAAATCATGAAAAATCACTATTTCATGTTATCTTATGTTATTTTTATAATTTTTATCGAGTAAGATAGGCTTAGAAATCTCTAAACAGTTTATGAAGGAGGTTATAAAACTTGCCTCTCGACACGTCAAAGAGACAAGCTTGTTGTTATTTTGAATTACTCTTTGCATTTGTAAAAGAGAACTTGATATTCCTATGTGCATTATGTATTAATGCATGTTTAATCTATGTTCATTGATGTGTACCTAAAACACACGTGAGGGCCTCTTGGGAGCTGTAAAGTCTTATTTTATTTTTAGTTAATATTTCAGTTTTGAATTTTAATTCTGTAGCATTATATTATCTCAACTAATCTTTCATTTTTTATTTTTAGTGAATTTTTATGACAGTGATAACAAAATTTGTAGTAGAGTTTGTTGAATATTTCTTTGATATATTTTTCGTTTGATTGTGTGAAGGATGGATAAAATAAATAAGAAAGGGATATATTATGCACATGTAAATTTTTAAGAGTAGAATCATTTATTTTTGAATTGCAATCAGAAGTATAATTTCTTTCAAGGATTTGTCAGTGTGATTTAGATTTTCCAGTGTGATATTTTATTTATGTACTAATGATTACTTTCATTTATGTCAGTGAGAAGTAGATTTAATTTTTCTGTTGTGATATTTATTTCTACAATTTTAGATTAGCTTTCTTTTCTACAAGTGTAAAGAGAATTTGGATTTGACTTTTCTATTTACTTCTGCACTTTAATTTAGTTTTATTTGTGTCAGTGTGTTATTTTCCTTTCCATCAAGAGTGACGATTTCTTAGATAAACCATGTCCATGAAAGCATCCTAATTGAATTTAAAAATTTAGCCACATAATAAAGAATCCTAGCACAACTGATGCACATACACTTCATCAGTTTACAAGCCCTAGTCAATAACTTATGCAGTAATTTAAGCTCAATTAAATTATCAAACATTTTGGCACCATTTTAGGGGAAGTGTATATAGGATTTATTTTTTTTAGGATTCTTTTCATTAAAAAAAAATGATAAAAGCATATGCATGCATAGGGAAATAGATTCTGGGGGTAGGTTTATAAGTAGAGGTAGGATTTCCATCCAATTTCACCACTCACCCCACCATGATGTCATAGTCGCACACCATCCACAGAAACTCATATTCCATCATTTGCAGGTAGAATTAGGCTTCCTTAGGTACAAATATTTGAAATCCAACTAAAATATTCACCAAATTCTTCTACTGAAGTTGTAGTAGATGAACCTACATCCTTAATAGAAGGAGAAATATTTTTATTTTCAATGGGAGAACCAATTCTAGGACAAGAATGGGAAGTCCCTGGTGAATAAGAAGAAGAAACCTATATTATTCCATTGATAGAAGAACAATAAGAGGAGCTAGAAAATCCAATTGAAGAACCCTACATTATCTTTGAATAATTTACAATGGCAAGGGAAGGAGAAGGAGAAGTACATAATATTAATGGTGAATTTAGGATTGGAGGTGGAAGAGGTAATGGAGGAAGAGGTAGAAAGGGAGGTAGGGGAGGAGGTTGAGGAATAGGTGGTAGACGATAACCCAAACCTTTTGGGTTTCCCATATTAGATGAAGATACCATAGTTAAAATGAATAATTTCTCACTCTCCATCCTCCCTAATTTCCATCGAGTAACACACAGGGATCCTAACACATTTATTTTTAAGCTTGAAGTCTTGTGTAGAACTTATGACTACTTGCTTGATTCTCAAAAAATGAAATTGTTTCCAACGACTCTTAAAGAAGAAACACATAAATGGTTTATGGGATTAGGAACACATAGCATAAGAACATGGGAAGAAATGAAAAATGTGTTCTTAGAAAAATACAAAGACTATTTTATGCCTCACGACCTTAAATATGAAGTCTTCAAAATGATGCAAAACGAGGATGCAAATCTTAAGGATTCCATTGAAATATTTTCTTATAATGTTAAAAGGGACAAAATTCATAATCTAGATGAAGAAACTCTGCAAGCTCTTTTACTAAAAGAAATTAGAGATGAGTGGGTAGATCTTCTCAATTTAATGGGAAAAGGAGATGTTTGGCAGTTACCATTTAGAGAAATTTGTGAACTGTGTGTACACATTTCAAGAGGAAAGCCTAGAACTACAAAAAATCCAAGTGACCCTATTATGTTTAGGATTAATAAATTTGTGGCTATGACAATAAGTAGAGTGGAAATAGGAACAAATAGATACTTTTAAGGTTCAAAATAAACAAAAATATGAAAATGTCACATTATCAACCTTTTCTCCTAAATGCAAAAAGAAACATGGTCTAAGATAAATCCCACTTGATCGTGTAGAAATATGTGTTATTTGTAATAAATTCATATCACAAAGGAATGCCCTTCAATTCATGGACTTAAAGAAGTCTTGAAAAATGAGCTTGAAGCAAGCCAAGTTTAGTCACTCTATTTTATTGGTAAAATGCCATGGCCACTAGAGCAGTCAAATATGGTACAAGGTCTTAATCCTCAGCACCAATCATTCCCAAAACCTCAAAACAATTGGAATACTCTAATTTATTTGCAAAATTAGTCACCTTAAAATCCATTATGGACACGAGGTTGGCATTATCCTCCTAGGAATCCTCAGTATAATCAATTTTAGCAACCATTTATTCCATATCAAACTCCATACTATACTCCTCAATCAAACACATTTCCATAATTTCAAAGTCGAAATCAGCCTTCTAATCAACCACTTCAATTATAATCCACATCATACCCCCAAAAAACCAATCAAATACCTGCTCAGCCACTTCCAAATTCGAATAGTAAAAATTCATGACCTGTTTAGAATATAGAAGGTCAGAATTTCCAAGCTTGAATGATAGCTCCATTAGATCTAAACAATTTCCAGCTTATATCTAGTAGAGTTTTGGAAAGGAAGTTACGGTCTGTTATTATTTAGGAATCTGGAGAGGATGAACCACTTGAAAAAGAAACATCTCTTAATCAAGAAGAAATTCCTTAGAAAGAGAGCACCCCTATACATGCGACCCCAATAAAGTCAACTCCTATTGTAGAACAACCTTATGTCTTTGTTCAAAATCCACACTTTCTTGAAAGGCTAAAAATTGACAAAGGAATATAAAAACAAATTGTGTTTCCTGAATATGATATGCTAGATGAATTGGAAAAAGTTTGCCTCAAAATTCCTTTCTTACAAGCTATATGGGTAATAACAATATTTGCAAAGACAATTAGGGAGTTAAGCATTAAAAAACTAGGAAGAAGAAGAAAAGAAATTAAAATAATTAATTTAGATCGAAACATTGCATATATCATGATGGGAAAAGCAAAAATTCAAAAGTATCTAGATCCAGGTATTCCCATTGTAGAAACACAGATTAATGGTGTCAAGATTACAAACACATTGATTAATTTAGGAGCAGTTATCAATATCATGATTAAATAAAATATCGATCAATTAAAACCTTATAATCTTAAATACACACCAACATTACTACAGTTAGCAGATAGATCTGTTATCAAACCATATGGTGTATTATAATATGTAGCTATCTCCTTAGATTCTTGGGAATATCTTACTGATTTTATGATCTTAACTCCCAAGAATAATTTAGGAGTACATCCATTGATTCTAGGAAAACCATGGTTAGCTATAGCTGATGCTTTTATAAGTTTTAGATCTAGTGATTTTTTTATCTCTGGTGGAAGCTCTACTAAGAAATTCACACTATATCCTCCTCCAAAAATAGAAATAGAAGTAGAAAGTGAAGTCTAGATAGATGTTGATAAAAAATATTTTGATATACAACAAATATTTTCTACTTCGCAAATAGATGAAGAAGATAAAATTTTAAAACTAATGAATAATAATGATTCTTCCTCATATCGTGAACAACAACAAAATTTTCAAGAAAAATACAGTGTATAATGTTTATCATCTCATCAAATGGATTTACTTTCTATGGAAAATTTTGGCAATTCTTTAATAGAAATATTTCTGTGAAATCTTCAAACATTAATGATAATTTGGAAGAATCCCAAAAGAGAAAATTGACAAAGATGTTACAAATATTTCTTTGCTTATGCATGGGAATACACTGATATGAAAGGGATTGATCCTAACACTTGTATGCATCATATATGTATTGAAGAAAATGTTAGAGTAGTTCGACAACCCCAAAGCATGATGAATCCAAATTCACAGGAAATTGTTAAAGAGGAGTTACAAAAAATGTTGAATGTGAATTTCATTTACCGATTATCGGATAGTCAGTGGGTCTCACCATTAGTTATTGTTCCAAATAAAAATGGAAAATGGAGAGTATGCATCGATTATAAGGAATTGAATAAATCTACCTTGAAAGATCATTTTTCGCTTCCCTTTATAGATCAAGTCCTTGATACATAGGCAGTGAAAAGTATTTTTCATTCTTGGATGGTTTTAGTGGATATAACCAAATCTAGGTAGCTCCAGAATATCAAGAAAAAACAACTTTTACCTATCCATTGGGAACCTATTACTACCTAGGTACTTCGCTTCAGATTAGGTAATCCACCTACAAGATTCCCAAGGGGAGTTCTAGCCATTTTTTCTCATCTAATTCATGATTGTGTGGAAGTCTACATGGATGATTTTACTGTCTCTGGTAATTCCTTTGAGGAAGCTCTTGAAAATTTAGAAATTTTTCTTATTAGAGGTAAAGAAACAAATCTCTCATTAAGCCATGAAAAATGTTTTATGATGTTCGTTGACGGAATTGTTTTAGGCCACCCCATTTCAGGAGATGGAATTAGAATGGATACATCTAAAGTAGAAGTTATTTCTAAATTAACAATTCTTGTTTGTCAAAGAGATGTTAGAACTTTTTTTGGTTATACTGGTTATTACAGAAGATTCATAAAAAACTTCACAAATGTAGCCTCTGCACTTTTGAAATTACTTACAAAAGACCGTGAATTCATTTGGAATTTGGATTGCCAAAAAGCTTTTAAAACATTGAGAGAAAATATTTTTGAAGCATGCATCTTAAGAGGTCCAAATTGAGTTCTCCCTTTTCATTTTTCAATTGATGCTTCAGATATAACTTCAGGAGCTATACTGGGACCCTAAAGATTTGACTCCTTTTTCCATTCCTTACACAAGTAAAAATTTATTCCTATAGAGTTAAATTATATTGTAATAGAAAATGAATTTTAGCCATTGTACATGCCATTAATAAGTTTCATCACTATATCATTGGTTATGAAACTTTTGTTCACACATATCTCTCTATAATTAGATAGTTAATGAACAAATTAATTACTAATGGAAAAGTTACAAGATGGTTATTATTATTACAAGAATTAAATATTACTATTTTGGATAGACCTGGAAAGGAGAATACAATTGTTGATTTTCTATCTAGAATCCATAATGATAATAATATGTTCTTGTAAAAGATAATTTTCCTGATGAATATCTTTTTGTAGTATGTTTTAAATGTCCTTGGTTTTCATATATCACTAACTATTTGGCCACATGAAAGTTACGATAACAATTGTCTCCTCAAGAGAAAAGGAAATTTATTCAAACCATTGATGCTTATTCATGGATAAATGGCTAATTGTACAAAACAGGGTCTGATTTAATCATTTGAAGATGTGTCAGAGGAGATGAAGTACATTAAATATTAAAGGCTTGTCACGATGAACCATGTGGACGACAGTTTGTTGATAAAAGGACTGCCTACAAAATCCTTCTCTTAGGATATTGTTGGCCTTATATTTTTAAGGATGCCAAAGAATATTTTAAGAGAGGTGATAGTAAGTACTTGAGGCAATTCTTACCAATATCGTACATCTGCATAAAAGGGATTGGGCAAAAAATCTTCCAGAATATTTATAGGCATATTGTACCGCATGGAGAAATACAACACATACTCCTTATGAACTTGTTTATAGGAAAAAAGTCATGTTTCCTATTGAGTTCCAAATAAAGAAATTCAAAACAACATTCAAATTGGGTCTTGATCTATCAGAAGTAAAAAAACAAAGAATGGAGAAATTGAATGAACTTGATGAGATACGACGAGATGTTATTCACAGAACCAACATAGTTCAACAACAAAGATATAGATGGCACGATAATTTTATCAAAGATAGGAAGTTCCAGCCAGGTGATTGGGAATTCATTTTTTATTCTAAACTATAATATTTTCAAGGAAAAATTAAAACTCATTGGCTTGGTCCTTATGAGATTAAAACTGTTTTTCATAATGGGGCAATCATAATTAAAACCATTGATGAATAAAAAGTAAGTTTCCTTATAAATGGTCATATATTATGAATATATCATAAACCATTAACAAAGGAAGAGTTCATAACAAATCTGCAAGATAGTTTTTATTTGAAGTTGGTTAAGGAAGATTCTTCTTCTTCTCCAACATAGCCTTCTACTTTATTTTTCGGGAAATAATATTAATAATAATAATAATAACAGTAATTCTATAAACATGAAAACAAACATTGCTGGCATCTTTATATAGAAAATCCAAGTTGAAAACCAAGAATTCTTGGAAACCTATATTTTCTTTTAATTTCCCTATTCTTGTCGCATTTCATTTATGCCTCTTTGCATAAATAAGAATACTACATAATTTTCAACAATCTTCAACTGTCATGAAATTCCACAGTTGACTTGACAAGTTATGACCAAAGAAAATGAACATCATGTCTAAATCAACCTGAATGGAAATCACAGCTAAAGCAACCTGAGTGTTACCGGGAATAGTGTCTATGCAGAACTGCTAATCCCACTAAGGCTAGTGGCTACCTTAGAAACAAACAAAGTAAAGACTACTTTCGTTTTCCTTTATGAGAGATAGATGAGAGAAGAATAAAGGAGACCAACCTTTTTCTTGCGCTTGTCTCCTTGCTCGATTCCTCTCTCTTCTGATAGTCCTTTGTTACTTGCTTCCTTGTATACCCAGCTTCATAGAGTACCTGTAGAATCAAAGCAGCACAATACTATACGATAACATGGATCTATTATCATAAACAATCTAGGATCAGATGTAAATTGACCATAAAAATGCATAAAACATAAATCACAGAAGAGCATGGAGGAAAACTTGAATAGCTTTATTGATAATCAAGAAAGAGCCAAGAGAGTTACAACCAAATGTTCTGACCCAGCATCATCCTCTCAGCAAGAAGAAGCCCTTCTTCACCTCATGACAAGCTTAGATCACCCAACACTATGATCTCACACCAATAAACCAGCAGCACTTCCTCACAAGATACAAAATTCCAGCCTCCGGATCTCTGGGATGAGGGATCCATATATAGATATCTGCAAAGGAGATGAGTCATTTTTTGAGAGATGATTAGTGTCTTCTCTCTGATAGTTCTTGATTCCACTTGGAGATTGATGATCTCTTACTCATCCCTGGTCGAATTCAGAGAGGCAAGTGTCACAGGAGATGTTTCTGGAAGATTCCATGCTCCTCCACCTCGCGGATTGACCCTACCATTTGTCCCTTCTCACCCATCGCACCCCATAGAAGGGCTTTTTGAAATGCATCGCACCTAGTATGTGTATTTAGGTGGGATGCAGCGCACTTTGCCTATGGAGCAGGTGAAATGGTCCAGTTTTGACCAGTTCTGAGTAGTTTTTCATGGAGAACTTTTGGGAGAAGGTGTAATCAGTTGACCTTGCTCCTTTAGGGGTTAGAACAACACTTTTAGGGACTTAAGAGCCCTTGGTTTATTGACATTTATGATTGGGGTTGCAGTTCCCAAAAATGTCTATAACACTGAGCAAGCTACAAAAAGAGCAAATTAGTAAGGCAGAGTGAAAGGTATGTAATTATTAGTTAAATAATAAAGGAAAAACATTGAGTTATGATATAAATAGATGATTATAATCATTTCCTCCACCATATTATGTAATGATTACCTTTGTCATGACATAATATTGGTTTTCACCATTCAATGCATAAATTTTTTATAATCATCACGAAATGTGAATGACATTAAAACCTTGCTATTGTTTAAATTCGTTCACCTTTATCTATATATATCTCATTTCTCCCGTACATTATCCCATTTCCTTCACATTATATCCCATTTCCTTTGACTTTGTTTCATTCTTCTTTATTTAAAACACCTCAACTACTACCTAAATTCCATTCCCATCCTCGCTACACTCCATAATCCTATCAAAAATGGAAATTAGGGACTGAAGCTTCCTCACCATGGGAGTTATTATGCATCCTCACTTGAATCGAACCAAATTTCTTGAAGCCTATCCATAGGTGAGGGAACAATTGTAGTAGGTACAATGGCTACAATTCTTTGAAAAGTTTAATGGGCACAATTAAGAAGTTACAAAGTTGTTTGCTCTGACCTATGATGTGATAGATGCGGAAATTGGAGATATCAGGTCAGTCTTGACAGATTCGTTGATGGAAAAAGCTACAGGATGGCCAAGAAATAGGGAAAGTTGGTTTAAAAACTGGAATATCAAAGAGAAAGATTGAGAAATCGTCTTGAAATACACAGGTATGGACATATCTATTTTTAAGAAGGGAATTTGAATAACAACTTGAAAAAGTAAATGGAGAAATATTTTGTTAATCATTCAGAAGTTCATAACCTCTAAGGGTAGGTTTGGAAATATGTTCTTTTAGCATGCTTGGTTGATGATGAATTTTATTGATGGAAACAAAATGAATTTTTCATATTTCATTCTCTGTAGTTTAAGAAACATTGCTACTAATATCGAAAGAAAAATGCAGTTTATTAACAATGATCTATATCATCACGTGTTAGTAAAAAATTTAATTGAAGCCCATTTGAGGAGTAAAGTGGATAATTTGGAGGATTTTCTAGTTTGAAATCATTTTAAGGTAGTTGAGCAAGATGATTCTAGTTCTAAGATAAGAAGAAGACATCGAAAACTTCCCTCAAACCATAAGATTCAGAACTAGATATCTGCACAGGAAATTCCACAAGATGAGCAAGCACATGAAATGCCACAAGGTGAGCACACACATATATATTCTAATTGATGAAACCACTCTTCCAAATGTTTTATGGAGTCATATAAATAATAAATATGTCAATGCACATGAAGGTTCATCAAGGGAAGGAAGAGAGTAAAGAAAAAGTAGCAAGATGAAGGGAACTCTCACTACTAAGAAACCATCAAGAAGAAGTGCATGAATTATGAAATCGTCCACTAAATAGTCTCCAAGTTTTCCTGATTTTGAAGAAGAAGAAGTAGAGAAAATACCATCACTAATTGGAAGTCCAACAAGAAAGACCCCAGAAATTGACCCTGTTCAACAAGAAATCTATGACTATATAGAATCTATTGAACAGAAAGCACAACGAGGAACTATTGATTTATCCCAAAATCAAGAAGCAATTTTGAGTGAAGAAATTCCTTTCATTCTTCTAGAAGAATCTAGAATTGAAAATGCTTTTAAACAAGAAATTTATGAACTAGAAGTGTTAAACAAGTTTCTGAAGTAGGAACATGAAGCAATGAACGTACAGAATGACATTCAAAGGATGACAACCAAAAATATCTAATCAGTTTATTGAATGATGTTATAAAACCCATCTCGGCACGAATGAGAGATGAACTTGTTGTTATTTTCAAATAAACATAGCTATTGATCAAACGAGAAAATTACCGATTACCGTTTTTTTTTTTATGTAGCGAAAAAAACATGTGATTTTGAAAAGTCGTTATTCAAAATGACCTTTTTTGGGGGCATATTTTTGGCAATTTAAATTTCCTTTTGTAATTTTTTTAAATGTTATTGATTTTCATGCTAATTTTGAAAAATGCTGATGCAACATCAACCCATTTTTTTTAGAGCGCTTATTTTTTACACCTAAATTTTTTGATATATCAAGTATGAACATTTGTTTTAAAATGTTAGTGAGTTTCATGCTAATTTTGAAAAGTGTTGATGAAACATCAACCCTTTTTGCTTAGAGGGATTATTTTTTACACTTTAAATTTTCTAATATATTAATTGTGGATAATATTTTTTAAACGTTGGTGATTTTCATGTTTGTAATAAATCATAAAAAAAGACATGACAAAAATAAAATAAAATATAAAAAACTATATATATATATATATATATATATATATATATATATATATATATATATATCAGTGTGTGTATCAAAAAGTAAATAAAAAAATGGATTTTTTTTCAAAAAGCACTTAATTTAAAGAAGAAAAATTAACATAAAAAAAGCATCAAATTTTTTTTTTTAAGTTAAAAAAAAAAAAAAAAAAATTAAAGAAATTAATATAATAAAATAATTAAATTCAATTAAAAAATAAAAATAAAAAAGATAAATAAAAAAATAATTAAAAAAAAAAATAAAAATTATTAAAATTAGAAAATTACATTGTCGTCCTTAGAGCGGACAAAGGTGGAGGAGTTTTCATTCTTGATAAATCTGACCATGTCTACAAAATGGTAGACCATATATCTAATAGTGGGAGTTACATTAAGGGTAAGAAGAATCCCATTAAGCCCATTTCTATGGAAGTAGAAACCACTATTAAATTAAATTTGTCTCTTAATCCTTTTTCCTGAAAGCTCATTAAGAGAAATCCCCTTACCCCTATAATCTGTGGCTTGTCGAAGATTCATAAATTTTGGGTTCCATTAAGAGTTATTGTTAATACAATAGGCATACCTACATATCATCTTGCTAAATTCTTAGTTGAAAAGCTTAAACCTCTTGTTGGTTGCACCGATTCTTTTGTTAATGACGCCGCCTCCTTTGTTCAAGAATGGAGAGATATCAAGTTGGAACTTGGAGATTTCTTGGTTAGTTTTGACTTTGTATCCTTATACACCAAAATCCCCATCCAAGGGGTCGTTGATATCATAAATCACATCACTCACAAAGACACTGCCAATTTAGTTGGCCTCTACCCCACCTCTACTTTCTTCATTTTCCAGGGTGAATTTTATGAGAAAACTTGCAGTGTTGCGATTAGCTCCCCTCTTTTTTCGATCATCGCTAACTTGTTTGTGCAAGATTTTGTGACCCAGGCCTTAGCCACAACTCAATTTTTCCCTAAAAAATGGAAGAGGTTTTTTGATGATACTTGTGTCATCTGGTCTCGTGGTCGGGAGAAGTTGGATTTGTTTCTTAACCACCTCAATTCTCAATCAGTCTCCATCAAGTTCACGATGGATGTTGAGGTGAATGGGTGCCTTTCCTTTCTTGAAATTCTCCTTTCTACGATGGATTATGGTTTTGTGTGTCACCAAGTTTTTCGAAAGAAAAATCACATGCAACTGTATCTCCATGCTAGTTCCCATCATTTCCCAGCTCTGAAATTCAAGGTTCTCAACACTTTTGCTACCTATGCTTTAAGAATCTCTGATGACAACCACCTTGAACAGGATAAATCTCATCTTCACGATGTTTTCACAATAATGGGTATAGAAGATATTAAAGCCTCAAGGCATTTCACAAATCCTACAAAGTGCCAAGAGTTAAACATGCTCACGCTGATCTTATTTCTAAGGTTCATCTCCTGTATATCCAAGGAACCACAGATAGGTGTCTCTTATTTGTTCAAGCCTCTCAGTACCATTAAAAATTCTCTTAGATCTGTGAAAGACCCTATTCACCCTAAGGACATGAAGGGGGTCTACCTTGTTCCCTGCTCTTGTGGTATCCCCTATATTGGAGAAACAGGAGGGTTTGTTTTAATAGAGAATCAATGAGCATGCTGCAAACATTAGACACAATCGCTCCTGTGAATCAGCCCTAGATGAACATGCAGAGAAAGAAACACCATGTCTACATTGAAGAATCCAAAGTCATTGCTAGGGTTGATCACTTCCACCACATGAAACTTAGGGAAGTGATTGAGATTTGTTAGTTCCAGTCTTCGCAGCCTGTCACCAGGGATCAACATGAGCTCTTACTATGTCCAGTTTTGTTAGATGTTTTGCACATGATGTTCAGAACAAAACATGTCACAAGTGTGTCCATCAGAAGAATCTCAGAAAAATATTTCCAACGGTATATCACGCTTCCATAACCAGCTTCTAGATTAGAAGATATGATCAAAATGAATGAGTGATTCATGGTTATGCATGTTTTGAGGTCAGTTGCTGCACACAATGACAAGTTTAGTACACAATCAGTTTCTGAAAGAATGGTAAGGAATTTTTCAAAAGTGAAAGAGGTTTTTTCATAAAATACCAAACAACAAAAACCTCCTTCAGTTTATGCACAGGTGCTACTATGTTGGAGATATACAATGATATTTGGAGCTTACATTAAAACAAAGGAAAATTTTCATATTTTTTACTGTTTTAGTCATTTTAGTGCAGGGCCATTTTACAATAGATGGAAAGTAATTTTAAAACCCCAAGGAGGTTTTTATTAAGAACGAGCCATATAACAAAAACCTCTTTTATTTTATTCACAGGTGTCATGGATTGGGTTATGTGACTAGATCTTTACAGCTCATTTTCACAGATTTAAATTTTTAATGATTTTCTGTTTTAGAGATGATTTTGTGAAACAGGTTGCGAGCTACTAGAAATGAATTTCCCAAATTTGAGAGACATTTTTCTCCATCATGAACTTATCTACAAAAACCTTGTTCCATTTTGTAACAGTTGCTATGGTTTAGGAGATATGAGTTTATCTTCAACACCTATTTTCAGAAATTTGGCACAAGTTTAATGTAACTGATTCTATTTTGAAGAAAATGGTTGAGCTCAATCCCTTAGTAGAAGGATGAGCAAATGTATATATTTTATGAATTTTATAGTGTAAGGGTTGGATTTTGGTAGAAGTTTGGACTTTTGAGAAAGCCTTGAGCTACATTGTACATTCATATCAGCATTTTGGCTAAGGAATTGAGACCAGGATTTGCAGCACTCTTTGGGATCCATGTGGCAATTTGTCTTGGTACAGTGCTTTTATTTGTAATTGTGAATTTTCTTATATGTCATGTATTTCATTCTCTATCTTGTTTCTTCTGAACTAAACAAACAAGAATGTAAGTAGAATCCATTGAAATTGCAGTGCTCTACTTGAAGTTTGCTTTAGTTTCTTGATGTTTTCAGCTGTTTGGGGAGGATCCATGATTGCTTTTGCCCTCTTCAACACCTCACCTATCTATTCCTTCTATCTCATTCAATTTTAAGGTCCAAAAACAATTGCCTACATTGCCCCATTGAGATCTCTACAAGATTGAGTCTCAATTCCTGCACACAAAATCTACCTTTCCATCTGAGCCAACAAAAACATCATTTTATTCAATCAAACTCTTTCACACACATACCTAGCCTAAGATCAGTATTTCTATCAGTCATCTCAAGCCCTCATCGATCATAATTTGTTGAGATTGACCAGGAGAGAGCCCTCTCCTAACCTGGTAGGGCTAGCTACCAGGCTGAGCGTGGTTTGATGTTGGCCCTGGATCCTACCTTTTCAGCCTGAGGTACATCTAGGCACTAACAAGATTGAAAGGCATGAGAGAAATATTAATAGGGATGATGGTTTGAAATTGAGTAAGAGCTAGATCATGTCTCTCTCTTCATGATTCTTCCTTCCTTTATTCTCCGTTCTCCTTTTCAATTCTTCCTCATTTACTATTTTCTTCTTTTGGTTTCATCATTTATCCGCTATTATCCTTATTAATATTGTTTAATTTCACATGTTTAGCATAGTAAGTATATTTTTTAGCAGCCCCTCTTTAAATAATGCTTATCTCTTTAGCAGCCCCCGCACACACCCCACAACCCCCCCCCCAAACCAACTTTTTCTTAACTATGCATTTTTGAAACCCCTTAGGTTTAGTTTTTTATTTTATTTCCCCTCTTGACCATTCATATTTCAAAATTTAGCTTTTGCAATATCATTAAGTTGGTTAATATAACTAAAATATGTATACGCCTAATAATATAACATGAAGTAACCTCCTTTTTATTTTATAGATTGTTAGTATCTTTCTAGTAACAATTCTTAATCGATAACTCTAGTTTTATATAATTTAAAATTGGTATACTTCTATTTAAGGGAAATAAGCTATCCTCTAACAAATAAATAATCATATTATATAAATTGATAATATTAATAAATAATTATTAAAATATAAAATCTTTTAAATTGAATTATTCCTAATAGCTATTTTTCAACTAAATATAGTTTTATTTAATTGGAATAAGTCCACCTTTAACAAATAATATTATAGAAATTGATATTATTAGATAATTATTTTATATAAATTGACAATATTGAAATAAGATATTTTATATTTAATTATTCCATAAAACTAGTTTTCAACTAAATATATAATATTTTAATAGATAACTCCTTACCACCAATTCTTAAATAATATTTTACTTTCCTTAATAATTAATTTACCAACAACTAATTTTCGACACCTAACTCTGGACAATGATGCATCCATTCTATTTTTTCCTATAGATCGATTGATTTCTCAACTTGTTCTGAGGGTCAACCACGTTTGTTGGTTCGAAACATTGGCCAAATCCTAACAATGTGATTAATTCGACTCATTTCTATAAAAATAAAATAACTAAAATAAAAAATTTGAAACAAAATTAGAAACAAAAATATTAATTAAAATTTTATTTTAATATATAAAGAAAAAATTAAAGTTAAAAAATTAAAAACGGGCCTCTTGTGTAGGTGGTAGCAGGGGATTATCCCTAGGTGGATAGGTAGCAGCCCATCGCCCATGGTTGGGGCCCTGCGACCACTTGGGCAGAATTGACCTACCCTCTCCTAGGTGGTCGTTGGGGCTCAGCCCTGGGTGGGCGGGTAGTTGCGGACCACTACCCACCCACCCATGACTGAGACCCCATGACCAACTTGCCGGGACACTCATTTTTAATTTATTTCTTAATTCTCTTATATATATATATATATATATATATATATATATATATATATATATATATATATATATGTTTTATTTTTATTTTAATTGTAATTATTTTAATTTTTTATTTTAATTATTTTAATTTCTTTTTTATTTTTTATTTTTAATTTTTTTTTTTAATTTTAACATTAATAATTTTTATTTTTTTAATTTTCATTGTTTTTAAATTTATTTTATTTTAATTATTTTCTTTATAATTTTTTTCTTTTGATATTTTTCACTTCAAATATTTTTTGGTTGTTTTTTTCCTTTAAATTATGTGTTTTCTTTAATGCATATATATATTATTTTATTTTACTTTTTCTTTTACAAGATAATTTTATTTTATTTTACATTGTTATGATTTTTTTTTTGGTGAGGTTTTCTTATTGGTTTTTTTTGCAATTCAATGTTTTAATGCCTTTTTTATAATTTTAATCTTTTAAATGCTTTTTTTCTTATTTATTTATTTTAATGCTTTTTTTTTTATGGTTTCTATTGTGTTTTTTAATTTCTTTCTAAGATTTTTTTTGGTGTTTTGTTTTTTAATTTACATCGTCATTATTAGTTATTTACTTTTTTTTATTCTTTTTGGATCAAAATTTGAAATTATTTTCTTAAATTATTTATTTTTTGAAATATTTTTCCTTTTTTATGTGTTTTTTTTTTTTTTTTTTTTAACTTTACCACAAATTTGTTTATTTTACATTTCTTATGTTTGATTTTTTTTTTTTTTTTGTCTTTTTTACATATTTTTTTATATTGTATTTTTTGGGTATATTTATTTACTTCTTATTATTGTTTTAAATTTTTAGTGGTTTTCTTTTTGTTTTTATATTTTCAATATATTTGAATGGATATATATATCAAAATAAAAAATATGTAGAAGTAATAAGTCTAGGAGAACAATTTTTTGTTGATGGTGTACTTTGTTAGTGGTCAATAGGATTTTGGAAACGACATTTGTTTTTTGCATAATCTTTAATATGTTTATTAGTTTCAATTTATTAAATTCAAAAGAAATATATTTTTAATATTAAATTATTATTATTATTATTATATATGAAAATAAAATTAAAAAATATATATTTCTCAATAATGAAATATAGTTTTTAAAAAACAATTTGCAAATTTCAAAATCTTAAAATTATTTAAAAATAAAATATTTACACAAATTTCCAAAAACAAACAAATGTTTTAATGCAGACAGTACAAAAGGCTTCAAAAATTTGTAAAGTTCTTCATTCATCATAACTAAAGTTTTTCCTATCCATTGACTTGAATACATTATATATATAAAAAAAAGATTATATTTAATAAATTGTTATTAATATGATAAACATAAAACAAATATAAATTAGTATAAATTAAATAGTATTGATCTTTTAAAATGATACTAATGCCATGGCTGAAAATTGTTGGAATTTTAACGCTTTTCATAGAGGTGATATTTTATCTTTGATGACATCCTTGGAATTGTAAGGTTTTCAGAGACATTATATTTTATACTTAATACCATACCTAAAAATCGGTGGAATTTGAAGGAGGTGTGATATTTTATTTTTAATGTCATGCCTATATTAGGAATCTTAAGGCTTTTCAGAGTCTAAATATTTAATCTTTCATGTTATTATTAAAAACTGTTGAAAATTTACCACAAAAAAAGACATTATTCCTGCATCAACACTTTTCATTTTTAGGCAGTTTTTTGCACAAAAAAATGGATTTTACTTCCATTTTTAAAAATGTTGAAAATTTACCCCCAGAAAAAGGTGGTTATTCAAACATCAATACTTTTGATTTTTAGGTCATGTTTTCATTATCTTTGGGGGCTTTTTTGTTAGACTTCTCATTTTGAGGTAATAGTTATCATTTGATCGATAACTTTGTTAATACTCTTTGCATTTGTAAAAGCAAACTTGATATTCCTTTGTGCAGGCTTGGGTAAAATTGTGAAGTTGAGTTACACTTTTTGCCCTTTTTTGAGAAAAAAAATATCATTTTTAGAAGTTCTTGAACTTTTGACAAGCCAAATATTTTTTATTTTTATTTATTTATCTTTTAGAATTTCGTGTTACAAAAAAAAGAAAACTTGTCAAAAATGTCACTAACTTTCTATTACTTATTTTTTGGAATTTTTTTATTCATATTTGATATGTCAACTTAGCAATTGTTTGACTATGTGTTCTTTAAAAATCAAGGGATTGATAAAAAGTCATGTTTTTTGGCACTAGTGTATTCTTTGTGAACTTGGTGATTTTGAAAAGAAATGTGTTGCAACAATATAGAAAAATCTACTTTGGTATCGTTATATTTACGAAACCAACTGATGTACATCATAATTACTACAATTTTTATAATTGAACCAATATAAAAAAAACTGCACATTTTGAAGATGTTTAGCATAACTTCATGTTTCTCAACATATTAGTCAAAAATGTAAAACCTAAATCAGAGTCAAAAGCATTAGCATAAGTGAGTTTGGTAGAGGTGGGGGCAGGCTTTACCTTAGCTGGTATCTTACTATACATATGATTGAATCTTTTACTAAAATCAGGTAATGATTCCCCTTTTTCCCTCTTTCGGTTGCCAAACTCAATATGATAATACAGAAGTCCTTCTTATCTCCCCAATGCTTCAAAAATGCATCATCTAAGGCTTCAATATCAGCAATAGATCTAGGGGCTAGTTCTTTGAACCACTTTCTGGCCTCTCCATCAAGGGTCTGGACAAAAACTCTCATCCACACATCATTTTCACTTATATCTAAGTTTTCAACATAATTGTAAAAAGCTTCAAGGTGTTCTTCTGCTATTACTCCCTTTGTGCCAGTGAACTTAGGCATATATTTCTGATATTCTCTCACAGGCATGGGATTTAAAGGAACAGGCAAGACGAAGGGTCCATATCTAACAGCAACAATTCTTTATATCTTTGTGGGTGCTTGCTAGCCTACCATGATTGGGATATGTGGAAGAATACTAGCAAATTGAGCAGTATGAAACAATGAAATAGATGACAGAGACAAAGGGATGTTATGGACTGTATGGGAAGTTTTCTTTGGACTGAGATTCAAAGGGGAACTAGATGGACAAGGTGTTGTATTAATCTCTGAAGGAATTTCCTTATTAACAGTGCTTGGCTCTAAATCTTCAAACTGTATATCTTCAGCTATAACTTTATCTTTCAGAGAAGCATGAGATTTCTTAGGCTTACCTGATCCTGATGCCCCTTTCTGTGATGTTTTCTTTCACTTGACAATCCTCTCATGGTCAGGCACTGATTCAGCTGGTGATTTTTGAGGATTTCTTCGAGTATGTCTCACAAACTAAGCCAGAACTTCAATGTGGAGTTGCCAAATGTTGGTCTTCCTCCAATGGAGTCGCCAGATAGATGATTACAACGAGAAATGTGCCCAGACCTTGTCTATCATCCACACATCATTTTCACTTATAACTAAGTTATCAACATAATTGTAAAAAGCTTCAAGGTGTTCTTCTATTGTTACTCCCTCTGTGCGAGTGAACTTAGGCATATATTTCTGATATTCTCCCACAGGCATGGGATTTAAAGGAACAGGCAAGACCAAGGGTCCATATCTAGCATCAACAATTCTTTCTGTCTTTGTGGGTGCTTGCTAGCCTGCCATGATTGGGATATGTGGAAGAATACTGGCAAATTCAGCAGTATGAAACAATGAAATAGATGACAGAGACAAAGGGATGTTATGGACTGTATGGGAAGTTTTCTTTGGACTGAGATTCAAAGGGGAACTAGATGGACAAGGGGCTGTATTAATCTCTGAAGGAACTTCCTTATTAACAGTGCTTAGCTCTAAATCTACAAACTGTATATGTTCCGCTATAACTTTATCTTTCAGAGAAGCATGAGATTTCTTAGGCTTGCCTGATCCTGATGCCTCTTTCTGTGATGTTTTCTTTGACTTGACAATCCTCTCAGGGTTAGGCATTGATTCAGCTGGTGATTTTTGAGGATTTCTTCGAGTATGTCTCACAAAATGAGCCAGAACTTCAATGCGGAGTTGCCAAATGTTGGTCTTCCTCTAGTGGAGTTTCCAGATAGATGATTACAATGAGAAATGTGCCCAGACCTTGTCTATCATCCACACATCATTTTCACCTATATCTAAGTTATCAGCATAATTGTAAAAAGCTTCAAGGTGTTCTTCTGCTATTACTCCCTCTGTACCAGTGAACTTAGGCATATATTTCTGATATTTTCCCACAGGCATGGGATTTAAAGGAACAGGGAAGACCAAGGGTCCATATCTACCAGCAACAATTATTTCTATCTTTGTGGGTGCTTGCTAGCCTGCCATGATTGGGATATGTGGAATAACACTGAAAGATTGAGAAGCATGAAACAATGAAATAGATGACAGAGACAAAGGGATGTTATGGACTATATGGGAATTTTTCTTTGGACTGAGATTCAAAGGGAACTAGATGCACAAGGGGTTGTATTAATCTCTAAATGAATTTCCTTATTAACAGTGCTTGGCTCTAAATCTTCAAACTGTATATCTTCAGCTATAACTTTATCTTTCAGAGAAGCATGAGATTTATTAGGCTTACTTGATCTTGATGCCCCTTTCTGTGATGTTTTCTTTGACTTCACAATCCTCTCAGGGTCAAGCATTGATTCAGATGGTGATTTTTAAGGATTTCTTCAAGTATGTCTCACAAACTGAGCTAGAACTTCAATGTGGAGTTGCCAAATGTTGGTCTTCCTCCAGTGGAGTCGCCAGATAGATGATTACAATGAGAAATGTGCCTAGACCTTGTCTATCATCAAGATCTAGAACTGTGTCGTTCTCCCAGGGAAGATGAGCTTCAATCTCCTATCCCCAGCAACGGTGCAAATTAATGTTATCACCACAAGAAACTCTCGTAGGTTGTAACTCAGAGATGCTCGGGAACATTACAAACTCAACAAAAATGTTGGAAAATGGTGGATGAATGGAAGGAATGATGCATATTCAAGCCAGATAACCACTTCTGCTATGCTTAACCCCAGACGTGTGTGAACACCCACAGACTAGAAGGCTTTAGACCACCAATTACTCATAGTTTGAGGAATAGGTGAAGATGGAGAATATTGATCACACTAGCAGATGCACAGGACCCTGTGATGGCCAGCCGTAACTACTTAAAAGGTCTATAAATCTAGTTCCTAATGCTCAGATAGGATTACAGCTCTCTGGCATTAAAATAACAGAAACCTAAATACATACTCAATGATACATACTAGATTCTAACACAGAGGTGGGATGATAGCCTCTCTGATGTTAAACATCAAGAGCACATGAAAAATTCATAACAGGCACAGCCTGGAACAAAGAAGAAGTGGAAAGTGAGCAATTAACAGCAAAAGAAGCTTGCATTAGTTAAAAATGAAGACCAGACGTTGCAGGTATCATAGTAGTTATAGTCTCCAGAAGTTGAACTTTACATCAAAACAATATTCATCAACCCTCATTACATCTTCTTTCTAGGTATATATGGAGGTTGATTACAAAAATATCTACTATCCTATGCGTGGAGGGGTCATGATGGACCACCAACCACATTAACTATCTGATATGGGTCTCCGATACAGTCTGCTGTTTTAATGAACAAAATTTGACATTCTCTGGTACTTAGGTGTACTCCTTGAGCAGGTCGAGTGTTGTATGAATGAATTTCCATAACTGCTGAAGGCATTTAACTGCTTGAGGCTATACTTTCCTTCCTTGGGCGTGCTATCTCTTGAATGAGGTAGTTGAAGATTAACTGTGTAGAGTGTTGGTGGGTAGCTGATCATTGTTATCCTTTGTCCCTTGGAAGCATAGTGTAGGCCAAAAACACAAAAACTGCGTGGAAAATGAACGAAGGGCTGGGAATGAATATTAGCCATTGGATGGAATAGATGGACAGCTGCGATCTCTTGGTGGGCGGCGTCAAAAAGAAAGAGAGGCACAATGGATTGTAAGCTATCAGATCTGGCAAAAGGATGGCGGAGATCAAATTACATGGGGTATCGGAAGGAAACGTGGATGGGCGAACATGGGCCATCGGATCGCAGTCGAGCAGATCCGACGGCTATTGGACGGCGGAGGTGTGCGAATGTTAACGAGCGGGTGATGGACGTGTGGGCAGTAAGCAGTTTCCTCACATCGTTCACGGGAGGCAGGCGGTATCCGTATGCGGGGCTGCGACACAATAGAACAACGATGTGTGGTAGATGTGATGATGGGGAAACTACTTTCCCCGCAGGTTATCGCATGTGCAAGTTATGGGAGTGGGAGGCACGATCACCGTCAGATCTTACAGTGAATGCGATCGACAGTGGGGATTAAAACAGGGTTTAGCGCGCGGGAAGACAGGACTATGGTGGTGGGGACCGTTGGATCAGGACGATCGACGGTGGGGATTAAGGTGGAGGGTTATGAAAGCACCGAGTCACATGGTTGGGTCATATGGTGGGTAATGCTTAGTGCTCGGGCTCAGAGGAACATGGGATTATGCATAGTTTCAAAGGAGAATAGGGAAAGCAGGGGCTATGGAGTTATAAGGAGAATGAAGGGGGAAATGAAACTGAGTGCTGCGAGCTTTCTCAAAGCACAGAACAATGCTGCCACACCTATTTTCAATCCATCAAAAGTCACAAAATGTAGCAGAGCTAACAGTACCAGATGCTATAAGACATCTAGTTGTTGTGGATGAGGCTTCTAAATCTTATGCAGAATCCACAAGTTCAACAGCCAAGTTGTTGATAACACAAAATGATCGAATGGTGAAGGACTTGCAAGAGGTCAGGCAATGAACAGAGCAGTTTGTAGGATCAACTATGACAGTGATCAAGAAAGCAATAGTAGCATAGTTATCAACCTTGGAGGCTACCATACAAACAATGTATAGAATATTTGTCACCATACAGAAACCAGTTGCCCATTTATATGGTTTCCACTAGCAGTGTGTGCAAATAGCCGAAATTGTTAAAGAAATCCACACTGCTATTGTGAACATGTAAGAATGGAGAATGAGGTACAAGGGAGCCCCGCTTTACTTACACAAGAGGATGAATCTAGAGGCTTAGCTAGACAAAGGATAGATTCAAATGTTGAGCTGGAACTATGAGCACCTCTCTCTACTCATCACTAGAATTGAGGCTTCTGATGCATGATTTTTCACGAGTCTGTATGTCATAGTGCAAACGCACAAGATCCCTACCTTTGAAACCCTCACCCATTTCATGAGGAAGAACCAAGTCATGTTGGATGTCGATAATTACATAGAGTAGTTGATCCATGTAGCCATCAATGATGAGTTTCAACTCAATGCAGAGAACATGCAAAGGTACATCAGTGGTCCAACCACATTTAAGACAATGACGTGCATGCTTCAGGATTAGCTAGACAGGGGCTTCAGAACCATATACTTGAAATCCATGGAGGTAAGAGTCCGCTTTGAGAAAGATACCATCAAAAAATATGGGGACACAATAACGCAGTACCAAGCTTGGTATCATTTCGCCACCAAAGATCATTGTAAGGAGGTTACCTAGTTGGTGTTTCCCCAAGACCCATAGCGATGTTGTTTGTCCTGTCAGGCTGACTCAAGCCTGTTTTTGTCCCACATGGGTATATGTGGAAATTGTATTTTTGTAAACATGTTGTAAGTGAAAGTCCAAGTGTCATTAGTAAAATGTGAACAATCATTATTGTAATGTGAGGAGTGATGAGGGTAATCCACATGTCAAAGGGGAATGTCAAGGGTCACCCCACCCTTTTTTATATATAGGACCTCATAACTCATAGTACAGGCTTTTAGGAGGCAAGCTTTTGGCTAGCATTTCTTAGAGAAGGCTTGGAGAGTATTGTGACGAGCCTTGGCTTCTCCACAGTGTAGAGCGATCACGTCCCTTTGGAGGAGTAGGCGGTGTTGACTGTAATGTTCCACTATTGGTGATAGTGGTTGTCAATGGTGTATGTATGCATGGAACTTTCACTTTATATGTATATAAGAAGAGTCCAAACATTTTCATGCATATGTTGTTATTGTAGTTCGACTATTATGGTTTCCTTAGATACGTATGTTATTTAACTTACGCATTTGTGTGTGAACTATTTTTTATGCAATTGTATGAGTCTAGTTGCAATCATCTTGTTGGTTTAACATGTCACTTTGGATTGTGGACTATTCTTCTTTCCAGCTTGTGATGTCATTCAGCTCATGTGTTCCTTTCAAGTTGCGTACTATTACAGGATTCTAAGGGACACACTTAATTTCCCCTTTTATGTGCTATAAACCCCATGCATCTCACTTGACTCGCTGCAAGGTCACACACTTTATTCCTAAAAATATATCACACTTACCTCTATGTGCTATCGTAGTCAAGGCATTGCTTTACTACCAATTGCTGCGACTCCTACTCTAATATTTTTGAGGTCTAGCTGGGACTTCTTACTTGTGAGATCCCCTAACATGTTGGTGGGTCCAACACCATCAACACAAACAATGGGCATATCCTGACAAAGTTTAATGGAATGAATAAAAATCATAATGAATTTGTCTCATAATTTATAAGGAGATTTAATCAATTATATATTAGCCTTCTTGTTGAATTTTAACCCCCATAGGATGTTCCTGAAGTGGTTTTCATTGGAGCCTTTAAACGAGAGTTTTGATTTATCCTCAAAGAATTAAAGCCTTGTAATCTCGACCAAATTCAACCATTACCTCGAAATTGAAGAAAATTTCACCTTCACTGGAAAGTGGAAAGGGATGGTTGAATACGTGACAGGAGGAGGGGAAAAGAGGAAGGAAGTGCTTTAGGCCATGTAAATGAAACTCAAGAACAAAAGCTACATGAGGTGAGAAAGTTAATAAAGAGTTTGTCTAACAAACTCATAAAACTGGAGTTGGAGAACAAAAACCCTCCTCGACAGAGCCAACTAGATCCTAAGATAAATTTTAACCCCTAGTATAGGAGGTTTCCCTTGCAGCTCTTACAAAGGGAGAGAAATGATCAACAAGATCATATTCAAACTCCTTTTTATTTATAAGATGATCCCGAGGAGAATGTTAATAAAAATATATAAGTTCAAGAAAACTAGTTCTATTGTCTCTCAGAGGGAAAAAATGAAATAGAAGCACCTCAAGGAGAAGGGAATGATTTGGATGCCCCACTAGAATATTACGAGATAGATTTATGTTGAAAACAATTTGTTGACTTCATCTAAGCCCAACTATAGAGAAAATATGATCTCAGGTCATCTACGAAAAGGTCCTAGGAGAAATATTAGAATGAAGAGACTATTCACCCAGGTCCCCCTAAGCCAACAAATAAAGGGAAGAAATCACTCAACCCTGTCTCACCTACCAAAAAAGAATCCCCCAATCCCATTCCAAATCAGTCTAGATCCTCCAAAATAGAACAATTTCCCCCATAGATGAAACCAATATGTGATGAGAGAAAATAACCCATTGAGTCTATTAAAAATGATAAGAACCCCTCTATCTTCAATCTTCTAAAATAGTTAGATAAAGTCAACATAGTTGTCCCTTTGAGTTAATTATTAAAACAACCAAGTTATAAAGCTCAAGTTTATCAGTTTATGAGTTCACCCACTACTGTTCCCCTTTAGGATAGACTTAACCTTCAAGAAGAAAGGCCTATGGTTGTGTTTGGACTGCACGTGCAGGAGCAATACCCTTCCACTCCTCCATTCTATCTTACCTTGGTAATTCATGACATGCTACTATATAAGTATATGCTTGACTCATGAGCATCTCATAGATTAATTCCATTTTCTTTGATGGAACAGTTGGGACTTCATATAACAAAACCATACAAATATCTATAATCCTTTGCTTCCGAAAGAATAAATTTATTGGGTATGATCAAGCATATGCTGGGAAATTTGGCTCAAATCCTAGTCAAAAAGTGTAGGAATGGATATTGTAGTGGTTGACATCCCTGTAGGATTTGGTATGCTTTTGTCTGGCTTGTGGAGAATGAAACTTAAGGGTTCCATTAAACTATATCGAACTTATACTACCATTCCTATGTTTGGTGCAGAGGAGCACTGATTATAGAGGGAGTCTAGATTTGTGAATATAGTTACAAAGGAATATTGTTCCAAAAACGCTTCGGTGTATGGTAAAGAGAATGATTTTTCTTGTGTACAATTAGAAGAATATGATCAAGTCATGGAGATACCCAAGTGGAATTCTGTACATAGTTGGGTAAACAATCATTGGAGCATGACAAGGTATGGAAATTAAATTTTGATGGTGCTTATTCTCAGGAAGGAAATGTGGTAGGTGTCTTATAGGTATCTCCATGAGGTAGGTCGATCCCTTTCTCATTCAAATTGCAGTTTGAGGCCAAAAACAATGTAGTTGAATACGAAGCCTTATTGTTGGGGTTGTAAGATGCCAAAAACCCTAACATTGATCATTTGACTCTGTTTAGGGATTCAAAATTGGTGGTGAAGAAAGTAAAGAATCAATGTCAGAAAAGAAACCAAATATTGAAGTATTATAGGAACAAAATATGGGATTTGGTTGAAATATTTTTCTTAGCCTTCAATATTCAGTTTTGTCCTAGAGAACACAATAGGATGGCTCACTCTTTGGAAATTTCTTGTAGTAATTTCAAACCCCCTCAAAACCCATTACTCAAATATGAGGTTGATGTTAGATACAAGTGTTCAGTACTAGACAATGTGAAACACTGACAAGTGTTTGAGGATGAGGAACAAATCAAATGATTTTTGAAGGTTATTGCAGAATTCTCAAACTCATTGATTGATCAAGAGGATGAGGAGATAATAGATGAATGATAGGTCAATTTTATGGGTGAATCTATTGTTGGTCACAAAATATTGCAACTAAAGGGAAATACCATCCCCAAAGGGTTGGTTCCATTGGAAAGTCTTTTCAACTCAAGTGATGTGGATGTTAACCCAATTGAACAAGAGCTTGAAGAATATGTGGAAGAATGGAACATTGACACAAAAGGAGATCCAAGAGTCATCAAATTATCTAGAGTTCCTAAAAAAAACAAAAAAAGGTACCTTGACCATCTTAAGGAATATATGGATGTCTTTACTTGGTCATATAATGAATTGAAGGCTTTTGACACCAATGTCATACAACAAAAAATTCCTTTGAAAAATTGAGTCAAGCCATATAAGCAGAAGATTAGGTAGATAAATCCTTTGTTGCTTCCATAAATTGAAAAGGAGGTGAACAAACTATTAAAGGCTAAGATTATTGTGCCTCTGAGGTATTCAGATTGGGTAGAAAACTTAGCTTCTACCAGAAAGAAAAATTGGAAAATAAGTATATGTTTTGATTTCAAAAATTTGAATAAGGCCTCACTGAAAGATGACTACCCTTTGCCTAAAATGGACTACATTCTGCAGAAAGTAGTAGTGTATTCCCAAATGTCTATGATGGATGGTTTTTGTAGATACAATTAGGTCACTATACACCTTGGGCATTAGATGAAAACTTCTTTTAATACACCATGGTGAACTTTTATTTACGCCAAAATGCCTTTTGGCCTTATAAATGTTGTAGCTACTTTCCAGAGAGAAATAGATATAACATTCATTGGAGAAAAATATAATTTTGTAGTGATTTACCTAGAGGACATCATTGTTTCCTCAAAAACAGATGAAGAACGCATCAAAAACTTGCATCTCACATTTGAAAAGTGCAAAAGGTATGGTCTATCCTTAAACCCAAAGAAATATTTGTCTTCTTTAAGTGAAGGGAATATATTGGGACACATCATGACAAAGGAAGTAGTGAAGATTGATCAAAAAACGGTGCATGTTATTCAAAATATTCCATTACCAATGAATAGGAAATAAATCAATGTTTTCTTTGGCATAAGAATTTTTTTAAGAATATTTATACTAAACTACCCTGAAATTTCCAAAGAGATCACTGAAATGTGGAATAAGGATAGGGAAGTCAGGTGGAATATAGAAGCTCGAGAGTCATTCTCTCAAATTTAAAAAGCTATTACAAACACCCCAATCTTAGATAGCTCAGATTATTAGAGGCGATTCCTCATTCTCTCTTTTTGTTCTCCTAACATGGTAGTAGTTGTTTTATTTCAGAAAAATAATGAAGGACAAGAGAAACCAATTGCGTTTTTAGTCAAGTGTTATGAGATGTTGAGCTAAAATAAAATATTTTAGAAAAATAGGCCTATGCCTTGGTCAAATATCTTAAGGCCTTTCGAATTTATGTCATGTAGTCAAATATAATAGCTTATGTTCCCACAGCTATTGTGAAACATATTCTTATGTAGGGTGATAGTGAAGGCAAGAGGCAAGTGGATTACCAAGATACAAGAATATGATATGGATATCAAACCCACCAAGTTGATCAAGGGGTATGGGTTAGCTAAAATATTGTTTGAGGCTAAGTGACAGACCTTGGGCATAAATATGTTGTGAACTCAAGAAGGAGAAAGTAGAGGAGAAGAGAAACAGAAGAATATTGAGACATGAACCCAAAAAATTCATTTGAAATACCTAGGCTCACATTGGTATAAGTACCTTGTCCATTATTTAATCTTTATAACTTTCCATTGAATTTTCACAAGGTTAAATACAGGGCCTTGAGGCTACAATCTTAGAAATTTTTTATTTCAAATGGCGAGATGTACTGGAAGGACATTTTGGGTGTAATGCCCCTAATGTTCCAGAAACTATTGTAGTTGGATTATTTGTATTCTTTTAGTAGTTGTATTACTTTTAGAAATGGCATGAAATCCAAGATTTACCATGTTGGAAAAACTATGATAATGTAATTAGTTGATTTGAATAAACAAATACATCATTTGAAGAATTAAATTGGAAAAGAAAAAATGAATGAACGACATCCTCATTTCAATATGTGATCTAGGGTTGATGAGTTGGATGGAGAAGAAAAAAAAAAACTCTCTCAAATCACTCCAAAAATATTCTTGGAGCGAAATTCTGTGACTGACTAGATGAGAAGAAAAAATCTAAGAAAATCACCCAGTGCATGGGAAAAAACAGTGGAGAGGGTGAATAAGCATAGTAGTAAAAAAGACGGGCTTTAAAGGAAGAAAAATAATCCTTTTCAAAAAAAATTAGGAAAAGCCTAGACTATGGGGATTGGAAGAACCCAGAAAAAATGGGACGTCATTATAGAAAGTCTACTAGGGAAAGTGATCGAGATCTTGGGGGGGAGGCCCCCAAGATCTAAAAGATTGAAATGGATCTTAGGGGAGAGGCCCCCAAGATCTGAAAAATTGAAATGCCAAAAGAAAAAGAGGAGAATTCCCAATAAAGAAAACCACAAAGAAATGTTTTATTAAAACAAAGAATAACTATAAAAGCTACATTGTAGTGGACAATTTGTCCTTTTACAAAATGTGACTTGTTACTGATAGTATTTTTCGGTTACAATACCACGGGTCAATTCCATGGGTGAATGAATACCATGGGTGGATGTCACAATATAATTGGAAAATACCATGGGTGAATGAATGCCATGGGTGGATGTCACTTACAATACCATGGGATGATAAATACCATGGGTGGATGCCACTTACAATACCATGGGTAAATTCCATGGGTGGATGAATAACATTGGTGGATGAATACCATGGGTTGATGCCATTTTCTATTCAGATCATTCCTCCCTCCTTAAGAAGAAATGGTCTCCATCGCGTGAAGTTCCCTCCTACGAAGCGTTTGTTAAATATGAAGATCCACTTAACAGAAGGGTTTTATGTGGTTAACCCATAACAATGATGAAAAAAGATCTGAGGATAGAGATACCCTATAATGCTTGTGACCAACTATGATACTGACAGTGTGCAGCCTAGAAAATGAACTTCGATGAAGTGTGAGTTTTTGGATGAACCATAACCATGACAAATGAAGATCCGAGGATAGAGATACCCTATAATGCTTGTGACCAACTGTGATACTAACAACATGCAGCTTAGCAAATGGACTTCAATGACAAGGATTTTGTGTGGTGGACCCATAACTGTGATGTTGGTTGTTGATGAAGTAGCAGGTGCCTACATAGCCTAGGGTGGGATGGCACGTCTCCAAAGAACCGAAGACGAATGATGTTGTGCTAGAACTGATGAATGTGAAGCAGGTGCCTAATAAAGTGGGGTGGGAGGGCACGTCTCCAAAGGGAATTCACTCGGAATGCTGCTCCAGAATTAAAATGGACAAAACTTGGTCAATATATCCCAGAATATTTATTATAACCCTTTTTTGGAAACAGAAGGATAATTTTGCATATTTCCATGTGTTGGAGGTCCTTATCTGGACACTCTAGAATATTAGATTTGTGCTGCAACTTTTCCATCATCACAAAAGTTCTGAAAAAATAGTTGATTATAAATTAGCCATATCTCCCACATCCGAACTCTTATTCGACCCATTTTTCTTTTTTGAAATTGAGATATTTTCCGAGAGGAGCTCAGATCTACAATCACTTTTCTGAAGTTATTCACCAAATTTGCAAAAAATATAGGAGAGTTGTCGTCCACGAATTGTCATCAGAAACATTTCTGCAACATAGCTAATTTTAAATCAGCGATATCTCCCTCATCCCGACTCCAATTCAGTTGATTTTTTTTTTTTTAATTTGGGTATTTTTTTGCAAGGAACTTACATGCGCTATTTTTTTTTTGTAAATTTTGGCACCAAAAATTTCAAATCTGATCTGCAAACTCCTGTCCAAAAATGTTCCTGCGAAAAAATGACAAAAGAAAATTTCTTCCCGCTTGGCCCAAGAAAATGCTCTGTGGAGGATGTAGCACATGCCTGAAGTTTGTTGAATATTGTTGCAAAATTTGAAACTAAAATATGCATCAAAACCTCATTCCCATGGAATCATAACCTGCTCTGATACAACTGATCCAGATCTTGGGGGGAGGTCCCCAAGATCTAAAAGATTGAAATGGATCTTAGGGGGAGAGGCCCTGAAGCTCTGAAAAATTGATATGCCGGAAGAAAAATAGGAGAATTCCCAATAAGCAAAACCACAAAGAATTTTTTTATTAAAACGAAGAATAATTGTAAAAGCTACATTGTGGTGGATAATATGTCCTTTTACAAAATGTGACGTGTTACTTAGAGTATTTTTTAGTTACAATACCATGGTCAATTCCATGGGTGAATGAATACCATGGGTGGATGTCATAATACCATGGGTGAATGGATACCATGGGTGGATGTCACTTACAATACCATGGGTGGATGCCACTTACAATACCACGGGTAAATTCCATGGGTGGATGAAAAGCATGGGTGGATGAATACCATGGTTTGATGCCATTTTCTATTCGGATCAAAAAGTGAGGAATAAAAATGGGGAGAACTAGAGGACAAGGTACATGGTTGGGAGGAAAATCATTCTTTCCAATTAATTCTCTAGACTAAACTACTAGTTTGAGGTTATTTAGCATTATTTTGTACAACGGATTATTATGTTTAGTGTAATTGGAATATCAGTGCATATTAATCATTTGTATTTATTTTCCACAACTAAGTGGCACACTAAAGTAAATATAGTATTAGTGCATCTTAATCATTTATCTTTATTTTTCACAACTAAATGGTATGATTATAGTAATGGAAATCTCAGTGCATATTAAATTAATTTCATGACAGTAGATGTAAAAGTTTGGGTTATGATTAAGAAATATGAAAAATTTATATGAGGAAGAGTCCTCTTGCGATGTACTCCAAGTAATCAAGAATTTCTTTACGTATGACTTGTACCATGGAAATAAAGAAGACATTAATTTTTGTATCAAAATATATATACTCGGTGCATGTATTCATATGTAGGTGAAATATGGGAACCATGTGGATGTACTATTATATACTTGCTTGTTTTTTTCATACATAAATTATGTGATTGTAGTGACTTAGCTTACAAGTTATAAATAGTGATAATGCAGATTTTTTAAACAATGGAAGATGGATGTTGAAATCATGACTACCAAATCATGCCTTGTGGTGGACTCATTAAAATTCTAGAATGAGTGTAGTAGTTAAATTTAACTACATCAAGGCACGGATGAAAGGAATAGGAAAGTGAATTGGAGAAGCATTTTGTAGGTGAAAGCAAGAGAAATCATGTATGTTTCTTCTCGGATGTATCTTTGGGGAAAGGAAATAGGTTAATCCTCATGCCTAGTAAACTAGAAAGCCATACAAAAATTGTGTCTAGCAACAGAGTCATCATATCAAGAAAAAATATGTAATCAAAGTACCATGCATGTAATTTTATTTTCAAGACCGTGGACTCAATCATGTTAACACAATGTAGCCCTTTCCAATATATTATGATCTTACACATAAATCCTATGAAACTGGGTAGATATTGGTACTATTAAGTTGCGCTACAAATTCCACATGTACAATTTAATAGTAAGAGGGAGATTGTACACAGTAAACCTTTAAGAAAGGTAGCAATAAATGATGCTACTCAAAACATAGAATTAAAAATTTATTTAATCATTCTAGGTCATGTAGTAGTGTAACAAAATTAGATATGACTGTACCAAATTCACAATCAAGGGAAAGTTAAACTATTTAACATTTAGAAGTGCATATGACAACAATATAATTGCACATGATAATTACAGAGTTTCATATAATTTCAAAAAAAAATTCCCCTGAAGCTTTGATAGGAAAATATGGGAACAGAGGCCAAGAATAATGATAGGCCTTGTTTAGAGCAATTCATAAAGGAAATGGTGATAATAGAGGTATTTGAAAGGAATATGGTTCTGCAAGACCGCTTGTGAAAATCATTCAACATGAGCCCAACATATGCATTAAAATTTGAAATATTGTAATAAGCAAAGGAAATGTTGGCAGAGTTTGCCTTAAATATAATGATCATCTCATTAACATTAAACATGATAAATTATCCAATGTATTGACATAAAATTTCTCCAAATAATAAGAAGGGAAAAGCCCAACAATCTACAAAAGATTGTATCAATGAAGTGAATAAAAAAGGTCAAATACATTAGCATAGTCACGAATAGAGCATGAGTCAGATCTTCTAAACAATAGAGCCATAGGAATAAAATGTTCCAAGGGAACAAAAGTAAACCCTTGTCATGGTGCAACCAAACTAGTAGACCTGTAACTTCTTAATTGGAGACTTCTTAAAATTAGAAAACACATGAAGACAAGGGAGCCTCAAGTCCTCGAGGTAGAGTAAAAATCAGACGTGGTTAGGATTTTATCAACCAAAGAACTTGAAAACACTTCGTAACAAATATTGTATTAACAAAAAAGATAAGTAAAACTATTCAACCTCGAATGAGTTCATCAAGCATAATAACATCTTTTTTCTGACCCTATTATTGGAGTGAGGAACCCAGAGGAAAGGGGTTCAAGCCCCAAAATGAACCTAGAAGACATCGCGTGTGAGTTTAGAACATAGGTAGCAGGGATGAACAATACATTGGAGGGAGAGAAGGTTGAGAGGTACATGTACCTATTCAAAACCAGAGGTAGAGGAGTAAGTTAGTAAGAACCAGCTTTCAATAAGAATAATTTTAGAATACCTCTTAAATCTAGAAATAAAGCCATGGAAAGACTTTCCATACTTACACCAGCGCATGTGATGGGGGTGTGGTGGAATGAATGAAACTAGGAATTCCAGATCATGAGAAAAAGAGTTAATGAGAGAAGAAATTTGGGTGCAGGGTAGAGAATCACTGCTAAAGCCACCCTTGCTTCCCAGAAAGAACATTACTATGGCTTCTGAAGGGAGGAACACATCCACGGAAATAACTCCTGAAGCCCCTTCGTGTACCTTCAATGGAAGCATCCCCAAACCCCTGCATATTCATAGCATAGTCATCTTTGTAGGGATAACAAATACACATGAATTCAAACAGAAAAAGAAGAGGATGCTGAGATTCCAAGCAAGGGTTACTTGAACTAGATGAGAGGCATTGATTGTGTTGTGTTTCTGCTTCCTGCAAGCTTCACCCTGGTAGGAAGTAACATGGCTCATCGACACACCTGTTAACTCATCCATTTCCCTAGAGAGAAATGCCATGATGGTCCATAAACTTTGTTGTGGACATGGGAAACTATAATATACAGAGGATGGGATGAAAATGGAAATTTTTAGAAAATTGAGAATCAGTGGTAGGGCCTAAGCCATCAAGGGCAAGCATCCATAATCTAGTGGAAAAATTCCCAACAAAATGTGGGCATAGCCAAAATGGGGTGGGGTTAGTGTTCGAGTGAGATGAGGAGCACACTAGATCTGGTAAACTAAATCGGAATCGTCGAAGTCCCATCTCCCTCATGAGGAATAGAGCCATGTGGATAGGTGTAGTTGCATAGAAAATGGGGTACATGGAGCATGCTTGAGGTAGGAGGTGAGGGCGATGGTACAATTTTCACATGGAGTAGCATCCAGATAAGACCTGGTGGGTTCTGATGGTTGAGAGGCATTAAACAATCATCAATGGAGACGTTAAGATTTAATCCCATGATCCATAGTATAAGTTAAATCACCAAACAACTAACTAGAATCGAGGGAGGTAACATAAAGGTTCAACCTATAAACAATTGAACCATTGATTGGGGATTTCAAATAGTGATACAAAACACTTTTATTAATGTGCACTAGTTATATCCATGGTGGTAAATAAATTAAAACAATATGAATTCCTATGTACATATATATAAATCCAAATGATAGTTTACATAGCTATATAGTGGCAAGGATACCTATAGCACCTTATGTGTTAGGTTGATTAGTTAGTTATTCATAGCCATTTCTTAATAGGGGTAACCTTCATGTTAAAATAGGACATGGGGAACTCCATCTACGCAGTTAATAAAAGGGTTTGAGTCAATTTTATCACACATGTAGTAAAGAGATATTTTTTTTTTTTTGATGTAAGTAGAGTCATGAAAAAATGGTATCAGACCATAGATTTCTACACTAGGCTTGAATATAGTCCCCATTACTAGTTACATTTTGCACAATATTAGTGTTAGATGGGAATTTTCTGATATTATTTGGTTTTTTTTATACGAAGCAGACCATAGTGAAAGATGGAGGAGTCACCCCTAGCTATTATCGAAGGGGGTGGTTTACATGTGGAATTGGGGGAAGGTAGTACCCCAATTCCCACTCATTTTGGGTAGATAGTGAGTAATTTTCAATAGAAATTAGCACAACTATAAAGTGTTAATGAGTGATTAATAAAAGCTAGTGAATAACAGGGAAAACTAATTAGAGAATTGATTGATAAATCTAGTCACAAGTGTGTAGAGACAGAAGGGTCAAAATGGAAACAGGTAGGGATGATGCCGGACAAATATGAAAGTGACGAAGAATATGATAAACCATATTCTAAACACCATAAGTATAAGAGAGAGAGGAAATTACAAGGAGAATTATAGAATATAAAACCTCCTACCTTTGATAGAGAAAGGGAGGAGGATGCGGAAGCTTGGCTCTTGAATATGCTAAAGGTAATTTCAAGTGTATCAATATGAAAGCAACCTAAGAGAAATATTTCTTGTTTATAAGCTATAGGGAAAGTCCACCCTATGGTGGGAGGAGAAAAAAAAATATACACTTGTTGGTTGAGAAAACAATTTCGTGAGAAGACTTTTAGCAGAAGTTTAAATCTTGCTATTTGAGTGAGAGGTATTATGACGATCAAGAAAAATAATTCCATGAGCTTAGGTTGGGTAACCTTACCATGGATGAATTTGTGACCAAATTCACCAACTTACTTTTCTATGTTCCCTACATTAGAGAATAAAAAGTCAAGGTGTGGAGATTTTTGAATTATTTACCAGGAATGTATAAGGAAAGAATTGAATTCGATAATCCAAGGACTATGGATGAAGCAGTCAAGAAGGCTATACTTTGCTGCCAGTGGCTCAAAAATCATAATGAAGTTTCTATACCATGGTAGAATAAGGACAAAAGAAAAATGGGGATGAATGTGAGATAACAAAAGCCTTTTAATTTGAACAAAATTGGGAAAGATCACCAGCAAAAGAAATCTAACAAAGGAGATCAAAGTTAACCGACACAATCATACACGGGGTAAAAAACCATGGAGTTGGGAAACATAAAGAGCACATGAGGTAAAGAAAGAGAGCCACTAAAGTGATGGGGTTGTGGTTAACCACATATGTTTCAGTATTTCCCCCATAATCCCAGATGAATTCAGAATGTTCAAGTCACACATGAGGCATCTACGGGGAATGATGTGGCTAGAAACATTTCCAGGATTAGCATGACATTAGAGGACCGACAGGAAGAACATCAATCTAAAATGACTAACATTAAATGTATTATTATAAACCAACCTGTGTCTATTTTAATAGACCCTGGGGCTAGGTTAAGCTATATTAGTTCTCAGATTGTGGAAAAGTGCAAGCTAAAATGAGAAAATTTCAAAATTCTTGGCTGGTGTAACTAGCCACTGGTACCAAGCGAAAAGTGACCCATGGGTTAAAACAATGTATAGTGGATATCAATGGATACTCTGCAGAAATCAAATTAAACATCCTTCACATAGGGTCCTATGATATATTAATTGGTATCGATTGGTTGGAACAACAGAAAGTTATTATAAATTGGTTTCAAAATATTGTAAGTTGCATTAAATCACATGGGAATTCATTATTGATAATAGGAAAACCAAAATTAGTCTTTGTTAGACAATTAACTGCATTACTGTTGAAAAGAACAACAAGGAAAGGGTGTTAGGTTTATATGGAGCATGTGGAAAAAGTTGAACAAACAGAAACTAAAAGGGTAGACCAATTAACTGTCATAAGATAATTTTGGGATGTGGTTCTTGAATAAATTCCCAAGTTACCTCCTCATAGAGACATAGATTGCTCAATTGACTTAGTGTGAGGTGCTATATGTGTATCCAATGCCTCGTACCAAATGTGTGCCCCAAAAATGATAGAATTGAAAATGCAGCTATAGGAGCTGTTAGATAAGGGTTACATCAGACCAAGTGTGTCACCATAGGGGGCCTCAATACTGTTTGTAAAGAAAAAATATGGCACTTTTTGAATGTGCATTGACTATAGGTAGCTAAATAAATTAACCATGAAAAACAAGTATCCCCTACCTCAAATCGACGATCTATTTGATCAAGTGAGGGGGGAAACTCTCTTTTTAAAGATTTATTTGTGAACTAGATAACATCAGTTATGCATAAAAGATGAGGGTATCTATAAGACAACTTTCAGAAGTCGATATGGTCATTATGAATTTGTGGTATTACCTTTTGGTCTCACCAATGAACCTGTGACCTTCATGTGTCTCATGAATAGTTTTCTCCATTAGTACCTTAACCGATTTGTATTAGTTTTCATTAATGATGTCTTAGTGTACCCTAAAAATGAAGAAGAACACCAAGAGCATCTCAGATTTCTGTTGCAAACATTAAGGGCACATAAGCTTTATCCAAAGAGCAGTAAGTGTGAATTTTACAAACCCAAAATCTAGTATTTTAGACATATTATTTCCAAAGAAGGATTGGCGATGGATCCCAGGAAAGTCAAAGCCAATATGAATTGGCCAACACCAAAAGATGTCTCAGCAATCCACTCATTTATGGGGATTGATGGGTATTATAGTATATTTTTGGAGGGATTTTCAAAATTAGCTTACTACATTGCCTCCCTATAAAATAGAGTAAAGTTTGAATGGGAAAACAAGTGTCAAGAGAGTTTCAACAAACTGAAATAGATGCTGACAACAACTCCTATTCTCAAGATAGAAAACCCAAATAAGGAGTTTACAATGTGCATGGATGCTTGTCTAGAAGGATTGGGGGTGTGTTGCTATAGGACAATGCTTTCATAGCCTATGAGTCAAGAAAACTAAAAAAAATGAACAAAATTATGTTGTCTATTACTTGGAACTAGTTGTGGTATTCCATGCCCTAAAAATGTGGAGTCATTATTTACTGGGAAAGAAGTTTGTTTTAGTCACTAAGCATATTAGCCTAAAGTATTTATTTAGTCATCCTTATCTAAATGCAATACATGCAAGATGGTTAGCATTCCTTAGTGAACTTGAATATGAAATAAATGACGGTAAGGGAAAGGAAAACAAAATTGTTGATGCGCTAGGTGGACATGTTGATTCTTGGATAACAACTGCAGGAAGTAGTATAAAGACATATTTTGAAGCAGTGGTGCAGTTAGTGGTACAACAAGACCTTGTATATCAAGAAATATGACTGAAAATGCACTAGGAATAAATTTTGGGGTGTTCTTTAAACTCAAAAGGTTTGATTACTTATCATCATATGTTGTATATTCCTAATGTAGTAACTTATTAAAAAAATGATTTTGGATGAGCACCACAAGATACCATACATTGGTCATCCGGGATAACAGAAAATGATAATAGCTTGAAGAAAACAATTTTTTTGGCTGGGTGTGAAGAAAGAGGTAGCAGATTATCTAGCCAAATGCCTCGACTGTCAACAAGTGAAAGTGGAGCACCAACATCCGACACAGTTACTGAACCTGCTACCCATGCCATAATGGAAGTGGGAGGTGATCTATATGGATTTTATAACAGGGTTACCAAAGACCAAGTATCAGCATCACTACATTATGGAGGTAGTCAATACACTGAATAAAGAAGTACACTTTGTACTAGTACAATCCACTTTTGGGACTTCAAAAATTGCTAATATCTTCATGACGAACTTTTTTAGACTTCATGGAATACCAAAAGTGATAGCTTCAGATAGAGATGCAAAATTTACCTTCAACTTATGCAAGGCCTCATTTGGGGGCTTGGGAACTAATTTGAAATTAAATACTACATACCATCATGAAATGAGTGGGAAAACTGAGAGAACTAACCATATTTTGGAGGATAGGCTCCATATGTATGTAATGGACAGGTCCACAAAGTGGGAATATTTTCTCCATCTAGTTGAGTTTTCCTACAACAAAAACTATCAAATATCTATCAAAATGAAGCTCTTTGAAGCCTTCTATGGCATAAAATGCCATACACCACTCAGTTGGAGCCAACCTGAGGATAGGTTGATTCTTGGACTGGATGTTTTGCATGAAATGGAGTAGTCAGTGCAAAAAATTCAATAGAATATTAAAACAACCCAAGACTGACAAAAACGCTATGTCAATAGAAATAGGAAACATAAAGAGTTCAAAGTTGGAGAGTATGGATATTTTAGGGTTGAGCCTTAGAAAAGTACTCTCAGAACTGGTGGGTATGCTAAATTAGCACCATGATTCTACGGGCCATTTGATATTTTGGATCGAGTGGGTCTAGTAGCATACCATTGGCTCTACCTTGACATGTTAAAGTTCATAATGTATTTCATGTATCATTACTAAAAAAATATGTTCTTGATCCTTCTCATATACTTGACTGGGATGTGTTATATGTGGAACCCAAAGAAGAATTTATACTAGAGCCTCTTTATATCTTGGAGAGGAAAGGGACTGTGCTCTGTAATGAGGTTGTTTCTTCATTTAAAGTGCAGTGGAGGAACTTTACTCCAAAGGAGGCTACCTGGGAATGGGAAGATAACATGAAAACAGCTTATCCAACTTTTTTTGACAAAGAATTGGCTGGATAATAAACACTGAGGAATTTTTTCTTTTCTATTGGGGTGGTCGGGAGATGTAATTCCCCCTATGTTTTAGAAACTATTGTAGTGGAAATATTTGTATTCTTTTAGTAGTTAAATTACTATTAAAAATGGCATGAAAGCAAGCATGTTGGAAAAACTATGATAATGTAATTAATTGATTTCAATAAACAAATACATCATTTGAAGAATTAACATGGAAAAGTGGAAATGAACGAACGAGATATTTTTTCCTATCAGTGATCTAAGGCAGATGGATTAGGAGGAAAAAAACAACTTTCCCAAATCACTCTAAAAAAATTCTTACTAGCAAAATTACGTGATTGACTAGATGAGGATAGAAAAATCTAGGAAAATCGCCCAGTAAGGCGGAAACAACACTAGAGTGGGTGAATAAGCATCGTAGTGGAAAATATAGGCTTCAAAGTAAGAAAAAGAATCCTTTTCAAAAATAAAAATGAGAAAAATCATAGGCTATGGGGATTTGCAGAACCCAGAAAAAATGGGACATTGTTATATAAAGTTTGCTATGGAAAGTGAGGCATAGAAATGCCTTTACCAAAATAGTAGAGGTTATTGATTTTGGGGAAAATAAATATCTCAGCACTGGGGTGATCAAGAGGAGGAGCTTCATGGTTGGGTGACAAATCATTATTTCCAAGTTAATTCTCCACACTAAACTATTGGTTTGATATTATTTCTACCATTATTGTGTACAACTGATTTGTATGTTTATATTAATTAGAATATAAGTGCATGTAAATAATTTGTATTTTTTTTTTCACAAATGAGGGTGATGGTTAAACTAAATGTAGTATCAATGCATCCTAAGCATTGATCTTTTTTTTACAAAACTAAATGGTATGATTGTAGTAATGGAAATCTCAGTGCATATTAAATTATTTTCGTGAAAGTAGATGTAAAATTCTAGGTTTTGATGAAGATATATGAAAATTTTCTATGGGGAAGAGTCCTCCTAGGATGTAATCCATGTACTCAAACATTTCTTTACATATGACTTGTAATGTGGCAATAAAGAAGACACTCATTGTTGTATCATAATATCTATACTCGGTTGCATGCATTCATATGTAGGTGTAATATGGGAAATATGTAGGCGTACTCTTTATTTGCCTGCTTGTTTTCTACATATGTTGATTATATGAATATAGTGAATTATCTAACAAGTTAGAAATAGTGAGAATGCAGAGTTTTTAAACAATAGAAGATTGATGTTGAAATCGTGACTACCAAATCACTCCTTATGGTGGACTGATTAACATTTTGGAATGTGTGTAGTAGTTAAATTTAATTGCATCAAATCACAGATGAAAGGAATGGTGAAGTGAATCTGAGAAGCGTATCATAGGTGAATTCAAGAAAAATCCTACATGTCACTTCTCGGATGTATCTTTGGGAAAAGGAAATAGGATAATATTCATGTCGAAAGGAAAATATGGGAACACAGGACAAGAAGCATGATATGCCTTGATTAAAGAAATTTAGAAAGAAAATGGTGATAACGGAGGTATTTGGAATGAATATGGTTCGGCAAGATCACTTGTGGAAATCATTCATCATGAGTCAAGCATATACATTAAAATTTGAAATATTGTAATAAGCAAAGAAAATGTTGGCAAATTTTTCCCTATATATAACGATCATCTCATTAAAATTAAACATGATAAATTATCTAGTGTATTGACATAAAAATTCTCCCAGTAATAAGAAAGGAGAATGCCAAACAATCTAGAGAAGATTGTATGAGTGAAGCGAATCAAAAAAGTCAAATACAATAGCACAATCATGACTAGATTGTGTGTCAGATGTTCTAAATAGTAGAGATATAGGAACAGAGATAAAAATGTTCTCTCGAGCATATGAATAAATATAAATTTATAAATCAAGAAACTTGTTGCATAAAAATGTTCGAAGGGAAGAAAAGTAAACCCTTTTCACGGTACAACCAGACTAGTAGAATGGTAACTCCTTAATTGGAGACCTGTTAAAATGAGAAAACACAAGAAGACAAGGAAGCCTCAAGTCCTGGAGGTAGAGTAAAAACTGGATGGGGTCAGGATTGTATCCACCCAAGAACCCAGTAACACTTCTTGACAAATCTTGCATCAACAATAAAGAAAATTAAAACCATTCAACATCTAATGAGATCATCAAGCATAAGAACATCATTTTTTTGACCCTACTGATTGAATGGGGTACCAAGGGGAAAGATGTTTGAGCCGCTTAATAAAACTCAAAGAATTCGAATGTGAGTTTAGCACATAGGTAGCAGGGATGAACAGTACACTGGAGGGATATAAGGTTGATAGGTACCAATACCTATTCGAAACCATAGCGTAGGAGTAAGTTAGTAAGAACCAACTTTCAATAAGAATAATTTTATCATACCTCTTAACTCTATAAATAAATCCATGGAAGGACTCTCCATACCTATACCATGGCATGCAATGGAGGTGGGTTAGAGATGAATGAAACTCGGAATTCCAGATCATGAGAAAAAGAGATAATGAGAGAAGAAAATTGGGTGAAGGGTATAGAATCACTACTAAAGCCACCCTAGCTACCTAGAAAGAAAATTAACATGGCTTTCAGAGGGAGGACTGCAACCGTGGCAAGAAATCCTAAAGACCCTTCCCATGCCTTCAACAGAAGCGTGCCAAAACCCCTACACATTCATAGCACAATAAACGTTGTATGGATAATATATATGTAGGAATTCAAACACAAAATGAATAAATTTAAGAATCCAAGTAAGGGTTACCTGAACTGGATAAGAGGAACTTGTTGTGTCTCATTGTTTCTTCTTTAGGCTTCACCCAATTAGGGAGTATCATGGTTCATCAACTGACTTGTTAAATCATCCATTTCCTAGGAGAAAAATGCCATGAGGGTCTATAAACTCTGCTGTGGATGTGGGAAACCATAACAAGCAGAGGATGGAGTGACAATAGAAGGATTTAGGGAACTAACAGACAGTGGTAGGGCATAAGCTATCGAGAGAGAGCTTCCATACTCTGGCAGCAGAATGCCTAATAGAATGTGGGCATAGCCAGCATGGGGTGTAGTTAGGGTTCGAGTGAGATGAGGAGAACATTAGATATGGTAAACTGAATGAGAACCATTGAAGTGTCATATCCTTGGCGAGGACAAGAGTGATGTGGCTAAGTGAAATTTCATATAGAATATGGTACGTGGAGCATGCTGGAGGTAGGAGGTGAGGGTGATGGTACAATTGTCACATGGAGCAACGTCCATATAGGACCTAGTGGGTTTTGTAGCCTAACATTTATTAAACAATAATTAATGGAGGTGTTAAGGCTTAATCCTATGATCCATTGTATAAGTTAAATCACCAAATAGCTAACCAGAATCGAGGGAGGTAACATAAAGGTTTAGGCTATAAATAGTTAAGCCACTGATTTGGGATTTCAAATAGTGATACAAAATGATTTTATTAATGTGCGTAAGCTATATCCATAGTGGTAAATAAATTAAAATATTATGTATTCGTATGTACATATATATAAATTAAAATGATAGTTTACATATTTATATAGTAGCAAGGATACCTATAGTGCCTCGTGTGTTTGGTTGATTAATCAGTTAATCATAGCCATTTCTTAATAGGGGTCACCTTTTCGTTAAAAGATGACATGGGGAACTCCACATAAGAAGTTAATAAAAGGTTCTGAGTCACCTTTATCACACTTGTAGTAGAGAGAAAGGATTTTTTTTTTATATAATTTTATTTTTATTTTATGTAAGTAGGTTCATGAGAGTGGGGATATTACTATTATATGTGGTAGAATAGGAAATTTCTAGAGTAATTGATGAATTCCATAGATGTGTCTGTGGGGAACATCATAGTTGGAGAGCCACAACCAATAAGATTCTCAAAGTTGATTTCTATTGGCCTAAATTATTCAGTGAAGTTCATACATATATTAGGTCCTGTGAGAAACACCATATTTTTGCGGAGAAGTAGAGGTTGGAAACCATACCCTTGATCCCTGTTTTTGTAGAAGAACCCTTTAGACAATGAAGGCTAGACTTTATTTTGGAAATTCACCCACCATCTATTGCCAAACACAATTGGATACTTACAACCATTGATTGTTTCAAAAAATGGGTGGAGGTTGTCCCAGTCAGAAATGCAACCGATCAAGTGGTCATCAAGTTTACGGAGTAGAATATCCCTGGTAGATTTGGTTGTCCAAGGAATATTATCACTGATAACACCCAAGTATTTAAGTCAACCAAGTGTATTAGTTTCTGCCAAAATTATAATATCGTCATGGGCCACTATGCCACCTACTATCCATAAGGAAATGGAATGGATGAATACTCAATCAAAAATCTAGTGAGAATTCTGGAAAATACCATATCAGAAAATCAGAAAAATTTGGACTCACAATTGAAATTTGTATTATGGGCCATTAGAGTTACCACTAAGAGGTCAATTGACAAGTCCCCTTTTGAGTTGGTATATGAAAAGGCTACAATTTTCCCTGTCCAACTAGCCATGCCAGTGGCTAATGTTGAATAGGATGTTGAGGAGGAGCCTAATTCTTTGACTAAGAGAATAAATAAACTCGTAGAGCTACAAGAAGACAAAGGGTAGGTAACTCAGAATTAGATTAAATATCAGGAAAAGATGAAGCCTCTTTTTGAAAAAAAGGGAAGTTACAGAGCCTTACATCCATGAGATTTGCTACTTAGATGTGATGTTAGGAGAAAGGAAAAGGGAAATCATGGAAATTTTGATCCCTTGTGGTTTCTACCTTTCAAGATATCTAAGGAAAAGGGAAAGAACATATTCTTACTGGAAAACTTGGATGGTGAGGTGCTTGAACTGCTTGTGAAAGGGAAGTCCATTTTCACACAATGTATATACCAGTGAGACATTGTACATGTCTTTTTCAGACCGTTCCATGCTAAATTAATTACTTTAGCCCAATTTCACACATAAATTAGCAATATTTCCAATTACAATTAATCTTTTCATTCATCTACAATAATTGAACATAGAACAATGAATGCAATTAAAAAGGAGACAATCAACACATCAACAAGAGACACTAGATTTGCTCAAAGACTAGGGAAAAACCCCATAAGGAGGAAAACCCTTCGAAATTATTCTTCTATTATATTTTCATAAAATGTTCAACAAAGAGTACAATAAATCCAATACAATATGCAGCAAAATAACCCAATAGAAATCTGAAACAGATTTTGAGAGTCACTACGATACATAGAGAAACCCTTTAGCTTTTATGTTATTGTGGTCAACTTTAGTCAAATGTGAAACCCTAGATCAAAACCCTAGTCGCTCCCTTCAGGTTGACACGGATGTGACTGAAGCTTCCCAATTACACTCTTGGCCCCTACAAGCATGTGACTATGGTCAATTTAGCCCAACGACATGCAAGCGAGTATAAAAATAGAAATCATAGTCCGTACGAATTGTTGACCTAAAACTTCATACCATGTGTGATCTTCCTTTGTCCAACTTGTGCGAACTAGCTCAAAAAGAGGAGGAGAATATGCAATATTAATATCCAAGTGAGCTCTAAGCCACTTGTATTGATATGTTCCATGGATGTGCAATAATGCCAATTTGATGTTGAGTCCAACCTATTGAAATGTGTATGTGTGGCTACATAAATTCAAAAACCAAATTCTTCTTGTCCAAATGACATGATATTTAGGTCAATTTTGGTCCTCTAAAAAACAAGAATTCAATTCCACCATCATCTCCACAATATGAGCTTTTTGAGGTGGAATTTGACCATATTTTCATATTTTCACACTCCCTATAAACTAGGGAGGATTCCATCCATAAATATTTGTCCATATATCAATAGGTCATCATGTTGTCATATGTCCCATCTCTTCTCATCTCTATATTCCGAAAAATTATTGAATCTAAAAAAGAATAATCAGAGAGAAAAATCTACCACCCTCGATCCATCGGGATACTACCCATAGTCTTTGTCAGTGGGATACTACTTGAAATCTCATGTGGGAGCAACTACTATGACCCCATATCAAGCAAAAATTGATGTAGGGGAGCTACTACTCAACCCATTGTATTGCCTACCAATATTACTAGCAATGAACCTTAAGACTCATATTGTAGAACGCTTGTATAATAATACTAGCTTGGATGAGATACCTGACTTACCAAGAGGTAAGTATGACATGCCTCCATCCCTACTCAACCCTTTTCCCAAACGGGGGGGGGGACAATTCCAACAAGCCTAGCTTGTGGGTATGATGCCAACTGGGGTATACTCTGCAAAGGAAAAGATAGGGTAAGCTACCATTCTAACCCTATGGGTAATATATAGGGGTCAAGCCCTATTTTTGAGAGATGCATCAACCCCAAGAGCGCTCTATCTCAATTCCTCACCCTAGGAGCTCAAACAGGGGGGAAGAGCTAGCTCAGTGTCCTCATCAGTGATGCCACTTATCAAGAAGGGGCACATCCATTAGTCCAAGCTAATCTATGAAGACCAATAACTTCCATTTTTGTAAAAGTCTTGGTGAGAATATGTGCAACATTCTCATCTCTTGCTAAGTGATGGATTCAAACGATTCCTCTCTGCACCATGTCTCGAATGAAGTGATATTGAATCTCTATGTGCTTCAACTTGTCATGAAATAAAGGGTTGTCTACTAGACAGATCCCACTCTTGTTGTTGCAATTTATCACTGTAGTGTAGAAGACCTACTCAAATAGATCTCTACTGGGCTTTCTCAACTAAATTGCTTTGTAGCTAGCCATGCTACGAACTTCTGCTTCCTGCTCATTTGCTAAGTTTGTACAAAGTCTGCACCATGTTCATTCCATATCTCTCTTATAGCTTCACAACACATTTTCCTTATGAAAGGAAAATCTCTCTGGGCCTTTGCCACACCTCAATGCCTATAAAATAGTGAATGAGTCTAAGGTCCTTCACCTCAAATTCAAAGGCTAGCTCCCTCTTACACTCAATTGTTAGAGGCTCAATGCCTATCTAGAATAGGTCATGAACATATAAAACCAAAATCAACAGTGTACCTTGGACTACCTTGAAGTAGAGGTTAGGATTGACATTGATTTTTGTGAATCCCAACATCACCAAATAACTCTATGTGGGTGTACCATTCTCTGAGGTATTTCTTCAAACCAGACAATGCCTTCTTCAATCTACAAACATGTGTCTTTCGATCCTTTATTTAAAATCCCTATGGTTTCTCAACATACACTTCATTTTGTAACTTTCCATGGAGGAATGTAGTCTTCATGTCCATCTGATGAAGGGTCCATCCTTGACTCTCGAAAAGGGAAACTATTGGACAAATGGTTGTATATCGAGCCACACATGAAAATATATCATCTTAATATTTTCTCTTTTTTGGGGAGAAACCTCGAGCCACGAACATTTCCTTGTAATTTTCATTGCTACCATCAACTCCATGTCTGATATTGAATAGCCACTTCGAAGTCATCACATATTTCCCCTTTGGTCTCAGAAAAACATCCCATACATCATTATTCATAATTGATTCATATTATTTGACCATCAAAATGTTCCAAACTTGTTCTTTTATGTCTTCCTAAAATGTGAAAGGTTCAACTTAAATGATAGTACTCATGGCTACAACATATCCCTGGTACCTGCATGGTTGCTTCCTTTCTTTAAATGACCTTTGAATAGGAACTTGTTTTTTAGCATCTTGTAGAGTGTCATGTAGCCAAAGCGGTCTCTTCCTAATAGGAGGATCACTTGGAGGAGGATCTAAGGGATCCATAGGCTACATGTGGTCATCAACAATATCAACCTTAGACATCTTCATCCAATGTAACATCCCTGCTAATTTCAACATTCCTTTGACTAGGAATATATATTCTAAATGCTTTAGAGTTCTCACAATATCAAACAAACATATATTTTATTCTTGTAGCTTCCAATTTATTCCTTTTCTAATTTCTAACATGGAACGACATGAGACATCCAAATATACAGAGACGACTATTGTCAAGCTTGACACCTGTAAACACTTATTTAGGGATGTTGTTTTCCAAATCTTGATGAGGCACCCTGTTTTGAACCTATACAGAAACACACGAAGCTTCAGCCCAAAGGAACTTACCAAACTTTTGATCATGGAGCATCACTCAAGTAGCTTCTACTATAGGTCTATTCTTCCTTTTACCTGGACCATTTTGTTTAGGAGTATATGGCACAATTGTTTCCTTCTTGACACCTTCCTTCTTGAAAAATTCAATGAAATCATTTGACATGTATTCTCCACCATTATCAAACTTGAATATTTTGATCTTATTTCCTATTTGATTTTCAACTCCTTTAATGTTTTGAAGGATTTAATATTATGCTTCAAATAGTATATCCATGTTTTCCTTGAAAAACCATCAATGAATGTAATGTACGAATTTAGGCTTATGTGATCCATATCTAGTTTCTCAGAAATATTTTTTAGTGAAAATCACATCAAGATTCATTTGTGACGTGTTTGAAATGTCCCAGTGTGGTGTAGCCATGGGCTCCTCCTTGTCCCCTATTGGCGCTAATATGTTTATGGAAGAATTTGAATCAAATTATTTGGCCTTAGTTGGATTTAAGCCCAAGATTTGAAAACATTTGTTGACGACACCTACCTCATTTGTCCATATAGTAAAAAAATGTTAGATGGCTTCTTCTAACATCTCAATAATCAATACAACTGCCTAAAGTTTACTATGGAGTAGGAAGTTGATGGTTGTTTGCATTTCCTTGATGTCCTTATTTGGAAAAAAGGTGATGGTTCTTTCTCTAACCAGGTAGTTCAGAACAAAAATTAGACTGAGCCATAACTTCATGCAAAGTCTCATCATTTACCTTCTCAAAATCTAGGTGTTATCAACACATTAGCTACTCATGCATTGAGGATTTATGATTAAAACCACCTATCCCAAGAGAAAAAACATCTCCTTAATTCTTTCATTAATAATGGATATAGTAGAGACCAAGGTCGTAAAGCTTTCCTTAAAGCTAGCTAAAGTCCTAAGGTTAAGAAAGACCCCTTTCATGAGATTTTGGGGGTGCATCTCCCTTTCATCCAAGGGACCACAAAAAATATTGGGAGAATCCTAAAGAAGCATAATGTTCCTTCATCCTTTAGGCCACTTAGCACCATCCAAAGTTCCTTAAAGTTTGTAAAGGACACGGTGGACTCCAAGGATATGAAGGCTGTTTATGTTATTCCTTGTTCTTGTGGACCCCCATACATTGGTGAAATAGGCCGCTCTATAAATCAAAGGATTAACAAGTACACATTTGACATCAAGCATGGGAGGACTCACTCTTCAACTTTGGCAGAACATTTGGATAAGACAAAACATCACATATGCATTGAGGAGGCCCAAGTAATTGTGAATATTTCTCACCTTCATCACCATAAGTTTATGCAGGCCACTGAAATTGAAAGGAGGCCAAGAAATCTTAACAGGAATGATGGTTGGAAAATCAACACTTGTTGGTTCCCTTCCCTTTCCTCTTAACCATTCTTTATCCTTGTCTTTGTTTTGATTTCTTGTTTTCCCTTTGTATTTTATTTTTATTTTTAATTTTAGTCTTTGATTGAAAGTTTTAAATATTAGTTTTATTTTTTTTAGATTTCTCCCCCTAGGGTTTATTGACTCCTCTTTGGTCCCATTTCCTTTGTTAATTTTGTCCCTTTAGTTGTTTTTCCTTTAATTTTATTTTTATTTTCAATCTTTTGACTTTGGATGAGATTAGAATTTTATAATTTTTTAGTTTTCTTTTATTAATCTTTTCAATTAAAATATTTGTCCCATTATCTTTAGTTTATTTATTTTACCATTTATAATTTATCTATTATAAATTATCCCATGCCTCATATTGAGGATTGGGTAAAATCCCATCCTTATTCCTTATTTTCTTAATTATATATATTTTATTTAGTTATTTATTTGGATATTATTTTTTTCCTATTCCTTAGTCAAGTCTAAGGTAACTTCCAATTTATATATTAAAATAATATCTTAGATATATTTTATTTGATTAATTAAATTATTATATAAATAATCCTTTACCTAATATCTCACCTAGTCAAATGTAGTTCTTTCATTTTAGCTATTGGAATGATTTGCCTCTCTATTTAACTCATTTCCACGATATGATTCTTCATCTTGTCCTAATGATGAACCACACTAGTTGGTTCAAAATGTGTCACAAATGAATCTTGATGTTATTTTCACCGAAAAACATTTCTCAGACACTAGAATGTAATGTAGTAGAGATGGCCACCAATAGACTGCATGGGAATCCAACCACATATATTGGAGTGGATAAGATGGAGGGTGTAATTTCTATTTTTATCACTAGAGTGGAATGACACCCTTGTCATCTTTTCACTCACACAACCTGGAGATACTACATCATGTTGGGCTTAAACCTTTGGAATCCTTGAGACCAATTTCTCCAATTTTATAAAGGTGTCATAATGTAGATGAACCAACCTTTGGTGCCATAAATCACTTAGATGATTAGTATTATGAACCAATTATAGAATTGGTCTCTAAGTGACCCTATAGAGTCCTTCATATCTCAATCCCAATGTGAATGCATCTTTCATAGGTGATCCAGCAAATGAAGTAAGAACTTTTCCCTTGATGAAGGAAACCCTCATCCCTTTGTGTTCTAAAACAGATATTGATAGCAAATAATTCTTCAACCAAGGCACATACATCACATAATGTAGAAGAATATATTCCCCAGAATTTAAATTAAATTTTACAAAGCTAAAAACTTTAACGGGATGAGTGGAGTTGTCTCCTAAAATAATTTTAAAATATGACTCCCTCTCTACCAACTTAGAGAGAATGTCCTTATAACTAGACAAGTGATGAGAGGCCCCACTATCAACCAACCAACTATCCCAAAAATCTAGAGGAGATGAACTAGTAAGGAAAAAAATAAGAATATATTCAGATTGATTTGCAGCATTACTTTTATACCTAGAGAATTTTGACTTCTTTCGAGGATGGTGATCTTCTTCATGGTCACTTGGGGAATCTCTTCTTCTTCTTTAATCTCTTCCATTTCATCCATTTATTCGGTCATAACTTCTTTGATCATTAAAATTGTCATTGTTGCTTCTATTATTGTAGCATGGTCCATTATTCTTCTCGGGGCACTCTCAAGCATAGTGTCATTTATTATGACACTTGTAGCATTCAATGTTCAGGTATTCCTTTCTTCTAATTGGATTTTGAGGAGGGAGCTTTCTTTATGAACTTACTTTCCTTTGTTCCTCTTGTTATCTTGAGTCATGAATGTAGCAGGCTCTCCTTCTTCATTATTTTCGACTTCTCCTCTTGATATCATACTTGACTCTTCTTGAGTGAGATTTCCAACAATTTCATCAAATGATAGGAGCACAATATTGTTTCTTATGGAACTAATGAAGGTTTCTGAAATTGCAGGGATAGCTCTTCGAGTGACAATTACCAATTCCCTATCAGAAATAGATTCTCCAAATATTTGAAATTGTTCTTTCATATGAGATATCCTCATTATGTAGGATTGCACTAACTCTCCTTTGTTCATCTTGGTGTGTTTGAGTTGATCTTTCAAGGAGGTGATTTGATTTAAATTGTTGACTTCATACATGCAAACTATATTATCATCCATGTATTTATACCTCCTCAAGTTTCCAACATATGCAGGTAAATTATCTTGTAAACCATGAACTATAATTTGCTTTGATTTTAACTCACCTTTCTTATGCTTGTTTCTGACAACAACAAAATAATTCTTTGGAGGATTAGGTACATTTCCTTAAATGTAGTCCAAAACATCATTATTATCATCTATGATTTACAACCAAACTTTCCATGTAGCAAAATTGGATGAGTCACCCAACCTCTCATCACTCTTGAAGAAGGAATTATCTTGAATTTGACTAGATTGACTCTTTCAACTTTCCAAAGATGATTTCCTCAAATCTTGTCTCCTTTTGGGCTTTTCCTTCACCTTAGCTTTGATGCCATGTTAATTTTTTATACTGTTCTATGCTGAATCAAATACTTTACCCTAATTTCACACTTCAATCAACAATATTTCCAATTATAATTAGTATTTCCATTAAATAAAAATATTTGAAGATAGAACAATAAATGAAATGACAAAGGAGACAATCAAAACATCTACAAGAGACACCAGATTTGGTCAAAGACCAGGGAAAATCCTTTGAAATTCTTCTTCTATTAGATTTTCATAAAATGTTCAACAGAGAGTACAACAAGCCCAATACAATATACAACAAAACATCCCAATAGAAATTTGAAAGAAACTTCTAGTTTCACTATGATACAAAGAGAAACCCTTCATCTTTTGGTTGACTGTGGTCAACTTCAGTCAAATGTGAAACCCTAACATAAAACCTCAGTTGCTCCCTTCAATTTGACATGCATGTCACTAAACCTTTCCATTCACTCTATTGGCTTGTGTAAGTGTGCAATTGTTGTTGATTTATCCTAGTGACATGCGAGTGATAAAAAAACATAAACCCTAATCCGTACGAGTTGTAGACCTAAACCTTTGGAACTTGGGCGAGCTTCCTCCGTCAAACCTGTGCAAACCAATTCAGAAAGACGAGAAGAAGATTATTGGCTAATATCTAAATGATCTCTATGTCACTTGTATTTATATGATTTCATGGATGTCCAATAATGTCCATTTGATGTTGAGACCAACCTGTCCAAATATGTATGTGTGGGTGCATTAATTCAAAAACCAACTTATGCTTGTCCAAATGAGCTGATATTTTAGTCAATTTTGGTCCTCTCGAAAACAGGAATTCATTAAAATCACATCTCCATCATATCAAAGGTGGAATTTGACTGTAGTTGTAAATTTTAACAATACATAGCAATATTGTTTTATGTTCTTATAGATTCTATTTTTCTTTATGTGTATCTCAATTAAATGACTCCATGCTCAATGGGTAAGCCACTAATATATAGCTTATTAACGCATTTCTCACAATACACTATCCCATTTTGGAGTTGATATTGTTATCTATCATACACTTTTTTATGGGTGTCGAAGGGTTTCATCTGACATCCCTGGTGCTCAGATGGATAGATTAGTTTAGATTGGCCAAAGTGGATAATATTTTTGTGTTAGAAGTACACTAAAGGTCTTTAAGTAGGAGACCACATTAGAAAAACCTCTCCCTGGGTGGGTGCAATAGTGGAACAGGAGAAAAATAAAGGAGAATAATATTTTGGTAAAGGTCAAGTAGGTCCTGAGGTAGATCATCTTTCATCTCTGCCCGCCCAACCCTCGAAGGCACTTCAGGCCAGGGGGGGGAATTATGCGACTAATAAATGGGTGCCACCCCCCAGAGTTTAAAATTTAGCAAGGTTCAATCAATCGATTGATGATCCAAATTAACTCCAAGAAGTCTTGGCTTGATCCCGCTTGCCACTCCCTCACCTGCGAGAGAGAGTTGGGGACCGCACCCACCATGCATCTAGTCTCTGAGAACACCATGAAGCGAGTGTTGAGGTAAGGGTAAATTCCCACTCCATGGCCAACTTGTCACCTTCAAATAATCTTTCACCACATTTTCCCCCCTTATGACCTCATATAATGTGAGATGATCGTTTTCATCTACTTACAAAGCCCTGTTTGCTTAACCATTTGTATTCAAATTTATTCTTTTTGCAGCTAAGTTCTCCAACCATTCAACTGGTCTACGATGTTGTTCATCCATCAGACTGCTTTAGAGCTCCCACCAATGTCATTTCCTAATTCTCACCTATTCAACCAAGTAAATCGCTAGCCTCCTACGAGTAAATTTTATCTCCATGCTCAAAATGAAGAAACCAGCCCTAAAGACTTTCAAAGTAGCTGGGGTAGCCAAACCTTCATCCTACGTGGAGCCACTGATGGACACAAATGCACAAATATTTGACCCGTCCTACCCCTACCACCTATTGAACCTCTAGTTCGACATGTATGGCCACCACATTAGGGGAGAGGACCCTTTTAGAGTAGTTTAATCAGCGTTGTATTACCAAATCACACGCTCAATCTATCATTTTCCCAAATTCATTTCATCGCTTGTTGTAGATTATGTTGATAAAAAAAATTGTTTTATATCTTCCATTGGATTCAAAATCTTGGAGGTGACCCTTGCAATGATTCAAAAGGCACTCGTATACCTAGTTTCTTCTGTGCCATCAAAATTCATTTAAACCACCTTCTTTTACAGTTACAGTGCCCTCTTAGTTGGGAAACAATAATCCTTTTTACAAATGATTTTGGCCCATGGCCACCAATCCTTTCCTATTTCTCATAATTTCACAATATCTACCTCTAGAAAGGAAGTGCAACCTATCTTTACAGTAATTTCCCAGTTGTTTGGGGAGGATGATGCCAATATTCCTAGATAGGCCACCATAGGGTTTCTGTTATAGCATCATTCAACACTCTTGTAGACTTGATTCTCCTGTATGGCCTTAGGAAACCTTTTCTCATTTAGACTTGATCTTATATGCAAAAAATATATTTTAAATTCCACACATGACTCTCCCCATACAAAATTGCATACATACACAGGTTATATAACTACATACCCATGTATACCTTTCAAAATATGAAGAAATAAAATAATATGTTATCTTTCGAGAAGGGTTCATGGGTTTCACCGAGAGCCCACCTACAGGGGCCTATAGCACAACTAAATTAACTAATTTTAGGTGGTATTAATACACCCTTCAGGTAGGCCTAAAGGACATAAGAGAACGGCTAGCGACATTAAACCTAGTTTTCTCCAAGATAAAGTATGATTTTTCCATGCATGTTGCACTCCTAGTCTCTTTGGAAACTATGGTTTCCTTTGCAGAGATGTTCATCACATTTATATCATCTCATTTCACTTGTTAGAGAGTTTACCTTCATTGCTGAAGCTAGATGGATATGGAGGAAGGCTTCATCAGTGCTTTGGCTTTGATTAGGTTGTATCCTTCTAGAACCTATTGTTGTTAATCAATAAATAAGCTCATGTCGTGTACCTAATATGTTATTATCTCATGAATAGAAATTTTTATGGCTATATATGATAATCTAACATATCTTTATGTATGCACATTGAATTATCTTTCATGCATATGCTTCTATAAATTGTCTTGTAGGCATGCTCAAATCTGGAGGAAGCAGAGGGTTTGGACCCTACGGGAAGATCATCAAACATAGCGCCTCCCAGTATTTTTCCAAGTCCACAATTAGTAAATCACATGTTTGGCATGCTTGTTTAACTGCTCTTTGTTAATTATCTTGTTCTGCTCTATTGAGCTTTCCAACCCTTACCTTAGGGAACTTTTCCTGCCAACAAAATTAGTGATTCTGGTGGGGAATACCATTAAGTATTTCCTGCAAGGGTTTTTATCCTTTGATCTAGGTGTTGGTTTTCTATTTCTTTATTTTTGTAGCCTTCGTGACTCATAAGAAATCTGGTCATTCAACTTGATCTCTTGGATCAGGTATGTATTTTTATCTTTTCCTATTTTTCCATTGATACACTTTTTTTGTTGTATACAAAATCATATATATGCATTTTATTCCAAATAAACCCATGTATATGATATTTTCTTCAGAAAAAATCACGTACATATGTAACTCTTGAGTAACAAAGTCGCCTATAGATTTGAAAAACTAAATCTTTTCATTTCTAGATTCTGTTGTGGGTTTGACCATCTTTGCTTCTGTCTTTTTGGTTTGAATGAGGCTTGGGATTATATTTTTATCAGTTGTTTTTTGTTTCTTCTCTCTCTTTCATGAAAATCCCATGTAAACCTAGGGTTTGTTGTTTTTGAGGCTTTTTATGTCTAAAGTTTGGTTTCAAACTTTCTTCAAAATTTGTGTGGTTGTTGTTTGCTTTTGGGAAAGTTGGTCGTTTTTCAACTTGTTTATAACCCGGTCTTGTTGATTTCTTTTGTTTCATTCTTGAAGTTGGCCTTTTTCATCTTTTCATTGTTTGTTGGAGAATGGTGTTTGCAATTCTTGGGTAATTGAGATATTTCAGTTCTCAGGAATATTTCTGATTTCCAAAATCCTTTGTGTCTTCTTGACCAAATCATTCAAGGTATTTTGGTCTCTTATTCACATTAGTCTTTTAATATTTGGGATCATTGAGAACTAGTGGTATTTGATACATTTTCTTGTTGTTGGTTTTCAATATGATGTTTTCTTTCAAGCTTTGAAATATTTTAGTCTTTGAGTATTTTAAAGAAAAAGAAAAACATTTTCTTCCTGTTTCTTTTCTTTGGTTTTTCGACATTTCATGTTTTGATTTTTTAGCAAATGTGTGATTTTTTTTTTGGGTCAAGTAAGACTGGAGCCTTTAATTAACCACAGAAAAGATTACATATGTTACACATCTTTACAAGTATAAATACTAGCAAGGGCAAACCTGTTGATGATTAACAATCAACTAAACCCAAAACAAAACCTAAAATCTTACACATCAATATTACACAAAAACCTCCGCCCATTATCCAACCCGATGGCTATTCGATAAGACCCCAGTGATCCAAGGTCCTTAAAGAAATCGCTTCGGAGACTTGTGCAACCCTTACCTTATTTACGGAGATGATAGACTAAATAAACTGTCAATGAATAAAACTTCAGGTCTGTTCTAAGACTTAACCTCCGAATACTTTTAAAACCCGATATCCATACGATTAAGCCCCTGTTGATATCATGATCCTATGAGATATCAGAGCGGAAACTAGCTCAATATTTACCCTCTTTACGGATTCGATGAGGATTATAAACCATTGATCTATAAATCTTCGGGTCCACTTGAATACTTAACCTTCGATCAATTTCCAATCTGATATCCATTTGATGATGGAGGCCATCAAAATCTATGGTAGGCAACCTTCTAACAAGCTCGCTATTTACCAAGTAGCCCTCACCTATAATTAACTATGTTTTAAGCATTCTATGTGGGATCAATGAATATGATTGACTTCTACTTCTGCTTTCCCCTGCTTCCACTAGCCTTCCTTCTGTTCGTTCCTCATGGTTTGGAAGTGCTTCATGTCTTTGGGCGCCTGTATTTGATAATCATCATGCAAGTTCCCCAAGGTTGTTGAATCCCAAGCATGCTTACTATAACTTTCCTTGCAAATCACTCTATTTGCGAGACGATCAACTAGCATATTCGCCTTTCTTTGCACATGAACGAAGCTAACCGTTCTCAGGGTTAGCAGGTGGGAATGAATATGCTAAAGGACCTGTAAAAGCTTCCAAAGTTTTGAAACTTTTCTAGGTGTCATTCCATTACATATCTTCTTGGCCGCATTAATTACCAATTCAAAGTCTGATTCAATGATGGCTTTGTGTAGATTTGACTCGATCAGTATTTCCAGGCATTGCTCTAAGGCCATGAGCTCCACCATGTTATTAGTGGTAGTCCCCAAATGACTATGAAAGATATCCTTTACGTGCCCCTGCTCATCTCTGATGACCCCGCCAAATCCAACCATCCCTGGGTTTCTCTTAGAGGCTCCATCTATATTTATTTTCAAGAAACCATAAGGAGGAGGTTGTCATATGTCTTTAGCAGTAGTTATTTGGCTCACACCTTTGTTTATGCTATGGGAACTAGTGAATGCAGACCCAACTGCAGCAATATGCGAGCATCCTGGGGCAGAGTAGGGTCCTCAGAAGGTCTCCACAAAAGGGCTCCAATAGTGTCTTTGAGCTGTCATAATATTTTTGCAATAATGTTCTGGGCCGAGCCAATTTTTTTCTTGAAAATCCTACCATTGCGTTCTTTCCAAACATCCCATATTATAAAGCTTGGAACCAGAGTCCAAGCTTTGTTGATGATTTCATTGCCTGAGAAGTCTTTTCTCCAATTCTTCAAAGTGTTGGTGATACTGAGTTTGTCCCTGTTAGTTTACCTAAAGACCGAGGCCACCCAATCCCACAAGGTAGAGTTGAATGAGTAGAGGTTGAGTAAGTGTTCCATCATCTCCTCTTGTAAACCACATATATGGCATTTGGATGGGCCAACAAAACTCCTTTTCATAAGATTTTGCCAAGTTAGAATTTTCTTTTGTTGCACCAACCACATAAACAACTTTATTTTCATCTAATGCGGGTGTTGCTAAAGTTCCTTCCGTACCTTATCAGGGTTTTTGATAGTCAAACCCTAGGGCCAATCGTTTAGCTTCTTTGAGGTTAAAGTTACCTTCTATGTTTCTTCCCCATCTCAGTTGGTAAGATGAGGATGATACCAAAATCTTCCTCTGTTCCAAGTCTAGAGCAAGAGAACCTACCTGGGCCTTCAAAGGGCTCTTTTTACTATAGCCCATATCCTTCCATATTCTCCATTTACCATTTTTCCTTGCCTAATCCCAGAAGTCACTTACCATACATAAACCTTTGTTGTCAGTGTCATTCTTGAGAGCAATTAGTTCTTCCCTAAACAATTTTGGTTCATGCTGCTAGTTATCCTCCCAAAATTTTGCCAGGTTCCCAACTCAGATCTCCTAGAAGCTATGCTACTGGACAATGGCTTTATTTTCCCAAGCAAGATTCCAAATGTGGGAGCCCTTGATAAGCCCATACATTCAGATATGAACCCTCTCCTACCAATTATTTGCATATTTATGTTTCCAAAGTTTGGCCCAAGGTGTTTTTGATTCCTTAAGCCACCTCCACCAAAGTTTTTCTCCCAAAACTCTACTAAGGGTTTCAAGGCCATGAAGCCCCAAACCACCATGGTTGTTGGGTTTGCAGAGCTTGTGCCAAGCTACCAAAGCCCACTTCTTTTTCTCTTCTTGTTTGCCCCTAATAAAATCTCTTTGAATATTCCTGATCTGTTGCATAACTCCTTTAGGAGCAGGAAGAGCTGACAACATGAAAATGGGTATGGCCTGTAGGACAGCCTTTGTAAGCACAAGATGCCCTGCCAAATTCGAAGACCTGCAAGTCCATTTCCTAATCTTGTCTAGAAGTTTTTTAACCACTGGTTCCTACACACCCTTGCTCAGAGGTTTGTCTGTAAGAGGCATTCCAAGGTATTTAGAAGGTAATTGATCCCTTTGAAACCTGAGAATTCTGGTGAGGTTCCTCTGAATAACAATGTCAGTGCTAAAAAAGAAAACCTTTGATTTGTCAAGGCTTACCTCTGTACCAGTGGCCATAGAAAAGTCGTTCAAGATTTGTTTGAAAGCTTTGGATTCCTTGATCGTGCGAATACCCTACAGCATAGTGTCATCCACAAATTGTTGATGAGTTGAAGTAGCACCATCTTTGGTTAGTTTCAGTCCCTGAATTCTTCCTTCAACATTTTCCATTTTGATCGCTCTGCCTAGACCTTCCATCATGAGCAGAAAGAGGAAGGGGGAGAGTGGATATCCTTGTATGAGACCTTTAGAAGGCATAAAGGTTTTGGATGGCAAGCCATTAAGTAGGAATGGAAAACTAGCCATGGATACAGGGGCCATAATCAATCTAATCCAGTTGTGGTCAAAACCATAAACTCTTAGCATTGCCCTGATGTAAGACCATCTTAGCTTATCATAAGCTTTTGGAAGGTCAAGCTGTATGATCATACTAGCTTGCTCAATGATGTTAAGAGAGTGTACCACCTCGTGAGCTTGTATGGTGTTATTGAGAATTTGTATTCTTTCAACATAACTAGTTTGCTCCTCTGAGACAAGATCTGGAAGAAGGGGCTTGAGTTTGCTAGCGATCACTTTGGAAATAATTTTGTACACCAAATTACATAAAGCTATGGGTCTGAATCTATCTGGTTTCATATCTTTTTCTTGCTTTGGAATCGAAGCTATGAAAGAGGCATTGAGATCCTTCAAAACCATTTTGGATCTTCTTGGGTCTTCCACAACATCAAGGATGTCTTTGTTTGACTATTTTCAAGCATGCTTTGAAGAAGTCCACATTGAAACCATATGGGCCAGGAGCTTTCCCATTTTGCATCTCATTGATAACTTCACTAACCTCATCATCAGACACTGGTCTGTTAATATTGTGATTGTCTTCCCTGGTTACAAGCTTGGGAATGTACTTTGTGAAATTGTTAATGAACCATTATCTGTCGAGGAGAGGCTCCTCTGCTATGCTAAGAAAGTGTTGAACTAGGGCAGATTCCATTTCTTTGTGGGAGATGAGCTCTTTCCCTTGAACATTTCTGAGTTTTCAAATGGTTTTATGTGACCTATGATCCAAAGTTGATTTATGAAAAAACTTTGGGTTTCTTTACCCTTCTCTGATCCATTGCACCCTCGATTTATGTCTCTAGAAAATATCCTCTTACATGCACCTATCTTCCCATTCCTTCTGAAGAGAATCGACTTGAGTTTTCCTTTCCTCATTAATACCAGCTGTGATGATGATCTAATTAATCCCCTAGAGTTTCTATTCAACTTCTCTTTTTCCTTAAAAAATATTACCAAACTCTTTTTTGTTCCAATATTTAAGTCTAGATTTGATATGTTTATGTCTTTGTTGGAGCATGAACATTTTATTGCCTTGAACGGGCATATCTTCCATCCACCATTTATCAATATTGCTGGTGAAGTCAAGGTGAGAGAGTGAGACATTTTCAAACCTAAAAGGTCTATTCATCGGTGTACCCATAAAAGTGGTTTCAAGATGGATAGCGCAGTGGTCCAAGCCTCCAAAGGGAAGGATTAAAGCTGACATGTCAAGGCCTGTGAGAAGGAGGTTCTCTGAGATTATGAATCTATCTAGTTTAGAGGCAAATTGAGAAGCCCCTCCCCTCTTATTGTTCCAGGTGAAAGTTCCATTTATTTTTTTAGTATCCACTAGTCCCATGTTATTTAAGAAGTTCTAGAAGGCACTTGAGTCTCTTCCTAGTATTCTGGTGCCACCTTTTTTCTCTATAAGAGATTTGATCATATTGAAATCCCCTGCTAGAATCCAAGGCATATTAGGATATCTCTCTCTCAGCTCCCCAAGGGAGGTGAGAAGCTTGAGTTTGTCTTCTAGTTTTTGAGCACCATAGATGTTTGTAATCATGTAGATCTCTTTATCACCCAAAGGTTGAATCACAAATGATAGATAGTTCCTGGATGCTTCAGCATCTGGGATTCCAAGTTTCTGGGGATCCCAAAGCATAAGAACCCCCCCCGGCGAGCTATTTACCTTAACCTCTAGATACTCATATTTGATTAACCATTTTCTATGTGTTTCTCTGATCTTATCCATAGAAAACTTTGTTTCCTAAATAAAAACCGTATCTGGTTTTTCTTATTTTATTCTACTGCTAAGATTTCTTTGTTTCCTTTTACTTCCTAGACCCCTAATATTCTAGGTTGTAAGATTCATTAAGAAATGTTTGTAAAGGAGTAACTGGTCATTATTTCATCTTACCTATGTTAATCATGACTTTCCCACATTCAGTCAGCAACTCATTTTGTCTTTTCCTTCCTCTTTTCCTATCTGGGTTCTTGGAAGAGTGCCTCATTGTTTCGTCCATTGTTTTCATCCCTCTATTCTCCTCACTATCATGGTTTCTTTTGACTCCAAAACCTTTCGATTTGGTTCTCTAGAGGAAGAGCTGTTGAACCTTGTCAAACTCCTCTTTTGGCAGGGAGTCAACCCCTTTGTTGATTCCTTGCTCTAGAAACTTTTATAGATCTAAATTCTCCCTCTATAGAATCTCCTGTAGTTCATGGTCCTCCATTCCTTCCTCACTTGGGGTCATCTCACGGTCCCTACTAAGCTCCATAATGCTCGGTATATCATCCTTTTGTTGTTTGTTCTCTGGTATATCCTCCATACTAGCATCCCTTTCCTTCTTAGTGGGATTAGCCTTCGATTCATGGTTTGCCCCGTTGTTTCCGACTTCTTCTTCTAAGATCTTGAAACTACTGTGGCTCGGTTGCCCATCCTTGTTGATTTTACTTTGGTACCACTTTCCTCCTTTCCCTTTACCCCCCTCCTTAGTGAAAACCTCAGGATCATTGCATGTGGTGGTTTTTGTCTTGCTCTTCAGTTTGTTTGATGGGCAGTCTCTGTATAGGTGCTTGTGTTCATGGCACTTATGGCACCTAAATGGGGCATTTTCATAGTCCACCGCCTACACCCGTTCTTTGTCATACACTTCTAAAATGATCTCATCTTGAAGTGCCCCAGATAAGTCCATTTCCACACAAATCCGGGCGAAGGAAGTGTATTTGCCTCTTAGAGTCACATCTGATATCTTTATAAAATGCCCTAGATCGTTGTCGATAGCCTTTAGAGACTCGGGTAGCCAATAATCTAAGGGAAGGGAGTAAAGTCTTATCCATACCAGTACCGAAGTGAATGTTTCTTGTTGTAGGACAAAATTCATCACCCATGGTCCCATGTAAAGTGCTGCAGTAGTCTAAAAATAGGGTCCTCCCTTGAAAACTCTATATTTATCCTCTAAGCTTGTGAACACCACCATAAAGAAGCCCTTGGACCCAAAGTGAAGGTTTATTTCTCCCATTAGTTTCTAGTGGTTTCTTATCCATGTGTGCAAAGACTTCTCTGTCGGCCAACTCCCCATAAATTTCCATATAACCGCGTGTTCCACCATGTGATCTTTGTGGACCTGTATCATTGGGTAACTTAAAACTACCCAAGGAATAATGGTCAAATTGGGTTTACGAACCCCTGTCGCACTCATCGGTGCATCTTTCTAACTGCTACCCCTTGTCCTATTCCCCCTGCTATCTTCCTCATGATTCTCTTCCTGTCAATGAGGTCTGGTATTTCTTGTGTTAACATCCTCAGTTGTCACCTCCATTGGTTTCTTGAGGCGATGCTAACCATCTCCCTTACTTCTGTTCACAAATACTTGACTCTAGGAGGGAGCAAAAATCCCTCCTCCGCATCCCACCATGGTTACGAGTGGCCAAACCCTAACTCAAACCCTAGCTCAGATTGCAGAGCCACTGCCAGGTCGTCTAATTTCCAACAAAATATTCTCAAATATGTGAATTCTTATTATAAGGTCAAAAGTAATTTTTATGTTGAGGACTTCTCTTTATCTTCGGATTATCTTCTCTTTCCTTCTTGAATTGGCTTTTTCCTTTCTGATCACATTTGTTTACATTTAAGTCTATTTTTGAATCTTGAATTCGCATACTAGTATGCATGAGGGTAGATGCATTTTATAAATCATTTAGTCTTTTGGGTTGAATGTGTCACTTCTTAAAAGAAAAAGAAAAATAAAAACGATTTTTTTGGCTTTATTAAGTTTCTCATCGAACCTTTGTAGAAATCACTTTTCATCAAAGAAAGAGAGTTTCATTTTCATGTAGCTTATGTTTTATATTGATTTATTTGATGTCAAAACACCATCAATTGGACTTTTGTTTCCTTATGTCCTAAATAACAACCAATTAAAATAAGCGCTTAATTAAAATGAACTAGACTTTTTATTTTTGTCATAGCAACATAAAATAGTATAGGGCATTTAGGGCCTTAGAATAGGTGTGTGGAGAGAAAACTCTCTATGACCACTTGAACTGAAAGTATATAATTTTGCTAAAGAGTGGAATTCTAGTCTCATTAAGTTGTTTGGAAAAGATATTCTATCGCATGAGTTAAGCACGAGGACATGTGAAGATAAGGAAAGAAAGATGCCCACTATCCTACTTGTTGGATCATGGGCCCACGACTGTTCCACCTAGCTTGCAATGATGAAATCGTGACCTTAATTTCCTTTCATAATGACCACACAGGTGATTATGCAGGGGAATGCCTATGGTACCTGAGGGAGACGTTACATCACTTTCATAGTAATTTTTGAGGGTACCCATTCAAAGCTTGGGTACTTCACTGACAAAGGCTATTATCTAAAGGTCAATGTAACTTCTTTTGATACCTTCGATGGTAGTCTTCAGCCCTAATCATTAGAAACTACGTTCAAGAGGACCTTTCCTTCACTTTCTTGTATTTTGGTGTCTGGTCTTGACCACCTAGAGTAGAAATACTTTGAAGTTCCTTGCTTGGCTGTATCTTTATGTATTTATAGTGAAGTTCTCTTTTCTCGTTATATTTAGTTGGCTTTAATTGATTTTGTCCTATCACTTTTGGAACTTTGATTCTAAGTGACTGACCAACCACTCCATTAGTCTTGAAGGGCTTTTCATCTTTCTTTTGAAATTGTGGATATTCCTCCTTAAAGGAAAAGGTTTGATTCTGCATCTCTTTTCCTTGAAAAATCATTTTAATGATCCCATAATAGAAGGATCTGCGTATAAGGTGGGTATGGAAAAAATTCTTGTGGATAACAACCACGAGACCCCTCCAAAATGGGATCATTTTGCTTTTGATTTCTTTGGAAATGTTGTACCCCATTGAAGGCCACTTCAAATATTCCTAGATTGAATGTTGGACTAACAATTGGCTGTGGTCCACTCCAAATCTTTTGAATGTCGTTGAAGCTTCTTAGATGAAAAATTTATTTCAAGGGAATAAAATGGGTGTTAATTATTCATCTTCTTCATCTTTTAATAAGAAATCTAAAAATAAGAAAAAGATGAAGAATACTGTTATCACCTAGATTTACCTCAGGCTGAAGGGAGGCAACTTCTAGGGTAACCACAAACTAAGCTTAGCCTTGTAGCTAGCCGTACAAGGCCAGGAGAGGGCTCTCTCCTTATGGATCTCAGTCAATATGACTGAATCTGGAACAAGATTTTATGGTAGGTATAGTAGCTCAAAGGTTTGATAGGTTTTGTTTGTGTTTTTCCAGATCAGGAGGAGCTCGGCAATTTGGGTCTGGGAAACTAAGTCAGAATTGCACGGTGTTCTATGGGACAAGGTAGGTATGAGCTTCAGCACCTTAGGCTTGATGGGGTGAAATGCTACATTGGTGAGGAGCTAAGAAGGGCATGAGCAAGTCATGAATCCTTCCTAAATAGTAGAAAAGACATGAAATATTGGTGTTTTCCCAAGGTAGAGCATTAAAACCTAATGTATTCCACCTATCTGACTTGAAAACAACCAATAATAAGAAATTATATGAAATAGGCATACATAAATAACATGAGAACATAATAACAGAAGAAGAAACGCATGCTAAAGGCCATACCACAAAGATCTCATAAAAATAGCTGCAACTTTATTAGTTTCCTACCAAAACTGCTACAAAGTGATATGTGTTCAGTACGTGAGCATCCAGCTGAATCCAACCCTTGTCAATGAGAAACAGAATACATGATATATACTTTCAAAACACTCATCCTAACAATCAAGGGTCGAAACCATGAAAATAGGAGCTGTTTCAACCATTTCTAATAAAGGAACTGGAATCTAGGCAATCAAACCACTTGCCTCTAAAAGAGCAGAAACTGATTCATTACCCTCAAAACCACTTTTAATCTAATGAGTCTACAATATTAAAGTGTTTTACCATCATATTTATAATCCATGACATTAATTACATTAGTGAATCATCCTCCATGAGAGAGAAATCATGAAAATAGTCAAAAATTGGCAAAATAGGCATCTTGAGCCAAATTGCCCTACGTGCAGCGCCACTGGTCCTACGCACAACGCCACTTTCAGGCAACCTTTGGAGGCCTTCCCATCATCTAAAGTGAGCCTAGGATAGCTCATTGGAAAGGTCTTCAAGTTCTTTTTCTGGAACACCTAGAATTTTTGGATTTGGAGCTCATTTGATCACTCAAATGTTGATTCACGCAAGGTTGCTTCTATGTGTCCAAAATCTCGCAAAAAGGTCAATTTTTGAGTGTTTTTGGACCTTTTGGTGGACTAATCCTGCTCCAAAAATTTTGAAAATTGCTAGGGTGCATTTCCTTGATGCCCTGAATCCAAAAACGCAACCCATTTATCCATTCGATGCCCCTAGAAAAAGCATAGTGCCATCTTGGGTAGTTTTTCTGTGTATTGAATTTCAAAAATTAAAAAATGACAAAATTTTCTTAAAAAGTTCCCAAAATTGGTATGAAGCACCACCATCAACTGCTTTTTTTAGCCAAGGAGGCTTCAGCCAACATATTTAATCTATCCTCCTCCTTTTTTCCTTCTAAAGCCCTCCTTAACCTAGCCTTCAACTTTCTGATCCTCATGTTACAAATTTTATTGCGAGCCATGTAATGGTATGCCATGTGTCTAAGTATTTTCTTGTCCCCGTTGGCCTTCTCAACAAGCCCTACAAGATGTAGGTTGACTCTTTCAAGCCAAGTCTCCCTATCCTTTTCAATTTCTTGCTCGATAGGAGTCAAAGTGACATGAGCCTCTTTGTCAGTTTGCCTCTTTACTTTTAGTACTTCTAGCTCCATGAGGGCTTGTTTTTCACTCAATTGTCTGTTCTCTTGTTCCAAGGATGTGATGAAAAAATTGGCTCTCTCTAGGTTATCCATTAAGGCTTGTGCCTGAGCTTCCTTCTCTCGAATGATGATATCTTTGATGGTTTCCCTCTCCCGAGCCTCTAAATCAATAACCTCAGTGTCATGCTTCTCAGGCTCATCATGTTCTTCCAACTCAAACTCCCTTTCTTGCTCATCATCCAAGTCATCCTCCTATACCTTTTCCTTCCCTTTGTTTAGCTGCTCAATATCTACATGTTTTGTTGATGTAGAAGGCAAGGTCCATTCCACAACCTGTGGAGATAACATTTTGTTGTGAACTGATGAAGAAGGAAAGGTCCCTTCCATCTCTTGTGGAGCAAACACTTGCCTAACAGCGACAAATAATTTCCTTGTACCTCTGTGATATGTCAAGAATATCAGCACCTCAACATTTTTTCTCTCTTTGTGTTCCTCTTCTATTTCCACATGAGTAGAAGGCCCAACTGTTTCTTGCACCATGGATGTAGGAATTCGGGGTTCCCTGAACATGTCATGAGTAATGAAATTCTCGCAAGGGATATTTAGAAGACTGAGATGGTGAAGGACAATAATATTAATCAAGGAGTAGTGATATATGTTGCTCATCTGCTGAGGTTATGGCTTCTTCTGCACAATGTAAGCCATATTATTAATGTTTCTAAACAAAAAGTAGGGGAGGTTTTTACATCTTCACCCTTGTAAAGTGCATGAGGAGCTTGATCTGCTAAGTATACAACCTAGAAAATCTTCCCTCACAAGTGAAATATTTGATGATGATCCTCATCAAGGGGACATACCTGTTCTCCAAAAATTTGAAGGGGAAAAGCCTCTTCACCTGACTTCTGTACTGACGCTTAATGTAAGGCTCATAATAATGCTCATCAAGGTCCTGAGCCTTATACCATTTCTCACCAACATCAGGAATCCTAGTGGCCTCTGAAATAATAGATGGTGACACTGTGAAAGTCACCCAGGCGAGAGTCACTTCATTGTTGTGCAGGTGGGCTACAAAAAGTCTAGCAAATTCATGATGAGACTGGGCTCTCTCCACTAGTTCATAGAACTCATAACAACCAAGGTGTCTAAAACATGAATTTGCTAATAGAGAGGCTTGTAGTTCTCCTAGCTTAGTTGGCTCCTCTCTTATGATTTTGCCTCCCTTATGAGGCTTTCTCTGTTTCCTGCTCTCCTTGTTGAGCTATCACTTGCTTTATTCTCCTCACCATAATCATCATCTCCTCTATCCATTTTAACCAGCTTTTAGTTGTGCAATTTTAGAAAGTGAAGATGGGGATGAGTGGTATGCTCTAGGGTTTGTAGGGATGGGTTTTGAGTGAATTTAGGCACTTATGGATAGATCATAAATCATGAGGGTGGGGGAGAGGGTTTTGGAGATGAGGGATAGATGATGTAATGTAGATGAGGGGGGGAAGAGTGATGTGTAAAGGGTTTTAGTTATAACGATAGATAATGGGAAAAACAAGCTGATTAGGGTTTATAGTGGAAAACTAGGGTTTGATATTAGGTATGAAGAAATTTTCCAAAACTTTAAATGTGCAAGTTAAACATCAAGAAAAATAAGACCACTTACTTGTAGTAAGGTAATTTGCAAGAAATTGGGTGCAAATTTTATGTTTGGAGTGATTTCATGGCTTGCTACCTTATGTGCCACACACTAAACTAGAAGCACAGCACCTGCTTCTATGCGCAATGCCTATGTATTTTTGCACTGGTGAAAATCTCCCTACGGGCAGTGCACTGCTCTATGTGCAGTGCCTTCTTCCCTACGTGTAGCGCCACTTCAAGCTCACTTTTTATTGCCTTCCTGATGTTCAAATTTGGCGTGGGATAGCTTGTTGGAAAGCTTGTCAAGTATAATTTCCAGAAAATATTGAATTTTTTAGTTTAGAGTTCATTTTCCCTATCAAAAGTCCAATATCCCAGGACTGGTCAAAATGTGTAGAATGAGGCTGCCAAAATGCAGAGTGTTGTTTTAGTCATTGTTTGGAGGTCTTTCTCAACTCCAAATTGAGCTCATGATAGCTCATTGGAAATATATTTGTGTCTAGTTATCATTTGAGACATCAAGCAAGCCATTTGGTCATCCCAGCTAGGAGAAATATTGATTTTCCCAAGGTCACTCCAGAAGTGCATCAACTCTCTTGAGGTAAACGATTGTTTGGACATTTTTCACAAACCATGAGACCTATGTAAAAATGGAAGGAGGTTTTTCTTCTTGCCTCAATGGTGGACAAAAACCTCTCTTACTTTTGTCAATGTCATCTTCTATTTTTCAAAAACATCATTTGAATAAAACCTATCCCTATATGTGGAAGAGGGGATTTGTAGAAATGAAGGGGATAAGGGGATTCTAAATTCTTGAGAAATTTTTGGGAAGTAGGGAGGGACGTTAGGAAGTAGGGGAAAGTAGAATTTCTAAGATTGAGTGAGGGGAAGGGGTCCAAAAGGCCAAAACACAAGCCTATCCTAGAAAAGTGTCAAATTGTAGCAATAAGCTAGGGTTTGTGGGAAAATGATGAATTTGAGAGATATCAATGATGGGAAGTGCTTAAGAAAGTATATTAAGGATAGGGGAAGGTGTATGAGCATTATGATACAAGTTTTGTTGATGATTTGACCATCCAAGAGAAATTACCTTCAAAACCCTAGTAGAGGGAAATGAGCCTTTCCTAAGCACCATTGAAGCACAAGCAAGGTGTAAAATGACCCATTGGAACCTGAAATGATGATGAAAACTCTTTGAATGATGGTACACTTAGCCGAATGGTGACATGGACCAATACTTGGAAAAATTTGGAAGGAGTGAAAACAAATCCTAGACCTAATACCCACCAACCAAATTTTTACTTGAAGTCTCACTGAAATGACAAAAATTTGACTTTGACATCCCAAGACCACTTTATAAGAGCATATTTGATCACCGGTGGAGGACTGCAAAGACTGACACTAACATTGGCTCCATTGGGGATGGTAGCTCCTTGGAGGTGCCAAGAAAACCGTAGACCTAATAGCCTTATGCATTGGGCAATGGGCTCAAAACACTTCAAAGACTGAAAACTAACACAATGCAAACTGAGACCGACTCATGACTAGAACACAACTGAAAAACTGGAAAAGATGTTCAAAATGGAGCTTATTCAATAAAACGTACTCTAACTGTTCCATTCATCACTTGATCAAGTGAAATGAAACAACCAATGCAACCAAGTAAGCATTTTGGCTACTGTTTGAATTCTCCTCAAGTGCTTGTTTATGAGCAAGAAGAGAGAACTACTCAAATGCAACTCCCATGAAAACTTGGAAACAGATCCATTGAATAATATGGATTCTCTATCCGACTCCAAAAATACAGCATAAGGATTTTGAAATCCATGTGCACTGGGACTTAGCTCATCCAATGGATTACTTTGCTTCTCCTCATACCATGAATGCAAACTTTCATCTGAGCTTTGTGACGAGACTCCTGCTGAAAATGAAAAAGAAATCGACTGCCAGATCAAGTTTGTATCAACACTTTTTCCAAGCTCACAGTTAGCTAATGGAGAAGGAATTTGACTGCAGACATCATCCAACACATCAGCTATTGGATTGTGATTAACTTGAAAAGACTGTTGCAACCCATTTTCTATTGGTTCCAATGAGATTGCATGATTTTCTACAGGCTACTCATTTGAAGATATACTATGCAAAATTCCCTTCAAAAAATGAAATGATTCAAAACATAATGGTACAAAAGCATCTTGCATAATTTGATCATAAGTTCTAGCTTCCAAGTATTCATCTGCAACTTGACAATCAATGTCATTCAGATGCTGCAAATCTAGATATGAGAAGTCTTGAACAAGGATTTTATTGCCCTCTAGATGGTCAAGATCAAAACCTATCGATGGTTGATTCTTGATTACACAAAAGTTGTCTCTGGTGATTTGAAATGAAGTAAAACAAAAGGGAAAAGATCCTTCAATTACTTCAACATTTTCTGCACTTTCCTCCTCAATTCCATAGCTGATATGTAACGGCCGATCACTGTATTCGAGCTGCCGAAAGTGAACTTCCTCCTTCCACAAACCAGCTGCTGATTTGTCTACAAGATTAGCTTTTGTTTGGAGAACATAATCATCATAATACTGATCAAACTTAGGAAAATCATCAGTATAAAGCACGTCATCAAGCATACATGTCAGATCAACATATCTCTCTTCTCCAAGTTGATTTATAAAACAATCATTATCAGATCTATGACAACTGGGATAAGAAAGAAAATGTTTTGTATCAACCACTTGTTCTTCTTCAATCAGCGAGCCATGGTCTTGAACATCATATTCATTCCTTGTGGTAATTTTTTTCATCATCTCCTCCACTACACTTACCAAAATGTCAAGCTTGACCTCTAAAGATGTCGATTCCTCTGGATCTAGGCTCTTCATCTCTTCTTCCTTCAACTTTTCCCTTCTGATCAGCAAATTAGCCTCTACATATACTGCACTGTTTTGCATCTCTTCAAGTGTTGCAAGGTTCCTTTCTCTCAACTGAAACTCCATTTCTGGATCAAAGGCTTCTGGGTAGTGTAAGAGAGAGGATCCGGGAGGAGGTCTTATATTAACTGGCATCGAAAAATAGACTTGGTTAAACTTGGTAGAAAATTGTTGTACTATTTCACGTGACAGTCTTTTTGGCTGGTTATACTTTTGTAGAATCAAGAAGGGGTTTTATTTAAGTGCCCACTTGTCGAGGAAAACTTTGACGAACTGCTGGAAATCTGAGATGCTCGCATCAGGTAGGGTTTTGAACCAACTCTTGACTTTGCCTTGCAAAGGAAGAGCAAAAATCCTAATACTGACATCCTTTTTATCAACTTCAAAAAGGTGAAGGAAAGACTCAAAATTCAGTACATGTCTCTTAGCAGTGGTGTTGTCATAGTCGCCATCAAATCTTGGTAGATATAGGTAATGATTTTTAGGGAAAGCATGGGATATAGGAGGTAAAATCAAAGGCTTGTATCTATCCAAAATTTTGCAAGGTATAGGAGTATATAAAAATATTGTAGAATCAGTCTTGGTCTCTTGAGGCTCATCAGTTTGAAGACGGTCATCATAAGATTCATAAGAAGGGTCTTGATCAAGATCAAAGGAATGCAAACATTTTTTATTCATAATCTTCAAAGGGAAAGAATCAAATGTAGGTCTAGGATCTTTTCTCAAATACAATATACTTTGTAAAGCCCTGTTGACATTCTCAGGAAAAGAGAAGAAATAATTCACAACAAAGAACATAATGTCTTGGATGAAATTCCAACTTGAATACCTGATCTTTCCATATTGTCCTTTCATGTTTCTGCTGGTCAGTTTAATCCTCTAGTGGAGTCCTTGGATTTGATCTCGAAACTGACTTAAGAGTCACCAGGTGAAGATTTCAACCTTCCGATGTCTGATCATTGTCCACCATCAACAATCAGATTTGCACTTGATACATTTTGCTAAGGAACATAAAACTACATTCCCTAGTATGGTCGCCACTATGTTATCACCTAGATTTACCTCAAGCTGAAGGGAGGAAACTTCCAGGGTAACCACAAACCAAGCTTAGCCTTGTAGCTAGCCCTACAAGGCTGGGAGAGGGCTCTCTCCTTATCGATATCAGTCAAGATGAACGAATCAAGGACAAGATTTTATGCTCGGAATAGAAGCTTGAAGGTTTTGATAGGTTTTGTTTCTATTTTGATAGATCAGGAGGAGCTGGGTAATTTGGGTTTGGGAAACTAAGTCAGAATTGTAGGGTGTTTTATGGGGCAAGGTAGGTATGAGCTTTAGCACCTTAGGCTTGATGGGGTGAAATGCTAGACTGATGAGGAGCTAAGAAGAGCATAAGCAAGTCATGAATCCTTCCTAAACAGTAGAAAAGACATGAAATATTGGTGTTTTCCCAAGGAAGAGCATTAAAACCTAATGTATTCCACCTATCTGACTTGAAAACAACCAATCAAAAGAAATTATATGAAAGAGGCACACATAAATAACATGAGAACATAATAACAAAAGAAGAAACACATGCTAAAGGCCATACCACAGGGATCCCATAAAAATAGCTGCAACTTTATTAGTTTCTTGCCAAAACTGCTACAAAGTGATATGTGTTCAGTACATGAGCATCCAGCTGAATCCAACCCTTGCCAATGACAAAGAAAATACATGATATAGACTTTCAAAACACTCATCCTAACCATCAGGTATTGAAGCCATGAGAAGAGGAGTTGTTTCAACCATTTCTAATCAAGGAACTGGAATCTAGGCAATCAAACCACTTGCCTCTAAAAGAGGGAAATTGATTCATTACCCTCAAAACCACTTTTAATCTAATGAATATACCATATACAAGTGTTTTACCATCATATTTACAAGCCATGACATTAATTACATTAGTGAATCTTCCACCATGAGAGAGAAATCACAAAAATAGTCAAAAATTAGCAAAATAAGCATCTTGAGCCAAATTGCCCTATGCGCAACGCCACTGGTTCAACACACAAAGCCACATTCAGGCCACTTTTAGAGGCCTTACTGTCATCTAAATTGATCCCAGGATATCTCATTGGAAAGGTCTTCAATTCTATTTTCAGGAACACCTATAATTTCTGTATTTGGATCTCATTTGACCCCTCAATAGTTGACTCGCCCAAGGTTTCTTCTATGTATCCAAACACTGGGAGAAAGGTTAATTTTTGGGTGTTTTTGGACCTTTTGGTGGATTAATCCTACTCCAAAAATTATGTAAATTGCTAGGGTACATGTCCTTCATGCCTTGAATCCAAAAATGCAACCCATTTGTCGATTTGGTGCCCCTAGCAAATGCGCAGTGCCACTTCTGGGCAGTTTTTTCTGTGTATTGAATTTCAAAAACTCAAAAATGACAAAATTTTCTTAAAAAGTGCCCAAAATTGGTATGAAGCATCACCATCAAGTGCTTTTATTGGCCAAGGAGGCTTCAGCCAACATCTTTAATCTATCCTCCTCCTTTTTTCCTTCTAAAGCCCTCCTTAACCTAGCCTTCAACTTTCTGATCCTCATGTTACAAATTTTATTACGAGCCATGTAATGGTATGTCATGTGTCTAAGCATTTTCTTTGTCCTTGTTGGCCTTCTCAAGGAGCCCTTCAAGATGTAGGTTAAATGTTTCAAGCGAAGTCTCCCTATCCTTTTCAATTTCTTGCTTTATAGGAGTCAAAGTGACATGAGCCTCTTTGTCACTTTGCCTCTTTACTTTTAGTTCTTCTAGCTCCATGAGGACTTGTTTGTCACTCAATTGTTTGTTCTCCTGTTCCAAGTATGTGATGACAAACTTGGCTGTCTCTAGGTTATCCATCAAGGCTTGCACCTAAGCTTCCTTCTCCTGAATGATGATATCTTTGATGGTTTCCCTCTTCTAAGCCTCTAAATCAGTAACCTCAGTGTCATGCTGCTCAAGCTCATCATGTTCTTCCAACTCAAACTCCCTTTCTTTCTCATCATCCAAGTCATCCTCCTATACTTTTCCTTCCCTTTGTTTAGCTGCTCAACCTATACCTGTTTTGTCAATGTAGAAGGCAAGGTCCCTTCCACATCCTGTGGAAATAACATTTGCCTATGAATTGATGAAGAAGGCAAGGTCCCTTCCACCTCTTGTGGAGCAAAAATTTGCCTAGTAGCTGCAAATAATTTCCTTGTACCTCTATGATATGTCAAGAATATTGACACCTCAACAGTTTCTGTCTCCTTGTGTTCCGATCTTGTTTCCACATGAGTAGAAGGCCCACCTATTTCTTGCACCATAGATGTAGGAATTTGGGGTTCCCTGAACATGTCATGAGTAATGAAAGTCTCCCAAGGGATATTTAGAAGACTGAGATGGTGAAGGACAATAATCTTGATCAAGGAGTAGTGATATATGTTGTTCATCTGTTGAGGGTATGGCTTCTTCTGCACAATGTAAGCCATCTTATCAATGTTTCTATATAAAAAGTAGGGGAGGTTCAACATCTTAACCCTTGTAAAGTGCATGAGGAGCCTGATATGGTAAGTATACAACCTGGAAAATCTACCCTCACAAGTGAAATATTTGATGATGATCCTCATCAAGGGGACATACCTTTTCTCCAAAAATTTGAAGGGGAAAAGCCTCTTCACCTAACTTCTATACTGAGGCTTAATGTAAGTCTCATAATAATGCTCATCAAGGTCCTAAGCCTTATACCATTTATCAAAAATGTCAGGAATCTTGGTGGCCTTTGAAATAACATATGGTGACACTGTGAAAATCACCCTAGCAAGAGTTACTTCATTGTTGTGTAGGTGGACTACAAAATGTCTAGTCAATTCATGATGAAACTGGACTCTCTCCACTAGTTCACAGAACTCATAACCACCAAGGTGTCTAAAACATGAAACTACTAATAGAGAGGCCTGTAGTTCTCCTAGTTTAGTTGGCTCCTCTTTTATGATTTTGCCTCCCTTATGAGGCTTTCTCTGTTGCCTGCTTCTCCTCGCTGAACTATCACTTGTTGTATTCTCCTCATCATAATCATCATCTCTTCTATCCATTTTAACCAGCTTTTAGTTGCACAATTTTAGACAATGAAGATGGGAATGAGAGGTATGCTCTAGGGTTTGTAGGGATGGTTTTTGAGTGAATTTAGGCACTTATGGATAGATGATAAATCATGAGGGTGAGGGAGAGGGTTTTGGAGATGAGGAATAGATGATGTAATTTAGATGAGGGGGCAAAGAGTGATGTGTAAATGGTTTTAGTTATAATGATAGACAATGGGAAAAATAAGCTGATTAGGGTTTATAGTGGAAAACTAGGGTTTGATATTAGGTATGAAGAAATTGTCTAAAACTTTAAATGTGCAAGCTAAACATCAATACAAATAGGACCACTTACTTGTGAAAAGGGAAGTTGCAAACAATTGGGTGAAATTTTTAAGTTTGGAATGATTTCGTGGCTTGCTTCCCTATGTGGAGTGCACCCACCCAGAAGTGCAGTGCCTGCTCCTACGTGGAGCACCTGTGTATTTTTGCATTGGTGAAAATCTCCCTACGCGCAATGACTTCTTCCCTATGCATAGTGCCACTCAAATATCACCTTTTACTACCTTCCTGATGTACAAATTGGGTGAAGGATAGCTTGTTGGAAAGCTTGGTGAGTCTAATTTGTAGAAAATCTTGAATTTTTCATTTTGGAGATCATTTTCCCTGTCAAAAGTCCAATATCCCAAGACTGGTCAAAATGTGCAGAATGAGGCTGCCAAAATGCAAAGTTTTGTTTCAGTCATTGTTTGGAGATCTTGCTCAACTCCAAATTGAGCTCATGATAGCTCATTGGAAATATATTTGTGTCTAGTTATCATTTGACTCATCAATCAAGTCATTTGGTCATCCTAGCTAGGAGAAATCTTGATTTTCCCAAGGTCACTCCAGAAGTGCATCAACTCTCCCAAGGTAAATGATTTTTTGGACATTTTTCACAAACCATGAGACCTATGTAAAAATAGAAGGAGGTTTTTATTCTTGGGTCAATGGTGGAAAAATACGTCTCTCACTTTTGTCAAAGTCATTTTCTATTTTTCACAAACATCATTTGAATAAAACCTATCCCTATATCTGGAATACGAGATTTGTAGGAATGAAGGGAAATGAAGGGGATAAGGGGATTCTAAATTCTTGAGAAAATTTTGGGAAGTAGGGAGGGATGTTAGGAAGTAGGGGAAAATGGAATTTCCAAGATTGAGTGAGGGGAAGGGGTCCAAAAGGAAAAAACATAGGCCTAACCTAGAAAGTGTCAAATTGTATCAATAAGCTAGGGTTTTTGGGAAAATGATGAATTTGAGAGATATCAGTGATGGGAAGTGCTTAAGAAAGTATATTAAGGATAGGGGAAGGTGTATGAGCATCAGGATACAAGTTTTGTTGATGATTTGACCATCCAAGAAAAATTACCTTCAAAACCCTAAGAGAGGGAAATAAACCTTACCTAAGCACCACCGAAGCACAAACAAGGTGTAAAATGACCCATTGGAACCTAAAAGGATGATGACAACTCTTTGAATGATGGTACACTTAGCCAAATGGTTGCATGGACCAATACATGGAAAATTTTGGAAGGAGAGCAAACAAATCCTAGACCTAATACCCATTGATGAAATTTTTACTTGAAGACTCACTGAAATGGCAAAAATTTGACTTTGACACCCCAAGACCACTTTATAAGAGCATATTTGATCACTAGTGGAAGACTGCAAAGACTGACACTAGCAAACATGAAGAATAATATTTCTCTCCATGAATCATCACCAACCTCTGCTATTCATGTTGGAGATGAGCCTTTTTCTACTCCATGTCATGTTGTGGGCATAAGTCTAGTCACTGCAAGTCATACTAGAAATGGCTCACCATCCTATGTGAGTCATATTTATGATGAATCACCTACTTCTCTGAGTTAGGCCAGGGGCGCAAGTCCTATCTCTCTTAGGACGGAGTCACTAACGTCTCCAAGTCATGCTAGAGGCCTTCCACTAGTCACTGCTAGCCACGCTGGAAGCATTGAGGTTAATCAAAATCCTAGGCATAGAAGATTTAAACCTAAGTTCCCTTATAAGATATGTAAGGGAGATCATCTTAATCATTTGTGCCCTGGTCTTTCAGTGGTAAAAAGGTTTTCATCCCATTCTAAAGGTTATTCTACTCCTAACTCTATTATGGTTTCTCAACAATCTACTTAGCCATTGGTTGATCAAGTGGTCGAGCTAGTGTAATCTTTGGTTGATCCCATTCCTCTATTGGGGAGTGAAGTGCCTAAAAATAGAGTCCTCTTGATTTATAGTTCAAAGTCTTCTAGTCTAGGTGGCATGTTGGTCTCTTAGAGTGTACTCGCTCCAAGTTATAGGAGTGCCTCCTTTGATTGGGATAATATTCTTGAGCCTCATCTTCCTTCTCATGCACCTTTCCAAATAAGGGTTAGAGTTAATTCCATAAATTTCTATCGATGTATGGTGGATGAAGGATCCTCTGCAAGTATTGTATCCTCCTTGGATTGGAAATATTTGGGTTCTCCAATGTTGTTGGCAACTGACAATTAGTTGTTAGCCTGTGATAGAAGACCCGGTGAATCTATGGGTGTTCTTCCTCAATTTCATATTACTTTAGGTGGGAAGACTATCTTAAATGATATGTTGGTGGTTGATCACCCCTTAGACTTTAATATGCTAATTGGGCATGATTATGTCTATGCTATGAATGTTGTGACATCTTCACTCTTTTGAGTGATGTATTTTCCTCATAATGGAAATATTGTGAATATTGATAAGCTTTCGTCTGATAATCACCATCCTAATTTGAAATTAGTTCATAATACCCCTTAGTATGTTTTGAGGGTTTAAGTACCCTCTTTCCCACCACGGGTGAACTATGTGGCATTATATCCCCAATTCTCAATTGCTTCTGAGAAGGATCCTTTGAAGTATTGTTTTACTTCTTGGGACCTGATCCCAATAGTTGATTGAATGATTTATCGTATGCGGCCATGGGACCCCTTACATTCCTCTACTGATCCTTATAGTTCTCATTATTTCTTGGATGTTGAGTTGCCTTTGCAGGAGGAACATTTTGAACCCATGAGTTTTAGTTACCAAAGGAGTCCTTTGCCCAAGTCTTGAAAGGGGCTTATTTTGAAGAACTATTATGCATAAGATGTAAGGCTATGTGGTTCCTTGTACCATATTGTACATATAAGGTATGCATTTTCAAGTTTTATATTTTGTAACAGAAGATTTTATCTAAAGTTTACATATGGGATTAGAAACTTCTTGCCTAGTGTTCCTAGTTATGTCTACATAACATTGAAGACTTCTCCTTTGGATATTTTCATTGTTCATCCACTCTGATAGGTATTGGTTCTCAAAATTGGAATATAGTTTAGGTTCATCCACCTGCATTGTGCATTATCATATTCCTTTCTTGTTTCTTCATTAGGATTGACCCCACCAAGATGTGATGTGAAAGCTTATCGCTACTTAGAAGTTTCATAAATTGTATGGTAGGAGCCTACCTTGTCATGGACACCCTAGAAAGTACCTTGTTTTCACTTGTCACCCATGCTCAATTTTTGTTCTCAGATGTTGAAGCCTCATTCTTCTTCTTCTTTGATATTTTCTATCCTTATACCCTATAGGATCCCATGTGTTAAGTTGTATTATTGCTTTTCATTTTGATTGATTCTACCTCTTTTGGTCTCAAGACAACTTCTTTCTAACTCATGTATAAGCCACTTTTGACCCTGACCTTTTGTAAGTTAAAACCATGAATTCATTAGAATTGTGACTTGACACCTATTTTTCCATTGATATAACATCCCATGAGTGTCGATGACCAGCATTCGCCACCTTTCATTGAGCATAGGATTGTTCTAGGCCCAGAAAATAGTGCACTTTCTATTCACACTCATTCTCTCCACTCTAATATAAAATTATTTTATTCCATTTTAGGCTTTAAATATGAAAAAGACAAAAAAATCAAATATTCCAAAAAGAGTGGGAATGAGATAGTTTCTTCATCATTTGATGGAAGCTAGAGAAAGTCATGTCGCCCTTGAACAAAGCACTTAAAATGACTCTTTCCTCCATTTGGATGGGACTTGTTTTAGCTTTAGGGAAGCCATAACCTTGTTTGTGAGTCAGTCCTCCTTTGGTTCGTTATCTCTTCCAACCAAATGGAGACTTTGTTAAAGCCTCATTCATTTCAAACTTATACAAAGTCATTTTATCCTGCCATAAAGTCACATTGAGTCTTGCTTTTTTTCAAGGGAAGTAAACCTGTTGTCAGTCATTGTGTGGTGTCTCTTGACTCATCTCTGTCAGCCATACTCAGTCTGTCAAGTTATCTTCAATATCAAATCAACTATTTTTTCCTTCACTCATGCTCGTTAAGGAGGTAACCATTGAATTCTTATTGGAGGTTTCTCTCTTATCAACATAGACAGATTTCTCTGAGAGTAGACCTAAAGTTGCACCCTAACCTTATTTATATCATTGATAGGTGACATTGTGCTCAACATTGATTAATATCATGGGTCTTTGAATGAGTTCTTTCCATTGCATTCAACATCACCTTACGTTAGCACATATTGGGATTCGTGTAGTACCTTGGTTTCCATTTCACCCTATTGGTGGAATCCTCACCCATGTGTCAGCTTTCATTATTGGTTGGTTCAGAGGATTTCTATTGTCCACTAGCCACATCTTGTGTATGCCATAAATGTACCTCAGAACTATTGCTTCATCTCTCTTCATCTGAGTTCTTTCAAATTATTGGCCTCTGTGTTACACTCATGCTGGTTGATGTGGGATGCTTAATGGCTTCCTTGAAGAAAATATTTTCCCATCAAATTTGACCCATTGCTATGGGAATAAGGTCTAGAGTCCTTTTTTTAGTTCCTTAGTGTTGTGGGGAAAAGTATCCGATGCGGATGACCCTATCCCTACTCTAAAGGTGACAGTCTTTAGCAACAACTGAAGGTAAAGCTTTGATGTTTTCCTTTATGAAAGTACAGAGAGAAAGAAGAAATGATTAACCAACCTGGTGTCCTTCGTTTAGTCGATCTTGATCCTCTCTCTTTGTCTCTTGTTCCCAGCTCCTTGCTCTCTTTGCCGGTCCAGCTACACACAGATCCTGCACAAAACAAGAGAGGAAACTGCAAGATACATGTACTCATAACTGATGCATGGATTAGAGTGAATCAAATATACATGTAAATACAATACATCAATGCAATACAAGTATATAGGAGAACATGCAAAACTTTATTGATAGAAGTAACAGGGTTCTGAGAAGGTTACAACCAATGATGGCTCCAATCCAGCAGCACCTCCCCAGCAGCAAGAACTCTCCTCTTCACCTCTAGTAAAACAATCACCCAATAGCTCTAACTGTAATCCAACAGCACCTCCTTGCTTTACACAAAATTCCAGCCTCCTTAGACCTCATAGAAGAGCTCTATATATAGGAGAGAAGAAGAGAGGATGAGTCAGCTTGAGGCTGGCATAGAGCTGACTAGTGTCCTCTCCCTCTTCAGTTAATCTTCAGTTCTTGAGTCCACTTGGAGATCCTTGGTTACACATGGTGATCAAGTACCTCTTACTCATCACAAGGCGAATCTGATGAACCAAGTGTCAGTTTGGAAGCTTCCTGGGCAGTTGACACCTTGCAGGATGACTGTGCCACTTGGCCAATCTCGCCCAGCGTAGGTAGCCTTCATTACTTTTGACTTCCAGCGCAGGTACAGAGTGGGACAGTTGCATTACAGTGCAGAAGCTCAGTTAAGCAGCTGACATGATCCAAAATAAGCCTGTTTTGAAGTGTTTTCAGGTGGAGAACTAATTGGAAGTGCTGTTGTTTGATGACCTTGTTCTTTTAGGGGTAAGAACAACATGTTTAGGGACTGAGGATCCCTGTGATTATTGACATTTCATGCTCCATGATGAGAGGCACAAAAATGTCTATAACAGTTGCCCCCTAAAGTATGAGGCCGTTTATCGGGTGAAATGCTTTATCTAGAGGATCCGAAGTTCGTTCCAGTGCTGAGGAGAGTGCCCTGTAATACAATACAATACAATACATTATTTTTCATTCATCATTATTCTCATGATCTAGCTGAGGCGGGCATTCCCATGCTCAGCTTTTTATAAATACATTTTGGTACATATGACAGACGATCGTCTGAAGATAGACTGATAATTTTCTGCTGAAATTATCATCCTTTGAGTAGGATGATCATCTGCTGCAATGATGTACATGGCAAATGCTTTTATATTTCCTGAATATATATCGCAGCCCGGATGGATGAAACTAGATCCGGGGTCTTCAAACTCGTTCGATCTTCACTCTAAGTACAAGTCGATCCATGTGAGAATTGCGCTGAAGTCGAACATGGAAAGACATCGCTTGATTACCGGTTAATAATGTAAACAGTTAACAAGCGCGAGAGGAATCACCAATAATGACGATGACCCTCAAGGTACTGCAGTACAATTCACGTGGCGTGAATAAAGGACTTGGCGTCGAACGCCACGCAAAATCTTCTGGTCGAAGGTCATTGATGTATACCTGTCGCCGGAAGTGAGAAACTTGCCATTGAGGCATGCAAGCTTCAAAGTACTGATGGGGGTGTTCCTAGATCAACTTCTTGGATAATGAGCTGAAGTCGACAAGAAGCGATCCGTCAAAGGAGGGCCTTAATGAATCCCACATCAATGACACGGAACGGAGCTAATGACTTTAGTGGAGGTGAAAACAAACTGTGACATATGATTTAGGGTGGCGATCATGAATGGATGAAGGATAATGTATGGCAGTGGATGGGACACGGTTGACACTTTCAGAATGACCCCTCTTGAACATGTAACGACACTGATGCGATGGATCGGTAGCATTACCCCAAATGTGGATGGTGTGGCAAGGACCATGGTGATGAGACCGGTGAATGAAACAACCCAACCCGATGTGATACGGAGGAAAAGTGTCATGTTCAAGAGTGACTTGCTACCATTAAATTTTGATGTTCTCCCAATTTTTCCCCAGTCATTTCTGACCAGTACCTCTTTATTTTTGTCAAGCTTGAGGAGGATAACATATGCTTGTTCTATAACCTACCCTTCGGGCAAGCCCATCGCTATGATTTAACGAGCCTAGCGATAGGGAAACTCGTTCTCATCTAAAGACAAGTTTGTCGCTATTTAATCATTTTAACGAGTCTAACGACAAGGAAAACTCGGTCCTTTTCATTTTTAGAGAGTCTGAAAAGGTACAGAAAGTTAACTCCATAATTCCTTTTTCGTCAGCAAATCCCTTAAGTCCGAAAAAGTATAAAACAATACAGAAGGGATGGTTGTTCGGTACTTTTAACGAGCCGAACCAGACAAGCGCTCGATCCTTTTGTGCAATAATCCCTCAGGTCCAAAAAGATTAAAATTTAGAGGAGGGATAGCGTTCCGGTCATTTAACGAGCTGGAAGGCCAAAACTCGGCAAACTTTTCATATTTTACGAGTCAGTGAAAAGAGCTGAAAGAAGACTCGTCTTTTGAGGAACGAGTGATAAACAGGGATAGCTACAGATTCCAGGTACAGGTTGGAATTTTCCAATCACGGCAGTGTTACAAGGATGGCTAGGTGAAATCACTCTTCGCAGCTATTTCTCAAAAGAGGTAAACACACAAATGGAAGTGAATGATCGGCCAAATGAACAGTGGAGGTGATGGATGAAAACACGATCAAGGTTCTTATGGCTGATGAATTTACGATCTCAAAAGGTTATTTACCGGTTCATTTTTTCCATGAGCTTGAACTCTGAGGGAAACTTTTGCTCACACTTTTCTATTTTTTAACGAGCATAAATTCAGTCCTAAAACTGCTCGGATTTGCGTTTATTTTTTAACGAGCATGAACTATATGCTAAAACTGCTCGATATACCAGTCATATGAAGAACGCCTCTCGTAAGGACCAATTTTTATAGAGCTTATGCCTTACCACAGCTGTGCTCACTTTTGACAAATTTTACTTTTGCCCCACAGGCTTTCTTTCATGCAAGTTTGGAAACGGCTAATCTTAAAATCAGATAAATAACCGCCCCTAGCTTGCACTCCAGAAAGTTTGCATGCCCCCAGGTATAGGATAGAATTTCGAGGCTGCCCCTCCTCTCCCCTACTTCCGCTTTTCTTTGGGTGTTCACATTTATTTGTCATCTTGCTAATCTAATGCTAACGATACTTGTCTTCTCGTTATTTTAAGGGGTCTTACGCAGTACTCAGGCTTCCCATCGGCCCACTTTTAACAAACAGCTATTTGTGACAATAGAATAACACTACTCAAAGATAAAACATTGGTATTATTGAGGGAGGCTTGCCTCTTTCTTATTATTCCAAAGACGGTTCGATTTGCTGCCGCAGATCAATCTCTTTCTTCGGCGGTGCCTATCATTGGGTTGTCCTAAGATGGTTACCCTCTGTCACAACAATACGGTCTCCTTCTTAGTAGACTGCCCCTGCTTATCCTTCAAAACATATGTTTCGATGGGCGAGGCTTGAATTTAAAGATGGTGACTACTTGTTGTAATAAGGGAATTCCTACTTGGGCATTGCCCACTTTTTTAGACAAAGGTGAATGATTCCCAAACACATAACTTTTACAGAAGATCATTATTCCAGAACAACCCCACTTCCTACGGACGGGGTACGGACTAGTCATGTTCTCCTGCGGAAATTCTGTCTTATACCCGGAGTTTCTTCTGCCCGAAGCAGACCAGGGTGCATGCCCGCTGGGTCCTAGTCTTTCTTTCCAAATCACTCGCGCTCATCGGGAAGGAGGACCGGGGGCGGAGGCGAATCTTGAGTGAACAGACCATTTAGGATTGGTATTTGACTATTTGCGATGCGAGATCTCGGAAATGAAAGTTGGTCTACGAGCTTGACCACCCTTCCTTCATGTGGAAAACACATTACTCTAAAGAGTGAGGAGACTATCGCTCCCATGCAATAAATATAGTCGCGTCCAAGGAGTAGGTTATAATCCAAGGGTCCTTGAACTACCAACACGTTCATCCTGACGGTCTTCCCCTTCAATGTAACAGGTACATCGGGGAGGATCCCTAATGGTCGACTGGTTCCTTTATCAAAACCTGAGAGATTTCTCAACTCAGGTAAAAGCGCCGAGGAACCCAGTGCTTTCCAAGCAACAGAGGAAAGGATACTCACAGACACCCCTTCATCAATGATAGTACCAGCCATAATCATTCTATAGATCTGGACAATGATTCTGAATGGTACACTGGCTGGTAACCGGGGTCTGCCTAGTTGATTCCAATCAAAGGATACAACCAGGTTGCTTGGCGGTGGGACCGAATATACGGCCGGATATGACTCTGATGATGTTCCTTCCTGCGATAAAGGAATGGGCGCATTGCCCTGATGCTCATCGGAGTCGGTGCTGATGAAAAGAACCTGGATGGTGTCATCTTTGTTCTCATCAGTGAGGGTGTCGCATGAAGACAACTCTTCGGCGACGGTGTCATTTGAAGACGGGTCTTCAATGACGGGGTCATTGGACGATAGAACCTCTGAAGGAAGAACCGGGCCAACTGCCGTATCGACCTTTAGACTTTCATCTGGTCTGGATTCGGTAGGTCCATTCTCAATGACCGACACTTCAGCTGACCACTTGAGTGGTTCAACTGGATTTTCAACTATCGAGGGATTAGGCGCGAGTTTTTGATATCCAGGAGGGAGTCGCAACGGTGAAACCGGGCGATCTTCCAAAACTCTCTTTGCCTCATCTAAGAATGGACATTTGTGGAGGGCATGACTGCCTTCACACAATAGACAGGGTGATCTTGGTCCCCTTCTTCGTCCTTCACTCTCGCTAGATGACGGAATGCAATCAACATGACAACCAGAGGTTGATGCTACCGGATTGTGCAACCTTGGGGACCAGTCCCTTAGTATCCGGGGAATACAAGGACAATCACGATGGAAGTGGGTCCCTTTGCAAATGACACATGGCGATTTAGGCCCGGTCGGTGCAGTGTGTGGGTTTTTGTCAGCTTTCTTCTGCTTGCCCCCAGTCGCCTTTGCCATAGGCTCCTTCTGCTTCTTTTCTCTCCTCTTCTTTTCCTTCTTCTCCTTGGGAGGCTGACTTTTGCCGGCTCTACCTTGGGAAGATGAAGGATCAGAGGAAGTATCATAAGAAGTGGAAGGCTGGTGGGTAGTTCTAGATTGTTCTGACTGTTGATTCGACTGCTCAGGATTAGTGGCGATCTGGACTACATTAGTTGAAAAGAGCCATATAGGGAGGCCGATTGTCAATCCTGGAAGTGACAATGTAGCCATATGAGGCACACCAACATCTCCCCAAGAGGAGAAGGGATTTGGACTTCCGCCAAGGTTACTTCCTTGGTTGGTGGGCTCCATACTTTTCAACTGAAAGATCAACGTGGGAATAATAGGTGATTATGTTCCGCTTAAAATAAATTTTATTAACGACGCTTTTAGACACAAACTTGCTTTTTCATGTTTTAAGAGTCGAGAAAAAGCTAAAGATGACTCTAGTCGCCTTCGATGTTTTAACGAGCCCGAAGTGACAAATGCTCGGTTGGACTTTTTCAGTTATAGAGTTTGAAAAAGGCCAAAAGAAACTGCTTTGGAGATCTAGGCAGAGGGTGTGCCAAACCTTTTGCGAAACCACAGAATACGTTTTACGGTACGGTGGTCGATCTTCGTGAATGCTGTGTTCACTGCATCACGATCAGTAGGGCGGCCGACACGGTTTCCTAAGGATAAAGGATAAAAGCCTATAGGGGTCTCCCAATATACGCGACGGTACGCGGGAGCTCAAGTCCGTGTTAGTGCCACCGACTCTCAGGAGGAATCACCCACCTTCGTAGAGATCGACAGTCACTATGTTTAACGACGCCGGAACACGTCTCTACCTAGACCTCTAGATGTTTGCGTTAAATTCCAAAGCGTTGTTATGTAAATTGAGTTTATTTTAATGTTGATCTTTCTTAACAGTTTTCCTTTCAGGTTCGCCACGAGATGTATATATACAACTTCCTATATGCAATCTAAGAATGAGAAGCAAATCTTTTCAATCTTTCAACTTTGAAAACCTTAATCTACTTGAGGGAAAAGAAAGACACAACTTTTTCCACAGATCAAAGAACACACACTAAAATGCACATCTTCCTAAATCGTCAAGCATACAGTCAAATGCAAAATGCACAATGCATGTATTTCTTTTCGTTATCCTTAATGTTGATGCTAGACAGAAAGGAAACTGTTGTATAATTTTGAATCTAATTTCAAGTAGAAATAAACAAGCTTGTCCACAATAAAAAAGACACCTTATGATAGACTTGTTTAAAACACAGGAAATGTATAGATTCAAACCATGAAATGAAAAGCAAACAAACTCAAACAGCCATGAACAGTAATAAAACTAGCTCTTAAGATCACAAAGACACTTTTACAGTTCAGGATCTAAGAGGCCAAAGCTATACTGGTTCGCTTTTCACAATGGGAAACTGTAACTGAAGCAAGAAATACTGAAAGAACATTCACAGTTTCATCACACAACTGAGGTGGAATAATGTCAAGGAGAAGTGGTTTACAGCAAGTACAATGACCAGCAAGCAATCAGCAAAAAATCAGTGAAAACAGGGCCAAGACACAAAGGGAAAGCTGAGTTAGACAATGGCTAACTGGACCAGCGCAGGTTCTAGTCTGCCAGTTTGACTCTCAGCGCAGTTCCCAAAGGGAGCACCTGCGCTGTAATGCAGACTGCCTGTGGACAGCCTGCACTGACTCACGAGAGTTTCGTCTACAAAGAATTCCGGGTCATAAAAAGCTCAAAAATGCACTGTTTTTGCTGAAATAAAAAGCTATAGGTCAATTACAGGCTAAGGGATGATCAAGAGGATGAAGATCTATCACAAAGAGTAAAGAGTCTTTTGTAGATAGGCTCTTCAAATCTTGAATTTGCTCAGCAAATGAGCAAGAGTAGCAGACCCTCTACTTCGCTTTTGATATAGTCAAAAGCTTTTCGATTTGGTACTCTTTTCTTCAAGAAATGAATAGCAAAATACTACAAACACCAACAAGATACTAGGCTCCCCAGCGGAGTCGCCAGTTTGTTGTGGGGAAAAGTATCCGATGCGGATGACCCTATCCCTACTCTAAAGGTGACAGTCTTTAGCAACAACTGAAGGTAAAGCTTTGATGTTTTCCTTTATGAAAGTACAGAGAGAAAGAAGAAATGATTAACCAACCTGGTGTCCTTCGTTTAGTCGATCTTGATCCTCTCTCTTTGTCTCTTGTTCCCAGCTCCTTGCTCTCTTTGCCGGTCCAGCTACACACAGATCCTGCACAAAACAAGAGAGGAAACTACAAGATACATGTACTCATAACTGATGCATGGATTAGAGTGAATCAAATATACATGTAAATACAATACATCAATGCAATACAAGTATATAGGAGAACATGCAAAACTTTATTGATAGAAGTAACAGGGTTCTGAGAAGGTTACAACCAATGATGGCTCCAATCCAGCAGCACCTCCCCAGCAGCAAGAACTCTCCTCTTCACCTCTAGTAAAACAATCACCCAATAGCTCTAACTGTAATCCAACAGCACCTCCTTGCTTTACACAAAATTCCAGCCTCCTTAGACCTCATAGAAGAGCTCTATATATAGGAGAGAAGAAGAGAGGATGAGTCACCTTGAGGCTAGCATAGAGCTGACTAGTGTCCTCTCCCTCTTCAGTTAATCTTCAGTTCTTGAGTCCACTTGGAGATCCTTGGTTACACATGGTGATCAAGTACCTCTTACTCATCACAAGGTGAATCTGATGAAGCAAGTGTCAGTTTGGAAGCTTCCTGGGCAGTTGACACCTTGCAGGATGACTGTGCCACTTGGCCAATCTCGCCCAGCGTAGGTAGCCTTCATTACTTTTGACTTCCAGCGCAGGTACAGAGTGGGACAGTTGCATTACAGCGCAGAAGCTCAGTTAAGCAGCTGACATGATCCAAAATAAGCCTGTTTTGAAGTGTTTTCAGGTGGAGAACTGATTGGAAGTGCTGTTGTTTGATGACCTTGTTCTTTTAGGGGTAAGAACAACATGTTTAGGGACTGAGGATCCCTGTGATTATTGACATTTCATGCTCCATGATGCGAGGCACAAAAATGTCTATAACACTTAGGTTTTGTAATCACTAGTGGTAGACTCCTTCAGTATCGACTATGAGAATATATCAATGTCTCCTAATTGGTAGATTCTTTCGAGTGCTGGACTTCAACATATTTATTCACACTGGTTAGGTTGGACTGGGCTACCATGACACTAATTATCATTATTGGTGAGTCATCTCACATTTGTTAATGGTATACATCAATGACTGGTAATCAAACGATTTCTCACATGGTTGACTTCAACTCATTTATTACCAGTGTACAAATGTACCATCTGTGGTTGGTGAAGACCTCATGTTGTTTCAACATTTTTTTTCACTTGATAGCTTCTTCAGTTTTCTTGCAGTGACACCTTCCACCCTTATATGTTGTAGGCCTTGACATCAATATCCTATATTATGGCACCAGAGTTTAGTCATAACCATTGTTCCAACTATATCTCTTGGTACTTTCGTGAGGATCAGTTATACATCATCATTGGTCAGACAATTTTCTTGCATCATCAATCAAATATTCTTCTATCTATGATATTGATACATACCTCTGCCTTTTCCTGTTGTGGCTATGATCTGATGATCCATTATGTATTCTACACCTCCTTCTATTCACTTATGTATACATTTTGGATCCACTTTATACTTGATCAACAGACATTCTTTATTACATTTCAGCATGGGTACGCCTGCCTCAAACATGAATTTTAATTTTGACTCCTCCCATGCGTATTTGATGACGTTGAACTTGGTGATCTCCTAACACATTTCCAGATGACTCATCTCTCTATACTTAATATATTTCATCCATCATGTACCCCTTCTTACCTCATATATTAGGGGGCATCTTTTATAACATCATTTAGCACTACTATAGACTTAATGATCTTGTATGGCCTTGAGCAACCTTTTCCCATGCAAACTTGATATTATATTAAAAAAAAATATTCTGAATTCCATATGTGACTCTTCCCATAAAAAATCACATACATATGAGGGTTCTATAGCTACATAACACTATATTGTTGGAAAAAGTAACCATTTTCAATCTTCAATAATGTACTTAAGTCATTATGTAATGTACTTGACAAAAGGAATAAATAAAATAGTTTTTATTGTTATTGTTGTGACTTATTAACGCATGGGTTTCATCCTTGGGTAAGCATAGTTTAGGTCAAACTCCCCATTGAGTACTTCTAGTAGTTATTCTAGATCTATAGAATTATTGTACATTTAAAGAGACCCTTATTAGGATTTTCAATCATGTAAAAAGGTTACGTATTGAGTTAAATATGAATTATTTAAGCTCCACACCATGTTGGCCTCAGAGAAGATCAAGCCAGCCTAAGGACCCATTCGACCCCATAAGAAGCCTATAAAACAAAGGACATCAAATTCATTTGGAGCATAACTTCTCATTCTCTCTCTAATGGGTAGAAGTGAAAAAATTTGTTTGCTAGGGAGAAGTATGAAGTAGGAAGCTGGGAAAGCTTGTTGTTGGGAAGAAGAAGTGAAAGCGAGTTTGGGGGAGTCTAAGGAGTCAAGAAAAATCGAAATTTTGGTGGTGTTATCTCTCTATTTCATTCTCTAGAATGGGAGAATGAAGTCTTCCATGTTGGACTGTTGTTGGAAGTTGTTAGCTGCTACAAGTTGCTACATAGTTGAAGTTGTTGGGAAGAGGTCAATATTCTGGAGGTTGACTTGGTGTGGAGGAAAGGTTTGGTTTTGGTATAGGTTGAAGAGTATCAAAGAATACTATTTAAAGGAATAATTACTTGCACTGGGTTTTCCCCTCGAGGAGGGTTTTTCCTTGGCATGTGCCGACAGCTTGTGTCCATTGTTTTATGTGTTGCTGCATTTTGTAATTTCTTGATGAGCTAAACAAATAAGACATAAAGAGTAATAATAATAAGAAACATCACAAGTAATTATCAAGATTGAGAAAATATTTTCTTCCTTTCAGATTTTCCAACATCGTATGAGAGCTTTGGTGAAGAAAGAAGAAAACAGTAGATCCATTTATATGCACTATCTCAGGAAAGAAGTCTATTACATTGAAGGAGAATGTCTAACTCAATCAAAGGTGAGAAAAAACTTGAAGGAGAATCTAACTTTAGATATTGGAACAAGAGGATTGACCTAATCCCCGAGAAGAAAAAGGTGGTAGAAATTGTTAAAGAAAATGTAAGGAAGCCTACAGAAGAAGCCAATGATGTCGATAAAGTAAAATTCAGGGATCTATAAATGGTGGCTATGACTGTAATGGTAGAAGGGATAAAGGAAAATCTTGTCCCATTGACAGCTAACATCAATCATGGTCACGATATATATGAAGCCTTGTTGAATCTATTCACTATTAAGAACGTTGGTCAAGTAGCAACTTTGAAGAACGAGTCGGGGAATACGAAGATGACAAAAGAAGTTATTATCGAAACCTTCTTTGTGAATATAACTAGACTTAGGGTTGATCTCTTGGCCATTGATGAGATTGTTCCAGAAAACTATAAGTATCTCATGCCTTTTATGTTTTGGGTTCATGTATTCATTTAGTTTTGATTATCTTAAATACTAATAATTATTCTCCCTCTATTGTCTTGGTTAGGGAAAACATGCACAAGAAGAAGGATCTCTCAAGACAAGGTTAGTTAAGAAACAAAGGTATGCTTTGAATACATTGATTGAAAGGGTTATTCATTTAATAATATATTACTAGCATTGTTATGACTAGCTGTATTGAATCCTACTGATTCTTGTTTTAGTGATTCATCTCTTGATAAATCTACCCACCCCACTCTTATCTATTTTGGTAGAACCCTAGAAAAGTTCTGAAAAAACCTAACCCAAGGGTATGATGTTGTGAACGCCTAAAACCCTAAACTAATTAGGGATATTGTGAAATTATAGTTGAAGTAATTATTAATGATTTCATATTTTGGATTTTGGTATGATCGGGAAATCCTAACTTGTTAAGATGGAATGATAAGATCTAAAATCTCGAAACCTTTGAAGTTTTGGTAATATAAGGTTTCCTATGTTTCCACATTGGAACCCTAGCTCATTAGGGTTTTGTGGAATGTGTGTTCTACATTGGAACCCTGTTTTATTAGGGTTTGGTGGAATGTGTGAGAAATACCCTTATATTGTCTTAGAATTTATTTACTTGGTATGTGTGTGTTGTCTGGTCAAACCCTGGTATAATCAATATGCTTGTGTGTCTAACTATTATTGATATTTATGAAATTGGGCTTGACTATCTCATGATATGAAGTGTATTTGAATGGTGATGAAATCTAGGCATATAGAGATACATACTTTTGGTTGAATACCTAGCTTGGTCTAGGTTAGATGTATTAATGTTATTGGACATATGATATGCTTATGTATGGTTATGAATTCCTAGATATGTGTGTCGACCTAGTCTTTGATGGTCATGAGTCTTAGGATTTAATGATTTCCTTGTTTGAGATCCTAGGATGTTGATCTTTGGAAATCTAGGGTGTTGTAGCTAAACCCTATAAAAGCTTAAAGTTTTTTAGTGTGTGTGATATAACAATCTGAAATTTATTAGATGATTGTTGAAAAAATGAAAATCTAGGGTTTGGCAGTTAAACACTAGTAGTGACATTATCTAGTGTGTATTATAACCATATGAGATTTATGCATATAACGATTGTTGAGATTGGAAATCTAAGGTTTTGGAATTAAAACTTAGTCAAAGTAAAATCTTTGGAATATGATGATTTGAGATTTGTATAAGATTCTTGAATTTTTGAAGAAGGAATTCTATGGTTTTCGAGTCGAACCTTAGTCAAAGTAGAAATATCTGATGAATGTTGACTATATGATAATTTGAGATTTGTGACAAAATTGTTAAAATTTGAATTTTCGGTTGAGTATGATGATTGGTAAAAAAATATAGTGTTTTCAATTAACCTTGGTGATTGGTCATGTTGGTGACTAATTCATGGTTGATTGAAAATCTAGGGGTTTGGAACTAACCCTAGTGGATTCTAGTCAGGTTTATGACTAAGTTGTGATTGAATTTGATTGATTCTTTTGCATGAAATATAGGATTTGTATGAATCCTTAGTGAGAAGTCTAACACATGTATTTTGGAAGGTTGTTAGATTATTTGTATATCCATATTTGTTTGCATGGTTTCTACGGTTTGCTATATGTAGTAGTAAGGGATGTCATACGTTTAGAAGGCATATTAAAACATTAGAGGGAATAAGTGTTGTTATGAAGTAGTCTAAGGTGTATGACAAAGTCGCTAACAAGATGTTGAAGAGTATATGTCTCTTGTCTATAATTAATTCGAGGTATCTAATATGAATAAATTTGAAATGCTTCCATGTTTTTGATATGGATAACATCATGCTTCTATAGTTTTCGTTGTACTTGCTATCTAAGTTGTGAAGATACACAATCTTCAACTTAGTGAAGATGCTCGATGTGACAAGCAATATGTGTAGGTACACAATCTTCAACTTGGTCAAGATGCTCAATGTGGCAAACAAATTTTGGAGGTACACAATCTTCAACTTGGCAAAGGTGCTAGATGTGACAAGCAAGTTGTGTTGGTAGAAAATATTGAACTTGGTGAAGATGCTCAATGTGACAAGCATGGTGAGGTTGATGATACCTTTGACGAAATGGTTGGAAGCCACGAAAATATTCTCCTATGTCGAAAAGGAAGAAGTCAATATCCTGGAGGAAGCATGAATATAAGATATCTCCATAAGATTAAAAGGGAGTTCAGATACAGAGGTGCTTCCTAATTAAGAGGGAGTGTTAGATATGGTTCTCTTCTTCATTTTTCATGCACTAGACCAGGATTAATGACTGCAAGTTTGGGTGAATTACATGAACAAGAAAAGGAAATTATAGAATGCATTTTGAAGTGATGTTGAAAGAAGGAAAGAAGGATCCGACTTAAGAATATGTTGTTGCATATGAAGTAGGAAGAAAAATGTTGATTGAATAAACTTCTGCCAAAGATTCAATTAATAGTCCTATTATGGAAAGTTGAGAAGCAACATATGTTGCCTGGAAGAACCTGGAGGTTTGAATTTCATTATGTACATATGAAATTATATTATTTATTGGGGTTTTGTTTTCATAGGTGAATCTCCCGGAGAATTTGATAACATGCCGATTACAAATCAATTTGATTGGGAGAGATTGGAAATTATTGATCTGTTTGATCAAGGGCTATTGAGGCTCCACGAGTGAAGCATTGTCTAGGCAGACATATGGCTAACACTTTGTGTTGATGTCTGTATCCCAAAGTTGGAAAGGTGGCATTGGTCATTGAGCTCTGACACGCTCCTCGATTTTGCATTGATGGTTGGTAAATAAGCCTGATGGTACCTAGAGGGCCTTAAAACTTGAGTCCATCTTAGTCACACCTGCATAGATTTCCTTGGTCAGGAATATCGTCCATGGCATTGCGGTGCCTATATTGTTGAGTGACTGGTTCGATAGATTACCCTGGTTAGGAATCTACTCCATGGCATTGCGATGCCTAAAGGTTCTTCATGGTTCATATGCTTTGATATCATCCATTGCATATGTACATTATGAATAGCTCCCTAGTTAAGAGGGAGTTTCAGAACAACGTAACTATGTTTGGTCTTCAATAATGTACTTGAGTCATTATGTAATGTACTTGACAAAAAGAATAAAGAAAATAATTTTTATTATTATTTTTGTGACTTACTAAATCATGGGTTTCATGCTTGTGTAATCATGTTTTAAGTCAAGCTCCCCATTGAGGAATTCTAGGATCTATTTGGGTCTACGTAATTATTGTACATTTAAAGAGACCCTTCTTGGGCTTTTGAATCATGTAAAAAGGTTAAGTATTGAGTCAAATATGAAATATGTAACATCCACACCATGCTGAACTAAGAGAATATCAAGTCGGCCTAAGGACCCATTCAAACCCACAAGAATCCTATTAAAGGAATTACATTGAATTCATTTGGAGCATCACTTCTCATTCTCTCTCTATTGGGAAGAAGTCTGAAAATTTGTTTGCTGTGCAGAAGTGTGAAATAAGAACTTGGGAAAGTTTTTTTCCAGGAAGCTGAAGTGAATGTGAGTTTGGGGGAGTACAAGGAATCAAGAAAAATCAATTTTTTTGTGGTGTTCTCTCTATGTTTCATTCTCTAGATTGGGAGAACGAATAATTACAAGTTGGACTATTGTTCGAAGCTATTAGCTGCTGCAAGTTGCTACATAATAGAAGTTGCTGGGAAGAGGTCAATCTTCTGGAGGATGACTTGGTGTGGAGGGAAGGTATGGTATTGGTCTAGGGTGAATATTCTCAAAGAATACTATTAAAAGGAAGAATTACCTTGACTGGGTTTTCTACTCGAGTGTGGTTTTTCCCTAGCATTTGCCCACATCTTCTGTCCATTATTTTATGTGCTGCTTCTTTGGGTAATTCCTTGTTGAACTAAAGAAATTAGATATAAAGAATAATAATAATAACAATAATAAACATCACAATTAATTATCAATATTGAAAAAATATTTATTTCCTTTTTTATTTTACAACACATATACCTTTTAAAATATGAAAAAATGAAATAATAGGCTATTTTTTAGGCGGGGTTCACTAGTTTTACCGAGAGCCCACCTATAGGAGCCCGTAGAAAAATTGAATTAACTAATTTTCGGTGTTATATATACACCCCTTGGGTAGGCCTAAATGACATAAGATGGTTATCGACATTATACCCATTTTCTCCCAAATCAAGTTTGATTTTCCCGTGCTTCTTGTACTCCGAGTCTCTATGGAAACCTTGGTTTCCTTTGCAGAGATGTTCATAATATTTATAGCATATCCTTGCATTTTTTAGATAGGTTGACTTGTCGGCTTGGACTGGACAGATGTAGAGGAAGGCTTCATTAGTTCTTTGCCTTGGATCAAGTTGTATATTTCCTGTACCTATCAATGTTAATCAATAAAGAAGCTCATGTCTTGTTCCTGATATGTTCTTGTCTCATGAATATAAATTTGTATGTTTGTATATGATGGTCTAACATATATTTTATGTATTCACATTCAATTATCTATCATGTATATTCTTCTCTAAATTGTCTTGAAGTATTGCTCGATTATGGAGGAAATAGAGGGTTTGGACCGTACAGGGACATCATCAAACGTAGGACCTCTGAGCAGGTTTCCAAGTCCACATTTAGTAATTTGCATGTTTGGCATGCTTTCTAGAATGATCTTTGTTGATTATCTTGTTATTATCTTATGAGGTTTCCAACCCTTACCTTAGGGAACTTTTCTTGCCAATATTTTCTAAGGGAGATGATGTATCAAGGTCATCTATTTGACATACCTTCCTTTTTGGTTGAGTCTATCAAATTCTAGCTACACGACTTTCCTGCCACCCTTTTTTTCAAATATTACTCCATAATGTTTTGTTTGTTCCTATATACCCATGTAGATGAATTTGAATGTCTGGGTCTCAGTTTAATGTCTTCAAACAAGCAGAGAAAGTCTATCCTTGATTGGGATGTTGTTGTCAGGAAGAAACCCAACAATGAGGGCTACTCTCAATTCATATCCTCTTATATAGATATTGCATATAAAATCATTTATAATGTCTCCCCACCAGGAATCCTGTCTCAGTAAAAAGAGATCCTCCAACTAAGCAAGGACACTAGGGTGGGTGATTGGTTTTTTTTTTAGAATTGCATTGAAATTAGTGTTTATGGGTGTGAGCTTACCCCTTATCATCTACCTGTGTTCATGCCGATGGGAATATTTTCCCTGTAGTTTATCAAATAGTGCCTACATGTGGATCAAATCCACTTTGTCACTGCTAAAAGGGTTATATGTTAAAATTAGGCAAGCCCATATGACCTTTCATTATCAATACTCAGTAGGCCCTTTAGCCAACTGAGAATCTATTGAAAGAAATGACTTTTGAAATTGGGGATATTTGGCATTATGACCCTAATGGTTTCATTGCAAAGAAAAAAAAATGTTAATGCTTCAAATTACGATCATGAATATAGGACAACAATTGGGTGGAAAGCTAACTTTGATTCCTAGCCTATTAACACAAAAATGAATATTGAACCTCCCAACAACAAAGGAAAAGAAACAGAAAATGAGTGTGGATGAGATAGCATATGTCGAAATGGAAGGCTTTCACACCAGCAAAAGGGCCAAAACCCAAGAATCAATGGAGGAGGATATTGAAACCAATTTGATGGATATAAATCCATACGATCTAGTCTTCTAAGTGACCTTAGAAGACACACTACAAGCTTATGCTTCCTCATATAAAGAGGTATCCCTTATGATTTCTGTAGGTTTTTCAACAATGAAAGAATCCATTTGGCCTATAGGAAAGGCAATAGAGGAGAGCAACAAGAAGGTTAATAAATAGATGCAACCACACTTGGCACCACATTCAATCCCTTACTAGACTAGACTCCTGACTACCATGGACCTGGAGAGGAGCCAAATGAATTTTTCACTGCACCATCCCTCAACACAATCCCTCCCATCGAGCTCATAGTTTATGTCTTTGGATGTATCCATCGACCTAAAAAGTGTCCGTCTGCCTAACAAGATCCATTTTCATTGGAAGGTAGGGGAAATGTTGTACAATGAACTAATCCAGAATGTTGTTACCATTAGAAAAGATGAAAAGTTCTTGGAGAATATTTCAACAAAGCTAAAACAAGAGAGATCTAACACTAGATCCCTACATATTGAAAATGAGAACTTCAAGGAACTAATTGTGAAGCTGCGAGTGAATAAAAAACAAAAAGATACCTTAGAAAAAAAAGCTACCTTAGAAACTCTTATCCAGAGTTCATAGGCTGAGATCCAAGAACTGAGGCATAAGATGAACATGTACACAAGTGAAATTGTGGAGTTCAAATAACTAGCATAGGTGGAGGAGGAAAAAGGGATCCTAACAGTGAACCAACAGAAAATTGACTCCCACATTTATGTAGTGCTCGTGCAAGAGAATCCTCAAAATCCATTTAAGAAGCTCACTAAAAATATCACTGAGATGAAACTCTTTGAAGGAGAAATAAATAAGGTACAACTAGATTTAGATAATGCCAAGCATGCCCTTGCATAAGAGGAGAAACCACTGGAGACTACCAAGACAAATGTAGAAATGATCATCAAATGTCTACATGTAGGAAAACAAGAAATTACTCAACTAAAAGGAAGACTCAACAGAAACATGTCTCTCCTCCAACATAAAAAGATATCAAAACCATAAAATTGTACATAATACTTGTACAATCCAAAAGACGCCCAAAGTCATGTAAGTGAATACAAAAATGCATATTTTCTAGCTAAAGACATTATGAAGATCAAAAAATTTAATGTCTCCTAAGGTCAAAAGTATATGGAATTAAAAAATTGATGTCTCCATAGATTATTGTTTGATAGCCATGTGACACACGAAATTTTCTTTGAAAGTACTGCAGAGAAGGAATGGCCAACTCAACAATTTGGAACCATTCCCACACTTGGAAGATGATTCCATGATAGGATTTTAGTCATGGAAAGCCAAATTTGAGTCGTCCTAAAGATATGTAGCATTTGATGGAATCATCTTGTCCTACACATAAGTCATTATCATTCGTTAACTAAGAGAGGGAAGATGGATTCAAAAACTTCTTTATAAACAGGCCATGGAAGAACCAAAACATGAGACAATGTTATGTTAGCCAAATTTCTATAAGAGAAAACCTTCATTTCACTGTTGAAGCAAAAGAAGTAGAGAAATATTGTGTTGGTAGAATTTCTTCTTAGCAATCCATCACTATAATGTGGATATGATTTCACCATTCAAAGAGCCTGGATACTTCTTGGATAGAGAGGAGAATGTTGTAAAGAGACTGAAGAAAATAACCTCCTTAATGTGGATTTTTAAGCACCATTACTCAAATAATTCTCTTCAAGTGTTTAGTATTCTACTACATGTATTTATATTGTACCACCAACAATAAATAAAGGGAGCCATTTTCCATAATTATGTTGACTTGTTTCCTTCATTAAGAATTGTTTGTGTCTTTATCTCTTTTTTTTGGTTTATGTTTATGTATGTATTGTTTCCACCATTTTCAATAATTTGTTTCTTCATGTTTGTCAATTGACAAAAACCAAATTTCTTGTTTTCCTTTGCAAGAAACAACCTACTGCTAAGAAGTTGACTTTTGGTACACCATTGCCATGAAAACACTACAACAAGATTGACAAATCCACTAGTTTCTTTTCTTTAATGTAAACAATTGTGTTTGGATGACCTTCTCTTTGCATAACCAACTTACAAGGCATTCAACATCTCTCTGGAATTTTTGCAGGACCTTTTGGACCTGTTGTTCACCGATATGCTTGTTAGTTCATAGTTTATTTTCGAATGTGCATATTTTTCTCAGATAGGGGTGCAACTGCATTTTCATTACCTGCCTGATGTGGTTTCCAGAAAGCTAAAAGTCCCTTGTAATTTCACTTTTTTCAGGTGATTGGCACCCTTTAGTGAATTTCCTTCAGCTCTGCAATTTTATTTTTTTTCCAACCAATTTAGATTACTTAATTTCTCTACTAATCATATTCAGTTGGGTAATTATATTATCCTTATTTTTCAAATTCTCACATAGCTTAATTAGGGGGAAAAGTAAGTGGCCAAATTCCACAAATATTTTTCAATATATTTTTCTAGTTTTTGTAAATAACATAGTTTAATTAGTAAAGGACTATGTGGCATATCATCCACAAATATGGTTACTAACCAGAGAATTTTTTCATTTCATCATTTTTGGGAGTAGGGCCAAGTGCCATTATACAAAGCAAGTAATATTTTCTTCCCTTGCATCTTTTAGGTGAACCTGAGGTAGCATATGAAAGCCTTCTTAACACACTTGGGTTTTCCATCTCCCTTTAGTCAAACATAGTGTAATAGGAGAAAAAGTAAGAGGCCCATTATACACACATCATTTCCTTTTAATGCAAGGAAGAATTGAAATCTAGTTTAATTACTAGGATATTGTAACGGATAACCAAATATCCACACCTTATCACACTTTTCATGCTCACTTGATCACTTTCACACAATTACACATCAGACACTAAGCTTCTATAAACTCTATATTAGAAGGATCAAAATGTCCAAATATTTTGATACTTAGTTTATTTTAAGCTTACATCTCACATGCTAAATAATTTAAGTAATATTGTTAAAAGAAACCATAACTTGAACCAACTAAATTCCCCACAGGGGCCACCAAGGAATTTATAGTTTAGGTTAGGACCATGGAGGGTAGGGATGCCATAAACTGCCATGGTCATGTTACACCATTGAGACATAGTAGTTGAATTTTTAGGGAGCTTAAGATCCTTCAATAATCCCATGGAAAAGAATACTTGAGCATGGAAGAGACCTGATTCAGAGGGGGTTCAGCTTAGGTCCATTGCGTGTGGTACTAATTGGGGCTACCTAACCTGTCTAGTGCTCAGTACTAGTAATTGACTACAAGGAATCTAAAAAAATTGAATTATCACATGGGACAAAGGTAATTTAGTTGCCAAAATCCATGAAATCCATCCATAAAGGTGGAGGTGTAGGAAACACCAAATCCTCATCCGTTATCTTGGTCTATTCTTCAGCTGCTAGAAGGAATCACTATTTCTTTCAAGATGTTGCCCCAGTACCCATCATAAGATATGTTCGCAAGGCCTAATTACTTTGAGAGAGGCAAGGATGAATAGGTCTTCATAACATCTTTTATCATATGCCGAAATGAATGAAAATCATTTTTGTGTGATTAACCAAATATTCTAAAGTTAAAGGGAAAGTAATCATTTTATTTTTAGTTTGTTTTAGGAATGAGATATATTTTCCTTTAAAATCATCTCCTTCCCTCAATCACACAAATTAGCACAAAATCTACTTGACACCATAGGGGACCCCATGACTCCCCATAGACCTATACATTTTCTAAATCTCCCTCCATTACCAGGAGGAGTGTCAGGTCTCTCGCCACTTAGGCATATAAGACACAATACAGCTACCATTATAGGATATTCCTTTATCAGTGGAACTTTTGTTGGAACTCCCCCTCATCAAATCACCACATTCACTACCCGCCAACGGATTCCCTATAATTCCCCTCCCAGGAGTCCATGTGGTGTTCACCAGGGTAACCATCCTCATCAGGGAACCACCATTCATATAGTTGTCCAAAATCATTTCGCAATGGCAAAAAACTCGCAAGTCCCATTTTTATCTTCTTTAAACCTTCCTGAATTAAGGAAGCTAACCAATGACCCAATTGCGCATGACAAAAGTTGGCCAGCCATCCCCACCAATATTTCTTTAGATATTCTGAAATTTAGAAGGGAAGTAGGGAGAAGACCCAAGAAAACATGTCATGACTTTTCACTTATGGTGTTCATCTAATAGTATCATAAATGATACTATTCAATTACGACTATTTCAACAAACCCTTACTAGGCCAATAATGAAATGGCCTATTGACCGACCTTCTGCGTCACATGGAAGGTGTAGTTCCCTAGCTAGACCATTCCTCACATTCTTCCAACTCTCGGTATGTCATAACTCAGGCCTAGAAATCCTCACTCACTTCTAACAAACACCTTCTACACACATATCGAATCATATTCATGGGTGGCAGAAACAAAGTATCTTCTGTAAACCACAATTTAAAGACAAAGTTCTCCTCGACCTATTTTTGATATCTCTCATATCAGAAATCTCGAAAGAAGTGGAAAATTCATCCCCATTTGAATGAGAAAGAGGCCTTTAGAAAAGCTTAACAATTAGAGGTTATATACACCCAGTCTAGATATCTCTACCATGTTCTTCAAGATGCCCATTGCTTACAGACTTATAAAGAGACACCAGGTGCATCAAATGTTGCTCATGGATTGATTGTTATCATAGCCCAAAATCAACATGACAAATATTTCAAGTACCCTCAATACAATTACAGTGGCCAAGTATTTGGTGCCACAACACCACAACACCACCCATCATATTACCCTAGAAAACTTATGCCTATGTAGGTTAATGAGTACGAACCCATGCAGGGTGGCCAATATCTGCTCATGCAAGGTGGCCCATACCACCCTAGGAATGTGCAACCAATTCCTCCTTCCTAGAAGTCATACACTAGTCAGGGATAAGGGAACCAATATTTCTCTTTCCCCACACTTCAATAGAATAACCCGCCAACAAATGTTAATGCAGGGGTTAATCTAGGGAATCCTTTTCTCTCCTAACAACAACAATCATATGAACAATTGAACTCTGTTAACTCAACTAATTTTTCTAAGAAAAAACCAAAGAGAAAGCCAAAAGGAGAGCCTCAATAAGGGGGAAATCAACAACAACCTCCAAGGGCACCAACTGGGGGAAACGTCAAACATAATGAAAATTAGGGACCGAACAATAACAATCCACAAATGAAAAACAAAAATACAAGTCTACGGACTAACCACACTTGTGCCATTTGTGGTTATTATGGTCATTACACCTATCACTATCCTCAACTTCCTTAGTTAAAAACAAGGAAAGATAGTGGGGGCAAGGGGGAAAAACCAACAAACTACGGTGATGCAGGATCCCTTCCCCCACTAGGGAGTGGAAAATACCTAGCATAAACACTCCCAAAACACTTGTGGAGGAAGTTACCAAAGTGCCTCAACATTTACATGGCAGGGGAAGATGTTCTCCTATAGACACAAAACCGAGAGTACAAAACTCCACCAGAAACCAACCCTTCCTCCTCAACTACTGCAACACCTGCAACACCATTAACAATCCCTCGATATGCTATGGAACCCATTATAAATATGGTTAAATGTCCTTTATGGAAAATTCAACATAACTCAAAGGTTTCTCACAGCTATAGAATAGTTGATAACTTAGCCCAAACGCCTTCAGCCCTGTCAACATTGAAAGTTTTGCAAACATTCCCAACCCAATGGAGAGACTTAAGTTTTGTATTAGGAATAATCAATCATCTGATTCTCATCTAATGGTATTTGAGTTGGATAAATCTACCCCATGTCTACCATCAACCGTCATTTTTCAAATCCCTATATCAGTGCAGATTATCACCATCCATTGTTGCATAGTCAACGAAGGGGCATCCACATGTATAATGTCCCAATCAATTTGGAAAAAGCTCAGATCCCACAAACTGAAACCTTCTGACATCACTCTCAGAGCGTATGATGAGAACCTTTCAGTTCATGTAGGCGTATACAAGGGCGTTGCAGTAGAATTGGCCAGAAAATTATGTTGATAGACATCGAAGCATTGGACGCACAATTGAATTACAATATCCTATTGGACTGAAGTTATATGTATGAAATGTTAGCAATAGCATCATCTGTATTCAGGGTAATGATGTTCCCCCATGATGGGAAAATGATTACAATAAAACAACTCACATATTCTAAGGAGAAGAAATTAACATTACATGATTGTGTGTTATCTTTCGTCGAATCTTATCCCAAATTGGTAACCACTTATGTTGAATTCAGCCCCAGCTAATTTAAGCCATCCACATTCCTTGGGACATTCCCAGGAGACCACGTATGATAGAGAATATTTCTCCAGCCACAAGAGCATTAGTGTGCATGATGTGTTCATTAAACACCCGTAAATATCAAGAATGGGTTTTAGATACCAACAACAATGTTTTTCTTGATCTTGCTTTTTTACCATATGTTATCACCCAAACACCCTTCTTATTCCCCCCACCTGGTTTTGTCTCACATTAAGTCATTGCAACACTCACGTTGCCTACTATGCCTCTGGAGATACCGGTCTTGTATTTTGCCCCTCAGGCCATGTCGAAAATATCAGGTATCAGCTTGAAATGCATCATTACTATACCTTATTAAGGTAAACCACCACAACAAGAAACACCTGTATGGATGCTAGATGGTACCAAAAAAAATGATAAGAAAAAAGGTAAGAAGGTGGAGGCTTCAAACACTCCCTCTTGTAGGGTACATCAACCCTCTACTTTGGGTGAAGTAGTTTGGCACCCCACCAATATGTGCACTTAGATGAACTCAAAGATCTTCTGCATGCCCTAAAAGCACCATTGAACCCTCCTTTCCTTGCTTGAGAAGAGAACATGCCCTCTCACTATAAGGCATTGTGCACCAACCATGCTTGCACCATATGCATTGTTACACAAAAATATCGTCACCATGATTATTTGCAGTCAGTATGGGTCTATCATCACCTGTACTGTCCTCCTAAGCAAGTCTCAGACCTCAGCTCTTCAAATCAAGCTTTGGAAATGAGAGAAAGACATTAAAAATCAATGTAACTCTGGTTCTGCACTTTCTCTCATGGTCACCTGCGGTCCCGCACCTTATGTGTACAAAAGCTGCATACCTGCCCGCTCTGTCCCTAACGGTGTAGGTGCGGACCCCTGTGAAAGTCAAAAGGTGCAAGTTTTATCTTAAAAAACTCACTTTGGGTTAATTCTAGAGTTTTCTAGAAGGAATTTTGACGTGGATTGTTCGCTCTGAGGTGGTTCATGCATCCCAAAAGAGAAGGAGCTAATCCCTTGATGAGAGGAGCTATCCCTTTGAAGGAGGGCTTTATCCCTTTGAAGGAGGACCTAGTAACCTCCCTCCATTGTACTATAAATATAGGCATTGGGCTGGTTGCTGGGGAGGTTAGAAGCTGAACATTTTGGAGGGTAAATGCTGGTGAAATCAAGACTTCCTAGTTAAGCCTAAAGAGGAGAGATCACATACCTTTTTGGTTTCATTGGGGAGTGAGTGAAACTTGTCAAAGTAGAGGAGACTTCTTGCTGGACCCTGGGAGGAGCTTGTACAGCGTCAAGGCAAAGGTTGTAAAGTTCTTCTTCTTTTGAATTAATACAATCAAACTCATTTTTCTCAACAAGTATCTTATGTTATTTGTTTCATGGACTCCTTGACTTTCTTGTTAAATATATTTTATGCAATTGGCTTTTCAGGTGCTATTTAATTTGTTTGCCTTGTTTGTGTTTGCAGATTCGTGAAAAGGAGCTCATTTGGATCAAAGGAGCGAGGGCATCCACAAGCTTGCGTTGGACCTAAGGTAGGCCCTAAAAACACTTGTTTACCATTGTTTATTAAAGCATATTTAGAGAAAGATAATGTCTGGTTGGTTTGCTTGTCATTAGGTCTTCTTTAGATTCTAGGAAGGTCTATCTTGTCCGCAAGATCGACTTATTCCGTGTGACATGCATGGAATACATGAATTACACTCATCATTTCCCTGAAAATCCTCCATATCGACATGCGGTAGGTACACTTACCTAAGCCAATACCCTATTACTACTAGGACATGATGAGTCTAAAACCATAGATTACGTCACGAGGGAAGAAGATTCTTTCTCCTATCCTTCTTCTGGTCCCTCAACCTCCCACCATGCTTGGACGAAACCTAAATCCATAACACCCAAACATACCTCCATGTGCACTTTATGTGATGAACCAGACCATTTGATGAACCAATTTCCCGAAGTATGGGCATTAAACCAGTTGTATAGAGTAACTTGTGTTGCCCAAACCAGTATACCCTGGCACAAATGTCATACTTGCCATATTTTTGCTAGAAACCATCACGTGCAACACTGCCCCCATATTCCCCAATTCTCCTCAATGTTGGAACTAATGCAACCATTTATCATTGAAAACTCTAATTTAGTTGTATCAAATACGAAATCATAAGATCATACCACACCACAAGGGAATGAAGCATCTAGGTCCATCTTATTTGTGCTTGAGGAAAAAATAATATGGATAGTTCAGCAAAGCCCGCATCAACAAGTCTCCTCTCACCATCATTGGTTTATATATGGAGAAATGACCAAATAATCTAAGACTAGTTAGACAAAAGTATCACCCCTCACATGTGCCCTATGTGATATACCCAACCACTTGGTAAATCAATATTAGGAATTGGGAAAGATAAGAGACATCTTTTTCTTGTTAGTCCACATCGTACAAATCCATCTCTTAATCTAGGAGAGAATGACACATTGTTATTATCACCTCTGCTCACAATCACATCATACACTAAATTGTCAGTACCTTCTAGGTTTTATAGAAGCTAGAGCAACATTAAGAAAAACCCACACTAAGAAGTCACCTCATGCTGACACTAAGATCCAAAGTTTTCCAACACCTAGGATTGCCCCACCTCATGACACCAATCAAGTGTCATCATCTCACACTATGGGTGATACTTACACACACCATTTTTAGTGTTAGTACTAGTCCTGTTTGAAGTATTTGCACCAGTACATGTCATAGTGCCGAGACATGTCATATGTTACAAAACAATTTATAGCTTAGGATTCAATGTCAAACTTATCATGATGAATAAAAATTTTCCCCTCAGACACCACCCACGGTGCAATAACTTCCTCCCACAACTACAAGAAAAAAGGTCATTGGTGAGGGTCATGCCTATGACAGACCTTTAACGTCTGTCACCAATGTCACATATGGTGACGATCTTTAAAAAAGCATTGTTGTAAGTGTATATAGTGATGGTCCTTTAAGGTTTGTCACCAAAGCCATTTTCAATGACACTTTTGGTGAGGTTCGTTAAGGGCCTGTCACTAATTCTCTCTTTGGTGACACTTTTGGTGAGGGTCATTAAAGGCCCATCACTAATTCTCTCTTTGGTGGCACTTCTAGTGATGGTCTTTTATTGACCATCACTAATGATCTTTTTCGTTACTTTTGGTGATGGTCAATAAATGTTCGTCATCATTGATCATTCCAATGATTTTTTTATGATGTTTCATGCCTGTGACGGACCTATAAGGTCCATCACCAATGTCGCATATGGTGATGGTCTTTAAAAACTCATTGTTGCAAGTGTATATAGTGATGGTCCTTTAAGGTTTGACACCAAAGCCATTTTCAATGACACTTTTTGTGAGGGTCATTAAAGGCCCGTCACTAATTATCTCTTTGGTGACACTTTTGGTGAGGGTCATTAAATGCCCATCACTAATTCTCTCTTTTGTGACACTTCTAGTGATGATCTCTTATTGACCCTCACCAATTCTCTTTTTGGTTACTTTTGGCGATGGTTAGAAAATGTTCATCATCATTTATCATTCCAATAAGTTTTTGATGACGCTATGTACCTCTTAATATATTTTTTGTCAAAATATAACAATTTAAGACCATTGTTGTGGAGCCTTTTTCGTTATGTGTCCAAGGTCATAGTGGTTATAATAGTCAGTCATTTTTTAAGAAGTAATTAGTGTGTATCATTTCTGTCAAGTCATAAGAATATAGTTTTCCTATGAGTCAACACATGATTCATCTCTACTAGGTTATTATCAAGCAAATTTCCTTTAAATAAAGTTACACTAGTGTGTGTAGGAACTATATTATTTAATACATAATCAAGCTCTGACAATTCTATTAATGAGAGATACCTAGCACTCCTCAACAATCATGGCACACCTTAACATGCTTTGGAATAGTAGACTAGCATTCCTTGGCACCTCACATGTCTTGGAACATATTTGTACCTAGAACATCTTTGTACCTAGAACATATTGCCATGAGTAGGATGCCCAAGCACACGTTGGCATGCCCTATCATAGAATATCAATCCCCTATCATGTGTTGGCATGCCCTGTAGTCCGTAGCATTCCCTAGAACACCTTGGCATAATATTGAATTGACAAACATTAGCACCTGGAAGACATTGGCACTTGGCATGTATTGGAACATATTATTAGTGTGCCTAGCATGCCTATTTTGAAAAAGATAAATTCCAAACTTATTAACCCTCTTATGTGTTCATTTCCTTTCATTTTATCTTGGTTACTCCTTTTTTTTTCCTTGAAACTCCTTGATGCATACTGGAATACTCTGCCACCCTACACATCCTAGCATGTCTTAGAAACTGGCATGCCTCGACACTATTTGGCACATGTTAGCACACCCCAGAACTACCTATCACACTCTAGCAATTATTGACATTCCCTAGCATTCCCTGGCATGCCTTAACTATGCTCAGCATAGCTTGTCACTCCCTCCTTGGCATGACAGCTAGCACTCATTGACACTCGTCAAGACACCCTCATATTCATTTTGTTATCACCTAGATTTACCTCAGACTAAAGGGAGGCAACTTTGAGGGTAACCACAAACCAAGCTTAGCCTTGTAGCTAGCCCTACAAGGCCAGGAGAGGACTCTATCCTTTAGAATCTTAGTTGATATGACTGGATTAGGTAAGGATTTTAGGCTAGGTATAGTAGCAAGGGAATTTTGATTAGGTTTTGTTGATGTTTTGCTGGATCAGGAGGAGCTGCGCAGTTTAGGCCTAGGGAATTAGGTCAGAATTGCAGTGTGTTCTATGGGGCAAGGTAGGAATAGGTTATAGAATTCTTAAGCTTGATGAAATGAATTGTTTGATTGGTGAGGAGCTATCGAGGGCATGTGGAGATCATGGATCCTTCTCAAATAGTAGAAAAAACATGAAATATTGAGTGTTTTCCCAAGGCAGAGCATTAAATACAATGTATTCTACCTATCTTACTTGAAAACATTCAACAAGAAGCATTTAGATGATTGAGAGCATACATAAAACAAGTAAACAAATGATCACATAAGGAAAAACTATGCTAGAACTCCATACCATAGGGATCCCATAAAAATAGCTGCAATTCCTATTAATAGGCTGCCAAAACTGCTTACAAGAGAAATACAATCAAGTGTTGAGCATCCAGCTGAGTCCAACCCTTGAAAATAACAAAGAGAATACATGATCTAGAAATATAAACCACTCATCCTAGCCATCGGGGGTCAAATCCATGAGAAGAGGAGTTGTTTCAACCATTTCTAAATAAGGAAATGGAATCTAGGAAGTTAAACAACTTTCCTCTAAAAGACGGGAAACTGATTCATTACCGTCAAAACCACTTTTAATCTAATGAATCTACCATCTAGAACTGTTTAACCATCATATTTACAAGCCATGTCATTAATTACATCAGTAGATCATCCATCATGAGAGAGAAATCATGAACATAGTCAAAAATTGGCAAAATAGGCATCCGGAGCAAAATTTGCTCTATGCACAGTGCCACTGGTCCTATGTGTAGCACCACTTTCAGGCTACTTTTGGAGGCTTTCCCTTCATCAAAATTGAGTTCATGATAGCTCACTATAAAGTTCTTCAAGTTTATCTTCTGGAACACCTAGAATTTATGCATTTGGATCTCATTTGACCCCTCAAAACTTGATTCTACCAAGGCTGCTTTCGTGTGTCCAAAAACTAGTAGAAAGGTCAATTTTGGAGTGTTTTTGGACCTTCTGGTGGACTATTTTTGCTCCAAAAATTCTGAAAATTGCTAGGGTGCATGTCCTCACTACCCTGAATCCAAAAATGCAAGCCATTTGTCCATTGGGTGCACCTAGGAAAAGAGCAGCGCCAATGGCACTACACTTCTGGGTAGTTTTTCTATGTATTGAATTTCAAAAATTTACAAATGACAAAATTTTCTTAGAAAGTGCCCAAAATTGATATGAAGTAGCACCATCATGTGCTTTGATTTTCCCAAGAGCGTTCACCCAACATCCTAAGTCTATCCTCCTCCTTTTTGCCTTTTAAAGCCCTCCTTAACCTAGCCTTCATCTTTTTTATTCTCATAATGCAAATCTTATTGCAGGTCATGTAGTGATACGCCATGTGTCTAAGCATCTTGTTGTCCCTGTTGGCCTTCTTTAATAGCTCCTCAAGGTGTAGGTTGACTCTCTCAATCCAAGTCTCACTATCGCTTTCAATCTCTTGCTCAATAGGAGTCAATTGACTTGTGTCTCTTTGTCACTTTGCCTTTTTGCTTTGAGCACTTCCAGCTCCATGAGAACTTGTTTGTCACTCAACTGTTTGTTTTCCTGTTCTAAGTATGTGATGACATACTTGGCCCTCTCTAGGTTTTCCATCAAAGCTTGTATTTGAGCTTCCCTTTCCTGTATGATGATGTCCTTAATTGTTTCCCTCTCTTGAGCTTCTAAATCAATGGTCTCAATGTTAGGCTGTTCAAACTCATCATGTTCTGCCAAGTCAAAGTCCCTTTCCTCCTCCTCATCATCTGGCATCTTTTCTTTTCCCTTGTGCAACTGTTGTACCTATACCTGCTGTGTCGATGAACAAGTAAAAGCCCCTTCCACATCCTGTGGAGCTAGAATTTGCCTATGGGCTGATGAATAAGGCAAGGTCCCTTCCACATCCAGTGGAGAAAACACTTGCCTAATAGCTGCAAACAATTTCCTTGTGCCTCTCTGATATGTCAAATATACTGGTACTTTAGCAGTTCTTGTCTCCTCGGTTTCTTCTCCTGTTTCCAAATGACTAGAAGGCCCACCTATTTCTTGAACCATTGATGGAGGAATTTGGGGTCCCCTAAACATGTCATGAGCAATGAGTGTCTCCCAATGGATGTTGAGGAAACTGAGATGATGAAGAACAATAATTTTGATCAAGGAGTAATGGTAGATGTTGTTCATCTGTTGAGGGTATGGCTTCTTCTGCACAAGGAAAACCATCTTATCAATGTTTATAAACAAAAGGTATGGGAGGTTCAACATTTTCACCCTTGTAAAGTGCATGAGGAGCCTGATGTGGTAAGTGTACAACCTGGAAAATGTGCCCTCACAAGTGAAATATCTAATGATGATCCTCCTCAAGGGGACATACATGTTATCAAGAAATTTGAAAGGGAAAACCCTCTTCACCTGAATTCTATGTTGAGGTTTAATATAAGGCTCATAATAATGTTCATCAAGATCTTGAGCCTTATACCACTTCTCACCAACATTTGGAATCCTCGTGGCATTTGAAATAATAGATGGTGACACTGTGAAAGTCACCCCAGCAAGAGTCACTTCATTGTTTTGCATGTGAGCTACAAAATGTCTAGCACGTTCATAGTGAAATTGGACTCTCTCCACTAGTTCACAAAATTCATAGCATCCACGGTGTCTAAAACATGAAATTGCCAATGGAGAAGCCTGCAATTCTCTTAGGTTAGTCGACTCTTCTCTTGTGATCCTGCCTCCCTTATGAGGTTTTTTGTGCTACCTGGTTCTCTCTATTGAACTATCACTAGTTGTATTTTCCTGATCATATTCATAATATCCTCTATCCATGTTTAGAAGCCTTTTTTTAGTTGCACACTTTTTAGACAAAAATGAAGGGAATGAGCGGGTTTTCTTCAGGGTTTGTAGGGATGTGTTTAGGATGGATTTATACACTTATGGGTAAATCATGAATCGTGAGAGTCAGGGAAAGGGTTTCTCAAATGAGGGATATATGAGGGAATATAGATGAGGGGAGAGGGAGTGATATAAAAGGATTTTAGTTCTAGTGATACGTAATGGGGAAAACAAACCAGTTAGAGTTTTATAAGGGAAAAGTAGTGTTTGATACAAAGTGTGAAGAAAATGTCTAAAAAAAATCATTGTGCAAGCTAAACATCAAGTGGAGTAGGACAACTTACTTGTAGAAGAGGAAATTTCAAAAAAAAATTGTGAAATTTTAGTGATTGAGGCGATTTTCAAGCTCATTGCCCTACACGTAGCGTCTTCACCCAGAAGCGTAGTGCCTGCTCCTATGCGCAACACCTATGCATTTCTGAACGGGAGAAAATTTCCCTACGCATAGCGCACTGCTCTACACATAGTGCCTCCTTCCCTATGCGCAACACCAAACAGATTTCTTCAGAAGAGCAGCGCCAGTTCCCTACACGCAGTGCCTCCCTTCTTCTGCTCAAACTCACTTGGATTTCTTCTTTTCTTTCTCTCCTTTGCACTCTTTGTTTGCAAGATAAGCATAATGATGTAGAAAATAGAATGAGAGGGTTTATGTATGGGTACAAATTTGATTTTTCACTTTTTGAAAACCCACTTTTCAAATGTTCCTTGTCTTTTTGATAACTCTGTTTTTTAATGCTTGTTCTCATTTTGCCTTTGCAGGTGGATCAATGCTCATGCTAACTTGATTTTTTGTAGTGCTTTTTGTTAGGCAGTAGGAATAGATGCTTAGGAGCAGCTGGGAATCATTATTACATATAGAGACATGAAATTACATAAGAAATATAAATAAAAACTAAATACTCTGTTTTCACCTCAAAACATGTTTTGAGGTGAAAATTACATTAGGCTAAAAAAAAATAACTTATGACTTCCAAGCAACTACGCTTGAGTTTATTTACCATCCTCATGTCTTTGCTGATCATTATTGGCATTTTAATCATCAAATTTTGACTTTGGTGGAACCCTAAAACCTAATGAAATCAAACCCTATGAACTAATGAAATGAACTGCAGAGTGAGTATGAACCATGACTGAAGTCTATATGGAAGAGGATGAGAAAGTACACTCCATGAAGGAAAAAAATGAAGTGAACACAACCATCAGTGGATCCATGACCAAATGGAGTGATGAAAAATTTATAGTATGAGACTCCTAGTATGAAAATGCAAAAGAGTAGATTTTGATCCCTGATGGAAGTATGAAAAGACTGACACTAACACATTCACTTCCATGCATTTTTCCCTAGTGCTCCCTTGTGTTTTTCTAGTACTCCCTAACACTCCTCATCATGCATTGGAAATCTCTAGCACACCTTAGCACTCTTTGATATGCTCTACCACTTCATACCATGTATCACACTCCCTAACACACATTGGAACTTGGCAAGTCTTCTAAGCATGTTTGGCATGCATTGAGATGACTTGGTACTTTGGCATGGTTTAATATTAAAGTTATTTTAGATTAGTTATTGGAAACTCGATGAGAATAAATGGAGGAAGATTTGGCACTTAGAATGCGTTGACACTTGGATCTTGACACCTATTGGCACTTAGTGTTGGTGTGCTTAGCATGCCCCTCATGGAAAAGGTAAATTGATGACTTATTAACCCTATTATGGGCTCATTTCCTTGTAGTTTAACCTATTCCTCCCTTTTTTTGCCTTAACAATCCCTGGCATACAATGTCACACCCTTGTACATCTTGACATGCCTTAGCACTTGGCACATCTTATCTTGTTTGACATGTCTTCATACTATCTCGCACATGTTAGCATGCCCTGGCATTCTTTAAAACACCTTGGCAGTCATGACCTCACAACTAGCATTAAATTTTTACATGACTTGGGAACCTTACATTCACTAGAACACCTCATCACTCCGTATTTGTCATGCCCTTTGTTATCCTCCACAATTTCCTAGGCTGATGAGGATATCAATGGAGGTAACCACAAACCAAGCTTTTAGTTTGGTATCTAGCCCTACCAAACCAGAGAGGGATCTCTCTATGAAATCATACCCAAAAGACGATTGGAATGTAAAGGATTTTAGGCTAGATAGATAGGCTCAGGTGGGTTTTGGAAAATTTAGGCTCATCATGTTTTCTTGAAGACCCCACCTCCATGGGTTGTACTAACATGGTTAGGTGCTGGCTTGGTGAAGTGGTTATATGAATTTTCAAGGCTTCCTCAATGAAGGTGTCCCATGTCATGTTATTCTCTTTCAACTGATGGAGTACTATAACCTTTATTAGGCTATGGTGAAATAGGATGGGATAATTCACTTTTCCTTTCAATTGCACCCTTTCAGACATTTTGGTTAGGCTTGTATACAATTAGTTGGACAAATTTAGAGACTTGGGAGCTGTAAAGTGCATGAGTAGTCTTATGTGGTATTGATATAGCCTATAAAATCTTCCCTCACATGTGAATAACTTCATGATAGCCTTCATCAATGGTGCATATCTCTCCAACAAGTATATGAATGGGAAAACACGTGAGTGAGCTCCTTTATATTGTGATTTCAAGTAGCGTTTGTACTCTTCTAGGTCTAGGTTCATGCCTTTGAACCAATTTTCATCATGGTCTAGTATGCTTGTAGTTTGAGAGATGGCATCAAATGAAAACATGAAATAAGTCCTTGCAATGGTGATATTGTCTTCCTTCAAGGTATGGGAAAATATACCTGTGAGATGCTCATGGTAACCTACTTCTTGTACTCTTTGACAAAACCCTAAACAATTGACATCTTCAAAGTATTTCATGACAAATGGGGAGGAGGTGATTTCATTGCAATTAGAGGGCTCAAACCTCAGTAATCCCCCCCCCTCAGTATCTTTAGACCAAAAGAATTGATTCTATTATAGCTAGGTTCCTTTGGGCTAGGCCTAAATCCACAAATAAGATACTTTTGGTCTATTTAGAGGTGCTTGCGAGACATGAGAATGATTGAGGGTGGGGTATAAAGGACACATAATGTTTTAGTAAGGCTTTAATTGTCAAGAAATTATGGAAAACTTTCCAGGGAAAAGGTATTTGGTAATAGGTTATTAAAGAGAAATATCTAAAAAATAGACAGCTTAAGGAATGGATTAAAGAGGCGGCTCCAAAGAAGAAGGTGGCATCTTATATATGGAGAAGCATGATGAGAAACAAATATTAGCTAGTATGAAATTTGAGATGGGAGGTTGGAAGGGGGAATAGGATAGCAATAGGACTAGATGATATCAAAGCAGTGGAGGGAATACATACTTTTTCTATTCACATTCTTGAGCATTTACATAATAAAAGGCTTTACTTTATGAACTAAATATCTTGTGGTTGAGGATCTTCTTCTATTACAAGTTATTGGCTTAATGCATTTCAACTTGGATTTGCAGAGAATCTATTTGTGGAATGGGCACGTTTCACAACACAGTTAAGTCTAACAGGTTTAAAACTCACTAAGAAGAAAGAAAAGCTAAAATGGGAAGGTGTTATGTATAATGAGAAGATCTTGGTTAAAGATATTTATAAACATATTTCTCATGGATGTGGCTTGAATGATAATGATTTTTGGTTTCATAACACATGGAGATTGGATATACCTCTCAAATTAAAATGTTTTATGTGGCTGGTGGTCCACAATAATATTTTAACTTGGGATAATATCCATAAAAGGGTCTTTTATGATCTTGGAAGATGTTCTTTATGCAAACAAGATTTAGAAGACATGGAACATCTATTTCTAACATGTACTTTTGCAAACTTGGTATGGAGTGGGGTTCTTCAAACACTTAAAATACATGTAATCTAGAACATGGCTTCCATTTAGATATGTTTGGAGGTAGGATGGGAGATTTTGAGAATAAATAAGTGTAAAAAAAGTAAATGACAAGTTTAAGATTACAATTGATCATCTACTTTCCCACCATTTTTTGCAAAAGAAGGCCAACAGAGCAGAGCACATGTGAGTGTTACAGAACAAATCAGTGTAAAAAAAGTAAAAGACGAGTTTAAGATTACAATTGATTATCTTCTTTCCCACCATTTTTCGCAAAAGAACGCCAACAGAGCAGAGCACTTCACGATATTATGTTCCAAGGAGATTTCTCAGGTATGAATGGGGAGATCGGTGGATTCGTATCATTGATATTCCCAATTGATCCATAATTTGTTTTGGATTTATTGTTTGAATAGGCAAGGAGAATGAGTGAAGTATTTGAAGGATACGAGAGACAATATTGCAAGCTCTCTACAAATATTTCACAGAAATACACCTCAACAACTCTTCTCAATGGAGGTAAGATGACTGATCATATGGTCCTTGCACACTTTTATAGAAATGATTAAATTTTTCTTTCAGTTGATACAAAAACCAAATGTAATAAATATTGAACCTTTCAACTATCCTGATAATTTGATGTCTTCATCAATGCACCATAGGAAGATTTCCATATTTCCCTTGCCCTTGTATCTTTGACCTCTTTTCTTTGTTTTTTCCGCTAGTTGGAAAAAAAATTCAAAATTTATACTTGCAATGAGATAACCATGTATATGAAGACACCCTAAATTTCCCAGACTGAGACCTAGGGTTTGATAGCATTGAAATCTATGCTCTGTTTTGGTGGGGTTGGTAAATTTTTTGGGTACTTGAAATCATAAACACGCGGTTTGTCAATAATCATTTGTTAGTTTATTGAATTTCAATTGTGAAGGCTTTCTCTGGTACAATGGATGCTATGTCAAAGGATGGTTGGATCCATTTCCCGTAGATTACTTCAATGTTGTATTTATTGGAATTTAGATGTAAAAAAATGTTTAATTGTCTGTCTATTTGTCTGTATAGGAGATTTATTGTGGTTTGATTTATGTGGACAACCCGTTGGACAAATCTATTCGTAATAGTTTATGGTATTGATACCCCTTTTAGTTTCTATTTTTGATGGAGCAGCCTCTGACAATACACCTTTTACCATAGACATGTTGTTGTTGGATAGAAATCTCTAGAGGAGTCTTACACTAGACATATAAATGGCTATTGTATATCACAATAATAAGAATTAGCATATGAATATGTGGCACACCCTAAACTATGTTCATTCAATCCATTAATTTTATGTTTCATGTAAGATTTTGTTCTACATAGTAGATGTGTTGTGGCACTTGAGTGTGTTTGCATCAAAGATTCTAAGGCCAATCCTAGATTCTCATGTACCATGGAAATTCAACATATGCCTTGTTAACCTAAGAACTACCTGTAACTCATCTTAGCGTATTCATGTACAATCTCAACTCATCCTACTTAACAAGTTACCAAGACAAGGCTCATCACATCCAATCATGGTCTAAAACAATTAAGAAACACAATTTACATCTTGACATGCCATAGTACCTGGCATATCCTAGAATTCCTTAGCACTATGTGGCATGCGTTAACATCCCCCATATTCCTTGTCATGCTTTGAAACTCCCTAGAACACTGTGGCACTTCTTGACATGCCTTGGTAGTTTAGCGTACCTTGGCATTACCTAGCATATAACCTTGTCACTCCCTCCTTAACACACCTAGAACTAATTGAAACTCCCTCTCACGCACTCTTATTCATTCATTTCCATGCATTTTGACCTAGTGCTTCCTTATGTTTCCCTGACACCCACTAACACTCCCTAGCTCACCCTAGCACCTGACACATCTTGGCTTACAACCCTAACACTCTAGCATTCCTTGGCACTACATAGTATACCTTGTCACTCTCTCCTTAGCACACCTAGATATTGTTGACACTCTTGGTCACAAACTCTTATTCATTGATTTCCATGCATTTTTACCTAGTGTTCCCTTGTGTTTTCCTAGCACTCCTCATCACTCCCTAACACGTGTTGTTACACGCTATCACCTATGTCATCTTGGCTTGTCGCCTTGGCTTCTAGCACGCCTTAACACTTCCTAGCATACCTTGTCACTTTGTCCTTAACACACCTAGAGCTCACAGAAAATTGTAATCACAAACTCTTATTTATTCATTTCCATTCATTTTGACATAGTTCTCCCTTGTGTTTCCCTGGCACTCCCAACTAACACTTCCTTGCACGCATTAGTACATCTTGGCTGCATGTCACCCTAGAACTCTAGCATTCCTTAGCATTACCAAGCATGCCTTGTAACTCCTCCTTAACACACTTGGAACTCACTGAAACTCCATGCCACACACTCTTATTCCTTCATTTGCATGCATTATGACCTGGTGCTTCCTTGAGTTTCACTAGCACTCCCTAACACTCCCTGGCACAGATTGGCACATCGTAGCACTTGCAACATCTTAGCAGGATTTCCTAGCATTCTATCATCTATTGGCACTTCTTATCATACATTTTCACTCCCTCCTTAGCACACCTATAACGTTTTAACACTCCCTATCACACACGCACATTCATTCATTTACATGTAAGTGAAATAAGTCATCCCTTGTGTTTCCTTGGCAATCCCTAACATGTGTTGATGCCACATCCTAGAACCTAGAACACCTTGGCATGCCTTAGCACTTGACATGTCTTGACATGCCTAATATTCCTTGGAACTTTCTAACATGTGTTAACACTTCTTGAAATTCCTTGCACACCTTGGAACTCCCTAGTTTTCATGCCCTCATAGATAGCCTTACTTTTTTTGTGACTTGGGAACCCAACCAAGTCATTGAAAAAATAGTGTTGTGCCTAGACCAAAGTCTCCCTTTGTCGGAAACTGCCTTTTACATCCTCTTATCACAATTGTAGGCTTTCCTCCTACAAGTCCTAATATGAAATTCTCCTAACACACTTCGTCCATGGGACACCTAGAATTCACTGACACTATCTGGCATAATCTCTTATTCATTCATTTCCATGCACTTTGAACCAGTTCTCCATTGTGATTCCCTGACACTCCCAAACACTCCTCGACATGCATTAACACTATTTGGCATATGTCAGTAAGCCTTTTCATTCCTTGGAAAGACATGGCACTCCTTAATTACCACGCCCTCATAACTAGCCTTATTTTCTTTTAGACTTAGGAACCCAACCAAGTCCTACCTCGACTACAACAACTTTACCAAGTTATATTTAGTACAACTAGACTATGTCTTGTTCCCCTAATGGCCTATAACTAATCTTAGGCTTGTCATGTCCAATCTTAACTCATCCCACTTAACAAGTTACCAAGTCACGACTCACATGCAACCGTGCCCATAAAACAACTAAGAAATAGAGTTTACATATTCACAGGCCATAACATATGCCACGTATAACAATCCATTACCACTACATGGCGCACATTATCATCCCCTGCATTCGTTGGCATGATTTGTCACTCCCTAATAGACCCTACCACTCCCTAGCATGTCTTGACACTCTAACATGCCTTGGCACCTCCTAGCATATAACCTTGTCACTCCATTCTTAACACAATTGGAACTTGCTGACACTCCCTATCACATACTCTTATCCATTCATTTCCATGAATTTTTAACAAGTTCTCCCTTTTGTTCTTGTTGTACTCCCTGCCACACATTGGCACACCCTAAGACTTGGCACCTCTTGGAACGTTGCCTTGGCACTCTAGAATTCCTTGGAACTACCTATCATACCTTGTCACTCCCACCTTAGCAAACCTAGAATTTGCTGACAATCCTTGTCATGCACTCTTATTCATTCATTTCCATGCATTTGAAACTAGTGCTCCCTTGTTTTTCCCTGACACCCCACAACTTTCCCTGGCAAGCATTGGCACACCTTAGCACTTAGCACACCTTGGCATGTTTTCTTGGCCTTTAGAATGCCTTAGCACTGCCTAGCATACCTTGTTAATCCCTCCTTAGCACACCTTGAAATCATTGACACTTCCTGTCACAAACTCTTAATTGTTTATTTGCATGCATTATTTTCACCTAGTGTTCCCTTGTGGTTCGCTAATGCTCCCTAACACTTCCTAGCACTATTTGTCACATCTTGGCACCTAGCACATGTTGGTTGCATGTCGATCTAGCATGCTGGAATGATTTAGCACTGCTTAGCATACCATGTCACTGCCCTCTTACCACACCTGGAACTCATTGACAATCCCTGTCACACACTCTTCTTCATTCATTTCCACGCATTTTGACCTAGTGCTCCCTTGTGTTTCCCTATCACTCACTAACACTCAACACACATTAGCACACAGATTCTAGCTAGTTACTCATTCTTCACTAAGATATTAGGGTTAAGTTTATTGTATAGTGTTCAATGTGAAAATATTACTAGGTGTTTTTATCGCATTAGTTGGAACGTGGCTAAGCCACAAGCATGACAGTAAGGTTCTTGAATCTTGGACTGTAAAACTAACCAACAAATATTTGACTGTAAAATCTTTGGGAATTTGTAGTTCTCTAAAGAGATTCATGGTAGTGATTTTCCCATTGTACTAGACTCGAGAACTCAATTGTTAATTAGATGCAGAGAAGTGGTAGTTTGATGTAGTAAATGTCAAATGTACAGTTCAACAACAGGATGGAGGCTTACCTCTAACATCAGAATTCAGTTTGTTATCTTCGTGCTGCAAACCCCATGATGTCCAAGTGTGATGCCCTCCTTGTAACAACACCCTTTGAGTAGTTACTCGAGTGACTTCCTTGCCTTTGATTGCCCTCTGTTCATCTTGTTCACTCTCAATTCCTTCTACCTAACTCTCCTCTCGCTGTGCTCTTTTGCTTCCTATTCTACTTATCTCAATTTCTATTCTCTTTCTACTTCTCACTCCATCCTTCTGGTTAGTTAGGGCTTGGCTAACTTGACTTTCCCTTTCCTACCATTTTTCCTCCCATTTTCTCCCCATCTGTCATTTGGTGTCTTCCTAGGTCTATTCTATTATCAACAAGGTGTGAGGGAGGAAAAAAATCCATTCATGTGTGCTAATAGGTTGCAAAATATCTCCCCACCCTCACTGACTGCATCAAGGATTGTAAATATTATACCTTTGAGTGTCTGTGAGTCTCTTGTTAGGTCTTGGGTCGAATTATTTTTTCTCTTTCAACTATATGAGTTGAGCTATATGCTCTTTAACCTCCCCATTGATAGAGTTCCTTATACTTGTATCATGCCCCTGGTATAAAGGCATATGTATAGGCTATTATGGTATATGTTGAAATTTGGTTATTACACTCACCTTGAAGTCATTGAGGTTCCATCTAACTCCCCCTAGTTAATAAAAGGTTGATTGAGTTAGAAAAATGTGCGATCAATAATTATAAGTGGTTACATTAAGAAAGGACCATTGGTTGAAGCCTCATCAATGGATATTGGGTCGATGGTTAGGGTTTTGATTCAGTTAGACACTATTCACTATTATATTTGTGGACATAGAGTAATTATGATCTTCCCCATGTACACAAGGATAATTGGGAAGTGCTTCCCATAATCATGCAAGTGGAACATCAACATGTACATCAGGGTAACCACAAAATATTTATCATATTTATAAAATGCAAGGTGATAAGAAAATATTTACAATATATACATGAATGTACTAGGATCATGACCATCAGCATCATATCTACATAGTTACCACAAGACAAGGGTCATCACAGCCCCTTAAAAATAGCCATAAGGCCTTCCTCTTTTGCATCTCCTTGACCACAAGGGTTTAATGTTGGCATTATGATTCAGGTGTTGTACTTGATGGCAAACGCTTTCAGGTGGTAAATCAAGAAGGACGCAGGAAATTTTGTTCAGCAAGTGCGTCCCCGCAGGTATTCCATACAGAACCCGCGTCCAGGGACGTCGGCCAGCCGTTCAGAAGGTGCGTCCGCCCAGTGCACACATTTCAAGGTAGAGAAAAGCTCGTGGGGGGCTTCTTGTGTGGTATCTAGCCGACGGTTGCGTGTTTCTATGGTGTCGGCTCGTGGTATTGTTCCACGCTTTGGGGAGAAGCTTGCCTATATAAAGCCAAGGAGTTCATTTGGATTAAGCATCATTTTGGTTGATCATCTCTTGGTGTGATCTAGTCCATATCTTTAAGGGTAAATCTTCTAATGGACTACGATCTATATGGCGCATGATCAGATCTGTGGATCTGAGTGTTTGGGTTGGTTCTGAAGTCCTCTTATCTTCTATATCTAAAGGGACGCAGATTCAGTGAAGGGAAAGTGCGCCGGGACGCAGTACAGTAAAGGATCAGGTGCGTCTCTGAAGCGAAAGACGCGGCGCGATAGTGTTGATGTGTGCGTCGGTCGCAGACAAGCAAAAGGAACAGTGCGTCTGCACGCAGAACAGCATAAGGTATACTGCGTCCAGTCGCAGGCCACAGAAAGAAAATATGCGTCCCTGTCTCAAGATGATCTGTTAACTGTATATTTCTGTTCATAAGGTGTTCTGGGTTGTTTCTGTAATTACTGATCTGATATCTGTAGTAGACTGTATCTGTTGTATACTTGTCAATCTTTTTGAAAAGAAGTAGGGGGTTGTAGCTCCCTTCCAGGAGAAGTCTGGAAAACGAGAAAGAGTTGTAGCTCTTTGCAGGTTGCAGCCTGCGTGCTGGTAAAGGACTGCACCAGTACAAAATCATTGTAAAAAGAATTTCTTGAAAGAAGATAGAGACATTATTGCAGAAGGTGGTTTTTCTCCCGCATTGGGTTTCCACCTTACATCTTGTGTTCTTTGGTGTGACTGTCTATTTTCTTTTATTCATGCTCATTGTTTTATGGTACTGATATACAAGAATATTTCAAAAGATCAAATAAGGGAGATTTGGTAAATTGCTAGATAATACTGATTCCCCCCCCCCTCAGTATTATTTCCAACAATTGGTATTAGAGCAGGTCCTTCAGAACAGCTTGATCGCTTGAAGGTAGATCGTTCATCATGAGCAACTACGAGAGAGAAGCATCAATCAGGCCACCCGTCTTCGATGGAACAAACTTCAATTATTGGAAGGTAAGAGTTACTGCATATCTTCAATCTCTTGGTACAGAAGTTTGGAACATTGTAGAATCAGGCTATGCCTTTCCTTCAGTTACTCCTACAGATCCAGCTGAGAAAAAACAGTATGAAACAAATGCAAAAGCAGTCAGTACTCTATTAGGAAGTATATCTCAAACAGAGTTCATGAAGGTCATGCACTTCAAATCAGCAAAAGAGATATGGGACAAAATGATCACTAGCTATGAAGGAGATGAACAGGTAAAAGAAGCTAAACTTCAAACTCTCAGGATTCAATATGAGACTCTCAAGATGTATAATGATGAAAGTGTGGCTAATTATTTTCTTCGAGTAGATGAGATTGTTAATTGTATGAAAAATTTGGGTGAAGAAATAAAAGAGACTATAGTAGTTCAAAAGATTCTAAGATCTTTATCTCCCAAGTTTGAATCTAAAGTATCTGCAGTAGAAGAAAAGGAAAATCTCCGTGTTCTCACTATGTCTCAGCTGCATGGAATTCTAACTGCTTATGAAATGAGAAAGGGAGGTCCATCAGATAGAAGGGAAGCTGCTTTTAAAGCATCAGGCAAAGAAGATCACTATGAAGCATGTCATGTTCCAGAAGAAGAGGAAGAAGAATCAAACTTTGTCAGAAATCTTCAAAGGGGTTCTGGAAGGTTCAGAGGTAAGCTACCTTTCAAATGTTTTGCTTGTGGAAGAGTAGGTCATTATGCTGCAAAATGCTCTTATAAGGATAAAGGAAAGGAACCAGTTAGATGGAACAAGAAACAGGGTACAAATAAGAAAAGCTACTACACCCATGAAGATAGCGATGGTTTATCAAACAGTGATGAAGATGAACAAGGTAACAAATATAGATTGTTAATGGCATTTGAAGATGATAATTATGAGGATGCTATAGATGTGGATAACCTTTATGATGAAATTACTAGACTCAAGAGATGTATAGAAGAAAAGAACATGATTATTGATACTCTACAATTTCAGATTGATGAAAAGGAAAAACATCTTGAAAAATTAGAAGGTGAAATTGTTGGTCTTAGAAAAGAAATTGAGAAAACAAAAACTATTAATCTCAAGTTTGTCAAAGGATCTGAAACGTTGAATGAGATTATCAGTGTGCAGCGATCTCCTCTAAATAAGACAGGTCTGGGCTACAATGGAGAAACTTCTCAAGCTTCCACTTCAAAAAGTTATCTTGATGCCGCAAGAAGAAATGAGCAAGAACACAAGGAAGATCATCAGGTAAAGCAGGGACAAACTTCAAACTATCAGGGGCAATCCAGCTTAAGGGTGAACAAAAGTCACAACCAGCCACAGGTAAAACCTTCTCAATTTGGTTCAAGAATAGATGAAAATAGAAATTACAATCAGTCGGCTGGTAGATTCAATAATCGCAGAAACTTCTTCAATGGACAATGCTTTTCTTGCCATAACTTTGGTCACAAAGCAGCCCAATGTGTTGCGTATAAAACAATCATGACTAGGGAAGCTCAAAAACAAAGAAGCATGACAGGGAATACAAAAAGGACCTATAACAATTTTCCAGCTCTTGAAAATGAAGTTGAATGCTCTATTTGCAATAATTTTGGACATGAAGATGTTGAATGCAGAAGCAGGTTTCCGGAAAGAAAGGTACAAGAACAAAAAAGGGAACAAACCTCAGGCACCAAAACATGGAAAATAAAGGAACCTCAAACAGAAAGATGTGGGATAGCATTCTATGCAGAAGGACAAGAAAATCTATGGTACATTGACAGTGGATGTTCAAAGCACATGACAGGTGATAAAGAAAAACTTGAATCTTATTCTAATTTAGAAAAGGGAAAGAAAGTCTCTTTTGGAAATGATACTCCTGCAACTATAAAAGGAAAAGGTATTGCTCCTTTAAAAGAAGATGTTAAAGCTGGAAATGTTTTGTTTGTTGATGGACTAAAACATAATCTTCTAAGTGTAAGCCAGATGTGTGATCAAAGAACCGAGGTTATATTCAGATCAAATGGATGTCTTGTTCGTGATCTTGATACAGGTAAAACAGTTCTCAAAGGAAAAAGAACTTCAAATAATCTATACATTTTTGATGAAGAACAACAACAATGCTATTTAAGCAAGGATGAAGAGCACTGGTTATGGCATCGAAGATTGGGACATCTAAGTTTCTCACAAATAAGGAAAGCTTGCAAATATCAGGCAGTTCGCGATCTTCCAGATATCAAAATTCCTGACAACACCATATGCAGATAATGTCAGTTTGGAAAATAGACTAGAACTAACTTTCCAGAGAAAGAAGGATCAGCCAGTATGCCTCTGGAGCTAGTACATACAGATGTATGTGGACCATTCAGAAAAAGAACACCTAGAGGAGAGGAATACTTGATATTATTTATTGACGATTTCTCCAGGTTTGTTTGGTTGGGACTTATGAAGCACAAAGATGAAGCTTTCGAAAAATTCAAATCCTTCAAAGCCTTGGCTGAAAATGAATCAGGTCACAAAATTAAGTGCCTCAGATCCGACAGAGGTGGAGAATTTACTTCAAATGAATTTTTCGATTTCTGTGATGAACATGGAATAAGGAGAGAATTTTCTACAGCTAGAACTCCTCAGCAAAATGGAGTAGTGGAAAGAATGAACAGAACAGTCCAGCAAATGGCTCGTGCTATGCTTGATGAATCAGGAACTCCTGCAACCTTCTGGGGTGAAGCTGCACATGCGGCAGTTATTATTCTCAACAAGACAAATGTCCGAGTGAACAGCACTCAAACTCCTCATGAGCTCTGGAGTGGTAAAACTCCTTCAGTAAAGCACTTCAAAATCTTTGGGAGCAAATGCTATATCAAAAATACTGAGGAGCAGCTTGGCAAACTTGATCCTAGAGCAGATGAAGGAATTCTTCTTGGCTACTCTCCACATAGCAAAGCATACAAATGCTACAATAAAAGACTTGGCAGAATTGTTGAAAGCATTGATGTAGTGGTTGATGAGAAAGGATACATTCCTAGGCAAATACATCGTGAAGACATTGAAGAAGATGAAAGCTACCCTCAAAGACAGAATGATGAAGAAGAAGAACCGCAAGAACAATTTCAAGACGGACCTCACGAAGAAGCAGAAGAAAGAACAAGAATAGAAGAAAAGACTCCATCCAGATATGTTCAAAAGAACCATCCAGAATCTCAGATCATGGGACAAAAGGAAGCAGGTATACAAACTAGAAGAACAGTTGCAGAAGCTTCAAGTTATTTGGCATTACTCTCCTCTACTGAACCACAAAATGTGAAAGAAGCATGCAAAGATGAATGTTGGATGAAAGCAATGGATGAAGAACTTGAGTAAATCGAAAAGAACAATACTTGGGAGCTGGTTCCTAGACCAAAGGATAAGAATGTTATCGGAACAAAATGGGTTTTCAAAAATAAATTGAATGAAAATGGAGAAGTAATTAGAAACAAAGCCAGACTTGTTTGTAAAGGGTATGCACAGCAAGAAGGAATAGACTTTGAAGAAACTTTTGCTCCTGTTGCAAGACTTGAGGCCATCCGAATGTTTCTTGCTCTCTCAAGTTGTCAGAACTTCAAAGTATTTCAAATGGATGTGAAATCAGCTTTTCTGAACGGAGACTTGGATGAAGAAGTGTACATTGAACAGCCAGATGGTTTCATCCTTGGAAACGATCCAAATCTTGTATGCCGATTAAAAAAGGCGCTCTATGGTCTCAAACAAGCTCCAAGGGCTTGGTACTACCGGTTGGACAAATATCTTCATCAACAAGGTTTTTCAAAAGGTTCAGCAGATAGCAATCTTTATATAAAAGTTGAAAATGACAAATTACTAATACTTGTTGTGTATGTAGATGACATTATTTTTGGCAGTAATGAAGAAGCTATGAGTCAAAGCTTTGCCTCAGTCATGCAGAAAGAATTTGAGATGTCCTTGCTAGGAGAACTGACATACTTTCTTGGTTTGCAAATCCAACAAAAGAAAGGAGGAATCCTTTTATCTCAAACCAAGTATCTCAAGCAGATTTTGAAGAAATATGGCATGGAAGATGCAAAACCAGTATGTACACCCATGGTTACAGGATGTAGTCTCAGTGCAAATGACGAATCTGCAGCAGTTCATCAACCAACCTACAGATCTATGATTGGAAGTCTACTATATTTGACAGGTACCCGACCAGACATCATGCATGCAGTTGGAATAGTTGGAAGGTTTCAGGCAAATCCAAAGGAGACTCATCTTCAAGCAGTAAAGAGAATCTTAAAATATCTTCAAGGGACTCAAAATTATGGCCTATGGTATCCTAGAGATACAAATCTCACTCTTCATGCTTATACAGATGCAGATTGGGCCGGAAGCGTGGATGACAAGAAAAGCACAAGTGGTGGTGCATTCTTTATGGGTTCTAGACTGGTATCTTGGTTCAGCAAGAAACAGAGTTCAGTTGCCTTGTCTACAGCTGAAGCGGAATATGTTGCGGCTGCATCTTGTTGCACCCAACTTCTTTGGATGATGCAGACTTTGCAGGATTATCAAATCACTTGTACACCTCCTATTCCTATCTTATGTGACAACACAAGTGCAATCAGCATCTCAAAGAATCCGGTTATGCATTCAAAAACCAAGCACATACCAATCAAGTACCATTTTCTCCGGGAACAAGTACTTGAACAGAAGGTCAAGTTGGAGTATGTTCCTTCTAAGGAACAAGTTGCTGATATTTTCACCAAACCGTTGCCCAGGCACACTTTTGAATACCTCAGGCAAAAGCTGGGGGTTGTTGATGCATCATCTCACTGTTGACCATCTTCCTATTGATGGTATAGGCTCAGGGGGAGCACATAATGCATTGTTGGCATTATGGAGAAGGAGATCTTGGAAATAGCTGCAATATGTCTCTGTCTCCTTCATGATGGATTTCTGGTTACAATTCTGGAGAAGCATGAGCATAGGGGGAGCATACCCTTTGCTCTTGATGTCAAAGGGGGAGAATGATGAAGCTGAAGATTATGTGGTTGCCATCAAGTCCAAAGGGGGAGTTTGTTGGCATTATGATTCAGGTGTTGTACTTGATGGCAAACGCTTTCAGGTGGTAAATCAAGAAGGACGCAGGAAATTTTGTTCAGCAAGTGCGTCCCCGCAGGTATTCCATACAGAACCCGCGTCCAGGGACGCCGGCCAGCCGTTCAGAAGGTGCGTCCGCCCAGTGCACACATTTCACGGTAGAGAAAAGCTCGTGGGGGGCTTCTTGTGTGGTATCTAGCCGACGGTTGCGTGTTTCTATGGTGTCGGCTCGTGGTATTGTTCCACGCTTTGGGGAGAAGCTTGCCTATATAAAGCCAAGGAGTTCATTTGGATTAAGCATCATTTTGGTTGATCATCTCTTGGTGTGATCTAGTCCATATCTTTAAGGGTAAATCTTCTAATGGACTACGATCTATATGGCGCATGATCAGATCTGTGGATCTGAGTGTTTGGGTTGGTTCTGAAGTCCTCTTATCTTCTATATCTAAAGGGACGCAGATTCAGTGAAGGGAAAGTGCGCCGGGACGCAGTACAGTAAAGGATCAGGTGCGTCTCTGAAGCGAAGGACGCGGCGCGATAGTGTTGATGTGTGCGTCGGTCGCAGACAAGCAAAAGGAACAGTGCGTCTGCACGCAGAACAACATAAGGTATACTGCGTCCAGTCGTAGGCCACAGAAAGAAAATATGCGTCCCTGTCTCAAGATGATCTGTTAACTGTATATTTCTGTTCATAAGGTGTTCTGGGTTGTTTCTGTAATTACTGATCTGATATCTGTAGTAGACTGTATCTGTTGTATACTTGTCAATCTTTTTGAAAAGAAGTAGGGGGTTGTAGCTCCCTTCCAGGAGAAGTCTGGAAAACGAGAAAGAGTTGTAGCTCTTTGCAGGTTGCAGCCTGCGTGCTGGTAAAGGACTGCACCAGTACAAAATCATTGTAAAAAGAATTTCTTGAAAGAAGATAGAGACATTATTGCAGCAGGTGGTTTTTCTCCCGCATTGGGTTTCCACCTTACATCTTGTGTTCTTTGGTGTGACTGTCTATTTTCTTTTATTCATGCTCATTGTTTTATGGTACTGATATACAAGAATATTTCAAAAGATCAAATAAGGGAGATTTGGTAAATTGCTAGATAATACTGATTCCCCCCCCCCTCAGTATTATTTCCAACATTTAATTGAAAAACACATAGTTCCTTTAAAGATTTGAAGGTTGAGGTAACCACTTCAAGCCCTTGAACTTAAATATAGTCAAGTATTTGCAATTTGTTACAATAATAAGTCCATTATGCACACTAGTCATCTTAGAGTTGGGTAGAGAGGGAGAATACTTGATTGAGGCCGACGTTGTAAATGGACAATTTTTCCTACTCATTGGTTGGACTCTCCACCTCTAGTTGACACCACTAACAAAACTAAAAGTCCAAGACACCCATAAGACGTGCCCTACACCCAAGGGCTTAGACTACACCTCCATAAAATGTACCTTCAACTTTAGATGTCCAAAAACAGTAATATCCTAACCCAATATAGCTTATTTGTTATAGTTTTGTAACTTTCTCCTTAACTAACACTTGTTTTTAACTATTTAATCCACTTACCATATACTCTCTTGTTTTCACCCATCTAGTATACAATAACACTTATGTTTTTAATACAACCGAGTTAAGAGGGCATGTTTCTTTCTTACAGTTAAATGTTTTCAATACAACCAAGTTAAGAGCACGTGTTTCCTTTTCAAATTCCAAAAGTATAACATGTATATCTCTATAAACTAACAACAAAATCATTACATAAAAAAGCTAAGCTTAAAATTAAATTAAAATTAGATTATTATTATTATGATAAATACACCAAATATGGAAAAAATGTTTTCAAAAACAATGATAAAAAAAGGTGTTAGTTTGTCAAATACAACTAAAAACTTATGAAAACATCCTAGATCCATCTTAACCCAGATCTATCAAGCACCGAGAGGGATCCCATCTATCGATGTGCGAACCTCTTTTTTGGCGCTTGATAGATCCAGGTTAAGATGGTTCTAGGTAGGTTATATAATACTATATAATATCTATATTTGTATCTATGTGTCTCTTTCTTATTCCCTCTCTCTATCTCACCCCAAAACATACACACTCTCTCTCCATATCTATCTCTCTCTCCCTCCCTCTTCCTCTCTACCTCTATGTCCTCCATCTATGTGACTCCCTCTCTCTCTCTTTCCCTTCTCTCCCTATCTTTATCCCCACATATTCTCTCTCTTCCCTCCTCTCTTCTCTCCCTCTCTCTCTATCCATCTATCCCTTGTCACTCCCTCCCTCTCTCCACCTCTATCTCCCTATTCCCTAGTTCTTTCCTCCCTCTCTCTCCCTGTCGAACTCCATATCTCTCCCCCCCCTCTCTTCTCTTCTCTCTCCCCCTCAAACTCCATATCTATCTCCCCCCCCTCTTCTTCTCTCTCTCCCCTCTCTCTCTTCCTACCTCCTTCTCTCTGTCTCCCCCCATAACTCTCTCACTCTCTCTCTCTCTCTCTCTCTCTCTCTCTCCACCCTCCATATTTCTCGCTATCTCCCTACCCCTCTCTTCCCTTCACTTTTCTTGCTACCATCACTTGGATCCTTAATTAAGATAGATCTATGTTGGTTCTTGTTATGAAACCAACTCACAAAAAGATAGAAAAGATAGATCAGCGCCTTAGAACTCAGCCTCTTCGAGGGGGCAACCTCGTTTACATTACATAAATGAACAATTCTTGGATGATACAAATGAAAAGACCTCCTTTCTATATATAGGAGTCTAAGGGGTCATAACATAATCAGAGCCGACATAACAATAATAATGTAAGGGCACAACAATAACAATAGTGGACTTCTATGTGGCACAATAGTAACAATATGGGAACTACATGGGTACATTAATATAATAAGTGGGTTGTACTAATAACAATAAGGGGTTACACTAATAGTATACGTGCCTAACATGCCCCTCTCCTTCAAAAAGCGTTGTCCTCAACGCTTGAGTAGTTCTTGATGCTTCTGTATAAAATTCTTGTGCTCCCATGTGGAATCTTCAGTGGGTAAGTTCTTCCACTTGATGAGATACTCTGAAATTGATCGATTTCGTAGCTGTCGGGTTCTTGTTTCTGTGACTTTTCTAGGTTCCAATATGGTTTTTCCTTCCTCTTCAATTTCTGGCAATATTGTTTGAATTGGGATCTTTTGCAACTTTTGAATAAGTGGCCATACTTCTTCGTCCTTCATCCATTCATCCCTTGCTTCATTTATCCAATCTGGTTGGATAATAGAAATAGCACAAAACAATGCTTCCACATCCTCATCCTTGAAGAGTCTTCACATTCGGTAAGATCGCCATTTTTTAAGTGCATGTAGTATTGCCAACATTTCCTTCTCATAAATAGCTTGCTTGAGATGTAGCAGTAAAAATACCCAATCACCTACATCAAAACATTTTTCACTACGATGTTGATCTACCTGTTGTTTCGTTTGATTTTGCACTGAAGTGGCATTATACTTTAAAAGTTGGAGAACTTGTTGTTCATGCTCGATGTGATCTTTCTCTGCTTGAACCTTTTTCTTCTTGATATGTCCTTCTATCTCTAGAGTTTGAGAAGTGGTAATTTCTTCCAATCCTTTACAAGATATGGTCGGATTCATTTTTTGATGCTCAATGTGATCTTTCACTTCTTGAACATTTTTCTTCTGGAGATGTCCTTCTATCTTGATAGTTTGAGGAGTGGTAATTTCGACCAATGAATTACAAGATATGGTTGGATTCATTTCTTCTTTCTTGATGTGATCTTTCACTTCTTGCACCTTTTTCTTCTTGATATGTCCTTCTATCTTGAGAGTTTGAGGAGTGGTAATTCTTACCAATGCTTTACAAGATATGGTCTGATTCATTTCTTCTTTCTCTGGGGTGGGGTCCTAGCGTATATCCTCTTCTTTTGATGTTTCTTGATCCCTTTCTTCCTCCTCTTCATATTCATGTAAAATAATTTCTTCTCAGAACACTTATTACCTTTAGTGCATTTGCTATCACAATTGTAACAAAGCCCTTTTTCTCTTTTTTCTTCCAATTATTGTGGTGTAACCCTTGTAGGTTGTGGAAGGCTGGGAGAAACAACACTTCCATCTTTATAGTTGTGAGGGGTATGCTTCCTGGTTTCCATAATTTTGATTTCCACTATGTCACAAAGCCCTTTTACTCTTTCCAATTGTTGTGGTGTTGCTCTAAAGCAGGTGTTGCTCTTTGTATCCTCATAATGTGTTATCATTTCCTCCATGAAAATTAACCAAGTAACAAGTTGTTTACGAGAACAAAGCCCTTCATACCATAAAAATTGATCCGGTTCTAAAAATTAAGATGTAATACATACCTTTTGTAACAGTGGTACACCATGTAGATCAAAATATTGCTCCATCTGAAGTATCCAATTTACCAGATCCTTGCCATCAAACTTCCTCATCTTGCTTTTTCTTGATTTTAGGAGCTTGTTCTTGAAAAGATTGTAACTCTGTACTTTCAGCTCTTTAAGTTCTAAAATTGTGACCTATAGTAGCCCTCTACATCCTCTTTCCAATGCCACCAGTCAGATCGAAATTGGATTCTCCAAGGAAGAGTTATGCGGAATATACCACAGTGACCTGATTATAGACTAGTTCAGTAGAGCGAACTTGTACGACGCACCATGAATCACTGTATCTACCTTTGGCAGTGAAAAATATATACAAGAACCTAACCAGGTCACCTATTTGGAATGTAATTTAGGAGTCTGCAAAAATACCAACTTCCTCAGATCATATCTCTGCAAATATAGTGGAAAAATCTATGAACTTTCAATCCGAGATTCAATGCTATGTCTTCTCAAATGGGTTTTTTTTTAGCTCCTGAAACATCGCAGAAAAAAATTATAGTGAAAATGCCACAATGACCTGTTTGGAGCAGCAAAACCCTAGAATCCAAAGCTCTGATACCAAATGTTATGAAACCAGCTCACAAAAAGATAGAAAAGATAGATCAATGCCTTAGAATTCAGCCTCTTCGACGGGGAAACCTCCTTTACATTACATAAATGAACAATTCTTGGATGATACAAATGAAAAGACCTCCTTTATATATAGAGGAGTCTAAGGGGTCATAACATAATTAGAGCCAACATAACAATAATAATGTAAGGGCATAATAATAACAATAGTGGGCTTCTATGTGGCATAATAATAACAATATGGGCACTATATGGGTACATCAATATAATAAGTGGGTTGTACTAATAAAAATAAGGGGTTACACTAGTAGTATAGGGGCCTAATAGTTCTTATTTCTGGGAAAACTAGTGTCTTTTTGATCAACTAGCCCTCTAGGTTTGGCAACTACCCTAGGAACAAAAGTTTAAAGCAATTCATGATTTCTTCTATGTATAATAGATAAGAGAAAGACAAAGGAACCAACCTGGACCTTCCGCTTAACTCCTTGCTTGATCTCTCCCACCCTTGATAGAGCTTGCAACTCCTCTCCATACTTATGCCACTTGGAGAGTACCTGTGGAAGCACAGTAACAAAGAACCATCAAAGCATCTTGATCTATTATATCATAATCATTACAGAATTAGAAATGTAGTGGACATACAATGGCATTCATAAATAATAACATTCACAATTGCACAGTGACATGGAAGAGAACTCGAAGAACTTTATTATATAGAAGGGAGAATTACAACCCAGTTGTGTGATCTAGAATCATCCTCCCAGCATGAAGCCCTCTTCACCTCATGAAATAGCAAGATCACACCAACAATACAATGCTCTTTCTCAAATACAAACTATTAGTACTTCCTTGCAAATTACAAAATTCCAGCCTCTAGATCTATATTTATAGATGTGTGCAAGGGTGTGAGTAATCTCTGGGTTTTTGATTAGTTTCATTCCACTTGTTACATTTGGTTCCACTTGGAGATTTCTTAGATCTCTTACTCATCCCTGGGTGAATTCAGAGAGGTAAGTGTCATGGGAGAAGTTTCTAGAAGATTCTCTGAGCGTCCACTTAGCAAACTGTCTCAGACATTTGTCCATCCTTGCTCATCACACCCTATAGAAGGCCTCATCAGTATGTATCACACCTAGCTAGTGTAGAAGTTAGTATGAATTGTACCCTGACAGTGGAGCAGTCAGTATGGTCCAGTTTAGGCCAATTCTGGATGGTTTCTTAGGTGGAACTTTTGGGGAATGATGTAATTAGTTGACCATGATCTTTTAGGGCATGAAACAACACCTTTACGGGTTGAAGATCCCTATTTTATAGACATATAAGATTGGGGTTGAAGTGGCAAAATATGTTTATAACAGTTGCCCCCTAAAGCATGAAGTCGTAAATCTTGATGTCGGGTGAAATGCTTTATCACGAGGATCCGAGGTTTCGAACTGGAAGGTGACTTGTATACAATACAATGCATCATCATAATATAATTTTCATGATCTAGCTGAGGTGGGCATTCCCATGATCAGCTTTATAAATTCATTTCATGTACATAGAACAGATAGTCATTTGCAGTTGCAGACTGGTGATTCTTCATATGTGGAGCCATCATCCCTGGCTAGGATGACCATCTATGCAGCTTCTTTGTATATTTGATGTCTTTATATCCCTTAATATATCTTAGCCCAGATGGATGAAACTAGATCCGGGGTCTTCAAACTTGTTCAATCTTCGCCCGATGTACAAGTCGATCCATGTGAAGAAATGTTTTGAAGTCGAACATGGAAAGACATCACCTGATTACCAACCAATAATGTGAGCTGTTAATAGACATGAGAAGAATCACCGATAATGATAATGACCTTGAAGGTACTACAGTACAATTCACATGGTCTGAATATATGATCCGATGTTGAACACCACGCAAAATATTTTGGTCAAAGGCCATTGATGTCAACCTGTCGCCAAAAGTGAGAAACTTGCCATTGAGGCATGTAAGCTTCAAAGTACTAAAAGGGTTGTTTCTAAGTCAACTTCTTGGATAATGAGCTAAGGTCGACAAGAAGTGACTCATCATAGGAGGGCCTTAACGTATCCCACATCTACGACACGAAATGAAGCAAATGATTTTATGGAGGTGAAAACAATCTGACGACACAAGGTTCAGGAATGGTGGTCATGAAAAATGGAGGGTGAAGGTATTGTAGTGGATGAAGCATTAACTGGATTGTGGTTTCTCAACTGAATGACTTCCCTTCAACATATCGGTGAAACTGAGATGGATTGTTAGTGTTAACCCCAACAGATGGATGGTGTGGAAGACCAATGGTGAAAGGACCGGTGAATGGAATAACCCAACCTGACTCAATCATGGTGATGGAGTGAAAGTGTCATGTTCAAGAGCAACCTGCTACCATAAAATTCTTCAAGTTTTCTTCCCTTTTTCCCCAGTCATTATTGACCAATACCTCTTTATTTTTGTCAAGCTTGAGGAGGATAACATATGCTTGTTCTATAATTTTCCCTTCGGGAAAACCTGTCGCTATGTTTTAACGAGTCTAGTGACAATGAAACTCATTCTTGTCTAGGTGGACAAGGTTGTCGCTATTGTTTTAATGAGTTTAATGACAAAGATAACTCAATCTTTTTCATGTTTAGAGAGTTTGAAAAAGCATGAAAAGGAAACTCTGTCTCATCTAGGACGAGCTTGTCGCTATTGTTTTAATGAGTTTAATGAGAAGGATAACTCAGTCCTTTTCATGTTTAGAGAGTTTGAAAAGGGACGAAAAGGAAACTCCAACAGTTCTTTTTGTAGGATAATCCCTTAAGTCTGCAAAAGGATAAAATAATACGAAAGGGATGACTTTTCAATCACCTTAATGAGCCGAAAAAGATAAGCGCTCGAACTTTTTCATGAGATAATCCCTCAGGTCCGAAAAAGATTAAAATATACAAGAGGCATGGCACTTCCAATAACTTTAACAAGCTGGAAAGGCCAATTGCTCGACGAGCTTTTCATATTTAACGAGTCTGAAAAGAGTTTAAAGGAGACTCGATTTTTAGGAACAAGTGGTATCTAGGGTAGCAACTGGTTCCAAGTAAGCTTGAAACCTCACAAAAGATGGTGATGTGAAGAGGTTGGCTAATAAGACCACTCGTTGCAACTGTTCCTCAAAAAGGGGTAAACAATTAAGTGAAAGTGTATGGTCAGCCAAAAGACTGGAGGTGATGGGAGGTACACAACCAAGGATGAAAAGGTTGATATAATGGCAATCACAAAGGTTATTTACCGAAGGTGGGTTCATTTTTTAACGAGCTTGAACTGTGGGGAACTATGCGTAGTGTGGGTTTCATTGTTTTTACAAGCTTGAAATGACCAAACATATGCTTGTTGTTTAGTTTTTCTTTTTTATGCAAGCTAGAAATGACATAACTAAAAAAGCTAGAAAAGACAAAACTAAAAAGCTAGAAAAACTAAAAACCTAAAAACCTAAAAAGCTAGAAAATGAAATTGAAAAAGGTTTGCATGCCCCCAGCATGAAGGAAAGGAGAGTCTTCTGTAATCATATGGGAATTACTGTGGTTATGTAGGATGGTTTCGTTCACAGAATAGACAAAACACTTCCTTGGCTTCATCCGCAGAATAAACAAAGGTGAATGGTGTCTTTGACCAATCACATAACCAACAGGGAAACTCATATGGTAGGATGGTTTCATCCGCAAAAAAGACAAAACACTTCCTTGGCTTCATCTGTAGAATAGAAAAAGGTGAATGGTGTCTCAGACCAATCACATAACCTACAGGGAAACCTATCCTTTCAGTTGGGTTTGTTTGTCCAATAGACAAGGGTGCATGCCCCCTAAGCTTCGTTACATTCACCGGACTACTCATGGCAATCAAGCGGATGGAATGAAGGTTGAAGAGATACCGCTGATGTACAAGGACCATTTTGGGATGATGATCGACTTGGAGCTATACTTGAACCGAGAAATGAAAGCTAGTCAATAGTGACAATTTTTCCTTCATGTGGGAAACACATCACTCGAAAGAGTGTTGAAATAATAGCCTCTATGTTGTAAACATAGTCACATCCAAGGAGTAGATTGTAACCTAATGGTCTCGGGACTACCATCACGTTCAAGTGAATGGTTTTCCATCCCAAAGTTATCGGTAACTTAGCAATGATCCCTAACGGTCGACTGGTTCCTTTGTTAAAGCCTGATAGATTATTTGTAACAGGCATAAGCGATGCCGAACCAAGCACTTTCCAAGTAGTTGAGGAAAAGATACTCGCTGGCGCACCCTCATCTATGATAGGGCCATACACGATCATTTTGTAAACTTGTACTATGATCCAGAAAGGTACATAAGAGGGAAGGTGAGATCTTGCCAGTCGATTCAAATCAGAGGAAGTGACTAGACTACTTGGAGGGGGTACGGGAGAAATAACCCCTTGAGTTATGAGAACTGGGGGATTTTCCTCCTGTTGTGAAGGAACGGGCAGACTGCCCCCAAGTTCATTGGACTCTAAAGTAACAAAAAGAATTTGAACGGTATCATTCTCACTCTCTTCGGGAAGTGTGTGATCTTTTGAAGGTAAAACTGGGTCAAATGCCACCTCGACTTGTTGACTTTCATCGATCATAGACTCAGAAGATTCACTTTCAGTGATAGGTGTTTCGACCGACGGTTGAGTTAAGTCAGTTGGTTTTTCAACTAGTAAAGGACTTGTGGAGAGTTTCCCGTATCCAAATGGAAGTCATTGTGGTGAAGCAGGATGGTTATCCAAGACTCTTTTGGCTTCATCCAAAAAAGGACAATGGTGAAGGGTATGGTTCCCTTCACATAATCTACATGGAACTTTGACCTTTCTTTTCCGTCCATGAACTTCACTATTACTAGTTGATGGTGTGTTGTCAACATGATCACCAGAGTTTGATGACATCTGCCAGTGAGAATGGGGAGACCATTTTCTCAAGATCTGAGGAAGGTAGGGACAATCTCGATGAAAATGGTCTCCTCTACAAATTATGCAAGGAAATTTGGGTTTAGGAGATTTAATGTGCTGATTTTCACCAGATGATTCATGGTTGCCCCCTTGCTGAATCACTTCTTCTTCTTCTCCTTCCCTTTCTTCTTCTTCTTAGCCACCTGGTTACTAGCATCACTATTTTCACCAAGCGAAGAGGAAGAAGGGGAGGGAGAAACAAATGAAGAAGAAGGTGAACTGTCAACTTCAGTATCAACTAGATGCTAATTCAATTGCAGAGGAAACACGGTATTTTGGACCACAGAGGTTGAGAAAAGCCATACTGGTAGGCCAATTGTAATTCCCAGAAGGGACAATGTGGCCATATACGAAGCACCAATATTTCCCCAAGAGTAAAAAGGACTAGGATTCCCCTCAAGAGGGATTCCTTGATTGTTGGATCCCGTATTTGTCTCCATATATCTCAACCTAAGATCAACTAAGGAATAGAGATGTTATGCTGAATTTAATAAATTTTAAAGATGCTTTGACGCAGCTTTTCTTTTTCAATTTTTAAGAGTCAAGAGAAAGCTAAAGATGACTTTAGTCCCCTTCGGTTTTTAATGAGCCTGAAGTGACAAGTGCTTAGATGGACCTTTTCTTTTAAAGAGTCGAAGAGGAACGAAAGTGACTACTCTGGAAAATCTAGACAGAGGGATTACCAAACCAATCGCAAAACTACAATATACACCTTGATGATAAATTAAAGAGAAATTACCAAGGACTTATGTACAACAGTCAATCTTCCCGAATGTTGTGTTCAGTGCATTGTGATCAATAGGGTGGCAGACACGGCTTCCTATGGATAAAGGATATAAGCCTATTTTGATCTCCAAATATATACTTGATGGTACAGGGAGCACAAGTCTGTGCTAGCACTTGTCATATCAAGGAGGAGGAATCACCCAACCTTCCATGAAAACAATAGTTACTAGTTTTTACAATGCTGGAACACGTCTCTAGCCTAGACCTCTAGATGTGTTGCGTTAAGTTCCAAACCATTGTTAAGTTCATTGAAATTTATTTTAGAGTTGATCTTGTTTAAAAGTTTGCCTTTCAATGGTTCAACACGTGATGTTGAGTTGAAATTCCTAAAATTCAATCTACAATGATAAACAATCATTGTTTATTTTGAGCAATGAAAATCCTAGCTACTAGGGAAGGAAGATTATGATTCTTTCAAACAAAGAGCAAAGAGCACACACTAATGCACTTTCCTAAATAATTTTTCGCAGACAAACTAAATGCAAATGCAAATTCATGTATTTGTTTTTCATTCCCCTTAATGTGAAAAATACCAAAAAGGAAAACTAATGTAGCAAAGATCTGAAATATCTTACTCAAAGTGACATTTCGACAATTTCTTTCTCAAAATGGAAAGGAAGACTATACGATACTTTTCAATTTTGAATAGAAAATGCTTTCGATGCTTCAAAAATCAACAAATCAAATCAAATACTTGAAGAAAATTTCAATAGACTATTTAGGGAAATACTGAACGACACTTCTCTTTTGGACACAAAACGACAGTTACGACACTTTTTGTACCAAAGTGACAAATCGATTTAAGAAACTTTTCGACAAAGGATTGTAAATTATGGACAAATACATAAAAAACATTTACTAATCCTAATCAATGGAGGCTGATCCATGTGATGCAAGTAGGCTTCAGTAAGGAGGTACTGTTCATAAGCAACAGAATCACTAAACAAAATTGAAAACAAGGACAAAAAAGCCTAAATTTCAAGAATGGAAATAGGTCAGTCAGTCATCACACCTGGGCTTCACAGAAACAGGGATGCATCGCACCTACTACACTTGGGAAGTGCGATGCATACTGGTTTACAATAACAGATAGTGCAATGGGCCAAGCAGCGCAACTGAAGTGGGTTTTGGCTCAAATTTGCCATTGATTTCAGCGAATTAAGCTGAGCTATGATGGACAGTAAAGAGAAAAGTACAGAGGAATGATCTTGAGAGGTTACTGAGCTACCAAAAGGGCATCTAGAATGCTTTTAAGTCAAATGTTTAATTCATAAACTAAATCGGAGATTGACTGAAGCAACATTCATTTACTATAAAATTGCAAAGCAAGAGCAATTCGAAGGCTACCTAGCTGACTTTAGGCTCCGTTTATAGTTTATAAAACAAACAATAACAACAAACATACATCTATTTGATCCCCAGTGGAGTCGCCATTTTGTTTCTGGGAAAACTAGTGTCTTTTCGATCGACTAGCCCTCTAGGTTTGGCAGCTACCCTAGAAATAACAGTTTAAAACAATTTGTGATTTCTTCTATGTATAATAGATAAGAGAAAGACAAAGGAACCAATCTACATCTTCCGCTTAACTCCTTGCTTGATCTCTCGCCCCCTTGACAGAGCTTGCAACTCCTCTCTGTACTTATCCCACTTGGAGAGTACCTGTAGAAGCACAATAACAAAGAATCATCAAAGCATCTTGATCTATTATATCATAATCATTACGGAATCAGAAATGTAATGGACATACAATGGCATTCATAAATAATAAAATTCACAATTGCATAGTTATGTGGAAGAAAACTCGAAGAAATTTATTATATAGAAGGGAGAATTACAACCCAGTTGTCTGATCTAGCATCATCCTCCCAACATGAAGCCCTCTTCACCTCATGGAATCACAAGATCACACCAACAATACAATGCTCTTTCTCAAATACAAACTATCAGCACTTCCTTGCAAATTAAAAAATTACAGCCTCTAGATCTCTCAGATGAGGGATCCATTTATAGATGTGTGCAAGGGTATGAGTAATCTCTGGGGTTTTGATTAGTGTCATTCCACTTGTTGCATTTGGTTCCACTTGGAGATTTCTTGGATCTATTACTCATCCCTGGGTGAATTCAGAGAGGCAAGTGTCATAGGAGAAGTTTCTAGAAGATTCTCTGAGCATCCACTTAGCAAACTATCTCAGACATTTGTCCATCCTCACTCATCGCACCCTACAGAAGGCCTCATTAGTATGCATCGCACCTGGCTAGTGTAGAAGTCAGTATGCATCGCACCCTGAGAGTGGAGCAGTCAGTATGGTCCAGTTTAGGCCAATTCTGGATGGTTTTTTAGGTGGAACTTTTGGGGAATGGTGTAATCAGTTGACCATGCTCTTTTAGGTTATGAAACAACACTTTTAGGGGTTGAAGAGACCTAGTTTATCGACATATAAGATTGGGCTTGAAGTGCCCAAATATGTCTATAACAATTCTTACTAATATTTGTATTAGATAAATTTCACATCTTTAGATATAAAAGTATTCTCATTTTTAATTTTATTAAAAACTTAATTTAATTTATATGGGAATAATTTTAATAGTTGTGAGGATAGAGGGTTTATATGTATCTCAAAACTAATTACAACCCCTTTCCTAATAGCTTCAAATAAAAAATGTTATAAAATTAAATTAAAATAAAATATTTTTATTGTGAAATAAGCTATGGTTTTTGATCATGTGGTATTGATAAGAAATGGTATTGGCCCATGGTATTGTAAAAAAGCCTATTTACAAGTTAATAGTGTTCATGGTAAAGTGGGGGTGAATATCGATGGTTGAGAATCTTTCCATATTGTTATAAATTATTTATATTGTGAAACAAGATACGATTTTTTTGGCATGTGGTATTGATAAGCCATGGTATTAGCCCATGCTATTGTAACAAAGACTATTCACAAGTTCATAATATCAATTACAAAACGTGGGTGAATATCCATGAATATGAATCATATTCTTATAAAATATTTTGATTTTAAAATAAGTTATGTTTTTTGGGCATGTCGTATTGATAAGCCATGGTATTGCGACCAAGTCTACTTACACGTTAATAATATCCATGGTAAAGTGGGAATGAATATCCATGGTTGAGAATATTTTCATATTATTATAAAATATTTTGATTGTAAAGTAAGTTATGTTCTTAGAGCATGTGGTATTGATAAGCCATAGCATTGGCCCATGGTATTATAACAAAGCCAAATTTTTACAAGTTAATAATATCCACTGTAAAGTGGGGGGTGAATATCCATGGTTAAGAATCTTGTCATATTGTTATAAAATATTTTGGTCATGAAATAAGTTATGGTTTTTGGGCTTGAGGTATTGATAAGCCATGGTATTGGCTCATGGTATTGTAACAAAACCTATTCACAAGTTAATAACAAAATCAAAATATAACAAATTGAATTTTATTATTTTTATTATTAATTGAGCCAACATTTAGATTTTTGCACTCATCCCCATACTTTTGACTTTTATTATTATTATTACTATTATTATTTAACTAAGCCCATATTTAGAATTGTTTACATACTTACATTACACCTACACATCTACTCTATAATCTATAAATATTGTATTTATTGCTTTTTAAGGAGGAAAAATTTAACATTTTTGAAAACATTCAGCCTTAATTTTGATGTAAGAAAGCCCTCCCAAATCCAATCTTCATTTACGTTCTAAAACAAGTAGTATATTTTCACTTTTCATAGGGTGGAGGGAAAACGAGTAGCACATTTTCACTTTTCATAGGGCGGGAAGGAAAACGAGATTAAAATAGGTAGTATATTTTCACTTTTCATAGGGTTGGAGGGAAAACAGGTAGCAAATTTTCACTTTTCACAGGGCGGGAGGGAAAACGAGATTGAAGAGAGTTGTGAATTAAGGTTTTACTAGTAGCAGACTATATTGAACCCCGCCATTGGATCTTCAGTCCATTAATGGTGCCCAGGTATGTTTCATTTCTAACCTCACTGCATTTACACCCCACTTTTAGTCCTCTTCCACACAAGGAGGAGTACAGACACCTCAGATGTCTGGTTCAAAATTCACTATTTTTTTCATCCTTTCTTTTAAGTTTATGATTTAATATTTGTGTGGAACTTTGTTACTATTTGTAGGGATAGCATTGGCATTTGATGAATTTGGTGGCCATTTATCATAATAAAGAAGCAGAGGAAGAAGGCCCAAATGAGAGGCTTAGATGTTCAAAATGTCTAACATTGTGGTCACCAAGGCTGTTATGAGAATACTGTGCACCTCACTGGACTCCAATGGAATAAAAATGATGCTCTAGAATCCCTAGGGTGATGTGATCATCAGTAAGCTCCTATTCCTTTTTTTCATTCTCTATTTCTGGATCAGTGAAAACGCCCTTAAATTATGAAAATTAGTAGAATTTAGTTTAAAACTTGTATGATTCTTAACTAAAAAGTACTTAAGTTTTTTGAAAAGACTGAAATAATCCAATACTCTGCAATCTACTCACTCTTTCTCACAAACCTTGATGCCCACCAAGCTAGATGCTCTACATATGTGGATGTCTCCCTACTAAAGCTCTTAAAATTGGTGAATGCATTCAGATGTTGTTTGGATCATTCGATGTCTAATGTGCATTAAGGGCATTTCAACCCCTAGATTTCTATGTGCCATATTCCATAATTTTGGTTCCATTTATAGGTGCATGTCGCAGGTTTTAGTTGTGGGTAGAGCTTGACACAGTAATTTTGGTTAGATTTCGAGAACTCGGTATTTAAAGTAGTTCTCCTATTTTATAGGAGATAAATTTTCAAGGCCTACATGTTAAACATAGCTACGTGGTATTGGTCCATGCACGTAACTTTTGTGCACTTTGAGGATGTGGTACTTCATTTACCACCCAAATTCACACAAAAAGTGAACCCAAATTCACACAAATTTACGAAGTCATTGAATTAAATAATTCAGACAAAAACTGAACACAAATTTACAAAGTAACTGAATTGAATAATTCACAAAAAAACTAAACCCAAATTCACAAAAATTTATGAAGTAACTGAACTAAATAATTCACACAAATTTACGAAGTAACTGAATTGAATTGTTTCTGTTATTAACTATTTACTATTGAACTGTTTCTGTTATTAACTATTTACTATTGAATTGTTTCTGTTATTAACTATTTACTATTGTCAGACATGAACTATAGATTTATGCAACCTAAATGCACACAACCATTCCATTATTCACGAATCCATAAATCACAGTTAGAGAGGCAACCTAAAATTAATATAGCCATGAAGTAAACCATAAAAAATTAGTAATAATTCAATACAATTAATATATACATTTAGGAATACTTATCTGTCTGGAATTGTTGAACAATTAGTTGCAAAAGAGGGAAGCAATTTTGCTACCATATAGTCGAAGATCAATCACAGTTCATATTTTACTCGATCACTCACTTCATCATTCACATTATCATTATTTCACTTGATCACATGAGCCATTGTTAGTAAGATCTTTGTTTGACAATAGACCACACATAAGGGTATGCAAGTGTATTGTCTTATTTTCCATGAGCATCTCTGAAGTATAATCTCTTCATGAGTATAATTGATGGCCTTCATTATATTGGAGCTAAGTAGTTTCTAAATTGAAGATTAATTTTTGCTAAGGATAGTGACTAATTTCACTGCCTTTTTCTTATATAAATCTTCCTCCCAGACCTGTAGTTGTTCCTAGGTATAGATAAAACAACATGATGCACTTGTTGTCTTCAAATTATTATTTGTCAAGTCTATCCTTTGAACAATACATAATAGCTCTTTTGACGATACAAAAAAAAACACTTAATACTTGGTGAATAATATGAAGAAGTGCCTTGGTGTTGTTGTGCACAAACTTATGGACAAGAACAAGAAAGTGAAAGATAGAAGTAAAATTAGTTAGAACATAGATTTTCTACTGATCACTAGATCCATAACTAATGGTCCCACAGTGTTAGTAGATAATTGTTCCTTTAAATAATGATCCTCATATGTCTCGAGTTATTTTTGTTTTATTCCACCTTTGATGGCACTGCTCTGTTATGTGGAAGAAATTTTCTAATGAAGGCTGCTAAATTAACCCACCAACTTCATAGGGCTCCAATTGACCGTCTTATGTCTAGCTTCTAATTTCTACTCTTTAAGCTCTCTCTCAATGGTATATATATATTGATGTGACTTTTCGAGCTATCTATATAAACAACTGATCTTTCACTAGATAAACAACGGAGTTAGCAGCCTGAAGTTTTCTATGACATTTTTATTTTAAAATAGAGTCCTCTAGTTCTTCTCTCAGGGTTCCTCTCAAGCTTCCTTGTTTCCCTTTATGTTCACTTCCATCATTTACTTTGGCTATAATTTTTCTTAGTTGGGTTGTTTCTATGGTTTTAGTGTTATAGTAATTATTCTCAACATCTCAGTAATGTTTTCATTTCTTCGATATATTCTTCTCCAATTCACGTCCACTCCTCCACATACCATGTTTTTTTTGTTTTTGCAATAGGCTTCTGGACATCATATTGCCAGTTCTCATCCTAGAGCTGCTTCTCTCCCCTGAATCTCCTTTGTTGGATTTGCAACAAAAGAGGGAGAAAAACATCTTCTTTGTTGGATTTGCCTCACTGCATGTTATTCCTGTTTTAATACCAATTGATGGGTGTTGAAAAACGTAAAACCTATAGATAAGAAATAAAATTTACTACCCATCTCAGTGGATGGTGTCAATCACAATCAATCTATTTTGCTAAATAGAGGCCAAACAATTCCACTTGATGATTTTATCGTTAAACTTGCATTACAACATTCAAGTAAATTAGTGAAATGATAGTGATGCTACTTAATTACATTCACTTTGCAGCAACAATTGATCCTCATGCATAGGATTAAGAAATGATAAATAAAAAGAAATACTCTGCTTCTCATAGAATAATGGGTTGCACAGTTTCTTGTTTAGTCAGAGATTCCATGCTAGTTCTCTTTCCAGGAGTTTACCCTTCTTGTTGCTTGGTGTTTATTCCTAACAATCTCCTTCATTATCAATGGAGTGATCTTCCTCAATTGCCCAGTGATATTCCTCAACTGATCTGAGGATCTTCTTGCCCAATGATTGTGCTTAATTGCAGTTTTGGAGAATACATAAGCCCTCTATAGTAACATCATCAAACGTGAGTACCAAATAGATGAAATTTCCATTCTCGAGAAGAGCTTTGGAAGCAATTTCCCCTTGCACCAGAGCTATAATCTGGCTCTGCTTCAGATATATGCCAAGGGAATAACTAGCATCCAGCTTCTACTTTCCTAGCCTTGTATTTTCCAGGGTGATGTCCTTGTTGGACTGACCATGGTATCTCTGAGTAGTTTTACAATAGCTATACAAAGAGGGCTCTAGGGTCTTGCTGGCTTCCAAGGACTAAACAAAATCTGCCACAATGGAATGCTGAGCAAGGCTAAATCTGCCATACCAAATCAGATGAACATCCACAATAGACTACTGGTGAGTAGGGGACCATTGTGATAAGTTAAAACAAGGGGATACTATTCAACCAATACGGAGGAACTCAGATCAATCAGAAGAAGAAGACATACAATAAACATAAACCCTCCCATTCTCAAAATCAAAGAAACCATACAAACACTAGTACTGCTAGGTTTTTCTTGATAGACAAGAAATGCCTATTTTTTTTTCTCCCTCCTTTGTTGGATTTGCCTCACTGTAGGTTATTCCTACTTTAATACTAATCGATGGGTGTTGGAAAATGAAAAAACTGCAAAAATGCATACTAATATGTTGTAGGTATATCAGAAATAAAATTTACTACCCATCTCAGTGGATGGTGTTAATCATAGTCAATGTACATCACTAAATAGAAGCCAAACTATTGCACATGAGGATTTTATCATTAAAATTGCATTATAACATTCAAGTAAATCGGTGAAAAAATAGTGATGCTACTCAATTACATTCACTATGCAACAGAAATCGATGCTCATGCACATGATTAAGAAAGGATAAATAAAAATAAATACTCTATTTCTCCCACAAAAATGAGTTGTATAGTTTCTTGTTTAGGCACAGATTCCATGCTAGTTTTCTTTCTAGGAATTTACCCTTCTTGCTGCTCAATGATTATTCCTTAACAATCTCCTTCATTTTGAGTGGAGTGATCTTCCTCAATTGCCCAGTGATATTTCTTAACTGCTCCAAGGATCTTCTTTCCCAATTATTGTGCTCAATTTCATTTGTGGAAGTTGGTGCCTTCTTCTCTAGAGATTTTGTTGCTTCTCTTAATTTGTTTCCTCAATGAATTCTTCCACTTTAGCCTAGTGATTTCTGGTCTATGTTAAAATTTCTTTCTCATTGATCTCCTCCTTTGCAATGAATGTCTTAATTATTGCTGGAGTTGATTTTTGTTTCATCGTTCAACAAGATGTTTCTGGAAACAACAAGATCTGTGATGCCATGCCATCGAACCTTGATGTATTTCTGTTAATTTGGTATCTCTTTGTTTTTGTCTTATTTATCCAGTAGCAACAATCCATCATATCAACTCCTCTTGTTTTTATTGTGGCTCCAGTGTAATGGGCAAATAAACTAAGTACACTGTATCTTGTCTTTCCTTCTGGCTATTTTTAGAGATGTCATGTTTAAAGTGGGAGTCGGTGAAATTGAGAGTGATCTCCCATGGGCTCATGTAAGTCTCACAAGCAAAAATTGATGATTAAACATGAATGAGATGTTGGAATTTAAAAACTTTTTTAGTGATGAAAGAACACTAATGGATTGGCGATGCCCCTGCATCACTCATTCCAAAGTCCAACAGATAGCCTTTGTTTGAAAATATATGTTGAATTCACAATTTATTTATCATGTGGCACCATTTGGTGGAGTTATAACTGATTGAGTCGAGAAGTAGATGAATAGATTCAATAAAGAAGTGGATCCAAGCCTGAGATTCCAATGGTAGTGTTCTTGATTTCAATGATAGGAATTGGATTTGCAACATGCCCCTAATTTTTTTAACTTCTTTCAACTTTTTCATTTGACAACATGTTTATTCCCTTGTTTGAATGCTAGAATTTAGTTATTTTCCCAATAACTATTTGGAGTAGTTTATGTTCTATTTACAACAGTAATCTTCATTTATCAGGGTTCTCTAAATTTATAGGTTCATGTTTAAAGACATATATATTTGAGTTCCCCTAGGTGTAGTTCATTTTAATTCATCCTTTTATTCTATCAATCCTTGTGTTTGTTGGTGATATTAGTTTCCAGCTACAACATCTTGCTGTATTTCTTAAAGATATTTTGTTGCCTTTATATTGCTATATTTCCTGCGAAGCATGATTATTTATTTGCATACGTAGGGTTGAAGTTTAAGCAGTTGGTTTGCATTTGAGGGATGATTTTCTTATATGAATTGGTTTTGTTTGGCATGTATATCAACCTTTAGAAGAATAAGGGATGGGATTTCTTGATCCCTATGTAAATATAGTTTTCTTAGATTGTAATGAGGATGGTGATGGTGATCTTTTATTATTGTGTGATCGCTATCATTAAACATATCATACATATTGTGTTGGCCTTGGAATGGCTATCCCTAAAGGAGATTGGTATTGGCAAGGCTGTCAAACATATATGCATAGCCAGTCCAGCACACATGATGAAGATGTTGAGGATTTTGTGCTTGATTTTGACAATGGGGATGAAGCTTAGGAATCAGAGGATTTGTTGAAGATGCTCCAGTTGGGATGGTTGTAGAAAGAATAAACTTAGAGTTCAATTTATCACCACCTTCCTCTTCTTCTGCTCCTCTCACAGAGACAAGGCCAACTCATGTAAGACCAATTAACAAAAGGATTTTGCGACGAAGCACTCCAAATCCATCTCCTATATTGCTAGATTCAATAAGGGCTTCACTTAGGAAAACTAAAGTATTTGGGCCTACATCCCAAGTATCCATTATATGGAAAAGAAACTCTCTCAGATTAGCACATACTTCAGGAGCATGTACAGGCTTTATGTGACAATTGGTTTACACCAGGAAGAGGCTTTTAACAGTTTTCACCTAGCTCTTCCCTTGATAGATTTGGGGCCAGAGATAGGACTGATGCCATTGTACAACCCACACCCAATAGTAGGTTGCTTCTCTTTTGTGAATCAACTTAGAGAAGTAATTTAGCCCCTGTTTTAGAGATGGAAAATTATACAGTTAAATATGATTTTGATCAGGAGTGGGCAATGATGGAACGTACTCTAGCATCGAGAGAGGATAATATAGGTCCAACTAATTCTCATGAAGATGGAAGACATTGGCAAGGATCATCGTCTGTTCATAAAAAAAATCATTTATAAGAATTTATGGGCAATGCAAGGTCAATTGTTGTGAGCGGAAGCATCTTGACTGCTCATGTACAATCAACAACTAGATATAGTCAAGATAGACAAATTCCTGCAACTACTAACTATTTGGAAAATCGAGAAAGGATAAGAGAGGAGATCTCATGTAGTGATGCTGAAAATAATAGGCTACCAACACCTAGTGTTTCTAATGAGATATTGGGTATAAGATTATCTGAAAGAAATAACAATTTCCATCATCAGCTAAACAATGGCAGTTCATTTAGTAAACCTAATGAAAATGGAGTCCACAAAGTTGAAGGTGAAAAGCAAAATGTGATCTCCATGGTAAAATCTCACATGAAGCGCACACTCACAAGAGAACATAAGTAAAAGCATCTATATTTTTCCTTCTTTTATGGCTTTTCTCTATAGAGTTAATTTTACTGGGTGTACATTGTATGCATCTCAAAATTTCTCTTCAGGAAATTCTATTTTTATTCTTTCCGAGAAAACTCTTTAGGGAAGCCCAATGGAGGTTTCCCCACATTCATGGATGGCATCCCTGGTAAACCCATTTGCATTTATTAGTGCACCTCACCCAAGGTATTTTGAACAGGGGACCTACTAGCATAGAACTAGCCAAATACCTAGTAACGTTAATGACATTCAGTTGGGATAACCCCTTGGGCTCAATAAACCATAATCAATCACACTATTTTCCATATTATCATATTGATCTTGCTTAACATTTTGCTAGAGTAACCATAACAATCCAAGCATGTTCCTATTTTTATTTTTGTTTTTAATTCCTTTTATTTGTGTGGTGACAATGTTATATGACCGTATAGATGTTTATTTTTTTCAGAGTATATGTTGAAAAGTAGACGCTCTCTTAGATTCTACCTTGTCTGTTATGTATTGATGGAGTTCAGTTTCACTACTTGTGACCAAAGAACTGTGTCAGGCATGTATACAAGGATTCTTGTATCACTATTGATAAAATGAACATTTTACTTTAACAAGCAAAGTAGATCTTTAATTCTCTATGTTTGCATTTCAGGTAACTTCCAATCCTAATAAATGAGGTGAAATTTAAGTGTTTCCAGAATCAAAATATCAGGTTTTGTGAATTCTCTCATATGTGGTCCTGGAAAAGCGAAGTCAAATTTAATTATGTCGAAATCTTAAGTTCTATGAATGCACTCATATTTGGTGCTAGAATCTTTTGAGGAAATGGGAAAATTTTCCTTTAGTTGCATTCAAATTTTCCAAAAATAATACTAAAATTATCCCTAACAAAAAATCACCCTGAAATGGCTTTGGGACTAAAAATTTTGTAAATATTTTTAGGGAAAAAACCAAAAATGCCTTTTCCATATTAGAGTTTTATAACACTAGGTACTAAAACAATCTTCTATTTTCTACTGCAAATGTCTGATAGAGTGTACCCAGAAACTAATCAAAATATTAGGTAGATGCATTGAACGGACTAAATAATTTTGAATGAATAATCACTTAACATAAATGATATATTAGGTTGCATAAATATATAACTTAGAAACATGAAATGAAGAAGAAATCTCAATGAGATTGATATATTCTTAATTGAGTTGAATGAGGCCAGGAATAGCTTTGACTAGAGGGTGTTGAAGATGGCATAATTTTGTTCTGGTTGGACAGATTTAGAACTAAAAATCAACAATTTTTTTGCTTGCATAACTTGGGAAGATTTTTGTATCTCAACTCTCAACCTTATTTAATTGTATGGTTTATGCCTTGAAATGTTGATATATGTTGTGATACCACTTGCTAGTAACCTAAACACTTTGGATGAAAGTTTAATTGTGAATTTTACTTGCAAAAGATATAAGTGCAAATATAGATTAATTGTCCCTTCTGTAGAATTTCCTTGAAATTATCCTACTGCTTGAATGAATAAATATGAAACTAATTGTTGCACTAAAACAAAAAATATCTCTACCAATTTGCAATGGAATAGAACAGAAATAAAACAAAGTCACACTATAGAAAAACAAAAAAAAAATTCTAGGGAAACAACTAGGAAAACCCTCTGCTAGCTGTAGAAATTTAAAATACTATCGATATTAGAGTTTGAGACACATTCTTCAAGACTGGGTTCATCGATGTTGATTTCTTTCCATATTCATTTTCATAAGCATTAGGGTTGTTGTCCATCAAATCAGAGTAGCTAGAAAGTGTCTCTTTGATTTCAAAAAGCATACTAGGATCAACTTCATCCAAGAATCCCCTAGAAGGCTCATCAGCAGCAAAGAAGAAAGGTCTTTTCTTATTTTATTTCATCACATGCATCCATCATAATCACTGATTTGTCTTCATTTCTTTCACAGTCATTTTCAATGTTAGATGCAAAAGGTAATTTAGTATGATATAATCCTTAGGTAACAAACCTCAGACATATTGTTGGTTAATTTATGTTGTTTGAAGTTTATTGAGTTTAAGTTTTATCATGAAACTACTAGAAGCGTACTAGCATGGGTGAGTTGATTATCTTGATAACAATGTTATGGTTTGATCTAGTCCTTGAAAGGAACTTATAGTTGATGGTCAAAATCTCACATTCCTTTCATTTTTCTATCTTCACATATAACACATATCATTATGTTATAGCCTCTAGCTATATATATATACAGCAACTACTAGTCAGAAGTTGGATGACATCATTTTGGAGCTTGAGCTTACCCAACATACCTTTGTTTGAGTTGAAAATGTAATTAGATCTCATTATATCATCTATTGTAGAGCATAAATCCAATTTACCTTTGTTTCAGTTAAAAATGTGATTAGATCTTGCTATATCATCTTTTGTAGAGAATGAATCCAATTTATCAGAGCCCATTTGCTTGAGGTATAACAAATCTACTTTAATTCATTAAAGTTACTTTTCATATTATGTTTCTTGATTGTGATTTTGCAGGCTACATCTGCATTGGAAAAGGGGCATATTTAATGAAGTTTGGAAGGGGAGGGAATCTTCAGTTATGTCCTTTCAAACTTTCTAAGGTATGTAATAAAATTTTAAAAAAATTCTCCATAGAATGTTGTGATTTTACTTTTTCTTTTGATAATTGATTATTTATGTGATCTCCCCTCTCTCACACACAACCAGAGTCCAGACATAGATGGTTTTTTGCGATATGTGGACAATGGATAGATTTAGGCTAGCCATTTATCTAGAAATTTACACTGTAGAAGATCAAGAATTTACAGTTGAATATTTCCTTGCCACTAAATTAGACTTGAAGAGTTAGTGTAGGTTTTAACCCTGTACAGAAATTACCTGCATACGAATTCTAAAACACAGAAAATAAACAATGCAAGAGCATAACACATAAAACACATATACACAGAGATTTTCCCCTGGATCCCAAAACCGGGACTACCAACTTGATTTTTCATTATATTCCTTTCAATGTTACAATACATATTTATACATGCCAAAGCATCCAATACCGTGGACCGAAAACCATAGGTAGGTTCGCGCAACCTAATATAGGGTCCAAAAAAAAATTTCCCGTGGCGCTGCCCCGGACCCTATAGAGGGGGGCTACCCACCCCCCTTAAACCCCCCGGACAGGGGGGATGCCACCCCCCCTGTGACCCCCCCGCTGCGCAATCGGCACAACGAAGGGGGGGCTCCGCTCCCCCTCTAACCCCCTGGTTCACTACGTGGGTTAGTCGTGGAAAGAATATAACACAACCCAACAATCTCCCACTTGTTGTTTTCCTTCCACATGGGGCCACATGAGAGCTTAGTCATTTTTCCAGCCCTGAAATGCCCATTGTTTCTCTACACCAAGAGAACTTCTCAGAGCTCACAGATTTTGTCAATGCATCTGTAGTATTCTTCAAAGTGTCCACCTTTTCGAGCAACACCTTTTTTTCTTCTATCATATCCCTCACAAAGTGATACTGAACATCAATGTGCTTTGTCTTTGAATGGTAAGCAGGGTTCTTTGCCAAGAAAATTACACTTTGGCTATCACAGTCTATCCTTATAGCTCCCTATACTAACCCCATACTTGAACACAATCTCTGCAACCAAACTGCTTCCTTGCTTGCATGAGTGGCTGCCATGTATTCTGCCTCTGAAGTTGATAGTGCCACTACAGATTGTTTCATACTCATCCAACTGACTGCACCTCCAAATAGGTTAAACACATACCCACTTGTAGATCTTCTCTGATCCAGATCTCCAGCCCAGTCTGCATCAACAAAGCCATGAATATCCAACACTCTGTCCAATCCTGGTCTTCCTTGGTAGCACAAACCATAATCACTAGTGCCACACAAATACCTGAAAACCTGCTTCACTACTGTCCAGTGCTCCTTCCCTGGTTTTGACATAAACCTGCTCAATACTCCCACTGCATGTGCAATGTCTGGTCTAGTACAGACCATTGCATACATCAGGCTATCAACTGCACTCGCATATGGAACACAGGACATGTCGTCTTCCTCTTCTTGTGTCTTGGGACACTGTTCAACAGATAACCTCACACCTACAGGAATAGGAACCTTCACCGGTTTACTATCCTGCATATTAAACCTCTGCAGTATTGTCTCGACATACTTCCTCTGGTTTAACCAGAGCTTCCTCTTTGCCCAATCTCTTTTAATTTCCATGCCCAAAATATAGTTAGCAGCACCAAGATCTTTCATGACGAATTTGGAGGACAATTGGGTCTTCAAATCCTGGATAATTTCTTTGTCATTTCCAACCAGCAACATATCATCCACATACAAGACCAGATAAATAACACGGTAACCAATTAATTTAAAATACACACAGTGATCTGCTTTGCTTCTGGTGAAGCCAAGTCCCCGTATAAATGTATCAAATTTCTGATACCACATCCTTGGTGACTATTTTAACCCATAGCGAGACTTCTTTAACTTGCATACTAGTTCTTTCTTACCCTTCACCGCAAAGCCTTTAGGTTGCTTCATGTAGATTTCCTCTTCCAAATCCCCATGAAGAAATGCTATCTTCACATCCATCTGTTCTACCTCAAAATCAAAAGCAGTAGCAATAGATAAAAGTAACCTAATAGAAGTTACCTTGGCAACAGGAGAAAAAATATCACCAAAATCAATTCTCAGCACTTGGGAATAGCCTTTTGCTACCAATCGAGATTTGTATTTCTCCACCTTCCCTTCTACATTTGTCTTCTTTTTAAACACCCATTTGCTGCCAATGGGTTTCCTTCCAGCCGGCAACTCCACCAGATCCCAAGCCTCATTTTTGTGCAAAGATGCCATTTCATCAAGCATGGCCTCTTTCCAAAGTTTTCCACCCTCTGAATCTATTGCTTCCTTCATAGTTCTGGGATCATCATCAGTAACAGACAAAGAAAAATTTTAACAGAAAGCATATGGACTATACCTTTCTGGCTGCCTTCTTTCTCGAATTGATCTTCTCACAGCCAGAGTTTGTGGCTCTTCATCTTCTGATTCCTCCTCTGCTGCAGAGTCTGATTCTTCCTCCTTTAGTTCAAACTCTATCTTCTCAGGTTCCTTTGGTTGGACTTGATGTTTAATAACATCTTTCACCTCTCTGAACACCACATCTCGACTGTACACAACCTTCCTTATTATTGGGTTCCAAAGCTTATAACCCTTTAAACCATCCTTATACCAATTAAATATGCACTTTTCAGATTTACTATCCAACTTGGTTCGTTTCTCCTTTGGAACATGTACATATGCATCCCATCCAAATACCCTCAGATGTGAAGGAGAGGGTTTCTTACCAGTCTATACTTCTTGTGGAGTCTTATCCTCCAACGCTAATGAAGGCGACATGTTGACTAAGTAACATGCAGTATCCACTGCCTCTGCCCAAAATTCCTATGCTAAACCAGCACCACTAAGCATGCTTCTTGCCATTTCCATCAACGTCTTGTTCATTCTTTCTGCAACTCCATTTTGCTGAGGTGTATATGGAGTAGTCTTCTGCCGTGCTATACCACACTTCTTATAGAATTCTTCAAATTCCTTGTTGCAAAACTCTCCACCATTATCTGTCCTCAGCACCTTTATCTTCTTCTCTGTCTGATTTTCCACTAGAGCCTTAAATTCTTTAAACCTGTCAAAGACTTCAGATTTCTTCTTAAGGAAATATATCGATGTATTCCTTGAGAAGTCATATATAAGTGATACATAGTACATAGACTTACCCAGTGATGGAACCTTCACAGGTCCAAACACATCACTGTGCACAAGCTCTAATATTTGTTTCACCCTCTTAGCACCAGAGGGGAAACTCACCCGATTCTGCTTCCCATATACACAATTTTCATAGAAATGAAAATCCAGAGAGCTATTACTCATACCTTCTACCATACCTTTAACATGAAGTATTTGAAGGCCCTTCTCTCCAATATGTCCAAGCCTTTGATGCCACAGCATGGTCTTCTCTCCAGAGACCACTAGATTTTCAGCTCCACTTTCAAGAACTACAGAACTGTTGCACCCATCAACAACAGTGCTACCTTGCAGATTGTACAGAGTTCCAGTCCGAACTCCCTGCATCAATACCAGTGCTCCCCGAACCATCTTGCAGGTATCCTTCTCGAACACTGTTTTTACACCTGCATCATCCAACTTTCTTACAGAAATCAGATTTCTAGCCAATGCAGGAATATGCAAAACACCCGGAAGTGTTCTAACCCTTCCACCTTGCAACTTCAACTTTACTTTTCCACGACCAATGATTCTAGCCTTCCTATCATCTCCTAAGAAGACATCACCACCATCGTATTTCTCATACTCGCAGAACCACTCTCTATGTGGAGTGAAGTGAAAGGATGCACCTGAGTCAATCAACCATGCCTCATGATCTACATGTGTATTTGAAGAAGCCAAGTACACATCCACACCTTCATGTGAGGTGGTTTTCGCCTCTGCAGAAGGAGCATCATCAGATCCCTTTCCTTTATCAGGAGCTTTAGATTTACAATCCCTTTTGAAGTGCCCTTCCTTTCCGCATTTCCAGCACACCACCTTTACAGGTTTTCCTGGAGATTTAGATCTCCCTCTAGATTTAGATCTCCCACTCAATGACTTATTTTTGTTTCTATTCTGGGACCGTCCTCGCACAGATAAGGCATCACCATTCTGGCTCTCCATATTTTCCCGTCTCATCTCCTCCGTCAGTAAGGTTGAGACTATTTCATCAAACTGCAAAGCAGTTGCATTGCTACCTATTGCAATAACCAGACTATCCCATGAATCTGGTAGAGAACACAACAAATTGATGCACTTATCTTCATCTGAAATTTTAATATCAACAGACGCTAACTGACTTACCATAGTATTAAATGCGTTCAGATGCTCTGTCACTGAGTCTCCATCATTCATCCTCAGGTTATACAGCTTTTTCCGCCGGAATAGTTTATTCACCAGAGAATTAGATTGGTACAAAGTCCCTAACTTGTCCCACAAAGCCTTCGTTGTAGCTTCCCCTGATACATTCAGCAATACTGAATCTGAGACACACAATCGTATTGTGCTATTTGCCTTCCAATCCAACTTCTTCCATTCTTCATCGGTCACTCCTGTTGGTTTAGTACTTGGATCTACCATGATCCACTAATCTTTTTCCACCAACAGATCCTCCATATTAAGTTTCCACAACTCAAAACTCTGACCATTGAACTTCTCGATCTCTATCTTTCTGTTACTCGCCATCTTCTTTCACCACCAGAATCGATCTCACAGATCTCCCACTGAACAGGGTCTACCATAGGCCCAAGCGAAACCCCTCAGCAACAAAGGCGTCCCCTTGAAGCCAAAACAGCTCTGATACCAAATGTAGGTTTTAACCCTATACATAAATTACCTGCATACGAATTCTAAAATGAAGAAAATAAACAATGCGAGAGCATAACACATAAAACACATATACACAGATATTTTCCCCTGGATCCCAAAACTAGGACTACCAGCTTGATTTTTCATTATATTCCCTTCAATGTTACAATACATATTTATACATGCCGAAGCATCCAAAACCATGGACCGAAAACCATAGGTAGGTTCGCCTATTTGTCAAGGAATATACCTCATTTTTAAATCAATTTATTGTTGACTTTGTATAGACCTTCCATGGGAGGGAAAAGAGTGATCACTACCATTGATTAATCTTTCTGCGGACGAAGTAAAGATTCCAAATGTGTATAAGTTAGTGGCTCATTGGAGAATCCCAAGAGTGGCGATATTGTAGCAACAAGAGATTCGTTTATTTTGAGTTCTTCATTAGTGCATTGATAGTATATTGTCTATTCCATACAATACCTCAACAATGTATGATCAAATTACAGTTAAGCCTGTCATAATATTTTCACTTACCCTATTTTAGAGGGAAACTAGAGTGTGTGTCAAGCTTGCATGTCATAATTGTATCATGTAGAGTTTACCTGGGACAATTTTTGTGTATCTAAGAAGCAAGATACCTGTTGGAATTCAAGATGAAACAATACTAGAAAGTGGGAAAGAGTTTTCATAGTTAACCTGGCTTTTAGATTATGGTTGGAGTATGTTTGTTGGCAAGATACTGGATACCCCAACTCCCTTTTTATGACTAAGTGCAAGATCAAATCCTTCGACATATCCCTTGCTCAATTTTCATTAAGTGATGGGTTTTCTCAGAAGTTCTTCACACCTATAAAATTTACCAGAGTTGTTCTTGAGTCTCTGGAGGTGGTTATCTTTTCAAATCACACAAGTACAAGAAGACGAGAAATAATATGCTTGACCAATTAGAATTCATTTCCCCGTGAATAGGGTCTTCCAATTCATAAAACTGAAGACTCACTCTACTTCTTTCTAGTGAACAACTTTGGGACTTGCCATGAATCATGAGACAATTCCAACCCCATAACTATAAATTTCTTATTTAAATCTAAACCCACTAGATTAGAATCTGCACAAGGAGAACTCCATTCTTGTTTTGAAATAACCTGCATCATGCTATTTAATATTTTCTGTATTTATTCACATCCTTGGTCTATGACATAAAGATGCAACAATCTACCTTTCATTTTCTATACTAACACTCCTACAAAATAATAAAGTATGCCCAAATCTATCATTTCAAATGATTTATGTAGCTCACCTTTTGGTTTTTCAATTATTGAAATTTTTACCTATATTGATATGATATTCTACAACTGATACCATAGTGACAATATATGTTATAGTTTTATCTGTGTTGCTCTGAAGGTGTTTTTCCTTCAGTAGAGCAACAATACACTACAGTTTCCATTTAGGGGAGAACTGTACCCAGTAGTAACCTTGGCCTGTGTGCAGATGGGTTGAATGCACATTAGACTCTATCTGTTGTTTTGAAGGTATTTCTCCTTCAACAATACTTCATCTCAGTAGATTCTTTCGGTCTACACCTTTAGTAGATGCATGCAGCCTTGGGATACATGCTCTAGATTATAGTTTTCCTATGAGGGTGTAGCAACGATGAAATAAGTTCATCAATTTTACGCATCTTGTGGTTGTTGTATGCAAGCATGCTTGTTTAGTGTTTCTCAAACATAGATAGAGCCATATTTAGTATGCTTTTATAGTTTCACTTAGATGATCACTGTCCTTAATTTAGATGTTTTTCTTAGTTTTTCTTTAGGCACATATTTATCTTTAAGAAAAGTGCACAGTAGAGAAGGGTTCAATATTTTGAGGAGGGGTCACACTTCTAGGTAGGAGGTACTCTATTCTAGGAATATTTTTCCATGCAAGTTAGGTGCTCTATCTGAGAATCCCAAGAGTGGCACTACTGTAGCAATACGAAATTCGTATATTTTGAGTTCTTCATTAGTGAATTGATAGTATATTTTTTATTCCATGAAATACCTCAATAGTGTATGATCAAATTATAGTTAAGATTGTCATAATATTTTGACCTACCCTCTTTTAGAAGGAAACTAGAGCATGTGTCAAGCTTGCACGTCACAATTGTATCATGCAAAGTTTACCAGGCACAAATTTTGTGGATCTAAGTAGCCAGAAACCTTTTGGAATTCAAGAGGAAACAATACTAGAAAGTGGGAAAGAGGTTTCACAGTTAACTTTCCTTTCACATTATGGTTGGAGTCGGTTTGTTTGAAATATGTTGGATACCCCGACTTCCTCTTTGTGAATGAGTGCAATATTGAAACCTTCGACATATTCCTCACACAATTCTCATTAAGCGATGGGTTTTCTAAGAAGTGCTTCACATCTATAAAATTTAGCAGAGTTGTTGTTGAGTCTTTGGATGTGGTTATCTTTTAAAAGCACACACATATAAGAAGATGAGAAATAATATGCCCGACTGGTTTCAAGTTATCTTCCTGCGAATAGGGTATTCCCTTCCATAAACCTGAAGACTCGCTCTGCTTCTTTCTAGTTATCAAATTTAGGACTTTTCATTAATTGGTTGACAATTCCAACCCCACAACTATCAATTTCTTATTTAGGGTTATACCCACTAGATTAGAACCCGCACGAGGAGAATTCCATTCGCATTTCAAAAGAAAATGCAATCGACTTATACCATGCTATTTAATATTTTATGTATTTCTTCACATCTTTGGTGTGTGACATAAAGACACAACATGCTACCTTGAATTTTCTATACTAACACTCCCAAACAGTAATAAAGTATGCCCAAATATGTCATTTCAAATGATCTGTGCATCTCACCTTTTGGTTTTTAAATTATCGAAGTTATTACCTATATTGATGAGGTCATCTACAACTGAGGCCACAGTGACAGTATCTGTTAGAGTTTTATCCATATTGCACTAAAGGTGTTTTTTCTTTAGCAACACTACAATACATTGTAGTTTCCATTCAGTGGAGAAGTGCACCCAGTAGCAGCCTTGGTCTGTGTGCAAATGGGTTGATTTCACAATAGACTTTACCTGTTGTTTTGAAGGTGTTTATCCTTCAATAGTACTTCATCTCAGCATATCCTTTCAATCTACACCTTCAGCAGATGCATACAGCCTTGGGGTACATGCTATAGATTCCAGTTTTGTTGTGAGGATATAACAAAGATGAAAGAATTGCATCGATTTTAGGAATATTATGGTTGTTGTATGCAAGAATTCTTGTCTAGTGTTTCCCAAACTGATATATAGCCATATTTAGTATACTTTTATAGTTTGAATTAGATGCTCACTTTTCTTAATTTAGGTGTTTTTCTTAGTACTATTTTATGCACAGATTTATCTTTAAGAAAAGTGCATAGTAGATAAGAGTTTTATATTTTCAGTAGGGGACACTCTTCTAGGTAGGAGGTACTCTATTATAGGGAGCTTTTGCCATGCATGTTAGGTGCTTTATCCTACAGAGTTCCAAGTCCCTTCCTCCTTGAGAAAGTCCCTACCAGATAAGACACGGGTGGATAGAGTTCCAAGTCCCTAAATTTTCCAAAAACTCACCTGAGCCTAGCTATCTAGCCTAAAATCCTTTACATTCCAATCATCTCTTAGTTTTGATTTCATAGAGAAAGCCCTCTCTGGTTTGGTAGGGCTAGCTACCAAAAAAAAATCTTTGTTTGTGGTTACCTCCATCGATCTCCTCATCAGCATAGGACATTATGGAGGATAACAGAGGGCATGAAAGCTAGGGAGAGACAAGGTGTTCTAGTGAATGTAAGGTTCCCAAGTCATGGAAAAATGTAATGCTAGTTGTGAGGTCATGATTGCCAAGGTGTGTTAGGGAATTCTAGGGCATGCTAACATGTGTTAGATGGTACAAAGAGATGTCAAACAAGATAAGATGTGCCAATTTCCAAGGCATGCCAAGATGTAAAAGGGTTTCAAGTCCCTACCTCCTCTTCTTCCATATGCTATCCACTTATGACATTTCCTTTGCAATATTTGGTGCATTTAGTAGTTATAGGTCATTTATATGTTATAAATGTCTTCATAGTTTCACTTCTAACTGAGTATTCAACTGAACATATTGATTCTCTTATACAAAACTACTTTCCCCTCCACCCATTTTTCATAACCTTAATAACAATTAGGTAGTGACCTGGAGCTTCGATGTTTCTTTACTTGTTTAGTAAAATATTGCCGATACTTTAATTTATTGAAAGTTGTATAATTTACAATTTATGAAGTTTCAAGGTCTAATTTTTAAAACTATAATTCTTTAAAGGGTGCTAGCTCAATGGAAGAACAGTTGCTTTACAAGCAGGAGGTTGGTGGTTTGATTCCATCATGCCCTGACATCCATATGGAATGGCAACAATCAATTTTTGGTGACAGAGGCTCTTTTGACCATCACCAATGAGCTTTGGTGACATTTTTTGACCCTCACCAAAAATATGAAATCATGATGGTCAACGAATGCCATCATGTATACACATCAATAGTGACAACCCTCAAAGGTTCATAACCATAAATCATTGTTTTTGATATGAAATGGTGACACTCCTTGTCCATCATTATAGTGATTATTTGTGACGAACCTTGAATGTCACCATAATTCCTATACTTCTAGCAATGCAGCTTTTGGCGATGGTTAATGAACGTCAAAATATATATGCACCAATAGTGACGGTCATTAAAGATCCATCACAATAAATCATTGTTGTTCATATGAAATGGTGATGGTCACTATCCATCATTATAATCAATATTCGTGACAGACCTTCAATTTCGCCATAACACGTAAACTTTTGGTGATGCCACCTTTGGTGACCGAGGCTATGGTCTGTCACCATTGCTCACACGAAATGGTGACGGTCGCTATCCATCATTATAAATAATTATTGGTGATGAACTTTGAATGTTAGTACAACACCTATACTTTTGGAAACACCACCTTTGGGGACGTTAAATTTTTGGTGACGGAGGCTATGGTCCATCACCATTTCTCATATGAAATAGTGACAATTGCTATCCGTCATTATAAATCATTATTGGTGACAGACTTTGTATGTCACTACAATACCTATACTTTTGGCGATGCCACCTTTGGTGACATTCAGTTTTTGGTGATGAATGCTCTTTTGACCATCACCAATGAGCTTATGGTGATATTTTTTCCCCTCATCAATGTCCTCTTTTCTTGTAGTGCACTCATTACCAACCCACCATTACAGAAATTCTACCATCACCTAATACCGACGACATGCAACATCACATACGATTTATTTCCTTTTCTGTAGGAACCATGATTTGTCTTCTCTAGTCATCATTTTTTGGTGTCGAGACTATTAAAGCCATCACACTAGTGGTACCTTCACCGATGGTGTAGCCACATCCTATCTACATAGTGTCCACTTTTCTAGGTTCTAAGGCATCAACCACCGAATCTTATTGTTTCTTGTTGACTAGCACAACTAGGCCTAAAAAACAAACTTGATGCCCTTTGCAAACCAATTCAACGCTAGATAAACTTATTCAGTTTGACTATGATATTCTAGAAGCCATGACGGAAACCAAATTTCCATGGGACGCCATGCAAGATCGCTCATACTTTCTTCCTGAAAAAGCATGTGTACCTATGATGCACATAACCTTGATATTTGCATCATAGAATCAAAATATTTCCTACCTCCAAGATAGGTAGAATCCCATCCCAACAACAGATGCATTTGAGGAAGGGACCATGGAAAATATTTCACATACCATTAAGGTGAATATCTCAAACAAACTCGGCATAGTTGAAGAGATATCACTGTGGGAAACTTGCTCTTGAAATGAGGTTCCCTTATCCACTACCCTCTTCTAAGAATATAGGGATATCTTTTCATGGGATTACTCTGAAATTCCAGGCATCAGTCCCACCATTATGGAACATCAGATTGACACCTAGCCTTATGCCCACCTTGTAAAGAAAAAACATCAATGACACCCCTCTAAGATAGAATCAATCAATTAAGAAATTGAGAAACTCCATAAACATGGCTTCATATATCATGTAACTTACACATCTTGGGTTTATAACCCTCTACCTGTCATGAGAAAATAGGGCACCATACGAGTCTTTATTGATTTTTGGGATCTCAAAAAAGCTTGTCGCAAGGAAAAATACCCTACACCATTCATCGACTAAGTTATTGATGCTTGTGTAGGACATGGGGTCCTATCCTTCATGGATGGCTTCTCTGGGTATAATCAGATTTAGGTTCACCACATGATCAGTATAAAATGACATTCACAACCATGTGGGGTACATTTTCATATTGAGTGATGCACTTTGGCCTCAAAAATGTGGGGGGCACCTTCTAGTGAGCCATGAATTATGGCTTCCATGATATGGCTCATCTCATTCTCGTCTATTTGGATGACCTTACTATACGATCCAAAAGGAGCGATGACCATTTGGAGGACCTGTGCCTGATATTTTAGTGATGTCGACAATATAACCTACACATGAACCCTCTCAACTATGGCTTCTATGTTAATGTAGGATGACTACTAGGACTCATTGTTTCCTAGAAAGGTATTAGAGTCAACCCTCTCAAAGTCCAAGCCATCATGGAAATTTCACCTCCAAAAACTTTAAAGAAGCTCCAAAGCATGTAGGGTAAGGCCAACTTCCTACACCACCTTGTTGCCGACTACATCACCTGTGCACATAGCTTCTTGCACCTAATTTGTTAGGATATCCCTTTGAATTAGGACTAGGAGGCAAAAGACTCAATTGAAGCCCTAAAAGATGCCTTATCTTAGGAACTTTTTATTATCCCTCCTAACCATAACAAGGAGTATAGACTTTACCTCTCATCATTTGTCATACCCATCGCTGGGGTGCGAGTCCAAGAAGGACCTGATAATAGTGAGCATGTAATATACTACATCAGCATGATCCCCTTTGGGCCTACATTGAAGTATGAGGTAGCCAAGAAGATAGCCTTAGGCCTCATCTGCTAGGCACAAAATCTTTGACATTATATAATCTTATAGACCACTACCATAATATAAAATATCAACCCTATGTGATACTTTTTCAGTCAACGTATGATGAGCCACAAACACTCTCGACAGGTCCTTATTTTGCATTAATTCGATCTTCAGTTTGCTTTCCCCAAGATCAAGAAAGCCCTTATCCTCGACAAGTTCATCATTGATCTCCCAACATAGCCCCAAGGACCCCCCATTAATTATGCATTCCTCGATGACCATTTGTTCTTAGTATCAATGGATGACCCCTGGTACAATGACATCCTTCTCCTTTTACAAAATTAGTAGTTCAAACCTCAACTTACTCACAATGACTAGAGGTGCATACGCCACTAGGCACCTCATTACTTCCTATTAGGGGATGTCCTCTATCGACGAGGTGGAGACACCATACTCCATTGACACATTAGTCATGAACAAGCTAAGCATGTCCTAAATGATTTCCATAGTGGGGCTTATAGTAGCCACCTCTCAAGAGAGGGCACCATTGAAAATGTCCTCCATTCCATTCATTTCTTTCCCAAACTTCTCCATGAATGTATTCAAGCACTCAATAGATGTGAGTGGTTCCAATGGTACATTCCTAAGGTGCGAGCTCCTCCAGCTCCCCTATACCCGGTCATTTTTGCCGACCCCATCTGTAAATGGGGCATTGACTCGATGACCTACAAAACCCCATCATTAGGAAACCATAAGTACATTTGGGTTGTCATCGACTATTTCAACAAATGGACAGAGGCCATGCCCACATACAATAACATGAAAAAAACCACTACACAATTTTTATTTAACCATATCATAATGTCATTCGATGTTCCCAAGGATTCGGTATCCGATCGCCACAAATGTTTTGAAAATGAAATATTTTAGGAGTTATCCCAACACCTTGGTTTCTCTCACGATTTTTCTTCCCCATACTACCCTTAATCCAATGGTCAAGTAGAGGTTGTCAACAAAGTCCTCAAGATGATGTTGCAACATATGGTGAAAAAACACAAAATAAACTTGCACCATATGTTTTTTTTAGCCTTGTGGGCTTACCGCATGGTAGCCAAAGCACTTACAGGTCTCTCACCCTTCCAATTAGTCTATGGGGTCAAAGTAGTCCTCCCCATTGTGTGTGAGATCCCTACCTTGCACTGAGCCATCTAAATTTTCACCGACACTTCACCTTTAGAAAAAAGGTTGGTCAAGCTGGAACAAGTTGATGAAAGTCAGCAAGAATCTTTCCAAGATAATGAAGCAAATAAAAAGTGGATGAAATCCACTTTTGACTACAATGTCATCCCCTAGTCCTTTACTGAGGGGGAGTTAGTCCTTCATTATGATGTTGCCAAAGAAGCATTGCGACCTAGGAAATTTGAGACATTATGGAAGGGTCATTAAATTGTCAAACATTGCCTCCTCAAGGTGGCATACATCTTAGTAGAGACTAATGGAACTTGCCTCAAAGATCCTATCAATCGTCTCTATCTCAAAAAGTTTTATCCATAATATTGCAAGTAGCCCTAAATGTTCCTTTTATGTAGCATGACTTATTTTTATGATGACCAGTTCATCATGGATGCATTATGAAGCCTTTCTTTCATCGTGTGTCATAGATGGATCATCTGCCAACCTATTACCATGGGCTAGTTAATGGTGCTTCTCGATGGTCACAAAACCTCGATACAACATCCTAGGCCATATACTCTCCTGACCATACAACATGTCTCACCAATGGACTATGTATAAGGGCAGAAACTAGCAATCAAGCTGTGTGCGATGTCGTCATAGGCCTCTTGGCCGACGCCTCCCATATAGGTATCAATGATCACCTACATGTATTTCTTGATTCTAAACTTGTTGTATCGCAGTTGAATCGAATCTTCAAGGTTCAGTATCCATTCCTCTTTAGGAAATATCTTCATGCACAAAGGTTATCCCATAGTTTTCATCATGTGACATTTACATATATACCAAGAAATCGAAATCATATAGTTGACCACATAGATAATCAAATCCTAGACTATCATTTATCACATATATATTGGCATCAAGAAACATGAAGCATTAATAGAATATCCATCACATAAATGTAGAAAGAAATAAGATGTATAGAAGAATATCATCAAGACACATCATCATAGTTGGAAAATTCACATCTTGTATATATATTTATCAAAAAATATGTATATGAGCACAAAAAATATATATACATCTGTTCGCTCAAGGCCAGGAAAAATAGGTCATCAAAATGGGGGACCATCCTCGTAATGCATGTTTTCATTGCTACATACATAAAGCACTATCTAGGGTTGTGTCCCTGCACCTCCCGCCTAACAACGCACTACCTCATTTGAAGCTAGAATGGGACACGTCATAGCCACTTCCATCGCGAGGCGCCAAAGAGTTTGTCATCTTGCCCTGTCATGCACCATCACCATCTCCATCACCACCTCTTTGAGTCCAGCCCACCCCTACTTAGGCATCCCATGTGTCAGGTTGTCTTCTCGATCCCAGGCATCTGCATAATCCCTCAGATACACCTCTAAATCTATTAATCATGGATCAGTCACCTCGAAACTCTTCCCCAGTCTCGTCATCTCCTCAGAAGAGGAGGAGTTGGTCCCCTCTCGAATGGGACCACCGATCCTGAGCTTGCAATGCTACCCTGACTTCTCGGTTCTTGCCTACTCCCTAACTTCACTTCGTCATTGCGATAGAACATGTGCATCGACCACACCCATGCGTCCAAGATCATCACCTACTAGGTAGGCCAATAGTTTTCCATGAGGCCCCACATCTGTAAGAAAACATACATTGTATCATCATCTTACAAAAATATGCATCATAAATATACATGTGAAAAAGAAAAAAAATGTAGAAATCACAAATCACATACCTGGTGGCCCCCAAGCATCACCAGGAGGAACCCTCAAGCTTGGGTCACCTGTAAATTCCATACTACAATATGAGTAGTCAAGAATCATCTAAGGGTTGGACCTAAACCCACCCTCCACCTGGTCATTCTAATAATGACCCGTAGCACCACGACCAAGCCATGCCATTACTAGTACCCACCGTATCCTTCGCGGGTCTCTTACAGGGAGTGATGGCACCACTATAAAAGGCCAATGCGTCATGACCTTCTCATACATTGTTATAGACATTTTTGTGCCTCGCGTCAAGGAGCATGGAATGTCAATAATTACAGGGATCCTCAGTCCCTAAATATGTTGTTCTTACCCCTAAAAGAACAAGGTCATCAAACAACAGCACTTCCAATCAGTTCTCCACCTGAAAACACTTCAAAACAGGCTTATTTTGGATCATGTCAGCTGCTTAACTGAGCATCTGCGCTGTATTGCAACTGTCCCACTCTGTACCTGCGCTGGAAGTCAAAAACAATGAAGGCTACCTGCGCTGGGCGAGATTGGCCAAGTGGCACAGTCATCCTGCAAGGTGTCAACTGCCCAGGAAGCTTCCAAACTGACACTTGGTTCATCAGATTCGCCTTGTGATGAGTAAGAGGTACTTGATCACCATGTGTAAGCAAGGATCTCCAAGTGGACTCAAGAACTGAAGATTAACTGAAGAGGAAGAGGACACAAGGCAGCTTCATGTCAGTCTCAAGCTGACTCATCCTTTCTTCTTCTCTCCTATATATAGAGCTCTTCTATGAGGTCTAGGGAGGCTGGAATTTAGTATAAGCAAGGAGGTGCTGTTGGTATACCGCCAGGATTATTGGGTGATTGTTTTACTAGAGGTGAAGAGGAGAGTTCTTGCTGCCGAGGAAGTGCTGCTGGATTGGATCCAACATCATTGGTTGTAACATCCTCTGGAACCCTGTTACTTTCTATCAATAAAGTTTGCATGTTCTCCTATATACTTGTTTTACATAGATGCTTTGTGTTTACATGTATATTTGATGCACCCTAATCCATGCTTCAGTTATGAGTACATGTATCTTGTAGTTTGCTCTCTTGTTTTGTGCAGGATCTGTATGTAGCTGGATCGGCTAGGAGAGCAAAGAGCTGGGAGCAGGATACAAAGAGAGAAGGACAAGGATCGACTAAGCGCAAGACACCAGGTTGGTTGACCTTCTTACTATTCTCTCTGTACTTTCATAAAGTGGAACATGAAAACTTTATCATTCAGTTGTTGCTAAAGACTGTCACCTTTAGAAGGGTTAGTGTCATCCGCATCGGATACTTTTCCCCACAACATACATAATTCTACATAAAATACTAGTGTAGCAAAAGCTCCATGCCCCACCTTGCCATACCTCTATCAACTAGGATACCTGAAGAAAATCTATGATAGGTTAACCTAATAATGCAATATAAATCAAAGAACAATACTATAACTTACTTCTACTATAAATTTTCGGAAGCTTAAAGATCGAGTTGAACAATATAACCAGAAGAAGAAGAATCAATGGAACAATACACAAGAAAATACTTTGGGGAAAGTCTCAGATAAAAACCCCACACTATTGTATTATCATACATGGTGGAAATACATAGGGATTATACAAAGCCTTCTCTCTCACATCTAGCCAGCTCTCAGTTTAATCCTCACAGATGCTCATAAGAAATCTTGGCTTCTCTCCAGCTTTCATCTCTGCCCTCCAAGCTCCTATTTCCTTGCATTGTTCCTTGTGGATGATTTTCCTATTACTAAGTGGAAAAAAAAGCCTTCAAAACTGTGCAATCCTCAAGGATGAATCCTTGACTGCATGCATGAGTTTTCTCCATGAGAAAACACATGCAACTAATAGTACATTTTCCTTGAACATTAATCTCAACTGGGTCTTTGTCAAAATAGACATGCATGAGTTTCTGATGAGGGAATCTTGAGTTAACTAGAGTAGCACTAGTTGAGTGCATTAATGCATCAAGTGACTGTTAAATCACTGTTAGTTCCTCAAATTTTTTGGAACTAATTTAACTCGACTCAACTCAATAAGCTGAGTTAACTAATTAAAACTCAAATATAACTCAATCTTATCTCCTTAATTTAAGGGATAACTCTTGCATGACTTCAGAAATACTTCTAACTTTAATTTCTCCAACTAATTAATTCAAAGTAAATTAATTAATTATTTCCAAGTAGCTTTTAAGACTAAATTCAATTTTAATTCACAATTTAATTCAAGGAAAAATTAAATTGGAATATTCTTGTTGCCATATTTCAACACTCCCTCTCAACAAGAAAGGGATTATCTGCCACCCCGATCCTGTCTCTATGGAACTCGAATTTACACTTTGACAATGCCTTTGTCAAAATTGCAGCATCTTGCTCCTTTGTTGAAATATACTACAGCAACATGATCCTCCTCTACCTATTAAAAGCCATGGGAAAACAAATCTTGCATTATGCTTCTCCACACTACCTTCAGCAGCTTGCTTTACCCTGTAAAGCCAATAGGAACTCACAACTAACTTGTTTTCTGATCTCAGAACCACATCCAAAACATTGTTACGAACTATGGAGTCATACTCCTCCACCATAGCATCAAACCAAATCGACTGTTGCACTTCTTCCTCAAAGGAAGATGGTGATCTCACATTCTCTCTCACATCCTCCAACAATCTGTCAGCTTCTATTGTGTGCTTTCGTCCATCTCTGCAAGACTCTTCTTGAGTGGATGTCTCTGCTCCTGGAACCTCTCCATGTGGCTGCTACAAATCAGTCTGAGGCTCCTCCTCCTTAGGAACCAATAGTTCCTCCATAGCCTATAGTCGGAGCTCCCTCTCAAGGGAAACTCGCATGGCCTTCTGCTCATCAAAATTGAGATCTCAGAGAACCACTATCCTCTGACTAGTAGGAAAGTACAACCGATAGTTGTGAGGTGTATCAGTGTACCCCACAAATATCCCCAACTCTGTTGTCAGCTGAATCTTCTTCCGTGCATCCTTTGTCACATGGAAATATACCGATGAGCCAAAGATCTTGAAGTGACCCACATCTGGTCTCTTACCGGAGAAAGCTTCCTCTGGTGTCTTCAATGCGGGCTTCTATTCTGCAAATAGACCATTGTGTTGCATGCCTCAACCCACAAGTGAAGTGGTAGGCCTTAGCCATGCATCATTGCCCATGCTGCCCCTACAATAGTTCTGTTCTTCCTCTCGACCACCCCATTCTACTGTGGGTTATGAGGTGCCGTCAACTCTCATTTAATTCCTTCCACTGCACAAAATTCCTTAAACTCTTGAGAGACATATTCTCCATTGTTGTCGCTTCTCAAGAACTTGATCTTCATCCCTGACTCTTTCTCGACCAAAGCTTTGAACTCACAAAACATTTTGAAAGTTTGGTCCTTCCTCTGCATGAAATAAATCCAACATTTGCAAGAATAGTCATCAATGAAAATCAGATAATACCTTTGATTCACTGTGGATTCCATTGAGAATAGTCCACACAAATCAGTATCAACTCGCTCTAAGATAGCCTCTACTCAACTATCTCAATCATGAAAGGAAGATTTGGTGTACTTTCCCAAGGTATAACCTTTGCATGTGTCAACTTGCTCAAGTTTACCTTTGGGAAGTCTTGTAGATTTCTGTTGCATTATCTTCAAAGCCCCATGATGAAAATCACCCAACCGCTTGTGCCACAACTTGCTAATGTCTTGGCTTTGCACCAATTCTGCTTTCGTACTCAATGCTGCACAAAAATATAGCTCTAGTTTATAGCTATTCTTCACCTCAAATCCCTATCCTCTTGGTCTGACTTGTGCCTATGTGTTTTAGGAACGCCTCTCCTTTACTGAAGACAACATCGTAGCCTTTGTCCTCCAACATCGTGACCGATACAAAGTTCTTCCTCAATCTAGGCACATATATCACATCTCTCAAGGTGAGAGGAGCTCCATGCTCCCTCTCAAAAGCAACTGTGCCCACTTCTGAAACACTATACCTTCCATCGTCACCCATCTCTATGCGCATCTTGAGATCTTTCTCCTCCAAGGCACTGAATAAATTTTTATCACTGGTCATGTGGAATGAGGCTCCACTGTCAAGATACTAGACACAACACATGTTTCATGACACCATGCATGTGATGAGGGTAAAGTCCATTTTGAATTGAGAGGCTAATCCCTCACCTTCCAATCCTTCCAAGGATCTGTTCTTGGACTTCTTCGATGGGAAATTAGTCACATAATTTACCATCTTGTGATAATTAAAGCATCTTACTTTAGACATGTCACCCTTCTTCCCTCCATGAGAAGAATTCGATTTGAAATGGGAAGCCTTCCCCTTCCCATTCCTTGCCTTAGTTGCTAATGCTGGATTTTCTTCATCATTATTCTTGGATGAATAACCATCTTGTGTGCTCCTCCTGATCTCCTCCTGCATAAGATTTGACCACAGTCGTTCGCAATCTAGTAGTTTCTCCCTTCCATTCACATAACCCTGGTATTTATTCCAACTCTTTGGAAGGCCAGGGAGAGCGAGGCTCACCATATCATCATCAGCATTAGTTATTCCCACTTCCAAGCTCATCTTTGCAAGTGGTGAGCTTGTTTAGATATGTGGAAATAGTATCGCCCTTCTCCATCTTGATTCTTCGAAGCATATCCTTGAGTGCCAATTTCCTCTGGTAGCTACTATTCTGGTAGAGGTCCTTCAATGTCTTCCACATTGAAATGGATTATCCTTCCCATGGGGACTCAAGACAATATGGTCTTGAACTCCCTCAAGGATGATCCATCTCGCCTTCACCACACACATTCTCCACTCAGCCAACTCTTGTGCATTAGTTGAAGCTAGCTTTGGGATTTCTTGAACAATGAATTCCTTCAAGCAATTGTCTTCGAATACAACCTCCATTCTATCTTTCCATGCTATGAAATTCAAGCTACCTTCCAAGGCATACTCGAGTCTCAAGCCATAGAACGCCATTGGCCAACCTTGAGTTATGATATGAATTTGATTTGCACTTGTAACCTCGAACTTGAAACATTGAATTCTCTTCTTAGTATACTATTCACAACTCCAATACCATGTAGAAAATCTATGATAGGTTAACCCTATAATGAAATATAAATCAAATCAGAATACTATAACCTACTTCTACTATCAATTTATGGAAGCTTAAAGATCGAGTTGAACAATATAACCATAAGAAGAAGAATCAACGGCACAATACACATGAAAATACCTTAGGGAAAGTCTCAAATAAAAACCCCACACTATTGTATTATCATATATGGTAGAAAATCATAGGAATTATAAAAAGCCTTAGCTCTCACAGCTAGGTAGCTCTCCGTACAATCCTCACAGATGCTCATAGGAAATCTTGGCTTCTCTCCAGCCTTACTCTCTGCCCTCCAAGCTCCTATTTCCTTGCACTGTCCCCTGTGGATGATTTTCCTATTACCAAGTGGAAACAAATCCTTAAAAACTATGCAATCCTCAAGGGTGAATCCTTCATTGCATGCATGAGTTTTATCCATGAGAAAACACATGCAACTAATAGTACACTATCCTTGAACATTAATGTCAACTGGGTATTTTTGAGAATAGACATGCATGAGTTTCTAATGATGGAATATTCAGTTAACTGGAGCAACACTAGCTGAGTGCGTTAATGCATCAACTGACTATTAACTCACTATTAGTTCCTCAAATAGTTTGGAACTAATTTAACTGGACTTAACTTAGAAAACTGAGTTAACTAATTACAACTCAAATATAACTCAATCTTATCTCCTTAATTTAAGGGATAATCCTTGCATGACTTCAGAAAGACTTCTAACTTGAACTTCTCCAACTAATCAATTTAAAATAAATTAATTAATTATTTCCAAGTAGCTATTAAGACTAAATTTGATTTTAATTCACAATTTAATTCAAGGACAAATTAAATTGGAATATTCTTGTTGCCATATTTGAACAATACGATCCCCCGATATACAAAAATGGCCCATTCGAAAAATTGGCCTGCTTACAGTCTTTACAACACCGCAATATTGAGCGTTGACACCCGGTAAGGCGATGCTGACCCTACAAGGAGCATAATCATCACTAGCACTACTAGCCTGACAATATCTCTAATCGAGGCAGCACCTATACATCCCTCATCATGAGAATTGGACCCATAGCGTTTGACTTCCTCTACCCATCAGTAAATATCCACATGCCCAATCAATAGAGGATGCAGCAAGACCTCTCCATGAGGCACCAATCCAGTCACAAAATAGACATATATCACAATAGTAATCAGTAGATCAATTTAGAAAATGATAAAGATATGGTGATGAACATCCCAACATTGAATTGGGAATCACACGAACACATCTTGCAACCTCAAAATAGAGTTATGCAGGAACATCAACAACCCCCAATAATGGGAAATTTTAGGGGCTAATGTTCGCCCAATGGGCTAATTTTCCATGATTTTTCCACAAAAAAGATTCGCCAATTTCCAATTTTTATAAAAGACAATTCGCCCAAATTTTATAATATAAAATTATTTTACCTTAAAATTCACCAACATTATATAGAGACTCTATATAAAATGATTATAAATTTGAATAATTTTAAAAATATATCAATAAACATTTTATAGTTTGAATATGAGGGATTAGTGAGATTCGCCAATGTTTTTAAACTTCAAGAAAATTTTCCATCCTTAATATTTTCCTTGCCCCCAACATGCTAATGTACTAATCATAGTAGCATCTGCTGCAACAACTAGACAAGGGGATCACAATCCTGCTCTCGCCACAACATACCAATCCTGCCATCAAGGATGTCAAAATTCAACAAGTTAGCATCCTAGGCTGCCAAAATTACTTTTTAAGCAACCACATGCTTTTTCCCATAACAGGTGTTCCATACATGCATCTATTTTCTTAACAGACACATGATGCATGCATCCTCCCGGCCACAAACCACCCATTTTTAGGCTTCGCATCTTCTCTCTGAGTAGATGTACTGTTGTGTTCCTATCCTTGTTACAGGCATGTGAATGGTGTGAAAATAGGAGGGCAAGCTGTGATGTCACCAAATCAAAGACATCACGGTTTTCGACCCTTTAGTCAAATGTCCAGTGCATCTATCAACTAATTAATCATGGGGTAGCTATGTGTATCACTGAAAAACATGTAGCTACCATGTGAATAAAACCTAAATGCATGTGTGGCCGATTTTTTTCACCTTAAACAAGGTCATACAGGGCACCCATGTACAGCCTACCTAGCCTAGTTTACCAAATTGATAAAGGTAATGTTATGAGTTCTAACCTATCTCTCCCCACGTGGTTCTCCGGTCCATATGATAACCAAAATGGTAAGAAACAACTACCAGAATAGCTCTAGCCTCCTAAGATAGCAAGTACAAATGAGGTGGAATAGGGCCCACTTTTAACTATATATCGCCCTTTTGGAATTTTTAAAGAGCCCAATACAAGAGCTCATGACCTCCATTTCTAGAACTGTGAAAGACACAAGTAATAGGACCACATCATCTTCATCATGGCACCCTCCATTCCATTTCAACCCTAAACTCATTTTTTGGGCCTACGGCATGTTAAGAGTATCACTGTAGGTGTGCCTTCTCCATTTTTTTTATTCATCTTGTTTAACCCATTTTCCGCTTACATATGTTTTTATCAAGATGTTTTCAATTGGTGTATTTTTTGTTCAAGTCATAGGTACATCAAAAACTTCTAGTTAGAATCAACACCCTAATGGCTGTCAACAGGGGAGTTATCATTCATCACTTAGCATGATATGATTCCTACCAAGATTTTCATATCCTAACATAATTTATTTGAAATCCACCATGGGGTCCATCATCTCGACCATGTTTACTAGCACCTCCCCTTGGAAATGGTAAATGTCCATGTAGGTTGATAGAGGCTGCCCACTCATGGAATACCTCATGTTATAGACCCCCACTTCTTATTTGATATCCATGACCATATACTCTAGCCCAGGAGCCACCTCACTTGCATATCTTGAAGATTAGCCTCATTCATCTTTTCCTCACTTACCACTAACCAACCCTACTCTCCAACCACTTTACTCATTTACGACTGATAAACAAAAATGCTCTTCCATGCTACATTGGGGCTATCAATCCTCCATACATCATAAGCTCTTTTGTGTCACTTCATTCACCTCATCAACCCAACACGAAGACCAGCCAATGGGGCCCCCACCCTCTGTAAATACATTTTACCTCCATCATCATGCAAGTCAATGTTTCCATGGAGTACCCATATTCATGTATGTACATCCAAAACCACCTTTACATTCTTTAGGCAAGTGTACAATTTTTTTGGTTAGGAAAATGGTTCCCACTCATATTTTCAAACCTTGTAACTGATGTAAATCCCTACTCGCCCTTGACCAGAGCTCGTACATGATCCACATTCATTCAACCTATTCATGTAAGTTAATACATACTTACACCTACCCTAGATGTCCTTCTAACTGTAGCGCCACTATCCTTAGAAGAATCATTTTGACTACCACCATTCGCATTATAGCTCCGACCTCGAGAAAGTTTGCCATATCCATTCATATCATCATATTTAATTCCTTGCTGACTCAACCCATTACAATTTGTTTCACCACACATATTGATTTCCCAAGCCAACATTTTCACCTGTTAATACCTATTTCCCGTCGAATTCAACAACCATCTTCCAGGATCAAGGCAGTACCTTGTTTGCTGCCCCCCCTTTAGGGACATCCTCAGGTGACACAATGGGAATTATTATTTCTCATTGATGTCATCAGTATCCCTGAAATTCGACACCAACATAAGCTCTCATGTTAGGGTGGTATCGTACTTCATGACTGTTGGAGTTCTCTCACTTAGTTGAAAACCCATGCACCACTTAGCACCTCACTCAATAGTGCTTACATCTTGGTGAGTGGGAGGTACCCAAATTTGAATATCATGCATTCATAAGCACCTCGCTCCAGTAGTGATTCACTTTTCCTTGATGTATGGGGGCTCCGTCTATGTGTCAGAAGCGCCCTTGAGGGTGTCAACAATTATCATCATAAGCTATCAACATGTCAGCATATTTCCTGTCTGACTGTAATAAGTTGTCACTGGTCATCATGTTGAGCATGGTACATGCTCACCTCGTATAAGCACTTTTTTCGGAGCATGGTTATGTTTTATCCTCACTTAAGATTGTTTCTTTGCTCATCCCAAAAAAACGTTATTCTCTCTATCCAGAAGTTGGTCAAACTCTTAGTCAAGAAAGAAATGATGATGTATTTTAGCTTTATGCTTTCTCATAACCTCACACATCAGGGGTGAACTTTTAACATTAGTAAATATTACACAATATTTGTACAATCCAAAATGCACCCAAATTCGTCCAACATAATGTACAAATCAATATTTTCCAGCTGAAGGCATTATGAAGATCAAAAAATTTAATTTCTCATAAGGTCCAAAGTATATGGAATTAAAAAGTTGATGGCTACATGGCTTTCTCTTCAATGGCGAAGCGATGTGCAAAATTTTCTTAGGAAGCCACTCAATTGATGGAATGGCCGACTCAGTAATTTAGGGTGACTTCCCACACTTGGAAGATGGTTTCGTGACAACATTTTAGTTAAGGATAGTTGAATTTGAGTCACACTGAAGATATGAAGTCCTCAACAGAAAAATTGTGTCCTACTTATAAGCCATTATCATTCATGAACCAAGAGAGGGAAGATGGATTCAAAAATGTATATAAATAGGCCATGGGAGAATGAAAATATGAGACAATGTTATGCTAGCCAAATTTTGATTAGGACAGATCTTCATGTCATTGTTGAAGCAAAAGAAGTAGAGCACTATTGTGTTGGCATAATTTCTTCTTAGAAATTGATCACTCTAATCTAGATAGGATTTCACCATTGATAAAGCCTTGATACTTCTTGGATACAGAGAAGAAGTTGGCAAAGAGAGTGAAGAAAAGAACGTCCTTGTTGAGGTTGTTTTAGCACCATTTCTCAAAGAATTCTCTTCAAGTGTTTAGTATTGTATTATTTTTATTCATCTTCTACGACCAACAATCAATAAAAGGATCCATTTTCAATAATTATGTTGACTGGTTGGCTTCATTATGGATTGTTTGCTTGTTTATATCTTAGTTTTAGTTCATTTTTATGTATGCATTGTTGGCACCATTTGCAATACTTTGTTTCTTCATTCTTGGCCAATGACAACAACCAAACTTGTTTTTATTTTAAGGAAACAACCTACTCTTAAGAAGGTGTCTTCCAATACACTGTTGCTATGAAAACACTACAACAAAAACTGATATGGGATGAAGTGATAACATAGAAGAATAATAACTAAGAGTATATGACTCTTATGGAAAAGAAAAAAAATGTAATAAAGGAACATGAGTTCTTCCTCTTATCTACCAAGGATGAGGGTGAAATCAATGCTGAGACAACTAAAATATGTATCCAGTACGTCAATGAAAAACAACTCAGTGAGTTAGTATCCATAACTGTGGTATATTGGGTAATTGCAATCATTAAGGTCTCCAAAATGGTCTAGAAATAATATGTCACAGTTAAACCTTAAGATTTTCTGGAGAAAGTGCTAAAGGATGTAGTTGTTTTTGCTTCAGAGTTCGAGTGAAGGGCCTGAGCAGGGCTGCCCAATGGTTGGGACCTCGTAGGAGGATTAATCCCATGGGAATAGTACAATAAAATGTTTGTAGAGGCTAAGAGTAGAGTTGATTCATCCCACAACAACACCTCCTCCTTAAAGGGAAAGATAGTTTTGAACTACCTAAGGAGAGATTTCTCACTATTAGGATTGGTGATGACCTTGCTTCACTCGAGGAGAAATTATGTAGAGCTGACAAATCTTATCGTTTCCTATCATCTTTTCATTCATTCTCCTATATGAAGTCCAACATTGTGGTAGAGATGTGACTAGTTCGTCAACCCTCCATGACTCTAGATCATTGATCTGACAACCCTTCCTCTAGAAGCAGCCTACCATGAATGAATATTTTTCTGATCATGTCAATCATGTCACCTTCCAATTTTATGTTTTCTGTAAACATATTATTTCAAGAAATGAACTTATGTTAGTTAGGGTTTAGCTAGTAGAACTTTGCTAAGTAGCACGTTCTCATATTTTTATTATGAATAATATTCAGAAGATCAAGAAGGAATATTTTGTAAGGGGTACTCATCCTGATACCCTATAAAAATAGTTTATGATACATTTTGATGGGTTTCGAATTTTGGTTTTTAAAGGGAGCTTTGAAACTGTGAATGAAGAATGGAAAATGTATGCTCTGTTTGGAGATTAAGAAAAAAAATTGGTGATTCTGGATCACATGAGGCTATAGTATGTATTTCTCTTTTGTGTTCATTCCATTTATCCTTGTTTTACTCTAAAATGACATGTAATAGTCACTGTTGGGTGTATTTTTTATGAGATCATTGATTCATCTATGTCAAAATTTTGATATAAGATGCCTATGACTAGTAAGATCTAACATAATTGATATGCACTCCATGTAATCTGATATGTCATTCGTTGTTTCATTTATCTATTTCTTACCGAAGTCCAGTGCACCAGATTCTACACATAGCCTTGTGTATTTTATTTGATTTCTTCATATTCTTGTAACTCACTTACCACAATGGCGAATGAAATATATGCTTCTGTAAGTTCAACCACCAAATATGGATAGTAATTCTTTTATGAATTTTCTTTGCTATAAATTTCATTTACCCTCTTGAAAGAGATTTTGAAACAATTTTGTTTTAAAAATGTGTTTAATGTTGAGTGTAAGTGAACAACTTCAGCAAATCCTATAAACACTCATTAAGATGTCATACGCACTAGTCTCTCCTAGGCCCAGGGGCTATCTTTAGGAGACATAATAGTTCCCACTGGTCATCCTATAGCAAAGCAGAGCACCAAATTTATCCTTCGAATAACAATGCTTTTGGATTAGGCTCATGGCTTTTCTAGCCGTTGACCAAATTGATGATCTAAGGGCCTTGATATTTAGTTGAATTAGATATTGCTGGGAAATTTGTGGAGCACAATTACATTTCCAAATTATTTTCCACAAGTTGAAGCCCCCTTGATGCCATCGTCATGATTACAAAATTGCACAATCCTAGGCCTCCCTTAAGCTTTGGTCTACAATGTTTTTCCATTTTACTAAACTCCATTTATTTTCTATGCATGAACCACCCTAGTGGAAAGATATATATATACGATGTAATTCATGTAGAATTGAAGATGGAGCCACCATTGCTAGATGCATATACACTATTATCACTTGGAGCACCACTTTAAGAAAAACCAATCATCCTACAATCTTAAGAGTTCAAAAATGTCCTTCTTTCTAATTTCTTGTGGAACTTAGATGTGATTTTGTACCATGGATTCATTCAAGGGAACTATCTAACGAGGGCATGCCCAGATACTTTGAAGGGAGTTTATACATATTGAATCCCAATATTCCATCCACATGTCACTAAACTATGATTGGAGTATTAAGGAAAAAGGCTTTATATTTGTCTTCGTTAATGCCAATATCTAAAGAAGCTGAGAACATTTACAAAATATGCTTTAAATCGTGTTCCTTATGAATCATGGGAGTTCCCATTCCCATAGTTTCATCCATAAATTGTTGCTAGGTTATGGGGGAGATCTTATTTGAAAATTTAGAGGCCTCTTATGTTTCTTTCTAATAATGTTGATTTGACCAAACGACCCAATCACTCCATTTCTAAGATAAAGCAAACTCGTGATAATATATCACCTTTCCAAATCCCACGAGTGGAAGAGAAAGGTGGAGATGGAGAACCCTTGACTGGAATTGAGAAATATGTTTAGGAAATTATATTATGAATCCATTCTATCCATTCACCTGCAAATCTAAAACCTTGGACAACACTACAAATAAATTGCCAATTTTGTTTGGCATATACTTTACAAAGATACAACTTAGTCATCATACTAGTATTGAGAAGATTTGCAATTTTCAATGAATGAATCACTCTGTGAGAAGCAATTATGACATCCATAATTTGCGCACCCTCTACAAATATCATCTATTCCAAGGAAATGATCATTATCAGAGATGGATTGTGTCTATTAGCTATGATCTTAGTAATGATTTTCCAATTACATTATATAAAGAAATAGATCTATAGGAATTTCGATATTTCACCTTATCTTTTTTAGGAACTAAGGTTATAAAGGTAACATTAAAAGCCTTATGAATAGATTGAAATTGTCAGGATTCCTCAATATACTTCCAAACTTCATCCCCCATGGCTAGCCAACATGAAATTTCTTTCCCTGTATATTCTACTTCTTCATGGAGATATTTTTTAGCAAGGCTTCATTTTGTTCAAGTGTTATCATTTCCAAATGTTTTTGAGAATATGTTGGATTTCCATAGATTTGTCCATTAGTAGCTTAGATAGAATATTTTGGAAGAAATTAGTTAGATCCTTTGAGATATACTAATGAGTCTAAAGTTTCCTACCTTATATATGATTTAGAGAATATATCTTATTTTATTTCCTATGTTGGGGGATTGATTTATCGAAGAAGGTCATATTGTTTCTCCCTTCTTTGAGCCATCAAATTCAAGAATTCTATTTTTTTCATGACTCTTCCTACTTTGTTTCTTCCTCCAATTCATTTACCATTGCTACATCTTGATTAAATCTTCATACTTGCCAAATAATATTGCCTCTTGTTCGGTAGTTTCCATTTTTTTTTCTAATTTAATTTTTTCCTCCAAGAAATTCCCAAACTTGTCATTATTCTATGTTTTAAGTTTTTATTTTATGCTTTTGAGCTTCTTATAGAGTAGGAACAATTCTGATCTTAGTAGACCTCCTAATTCTAACCACCATTACTAAATATCTTCTTAGAAGTATCAGTGTCACATCCAAAATTTCTCAAGGCCAAATTGTCTAATGTGTGGCCCGAAATGTCATGTAACCATATTAAAATAACACAAAAACATAAGAAAAGATAGGTCAATGACTAGATAATAAGATAATCTGAGGGGGTAGCCTCCCTTTATATCACATAAATGAAAATTTATTGGATGATTCAAATGACCAAACATCCTTCATATATATAGGAGTATAAAGGGTCAAAATATAGTTAGGGCCTGCATAAAAATAATAATGTAATGAAACAACAATAATAGTAATGGGTTTCTATGGGGCACACCAATAACAATATAGGTGTGAATCAGGTAATATAGGGTCCTAACATGCCGCGCTCCTTCAAAAAAGTGTTGTTCTCAATGCTTGAGTAGTTCTAGATACTTATATATAAAATAATGATCCTCCCATGTGTAGTATTTAACAAGTAAGTTCTTCCAATTAATGAGATCTTTGAAACTGATCAATTTCGTAACTATCAAGTTCTTGCTTCTGTGATATCTTTAGGCTCCAATATGACTTTTCCTTCCTCGTCAAGTTCTGTAAATATAGTTTGAACTAGGATATTTGAGAGACTGAATTCAGATATTCCACAGTGGAATATCCGAATTCATTCTCTCAAAAACCACACCATAGAAATCTACAAACCATTAACTAGGATATTGTTACATATATCCTTCTTCAAGAATGAAACATGGAAAACTAGGTCTACTTGTGAAGATCTAGGTAGCTCTAATTTATATGTCATAGTACCAACCTTTTGCAACACGTTATAAGGTCCATAGTATTTTTGTGATAATTTATTGTGCATCTTAGCTAGCCTGAGGGATATTTGTTTGCAATGTTGTAGATGTAAAAATACCTAGCCACTAAGATTAAAATGTCTTATACTATGATGCTAATCTACCTATTGTTTCATTTGATTTTGTTCCAGAGTCAGCTTATACTTTAAAAGTTTGAGAACTTGATATTGAAACTCTTGTGATCTTTCGCTAATTGAACCTTAGAATTATCTCTTATGTATGATGTGATGGATGGTGGATGACATCCTTACAGCACCATAAGTGAGGTCATTTCTGCTGCGGTATGGAAGGAAGTTTTGTACTAGCATTATTCCAGAGGTAACCTCTTAACACTTCATGTATTTTTATGAAATAAAAAGAAATGAAGATATCCTTCAGAATATTTGTTCACTATCTCAGTTTTCCCATCAGACTAAAGATGATAAGATGAGCTAAGGGCTAATTGAGTACAAGACAAGAGAATATTTTTTTCCAAACGTTTCCATTGAAAATGGGATTTTTTTTCTTATAATAACATTTAGGTTTCCATTTAGATTTGTATTTGTTTACATGAATGCGATAGTGACTATTTTGGCTTTGTAGTGATGAGATAATGCACAAAATTGTGCATACTCGGTATGTTTATCAATTAACACCATGATGACATTATTTCCTTTCAATTGGGTAGACCTATGATAAAATCAATTGACACGTCCTACTAATTCTAAGTTGGAATGGATAATGGTTCTAAAAGACTTGGGTTCTTAATTGTCTTGATTGTATTTTGGTGGAAAATAAAACATTTTCCCACAAACTTCTGAATATCCCAAAAAAATTCCTTCTTAACCCTATGGTAATTTTTTCACAATCATGAGTGTCATCTTGTAGGAGAGGTGTGCAACTAAAAATAACCTTTTGCTTCATTTTAGAGTTCCTACATATATATGCGATATTTGTAACATAGTGAATCATTTTTCTAGATAAAGGTATCAAATGCACTGGAATATTATTGTAACATTTTGAGTGAGTTTCCTCACTTCTCCATCATTCCTCCATTCATCCCTTGCTTAAATTATCCAATAAGGTTGGATAATAAAAATTGCACAAGTCAATCCCTCCAAGTCACCATCCGTTCTTAAGAGTGCATATTCAACAACATTTTTCTTCCCTTTTTGTAGATTATTTCAAAGTCATAGCCCATCATCTTTGTGACCCATTTTTTCTACTCTTCTATATATATTTGTTCCAAAAATTATTCAAGACTATTATGATATTTTTTTACCTTGAAATATCTTCCTATTATGTAAGGGCTCCATTTCTCTAGGGCATGAAGTATTTCCAACTTTTCCTTATCATAAATAGGTTATGTAAACTATTTCCCTTGATTGGGTGACTTTGAAAAGAAATGGGTCTTCCTTCTTGCATTAAAACAAAACCAATGCGATTTCCTCAGGCACCATATTCCATAGTAAAGGTTTTTGTGAATTTTTTTCTAACTAAGAATAGAGTTTAGCACATTACATCTTTAAGATATTCAAAGGACTTTCTTGTTTCTAGAGTAAAAAAAAATGCATCTTTCCTCACTAATGTTATTAGAGGTGATGTTTTTTTCTTTTTTTTCTTGACAAACTTGTTATAATACCCTCCCAAGATTCCTTAATGTTGTGGGAATTTTCCATTTTTCAATGGATTTAATTTTGTTAGTGTCTACCTTAGCACTGTCATGAGATAGAATATAACTGAACTATTCCACCTCTTATATCCCAAAGAAACATTTGGGGGGTTTTGTATACAATTGGTTCTCCTCCAATAGTTTGGGCACCCTAACAACATGTTGAACATGATCATTCCAAGACTTGTTGTATATTAGTATATCATCAAGAAATTCAATAATGGTATGAAATTGGAATTCATCAAACCTTGAATGTGGAAGGTGCACCAGTAGGGCCAAAAGGCATGACCAAAAATTCATATTGACATTCATGAGTTATGAATGCTATTTTCAAGATGTCTAGTTTCTTCATTATAATTTGATGATATCCTGAATGCATATCCAACTTGGTGAAGTAAATTACTCCATGTACTTCATCCAAAAATTCATGAATGACCGGAATGGGAAATTTAATTTCAATAGTGAGCTTATTGAGCTCTCTATAATCCAAAAACATATGCCATGATCCATCCTTATTTTGCATCAATACTACTAGGTAAGAGAAAAAACTTTGGCTAGGTTGAATTATATGTACCTCTAGAATATCTACAACCATACACTCAATTTCACTCTTTTGGGAATAGGGATATCTCTATGGTCTATTGTTTGGATGAAAACTTCATGGAATCAAGTGAATAACATGATTGTGATAAAAAATAGGTGGGTTACTTTGGGAGTCACAACTACCTTGGAATGGTTGTAAACAGCTCTTTGGGTATCAAGAGAAATGAATGAATTAGATGTTTGAATATCTCATGATCATAGTTGTTCAATTACCCCTCGTTGTTCCTTATTCAAAACATTTTTCATGCTATTAGAGCTAATTATCTTGCTAGGTTACCCTATGATGCCTCTTAATTCAACTTTTGTTCCATCCAAGAAGAAATTGAAGAAAATTTCTTGAAAATTAAAAGTTATCATCGCCAAAGATTGTAACCATTAGACTCCTAATAAAACATCAGCACCTCCGATTAGAATGGAAATCATTGAACTATTGAATGCATATTACCTCATGGTTATATTGATATTATGTCACTTCTGTGAGGAATTTATAGTTCCTCGATCTGCAACCACCTCTTGACACTTTGGTGATGGATATATAAAGAAATTCAAATCCTTAGATATCCTACAATGAATAAAAATGTGGGTACCACCCAAATCATTCAACATTATTACCTTTTTCTTCATGATATATCATTCTATCTTGAAAATTTGAGGAGTGGTAATTCCCACAAATGAATTACAAGAGATGGTCAGATTTATTTCTTCTCCTTCAACACCAACGGTTGGTTCCTGATGCATATCTTCTTCTTTTGATGTTTCTTGTTCCTTTTCTTCCTCCTCTTCACAATCTCTGTAAAATAAGTTGTTCCCAACGCAGTTATGAGTTTCAGTGTATTCCTATCACAAATATAACAAATCTTGTTTTCTCTTTTTGTAGTGTCAACCTTATAGGATGTTAGTGAGTACGAGTCGAAACACTTACATCGTTATAGTTGTGAGTGGTAGACCTCCTTCTTGAAATAAATTTTATTTCAATGTTTCTAGCCACCTTGAATGCATTCTCTAGTGGATTAGGTTCCCAAAGGAGAACCTCATATTGGATGTTATCCTTTATTGTCCCCATGAATACATAAATCAAAAGCTCCTTTAAAATATCAGTTATGCTGATATTAAATGTTTGAAACTCCTCAATGTGCTCTGGAATTGACCCCTTTTGTTTGAAATTTATTAGTTGGATAAAGAAGGTATTACTATTTGTATCCTCCTAATGTGCTCTCAATTACTTTGCAAATTTTTTCCAAGTTACAAGTGATTCATGAGAACAATTCCATCAATATCACACAAACTGATTGGGTTCTAAATATAAAGATAAAATGCATACATTTTTTGTGTGTCATACATCATATGGACCAAATAATTTCTCAGCATATGGTATCCATCATTGCCATCAAATTTCATTATATAGAACTTTGGAATATGATTGGCCTTGAACCGAAATTATGACTCTCTAAAATCATGATTCTTGTTCCTTTCTTGTTCATCATCATTTTCATGGAATACCATGTCAGCATTAAAGGATAATAAAGGAGAAATAAGACTAATGTCATGGGTTAAATTTTTATGTAATAAAGGAAAATAAAGGGAAAATTAAACCAATATCATGGGAGACATATTACAAGCTGAATGTTGGGGAAAACATCCTAGTTGGTGTCACTTTCAATTTATTATGGCTAAGGAAATTAGAAAGGCTTTAACAAAAGAAAAGAGGAATGAATTGTCATTTATTTATGAAAAAAAGGAAAATAGGAGAAAAGGGCACTAAAGGGTCACAAATTTGCACGAGAGGAAAATTGAATGAAAATAGAGGAAAATAAAGAAAATAGAGGCCTCGATAATAAAAATGCATTAGAGGATCAGTTTGGGGCCTTTTGTTAGTTTATATTTGGAATTAGTTTCAAAGAGAGAGGAGCACCAAGAAGAGAAAGCAAACAAGAAAGCAAAGGAAGGCAAAGGAAGGACAAGCAGGGAAGGTTGGATCAAGAAGCTTTGGTAGGAGGTTTTACATGTAACATGTAGCATGTGTGATTTCCTAGTTGATGTGTCAATGCATGGTACATTCATTACTTTATTTGGTTCATTTTTTGTCATTGGAATGAAGCTTTTTAGGTCTAATAGTGCTTTTAGCCTTGCATTTCCATTTTGAGATAGCCAGAGTGTGATGTGATTCTTTTCTTGATTGGGCTTGGGATTATTGGAAGCTTTTGGAACTAGGTGAGGTTGTCTCAGGAAAATTCCCAAGGGTTGGGGGTGGAGGTGTTTTAATTTGTGGGAAGCCCTCAACACGTTGGTGGAGACAAGAAAATTCCTCAAGGTATTGGTAAAGAAACTCTAATGCATCTAAGCTTCTTTTGGGCTTAGTGATCTCTTGAATGAATTTGGTGGGATCACGGTAGCCTTGAAGGTGGAGATGGTTTAATATTTGTGAAACCCTAGTTTTTTATGACTTGAGATCCCACATTCCTTCTTAGAATATGTCATGGGGGTGATTGGGTAAAGAAAGATTTAGTTCAGCCCAATACGTGGAAGTTCCTAACTTGGTTGGCTTATGTATAAGTTAATAAGAGTTATTTTTCCTAGTTTAATATATGAGAGCTTGTCCTTTTTATTATGGTGATTTGATGGTTGTTATGTCATGGTGTAATATGGTTATATGTTGATTATTAGCATGGATTTGTAATGTACTTTAGTTATGCCTCATTCAATATTTGATAAGAATTAGATGGTTAATGAATGCATGGGGTACAAAGTATTATTGAAACTATTATGAGAGGGAATTATAACTTCTTGATGATTTTTATATAAGTTTAAAAAACCTATGATCATATATGTATTTGTGACCTGTATATTACATTTTCACAATCTGTTTGATGAAATGACTTTCATGGTTAGGCTTATTCAGGTGAAGTATTTGATATAGGTTTTTATGATTGGCATTGTCATCATATCATTTATGATTCTTGATAGCCTTGAGAAATTCTAAGCATTGGTCTGGAGGCAAGCCTGAAAAGGTGGCACAGTTCCCAAGACCGCATGCTTAGAACTGAAGGAATTGGGTTATAAGTGAATGGATGGAGTTTTGTGCATGTGTTTGGAGGCCTATAACTTCATGCATTCCTTGCTGTGGATGTGGTTGTGGGCCCAAGGTAGTAAAAAAGTGCCTCAACTTAGTGATTGGGCACCTCGGGTGGTTCTTTGGCCACTGATTGTCTTGTAGGCCCTGTAGGATGTGTGTTTATGGTGAATAAGACTCAGTTGTCAACCCCACTTCCATAACTGAAGCTTGGAGGCCGAGTCATGTCATAGTAACTCTTTGTCTCATGTTTACCTTGGAAGACTGTTAAAATTGGGTAAATTTGGGAGGGGGTGTTACATGTTACCAAATTCTTGCCATCAAACATCATCATATAGGTCTTTAGAATATGATTTGTCTTCAAACAAAATTTAGACTCTCTAGAATCATGGTTCATGTTCCTCTCTTTTTCATCATGAGTTTCATGGAATACCTTATGACCATTAAGAAACCTTTCTTGTAGTAACTTTGTCAAACCTTCCTTCAAACCTTCCATCTCTACTTTTAAACCATCCATGTCCCCATTTATGTATACTTTTATGTTCCATTCAAGCCCTTGATCATCGCTTCTAGTTCACCTTTGGTTGATCTTTCTGAGAAAGAAATTTGTTGTAGTTGGTCTTGTAATTTTGATATATCATATTACATTTCTTCTTCTTCATACATCATAATATATAATTATCAGGTCTTAATGGGTGTCAATTCTTTTAGAGTCATTTTCGAAACAACTAATGGTATGCATGCTTTATTATTCCATTTGAATCACTTTGAACCCATTTTCAAACAAAAGTTATGCAAATTTAAAAACACACACATTTTAAGAGCTTGATTTCCTTGAAACTATTGTATCTATGTGATTTGAACTTCTTAAGGTCTAAAATTTCATCTTGATGTAGTTCATTGTGTCTTCCTTCCCTTCCCGTAATTTATACCAAGATTGGATTCTTAAACATAAAGCTATGCCAAATCTCCCATGATGACCTGATTATGGACTATTTCAATAGAGTGAACTTGTACAAATTACCACGTGTCCTTTTTAAACCTTTGGCCTTTAAGATCACACCTAAAAAAATAGAATCCATGAAAATTCACTCACTTTTTGGGGAATTCAAATTTGATTCTTAAGGAAAAGTTATGATGATTTACTCCTAAACACTTGTTTCAGAGTAAATTATGGCATATATAGAAACCCTAACTTCCTTAGACCATATCTCCAAAAATATAAAGAACCAATGTTTGAAATTGTAAACCAATAATCATCAAGATCGTGGATCTGCGTGGTGACAATTTCATAGTCTAAAGATTCACACACAAAAAATTATAGTGATGATTCCATGATGACCTATTTGAAGCAACAAAACCCTAGAATCAAGAGCTTTCGTACCAAATGTTATGTAACTAGATCAAAATAACACAGGAATATAAGAAAATATAAATAAAACAATATATAATAAGACATTTTAGAGGGGTAAACTATCCTTTATATCACATAAATGAGCAATTTCTAGATGATTGAAATGATAAGACCTCATTGGTATATAGGAGTCGAAACGTTCAAAATATAATTACGGCCTAAATAACAATAATAATGTTAGGGAACAATAATAATAATAGTTGGATTATTTTGGGTACAACAATAATAATATAGGGGCTATTCTAGTATTATATGGACCTAACATGGATTTGAGATCTATATTGAGGAAAATTGGACAATTATCTGATCTATGGTAGGGGAGGATTGTAGCTTCTATAAACTAATTACAACTCATGATTTCCTTGGTGATTAGAAATAGATCTAAGTTTATAGTTATTTATTGTTGTGATATGCATTTATTATTCCACTTATAAATTTCATTCTTCGTATTTATCTCGAAGAGATGAAATGCATCTATTGTACCCTAAACTATGTAGATTTTGCCTCCAACCACGTAATTTCAATGCTCTTCTCATCCAAAGATTTGATGATCTTTAAATCATTACCAATTATCCAAGTAGAAGGGGAGATGATTTTACAAACACAAGAGAAAAGATTGAGGAATAATGTTTTATCTTTCGCCACAACAAGGCCATTAACATTAGATGCATGACAAGAGTTCCCTGAACTAGCTAGCTAGAAATGTATGGTGAGAATCTAATATGCATAGAATTTGTTAATAACCATGAGAGCTTGGTCATTCCATATGATGGAAAGGCCTCTTGATTTTTGTTTCACCTCTCTCGCAACTACTTAGCACATTTTACCTTATATTCTTATTATATTGTTGAAGGCCTTACTTGAAATTGTTGTCTTGAATCATCATTATTGGGATATTTCATGAATACGATTCATCTTTCAGGAGCTGCTACTTGCCATTACAATTCAGGGTTCTCATGTTCCATGATATTATTTTCATTATTAAGGTCTATTGGAGCCATGGAAGATTTCTGTGATTATCTTCACCTGCCCCAAGTTCAACACCTTGCCTCCTAACTTATCCAAGAGCTACAGGTTACTCTTCTAACCACATATTTCTCTTCTCAATGGGGTTTAATCAAATATTTTTAATGAAAAAATTTGGACAAAAAATGGCCCAGTCATTGTAGCTCATAAATTTCATTTCAAAACTACATTACAATATCTCATATAAGCATGGCCCAAACGATGAACCTAGATTTCTTATAAGGTAATAGGATTTTTTTATTTCCATGATTTAGCCAATTAAGGTAGATTAAGAAATTCAAGTTCCATTTCCTTAGCTTGGTCTAGGCCTTAATGGGGCCCTCCGAACACTATAGAGAGGAAGTACGAAAACAGAGGTGGGGGGTCATTGTAATTAAGAGGAAGCTAGGTATAATATGAAAGATTAACATGCTAGTGTAGTGGAGGAACAAATGTATAAGAAGCTAGGAATAAAGGATGAAGAAATGATAGGATCCTCCATTTCAACTTCTAAAAGTAAATTGGCCTAAGGAGACTCGTAATGTTAAAGAGAGGCTAGTGGATCATATCGATTAGTAAAAATTCTCTTTATCTTTGGAGATTTGAAGTGAGAATGTGGAGACTTACGGTTATGGTGATTATGACATACCAAAGTGAAATCTTCATTTTGTTATCCCAAGGTGTATCATGACTTTGTTTTGTGGCTAAAAGTAGAAAATTATTGTAATGTCCCTTAATAATAATAATAATAATAATAAATAATAAATAATAAAATATAGTATTAAAATACAAGAAAATAAATAATAAACAAAAAAATAGTAATAGTAAATAAATAATAAATAAAATAATAAATAACAATACTAAAGCTCTAAATAAATATAAATAGAAATAAAACAAGAAAGCAGTAAAAATCAGTAAAGCTATCGAAAAGTTAAAACAAAAGAATAAAACAAGAAAGCAATAAAGTTGCATGTTGACACATGGAGTGTGTGCATGTGGTTTCGCTTCCAAGGTTTGCTCTATCTAATATATGGTGAGGAAGATGAGAGGCATTCGATCATTCAAAGATTCTATCATTCATTTTCTTGGGAGAATAATGTTTTCGGACAAAGGATTCCCTGGTAGTAGTACATTGATTGAGGGCTCGGGGGTGGCTAGTTGTAGCAAAACCTTGCGCAATTGAGCCTACGGTTGGGTGGAGAGTCATCCCCAAAACCTTGATGTAGATTAGCCTACTTCAACTGAAACTGAAATCACAGGTAAGTGTTTCTACTCATTATTTGAACTTGATGTTAATTAATTGATATTTTCATGTTGAATATAAATTACTTGATTAATTACATGTTTATTTTGGGCTGTTACATATGGTATCAGAGCTTTGGGCTCAACCCTTAGGCCTATAAAAGCCAAGCTAGCTCAATCTCAAGTCGTTACTTAATTTTCTAGTGAAGTCATTGGTTCTTTTTCCTCTTAATCAACCAAGATCTAGCAGAATATCATCATATTAGGGATTTTAAGAATTTTATTTGGCATAATCGAAAGGGTTTTAAGAAGTGAATAGTAAATTTCTTGCAGGGTTTATCTCTGATTTTTGGCCTGGCCACAGCCTTTCTTCCATCGTTTGCAAGGTTTATTTCTGATTTTTTTTCTTCCAAAGGCTAGGCTGATATGCCTTGTTCTCTGCTGGCATATTTATTATGGACTAACTTGCCACATTCTTATAGAAATTCTTTGATTTTTCTAACATAAGTTCTTAATTCCTTATGAAAGAGATTCTGATTGCCGTAGAATGCCTCATGATAAAAGTAATATTGGTCTCTATTAATTGGAGTAAAAGACTAAACGAATTATCTTAGATCAGTAAACCCAAGTAAGCTCGACTTTATGAAAATAAATATCTAAACATTTTTTTAAAAATTAAATAATTCCAGTTAAGACTGTAATAATGATTAGATGGGAAGCTTTGTAAAAGGACATGTGTCATATATGTGTCATAGGACGCTTTGGTGAAATTATATAATCATAGAAATTGCAGTTTAGGGTTCAAATATCCAGCTTGTTCCGCGTAGGCTTGCAGATACGTGAGCCAGTCTTTGTGGTCCATGTTTTGGTTTACACATGCTCTGTGTCTATTAGGTATGTATTCCCATCCGGACAGAACCTCAGATATTTTTATTCTATTATGTCTTGGGATAGAGCTGCAGTATTTTTACTCTATAATGTCTCGCTTTTGTACTCTAGGAAAATAATTTGCGGTGTATTTTATGTTTCTGGTTTTTCTCTGCAAACCAAAAAAAAAAAATGGCAACATTTTTGCATGGAAAGCCTAACTTTTTCAGTTCCCTGTTGCAAACAATCTTAAGAGTCCATTTTCCTCTTGGTGCTGGGAAAATAATTTTCTCTTTCTCTTATAATTGGAAATATGTAATTGCAATTTTCTAGAATTATCTGGACATTGTTAATATTTATAGAGAGGTGGTCTTTTAATCTGGAATGTACCCGGTTTATAAGGCTTTTCATATAGAATATAGATTACAGTCAAATAGAATATAAATAGAATTCAGTTAGAAATTGTGTATTTATTAAAGATCTTGTTTCAGAGGTTCAAAAACTATGGTTCACTTTGGTTTTCTTGACATTGAAATCTCCGAAGAAATTACAATAGCAAATTTTTTTTATTTATTTCTGATATATCTGTGTGTGCCAGAAATTGGTCTCATGGTTGGAAATACACAACATCTATGTGGGACCATTTTTGTTTTGATTTTCAACATTTTTTCTATTTTCTTGAATTTTGGCTGGCGGTGGGTGTTAACAACTGCTCACATACAGACCATGCCTCTGCGTGCATGTTTATCCATTGGTGCAGATAAATAGTGTAGTACTCATAGCCATAGCTTTGATCTTTGGATCGAATTGGGTTATAATAGGTATTAAATTATAAATGGATAGATATCATGTAATGTCAACTTAGATAAATGATCCTTTAATGTAAATGTGTCAAAAGTGGCCAAGGTTCCACAGTAGAATTAGATGCTGAAACATATTGAATAAACGAAGTATTGGGATGGGTGAAATGTCCAAGCTTTGCTGGTGTATGGCTGTGAAAGGAAAACTTCATGGTTGGTTGAAGGCTGGAGGAGATTCTTGAGGTGCCTAGGGTGAGAGGAGTGGCAGAGTCATGAACGCTGAGGGTTGGGTTGAGAATGTCATAAGCCTGTAGTATATTTCTTTGCCCTGTTGGTCACATAATTTGGCTTGGGGTGGCATCTGCAGTGGATGTCTATGGTTGGATAATGAATTGTTAAAGGTAAATGTCCAACTCTGGTTTTGTTTCTCTGTAATTTAATTCTCTGGTTTCTATTATGATGAGGAATTTGAGCATTCACTTTGTATAAATTTGCTCAAGAATGAATATAAAGTCTAGACATGTGCTACAACATTTACCATAACCATATGATTACTGCATCCTTAAATTTGTGCTTAGAATAGTCTGTTGGATCTCTTTTGAAAGTCAAATCTGTATTGTATTGGAGAACCCAACTAGTTAAAGATCGAAATTTTAAGATCTAGATAAGTGGGTACCGATCGCTATCTAGGAGGGTATGGCCAGGCATGCCAGATGTTCTCTAGTCCAGTTAGTTCTCGAAAGACATTAAAAAGTAAACTTAATTCTCTGTGCATTATACATGTCTGTGTGTTGATGACATACAACACTCAAAAAAATATCTATACGGCATACACACATCATCCTCTCTATATATATGTAAGTGTTAAACACATCATTCTTGAAAGAATCTATTCCTCTACCTTGTATTCTTCTTCCATTGAATACCAAGAAGCTAGGATAAGCTTCAAAATTGCAATTTTTTTATTTTTTATTTTTATTTATTTATTTATTTTCTATTATTTATTTATTTATTTATTTTTATTTATTATTTATTTATTTATTTATTTTATTTTTTTCTAAAATATCTTGTTTAACAACATAATCTGTAGTGCCTCTTGAAATGTAATAAGTGAATGTATTCTCATTGCTATTCTGTGAACCTTCTTCTGCATCAATACCGTTTATATTGCTAAGCGACATATCTGAAGAAAATCTGATAGAAAACTCTCTTCTGTTAGTCACCTCTTGATTATCCTCATCTGTTGCTGTTCCAACACCTAAATCTTTGGGTGTACTGTTTTCAACAATATGATCGTTCGTTTGTGTCTTGGTACCAAACATCTGATCAATAGGAAGGAAATTTTCATTTTCTTTCTTCTTGTCTTTTGGCACAAATTAGCATAAATACAAGATCATAAGGCCATATGTGACAACATCTACACATTGCTTTTCTTCTTCAAATCATCAAATAGCTTATATGCAGCTGCTGCTCTGTTTTTTTTTTTGTTAGGCCATCAATCAATATATTATAAGAACAAGAATTTGGTACCATGCCCTCCTGTACCATTTTTTAAAAAAATTGGCATGCATCCGCTAAGTTCCCAACCTTGAATAGGCCATCAAGAAGAGCATTGTACACAATAAGCTCGGGATTGCAACCGTTATAAGCCATTTCGTTGAAAATTTTATGGGCTTCACTGATTTTATTAACTTTGCAAAATCCACGGATTAAAGTTCCATACGTGACTGCATTAGGATCTGGGCCATCTTCCTTCATTCCTTCAAATATGTTCTTTGCTTCATTCAACCTTCCTGCCTTGCATCGAACAGCAATCAAACAATTGTATGTGCACAAATCCGGAGCACATCCTCTGTCTTTCATTTCTTCAAACAATTTCTCAGCGACATCCACTTTCCCAACTATCCCAAAAGCATGAATACAGATATTATAACTCCAACTATCAAAATCACAACGCGCAGTTCTCAAATCTAAAAAGGATTTCTTGAATTCCACCATCATATTCGCCTTCCTGAGAGCAACCAAAAGTCGATTCGATGCACTGGTATAGGGATGAATATTTTCTTTTAACATGGTATTAAATAAGGATAAGGCCATATGGACTTGGTCATTCTTAAGCAAAGCTACGAGAAGAGAATTATACAATTGAGGATTGATTTTATCCAAACCAAGCTCTTATGTGCTATCTAAAACCTCCAATGCCTTGCCACATTCATAGGTTCGGTTGCTCACATTGTTGTCACTGAATGTTCCTGTAATTAGCATTTGAAGTTCTATACTTTTGTTTCATTCATCACATATAGTCATTTTATTCAAATTATTAAGTCAAAGCGTTCAATTTTAGCATGTTGTGGCGGCTCAATAAAATCTTATCTGATCATTATCCCCTCAGTGTACAATGGCTAGAAATAGAGTTAATTATAAGGTGGGCAGAAATTACAGTTTAATAAGGGATGCTTGGAGCTGCATGAGATTTTTCATTATAGTATGGTTTATTATGGAAACTGTTAGGTTTCCTTTAATATCTTTAATATCCCTGTGTATTTTCCTTAATATGTTGTCTTTTGTTTTTGTGACTCTTACATGTTTAGAATTTTGTTATTTTTTAATTGGAAATGGCCAATTAAAATCTCAAGGAATTCCCTATTCTCGTGAGGGTTTCTTCATCTGAAAATCCCCTTAGTATTGAGTACATCTAAATCCAGATAGGTTCTAACATGAAATCCTCCTTGATTTCTATAAAAAAAACATTTCCAAAAACATAAATATACCCTTACGAAATTATGAAAATATGCCTCACTCTAACAAACCGAGTTTCGGTCCTCCATATTACCAAAAACAATAGTTGAAAAGCCCTTATCTCCTAATTTGAGGTTGATATGGAGTTTATGTTTTGATTTGTTATAGACCAATTCCAAATAGCTTTCTTCAATGGCTATATGCTCAAAAACTTCCCAATCAACGCATGATCCTTCATGAATTGTATGTATTCTCCAATTCACCTTGATCATACTTCAAATTTAGTGCCTATTGATCTTTTGTGAATACAACTCCTAGGCAATCATTTACTAAAGTTTACTGAAGAATTCTATTATTTTTGCAGTTCTCGAAGCGAGTTTGGCTCCGATGAATTGGGGATGGAGGTCGTATGTTGATCTAGATGATAGACTCCTAAAACAATCCCACTATAGGAGGGAGTTTTTCGACAAGAAGAGAAAAAGGGAGGAAAATAAAAGATGTTGTAGTTGGCGTTAGTAGAAAATGTCAACCATATTTATAGTTTATATTCAATCCTAATAGATAAATAAAATGAAACTCAATCATTTCTATTTAATGCTAATTTCAAATTTTATTATCAAATGACATTAAGAAATAATATAATAATGATACTACTAATTATATAAAACATTATATAATTAGTAATGGCATAATTATTACAAGAAATTATATAATTTATTTTTCTTCGTGAAATTATATTTCTAGCAAAACCCATGTTATCAAATTTAAGGTTATTTATAATTATGGGTATAACAAAAAATTTAATAAATTAAATTAAAATTATTTGGAAATGAATAAAATTATATTTTTATGATATAAAAAATATTTAAAATAATAACTTATTTAGTAGTGTAATTTTAATAGCTCTTGGTAGTTTTTCCATCTAAATAAAATAAAAACCAAGGTCATGGGACATGTATTCCAAGCTGAATGTTTGGAAACACATAGAGATGGGAAACACTTGTGATTACTTAATGGCTATTGGAAAATGCATTGGAGAAGGAATTGGAAAAGGGAAAGAGCCAGTAATTGGAATTTTATTTATGAAAATAAAAGAAAATAGGAGAAACAGATGATGAAGAGACAAAGATTTTCATGCTAATGATATTAGAGGATAAATGAAGTAAAATGAAGAAAACGGATGCATCAATGACAAATGGCTTCATAAAATCATTTCACATCTTTTGTTGGTTTAGGTTTTTGTCGGTTTAGCATTGCTCTCTCGTACTCTTGCACACTTAGAGAATTCTTGGAGAACTTGGGTATTCATTTGGATTTCGAGAAAGAAGGCAAATGAAAGAAGAGATCACAAGGAAACATTTGGATCAACAACCACAGTTGGATTTATTTGTAGGTAACAAGTTGCATGTGTGATTTCCTTGTCCATTTCTTGATTCATGGTATATGCATGTGATTATCTGCTTATATGTTGTCATTGGTATGGATATTTTCATGTATGAACAATGGTTTTAGCCTTGCCATTTCTTATATAGCCATGTTGTTGTGGGTTTCCCACTTGTTTTTTTTCTTATTGGTCCTCATGTTCCATATGGCTGTAGGTTGGAACAAATGCTCTGGGATTCGTAGAACAAATTAGGCTGAGTTACTAGTCCTTAGAGTCGTGGTTGGAAAAAATTCTCTAGAGCCCTAGAAGGTTGTAGGTTGAGTTACTAGTTATTGGATCCCTAGAGAGCTTGGGTAGAGACCTATCTAGTTGATCTTAGTGATTTCTGGACTATAGAGTAGGAATCACTATGGTTGAGGGTTGAGGTGGTTTGGCATCTTGAAGCCTTGGTTTGGCATTTTCTTACTTAATTTCATGATCCCACATTCATGCTTGGAATATGGGATGGGGGTGACTGGTTGAAAAAGATATTTGGTTCAACTAATTCTATGCTCGAGTGGTACGTGGAAGTCCCTAACTTGGAGGTCAGGTCATGTGATGGTGACACTAGTGTCATGTTTAGCCTAGCGAGCTTGTGAAATTGAGTAAATGTGGGAGGGGTAGTTACAGATTGGTATCAGAGGTTCCACGTTCAAACACTGGGACTGGATGGTTCATGCATGTTAGTCATTAATAAGTTTTTTATGCATGCATTGTGAAGGTCATTATTGAATTATGGATTATCATGGTGATGTTGATGTTGAGATAATTAATATGTTGATGTCATTATGTATGTATATATATATATATATATATATATATATATATATATATATATATATATATCATGCTAATGTGGACTAATTTGTGTAGATGAGATAATGTCCCATGAACTTCACAAAGGTATGATTTTTATTATGTTCATATTTGATTTATGTAACATGACATGTTTGTAGGAAGTAGAAGATGAGGAAAGATGAGCAAAATGATGGATTATGGTTCAGTTGAATCTTTATACAAATCAGTTGAGAAACAAGTAGGTGAGTTCTCTCCTGATTTGGTAGACATGTTGAGAAGCATGAAGGGAGAGATTAGAGGTTGCAAAGCAAGTAATGACAAGATAATTTAGTCATAGGAAAGGCTTCCTAGAGCTCAGGAAAAACAAGAAGAGGTCAATGTAGTCATCCTTTAGATCTTATCATATTTATAAAGACAGGGACAACCACAGATCATTCATGGACATGAGGAATGTTCTAATGGGATGTATGATAGTAGGTCTCATGGAGCACATAGGCCACACATGGATGACACAAAGTTTCGAATGATTGGATACACCTAACCAGAGAGGTAGTGGTTATGGTTTCTATTCTAGTTATGGATAATAGATACATCATGGTCATCATTGTTATCATCCTTATAGCCAGAGTGAGAAGTATTCCTTTGTAGATGATTTCATGGAGGAAAACCCTCCTATCGTTGATGGAGATTTGAAGAAACTAGAAAATGGAGAAGCATGACTACTTAGGCTGAAAAAGTTCTCCAAGTTGCATGATTATACAAATAATATGAAAGCACGGATTGTTAATTTGAGTCTCAAAGGAAAAGAAAATATAAGGTTGGAATATGTGAACTGTTTCATAGGAATCATGACAAAGGAGATGAGTTGGAATGAGTTTAAGAGACACTTAAAAAATAATTACTTTTCCAAGAGATATTATGATGGAGAGGCCAAGGAATTCTATAAGTTGAATATGGGTTATATGATAGATGAAGATTCCATGACTAAGTTTCTGGAGCTGTTGAGGTAGGTTTTGTATCTTATGGATGAGAAGACAAAAGTTCAAAGATTCATCAATGGTTTGTCTTTAATATTTAAGGACAAAATTTAGTAGATGAGCCTTGTTCATTGCAGGAAGTCATCGGGAAGTTTAAGAAATGTTATAAGTAGTCTAAGAATATGTCTAAGCCTAGGAGTGATAGGAAAGGGAATGAAAAGATTAAAGGGAAGTGGGATAAGAAGCAAGGAAGACCTCAAGATTCAGGCAGCAAGGAGAATGTAGCGTTGTATAATAAGTTCAATGCAGTTGATAGAGGACATGGATCTCAACATGAGGAGTAGAACAAAGGTAATTATAGGAATACTTTGCAGTGTTGGACGTTTTATGGAGAGAATCGAAGGAGAGATTGTCCATGTCATCAGGGTGGTAGACCTGAGGTTTATAGTGTTCAGGAGAAAAAAATAGTTGGAGACATTGGGCAAAGTATTCCCCGGATTTATGCAGTAGTGGAAAATAGTCACGCTTATGGTAAAACATATATAATCAGATGGAAGGTAATATTTATGATCAAATTATTTCAATTTTGATTTACCTTGTATCAAGCTATAGTTATATCAGCCTTGACTTGGTTGATAAGTGTTGTTTGAATAAAGAATAGCATGTAGAATCTTCATTGGTGTAGCTGGCTATAGGGACCAAGAAAAGAGTTCATCATTAGGTGAGAGTTTGTGTATTTGAGCTAAATGTTCTGTACAATTCAACAAATATGAATGTGCTTCCTGTGGGTTCATACAATATGTTTTTCGACATGAATTGGTTGCACATCCATAGAAGTAAGGTATATTACTATGATAAGGATATTCAGTGCTTGGATGATGATGGAGAGAGGAGAATATTACATGGAAATGAGAAGCCTACATCAGCGAGAGTGGTTACATCTAGGCTGGAAAATCATAGTTGCAAGAAAGGATGTGTATTATTTGCAATTCATATTTCTAGTGAGAAAGGAAAGGATGTTGAGAGTTATGATGTCTTGAAAAGGTATCGTGTTTAGTAGTAGTTTTAGGATGTATTTGCAACATATGTTTACAATTTCCTCCTCATAGGGAAGTGGAATTTTCTATTTAGTTGATGTTGGGAGTAGCACCAACATTAAAAGCATTGTACAGGATGAGCACTTAGGAGTTGGTGGAACTAAAGTTACATTTTAAGGAAATGATCAATAAGGGATACATAAGGCAAATTGCGTCACCTTGGTGTGCACCAATGTTATTTGTAAAGAATAAGGATGGTACTCTCAGGTTTCACATTGATTACAAGCAGTTGAACAAGGTAACTAGTAATAACAGGTATCATTTGCCATAGATTGATGATTTCTTTAATCAGTTGAAGGTATCAGCATTGTTCTCGAAGATTGAATTGAGATGAAGATATCATCATGTGCACATCAAAGAAGAAGATATTTACAAGGCTACAGTTCTTACCAACTATGGACATTATGAATTAGTGGTGGTTCTTTTTTGTCTTATGAATGCTCCATCTACTTTCATGTGTTTTATGAACAATGTGTTGCATCCTTATCTATACAAGTTTGTGATGATATATTGATATATTTTAAGAATGAGGAAGATAATTCAGAGCACCTGGTAGAAATGTTAAGATCACTAGGAGAGCATCAGTTGTATGCCAAGATCAGTTATTGTTATAGCACCATTTACCACCCTTGGTATTTTTGATGTTTGGTTTATGGCCTAGGGCAACCCATCCTTCCAGACTTGGTACAAATATTTTAAAAACAATGTTTTATTCCCTGTACGCTACTTTTCCCTGAGATAAAAACATGTACATGTGGGTTAGTCAATACCCAACCTGCGTATATGTGTTAAAACACTTAAAAAAATTAAATTTCCTTAATTATGGGTGGAGTTCACGGGTTTTACCTATTGATTACCTCCTAATACCCGTGCCCCAACTGTTTCCCAACTAAAAAACTAATTGGGAGAAGTATAAATAAACTTCTATGGGAAGGCCTTAAGGAGGAGAAGAGATATAATCATTATACTGAGATTATCCCTCACTGAGTCTGAAGTATCCCCGTGCTTCAAGCACTTCCCCAAGTTTCAAGAAACCCTTGTTTCCTTGATTGTTGATATTCTCCCACTTGCTTGAGATATCATGGTATTGGTTATGGAAGGAGGCTGTTGAATATTGGGACTGGATGGATTTGGAGGATAGTTCCACCTGGAGCCAGAAGAAGAAGACTCAGGTGAATTCTTTCCGTGTTAGTTATATCTTTCTACAATAAGAAGAAGTGTTGTCTTGTTCCTAAGATTAACTGTGTTTATGCATCATATAGTGTTGTAATTCATGTATGAATGTTATTTTGATGTATAACTAATCATTTTCTTATATGATATAAAGTTAGTTTCATTAAAATGTTGTGTTGTAATTCATGTATGAATGTTATTTTGATGTATAACTAATCATTTGATTATATGATATAAAGTTAGTTTCATTAAAATGATTTATCTATATTTTGCTATGTATGTTTGAATTGGTTGATTTGTAGATTCAAAGATCATTAGGAGTTGCAGAGGGTCTGAACTCTACTGGAACTACCCAAACGAAGGACATCCGGGTATGGTTGCTATTGCATAGTTTGTTTATATAAGCATGTTTCCTGAGTTGTATGAGTGTTTCTCACTCTAGTTTTCTCTTGCTCTATTGGGGTTCCAACCCAAAGCCCTAGGGCACTTATTCCCATAATAGAATTGGGTGACTCCACTGGGGATAAAAATCTTTTTATTCCTAGTTTGGGTTGTTCAGTTTCAATGAGGGCTCAGTTCTTGGTTTTCTTGCTATGACAGTATTATTTGGTCTAGTAGAAACTCAGACCTTAACTCTAATCTTTTTGATCTAGCTTTGTTATTTATTTTTCTTGCAAAGCTTTGTATACACACTTTAGTTTGTTTACAGTAGTGTACACACGCTTGTTTCTGTGAAGTGAACCCATGTATATGTAAGTTTCCTTTATGAGAAGAACGTGTACATGCCTTCGTGCTTCAACACAGTCACGTATACAACTTTTTGCATTATTTTGTCAAATCTCTCTACCCAAAAATATTTGTTTCTTGGTCTGTTTAGTCTCTGAGTGGTCAATTTCTATCTCTAGAATTTTATTATTCTATGAGCTTACTATTTTGAAATTTCTTCTGCTTTGAAAATTTTTGGCCTAGGTTTGCTTTTAAGTGAGTCTTATGATTTGTGTTGTGGCACACAAGACTTTGTTGGGTCCCTATAATACTATTGATTACCCCATTACTATTGTAGTTATACCCCTTATTAATATTGTTGTGCCCCTATTGCCCCCATATTGTTATTACTGTGCCCCATAGAATCCCTCTATTGTTATTTTTGTGGCTTTATATTATTATTGTTAGGTCGGCTGGATTATATTGTGACTCCTTAGACTCCTATATATAGAAAGGAGGTTTTGTCATTTGAATCATCCAAGAATTGTTTATTTATGTAATGTAAAGGAGGTTTCCCCCTCGAAGAGGCTGAATTCTAAGGCGTTGATCTATCTTTTCTATCTTTTCTTGAGCTAGTTTCATAACATTTGGTATCAGAGCTTTGGATTCTAGGGTTTCGCTGCTCCAAACAGGTCATCGTGGAATTTTCGCTATAACTTTCTTTTATGCGATGTTTCAGAAGTTGCAAAAAAAACCCATTTGAGAAGAAATCACACTGAACCTCGGGTCCAAATTTCAGAGCTTTTTGCACTATATTTGCGGAGATATGATATGAGGAAGTTGGTATTTTTGCAGACTCCTGAATTACATTCCAAACAGGTGACCTGGGGAAAATCGTCATAACTTTCTCTCTGGGATCGGATTGAAATTTTGTAAGAAGGTACAAAAAGAGGACGGACTGTAGTTTCTTGTATGCATTTTTTAGATCCAAAGGTCGAAACAGTGACTCGTGGCAGGTCGTACAAGTTCGCTCTACTGAACTAGTCTATAATCAAGTCACTGTGGGAGATTTCGCATAACTCTTCCTTGGAGAATCCAATTTGGGTAAGACTTGTGGCATTGGAAAGAGAACACAGAAGGCTACTACAGGTAGAAATTTCATAACTGGAGGATCTAAATTTACAGAGATACATCAGATTCAATATCAGGCTTCTACAAAGTGAAAAAAAGGTGTGTAGTTTTTTTTTTAAATTTTTGTGTAAGCTTGGTTTGAAATAATTCAAAGGGCATAGTAAAGCATTATTATTGGTAACTGATGCCCCAAGGAAAGAAAATGCAAACACCTAGTAAGGAACCTGAAAGCTCTAGCATGACTCATGAAGAAGAGGAAGAAATGCTACATGATATATCAAAATTACAAGAACAAGTGCAACAAATGTCACGCTCACAAAAGCTAACATAAGCTAAGATAAATGGCGTGGAATCTAAGATAAATGGTGTCGAATCTAAGATAAAGGGCATGGAAGCTAAGATGGATGATTCGAAGATAGATTTGAAGAGAGACATGGCAGATTTGAAGAAAGGTTTGACAAATTTTCTACAAGAAATACTTACTAATGGTGAAAAGGTTGTAAAGGAAACTTATGATGTGAACAAAAGAAATGTTAATCATGATTCGATAGACTCTAATGTTGGATCGAAGACCCACCATATTCCAAAAATCGATATGAGGAAGTTTGATGGCAAGGATCCCGCCACATGGATATTACAGATGGAGCAATTCTTCGATCTCAATAATGTGCAAAACACACAAAAGGTACGTATGGCAACTTTATATTTGGAACCAAATGAGTTTGTATGGTATCAATGGCTTTGCTCTCGTAAACAATTTATCACTTGGGCAATTTTTACAGAAGAATTGATAGCACATTATGAGGATACAAAAAGCAACACTTTTTTTAGCCAATTGATAAGTCTCAAACAAAAGGGTTCAATAATGGAGCACATTGAGGAATTCCAAAAATTGAACATAAGGGTAAAAGATATTCCAGAAGAGCATAGGATTGATGTGTTCATAGGGTCTTTAAAGGATAATATCCAACATGATGTTCGCCTTTGGGAACCTGATTCATTAGAGAAGGCATTCAGGTTAGCAAGAAAAATGGAAAGCAAAATTATGGCAACGAGGAAGCATACCACTCACAACTATAAAGACGGAAGTGTTGTTGCCCGTAGTCTTCCACAACCTATAAGGTTGACACCACAACAATTGGAAGAAAAAAGAGCAAAAGGGCTTTGTTACAGTTGTGATAGCAAATACACTAAAGGTCATAAGTGTGCTGAGAAGAAATTATTCTACATAGATTGTGAAGAGGAAGAAGAAAAGGAGCAAGAAAGGTCAAAAGAAGAGGATATACTCCAAGAACAAAGCCTAGATGAAGAACAAATAAATCCAACCATATCTTGTAATGCATTGGCGGGAATTACCACTCCTCAAACCATCAAGATAGAAGGACAAATCAAGAAGAAAAAGGTAATAGTGTTGATTGATTCAGGAAGCACCCACAATTTTATTCATTGTAAGGTAGCAAAAGAATTGAATTGCTTCCTATATCCAGCACTAGAGTGTCAAGTGATGATTGCAAATGGAGGAACAATAAATTGCTCTGGAAAGTGCCATAATATCAAGCTATCCATGGGAGAATATGTATTGACTAGCCCAATGCTTTCCATTCCAATGGGAGGTGTTGATGTTGTACTAGGAGTCCAATGGCTACAATCCTTGGGTACAATAGCTTTTAATTTTCAAGAACTTTTCATCAAATTTTCTACGAAAGGAAAGGAAGTTGAATTAAGGGGTATTGCAGGGAAACCAGGAAAGATAATTAGCTCTAATGGTATGACAAAGCTTCTAAAAAAGGAGCAAAGAGGTGTAATTGCACAATTATGTTCGCTAGATGTTTCCACATCAGAATCATCTATTTCTCCAGATCTCCAAAAAGTCCTGGACAATCATTCCAAGGTATTTGAGACTCCCAAAGGTCTCCCACCTATGCGTGATCATGATCATGCTATTCATCTGATTCCAGGAAGTGTTCCTCCAAACATCAGGCCGTACAGATATCCCTATGTCCAAAAGAGTGAAATTGAACGTATGGTTGCAGAAATGCTAGAGGCTGGTATAATTCAACCGAGTCAAAGTTCTTTCTCTGCTCCAGTAGTATTGGTGCACAAGAAGGATGGATCATGGCGCAGGTGTTCGGATAATAGGGAGCTCAACAAGCTCACTATTAAAGATAAGTTCCCCATTCCTGTCATTGATGAATTACTGGATGAATTGCATGGATCAATTTACTTCACCAAGTTGGATCTTCGTTCAGGATATCATCAAATCAAAATGAAGACTGAAGACATTCCGAAAACAGCATTTAGAACTCATGAGGGTCATTATGAATTTTTGGTCATGCCTTTTGGCCTTACCAATGCACCTTCAACATTTCAAGGTTTGATGAATTCAATTTTCAAACCATTCCTTAGAAAATTTGTGTTAGTATTTTTTGATGATATACTAATCTACAACAAGTCTTGGAAGGATCATGTTGAACATGTTGACAGGGTGCTACAACTATTGGAGGAGAAACAATTATATGCAAAAAGATCCAAATGTTTCTTTGGAGTCCAGGAGGTGGAATATCTGGGTCATATTGTATCTCATGAAGGAGTTAAGGTAGACCCTAGCAAAATTAAAGCCATTAAGGAATGGAAAATCCCCACATCCATAAAGCATCTGCGAGGATTTCTCGGGTTGACAGGGTATTATCGCAAGTTTGTTAAGAATTATGGGAGAATAGCAGCACCTCTAACAACATTATTGAAGAAAGATGCATTTTCATGGACTCCGGAAGCAACAAAGGCCTTTGAACATCTTAAAGAGGCAATGTGCCAAGCACTGGTCTTAGCTACACCGAACTTCACAAAAACCTTTATTGTGGAATGTGATGCTTCAGGAAATGGAATTGGTGCTGTTCTAATGCAAGATGAAAGACCCATTGCTTTTGAAAGTCGTCCAATCAAGGGAAAGTTTTTAAGCAAAGCTATTTATGAGAAGGAAATGTTGGCAATACTCCATGCACTTAAGAAATGGCGACCCTACCTAATGGGAAGACACTTCAAGGTAAAAACGGATCATGATAGCCTTAAATACTTTTTAGAACAAAGATTATCCTCTGAAGAGCAACAAAAGTGGGTCACAAAGATGTTGGGTTATGACTTTGAAATCATCTACAAAAAAGGGAAGCAAAATGTGGTGGCAGATGCACTCTCAAGAAAGGATGAGGATGTGGAAGCATTGTTGTGTGCCATTTCTATTATCCAACCAGATTGGATAAACGAAGCAAGGGAGGAATGGAAGAATGACGAAGAAGTGTGGGCACTTATTCGAAAGTTACAACAAGATTCCAGTACATCTGATACATTTAGCTGGAAAAATGATTCGTTATGGTACAAAGATCGCTTATACCTCTGTAAGAATTCCCAGCTAAAACAAAAGATTCTTATGGAATTGCACACTTCTCCCTTAGGAGGGCACTCAGGATTTTTAAAAACTTACCACAGGGTTAAGAAGGAATTTTTTGGGATGGCCTTAAATCAGATATTCAAAAGTTTGTGGCGGAATGTTTGGTTTGCCAACAAAATAAAGTTGAAACAATTAAGACACCGGGTCTATTACAACCTTTATCCATTCCAAGCCAACGTTGGGAGGAGGTTTCAATGGATTTTATCACAGGTTTACCCAAGTCTGAGGGAAAGAGTGTCATCATGGTGGTAGTTGACAGACTTACCAAGTATGCACACTTTTGTGCATTATCACATCCATTTAAAGCCAGTACAGTTTCTACTGCATTTATGGAAACAATTCAAAAGCTACATGGAAACCCAAAGATTATTGTAAGTGACAGAGATCCCATTTTCACTGGAAATTTTTGGACAGAATTATTTTCTTGTCTTGGTACTCAGTTAGCTCATAGCTCATCTTATCATCCTCAATCTGATGGGCAAACTGAGATAGTAAACAAATGTTTGGAAGGATATCTTCGTTGCTTTGTATCTGATAAACAGACACAATGGGTCAAATGGTTGCCTCTGGCTGAATGGTGGTATAACACTTCCTTCCATACAGCAACAAAAATGACCCCATTTATGGCACTTTATGGGTATCAACCACCATCCATCACATCATATTTAAGAGAAAATTCTAAGGTTCAAGCAGTGGAACATCACATCGAACATCAACAACAAGTCCTCCAACTCTTAAAGGATAACCTCGTGTTGGCACAAAATAGAATGAAACAATAGGCAGATCAACATCGCAGTGAAAGAAGTTTTGATGTAGGTGATTGGGTATTCCTACAGCTACAACCATATAAGCAAATGTCCCTCAAGCAAGCTAAGAAGGATAATAAATTATCACCAAAGTATTATGGTCCGTACAAGGTGTTGCAAAAGATTGGTACTATGGCATACAAATTGGAGCTTCCTGCAGTTTCTCGATTGCACCCAGTTTTCCATGTTTCATGTTTAAAGAAGGTTATAGGCGACAAGCTCCCAGTTCAAACAATATTGCCAGAACTTGACGAGGAAGGAAAAATTATATTGGAACCGGAAGCAGTCGCAGAAACAAGAACTTGACAGCTACGAAATCGATCAATTTCAGAGTATCTTATCAAGTGGAAGAACTTATCCGCTAAAGATTCCACATGGGAGGATGAGAATTTTATGCAGAAGTATCCAGAACTACTCAAGCATTGAGGACAACACTTTTTTGAAGGAGAGGGGCATGTTGGGTCCCTATAATACTAGTGATTACCCCATTACTATTGTAGTTATACCCCTTATTAATATTGTTGTGCCCCTATTGCCCCCATATTGTTATTATTGTGCCCCATATAATCCCTCTATTGTTATTTTTGTGGCTTTATATTATTATTGTTAGGTCGGCTGGATTATATTGTGACTCCTTAGACTCCTATATATAGAAAGGAGGTTTTGTCATTTGAATCATCCAAGAATTGTTCATTTATGTAATGTAAAGGAGGTTGCCCCCTCGAAGAGGCTGAATTCTAAGGCATTGATCTATCTTTTCTATCTTTTCTTGAGCTGGTTTCATAACAGACTTCTTGCAAAGGTTCTTGATTATTCTGGTCCTCTAGAATAGCAGATTGTTTTCGATCTTAGTGTCAAGCTTGGTTATTGGTCTACTTGCTTTTCTTTCCATCATTTTGTGGCCTTCCACCTTTTCTTTCTCTTTGAAATTTTCTTTTTGACAAATTTTAAAGTGTTTCTTTCTTGACTTCTCGGTCAGTTTGTCAAAGCTCTTTGCTACTGTTTGGATCGTTTAGTACAAGTTGAAGCCTTTTTGTGCAAGTTTTCATTTGTTATTGAATTTGTAACTCCCAAAGTTCCTTGTGTTCTTCTTTCGGTCTTTGAGTCTTGAGTGGAATTTAGAGTGATTTTGAAAGGTTGTTTTCATTGCTTCTTGAAAAAGAAAAGATCTTAAAAAACATTGTTTTTTTTTCTTTTGCCAAGTTTGATTTTGGTTTCTTTTGAATTTTTGAAAGTGAATTGTAATATTTTTGGATTTGCCCTTCTTGTTTGGAGAAGATTTTGTATTCAAATTTTGTATTCTTTTCAAACACTTAAGTTGGCTTATTAATAGTTATAAGTAATTTCTTTCATTCCTTTTTAAAGTAATTTAGGATCTTGCATCTTCATTTACACCTTGCATTAGGGTAGTTTTGCATTATTAAAGCATCAATAGTCTTTTTAGTTTTTTTGTGTGTGAAGTGTGTTTAAGAAAATAAAAGAAAAAGTTTTTTTCTTTATAGAAGTTTCGTAGAACCCACGTACAGATCTCTTTTCATTGAAGAACAAATGATTGCATTCATATAAGTTAGTTTTTTCATTGATTTCTTTTGTGTCATACAAACACCATTGGTTTCGTTTCCATTTATCCCTTTGACTTAAAAGAATAGCCATTTAAAATCAAGCGCTTAATAAAATAAACTAAAACTTTTGTATTGTCATCAGAATGCATCAAAAAGTTTATGTTTGTTAGGGCCTTGGATTAGGTGAGAGGAGAGTTAACTCTCCAAGGCCGCTCCAAATTGTAAAACATAGAAGTTTGATTAAAGAGTGAAATCCAATAGCGTTAGGGAGATCGGGAAAGCTTCGTGATTGGGAGTTAAGCACGAGGGTTTGTGAAGATAAGGATGAGAGATACCCCATCTCTTACTTGTCAGATCCTACCTCACGATTGTTCCGCCTGGCTTTTGATACCAGTTGGTGACCATAGTTGCCTATCTTAGGGATCCACACAGGTGGTTATGAAGGAGAATCTCGCGGCACCTGAGGTTGACATTGTATCACGTTTAGCAGTACTTCTAGAGGTCACCTTTGTGAAGCTTGGGGGCTTGCACTGGCAAAGGCTATTGTCTGGAGGTCAGCGTATCTACCTCTGATGCCTTCGCTAGTAGGCCTTGGGCGTAATTACCCCAGTCTATTTTCAGAAGTCCCTTATTATTAACTTGCTTGTATTTTGGTGTTCGGTCCTAATCACCTGGAGCGGAAATACTTGGAAGTTGTCTAATTGTTGATATCTTTAGGGAAATTTTAGTGAGTGTTCTATGGTCCTAGTCAGCCTAGATTTTTAATTTTCTTGAGCCTTTATGTAGATTTTGTAAAATAATTCAAAGTGGCTGACCGACCATCTCGACGGTCTCGGAGACTTCGTGGGCTTTCACCTACTAGTCTAGAGCCTTCTCCTCAAAGGCATAGGAGCGATTCTGCCAATGGTTTCCAACCAGTGGCAACAGGTGCATTAGATATTGATCCTCCACTTGGGGGCATTAGTTCACAAGATAGACTTGCTACTACTACAGAGTTAGAGAGGAACACACCAGTTCTTTTTCGAGTACTCTTTTAGTCGAAAGATAGTATTGAAGTAGAAGAGCTTTCAAAGTCGGTTACGGCTCTGAATTCTCCTCTCCCTCCAGATCATCTAAACGTTTTGTTATATGTTGGAACTCTGACTCATAGGCCTTCGAGCCCAGGTCCACATACATCTATCCCTTCGATGACCACTGCTGGAAGCATGGCATCCACAATGAGTGTTGCAAGCATGTAGACTCCCATATCTGTGCAAGGGGGAGGAACTATTTCCATCCCTTCTAACACTCCCAACACATCTATATTTGGGTCTACTTCCATTTCGTTGAGGAGTGGAAATTCTCAAGCTAATGCATCTAGTTTTGGATTTTTCCCTCTTCGAATGCCGTCTCAAGGTATTCCTTTAGTTCCTTCAAATATACCATCAACCGGCTTTACATCCATGACGAGTGGATCAGCTTCTTTTCAGGATTTCCCATTTGGAAGTGGTCATATACCATGTTCCAATGTGGGAGTAGGGTCAATGCCTTTTCCTTATACATGTCAAGGTAGTAACCCCTTTTAGAGTTTGACAGACCCTGCGATTAGTGGGATAGGAGCTGTGAATCAATTTTTCGGCCAACAAGGGAATGTGTTGTATTCTTTGGTTAATTCATTTCAATGTTTTTCACCCTTTGCTAATGCATGAAACCCTTATCAGGGGTTGTAAGCTCCTTTCAATACTTCGTTAGGGGGTAACTTCACCGATTATGGAGGATTTTCGGTAGGAGTTGGTCAAACTCCAAATTTTGTTGGACCGCAAGGATCACCCTTTGGTTCAGTGGGCTCTACAAGTTACTTCGAGCAACCTGGTGCCTTTCAAAATCCAGGTCATTCTTTTCAGACCTACGGGAACCCCGCCCATTCTGGATGGAATTCCCAAGGTCCTCCACGACTTCCTTTTCTGGCCACGCTTAATTTTCTAGACTTGACTAAATTGACGAATGATCCAATTAGGTACAATCCAGCTTGGCCTCCGGTCCCAACTAAACTTCCATTGGATATTCCAAAATTCGAAGGGAAGAATGGTGAAGACCCAGGAGACCATGTGACCACATTCCACTTATGGTGCTCATCCAACTCCCTGATAGATGATTCGATCAGTTTGAGGTTATTTCAACGCACCCTAACTAGGAATTCGGCCAAATGTTATATAGAGTTTCCAAGGGGCACCTTTACTTCTTTTGTTGATTTGGCTAATATTTTCTTGAACCATTTTCAGTTTCCTATCCGCTATGAAGCCGGAACTGAGCTTCTGGGCAATTTTCATCAAGACATGGCAACTCACATTTCGGATCATATCCAAGAATGGAGACAAAGAAAGAGGGTTATCAAAGCTGAGATTCCACCAGAGTTTCATCTCGAATGGCTTCTAAAATCATTACAACCTGAGATCTCAAAGGATGTTTCTCTTTCTAGTGTTTATTCGGAAGAGTTGGCTATCTTTCGAGCCCAACAATTATAACTGATATATTCTCAGCCTAGGACTCTTCAGAAAATCCTACTTGATTCTCCTAGATCCAAGGTTGATTTAGCCAAACCAAAGCCAAGCCCTCACGCTAATGGTATAGTTGGATCAATCGACGTAAGTACGGTGAACATTTTGAACGAATTGCAGTAGTTGTCTCTACAAACTGCTTCTTCTAACCAAGTACCATTGTCCACACCTTTGCCTTCCCATCCTACCTCCATAAATGTCATCCAGAATTTTAACCCCAAAGGAAATCAACAATCCGATGGGAAGAAGAAGGGATGAGGTAAGAGGAAGAACCAGGAAGGGAAGAGTAATGCAAACAAGCCTGACAACGGTGCCGGTGAGGGTAGAAAAGAGTCCAAAAAGAAGGTTAAATTTGCATGCAACATATGCAATGGAGATCATTTGTCATCTTTGCCCCAAGATTCAAGATGCCCAGTGCTTGTTAGTGCAGGAAGGGTCCTCTAGATCCCAAGTTGTCTTGACAAAAACTTTTCCTCAAGGGCGACAATTACATGTTGGCATGAACTCGAATGCTGGTACCTCCGTAGTGGGCAACTAGGAAGGGGAGAATTCCTTAAATGTTTATATGATGAACTCTCATTTCGACGTTGCCACATGAGCACATGATTATGGTCAAAGGGAAACATCTAAGCGTAAATCTGTTCTCGCAACCGTAGACCCACTTCATATTGAGTGACCCTCTATTGAGTCTATACCTTGGATACCGAAAGGTTCCACAAAGCTCTCGACTATTAACCCTAATGCTACGGAAACCTAGAACTACTCGAATGTAGAAGATCTAGCTCAAAGTCCTTGTGCTATGTCTACATTGGAGGTACTCCAGTTGTGTCCTGCTCAAAGAAGTGCTTTACTTTCAGCAATTGGGGCAGTTGATCCAAAAAATTCTTTAGTGATCACTTTTGATATGTTGAATGTCAAAAAGAGATTTCCTCACCATATGGCTTTCAAGATAAAGTCTACTTACCAAAAAACCAATATTTTTCAGACAGTTATGGATGATGGATCTTCCACATGCATAATGTTTGTGTCATGTTGGAAGGCCATTGGATCACCTTTAGTTGTTCCTTCACCGACTCTCTTAACAACATTTGATGGTCATTCTCATAGGCCACACAGAATTATCCCGACTTTTCCTATATGTGTTGGAGGAAAGGTCATTAATATTGAGGTAGAAACCATTGATGCCAACCTAGATTATAACCTCCTCTTAGGAAGGAATTGGATTTATGAGATGGATGCCATAGTTTCATCTATATTCCACATCCCGTGTTTTCCTCATGATCGGAGAATTGTTAAAATTGATCAGTTAGATTATTCTCCGAGTGAATCTTGAGCAACTTCAGATTCTACCATTCTGTTGGTGGATAATCCCCATCAACCTATAAAGAATTTAGGAGTTGGGATGTACTTATCCTTGATGGGTGTATTTTACCTTCCCCCTCCTACAGCTATAATCGATGCAATTTCATCCTCCAAGGAGCCTTCACGGAAATAGTTCTCTCGAGCTCATTATCTTTTAGACCCTTGGACCTTACCTTCATCTATGACCACATTAGATGGAGTCCAGGTTGGTGGAATGGCATTTCCCATGTCTGCAACAGAATTTAGCTATCAATCTATCGTTAACTCTACAGACAACCACCCCACTCCTTTTTTAGAGGAGGAGTTAGATGGTGATGTGGCTCTAGCTTAGACCCTTGACTCCACTTCTTCTCTAGATTTCTTAGATATAGTTTTACCATCTGACGAAGCAATTTTAGAAGTGATGATGGGTGTAGATCTACCTTGGGAAGATTTGAATCATCGTTCATATTTTCCCCCCATTGCATGAAGTCGAATCTAGGTTCTCCAATCTGCTTACTAGTGATGTTGTATAGTTTCAAACCCTTTGGCTCCAACACAATTATCTGGCCAAGGTGATATGTCGTTTATCTCAGGAATTGTACTTATAAACATCTCTAGGAACAAGCTGGCAGAGCCCCTAGATGGGCTCTACCTTAAGAAGTATTTTGCTTAGGTTCCGGCTGAGCAATTGCTTGTTTGTATATATTGTATTTTTGTACATATTTATCGGGAATTTTGTGGTATCGACATTTTTTTATCTTCTTTCACAGGTGTTGATGGATGACTTGATTTATTTTAGATTCGTTGATGGTGCTAGTCGGCACACTCGGAATCTCGCTTTTGCAGCTTGGGTGATTTATTATCCATCTGGATAGTTGATGATGTCAAGGGAGTATGTATTAGTCCTACTTCAATAAAACTTCCGAATATACTGCCGTTATTAATTTACCATGCAAAGCAATTTCTTATGAAATTGATTCATTGGTAGTGTATCTTGACTCACAACTGGTAGTGTCACAATTAAATAACATTTATCAAGTTCCTGATCCTTATTTATATCGCCAATTTTCGAGAGTGAGAGTGTTGCAATGATCATTTGTTTATATTACATATGTGCACATTCCACAATCTGAGAATTCATTAGCTGACTCTATCGCTAATCAAGCATTAGATTGGCATATCAATCATTCATCAAATTAAGAAAACATAAAAAATTTGGATCTGTATATATATCATAAAACTCCCTGTGTATAGATAAAGTGTTCAAAAAGAAATATACAAAATTGGGATGAAATGCCCATAATCATGTCCAGTCTATCTATTGACCCAGCTCAGGATGAGCATCTAAAAAGTTAACTACTACATTGGCCACACGCTAAAGTATGCAGACCCAGTCCCGTGGTACTCCTACCACATAGCGTTGCATATCCTTACATATATCCTCTATGGCTATCATCAGCACCTGGTGAGTCAATCTCACCAATTTTCTTTGAACTGCATATAGGACTCTCTTTGCCTCAGCTGCTGCCTCTTCAGCACCTCTTCCATGATGCCTGTGCCTCAAAAATCCATTTGGTCTCACTAGAGCTACATCTGGAACATGGTAATTTTGTCAGTATTTTGTCCCATAAAAAATGTTTCTATGTTCATTTCATATTGAAAAAGGAAAAAAACTCTTAAAAATCTAAAAAAACCTAAAAAATTGTTACCTATGTTTCCCCATGTTGCATTTGGTGGCAACACCAAGTCTAGATCTCCTCGGAAATCCATACCAGCATACGACTAGTCATCGACTGTGATGATCTGTTGGTCCTACCAGGTGAAAAACTCATCATCGAAAGTCATCCTAGGCACGTCCCCGCCTCCAAGGTGTTTCATCAAGTTAGCCCATATACCCATCCAAGGATCTTGTGGGCTACTGATGGAGACAGATACCTTGGGACATAGACCAGGTACCTTCTCAAAGAAGAAGGAGCATAAAATAGTCCCATATCCAAAGTTCTTTGTTTGACCCTTTTGAATGGTGGTCAGCTAGCTCTTCATGTTCGTAAGAAGAGGTGTGCACCAGTCGAAAACCATGGTTAGGCATTCCACTGCCAAGCTCGTGGACACTCGTGAACCCTGATGCAGTGAAGCTGATTCGTTTACCCTCGCAATGGTAAACAGCAGAATCCTCAGAGATAAACTATCCACGTGTTTGATTAGGATCTGACTTCCAATCTTTTTTGGGTGCCCAAGATAGTATATATGTACATAGTCTTCTACTGAAAGAATACTCCTTGTCCTGCTGGTCGAATGTACAACCTCCCCTCTTCTAGAGAGAACTATAATAAAGTAGATGTCTTCCAACACAATTCGTAGAAGCATCTGAACTATCATGAAGGCATCATCCTCTAAACTCCATTAGTGGATCAACAATTTGAGCAGGCATGTGTTGGCTTTCATGTTCGGCATTTTGAAGAATTTCAATAAGCTGCACCCTCTTAATGCTTCTAGTGAATTTTGGTTGTTCATTACTTCATTGTCAATTGTGGTATTCTCTCTCTCTCTCTCTCTCTCTCTCCATGTGATGGTCATCCTGAAAAAATGAGTTTCAACTGTTAGATTTTATGTTTTAACTTCAACTCACGTACACACGGGTTCCCTTTACACATAGTCATGTGTAGGGCTGTCATAGGGGTTGATCACATCCAACCCATGTGTATGTAGATTTGGATTTTTTTGCATGAATTCCCATGGTCAAATCTTAATGAAAACTTCTAAAAAGTATCACAAAACACTACAAGCATGATTTGAGGGTTACCTGATAACTTTGACGCGATTTGAACGGTCCAATTATTTAGAGGCCAGTTTGCTCCTTTTTGATCGACAACTCTTTTCCAAATAGAAATGAAAAATTTGTGAATCCAAATATCAATATATAGCTTTGAAATTTCAAAAAAATTTCTCAAAACCTGATTTTTCGTCTCATGAATTTTTTGACTTGTGGGCTTGGATTTTCAAGAATGGGTTATTGTTTCAGGATATTTTGGAGACTTCTTTGAGATCTTATTTTGGTCCCATGACCGCTGACCCATCACGATAGGTATCATTCACTGACTGGCATATAGGTTAGGGAAAACCATTTTTTCCACTGCATTTCTCATACTAGCCTCCGTTTAGTGATATATTAGCCATAGGATCGACCCCATCATGCCTTTGGTTAGAAAACCATGTTCACTCGCCAATTTTTAAATCATGATGCGATGGTAGAGTGTTAGGCCCCTATACTACTAGTGTAACCCCTTATTTTTATTAGTACAACCCACTTATTATATTGATGTACCCATGTAGTGCCCATATTGTTACTATTGTACCCCATAGAAGCCCACTATTGTTATTATTGTGCCCTTACATTATTATTGTTAAGTCGGCTTTGATTTTATTATGACCCCTTGGACTCCTATATATAGAAAGGAGGTCTTTTCATTTGTATCATCGAAGAATTGTTCATTTATGTAATGTAAAGGAGGTTTCCCCCTCGAAGAGGCTAAATTTTAAGGCGTTGATCTATCTTTTCTATCTTTTTCTTGAGCTGGTTTCATAACATTTGGTATCAGAGATTTGGATTCTAGGGTTTCGCTGCTCCAAACAGGTCATCGTGGCATTTTCTCTATAAAATTTTTTCTGCGACGTTTCAGAAGCTAAAAAAAAAACCTATTTGAGACGAGATTGCACTGAAGCTCAAATCCGAATTTCAAAGCTTTTCGCACTATATTTGTGGAGATATGATCTGAGCAAGTTGGTCTTTTTGTAGACTCCTGAATTACATTCCAAACAGGTGATCTGGGGAAAATCGTTATAACTTTCACTCTGAGCATCGGATTGAAATTTCATAAGAATGTACAGAAAGAGGACGGACTGTAGTTTCTTAAAGATATTTTTTAGAGCCAAAGGTCGAAACAGTGACACGTGGAACCTCATACAAATTTGCTCTTCTAGAAAGGTCTATAATCAGGTCATCTTAGGAGATTGTGCATAACTCTTTCTTGGAGAATTCAATTTGGATCAGACTAGTGGCATTAGAAAGAGAACAAAGAGGGCTACCACAGGTCACAATTTCAAAACTTAAATATCCGAAAGTACAGAGTTACAGTCGTTTCAAGATCGAGCTCCTAAAATCAAGAAAAATCAAGATGAGGAAGTTTGATGGCAAGGATCCAGTAAATTGGATACTTCAGATGGAGCAATATTTTGATCTACATGGTGTACCACTGTTACAAAAGGTATGTATTGCATCTTCATATTTAGAACCAAATCAATTTTTATGGTATGAAGGGCTTTGTTCTCATAAACAACTTGTTACGTGGTAAATTTTCATGGAGGAAATGATAGCACATTATGAGGATACAAAGAGCAACACTTTATTTAGAGCAACACCACAACAATTGGAAAGAGTAAAAGGGCTTTGTGACATATTGGAAAGAAAAATTATGGAAACCAGGAAGCATACCCCTCACAACTATAAAGATGGAGGTGTTGTTTCTCCTAGCCTTCCACAACCTACAAGGGTTACACCACAACAATCGGAAGAAAAAAAGAGAAAAAGGGCTTTGTTACAATTGTGATAACAAATGCACTAAAGGTCATAAGTGTGCTGAGAAGAAATTATTTTACATAGAATATGAGGAGGAGGAAGAAAAGGATCAAGAAACATCAAAAGAAGAAGATATACGCCAGGACCCCACCCCAGAAAAAGAAGAAATGAATCAGACCATATCTTGTAAAGCATTGGCAAGAATTACCACTCCTCAAACTCTCAAGATAGAAGGACATATCAAGAAGAAAAAGGTTGAAGAACTGAAAGATCACATCGAGAAAGAAGAAATGAATCCAACCATATCTTGTAATTCATTGGTCGAAATTACCACTCCTCAAACTATCAAGATAGAAGGACATATCAAGAAGAAAAATGTTCAAGAAGTGAAAGATCACATTGAGCATCAAGAAATGACACTGACCATATCTTGTAAAGGATTGGAAGAAATTACCACTCCTCAAACTCCAGAGATAGAAGGACATATCAAGAAGAAAAAGGTTCAAGCAGTGAAAGATCACATTGAGCATCATCAAAAAGTTCTCCAAATTTTAAACGATAACGCCACTTCAGTGCAAAATCGAACGAAACAACAGGTAGATGAACATCGTAGTGAAAAATATTTTGATGTAGGTGATTGGCTATTTTTACTGCTACATCTCAAGCAAGCTATTTATGAGAAGGAAATGTTGGCAATACTACATGCACTTAAAAAATTGAGACCTTACCGAATGGGAAGACTCTTCAAGGATGAGGATGCGGAAGCATTGTTTTGTGCTATTTCTATTATCCAACCAGATTGGATAAACGAAGCAAGGGATGAATGGAAGAAGGATGAAGAAGTATGGCCACTTATTCAAAAGTTGCAAAAGATCCCAATTCAAACAATATTGCCAGAAATTGAAGAGGAAGGAAAAATCATATTGGAACATGGAGCAGTCACAGAAACAAGAACCCGACAGCTACGAAATTGATCAACTTCAGAGTATCTCATCAAGTGGAAGAACTTACCTGCTGAAGATTACACATGGGAGGACAAGAATTTTATACATAACCATCAAGAACTACTCAAGCGTTGAGGACAATGCTTTTTGAAGGAGAGGGGCATGTTAGGCCCCTATAATACTAGTGTAGCCCCTTATTGTTATTAGTACAACCCACTTATTATATTGATGTACCCATGTAGTGCCCATATTGTTACTATTGTGCCCCATAGAATCCCACTATTATTATTATTGTTCTCTTACATTATTATTGTTATGTCGGCTCTGATTATGTTATGACCCCTTGGACTCCTATATATAGAAAGGAGGTCTTTTCATTTGTATCATCCAAGAATTTTTCATTTATGTAATGTAAAGGAGGTTTCCCCCTCGAAGAGGCTGAATTTTAAGGCATTGATCTATCTTTTCTATCTTTTTCTTGAGCTAGTTTCATAACATAGAGCCATCCTTTACATGGGCATCTTAGTTAGAACCTCACTAACATTGGTTGCCCATGCTATTATACTGAGTAGGCTCGCGAGTCCTATTTTGTCCCACCATGACTTGTGCATTGAAGACACATTCTCCTTACTTCTACGCTTATTTCTAGCCTTATACCCTAGATGCTCCTTTAGGTTGAGTTGTACTACTACATTGCATTTTGACTATTTGCACCTTTTGGCCTTGAGGCAGCTTCACTTGTACTCATGTTTAAGCCACTTATTTGACCATGTCTTCTGCAAAATCAACCATGCAATCACTTAGCTTCTACAATTTGACACATCCTTTGACCCATGGAAGGAACATCCCTTTGAGTATCCTTGACTAGTTTTGCCTCCCTACATTGAGCATAGGATTGTTCCCATCCGAGGAACTAGATCATCTGTTTCTCTGACACTCGTTCTTTCCACTGTACTATAACATTTTTTATTCTTTTTCTAGCTTAAAGAAAAAGACAAAAAAATACATATATTCCAAAAAGGGCGGGGACATGACAACATTTCCATATATTATTGGCAACTAGAGTCAGTCGTGTCGCCCTTCATCAAAGCACTCAAAATAAAGTCTCTCCTCCATTTTGGGTGGGGTTTAGTTTGATTTAGGTATGCCTTAACCTTGTTATTGAGTTAGTTCTCCTCTGATTGGTTATCTCTTCCAATCATATGGAGAGTTCGTTTGTGCATCTTGCATGATGAACTTATACAGAGTTATCATATGTTGCCATACAGTCATCATTAAGTCATGCTTTTGTTCAAGGGAAGTAAGCCTGAGTCGGCCTCTCTGCAGTGTCTCTTGACCTATTTTTCAGTTGGCCATCCCTGGTTGTCAGTGTCATGTTTGTCATCACATCAGTTATATTGGTCCTTTGCTCATGCCGGTTTGAGAAGGTCTCCATTGACTTCTTGCTGACAAGTCTTTTCCTTATCATCGAAGACATATTGCTCTGAGGGAAGGCCTAGAGCCACACCCTAGCCCTATTTTCATTATTGATAGGTCACCCTGTGCTCATCATCGATTAGTATGATGGGTCTTTGACTGAGTGGTTTCCCTTGTGTTCGACATCAGCTTTCATTATCACACATTGGGATTCATGTAGTGCCTTGGTTTTCATTTGACCCTATCGATGGATTCCTCATCTTTGTGTCAGCTTTCATTATTGGTTGGTTCAGAGGGTTTCTATCGTACGCTAGCTACATCTTGTGTATGCCAGAAATGTGCATCGGTTGGGTTATTACATCTTTTTCATCTGATTCCTTCCACATTATTGGCCTACAGGTTACACTCACGCTAGATTGATGAAGGATGCCTTAATTCCTTCCTTCTAGAAGATCTTTTCCTATCGACTATAGCTCATTGCTCTGGGACAAAGATCTAGAGTCTGTTTGGAAGAACCTTGGGATTTGTAGTCATCAGTGGTAGATTCCTTCCCTATTGATAGTTGGAAACCATCATTGTCCCCTGATTGATAGATTCTTCTAGGTGTTCGACTTCAGCTCATTCATTCGCACTTGTTAGATTATACTGGGTACCTCAACTCTCATTATCAATATCGGTGAGTAGTCTCACATTTTTTAATGGTATACATCAATGACCGATAATCAAATGATTTCTCACATGGTATACCTCAAATCATTTATTCCCATTGTATAGAAATATACCACGGCGGTCGGTGAAGACCTCGAGTTGCATCAGCATGTCTTGGTTCACTTGTCAGTTGCTCTTGTTTACTACTAGTTGACACTATCCACCGTATATGTTGCAGTCCTTGACAGTGACATCCTATATGTTGGTATCCGAGTTGCAATGTAGTATCATTTTGTTCCATCATGTTCATTTGGTACTATTTTGATTAGTTTTTGACATCAGTGATCAGCTTGATCTTTCAGCTTCATCGATTATCTTCTTATATGTGATATTCAGACATGTACATTTTCGATCACGATTAGGTGATCCATTATGTACTTTCAGTTCTTTATACTTGTATACATATTGGATCCACTTGTACTTGATAAGCAAACATGTTTTACTTTCTTTGAGCATGGGTATTCCCGCCTTAGACAACAGTTTCTTTCTGATCTCTTTTTGATTGCTTGGCAGGCTGAATTCTGGTGAAGTCCTTCTCAGTCTCCATAGGATTCCTTTCCATATACTTAATACATTTCAGCCATCATGTACCCCTTTTGACCTCATATATCAGGGGGCATCTATTATAGCACCATTTACCACCCTTGGTATTTGTGATGCTTGGTTTATGAACTAGGTCAACCACTCCTTCCAGACATGGTCCAAATATTTTAAAGATAGTGTTTTATTCCCTCTACACTACTTTTCCCTAAGATAAAAGTGTGTACACGTGGGTTCGTCAATACCCAACCCACGTACATGTGTTAAAACACTAAAAAAAATTAGATTTCCTTAGTTGTGGGTGGAGTTCATGGGTTTTACCTATTCATTACCTCCTAGTGCCCGTGGCCCAACTGTTTCCCAACTAAAAAACTAATTGGGAGAAGTATAAATAGACTTTTGTGGGAAGGGCTTAAGTAGGAGAAGAGATAGAATTATTATACTGAGATTATCCCTAACTGAGTCTAAAGTATCCATATTCTTCAAGCACTTTCCCAAGTTTCAGGAAACCCTTGTTTCCTTGATTGTTGATATTCTCCCACTTGCTTGAGATATCATGGTATTGGTTATGGAAGGAGGTCGTTGAAGACTAGGACTAGACAGAACTAGAGGACGGTTCCGCTTGGAGCTGGAAGAAGAAGACTCAGGTGAATTATCTCCATGTTAGTTATAGCTTTCTACAATAAGAAGAAGCATTGTCTTATTCCTGAGATTAACTATGTATATGCATGATATAGTGTTGTAATTCCTGTATGAATGTTATTTTGATGTATAACTAATCATTTCCTTATATGATATAAAGTTAGTTTCATTAAAATGCTTTATCTATATGTTGCTATGTATGTTCGAATTGGTTGATTTGCATATTCGAAGATCATCAGGCGTTGTAGAGGGTCTAAACCCTGCTGGAACTACCCAAATGAAGGACATCCATGTATGGTTACTAATGCATAGCTTGTTTATATATTCATGTTGCTTGAGTCGTATGAGTGTTTCTTACTGTAGTTTTCTCTTGCTCTATTGGGGTTCCAACCCAAAGCTCTAGGCTACTTATTCCTGTAACAGTAAGTGCAGTTTATTTCATACCAAATTTTAATACTTGGGACATGTTTTTTCCAAGAAAGGTATAACCATGGAACCAGAAAATACTAGAGTTGTCATGGAGTGGCCAACTACTAGGAATGTGGATGAGGTAATATCGTTCATGGGACTATCAGGTCACTACATTAGGTTCATTAATAAATTTTGACAGATTGGTTATCTAATTACATATGTGTAGATAAAAGGGAATACGTTTGAATGGAATGAGGAATGTGCAACTAGTTTCAAGTAGTTAAAGAATTTTCTTACAAATTCTATGGTCTTGAAAATTGCATATCCTGACAAAGAGTTTGTTTTTTGTATATATGCTTCTAAAGAAGGAATTAGTTGAGTGCTGATGCAAGAAGGATAGGTGGTATGTGTTGGATAGTAGGCATTGTTTGGATGGCCAGTGGCATAGAAAAGGCATATGAAAGTGTGTTTCCATTGATGATAATAGTCATGGTGGGGAGATGTGTTGGGAAGTTTGCATTTCGTAGCTGTTGGCAGGAATGTTTGCATTGTTGTCAACCCGACTAGCTTGGATACTTTTCATAACATATATTGGTAACAATGCCCCAGGAGGAATATCGTGGTAGTTGCAGGCTTCATGTATAAAATCATCATAGTAGCAGGCTTATTGGAGAAGCCATAAACTGATTATTACAGTGATGGACTAGATGGAAGCCCATGTTAGTTTCAAGCTTCATGCAAAGGATCACCTTGGTGGTTGTGAGATCAGGTGACTAGAAAATCAAGGAGCAGAAGAATGGTAGAGAGTTTGGAGCCATCTTAGAGGTAGCAGATGAGCTCAAAGCCTACATAGGACCATATCCATTGGAAATTTCTCTGGAAGCTCTTTCCAATGATATGAAAAAGCTGAGAAATATATTCTATGTTCAAAATATATGCCCTGTTGATGATCAGGGACTCGAAGTCCTAAGAAAGTCAGAATTTCAGATGTCCAACATACTGGAGAGTCGGAAGATCAGAGGTTAGCATTTCTGTGCGTCAGTGATGATAGGTCAATGTATCAGTGATGATAGGTCCATGTATCAGTGATCAAAAGTTAGCATATCGGTGCATCAAGGTATTAGAAGATCAGAGGTCAGCGTATTGATGCATCAGGAGATCAGAACCCTGAATATCGATGTATCAATGCATTGGAGTGTTGGAGGTCGACATATCAGCAATATCATAATATCAGAGGTGTGATACATTAGATAAGGTTGTATAAGAGGTTGTAGGATATTGAAATCCCAAAGATTAGCATATAAGAACATCGAAATATCAAATATTGAAATATAGGAACTTTTTCAAGTGGGGAACCTTTAAAATATTTTGATATCGATAAGTGCCAATAAGCCTTTAAAAGTGTCAAGGAATGTCAAAAAAAAGTTTAACAAAGGTTTTGGTGTAAAACCAAGGTTGTTAGGTCCTCCTCTCTCTCCTCTAGTAAGACACATAGTAGGATGTGATTAGCTCTGATAAGGACACATGGAAGCATGTGATTGGTTGTGATGTTAAGGACATATGGCACGGTCTGATTAGCTTCGATAAGGGACAAGTGGCAGTTGACATCAGCATGACACGACAGTATGACAAGACACATGGCAGGAATATTCAATCTTATTGGGTAGGCTAATGGGCTAGAACTAGGTGACAGGTGTCACCCCTAAGGAGTCACCACGTGGGGTGATGACATCAGATCAGAAGTTGGCTATCAAAGATTAAAGAAGTTAGAACTTTAAGATAGTTGGAGTATTGAAAAGTTTCAATTCATAAGGATTTCCAATTTTGGGCAAACACATGGGTGTGAGAGTTCAAAGAACTAAAGGCACTAAGAATTTAACAAAGGGAGAATGGCCACCGAAAGGAGTCTGAAGGTTTAGCACCATAATGTTAAGTGATCAGTCACAAGCAAAGGTCCTATGGTGAGAAGTGCACTATGAGGGCTAAATAGAGGGAGCTCAACAATTAGAGGATTAGGATATCGTAACTTCATAATAGTTGGTTATTGAAAAATTTCTAATAGAGGGAACTTTCAATATTGGGTAGGCTCTTGGTCATGTAAATCTATAGATCCAAGTGCACATAGTGGTAGCAAAGAAAGATTGGTCCCTAGCAGAAACATTACACTACTATGAAGTTGTGATGTGAAATTTCTCCGATATCGCAGTACAGAGTATTAAATGCATATGGATCAATAGCTGTGAGTTGAGTGCAAAAACAAAGGTGTTGGTCTCAGGAGTAATGGTGACTATTACATATCATGAGGTTAAGGAAGCAAGGACAACGATCTTAAGGAAAGTGTTGGGTCAACCTTGAGATGAAACAGCCATCCTTCTGCTCCCATGCACATCTTCAGTGAGTTAAATGGAAGTATGGGACTAATTAAGTAGTGTGCAGGTCATATGAGAATTAATTTCTCAGCATGGAGTTCCATGCAATTAAACAATGAAGGACTGTAAGGTCGATCTCTATTTCTGTGCTATGACTAGAAATTGACAAGAGACACTACAATAACAAGGAACGACATGCCTAAGTAAAGTTCGAAATCCATGCCAAAGGAAAACCAAGCCATATGAAACCATGAATAAGCATGGAGATCCTCAGTGATATGAGATTTGTTCATAAATAGGACTATGTTTGGTTGGAGAGTATATGTGGATTGAGAATTCATTCTCAGTATGGAGAAACTGTTGATTGCCAATTCGCATGGTTAATGTAGAGGAAAAGACGAAGACAGGTGAAACATCAGAATGGAAGAACCAAGCCAAGGTACACTCATGCAATGTGAATACATGATAGAGTGGTAGTATCGATCTAGGGGTAGCAGAGGAGAAAAACACATAAACTCAGATGAGAAATATTGGGGAAAATGCATACTTGCCAGAGAGCTAAAAGGAAAAGCTCTGAGTGTGTGCACTACCATGTTAGGCTGAGTGAGAGCTAGTTTTGTAGACAAAGGTTGTGAGTACCTAAGCATAGGTAAGAGACCCCAAGAGCTGCACTAGTGTGTTTGAGGCCGAAATTTTCCTGTGCATCATGTAAAAGGTGGAAGTTACCTGTGGACTTTGTGTAAGGTGGAGTTTCCTGTGCACTTAGTGAGTAAGGCAGAAGTTGTTTGTGCTCTACTGTGAACAAGTCATAGTTTCCTATGTTGTGTGAGCAAGGCCAAAGTCACCTATGTTGTTTAATAAAGGAATAAAGTGTCTGTGCTATGAGAAAGGTCGAACGTGCCTATGGAAATAAAGAAGGCTGAGAATTGAGCATGTGTTGTGGAGAGCAAGAGGCCGAGAGTTGAGTGCATGTCTATGAAGAAAAGAGAACATAGAGATGTGTGGACTTGATGAGTGAGTGTTATTGAGAAGATCAATGGATTGTTACAGAGTGAGCAAAGAATAAAGATGTTATCGGGTAGAGTGGTTGCCAAATTATAGAGAAGATTCAGTTCCTATTTGAGTTTGGGTTGGTTCCTACATACAGGAAGTTGGTGATTCCATCTCTAGTGGGTTCTTGAGAAGGTTCAAGGGTTGGTGCATCCTACAAGTTGGCTTATAAAAATCCAAGGATCTGGTAGTTGGTTCTTGCAAAAAATCGATGAGGTTGGTGCTTCACATGGTTCTTCTGGCAAGATGGACAGGTGTCTACAAAAAGAGGGAGTTGGTGCTTCCGGCTACTTGGTGCTAGTAAACAATCAAAGGAAGTTGATGTTCCTTGTGAGTGGGTGCTCACAAAACAGAATGATGTAATAGAGTAGGTGTTCTTATTTACATTAATAACAACAACAAGGTTTGATTGTTTCTTCCTGAAAGGGTTTCCATGTAAAAGCCTTGTGTCTCATGTGTATGATACTCATGGTGCATATGCTTGTATTTTGATTTCATGTTTCTACCATATTACATATTGTTGCTAATTATATGGATGGGTTCAAAACTTGAATAAGAAAAGAAATTAGGCACAAAAGTTTAAAATTAGCCTTAATATTGATTCAACCCCCTCTTAATGTTATCATTATTTCCAACAATTGGTGTCAGACCCAAGTTACTTTAGGAATAGCTTAATTTCTAGAAGTTAGATCAAAGGGAAACAATGGCTAGTAAAGTTTTGCTAACAACATAAGGAGCTCCATTCTTAAATTAATTATACCATGGTTTCGACTATGAAGTCTCGAAGGTTAGAATGATGGCATGTTTGGTGCTTTAGCATTCTAATATGTATATCTACATTGTGATTAGAGAAAACAAGGACAATAATTAAAAATCCAAGGAGGTATGCTGGGATGGGGTCCCAAGGGTCAATTTTGTTAAGTTTTGAGTCAATTTTGTATTATTGTTTGAAACAAATGTAAATTCTCTGTGAAATGTGGAAAATCATAGCGTGAGGCTACTAGAAGTAAAAGGGGATTTAGTCCCCTAGTTGGGTATGTGATAGAGTTGTTTTGAGACCTTCGCATGGTTCATGGACCATGGTATTGTAAAGAAAATGCTATAAATAGATGAGTCATAGCGAGTCTTAGAGATAACTTGAAGTGAAGAATCATTGTAAGGGAAAGGTGCTAAGGCAGGAAAGGTTTGTTTCATGTACTTAGGCGAAAGGGGAGGACTCCTACAATTGAGTGCACGGAGACCTTGGTAAGTCCACAAGCTGAGTATGTGGGCTCCTGTAGCTGAATGCGTAGAGATAAATAGTCTATATCTGAACATTTATATCTAATGAATATTGTTTTGGGCCAAAAATGATGCATCTATGTTCTTTTATTTACTTCTTCTAAGTTTATATATGTTCGCTCTATAATCTGTTTCATATGAATTAATGCTTATTTTGTGCACAGAACTGGTAGATATCTAATATTTTTGCATGATAATTATAATTAAGTACCTTCGTGAAGATTGAAAGGTCATTTAGTTAGATTTTTAGTAGTTGTGTGTTAGAAGGATTAGGTTTGTGTGAACGCAAATCGAAGTCATAAGAACTTCAGGAAACCGTCACACAGGCCTCTAGATGCAGAAACCTGGTTCTAGCATTCCCCTGCAACCTGTGCTATGCAGGTTGTTATTGAAAGGGCCAACAATATTGGGGGATTCTAGAACTAGGTTTATGCATCCAGAGGCCTATGTGATGATTTCCTAAAGTTCTTAGAACTTAGATCTTCCTTCGCATAGACCTAATCCTTTCGACAGACAACTACTTAAAATCTAATGAAATGACCTTCAAATCTTCATGAAGGTACTTAATTGTACTCATCATGCATAAATATTATAGATCTATCAGTTCTGTGTAGTAAACAAGCATTAATTCATATGAAATAGATTACAAAGTGAAGATATATAAACGTATTAGAAGTAAATAAAAGAACATGGATGTATCATTTTCAGCCCAAAACAGTCTTTATTAGATATAAACATTTAGATACAGACTCGTTATCCCTAGGCACTCAATTGTAGGGACTCACACACTCAACTTATAGACTTACTAAGGTCTCCGTGCAATCATCTACAGTAGCCTTCCCCTTTTTCCTAAGGACATGAAACATACCTTTCCTGCCTTAGCACCTTGCCCTTACAATGATTCTTCACTTCAAGTTATCTCTAAGACTCACTATGACTCATCTATTTATAGAATTTAATTTACAATATATACCATGGTTCGCAGATCATGGGCAGGTCTCAAAACAACTCTATCACCTACCCAACTAAGGGACTAAAGCCCCTTTGACTTCTACTAGCTTTGCACTCCACTTTTCCACATTTCACGGAGACTTTACATTCGTTACAAAAAATAATAGAAACTTGACTCAAAACATAACAAAATTGACCCCAGGGACTCCATCCCAACAAGATCATCATGAAATTGTTGTCTAAGACATATGTTGATAATGTAAGGAATTGTAAGTTGAAAATGGAAGTGCTAGATAGACTACAATGTTTGCATGATGAAGATAGCCATGTGGTACAGGAAGAGGCTGAGGAACCCTATTCCTCTAGAAATGAACAATAACATGGAGAAGTTGCTACTCATCACACTCCTGTGGATGAGGAAGAAGTCTCCTAAGAGAAACCATGTTGCTCAGAAGCTAGCACCTCTAGTAATGAATGATGTAGATGAAAGGATATTTTCTAGAAATAGATTCACCTCATCTCCAAAGGAGGGCACGGACCTATCAGAGGAAAATATAAAGAAAGAGGAGAAACTGAAAAAAATATAAGCTTGAGAATGAGAAGTTGAGAAAAACAATAGTTGAACTAAATTCTCAACAAGAAGAGGCTAGCAGACTCACTGGGATGCTAACCAATCAACTGAGTGAGAAGAAATCTTATTGTGAGAGAATGTAAAATGAATTAGTCTCATTGAAACATGACTTAGAAAATTCAAATCAAGAGTTGTCTCAATATCAGAAGCTAAACGGAGTCCAAGGTCCAAACAACAACAAACAAAGAAAGGTTTTTGTACAACAACAACAGGAAGGAAACCAACACCAACAATAGAAGAAAAGGCAACTTCAGAAGGCTAAGAAACAATAGCCAGTAGTGTAGTAGAAGGATAAGAATGAGTAGCAAGAAGTATAGTAGAAGAGGGCAACGTAGGCGATTATCCTTAGTATTGTAACAATAATGTTGCAATTCCTAGGGCTACCAAATTTAATTATCAACCTGAGGTTCATACAAACTTAAGAGGTATCGACACTATATGTTCAACATACAATGTGTCCTTCCTTTGCTCTCATGATGTAATGGAGTGAATGTAATGGAATCAAAGCCTAAAGTAATTATAGAAATGGAAATGTTACTTTGAAAATAAATTAACCATAGGCAAGAACAACAATTCATAATTGAAATCCTAAGAGTATGAATTCAAATAAATACGCCTAATCTACATTACAAACAGACATGTCCTAATTGGTTTTTATTCTTCCAAAACCATTCATTTAGAGCATAGGGCTCTTGATTCAACCTTGAGGGACAAAAAATAATCTTTTTGAGAAAATCTAGGCAAGTATATATATTCTAGAAGAGTGCTACAAGAAGTTACACACTGCTACAAAAAGTTACGTGATTCTCTAATGGAAGATATAATTAACCAAATGGTCAAGCAAATCAAATCAAAATTGTAAGGGACTTTTTTTTTATTGAACAAGATGTCTTAGGTCTCCATTCGAAGTGGAATCACTAAAAAATACCCCTGTTAACACATGCTAAAAAATAGCGGAAACTTACTGGTATAAAATATAGAAATTCGAGAACTAGTCATCTAGTTAATCTATCAAATGTCTACCCTAATCAAGTTTAAATGCAATGCGGTAATTTTTTTTATTAAATTGATTTTTTTTTTATCTAATGCAAGTGGAATTATCTCAAATGAAGCTCATTAACATGAAAATAGCAGAAGAGGAGGAGTGCAGACATCATGAAGAGTACACAACAATATCTTATGTTGTGGGAAGATGAGTTGTAGTCAAAGTGTGGAATGATAGGAAGCTCACAGTCAAGTCAGATCCATAGGATCAGTCACCATGAAGAGGAAAAAAAGTTTTTGCAAAAGATCAAGGAGAATTGTCTCGGGGGGAGCTGCTTTGATAAGGTGTAGCAGTCAACAATGGGAAACCTCAGAAAGGGATATTTCTTAGCAAATGAAAGGTTTACATATTTGGCAAAATACACTTATTTCGTTTAACTTATGAGTTTGATTATGCATAACAGCCTTGTTTTCATGAAACAAAATTGGTGTCATATTTTTATGTTCCTTAACCCTCAATCAATATCACAATGGAAATTGGTTGTGTTGGGCTCATGTTGAGTAACCGTGCATGCAAATGGACATTTCTTTGTGAGAAAGAAATATAAGAGCTTTTCTGACACATTTTTCGAATTGTATCATTTCCTTTGGAGAAATTGGTATTTGTAGAAAAGTAGCCCCTATTGTATGGGTATGATCTCAAGGGGAGAAGTGGAGATGCTCAAATAATGTGAGCACAGTCTCAGAAATAGCATCAACAACAAAGAACTGCGAGCCATAATGCATCATCATTAATTGATATTTGTAGCAGAAGCAATACCGTGAGTCATTTAATGGGTATAAATATTTTTCATACAAAAGATGCATTAGTGGAGAGGATACTCATCTGGCATCCATAAGGTGACCAACTCTAGAGGCATTTGAATTAGCGGCAGTATATGTTCAGGAGAACCATATCGCATATTCCCAATTTAGGAGTACTAGTAGTGATAGTACTAGAAGAGATTTCCACACAGCAAAATGCACATCTCAACAACTAGAATCTGGGCTTCACAATAGAGTGATTGCATGGGGAGAGAAAGGGATCTTATAATCCCTCGCCATTGATGTCAAAGGGGGAGAGAATTATGGAGAAGCTTTGATATCTTGTGTGGAAGAATGCAGGTTGTTCGTGTCTCATTCAATGATATGTGTGGAAACAACATGAGGTTTGGCAATCAGATGAGTGTTGCCATCAATGCCAAAGGGGGGGATTGTCAGACAATTGGCATTGTATCGATGCCTAGTGGCCTAATGAAGGCATCTTCAAGTGTGTTTCCATAGATGACAAAAGCTATGCTGATGAGATCTGTTGGGTAGTTGGCATTGACTAACTATTGGAAGGAGCGTTTCCATTGATGTCAACCAGCGTAGCTTGGATTCTTGTCACAACAAATGTTGGCCGTAATGGCCCAGGAGGAATCTCATGCTAGCTGCAGGCTTCATGTAGAGAATCATCATAGTAGTAGACATATTGGAGAAGCCATAAACTGATGATTACAATGATGGACCAAATAGAAGTCCATGGTAGATGCAAGCTTAATGCAAAGGATCACCTTGGTGGTTGTGAGTTTGTTGTCCCAAGACTCAAGGAGAAGAAGAGTGGGAGAATGGTTGGAGCCATCTTAGAGCTAGGATATCGGTCAAAGTATACATCATAAACTCTCCATTGGAAAGTGGTCTAGAAGAGGATTCTAATGATATGTGGAAGCCCATAAATGGATTCTTGATTCAAAAGTTATGGCTTGCTGATAATCAGGGACTCGATGTCCTAAGAAGGTTGGAATATCGGAGGTCCAACATATCAGAGATCAAGATATCATAGGTCATCATATTCGTACATACATGATCAGAGGTCAGTGTATCGGTGCATCAGTGATCGAAGGTCAACGTATCGGTGCATCAAGAGATTAGAAGATCGAAGTTTAGCGTATCTACATGTCAACTGACCAGAACCCCAAAGATCGACGTATTGGTGTATTGGAATGTCAAAGGTTGGCATATTGGTCATATCAAAATATCATAGGTGTGATACATCGGAGCAGGTTGTATAGAATGTTGGAGGATATCGAAATCTTGAAGATTTGAATATTGGAACATCGGGATATCGGAGATCACAATATTGAAACTTTGTCAAGTGAGAAACCTTTAAAATATTGTGATATCGATAACTACTAATAAGCCCTTAAAAGTGTAGAGGAATGTAAAAAGGAAAATTAACAATGTATTTTAGTGTAAAATGAAGGTTGGGAGGTCCTCCTCTCTCTCCTCTAGTAAGACGCATGGCAACATGTGATTGGCTCTGATAAGGATACATGGCAGCATGTGATTGGCTCTAATAAGGACACATGGTAGGATCTCATTGATTCTGATAAGGGACAAGTGATCGTTGACGTCATCATGACATGGAAGTATGACAATAAACATGGTAGGAATATTCAACCTTATTGGGTAGGGTAATGGGCCAGAATCAGGTGACATGTGTCACCACTAAAGAGTCGCCACATGGAGTGATGACATCAGATTGGAATTCGCCAATCACAGACTAAAGAAATTGAAACTCTATAATAGTTGGAGTATTGAAAAGCTTCAATATTGGGTAGACACATGGTCATGAGAGTACAAAGTATGAAGGGAAAATAGGATTTTACAAAGGGAGAATGGCCACCGAAAGGAATCTGAAGGCTTAGCACCTTAATGCTAAGCAGTAGGTCACAAGAAGTAGTACTATAATGAGAAGTACGCTGTGAGGGGTAAGCAGAAGGAGCTCAAAAATTGTAGGATTCGATGTCAAAACTTCAAAATAATTGGTTATTTGAAAAGTTCCAATAGAGGGAGCTTTCGATATTGGGGAGGCTCTTGGTCATGAATATCCATAGAGCCAAGTGCGTAGAGTGGTAGAAAAGGAATATTGGCCCCCAACAGGAACATTGTACTACTGCAGTGATTGGATGTGGAATTCTCTGATAGTGCAATACAGAGAGTTAAATGTGTATGGGTTGACAGCTATGAGTTGAATGCAGAAAAAGAGGAGTTGGTCTCAGGATTAATGGTGATTGTCAGAGATCTCTGGGTCAAGGTAGCAAGGAAAGAGTGTTGGGTTAGCCTTGAGATGAGACAGGCCATCCCTGTGCTCTGATCCACGTCTTCAGTGAGTTAAATGGAAGTATGGGACTCATTAAGGAGTGTGCAAGTTATTTGTGAATTAATTTCTCAGCATGGAGAACCATGGAGTTAGACAATGAAAGATTGCAAGCTCGATCTTTGTTTCTTCACTATGACCATAAACTGATAGGAGACTCTACAACAGTAAGGAAGGCCATGCCTATGTATACTTGAGAAGCCATGTGAAAGGATAGCCAAGACATGAAAAACCATGAATAAACATGGAGAACCTCAATGATAGTAGATCTACTTACAAAGAGGATTGTGCCTGGTTGGAGTGTCCAGGTGGACTAGGAAACAATTCTTAGTATGGAGAAACTATCAATTTACTATTCTCATGGTTAATGGAGATGCAATGGCCAAGACATACATAAAAATATAATGGAGGAGCCATGCCGAGTTACACTTGCATAGTGTGAATACAGGACATAGTGGCAACATGGATCGGGGGGTAGCAAAGGAATAAAACCTAGAATCTTAGATGAGAAAAGTGGGGGAAGAACCATAGTTCCCAGAGAGCTATGTGGAAATGATCCTAGTGTGTGCATTGTTGTGAAAGACTGAGTGAGAGCCAGTTCGACAGAGAAAGGTTGTGAGTGCCTATGTAGAGGTAAGAGACCCTGAGAGCTACATTTTTGTGTGTAAGGCCAAAATTTTATTGTGCATTGTGTGAAAAGCCGAAGTTTCATGTGTGCTATGCATAAGGTGGAAGTTTATTGTGTGTTATATGGGTAAGGTGGAAGTTTCCTGTCCAATTTTGTGAGTAAGGACATAGTTTCCTATGGTATGTGATTAAGGCTGAAGTCACCTCTACTATGTAATAAAGGAGAAAACTACTTGTGCTATGAGAAAATCTGAAGGTGCCTATGCAAAGAAAGAAGATCGAGAGATGAGATTGTGCTATGGAGAGTAGGAGGCCAAGAGTTGATTGCTTTCCAATGAAGAGCAGAGAATAAAGTTCTTATCAGGTAGAGTGGCTACAAAATTACAGAGAACATCTGATTCCTATTTGAGTGTGTGTTGGTGCCTACATATAGGAAGTTGTTTCTTCCATTTATAGTGGGTTCTAGAGAAGGGTTGGGGGTTGGTTCCTCCTACAAGTTTTCTTGCAAAAATCTAATGGGGTGCTAGTTGGTGCTTGCAAAAAATATATGAGGTTGGTGTTTCACATGGTGCTTGTGGTAAGATGGACATGTGTCTACAAAAACAAGGAGTTTGTGCTTCCTGCTAGTCAGTGCTAGCAAACAATCAAAGGGAGTCGGTGCTCCCTATGAGTGGGTGTTCACAAAATAGATTGTTGTAATAGAGTAGGTGCTCTTATTTACATTAATAAAAACAACAAGCTTTGGTGGTTTTTTCCCGAAAGGGTTTCCACGTAAAAACCTTGTGTCTCATGTGTATGATACTCATGGTGTGTATGCTTGTATGTTGATTTCATATTGTTGCCATATTACATATTGTTGGTGATTATATGGATGGGTGCCAAGATTGAATAAGAAAATTAAATAGGCATAAAATTTTAAAATTAGCCTTAATATTGATTCACCCTCCTCTCGGTATTATCATTATTTTGAACAATTGGTATCAGAGCCAAGTTTGTTGAGGAATATCTTAATTGCTAGAAGGTAGATCAATGGGAAACAATGGCTAATAAAGTTTGGCTAATAGTAGAAGGAGCCCCATTCTTAAATGAATTAGACCATGGTTTCGAGTATGAAGTCTAGAAGGTTAAAATAATGGCTTATTTGGCAAGCTAGGATTGTGATATGTATATCTTCATTGTGATTAGAGAAAATAATGAGCATAACAAAAAATCCAAGGTGGTTATCATGAAAGAGTTGTCTAAGCCAGATGATGATAAACTAAGGAATTATAAGTCAGCAATGAATGTACTAGATAGAATGCAATGTTTGCATGATGAAGATAGCCCTATGGTCGAAGAAGAGGCTAAGGAACCATGCTCTAGCAATGAACTAGAACATGGAGAAGGTGGTTCTCATCACACTCATGTTAATGAGGAAGAAATCTCAGAAGAGAGACGATATCTCTCAGAAGCTAGAACCTCTGACAGTGAAGAAAAGGATCTAGATGAAAGGATATTTTCTAGAAATAGGTTGACCTAGGCTCTAAAGGAGGTCAAGGACCTATCATAGGAAACTGTCAAGTTAGAGGAGAAGCAAAAAAGCCATGAGCTTGAGAATCATAAGTTGAGAAAAAAAATAGTTGAACTAAATTCTCAATAAGAAGAGGCTAGAAGACTAATAGGGATGTTAACCAATCAGCGGAGTGAGAAGAAAGCTTACTATGGGAGACTACAAAATGAAGCAGTCTCATTGAGGCATGACTTGGAAAAGTCAAATAAAGAATTGTCTCAATATCAGAACCTAAAGGGAGTCCAAGGTCTCAACAACAATAAAGAAAGAAATGTTATTGGACAACAACAACAACAACAAGGAAATAAACAACAACAAAGAAGAAAAGGCAGTAGCAGAATGTTAAAAGGCAGCATTCGATAGTCTCATAGATGGCTAAGAAGCAGTAGTAAGAAGTGACATAGAAGAGGGCAAGGCAGCTGTAAGGAAGAGTGCATGCTAACAATGAAATCTATCAAAGAAGGCACATGAAGATCCATCAGAGATCCTTTCATAGTCAAGGAAAAATCCTACAAAGAAAGGGTAACCTCTTTCATCAAAATCATTTTCATGGATTCTTTTTTCTTGCAATAAGTTTGGAAATAAATCTATAGACTATAGATGGCATGCAAGGAAACAAAATGAGTTGGGTAGCAACAACCCAATGATGCAAAAAAAGGCTAGAAGAAGGCATGTTGGCCGTAATAGGAGTTTTGAGAAAGCCTTGTCAAAAAGAGAAACTCCTCTACCCCATTCCTAGGCCAAATCAATTGCTAGAATTGTAGGAATTATGGGCTCAAGGAAGTTTGTTGCAGAAATGGGAAGTCAAGGCATACGATCTAGGTGATGTAATGAAATGAAGCCAAGAATGTCATTAGTACTCTATGTCAAATGATCAAGATCAGAAGAGGAAGAAGAAATCAGAAGAATGATCTTCTTACCCGTGTGATGGACCCCTTTGTAAGGCAGAAAGGCTCCAAGTGGATTTGGGTAAGGAAAGAGGGGTTGAACGAAAGGTTTCCTCTACCCATGTGTAGTTGAGAAGAATCCCAAACATGGGTAAAGAGCAAGTTGGAGAAAAGTGCTTCTGTCAGGACCCGACCATTGAAGGTTTGGAGGAAGAAGAGTGATGATCTGCTCAGGGGGAGTAGATCATTTGTTTCTCCTCAGTAAAGGATGAGAATGGCCTCAAGGGAGGCCGAATAAGTCATATGTAGGAAGCCAAGAAGATGAAAAACAAATCTGCATCTAGTTAATGAAGGTACGACCATGTTTCCTTGTTGAGTATTAGAATAAATATGTTTATTTTGAATGTATCAGCATTGAAAAGGAGGAGTGTAGCCAACATGAGTTGTACACAACAATAAATTATGTTGTAGGAAGTAGATGGGCTACAATGGAACTATAGAATGACAGGAAACTCACAATCAAGTCAGGTCCACAAGATTAGTCCCCACGCAATGATAAGAAGGATGTTGTAGGAGATCAAGGAGCATTGTATTAGGGTGAGTTTCTTTGATAAGCAGTAGTGGGCAACAATGGGCAAACTTAGAAAGGGAGGTAGTTGAGAAAATGAAAGGTTTGTATCTTTGGTGAAATAACCTTATTTCATTTAAGTTGTGAGTTTTATTATGAATACCATTATTGTGTTCATGAAACATAATCAGTGTAAGATATTCATGTCCCTTAACCCTCAATTGGTATCGCTATGTGATTTGGTTGTGTTGGGCTCATGTTGAGTAGCGTTACGTGTAAATGGAAATTTCATTTTTAGAAAGAAATATTAGAGTTTGCCTGGTACATTGTTCCATTTGTATAAGAGTTCAAAATCAGTCCCTATTGTATGAGTATCATATCAATGAGAGAAGTGGAGATGCCCAAGTAATGTGAGCACAGACTTAGAAGCAACAAAAACAGTGAAGATGTTCGAGTCTAAATGCAACATCATTAATTAGTATTTGCAGCAGCAACAATACCATGTGTAGTTTAATTGGTATCAATCTTTCTGATACAGAACATGCATTAGTGGACAAAATACTCAGCTGCTAGCCATAAGGTGTCCAAAAATGGAGGCATTCATATTAGAGGTAGTATATGTTTAGGAGGAACATATCACATATGACTAGTTTATGGAGCAGCAACAACGATAGTCCTTGAAGAGATGTCCACAAAGAAGAATGCACATCTCAACAACTAGACTCTGGGCTTCACATCCAAGTGATTGCATCGGGAGAGAAAGACAACTTGTAGCCCCTTGCCATTGATGTCAAAGGGGGAGAATTGTGGAGAAGTTGTGATGGCCTGTGTGGAAGAAAGCAGGCCATTAGTGACTCATGCAATGAGATGTGTGGAAGTAGCATGAGGTTTGGCCATCACATGAAGAGAAGGGAAGAGAAGGATGGAGTGTTTCCATCAATGCCGAAGGGGGAGATAGTTGGATAGTTGGAATTATGTGGATGGCGACTAAACTATTGAAGGAATATGAAAGTGTGTTTCCATTGATAACAATAATCATACTAGGGAGATGTGTTGGGCAGGTAGCATTGCCTAATTGTTGGTAGGAGTGTTGGAATTGATGTTAACTAGACTAGCTTGGACGCTTGTCACAACAGAGGTTGGCACTAATAGCCTAAGAGAAATCTCATGGTAGCTACAAGCTTCATTTAGAGAATCATCATAGTAGCAGGCTTATTGGAGAATCCATGAACTGATGATTATAACGATGGACTAGATTGAAGTCCATGGTAGCTGCAAGCTTCATGAAAAGGATCACCTTGGTGATTGTGAGTTTAGTTGTCTAAAGATTCAAGGGGTAGAAGAGTGGCAGAGAGTTTGGAGCCATATTAGAGGTAGAATATGGTCTCAAAGCCTACATGGGACCCTCTCCATTACAAAGTGCTCTAGAAGAGATTTCCAATGATATGTGCAATTCAAGAAATGGATTCTTGGTTCAAAATTTATGGCATCTTGACGATCAGGGACTTGAACTCTAAAGAAGGCTGGAATATCAAAGGTCTAGAATATCGAATATCTGAAGATTAGAGGAAAGAATACTGACACATCAGCAATCAAATTTTAGAAGATCAGTGATCAGAGGTCAACGTATCAATGCATCAGGTGGTCAGAAGATCGGAGGTCAGCAAATTAGCACACGAGGAGATCGGAACCCTGAGGATCGGTGTGTCAGAACATTGGAATGTCGGAGCTAAGAATATCAATGATATTAGAATATTAGAGGTGAAATACATCAGAGCAGGCTGTATTAGAGGTTGGATGACATCAGAATCCCAAAGATTGGTGACTCATAACATCATCATAACAGAGATCACAATATCAGAACTTTGTCAAGTGAGGAGCCTTTAAAATATTGAAATATCAATAAGTGGCAATAAGCCTTTAAAAGTGCTGAGGAATGTCAAAACAAAATTTAACAGAATATTTCAGTGTAAAACCAATGTTAGTGAGTCCTCCTCTATCTCCTCTAGCAGGACACATGGTAGGATGTGATTGGCTCTGATAAGGACACATGGCAGCATGTGATTGGCTTCGATAAGGACACATGGCAAACTCTGACTAGCTCTGATAAGGGACAAGTTGCAGTAGATGTTAGTATCATGTGGGAGTATGAAATGACACATGGAAGTAATATCCAACCTTATTCAATAGGCTAATGGCCCAGAACCGGGTGACACGTGTCAACTTGGAGGTTGAAGAAATCAAAACTCTATAACAATGGGAGTATTGAAAAATTTTGATATAGGGCTAGCACATGGTTGTAAGAGTTCAAAAAACCAAGGGCATAGACAATTTGACAAAGCTATAATGGCCATGAGTAGGAGTTTGAAGTCCTGACACGTTAATGCTATGTGGAAAGTCATAGGCAATCGTCCTATGGTGAGAAGTGCACTATGAGGGCTAAGTAGAAGGAGCTTAACAATCAGAGGATTAGGATATTGGAACTTCAAAATAGTTGGTTATTGAAGAATTTTTTATAGATGGAGGTCCCAATATTGGGTAGGCTCTTGCTCATGTAAATCCATAGAGCCATGCACGCAGAATGGTAGAAAAGGAAGATTGCCCCCCAACAGGAACATTGCACTATTGTGACGTTTCGATGTGGAATTTCTCTGATAGCACAGTACATAGAGTTAAAGGCATATGGATCAATAGTTACAACTTGAATACAGAAATAGAGGAGTTGATCTCAGGATTAATGATGACTTTCATATATCATTGGGTCAAGGCAATAAGGACCACGATCTTCAAGAAAGCATGTTCGGTTTTCCTTGAGACGAGACAAGCCATCACTATGCTCCAATGCACATATTTAGTGAGTTAAATGGAAGTATGGGACCCATGAAGCAATGTGCAGGTCATCTGAGAATTAATTTCTCAACATGGATCTCCATGCAGTCACATGAGGAAGGAGTACAAGGTTGATCTATGTTTTGACACTATGACCAGAAACTGACAGGAGATGCTATAGAAGCAAGGAAGGCAATGTTAGAGTACACTTGAGAAGCCATGTCCAAGGAAAACCAAGCTATTAAAAACCATGAATAAACATGGAGAGCCTTAGTAGATTTTTTCAGAGACAATATTGTGCCTGGTTGGAGTGTATAGGTGGACTGAGAATTGATTTTGAATATGGAGAAACTGTCAATTTCCAATTCTCATGGTAAATGAAGAGGCAGAGACCAAGACATACAAAACAGTAGAAAGGAAGATCCATGCCAAGGTACACTCACACAGTGTTAATATAGGACAAAGTGGTAACATCAATTGGAGGTCAGTCAACAAACAAAACCTAGAAGCTCATATGAGAAAAGTGGGGGAAGCAACAAAGTTGCTAATGAGATAAGAGGAAAATATCTGAGGGTGTGTATTGTTGTGTAAGGCAGACTAAGAGCCAGTTCTACAGAGAAAGGCTGTGTGTGCCTATGCAGAGGTAACATACCCCATGAGCTCCAAAAATGTGTGTAAGAGTGCAATTTCCCTAAGTGCTATGTGAAAGACAAAAGTTTCTTGTGCATTGTGTGTAAGGTGGAAGTTCCATGTGAACTCGGTGAGTAAGGCAGAAGTTTCCTATGCATTGTTGTGAGAAAGTTCATAGTTTAGAGTGTTGTGTGAGCATGACCAAAGTTTCCTGTGTTTTGTGAGCATGACCGAAAGTGCCTGTGTTATGAGAATGGCTGAAGATGCACGTGCAAAGAAAGAAGGCTGAGAGATGAGCTTGTGTTGTGGAGAGGAAGAGGTTAAGAGCTAAGTGCATGCAGATGAAGAGAAGAAAACAAAGAGTTGCATGGTCAGTGATTAGTGACTGTTGTTGAAAAAATTGGTGGGTTTGTACAGAGTGAGTAGTATGAGTGGAGAACAAAGTTGTTATAAGGTAGAGTGGCTACCAAATTACATAAAAAATTTGGTTCCAATTTGAGTGTGGGTTGGTTCCTTGATATAGGAAGTTGGTGCTTCCATCTCTAGTGGGTGCTTGAGAAGGATTGGGGGTTGGTGCCTCCTCCAAGTTGGCTTGAAAAAATATAAGGAACTAAAAGTTGGTTCTTGTAAAAAATCTGTGAGGATGGTGCTTCAAGTAAGCTGGACAAGTGTCTACAAAAAGAGTGAGTTGGTGCTTCCTACTAGTCAGTGCTTCCTATGAGTGGGTTCTCACAAAGCATGTTGATGTAGTAGATTAGGTGATCTGTCCACGTAAAAACCTTGTGTCTCATGTGTATGATACTAATGGTGTGTATGCTTGTTTGTTGATTTCATGTTGCTTCCATATCACATATTTCTCTTGATTATATGGATTGGTTCCAAACTTGAATAAGGAAAGTAAATAGGCATAAAAGTTTAAAATTAGCCTTAATATTGATTCACCCGCCTCTCAATTTATCATTATTTCCAACAGTATGTTATCACTCAAGGAAGTTGAATGAGCACGAGTGGAACTACCTGAATCATGATCTTGAGTTAGAAGTTCTCATTCATGCACTAAATATGTGGAGACATTAGATTCTTCATTGGAGGTTTGCCTTGATAAGCAATCATAGTGGACTGAGATACTTGTTTGACCAACCTAATCTGAATTCTAGACAACCTGGATGGTTGTCTACCGTTATTGACTTTGACTTCGAGATCAAGTACATTAAGGGAAATGAGAGCAAGGTTGTAGATGAGCATTGTAGGAGATAGTAGGTGAATCATATTGTAACAGTGAGTTCTTATGGGACTAATTTATAGGAGCAGACCTTCCAGGTGGGACAACGTGATTATAGGTAACATCATTTGAAGCACATGTTACAACAGCAGGGTGAAGGTGATAGGGATGAGGAGTATCATCTTGAGATAAATGACTTAATCAGATTGATGGAAAATATTTATGTGTCAAATAAGAATGAGATTATTGAGCTTACCTTGAGGTAGTTTCATGCCAATCCATATTCAGGTAACCCAGGATATTAGAAGACATTGACTACAATTGAGAAGTTTTATCATTGGCTGAATTTGAAGAAAGAGGTGGCTGAGATTGTTGCTAGATCCTTAGACTGTCACTAGGAAAACGTAGAGTGTAAGAATCCAACTGGGTTATTACAACAAATTTTGATTACATTATGGAATTGGGAGGTCATATACATGTGTTTCGTTATAGGTTTGTCAAGGACATCGATACAAATTGATTCCATCATTATTTTCGTTAATAGTTTAAGTAAGGTATCTCACTCCAGTACAATTAAGTCTACTAATTTATCTAGTGAGGTAGCTCAGATATTTATCAGGGAGATAGTGAGATTGCATGATGTTCCCAAGAATATGGTATCATACATAGATGCCAAGTTTACTTCCAGGTTTCAGAAGGAGTTGTTTGCATGCTTAGGGATAAAGTTAGCCTTCAATACAACTTATCATCTCCATACAGATGAGCAGACAGAGAGGTTCAACACGACTCTTGAGGACATGTTGAGGATATATGTCATGCATCAAGAAAGGAAGTCGATGGATAATCTTCCAATGGTAAAGTTTGCATATAATAATGGGTACCAGGAGTCCTAAAATATGAGTCCATTTGTTGTTATTTATGGGAAGAGTTGTAATACTCCAATCAGCTATAGTGATCTAATGAATAGGGTGTTCATTGGGTTGGACATGTTGACAAAGATGGAACTGGTTATGCTAGTTATTGAGAGGAATTTGAAGACAACAGAGGACGTACAAAACAGTTATGCAGATCAACACAAGGGATTCAAGTAGTTTCAAGTTGGGGAGCATGTGTACTTACACATTAAGCCCAAAAGGAGTTCCTTGATGATTGGATAATGTGCCAAGATGGCACCTTGATATTGTTGGCCTATTGAGACCCTTGAGAGGATTTGACCAGTGGCCTACCAACTTGCACTGCTTTCAACAATGAATGTCCATGATGTTTTCTATGTTTCATTACTTATGGAGTATGTCCAGGATTTTTATCATGTGATTGATTGGCCGATATTTCAGGTGGATACAGAGGGAGAATTATAGCCATAACCTCAATGGATTTTGTAGAAAAAATAGCTCATGCTCCAAAACTGAGTAGTTGAGCAGGTTAAGTGCAGTTGAAGGACTTTCAGTCAGTGAAGCCACATGGGATATGGCTAATCACCAATGATCTATGTATCATACCTTATTTACTGGTTAATCAATTGTGTTGGTACATGTGTTTTGGTTTTATTTATAAACACACACACACATATATATTGCATCGAGTTGTGTTATAAAGCTCCAATAAGCAATATAGTGTTCATGGTTTCAAAAGTTGGTATGTTGTAAATGCTACATCAAGCTATGTTATAAATATTTATGGGTAGCATGTGTTTATTGGTTATAATCATCATTAAACACTAAGGAAAATGTTCCCCCAAGGGGGAGGGGTTTGTAACAACCCCTAGTTGATTTTCCATGTAAATAAAATAAAAACCAAGTCCATGGGACATGTATTCCAAGTTGAATGTTGGGAAAAATTAGTGATGGGCATCACTTATGACTGACTAATGGATGTGGAAATTGGAAAAGGCGAACATGCAATATTTAGCATTTTATTTATGAAAATAGAGGAAAATAGGAGAAAAGGAAGGTGAAGAGACACATATTTGCATTGTAAGTAACTTAGAGGAAAAATGAAGGAAAATGAAGAAAATAGAGGCATAATTGATAAAAAGCCTTCAAACAATCAGTTCATAGCTTTTGCTGGTTTAGAACTTTGTCAATTTAGCTTTCCTCTCTCATACTCTTGCACACTTAGAGAATTCTTGGAGAACTTGGGTATTGACTTGGATTTGGAGAAAGAAGGTAAAGGAAACAATTGGATCAATAGGTACAACTAGATTTCTTTGCAGGTAACAGGTTGTATGTGTAATGTCCTTGTTGATTTTTGGATGCCTGGTATATGCATGTGATTCCATGTTTATGTGTTCTCATTGGCAAGGATATCTTCCTAGATTGACAGTGGTTTTCACCTTGCCTTGATATTTCTATGATAGTCATGGCATTGTGGGTTTCTCGCTTATTCTTTTTATGATTAGTGCTCATGTTCCCTATGGTATGGGTTGAAAAAATACTCTTGAAGCTATGGAACAACTTTGGTTGAGTTACTAGTCCCTAGAGCCACATATAAAGCAAATGCTTTGGATCCCTACAAACGTACTTGTTGAGATAGTAGTTCCTAGAGCCCTGGATAGCTTGGGTAGAGATCGATCTGGTTCATGTTGGTGATTTTCAGACCATAGAGGTGGAATCACTATGGATGAGAGTTGAGGTGGGTTGGCTTCAAGAATCCCTGGTTTGGTTTTTTCCTAGTGTATTGCATGAGATCCCATATTCATACTTGGAATATGGTGAAAGGGTGATTTGCTAAAAGAGAGATTTGGTTCAATGCAATCTATGGTTGGGTTGTACGTGGAAGTGCTTGACTTGGTTGATATTTTGATATGTTAATAAGAGTTATTTTTGTATTGTGATTTATGAGAACTTGTACTTGTCATGTTGGTGGCATTATGGTTGATTTCCCATGGTTTCTATGTTGTCTTTATGATGTAATCTATCTATGGATCTTGACATGTTATAATATGTTATTGATTAGTTGATGAATGTATAGCATAACAAGTGTTATTTTAGATAATTAGAGAGGGCTTAAAGCCTTCTTGTCAATTCTTAGATGAAGACAATTAGTGTATTATAAAATATGCATTCATGACCTATAGCTTACACGTTTTCCATATGTTTGACAAAATCTTTCTTATGGATTAGGTAGCCTATGTCAATTCTTTATTCAAGTTTGAATATTTGGCATTGTCATCATGTAAATTATGATTTTGGAAAGTTACAAGAAATTTTAGGTAGTCGTCTAAAGGTTGGCCTGAAATGGTGGCACAAATCCTCAGACTGCATGCTGGGATTTTAAGGATTTAGGCCATAACCACATGGAAGGATTCTTGTGCATGTGGTTTAAGGCCTATAACCATACTCTTTACTTGTTATGCATGCTATTTGGGGGCTAGGTCAGAGAAAAATGGTTCCAATTCAGAGATTGATCACCTAGGGTGGTTGTTAATCTCCTGGGTGGTTTGTAGTCCCTGCAGGATGTTAATATGTGTTCATTTTGTAGGCCCAACATCCTTAAATGGAGGTTGGAGGTCAAATCATGTAAAAATGACACTTGTCTCATGTTTACCCTAGCGATCTTGTGAAATTGGGTAAATGTGGGAGGGGTGGTTATAGTCATGTTGATAGTGGTTGTTCATAATAATTGAAACCGTTTAAAAAATGTAAGGACTTCTGTAATTTTATTCGAAATTATGTTTATATCTATGAGACACTTTGAGAGGATTATTCTGAAGTTATTATAGTTTTCATTAGTTAAAATTTCATGAAGTTTGGTATTGCAGCAAATTGGTATTTTTACAAATATTTGAGAGATTTAATTTCAACATCAGCCCTCTCAATGTAACAAAATTGAAAATTATTTCAATCCACATTTATTTAGAGATCATTGATTACCATATTTTACTATGGAGTTTTTGAGTGTTTTTTCTTATTTTAGTCATGTCAATTTTCTTCTTTATGGTAGTTAAAACACAAAGGCAACTTTGATATTGAATATTATGGTTCATCACATCCTTGTAGTATACTAATTTATCTTGTCCTCTAATTCTTTATTTCACCATAATTTCTTATTAAAGTTCAAATATAACAATAATTTTAATATTTTTATTATTTTTCAAAGTGATCTCTTCCTCAATATCCCAATGATTCAACCAAGCCTTAGCATCATTATGGTACCCCCACTTTACCTAAAGATAATATCTTCCATGATATCTTAATGATTCAACCAAGGCTTGGCATCATTATACCATACCCACTTTTTATTCCTTGTTATTTATCTTCTTATTTCATGTTAACTATCTAGTCAATATCATGCTTTCAATAAGGGATGTATTCACTTTTATAAGGAGGATATGATAAGGTGTACTATATTTAATTTTAATATTATAAGTTATAAAACATTTTTTCATTTATTCTATCTTTCCCCACAATACCCTATAAATGTTGTACTTGCAAAATTCACAACCATATAAGGTAAAAAAAGTGACAATGTTCTAAAAGATTAATTTATTCTTGTCCCAAATCCAAAGTTCTACTTATTTATGATTATTCTCAACTCTATAATAATTTTTCCACCCTAATTTTCTCCATTTGTCAACACTATATATCAAATCAATTATGTGATGAAGATTGATTCAAATATATTTGTATGAGTTTACTTCCTCATATTGCTATCATACATGAAGTTAGAAAAAGTGAATCTGTTGTAGTTGCTACAACACCCTCCAAAATTTTGGCCTATACCCACTTCCAGATCCTTCCTTTATCTTCGTGGTCATTGTCGCAAACTTTGAAAATCATTTCATTTCTTTTCTTAGAGTCTTGTCTCCCCATTTGCAGGATGGGAAAAATCTTGTATTTTAACATGTAGGTTGTCATACCCTATGTATAAGCCCATTTTGGTGGTTATAAGAGGTAATAAATGTGAAAATTATTTGTTCTAACCTTGTAAGTATCTGTCGCACTCATTTCCAAATTTTTGAGCATTGTCACACAAGTGTCGTGAAGGTTGCCGAAAAGTACACCTTTAGTGTCGCACCTGTCGTAACTTTTCGTAAAGCTGTAGCACAAAGAGAAATGATTTGTTAATGTTTTCAAATGATTTATGTTTTCATGTCATCAAATATTCTAAGTGTTTGATCACATTCAAAGTTCATCACCGTTCACACTAATCTCACTAATCCCACACTTAGCGATTTTTGGAAAAACTTGCCAACCGGGAAACCTAGCTTCATTAGGCCTCCCTTGAGCTACGTACTGCATAATCTCTCTCCTCCAGATGTGACCTTACTTCTTGGAATTGTGCAATGTGTAGTTCCTTCCTCCTAGGAATGTTGTATTGTGTGTTTTTTGTGCCTAAGCCCTCACCTTCACCTCCTAAATTGCAAAGTAATTCCTCCCGGTCCGGCCTCCACTACGAAGTGTGCAACCTCAAGTCTCAAGATTATTCCATGAGCACTTGAACTATGCATCTCCATAGCAGCCCAACCTTGCTTAACTCCTAGAACTACACATCGAGCTCTCCCAATGAACATCCCTTCAACTTGTCCAAATATCTCTAGAAATTGCGTAGTCTTGTCCCTTAGACCTTCTTGAACTATGCACTGTGAAGTCTTAGGGATCAAGCTTTTACCTTGGCTACTAGAACTACACACTACACAATCAATAAGTCCGTCCTAGCCTATCACTTATTCGGGGCTTAGATTGTGGATCAAAATGCATCATCTTAGAGTAGGGGGTTTATGAATTGATGTTGTCTCATGATGAATGAATTGCAGGAATAGGTACCCTATCATGTCATTAAAATATGATGAATAAGGATAAGGAGTGAAGCATGCTCAAAGACTCTCTCATAGCTAAACTTACAAATTGATCGATCAAGAGAAAACAAAGGGACTTTAGTTTGTGAGCACTATTCAAGACTTGAAATCATTGAAGATCCCTCATCACCAAGCCATGCAGAGATGGAAAGAAAAAAATATTCAAGAGGGCATCCAACACTTAACACCAGTAGTGGCTTGACATTGCCACATCATCAAGTATTCCATGTATGCAATTTCATGTCATGTCATGTCATGAGAGGTTATATGCCACCTCACTATCATGGATCATGTATATTGTATACAAAACATATTGTAAAGTGGAATTCCAAAGGACACACATGGAATGTAAAGAGTCATGTAATTTGAAAAGTCATAGGAAGTCAAACAGTCATGAGGGTAGTCAAAGAGTAACCCTTGGTTATATTTACACCTTCATTATATGAGAAAAGGAATTTTCACCTTGGATCCTCCTGTAAGGCATTAGAAAGGCATATCAGTTCTTTTGAGGAGAAAGGAGTGCCTCCAACACTCCACTAATGGGGCTAGTGATGTTCATTGTCTACATGTGTCTTGGAACTTTTACTTAGTAACATAAGCCTTCAAGGGAAGCACATCCTTCATGCATGGATTACAAATATTTGTAAGACTATTATGTGAATTTTTGTAATTCATGTTTGTTTTCATTTGTGCTAAAGTAGTTTACCTATTTTAATTATTTTGGTACTTATCATATTGAGAATGTGTTGTAATTTCTATTATCATTGTCACATCCTCATGGACTATTCTACTAGATATTAGATATATATTCCTCATTATATTGGTTTGAATGACCATTGCATCTCTATGGACTATTCTACTTGATGTTTCATTGACTCTTCTGGTTCATGTGTGTGTCGACTAGGGTGGCACTACTACCCCTATCTTAGAGGCTCACTTTTCCTCCTGCGTGTATTGAAATAAATTTGGCACACATATGATTCAACACTCACCAAGCACACCCCTTTGCTTTTCGAAGGTGCATGTGCACTCCTCTCTCTTGATGAAATTTACAGGAAATGCATATCTCTAACATTATATGGAAACCGAGTCGATATTCCATATGGGGCTCCTACCCCAAATGGTGTGCGGTTTAATTTCAAATTCACATCAGGGAGACCCCTTTGTTGACAAATTTCTAGCACTGTCTATAGTGGCACTAGGAGGGCTAGATGACAAGTTGAGCATGTTGAATCTAGTTTTAATATCTTATCTAAAATGGTTCATACTCAAATCTTGCTCCCAACGTGTTTCTCAAGTTTTTCCCTTTATCAATTTTCAATCCCCGATGAGCCTCTCTATCAATTGTCCTAGTTAAAGTTTGATGGTGAGGATGGAACATCCATAACCAAGCAAATTTCTGATTTTCTTAAGTTTTGTGAATGTTACCAAATCAATGTTGAAGATTTTTCTTATGTTCTTTTCTTCCTCACCCTTGAAGGTCATGTTAGTTTATGGTGCCATACCTTTCCACATGTTTCCGTCAACTCCCTTCTTCATTTCCTTAGGGAGCTTCATCAAGGTATAATTATTGAGATGTTTGTAAAATAATTAATCTCTTAAGAATGAAGCCTAATGATTCAGTTACAAATTTTTTTGATCTATTCCTTCACCTTTGTTGTGAAGTTCCTAGAAAGGACATGAATAAAGGCTTATTGAAGCAAGAGTTTGAGCACTTGGTTCTTATCTCTTTACACGATGAACTTGAACACCCTAATTTTCCTACTTCCCTCACTCTTGTGAATCATGAAACATCTTTAATTTCAGAGGAGGAATCTACTGCCCCTCTTGTTCCTTATGCTCCTCCTTTTCCAATCCCGATGCGGGTGTCTCTGTACGGAGGTTCTGAAGTTTGTAAATCTACAAATTAAATTCCTAATCCATATTCTCATTTTTCTTCCATTTTTCATGATTCATATTCAATGACGGAAATTCCAGAATGGCTCATGAAACCTGCGGTGAAGACTAACTCCTCCGTTTTGGAAGATCTTGTCACTGTTCATAGTTCTAGTCTCCAATCCGATCTAGATTTCTCTTATCCTCTCTAATCTACATACCATGAATCTATATACCATGACCCACACGACCAATATGCTCCACTAGCCAGTTTTTCACACTCTCTTGATTTTCACATTAGTGGTCCAAATTGCGATTAGGTACAAGGTAGTCACATTACACACGTAGAGGAGTAGGAAGATGGAGATGCTTTCAATATTTCTTCTCTTTCCATAATCCTCCATGTCAAAACAATGTGCTTCCATTCCTAGATGATTCTCATCTCGGTAGAAAATTGAATACAATCAATTATTTCAACCATATTGTACCCTTGGGAAAAAATCATTCCAATGATGATGACTTTATTGATGCATGCAATCACAAATGCCAAAGTGTATCAACAGATCTTTTGGTTTCTCATGAATATTTTACGTTATATCTAGAATCTGATTCGGTAAAAGAAGATGTGCTTATAGAAATTTCCTCTTCGTCTCACTATCCCTTGTTCTCTACCGTCTTTGATGCATCTGCTTACATTATAGATACTCCTTGTTCTTCAAGTACATGATCCAATCAGTTAAAATCTAAATTGGAACAAGTTTGTGAGATTATCCATGATGCAAATAAAAAAAATAAAGTCTTTCGGTACTCTTTCCATCCCTCATCATCTTTTCTCTTACATGAAGACAACTCTTCAAATCATATTTCTCCTGAAATTTCCTCGATTTATTCATATTCAAATTTGCAATTAGAAGAATATTTCGACTTGAGTAATATAGTTGTTGAAGTCAAAGAATCTATTCAGATAAGTGACAGAGGTGGATGCCATCCAATGAGCAATGATCTTATTGAAACCAGTGTAGAAACTATCCTCACACAATTCACAATTTGGTTTATTCTTGAAAATATGATTTTACAATCGTTGAAAGCTCTAGGACCTACCAAGGAGTCAAGGCAATTCAACTTTTTTTGATGGTTATGATAGGACCTCACAACTACGGTAAGCCCCCTGAACTAAGTCAGATCTATTTTTTCCTGCACAATCCTTCTCTTTGCATGGATGCACTTGATAAAAAATTATTTTTGAAAAATGTTTGGTATTTTGGGTATTATCTTTCAAATTTTCAAGAGTTTACTTCTCACTGGATTCTAGAATATTTTTTAGTTTATTCATCGACATGCAAAACTCTCACATAACGCTTGAGTTTGGGATGTGTTCTTCTTACAGAGTCATCCAATTGTGAACTTGATCATCTCAAAGCCTATCTTTTGCTAGAGGAATCATGCATAATAGATTCATCTCTTAATAGTCATCTCCCATCTTTTCTCACAAATGTTATATTGTAAATCTTCCCCGTAATCATACCTAAAGTCCTCTTGAGTAATAATGAATGCATGAATTATCAAACAAATTAAGTTATTATTCATTAACCATGTCCTAACTAGTCTCATGTATTTGTTGTTCTAATATTCCTCTTAAATTATTTTGATGATTACGATGATTATACAATTTTTTACCAATTAGAGGAAAATAGTTTGTGACATTTGTCTTGTGAGGAACTTGGTTCTATTTTTCAAAGCATTCACAGAACACTTCATATTGATTTATCTTCGTTTATTACAATCTAAGAATTTGATGCTTTAAACAACTCATCTAATAATTATTATGTCTTTCATGGCTATCATTCATGTTATCGTTTTCCCACTAGTATATCTAATGGCAGTTATTTTACATCCTTCGATCTTCATCATTCAACATCTCACTATTCATATTTTTGTCTAGCAGTTGAGGCACTTCTGTCTCCATTGATGGTTATGTCAAGTCTTCACTATCTTGACATGTCTACTGAATATGATTAGATCTATTTTCCCTTACAATATTCTTATTATAATCCTCTGCCTCTCATTGAAAGTCCATATTTTCAAATATTTCTAGGTTTTCAAGAGGATCATCATGAATTTTATGATCCAATTGCTGAATGATTGGAGCAATCTTACTTGGTGAGCTCCATTGCAATAAATAGGTTTTGGCATTTTCTTGTGCTTGCTAAGTAGGATGACACAAAATAAGGTGCATTCACAAGAATTCTTCAAGGTCTGTCTAATTTTTCTTTTCGTCAAAGATGCAAGAGTGTGAATTTGATGAAAGTAGTGGTTGTGACAAATATTTCTGCCCACATGCAAGACCTTCATTTTTTTTGCAAATCATTCAATATCTCATTTTTTCTCTTGCACATTGTTTTACATTTGTTTTAATCAATTGCATCTTTGTGATCGTAGGTTTGGAACGATTACGGTTCCTAGTTATCCTTGTGGAAAATAGATCTAATCATATTCATCTTTTGGTCGATGAAGTTTCGACGTAAAATACGATCCATCTGAAAGGAAATTTTTGGTCCAACTATGAACTTGTTTCTACTCAAGTAACCTTATGCCTATAGTGAGTTTTATGTTTCATTTTTTTCATACTTATACAACCAGTAGCAACAGAGAAGGGGAAAACGTAAATGAAAAAACCTAAATTTGTAGTCTTTATATGCTACTCTATAAGAAAAACCTCTTATGCTCTCAATAATTCAAGATACCACCTCAAAATAAATATGTGTCGATGCACAGTCCCCTTAAAAAAAAAGGCAAAAGAAGAGAAAGGCTTCTTATGCAGACATGTGAAGCAAGAAACTTCGTCGGGGTACTACCTAGGTTCGCTGACAATGGAACAATGTTTGTGTTTGTACGTGACTCTGTTAGGGTACTTTCCATGCTTGCTAGCAGTAGAGCAACACTAGAGATGGAAAATTATACTATGAAAATATTAAGCTCCTGAGATAGACTACCGTTCCCAACTTGAAACATTGTGATATCGTTGAATATTATGTTATGTTCATCCAAGAAGGAATAAAGGGGATCATGTATATTCATGAGCTAAGTGAGAATACCAAAGTAATCTCCACCATGAATCAATACTCCCTGAAGAACTAAGGCCTTACATAAAGAAAAGTCAACCGAGAAAGAGAAGTTGAATTCTACCAATTTATCGCTAAGTATTGTAGCTGCTACAAAACCCTTCAATTTTTTTCCCTATACCCAATTTCAAAGCCTTACTTGATCTTTTTTTTTGTTGTCATAAACTTTAAAACTCATTTCATTTGTTTTCATAGAGTCTTGTGTTCCCCTTTGCAAGATGGTAAAAGTCTCATCTTTTCACATGTTGTTGTCGTATCCTTTGTACAAGCTCGTTTTGGTGGTTCTAAGAGGTCATCTTTGGAAAATCAATTTTTATAACCTTGTAAGTACCTGTCGAACTCATTCCCAATGTCTTGAGCACTGTTGCACAAGTGTCAACTCGGTCGCCACAAAGTACATATTTGGTGTCGTACTTGTCATAACTTATGGTAAAAACATCACAAGGAAGGAAATAATTTGTTCATGTGTTCATATGATCTATGTTATTGTGTCCTCAAATATCTAATTTTGTGATCACAATCAAAGTTCATTACCATTCACACCGATCTCACTGATCCTGCACTTAGCCATTTTTAGAAAAACTTCATGACCTGGAAACCTAGCTTCACCAGACCTCCCTTGAGCTATGCACTACGTAGTCTTAGTCCTCTACTTGTTACCTCATTCCTTGAAACTATGCAATGCATGCTTCCTACCTCCCAGGAATGTTACACTTCACATTATTTGTGCCCAAGCCCTCACCTTCACCTCTAGAATTGCAGAGTCATTTCTCCTAGCCTAGCCTCTACTGTGTGCTTCACAACCTCAAACATCAAGATCATTCCTTGAGCTCTTCAAATTCACAACGTTGTAATAGCCCAACCTTCCTTGACTCCTAGAACTACACAGTGAGCTCTTCCACTGCCAACTTGTCCCTCAGACCAACTTGAACTATGCAATACACAATCTCAAGGCTCAAGGTTTTCCCGTGGCTACTGTAATTTCACACTGTGCAGTCACTAACTCATTATTCTCAACTTGTGATCTCTTCAGAGCTCATTTTGTGGATCAAAATGCCTCATCTTAGACTAGGGGGTTTTCAGATTGATGTCATCTTGTCATGAGTGAATTACAGAAATAGGTACCCTACCAGGTCATGACAAGATTATGAAGAAGGAGAAAGAGGACAGAATTATGCTCAAATACTCTCTCGTGGTTGATCTTAGAAGTCGATCGATCAAGACAAAGAAAATGGACATTAGTTTGCGACCAATATTCAATATTTGAGATCATTGAAGATCCCTCATCACCAAGCCATGTAATGGTGGAAAGAAAATCATCTTGAAGAGGAAATCCAACACTTAGAAGCAACAATGATTGGACATTGTTGAATAGATTAATATATCATAGGAAATTTTAACGATGAGATTTTATCTTAAACGTTAGAAACCTTAGCGAATCCTACTAGACCTTAATATGAATATTGTAAAAACATTAGTGATATCTTTGTATAAAATATTTAGATTTCCAATGATTTTTTATAGTTTATAAAATATTTTAGTTACTTTTAATGTAAAATACTGGTATACTATAAAATTTGGGCAAATCATTTTAGAAAAAAATGTAAATTGGCGAATATTTTTTTTGAAAAAATGTGGAAAATTAGCCCACTTGCAAATATTAGCCCCTAAAATTTTCCCTATTAATATTAATGAAAGCATACATAAATTATAAAATAAATAATATAAATATAAATAATAAATTGACCATGGTTTATTTTCATATCATATGAAAATCAACCATGCTCAATTTAATTTATAATCCCCTGGGGTCTTATAATCAACACCTTAAGTTTATTATTCTTGTGGGTTTATAATATCAATCACTTGAGTTTTTTAATGTAAGGGTTCATATTCCTAGAGTATAATATTATTTATAGGGTTTGTAATATTAATCCTTGGTTTAATAGAATTCCCTTGGATTTATAATCATGGTCAACTATGGTCCAATGTCTCATTGTGACAAAGATTGTCTCAATATGAAAATCAATGATGGTCAATTTAAAATTGAAAAGTATATTGTATCAAAGTGAAAGAGTTATGCTACAAATTTAAGTGGTAATCAAAGATTTCATCCTATGTGAAAAGACATTCTTCTCTTTGTGATTTTAATTGTATTATAATATATTGTAATATGTTGGTTGGATTGTGATTAAGGGACAACTTAGTTTTGATTGTGATAAAGATGGTTGATTTACATATTGATACCATCTTTGTCACAATGTGACCACGGTTATTGAAAATGGTTGAGCATCATTGACAATGGTTGAACATGATTGATTTTGATATTGAGGCAATATTTGTCACAATGTGATGTTGGAACATGCTTGACCATGGTTGTTTTTCATATTGAGTCAATCTTTGTCAAAATGCAACATTGGACCATGATTGACCATGGTTGACGATGATTGATTTTAATGTTGAGACAATATTTGTCACAATGTTGACCATGGTTTATTTTCATATTGAGACAATATTTCTCACAATGCAACATTGGACCATCATTGACTTTGGTTGACCATGAATGATTTTCATCTTAAGAAAAGCCTATGATAAACCCTAAGATAAATATTATAAACCAAGGTATATAAAATGTAAACTTTGTCTCCGTAACTTTTATCTTCTCATAAAATAAAAGGAAAATGAGCATCCACAAATACCTTATCTACATTCTTGATCATTTTTGGAAAAGACAAACGAAAATATTTGTGTCCTCCTTTTTTTTAGGAATGTAAATAACTGCTAGAAATTAAAATTTAAAAAATTGCCACTGGAAATTTAAGAAAATATAATTTATAAAAAATAAATTAGTGAATGATAAATAAAATTTATAAGAACAAATTTATGTGTTGTATCTTCACCTCATAGCTTAAGAGAAGAAATTCATCTCAAACACTAACTTGATTTTCTATAAAAGAAATGAAAAGAGAAATAAACTTGATCCTAGTTTAAGGAAGAAATATAACTAATGATTTTGAATGACTTTTATTAATTTTTTTTTAAATAAAAATAGAAAAGAGGATGTTGGATTTCGTAGTTTCTATTGGTTCTAAATAGAATAGAAGTACCTTTATCCAATTAGGGTTTAACATGTAAAGAAGAAAATACTTTTATGATTTCAAATATTTTATCTAAGCAATAAGATTAAGAGACTAAAATCCAAATGGAAGACTAGTCTCTTATCTAATCAAGGTATTTTATGAAGGCAAAGGCCCTACTTCAAGTGATAATCAAGGGATAACCTTCACCAACATGATAAACTATACTTTGATAAACATAAAAATACCATTGCTAAAGTTCTAAAGGATAGACGATAGACGAAACAAGTAATTATGTAATTTCCAAAATAATAATGTAACAAGTAGAGGATTCCTTGGAAACATTCATATCCTTAAGGAAACTAGCATTTCTTTTAATATTGATACTCAAACAGTCAGCAATAGTCCCTTCCAACATTTCATTCTTCGCAGACCTACCAACTTTGATCTACTTAATTCTCTTAGGCCCCGACAAATTTTTTTGTGCTCTTTGAAATTTGCTGAATAAATAGAATTCAAGTACAAAAGTTCATAATTCAATATTGACAAATTGTTGATAATTTTCAAGATCTCTTTTTGGATTTTCAATGAGTAACTAAATTCTTTGGGATAAATTTCACAACAGTAAGTTGTCTATGAATATTTTTTTAAATAATTTCCATTTCGTTGTTAATATTACTTAAAATGTAAGATTGAATTCTAGTTAAAAGTTCTGAAAGATGAGTGTGTTTGGGGGTATGATGTCCATAGGTAGGTACGTGTAAGGAAAGCATGCAAAGGGTGGATGCGTATAGAGAAAGGTGTGAAATTTCTCCACGTATTAGCAAATCAACTATGTGTTGGACTTAGAGAAAGGAGTGTAGAGAAATATTATATAGAAATATTTTAGATGGAATTTTTCTCTACACAAGCCTATGTTATTTTGCAGGTCAACACCACAATGTGGGTAGAGTAAAAGTGGACCTAAGGACTCGTTGATAGCTTACTAAGTAAGAAATACAAGCTAAAATATAAATGGAGTAAAGAATAACCAGAGATATAAATTTTCTTGTAAATATGGTCACAATGGATTAAAAGTAAAACTTCCTTAAAAAGGCCCTTCTCATATGTGTACACAAATTTATTCTATGGCTATTTCCTTTCATGTAATAATTTTGGTGATAATGCTATATATTTCACGATAGAAATAGAAGCATATGATCTTATAAAATTTTAATTAATGGCTGTCTAGGAAACAAATAGAAGTCCTTATGAAGGTTGTGTTAGAATACATAACTTATTTTATTTTGTATTGGTTCATGTTGAATGTTCCAAATTCCTTAACCATGGACATAAAGCAAGTGATTGTAAAATCAATTCAACAGGGCATCCAAAACAAAACAACCATGAGGAAATTACAAAGGTATGAAAAAGGAAGAGAGAAAAGTAGAAAGAATGTGGACAATCATTGTATGTTCAAAACCAAGAAAGTCAGTGGCATGTTGATAGTGGGTGTACAATTCATATGATAGGAGACAAGATAAAATTTCTCTCTATAAAGGAATTCAAAGGTGGTAGTTCCCATCTTTAAGATAGTACATTACTTAAAATAAAGTGTAAAGGGATAATTACCCTTGATAATAAGAATGTTAAAGCTAAGAACATCTTATTTATTGAGTATTTAAAGAAAAATATTCTAATTGTAAGTCAAATGGTTGATAATCCATATGAGGTGACATTTAATTCTAAAGGTTGCAAAATAAGGAAGGAATTATCTCAACAATTAGTGGATAAAGTAACTTGGGCTTTAGGTAATGCGTATATCATCAATTAAGGTAAAGGAAAATATTGTCATATGAGAGTGTTATATTTGTCATATTATTAGTAAAATATAAATATAATAAGAAGTGAGAGTCTATAAGACTTTAGAACACCTTAATAAGATAGGAGATTCAGAGAGTAAGCTACAACACAATAATGATCAGATGGAAAGTTTGTAGGGTATGAATTAGCAACTTATATATAAGAAACTTAAGTGAATGATAAACTTCAGTTGGAAATAAAACAAGCTATTTAAAAATGCTAAAATCAATAGTGAATACCTAAGGAGAGATAATAATGTGGTATAAATTAGAAGAGGATACAATTCTAAATCATATGCTTACAGGGAGTAGTCTAAAACAAGGGGAGAAATGCAACTGAGAAATTCCTTACTTAAATTGAATTTAAAAGGGGAAGAGTTGAAAATGTGGAGAGACATCAACTTCAGGGAGTAGCCATTTGATTTCAAGAAATACTTAAGCTCCAGGGAAAGAAGAAATTGAAAAGAAAGAGAAGTTATAGACAGTGCAAATTAGAATTATGAAAAATTATCGCACAACTGATGGTAATTCCAAAATAGTTTGTAGACAGTTTATGCTTCATTGAAGAAAATATTATATAAAACAATGCATTAGGGAAATCTTGATGTGAAAAATGGGCCTAAAAAATTTAGTAACAAAATTAAGTTTAAGAGAACCAATAGGATTCAAAATGATAATTATGATTTAGTTGATATAGATCATATGGATTTTTCATATCATTATGAATCAAATATATTTAATAAATTTGAACCAACCTCCTTTAAATAATTTCCTTCTCATTATGAGTGTAAAGAAGCAATGTAGCAAGATTATGATGTTTTCCTAAAGAATGGAACATGGAAGTTGATTTACTCTCCATTTCGAACCAAAATAGTAGGATCTCAATAGGTCTAGAAGAACAAGTAAAAATCAAATGGCTCGCTTAAAAAGCACAAAGAAAGGTTCATGCGTGAAGAGTTTGCATAGAAATAAGGTATTAGTTATGAGGATACCTTTTTCCCCTAGCAAACTAGGCCACCATCTAGACTCTATTTTCCTTTGCTACTCAAAATGGCTGGAAAGTTCATGAAATCGACATGAATATTACTTTCTTGAATCGAGACATGAAGGAGAATGTGCTCATGTTATATTCAAAAGGTTGTGTTGTGAAGGGATGAGAACGAAAACTATGTATACTCACCAAATCCTTATATGACCTAAAACAAAACCATGAACCTAGTATGTAAATTTATTTGAGAATCCTTCGAACTTGAACTTCAACCACTCTGATCTAGATGATGTAACTCTGTAAGTCAAGAAATTGGGAAAAAAATATTGTATATCTCGTGGTATATGCAAATTATCTACCGATAACCATGAAACATTAGGACTATACAACATCCATAAGGAAAGAAACAAAGAAGGGCTTTGAGGTGTCAAATTTTGGATATCTTCACTACTACTTGGTTCTTAAAGTGACCCAACATCAAAATTATATATTAGTCTACAAAAATAACTACATTAAAAACTTTTTTAATAGGTTCAACATGGGTGAATGAAATCCTCTATCAACTCCAATGGAGATAAGGTTAATGATAACATTAAAATAAGATAATAAATTTGAGCATAGATCCAAATATGGACAAAGTACGGGAAGTGTTGAATGGTGTTGTCATTGATGTAAACATCCATTAATGAATTTTCTTTAAATTTGTCTATATTTCATTACTTGGAAGCTCCAATGGAAGGATGGCATAACAGGTGTAGGATCTCATTAATGTCCTCGGTATGATATTTTTCATGGACATGATGATGCGATGTTCAAATCCTAGGTCCAGGGTTTGGATTCCCTCGACGACGCACATACCCCGCACTTGTTGAGTATTTTGATAATGTATATCAATGATTTTTTTTTTTTTTGATACCCTTATAATTAAACTCTATTCATCATCTTGATTCTATCAGTATATGTACTTCCCTGAGGGTCTTCATAATTTGAGAGATATGATAGTTTGAAGTTCAAAACCCAATTTGTAGTCCAAAACCCCAACGGTTGTGGATGTGAAAGCAATCAATTGGTGTAGGAAAATAGAGAATGAATGATTAAAAGTTAATTTAAATATATTATGGAATAATATTTTTTGAGTGCATTAAGAATTAGAATTTAAATAAACTTGAACTTATCACAATTAAATATGGGCTCCAATATTAAATTTGAATTTTTAAATTTGTTTCCCTCCTAGATGTATTAAAGTTGTCTCCCTTCCTAGAAGCCTCTAAGGCCTCTATAAAAGGAGAATCATTTTTTTCCGAAATATATGATTTTATTGAATAAGTAAAAGAGAGAATTACCTTAGGTATTTTGCAGTAGTATATTCCTTCATTTTTCTGGAATATTCTTGCAGTCTTGAGGAATATGGTTTTTTTTTTTTTTGTTCAAAGCTTTTGTGTTTGTAAATGGGTTTCAAATTTCTTAGCTTCCTTTGAAAACTAAGTAACAAACCAACGTATATTTTTTGAAAGGTTTTGCAAGGTGTTTATAGTTATTTCTAAGATAAAATACTTGAAGAACTCTAAAAAAACGCTATATGGTAAATCCACTAGTGACAGATTAGATCTTGTTCAGAAGATTCACATAATAATTCATAATCAACTCTTGATCTTTGAAAAATGGGATGTATCTAAGACTGAAACTCTCTATTGACATGTGTTGGGTTCAAGGTGACCTATACAATAATTTATTCATTGATCAGAAGAAGAATTTTGTGTGGACTAAGTTCAAATTATTTTGATCAATTCCTATGGTCAGGAGAAGAAGAGAAATCCCTTAAAGTCATTGTATTGATTTGTCGAAGTTTTTTATTAGTCTATTTCTAGGCTACATTTCAATTTGGTTTCATGGGTCTTGTTGGGTATGGGATCATTGATAGGATTGATTCAAGATTAAGATTTTGTTGCAAGTGGATTTTTAGTTTATCAAAGCATTGAAGGACCAAACTACATGAATTCATCCAAGGGTGTAATTCCAAAATTTCTTTGAGTAATTTCAGTGCATAAGTATATCAATTCTTTGCATTATTTCTTAATGACATAACATCATTATTGTTTTAATATTTTTTTTGACCAAAGTCAGTGACAATACAGTTTTGTTATGACATCACACATTTATTAACTATACTCAATGGCATAACATCTCTTTTGACACTTCACTGGCACACTATAGTGTTAATTCTTTACAGTGGCTCATTACAAGGAGATTTTCAACATTATTATGAAACTCTCACTTGATTCTCTAAAGACACATTCTTTGTGGTTTGCATTATTTATACTATAGATTACACTGTGTTATATCTCATCACATTTCTTTATTTAGTTGGGTAATTCACATATAAATATCTAATATGACGCAAAGTTAACATATTTATATGAGTGCTTAAACACCCTAATATGCATGATATTTGTTGATACAAGAATATTCTAATCTTTGTCATGCAAGAATATTATGATACTTGTGATATAAAAAGGCCCTAATCTCGAGAATACAATGAATAATCTTTGTGTGATGTGAAAAGGTCAATGACCATATTATCTAGCAGTACAAAGAAAATTAAACATCTACAACATAGACATAATTTGAGAATTTATGATTTCTAAGGAGTTTGAACATTGAAAGGACCCAAGGCCTATTTTATTAACATGTAGTAAGGGTGATCTCTTATCAATCCACAGTTTGGATGTAAAGACAATTTATCAAAAAAATTCTAAACATGATTGGTCATATTTGATGCTTTTAAGAACAACAAATATTTAAATTCCTAAAGGAACTAATTCTTTATAACTATATCACATTGTAGATAGTGATAGATAATTTGGTGTCAGGTTAAATAAAGTATGTGTTCATTCTTAGCAGTAAGGTATTTATCATTTTGTATCAGTGGAACTAACGTCTATTTCCTTCTGTATAGGTAAAGGTTACAGTACAAAGTTGTTAGTAATAGATAACAATATTCTTGTAGATGTATATGGCATCTGATATAGCACAAAATACAGTGACATAACAATAGTATGATACCTGACAGTCGCTCTATAATGCACAATATTGATAATAGAAGAGAAATATTGTGATATGATGTTCACAATGATTTTGTGATGTAGTGATTGACAATAAGCCTTATATTGATCGTAACATTGATGTACCCTTGTATGAAAATTACCTTTATAATGAAATGAAATTGATACACATACTTATTTGATAGAAAGATTGACATGATCTTGATCCATTTGTCAGTTACCTAAAGTAATCTTGATGAAAGGACAATACCATTTGATATGGAAGTGACCTAATCTGAGAGAGACCTAGTATGACTGGTTTATTTAATAGAATGTATTTATGGTTGAGAGTATTCATGCTGTAATGACCTTGTTATACTAACAATGATATTGTGATCGAAACAACCTAGTGACATTGACAGTTACAGAGTGCAAGACTTCGTTATGCTAAAAAATGAATTGATAGAGTTAACTGGTGTTAAGGTTTGATGTGCAAACTTGGTAGAGGTATAATTTTTCATGATAGTTGTTGTTGACAACTAGGGTTTGAGGTACAGTTTGAGAAGAAGCATATTAAGTATATATTGTGTTGCAAATTGTTTCATACTATTTATGCTTCGTTTTGAGCACAAGTGCATCTAGTTTGAAAATTGTGAAATATGGCCCGCTGGTTGATTAGTGTGGTAGGGTGTTATAGGGAAGGATAGTGGAGTGTCCCTTAGGTTGGAGGCTAAGAACACTTCAGGGTAGGAGGGTGGTTTCATATTACATTGAAGCTTACATGGGGCATTTGAGCATCTAACCAGTTGCAACTTGTGAACAGGGTGTTGGAGATTCCTTTAGATTGGAGATTGTAAACTAGGGAACTTGAGCATCCTCTAAATTGTAATTGGTAAATATGACATTGGATAATCCTATAAGTTGGAGCCTATAAACTAGGGGGTTGGACCCTCCATCATTTGGACCTAAAAATTTAATGTAAATAATTAAAGATAAAAATTAAGAAGTGCTTGGTGGTTTTGTACTAGAGGGGTTTTGTTGTGGGGAAAAATGCCTATGCAGGACGATCCTATCCACCTAAGGTGTGACAGTGCCTTACCAACAAACAAAGATAGCTATTCTAGTATTATTCCTTTATGAAATAAGAATGAAGAGAGATGGATGGACTAACCGATGTCTTCCGTTTGTCCCTCGATCCGGTTTTCTCTTCTCTTTGGGAGTTCCCAGCTACTTGCCTTCTCGCTCACCCAACTTCAACAGGTTCCTGCAAGATCACAAGAAGGGAACACTACACAAAGACATAGATTCATATTCATAACTAGTTCAGGATTAGAAATAAACTAAACATACTAATGCAATCATACATCAAAGACACATCAGTATATAGGAGAAACCAAGATAGCTTTATTGATGAAATAACAAGGTTCAGGAGGAGATACAACCAAGAGAGTTCCAATCCAGCATCTCCTTCCCAGCAAATGAAATTCCTATCTTCACCTCCCTTCAAAGCATTAAGCACCCAATGATTCCAATCTCAAACCAACAGCAATTCTTTGCAATAACAAAATTCCAGCCTCTAGATCTCATGGAGGAGAGATCTATATATAGATGTTTGGAGAGAAGATGAGTCAGCTTGAGATCTGACTAGTGTCCTCTCTCTCTGTCAGTTCTTACTTCCACTTGGAGACTAAGAGCCTCTTACTCATCACTTAGTCGAACTCAGCAAGGCAAGTGTCATGGAGGAAGATTCTGGAAGCTTCCACAGTCTTTACACCTCGCACAAAAGACTCTGCCATTTGTCATTTCCCGCTCAGCGCACCCTGGTAGTGCTTCTACCTGCGTTGCAATGCAACTAGCCAGTGTAACCTCTGCATTTCAACGCAGGCAGCTAGTGGAGCCTCTGAATTGATCCTGAATTGACTTGTTTTTGAGCAGTTTCTGGTGGAGAACTTCTGTGAATTGCTGTGGTTTGTTAGCCTTGTTCCTCTAGGGGTAGGAACAACATGTTTAGGGACTTTGGATCCCTTGGATTATGGACATTTCATGCTTATAGCTGTAAGGCACAAAAATGTCTATAACAGTTGCCCCCTAAAGTATGAGGCCGTTTATCGGGTGAAATGCTTTATTAGGAGGATCCGAAGTTCTTTCATTGCTGGGAGGAGACCTGTAATACAATACAATACAATACATTATTTTCATACTTTTTTCATGATCTAGCCGAGGCGGGCATTCTCATGCTCATCTTTATAAATTCATTTTCATGTACATATAACAGACAATCGTCTGATGATAGACTGATGATTCTGAAAGAGTCATCATCCTTTTGGTAGGATGATTATCTGTGCTGCAAAGCTGTACATTTCCATGTCTTTATTTTCTGAATATATATCGCAGCCCAGATGGATGAAACTAGATCCGAGGTCTTGAATCTCGTCCGATCTTCACTCTAAGTACAAGTCGATCCATGTGAGAAATGCTCTGAAGTCGAACATGGAAAGACATCGCTTGATTACCAGTCAATGATGTAAACTGTTAACAAGCACGAGAGGAATCACCGATAATGAAGATGACCCTCAAGGTACTGCAGTACAATTCACGTGGTGTGAATAGAGGACTCAGCGTCGAACACCACGCAAAACCTTTCAGTCGAAGGTCATTGATGTATACCTATCGCCGGAAGTGAGAAACTTGCCATTGAGGCATGCAAGGTTCAAAGTACTGAAGGGGGTGTTCCTAGATCAACTTCTTGGATAATGAGTTGATGTCGACAAGAAGTAATTCGTCAAAGGAGGGCCTTAATGAATCCCACATCAATGACACGGAACGGAGCTAATGATTTTGATGGAGGTGAAAACGATCTGATGACATATGATTCAGGGTGGCGGTCATGAAAGAGTATAATGTATGGTAGTGGATGGGACACAGGTGACTTCTCTGAACGACTTCTCTTGAACATATGGCGACACTTATGCAATGGATCGGTAGCATTACCCCAAATATGGATGGTATGGCGAGACCATGGTGATGTGACCGGTGAATGAAACAACCCAACCTGATTGTGGTACGGAGGAAAAGTGTCATGTTCAAGAGCGACTTGCTACCATCAAAGTTTTCTTGAGTTTCTCCCAATTTTTCCCCAGTCATTGCTGACCAGTACCTCTTTATTTTTGTCAAGCTTGAGGAGGATAACATATGCGTGTTCTATAACTTGCCCTTCGGGCAAGCCCATCGCTATGTTTTAACGAGCCTAGCGATAGTGAAACTCGTTCTCGTCTAAAGACAAGTTTGTCGCTATTTCATGCATTTTAACGAGTCTAACGACAAGGATAACTCGGTCCTTTTCATTTTTAGAGAGTCTGAAAAGGTACATAAAGTTAACTCCAAAAGTCCTTTTTCGTCATCTAATCCCTTTAGTCCGAAAAAGTATAAAACAATACAGAAGGGATGATTTTTCGATCTCTTTAACGAGCTGAATAAAACAAGCGCTCGATCTTTTTGTGCAATAATCCCTCAGGTCCAAAAAAGATTAAAATCTAGAGGAGGGATAGCTCTTCCGGTCACTTTAACGAGCTGGAAGGCTAAAACTCGGCAATCTTTTCATATTTTACAAGTCAGATGAAAAGAGCTTAAAGAAGACTCGTCTTTTGAGGAACGAGTGATAAAAAGGGGTATGTTGTAGGGAAAAGTATCTGACTCGGATGACCCTATCCCACTCTAAGGGTGATAGTACCTCAGCAACAACTGTAAAACAAACTACTTAAGGTTTACTTCTTTATGAAAGCAAAAGAGAATGGAGAAATGCACTAACCGTTGCCTTGTGCTTAATGTCGAATCCAAACTCTTCTCTTTGGCTGCTTGCTCCCAGCTCCTTGCTCTTTTGCTGGCCCAGCTACAATGAGATCCTGCAACATAACAAAGAAGGAAACTACAAGAAGCATGCAATCATAACTGGTTTAAGGATTAGTGTAAACCAAACATGCAATTATCACAATATATTATTGAAACAAGAGCACATAGAAGAACCTCAATAGCTTTTATTAATGAAGAAGTAAAGGTTCTGGGAGTATTACAACCATTGAAGGCTCCAATCCAGCAACACCTCCCAGCAGAAAGAATTTCTCCTCTTCACCTCTCTCAAACAATCACCCAATAGCTCTATAGTGAAACCAACAGCATATCATTACTTTGCACAAAATTCCAGCCTCCTGAGCTCATAGGAGAGAGCTCAATATATAGATGAATTGAGAAAGGATGAGTCAGCTTGCAACTGATGTGTAGTTGCCTTGTGTCCTCTCTCTCTTCAGTTAATCTTTAGTTGATCTTCAGTTCTTGAGTCCACTTGGAGAACCTTGCTTCCACTTGGAGAAACAGAGCCTCTGACTCATCACAAGGCGAAATACCTGATCCAAGTGTCATATTTGGAAGATTCCAGAGCAATGACTCAGTGTGCCACTTGTCCCATCTCGCTCAGCGCAGGTGGCCTTTGTTCCACTTGCTTTGCAACGCAGGTACACCATGGAGCAACTGAGTTTCAGTGCAGAAACCTAGTGGAGCACCTGCTTTGATTTCAGGATTTCTTGTTTTTGAGTGTTTTTAGGTGGAGAACTGATCTGAGAGCTGTTGGTTTGCTGACCTTGTTCCTCTAGGGGTAGGAACATCATGTTTAGGGAACTTTGGATCCCTTGGATTATTGACAATTCATGCTTGTTGCTGTAAGGCACAAATTTGTCTATAACAGATGCCCCCTAAAGTATGAGGTCGTTTATCGGGTGAAATGCTTTATTGAGAGGATCCGAAGTTCATTCAATCTGCTGAGAAGTGTCCTGTAATAAGATACAATACGATACATTATTTTTCATACATTTTCATGATCTAGCTGAGGCGGGCATTCCCATGCTCAGCTTTATAAATACATTTTGGTACATAGAACAGACGATCGTCTGATTGTAGACTGATAATTCTCTGCTGAAATTATCATCCTTTGAGAAGGATGATCATCTGCTGCAATGATGTACATATCAAATGTCTTTATATCCTGAATATATATCGCAGCCCGGATGGATGAAACTAGATCCGGGGTCTTCAATCTCTTCTGATCTCTACTCGATGTACAAGTCGATCCATGTGAGAATTTCTTGAAGTCGAACATGGAAAGACATCGCTTGATTACCGGCCAATGATGTAAACCGTTAACAAGCGCGAGAGGAATCACCAATAAGGATGATGACCCTCAAGGTACAGCAGTACAATTCACATGGTGGGAATAAAGGACTTGGCGTCGACCACCATGCAAAATCCTCTGGTCGAAGGTCATTGATGTATACCTATCGCCGGAAGTGAGAAACTTGCCATTGAGGCATGCAAGCTTCAAAGTACTGAAGGGGTTGTTCCTAGATCAACTCCTTGGATAATGAGCTGATGTCGACAAGGAGCGATCCGTCAAAGGAGGGCCTTAAAGAATCCCACATCAGTGACACGGAATGGAGCTAGTGATTGTGATGAGGTGAAAACAAACTGTGATGTATGATTCAGGGTGGCGGTCATGAAGTGGATGAAGGATAATGTATGGCAGTGGATGGGACACGGTTGACTCTTTGCAGAACCACATCTCTTGAACATATAACGACACTGATGTGATGGATTGGTAGCATTACCCCAATTGTGGATGGTGTGGCGAGGACCATGGTTATGAGACCGGCGAATGAAACAACCCAACCCGATGTGATACGGAGGACAAAGTGTCATGTTCAAGAGCGACTTGCTACCATTAATGCTGTGAGGTTCTCCCAATTTTTCCCCAGTCATTGCTGACCAGTACCTCTTTATTTTTGTCAAGCTTGAGGAGGATAACATATGCTTGTTCTATAACCTGCCCTTCGGGCAAGCCCATCGCTATGTTTTAACGAGCCTAGCGATAGGGAAACTCGTTCTCGTCTAAAGACAAGTTTGTCGCTATTTAATCATTTTAACGAGTCTAATGACAAGGAAAACTCGGTCCTTTTCATTTTTAGAGAGTCTGAAAAGGTACGGAAAGTTAACTCCAAAATTCCTTTTTCGTCTTCTAATCCCTTAAGTCCGAAAAAGTATAAAACAATACAGAAGGGATGAATTTTCGATTGCTTTAACGAGCCGAACAAAACAAGCGCTCGATCTTTTTGTGCAATAATCCCTTAGGTCCAAAAAGATTAAAATCTAGAGGAGGGATAGCTTTCCGGTCGCTTTAATGAGCTGGAAGGCCAAAACTCGGCAATCTTTTCATATTTTACGAGTCAGTGAAAAGAGCTTAAAGATGACTTGTCTTTCGAGGAACGAGTGATGAATAGGGCAGCAGCAGATTCCAGGTACAGGTTGGAATATTCCAATCACGGCAGTGCAACAAGGATGGCTTAGTGAAATCACTCTTCGCAGCTGTTCCTCAAAACGGGTAAACAAACATATGGAGATGAACGATTGGCCAAATGAACGGATGGAGGTGAGACTGCAAGAACACGACCAAGGGCTTTAATATGGCTGTCAAAGGTTACATTTACCAAGGTTATTTACCGGTTCATTTTTTCTGGGTGAGCTTGAACTCTAGGGGAAGATTGCTCACAACTTATGTTTATTTTTTAACGAGCATGAACTATGTGCTAAAACTGCTCGGATCTTGCGTTTATTTTTTAACGAGCATGAACTGTGTGCTAAAACTGCTCGAACATACCAGTCATAATACAAGAAACGCCTCAGGTGAGGTATTCTTATTTAAGGAGCTATACCTCACTAGCTACTCCAATTTGGCAAGTTTTGACTTTTGCCCCACATCCTTTCTTCATGCAAGTTCGGAAACGACTAATCCAAAAAACAGATAAATAACCGCTCTTTGCTTGCACTCCAAAAGGTTTGCATGCCCCCAGGTATAAAATATAATTTCAAGGCTACCCCTCCTCCGTCCCACCTCCATTTTTCTACTTGTCGTCTTGCTATATTTTTAACGATACTTGTCTTCTCGTTATTTTTCGGTGCCGACGGTACTTGTCTTCCCATCAGTTCACTTTTAGGTTTTGCAAGATCGCAACAGAAAAAACGTTGGTGTTACGGAGGGAGGCCCTCTTACTTATTATCCGAAAAATGGTTTTGTTTGCTGCCGCAAACTAAACTCTCTTTTCGGCGGTGTCTATTATTAGGTTACTAAAGATGGTGACCACTTGTTGCCGCAATAGAATCTCTTTCTTTGGAGGCTGCCCCTACTTATCCTTCAAAACATATGTTTTAATGGGTGAGGCTTGTCTTCAAAGATGGTTACTACTTGCTACCGCAAATGGTCCCCTTCCTCGGTATCCTTATTATCTAGACAAGGGGAGCGAGAAGCTGATTATCTCACTCACATAACTTTGACAAAAGAACTTTCCTAGAACAACCCTCTCTTCCTTCTTTGGACGGGGTACGGACTAGTCCATTCTTCTGCGGAAATTAACTTTATACCCAAGGTTTCCTCTGCCCAAGGCAGGCCAGGGTGCATGCCCCCTGGGTCCCAGTTATATCTTTCCGAATCACTCACATTCATCGGGAAGTAGAACCAGGGGTGGAGGAATTTCTTGAGTGAATAAGCCGTTTAGGGTTGGTATTTGACTATTTGCGATGCGAGATCCCGGAAATGAAAGTTGGTCTACGAGCTTGACCATCTTTCCTTCGTGTGGAAAACACATTACTCTAAAGAGTGAGGAGACTATAGCTCCCATGCAATATATATAGTCCCGTCCAAGGAGTAGGTTATAATCCAAGGGTCCTTGGACGACCATGACATTCATATGAACTGTCTTCTTCCTCAATGTAATGGGAACATTGGGGAGAATCCCTAATGGGCGACTGGTTCCTTTATCAAAACCCGATAGATTTCTCATCTCAGGTAAAAGCGCCGGGGAACCCAGTGCTTTCCAAGCAATAGAGGAAAGGATACTCACAGATGCCCCTTCATCAATGATGGTTCCAGCCATTACCATTCTATAGATTTGGACAATGATTCTGAATGGTATACTGGCTGGTAACCGGGGTCTGCCTAGTTGATTCCAATCAAAGGATACAACTAGGTTGCTTGGTGGTGGGACCGAATACACGGCCGGATACGACTCTGATGATGTTCCTTCCTGCGATAAAGGAATGGGCGCATTGCCCTGATGCTCATCAGAGTCTGTGTTGATGAAAAGAATCTGGACGGTGTCATCCTTATTCTCTTCAGTAAGGGTGTCATTTGAAGATGAATCTTCAACGACGGTGTCATTTGAGGATGAAACCTCTGAAGGAAGAACCGGGTCAACTGCCGTTTCGACCTTTAGACTTTCATCTGGTCTGGATTCAGTTGGTTCATTCTCAATGACCGACACTTCAGCTGACCACTTGAGCGGGCCAGCTGGATTTTCAACTATCGAGGGATTAGGCACGAGTTTTTGGTATCCAGGAGGAAGACGTAATGGTGATACCGGACGATCTTCCAAAACTCTCTTCGCCTCATCTAAGAATGGACATCGGTGGATGGCGTGATCGCCTTCACACAACATACAGGGTGATCTTGGTCTCCCTTTTCTTCCTTCACTCTCGCTAGTTGATGGACTGCAATCAACATGACTACCAGAGGTTGATGCTACCGGATTGTGCAACCTGGGGGACCAGTCCCTTAGTATCCGGGGAATACAAGGACAATCACGATGGAAGTGGGTCCCTTTGCAAATGACACATGGCGATTTAGGCCCGGTCGGTGCAGTGTGTGGATTTTTGTCAGATGTCTTTTGCTTGCCCCCAGTCGCCTTCGCCATAGGCCCCTTCTGCTTCTTTTCTTTCTTCTTCTTTTCCTTCTTCTCCATGGGAGGCTGACTTTTGCCAGCTCTACCTTGTGAAGATGAAGGATCAGAGGAAGAATTGTAAGAAGTGGAAGGCTGGTGGGTAGTTCTAGACTGGTCTGACTGTTGATTCGACTGCTCAGGGTTAGTGGCGATCTGAACTACATTAGTTGAAAAGAGCCATACAGGTAGGCCAATTGTCAATCTTGGAAGTGACAATGTGGCCATATGAGGCGCACCAACATCTCCCCAAGAGGAGAAGGGATTTGGACTTCCACCAAGGTGACTTCCTTGGTTGGTGGGCTCCATACTTTTTCATATGAAAGATCAACGTGGGAATAACAGGTGATTATGTTCCGATAAAAATAAATTTTATTAACGACGCTTTAGACACAACTTTGCTTTTTCATGTTTTAAGAGTCGAGAAAAAGCTAAAGATGACTCTAGTCTCCTTCGATGTATTAACGAGCCCGAAGTGACAAATGCTCGGATGGACTTTTTCAGTTATAGAGTTTGAAAAAGGCCAAAAGAAACTGCTCTGGAGTTCTAGGCAAAGGGTGTGCCAAACTTTTCGCGAAACCACAGAATACGTTTTACGGTACGGGTGGTCGATCTTCGTGAATGCTGTGTTCACTGCATCGCGACCAGTAGGGCGGACGACACGGCTTCCTATGGATAAAGGCTTTGTTCCTATAGGGGTCTCCCAATATATACGCGACGGTACGTGGGAGCACAAGTCCGTATTAGTGCCACCGACTCTCAGGAGGAATCACCCACCTTCGTAGAGATCGACAGTCACTACGTTTAACGACGCCGGAACACGTCTCTACCTAGACCTCTATGTGTTTGCGTTATGTTACAAAGCGTTGTTATGTAAATTGAATTTATTTTAATGTTGATCTTGCTTAGCAGTTTGCCTTTAAGGATCACCACGAGATGTATATGACAAATTCCTGAATGCAGTCTAAGATGAGAAGCAAACTTTTCAATCTTTCAACTTTGAAAACCTTAACTACTGAGGGAAAAGAAAGGCAAATCTTTTCACACAGATCATAGAGCACACACTAAATGCAAATTTTTCCTAAATCATCATGCAAACTTTTTCAAATGCAAAATGCACAATGCATGTATTTTCTTTTCCCTTTCTTAATGTGGATGGGTTACAAAAAGAAAGTTGTTATATAACTTTGATTTCGATTTAAAGCGAAAGTAAACAAGCTTGTCCAAAATCAAAAGACACCTTAAGATTCACTTTCTTAATCATTGGAAATGCATGAAATCAAACCATAATGACGAAAGTAAATGACTAATCAGCTATGGACAACAAACAAGCTAACTCTTTAGACCAGCAAAATGCCTAACACAGGTTCAGATCTAAGAGGCCAAAAGCAAGACTAGTTTACTCTTCGTTATGGGAAATTGTAAATGAGTAAGAAATACAAAGAACAAGTACAATTTCGTTATATAACAGAGGCAGAATGATGGCAAGTAATATTGGTTTCAGAACAGGTGCAAGACTGGTAACTGGCAGCCAAATCTATAGTGAAAACAGGCAAGAAAAAAGGAGGAAACCCCAACTGCACTAGGCAAAATTGGGCCAACGCAGGTGCTGCACAACCAGACTGGCTCTCAGCGCAGGTAGCCCCTTCGAGACCTACGTTGCAAAGCAGGTAGCCTGTGTACTACCTGCTTTGGAAAACGAAAGTTGCGTTTTCACAGTTTCCGGGTCACAATTTTCTCAAAAATGCACAGTTTTTGCTCAAATCAGAAGCAATCAATCAAGCACGCTCAAAGGGATGATTAGGAAGGTGAAAAGCTATCACTAAGAGCTTACAAGGATCCTTGTAGATCAGCTCTTCAAATCATGAACTTGCTCAGAAATGAGCTAGAGTAGCTGCCCTCTACTTCACTTTTGATATAGTCAAAAGCTTTTCGATTTGGTACTCTTTTGTTCAGGAAATGAATAGCAAAATACTACAAACACAATCAAACGAATACGATCCCCAGCGGAGTCGCCAGTTTGTTGTAGGGAAAAGTATCCGACTCGGATGACCCTATCCCACTCTAAGGGTGATAGTACCTCAGAAACAACTGTAAAACAAACTACTTAAGGTTTACTTCTTTATGAAAGCAAAAGAGAATGGAGAAATGCACTAACCGTTGCCTTGCGCTTAATGTCGAATCCAAACTCTTCTCTTTGGCTGCTTGCTCCCAGCTCCTTGCTCTTTTGCTGGCCCAGCTACAATGAGATCCTGCAACATAACAAAGAAGGAAACTACAAGAAGCATGCAATCATAACTGGTTTAAGGATTAGTGTAAACCAAACATGCAATTATCACAATATATTATTGAAACAAGAGCACATAGAAGAACCTCAATAGCTTTTATTAATGAAGAAGTGAAGGTTCTGGGAGTATTACAACCATTGAAGGCTCCAATCCAGCAACACCTCCCAGCAGAAAGAATTTCTCCTCTTCACCTCTCTCAAACAATCACCCAATAGCTCTATAGTGAAACCAACAGCATATCATTACTTTGCACAAAATTCCAGCCTCCTGAGCTCATAGGAGAGAGCTCAATATATAGATGAATTGAGAAAGGATGAGTCAGCTTGCAACTGATGTGTAGCTGCCTTGTGTCCTCTCTCTCTTCAGTTAATCTTTAGTTGATCTTCAGTTCTTGAGTCCACTTGGAGAACCTTGCTTCCACTTGGAGAAACAGAGCCTCTGACTCATCACAAGGCAAAATACCTGATCCAAGTGTCATTTTTGGAAGATTCCAGAGCAATGACTCAGTGTGCCACTTGTCCCATCTCGCTCAGCGCAGGTGGCCTTTGTTCCACTTGCTTTGTAACGCAGGTACACCATGGAGCAACTGAGTTTCAGCGCAGAAACCTAGTGGAGCACCTGCTTTGATTTCAGGATTGCTTGTTTTTGAGTGTTTTTAGGTGGAGAACTGATCTGAGAGCTGTTGGTTTGCTGACCTTGTTCCTCTAGGGGTAGGAACATCATGTTTAGGGAACTTTGGATCCCTTGGATTATTGACAATTCATGCTTGTTGCTGTAAGGCACAAATTTGTCTATAACAGGGTAGCAGCTGATTCCAGGGAAGGATTGGAATTTCCAAATCACGGCAGTGTCACAAGGATGGCTAGTGAAATCACTCTTCACAGCTGTTCCTCAAAATGGGTAAACAATCATATGGAGGTGAATGATCGGCCAATGGAAAAGTGGAGGTGATGGGCAAACACGACCAAGGCTTTAATGGCTGATGATATTACATTCACGGTGGTTATTTACCAGAGGGTAGTTCATTTTTTAACGAGCTTAAACGCAGAAAAATACTGCTCGGTCTTATGTTTATTTTTTAACGAGCATGAACTATGTGCTAAAATTGCTTGATAAGTTTGCATGCCCCCAGCATAATAACGCAAATCGAGGTGCATGCCCCCCAAGCTTCATTGCATTCAACTCGGTGGTTGGAATGAAGGTTTACCTTTGAGATTTGAAAAGGGGATTTGTTTCATTTTTTAATGAGGTTGACACAGTAAAGGAACTATCCTCATGACTCCTTGTTTCATTTTTTAACGAGGTTGACACGAGATAAGAACCGTCCTCGGAACCCACTGTATTTACAGTATTTGATAGAAAAACGAAAACTGAAGGATGATAAAGGTCATATTGAGTATCTTCTCCACAATCTGGGAGAAGGGAACGATGGTGGGAATCATTCCATGGTGCCCCGTCAATTACCATTGATTGGACAATTCCTTCGTCGGTTCCATGCACTCGCGACCAAGGATCTGGAGGGGTACCATATTCTCTAGACCTATCTATCCAAACGCTTGATGAGCATTGATTTGGGGTTGCCCCCCAGGCCAAGAAAATTGATTGCTACAATATTTCTAAAATGGCGATGATCCATGTTGACATGATGTTCAGGAATCTTCGGAATCCATTAGATATAGAAGATTTCATATTGTAGGTTTCCACTGTGGCCACTTCCGCCAGATTACTCGGAGGTGATAGGGCAAAAGTACCCATTAAGGCAAGGTCTTTTAGGAGACCTACTCCAATAGTTTGAAGCGAATGATTGCTTCTATGGATCATTGGAATGCTTCCCGTAACTTGTGAACTGTCAAGGAGGAAAGTTTGTTGGTCGACGACTGTAATTCCTCCTTGAAAGGGAAATGCAACCTTCCTGAAGTAGGTCGACACAACTGCGGCCATGGCATATATCCAGGGCCTTCCCAGTAGGATGTTGTAATCGAGGTTTCCATCAATTACTTCAACATCAATTTCTACCGTTTTTCCCTCTAGTTCAACTTGCAAGTTACTTAAAATCCCATATGGAGTGTATGATCGTCCGTCAAATGCTTTTAACGTCATTGACGATCTCGACAAGGGTGGTGAGCCTAAATTTTTCCAGCAACTCATCGACATAATACATGTAGATGCTCCCTCATCAATAATTGTTTGATGAACAGTTTTGTTGAGGGCTATCACTTGAATAAGGAAAGCTAGTTGAGCTGGTAACTGAGGGTCATATCCTTTATGATTAAAGGCCACAAGATTGGAATCCATTGGGCCAATCCCACCTATTGCTGATAATAAAGCTTGCTCTTGGGAGGGGCAATTTTGCGGTACCTCAATTGTCGACATAGCGGACGATGATTGGGCCAGGTCCTCTATTATATTATAATTCTGTGCTATTTTTGCACGAGGATTAAATGTCGATTTGTGTACTACTCCCTTTGGCGACTTTATCATTTGTTCAGGAATGATGGGTGGCACAACTTTGGTCAAAGTTGTTGTCGAACTACTAGGTTGTTCATTAGCCTTGTTATTTGACACCTGTGGATTCCCGTAATCTTTATTCCTTGCCAAAGCATCATTTTGCTGCTTTGAGATAGACAACATAAGCCCTTGGGATCGGGAAGCATTTTGATTTTCAACCAGATTTGTTCCTGGATTTGGAAACGGATCAGTTAACACAGCTGAGGTTTGAGAACTTTTAAAGAATCTTTTAAGCTCAGCTTTGTATGGACATTCTTTCGTCCAGTGATTCTCATCACATATCTGACACCCGAAGGGGGGTGGTTTCCTATCTCCAGGAGGGTTTGAAGAAGTTTTTTCAGGAGATGACTCGCCCTGTTTCTTCTTCTTCGCTTTGCTTTGTTTCTTCTTGCTTCCTAGTTGTTTGGTTTCTTTGCCTTTATCTGTCGATACGGCATTTACTTCCGAAGCAAGAATTTCGTCTTTTGCATTTTGATCTGAAACCTTACGGGATTTTTTGGATGTAGCCTTTGTCGATTTCGCGTTTGTCGTGCCAATCACACCATCGCCGGCATGAGAGTCATTGTTTGATTTAGGAGGAGGAGGAATTGAGAATTCCGGTCTAGGGGCGTCAGGTATTTTGTCGTAGAGCGTGCCAGACTGAGTATAGACCAGGTCTATATATTGAGCACGAGCGATAACTTGCTCTTCCGTTACGACTCCCCCCTTGGCCACATCTTCCGTGATGGTAGGAAGTAATGACTTTATAAACCATTCAGCTAACAGCTGATCAGGAACTTATGTTTTTACCATCCTACGATGACGTCGCCACTCATGTATATGGTCAGATATGTGAGTGGTCGTTGTCTGTTTGAAGTTGGTAAGGATTTCCGTCCCCGTTTCATACCTTATAGGTAATTGAAAATGGGTTAAAAAGGTAGTGGCTAAGGTGCTGAAATTGTCAAACGAAGCTCTAGGTAATTCAATATACCATTTAGTCGCTGGACCCGTTAACGTCCTCTGAAAGAGGCGAAGCCTTATCGAATCATCATTTAAGGTGTTTGACGAACACCATAGATGAAAAGTCATCACGTGATTCGATGGGTCTTCACCCGGATTTCCATTAAATTTAGGAATGTATGATGGAAGTTTGTGTGGAATCGCTGGCCACCATGGGGCGTAAGCAATTGGATTGTTTGTTAACCGATGTAAATCAGGTAACTCTAGAGTTGCCACGAATGGTAACTGCTGGCTCAGGTTAGGTGAAGCATACCTAGGATACGATGGGATCGCCTGAGCAGTTGGTCTTTGCATACCAGCATAATGCAGCTGATGCTGGTATGACTGGTAAGGTTGGTGGACAAGACCATTATAAAATGGTTGATTTTGACCATTTTGAATGTACGGTTGCCCACTATTTGCAAAGATCTGTTGCTCCGAACCTTGGTATACTTGTTGGAATTTTGGTTGTTGGTATTGCACCAGCCATGGTTGAGAAGCCATGTGCTGTTGCGCTATACTAACCGTTGGACCAAGGTGTGGGGTAATTGTACCCGTTTGGACTTGTGTTGCCCCACTAGTTGGCGATTGTGGTTGAGTCGCAGGGTCAAGGGGCTCTTGCATTACAACCTGAGAAATCTGAGGTTGACATACAACAGGCAACGTTTGAACTTGCGACACCATCACAATCGCTGGTGTAGTTGGGATGTTCGACATAGGTACACACTGTTGCATCGAATACACAACCCTTGGTTGTTGAGGTAGCATAGGCACCCAACCACTTGAAGCAATTCCAGTGTAACCTGAACTTTGTTGTGAACTCCCGTATGGATAGCCTCTCGGAGGGGGTAATGAAAGGGCATACTGCCCCCGTACGGTGGTGACCCGGCACTGAAGGGGATTGTTTGCCCTTGGGGACCGGATTGCCCAAATTGACCTCCAAATGGATCAATTTGTCGAGTTTCAACATAAGAGTTGCCGGGTATTATTCCGGAAGAACAAACAGGAACAGACCATACTGTCGTAATAGCCCCTGAATGGGCTGCTTCCAGCGGTTGAGAGCTAGTTGGGACAGATGGTATGCCGGCGAACATTGTTGGAGTGACGGCAGGGAGTTCTGCTGTCGCTGTGTCAGGTGCCACAGTCCTAGATGTTGATGGTTGTTCAGACATATTTAGTCTATCCAAGAGATTCCCTAGCGATTCTACAGGAACTTCCGCTGGTGGTAGACTAACTTCTGAAGAAGGATATAGAGTGGCCCCGACTCCAAAGTGAGTTGGAGTACTTCTTGGAGGGTCTTCTACAATTTCTTCAATCGCAATCAGACCAGGTGGAAGAGGAAGACTGTCAGGTCCGTAAAATATTCCTGGTGCCGAAGAAGGGGTTGTATCGACAGCGACAGATGTTTGAAGAGCACCACTCTCTGGACCGGTTACTGATGGAACTGGTTTGGTAACACAAGTGTTTACTCTCAAACTAGGATCAGTATCACTGTCCCTCTGTGGCTGTTGAACTTCTTCTGTAGAGGCAGGGATTCCAGAAATGTTTGGAGTAACCAGAACCTCCGATGTCATCGGAACACTTGTTCTGACTTTAAGAGGAGATTTGGAACCGGTTAAACGAGTTCGCTTTGTCCGTACTGGTTTCGATTCCGGAGACAAAGACGGTTGACTCGTAAGCCTCCGCGAACGACGGGGTTTCAATTGACTTTCTTCCACGATTACGGATTACTCGATCAACTAAAATAAATAGGGGAAGTATGTTTCCGAATTGAATGAATTTTAGACGCTTTTAGACACAACTTGTTTTTTCAGTTTTAAAGAGTCGAGAAAAAAACAAAAGATGACTCTAGTCGCCTTCGATGTTTTAACGAGCCCGAAGTGACAAATGCTCAGATGGACTTTTTCCATTATAGAGTCTGAAAAAGGCCAAAAGGAACTGCTATGGAGATCTAGGTAGAGGGTGTGCCAAACCAATCACAAAACTGCAGAATACGTTTTACGGTACGGCAGTCAATCTTCCCGAATGCTGTGTTCGGTGCATTGCGATCAGTAGGGCGGTCGACACGGCTTCCTAAGGATAAAGGTTTTAAGCCTATAGGGGTCTCCCAATATATACTCGACGGTACGTGGGAGCACAATCCGTACTGGCACTTTTGGTCCCTCAGGGGGAATCACCCAACCATCAGCGAGGCCAACAGATACCAGGTTTTACAACGACGGAACACGTCTCTAGCCTAGACCTCTATGTTGTGCGTTATGTTACAAAGCGTTATTAAGTTCATTCAGTTTATTTTATGTTGATCTTTCTTAGAAGTTTGCCTTTTGAGGTTCACCACGAGATGTATAGACAACTTCCTAAATGCAATCTAAAAGATGATAAGCAAATTTTATCTCTTTTTCAACAATGAAAATCCTAGCTACAAAGGGAAAAGAAAGACACCATCTTTTCTCAGAGAGCAATCAGCACACTCTAAATGCACTTTCCCTAAATCAATCATGCAAACTATCAAGATGAAAATGCACAATGCAAGTGTTTGTTTTTCCGCTTTCTTAAAATTGATGCCTAAAAAGAAAGCTTTTTGCACAACTAAGAAATTTGCTTCTAAATGACAAATACAAACAAGTTTACTTTTCTGAAATCAGAAAGGGTAGAAGAGATTACAACACTTAACGATTTTCGAAATGAAGACTTGTTTTGACACTCAAAAGAGACAAACTCAAACCAAAAGCAAAATGAATGTATAACCAACTGTAAACAGCCAATGAACTCTCTCCTAAGATCACAATCAACAGATCTGAATCAAGGGCTACAGGATGACTATTTCACTCTTGCAAAGGGAAACTGTAAATGATGCCACAAACACATAAAAACACTCACAGTCTTTTGTACAAAAGGAGGCGGAATTTAAGCAGAGAAAAGGGGCTATCAGATAGGTACCTATGCTGGTTACAGGCTGCAAAAATCAGAGATCAAAACAAGGCAAAATAGAGCAGAGAACCCCAGCTGCACAAGGCCTAACTGGATCAGCGCACCTGTATAACAGGGAAACTGAATTTCAACGCAGGTAGCCTTCATGGGAACTGCGTTGAAATGCAGAGTCTCTTCACAGAGCCTGCGCTGGAAAAGAAACGAGAGTTCTTCTCTGGGTTCCGAGTCACGGTTTTCTATTTAATCTACAGTTTCAGGCCAAATCAAAGTAACAAGCAAGGTACAATCAAAGGGATGCTTTGAAGGAGGACTAAGATCTATCACAAAGGATCATCAAATCATTTGTGAGTCCATTGTTCAGATCATAGACAAATCCAGTGATTGGATCAAAGCAGCAGCTGTCTACTTTGCATCTGAGAATAGCAGATGCAGTTCGATTGTTGTTGTTGAGTCTATGAAACAAACAATGATAGAAACACAAATAAAATAACTAAACAGATCTCAAAAACAAGTCAATTCAGGATCAATTCAGAGGCTCCACTAGCGTCCTACGTTGAAATGCAGAGGTTACGCTAGCTAGTTGCATTTCCACGCAGGTAGAAGCACTACCAGGGTGCGCTGAGCGGGAAATGACAAATGGCAGAGTCTTTTGTGCGAGGTGTAAAGACTGTGGAAGCTTCCAGAATCTTCCTCCATGACACTTGCCTTGCTGAGTTCGACTAAGTGATGAGTAAGAGGCTCTTAGTCTCCAAGTGGAAGCAAGAACTGACAGAGAGAGAGGACACTAGTCAGATATCAAGCTGACTCATCTTCTCTCCAAACATCTATATATAGATCTCTCCTCCATGAGATCTAGAGGCTGGAATTTTGTTATTGCAAAGAATTGCTGTTGGTTTGAGATTGGAATCATTGGGTGCTTAATGCTTTGAAGGGAGGTGAAGATAGGAATTTCATTTGCTGGGAAGGAGATGCTGGATTGGAACTCTCTTGGTTGTATCTCCTCCTGAACCTTGTTATTTCATCAATAAAGCTATCTTGGTTTCTCCTATATACTGATGTGTCTTTGATGTATGATTGCATTAGTATGTTTAGTTTATTTCTAATCCTGAACTAGTTATGAATATGAATCTATGTCTTTGTGTAGTGTTCCCTTCTTGTGATCTTGCAGGAACCTGTTGAAGCTGGGCGAGCGAGAAGGCAAGTAGCTGGGAACTCCCAAAGAGAAGAGAAAACCGGATCGAGGGACAAACGGAAGACACCGGTTAGTCCATCCATCTCTCTTCATTCTTATTTCATAAAGGAAGAATACTAGAATAGCTATCTTTGTTTGTTGCTAAGGCACTGTCACACCTTAGGTGGATAGGATCGTCCTGCATAGGCATTTTTCCCCACAACAAATTGGCGACTCCGCTGGGGAAAAATGCCTATGCAGGACAATCCTATCCACCTAAGGTGTGACAGTGCCTTAGCAACAAACAAAGATAGCTATTCTAGTATTCTTCCTTTATGAAATAAGAATGAAGATTGATGGATGGACTAACCAGTGTCTTCCGTTTGTCCCTCGATCCGGTTTTCTCTTCTCTTTGGGAGTTCCCAGCTACTTTCCTTCTCGCTCGCCCAGCTTCAACAGGTTCCTGCAAGATCATAAGAAGGGAACACTACACAAAGACATAGATTCATATTCATAACTAGTTCAGGATTAGAAATAAACTAAACATACTAATGCAATCATACATCAAAGACACATCAGTATATAGGAGAAACCAAGATAGCTTTATTGATGAAATAACAAGGTTCAGGAGGAGATACAACCAAGAGAGTTCCAATCCAGCATCTCCTTCCCAGCAAATGAAATTCCTATCTTCACCTCCCTTCAAAGCATTAAGCACCCAATGATTCCAATCTCAAACCAACAACAATTCTTTGCAATAACAAAATTCCAGCCTCTAGATCTCATGGAGGAGAGATCTATATATAGATTTTTGGAGAGAAGATGAGTCAGCGTGATATCTGACTAGTGTCCTCTCTCTCTGTCAGTTCTTACTTCCACTTGGAGACTAAGAGCCTCTTACTCATCACTTAGACGAACTCAGCAAGGCAAGTGTCATGGAGGAAGATTCTGGAAGCTTCCACAGTCTTTACACCTCGCACAAAAGACTCTGCCATTTTTCATTTCCCGCTCAGCGCACCCTGGTAGTGCTTCTACCTGCGTTGCAATGCAACTAGCCAGTGTAACCTCTGCATTTCAACGCAGGCCGCTAGTGGAGCCTCTGAATTGATCCTGAATTGACTTGTTTTTGAGCAGTTTCTGGTGGAGAACTTCTATGAATTGCTGTGGTTTGTTAGCCTTGTTCCTCTAGGGGTAGGAACAACATGTTTAGGGACTTTGGATCCCTTGGATTATGGACATTTCATGCTTATAGCTGTAAGGCACAAAAATGTCTATAACAGGTTTCTACCTAAAAATATATTTGTCTACTATCTTTATTATTGTGCATTGTTGAATGGTGTTAATGAATGTTTATATTTATTTGATGCTAATAACAATTAATTCTCTATGAAGTTAAAAATATACTAATTCATAACAAGTACTGATTCAACCCCCTCTTATTATTTCCAACATTTAGTATTAGAGTCAGTTTCTTTAGTAGCAGCTTCATAGCTAGAACACATATCTCATAGTGAAGAGATGGGAAAATTAAAGGAGAAAGTTTCCAATAATTCAAAGGAATTAAAGGAAGTTCAAGGTATTGAAATAATTTGATATCTTATTATAGTTGATGAAGATAAGCAAGTTGATCCAATTCCTCTGTTAAAAAAATCAAATGTTGCATTTTGGAAAGCTAACATGGAAGCCTATTTGCATGTTATTGGATGTGATGTATAGCTTTTAGTTGTTAATGGAGATACATCCATTGATGACTTAAGAAGGCACAAATAAAAATCCATGAGTATCATTTTAGGTGTCTTGCCACATTCTATGAAATCGAATATGGGACGATGCTCATTTGCTAGACATATTTTGGAAAGAATTAAAAATATTCATGCAAGTCAAGACACAGATGAAGATAACCATGTTCCAAATGAAGAATTACTCAAGAATATAACAATAATAATGAAGAAGAAGTGGAATAGGGCATGGAGAAATAATCAACTAATGACTTCAAAGAATGGAAGAACATGGAGAAGGAAAATCACACAGCCAAGGAAGAAGTTTCTCTCTTAAAAATTCAAGTGCGGGAAGTAGAAAATAAATTAAAAGAATTTATTTAGAAGTGTGAGGCAAAAATTAGCCAAAAGTGAAAGAAACTAGATACAACTATTGTAGAGATAGATAGGTTCAAGAATGAAAATGAAAGGCAGAAGGAAAAAATACAAGCTCTTAACGAAGAAGCGGAAAATATCACTCCTCTAAAGCTACAAGTAGAAAAAGTAGAAGAAAGAAGGAAAACATTTTAAATCTTATTTCAAGAAGATATTGATCAAAAGCAAGGAGAAGTTGATGCTTCCCTATCTCAAATGAATAACCTCAAAAAAGAGAAGTTTATGGATGATGAAAGGAGGAACAATGACATGGCTTAGATGAAAGAAAAGGAAGTAGATGAAAGTTCATATGAAGAAGGCATAAGTTCCAAGTACCTGGAGAGAAATATTGATAAGAAGATCACTTAGAGGAAAATTTAAAATAAAGGATAGAACAAGGTTAAAAAGGTTGTTTCTCTAAGAAGTAATGAACAAATGGTTACACCTCCTCCAAAGAAGGATGAATTAAGATGATCCTGAGGATGAAACAACGCATCTAGGTAACTCATCACATTTAGTGGATTTTTTTTCATGTTATAACTATCGGTATTGGATAGGGATTGGAAAATATATGACATGTGTGATTATCAAAGACATTATAAAATCCCTAGAAGCAAGCTTGCTAGATCACAAGGAATGTTTCAAACAAACTTCGTCACTAGAAGGTACATGTCACTAGATCAATCATTTGTGCCCAACATTAAATCTTACAGATTCCATAACTATGGGCATATAACGCACAATTACAGGTACAAGATGGAATATTTCAAGAATGAAAACCCTAATATTAGGTACAGGAAGGCCTGGAGAAGAAAATAGATGCAAGAAGACCAAGCAAACAAGAAAGTCTCAGTAGTCATGCTTTTAGGATTTGTAAAGGCAAAAGGGCATGATGAATCTCAAGTGGAAGATGTTCAAGATGATGCACCTGAAGCGCTAGTTCATACATGATTTTTAAGAATCCAAAATGAAGAATACCTGTCTTGTGAATGTTATATTTATAACAGGTGATGCACTTTTGAAGATCTATCCATTTGGCAGGTTAATAGTTTGGAGATATGCAGTATTATGGGTTGTTTTAGTGGAGTAGTAGTTTTGGCAGGAAAATTTGATCCATATTGATAGGTAAAAATCAGCTATGGAAATTTGGATGAATCATAGAATGTTAGGGGAAGATAGGTTATTTATTACAACATGTATTGATTAAGGATTTTCGAACTAGATAGGTATATTCAAGTAAGGGAGAAAAATGAATTTCATCAGTGGGAGCATAGGAAGGTTACAGGTCCATAGAAGCAGGTAGTTTTTCATGGGAAGCCACCGTTTGCAATTAATGTCAAAGGGGGTGAGAAATCATGAAAATAAGATCAAGCCATGCAATTAGAGGGATTATTAATTGTAGGCCGAGTATGTTTCCATTAATGAAAAAGGGGGAAATTATCAAATGGTGTTGTTGTTTATTTCAACATTAATTAATGAATGATCTTAATAATTGTTTGGATGTCATTAGTTAGAAGCTCCAATGGATGGATGGCATAGCAGGTGCAGGATGCCATTGTTGTCCTCAGTATGATGGTGATCATGGATGAGATGATGCAGTGATGAAACCCTAGCTCTAGTTTTTGGCTTTCATGGATGATTCACATACTTTGTACTTATTGAAGATGTTGATGATGCGAATCATTGACTTTCTCTTAGATACCTTTTCTATTAGATTCTATTTGTTATTTTGATTTCATCATTATGTGGAGCGTCTCGAGGACCTTCACGGTTTGAGAGATGTGATGGTTTGAGGTTAGCAACTAAATTTGTAGTCGAAAACCCCGATGGTTGCTGATGTGGCCAGATGTGATGGTTTGAGGTTAGAAACCCAATTTGTAGTCCAAAACCCCGAGGGTTGCTGATGTGGCATCTTCCAAATGGCGTAAGAAAATAAAGCATGAATGATTAAAAATTAATTTAAATATATTATGGCCTAATATTTTTTCACGACATTCATTATTAAAATTCAAATAAATTTGAATTTACCATAATTAAATTTGGGCTCTAAAATTAAATTTGAATTTTCAAATTTGTTTCCGTCGATATATTGAAGTCGACTCCCTTCCTAAGTTCCTCTAAAACATATACAAAAGGAGAACGATGGTTTTCCAAATATATGAATATCAAAGAAGTAAAATAGAGAATGCTATGACGTCTTTGGTAATTATATAGTCTTTGATCTATCTAAAATATTCATGCGGTTTTGAGGAATATGTTTTTTTTTTGTTCAATGGTTTCGTCTCTGTAGATGGGCTTCAAATTTCTTGGGTTCCTTGGAAACTGAGTAACAAACCAGTGTAGATTATGTGGAAGGTTTAATAGGGTGCTCGGATTTATTTATAAGCTAAAATACTTGAAGGACTCTACATAAAGCTCTGTCGAAAATGCATTCGTGGCAGCATATCCTAGTTGAGAAGATTCACACAAGAATTCAAAATCAACTATTGATCTATACAAAAAGGGCATATCCTGAAACTCAAACTCTCTGTTGACATGCGTTGGGTTGAAAGTGGCATGTGCTTTTTTTTTTTGTTGATTTGAAGAAGATTTTTGTGTGGGTTAAGCTCAAATTGTTCTGAAAAATTCATGTGGCAATTTGGTTTCATGGGCCTCACTAAGTATTGCGTCACTGATAGGATTCATTGAGTGTTAAGAGTTTGATGAAGGTGGATTTACACTGCATCTAAGAAATGAAGGACCAAACCACCAAATTTGATCGAAGGGTGTAGTGTAAAAAAATTTTTGACCACTTTTAGTGCATACGTATATTAGTGGTTCACATTATTTCTGTTAATGACATAGCATCATTGTTGTGAATTAGATTGCTACTCACCAAACTTAATGATAGTGCATTTTTATTGTGAAATGACACCTATGTCAATGATAATCAATGGCATAACATCTTTGTTGACACTACAATGGATTTTTATATTGTCGATTCTTTACAGTGGCTCATTACAAGGAGATTTGTGACATTATTATTAAACACACACTTGATTCTTTGAAGACTCACATTCTTTGTACTATTCATTCTTTATATTGTAGCTCACATTATGATGTAACTCATCTCATGTCTTTATGTCGATATGGTAATTCACATATAAATCTCTAAGATGACACAATGTTAATATATTTACATTAATGCTTAAATATCCTGATCTTCATGATCTCCGTTCATACAATAATACAATGGTTTCTGTCATGAGAGAAGACTTTGATCCTTCTCATAAGAAAGTACACTAATCTCAAGAGTACAAAGTATAATCTTTATGTGATGAGAATAGCTTAGTGACCTTATTTTCTCATGGTGAAAGAAGCCTTAAACATCTACAACATACACATAATTTGAGAAACTATGATTTCTAAGGAGTTTGAACATGGAAACCACCCAATGTTTGTTGTGTTAACAAGAAGTAAGGGTAATCTCTTATCAATTTGTAGATAGGAAGTAAAAACAATTTCTCAAAAAAATTCTATGTATGATTTATCACATTTGAAGTAGCTAATAATGGATAACAATTAAATTCCTAAAAACACTGATTATTAATAACTATATCCCATTGTAGACAATGACACATCATTTGGTGTCAGGTTTAAGAAGGCATATGTTCATCCTCAAAAGTAAGGACTTCAACATTTTGTATCTATGGAACTAGTCGTCCCTCTCCTTTGTAGACGTGAAGATTAGAGTACATATTTATTACTATCAATGGAACTAGTCATCCCTTTCCTTTGTATACCGGAATATTAGAGTACATATCTATTAGTAATAGATGGAAATATTCTTGTATATGGCTATGAAATCTCATAGAGCAGAGAGTACAATGAACTAACAAAAGCATGATACCTGACAGTGGCTCTACAATGCATGACAATGATATTGTGATATCATGCTGACAATGATTTTGTGATGCAATGATTGACAATAAGTCTTACAATGATGTTAACAATGATAAACCCTTGTATGATAGTAACATTTATATTGCAGTGACCATGATACAAATACTTATTTGAAATGATCTTGATCCATTTGATAGTGACCTAAAGTAATCTTGATGATATAACAATAACCTTCAATATGATAGTGACCTAGTCTGAGAGAGACATAGTATTATATATTTTTTGTAATAGTATGGATGGATGTTTGAGAGTATTCATGTTATAAAGACCTTACTAGTCTCACAAAGATCTTGCGATGGTATCAACCTAGTGACATTGATAGTTATAGAGTGCAAGAATCCATGATGTTGAATAATTAATTAATAGATGAGCAGAGGCAGAGTTGCTCATGATAGTTTTTGTTGGCTACCATGGTTTGAGGTATAGTTTGAGAAAAATCTTATCGAGTAGATATTTTTTTGCATATTGTTTGATACTATTTCTAATTGATTTTAAGTATATGTAGATCCAACCTAAAAATTGTGATAAGTGGTTCGTATGCTAATGCCTAAGAACACTTTAGGATGGTGTGGTGGTTGTGGGGCAGGTTGAAGACTGCACAGGGCACTGGAGCATACGTCTAATTGCAGGTGAAGAGGGTGTTGGAGAATCCTTCATGTTGGCATCTATAAATCAAGGTGTTGGAGCGTCCTCTTAGTTGCACTTGGTAAACAGGGCATTGGAGCTTCTTACGGGTTGGACCCTATAAACTAAGGGGTTGAGGCCTCTTTTAGAAGGATCCTAAAAGTTGATGTAAATTATTGAAGACAAATAATAAGAAGCTTTGGTGGTTTTTGTCCCGGAGGGATTTCCACCTAAAAATGTTTGTGTCTACTATCTTTATGATTGTTCATTGTTGAAAGGTCTTGATGAATGTTTATTTCAATCTAATGGTAATAACAATTAATGCTCAGTGAAGTTAAAAATAAACTAATTGATAAGCTCTTATCTACCTTATTAGTATGAGACCAAAAAATTTATTTTTTTCCGAGATTCTTTTAGGTTCATATGAAAACCTTCTAAAGGACATTGGTTTGTGGCAAAAAAAAAGTCTTGAATTACCTAAATAGAACTCAAATTTTGGATTCAAATATTCATAAGTGTATGAATATAGCTTGATTGGATATTATGATTCATACTCTTACAAGAACAAACAAAATGGCGTATGAGCTTCATGTTATCTCTTGAGTCTTAGATCAATGGCTTTCTTTTTTATGTCATGCAAATAGTGAGTCCTAATAGATTCAAAATATAGGCAAAATATGTAGCAACTACACGAGATTGCATGGCTCAAGAAAATACTTGAAGATTTATAAGAAAAATATGGGAATTCCACTCCTCTTTTAATTGACAATACTTTTGTAATCAAGTTGGTAGAGGATCCTCGATTATGTAATGAAGGCAGAACATATCAACACAAAGTATCATTTGATTTGATATCATGTATAGGGAAACACTATTCATTTAAGATATTGTTAGTAAAGTGAACAAATTTTGGACATATTCTCTAAAAGAGGAATGGGAGAGAAACCTTTGACAAAGTTAAAATGATGTCTGGTCTCACAAACACCCCCTCTACTTTGTGAGAAAGACTATTGGAAAAAATCATTTAAGATTTTTGTGTTTTAAATAAAATTGTAAATATGTACGAGAATTTAAAAACTATATATCAAGGTTAAACTTAAAAAAAAAAAAAACATAATATATATAAATTACACAAAAATATTTCCTTCATTAAATTTTCATAAATAACCATTAAAATAAATGCATAAAAGAATATATCTAAAAATAGATATATATTTCAATTATTTCTGAATAAAGAAAAAATAAAATCTAAATACATGTCTTACATTGTTCTATTCATCTTTGAGGCAGCACTGAATTTAACATGCAAATTATCGTCATCTATTAAATATCTTTGGTTCCTAAATATCTTCGATGCAATGAATATTATAGAAAAAATATTTATTATTAATTTATTAAAATGTTGAAGCGATTACCACTTGCAGTATCCCCAGATAAAAGTACAGAAATAGAAATTTTTAATGTTATTCGTTTAGATAAAGTAAGAACTCATCATATGATATTGTTCCAAAAACAGAATAGAAGTGATGACGTTTAAGTAGTATCTAAAATCACAAAGAATCAATCTCTTTAGTAATGATGGAATAATATTATATATTTCACAGCTTTATTTCCTGAAGAGGTCTCCAGTCAGTGGTCAAACTACATCGTCATTAATAATTGGAATAGTGAATCCACTAGAGTTGCAAATGCATGAACCCGTTCGTGCAAGAGCCGAGGGTCCCAGGAAAAAGGAAGGTTCGGAAAAAATTGAGGTTATGAGAATGCATATCTAAAGTTCAGTGGGGTTCCCCAAAGGAGAGAGGTTCGAGAAAAATTAAAGGAAAAGAGAAGGGATGAAGAAGTCTCAGCCCTGCAGCCGCCGGGGAACTGTATCACACGACCACCCAACAATAATACTTAATATTGAAACGTAGAAAATTATGTCCAATCTAAATTTTTTTACAAGCACATGATTGTTTATATATATAATTAATTTTGATAACGATTAAATGGTGTTTAATTTGTGTGAGGTTTAATTAGGATAAAATTGTTTGGTGAAATCATATAGAAAATTATTTAATCTTAAAAAATTAATAATAATATTTAATTTTGAAACGTAATAACAATGGATTATTGTTTAAAGGTTAAATTTTACGTAAACATTATATATATGAATTATGTATGGGTTATTTTATTTTTGTAAGGATTGAAATTTATGATAAAAAAATTATAAACAAAATTTTATATAAAGTTAGAGTGGGTTTAATAGTTAAGAGTATATGTTTTTTTTTAAGAAATCATACTTTCAAAACCAGAGAGATAAAAGAAACTTATAAACTAATTTGGTGTTTGACTTGATCTTGACCTTAACCTGTTATGAAATATTGACCATTAATTTAAAATAACCCGTGTACTATTAAAAAAATATAACATTTTTATTAAATTTGTAGGTATAAAATGAATGATATTTTAGATATTTATATAGTCAAAATTTCATGTCGTTTGGTACGAAGAAGTGAAACGAGATTCCATGTCCGCTTGCAGGTCTAATTTTAAGAGCTTGCATTTAAAAAAATGTGATTTTAATTATCGATATCGTATCACATTATTAAGTTTTTTTAAATACTTGAATATGACAAATGATAGATGAAAGAAATATTATAATATGAAAAAATCTAATGCGAATGGACCTTTCTTTCCTTAACAGGCGTTCTTTCTTCACTCTCTATAATTTTCTTTATTCTTTATAATCCAAATATATAATCATGTGGATCATGCAAAATTAAGTTCATGGCTGGTATTAAAAAATTCTAGCCGTATTACCCTCTTGGGTTAGGGGCCTTTAGAAACCATTTTAAGTTTCTAAAAGTAGATTTTATTATGATTTTAGGTAGTTGTATTAACAATGTAATAATAAAATTATATGATTTTAGGTAGTTGTATTAACAATGTAATAATAAAATTATACGTAACTTAAGATGTGTTTTAAGATACAAAATATATAGGAGATATAATTTCTAGGGTGAGTGAACATTTCAACCTCATACTAATTTAAGAGAACTAGTCCTCAAGAACCACTCATAAATTAGGAACAAATTCTCTAAGTAATTAACTAACTCTAGGTAATGGTGAGTAGTAATCCTAACAACAAAATATAATCACACGCATACCAAAAAAAGGTCGCATACTCCAAGAGGTCTTCTCCCTCTAACATCCCAACCTTCAAAACCTAGGATAAAGCCACAACCATCAAGATTCGTTAAGTGCATAGAAGAAGTCTCGGAAGTACCTTTTTCATGCTAAATGACGGTGCTCCATGGCTCTTCATCTAGTTGATCGAGGCCTGGCCTAATCAAGTAGTTCGCACGCATTTGGCCCTTTTTTCACTCTATGTCTGTGTGGGTAGATGAAAACTAGCATTGTCATATGAAATATGATTTCTTTATCTTTCTATGTGAAAGGTTTCTTTGTTTTACTATGAGGAAAAAAAAAAATTAGATTTCATTTTTTTGGAAATATTTCTATATATATCTCAGAGTGTGTATTTACATTATTGAAATTTAAATTTCAATTCTGAAAAAGATATTCCAGAAATGTTTCTATATATATCTTAGAGTGTGTATTTGTGTTATTGGAACTTGAATTTCAAATCTGAAAAATGGTAAAATATAGTAGCAACGCATTAGGAAAATGCATTAACCTCTTTAAGCCCCCAGATGGCCTCTTCACATGTGCAAGTATCATTATAAAGGTGGATTTAGGGAAGGCTTCACTAGACACAATTTAACTAACATTAGATAGTTAGACATTCATCCAACCTATAGATTGTGATAATTTTTAATATAAATAAAAAAAAATGCTATAAATATGGTCACCTTGCAAAAATTATCCTAAATCTAGCACATCTCATAAATAAGCTAAAAAAAATTAGTGAGAGTAATAATAAAAAGAAAAAATTATCAATCACATCACAAAGCTCCCTAAGGTAACAAATATTAAATTGAATAAAAAACAATAGTAATTATTAGACCCTCCAAATACCAGCCATAAGTCTAATAATAAAAAAGGAAGAACAAGTCAAGAAAGACAATGATCTTGTGACCTAACCTACAATTGAAGGGATATATGATAGAGGCTCCAAAAATTTAAAAAAACAAGGAAGATTAGTTCTTTCCGGAGGAGGACATCCAATAATCCTAGTAAGTAATGAAGTTAATATCTTAGAAGTGTAAGGGATTGGGTAAATAACCACTGATCATAATCAAAAGGGTGAAGGGTGAACGAATAGGGAAAAATGGTTTAAGGCGAGTACGAAGCTATTGTGGAGTATCCATAGGTATATGTGTCACTAGAATTCATCTCTTTTTAGTCTTTCATATGCCAATTCAACATCCCGCTAGTCGCTAGTCTCACTAATCTACATCCCTTCGAACAAAGATTGTAACATCATAATGTGTACATCCATACATTGTACTAGGAGATAGTGGAGTGTTGGAACACTCCTTGTCGCTTCGGCCAAGAAGCATTATTGTTGGAGACTTCAATAGTGCTCTTGGTTTCAAAGGGTAAAAGAGGTCTATAATTTGGTTTGCGACACCTTTGATGAGTGCATGGATGATTTTCTCTCCTGTCATGATCTAATATATACTTAGACAAATAGAAGAATATTGTATATACACATTGAAGAATAAGGTATAGATAGATTGCAGTGCATTTGGAAAGGTTCATGATTCATAGCTCATTTTCACGAAAATACCATCTCTCCCTATTTGATTTTCTCATGTGATGGATATGATCACCACTATGTCTCTCTTCACCTAACATTTCTCCTATAATAGATATGATCACCACCCGTATCTCTTCTCGTGAATATGATCACCACCCATCTCTCTTCTCCTAACAGAATAGAATGATTATAAACTTCACCCATTTCACTTCAACCTCATGTGGACTCATAATCCTTCCACTTCAACTACTTTTGACTTATGATACTTTCATTTCTGAAGTGCTTTCTTAACCCTATTGCTGATTGGGAGCTTCTTAACCCTATTGCTCATTGGGTGTAAGCTCCCAATGTACATTTATTTGGGAGAAAAAGACAAAAGCACAAATATGGACATAAAAGCGTTGGCAAATTAGAAATTAAAATCCCTCGAAAAAGAAATAGCCACTTGGGTAATCAAGAAAATAAATTGCAGTAAGGGGAAGTAGTGAATTGGGAAAAGGAAGTTCTCTCTCACCTTCACGAAACATTCGGTTGGAAAAATAATGATTGCAACCCAAATAAAGAATTTCAAGGGACATGAATACTTAATTTTTCCATTAACAAACCAGATAAAAAAATTCGCATAATAATGTCAAATCCATTATATTCCCCACTGGGGAGAGATTAAATTCATATCACATGTTTAAAGTAATAACATTACAACAATTTTCTAATCTCTACATTGTAGAAGGGTCTGTATGTATCGTGGAAGAAAACGCCACCCTAGAGAATACTCCATTCCTTATAAGCATACAGTATAATAGGCATCTGATGCTTCTTGAAGCGTACTGATTAGTCATTAAACCATTTGAGCTAGACAAAGCTCCCGGGCAACATAGATATACAATTATTTTTTACCATACATGTTTTGATACAAATAACTTTTACTTTCAATAATTTAATTAGTCCACACGTTTTAACTAAGAAAGTTACCGAGTTAATTCAATATTAAAGAGTTCTTGTTTCCTTACCTTTATTTTGAAAGTACTTTTATTTTGAAAACTGGTGCTACACTATTTTTTATTTAATTAATACATTTTATTTTGTTATACATAAATTATCAAAAAATTAAATGTTGGTTTCCTAATTTTTCTTTTATTAAATATTAGTTTTTTAGGACATTTTTAAATTTTCTAGTTTTTTATTTTATTTATGAGGTTAAAACTATTAATTGATTGACATCATTGCCGGCATCATAATGTGAGTATCATTGAAAATTGAAAAACAGAAAATTCACTCCAAATATAAAAATTGGGTTTCTTGACTTTTTTTTAGTATTATTAATTATTTTTTTCTAATAATAATGGTAGATCCTAGTTAATATGAATCTTGGTTGGTTTAATTTTCCCTTTTAAATTACCTTCTACATAAATACCATGGGATAATACCCAAAAAGTGAAATGTACCTTGCAAAAAAAAATAAAAATAATAACATTGAAATTTTATTTCTACTTCATTTTTACAAAGTAAAAATGTTTACAAAACATTTCATTATACTATATTAAAAAAATTCTACCATACTCGAGTGGCTCCTCTCAATGAAATTATATATATATATATATATATATATATATATGCAAAAAAACAAGGGAAAAAAAAAAGCATAATAACATTAAACAATTTAAAATTTATATAAAAAAATAAAATAAAAAATGAATTTTAAAAAATAATAAATAAATAACGCTAATAAAAACAAATTAAAAAAAATAAAAACAAAAATTAAGAGGAAAAAAAAATTAATATTTAAGAGGAAAAAATCCTAAAAAATCTACAAAGAGTGATCATATATCTAGCCTTTCCTCCAAGCCCATCTCCCTTACCTTGATTCCCTAATAAGGCCCCCTCAAACTACTGTGCAGAAGAATGGTTGTAGACAACCCATGTTGCTAGTGCAAGCACAATGAAGGGAGGAGGGTCCTGTCCCTTACCCTCATTCCCTAATAAGGCCCACTCGAGTAGCATCGATTATCTTGCAGAGAAATGGTTTTTCTCCTCTACATTCTTGGAGAGTGTAACTATTTCCGGCCTTCATAATTTGTACCATTATTTATTCTATGTAGAAAGAAAAAGAAATATTATTAATTTTGTAGAAAAGCACGTTCTTCATGCTTCTAGGTTTTTGAGTCAAAGTCTTGTTTAGACATGTTGTTAAAGAAAAAAAATAAAAAATAAAAATGCAATTTTTGGTTAAGAACCCGTATAGGTGTCCAAGTGGCCTGCATGTCAAGTTGTCTCTGCCACAATGGACATGTCTATTTGCACCCCCTCCAAAACCAACCAAAAATTTAGGAATTACAAATGTAGACTATTTAATTGTTTTTGTATGTTTGACCTATCTTTGACAATAAGGTTGAGTTTGGCCTACGTTTTCTCTTGTTGATGTACCTTCTAGTCCCACATATGTTGAGAGTGTCTATGTAATTATGTTTATAAGCAAGCCCTTCTTAAATAACAGGATTGTATTCTAACCATATGCAAAAGGGAGACGAAAATGTAAGCTGACCTTTATCAACTTTGTATTGAAAGAACCAAAGAGAAGGTAAAAATGGGATGAAACCATAAATGGATAGCTTAAAGATTGCAGCATTCATGTAGTTAAGGATTTCTTGTGTGAATTTCAAATAGTCTTGCAACAGACTAAGGGAATATCCTTAAGGAAACTACCATTTATTTTATTATTGATACTCGAATAGTCAACAATAGCCATTTCCAATATTTCAATCCGATATACGTACCAACATTGATCTACTTAATTCTCTTAGGTCCCGTCAAACTTTTATGTGCTCTTTCAAATTGACCGAGTAAATAAAATTAGGTACAAAAGTTGATAATTAAATATTGACAAATTGTTGATAAATGTCATGATCTCTCTTTTGATGTTGAACGTGTAACCGAATATTTCGAGATAAATTTCACAATTGTAAGGTGACTATGCATATTTCTTGAATAATTTCCATTTCGGTGTTAATATTACTTACAATATAAGACTGAATTCTAGTTAAAAGGTGTGATGCTCTCCATACTCGATGGGGTGTTCCAAGTGAATAGAATGTGCCAAGTTTTATGTGTTTGTGAGAGATGGGTGTGTTTAGGAGTATGATGTCCATAGGTGGGTGCGTAGAAGGAAAGTATGCAGAGGATGGATGCGTGGAGAGAAAGATGTGAAATTTCTCCACATATTAGAAAATCAACTAAGTGTTGGACTTGGAGAAAGGAGTGTAAAGTATGCATAGGATGGATCTGTGGAGAGAAAGGTGCGAAATTTCTCCACATATTAGAAAATCAACTAAGTGTTGGACTTGGAGAAAGGAGTGTAGAGAAATATTATATAGAAATATTTTAGATTGTCTTTTTCTCCACACGAGCCTATGTTATTTTTGGATTTTGGAGGTCAACACCACAATGTGGGTAGAGTAGAAAATGGAGCTAAGGACTAGTAGACACGTTAATGAATAAATAATACAAGCTACATTATAAATGGAGGGAAGAATAAGTAGAGATCTAACTTTGTTGTTTAAGATGGCTAGAATGCATTTAAAGCAACACTTGAAAAAGGCCCTTCTCATATGTATACAAAATATTCTTCTATGGCTATATCCTTTCATGTAATATTTTTTGTTATATTGTTATGTATTTCAAAGCCTATGCGACAAATGAACATATGTTAGAAATAGAAGCATATGGTCTTATAAAAGCTTAATTAATGGCTATGTATGAAACAAATATAAGTCCTTATGAAGGTGGTGTTAGAATATATAACTTGTTTTTTCTCGTATTGGTTTATGTTGAATCTTGCAATTTTCATAATTATGGGCCTAAAGTAACTGATTGTAAAATCAATTCAACAAGACTTCCGAAAGAAAACAACCAAGGAGAAAGTACAAAGGTATAAAAAAAGGAAGCGAGAAAAGTAGGAAGAAGCTGGACAAGCTCTGTATGTTCAAAACCAAGAAAGTTAGTGGCATGTTGATAATGGGCATTCAATTCATAAGATAGGAGATAAGAGAAAATTTCTCTGTATAAAGGAATTCAAACGTTGTAGTTTCGGTCTTGAAGACTGTACATCTCCTATAATAAAGTGTAAAGGGATAATTACCCTTGGTAATAAAAATATAAAGCTAAAAACATCTTATCTGTTGAATGTTTAAATAAAATATTATAATTTTAAGTCAAATGGTTGTTAATTGATATGAGGTGACATTTTATTATAAAGGTTTCAAAATAAGGAGGGAATGCTCTCAATTATTATTGGAAAAAGTAACTTGGGTTTTAGGTAATGCGTATATCATCAGTGAAGGTAAAGGAAAGATTGTCATATGAGAGTGTTATCTTTGCTATATTATTAATAAAATATAAATATAATAAGAAGTGAGAGACTATAGCACTTTTGAATACTTTAAGAAGATGGGAAATTTAGAGAGTGAGCTACAACAAAATAATGATCAAATGGAAAATTTGTAGGGTATGAATTAGCAACTTATGTATAAGAAAGTAAGGTGAGTGATGAACTTCAATTGGAAATAAAAAATTGTATTGAAAAATGTTAAAATAAATAATGAATACTGAAAGAAAAGAATAATATGGTATAAAATAGAAGAGGATGAAATTGTAAATCATATGCTTAAGGGGAGTAGTCTAAAACAAGGGGAGAAATGCAACCAACAATTCCTTGCTCAAGTTAAATTTAAAAGGGGAAGAGTTGAAAATGAGGAGGAGCATCATTTAAGGGCAGTAGCCATTTGATGTCAAATAAGATTTAAGTTGCAGGAAAAGAAGAAATTGAAAGAAAAGAGAAGTTCTAAACAATGCAAGCTAGAATTATGAAAAACTATCAGACAACTCACGGTAGTTCCAAGATAGTTTGTAGATAGCTTATGCATCATTCAAGAAAATATTAGATAAAGAAGACATTTGGGAAATGTTGATGTTAAAAATTGGCCTAAAATATGTACTAACAAAATTAACTTTAAGAGAACCAATAGGATACAAAATGATAATGTCATCCTGAATGGAAAATATTTTATATGAAAAAAGAATAAAATCACTATTTTTATTGTATTTTTTACTTATCGCCTTACAGATTTATTCAAATGTCAAGTGAATACACTTGTTGGATGTGAAATTAAATTCCACATCCAATGAGTACCCACTCTTCATACTTCCAAGCAGTCTAACATATTTTTTTTTTAAAAATACATGAAAAAGTGTGTTCAAACGCATTTTTTCATGTATTTTCATTTCTTTGATCTGGGTATTTTCAAAAGTATGAAGAATGGGTACCCGTTGGATGTGGAATTTAATTCTAGATCCAACAATTGTTTAAACTTGATATTTGAGTAAATGTATAATGCTATAAAGCAAAAATACATTTAAAAAAAGGCCATTTCCTCTCCTTCTAATTAAATATTCACAACACATATTTTATTATTTTAACTATTATTTTATTAGTTTTGCTAGGAGGTCCATTTTAAACCTCAAAATTCACATAATCATTTGTAACATAGAAAGTATCATACTTGAAATATAAATCCCTTTGAAGTTGACATTTAATGGGTGAGATTGCAAATAGAGGAGTGTTTCAACATTTAATACTAGTGCTCAAATGTTTTGGATTGCCATCAATGACAAAGGGGTACATTATTGAACATTGTGTTGTCATTGATGTTATGGTTAGCAAGATTCCTAGGTGGATACATAAAAAAAAAAAATAATGAGTCCTAAATGTCATGGTGATTTGACGATTCGTGGGCTTGAGTTAAGAAGTCAACTCTAAGGCAAGGTCGAGGTGAAATAAATATGCATATCTCATTCTCTGAGAAGCAAGGCTCCTTATCAAATATTTTATGGTCTCATTCCTTTTGTAAGACATATGAGGGTATTTTGTTCTACCTTTTATGCCTTGATTCCCAAGAAGAAAAGAAACATTCTTGATGAAATGAGATAAAATGCCATATTCTTGGGGTATTCAAATACCACCATGTCATTTTTCCTTTATAACATCGTAAAGAACAAGTTTATTCTTTCTAGAGATGAAATAGCATATTGTAATGCATCTCATGGTCTTTGATTCTACCTTTTATACCATGATTCCCAAGAAGAAAAGAAATATTATTGATGCTATGAGATGCAATAACATATTATTGGGTCATTCAAATACCACCATCTCATTTTTCCTTTATAACATGGTAAATAACATGTTTATTCTTTCTAGAGATGTATTTTTTCTCAGATATTCTAATCCTAATAATATTGTTTAGTAAAACCTTAATCACTTGGATAGGATCACTCGTGGAAATAAATAACAACAATTATATAATGAGATTCCACCTATTATAGGTAGGATCCCTATCTTGGATAAATCTCTAGAACGTCTTTTAAAGTACAATATCACCCTCATCAACTTCTAACCACATTACTATTTCAGGAATACCCTTTTAATGGTCTTATTGAGAGGATTGGAAGGATAAATATTGATGTAACCCCACCTAAATTAGTACATCAACCTTAGCAATATCGAAAAGGTCCCCTAAAATGTCTTATCAAAAAAGTTCATACAGTTCATCCTAATGAGGTTGGAAAAATAGAAACCAAAGTTCTAGTAAAGAATATGGAACATATGTATATACTTATGATTTAGTTGATATAGATGCCATGGATTTTTCATATGATTGTGGGTCAAATATATTTACTAAATTTGAACCAAATCCCTTTAAAGGAGTTTCTTCTTATGATGAGTGTAAAGAAACAATGTAGAAAGAGTATGATTCTTTCATAAAGAATGGAACATGGAAGTTCATGAAATAGATGAGAAGAATACTTTCTTGAACTGAGACATGAAGGAAAGTCTATTCATTTCATTGTCAAAAGGTTTTGTGGTGAAGGGATGAGAACCAAAACTATGTATAATATTCAAATCCTTATATGGCCTAAAACAAATACCATGAACCTAGTATGTAAATTTGATCGAGAATCCTTGGAAATTAAACTTCAAACACTGTAATCTAGATCATGCAACTCTGTAAGTCAAGAAATTTGGAAAAACTATTATATATCCTGTGCTATATGTAAATTATCTAATGATAACAATGAAAAATTAGGACTATACTACATCCATAAGGAAATAGATAAATAAGGGCTTTGAGGTGTCATATTTGGAATACCTTCACTATTACTTGGTTCTTAGATGGACTTAACATCAAAAGTATATATTCATCTACAAAAAGAATTACATTGGAGAAATTTTGAATACGTTCAACATGGGTGAATGAAATCCTCTATCTACTCCAATGGAGATGAAGTTGATGATAACATTAAAAGAACGTAAAAAATCTTAGGATGCAACCAAATATGGAAAAAGTAGAAGAAGTGTTGAACGGTGTTGTCATTGATGTCAACATCCATTAAGAAATGCTCTTAATATATTTCTAGATTACATTAGTTGGAAGCTCGAATGGAAGGATGACATAGCAAGTGTAGTATGTCATCGAATTCCTCGGTATGATGGTTTTCATGGATGAGATGATGCAGTGTTGAAGCCTTATCTCAAGGGTTTGGATTCACTGGACAATGCACATACCCCGTACTTGTTCAGTATTTTGATAATGTAGATATTGTGTTTGTTTTGGAGACCCTCAAAATTAAATTATATTCATCATGTTGATTCTATCAGTTTGTGGAATGTATTGAGGGCCTACACGGTTTGAGAGATGTGATAGTTTGAATCTCAAAACCCAATTTTTGGTCAAAAACCCCAAGGGTTGTGGAAGTGAAAATATTCAATTGGTGTAGGAAAATAAAGCATGAATGACTAAAATTTAATTTAAATATATTATGTCCTAATATTTGTTGAGGGAATTAAGAATTAAAGTTCAATTAAAATTTATTTCTCCACAATTAAATTTGGGCTCCAAAACTAAATTTGAATTTTTAAATTTGTTTCCCTCCTTAATGTATTAAAGTTGGGCCCGTACCTAGAAGCCTCTAAGGCCTCTATAATAGGAGAATCATTTGTTTTCCAAATATGCTATTCTATTGACCAAGTAAAAGAGATCATTACCTTAGGTATTTTGTGGTAGTATAGTCCTTGATTTGTCTGAAATCTTCTTGCAGTTTTCAGGAATATTTTTATTTTATTTTTATTAAAGCGTATTTTTATTTGTAGATGGGCTTCAAATTTCTTAGCTTCTTTCGAAAACTAAGTAATAGACCAATGTATATTTTTTGAAAGGTTTTGCAAGGTTCTTAGAGTTATTTATAAGATAAAATACTTAAGGGACTCTAAATAAAGGCTATGTGTCAAATCCATCACTTGCGAATCAAATCCTAGTTGAGAGCATTTGCAGAAGAATTCATAATCAATTTTTGATCTCTAAAAAATGGCATATCCTAAGATTGAAACTCTCTATTGAAATGTGTTGGCTTCAAGGTGATCTATACAGTACTTTCTTCGTTGATTTGAAGAAGAATTTTGTGTTTGATATGAAGAAGAATTCTTTGTGGATTCGGTTAAAATTATTCTGATGAATCCCTATGGTTAGGAGGAGAAGAACAAATCCCTTAAAGTCACTGCAATGATTTGTTGAAATTTTTTGTTAGTCTATTTCTAGGCTACATTTCAATTTGGTTTCATGGATATTATTGGGTATGAGATCATTCATACGATTCATTCATGATTAATATGTTGTTGTATGTGGATTTTCATTGTATCGAAGCATTGAAGGACCAGACTATAGAAATTTATCCAACGGTGTAATTTCAAAATTTATATGGGAAATTTTAGTCCATAAGTATAGCAATGTCTTGCATTATTTTTGAATGACATAGAATCACTCTTGTTCTTAGATTTTTGTTTACCAAAATCAATGACAATACAATTTTTTATGACATCACATGTTTGTTAACTATACTCAATGGCATAACATCTTTGTTAACACTTCACTGGCTCACTATAGTGTCGATTCCTTACAGTGGCTCATCACAAGGAGATTTGCAACATTATTATGAAACTCTCACTTGATTCTCTAAAGACACATTCTCTGTGGTTTTCCTTATACTATAGCTTTGATTATGATGTATCTCAACACATTCCTTTATGTTGTTGATGTAATTCACATATAGATCTCTAAGGTGGCACAAGATTAATATATTTATATGAATTCTTAAACACCCTAATATCCATGATCTTTGTGGATACAAGAATCTTATGATTTCTTTCATGCAAGAAGATTGTGATACTTGTGATACAAAAGGACCCTAATCTTAGGAATGAAATGTATAATATTTGTGTGATGTGAATAGGTTAGTGACCTTATTAGCTAGTGGTGCAAAGGAACCTAAACATCTACAACATAGACATAATTATATAAGTTATGATTCCTAAGGAGTTTTAAAATTGAAGCCAACCAAGGCCTATTGTGTCAGCATGTAGTAAGGGAAATATCCTATCAATCCACAGTTTCGAAGTAAATACAATTTATCAAAAAAATTATAAGCATGATTGATGACATTTGATGTTGTTAAGAGCAACTAATAGCTGAATTCCAAAAGGCACTAATTATTGATAAATATATCCCATTGTAGACAATGACAGATCATTTGGTGTCAGGTTAACGACCTTATGTGTTCATCCTTAGCAGTAAGGTCTTCCACATTTTGTATCAATGGAACTAGAGGTTTATGTCCTTCTGTATATGTAAAGGTTATAGTAGAAAGTTGTTAGTAATATATAACAACATTATGTATATGTCTATGAAATTTGACATCATAAAGGTATGAGACATGACACTCGCTCTATAATACATGATATTGATATAATATATGAGAATTATTGTGATATGATATTGACAATGATTTTGTGATGTAGTGATTGACAAGAAGTGTGACATTGATCATAACATTTATGTACCCTTGTATGAAAATAATATTTATATTGTAGTGACATTGGTACACATACTTATTTCCCAGAAACCTTGACATGATCTCGATCCATTTGACGGTGACGTGAAGTAATCTTGATGAAAGAACAATAATATTTGACATGGAGGTGACCAAGTCTGAGAGAGACCTCGTATGACCAATTTTATTTAATAGTATTGATGTATGGTTGAGAGTCTTCATGTTGTAATGACCTGGTTATAATAGCAATGATCTTGTGATGGCAACAATCTAGTGACATTGACAATTATAGAGTGCAAGTCTTCCTAATGCTAAACAATGAATATATAGAGTTAACTAATGTTACATTTTGATGTGAAAAAGTGACAGAGGTAGAGTTATTCATAATAGTTGTTGTTGACAACTAGGGTTTGATGTATAGTTTGATTGGAAGCATATTAAGTAGAGATTGTGTTGTGGATTGTTTGATACTATTTATGATTGGTTTTGAGTACAAGTGCATCTAGGATGAAAATTATGAAATGTGGTTCGTTGGATGATCAAGGTGGTAGGGTGGTGTGGGGAAGGAGAGTGCAGTGCCCTTCAAGTTGGCTCCTGAAAAAAATTTATGGAAACAAGGTGAAGTTACGATAGGTTTCAACTTGCATAGTGTGTTTGATCAGCCGACCGGAAGCAACTGGTGAATAGGGTGTTGAAGAATCCTTCAAGTTGGAGCCTGTAAACCAAGGAACTGGAGCATCTTCCTAATTTTAATTTGTAATTAGGGCATTGAAGAATCCTATACGTTGGATCCTGGGAACTAGGGGGCAGGAGCCTCCTTCGGTTGGACCTAAAAGCTTAATGTAAATTATTAAAGCTAAATATTAAGAATCGTTCGGTGACTTTTCTCCCAGAGGGGTTTCCACCTAAAAATATATGCATGTAATATCTTTATTATTGGGCATTGTTTAATGGTGTTAATGAATGTTTATATTTATATGATGCTAATAACAATTAATTCTATATGAAGTTCAAAATATACTAGTTCATAAGAAGTATCGATTCAATCCCCTCTTAGTATTTCCAACATCTGGTATGAGAGTGACTTTCTTTAGTAGTATATTAATAGCTACAAGGAAGATCTCACAGTGCAAAGATGAGAAAATAAAAGAAGAAATCTTCTAATCATTCAAAGGAATCAAAAAAAGATCCAGGTATTGGAATAATTTTATATCCTATTATAATTGATGAAGAGAAACAAGTTCGTCCAATTCCTGTGTTGACAAAATAAAATGTTGCATTTTGGAAAGCTAAAATGGAAGTGTATTTGCATGATATTGGATGTGATTTATGGTTTTTAGTTGTTGATGGAGATGCATACATTGATGACTTAAGAGGGAACAATTTAGAAGCCATGAGTATCATTTTAGTTGTCTTGCCAGGTTCTATGAAATCCAATATGGGACATTGCTCATTTGCTAAACATCTTTCTGAAATAATTCAAAATATTCACGCAAGTCAATAAAAAGATGAAGATAACCATGTTACAAATCAAGAACTCTTTAATAATCTATGATAAAAATGAAGAAGAAGTAGAAGAGGGCATGGATAAATCATTAACTAGTTCTTTCAAAGAATGGAAGAACATGGAGAAGGAAAATCACACACTCAAGCAAGAAGTTGCTCTCTTAAAACTTGAAGTGCAAGAAGTAGAAAATACATTAGAAGAATATATTCAAAACTGTGAAGTAGAAGTTAGCCAAAAGAGAAAGAAACTCGATACAACTATTGCAAAGACAAATAGCTTCAAGAATGAAAATTAAAGGCAGAAGGAACAAATACAAGTTCTTATTAGAGAAGTGAAAAATATCACTCCTCTAAAGCTACAAGTAAAAGAAGTAGAAGAAAGAAGGAAAATAAGAAGTAGAAGAAATTGATGCTTCCCAATCTCAAATAAATAATTTTAGAAAAATAGAAATTGGTGGATGATGAAAGGAAGAATAATGAGTTGGATAAGATGAAAGGAAATGAAGCATATGAAGCTTAATATGAATAAGGATTAAGCTCCAAGTACCCAAAGAGAAAGATTGATAGGAAGATCATTGAGAGGAAAAACTAAAATAAATCAGAGAAGAAGGTTAAAAATGTTGTTTCTCCAAGAAGTAATGAGAAAAATGCTACAACTCCTCCAAGGAAGGATGACTTGAGAAGATCATGAGGATGACACAACACATCTAGGTACCTTAGCACATTTAATGGATTATTTTTTCATCTTCTAACTATGGGAATATATCTAGGGATTGTAGAATGTATGACATGTGATTAACAAAGACATTATAAAATCCCTAGATGCAGGCTTGCTAGATCACAAGTCACGGTTCAAATAAACTTTGTCAGCAGAAAGTGCATGTCACTAGCCCAATCATTTGTGCCCAACATTAGATGTTACAAATTGCATAACTATGGGCACATAACACATAATTGTAGGTACAAGATGGATTATTTCATGAATGCAAAACCTTAACATTAGGTACATGAATGTCTAGAGAATAAACTATATGCAAGAATACCAAGCCATTGAGAAAGTATTGGGAGTCATGCTTTCATGATTTTTAGAGGAAAAAGTGCATGATGAATCTCAAATGGAATATTTTGAGGATGATGCAGATGAAGAGCTAGTTCATAGATGAATTTTAAGAATCCAAAATGATGAATACCTATCTTATGAATGTTATATTTATATCAATTGTTTCACTTTTGAAAATATATCAATTTCACAGGTTGACAGTTGGGAGATATGCGGTATTATGGGTGGTTTTAGTGGATTAGTGGTTTTGGTAGGAAAATTTGATCGATATTAATAGGTAAAAATCAACTATGGAAATCTGTATGAATCATAACATGTTAGGGGGAGATAGTTTATTTATTGCAGAAAGTATTGACTAAGGATTTTCTAACCAGATAGGTATCATGGAGCAAGGAAGAGGAAGTCATTTCATCAGGGGGAGGACGGGCAGGTTACAGGTCCATAAAAGCAGGTAGTTTGTGAGGGGGAGTCACCCTTTGAAATTGATGTTAAAGGGGGGCAGAAATCATGAAAATAAGATCGAACCATGAACTTAGAGGGATTAGTAATTGTTGGTTGAGTATGTGGTTCCATTAATGAAAAAGGGGGCGATTGTTGAATGGCATTATCATTAATTTCAACATCCATTAATGAATGCTCTTAATAATTGTTTGGATTTCTTTATTTAGAAGCTCTAATGGAAGGATGCCATAGCAAGTGCACGATGTCATTGATGTCCTTGGTATGATGGTGATCATGAATGAGATGATGGAGTGATGAAAGGTTAGCTCTAGGGTTTGGGTTCCGTGGATGACTCACATACCTCATGCTTATTGAGGACATTGATGATGCCAATCACCAAATTTGTCTTTGATACTTTTTCTATTAACTTCTAACTTTAATTTTGATTTTTTCATTATGTGGAGTGTCTCGAGGGCCTTCACGGTTTGGGAGATGTGATGGTTTGATGTTGGAAACCCAGTTTGTAATAAAAAACCCCAAGGTTTGTTGATGTGGTAACATTCAATTGGCATATGAAAATAAGGCATGAATGATTAAAAGTTAATTTAAATATATTATGGCCTAAGGTTTGTTGATGGCATTAAGAATTAAAATTCAAATAAATTTGAATTTACCACAATTAAATTTGGGCTCCAAAATTAAATTTGAATTTTTAAATTGTTTCCCTCCTTGATATATTGAAGTTGACATCATTCCTAAAATTATTTACAACATATATAAAAGGAGAATTGATGGTTTCCCAAATATATGACTGTTTTGGGAAGCTTTAGTGTCTACAGATAAACGCTTAAACCCCTAGACTAGTACATAAGTCTAGAACAACAGTGCGAAGCATTATCTACTTTTTCTATAACCAATAGATTACATAAGACAGTAAAGAAGCCTACTTGAAAATTTTGCTTACTCCTTATCCCCCTTGACCAATTATGTTGCTCCTTTCCATACTTAATCTGCTTGAAAAGTACCTACACACAGACAGAAGACAAAATCCGACCAAAGCATATGATAATGATCTATTGATTAAACTTAGAATGGAATCAAGTTCATAATACACATAGGAAGAGTTACAACCCAATTTTCTTGATTCAGTGACACTCCTCTAGTTCAATCCCATCCTCTCCTCATAAAATGCAAGACATTTTGACATCATTACAATACTTGAAACGAACTTGAGTCTCATACTAACAACATCTCCCTATAATTCAATGATTTCCAGCCCTTGATCACTTAGATGAGTGGTATTTTTATAGGTGAATGAAGGAAGTTATGCCATAAATGGTGATAATGAATTCCCTCCCAAACATAGGATTTAGTTCAATGGGTGAATGGATAAAGGGATTGATCTTCCTTAACTCCCTCCCTCATCCAATTTCGAGCCCAAAGGAGTGGATAGCCTTAGGAAACTTCTAGAGGCATCCTATGGATAAGAATATTCCAAACCCCAATGCATATTTCGCTCAAATTCACCCAGTGTAGGCCAAAGAGGGCTCAAGTGTGCTGCAATGCACCTTGGCAGTGTACTAGACTGCACTGCAGTGCATCCTTATAAATGCCTGCTTGCATTGATCTTCTTAGAGGCATTTTTTGGATGATTTTAGTCATGGAATCACTTAGGAAGGAGGAATTCTAATGGTTGACTTCATTTAGGGCATGTAACAACTGAATTAGGGTCCTATAGGCCCTAATAGTACTGATATGCAAGTCGACGTTGATGTGCCCAAATGGATCTGTAATAGTTTCCCCCTAAAGTATGAAGTCATAAATATGTACGTCGAGTTAAATGCTTTACTATGTGGAGAGGAGGTTTTGAAGTAGAAGGTGACCTACATCAATTACAATACATATATCATGATAATTTGTTTTTTTCTCATGAACTCGTTGAGGGAAGGCATACCCATGCTCAGCTTATAAACTTTCATTACATCTACAAAAATAGTCTTCTACAGATATAGACCCATGAATGGATGACCATGAATGTAACGCCATTTTACATTTGATTTAGTACTCTTGAAAATATCATAGCCCAGATGGATGAAACTAGATCCGGGGTCTTCAATCTTCTTCAATATTTTTCTCAAGTACAAATCTAACCATGTAAATAGATGATCTGAAGTCGAACATGGGAAGACATCATTTGATTACCAATCATTGATGTAAGCCATTAACAGATGCGAGAGGAATCACCGATAATGATGATGACCCTCAAGGTACTATAGTACATTTTGCGTGGTGTGAATAAATGATTTGATGTTGAACACCATACAAATTCTTTCAGTCAAAGGCCAGTGATTTCAACCTATCACCAGAAGCGAGAAACCTGCCATTGATGTATGCAAGTCTCAAGATACTGAAGGGGTGTTTCTAAGTCAACCTCTTGGATAATATGTTGATGTCAACAGAAGCGAATCGTCGCGGGAGGGCCTTGATGTATCCCACATCAATGACACGAAACAAGGTAAATGATTTCAGAGATGAAAATCGACTAACGACACAAGGTTTAGGAATGGCGTTAATGAAAATGAAGGTTTACGTTATTGCAAAGGATGAAGTTTGAACTGAACAACTTCTCTTGAACATGTCGGCAACAGTAAAATGAATTGGTAGCATTGACCCAAAACAAAGTAATGGATGATATGATAGACCAATGGTGTGATAACCATCAAGCTGAATGACCCGACCCACATAGTTATGGTGATGAGGTGAAAGTGTCATGTTCAAGAGTGTCTTGCTACCATAAAGTGTTTTCCCCTTTTTCCAATTTTCCCCCGTCATTGCTAACCAGTACCTCTTTATTTTTATCAAGCTTGAGGAGGATAACATATGCTTGTTGTATAATTTCACCCTTCGGGTGAATCCATCGCTATTTGATTATTTAACAAGTCTAGTGAAGGTGAAACTTGGTCTTGTCTAGATGGATAAGTTTGTCACTATTTGATGTTTTTAATGAGTTTAACGACGAAGATAACTCGGTACTTTTCATCTTGATAGAGTTTGAAAAGTGACAAAAATAAAACTCCAAAAGTTGTTTCTCGTAGATTTGTCTCTCAAGTCTGAAAAAGCATAAAACAATACGAGAGAGAACCTATTGATCATGTTCGATCAATATATTCCTTTTTCATAGTTAATCTATTTCAACCTGAAAAAAGGGTTAAACTTATACTGAGTAGATATAAATTCCATTCCATTAACGAGCTGGAAATGACAAGCACTCGGTAATCTTTTCATGTTTAGAGAGTCTGAAAAGAGCTTAAAGAGGACTCCATTTTGAGAAATTAGTGGTGTATAGGGTAGCAGCTAGTTCTGGTGATGTTGGAACTTCTCAAACATGTTGATTTATGTGAAGAGGCTAGCTAATGATACCACTCATTGCAACTGTTCCTCAAAAATGGTAAAACAACCAAGTGAAAGCGTATGATTGGCCAAATGGATGGTAGCGATGGGATGAAAACAACCAAGGCTCATCTGATGAAAGAGGCTAACATAATGCCAATCGCGAGGGTTAAAAATGGGAATGGGTTCATTTTCACACAATCTTGAACTATAGGGAACTATGCTTGGGTTCGGTTTCATGTTTACACAAGCCTGAAATGAAAAACTATGCTTGGATTCAGTTTCATTTTTATACAAGGTCAAAATGAAAAACTATGGTTGGATTCAATTTACATGCCTCGAGCATGATGAAAAGGAGAGTCTCTTGTAACTAGATGGAAGTCACTATGGTGAAGCAGGATGGTTATCCAACAGCTTTTTGGCTTCATCCAGATAGGGACAAAGGTGAATAGGGTGATTCCCTTCACATAACCTACAAGGAAACTTAACTTTACCACTAGGTGCATGCCCCCAAGCTTCATTACATTCACCTAAATCCGCTACTCATGGCTATCAGGTGGATGGAATGAAGGTTCTTTTACGAGATCAAGTGAAATACTCGACTGGGATTTCACGAGATCTAATCAAAGACTTGACTTGGAACTTGGGACCTTGTTTCATTTTTTAATGAGCTTGACACAAGACAAGGAACTCTGCTCAAATTCCATGTTTCTTTTTTTAATGAGCTTGACACAAGACAAGGAATAATGCTCATATCCTTGGTTTGATTTTTTAGCGAGGTTGACACAAGACAAGGAACTATCCTCATATGCTTGGTTTCATTTTTTAATGAGGTTGACACAAGGCCAGGAACTATCCTCATGGACCTGTTTCATTTTTTAACGAGGTTGACACAGTAAAAGAACTATCCTCATGGACTTATTTCATTTTTTAACGAGGTTGACATAGTAAAAGAACTATCCTCATATCCTTGGTTTCATTTTTTAACGAGGTTGACACAAGAACAGGAACTATCCTCATGGATCTTGGTTTCACAACTTATAAGAGGTCATGAAGGAGAGATCTGGTTCCAAAGCCCCTAGTACATGAAGTAACCCCTTGAGAACGGGAGAATTAACCCCTTGAGTTACGAGAATGGGAGGATTTTCCTCATGTCTTGATAAAACAAGCGGATTGCCCCCAAGCTCATTAGAATCTGAAGAAACAAAAAGAAATTGATTGGTATCATATTCACTCTCTTTAGGAAAGGTACGATTAACTAAAGGTGAAATTGATTCAACTATTACCTCGACCTTTTGATTTGGGTCGGGTATAGACTCATAGGATTCAATTTCAAAGAGAGTGGGTTTGACTGGCGGTTGATTTTGGTCAGTCAATTCATCAACTAGTGAAGGATTAAGGGAGAGTCTCCTGTAACCAGATGGAAGTCGCTACGGTGAAGCAGGACGACTATCCAACACCTTTTTTGCTTCATCCAAATAGGGACAAAGGTGAATGGGGTGATTCCCTTCACATAACCTAAAGGGAAACATAACTTTACCCTTGGGTCCATGAACTTTATTACCCTTGGTTGATGGTGTGTCACCAGCATGATCTCTAGAAGTTGATGACATAGGATGCTGTGAACGAGAAGACCATTTTTCTAAGATCTAAAGAATATCAGGACAATTTCGAAGAAGATAGTCTCTCGCACAATGTTTTCATGGATTTTGAACTTTGTGAGGCTTGGCAGATGGTTTCTCATCAGATGTTGCATTCAAAGCAATGGTTGCTTGGTTGCCCCTCTACTGAATTTGCTTCTTCTTCTTCTTCTTCCCTTTCTTCTTCTTCTTAGCCATCTAGTTACTAGTACCAATACTTTCACCAGGCAGAGAGGAAGAAGTGGATGAACAAATAACTGAGGAAGAAGGCAAAGGGTCAACTTTAGGATCAACTGGAGGTTGATTTTATCTAGTTGGAGGTGTACATGATTGCAGAGAAATCACGACATTTTGAACCAAGGAGGTTGAAAACAACCATACTGGCAAGCCAATGGTAAATATCGGAAGGGAAAATGTAGCCATATATGGAGCACCAATATTTCCAAAAGGAGGAAAAGGACTAGGATTCCCATCAAAAGGAATTCCTTGATCAGTGGACTCCGGATTTGTCCCCATATGTTTCCCTAAGATCAACTAAGGAGTGAGCATGGATGATGTTATCCGTTGTCAATTAATTTTATTTTAGTCAGAGTAACAGAACAAAATCAAAAGAGGGATAATCTAGGAAAAAGGTTTACCAAGCAACTGTGAACTGCAGAATACCTCCTAGCGAACCAAGAAGTACGAGTAGGAAATCTCCCCCACAAATGCTGTGTTCAGTGTATCACAGTTTACAAGGCAGCTAACTCGGTTACATAAGGATGGATAGAAACCTAGAGTTGTCCTCCCATATATACCGTAAAGTACGTGGAGGCCCAATCCATATAAGCATTATCTAATGCAAAACCGCACAGTGAGAGCATTCCCATATACTTTACGTATTGTAACACCGCCCTATATACCCAAAGATACATGGACAAGCTACAATATACTCACGTATGTGGAATGAGGTATCACACTTGAGATGTATTGCAAACAAGTTAGTGACAGCTGCTTTGTTTTACGACGCCAGAACACGTCTCTAGCCTAGACCTCTAAATGTTTTTCGTTACGTGACAATGCTCCATTAGGTAAATTCAGATCAATTTTAAGTTGATCTTCTTTAGAATTTGCCTTTCAAGGTTCACCACATGATGTATGTTTGCAATTCCTAAAATGAAAATAATATGATAAACAAACTTTTGATTTGTTTTGAATGATGAAAACCTTAGCTATTAAGGGATAGAGCAATCAGATATTTGACAAAAAAACAAAGAGCATATCTAATGCAATTTCCCTAGCTATTCCTATCAAGCATTCACAAACTTTAGTATGCACAATGCATGTATTTCTTTTCGATTTCCCTTAATGCGAATGAACAAAAATGAAAACGAATGCACAATCGATCAATAAAATCTTTTCATAAAAATGACGTTTTTGCGACAATTTCATTTCAAGGAAAGGAAGACTTTACAACACTTTCATTTTCAAAGAAATGAGGAATTATGACACTTTCAATGAAAATACTAATCATATGCACACATCAATCAATCAATCCTTCACAAATGAAGACTTTACGACAATACAATTTTCGAAGGAAACGACAATTTTACGACACTTTCTTTCGACAAAGATCAATCAACCAAAACACTAACTTTTGACAATATATTGAAAATGACAAATTAAATATATAAGAAACATTTATCAATCCTACTCTAAGTAGGTCCATCTAAGGAGATGAAAACCTATTTTCTGAGACATGACATCAATTTAGAATCAGCAAACAATCAATCAAAATAATTTTGGCAAAAAATTTAATTCCAAGGGTGGGAATCTAACCCTAGGAAGATCAACGTAGACCGAAGAGCGAGTAACTGTGCTGTAGTGCACTATCTCTAAATGGAGCGTGCATTGCATCACACTGTCTCTAAGGCTAGCCTGCGCTAATACCTGTGAGGCCACTCAAGAGTGTTCTAACCTCAAATTTTAACCAAAATTCAATGCAAAAGGCTGAATTATAATAAGTAAAGTATGTAAAAATGTCTTAAGAGGTTGATAAGATACTAACATGGATAATCACTCCCCAGTGGAGTCACAAATTTGTTTTGGGAAGTTTTAGTGTCTACGGATAAACGCTTAAACCCTCGACTAGTAGCTAAGTCTAGAACAATAGTGCAAAGCATTCTATACTTTTTCTATAACCAACAGATTAAATAAGATAGTAAAGAAGCCTACCTAAAGCTTTCACTTACTCCTTTTCTCCCTTGACCAATTATGTTGCTCCTTTTTGTAGTTAATCCGCTTGAAAAGTACCTGCACATAGACAGAAGACAAAAATTGATCAAAGCATATGACAATGATCTACTAATTAAACATAGAATGGAATAAAGTTCATAATACACATATGGAAGCATCAATGAACAATACAAACATATGGAAAAAGATTTGAACACTTTATTAGTAAAAGGAAGAGAAGAGTTACAACCCAATTTTCTTGATTCAGTGACACTCCTCTAGTTCAATCCCATCCTCTCCTCATAAAAAGCAAGACATTTTGACATCATTACAATACTTGAAACCAACTCAAGTCTCATATTAACACCATCACCCTATAATTCAATGATTTCTAGCACTTGATCACTTAGATGAGTGGTCTTTTTATAGGTGAATGAAGAAAGTTATGCCATAAATGGTGATAATGAATGCCCTCTGAAACTTAGGGTTTATTTCCATGGAGGAAGGGATAAAGGGATTGATGTTCCTTAACTCCCTCCCTCATCCAATTTCGAGCCCAAAGGAGTGGATAGACTTAGGAAACTTATAGAGGCATCCTATGGATAAGAATATTCCAAACCCCAATGTAGATTTCGCTCAAATTCACCCAGCATAGGCCAAAGAAGGCTCAAGTGCGTTACAATGCACCCTGATAAAGGCCTGCCTACGCTAATCTTCTTAGAGGGAGTTCTTGGATGATTTTAGACATGGGATCACTTGAGAAGGAGGCATTCTAATGGTTGACTTCATTTAGGGCATGTAACAACTAAATTAGGGTTTGATGGGCCCTCATAGTACTCATTTGTAAGTTGGGGTTGATTTGCCCAAATGGATCTGTAACAATGACTATTAAACAATTAAAAGAGAGAATGCTCTTAGGACTTTGGCAGTAGTATATACCTTGATTCATCTATAATATGCTAGTGGTATTGAGGAATATGTTTTTTTTTGTTCAAGGGTTTTGTCTTTGTAGACGGGCTTCAAGTTTCTTGGGTTCCTTTTGAAACTGAGTAACAAACTAGTGTACATTGTGCAGAATGTTTCGTAGGGTGATCAAAGTTATTTATAAGGTCAAATGCTTGAAGGAATTTTCTTAAAGTCTCTATGGAAAGTCCATTAGTGGTAGACCATATCCTAGTTGAGAATATTAACATAAGAAGTCAAAATCAATTTTTGATCTATAAGAAAGGGCATTTTCTAAAGCTTAAACTCTCTATTGACATCTGTTGGGTTGAAGGTGACATGTACATGTTTTTCTTTGTTGATCTTAATAAGAGTTTTTGTGGATTAAGTTCATATTGTTTTGAATAATTCATGTGGCATAGAGGAGAAGAGAGAATCTCTTAAAGTAATTTTATTAATATGTTTGATTTTTTTATTGGTTTTTTTCTAGGATACATTTTACTTTGGTTTCATGGGTTTCACTAGTTATGGGGTCACTAATAGGATTCATTCAGAATTAATATTTTGATGTAGGTGGATTTGCATTGTATCCAAGCGTTTAAGGACCAAACCATCAAAGTTGATCAAAGGGTGTATTGTCAAAATTTTGTTGAGAGATTTTAATGCATACGTATATTAGTGGTTCACATTATTTCTCAATGACATGGCATCACTGTTGTGACTTAGATTCACACTGACCACACTTAGTGAGAGTGCATTTTTGTTGTGAAATCACACCTATTTTAACTATACTCATTGGCATCTGCTAACACTACAGTGGCTTGTTGTATTGTCGATTCTTTACAGTGTCTCATTACAAGGAGATTTGTGACATTATTATTAAAGACACACTTGATTCTTTGAAGAATCACATTCTTTCTGGTCTGCATTCTTTATACTATATCTTGCATTATGATGTAGCTCATCTAATTTCTTTATGTTGGTATGGTAATTGAAACATAAATATCAAAGATGACACAAGGTTAATATCTTTACAATAATGCTTAAATACCCTAATCTTCATAATCTCCATTGGTACACGAATCCTATGGTTTCTGTCATGAGAGAAGAGTGTTAACCTTCTGATACGAAAGCACCCTAATCTCAAGAGTATGAAGTATAATGTTTATGTGATATGAATAAGTTAGTGACCTTATTTTCTCGTGGTCCAAGAAGCCTTAAACATCTGCAACATAAATATAATTTTAGAAACTATGATTTGTAAGGAGTTTTAACATTGAAACAACCCAAGGTTTGATTTATTAACAAGGAATAATGGTAATCCCTTATGAGTCTACAGTTTGGAGGTAAAGACAAAATCTCAGAAAATTTGTAAGCATCATTGATCCCATTTGAAGCCTCTAATAATTGATAGAAATTATATTCCTAAACACACTAATTATTGATAACTAGGTCCGATTGTAGAACATAACATTTTATTTGGTGTCAAGTTTAAGAAGGTATATGTCCATCCTTAAAAGTAATGACTTCAACATTTTGTACCAATTGAACTAGTGGTTTCTCTTCTTTTATATACCTACAGATTATAGTACATATCTATTAATAATAGATGGAAATATTATTTTATATGTCTATGAAATCACGTAGAGAAGAGAATAGAATGAACTAAGAATAGTATGATACCTACAGTGGCTCTACAAAGCATGACAATGATATTTTGATATGATGCTGACAATGATTTAGTGATTCAATTATTAACAAGAAGCCTGAAAGTGATCTTAATGTTGATGTACCCCTATATCATAGTAACCCTTATATTGTAGTGACCATGATACAAATACTTATTTGACAAGATATTGATCCATTTGACAGTGACCTAATGTAATCTTGATGAAAGAATAGTAATATTTAATATGACAATGACCTAGTCTGAGAGAGACCTAGTATGATAGATTTTTTGTAATAGTATGGATGTATTTTTGAGAGTATTCATGATATGAAGACCTTTATATTCTCCCAGTGCTCTTGTGATGGAAAGAACCTAGTGACATTGACAATTACAAAGTCTAAGAATTCATGATGTTGAACAATAAATTGATAAAGTTAATTGAGGATAGAGTTTCATGTGCAATATGGGAAGAGTCAAAGTTGTTCATGAGAGTTTTTGTTAATGACCATCGGTTGAGATAGAGATTGAGAGAAAGCATATTGAGCACAAATTTAGTTGCAGATTGTTTGATACTATTTCTAACAAATTTTAAGCATAGGTGGATCTAGTGTGGAAATTGTGAAATGTGGTTCATCTGTTGATCATGGTGGCAGGCACTATGAAGCAGGAGAGTGGAGTTTCCTTCATATTTTATCCTAAGAACACTTTAGGGTAGTGAGGTGGTATTGGGACAGGTTGAAGACTACACATGGCATTTGAGCATCTGTTTAATTGCAATCTAATTGTATATGGTGAATAGGGTGTTGGAGAATCCTTCATTTTGGACCCTATAAACGAAGGTGTTGGAGTGTCCTCCTAGTTTTAGTTACTAAACAAGGAATTGGAGTGTCGTACGCGTTGGACCCCGTAAACTAGGGGGTAGGGGCCTCGTTCAGTTGGTGCCTAAAAGTTTATGTAAATTATTGATCACAAATATTAAGAAGGGTTTGGTGGTTTTGGTCTTGGAGGTGTTTTGACCTAAAAATATTTGTGCCTACTATATTTATAATTGTGAATTGTTGAAAGGTGTTGATGAATATTTATTTCTATCTAATGGGAATAACAATTAATGCTCAGTGAAGTTAAAAATATACTAATTGTTGAGAAATAATGATTCACCCCCCTCTTAGTATTTCCAACAAGAAGTCTTATCTACCTTACTAGTACAAAACCAAAAAAACCATTTCAATTTTATAGAAAAACATTGTAAAGGATATTGGTTGATGGAAAACAAAAGTTGAATTACTTAAATAGAACTCAAATTTTGGATTCAAGTATTCATAAGTGGATGAATTTAGCTTGATTGGATATTATCATTCATACACTCATAGGAACAAAACAAATGGAGTATGAACTTCATTTTATCTCATGAGTCTTACATCCATGGTTTTCTCTGTGACGTCAAGCAAATAGTTAGTTCTAATAGATTTCAAATTCGAGGAAAAATATGTAGCAACTACAAGGAAAATCAAAAGAGATTGCATGGCTCCAGAAAATACTTGAAGATTTATAAGAAAAATATGGGAATTCTACTCTTTTAATTGACAATACTTTTGTAATCAACTTGGTAAAGGATCCTACCTTATGTGATCAAAGTAAAACATATCAACACAAAGTATCATTCCATTTGATATCATGTAGAAAGAAAGGCTATGCATTTAAGATATTGTTATGAAATGAACAAATTATAGACATCTTCCCCAAAAAAAGAATGGAAAATAAACATTTGAAAAAGTTAAAATGACGTGTGGTCTCACAAACACCCCTTCCATATAGTAAGAAAGAATATTGGAAAAAATCATTTAAGATTTTTATATTTTAAAATAAAATTATAAATATATAATAAAAAATGGAGACTATGTATTGAGATTTAACATAGAAAAAACATTATATTAACTAAATCAACAAAACTTACATACAAATATTCCCTTCATTAAATTCTCATAACAATTAAAATCATAAATAACAATTAAAATAAATACGTAAAAGAATATAACTAAAAGTAAATATATATTTCACTTCTTTCTAAAATAATGAAAAAATAAAATCTAAATACATGTCACACTACATTGTTCTATTCATCTTTGAAGCAGCACTGGATTTAACATAAAAATTTATGTAAATTATCATCATCTATAAAATTTATTTCGTTCCTAAATTTCTTCGATGCAATGAATAATTATATAAAAGATATTTATTATTAATTTATTAAAAAGTTGAAGAGATTACCAATTGCAGTATCCCAAGATAAAAGTACAGAAATAGAATTTTGTAATTTTATTCGTTTAGATAAAGTAATAACTCATCGTATGATATTGTTCAAAAAACAGAATAGAAGTGATGACGTTTAAGTAGTATCTAAAATCACAAAATCACAACATTATATATTTCACAGCTTTATTTATTGAAGCGGTCTCCAGTCAGTGGTCCAACTACATCGTCGCTAATAATTGGAATAGTGATTCCACTGGAGTTGCAAGATGCATGAACCCGCTCGTGCAGGAGCCGAGGGTCCCAGGAAGAAAGAAAGTTCGAAAGTTCAGCGGGGTTCGAGAAAAATTAAAGGAAAAAGGAAGGGATGATCCGTGCAGCCGCCGGGAACTGTATCACAGGACCACCGAACAGCAGTACTTAATTTTCAAACATAGAACATGATTGTGTTTATATAATTTTGATAACGATTAAATGTTGTATAATTTATGTGAGGTTTAATTAGTATAAAATTGTTGGTTCAAATCATATAGAAAAGGATTTAGTTTTAAAAAATTAATAATAATATTTAATTTTAAAATATATTATTGTTTTAATGTTAAATTTTATGTTAAATATTGGATAATTGCATATTCATCTAACTTAAAGATTGTGATAAATTTCAATATAAATAAAAAAGATGTCATAAGTATGGTCATTTTGCAAAAAATACTCTAAATTAGTTACATCTCATAAATAAGCTAAAAAAATATTAGTTGTAGTAATAATAAAAAGAAAAAAATATCAATCCCATCAACAAGCTACTCAAGGTAGCAAGCATTAAATTGGGAAAAAACTAAGGAATTAGTAATTTCTAGACCCTCTAAAGGCTAGCCATAAGCGTAATAATGAAAAAGGAAGAACAAGTCAACAAAGACAATGATCTTGTAACTTAGCATACAATTGAAGGGATATACTATACAGACTCCATAAATTTAAGAAAACAAGGAAGATCAATTATCTCCCAAGGAGGACACCTAATAATCCTAGTAAGTAATGACGTTAATATCTTGGAATTGTTGGGGATTGGGTAGCATTGGCAAAGTAACGCTAGTTTGGAATTTAATCAAACATTAAAAAAAAAAAACCACAAATCATAATCAATAGGGTGAACACATAGGGAAGAATGGTTTAAAACAAGTACCAAACTCTTGTGGACTATATGGAGGTCTATGTGTCACTAGAATTCAACTCTCTTTAGTCTTTCTTAGGTTAGGTCAACAACCCGCTAGTTGGTAGTCTTGCCAACCCACATTCCTTCGAAAAAAGATTGTAACCTCATAAACGTGTAAATTCATACACTTTACTAGGAGATAGTGTTCTGTTGGAACACTCTTTGTCCCTTTAGTACAAGAAACATTATTGTTGGAGGCTTCAACCATATTGTTGGTCTCAAAGCGAAAAAAAAAGTTTTGTAATTTGGTTTGTGATACTTTTAATGAGTGCATGGAAGATTTTCTCTCCCGTTGTGATATAATATATACTTATACAAATAGAAGAATATGAGTGTTGCAGGAAATGCCGCCCCCAACTCTCGAGCCCAATCAACGTCCTCTACGGAAATGCGACTGATTCGCCCTTTGAAACACAACTCCGAAAACTCGAAATGCGGATCAGGTTGTGCGAGACAGTTCCTGGCCTATGGGAACCATGCGTCCTATCCTTTTTTCCATACATGGAGTCCACTTTTAAGAGGGTTGATTAGCTTGTGGATTCGTCACAGATTGAGGCTGTTTCTGGGCGGATCCCAACCGCTTCTGTGGAACCGTTGGTCAGTTCCGACATGTGGCCCACTTAAACATTTTTTTTTTTTTTACTTAAGTTGGGTTGGGGGTTGGATTAGTGTTGGGTTAGGGATGGAATGAAAAGGATTAAATTCTTTTTCACCTCTCATTTTCTCACTCTTATGTTTCTGGAGATCTTGGAGAAGAGAGGAGAGGAGAGCTTGGAGAATAGATAGTTGAGGAGAGCTTGGAGAAGTGAAGGAGGAGCTAGTGGCATGGAAGGAGGAGGAGCTTGGAGGTGTAAAAAAGGGCTTCCATCTACAAGAGCTAAGGATGTGAGTGCAAACCCCAAACTCCCTAAGTTTTTCATCATTGTCTTTTGTATTTTCTCTCCTCCCTCTCCTACTTTTCCCATTCTTTCTCCTTGCTCATTTATTTGCAAGTCATCCACCAGCTACATTTATATTCCAATATGGTGTTTTTTTGTCTTATATGTATCATTACACTTTTTTTTTTCATGATGGCAAGGGGGAGTAGGAATAGAAGTTAAGAAGAAGAAGAAGATAATAGTATTCCACATATGATTAACCCAACCTATGATGAGGAGGAAGGATTTGAAGAGGAAGGGGATGAAGCTGATGAGAACATTGAAACACTAGAGGGAAAAGATGCATTGACACCCTTGTGGAACTATGTGACCAAACTTGAATGGGGAAAGGTAGTGGAAGTTACAAGTTTTTGCGGCCTCATGGTCGTCATGGAGGAAAACCACATAGTGGTTCATATAATCGTGTGAGGGGGCATCTTTGTGGGGTCATCGATAGTAATGAGAAAAAGGGTACCGTGGGGATATAAATTTTCCCAAAGGTTTTAGTTGAACAAAGAATACAATACATCCAAATAGAGGAAGTTACACAACAAAAAAACAAGAAGTAAAAAACTCAATCTAAATCAAGTGCAACTTGTAGATTTGATAGCTCATCTCCTCATGGTACTTCTGCAAGCTCTCGAGGTAAAAGAACAATATGGGATCTCCTTAATGTTGCTAGGAGGGATGATGTGGATGCCGAAAGATATTTTTATTTCTTTTTTCTTGCGGTGTACCATTCAATTTTCTTTTCTCTTGCTATTGGCATGAAATGGTAACGACCATCAATGAAGCCCCAAAACAATACAAGTCCCCTAACTATGAGAAATTTAGAATAGTGTTATTAGAAAGAGAAAAAGAAATGGTTCAGAGAGCTTTGACACATTTTACAAATGATTGGGTGGATTGTGGGGTATCCATTATCTCACATAGGTGGATAAATGTTAGAAACCAACATTTGATATATGTTCTTGGTGTTTCTCCTAGTGTTGCAGTATTTTTTGCATGTCATGACTCCTCCATCAGTGTAACTTCCAAAAACATTGTAGATCTCCTATTGCAATCAATCAAAGATGTTGGTTATATTAATGTGGTTCAAGTGATCATAGATAATGCAGCAAATGGTAAGGTAGCAAGAAAAGTTATTGAGTGTACCCATCCACACATCTTTTGGTATGGGTGCCTGGTTCAAACATTGAACCTTTTGATGCATGATATTGTGAAGCAAAAATAATGTTGGTGGATCAATGAGCTTTACAAGAGAGGTAAGCAACTAATCAAGATTATCATAGGGAATAAGAGGGTAAACTACTTCTATGGCACTTACTCCAAGTTGCAGTTGCTTAAACTTGCAAAAACAATATTTGCAAGTTATTACCTCACTTTAAGGCAGTGAGTGAAGGTGAGGCAAGCTTTAACTAATATGGTGACCTCTAAATAACGGGAGGAAATTAACACTGATAGAGATGGCGCTAATGTAGCTAAGGACACTATGCTTGACATGCTCTTTTGGTAACAGGTTAAATATGTTTTTCAATTCACCAAACTAGTTTGTTACATGATCAAGTTTGCAAATTCAGATCAACCAATAATTGGGGAGGTGCATGAGAAAATGGATAGCATGTTGGGGCAGATTAAAGTCACTGTTGAGCCTAGAGAAATCACATTTTACAATTATATTTGTGTAGAGGTGGAAAAATGATCGGATATACTAAATGTTACATTGCATGCATTAGCATATGTTTTGATACCTAAATTCTATGTTTCATCATGGCTTTCAACACCAGCACATGTAGGGGGGAGTAGGAGAAAACCATGCCTAGATCAAGAGGTTCTAGAAAAATATATGATTGCATTGGATAAATTAGTCTCAGATAAGGAGGAGGCCTCCATGGTACAAAAATAATTGAGAAACTATACTCTTACCACTGGTCCATTTGGGAGCATGCATGCAATTAGAGATCGAGACACTTTTTCTTCTCTTGAGTGGTGGAACATGCATGGAGGTTCTACTCCACTTCTATAGACTTTGGCACCATGGGTGCTATCACAGGTGGTAAACACTTCTTCTGTATAGAGGTGTTGGAGCTCTTATTCTTTGAACCACAATGTTAAAAGGAATAGGTGGAGTTTAGACTCAGTAGAGAGCTTGGTTTATGTTCATTACAACTTGTGATTGTTGTCCCATTACCGTGATGATGCAAATACTAATAAAGACCTTAAGGCTTGGGACAAGAATCCAGAGGAACCCAATTTCGAGGAGGGAGTGTTGCGATTAGAGAAATTATAGGATTCTCTTATCGATGATGATGATGGTTGAGTTGAGATGCCACCCCCATCTCGTCCATTGGTTCCCATGTTCCATGGTTCAACACCAACAGCAGGGGCTTCGTCTTCATCAGTTTCAATGCCACAACTTCCACAACCACGATCTTCTTCATTACCACCATGTGGAGGCCCACGGCCACACACTTTTCATCGTAGAAGGAGGAGATATTAGTAGATATATTCACAATTTACTACCTTTGTCATAGATTAGACGTGTAGGCTTATTGTGAATTTGAACTTTTTTGTGTTGGTGGTGGCCAAGTGGCCTATTTTCTAAACAATATTATTTGAACTTTGGACATGATTAACGTTGAAAATTTCTCACTTTCTAGATAATATGCTTTATGTTTTATGTTTTATACTATGATTAATTTTATTTTTTTAATTTATAATATGCTTACAGATTTGATGTATGTTTGTAATTGCTAGAATATAGATGGTTGATGCTCGAATAATTAATAAATTGATATACAATGGAATCATGGATGCCATATCTATCTTTATTTATATAAACATATCCATATTTTCATGTCTACTTTGGATGTTTTTTTGGAATATATATATAATCTCTCCCTAGTGAGGAGAGATTAAATTCATATCACACGTACAAAGTAGCAACATTACAACAATTTCCTAATCTCGACATTGTAGAAGGATCTCTATGTATTGTGGAAGAAAACGCAATTATTTTTTACTACAAATGTTTTCATACAAATAAGTTTTAGTTACATTGAATAATTTAATTAGTCCGCACGTTTTAACTAAGAGAGTTACCAAGCTGGTGAGAATACTAGTGAGTTCTTGTTTCTTTATTTTCGTTTTGAAAAATGGTGCTAATTGCAACACCTTTTTTCCCCAAGGAAGTAATACATTTTCATTTTGTTTATTTATAAATTATCAACATTTTTTAAAGGTTGGTTTCTTAATTTTTCTTTCCTTGCATACTTGGTTTCTCTGGGAGATTTTTAAATTTTCTATTTTTTATTTTATTTATGAGGTTGAAACTATTAATGTATTGACATCATGGTCTAGTAACATTTAAAATAGTAACATTTAAAATTGAAAAACATTAAATTTATTAGAAATCTAAAAATCGTGTTTTTTCACTTTTTTAGTATTATTAAATACATTTTTTTATAATAATGGTAGATTTCTAGTTAATACAAATTTAAGTTGGTTTAACTTTCCTTTCTAAGTAAGTTATCTCCTACTATGAGTTAATACCCGAGAAGTCAAATATACCTTAATTACCAGACAAAAATGAAAATAAAAATAATAATACTAGAATTTTAATTCAATTTTATTTTTACAGAGTAAAAATGTTTACAAAACATTGCATTATATTATATTAAAACATTTCTACGATAAATGGAGAGTCCCCTCTCGATGCAATCTATATATATATATCAATTTTTTTTAGTTTTTTTTGGGGAGAAACTAAGGAACACTCTTATAAATGAACTTAAATAAAAAGGAGAAATAAAAGGAACTTATTTAAAAGATTTATTTTTGGAAATTAAAAAAAAAAATTAAAATTTCCTAAATCTAAAACAAAAAACAAATTTAAAGAAATACATTATTTTAAAAAACTTAGGAAATAAGAGAAGCTTAATAATATTAAAAATTAAAAATTTATTTAAAAAGATAAAAAATAAAAATAAATGTTAAAAAGTATTAAATAAATAACCATAAAAAAAAAAAAAAAAACAGAAATTAAAAGGCAAAAAAAATAATATTTATGTAGCAAACATCCTAAAATAAAATGCACAAAAAGTGGTCATAAATCTAGCCTTTCCTCTAAGCCCATCTCTCTTACCCTAATTCCTTAATATGGCCCACTCAAGTTGCATCCACTACCGTGCAAAACAATGATTTTTCTCCTCTACATGGCAACCCATGTTGCTAGCGTAAGCACAATGAGGGGAGGAGAGTCCTCTCCCTTACACTAATTCCCTAATAATGCCCACTCAAGTAGCATTGATTATGTTGTAGAGTAGTGGATCTGCTCCTCTACATTCTTCCAGAGTGTAACTATTTCCAGTCATCATAATTTGTACCATTATTTATTTTATGTAAAAAGCAAAAGAAAAGAAAAGAAAATATTATCAATTTTGTAGACAAGCATGTTCTTCATGCTTCTATGGTTTTTAGTCAAAGTCCTATTTAAACTTGATGTAAATGAAAAAGAAAAAAGAAATTTGAAATATGAAATTTTGGGTTAGAGACCGCTATAGGTGTCAAGTTGGCCTACATGCCAAGTTGTCTCTGCCCCAATGGACATGTCTATTTGCACCCACTTTTGAAACAAACCAAAAATATAAGAATTACAAATGTAGACTATTTAATTTTTTATGTATGTTTGACCTATGTTTGACAATAAGGTTGAGTTTGGCATATGTTTTCTTGTATTGATGTACCTTCGAGTCCTGCATATGTTGAGAGTGTCTGTGTAATTTTGTTTATAAGCAAGCCCTTATTAGATAACAGGGTGGTATTCTAACCAGATGCAAAATAGAGACCTAAATGTAAGATAACGTTGGTAAACTTTGTACTGAAAGAACAAAAGAGGGGGTCAAAATGGGATGAAACCATATATGGATGGCTTGAGGATTGTAACATTCATGTAGTTAAGTATTTCTTGTGTCTATTTCAAGTAGTCTTACAATAGACGAAGGGAATTTGAATTATTTTTTTTAGCATGTTGTGGACATAACCTTTCAGAAATATTGTAGACTTTTATGGGACTTCTAGTCTTATATTTTGTAATAGAAGGGTATAGTGTTAAATGATGATCACAAATAAAGGGGTGACATTATATCCTCTTTTTACTTTTGATTGGACAAAAGTTACATTTTCTTTATGCTCAGGGATGAACTGTACTTGAATCCTATGAACTTAGATGCATTTGTGGACATTATAAGACTGCATTTCTATCCTTTCAAAGTAAATATGTGGATGATATTGGGGGGAAATGTGACTATTCAAAAAATTTAGATTAGAGTTGGGGACATTGTGGCTATTATCCTTGTAGGGCCTTTGTAGTACTTCAAGGATTCATTTGGAGGGCTTCGTAGACCAAAACCTAGTCTGACTAAGAGTGTTAGTCTTGAAGTGTATTTTGTTTGGTATAAAGGATTATGGGTTCTATTATTCAGGGGGTTTAGGTGTAAGGTATTTATCAATTTAGGAGTCAGGGGTTAAGGGTGAAAGATAAAGGATTAGGGATTAGGGCGTTTAGCGGCTACGGGGTTGAGGGCGAGGGGGTTGAGGTATAATGGGTTAAGGGGTTTATGGTTAATGGCTTAGTGGTTAAGGGAACTAGGGGTTAATATTTAATCATGAAGGGAATAAGGGTTAGGGTATTTAGGGGTTAAGGGCTTAAGGGTTATGCGATTTATGTTTTAGTATGTTAAGGAGTTAGGGTTAAGGATAAAGCTATTTAGGGTTTATAGGTTAGTCATTAATGGTTAGGGTTTAAAGAATAAGGGGTTAGAGCTTAGGGGGTTGACGTATTCTAGGTTAGGGGTTAAGGTTTAAATTATCAAGTGGTTAATAGGTTATGAGTTACAAGTATAGGGTTAAGGGAATATTTCTTGTAGGTTAATGAGACAGGGAATTTAGAAACTATGGGTTAAGGGCTTATGGGTGCTGATAGTAGGGCCTCTAATAACCTTATCACAACTATTGGGGGTTAGCCTATAAATTTCTCTCATTTCCTTCCATCTAGGCCACCTACCCATATTGTATTACATCTTAAACCCCCTTCTCATTCTGTAATGATAAGATTATAGATCTTATTAATACACTCTTGGACCTCCCACTTCTACCCGTCCATGCTACCATTATGTTGCCTTTCCCTATTCAATACATCAAAATATCTCCCTCCCCCAAATGTCTTGAGAATTAAATAGTTGGAGCTGGTAATTTAACAATCGCCTCTAAAAGTTCAATTCTCATGACCTTTTCTTATTGGGGGCATTGAGGAGGGGGGGATGCTTTTCAAAACAACCTCGAAAAGTTACATTTTGAAGACTTTTAAGGGGTTTTATTTGTGGTCCTTTAAACACCACATCTGACAGTTCAATTCTCATGACTTTTGTGGGGAATGTCCTAAACTTCCTCCAAAAGTTACATTGTTGTGACCTTTAAAGGGATTTTTCAAACAACACCCCTTAAAAGTCATGACCATGTAACTTTTGGAGATGGTTTTGGATAACTCCCCCCCAAAAGTCATGAGAATTGATATTTTCAAAGTGGTTGTTAAATGACCAGCTCCAAATGTTCAATTCTCATGACTTTTGGGGCCGAGGGGGTAAAACATTGCCTCCAAAAATATAATTCTCATGAATTTTGGGGGGCTTGTCAAAACAATAGCATGAAATATATATTTAGGAGTAGTGATTTAAAACACCCCACCAAAATTCATGAGAAAACCCTTTTAGAGGCGAATGTTAAAAACCCCTTTTATGCCCAAAAGTTCAATTGTGATGAATTTTAGGGGGAGGTTTCAAAATACTACGATGAAAGATAGATTTAGGGATAGTATTTTAAAAATCACCCCCAAAAGTCATGACAAAAAACTTCTAGAGGAGGTTACTAGAAAACCTGTCTCCACCAAAAAGTTCAAATTTTCATGTCTTTCGAGGGGTGGAGGGGGTTTCAAAAACCACTCATAAATGCCTAAAAACAATTTAGAGGAAATTATGTTCATACCACCCCTAAAGGCCTTTATTGTAGTGGTGTGAATTAGGGTAGTCTCTATTGATGAAAAGGGTGTTGATCAAGTTGGAGAAGGAAGCTAAGCAACCAACTTGGAGGAAGATTCTTTTGAAGACTATGTGCAAATATAAAGGTAAGTGTTGTAAAGTTGTAATTGATATTGCTAGCATAGAAATTTAAACTCCCACTAAAATGTTAGAAAAGATAGCTCTGAAAAGGAAAACACAACCTAATCCTTACAAGCTATCATGATTTAAAAAATGCCATCAATTTCTAGTTAATAAATAATGTAAAGTAGAAATTCAAATCAATATATAGAAAGATGAAATTATATCTGATGAGATGCCAATGTATTTTCACTAGTTTTTCTGGTAACGACATGGGTATATGATAAGAAAGTTATTCATGATGGGAGAATAAATATAGATTCTCTTGGAAAATATGGTTGGAAACGTACCTTGATGCAATTATTCAATGGAAAAACCAAGAATGAAGCTTTTTTTAGTGTATTACTAATTAGTGGGAAAGAGCTGCAACAAGAGTTTAAGAAAAAGGAGGCACATTTTGCCTCGATTGGGAAGCCTCATGTAATCCTTACAAGAACAAATATAGATGTTTTACTTGAATGAATTAGAAGTATGTTGTATGAGCTTCTTGATATTATTATTGATTACCAAAAAATTTTCCTCCTACTAGAAGTGTTATCCATCACATAGACTTAATCTCAAGATGAAGTCTTCCAAACAAAGCAACATATAATATGGCTCCATAGGAAAATGAGGAATTTAAGGGATGTGTTCCATAGCTATTTGACAGAATGTTTGAGTCCGTGTGCTATACCAATAATTCTCGGTCTAAATAAGTATGGTGGATGGAGGTTCTGCATTGATTCAATGGTCGTTAACATGATCACAATCAGGTATATATTTCCACTTCCTTTTATTAATCACTTAATTGGTATTTTGAGTGGTGCTAAATAATTTTCTAAAATTTATTTGAAATTTGGATACCATTAGATCAGAATTAGAGAAGGGGATGAATGGAAGACGATCTTCAAAAAAAATCATGCACTATATTAATGGTTAGTCATAGATTTTGGTCTCACTAATGCCCCTAGTACCTTTTTTAATCTAATGAGTGATGCTTTGAAGGAATTCAATTAAAAAAAAAAAAAAAAAAAAAAAAAAAAAAAACGTGTATCTACATGATATTTTGGTGTCCAATCAGAAAATTAAAGAACACTTAAGGCATATTATTTTAGTTGTGAGCGCCCTATAGTAGGAGAAATTATTCATAAATCTACAGAAATGTAGTTTCAAGAGGAAATAGTTTTTATATTTAGGATTTGTAATTTCTGAGAAAGACCTTAAGATGTGTTAGGAAGATGTGAGGGAAAATCTTAATTCGCCCATTCTGAGGAATATTTTTGAGGTAAGAATCTTCCTTGGTCTTGCAAGATTTTACAATGATTTTTTAATAAATTTAGTAGGATTTGTGTTCCCATTATATAAACTATTAAGTAAACGACCTTTAGATGGATTGTGGCAATAGATGGGAATTTTAAATTTCGAAAGAAAAATATCACTGATAACTAGTTTTAGCCGTATGAGATTTGAATAATTCTTTTTAGGTTAAAATAGATGCAAGTGGAGCTACCACTGAAGCTATTTTAAGTGAAGAAGGAAATCCAATTACTTACTTTAGTGAAAGGTTGAATGAAGAAAAGGAAAAGTATTCTTCTTATGTCATAATTTTATGCTATTGTTCAAGATTTCAAAAAGTGGATGCATTACCCTCTTCCAAAATAATATATTTTAATTATTGATAACTAGGCTCTATAGTTAATAAGTAACTACTGAAAGGGGAATCAGAGACATGCCAAATGGGTGGAATTTCTATAGAACGTTAATTTTGTATTAAACATACTAGTGGCACATCAAAATGAGTAGGTAATGCTTTAAGTAGAATTAACTTAGTTCTATATAGGTTTTAAATTATTGTCTTCAGATTTGATGAACTCAATATTAACATAGACTTCAAATAATCATATGCAACTCGTGAAAACTCGGTGACCATGAATATAACTCAATGGTCAAGTTATATGATTTGGTAAGGTTTTTTATTCAAGGATAGTAAGATTTTCATAACGAGATGTTGCATGAGGGACAACATAATGAAGGAAAAACATGATTGATGCTTAGTATGACAATTGGAGCAAATAAAAAACTTATTTTATTAAATTCTTTTCATTTTTTATGGTTATGAAATCTTATGTAAGAAGGTTTATGGAAGTATGAAGAGTGTGTCAGGAGGAAGAAGGAAGAAGCCAAAACATAGGATTATACCAAACACTACCAATCCCTAGGAGGACTTAAGATTCTATTAACATGGATTGTTTCTTAGGATTACCTCAAACATAGAGAGTAAATGATTCTATTTATGTTGTTGTGGATAGGTTTTCTAATCTGGAACATATTTTTTTTATGCAAGAACTACTTAAGCCACAAATGTTGCAAATCTAAAGAAATTGTAATATTGCATGGGTTTCCAAGAAACATTGTATTATATAGGGATATGGGATTTGTAGGCCCATTTTGGAAAACCTTATCGAAGAAACTAGCCATTCATTTAAACATGAGTTCAAATTATCATATACACATACATGGATAGACAAAGGTTGGAAATAGAAGTTTAGGAAACATTTTTAGGAGCCTGGTGAGTGAACATCTTAAATATTGGGATTAGATACTTCCTCAAGTTGAGGATGCCTAAATCACCTAGTAGAAGTACATGGATAATTCCATTCTATATATTGTATGGAATGAACCCTGTTAGGGTCGATCTAGTCAGCCCTCCGTCAGAGATCAAAACTCTTTGTGCATTTCAATTTTAGGTGTCCCGCTCCATTCACACAACTGCATTTCGCTAGGGACATGCCATGATCTGACGGAGAAAGTCATGCTAATCATTTTCCCTTGTGTTTGGCTCCTGCTGGCTCAGGTCTTTGTCCATAATCACTGAAGTTCATGACAGTCAAGGTCTGGTCCTATTACAGGACAAAGTCATTTTTATGTTTGGGTCTAGGAATTCATCAATTTGGTCTTTGAAACATGTCCGGAACAAGCCATGCAGGCCAGAGGGAGGCCCTTATACAACTATGGTTCAGAGAGCTTCATCATCACCTAGAGAGACATCGACTCTTCTTCAAAACTCTGTTTTGAAGAAAAGTCAAACAAGGTCAATTATGACAAAATTTTCCAAAAAATCACCAGTTGACTTTTCAAATGCAGTTATGATTTACATGGCCAAATGCTCTGTCATACAATCCCTATAAAGAAGTGCCGAAAATTTCATCATTTGAGCCAAAATTTCAAAGGGAAAGTGAAAATCAGTGTGTTTGAAGGTCAATGAAAAAGTGCAAAACTCAACATTAGAAAAGGGGGTTTTCAAAGAGGCAAAAATCAAACCCATCTCCTCCAAAGCTATAAATACATGTCTTGACCGAAATCAAAAGCATTGTGCTCTTTCAAGACTTGGAGAAAGCATTTCAAAGGTGTGAGGGTGAGATTGGAGAGTTTGAGTGATTGGAGGCAGGTTTTGGGAGCATGCGACGCATATAACCAGGGGTGCGGCACACTCACCTGGCGTGACGCACACGCAGCCAGCCCACCGTTGAAGTATTCCACAGGCATGACGTATACAAGGCGCGCCGCGCACTAGGAATTACGCACGGCGCACACAGTCCAGTGGCCAAGAAACGATGCCAAACCACTTCAAACTTCGGGGAAGGCTATCAAATTGAGAGGTAAGCCTTATGCCATCGCCTGCTCATAAATTTTTGTCAAGGATATGGTGTTCGTGAAGAGGTTGAAGGTCACCCAAAATACATGATGTCAACCATGTGAAACTTACCAAGAAAACGATGGATGGGTTTGCAAATTTGTGTTGATACTGCCAAGGTTTCACTCCATTCACTTATTCCCCTCACCTATCATTTTTCCCCATCCTTCCTTGTCATTTTTCCTAAACCCCTGCCCTAAGTCACTACTAAACCCTCTCCCTATTCCCCCACTATTTGGTTAACCCAAAGTCACTACGAAATCAGCTCATTGTGCAAGCCAAGCTATGGAAGAGGGTGCATGGTCAAAGGGTTAAAGAGTCAAAACAATTAGGAAGAAATTTGGGTGTTTTCATAGTGCGCGGCGCACACAACAAAGAGAGCGGTGCACTCATGGTGCACGGCGCACACAGGGCCCGCCCACTATGTAAACATAACACTGGCGTGGCGCATACCCGGCGCGCAGCGCACTGGGCAGAGCACGCAACGCATAGAAATACCAGGCCCAGAAACTATCCCAACTGCCTAAAAACTTGTGGATGCTCACCAATTTTGCAGGGTAGGCCACCAACATCCATCCTTGCACCAAAATTGAAAGGGATATCATGATTCTAGGGGTAGGAATCAAATTTAAATTTTTTTTGTAAAGCAAACAAAAGGGAAACAAAGAAATCATTAAACCTAGGGTTTATGCTACAGTGACAAAGCTGCCAATATATTTCAAACCCTACCCCATCAACCCTATACCCAAACTACTCCCAAATCCATGATAAATCTCTCCCTTTAAACCCCTATCCCTATTTCATCATTCCCCTCCTAATACTCCCTGTTTGATTGTCCCCTTTGTGGCAGATTTTCAGGACAACTACCAGCTTCATTGGAATTCAAGGGCTAGATAAAATTCAGGGTACAAACAGCAGTAATGGCATTAGAAGTTTCATCAGAGTATGAGGACGAGACCCACAATGACACAGCTTTGGGAGAAAGGGCCCAAAGGAGACATCATTGGAGTGGCAGACATCTTAGAGACGAGCCAAACACCCTCACCGAGTTGCAGGCATGCCCTCTTGCTATGTCTTGCTTCCAGCACCTAGCATGTTTCGAATTTTGTCAGAGGGTGGAAAATGTCAGAGCTCATCATGAGTTGGCCAGACTTTTTGCACTTCACCTACATGGAGGACAGTCTATCTTAGCTGGGGTCACTTTCACATTGACACCCGAGACCATATCAATGGCAACAGGCATACCCAACATTGGAGAGTAGTGGCATAAGAAGAAAAAGGTGGAGAGGCATCATTATGAGCCTTACATCAAAGATAGTTGTTTGAGCCACCTCACGAGAGTTTTTCCATTCAGATTTTTGAAAGATGAGTATGCCCTGCTCATGAAATTGATCATGAAGTACTTCAGTTGCGAGGGGAGGTTTTCCCGCCTTTATGCCTATCACATCAAGTTGCTCATGCACTTTACCGGGGTGCGGATGATGAACCTCCCATTCTTCATCTGCGGGAGCATAGAGAGGATGAGAAATTTCATGCAGCATAAGACCCCTCGACAGCAGCTCAATAGTGTGTATCACTTTTCCCTTATCTGAATTTTGGTAGACCATCAGTTGGGATTGCAGGGTATTACCTCGGAGGACTTCATCTCCTGTGACTTCTTCAGTGCTCCACATGTGGTTTCAGAGGTAGAGCATGAGGTGGGGGGCCCATCTCATCAGTATGAGTGACATGAGACTGCCACTATGCCAGTATATATCACCTATCAGAAAGGCAGTAGACCCTTATTTGCAGCAGCAAAGCGAGTGTTATCTCCACCTAGGGTGGAAGGTGCCTCACTTCCGACATCGACATCACAGGAGTAGGGCAGAGGTAAGGAGCCAGTGCATGATGAGGGGCCTTCAGGTGAGCCATCAGGTGAACGAGAGACAGAATTCGTTCTCCTCCAGGATGATGAGATAGATGCAGAACCAACAAATGCAGAGCTTATAAAGATCATCTGGGAGCAGCAATCAGAGACTGAAGACTTGTCCATTGATTTAGAAAGGGCCAAGTGGAACATGAACTACCTGGAGCGGAGAAGCAAATAGCTTGAGGACTAACAGACGATCATGGAGCTGCAGAACATCCGTGAGCATCGCCAAGCTGCTCAAAGAATAAGGGTTGCGCTCACATCTTTGGAGCAAGCAATCAATGAGGACTAGGAGGCCAACCTTGAGAGGGTCAACATGCATTTGGAGAGGCTGTTGGACAAAGCTGACTGAGACCTTGCTCTATTGAGACACATGGATTTTCGTTACAGGGTGTGAAACATGAGTGCACAGGCCCGGATAAGGAACTTGAAAGCAAAATTGAGGAAAGCAACAAGAAGGGAAAAATGGGTGAAAGAGCAAGATAGGCTTCAAATCTTGGCTGAGGCTTCCTTGGCATAGCATGGCACTTCATAGGGAACATCCAACCCAAATTTCAAAACATTTGGGGAAATTTTGGTCACTTGGCAAATGAGAAATAGCTCCAATTGAGAAATGGCTTGTAGATTTGGATTCAGCAGTGAAAATTACGACTACTGGTGTTTGGGCAAGAGATTTGGGAAAAATATGGGTCTTCTAAAGGTCAAAAGACACCAAAAAATGGCCTCTCTGCCACTTTTTTGAGACACAGAAAGTAGTCTTGGGAGAATGAAGTTTTGGAGGGGAAAATGAGCACCAAATTTGAAAATTTCAGTTGAGTTAGGAAGTAGACAGGACAAGCTTTCCAGCAAGTCCACTTGGGCACATTTTGGACACCTGCAAGTGCCCCAAAATAGGTCCCAAAGTAGCGTGATGCACAGAAAAAATGGCGTGGCATACAGAGGGAAAAATTGCCAATTTGCTTCTGTTTCGCGAAATTTTGGGTTGCGACTTCTCCAAGTGGGCCTAGTCATCTACACTTCGGTTTTTTGGCACCAAAGGTGCCATTTAAAGAGTTTTTTCTCCAGATGGGCTTCTATCCAAGTGGTGAAGGAAGGCAAACAATCACCCAAAGACAAATGTCATGTTTGCAACGCTGCACCTGTAGCTGATGGTTGGCTCTCCATCTCCATTTCGCAATGATTCCAGTAACTCCCCAACCCTTGGGCATTCTATCTCTTCCTCACACATTCTATATATTGTATGCAAGTTATTTGCAAAGGGTTGGCTGGCTTGTAACTTTAGGGAGATTGTGGGAAAGAAACTCTGTTTCTTCACTATGTATTTTTGACAGAGAATTAATGAAAGGCAGTGGCTCTGTTTCATGAGATTCTTGTGGTTGTGAGTGTAGAAAATGTATTTCTTATGTGTTCATATGTATTTAGTTATGTTTCATAATTCATTTCATGCTCATTTCCAGTGAAATTTTCTGAGTGAGATTAGGTAGAATCCAATTTTTATTACTCTGCCTATGGGAAAATTTCATGTTTCACTATTATGCTTCTGTTGAAAAGGATTCATGTCACTATGCCCTTTTCACTTTCTTCAGCAATCTATTCATGCCGTGGTACCTCAAACTAAATTGTTACATTTTCTGCCTACCTTGCCTCACGGAATAATCTGTGCCTTCATATTCAATTCTCTGTTCTTTGCTGAGCACCGGTCCCATAACATCCCAGAAGCTCAGTCATTTCATAAAATTGTTTCCAGAATCCCTATTCACTTACTACCCTAAGGTAAACATTGTATTGTAAGTCATCTCAAACCGTTTTTGATCATTTATTCATTGAGCATGACTCGGAGAGAGCCCTCTCCTGCTCTGGTAGGGCTAGCTACTAGACTGAGCGTGGTTTGTGGTTACCCTAATTTTTGCCTTCCTTCAACCTAAGGTAGATTTAGGTGCTAACATAGTGGCGACTCCACTGGGGAGAAGTTCAAAATCAAATCCCCTTGTTTCATAATAATTCTAGGCTTCTGGATGATGAGCTTAGGATTAGAAAGGTTGAGTAAGTTGGTTGTGTCCCGTAATTTCTCTCAATAGCATGCTGGCTTCGAGACGATATACCAAAGAAAATCCAGACCCGGACCCTCCTCATATTTATGAAAACCCCAATTTGATCCCAAGACTCCTTCGTTAAGAAAGCACCATAACTCCCGTGTTCAAATCCCATTCATGTCCCGACATTTTTGAGTATCTTGAAGAGCTTGAGTTTGAAGAATGATTTGAAATATCTTTGTTTGAGTCTAAATCTGAAAGGGCTTTTGATTATACCGTCCCCAATCCGCAATTTATTGCAGACCTTGAAACAGAAAGAGCTAATAGATTAATTGATAATTACATTGCAACACAGCTCCAAACTCCAATTGCAAGCCCCTTGCAAACTGTGTACACTCCTCCAACACCTCCAAGGCCAAATCCACCGAGAATGATGGTTGCCCGTTTCGCACCCCTTGTTCTACCCCAAGTCCTAGATGACATGCCAAATGATTATCAAAGTAAAATCCCATTTTTTGATGGCACTCCTAACAGCATTACTTCTTAGCAACATGTAGACAAAATGGCAGACTTCTATGAACTTCATGATATTGATGCGAAGAACGTGGCAATGAGGCTCTTTGTACAAACATTTGCAGGTGATGTGAGGAAATGGTTCAGAGGTTTGATGGCTGCAAGTATCACTACCCTAGCTAAACTACAAAGACAATTTTTGAACTGGTGGGAAGTGAAAAAGAATCCCCTTCAAATTCTGGCCGAATATGAACAAATCAAACGGAATGCTGGTGAGTCAGTCCAAGATTATTGCATTAGATTTAATGCAGTCTACAACAAAATTCCAGACCATCTAAAGCCACCTGTGGGACTAGCGATGATGAAGTTTCTAGATGGTTTTGATGCTGACATGGCGTACCAATTAAGAGAGAGAGAACCGGCTACAATGGAAGACATGCAGAAAATTGCGGTCAGCGTTGAGGCAAATCTACTGTCCAAAAGAGCTAGAGCGAAAGCAGAGAAGAAAACCACTGTGAAAGAAGAATCTTCTTCAATGGATCAGCTTCTCAAAAAGGTAGAGCAGATTCTTGAAAGGGTAAAACTTGACAAGCCAGAGCCACAAGTTAGGAATCCTAACGTTCATGGCCAACAACAGCCACAATATAGAATAAGACAAAGAGATCAGTGAACTCAAGAGCAGATAGCACAACAGCCGGTACAAACACCTTTGCAGCAGAATTTTGTGCATGGACTGGAGTCAAATGAGGACGGGAATGTAATAGGTGAAGAAAACCATCTCTTTACTCCAGATGAGCTACCTACTTACATCACCGAAGAAGAAGAATGTGCAGTGAATTCAGCTCCACACCAAGATACTAATTTTATTCTAGCTAGCGACTCCATGTTGGAAGAAGAATCAGAAGAATATCAAAGGGGGTATATGAATGATTTGTCTGCACAAAAGCAGCGATATTCTCTTAGAAACAGAGATGTACCGGCCAAACCAATTCAGAAAAAGGAGGGTCAAACAACAAAGAATGATCCATCAGCTACACAAAGAAAGGGAAAGGAGGCGGTTGTTTCGGAGAGTAGCAAATCAAAATTAGCAGAACAATCACAGCAACCAACCACATCAAAAGAAAAGGAAAGGAAAGAGATCCTAGTCAAAGAGGTAGAAAAAAAACTCCTGCTTTTAGCCTAGAGAACGAGATTTCTAAGTGAAAGGTATCCATCCCCTTGACTGAAATAATGAAGAACATTAGTTATAGAGGACAGATTTCTAAAATGTTGAATCTGGACCCAATGTCTGACATGGTAAATGTAGAAGATGATCAGCCTGAAATGACTTTTGGACCAGCAGCGAATGGTGAGTCTCCTGATAGTGATGTGCCACCCTTCTATATCAGTTTATGATTGCATGATTTTGTGTTACACAATGCCATGTTCGATTCCGGAGCTTCTCACAATCTCATGCCCAAGGCTATCATGGATAAGCTTGGTCTAGACATCACCCGGCAATATCATGGCCTCTATTCATTCAATTCCAGTAGAGTAAGGTGTATAGGACTCATCAAAGACTTAGTTGTGAGTTTGGATTAGCTTCTTATGAAAAATGTATTGATGGATGTGGTGGTAGCAGATATTCCTCCAAGGTTTGACATGGTTCTTTACAGGTCTTGGGTAGCGAAATTGAAAGGGACACTACAGCTGGATTTCTCCTATGCAACAATCCCGGTGTTTGGACAAATGAGGAAGGTATATCGGGAACAAAAAATGAAATATATGATCACAAGCAAGGAGAAACCTATAAATCATCCCATTAATTATGTACATACAAATTTAGAGTCTTTTGTTTTGTTTTCAGATAGTTTAAATGAGATAGATAGTCATATAGTAGAAGCAGATGACATATCGGAAATAACAAAAAATTTCAGAGAAATTTTGAAAAAAGAAAGACAAGAAAAGCAGGAAAATGTTGGGCAATCAGCTGAAAGTACTGGAAAGCAAGTAGACAAGGCATGACAAACAGATTTCTAGCACTTACAAGAGGAGGAAGAAGGCCTGTGGACCATGGATTTTGATGGATCAGTAGGGAATGATGGCACTGGTATTGGAATTTGGGTACGCAGTCCTTTCTCCGCCCCAAACAAAGTGCCTAGCAGTGTGAGAGTTTGCTCTTACAAGCTGGCCTTTGAATGTTCAAATAATGAAGCTGAGCATGAAGCTCTGATTGCTGGCCTGAAGATTATTAGAAAGCTGAATGCAAAGAGGATTTCGGTATATGGCGACTCTGAGTTAGTAATAAAATAGGTCAGAGGTGAGTATGAAGCAAAACATCCTAGGATGCGGGCCTATCGTAATGCAGTTTTAGACATCTTGACGCTATTTTCAGAATACACCTTGACATGTGTGCCACGTATACAAAATAGTATTGCTGATGCTCTTGCCAAGGCAGTGGGCAGGTTGAGGATCCCCATGAACTCTAGCAATAAATTTGAAATCCATGCTAAGCACCGTCCAACCATTCCAGACAATCAGCGATATTGGCAAGTGTTTCAAGATGATGAGGAGATTAAGGATTTTCTGCTTAACAAAGGCAAGTTCAAAGAAACCTCGATTGATGTGGAAAACGATGAGGGCAAAGGGAATGGTACAGATGAAGTGCAGATCAATCAAATGGACGTATTACAGCTGAAGAATAACATCATTCCTAAAGGCTTGATACCTCTAGAGGAACTTTTTGATCAGGATGATGTAGCCCACAAGCCAACATTGCAGCTAATAGAGAAAGGTGTAGAAGAAGTCAACATCGGTACAACAACCAATCCAAAGTTTGTGAAATTGTCCAAAGCATTACCACCAAAGATCAAGGACAAATACATCAGTTTGATGGTTTCATTTGTAGATGTGTTTGCTTGGGATTATTCTGATTTAAAGACCTATGATACAAATGTTATTCAGCACACAATACCCATCAAGCCCAACCAAAAACCATTTAGACAAAAGCTGAGAAGGATAAATCCAAAGTTGCTACCATCTATCGAAAAGGGGGTAAATAGGTTGTACAAGTCAGGTATCATTCTGCCTATCATATTTTCAGATTGGATATCTAACTTAGTGCCTGTACGCAAGAAGACCGGTGAGATCCGCCTGTGCATTGATTTCAGAAATCTAAATAAGGTCTCATTGAAGGACAACTATCAACTGCCCAAGATGGACCATATACTTCAGCGAGTAGTGGGGGCATCTCGTATGTCACTGCTTGATGGTTATTCCGGATATAACCAAATTTCCATCCATGAAGATGATAGAGACAAGACAGCATTCACCACTCCATGGGGAACCTTTCACTACGCCAAAATTCCCTTCGGTTTAAAGAATGCAGGTGCCACATTTCAACGAGTAATGGACTTGGCTTTTGCAAACGAGAAGGATGTGTTTTTGGTGGTGTACTTGGATGATTTGACGGTATTTTCCAAATCTGATGAAGAGCACATGCATCACTTAAAAATTGTCTTTTAAAAGTGCGGGAAATATGGTTTATCATTGAATCCTAAGAAGAGCTTGTTCGCCATGGAGGAAGGAAAATTACTTGGGCACATCATTTCAAAGGATGGCATTCGTATAGACCCAACATGTGTGCAAGCAATTCAGCAAATCGATCTGCCTAGGAACAAAAAGGAGATACAATCATTCAATGGTAAGATGAATTTTCTGCATCGCTTTGTGCCTAATCTTGCAGAACACTTAAGAGAAATTACCAACATGCTTAAGAAGGACAGCTAGGTGAAATGGACCGATGAGGCTGTAAAATCTTTCAACTTGGTCAAATTGGCCCTTTCTTTAGCTCTAGTTCTAGTCAGCCCAGACTACACTCAGGATTTCATATTGTTTTCATTTGCTTCTTAGCACACTATGGCAGTGGTATTATTACAGAAGAGAGATGATCATGAAAGACCCATTGCATTCTTCAGCAGGGCTATAAGGGATGCAGCTTTAAAGTACAACATCATTGAGAAGCAAGCCCTGGCATTGGTGAAGGCACTGAAGGATTTCCGGGTGTATATCCTACATTCTCACATTCTGGCCTATGTTCCTAATACTGCTGTAAAAGATGTTTTAGTGTGGACCGATCTAGAAGGGAGAAGAGGAAAATGGATCGCAGCCTTGCTAGAATATGATGTGGAGATGAAACCTACAAAGCCGGTCAAAGGACAGGGGTTGGCGAAGCTAATGGCCGAGTCAAATTTGTAGGCATTGGACATAAATCTGATCGCTGCCATGTCCGATGAGAATGAGGAAGGAACGTCAATTCAGGTATCCGAAATGTTTGCTTTGTCCCCATGGTATTCAGATATAATATATGCGCTGAAAAATCTATCACCACCGCCCGGCATGACTAAAAACAAAGCGAGAACACTCAAATTGAACGCTGCCAAGTTTTATATTTTGAATTCTGCACTGTGTTGGAAAGATCCTAGTGGCATTTTGTTAAATTGTTTGGTGGAAGAGGAGGCAAATAAAGTCATGGAGGATTTCCACGGAGGAGAGTGTGGAGGTCATCATTTTTGGAAGTCAACAGCGAACAAAATTTTGAGAGCAGGGTACTACTGGCCTATTTTGTTTGCTGATGTGCATAAGATGGTCAAGCGCTATCATAAATGTCTGATTTTCGAAGGAAAACAGAAATTATAGCCTTTTCCACTTAAGCCTATTGAGGTGAGCGCTCCCTTCCAGCAGTGGGGGTTGGATTTCATTGGGGAAATTCATCCCACCTCTTCCGGACAGCATAGATGGATCCTTACAGCGACAGACTATTTCACAAAATGGATTGAGGCAGCCCCTACCAGACAGGCCATAGACACGGTAATCATCTCATTTCTCGAAAATAACATCCTGTCTCGCTTTGGTTGTCCAAACAAATTAATCACTGATAACGCAGTAACTTTCAAATCGAAAAGGATGGTAGAATTTTGTCATAAATATCACATAATTTTGGGTCATTCAACTTCCTATCATCCGCAGGGCAATGGATTGGCGAAATCTTCGAATAAATCTTTGGTCAACATCATCAAGAAGCTGCTGGAAATAAATAAGAAGAGCTGGAACAAGAGGTTGATCCATGCGCTTTGGGCAGATCAGATCAGTCAGAAAAAGTCTATTGGTATGTCACCATTTGAGCTTGTTTATGGAGTTGACACAGTATTCCCCACCTCTCTTGCTACCCCGGTGGTCAGAATTCTTCAGGAGGTCGGCAGTGAAGAAGATCCCATGCAGAGAAGGCTAAATCAAATGATCCACTTGCAGTAAACAGGAGAAGAAGTTTTCAAAAACACATCCAAGTTGCAGGAGAAGATAAAGAAAATCTATGATAGAAAAGCAAAAGCAGATAAATTTTAGTTGGATGATGTGGTGTTGAAGCGGGATGTAAGGAATTAAGAGAAAGGCAAGCACGAAAAGTTTGAAAATCTATGGAAAGGTCCTTTCAAAATTGCAGCATATAGGGGTCAGAATGCCTTTCTTCTGAAGGAAATGAACGGGGAAGATTTTCCTGGAGGGCCGATCAATGGTCGGCTACTCAAGCGGTATCACTACTAATCTATTAACGCTGCTTCCACTGTCATTGTAAATACCATTTTTATTTCAGTTTGGTTTCAGTCTGTAAAGTTAGTTTTTGAGTTATTTCAATGTTAAGTAGAGACAATTTCTTGGTTCTTTCAGTTTCATAAATAAGTTAGAGTCATGTGCTGTTTATCGAAATGATGACTCCATATCCCAATGGAAAAAAGGCACTGTCTAGCTCCTCCAGAGATCTGCTATTCTTGGCACCTCCAAGGAGCTACCATCCCCCATTGGAGCCAATGTTAGGGTTGGTCTAGTCAGCCCTTCGTCAGAGATCAAAACTCTTTGTGCATTTCAATTTTAGGTGTCCCGCTCCATTCACTCAGCTGCATTTCACTAGGGACATGCCATGATCTGATGGAGAAAGTCATGCTAATCATTTTCCCTCGTGTCTAGCTCCTCCTGGCTCAGGTCTTTGTCCATAATCACTGAAGTTCATGACAGTCAAGGTCTGGCCCTATTACAGGACAAAGTCATTTTTATGTTTGGGTCTAGGAATTCATCAATTTGGTCTTTGAAACATGTCCAGAACAGGCCATGCAGGCCAGAGGGAGGCCCTTATACAACTATGGTTCAGAGAGCTTCATCATCACCTAGAGAGACATCGACTCTTCTTCAAAACTCTATTTTGAAGAGGAGTCAAACAAGGTCAATTATGACAAAATTTTCCAAAAAATCACCAGTTGACTTTTCAGATGTAGTTATGATTTACATGGCCAAATGCTCTGTCATACAGTCCCTGCAAAGAGGTGCTAAAAATTTCATCATTTGAGCCAAAATGCCAAAGGGAAAGTGAAAATCAATGTGTTTGAAGGTCAATGAAAAAGTGCAAAACTCAACATTAGAAAAGGGGGTTTACAAAGAGGTAAAAATCAAACCCATCTCCTCCAAAGCTATAAATACATGTCTTGACCCAAATCAAAAGCATTGTGCTCTTGCAAGACTTGGAGAAAGCATTTCAAAGGTGTGATGGTGAGATTGGTGAGTTTGAGTGATTGGAGGCAGGTTTTGGGAGCGCGCGACACATATAACCAGGGGCGCGGCGCACTCACCGAGCGCGAAGCACATGCATCCAGCCTGCCGTTGAAGTATTGCACAGGCGTGGCGCATACAAGGCGCGTGGCGCACATAGTCCAATGGCCAAGAAACGGTGCCAAACCACTTCAAACTTCGGGGAAGGCTATCAAATTGAGAGGTAAGCCTTATGCCATCGCCTGCTCATCAAGTTTTGTCAAGGATATGGTGTTTGTGAAGAGGTTTAAGGTCACCCAAAATACATGATGTCAACCATGTGAAACTTACCAAGAAAACGATGGATGGGTTTGCAAATTTGTGTTGATATTGCCAAGGTTTCACTCCATTCACTTATTCCCCTCACCTATCATTTTTCCCCATCCTTCCTTGTCATTTTTCCTAAACCGCTGCCCTAAGTCACTACCAAACCCTCTCCCTATTCCCCCACTATTTGGTTAACCCAAAGTCACCACGAAATCATCTCATTGTGCAAGCCAAGCTGTGGAAGCGGGTGCATGGTCAAAGGGTTAAAGAGTCAAAACAATTAGGAAGAAATTCGGGTTTTTTCATAGTGCGCGGCGTACACACCAAAGAGCGCGTTCACTCATGGTGCATGGTGCACACAGGGCCCACCCACTGTGTAAACATAACACTGGTGTGGCGCATACCTGGCGCGCAGCGCACATAAATACAAGGCCCAGAAACTATCCCATCTACCTAAAAACTTGTGGATGCTCACCAATTTTGTAGGGTAGGCCGCCAACATCCATCCTTGCTCCAAAATTGAAAGGGATAGCATGATTGTAGGGGTAGGAATCAAATGCAAAATTTTTTTGTAAAGCAAACAAAAGGGAAACAAAGAAATCATTGAGCCTAGGGTTTATGCTACAGTGACAAAGCTGCCAATATATTTCAAACCCTACCCCATCAACCCTATACCCAAACTACTCCCAAATCCATGATAAATCTCTCCCTTTAAACCCCTATCCCTATTTCATCATTCCCCTCCTAATACTCCCTGTTTTATTGTCCCCTTGGTGGCAGATTTTCAGGACAACTACCAGCTTCATTGGAATTCAAGGGCTACATAAAATTCAGGGTACAAACAGCAGTAATGGCATCAGAAGTCTCATTAGAGTATGAGGACGAGACCCACAGTGACATAGCTTCGGGAGAAAGGGCCGAAAGGAGACATCACCGAAGTGGCAGACATCTTAGAGACTAGCCAAACACCCTCACCGAGTTGCAGGCATGCCCTCTTGCGATGTCTTGCTTCTAGCACTTAGCATGTTTCGAGTTTTGTCAGAGGGTGGCAAATGTGAGAGTTCATCATGAGTTGGCCCGACTTTTTGCACTTCACCTACATGGAGGACAGTCTATCTTGGCTGGGGTCACTTTCACATTAATACCCGAGACCATATCAGTGGCAACAGGCATACCGAACATTGGAGAGTAGTGGCATAAGAAGAAAAAGGTGGAGAGGCATCATCATGAGCCTTACATCAAAGACAGCTGTTTGAGCCACCTCACGAGAGTTTTTCCATTCAAATTTTTGAAAGATGAGTATGCCCCGCTCATGAAATTGATCATGAAGTACTTCAGTTGTGAGGGGAGGTTTTCCCGCCTTTATGCCTATCACATCAGGTTGCTCATGCACTTTACCGGGGTGCGGATGATGAACCTCCCTTTCTTCATCTGCGGGAACATAGAGAGGATGAGAAATTTCATGCAGCATAAGACCCCTCGACAGCAGCTCAACAGTGTGTATCACTTTGCCCTTATCTGGATTTTGGTAGAGCATCAGTTGGGATTGCAGGGTATTTCTTGGGAGGAATTCATCTCTCGTGACTTCTTCAGTGCTCCACGGGTGGTTTCAGAGGTAGAGCATGAGGTGGGGGGCGCATCTTATCAGTATGAGCAACATGAGACTGCCACTATGCCAGTATATATCACCTATCAGAAAGGCAGTAGACCTTTATTTACAGCAGCAAAGCAAGTGTTATCTCCACCCAGGGTGGAAGGGGCCTCGCTTCCAACATCAGCATCACAGGAGCAGGGTAGAGGTAAGGAGCCAGTGCATGATGAGGGGCCTTGAGGTGAGCCATCAGGTGAACGAGAGACAGAATTTTTTCTCCTCCAGGATGATGAGACAGATGCAGAACCAACAAATGCAGAGCTTATAGAGATCATCCGGGAGCAGCAATCAGAGATTGAAGACTTTTCCATTGATTTAGAAAGGGCCAAGTGGAACATGAACTACCTGGAGTGGAGAAACAAACAGCTTGACGACCAACAGACAATCATGGAGCTGCAGAACATCTGTGAGCATCGCCAAGCTGCTCAAAGAAGAAGGGTTGCACTCACATCTTTGGAGCAAGCAATCAATGAGGACTGGGAGGCAAACCTTGAGAGGGTCAACATGCATTTGGAGAGGCTACTGGACCTTGCTCTATTGAGACACATGGATTTCTGTTACAGGGTGTGAAACATGAGTGCACAGGCCCGGATAAGAAACTTGAAAGCAAAATTGAGGAAAGCAACAAGAAGGGAAAAATGGGTGAAAGAGCAAGATAGTCTTCGAATCTTGGCTGAGGCTTCCTTGGCACAGCATAGCACTTCATAGGGAACATCTAGCCCAAATTTCAAAAAATTTGGGGAAATTTTGGTCACTTGGCAAATTTTTGGGTAAAAAACAAGGATTTTCTGCCTCAGTGGCGCGGCGCTAAAATTCTAGGGATCCAATTGAGAAATGGCTCACAGATTTGAATTCAGCAGGGAAAATTACGACTACTAGTGTCTGGGCAAGAGATTTGGGCAAAATATGGGTCTCCTAAAGGTCAAAAAACACCCAAAAATGGCCTCTCTGCCAGTTTTTTGAGACACAGAAAGCAGTCTTGGGAGAATGAAGATTTGGAGGGGCACATGAGCGCCAAATTTGAAAATTCCAATTGGGTTAGGAAGTAGATAGGATAGGCTTTCTAGCAAGCCCACTTGGGCCCATTTTGGACACCTGAAAGTGCCCCAAAACAGGTCCCAAAGTAGCGCGATGCATAGAAAAAATGGCGCGGGGCACAGAGGAAAAAATTGCCAATTTGCTTCCGTTTCGCGAATTTTCGGGTCGCGACTTCTCCAAGTGGGCCTAGTCATCTACACCTCAGTTTTTTGGCATGAAAGGTGGAATTTAAATATTTTTTTCTCCAGATGGGCTTCTATCCAAGTTGCGAAGGAAGGCAAACAGTCACCCAAAGCCAAATGTCATGTTTGCAACGCTGCACCTGTAGCTGATGGTTGGCTCTCCATCTCCATTTCGCAATGATTCGAGTAACTCCCCAACCCTTGGGTGTTCTATCTCTTCCTAACACATTCTATATATTGTATGCAAGTTATTTGCAAAGGGTTGGCTGGCTTGTAACTTCTGGTAGACTATGGGAAAGAAACTCTTTTTCTTCAGTGTGTATTTTTGATAGAGAATTAGTGAAAGGCAGCGGCTCTATTTCATGAGATTCTTGTGGTTGTGAGTGTAGCAAATGTATTTCTTATGTGTTCATATGTATTTAGTTATGTTTCATAATTCATTTCATGCTCATTTCCAGTGAAATTTTCTAGGTGAGATTAGGTAGAATCCAATTTTTATTGCTCTGCCTGTGGGAACATTTCATGTTTCAGTGTTATTCTTCTGTTGAAAAGGATTCATGTCACTATTCCCTTTTCACTTTCTTCAGCAATCTATTCATGCTGTGATACCTCAAACTAAATTGTTACATTTTTTGCCTACCTTGCCTCACAGAATAATCTGTGCCTTCATATTCAATTCATTGTTCTTTGCTGAGCGCCGGTCCCATAACATCCAAGAAGCTCGGTCATTTCATAAAATTGTTAGAATCCCTATTCACTTAGTAGCCTAAGGTAAACATTGTATTGTAAGTCATGTCAGGTTTTTTTCGATCATTTATTCACTGAGTGTGACTCGGAGAGAGCCATCTCCTGCTCTGGTAGGGCTACCTACCAGACTGAGCGTGGTTTGTGGTTACCCTAATTTTTGCCTTCCTTCAGCCTAAGGCAGATTTAGGTGCTAACAAACCCCAAGAGAGTATATGAACTAACAAATTTGGGAAAGTAGGAGATAAGAAGTGCATATGGTGAAGATTTTGAAATGAGCATGAAAGACTTACAAGAAAGAGTCAAGCAATAATTGCAGGATAGAAACAATAAGTACAAACAAAGAGAAGACATTAAAAGTAAACAACTAGACTCTAAAATTTGTGAACTAGTAAGGCGTACTTGAGAATGGAGAGGTTTCTTGTAGGGATATCCAAAAATTTTAAGCTTAAGAAAATTGATCCATGTAAAATGTTGAGAAAATTATCTTCCAATGTTATGAATTGTAATTTCCTAAGGACGTTACAGTATCATGAATTTTCAATGTATTCAACTATAACCCTTCAATGAATCATACAATATTATGGAAGATGGACCTAGAAGTGATGAATATTATACTAGTAAGTGGAATAAATAAATACCCTAAGAAACTCAAAATGAAACTGAAGCAAAATTGGTTCAAAAAGTAGTCAAGAAACCAGAGGTAAAGAGTATCTTCATATTGTGATAAATTGAAACAAAAAATAGTAGAGGATTCTACTTAGATGATAATATCATATATTATCAAATATGGAAAAAAATTTAGAAGGTAATGAACAATTCCTTTCTTCCCCAGGAGTCTATTGTAGGAGCATCTAAGAGCCATGATTATCCTTGACCTCGTGGGTCAAATCTTGGCATTATGGTGTGCATGGTTCCAACTATTTGATATTTGAATTGGTTCATGATGGAAACTCACTGATGTTGACATTGATGTCAACCCTATGTAGCCTAGTTGATGTGTGGATTCCTTCCTTGTAGCATGGTTGCACCTAGTTGATTTGACATTGAGTTGGTTATGTTGACATTGATGTCAACCCTTTATGTCAGTATTTGATGATGTATCTTGTGTTGGCATTATGAGACAAGTGTTGTCCTTGACGGAAAATCACACAGATGATAGATCATAGTGCAGCAGGTCAGTAGCAAAGAATTGATGATCAGACTACAAAGTATGAAGAAGAAGAGTATATATGCAGGCTCAGAGTATATACGTAGGTTCACTATATACCAAGTAGGGTATACACATAGGTTATACGTAGGTTCACTATGTACCAAGTTGCGTATATACGCAGGTTCACTATATACCAAGTAGGGTATACACGCAGGCTATACACGCAAGTTCATATATACAAAGGAGCGTATACACGCGAGATTTCTAATCAAAAGTCGCGTATGCGTATGCACGCACTTTCATGCACAGAAAAGCGCGTACATGTGGGAAAGCTTATTTTTGGGTCCGCGGTATTTAGACCTACGGTTTTGGTCCTTGGTATTGTGTCCAAAGTGTTGAACCCAAGTATTGGGTCCCTAGTATTGGTTCTCAATGGTTTTGGACCATGGTATTGAGTAAGGCCTAAGACTATAAAAGGAGAGGAAGATCATTACGCAAATCCATTCAGAAAGTCTTGAATATCTGATGAAGCATGAGATCCAATATGCAGGTTATGGGTTGATGATGCATTGCTTGATCTGAGCTAAGGAGGAAACTCATCGGTTGATGGAGAACAAGATCTAAGGATAGATCGGGACCAAAAGGTTTGAAATGAACTATCTCTATATGGTTGATTATGTTATTCTAGATCTGCATAATGACAAATGTAATGTTCTGAACTGAGTATATTTTAAGTTTGAAATAGCTGCAAGTCATGATTGAATATTTATAGATCTGTACGCGGGTTGGCTTTGGTGAAAGCGCGTATGTACGCGGGTTTGATTCATCGTAGTAGTGTACACATTATGAAGTATGATGTTTGAAGTTGCAGTTGGGTCTAATTGTTATTGCAGATTTTTGTTGTCTACTCTGTGTTCTGGTGACTGTGTTGTTGACAGGGTTTCAGTGTTTCAGTGATTCAGAAATTGATGATGCTAGTATTGATTGTTTTGTGCTTCAATGATATTGATGGGTCCAGTATAAAAATTGGATGAAACGTGGCCTTCAGATTATAGCGTTGTGCTTCAGGAGTATCCAGTCTGAAAATGTATGAAATATGGTCCCTGGAGGATGAAAGGAGATTGTAGGCCGGCGCCTATGTACTAGTACATTAGCTAGTACAAAAGCAAAGGGGGTGGTAGCTCCCTTCCAGTAGCAGCTAGAGAACAAGTGAAGATTGGAGCATTCAGTAGGCAGGCACCTACGTACTAGTAAATGTATCAGCTAGTACAAGAGCTAAGGGGGTTGTAGCTCCCATCCAGGAGAGTCTCGAAAACGAGAGTGGGTTGTAGCCCTCTGCACGTAGAAGCCTGTGTACTGGTATAAGACTGCACCTGTACAAAACTATTGTAAAATGAAGTTTCTTATTAAACGAAGATAGAGATGACTTGCAGCAGGTGGCTTTCACCCACATTGGGTTTCCACATTATATCATGGTGTTCATGTGTGCTACTTGTGTGATGATCTATTCTGTTTTACTACACCTGCTTACTGTTCATATGGTTAATGAAGTTCTGATGCACTAACTAAAGATCAACATTTAATGGATTAACTGAATCATAAGTATTCTGGATATACGCTAGTTGCATTAGACACAGTTGCGTATACACGTGGGTTCCATTAACTGAAGTAGCATATATGTATCTAAGTATGGAAATGAAAAAGTTTTATTGATTTGATAATACTGATTCACCCCCCCCCCCCCCTCTCAATATTATTTCCAACATCTTAAGAGTAGTATGGTGCTCGTGGAGGTGTTTCCTTATGTTGTGTTGTGTTGGCTTGATGATGATATTTTAGGAGTATTACCATGGTATATGTATTCTTGGTATTCGTATCACCATGGTATTGGTATGTGTGTGTGGAGTATGTTGGCACATGATATTACCTTGGTGCAGATAGTCTTGGTATTGACATAACCATGGTATTTACTCATTGTATTGTTCTGGAGATTTCCATGGTACAATATTCCTTGGTATTGACATAGCCATGGTATCTTCCTATGGTATTGGCTTGAAGATTACCATGGCACAAGGGTCTGTGGTACTAGCATAACCATGGTATTTACCTCTGGTATTGACTTGGATATTACCATGGTACAGGTGTTGATGGAATTGGCATAACCATGCTATTTACCCGTGGTATTGACTTGGATATCACCATGGTATAGGTAATCGTGGGATTGACATAACCATGGTATTGACTTGGATATTACCATGCTACAAGTGTCCATGGTATTAGGATAACCATGGAATTTTCCTATGGTATTCACTTGGAGAATTTTCGACGATACTTTCACTTTTAATTATGTGAAAAACAAAATCATCCAATGATGTGAACACCTTTAGTGCACAAGTAGTTGTGATAGTGACTTCATTTTTTCAACTTTGTGTGCTTTTGATCCCAGTCCAAAAGTGCATTTCACCCTACATGTTTTCTATTCTAGTTTTTTGATTTGATTTATGGTTGGTTCAATGTGAGAGTGAGTTAGAGAAGGTTTCATAAAGGAAATATGCTTCAAACCTATTGGTGAGCAAGATTGCTTCACTATATGTGTTCTAATGGCAGTAGAATGAGTAGATCTATTTTCTAAAGTAGTGTATTCACTCAAAATTTTATATCGTAGATCAAAGAGAAGAGAATAGTAATAGAGATGTTGGTAGAGATTGAGAGCTTGGTATAACTCTATATTTGAGACTCTCACTTTCGTTTTGAAGGTGTTGCTAGTGCATTTGGAACATAGACATTGTGTCGTATGTTTCCAGTTGTATTATGCAATAATTATATTTTGTGATGAGGGTTTGATATTATGGTTGAGTATGCATTATGTTTTTGTTGATGGTTGCTTATGGTATTTTAGATTTGATGTATGCATTGTGGCCACTATTTTGCTAGAATTGAGAGCATATGATTATGGTGACTTTATTTATGTTGATTGTATCTTATTGTTGGAGATCATATTACAAAGATGAATAAAGTCAAGTAGAAAGTCTTGGGATATAGTATGAAAATAGATTAAATACGATCCACATAGAGGAGAGGAGCAATAACTTCATGGATGTAGAGCAGTGATTCCGAATTCTCAGCGAAAGGAACAATTTCTCAATCCAATGGTAGTTGGATAGTCCAATTGAAGTTGGGCAAGGATCGATTGATCATGGTAGCTTGTGTTGGGTGTGAAGTCTGATTATCTTCTTTATTCAGAGGCATTGCCACATTGGACCCCAGTTCATAATGTGGCGGCAATGCCTCTCGTAAAATGTACACTGCCAAGGGGGTCCAAGGGGGGCAACGATGATTATTTGGATCCCCCCCTAGTGAGGGATCAGGGACAACACCCCTGAAGCTAAAAATAGATGTAAAATTGTCTTTTAAAATGTTGTAGTTCCGTAGCCGATCTAGGCCTTTCATGAGGCAGAGATATAATGGTAGAAGTTATGTTTAATTTAAGGTTTTCTTCCCCAGAAGGAAACCCCTCACTATATATGGGTGAATTTTATTGCATCTATGTAGATCTGTATTCTGAGAGAGGAAGAGAGAGGAGATTGCGAGCGAAGAGGGAATTACAGTGGATCTTCTGTAGGTTTTATCTCTTCATTTTGTTGGATAATATGAAAGGAAGGATTGGCTTTTTCTCCATGGACATAGCCCAAATTGGGAGAATGATGTATATCTATGTCTCTCTTGTTTTATGCATGTTATGTGTTTATATTTTTGTAATATTTTATGTATTCCATTTCTCTATAATATATAACTTTATAACAACTGGTATCAGAGCTGAAGGTCTATTTGGTTGATAAACGCATAGGAGAGAAGGGTTCCTGGTTCAAGTGAGAGCAATGGTAGAAGATGGTAGGTTTAGGGTCGAAACACTTAACGACCAAAATTACCAACTGTGGAAGACGTAGATGGGAGATTATCTGTATCATAAAGATTTGTACCTACCATTGAGCAGAAAGACAAAGAAGCTAGCGAGTATGAAATATACAGAATGGGATATTCTTGACGGAAAGTTACTGGAACAATACGATTGTGCCTAGCAGCATTGGTAGCCTTTAATATTTCAATAGAAATGACAATGGATGGTTTAATATCGGCATTGACCAAATTATATGAGAAACCCTTGGCCTCAAATAAGGTATTTCTTATGAAGAGTTTATTTAATATGAAAATGTCAGAAGGTGGATCTATTGCTGATCATTTAACTGAATTTAATACAATTACCAGTCCATTAAGTTTTGTAAGGGTAACTTTTGATGATGTAGTTAAGGCTTTGTTATTTCTATGCTCATTGTCAGAAAGTTGGAATGGTTTAGTTATGGCCATTAGTAACTCTGTCTCTAGATCTAGTACTTTAAAGTTTGATGATGTTGTCGGTGAAATCCTTAGCGAGGAAATGCAACAAAAAAGCTCCGATGAGACATTAGGTAATGCTTTGATTGTAGGGACTAGGGGAAGAAAAATGGAGAGAGGAAAAAGAGCCCAGGATATCACAGTAAGTCAATGAAAGGTAGATCCAAGTCCAGATTAAGGATAACTTGCTACAAATGTAGGAAGAGAGGACACCTGAAGAAATATTGCAAGTCTTAGAAGGGACAAGGAGACATGCAACATGAAAACAATCATGAAGTGAACATGACAGGTGATGTGTTGCAAGATACTTTGATTCTTTCATTAGAAAATATTATTAATGCCTGGGTGGTAGATTCAGGGGCCTCATTCCATGCCACACCTGATAGGAAACACTTCATGATTATGTTCAACAAGATTTTGGATAGGTTCAATTGGGTGATGATAAACCCTGTAAAATCATTAGAATGGGTACAATTTTCATAAAACAACAGAATGGAAATCAATGGCTATTGAAGGAGGTAAGGCATGTTCTAGATTTGACGAAAAATCTAATTTCAACAGGGCAGTTGGGGGGTGAAGGCTGTGTGACTAGTTTTACAGATAAAACCTGGAAGGTCCCTAAAGGAGCCCTGGTAATAGTGAAAGGAGAAAAGGTTGGTACATTGTATTTATGCAATGGTATTTGTAATTTTGTTAATGCTTTAACCTCTACAAGATAAGATATGAAATTGTGGCATCATAGGCTTAGGCACATGAGTGAGAAGGAGATGCAGATTCTTCACTCAAGAAATTTGTTGCTAGGTTTGAAGCATGTTGATTTAAAAGCTAGTGAGAATTCCTTTTATGGAAAATGGAAGAGAGTCAGATTCCTCAGTGTTGGGAAATAAAAGAAGAGGAAAAAATTAGAGCTTGTGCATACAAATGTATGGGGACCTGCTCAAGTATCATCTCTTGGTGGCTCTAATTATTATGTTACTTTTATTGATGGTGCAACTAGAAAAACCTAGATTTATTGTATTCAGAATAAATTTGACATATTTCATACTCTCAAGAAATGGAAAGATTTGGTTGAAAATGAAACAGGTAAAAGGTTGAAGTGTCTCAGATCAGATAATGGAGGTGAATATTGCAGCAAAGAGTTTGATAGGTATTGTTCAGAGAATGGAATTCGTAGAGAGAACACAGTTCTAGGAACACCACAAGAAAGTAGTTTGTCGGAAAGGATGAATAGGACAATCATGGAGCGTGCAAGGTGCATGAGATTGCATGCAGGATTCCCTTTACAATTTTGGGTGGATGCTATAGATATTGTTGTTTATCTAATAAATAGATGGCCTTCAAGTTCCTTGGATGATGGTATTCTAGAGGAGGCATGGATAGGTAAAAAGGTAAACCACTCAATTTTAAAAACTTTTGGTTCTGAAGATTTTGTCCACATCAATAAAGAAAATAGAACAAGGCTTGAGGAAAAATCAAAGAAATGTACCTTTATTGGATATGGTGTTAATGATTTTGGTTATCGCTTTTATGATTATGAAAAGCACAAAATTATTAGGAGTAGAGATGTCATATTCAATGAAAAGGTTTTTTTTATAAGGACCGACTGAAGGAAAAGAAATAGGAAAAAGAAAACAAAGAATACACAGTGTTTGATGAGATCACAAAAAAGGTGAAGGTGCCTCAAAATTATAATGATCAATAGCCAGAACAACAATAAGCACCTCAAACACATGAAAATGGTGTTAGAAGATCTACCAATATAAGTAGACCCCCTGAACAATACTCTCCTCCACTATATTATGTATTGTTGACTGATTCCGGTGAACCAGAATGTTATGAAGATGTAGTGCAGGTATAATCTGTTAGAAAATTATATATTAAAGGTTAATGGAACACATAAAATATATTGCAGAAATATAAAAATAGAAAAGTCATAAAAAAAGAGAGACACAGATATACGTGGTTCACCGAATTTGGGCTACGCCCATGGAGAAAGAACCAGTCCTTCCTTTTATATTATCCAGAAAAATGAAGAGATACAACCTACAGCAGATCCTTTGTAATTTCCTCTTCACTCTCACATAATCTCCTCTCTCTTGCTCACTCAAAATACATATCTATGTACACACAATACAGTTCCCTCATATATACCGAGGAGTTGCCTTCTAGGGAAAAAAACATAAATTAAACATAACTTCTATCGTCAAATATCCACCTAATGAACAAGGTAGATCAACTACAAAATTACAACATTTTACAAGGAAAATTTACGTCTATTTTTAGCTTCAGGGGCGCTGCCACCGATCCCCTACTGGGGGGGGGGCTCTAAATAACCATCATCACCCTGCCCTGGATCCCCTTGGTGGCACATATTTTGAAGGCAGCATTGTCGCCACATTACGAATTGGGGACCAATGCGGCGATACCTCTGAATAAAGAAGATAATCAGGCTCCACACCTAACAATCTCCCACTTGGAGACTGATTATAAAAACTCCACCACTGCTTCATTTGTTGGACAATCACTTCACTTTGGACCTGGCTATTTCTCATCTTCATCATCATACTTGAAGACCAATTGAAACTGAGTAGAATCTCAGTTTCTCCCCCACTATAACTTTTGTTAAAATATCTGCAAGATTTTGGCTAGTGTGTATATTTTCCAGCTTCAACTATCCTTCTTCCAAAAATGCTTATATGCAATGGTACTAAAGCTGTATAGTTTTAGTCTTGGAATGAAATGCAGAGTTATTTGCAATATGTATGGCACTCTCGATGTCACTGTATAACCTTCCCAATTCCTGCCTCTTACCCAATTCATCCAGAAACCTTTTTGACCAAATCATTTCTTTACTAGCCTCTGTAGCAGCAACATACACTACTTCCATTGTTGAAAGTGCAGCAACACTTTGCAGTTTTGAAACCCAACTGGTAGTTGTTCCACCTACAGTAAACACATACCCCGTGGTTCTCCTCCTGTTATCTCTATCACCTGCCATATCTGCATCAACATATCCATGTAGAGCAATGTTTGAACCACCAAAGCATAGTTCTTGATTTGTGCTACCTCTAAAATACCTGAGAATCCACATCACCGCCATCCAATGTTCTCTTCCTCAATTGTTCATGTACCTGCTTACAACTCCCACTGCATGTGCTATATTAGGCCTTGTGTAGACCATTACATACATTAAGCTTCCAACTGCTAATGCATATGGAACTTTAGACATATCAGCCATTTCTTCCTGAGTCTTGGGACACACCTCCTTACTTAGTTTGAAATGGATAGCCAAATGTATACTAACTGGTTTTGCATTCTGCAAATTAAACATTTTCAACACATTTTCTATGTAGTCACTCTGAGACAATGTTAATTTTCGATTCTTCTCATCTCTAGTTATTCTCATACCAAGGATTTGCTTTGCATCACCCAAATCCTTCATTGCAAATGAGTTTTTGAATTTTCTTTTGAGAAAATTTATTTCTTGTATGTTAGAACCTACAACAAGAAAATCATGTACATAGAATAACAATATAAGATAGCTTCCATCATTTTTCCTTTTGAGATAAACACAATGATTAGAGTGACATTTAGTATAACCTTATTCAGACATAAACCTGTCAAATTTTAGATACCACTGCCTTGGAGCCCATTTTAAAACATACAAGATATTCTTCAATCTGCACACTATTTTCTCCTTCCCTTTTACCTCATATCCTTGTGGTTGCTACATATATATCTCTTCCTCCAAATCCCCATGGAGAAATGTTGTCCTTACATCTAACTGCTCAAGATGCAAATCTTCAGCTGCTACTAGACTTAAAATAGTTCTGATTGAAGTCATTTTAACAACAAGAGAACATATCTCATCAAAGTCTCTACCATTCTCCAGTGCAAAACCCTTCATCACAAGTCTAGCTTTATACCTTTTTCTACCTCCATCTTCTTCCTTCAACCTGTAGACCCATTTATTCTACACTTTTTTTTTACCTGCAGGTAACCTGACTGAGTCCCAAGTCTGGTTATGTGCTAAGGATTCCATCTCTTCTTTCATGGATTGCTCCCATTTCTTCCTAGTTTTTACTTGCACTACTTCTTCATAACATTTTGGTTCACCAGAATCAGTCAACAATACATAATATAGTGAAGGAGAGTATCCTTTAGGGGGTGTACTTATTCTAGTAGATCTTCTAACACCACATTTATGCGTTTGAGGTGCTTTTTGTTGTTGTGGTTGTTGTTGTTGTTCTGGTGTTAATCATTATGATTTTCAGGCACCTTCACTTTTTTTGTGATCTTATCAAGCACTATGTATTCTCTATTTTCTTTTCCCTGTTTCTTTTCCCGCAATGGATCCTTATAAAAAAAATCTTTTCATTTAATATGACATCTCTTCTCCTAATGATTTTGTGTTTCTCATAATGATAAAAGTGATAGCCAAAATCATTAATACCATATCTAATAAAGGTGCATTTCTTTGATTTTTCCTCAAGCTTTGTTCTATTTTCTTTATTAATGTGGAAAAAGACTTCACAACAAAAATTATTTAAAAATGGGTAGTTTACCTTTTTACCTATCCATGCCTCCTCTGGAATGCCACCATCTAAGGAACTTGAAGGCCTTTTATTGATTAGATAAACAATAGTATCTACAGCATTTGCCCAAAATTGTAAAGGTAATTTTGCCTGAAATCTCATGCACCTTGCATGCTCCATGATTGTCATGTTCATCCTTTTTGACACCATTTTCTTGTGGTGTTCCTGGAAGTGTATTCTCTCTACGAATTCCATTCTCTAAACAGTATCTATCAAACTCTTTGCTGCAATATTCACCTCCATTATCTAATCTAAGACACTTCAACCTTTTTCCTTTCTCATTTTCAACCAAAGCTTTCCATTTCTTGAAAGTATCAAATACATCATATTTATTTCGAATAAAATAAATCCAGGTTTTTTTGGTTTCACCATCAATAAAACTAACATAATAATGAGAGCCATCGAGTGATGATACCTGAGTAGGTCCCCATACATATGTATGCACAAGCTCTAATTTTTTGCTCTTCTTTTCTTTTGCCAACTCTAAGGAATCTGACTCTCTTTTGTTTTCCATAAACACATTTCTCACAGAATTTAAATCAACATGCTTCAAACTTGGAAACAAATTTCTTGAGTGAAGAATCTGCATCCCCTTCTCACTCATGTTCTCAAGCCTATGATGTCACAATGTTGTATCCTCTCCTATAGAGGTTAAAGCATTAACATAATTAGAAATACCATTGCATAAATACAATGTACCAACCTTTTGTCCTTTTGCTATTATGAGGGATCCTTTAGTGACCTTCTAGGTTTTATTTGTAAAATTAGTCACACAACCTTCACCTTCCAACTGTCCTATTGAAATCAGATTTTTCTTCATGTTAGGAACATGCCTTACCTCCTTCAATATCCATTGATTTCCATTCTTTTATTTTATGAAAACTGTACCCATTCCAATGGTTTATAGGGTTTACCATCACCCAATCGAACATCTGCAAAATCTCATTGAACATAATCATGAAAATGTTTCGTATCAGGTGTGGAATGGAATGAGGTCTCTAAAGCGACCACCTAAGCATCAATAATCTTTTCTAATGAAAGAATCAAAGAATCTTGCAACACATCACCTAGTCTCCTTCTTTTCCCTTTCGAGACTCGTAGTCTTTCTTCATGTATCCTTTCTTCCCGTATTTCCAGCACACTATCCCTAATTTGGACTTGGATCTATCTTTCCTTGACTTACTGTGATATCTTGGGCTCTTTCCTCTTTCCATTTTTCTTCCTTTAGTCTCTGCACTCGAAGAATTACCTGATGTCTCACCAAAGCTTTTTTGTTGCATTTCGTCACTAAGGATTGCATCGACAACATCATCAAACCTTAAAATACTAGATCTAGAAACAATGTTACTAATGGCCATAAATAAACCATTCCAACTTTTTGGAAATGAGCATAGAAACAACAAAGCCCTAACTTCATCATCAAAAGTTACCACTACAAAACTTAAATGACTGATAATTGTATTAAATTCATTTAAATGATCAACAATAGATCAACCTTCTGACATCTTCATATTAAATAAGCACTACATAAGAAATACCTTATTTGAGGCCAAGGGTTTTTCACATAGTTTGGTCAATGCTGACATTAAACCCTCTGTTGTTGTTTCCTTTGAAATATTAAATGCTACCGATGCTACTAGGCACGGCCATATTTTTCCAAGTGCCTTTCTATCGAGAATATCCCATTCCGTGTCTATCATACTCATCAGTTTCTTTGTCTTTCTACTGAATGGTAGGTACAGATCTTTCGGATACAGATAATCTTCCATCTTAATCTTCCATAGCTGGTGGTTTTGGCCGTTAAATTTTTCAACCCTAAACCTACCATATTCCGCCATTGCTCACACTTAAACCAAGAACCCTTCTCTCCTGCACATTTATCAGCAAAATAGACCTTCAGCTTTGATACCAGCTGTTAGAAAATTATATATTACAGAGCAATGGAACACATAAAATATATTGCAGAAATATAAACACATAACATGTATAAAACAAGAGAGAGACAAACATATGTCGTTCACCCAATTTGGGCTACGTCCATAGAGAAACAGCCAGTCCTTCCTTTTATATTATCCAGCAAAATGAAGAGATACAACATATAGAAGATCCACTATAATTCCCCCTTTTCTCTCAATCTCCTCTCTCTTCCTTGCTCAGAATACAAATCTACATAGACATAATATAATTCCCTCATATATAGTGAGGGGTTTCTTTCGAGGGAAAAAAACACTAAATTAAACATAACTTTTACCATCAGATCTTCACCTAATGAATGGTCAATATCAACTATGAAATTAGAACATTTTACAAGGCAATTTTACATATATTTTAAGGTTCGGGGGCACTGCCTCTGATCCCCTGTGAGGGGGGGCTCCAAATAATCATCGTCGTGGCCCCCTGGAGGTAAAATAGCATTGCAGAATAAATGGGTTTTCATGTTGAAGTAAGAATATGGATGTAGAAAAAAGTATAAATCTAGACTTGTGGTGAAGGCGTTTGCACAGAAAAAAGGTATAGACTTTGATGAGATATTTTCTCCTATTGTTAAAATGGCTTCAATCAGAACTATTTTAAGTCTAGTAGCAACTGAATATTTTCATCTTGAGCAGTTAGATGTGAAGACAACCTTTCTCCATGGGGATTTGGAGGAAGAGATATATATGCAGCAGCCACAAGGATATGCGGTGAAAGGGATGGAGAAACTAATGTGCAGGTTGAAGAAGAGCTTGTATGGCTTAAAACAGGTTCCAAGGTAGTGGTATCTAAAATTTGACAGGTTTATGTCTGAACAAGGTTATATTGGATGTCATTCTAATCATTGTGTTATCTCAAAACGAAAAATGATGGCATCTATATTATATTGTTATTGTAGGTAGATGACATTCTTGTCGCAGGTTCTAACATGCAGGAAATAAATGTGCTCAAAAGAAAATTGGTGAACTCATTTGTAATGAAGGATTTGTGTGCTGCAAAATAAATCCTTGGTATGAGAATAACTATAGACATGAAGAATCGAAAATTAACATTGTCTCAGAGTGAGTACATAGAAAATGTGTTGAAAATATTTAATATGCAGAATGCAAAACTAATTAGTATTCCTTTGGCTATCAATTTCAAACTAAGTAAGGATGTGTGTCCCCAGATTCAAGAAGAAATGGCTTATATGTCTAAAGTTCCATATGCATCAATAGTTGGAAGCTTAATGTAAGCAATGGTTTGCACAAGTCTTGATATTGCACATGCAGTGGGAGTTGTAAGAAGGTACATGAACAATCAAGGAAAAGAACATTGTATGGAAATGAATTGGATTCTCAGGTATTTGAGAGGTACCACAAATCAAGCATTATGCTTTGGTGGTTCAAACATTGCTGTACAGGGATATCTTGATGCAGATATGGCAGGTGATAGAGGTAACAGGAGGATCACAACAGGGTATGTGTTTACTATAGGTGGAACAACTATCAGTTGGGTTTCAAAATTGAAAAGTATTGTTGCACTATCAACAATGGAAGTAGAGTATGTTGATGCTATAGAGTCTAGTAAAGAAATGATTTGGTTACAAAGGTTTCTGGATGAATTGAGTAAGAAGCAGGAGTGGGTCAGGTTATGTAGTGAGAGTTAGAGTGTCATACATCTTGCAAATAACTCTACATTTCATTCCAAGACTAAACATATACATCTCAAGTAACATTTCATATGGCCAGTGTTTTAAGATGGCTAGTTGAAGCTCGAAAAGATACACACTAGCCAAAATCCTGTAGATATGTTAACAAAAGTTGTAACCGGTGAGAAACTGAGATTCTGTTCAATTTCGATTGGTCTTCAAGTATGATGAAGAATATGAGAAACAACAAGGTCCAAAGTGGAGTCATTGTCCAACAAATGAAGTAATGATGGAGTTTCTATAATCAGTCTCCAAGTGGGAGATTGTTGGTTGTGGAGCCTGATTAGCTACCTTATTCAGAGGTATCGCCGCATTGGACCCCAGTTTGTAATATTGTAGCAACACCTTCCGTAAAATGTGTGCCACCAGGGGGGTCCAAGGGGGCACAACAACAATTATTTGGAGGCCCCCCCAGTGGGGGATCAGGGGCAGCACCCCTGAAGCTAAAAATAGATGTAAAATTGCCTTGTAAAATGTTGTAATTTCGTAGTCGATCTAGGCCGTTCATTAGGCGGAGATTTGATGGTAGAAGTTATGTTTAATTTAGGGTATTTTCCTAGAAGGTAACCCCTCGCTATATATGAGGGAATTGTATTGTGTCTACGTATATCTATATTCTGAGTGAGCAAGAGAGAGGAGATTGTGTGAGAGTGAGGAGGGAATTACAATGGATATATTGTAGGTTGTACCTCTTCATTTTGCTAGATAATGTAAATGGAAGGAATGACTTTTTCTACATGGACAAAGCCTAAATTGGGTGAATGATCTAGGTGGATATTGGTGGCAACCCGCGAATTCCACTCGGAACCCCACCATTGCTTCTTTCAATTTTTTAGTTTCCTTAATTGTAGCACAATTTACTATTTTTAGCAGTGTTTCGGGTCCTAAACTTTCGGAGCTGTTTTGAGGCCCTTTTTTTGGAAATCTATTGCCAGCAATTTTTTGTCTAAAATCATATTTTTTTTCATAGTCCTCAGAGAGATCTTTCCAATGGGTTATCATGTGCTTCAATTGGAGATAATATGATCAAGTTGCGACCCCGAGAAGTTGCGTGTCCAACTCACCCTAACAGGGACCATAAAATCTTGGTGTTACATCTCCTCGGGTTAGGGTTTTGGTTGTTTAGGGTTTTCTCTTATTGTTCAATAATAAAAAGGCCCTTGAGCCTCATTGTAAAGTAGTTTAGAGGCATGTAACCACCACATCTCCGCTCAGAGATAAGCTACCATTGCCCTAGCTGGTTTATTTCCATTTCTGTTTGTAAGCATATTTTAGTATTTTACATTAATGAAATGAAGTATTATTTCCACTGCATCTCTTGTTTATGGTTATCTCTATAATTTGTCATGTTCCTGTTTAAATCGGGATCAGTGGTATCAGAGGGGTTTGCTTCTTTTTCTCTATTTTGCTTTGCATGTCCCCAACGAGGTCGGGATATAAGGAGTTAGGCCTTGAACTGGTCGAACCTTTGCAAGACCGGCCTTGCAAATACCAACGGCCTCCCATGGAAAATGAAAGGAAAGATGAGGGGGCAGAAGATCCTATCAAAATCTTGCTCGAAGAGGCCCTCAAGTGACAAAGGAACTCGATGATGGACAACTTTGCCCAGATCCTTTAGTGACTACCCGGGGGTAATGCATCGACTTCCAACAGCTACTCTGGAAATGCCACACCATTTAAGGTACAAGTTAATTTTGAAATCCCCATATTCAAGGGTCAGATAGACACAAATTCCATCAATAAATGGTTAAATCCGCTAGAGGTTTATTTTTTTGTTCATGATTTTCCCAGTCGGGAAAAGATTATTTTCACTCTTCTCAAAGCAGCCCCCCACGTCAAGGACTGGTGGAAACCTACTGCGAGTAGAAGGATGGAAGTATAGGCTCACTATTTTTCAGCCACACCCACTTGGAATTCATTCTAGGATGCCATCAATGAGTAGTACTACCCTGTCGGAAGCTATGAGGATGAATACATAAAGTGGACCACGTTGCGGTAGGGAAAGGACAAAGACGTGTTGGAATTTACCAATATTTTCCATACCCTTTGCACAAAGTTTGGTAGCAAGGATTCAGAGCAACATTTGGTACTCTAATATCATGGCTACCTACAGAAGTACATTCAGGAAGATTTAGAATTCCTGAACATCTTCTCACTCAGCACGACATACCGATATGTTGTCAAGGTTGAGCAAAATTTTAAATAGAAGAAGCCAGACTTTGGATCTATGAATCTGGAGCAAGGGAAAGGTGCCACCAAACCATAGAACAAAGGAAAAGCCAAGGCGGTGTGACCTAGGACAACCCGCCAAAGCTATGAGCAAAGAACAACACCGTAAAGTCGAAAAATGACATGAGAAAGTGGTGTGAGTTCCATAAGAGCTCCACTCACAACACAAGTGAGTGACGGGCCAAGAAGTCACTAGTGGTTGAGCTAAAGGTTTCAAAATTAGATGCATGTTTTGACTCTGAGTCAGAACCCAACAAGGGGAATGATAAAGGGAAGTAGATTATCAATGCGGAGCCCAACGCCACCATTGCCACCATGAAGATCCAAAAGGAGGAATCCGGAGATCCAGAGGAGGAGGAGCATCTCTTCCACTCCCAGATGTGGTAAAGGGATCCCCGCTATAGTTCATTGTTGATGGTGGGAGCCAAAAGAACCTTATTTCAGTAGAGGTCGTGAAGCAGCTGGGCTTACTGACCACAACACATCCACAAACATACACCATCAGGTGGCTTCACCAAGGAAGGTATCTTCCCGTGAGCCAGCAGTGTTACTTTCCATACAACATCAAGCCCTTCACAGATGAGGTATTTTGTGACATCATTCCCCTTGAAGTTTGTGATGTATTATTAGGACAACCATACTTGTGGAAGTGACATGTTGCGTATGAATCAAGGCCCTGTGTTGTTATTGTTACTTTGGGAAATAAGTTCTAAGGATACCGTAGGTAGCACCGCCTACCGCCATCTCTTTGGTTACTGCAAAAAAATGGAGTAAGCTGATTTCCAAAATCAGGAAATTTATTTTCCTGATGATATGCCCTCAAGCAAAGAAGAAGACGGTGGCCGTGACCTCTAGACAGGGCCCCTCCGCATGACAACTATAGATGGACAAGGTCGTGGACGAGTACGAGGACATCTTCACCTCCCCCACAGGGTTTCCTCTACACTGTCAGGTCAAGCACTCCGTCGATATAACTCCAGGTGCCTTGCTGCCCAATGGACTAATCTACTGGTGCTCCATTATGGAGAATGATGAAATCAAGAGGCAGATTCAGGAGTTGCTACAGAAAGGCCACATTCGTCTGAGTTCATTGCCCTGTGGGAGCCCAATCGTGTTGGTACAAAAGAAGGATGGGACTTGGAGACTATGTATTGACTATCCGGCACTGAACAAGATCATTGTTCGTAATAGGTACCCAATCCCACAGATTGATGACCTCCTAGACCAACTGAAGGGAGAAAAATGTTTCAGCAAGATCGATTTGAAGTCAGGATATCACTAGGTACTAATCGAACCCTCTGATGTGTGGAATATTGCCTTCAAAGCCAAGGAGGGAATTTTCCAATGGTTGGTTATGCCTTTTGGATTGATGAATGCTCCTGCAACCTTCATGAGCTAATGGATGACATCTTGTCGCCATTCACCAACTCATTTGTAGTGGTATACTTGGATGACATCTTGGTCTTCATCCAGAGTTGGGCAGAGCACCTCCACCGCATCCGACAGGTTCTCCAAACACTGTGGCAACACAAGTTATGTGCCAATTTGGAGAAATCCACTTTTGGCATGGCCCAGGTTCAGTATCTAGGATACATTATTGATGAATAGGGGGTGCATGTGGATCCAGCCAAGATCGAAGTCATTCGGGATTGGCCATCTCCAACCACTTTGACAAAGCTTCGCAGCTTTCTAGGCCTTGCCAACTTCTACCGCATGTTCATGTTGGGATTTTCTCATATCACTTGGCCCTTGAGTCAAGTCGCTAAAGGAGGAGTGAAAGCAAAACTCTTTTGCTCTAAATCTCAACAAAAGTCATTCACAGAGTTGAAATATCGCCTCTGCCCGGCACCAGTGCTCGCATTACCAGACTTACAACAACCATTTGAGGTTGAGACAGATGCCTCTGACTATGCTATTGGGGCAGTCCTTACTCAACATAGGCATCCAGTGGCATATCATAGTGAGACACTTTCAGTCATAGTCCAAAAGTATCCCAGATATGACAAAGAGATGTATGCCATTGTGCAGGCCTGCCTATAATGGAAGCGTTTCATTTTAGAGAAGGAAACGGTCATCCACATAGACCATCGAGCCCTGCAGTTCATATAGACCCAAGGGAAATTGCAGAATGATCGCCATCAGAAGTGGTCCACATACCTGCAACAACTCCAATCGAATATCAAGTATAAGAAGGGTAGCTTAAATAATGTTGCAGATTGCTTCAGTCGACTATCGATCATGGTGTTAACCACCATGCTCAACTCTTGTGGGCATGAGACTTCTGATTGGCCACTTCTCTACAAAAGTGACTCAAAATTTGGCCACTCATACAAGACACTCTTGGAGGGTCAGCATGTTTAAGATTTTCACCTCCAAGATGACCTGTTATGCCAATTGGGTCAGCTTTGTGTTCCTTCAAGAGAGCGTGCCAAGATTATTTGGGAAGCACACTACAGTAAAGCTACTAAGCATTTTGGGTCGAGAAAAATGGTGGAAATACTGTATAAATATTTCTATTGGCTGAATCTTCGATAGGATGTCATGAAGTACATCAGATCATGCACCGTGTGCGCCATTGCCAGGCCGACCATCAAGAATAAAGGCCTCTATACCCTACTGCCTACCCTTAGTCGACCTTGGGAATCCATCTCCATGGATTACATGTCAGGCCTTCCTTCCACTAAGCATGGAAATGACTGTGTTTTTGTGGTCGTCGACAGGTTCTTGAAGATGGCCATTATGGTAGCCTGCAAGAAGAATATCACAGCAGAAGCCACTGCTAAACACTTCTTTGACTGAGTGTGGGTACACTTTGGGATCCCATAGTCTATTATATCAGATCAAGACAATAGGTTCCTTAGTACATTTTGTTCCAGAGTCTCATCAATGCTGGACACAAAACTCACAAAGTCCACAGCCTTCCATCCTCAAACTGATGGCTAGACAGAGGTTGTCAATAGGATGATCGTACAAATTCTGCGCATGTACAACTCAAAGCATCCACGCAAACGGGACGAGAGCCTCCCCTATGTTCAACATACCTACAACCAGTCTCTACACAGCTTGACTGGCCACAACCCTTTTCAGCTGGGCTTGGGATTCCAGCCACTATGTCCCATTGATGTGGCCATGCCATTTGCAACTACTCACACATATTTGGCTCATGTCCAGTATGAAACAGATAAGGCAAACAACTTCATTGAGCACATCCAACATATTCACCAGTAGGTCCATGACATTCTGGAGAAATTAAATGCCAAGTACAAGCAGCGACATGATCAACATCGAGTGCCACACAAGTTTCAGGTGGGTGACAAAGTCTGGTTTCATTTGCAAAAGGAATGCCTTACTAGAGCCTATCAGAAACTTATACCACTCTTATATGGTCCTTACACCATTACCAAGGCTGTGGGAGATAATGCATTTGAGCTTAGCATTCCCCCATTCCTTGGCCTACACCCAGAGTTCAATGTCGACTGCCTTCGGCCATACTTTCCACCATTACTAGACACATCCGACATTGCAGAATAGCTCACACCCACAGAGTTGAATCCAGACTGCATGGAACAAGTTGCAACTGATCAGATCATGGACACATAGATCAAGCACACTTGCCAACAGAATATCCAACTGTATCATGTTGTCAAAGCAAGTCAAGTCCTTCACCAGGGCAAGTGGCTCACCAAGGACCAAGTTCAATAGAAGTCTCCTCATCTCATGGAGGAACTCAATGCAATGGGGACCATTACATCCTAAGGGGGGAGGAATGATCTAGGTGGGTATTGGTGGCCACCTACCAATTCCACTTGGACCCCCACCATTGCTTCTTTCATTTTTTTAGTTTCCTTAACTGTAGCAGTGTTTACTATTTTTAGAAGTTTTTCGGGTCTTAAACTTCTAGAGCCATTTTGAGGCCTTTTCTTTGGAAATCTACCACCAGCAATTTTCTATCTAAAATCATCTTTTTAGTCATAGTCAAATGGAGATGATATGACCAAGTTGCAACCCCGGGAAGTTGGTTGTCCAACTCACCCCAACGGGGCCCATAAACTCTTGGTGTTACATCTCCTTGGGTTAGGGTTTTGGTTGTTTAGGGTTTTCTCTTATTGTTCAATAATAAAAAGGCCCTTGAGCCTCATTGTAAGGCATTTCAAAGGCATGTAGTTGCCACATCTCTTCTCAGAGATAAGCTACCATCTCCCTAGGTGGTTTATTTCCATTTCTGTTTGTAAGCATATTTCTGTATTTTACATTAATGAAATGAAGTATTATTTTCACTGCATCTCTATGTTTATGGTTATCTCTATAATTTGTTGCATTCCTATTTAAATCTGGATCAGTGAACCACATATATTTGTGTCTCTCTTGTTTTGTTCATTTTCTGTGTTTATATTTCTGCAATATATTTTATGTGTTCCATTGCTCTGTAATATTTAATTTTCTAACATCTTGGAGTGGATGGTAGTACGTAGATCCATGGAGAACATAGTATTTTTAGCTCATCAGTAGAATTGAATCCCCTGGCTGATCGTATTCAAGTGATTGTATATGAGGCCGAGTCTCCTAGCTTATCGGAGTCAGCAATCTATGTAAAAAAGACTATATTCACATCATAGAATATTTAGAGCAGTGCAACAACAACATGGGTGGTTTTTTTTACTAGTGAAGGGTTTTCCACTATTTATCTTGTGTCTTATGTGTTGATGCTTTATTTCTATCTTGTTCATGCTTATGTTGATCATATGGTTTAATTTTTGCTTATGATTTATGCAGAGATCTTCAAATGCTTAAAGAGTTGATACTAATTAGTGTGTGTGATTCAGTAAACTAAATAAAAGGAAAAATTTGGTAATAATACACACTACTAACTCACCCCCCCCCCCCCCCCCCTCTTAGTAGTTCTCAAAGGTTTCCAACAATTGGTATTGGAGTAGGGCTCTTGGTTGCATCTTGATCACTAGAGAGTAGATATGGGGTTTGTTGAATTTTTTTGGTCAGAATGGTTGTCCTCACTACTGCAAATTACAAGGTATGGAACAAAAATATAAAATATCAATTATTATCTTATGGATCTAACATTTGGAGTGTAGTATGTGAAGTTTTTGGCAAGGATTCAATGGCAGATGAAGTTTTGCAGCAGGATGCGTAAACTAGATGCATAATCTACAAGAATATTCATGATGATGATATGAGGAGACTATTTGGTTTGAAACGCACCAAATAAATGAGAAAGAATCTCCAAGAGCATGGTATGCAACGCTAGAAAAATATCTAGAACAACAAGGCTTTAAACAGGGATCTAGAGACAACAACTTATGTATCAAGTTTGAAGATGAGAATTTTCTAATAATTGTTGTGTATGTAGATGATATTATTTTTGGGAGTGATTTGGAGAAGATGGGCCAAAATTTCGCACAAGAAATGAAAAAAAAAATTGAGATGTAAATGTTCGGTGAGCTTACTTTCTTTCTTGGTTTGCAATTTATTCAAGAGGAAAAAGGAATTTTTATTTCTCAATCAAAGTATCGTAGAAGAAATTAAAACATTTTGGCATGGAATATTGTAAACCAGTGTGCAATCCTACAGTTACTGTTTGTAAGTTGATTAAATATTATGTATCAGAGGAAGTAAATCAATCCAAATAAAGTTCCATGATTGGCATCATATTGTATCTAACTGCTTCTACTCCTGATATCATGCAAGTTGTAGGATTGGTCTCAAGATTTCAAGCTAATCTTAAGGAGACTCATCTTAATACTATAAAGAGGATCTTCAAGTACCTTCAAGGCACACTTGATTATGGATTATGGTATTCAAAAGGTAAAAATTTCGATTTTATTATGTTTATTGATGTTGATTGGGCTTGTAGTATTGATGACAGGAAAACTACTTCAGGTGCAACTCACTTTTTTGGAGATTGTTTGGTCCCTTGGGAAAGTAAGAAACAAAGTTCTATCTATTTTCCCACAGTTCAAGTTGAATATATAACAGTAGCTAGTTGTTGTACACACATATTATGAATGAAAAAAACTCTTCAAGACATGCATGTTGAATATGAAGAGCCACTTCCCATCATGGTAGACAACACAAGTGCAATTAGCATCTCCAAAATCTGGTTCTTCATTCCAATACTAAGCACATACCAATTAAATATCATTTTCTAAGAGAACAAGTAGTCAAAAAGGTTGTGATGTTGGAATATATTACTTCAAATGAAGAAATTGAAAATATCATAAACAAGCCACTTCCAAGGGAGGAATTTGAATATTGTAGAGAGAAGATGGGTGTTGTGCCCTTGAGGGCATTGAAGAGTTCTTCATGGAGTTAGTTGTTGTCATATGGTTTCCACCACGAGAACTTTCAGCTGCAAAATTGGGAGATTGGGTGGTGATTGGTTGTTTGTAGGATTTTCAAGGCATTATGAACTATTTTCTTGCTTATTCTTTCTTCATTTCAATATGGGTTACTTATTCAGGTATATTTCTTCTTTCCGGAGGTTTGGTCTCATATATATTCATGGGAAGAATGTATACATTTTTCAAAAGTGAGTTCTGTATGTACTCAACTTCATATAGTTGTATGTAAATGTAATATTTTTTTTTTTAGAAACTATAGCTTGGCATCATTGCAAAAGGAGGAGTTTGTTGGTATGTTTTTGTTTCCATTGATGTCACCTGTTGAAGTCATGTACTCATGACACTATATGTCAAGTCTTGAGTCTATTGTATACTTGTTGCAGGTTTCCATCCTGATGTAAATGTTGTCATAAGTCTCGGAAGGTTTATAGGAAAGGTGTCATGAGGTAACAAGGCTTCATATAAAGCGAAGCTATGTTTGTCCTGGAGCTCTAGTTGATGATGTATATGATGTCTGGTTGAAGTTATGTACTTGGGTTCCTGATGTCAAGATTAGTTTGGAAGGATGGTTTACAAGTAATTTCACTCGCCTAAATATTTTTTGCAAGTTTGAGGATGGGATATATTGTTTCAACCTATGCTCTACCCTAGCTACATGGATGGACGCTCATCAGAGTGACTGAAGAAATCTAGTAGCTTGGAGGACAGGCCCATGTGAGTGACCTAATTTTCTAGTAATTTTTTTTCCAGTCCTGTGGGTGCGACTGAGAGGATTTACGATATTTTCTTTGGATTTCTCGTGCTCCTTTGGAATTAGTTTTATTTTGGTAGTGTCTATTGTCAGAATTTTCTAGAAAAAGTCAAAATAAGTCGTGGTGTCTACAGAAAATTATCAAAGTTGAAATTATCAAAAGGCTAGTTGAATGAGTGGCTTAATTTGGTACAAAGGTCCAACTCACTGAAATCTGAAGGATGTGAACAAGATTTCGGAAAGCTCCATCACCTAAATAATAAACTGATCTCAGGAATTACAAATATGTGAAGGATGGAAGTTCATTTCATTGGTTCTCTAGTAGTGTGAGTGATTATGCATCAGTTACTAGTGCACAACCAGTGAGTTTTCCAATAAGTTCAGAGCTTCAGAATTGCAATTTTCTTCAATGGTTATTCTTCAGCATTGTTTCAGAGTTGTGTGCAGAGAATGAAGATGAGTTTGGATAGTGTGTGTAGATAGATTTTTTACTCTCATTTGATGTGTGGATTTGCGGTTGCATTATTGTGATTATTTGTTGCTAGTCTATTTTTGCAAAAATGTTTTCAGTTATTAACTTTATTATCTTATTGCATAATTGTTTGTACTTGGAGTGGGGGCTTCAACCTAAGTGCATGTTGATTGTCTATTGTAGGAGTGGGTGCTCCAAGTAGGTTCTAGCCAACTTTTCACATTTCATTCAAGGGGTGGGCACTCCATTTCTACTGGTGGCTTGATTATGTAATCTAATTGAGAATATTTTAAAGAAATAGATAATAAGAAGAAGCGAACAAATAATTCGGTGGGTTTTTTTTCCTTGAAGGGGTTCTTCCACCAAATTTCCAAGTGTATACATTTGATGATTGTTTGTGTTTTTCATGTGAATGATATTAATATATCTTTATGAAGATAAGTTTTGAATAATTTTTATTTACATAAATTTGTTTTATATTTTCATAATACTGATTCACGTCCCCCGCACCTCAGTATTAAATTTTTCGAACACAAAAAATCATTTACTAAGGGATTTGTTTCCCTAATTTGCTTACCAAGGAAAGTTGGGTTCCCTAAGCCATTTAATTTCTAATCTTCTCCTAGATATAGTCGAGAAGGAATTGAATTTGTTGGAAACTTAGATGAGTGTAACTTAATTAACATATAAAGGAGATGAACAATCTAAACCAAGAATTTGCTAAAAAAATTAGGAATAAATTGAGTTCGTTTGATTGTATGGGATTTCTATGAAGATATTTTTCATATGTAAATGATATACTAGATTATAAAGATATTTTTTTAGAAGTGTGCAAGGGGTCATAAGTAAACTACACATGACAAAGAGATTCTATTGCCTTTCCTTCCATTGAGAATTAATATATATTGTTGAATTCTTTGTGTTTGTTATCTTTGTGTATTTATGATATTAGTGTTGAAAAAGTAGATCAATTGTTGGACAATTGGTGGTGTATGGGTGGCTGTGTAAGTGTTGGCATTGATGTCAAATAAGGTTTTGTGGTGTGATTGCGTTTTTAGGATGAATCCCATGATTTTTAGAGTGATTTGTATAAAATCATCATAGTAGCAGGTTTACTGGAAAATCCAATATAATGACTATAGTGATGAACCAGATGAAATTCCATGGGATTTGGAAGCTTCATATAGGGAATAATAAAAGTAGAAGGATTACTAAAGAATCCATAAAATGATCACTATGGTGGTTTAGAGTTCATCTTTCCAAGCACAAGAACAAGAGTCAAGGAGAAAAGTGTGGTAGATAGTTTACAACCATTTCACAGGTAGAAAATGGACTCAAAAGCTACATTAGACCCTATCCAATGAAAATTTCTCTCGAAGAGTTTTCCTAAGATATGTAGAAGTTCAAATATGGACTCCTATATGAAAAGGTATGGTCTACTAAAGTCCAGTGATTTGAAGCCTTAGGAAGGAAAAAATATTAGAGTAGGTAGCATATAAGATATTGGGCATATTGGATATCACGATATTGGAGTAGGCAGCATATTCGATATCAGAACCCCATAGATCAGCACATTAGGACATCGATGTATCAAAGTATCATAACCTCTTAAGAAAGGAACCTTTTGAAGTTATGATATCTGATAGTTCTGATAGTACTAGAAAACGTCGAGGAATGTTGAAGAAGATTAACAAATGAATCTGCTGCATAACCACAGTTCGATGGTCCCTCTTCTCCCTCCTCTAGTAGGAGACATCATGGCATAATATTGGCTCCAACAAGCTGCAGTGGCATCTGATGTCAGCATGACATGTTAGTAGGATAGGATACATGGCAGGATGATTCAACGTTATTGAGTGGCCTAATGTGCCAGATCTGGGTGACATACATCATCTCTATGAAGTCACCACATCGAGTAATGATTTCATATTGGAGGTCAACATGTTCGACGATGAGGACCCCATAACTTCAATATAGATGATTTTGGAAATGTTACGATGGAAGGGGATTTTCATATTGGGTTGGCTCTTGGTCATGAGAATGCAAGAAACCAAGGGTGCAGAGTAGTTATCAAAGGAAAATCCCCCCCCCCCCCCACCCCCCCAACAAGAACAAAACGTCTTAGCACCTAGAGGTTAAGTGACAAGTTACATCTCTCGGTGCCATGGAGGAAAGATAATGACGACCTTTGATATAGTGTTAAGCCCTAGCCACAACACTTGGTCTTATGAGAAAGTAGCTGCTAGAGGAGTTTAAGGAAAAGGGAGCCAAGGATATTGGGGAGTGCAACATTGTAATGTTTCACATCTGTGAAGTTATGATATGGTGCTTTTCTAGTGAATCTAGGCAGCTGTGAAATTGAATGCAAGCTCAGGGGAGTTGATCCTTGAAATGGGCTAAACCTGCAGAAGACTTTGTAACAAGGAATTGAGGACAACATTTCTAGGAGAGACAACATTGGGTGAATGAAGGCAAAAATCGGCTGCTTCGTGTGCACAAATGGTCATGATAAATGAGAATCAAGATGTGTACCTCTATGAACTTTCAAGTTCTGTGGAGTGATAAATGATAATGGGGCTCTCGGAGGAGTGGGCAGGTCACTTGGGAATTAAGTTCTCAGCATGGAGCTCTATGCAGTTAGACAACAAAGGTCCATCTATGATTCAGTACTGTGACAGGAAAATACCAAGGGACACAGTAGCGCGAAAATGAATCCATATAGAAGTACATTTGGGTAATTAAAGTACATACAATAAAGACTGCCTTGCATAGAGTGCCTCAGTGAAACAATCCATTGTCTGTAATTGAGGAGATGGGGAGTTCAGAAGATTGTGAGAGCACAAAGAAGAGTGTGTGTGTGAAGAGACAGTGAGGTCGAAGCACCAAGGAGCATAATGTTTGAGACAACAATAACTATAGGAAGAGTGAAGTGTGTGGAAGTGTGAGGGTAGGGCTAAACAGTAGTCACCAGGCAACCCTTGATAAAGGAGGCAGAACATAGAAGAGGTGTTATTGTTAGCAACAAGTAGAGATCTATAACATGAGAGCGCATAACATAGAGTGCAAAAGTTGAATATGAAAACAACCATTTTTTTTATTTTACTTGTAATATTATATGCCTCTATTTTCAATTTGAAAATTGTATGAAATAGTAGAACAGTTGCAAGAGTAGGTTGGTGCCTACACACTAAAGAGCTTTGTGCCTCTTCACAAGTTGGTGCTTTCTAATCAAAGTGGATTGGTGGCTCCTATGAGTGGGTTCTCACAAACAAACAAATTTAGGTAATTGGGTGCTTAGTCTACATCATAAAGAAACAAAAAAATTGGTGGTTGTTTCCCTCAAGGTTTCCACATGAAAAAAATATTTCAAATGTGTGTGTCTTGCTCATGTGATTGTTTTATGAAAACATTTGTCTGAAATTGTTGATTCACTAGTTTTATGAATGAATTCTTGTACAAGTAAAAGAATATAAGAAGCGCCTATAAGCATAATAGAAAAAGGAAAAGAGTTTCACAATTACTTGTTCACTCCCCCCTCTCAATAATTCCTTATTTCAACAATTGGTATCAGAGCAAGGTTGCTTCAACAACAGTCTAATCACTTGACAGTAGATCTATAAGGAATTATGTCTAAGCAAAAGAGTCAAGAGGCTTACTCAAGTAGAATACCAGTATTTGATGGGAAAAACTATGCCTTTTGGAAATTGATAATGGAATCGTATCTTATGTCCCTAGGAGTAAATGTTTGGACTTCAGTAATAGTAGACTACAATGCCCCTGATATTCCTCCCACTGATCAAGATGATAAAAAATGATATGGCAATAAAGCTAAAGCAAAGAATTCGATTCTCTTTGGCCTTAATCAAACAAAACTTGTAAAGTTTATGCACTATAAGTGTGAAAAGGAAGTGTGGGTAAATCATAATCAAAGTCATGAAGGAGATAATAAAGCTAAGGATGTGAAGCTTCAAACTTCCATAATGAGGTTTGAGATTCAAAATGAGTGAAAATGAAAGCATTACAGAATACTTCCTCAGATTTGATGAAGTCACTAATGTTATTATAGGACTTGGTGAAGAGGTCAAGGAAGATATGATTGCTCAGAAATTACTAACATCCCTACACACTAGACTTAATTTCAAAGTTTTAGTGACTGAAGAATGGCTAATTTAAAGGGTCTAATTTAAAGGATCTCAAGATGGATCAGCTGCATGGTACTCTCACAGCGTATGCGATGAGAGTAGGAGTAGAAAATTATTAACCAAAGGAAGTAAAATTCAAATTCTCAAAAAAGTCGAAGGAGAATAATGATCATCAAGACTACTCTAACTATGAATTTGACGAGGAGCTAGCTCAACTAGCTAGGAAACCAAAGTGTGGCTTAGGAAAATATAAAGGGAAGTTTCCTTTTAAGCGTTTCGACTGTGGAAGAGTTTGACATTTATCATCCAAGTACCCTTATAAAGAAAAGGTTGAAAAGGAAGAGGATATGGAATTTGGAAACAAGTCTCTGACACATGAGAAGAAAAGGTCCTATAAGAAAAAGGGGTTCTACTCCAAAGAGGATAGCTTAGTAGCAATATCAAATAGTGGAAACTCATAAGAGAATGAGTTAGATATGTATCTTCTTATGGATTTCTAAATAGACTCCAAGAAACAAGGTATTATGGACTCTTAAGACGAAGAAGAAGAAGGAGTAGTGGACCTTGAAGGGGAACTCATTGGTTCCCTTAACAATTTAAAGAAATCTAGGAAGAAGAATAAGTAATTGAATGAACAATTACAGCATGTAGAGAAATATATGGATAACTCAAACAATGAGGAGTTTTCCAATAAAAAAAGAAATGCTTGAGGAAAATATCAAGAGAAACGATAGCATAACTCATCTACAGAAAGAAAAAAAAGGAACCAAGAGACTAGAAGAGGAGAACAAGCATTTGAAACAAGAGCTACTCAAGTTAAAAAGGGAAACAGCCTCACAGACATGTAAAGATGATATTATGTCCTTGAAAGTTAAACTGGAGGAAGATAAATGAAAAGAACAGGTTCTTTAAGGTTTGGCCCAAGAATGGAAAGAGATTTGTCAGAGTCTTGAATTAGAGGTTTTCTCTTTGAGTACCGATCTTGAGAGAACAAAGACTGAGAACAGTTTAAATGAAAAAATTGTTGAAGGGACAAGGAGACTAGATGAGATCTTGAATAGTCAAAGGCCCTCAGGAATTAAAACCCGTCTGGGATGTTCTAAGCCACAATAATATTCTATGGGGAACATGAAATTTAGGTCCACAGGATTCCAAGAACTATAGAGCCATGGGAAGAAGCCTCATGAAAAATTTAATGAAGACAAAAGGACAAAGAAGATATCATCAATTGAGAATGAACCAATCAGCGAGACAACTAAGGTATTTTCCTAGACAATCTTATAATGCTTCCAACAATAGGTATGGCTATTTGTTTTATGGTCACTATTATGTGTCTCATACCTTTGGACATAAAGATATCAACTGTAGAAGGATGAAGTTCTAAAGAGATGAAAATCCCAGATATAATACGCATCATATTTCTAAATCTCAAAACACTTCTCTCATAAATTTGAATGTTTCTTCTCCCTTGCTAAGTGAAGTATAATGGTTAAAATGTAATAATTTTTGGCACAAAGCTAATGAGTGTATATGTAGGTTTGAACACCTATCCTTGTCCCAAAATATTATATTGTTAGTTATCCAAAGGAATGAGAGGAGTTGGAAACAAAATACTAAAAAGAGCATGTAGTTTGGACTTACCTTATTAGCTCATAAACGAGAAAAAAAATGGTATGTGGATAATGGTTATTCCAAACATATGACTGGGAAAAAAGAAGTTTTTTGTTGCTAAAATAAAATGACAGAGGAAATAATGCTCCAATAAGAATCAAGGGTAAATGTGTAGTCGGTCTTGATAAAATAACAGAAGCATAAAATGTGTTGTATGTAAAACTTCTCAAGCATAATCTGTTGACTATTAGCCAAATGTGCGATAATGGCTAGGATGTGACCTTTTGATATAAATACTATAAGATACACAACATGAAGAATGGAAAATTGATGGGAAAAGCAGCCAAAACCCATAGTAACGTATATGTGTTTGATGATTCCAGGGTTAACTGATATTTAAGTAAAAAAAGTGAAGTACAATTGTGGCACAAGAGGGTTGGGAATATGAATTATTACAGTTTGATAAAGGTTAGTAAGATGGAGGAGTGAGAGGATTACCAAGACTGTCAAGGCCTAATAACTCAACCTGGAAGTCATGTTAATTTTGAAAACAAACTAGGACTCAGTTCAAGTCAAAAGAGTTTTCCTCATCCAGACCTCTGGAACTCATTCACATAAACATTTGTGGCCCAACTAGAGAAAAAAACTAAAAATGAGACAGGTATTTCACGTTTCTCATTGATGATTTCAACAGGGCCACTTGGATTGTCCTCTTAAAATAAAAATTTGAAGCATTCAAGAATTTAATGAATTTTAAAGCTCAAGTAGAAAATGATAAATACTTCAAGATAATATGCTTAAGATCAGATAGAGGGGGAGAGTACACTTCAAGACAATTCGATAGATTTTTTGAAGAGAACAACACCGAGAGGGAGTACTTAGTGGCTAAAACTCCATAGAAAAATGGAGTAGTATATAGGAAGAATATAACAATCCACGAAATGGCCAAAGCAATGCAGGATGAAGCAACAACATCTGAGAACTTCTGGGGAGAACAAACCCATGCAGTAGTTCATCTATCAAACAGAACTCAACTCAAGACTAGTAGTGATAAAACTCCCTATGAGTTGTGGAAGGAAAGACCTGCATCATCTAAACATCTCAAGGTGTCTAGAAGTAAGTGCTTCATATAAAGGAATGATAATAATCTTGGAAAGTTTAATTCACATGCTCATGAAGGGATTTTTCTCGGGCACTCTACTCGAAGAAAATGATATAAGTGTTACAACAAGTGGAAAAATAATGTTGAGGATTACATCGATGTAATAGTGGATGAATTCGGTTCAAAACCTCAATCCTCTAAAATAAATACGAGCTCAGATGATGAAGAAAGTTCATATTTGAGGTCGACATATCTAGAGGAAATAGATTTAGATAGGGAAACTGAGGAAGAAGGCATGACTTCAAGGCCAATGACACCCTCCAGGTAGGTACAAAACAGATTATCTTGAGTGTTAGATTCTTGGAGATCAAAGACATGGTGTCCAAACTAGGAGGAAACTTGTTGGTAGTACAAGCTATGTCAATATGGCTATGTTATCATAGATACAAGTGAAAAACCTCTGTCAAATAACTAAAGACAAGTTTTGGGTGAAAGCTATGAATGAAGAACTTGATCATATTGAAAAGAATGACACCTAGGAGCTCATTCCATAGCCTAGAGAGAAATGTTTTATTGGATCGAAATGGGTTTCCAAGCACAAACTAAATGAACAGGGTCAAGTAATCAAGAAAAAAACTTGATTGGTTGGCAAAGGGAATGCTTAAATAGAAGGGGTAGATTTCAAGGAAACCTTTGCACTAGTAGATCGACAGGAACCTATCAGGATATTTCTTGCTCTTTCCATCCATAAGAATATCAAGGTATATCATATGGATTTGAAGTATGAATTTATCAATGGACATTTCGAATAATAATTTTACATTGAGCAACCAAAAGGATTTACACTCACCTCCAATGAACAGTTCGTATGAAAAATGAAGAAGGCTCAGTATGGAATAAAATAGGCTCCTAGAGCTTAGTATGAAAGGCTGGATAAGTACCTTCAGCACAAAGGATTTAATAAAGGCACAATTGACAGAAACCTATATGAAAAGTCTTAAGTCGACCATCTACTGATAGTAGTAGTGTATGTAGATGATATAATATTTGGCAGCAATATGGCATGATTGTGGCATCAATTTGCAAATAGTATGCAAACTGCATTTGAAATGTCCATGATCGTAGAGTTGTCCTTCTTCTTGGATCTCCAAATTACTTAGTCTCCACAAGGATTGTCTAAATCCCAATCCAAATATCTCAAGGAAACTCTGAAGAAATTTGGGCTGGAATATTACAAACCAGTCAACACACCCATGACTATAGACTAGAAGTTGTGAAAAGAATATGGAACACCATCGGTAAATATAACTAAATACAGATAAATGATAGGAGGCTTATTCTATTTGACAGCTTCAAGGCAAGATATCATGTAAGAAGTAGAGCTTGTGGCAAGATTTCATACTTTCTCACGTGAGAGTCATGTTGTTTATGTCAAGATAATTTTCAAATATCTTCAAGGAACAATAGAATATGGACTATGGTATGCTAAGAGTGAAGAATTCAAGTTGAATGCCTACATAGATGCAAATTGGACTGGAAGCCTTGATGACAGGAAGAGTACTTCTCGTGTATATTTCTTCCTAGGAAAATGCTTGGTTTCATGTGTAAACAAGAAACAAGCCTACATTTCTCTCTCAACTGCTAAAGCAGAGTATATTTATCTTGCTACATGTTGTCCATAGATTCTGTGGATGAAGAAAAACTTGAAATATATACAGGTAGATTTGACTGAAACCATTCCAATAATGTGTGACAACACAGGTGTCATCATCATCTCCAAAAATTCACTCATGCATTCAAAGACTAAGCATATTCATATCAAGTTAAATTTCTTGAGGGAATGGGTTGTAGCCAACAATGTGAGACTTGAATATGTGACCACTAAAGAGAAATTGGAAGATATGTTTAACAAGTCAATGGCAAGAGAACAATTTGAATATCTCATGAAGTAGATAGGAGTTGTGACTCCTCCCTCCAAATGAATTCATTTAGGTAGGTGGTGGCAATTACTCAGCATGTGAAACTCATGGGAGAGTAAGCCGCAATAGTTCAAGGTGAGTATTCAAGAAGTATTATTTGCATTGATGTCAAAGGGGAGATGATTGACATCGGAGTAAACCATGCCTAGCTTGAAGGGGAGCTTATGGTGTTGCCATCAGTGCCAAAGGGGGAGATTGTTTGATAACTATTGGTCTATGGGTGACTATCTATGTGTTGGAATTGATGTCAAACAAGGACCAATAGGATGATTGGGTTTGCGGGAGGAATCCCATGATTTTTGGATTGCTTTGTAGAAAATCATCATAGTAGTAGGCTTACTGAAAAATCAATAAAATGACGACTACAATGATGAAACATATGGAATTCCATGGAAGCTATAAGCTTCATATAGAGAATCATCATAGCAGCAGGCTTACTCAGTTCAAATTTCCAAGCACAAGAGGAAGAGTCAAGTAAAAAAGTGTCACAGATAGTTTCCAGCCATATCACAAGTAGAAAATAGACTCAAATCCTACATCAGACCCTATCTAATGAAAATTTCTCTAGAAGAGTTTTCCAACAATATGAAGAAGTCGAAAAATGGACTGTTGGAAAAAAAAAAGATATGGTCTATCAAAGTCTATGGATTTGAAACCTTAGGAAGGAAAGACTATCGGAGCATGCAACATATCGAATATCGGGGATATCGTATATCGGGATATTAGAGCAAGTAACATACTAGATATTTGAACCTTTGAGATCAAAATATTGGCACAGTGATGTATCATAGTATTAGAACTTCTTGAGAAAGGAACCTTTTGAAGTTACAATATCTGATAGTTCATATAGTACTAAAAAGAAACAACGAATGCCGAAAAATATTAACAAGGGATCTTTTTGTAAAACCAAGGTTTATCAGGCCCTCTTCTCTCTCCTCTAGTAGGACACATGGCAGCATAATATTGGCTCCAAGAATTTGTAGTGGCACCTGATGTTAGCATGACATGGCAGTATGACAAGACACATGGTAGGATGATTCAATGTTATTGGGTGGCATAATGTGCCAAATCTGGGTGACACATATCATCACTATAAAGTCACCATGTGGAGTAATGACGTCATATCATAGGTCGCCATATTGAATGATGAAGACCTTGTAACTTTAGTGCATATGGTTTTGGAAAAGTTACGATGTAAGGGGCTTCTAATATTGCATTGGCTCTTGGTCATGAGAATCAAAAGCACGAAGGGCACATAGTAGTTAGCAAAGGAATATTTTCCACTTGTAGGAACAAAATGCCTTAGCACCTAGAAGTTAAGACATAGGTTACAGCTCTCGGTCCCGTGGAGGAAATGTACTGAGGAGCTTCGATATAGTGCTAAGCTCTGGTCACAACTCTTGGACCTATGAGAAAGCAATTGTAAGAGACTATGGAGGCAAAGGGAGCAAAGGATATCAAGGAATCCAACATCGTAACATTCTGCCTCTGTGAAGTTCTGATATGGCGTTTCTCCGATGAATCTCCGATGAAGCAATACATCAAGTTAAAGGGCATATGTGTGGTAGCTATGAAATTGAATTATGTCTCAGGGGGGAGTTTGTCCTTCAAATGGGCTAAACCTGTAGAAGACTTTGTAACAAGGAGTCAAGGACAAAATTCCTAGAAGAGACGAATTTGGGTCAATGAAGGAAGATATTAGCAACTTCGCGTGCATGAATAGCCATGATAAATGAGAATCAAAGTGGTCAAATATGTGAATTGTTAAGTTCTGTGGAGCGGTAAATGAGAATGGGGCTCTTAGAGGAGTGTGCAGGTCACCTAAGAATTAATTTCTTAGCATGGAGCTCTACGTAGTCAGACAACAAAGAACTACATGGCCCATCTCTGATTCGATATTATGACAAGAAACTAGCAGAGGATGTAACAACAAGAAAAGAGTCCATGTTGAAGTACATTTGGGAAGGTAAATTATAGAGAGAAAAGATTGCCTTGTGTAGAGTGCCTTAGTAAAATAAAACCATCGTCTACAATTAAGGAGATGGGTATTTGAGTAGGTTGTGAGAGTGTGGAGAAGAGTGTGGTGTGTGAAGAGATAGTGAGGTCAAAGCACCAAGGAGCATTTTGTGTGAGATAGTAGTAAGTGTAACAAGAGTGAAGTGTAGAGAAGTGTGAGGGTAGTGTTGAAGAGCAATCAACAGAGAGTCCTTGATAGAGGAGGCAGAGCATAGAAGAGGTGTTTTTATGATTAGCAAGTAGAGATATGTTGCATGAGAGAATATAAGATAGAGTGCAGAAGTTGAATTTGGAAACAACTATTTTTTGTATTTTACTCGTAATATTGCGTGCCTTTGTTTTCAATTTGAAAATTGTATGAAATAGTAGAACAATGGTAAGAGTGGGTTGGTTCCCTCACACTGAAGAGGTTGATGACTCTTGGAAAGTTGGTGATTTCTTACCAAAGGGGGTTGGTGCCTCGTGTGAGTGGGTGCTCACAAAAAAAATAGATGTAATTAAGTGGTTGCTTAATTTACATCATAAACAAACAACAAATTTGGTGGTTTTTTCCCACTGGGTTTCCACGTGAAAAACACTCTACCAAATGTGTGTGTTCTTCTCATGTGATTGTTGCATAAACACGTGTGTTTGAAATTTTTTATTCACTACTTTGATGAATGGGTTCTTTTACAAGTAAAATAATATAAGAAGGGATTGTAAGCATAGGAAAAAAGTTTCGCAATTACTGATTCATACCCCCCTCTCAGTAATTCCTTATTTCAACATCAATTTCATTTTTAGGTTAACAAAGTGTAATTGCAAGGTTTGAGTTATAATGATTAAGGCTCCACAATCACACTTGAACAACATCTGATTTTTCCTAGACTTGAATGAATAGTGATGAAGTCTCTTTGTTAACCTTTCTAGCTATGAGCCACTCAACTATTGGATATTACATATATTTGGTCAACCACACTTTTATGCTTCTAATCTGATAGCCATCGAGTGATCACACCAAATAATTGGCATTTCCCCATCTACATTTCCTGTTAACCAGCCATCAAATGTCAAAGGTTAATGAGAGTTGGATGATCAAATCTCTGAGCATTGATCCAAGGAACGCTAGGTGGTTTTGTCTAGCAATGATCCTAATAATGCAATATTGTATGGTAAATACAACCCCATCATAATTCCACCTCCTCAACATTAAAGTGTAGCATTCATGGAATGTTTATAAGAATGATGCAATCCCATTAGTTGATATATTTAGAAAGAGCAATTCTTCATGAGAATTTTCATTTGTCACCACCATCAACCAAGTGTTCGAGTGTTCCAAACTTCCATGTGTAGATAAGTGTTCAGATAGCTCTGAAAATAAACAACCCCAATAAATAAGAACTTTCATAGTAATTTCAATTTGTTATTGCCATCACTATTGTCATCATCTTCACTTCCTCAAGTTAAATTAAAGAGAGCACTGGTAGTTGCAATAAGTCAACATTCCTAGCACATTTCATTCTTAGTCCTCAGTCATATAATTGGACCTATGGGTTCCTTTTCTTAGCACCTAGGTGCTAGTGAATTTAGGGGACTAGTGAGACTACTTACATCACCTTAATTTGATAATTTTATTATTTAGATCTATAGGCATAGAACAAAAATGTATTGAATTTCTAAATGGTCTATGCTTATAGTTTGTTTCTAAATTTTAGAAAAAAACAAAGTTGATTAGCAAAAAAAACATTCTAGATATATGCATGAAAAAAGATATACTTATCTTCTATTTGTGTCAAGGAAGCATTGTTTGTAGTGAAAGCAGTTTATTTCAAATGAATTGATGTTGGAGTTGGCATGTGCTCAAGGGAAGCATCTATTTCCTCTTATTTACTTGATCTATCATTATTGGAATTATGATCTGATTGGATTTTTTCATGGCATTCTTCATGGTATGATCTGATTGTTGGTTTTTTTCCTCATGTTATGGGCAAAGAGGTTGTAGATAGCCATTGATTTTTTGTTAGGTCACTATAACACTAGTGTAGCCCCCTTATTTTTCCTTTTGTGCCTATGCAGCCCCTATATTTCTACTCTTTCGGCCCATAGAATCCAGCTATTGTTATTGTTGTGCCCTTACATTATTATTGTTATGTAGGCTCTCATTATATTGTGACCCCTTAGACTCCTATATATACAAAGGAGGTCTTCTCAATTTTATCATCCAAGAATTGTCAATTTATGCAATGTACAGAAGGTTTCACCTTGAATAGGATAAATTTTAAGTCGTTCATCTATCTATTTGTGAGTTGGTTGCAAAACATTTGGTATAAGAGCTTTGAATTCTAGGGTTTTGCTTCTTCAAATAGGTCATCTTGGAATATTGACTATAAATTTTGTTCTACGATGATTAATAAGTTAACATTACAACCATGTGGATCTGAAATCTTGGTAAAATTCGTGTACAAATTTCAGATCTTGGTTCGCTATATTTTCAGAGTTATGATCTAGGGAAGCAAGGGTTTTTGAATGTTCTGGAGTTCCATCTCAAACATGTGACCTAGGGAAAATCATCATAACTTTCATTCCAGACATCAAATTTGAATTCTATAAAAGTTTGTTGGAATTTCAAGAAATGTAGTTTTCCCTGTTGCAATTGCAGGGTCTAATTTGGAAACAGTACCACATGGAACCCATACAAATTAGCTCTATTGAACGAGTCTATAATCAAGTCATTGTGGGAGATTTGGCATCATTCTATATTGAAGAGTCCAATGTTGGTCTAACTTGTGGCATTGGAAATAAAATTAAGAGGGATAGAAGAGGACCAAAATTCAAACATTGGAAGTCCGAAATTATAGATATGAAACAATTGCAATATCAAGTGCCTAAAAATCAAGAAAAAGGTGGTTATTTTTTATTTTTTCATAACGTTTGTTAGAAAATCAGTTTGAACTAATTCGAAGTGAATATTGAAGCATATATATCAATATTGGGCTCTAAAATTCCTCCCAAGCAAAAAAATTATACACACATTAAGCCTTCATAAAGTTGTACTATTACACATTAAGAGGAAGAATTGCAACATGATATATCAAAATTACGGGACCAAGTGCAACAAATTTTTGCCTCACAAAGAGAAACCAAAGATGAACTAAAAGGGGACATTGAAGGTATCAAAAGAAACATGGAGGTTTTTAAAGTATATATGGATGCAATGAATTTCAAGTTGGAAGGGTTGACAAAGTTGTTGGAAGAAAGGCTTCTCGGTGGTGACAATGTAATCCATGAAAATCATGATGAGGACAAAAGGAATATGGATTATGATTTTAGAGACTCCAATGTGGAATTTAAGAACCACCACATTCGAAATATAGATATGAGGAATTTTTATGGAAAGGATCTAGTAACATGGATACTACATATGGAGCAATATTTTGGTCTACAAGATTTGCAACCCTAAAAAAAAACTATGTATTGCATCTTTATATTTAGAACCCAGTCATTTTGTTTAGTATAGATGGCTTTGTTATCGTAAGCCACTTGTCACCTAGTCAATTGTTATCTTCATAATTATAGCACATTATGAAGATACAAATAGAAACACCTTCTTTGCCAAATTGATAAATCTCAAAAAAAAGGGTTCAATGGCAGTGCACATTAAAGTCTTCCAAAAATTGAATATTAGGGTAACCAATATTCTAGAGGAGAATAAGATTGATGTCTTCATAGGGACAATAAAAGATAACATCCAGCATGAGGTTCACATTTTGGAACTTGATTCATTAGAGAAGCCATTCAGGGTGGCGAGTAAAGTTGAAATAAAAATTATGGTGACAAGGAAGTCTACCACTCAGAACTATAAAGATGGAAGTGTTGTTGTTCCTTGGCTTCCATAACCTACAAGGTTGATACAAAAAAAATTGGAGGAAAAAGGAGAAAAATGGCTTTGTTACAGTTGTGATAGAAAATACACTAAAGGTCATAAGTGTGCTGAGAGGAAATTATTCTACATATATTGTGGAGAGGAGGAAGAAAAGGAAAAAGAAACATCAAAAGAGGAGGATATACACAAGCAACCAACCCTAAAGAAACAAGAAATGAATCTAACCATACATTTTAATGCATTAGTAGGAATTACCACTCCTAAAACTCTTAAGATAGAAGGATGTATCAAGAATAAAAAGGTAATAGTGTTGATTGATTTGGGTTGTACCCATAATTTTATTCATTATAAGGTAGCCAAGGAATTGAATTGCTTCCTATATCTAGCATCAAAGTGTCTAGTGATGGTTGCAAATGGAGGAACTATAATTTTTTCTTGAAAGTTCCATAATATCAAGATAGCCATGGGGGAATATGTATTGAATAGTCCAATGCTTTCCATTGCAATGGGTGGTGTTGATGTTGTACTAGGAGTCGAATGGTTACAATATTTGGGGATGATAGCTTTCAATTTTCAAAAACTTTTCTTGATTTTTTTTGGGAAGTAAACGAATTTGAATTAAGGGGAATTGAAGGGAAAACAAGAAACATAATCAGGTCTAATGGCATGAAAAAGCTTCTAAATAAAGAAAAATGGGGTTTAATTTCACAATTATGTTCACTAGAGGTTCAAACATTGAAACCATATATTTCTCCAGGTCTCCAAAAAGTATTACACAATCATTCCAAGTTGTTTCAGACTACATAAGGCATCCCACCTATTCGTGATCATGATCATGCTATTCATTTGATTGTAGGAAGTGTTCCTCAAAACATCAGGCCTAACATATATCCTTATGGCCAAAAGTGTTAAACTGAAAGTATGGTTGTAAAAATGCTAGAGGTTGGTATAATTCAACCTAGTCAAACTTTTTTCTCAACCCTATTAGCATTTGTGCACAAGAAGGATGGATCATGTCATATGTGTCCAAATTATAGGGAGCTCAACAGTATCACTATTAAAGATAAATTTCCCATTCCTGTCATTGATGAATTGTTGGATGAATTACGTGGATCAACTTACTTCACCAAGATGGATATTCATCTAGTATGTCATTAAATTATAATGAAGACTCAAGACATTCTAAAGAAAACATTTAGAACTCATGAGTGTCATTATGTATTTTTGGTCATGCCTTTTAGCTTTACTATTACATCTTCGACATTTCAAGGTTTGTTGAATTCCATTTTCAAATCCTTACAAAATTCGTGTTAATATTTTTTTATGATATACTAATCTACAACAAGTCTTGGAAGGATCATGTTCAACATGTTGATAGGTTGCTCAAACTATTGGAGGAGAAACAATTATGTGCAAATCCCTCCAAATGTTTCTTTTGAGTACATGAGGTGGAATATCTGGGTCATATTGTATCTCATGAGGGTGTTAAGGTAGACCCTAACAAAATTAAAGCCATTAAGGAATGGAAAATCCACACAACCGTAAACCATATATGAGGATTTCTCAGGTTGACAATGTATTATCACAAGTTTGTTAAGAATTATGGGAGAATAAAGACACCTCTAACATCATTACTAAAGAAAGATGCATTTTCTTGGACTCCAGAAGCAATCAAGGCCTTTCAACATCTTAAAGGGGCAATCTGCCAAGCACTAGTCTTAGCTACGCCATATTCCACAATTTTGTTTATTGTGGAATATGCTACCTCAGGAAATGGAATTGGTGCTATTTTAATGCAAGAATGAAGACCCATTTATTTTGAAAATTGTTCAATCAAAGGAAAGTATTTACACAAACCTATTTATGAGAAGAAAACGTTGTAAATACTACATGCACTAAAGTAATGGTTGCCTTACCTAATGGGAAGACACTACAAGGTAATAAAAAATCATGATAGTCTTAAATAATTTTTTAAAGGAAGATTATATTTAGAAGAGAAACAAAAATGGGTGAAAAAATATGTTGGGTCATGCCTTTGACATGATCTACAAAAAAGGGAAGCAAATTGTTGTTGTAGATGCACTCTCAAGAAAGGATGAGCGTCTGGAAGCATTGGTTTGTTCCATTTTTATTATCTAACATGAATGGATAACTGACGCATGGGATGAATCGAAGAATGATGAAGAGGTGTGGTCACTCATTAAAAATCTATAGCAAGATCCTAGTACATATGATACATTTAGCTAGTGTTGACAGTGTTGGACCCGTGAACATTCATGGGATCACCCTGGTATGAAGTCCCAACTAGAGCTCACACCATTTGGTGTGGGAGTCCCATCTGGTACGATGGCCCAGTTGCCATCATCTTAAATGTTTTCCTCAGCTCTTTCATGTTAGCACAAGAGAGTGGTCTACTTTGTCTTCAAGTAGCGAGGTTCACATGCCTGGTGATTGCTAGTATTACTTGTGTCAATGTTCTTTCACCGTAGAGGGAGAGGATGGGAGTGAGTCCCAAGTCATATGGGAGGAAGCCCCAACACTTTTATTAAAACACAACACAACAAGACATGCACAGCTTCTGGAGGAACAACCCACATGGATGCGACAATCACAACACACAAGGAAAGATAGCATGTACAACACACTGTGGGGGAGTCCGCGCGAGTGCGATGGTCGTTATAGCAAGTTTACGTGAAATGTCTATTTGATGTCTGGGAAGGTAACCAACATGGGTAGGACAACGTTAATAGATCATACAACACATTTTCATTAATATATATGTATTACAACAATTGAATGAGTTCAATTGTTAAACACAGGTTAAAGTAACATGCATTATAAGTGTTCAAGATCAATCCTACAATAGTTACAAGATGTGTGAAAAAGTGATTGCCTGTTAGCAGGCTTCTGAATTAATGAAAAGTTCCAAGACACATCATTACACCATACATCACTAAGACCATGGGTGGGGCGTTGGAGCCACTACTTACACCTTAAAGAAAATATTACAGACTCTCAAGGCTATGTAGGAGGAGCCGAGGTGAAAAGTCCTTTGTATGTACAAATGAGGGGTTATTTATAGCCAAGGGTGAAACTAACCCTTGTGGTTGTTGAAGTTCCCTCATTAATGTTTGACTTCCATGACCTTTCAACTTTACATGACTCTTCATATGACAAGTGGATCTCTTAGACTTCCACTTTACATTACATTGATTGATAGTATGGCCCACAGTAGAGACGTGGACGACATGACCATGACAAGACTTGACATGACAATGTTGGTAGATTCGAGTTGTTGGTGGTGTGCTTGTCGAGCTGCAGTTTTTTTGGGTGATGGATGTCCTCATGGTGTGCCACTACTTCACCTCTACATGGCAAAGTGCGCAGAGTCTTTGATTGTCGTTGGATTCACTTGATGTTGCATTCGCACATTTCTCCTTGCTGGTATGTTGGCATGCTTGACATGTTTGTTCGTTCATGAAAAGTGCATGTTTTTCCGTCCGTCCATCTGTGAACACAACCTCGCATGTTCATCCATTCGTCTATCAATGAACACATCTTTGCATGATCGTCTGTTCATGAGCACTTCTCTTTGCATGCATTGTTTGTTCGTCTATGGGCAAACATGTATTTCTACATTTTCTCCCTTTATTCATCTCATATTTCATTGCACCATGATTGCTTTTGTACCTATATTTGCATTCACTCATGACGAGATGACATCAATTCCATAAAACTCCTAGCCTACCATGATGGATGATCATTTCAGATGCAGGTGATTGCGAGATAAGACAAGGTCATGAGCTTCAAGCTGGGATGGAGGCTCCAAGCACTGCTGGTGAAAAATGCGCCGAAGTCACTGGGTGGTGGAGATGGGAAATCCAATAGGTAATGACTGTCTGCAGGGTTTGGCTCAACTGGAGGACAAAACTGTGGAATTTTTGGAAGGAGCAACTCGAGCTACTGTTGGGCAGCAGATCCCCCGTGTAATGGTTTTGGGGCTTAAAGCCCACATTTTTGGGTACTGGTATTGTAAAAGCTCCACGAAGTGTGCAGAGCAAAAATTGTAATGGGTCAAGTCTAAGGGTAGTCTGCCCTAAAATATTGTAAAGTAATCTAGAATGAGTCGACCTACCCATGGTCTGTGGACCATCGAAATGTATAAATAAGAGCGAGGCTCTAAGTGTAAAAGGCAGTTTTTGAAGGTAGTAAGTAATATGGGTGTCTGAAGGTAATGTTAGATCTGAGTCTGTAAGTTCAGAATTTGGGTTGTAATAGGAGATAGATGCTCTGCAACTGTGTGCGTGGAGGCCTGGTTGAGTTCACAGCTGTGTGCATGGACCCTTGCAGCTGTGTGCATAGGGCAGGAAGTGGATTGTAACTGGATAAAGGCATTAATAAAGATAAGTTGGTTTTGAAATATCATGTATCTGTTCTAGATTCTTGTTTATGCATATGTTTATGGTTTGTGATTGCGTGAATGTCTGTTGTGTTAATTGGTAACTGAAACATTGCGTCGACGTAAGTACTTTAAGATCTATAATAATAATAAGCACAGAAGGGTAAATTGCACTCACACTTGTCGTCCCAACCGTGAAAGAGTAGATACTCTGAACAAAGGGTTGTGCAGAAGTAGCACAATGTGTAGGATCGGTTCGTGAACATCTAGACTTCATCAAGACATCCCTAGAGTGCTGAAACCTGGTTCCAGCACCCTCCCATACTACCTCGGGTGAGACCTTAATCCGTGCTCGACAGACTGTTTCCGAAAGGGCAGGTAGTTTCAGGATTTGTTTAGCTAAACATTTCTGAACTTGGGTCAGGCCCCAATAAGAAAAAAAATGGTTCCATTGTCGGGACCAGGATCTACCTAAGGGATGTCTAATGTCGGAACACTGGAACCCTATGAAGAAAGAAATTGAAGATTGGCTGGATCAGAAGCTACACGAGTTCGTAATATAGGAAAACAAAACACCGCAGATATCTGAGAAGAGGTGGTAGGATCACTTCATATATATAGAAATCCATGACATCTTCTTCATGACCTTCTCTTTAGAGCTATACCATTGGATTGTGAGGCTAGCAGACAGCCAGGGAAGGTGCAAGCTTGATCAACCGATAGTGTGGACTTCGAAGTTAGTGCACAAGCTAAAGGCATCTGAAGATAAGATCACGCAAGTTGTAGATCATTGGTTGGATCAGATAATATGAGGGTTTATCACTGAATTTGTGGTAGACACGAATGTCAGCTACAGCGAAGCAGAAAGACATTTTCTCAAAGAATCGCGAGGTAAGTACATCAAGTCTTTAAATACCTGGATTAAGATGTTTTTATGTGAAAAATGGGTGATGCACATACATTAATGAGTGGAACGATGTGAAGCAGAAGGGTCTACAAAAGGATCAAAGGGTTAGGAAATAGTCCTTTAATTTCACCGCTGTGAGCAAGTGAGGAAGAGTGCACTTGGGTTTCTCCAAGGAGTGTAGCCAGTTTGATCAGGCGATGTATTCCGCAGTTATCATCTTTGCTAATGCGACCACTCCCATCAACTTATTCACCTCTAACATTGCCCACTCCGCCTCCACCAAACCAGTAGTTTAGCATGGCGAGCATGATCAAGTTGCCTGTAGTCAGAGGAGTAGGAAACGAAGACATAGATCAGTTTTGGTTCGTAGTAAGAGCAGTGTGGGAAGTGCATAACTTTATGGATGATAAAATTAAGGAGGCCACATTGGTACGTGCACTATAGGATCGTGCACTGACTTGGTATATCAAGCACTCGAATGATCACCCAAATGCTAGAATAGTAGATATTCATATGGCATTGAACAAAGAATTTAGTCGACCGAAATCGGAGATGCAGTCAATCATCGGATTCAAGGAGATTGCGATGCTTCCAGGTGAAACCCCTGGGGATCTAGATCAAAGGCTAGAAAGTATGATCTGCGAGGTTAATATGACACTGACAGATGTGCAACACTATGTATGGTTTGTGGCGTCTTTGACACCACACCTGAGGATGGAACTATCACAACAGAAGCTCTCAACCCAAGCAGAGGCATTGGAAATGGCGATGAGGTTGCACGAAACGCCGATACAGGATCTAGGGTTGGGAGTCCAACAAAATCATGCCCAACTACAAAACCTATTCTTAGAGATGAAAAGTTTGAAGCAGGATAGGGAGCCCCATCCAGAGGCACGTGAAGAAGTGTAGTGTATAAAATGTAAAGGTTAGGGTCACGACAAGGATCACTATCCTATATTTGTGAACTATGTGGTGGGAGGGGGATCGATGCCATTGATACCGGAGGCTCAAGTAGGGCCGAGTGCACCCACCGCACTCTAGTGCACAATTTTTCAAGTGGGAGGAAAGCACGCGACCGGCAACTGTCACCTATTGCAGAAATATACCTAGACTCCACAGCAACTGTACTGTAATTTCTGTAGATCAGTGGGTCACGACGAGTGGACATCTTAGAGCTATGAACTAATGATGGATAGGACTCCAACTTACTGAATGCATACTAAAACATGAGGCCTCGGTCCAGCTATAGAAATAGCTCGAGGTGGTTTCCAAGGACAAGGTCGAGGTCAAGGAGGAATGGGGCCCAGAAGGGGCCGTAGATAGCTAATTTGTTACAATTGCAGAGGGCTTGGGCATTACACTCATGATTGTACCAACCCAACGAGACTATCTTGCCCATATTGTGAACATTTTGATCATGAAATGATAGATTGTCTGTTGGTGATCGCACAAATGTGCGAAAAAGGGGTGCTATAGCCCTCTCCGATTCAAAATATCCAAATGATGAGGTTTGAACCGCGTGAGGAGGACCCCAACGTAAACATGATTCTCAGAAGTGGCACGACCATGGGGGAAAATAAGGGGAAGCAACCTAAAGAGGATACCTGGGTACGTAAGGCTCCTACAAATGAACCTGAGTTTGACTTGGACCATGCAAAAGAAACGTTTATGGAAGCTAAGAAGAGCTTCATGGAGGTCTCTACTTCAGGTAGTAGGGATCAACCAGAGATAGGCCTAGATCCTTCGATGCTAACTATCTTCTTAGAGACATGTATGAAATTGCTGCATGACAATAAGGTAGTCAAAGGACTACAAGAGTTGATCGCTAGATGCGTAGGATCAGATGAAGCGTGCGTAGTTCGAAAAATGGGGAAACATGCTTTGCACATTGGAAGAGAAATTGTGGTTGATAGCACAAATTGGTGAATATGAGATGCATCAAGTAATCCTAGACTTGGGTTCAGACATGAATGTGTTACCAAAACAGGCGTGGGAACACATGTGTAGGCCCGCATTACAGTGGTCTCCTATTCAATTATGGATGGCGAATCAACAAAAGATCTTTCCCATGGGAAGATTGAAAGGGGTGACAGTGGATATCGAATGTGTGAGCTCGTAGATGGACTTCGACGTAATAGAGATTATATATGATAGTAACCCTTACCCCGCATTGCTAGGAATAGAATAGGCCATGGATATGAATGCAGCCATCAACCTGAAAAAGTGGAAAATGATTTTCGAGGAAAAGTCCCTACGCGTAGTAGTTTCGCTACATCCAGCCGAAGGAGCATGATACATGGAACCTGTGCGTGAGAATGACAGTGACGATGAGCTAGATTGCATTTACTAGATAACGATGCAAGGCCATGATCGGGTGAACTTGACAAAAGATGGGAGAATCTCATGGGAATGTGACAGTTCCTGTATGTCAGATTCTGATGAAGAAATAGAACACTGGCAGAACCAGTTACATGAAGTAACCACACTGAATTGCAAGGGAAATGCTAGAAGATGAGGGGGTAACAAGATTGGATGAAGCCTTAGAAAAAATCGAAAGTACCATACCACAACAGACTTTTCAGGCGCGCGACAGTATTACAAGCGCAGGATCTAATAGGGTGCAACGACGGATCACAGTACCGAGTGAGAAGGGGGGAGCGTTCGCCAAGGGACGTGAAGTCATGAATAAGGGTCGGCGGATACAACATAAAGAAAGGGATCTGCATGTCCCATAGGTCAGATGTGCATGTCTGGCACCCTATAGAAACATGGCCGCAAAGTTGAGGCTGCAGAATGGTACAAGAACTGAGGTCTCTGAAGCACCTCCATAGAAGGCCGTGGATATAGTAATATCGGAGAAAAAAACAGTGCATGAAGTCTAGCCTGAAGGGCTCATACAACTAGGGGAAGAGGAGTATGAAGGGATTCAGGAAGCCATTCGGTAAGGAAATGTGAAGCTTCGCAAATTGCAAAAAAAAATAGGGTACTACTCAGAACGCAGAATATGACGCTGGACATAGAGATTAAATAGTTAGAAAAAGAACTAAAGGACGACTTTCTGAACGACAAACCTAGAAAGTTGCAGCTGGATACACGCAAACCTAAGGATGAATTGAAGGAATGTGACTGCAAGGTAATTGGTCGAATACTATGGTTAAGGCCGTGCCTCACTCTCAAGAGACATCAAGAGAGCACACTGCATCCAGCAGCATGCATAGCAGTGATGACAGAAACTGTGTCGAGGGATGCTCTCCAAGATGCACTAGTAGTGCACCAAGAGGGTGCGACCACCTCACTAGCCGAAGAGGAGATAGTCTCAACACTCCAAACAGTTGAAAGAGAGTGCGGGACTATAAAATAGTCTGTTAGGAAGCTACATGACAACAAGGGTACGCACAGGGTTGGTACGTCCCAAGGATCACGGTCGTGCAAAATGGGCTATGCTAGTGCACGGATAAACAAGGAAGTGATCGTTGGTGCCACTGTTCATGACAAGACGTCTGAATTAAGGCAAAAAGATGTGGATGGTGGGCATTTAAGACACAAAGTCAGAAATCAATTCGAAATGATCTGCCACCAATATAGCATTAATCAGCCAGAAAATGGGGGGATGGTTGAGTTGGAATTACAACGGGCCTATAAATCATGGATGGCCCCCTATCAAAAAAGCCTTGGCATCTTGTGAATATAGTTATTACATTATCAAGTGGGCGTGCACTTGATGAATGAGGAGGTTGTAAGGGTGAGTCCGTGGTTTAAAGCCTTGCTGAAGGATACACAAGAATCCATGAACAGACACATGTCAACAACCAAGGGAGCTCTGCAGAGTTCTATGCCACCGGTAGGGGATGCACCAGAAATCCCTAAATCACCACAGATATGGATTCCCAATAAGGATTGACAGGTAGTAGGACCAGTCTGTATGTCTCCGCGAAACCTGCGATTAGGCAAATTGTCGATGGAAGAAAAGGGAAAAAGAGTTAATATTGAGAGCAACAATGAGGAGGAGGATCCTTCGACCTTCATCAAAGAGATGGAACCAGAAGAAGAGATAGACAAAGACATCCAGCTAGTACGTGCCATAACAAAAATGCCCAATTATGTCCCTCCTCGGAAAGGGAGGGTAAAGGTACCTAAAGATTTGGATGTCGTTAACAACACTTTTAGCACTCCATCCCTCCCTGAAGGGGTTCTGTTTGAAGGAACGACTGTGGGATGCATTCCGTCTATGAAATTTGAAGACTGGTACCTCATGGACAATGAGAAGTTTCCCCATTTAGAAACTAGTGAGATGATGGAGCAAAGCATAGAAGGAGTCATTACAAAATTGCAGCCACGGACATGGTTGCGCGAGGTGGAGGAGGCTAGGCTACTCTACCTGCTATCGTTTCCACACTTTCATCAGGCACCGATCACAATATTTTTCAATAAGCAGCTACTTTTCCTGGTGCATGATGGGTACTTATGGCTGGAAGAGCCCATTCCTATCATGGTGGAGCTCATTCATAGGATTTCTCGGCTTCCTTGTGCAGGAAGGGACCCTGCGGAAACAGCTGGCACAAGTGAAGATTTGATGCTTGCAGAGGCCATGAAAAAGAAATATAAGTTGGAGAAAAGGTAGAGGGGGTGTGTTATTAATAGTATTTAGAACAAAGGGATCCACGTTGCCACCCAGTTGTTGGTAGGAAAGGTGATGAGGAAATGTAGAGGCAACGAGGTACTAGCAATGGTCATTGCGCTAGTTGAGCAATGTGCAGACGAGGTACAGTTCAACTGGGCACAATTCCTTCACAACGAGTTCCTGACAAACTGCAGGGAGGCCCAAGAATAGGGTAAGACCTTCCACTATGCGTGGTTGTTCTTATCCATACTATTAGTTATAGGAAAATTGCCTGAGGATAGTTAGTTTCCTCCCCTTGACCAGAACTGGCCAGAGGCAGCAAAATACACATCACTATGGGCGATGAAGGATGCCACGCGAATCCACAAAACGAAGATCTTCTGGGTACTAATGGAGGCAAGCATACAACTGTGGATCACTAAACGGCCATGCCTGTCCACTACATTCTATGATAGTGTGAAGAATTTTACAGACTTTAAAGCAGATATGCACCATGTGTATATCAGGGCATAGAAGGATCCAGAGAAGAAGTGGACCACACTGTCCTTCATCATAATAGATGATGTTGTGTCTGTGGTGCTTGATACATGGCCACCGAAATGGCACGCACCAGATTTTGTGGTGCGTGATGAGATGGAGATTCAAAGACAGAAGGCTGCTGTCAAGAGTATGGTACAACAGAAGTGGAATGAATAGCTAGCCGAAGAAGTACAAGCATCCTGGGAGGTAGTAAAGGCCACCAACGAAAAGACAACAGCAGAAACGGCCACTCCGACATAGAAATAAAGAGGCCCAAACATGACCAAAGGGCATGGGGCAAATGATATGACAGAAGGCACAGACCCGAGCACTACCTCTTCACCCCTAAAATGGTCGTGCGTGATAGAATGATCAATGCCTCAAAAGAAGACCAAGGAATCCAAGCTAGATGGGTAACCTATCACACTGACCGAGGGTGACCTATGTGACATCAATGATAGAGTTCATGAAGTCACCTGGGAGGTGCTCCAGGAGGTAATGACTAAGTAATAGACTATGTTGGCGGCACTCAGAATGCAACTTTATGAACTTTAGGTGTGACCCCCACAGAAGGGAAGGATAGCCGCCTATGGGGCTACGGGTACATCAGCAACCGAGCAATTGCTGCAGGCCAAAATGGCTAACACTGTCGCGCTACCGGAAGGAGAACTGATAGTAGATAATGTAGAGGATAGAGCCGTAATAGGCCGGCTCAAGGGACTTGGATTAAACTTGGCTGCACTCCCACGAGAAATATTATACTAGCTACAAGATGGAGTGATGACAGAGCTCCGCGCTAGGAAAGGACGTGCAGTATAGATGCTCAGTAAATAGCGAATCAACATCAAGCAACTGAGCCTCCAATGTGATGAAGTAGTATCACAGGCTTAACAGTTGGAACAAATTGTCGAGGAAGCATGTCATCGCACCCCCAAGTTGGAGATTGCAGCAGACTTACCAGTAGGCATACGGGTCCACAAATTAGCAAGTGGATTCCATGAGGCAAAGGAGGAAGCCACGAGTATCCGTTTGGACCTCAACTTATAGATCACAGAGCTGAGGCTAAAGGCACAACCCTCTATGCCACTGGAGGTCTGAGAGTAGTGGCACCAAGCCATTCAAGTAGCGTTGGAAACAATAGAGTGCACCATACAGGAATGCACTAGCTTGCTAGATCAGTCACTTGTCACCCTGAGTTCACTGTAGGAAGACCCAACGCTCCAAGGGCTAGAGACCAAAGTGTGGGAGTTGCAGCAGGCTTACAACAATGTTAGGGGGACTGCACAAATGGTCACCCTTACTCAGCGGCTGGCTAAGATGAAGGAGGCCCAGGCCCTAAAGACCTAGGTGGAAGCCACATGTCAGAAAGAGGCAATGCTTAAAGAATGCATCCAGCCTTGGCTCGAGGAAGCATTCACAGTCACCACCAAGATTGAGGGAAAGCTGACACACATGCAGGCTATATATGCATTCAAGCAAGGACTTGTGCTTGCTAACAAAACATCGGAGATATGCGTACAATAGATACAATAGACAGAGGAGGAATGTGCTGCAGATGTAAGCGAAGCGCAGAGATTGCTAGCTAAACTTCACACAAAGATTTCTGCACTAGCCATGTGACTCGGGACGAGCCACGATGATTATGTTGGGGGACTATTGGGCAGTGGATCCCCTCCATAATGGTTTTGGGGCTTAAAGCACACATTTTTGGGTACTGGTATTGTAAAAGCTCCACGAAGTGCGTAGAGCACGAACTGTAATGGGTCAAGTCTAAGGGTAGTCCACCATAAAATATTGTAAAGTAATCTAGAATGTGTCGACCTACCCATGGTCTGCAGACCATGGGAATGTATAAATAAGAGAGAGGCTCTAAGTGTAAAAGGCAGTTTTTGAAGCTAGTAAGTAATATGGGCGTCTGAAGGTAATATTAGATCTGAGTCTGTAAGTTTGAATTTTGGGTTGTAATAGGAGATAGAGGCTCCATAGCTATGTGTGCAGAGGCCTAGTTGAGTCCGCAGCTATGTGTCTGGACCCCTACAGTTGTGTGCATAGGGAAAAAAGTATATTGTAACTAGATAAAGGCATTAATAAAGATAAGTTGGTTTTGAAATATCGTGTATCTATTCTAGATTCTTGTTTATGCATCTGTTTATGGTTTATGATTGCACGAATGTTTGTTGTGTTAATTGGTAACTAAAACATTGTGATGACTTAAGTACTCTAGGATTTGTAATAATATTAAGTGCAGAAAGGGTAAATTGCACTCACACTCATCATCCCAACTGCGCAAGAGTAGATACTTTGAACAGACGGTTGCACGGAAATAGCACAGCACATAGGATCGGTTCGCGAATGTCCAAACTTCATCAAGACATCCCTAGGGTGTGGAAACCTAGTTCCAGCACCCTCCCATACTAGCTCAAGTGAGACCTCAGTTGACGCTCCACAGACTATTGCCGAAAGGGCCGGTAGTTTCGGGATTTGTTTGACTAAACATTTCTGAACCTGGGTTAGGCCCTAATAAGCCAATAGCTGCGGGAATGATGGGTAGAAAAAATCTACGTAATTTTCAGAAGGAGTGGGCAGTGGGACCGTGGCAGCGAAAACTATGCAATTCCTAGAGGAAGCTCGATGCTGGCTACTGGGACCTTGGCAACAAAAACTGAACAATTCCTAGAGGGAACTGGTAGTCAGCTGCTTAGACCTAGGAAGTGAAAATTACGTAATTCCTAGAGGGAACTAGCAGTCAGTTTCTGGGAGCTGTTGGTGGGAAAAAATGTGGTGATGTTGGAAGTCTAGCCTACTGATCACCTCCGCACATTTTTTGAGGTGAGTGGACCGCTAGGTAATAGAGGCCTTGCTCATGAAGTTTGCGTAGTTTTCCGGGTGAGCAACAGACATGATGACTAGTGGGCTGGCAAGAAAACCTACACAATTTTTTGAGGGAGACAGGGATGGGCACTGGGTGTTTGTCTGACCTGTCTGTGCAATTTCCTTAGTCAACAAAGTGGGCAAGGTTTGCAGACTCTATGCAATGTTTTGAGGGGAATCAATCCTGGGGTAACTGCTGGGTCAAATTCTTTGGTTGACCAGCAGGAAGGATTATTGATCATCTTGTGGGCAGCAAATCTTGAAATGGCTTGTTTCGTGCTTCTGCGTTGTTCTGGTGACAATCGATCGAGTCGATGGTGGGGTGAAGGTCTGGCTATCAGAGGGGAATCCGGTCATCAAAACTTCAACAAAACGACTAAGTGTGTGAGCGAGTGAATTGGTGCATATGCATACTTGCAAGCACACACTTACATGACTTGACAACGAGACGACTTAAACCATCTAGAAACACATGCTCAACATGAATAACCAACGATGTGAGCGATAGGCACGATGCTTATGATTGATCATTGGACAACTGCGATGATGCTTGAATGATAGTGTATATGACTCCATGTGTGAGCGTGACAGATGTTTACATAGCGAACACAATATGTGCACATGAAGCAAAGACCTTGTGTATCACCACAACATGGTTGTAAGCATGACATTGACATCAAAATGAAAATGTTATATATCGAATGATCAAGCAATATGGTGGCAAAGACTCACATGAGCTCACGGGGTGAACCCAACTACATGAAGACATCAAGTAAAACTCTCAAAGGAGGCTCTGAAATTGGATGCGAGCCAAAATTGTGGAGGGTGTTGCAACCGCTACAACACTTGGCAACATACTGGTAGAGCTCCAACTTCTCTTTTTTGGTTCATTGATAGCACAGGGCCTTGGGCTTTCGGGTAGTATTGAATCATTGTGCAGGTTACCTAGGCTCCCCCACTTACCGCATGGATAGACATGATTCATCCTCTGCCAACTTAGTCAAACACAACAAAAATTTAGCTTGATCATAGTGTTTCAAAATCAGGAAGGGTAGTTTATCTCGTGAGTTGAATATTTTCAGAGTATAAGTTTTCATATTTAGTGTTGCTTCACTGCCAACATGCCTAGATAGTACCCCAATGGAGTCACACAGGAACACACGCATTGCTCCACTACCTACGAGCTTAGTTAGTACCCTGGTGGAGTTGCATGCATGCTCTCTCCACATAGGAAGCCTTTCTCTTCTTTCACCTTTGTATTTTTAAGGGGACTGTGCATAGGCACTTATTTATTTTTGGGGAAGAAGAGGGATCCCGAATTATTCAGAGAAGAAGAGGGTTTTCCTTCAGAGAAGTATGTAAGACCTCTGACATAGGTTTTCTCGTTAAGATTTTTCCCTTCTTCATTTCTACTAGTTGGATGAGCTTGAACATGCATAGCAAAAGGTTGAGTACAGCCGTGAGGCTTCCCTAGTGTGGACACAAGTTCATGGTTGGACCAAAAATTCCCTTTCAGATGGCTTGTCTCTTCTGTCAAGACTTCATGGGTTGATGGTTATAAGAAAGAATAGAGAAGATGGACACAATACTAGCAAAGGGCTACAGTGTCACAAGTCTCTTCATATCTCAGCCACATACTCATACAAAAGACAGAAATCGGTAGATGGTATAAGTTATTTCCGAAAACAAAAATAGCAAGATATTAAGAAAACCAAACAAATGAAGACAAAAATAGTAAGAAAATAAAACAAAATGAAAATAGAGATAGTAAGCAAGGAAAACCAAATGAAATCAACAAGCAACAGGCAGACTATGTCCATGGCATGGGGCACGGCCCAGCCTACTGGAAGTAGTGCTTGAGATCTTGGTCATTGATAGGAAGGTTATCAATCCACCCATTAAGTGATTGCAGATGGTATGTGTGTGGGCCAAGCTTCTTATGGACTATGTACATACCAATCCACAAGAACTGGAACTTCGTATGCTTGCCTTTGTCATCATGGGACTTAACTCGTTTCAAAACCAAGTCACCAAAACAAAAGTTAGCATTCCCTGTAGACTTCTTATCAAACCCTCTCTTGATACGGTTCTAGTGGAGTCTAAACTTTTCTTTTGCTTTCATCCTTTCTTCCTAAAGCTTCTAGAGTGTATCCATCCTACGTTGAACTAGTTGGCAAGGCTTTCCTTGGGATTCTTGGGATAGCTGAAGTGCAGGAAAGTAGATATTGGGTGGAAGGATGGCTTCTTTACCATAGACTAGGAAGTATGACGAGGTATTCAAGGAGGGTTTGGGAGTTACGCGGTCATCCCATAATGCATTCGTCAGGGAAAAATTCCAGTTGTGCTGCTCAAAGAAAATAGTATTTTTGATTATGTAGATAACGTTTTTGTTTGTGGATTATGTGAGACCGTTTCCTTGTGGGTAGTAGTTAGATGAGTGTTTCAACACAATACCATTATGTAATGAAAAATCATAAAGTTTCAAAGATGAAAAGTACGTTGCATTATCAAAAACAAGTGATACCGAAACATCGAAGCGTGAGATGATGTTCTGCTGGAGGAAGCTGATGACCTCCTAGTCATTCATTTGTTTTAGTCGAGCTTCTTCTATCCACCGTGTTAAATAATCAGTTGATGTTAGAATATAGTGGTGTTGTTTTGATGAATGTGGGAAAATATCCCCAATCATGTCCAGGCCCCATTGTTGGAATGGTTTGGTCACTGCAATAGGGTGCAGTGGGGTTGCTGACCTCCATGCTCTATTTGCACATAACTAGCAGACTAGGCACTTGTGGGCATAAGCATGTGCATATTTAAATATTAGGGCTAGTAGAAACTGGCTGGCATAAATTTGTGTGCAGTGGTGTTTCCCGCAAAGTGAACCCTGGCGAGTCCATCATGTGGATCTTGTAACACCTCCTTTGATTCATGTGCCTCGAGGCACCTAAGAAAAACATCATTGTTGTGCTTCCTATAAAGCACTTTGTGCACCGATTGATATGCTAAAGTTTTGAGGTGCAATGCCCTATTCTATCTGACGGAAAAGTGAGAGGGTACGGTGTTGTGCTCAAGGTATTGGGGCACATCTACGTACCAAGAGGTTCCATCTTTAGTGGGTGTCACTCACCTTATATCATACATCTCAAATTCCTACTCCCAACTGGTGAGCTCTTCTTCACTCTTTGCTGCATGTAGTGCTTCAACTGCAAGTCTGCAAAGCCCATGTCCTTTAACCGTGTGAATTAGCTTGATTTCAAGATCATACTCTTACAAGCCTGGCATCTAGTTCACATGTCGTTCACCCAGTTCTTGTTGTACAAGCAATGTACAAACTGCTAGGTGAGGGAGGTAGACTATGCAGTGGTTCTTTAGCAAGTAGGACCTGAAGTGTTTAACCTCCTTGTAAACTACATATGCTTGTTTGTCAATGGTGGGGTAGTTCAGTACTAGTCTCTGCATACTTGCCCTTGTGAAGGAGATGGGATGTTCATCATTCTTCTCATCCTTTTGAGTGAGTACTACAGCGAGAAAATTATCAGAGGCAGAGGCGTATAGGAGGAAATCCTTATTGAAGTCTAGGCTGTAGAGTGCAGGCACTTTTGCAATAGCTTGCTTGATACAAGTGAATGCATACTTTTCCCTCTTACCCCAACTATAGACTGCATTTTTCTTGATCATGTCCTGCATGGTCTTGACTATCTACGCATAATCTGAGATGAACTTCCAGAGGAAGTTAATCTTTCCCAAGAAGGACTGCATGGCTTCTTATTCGCCAGGTGTGGGATCTCCGTAATAGTCAGGACCCTGTTTGGATCAACCTTGATCCTGCTTTTGGAAACAATGTGTTTAAGAATGTTCCCCTCATACACTGCCAATATGCTCTTTTTGGGATTCAAGGACATCCCGTATTTTTAACATCACTCAAAAGTTTTCTTCAGATGGTGTATGTGGTCCTCAAGTCTCTTTGAGAACACACTCACATCATCGAGGTATACCACTACGCTTTTTCCATGAAAAGTGACGTCCATCGCATGCTAAAAGGCTGCACTTGCATTCACAAGCCCAAATGACATTCGTCTGCATGCGAAAGTACCCCACTTGATATGGATGGTAGTCTTAAGTATGTGAGGTTCTAGTACCAGAACCTTATTGTATCCTGAAAAACCATCGAGTAGGGAAAACATTTGTGCCCCATATACTGTTTTCAGAATGTGGTCCATATATGGCACAGGGTAGTTGTCTTTGTCCAAGGCATTGTTCACATTTTGGAAATCAACACACAAGTAGACTTCTTGGACTTCTTGAATACAAGAACAAGGTTTGAAATCCACATGGAATGATGAACTTTATATATGATCCGTGCATCCAACAGCTTGGTGAGCTCTTTCTGTATAAGGGGTTCAAGTGATGGATGTAATTCCCTCAGCTTCTACTGATATGGCTTAACCTCTTCTTTGATCAGAATAATGTGTTGGATTATTCGTGTGTCATACATTTTTAGATCATCATACATCCATGCGAACACATCTTGGTACTGCTTGAACAGGCGGACAAAGGCTTGTCGCTCTTGCTGTGTGCAACGCGTATCGAGATTGATGAACTTCGGATCTTATTCTGTTCCCGAGTTGATTAGCTTGTGCATCATGATAGAACTATGGGTTTTGTTGTTCCTTGGCCCCTGAAAGAATTCTTACAAGCCATAAAGCTTTTTGAATGATGCCACTCCTTTTGAGATGAGGTGGCCTTTCTTGCTACTAGCTTCTTCTTGCAGAGATCACTCATGCTCATCTTCCTCTACCACTGCATCCTTGAAGGTGTCAGCATTGGCCATGAATTGTAGTATATGTTGATCATCATCAAATACACATAAGTTAGTTATTTTATCCATGATAGATGGTCTACACAAAATTTCAATAGTAAATCTATCCCTAATCGGTGACATCCTAGAGGCTGCATTTTCTAGAGCATTGGTAGCTGCATTATGCATACGTGGTACAATAGTGATGTTAAATGCTTGGAAGTTAGAGATCATTTGCCATACCTTTTGTTGTTAACTTTTGAGTTGTAGTAACAAATAGTGAATGGTGTTACGTACCTACTATACCACTATCTCTGAATCACCTAACATTTTGAGCACGACTACGTTGAGGTTGATGGATTTTTGGAAGCCCAAAATGAGTGCTTCATACTCAGAAACATTAGTCGTGCACTCAAACTCCAAGCGACTCGAAACTATATGCCTCCTATTATTTAGGTCGATCAAGACACACCGGACTCCTGAGCCATCCTATGTCTTTGATCTGTCAAAGTACGTGGTCCACAACTCATTTGTACATTGACCATTTGATGCACTTATACTACTGCAACTATTGTTGCTATTGTTACTACTACTATTGGTACAATTTACTGTACATTCTTCATTACCATTAGTTGGGCAAGGAAGGAGGCCCAATTGCGTGTCTAGTGGGGTTGGAGCTAGTCGTGTAGGATAACACCCTAACATTGTTTCCAGGAGGTAGTTTCCAAACATGAGTTCTATGAAGGCCAACAATTCATTCTCACAATTTAGGGGAGTGACATTATGCCTCATACTATCGGATACCACCCAAATTTTACTCTTTTTACCCTTATACGAAAGCCACATGTGCGATGAGTCTATAGTGAAATATCCATTCAGCTTGTTGGACCACTCTCTGTTGAGTAGTAAGCCATATGCTTCCGATATGTCCACAGCAACAATTTTGATGCATTGGTGGACTCAACTTTTGTGAGATAGTCAAATGATCCCATCAAGGAGTTCAGCAATGGCTAGTACAGATGTTTGATCAAGTTGGATTATTTGCACAGATGTCTTGCTCCATTGTGCATTGATCTTTTTAGAAATGGAGAGTAGCATGATGTTGGCTGTCACACCAGAATCAACCAAATAGTTGTGAACATTACAGTTAAAAAATTCAAATGAGAGTAGGAATGGAGGCCTACCTAATTTTTCTTCTTCCATCGGTAGTGTTCTTAGCACAATGGAAAGTGATCCGGGAGTTGTGCTTGCTCCCTTGCTGGTAGATGTTGCACTGTCCATTGTTTTCTGTCCCAATGTGCACAATAGGATGTCTCACTGTCTCTGGATCTTACCTAGCTCTAACAAATTGATGTTTGCATGAGTTTTCTTCATGTCATCCACATTGTTGTAGTCCAGATGTGGTAGACTCACCGAGTTATTTGGGGTAAGAGTGATGTTCATGTTGTTCGGTGGAGTGTTCTGCAGTTTGCTGCTCATGGATGTAATCTTCTCCGCTATTGTCTTCGTGGACTTGTTCTGTGTTTTCTGCTTCGGGGTGGCTAGTGGATAAGCCTTCCTCAAAAATAATCTCATCTTTTCCTTTGCTTCCCCAACTGTAAGGGGAGCTCCTTTACTCCTACTAGTGTATCGGTCATTTTTATTTGGGGGTTGTTTCTTACTGTTCGCCTTCAACGCTACCTGCGAGCATTGATACATGTTCACCACAAGCCTAGAACTTGATGCTTCATTAGATACAACATCTTCATCATTATCCATACCTTCCATCTATTTCTAGACATTGTTTCCTACATCAAATGTATGACTTCTTACAGAGCTTGTGACTCTCTTCTAGTCCGAACAAGAGTTCTTTGGGTGATGTTCTTCGTTGAATGAACAGAATTCAGAATTTTCACAGTGATCGAGGTGAACGTAGATCTCTCGATAGTTTTTGCAAGGTACTAGTTGCTCCCTGATGACATGATTCCCTATCTCTGTCTGGCCAGATGGTTTCTTACAAACCTGTTTGCTTTCCATTGTTTATGCTCGGACACTTCTATTGTCAAGTTATTAATGAGGTGAGTGAGGGCTTCAATATCATTTGTTTCCTTGTCTCTACCTTTGCTCACCACTGCTTGGGACTTACTACTTGCATAATTGGATTCCTTCGCTGGTTCATCATCCTTGATGACCCCAATTGCACGTAGGTCTTTCTCAACAACGATAGTCTCTTCACAGTTTTCCAATAGTGTTGGTTTCGCAAGCTTGCTTGATGAACTACGCAATGTTGGTCGGCAGTGCGGACATGTAGTAATCAATAGTGATGGAGTCATGAGGTTTGGTGTCCACTACAAACTTGTTCATCATGTGTGTAAACCATTGATGGAAGTCTTTTACCTTATCTTTCCCCTCCATCTTCAGGATTCCTAATTCTTTGAAGAACATGGATGGGGTCTTGTCATCAAAAAAAATTTCAAGAAACATGCATTTGAATGCACCCTGGTTCTGTATGGATTTGGCTGGAAGGCTATGATACCATGCAGTTGTGTGACCATCCAAGGTACATGGAAAGAATCTACATGATACATTGTTGTACCGTACCTTAAGGGTATGAAAATGTAGGTAGAAGTTGTTCAAATGGTCTTCTGCCTTCACTGCACTTTCAGGGTTGAACTTGATGTTCGTTCTCTTTTCTTGCTTGGGAATCTTGTGGAGATCACTCAGGAGAACCATTGCTCTCTTATTCATCCATTCTAGATTTTGGTCAGCCATCTCTTCTTCTTCTTCATCCTCCTCTTCTTTAGATTCTGATGGTTTTGGCTTTGAGTCTTATGGTTCATCTTTACCTTCGCCTCCTCCACTACCTCTTGTAGCAGATTCTGATCCCAAGATCACGAGGGTGTCTCCTTCCCCCTATTGGAAGATCAGAGGTTCCTCTCCATCTTCAATAGCTCTTGCCAAACCTTTAAGTGTGGCAAGAACTGCTTCTTCCACTAACGATAAAAATACTCATGTGGGAGTAGCTTCTGGCTTCCTTGACACATATGGAAGATGTTGTATGCCTGGGATTAGTTCGACTTCTTTCACGAAGTAGTGGGTGATGGGAGAGAAGGAGCGAAGGTGATGATATGAAATTTCATGTTCAGTCCTTGGGGGTGAAAAGTAACCAACTAGAGAGTTGCGCATAGGTGAGAGGGAGTGCAAGTTACTGCCTTGACCAAATGGTTGATGAGTGAGTGTGAGAGGACGTTCATCGATAAAAAACTAGCTAGCCTCCTTCTAGCACCAGAAATGTTGACAGTATTAGACCTGCCAACATTCAGGGGATCACCTCGATATGAAGTCCCAACTAGACCTCACATCATTAGGTGTGGAAGTCTCATCTGGTATGATGGCCCAGTTTCGATTATCTTAAGTGTTTGCCTTAGCTCTTGCTTGTTAGCACATGAGAGTGGTTTTCTATGTCCTTGAGTAGCGAGGTTCACGTGCCTGGTGATTTCTAGTGTTACTTGTGTCAATGGTTCTTTCATCATAAAGGGAGAGGATGGGAGTGAGTCCCAAGTCAGATGGGAGGAAGCCACAACTCTGTTAGGGACACACAACACAATAGGACGTCCACAGCTTCCATAGGAACAACCCACATGGATTCTGCAGTCACAACACATAAGGAAAGATGGCACATACAACACACTGCTGAGGAGTCCGCTTGAGTGCGATGGTCGTTATAGCAAGTTTACGTGAAAGGTTTTTCTAAAGTCCAGGGAGGTAACCAACATGGGCAAGACAATGTTAATAGCTCATACAACACATTTTCATTAATATATATGTATTACAACAATTGAATGAGTTCAAGTGTTAAACATGGGTTAAAGCACCATGCATTACAAGTGTTCAAGATCAGTCCTACAATAGTTCCAAGACACATCGTTACACCATACATCACTGACAAGTGGGTCTCTTGGACATCCATTTTACATTACATTGAATGACAGTATGCCCCATAGTAGAGATGTGAACAACATGACCCATGACAAGACTCGACATGACAGTGTTGGTACATTCGAGTTGCAATGTTGTTGGGTGATGGATGTCCTCATGGTATGCCATAGCTTCACCTCTGCATGGAAAAGTGCACAGAGTCTTTGATGGTCGTTGGGTTCACTTGATGTTGCATTCACACGTTTCTCCTTGATTGTATGTTGGCATGCTTGACAGGTTCATCTATTCACGAAAAGTGCATGTTCGTCCATCTGTCCGTGTGCAAACACATCCTTGCATGTTTGTCAGTTCTTCCTTTCGTGAACACATCATTTCATGATCTTTTGTTAGTGAGCACTTCTCTTTACATGCATCATTTGTTCATCTGTTGAAAAACATGTCTTTCTGCATGTGCTCCCTTTGTTCATCCCATCTATCATCGCACCATGTTTCTTTGTGTACTTGTATTTGCAGTCACTCATGATGAGACAACATCGATTCCACAAACCTCCTAGTCTACCATGATGCATGATCATTTTGGATGCAGGTGACCAGGAAAGAAGACAAGGTCTTGAGCTTCGAGGTGGGATGGAGGCTTCGGGCACTGTTGGTGAAAACAATGCAGAAGTCACTAGGAGGTGGAGAAGGGAAATCTGCATCAGTAGTGACTATCTCTAGGTTTTGGCTCAACTGAAGGACAAAACTACGCAACTTTTGAGAGGATTAGTATGACCTATGGGAAGGTTGGGCAAACAAAATCTATGGAATTTTCGAAAGGAGCAGGCAGTGGGAGCTTGGTAGCCCAAAATATGCAATTCTTGGAGGGAACTAGCACCTAGCTGTTGGGACCTTGGCAACAAAAACTGTACAATTCTTAGAGGGAATTGCAAGTTAGCTGCTGGGACCTAAGCAACAAAAACTGCATAATTGCTAGAGGGAACTGGTAGTCAGGTTCTATAGATTGGGAGAAAAAACTGTTTAATTCTTGGAGGGAATTGGAACTTTAGCTGCTAGCGGGAAAATCTACTCTAATGCTGGAAGGCAGGCCTACTGATCACCTCTCCATAATGTATGAGCTGAGCGGACTGTTGGGCAATAGAGGGCTTGCTCATGAAATCTATGCGATTTTTCTAGGTGAGTAGTCAGCTGACTAACTGGTGGGCTAGCTAGAAAAACTGTGAAATTTTCTTAGGGAGAGAGTGACGGGCATTAGGTGTTTGTCTAGCCTATCTGCACAATTTCCTCAATCAGTGAAGCAGGCAAGGTCTGTAGTTCTATGCAATGTTTTAAGGGGAATCGGTCCCAAGGTGAATGTTGGGTCAAATTCTTTGGTTGACCAGCTAGAAGGTTAATTGATTAGCTTGCGGGCAGTGTAACTTGAAATGGCTTTCTTGTTGCTTCTGCGTTGTTCTGGTGACAGTTGATCAAGTCAATGGTGGGGAAAGGTTCGGCTGTGAGAGGGGAATCTGGTCATCAAAATTTCAACAAAATGACTAAGTGTGTGAGCGAGTAAATTGGTGCATATGGATACTTGCAAGCACACACTTACATGACTTTATGATGAGATGACTTAAACCATCCAAACACACATTCTCAACATGACTAACCAACAGTGTCAGTGGCATACGCGACACTTTTGATTGATCCTTGGATGACCATGACCATGGTTGCATGACAGTGTATATCACTTTGTGTGTGAGCATGACAGATGTTTACATAGCGAACAAGATGTACACACAAAGCAAAGACCTTGTGTATGACCAGAACATGGTTGCAAACATGACATTGGCATCAACATGCAAATGTTATATGTCAAATGATCAATCAAGTTGGGGGTGAAGACTCACACAAACTCACGGGGTCAACCCGAGTGCGTGTAGACATCAAGTAAAACTCTCAAAGGAGGCTTTGAAATTGGATGCAGCCAAAATTTTTGAGGGTGTTGCAACCGCTACAATAACTAGAAAAATGATTCATTATGTTACAAAGATAGCTTATATTTTTGTAAGAATTCCCAACTCAAACAAAATATTCTTTTGGAATTGTACACCTCTCCCTGACGAGGTCACTTAGGATTTTAAAAAAATTTCCATTGGGTCAAGAAGGATTTTTGTTCGGATGTCCTTAAATCTGATATTTAGAAGTTTGTGGAAGAATGTTTGGCTTGCCAAGAAAATAAAGTTGAGACAATTAAGACTGTGGGTCCATTACAACCTTTATTCATTCCAAGTCAGCATTAGGAGGAGGTCTCAATGGATTTTATCATAGGTTTACCCAAGTCTAAAGGGAGCGTCATCATGGTGGTAGTTGATATACTTAACAAGTATGCATGCTTTTGTGCATTATCTCATCCTTTTAAAGTCAGTACAATTTCTATTGCATTTATGGAAACAATTCAAAAGCTTCATGGAAAGCCAAAGATTATAGCTAGTGACAAAGATCCCATTTCCATTGGAAATTTTTGGATGGAATTATTTTAGCTCATAGATCATCTTATCATCCTCAATCTGATGGAAAAATTGAGATAGTGAACAAATTTTTGGAAGGATATCCTCATTTCTTTGTATTTGATAATCAAACACAATGGGTCAAGTAGTTACCTCTAGTTGAATGGTGGTATAATACTTCCTACCATACTAGAAAAAAAAATGAATCCATTTAAGGAAATTTATCGAGATCATCCACCATCCATCATATTATATTGAGGAGAAAATTTTAAGGTTCAAGCAGTGGAAGATCACATCAACCATAAAAAACAAGTTCTCCAACTCTTAAAGGATAACCTCACACTGGTGCAGAATCAAATGAAGCAATGGGAAAATCGACATCACAGTGAAAGAAGTTTTGATGTAGATGACTAGGTATTTTTACAGCTAAAAACATACAAACAAATGTATCTCAGGAAAGCTAAGGAGGATAATAAATTATCACCCAATAACTATGGTCCTTATAAGGTGTTACAAAAGATTGGTACTATGCCATACAAATTGGAGCTGCATGCATCTTCCTGGGCACACTTAATTTTCCATGTTTCATTCTTAAATAAGGTTATTGGTCACAAACTTCGAGCTGGGACAATGTTTCTACAACTTGTCGAAAAAGGAAAAATCATATTTGAGCCTAACGCACTCACAGACAAAAGAACCCGATAACTATGGAATCAATCAATTTCAGGGTATCTCATTAAGTGGAATAACTTACTCGGTAAAGATTCCACATTGGGGGGATGATAATTTTATATAGAAGCATCCAAAAATACTTAATCATTGTGGACAACACTTTTTAAAGGAGAGGAGAATTTTAAGTCCCTATAATACTAGTGTAGCCACCTTATTGTTATTGTGAGTGTAGCCTCCATATTATTATTCTTGTACCAATATAACCCCCATAATGTTATTGTTGTGTCGCATAAAATCCCACTTTTGTTTAGTTTTGCCCTTAAATTATAATTGTTGTGTAGGATCTGATTATATTTTGACCCCTTAGACTCCTATATATACAACGAAGGTTTTTTCATTTGTATCATCGAATAATTGTTAATTTATGTAAAGTAAAGCAGGTTTCCCCCTCAAAGAGGATAATTTTTAAGTCATTGATCTATCTATTTATGAGTTGGTTGCATCACATTTTTCTACTATGTTGTTGCTATGGAGATATTGGATGATATATTATGTGCATATTGTTGCATGTAGTTTCTCTTTATGATGTTGCTCATTGGTGCTTATGGATGCCTCATGTTGGCATATTGTTGCTTATCGTTAGAGGTTGACTAGTTGGTATTCTGCTCTGAATGTTGATTGGATATATATGTTGCTTTCTTCTTGTATGAAACCATGGATGATTGTTGACATGCACAACTTTTCACCCGTGTTGAGATCAATTGCTTCATTGTTTGCATTTTAGTTCTTGTTTCCTATTCATATCGAGTTGACCCTTTTCCATTGTTTTCAAAGGGAGAGAGATAAAGGGTGATGGTTTAGAGTTTGTGTATGGTTTCCATCAATGCTAAAGGGGAACTTGTTGGAATTATTTTTGAGCATGGTTCCAGCTAGCTAATGTTAGTATTGGTTCATGGTGGCAACTAGCTCATGTTAGCATTGATGTAAACCCTTGCAACTAATCCAGATCTTGGGGGGAGACCCCCAAGGTCTGAAAAATTGCAATGCCAGAAAGAAAAGGATAGAACACATAGTAAATAAAACCACAAAGAAACGTTTTATTAAAGCTGATAATAACTATAAAAGCTACATTGTGCTGGACAAACTGTCCTTTTACAAAATGTAACTTGTTACTTATAGTATTTTTCAGTTACAATACCACGGGTCAATTCCATGGGTGAATGAATACCATGGGTGGATGTCACAATACCACAGGTCAATTCCATGGGTGAATGAATACCATGGGTGGATGTCACAATACCACGGGTCAATTCCATGGGTGAATGAATACCATGGGTGGATGAAACAATACCATGGGTTAATTCCATGGGTGGATGTCACAATATCATGGGTCAATTCCATGGGAGATTGAATACCATGGGTGGATGTCACAATACCATGGGAAAATACTATGGGTGAATGAATACCATGGGTGGATGTCACTTAAAATACCATGGGTGGATAAATACCATCAGTGGATGCCACTTACAATACCATGGGTAAATTACATGGGTGGATGAATAACATGGGTGGATGAATACCATGGGTTGATGCCATTTTCCATTCAGATCATTCCTCCCTCCTTAAGAAGAAATGGTCCCCATTGCGTGAAGTTCCCTCCTGCAAAGCCTTTGTTGAATATGAAGAGCCACTGAAGAGAACGGTTTTATGTGGTTAACCCATAGCTCTGATACCACTTGTTATACCTCCGATAGCTATAATATGGGGTACCAAGGGAGGTACCCAAGGTAATAATGTAATAATGGGATGGACCATAGTAATAAATAAGGTGGTTAACCCATATCATGTAAGGGACCACAAGTAGTTAATAATAATGTAATGGGCCCATGGTATTAGTTGATGGTATGAGGGAGATATCGCTGATTTAAAATCAGCTCTTTTTTGTAGAAATTTTGGTGACGGCGGGAGAGTTGCAGCACAGATCTAAAATTCTAGTGCCTGGATCAGGATTTCTATCACATAGGCAGATGCAGAATGGTTGTTCCATTTCCAAAAACAGGTCATAATAGGGATTCTGAGCAATATTAATGGAACTATGACAATTTCAAATTTTCTCCAAGTAAGTGAATTTTTTCAGAAACCTCTTCATGGCGGCTCTATGTTTTACAGGAAAAGATAATGGTCCTCCTATTGAATAATACATAAAAAAACACAAGTCATTATGGGCACGTCATTGGAGAACTTTTGTAGTGTTTAATTTTGAAGAGGAGGCAGCCACATGGTGGGGATTACTTAACCAAAAGAAGTGTTCCAACCTGCCCGATGAAGAATTTGAAAAATTACTTTTAGACAGATGGTCTCATGCCAGAAAACAAGATAAGGGGAAACATGTGGGGTTATTTCCTATTGGTATATACTTATTTCAGGTTCATGGATTAATTCAGAAAGAGAAGATCATTGTTTCTATCAATCCTAATTGCAAGAATAATTTTATCAATGTTAATTTGGCAAAAAAATTGCAAGTTCCAACAAAACACATTGAAAATACACAGGTTGATGATGAGGATGTTCAAATTTATAAGGATTTGAAGCTTTCTATGGATAAGTATGTGTTTCATGGCGATTTTTATGCTTCAGATATGGATAACATGGATGTTGTTTTGGGATACCCTTGGATGGAATCAGTGGGTACTATAAATATTAATGTGCAGAAGAAATTCCTGAAGCTCTGGTATAAAAAGAAGAAAAGTACATTACATGATATTTCCATTAATAAACAGGTAGAGTCCAAGGAGGCTAAATAAGAAGATGTTCCAGAGTCTGACATATTAGATGATGAGCTAGTAATGATAGATAATCAAACACAAACAGAGGCTGAAGCAGAAAAGGTTACAGGTGTTGATACATCAGAGGAGGGCTCAGTGGTTGAAGTCATATTGGAAAAGAAGACATGACAATAGGCACCACAGCAGGGTGAATTAAAGAAAAAGACATTGTGGGTTAAAACTTCAACATATCATCACCCACATCACCCCGCAAGAAAACAACCAACAATATGGCAACAAATTAGCCACAGGGACAAAAACCCCCGCAGGACAGATAGAGAGGAGCGAAGATCCACCTACTACACATCCACACAGAAGAGCTACCACAGTCAACTTCCATATCAAGCGAGCGAGGCACCAGCGAGATCGAGGGTTGACCTTTCTCTTGGATGGCTAGATGCACGTGCATGGTACCAGTGGACTACTCTTTTGAGTAGATCTTATTATTTGTGTTCTTCCCATGTTTCGGGGACGAAACATGCTTAGGGGGGTGGAATGTTATATATCTAGGGGGGATAATATGGGGTACAAAGGGAGGTACCCAAGGTAATAATGTAATAATGGGATGGGCCATAGTAATAAATAAGGTGGTTAACCTATATCATGTAAGGGACCACAAGTAGTTAATAATAATGTAATGGGCCCATGGTATTAGTTGATGGTATGAGGGAACCATGGTAATGACCCATGGTATTGTATGTATGAGGCATATATAGAGGCTAGAGACTCCACATGGAGATAGTCAAGGATTATTGTATGAACAGGCATATGGCTTGTGGAGTGTTCTCCTTCCTTAAGGAGTGAATGTATGGTGTTGCCCTACCTTAAGGGTTTGATCAATAAAGAATCATTTCATATTATTTCTGGGTTTATTTGCATTATCTTATATTTTTATATCAGATCTATAATATTTCCGGGTTAGATCTATAACAAGTGGTATCAGAGCTATAACAAGTGGGTTATAGCTATTTGTTATAGCTCTGATACCACTTGTTATAGATCTAACCCGGAAATATTATAGATCTGATATAAAAATATAAGATAATGCAAATAAACCCAGAAATAATATGAAATGATTCTTTATTGATCAAACCCTTAAGGTAGGGCAACACCATACATTCACTCCTTAAGGAAGGAAAACACTCCACAAGCCATATGCCTGGTCATACAATAATCCTTGACTATCTCCATGTGGAGTCTCTAGCCTCTATATAGGCCTCATACATACAATACCATGGGTCATTACCATGGTTCCCTCATACCCCATCCCATTATTACATTATTACCTTGGGTACCTCCCTTGGTATCCCATATTATCCCCCCTAGATATCTAACACAAACGAAGATCCGAGGATAGAGATACCTTGTAATGTTTGTGACCAACTGTGATACTGATAGTGTGCAACCTAGAAAATGAACTTTGATGAAGTGTGGGTTTGTGGATGACCCATAACCATGATGAATGAAGATCTGAGGACAGAGATACCCTGTAATGATTCTAACCAACTGTGATATTGACAGTGTGTGGCCTAGCAAATAGATTTCAATGAAGTGTGGATTTATGGATGACCCATAACCATGAAAAACAAAGATCTGAGGATAGAGATACCCTGTAATGCTTGTGACCAACTGTGATACTAGCAGTGTGTGGCCTAGCAAATGGACTTCGATGACAAGGATTTTGCGCAGTTGACCCATAACCATGATGTTGGTTGTTGATGAAGTAGCAAGTGCCTACATGTCCTGGGGTGGGAGGGCACGTCTCCAAATAACCCAAGCCAAATGCTACTATGCTGAAACTGATGAATGTGAAGCAAGTGCCTACTAAAGTGGGGTGGGAGGGCATGTCTCTAATAGGAACCCGCTCCGAATGTTGATTCAGAATTAAAATGGACATAACTCGATCAATATAACTCGAAATATTTATTATAACCTATTTTTTGAAGCAGAAGGACCATTTTGCATCTTCCCATGTGTTGGAAATCCTTATCGCGGCACCCTAGAATATCTAATTCGCGCTGCAATTTTTCCACTGTCACAAAAGTTCTGAAAAAATATTTGATTTTAAATGAGCGATATCTCCCACATCCAAACTCCGATTCGACCCCCTTTTTTTAAATTGGGTGATTTTTCAAGAGGAGCTCAGATCTAAAATTATTTTTTTGAAATTATGCACAAAAAATTAAAAAAAGGATAGGAGAGTCACTGTCCAGCAGTTGTCGTCTGAAAAAATATTTCTACAACATAGTAGATTTTAAATCAGCGATATCTCCCTCATCCAGACTCCAATTTGGCTGATTTTTTTTTTTTGAATTTTGGTATTTTTTCACAAGGAATCCAAATCTATTATTTTTTTTTTGTAAATATTGTACCAAATGTTTTAGATCTAATCTAGAAACTCACTACCCAAAAAAAAATCCTGCAATAAAATGAAAAAAGAAAAATTCTTCCTGCTTGGCCTAAGAAAGTGCTCTGTGGAGGTCGCAGCACGTGCCTGAAGTTTGTTGAATATTTCTGCAAAAATTTGAAACTAAACTATGCATGAAACCTTCATTCGCATGGAATCATAACCTCCTCTAATACCACTGATCCGGATCTTGGGGGGAGGCCCCCAAGACTTAAAAGATTGAAATGCCAGAAACAAAAGGATAGAACACACAGTAAATAAAACCACAAAGAAACTTTTTATTAAAACTGATAATAACTGTAAAAGCTACATTGTGCTAGACAAACTGTCCTTTTACAAAATTTGCCTTGTTACTTATACTATTTTTTAGTTACAGTACCACCGGTCAATTGCATGGGTGAATGAATACCATGGGTGGATGTCACAATACCACGGGTCAATTCCATGGGTGAATGAATACCATGGGTAGATGGCACAAAACCATGGGTTAATTCCATGCATGAATGAATACCATGGGTGGATGTCACAATACCATGGGAAAACACCATGGGTGAATGAATAGCATGGGTGGATGTCACTTACAATGCCATGGGTGGATAAATACCATGAGTGGATGCCACTTACAATACCAAGGGTAAATTGCATGGGTGGATGAATAACATGGGTGGATGAATACCATGGGTTAATGCCATTTTCCATTCGAATTAGTAATTTGGCATATGTTAATTGATCTTCATTGTAACATGGTTACATCTAGTTGAGTTGGCATTGAGCTTATTATGTTGGCATTGATTTCAACCTTATGATGTTAGTCTTGTGATGCATTGATGGACAAATGATAGCATTGGTATGGTTGATGATGATTTGGAACACTACTTGAGTTGGAAACAAGGTATTCATCAAGATCTTCATGCTTGTACTCATGGAGATGACTTATTGTGGTATTTTCGCCTCATGATGATGATGATTATGTTGCAGAGGTGTGACAAAGGTCCATCAAAGGTGTTGCAGCTTGTACGAATGACTGTTGGAGAGTGGAGGAATTGTTGGCACTCTTGCCAACCTTGTTTGTTGGCCTTCTAGTTTAATTTAGATTTGATACTTGGGATACCTATTTGATCCACTTGCAGATGTGCCAGAGGATATTTCATAGGCTTGGAGGCTTCTGCATATGTTGGAGAAGGTTATCCAACAGGTGGTTGCAGTTTTGAGCTGAAGGCTTGATGTCTTTCTTCATCATTTTCCCCATTCGCATCGAACCAAGCCTATGGGAGGGACTGAAAGGCTCCAGTCACTACTAGATAGGTTTATGGGAGTGGCCAAATGTTCCATTCCATTTTAAATTTTCTTATGCATGTGAATAAGGATTTTCATGAGATTTTCTCTACATTCCTCACATAAAAAAAAAAAAAAAATTAGCATGGAAGTTCCTAGAGGCTTCCAACATAAGTTGTAAATGTCAAAAATAATTTGTAAATGTCCTCAAATGATGTGAACTCATTTGGTGCACAATTACTGGTCTTAGTGGATAGATTTGGTCGAATTTTTTCACTCTTAATCCTAGCCCCAAGATTAATTCCCCCCTACATGTTTTATATTCATCACTTGGGATTTTTGTGATAGTAGATGATTTGTGTATGTGTGTAAGTGAAGGTTGCATTGAGGAAATAGGCTTCAGAACTAGTTGTGAAAAGAAATGCTTCAGTGTATAAGTGTGAATGGATACATAGTGAGCAGAGCTAAATCATATTGTAGAATATATAATATTTGAAGTTGTTTTAGTGGATATTGTTTTGGAGACCCTGTTTATGTTACTGGATAGTGTTTTTGTTGGTGACACTCACATTTGTTTTTATAGGAGCTACTAATGCATTTGGCACATAACCATAGTGTCTTATGATGTTAATTGTATTATCCAAAATTACATTGATGTGAGTGTTTGATAGTATTGAGATTTGATGTGGCCACTATTTTTCTGGAGTTGAGAACACATATGTTTGTTGTTTTTATATTTGATTTAATGATGATATCTTGTTGCTAGAAGTCGTATTGCAGAGTTGAATCAGTTTGAGGAGAAAGTATTGGGATCTAGTTTGAAAATAGATGAAATGAGGTCCACATAGAGGAGAGGAATAGTGACTTCATGGATGTGGAATAGTGATTGCAAATTTTCAGTGAAAGGAACAATTTATCAATCCAATGATAGTTGCATAGTCTAATCGATGTTGGGAGAGGATCGATTGATTTTGGTGGATTTTAGAAGATGGTAGTTCATAAATCCATGGATAACATAGTCTTTTGAGCTGATCAATAGAATCAAGGCTCCAGGATGATTGGAGTTAGTTTATTGTATATGAGGTAGAGTCTCCATTCTAATGGGAGTTAGAAAATCCATGTAAAAGACATATTTCTCTTAATAGAAGATTCAAAGCAATGCAGAAGTAGCAAGGGTGGTTTTTTTTCCCATTAAAGGGTTTTCCAACAACTATCGTGTGTCTCATGTATTGATGCTTTCTTGTGTTCTTGTTCATGGCTATGTTTCTCATATGGTTTATTTACTTCTTATAATTTATGCATAGATCTACAAATGTTTAACGCATTGTTGCTAATTAGTGTTTGTGATGCAGTAAAGTAAATTAAAGGAAAAAATTGGTAATTAGACACACTACTGATTCACCCCCCACTCCCCCCAGTAGTGCTTATAGATTTTCAATAGAAGAAGCACCATGGATGTTGCTCATTTAAGGGGAGGGGAAATGTTGTCCCCTAATGTAATTAAATTCCTATCGTCCTTTTACATTTTTGTTCTCTTGCAAAAATTTAAGATTAGATAATAGCTATGGGAATGAAATTAAAGTTGGACATATTAATGACAGATGTAACTATTCATTTTTTTGAATGAATATTATTTATTTCACTTATTGTTTATTTGGAAATTTAAGGAGAGCCAACACATCAGTAGTCAGGCTTCCCAACTATCATGAAATCAATCACTGATTAATTAGATTCCAAGAAAAGAAATATTTAGAAGTGAAAATTTTCATAGTTAAAAAATCCTCCATGTTTTTAAAAATATTCCTAACCACAAGAATTAGCATGAAAAGAGAAAAACGTCATGTGGTGGAAACAAGAAAGAGAGATTGGGGGAGAGATAGGAAATCCAATTACAAAGGTTCCAATGGGAGAGAAATACTAGACAAGAAAGAACAAAAGGAATTGGGATGTTGATCTAGCAAGATATTACAATAGTCTAAGGAGGAAAATGATAAAGAATATTTATTTTCTTCCTTACAGAAGGTTTTCATGAGGCCCATGGGGGAATTTATGAGGTAACATTTCATTGGTTGGGAGGAGCATGCATGCTCCTATTATATTTTCAAAAAGTTAGATAAGCAAATGAGCACATTGTTGAGCGTATTTTAAGAATTTTTATTTCAAAATTATTTATGTTTATATGCAGAGGAAGAAGAATGTGTAGCGGATATTTAGCTTAATAAATTGTTTCCTGATCAAAGTTTAGTATTTTTTATGAAGCTTACTCCATATATGTATGAAATGTAATGTACAAGACAATTTTTAGTTATAGACTTAACAAAAAGAAAGAGGATATATATATATATATATATATATATATATATATATATATATATATATATATAAGTAGGGTTAGCATGGTTACAATCCAACACCGAAGAAATAATTTTGGGCTAGCCCTTAACAACGTGTACTCCCTAATTAATGTAAAAGTAACCCTTGTGAGGAATACATGCAGAAACATGAGCTCAAGGGTCATGCATCAAATTCCTTGTGTATCAAGTGCCTTCTCTAGCTAATGACTAGTTAGCAAGTCTAGTATATGTATATATGTGTGTTTGTGTGTTTAAATACAAATGTATGTGTTAGATAGAAGAATCTAAGTACAAGGACATTGTGGTACTCTCCATATAATAACAAGAACAAGAATACATGTTCGAATATAATCATGCAGAAAATAAAATGTAAGATATTTGGGAGTATAACTATCCATAGTATACATAAAAAAATAAGACTGAGAAATGTGGGAAAAATAAATGGTATAAACACGAAGGTGAGATTATATGTTTTATTATGAAAAAGAAAACACCTATTTGAAGAAATTATCTATCTATAATTATGAATATACTTAGAATAATTCATAAAACAAGGATATAAACAAGAACGATATGACTAGATTAATATTTATAAACACAGTTTTTATTTTATAAATATGGAACATAGCATGTTCCATATATATTAAGTTTATAACTATGATTTACATACCTTAATCAAGAAGAAAAAATGTACAGAAATTGCTATAGACAATTTAAAATTACATGTGCAAAGGGACCCACATAAAACAATACATGTAAATAATATTGTGGTTCAATACAAGTAGCTATAGGCTTAGCTAATGGGATTTACATGTATAAATTTCTATATAAAAGGAAAATGGAGCAAGATGCACCTTTGGCTATAACTGGCCTATCAATAGCATCCAATATTACTAGCCCTACATGTAAGAAAATGTGAAAAGAAAAAACAGGCTAGGTAAACATTGAAACTTTTTCACAGAAAACCCTAGAATGGTATACGTGGACTAAGGTGTAACTCAACAAGTGAAATGACTATGATTGAATTAGAAAAAATTTATAAAGAAAAAATTTACATACAAACCTTAAGATAATAAGGGGTTCAGTTTTTAACAATTGCTTGTGATAATTTAGATTATGGATGAGACTCTCGACCACTATAACAAGATATCTTACTTAGAAAAGAATGTTTCAAGTATCTAACCTTGAAAATAAAATGAAAAAAAAACTTAATTATAATATGTAATAGGAAAAGGAGTGGATATGGGTACCCATTGCTCTGGTATCTCATATTCATAGTTGATGGAATGAAGCCACAACCATGAAATTATGGAAGAGAATGGTTGCGATCTTGTTATGAAATCCATACCATTATAAAAGTATAATAGTTATAAGAATAAGCATTTACAGTTGAAAGCTAGTTTGTTTAAGGGAAATATTAGCCTTATCCTTCGAAAAATGTAATCCTTGGCCTTCGAAAAATAGTAGTTGAGGATTCCATACTATGTTAGGTGTAATGGAAACTAGGCCACTATTGAGAGGGGGGTGTATCAGTAGTGTGTCCAAATTACACAATTCTTCACAAATTTCAAATTTTATTCCCTTTATCAATTATTCATTGATCAACAACACAACTCAATCATGTATAACATCATAAACATCAAGCACATAAGCAACATGTACACAAGACACCAATCTTATTTTGTTAAAATATTCAACTTGATTACATCATGGCTTGTAGGTTTATCAGTTTCTACTGAAAGGATATTCAATCCCTACTCATTTATTGGCTACCAATTAAAGTTAGTAATGCTTTTGCTCATTTACTAGTACCCACTAGAAGGGACACTTCCCCCTGCTTGTTTATCAATCTCTACTAAAAGGGAGTCTTTACCCAAATTTTTACTATAACCTATAGAAGGAGCTACTACCTCTAGTATGTAAGCTACCACTTTCTAGCCCTGCTAATCTATATTCCATCCATTTTCAAACTCAGATCAATAGGCCTTCTACCTCATAAACAAACAAATTCTTCCACCATAACTACTCACCGAAACCACCTTGAACACCTGCAACAACCCCTGGTTGTTGATACAAATCACCATCCTTTTCATAACTTTATGATTTCTAATAAAAACACCATGCTCTCCTCACCATTATCTTGCACCAACAACTCTGCTTCTCTTTCACAATTTGTTGGACACTTTCATGCAACACCTTAGTAGCATTTTCTTCTCTCACAATTCAACTACACACTCTCATGCAACACCCTTTCTTTCGACACTTTAGTTGAAAGTGTTGGGAATCCGTCAACCAAGTGGGTCTTACCAATGTGAAGTCCTAATTATACCTCACACTGTTTGGAGTAGGAGACCCATTTGAAATATTGACCTAGTTTCCATGTATTCTTATATATTTTGCTTGGCTCTAAATGATAGTAAGAGATGAACGAGTGGTACCTTCAGAAAGAAAGAAGGTGTTCCTCATGAATGTTCGGTTGTAGGTGTCTCAAATTTCTTCTACTATGAAGGGAAAGAGTAAAGTGAGCCTCTAAGAGAGAGGTAATAGTAACACCCAAGAAGAGACGCACGCAAACAAAGGGGATTCGTCTAACATCCAGCAAAATAGTCCATAAAAAGATGTGACTATCATTAAAACGAATCAATGAGAAAGATTTGTCTAGCATCCTATGGAATAGTCCAGAAGGATGGGATAGCAATAACAACCATTGCAACAAATTCTCACTAAAATAAGTGCTCATATAACTGAAATATTTCAACTATATTAGCATAGATGAAAGAAAACATGAAATACAAACATTCGTAGAATAGTCTTACAAATATTCATAGTCCATGCATGAAGAACCTACCAACCATGAAGTCTTATGTTATTAAGTAAAATTTCCAAGACATGTATACAATGAACATCATCAGCTCCAATAGTGGAGTATTGGATCCTCTCCCTGCTCGTAAAAAGAACTAGTTTGTTTCTTTAATGCCTTGTGGTAGGAGGCAAGGTTAAAAAGTCATTTTCTCTTACAATAAGGGTGTATATATAACAATGTGGAAATGAGGATTCACCTTCCTTATGACTTTCCATCTACCCTCATGACTATTTGACTTCCTATTATTTTTCAATTCTACATGACTCTTCATATTCCATACACGTCCTTTGGACTTTCACTTTACAATATGTTATCGCTCAGGTTGTTCCCTTTGACTCCGTAGGGAATACGGCCAAGGTAACCACTAACCAATCTTTGGGTCACAGGTTCTAGCCTACCTATGACCAGAGAGGGCTCTCTCTTTATGATTTAACTTTGTTTGTATAATATTTTAGGCTAGTTATGATGCTTAAGGTTTTGTTTTTGGAATTTGCTGGATGATGACTTCAGTCAAGATATATATGTGCTTACTAGGGTGTTCTAGGCCATTGGGCATGGAGTCAGTGGTGCTTAATTTGTTTGATATGTCTGTGTTGATACAATAGTGATGCTGCAGAGCCAGATAAGTGTCTGAGAAACAATTCTTTAAATCTGTGATTAAGTGTGATATAACCAGGGTATGAAAGGCAATTAAGAATCTTTCAACAATCTGGTATGGAGAACAGTGAGAATATTATTTAGAAGCAGTGAAGAATTTCTACATAACATTCATATTTATAGAATTAATGAAAACATGAGCAATTAAGAATTCATGTTCATGATCAATTCAGAAGAAAACATTTTCAGCAATAGAGATTGAGCACAAGGTGTAACCAAACATTTCCTGTACTATTTCTTTTCTCTACTGCTAGATTAGTGAAACATGTGTATGATTTAAATAACCATAAGGAGACAAAACATAGATTGAGAAAAACTTATTGTTCCATCAGACAGCACAGGAATTCTGCAACAGCACGCATAGCATCAGCAAGACATCAAACATTCAGGAAATCACGGAGCTTTTCCAGCCTTTTTCATTAGATAATCTGAAAATATACAATACATTCGCCTCAGAATGAAAATCACCAACCCCTTATACGTTGCCAGGGGAGGTATATATACATAATTTGCATAAGAAAATATCTATCTGATGAGTAAATGTTTCATTAATGTTGTGCCAACTCCTGGAGCATTGTAGCTGAGAAAGTAAATGCTGTAGTAACTCTTCAGTGCCTTAGCTGTCCAAAATGGTTAGAAAATGTTGACTTTGTGACCGTTGGAGTCGGCTGAGGATATGCTGTCCCAAAATTGCGTATTTGTTATCTCTTGGCTTGATGTCGTTGTCTATATGCCGAGTCATCCTTTCGGCTGCCTTGTGTGCTGTCTTCATTATGCTTTTTTCTCTTTGCTAAGTGGAGGCTAACTAGGACCGAGCAACTGAGGCTATTGTGGCAAAATTTGAAGCATTGCCTGCCACCAATCTTCTTTGGGCATTTGGTGTCTTCGAATCTTCACCAAAGTTTCATCTTCCTCCATATATCTATAAAAATTAGGGGGAACCTCAAAAAGGTGATTCACCTCATTTTCAATGAAAAATAGACCTTCAAGTTTATTATATAGGCTCTGCCCTGTTGGAGGCCCTAGGTCCTCAGAAGTACTGCCAGATGTAGTGATTTGATTCTCAATAAAATTTGACATTCTGGTGGCATAGTGCTCACGGGGGAGCAGTCTTCCTGTGCTGTTTAGTAGGCTGGGCAATCCCTTTTGTTGCAGTGCTCCCATTTTGAGCTTGTACTCATCCACCTCAGCCTGTATTTCATAGCATTTCCCCTCTACAGTTTGTACAAAATTCCTGAGAGTCAACACCTTTTTAGCTATAAGGACAGCCTATGTTCTGTTAACAATGTTGATGGCTGTCAGTTCCTCCTTAGTTTGATTGTTCAAAAAATCTATCATTCTATTGGCCTGCTCAGGCCTATTTCCCAGCACTGTCCTGGCCTTCTGAATCTCTATCTGTGCTTGGCCAATTAAATCCATTTGTTCATGCACGATCTTAATTGACTTCCATTGTCTAGTAATGGATTGGTCAATTCGGGCCCACAGAATTCTTTTTATTTCTGCCATAGTACTTTCTAGTTTGAGCTCTTTCTCCAAGGCCTTTATTTTTTCTTTAAGGGCCTTTATTTCTCTACCTTGTTCTGCCACAGTCATTTTTGATTTATCATATTTGGCCTCTAGCTCTGCCAACTTTTCCTTGGCCTGTTTTATCTCAGTAGCCTGGAGCTCCATTTCTTTGATAGCCTTAGTCAAATCTTCCATGTTTAAATTGGACTCTGGGGCTGTTGTTGTTGCTGCTGCTTCTGTTGTTGCCGTTGTTGTTACAAGGGCTACTGCTGCCTCTGTAGTTGTTGCAGTGGTTGAAGTAGTTGGAGGAGCTTGGGATGTGGATTCTCCCTGCTTATCTTGTAGTGCCCCTTCAAGTTCCTTCTCCAAATCAAGGACCTTCTGGTTGAGCTGCATTATCAGATCAAGTTGCTCATCGGCCTCCTTTTCCTTCTGTAATTCTGCTGTTTGGGGGTGCTCGGTGGGCAGCAGCTTTAACCTTTTCTTCAATGCATTGAGGTCATCTTCCTTTTTCTTCATGAGGGCCCTTACGCCCTTTGGATCCTTAGGATCATGTCCTAGGTCGATGATGATGTCCTCCAGTGATTTAATTCTGTTGTCCTTGGCCATGGAGGACATTCTCTCAAAATCCAACTGAATGTTGGTATTCTTCAATGATTCTTTTAATTCATGGGCCATTGTTGCCCTGTCCACCAAGGTGGCATAGACCATTTCTCCAGTTTGCTTGTGGAGTTTGATCAGGTCCATGGGGTGAATGTCCTTTGCCATGACTTCCACCCTTGTTCTTACAAAATCTGCAGCCGATTTAGGCTGCGGTACCTTGGGCTTGAAGTGACTGAGGATCATCTTCTCCTCTTGTATGTCATATACAGACATCAGCCTTTCTTGCTTGGCTGGTGTTGCTTTCAGAAACTTTTTGTACACTTCAATTCTCAGCAAGTCATTTTGTGCCTTTATTTGTTTGAAAGAAGCCTTAGTACTTGTAGGCTTCTTGCTTTGCTGAGTGGAGGAGGACACCTCCAAGCCAAGCTGCAATCCCTGCTCCTGCTGAAAGGAGCTTGTACCTGTTTGTTGGCTATCTTCCCCATCTTTCCTTGGACTGTCAAGGACTTCTTCACTTATTTCTTCTATCTCCGGGGAGTCAACCTTTTGCCTCTTGGCCTCAAGTTGCTGGGAGGATCCACTAGCAGGAGTGGACTCTTCTCTGTCTTTTTTCTTACCCATCTCCTCATGTGCTGGAGTCTGCAAAATTGGTGCTACTGGTGGTTCTGTTTGTGGTGGAGGGGTCTGCTCTTGTTGCTGCCCAATTGAGGAGGCAGGCTGTTCTTTTACTGTTTCCTCTTCAGCACCCATTATTCTTTTACCCTTGTCTGTACCTGATGCTGTTGTAGAAGGTGCCTGGGTGGCTGGTGCAGTTGTTGTGGCTGAGGTTCCTTCTCCCACTGGATGTTGTTGCTTGAAGATTACCTGCTGCACAGAATCCAAGTCAAGCGTCTTTTCCAAATCCTTGACATTCTTTTGCATTATCTCTTCTTCAGTTAATTTCTCAATTAATGTATCTTGTTTCCATTCTTGCTGATTGGCATATTGTTCAATATGTGGATATTTGCAATGCTCATAGCCTAGCAGCCTGTACTTGACTCTTCTAGCAGTGATGAAGCCTTCAGGGTCATAAGGGACCCACCGGAAGCTTTGTGATAGCTTATATTTATCTTTGAGGATTTGTTCAGCATCTTGTCATCCCTCTTTTTTATTCATAATGAAAGGGCCCAGGTGGTGCTTGAACTTGAGATGGGCTTTCTTTTTGGCACTGTGAAAGTGAGTGAGGTCAGAGTGAATGAGCTGCCTATAATACTCCAAGGCAAACAGTCTCATGGGCACATATTTTGGGAGCCTGTATGGACAGAGCTCACAGCCATAGATTCTGATGATTGTATGATCCAGGTATAAGTACCAATCACCTATTTTATAATTCTTGGAGAGCTGCAGGGTTTTCTGTATTTCAAATGACACTCTGGGAGGAGGGGACCTCATCAATAAGCAAGAGGCTGGGTAAACAAATTGATCAATGAATTCACAATATGAATATGGTGAATTTTGCACTTGGTGGAAGACAGATGTCCAAAAGATAACAGACCTTCTTTCCCCCTTAGAATCCAGCTTTTTGATATGGCATGGAAAAGCCTCGGACTGGTAGTACATGAACAAATGGTAGATGTAAGATGAATACTTGAATATGCCCTCCCTGTCTACTTTGAAAAGCTGCTCATGTATCTTGTTGGCTATGAATTTGGCAAAATTATATTTGTAGGCAAGGGGTTGGCCTGGGCTATAAGCAGCTAAAAACACCAGCATTGTTTCATCAACATGCTCACTGGTTTTGTAGCCCAACACACAGGCAATCATGTCCAGCAGAAGTTTGCCTACATCAGTAAAATAGACATATAAGTAGGGAGGTGGCCCCGTGGGCTGGCGGTCAGGCCTCATAAATGTCTGGGTGATCTTCTGAATGTCAGCAGTGGACATCTTGGCACCTGTATCCAGCAGATAGTTCATGGAGAAAGGAAACAATAGCTGAGTTTGTTTGAAGTTGAGCATCTGGTTGATGGACTCAGCATTAATGTGAAAGAGGATGCTCCCAGATGGAGACTTGACAACTCTGTGATTTGCATCATAATTCTCAGCACATAGGCAAATAATCTCTGGAAAAATGTTAACAGATGGGAGAAAGTAATATGGCAGGTTTGATTCCCATATCCCATATGTATCCTTGCCATTCAAATAGCCATCTCTCAATTCCCTGAAGGTCTGCAAATGGTTCCTATCACCCACAAAGTCTTGGATGAGGTAGTCCCTGTCAGCAAGAGGCAGGGACTCCAGGTCTTTATTTGGTGGATTTATGGGGGCAACACTGAGAGTTGTGGGTGCAGGAGCAGCCATTATGTAATTTCTGAATGTTACAAGGTAAGTGCAAATAGCTCGAAAGGTCCCTCAAAGTTCAGGTGATAAAATGAAAGCAGATAATTCCATAAATATTTTTCAAAGAGAAATAGGCAGGCTAGGCAGGCTTGCCTCTGCTCTGCTTTGGTAAATTCACAGGGATTGTGAATCAATGAGGATGAATTGCAGAGGAGGGGGTAGGATTACAACTTAGTAAAATTCGGTTTTTCAAATATGTACCCGGCAAAAGGGAACAATGCTGGGCGATTTGGATGATAATTTGTGAATTTAAGGCCGCGAATTATTATTGTAACATCAAATTTTTGGAGCAGAGGGCAATGCAGGTTGTTTAGTCCAGAATTGACTAAGAGACCTTCTTTAATTTGGGAATTACCAGGTGCTTAATGGAGAATTTGTAGAGAAACGGCATGCACAGGGGCAAAATAAGAGAATTGCGGTGAATACCTGGATGAAAGGTGTGGAAAACCTTCGGGTCGAACAGTGGGTGCACAATGCAGCTAAATTGATGAGTTGCGGCGTCTGCAGCTTTGAATTTGGCGGTTCGGAGGCAATTTCACAGTGAACAAGCTCACAACGGCTCTGTCTTTTTCGCGTGAAAATGACATAAAACGGCTTGAAAGTGCGTTTTTAACGAAAAATTTGGAAAATATGGGTCATTGGCGCTTTTCCGCTGATGACGTCAGCATGACGTCATGGCGGGGCCCGGTACAGAGGGTGACGTGGGCACTGAGCTGGAGGCCAGCGTGGCGGGACATGGTGGCGGGTGGTGTGGGGTGGCAAGGTTACGTGGAGGGTCATGAGGCACGGGGGCGGGGGTCGGTGACGTGACGTCACGATGACGTGGAGGTGACGCGCCATCAGACGGGCGGTATCGGGAAAGTGGTAAGCGGTCTCCCCGCACCGCTTTTGGGAGAAGGCGGTATCAGGGAGGGGGGCTCCGAACACCCCCGCTGGCTACCACGCGTCCAGTGTACGGGGGCCAAAACCACCCGTTCCCCAGACGTTAAACAGCGGCGGGTTCAAATTCAAAAAAGACCGCCCACCATTGGATCGGGGGCAGCAGATGATGGATGGCTGGCGGGTGCCCCGACTCGTCGTGCATGTTGGGGGGACCCGCCGGCCAATTAAAATATTCATTTTAATATTTCGGGGTCGGAACTTTAGGTTATGGGGTTTTCTGTGGGTTTTTGGGGTATGGGTTAATCTGTCGGGGGGTCAACAAATGGTTAAACTTAGGTTTGAGTGGGGGGAAAGGGTTTGCATGGGTATTTTTCGGAAAATGGGGTATATATGAGGGTTAAGGGTGGGCTATTAGTCTAACCAGGGGTTAGAGTAATTCCCAAAACAGGGTTGACTATAGTCCCTGGTGGACTAATGTCTCCCATAGACATACTATTTAGCTATAATGCTAAAGAGGGGGGGGATATTTATACATTATTTGGGGTTTTATACAGCATGGTGTTATAGTAATAGGGAAAGGGGAATATAGGGGATTTAGTGTAGGTAGAGTTAGTAGTTAGTATTTGGAGGGGAATGTGAATGGGAAGTGATAGTTACTAAGCCTTTTAGGAATCAAACTTAGCTAGGGAGTAGATCAAAATGAAAAGAATTTTTACACAAGACATGTGGCTTCTTTTTAAAGAGAGAAGTCATTTCTGACATGAAATTTGTACAAATGAAGAGTGTAAGGAGGACTGATCAGGCAGATCCTGCAGTGCTCATGGGGAGGTTAGTAAGAAACTTTTTGAAGGGGATGAGGGAAGTTAGTGAGCGTTTAGTAGTATGCCAAACAGGCCATTTCTCTTGCCTTTCTCCTACTGGTGACATCATTGTGATTTTTGCCAATTGATATACTTAGATCATGCTTTCTGCAACCTTTCACTGCCTACCCTGCCTATTATGCCTAACATTTTTTCTTCCTTTGGATGGGTGCACTTGGCCTTGCAAACCCTGATAATTCTCTTTTCTTTTTGCTGCCCTCCTATCTAAGTCTACCCTTATGACTTCCAAGGGCCCAGATTTAGCAGTTGGGCTCCTTTCTTTCTCTATCAACCTAGTCATCTGTCAAGCTTAAACTGTTTGAATAGGTACTTCCTCTCTAATCTACAACATGCAATTTAAAACATGGTGAGGCCCAGCTTGAGCTGTTGGACCACCCATCAAAGTAGTAGTGGTCATTTGGACTAGCCACTTTCATGGTCTTTGTTTGGGGTTCATTTCCTTTATTTTTTCTTTGACCAATTCATTTTCTTGCCCTTTGATTTTTCTTTTAAGGCATACCCTCTTTACATTTTTTAATTGTCTGCTTCTTTCACAAAAATGGAACCTTGGCAGCATGGAAGATGAACATTTTTGGCCCTTCCACTGTCAATCATGAGAGATGAAAACCTATTGGTATAGGAGGCTAACACAATACATTTTTGAAACATAATTTACATAATTAACCACAATGGTATGGCGCATGACAATCCATGAAATGACATGACATGGCATTATTGACAGACTGCTTGATGATTTAGGCAATGTCAAGCCACTATTTCTACTATGTGTGGTAGGTCTTCATGAAAATATGTTTCTTTTCACCTCTACATGCCTTGGTGATAAGGGGTCTTTAATGATCTCAAGTATTGAATGTTGATCACAAACTAGTGTCCATTTGCTTTCTCTTGATTGATCAGCTTGCATACTCAGCTAAAAGAATATCTTTCAACATTTTCCACTCCTTCATCTCCTTCTTAATCTTCCCACCATGGAATGATAAGGTACCTATTTTTGCAATTCACTCATGATGAGAGAACATTAGTCTTAAAACCCTGAGTCTAATATTATGCATATTGATATATTGACTGGGTTGGAACCAGATGGAAGGTTTTGAAAAGGGCTCAATGACTATGTAGTTGCATATTTAAAGACTTCAAGGGGATCCTTAAGGCTTGAGATTGTGCAATGCACAGTTTAGGCTGGGATGAAGGAGAATATTGTGCAATTCTAGAGATCAGTGTGATAAACTAAGGGGATGAGCACTGGGTGTGAACATTGTGTAGTTTTGGGAGACAAGGGAGGGTGGTCCATTGCATAGTTTCACAGCTCAGGAGCTCAAGGATGAGCTTGAGGCTAGAGACCATGAAATACGTAGTTAAGGCTAGGATGGGATAAGGAATTATGCAATTGTGGGAGCCAAAATCAGGGTTTGAGGATTGAAAATGTGCAATGCAACAATCTTGAGAGGCAAGAAATATGCATTTCATAGTGCCAAGAGTTAAGGTCATAGCTAGAGGAATGAGACTGCACAGTGCGCAACTGAAGGAGGCCCTGTGAAGATAGGTTTCTTGGTCATGAAAATTTTTAGAAAATGATTGTGTGTGGGATGGGTGAGACTGATGTGTACAATGATAAGACTTAAACTATGACCACACAGACTACTTCATTACCCAATAAAATAGATCATTCAAGACACATGAAAATTCTTCTTCCTCTGTGTGACAACTCGAAGGTAACTATGAGACACTCAAGATACACTTGTAGGCAACCGTGAAGACACTTGTGTGTCAGTGCTTAAAACTTTGGAAATGAGTGTGACAGATGTTTACATGGTCGAAACAAGTCATTTACATAAATATGACCTTTTAAAATAGCCAGAACAAGATTATATACATGATACGACAACTAACATATGAAAATATGACATTTTTCATATCTTGCAAAGTGGGGCGGGGGGGAAGGACTCCTAAAAAAAACACATGGAATGAGTTTCAAAGTTTGCAATGACAATGTACAAGACCAAGGAAGGCTCTAATATTAAGCATAAGAAAAACATCTGGAGGGTGTTGTAGGAGCGACAATGCTTAGCGACACACTAGAATAATTCCATCTTCTCTGCCTTGGTTAACTCTTCTTTGCAGTGTCTTGGTTCTTCAGGGATTATTGATTAATTGTGTAGATTACTTTGATATCCCCACTTACCCCATGAATAAATATGGTCCCCTCTATACCTTTTTGAGTTGAACACATCATAAGATTCATAAATATCACAAAGTTTCAAGTTGGGAAGAGTAGTAATGTTCATGAGCTTAATATTTTCAGAGTATTTTTTTCATCTCTAGTGTTGCTCCACTGCCAGCAGGACTAGACAGTACCCCACGTGGAATCACTATAGGAACACAAACATTGCTCCACTTCCAGCAAGTCTAGATAGTAGCTTGGTGGAGTTTCTTGCTTCACCTCTCTATGCAGGAAGACTCTCTATTCTTCTACCTTTATTTATTTGTTTGTTTTAAAGGACTGTGCATTGGCACTTATTCATTTTATGGGTGGAAGAAGGATCCCAACTTATTGAGAGGATAAGATGTTGTTCCTTCAGAGAATCATATAGAGAACTATGATTTAGGTTTGCTCATTTATATTTTTCCCCTTCTCCTCCTCTACTAATTGGATAGGCATGACAACACCGAAACATAAAAACTGAGTGTCGGCGTGATTTTTTCCTGAATAGTCACAGGTTCATGGTTCAACCCAAATTCTCCTTATGAATGGATCGTATATTCCTTCATAACTTCATTGACCAAAAGATATAACCAACACAGGGAAGATGGATAGAAGGTTAACCAAATGTTGAAGTGTTAAAAATTCATTTTCTATTTTGCCACATTACCTTTGAGCCAACAAAGCATCCTCATGCACAATCTCACAAAACGAAAGGAAAGACAACAAACAACAAGGAAACAAAACAGGAAGACAAGACAAAAACGTGGTTGAAGGAAAACATGATATGAAATCAAAACAAGAAAACACAAGACACACTATAGGAAATGAGTGCAGGATGACTTTGAAGGTAAACTAATATGCAACTAGACATACTCCTATCCTAGCTAGCTAGAAGGTTAGGGTCATGGGTAATGGAATTTCCAATGTAGCCACTGTAATTGTTACTGGCCTATAAACACAATGATGTGATCGATTAAAACAAATATAAAATGTTAGAGTACAACCCTAACCCCATTTTTTATGTAATAAGCCCAAGGGACTGAGTTAGATTCATAGTTAGTTAAAGAGTCAATAAATCATGCATTAGTAACTGTATGTGGTTGACCTGCATTAGAGAAAAGGGACCACAATTACTTGTGAATGGGCCATAGTTGATAAATAAAGTGGTTAACCAGTGTTATGCAAGGGACCACTAGTAGCTAGGGTTTTCGGTGTCATTTAGCTATAAATAATCTTATTTAGTAGGGTAAATAACATTGATTCTTATTGTAATTGAGCTCAGCTCTATTGGAGGTTTCCCCCTCATAGAGGCAAGTGAACATTGAATCTACTTCTGAATAATAAAATACCTTGCAGTTTTTCTCATTTCATGTGATAATTATGTGCTTTGGGCTATATGTCTTCGTATTTCTAGTATTTTGTATTTCCCACAGGTCAAGAGTATAACAAGTAGTATCAAAAAACTTTCCAGAGCCGGTTGTACATCCAATTTCCATAGAATGTTTTTTAGGCTAGAGATGTGTTGTTGCATATTTAAGCCACGAGATCTTTTGTTGAGTGCATAAACCTACAGATTTGGGGAGACATGCATGTAGGAACTATAAGAGGTGTTCATGCCTATTGTACTCCCTTGTAACCCCTGTGGGTACACATTCAAGTACTAGCACATTAAACATAACGATGCACAGATTGCAATTCCACGTAACCTTGGGTATATTGGAAGACCCCTAGGATAACCTGAAACCTAGCTTTAGATAGGTCGTTGTTTGTCATGGAATTACAGTAAACTGAGAATAAAACTCGGTGAGATTACTCGCATGTACAATAGGGTAGTTGGGTAGTACGAATAAGGGTATGGTGAATCCTCCTTAGTTGGCACCATGAAAGATTGGGCCGAGTATTATTGTTGGACGCCTGTGTATATTGTGATTTGTAGCACCTGACACTGCTTTGTGACATAGTTCCCTCTAATATCTGAAGATATCCCTCTACCTTGTCTCTAAATCAAACCCAGTGGTTGGGGTTTGACTACCACCATCAAGATCATATCCAGAAGTTGTGGTTCTTCCACCATCGTAAACATCAGATTCGGTAGTTGGGGTTTTCACATTGTAGATTAGACTCTTTACGTAGTGAGGTTTTTGGCTTCCATAATCTATATAATATTTTTGCATAACATTTTGTAGTAGAAATACCTTAGGGTTTTAGTTACTACAGTTCAGGCCTAATTTTGCATGACATTGGGCAATATCATGCTTCCTCGAAGTCAGCCATTGCAATATTGATCTGCTATGAGTGAGCCTCCTTTCAGAGTAGAAAAAACCAAAAAAGAGTTTGATACCATCTTGGGATGATTGTAAGATACTTAGCCCATAAGCTTCAACATGACAAGCTAGTCATAGTGTTACCATTCACTTGTAAGCCCCCAATTTTCTGGCGATCCCATAATGTTTCCCAACATGGCTTCAGGTGACCAACTCCATTAGACTCTCAATTCTGCTCTTTTTCCAAGTAAAATACTCTTAAGTAAGCTCAAAAATTTGATTGGCGCTAGTGTATGCTAGGTACTACATCTCAAGTTATGTTTGCGGAAAGGGCAATCGAGAAGGTCGACAACCGTGAGAAAAAAATCGACACATTAGAGGTGACCATTACCAGCCAAATCTCACAACTAGAAAACCTTATACAAATGTCTCACAGGGATGAGCCTAGTTTTGATACACACATAGAAGGTGAATCCAATGATCACATTCACTTCCATGGAAATCACCATTCTTTGGGGCACCAAACACCCACGTTGGACATGTACAAATTTTATGGCTCTAACCTTACAATACGGGTAGCACAAATGGAGTAGTATTTCTCCCTTAATGTATCTGCAAAGATGGAAATAAACTACATGTGGGAGCCCTTTACTTGGACCAATAGAGATGGAAGTGGCATCATAAATTTTATCCAGAGAGAGAAGCTTGGAACATGTTCTCAAAAGCCAGTGTGATTGCTTTGACCAGGAATCTAATTTTTTGGCCTGTCTCACTAAGCTCCGAGAAATAGGTACAATAAAGGACAACATTGCAGCCTTTGAACAATTGGTCATCTAAATTGATGGCCTAGGAGATGACTTCTACATTGAATGCCTCATCAGTGGCCTAAAATAAGCCATCCAAGCCCATGTTTCAATGCACCACCGAGCTACTTGGTTGGACGCATGCCGCAAGGCCTTAGATGTGAAAATCACCTTAAATGCCTAGTGCAATCATCCAAATTTTATCACCAATTCACATCCCACCCAGGATTAGGCCCCAACCAAACACTTAAGGTTCAAAAAGTGTCATTAGTGGAAATGGTCGAAAGAAGGAAACAAGGATTGTGCTACTACTGTGATGCAAAGTACTTCCCCATACACAAATGTAAGGAACCAAAATTCTTTCAAATTGATGCTATTGATAACAGCTCTGTAGATGAAGCACCATCCCTTGAGGTTGCTAGTGAAGAAGTGAGTGAAATCAAAAGCGAAAATGATATCACATCTATGCCCAATGAGCTAGCTATAGCACTACATGCCCTAGCTCACATTTCCTCACCTCAGACTCTCAAAATGCAAGGATTATTAAGCATCGGCTAGTAGTTGTCTTGATTGATAGTGGAAGAACTTATAACTTTATTGCAAAGAGAGTCATAGAAGTTTTTCATTGCTTTGTATGTGCGGTATCTAATTTCCATGTCCTTATCACTGATGAGTGGACCATGAAATGTGAATGCCACTGTGAAAATATTAAACTTTAGATGGGATACTACCACCTAAAGACCCACATGTTTTCCATTGAAATGGGTGGTTGCAACATTTTCCTTAGTACTGCATGGCTTTGAACACAGGGCCCTATCACAATTGATTTCAAGGAGTTATATATGAACTTTAAGTAGAACGACCACATTCATACATTGAGGGGACTCTAGGAAATTTCTCCTACTATCATTAGCTCACATCGAATGGAGAAGATTTAGAAAAACAACCATCATGGAGTATTACGAGCCCCGAATTGGGTAACTTATTGGGCTCATTTTGCCTAATTGTCCTTGTTCAATCCTCCATTTTTCATAGATTATGCATGTTTTTCTAGTATGTTTATGTTATTTGAACGAATAAGGGTGGTCACTCTACCAAGGAGGCTAATACGTGGTCATTTCAGGTTTTTTGACAAATTTTGTAGAAAAATGAAGCACTTATGGCCCAGGTGATAGCCAAGCTTGAGAGGAGGATTCGTAGGGAGGTTTTCTGTGGCATTAAATGGCCCTTCCTCGAAATCTCCACCCTCAACTCTGAGCTCAACAGGCCACCGAAACGAGTTCTAAAGGTAGCCAAGCAGCTTTGGGAAGAGTGATTGTTTACTAGCAGTTGAAATAGCCAAGTCCCTTGAATCTAGGAGGGCTACTAGCCCCCTCATATTGTATAAATAGGAAGGCCTCAACCTTCGTAGTTTACTTTTGGAACTGTTGGTATTTGCACTATAGTGCTGTCCTTTCTTCAGCTCGTTTTTCTTAGCTACTGTTGTACAACTTTCTTGTGATGATTATTTTTGAGTAATGAGAAGCAGCTTTACTTGGCATTAGACCTGAGTTCTTTATAGGAGCCTGCAGCTCTTGGGGTTGGGCCCAACCTGAGTGCTAAGGCCTCGTTTATGTATTGTTATTTGTCCTTTATGTATTTGCAAAATCATTTCTGTTAAGTAGATTACATCTTGCTGATTAACTAGGTCACTGTTAATGGTTAGAAAGACTTTTGATGCTCAGATTTAGTTGATAGGTTGTTAACAGGGAAAAGCTTCAAAAAATGGCCATCAACCATCTCTTGTTTCACCTATCCCTCAGTGGGATCAGGAGCTGGGATCAGGGTGACCTTGCAGCCCACAAAAACACTAATTTTGCTTTGCCATGCAATCACTAGTGTTTGAGTTTCATTTGTAGAAATTGGTTACAGGCTCAGACTTTTGCTTGCTTAGTTGCATGAGTTAGTATACATGGTTTCATTGCAGTTCAAACTTCTGTTCATTCTTTTTACTGATAGCTAGATCACATTAGGTCAACGTAACTAGGTTTTTGATTTTACAAGTCTTCATCGGTTCAGTTGGAAAAACGACTTGCAGAGCACCTGCACCACTTCTCTACCCACGCATACTCCATCAAACCCATCTGCTCCATCCCTCAACTCAGCTTCTAGCCTTACATTTGCCATTTACCCACATAGCCCTAGTTTTTGTGCATCATTGCTTCAGTCCTCCTTGAACAAATCTAGCCATCTACATCCGTCCTCAACTCCATCCACCAAGTCCTGGACCACCTCCAGCCCTTATCCTACCTCCATACCCACTCCTTCATCTTTCTTCATCCATCCATCCTCCAAAATCCCATTTCTAAACATCCTGTAGAAAAGTTACACACATCCTATAGAAAATCACAGACATCCTGTAGAACCCCTGCAGACTTCCTGTAGAAGCTCACGAATGAGGTTTCCTGATAGCCAAACTCTGTGAAACTCTCTGGAAGGGTGTTAGGGACCCCTTAGGCCCTCTAGGAACCTTCCCGGCCTCATCTAAGAATTTCCTCTCGCCAATCCACCTTTGCACAGTTAAAACAGTCAAATCACGTGCATGATAATTCTGACAACTTATTCAAAAATACAAAAAGGATGTTTCTTTCAGATGTTACTGTAGAAGTAGCTTAGATACATGTATTTACCTTCCTAGAAGTCAATGGCATTTCTTTTAGTAGCTTGCATCCTCTTTCTTGCATCAGTAGGGATAGCTGGTAAAATTAGGGTTTGCTACGGTTTACATTTCCATTCAGCTTTCCAGTTTCTTTCTGCAAGTAGATCAGCCTTCTTTAAGTTAGCTTTCATCCATCAGTTAAAAGGCTTCTTCTTAAAGCTAATAGAAGTTGGCTTAAGCTCCTAGCGGACTTGTGCTAGCCGACCAAGTGACAGCTGCAGCAAGAGCTAGTACTTGTGCATACAACACCGTCACTTCCAAGTTTGTTACGAACTACCGGGTTGATGAAAGTAATGAAGGGAGTCCCAGGAGTTGCAGCATTATTGCTGCAATACTAGAGCTCAGCACTATTTTTGGCGCCGTTGCCGGGGAAGGGTCATAGTATTTGTGATTGCTGCTTTTCTTCTATTTTCCTACTCTAACCTTCTGCTAAGTAGTTTATTTCAGTTCCATTCTGCAATTTCATTTCTGTAAAAGTAAATTAGACATTTCTTGCTTTCATAGATTAGCCTTTCAATTCCACAATTTCAATTCTGCAAGCGTAGAATAGAATTTCAATTCTGCAAGCGTAGTCTAGCATTTCATTCTCGCAATTTGATTTCAGTAAAATAGATTAGTCCTTTCCTACTTTCATTTCAATTCCGCATTTTCATTTCTGCAAGATAGATTTTAGTTAGTTGCAATTCCATCTATTTCAGTTTTGCAGGTACAAGCAGAAAAAGAAAAAAACAAAAGAAACCAAAAATCCTTTCATGCCTCGTAGGAACAGAGATAATATCAGAAAATTCCTACCGAACACCCCCACCACTTCACTGAGTCACCCTTCTCTCTTCTTTGGTGGCAGTGATCTAGAAGAACCTATAGGTGAACCTCCTGAGATATACAAAGATCCTATAACAGAAGAAGAGCAAGAAAACATTCCTTCTGAGACCATGGCTGACAATAGAAATGGTAGAGATGATGACAAGAGAATAGAAGGTACCTTTCCCATCCGAGAGACCAACAAGGACATGAAAATGAAGAACATAAGTCCCTCAGCCTTACCTCATTTCCATGGATTGAACACTGAAGACCCTGATACCTTCCTGTTTGAGTTTGTTGTCCTTTGTCGAACTTATGACTATATAGAAGATGAGAAAAAGTTGAAACTCTTTCCCTGTACCCTCAAGGATGCAGCATTACGCTGGTTCATGGGGTTACCTGGAAACAGTATCACTACTTGGGCTCAGATGCAGCAAGCCTTTAACAACAAATATCGAGATTACTATAGGTCAAAGGAAACCAAGGGATAAATCTTTCGAATGACCATGGGAAATGATGAGTCTTTAGAATACTACGAGGAAAGGTTCCAACTTAGCTATAAACGGGCCAGGTGAACACTTGACCCTGAATCTCTAAAGTTGGTTCTGCTCTGAGGAGTCCCTGAAGACCTTCTAGATACCCTTCACATGCTAGCTGGAGTAGACATTTGCCAACTACCTTATGAGGACATAAAGACTGTGTTTAGAAACCACTCTAGGGAAGCTCGGAAAAGAGGTAGGGGGAATCCACTTACAGCTACTACTACCTTCTCCAAGCATGAGTTTGCTAATCAGATGGAAGACCTAAAAAGTGAGATGAGACAGACCATTGCCGTGCAACTTGATACTTTTTGAATCCAACAAAAGAAAGAGGAAGCTGAGAGGGCTTTGGCCATTTTCTGTCCCAGATGTATGACGAAGCACCCTAAGAACAAGTGTCCATTGCACTAAGTAGAGGTATGTTTCATTTGTGAGGAGAACCACCCCACAAACCAATGCCCAACCTCGCCCAGATTCAAAGCCATGTACCAAGGGACTGAGGCACCCACTGAACCTCTCTACTTCCTCAACCAAAGGAGGCCGCATGGACCCAAACCTTACCAGCAGGGGATGCAAGGGACATACCAAGCTTATTATAGCCCCAACCAATATGCTCACATGCCTTCTTGGGGTCCCTCTGCTCATCCTTCCTGGTCTGCACCTCCTCCGTGGTCTTATCCACCTCAATACCATACTCAACCCACTGCTCATTCGTTTCACTCACATGTCTAGCCACAGCCTCAGTGGAATGCACCTCAGCCAGGGTGGAGGCCCCAATACAACTCTCATCCTACCATTCTGCCTCCACCACTGTCTTAGCCACCACCATTACCTCCTGCTCCTCCAAGACAACCCCAGATGCTTGCTCAACCGAACTCGAACCTCAACAACCGACAGGCCCAACAGGTATACACTGGGGAGACGACATGTCCTACCTATGTTGTGGAGATCCAGCCTGCGATCCAGGAAGACCCTTCCAGATTGCCAACCTCCTCCCCTAGAGGACGAGGAAGAGAATCAGGAAAGTGAACCCAAAGCCATTCCACCCTTTCCTGAGCGACTAACAGTAACCACGCAACCAAACCCAGAGGAAACTGAACTTCTGGGAGAACTGAAACAGTTGTGTGTGAAAATACCACTTCTCCAGGCCATCAAAGATGTACCGATATACAACAAATTGATTAAGGAGAAGTGTTTCAGGCACCTAGGCAGGCAAAAGAGAGATGCCTCGACTATCAATGTCATCGGACAACTGTCCGATCTAATGTTGGGGCAAGTAATATGTCCAAAGTATTTGGACCCTGGGAGTCCTATAGTTTATGTCCACATGAATGGCACCATAATTCCCCATACCTTGATTGATCTAGGGGCTGCCATTAATGTGATGACCAGGGACACCATGCTTAAACTCAACCTTCAGAATTCCTTAAGGAAGACCTCGACAGTCTTGCAGTTGGCAGATCGCTCCACCGTGACTCCCGAAGGGATTGTGGAAGATGTCTTGGTCTCTGTTGACTCTTGGGAGTACCTTGCGGACTTCTTGGTCCTTCAGCCAAAGGCAAAGCTCACTGAATACCCCCTCATTTTGGGAAGGCCTTGGTTAGCCACTGCAGATGCTTATGTCAGTTGCCGAGCTGGAAGCATGACCATCAAGAATGGGCCTATGTCCAAGCAGCTAGTCCTATATCCTCCTGCCCAACCTCTGCTAGAACATGACTTACCACTCTGGTTGGAAGAAGGAGATGAGGATGAGGTATACTCTGCGCCTTTATGCACCGTAGAAACCACTAGGGGAGGCCCGCAAACTGAGGATGATTTGATTTAGACTTTGATTCAAAATCCACCTCCCAGTGCACTGTCCTTAGAGGAATTGGTGGAAGATACCCAAGCTAGCACCTTAGTGGACCTTTGTCTGACTGATCCAACTCTCCCAGAGTTAGGAATGTGGAGTTTGGTCCTCAAAGAACTTTAAAGATCAGCTCCTCCCTATCTCCTTCCCAGGAGAAGGAGCTGTGTAGCTTACTGAACAATCATTTAGATGCTTTCGCTTAGAGCTATGAGGAGATGAAAGGACTCCATCCTTCAGTTTGTACCCATCACATCTACATTAAAGAAGATTGTAAACCGGTCAGGCAGCCTCAGAGGAGAATGAATCCAGCCCTTAAAGACATTGTCAAAGAAGAATTGCCAAAATTATTGGATGCAGGATTCATCTACCCTATCTCTAATAGTGAATGGGTCTCCCCTCTAGTGTTGGTGCCCAAAAAAATGGGAAGTGGAGAATCTGTGTAGATTACCGAGAACTTAACAAAGACATCAAGAAAGACCATTTCCCTTTTCCTTTCATAGATCAGGTGGTGGATGGAGTAGCAAGGAAGAAGTTCTTCTCTTTCCTAGAGGGGTTCAGCGGGTATAACCAGATCCAAATTAGCCCGGAAGACCAAGATAAAACCACCTTCACCTGTCCTTGGGGTACCTTTGCCTACCGAGTCCTTCCCTTTGGGCTATGCAATGCTCCTGCCACTTTCCAGAGAGCAGTATTGAGCATCTTTTCTAAGTTGGTCCATGATTTGGTAGAAATCTATATGGATGAATTTACTCCTTATGGGTCCAACTTCCAAGAAGCATTGACTAATATGGGAAAAGTTCTAACCAAGTGTATTGAGATGAACTTGTCCCTCAGTCCCAAAAAATGTGAATTCCTGATGACTGAAGGGACCATGCTAGGTCATACCATTTCTCGGCAGGGATTACAGGTGGACTCTAATAAGATTTCTATCATCCAAAAGGTCCCACCTCCTCAAAAGGTAAGAGATGTTCGGAGTTTCCTAGGCTTAGCAGGATATTATCGAAGATTCATTAAAGACTTCAGCAAGCTAGCCTCGCCATTGTTTGGCCTCTTAGGGAAAGATGTTGAGTTTAAATGGACTGACAACTGTCAAGGGGCACTGGATGAGTTGAAAGATAAGCTGGTGTCTGCCCCGATCTTGAGAGGTCCAAACTGGGCCCTACCTTTCCACATCCACACTGATGCCTCGAACAAAGCCATAGGGGCAGCGTTAGGAAAAGTTGAGGAGAAACTCCCATATGCCATATACTTCGTCAGCAAAAACCTATCCAAGGCAGAAATGAACTACACTGTAACCGAGATAGAGTTCCTGGCTGTAGTCCATTCCCTAAAAAAGTTTGACACTACATCACTGGTTATCAAACATTTGTACACACTAATCATGCTGCGATTAGATATTTAATGAATAAGCCTGATGTCAATGCCCGTATCATTAGATGGTTACTTTTGTTGCAACAATTTGATTTGACAATTGTTGACAAGCCAAGTAAGGAAAATGTTGTTGCTGACTTCTTGTCTAGATTGGACTTGCCTGTAGGTGATGAAGGAATAGTGGATGACCAGATGCCCAATGAACATCTGTTTGCTATCTCAGTACTCTCTCCATGGTTTGCTGATATAGCAAATTACTTGGTCTCAACACAGTTCCCTCCGCATCTATCCTCAAAGGAGAAGAGCAGAATTGTAAGGAAGAGTGCCCCGTTCACTTGGATTGGGGGCAACCTGTTTAAACTTGGCCTAGATCAGATCCTGAGACGTTGTGTTAGGGAGGAGGAAGTCTTTGACATCCTCCTAACCTGTCATGAGGGACCTTGTGGAGGCCACTTTGTAGCAAAAAGGACTGCCTTCAAAATTCTACAGGCAGGCTACTATTGGCCGACTCTTCATCAAGATGTCAGAAGATACATCAGCCAATGTGACTGATGTCAGAGGATGGGGAAACCGACTCCAAGGGATGAAATGCCTCTCCAACCTCAAGTGACCTTCGAGCCATTTGAGAAGTGGGGCATGGATTTTGTGGGTCCTATCAACCCTCCTTCAAAGCAACGGTCTTACATCATTGTGTGCACCGACTATCTAACCAAGTGGGTAGAAACAAAGGCAATCAAAGCAGCAATGGAAGAAAAGGTGGTTTAGTTTCTGAGGGAAAATATCTTCTACAAGTATGGCTACCCAAGAGAGTTAGTCACAGATCAAGGAAGCCATTTCACCTCCGACCTGATTGAAGATTTGCTTGCTCATCACAAGATCAAGCACAAGACTTCCACCCCCTATCATCCTCAAGAAAATGGGTAGGCGGAAGTCACTAATAGAGCATTGGAAGGGATTTTGACTAAGGTTGTGAGCAGCAGTAGAAAGGATTGGGCAGATCGCCTGGTTGAGGCCACCTGGGCCTACAACACCACTTGGAAGACTACAACCGGTTTCACACCTTATGAGCTGGTCTACGGGAAGAAAGCTTTGATGTCCATAGAGTTCAAGTACAATACATTGAGGGTGGCAGCTCAGCTGGACCTAGATCTCAGCCATGCTCAACGTGAAAGATTATTGCAGCTGAATGGATTAGATGAACAGAGAATGCAGGCCCTCCTCCACTCAGAAGTAGTTCAGCTCCAGAGGAAGATATGGCATGATCGGTGTTAGGTTCCTATTCCAATAGGTTTCATTTTTCATGATTGACTATGGAAGTGCCAATTATGTTCATCCTTTCATGCTGCAAGGGTTCCATATTTTGTATACAAATAAAGAAAATTAAAAAATGTAAAGAGGGTATGCCCTAAAAGAAAAATCAAAGGGAAAAAAGAGTAAATTGGACAACAAAAAGATAGAAATGAACACCAAACCAAAAGACCAGGAAAGTGGCTAGTCAAAATGCCACTGCTATCTTATTTGGAAGTTCACAATGTGCAAATACTGTTGCTTATCACATTTGATGGATGTCCCAACAGTTCAATCTGGACCACTCCATATTTAAATTTTTTGTTGTATAATAGAGAATCAATATCTGTCCAAATAGTTCAAGCTTGGCAGATGAGTAGATAGGTAGAGAAATTAAGGAGCCGAACTGCTTAATCTGGGCCCTTAGAAGAGATAAGGGTAGACTTAGATAGGAGGGCAGTCAAAAGAAAAGAGGACAATCAGGGTTTGCTAGTCCAAATGCACCCAATCCAAAGGAAGAAAAAATGCTAGGTGTATTAGGCTGGGTAGGCAGTTTGAGGTTGTAGAATCAAGTTTATGATCACTTTTTGTCTTGGCAAGAAAGGCTCATCCATTAATGACATTGGTACCATGGCAGTTTTTTGGTTGCATAACAATGGAACCATGACTAATTTCCTCTTATTCCCCAAAAAATCATTTACTAACATCCCCTCAAGGACCTTGGGATCTGCCCAATAGTCCTGCTTTCACTTCATTTTATGAGAAATGCTAAGTCAAACTCTAAGTTTACTTAATGAAAAGAAGCCACATTTCTTGTGTAAAATCATTATTCCATACTCCTTTCACTTCCCTATGCCTAAGTTTTCACTCTACAAACTTAGCATTTGTTCATGCAGTTTCTGTCCATCAAGTCATATTAACATCTAACTTTATTACTTAGCTCCTTAAATCATTTTCCCACCCCTATTTTTACAAAAAAATATATAAAAACTCAAAAACTACTAAATACCCTTTCCCTTGGCAACTATAGCCATACAGCAGTTTTGGGGATTATTAAGTCCACTTGGGACTTTAATAATAACCCTTCCACGTGTAAACCATCGGGTTTATTTAACCTCTCATTAAATAAATAACCACAGTTGACCCCCTCTCACATAAACCATACCTTATTACCCTCCGTGCTTATATATTTTGGGTTTCATTTGATATTTGATTAAAAGAATAACCATAATCACCAGCGCCGAACACATAAAACCCATATAACCAAAGTTTATTACCCTCGGCTCATTATTAAACATTCAAATATGCGTGGGCCCCCCTCATTGTCAAACCCCCCAGCTTTTAACACCCGTCCACCATCTGATCCAGCGCCCGCGATCCAACGGTTGGCAGCAATATCGCATGCCCCGATCTGCCAAAGATTAGCATCTAGGGGATGGGCGGTATTGCTGCCGTACCCCCACCATGTGTCAATCTCCCGGCGTGATCGAAGCACCCCTCTGCAAAACCACCCTGGGCCAAAGGCGGTGTGGGGAAAATCGCTTACCGCTCGCCACTTGCCCGATGACGTCAGGTCCCCGTCATGGTATGACATCGTGTCCACGTCGGCCCCCGCTCCTCTGCAGTACAGCCATGTCATCCGCTGACATCACCGCCCTGCCACCGTGTCAGCTGCCATGTCACCATACATGTCAACTGCCACGTCATCTTCTATACCCACTAAACGACAAAAATACGTCATGATGACGTCATCATAAAAGGCGCCAAAAAGCGCTAAAAGGCCCAAATTTTGTTAAAAAAACGCGAAAATGACAATTTTTGTTTGTTTTTATTTCTGCGTTTGTGGAGACATCTGCATGTGATTTCACGAACAATCCGCCACCAGTGCTTCATAGTCCATCGCCTACTGAAGATCACTCTATAGCTCATCCCCCAACTTGGCCTGCAGTTCATATTATGCATCTAGCGCCCATCCGAAGCAGGTATTTATCCGTCTGACCCCGAACCTTTTGCATTTCCAGTTTTCTCTGTCTCTGAACCTGTAAAACCAATAAAATGGCATAATTCAAGTACCCAGTCCTTGGCAGATACACTGTTGCCATCCCCACTTCAAACCTGTTTACCACCAAGTGACCTGTTTTACCCATTTTTCACGGTAAATCGCGCCTACAGAGCAAAAACTCTGTCCTGCACCCAAGCCTGCGCGCCATATCTTCTGCTTTTGTCTTGTTTACTAAGGAAACTCCTCAAAATCCACTTCCCTCTACCAAGTTTTGCTCGGGTGGCTAAAAATCAATCCCATTCCCTCTGCAGCTTACTCATAGAGCCTATGGATCCAGCGAATTCATTCAAAAAACCTATCTAGATTCTACAAATTTGCCTTTTTTCCATAGACTATACACAGTGGGGCCATACCTATATCAAAGTCTAGTGTACCAGCTCCCTGACAAAGCTTCAGAGGCAATTTTCACTGTTCAGTTGTTACACCAATCCAAATTCCAGATTACAGACACAGAGCATTCAAGATGGCCACTCTAGCAGCCTTGAATATTACTCCTCTCAATGCACCTCACAAGGAACTTGAAGCATTACCTTTAGCTGATAGGGACCACTTAATTCAAGATTTGGTTGGTGACAGAAACCACCTGCAGACCTTCTGTCAGCTGAGGAACAGTTATTTGAGCAACAGTGACACTTATGGCATTTGGGAATCAAACTTGCCCATCTACTTCCTCCCTTCTGTCAATGTTTTCCCTGAAATTATTCGCCTCTGTTGTGAAAAATATGACCCAAGTCAAAGGGCATTCAAGTCTCCATCTGGGAGAATTCTTTTTCAAATAACTCCTGACTCAATCAACCAAATTCTAAACTTCAAGCAAACTCAGCTTCTGGTCCCTTTTTCAATGAAATTACTGCTTGATGAAGGTCTTAAACTCTCCAGCTCAGAGATAACTAGAATTGCCAAAACATTCATGAAAGCAGACTGCCAGCCTATAGGGCCACCTCCTTTTCTCTATATATGTTTCAATGAAGTAGGCAAACTACTAGTAGATATGATATCTTATGTACTGGGCTTCAGGACAAGTGAGCATATTGATCATACTATATTGGTCTTGCTGTCTGCATTTACCCCAGGACAGCCCCCTGCTGTCAAATACAACTATGCCAAATTTATTGCCAATAAGATACATGACCAACTGCTGAAACTGGATAGGGAGGGAGTCTTCAAATACTCATCTTACATCTACAATCTATTCATGTATTATCAGCCAGACTGCTTCCAATGCCCCATCAAAAGATTGGACTCTAAAAGAGAAAAAAGGTCAGTGATTTTCTGGACCTCAGTCTTTCGTGTAGTCCACAACTCCCCCTACTCTTACTGTGAGTTCATTGACCTGTTTGTCTATCCAATTTTTTGTCTCCTAATGAGAACTCCTCCTGCTAGGTTATCCTATGACATGCAGAAAATATTGCAGCTTTCAAAGAACTACAAAATAGGTGACTGTTGCTTTTACCAGAATCACACTGTCATTAGGATATATGGCTGTGAGCTCTGTCCCTACAGGCTCACAAGATATGTGCCAATGAGATTGTTTGCCTCGGAGTATTACAGGCAACTCATTAATTCAGATTTAACTCATTTTCATATTGCCAAGAAAAAGGCTCGCCTGAAATTCAAAGACCAACTAGGCCCCTTTGTCATGAACAAGAAAGAAGGTTGGCAAGATGCTGACCAAATATTGGGGGAGAAACTCAAGTTGAAAAGGAGTTTTTGGTGGGTCCCTTATGACCCAGATGGCTTTATCAATGCCAGGAAAATAAAATATAGGATATCAGTCTATGAGCATTGCAAAATCCCACAGATTGAACAATTTGCTAACGAAATGAGTGGGTGCAAGGCACACTAGTTGAAGAATTCACTCAAGAAGAAATAATGGAGCAAAATGTAAAAGATTTGGAAAACACTCTTGAGTTGGATTCTTTTGAGCAGGTGATATTCAAACTGCCACAACAAGTCGGAGAAGGCACATCAACCGCTGCAGCTTCACAAGCTGCCCAAGAAAGATATACACCAGCAACAGGTACAGCAAAAGGCAAGGAGGTAATGGATGCAGAGCAAGAAATAGTGATAGAATAGCCTACCACCTCAAAGGAGTAGCGCCAAGGGCAAGCCCCTCCACTACAGATAGAGCCACTATAGGTGCCAGCTTTACACACTCCTCTTAATGAGGAAAGAGGTAAGAAGTGGGACAGGGAACAAACTACACCTGCTAGTGTGTCAACACAACAACCAGAAGCCAAAAGACAGAGAGTTTATCCTCAAGTTGAGGACGAAATTAGTGAAGAAGTCATAGAGAGTCTGAGGAGGGAAAGAGAAACTAGCCATCAAACACCTACTAGCTCATTCCAGCAAGAGAAAGAGAGGCAGCATGGTATGGAGGTGTCCTCCTCAAGGCAGCAAAGCAAGCAACCGCCTGGTATCAAAGGAACTTTATGGAAATCAAGGCTCAAAATCAGTTGTTAAGAGTACAGTTGTATGATCAATTCCTCAAGACAACACCCTCCAAACAGTAGAGATTAATGGCAGCTTATGACTTTAAGGAGGAGAAAATGATTCTAAGTCATTTCAAGCCTAAGATACCACAACCACAGACAGCTACAGATTATATAAAGACCAACTTAGAGGTCCTCTCCAAGGACATACACACCATGGACCAAATTGAGCTACACAATCAAACAGGGGAAATGGTCTATGCCACTCTAGCAAACAAGGCTATGCTGGCCCATCAACTGAAGGAATCACTGAAAAACACAAACACACAATTGGATTTGGAGAGAATGTCTTCCTCAGCCAAAGATACCAGAATTAAGACATTGGAGTAAATCATTGTGGAACTAGGACATGATCCTAAGAAGGATGCTAAAGGCATCATGACCCTCATAAAGAAATGGAAGAAGATATTGCTGCACTTAGAAAGAAATTGAGGCTGCCTTCAACTATGCACCCTCAAACTGCAGAACTTGTACAAGAAAAGGAAGGAGAAGATACCATGGATCTGCTAATGAAGATGAACCAAAGAATAATTCAGATGGAGGAAGAATTGGAGAGAGCATTGCAAGGCAAGCAGGGAGAGTCGACCTCCCACCCACCTCAAATAGCTCCAACTGTTGCCACTGTTCCTCCCACACAAGTAGCAGCAATCCCTCCTGTTATCCCAGCATCCACAACAACTACATCAACTACAGATGCTACAGCAGCAACAACAACAGCACCAGAATCTAGCATGAGTATGGAAGAAATGATGAAAGCAGTCAAAGAGCTAGAAGTTCAGGTGACAGAGGTGAAAGAGGCCAAAGAAAAGTTGGCCAAACTGGAGGCAAGCTATGACAAATCCAAGATGATAGTGGCTGAGAAACAAAGGGAGATAAAAGCCTTGGACAACAAAATAAAGGCCTTAGAGAAGGAGCTTACTTTAGGCAAAACTCTAGCTGAAATCAAGAAGATTTTGTGGGCCAAAATTGGCCAGTCAATCACCGACCAATGGCAATCAATTCAGACCATACATGAACAAATGGAATTGATAGGCCTAGCTCAATTTGAGACTCAAAGGGCTAGAGCAGCATTAGGAAATATGCCTGAGAAAGCCAACAGAATGATTCACTTCCTAAACACTCATACCAAAGAGGAGTTGGCAGCATTAGATATCAGTAACAGGACATATATTATTTTGTTAGTAAAAAAGGTGCTGACCCTAAGAAATTTTCTGCAGACTCTAGAAAGAAAGTGCCAGGAAATGTAAGCAGAAATAAATGACTTCAAACTAAAGATCACAACATTGTAGAGCAGAGGGTTACCCAGCCTGTTGACCAGTAGTGGCAGACTGCTGACCTGTGAACAGTATACTACCAGGATGAATAATTATGTTTCCAATCAGATTACAGCATCCTCAAGTAACTTAGAAGAAATAGGGCCTCCATCTGGACAGAGTCTTTATGACAAGTTAGAAAATCTGTTCTACATTGAACATGAGATAAATCACCTGTTTGAGGTTCAGCCTAACTTTTACAGATATACTAAAGCTGATGAAACACTGATTAAAATACAAAGACATCAGTTGCCTACAGAGGATTGGTGGCAGGCAACGTTGGAAATTCTACCTAGGTAAGTTGATTTCTGTTCAATTTTTTGGTCAGCTATAGATCAGCAACTCTAAATGCACGAGCCACCGGTTAAAGCATGAAAACAACAGACAGAAGAAGTCAAATTGTGACTACAACTCTTTAATGAAAGACCAAGTATGGATGACAAGGCCAGGACAACAAAGCAGTGACGCAGCAAAACAGCAAGACAACAAACACAGGAACCGCAGATTAAAGACGTAGCTCCAGCCGTTTCATTTAGTCTAGAAAGTCAAATATCTCTGACAAATTTGACAGCTAGAGCACCAACAATTACTGCAGCATTTATTTCTCTCATTTTCTTCTTTTAAAGAGTTGGTGAAGAAAGTTATTGCACGAAGACTTATCAACAAGATATTTTGTATGTCATTTTTGTATAAATACCTCCCCATAGAATGTATTTGGGGTTGGTGATTTTCTCTCTGGGCTGCGCTGTAAATTTTGAGACTGTTTTAATACAAAAGCTGTTGAAGTTCACTATTGCTGACCGTCTGGATGTGGATTTGATGTTCTGAGACCTGCTACAGAATTCCTGTGTCATTCTATGGATCAATAAGTTATTCTAAACTTTGTTTTATGTTTTATGTGTTTGCAAATTTCACATATATCCCATAAGCTTAATAACAGAGATGAAGAATAGCCCAGGATTTGTTTAAATGCACCCTGTGTTCAATCTTTGCTATTAACTATGTTTTCTTCAGAATTAGTCATAAATATGAATTCTTAACTGCTCATGTTTGCACTAATTCCTTCATTTTGAATACTATTTATGAATTCTTAATTGCTCCTGGATAATATTCATACACTTTCCCTCTGCCAGCATAATGAAAGATTCTTGATTGCCTTTCATTCCCTGACTTCATTCCATCAATTTCCAGATTTGAAAATTGTTCCATAACTGCCTATCTTGCTCTGTAGTATTACCACTCCCCAAGAAACTCTTTCAGCAGTACACCATCATTGACTCCATTGCCCAATAGTATAGACTGTCTTGGACTTGCATCCCAGCTCTACCTGAAATCACCATCCAACAAACTTAAAACAAAATCTTGTACATCATAACTAGCCTAAAATATTTCAAAACAAAGCTAAATTACAAAGAGAGAGCCGTCTCTGGTTGCAGGTAGGCTAGGACCTGTAGCTAAAAGATTGGTTAGTGGTTACCTCGACCATATTCCCTTCAGGAGGTAGGGAACAACCTGAGTGATAACATCATTGGCGACTCCACTGGGGACCTTCTCTGAATGACTATTTGTAACTGCTGTCTGTTTTCTAAAGCTACAGATGGAGCCTGAAGTTGGCCAGGTAGCCTTTGAAACTGTCTTTGCTCTGCATTTACAGGAGTAAATAAAAGCTTCTTCAATTAATCTCTAGTATAGTTTTAGGCTATAAACAGCTGTTCCAAAGATTTGATCAGTTCCCTTGTTTCAACATATTCAAAGGAAAGCCCAAAGCCTCCCATATTTCAAAGAAACTCTTGTAAAATATTGTGAAAAGTTGTAACTATAAAACATTCTCAGAAAATACCAAAAACAAATTTAGAAGCTGGCTCCAAGGAAGAAAACCTGATACACCAGGTAAAATCCTGACCCAGACCCACCAGCTGTTTTTGAAAATCCTAACTTGATTTCCAAGACCCCGAGGAAACAAGAAGCTCAAGAAAATTCTACTGGTTTAGACCTTGAAACAGTTCAGCAGAACTATATCCCAACTCCTGCTAAAGCCGCAGTCCGTCCTCACATTACTGCTACTACTCCTAGTTCTTCATCCACCTCTCAAATCACCTTCTCCACACCTCCATTTACTGCACAAATTTCCACTCCAGTCCCTGCTGTTTGAGCTGTCCCATTTCTTCCTGTTGCCCCATTTATCCCTGTGAATATGGCAAACCATTATGCTCCTCTTCAGTTTCCTGGAAATCTAGGGGCTATGCCTCAGGATTATCAGAGCAAAATCACATATTTTGATGGTACTGGCTCCTATACAGCCCAACAACACACCAAGAAAATGAAAGATTATTTTGAGAATTATGAAATAGATGATGATGATGTGAGAATGAAGATTTTTGTCCAAAGTATAACTGGTGATGTAAGGATTTGGTTTAGAGCACTTGCTGCAAATTCAATAGCTAATTCAGAAGCTCTTTATTAGTCCTTCTTAAACAGATGGGAAAAGAAGAAAGACCCTTTACACATCTTGACAGAATATGACAATTTGAAAAGAGGCCCACAAGAAACTATCCAAGACTATTGTGCTAGGTTCAACAATGTTTATAACGCTATTCCTCAAAACCTTAGACCTCCACCTGATTTAGCTTTGATCAAATTCCCTAATGGATTTGATTCTAACATGGCATATCAACGGAGGGAAAGAGCCCCTCCAAGCTTAGAAGACATGCAATATATAGCTGTTAGTGTGGAGGCAAACCTAATTGCTAATCGAAATCGGGAAAGAGCTGAAAGAAGAACAACTTTCAAAGAAGAACCTTCAGCATTTGAACAAAAACTTGATGAAATCATCAAAGGTATGGACAGACTTGGAGATAGGGTGGAAACCATCGAAAGAAAATCATCATGGGAAGGTCAACCAAGTAACACTGCAAGAAACCCAAACTTTAGAAAAAATCAAAATCTGAATGTTGGGAGGACTGGCCCTAACCAGAACATCAGACCTCCATTTCAAGAGAACCATGCCGAAGCCTCAACCTCTAGTGAACCAATAGAGGAAACCCAAATCAATCTAATGGGGTTAAACAGTGAGCAACAAATTTTCCTAACACAAGATGACCAAGAGGCTCACAATTTCAATCAATTCCAAACCAAATCTGGAGAGTCATTTGACTTTAGAGAAGGTTATGATGCAGCGGTCTATGAGGTTCATAAGAAGTATAAACTAAGAAGCAGAACCATAGATGTGCCTGAACCTACCAAGCTGAAGGATACCAAGCAGCCAAAGAAAACAAAGGATAAAGCTGTCCTGATAGAACCCTCTACTAAAACATACTCAAACTCAAAGGAAGTCACTGTGGAAGACATATCAGACCTACAAACCTCAAAGAATCAACCATACACATCCCATTCTTCAAAAGAAAATCTAAACTATTCTCCTGAAAATAATCTCAAATCAGATGTACCTCAAAACAACACTTATAATTAGGAGAAGATCACTGAAATCCAGCGGAAAAGGAAAAGTCTACTGTCCATAATGCAAAAATTCAGATAGAGAAACCTTTTAACTTAGAAATAGAAATAGGCAAGCTGAAAATAGTTGTTCCTCTCTCTGAATTGGCTAAACATGAAGTGTACATACAACAAATCAATAGGTCACTATAGATACCAGAGAACAGGGATGCAGTTAATATTCTTGATGATCAACCAGAGTTAATTTTCAGTCCTGAAGTCAATGGTAAAACAGTAGATCGAGGGGTCCCTCCATTCTATGTGAGCTTAAATATTCATGACAAGGTTCTGCACAATGCCATGTTTGATTCAGAGCTTCCCATAACCTAATGCCTAAGTCTGTGATGGAAAGACTGGATCTAGACATCACAAGGCCCTACAAATACTTGTTCTCGTTTGATTCCAGCCAGGTCAGGTGTCTAGGCCTAATCAAAGACCTTTGTGTATCCTTAGTCCAATATCCAGCTAAGACAATCTTGATGGATGTGGTGGTAGCTAATATTCCACCTAATTATGGTATGCTTTTGTCAAGATCTTGGGGTGCAAAACTCCAAGGGTCTCTGCAACTAGATATGTCCTATGCCACCATTTCAGTCTTTGGATAGCCAAAGAGATTATATCGGGAAACACTAATGAAATATGTGGTTAGCAGTCAAGAAAAACCACAAAACTTCCCCATCTATTCTATGCATTCTGATATGGATTCATTCATCTTATATAATGTTGGGATGGGTCCCAAAACTAATGAAAAACTTCTAGAAACAGCACAAATACCAAGCATAGAGGAACATTCTAGTGCCCAAGATCAAAAAATCCTTGATATGATTGATACAACAAATGAAAATGACATATCATATGAGTTACAAGAACCAAATCTGCCCACTGCACAAGCTTCCAAAACTCTTAAGGCCAATCATAACCAAGAAATCTTATGGTATTTAGAGTTTGATGGCTCTGTAAACAAATTAGGAGCAGGGGCAGGGGTTTGGACACACAATATGCAAAATAATCATGCTGAAGGTCGTGCATACAGGTTAAACTTCAGATGTACAAACAATATGGCCAAGTATGAAGCCCTATTATTAGGACTCAAACTGATCAAAGGTCTACGGGCAACCAAGGTTTCAATTCTAGGGGATTCAGATCTGATTATACAATAGATGAAGGGAAATTTTGTTACTAATGATCTCAGGTTGAGAGCTTACAGAGGGGCAGCCATTGAAATACTTAACACTTTCTCAGAATCTCAACTCACCAAAATTCCTAGAAAGCACAATTTACATGCACACAGCTTGGCAACTTTTGCCAGCACTTGCAAACTACCATTTGAGCCCAACCACCACTTCACTGCTGAAATCAAACACAGACCTGCTGTCCCAGAAAATGTCAAAAATTGGCAGGTCTTTGAGAATGATACACAGATAAATAACTTCCTCACTCTGAAAGAGGAATTCTCAAGTATAAGCATTGATACCAACACCATGGTTGATCGACACCAAATAGACAAAACTGAGCAAACTATCTTAGTTGAAACACCAAATCTAATTTTGCACCCAACAACGTTTGATGACAAAGATTTACAAGAAATGAAGTAAATAGACCTTGATGAATTGGCTGAGGCAGAAGCTGAAGTAATTGAACTGAAAGACAATTTTCTGCTCACGGGCTTAACTCCTTTAGAGGACATATTTGATTCGAATGACATTCCTAGAAAGCCAAAGATGCAACCACTGAATGCAGAAATTGAGGACTGTAACATTGGAACCACAAAAAATCCCAAAATGATAAAACTGTCCAAGGCATTGCCAGCTGATCAGAAGTTAAAATACATTGAGTTGTTTAAGGAGTTCCAAGATGTCTTTGCCTGGAGTTATGAGGACCTCAAGTCCTATGATACTTCAGTCATCCAACATAATATACCCTTGAAAGAAAATAAAAAACCTTTTAAACAAAAGCTTAGAAGGGTGAATCATGTCCTCCTCCCCCTAATTGAAAAGGAAGTTAAACGAATGTATGAATCTGGAATCATTGCACCTATCAGATTTTCATAATCGATTTCAAACCTAGTGCCTACTAGGAAGAAAACTGGAGAGATAAGACTGTGTGTTGACTTGAGAAATTTGAACAAAGTCTCTCTCAAAGACCATTACCCCTTACCAAAAATGGATCATATCCTACAAAGGGTAGTGGGGGCTTCTAGGATCTCATTGTTAGATGGATTTTTAGGATTCAATCAGATTCTAGTCCACCCGGATGATCAAGACAAAACTGCCTTCACAACACCTTGGGGAACCTTCAAATATGTCAAAATGCCTTTTGGACTCAAGAATGCAGGGGCCACTTTTCAAAGAGCAACGGACATAGCCTTTTCCAAAGAGATCCATGATTTCTTAGTTATATACCTTGATGATCTCACTTCTTTCTCAAAATCAGACCAAGAACATTTAGAACATTTGAGGCAAGTGTTCCTAATTTGTAGAAAATATGGCATATCTTTGAACCCAAAGAAATCATTGTTTGGCCTAGAAGAAGGCAAACTCCTAGGTCATATAATTTCAAAAGATGGTATTAGGATTGACCCGGACAGAATTCAAGCTATCCTCCAAGTCCCTCATCCAAGAAACATTAAGGAACTACAAGCCTTTCTAGGAAATATCAATTTCCTAAGAAGATTCATTCCTAATTTGGCTGAGCTTATAAGACTATTGAATAATACGCTGAAGAAAGAATCTAAAGTCAAATGGACCATGGAAACTAAATAAGCCTTTGAGGACATCAAAACAGCCTTAACAAAAACACCAATCCTCACAAGTCCCAAGTTTGATAGAGACTTAATGATTTTTTCCTTTGCATCTGAACATACTATTGTTGTTGTCCTATTACAAAAAGATGACCAAGGGTGTGAGAAGCCCATTGCTTTCTTCAGCAAAGCCCTCAGAGATGCTCCCTTAAAATATCAGATCATGGAAAATCAAGCTTATGCCCTTGTAAAGGCCATCAAAGATTTCAGAATTTATATTTTGTATTCACATGTGATAGCCTATGTTCCAAATGTTGTGGTTAAGGATATTTTAACTCAAGAAGGAATTGAAGGTAAAAGGGGCAAATGGATAGCCAACATTTTAGAGTATGACATTGAAATCAAGCCCACCAAACTGATAAAAGGACAAGGATTAGCCAAGCTAATGACTGAAACCAATTTTCAAGCCCTTGACATCAATGAATTGTATAACAAAAAGGAGATGGCGACTCCACAGATCAGTCAAACCTTTTTACAATCACCTTGGTATGCTGACATATGTTTTGTATTGTTAAACTTGCAAGCTCCTCCAGGGTTGTCCAGGACTAAAAAGAGATTCTTGAAAATGAAGGCATCAAAGTTTTGTATTATAGACAATGTTTTATTTTGGAAAAATCATGAAGGTATTTTGCTTAATTGCCTAACATTGGATGAAACTAACAATGTACTCAAGGAATTTCATGCAAGAGACTGTGGAGGACACTTGTATTGGAAATCAACAGCTGATAAAATCCTAAGGGCTGGATTTTATTGGCCCTCCCTGTTTGCTGATGTGAAAAAATTTGTAATGTCTTGCCACAAATGCCAGATCTTTGAAGGCAAGAGAAAGCTGTTACCTTTACCCCTCAAACCCATTTCAACTGAAAGGCCATTTTAGCAATGGGGTTTAGACTTCATAGGGAAAATCCACCCTTCATCCTCTGGCCAACACAAGTGGATTTTGACTGCCACAGACTACTTCACCAAATGGATAGAAGCCATCCCTTGTAGGCAAGCCAATGACTCAATCATCATGCAATTCTTATAATCCAATATCCTCTCTAGATTTGGCTGCCCAGAAAAGATCATTATAGATAATGCAGCAGCCTTCAAATCTAAAAGAATGATCAGTTTTTTCCATAAATACCACATTACCTTGGGCCACTCCATAGCCTATTACCCTCAAGGTAATGGCCTAGCTGAATCATCCAACAAAAGCCTCATCAACATTATCAAAAAGCTCTTGGAGGAAAATAAAAAGAATTGGCATAAAAAAATTGTGAATGCACTATGGGCAGATAGATTGACCACCAAAAGATCCATTGGAACAAGTCCATATGAATTGGTATATGGTCTAGAGGCTTTTTTTCCTTCCTCCTTACGAATCCCTATGATCAAGTTGCTGCAAGAAATACAAGCAGAGCCTAATGATATTCAGAGAAGGATCAATCAAACTATTCACTTGCAACAGACAAGAGAAGAAGTATATCAGAGAACCCAGATTCTACAAGATAAACTCAAGAAGATCTTTGACAAAAGAACAAAAGCTGAAGATTTCTTCATAGAAAACAAAGTGCTAAGATGGGACTCTAGGAGGGAAGATAAAGGGAAGCATGGAAAATTTGATTTCCTATGGAAGGGACCTTATGTTATTTATGTTGTACAAGGTAACAACACCTATTTCTTGAAGATTTTGGATGGCACAGATGCTGAGGAGGGCCCAGTCAATGGGCAAATGCTCAAGCATTATTTTGATCCCCTTTGTTCAACACAACACAACTGTATAATGTACATAAATAGTTGTATTTCCACCAGTTTTCATTTACAACAATTAGATAAGGAACAAGATGTAGTAGATTTTGAGGAAAAGTCAGTGAAGTACATTACTTTTTGTGTGAGATTTAAGATTTACCAGAAGAGATCAAGAAGAAAACTTGGGAACTATAAAGATGATGATAAGCACTCAGAGAAACCAGCAAAGACAGAGCTGTAATTTTACACAGATCAGCTCATGAGGAGTGCACACAACCTACAATGGTTTGGATCATTGGTTTCCAGGAGAAGGAAGTTTGGAATTACAGCAGCCAATTGAGAATAAGGCCATCTGACCTGTTGTTCTTGGCTTTTCACCAGGAAAAGCCATCCCCAAGTGGAGCCACTGTTAGGTTCCTATTCCAATAGGTTTCATTTTTCATGATTGACTGTGGAAGTGCCAAATATGTTCATCCTTTCATGCTGCAAGGGTTCCATATTTTGTATACAGATAAAGAAAATAAAAAATGTAAAGAGGGTATGCCCTAAAAGAAAAATCAAAGGGCAAAAAGAGTAAATTGGTCAACAAAAAGATAGAAATGAACCCCAAACCAAAAGACTAGGAAAGTGGCCAATCAAAATGCCACTGGTATCTTATTTGCAAGTTCACAATGTGCAAATACTGTTGCTTATCACACTTGATGGATGTCGCAACAGTTCAATCTGGACCACTCCATATTTAAATTTGCTATTGTAGAATAGAGAATGAATATATGTCCAAACAATTCAAGCTTGGTAGATGAGTAGATAGGTAGAGAAATTAAGGAGCCCAACCGCTTAATCTGGGCCCTCGGAAGAGATAAGGGTAGACTTAGATAGGAGGGCAGTCAAAAGAAAAGAGGACAATCAGGGTTTGCTAGTCCAAATGCACCCAATCCAAAGGAAGAAAAAATGCTAGGTGTATTAGGCTAGGTGGCCAGTTTGAGGTTGCAGAGGCAAGTTTATGATCACTTTTTGTCTTAGCAAGAAAGGCTCATCTCATCAATGACATTGGTACCATGGTAGTTTTTTGGTTGCATAACAATGGAAGAATGACTAATTTCCTCTTATTCCCCAAAAAATCATTTACTAACATCCCCTCAAGGACCTTCGGATCTGCCCAATAGTCCTTCTTTCACTTCAGTTTATGAGAAATGCTAAGTCAAACTCTGAGTTTACTTAATGAAAAGAAGCCACATTTCTTGTGTAAAATCATTATTCCATACTCTTTTCACTTCCCTATTCCTAAGTTTTCACTCTACAAACTTAGCATTTGTTCATGCAGTTTCCGTCCATAAAGTCATATTAACATCTAACTTTATTACTTAGCTCCTTAAATCATTTTCCCACCCCTATTTTTACAAAAAACTATATAAAAACCCAAAAAATGCTAAATACCCTTTCCCTTGGCAACTATAGCCATATAGCAGTTTTGGGGATTATTAAGTCCACTTGGGACTTTAATAATAACCCTTCCACATGTAAACCATCGGGTTTATTTAACTTCTCATAAAATAAATAACCATAGTTGACCCCCTCTCACATAAACCATACCTTATTACCCTCCGCACTTATATATTTTGGGTTTCATTTGATATTTGATTAAACGAATAACCATAATCACCGGCACCGAACACATAAAACCCATATAACCAAAGTTTATTACCCCCAGCTCATTATTAAACATTCAAATATGCGTGGGCCCCCCTCATTGTCAAACCCCCCAGCTTTTAACATCCGTCCACCGTCCGATCTAGTGCCCGGGATCCAACGGTTGGCAGCAATATCGCATGCCCCGATCTGCCGAAGATTAGCGTCCGGGGGATGGGCGGTATTGTTGTCGTACCCCCGCCACATGTCAATCTCCCAGCGTGATCGGAGCACCCCTCTACAAAACCACCTCGGGCCAAATGCGGTGCGGAGAAAACCGCTTACAACCCGCCACCTGCTCGATGACGTCAGGTCCCCGTCACGCTATGACGTCGCGTCCACATCTGCCCCCACTTATCTCCAGTACAGCCATGTCATCCACTGACATCACCGCCCCGCTACCATGTCAGCCGCCACGTCACCATACACGTCAACTGCCACATCATCTTCTGTACCCATTAAACGACAAAAATACATCATCATGACGTCATCATAAAAAGCGCCAAAAAGTGCTAAAAGGCCCAAATTTTGTTTAAAAAATGGGAAAACAACAGTTTTTGTTTGTTTTTATTTCTGCTTTTGTGGAGACGTCTGCATGTGATTTCACGAACAATCCACCATCAGCGCTGCATAGTCCATCGCCTACTGAAGATCACTCTAGAGCTCGTTGCCCAGCTCGGCTTGCAGTTCATATTATGCATCTAGTGCCCATCCGAAGCAGGTATTTATCTGTCTGACCCCGAGCCCTCTGCATTTCCAATTTTCTCTGTCTCTGAACCTGTAAAATTAATAAAATGGCATAATTCAAGTTCCCAGTCCTTGGCAGATGCACTGTCGCCATCCCCACTTCAAACCTGTTTACCACCAAGCGACCTGTTTTATCCATTTTTCATGTTAAATCGCGCCTACAGAGCAAAAACTATGTCCTGCACCCAAGCCTGCATGCCATATCTTCTGCTTTTGTCTTGTTTACTAAGGAAACTCCTCAAATTCCACTTCCCTTTGCCAAGTTTTGCTCGGGTGGCTAAAAATCAATCCCATTCCCTCTGCAGCTTACTCACAGAGCCTATGAATCCAGTTGATTCATTCAAAAAACCTGTCTATATTCTGTAAATTTGCCTTTTTTCCATAGACTGTACACAGTGGGGCCATACCTATATCAAAGTCTAGTTTGCCAGCTCCCTGACAAAGCTTTAGAGGCAATTTTCATTGTTCAGTTGTTACACCAATCCAAATTCCAGATTACAGACACAGAGCATTCAAGATGGCCACTCCAGCAGCCTTGAATATTACTCCTCTCAATGCACCTCACAACGAACTTGAAGCATTACCTTTAGCTGATAGGGAACACTTAATTCAAGATTTGGTTGGTGAAGGAAACCACCTGCAGACCTTCTGTCAACTGAGGAACAGTTATTTGAGCAACAATGACACTTATGGCATTTGGGAATCAAACTTGCCCATCTACTTCCCCCCTTCTGTCAATGTTTTCCCTGAAATTATTCGCCTCTGCTGTGAAAACTATGACCCAAGTCAAAGGGCAATCAAGTCTCCATCTGGGAGCATTCTTTTCCAAATAACTCCTGACTCAATCAACCAAATGCTAAACTGCAAGCAAACTCAGCTTCTGGTCCCTCTTTCAATGAAATTCCTGCTTGATGAAGGTCCTAAACTCTCCAGCTCAGAGATAACCAGAATTGCCAAAACATTCATGAGAGCAGACCGCCAGCCTACAGGGCCACCTCCTTTTCTCTATATATGTTTCAATGAAGTGGGAAAACTACTAGTAGATATGATATCTTATGTACTGGGCTTCAAGACAAGTGAACATATTGATCATACTATATTGGTCTTGTTGTCTGCATTTACCCCAGGACAACCCCCTGCTGTCAAATACAACTATGCCAAATTTATTGCCAATAACTTACGTGACCAACTGCTGAAACTGGATAGGGAGGGAGTCTTCAAATACTCATCTTACATCTACCATCTATTCATGTATTATTAGCTAGACTGCTTCCAATGCCCCATCAAAAGATTGGACTCTAAAGGAGAAAAAAGGTCTATGATTTTCTAGACCTCAGTCTTTCATGAAGTCCACAACTCCCCCTACTCTTGCTGTGAGTTCATTGACCTGTTTGTCTATCTAGTTTTTTGTCTCCTGATGACAACTCCTCCTGTTAGGTTATCCTATGACATGCAGAAAATATTACAGCTTTCAAAGAACTACAAAATAGGTGACTGGTACTTTTACCAGAATCACACTGTCATTAGGATATATGGCTGTGAGCTATGTCCCTATAGGCTCCCGAGATATGTGCCAATGAGATTGTTTGCCTTGGAGTATTACAGGAAACTCATCAATTCAGATTTAACTCATTTTCATAGTTCCAAGAAAAAGGCTCGCCTGAAATTCAAAGACCAACTAGGCCCCTTTGTCATGAACAAGAAACAAGGTTGGCAAGATGCTGACCAAATATTGGGGGAGAAACTCAAGTTGAAAAGGATTTTTTGGTGGGTCCCTTATGACCCACATGGCTTTATCAATGCCAAGAAAATAAAATATAGGCTCTCAGCCTAAGAGCATTGCAAAATCCCATAGATTGAACAATTTGCTAACCAAGATGAGTGGGTGCAAGGCACACTAGTTGAAGAGTTCACTCAAGAAGAAATAATGGACCAAAATGTAAAAGATTTGGAAAAGACTCTTGAGTTGGATTCTTTTGATCAGGTGATATTCAAACTGCCACAACAAGTCGGAGAAGGCACATCAATCGCTGCAGCTTCACAAGCTGCCCAAGAAAGATCTACACTAGCAACAGGTACAGCAAAAGGCAAGGAGGTAATGGATGCAGAGTAGGAAACAATGACAGAACAGCCTACCACCTCAAAGGAGCAGAGCCAAGGGCAAGCCCCTCCACTGTAGACAGAGGCATTACAGGTGCTAGCTTTATAGACTCCTCTTAATGAGGAAGGAGGTAAGAAGAGGGACAGGGAAGAAACTACACCTGCTAGTGTGTCAACACAGCAACCAGAAGCCAAAAGACAGAGATTTTATCCTCAAGTTGAGGACGAAATTAGTGAAGAAGTCATAGAGAGTCCGAGGAGGGAAAGAGAAACTAGCCATCAAACACCTACTAGCTCATTCCAGCAAGAGCAAGAGAGGCAGCATGGTATGGAGGTGTCCTCCTCAAGGCAGCAAAGCAAGCAACCGCCTGGTATCAAAGGAACTTTTATGGAAATCAAGGCTCAAAATGAGTTGTTAAGAGTACAACTGTATGATCAATTCCTCAAGACAACACCCTCCAAATAGCAGAGATTAATGGCATCTTATGACTTTAAGGAGGAGAAAATGATTCTAAGTCATTTCAAGCCTAAGATACCACAGCCATAGACAACTATAGATTTTATAAAGACCAACTTAGAGGTCCTCTCCAAGGACATAAACCCCATGGACCAGATTGAGCTACATAATCAAACAGGGGAAATGGTCTATGCCACTCTAGCAGACAAGGCTATGCTGGCCCATCAACTGAGGGAATCACTGGAAAACACAAACACACAATTGGATTTGGAGAGAATGTCTTCCTCGGCCAAAGATAACAGAATTAAGACATTGGAGGAAATCATTGTGGAACTAGCACATGATCCTAAGAAGGATGCTAAAGGCATCATGACCCTCATAAAGAAAAAAGAAGAAGATATTGCTGCACTTAGAAAGCAATTGAGGTTGCCTTCAACTATGTACCCTCAAACTGCAGAACTTGTACAAGAAAAGGAAGGAGAAGATACCATGGATCTGCTAATGAAGATGAACCAAAGAATAATTCATATGGAGAAAGAATTGGAGAGAGCATTGCAAGGCAAGCAGGGAGAGTCGACCTCCCAGCCACCTCAAACAACTCCAACTGTTGCCACTGTTCCTCCCACACAAGCAGCAGCAATCCCTCCTGTTATCCCAGCATCCACAACAACTACATCAACTACAGATGCTACAACAACAACAACAACAGCACCAGAATCGAGCATGAGTATGGAAGAAATGATGAAAGAAGTCAAAGAGCTAGAAGTTCAAGTGACAGAGTCGAAAGAGGCCAAAGAAAAGTTGGCCAAACTGGAGGCAAGCTATGACAAGTCCAAGATGACAGTGGCTGAGAAACAAAGGGAGATAAAAGCCTTGGACAACAAAATAAAGGCCTTAGAGAAGGAGCTTACTTTAGACAAAAATCTAGCTGAAATCAAGAAGATTTTGTGGGCCAAAATTCGCCAGTCAATCACCGACCAATGGCAATCAATTTAGACCATACATGAACAAATGGAATTGATAGGCCTAGCTCAATTTGAGACTCAAAGGGCTAGAGCAGCATTGGGAAATATGCCTGAGCAAGCCAACAGAATGATTCACTTCCTAAACACTCATACCAAAGAGGAGTTGGCAGCATTAGATATCAGTAACAGGACAAATACTATTCTGTCAGTAAAAAAGGTGTTGACCCTAATAAATTTTGTGCAGACTCTAGAAAGAAAGTGCCAGGAAATGTAAGCAGAAATAAATGACTTCAAACTAAAGATTGCAGCATTGCAGAGCATAGGGTTACCCAGCCTGTTGACCATTAGTGGAAAACTGTTGACCCGTGAACAGTATACTACCAGGATGAATAATTATGTTTCTAATCAGATTACAGCATCCTCAAGTACCTCAGAAGAAACAGGGCCTCCATCTAGACAGAGTCTTTATGACAAGTTAGAAAATCTGTTCTACATTGAACATGAGATAAATCACCTGTTTGAGGTTCAGCCTAACTTTTACAGATATACTGAAGCTGATGAAACATTGATTAAAATACAAAGACATCAGCTGCTTACAAAGGATTGGTGGCAGGCAATGCTGGAAATTCTACCTAGGTAAGTTGATTTCTGTTCAATTTTTTGGTCAGCTACAGATCAGCAACTTTAAATTCACGGGCCACCAGTTAAAGCATGAAAATAGCAGACAGAAGAAGTCAAATTGTGACTACAGCTCTTTAATGAAATACCAAGTATGGATGACAAGGCCAGGATAGCAAAGCAGTGACGCAACAAAACAACAAGACAGAAAACAGAAGAACCGCAGATTAAAGACGCAGCTCCAGTCGTCTCATTTAGTCTAGAAAGTCAAATATCTCTGACAAATTGGATAGCTAGCACACCAACAATTACTGCAGCATTTATTTCTCTTATTTACTTCTTTTAAAGAGTTGGTGAAGAAAGTTATTGCGTGAAGACTTATCAAGAAGATATTTTGTATGTCATTTTTGTATAAATACCTCCCCATAGAATGTATTTGGGGTTGGTGATTTTCTCTCTAGGCTGCGCTGTAAATTTTGAGACTGTTTTAATACAAAAGCTGTTGAAGTTCACTGTTGCTAACCGTCTGGATGTGGATTTGATGTTCTGAGACCTGCTACAGAATTCCTGTGTCATTCTATGGATCAATAAGTTATTCTAAACTTTGTTTTATGTTTTCCGTGTTTGCAAATTTCACATGTCCCATAAGCTTAGTAACAGAGAGGAAGAATAGCCGAGGATTTGTTTAAATGCACCCTGTGTTCAATCACTGCTATTAACTATGTTTTCTTCAGAATTAGTCATAAATATGAATTCTTAACTGCTCATGTTTGCACTAATTCCTTCATTTTGAATACTATTTAGGAATTCTTAATTGCTCCTGGATAATATTCATACACTTTCCCTCTACCAGCATAATGAAAGATTCTTGATTGCCTTTCATTCCCTGACTTCATTCCATCAATTTCCAGATTTGAAAATTGTTCCATAACTGCCTATCTTGCTCTGTAGTATTACCACTCCCCAAGAAACACTTTCAGTAGTACACCATCATTGACTCCATTGCCCAATAGTATAGACTGTCTTGGACTTGCATCCCAGCTCTGCCTCAAATCACCATCCAACAAACTTAAAACAAAACCCTGTACATCATAACTAGCCTAAAGTATTTCAAAACAAAGCTAAATTACAAAGAGAGAGCCCTCTTTGGTTGCAGGTAGGCTAGGACCTGCAGCTAAAAGATTGGTTAGTGGTTACCTCGGCCCTATTCCCTTTAGGAGGCAGGGAACAACCTGAGTGATAACAACCGACACCTTAATGAAAAGCAATTCCAGCTGGGAGATTGGGCACTGCTGTATGACTCAAGATACAAGGATTTCAAGGGAAAGCTGAGGACAAGATGGTTAGGACCATATACAGTGGAGAAATGCAATGACAATGGTTCAGTCCTTATCAGGACCATTAATGAAGAAGCCATCCCCATGCTTGTGAATGGGAATCGATTGAAAATCTACAAGAAACCCCTTTCAAGGCATGAGTTCATTGAAACTGTGGAAAAATCAGTGCTGGTAGTAGAGCAGGGTTCTGCCTCTATTTTGGCCACACCTTGATTAAAAAAAAGGGGGGAATGAAAAGATCCCTGGGTGAAAACCTCGCTGAGGCGCCCAGGGTAGACAGTGAGGGTGAAAACCTCATGGAGGCGCCCCAGCTGTCTCTTAGAAAAATAAAGAAATGGAATAAAAAAGATCATTGGGTGAAAACCTCCCTGAGGCACCCAGGGCAGATAGTGGGGGTGAAAACCTCATGGAGGCACCCTTGCTGTCTCTCAAAAAGAAAAAAGAAAAAAGAAAAAAGAAAAAAGAAAAAAAAGAAAAAGAAACAGGTCTAATCTCTGGAATTATTGCAGGTTGCAGGGAATACGGTGCAGATAAAGAAGGTCGCGCAAAATGAGGACAGGGGTCTGTACCAAGCTACCAAACATCCTCACAGACACCCCCTCCATGGCCACTCACTTGTTCGAGGATTTGAACACATTCGGGTCGAGATTCAACCTCCTACAGGAAGTTCTCAGCTTTCTACAAGAAGTTTTTGGGCTTTCTACAGGAAGTTTCGCATTTCTACAGGAAACATCCTGTAGATACTTCGGGCAGGCCAAAGTCGATTCTCAAGAGGGATTTAAATCTTGAAGTCTGTTGATGAGACCTGCAGCCACTCCTCTCTTTCATCCATCACCGGTTCCATCTCTTTCCATTGCCATTACAACAATCTCGACCTGTATTCCTGCACAGTTATGCAAAGAGTCCTGTTTTCCTCAGATTGCAATTTTTTTTCAAGGGACAAATCAACTACATGAAGGCCCACACACTCTACCTATTAAAGCTCCATTAGGACCCTTCAATCTTGAATGCAACCCTGCTCGTTTCAACATGTAGCCCAGGAGGAGAAGCAACTATAGGGTGTCCTACAGGAATCCTGTAGCAGCTGATCTTCCTGGAATACACACTATGGAGGCAATAGCAGTTGAAATCAACACAGGAGGCATGCAACTAGCTCCGCTTGAACGTGAACACCTCCTCAATAGCTGAGAAAAGACAGAGTCGTGCATGCAACGTTCACTACCAGTGGATCGGGTCCTAAAGCCTTGCATGCAGCATCATCCAATGAACGAAGGAATTCCAGCACCTGTGCACGAAGCAGCAGTGAGCAAAGCCACCATTCCATGTCCAGAAACCTATAGAGCACATCCACGGCCACACAGGTAAGTGCCTAACCTTATTTCGTCAAATTGGATAGACTATATTATGAAACTTGCATGTCTGTGAAGGGTGCGGATTGAACAAATTCGGTGGCCAGTCAACTGGCCACCCACAGTCAGTCGAAAGGCCTCGTGGGATCCAAACGAGCTTCGTTACGCTCGAATCTGCTAAAGGGACATGGAGCCGACACGTGGGAAGTGTCCAGCCGAGGAAAATCAACGGATTTGCAGTGAAATCGGCGGATGGGCAGTGATGACGACAGGTAATGGCAGAGATAGAAAAATGGAGGTCAGAGACACGCCGGAGAATGATGGCCGTGACGTTGGCCAATGGATCGGCCTGGACATCTCACCCCTGCACCATGAATTGCACCGTAATTCAAAATCCTTCGGCCATAACACTCACATTAACCACTGTCATTTACTATTGCAACCGGTTTTCAGCAATGTACGTGTCCTCCTCCTTTGCAGTTCATTAGCCTGAGCTTCTCGGCCCGTTTCAAACTCCTCCCACATCCCAGGCTTGCTCAGAAGCACCGTGACGTCCTCCAGAAGCTGGTAAAGCTCTCTATAGGAAGGAGCTCTACAAGAAGCACAACATAGCCTCCCGGAGCAGAGAAATCCGGATCTTCTGTGTCGAAATTGGAGTTTCAAAGAGAGGTAGGCTCGAAAAATGCCATACCCATGCATGATATTTCGAAAGGTGGTAAATTAAACTATCTCGAGTAGGGAAAGTTAAAACAAGTCTGCCTGTGGGTCAAGAATGGTGGTTTGTCTGTATGATACATGGAAATTATTTCAAATGATGCTGCGTCACATTCTCCTCCACGGTTCCTGGTAACAAATTCCTCCTGTAGAAACGATAAACCTCTGTAAGGGCTGATCTGTGCATAAAAAAATGTTAGTTGTATGTGATTAGTGTGAAAATTAAGCTCTGCACTCTGTCTGTGAGAGTCTAATTTCCTTTTGATAGTCGAGTTTTGGGGCAACAGCAGCATTATAACTAGGGAATTGGTGAAAAGGGAGATACAATCATCTAATAAACCCCGTCCTGAGAATCGAAGGAGTAAACCATACACATAATTCCCCTTCTGATCAGAACATAAGCCAAAACAGAGCATTTTCACCATGCCATGAGGGTTTATTAGAAAGGAACCCTCGGCGAAATTGCAAGAAAACCCTGAGGTGGTAGACCTATTTACCTGTGCCAATTGGATGACCTTCTGTGACAAGATTCAAGGTCACAATGATGAGGTAACAGAAGAATTCCTAATGTCTCTGCATCCTAAATCTAAGATACTGGCCACTGTAAATTTCAGAGGATTGACGTTAAAACTCACCCCACAACTCATTAGTCGAGTCACTGATTTGCCATTGGGGATACCCTGGAGTAAAGAGGAGAGGGCATTGGGCCAAAAAGCCAAAAGGGCATTCTTCCTACCAGAAGAACAGTTTTCAAAGGATAAAAATGGGGTCCGGAGAGCCAGCCTACATCCATTTTGGAGCAAGGTCAGCCTTCAGATCATGAAATACATTACCTGTGAGGGGCGGTTCAGTATTGTATATGGTTATCACTTCCGGTTGTTAACTGAGCTTAGGCATAAGATGGATTTACCCACAGAACAAAAGTTAAGAATCCCATATTTCCTCCTACTGTCATTAATGGAGTGTGGCTCAAAAATAAAGGAAGGGACACCAAACTAGCTGGCTCATCATGGGCTTATCAAGCTTCTAGTAGAAGATGCCCTCGATACCTATATTGTCCCTCTATCCTGGGAGATTTTCCACAATATGTCCAAGAATGATGATATCCGGATTTTGGCTGAGGAACTCACTTCATCTAGCAGTGAGGAAAGGGAGCACATTGAGGCAGAAGAGAAAGCCAAGGGTAAGGAACCCTAGGACAGACCACCACAGAAAAAGAAAAAAGAGAAACAAGAGAAGGGCCAAGCTGTTGAGCCCAAAACTGTAGGTAGAATAAAGGCACAAACGCCAAGGGAGAAATGGTAGTAAATTAGGGCAGAAAGGACTGAAAAAGTCCAAGCAAGTGAGGGCACATCCAAGGAAACCACAGCAAAATTGAAGGAGAAGGCACCCCCAGCCAAGCAGGCCAAAACAATGAAAATTGTTTCTACAGGAAGCCCGAAAACTGCTTCTACAGGAAGACAGAAAACAGTCAGCACAGGACTTTCTACAGGAAGTCTGAAGACAGAGCAACAGAGGGAAAAATCACCAGAAATTTTAGCTAGGGAGGCAGCAGCTATGCTGGCCACCCTAAGCACATCTCCCAAGCAAAAGGGGAAGCGAAAGAGGGAGCCTCCCCTGTATTTTAAGGCAAGAAGGAGTGTGAGGATTAAGACTGGCAGACCCCAGCCATCGTCAAAAGAACCAATCACGATTGTGGACACCCTAGCTACACAAAAGGAGAGGTCTCCCTCCAAGGCATCCATCACCTATGAATAGGGAAGCCTAAAGACATCCACCTGGAGAGAAAGAATGAAAATGTTTGACACAAAGGCCTCTCTACAGGATGCTGAGACTATTCTACAGGAAACACTGGCTAGGTTGAAGCAGATCGAAGCAATGGAAGGTGAGGCAGCTAAATCACCACAGGAGGAAGAAAAGGTGGAGAACATTGTGGAACCTAGACCCCAGCCCAGCTTGGGCTCCTATTATAACTTCTTAGAGGCCGGAAAGATCATTCCTCAAAAGTTCACAGTGCGACTTTTCCTTGCACTAGAAGAAGAGAGAGTGAGGACCCACACTTGGATGAAAAACGCTAAGTCCAAGGGTGTGGCGAATATAGGTCCTCTAGAGGAACAACTCAAGGAGGCAAGAAGGGAATTGGCTCTGGTACGGCATGTGGAGAGCAGCCGGCGGGTCAAGCTACAAGAAGAAAATGAACTGCTTAGACAACAGCTACAATTACAGGGACAGAGGAAGGAAGACATACCTCGTATCTTGGGAGAACGACAGCAACAGGAGGAGGCCACAATAGCCAAAGATATCACTGATGAATAGCAGAGAAAGGAAGGGATGCAGACTGAGATTGAGACACTGAATCGACAGCTACAAGAAAAAGAATTGGAGACACAGTCTTTGAAACAACAGGTACAAGAAAAGGAGGCCCGACTGGCCTGCATGGCTAGCTGGGCAATGGAAGCTCTGCAGTGTAGGCAGCCTGCCAGATCCTATGCCCTATACCTCAAGGATCAGTGGTTACGGTTTCAGATCAATACCTTGGCTCAAAGGGGCATCACCCCATTCCAAAATTATCATTAGTTTGCAGCTCTATGTGGCAGTAGTTCATCTGAGGATAGGGCCAAATTATCAGAGTTCTACTTACACAACTTCGCCCTTCCGAACATGAACACATGGGATCCCAACACAGTGATAGGAGATGTCCAGCTTATGGCCATGGCCTCCTCGATGATCCATGAGGAGAAGAGAGCAGCAGAGGTCCGCAGTATCATAGGCAGAGAGCTCAGTGAGCCACTCATGATCAGAGCAGAGCCAGATGACCCCTCAGCAGTGATAAGTGCCCACCAGCACTTGGCCAATAGTCCTCAGGAGCTACCGAAGTAAATTGAGCAATAGGCTCAAACCATTGCCCACTTTGAGGACATGGAAAGACTATTGGGAGAAAACTGCATGCATGCCTGCACAAGGTGGTGGAACACACTGCCTCACAGCCTAAAGATAAAAGAATACCACTCTCTCACCAGGATGAGGGAAACCTTGGCAAGGGTACCTCTCTACAAACAGTTGATGCAGAATTTGAAAGCCAATTGGATTGGCTTGAAATTAAGTCCTTCTTTACTTTTGGGATTGCTAGAAGGAGTGAAGGAAGAGGAGGAAGGTAGACAATGGGAGGAAGTGGAAAGGAAGGCAGGATTCCATGACCGGGAAGAGGATATCATAGCAAAGGCCTAGGACATGAGGGAGGCGATCAAAGCCATAATGGATGATGAGCTAGACTAGTTGCTCAGAGGATGAGCAACCCATTTAGCAGGGGGGTGATGATGAGCCCCGAATTAGGTAACTTATTGGGCTCATTTTGAATGAATAAGGGTGGTCACTCTACCAAGGAGGCTAATACGTGGTCATTTCAGGTTTTTTGGACAAATTTTGGAGCAAAACCAAGCAATTATGGCCCAGGTGACAGCCAAGCTTGAGAGGAGGATTCGTAGGGTGGTTGTTAGTGGCATTAAATGGCCCTTCCTTGAAATCTCCACCCTCAACTCTGAACTCAACAGGCCACCAAAACGAGTTCTAAAGGGAGTCAAGCAGCTTTGGGAAGAGTGACTGTTTACTAGCAGTTGGAACAGTCGAGTCCCTTGAATCTAGGAGGGCTACTAGCCCCCTCGTATTGTATAAATAGGAAGGCCTCAGCCTTCGTAGTTTACTTTTGGAACTGTTGGTATTTGCACTATAGTGCTGTCCTTTCTTCAGCTCGTTTTTCTTAGCTACTGTTGTACAACTTTCTTGTGATGGTTATTTTTGAGTATTGAGAAGCAGCTTTACTTGGCATCAGATCTGAGTTCTTTATAGGAGCCTGCAGCTCTTGGGGTTGGGCCCAACCCGAGTGCTAGGACCAACCCGAGTGCTAAGGCCTCCTTTATGTATTGTTATTTGTCCTTTATGTATTTGCAAAATCATTTCTGTTAAGTAGATTACATCTTGCTGATTAACTAGGTCACTGTTAATGGTTAGAAAGACTTTTGATGCTCAAATTTAGTTGATAGGTTGTTAACAGGGAAAAGCTTCAAAAAAGGGCCATCAACCATCTCTGGTTTCACCTCTCCCTCAGTGGGATCAGGAGCTGGGATCAGGGTGACCTTGCTGCCCACAAAAACATTGATTTTGCTTTGCCATGCAATCACTAGTGTTTGATTTTCATTTGTAGAAATTGGTTACAGGTTCAGAATCTTGCTTGCTTAGTTGCATGAGTTAGTATACATGGTTTCATTGTAGTTCAAACTTCTGTTCATTCTTTTTAATAACAGCTAGATCACATTAGGTCAACGTAACTAGGTTTTTGATTTTACAAGTCTTCATCAGTTCAGTTGGAAAACTGACTTGCAGAGCACCTGCACCACTTCTCTACCTGCCCATACTCCATCAAACCCATCTGCTCCATCCCTCAGCTCAGCTTATAACCTTACGTTTGCCATTTGCCCACACAACCCTAGTTTTTGTGCATCATTGCTTAAGTCCTCCTTGAACAAATCCAGCCATCTACATCCGTCCTCAACTCCATCCACCAAGTCTTGGACCACCTCCAGCCCTTATCCTACCTCCATACCCACTCCTTCATCTTTCTTCATCCATCCATCCTCCAAAATCCCATTTCTGAACATCCTGTAGAAAAGTTACAGACATCCTGTAGAAAATCACAGACATCCTATAGAACCCATGCAGACTTCCTGTAGAAGCTCACGAATGAGGTTTCTTGATAGCCAAACTCTATGAAACTCTCTGGAAGGGTGTTAGGGACCCCTTAGGCCCTCTCTGAACCTTCCCGACCTCATCCAAGCATTTCCTCTCGCCAATCCACCTCTGCACAGTCAAAACAGTGAAATCACATGCATGATAATTCGGGCAACTTATTCAAAAATGCAAAAAGGATGTTTCTTTCAGATGTTACTGTAGAAGTAGCTTAGATACATGTATTTACCTTCCTAGAAGTCAATGGCATTTCTTTCAGTAGCTTGCATCCTCTTTCTTGCATCGGTATGGATAGCTGGTAAAATTAGGGTTTGCGAGGGTTTACATTTCCTTTCAGCTTTCCAGTTTCTTTCTGCAAGTAGATCAACCTTCTTTAAGTTATCTTTCATCCATCAGTTAAAAATCTTCTTCTCAGAGCTCATAGAAGTTGGCTTAAGCTCCTAGCAGACTTGTGCCAGCCAACCAAGTGACAGCTGCGGCAAGAGCTAGTACTTGTGCATATAGCACCATCGCTTCTAAGTTTGTTACGAACTACCGGGTTGATAAAAGTAAAGAAGGGAGTCCCAGGAGTTGCAGCATTATTGCTGCAATACTAGAGCTCACCAGAGTAGTCACCATATTTATTGCCATCTAGACCATTGAATCCACTACTCCTCATATTGATCCTGAGATGCAATAGGTATTATATTGCCACCAGCGGGTCTCTGAGAAACTGAAAGAGCTTGCACCCTCCATGGGTGAACATGATCGTAGCATCCCTTTGGTCCCAGGTGCCCAACTACCTAATATCCAGACATATTGATATCCTTTCAACGAAAAGAATGAAATTGAAAAAGTCATCAACGAACTCCTTAAATCCGATGTTATTCGTCACAAAATTAGCCCTTATTCATCTCTAGTGGTCATGGTTCTAAAGAAAGATGGTGAATGGCGCATGTGGCCAGACTTTGGAGACATCAACACACTCACTATCAAGGAAAAATTTGATATTCTAGTTGTTGATGATCTGGTTGATGAATTGCATGGTGCTAAATTCTTTACCAAGCTAGACTTATGTTTGGGTTATCACTAAATACACATTAAGGAAATAGACATTCCTAAGACCACCTTCCAAACTCATGAAGGCCATTATGAATTTCTGGTCATGCCATTTGGTGTTTGTAATGCATCATCTAATTTCTTTTCAAAGCTTCATGAACCACCTTCTAAAACCATATCTATGGATATTTGTCCTGGTCTTCTTCAATGACATTCTCATTTGTAGCATAACCTGAGAAAAACATCTTCAGCATGTAGACCATATATTGCAACTTCTCTGAGATAAAAAATTATTTGTCAAATTATCCAAGTTCTCCTTTGCGTGGAAGAAGTAGAGTATTTGAAACACATTCTTGGTCATGAAGGAGTGAGGTTTGATCCAAAAAAAGATTTAGGCAATGCAATATTGGCCACAACCAAAAACATTAAAGAGTTTGAGGGGATTCTTGGGTCTCACTAGCTACTATCACAAATTTCTCCACAATTATGGACGCGTTGCTAGACTCCTTAGTTATATTCTCAAGAAAAATTCATTTCTTTGACTTGATGCAACTCAATAGGCCTTCTTGGCTCTCAAACAGACTATGTGCTCCACTCCCGTATTGGCCTCACCTGACTTCACCAAATATTTTGTGATTGAATGTGATGCTTCAGGTAGGAGCATGGGAGTTGTATTAATGCACAAAGATACACCATTGGATTTCATCAATCTTAAAATCAGTGGAAAACATCTTGATCAATCTAATTATGAGAAAGAAATGATGGCCATCTTAGATGCAATATACACTTGTAAGCCATACTTATTGGGGCAACATTTCCAAAACACCACAGACCATCATAGCCAAAAATATTTTCTAGAGCAGCGTCTATTGTCACCAGAGAAAAATATATGGCTTTCCAAAATGTTGGGATATGATTATGAGATAATTTACAATAATCGGCATGACAATGTAGTGTTTGATGCTTTATTGTGCCAATTTGAGGATGAGCGCACCCTTCTATCACTCTCTCTACCCTTACCAAACTGGATTGAAGAGGCCCGCAAGGAATGATTATCCCACCCATATCTATCCCAACTCATTAATAACTTAAGAGAAGATCCAAATTCCTCAACAGACTACTCTTAGAAGGATGAGATTCTTCGCTACAAGTATTGATTAGTTCTATCCCCGGCATCCACCCTAAAAACCCACATCTTGGATGATTTTTACTCATCTCTAATTGCAAGACACTTAGGCTTTCAAAAGACTTATGCTTGGGCATGCTGTTCCTACTTTTGAACTAGCATGAAGAATGAAATTCTTACTTTTCTAGTTGAATGTGATGTGTGCCAATGCAGCAAAGGGGAAACAACCAATTCATTGGGAACCTTACAACCATTTCCACTCCCTATTTCTATCTGGATGGATGTTCCCATGGATTTCAGCACTGGCCTCCCAAATTCAAGAAACAAATTGGTCATCATGGTGGTTGTTGACATATGTTATAAATATTCTTATTTTTTTTCTCTACCACACCCATTTACCCCCAATTTGGTGGGTCAGGTTTTCTCGGACTAGATCTTCAAGATACATGGCATGCTGACCTCCATTGTGTCTCGTAACAACCCAAGTTTCACCAAAAAAAAATTCCAAGAAATTTTCAAGCTACAGGGAACACACCTCCAGCTAAGTACCACATATCACCCCCAAATCGATGGTTAAGTAGAAGCAATCAACAAGTGTTTGGAGACTTATCTCAGGTGGTTCACTTCAGAAAAAGACAATCAATGGGTACGGTGGCTACCTTTAGCTGAATGGAAGTATAATACTTACTATCATGAAGCTGCCAAGATGATTCCATATGAGGCAGTGTCTGACCAACTCCCATCTTTACCATTTTGTTATATCCTTGGATGTTCTAAAGTAGAGGCAATTGATCAACTCTTATAGAATCATGCTATAATGATTACTCATCTCAAACATAATCTACATCGAGCTTAGAATAGAATGAAGCAACAGGCTTACCAACATTGTTTTGAGCACTCATTTCAAGAAGGGGATCAAGTATTCTTGTGACTCCAACCATATAAGAAAACATCTCTCAAAGAAAATGGATGCCAGAAACTAACACCAAATTCTATGGGCCTTATCAGATACTTCAGCGCATATGAGCAATCACTTACCAACTGGCCTTGCTACCTACCTCAAAAATCCATCTAGTCTTCCATGTATCATGCCTCAATAAAGTGGTGGGCAGTAATTGCAAGGTTCAAACAAGTTTAGCCAAATTGGATGAGGAAGGCTCACTTTGGCTCCGACTAGAACAGACCCTCGATACTCGTGAAATAAATCTTCACAGCCCATGATCAAGAAAGTCCTCGTCAAGTGGAAAGACACCTCTCTAGAAGATGCGACTTGGGAACCAACCGCTATTCTTCAATAATTTTCCCAACTTCAACCTTGAGGACAAGGTTGTTTTTATGAGGGAGGGCATGTTAGGGTCCAATCCTAACCCCATTACTTATGTAATAATCCCAAAGGGCTAAGTCAGAGTCATAGTTAGGTAAATAGTCAATAAAGGCCACATTAATAATTGTAAGTGGTTGACCCACATTATAGGAAAAGGACCACAATTAGTTGTAAATGGGCCATAGTTAATAAATAAAGTGATTAACATGTGTTATGCAAGGGACCACTGGTAGTTAGGGTTTTGGATGTAATTTAGCTTTAAATAGTCTTAATTAGTAAGGGAAAGAGAATCGAGTCTTATTGTAATTGATCTCTTCTCTTTTGGAGGTTTCCCCCTCAAAGAGGAAAGTGAACATTGAATCCACTTCTCAATAATAAAATCCCTTGCAGTTTTTCTCATTTCATGTGATAATTCTATGTTTTGGGCTATATTTCTTAATATTTCTGGTATTTTAGATCTCTCACAGGTCAAGAGTATAATGTAAGAAAATGTGCAATAGAAAAGATAAGAACATGAATAACTTGGGCAAAAGATTGAAGATCTTGCATGTGAGGAGAAATATAGGCCACAGGCTCTACTACTAACCAATTTATATTCTTACCTCTTTTATGAGAATCATCATTCAATAAACCTCGAAAACGTCTTATGGATGTGTCTCTATCTACACAAAATTCCTTAGAAAGCATGAGGAAATAAGATAACTTGTTATTCGCAATAGAGCTTGCCAGGTAAGATTGTCCCAACCAGTCGGCGATTGGATCACAAAATTCATGATAATCCTTTTGAAAACCATGAAATATTTGAGAAGATAAATTTTCAATTAGTGTCACAAGATTACAATGAGAATCTTGTGAGGAGGAAAATATCTGATCATATTTATCAGGTGTGTCAAGACAGTGAGGACTCAACATAACCATCTGTGAATGTGGAAGTCCCTCAATTGCTTGACAAGTACCTCGATAATGAGATGTTAAACCATAAAGATCAAAGGATGTAAAGTGACTTTCATTGGATGCGTTGATGGGAAAATAGTAATTCAAAAGGCATACATTAGAAACAAAATCACAATCATATGGGCTAATTAAAGCATTAGATTCCCAATTTGGAATTACAAAAGATAAATCAATTTGAACAGTTCTGGAAATTCTCTACATAATAGATTCATCTTCCTTAAGTGATGAGTGTAACAAACCATTTTCTTAAGACTGGTTACACATTCCACTTGTAGTTGTTAACACTGTAACAAAATTACCTATAGACGAATTCTTAAAAGAAAATAAATAATGGCGAGAACATAAAACATAAAACAAATATATAGAGATATTTTCCCCTAGATCCCAAAACCGGGACTACCATATTTATTTTTCATTATATTACTTTCAATGTTACAATACATATATATAAATGTTGATTCATTCATAAACACCAATCCAATAACCATGGATTAGAACATAACCATAGTTCCCTTGATAAGGTCTACAAAATACCCTGGGAAGAAAACCATCATGCCCAACACCATGTGGAAGACCCATGCATAAAATGATAGGTAGGTCAACCCACCTATTATAGGGTTTAAAAAAAAAAAATATTGGGGCGCTGCCTCGAACCTTGTGCAGGGGGGTTGCATTCCCCCCTCCCAACCCCTTGATAGGATGGGCGGTCACCCTTGTATGACTAGTCGTGCAAAGAATGTAACACATAACCAAAATTCTCCCACTTATTATTTTGTTTTCTACACGGAGGGTCACAAGAGAGCTTAGTTATTGGTCAAGCTCTACAATGCCCATTTTTTCTCTACATTAAGAAAAATTCTAAGTGCTCACAGACTTTGTCAATGCATTTGCAACATTCTTCAAAGTGTCCACCTTTACCGACAACACCTTTGTTTCCACAACCATATCCCTCACAAAGTGACACCAAACATCAATTTTCTTTTTCCTTGAATGACAAGCAGGGTTCTTTTCGAAGAAAATTACACTTTGGCTGTCACAGTCTATCCTTATAGCTCGTTGTACCAACCCCATACTTGAACACAATATCTTCAACTAGATTCCTTCCTTTCTTACATTATTGGCTTCCATGTATTCAACCTCTATAGTTGAAATAGCCACTACAAACTACCTCTTAGTCATCCAGCTGATTGCTCCCCCAAATAGGTTAAACACATACCCACTTCTAGATGTTATTTCATACTGATCTCTAGAAATAATGTGCATCAACAAAGCCATAGATTTCCAAAAGTCTATCTAATCCTTGTCTTCCTTGGTAGAGTAGACCATAATCACTCTTTCCATGTAAATACTTGAAGGCCCACTTCACTGTTGTCCAATGCTCCTTCCCTGGTTTTGACATAAACCTACTCAATACTCCCACAACATGTGTAATGTATGGTCTAGTACAAACCATTGCATACATCAGGCTACTGACTACACTTTCATATGAAACATGGGATATTTCTTGTTCCTCTTCTTGTGTCTTGGGACATAGTTTAGTAGATAACTTTATACCTAGAGTAGTAGGAACCTTCACTGGTTTACTATCCTTCATATTAAACCTTTGCAATATTATTTCAACATACCTCCTCTAGTTTAACTAGAACTTCCCTTTTTCTCGTTCTTGTTTAATTTCTATGCCCAAAATATAGTTTGTAGAACCAATATCCTTCATGTCAAATTTGGAGGACAATTGGGTTTTCAAATCTTGGATAATTTCTTTCTCATTTCCAATCAGCAACATATCACACATATACAATACCAAATAAATAACAAGGTCACCAATTAATTTAATACACACACAATGATCCACTTTTCTTATGGTGAAGCCAAGTCCTTGTATATATGTATCAATTTTATGATACCATGTCGTTGGTGACTGTTTTAACCCATAAATACATTTTAAACCTGCATACCAGTTCTTTCTTACCCTTCATTGCAAAGCCTTCAATTTTCCTCACGTAGATCTCTTCTTCCATATCCCTATGAAGAAATATTGTCTTCACATCCATATGTTCTACCACAATATCAAAAGCAACAAAAATAGAAAAAAGTAATATAATAGAAGCTAACTTGGAAATAGGAGAAACAATATCACCGAAGTCGATTCACGACACCTAGGAATAACCTTTCACTACCAACCCAACCATTTATTTCTCCACCTTTCCATGTGCATTCATCTTCTTCTTAAACACCCATTTGTTGCCAATGGGTTTATTTCCAGTCAGAAACTACACCAGATCCCAAGCCTCATTTTTGTCCAGAGATACCATTTCATTAACCATGGCCTGCTTCCAAACTTTTCCATCACTTGAATTCACTTCCTACAGTTCTGGAATTATCATCGGTAATGGATATAGAAAAATTTGAGCAAAAAGTAGATGGAATATACCTTTCTAGTTGTCTTCTTTCTCGAACTCATCTTCTCAACATTGGAGTTTGTGGTTATTCCTCTTCTGATTCTTGTTTTGTTGTAGAGTATGAATCTTCCTCCTTTAGCTCAAACTCTATATTATCATGTTTCTTTGGTAGGAATTCATGTTTAATCACATATTTCACCTCTCTAAACACCACATCTCGGTTGTACACAAACTTCATTTTCTTGGGGTTCCAAAGCTTATAACCTTTGAAACCATCCTTATACACAATAAAGATTCACCTTTCATATTTTCTATCAAACTTGGTTTTTTTCTCCATTGGAACATCTACATATGAACCATAGCCAAATAACCTCAGACGTGAAAGACACGGTTTCTTACGAGTACATACCTAATGTGGAGCTTTATCCTCCAATGTTGATGAAGGTGATATGTTAACTAGGTAAACTGCAGTCTCCACTACCTCTACATAGAATTCATGTCCTAACTTGACACCAATGAGCATGATTCTAGCCTTTTCCATCAACATCTTGTTCATTCTTTCTACAAATCCATTATGCTAAGGTGTGAATGGAATAGTATTTCATCGTGCTATACCATACTTCTTGCAGAACACTCCACCATTATTTGTCCTCAACACCTTGATCTTCTTCTCTGTCTAATTTTCCACCAGGCCCTTAAATTATTTAAAACTGTGAAAGACTTTAGATTTCTTCCTAAGGAAATATATCCATTTATTCCTTTAAGAAGTCATATATAAATGATAAATAGTACAGAGGCTTACCAAGTAATGGAATTGACACAGTTCCAAACACGTCATTTTGCACAAGCTGTAATATCCCTTTCGCCCTCTTGGAACTAGAAGGGAAGCTCATCCTATTCTGCTTCCCATATATTCAATGTTCACATAAATCGAAATCTAAAGAGAAATTAGACATACATTCTACCATACCTTTTACCATACGATTACCATGCAATATGTGAAAGTCCTTGTCTTGAATATATCTAAGCCTTTGATGCCATAGAATTGTCTTTTCTCCAAAGAATAGTAGGCTTGCTTCTCCACTTTCGAGAACCACAGAATTGTTGCACCCATAAAGAATAATTCTTCCTAGAATCTTGTACAAAATTCCAATCTAAACTCCCATAATTAATACCATTGATCCCTGACCCATCTTGCAGGTATCTTTTTTGAACATTGTTTGTACACCTGTATCGTCCATATTGCTTACATAAATCGAATTTCTGGCCAATGCGGGAATATGCAAAACATGAGGAAGTGTTCTAATACTTCCACCATGAAACTTCAACTTGAATTTTCCATGTCTGATGATTCTTGCCTTCTTGTTATCCCCTAATAAGACAACACCACCATCATATTTATTGTACTCGTAGAACCACTCCCTATATGGAGTCAAGTGAAAGGATGCACCTAAGTCGATCAACCATGACTCATGCTATACATTTGTACTTGAAGAAGAAGTGAAGTAGACATCCCCACCTTCATCTGAGGTGGTTTTCGCCTCTGTATAAGCAGCATCATCAAATCCCCTTCCTTTCTTAGTAGCTTTAGACCTATAATCCCTTTTGTACTGCCCTTCATTTATGCATTTCCAGCACACCTTTATAGGTTTTCCTAGAGATTTAGATCTCCCTCTAGATTTAAATCTCCCACTCAAGGACTTATCTTTGTTTCTATTTTGGGAGCATCCTCGTACATATAAGGAATGTCTGTTCTGACTCCTGTTTTTTTCTTTCTCTTCTCCTTTGACGGAAAGGATTAGACTATTTCATCAAAATTCAAGGTAGTTGTATTGATACATATTGCAACAACTAAACTATCCCATGAATTTGGTAGAGAACACAACAAACATATGCATTTATCTTCGTCTGAAATTTTAATATTAACATATAACAAATGGCTTACCACATTATTAAAGATGTTCATACTCTCTATGATCGAATCTCCATCCTTCATCCTGAGGTTATACAACATTTTCTGTAGCAACAATTTGTTCACCAGAGAATTAAATTGGTACAAAGTCCCTAACTCATCCCACAAATCCTTCATCATAGCTTCCCCTGATACATTCAACAATACTAAATCTGAGAGACACAATCATATTGTGCTCTTTACCTCCTGATCTAACTTCACCCAGTCTTCTGCCGACATTCCATTTGGTGTCTTCCCTAGATCTGCAACAATCCATAAGATCTTGGTCCACTAACAAATCCTCCATCATGACCTTCCCCAACTCAAAATTCTGACCCTTAAGTTTCTCGATATATATCTTTCCACCGCTAGTCATATTATTTCACCACAAGAATCGATCCCACAGATCTCCCACTGAACAGGGATTACCACAGGCCAGAGAAAAACACCTCAGCAGCAAAGGTGTCTCATTAAAGCCAAAACAACTTTGATACAAACTGTATATTTTAACCTTGTACAAAACCTATTTGCAAATTAATTCTTAGAAAAAAAAATAAATAACTATGAGAACATAAAACATAAAACAAAAATACACAGATATTTTCCCCTAGATCCCCAAACTGGGACTACTAGATTGATTTTTCATTACATTTCCTTCAATGTTACAATACATATATATACATGTTGAAGCATTCATAAACCCCAATCCATTAACCCTATATTAGAACATAACCATAGCTCCCTTGACCGGGTCTACAAGATACCATGGGTAGAAAAGCATCATGCCCAAAACCATGTGCAAAACCCATGAAAAAGACCATAGGTATATCCACCGACCTATCATGTAGGGTGGGGGGCAGGGGGATACCACCCCTCTCTAATCCCCATGATAAGGGGGGTTTATGCACCCCCTATGACCTGCCTTCTCTTCCCAGTGAAATGAATAGGGTGAGTTATCCCCCACTCCCCCCCCCCGGCGATTGGTAGTGGAAAGAATATAACACACGCCCATGAGAACTAGCATTGTAATCGTCGAATGAAGTAAAAGTGAATTCCAGTATAACAAACACATGAAATGAGTCAGGGTGAAAAAAGTGAAGAAGAATTTGATTCATCAAATAATCCATGCATTAACATCAAAATATTGAAAAGAAGGATGACGAGCTTCTTGTTTTCGAAAGAGTGTGACAGGTATCATTCCTTTGTCCAAAGATAATATTTACAATATTTTACTTCACATTTCCATGATTATATGAGATATTTACATTCTAACCCAAATTTTGATCCAAGAGACTTACAGGAAGATGAATCATCTTGAATCTGATCAGAAATTGAATCTTGAAAGCCTGAAAGATCATATTTGCAATTCTAAATATATTTCGAGAAAGAATTTACATCGAGTGAAACCATGTTGAAAGAATAATTTTGTGAAGAAAACCATACCTAACTCAGTTCAAGGGTCTTGCAAGAGTTGCAATATCCTAACATAACCATCAACGGAAGTTGAAGTTCCTTGAATCCCTAGAAAATCTCAAAACTTTCATGGATTGTAAAATCTCATTCCAAACATTAAACTAGATCGTGCATGGTGCGACGATAGTTTCTTTCACTATTTTTTATGAGATCACTATTAACTAAGTGGAAACTATCTCTATCACCTGTTTGATAATATTTTTCAACTTCAACAACCAAATTAATAGGGTTGAAAGGTTCATCTGATCATAAATATGAAGATATATGAATCATAAAATTTTCATGAGCAAGCTGCTTTGGAGAGTTGTCCTCGTGCAAGAGAGGAGATGATGAGGGATGGAAAGAGTATGCAATGATATGGTTTTTTTCATTTTCATCATGTGTAATCTCACCACCCTGTGTTAATTGAGAAGTTAACTCATCAAATAAAGAACTTGAAGACCATGCAGTATCTCCATCGCAAGTAGATGCATCACATTTTGATAAGGATATTTTATTTGGATGGATCAGATTCCACATATAATTTAGTCAGATCAATATGTTATGGAAGAACCAAAAATATATATAATGTACCTGGGAATTCGTGATGGAATACACAAATAGAGTCATCATCATCGAAATGACTGTTTCACAAGGCTACAAATTGATCGAACGAATGAATTGCATTTGATTCACTACCGAGATTAGCATATTGGAAATCATATAAGGATGTAAGTGCATCATCTTCACATGGAGGATATTGAAAAAAATAATAAATCTTGAAAGCATCTCCACCTTCCTACTCCTCTGCATGTGTAATGTGACTGCCTTGTACCTGATCTCAATTTGAACTAGCAACTCAAGAATCAAGAGAGTTTGAGAAAATAGTTGGTCAAGCAGATTGATCAAATGAATCAAAGTACAAGCAGTCATGGCATGTATATGATAGAGGATAACATAAATCTAGACCATATTGGAGGTTGAAGTTATCATACTGTGGAATGGGGAAGTTAGTCTTCACTATGGGCTTCATGAGGCATTTTGGTATTTCTTGTATTAAATCTGAGTCATGAGAAATGGAAGAAGAATGAGAGGATGGATTAGGAATTTGATTTGTATATTTTCCAAATTTATTACCATCGTATAGAGGCACCCTCATTGGAACTAGAAAAGGAAGAGGATAAAGCACAAAGGGAGAAACAAATTCCTCCTGTAAATTTAGAGGTGTTTCATGACTCAAAAAAGTTGGGGAAGTAGAAATATCAGGGGTTCTGGTTCACCACATAACGAGATAAAAGCTAAGTGCTCAAACTAATGTTTCAAGAAATCCCTATCCATATCTTCTTCAAGAAATTCATAACAAAGGTCAAGTAGTCAATCAGATAAATCCTCAAGTGATTCATATGGCTCCATTCTAAGTTGATTTATTCTTTTATAAACATCTTGGTAATCATACCTATCAAATGCTAAATGAACTCGACCTTCAAGGGTGAGGTAGAGAACAATACAAGCCACATTTTCATAATCAATTTCATAGTATTCATAGAACTTAAGAAAAAGATATACATGCTCGATAAAAAATGTATCACCCTGAACATCAAACTTGAATTGAGATAAGTCATGAAGAGATTTAGCGGGTATTGAAATCTCACCAGGGGATAGATTATAAAAACACCCGGGGATTATGATTTGAGGATGTTCCATTTACGATGAGAGATTCAAAACAAACTCAAAGGGATCAGCTTGTCATCTAACCCTCCTTATAGCACCAATTGTTGATGGTGCTGGGAATACGTTAACCAATGGGAGTCTCCCCAATGTGAAGTCACAATTAGACCTCACACCATTTGGAGTAGATTCCCCATCTGGAATATTTTCTTGGTTTCCATGTATTCTTATAGATTATCCTTGGCTCTAACTCTCACCGAGAGAGGAATGCATGGCGCCTTCAGAAAGTAAGAAGGTGTGCCCAATGAGTGTTCAGTCGTAGTTGTGTCAAATTTTTTCTCCTACAATGGGAAAGAGTGAAGTGAGCCTTTAAGAGAGGGGTAATAGTGCCACCCAAGAATAGAAACATGCAAACACGAGGGATTCATCTAACATCCAGCAAAATAGTCCACAAAAGATGTGACAGTCATTACAACCAATCAATGAGAAAGATTTTCCTAGCATCGTGCTAGTCCACAAGGATGGGAAACTAATAACAACCATTACAACACATTCTCACTAATAAAAGTTTTAAGATAACCAGAATAGTTCAACTACTTTAGCACTTAAAGAAAACATGAAATACAAACATCCATAGAATAGTCTTACAAATGTTTATAATCCATGCATGAAGAACGTTTCGACCATGAAGCCTTCTGTTATCAAGAAAGAGTTCCAAGGCACATGTATACACTGAGCATCACTAGCTCCAGTAGTGGAGTGTTACAGCCACTCCCTGCTCCTCAAAAGAACTAGTTTGTCTCTCTAATTCCTTGATAGAGGAGCTAAGGTGAAAAATACATTTTTCTCTTTGTGAGCCCTAGTGTGGCACCATGAGTGCTAAAACTCCTAAGAGATCCTTCACTCTACTTATCAAACCAAGGTTTGTAAAAACTTTGAGGTCACAGTGATCTATGCATAGTAGAGTCAATTCTACTCATGCCACCACCAACTAGGAGATTTGATCAATAGTTTTCCAAGACCATTCTTCTTTTTAAATTAGAAGGAAAACTAACTGATGAGGGTGCAAGTTATAGCTACCTCTAATGATAGAAAGGAAAATTATTTTTGAACTTAGACTTGTAAATGTTATTAAATCAATTCCTGAAAAGATAAGAGCTACACTATTTGTAGAAAGGGAACTAAATTATCTTGCAATCAACCATCTAGCTACCAAATATACATGAAGACAGGAAACTAACCTACCAAATCACAACTCAAGATTCCATGTGTCATCTTTCTAGCTCACACTTGCATATAAATCAATTTTCTATTTTTGCCAAATATGTGATAAAGAAACTAATGCTATTCTATTTTGCATTGAAGGAAAAGGATTGTTGGAGTGGCCTAGGTGTTGCCCTTGATCATGGAGTCACAAATGAGGGTCAACCTACTTCTAAAATAAGTCCAAATTGCATCATAGGTTAAAATAGGAGGAGAAACAGTCTGCTACAAGTATGCTACAGGTGCCCTATATTGCTACAGGAAGTCGTGTAATGCTACAGGAAGACTGTCAGAAGGTTTAAGAAGTAGGAATGATGGTTTCAAGGGATGGCAGGGTGGATGGCGGTTGAAGTAAATGGATGAAATCTAGCCAACACCCCTAGACAAGCACATAGCGTTTGGAAGGCCCATTTTCCAATACAAGAGCCACTCATGGTGATCTAAGAGGATGATCTGAAGAACATAAATTTGAAGATAGAATTTGGGCTTCATAAAATAGGGTGAGGAAGTCCAAGATGTAGGTGGTGAAAGGCCCCTTCCCTGCAGATCTGAACAACCCCACAACATCACATGAATACACCCTTTTATCTTTGACGAATTGAAACAAATAACAGTGGAAAATATGAGTTAAATTTAAATGCCATCTGATATGTTCCAAAAAAGTTGATCTAGTCAATGAATCAACTCCTAAGCTATAGTAAGAAGAGGAAAAACAAGATGAATAACACACACCTTCTTCCAGGAAGTCATAAACATAATATTTTTTTACTGTGATTGTAGATCGTTCCATTCATGCGCCCATGGGAGAGATGAGATAGAGTTTGTAATCACGTGATTTTCTAATGAAATGCAGAAAAATACGATCCATTCTAAACTAAAAAGAAATACCAATACATAAGAGGGACCTAAGCCACTGGGGTTGGTCCCAAACCCAAAAGCCTCAACCATCTGGAACTAACTCAGTGATTAACCAATAGGCATCTTCTCATTATCATTGCATCAATGTCAAATACATCACATAACCAGTCAAAAATAACAGTGCCAAGTGCTTGAGGTTGATAGCTACCTAGCTGAAAACAAAGTTCCAATGTTAATGAGGTCTTTTACATGTTTATTTATACAATAAGGTAGCTACTAGTAGATCCCTAGAAAATAGGATTTTTTGTGTGCCATAACACGATATTGGTGGATCTTTATCTCCATAAACTGCACTTGCTTGGTTGCCAATGACCTCGTCTTGCTTTGTTGTCATTGACCCAGAGGTGATGAGAGAGAGTGTGGTGATATTTGTCTAATTGAAGGAGTTAAGGAGGTGGAAAACATCTTATAATCTCTCCCTGTTGTCTAATCTGAGGCCCTACATGTAAATTATCTAAAAAATTCTCCATTTGCTACAATTAAACCATATTAGGCGACATGACATAGAAAAACTTCTTTTACTGCTCTCACTAAGCATAATATAACAAAAATTGTAAATAAATGTGAGAAAGAGATAGTTCTAAAGTTGTACAATGGCATTATGACCCTTATGATGTACTTATTTATGAACCTAATTAGCACCCCTATAGAAATTGTTTCTCATCATCTAAGCAACTCAGTCATCTATGTCCATTTCATTCATGGTGTTGGTGCCCTCCCTAACATCCCAAGGTTCCTTAGATGGTGTTCCTTCTTGGGGATAGAAACTTGCATTATTTTACATCTTTTTCCACTCCTTTCATTATTCTACTTCATTTCTTCCTTCCTATCAGTCTAATAGTAAGGTTGTACTAAGCTTGTTTCCTATCCAATTAAATTTTAATCTTTGCATGATCCTATTGCACAAGGGTGTCGTCTCTAATGCATTCCTCAGCCTTCTGCATGAGTGATATTATTTGATCTAGACAGTATGGGGTAAGGCATTCCATCTCCTCTGGCGGGCCTACTAGATTTCTATTCCCAAAAACCTGAGTGTGTACTCAAAATGTGACATGGCTTGTTCGTGGGTGGAAAGGTATTTGGGTGCTAGGTCAATATCGTTGGAGATGATGCTATGATATCTAATGACATCCATTGGGTTCATTACCTCTTCCATGATATATAATGGTTCCTTTTATTCATTTTCCATGACTCCCCTCACTTCCACATCTCTTACCTTCTCCTGATTCACAAAGGATGCTAAGGCCATCAGCTATGTATCCCCCAATCCTACATTGGGATCCCAAATATTCATATCAGTCAAAGTGAGGTTATGAATGTAAAATTCAACCAATTTCACTATGTCCTCCATGCTATCTTGGTTGCATAATTAAATGAAATGTGTTTAATATTGAAATGGCATAGACCTATGTTGTCTTGAGGTTTTGATTTGGAATTGTAGCCACTTCTCTTTGAGAAAGAGTGCATTAGACTTTCATGGTTGTTCGCACTATAATTCCTCCATGGAGAGGTTTTCCATTATGGAAAGTTGGGCTTCATTCTCCTGCAGCTTCTCCCTCAAGCCCATATTTTCTTCCTGTAGTTTCTCCTTCATTATGTAATACCTCATTCTCAACTCATTTAATTCTTTTCCCATTTCAAGGAAATTTTCTTCCAAGAGGTCCACAGTCCGCCCCTTCTTAAACTTAGTAATTTTCACATACTTGTTGGTTCTTCCTCTTTCTCCTCCTAGATCATATAAAAGTGGGACTACAAATGTTTGGGGAATAATTCTCCCTCAAATGAATTAATAATATGAGCTTAGGCTAGGTTTTGGACTAGGGTTTGGGAGCTTTGGGAAGTCCTTCTCAAATGTTATTTGGGGAGGCTACTACCACCTATAGCTATTGTGTCACATTATTCCCCTAATGCTGCTCATTCTTCCCCTCCTGTAGCACCCTCTACCCCTCCTATAGCACACTTTTTTTTTCATGCATCACACTTTGCCCCTCCTCTAGCTTCCCCTTTTCTTCTTGTTGGAGGGTGGTTGGTGCCTTGGGTTGTTTGAAGGAGGCTGATATGGTGGTGGTCCTCTTTACATATACTATAGGAGTCTTTGTTATGGGTTTTGGAGAGGTGGCCTCCTCAATTTTTCATTGAGTGGGTCTCACCTCCTCTTTCTTGCTTGGGGACTCTTCAATTGTGATAGGGGGATTTGTGGGATTTTTTGGCCTCCCTTGCTTGATCCTGGTGATTTTCCTGGTCTTAAAATATATGGGGGATTGAATTTTCCTCTTTCTTTTAGGTTTGAATGGGGTGCTCAAGGTAGCTAATGTTGCAACTACCTCTTGTTTAGTGGGTCATGGAGACAAAATTTCTTGCTTTGGGGGTATCTTTGTTTCTCTCGATTTAGTAGTTTTCTTAGGACTAGATTTTTCTTTTTTCTCCCCTTCTTCCTCTTCATATTATTATTTTTTGACCTCTACCTTCAGTTATTCAACTATCCTTTCTGCTTCTATTTGTCTTTCCTCTTCTTCTGGCCCTATTGCTTATTCCTCTTTTATCGTTGCCCCTTCTTCTTCTCCCTCTATTTTTCCCTCTCTTCTTTCAACACTAGAGGTTGGGGTCTCACCTAGTGTGAGGGTTTGTGTGTCAGTGAAGGCTTATCCATCCATGTCTATGAATTTGGACCAAAGGGATTCTCAACTCTCTTAAGTCATCCACCACTATCAGTTTTATGAGGCCATGTTGGCCTAGGTGTTGATGTTTTCGCTCTCTCACTTTTTGACTCATGTGCCTCATGGACTATAGGACAAAGTATGGAACACTAAGCCTTTGAGAAAGAGGAAATTATTCTTGTAACATAAGTTCATGAATAAATATAAATTGGTAGGCATAGAGCACACTTAGTCTTCCTTCACAAGAGATTTATTTCAGAATATGGTAGGCCACCTCATCCCAAGGATAAGGTAATATTTCCCTCCGAACTTCATTCCTGTCCTTGGAAAGCTTTTTATTCGAAGTGAAAATCTCCTTTTCGTAGTGGCTTTGGTGGATTTGTCTTATCTTCTCCATTTGATCCGTAGAGGTAGGGTTGTCACTCTGCTTATTATTTCATGGCTGAGTGAGATAGCTAACCCCCTCACCACAATGGTGGCACTTTCCTCTATTTTTGATTTCAGGGCCATGGAAAATTCAAAGGAAATGTCATCATCATACCCTTCCAACAACTTGAAAAACCATAGGTACCTCTGTCTTCTAAAAATGTCTACCATGAGACGATGTAGGTGGATTATTTTGGTATCTGTGGGCTCCCTTCTGTTAAATATCCCCCCCATCTCTTCTCTATGTTTTTAGCTAAGTGAGGGAGAGATACTTCTTTAATAACTTCAGTGTATAACTCATTGGAAGGAGTGAGTTAAAATTTCATGTTGATGACAATTTCATACATTCCCCTTACTACACTGCCAAAAAATACCTTTTAATTTCACAATTAGACAGCTACTTCCTGTAGAATTTGAAGTAAATTTGCATACAATCTTATGGATGGATGAAGGAGATGGTGGAACTTAATTTTTATCAAGTGATATGGGATGAAGGTGCTAATTTGGAGACCAATAAAACCTCTATGTATTTCCTCCATGCTTTCAGTCTTCCTGTAGCAACTCCTCGGCCCTCTTGTAGCCCTTGCAGGCTTTCCTATAGCAATTGGAGAATGGGGTTCAAAATTATTTGATGGAACCCCGATCTCATCCTATCCTTAATTGTTTTTGAAATGAGTGATTATGCCAAAGAATTTGAGCCTCGGTACATAATATGCCATTTTTTCTTAGGCTTGGAGCGATGTGGTGATGTGGCAGTCACATGGGGTTTCCTCTTTTGGAGTGTTGTCCCCACTCAGAGTGATTATTTCTATTTTCCTCATAATCACCACCACTACCTATGATCCCAAATCTAGTCATGTGACATATCCACATAGAATGATTTCTTACCATCAATTTTAGTTTACTAGCCGAGGGTGGCCAAGTTAACTGGACACCTCCAGCTTATTAAAACATCTCCTATCAACAAATACACATTTTAGTTATTCACACATAGGGAGGAGGTGAGATTTTTCCATACCTATGCCTACCTCATGATTGAACTGATGTAGGGAATTTCATGTAGGATATGGACCACATTATTGGCATCAAGGGAGTACACTTGTTGGCTTCTTTTCTATGTATTTCTTCATTTGCTCCTCATGATATTTGACTGTTGTGTTTTCTCTATGTGCAGGTACCTTGTTGATGACCAAGATGATAGTATTGGTGGAGAGTCCTTCTAGGATTGATATGACTACTTGAGAGTGGCCTCATAAGCTTCCATCACCCCCCTATTGATGAGGAAAAATAAGATTATTTACGTTTGTGATGTGTGCACATGATGCTACAGAAGGAGGTTTTCTTCTTGTAGCAATCCTCTCCCTTTCGTCTGGGGTATTGAAGCTACATGGGGGTGATGAGAGAAGTTGTAATATGTCTTGATGAAAATTATAAGATATTAATGGAGTAGTGTAGACTTTTATACATTAATATAATGGCCTCTATCTGTGTTTCCAATTTTTTAACAAGGGTGATAGAGAGTGGAGGAATTTTAGTGGAAAGATTTTTCTTCATTAATGAAATGGGATGGACAAGTGATAGATGGATGTTGGACTATGGTGGGGAAATCATATTAATCATTTTGAAGGTCATTTTGGGTTTTCCTTTCCCTCGGATATCCCTCCTATATCTTTTTAGAACCATCTTGTAGCACTACAGGACCTTCCTGTAGCATTTACAGGTCCTTCCTATAGAAGTCCAGAGAGGGGGTGAAACTTGAATTTTGGGTCAATGGGATGGTGGAGAGGGGTGATCACATGAGTGTGGATGATGGATAGGAAGTTGATGGATGGAGGAGTGAGGATCATATTGATAATTTTTTCCCTGTAGCCATTCAATCTACCACTATCTTTAATCTCGCAAAATGACAAAAACAATTAGCAGGCATGGTGTAGATCCATTTCTTGTGTTTTTTCTTTGTTTGTTTCTTTCTCTTTTTTGTTTAGACACACATGCTACCTCAGAGCAGTTTTTCAACCTATATGCCTTTCCTAGGTGTCTCAAGAGAGGTTTTCACCTAGGGCTATTTATTATTTTTTTCTCCTTTCTTTGCCCCTGGGCTACATCAGAGATGTTTTCAACCCAGGAGTTGGCCTCATATGCCTCATGAATGTTTTCATCCAAGCATTTTATTTTTTATTTTTAACAAAAATATCTAGAAATGTTGTGGAATGGAAGCTATAACACTTCCAAAGACATTGACTTCCGTGTTTATTGCACTGGTGAATTCTTCGTTGGACATAGGTTTTTTCTATACCTTCATCATGTATCCATTGAGAAGCAAGGGAATCCCTGCATTATCAATGGTCCCGATTTCAACAACTCCATTTTCATGACATGTTTTCTATCAGGTATGGGCTTAACCATCTTTTCATCAGATTTCCTTTGGAATCTTTGAACCTAGAATCATATAATAATGCCCAATCCCATTATGTCAAAACATTTTCCTTGATATTCCTATAATGCCAGACCTTCCTTTGCAATTGTATCACTTTAGTGTGGAGGAGGCCCAACATTATGAACTTATCCAAGCCATTCAATTGGAGGAACCTCTTTTTTTGTGCTTTGGTGACATCTAAGTCCAATTGGGTTGCGTTTCTAAAAGTATTATACTCAAACTCAATAGAAAGTAGAGATTTGTTTCCATAAACTAGGTCATATGGAGTGAATCCAATAGCTATCCTCCAAGTGGTGTTATAGGCCCAAGTGGCCTCCACTAATATTTTTTCCCAATCTCTCCTACTGCTGCTAACTACCTTTGTGAGAGTTCTCTCCAATGACCTATTTGTAACCACTACTTATCCATTTTCCTGAGGGTGATAGGCAGCAGATGTTTTTTGTTTGATATGATGTTGCCTTAGGATATTCTCACTCAGATGTGATGTTAATTGAGCCCCCTGATTGGTGACTATCTCCCTCAAGTACCAAAATTTGTAGAAGATATTTTTCCTTAAGAACTCATCCACTTTATCCTCTGTTGTTTCTTTGACAACCTTTTCCTCAACTCACTTTGTTAAGTAATCAATTCTCACAATGATGTACGTTTTCTACCCTGATGGTGGGTCAATTGGCCCAATGAAATACATGCCCCACTTTTCAAATGGATCAAAGGCCACCTGAGGTTGCAGAGGAATTTCATCCCTAGGTGTGGGTTTTCCCATCCTTTTGCACTAATCACATTTGTTGGTATATATTCTTGCATCTTGGTGGAGAGTGGGCCAACAATAGCTAGCTTGTAGAGCTTTGAAAGTTGTTCTCTTCGCAGAAAAATAACCTCCACGGGGCCCATCATGGAAGACCAATAGTATTTTAAATAATTCCTCTTCCCTGATATATCTCCTTAATATTTGACTTGGTCCTAGCCTGAAGTGATTACGCCCAATCCAAGTGAAAGGGGCAGTTTTCCTTACAATTCTTCTCTTCTCCCTAGATGACATATTTAGGGAAAATATTGTAGCAACTAGGTAGTTGGCTATGTCATAAGACCATGGGGACAGAACCGATATGGAAAATAGGCGCTCATCTGGGAGCTGATCATCAACCATCCCTTCATCACCTACAAGCAAAGCAAGTCTAGACAAAAAATATGCAACTACATTTTATTTTCCTGGCTTGCCAATGATATTTAAATCAAACTATTCTAACAATAACAACCATATAATTATTCTAGTATTCACACCAGGTTTATTCATCAAATATTTAATAGTTTCATGTTAAATATGAAGAAACTTTTGGCATCCAATGATGTAGTTTCTAATTTTTTTTAAGTAGTGTATAGAAACTTACAGTTCTTTCTCAATTAGAGTGTAACTGAATTTACCCTTGGAATTTTTTTACTAATGAACTAAATGGCATAGGGTAAATTATCACCTATTTGTTCCAAGGATTCCTTCACAGTGTTTTTCGATGCATTAATATGGATATGGAAAGGAAGAGCCCAATTGGGACCCCTAATTATGGGTTCAGTGGTTAATTTATCTTTCAAAATCTCAAGGGCCTCTTGGTAGCTATTTGTCCAAAAGAATGCTAAGTCCTTAGATAGAAACCCAAAAAATGGTGAAGCCACTTTACTGAAATCTTGGATAAACCTCCTATAATAGCTAGTTAAACCCAAGAAACTCCTACCATCCCTTTGCTTTTGAGGAGTAGGTATGCTTTTGATGATGAAAAACTCATTTGGGTCCACTTGTATTTACTCCTAAGATATTGAATGGCCAAGGATAGTCCCTACATTCATTAAGAATTCACAATTATGAAGACTGAGTGAGAGGTTCATTTCAATGCATTTCCTCAGGAGTTTTCCTGGATTAGAGAGAAATTTCAGGAAGTCACGCCCATAGGCAGTGCAATCATCCATGTAGATCTTCACAAAGTCATGGACAAGCTCATCAAAGATACTCAGAACTACCCTTTCAAAAGTGACAAGAGAATTAGATAAATCGAAAGGGAGGACCCTATAAGGAAAAGTACCCTAAGGACATGTGAATGTAGTTTTTTCTTGATCCATAGGGCTGATTTGTCTTTGATTGTAACCACTGAATTCATCTAGGAAACAGAATAACTTCTTCCCTCCAATACCATCTAAAAATTTATAAATTAAAGGAAAAGGGAAATGGTATTTCTTGGTGGCTTTGTTCAATTCTCTATAATCCAAATACATCTGTGACTTCCCATTCTTCTTTGGGACAAAAACTAAAGGGGACACCCACTCACTATCTCAGATGGGGGATATGAACCCTACATCCAACAACTTTTTCAATTTTTCCTTTACTATGTCCTTGAGGGTTGGTTTCATTCTCCTCTGAGGTTGGCACATAGGTTTCCATCCCTCCTTGATGTAAATTTCATGAGTACAAGCCGAGGGATGCACTCCATTCATTTCTTTATAGTTCCAAGAAAAAGCATCTAACTGTTCTCTTATCATCTTGCACAATTTCTCTTCTTCGTTGGCTGAGAGAGAGGGGTTAATATTCAAGTTTCTATATGGGCCAAATTATAAAACTTTGACATGGGCAGGACTTGGTTCAACTAAGCATAATTTAGTCCAAGGACTACTCTCAAACTCTTTCACAAAGTAATCGAGAGGCTTGGTATTGGGGGGTTGGTTTTGGATGATTTGGTCAATAAGGTCATATTAAATAGGTTTTCCCCCTTATATAACAACACCTAGGGTACAAATTGGATGGGATATTGTAGGATACACTTCATCATCCTCCTCCTCTTCTAGCCACAAGGGTAAGTCACGATCAATTTATGTTTGAGCATGAGGATACAATACCAATTGTTTGGACAAATGCCCATTATTAATGGTCACATTCTTGGCCTTGGATGTAATGTAAGCATAAAAAATGGCTCACCATGGCCTTCCTAAGATGAGAGGATAGCCATTGAATTTGATTTTCGGATGGAGAACCAAGAAGTCAGTAGGATAATCCCGTGAGTCAATAGAGACCATTACATCCTCAACAACTCCCTTAGGGGATATTGTGGATCTATCTGCAAGTTGTAGCACTGTAGTGGTATTTCTCAAGGCTCCTTGGAGGTTTTGTTTTAGCATGGTCTCTTTAGTCATCACATTGATGGCAGGCCCAGGATTAATCAGTCTATCAAGGAAAATGATTCCATCAATGTGCACATCTTATACTAGACTTCCAGGGTCTAAATATTTTGGACAAATCACTCTCCCTGACATCAAATCAAATAATTTATCAATAACATTGGTGGTGGCGGTGTCTCTTTTTCTCCTCCTAGGGTGCTTGAAAAAATTCTCCTTGATAATCTTATTATATATGGGAACATCCTTAATAGCTTGGAGGAGGGATATTTTAACATAGAGATTCTTCAATACTCCAACAAGTTCAATCTCTTATGGGGTGTGCTAGCTATGATGGATCAATTCTTGGGAATAATGCTGATGGGGGGAGGGTGTATCCGTATTTACAAATCAATAACTTTTTAATTTCCATAATCAGATTTATATACGGTACTTCAGTGAAGGAAACTAGCATGTGCACGCAACTATTCTTAAGACAACCAACGTAAATCTAGTGAACTTACGATTTTGCTAATTCATCATATGTTGATATTTAATCAGCGAATCAACATTTTATTAAACATTAAATAGTAACCATGTGCGGTAATAATAGAATAAACCATCACACATAAGCAACACACATGAACATAAGTATTTAATTTGGAAACCCACTGTTGGAGAAAAACCACCTATTGTTGCCTTTGTCTTCTTTTAATATAAATAATAATCTATTTACAATCTTGTACTAGTGTAGACTCATACTAGTACACGGGCACTCACCTGTAGAAGGCTACAACATTCTCTCATTATCCAGCTTCTACTGAAAGGGGGATACAACCCCCTAGCTCTTGTACTAGCCTATATGTTTACTAGTATGTAGGTGCCAACCTACAGAAGGCTACAACCTTCACTTGTTCTCCAGCTCCTACTAGAAGGGAGCTCCAACCCACTGATCAAATCACCAACCACTACTCATAGGAATCTTCGACTTCCTCACTAAATGCTCTAACCCTTAGTATCCTCCAGTGACCACGTTTCATTAATTTTCAGACTAGATACTCCTGGTACACAACAACACAATATGTGATGCAAGAGCATTAAACCCAAGAGAAAATAATTGTACTTTAGTAGACATAGGGGGGTCATGTGTTTTAAGGAAGTTGCTTTCCTATGTCTCAAATTAATGTATATTTAGGCTTTTAAGTGATTAGAATAGGAATTAATTAGATGTTTGAGGATGTTTGTAAATTCTCTCAAATAAAGGAGAACATGAGTTGTTAATAATGACAAGAGAGTTAGAAGTTAATTATAACTCTAAAGGTAGCCTCACGATTTGAGGAACTAGAGAGAGTTCTTAGGAATTAATTGAAGTTAGAAGTGGACATAGAGGAAATTTAGGAGTCAGTTCAGTAGATCTAGGATTTGAACCAAAATTAGTTCAACAGAACCTTTCTGGTATAAATGTAAGCCTACGAGTAGAGTAAAAGAGTAGAGGCCATTGATATTGAAGATTGGGCCTGTGAGAGATAGAGAGTCTTGAATGTAATGATTTGTTTATACTTATATATACAGAGGTTTATTCTCTAACTATGTATTTGTGTGAAACAATAATTTATGAATGAATTATATGTGAATTCTTAGGTTCTGTAACAGGGGTTGTAGACAGAATTCTGAAGGACACAAAGAGGAGTAGAATGATTCAGAGGAATCATAAAGGGATTTTTGAATCCAATTGAAGATCAGAGTGGAGCTCTGGAGGAGTAGTGAAGTGAGAATTCACAAAGGTTAAGCTTAGAGAAAAGGTTGAGCAGCGGAAGAGCGGAAGCCGAAACCCTGAAGGAAAACCCAAAACCACAAGGAAATACATTGAATGGTGAATTAAAGTTAAAGAAAAGGAACGAGCAGAGAAGTGAAGAGGTAGTGCATATGAACCGTTAGATGTCAAAGATCAACAGTCATCGCATGAAAGAGCGCACGGAAAATAACTCACGAAGAAGCGGTTTTTATATAGGAAAGTGGATTTCAGGTGGAAGAAGGATCGTAAGTGGTATTCTTCTATTTGGCTCTGATTCCATTGATAACGCGACACGTAGCAGAGTAGCGGAGAGGGGAAATCACTTTATTGGGTGGTTAAACCCCATGCATGTTATCTACCAGAAATCAGGGTGAACCATCAGATCTATTGACGGTAGATCAACGACGGAGGTTATAACGCAAGTTGTTTGATCGCTGATCAGATTTTGAATGGAGAGTGCAATGGAAAGGTGATGGATGAGTGTGGACCTGATGAAAATTATGAATGTGGGTTTATAATGTTTGATGTCCGGACTATATGTTTCGATCGGGTTATTCCTTTGAATTTCGACAAAATTGAAGTTCTGCGTTAAAGGTAAGTTATGTGTTAAAATATATGTAACCAAGGTTTAAAGAGGAAAAGGTTATATATATGTGGTGAAGGGGTCAAAAAGGTTTAGAAGCGTGAATAAGTCCCGATATTAACATTAACGAAGGTTATGAGGGGTTTTAAAGTCCCGATAGGAAGGACTTAATGAAAGGCTTTAATAAAGTCTTATGTGAAGGCTTGAGGGTTGATTGAGGTCCCAATAAGTAGATATTGCCTAAGGGTTAGACTATGTTGGTTAGTGTATAAATTATTACCATTGATGGTTAAAGTTTTGACTCCTCAAAGAGTTAAAATTCTTCGGAAAAATGTGTTTATGCATTTTACATGCATACTATGGGGGTAAGTGGGGGTAATCCTGCATCAATATGTAGGGCACGTTTCATAAAATTTTCACACTGGACCCATCAGTAACATTGAATCTCAAAATCAATCACCATTGCAATACATCTATCAACTACATCTACATCAACCAGTCATTGAATCTCAATCATCAATCTCTGATATAATTGAAACCCAATCATCAATCTTTGATATAACTGAAACCCAATCATCAATCTCTGAATCAATCAATCACTAAAACCTCTGACATAATGAATCAAACAATCACTGAACCTTTGATAGAACTAAATCATCCAATCACTGAACCTCTCACACAATTGAATCAACTATTCATTCAAACTTAATCAAATTCAACCAATCAACTAGGATAGATAGATCACTATAACCAATACACAAATCTGAACCAGAACACTGCATCAACAACCAAAACCAAATGTAACCTAAAAATAGTGTGTCAAAATGTATACACTAGTTCAATGAAGCCAAGCTGCATGTCTATGCTACTTCCTTTAGCCCAACCTGCATATACCTCTAAAGATGTTGAATCATGAAACCTGTGAGCCACAAACTGTAACAATGAGTGACATTTTGAAGATCTACTATCAATTTACAGAGTTCTAAACAGATAGCAGCAGGGATCACCCTTCTTACTCAATCAATCAATCAACCAGACTCAGTCTCCTTATACAATCAATTTTACTTCTTATCTAATGAAGACATCATTAACAAACAACTGTAAAACAACAACATTTATCAGATAGATCAGTCATCTCTGAACAATAGACTTTTCTTTTGCATACGCTACTTGGAAATTCTGAACTAGCGTGTATACGCACCTTCACCAAGGCGAACTAGCATATATATCTACAATTGCTTACTTATAACTTCACAACCATTCCAGACTTGAGACGTATCCACATCATGAAATACAAAGGACAAAACATTCATTAGCATTCAAATCTAGCCTATCCATTATCATATCACATAATTATAAGTCATTATAATCTTGATCCATTATTAGATCTCATCCATCATCAGAGAGTCAGGTGCATACTTAGTTTAGATCAAGAAAAGCATCAGAAACCCATAACATGCATCATTTCTTTTGATCTAACACTTCATAAGATATTCATTACATATGCACTTAGCCCTTTGATTTTCTCCTCCTTATATAGTTTTAGCCTTTTTCAATATCTCGGACCAAAACAGCGCTTAGAACCTATGGTATTCGTGGATGGGGTCAAGTAACCATTATTCCGCTCAATATTGTCGGCTAATACCATGGTATTGACACTTGGTATTCTTTAATATTGAATTTCCTTGATTTTCCAACCCATATGAACTTTTCCTCTTGTGAAAGTGTGTGCATACATACACACTCTCTTTGTACAGTGAACCCACGTATACAACTTAAGATACCTAAAAATATCCTTTTTCTTCAACTTCTTGATTCTAATATGTAGTCCTTTGTTCCATCATCCTACTCTTTTGTACCATTACATTGTTACCTCCGAATTGACCTACTATAATGTGATTTTCCATCGTAAATCACATATGAACTGAGTTCTCTGAACTTCCCTACATTTTGTCACATCTTTAAACACAACATCCATGCATTCTTTCACATCCTGTTTATACTTTTATCAATTATTTCATTCATCAATTATCAAGGACAACACATAGTAACAATCTTCCTATATCAAACCTTTGACCATTATTATCTTCCATCATTTTTTCACCTTTGACCTGTAGATTCATCTTTGTTTCATCATTGTGTTACCTCTGATCTATCCTGAAGATTCATGTAGTTTCCATATACTTGTTTTGCTACAAGTGAGTTGCCATCAAGGACAACACCTGTATCATAATGGCAACAATCTCCCCCTTTGGACTTGATGGAAACCATATTGGTGTTGATTACTTCAAGTTGTAGAACCTGTTATATATATCAAGCGACACCAAAATACTCCCCCCCTTTGACATCAAGGGTAAAGGGCAAACTATGATATTCACTCCCTTTGAGATACACTATGTTTTCCATGCTCTCCCTAGGCACATGCTGAATTATCTCATTAAAATCCCCCTTTGCACATGCTGAGATGCGCTAAATTGTACATGCTCCCCCTGAGCACATGCAAAGTTTGCAAAAATATTTTCCAAAAGAATAAAATTACTCTATAACTCAACTATGTGAGTATGACCTTCCTATCACCAATGACTCATACATACATCAATCTCCCAACCAAGTGGGGATATACCAAATGACTCAACCAAGTGGGATTACATATTTGACATGATCTGAAAAGTCCATACATGACTGAATATGAAAATTATTACATCATAGATCTTTACATTACCTTTACATCAAATGATATACCTGACATTTATAAAAAAAACCAGAGATCTAAGCAATACCATGATAGTCATCAGCAACTATCATACACCATATATGATCTGCACCATAAGCATTTGTCAACAGCATCCAGACCAGCAACCTACATATGTCCATCATCATTTCCCGAGATATGAGAATTTAGATATCATTAACCTGTGACAAAGTATGTTGCATATAGATATCAACTCATCCTCTTGATCTCATCAAGATCAACTTGCTCCTTTTCCTAAGTAGAAACAGTGTTATCATAACCTTCCATGAATCAACTAAGCATATGTCATTATTCCAGGAAGTAACACAAAATCATTCCTATCATATCATATGTATGTGAAAACACCATAGTCATCATCTGTGATCATAACATCATCATGAAGAAGTGCATTATCTTTCCATAAGAACCCTCAATATGTATCATCACTAGGGAACATCCCACATCTAATAATCATCAACCATATCAACAAACCTATCATCATAAAGTAAGAAGTCATCATCATTATGTGACTAAGTAAGCCATGTCTCTGAATATCCATGTTTTCAAATAGCTATGTCTTCATGAGACCTACAATAAGACCATTCTCTTGGCCAACTTAAGTATGTATCGAGTATAATGTGTATCCATCAAAGAGATAGAAATATGTATCTAGAAAACCATGAGCTCGTAGTCATTTGAAAATATTTCTCGATACCATGAACAACAACAATCCTTAACCATGTGAGGGCCAAGAATTATATGAATCCTCATCCATAACTGCATCATATAAATTTTATGCATCTTTGAAGTCATGATGTCAACAACATAAAAGAAATGACACTTATCAAATAATGAAGTTATGTACTCAAGCTTCGATATTCTCCTAGTCCTTATGAAGATCACCATGTAAGCAACATACCATATGTACAATATGCATCATCAAAAGAGTCATCCACAATCATCCATAAATTTGATCTGAATAACAACTATGTGGCTCAAGCAATGTAAGTATCATCTAAGATTTCATCATAGGAAACTCATGACTGCAACATAGCATGATCTATCAACATAAGCATCCTTACCATTGATAAGAATCGTTATGTATCAAATACTTTTAAATATAATGCTAACAATGCATTATTAGAAGCATAGCATATTCTCCCCCTGAACCTGTGCCAATTGTTCACTGTTAGATCTAATCATTGCATATATCAGTAACAATCATCAAGGCATCATCATCAACTAGTAATACATCAAGTCATAAACCATTTATGAGGATCAAAAGAACTTCCAAATAACATTTATAGACTGTAATCATCAATCATCAAGACAAAAAATACAATTGATAATTGACTGAACCATATCAGACCCCTTTTCTAAGTTTGTCCCACAACTTCTTCATTAATCCAACATATACACGACTGTGGAGCTTCTAACTCGCGTATATACGCAACTTTTATTTATGATAACTACATATGAGAATTAGAACGTTGCAATTTCATACATTAAGTTCCTCCTGAGTCTATTTTTCTTGTATACTAAGCTATGCCACATCCTTATGACTATGATTCCTTCTTCTTCCATACCTTGGAGAGTGATGATGTTTTCTCCTTTTTCATATGTTGGCCGAAATTTTCTTTTGCATTCTTTTGTTGTATGCCCAAACTTTTTACAAGCATAACATCTTATATGTTTCATATTATTTTTAAAGTAATCAATGGCTTTGTGACCAAACATATTGCAAGAGAAACAATATCCCTTAAAGTACCTGGAAGCTGATGATCTTTCTGTGTGTCAGTTATTAGCTTGAACCATTCTCATTCTGCATATTCCTACAACATGTCCAAAATTATGACATACAAAAAATTCAACATTATTCATTAGAGGAAGGAACTAATTATCACTTCCATAGTTAGAAGTAAATTATTTTCTTTGAAGTCTCTATTTCCTTGGTTGTTGATGGGGTTTACCACTTATATCCTTGTTGAGCATTTTATATTTTTCATTAGAGTTCATTGGCTCATCTTGTGAGCTAGATTCACCTTCAACAGTTTCATGAAAAACAAGACCAAATTTGATGATAGGAGGCCTTGGACTACTAAGAATAATATCCAAAATGTTGGTACTATCTTGAAATTGTAACCGTTTATCCATTTCTTCTAATTTACCTTTTAAGATATTCACTTCAACCTGATATTGCTCTTCCCTTTCCAGATATTGCTTCTTCATGATTTCTTTAGCCTTTCTACCTTCTTCCACTTGTTTCCTTAATTTGAGAATCTCATTTTCTTGTTCTTCATCTGATTGTGGTAGTTCTTCATTCTGCTTATTTCAATTTTCAAGATCTTATTTTAGAGAGACTATCTCATCTTCAAGACTTTTATAGTAACTGGATCTTTCTATAAGTTTCTTTATTCTTGTATCCTTCTCATTTACTTCATTTCTCAACAATGTCACTTCATCCCATAGCTTCTGACATTGATCTTGCTTTTCCTTGTACTACTTCCCTACTTTGGTTCCTTCCTCCAACTGAGATTTTAACTGGGTAACTTCTTCTTTGTAGGCACATTCCCTTTTATCAATTAGATCCTTTTGATCTCTAATTGTGTTTGTGAGATTTTTAAATTCTACCTCTATTTAATTTCTTTCTGTTAGGTCCCTATACTACTAGTGTAACTACTATTGTTATTAGTGAAACCCCCTTATTATATTGTTGTGCCCACGTAGTGTCCATATTCTTATTATTGTGCCCCATAGAATCCCACTATTGTTATTGTTGTGCCCTTATATTATTATTGTTATGTCGGCTCTGATTATATTATGACCCCTTAGACTCCTATATATAGAAAGGAGGTCTTGTCATTTGTATCATCCAAGAATTGTTCATTTGTGTAGTGTAAAGGAGGTTTCCCCCTCAAAGAGGTTGAATTATAAGGCGTTTATCTCTCTTTTCTATCTTTTTATGAGATGATTTCATAAAATTTGGTATGAGAGCTTTCGATTCTAGGGTTTGCTACTCCAAACAGGCCATCGTGCAATTTTTGCTATACGATTTTCTTTATGAAGTTTCAAAAGCTCAAACAAAACCCCATTTGAGAATAAATCGGTCTGAAAGGTGGGTCCGAATTTCAGATCTTATCGCACTATATTTTCGGAGATATGATCTGAAGAAGTTAGGGTTTTTGCAAGCTTCATAATTTCATATCAATCAAGTCATTGTGCACTTTTTGCTATAGCTTTTTCTCTACAAAGGGTCAGTCTCTGAAATTAGAACCCATTTGAGCCCGAAACTTGATGAAGCTCGGGTCTAAATTTTAGATCTAGGGTCGCTATATTTTCGGAGATATAATCTAAGGAAGTGAGGGTTTTTGCAAAATCCAAAATTACATTCTAAACAGGTGATCTTGGGAAAATCATCATAACTTTCTCTCTGAGCATCAGATTGAAATTTTGTAAGAATTTTCATAAAGAGGACATAATTTAGCTTTTTGTGTACATTTTTTAGATCCGAAGGTCAAAACAATGACACGTGGCATGTCGTACAAGTTCGCTCTACTGAAATATTAAATAATCAGGTCATCTTAGGAGATTAGGAATAACTCTTCCTTGGAGAATCCAATTTTGATCAAACTGGTGGCATTGGAAACAAGACTCAGAGGAATACTGTAGAAAGTAATTTCAGATCCTCAAGAGTTGGAATTAGAGAGATACACCAGATTCAATATCTAACTCTTAAAAAGTGAAAAAATAGGAAGAAATGTAACATGATATATCAAAATTATGAGACCAAGTGCAACAAAAATCACTCTCACAAAAAGTAATAGAACCTAAGATGGGCGGCTTAAAGAAAGACATGGAAGATGAAATGCATGGTTTAAAGAAAGACATGGAAGCTAAGATGGATGTCATGGAAGCTAAGATGGATGGTTGGGAAGCTAAGATGGAATGAAAAATGGACGATTTGAAGACATATTTGACAAAGTTGCTATAAGAAATGTTTACGTACGGAGAAAATGTAGTAAAAGAACTCATGATGAGAACAAAATAAATTTTAATCATGATTTCATAGACTCTAACATTGGATTGAAGACCCACCATGTTCCAAAGATCAATATGAGGAAGTTTGATGGCAAGGATCCCGGAACATGGATACTATAGATGGAGCAATTTTTCGATCTCCATAATGTGCAAAACACAAAAAAGGTACATATTGCAACTTTATATATGGAACCAAATCAGTTCGTATGGTATCGATGACTTTTCTCTCGTACACAAATTGTCACTTGGGAAATTCTTACGAAAGAAATGGTAGCACATTATGAGGATATAAAAAGCAACGCCATTTTTAGCCAATTGATACATCTCAAACAAAAGGGTTCAATGATGGAGCACATTCAGGTCTTCCAAAAATTGAACATAAGGGTAAAAGTTATTCTAGAGGAGCAAAGGATTGATGGGTTCATAGGGACTTTAAAGGATAACTTCCAACATGAGGTTCACCTTTGGGAGCCTGATTCATTGGAGAAGGCATTCAGGTTGGCAAGAAAAATGGAAAGAGAAATTATGTCAACAAGGAAGCCTACCACTCACAACTATGTAAGTGTTGTTGCCCCTAGCCTTCCACAACCTACAAGGTTGACACCACAACAATTGGAAGAAAAAGAGAAAAAGGTATTTGTTATAATTGTGATAGAAAGTACACTAAAGGTCATAAGTGTGCTGAGAAGAAATTAATTTACATAGATTGTGAAGAGGAGGAAGAACAGGAACAAGAACCATCAAAAGAAGAGGATATACACTAGGAACAAACCCTAGAGAAATAAGAAACGAATTCGACCATATCTTGTAATTCATTGGCCGGAATTACCAATCCTCAAACTATCAAGATAGAAGGAGATATCAAGAAGAAAAGGGTAATAGTGTTGATTGATTTGGGTAGTACTGATAATTTTATTCATTGTAAGATAACCAAGGAATTGAATTGCTTCCTAAATCCAACACCAGAGTGTCAAGTGATGGTTACAAGTGGAGGAACCATAAATTGCTCTGGAAAGTGCCATAATATCAAGCTATCCATGGCAGAATATGTATTGAATAGCTCAATTCTTCCCATTCCAATGGGTGGTGCTGATGTTGCACTAGGAGTCTAATGGCTACAATCCTTGGGTACAATAACTTTTAATTTTCAAGAACTTTTCATGAAATTTTCTTCGAAAATAAAATAAGTTGAATTAAGGGGTATCACAGGGAAAACAGGAAAGATAATCATCTCTAATGGAATGACAAAGCTTCTAAAGAAAGAACAAATAGGCCTAATTGCATAATTATGTTCGCTAGAGGTTCCCACATTGAAATTATCTATTTCTCCCGATCTCCAAAAATTCTTGGATAATCATTCCAAGGTATTTGAGACACCCAAAGGCCTCCCACCTATTCATGATCACGATCATTCTATTCATTTGATTTAGGGAAGTGTTCCCCCAAAAATAAGGCCTTACAGATTTCCATATGCCCAAAGTAGTGCAATTGAACATATGGTTGCAGAAATGCTAGAGGTTGGTATAATTATCCCACCAAATTCGATAAACGAAGCAAGGGATGAATGAAAGAATGAAGAAGTAGGGTGGGAAATCATTCAAGAGTTGCAGAAGATCCCAGTTCAAACAATATTTCCAAAACTTGACAAGGAAGGAAAAATCACATTGGAACCTGAAGCAGTCACAAAATCGAGAAATCAATAGCTACAAAATCGATCAATTTCAGAGTATCTTATCAAGTGGAATAACTTACCCATTGAAGATTCCACATGGATGGATGGTAACTTTATATAGAGTAATCCAGAACTACTCAAGCGTTGAGGACAACACTTTTTGAAGGAGAGGGGCATGTTAGGTTGCTATACCACTAGTGTAACCCCTATTTTTATTAGTGCAACCCCCTTATTATATTGTTGTGCCCATGTATTCTCCATATTGTTATTATTGTACCCCATAGAAGCCCACTACTGTTATTATTATGCCCGTATATTATTATTGTTATGTCTGCTCTGATTATATTATGACCCCTTAGAATCCTATATATATAAAGGAGGTCTTGTCATTTGTATCATCCAAGAATTGTTCATTTGTGTAATGTAAAGGAGGTTCCCCCCTCAAAGAGGTGGAATTATAAGGCATTTCTCTCTCTTTTCTATATTTTTGTGAGCTGATTTCATAACATTTTCTCTTTCACCCATAAGAGAAAATTTTGTTGTTTTGCTGTCACATTCATTATCTTCAAATGAAGAGAGAAATGTATCACCAGAGGACAACAAATTCATACTTGATAATTCTTTTTCTTGTTCATCTTCATTCTAAGGTGATTATGAATCTGAAGATTTGCTTCCACATAATAGCCAATCGTTTCTCCTAGTGTCACAGTTCCTTTGAGATGTATTCTTCTTTTGAGGTGCTTTCTTCTTTTGTTTCTTTCCCATCGATACTACGGATCTCCTTCAAGCGATCAAGATTTTTCCAAAGGACCTGCTTTGATACCGATTGTTGGGAATAATACTGAGATGGGGGGGTGAATCAATATTTACAAATCAATAACTTTTTCATTTCCATAATCACATTTCTATATGCTACATCAGTGGAGGGAACTCACGTGTGCATGCAACTATTCTTAAGGCAACCAACATATATCTAGTGAACTTATGATTCAGTTAATTCATCATATGTTGATCTTTAATCAGTGAATCAATACTTTATTAAACATTAAATAGTAACCATGTGCAGTAATAACAAAATAAACCATCACACATAAGCAACACCCATGAACACCAAGATTTAAGGTGCAAACCCAATGAGGGAGAAAAACCACCTGCTGCTATTGTCTCTTCCATCTTTTAATATAAAGAATAATCTATTTACAGTCTTGTACTGGTGTAGACTCATAACAATATGTAGGAACCCACCTGTAGAAGGCTACAACCTTCTCTCATTCTCTAGCTTCTACTAGAAGGGAGCTACAACACCCTAGCTCTTGTACTAGCCTATTTGTTTACTAGTATGTAGGCACCGACCTATAGAAGGCTACAACCTTCACTCATTCTCCAGCTGCTACTAGAAGGGAGCTCCAACCCCCTGATCAAATCACTAGCCACTAATGGCAGGAAGCTTCGACTTCCTCACTAAAGGCTCCAATGCTCATTATCCTCTAGTGACCATGTTTCAATAATTTTTAGACTAGATACTCCTTGTACACAACAACACAATATGTAGGCCACGTTTCATCAAATTTTCACACTGGACCCATTAGTAACATTGAAGCTCAAAATCAATCACCTCTGCAATACATCTATCAAATACATCTCCATCAACCAATCACTGAAACTCAGTCATCAATCTCTGATATAACTGAAACCTAATCATCAATCTATGAATCAGCCATAACTGAATCAATCGATCACTAAAACCTATAATATACTGAATCAAACAATCACTGAACCTCTGACAGAACTAAATCAACAAATCACTGAACCTCTCACACAATTGAATCAACCATTAATTAAAACATAATCAAATTCAACCAATCAACTGGAACAGACAAATCACTATAACCAGTACATATATCTGAACTGAGAACATTGTATCAACAACCAGAACCAACTGTAACCTAAAAATCATGTTTAAGAATGTATACGCTACTTCAATGAAGCCAGCCTGACTCTATATGCTACTTCCTTTAGCCCAACTTGCATATACCTCTAAATATGATGAATCATAAAACCTCTGAACCACAAACTATACCAATCAGTGAAATTATGAAGATCTACTATCAATTTACAAAGTTTTAAATAGATAGCAGCAAGGATCACCCTTGTTACTCAATCAATCGATCAACCAGACTCAATCTCCTTATACAATCAATTTTAATTTCAAATCTAATGAACGCATCATTGACAAACAACAATAAAATAACAACACTTATCAGATAAATTAGTAATCTCTAAAAAACAGACTTTTCTTTTGCATACGCTACTTGGAAATTCCGAACCAGCATGTATACATGCCTTCACCAAGGCGAACTAGTGTATATATATGATTACTTATAACTTCGCAGCCATTCCAGACTTCAGACATACCCAGCCATTAGCATTTAGATCTAACCTATCCATTATCATATCACATAATGATAAGTCATTATGATCTTGATCCATTATTAGATCTCATCCATCATCAGATACTCAGCTACATACTTAGTTCAGATCAAGCAATGCATCATAAACCCATGGCATGCATAATTTCTTTTGATCTAACACTTCATAAGATATTCATTACATATGAACTTAGCCCTTTCATTTTCTCCTCCTTATATAGTTTTAGCCTTTCTCAATACCTCAGACCAAAACAACACTTACACCTTGTGGTATTTGTGGAGGGGATCAAGTAACCATTATTATGTTCAATATTGTGGGCTAATATCATGGTATTGACCCTTGGTATTCTTTAATCTTGAATTTCCTTTATTTTCCAAGCCATACGCGCTTTTCCTCTTGTGAAAGTGCGTGCATACGTATATGCTCTTTTTGTACAGGGAACCCGCATGTATATGCTCTTTTTGTATAGTGAACCCACGTATACTACTTAACATACCTGAAAATGTCCTTTTTCAACTTCTTAATTCTGATCTGTAGTCCTTTGTTCCACCATCCTATTCTTTTGTAGCATTACTTTGTTACCTCTGAATTGTCCTGTTATAATGTGATTTGCCATCATACATCATTTCTGAACTAAGTACTCTTAACTGCCCTGCATTTTGTCACATCTGTAAACCCAACAGCCATGCATTCTATCACATCCTATTTATACTTTTATCAATTAGTTCATTCATCAAATATTAAGGACAACACACACTAACAATCTTCTTGTATCAAACCTTTGACCATTATTCTCTTCCATCATTCTGTCACCTCTGACTTGTAGATTCATCTTTGTTCCATCATTCTATCACCTCTTATCTATCCCGTAGATTCATCTAGTTTCCATATACTTCTTATGCTACAAATGAGTTGCCATCAGGGACACCACCTGTAGCATAATGCCAACATAATTCTCTTAGGAAAAGGTAGTGAATTTACTTAAGGGGTAATATCTTCCTTTTCCTCTTCAATTTCTTATGGTGGAGATTGACATTATCTATTTGGAAGAACTCTTCTAGACCTAAGTTTGATTTCTTGGATCTCCATAGCATAGGAAAGGTAAGATGTTTGTCCACTATAGACCTATTGTGCCTTCTTGTTATTCAGTTTCAGTTTGGGTTGAGTAGGCATCTGAGGTTACTTTGGTGGAGCAAGATGAGTGAGTTGTGGTTGAGGTGGAGGTAGAGGCAGTAAAGTAGGAGGTTAGTTAAGTTGATGTCTCCGACCTTGGGATGAGTTGTCCAATTGAGGAGGTTGAGAAGCATATGGGTGAAATGGTTGATTGACAGGTTGAGGAGGATATTGAGGAGCATAAGTCTAAGGAGGAGGTGTGGACCATGATGGATGAGTGGAAGAGTACCTGGCTGCATTCCAGTTGGGATGGTAATAAGAGTAAGATGCACCTTCCATGCCCTACTGGTATGGTCGAGGTCCTTGAGGCCTCCTTTGATTTATAAAGGTGTGCTTCTCAGTCCCACCTTTTTCCCCTTAGTATACATATTTTAAACTAGGAAAAGAAAGGAAATTATTTTTGGCATGTGTTTTCTCACAGACTGAGCATACCTCTATGACATTTAATGGGAATTATTTTATGGGGTGCCTTCTAGTGCATTTAGGGAAGAAAATAGCTAGGAATCTCTATGTTCGCTCTTGCTTTCTCTTGACCTGCACGTATCCATTTGTAAAGAAAAGGTATGCATCATTTCAATTTTAGATTTTTCCAACATTTTCCCAATCTCATTCTTGATGGATGTTGTGGAAGGAGGGGAACTAATGAAGTCTTGACTAGCCCTACCCTTCTTTGTAGCATCCTTGGAGTGATTTTTGAACAATGTTTTGATTTCATCATAGGATAAATGATAGATATCTCCCCTAGATATCATGTTGATGGTTTCCAGCATGTCCTCCCTGATCCCTCAGAGAAGAACTAACTTGAGTGATTCATGGTCAAGGGTGCATCTGTCCCTTCTATAAGTGAGTTGGAATCTTTCCTCATAGTCCTCTTGGGATTCATCAGGTCCAAGGGTCATTATAAATATTTATTCCTTGGTTTTTGTGGACCTACACTAGTCCCTATACTTGTTGTTAAAGGCTTGTTGAGCCCAGGTAGTGATGTTATCCCTAGGCAAACCCATAAATCAATGAAAGGTTTCATCCTTAAGGGTAGATGGGGATAAATTCAACTTCTAGTCATCACAGGCATAGTCATAGGTCCTACAAATAATAACAAATCCAAACATAAAGGTATCAAGATGCTCAGGGGTTAATCCATGGAAGTGTGGAAGGGCATTATGGCTAATATTCTTCATTCTGGCCTCTCCATTATTCTCTTTGATAGGTAAAAACTCATTGTTTTTTTTCTCAGCCATGGTTTGGGTTGGCGAAGTGGGTTCTTCTTCTTGCCCAATGGGTTCTTCAAAGATCTCAATTTGTTCACTTAGAGGGTCTTCTAACACCCCTGTAGTCAGAGAGGCAAGATGGAAGTCACCAAAGAAGAGTAAAGGTTGAATTCTTGAGGGTGTGATGGTGTTTGGTAAGAATTTTCATTGAGTATCTCTATTCCTACAATGGATGAAAGAAAATTTTCTCTTTTTCTTTTATGTTGCTTATTCAAAACTATATGCAAAATAGAAAAAAATGTTGAAGAATAAATAATGTCTACCTAGATAGCTCTTTGACAACATCACCAAACACTGGTGAGCTCTGGTATTGTACTAAGAGTGTTGCAACTCCCAAGGGCTCCTCAACTCTATTTATCAACCTGGAGTTCGTACAAACTTTGAGGTGAGAGTGATATATCCACAATATATTTGATTATATGCATGCCACCATCACCTAGGACATTTGCCCGATAGTTCTCCAAGACCATTATTCTTACTGAATTAGAATGAGAACTAACTAATGAAGGCGTAATTAAGAAGCTACCACTAATTATAAAAAGGAAATTTATTTTTTAACTTCAACTTGTAAATTCTATTGAAACAATTCACGAAAATATAAGAGCTACACTACTTGCAGAAAGGGAACTACATTATCTTGCAATTAACCATCTATATTGCAAATATAGTTACAGATAGGAAGCTGACCTACCAAATCATAACTCAATATTCCATGCATCGTCTATCTAGCTCACAGTTTCATATAAATCAAGGTTCTATTCGTGCCAAATCTGTGATAAATAAACTAATGTTATTCTATTTGTAGTGAAGGAAAATGGTGGTTAGAGTGGCATAGGTGTTACCCTTCATCATGGAGTCACATCTGGGGGTCAACCTACTTCTAAACTAAGTCCAAATTGCATCAAAGTTCAAAACAGGTGGAGAAACAGGCTACTACAGGAGGCTGTTATAGGTGCTCTGTATTGATATAAGAAGGCATGTAATGCTATAGGAAGGTTGTTGGGAAAGTTTAGGAGGTAGTAATGATGGGTTCAATGGATTTCAAGGTGGATGGAGGTTGAGGTAAATGGATGATAGGTGGCCAACACCCCTAGCCAATATCAGATGCTTTGGGAGGCTTGTTTTTCACTAGGAGAGTTACTCATGGTGATCTAAGATGATGATCTCAAGAATATAACTTTGAAGACATAATTTGGGCTTCATAAAAGAGGGTGAGGATGTCCAAGATGGAGATGGTGAAAGGACCCTTTCCTTCAGATCCAAACAAACCTACAATGTAACATGCATATACCCCTTTATCATTGATGAAATGAAACAACTAATAGTGGAAAAGATGAGTTGAATTGAAATTCCATCCAATCTATGTGAAAAACGTTGATCTAGTATATGAATCAACCCGTACGCTATAGTAAGCACATGAAAAATAAGATGACTAACACAAACCTTGTTCCAATAAATCATAAACATAGTATTTTTGGACTATTGTTGTGGATCCTTCCATTCATGCTCCCATGGGAGAGATGAGATAGAGGTTGAGATCACAAGATTTTGACAGGTTATTTTCTAGTGAAATGCAGAATACTAAGGAGAACTCTGAAATAAAAAGAAATACCAATACATAAGAGCGACCTGAGCCACTAGGGTTGGGCCCCAAACTAAGATCCTCAACCCTTTGGAACTAACTTAGTGATTAACCAAAAATAAACTTTTCATTATCATTTCATCAATGTCAAGTACATCACATAACCAATAAAAAATAACAGTTTCAAGCGCTTGAGCTCGATAACTACCTAGCTAAAAACAAAGTTCAAATCTTAATGATCCCTTTTACATGTTTATTTATACAAGAGGGTGGCTGCTATTATCTCCCTATAAAATAGGAATGTTTGTATCCCATAACTTGAGATTGGTGGATCTTGATCTTCATTAACTGCACTTCCTTAGCTGCCAATAACCTCATCTTGCTTGGCTACCAATGACCTTGAGCTGGTGAGAGAGAGCTTGGTGATATTGGGTTGATTGAAGGAGTTAAGGAGGTGGAAAACCTCCTAGCATCTCTCTCTATTGTCTACTCTGAGGCCCTATATGTAAATTATCCAAAAAATGATGTATTTATTGCAATTAAACCATATTAGGCCACATGACATAGAAAAACATATTTTGCAACTCTCACTAAGCATAATATAATAAAAATTGTAAATAAATCTGAGGAAGAGATAGTTCTAAAGCTAGAGGATGGAATTATGACCCTTATGATGTACGTATTGATGAGCCTCATCAGCTCTTAGAGTGAGTGTGCATATATAACAATGACGAAGTGATGCTTCACCTTCGTTATGACTCTTCATCTACCCTCATGACTGTTTGACTTCCTATGACTTTTCAATTTTACTTGACTCTCCATATTCCATAAATGTACATTAGAATTTCAATTTCAATACATTTTCCAAACATAATTTACATCATTAAGGACAACGGTCTAGCACATGAAAACCCATGACTTGACATGACACTACATTGTTAACATAGACTGCTTGATGATATGGAAATTTCAAGCCATTGTTGCTACTGTGTGTTGTAGGTATGCTTTAGAATACTTTTCTTTTCACCTTTGAATGGCTTGGTGATTAGGGATCTTCAATGATCTCCTATCTTGAATGGTGATCACAAACTAGTGTCCCTATGCTTTCTCTTGATTGATTAGATTGCATGCTCAAGTACAAGAATGTATTTTAGCATTTTTTTCTCCTTCATCAGCTCGCCATGGCATGATGAGGTACCTATTTGTTTAATTTACTCATGACGAGAGGACATCAGTCTAAAAACCCACTAGTCTAAGATTGTGCATATTGATCCATTGACTGAGTTGGAATCAAATGGAAGGCAAGGAAAATGGTTCACTAAGTACGCATTTGTGTACATCAAGTAGTCAAGAGCCTTGAGCCTTGAGACTATTTAGTGTGTAGTTCAGGCTCGGTCGAGGGAGAAAACTGCACAATTTTGGAGATCAGCCTGACAAGCTAAGGGGATGAGCACTAGGTGAGAACATTGCCTAGTTCTAGGAGACAAGGGAGGTTCGGCCATTTCAAAGTTGTGCATTTCAGGAGCTCAAGGATGAGCTTGAGGCTAGACACTATGTAATACACAGTTAACAATAGGTTGGGAAAAGGAATTGTGCAATTTTGGGAACTGTTGTGCCTATCAACAACCCACCTTTCTATTAGTGTTAGTAATAACGTTAATAAATGGGGACCCTTCTAAAAAATAATATCTTAGCATTTAATGTTGCCTTTTTGTTTTTAGAATAAAACAAGATGTCAATGTGGGACTCGCTAAAACATGGAAATTTATGATTTCATACTCCAAGCGCATAAAACTTCACCAACTACGAGTTTCCTTATAAAATGCACTACGTGACCATAGGGCTTAAGAAAAGCTTTATAATGGAAAGTCTTGAATATTCAAGTAAATCATGAAAAACCCGCTTTAAAAAGGATTATTCTCGCATCGCAAAAAGGTTATAATGGGCATCCCTTATAAAAGTCACTCATTGAAAATGTGATCCATGAGAATGCGAGATCATGAAGCCTATAACCTTATCGCATCGCAAATTCCAATACCACGACATTACTTTATGAAACAAAAGTAGATATTACGAAATGCGATAACATCTCGCAAATCACATATCATAGCAACACATGTAACAATGGTTTTTAACGAAATACAATTTTTGCGATATAGCGATCTGCGATATTGCGAAGAAAATCACAAAATCACTTTTATCATAGTTCGAAGGGCTCAGAGTTCTAGGAAAGTAATTTTCGACATTCGATGCAAAGTTATGAACATTAAATTTTAGCATAACGGTCCATTAGTGGTCATTTATTAAAAATGATTCGGATCAGTGTAAAGGACCATTTGACGCAAGTTGATATCTTTTGATATGATTTAGAATTAAAGACCTCCCGTCACCTTATTTTCGTCTTTCTATTGATTATTCCTGCACTCAATATCATTTTTATCATATTTTTTCTCTCTGCTTGCAAATTTTAGGAAGAACACGCAGAGTGTAACACACAAAAAAGTCAGAAAGAAGGGTAAGGCTCTCACAGCTGGGAAGTCAGAAATGACCCGATTATTCATAGACACTACCTGTAGTAGGGACGTAGGGATATCTACCTGGGAAGCTATGTATTAGTTTTTAGAGGATGAACACCCAAGAATTATGGAGGTTATAGTTATAGTGGATGGACATGGCTCTTCTGAAGCATCCCTAACTGGAATTGCATGCTTGTTTCTACACAGCATTGCGGCGAGGCCAAAATTACTCCTCTACATCGATATGGTGAAATGGATTATAGATCATGCAGACATATCTGATAGAGAGTTCAAAACAAAAATGTAGGAGGTCATGGGGTCATTTACTCCAAACAATTTGAGGTGTATTTACCACTTACTAGAACCCCAGGATAGCTACAACAAGTAATTTGTAGAAAAGTTCACCAAGGAGAATGAAGACTTGGCGGAATGCACAAAGCACTGGTCAAACAATTAGGAAAGATTGCAGAAGGATAACAAAGGTATGTACACCACTCACTCTCTCTGTTCTCCTTACTGTTTTGTTGTTGCAATGTTATGTAGACTATTTGGGAAATGATACGTCAACAATTTTTCATCAGAATGGTTATCTCTAGTAGATGCGGCTACCAATGCCACAATAATGGATTGGGGTCAAATCCTATTGGACAATTTAGCCACTACAATTTTAGGATACAGAACTAAAAGAAGCTTTGCTTCAACGATTTACCATCCATTCTTTTTGAGCGCCTATGTTATGGATGCTATTTGTTTTGTTTCCAAATTTGCTATTATGAGATGGAGGTGGATGGTACAAAATCCACTTCCCATTCAGGTTTATCACAAAGTATTGTGGGAATCAAATTTCATCCCACATTTCTTCAAAATTTCTCATGGAGTTATGCTCCCGATTTATAAAATGCTCTACAACCAAGATGCCCCAAGGTTTTCCCCAGAAGCTAAAGTGGATATTCTCTCCATGGCAAGGTGGTTTGGGGAAGAATTGTTCACGTATATTAGAGTGTTTAGCAACATTGCTTCACCCCATGAGCTACTTTTTTACATCCCCGACAAACTTATGGCTAGGGAGGTTTCCTATCAGACCTGTGGCGTGGGGGGGATGACAAAGGTACTGAAAGATTCCAAGAAGGCCATTTGGCCCCTATAATATGCAGAGCATTTGCATTGCATGACTTAGGTCATGCTTTCAAAGAAGTTGATAATGTATTATGTTTACAACTACCAAAGTTCCTGGGGAGGCAATATGATCCCTTTGGTGTTGTAAGTAATTTTACTACAATGGTTAAAATAAAAGTATTTTCCCATGAAGAAGATCCCTTTGACGATGTTTTTCTACAGAAAAACACATTCAGAGAGGTTCAACATACAGCACGAATTATTTTTGAACAAGAAAATCTCCAAAAGTTTGACAATTACAGAAAGCAGTGGTTATCAAAGGTTCCATTGGACCAATTTCTCATCAAACCAATAAGGGAGCCTACTCCCAGTGTTAGCATAAGTGAAGGTTCAAAAGAGAAGTCCAAAACAAGTTTTGAAAAAGAATCAGCTGAAAAGTCTGGTGATCAATCCAAGAGTGAACATAGTAGAAGCGAGGAGTCAATAAAAGACACAGCTCAATCTACAGAAAAGCCTAATCAGCAGGCTTTGTCCCCAAAACAAGCTGAAACTCCCACTCCTCTTACAAAGCCAATGAAGTTGCTTGTAATTGATCTAGAAGGGGAATGAGAAAAATTTAATAAGTTAATTAACATAGAAGAATAGAGCATAGAGCCACTAACAAATCCAAACGAGACAACCACAAAAATGGTAATAGAAAGGGTTGTCAGTACTCAAGAAATGGAGCACATTCTTGTTGCTCCCTCGTCTGAAATTATACTAAGGATAGAGGAAATTCCTCCTCTAGATGTATTTTATAGCCCTCAATATAAGGTTGTCATCAAAATGCAAAGAAAGAAAAGAAAGCTGGATGTCGTGTTCGCTCCTGAGGATGAACCTTTGGATATTCTTTGGAAAGACCCCACTACAGACCCATCGGAAAATCTAACTAGGCTCTCACAAATCGCAGGTGTGTACACTTTGGCAACTATTGATAAGGCAACAGAGGTTCAATTGCTACTTAAAGAAAAATAAGATAGGATTTTTTTTTTGGAACAATAGTTACAGCAAGTTAGCATCAATCAAGAAGCAAAAACACAGTTAACAAAACTCCAGCAAGACTTCCAACAAATTCAATTGGCACATCAAAGCAGGTTGGCTAATAAAGAAGAACAGATACAAGGTATGATATAACTGCATAAAGACGATCAAAAAATTGGGGGGTTTATCATAGAAGCACTTGCTCTCAATTCCCAGCTCTTGCAATAGATAAAACTACTATGCCAGAAGATCTTGCAATGGAATTCCCATTACGAAATGAGCAATAATATTACAAGTCAAGTCATAGAATTATGACTTGAATATGATTCAATTTTTAAGAAGGTCTCAGACTACTTGAACTGGCAGAGATCCGAAGAATGAAAAAGAGCAGACATGCCCAGAATTGATGAATCGCATAAAGAGATTTTATTTGTGAAATGGGATTCTCGGCTAAAGGAAGCAAAACAGTGAATGGAAGATGTAGCGGCAGTAGCGAATAGTGTCATTGAATGCATAAATGAAAATCTGCAGAAGGCTGATTTGGTAGTAGAGACCACTCCGGGCTTCCTTCCAAAGGCACAACAGCTTCAAATAGTTTGGAAACAAACAACAAAGGAAAGGGCAGAGGCGGTTAAACAGGTAAACAAGTTAAACCGGGAAACATATTGGTAGTACCTGGTAAAACCACATAGCCAATGGATGACCCTGAATTGCCTCATAACTTCTGCTAAGAAGATAGTGCCAGCTCTTGCCAACGCCATATTTGTAGGATAGTTAAAAGCTGATGTCGGCCAACCGATGCTCTTGAAACCAATGCTGGATATTTGCGATCTAAGGATCAGATGCAGGATTTATCATAGATATAGTTTTGTTTTGTTTTAGTTTATTTTTTCTTAAAATGAGGTAGGTCATTTAAACCTCCTCATCTATTTTTGTAATATGTATTTTTAGATTTCATAGAGTAGTATTTAAACCCCTCTCATGCATTTAGAGAGGGGTCTAGAGTTTTATCAAAAACAATTCTTCAGAACGTGCATTTTGGCCCCCATTGAGGAGATTTTGATAAAATGAATGGAATGAGATTTATTTTCTATATGAGTTTAATATCTGCTATTGAAATGCACTTTTGTACTCTTAGCTGATGTTAAGTGATTTGAAGATAGATCTATATTGCTGCAGCTCATGAGTAGAACTTATTACAAATGTTATTTTTATCTCCTAATACTTTTTACTTATGTGTCAAGCAATAAATCGTTTCCAGTTATTTACTTATGAATGTTTGAATGTTTAAGTTGTCATTATTGCACTTTTGTATGGTGATAACTTACTCTTTATGCTGAATATGTGAATGACTCTTATGTAATATATTTCTCATAATTGTTTCTGCTAACTTTTTATACAAAACAATCATTTTTAAATGGATTATTTTCTCATGGTGATTGAATGATCTTCATTATCAATTGCTTTTAGAAATTATTTTAAATCGCATAAATAAACATTACTCCCAGGATAGTTTAAAGTTAGATGTTTTCTTTGATTATGATAGATTGCATATAATAGCTACAAGATAGATTAGATTTATAAGAAGCATTTGCCCCATAAAACCCCAAAAAGAAAAACATCATCCCACTAGCACATAAATCATAAATAGATTGGGAAACTGGTCCCATCATCCCCAGTCAGAGCCACTATTCCAAACGGAAAAGGAGCTACATTAAGGTCTGGACCGAGTGGTTATCCCCCTTGTTGGAGACCCGATTTTTCGAGCCTTCAACAGGAACCAAGGTCAGGATTTGACCACTAAAACTATGCAGTGTAGATGTCTTGGGAGGTAGGAACTATGCATTTCATAGTGCAAATATGCAAGGTCACATCTAGACGAATGAGACAACATAGTGCATGGTTCAGGGAGGTTGGGTGAAGTTAGGTTTCTAGGTCATGAATTTTTTCAGAAAATTACTAAGTGTGGGATGGGTGAGACTGATGTGAACATTGATAACACTTTGACTATGAAAACCCACTTAGAAAAATTGATGACACAAAAACATAGATCATCCAGGACACATGACAACACATTTCCCTCTGTTCTTCCTCCATGGCCCGATGCCTTCTGCCTAACACTGCAACAAAATGCACAAAATTGAATCTTTCACGCTCTCATCCTACGGTTGAGATATCTCTTGGGGTCCTCTCGCAAACCTCTCATTGGTTTATGGACTTCCTGGCTATCAACAAAGTTGTGTCTCAGATTTTTCTTCCTAGAGATACCTCTCTACGCACCATTAATAACATATCAGGCTCTTGCTAGTGGGATGACGTCAAAATGATGTAACTCTTGTCATGTGTTGACTTCTAAGCGATAAAACGTGTCACCCAGAAATGGGCCCTTTGGGTGCCTATTGACCGTGCTGGACCCACCAACATGTCAGGGGATCTCCCGGTAAGAAGTCCCAACTAGACCTCAAACCGTTTGGTGTAGGAGTCCCAGCAGTGGGTCATATGATATTGCCTTGACTGTGGTTGTGTGCAAAGGAAACTAAGATGTCCCTATTGGTAGCAAGGCTGTGACATGCGTACCAAGCCAAGGAAGGTGTATGAATGGTTCTATCACACTAAGGGAGGAATGAGTGCACCCCATGGAAACCTATGAAAACACGCAGGTTAAAAGGGAACACACAAGAAAAGATGCATCACAAGCTAGAAGGAAGGTGAAAAAACAATCCAAAGTGATGGTTAAATCAACAAAGCATTTCAATAAGATTCATACATACATATATAGAAAGAGTCAATACATACATGCGTAAGAAAGCAGATACATATATCATTTGAGTAAAGAAGTTAATTGCAATACAATAACAACATATGCATGAAACATGTCGGCTCTGTTATATTAAGAAGTGAAATTTCAAATCACATAGTACCACCATGACCAACCACTAGTCTCGATAACGGAACATTACAGTCACTATCACTTGCTCCTTCAAAGAGATGTACTATCTTTGCACTATGGAGAAGCCAAGGCTCGTTACAATACTCTCCAAGGTTTCTCTAAGATACTCCTATGAGAGGCTTGGGTGACCAAAAGCCCCTATAATGAGTGATGAGGGACTATATATAGGAAAGGGTGGGGTGACCCTTCACATTCCCCTTTGTGACTATTCATCTATCGTCATGACTCTTTAACTACTCTATGACTATTACATTCAACTATCGACACTTGAAATTCCACTTAACAAGATGTTAATACAATCTACACATGTACCCATGTGAGACTGAATAGGCTTGAGGAAGCCATGCAAGACATCACTATGACTTGGACAACTATGAGAAGACCAGCTCTTCGACATCCTCATGATTGTCAATGGTGACGAACATGATTCCAATCCTGGTAGTCCACGATAGTGTCCATGTACTCTCTAGTGACATCTTTCTGGAAACGAACTCTTGCCACCTTTGCATCTAGGTACACTGCTCTCACATCCATGTCCAACTCGTCTAATAGAATGTGCATCATTGTCTTCGATGCGGCCAGAGCAGCAACATACTAATGCATGTTGTCTACACAGATCACCAAGTCTGCACCAGTGGCTATGCACATCAACTCATCAATGTGCGAGTCAAGCTCCAGTCAGACTTGTGCCTTTGTCTTCACCTCAGTGAGTGTCCCAATAGATGAGACCGCATGTGCATGCACAACAACATCCATACTCCTGAATACACGTGCATGGAAAGCCTGCAAACTAGTGATGAGCTATGGAATATCTTCATAGTTCCAGATCTGACTTTGGATGCATGCCTTCAACTCGACTGCTTTGGGCTTCATCATCCTGGGCAAGTGTAACAGGGCTCCTGTTGGCTTGAGGGGGCCTGACCTAGGTTCAGAGTTAATTAGCCAATCAAATCCCTACACTACTGGCCCTTTCGGCAGCAGCCCATGGAGCATGGACTAAGGTCTCACCCAAAGTAGTATGGGACGATGTTGGAACCAAGTTTTCGCACCCTTGAGATGTCTAAGGGGTCGGTTTAGTCCAACTGTGAATAGCTTCGCACAGGTTACTTCGTACACCACCCTGACCCGTGAGGCCTTCGTGATCTGTTATAATCGCCTTCACACAACCCTAACTAGGGGCCAGGATGCTTTCGCACTACAAAGGCAGTGATATGCACTAATTCCCCAAGTTACACTGTGGAACTTACTTATCTTCTTATAACTGTTGGTTAACTCGGCGTAAATAGATACTTTGTCTTATATTCTCTTGGTGATCATAATCATATAAGTTCACACATATAAATAGTAAAAATGCAATTCATACCCAATATACTTAATGCATAAAATAGGAAAAGACACACAGAAATGATATGAAATTTCTCTTTATTACTTCTCCAAAAGTTACAGACTCGACTCACTCTGTGAACTCAGCGAAAGGGGTCTATGCACTCAGCTACAGACTACTAGGCCTCAGTGCACTCAGTTGTAGAGCCTTCTCCTACTCTATGACCCAAGATGCGACTCTACACATAGATAAGACTCAATTCTTCATCCTTCATTCAGGAATATTTTTTTCCCCGTTGATTTACAACTTAGAACCTCGCTCTATTTATACAATCCCATGGTCCATGGACCATGGGTGGATCTTTACAGGAGACATTACATTTACAAAAATGAGGGCAGACAACCTTATGACTCATTTACAAGTTCGCGGTCCGTGCCCACAAAACATGGAGTCTTTGCATCAGATTTGGTCAAAATCTTGGCTTTAAGCCCCAAAACATCCCTTGGGGGATCCCATGCCTAATAGGGCCCCAAAAAAAACATCGTGACTCACCCTCGAGTCACTCTGTCGGTGCAGAGATCTTCATGCATGGACTTCGCAACTCTACTCAGACCACTACAAGGTTGGTAGCGCACTGAGTAGCTGCCTACTGTACCTCTTGGAGTCGATGTTCAAAGACCGCAATATCTAAACTTATTACTTGCATCTTCTCCTACATTTCCTACATCCGTGGGAGCTTGGATTCAATTTAGGCTGCAACGATGAATGCCTCATCAATCCAAGGTTGGACACATGCCTTCAAAACCGCTTCTTTGTGTCATGCCACGTCTACCTGCTCCTTAAGAACTTTTTCTTGTTGCATCCGCGCGAGCCTCTATGTAAGGGCCACCATCTGTGCGGTCCTTTTTATATCATCATACTCTTGTTGTAGCTCGTGCACCTCTGTTTCTAAGTGCTATATGTTCCAGTCCTCCTGTAGAGTGGTGAGGACCTCGAACGACTCTTCCAACATTTTGGTGCAGTCCTTCACTACAATGTTGATCTACTCCATCCAAAATCTAATGGCGCTGGCGTGTTGTTCCCTAACCTTTGGAGGAGTTGAAGGCTACGCCTTCAACTGCATTTCTACTATCTAAAGGTTCAGCTCCAGTTGAACGTTAGCCATCTCTTCTTTCGCTTCACACACCCCTACTACTAACCTCTAGATGCGCACCTCTGCTGGTGCCTCTACTAGTGCCTCTGCTAGGATGGCCAACTCAGGGACCATCTTGCAGGCCTCCTCGACCATCTACATCATCTACCAGTTCTACGCCACTACCTCATCATACTGTAGGCTTAGTTGTTCCATATTAATTTTCTGCTCGCTCAATACCTGTAGTGCGTGGCCCTTCCTAGCCCGCAGCTCTGTAGTCACTCCGTCCTGCAGGACATAGAGTGTCTCTCGAGGGAGCGAAACCATGTTGATCCCTACTCCCTTCAATGAACTAACCATAGGCCTATCATCCTCATTCTCTGTAACCAGTACCCCCTCTGGCAGCACTATAGTGTTGGTCATGCGGGCACGCAACATTTTCTTAGCTGCAGCCATTCCTACTGCAAGGCTGGTTAAGAGAGTACCAACCTGAGGAGTGCACACCAACAACTCTTGTACCTGTGCCCAGAGGGCCCCCAACACAGTCTGATTCTCCTCCATGAACTGGTAGAGGGCATCCGCAGTGACGTCACACACCGTCTGCCCTATACCATGGAGATCTCCTTCTGTGAGGGTGATCGGGTAGAAATAACTCTTAGAATCTTTCGACTTCTTTCGTGGCCCCACTTGCTCTCTCTAGTGCTTCAACTATGTAGATGTTGTTTCTGGGTTCACACCACCTTCCTCTCTCTTGGAATTTTCCTCACGCGAGGGTGACTTATGGTCTTCATGCTCCTTCTCTACTACCTGTTGCTACTCAGCTGCTGCTTTCTGTTGTTCTACTGCAGCCTTCTTGACGTTCCGAGCCTCCTATGCCTTTGCTGCTTTTGCCTCTTTTCTTCTCTTCTCTATCAAGTGCACCATCCCTAGTTTCACCTCTTCCTTCTTCTTTTGTGTAGCTGACTTCTCTGTTTTGAATGCGGAGATGGCTAGACCACGCCACTATGGTGGCCATGACTCAAGTACGATGAATATGACATTGTCCATGGCCATGTACATGAGCTCATTCGACTTCTTCGCGGGGTACTTATGCACCTTGATATACACGTGGTGGAATTCCACCTTGAACTTCATGAAGCTTTGTAGACTATTATAGATAGTGGGTAATAACCGCAGCTTGCGGTTAATCCCCATCCTGATGTTCATCACCATGAACACCCAGAATATCTTACTATCTCAGATCCTCTGTACATCTTTAGTGGTCCACAGCGAAGCGTACCTCGCTACCTCTAGAAGATCCCATGCAATTGTAGGGAACTGAAAGTCCTCACGTAATTCCCAAGCCACCAACACTATGGATAGTAGAAGCCATGCGTAGTAGAAGGTCTTCCCCTATTCCTATGCCTTGCGACAATTCTCCAGGAACTCCTTGCACAAGTACTCGGACCAGTTAAATTGGACCCCCTCCGTGCATTGTGTGGCAAGTGCTATCATCAGCATGGGCACCTCATCCATGTGGCACTTCCACATAACCTTGCAAGCCAGTATCTGGGTGACAGCTCTGACTACCTTATTGTTGATACTGGAGATCACGTACCCTCTCTTCTTTTTCTCCAGCTTGAATTTTTTCCTTCATGACCTTTGCCATGGCCAAGTAGTTGCTCTTACCCTCTGAAATATTTGTTGGCTCCTCCCCTTTTCAAGGAAGTCAGGTAATTATATGCATTAGGTGGTCCATGATGGGGATGGGCTCTTCAAGCCACAAACACCATCATGCACCAAGAAAAGAAATTGCCTGATGACAAAGATAGTTACTGGGGCACGATGGTAATGCGGCACCCAGAGTAGGTTTAACAACCCTGGTTTCTTGACTCCGTGAAACCACTTGTGTGGATCCAACTCTATGTCTCCCGTCGCAGTATTTTTCTTCAGCCTCATGAGCTATGAGGTTGCCAAGTGTGGGAATTTCTCGTGGTCTGCAAGATCCCAATCTTCAAACTTTAGACCTAGCACCCGTCCCAAGTGCGCTCCTTCAAAAACGATATCATCAGGTAGTAATAGAGTTTGAAGAGAGCTCTTGCTCTCATCTAGGTTCTTAGGTATCCTTTCTTTCCCTTTTCACGGAGTAACATACGCTGGCATCCTAGTTAGAGGGTCCGTACCTTGGGTTTCTTCCTCAATTTCTTCATCCTCCTCCTCTTCGACAAGGATTTCCTCAAGGTCTTTCTCCTCCTCATCGATTTCCACATTAACCGCTTTCCCCTTTTCTTCCATGGTCAGTTCAGTTCACAATGGGTTTCTAGGGGACACATGCACTGCAAGCATGGGCTGCTTATCTTTCTTGGGTCTCAGCGTACGTGGTGATTTAGGGATTTCCACGACTATTTCGGTGCTCTCAAGGGCATCTCCTACTTTCATGGCTTGCGCGGCCTCTTTAGCAGTCATTTCATCGATATCCATCTCTTGCTTTGGTTTGGTCATACTATTGTTCCACAAATCTCTCAATGGCTCACGTAAGTGCTCAAACAATGCCTTCGACTTCTAAAAATCAAATAGATCTCGGTTCATAGATCTTTGGGCATGCAATAGCTTAATTCTCAAATGGCCAAGTGTTGTTTGCTGGGTGGCCCTTTGCAATTTATAGTGCCTTTTGAATTCGAATTCAACTGTTCTGCCCAAATCCGGTTTATTAATGCTCCCTTGGCGGCATATTTTCCCAAATCTAGCCTATAAAGGCCACCTTAAATTCTTGCCACCCACTCCATTTGGTATCAAACCAAGCATCACATCATGAATAATGACTATAATGGTCACCTTCCAGCCAACCCGCTCGGCAACACAACTACCCTTGCATTGTTGGCGACCCATTGACACTTCTCTCATGCACGTAGCCCTAACATCACACAGCTCTCGGGCAAATTATTTTATAGTCCCGTGCCTCCCTTCAACTTCTTAGGGCAATAAGGCTAGTCAGGTGGTTGGACCACCTATATACGGCTTCAATCGCCTATCGCTTACTTCTCCTAGGAAGGGTTCACCATTTGACTTCACCAACTGCATTGCGCATTTTACCAAATGCATTGCGCCACCATTTGTGATCCCCTTAGTAACATATGGTCCAATCCAAGGCATTAAACTGATCAACCCTCGGTAATAGTCCCCAAATTCATCAATGTAATCATGTGCATCTTGTTTTATCGCCATGGTTTTCTTATCAAGAAAGTGCTTCTATATTCCTTCCTTAAGCTTCTTGACTTCTGCATCCACCATGGTGCTTTTCTCCCTTAACCAAACTCTTTCATTCATGAGTTCTTGGAGCCTAAGATTACGTTGTTGGATCTCTTGATCAAGTCCCAAGAATTCTTCTTCAAGCTCTTCCAACTGCGTGATCCCTTCTTCCAAGGGTCTGCGAACCATCATATCTCGGCGAACTTCTATGCGTAAAGTAGGCATGATATATTCCATCGGCATTATAGCATTTGCTCCATAGGTCAGCCTAGAAGGCATCTGTTTCATCAGTTTCTTGCATGTTGTCTTATAAGCCCATAAGACTGCTAGTACTCGCAGGTCACAATCACTTTGCTGCGCATTACATACATTCTTCAGTGCTTCACACACTTTGTTAAATGCTTCCGCGTGGATAACCTTCTGTGCACTCATTCTCTCCACAGTCTATCGTTCCAACTTAAGGAACTGTTTGCACATTTCCCCCCCCAACACATGATTATTGACCATATTTCCCAACGTGTAGTTCATGTGTATCCGCACAGGTTGTTTACCATATGCCTATACCCACCTGGACAGATGTGCATGCGACCATTCTATCCATTGTATTTATCTGCCAATCCACTATAGGTTTCCCACACTATGAGTACAACATTTTTCTACATGTGCGCCAGTCTTCAAAGCTTCCTTTATGCGTACCCCACCACCTTGCGGGCATAGCGTGCAGTACCCAATTCAAGGCCTAGAAACGTTTCTTTTCTGACACCTCCCTTTCGAATTTGTCCAAGAAAGCATCTACCTCACCTAATCCATCATAAGTAGGGAGATCTCTCACTTCTATTGATACATAATGCAATGACCTTGTCATCATGTTACAATTAAGCATGGTTACCTCATGTAACTGGTTTTGCCATCGTTTTATTTCCTCATTGGAATCTGAAGTGTAGGAGGTTTCACACTCCCATGATGTTCATCCATCCGTGGTGGTACTTACCCAGTCTTTTTCTCGAACGGTTATCTTGTAGATGCAGTCCAAATTTTCGTCACTTTCATAGTCGCGCACTAGCTCTGTATAACACGATCCCTCAGTATGGTCCAAGGGTATAACTACACGCACAGGCTTCTTCTCAAAAATCATCTTGTGCTTCTTCAAATTAATCACCCCATTCATGTCAGTGGCCCAATCAATTCCTAAGAGCGCGGGGTAGGGATTGCTGTCATCAACAATCTCTATCACCTCAAAGTATACTAGCCTACTCGCTCCCGCAATATCCACGGCAAGGATAATTTTAGGGGCGAATGTTCGCCCTTTGGTGAAATTAAGGGGTTTTAAATTTTTAGTGGGTGAATATTTTGTATCATAGTACATTTTTACAAATCACCTCAAGTAGCTCACCTTATTTTAAGGGAGAGGGTAAAAAAGGTAAATTTAGCCCTTGAAATTAGGACTTACAACCTTCCATTCGCCCATTTTCAAGAATAGGTTTTATTTAAGTGAATCCATTCGCCCATTTTCAAGAATAGGTTTTATTTAAGTGAATCCTATGGTAAATTAATAAAAATATAAATAAATGAGAGGTATGGTAAATAAAAATATAAATAAATGAGAGGTATGGTAAATAAATAAAACATTTTTTATATTTACTCCATAAGTCACCTTATATACATGTAAGGGTGTAAACAAATAAAAATATAAGTAAAGTGGAGGTATGGTAAATAAATAAAACGTCTTTTTATACTTACTCAAAAGGTATGGTAAATAAATAAAAATATAAATAAACTAGACGTATCGTAAATAAATAAAACCTCTTTTTATATTTAGTCCATAACCCCCGTTCTATTTATGAAGGCTCAAGAAAGAGGTTTTATTTAAGTGAATCCTATGGGCCAAATACCATATTTGTAAAAGAGATATGGTAAATTAATAAAAATATAAATAAACGAGAGGTATGGTAAACAAATAAAACATTTTTTTTATATTTACTCCATAAGACACCTTATATTTACAAACACTCAAAAAATGGGTTATATTTAGGTGAAACCTATGGCCAAAATACTATGGGACAAATACCATGGACTAGATTGTTATTAATACCATGCAAAAAACCAGTATTAACCCTAATATTAGAATTAATAAAAATAAAAATGGAACATGGTATTGACCCATGGTATTCACCAAAATGGAACATGGTATTGACCTATGGTATTCACCTAGAATGTAGCCTATTTAAATGGGGGAATTAAACCAGCATGTAGCCTATGCTAAGATTCACTAGGACTTTACAAAGTTTTATTATTTACTGAAAGACTCGCCAAGATCTTACAAGATTTTATAATTGAGTAAAATATTCTAATAAAAATAAAAATGGCACATGGTATTCACCCATGGTATTCACCAAAATGGAACATGGTATTGACCCATGGTATTCGCCTGGAATGTAGCCTATTTAAATGGGGGAATTAAACGAGCATGTAGCCTATGCTAAGATTCACTAGGGCTTTACAAGGTTTTATTATTTAGTGAAAGACTCGCAAGATCTTACAAGATTTTATAATTGAGTAAAATATTCGCCATGCCTGGTGAGAGATTCGCCAAAAAATTATATATATATAATATATTATTGATAAAATTGCCTTCCATTTTTCCTATATACCATGGAGATTCGCCCATTTATTATATTTATAAATTTAGGGGGGTTCTTAAAATTTTCCCTGATCCACGGTGATTCCCTGCAATCACCCTAGGGGTATTATCTTATGTTGGTTCGCCATTCGTAGTTGAATAGGAGATCACTGTAGCGTAGGCCTCCCCATGCGCTCCCATGTCTGCTTCGGCAGAACGTACGTGTCCAATACTAAGTCTAGAATTACTTGGTCCATCTCATATTCTCCAATCTACATGGTTAGCCTCATTTCTCTCCCAATCCTTATCTTATGCTTTCCAATCTTTTGGACTACAAGCAATTCTCCTAGCGTGGTCCCAGTGCATCTGTTAATGAGTTCCTACAATCCTTTTATAGCCTTACTGTTGCACCGTAGCTTCATGCATGTTTCCAGGAATGTAGTAAAAATAGATGGCTCAATTTCTAGCTCTGGTCTATCCTTGCGTCCTGAAGTGGAGGCATCGACGAAGCTGTTCTTAACTTCCATGAAAATTTCCTTAGCACACTCCAAATCAAACTTCGCTTCCTTCACCGGAGCTTTGCGAACCCGAGTGTTATCTTTGGGAAGTTTTCCTTTATCATATCCCGTCGTAATTCCACTTCAGAGCACAATATTCATATTCGGATCTTCCTCGCGCAACTCAGACCTCATCATCTGGAGGTTCTGAATCGAGGGAGGCAGTAGCACTCCCTTATCGTGTATCCTGTCTATTAGCATATGAGAATCCTCCATCTCATGATCAAACAAGGTACAATACAGACATGATGGGCACGTTGGATTCATACAATCACACAAATAATGTTTCGGCCCTCCGCAATTGTAGCATATTAGCTACACAAATAAGAGAAAGAGAAAGGGACCAACCTCGAGCTTCTGCTTAATCCCTTGCTTGATCTCTCTCCCCCTTGACAGATCCCGCAACTCCTCTCTGTACTTAACCTGCTTAGAGAGTACTTGCACAAGTACAGCAATAGAGAACCATCAAAGCATCGTGATCTATTACAACATAAACATTACAAAATCAGATATATAATGAACATACCAAAGCATCCACAAATGATAACATTCACAAATGCATAATCATATGGAAGAAAACTTGATGAACTTTATTAAATAGTAGGGAGAATTACAACCCAGTTGTCTGATCTAGCATCATCCTCCCAGCTTCAATCCCTCTTCACCTCATGAAATAGCAAGATCACACCAACAATATAATTCTCTTTCCTCAATTACAATCTATCAGCACTTCCTTGCAATTCACAATATTCCAGCCTCTAGATCTCTTAGATGAGGGATACATGTATAGATGTGTGCAAGGGTGTGAGTCATATATGGGTTTTGATTAGTGTCATTCCACTTGGAGATTTCTTGGATCTCTTACTCATCCCTGGGTGAATTCAGAGAGGCAAGTGTCATAGGAGAAGATTCTAAAAGATTCCATGAGAAACCACCTAGAAAACAGTCTCGGACATTTGTCCATCCTCACCCATCACACCTTATAGAAGGCCCAAACATTATGCATCACACCTACACAATGTACCACTCAGTATGTGTCAGACCCTACCAGTGGAGCAGCTAGTATGGTTCAGTTTAGGCCATTTCTAGATGGTTTCTCAGGTCGAAATTTTGGGGAATGATGTACTCAGATGACTATGTTCTTTTAGGGTATGAAATAAATATTTTAGGGGTCGAGGAGCCCTAGTTTATTCACATATAAGTTTGGGGTTGAAGTGCCCAAACATGTCTATAATAGTTGCCCCCTAAAGCATGAAGTCATAAATTTTTTGTTGGGTGAAATGCTTTATCATGAGGATCCGAGGTTTCAAACTGGAAGGTGACCTGCATAAGTTACAATACATCATCATAATATAATTTTCATGATCTAGCTGAGGTAGGCATTCCCATGCTCAGCTTTATAAATTCATTTCATGTACATAGGTCAGATAGTCATCTGTAGATGCACACTGTTGATTCTTCAAACATAGAGTCATCATCCTTGGTTGGGTTGACCATCTATGCATCGCCTTTGTACATTTGATGTTTTTATATCCCTGAATATATCACAGACCAAATGGATGAAACTAGATCCAAGGTTTTCAAAATCATTCAATCTTCACCCAATGTACAAGTCAATCCATGTGAAGGGATGTTCTGAAGTCGAACATGGAAAGACATCCCCTGATTACCAGCCAATAATGTGAGCTATTAACAGACACGAGAGGAATCACTGATAATGATAATGACCCTCAAAGTACTACAGTACAATTCACGTGGTGTGAATATATGATCCGATGTTGAACACCATGCAAAATATTTCGGTCAAAGGCCATTGATGTCAACCTGTCGCCGGAAGTGACAAACCCGGCATTGATGCGTGCAAGCTCCAAAAGCACTCAAAGGGGTGCTTCTAAGTCAACTTCTTGGATAATGAGCTGATGTCGACAAGAAGTGACTCATCATAGGAGGCCTTAATGTATCCCACATATATGACATGAAATAAAGAAAATGATTTCTGGAGGTCAAAATGATCTGACTGATGAGCCCCGAATTGGGTAACTTATTTGGCTCATTTTTCCTAATTGTCTTTGATCAATCCACCATTTTTCATAGATTATGCTTTTTTTTTAGTATGTTTATGTTATTTGAACAAATAAGGGTGGTCACTCTACCAAGGAGGCTAATAGGTGGTTATTTCAGGTTTTTGGACAAATTTTTGACCAAAACCAAGCAATTATGGGCCAGGTGACAGCCAAGCTTGAGGTGAGGATTTGTAGGAAGGTTTTATCTTGCATTAAATGGCCCTTCCTCGAAATCTCCACCCTCAACTCCGAGCTCAACATGCCACCAAAACGAATCATAAAGGCAGCCGAGCAACTTTGGGAAGAGTGACTGTTTACTAGCAGTTGGAACAGCTGAGTCCCTTGAATTAAGGAGGGTTGCTAGGCCGCTCGTAGTGTATAAATAGGAAGGCCTTAGCCTTTGTAGTTTACTTTTGGAACTGTTGGGTATTTGCACTATAGTGCTGTCATTTTCTCAGCTCGTTTTCTTGTAGCTACTGTTGTATAACTTTCTTGTGATGATTATTTTTGAGTAATGAAAAGCAGCTTTACTTGGCATCAGATCTGAGCTCTTTATAGGAGCCTGCAGCTCTTGGGGTTGGGCCCAACCCAAGTGCCAAGGCCTCCTTTAGGTATTGTTATTTGTTCCTTATGTCTTTGCAAAATCATTTTTGTTAAGTAGATTAAAATCTTGTTGATTAACTAACTCACCGTTGATGATTAGAAAGAATTTTGATGTTCAGATTGAGTTGACAGGTTATTAACAGGGAAAAGCTCTAGAAAAAGGCCATCAAGCACCTCTGATTTCACCTCTCCCTCAGTGGGATCAGGAGTTGGGTTCAAGGTGACCTTGTTGCCAACAAAAACACTGACTTTGCTTTTCCATGCAATCGTTAGTGTTTGATTTTTATTTGCAGAAGTTGGTTACATGTTCAGATTCTTGATTTCTTCATTTCATAGTTAGTATACATGGTTTCATTGTAATTAAAACTTCTATTCATACTCTCTACTATTAGCTAGATCAGATTAGGTCAACGTAACTAGGTCTTTGATTTTACAAGTCTTCATTGGTTCAGTTGGAAAAAAAACTTGCAGAGCACCTGTACCACTTCTCTATCTGCCCATACTCCATCAATCCCATTTGCTCCATCCCCTAACTCGGATTCTTGCCTCAAGTTTGCCACACTTGCTCACACAACCCTAATTTTTGTGCAACATTGCTTCATTCCTCCCTGAACAAATCCAACCATCTTCTTCGTTCCTCAACTCCATCCACCAGGTCCTGGACCTCCTCACACCCCTGTCCTACCTCCATAATCACTGCTTCACCTTTCTCTCTCCATCCATCCTCCAAAATCCCATTTCTGAACAACCTGTAGAAAATTACAGACATCCTATAGAAATTCCAGAACATCCTGTAGAACCCCTGCAGACTTCTGGTAGAGGCTCACGAATGAGGTTTCTTGGTAGCCAATCTTTGTGAAACTCTTTGGAAGGGTGTTAGGGACCCCTTAGGCCCTCTCTGAACCTTCCCAACCTCCTCCAAGCATTTCCTCTCGCCAATCCACCTCTGCACAGTTAAAAACAGTTAAATTGCATGCATGATAATTCTGGCAACTTACTCAAAAATACAAAAAGATGTTTTTTCAGATGTTACTGTAGAAGTAGCTTAGACACATGTATTTTACCTTCCTAGAAGTCAATGACATCTCTTTCAGTAGCTTGCATCCTCTTTCTTGCATCAGTAGGACTAGCGAGTAGAATTAGGGTTTGCTAGGGTTTACGTTTTCTTTCAGCTTTCCAGTTTCCTTTTGCAAGTAGATCAGCCTTCTTTGAGTTAGCTTTCGTCCATCAGTTAAAAAGCTTCTTCTAAGAGCTCATAGAAGTTGGCTTAAGCTCCTAACAGACTTGTGCTAGCTGACCAAGTGACAACTGCGGCAAGAGTTAGTACTTTTGCATATAGCACCGTCACTTCCAAGTTTGTTACGAACTACTGGGTTGATAAAAGTAAAGAAGGGAGTCCCAGGAGTTGCAGCATTATTGCTGCAATACTAGAGCCCACCAGTCTTTTTGGCGCCGCTGCCGGGGAAGTGTCAGAGTATTTGTGATTGCTTCTTTTCTTCTATTTTTCTACTCCAACCTTCTGCTAAGTAGATTATTTCAGTTCCATTCTGTAATTTCATTTCTGCAAAAGTAAATTAGACATTTCCTGCTTTCATAGATTAGCCTTTCAATTCCACAATTTCAATTCTGCAAGCATAGACTAGAATTTCAATTCTGCAAGCATAGAATATCATTTCAATTCTGCAAGTGTAGTCTAGCATTTCATTCTTACAATTTGATTTCAGCAAAATAGATTAGTCCTTTCCTGCTTTCATTTCAATTCTGCATTTTCATTTCCACAAGATAGATTTTAGTTAGTTGCAATTCCATCTGTTTCAGTTTTGCAGGTACAAGCAGAAAAAAACAAAAGCAACCAAAAATATTTTCATGCCTCGTAGGAACAGAGATAATACCGGAAAATTCCTACCCAACACCCCCACCACTTCACTGAGTCACCCTTCTCTCTTCTTTGGTGGCAGTGACCCAGAAGAACCTATAGGTGAACCTCCTGAGATATACAAAGATCCTATAACAGAAGAAGAGCAAGAAAACATTCCTTTTGAGACCATGGTTGAAAATAGAAACGGTAGAGAAGATGATGAGAGAATAGAAGGTACCTTCCCCATCCGAGAGACCAACGGGGACATGAAGATGAAGAACATAAGTCCCTCAACCTTACCTCATTTCCATGGATTGACCACTAAAGACCCTGATACCTTCCTATTTGAGTTTGCTATCCTTTGTCGAACTTATGACTATGCAGAAGATGAGCAAAAGTTTAAACTCTTTCCCTCTACCCTCAAGGATGCAGCATTACGCTGGTTCATGGGGTTACCTGGAAACAGTATCACCACTTGGGCTTAGATGCAGCAAGCCTTTAACAAAAAATACTGGGACTACTGTAGGTCAAAGGAAGCAAAGGGAGAAATCTTTCAGATGACCATGGGAAATGACGAGTCTTTAGAGGACTACGAGGAAAGGTTCCAACTTAGCTATAAACAGGCCAGGTGCACACTTGACCTTGAATCTCTAAAGCTGGTTTTGCTCTGAGGAGTCCCTGAAGACCTTCTAGATACCCTTCACATGGTAGCTAGAGGAGACATCTACCAAATACCATATGAGGACATAAAGACAGTGTTTTGAAACCACTCTAGGGCAGCCCAGAAAAGAGGTAGGGGGAATACACTTTCAGCTAGTACTACCTTCTCTAAGCATGAGATTACTAATCAGATGGAAGACCTCAAAAGTGAGATGAGACAGACCATTGCCATGCAACTTGATACTTTCCAAATCCAACAAAAGAAAGAGGAAGCTGAGAGGGCTTTGGCCATTTTTTGTCCTAGATGTATGAGGAAGCACCCTAAGAATGAGTGTCCATTGCACTCAGTAGAGGTATGTTTCATCTGTGAGGAAAACCACCCCACAAACCAATGCCCAACCTTACCTAGATTTAAATCCATGTACCAAGGGACTGAGGCAACCATTGAACCTCTCTACTTCCTCAACCAAAGGAGGCCACATGGGCCCAGACCTTACCAATAGGGGATGCAAGGGACATCCCAAGCTTATTATAGCCCTAACCAATCTGCTCACATACCTTCTTAGGGTCCCCCTGCTCATCCTTCTTGTGCCGCACCTCCTTCGTGGTCTTATCCACCTCACTACCATACTCAACCCACTGCCCACTCGTTTCACTCACATGTCTAGCCACAGCCTCAGTGGAATGCACCTCAACCGGGGTGGAGGCACCAATAGAACTCTCCTCCTGCCATTCTACCTCCACCACTAGCTCAGCCACAACTATTACCTCCTGCTCCTCCAAGACAACCCCAGATGCCTGCTCAACCGAACCCGAACCCCAATAACCGACAGGCCCAACAGGTATACACTGGGGAGACAACATGCCCTACCTATGCTATGGAGATCCAGGAGATCAACCTGCGATCTGGGAAGACCCTTCCAGATTGCCAACCTCCTCCCCCAGAGGACGAGGAAGAGAAACAGGAAAGTGAACCCAAATCCATTCCACCCTTTCCTGAGCAACTAACAGTAACCACGCAACCAAACCCAGAGGAGACTGAACTTCTGGGAGAGCTTAAACAGTTGTGTGTGAAAATACCACTTCTCCAGGCCATAAAAGATGTACCAATATACAACAAATTGATTAAGGAGAAGTGTTTTAGGCACCCAGGTAGGCGAAAGAGAGATGCCCCAACTATCAATGTCATAGGACAACTGTCCGATCTAATGTTGGGGCAAGTAATCTGTCCAAAGTATTTGGACCCTGGGAGTCCTATAGTTGATGTCCACATCAATGGCACCATAATCCCCCATACCTTGATTGATCTAGGGGCTGCCATTAATGTGATGACCAGGGACACCATGCTTAAACTCAACCTTTAGAGTTCCTTAAGGAAGACCTCGACAGTCCTGCAGTTGGCAGATCGCTCCACCGTGACTCCTGAAGGGATTGTGGAAGATGTCTTGGTCTCTGTTGACTCTTGGGAGTACCCTATGGACTTCTTGGTCTTTTAGCCAAAGGCAAAGCTCAAGGGATACCCCATCATTTTGGGAAGGTCTTGGTTAGCCACTGCGGATGCTTACATCAGTTGTCGAGCTGGAAGCATGACCATCAAGAATGGGCCTATGTCCAAGAAACTAGTCCTATACCCTCCTGCCCAACCTGTGCTAGAACATGACTTACCGTTCTAGTTGGAAGAGGGGGATGAGGATGAGGTCTACTATGCACCATTGTGCACAGTAGAAACCACTAAGGGAGTGTTGTGGGGAAAAGTATCCGATGCGGATGACCCTATCCCTACTCTAAAGGTGACAGTCTTTAGCAACAACTGAAAGTAAAGCTTTGATGTTTTCCTTTATGAAAGTACAGAGAGGGGGAAGAAATGATTAACTAACCTGGTGTCCTTCGCTTAGTTGATCTTGATCCTCTCTCTTTGTCTCTTGTTCCAGCTCCTTGCTCTCTTTGCCGGTCCAGCTACACACAGATCCTGCACAAAACAAGAGAGGAAACTACAAGATACATGTACTCATAACTGATGCATGGATTAGGGTGAATCAAATATACATGTAAATACAATACATCAATGCAATACAAGTATATAGGAGAACATGCAAAACTTTATTGATAGAAGTAACAGGGTTCTGAGAAGGTTACAACCAATGATGGCTCCAATCCAGCAGCACCTCCCCAGCAGCAAGAACTCTCCTCTTCACCTCTAGTAAAACAATCACCCAATAGCTCTAATTGTAATCCAACAGCACCTCCTTGCTTTACACAAAATTCCAGCCTCCTTAGACCTCATAGAAGAGCTCTATATATAGGAGAGAAGAAGAGAGGATGAGTCAGCTTGAGACTGACATAAAGCTGCCTTGTGTCCTCTCCCTCTTCAGTTAATCTTCAGTTCTTGAGTCCACTTGGAGATCCTTGCTTACACATGGTGATCAAGTACCTCTTACTCATCACAGGGCGAATCTCATGAACCAAGTGTCAGTTTGGAAGCTTCCTGGGCAATTGACACCTTGCAGAATGACTGTGCCACTTGGCCAATCTCGCCCAGCGCAGGTAGCCTTCATTGCTTTTGACTTTCAGCGCAGGTACAAGGAAGAGCAGTTGACATTCAGCGCAGTTGCTCAGTGGAGCAGCTGACATGATCCAAAATTAGCCTGTTTTGAAGTGTTTTCAGGTGGAGAACTGATCGGAAGTGCTGTAATTATTGACATTTCATGCTCCATGCTGCGAGGCACAAAAATGTCTATAACAGTTGCCCCCTAAAGTATGAGGTCGTTTATCGGGTGAAATGCTTTATCTAGAGGGTCCGAAGTTCATTCCAGTGCTGAGGAGGCGCCCTGTAATACAATACAATACAATACATTATTTTTCATTCTATTTTCATGATCTAGCTGAGGCGGGCATTCCCATGCTCAGCTTTTATAAATACATTTTGGTACATATGACAGACGATCGTCTGAAGGTAGACTGATAATTTTCTGCTGAAATTATCATCCTTTGAATAGGATGATCATCTGTTGCAATGATGTACATGACAAATGCTTTTATATTTCCTGAATATATATCGCAGCCCGGATGGATGAAACTAGATCCGGGGTCTTCAAACTCGTTCGATCTTCACTCTAAGTACAAGTCGATCCATGTGAGAATTGCGCTGAAGTCGAACATGGAAAGACATCGCTTGATTACCGGTCAATAATGAAAACCGTTAACAAGCACGAGAGGAATCACCAATAATGACGATGACCCTCAAGGTACTGCAGTACAATTCACGTGGCGTGAATAAAGGACTTGGCGTCGAACGCCACGCAAAATCTTCTGGTCGAAGGTCATTGATGTTTACCTGTCGCCGGAAGTGAGAAACTTGCCATTGAGGCATGCAAGCTTCAAAGTACTGATGGGGGTGTTCCTAGATCAACTTCTTGGATAATGAGCTGAAGTCGACAAGAAGCGATCCGTCAAAGGAGGGCCTTAATGAATCCCACATCAATGACACGGAACGGAGCTAATGACTTTAGTGGAGGTGAAAACAAACTGTGACATCTGATTCAGGGTGGCGATCATGAATGGATGAAGGATAATGTGTGGCAGTGGATGGGACACGGTTGACACTTTCAGAATGACCCCTCTTGAACATATAACGACACTGATGCGATGGATCGGTAGCATTACCCCAAATGTGGATGGTTTGGCGAGGACCATGGTGATGAGACCGGTGAATGAAACAACCCAACCCGATGTGGTACGGAGGAAAAGTGTCATGTTCAAGAGTGACTTGCTACCTTTAAACTTTGATGTTCTCCCAATTTTTCCCCAGTCATTTCTGATCAGTACCTCTTTATTTTTGTCAAGCTTGAGGAGGATAACATATGCTTGTTCTATAACCTGCCCTTCGGGCAAGCCCATCGCTATGATTTAACGAGCCTAGCGATGGGGAAACTCGTTCTCGTCTAAAGACAAGTTTGTCGCTATTTAATCATTTTAACGAGTCTAACGACAAGGAAAACTCGGTCCTTTTCATTTTTAGAGAGTCTGAAAAGGTACAGAAAGTCAACTTCATAATTCCTTTTTCGTCAGCTAATCCCTTAAGTCCGAAAAAGTATAAAACAATACAGAAGGGATGGCTGTTCAGTACTTTTAACGAGCCGAACAAGACAAGCGCTCGATCCTTTTGTGCAATAATCCCTCAGGTCCAAAAAGATTAAAATTTAGAGGAGGGATAGCGTTCCGGTCATTTAACGAGCTGGAAGGCCAAAACTCGGCAAACTTTTCATATTTTACGAGTCAGTGAAAAGAGCTCAAAGAAGACTCGTCTTTTGAGGAACGAGTGATAAGCAGGGATAGCAGCAGATTCCAGGTACAGGTTGGAATTTTCCAATCACGGCAGTGTCACAAGGATGGCTAGGTGAAATCACTCTTCGCAGCTGTTTCTTAAAAGAGGTAAACACACAAATGGAGGTGAATGATCGGCCAAATGAAAAGTGGAGGTGACGGTGCATGAACACGACCAAGGCTTTTATGGCTGATGAATTTACGATCTCAAAAGGTTATTTACCGGTTCATTTTTTCTGGATGAGCTTGAACTCTAGGGGAAGATTGCTCACAACTTATGTTTATTTTTTAACGAGCATGAACTATGTGCTAAAACTACTCGATGATTTGCATGCCCCCAGCATCATAATGATGCATGTCAAAGGAGGGTGCCCCCCAAGCTTCATTGCATTCAACTTGGTGGTTGGAATGAAGGTTTACCTTTGAATTTTGAAAAGGGGATTTGTTTCATTTTTTAATGAGGTTGACATAGTAAAAGAACTATCCTCATGACTCCTTGTTTCATTTTTTAACGAGGTTGACACGAGATAAGAACCGTCCTCGGAACCGACAAAATATCTAGGAATCTTCCGAATCTAACCAAAAGATTGGATTAGATTTCATTTTGTAGGTTTCCACTGTGGCCACTTCCGCCAGAGTACTTGGAGGCGGTAGGGCGAAAGTACCCATTAAGGCAGGGTCTTTTAGGAAACCTACTCCGATACTTTGGAAAAAATGATTCCTTGCATGGATCATTGGAATGCTTCCTGTAACTTGTGAACTGTTGGGGAGAAAAGTTTGTTGGTCGACGATTGTAATTCCTTCTTGGGAGGGAAATGCAATCCTCCTGAAATAGGTTGACACAACCGCGGCCATGGCATAGATCCAGGGCCTTCCTAGTAGGATGTTGTAATCGAGGTTTCCATCAATTACTTCAACATCAATTCTTACTGTTTTGCCCCCCAGTTCAACTTGCAAGTTACTTAAAATCCCGTATGGAGTGTATGATCGTCCATCAAATGCTTTTAACGTCGTTGACGATTTCGACAAGGGTGGTGAGCCTAAATCTTCCCAGCAACTCATCGACATAAGACATGTAGATGCCCCCTCATCAATAATTGTTCGATGAACAGTTTTGTTGAGGGCTTTCACTTGAATAAGGAAAGCTAGTTGAGCTGGTAACTGAGGGTCATATCCTTTATGATCAAAGGCCACAAGATTGGAATCCATTGGGCCAATCCCACCTATTGCTGATAATAAAGCTTGCTCTTGGGAGGGGCAATTTTGTTGTACTTCAAGTGTCGACATAGTGGACGGCGATTGGGCCGGGTCCTTTACTATATTATAATTCTGTGCTCCTTTGGCACGAGGATTAAATGTCGATTTGTGTACTACTCCCTTTGGCGACTTTATCATCGGCTCAGGAACGATGGGTGGCACAACTTTGGTCAAAGCTGTCGTCGAACTACTAGGTTGTTCATTAGCCTTGTTATTCGACAGCCATGGATTCCCGTAATCTTTATTCCTTGTCAAAGCATTATTCTGCTGCTTTGAGGTAGACAACATAAGCACTTGGGATCGGGAAACATTTTGATTAGCAACCAGATTTTGACCAGGATTAGGAAACGGATCAGTCAACACCGCTGAGGTTTTCGGACTCTTAAAGAATCTTTTAAGCTCAGCTTTGCATGGACAATCTGCTGTCCAATGATCCTCATCGCATATATGACACCCCGAAGGGGGTTTCCCTTTTCTCCCTTTCTTTTTCTTCTTGTCTCCTGGTTGCTTCAGTTGTTTGCCCTTGTCGTCCGACACGGCACTTACTTCGAGGCAAGAAGTTCTTCATTTGCATTTTGATTCGAAGTCTTACGGGTTTTCTTAGACGAATCCCGTGTTTACTTTGCATTTGCAGTGCCAATCACACCATCGCCGGCATGAGAGTCACTATTTGATCTAGGAGGGGGAGGAATTGAAAATTCCGGTCTAGGGGCGTCAGGTATCTTGTCATAGAGCGTGCCAGACTGAGTATATACTAAGTCTAAATACTGGGCACGAGCAATAACTTGCTCCTCTGTTACGACGCCTCCCTTGGCCACATCTTCTGTTATAGCAGGAAGAAGCGACTTTATAAACCACTCAGCTAAAAGCTGATCTGGAACATAAGTCTTTACCATTCTGTGACGACGACGCCACTCATGTATATGATCTGATATATGTGTTGCCGTTGTCTGCTTGAAATTGGTCAAGATCTCTGTTCCAGTTTCGTACCTTACAGGTAACTGAAAGTGTGTTAAGAAAGTCGTGGCTAGGGAACTAAAATTGTCGAAAGAGGCTCTAGGTAACTCAATATACCATTTAGCCGCCAGACCAGTCAATGTCCTCTGGAAAAGGCGAAGCCTTATCGAATCATCATTCAAGGTATTCGACGAACACCACAGATGGAATGTCATCACATGATTCGACGGGTCTTCGCCAGGATTTCCATTGAATTTAGGAATGTCCGAAGGAAGTTTGTGAGGAATCGCTGGCCACCAATGGGCATAGGCGATTGGATCATTCGTCAATCGATGTAAATCTGGTAATTCTAGAGTCGCCACGAATGGCAACTGCTGATTTAGGTTTGGCGAGGCGTACCCAGGATACGACGGAATCGCCTAAGCAGTAGGCCTTTGCATACCAGCATAATGCAACTGATGTTGATAGGACTGATATGGCTGGTGGGCTTGGCCACTGTAAAGTGGTTGATTTAACCCGTTCTGAATATAGGGTTGCCCACTATTTACAAAGATCTGTCGCTCAGATCCCTGGTACACCTATTGAAACTGAGGTTGTTGGTATTGCATCATCCATGGCTGCGAAGCCATGTTTTGCTGTGCGATACTAACCGACGGACCAAGATGCGGGGTTATGGTTCCCGTTTGTATCTGTGTCGTCCCGGCAGTTGGCGATTGTGGTTGTGTTGCAGGGTTAAGGGGCTGTTGCATTACAACTTGGGGTTGACATACAACAGGCATCGATTGAACTTGCGACACGGTTACAATTGCTGGCGTCGTCGGGATGCTAGACATAGGTACACATTGTTGCATGGAATATACAACTCTCGGTTGTTGGGGTAACATAGGCACCCAACCACTCGTCGTAACTTCAGTCAAACCTGAATGCGGTTGAAAACTGCCATATGGGTATCCTCCCGGAGGGGGAAGTGAAAGGGCATATTGCCCCCCATACGGTAACAATCCGGAGCTCAAGGGTATAGATTGCCTTTGAGGACTGGATGGTCCAAACTGATTTCCAAAGGGATCAATTTTCTAGTTTCAACATAAGAATTACCGGGTATTATACCGGAAGAACAAACTGGAACAGACCAAGTTGTCATAATAGTCCCTGGGTGGACTCCTTCTAGTTGATGAGAACTAGTTGGGACAGATGGTATGCCGGCAAACATCGTTGGAGTGGCAGCAGGAGCTTCTGCTGTCGTTGTGTCGTTTGGCACAGTTCTAGATGTCGACGGTTGTTCAGACATTTTAAGTCTATCCAATAAACTTCCTAACGATTCTTCAGGAACTTCCAGTGGCGATGGACAAACTTCTGATGCAGAAGGAAAAAGAGTGGTACCTACTCCAAAATGAATTGGAGTATTTGCTTGCTGGTCCTCTACGATTTCTTCTATTGCAATCAGACCAGGAGGAAGAGGCAGACCGTCAGGTCCGTAATAAATTTCTGGTGCCGAAGAAGGGGTTACTTCGACAGCGACAGTTGTTTGATGAACAAGACTCTGTGGACCGGTTTCAGATGGAACTGGTTCAGTTATGCAAGTTCTTGTCTTCAGACTAGGATCAGTACAACTGTCCCTCTGTTGCTGTTGAACTTCTTCAATAGAGGCAGGGATTCCAGAAATATTGGGAGTGACCAGAATCTCAGATGTTGTTGGAACTTCCGTTCTAACTTTAAAAGGAGATTTTGACCTGGTCAAGCGAGTTCGCTTCGTCCGTACTACTCTCGGTTCCGGAGACAAAGGCGGTTGACTCGCAAGCCTCCCTGAACGACGGGGTTTTAATTGACTTTCCTCCACGGTTGCGGATTACTTGATCAACTAAAATAAAAAGGGGAATTATGTTTCCGTATTGAATGAATTTTATTAGACGCTTTTAGACACAACTTTGCTTTTTCATGTTTTAAGAGTCGAGAAAAAGCTAAAGATGACTCTAGTCGCCTTCGATGTATTAACGAGCCCGAAGTGACAAATGCTCGGTTGGACCTTTTCAGTTATAGAGTTTGAAAAGGGCCAAAAGAAACTGCTCTGGAGATCTAGGCAGAGGGTGTGCCAAACCTTTCGCGAAACCACAGAATACGTTTTACGGTACGGGTGGTCGATCTTCGTGAATGCTGTGTTCACTGCATCGCGATTAGTAGGGCGGTCGACACGGCTTCCTAAGGATAAAGGATAAAAGCCTATAGGGGTCTCCCAATATACGCGACGGTACGCGGGAGCACAAGTCCGTATTAGTGCTATCGTCCCTCAGGAGGAATCACCCACCTTCGTAGAGATCGACAGTCACTACGTTTAACGACGCCGGAACACGTCTCTACCTAGACCTCTATTGTGAGCGTTATGTTACAATGCGTTTTTAGATTCATTCAATATATTTTAAGTTGATCTTGTTTATCAGTTTGTCTTTCAGGATCACCACGAGATGTATTGGTACAAATTCCTAAATGCAGCTAAAATGATAAGCAAGCTTTCACAATCTTTTTAGCTTTGAAAATCCTAACTACTGAGGGGAGAGAAAAAACAATATCTTTCCACACAGAGCACCAAGCACAAACTAATGCACTTTCTCCTAGATCAGACACCCAAACTTATCAAAATGCAAATGCAAGATGCATGTATTTCTTTTCTTTTCCTTTTAATGTTGATGTAGACAAAAGGAAAACTGTTGTATGACTTTCGAATTCAATTTGAAGCGTAAACAAACCAGTTTTTCTAAAATGAAAAGACGCTTTACAGGTACTTGTTTCAACACTAAAAATATATGAATTCAAACCATAAAGTGAAAAACAAACAAACTCAAACAGCCATGAACAGTAATAAAACTAGCTCATAAGATCACAAAGACACTTTTACAGCTCAGGATCTAAGAGGCCACAGCTATACTGGTTCGCTTTTCACAATGGGAAACTGTAACTGAAATAAGAAATACTGAAAGAACATTCACAGTTTCATCACACAACTGAGGCGGAATAATGTCAAGGAGAAGTGGTTTACAGCAAGTACAATGACCAGCAAGCAATCAGCAAAAAACAAGTGAAAACAGGGCCAAGACACAAAGGGAAAGCTAAGCAAGACAATGGCTAACTGGACCAGCGCAGGTTCTAGTCTACCAATTTGACTCTCAGTGCAGTTCCCGAAGGGAGCACCTGCGCTGTAATGCAGACTGCCTGTGTACAGCCTGCACTGACTCACGAGAGTTTCGTCTACAAAGTTTTCCGGGTCATAAAAAGCTCAAAAATGCACTGTTTTTGCTGAAATAAAAAGCTATAGGTCAAGTACAGGCTAAGGGATGATCAAGAGGATGAAGATCTATCACAAAGAGTAAAGAGTCTTTTGTATATAAGCTCTTCAAATCTTGAATCTGCTCAGCAAATGAGCAAGAGTAGCAGTCCCTCTACTTCGCTTTTGATATAGTCAAAAGCTTTTCGATTTGGTACTCTTTTCTTCAAGAAATGAACAGCAAAATACTACAAACACCAACAAGATACTAGGCTCCCCAGTGGAGTCGCCAGTTTGTTGTGGGGAAAAGTATCCGATGCGGATGACCCTATCCCTACTCTAAAGGTGACAGTCTTTAGCAACAACTGAAAGTAAAGCTTTGATGTTTTCCTTTATGAAAGTACAGAGAGGGGGAAGAAATGATTAACTAACCTGGTGTCCTTCGCTTAGTTGATCTTGATCCTCTCTCTTTGTCTCTTGTTCCCAGCTCCTTGCTCTCTTTGCCGGTCCAGCTACACACAGATCCTGCACAAAACAAGAGAGGAAACTACAAGATACATGTACTCATAACTGATGCATGGATTAGGGTGAATCAAATATACATGTAAATACAATACATCAATGCAATACAAGTATATAGGAGAACATGCAAAACTTTATTGATAGAAGTAACAGGGTTCTGAGAAGGTTACAACCAATGATGGCTCCAATCCAGCAGCACCTCCCCAGCAGCAAGAACTCTCCTCTTCACCTCTAGTAAAACAATCACCCAATAGCTCTAACTGTAATCCAACAGCACCTCCTTGCTTTACACAAAATTCCAGCCTCCTTAGACCTCATAGAAGAGCTCTATATATAGGAGAGAAGAAGAGAGGATGAGTCAGCTTGAGACTGACATAAAGCTGCCTTGTGTCCTCTCCCTCTTCAGTTAATCTTCAGTTCTTGAGTCCACTTGGAGATCCTTGCTTACACATGGTGATCAAGTACCTCTTACTCATCACAGGGTGAATCGCATGAACCAAGTGTCAGTTTGGAAGCTTCCTGGGCAATTGACACCTTGCAGAATGACTGTGCCACTTGGCCAATCTCGCCCAACGCAGGTAGCCTTCATTGCTTTTGACTTTCAGCGCAGGTACAAGGAAGAGCAGTTGACATTCAGCGCAGTTGCTCAGTGGAGCAGCTGACATGATCCAAAATTAGCCTGTTTTGAAGTGTTTTCAGGTGGAGAACTGATTGGAAGTGTTGTTGTTTGATGACCTTGTTCTTTTAGGGGTAAGAACAACATGTTTAGGGACTGAGGATCCCTGTAATTATTGAAATTTCATGCTCCATGCTGCGAGGCACAAAAATGTCTATAACAGGGAGGCCCTCAAACTGAGGATGATTTGATTGAGACTTTGATTCAAAATCCACCTCCAAGTGCACCATCCTTAGAAGAATTGGTGGAAGATACCCAAGTTAGCACTTTAGTGGACCTCTGTGTGACTGATCCGACCTCTCCTAGAGTTAAGAATGTGGAATTCGGCCGTGAAAGAACCTTGAATATCAGCTCCTCCCTATCTCCCTCCCAGGAGAAGGAGCTGTGTAGCTTACTGAACAATCATCTGGATGCTTTCACTTCGAGCTATAAGGAAATGAAAGGAGTCTATCCTTTGGTCTGTACCCATCACATTTACATTAAAGAAGATTGTAAAGCAGTCAGGAAACCTCAGAGGAGAATGAATCCAACCCTTAAAGACATTGTCAAAGAATAATTGCAAAAATTGTTGGATGCAGGATTCATCTACCCCATCTCTGATAGTGAGTGGGTCTCACCTCTAGTGCTTGCGCCCAAGAAGAACGGGAAGTGGAGAATCTGTGTAGATTACCGAGAACTTAGAAAATCCACCAAGAAAGACCATTTCCCTTTGCCTTTCATAGATCAAGTGTTGGATGGACTGGCAGGGAAGAAGTTCTTCTCTTTCCTAGATGGGTTCAGCGGGTATAATTAGATCCAAATCAGCCCGGAGGACCAAGATAAAACCACCTTCACTTGTCCATGGGGTACCTTTGCCTTCCGAGTCCTTCCCTTTGGGCTATGCAATGCTCCTGCCACTTTCCGAAGAGCAGTATTGAGCATATTTTCTGAGTTGGTTCATGATTCGGTAGAAATCTATCTGGATGACTTCACTCCTTATGGGTCCAACTTCCAAGAAGCATTGACTAATCTGGGAAAAGTTCTAACTAAGTGCATTGAGATGAACCTATCCCTCAGTCCTGAAAAATGTGAATTCCTGGTGACTGAAGGGACCGTGCTAGGTCATACCATTTCTCGGCAAGGATTACAGGTGGATCCTAATAAGATTGCTATCATCCAAAAGGTCTGACCTCCTCAAAAGGTAAGAGATGTTCAGAGTTTCCTAGGCTTAGCATGATATTATCGAAGATTCATTAATGATTTCAGTAAGCTAGCCTCACCATTGTTTGGCCTCTTAGGGAAAGATGTTGAGTTCAAATGGACTGACGACTGTCAGGGGGCTTTGGAGGAGTTGAAAGATAAGCTGGTGTCTGCCCCAATCTTGAGAGGTCCAAACTGGATGCTACCTTTCCACATCCACACTGATGCCTCAAACAAAGCCATAGGGGCAGCCTTAGGACAAGTTGAGTAGAAACTACCATATGCCATATACTTCATCAGCAAAAACATGTCCAAGGCAGAAATGAACTATACTGTAACCGAGAAAGAGTTCCTGGCTGTAGTCTGTTCCCTAAACAAGTTCAGACACTACATCACTGGTTATCAAACATTTGGACACACTGATCATGCTGCAATTAGATATTTAATGAATAAGCCTGATGTCAATGCTCGTATCATTAGATGGTTACTTTTGTTGCAACAATTTGATTTGACTATTGTCGACAAGACAGGTAAGGAAAATGTTGTTGCTGACTTCTTTTCTAGATTGGATTTGCCTGCAGGTGAAGAAGGAACAATGGATGACCAGATGCCAGATGAAAATATGTTTGCTATCTCAGTATTCTCTCCATGGTTTACTGATATAGCAAATTAATTGGTCTCAACACAGTTCCCTCCGCATCTATCCTCAAAGGAGAAGAGTAGAATTGTAAGGAAGAGTGCCCCATTCACTTGGATCAGGGGCAACCTGTTTAAACTTGGCCCAGACCAAATCTTGAGGCATTGTGTTAGGGAGGAGGAAGTCTTTGACATCCTCCTAACCTATCATGACGGGCCTTGTGGAGGCCACTTTGCAGCAAAAAGGACTGCCTTCAAAATTCTACAGGCAGGCTACTATTGGCGTACTCTTCATCAAGATGTCAGAAGATACATCAACCAGTGTGACCGATGTCAAAGGATGGGGCAACCGACCCCAAGGGATGAAATGCCTCTCCAACCTCAAGTGACCTTCGAGCCATTTGAGAAGTGGGGCATGGAGTTTGTGGGGCCTATCAACCCTCCTTCAAAGAAAAGGTCTTACAACATTGTGTGCACCGACTATCTGACAAAGTGGGCAAAAACAAAGGCAATTAAAGCAGCAACAGAAGAAAAGGTGGCTGAGTTTTTAAGGGAAAATATCTTCTACAAGTTTGGCTACCCAATAGAGTTAGTCATCGATCAAGGAAGCCAGTTCACCTCCAACTTGATTGAAGACTTGCTCGCTCATCAGAAGATCAAGCATAGGACTTCCACCCCATATCATCCACAAGCAAATGGGCAGGTGGAAGTCACTAATAGAGCATTGGAAGGGATTTTGACTAAGGTGGTGAGCAGTAGCAGAAAGGATTGGGCAGATCGCCTGGTTGAGGCCACCTAGACCTACAACACCACTTGGAAGACACAACAGGTTTCACACCTTATGAGCTGGTCTACGGGAAGAAAGCTTTGTTGTCCATAGAGTTCGAGTACAATACATTGAGGGTGGCAGCTCAACTAGACTTAGATCTCAGCCATGCTCAATGTGAAAGATTACTGCAGCTGAATGGATTAGATGAACAGCGAATGCAGGCCCTCCTCCACTCAGAAGTAGTTCAACTCCAAAGGAAGATATGGCATGACTGACACCTTAATGAAAAGCAATTCCAGCCAGGATATTGGGCATTGTTGTATGACTCAAGATACAGGGATTTCAAAGGGAAGTCGAGGAAAAGATGGTTAGGACCATATACAGTGGAGAAATGCAATGACAATGGTTCAGTCCTTATCAGGACCATTGATGAAGAAGCCATCCCCATGCTTGTCAATGGGAATCAATTGAAAATCTACAGGAAACCCCTTTCGAGGCAGGAGTTCATTGAAACTGTGGAAAAATTAGTGCTATAGTAGAGCAGGGTTCTGCCTCTAAACTGCCCACACCTTGATCATAAAAAAAAAAAAAAGAAAAAAAAAGAAAAAGAAAAGAAAAAAATAAAAAGAAAAAAAAGGAATAAAAAAAGATCCCTGGGTGAAAACCTCTCTGAGGCGCCCAGGGTAGACAGTGAGAGTGAAAACCTCATGGAGGCGCCCCAAATGTCTCCCAAAAAATAAAGAAATGGAACAAAAAAGATCCTTGGGTTAAAACCTCTCTAAGGCGCCCAAGGCAGATAGTGGGGGTGAAAACCTTATGGAGGCGCCCCTGTTGTCTCTCAAAGAAAAAAAAAAGAAAAAAAGGGAAAAAAGAGAAAAAGATAAAGAAACAGGTCTAATTTCTGGAATTATTGCAGGTTGCAGGGAATACAGTGCAGATAAAGAAGGTCACGCAAAACGAGGATAGGGGTCCGTACCAAACTACAGGACATCCTTACAGACACTCCCTCCATAGCCACTCAATTTTCGCAAGGTTTGATCACAATCGGGTCAAGATTCAACCTCCTACAGGAAGTCCTGAGCTTGCTACAAGAAGTTTTGTGGCTTTCTACAGGAAGTTCTGCATTTCTACAGGGAACATCCTGTAGAGCCTTCGGGCAGGCCAAATTTGGTTTTGGAAGGGGATTTGAAGCTTGAAGTCTATTGATAAGGCTTGCAGCCACCCCTCTCTTCCACCCATCACCTGTTTCATCTCTTTCCACCGCCATTGCAACAATCTGGTTATGTATTCCTGCACAGTCATACAAAGAGTCCTGTTTTCCTTAGAATGAATCTTTTTTTAACAAGTGACAAATCAAACACACAAAGGCTTGCACACTCTACTTGTCAAAGCTCCATCAGGACTGTTCATTCGCGAATACAACCTTGCTCATTTCAGCATGCATCCCAGGAGGAGAAGCAGCTATAGGATGTCCTACAGGAATCCTGTAGCAGCTGATCCATCTGGAGCACATGCTATGGAGTCGATAGCAGCTAAAATGGACACAGGGGACATGTAGCAAACTTTGCTTGGACGTGAACACCTCCTCGATAGCTGAAATCAGATGGAGCCTGTGCATGCAGTGTTTACAACCAGAGGATCGGGTCCTGAGTGCATACAGCATCAGCCAATGAAAGAAGGAGTTCCAGCACCTGTGCATGAAGCAATAGTGAGAAAAGCCATCGTTCCACATCCCGAAGCTTGCAGAACACGTCCATGGGCACACAGGTAAGTGTCTAACCTTATTCATTAAATTGCATAGACTATACTCTGAAAACTGCATGTCTGTCAAATGGTGTGGATTGAACGAATTTGGTGGCCAGTCAACTGGCCACCCACAGTCAATCGAATGGCCTCGTGGGATTCGAACGAGCTCGGTTACGTTCAAATTCGCTGAAGAGACATGCAACCGACACGTGGGAAGTGTCCAGTCGGGAGGAATCAATGGGATTGGCAGTGATGGCGGCGGTTAATGGCAGAGGAAGGGTAGTGGCGGTCAGAGACATGTAGAGGAATGATGGCCGTGACATTTGCTAATGGATTCACCTGGCCACCTCACCCCCCTCGCCATTAATTGTATCGTAATTCAAAAATGCTCAGCTGAAGAAATCAAGTTAACCATTGTCATTTACACTTGCAACCGTTCGCAGCAAATTACGCGTTCTCCTCCTCTGCAGTTTGTTAGCCTGAGCTTCTCAGCCCGTTTCAAAATCCTCCTGTGTCCTAGGCTTGTTCAGAGGCACTGTGACATCCTCAAGAAGCCGGCAAAGCGTTCTATAGGAAGGAGTTCTACAAGAAACCCGGCATAGCCTCCCGGAGCAGAGAAACCTGGACTTTCTGCGTCGAAATTGGAGTTTCGAAGAGAGGTAGGCTCGAAAACACCATTCCCATGCATGATATTTCGAAAGGTGGTGAATTAAACTATCTGGAGTAGGAGAATTAGAAGCAAGTCTGCCTGTGGGTCAAGAATAGTAGTTTGCCTATGTGATACATGGAATTTTTCAGTTGGTTCTGCGTCAAAGTATCCTCCACGGTTCCTGTTAAAAAAATTCCTCCTATATAAATGATAAACCACTGTGAGGGCTAACCTGTGCATGAAGAATGTGACTTTTATGTGGTTGTATGCATGCTGGGGGATGAAAATTAAGCTCTGCACTCTGTCTGTGGGAGCCTAATTCCCTTTTGACAGTCGAGTTTTGGGCAGCAACAACATTATAACTAGGGAATTGGTGCAAAGTGAAATATAAACACCTGAGGGATACTATATTCAAAGTTCAGGGGAGGAAACCATAAATAGAATTCCCCTTTTTGATCAGAGCACAAGCCAAAATAGAGCACTCTCACCATGCTAGGAGGGTTTATCGGAAAGGAACCCTCGGATTCCAGGAAATTGCGAGAAACTCCTGAGGTGGTGGACCTATTCACCCGTGCCAATTGGATGACCTTCTGTGACACAATTCAAGGTCATGACGATGAGGTTACAGAAGAATTCTTAATGTCCCTGTAGCCTAAATCAAAGACACTGGCCACTATGAATTTCAGAGGGTTGACCCTAAAGCTTACCCCACAACTCATTAGTTGGGTTACTGATCTTCCATTAGGGATACCCTGGAGCAAAGAGGAGAGGGCATTGGGCCAAAAAGCCAAGAAGGAATTCTTCCTACCAGAGGAACAGTTTTCAGAAGATAAGAATGGGGTCCGGAGAGCCAGCCTACACCCTTTTTGGAGAGAGGTCAGCCTTCAGATCATGAAATACTTTACCTGTGATGGGCGGTTTAGTATTGTTTATAGTTATCACTTCTGGTTACTAAGTGAACTCAGACATAGGATGGATTTACCCCCAGAACAAAAGTTAAGCATCCCCTATTTCCTCCTACAATCATTAATTGAGTGTGGCACAAAATTGAAGGAAGGGACACTGGATCAACTAGCCCATCATGGGATTATCAAGCTTCTAGTGGAAGATGCCCTCCATACCTACATTGTCCCTCTCTCCTGGGAGATTTTCCGCAATATGTCCAAGGATGATGATATTCGGATTTTGGCCAAGGAACTCACTTCATCCAGCATTGAGGAAAGTGAGCACATTGAGGCAGAAGAGAAAGCCAAGGGTAAGGAAACCTAGGACAAACCGCCATAGAAAGAACAAGAAGAGAGACGAGGGAAACGCCAAGCTACTGAGCCAAAAACTGTGGGTGGAAGAGAGGCACAAACACCAAGGGAGAAACGATTGCAAATCAGGGCACAGAGGACTGAAAAGGTCCAAGAAAGGGAGGACACGACCAAGGAAACCACAGAAAAATTAAAAGGGAAGGCACCCCCAGCCAAGCAGACCAAAACAATGAAGACAATTTCTACAGGAAGCCAGAAAACCGTTTCTACAGGAAGCCAAAAAACAATCAGCACAGGACTTTCTATAGGAAGTCTGGGAACAGGGAAATAGAAGGAAAAATCTCCTGAGATTCTAGCCATAGAGGCAGCAGCTATGCTGGCCACCCTAAGCACATCTCCAAAGCAGAAAGGGAAGCGAAAAAGGGAGCCTTCCATGTATTTTAAGCAAGAAGGAACATGAGGATGAAGACTGGCAGACCCCAGCCACCATCAAAAGAACCAATCATGATTGTAGACACCCCAGCTACACAAAAGGAGAGGTCTCCCTCCAAGGCATCCATCACTTATGAACGGGGAAGCCCAAAGACATCCACCTGGAGAAAAAGAATGAAAATGTTGGACACAAAGGCCTCTCTACAGGATGCTGATATTGTGCTACAGGAAACACTGGCTAGGCTGAAGGAGACTAAAGAAATGGAAGGAGAGGCAGCAAAATCACCACAGGAGGAAGAAAAGGTGGAGAACATTGTGGAACCTAGCCCCCAGCCCAGCTTGGGCTCCTACTATAATGTCTTAGAGGCCGGAAAGATCATTCCCCAAAAATTCACAGTGCCACTTTTCCTTGCATTAGAAGAAGAGAAAGTGAGGACCCACACTTGGATGAAGATCGTTAAGTCCAAGGGTGTGGTAGATATAGGTCATCTAGAGGAACAACTCAAAGAGGAAAGAAGGGAATTGGCTATGGTACGACATGTGGAGAGCAGCCAGCTGGTCAAGCTACAGGAAGAAAATGAGCTACTTAAACAGTAGCTACAGTTACAAGGACAGAAGAAGGAAGACAGGCCTCACATCTTGAGAGAACAATAGCAACAGGAGGAGCCCACAACAGCCAAAGAAATCCCTGATGAATAGCAGAAGAGAGATGGGTTGTAGGCTCAAATTGAGACACTGAATAGACAGCTACAGGAGAAGGAATTGCAAGCAGGCCAAGAGATACAGTCTCTGAAACAACAGGTACAAGAAAAGGAGGCCCAACTGACCTGCATGGCCAGCTGGGTGATAGAAGCTCTGCAGTGTAGGCAACCTACCAAATCATACACCCTATATCTTAAGGATCAGTGGTTACAGTTTCAGATCAACACCTTGGCCCAAAGGGGCATCACCCCATTCCAAAATTATCATCAACTTGTAGCTCTATGTGGCAGTAGCTCATCAGAGGACAGGGCCAAATTATCAAAGTTTTACTTGCACAACTTAGCCCTTCCAGACATGAATGCATGGGACCCCAACACTGTGATAGGAGATGTCCAACTTATGGCCATGGCCTCTTGGATGAATCATGAGGAGAAGAGAGCAGTAGAGGTCTGCAGTATCATAGGCAGAGAACTCAGTGAGTCACTAATGATCAGAGCAGAGCCAGATGACCCCTCAGCAATGATAAGCGCCCACCAGCACTTGGCCAACATCCCTCGGGATTTACCAGAATACATTGAGCAACAGGCTCAAGCTATTGCCCACTTTGAGGACATGGAGAGACTATTGGGAGAAAACTACTTGCATGCCTGCACAAGGTGATGGAACACACTGCCTCACAGCTTGAAGATAAGGGAATACCACTCTCCCACCAGGATGAGGGAGGCCTTGGCAAGGGTACCTCTCTACAAACAGTTGATGCAAAATCTACAGGCCAATTGGAATGGCCGGAAATTCAGTCCTCCTTTACTTTTGGGATTGCTAGAAGGAGTTAAGGGAGAGGAGGAAGACAGACAATGGGAGGAAGTGGAAAGGAAAGCAGGATTCCATGACTGGGAAGAAGATATCACTACAGAGGCCTGGGACATGAGGGAGGCAGTCAAAGCTATAAAGGATGATGAGCTGGACTAGTTGCTCAGAGGATGAGCAACCCATTTAGCACGGGGGTGATGATGAGCCTCGAATTGGGTAACTTATTGGGCTCATTTTTCCTAATTGTCTTTGATCAATCCACCATTTTTCATAGATTATGCTTGTTTTTTGAGTATGTTTATGTTATTTGAACGAATAAGGGTGGTCACTCTACCAAGGAGGCTAATACGTGGTTATTTCAGGTTTTTGGACAAATTTTGGAGCAAAACCAAGCAATTATGGGCCAGGTGACAACCAAGATTGAGGTGAGGATTCGTAGGGAGGTTGTCTCTTGCATTAAATGGCCCTTCTTCGAAATCTCCACCTTCAACTTCGAGCTCAATAGGTCAGCAAAACGAATCCTAAAGGCAGCCGAGCAGCTTTGGGAAGAGTGACTATTTACTAGCAGTTGGAACAGCCGAGTCCCTTGAATTAAGGAGGGCTGCTAGGTCCCTCGTAGTGTATAAATAGGAAGGCCTCAGCCTTCGTAGTTTACTTTTGGAACTGTTGGGTATTTGTACTATAGTGTTGTCATTTTCTCAGCTCGTTTTCTTGTAGCTACTGTTGTATAACTTTCTTGTGATGATTATTTTTGAGTAATGAAAAGCAGCTTTACTTGGCATCAGATCTATGTTCTTTATAGGAGTCTGCAGCTCTTGGGTTTGGGCCCAACCCAAGTGCCAAGGCCTTCTTTATGTATTGTTATTTGTTCTTTATGTCTTTGCAAAATCATTTCTGTTAAGTAGATTAAAATCTTGCTGATTAACTAAGTCATTGTTGATGATTAGAAAGACTTTTGATGTTCAGATTGATTTGATAGGTTATTAACAGGGAAAAGCTCCAGAAAAAGGCCATCAAGCACCTCTGATTTCACCTCTCCCTTAGTGGGATCAGGAACTGGGATCAAGGTGACCTTGTTGCCAACAAAAACACTGACTTTGCTTTGCCATGCAATCATTAGTGTTTGATTTTTATTTGCAAAAGTTGGTTACATGTTCAGATTCTTGATTGATTCATTGCATAGTTAGTATACATGGTTTCATTGCGATTAAAACTTCTGTTCATACTCTTTACTGTTAGCTAGATCAGATTAGGTCAACGTAACTAGGTTTCTAATTTTACAAGTCTTCATTGGTTCAGCTGGAAAAACAACTTGCAGAGCACCTGTACCACTTCTCTATCTGCCCATACTCCATCAATCCCATCTGCCCCATCCCTAACTCAAATTCTTGCCTCACGTTTGCCACACTTGCTGACACAACCCTAATTTTTGTGCAACATTGCTTCATTCCTCCCTGAAAAAATCCAGCCATCTTCATCTTTCCTCAGCTCCATCCACCAGGTCTTGGACCTCCTCACACCCTTGTCCTACCACGATACTCACTCCTTCACCTTTCTCTCTCCACCCATCCTCCAAAATCCCATTTCTGAACAACCTGTAGAAAATTATAGACATCCTGTAGAAATTCTAGAACATCTCGTAGAACCCCTGCAGACTTCCTGTAGAGACTCACGAATGAGGTTTCTTGGTAGCCAAACTCTGTGAAACTCTTTGGAAGGGTGTGAGGGACCCCTTAGGCCCTCTATGAACCTTCCCAACCTCCTCCAAACATTTCCTCTCGCCAATCCACCTCTGCACAGTCAAAAAAAGTTAAATCGCATGCATGATAATTCTAGCAACTTACTCAAAAATACAAAAATATGTTTTTTCAGATGTTACTATAGAAGTAGCTTAGACACATGTATTTTACCTTCCTAAAAGTCAATGGCATCTCTTTCAGTAGCTTGCATATTCTTTCTTGCATCAGTAGGACTAGCTAGTAGAATTAGGGTTTGCTAGGGTTTACGTTTTCTTTCAGCTTTCTAGTTTCCTTCTGCAAGTAGATCAGCCTTCTTTGAGTTAGCTTTCATCCATCAGTTAAAAAGCTTCTTCTCAGAGCTCATAGAAGTTGGCTTAAGCTCCTAGTGGACTTGTGCCAGCTGACCAAGTGACAGCTGCAGAAAGTGCTAGTACTTGTCCATACAGTATCGTCGCTTCCAAGTTTGTTACGAACTACCAGGTTCATAAAAGTAAAGAAGGGAGTCCCAGGAGTTGCAGCATTATTTCCGCAATACTGGAGCCCACCACTGATGACACAAGGTACAGGAATGGCGGTCATGAAAAAAATGAAGGTTGAAGGTATTGCAGTGGATGAGGCATTAACTGGGTTGTGGTTTCTCAACTGAATGACTTCTCTTGAACATGTCGGTGACACTGAGATGGATTGGTAGCATTAACCCCAAAAGATGGATGGTGTGGAAGACCAATGGTGAGATGACCGGTGAATGGAATAACCCAACCCGACTCAATCATGGTGATGGAGTGAAAGTGTCATGTTCAAGAGCGACCTGCTACCATAAATTTCTTCAAGTTTTTTCCCTTTTTCCCCAGTCATTGCTAACCAGTACCTCTTTATTTTTGTCAAGCTTGAGGAGGATAACATATGCTTGTTCTATAATTTTCCCTTTGGGAAAACTCGTCGCTATGTTTTAACGAGTCTAGTGATAGTGGAACTGGGTCTTGTCTAGAATGGACAAGTTTATCGCTATTGTTTTAACGAGTTTAATGACAAGGATAACTCGGTCCTTTTCATGTCTAGAGAGTTTGAAAAGGGATGAAAAGGAAACTCCATAAGTTATTTTTCGTAAAATAATCCCTTAGGTCCGAAAAAGGATAAAATAATATAGAAGGGATGACTTTTCTGATCACTTTAACGAGCCAAAAAAGACAAGCGCTTGCTCTTTTTGGTAGGATAATCCCTCGGGTCTGAAAAGTATAAAATCATACAGGAGGGATGACATTTGCAAACACTTTAACGAGCTGGAAATGCCAATTGCTCGACAATCTTTTCATATTTAACAAGTTTGAAAAGGGTTTAAAGGAGACTCGATTTTGAGGAACGAGTGCTGTCTAGGATAGCAACTGGTTTCGAGTAATCTTGGAACTTCTCAAAAAGGGTACACAACCAAGTGGAAGCATATGATTAGCCAAAAGAAGGGAGGTGATGAGAGGTACACAACCAAGGCTCAAAAGGATGATAAAATGACAATCACAAAGGTTAATTACTTGAAGGTCGGTTCATTTTTTGACAAGCTTGAACCATGCGGGAACTATGCTTGGTTTTGGTTTCATGTTTTTACAAGCTTGAAATGAACAAACCATGCTTGGAGTCAATTTCATTTTTACACAAGATCGAAATGAAAAAATTATGCTTGGAGTCAGTTTCATTTTTACACAAGCTCGAAATGACAAAATTATGCTTGGAGTCAGTTTCATTTTTACACAAGCTTGAAACGAAAAATCTATGCTTGGAGTCAGTTCTTTTTATTTTTTATATAAGCTTGAAAATGAAAAAACTAAAAATTGAAAAAATGACAAAAGTACAAATTGAAAATGATAATTGAAAAAGTTTTGCATTCTCCCAAAATGATGAAAAGGAGAGTCTCTTATAACCATATGGAAATTACTGTGGTTAGGTAGGATGGTTTCATCCAGAAGACAAAACACTTCGTTGGCTTTGTCCAGAATAGACAAAGGTGAATGGTGTGATAGACCGGTATGACAAACTAATCACATAACCCACAGGGAAACTTATCCTTACAGCTACGTGTGTCCAAAATAGATAAGGGTGCATGCCCCCTAAGCTTCGTTACATTCACCAGACTACTCATGGCAATCAGGTGGATGGAATGAAGGTTCGAGAGATACTGCTAATGTAAAAGGATGATTTAGGGATGATGATTGACTCAGAGCTATGCTTGGACTGAGAAATGAAATCTGGTCAATGGTGACAACCTTGCCTTCATGTGGGAAACACATCAATCAGAAGAGTGTTGAAACAATAGCTTCCATGTTATAAACATAGTCATGTCCAAGGAGTAAGTTGTAATCTAACGGTCTTGGGACTACCACCACATTCAAATGAATGGTTTTCCCTCCCAAAGTGATTGGTAACTTAGGAAGGATCCCTAACAGTCGACTGGTTCCTTTTTTAAAGCCTAACATGTTTTGTGTAACAGGAATAAGCGATGGTGAAGCAAGTGCTTTCCAAGCAGTTGAGGAAAGGATACTCATTGATGCACCTTCATCTATGATAATGCCAGACACGATCATTTTACAAACTTGTACTATGATCTAGAAAGGTACATAAGAAGGAAGGCGGGATCTTGCTAGTTGATTCCAGTCAAAGGAAGTGACTAGACTACTTAGAGGGGGTACTAAATTAAAGTGTGAATTAACCCCTTGAGTTACAAGAACTAGGGGTTTTCCTCTTGTTGTGAAGGAACAGGTGGATTTCCCCTAAGTTCATTAGGATCTGAAGTAACATGAAGAATTTGAATGGTATCATTCTCACTTTCTTCGGGAAGGGTACGATTATCTGAAGGTGGAATTGGGTCAACTGTTACCTTGACCTGCTGACTTTGGTCGGGTATATACTCATAAGATTCACTTCCAGAGAGAGTGGTTTGGACCGACGATTGATTTAATTCAGTCGGTTTTTCAACCAGTAAAGGACTTGGGGAGAGTTCCCTGTAGCCAGATGGAAGTCACTACAGTGAAGCAGGACGGTCATCCAACACTCTTTTGGCTTCATCCAAAAAAGGACAAAGGTGAAGGGCATGTTTCCCTTCACATAACCTACATGGAAATCTAACCTTTCTCGTCTGTCCATGAACTTTACTATCACCAGTTGAAGTTGTGTTATCAACATGATCTCCAGAAGTTGATGGCACAGGATGGTGTGAACAGGGAGTCCATTCTCTCAAGATCCAAGGAAAGCAAGGACAGTCTCGAGAAAAATGGCCACTCATGAAAATTATGCATGGATATTTGGCTTTGGAAAGTCTAGTGTGCGGATTTTCACCAGATGATGCTTTCAAAGCAATGGTTGCTTGGTTTCCCCCTTGCTAAATTGGCTTCTTCTTCTTCTCCTTCCCTTTCTTCTTCTTCTCAATCACCTAGTTACTAGCATCACTACATTCACCGAGTGAAGAGAAGGGAGGGTAGGAAGAAAGAAACGAAGAAGAATGCGAACGGTCAACTTCAGTATCAACTGGAGGTTGATTAGATTGTAGAGGAATCATGACATTTTGAACCATAGAGGTTGAAAATAGCCATACTGGTAGGCCAATGGTAATTCCTAGGAGGGATAATGTGGCCATATAGGGAGCACCAATATTTCCACAAGAGGAAAAAGGACTAGCATTCCCCTCAAAAGGGATTCCTTGATTGGTTGATTTCGGATTTGTAGCCATGTATCTCAACCTAAGATCAACTAAGGAACAAGGATGTTATTCCAAATTCAACTAATTTTAATGACACTTTGACACAACTTTGCTTTTTTAGTTTTTAAGAGTCGAGAAAAAGCTAACGATGACTCTAGTCCCATTTGATTTTTAATGAGCCTGAAGTGACAAATGCTCAGATAAACCTTTTATTTTAAAGAGTTGAAAAGGAATGAAAGTGGCTACTTTGGAAAATCTAGGCAAAGGGATTACCAAACCAATCGCAAAATTCCAATATACACCTTGGTGATAAATTAAAGAGAAATTACCAAGGACTTATGTATGACAGTCAATCTTCCTGAATGTTGTGGTTAGTGCATTGCGATCAATAAGGCGGCAGACTCAGCTTCATATTGATAAAGGATATAAGCCTATTGTGGTCTCCCAATATATACCTGACGCTACAGGGGGCACAAGTCCGTGCTAGCACTTGTCGTATCAAGGAGGAGGAATCATCCAACCTTTAATGAAAATGATAGCCACTAGTTTTAATGACACCGGAACACGTCACTAACCTAGACCTCTATATGTGTTGAGTTAAGTTCCAAAGCGTTGTTAGGTTCATTGAAATTTATTTTAGAGTTGATCTTGTTTAGAGTTTTCCTTTTCACCATGTGATGATGATTTTGAAATTGCTAAAGTGCAATCTACAATGATAAACAATCTTTGTTTATTTTGAGCAATGAAAATCCTAGCTACTAGGGAAAGAAGAATACAATTCTTTCAAACAAAGAGTAAAGAGCACACACTAGTGCATTTTCATAAATCCTTTTCGTACAAAAACTAAATGCAAATGCAAATGCATGTATTTGTTTTTCGTTCTCCTTAATGTAAAAATGCCAAAAAGGAAAACTAAATGCAGTAAAGTTCTGATATATTTCTTTCAAAATGACATTTTCGACAATTTCTTCTTCAAAAGAGAAAGGAAGACCAAACGACACTTTTTAATTTTGAATAAAAATGCTTTTGACACTTCGAATATCAACAAATCAAACCAAATACATGAAGAAAAGTTCAATCGTCTATCAAGGGAAGGAAGAATCCACGACACTTCTCTTTTTGACACAAAATGACAATTACGACACTTTTTGTACTAAAGCGATAGATCGATTTAAGCAACTTTTCGACAAAGGATTGTAAATGATGAAAAAACACATAAAAAACATTTACTAATCCTAATCTAATGGAGGATGATCTACGTGATGCAAGTAGGCTTTAGTAAGGAAGTACTCTTCATAAGCAGCAAAACAACTAAACAGGACTGAAAACAAGGTCAAAAACCCCCAATTTCTAGAATGGAAATAGGTTCAGTCAGTCATCACACCTGGGCTTTACAAAAACAAGGATGAATCACACCTACTACACTTGGGAGGTGCGATGCATACTGGTTTACAGTGAAAGACAGTGCGATGGACCAGGGAGTGCAACTGAAATGGGTTTTGGCTCAGATGAGCAGCTATTCTCAATGGGTTAAGCTGAGCTTTGATGAACAGTAAAGAGCAAAGTATAAAGAAATGATCTTAAGAGGTTACTAGGCTACCAAAAGGGCATCTAGAATGCTTGTAAGTCAACTGTTTAATTCATAAACTAAACCATAGATTGACTAAAGCGACATTCATCTACTATGCAATAGTAGAGAAAGAGCAGTTCGAAGGCTACCTGGCTCACTTTAGGCTTTGTCTATAGTTTATAAAACAAAAAATAACAACAAAAAAAAATCTGTTCTTCCCTAGCGGAGTCGCCAAATTGTTTTGGGGAAAACCAGTGTCTTGTCGAATGACTAGCCCTCTAGGTTTGGCAACTACGCTAGAAACAACAACTTAAAGCAATTCAAGGATTTCTTCTATGTGCAACGGATAAGAGAAAGATAAAGGGACCAACCTGGAACTTCTGGTTAATCCCTTGCTTGATCTCTCTCCCCCTTGATAGAGCCCGCAACTCCTCTCCATACTTAACCCGCTTGGAGAGTACCTGCACAAGTACAGCAATAGAGAACCGTCAAAGCATCATGATCTATTACAACATAAACATTACAGAATCAAATATATAATGAACATACAATAACATCCACAAATGATAACATTCACAATTGCACAATCATATGGAATAAAACTTGATGAACTTTATTAAATAGAAGGGAGAATTACAACCCAGTTGTCTGATCCAGCATCATCCTCCCAACTTCAATCCCTCTTCACCCCATGAAATAGCAAGATCACACCAACAATATAATGCTCTTTCTGCAATTACAAACTATCAGCACTTCCTCGCAATTCACAATATTCCAGCCTTTGGATTTCTTAGATGAGTGTTATTGGGAAAGCTAGTGTCAATTTAGAGTTGCTAATCCCACTAAGAGGGGTAGCTATCTTGGAAACAAACAAAATAAAGTTACTTTTGTTTTCCTTTATGAGAGATAGATGAGAGAGAAGCAGAGAGTACCAACTTCAGTCTTCGCTTGGCTCCTTTCTTGTTTCCTCCCTCTTTTGATAGAGCTTTGCCACTCCTTCCTTACTTTTCCCACTTCAAAGAACACCTGTAGAGTCAAAGCGGCATAATACCATCAAAGCATAGAGATCTATAACCATAAACAATATAGGATCAGATGTATATTAACCATACAAATGCATATATCAATACAAGATTCAGAGATATACAAGAATATGGAGGAAAACTCAAATATCTTTATTGATAGAAGTAGTAGAAGATAGGATTACAACCCATTGGTCTGACCCAGAGCTATCCTCCCAGCATGAAAGCCCTCTTCACCTCATGAAAAGCTTAGATCACCCAACAATATAGTGTTGCACAGAGAAACCAACAACACTTCCTTACAAAATACAAAATTCCAGCATCTGGATCTCTAGGATGAGGGATCCATATATAGATGTTTGCAGGTGGGTGAGTTAGCTTCTAGGATTTTGATTAGTGTCATCTCTCTGATACTTCTTGATTCCACTTGGAGATTTCATGATCTCTTACTCATCCCTAGTCGAATTCAAAGAGGCAAGTGTCAAATGGGAAGTTTCTAGAAGATTCCATGGGTTTCCACCCAGCCAACTGCCTCTGCCATTTGTCTGCTCTCGCTCATCGCACACTACAAAAGGGCTTTCCAGTATACATCACACTTTTTGCATGTGGCAGGTGAGATGGATCTCACCCTTAACATCAAGCAGTCTGTATGGTCTTGTTTTGACTAGTTCTGAGTAGTTTTTCAGGGAGAACTTCTGGGAGATGATGTAATCAGCTGACCTTGCTTCTTTATGGTATGAAACAACACTTTTAGGGACTTAGAAACACTTGGCTTATGGACATATGTGATTGGGGTTGCAGTGCCCAAATATGTCTATAACAGTTACCCCCTAAAGCATGAGGTCGTAAATCTTCTGATGTCAAGTGAAATGCTTTATCATGAGGATCTGAGGTTTTTCGAACTGGAAGGTGACCTGTAATAAGATACAATACAATACATTATATTCATAATATTTTCATGATCTGGCTGAGGTGGGCATTCCCATGCTCAGGTTTATAAATTCATTTTCATGTACATAGGACAGATAATCGTCTGTGTGGTAGACTTATGATTCTGGTAGAGCCATCATCCCTTAGCTTGGATGATTATCTATGCAGCTATGATGTACATTTAATGTCTTTATTTTCCTGAATATATCGTAGCCCAGATGGATGAAACTAGATCTGGGGTCTTCAAAACTCGTTCAATCTTCACTCGAAGTACAAGTTGATCCATGTGAAAAGATATTCTAATGTCGAACACGAAAAGACATCGCTTGATTACCAGCCAATGATGTAAGCTATTAACAAGTGAGAGAGGAATCACCAATAATGATGATGACCCTCAAGGTACTACAGTACAATTCATGTGGTGTGAATACATGAGTCAATGTCAAACACCATGCAAACTCTTTCGATTGAAGACCATTGACGTAAACCTGTCGCTGGAAGTGAGAAACTTTCCATTGAGGCATGCAAGATTCAAAGTACTGAAAGGGTTGTTCTTGAGTCGACATCTTAGATAATGAGCTGATGTCGACAAGAAGTGACTCGTTGTAGGAGGGCCTTAATGAATCCCACATCTATGACACAAAATGGAGCAAATTATTTTGTGGAGGTGAAAACGATCTGATGATACAAGGTTTAGGGTGGCATTCATGAAAGAATAAAGTGTGAAGGTATTGCAGCGGATGAGACATAAGCTGGGTTGGTGAATTCTCTGAGCGACTTCTCTTGAACATATCGGTGACACTAAAATGGATTAGTAGTGTTAACCCAAAAAATGGATGGTATGGAGGACAAATGGTGATATGACTAGTGAATGGAATAACCCAACTCGACTCAATCATGGTGATGGAGTGAAAGTGTCATGTTCAAGAGCGACTTGCTACCAGTAAAGTTTCTTAAAGTTTTCTTCCTAATTTTTTCCAAGTCATTGCTGACCAGTACCTCTTTATTTTTGTCAAGCTTGAGGAGGATAGCATATGCTTGTTCTATAATTTTCCCTTCAGGAAAACCCGTCGCTATGTTTTAACGAGCCTAGAAACAGTGAAACTCGCTCTTGTCTACATGGAAAAGTTTGTCGCTATTATTTTAATGAGTTTAAGGACAACGACAACTCAGTTCTTTTCAATTTTAGAGAGTCTAAAAAGACACGGAAAGGAAACTCCAATATTCCCTTTTCGTTATGTAATCCATTGAGTCCAAAAAAGTGTAAAATAATATGAAAGGGATGACTTTTCGATAGTTTTAATGAGCCGAACAAGACAAGTGCTCGATATTTTTGTGTAATGATCGCTCAGGTCCAAAAAGATTAAAATCTAGAGGAGAGATGGCACTTCCAATCACTTTAACGAGCTGGGGAGGCCAATTTCTCCGCAATCTTTTCATATTTTACGAGTCAGATGAAAAGAGCTTAAAGGGGACTCATTTTTTCAGGAACGAGTGATTTTTTCGGATAGCAGCTGGTTCTAGATAAGGTTTGGAACTTTTCAATCATGATAGTGTAAAGAAGGTGGCTAATAGGATCACTCGTCGTAGCTATTCCTCAAAAGCAGTAAACAATCAAATGGAGGCATATGATCGGCTAAAAAAGAGTGGAGGTGATGATAAGAACACGACCAAGGTTTAAAGGTTGATAATTATGCGATCACAATGGTTATTCACTGAAGGTGGGTTCATTTTTTAATGAGCTTAAACTCTGGTGGAACATATGCTCATTGCTAGGTTTATTTTTTAATGAGCTTGAACTTCACGTAAAACTACTCGTGATAATTGTCAGAGATGTTCGATTCACTGTTAACACTATGTTCTCTTGACGGTCGTACTACCTATTCAATTGCTCCATCAAACTGATTAGAAATGAGAATACATTCTTGAAAAATGAGTTAAAAAACTAATACTTTACTCGAATTACATGAAAAGTAACTTAAAAGTGGTTTTTACCCCTCATTTTACCATTTCATTTGAATTTGGGATTGTTGGAGCTTTGGAGGTGCTTTTCCCCCTCGATTTTCATCAGTTGATTCCAGGAGATTCTGTGGACGATTTCTGGCGCCGTCTGGACTAGGTAGGAGCTAAACCTGAGCTCTTCAATTGCATTCTTTCCTTTTTGAATTTTGAGCATGTTTTCCTACTTTTCTGAGCCTCTCGGTTTTGAACAATTCGTTCTGTCCCCATCACACCTAGTATACATCAAAAGGTGCGATGCATACTAGGCTAGTCATTGGCCAGTTAGTATGCATCCCACCTAGTACATAGCTAGGGTGCGATGGGTGCAAGGAGGAAAGTTTTTGCACTGATTTTTCATGGAAATTTTGCCTGTTTTTTTCCAAATCAAGATCCTAATTCTTCTCTTGTTTTTTTTTCAAAGATTCATCAGAGCAAAATGGTCATTACATGGCATGAACACGAGCATGAAGAAGAGGACATGGTTTCCTTACATGATCTGGGTACGGTAGCTGCATTGCGGAACTGTGGCTTGCTCAAGTTTTTCCACATATCTAGCATGAGGCAACAAATCAACTTGTTGCAATATTTCCTTGATGCATGGGATCCTACCAACCAAGTGTTCTAGATTAGAGGCAAATCCATCCCTTTGACTGTTGAGGAATTCTACTTTTTCACCAGTTTATCGAGGTGTGGCACCCCTCTCTCACTATCAGGTTCCGCCTGTGGGGGCGAATCCGTGAGGGATTATATTTGTCAATACTATAGAGATGGATCTCAGCTGAGCAGGGATGGTAAGATCAGTATCCAAGATGTCACTAACCGGTCCTTGAGGACTATCTTATTCACCTTTGCTAGATTGGCTGGTAGGGCGGCCCTTCACTTGGCCAATAGGTCCTATATGCAGTACGCCTTGGAATGCCTTGAATGGAAGGTATTCAACTAGTGTGATGCAGTACTTCCAGTGATAAATGAATAGCTTACCAAGGTGAAAAATGGAAGATCCAAGAACCTTGGTTATGGTTCTATTCTGACCGCTTTCACCTTGGAGAAGATCCCACCGATGCAACCGCAGTACATTTCACTCGGCCTACCACCACCGACTAAGCCATGGATGTAGAGATGGTTTGACCTTATGGACAGACATGTTAGTCAATCATAGGTTTCATTCTCTGATGCCTTCTTTGAGTGGTTCAACCATCAGCAGATGGTTTATGCCAAGTATCGATATGCCGGGATGGATTTCCAGGGTGACCGATATTTGGTGTTGCTAGCTGGCGAGCAATGGGGTGTCATAGGTAAAAATATCTGACCATATCTCTGTTTATTTCTTTTATAATGTTCTTGTGCTTTTTCCTTTTATATTATCAAGACTAATCAAAACTCATGTGTGTGCAGATATCGAACTAGTGTGACCAGCAATGCACCTAAGAGTAGCAGCTGCCATTCCAGTGGGAGAGGCTATAGGGAGGGCTGTCCTTCATTATCTAGATGTAGATGAGACCCTTGCAGTATTGTAGGATTAGATCGAGGGTCTCACCCTTGGTATTTAGGATGTGAGGACCAACGAGTTGCCTCTGAGATTACAGTGCGATACCACTAGTGTGCCAAGCTGATGGACTAGTATCTTACATATGATTGCACAGGCGGTGACTTGTTATCCCCAGTACCATTAGTCTAGGGTGCCCCCTTGCATTTTTGAGTTTTTGGCTCGTATGACCGATTTTGTCCTGGACGCAGAACACTATGTACAAACTATAAATAGTTATATATATTTTTTATTTTTGAAACTTTTTTTTGGTTAAGTTATATGATCTTGATGCAAATATTGATGAAATGCTTTTCTTTTATAAATGTTGCAAATGTCTATCTAACATATAATTTGCCAATGAATCAACTAATATGTTTAAGTTTTTGGAAATGCATTGATATTGAATAGAATCGAACTACCTTTCCAAAATATTGATCCTTAGGAACATATGATAGATTGCTAGATTCCGAATGGAATAGATGCTGGTAAGTTGTAGAATGACGAGTTGTGAGTCTAGCCTGACGATAAGTCGGCGTATGCCATGCGCGATGGCATCAGAGAGGAGCTCTATCAATGCGCTGTATTCAGTGATGTTTTTCATCGACTGACCAATACATACCCCTCTGAAACTCACTAACTCGCCGCTTGGATCAAATATGGCCCAGGCTGCAGAAGATAGGTTTTGTGTACTATGATTTGCTCTGTCAGTTATCCAACAAATGATTCCAATAGTTTCAACATCTACAAAAAATGAAAAAGTGGATTGCCTATCCAAAATGATCACTCTTAACGAAAAAAAAAATGTAACGAAAGCATATGAAGAGGTTACTACGCTTAGTCAAGCATAGTAATGCCTAAGGTACAACCTGTTTCAGGGTTGCGACAGTGGAATCCCATCATAATCTACTAGATCGTAGGCTTCTTTTTCTAATACACATTTAACAATATAGGGACCCATCCAAAAAGACTGGAACTTACCTGCTCCCAATTTATCGGATTCCTGATCGTAAAGCAAGACCAGGTCACCTTCTGAGAAGACACGGGGTTTGACATTCTTGTCAAATTGTGCCTTGACTTGTTTCTTATGCAGTTCGTTAGCCAAGGCGGCATCATGACAGGTTTCATCGAGTTGGATTAATTCCAAGAAACGAGCCACTTCCTTTGAAGTTTTGGGGAGAAGTTCGACTGTGAGCTTGAGAGATGAAATTTCGCACTGAACTGGTAAGACCACTTTGATGAGCCCGAAAAATGGATAATTATATGGGCTCATTCAGCCTCCTAATTCGACTTAATCCACTATTCTCATTAGTTTATTGCATGCTTTTGATTATATTTATGCTAATAGAGTGAATTGGGTTAGTCATTATGCCAACAAGTCTAATGTGTGCTTTATGCAGTCTTTTTGGTCAATTTGGAGACAAAATCAAAGGTTTAAATGAGCACTTGGCAGCCAAATTCGTGGAGAGGATTTTTAGGAAGGTGTCCCCTTCATTTATGGGCCCTTTCCTTGAATTCTCCACCATCATCTCGGAGTTCAAGGGCCACCAAATCGATTATCACAGGGGCAGCCGAGCAAGTGCTAGTAAAAGTGCTGTTAACTACAAGTTTTGGCAGCTGAGTTCCTAAAGTTTAGGAGGGCTATTGGGGTCCTCAATTTCTATAAATAAGAAGGCTTAGTGCCTCATTTTAGTTAGTCACATTGTAGGCAGAAGTTAGCTAGTTTGTAGTTCGATTTTAGTCATTCTTTTAGTCATTTTCTAGGCAGTAGATTAGCTCTGCATTTCAGCACACTTTCAAGCTTTCCCTTGTGGACAGTTTTTGATGTAATTATTACTTCTTGCTCAATAAAGATGAATCCAGCTTAGCACTAGCTCTAATATATTTTAGGAGGCTGTAGCTCTTGGGGTTGGGCCCAACCCAAGTGCCCAGTATCTCCTTTGTTTACCTCTATGTGTTTTTACTGCATTCTTAAAATAAAATCTGTTGTTTAGATTTAAATATTGTTTTGTTATTTAGGTTGCTTTTGATGTTTAAAAAAGGCTTTTCATGCTCAGATTGATTTGATAGGTTAATCACAGAGAAGATCTTTAGAAAAAGGCACCTCTGATCTCACCTCTCCCTTAGTGGGACCATGAGCTGGGACCAAGGTGTCCTTGCTGCCACCAAAAACATTGTCTTTGCTTCATCATGCAATTATTAGTGTTAGATTCTCATTTGCAGAAGTTCATACCAGTTGTGGTTACATGACCAAGTTCATGATTTCTTAGTTTGCATAGCTATTTCACATTAGTTCGTTGTAAATTATCTGTTGTTCATTTTCTTTGATGATTATTTAGGTCAGATTAGGTTAAAGTAGCTAGATCTTTGGTTTTCTTAGTCTTTTTTGGTTAGTTTTGAAAAATGACATGTAGAGCACTTGTGAAACCTCCTCTCCTACCCTTGCCCCATCCATGTAACCTACTTTGTCCTCCAACTTATATTCTTGCCTCTCAGTTGTTACGTTTTCTCCGTTTGCCCTAATTTCTACATTCTTGTACATCATTGCTCCCTCCATCCTTGAACCAAATCCAATCGCTCCTTAGCTTCATGCACCAGGTCCTAGACCCCTTAACATCCTTATCCAACCTCCATGTCCACTTTCCCACCGTTTTTCTTCCATCAACCCTCCAAAATCCTCTTTTCGGAACATCCTATAGAAATTTCAGAACATCCTATAGAACCCTTGCAGACTTCCTGTAGAAGCTCATGAAAGTCGTTTCTTGAGATCCAATCACTGTGAAACTCTTTGGAAGGGTGCTAGGGACCCTTTAGGCCCTCTTCTAACCTTCTCAACCTCCTGCAAGAATTTCCTTTTGCCAACCACCTTTGCACAGTAAAAAACAGTTAAAGCACATGCACAATAATTCTGCCAACTTACTCGAAAATACAAAAAGATGTTTCTTTTCAGATTTCACTTCATAAGTAGCTTAGTCACATGCATTTTACCTTTCTAAGAGTCAATGGCATTCCTTTCTGTACCTTTCATCATTTTTCTTGCACCAGTAGGTTTAGTCAGTAAAACTAGGGTTTGCTAGGGTTTGCATTTCCTTTCCGCTTTCAGTTTCTTTCTGCAAGTAGATTAGCCTCCTTTGAGTTAGCTTTCATCCATCAAATGAAAAGCTTCTTCTAAGAGCTCATAGAAGTTGGCTTAAGCTCCTAGCGGACTTGTGCCAGCTGATCAAGTGACAGCTGCGGCAAGAGCTAGTACTTGTGCATGTAGCACTGTCGCTTCCAAGTTTGTTACGAACTACCGGGTTGATAAAATTAAAGAAGGGAGTTCCAAGAGTTGCAGCATTATTGCTGCAATACTGGGGCCCACCATATTTTTGGTGTCATTGCTGGGGAAGCGTCAGAGTATTGGTGATTGCTACTTTTCTTCTATTTTCCACTACAACCTTCTGCTAAGTAGTTTATTTCATTTCAATTCTGCAATTTCAATTCTGTAAGCATAGATTAGCATTTGAATTCTGCAAGCGTAGACTAGCATTTCATTCCTGCAATTTCATTTGAGCAAAATAGATTACTCCTTTCTTGCTTTCATTTCAATTCCGCATTTTCATTTCAGCAAGATAGTTAGTTGCAGTTCAATCTATTTTAGTTTTTGCAGGTACAAGCAGAAAAAGAATCAAAAATCAACCAAAAAGATTTCATTTCATGCCTAGTAGGAGTAGAGATAATTCAGAAAAATGATTGCACAACACCCCCACTGCTTCACACAGCCAACCTTCTCTCTTCTTCAATGGCTGTGATTAAAGAACCTTTAGGTGGACAACAAGACATATTTGAAGAACCTCAAGGGAAGAAGAAGAAGATAACATTCCTCTGGAGCAAATGGCTAGAAGCAGAAATGTTGGGAGTAGTACCTTATCCAAAACTGAATTTGCAACTTAGATGGAAGATTTCAAGAGTGAGGTGAGGCAATTTCTTGCCATGCAACTGGATACTTTGCGAATCCAAAAGAAGCAAGAGGAAGGCAAGAGGGCTTTGGCCATTTTTTGTCCTAGGTGCACTAGAAAGCATCCTAGGAACGAATGTCCATTGTACTCCATAGAAGTGTGTTTTGTCTATGAAGAAGACCATCCTACAGATCAGTGCCCTTCCCTACCCAAAATCAAAGCTGCATATCAGAGGGCTAAAGGAGCCACTGAACCACTCTATTATATGAACCAAAGGAGGCCACATGGACCCATACCTTACCAACAGGGAATGCAAGGGACATCCTAGACCTATTATGACCCCTATCAAGCCACTTTCATGCCTTCTTGGGGTTCCCCTGCTCATCGTTCCTGGTCCACACCCCCTCGTTGGTCATATCTTCCTCAATACCATGCTTTTCCAGTTGCTCATTCGTTTCACTCTTATGCTCAGCCACAACCTTAGTGGAATGCACCTCATCAGGGGTGGAGGCCCCAGTACAACTCTCCTCCTGCTCCTTTGCCTCCACCATCTGCCCAACCACAACCCCATCCACATCCATCTCAAATATACACCCCCACTCAACTACCCGTACCACCATTTCCAAACCTGCCCATTGGAGCAGCTCAACCCAATTGCAATGTTGAGGCACAACATGTCCAAACAACTCCTCTTGAGCTCAATGATATTCACCATAGCTCATGAGGAGTATCGCAAAACAAAGATTATCTTGAAAGCATTGAAGGACCACATCCAGCAAAAGAAGATTCAAAAGAGGAGATAAAAGAACCATGGGCTGCACTAGATGAAGAGAAGACATCAGGATCAGAGATCGAGAGAGCTCCCTCATGGTTATCATCAAATCTGCCATGTATTCAAGAGAAAACTCAGCAAAAAGAGGAAGATGTGAAGGTCATGATAGAAGAAGATGTGGAGAATGATCCAGATCAGCAAAAGGACCAAGGATATCAGAGTTATATTGAGATATGGTTTCAGACGGTCACTAAGTTGCAGTAGTACTCTCTTCTTCAACTATGTTTGATCCCTTCAAAGTCAAATCATTTGGTCTCTAAAATCCGAATAGCTGTCAAAGCATGCATTTCGAGCCTCGACATCATTTTGTCTCTAATATCGATGTGCACATGGCTCCATTGCAAGTATTCTTATACTTGAAAATGATTTTGTTTTTCAAGTAGGGTAGGATAGAAAAAAAAGAAAAAAAAAAAAAAAAAAAAAATAAATAAAAAAAAATGGAAATAAGAAGAAAATAAAAATCTAAGGTGAAAACCTCCTCGAAGGCGCCTTAGATTGGCTCATTGATTGAAAACCTCCATGAGGCGGTCAATGGGTTGGAAAGAAGAGAAAATAAAAAGGGAATAAGATCCTTGGGTGAAAACTTCCCTTGGAGGTGCCTAGGGTAGGCAATTAGGGTGAAAACCTCCATGAGGCACCCTAGTTGTTTCCATTGAATAATTGCAAGTTACAGGAAGGACATTGCAGGTTAGGAGGATTGCTCAAAACAAAGACAGAGGAAGTTCTGTGCCTTCTACAGGAAGTTCAGTGTTTTCTACAGGAAGTTCTGTGTCCTCTACAAGAAGCCTACAAACAAGCCAAAATCGATCTCTGAAGAGGACCATAAGGCTAGGAATATGTCCATGAGGCCTGCAAGAATCCATGTTTCCATCCTTAACCCTTCTCCATCATTTTTTCCATCTCATTGTGCTTCTCTCCTCAAAAATGCGTGTTCTACAGGAAGTTCCTGTAGAAATTATAGGATTTCTATAAGAAGCTAGAAATGGATTTCAAAAAGGTAGTTTGGCGAACATGATAGCTTCCTCAAGGGTTCAAAAGTCCTCCTACAATCTTCAAATTCCTCCTCCATCATCTCCATGCCTGCATCACAGCCCAAGCTCATTTCTTTTTTAGCATGCAAAAAACTTGCAGAATGCTTTGAAGAAAAGATACATAGAACATAATTTGTTTTTTCCCTAGCTTGAAAGCCGTACATCCATTTGCAAAACAGTTACAGGGGGAGTTGTATAGGGATGATGGAAACATGCCCGAGCAATTTCAGCCAATTTTGGTGCATGACTTCCAAGAAACCAGCCTCCATCACCTTCAACCATTTTTACATTTTCTCCATATCCGTGCATCTGTTTCAAAACCTGTTTCATGGGGAGATGCATATGGGTGATATTAACCTACCCAAGCAGTTTCAGCAGATTCTGATGCACAGCTTCTGAGAAATTGACCTCTGTAATCTTCAGCCATTTTCCATTTTTCTCAAAATCTGTGCATCCATTGATCGCAATTTCTCTATGGGAGGTGCATAATGATGATGGGAACATGCTCAAAAAGTTTCAGATCGATCCGGTCTATCGTTCGGGAGCAATGGAGAAAACAAGTTTATGTCTTGTGAAAATTCAGCGTCAACAGCATGAGGGTGCAGATCTGAACGTTGAAGCCAGTTCCTATAGCTTAGATCTGGCCAGAGGACACCTGCACAAGAAAAACAGCCATGAATCAGCAACCAAGCCATCATGCAACCACAGAAACCAATGCATGCAGCAAATGAAAGGCCACAACACCTCAGAGCGATCATGCTCGACTTCCAGGTACGTGACTAAACTCGTTCCTCTGATTGCATGAATGTAATGTGAAAACTGCGTGAACAATGAGATGGTTGTGGTTAAAAAAATCGGTGGCCAGCCAACTGGCCACCCTCATCCAGTTCAACAGTGCTCGGTGGGTGAATATAACACGTGTGCTTAGCCATCTCAGGAGGAAATCTGGAAACATGTAGTGGTGACTATTTAACCTTCAATGTAATTGATGGGAGTGATCACAGGTAGGAAATATGATGTTTCATGATAGCACTGCCGTCTGCATGGGCTAGCGCACATTTTTTCCACCTCACCACGAATCATGTAGCAATTAAAAAATGCTTGGATAAAACTCACAAACTGCTGTTCATTTGCACTTGTAACATCCTCAACTGAAGTATGCACAAAATGCTTAACTAGTCGTCCTCCACTGGGTTTTCTACCTGTCTTTGAGATTCTGTTGCGTATCGGGCTCGCTCAGAGGCACAGTGGCATTCTACAGGAACTGCGGGGGTCTTCTACAGGAAGTACGGCACAGCCTTCCAGAGCAGGGAAGCCTAGACTTTTCCACGTCGAATTTGGAGCTTGAAAAGAGGTAGGCTCAGGAAACTGCTCTGCATATGATATATTTATATAAGGTGGAGAATTAAAAACACAATATTGGGTTGAAAGAAAGGAAAGTGAAGCTTAAAAGACTGCCTGTGTTTTTTTTTTTCTCCTTCTTTGGGTTATACACGGTCTCTCTGTTTTCCTGCTCTGCATCCAAAATATGCCTTTTTATTTCTCACATTCTTTTGAAAAGGGATGCAACCATAGAAGCCAACCTTTGAGAAACCAAATTTGCAAGACTGTCCACTCTTTGAAGCAAAACCTTGTGTTATAAATATTCTCTGTTTTGTCAAAGGTATTGATTTTTCTCAAAAACTGAGAGACAAATTCAAGTTGGAAATAGTTCGAAGAAAAAATGGCAAATTGATGTTGTGAAAAAGAAGAACACGAGAAATTCCTGACTCCAGAAAGACAAACCTCAGCCATTTCTCTATTTCTGGTTTTGAAAGTTGTTTCCTCCCTTCTCACCTAAACATTTCCAGCAGTCATCACACATCATGATAGGGAGATTTTTAGAAATATGGCAGGGGAAGATGAGGAGGAAATAGAAAAAGAGGAAAAGAACAAAATGGAGAAAGAAGAACTTGAAACAAAGGAGGAAATCAAAACAGAAGATGAGAAGGAAGATCCAGAACAGAAAAGAAAAAGACTAAAGCAGAGAAGGTAGAAACTAAACAGACAATGAGGAAGAAAGCTAACAGAGGCAGAGAAGACCAAAGAAGAGGAAAAAAGGAGGAAGAGACACACCATGAGATATCAGTGACAGCAAACCGAAACAGTGAAGACAGTTTCTACAGGAAGCCAGAAAATAGTCGACACAGGACTTTCTACAGGAAGCATGGAAACAGGGCAACAAAACGAAAAATCACCTGAGATTTTGGCTAGGGAGGCGGCAGTAGTACTGGTTGCCCTTAGCACATCTCCAAAGCAAAAAGGGAAGCGAAAAAGGGAGCCTTCCATGTATTTTAAGGCCAGAAGGAGCATGCGAATAAAAATTAGCAGACCCCAACTACAGTCAAAGAAGTCAATTACGATTGTGGACACCCCAGCTAAACAAAAGGAAAGGTCGCCTTTAAAAGCATCCATCACCTATGAACGGGGAAGCTCGAAAACATCCACCTGGAGAGAAAGGATGAAAACGCTGGACACAAAAACCTCTCTATAGGATGCTGAGACTGTTCTACAGGAAACTCGGGCTAAGCTAAGAGAGACCGAGAAATTGGAGGAAAAGAAGCCAAACAATCACAAGAAGAAGGAAAGACAGGGAAACATCTGATGAACAGCAAAGAGAGGATAAGTTGCAGGCTGAGGTTGAAGCTTTAACAAAACTGCTACAGGAAAAGGAGCACAGGCAGTGGGAAGAAGTAGAGAGAAAAGCATGGTTTTATGACCGAGAAGAGAACATCACTTCAGAAGCTTGGCATGACAGGGAGGCCACTAGGGCCATCAAAGATGAAGAGATAGATTAGTTGCTCAGAGGATGAACAACACTTTCAGTAGTGGGGTGATGATGAGCTCCAAAAATGGATAATTATATGGGCTCATTCAGCCTCCTAATTCGACTTAATCCACCATTCTCATTAGTTTATTTCATGTTTTTTATTATATTTATGCTAATAGAGTGAATTGGGTTAGTCATTATGCCAACAAGTCTAATGTGTGCTTTATGTAGTCCTTTTGGTCAATTTGGAGACAAAATCAAAGGTTTAAATGAGCAATTGGCAGCCAAATTCGTGGAGAGGATTTTTAGGAAGGTGTCCCCTTCATTTATGGGCCCTTACCTCAAATTTTCTACCATCAGCTCAGAGTTCAAGGGCCACCAAATCGATTATCGCAAGGGCATCCGAGCAAGTGCTAGTAAAAGTGATGTTAACTACAAGTTTTGGCAGCCGTGTTCCTAAAGTTTAGGAGGGCTGTTGGGGTCCTCAATTTGTATAAATAAGAAGGCTTAGGGCCTCATTTCAGTTAGTCACTTTGTAGGCAGAAGTTAGCTAGTTTTTAGTTCGAATTTAGTCATTCTTTTAGTCATTTTTTAGGCAATAGATTAGCTCTGCATTTCAGCACACTTTCAAGCTTTCCCTTGTGGACAATTTTTGATGTAACTATTATTTCTTGCTTAATAAATATGAATCCATCTTTGCACCAGCTCTAATCTCCTTTAGGAGGCTGTAGCTCTTGGGGTTGGGCCCAACCCAAGTGCCCAGTACCTCCTTTGTTCACCTTTATGTGCTTTTGCTGCATTCTTAGAATAAAATCTGTTATTTAGATGTAAATCTTGTTTTGTTATTTAGGTTGCTTTTGGTGATTAAAAAAGGATTTTCATGTTCATATTGATTTTATAGGTTAATCACAGAGAAGATCTTTAGAAGAAGGCTATCAAGCACCTCTGATCTCACCTCTCCCTCAGTGGGACCATGAGCTGGGACCAAGGTGTCCTTGCTGCCACCAAAAACACTGTCTTTGCTTCATCATGCAATTATTAGTGTTAGATTCTCATTTGCAGAAGTTGATACCAGTTGTGGTTACATGCTCAAGTTCATGATTGCTTAGTTTGCATAGCTATTTCACATTATTTCGTTGCAAATAAACTATTGTTCATTTTCTTTGATGATTATTTAGGTCAGATTAGGTTAAAGCAGCTAGATCTTTGATTTTCTTAGTCTTTTTTGGTTAGTTTTGAAAAATCACGTGCAGAGAACTTGTGAAACCTCCTCTCCTACCCTTACCCCATCCATGTAGCCTGCTTCGTCCTCCAACTTAGATTCTTGCCTCTCATTTGCTACGTTTTCTCCGTTTGCCCTAATTTCTACATTCTTGTACATCATTGCTCCCTCCATCCTTGAACCAAATCCAATCGCTCCTTAGCCTCATGCACCAGGTCCTAGACCCCTTAACATCCTTATCCAACCTCCACATCGACTTTCCCACCATTTTTCCTCCATCAACCCTCCAAAATCCTCTTTTCGGAACATCCTGTAGAACCCCTGCAGACTTCCTGTAGAAGCTCACGAAAGTGGTTTCTTGAGATCCGATCACTGTGAAACTCTTTGGAAGGGTGCTAGGGACCCCTTAGGCCCTCTTCTAACCTTCCCAACCTCCTGCAAGAATTTCCTTTCGCCAATCCACCTCTGCATAGTAAAAAACAGTTAAAGCACATGCACAATAATTCTGCCAACTTACTCGAAAATACAAAAAGATGTTTCTTTTCAGATTTCACTTCATAAGTAGCTTAGTCACATGCATTTTACCTTTCTAAGAGTCAATGGCATTCCTTTCTGTACCTTTCATCATTTTTCTTGCACCAGTAGGGTTAGTCGGTAAAACTAGGGTTTGCTAGGGTTTGCATTTCCTTTCCGCTTTCAGTTTCTTTCTGCAAGTAGATTAGCCTCATCTGAGTTAGCTTTCGTCCATTAGATAGAAAGCTTCTTCTAAGAGCTCATAGAAGTTGGCTTAAGCTCCTAGTGGACTTGTGCCAACTAATCAAGTGAGAGCCGTGGCAAGAGCTAGTACTTATGCATACAGCACCATCGCTTCCAAGTTTGTTACAAACTACCGGGTTGATAAAATTAAAGAAGGGAGTTCCAGGAGTTGCAGCATTATTGCTGCAATACTGGGGCCCACCACACTTCTAGGCCATACACCTACTGAAAGGGTGTAAATCCAGTTGCATTTCTTACCGATGTGCAGTATGCCCACAGTGCCGTGTATAGGATTAGGTGCCAACTCCGTTTATGGACTCCCATCATCCTTTGCAGCATGCACTTCAGGGATTTGTTGATTGCTTTAACTTGCCCGTTAGCTTGTGGATAATATGGAGTAGAGCTATCATGGGTTAGTCCTAATTTGGTAGCTAATTTGACCATCATGTGATTGTGGAAATGCGATCCATGATCTGTGACTATAGCTTGTGGAACATTGAATCTGGAGACTACATGATTGAAAAAGAAAAGAGCATCTGTTTTGCCATTGTTGTTTAGTGTAGGCATCGCCTCGACCCATTTTGTAAAATAGTCAACTGCGACTATGATATACCCATGCCCCATGGCCGAGGTGGGGTTACATGTCATGAAATTTATGCCCCATTTGGTGAATGGCCCAACAAAAACTACTAGATGTAGAGGTGCAGGTGGTTCTGGTTTTAAGATCGAAGATTTGACAAGCATGGAAACTTCTGACTGCGGTTATGCAATATTTGAACATTATTGGCCAGAAGTAGCCTGCCCATAAGATCTATTGTGCCGTAGCATAACCAGATTGATGCCCCCCACACACGCCTCAATGACAATCATTCAAGACTTTTTCTGCCTCCTCATGGGTGAGGCACCTTCGTAGAACTGTATCGATACCATGATGGTAAAGTGTATCATTTATGATCATGTAGTCTTTTGCCTGGTATCGAGTACATCGTTGTTCTGAGCGAGAGGTATTAGGCTTGTATGTTTGGGTTTGGAGATAGATGATTATATCTCCATACCACAGATCACTTGAAGATATCATAAACAAAGATTCATCCACGATTGTTGCTTTGGATTTTGAATCGTTGGACAACGATGGGAAGTCACATAGTAACTCTGCGAAAACTAGAGATTTCTTTGATTTGGATTTTCACGAATTCCAGATCAAACTCTTGCAAAATTTCTATCCATTTCGAATATTTGCCCCCAAGCAACTGTCGTGACAGGATGTAAGTCATGGGGTTGCAATCCAACAAAATGGTAGTTTTACGAAAGAGTATATAGTGTCGAAATCTCTGTACTGCTTGAATAGCTGCGAGAGCCAGCTTTTCAACATAGGAGTACTTGCTTTCTGTATCATTTAAGTTTTGACTTAAATAATAGACAGGATGTTCGATTCCATTGTCTTCTTGAACTAAAACCATTGCGATGCTTGTATCTGCTGCAGCCAGATATAGGTTAAAGTATTTTTGATAATCAGGAGCGTACATTAATGATGCTCTTATAACCTTTTGCAAGTTCGACGTAATTTGGAATGAACCTCCTCAGAAATTTTTCTTTCCCTTGGAGTTTCTGAATCTGAGCAAATTTGAAGGTGGAGGCATATCGATGATTGCCTGAACCTTACATGGGTCGAGATGAATCTCGTCTTTTGAAACCACAAAGCCAAGTAAACGACTAGAACTGACACAAAACACACATTTTTGCAGATTGAGTCGTATCTTGTAGTGTTGGCAACGTAGAAATATAGCTCTCAAGTGCTGTAGATGATCAGTCCGCTTTCGCGAATGAGCTGGAAGATTGTTGAGGTATGGTTGAACGATGTTCTTGATGTCATGGAAGGCGTAATTCATAGCCCTCTGAAAAGTTTCCCCCATGTTATTTAAAGCAAAAGGTAGTTTGCAGTACGTGAATGTGCCCCATGGACAAATAAATTCAATCTTTGATTGGTCCTGTGGGTGGATATTTATTTGATTATACCCAGAAAATCCATCTATAAACGAAAAGATTTCGCATGTGGTGCATTCATCAATTATCTGGTGGATGAAGGGTGTAGGATAGTTGTTCTTCGGACAAGTTTGATTTACATCCCTGTAATCGATGCACACTCTAATCATTCCTTGCCTTTTAATCACGGGAACAATGTTCGATACCCAATCAATTAGAGGAACCAAGTAAATGAAACCAGCATGGAGAAGTTTTTCAACTTCTGCCTTGATGGCAGTGGCTTCCTTCGGGTGCACCTGCCGAACCCGTTGTCGTATCGATTTGACATCTGGGTACATCTTAATTTCATGTTCAACTATGCTTGAATCAATGCCTGGCATTTCTTCATATGACCATGCAAAGAAATCCTTGAACTCATGAAAGAGAGCGTAATATACTTCCAGTTCTGAAGAAGAACAAGATTTCCGACATGAATATTCTCTACAACATCTGGGTTGATCGAGATATTTATGGTGATAGTTTCTTCAATATTGGACAGATTTCGCTCGAAATCCACCGTATTTACAATATTTGATAGAAAATCAAAAACTGATGGATGATTAAAGTCGCTGGAACAATCTTCGTTGTAATCTGCAAGATGGGAACGATGGTGGTAATCTTCCCATGGTGCCTCTCCTATCATCATCGACTGAACAATTCATTCGTCTATAGAATGTACATGTGACCAAGGATCTGAAGAGGTGCCATATTCCTTATACCTATCTACCCAAATGCTCGATGAGCATTGATTTGGGTTTGCCACCCAGGCTGAGAACATTGATTGCTACAATATTTCTATGGGGCTTGGAGGCAATACCTGGTGATGATCCATGTTAACATCATGTTCGGGAATCCTCTGAATAGAGGATACCATATTGCAGGTTCCCACTATGGCCACTTCCGCCAGATTGTTTGGAGGTGGTAGGGCAAAAGTACCCATCAATGTAGGGTCTTTTAGCAAGCCTACTCCAATATTTTGAAGTGATTGAGAGCTTCTGTGGATCATCGGGATGCTTCTCGTAACTTGTGAACTGTTGGGGAGAAAGGTTTGTTGGTCGATGATTGTAATTCCTCCTTGAAAAGGAAATGCAATCTTTCTAAAATATGTTGACACAACAGCTGCCATAGCATAAACCCAGGGCCTTCCCAATAGGATGTTGTAATTGAGGTTTCCATCGATAACTTCAACATAAATTTCTACTGTTTTTCCCCCCAGTTGAACTTGCAAGTTACTTAAAATCTTGTACAGAGTGTATGTCCATCCATCAAATGCTTTTAATGTCATTGACGATCGTGACAAGGGTGGTGAGTTTAAAGTTTTCCAGCAACTCATTGACATAATACAGGTAGATGCCCCCTCATCAATAATTGTTCGATGAATAGTTTTGTTGAGGGCTTTCACTTGAATGAGGAAAGCGAGTTGAACTGGTAACTGAGGTTCATATCCTTTATGATTAAAGGCCACAAGATTGGAATCTGTTGGGTCAATCCCACCTATCGCTGATAATAGAGCCTACTTTTGGGAGGGGAAATTTTGCAATACTTCAAGTGTCGACATAGCGGATGACGATTGGACCAGGTCCTCTACTATATTATAATTCTGTGATGCTTTGGCATGAGGATTGAATGTCAATTTATGTACTACTCCCTTTGGCGGCTTTATTGTTAGCTCAGGAATGATGGGCGGCACAACTTTGGTGGAAGTTGTTGTCGAACTACTAGGTTGCTCAGTATCCTTGTTGTTCGACAGTTGTGGATTCCCGTAATCTTTATTCCTTGTCGATATCAAGCCATCATTTTGCTATTTCGAAATGGACAACATAAGCACTTGGAATGGGGAAGCGTTATCACTAGCAACCAGATTAGTTTCTAGGTTGGGAAACAGATTAGTGAATAACGCTGAGGTTTTTGAGTTGTTGAAGAATTTCTTAATCTCAGCTTTATGTGGACAATCTCTCATCCAATGATCCTCATCGCATATTTGACACCCCGAAGGAGGTTTCTTTTGCCCAAAAGGGTTTGCGGAAGATTTTTCAGGAGACAAATCCTCCTTTTTCTTCTTTCTGCTTTCCCTTTTATTCTTGTCCCCTTGTTATAGACATTTTTGGGCACTGCAACCCCAATCATAAATTTCCATAAACCAAGGGCTCCTAAGTCCCTAAAAGTGTTGTTACAACCCCTAAAAGAACAAGGTCAACTGATTACAGCATCTCTCAGAAGTTCTCCATGAAAAACTACTCAGAACTGGTCAAAATTGGACCATCTCACCCGCTCCATGGTCAAAGTGCGCTGCATCCCACCTAAATGCACACGGGAGGTGTGATGCATACTAAAAAGCCCTTCTATGGGGTGTGATGGGTGAGAGTGGACAAATGGCAGGGTCAATCTGCAAGGTGGAGGATCATGGAATCTTCCAGAAACTTCTCCTGTGACACTTGCCTCTCTACATTTGCCCAGGGATGAGTAAGAGATCATCAATCTCCAAGTGGAATCAAGAACTATCAGAGAGAGGACACTAATAAAATCTCAAAAGCTGACACACTCCCCTTGCATACATCTATATATGGATCCCTCATCCTAGAGATCCAGAGGCTGGAATTTTGTATCTTGTAAGGAAGTGCTGCTGGTTTCTTGGTGTAACATCATAATGTTGGGTGATCTAAGCTTTTCATGAGGTGAAGAAGAGCTTTCTTGCTGAGAGGATGACGCTGGGTCAGAACAATTGGTTGTAATCTTCTTTGCTATTCTTGATTATTAATAAGCTACTCAAGTTTTCCTCCACATTCCTGTATGATTGATGATATATGCATTTGTGTGGTTAATATACATATGCTCCTATATTGTTTATGATAGTAGGTCTCTGTTATTGGATAGTGTTGTGCTACTTTGATTCTACAGGTGCTCTTTGAACTGGGTAGACGAGGAAGCGAGTGGCAAAGATCTACCAGAAGGGAGAGGAATCAAACAAGGAACCAAGCGCAAGGCAGAGGTTGGTCTCCTTCTTTCCCATCTTACCTACTTCTCATAAAGGAAAACGAAAATGGTTTTAGTTTGTTTGTTTCTAAGGTAGCTACCAGCCTTAGCGGGACTAGTAGCTCTACATAGACACTAGATTTCCTAGTAACAAAATGGCAGCTCCGCTGGGGAGGAAATAGATTGTTTGTTTGTATATATTTGTTTGATTTATAAACTTATAGACGGAGCCTAAAGTCAAGCCAGCTAGCCTTCGAACTGCATTTTCTATGCAAGTGCAAAGTAGATCAATGCTGCTTCAGTCTATCTCCTGGTTTTGTTTATGAACTGAACAATCGATTTACGAGCTCTCTAATTGCCCTTATGGTGGCTCTAGTAACCTCCTTAGATCTACCTCTGTGATTTATTTACTGATTACCACTTGCTCGGCCTAAATCCCTGAACTATGCTGCAAACTGTGATCAAGAACTAGATCAAAAGTCTCACACTGTACCGTCGCACCCTCTCTTCAAGGAAATCAGTATGCATCACACTTCCCGTGTGCTGTAGGTGGGATGCATACTGGAATCCCTATGTAACAGGTGCGCTGATCAGAAAGGGCTAATTTTTCTTTCAGACTTTGGTTTTTTCACTCTTTTCAGCTCTATTCAGGAGTTTTGCTGTCTGTAGTCAGTATACCTCTGTTGGAAACCCCCTTCCTTGCCATTATTCTGCCTCCATTGTGCAAAGAACTGTAAATGTTTTTATGTATTGTGAGCCATTTTCAGTTCTCCTTTACAAAGAAGTAGCGTAATTGAACTGTCGTTTCTTGATTTGGAAGTGTTGCAAGTGTTGTTTTCAATCATAGAAGAGAATCCGATTGTTCTTGATAGTCGATTACACTATTACTCTTGTATTTGATTTGAATTAGTAGTTTTTCAAGTGTCAAAAGAGAGTTTTCAATTCCAAATAACAAAGTGTCATCATTCTCTTCATTTTGTCTTGAAAAGAAACTTGTTGGTAATGTCGCTTTGAAAAATAATTCAGATTTGTGCTTAGCTTTCTTTTTATCATTCACACATTAAGAAGGCTGAAAACAAAAACATGCATGTGCATTTGCATTTAGACTGTTTGTTGGTTTGATTTAGGACAGTGCATATAGTGTGTGCTCTTTGCTATATGTTGAAAGAATATTGTCTCTCTTTCCTTAGTAGCTAGGATTTCATAGCAAAAAGAAGATTGAACAATTGTTTATCATCTTAGATTGCATTTTAGGAATTGTATATCTACATCACGCAGTGAACCTGAAAGGCAAATTTCTTAAGCAAGATCAACTGTAAAATAAATTTAATGAATCTAAAAACGCTTTGGAACCTAATGCACAACATTTATAAGTCTAGGCTAGAGACGTATTCCGGCATTGTAAAGACTGGTAACTATTGTTTTCATTGCTGGTTGGGTGATTCCTCCGCTTTGAGACGATAAGTGCCAGTACGGACTTGTGCTCCCACGTACCATTGAGTATATATTGGGAGACCACAATAGGCTTTATCCTTTATCCATAGGAAGCCGTGTCTGCCGCCCTATCGATCGCAATGCACTGAACACAACATTCGGGAAGATTGACTGTCGTACCGTAAAAAGTATTCTGCAGTTTTGCAATTGGTTTGGTAATCCCTCTGTCTAGATTTCCAGAGCAGTCTCTTTTGTTCCTTTTCAAACTCCTTAAAGGAAAAGGTCCATCTGAGCACTTGTCACTTCATGCTCATTAAAAATCGAAGGTGACTAGAGTTATCTTTTCTTTTTTCTCAACTCTTAAAAATTGAAAAAACAAGTTGTGTCAAAGCGTCTAAAATTCATTTAATTTGAAAACATATTTCCCCTTGATTTTTAGTTGGTCGAGTAATCCGCAATCATGGAAGAAAGTCAATTGAGACCCCGTCGTTCATGGAGGCTTACGAGTCAACCGTCTTTGTCTCCAGAATCAAAAATTGTTACAGACAAAGCGAACTCGTTTAACTGGTTCCAAATCCCCTAGTAAAGTTAGAACAAGTGTTCTGACACCATCGGAGACTCAAATTACTCCAAACATTTCTGGTATCCCTGCCTTTATAGAAGAAGTTCTGCAGCCACCAAAGGATAGTAGAGCTGATCCTAGTGTGAAGGTAAACACTTGTATTACTGAACCAGCTCCATCTATAGCTGATTCGGAAGGTGTTATTCCCCAAACATCTGTCGCTGCAGATTCTATACCTTCTTCGGCACTAGAAATATTTTACGGACCTGACGGTCTACCACTTCCACCTAGTCTGATTGCTATAGAAGAGATTGTGGAGGATCCTCCATCTAGTACTCCATCACAATTTGGAGTCGGGATCACACTATATCCTTCTTCATCAGAAATTAGTCTACCATTATCGGAAGCTCTTGTAGAATCGCTAGGAAATCTTTTGGATAGACTAGAAATGTCTGAACAACCATCGACATCTAGGACTGTGTCATCCGACACAGCAATGACAAAACTTCCTGCTGTCACTCCAAAAATGTTCGCCGGCATACCATCTGTCCCAACTAGCTCTCAATCGCTAGATGGGGCCCACTCAGGGGCTATTTCGATAGTATGGTCCGTTCCTGTTTGTTCATCCGGAATAATATCCGGGAATGCTTATGTTGAGTCTCAGCAAATTGATCCTTCATGGTGTCAATTTGGGCAGTCCGGTCCTCAAGGACAAACCATTCCTTTGAGTACCGAATTACCACTGTATGTGGGGCAATATACCCTTTCATTGTCTCCCCCGGGAGGACAACCATATGAGAATTCACAACAAAATTTAGGGTATGCTGGAATTACATCTAGTGGTTGGGTGCCAATACTGCCTCAACAACCAAGAGTTGTATACTCGATGCAACAGTGTTTACTTATGTCAAATATACCAACTACACCGGCTATTGTGACAGTGTTGCAAATACAAGCATTGCCTATTGTATGCCAACCTCAAGTTTCTCAGGTTGTAATGCAACAACCTCTTGTCCCTGCGACTCAACCACAATTGCCAACTAATGGAATGACACAAGCCCAAACAGGTATGATTACCCCTCATCTTGGTCAAATAGACAGTATTGGACAACAGCACATGGCTTCACAGCCATGGCTGGTGCAATATCAACAACCGCAATTCCAACAAGTTTACCAAGGATCTGAGCAACAAATCTTTGCAAATAATGGGCAGCCGTATATTCAAAACGGTCAAAATCAACCATTCTACAATGGTTATGCCCATCAACCTTATCAAAGTTACCAGCATCAAATGCATTATGCTGGTATGCAAAGACCAACTACCCAGGCAATTCCATCTTATCCTGGGCATGCTTCACCAAACCTGAATCAACAGTTACCCTTCGTGGTGACTTTAGAGTTATCAGATCTAAATCGGCTAACAAACGATCCAATTGCTTACGCCGCTTGGTGGCTAGCGATTCCGCATAAACTTCCGTCAGATATTCCTAAATTTAATGGAAATCTGGGTGAAGACCCGTCGAATCATGTAATGACCTTTCATCTGTGGTGTTCATCAAACACCCTAAATGATGATTCGATTAGGCTTCATCTTTTTCAGAGAATGTTAACTGGTCCGGCCACAAAATGGTATATCAAATTACCTAGAGCTTCTTTTGATAACTTCAGTACCCTAGCCACAACCTTTTTAACCCATTTTCAGTTACCCATAAGGTATGAAATGGGAACATAACTTCTTACCAATTTCAAACAAACGACGGCCACTCACATATCCGATCATATTCATGAGTGGCGACGTCGTCGTAGAATGGTAAAAATGTACGTTCCTAATTAGCTTTTAGCTTAATGGTTTATTAAGTCATTATTACCTTCCATTACAGAAGATGTGGCAAAAGGAGGAGTCGTCACTGAAGAGAAAGTTATTGCTCATGCGCAATATTTAGACTTGATTTATACTCAGTTTGGCACACTCTACGATAAAATCCCTGACGCTCCCAGGCCAGAATTTTCTGTTCCTCCTCCTCCTAAATCGAACAATGTCTCTCATGCCGGCGATGGCATGATTGGTACGATGGACACGAAATCAACAAAGGCTACATATAAAAAGGCCCGTAAGATTTCTAGTCAAAATGTGAAAGAAGAACTTCTCACCTCGGAAGTAAATGCCGTCTCAACTGACAAAGGCAAAGAAACCAAGCAACTGGGAGGCAAGAAGAAAAACAAAGGGAAGAAGAAGAAACAGGAGGAATCATCACCTGAAAAATCTTCTACAAACCCTTCTGGAGATAAGAAACCAAATCGTCCATGCCTTATATGTGATGAGGATCATTGGACAAGAGAGTGTCCATATAAAGCTGAGCTTAGAAAATTCTTCAAGAATTCAAAAATATTGGCGGTATTGACTGATCCGTTTCCAAATCCAGGAACAAATCTGGTTGCTAGTGACAATGCTTCCCCGTCCCAAGTGTTTATGTTGTCGGTTTCGAAACAACAAAATGATGCTTTGATAATGACAAGGAATAAAGATTACAGAAATCCATAGCTGTCGAACAACAAGGATAAAGATCAACCTAGTAGTTCGACAACAGCTTCGACAGAAGTTGCACCGCCCATCATTCCAGAGCTGACAATAAAACTACCAAAGGGAGTAGTACACAAGTCGACATTTAATCCGTGTGCCAGAGCAGCGAAACATTATAATATAGTGGAAGATTTGGCCCAATCGCCATCCGCTATGTCAACACTTGAGGTACTGCAAAATTGCCCTCCCAAAAGTAGGCTTTATTATCAGCAATAGGTGGGATAGACCCAAAGGATTCTAATCTTGTATCCTTTAATCAAAAAGGATATGATCCTCAGTTACTAGCTCAACTAGCTTTCCTCATTCAAGTGAAAGCCCTCAACAAAACTATTCATCAAACAATTATTGATGAGGGGGCATCTACATGTATTATGTCGATGAGTTGCTGGAAAACTTTAGGATCTCCAACCTTGTCGCGATCTTCGATGACATTAAAGGCATTTGATGGATGAACATATACCCCATATGGGATTTTAAGTAACTTACAAGTTGAACTGGGGGGAAAAATAGTAGAAATAGATGTTGAAGTAAGCAACGGAAACCTCGATTACAACATCCTACTGGGAAGGCCCTGGATATATGTAATGGCTACCATTGTGTCGACCTACTTTAGGAAGATTACATTTCCCTTTCAAGGAGGAATTACAATCGTCGACCAACAAACATTTCTCCCCAATAGTTCACAAGTTACGGGAATCATTCCGATGATCTATGGAAGCCCCCATTCGCTTCAAAATATCGGAGTAGGCCTACTATAAGACCCTATATTAATGGGGAATTTTTCCCTCCCGCCTCCAATCAATCTGACAGAAGTGGCGATGGTAGGAACCTGCAATATGATATCTTCTATTCAAAAGATCTCAGAAAACGATATTAACATGGATCATCTGCAGGTATTGCCTCCAACCCCAATAGAAATATTGTAGCAATCAATGTTTTCGGCATGGGAGGTAGACCCGAATCAACACTCATCAAGCATTTGGATAGATAGGTCTAAGGAATATGGCACCCTTCAGATCCTTGGTCGCAAGTGCATTACACCGACGAAGGAATTGTTCAGTCAATGATAACTGACGAGGCACCATGGGAAGACTACCACCATCGTTCCCATCTTTCGGATTGTCAAGAAGATACTCCTGATGACCTTCATCATCCCTCAGTTTTTGATTTCCTATCAAATACTGTAAACACGGTGGATTCTGAGCGAAACTTGTCCAATATTGAAGAGACTATCGCCATAAATATCTCGACCAAAACAAATGTTGTAGAGAATATTTATGTTGGCAAATGTTGTTCTCCTTCAGAACTGGAAATATATAATGCTCTTTTTCGCGAATTCAGAGATGTCTTTGCTTGGGCATATGATGAAATGCCAGGCATTAACTCGAGTATAGTTGAACACGAAATCAAGATGTATCCAGATGTCAAACCAGTACAACAACGGCTACGGCAGGTGCACCCCAAGAAAGCCGCTGCCATCAAGGCAGAAGTTGAAAAACTTCTCCATGCTGGTTTTACTTACCCAGTTCCTCTAACCGATTGGGTATCGAACATTGTTCCTGTAATGAAAAAGAAAGGAGCGATTAGAGTGTGCGTCGATTATAGGGATGTAAATCAAGCTTTTCCAAAAGACAACTATCCTACACCCTTTATTGACCAGATAATTGATGAATGCACCGGATGTGAAATCTTTTCATTTATGGATGGATTATCTGGGTATAATCAAATAAATATCTGCCCACAGGACCAGTCAAAGACTGCATTTATTTGTCCGTGGGGCACATTTGCATATCACAAGTTACCCTTTGGTTTAAAGAACCCAGGGGCAACATTTCAGAGGGCAATGAATTATGTCTTCCATGACATCAAAAACATCGTTCAACCATATCTCGATGACCTTTCGACTCATTTGCGAAAGCGGACCGATCATCCGCAGCATTTAAGAGCGATATTTCTACGTTGCTGGCACTACAATATATGACTAAATCCACACAAATGTGTGTTCTGTGTCAGTTTTGGTCGTTTACTTGGCTTTGTAGTCTCAAAGGACGAGATTTTTCTCGACCCATGTAAGGCTCAGGCAATCATAAATTTGCCTCCACCTTCAAATTCGCTTCAGATTCAGAAACTCCAAGGGAAAGCAAACTTTCTGAGGAGGTTCATTCCAAATTACGCCGAACTTGCTAAAGGTTATACACATCTGTTGAAAAAATAAGTACCATTCGTCTGGGATTAGATCGCGCAAGCTTCCTTTGATGCTTTAAAGGAATCCCTAATGAAATCATCATTAATGTATGCTCCTGATTATCAAAAAGACTTTAACCTGTATCTCGCTGCAGCGGATACAACCATCGCAATGGTTTTAGTACAAGAAGACAATGGAATTGAACATCCCATATATTATTTGATTAGAAACTTAAATGATACAGAAAGAAAGTATTCCTACGCTGAAAAGCTGGCTCTCGCAGCTGTTCAAGCGATACAGAGATTTCGACACTATGTCCTCTTTCGAAAAACTACCATTTTGTCAGATTGCAACCCCATGACTTATATATTGTCACGACAGTTGCTGGGGGGCAAATATTCAAAATGGATAGCAATTCTTCAGGAGTTTGATCTGGAATTTGTTAAATCCAAATCAAAGAAATCCCTTGTTTTTGGGAATTACTATGCGATCTCCCATCATCGTCCAATGATGAAACATCCGAAGAAACCATTGTGGATGAGTCTTTGTTTCTGATATCTTCAAGCAATCCGTGGTATGGAGATATCATCTATCTCCAAACCCAAAAATATAGGTCTAATACCTCTCGCTCGGAACAAAAACATATTCGATACCAATCAAAAGACTACATGATCGTTGGTGATACACTTTACCATCGTGGTGTCGATACAATTCTGAGGAGGTGCCTCACCCATAAGGAGGCCGAAAAAGTCCTAAATGATTGCCATTCAGGCGCGTGTGGGGGGCATCAATCTGGTTACACTATGGCACAAAAATTTTTACAAGCAGGATACTTCTAGCTAACAATGTTCAAAGATTGCATAACCGCAGTCAGAAGTTGCCATGCATGTCAAATTTTCGATAGCAAAACCAGAAGACCACCCACACCCCTACAGACAATAGTTTCTGTTGGGCCATTCGCCAAATGGGGCATAGATTTCATGACATGTAACCCCACCTCGACCAGGGGGCATGGGTATATCATAGTCGCGATAGACTATTTTACCAAATGGGCCAAGGCGATGCCTACATTAAACAACACCGGCGAAACAACTGCCCTTTTCTTTTCCAATCATGTAGTCACTAGATTCGGCGTTCCATAGGCCATAGTCACAGATCATGGATCGCATTTTCGCAATCACATGATGGTTGAATTGGCTGCCAAATTGGGGTTTTCAGATGACAGCTCTACTCCATATTACCCGCAGGCCAATGGACAAGTTGAAGCAATCAACAAAGTCCTGAAGCAGATGCTGCAAAGGATGATTGGAGTCCACAAAAGGAGTTGGCACCTGATCTTGTACTCAGCCATGTGGGCATACCAAACATCGATAAGGAATGCAACAGGGTTTACACCGTTTCAACTGGTGTATGGCCTAGAAGCAATCTTACCAGTTCAGTGTGAGATCTCATCCCTCAAACTCGCAGTCAACCTTCTCCCCGGAACTTTAGAAGAGGAGGCTCGTTTCTTGGAACTAATCCAATTGGATGAAACCCGTCGTGATGCCGCTTTGGCTAATGAAGCCCATAAGAAATGAGTCAAGGTGTAGTTCGACAAGAATGTCAAACCCCGTGTCTTCTCAGAAGGTGACTTGGTCTTACTTTACAACCAGGAATCCGATAAATTGGGAGCAGGTAAATTCAAGTCTTTGTGGATGGGCCCCTATATTGTTAAATGTGTATTAGAAAAAGGAGCCTACGAGCTAATGGATTATGACGGGATTCCACTGGCGCAACCCTGTAACGGGTTGTACTTTAAGTGTTACTATGCATGATTCAGTGTAGTAACCCATATGCTTTTGTTACGTTTTTGTTTTCGCTAAGAGTAATTGTTTTGGTCAAGTAATCCACTTTTTAAATTTGTCGCAGATGTCGAACCTATTGGAATCTTTTGTTGGATATGCCGACGGAGCGAGTCATAGTTCGCGGAACCTATCTTCTGCGGCTTGGGCCATTTTTGATCCAAGCGGCGAGTTAGTAAGTTTCAGAGGAGTATGTATTGGTTAGTCAACAAATAACATCGCTGAATATAGCGCATTGATAGAACTCCTCTCTGATGCCATCACACATGGAATACGCCGACTTGTCGTCAGGCTAGACTCACAACTCGTCATACTACAACTCACTGGTATCTACTCCATCCGAAATCCAGCTATCTATCGCGTGTTCCTAAGGGTCAACATTTTGGAAAGGCAATTTGATTTTATTCAATATCAGCATATTTCCAGAAGCTTAAACACATTAACAGATTCATTGGCGAATTATGTGTTAGATAGACATTTGCAACATTTATAAAAAGAAGCATTTCATCAATATTTGCATCAGGATCATGTAACTTAACCAAAATAAAGCTCCGAAAATAAAAAATATATATATAACTGTTTATGGTTTACACATAATGTTCTGTAACCAAGACAAAAATTGGTCAGATTACCCAAAACTCAAAACGCTAGGGGGCACCCTAGTCTAATGATGCTGGTGATAATAGGTCACCACTTGTGCAATCATGCGTAAAAGCCTAGTCCATCGACTCGGCATGTCGGTAGTATGTCGCTGCAACCTCAGAGGAAGCTCATCAGTCCTCACGTCTAGAATACCAAGAGTGAGGCCTTCAACCTGATCTTGCAATGCTGAAAGAGTCTCGGCCACATCAAGGTCGTGAAGGATAGCCCTTCCCACAGCCTCTCCTGTTGGGGCAGCAACTGGCACTCTCAGGCGTACTACTGGCCGAACTGGTCCAACATCTGCATGAGCACATGAGTTTTGATTAGTCCTGATAGAAGAAAGCATAAGAACATTATAAAAGAAACAATAAGCAGAGATATGGTCAGAGAATTTACTGATGAAACCCCACTGCTCGCTAGCCAGCAGTACCAAATCCGAATCACCCTAGAAATCCATACCAGCGTATGGATACTTGGAAAAAAACCATCTCCTGACGATTGAACCACTCGAAGAAGCTATCAAAAAAGGAAACCTAGGACTGACCAACATGTCTGGCCATAAGGTCGACCCATCTCTGCATCTGTGACTCAGTCGGTGGAGGTAAACCAAGTGAAACATACTGCAGCTGCATCAGCGGGATCTTTTCCAAGGCAAAAGTGGTCAAAATAGAACCATATACAAAGTTCTTCAATCTTCCATTTTTCACCTTGGTTAATTTTCTTTCATCACAGAGAGTACTGCATCACACTAGTTGAACACCTTTGGTTCAAGGCATTCCAGGGCATATTGCATATAAGACCAGTTGGCCACATGAAGAGCTGTACTACCAGCCAGTCTAGCAAAAGTGAATAGAATGGTCCTTAGGGACCTGTCAGTGACATCTTGGATATTGATCTTGCCATCCTTACTCGGCTGAAATCGCTCTCTGCAATACCTGTGAATGTAATCTCTCACAGATTCACCCCCACGGGCCGAACCTGATAAAGAGATAGGGGCGCCCAGCCTCGATAAGCTGGTCAAAAAATAGATGTCCACGACAGTCAAAGGGATGGATTTTCCCCTAATCTGGAACACCTAGGTGGTAGGATCCCATGCATCGTGAAAATATTGCAACAAGTTGATTTGTTGCCTCATGTTAAAGATGCAGAAAAACTTAAACAGGCCACAGTTCCGCAGTGCATTTACTGTAACCGGATCATGTAAAGCAACCATGTCCTCTTCTTCATGCTCACGTTCTCACCATGTAATAGGAATTTTGCTCCAATGAATCTCTGAAAACAAACAAGAGGAGAGTCAGGATCCTGATTTGGTGAAAAACAGGCAAACATTTCCATGAAAAATTGTGCACAAATTTCCCTCCTTGTGCCCATCGCACCCCCAACAGTGTTCTAGGTGGGATGCACGCTGACTAGCTAATGGCAAAGCCAGCATGCATCGCACCTTTCAATATAGAAGAGGTGCGATGGAGCTAGGGCGAGTTTTTCAAACCCCAGAGGCTCAGAAAAACCAGAAAACATGCTCAGAATTCAAAAAGGAATGAATGAAACTGAAGAGCTTAGGTTTAGCTCCTACCTGGTCCAGACGGTGCCAAGAATCATCCGCAGAATCTCCCAGAATCAGTTGGTGAAAATCAAGGGGTAAAACACCTCCAAAGCCCCAACAAACCAAAGTTCAAATGAAATGGTAAAATGAGAGGTAAAAACCACTTTTAAATTACTTTTCACGCAATTCAAGTAAAATATTAGTGTTTGACTCATTTTTCAAGCATATATTATTTGTTTCTAACTAGTTTGATGAAGCAATTAAAGAGGCAGTACAACCTTTGAAGGAGCAAAGTTGTCGAGGGTAAAATCAAAGTAATCAATGACCATTATCTCAAGCAGTTTTAACGCAGAATTCAAGCTCGTTAAAAAATAAACATAAGCAATGAGCAAACGTTCCCCCAGAGTTTAAGCTCATTAAAAAATGAACCAATTTCTGGTAAATAACCACAGTGAATGTATTATCATCAGCCTTTGAAGCCTTGGTCGTGTTCTCATCATCACCTCCACTCTGTATTGGTTGATCATTCACCTCGATTTGATTGTTTACCCCTTTTGAGGAACAGCTGTGAAGAGTGATCCTATTAGCAATCCTTGTGACACTGCCATGATTGGAAGATTCCCTGGAATTAGCTGCTACCCGAATTTATCACTTGTTCCTCGAAAAACGAGTCTCCTTTAAGATCTTTTCATCTGACTCGTAAAATATGAAAAGATTGCCGAGCAATTGGCCTCTTAAGCTCATTAAAGTGACCAGAAGTGCTATCCCTCCTTTAGATTTTAATCTTTTTGGACCTAAGGGATTATTACACAAAAAGATCGAGTGCTTGTTTTGTTCGGCTCGTTAAAATTACCAAAAATTCATCCCTTTTGTATTATTTTATAATTTTTCAGACTCAAGGGATTATATGACGAAAAAGGATTGTTGGAGTTTTCTTTACGTCCCTTTCAGACTCTCTAAAATTGAAAAGGACCAAGTTATCTTTGTCGTTAAACTCGTTAAAACCAAATAGCAACAAACTTGTCCATACAGACAAGAACGAGTTTCACTATCGCTAGGCTCGTTAAAACATAGTGATGGGTTTGCCCGAAGGGAGAATTATAGAACAAGCATATGTTATCCTCCTCAAGCTTGACAAAAATAAAGAGGTACTGGTCAGCAATGACTGGGGAAAAATTGGAAAGAAAAATTGAAGAAACTTTATTGGTAGCAAGTTGCTCTTGAACATGACACTTTCGCTCCGCATCCGAGTCGGGTTGGGTTGTTCTGTTCACTGGTCATATCACCATTGGTCCATCACACCATCCATATTTGGGGTTAACGCTACCAATCCATCATGTCAGTGTCACCGATATGTTCAAGAGAAGTCACTCAGAGAATTCACCTGTGTCTCATCCATTGTAATACATTTATGCTCCATTCTTTTATGACCACCAACCTGAACCTTATGTCGTCGGATCGTTTTCACCTTCATTAAAATAATTTGCTCCATTTTGTGTCATTGATGTGGGATTCACTAAGGCCCTCCTATGATGGATCGCTTCTTGTCGACATCAGCTCATTATCCAAGAAGTCGATCTAGGAACAACCCTTTCAGTACTTTGAAGCTTGCATGCCTCAATGGCAAGTTTCTCACTTTCGCCGACAGGTTTACATCAATGGCCTTCGACCGAAAGATTTTGCGTGGTGTTCGATGCCAAGTCCCTTATTCACACCCTTGAGGGTCATCATCATTATCGGTGATTCCTCTCGCGCCTATTAACAGCTTACATCATTGGCTGGTAATCAGGCAATGTCTTTCCATGTTTGACTCCAGAACATCTCTCACATGGATCAACTTGTACTTTGAGTGAAGATCGAACGATATTGAAGACCCCAGATCTAGTTTCATCCATCTGGGCTGCGATATATATTCAAGAAAATAAAGACATCAAATGTACATCATTACTACACAGATAATCATCCAATCCAAGGGATGATGGCTCCACCAAAATCATCAGTCTGCACTCAGATGATTGTCTGTCTTATGTACATGAAAATGAATTTATAAAGCTGAGCATGGGAATTCTCACCTCAGCTAGATGATGAAAATATTATGAAGATAATGTATTGTATTGTATCTTATTACAAGTCGCCTTCCAGCTTGAAAAAGCATCGGATCCTCATGATAAAGCATTTCCCCCGACATCAAAAGATTAATGACCTCATGCTTTAGGGGGCAACTGTTATAGACATTTTTGGGCACTGCAACCTCAATCATAAATTTCCATAAACTTAGGGCTCCTAAGTCCCTAAAAGTGTTGTTACAACCCCTAAAAGAACAAGGTCAACTGATTACAGCATCCCCCAGAAGTTCTCCATGAAAAACTACTCAGAACTGGTCAAAATTGGACCATCTCACCTGCTCCATGGTCAAAGTGCGCTGCATCCCACCTAAATGCACACGAGAGGTGTGATGCATACTAAAAATCCCTTCTATGGGGTGCGATGGGTGAGAGTGGACAAATGGTAGGGTCAATTTGCAAGGTGGAGGATCATGGAATCTTCCAGAAACTTCTCCTGTGACACTTGCCTCTCTACATTCGCCCAGGGATGAGTAAGAGATCATCAATCTCCAAGTGGAATCAAGAACTATCAGAGAGAGGACACTAATCAAATCTCAAAAGCTGACTCACTCCCCTTGCATACATCTATATATGGATCCCTCATCCCTGAGATCTAGAGGCTAGAATTTTGTATCTTGTAAGGAAGTGCTGCTGTTTTCTTGGTGTAACATCATAGTGTTGGGTGATTTAAGCTATTCATGAGGTGAAGAAGGGATTTCTTGCTGAGACGATGACGTTGGGTTAGAACAATTGGTTGTAATCCTCTTTGCTATTCTTGATTATTAATAAAGATACTCAAGTTTTCCTCCACATTCTTGTATGATTGATGATATATGCATTTGTGTGGTTAATATACATCTGCTCCTATATTGTTTATGATAGTAGATCTCTGTTCTTGGATAGTGTTATGCTGCTTTGATTCTACAGGTGCTCTTTGAAGCTGGGTAGACAAGGAAGCGAGTGGCAAAGATCTATTAGAAGGGAGAGGAATCAATTAAGGAACCAAGCACAAGGCAGAGGTTGGTCTCCTTCTTTCCCCTCTTATCTACTTCTCATAAAGGAAAACAAAAGTGGTTTTAGTTTGTTTGTTTCTAAGGTAGCTACCAGCCTTAATGGGACTTGCAGCTCTGCATAGACTCTAGATTTCCCGATAACACCCATGGTTGCTTCGGTTCTTTTCCCTTGTCAGTCAACACGGAATTAACTTCCGAGGCAAGAAGTTCTTCATTTGCATTTTGACCTGAAACCTTATAGGCTTTCTTAGATGTAGCCTTTGTGGATTTTTTGCTGGTTGTGCCTATCACGCCATCACCACCATTAGAGTCTTTGTTTGATTTAGGAGGAGGAGGAATGCAAAACTCTATTCTAGGAGCATCAGGGATTTTGTCATAGAGCATTCTAGACTGAGTATAGATTAGGTCTATATATTGCGCATGAGCAATAACTTGCTCTTCAGCGACAACCCCACTTTAGCCACATCTTCTCTAATAGAAAGTAACAATGACTTAATAAACCATTCAGCTAGCAGCTGATCAGGAACATATGTTTTTACCATTCTACAATGACGTCGCCACTCATGAATATGATCAGATATATGAGTGGTTGTCGTCTGTTTCAAATTGGTAAGAAGCTCTGTTCCTGTTTCATACCTTATGGGTAACTGAAAATGGGTTAAAAAGGTTGTGGCAAGGGCACTGAAGTTATCGAATGAAGCTCTAGGAAATTCAATGTATGATTTTGCTGCTGAACCAGTTAATGTTCACTGGAAAAGGTGAAGCCTAATAGAATCATCATTTAGAGTGTTGGACGAACACCACAGATGAAAGGTCATCACATGATTCGATGGGTCTTCACCCAGATTTCCATTGAATTTAGGAATATCTGATGGAAGTTTATGAGGAATCGCCGGCCACCAAGGGGCATAAGCAATTCGATCATTTGTTCGCTGATTTAGATCTGGTAATTCTAAATTTTCAAGGAAAGGAAATTGTTGATTCAGGTTTGGTGAAGCATACCCAGGATAGGATGGGATCACTTGAGCAGTGGGTCTTTGCATACCTACATAATGTATTTGATGCTGATAACTTTGATAAGGTTGATGGTCATAATCATTATGATAGGATGGATGGTGACCGTTTTGAATATACATCTACCCATTACCCGCAAAGTTGTGTTGCTCAGGTCCTTGGTAAGCTTGCTGGAATTGTGGTTGTTGATATTGCACCAGCCATGGCTGCGAGACCATTTGCTGTTGCCCAATACTGGATGTTTGACCAAGATGAGGGGTTATAGTACCTGTTTGAGCCTGGATTGCTTCAGTTAAGAATCTACTAATCGACGATTGTGATTGAGTCGCGGAGACAAGAGGTTGTTGTATTACAACCTGAGAGACTAGATTTTGACATACAATAGGTAGTTCTTGTACTTGTGACACCGTCACAATAGCCAATGTAGTGGGAATATTCGTCACAGGTTGATTTGTTTGTATAGAATATACAACCCTTGGTTGTTGAGGCAGTTTTGGTATCCAACCACTGGATGTGATTCCAGCCTGACCTGAATTCTGCTGTGAACTCTCATATGGTTGTTCTCCTGGAGGGAACAATGAAAAGGCATACTTCCCCCCATATGGCTGCAATCCAGTGTTCAAAGGGAAAATTGGTCTTTGGAGACTGGACTACCCAAATTGATACTATTGCAAAGGATCAATTTGCTAAGACTCAACATAAGAGATTCCAGATAAGGTTCCAGATGAACAAATGGGAACAAAGCATACTGTCGAAACATTCCCTGGGTGGAATCCATCTAGCGGTTGAGAACTAGTTGGGACAGATGGTACACCAACAAATATTGTTGGAGTAGCAGCAGGATTCTATTGCTACTGTGTCAGATGACACAGTCCTAGATGTCGATGGTTGTTTAGACATATTGAGTCTATCCAAAAGACTTCCTGGCGATTCTACAGGAACTTGTGATGAAGGTTGACTATCTTCTGAGTTAGAAGGATATAGGTGGATCCCAGTTCCAAAATGAAATGGGGTACTGGATGGAATATCCTCCACAATCTCTTCTACTGCAATCAATCCAGGTGGAAGAGGCAGACCGTCAGGTCCGTAAAATATTTCTGGTGCCGAAGAAGGTACACACTTTGCAGCAATAGATGTTGCAGGGTTAACACCTTCCGAATCAGTCCTAGATGGAGTTGGTTCAGGAATAGGAGCATTTATTGTTACACTAGGATCAGTTCTAATGTCCTCTTGTAACTGTGAAACTTCTTTTGTAGAGGCAGGTATACCAGAAATAGTTGGAGTAACTGGAGTTTTTGAGGATGTTGAAACATAAGTTTCAAACAAACCAAGAGACTTTGATCTAGTTAGACGAGATCGCTTGGCCTGGAATGGTTTTGTTTCCAGAGTCAGAGATGGTTGACTCATTAGTCTCTGTGAACGATGGGGTTTTGATTGACTTTCTTCCACGATTGTAGATTACTTGATCAACTCAAAATAAAAAAGGGGAAATGTTATTCCGAATTAAATGAATTTTATGACGCTTTGAGACAACTTGCTTTTTCAATTTTAAAGAGTCGAGAAAAAGCTAAAGATGACTCTAGTCACCTTTGATTTTTAATGAGCCTAAAGCGACAAGTGTTCAGATGGACATTTTCTTTTAAGGAGTCTGATAAGGAACGAAAGTGACTACTCTGGAAATCTAGATAGAGGGATTACCAAACCAATCACAAAAATACAGAATACTTTTTACGGTATGGCAGTCAATCTTCCCGAATGCTGTGTTCAGTGCATTGTGATCGATAGGGCGGCTGACATGGCTCCCTAAGGATAAATGATATAGCCTATTGTGGTCTCCCAATATATACTCGATGGTACGTGGGAGCACAAGTCCATACTGGCACTTGTCATCTCAAAGAGGAGGAATCACCCAACCTATGATGAAAGCGATAGTTACCAAGCTTTACGACGCTACAATACGTCTCTAGCCTGGACTTCTAAATGTTGTGCATTAGGTTCCAAAGCATTTTTATGTTCATTGAATTTATTTTACAGTTGATCTTTCTTAAGAAGTTTTCCTTTAAGGTTTGCCGCGTGATGTAGATATACAAATCCTAAATATGCAATCTAAGATGATAAACAGTCATTTAGTTTCTTTTTGCAATGAAAATCCTAGCTACTAAGGGAAGAGAAGTGAAATTCTTTCAACATAGAGCAGAGAGCACACACTAAGATGCACTGTCCTAAATCAATCTCCACAAGCAGTCTAAATGAAAATGCATACGCATGTATTTGTTTTCCGCTTTCTTAATGTGTGAATGACAAAAAGAATGCTAAGTACAGATCTGAACTATTTTTCTTTCAAAGCAACAGTACTAACAATTTTATTTTCAAAAGAGAAAGGAAGACAAATACGACACTTTGTGATTTCAAATTCAAAAAACGAAAGGAAGACTAAGATGATACTTTGTGATTTCAAATTCAAAAAATGAATGGAAGACTACTTTATGATTTCGAATTCAAAAAATGAAAGGAAGGCTAAGACGACACTTTGTGATTTCGAATTTGAAAAACGAAAGGGAGACTAAGAGCCACACTTTCAATTTCAATTTGAAAACTATTTTCAACACTTCAAAGAATTGATGATTCAAATAAAAAACAATGGCAAAAGTGTAATCGACTATCAGAGAGAGGAAGACTCTTTTATTTGACTGAAAATGACACTTGCGACACTTTCAAATCAAAAGACGACAGTTCGATTAAGCCACTGTTTGCCAAAAGAGAATTGTAAATGGTGAAAAATACATAAAAACATTCGCAATTATTTATACAATGGAGGCTAAATAATGCAAAGGGAGTTTCAACAGTGATATACTGAACACAAACAACAAAACTCCTAAATAAAGCTAAAGACAATGAAGAAAAAACCAAAATCTAGAGGTAGAAATAGTCTTACCTGATCATCGCACCTGTAACATAGGGAAACAGGGATGCATCTCACCTTCAACACATGGGAGGCACGATGCATCCAAACTATCAAAGGGAGACAGTGCGATGGTCCAAGGATGAGACTGGGCTTGGTTTTTGCTCACAGTTTGCAGCTTAGTTCAGGGATTTAAGTTGAGCTAATGATTGTTAGTAAATACAAAGTACAGGGGCTGATCTAATGAGGTTACTTAGCTACCACCAAGGCACTTAGGATGTTTGCAAGTCAGTTGTTCAGTTGATAAAGAAAAGCTGGAGATGGACTAAAGCAACATTGATCTACTTTGCACTTGCATAGCAAATGCAGTTCGAAGGCTAGTTGGCTTAACTTCAGGCTCCATCTGTAGTTTATAAAGCAAAAAAATATAAACAAGAAAACAAGCTATTCACCTCCCTAGTGCGGTTGCCATTTTGTTATCAGGAAAACTAGTGTCCATTCAGAGCTGCTAGTCCCACTAAGATGGGTAGCTATCTTAGAAACAAACAAACTAAAGTTACTTTTTTTTCCTTTATGAGAGATAGATGAGAGAGAAGCAGAGAGTACCAACCTCAGTCTTTTGCTTGGCTCCTTGATTGTTTCCTCCCTCCTTTGACAGAGCTTCACCACTCCTTCCTTACTTGTCCCACTTCAAAGAACACCTGTAGAGTGAAAGCAACATAATACCATCAAAGCATAGAGATCTATAACCATAAACAATATAGGATCAGATGTATATTAACCATACAAATGCATATATCAATGCAAGATTCAGAGATATACAAGAATATGGAGGAAAACTCAAATAGCTTTATTGATAGAAGTAGTAGAAGAGAGGATTACAACCCATTGGTCTGACCTAGTGCCATCCTCCCAGCATTAAAGCCCTCTTCACCTCATGAAAATCTTAGATCACCCAACAATACAGTGTTTCACAGAGAAACCAACAGCACTTCCTTACAAAATACAAAATTCTAGCCTCTGGATCTCTAGGATTAGGGATGCATATATAGATTTTTGTAGGTGGGTGAGTCATCTTCTCGGATTTTAATTAGTGTCATCTCTTTGATAGTTCTTGGTTCCACTTGGAGATTTCATGATCTCTTACTCATCCCTGGTCAAATTCAGAGAGGCAAGTGTCAAATGGGCAGTTTCTAGAAGATTCCATGGGTTTCCACCTAGCCAACTGCCTCTGCCATTTGTCTGCTCTTGCTCATCGCACCCTACAGAAGGGCTTTCTAGTATGCATCGCACTTTTTTCATGTGGCAGGTTAGATGCATCACACCCTTAACATTGAGCAGTCTGTATGGTCTTGTTTTGACTAGTTCTGAGTAGTTTTTCAAGAAAACTTCTGGGAGATGATGTAATCCGCTGACCTTGCTTCTTTAGGGTATGAAACAACACTTTTAGGGACTTAGAAACCCTTGGTTTATGGACATATGCGATTGGGGTTGCAGTGCCCAAATATCTCTATAATAATGAGGGAACCATTTATAGATGTGTGCAAGCATGTGAGTCATCTCTGGGTTTTGATTAGTGTCATTCCACTTGTTACAATTGGTTCCACTTGGAGATTTCTTGGATCTCTTACTCATCTCTCGGTGAATTCAGAGAGGCAAGTGTCATAGGAGAAGTTTCTAGAAGATTCCATGATCAACCACCTAGCAAACTGTCTCAGACATTTTTTCATCCTCGCCCATCGCACCCTATAGAAGGCCCAAATAGTATGCATCACACCTGGGAAGTGTACCACTCAGTATGCATCACACCCTACCAGTGGAGCAGTTAGTATGGTTCAGTTTAGGCCATTTCTAGATGCTTTCTCAAGTGGAACTTTTGGGGAATGACGTAATCAGATGACTATGTTCTTTTAGTGTATGAAACAACTCTTTTAGGGGTTGAGGAGCCCTATTTTATCAACATATAAGTTTGGGGTTGAAGTGCCAAAATATGTCTATAACACTAGGGACTGCATTACATAATTTTTTGGGCCAACAGTCACTGTCTCTTAGAATTGCGCAAGGCGAGAATGGAGGGCAGTGACTAGCTAGAATTGCACATTTTCTAGGAGGAAGGTAGAACCTTCCCTCTCATAATTGCAAAATTTTGTCTTGGTGAGGTAGAGTCTAGGCCAAGGTTGCCCAGACCCAGCAACAGGAAAATGAAATAAAATAAAGATGTGAATGAATGGAGAAACTTAGTGTAAGAAAAAGTGAATGATCATGCATGCAAATAATGAATGCGAGATTCAAAAAATGAAACAATAGGCATGTGTGTGAAATGAGTCACCGAATCAATGATCGTTCATACAAAAAAATGTTATGCATGCGAAAACAATGAGATGCTATGAAAAAAGAAAGGGTTCTTGTACATGCTAACATGCATGCAAACGACAAAAAGAGTTCACAAAGATCAAGAAGACAACACTCTCACAAGCGAAAACACAAAAAGCAATAGAAATGTTGCAAAAGACAAGTGAAGTGGACTTGCCTGGAAATAGCTGAGCTGGATGTGCCAAAGACGTCTAGATGTGTTGTGGGATTTCAGAGCTCCAAGATCAATGTGAAGAATGTTCTCTAAAGCATTGAATAAATAAGTTTGAAAGTCCTGATGCACATTCCACAAATCTAGGAAAAAATGAGACTTAGAGGAAATTTTCTAAAACGATCTTTTCATGTAACCTCCATCTACTAAAAATAGATCCCTAAAATCTAGGGATGCCTTTTGCATGTTTCTTTTTTCTATTTTGGGAAAAAATAGCCCATGCATGCAGGTCAATTTTCCTTGGTCCTGGGTGGAACTGGTCAACTTGAAGGAACATGCAACAACATGCTTGACTGAGGGAGATTTTTCTGCAATTTATGAGAGGAAGATGGGATGGCCGTCGAGAGGGATTGCACAATTTTTGGGAGGACTAGCTGATTCCTACCCAAAATTGCACAATTTCTTGGCTGAGCTGCACTGTTGGGCTAGATTACATAATTTTCACTATGGAGAATTTTTGATAGGATTGCACAGTTTCTGGACCCAGCAGGCTGCTAGTCAGATTTGCGCAATTTTTTGAGGGAAGGTTGGTTCCCCTCCCGAATTGTGTAATTTCTTGAGGGAGCTTCTCAACTAGTAGCTGGACCAAGTCTCAAGTGGAAGCATGTGAGGGGAGTGAAGAAAGCTATCACGAACAGGCTAGAAAGCTACTAAAAAACCAATGAAGCTCATCTACTTGACAGTGCAAGACATGCTGCTGAGGATAGGTGGTAGGGAGGCTCCAAAACAAAGGCAAAATTTTGGAGGGTGGATGTAGCCGCTACAACAGTGCTTGAAAACCATAAATTTTCCTACTAGATGTCCATGTTGATGTCATCATTTGCTACCATCTAGATCAATCATATTCTCTCATCGGTCTCGCTGGAGGAGAGAGAAAATGTCATGAGAGGCCTTATTTTGTAAACAAATCCTTTGTTATTTCATTTTTCAGCTTATAATGCATTTTCTTTATTTTTCATAGATTTCTTCCGGGTCAGATCTCCCCTACATTTGTACCTTGACTATCCCTTTGGAATATACGTTCGAGCTCTCCCTTAGAGGGATGAGTTTTTGGAGTGAGCATCCTCGTGCTCCATTTTCATTGGTCAATTGCCTCAGCTATCATGTCTCGAAACTTACCTCATGGTCCATCTAATATTGTGCCATATATGAATCCTTTGAGGTGCTCTCGTTGGGGTATCAAAACTAGGTTGGATCCTCTTGCTTGAAGTCCATTGGACAACTCGTAGTTGTCATGTCCTGGCGCCCATCTCCCTGAACTTCCCTTTGTGCACCAAAATGGTTGCGTCAGGGTGAGCCCACTAAGCTACCACTATCGAGTGGACTCCACCTGTGGCTAATCAAATGCATTCTCATTTCCAGCTCATCTTCTTGGAGCTTCACATAGAGGTTCCATCATCCCTTACACTAATCTTGGAATGTAAGGCAACTTTAGCTATGCACCAAAGGCTCCTGCAAACACCTTTAACTCTGCAACTTTGGACTTGGGATCACCAATTTTGACTAGCTCGAATGTTTGAACCGAGAGGCCATTTTTAAGCTTCCACATACCATTGGAAATCATTTTTAGATCTATTTCTATCTGTGTTGGTTACACATGCACTTTATTTGACCTACTACTCAAAAATTGGCTCCAAATCCTATGCACATTATAATTTCATTTTCCTTGCACTCTTTTCCATTGCCTTTTCCTTTTCTTTGTATGTGAAAATATTTGCCATTGTCCACATTTTATATTGGTTTTGTATCAATCATCATTTCCTTCACCACCAATGAGAACATTTGCATCAATGCAGTTTTGTTTGCCAATATTTTTCATTCCCTTTGCCATCAATGACAACACATTTCTAACAATCTCCCCATTTGGCATTGATGGCAACACGAGGATAAAAAAAGACATAATTATCAATGATAATTACCATCTTCTAACTTATCCCTTTTATTTTCCACTAATCATTTACCATCTTATGTTTGATCATCAATACTTGCCCTTTGAAATCGACGGAAAAGATACTAACATTCTTCTCCTGTAAACAATCTCCCTCTATCTTATGACCTTGTGTACCTGTCAACTGCTTCTTCTTAAGCTAAAAAAACACAAATGGCTCTGATCTGATCCAAGAAGCTCCCTTTCTGTCCTGTGAAGAATATTGAATAAAATGGAAAGGATTATTTACTCTCAATCTTTCCTTTAAGAAAACAAGAGGAATTTCTTGTTGAAACAACACATTCTTGTGGAACTAAGCCATGAGAAAATTATTCCTAATAGTTTGAGTCTCAGCTATGATTACATTCATAATAGTGCCTAATTATATCCATACACCTATCCTCTAACAACAATAATAACCATTGCTCTGCATGAGACCTTTGACTCCTCATGAAAAATAGTCATATCAATACTCTCCTATCAACAGTAGACCACGTGAACGCCATGCTCTGAGAATGAGTACAATTACTATAAATACCAATTAACAATATGTTTGATTTCAAGTGATACCAAATTAAAATGATGCCCATTTTTGAATCAATATCATTGTTGTAAATAGTTTAGCACTTGATGACTATGTATCTTGATCCTTTAATCATGCTCTTTTCACCATAAATATGATGTTTGATACCAATTACCAATTAGAACAATATCATAACAGTCAATCCATGCAACAAACACCATTAGCCTTTACAACACATAACTCATACCAATGGTGAACGCATAATCTGATACTCAAATTTTGAGTATACTCCCCCTGTGGCCATGCTCCCTTTTTTCCTTCGAAATATGTAAAAGATACTTGCTAGAAAATATTGTAAATAGATCGTCACCGACCACACATGATAAGACTACTAAATGTTTAACAACAACAATGAATAAACCATATTTCCCAACAATAAACATGAGAAAGGGATACTTTTCTTTATCCTTCAGATACATTCCTTAGCTTGTACCTTTCTGCTCCTTCCATTTGACCTCCCTTGATGCCATCATCTTCTCTTTAATGAAGAGGAGCAAGGGATATACTCCCCCTAACTATACTATTTTCCTTTTTCTTCCACAGCTAAATTTGTTGAATTTTCTCAACACCATGAGCCGGTTTCCTACGCTGATCTACCTGACTAGGTGGATTTATTCCATTTCTTGAGAATACATACCTTTGTTTCTCTTCTTTCTGACTATATTCACTTAAAGATATTTTAGGGATGATGTTGGTTATTTTGTATGATTGGCGTGTCTTCCTGTTGTGGGTTTTATAGGATAAATCAACCATAGGAATTTTAGACTTTGAATTTTCTACATCAAATAGGGTTCTGTGTTTCCTACATTCACCATTCGATCTCCTTTGGCTCTCAAGTATATTTGCATCATTTTGGAGAAATAATTTCTTTCTATATTTGCATGCAACTACTCTATGCCAAAAATTCTTACACCTGTAGCATTCAACTTTATTCAAGAAGGGGGGAAAGGAACTAATATTGTTACCAAAGTCTGTTCCTGTCAAATATCTTGGACTCTAATTCTCTCTTTTACTGTTATTGGGCTACTAAAAATATTTCCTTTGAGGGAGAAAGGCTCTTTGTACATGGCTCCTCCAATTTCTCTCAGCGACTAGTGGCTACGGCTGAAATATCTCATTCATCTTTTGTTGTTGCACCTTCTTTTTCCTCTATGGACACTTGGAGGAAAAGTTCCATGTGTTATTCCAACAGAAGAATATTTAAGGGGTTACACACCTTTTTTTTGTCTCTTGGAAGTCCCTTTATTTTGTTTCGTTCTCTTGCTGGTGGGTCCCTTTAAATTTTTTTTGAGTCACCATCATCTTCAATTGTCATGTTGGTCTAAGTGGAAAAATCAGTAGTTTTATTGTCTTTAAATGGTTTATAATTCTTTACATGCTTCTATAGATTCAAAAATTTCTCTTTTAATGATATATTCTCATGTTCCAACTTCATGTTTATAGCTATGAATTTATTAATCTCCTCAAGAGATGATATGAGCTTCCTCTTCAAACAAATATTTTTTTCAAGATCTTCCAACTCAATTGAGAAACCACTAGATTCAACACTAGTGTTTATTTCACTCTCAAAAGTTTGTTCCCCTGATTACTCTAGGGATTCTTTCATTGATATGCGAGATGTCCTTTCTTCATCTTCACTAGAGGTGGATCCATTGTCTTCTTGAACAATGTCCCGATCTGTTATGACTATTAAGGTAGGTCTATGTTCATTACAACTTGATGAGAAACTCTTACTTTCACCAATACTTGCAGGTGAGCAGGTTGAAGATAAACAACCTATTGTTCTACAATAACAACAAAATAACAACTTACATGTAGATTGCACCTCCTCTGGGTTTTGATATTCATGATATTCAATTCTATTTGAGTGTTTCATTGAGTCATTGGCTGCTCCATCCTCCTAGATGGACTGCAATTTTTCTCAAATCTCCTATCTAGTTTTAAAACATATTACTTTTTTAATATCTCACTTAGACAACCCTCTCATGATTTTCTTCCTCGCTTGATTATCAAAATTATAATTTATTACTCCATACTCCACAGATAGCCATACATTGAAATCAAGAGCTTCAAAGTATATTCTCATCCTTACATTCCAAGTTGTATAATTTGAGCCATTCAAAAATGGAATTCCATATGAGGTAATCGTATCTTAGTTCTCCATGATCCCTAATATTCATTAAAGCTATTAAACTAACCCTTAAGGACATTGGCTATGATATCAATTGTTAGAAAAGATGGAAACAATTGTTGAATCAGTATTGTGGCCAAAATATAAAATTCTTTACAAATTTCACTTCTTAATATTTTTAACAATTATTCATTGATGAGAAATACAACTCAATCATCTATAACATCATAAAAATCAAGCACATGAACAAAATATACACAAGAACGTATCTTATTTTATTACAAGCTTCAACTTGATTACATCATGGCCCCACAAGCTACCACTTGTAGGTTTATTAACTACTACTGAAAGGATCATCAATCCCTTCTTATTTACTAGATAGCACTAAAAGGGACTTCTACCCCTAATCATTTACCAATGCCCACTAGAAGCGACACTTCCCCCACTCGGTTATGAGTTGATGCTGAAAGCAACTCTTGCCCCCAAGTATTTATTAGAACCTACTAGAAGGAGCTACTACCCCCAGACTACAAGCTACCACTTTATATCCCTGTTGATCCATCTTTCATCCATTTTCAAACTCAAATCAATAGGCATTTTACCTCATAAACAAACAAATCTTTCCACTACAACTACTCACCAAAGCCACCATAAACGCGTTCAACAATCCTTGGTTGCTGATACAAATCACCATCACCTTTAGAAATTTATGATTGCTGATAAAAAACATCATGCTCCACTCACCATTCTGCTGCACCCATAACTCTGCTTCTCTATGACAAATTGTTCAACACCCTCATGCAACACCCCACAAATATTTTGTTTCTCTCATAATTAATATGCACACTCTCATGTAACAGCCCAGTGGAAGAAACTCTCTTCTTCTCTCACTTATGTAACAATGAGAAACTCTCACACAATTTTTTGCTTTCCACACTTCCTACAGCACCCCCAATCTCTTGCTCAGATTCTACTTTTATAGAATTTTGCATTATTGTTTTTGGAATTGAAGATTTTGATATCTTCCCCTTCAATCTGCTAAATGAATTAATATTTTTTTTTCTTGTTATCTATTGTGCTTTGACTATGTTTAATATTGATCTACTATTCTAAACTCAAAAAATGATTCAATTTGTAATTTTTCTCTGCTTTTTGTTTGTTACAGGATTTAGTAGTGCATCTGTTATTTTTACTTGCAGTTTAATTTGGCTTAACTACCAAATCTGCTTCTACAACTGACTGTTTGACCAAATCTATCTTTTTCTGTTATGTTTGTCTTTAACTTCTAAACAGTGTTGAACTATCACTTACCAAGGCTTTTGACTCATTCATGCCAGTATCAAGATTCTAAACTCCACCAAAACTACTAGTTTCCAATTGCTCATTCCAAAGCCACAAGGCCTTTTATTATGTTGTCAACTATTCATGCTTTCTATAGGGGTCATGGCGCTGTCACCAAAACACATTGTTGTATCCCAAAGGCCGTCGCGGTCGTGTTTAATTTTAAAACCAAAGTTGTTGTCAAAACTATCAAATTTTCCTTTATTCCCTTTTTCTCTCCCCTGTTACTAGTTTTCAACATATAACTAGGTCTTCATGATCACTGGATAAGGTGTCTGGGTGCTAATCCCTTTCAACAATTCCCTATGCTAACAACTTCACACTGTTGGTCCTACTTCTACGCAATGCGATCAACAAGAAGCCTAAAAGGGTAACGCTCCTTTGTTTCTACATGAAAAAAATTCAAGGGATAGGTCTAGGCTCTTAGTCACATCTCCTACGAGCCTTCAAAACTCTTTTCTCCACTTCTTGGGTTAATTTCTACGTGAAATGACGTAAGGGTTGGGTCCAGGCAACAAGCTTGGAACTTCCAAACTTGACACTTTCTATTCTGCCTCCATATTAAACCATAGGGCTCTACCCACTGGGTCAACGTGTCTGTGGGGACCTCCCATCACCAATTTCATTGGTTTCCACTTTACCTTAGTGGCTCGAGGCCTTCTTCCTAGCACCACTGCTAAATGCACAAAATTGAATCTTCTGTGCTCTTGTCCTATAAGATGAGCTATCTCGTGGGGCCCTCTTGTTAAACTCTCATTATTCTATGGCCTACCTGACTGTCAATGTCAACCTATTCGATCTCTCACTACCGAGAAATACCTATTTGGGCCCCACAAACAAACTATCAAGGTCCTGCTATCGGGATAACGTCACTCTTATCATGTGCCAATTTTTTAGTGGTGACATGTGTCACTCGGAAATGGCCTATTTATGTGGCCAAAAAACATGAATCTACTTGCCATGTGTCCATGTTGATGTCATAACTTTCTTCCGTCTTAGCCAATCAGGTGTTTCCACCTATCCTCCTAGATGAGAGAGAAAAGGTCCTTTAAGGCCTTGTTTTGCAACCAAATGCTTTGTTACATCATTTTTTGGCTTTCCATCCATTTTCATTATTATTCATAGATTTCCACTCGTCCGTCTGTCTCTTGTGTTTTCACCTTTAGTATCCCTCCAGGATATACCTTTGGGCTCAGCCTCAACTTGCTTAGCTGGTAGAGTGGTCCTCCTCTCTTTCTCCATTTTCATTGATTAACTGCCTCAATTGCATGACCACGACACTAACCTCGTGGTCCATCAGATATTGCACCATATATGAATCCTCCAAGATTCTCCCACCATGGTATTATCACTGGATGGGCTCCACCTTCTCAACTCCATTGGACAACACGTAGTTTTTGTGTCCCAATTCCCATCTCCCAGACCTTCCCTTTGTGCATGAAAGGGTTGCACGGGGGTGAACCTGTCGGTCTACCACTGTCGAGTGGGCTCTAGCTGTATCCAATAAAATGTGTTCCCACTATTGCCACATCTACTCAGATATTTTCATGGAATCATTGTCATCCTCCCCACTAATTTTTGAAGTTAAGCCAACGTTGCCTATGCAAAAAAGGCTCCTTCAAACACCTTTAACTCTGTAATCTTGGACTTGGGGTCACCAAATTTGATGGGCTCTAACTTTTGAACCAAGAGGCCATTTTTGACCTTTCAGATACCGTTGGAAAGATTGTTCAGAGCTCTTTTCACATGTGTGGGTTACACCTACACTTGAGTGGATATTATACTCTAAATTTCACTCCAAATCCTTTGTACATTATAATTTCCTTTAACTTGCACTCCTTGCCATTTCCTTTGCCTTTGCTCTGTCTGTATAGATCTTTCCATTGGCCACCTTTGCCATTGATCATATTTTCCTTGGACGCTAGTGAAAACATTTATAACAATGAAGTTTCCTTTTTAATATTTTCCATTTCCTTTTCCATCAATGACAACGTATTTTTAACATACTCTGACTTGGATAAGAAAAAGGAGGAAAATTGTGATTTAGGAGGAGTTTTACATAAATAAAAACCCTCAAATACATAAATGTGAAATCACTAATAAAATTAAGGGGTAAGATTGAAACCATGATATAACTACCTAAGAAATGCTTTCTTTATGGATAAAGATGATCCATGCTATGAAGATAGGTGCGTATTTTTTCTTTGGTAATGGAAAATGGTGACCATGTAGCATTTAAAAAAATCCAAAAAATCCGTAACAGAGGCAGAAGGACCATGTAGCATTTAAAAAAAAAGATTTTTGAAGCACTTTTTTGATCGCTAGACTTGCACAACAACATAAACTTATTAGTTATCAGTCCTATATAATTTTTAACAACACATATCCAATCAAAGAAAGAAAAATAATGACAATTATCGATACTCCATGGGAAGGAAATTGAATTCGGTCATTACTGGTTGGGTGCGTTACTGTGCCCCTATTTTGAGCCACGCCAATCTCACCAACAGTAACAATCAAGGAAGGTTAAACCATCATTGAGAAGATGGGCTATCGTAAAAACATCAAAGGGACTACAAATAAAAAGAGGTGAAAACCCTTGGTCTTTTGCAAAGCACCACCATCAAAACAACAAGTTTCAAATGACAAAGTTGATGGAGGAAGGGGTGGGGATAGTTACCGTAACTAAAAAACAAGATAATCTTCACTTTCATATCTCTAAGAAAAATCCCAACTATTCCGTCTTTGACACATCACATGGCTAAGTGAGTTGCCGCAAATCGAGCTAAGCCACTTAAGTGTAAGTCACATGCATGTTAGTGCATAACCACATCCCATAAAAAAATTGTTTACGTGGAAATATGATGGTATGAAATACATGTAACATTAAAAAACATAGTGCCAAAGATTTGATAACGCAAGGGTAGAATACATGTATACAAAAAGAAAATTCATAGCAACAAAATGGTAACAACGTGTTGGTAAATATGGGTGATACAAATTGCTAAGTCATGGTATCAAATATGATATTGGTATGCTGGTATGACTTATATATGTTATAATACAAGGTCATCGTATTAAATACCTTAAAAACCACCTTTTATTTATTTTGCATTTAAGGGGTAAAGCGACAAAGAGGCATAGAAATCTATGTAAGGCTCGAATAGTAACTTAGGAAATTTGAAAAAAGTGGAATAATTTGTTCAAAGTTTTGTTAAACCCAATGTTCCAGACTACTATGCCAGTTCATCTTCATCGGAACACCCAAATTCTTTCGAAGATTTGTGTGGATTAGGGCAATGGAATATTTAAGGATATATAATGATGGATGTGGGGATTATTCTTGGTGTTGGTTAGCACAATTTTAATTATGATTGGTAACATAAATTTTCTAGGGTTATTTAAGATTTAAATTTATTTAATGAGGTAAATACGACTATTGTTAATGATTTAAATATTGTATTTATTAAGTTAATTATTTATTAATGATTTATACATAGTATTTATTAAATTAATTATTTAATTGATTTTTTACTTATTTATTATCATCACATTTATATATAATTTATGTGATAAGGGTTGTTTTCTTATAATAGTAATATAACATAATGCAATTATTTTTTATTTTTATTTTTCTCTTTATTTTTTTATCCTAGCTTATATATATGATTTATTAATAGTGTAAAATCAATATAATTAACCGAGAATATTATTATTATTCCTATAGGTTGTTATGATTATAAATTGTTAAGGATTTCAGATTAGTTGTTATGAGTGGTGTGATTTATTAAAGGTTTCCAAGTATTACTGATGATAAGGCCTTCATCACGATTCATATTGTTCATCCTTCTTTCGATTTCTATGACCTCTTTAGCTTTCTACTTTAGGTAATTCTCTTCCTTGATGACAAGATAACTTATGAGAAAACTCCTTAACATTAACAACATTACTCCTTATACATAGAAAGTAACACAACAAATGTAGTGGTTGAAGCAATTATTTCGTTTTAGTAAAAATATAGTGGTTACAAAGTAAAAACGTTTGAGATTAATAAAATTGGTATATGATACCTTTATTTCACTTTTTTTTAAATATTTAATGAGGTATATGATGAGCTTCAGCATTGCAACAAGAATGTTGCAACTCCCAAGGCTAGCAACTTAAATTATCAACTTGGGGTTCATACAAACTTAAGTGGTGTTGACACTATATGTGCATCATACAATGTGTCCTTTCATTTATCTAATGTAATGTAGTGAATATCATCAAATATAACCTAAAATAATTGTAGAAATGGAAATTCTACTTGCAAAAATGTGAACACTAATGCTATTTGCAAGAGAGGAAATCATACACTAGCCTAAATGTAGGATGTGAAAGTTGCATTGAAAAGAGAAACTAGTCTTAACATGAGAATAAAGAAGGTAAAATAATCTAACATGCATGAAAAAGAGAGAATGTAATCAGTCACTTCATTCCAAATAGGTTACATATATGTATAGGTTTAATTATATACTTTATGTGGTAATTAAGGAAACCATTATTGTGTTATCCAATTCATAAATTTATCCATTAACCCAAATTGTTGGGATGTGTTCCAGGGGTAAAAAGGAAAATCCAGAGTGGTCTTTGGTATTCGCCAATAATGGATTTATATTGGCGATCCAAAGTGGTGAAGGAAACTAACCCTACAAGTTTGCTATAGGTGATTGCTATACGAGGCCTATAATGTTACAGCAGTGAGAATCTTGTTGAATGCCTAAGTATATAAAATTAAAATGGTATGCAATTTTTTTTCTTATTAACTAGGATGTCTTAGGCTCAATTCCAAGTGGAATCACTCCAAAATACCCCTTTTAACACGTGCTAAAAAATAGTAGAAAATTACTACTCTAAAAACGTGAAATTCAAGAACTAGTGAACTAGATAACCTATCAAATGCCTAACCTAATCAAGTGAAAATCAAATGGGGTAAATTTTTTTATTAACTTGAATTTTTGAAAGACCTAATAAAAGTGAAGTAAACTCAAATGAAGCTCTTTAACACTTTCTAAAAAATAGAAGAAAAGTACTACTATTTTGCTACAAGGGACATTGAGAAATTCTAGATTTGTGAACTAGCATATAAATCGAAGCAACTCAACGATGAAAGTGGATTTTCAAAGTATTTATAAGGATTAATAATACTTGTGACTCTATAAATAACATGAAAAATAAATTACTTCAATCATTTAACCCAATCCTATAGCAAAATAAGCATCAATACTAAATGCAAAAATAGGAAAAACAAGAATAAGAGATGCATGTGAATAAGAAGAGAAAAGAAGAAAATAAAATTATACAAAAGGGCTTTGAGGCTCCTAGGAAGGCCAAACCCAAGGATACTCAGAGTCCTACAAAGGATACCAAGCCTTAGAATATGAAAATGGCACTAAAATTCAGTGTTTGAATCAATCGAACTACATCCTTGCTAGAAATGAAAGTGGAGCTGCAGAAATACAAGTTTTCTCCACAAGAAGACTAAGAAATACATGCCCTTAGAAGGAAATTCGAATTATTATTTATAAAAAATGATGAGAAAGCATTATCCTTGAAAGGAGGGAGATTTCCCCTCCAAAATGCCTAGAATAGTGGATCTGGTTCCTAACACTAGGAATCTGCATTAAATGAGAGGGAACACATTCCTAGATTTTCTCAATCACTGGAGCTCCAGAATTTGTGCAATAATTTCATAATATACTGTTGATTTATTATCTGGTCTTAGTCCTCCTATAGTGAGGATAAATTCCCTAAATTATCTCATCCAGCAAATCTTCATAATATTACCAATATTCTCGCAAATTTCTACAAAAATAAATAATATTATGCACATAATAAGCAAGGATAAACCAAATTCCTAAGGACCCATTAATACTACGAATTAACTCTATGATGTACAAGTAAAGGGGTCAAATACATGTTTAAAGTGTCTATAAATAATGAAATGGGCCTAATAAAATAGATGATTTTGGGGCCCATCATCTCCCCCCTACTGAAATTGTTTCTCACCCTTGAGAAACCTATTCTTCTTCCTGTTTCCTTGCATTGGCATGGCATCCTTTGGTATCTTCTTGATGTCTTTGGTAGTTGTATAAGTGATTTCTTCTTAATATAAATGTGTTATAAATCAACCATGGATGGTCCTGCTCTAGGCAGCCCCTTCGATCTTGATACTAGTTTGATGGGCAGACTTTGTGTTGATGTCCCACATCCTCTACATTCTTTTTTTCCAATCCGCATCCATGTATGAGTTCTTCTCCTCTCTTTTTCCAATTTGAATAAGGAGGTATTGCAAATTTCTCAGGAATAATCCTTCTTGCTTTAAAAAATTTATAATAGGACTCTGGGTTACGTTGTGGTTCATGCTCTTGGGGTTCCCAGGGGGCTATTTATACCTCTTTTGATGTTGTTGCCGCCTCCTGTAGCACATTTTTAAATTTTTTTCCTTCTTGGAGCAGATCTTTCTTTCTCCTATAGCACCCCCACTTTATCCTGTAGGGAGGTAGTTTGTGCTTTTAGTTTCTTAGCTATGGTTGATATAGTGGTTAGCCTTGTCATGGATGTCAAAGGGTGTTTATGCTTGGATCCGGGGGAGGTGTCCTCCTCAATTTTCCCAACCTCTGGCCCCAATTATTTTCTTGTTGACTAGATGACTCTTTAATTTTGATAGGGATAGTTGAAGGAGGTTGTGGGTGACAAAAATGAGACTAATAGTGATGAAAACAAGGTTGGTGGTGATGAAAACATAGTTAGATGAAGAATGAGGCTAGGTAAAGATTGAGTTTAGTGAAGTATTTGGCTTGTGCATGAAAACCTTTATTGAACTCCAATACTTAGACATACAAAAGAGAAAATACATACAACTCATTAAGCCCAAAGGATTCAAGTACATACCTTACTTACATGTGGATCAGATTGTTGGATTTTATTGCATGTTGGAGTTGGGCTATATGCATCATGATATCAGAGGAAGCTGACTTTTTTTCTTGTTCCTGGTGCATGTCTTCAGATCTTGATTATAGCTTGACTGATAACTTTGATGTGTGTGTGTGTGTGTGTTGGTGTGTCTCAAATGTTTAGGATGTTGTTGCTGGTGGACTTCATTCCCAAGGATGATGTGTCCCTTCCTGGTTGCACACATAGCTTCATCATGCTTATGTTGGTGGAAAAAATAGATCTTAGAGATATCTATTGTGACTGTACAGGGTTCTTCCAGAGGAGTTTTCTTCGCCTATCAACATTTTAATCCTCCCTTAAAGTATTTAAATTGCATGATGGTGTTAAGGGTAATGATGAAAATACATGAGGACAAGGCAAGATGCCTCAGGGAGTAGAGAAGGAATTAGAAAAATAGAAAATAGTGGCTTTTTTGGTTTCCCTCTTCTTCTTTTTTAGAGGTAGTACATAGTGGAAATTTTGAGCAAGGTTTGGTGAAACTGAAAGGATAGGTGATGGATGGGGGATGAGTAAATCAATGGAGGACATGTCTTTATCATTTCCTATATGCCTCATGGCCGTTTGGGATGTCCTTATCATTAGATCCCCTCATTTAGCTTCATAGGCTCCTCCTTTAGCATTATAGGCTTCTCCTATAACATTTTAGGACTCCCTCCTGTAGCTGAATTGTTTTATCCATATCTCTCAAACGGTAGACTGGATTGACCTGAATGTTTTCGAGCACGTTGTCATGATCCTTTTTCACCTCCCCATAAAAATATTTTCCAATGGATGCATTAATAGCGAGAAAACTTAAAAATGGTTGTAGATGATGGAGGTCAATTTCTTGAAAAGTGTGCGCTAGAATTTGCTAAAATTTCTTGAGCATGCTACCATCATCCATATGCATCCCCCCATGAAACATCTTGTCAATGGATGCAAAATTTTAAAGATATGATAAAAAGAATTCTTTTGTGTCTATTTTGGCCTCCTGTAGTAAAACAAAGCCCTCCTGTAGCATTCTAGGACTACGAGGAAAACACATGAGAAAGGCTTGGTAATGATGGTTGGATGTTGGAAATGGATGAGGGTGATGGATTGACATTTCCTTGGTCATGTTGGTGGATCTGAGCAAAGGAAGAGAAAGCCCACGTTTGAATTCCTTTGACTATATTTTTGACCAAAACTTTCTTTTGGTGCTAACTTGTTTTTGTTGCTTGCAAAGATTGGAGAGCACCTGCATTCATCAGAGAGAGATACATGGAACCAATTTTTTTTTATTTTTTCATTTTTTTTCTTTTAGGCCTACTAGCTACCTCAATGAGGTTTTTAACTAGTAGGCCTGCCTAAGTACCTCAAAGGAGGCTTTTACCTAGGATTTTTTCCTTTTCTCTTTCTTCTTGTTTTCCAACCCATTGACCACCTCATGGAGATTTTCAATCAATGAGCCAATCTTAGATGCCTCAATGGAGGTTTTCGCCTGAGGTTTTATTTTTCCTTCCTATTTTTCATTTTTTTATTTCTTTTTCTATCATGCTCTACTCGAAAAAAAAAATCTCTTTCAGGTATAAGAATACTTCCAATGGAGCCATGTGCACATCAATATGACAAATAAACTTGTGTGTAGGCTCAAAATGGATGCTTTTACATGTACCTAAATTTTAGAGACCAAATGTTGTGTCTTTGATGGTATCAAGTACTGTTGAAGAAGAGAGTGGTGCTACATCTTGTTGATTTTCTCGAGCCAAGCCTCAATATATCTTTGATGCACTTGGTATGCTTTCACATCTTGATCATTCTTCATGTCTTCTTCTATCATGACATTCAAATATTCCACATTTTGTTGATTATTCTCTTGAACACATGGAGGATCTGATGGTAAAAATGAGGGAACTTTCTCAATCCCCTATTCTAATGTCTGATCTTCATCAATTAAAACCGATGATTCTTTGGTCTTCTCATTCAAATCTTATTTTTCTGAATGTTGTCCTTCAATGACATCAAGAGAATATCCTTTTTGCAATACTCTTCCTAAGCTAATATGAATATCATTCAGGTCAAGAGGAGATGTGAGGATGTGTTGTACCTTAGTATTGTAAGAGGGTTGAGCTACTTCCTTGTGTGGGTTTGGAAATGGTGGTACATGTAGTTGAGTGGGAGTGAATATTTGAGATGGATGTGTTTGGGGTTGTGGTTCTGGTATAGGTGGATGGTAAGGATAACTTAGTGTTGGGTATAGAGGATATTGAAGAAAATATTGAGGATATTGTGGATTTCTTCCATAAGTTTTTTTCCAACCTTGTTGCCAAGATTGGTTTTGAGGTTGATATGGCCAAGGTTTCCAAGGAAACAGTGTGTTCCAATTACTTTGAGATGGATGTGCATGACCTTGAAATTGTGAATTAGGCTCTTGCATCATACTAGGTTCACTAGGATTCCATAGTCTTCTTGGAGCTACATAGCATATTTGCATTAGCAATTGACTTGCTTCATTGTCTTCATGCTAAACTTCCTTCAACCTCGGTAATGATGGGAAATATTTATGATCTGGATTTAAATAGAAACACAGCGAAATACAAATATAACAATAAATATAGGGATGTAGCATAAATAACACTTCATTTCATTGTTATCAAATACTAAAATATGCTTACAAATAGAATTGAAATAAGGCTAGCTTGGGCAATGGCAGCTTATCTCTAAGAAGAGATGTGGTAGCTACATGCCTAAAAATTATGTTACATGAGGCTTAAAGGCCTATTTATTATTGAGAAACAATGGAAAACACTAAACATCTAGAAACCTAACCATAGGAGATGAAGCACCAAAATTGTGTGCCCCATTTGGGTAAATTGGTACATGAAGTCCCCGTGGTTGTCTCTTTGGCATACAATCTCTGTTTTGATATCATAATACCTCGTTTCAAAGATCTCAAAGAGAGGGCACAAAACAAATATGCATGATTGTATGGGATGTTTTCAGTCCCTCTGGTTTCCCTAAAAACATCGTTTAGGGCCTCAAAATGGCTCCATAAGTTCAGGACCCAAAAAAATGCCAAAAATAGTAAATTGTGCTACAATTAGGGAAACTAAAAAACTAAAAGAGATAGTGTTGGTGGTCCAAGTGGAATAGGTGGGTAGCCACCAATATACACCTGGATCAATTTAATATCATGCGATTCTGCATGGACAACACAAATATCAACATCTTTCTTCTCATATTGCATTCTTATCATTTCTACTTATTCACTTAGATTTCTAAGAATTTTTGTTTTAAATTCATCAAACAAATTTCCAAGTTTAGCTTGACTTACTGATCTTGATGCTAATTTACTTACTCTTTTCCTTCCTCTTGATATGTGTTTGGATGTTTCAAAAATTTCTTCAAATGATAATTGATATACATCAACTCCACTCATGGGATCAAGGAGATCATTCCACTCATCCCTAATTGTTCTAGGTAAGAATGTTTTTAATGTGTCAGATCCAAAATGATGTAATTTTTCCCTCTTAACATTATACATGAACCTGTCTATTAGATCCTCAAGGCTCTCATCTTATTTTTGATTCATTCTAAATACTTCTTCTTTAACATCATGATCTTTATGTTTTTCATATCATTCCATGATCTTTTTGAATCAGTCCCTAAACTCATGAACCATTTAAGATCTACATCCTTCAGTGATTTTGTAAACAATCTTAGCTTTTGAGTGTTTAGTAAGTAACCATAAGACCTACAAAGGATTTCAAATTCAAAAATAAAGGTTTCTGGATCCTCTGACCTCATACCATGGAAGTTGCGAAGGAAAGATGGAAGGATGTCCTTCATATGAGCACTAACATCAATATCTTGGATGCGAAATCAAACAGGCTCATCTTCATTGTTATCGTCTCCATCCATTTCATATATCTTCTCCACAAACTCTTATTCTTATACCTCCAAAAGTGGATGTTGATATGGTTCTTACTGCACTAGGTGATTAACCGGGGGAGTCAGTGTTGGACAAGTATTTTGTTTTATAAAAAAAATTGAATAAGAATGTTATTTCAATGCAAATTTTTCTATCTTTGAAATGAAATATACCGAATGAAATTTTTGTTCTTGTGGAGTGTAAAAGAAATGAATCAACTATGAATGAAAACAATTTATACTTTGACACCTTCCTGGAAATGGCACCAAAAAGTGATGAGCCTCAGTATTGCAACAATATTGCTGCAACTCCCAAGGCTACCAACTTAAATTATCAACCCAGGGTTCATACAAACTGAAGAGGTATCGACACTATATGTGCAACATACAATTTTTCCTTTCATTGATATGGAGTGAATATCATGAAATATAACCTAAATTAATTGTATAAATGGAAATTCTACTTTCTCAAATGTAAACACTAATCCTAACTGTAGAAATGGAAATCAAATAGCTGCCTAATTGGAGGATTTAAAAGTTGCATTGAAAAGGGAACCTAGTCTTATCTCGAGAATAAAAAAAGTAAACTAATCTAACATGCATGAAGGAAAGATAATGTAATCAATAACTTCATTCAAAATAGGTTATATCTATTGAAAAAGGTCATTATATACTTCATGTGCAATTAACGAAATCAGTATTGTGACATCCAATTCATAAATTTGTCCACTAACCCAAATTGTTGAGATGTGTTCTAGGGGTAAAAGGGAAAATCCTAAGTGGTGTTTGGTATTCCCCAATCATGGATTTAGATCATAGGGGTAATTATTCACTAGGGATAAGTAAAATTTACAGCGGCAATGAAAACGGGTGAATGAAAGTGATGCTACAAGTTTGCTACAAGTGATTGCTACACGAGGCCTATACTCCTACAAGAGCGAGAATCTTGCTAAATGCCTAAGTAAATCGAATTCAAATGGGAATAAATTTTTTTTTGTAATTAATTATGATTTCTTAGGTATCGATTTCAAGTGGAATCACTCCAAAATACCCCTGTTAACATGTGCAAAAAAATAGTAGAAAATTACTACTCTAAAAACTGGAAATTAAAGAACTAGTGAGATAGTTAACCTATCAAATGCCTACCCTAATCAAGTGAAAATGAAATGGGGTGAAATTTTTTATTAAATTGAATTTTTTAATGATTTAATCCTAAAGGAATCAACTCAAATGAATCTCTTTAAAACATTCTAAAAGATAGCAAAAAATTACTACTGTTTGCCTCAAGGGACCTCTAGAACTTCTAGATTTGTGAACTAGTAATCCAATCCAAGTAGCTCAATGATGAAAATGAAATTTGAAAGTTGTTATAAGGATGCATCATGCTTGTGAATCTTTAAATAACCTACAAAATAACTTACTTAAATAATTTAACCTAATCCTACAGCAAAAGAAACATCAATACTAAATGCAGAAATAGGAAAAACAAGAATAAGAGATGCCTGTGAATAACAAGTGAAAAGAAGAAAATAAAATTATAAAAAAGGTCTCTGAGGCTCGTGGGATGGCCAATCCCAAGGATAATCAAATCCATATGAAGGATACCAAGCTTTAGACGCTAAAAATTACACCAAACTTCATTATTTTAATAAATCCAAGTACATCCCTGCTAGAAATGGAAAGTGGAGCTACAAAAATACAAGTTTTCTCCACAAGAAGACTAATAAATACATGCCCCTAGAGGAAAAATCAATTTGGTACTTATAAAAAATGATGAGTAATAATTCTCCTTGAAAGAAGGAATCTTTCCCCTCCAGAATCCCTCATAGTTGATCTACTTCCCAACACTAGGAATCTGGATTAAATGATAGGGAACACATTCCTAGATTTTCTCAATCATTGGAGCTCCAGAATTTGTTCAATTATTTCATAATATCTTGTTCATTTATTATCCAATATTGATCCTCCTCGAGCAGGGTGAAAGTCCTTAAATTATCTCATTCTCCAAAACTTCATAATCTGTCCAATATTCTGACAATTTTCTACAAAAATAAATAATATTAGGCACATAATAAGAAAGGGTAAACCAAATTCCTAACAACCCATTAATACTATGAATTAACTCTATGACCTGCAAGTAAGGGATTCAAATATATGTTTTAAGTGTCTATAAATAATCAAATGGGCCTAATAAAATAGACAATTATGAGGCCCATCAATAAATAAATTGGTAAAAAGAATATAACTTAAGTTTATTTTTTTTAATGTTATGTTTTTATGGGTATAATACAATGAATTTTTTTGGGTTCATCACATTCATTGTAATTTTACATCTCAACCACACAAGGAATTACATTAAACCTCATATTGAGCTATAAAAAGATTTGAAGACAATTTATCCCCACTATATCCATCCATTACTTTTGTTATACACCTACCAAAATAATAGAGTAATATGTGAGAAATTTTCAATTCCATAGAGAGAGAACCGAATTTCAAACGTATGGAAGTTGCTCCCTCAAACTAGGAATATATCTCATGATAAAAATTTCATTTGGAAAAGATGTTTAAGGAAATATTTTAATTTTATGTTTTACCAAATAGATACTTTCATGATTTTGAACATATATCTTCCCATTAAATACACAACAGGTCTCTAGCAGACAATGGAGCCATAAAACCTATGGTGAACTAATGAACAAATATACATATAAGACAAAATTTTGCACAAAGTATGATGTACTTTGTACATTTAATTCTCCTGTATTTTATTTTATTCATTTTAGTTACATTAAGTAATTACACTATTTTTGAAAACATCAAATTTATGAAAACAAAACCAAATGTTTATGAATGATATATGGCAAAAACGCAAACTACTACTATAGTTAAATACATAAATTACTCACATAATAGGACTGTAGGATCACGGATTCAAATTTTCTTTATTACTTGAAAATAGAAGAATAAATAGATGCAAATTTTTAGTGAGAAATTGTCTAGAGAAATGCCATTATGCTAATAATGGCCAAAATAGATAATTTGAGTGCTTACAGAAAGACTAAACATTTTCCCAAAGTTAAAGTCTATTCATACAACTACATGGATCTACATGTAAAGTCGGAATAATTACATTTAACATACCTTTCAAATTCTGATCATTAACTAAGCATTCAACAATGTCTTTATCGACTTACAATTATGACATGATTCCCTATTGGTATAAGTTTGTGCTAGGCTTATAACACTTTAGTGGGCTGAAATTACCTTGTTTTAATTATGCACATTAGTGCACAACTTTTCGTTATCTCAATGTTGTACATGATTTATACTCCTTTTTCCCTAAACTTCATATTCTACATATGTTTTTCTTTTTTCTAGCTTCAACTTTACTTAGATAATCTTCTTCAAAATTTCCTAAGACTCATTATTGTTTCCATATTTTTTTCTCTAAGATAAAAAAACATCATCTTTTATTTATTTCATTTCCTCTTCCACTACTGTAACATCTTCAACAAATTTCATGCTTTCTTTCATTTCTTCATACCATTCTTAATATAATTATGATATATTTTGCATACCCACTTTCACTCACAATACCAACGATTTAAAAGGAACTCGCCAATAAATGTTAGTTCAACATTCATTATAACTTCATTCATATCTTGAATAACTTCCATTAGTATATTCTCTTTATGGTTTTCCATTACTGCAAAGGAAATTTCATTTCCATTTTCAACATTAATTTCATCACCAAAATGTGTTTGTACACAGTGAGAAACAATATCTTCACCATCTTCATTCCCGCATGTTGTTGTTGAGTAAATTAATTTCTTAATTAGAAAAAACAACTAATCACCTTAACGCAAATTATCAACCCAAGGAACATCTTTATGTTTCAAGGCAGTCTGCAAAATATATGCAAGCATCTTCCAACAACTAACATGGGTTCTACATGATTGGGTTCTACACTATGTAGCTCATTCAACAAGAAATAAAATGTAAGAGTTGAAAAACAATACTAGATTTAAAAACTAGAAAGTAAATGATAGGAAAAGAGTTATGCTAATAACACTATTTGAATCAACACCACACATTGTTGAATTGGAAATCTAACCTATTGCACCCAATTGAATTCAAATGCTAATCTAGGGCAGAAATTTAAATGAAATCTACAAATTGTATGAAACAACAAATCTGGAAAATGAAATAGCTACCAAATTACTTTAAAAAAAAGGAAATTTACTTTAAAGAACAACAATTGAAATTCAAATAAATAAGCACACAACTAAACTACTTTAGATGTTCAAGGTAGCACCTCATCCAAGGTAGTGAACCCAACTTCCCAAGAGTCAGTTATGCCTTGAAAAATAAATCAGACCAAATTACGGGTAGACAATTATGAAATTCAACTAGTAAATCCTTCCATTAAAATTTAGAAATATATACAATACAACTCTCAGCTCTGCCCCTAATTCAATAATTGTCCCTCCTCTCTTTGATCTTCGTTTTAATTTAAATACATAAAGAGTAAAGGGAAGTTACAACTACATTGACTACATAATGATTTCTATTATGATTGTAGATTGTCCACAACAAATTTGATCAGGAAGATCAGATCTGAAATATCTCTCCATCATGATTCAGATGGAACAAGTAAAATCTAATATTATAATTGGAAGAATTTGGAAAATGGCCACAACGACAAATTTGAGAAAATCGCCTTCAAAGAACGTTGCATTTATCTCAATCCAAACCGAATTATGGAAAATTGCTCATTGGAAAACTAATTGGGGTCGTTCTACACAAAACATGTGTCTCTGATTTTCAAGATTCATCTTCATTTGCCATAAACATCCAATGCAAAACTGTTGCTTTTTATCCCAATGAATTTTTGAGTTGGAATATTTGACTATGTGTTGAAGATCAAATTTGCAATCTGGAAGAGATCTTGGAGGTTAAAATTGTGAGTGATGTTATAAAAAATTCATTAATAAACCATCATTGGAAAAATCATGCATAATAATTATCAATTTATTAAAAATAAAGGAGAACAAGTATTACTTATCCACAAGAGCATAAGTAATTATGAAATGGAATTATATGATAAATTATGATAAATAATATGATAAAAGAATAGTAGGAATGGATGAAATATATGTTAAGAAATGGTAATAATGATGACAATATAGTAGTTGGACACTTGTACCATATGATATTTTTCTTCCATGATTTTCTTCAACAACCTTATTTATAGTGTTCAAGATAATTGTAGTCTCCATTTCTTGTTTGTCTTCTTCTACTTAAGTAGTCTCTTCCATAGATTCAAAAGTTATTTATGCAATATGAAAATATTCTACTTGTTTTGTTATGATAGTTTCTTCGTCCACTACTATTCTCTATGACTCAACTTGACAATGAATGGGCCTTGTTGCTATGGTAACTTTTGGAAGAATACTATCATCCAAGCCTTCTTTGAATGAGAAACAATATTTCTCCACCATTCTTCTTGTCCAATTCCAGTTGATCATTTCGATTTTGAATTATATGATAGTTGACTTAACGGTTATTCAAACACATTCAATATAATTCCCCAAGAAAATAGGAAATGATGGAATATAATACTTGATGAACAATTATTTTTTTAATAAAACAAAAAACTACAAACAAAGTGAATGGTCAAAATTGATTGAACAGTTTTTCCTCAAAACCTACATTATATTATCAACCCTAAATCTCAATGCTGAAAAAATTATTGAGTGAAAAACCACTTTTACCATGCAAGAGTGAAATTAAAAATATTACTATTTTTGTGCGGTACTGAATTGAAATTGTAATTGTGTGGGAAGCCCTCTACAACATAGTATTAGTTAGATGTTGTAATTGATAATTAAAAAAATATTATTTTATATGCATCGATTTGAAATTGTAATTGTGCAGAGAAGTCACGTACAACACGATGTGGTGTAGATGTTGTGTTGGAGCATTAGAACAATGACATGCTGGACCTAATATCAAGTTAGGAAAAAATATAGATTAATATAGGCCCCAATATAGGAAAGTTGTTTTTAATGAAACTTAAGTTAAATATAATCTTGTAATTAAGTTTTATTTGGAATAATAGTAATAAAAAGAAAATTTTATTGATTCAACTAAAAAAAATAATAAAAGAAAAAATGTAATAAAATTAATAGTAAAGAATAATAGTAATAAAAACAAAATTGTATTGATTCAACTAAAAAAATAATAAAAGAAAAAATGTAATAAAATTAATAGTAAAAATAATAAATCGCTCGATTTGAATTTTTCATATTGCAATTTTGTTTTTATTAGTAAAATCATACACAATTTCTTTGAAAGATTTAAAAACTTCATGCTTAAATTTAATTAATAACCATATAAATGTTTTTTATTTCCAATAATATATCCATATATGTAGATATAATCTATACTATGTATCTCACATTAAAAAATTAAATTAAAAAATAAATATAAAACATGTTAAAAAAAATATGATATTCTAATGGAATTAAAAATAAGAATATTTTTATATAAATAAATGTTAAATTTATATGGAGCATCAATGATATTATAAAGAGAAATATCCATCTTAATTGTAGCTTTATTCCTTTCTCAAGTTTTACTATCATAAACATATTTTCATCTTAAACTAGATCCATATTAACTCCAGATCTTTTGAACACTGATAGGGATCAAATCTCCCAAGTTGCAAACCTATTTTGGAGTGGAAAACATGAGGAAAGGTTTGTCGATTGAGATATTTGATCCCTCTCAATGCTTTATAGATATAAAGTTAAGTTGGATCTATGTTGGATTTAGTCATTCATAACCACAAAAAAATTGTTACGGTTAATCTAATTATTTTAAATATACTAAATCTATCTAAAAGTAATCTTATAAGTTCCTTCTCCTATATATCTCATGCAAGTTGGACATGTGTTTGTATTAAATACCTAAATTTTTTAATATGACTCCTCACACACGTGACATGTTTGAAGTACAACTAATCGATAAATCCTACAATAAGATTGTCAATGTGCCATATGATATCAATGAGAGTTACAGGTTGATCTTAGAATTTATATATTTTAAACATCTTTCTCTATAATATTTTCTTTTGCATCTTATGTTATTCCCAAGTTGGTTAAATATTATTTTATTTGTTGATATGTTGTTTATTATCTAGATTTTTGTTTCCTTTATTCTTCATGCTCTTCAGTTGTGTTTTCACCTATTATACCCTTTTGTACTTGTGTCAAATAGTGTCCAAATGGAAAGCCAAAAGGGAGATACTAAGTCCGAAAGAAAAAAGGAAGGTCGACCATCGAGACCTAATATCAAAACCTTAGACAAGAAGGTATATCAAGATATCGAGATCAGAATAGAGGGGCCACAAATTTCTACTTAAAAGGGAGACCCGATATGATAATGTTGGAGTAGGGAATATTGGAGAAGGTAGTCCGAAGTTTAGATATATTGCAACCTTGGAAGGACGGACCTCGGAGTAGGCATGAACCTCGGGACCTTGGAATTTGCAGGTTCAAACCTCTTAATGCATTATAAATTGAATTCCTTATAAACATCGAAGTTACATGTAGAATAGAATTGCAAACCAAATCACATGAAAAATTAAGATCTGAGTGACCCATTCTCTCTCCTCTGGATGGACACATGGAAGTAGGTGATTAGCCCTTAGGTTGTGGCGAGCTAGATGACATCAGTATGATGTCACAGTATGGATGACACGTGGCAGTTAGCCTTGATATTTTTGGGTGGCCTAGTGGGGTGAATCTATGTGACATGTGTCACCACTAAGGAAATTCCACGTGGAGTTGATGATGCTAGCATCATCTCCGCTCAGAGGTCAGTGTTTTAGAGACAGGATTTTTCATAACTCTTGTCTAATTGTTTTATGGGAATGTTCTGACCCGATGAGTGGAGCTCTGATGAGACTGGTGTTTGGTGACGTGGAACCAAGGAACTAAGGGCACAGACTAGGGTTGAACACCCAAGTGCTATGGAGCTAATTGCAGATGGAGATATCACAGCTCGATGGAAAATCATTTTGAAAACAATTATGATCCCTAGGGAGCTCTAATCGGGAGTTGCAGTTTTTCGAAGGGATTCAAAAGAACCAAGGGCGAGAGAGGATAACGCAAAGAGATAGGCCCGAGAGAAAGTTCTAGAGGCCTTAACACCTAAGTGTTAAGCCTTTAGTTACAACACAAAGTTCAATGGCATGAATGTGATTAGGTGGCCAAACGAAAAGGAGCTAAAGACATTGGAACTTTCTGGTTTCATAATGTTTCTTTTAAATAGAGTTATAATGGATGAAGGCTTCGATATTGAAACACTTAAGTTTTATACCAGTGGTCACAAGAAGTGGTCCTATGGTGGATAAACAAAAAGGGGCTAAGCATAAGGGGGGCTAAAGGCATCAAATTTTTTTGTTTTCATAATCTCATTTAAATAATGTTATGATGTGTTGCGGCTATGAAGTTGCACTATGGTATTGTTACGGGATGTATTGTTCCCCAATAGTGTAGGACAAAGATAATAAAGGATGGGTGAGTCAGCATATATGTTGTAGAACGACTCTAGTGCCACCACACTCGATCACATCTTGCTTCACAAAGGGGAGGTTTAATTAGTTAAAGGGACAAAGAGATAGGCAAATTTGTTGGTAACCATGGAGGAATACAATGGCAGAGGCATGGCCTGATCAAAGGCAATTGGAGGAATCAAAATTAGAGATATTTTGTCGTGTCAGTCATGACACATGTTTTTCATTTTTTGTTAATTTTTCATTTTCAAGGAAAGAATCAAGTTTTTTATGCAATCATTACGACATCTAGTCCAATCCCATGTTGAGACAGTTGTGTTGCTCAATAGCATAGGAAGATATTTTATAAGTGGTCCTTGTTTTGGTTCTCCCTATAAATAGGGAGGAAAAACTCATTACAAAGGTTCACAATTATGTGATCAGAGGTTCCGAATTTAGTTTTTAGTAGTTCCAAATTGATCTTTTAGAGAGTGGTTCCATGGCTTTGATTTTCCTTTTCAAGAGGCTATAATGGTTTTGAAAATTTCGCCAATTCAAATCGGTGACATGTATTTATTTCTTGAATACCGCTTCATGTATGTATATATTCTCCATAAATTATGTAATTTGCAGCCGCTAGCATCGTTGTTAAGTCACAAATTTATCTATGTTATATTGTAGAAAAATGTACATGTGAGATTGTAAATTTATCTATGTTATATACTAGTAGAAGATACCTATGATATCGCATATTTTATTGTGTTATGATATAGCAAAAAGTACCTATGGGATGTTGAGTTGAAATCCTTAAAAGGTGCTCCATATTTTTTTCACTTCATTTCCTTATTCTTTCATGACTCTATTGGGATTTACTGCTTAGGATTATGGGTTTGTCCAACCCTTTGTATGAAGTTCCTTGATTATATTTCTCCCTCCTATATTTGTTGGAATGACCTATTAAGCTTCATTTACTATGTGTAGGCCGCGAGACCTGAACATTTACACTTGGGAATGATCTATATTGTTTATGTGTATGTTTGAATCTACCTTTGAGAAATGTAATTGAGCTAGATTGAAGTCATTTTACATTTATCTCTTTAAAAACTTTGAATTATATTCAAGGGACACCAAGATCTCCACTCACCTCTCCTCAACCCAGGGTTTATCTCTAGGAGTTACAACATCCTCTCGTGCCATTACGAGGGACGAATCTGAATATTTTCCCTGCATATGACACTTGTACACCCTTTGGTGATGCGAGAAAAAGGGGGTGTGGGCTGAAGATATATCACCTTGGTGACTCCACTATTTAACTTTGTGTTTCATCACCCTGGATTTCAAAAGGCCTCACACTTGTTCTTACACATCTCAACAGAAAAACCCCCCTGTATTCGACCCTAAAAAAATTCCAAAAGGGTTTAGAAAGAAAGGACCTCTATTACTCCATATCCTGTAATCTCTTTTCTTGAACTATCGACTTCCATCTCTTAGAAATCTGAGATAAACTACTCTGATTCCCCTTTCAAAGCCTTGGAATATTCAAAAGAATGTTTCCAATTGTCTGGCTCATTTCCCTTTAAAATTAGATTTGAAGAAGCTCCTATCAGTTTTCCATACTTTCCCAAAACTTGAAGAGGTCTAATATATCCTCATAAATAGTTCCACTCAGAGCATTTCTAGCACTCCATATCACGTCCATCTAGCCATAATCCAAACAACCCCTAAACCAAGCCCTATGGTAAATATTCTACCACCTCCATTGCAAAACATGGTTGTCCCTGGTTTTCTACTTAATAGATATGTTCCAATAAACTTTCCACAACCTTTTAATGGTATGCCACAATATTATATTAAACTCCCACCAAGCTCGACTAGAGAGGATGATGTTGCATCCCAAAAGAATATAGAGACCTTTTTCGCATTTGCTTAGAATATGAATGTAGAACATCTGGTTGTAGTACTAAGACTCTTTGTTCAATCCTTGGATGGAGAGGCCAGGAAATGGTTCAAGGCTCTACCAAATGCTTCAATTAATACTTGGGAAGGGATATATATCTTTTTCATGTATAAATGGGGGGAGAAAAATGACTATGGCTATATTCTTACAATATTTAATACAAAGAATAAAAAGAATAATGAAGATGTTTCATAATTTATAAGGAGGTTTAATAAATTATATAATAGTATTATTATTGAAATTAAAACTCCACAAACCGCAACCAAAGTGATTTTTGCTGGAGCCTTTGAACAAAAGTTTCAGTTTACTACAGAAAAAAAGGTCATTGGTGAGGGTCATTCCTATGATGGACCTTTAAGGTTTGTCACCAAGGTCACATATGGTGACAGTCATTAAAAAAGCATTGTTGTAAGTGCATATAGTGATGGTCCTTTAAGGTTTGTCACTAAAGCCATTTTTAGTGACACTTTTGATGAATGTTGTTAAAGGCTCATCACTAATTCTCTCTTAGGTTACACTTCTAGTGACGGTGTTTTATTGACACTAACCAATCCTCTTTTTGGTTACTTTTGGTGATGGTCAAAAACGTTCATCGTCATTGATCATTACAATTAGATTCTAATTATGCTATGTGCATGTTACTATATTTTTATCAAAAGGTAATGATTTAAGACCATTGTTGTGGAGTATTTTTCATTATGTGTCCAATGCGATAGTGGTTAGAGTTAGCCAATGTGTTAAGAATTAATTAGTCTGTATCATTTCCCTCAGGTAATGAGAATATAGTTTTCCTATGAGTCAATACATGATTGATCTTTATTAGTTTTATTATCTAACAAATTCCCATTAGATAAAGTTCAAGTAGTGTGTGTATGCACTCTATTATTTAATACATAGTCAATATCTATCAATCATGTTAATGATAGATACCTAGAATTCCTCTACACACTTGGCACACCTTAACATGCTTTGGTATACGCTAACATTCCTTGGCACCTGACATGTATTTTAACATCTTTATAACCAGAACATATTTCCATGACTATGATACCCAAGCACATGTTGGCAGGCACTAGAATAGCATAACACTCTCCTAGCATGTGATGGAATTCCTTGTAGTCCCTACCATGCCCTAGAACACTTTGGCATGCATTAACATACATTATCACTTGGCACGCATTGGAACTTGGCATGTATTTGAACCTATTATTAGTGTGCATAACATGCCCCTTTTCAAAAATATAAAGTCCTAGCTTATTAACCCTCTTATGTGTTCATTTCCTTGCATTTGAGCTTGGTTCTTCCTTTTGTTGCCTTGAAACTCCTTGACACATATTAGCATACCATGACAGCCTACACATCCTAGCATACCTTACCATATGGAAAGTCTTGGCATGCCTTGGCACTATTTGGCACATGTTAACACACAATGGAACTCCCTAACATACTTTGGCACTTCTTGACATGCCTTGATATTCCCTAGAATGCCTTACCAATGCTTAACATTGCTTTTCACTCCCTCCTTGGAATGCTGGCTAAAACTTGTTGACACTCCATGGCACACCCTCATATTCATTCACTTCCATGCATTTTGACCTAGTGTTCCCTTGTGCTTCCCTAGTACTTCCTAACACTCCTCAACATGCATTAGCACTCTCTGGCACACCTTAACACTCTTAGACATGCCCTGCCACTTCATAACATGTGTATCACTCGCTAACAGACATTGGCACTTGGCATGTGTTGGTGCTTGACAATTATTAGCATGTCTAGCATTCATTGATATGCCTTGGTATTCTTTGGCATGGTTTAATATTAAATTTATTTGAGATAAATTATTGGAAAGTAGATGAGAATTAACAAAGGGATATTTAGGACTTAGAATGCAATAACACTTAGCACTTGGCACCAATTGGAACCTAGTGTTGGTGTGCTTAGCATCCCCTCCTAGAAAAGGTAAATTGATGACTTATTATCCCTCTTATGTGTTCATTTCCTTGTAGTTTAACTTGTTTCTCCTTTTTGTTTCCTTGATAGTCCCTAGCATGTATTGTCACAGCCTTTCACATCTTGGCATGCCTTAACACTTGACACATATTAGCATAATTTGACATGCCTTTGAACTATCTAGCGCATGTTATCATTACCTAGTACACATTGGCACTCATGCCCTCACAACTATCCTTAAATTTTTTCATGACTTGGGAACCCAATCAAGTCATTAGCTACTGTAGTTCATGTGACATTGGCCTACTTCAACCGCAACAAATTGACCAATTACACCTAATACAAGTATATTGTAGCTTGTTCACCTAAGAATTACCTATAACTCATCTTAGGCCACTCGTGTTCAAGCTCAACTGGTCCCACTTAAGAACTTACCAAGACAACGATCACATCTAGCCATGTGCATAAAACAACTATGCAACATAGCTTACACAGGAAATATTTCGCATGTATGTGTAGTTCATGTTAGCCTCCTACTGCAACAGGGTTTCATTTTTCATGATTGACATTTTTACAAGCCAAATATGTCATACTTTGCAAGCTGCAGTGTTCCATATTTCCAGGAGAGACCAAAGAAAAAGCCATGAAGTGTGCTTAGTCCAAATGCCACTGCTGTATTCCAATTTTGATGAATTGTTCCAGTTTTGAAGAGTTTCCATTTAATGGAGGTCCAAACAGTCTAATCTTGGTCTCCCTAGATTTCAATTTCTTGTTTTAGAATATAGAGAATCCATCTGTCCAAACAGTTTAATCTTGGCAGATTTGTAGATAGGTAGAGAATCAAAGGGACCCAACTGCTTAATCTGGGCCCTTGGCAGAAATAAGTGTAGATTTAGATAGGAAAAAGAATAAAAAAATAAAAATAAATTGTAAAGCTGGGTCTACAAGTCTAAGTACACCCAAACCAAAAGAAGAAAAAATGTTAGGAAAGTACGCTGGGTAGGTAGCTGTGTGGTTGCAGAATGATAATTGATGATCAATTTTGTGTTCCAAACTGCTATATCTTTTCAGATCACAGTGCAGGCAGTTTTGCATTCAAAGGAGCTCAAAGCTGGATATTACTAACTCCCCCTTCTTCTAATTCCCCAAGTCACTTACTAACCTCCCCAAAGAGGTCAAGATTTGCTTGATTCCTCTTAGTTTCATCATACTCCATAGCAGTTGCCTTGGTGAAGATCTGCTTCACTCAAGGATTTCATTTCTTTTCAAATTCTTTTCCCCAAAATTAGCCTAAGGTCCCTGACCTTAGTGCTTGCTTATCATCTCCATATTAACTACTAACTCTAGTATATAACTCCCTATCAGTTTTCCCCTTCCCCTAGTAAAAATATGTACATAAAACTCCCTTATGTAAATATCCCCTCCCTGGCAGTATAGCAATATTTCTTCTAAGTCAGGGAAAGAACAGTCCATCTGGGGCTGTTTTTAGCCCATCCATGTCCTAACAGGGATTAATCTGACACCTGGCCAGATTAATAACCTCTCCCCTAGCCCTAAAACCTTCAAAAACCCACATTTCCGCCCTTACCCTAAGTTTTTGTGCACAAATCGCTAAACCCCCGCTCATAAATCCTCAGAAACCCATGTTTTACCCCTTATGCTAAAGCCTCGAGCGTAAATACATTAACCCGCCCATTTATAACCCTCAAAACCCCATCGTTCCCTAAGTTTTAACCCATCGCCGCACTTTATTAAAATCGAAATATTCTGTGTATATCCCGTCCTGTATCCCGCCCCCGCCTCGTCCTCCCCGCCAACCGTTAGATCGCCCGCCCCACAGATCTACGGTGGGCGGGCCTTCCTGTCCCCCAACGTGCCGGAAGGATAGCGTCCGGGAGATGGGCAGTATTGCCATCGTACTCCCGCCACGCGTCACCTCCTGGGCTGTGGCGGAGCCCCCCTCCCCCCAAACCACCTCTGTCCAAAGGCGGTGCACCCAGAAACCACTTACCGCTCTCCCCCTGTGACGTAAGCCCCACGTCACCTGCCGCATGATCTGCCTGCGTGGCCTCATGCCACTGTACCGCCGAGTCACCCTGCCACGTAACCTGCCACCGTGTCCCTTGTCGTACTGCCACGTCACCTCCGTACGTGATGATGTCATCATGCTGATGTCATCCCGCCACGTCATCATGCTGATGTCATTGCTGACTTCATCTACCGTACAAAGTCTAGTCATGCTGACGTCATCAACAAATTTGGCGCGAAGGGTGAAAATCGCACTCTGGAGCCCCGGAATCAGTTTTTGAGGCAGTTTTTGAGCTGGATAAATTAGGCCAAAATGGGGAATCTTTAGGGAATATTTTCATCACGTAGCCCCTAGCAAGCCCGAAAGGCACCGAATGACCCATTTTTCTTCGCGGAGATTGCCGAAAGGAGCAGAAGACAGTTCTAGAGGAAACAGAGGCCGAACAGTGGCCATTAATTTGTGATTAGACCCACGACAAAGGAGAAAAGCGACCCGATTCATTTGTCAGAGAGTATCAGAGGAAAGAAAAGCAGCAAAGTGTACCAGTTAAATTGTTTAATAGAAACCTTCAGTTCCCAAAGCAGGTTAACATTGAATGGTCGCCAACAAAGTCAAATCAGGCAGTGAAATCCCATCCCAGCTCTCAAAACACAGTTGAAGCATTTAAGGTCACCAACTACAATGGAGCAGAGACCCATGCACAGTTATTGCAGAGACAACTGCACCAAGCCACCGAGGACAACACATTTACTCAGTCCCCATACGGCGGCCCTCAGCGCAGCCAAAGATATTTTCATACATTTATTTCAGATAGGATTAGGTCAGATTAATCATTTTTTATGACCTATTTAGGTCAAGATGTAATAAAAGCACTTGTAGATAGTTTTTCCCTATTTATACCGCCCTCAGAACTGTTTCAAGGGTTGGTCAATTGAGAATTTTCACTAGAGACTCGCATTGTATACCTGAGCTTTTTCTATAATCAAAGATTGTTGAAAGCATGGAGAGCAAACTGTCTGTTGTAAATGAATGTTTTGAAGATTTGAAGATGGAATTCTTGTGCTGCGGCCCGAAGCAATAAGTGCATCTTACCTCTGTTTTATTGCATACCACTATCTAAATAGCAGGAAGAAAGAATAGCTTAGAATTTGTTTAAATACACTCTATGCTCAATTTCTGTTGTTTCTTCATGTTTTCCTCTGAATGAATTGGTTATGAATATGAATTCCTCCTGGCTCATGTTTACCCCGATTCACCTGTGTTTGCCAATTATCTAGGGATTCTTTACTGCCCCTAGGTAGAGCCCTGTTACTTCCCTCTGCTAAGCTGATTGAGAGATCCTTAACTGCCTCTCAGTACTTAGCATTTCTTTCCATCATTTAAACCTCAAACATTGTTTCATGCGTAGCTATCTTGCTCTATTTTCCCTATGGTGACCGAGAAGAAGCACCAACAGTCCTCTTCCTCGACTCCACGCCCAATGGTTTGAAACCCTCAGACTATGCTACGCCTCTCTACCTGAAAAGATCAATTTTCCCACCAAAACAAAACAAAAAACCCTTTGAACTCAAGACCTAGCCTAAAATCCCTTTTCAACAAAGCTAAATCTGAAAGAGAGAGCCCTCTCTGACTGCAGGTGGGCTAGAACCTGCAGTCCAAAGTTGGTCTGTGGTTACCTCGGTCGTATCCCTCACTCCATCCTGGGGACAACCTGAGTGATAACAGTTCATATAAACAGTAGAGAATTAACATATAGTTTATAAGAACCACAATATGCACAAGAGACACAAGATATAAGGTGACACAAGTCGAGTGCACCAAAAATTATACACAACAATGTACAATATGCAATTGTCTTAAATAGTTTAAAACGTGAGGATTTGGCCAAATTGTGCCACATGTCATATAAAAATAATAGATAAAGGAAAAATAGTGTTGTGCCAAGGAAAAAGTCTCCCTTTGTCTAAATATTTTTTTGTCGAGCTTCTTATCACAACCGTAGGATTACCTCATGCAATCCTATTATGAACTTCTTCTAACATAATTCGTCCTCGGCACACTTGAATTCACTGACACACTCTGGAACACACTCTTATTTGTTCATTTCAATGCATTTTTACCTAGTTCTCCCTTCTGATTCCTCAACACTCCCTAACACTCCTCATCATGCTTTGACACTATCTAGCATGTGCTAACGCACCTTTTCATTCCTTGGCATGCTCTAACCGTCCTTGGCTATCCTGCCCTCACAACTACCCTTATTTAATTTTCATCTTTAGAACCCAACCAAGTCCTCGCTTGACTACAAGAGCTTGACCAAGTTACGGTTACTACAACTAGACTATGTTGTTGAATTGTGTAGTTTGGGAGGTACTCCATAAGCCTAGTGAGATGGGTTTGTGAGTTTGGTCACAAAAGGATTTGTGGGAAAAAATCCCAAGAGAAGGGGTTCTGGACCCAATATGGGGTTTAAAATCTAAAAGGAAATTAAAAAGGAAAATTAATATTTCCTAAGGTTTAAGTGGATAAAACTCGTATGTTGTATCAAGGTAAGAACATCAAGTCATAAGGGCCTCATTTGATAAAAGCGGTGAGGAGAGATGTAGTTCTAAGGTAGGTCGTGTTAGACGGTTGAGTAAGGGTTTCTACAGGAAGGCTATGATCATCCACCAAGAGCAAGATCATCTTAGGAGGGTTTAAAATAATGTAGCATACCTTAATGGCGTCGAGATAGGAACTAGGATGGCATATTTTTAGTTCTCTCTTAGAAGATCGAGCTCAAGAGAGGCGCCTCATGAGAATTTGGGTAGGTGATTTCAGTGGGGTTTTTGTGTGAAGGCTGCATCAAATCATGAAACTTAGTAGAGAGGGTCGAGACCCTATCCTTTAATGGTTAGTAGGCTGCAAGTTCTCTGATAAATACCAACACAAATGGAGGAGGTCCTACACTATAATTTAGGGCCAGAACAGAAGTAGTCGTAGGTGTAATATTGACTAAGTTAATCATAGTTTGAGGGTCATAGAGATCTAAATTTCAGGACAAGATTCAGTCAAAGAAATTCCTAGAATCTATGGATCCATATGAGCTAGGTCAACTCTCTTATGTAGGAAAAAGTTTTGGTTTTTACTATGGGTGCATAGGGTTTTTTATAAAGAAATTAGAGCAAAAGTATAATTCCCTAGTTATGGTGGTTTCATAACATGTCCAGTCCATAAGCTATGCCCTTAATACTGTGACAAATCTATGTCGAAGAAGAAGGGTTGTGATCCTTAGAGTGAGGTTTATCTCTACAATATATACCATAGATTTGGAAGATGGTTTGGATAAGTATGTTTGGAGATAGAAAATACAACGAAGGGTGGAACCCAAGTATAAGATTAAGCGGAAGAAATGTGCCATATGAGGAATGGATTGACATGAAGAGGAGTTGATTTTGGTGGAATGTCCATAGATTTTTGGACAAAGATCTAGAGAAGCCTATAAATAGTTAGTCAATGGAATGTTAGTGGATGATTTGGAACCCTAGCTCATTCATCTATAAATTGTTACAAGGATGATAAGAGGAATAATTCAGATTTGTACATAGATTGGACAAGAAATAAATTTTTACACAATAATAGTGATTTGGAGGGGACTCAAATCAATATTTGGTGTCAAATTTGAAGAGCCCTAGATGAAGGTAGTGATGTGTGCCCTATATCAGTAAAATAATTGATCATGGTTGGGAAAATTGATGGCAGTCCAAGTACAGTTGGAGGGTTGTTAGGTGACTATCAAATAAAATTCATAAGTCTTGAAATTGTGAAGGACAACAAGACTGGTAGAAGGGTAGGTGTATTGGGCCTAAGGACTTGTAGACATTGTAGGACTAAAGTAATAGTCAATTGGGCTAGCAAACTATCCCTAATTCACTATATTGCAGATAATTGATTAAGTGAGAGTAAGGGAAGCCTCCATAGCCCTAGATTTTTCATATTTGAGGAACAATATGGAAAAAGTGGGTAGACCAAAGAGTTTTTCACAAATGCAGTTTTGAACAATTGATCAAAGACTGTAAGTTTTGTAGAACTTGAAGGAAAAAGGAGGTAGCTAGAGGGAAATGTTTGTTGATACAAGTTCAGTAACCTAAAGGAGTTTAGTTCATTGATAAAGGCCGATTGAGGGGTTGTAGAATAGGAGAGAAGAGGACCTTCCATATGTGTTCAAGACATGTGGACTGAAAGGGTTGTCTTTGGCCACCATCAGCAAGTAGGTCACATGATGTCTTATTTAAGGTAGATTGGTTGTCAAAGGACTAACACCAAACCCTAGTTGTATTCTTTGTATCAATGTTATTGTAAAGGGCCATGATCCCTAGTACGGGAGCTATAGCCTATTCTATTATTTTTTATAATATAATGAACAAGGGTTTGAAAAAGATAAAAATTGTCATGTGCATTAGTTGATTCTCTGTTTCTAGATTTCTTTCTGCAAAGTAGATGTCTTGTGGCACTTGAGTGTGTTTGCATCAAATATTCTAAGATTAAACCAAGATTCTCATGTGTCAAGGAAATTCAACATATGCCTTGTTCACCTAAGAATTACCTCTAACTCATCTTAGGATACTCATGTCCAAATGTAAGTCATCCCACTTAACAATTTATGAAGACAAGGCTCATCATATCCAACCGTGGTCGTAAAACAACTAAGCAAGACAATGTACATCTTGACATGCCATAGCACCTGGCATGTATTAGAATGACTTGGAAATATGTGGAATGTGTTAAAATCCCGTACATTCATTGGCATGCTTTGACACTAGCACTTCCTGACACACCTTGGTAGTTTAGCATACCTTGGCACCGCCTAACATATAACCTTGTCACTCCCTGCTTAACACACCTAGAACTCATTGAAACTTACTCTCACACACTCTTATTCATTTATTTCCATGCTTTTTTTACCTAGTGCTTCCTTAAGTTTCTCTAACACTCTCTAACACTCCCTAGCATGCATTGGCACACCTTAGGACCTGACACATCTTGGGATACCACCCTACTACTTTAGAATTCCTTGTGACTACGTAGCATACCTTGTCACTCTCTCCTTAACACACCTAGAGATCGCTCACACTCCTAGCCACAAACTCTTATTCAATCATTTTCATGCTTTTTTACCTAGTTCTCCCTTTTCTTTCCTTATCACTCCTTGACACCTATTAGTACACCCTAGCACGTATGACATCTTGAAATTTCACCCTGGCCTCTAGCATGCCTTAACACTACCTAGAATATCTTGTCACTTCCCCCTTATCACACCTGGAACTCACTGAAAATTTTAATCACAAACTCTTATTTGTTCATTTCCATGCATTTTGACATAGTTCTCCCTTGTGTTTCCCTGTCACTCCAAGCTAACACTTCCTTGCATGTGTTAACACATCTTGGCTGCATGCCACCCTAGCACTCTAGCATTCCTTAGCGTTTCAAAGCATGTCTTGTTACTCATCCTTAGCACACTTGCAACTCGCTAACACTCCCTGACACACACTCTTATTTATTCATTTCCATGCATTATGAACTAGTGCTCCCCTCTGTTTCCCTAAAACTCTCTAACACTTCTTGGCACACATTAGCACACCTTGACACCTGGCACACCGTAGCATGCTTTTCTGGAACGCTATCATGCCTAGGCACTGTTTATCATACCTCTTCACTCCCTTCTTAGCACAACTATAAATTTCTAACACTCCCTATCACACACTCTTATTAATTCATTCCCATGAAATTGAAGCTAGTCCTCCCTTGTGTTTCCTTGGCAATCCCTAGCATGCGTTGGCACCACATCTTAGAACCTAGCATACCTTGCCATGCATTAGCACTTGTCATGTCTTGGAACTCCTAACATTCCTTGGAACCTTATAGCATGTGTTAACACTTCCTTTCATTCTTTGCGCACCTATTCACTCCCTAGTTGTCATGTCCTCATATATAGCCTTACTTTTTTTGCGACTTGGGAACCCAACCAAGTCATTGGAAAAATAGTGTTGTGCCTAGCCCGAAGTCTCCCTTTGTCTGAAAAATATTTTTCCATCTCCTTATCAAAAATTTATTCTTTCCTCCTACATGTCCTATTCTGAAATTATCCTAATACACTTCGTCCATGGGACACCTGGAATTCACTAACACTCCCTCGCATAATCTCTTATTTATTCATTTACATGCACTTTTACCTAGTTCACCCTTATGATGCCCTGACACTTCAAGACACTCATAAGCATGGATTGACACTATCTGGCATATGTTAGTACACCTTTTCATTCCTTGGCATGCCTTGGCACTCCTTAGCTATCATGCCCTCATAACTATTCTTATTATTTTTAGACTTGGAAACCTAACCAAGTCTCACCTCGGCTACAACAACTTGATCAAGTTACATTTAATACAACTATATTGTGCCTTTCTGACCTAATAATGGCTTATAACTCATATTAGGCTTCTCATGTCCAAACTTAAATCATCCCACTTAAAAATTTACCAAGTGAAGGCTTACATCAAACCGTGCCCATAAAACAACTATGCAACATAGTTTACATCTTCATATGCCATAACATCTGGCATGTTTAACAATCCCTTGGTACTGCATGGCATGTATTAGTATCCCTTTCATTCCTATGCATGATTTAGCACTCGATAGCACACCCTATGACTCCCTGACATGCCCTAACACTATAGCATACCTTGGCACTGCCTAACATATAACCTTGTCACTCCATCCTTAGCACAATAGGAACTCACTCAACTCCCTGTCACACACTCTTATCCATTAATTTCCATTCATTTTGAACTAATTCTCCCTTGTGTTCCAGTAGCACTCCCTAGTACTCCCTGACACACATTGGCACACCCAAGTACTTGGAACGTCTTGGCATGTCGCTCTAGCACTCTAACATTCCTTGACACTACATATGAAACCTTGTCACTCCCTCCTTACAACACCTAGAATTTTCTGACAATCCCTATTGTTAGGGTCCTATAATTTATAGGATCTCAAGGTGATTAAGCATTTCACAATTTGCAGGTTTGAAACTGTTCATAATATGTCAATTTTCAATTGATTTCATTAAAAAGAGGGAAAATAGAACTTAAATGAAAAGAGTGTATATAAAAAGAAGAAAAAGAAAAAACAAAAGAGAACCCAAAATGTTGTTCAAATCATATAGTTTAAGCAAGATTGAACAAATTTCAATTTATGTTCATAGGTTAGAGAATAAAGATTTGCCAAATAGTTTAACCTTGGAAAATCAGTAGCTAGGTAGAAATTGAATTTGGTCCAACTCTTTAATCTGGACCAAAGGGGAGAAATAAGTGATAGAGTAGGTTAGATTTAAAAAAAAAAGAAGGATGAAAGGTTCTGCAAATCTAAGTTCACCCTACAAATGGAAGAGAACAAAAAATGCTAGGCCATGGAATCAGGGTAAGTAGATTCAAAGAAAAGAGAAGGGATATCAAAATGCCTTTTTAAAAGTTGGAAGTCAGTTTCCAATATTTTGCTAAGGCTAGAAGAAAATTCCAATCTTTTCTAACGTCAAAATAAGGAAATTTATAAGGAAGGGGTCTTATATCCCATTAATAATCATTCCCCCCTTAAACCTTATTTATCTACCCCTGTGTCTCTGTAGTTCTCCCCTATTTATCTCTCAACCCCACTACCATACTCACCTGTCATATCATGGCTAATCAGCCTACGATCCTTCACCCCATCTCCTCTCACTCTACCTAATCTAATGGCCCACTTCCCTTCCCCCCCCCCACCCTTGGAAAGTTAATCTTGAGGGGGTTCGTAGTTGGTGGCTTTTGCCCCCATACGTGTCACGCCCTAGTAAGATAGCACCCCCCCCCCCCTCATACCACCTACCGCTCCCCAGGCCCCCCGAAAAGCTATATTCAATACCATCCAAACTGCTCACCTATTCGACCATTGGACACCCGCCACCTCACAGCACCAAACCATCCCATCTAGCCAATTACTTCCATTACCATTGTTGGGCAATAAATTGGTTGGGTCGTTAGCCAATGGACCCGTGCCAAATCAGGCAAATCCAACAGCACGAATACAAATCATAAAACAACCAATTCACGTTGATTTCTAATTTTAACTGTTATTGTTCACTTGCAAGTGTCTTTCCACTCCATTTAGCCATTACCAAGAACACACAGTGAAGCCAAACACTATAATACAGTGCAGGATTACTCATTTTCTTGCAGTGATCATCATTTCCCATTCTCGAGTCCCATTTCTTTTTAAATCCATATTCTTTCTCCCTCACTAAAATGCCACTTCTTTTATCTGTTTCTGTTATAGATTCAACACAGGACAATTTTTAGAGGAAAGCTTTGGAGAAAAAAGCAATGGCACCAGAGAAGAAAGAACCAGAAGTATTCAACCCAATGGTGCACCCACCACTAGATTTAGATCATTTAGAACTGGCTGATAGGGATTTTAAGATCCATGAAGCCCTCTCAGAATTTGATTTGTTTAATATATATTGCTGGTGGGAGGACAAATTCTTGGAGGAAATGGACGACATAGGCCTTTGGGACACCAACCTACCTTTTTATATCTTCCCTAAAACACATAGTTTCCTAGAACTGATAAGGAAGAGTCATTCATGTTAAAACCCACAGTAAAGGGCAGTGATGGCTCCAACGGGACATATTTTATTCACAATTGATGCTCAATCCATCATGCAAATGATGCAGGCCTTGGTTATTGAAGGAGTTGTTCCTTTTTCACATGAAATTCTGATTGAAATGTACCAAAAACTTGATTTTTCCAAGAGAGCTAAAACATTAGAAATTTTCATGGCTGAGAACACACCTTTTCCAGGTAAAAACCCTCCTTATTCCTCCTCTATTTTCACTAACCGAACCAGACATATTACCACAGTTCTTTCTTATTTACTTGGCTATTATTCTGACCAATGGCTTGATGAAGCTATTATAGCTTTCCCATCTATCCTCTCAACTGAATCCAAGCCTTCTATCCTTTTCAACTTTAGCCAGTTTCTAGCAGATGCAATCCATGAACAACTTGTCAAATTTTTCACAGATGAAGTTTTTCATTACTCCTCAGTGTTGGTTTACATGTTTTTGTATTTTTAGGTAGACAGGTTCCAGTTTTCATTAAGCAAAATGAATGAGGAAGGTGAACCTCAATCAGTGATATTTTGGACAACATTGGTAATGAAAGATCAAAAAGACTTCAGCTACAAGACGTTTGTGGAAATGTTTGTCCACCTAGCAATGAGCCTCCTTAGTGGGACTGCAGAACCAAGGATAAATGCAGATATAAAGAGAATTACACAACTTTCTAATCAAGCCAAAACTCGTGATTGGCACCTGTACCAAAACTACACTGAAATAAGAGTGTATGGCTATGATTTGGCCCCCCACAAGCTACCAAAGTTCCCCCCCATGAGAATATTTGAATTGGAGTACATTAGATAAATGATTAATACAGACGAGATGCATTTTGTATCAGCCAAGAAGAAATCCCAATTCAGGATCAAGTCCCAAATTGGTCCCTTCATTTGCAATAGCAGAGTTGCAAGAGAGGAGGTAGACAAAAGATTAAGAGAGATGAATTTCATCCATAGCCTCACATGGTCCTATGACCCATCGAGCATTATTTCTAAGAAAATGGTGGAAAACAAGTCCACTACCTACATCCACACTCAAAGGCCCGAAATCAAGAAATATATGAATCAAACAGACTAGAGGCCAGATACATTATAGGAGGCTGAGGAGCAAGTAATTTCCTCATCTAGAGCACAAACTCCATGGGAGCAGGAGAAAAAAATTATTGAAGAAAGGTCTAAAAAGGGAAAAGAACAATAATAAGGGATAATAGGGAAGAGGTCCGGAGAATATCAATCACCACGAACTAATATTTCCATTAAAGAATTGGGGTTGAAGTACATCAATAAAGCTAGAAAACACATGGACATAGATAAAAGGTCACCACAGTAGACGGTGATCAACATAATTGATATTCTAGATTCCTTCGTAGCTGGAGGACAATCATTTCCTTCTACTCTGATTTCAGAAAGACAACAATCTATTCAAGTGTCCTCATCTTCAAAAGTGACTGAAGAGAAAGAAGAGACTATTTTTGATACCTTTAGAGAAATCAAAATCATAAATGAAATACTAAAGAAGAGCAACTATGCTCAGTTTTGGAAGCAGAGTGAAACTGCACAAGGAAAACTTCTCTCTGCCTTCGACTTAGATAAGGGCAAAATGCATATGGAATTTTTGGAGGCACAGACATCAAAGTCCAAAACTCCGGTAGACTACAGGTAAACTTCCTTTGAGTTTGATGTCAAGAATGTTCATCCAGTTGATCAGCTAGAGATGCACAAGAAAACAGGGGAAATGATTTCATCTACTTTAACAAGAACTTCCATGAATTTGTTCAAAATGAAAGTGTCCCTCTCAAATGGTCAGTCTCAGTTGAAGATGGAGAGGACTTCATCATTGTCAAGGGACACTAGGATTAAGTCTTTGGAATATTTAGTAATAAAAGTTGGATATGATCCCTTAGATACAAAATGAGTTGAAGAGGTAATAACAAGAAAGAGTTAGACATTGCAACTCTAAAGAAGCAGCTCAAGCTGCCTACTACACATGACCCACTGACCAAGGAAATAGAGGAAACAAAGAACATAAATGTTGACATGATGAAAATAATAGTGGAGTAGTCCATCCAAATCAAAAATTTGGAGATAGAGATGGAAAAGATGGTGCAGAAGAAAGAAAAAACATCACACATGGCTAGCACAACAATGGAGACCCTTCCTCTAACAACCCTACCCATAACTGCTCCAGCAGGTGCAGCCACAGGAGCAAGAAGCAGTGTAGAACAATTGGCAGGATCTATGGAAGGAATGAATCTATAGAATGAAGAAATCAAGAGGCTAGAATCTTAAGATGGCGTGCTATAAGATCATATTAAAAGAGCTGAAAACAATCACTTGGTAGAGATGCAGAGAGCAAAGGCATTCATAGGGAAGCTTCAGAAGTCAGAAAAAGAATCCTCCATTGGAAATACCCTAGGGAGGGTTAAGGCGATCATTTGGAACAATATAATAGATTGTATGAATGAAATTTGGCCTAGCATACACATTATTTTTGAGTAGAAAGATTTAGTAGAGAAAGCCAAAGAAGCCATTTCAGCCACCAATACAAAGTTAGGAGATATGCTAGAAACAACAAACAGAATTATCAAATTTATGAATGCAAGAAACAAATATGAGCTGGAAAACTTGGGAGTAGTAGATAGGATAGAGACCATACTACAAGTCAAAAAGGTGTTGACAAAGAAGAGTTTAAATGTGCAACTTCAAGAAAAATGCCAAGTTCTAGAATTGACAGTCAACAGGTTTTTCAATAGAATGCAACATCTACATCAAAAAGGCCTTCCCTCTCTATTTGTTATAAATGACAAACTCATGGACAAAGGGGATTATGTTAAGACTTTGTAGGACTAGAGTAATAGTCAAGTGGGCTAGCAAACCAGCGCTAATTCACAGTATTGTAGATAATTGATTTAGTGAGATTAAGGGAAGCCTCCATAGCCCAAAATTTCTCCTATTGGAGCAACAATATGGAAAAAGTGGGTAGACCAAAGAGTTGTTCACAAATGCAGTTGTGAACAATTGATCAAAGACCCTAAGTTTTGTAGACCTTGAAGGAATAAGGAGGTGGCTAGAGGGAAACATTTGTTGATATGAGTTCAGTAACCTAAAGGAGTTCAGTTCATTGATAGAGACGGATTGAGGAGTTGTATAATGGGAGACAAGAGGACCTTCCATATGTATTCAAGACATGTGGACTGAAAGGGTTGTGTGTGGTCACCATCAGCAAGTAGGTCACATGATGTCTTGTACAAGGTAGATTGGTTGTCAAAGGACTAACACCAAACCCTAGTTGTATTCTTTGTATTAGTGTTATTGTATAGGGCCATGATCCCTAGTACAATAGTTGTAGCTTATTGTATTATATTTTATAATATAATGAATAAGGGTTTAAAAAAGATAAAAATTGTCATGTGCATTAGTGGATTGTCTGTGTCTAGATTTCTTTCTGTAAAGTAGATGTCTTGTGGCACTTGAGTGTGCTTGCATCAAATATTCTAAGGCTAATCCAAGATTCTCATGCGTCATGGAAATTCAACATATGCCTTGTTCACCTAAGAATTATCTCTAACTCATCTTAGGATACTCATGTCCAAACATAACTCATGCCACATAACAATTTACGAAGATAAGGCTCATCATATCCAATTGTGGTCGTAAATCAACTAAGCAAGACAATGTACATCTTGACATGCCATAACACCTGGCATGTATTATAATGCCTTGGAAATATGTGGAATGTGTTAACATCCCTAAATTCCTTGGCATGCTTTGACACTAGCACTTCCTGGCACACCCTGGTAATTTAGCATACCTTAGCACTTGCTAACATATAACCTTGTCACTCCCTACTTAACACACCTATAAGTCATTGAAACTTCCTCTCACACACTCTTATTCATTTATTTGCATGCATTTTTTACCTAATGCTTCCTTAAGTTTCTCTAACACTCTCTAACACTCCCTAGCATGCATTGGCACACCCTAGAACCAGGAACATCTTGGGATACCGCCCTAGTGCTCTAAAATTCCTTGGGACTACCTAGCATACCTTGTCGCTCTCTCCCTAACACACTTAGAGATCGCTGGCACTCCCAGTCACAAACTCTTATTCAATCATTTCCATGCTTTTTTACCTAGTGCTCCCTTTTGTTTCCCTATCACTCCTTGACACCTGTTGGTACACCCTAGCACATATGACATCTTGGAATTTCACCCTAGACTCTAGCGTGCCTTAACACTACCTAAAATATCTTGTCACTCCCCCCTTATCACACCTGGAACTCACTAAAAATTTTAATCACAAACTCTTATTTGTTCATTTCCATGAATTTCGACATAGCTCTCCCTTGTGTTCCCCTGTCACTCGTAGCTAACACTTCCTTGCATGCATTAACACATCTTGGATGCATGCCACCCTAGCACTCTAGCATTCCTTAGCATTTCAAAGCATGCTTTGTTACTCCTCCTTAGTACACTTGCAACTTTCTGACACTCCCTGTCACACACTCTTATTTATTCATTTCCATGCATTATGACCTAGTGCTTCCTTTTGTTTCCCTAGCACTCGCTAACACTCCTTGGCACACATTGGCACACCCTGACACTTGGCACATTGTAGCATACTTTTCTTGCATGATATCATGCCTAGGCACTGTCTATCATACCTTTTCACTCCCTTGTTAGCACAACTATAACCTTCTACCACTCCCTATCACACACTCTTATTAATTCATTTCCATGAAATTGAAGCTAGTCCTCCCTTGTGCTTCCTTGGCAATCACTAGCATGCGTTGGCACTACATCCTAGAACCTAGCATACCTTGCCATGCCTTAGAACTTGGCATGTCTTGGAACTCCTAACATTCCTTGGAACTTTATAGCATGTGTTAGCACTCCCTTTAATTCTTTGCACACCTTGTCACTCCCTAGTTGTCATGCCCTCATATATATCCTTACTTTTTTTGCGACTTGGGAACCCAACCAAGTCATTGGAAAAATAGTGTTGTGCCTAGCCCAAAGTCTCCCTTTGTCTAAAAAATATTTCTCCATCCCCTTATCACAAATTTAGTCTTTCCTCCTACAAGTCCTATTCTAAAATTATCCTAATACACTTCGTCCATGGGACACCTAGAATTCACTAACTCTCCCTCGCATAATCTCTTATTTATTCATTTACATGCACTTTTACCTAGTTCACCCTTATGATGCCCTGACACTTCCAAACACTCAGAAGCATGCATTGACACTATCTATCATATGTTAGTACACCTTTTCATTCCTTAGCATGCCTTGTCACTCCTTAGCTATCATGCCCTCATAACTACCCTTACTTTTTTTAGACTTGGAAACCCAAACAAGTCTCACCTTGGCTACAACAACTTGATCAAGTTACGTTTAATACAACTAGATTATTCATTTTGCACCTAATAATTGCCTGTAAATCATATTAGGCTTCTCATGTCCAGTCTTAACTCATCATGCTTAAAAATTTACCAAGTGAAGGCTTACATCCAACTGTGCCCATAAAACAACTATGCAACATAGTTTACATCTTCATATGCCATAACATCTGGCATTTTTAACAATCCCTTAGCACTACATGGCACGTAGTAGTATCCATTTCATTCCTGGGCATGATTTAGTACTTGATAACACAACCTACAACTCCCTAACATGCCCGGACACTGTAGCATGCCTTGGCACTGTCTAACATATAACCTTGTCACTCCATCCTTAGCACAATAGGAACTTGTTGCACTCCCTATCACACACTCTTATCCATTAATTTCCATTCATTTTGAACTAATTCTCCCTTGTGTTCCAACGACACTCCCTAACACTCCTTGACACACATTGACACACCTTAGTACTTGGAACATCTTGGCATGTTGCTCTAGTACTCTAACATTCCTTGACACTACGTATGATACCTTGTCACTCCCTCCGTACCACACCTAGAATTTTTTGACAATCGCTATTGTTAGGATCCTATAATTTATAGGATCTCAAGGTGATTAATCATTTCACAGTTTGCATGTTTCAAATTTCTCATAAGATGTCAATTTTCAATTGATTTCATTAAAAAGAGAGAAAAGAGAAAATAAATGAAAAGAGGGTATGTAAAAAGAAGAAAAAGAAAAAAGAAAAGAGAACCCAAAATGTTTTTGAAATCAAATAGTTTAAGCATGATTGAACAAATTTCAATTTATGTTCATAGGTTAGAAAATAAAGATTTGCCAAATAGTTTAACGTTGGAAAATCAGTAACTAGGTAGAAATTGAATTTGGTCCAACTGTTTAATCTAGACCAAAGGGGAGAAATAAGTGATAGAGTAGGTTAGATTTAAAAAAAAAAAAGATGAAAGGGTTTGCAAAACTAAGTACACCATGCAAATGGAAGAGAACAAAAAATTCTAGGCCATCGAATCAGGGTAAGTAGATTCGAAGAAAAGAGAAGGGATGTCAAAAGACCTTCTTAAAAGTTTAGAGTCAGTTTCCAATATTTTCCTAAGGTTAGAAGAAAATTCCAATCTTTTCTAAGGTCGGAATAAAGAAATTTATGAGGAAGGGGTCTTATATCCCATTAATATTGATTCCCCCTTAAACCTCATTTATATACCCTTGTGTCTCTATAGTTCTCCCCTATTTATCTCTCGACCCCACTACCATACTCACCCGTCATATCATGGCTAATCAACCTACCATATTTCACCCCATCTCCTCTCACTCCGCCCGATCTAATGGCCCACTGCCCTTTCCAGCCCCCCCTCACCCTCTGAAAGTTAATCCAGGGGGGGTCTGAAGTTGGTGGTTTTCACCCCAATACGTGTCATGCCCTAGCAAGTTTGTATCCCCCCTCTCATACCACCTACCACTCTGTAGGCCCCCTGAAAAGCTGTATTCGATACCATCCAAACTACTCACCTATTCAACCATTGGACACCCACCACCTCACAGCACCAAACCATCCCATCCACCCAATTACTTCCATTCCCATCGTTGGGAAATAAATGGGTTTGGCCATTAGCCAATGGACCCACGCCAAGTCAGGCCAATCCAATGGCATGATTACAAATCATAAAACCACCAATTCATGCTAATTTCGAATTTTAATTGTTATTGTTCACTTACAGGCGTCTTTCCACTCCATTCAACCATTACCAAGAAAGCACAGTGAAGCCAAATACTGTAATATAGTACAGGATTACTCATTTTCATGCAACCATCATCATTTCCCATTCTTGAGTCCCATTTTTATTTAAATCCATATTCTTTCTCCCTCACTGAAATGCCACTTCTTTTATCACTTTTTGTTGCAGATTTAACACAGGACAATTTTCAGAGGAAAGATTTCGAGAAAACAACAATGGCACTAGAGAAGAAAGAATCAGAAGTATTCAACCCAATGGTGCACCCACCACTGGATTTAGATCATTTACCATTGGCTGATAGGGATTTTAAGATCCATGAAACCCTCTGAGAATTTGATCTATTTAATATATATTGCTGGTGGTAGGATAAATTCGTGGAGGAAATGTATGACATAGGCCTTTGGGAGACCAACCTACCTTTTTATATCTTCCCTAAAACACATAGTTTCCTAGAACTGATTAGGAAGTGTCATTTATGTTACAACCCACAACAAAGGGCAGTGATGGCCCCAATAGGACATATTTTATTCACAATTGATGCTCAATCCATCATGTAGATGATGCAGGCCTTGGTTATTGAAGGAGTTGTTCCTTTTTCACATGAAGTTTTCATTGAAATGTACCAAAAACTTGATTTTTCCAAGAGAGCTAAAACATTAGAAATTTTCATGGCTGAGAACACACCTCTGCCAAGTAAAAACCCTCCTTATTCCTCCTCTATTTTCCCTGACAGAACCAGACATATTACAACAGTTCCTTCCTATTTACTTGGCTATTATTTTGACCAATGGCTTGGTGAAGCTATTATAGCTTTCCTATCTATCCTCTCAACTGAATCCAAGCCTTCTGTCCTTTTCAACTTTAGCCAGTTTCTAGCAAATGTAATCCATGAACAACTTGTCAAATTTTTCACAGATGAAGTTTTTCATTACTCCTTAGTGTTCGTTTACATGTTTTGGTATTTTTAGGTAGATAAGTTCCAGTTTTCATTAAGAAAAATGAATGAGGAAGGTGAACCTCAATCAATGATATTTTGGACAACATTCGTAATGAAAGATAAAAAATACTTCAGCTACAAGACGTTTGTGGAAATTTTTGTCCAGACAGCAATGTGCCTACTCAGCGGGACTGTAGAACTAAGGATAAATGTAGATATAAAGAGAATTATGCAATTGTTTGATCAAGACAGAACTGGTGATTGTTACTTGTACAAAAACTACACCGAAATAAGAGTGTATGGCTCTGAGTTGGCCCCATACAAGTTGCCATAGTTCCTCCCCATGAGGATATTTGCATTGGAGTACATTATATAGACATTTAATGCAGATGAGATGCATTTTGTGTCAGCAAAGAAGAAATCCCAATTCAGGATCAAGTCCTAAATTGGTCCCTTAATTTGCAACGGTAGAGCTGCAGGAGAGGAGGTAGACAAAAGATTAAGAGAGATGAATTTCATCCATAGCTTCACATGGTCTAATGATCCATGGGGCATTATTTATAAGAAAAGGGTGGAAAACAAGTCCACTGCCGACATCCACACTCAAAGGCCCGAAATTGAGAAATATATGAGTCAAACAGACTAGAGGCCAGATACATTACAGGAGGCCGAGGAGCAAGTAATTTCCCCTTCCAGCGCACAAACTCCATGGCAGCAGAAGAAACAAATTATTGAACAAAGGTCTAAAAAGGGAAAATAACAATAATAAGGGATAACAGGGGAGAGGTCCAGAGAAGATCAGTCAACAGGAATTGATATTTACATGAAAGAATTTGGGTTGAAGTACATGAATAAAGCTAGAAAACACATGGACATAGATAAAGGGTCATCACAATAGATGGTGATCAACATAATTGATATTCCAGATTCCTCCCTAGCTAGAGGACAATCATTTCCTTCTACTCTGATTTCATTAAGACAACAATCTATTCAAGTGTCCTCATCTTCAAAAGTGACTAAAGTAAAAGAAGAGACAGTTTTTGACACCTTCAGAGAAATCAAAATCATAAATGAAACACTGGAGAAGAGCACCTATGGTCTGTTTTGGAAGTTGAGTGCAATGCACAAGGCAAACTTCTCTCTACCTTTGACTCAGATAAGGGAAAAATGCATATGGCATTTTTGGAGGCACAAACATCAGATTTCTGAAGCTCCAATAGACTACCAGCAAAATTCCTTTGAGTTTGATGTCAAGAATGTTAATCCAATTGATTAGCTGTAGATGCATGAGAAAATAGGGGAAATCATTTCATCTACCTTAATGAGAACTTCTATGAATTTTTTCAAAATGCAAGTGCCCCTCTCAAATGATCAGTCTCAGTTGAAGATGGAGAGGATTTCATCATTGTCAAAGGACACCAGGATTAAGTATTTGGAATACTTAGTAATAAAAGTTGGATATGATCCCTCAGATGCAAAAGCAGTTGAAGAAGTAATAAAGAAGAAAGAGTTAGACATTCCAGCTCTAAAGAAGCAGCTCAAGTTGCCCACTACACGTGACCCACTGACCAAGGAAATAGAGGAAATAGAGAACATAAAGGCTGGCATGATGAAACTAATAATGGAGTAGTCCATCCAAATGAAACATATGGAGAGAGAGATGGAAAAGATGGTGCAGAAGAAAAAAAAAAAAGTAGCACAATGTCTAGCACAATAATGGAGACCCTTCCTTTAACAACCCTACCCATAACTACTCTAGCAGATGCAGCCAGAGGAGCAAGAAGCAATGTAGAACAGTTGGCAGGATCTATTGAAGGAATGAATGTACAGAATGAAGAAATCAAGAGGCTAGAATCTCAAGATGGTGTGCTACAAGATTAGATTAAAAGAGCTAAAAACAATCACTTGGTAGAGATACAGAGAGCAAAGGCATTCATAGAGAAGCTTCAGAAGTTAGAAAAAGAATCCTCCATTGGAAATATTCTAGGGAGGGTTAAGGCGATCATTTGGAAAAATATAATAGATCGTATGAATGAAATTTTGCCTAGCATCCAAATTATTTTTGAGTAGAAAGAGTTAGTAGAGAAAGCCAAAGAAGCCATTTCAGCCACCAATACAAAGCTAGGAGATATGCTAGAAACAACAAACAGTATTATCAAATTTATGAATGAAAGAAACAAATATGAGCTAGAAGACGTGGGAGTATCAGACAGGACAAAGACCATACTACAAGTCAAAAAGGTGCTGACAAAGAAGAGTTTAAATGTGCAACTTCAAGAAAAATGCCAAGTTCCAGAGCTGACAGTCAACAAGTTTTTGAACAGAATGAAACCTGTACATCAAAAAGTCCTTCCCTCACTATTTGTTATAAATAAGAAACTCATGGACAAAGGGGATCATGTTAAGAAATTACAAGGCATAGCCATAGATGCTGCAAATCTATCCAACATCAAAGGCATCATAACAGGAAAGGCTTTACTAGAAGCAATTAGCAATCAAATTTACATTGACATGAGCTGAAGCATGTGTTTTTGGTCAAGCCATCATTTTCCAAATACATTGATGTTGATGAGGTTTATTGAAGATTAACCAAGATCAAGATTCTAAGGGGGGATGCATGGAGTGACCTATGTGACTACTAGGAAGAACGAGACAAGCAAGACTAGAGTGACCAGACAGGCATGAGTCAAGACCAACCATGTGAGAAAAACCACTCCAATCAAATTAATACTTCATGCAACAACATCCGAGAAAATAGGGACACCTGACCCATTTTTCTCAGCATGGCCACTGCTTGGTTACATTAGTCAAAGTTTCCCTTCATTGTAATAAATAATAGATCACCAAGTGTACAAGGAAAATCGTTGTAGTTTTTGTTTAAATAATCCATACATTGGGAGTATTAGGGGTTGGACCCTAGTCATTGGAACAATTTTTCTATTTGGAATATTTTAATTTTGAGCTGGAGCATCAATAAAAAGGACAATTTATAGGATACTTGATCTGTTTTGACGTGGTGATGTTTTTTTTCTATGTTTAATGTGTTTTTGTTATCCATCCATGCATCTTTAATTCTTATTGTCAAGCAAAAATTATAGTTTAAGATATGTTGTTGGAGCACCTTACTGCTATCTGTGTTTACAATCTATATGTTTTCCTCTGAAGTATGATTAAAAAACACTTAAATTCTTTTTAATCCTAACTTACATCATTTTTCTGTCATTCCATTTCTCAGTCTGCTCTAAAGATCTAGTAGGAACAGTTAGCTTGCCCTATAAATGCTCTGTAAGATTGATGCTACCACCCAGCCTGTGACTCCATAGCCCAATGGAAAATATTAAAAAATGATCTTTCTCCAACCAAATGAACAAACAAACAAACAATATTTTTACTCTTAATATCTAGCCTAAAACATTATAGCACTAAAAACAAAGTTAAATCATAATTACATAGAGAGAGCCCTCTCTGAGTCCAGGAAGGCTAGGTCCTTGACTCATAAGTGGTTTTATGTATCTTTTTTGACTTTTGTGTTTCCAATCTTCGAATCACAGAATGATAACATAGTGGTGACCATACTGGGGAAATGTTACACTAAAATTTGTCACCATGACTATTTGCAGTTAGTATGGCTCTATCAACTGTCATACTATCCTCCTTGGCAAGTCTTATACCTCTGCTCCTCATGTCAAACTCCAAGAAAGAGAGAAAGTCCTTTAAAAGTCAATTAACTCTGGTTACGCAGTTTCTCTTAGCCTTACCTGCGTGTACGCACATTAAGTTCACAATACCTGCGTACTTGTACGCTCTGTCTGTAAAGGGGTGGGTGCGTACTCCTGTAAAGGTCAAAAGGCGCGAGTTTTACTTCAAAAAAGTTACTTGTGGTCAAATCTAGAGCATTCTAGAAGATGGTTTGACGTGTATTGAGCGCCTCCAGATGGTTCATGTATCCCAAAGAAAGAGGAACTTATCCCATGAAGAAGGGAGCTATCCCATTGAAAGAGGGGCTTATCCCATTCATGGTGGACCTGATTAACTTCCTCCAAAGCATTATAAATACAGGCATTGTGCCAGAGGGAGGAGAGGTTGAAAGCTGAACATTCCTAAGGGTAGATGCTGCTGAAATTAGGACTCCCTTATAGAGCTTGAGAGGAGAGATTCCCATCCTTTCTTAGCTTCATTTGGAAGTGGGTGAGCTGATCAAAGTAAAGGAGAACTCTTGCTAGACCCTGGGAGGGACCTGCACAACACCAAGGCACTGGTTGTAAGGTTTCTTTTGTTTCCTATTAATACAATTAAGTTCATTCTTCTCAACAAGTTGTTATTGATAATTTGTTTCATATACTCCTTGGTCTTTATGATGAATATGTTTTATTATATGAATTACTCAGGTGCTATGTAATCGTTTGCTTGTTAGTGAATGCAGGTTTCAAAGAGAAGGAGGAGCTCATCCAGGTCGGAGAGGCTGGACTACTACAAATAGCGTTGGACTAAAGGTATGCTTTAAACACCTGGTTGCTTGTATTTTAAATACATATTTAGGGAAAGATAGTGCTTGATTGTTTTGTTTGTCACTAGAAAGCCTTGGCTTCTAGGGAGGTTGGTTTTGTCCGCAAAATTGACTCTTTTCGCATGACAAAATGGCGACTCCACTGGGGAATCCATGGATTTGATTGATTTCTCTTTTGATTGATACTTTGATTTGAGAAACGTTGATTTGTTTCTGTTTTTGACTCGATGATTGTGGGATTGGGTGAATTTAGTTAATTTTGAGTTAGTTTTCATTTTTCATAGTTTTGGGAGAGGTACGCACCCTCTGAGTTAAGCACAGTGCGTACCTGTACTCACTTTTGCTTTGTGCACAGAGCGTGGACGCACCTGTGTAAACAGGTTGCCTGCGTACCGTGTCAAAAATTTGAAAATTTTAAATTTTTCTCTTTTTTATCAATTTAGAATTTGTTTACAGGTTTTAGCCATTGCCCAGACCTGCTTATTCCTTGTCAAAAAACTTTCCTTGGTTAATTTCATTGGCATTCCTACTTTAAGCTTTCATCAATTGGGTGTTTTGAGTCTCTTTTTTGAGAAATTCTTAATTTGATTTCCTTTGGTCATTACTTGGAGGCTTGTCTCAGTCTTTTCACAATTTTGCATCTTTTTACTTTTGTTTTTGCAAAAAAATTTCCCCTTTGAGTATGTATGAGTGTTAATCGCCTTTGAGTGTTTTTATTTTTTGATCTTTGGAACTCTCACCCAATTTTCTCGACTTGCACTTGATTGGTTCTTAGATTACATTAGAATCATCTTGTGTTTGAGAATTCTCTTGCATAGATCACATTTGCATAATTAGAATTCTCATTTTCAGAATATTAATGAAAAGTGTGCATAGATTACATTTGCATACTTTTCATGTGAACTGTGCATAGATTACAATTGCATAGTTTACATTGTGAAAAATCAATCGTAGATTTAGATCAATTTTCTTTGATTTGAATTTACACAAAAATAAAAATAAAAAAAAACTATTTTGGAATTGATTTGCATTAGTTTTTCTTGATAAAATTAGTGCATTAGAGAATTTGTTATATTTTCTCTTAGTGATCAATTTTGTGCATTGTTGGAAGTGAATGGAAACTCTCTCCTTACTTTAGTTAGGATTCATCGAATTGAAAAGATTACATTATCATATTCGATTTCATTCAGTTGAGTCGGGTCATAACACCATTGGTTTCATATCCATTTACGCATTTGAGTAATAACAGCCTTAATAACACAACGCTTAATTAAAATTCATATAGTAATATTTTTATTTTCTAGGGCTCTGAAACACCAATATAGATTAGGCTAGTGTCTTGGAGTAGGAGAGTAATTAACTCTCCAAGACAGCAAAACCAAACAAGTAGCTCATCTTGTGGTAGGATAAATCCAACTATTACATTTATGCTCTGGGAAAGCTCCTCTTAAAGGAGAAGCACGAGATCGTGTCCGAACCAGTGAGGGGAACAATCCTCCTTCATTGGGAATGACGCCAGATACGCACATACTACAAACGGTAAACCTCGGATTGACCATTGTCGAGGAGCCTGGGGTCACTTGTCGGTAAACCTTGGATTATTGTCAAGGAGCCGGCAAGGGGATTGAGCTTGATACTCTGCCCTTGCGTGCTATCGGATCGTAGACTGTTCCCCCAGGTATATTTGTTGCTGTTGATGACCTTAGTGACTATTATCTTTAGGATTCTACCCAAGGTGATGGTGGAGGGAAGATCCCACTGTACCTGGAGCAGACGTCGGCTAGACTCACTTGGATTTTCTGGGGGGTTCACTTCACTCGAGACGGTTAAAGTGGAGGAACTTGTGCCAGTCTGTTCATTAAGCAGGTTGCTGGGGTAACTTTTCCACCCGCCACTTCTGTACTGAATTCTGTGATGTTGGATTTCATCACCAACTAGTGTTTTCGGTCCGGAAGGTTACTGTTTGTGTGTGGTTTGACTCCTAGATTTGATAGCGCGTGTTAATTTGTTTGTTTTTACTATTAGAGACCATAGGTGTGAATTGTGAATTGTTAATTTTAGTTTTAAATTGTTAATAAAATTCACTGAAGTTGAATACAATGGCAAATGTTCCGGAATTTACCAACCTAGGAACCCCTCCTAACGAGAATCCTAGTACTTTTCCTTACTTTGGAAATGTTGGTCCTCCTTATATGGCTACTTTGTCATTGCCTGGATTTACAATAGGTTTACCAATATGGTTATTTTCAACTTCGTTGGCCCCAAATACTCTAATTGTTCCACCTCAACCGAATGCTTCACCTCAACAGAGTTCACCATCTCAACATCACCAACCCTCTATTGACTCTTTACCTTCTTCGCCTAATTCTTCTTCCTCCATTTCTTCCTCTTCGCTTGGTAAAAGCCTTGATGCTAGTAACCAGGTGGCTAAGAAGAAGAAGAAAGGGAAGAAGAAGAAGAAGAAGAAGAAGCAAGATAAGAAAGAAGTCAACCAACCAACCACGACTGTAAGTGTTACTTGTGTTGAGGAAAACTCCGACATGCATCGTAAACCCAAATACCCTTGCAGGCTTTGTAAGGATGACCACTTCCTTGTCAATTGTCCTGGTATTCCAAAGGTCTTGGAAGTATGGTCAGAAAAATCTCATCAACTTTCCATTGATCCATCAACCAGTGATAGTCAGGTTCCTGGGAAAAAGGGTAAAGTTAGGTTTCCTTGTAAGTTATGCAAAGGGAGTCATCAAACTCACATTTGCCCTCACATGGATGAAGCCTCAAAATTGTTGGAAAACCTTACTATTCCAGAGCAAGAATTTCCAACTGGTTACCGTAAACTTTCTCCCAACCTACCGTCAACTGACGGAGTGATTGATATAATTTCAAGTACAGTCGATCACACTCTTCCATTGGAGAGTGAAACTCATGTCACTCAGGTTGATGATCCATTAGTTGATCAAGTGGTCGATTCAATTTCACATTCGGTCGATCACACTCTCCCTTTCGAGAGTGAATTTTATACCGCTGATGTTCTTCTTGTTACATCAGATTCTTCTATGCCAGGGGGCATTTCACCTGTTTCTACAGAACCCCCTCCAAGCATTGAGGTCTTTTCCTTTGATTGGAATAGACTGACAGAACCTCGTCTTCCTTCCTCCATCCCTTTCCAAATCATTGTCAAGGCTGGTGGCAGGTACATGCACCACACACAGGTAGATGAAGGTGCTTATGTTAGTATTTTATCCTCAACTGTTTGGAAAGCTTTGGGTTCCCCTCAGCTTGCGCCTATTACGCAGAATCTGAAAGCTTTTAACAGAACCATTAGTAAACCTTTAGGGATCCTTCCTAATTTTTCCATTACCTTGGAAGGTAAAACTGTCTGTATTGATCTTATGGTAGTTCGAGGTCCCTTGGGTTTCAATTTACTCCTTGGGCGAGACTATGTTTATGCAATGAAAGCTGTCGTATTGACACTCTTTCGCGTAATGTCTTTCCCTCACAATGGAAATATTGTGACTGTAGACCAGCTTTCGTTCCCTAGTCTTGTTTCAACTACCAATAATACGACACCCCTAAATGTTCCTGATTCTAAAGTGGTATCTACCCCGCCACGGGTTAATTATGTGGTAACTGGTCCCATGTTTTCAGTTACCGATGTAAGTGAGCCTCTCACTGTTTGCTCATCTTCCTTTGATTTAGATCCGGTAATTGACATGGAAAACTCTATGGGATTACTTTAACATGATGTTCTTATCCCTTTTGAGTCCCTTGACATGTGTTCCTTCCAGAGAACTATTCTTCCTTCTGATGAAGATCTCTTGGAAGCCATGATCAAGGTGTGTCCATTGACATGTATTTCTTCCAGTTGGAAGCCATGATCCGTTGGTCAGAGGATAGTTCCTGTTACTGAGTCAACCTCGTTAAAAAATGAATCAGGTGCGAGGATAGTTTTTTCCTGTATCAACCTCGTTAAAAAATGAAACAAGCTGTCACGAGGATAGTTTTTTCCTGTATCAACCTCGTTAAAAAATGAAACAGGCTGTCACGAGGAAAGTTCCTTTTACTGTGTCGACCTCGTTAAAAAATGAATCAGTGAGTATGAGGACAGTTCTTTTCCTGTGTCAACCTCGTTAAAAAATGAATCAGTTAGTATGAGGACAGTTCCTGTTACTGAGTCAACCTCGGTAAAAAATGAATCAGGTATGAGGATAGTTCTTTTCTTGTGTCAACCTCATTAAAAAAAAAATGAAACAACTCCCTTTTCAAGTTAAATCTTGAAAGTAAACCTTCATTTCATCCACCTGGTTGAATACAATGAAGCTTGGGGGGCATGTACCTCGATTTGCATCATTATGCTGGGGGTATGCGAACTTCTGGAGCATAGTTCCTTGTCTTGTGTCAAGCTCATTAAAAAATGAAACAAGGAGTCTTGAGCATAGTTCCTTGTCTTGTGTCAAGCTCTTTAAAAATGAAACAAGGGTAGGTTATATAGGTAGATTGTAGAGAGTAGTCATGAGCATAGTTCCTTGTCTTGTGTCAAGCTCGTTAAAAAATGAATCAAGGATTTTAGAGCATAGTTCCTTGTCTTGTGTCAAGCTCGTTAAAAAATGAATCAAGGTTTTTAGAGTAGAGTTCCTTGTTAGGTAGATTGTATAGAGTAGTTATGAGCATAGTTCCTTATCTTGTGTCAAGCTCGTTTAAAAATGAAACAAGGGTTTTGAGGATAGTACTTTTCCTGTGTCAACCTCACTAAAGAATGAAACAACTCCCACGAGTCTTTCCAAGATTTTGAAAGTAAACCTTCATTTCATCCACCTGGTTGAATGCAATCAAGCTTGGGGGGCATGTACCTACATTTGTGACATTATGCTGGGGGCATGCGAACTTATAACAAGCATAGTTTTTCGTTTCAAGCTTGCGTAAACATGAAACCGGATCCGAGCATAGTTCTTTTCTTGTGTCAAGCTCATTAAAAAATGAAACAAATCCTCCTCTAATTGAGTCGAGAGTTTGACTAGATCTCATAAATGTTAAGTTGCATATTTAGGTTAGTTATTTCAGTTTTTGCATAATTTTCTTATAGTTTTAGGTCGAGTCTTTCAAATGATCTTATAACTGAACCTTCATTTCATCCAATTGGTTGAATGAAATGAAGTTGGGGGGGCATGCGCTCTACCAGTTATGCTTAGGGGGCATCAAGCACAGTTTTCTCTCTGTTTCAAGCTTGTGTAAAAATGAAACTACTTTGAAGCATAGTTTTTATCTGCTTCAAGCTTTTGTAAAAATGAAACCTATCTCGAGTCAATTTCAGTTATTTTCAAGACTCGTTAAACTCATGAAAATATCGAGATTGTTTTGCTATCTTTCATTCTTGTAAAACAAATGAAAATGTCGAGTTATTTCCGTCTTTTCCTACTCGTAAATTAAATTGAAAGTCGGCCATATGAGTACATTTTTATCATTTTTTCGAACTCATTAAAACTTACGAAAAAAATGAAAACCATGAGTACATTTTTATCATTTTTTCGAACTCGTTAAAACTTACGAAAAAATGAAACCTTGGAGTTCTCTTTTAAGCCCTTTTCATACTCTCAAAATATGAAAAGATTTCTGAGTTTTTTCTTTTAAACTCGTTAAAACGGAATTAAAAGACAGTCCACTTACAGCTCTTTTCCGACTGTAAAAACATGAAAAGATTGCCGGATTTTTGTCATTTCAAATTCGATATTGGTTATGAAACGATGTGTCGTTGATCGCTTTTTTACTTTTTTGGGTCAGTGACACTAATAACGAAAAGTACTCCTTGGTCGTAAAAGATCAAGCGGTTCTCTCAAGTATTATTTTATACTTTTTCGGACTTGGGAGACACAAATTTACGAAAAAGTTCAACCCTGGAGTCTTCTTATGTTTTTTCAGACTCTCTAAAATTGAAGAACGCCGAGTTTCTCCTATTAATACAATTAAATGAACTTAATTGTATTAATAGGAAACAAAAGAAACCTTACAACAAGTGCCTTGGTGTTGTGCAGGTCCCTCCCAGGGTCCAGCAAGAGTTCTCCTTTACTTTGATCAGTTCACCCACTTCCAAATGAAGCTAAGAAAGGATGGGAATCTCTCCTCTCAAGCTCTATAAGGGAGTCCTAATTTCAGCAGCATCTACCCTTAGGAATGTTCAGCTTTCAACCTCTCCTCCCTCTGGCCCAATGCCTGTATTTATAATGCTTTGGAGGAAGTTAATCAGGTCCACCATGAATGGGATAAGCCCCTCTTTCAATGGGATAGCTCCCCTCTTCATGGGATAAGTTCCTCTTTCTTTGGGATGCATGAACCATCTGGAGGCGCTCAATACACGTCAAACCATCTTCTAGAACGCTCTAGAATCGAACACAAGTAACTTTTTTGAAGTAAAACTCGCGCCTTTTGACCTTTACAGGAGTACGCACCGACCCCTTTACAGACAAAGTGTGCAAGTACGCAGGTATTGTGAACTTGAGGTGCGTACACGCAGGTAAGGTTAAGAGAAACTACGTAACCAGAGTTAATTGACTTTTTTAAGGGCTTTCTCTCTTTCTTGGAGTTTGACATGAGGAGCAGAGGTATAAGACTTGCCAAGGAGGATAGTATGACAGTTGATAGAGCCATACTAACTGCAAATAGTCATGGTGACAAATTTTAGTGTAACAGATTGCCCCTTAAAGTGCGAAGCCTGTAGTAGATTAGGGTTTCATATCATCTAGGAAAGGTGAAGCACTTTATCATTTCAAGGATTATCTTGTGGAGAGCCCAGTCAGAACCTGCAAATATTCAACACAAAATACATATATAAGATCATATCATCGCTGAGGTAGGCATTCCCATACTCAGGTTGAAAACTTTAACTAACAATCTAACTACTGCTCTGATACAGGAATGATTTCACAGTACATCACAATCATAGACTCATGTAGACATAGTATGGACGCAACCATCTATTTATGATTAGTCTACTATATAATGAATACAAAACTCCTCACAGCCTGGATGGTGGAAACTAGATCTAGGGTCTTCATTTCCACTTCCCGAAATGGTACGATTCTATCCATGCGAATAAATGAGTTGATGTCGAACATGGTAGAAACCACTTGATTACCAGTCGATGATGTAAACCGTTAACAAGTGTGAGAGAGACCACCAGTGATGTCAATGGTTCTCAAAGTACCCAGTACAATCCATGAGATGTGAATGAATGTGTTGATGTCGAACATATCACGGAATCCTTCGATCGAAAGTCAATGATGTAAACCGTCGTCAAAGGCGATAATCCTGCCATTGATGTATGCAGATTTCAAGGTACTGATGATTTCTAGATCATCTTCCTAGATAATGTGCTGATGTCGATAGAAAGCGATCTGTTGCAGGCAAGCCCACAACACAAAATCATAGATCAAGTTGAAGAAATGTAGCTATAAGGACTGACTCAGGGATGGTCAAGATGGATGTCAAGTATTTTGCAGATGAATGGTTTATTTGCAGTGACCTCTTGAACACATAACGACACGACAGATGGCTTGGTGAAAGTTGACCCAAAGTTAATACCCAGAAATGGCTGAAGACTTTCAATGTGGTTTGATCAACTTTTAGGCAAAGGATTTCCCAACCCAGGTGAATTAAAAGTGTCGTGTTCAAGAGTGGTGATAAGGTTTTTCAGTGACAAATGATAACAAGTAGGCTCATTCTTCTCTCTTTTCCCCCACCATTTCTGGCAAGTACCTCTTTATTTTTTACAAGCTTGAGGAGGATAACATATGCTTGATTATAAGCTCATCCTTCGGATGAGTCCAACTTAGTTTAAATTCGAACCCTAAGAAGGAGTGGTTCGTTCCTGTTTGTAATTGAACAGGTCCTTTACTGTGAAATTTTAACAAGTCCAGTATAGGAGAAACTCAGCGTTTTTCAATTTTAGAGAGTCTGAAAAAACTAAAGAAGACTCCAGGGTTGAACTTTTTCGTAAATTTGTGTCTCCCAAGCCCGAAAAAGTATAAAATAATACCTGAGAGAACCGCTTGATCTTTATGACCAAGGAGTACTTTAATGATTAGTGTCTCTGATCTGAAAAGTAAAAAGTGATCAAAGACACGTCGTTTTATTTCCAATATCGAATTTGAAACGACAAAAATCCGGCAATCTTTTCATGTTTTTACGGTCGGAAAAGAGCTGTAAGTGGACCGTATTTTTAGTTCTGTTTTAACGAGCTTAAAAAGAAAAAACTCGGCAATCTTTTCATATTTTGAGAGTCTGAAAAGGGCTTAAAAGAGAACTCCAAGGTTTCACTTTTTCGTAAGTTTTAACGAGTTTGAAAAAATGATAAAAATGTACTCATATGTCCAACTTTCAATTTAATTTACGAGCAGGAAAAGACGGAAAGAACTCGGCATTTTCATTTGTTTTACGAGAATGAAAGATAGCAAAATAATCTCAGGATTTTCATGAGTTTAACGAGTCTTGAAAATAACTGAAATTGACTCGAGATAGGTTTCATTTTTACAAAAGCTTGAAACAGATAAAAACTATGCTTCAAAGTAGTTTCATTTTTACACAAGCTTGAAACAGAGAGAAAACTGTGCTTGATGCCCCCTAAGCATAACTGCAAGAGCGCATGCCCCCCCAGCTTCATTTCATTCAACCAATTGGATGAAATGAAGGTTCAGTTAGGAGATCATTTGAAAGACTCAACCTAAAACTGTAAGAAAATTATGCAAAAAACTGAAATAACTAACCTAAATATACAACTTAACATTTATGAGATCTAGTCAAATTCTCGACTCAATTAGAGGAGGATTTGTTTCATTTTTTAACGAGCTTGACACAGGAAAAGAACTATGCTCGGATCCAGTTTCATGTTTATGCAAGCTTGAAACGAAAAACTATGCTTGTTATAAGTTCGCATGCCCCCAGCATAATGACGCAAATCAAGGTACATGCCCCCCAAGCTTGATTGCATTCAACCAGGTTGATGAAATGAAGGTTTACTTTCAAAATCTTGGAAAGACTCGTGGGAGTTGTTTCATTTTTTAGTGAGGTTGACACAGGAAAAGAACTATCCTCAAAACCCTTGTTTCATTTTTAAACGAGCTTGACACAAGATAAGGAACTATGCTCATAACTACTCTCTACAATCTACCTAACAAGGAACTCTACTCTAAAAAACTTGATTCATTTTTTAATGAGCTCGACACAAGAAAAGGAACTATGCTCTAAAATCCTTGATTCATTTTTTAACGAGCTTGACACAAGACAAGGAACTATGCTCATGACTACTCTCTACAATCTACCTATATAACCTACCCTTGTTTCATTTTTAAAGAGCTTGACACAAGACAAGGAACTATGCTCAAGACTCCTTGTTTCATTTTTTAGTGAGCTTGACACAAGACAAGGAACTATGCTCCAGAAGTTCGATTACAAACAGGAACAAACCACTCCTTCTTAGGGTTTGAATTTAAACTAAGTTGGACTCATCCGAAGGATGAGCTTATAATCAAGCATATGTTATCCTCCTCAAGCTTGTAAAAAATAAAGAGGTACTTAAAATTTCACAGTAAAGGACCTGTTCGATTACAAACAGGAATGGACCACTCCTTCTTAGGGTTCAAATTTAAACTAAGTTGGACTCATCCGAAGGATGAGCTTATAATCAAGCATATGTTATCCTCCTCAAGCTTGTAAAAAATAAAGAGGTACTTGCCAGAAATGGTGGGGAAAAAGAGAGAAAAATGAGCCTATTTGTTATCCTTTGTCTCGAAATAAATCTTATCACCACTCTTGAACACAACACTTTTTCATTCACTTGGGTTGGGAAATCCTTTACCTAACAGTTGATCAAACCACATTGAAAATCTTCAGCTGGTTCTGGGTATTAACTTTGGGTTAATTTTCACCAAGCCATCTGTTGTGTCATTATGTGTTCAAGAGGTCACTGCAAATAAACCATTCATCTGCAAAATACATGTCATCCATCTTAACCATCCCTGAGTCAGTCCTTACAGCTACATTTCTTCAACTTGAGCTATGATTTCGTGTTGTGGGCTTGCCTATGACGGATCGCTTTCTATCGACGTCAGCATTGTTTGACGTGTATTGAGCGCCTCCAGATGGTTCATGTATCGCAAAGAAAGAGGAACTTATCCCATGAAGAAGGGAGCTATCCCATTGAAAGAGGGGCTTATCCCATTCATGGTGGACCTGATTAACTTCCTCCAAAGCATTATAAATACAGGCATTGGGCCAGAGGGAGGAGAGGTTGAAAGCTGAACATTCCTAAGGGTAGATGCTGCTGAAATTAGGACTCCCTTATAGAGCTTGAGAGGAGAGATTCCCATCCTTTCTTAGCTTCATTTGGAAGTGGGTGAGCTGATCAAAGTAAAGGAGAACTCTTGCTGGACCCTGGGAGGGACCTGCACAACACCAAGGCACTAGTTGTAAGGTTTCTTTTGTTTCCTATTAATACAATTAAGTTCATTCTTCTCAACAAGTTGTTATTTATAATTTGTTTCATATACTCCTTGGTCTTTATGATGAATATGTTTTATTATATGAGTTATTCAGGTGCTATGTAATCGTTTGCTTGTTAGTGAATGCAGGTTTCAAAGAGAAGGAGGAGCTCATCCGGATCGGAGAGGCTGGACTACTATAAACAGCGTTGGACTAAAGGTATGCTTTAAACACCTGGTTGCTTGTATTTTAAATGCATATTTAGGGAAGGATAGTCCTTGATTGTTTTGTTTGTCACTAGAAAGCCTTAGCTTCTAGGGAGGTTGGTTTTGTCCGCAAAATTGACTCTTTCCGCATGACAGGACACATTGAAAAATTTATCCTTTCATTCGAATTCAGAGTACCCAATTAAATAGGTTTGTATGATATTATAACTCCTAATATTGGTTTATCTTTCATTTTTGAATAATCAGTCTGTCTATGTGTTAGATCTGAGCATTGGTTCCTAAAATAATTTCTGCTAGATCCCAATCCTCCTACCATAGTAGATAATCCTAAAAATATCAAAAGGAAAACACCTAGAACTGAGAGTCAGACAAGAAGTAGATTTCTTCATAGAGCCAACTCACCCCTTGAAGACTTTGTCACCTTCCAAGATATCTAGTTTGATTTACACTTTGAACAAGGCTTATTCAGGACTAAATCAGAGAATTAGAAATATCATATCATATTTGATCCATTAATCTTATCTAAAAGCCTAGTAAGAGAACTTTCCTCAAAGATTGAATCAAATCTTCAACTCTTACAACATTTTGATACACTGCAAGATCTAGTGATAGATATCACCTCAGAAATTGATGATGCTTACCTTTGACAATCAGTAGAATTAAGTGCTTTAAACCTTGCAGCTTCCTCCTTCACAAATCAACTTGCATATATTCAGTCACCAATTCCTACTGCCTCCATAATCCCCACCCGTTCTTTCATCCTTCAATATATGGTTTCTCAAATTCCCTTACTCTCATTCTCCTCTAGCACTAGTCCAACTTCATCACTATTCGACTTACTTCATCCACATTTCAACTTCCTTCAAGTGGTCCTCCACCAACACCACCAATCATGGTTGCCAAATATGCTCCTTTGGTGTTACCGGCCCCCTTGGCTAATATGCCACAAGACAATCAGTCCAAAATCATACTATTTGATGGGACATGTCCTCTAACAGCCCAAGAACATGTGGAAAAAATGAATGATTGTTTTCACCTACAAGAGGTAGATGACAAAAGTATTAAGCTCATAATGTTTGCTCAAAGTCTAGGAGGACAAGTCAGAAAGTGGTTCCAAACTTTTCCTACAAATAGTATAACTGATCTCTCTGCATTTCACCAAACTTTTCTCAATAGGTGGGAAGTTAAAAAGAACCCTCTCCAGATTTTATCAGAATATGAAAATATTAAGAGAGAGGTAGGTGAAAGTGTAAAGGATTATTGTGCTAGATTCAACAATACCTATAATGCAATACCTGTAAATCTCAAACCACCTCAGGATTTAGTGTTGATAAAGTTCCTGTATGGTTTTGATGTAGATATGTTGTACCAGCTTAGGGAAAGAAATCCTCCAACACTAGAAGAAATGCAAAGAGACATTGTGAGTATAGAGGCCAATTTACAAGCTAAAAGAGCTAGGATGAGAACTGAAAGATAAGTGACTTTTAAGGAAGAAGCTCCAACTTCTGCAATAGAAGCCAAAATTGATTCGTTAGTAAGGACTATGGAAAGGATGATGGAGAGAATCAATATAAATGATAGGAATGTTCCTAGGGAAAATCCACCCATCCAATAGAACCAAAATTCAAACCATAGGAAAAACACTCCACAAATCAGACGAAGAGATCAAAGAGGCCCAGATCAAAAAATTAGGCCACCATTTCAAGAAAATTATGTTGATGATACAAGTGTTGTTGAAGTGGAGGAGAATCAGATAAATTTAATGGGAAATAATGAAGATGATTCTATTTTTCTTACACAAGAAGAACATGAATTGTTTTTGTTGACTCAGACAGAACTCGAATCTGAAGAATCTAATGATTATAAACATGGTTTTGAAAATGCTATACTAGAAGTTCATAGACAATATAATCTTAGGAGCAAGAAAAACAATGATATCTCAAATAGAAAATATCTGAATAATTCTCCTAAGAAAACTTTAGAATCTGATCCTAAGAAAACAACTGAAAGCTCAAAAAGAAATGAAAACAACTCAAAAAAGAAAAATACAGAAAATGTTATCAAGAAAACAATTGATGTCTCAGCAAAGTCTGTCCAGACTGAAATACCTACTACAAGTAAACAAGCTAGACTTACAACAAAGACCATAGCTGACAACACAGATTTCTCAAACTTTCTAAAAAGTCCAGCACCCTTCAATATTGAGAATGAAATTGAAAAACTCAAGATGTCTATCCCCCTTACTGAATTGGTGAACAAGAATATCTATAGGTCTCAAGTCCTAGAGGCACTCAGTGTAGGAGAGAACACAGGTACAATGAACTTAAATGATGACCAACCTGAACTCTTGTTTGGACCAGAAGTGGATGGCAAGCCTCAAGAAGGGGGTGTTCCTCCATTTTATGTCAGTCTTAATATTCATGATAAGATCCTTCATAATGCCATGTTGGATTTAGGTGCATCACATAATCTCATGCCAAAGACTGTTGTGGAAAAACTTGGACTGGAAATCACTATACCATACAAAGATCTCTATTCTTTTGACTCCATCAAGGTTAGATGTCTACGTCTAATTCAAGACCTTTGTGTCACATTAACCTAGATACCAGACAAAAGTTTAGTGATAAATATTGTAGTAGCAGATATTCCTCCTACGTATGGTATGCTATTATTAAGGTCTTGGGGGGCTAAGTTGCAGGGAACACTTCAAATGGATATGACATATGACACAATACCATTATTTGGTCAATCAAGGAGACTATATAGAGAAACATTAATGAAGTACATGCTGAGTAGTCAAAAAAGGCTAGACAATGATCCCCTCTACCCAGTTCACACTGATCTTGATTACTTCATTCTATATAATGACGATGATGGAGACATAGATACACAGGTAAAATAGGAAGAAAATTAATTCAATGAAAAACATGACACTCAAGTGCCCGTTATGTAGCAAAACCCTGAAACAGAACCTCTTTGGGATATGACTTTTGATGGCTCATGTTGTAAAACAAGATCAGGGGCAAGAATCTGGTTATATAATTCAACAACTAATTAGGCTCAAGGTTACTCTTATAAAATAATTTTTTTGTGTATAAAAAATATAACATAATATGAGGCATTATTATTAGGCTTGTTGTTACAGGGAAAAGTGTCTATATAGAACTGCTCTATCCCACTAAGGTGTGACAGCTTCCTTAGAAACAAACAGAGAAAAGCTACCTTCATTTTTCCTTTATGAATTATAAATAGAGAAGAATAAGAAGACCAACCTCTGTCTTGCGCTAATCTCCTGATTCGATTCCTCTCTTCTTTGATAGTCTTTCGCTACCTACTCCCTTACACGCCCAGCTTCACAAGGTACCTGTAAGATCACAGTAGCATAGCACTATACAAAGACAAGGATCTATAATCATAAACAATCTAGGATCAGATGCAAATTGACCATACAAATGCAGCAAACATAAATGACACAAGAGTATGGAGGAAAACTTGAATAGCTTTTATTGATAAACAAGAAAGAGCTAAGAGGAGTTACAACCAGTTGTTCTGACCCAGCATCAACCTCCCAGCAAAGAAGCCCCTCTTCACCTCAAACAAAGCTTAGATCACCCAACAATCTGATGTTTGTCTCAAGAAACCAACAACAATTCCTTACAATATGCCAAATTCCAGCCTCCGGATCTCTGGGATGAGGGATCCATATATAGATATCTGTAAGGGGGATGAGTCAGCTTGTGATTTGATTAGTGTCTTCCCTCTGGTAGTTCTTGCTTCCACTTGGAGACTGATGATCTCTTACTCATCCTCGGTCAAATTCAGATAGGCAAGTGTCACAGGAGAAGTTTCTGGAAGCTTCCATTGCCTCTCCAACTAGCGGAATGTCACTGCCATTTGTCATTTCATGCCCATCGCACCCCATAGAAGGGCTTTTTGAAATGCAATGCACCCACGCAGTGTATTTAGGTGCAATGCAACACACTTAGCTAGTGGAGCAGCTGAAATGATCCTGTTTTGACCAATTCTGAGCAGTTTTTCATGGAGAACTTCTGCGAGAAGCTGTAATCTGTTGACCTTGTTCCTTTAGGGGTTAGAACAACACTTTTAGGGACTTAGGAGCCCTTGATTTATGGACATTTCATGCTTGGGGTTGTAGGGCCCAAAAATGTCTATAACAGTTGCCCCCTAAAGCATGAGGTCGTTAATCCTTTGATGTCGGGTGAAATGCTTTATTATGAGGATCCGAAGTTCTTTAAATGCTGGGAGGAGACCTGTAATAAGATACAATACAATACATTATCTTCATAATACTTTCATGATCTAGCTGAGGCGGGCATTCCCATGCTCAACTTTATAAATTCATTTTCATGTACATAGGACAGACAATCGTCTAAGTGTAGACTGATGATTCTGATAGAGCCATCATCCTTTTGATTGGATGATTATCTGTGCAGCAATGATGTACATTTGATGTCTTTATTTCCCTGAATATATATCACAGCCCAGATGGATGAAACTAGATCCGGGGTCTTCAATCTCGTTCGATCTTTACTCGAAGTACAAGTCAATCCATGTGAGAAATGTTCTGAAGTCGAACATGGAAAGACATCGCTTGATTACCAGCCAATGATGTAAACTGTTAACGAGAGGAATCACCGATAATGATAATTACCCTCAAGGTACTGCAGTACAATTCACGTGGTGTGAATAAAGGACTTGGCGTCGAACACCATGCAAAATCTTTCGGTTGAAGGCCATTGATGTAAACCTGTCGCCGGAAGTGAGAAACTTGCCATTGAGGCATGCAAGCTTCAAAGTACTGAATGGGGTGTTCCTAGATCAACTTCTCGGATAATGAGTTGATGTCGACAAGAAGTGATCCGTCACAGGAGGGCCTTAATGAATCCCACATCAATGACACGGAACGGAGCCAATGATTTTAATGGAGGTGAAAATGATCTGGTGATATAAGGTTCAGGGTGGCAGTCATGAAAGAATGGAGTATAAATGTATGGTAGTGGGTGAGACACAGGTGAATTCTCTGAATGACTTCTCTTGAACATATCGGTGACACTGATGTGATGGATTGGTAGCATTAACCCCAAATGTGGATGGTATGATGGGACCATGGCGATGTGACCGGTGAATGAAACAACCCAACTCGACTCGGACACGGAGCGGAAGTGTCATGTTCAAGAGCGACTTGCTACCAACAAAGTTTCTTCAAGTTTTCTTCCCAATTTTCCCCAGTCATTGCTGACCAGTACCTCTTTATTTTCGTCAAGCTTGAGGAGGATAACATATGCTTGTTCTATAATATGCCCTTCGGGCAAACCCATCGCTATGTTTTAACGAGCCTAGCGATAGTGAAACTCGTTCTCGTCTATAGACAAGTTTGTCGCTATTAAAATTTTAACGAGTTTAACGACAAAGATAACTCAGGCCTTTTCAATTTTAGAGAGTCTGAAAAGGAACGTAAAGGAAACTCCAAAATTCCTTTTTCGTCATCTAATCCCTTAAGTCCGAAAAAGTATAAAACAATAAAGAAGGGATGAATTTTCGATACTTTTAACGAGCCGAACAAAGCAAGCGCTTGATCTTTTTGTGTAATAATCCCTCAGGTCCAAAAAGATTAAAATCTAGAGGAGGGATAGCACTTCCTGTCCCTTTAATGAGCAGGAGAGGCCAATGGCTCGGCAATCTTTTCATATTTTACGAGTCAGTTGAAAAGAGCTTAAAGGAGACTCGTCTTTTGAGGAACGAGTGATACAATGGATAGCAACTGATTCCAGGTAAGGTTTGGAATTTTCCAATCACGACAGTGTTACAAGGATGGCTAGTGAAATCACTCTTCGCAGCTGTTCCTCAAAATGGGTAAACAATCAAATGGAGGTGAATGATCGGCCAATGCAAAAGCGGAGGTGATGGTGCAAACATGACCAAGGCTTTAATGGCTGAAGTACTACATTCACGATGGTTATTTACTAGAGATCGGTTCATTTTTTTTGTGACTAAGCTTAAACACTGGGGGAAATATTTGCTCATGGCTTATGTTTATTTTTTAGCGAGCTTGAACTATGTGCTAAAACTACTAGATTAATCCAGTCATATGATAAGAAAGTCTCATATAAAAACGGCAACTTTTAGATTTTTGCCCCACATCCTTTCTTTATGCAAGTTAGGAAACGACGAATCCTACGAGTTTAAAGGGTTAGAGGACCTTCAAATTTAAAAAATAAATAGTCACTCTTCGCTTGCAAGCCAAAAGGTTTGCATGCCCCCAGGTATAAAACAGAGTTTCAAGGTTACCCCTTCTTTATTCCGTCAAAACATTTGTTTTACTGAGAGAGGCCTACCTCTTACAGGTTACCCAAAGATCGTACTATTCACAGCGCAAACAAAACACTTCTTCGGCAATGTCTACCGAAATAGACAAAGGTGAGTGAAGGAGGTTACTCCACTCACGTAACTTTGACAAGAGAATCTTGTTCTAGAATAACCCCCTCTTCCAATCACAGATGGGAGTACAGACTAGTCATATTTTCTCGTGGAAACCTACCCTATACCTGAAGTTTTCCTGCCGAAGCAGACCAGGGTGCATGCCCCCTGGGTTTTAGTCATGTCCCCCGAATCACTTGCGCTCATCGGGTGGGCGGACTGGAAATTGAGACATTTCTTGCGTGAAAAGACCATTCAGGGATGGTATATGACTATTTGCTATGCGTGATTCGGGGAATGAAAGCTGGTCCACGAGCTTGACCACTCTTCCTTCGTGCGGAAAACACATCACTCTAAAGAGTGATGAGACAATGGCTCTCATGCAATAAATATAGTCTCATCCAAGGAGTAGATTGTAATCCAGGGGTCCTTGAACTACCATCACGTTCATGTGAATGGTTTTCCCTCTCAATGTTATGGGCACATTGGGAAGGATCCCTAATGGTCGACTGGTTCCTTTATCAAAGCCTGTTAGATTTCTCATCTCAGGCAAAAGCGATGGCGAACCAAGCACTTTCCAAGTAGTTGATGAAAGGATACTCACAGAAGCCCCTTCATCTATGATGGTACCAGCTATAACCATTCTATATATTTGAACAATAATTCGGAATGGTATACTAGCTGGTAAACGGGGTCTGCCTAGTTGATTCCAGTCGAAGGAGACAACTAGGTTGCTTGGAGGTGGGACCGAATAGGCGGCCAGGTACGACTCTGACAAACTTCCTTCCTGTGGTAAAGGAACGGGTAAATTGCCCCCATGTTCGTTGGAGTCTGTGCTTATGAAAAGAAATTGGACGGTGTCATCCTTGTTCTCTTCGGTGGTTGTATGATCTGAAGATGGAACCTCTGAAGGCAAGACCGGGTCAACCACCGCCTCAACCTTTTTACTTTTGTCTGGTATGGGTTCAGATGGATTGTCTTCAATGATAGATGCTTCAGCCGACCACCTGAGCGGGCCAGCCAGATTTTCAACTAGTGACGGACTCGGCAAGAGTTTTTTATATCCAGGAGGAAGTCGTAACGGTGAAATCGGATGATCGTCCAAAACTCTTTTAGCCTCATCTAAGGAGGGACAATGGTGGACGGCATGATCGCCTTCGCACAGTTTACAAGGAAATCTATATTTTCCTTTTTGTACTGGGGCTTCACTTTCACTAGTCGACGGTGTGTTTTCAACATGATCATCAGAGGTTGATGACACCGGGTTGTGCAAACGAGGAGACCAGTCCCTTAAGATCTGGGGGATGCACGGACAATCTCGATGAAAGTGGTCTCCTTTGCAAATGACACATGGCGATTTAGGCCTGGTTGGTGCAGTGTGTGGATTTTCGCTAGACGACGCTCGTTTGCCCCCATTCGCTTTTGGCTCCTTCTTCTTCTTCTCTTTCTTCTTCTTTTCGTTCTTCTTCTCGGGTACTTGACTTTTGGCTTTACCAGCCCCGTCAAGCGAAGAGGAAGGAGGAGAGGAAGAATTAGAGGAAGTGGAAGGTTGGTGGGTAACTCTGGACTCGTCTAGTTGCTGATTCGATTGTTCAGGAATTGTGGTGTTCTGAACAACAGAGGTTGAGAAGAGCCATACAGGCAAACCAATTGTCAGTCCTGGAAGCGACAATGTGGCCATATGGGCTGCACCAACATCTCCCCAAGAGGAGAAGGGACTAGGATTTCCTCCAAGGAGAATTCCTTGGTTGGTGGATTCCATTTTCTGAACCCAAGATCAACGTAGGAAAGGGTAATGAATATTTTGTTTAAAATAAATTTTAGATGCTTTGACACAACTTGTTTTTTCAGTCTTTAAGAGTCGAGAAAAAACAAAAGATGACTCTAGTCACCTTCGATTTTTAATGAGCCTGAAGTGACAAGTGCTAAGATGGACCTTTTCTATTAAAGAGTCTGAAAAGGAATGAAAGGGACTGCTCTGGAAATCTAGGTAGAGGGATTACCAAACCAATCGCAAAACTACAGAATACTTTTTTACGGTACGACAGTCAATCTTCCCGAATGCTGTGTTCAGTGCATTGTGATTGATAGGGTGGCAGACACGGCTTCCTATGGATAAAGGATTAAGCCTATTAGGGTCTCCCAAAATATACTCGACGGTATGTGGGAGCACAAGTCCATACTGGCACTTATCATCTTAAAGTGGAGGAATCACCCAACCATCAGTAAGAACAACAGTTACCAGGCTTTACGACGCCGGAATATGTCTCTAGCCTAGACTTCTAGATGTTGTGCATTAAGTTCCAAAGCGTTGTTAGATTCATTGAATTTATTTTAAGTTGATCTTGTTTATGAAGTTTGCCTTTCAGGTTCACCGCGAGATGTATATACACAATTCCTAAAATGCAATCTAAGACGATAAACAATATTTTTATCTTCTTTGTGCAATGAAAATCCTAGCTACTAAGGAAAAGAAAGACAGAATCTTTTCACAAAGAGCAAAGAGCAAACTCTAAATGCACTTTCCTAAATCAAGCCAATCAGACTGTCTATATGCAAATGCACATGGATGTATTTGTTTTCAACTTTCTTAGTATATGAATGATAAAAAGAAAGTTGATGCACAAATCTGAATTTCTTTTCAGGCGACAAATATCAACAAGTTTCTTTTTGAAATGAAAAATGGAGATGATCACAACACCTTACGATTTTGAAATGAATACTTGTTTTTGACACTAGAAAATTACAAATTCAGACCAAAAACAATAGTAACAGGATAATCAACCATCAACGGCAATCAAACTCTTTCCTATGATCGAAATCGACACTTGCGACAGTTTCAAATCAAAGGATGACAGTACGATTATGCTACTTTTGCAAAGGAGAACTGAAAATGACTCAACAAACACACAAAAACATTTACAGTTCTTTTGTACAAAGGAGGTGGAATAACAACAAGGAAAAGGGGTTTCAAATAGACATATACTGATCACAGGCAGCAAAATTCAGGAATAGAACTGGAAAGAATGAATCACAGAAACAAAAACTGCACAGAGCCTAGTCTAATCAGCACACCTGCAACACAGAGAATTTGAAATGCAGCACAGCTTGTCCACTCGGGAAGTGCACTGAAGTTAAGATTCTCTGAACAGTACCTGCGTTGGGCCAGAAACGAGACCCTGTTTGGGTTCCGGGTCACGGTTTGCAGTTCAGTTCTTGGGTTTCGGCCGAGCAAAAATCAATCAGTAATGCAATAATCAGGGGTAGATCTAAGGAGGATCTAAGAGCTATCATAAGGGCAATCAGATAGTTTGTGAATCAGTTGTTTAAATCATAAATAGATCCCAGAGATTGACTGAAGCGGCATTTATCTACTTTGCATTTGCATAGCAAATGCAGTTCGAAAGCTACCTGGCACGACTTCAGGCTCCGTCTGTAAGTTTATGAAATAGACAACAAGGAAGATAAACACAACAAACTAATTCGTCCCCAGCGGAGTCGCCATTTTGTTACAGGGAAAAGTGTCTATATAGAACTGCTCTATCCCACTAAGGTGTGACAGCTGCCTTAGAAACAAATAGAGAAAAGCTACTTTCGTTTTTCCTTTATGAATTATAAATAGAGAAGAATAAGAAGACCAACCTCTGTCTTGCGCTAATCTCCTGATTCGATTCCTCTCTTCTTTGATAGTCTTTCGCTACCTGCTCCCTTGCACGCCCAGCTTCACAAGGTACCTGTAATATCACAGTAGCATAGCACTATACAAAGACAAGGATCTATAATCATAAACAATCTAGGATCAGATGTAAATTGACCATACAAATGTAGCAAACATAAATGACACAAGAGTATGGAGGAAAACTTGAATAACTTTTATTGATAAACAAGAAAGAGCCAAGAGGAGTTACAACCAGTTGTTTTGACCTAGCATCAACCTCCCAGCAAAGAAGCCCCTCTTCACTTCAAACAAAGCTTAGATCACCCAACAATCTGATGTTTGTCTCAAGAAAGCAACAGCAATTCCTTACAATATGCCAAATTCCAGCCTCCGGATCTCTAGGATGAGGGATCCATATATAGATATCTGTAAGGGGGATGAGTCAGCTTGTGATTTGATTAGTGTCTTCCCTCTGGTAGTTCTTGCTTCCACTTGGAGACTGATGATCTCTTACTCATCCTTGGTCGAATTCAGATAGGCAAGTGTCACAGGAGAAGTTTCTGGAAGCTTCCATTGCCTCTCCACCTCGCGGAATGTCACTGCCATTTGTCATTTCTCACCCATCGCACCGCATAGAAGGGCTTTTTGAAATGCAGCGCACCCACACAGTGTATTTAGGTGCAATGCAACGCACTTAGCTAGTGGAGCAACTGAAATGATCCTGTTTTGACCAATTCTGAGCAGTTTTTCATGGAGAACTTCTGGGAGAAGTTGTAATCTATTGACCTTGTTCCTTTAGGGGTTAGAACAACACTTTTAGGGACTTAGGAGCCCTTGATTTATGGACATTTCATGCTTGGGGTTGTAGGGCCCAAAAATGTCTATAACACTTGCAATTCCTTAAAAAGATAGGTGCTAAAAGGATTTCTGTCCAAGGAGACTCTGAGCTTATCACTAGACAAATTAAAGGACAATACTCATCCAAACATCCTAGATTGAGAGAATATCAAAATGTTGTAATTGATTTCCTCAAAAAATTTGAAGAGTATGACCTTGTTGTTATCCCTAGGCTCCAAAACAGTTTGGCTAGTGGACTAGATTCTTCAGCCAACACTTGCAAATTATCTCATCCAAACAAACAATACACAGTTGAAGTAAAACATCATCTTGTAGTGCCTAATAACATGAGATAGTGGAATGTTTTTGGGAATGATAGACAAATTGAAAGCTTTCTGCAATCAAAAGATGAATTTGAAGACTGCAGCATAGACTTTGGAAACTGAAATAGACAGTCACACTGTTGTACATAATGATTTGGATCAAATTGCTAATGATTTAGATCAAACTATTCCTTATGAGGAGAAATTTCCTGTAAATAAAACTGTAGAAAAAACTGAAATACATAAAGATCCAGAGAAAGAAGAATTCAAAGTATTGTAGCGCAAAGATAATTTTCTAACTAAAGGAATTTCTCCTTTAGAGGAACTATTTAATTTTAATGATTTTTCTAGAAAACCAAAAATGGAACCAACAAGAACAAACATAGAGGAATGCAACATAGGTAGTAAACAACACCCCAAAATCATAAAATTGTCAAAATCACTACCTCTCATGGATAAAAGAAAATATATAGCTCTATTCAAAGAATTCATAGATGTATTTGCTTGGATTCATTAGGATTTAAAAGCCTATGATACTAGCATTATACAACACAAGATTTCAATCAAAGAAGATCAAAATCCCTTCAAATAGAAATTATGTAGGATAAACCCTGTCCTAATGCCTCTGGTAGAAAAAGAAATAAAAAATATGTATGATGCTAAGATCATAGTCCCAATTAGATATTCTAAATGGGTATCCAACATTGTGCCTACAAGAAAGAAAGGTGGTGAAATAAGGCTATGCATTGACTTTAGAAATTTAAACAAGGTTTATGTTAAGGGCAACTATCCCTTATCGAAAATGGATCACATATTGCAAAGGGTAGTAGGTTCTAGTAGGATTTCCTTATTAGATGGTTTCTGAGGATACAATCAAGTTTTAGTACATCCTGATGATCAAGATAAAACTGCTTTCATTACCCCTTGGGGAGCTTTCATGTATGTTAAAATGTCTTTTGGATTAATGAATGCAGGCGCTACTTTTTAGGGAGCAATGGACATTTCTTTTTCAGAAGAGATTAGATATTTCATGATGATTTATCTCAATGGCATCACAGTGTTTTCAAAAACTAATGAAGAACACATAACACATCTAAGAAATGTATTTGAAAAGTGCAAAAAGTTCAGTATCTCACTCAATCCTAAGAAATCATTGTTTGTTCTTGAAGAAGGAAATATTTTAGGCCATATCAACTCTAAATATGGAATTAGGATTGACCCCAGTAGGATTGAAGGCATACTTAAAATTAGTCATCCAAGAAACATGAAAGAACTTCAATATTTTATTGAAAAATATTTTTTTTGCAAATATTCATAAAAAATCTGGCTAAACTACTTAGGAATATAACAAAAATGCTAAAAAAGGACACATAAATCAAATGAAATGTGGAAGCCAAGCAATCTTTTGACCTAGTCAAACATGCATTAACACAAGCTCTAGTTTTAATCAACTTGGATTTCACTAAGGCTTTCATATATTTTCTTTTGCATCTGAACGTACTATTGTTGCTGTGTTATTGCAGAAAAAAATGATGGACATGAACAACCAATACCATTATTTAGAAAATCTCTAAGAGATCCTTCTTTGAAGTACAATATCATGGAAAAACAAGCATTTTCTTTAGTTAAAGAAATCAAAGACTTGAAGGTTTATGTTTTACATTATCGTATCATTGCTTATGTGCCAAATGTAGTGGTCAAAGATATTTTTAGTCGAAATGGACCATATGGGAAGATAGGCAAATGGATAGTTGTGATATTGGAATATGATATAGAAATCAAGCCCACCAAGTTGAACAAAGGACAAGGATTAGCCAAATTCATGGCTGAATCAAATTTCAATGCTTTAGACATCAACATGGTGTTTACTTTGGATGATCTTGAGGAACTGGTGACTCCACCAATAGATGAGGAATATTTAAATTCTCCCTGGTATGCAAACCTTTTATATGTTCTTTTCAATTTAAATGCTCATCCTAGATTATCCAAAAAACAGCTAGATTTCTCAAATTGAAAGCTGTCAAATTTTGTATTGTTGATGGTATATTGTATTGGAAAAATGATGGAGGTGTTTTACTCAGATGTTTGTTAAAGGATGATGCTGAATATGTTATTCAAGAATTCCATGAAGGTGACTGTGGAGGCCATCTTTATTGGAAGACAACTGCTAATAAAATCCTTAGAGCTGGTTATTATTGGCCTACATTATTCCCAGACATCCATAAGATGGTAATTGCTTTCAACAAGTGCCAAATCTTTGATGGAGGGAGAAAATTACTACCCCTGCCCTTGAAACCCATCTCTGTTGAAAACCCTTTCCAACATTGGGGATTGGATTTCATTGGTAAAATTCATCCTCCATCCTTTGCCCAACATAAATGGATCCTAACTTCCATAGATTACTTCACCAAATGGATAGAAGACACTCCTTCGAGAGCTACTACTAATTCTATCAGAATAAAGTTCCTTGAAACCAATATCTCTTCTAGATTTTGTTGTCTTGGGAAACTAATCATTGATAATGCTGCAACTTTCAATTCAAACAAGATGGTGGATCTTTGTCACAGATATCATATCTCTTTTGGACATCCAATAACTTATTACCCTCAAGTTAATGGGTTGGATGAATCTTCCAATAAAAGTTTGGTAAACATTATTAAGAAGATATTGGATGACAATAAGAATTTATGGCGCAAAAAATTGATCTATGCATTATGGACTGATAGATTAACTACAAAGAAATCAATTGGCATGTCTCCATTTTAGTTGGTTTATGGTATAGTTGCGGTATTTCCTTCTTCCATAGGAGTACGAGTTATGAAGATCATCCAGGAGATAAAAAGTGAACTTAATGATATACAAAGGAGGATATATCAGACTATTCAATTGCAGTAATCCAGAGAAGAAGTATACAACAGAACTCAAGTTGTCCAAGAAAATATAAAGAAATGTTTTGACAAAAGAACCAAGGTGTATGATTTCAAAATGGGGGACAAAGTGTTAAAGTGGGACTCAATAAGAGAAGACAAAGGAAAACATGGAAAATTTGAGAATCTTTGGAAGGGTCTATATATCATTTTAGCTTTCAGAGGGAATAATGCATATTTTCTCAAAGAATTAGATGGAAAAAAATTATCAGGAGGTCCTGTCAATGGTAGGATGCTGAAAAATTATTTTTCATAAGCATAGAGATTTCCCCACTTGATTGTAAATATCACAGTTTACAGAAGAAAAAAAAAAAAAAAAAAAAGAAAGAAAAAGAAATCAGATTCAAGACAAAGCAGATTTGAAGGACTCAAGGCTACTGGTCATTTGTTCTTGACACTTGAAGCTGAGAATTTCCATCCCCAGCTGGAGACACTAGTAGGGTCCTATAGTTGATAGGATCTCAAGGTGATTAATAATTTCACATTTTTAAGGTTTCAATTTATTCATAAGATGTCAATTTTCAACTGATTTCATTAAAAAGAGAGAAAAGAGAAAAGAAATAAAAAGAGCATATATAAAAAGAAGAAAAAGAAAAAATAAAAGGGAACCCCAAATGTTGTTCAAATCATACAGTTTAAGCATGATTGAACAAATTTGAATATATGATTATAGGTTAGAAAGTAAAGATTTGCCAAACAGTTTAACCTTGGCAAATCAGTAGCTAGGTAGAAATTGAATTTGGTCCAACTATTTAATCTAGACCAAAGAGGAGAAATAAGTGATAGAGTAGGTTAGATTTAAAAAATAATAAAATTGAAAGGGTCTGCAAATCCAAGTACATCCTACAAATGGAAGAGAACCAAAAGTGCTAGGCCATGGAATAAGGGTAAGTAGATTCAAAGAAAAGAGAAGGGATATCAAAAGACCCTTTTAAATTTTGGAAGTCAGTTTCCAATATTTTCCAAAGGTTAGAAGAAAATTCCAATCTTTTCTAAGTTTGGAATAAGGAAATTTATAAGGAAGGGGTCTTATATCCAATTAATAATCATTCCCCATTAAGCCTTATTTATTTACCCCGTTGTCTCTATATTTCACCCCTATTTATCTACCAATCCCACTACTGTACTAACCCGTGATATCATGGCTAATAAACCTACCATCTCTCACCCCATCGCCTCTCACTCTGTCAGATCTAACAGCCCACACCCCTTTCTGGGCTCCCCTCACCCTCCGAAAGTTAATCCCTGGGGAGGGGGTTCCAAAGTCCGTGGTTTCTACCCCCATACATGTCACGCCCTCATAAGTTCACACCCCCCCTCTCATACCACCTATCGTTCCCCAAGTCCCCCAAAAAGCTATATTTGATACCATCAAAACCGCTCACCTATTTGACTACTGGACACCTGCCACCTCAAGGCACCAAACCGTTCCATCCGCCCAATTACTTCCATTCCCACCATTGGGAAATAAATGGGTTGGGTTGTTAGCCAACAGACCTGTGCCAAATTAGGCCAATCCAATGGCACGATTACAAATCATAAAACGACCAATTCACGCCGATTTCAAATTTTAACTTTTATTGTTCACTTGCAGGCATCTTTCCACTCCATTCAGTCATTACCAAGAACGAACAATGAAGCTAAAGCACAGTAATACACTGCAGGATTACTCATTTTCTTGCAGTGACCATAATTTCCCATCCTTGAATCCCATGTTTGTTTAGATCCCTATTCTTTCTCCCTCACTGAAATCCCACTTCTTTTATCCCTTTCTATTACAAATTTAGCACAGAACAATTTTAAGAGGAAAGCTTCAGAGAAAACAACAATGGCACCAAAGAAGAAAGAAGCATAAGTATTCAACCCAATTGTGCACCCACAGCTAGATTTGGATCATTTACCATTGTCTGATAGGGATTTCAAGATCCATGAAACCCTCTAAGAATTTGATCTGTTTAATATATATTGTTGGTGGGAGGACAAATTCATGGAGGAAATGGATCACATAGGTCTTTGGGGCACCAACCTACCTTTTTATATCTTCCCTAAAACACATAGTTGCCCAGCACTAATCAGGAAGTGTCATTCATGTTAAAACCCATAGAAAAGGGCAATGATGGCCCCAACGGGACATATTTTATTCACAATTGATGCTCAACCCATCACGTAGATGATGCAGGCCATGTTATTGAAGGAGATGTTTCTTTTTCACATGAAGTTATAAATGAAATGTACCCAAAACTTTATTTTTCCAGGAGAGTTAAAACATTAGAACTTTTCATGGATGAGAACATACCTCTGCGAAGCAAAACCCCTCCTTATTCCTCCTCTATTTTCCCTGACAGAATCAGACATATTACCACAATTCTTTCTTATTTACTTGTTTATTATTCTGACCAATGGCCTGATGAAGCTATTATAGCTTTCTTATATATCCTCTTAACTGAATCCAAGCCTTTTGTCCTTTTCAACTTCAGCGAGTTTCTAGCAGAAGTAATCCATGAACAACTTGTGAATTTTTTCACAGATGACGTTTTTCATTACTCCTTAGTGTTGGTTTAAATGTTTTTGTATTTTCAGGCAGACAGGTTCCAATTTTCATTAAGAAAAATGAACGAGGAAGGTGAACCTAAATCAATGATATTTTGGACAACATTGGTAATGAAAGATTAGAAAGACTTTAGTTACCAGACGTTTATGGAAATGTCTGTCCACCCAACAATGAGCCTTCTCAGTGGGACTGTAGAACCAAGGACAAATGAAGATAGAAGAGAATTATGCAACTGTTTGATCAAGCTAGAACTAATGATTGGTACTTGTACCAAAACTACACTAAAATAAGAGTGTATGGTTGTGAGTTGGCCCCCTACAAGTTACCAAAGCTCCTCCCCATGAGGATATTTCCATTAGAGTACATTAGATATATGATTAATGCAAATAATATGTTTTTTGTATCAGCCAAGAAGAAATCCCAATTCAGGATCAAGTCCCAAATTGGTCCCCTCATTAGAAACAACAGAGCTATAGGAGAGGAGGCAGACAGAATTTTAAGAGAGATGAATTTCACCCATAGCTTCACATTGCCTTATGACCTATGGGGCATTATTTCTAAGAAAAGGGTGGAAAAAAAGTCCACTACCTACACCCACACTTAAAAGCCTGAAATCGAGAAATATATGAATCAAACAGACTAGAGGCCAGATACATTACATGAGGCTAAGGAGCAAGTAGTTTCCTCTTCTACTGCACAAAATCCACAGCAAAAGGAGAAACAAATTACTGAAGAAAGGTCTAAAAAGGGAAAAGAACAAGATCAAGGGATAACATGGAAGAGGTCCAGAGAAGATCAGTCACCAGGAAATGATATTTCTAGGAAAGAATTCACGTTGAAATACTGGAAGAAAGATAGAAAACACATGGACATAGATAAAGGGTCACCACAGCAGACGATGATCAACATAATTGATATTCCAAATTCCTCCCCAGCTAGAGGATAATCATTGCCTTCTACTCTGATTTTAGAAAGACAACCATCTCTTCAAGTGTCATCGTCTTCAAAGATGATTGAAGAGAAAGAAGAGATAATTTTTGATACCTTTAGAGAAATCAAAATAAAAAATGAAATACTAAAGAAGAGCACCTATGCTTAGTTTTGGAAGCAGAGTGCAACTACACAAGGCAGACTTCTCTCTACCTTTGACTTAGAGAAGGGAAAAATGCATATGGCATTTTTGGAGGCACAAACATCAGAGCCCAAAACTTGAGCATACTACAAGTAGACTTCCTTTGAGCTTGAGTGAAGAATGTGCATCCAATTGATCAGTTGGAGATGCATAAGCAAGTAGGGGAAATGATTTCATTTACTTTAAGTAGCACTTCCATGAATTTGTTCAAAACACAGGTGGTCCTCTCAAACGCTCAGTCTGAGTTGAAGATGGAGAGGATTTCATCATTGTCAAAGGACACCAATATTAAGTCTTTGGAAGACTTAGTAATCAAAATTGGATATGATCCCTCATACATAAAGGCAGCTGAAGAAGTAATAAAGAAGAAAGAGTTAGATGTTGTTGTTACACAAAATATTGTCACCATGACTATTTGCAGTCAGTATGGGTCTATCGTCATTCATACTGTCCTCCTTAGCAAGTCTCAAACCTCAACTCTTCATATCAAGCTTTGAAAATGAGAGAAAGTCGTTAAAAATCAATAAAGCTCTGGTTCCGCACCCCATGGTCATGTTACCTGCGGACCTGCCCACTATGTCTCTAAAGGAGTGGGTGCGGACCCCTGTGAAAGTCAAAAAGGCGCAAGTTTATTCTTAAAAACTCACTTGTGGTTAATTCTGGATGATTCTAGAAGGAATCTTGACGTGGATGCTTCGCTCCTAGGTGGTTCATGCATCCCAAAACTAAAGGAGCTAATCCCTTGATGAGAGGAGCTTATCCCTTTGAAGGAGGGCTTTATCCCTTTGAAGGTGGACCTAGTAACTTCCCTCCATTGCACTATAAATTAAGGCATTTGGCTGGTTCCTAGGGAGGTTAGAAGCTAAACATTTTTTAGGGTAAATGATGTTGGAATTGAGACTTCCTAGTTAAGCTTGAGAGGAGAGATTACATACCTTTTGGCTTCATTGGGAAGAGAGTGAAACTTGTCAAAGTAGAGGAGATTGTTGCTGGACACTGGCAGGAGCTTGTACAGTATCAAGGCACCAAGGTTGTAAAGTTCTTCTTTGATTAAAGTTAATACAATCAGATTCATTTTTCTCAACAAATTGTCTTATGTGATTTGTTTCATGAATTCCTTGATCATCATGATAAATATGCTTTATTATATTGGCTTTTCAGGTGCTATTTAATGTGTGTGCTTGTTTGTGTTTGCAGATTCTTTACAAGGGAGCTCATTTGGATCGATGGAGCATGGCTTCTACAAATTTTCACTGGACCCAAGGTAGGCCTAAAACACTTGTTTGCCTTTACTTATAAATTGCATATTTAGAGAAAGATAGAATTTGTTTGGTTTGCTTGTCACTAGATATCATTAGATACTAGGGAGGTCAGTCTTGTCCACAAGAACGACTTATCCGGCCGAAAAAATGGTGACTCCGCTGGGGCATCCTTTTGGCATTCTACAGGATTTACCTATAGGGGTTGAAGGCAAAATTGTTAATCTAGATGTGGAGGTGGTTGATGCCCCTCTAGATTACAACCTTCTCTTGGGTCATAGTTGGTCTTACGCTATGACAGTTGTTGTTTCATCGGTCTTTCAGCTTATAAAGTTCCCTCATAATGGAAAGATCATAACTATAGACCAGCTAACTTACTTTTCATCCGACCCAGCCTCCTCTGAAAGTATTCAGCATGTCGGCAAAACAACTATCCCGTATAAGGATGTTGGAGTAGGACTAGTTAAAGATTCTAGTTTACTAGGAACTTTTCCTTTTCCTCCTATCAACGCATCGTCTTCTACTGCAACCATTCATATGATTTCATCAGACACTATTGTTTATGATGATCCTTGGATTGTACCTTCCGAATCTCAGATAGATTCATTTGGTGATGTTATGCCTTTGAGTCCATATGAAATTGCGTATCAGGCCGTGGAGTCATTTTCCGACCCTTCTTCAACCGACGTTGAATTAATGAATGTGGTCCATGAAGAATCACTTTCAACATCAAACTTAGATTCAACAACGTTTTCCAAACATGTTCACACTGATGAGCAACTTCGTGAAATCCTGTGTGTTGATGATTTACCATGGGAAGATCTTCATCATAGATCTTCATTTTTACTTGAGATTGATTGCTTTGAAAATGATTTTTCATCTATTTTTACAACTGAATATGTCAAGGAACCTCAGAATCCAATGAAAAATCCTGATTCTGAGTTAAATTTGGGAAACATTTCTCGAACTATTCCTATTGATATTTCGGTTAAGCCTGGAATTGTTGAAAACATTCATATAGGTGCCTCTTGTACGGAAAATGAAATTCAAACATATAAGGCCCTATTTCAAGAATTTCGTGACGTGTTTACCTAGTCATATGAAGAAATGTCAGGAATTGACCTAGTAATTTTTGTTCATGAAATCAAAACTTACCCGGATGCTAAACCCGTCTGGCAACATTTGCATCAGATCCACCCGCGAAAAGCTGCTACCATTAAAGCAGAAGTTTAAAAATTACTTAAAGCAGGTTTCATTTATCCAATTCCGTTAATGGATTGGGTATCGAATATTGTTCCTGTTAATAAAAAGCAAGGAACAATAAGAATATGTATCGATTATAGGGATATTAATCGAGCCTATCCAAAAGACAATTACCCAACTCCCTATATCGATCAAATCATTGATGATTGTGCCGGCAGTGAAATATTCTCCTTCATGGATGGTTTTTCCGGATACAATCAAATAAATATTCTACCTGTTGATCAACCAAAAACATCTTTCATTTGTCCATGGGGGACATTTGCTTATTGCAAATTACCTTTTGGGCTTAAGAACGCCGGGGCAACTTTTCAAAGAGCCATGTCTTACGCGTTTCATGATATCAAGCACATTGTGCAACCCTATCTCAATGATTTACCTGCTCATTCATTACATCAAGTTGATCATCTCATCCATTTACGAGTAATCTTTATGAGGTGTAGGCACTATCGAATTAGGTTGAATCCACACAAGTGCGTTTTCTGTATAGAAACTGGTTAGTTACTGGGGTTTTTTGTTTCAAAAGTTGGCATTCGCGTCGATCCCTCGAAGGTTGAAGCTATTATCAAGTTGCCTCGTCCTTCGAGTCTTCACCAACTCCAAAGTTTGCAAGGGAAAGCAAACTTTTTACATCGATTCATTCCTAACTATGCCGAGATCACAAAGGGTTTTACCCAGTTGTTGAAACAGAATACTCCATTCTTTTGGGATGAGATAGCTGACAAATCTTTTGATGCACTAAAACGTGCGTTGACCCATGCACCATTACTGCATCCTCCCAACTACAACCAGGAATACTTCTTATATCTCGCCGCCTCGCATTCCACCATTGGAATGGTGTTAGTTCAGGAAGATGAATTCAGTAGTGAACATGTGATATATTACCTTAGTCGCACTTTAAATCCAACTGAGCTAAAATATTCACATGTCGAAAAATTGGCATTGGCAGCTGTTCAAGCTATCCAACGTTTTTGTCATTACATTTTACTACGCAAAACTACAGTAATTTCCGATTGCATCCCTATGATCTATATTTTGACCAAACAATTGCTAGGGGGCAAGTACTCCAAATGGATTGTGATCCTGTAGAAGTTTGACTTAGAATTTGAAAAGTCTAAGTCAAAGAAATCTTTAGTTTTTGCAGAGTTGATGTGTGACTTCCCGCGTGCTGACATGGAAACTGTGGCGGAGGAGCCCATTGCGGACGAATCCTTATTTCTAATCAGCACTTTAGATCCATGGTATGGAGATATCATCATTTATCTCCAGACCCAATCCTTTCAGCTAGAAATTTCAAGATCAGAGCGTCGAAAAATATGATTCCAGTCCCAACAATTCAAAATTATTGAAGATACACTTTATCGTCATGGGGCAGACTCTATTTTCCAACATTGTTTAACTCATGGGGAAGCTGAAAGGGTTCTAAATGAATATCGCTCTCGAGCGTGTGGTAGTCATATGTCTGGGTTTGCCACAGCCCAAAAGATATTGCGCACTGGCTATTTCTGGCCATCTTTGTTTAAAGATTGTATTAACGCGGTCCGAAAATGCCACAACTGCCAAATTTTTGATCGAAACATGCGCACTCCACCTCCTCCTCTCCACCCTATAATTTCCATCAATACTTTTGCGAAATGGGGTATCGATTTTATTACATGTAACCCTCACTCGGCTGGGGGGCATGCATATATCATCCTTGCGGTAGATTATTTTACCAAGTGGGCCGAGGCGATGCCTACATTTGAGGCAGACGGAAAAACTGCTGTGATTTTCATGTTCAATCATATAATTGCTAGGTTTGGTGTTCCACAAGCGATTATCACTCATCATGGGCATCATTTTTGAAATATTATGATGACTGAACTTACAGACCAACTTGGCTTGCGTCACGACAGTTCAACTCCATATTATCAACAGGCTAATGGTTTGGTTGAAGCCATCAACAAAGTTCTAGTCATCATGATCCGACGAATCATTGGGATTCATAGGTCGAATTGGCATAACATGCTATTTTCAGCGCTTTGGGCATATCGAACCTCAGTAAAAACGTCAACCGGTTTCACTCCTTTCCAACTAGTTTATGGTCTGGAAGCTGTGTTACCCATTGAATGCGAAATCCCGTCATTGCAAATGGCCATCGAATTACTTCCAGCCACTTCTGAAGAGGAAAAATGTTTGTTATACTTGGCTTAGCTAGATCACAATTGATGTGATGCTGCATTAGCAATCGAAACTCATGCCAAACGTATTAAAGCTCAGTATGATTGAAATGTTACCCCTCGTAATTTTTCGGAAGGAGACCTAGTCTTATTATACAATCAAGCAAATGATAAATTAGGCAGTGGAAAATTCGTACCCATGTGACATGATCCTTATGTTTTTAAGCGAAATCTGGCAAAAGGGGCCTATGAATTGGTAAACTTTGATGGGGTCTCTTTAGGTAAACCCAGAAATGGTCTTTACCTGAAGAGGTATTATGCTTAAATCTGGGTGTGGAGATTTTTAGTTAGGTTAGTTTTCTTTCTAGCTGGTGTGTTTTAGATTAAAAAGTATGCTTAGCTTAGAGAGTGTTTCTTGTCATTATTCCTGCTTATCTTGATTTTACTCTTGATATTGCAGATGTCGACGCCTCTCCAAACATACATTGGTTTTTCTTATGGTGCTTGTCGTAATACACGGAACATTTCTTTCGCACCTTGGGTTATCTATTCGCCCTCTAACGAGTTGGTATCTATGCATGGGGTAAGCCTCGGTCAAACAACAAACAACATTGCCGAGTATAGTGCACTGATTGAGTTATTATCTGAATCTATCTCATTTGGGATTCGGAGTTTGATAGTGAGGTTAGATTCTGAACTAGTTGTATTACAGCTTAATAGAGTATATGCCATTAGAAATCCAGTGTTATTGAGATTATTTTTGAGAGTTCGTCTCTTGGAATGTGAATTTGACTATATTGAATATTAGCATATTCGAAGATATTTAAATAAATTAGTAGATGCAATTGTTTCTCGAATGTTAAGTAGACATTTGCAATAATCATACAAGTAAATTTAAAAACATTTCATAACATGTTTTACAAGATAAGCCGGTAATAGTGGTATAGTATAGCATAGAAGTGTGTCAAATATACATTGTCTTCGATCATATGTTGAAAAACACCTTATGATCGGCAAAAATGATAGTACAAAAAGAAAAAAATGTCATATGTGTCTACAACAGGCAATCATCCTATCACTGGTGATGATCACGATAAGAAACCATTGTATGGGCCACCCTACAAAGGAACCTCCTGAAAGGTCCTGGGACCCCAATCACATAGCACTGTAGCCTAAGAGGAATGTCATGTATGCTGGTCTCCGGAACGTCTGCTGTAAAACACTCTAGATGACTCTCTAATTCGGCCAAGCTCTCTGTAGATTCGTCCTATGGGGCTGGTGCTACTGTAGCTGGTTGTTTCCTCTCATAGGGCCGGGGAGTAGCTGGTCGCCATGGGCCTACATCTGCATTTGAAGCTTTTACTATCAATTTTGGGATGAGATAAAAACAAAAAGAAATTAAATTAGAAAATGTTGAAAATGATTTTACCTGAGTCATCCCATTGCTCTCCTGGTGGAAGAGCCATGTCTGGGTCACCACGATAATCTACCCCAGCATAAAGAAAGTCCTGAATAGCAAAAACTTGGTTCTCCAACCAATGAAAATACTCATGAGTGAATCGAACGACTTCTGTTCCCTCCTCAGGATGACGGGCCATAACTGCAACCCAACGCATCAGTTTGGGCTCTTGGGGAAGTCCAGCTCCAATAGTGAGATGCTGTGGGACCAACATTGGAACCCTCTCCAGACCAAAGCTCACAATTAAAGCACCATATCCAAAATTCTTCAGTTTTCTGTTCTTTGCTCTAGTCAGTTGGCCTTTTTTATTAGCCAACACAGCCTCACACTAGTTGAAGATGGTGCCTCAAAAGCAATCTATTGCCATCCGCATTTGGGATCTAGTGGCTATATGTAGTGTTGTGCTTCCGCAGAGCCCGGTAACAGTAAATTCAATCACTTTCAGTTCTGGAAGGGATATGGTTTTGATATCTATCCATTTCTCTCTGGTTTGGTCGTTGCAGAACTCTAGCCAGAGGCTATCGACAGACTGGCCACCTGGCCTAGTCCCGAATAGAGTCAAATGTTCACCTCTCTTAGGCAAACCAATCAAAAATTAAATGTCTTTCAGCTCCATTTAGAGCTAGTGGCCACCAATAAAGAAGCACTGGTCCTGTATATTCCATCTGTCTACCAGCCACTGCAAAAAGTCCACCTGGGCCCTCATGCCAGGTATGGCCCAGAATTTGTATACGCCGCATGCCTTCAATGCATCAATCAAAGGTTCATGATTAATCGCGGCGAGATCTACATCCTCATGCTCCCATTCCTGCCAATCAAGCATGATGTATACCATACATTCAATAAAAAGGCGGATTAGAATATATAAAATCAAAATTTTTCGGTGGAATTTGAAAATTTTAGTTTAAAAACCTTTGTTGTGGGGACCGCACCCTCTCTGTTAGAGATAGTGCATGGGTCCGCACTTTGCCTTCATGGTACGTGCGGACCCCTGACTTTTTTCCTTTTACGAAAAAGTCGGGGTCCGTAGGTTTCCTGTGCTATGCCTCCGGACCTCCGCGCGCGGGTTTTGACCTAAAAAATTTCCTAAAAAACAAAATAAAGCCCTAAAAACAATTTTTAAATGGATAGAATGAAAGAGGATGATGATGTGGATTACCTGGAGGAGACAGCGTTCGATTCCAACGGACGGATTTTCCGCAATCTTCATGGGAAGTTTCTGACCAAAAGCTCACTTTTCTCACTCTGAAGTCAAACGGTAAAAATGAATTTACAAAAGCCCTTTTTATAAGCTTTATTGAATAAATGAGTTTTTAATTTGTTTATTTTTCACTTTAAAGAGGTAACTTTTGCAGCATTTTTATCTATTTTAAACAAGTATGAGTAATGTTTGAGTTTTTGTGCAGGATAACGGATTTTTCAGGCAAAATTGGTCATTTTTGACAAAAAACATTAGAGTCACCTTTAAGCTCTTTTCTGACTCCTAAAACATGAAAACATTGCCGAGTTTTTCTTTTTAAGATCGTTAAAACGGAACTAAAAAGACGGTCCACTTACAACCCTTTTCTGACTGTAAGAACATGAAAAGATTGACGGATTTTTATAGTTTCAGATTCGATATTGGTTATAAAACGACATGTCATTGATCGCTTTTTTACTTTTTCGGATCAGAGGCACTAATTATGAAAAGTACTCCTTGGTCGTAATGATGAAGCGGTCCTCTCAAGTATTATTTTATGCTTTTTCGGGCTTGGGAGACACAAATTTACGAAAAAGGACAACCATGGAGTTTTCTTAAGTTTTCTCAGACTCTCTAAAATTGAAAAACGTTGAGTTTCTCCTATACTGGACTCGTTAAAATTTAACAGTAAAGGATGTTCAATTACAAATAGGAACGGACCACTCCTTCTTAGGGTTCGAATTTAAACTAAGTTGGACTCATCCGAAGGATGAGCTTATAATCAAGCAAATGTTATCCTCCTCAAGCTTGTCAAAAATAAAGAGGTACTTGCCAGAAATGGTGGAGGAAAAGAGAGAAAAATGAGCCTGTTTGTCATACTTTGTAACCACTCTTGAACACGACACTTTTTATTCACCTGGGTTGGGAAATTCTTTGCCTAACAGTTGATCAAACCATATTGAAAGTCTTCAGTGGGTTTCTGGGTATTAAGTTTGGGTCAATTGTCACCAAACCATCTGCTGTGTCGTTATGTGTTCAAGAGGTCAGTGCAAATAAACCATTCATCTGCAAAATATTTGTCATCCATCTTGACCATCCCTGAGTTAGTCCTTGTAGCTAAATTTCTTCAAACATGATCTATGATTTCGTGTTGTGGGCTTGCCTAAGACGGATCACTTTCTATCGACTTCAGCTCATTATCTAGAAAGATGATGTAGAAATCGTCAGTACCTTGGAATCTGCATGCCTCAATGGCAGGTTTCTCACCTTCAACGACATGTTGCATCATTGACCTTCGATCAAAGGATTCCATGACATGTTCGACATCAACACATCTATTCACATATCATGGATTGTACTGAGTACTTTGAGAGCCATTGACATTAATGGTGGTTTCTCTCACACTTGTTAACAGTCTACATCATTGATTGGTAATCAAGTGGTTTCTACCATGTTCGACTTCGACACATTCATTCACATGGTTAGAATCGTACTATTTCAGGAAGTAGAAATCAAGACCCTATATCTAGTTTCCACCATCCAGGCTGCGAGGAATTTTGTATTCATTATACAGTGGACTATTCATAAACAAATGGTTGTGTCCATATTGTGTCTACATGTGTCTATACTTGTGATGTATTACAAGATCATTCCTATATCAGAGCAGTAGTTAGATTTCTAGTAAGTTTTGATCTGAGTATGGGAATTCCTACCTCAGCGATGATATGATCTCATATATATATTTTGCATTGAATGTTTTTACAGGTTCCAACCGGGCTCTCCATAAGATGATCCTTGAAATGATAAAGTACTTCACTCTTCTTAGATGATAAATGAAATCCTCATCTACTACAGACTTCGCACTTTAGGGGGCAATCTGTTACATAAAATATTGTCACCATGACTATTTGCAGTCAGTATGGGTCTATCATCATTCATACTATCCTCCTTAGCAAGTCTCAAACCTCAACTCTTCATTTCAAGCTTTGAAAATGAGAGAAAGTCCTTAAAACTCAATAAAGCTCTAGTTCCACACTTTCTCTTACTGTTACCTGCGATCCCGCACCCCATGGTCATGTTACCTGTAGACCTGCCCGCTCTGTCTCTAAAGGAGTGGGTGTGGACCCCTGTGAAAGTAAAAAAGGCACAAGTTTATTCTTAAAAACTCACTTTTGGTTAATTTTGGATGATTCTAGAAGGAATTTTGATGTGGATGGTTCGCTCCTAGGTGGTTCATGCATCCCAAAACTAAAGGAGCTAATCCCTTGATGAGAGGAGCTTATCCCTTTGAGCGAGGGCTTTATCCCTTTGAAGGTGGACCTAGTAACTTCCCTCCATTGCACTATAAATTAAGGCATTGGGCTGGTTCCTAGGGAGGTTAGAAGCTAAACATTTTTTAGGGTAAATGCTATTGGAATTGAGACTTCCTAGTTAAGCTTGAGAGGAGAGATTACATACCTTTTGGCTTCATTGGGGAGACAGTGAAACTTGTCAAAGTAGAGGAGATTCTTGCTGGACCCTGGGAGGAGCTTGTACAGCATCAAGGCACCAAGGTTGTAAAGTTCTTCTTTGATTAAAGTTAATACAATCAGATTCATTTTTCTCAACAAATTGTCTTATGTGATTTGTTTCATGAATTCCTTGATCATCATGATAAAGATGCTTTATTATATTGGCTTTTCAGGTGCTATATAATGTTTGTGCTTGTTTGTGTTTGCAGATTCTTTACAAGGGAGCTCATTTGGATCGACGAAGCATGGCTTCTACAAATTTGCACTGGACCCAAGGTAGGCCTAAAACACTTGTTTGCCTTTACTTATAAATTGCATATTTAGATAAAGATAGAATTTGTTTGGTTTGCTTGTCGCTAGATATCATTAGATACTAGGGAGGTCGGTCTTGTCTGCAAGAACCACTTATCCAGCCGACAGTTGCAACTCTAAAGAAGCATCTCAAGCTGCCTACTACACATTGCCCACTGACCAAGGAAATAGAGGAAACAGAGAACATAAGGTTGATATCATGAAACTAATAGTGGACCAGTCCATCCAAATCAAACAGATGGAGAAAGAGATGGAAAATATGGTGCAGGAGAAAGAAAAACTAGCACAGATGCCTAGCACAACAGTGGAGACCCTTCCTCTAACAACCCTATCCATAAATACTCCAGCAGGTGCAACCATAGGAATAGGAAGCAATGCAGAATAGTTGGCAAGATCTATGGAAGGAATGAATCTGCAGAATGAAGAAATCAAGAGGCTAGAATCCAAAGTTGGTGTGCTACAAGATCGGATTAAAAGAGAAGAAAACAATCACTTGGTAGAGATGCAGAGAGAAAAGGCATTGATAGAGAAGCTTCAGAAGTCAGAAAGAGAATCCTCCATTATAAATACTCTAGGGAGGGCTAAGGTGATCATTTGGCGCAATATAATACATCGTATGTATGAAATTTCTCCTAGCATCCAAATTCTTTTTTAGCAGAAAGAGGTAGTAGAGAAATCCAAAGAAGCCTTTTCAGCCACCAATAGAGAGTTAGGACATATGCTAGCAACAACAAATAGAATTATCAAATTTCTGAATGCATAAATAAATATGAGCTAGAAGACTTGGGAGTAGTAGATAGGACAGAGACCATACTACAAGTCAAAAAGGTGCTGACAAAGAAGAGTTTAAATGTGTAGCTTCAAGAAAAATGCCAAGTTCTAGAGCTGATAGTCAACATGTTTTTCAATAGAATGCAGCCTCTACATCAAAAAGGCCTTCCCTGTCTATTTGTTATAAATGGAAAACTCATGGACAAAGGGGATTATGTCAAGAAATTACATGGCATAGCCAAAGATGCTGCAAAATTTTCCAACATCAAAGGCAGAATAATAGGAAAGGCTTTACTAGAAGCAATCAACAAATCAAATTTATATTGAACATGAGCTGAAGCATGTGTTTTTGGTCAAGCCATCATTTGCAAAATACACTGATGTTGGTGAGGTTTATCGAAGATTAACGAAGATCATGATCCCAGAGGGGGAAACATGGAGTGACTTATGTGACTACTAGGAAGAATGAGACAAGGATGACTAGAGTGACCATACAGGCATGAGTCAGCACCAGCCATTTCAGCAAAACCACTCTAGTCAAATTAATGCTTCAGGCAATAACATCCCAGAAAATAGGGACACATGTCCTAGTTTTCTCATCGTGGCCACTCCTTGGCTACAATAGTCAATTTTTCCCTTCATTGTAATAAATATTAGTTTGCTAAGTGTACAAGGAAAATCGTTGTAGGTTTTGTTTAAATATTCCATGCATTGGGAGTATTAGGCATTGGACCCTAGTCACTGGAATGATTTTTATACTTGGAGCATTGTAATTTTGAGTTGGAGCATCAATAAAAAGGATAGTTTACAGGATACTTGATTTGTTTTGACCTGGTGATGTTTTCGTTTCTACGTTAAATGTATTTATGTTTATCCATCCATGCATATTTAATTCTTATTGTAAATTAGAAATAATAGTTTAAGATATGTTGTTGGAGCACCTTACTTCTATCTGTGTTTACAATCTATATGTTTTCCTCTGAAGTATGATTAAAAAATACTTAAATGCTTTTTAATCCTGATTGATATCATTTTTTTGTCATTCCATTTATCACCCTGCTCTAAAGATCTAGTAGGAACAATTAGCTTGCCCTATAAATGCTCTGTAAGATTGATGCTACCACCCAGCCTATGACTCCATAGCCCAATGGAAAATATTAAAAAATGATCTTTCTCCAACAAAATGGACAAACAAGAAAACAATATTTTTACTCTTAATATCTAGCCTAAAACATTATAGCACTAAAAACAAAGTTAAATCATAATTCCATAAAGAGAGCCCTCTCTGAGTCCAGGAAGGCTAGGTCCTTGACTCATAAGTGGTTTGATGTATCTTTTGTGACTTTTGAATTGCCAATTTTCAAAATCACAGAACGATAACACCTGTCACACACTCTTATTTATTCATTTCCATATATTCAAAACAAGTGCTCTGATGTTTTTCCCTAACCCTCCATAACTCTCCCTGGCATGCATTAGCACACCCTAACACCTACCAAATCTTGACATGTTTCCCTCGCCTCTAACATTCCTTAGTACTTCCTAGGATACCTTGTGACTCCCACCTTAGCACACCTTGAACTCACTGACAATTTTGGTCACAAACACTTAATCATTCATTTCAATGCATTATTTTGACCTAGTGCTCCTTTATGTTTCCCTAGCACTCCCTAACACTTCCTAGCACATTTCAGCATACCGTGGAACCTAGAACATCTTAGCTGCATGCCATTCTGGAATGCTAGCATGAATTAGCTTTTCTTAGCATACCATGTCACTCACCCCTTGCCACACCTGGAACTTGCTGACACTCCCTATCACACACTCTTATTCATTCATTTCCATGCATTTTGACGTAGTTCTCCCTTGTGTTTCCCTAACATTCGCTAACACTACACATGCATTAGCACACCTAACTATAGTGAGTTTCACCAATAGTCAATACAAAAACCCTTCCAGAAGCTAGATAATTCCTTCTTCTTCACTAAGAGACTAGGGTTAAGTTTATTGTATAGTGTTTGGTGTGAAAATATTACTTGGTGTCTTTACTGCACCAAATCGAAGGTGGCTAACCAACATGCATGATGGTAAGTTTCCTAAATCTTGGATTGTAAAACTCAACGGAAATTATACAACTATAATATCTTTGGGAAACTATTTAGAAGAGAGTCATTGTGGTTATTTTCCCATTCCACTAGAACTGACAAATAAATTGTTAATTAGATGCGGAGAAGTTGTAGTTTGATGCGGTAAATGTCAAATGTACAACTCAACAGAATGACGGAGGCTTACCTCTAACATTGGAATTCATTTTTTTATCTTCATGGTGCAAACTCCATGATGTCCAAGTGTGACATCCTCCCTACAACGACGCCCTTTGACTAGTTACCTAGTGACTTCCTTGCCTTTGATTTCCCTCTCCTCATCTTGTTCACTCTCATTTCCTTCTCCCTTACTCTCCTCTCACTGTGCTCTTTTCTTTCCTATTCTCCTTATCCCGATTTCTCGACTTTTTCTACTTCTACGCCATGCTTCTGGTTTGTTATTGATTGGATAATTGAATTTTCCATTTCTTTCCATTTGGCCTCCCATTTTCTCCCTATTTGTCATTTTCCCTCTTCCTAGGTCTATTCTAGAATAAAAAAGGTATGAGGGAGGATAAAAATATATTCATGTGTGATAATACGTTGCAAAATATCTCCCCACCCTCATTAGATGCATCAAGGCATGTAAATCCTATGCCTATGAATGTCTTCGAGTCTCTTCTCAGGTCTTGGGTGGAATTATTTTCTCTCCTTTAACTATATGAGTTGAGCTATATTCTCTTTACCCAACTCTCCCCCCCCCCCGCCCCCAAAATTGATAGAGTTCCTTATACTTAAACTCCCTAATATAAATACATATGTCCACATTATTATGGTATATGTTGAAATTTGGTTATTACACTGACCTTTAAGTCATTGAGGTTCCATATAACTCCCCCTAGTTAATACAAGGTTCCTTCAGTTAGAAACATTTTCCATAAAGAATTATAAGTGGCTACCTTAAGGAAGAACCATTGGTTGAAGTCTTATCAATGGAGGTTGGGTCGATGGTTAGGGTTTTGATTCAATTAGACAATATTCATTATTATATTTATGGGCATAGCATAATTACGATCTTCCCCATGTACACAGGGATAATTGAGAAGTGTTTCCCATAATCATGCAATTGCCAATTCAACATGTACATTAGGGTAACCACAAAATATTTATGATATTTATACAAAGCAAGGTCATAGGTAGATATTTACATTATATACATGAATTTACTAAGATTGATACCTTTAGCATCATAACTACATAATTAACACAAGACGAGGGTCATTACAACCCCTTAAAAATAGCCATAAGGCCTTCCTCTTTTGTAGCTCCTTGACCGCAAGGGTTTAATTGAAAAACACATAGTTCCTTTAAAGATTTGTAGTTTGAGGAAACCACTTCAAGCCCTTAAACTTCAAGATAATCCAATATTTTCAATATTTTACAATAATAAGTCCATTATGCACACTCCTCATCTTAGAGTTGGGTAGAATGGGAGAATACTTGATTGATGCCAACCTTGTAAATGAACAACTTTTCCTATTGATTGGTTAGACTCTCCACCACTAGTTTAAGAACTATATGTGCCCTCAATCAAATATGATACCTTAACACAAGTTATCAACACTAGAACATAGCTTCCATGGATCTCATGGAAAAAATATGGATAGATGGACAAACAATGGACAAAATATGGAGGTGGTAGGGCTTCAATGTTTTCGATTTAATAGGAAATATTACCCAAAACATCAACCATTGAAGAATCAATCATATGCTAAATCACACATACCTTCTCGTTTTTAAGATCCTTGTGAGATTTCGCCTCTGACCCTTAAAGTCAATGCCCTCTAGAACCTCAAATGGTGGAATAGTAGTTGTTGTAAATGGAGGTAAACTCCATTCCCCCTCACCTTTTCAATACCTCTAAAGACACCTACGATCCATTCCCCTCCTTCCACTCAATAGAAAATCTTGTTTTCTTCCACTTCCTTTACATACCCTCCCTTTAAGGGAATCCTCATAGGAAGGGGTTTTGGTTGAAATATTACAACAACAAAATGTGGCACACCATATCATTATATTGTTTTAAGGGAGGGGTGTTGGAAAATAACCATATTAGCCCCTATAGCCCTTCAGACCTTCTCAATCAATAAATGAAATGACAAATTGATAACTAGACCTAAAGAAAGATCTTAACATTCAAGGCTAAACTGAAATAAAAATAATCAAACCATGGATTAAGCATTGGAATTGAGTTTTTTAGAATTTTCAAATGGAAGGTTTAAAACCCTCATTAAAAGGGGGATATCTTCACCTTCACCTTTGTAACCTTTGCCTAATGTGAATCTATCTAATGGACTATCTTGGATATGTCATGTCCTAGATTTCCAGTATGGAATCAATACTTTTGAGGCCAACTCCCTATCTCCAACTAAAATTTAGTCCTACTGAAGAGGAAACCTGGAAAATCCTGATAATACGAGACATTTTTCCTTCCTTTTGATTGATTTACAATAAACATCAATGCGTATCCTTTATTATCTTCCTCTTCCACTCTCAAAAAAAAATTCATTAATTTCATATTATAAACGATTTATATAGGGAAACATTGCAATCATTTTGCTCAACTCATGGGGTACCATAACACGTCAACCCATGCAAGTGGACCTAAGTCCATGGTACAACTCATAACACTCTAAGATTGTTTTAATTGTCTCCTCAAAAATAGGGCATAACACACCTTACAATGCCAAATGGTTAATCCATCTCAAACTTGTGGGATTTTTGTCTTCATGGAACACATTCTAGCTAGTTCTCATCAAACGTAATGCACTAACAAACCTAACACACACCAAAAGTCCAATATACCTATAAGATGTGCCCTACACAAAAGCACTTAGACTACACCTCCATAAAATGTACCTTCAACTTTGGATGTTCTAAAAAAGTAATATCCCAACCCAATATAACCTATTTGTTAGATTTGTGTAATATGCTGGCTATCACATCCTTCCACCTCCTTGAAACTGCATGAAAAATCTACTCCAATGGTCACCTTCCAATTTCCAATCCCTCCTTTTGCAACATGACAAATCCACCTATATATGTTGCAACAACCTTGCCAACTTATTTAGTGGGTTGCACATATATTTCATGCTTCTTCTTTTTCTTGCAAAGAGGTAGTGCCAAGGAGAGGGTATCAAATTCGATCAAGGAATGTTCACTTAGTACCATCGCCAAGTTTCCTTCATGCAACTAATCAAATCTATTAGGTTTTCTTCACAACTTCTCGTGGTGCTTAACTTGCCTTTCTACACCTCCAAGTGAGACTACAACCCCCCAACCTCTCTACCTGTTCCACCTCTTCAACCCTTGTTAGAGTCGTCTTAGACGTATACTAATGCCTCAATCAGAACATAACACTAGCATCCCAAATGTGCTTGCTCGTTGAATCTTTGAATGCCTCATTGAAACCACATTATCACACTACCTAAAATGAAATGTTCTCATCTTAAGGAAAAACACGTGCTTTTCTTATGACAACATAAACTATGTGAGTTACTTGGAGAAGACTCCATTTTATCAATATGGAAACAAACAGTCTTACAACCCTATTCACACATTAGTTTGAATATATTTAACCTAAATAATGGTACATACATTACTCCTTGCAAATTTTTCATATGACTTTTAAGAAACTAACACTTGATTTAAACTATTAAATCCACTTACCATATACTCTCTCTTGTTTACACCCACCTAATATACAACAAAACTAAAATGTTTTCAATACAAACAAGTTAAGAGGGCATGTTTCATTCTTACACTTAAATGTTTTCAATACAACCAACTTAAGAGAAGGTGTTTCATTTTCAAATTTCAAAAGTACAACATGCCTACCTCTATAAACTAACAACAAAATCATTGCATTAAAAAGGCAATCTTATAATTAGATTATTATTATTATGATAAATACAACAAATATAGAAGAAATGTTTTCAAACACAACCATTCAAAAAGAAGGGTGTTAGTTTGTCAAATATTACTACAAACTTATTAATTAAATTATTTTATTTATTGTTTTTTGAGGAAAATTTTAGCATTTTTAAAAAAGTTCGGCATTAATTTTGTTGTACAAAGCCCTCACAACTCCAATCTTTATTTATGTTCTAAAACAAGTAGTATATTTTCACCTTTTCACAGGGCAGGAGGGAAAATGAGATTGAAGAGAGTTGTGAATTAGGGTTTTACCAGTAGGAGATTCGATATCAAACCCCACCATTGGATCTTAAATCCATTAATAGTTCCCATGTATGTTTCATTTCTAACTTTGTTACATTTCCTCCCCACCCTCAGACTTCCTCCACATAGAGAGGAGTACACACACCTGAGATATCTGGTTCAAAATCCACTATTTTTTTCATCCTTGTGTTTAATTTTATGCTTTAATCTCTGTGTTGGACTTTGTTACTATTTCTAGGGATGAAGTTAGCGTTTAAGTTTATGCTTCAATCTTAGTGGAACAATTTCTTCTCTGGCTCACATTAGTTCTCTAGTCTATCTTGATCTCTCAGATAATAATCTAACTAAGTCATTCCTAATTGATGATCAAAAATTTCAATTCCTCAACATTTCCTTCAATAAATTCTCAGGAAGAGCCAACGAAGAGGATGCAAGGAAATTTGGTCCCGTGGCCTTTATTAATTTTAGATTGTATAACAATCAATCCAAAACCACCTATTCTAACAATGCCCATTTGAAGCCTCCCTTGCCTCCCCCTCTTGCACATTATACAATATTCCATTCTTTGAGGAAAGGAGCAATGGTAACAATTGTATGAGTTGATACAGTAACAATGACTACCATGGAATTTTTTTATATATTCTATATAGGAAGAAGAGCCCGAGCTAAGAAGAAATTGGTGGTCCCAAAACCTCCATTTACATGGAAAATTGACATATCCATAATCGAATCGGGGCCATTATTGTTTGATACAGATTCTAGTATGTGGGTAGTTGACATCAAGGAATCATCCTTAGCTCTAGTAATCACTTCTTTAAAACCCCTACTCAACCTCATCTTATCTAATCTCCTAGCTTTAACTTCTCATTTCAGCAAAGAATTTGAGATGGCTGAAGGAAAAAACAACCCCATTTACAGAGCCATATTACATGGAGAAGTCCATGTAGAAATCAAGCTATTAAAGTAGGAAAATGATCTAGATGCAGAGGAAGTTATCTCAAATCTAGATGCATTGGGTCTCCCTAACCATCCCAACATTTTGCCTCTTTTAGGGTACCACATTACAGGGAAAGAGAAATTGCTAATCTATGAATTTATGCAAAATGGGGACCTCCATCAATGGCTTCATGAGCTTCTTGGCATGTAGCCCAATATAGAGGACTAGAGCATAGACACATGGGAGAAGTAACACACTAAAGGGGATGCAGCTTCCATTGAACACATGATATGTATTACCAGGTACAAATTATCTCTAGGAATGAGAGACCCGAATGAGAGGCTTAGATGCTCAGAATGTTAACATTGTGGATGCCAGGGCTATTGGAAGAATAATTTGCACCTCACTCGACTCCAAGGGAATAGAAAAGACACTCTAGAGCCCCTAAAAAGATGTCATAATAAGTAAGCTCCTATCCATTTTATTCATTCTCTATTTCTGGATCAGTGAAACCCCTAAAACTATGAAAATTAGTATAATTTACTTTAAAACCTGAATGATTCATAACTAGAAATTACTTTAAAAAAATTTAGATATTTTGTAAGGAGTGAAATAAGCCAATAATATGTGATATACTAACTCTTTCTCACCAACTATGTGGCACACCAAGCTAGATGCTCTACATATGTCGATGCATACCTACGAAAGCTCTTAATATTGGTGAATGAGTTCAGATGTCACCAAGTTTGAGACATAGACATTGTGAATGGATCTTCTTGGCGCAGAGGTAATTTTGGTGATCTTTTCAAGAATCGATAGCCATCTAGTTACATACGCATATACTCATTACTCAAACTAGTTCCAAATATCCATAAGAGATGCATGGAAAACTAAATGTTGGCATAGTTATTTGAAAATCTTCCTCTGTTGGATGTACAACCATCAAAGGTTTTATATCTAGTTAAACAAATGTTGTCTCTTTATCTATAGTGCAATAGTTTTGGCGAGTTGATAACTAGAGTATGAAGCCTTGTAGAATATTTGTAAGCATTCTAGCATGTCGTTAAAAGTAGTATTTTATTTTATTTGGAATTTAAACTATGAGATAGTTGTAATGATCCATTTTGATCGTAAACCTAATAAAATATCATATGTAGCATTTAATTTTTTTATTAGAAATGAATTCTTTTGGTTCCATTATACCATCTAGATGTTTTCAAATTTGATATTTAGAATAGATAGGTATTAATGTTTATGCAGCACGTTTAAGAGTCAGTGCAACAAAATTTATGAGTTTGGAATGACAATGAGATAGAAAATCAACAAATCATTTGTGTGTATAACTTAAACATTGATGAAAAATAATCACACCATTGATATTTGATCTATTTTTCTATAACCAAAATGCCAACAATCTCACTTTTTAGTCACATGTAAACTTTTATAATTATCATTGTAGAAAAGGAATTCATTAAAGAGAGAGAGGGAAACTTGAACAACTAGTAAATGTTTTCCTGTATAGTTTTATGAGACTCGGTCTTCGCAACTCTTCTCAAAACATGGGACGTATGAAAAACTTTCATAAATTTGTTATTATTGGCAATCCTAGGTTATTCCCTAATCCTACACTTGGATGCTTGAGTCCTGTCTAGTGGTAATTTTGTAGTAGACAAGGTACACACTTGGAATCTACTTATTCAGGTTGCCAAATGTTGTTAATAACTTAAATATTATAATTCCCTTGAATAACTATATCATCAATTTTTCTTTATGAACTTTCAGAGTGCTTAGGAATCATAATTTTTTTCTTTGAACTCAGAATAAGAATACAAAGAGTTGTTGTGTGAAAGCAGATCTTGTTTGAATCCTTATAAAGAAAATGTTTAATAAATCAAAAGGAAAGTTGTTGAGAGCACAACAAGAAGTCTAAATTTTTTCAAAAGAACAATGACCTATTCAATTTTTGGAAAATTATTTTCAATGTTTGTATGTCCTTCTTTCCTTTCTGAATGGCTAGTATTCTTCCCAGCCCTTCAAACTTCTTTTGCTACCACTTCTTTCTAGGGGCCATAGTGTTGTTTGTGGTAATTGAAGCACTATGATGATGCTCACATCTATTAGTGAAACCTTGGAAACTACACAACCTATTCTATGCAATGCCTATGAATTCTTCATGAATTGGATACTAAAATTAATAAAACAAATAAGGCCATTCTGGCATTTGATTTGTAATTTTTTACTATTTTCATCAGTTTCGTCATTTTTATTATAGCATTCTATTTTATTTTCTTCTCTGGTTGAATTTTAGAATTAGTTTTCTTTTCTTTCCTTTCAAATTGTGCCTATTTTCCCATCCCTTGTGAGTTTCAAGTTTCAATAGACCAACAACGACAAGGAGAGTCTCTAGAAAACATAAAATTGATAGATTTTCCTAAGGAAAGTTTCCATATAACAATTATCTTGCCTATAGTGCGCACATGAATCTTGTCAATGTAGGAACTCTGATGTTTGTGCAAGTTAATCCTCCAAACAAACCTCTTTTTATTTTCCTTCATTAAATTATGTTGTGAACCAAAAAGTTTGGATTCACTCACAGCATAAGATATGTTTAACTTACAACCTTTCCCTCTAATAACTTAACTTCCCTTTTTGGAATTTTCATCAGCCAAACATTTTAAACATATCTTGATGAAGAGGAAATCAATGTTTTCAACGGAATGACTAAGCTTGGTCTCTTTAAAATAGCCTTGTAGTTTTTAATTTTCCATTTACCATCTCTCTAATTAAATATTAATGCAAAACAAAGTTTTCTACTAGAAGGAGGCTAGGTTTTTTGTTTTGGAGTTTGCTTCAAGAAACAAACCCAAATATCAACGACTTACAACATAACATGGACTTCCTTTGAATTATGTTCTAGATCTGAGGGTTATCTATCCTGGAAAATTTGCTTGGGATTTGTATCTAACATCATTGTCTTTTGACATGCCACTAGATTGGGGCAGACTACAACAAGAATGCAACCTCAGTGGATAACCTAATTCTCCATCAAAATCACCTATGAACTAAACCATTCTTGATGATTTTAGATTACAAATCTTCAAAATTGGAGCAACAGAAGACAATTCTACTTTTTCTATTAGATGTCATCCCTAGTTCCAAACAAAAGGATATTAGAAGATTATTTTCTAAATCATATCTAATCCATCCTCTCTCTGCTTTATTAGATTGTTCTTTCTAGCCCTATAAAACATTAAAAGTGTCTAACATGTGAGGCAATAGATTTGTTGAAGATATTAATGGGATGAACTCACATTAGTATCCCTTCAATAGTTGGGTTTTAATTCCAAAGTTCATATTTAACAATTTGTGCTTAGCATTAAAAAAAATTTGTTACAGAAGAAATTTGTTAGTTACCTATAAATGTATTGTTTTGCTTTATAGATATATTTTTTTCCATGTGGGAATCTATTTGTTTCCCTAGATTCATCTTCTTAACAAACAATACTATGGAACTTTCATAAAAAGTATTACATTTGTAGTTGCTTGCATCTTTTTTCTAGAGATTTAAAGCTACTATGGTTTCTTTTAATAAAACTGGATGCAATTATGTGTACTAAATGCTTGACAAGAATAGTATAATGCCAGTGTGGTATGTGAAATTTATTTTCAATGATCACAGTCTCCAAAACAATTCTTAATACAATTCTAAAATGATGATTTTGTTAGTTTTTTCTTGGAAATTTATCTTTCTATATGAATTGAACTTGATAATTTTTATGAGAATATTTCAAATAGAATGTTCAAGTAATGAATTTGTCTAACTCTTCGTAGCTTACTTTTATTTTTATTTTTTATTTAGATTAGACCACGATTCAAGGTACATTGAACACTCGGTTATAATTTTGGTGACCACAACAGTTTGAATGTATATCCTTTGACTCAACTCTATCACTGGCAAATGTTAAAGCTTCTTGAATAATGGCTAATTGTCTGCCAAGATGTTCTGTGAGCCTTCTTAGAAGCATGAGCCGAATTTCTTCCAAACACATTAGAGTTGTATCTTTATCTGCATGTTGCTACAATTGGAGGGTATGTTCAAGCCAAGTTTATATTGAATCTCTTATAGAATACAATTTGTTATAAGTGCAATGGTGAAAATTTGAAGACCATTTTAGAAAGTTCACATTATTAGGTAAAGGAATACTTCAAACATCAATGATGGAGAAACACCCTCAATATATTTTCCACATTGAAAAGTCAGTTGACAAAGATGCCCATTTTGTTAAGACAACACTTAGCCTAGATTTGAAAGTTATTGTTATCCTCAAAGTATTAGAAAGGTATAAATCGAAATAAAATCTTGTGTTGAATAAACGAACAACATCATAAATCCACTTCAATAAAATTATCATACAAAAACTTAGCTCAACAATCCAGTGATTGTAAAATTTGGAAAGATGTACCCAAATTCAAACATAACAATCACGATGTCAAAGGATAAATAAATTCAAGAAATTTATTAATTGGAAGGATAAGTCAAAGACCTGTCAGACCTACTACCTGATGTTCTGTCAAATATAGAACATCAACATTTTAGGCATACAAAGGAGTGAATGAAACAATGGTTTGTTCCAATCATGTTCCAATAGATCTATAGAAAATTTCGTATAGGTTTTAGATTTCTCAAAGAAATTTATATCTAAATAGACCATTTGTATGAACCAAAAGAAGTTAAGGGTGAAGTGTAACTATTCTACATTTTTATATTTTTCACTGAAAATGGTGATAAATTCTTGGTGAGGTTGTTATTTTTCATTTTTGAGAATGTTTTTTGAAAACATAAATGTATTCAGAGCCCTGAAAAACCTTTGGGGCACTGAGCCTTTACTGATTTAACAACTAAAATTTATCAACTGAATAATTTTTGGTTGGACTTTGAGAAAAAATCATCAGAAAATATGCCCAAAAAAAGGCAAAGATGTGGAAGGTTTATAAAAATTGGATATTGTTTCTCAATTTAGAGTGAGAAAAAGTGGTGTCCTCCATTTTAGGTGAACACTCCTCCCATCATCAGGGGAAAAGGAGTTAAAAAGGTAGTGGTTGGAGTGTCCACCTGAAACATCAAACATCACTTTTTCTCACCCATAGTCTAAATTAAAAATAAATATGCAACATGAATAATTGTGGAAATTTTCATTTACATATAGGTTTAGACTCTGCTAAAAGAAATGAATATGGCATAATTGAAAAAAAAAAATGCCTAATCTATAAATTCAACAGCCTTTTAACCTAAGGAAGATTTTAGAAGCCATTCAAATTGTTTTTATCAAAAGGGCCATGTTTTTATTTTCCAAATTAATAAATTAGTTGTGGCTTTAACAAAGGTAATTGTCGAGGATGCTAGAGTGGTGGTTTCTTGATTACAAGGTCAAACACCAAAAGAAAGTTAGTACTTGAAGGAATTTCCTTTTGATGTGGACTTATTGAAGATTGGAAGGGATAGACTCATTGAAATGGAATTATTAGAAGATATGAAATTTTAAAAAGCAGTCCAATTATTTGTAATTCACTCATAAGAGGAATGTGAATCTCAATCTTCAAGCTTCACTAGTTCTACACATGTAATTGGAAGGGAGTGTAACATATTTAAACAAAATGAAGCCAATGCTTCTATATACCCTTTGCATATGACATATAATACAAAGGTAATATTTATTCGACAAATGAAAAGAAGATATATGAGAGCAAAGGAAACCTAGAAGGTTGCAAGTGTGGCTTCTACCATTTCTCATACCTGTTACACAAAATATTGTCACCATGACTATTTGCAGTCAGTATGGGTCTATCATCATTTATACTATCCTCCTAAGCAAGTCTCAAACCTTAGCTCTTCATGTCAAGCTTTGAAAATGAGAGAAAGACTTTAAAAACCAATAAAGCTCTGGTTCCACACTTTCTCTCACTGTTACCTGCGGTCCCGCACCGCCTGTTCATATTACCTGCAGACCTGCCCGCTCTGTCTCTAAAGGAGTGGGTGCGGACCCCTGTGAAAGTCAAAAAGGCGCAAGTTTATTCTTAAAAACTCACTTTGGGTTAATTCTAGATGATTCTAGAAGGAATTTTGATGTGGATGGTTCGCTCCTAGGTGGTTCATGCATCCCAAAAGTGAAGGAGCTAATCCGTTGATGAGAGGAGCTTATCCCTTTGAAGGAGGGCTTTATCCCTTTGAAGGTGGACCTAGTAACTTCCCTCCATTGCACAATAAATTAAGGCATTGGGCCAGTTGCTAGAGAGGTTAGAAGCTGAACATTGTTTAGGGTAAATGCTGGTGGAATTGGGACTTCCTAGTTAAGCTTGAGAGGAGAGATCACATACCTTTTGGCTTCATTGGGAAGAGAGTGAAACTTGTCAAAGTAGAGGAGACTTCTTACTGGACCCTGGGAGGAGCTTGTACAACATCAAGGTGCAAGTTGTAAAGTTCTTCTTTGATTTAAATTAATACAATCAGATTCATTTTTCTCAACAAATTGTCTTATGTGATTTGTTTCATGAATTCCTTGATCATCATGATAAGTATGCTTTATTATGTTGGCTTTTCAGGTGCTATTTAATTTGTGTGCTTCTTTGTGTTTGCAGATTCTCTACAAGGGAGCTCATTTGGATCAACGGAGCGAGGATTCCACAAAGTTGCATTGGACCCAAGATAGGCCTAAAACACTTCTTTTCCTTTGTTTATAAATTGCATACTTAGAGAAAGATAGGATTTGATTGGTTTGTTTGTTGCTAGATATCATTAGATACTAGGGAGGTCAGTCTGGTCCGCAAGAATGACTCATTCCGTGTGACAAAATGGCGACTCCGCTGGGGACTTGATTTCTTGATTTTCTTTTACTTTGACTTGAGAAACTGTGTTTTTGTTTCTGTTTTTGGCTTGATGTGTGTGGGATTGGGTAGGTTTAGTTAATCTTGAATTATTTTTTGTTTTTCATACTTTTGGGAGAGGATCGCACCCTTTGCTTGTAACACAGTGCAAACCTATCCGCACTTTTGCTTTACACACAGAGCGTTACTGCACCTATGTGGACTGCGGGCTTGCAAACCCTGTCAAAATTTTGAAAAACTTAAGATTTTCTCTTTCAGTCAGCTTAGGATTTGTTTAGGTGTTTTTAGCCTCTACCCAGATCTGGACATGACTTGTCAGGAACTTTTCTTAGGTTAATTCCATTGGCATTAGGGTTTTAGGTGAAATTCCTAGAAGCTTTGGTTGCCGGGCTTGATTTTCATTTTGGTCTTGTAGTAGCTCAGAGCTTAGAAGCTTTAGAAGCCTCAGATCACCTTGGTTTTTACTGGCCTTCTTATGAGTTTGACCATTTGCAGAATCTGCCTTTGTTGAGGAATCCATCTTGTGTTTCTCTTTGCAAAACTTCAGAAAGACTTGTGTTAAACATTTTGGATTTCATTTTTAGAAAAGAAAACAAAAATTGGTTGTTTTTTGACTGATTTGTGATTCTGGACAAATTAGTCCTTAGTTTTCTTATAGCTAAGTAAAACATCCTTGAAAAGAAATCTTGTAAGCTTTTACTTCAAATAGTTCTTAGAATTTATAGATCTCAAGATTAGATTTTTCCATAGTTTTGAGTGTTTTATGAAAATAAAAAAAATCTCTTTTGAAAAAGTTTGTTTTTGTAGTATTTGAGTGTTTGAAAGAAAAGGGAAAATTTCGTGAGCATAACTAGTTGTCTCGTTTTTGAGTGTATTGGAAAAGACAAAAAGCTCTTCTTTTGATTTGATTGGTTAAGGAAAAAATTTGTTTTTACAAGCATTTGCATTCTCAACTCTTTCTTAGCTAGAAATTCATTGAAGGGAAAAGATTGCTTATCATCTTAAGTGCATTTTTTTAGTGATTTCGAGTCGAGTCTTCACACCATAAGTTTCATCTCCGCACCTCTTGACTTAAGACAAAAACCAATAAAAATAACGCTTAAAGTAAAATCTATCTAGTAATCCTTTTATTTCTAGGGCTCTATATCACCAACATAGCTTAGGCTAGTATCTTGGAGTAGGGAGTAATTAACTCTCCAAGATTGTAAAACAAACAAGTAGCTATATGTTATAGATATTTTTGTGCCTCGCGTCAAGGAGCAGGAAATGTCGATAATTACAGGGATCCTCAGTCCCTAAACATGTTGTTCTTACCCCTAAAAGAACAAGGTCATCAATCAACAGCACTTCCAATCAGTTCTCCACCTGAAAACACTTCAGAACAGGCTTATTTTGGATCATGTCAGCTGCTTAACTGAGCTTCTGCGTTGTATTGCAACTGTCCCACTCTGTACCTGCGCTGGAAGTCAAAAACAATGAAGGCTACCTACGCTGGGCGAGATTGGCCAAGTGGCACAGTCCTCCTGCAAGGTGTCAATTGCCCAGGAAGCTTCCAAACTGACACTTGGTTCATCAGATTCGCCTTGTGATGAATAAGAGGTACTTGATCACCATGTGTAACCAAGGATCTCCAAGTGGACTCAAGAACTGAAGATTAACTGAAGAGGGAGAGGACACTAGTCAGCTCTATGCCAGCCTCAAGCTGACTCATCCTCTCTTCTTCTCTCCTATATATAGAGCTCTTCTACGAGGTCTAAGGAGGCTGGAATTTTGTATAAGCAAGGAGGTGCTGTTGGTATACTGCCAGGATTATTGGGTGATTGTTTTACTAGAGGTGAAGAAGAGAGTTCTTGCTGCCGAGGAGGTGCTGCTGGATTGGGGCCAACATCATTGGTTGTAACTTCCTCTGGAACCCTGTTACTTTCTATCAATAAAGTTTGCATGTTCTTCTATATACTTGTTTTACATAGATGCTTTTGTGTTTACATGTATATTTGATGCAACCTAATCCATGCTTCAATTATGATTGCTTGTATCTCGTAGTTTGCTCCCTTTTGTTGTGCCGATTCTGTGTGTAGCTGGATCGGCTTGGAGAGTAAAGAGCTGGGAACGGGATACAAAGCGAGAAGGACAAGGATCGACTAAGCGCAAGACACCAGGTTGGTTGATCCTCTTTCTATTCTCTCTGTGCTTTCATAAAGATGAACATGAAAACTTTGTCATTCAGTTGTTGCTAAAGTCTGTCACCTTTAGAAAGGGTTAGTGTCATCCGCATCGGATACTTTTCCCCACAACACTATATCTTGCGGTAGAAGATAAAATCCAATTGTTACATCTATGCTCTGGGAAAGCTCCTCTTAATGGAGAAGCATGAGATCATATCTGAACCAGTGTGGGAATAAATCCTTCCTCATTGGGAATGATAGAAGATATTCACGTATTAAAAACGGTAAAACTTGGATTAACCATTGTTAAGGAGCCTGGGGTCACTTGTTGGTAAACCTTGGATTATGTCAAGGAGCCTTCATGGGGATTGAGCTTGTTACTCTGCCCTTGTGTGCGTATCGGATTGTAGACTATTCCCCCAGGTATATTTGTTTCCGTTGGTAACCATAGTGACCATATTCTATAGGATTCTTTCCTAAGGTGACGGTGGAGGGAAGATCCCACTGTACCTGGAGCAGACGTCGGCTAGACTCACTTGGATTTTTTGGGGGGTTCTCTTCACTCGAGATGGTTTAGTGGAGGAACTTGTGCCAGTCTATTCATTAAGTAGGTTGCCGGGGTAACTGTTCCAACCGCCATTTCTGTATTGAACTCCGCGACATTGGATTTCATCACCAACTAGTGTTTTTAGTACGGAAAGTTACTGTTTGTGTGTGGTTTGGTATCGTAGATTCTTTAGGCGTGTGATTCAAAATTGTTTGGTTCTTTAGAAGCTTTAGGTGGTTTTCATTGAGATTTTTCTTTGTTTGCGTGTGAAGTAGTTAAAATATTTAATCGTGGTTGAATTACTGACGAAGTCCCGTAGACTTCGGGGCCAACCTCTTGAGTTTTCACCGAGTGAGCCTGAAGGGCTACGAGCCCTTGTAACTCCTAGAGATAGTAGAGTAGGGTCACCTGAAGAAGGAGAGTCTTCTTTAGTGGTACATCCTGATTATCAAGCTCTAGTAGCAGATTATAATCCACAATCTGTTTCTGTTTCTGAAGTTACTGGCATCTTTTCATCTACTAGTGATTTAGGTGAGGAACTTGAAATATCTGAACCTAAAACTGAATTTGCTGCTACGCCAACATCAGGATTTGCCTCTCCAACTTCTAGTGGTCCTGTTTCACCCAGGGTAGAAAGAATAATTACCCAAAATCTTCCTTCTGGACTTATAGATATTGAAGAACTTGCTACTACAGAAGAAGAAGGTATCCCTATCCCTGAAAATCAACCATTTATAGAACTTAGGGAGCATTAATTGATCTTTTACAGTCCACCTAGGAGCAACGCTTGGTATCTTTTATTGACCAATTTTTTGGAAAACCCGGGACTAGCTTTTTCACCACCTCGCATTCCTTTTCACCCAACACCTAGGGGTTATTATCCTCCATTAAATATGTTAAGACAATCGTCCATGTTTTCTCAATCTCCAGAAACCTTTATATATGGCGGTCCTTCTATTCCCTTTGGGTATCAGTCACTTACTGGTACTTTTTCGGGAGCATCTCCTCAACCTATTGAACAAGGGTTATTAACTGGTAATAATGGAACTAAGTCGTTGAGTGTAGAAGATATTCTTATGATGTCAAGTACTATTCCTAATCCTCAACCTCAAGGTGGCCAGTTACCGCCTGGGGGGCAGCCTCGAAGTCCTCAATTATCGCCTAGGGGGCAACCTCAATGTACCCAATTTCTGCCTGGGGGGCAACCTCAAGGATAGTACATACCTACGGGACAGTACGTTCCTCAAGGTCAACCCCAGACTCAATATGTACCTCAAGTTCAACCCCAGTATTAATATGTACCTCAAGGTCAACCCCAGTATAAGTACGTGCCTCAAGGTTATCAACCTCAAGGTCAGTACCGAACCCAAGGTTTCCAACCACCTTCCGGTCAATCATTTGTCCAAGGAGCTGGAAATGTACCTTTAAATTATCAACCCTACCCTCAACCCGGTTATGGTCCTCAATACTCTTAACCTGTTATGGGTCCGTACCCCGGAATGAACTTAGTGTGGGATCCATCTCAATCTCAACAAATCTTGCAACCGAATGTGCAATTGTCATCTCAATCTGGACAACCTTGGGTTTTTGGTTCACCCCAGCAACTGGTCCAGTCTACTATTCAAACTTTTGCACCTTCTGTAGCTTCTCAGTCTGGGCCTAGTACACCTCGTACTCCGCCTCAAACGACTGTTGCAACATCTGTTCAATCTACCCCACCTACTTTTGGAGTATCGACAACTCTGGTTTTTACTGTTCCTGTATCAACCCCTCAGACATCTTTACCTCAGTCTGGATCCACAATTCAGAGTTCGGTTCAAATGCTTGTAGGACAACCCGGTCCAAGTACGGTTGTCACAAGTCAACCTCAATTTACTTATCAACCGTACCAGGGACAATACCAATTCAGTCCTGCTGTGCAGCAACCAGTCTATCAGTATCAACTGTACCCTGGGTATACATATCAACAACCTCAACAACCCCAGTATGGTCTGGTTAATCCTGGTTTTCCGGGAGGATATAATATCCCAAATGCAATACCAATTCCTAGTTATCTTGGATATCCTCCTCCTGGGGCTGGTCTCATGACCCAGGGTTTCAGGGATCCTAATCGTTAGTTACCGTTCATTATAACTTTGGACTTGCCTGACTTGTCGCGTCTTACAAACGATCCAATTAACTATCTTTCGTTTTGGCTGCCAATGCCGAATAAGTTGCCTAGTGATATTCCTAAGTTTGAAGACAAATCAGGAGAGGACCCATCGAACCATGTGATGACTTATCACCTCCGGTGTGCGTCTAATTCCATTTCAGATGATTCAATCTGTTTAAGGCTTTTCCAATGCACTCTAATTGGTCTTGTGGCCAAGTGGTACATTGAGTTACCGCGAGCCACTTTTTATAACTTTAGTTAGTTAGCTACTTCATTTTTAACTCATTTTCAGTTGCCAGTCAGACATGACAATGGCATGGAATTATTAACTTCATTAAAATAGTCAACGTCCACTTACATTTCAGATCACATTCATGAATGGAGACGTCGACGATGTTTAGTGAAAGTTTTTATCCCAGATCAAATCTTAGCTGAATGGTTTGTAAAAGTTTTATTACCGAAGATCACTGAGGATGTAGCTAAGGCAGGAGTCGTTACTGAAGAGCAAGTAATTGCTCAAGCTCAGTACCTTGACTTAGTTTATACGTAGTCAGGTACATTACATGAGAAAATCCCCGACCTTCCTAAACAAAATCAAATAACTACAGCTCCTTCAGGGTCTCATGCCACTAATGGTATGATTGGTACAGCTAATACCAAAAGTAAGAAGAAATCTTCCAAGAATTCTTCTCCTATCATAACTTTGCCAGATTCCCCGACAGGAGATTATTCCGTGGAAATTTCTGCCGATATTCATGTTGTAGAGTCATCTACAGTGAAATCAAAATCTGGCGGTAAGAAGATAGGGAAGAAGAAAAATAAAATAGATAAAAATTCGAAAGAGAAACTAGAAAAAATGGAATCAACTGATGAGAAATGCAAACCATGTTATCCTTGTCTCATTTGTGATGAAGAGCATTTTACAAGAGACTACCCTCATCATGTAGAGGTTGCGAAAATTGTCAAGGGTTCCCAAATGCTTGTTGTTTTGAAGGATCCTTTTCCTAGTTAAGACAGTAAGATGATAGGTTCTTCCTCAAATGCCTCCGAAGAACCCATAATGATGATGTCCCATGTTAGGATTGCGACTCGATCGCAAGATTATGTAAGTAAAAGTCCTGTTGATGGTAAGGAAGCAGAATCTTCTCATTCGAACCCATCAACTTCAACTCCCAGTTCCGATCCACTACAGATCAAGAAACCTAACCTAGACTTAGTAATCAAACCGCCAGCCAAGTGTATACTTCGAAAGTCAGCTTTCAATCCACATGCGAGAGTGGCTCAGAACTATAACATTGTTGAAGATCTGGCTATTTCACCTTCAGCAATGTCAGCTTTGGAAGTGCTGCAATCATGTCCAACACAGTGTAAATTGCTATTGTCGGCTATAGGAGCTGTTGACATTTAGGACTCAAACCTTATAATTTTCTATCTAGAAAATAGTACACCGCGCTTACCTCATTAAATGGCTTTCTAGATTCTAGTTTTTGTCAAAAACAGACCTTGTTATAGGACTGTGATTGATGAGGGAGCCTCGACATGTATTATGTCGATCCATTGTTGGAGATCGCTTCGTTCTCCTACGCTAAATCAATCCCCGATGATTCTAAAGGCCTTTGATGGCCGTGGGTTTCATCCTTTTGGCATTCTATAGGATTTACCTGTAGGGATTGAAGGTAAAACTGTTAATCTAGATGTGGAGGTGGTTGATGCCCCTATAGATTACAACCTTCTCTTGGGTCGTAATTGGTATTATGCTATGATAGATGTTGTTTCATCGGTCTTTCGGCTTATAAAGTTTCCTCATAATGGAAAGATCGTAACTATAGACCAGCTGACTTACTTTTCATCCGACCCAGCCTCTTCTGAAAGTATTCAGCATGTTGGCAAAACAACTATCTCGTATAAGGATGTTGGAGTAGGACTAGTTAAAGATTCTGGTTTACTCAGAACTTTTCCTTTTCCTCCTATCAACGCATCGTCTTCTACTGCAACCATTCATATGATTTCGTCAGACAGTATTGTTTATGATGATCCTTGGATCGTACCTTCCGAATTTGAGATAGATTCATTTAGTGAAGTTATGCCTTTGAGTCCATATGAAATTGTGTATCAGGCCATGCAGTCATTTTTCGACCCTTCTTCAACCAAAATTCACTTAATGAATGTGGTCCATGAGGAATCACTTTCAACATCAAACTCAAATTCAACAACATTTTCCGAACTTGTTCACACTGATGAGCAAATTCGTGAAATCCTATGTGTCGATGATTTACCATGGGAAGATCTTCATCATAGATCTTCATTTTTACCTAAGATTGATCACTTTGAAAATGATTTTTCATCTATTTTTAAGACTGAATATGTCAAGGAACCTCAGAATCCAATGAAAAATCCTGATTCTGAGTTAAATTTGGGAAACATTTCTCGAACTATTCCTATTGATATTTCGGTTAAGCCTGGAATTGTTGAAAACATTCATATAGGTGCCTCTTGTACGGAAGATGAAATTCAAACATATAAGGCCCTATTTCAAGAATTCCGCGATGTTTTTGCCTGGTCATATGAGGAAATTCCAGGAATAGACCCAGCAATTGTTGTTCATGAAATCAAAACTTACCTGGATGCTAAACCCGTCCGGCAACATTTGCGTCAGATCCACCCGCGAAAAGCTGCTGCTATTAAGGCAGAAGTTGAAAAATTACTTAAAGCAGGTTTCATTTATCCAATTCCGTTAACGGATTGGGTATTGAATATTGTTCCCGTTAACAAAAAGCAAGGAACAATAAGAATATGTATTGACTATAGGGACATTAATCGAGCATGTCCAAAAGACAATTACCCAACTCCCTATATCGATCAAATCATTGATGATTGTGCTGGTAGTGAAATATTCTCCTTCATGGATGGTTTTTTCGGATACAATCAAATAAATATTCTACCTGCTGATCAACCAAAAACGGCTTTCATTTGTCCATGGGGGACATTTGCTTATTGCAAATTAGCTTTTGGGCTCAAGAACGCCGGGGCGACTTTTCAAAGAGCCATGTCTTATGCATTTCATGACATCAAGCACATTGTGCAACCCTATCTCAATGATTTACCTGCTCATTCATTACATCGAGCTGATCATCTCATCCATTTACGAGCAATATTTATGAGGTGTAGGCATTATCAAATTAGGTTGAATCCACACAAGTGTGTTTTCTATATAGAAACGGGTCAGTTACTGGGGTTTGTTGTTTCGAAACCGGCATTCGTGCCGATCCCTCAAAGGTTGAAGCTATTGTCAAATTGCCTCCTCCTTCGAGTCTTCGCCAACTCCAAAGTTTGCAGGGGAAAGCAAACTTTTTACGTCAATTCATTCCTAACTACGTCGAGATCACAAAGGGTTTTACCCGGTTGTCGAAACAGAATACTCCATTCTTTTGGGATGAGATAGCTGATAAATCTTTTGATGCACTAAAACACCCTTTGACCCATGCACCGTTATTGCATCCTCCCAACTACAACCAGGACTACTTCTTATATCTCGCGGCCTCGCATACCACCATTGGAATGGTGTTAGTTCAGGAAGATGAATTCGGTACTGAACATGTGATATATTACCTTAGTCGCACTTTAAATCCAACTAAGCTAAAATATTCACATGTGGAGAAATTGGCACTGGCAGCTGTTCAAGCTGTCCAACGTTTTCGTCATTACATTTTACTCTGCAAGACTACAGTAATTTCCGATTGCAACCCTATGATCTATATTTTGACCAAACAATTTCTAGGGGGCAAGTACTCCAAATGGATTGTGATCCTGCAGTAGTTCGACTTGGAATTTGAAAAGTCGAAGTCAAAGAAATATTTAGTTTTTGCAGTGTTAATGTGTGACTTCCCGCGTGCTGACACGGAAACTGTGGCGGAGGAGTCCATTGCGGACGAATCCTTGTTTCTAATCAACACTTTAGATCCATGGTATGGGGATATCATAGTTTATCTCTAGACCCAATCCTTTCGGCCAGAAATTTCAATGTCAGAACGTTGGAAAATACGATTCCAGTCCCAACAATTCAAAATTATTGGAGATACACTTTATTGTCGTGGGGCGGACTCTATTTTTCGACATTGTTTAACTCATGAGGAAGCTGAAAGGGTTGTAAATGACTGTCACTCTGGAGCATGTGGTGGTAATATGTCTGGGTTTGCCACAGCCCAAAAGATATTGCGCGCTGGCTACTTCTGGCTATCTTTGTTTAAAGATTGTATTAACGCGGTTCGAAAATGCCACAATTGCCAAATTTTTGATCGAAAGATGTGTGCTCCACCTGCTCCTCTCCACCCTATAATTGTCATCGGTCCTTTTGCAAAATTGTGTATCGATTTTATTACATGTAACCCTCACTCGGCCGGGGGGCATGCGTATATCATTCTTGCAGTAGATTATTTTACTAAGTGGGCCGAGGTGATGCCTACATTTGAGGCAGACAGCAAAACTACTGCAATTTTCATGTTCAATCATATAATTGCTAGGTTTGGTGTTCCAAAATCGATTATCACTGATCATGGGTGTCATTTTCGAAACATTATGATGACTGAACTTACAGACCAACTTTTCTTGCATCACGATAGTTCAACTCCATATTATCCACAGGCTAATGGTCTAGTTGAAGCCATCAACAAAGTTCTAGTCATCATGATCTGACGAATCATTGGGATTCATAGGTCAAATTGGCATAACATGCTATTTTCAGCACTTTGGGCATATCGAACCTCAATAAAAACGTCAATCGGTTTCACTCCTTTCCAACTAGTTTATGGTCTGGAAGCTGTGTTACCCATTGAATGCGAAATCCCGTCATTGCAAATGGCCATCGAATTACTTCCAGCCACTTTTGAAGAGGAAAAACATTGTTATACTTGGGTCAACTAGATGAGAATCGACATGATGCTGCATTAGCGATCAAAACTCATGCCAAACGTATTAAAGCTTAGTATGATCGAAATGTGACCCTTTGAAATTTTTCGGAAGGAGACCTAGTTTTATTGTACGATCAAGCAAATGATAAATTAGGCACTGGAAAATTCGTACCCATGTGGCATGGTCCTTATGTTGTCAAGCAAAAGCTGGCGAAAGGGGCCTATGAATTGGTAGACTTTGACGAGGTCTCTTTAGGTAAACCCAGAAATGGTCTTTACCTGAAGAGGTATTATGCTTAAAAATGGGTGTGGAGATTTTTAGTTATGTTAGTTTTGTTTCTGGATGGTTTTCTTTAGATTAAAAAGTGTGCTTAGCTTAGAGAGTGTTTATTCTTGCTTATCTTGGTTTTACTCTTGATATTGCAGATGTCGACGCCTCTCCAAACATACATTGGTTTTGCTGATGGTGCTTGTCATAATACACGGAACATTTTTTCTGCAGCTTGGGTTATTTATTCACCCTCTAATGAGTTGGTATCTATGCATGGGGTAAGCCTCGGTCAAACAACAAACAACATTGCAGAGTATAGTGCAGTGATTGAGTTATTATCTGAATCTATCTCATTTGGGATTCGGAGTTTGATAGTGAGGTTAGATTCTGAACTTGTTGTATTACATCTTAATAGAGTATATGCCATTAGAAATCCAGTGTTATTGAGATTATTTTTTAGAGTTCATCTCTTGGAACGTGAATTCGACTATATTGAATATCAACATATTCCAAGATATTTAAATACATTAGCAGATGCAATTGCTTCTCGAATGTTAAGTAGACATTTGCAATAATCATACAAGTAAATTTAAAAACATTCCATAATATGTTTTACAAGATAAGCCGGTAATAGTGATATAGTATAATATAGGAGTGTGTCAAATATACATCGTCTTCGATCATAGGTTGAAAAACACCTTATGATCGGCAAAAATGATAGTACAAAAAGCAAAAAATGTCATATGTGTCTACAACAGGAGATCATCCTATCATTGGTGATGATCACGATAAGAAACCACTATACGGGCCACCTTGCAAAGGAACCTCCTGAAAGGTCCTGGGATGCCAATCACATAGCGCTATAGCCTAAGAGGAATGTCATCTATGCTGGTCTCTGGAATGTCTGCTGTCAATCGATCTAGATGGCTCTCCAATTCGGCTAAGGTCTCTACTGATTCGTCCTGTGGGACTGGAGCTGCTGCAGCTGGTTGTTTCCTATCATAGGGCTAGAGAGTGGCTGGTCGCCTTGGACCTACATCTGCATTTGAAACTTTTACTATCAATTTTGGGATGAGATAAAAACAAAAAAATAAATAAATTAGGAAAATGTTGAAAATGATTTTACCTGAGTCATCCCATTTCTCTCCTAGTGGAAGAGCCATGTTTGGGTCACCACGAAAATCTACCCTAGCGTAAGGAAAGTCTTGAATAGCAAAAACTTGGTTCTCTAACCAATGGAAGTACTTAGGAGTGAATCGAATGACTTCTGCCCCCTCCTTAGGATGACGGGCCACAACTGCAACCCATCGCATTAGTTTGGGCTCTCGAGGAAGTCCAACTCCAACAGTGAGGTGCTGTGGGACCAACATTAGAACCCTCTCCAGACCAAAGCTCACAACTAAAGCACCATATCCAAAGGTCTTCAGTTGTCTGTTCTTTGCTCTAGTCAGTTGGCCTTTTATATTAGCCAACACAACATCGCACCAGTTGAAGATGGTGCCTCGAAAGCAGTCTACTGCCATCCGCATTTTGGATCCAGTGGCTATATAGTGCTGCGCTTCCGCAGAGCCTGGTAACAGTAAACGAAATCACTTTCAGTTTAGGAAAGGATATGGTTTTGATATCTATCCCTTTGTCTCTAGTCTGGTCATTGCAAAACTCTAGCCGGAGGCTATCGACAGACTGGCCACCTGGCCTAGTCCTGAATAGAGTCAAGTGTTCACCTCTCTTAGGAAAAATAGTCAAAAAGTAAATGTCTGCCGGCTCCATTTCGAGCTAGTGACCACCAATGAAGAAGCACTAGTCTTGTATGCTGCACCTGTCTACCAGCCACTGCAAAAAGTCCACCTGGGCCCTCATGCCAGGTATGGCCCAAATTGTATAATCCGCATGCCTTCAATGCATCAATCGAAGGTTGATGATTTATCGCGGCGAGATCTACATCCTCATGCTCCTGTTCTTGCCAATCAAGCATGATGTATACTCTACATTCAACAAAAAGGTGAATTAGAATATCTAAAAGCAAAATTTTTGGGTGAAATTTGAGAAATTTAGGTTTAAAAACACTTGCTGCAGGGACCGCACCCTCTCTGTTAGAGATAGTGCATGGGTCCGCACTTTTCCTTCACGGCAGGTGCAGACCCATGACTTTTTTCCCTTTACGAAAAAGTCAGGTCCGCAGGTTACCTGTGCTATGCCTGCGGACCCCCATGCGTGGGTTTCTAACCTAAAAATCCCTTAAAAAATGAAATCAAAGCCTAAAAACAACTTTGAAATGGATGAAATGAAAGAGTAGGATGATGAAGATTACCTGGAGGAGACAACGTTCGATTCCAGCGGGCGGATTTTCCGCAATCTTCACGCGAAGTTTCTGACCAAAAGCTCTATTTTCTCACCTAGAACTCAAACAGTAAAAATGAATTTATAAAAGCCCTTTTTATAAGTTTTTTGAATAAATGAGTTTTTAATTTGTTTATGTTTCACTTTAAAGAGGTAACTTTTGCAGCATTTTTATCTATTTTAAACAGGTGTGAGTAATGTTTGAGTTTTTGTTCAGGATGACGGATTTTTGCGAAATCGGCCATTTTCGACGAAAAAACATTAGAGTCACCTTTAAGCTCTTTTCTGACTCCTAAAACATGAAAAGATTACCGAGTTTTTCTTTTTAATCTCATTAAAATGGAACTAAAAAGATGGTCCACTTACAGCCCTTTTCTGACCGTAAAAACATGAAAAGATCGTCGATTTTTGTCGTTTCAAATTCGATATTGGTTATAAAACGACGTGTCATTGATTGCTTTTTTACTTTTTCGGATCAGAGGCACTAATTACGAAAAGTACTCCTTGGTCGTAATGATCAAGCGGTTCTCTCAAGTATTATTTTATACTTTTTCGGGCTTGGGAGACACAAATTTACGAAAAAGGACAACCATGGAGTCTTCTTAAGTTTTTTCAGACTCTCTAAAATTGAAAAACGTCGAGTTTCTCCTATACTGGACTCGTTAAAATTTAACACTAGAGGACCTATTCAATTACAAACAGGAACGGACCACTCCTTCTTAGGGTTCGAATTTAAACTAAGTTGGACTCATCCGAAGGATGATCTTATAATCAAGCAAATGTTATCCTCCTCAAGCTTGTCAAAAATGAAGAGGTACTTGCCAGAAATGGTGGGGGAAAAGAGAGAAAAATGATCTTGTTTGTCATACTTTGTAACCACTCTTGAACACGACACTTTTATTCACCTAGGTTGGGAAATCCTTTGCCTAATCATTGATCAAACCATATTGAAAGTCTTCAACCGGTTTCTGGGTATTAACTTTGGGTCAATTGTCACCAAACCATCTGCTGTGTCGTTATGTGTTCAAGAGGTCAGTGCAAATAAGCCATTCATCTCCAAAATATCTGTCATCCATCTTAACCATACCTGAGTCAGTCCTTCCAACTAAATTTCTTCAAACTTGATTTATGATTTCGTGTTGTGGGCTTGCCTACGACGAATCGCTTTCTATCGACTTCAGCTCATTATCTAGAAAGATGATCTAGAAATCATCAGTACCTTGGGATCTGCATGCCTCAAAGGCAAGTTTCTCGCCTTCGATGATATGTTGCATCATTGACCTTTGATCAAAGGATTCCGTGACATGTTCGACATCAACACATCTATTCACATCTCATGGATTGTACTGTGTACTTTGAGAGCCATTGACATTACTGGTGGTTTCTCTCACACTTGTTAACAGTTTACATCATTGACTGGTAATCAAGTGGTTTCTACCATGTTCGACTTCAACACATTCATTCACATGGTTAGAATCGTACTATTTTGGGAAGTAGAAATCAAGACCCTGGATCTAGTTTCCACCATCCAGGCTGCGAGGAATTTTGTATTCATTATATAGTGGACTTTTCATAAATAGATGGTTGCATCCATACTGTGTCTACATGTGTCTATACTTGTGATGTATTACAAGATCATCCCTATATCAGAGTAGTAGTTAGTTTTCTAGTCAATTTTGATCCGAGTATGGGAATGCCTACCTCAGCAATGATATGATCTCATATATATATTTTGCATTGAATGTTTTTACAGGTTCCAACCAGGCTCTCCACAAGATGATCCTCGAAATGATAAAGTACTTCACTCTTCCTAAATGATAAATGAAATCCTCATCTACTATAGACTTTGCACTTTAGGGGACAATCTGTTACAAAAAATATTGTCACCATGACTATTTGCAGTCAGCATGGGTCTAACATCATTCATATTGTCCTCCTAAGCAAGTCTCAAACCTCAACTCTTCATGTCAAGCTTTGAAAATTAGAGAAAGACTTTATAAATCAATAAAGCTCTGGTTCCGCACTCTCTCACTGTTACCTGCGGTCCCGCACCCCCTGTTCATATTACCTACGGACCTGCCCACTCTGTCTCTAAAGGAGTGGGTGTGGACCCCTGTGAAAGTCAAAAAGGCACAAGTTTATTCTTAAAAACTCACTTTGGGTTAATTCTAGATGATTCTAGAAGGAATTTTGACGTGGATGGTTCACTCCTAGGTGGTTCATGCATCCCAAAAGTGAAGGAGCTAATCCCTTCATAAGAGGAGCTTATCCCTTTGAAGGAGGGCTTTATCCCTTTGAAGGTTAACCTAGTAACTTCCCTCCATTGCACTATAAATTAAGGCATTGGGCTGGTTGCTAGAGAGGTTAGAAGCTGAACATTTTTTAGGGTAAATGCTGGTGGAATTAGGACTTCCTAGTTAAGCTTGAGAGGAGAGATCACATACCTTTTGGCTTCATTGGGAAGAGAGTGAAACTTGTCAAAGTAGAGGAGACTTCTTGTTGGACCCTGGGAGGAGCTTGTAGAGCATCAAGGCACAGGTTGTAAAGTTCTTCTTTGATTTAAATTAATACAATCAGATTCATGTTTCTCAACAAATTGTCTTATGTGATTTGTTTCATGAATTCCTTGATCATCATGATAAGTATGCTTTATTATGTTAGCTTTTCAGGTGCTATTTAATTTGTGTGCTTGTTTGTGTTTGCAGATTCTCTACAAGGGAGCTCATTTGGATCAATGGAGCGAGGCTTCCACAAACTTGCATTTGACCCAAGGTAGGCCTAAAACACTTGTTTGCCTTTTTTATAAATTGCATACTTAGAGAAAGATAGGATTTGATTGGTTTGTTTGTCGCTAGATATCATTAGATACTAGAGGGGTCGGTCTTGTCCGCAAGAATGACTCATTCCATGTGACAATACCTATTAAACTCAAAAGCGAAAAAAGGTTGTTACATATAAGGGTAATATTTTTTATTCAATCCACATGTTGCGAGACTAGGGTAGTTCAAAACTTTTAACTACTAGTGTGGGAGTAGAGCTCTCACGGGGAATACATGTATTTTATTCGAAAATTTCTTGATTTCTTTTTTAATTGGGTAATGCTATCACGTGTTTTTTTTCACCATTGTATTTCAGCACTTAGGTATTCAAAAATTTTGTGAGAAGTTCTCTATGTTGATAGTGTCATACGACCAATGCCAAAATCCAATAATTTGAAACATATTTTATATTATCCGAAACTATTATTCGAGAAATTGTTTCCTTTTTTTTTTTCAATTTCAAATAACTTTCATTATTATGAAAAAATATTCAATATATGAACTTAGGGTAAACATAGATGAGGGTAAGCGTTTTCTCGTGCTTCTATATTGAATCTAGATTTCATGTGTCTGCTTAGAATTTATTCATTGTGTACTTTCTAGTGTTTTAGACCTACAAACTTTAACCCTTTGGGTAGTTAACCTTGTATGGATCATACAACCGCTTATTGTAGTTCCTACTACAGGTGAAAAGGACAACAACATAGATGGGAACGCAAAATTTTTTTCCCTAAACTCTATAGCAAAGTGAGTTTGAACCAGAGATGATTATTTTTGGATATTATTGAATAAAAATTTTCATCTCAAAATCATAATCAGTATGCCTTACTCATGTATGCTATAGGTGAGATTACCTCAGAGAATATGATATAGATCTAGGTGTTGGAAAAATTCGAACCTTGTAAATCGCATGTGTATGCCACTAGAAATATGAGTATGCATCTTACATTGCAACATTGAAACCTATAAGTTGAACTTGATCAATTTATAAGATTTATAGCCATCTAATAAGATTTGAAATGTAATATTTGAACTTTACAAACTGGAAAAACTTATAAGTTGTTAGCCTGCCCTACATGTACTACATGCTAATTGTCACCTTACAGTACTAGAATACTGGAAGGACAAGTTTTTCATTCACAGTTTTGTCTATCCAATTGTTTTCTTGTCCATTTTTTTTCCATTGTAGTTTGATATATATTAAGTGTTGTACTTAACATGTCCCTTTTGAGAATATGTTTTTTGTAAACTAATCATGTAATGATATGGAAATTGAAACTAATAATAAAATTCCCTACCTTTCTTCTAAAGATTAGTTAGGAATCAATCATAGGATAGTGCTATCATGCTGGTAAGATGGTATTTACTATTATTACATAGATAAGTCAGGGAATTATTTGTCATTAGGGTGTCACTTAAGGTTATTTTGATGACTTTGCAGTGAGGATTCTGGATAATTCTAAGAATAATAATTAGTTAGACGTGTTTAATTGTAGGATATACATAATTTATAAGTTATTTTGATGTCCTATACCATGGATATTTCTCACATGTATGACAAGGGACAATAGAAATGTGAAGTCCATTATGGGAAGCTATGAGTAGTGTATGGTGGCATAAGACTACGAATTTTATAGCTTCTTTGTTGAGCAAAAATAGAAGCATAAGGGAAAACATTATGTCAAGATATTACATACCATATTGGTAATTATGAATAGGACAATCACAACTGAATAAATAATAATAACATTCTTTAATAGCTATTAATAGATTGACAACAATGTGATTATTTGATGAAGAGATATGAAGACAATATAATTATAAATTAACCTATTGTAATCGTCATTGGATACGCATCGATAAAAATTGAATTCACTCTTTGGGCTCTCTCACCTCTGGTGTATGAGAAATCCCCTCCAAGGGTGGATATTTTCCATCACTAGACCATGCAAATATATTATCTCATGGTGAAAAAATTAGTTCATTATGATTATATTTTCTCTAGTAGATCCTAGATAACTAGAGTCGGCAACATCTATTAATTAAAATCTCCTCATATGATTGGTCTAAAATATTATTCATCCATGGTCCTTTTGCAAAAGGATCTAAGTAGATTAGTATATTTTGGTACAAGTTTTCTTTTTAAACAACAAAAGAAATATTTTTGTTTATTTATACATAAATCCTAGACAAGTAGCTAGGCTAACTGCAACCCAAAAATCCCAAAATTGTAGTTATAACCTCATGGCTCAAACCCAAACATATGTTAAAGATATACCCTTTGGGTCAAGGCTATGGTGTTTTTCCAGCAACTTAAGGAGTTTTTCCTCATCCCCAGTCTAAAGTTTTCTTCACTACCTTGACTTTGTAAATCAATTGCACATTTGTTCGTCAAGTTGTTTTTGTTGTTCAATTGTATTTTCTATCAGAGGTTTCAATTGTTTTTCCATGTTACACAAATTGACTCTGAGCTTTGCTATACTCCAGAGATTGATAATAGTGTTGCTAAATTTTGAAAACTTCTCGCGTAATTCCTAGGATAATTTTTCAATATTTATCTTGGACATATTTGGAAAAGTAAAGTGTTTTTTTTCATTTTGGAATGACCTAGGTCTTCCTGGTACCTACTTACTCTTGAAACTCTTCCTGCTAACTCATTTCTTGGTCTCCTATTTGCTTCAACTTCGGTAATTGCACCCTTTCCTTCTTCTATTTTTGGGGCATTATGCATTCTCCTTGGCCATTCCTTTTCCTTCATCCTTCCACTTTAGTTTTAACCATGTTGATATTTATGGTTACTTCTCTTGTTTTGTAAGAAAAATCATCAATAGGATTATGGAATTCGATATTGACACTACACATGAGTAAACATACTCAGAGGGTTTCCTTAATAGGATATATTTTTCTATAGTGTCCTTATTGGGATATATTTTTCTATCAGTGTCCTTATTAACATTATCTTTTTGAATTCTTTATAACTCTCCTCACCTACTAAATATTTTTCTTTTCTTCCATGCTAGCTCCCTTTCTGTCTCTACATATCACATGCACTAGAATAATCTCATCCACATAGTTTTTAGTTTGCTCCACAAATATTGAGATGGAAAAATTTTCAAAGCTTCTCATAATTTTTTGCCAAGTGATGGGGGTTTTTCTCCCTTTCTGTAGGCTCGGGACATTTAAAAAAAATGCACTAGTTGTGTTGTTGTTGCAACAACTAGATGTGTCTGAACTTATTATGATTTGCCACTAAAGGCATCTGTGAAGGTGTTATGTTCATTATGCATTAACCTGTGTTGTTCTTAGTTATTATGTACGAAGCTATATTTTCACTTCTATCATCAACTATGAACATAATTTCTTATTTCCTTCTACATCATCATATTGTCAAGGTCAAAGTCTTCATACATAAGTTGTTAATGAAGCTGATGATAAATTTCAAGTTTTATTAAACAACTCCTGGGAATTGGTTGGTGTATTTCATGTTAAATCATTTTTTTTAACTTTGATTCACTTTCTCACCCTTTGAATAAACATAGAAAATCATAATAATTGTAGCAAAATACCCTCTCATGGTTGCTAAAGATGTATAGCCCATTTTTTTTCCAGAAGACCTCTTCCAAGTTCACTTAAAAACCAGAGATAGGGATTCAGACCATAGTCCACTACTATTAAAAAAAATATCATACTGTTTTAGATGAATGATCCAAAATAATTAGTAGACCCACAAATTCCTATCACTTATTATTATGTGGAACACAAAAGTCCTTTACGAAATTGTTGACTCCTATTATATTCTTGTATTAATATTTTTCGGTGTCCTGATTCAGATATTGAAAGAATAAATAGAAATAGCTTCTTAAATGTAGGAATTTAAGGTGTGGGATAATTGAGGGCAACACCTATGCATTCCCAGTCTTGACTTACTAATTAAAAAATTACTTTTGTATGCAAATAATGAAATGGAGCCAACATTCAATATGTTCTTTTCCCATGGTTGATAGAAGATCACATCACCATGCCAAGTCCATGCATAGGGCCAACCGCAAGCCACGAGCCTTTAAAAAACACACAAAACACTTTTGATAGAGAAAAACCCTAATACTGAGTTTAACCAACTAAAGCCTCTCTAGCTAAGGTGTACTCGGAGCAAATAATCGTGACTAATATTTATCCTACACTTTTTCTATGTTAGGCTATTGTCATTTGGTCCTATTGCATTCTCATCACAGAATTCTTTCATTAGTTAAAGATGTTTAGGGAAATGTGTATACACTCATAATAAATTAATTACACAATAGGGAACATACTTTACTCGATCACTCTCAGTATTGGGAACATGATTCAACAGTGATAGAAGAAGGTGTGAGGCAAAGCAATGGTCATCATGAATCCAACATATGAAATAAAAGTGAGAGGACCACCCTTCAATCAAAATACTTCCCCTATACCAAACTAGGAATGCACTACAACCATCTCAACTCCATGTTCATTTAACATCACCATTTGGACTAGCAAGCTTACATGATGCTTATGTGCTACTGGGTATCATTGGAGAGACACAATAGAAGAAATGATACTCAATACTATAACTTCACAACCTGCTCAAAAAAATTCTTAGGTCAAACTTCAAAACAAAATGTATACAAAATAAAATTCTTATCTTATGTTCTGTGTCCGATTTTTTATCTGATATGCCATGTTGGAAATATCTATGATATTTTCTCCTTTGATGCATGTGAGTTGTGGACTACTAAATAGTGGAATTAATTTTTTGATCTACTAAGGTTGATTTTTTTTATGGGATCACATATTATGAATGTTGATACACATATATGCAGTGTATTACATTCATAAGAAGTTTTGTAACAAATTGTACATAGGTGTTATCAAGGAGATTCAAAACCACAACCCTACTCTGAGAAAAATTTCGATTTATGAAATGCCACACCTCTTATTTCTACTGAAAATAAGGTTCATGTTTAGGTGCTTAATGAGATTCTTGCTAGAGACTATTAGTAGGTAGGGATTGCCAAAAGAAATGGCAAGAATGTCCTGCATCTTGATGCAAGAAGTGGTTACACATATATTGTGAGAGCTTTACTAGTAAAAGATCCACAAATGGCAACAAGAAAAGACAAAAAGGGCTATACAATAATGCACATGCCAACCAATGGAGCCAACTTCTTAGATGTGGTGAAGGAACTACTTTAGGTTGACCCAATAGTAGTTACGCTACCTGGTAGAAATGGCAACACAACACTACATGTACCTACAAGGAATAAGCATAAGGAGGTATTGTCTCTTGATAAAACCTACTAGAATTTCCTTTAATTATATGACCTATTTTATAGTTGTACATTTTAATTAGTATGAGAAGGGAGGTTCTTATTAAACCAACAAGCACAAAGGTAAGATTTATTTCCACTTTCTGCAAAAATCAAGATTTATTTTATTTTATTTATTTATATATGTAAATTCATATATGAATTTATTACTCTCACGTAGCTACCATTTTGCATTTTAACTATTTTTATTCAGCTACATTTTAGTGATGTAACATTTCATTCTACCATGGAATATCTAGCCCTTACAAAGTGACAGGTACATGTAAAATGTAGAGCCCAACCATAAGCTTCCACTAAATAGTCAATCTAGTCTACTAAATTTGTTGTTGTTATTTGAACAATGGTTATTGTAAGAGAAAAAACTCGTATAGTTTGTGGAGTGTATACAAATTACTGAACATAATATATCCTCCTATATTTCATGATGAGATTAAGACATGTATTTAACAAGAAATCAATAAATAAAACAACATTGTGCAATCAGTGACCTTATACAGTAAACAAAATAGGTCATGAAATGAATCACTAATCATTCTAAGAGATCATTAATGGTTTAGTTGTCAAAATAATTGATTTCCCTATTATCTAATGGATGACTTGTTTTTGGTTAGTATGCAACTTGGTTTGAATTTGAATTTTGTTTTGCATCAACAATCAACTCTAGACAAGCTTTACCTTCAACATTATGGATAGGTTCTTTACATATTTTTAGTGGAACTATCAGAGAATCCAAAACGTTTTGAGAAGCATGAACTTCCTCAACTATAGCATATCCTCTTGTTAGCAAATAATAGAAGAATATCAATGGAAAAAATTGGAAATTTTTCTCAAGAGAATCTAACTTCTTTTTATATACACATAGACAAAGCAATGTAATTACATTAAAGGTGTCCCTCTAAATGCTTGGGCTTGGAAGACACAAATATTCTATTCCTTTGGTGTATCTTTGCACCTTTAGGGGAAATTTCTATTCCTATTCTCTATGGATCTTTTTGTTATTCCCCTAGACCTATTCCATAAAGGTAGAGGGGGAATGAAGTGTATTTTTGTATTGTGTACTTATTTTTTCTTTGAGGTTCTTGTCCTCACACCCATTTTCCAATTGAAGTACTTTTGGAAGGACATAGTTATCATTGAGAGGTAGAGAGTGCTTTCCTTGTATCAATGCAATTGCATTTTTGGATACTCGTGATTGGTATGGATTTGGAAGTGTTTGTGCTTACAATTTTAACATCTATTTAGTGGTTTGATTTCAGGGTCATTATTGATCGTTGTATTTTAACATCTTCAATTAATTAATAATGAGGAGAACTCCCAATTAGTTTTCTAGACCCCATAGCAAGTAGGATTCAAGCGTCTAGCTCATTATTCATAATTGCATCATATTTGCTCATTATTTTTTAATTTTTGCAATGAAAATAAGTGTTTTAGAGGCAAATTTTTATGCTCTCACAACATATTTACATGATGCACAAGGTTAGAAATAATTTTTTGGTGTAATTGAAAATTTTAGGTTTGATGATTAGAACTTATTTATAGGCTATAAATGTCCTCAAACATTCACTTCTACTTAACTAGTCAACTAAACATATTGTGTATCTCATACATAACTATTTTTTGCTCCACTCACTTTTCATAACTTCCATAACCATTAGGTAAGGACCTACAACTTCAATGTTATTTTCCTTGTTTAATAAAATATTTTCCAAGACTTTACAAAGTTTTATAATTTATTGAAAGTTATAGAATTTACAATTTATGAAGTTTCAAGCTCTAATTTTTTACAAATTAATTATTTAAAGGGTTCTAGATCAATGGAAGAGCACATGCCTTACAGGCAAGTGGTTAGTGGTTCAATTCCATCGTGTCTTGATATTCATATTGGATGATGATGATTATTTTTTGGTGATGGAGGCTCTTTTGATCATCACTAATGAGATTATGGTGATATTTTTCAAACCTCAAGAAAATATGAAATGGTGATGATCAACAGATGCCACCATATATGTATGCATCAATAGTGATGGCCATCAAAGTTCAATTACCATAAATCACTATTGTTGCTATCAAATTGTGATGATCATTATCTGTCATTATAATCATTATTTGTGATGCACTATGAATGTCACCACAACAACTATACTTTTTTCAATCTGGCCTTTGGTGACATTTAGTTTTTGGTGACAGATGCTCTTTTGACCATCTCCAATGAGCTTATGGTGACATTTTTCTACCCTCACCAAAATATGAAATGGTGACGGTCAACAAACACCACCATATATATGCATCAATAATGATCGTCATGAAAGGTCCATCACAATAGATCATTCTTGTTCATATGAAATGGTGATGGTGACTCTCTATCATTATAATCATTATTCCTAACGAACCTTCAATGTCACCGCAAAACCTATACTTTTGGTGACATTCAATTTTTTTCTGACGGAGGTGAAGGTTTGTCATTGTTTCTCATATGAAATGGTGATGGCCACTATCCATCATTATAAATCATTATTGGTGATAGACCTTGAATTTTACCACAACACCTATACTTTTGCTGACACCACCTTTGGTGATGTTCAGTTTTTGTTAATGGAGGCTCTTTTGATAGTAACCAATGATATTGTGGTGACAATTTTCGACCCTCACCAATGTCCTTTTTTCTTGTAGTGGTTTACCCTCATAGATAGAAAGTCTTGTACATTTGACCAAATCCATATAGATGCCCTGGAAGTTGAAGAAATTTTTTCCTTCACTAGAAAGTGGAAGGGGAAAGTTGAATATGGTGATTGGAGGAGAGGAAAGGAAGAAGCCAACTCTTTAGCCCATGTAAAGGAAACTCAAGAACAAGAGTTGGAGGGGACAAGTAAGTTGATAATGATTTTTTCTAAGAAATTGGTAAAACTAGAGTTGGATAACAAAAATCCCACCCAGCAAAGTTGGCTAGCTCCTAACAGAAATTTTAATCCTCAATACAGGAGGGCACCATTGCAACTCTTGCAAAGGGAGAGAAAGGATCAAAAATATCATATTCAACCTCCTCTCCACCTAGAAGAGGATACTGAAGAGAATAGTGAAGAAACCTCATAAGTTCAAGAAAATAAGTTATCTTCTCTCTCCAAGGGAGAAAATGAAAAATATCCAATTAAGGAGAAGGGGATGATTTGGAGGCCCCACTGGATGATGATGAGATAGACAATTATTGTTAGTAGTTTTCTGACTTCATGGAATCCTAGGTGCATAGGAAGTATGATCTCAAGCAATCTAGGAAAATATCTAGAGGGGAAGATTAGAATGAAGAAACTCTTCATCAAAGTTCCCCTAAGCCATCACATAAAGGGAAGAAACCACTCAACCTTGTCCCACCAACCAAGAAATAATCCCTCCATCTCATTCCAAATGAGTCTAGTGTTGGCATTATGATGCATGTGTTGTCCTTGATGGAAACTCGCCTGTAACATAACAAGTATATGTTAACTAGATGAATCCATAGGTCAGCTCAACGGTGACAGAGTGATGGAACATAATAAAAGAATGACGGGACAATTTTTTATAGATCAGAATTAGATGTTTGATAAAGGTGAATATTTGAATATCTATATGTGGGTTTGTAAAGGTCAAGTTATGTATACATGCAGGTAAAAAGAAGAAAAGTCATGTACATGCTCGCACGCTAATTTAATAATACCAAGGGTCCTGAACATGGTATTAGCCCACAATATTGAGTGCAGTAACGGTTACTTGATCCGGTCAAGGATTAGCACTGGCACTAGTGTAGTTTTGACTCATGGTATTGGCTAAGGCTCTAACTATATAAGGAGGTGAAGATCAAAGTTCTAAGTGTGCATATGAAATGGTTTTTGATGAATACTTTAATCTAAAGTATATTTGCATTGTAAAGGCCACAATTGACACATAGATCTAAAATAACTATGCACGAATGAAAAAAATGATGGATCATGATCATGAGCCCTAAAATGACTTTCCAATGTATGATATTCTCATGGATTGACTAGATCTAAGTATTGACACATGTTTTTATCTCTATATATTATGATCTGGGTCTTTCTGAAGTTCTGAAGAGATGTGCAATTTTAGGTCCAAATTTGTAGATCTATATGCAAATTGGTCTTGGTTAAGTTGCGTATACATGTGACTTCATTTCTTCAAAATCATGTACATAAAGGAAGGGTTTTTGTTCATAAATGAATGATCAACCTGATTAGTGTTGTTGTATCTATGTTGTCTGTAAATGATGTCCTCATGTTGATCTAGGTTGAGTCATAATGTCTGAAGTAGAACTGATTGAATGATGAATTTGAATTTTGTTACATGTTGATTGCTTGGAAATATTGTTGATGTTGCTAACTATATGAGGGTTCTGTAAGCTAACAAAATATTTCAGAATAACTCTAGTAAACTCTTTGTTTGATTCAAAATTACAAGTTCTTAGTATATTAATATATATACATATGTTACTCTATAATGTGTTTACGTGCGGGTTGTCTTAAGAAAAGTAGCGTATACATGGTAGCATATGAATTATTAGGGTTGCAGTTGATTTTGTGTGATGATGCAATATTCTGAGTTTAGTTCTATTTTCTGGTTACAATGATCTCACTATCTTGTTTGAATTAAGTTGGTGTTTGCTTCAGCTGATCTACAAGCTATGATGTATTAAAGTGGGTGGATCCAGTGTCAACATTTATGAAACTTGGTTCGCAGATGTTGCTGAGGGTTGGAGCCTTCAGTGAGGAAGTCGAAGCTTCCTGCCAGTAGTAGCTAGTAATCAGATCAGGGGGTTGGAGATCCCTTCCAGTAGGAGCTATAGAATGAGTGAAGGTTGTAGCCTTCAGCAGGTGGGTGCCTGCATACTGGCATGAGTGTACACTAGTACAAGAGTGTAAGAAGTTTTTGATATTAATAAGTTTGAATATTGAGAGGACATCAATGGTGGTTTTCTCCCACATTGGGTTTCGACCTTAAATCCTATTGTTAATGTGTGTTTCCTATGTGTGATACTTTATTATGTTCTTACTGCACCTACTTACTACTTATCAAATGCTTGATAAATCTCTTACATTTCAGTCTAAGTTTAATAGATAAATAATTAGTTGTTTTATAAGTTCACTAAGAATATGCTAGTTTGATTTATAACAGTCACGTACATATGCGAGTTGTGTTCAGTAAATTCAGATACATATTTCAGAAAAGAAAATTATTATTGCAATTTTTTAAAATACTTATTCACAACCTCTCTCAATATTTTTCCGAACAATTGGTATCAGAGCAGGTCCTTCAAAAGAAGATTGATCACTTGAACAAATATCTCCCGAGATGAGCAATCAAGACAGAATGACATCTATCAGACCACCAATCTTCAAGGGAAATAATTCAATATATTGGAATACAAGAACCATATCATATCTTGAGTCCCTAGGAGAAGATGTTTGGGAAATTGTCGAAGGAGGTTACCAATATCCAACTGTAGTTCCCATAAATGCAGTAGAAAAGAAGATGTATGAAACGAATGCTAAAGCGTCCAATGCATTATTGTGAAGTCCAAAAGAATCAAAAGTTATCAAAGTTATGTAGCTAAACATAAGAAAAGAAATATGGGACAAAATCATTCAAAGCTATGAAGGTGATACCAAGGTAAAAAGTCATAAACTCCAAAAAATCAGAATTCAATATCAAATTATGTAAATTCATAATGAAAGTATTGCTAGTTTCTTTCTACGTATAGATGAGATTGTAAATTGCATGAAAATTCTAGGTGAAGAAATAAAGGACACCACTTTATTAGAGAAAATATTAAGATCTCTAACTCCTAAATTCAAGTCAAAGGTTTCTTCCATTGAAGAGAAGCAGGGTCTGTAGACTCTTACTATTGTTCAACTTCATGGGATCCTGACTACTTTTGAAATGAGGAAAGGAGGTCCCTCAGAAGTTATAGAATCTGCATTTAAAGCATATGCAAAAGGAAAAATAAAGGAAGAACACAAGGAATGAGGATATATATCAGAAGAATATGAGGTGACCTTTGTAAATAAACATCAACTAGGCATCTGAATGTTCAGAGGTAAGATTCCCTTCAAATGTTTTTCTTGTCATAGAGTTGGTCATTATGCCGCTAAATGTCCTGATAAAGACAACCATGACAAAGGGAAGGATAATGGGAAAGGTAATAGGAGATATTTTGACAATAGAATAAATTATTATACTCATGAAAATAGTGATGGCTTGTCAAATAGTGAAGAAGGAGAATATGATCAAGATCTTAAATTGCTCATGGATTTTGAGAAAAATACTAATGAGTATAACGATAAATTTGTGGATACTTTAGAGGAAAAATATTTCTTTGAAGAAATTACTCAATTCAAAATTTTCTTGGAAGAAAACAAAGTAGCCATAGATACATTGAAGCATCAACTCATAGAAAAGGAAAAGCGTAATGAGAAGTTAGAATGTAAAGTAGTAAGTCTATGAAAGGAACTTAAGAAAATAAAAACTCAAAATTTTATATTTGGTAAAGGATCTGAAACTTTAGATGAAATTATCAAGGTACAATGCTCTTCTCTTATGAAGACATGTCTTGGACACAATGGAGAAACATCTCAAACATAGAGTTCTTCAACCACCATCGGAAGCTATATAAACACAACAAAAGCTAGTGAGGAAAGCTTCAATGCTCAACAAAAGAATAAAGGCATGCCAAAAGTAAATCATGTTTACTCTAATCCAAGGATGAACATCAACAGAAGCATCAGTTGAAAGATAAAAAACACCAGAAGATTCTATGATCACGTAAATTTCTTCTTTAATGGACAATGTTTCTGATGTCATAATTTTTGTCATAAGGCTACTCAATGTGTTGCATAAAAAACCATCACGACTACAGAAGCAAGAAAACAAAGGACTGAGACGGGATTCAAGAAGAACACTTATAATAACTTCTCACCTCTTAAAGATGAAATTGAATGCTCAGTTTTCAATAACTTTTCACATGAAAAATCCGAATGTATGAGCAAATTACAACCAACATCTCAAAAAGAGAAAATATCAACAAATTCTAAGGTATGGAAAAGGAAGGAGTTATAGCCTGAAAGTTGTGGCAAAGCATTGTTTGCAGAAGGATAAGAAATTCGATGGTACATTGATAGTGGATACTAAAAACACATGACAGGTGATAAAGATAAAATTATTTCATACAAGGATTTAGAGAAAGAAAAAAATGTCACTTTTGGAAATGACTCACCTGTTGCCATTAAGGGTAAATGTTTTGTTTTTCTAAAATAAAAGGTTAAAGATGGTAATGTTATGTATGTTGATGGATTAAAGCATAACTTGTTGAGTGTTATCCAAATGTGTGACCAAGGAAATGAGGTGGTATTCCGATCAAAAGAATGTGTGGTTCGTGAAGTTGAGACAAGAAAGAGAATAATAAAAGGAACAAGAACCCCAAGAAATCTATATATATTGAAAGGTGGCCAAGAACAATGTTACCTAGGCAAGGCAGAGGAAAACTGGTTATGGCATAGAATGTTGGGAAATCTAAGATTCTCTTAAATAAGAAAATCAAGCAAGCTCAAATTTGTTCGTGATATGCCCAACATCACCCTACCAGAAAGTACCATATGTAAGTTATGTCAATTCGGTAAGAAAACCAGAGTTAAATTCAATGCCAAAGAAGGATCAGTAAGTAAGACTCTTGAACTTATACATACTGATTTGTGTGGACTAGTAAAGAAAAAATAACCCCATGAAGAACACTACTATATCTTATTCATTGATGACTTTTCTTGAATGTTCTTGATTGGTTTATTGAAACATGAAGATGAAGTATTTGATAAATTTAAATTATTCAAAGCATTAGTTGATAATGAATTAGATCTAAAAATCAAATGTCTCAGATCTTACCAAGGAGGAGAATACATATCAAATGAATTCTTTGATTTTTGTGAACAACATGGCATAAAAGATAATTTTTTATAGCTAAAACTCCTCAAAACAATGGCGCGATAGAAATAATGAATAGAATTGTTCAACATATTCCTCATGCTATGCTTGATGAGTCTGGAACTCCTAACACCTTTCTGGGTGAAGCTGCACATACCACAATAAATATTCTCAACAAGGCTCATGTTCATGTGAATAGTGATAAAAATTTGTATGAACTTTGGTATGGTAAGCCTCCCACTGTGAATCATTTTAGAGTTTTTGGAAGAAAATGTTTCATAAAAAATAATGATGAAAAGGTTGGTTAGTTTGAAGCTAGAGAAGATGAAGGAATACTTCTTGGTTACTCATCTAGAAGCAAAGGATACAAATGTTACAATAAAAGACTTCATAAAATTGTTGAATGCATTGTAGTTGTGATTGATGAAGCATGCACATATCCCAAAAAGGTAACATCAACAAAAGAGGAAAATGATGATGAATTATTTCCCACGTCTAATAGAAATGATATAGAAGAAGAAACTAATGAAGTAGTAGAAGAAGACACATCGTACAAAGAAAAGGCTCCATCCAGGTATGTTTAAAAGAATCATCCAGAAGCTCAAATTCTAAGAGAAAAGGAATACGGGGTAGAAACAAGAAGAACCATTGTACAGATCTCCTAGTTATCTAGCTTTATTATCCACCATTGAACGACAAAATGTAAATCAAGATAGTACATATGAATGTTGGGTTAAGGCAATGAATGCATAACTTGATGAAATCGAAGATAATGATACATTGGAATTGGTTCCAAGGCATCATGAAAAAAATGTTGTTGGGACAAAATGGATATTCAAAAATAAGTTCAATGAAAATGGAGAGTTCATTAGGAAAAAAGCTAGAATTGTTTGTAAAGGTTATGCTCAACAAGAAGGTATATACTTTGAAGAAACATTTTCACCAGTAGCCAGAGTTGAAGCCACAAGAATGTTTCTTGTATTTTAAAGTTTTTGACATTTCAAAGTTTATCAAATGGATATAAGAACTTCTTTCATTAATGGAGATATAGAAGAAGAAGTATATAATGAACAACCAGAAGGATTCATTTTGGGGAATGATGAAAACATTCTATGAAAATTGAGAAAGGCCTTATATGGGCTAAAACAAGCTTCGCGAGCATCGTATTATCATCTTGACAAATATCTTAGCCTCAGTTCTGATGATGATTCTCTCGTAGTAAACCAACCAGTGTATAGGTCTATGATTGGAAGTCTTCTTTATCTAATGGGTACCAGACTATGTATCGTGCATGGAGTTGGGATTATTGGGCACTTCCAAGCCAATCCAAAGGAATCACATCTTCAGGCAGTAAAGGGAATATTCAAATATCTCCAAGGAACCTGTTGTGGCCAGCAACAACCCCCCTTCTTATTGAGTGTTATTCCTAATTAAATAAGTGGGGACCCTTAGTTAAAAATCTAAAAAATCAAAGTAGCGTTTAAATTTCCTTTTTTTGAATAAACTTACCATCATAAGCTTAGGAAACCTCCCTTTGAAAACCTAAAAAAATCCAAGTTTTATGATAAGGTAAGATAAAACATTTCCTTAGGAAAATCGCATCGCAAAAAGAGAGCGGGATGCCTCCTTACAAGCTGAAGTTCCAATATTGCGAGATCGCGATACGTGATAGTATCGCATCGCACCCAGCAAATACAACTTACATGAAACACTTTAAAATTTGTCGATATGCAATGACATCGATCGCAAGATCGCATTTCGCAGAAAATAGGTTAACAAAGATTGCCATACATAACATTCCTGCGATCTACGATATTGTGATTTCGTGATACAATGATACAGTGATAATGCGATGTCACGAGCGATCAATTTTGTGATTTTATGATTTTGTGATTTTGCGATGTTGTGATCTACGATGTTGCGAAGCAAATCACAAAATTGCTTGATCGCATATCTTTCGGGCACGTTATTCAAGAAAAGTATTTTCCCTAAGCTGACACCTGGTTATGCGCTTTAATGCTAATAAATGAGGTAGTTGCTAGTTATAATGGAATATGGGTTCGTGCTTATCAAAAAAATCATTTCACGTAAGGTGGTATGCTTGATATGTTCGCGGCATTTAAAACTTTCCCATCACCCTTCCTCGTCATTCATTTTCACTTCACTTGTGAATTGTAGGAATGGAGAACAGAGGCTGATAGAAAGCAATACGCAGGTTAAAATGGGAAAGAAAAGCAAAGCCCCGAGCTCAGAAGAAAAGGAAATGGCGCCATTATATATAGACACGGCCTGTAATAGAGACGCGGGAATAGCTACGTGGGAAGGCATGTATAATCTGCTCGCAGAGGAGAATCCCAGAGTAATGGAAGTTACTGCTACCACGGGCTCAAATGGTTCTTTAGAAGCATCCCTTACAGAGCTAGCTTGCTCATTCTTACACCAGATAGCAGCAAGGCCCAAAATTCTCTCATCCACGAACATGGTTAAGTGGACACTGGACAGAGTTGATATCAGAAACAAACGGTTTAAGACTCAAAGTCAAGAGTTCACAGAAGTATTATTTTTACAAATTTTGAACTTTATATCTGTTGAAAGGGAAAGCGCAAAATGTGAAAAACACATCAAGGAAACCCGGATCAAGAAACGGAGGCAGTTTCGAGAAAAATTTTCTGAAAAGGCAAGCTGCTAATTGCCTAGTCACCTGCAAACTCCGAAAATTGCAGGAAAACAAAACCACAGGCAGATTGGAAACAGAAAGCCCAAGAAAAGGCTAAAGCAATTCAAGGGTTAACCAGGTTGAACTGGGGTTATTTCTGGGCATACTTGGTAAAGCCACATAGCCAGTGGATGACTGTTAAGTGTATCATCAAATCGGCCAAAAAAATGGCGCTAGCTCTTGTCGATTCTATTTTCTTAGCTCAGCTAAAAGCGGAAGTCAGCCAACCGACTCTTCTCAAATAGATGCTGCATGCGTGCAATTTCAAGGACCAAATACAGAAGTAGTTTAATGTTAGATTTAATTTTAGCTTTAATTTTGTTTTATTTTCCTGAAAAGAGGATGGTCATTTAAACCACATCCTACATTTTTGTAATAATTTATTTTTAGATTTAGTTAGTAGTATTTAAACCCTTCTCAAGCATTTAGAGAAGGGTCCTAAAATTTATCAAAAACTTATCCCCAGAACATGCACTTCTATACCCTCCGAGGAGGTTTTGATGAATGAATGGAACAGGATTTATTGATGTTTGCATTTAATATCTGCTACTGATGTTGCACTTTTGTACTCTTAGTGGATATTTGATCAAGAAGAGATAAATCATGATCACTTGAAGCTCATGAGTAGGACTAGTTATAGATGGTATTTCTATCTCTTAACTATTTCTGCCTTGCGTTAGAGTGATTTTTGGTTCAATTATTTATATATTAATGTATGAATGCCTGAGTTATCATTTCACACTTTTGTACGGTGATAGCTATTTATTTATGCTTAGTGTATGAATAGCTCATTATGTGATATGTTTTGCACAACTGTTTCGTTTAACTTTTTATACAAAGTGGTTCATCTGTACTGAATTCTTTTCTCATAACAGCTGAATGATCTTTATTACCAGTTGTTGTTTGAAATCATTTTAGATTGCATAGAAGAAAGATTACACCTCGGGTTAGTGTAGATTTACATATTCCTGTTATTAGAATATAATTTCCTTATTATTAGATTAGAATTAGAGTAGAATTATTCGATTTATAAACTGTTAGAAACAGAAATATCAATCTTTCTCACACACACACACTGAAATTGGGAAACTGGTCCCATATCCCCAGTCGGACCCACTATACCAAATGGAAAAGGAGCTGCCAACCAAGGTCTGGACCGGGCGGGTATCCCCCTTGTTGTAGACCCGATTTTCGGGGCTTCAATATATTTGGTGCTAGAAGGAGGGCCTCCGAACTGTCAATGGCAAGAAAATCGAAATCTAAATACCATTCTAAGAGTAAATCACCCTCACCATCTCCTTCGACTTCTCCATTGCATTCAGAAACTTTAAATCCAGAGTTAGAAGTCGCTGGAGGAACAGCCACTGCTACAAACCCTGACATTTCAGAACAATCTGTTATTGAATCTCCTGAAGTTGAATCTTTGATTCACAAACTTCAACGATTTTCTATATCTGCTCAGAAATCTAATAAATCTCAAGGCAGCATGACTTCGCAATACAAGCCTGCTCATCCTCTCACCAGATTAAAGAGCGAAAAGTTTGGTGTTCAGCCAACCGAATTACCTCTACCTTCTAGGAAGAGAGCAAGGAAGTCTCCTAAAGGATTCGATAGTGAGACTCTTTCATCATCATCATCCATCTCAACCTCTTCATTGCGAAGTCAACCATCCACTCCTCCACTTCAGATCATCATCCATAAGCCTATTACAACTTCCTCAACTCCTTCTCAAACATCTGGAGTCATAATATCCTCATCTTCTCAACCACAAGGATCATCTTTTGCACTTTCTTCTGTTAGTAGTTCAGTAATGGCCCAATCAACATGGAATAACCTAGGGGCAGTCTTAATGCCCGCACTCTTGAGTCAGATACTGGCCCATCCTGAAAAATGGTTGCCTAAGTTTAACCCTGAGGCAGGCATGCTAGCAGAAGAACATATAAATAACTTTATGCTATCCATAAATATCAATGGATTTGTTAATGAGGATGCTGTTGTTCGACTTTTCCCTTATACTTTGCAAGGGACAGCCGAAGCATGGTATTTCTCATTACCATCTGGATCTATTACTAGTTGGGACATCTTCCAAGAACAATTGTTGACCAAGTTTGGTGATGACAGGTCTATAGCAACACTGATCAATGACTTGTCTAACCTTAGGGCCGAGTCAAGAGAACCTATCAAAGATTTCAATTTACATTTCAATAAAATCCTAAACAAAATACCTATTGCTTCTTAGCCTAGTGAAGAAGTGTGAAGTGAATGGTATATTACTTCTTTACCATCAAACTTAGCAATCTTTGTTGATAGGGCTAACAAAACAACCTTAGGTGAAAATATGAAAGAAGCAATAGCAGTAGAGAAATGTATTACGGCCCTAGAAAAGAAAAATGTGATGGAAGAATGAAAATCTAAGAAGGTCTCTTTAAAAGAAGATCCCAAGAAAAAACAACCCAAAAATCCATTCGATTTAGAAGGATTACAAAAAGTTTTAAAGACCATGTCTAAGGAAATAGTCGACATTAAGAAACAAGTGGCAGAAACTTCTTCTAAAAAGTCATACAGGCCTTTTAAAATAAATCCTTCAACTGATTCCAAACCCCCTAATGATATTTCAACTGCTGAATGAGAAGAAGAAGAAGAGGAAAACGCTACTAAAGAGCATACCGATGAAGAAGAAGTTGTAGAATTACAAGGTATGTGGGATTTCATCCTCCCAAATGAGGAAGATCAAGAGGTATTCCCAGTTAGTACTCATAGCAGAAATCAACTTGATCCTCCTCAGCCTACACCTAAGCTAAAGAGTGCAAGCTGGATGACTAAGGATAAAGTCACAGCTAAGAAAACATCACCTAAAGCGACTCAAACCAGCTCAGTCCAAACAGACACATCTACTCCATAAAAAACGCTAATCATTTCAGATGAAATGGAGTATAACATCGTTGAAGACATGAAAAAGACTAGGGCCAATATTACTCTTTTTGAATTGAGCAAGTTAAAACACCAGCAGAAGGTACTTTTGAAAGAATTACATGTTGTGCCAGTTGCACCTTTACCAGCTGATGTAATCTCTCAAGCTTCCCATGATATGGGACCTCCAACTAATATGATAAATAAAGTTGATCCAAACGATATCGCATTAATTGGAGGAAGATCGAGATCGCATACTCCCCCATTTCTCCTTACTTATGAAATCTTCAATAAAAATGTGCATAATTTCTTAGTGGATTCTGGAGCTTTATCAAATATTTTGCCAAGATCAATTTGTGCAAAATTGAATGTTCAACCACAGAAATCTGTTGTGCGCATAGTTCAACTAGATCGATCACAAGTTGAAGTGATTGGCGAGTTAAATCAGGTTACCATAAGGTTGTCATTCAATCCAAAGGTATGTCAAGTTATCGACATTTTAGTTGCTGATATTCCTGAATTTTATGGCTTAATTCTTAGTAGAGATTGGTCAGAAAAACTTCATGGATACTTTGCAATTGATTGGTCACATATGTGGCTGCCTTGTAATGGTAAACCAAACTAAATAAAAGTTGAACGTGAATGACATCAGAAATACATAGTAACAGAACTCGAGGGAGAAAATGAACCAGTAGCATATAATTCTAACATCATTGACAACTATTCAGTAGATTCTTTCTTAGGAAATTTTAATTCTCATACATCATCTTACTTAGAACATTCTATTTTGTCTCAAGTAGAAATTTTTTCTCAAATAGATAGTTCTAAATGCATTAATTTTATAGATAGTCCTGTAAATAAATCTTTGTTTTGGAAATTATTTTTTGATGGTTCTATGTCTAATGAAGGAGTAGGAGCGGGATGTGTGTTAGTAAGCCGAGAGGGAGATAAAACCATGTTAACTTGCAGACTTAAATTCGGGTGGACCAACAATACCGCAGGATACGAAGCTCTAGTCCAAGGCTTATACAAGGCAATCGGATTAGGTGTCAAATACCTGTAAGTTTTCGGAGATTCTGAAATAATAATTAGACAGGTACGCAATACTATACACTATTTATCAGGTCATTTAAAGCATTACCAATCTTTAGTTCAAGATCTGACTGAACATTTTATAGCATTCAATATTTCATCAATTCCCAAACTCCAGAATGCTAGCGCAGACCTCTTAGCCAATGTAGCTTCCAAGCTCATTCCTTCAGAAGATTTTAGCCCTAACCGATTTTCAATTGAGTTAATCTTTAGACCATCTATCCCTGATAACATTACCAATTGGAGGATTTTTAATGACGATCCTGATATCGTGAGTTTTCTCACATTTGAAGGATCCTACACCAATCAAATAATTGACAAAGAACAACATGACCAACAATTGCAATAGGATAGTACTAACAATGCTATACCTAAATCAGTAGTCAAATTAGAAGACCTTTATGATTTGAAATATCGATTTAAAAGATCTACCAATTCAAAACTCCAAAGTTCAACTTTGAATTATGAATTAGTAAATCTAGGAACTGATGCCAAACCACAGAATATCAACCTAGGCCTTGGCCTAGCCCCTGAAGAGAAATTAGCATATATCCGTCTCTTGAAACAATACAAAAGTGTCTTCACTTGGAATTACGATGAACTGAAAACATATGACACCTCAATCATCCAACATACTATCCCAATGATTGATAATGAAAAACCTGTCCAACAAAAATTGAGAAAGATCCATCCTAATTTGAAATTAGATGAAAACTAAACTCAACAAGTTAGTGAAAGCCAAAATAATCTTTCTTGTTAAACATTCTAAATGTGTCTCCAATATGGTACCTATTAGAAAGAAAAACAGAGATATCAGAATCTGCATTGACTTTCGAAACCTTAACAAGACCTGCCAAAAGGATAATTTTCCTTTACCTCCCATGGAACAAATACTGCAGGCAGTTGCGGGCTCAGAACTAATGTCATTCTTGGATGGATTCTCAGGATACAACCAAGTGCTGGTACATCCCGATGATCAATTGAAAACTACATTCAGAACTAAATGGGGCACATACGCATATCAAAAGATGCCATTTGTTTCGATTAATGCGGGCGCCACATTTCCGAGAGCCATGGACATTGCATTCAAAGGGTTAGTTAATAAGTCAGTGGTAATCTATTTGGATGATAGTACTGTTTATTCCAAGAAACGAAACAACCATCTCAGGAATTTAAAACAAATCTTCCAACGTTGTTTAAGGTATGGAATTTCGCTTAACTCGAAAAAATCCTTTTTTGCATTAAGTGAAGGAAAGCTTCTAGGATTCATAGTGTCAAAATCTGGAATTCACATTGATCCTAACAGAATCAAAGAAATTTCCGCAGTTCCCCTACCTCATAATAAGAAAGCCATGCAATATTTCCTTGGCCAGATCAACTTTGTAAAGAGATTCGTCCTAGACTTTTCAAGAATTGTGTCTCCTTTACAAGCCATGATTAACAAGAACGCAAACTTTAAATGGGGCCGAGATGAACATGAAGCATTCAATTTGATCAAACAAGCCATTATTAATGCTCCATCGTTAGCAACTCCAAATTTTTCCGATCCTTTTATTTTTTATACCTTTTCCTCAGATAGATCATATGTTGCGATACTCACTCAAGCAAATCAAGAGAAGGCGGAAGCCCCAATTGCTTTTTTCAGTTCCAATGTACAAGGTGCTGAATTGAATTATTCAGATGTGGAGAAACAAGCCTATGCTATTTTTAAAGCAATTAAATACTTCAGACCTTTCTTACTCAAAACACATACCAAGATCATAGTACCGTTTCCAGCGGTAAGAATTCTTCTAGTACAGAAGGATGTGGGTGGGAAAAGGGCAAATTGGGTTACTGCCTTACAAGAATATGACGTAGAAATCAAACCAGCAAACATTGTAAAAGGTCAAGGCTTTTGCAAAATGCTGGCAGGAGCATCGCTAATGCCCGAAAATCCATCTGAAGAGGTACAAGTGTACGAGGTAAGCATAAACGATGCTGAGTCATTATATGCTAAGATTATTTGTTATTTAAAGAATGGATATGCTCCTCCAAATCTTGATCATACCAAGAAAAGAGCCCTAAGTCTAGAAGCCAAACAATATCAACTTGTAAATGACGTTCCTCTCAGAATAAATTATGATTCTATTCTACCTAGATGTCTTGAGAAAACTGAAGCTGAAAAAGTCTTGCAGGAACTCCATGATGGGCCAGCAGGCAGACACTACGCTGGAGATGCAACTGCTCATAAGATCTTATGTGCAGGCTATTTCTGGCCCACATTATTCAAGGACGCACATAACTACGTAAGAAAATGCCAATTCTGTCAAACCACTACTGGGAGACAAGAGAAACCATCCTTGCCACTGCAACCAGTTACCATCGAACAACCTTTCGATCAGTGGGGATTAGACATAATAGGCGAGATCGTTCCTCACTCTTCTAAATAGCGTAGATACATCCTCACAGCGACATATTACTTTACTAAATGGGTAGAAGCAGTTCCACTAAAGACGGCTAATGCTAAAAATATCATTGAATTCATAGATCAGTTCATAATCACCAGTTTTGGATTACCTTCCGCTTTAATGTTTGATAATGCATCATACTTTTCTGGTAATACAATGACTAAATTTGCACTCAAAAGGGGTTTCAAACTTAAATACTCGACCAATTATTATCCACAAGGGAATGGGTTAGCTGAATCCACAAATAAGAACTTAATTAGAATCATTAAGCGAACCATTGACCAAAATCATAAAAATTGGCATAAGTCTTTAATATATGCTTTATGAGCAGACCGAATAACATAGAAAGTCTCTATCGACACTTCTCCCTTTAATTTAGTTTATGGGAAAGAAGTGGTTCTTCCAACATATCTGGCAATTCCCTCTTTAGCCTTGGTTCAATATATTGATGAAGTACCAACTTCCTCTTTACAACTTAGGCAGCTAGAATTAATTAAATTAGAAGAACAACGAGAACGGGCTAAGGTAAATCATGCTCATCATCAAGCATTGGTGAAGGCCTCTTTTGATTCCAATATGATATCCAGAAAAGATTTTCAGATGGGAGATTTAGTTTTAAAATGGGACAAGGCTCATGAGGAAAAGGGAAAACATACAAAATTTCAAAGAATGTGGCTTGGTCCTTTTCAAATTGTAGAAATCATAGGTCCATCGACCTTCATGTTACAAGATTTAGCAGGGAAAAGAGATTCTCTACCTGTTAATGGTCAAATTCTCAAGAAATATTTTCCATAGAAGATCATTCTTCTATTTTTTTTAGGGTAGTTGTTTTTGCTTTTCATAATAAAACCAGTTGTGAATGGTTACGATAGGCATTTATGAAAAAGACACCAATTCTCTTTCAAATTTTGATCTTTCGCTTGTATAAATAGCAAATCTTTTGGAAAATTGATCTTTATTATTGAAAGATACAGTTAAAAACTCTAGCCTAGATATGATACTAGTTTCAACTTCATAAAATTTGATGAAAACAACCTTTAGTGAGAAATTGTTTTATATCAGTGCAATGAAAAGTATCAATAACAAAATAAATATTCTCTGTAGAACAACTATTTCCAAAAACTCTACTATTGTCGTCCAGAGCTATCTTAAGGAAACAATGACTTCCTCCCTACTAAGGGAATCACAACTTTCAGAGGAACAATCCAAGGATACACTTTATCTTAAAGAGTGAGAGGTCTCATCACGAGCCGGCTTATCATAATCACAAATATTATAACTTGTAGAATTTGCCAATACTGCATACCACAATAGGGCAAAGACTCAAGATTGTTGCAATCAAAAGGCAAGGGGTCTCATCATAAGCCAGCTTGTTTAACAAAGTTGTAAATTAGTGAATGACTATGTCATAAATTGGCTATCAAAACAAGACATTGCTCTTTAAGAATAAAAAGAAAATGAAAGTAGAAAGTGTGGATATGGATTCTTCTTTGGGAATTGTGGGTTTCTTTAAGTAGGATACAGGATCATTGCTGGGTAACAGGTAACCTTGTCGAGGCTATAAATGCTTGCTGGCAGCAAATGCTCTACCTATGACAAATGAGCATATTTAAAACTGGTTTACAGAGAAGACTTTGTTTTATCTTTACAAACCAAGTAATGACTGATGTAAATACAAGGACTAGCTTGAGGCAGCAAATAATCAAAGTTGAAAATAGTTGAAACAAAATGTCATTGACAGGTTAGAATATAATGTACTTTATCTTTCTATAATAAAGTTTAACTTTCTGGAAAATTTTCTGTTTTGGAATTTTTAAAAATTCAAAAAGAAGCAGAGATAACTGGTTCTTCCAAGTGAATCGCCAATTGTTGTGGCCAGCAACAATCCCCCTTCTTATTGAGTGTTATTCTTAATACTAAATAAGTGGGGACCCTTAGTTAAAAATCTAAAAAATCAAAGTAGTGTTTAAATTTCCTTTTTTTGAATAAACATACCATCATAAGCTTAGGAAGCCTCCCTTTGAAAACCTAAAAAAATTCAAGTTTTATGATAAGGTAAGATAAAATCTTTCCTTAGGAAAATTGCATCACAAAAATATAGCGGGATGCCTCCTTACAAGCCGAAGTTCCAATATTGCGAAATCATGATACGCGATAGTATCGCATCGCACCCAGCAAACACAACTTACATGAAACACTTTAAAATTTGCCGATATGCGATGACGTCGATCGCAAGATTGCATTTCGCAGAAAATAGGTTAACAAAGATTGGCATACATAACATTCCTGCGATCTGCGATATTGCGATACAACGATATAGCGATAATGCGATGTCACGAGCGATCAATTTTGCGATGTTATGATTTTGCAATTTTGCGATTTTGCGATGTTGTGATCTACAATGTTGTGAAGAAAATCACAAAATCGCTTCATCACAGATCTTTCGGGCACATTATTCAAGAAAAGTATTTTCCCTAAGCTGACACCTGGTTATGCACTTTAATGCTAATAAATGAGGTAGTTGCCAGTTATAATGGAATATGGGTTCGTGCTTATCGAAAAAATCATTTCACATAAGGTGGTATGCTTGATATGTCCGTGGCATTTAAAACTTTCCCATCACCCTTCCTTGTCATTGATTTTTGCTTCACTTGTGAATTACAGGAACGGAGAACAGAGGCCGATACAAAGCAATACAGAAGTTCAAATGGGAAAGAAAAGCAAAGCCCCGAGCTCAGAAGAAAAGGAAATGGCGCCCTTATATACAGACACGGCCTGTAACAGAGACGCGGGAATAGCTACGTGGGAAGGCATGTATAATCTACTCGAAGAGGAGAATCCCAGAGTAATGGAAGTTACTGCTACCGCGGGCTCAAATGGTTCTTTAGAAGCATCCCTTATAGAGCTAGCTTGCTCATTCTTACACTGGATAGCAGCAAGGCCCAAAATTCTCTCATCCACGAACATGGTTAAGTGGACACTGGACAGAGTTGATATCAGAAACAAACAGTTTAAGACTCAAAGTCAAGAGTTCACAGAAGTATTATTTTTACAAATTTTGAACTTTATATCTATTGAAAGGAAAAAGCACAGAAGGCAAAAAACGCATCAAGGAAACCCAGATCAATAAATGGAGGTAGTGTTCGATGTGCGATTAGCACCTAGCGCTAATCACACATCACTGAGAAAATTTTTCCAAAAAGGAAAGCTTCTAATTGCCCAGTCACCTGCAAACTCTGAAAATTGCAAGAAAACAAAACCACAGGCAGATTGGAAACAGAAGGCCCAAGAAAAGGCAAAAACAATTCAAGGGTTAACTAGGTTGAACTGGGATTATTACTGGGCATACTTGGTAAAGCCACATAGCCAGTGGATGACTGTTAAGTGTATCATCAATTCGGCCGAAAAAATGGCGCCAGCTCTTTTCGATTCTATTTTCACAGCTCAGCTAAAAGTGGAAGTTAGCCAGCTGACTCTTCTCAGAAAGATCATGCATGCGTGCGATTTCAAGGACCAAATACAGAAGTAGTTTAATGTTAGATTTAATTTTAGCTTTAATTTTGTTTTATTTTCCTGAAAAGAGGACGGTCATTTAAACCGCATCCTACATTTTTGTAATAATTTATTTTTACATTTAGTTAGTAGTATTTAAACCCTTCTCAAGCATTTAAAGAAGGGTTCTGAAAGTTATCAAAAACTTATCCCCAGAACATGCACTTCTGTACCCTATGAGGAGGTTTTGATGAATGAATGGAGCATGATTTATTGATGTTTGCATTTAATATCTGCTACTAATGTTGCACTTTTGTACTCTTAGTGGATATTTGATCAAGAAGAGATAAATCGTGATCACTTAAGGCTCATGAGAAGGACTAGTTATAAATGGTATTTCTATCTCTTAACTATTTCTGCCTTGTGTTAGAGTGATTTTTGGTTCAGTTATTTATATATTAATGTATGAATGCCTAAGTTATCATTTGGCACTTTTGTACGGTGATAGCTATTTATTTATGCTTAGTGTATGAATAGCTCATTATGTGATATGTTTTGCACAACTGTTTCGTCTAACTTTTTATACGAAGTGGTTCATCTGTACTGAATTCTTTTCTCATAACAGCTGAATGATCTTTATTACCAGTTGTTGTTTGAAATCATTTTAGATCACATAGAAGAAAGATTACACCCCAGGTTAGTGTAGATTTACATATTCCTGTTATTAGAATATAATTTCCTTATTATTAGATTAGAATTAGAGTAGAAGTATTCCATTTAGAAACTGTTAGAAACATAAATATCAATCTTTCTCACACACACACTGAAATTGGGAAACTGGTCCCATATCCCCAGTCGGATCCGCTATACCAAATAGAAAAGGAGCTGCCAACCAAGGTCCAGACCGGGCGGGTATCCCCCTTGTTGTAGACCCAATTTTCAGGGCTTCAACAGAACCCAAGACTTTGGTTTATGGTATCCTAAACATGCAGATCTTACCCTTGATGCATACACAAATTCAGATTGGGCTGGAAATGTTGATGACCAGAAAAGGACTAGTGGAGGTGCATTTTACATGGGGCCTATATTAGTATCTTGGTTCAACAAGAAACGAAGTTTCATTACCTTATCTACAACATAAGCAAAATATGGGGCTACTACATCTTGTTGCACATAACTTCTCTGGATGATGAAAACATTATAAGATAAACAAATCAAATGTTCTCTGCCCATCTCCATCTCCATCCTATATGATAATACAAGTGCTATTAGCATTTCGAAAAATCCTATTATGAACTCCCAGACCAAGCACATTCCTATTAAGTATCACTTACTACAAGAACAAGTTCTTGAGAAAAAGGTTAAATTGGAGCATGTTCCCTCGAAAGAACAAGTTACTGATATATTTACTAAACCTCTTCCCAAAGAACAATTTCAATATCTCAGATAGAAACTCAGTTTTGTCTCTGCCTCATTTTGATTTTAATCTAGTCTTCTCAGTCTGCAAGTGAAAATTCAGAAGGTTTCTTTCTATAAGTGGGTTTCATGAGCTATAGTCACATCTATACATGATTTTCTTTGTAGACAGTCAAGTATGTTTTTCTATGGTAGAATAATAGTAGGGCAAACTCAATATTAGCCTTGAACATGCAACTGGCAGCTATGATTTGACTTTTCTTCATCTAGTGTTGATGGGTACAGTCCGCTGGTATGGTATTGAGTTATGTTTTTCTCATTGATATTTATCTGATTGATGAAGATTCTTTGATGAACGAGTTGTTGACAATGAAGAGGCATCACCGCTTCAGGGGGAGTATTAGCCTTGTAGAACATAAAGCGTTGTTGGCATTATGGTTTCTGAATTATGCTACTATTAATATCTTTTGGTCTCAGTTATTAATGTAATATATGTCATTTAATGTGGATATCTATGACGTAATAACTGTCATATTGAGTCATGTATGGACTTTAGAGGTCATGTCAAATATGTAATCCCACTTGTTTCGATGGTAGTGTCAAAAATGTAATCCCACTTGGTTAGGTGGTTGAGTAAAATATGTATCCCCACTTGGTTGGGTGATTGATGTAAGTATGAATCCATGGTGATAGTAAGGTCATCCTCAATTGCATTATAGAGTAATTTTCTTCATTTGAAAATCTTTTTGAAGGTTCATCATGTGCTCAAGGGGGGAATGGAGAGTATAGTGCAAATCATATCCAAAGGGGGAGCTTTGGTCCACCCTTTGCCCTTGATATCAAAGGGGGAGAGTATATTCGTACTTGAATAATGGTTATTTGATGTATCTAACAGGTTTCTATAGGTTGAGGTGATAAACACCAACATGGTTTCCATCAAGTCCAAAGGGGGAGATTGTTGGCATTATGAAGTATGTGTTGCCCTTGATGGCAACTCACTTGTAACAGAATAGCTATATGGTAACTAGATGAATCCACAGGCTAGTTTAGAGGTGACAAAGTGATGGAACATAATAAAAAAATGATGGGACAAAGGTTTATAGATCATAATCAGAAGTTTGATAAAGGTGAATATTTGAATATCTATACGCAGGGTCATCAAGGCCAAGTCGGGTATACAAGTAGGTACAAAGAAAAGAAGTCACGTACATGTTGGCACACTAATTTAAGAATAACAAGGGTCCTCACCATGGTATTAGCCCACAATACTTAGTGTAGTAACAATTACCTGATCTCGTCTAAGATTACCACTGACACTAGTGTAGTTTTGACTCACAGTATTAGCTAAGGCTCTAACTATATAAGGAGGTGAATATCGAAGTGCTAAATGTACATGTGAAAGGGTTTTTGATGAATACTTCAATTTGAAGTATATTTGCATTGTAAGGGCCATAGTTGACACATAGATCTGAAATAATTATGCACCAATGAATACAATGATGGACAAGGATTATGAGACCTGAAATGACTTTCCATTGTATGATCTGCTAATGGATTGACTACATCTAAGTATTGATGCATGTTTTTATCTCTGAATTTTATGACGTTGGTCTTTCTAAAGTTCTCAAGGGTTGCACAATTTTAGGTCAACATTTGCAATTATGTACGTAGGTTGGTCTCAGTTAAGTCACATATACACGCAGGTTCGTTTCTTCAAAGTCGCATACATAAAGGAATGGTTTATGTTCATAAATGACTGACCAACCTGATCAGTGCTACTATATCTCTATTGTCTATCAATGATGTCTTCATGTTGATCTAGGTTGAGTGATAATGTGTGAAGTGGAACCCATTAAATGATGAAGTTGAATTTGGTTACATGTTGATTGGGTGAAAAGATTATTAATGTTGGTAACTATATGATGGTTCTGTAAGTTAACATAATATTTCAGAATATCTCTGATCAGATCTGTGTCTGAGTCAAAATTAAGAGTTTTTTGTATATTAAGATATGTATGCAGGTTTCTCTACAAAAATGCATCTATACATGCAGGTTTCCTTAAGTGAAGTATCGTATACATGTTGGCATATGAATTATCGAGCTTGTAGTTGATTATGTGTGATGATGCAGTATTCGAAGTTTAGTTATGTTTTTTGGTTACAATGATCTCACTGTTCTATTTAAATTAAGTTGGTGTTTACTTTAGTTGATCTACAAGTTGTGATGTATTAAAGCAGGTGGATCTAGTATGAAAATTTATGAAAAATGGTCAACGAATGTTGTTGAGGGTTGGAGCCTTTGGTGAGGAAGTCGAAGCTTCCTGCCAATAGTAGATGGTAATCATATCAGGGGGTTAAAGATCCCTTCCAGAAGGATCTCGAGAAAGAGTGAAGGTTGTAGCCTTAAGCATGTGGGTGACTACATACTGGAATAAGTCTGCACCAGTACAATAATGTAAGACTTTTTTGATATTAATAAGTTTGAAGACTGAGATGACAAAAGCGATGGTTTTCTCCCACATTGGGTTTCCCCCTTAAATCCTGGTGTTCATGTGTGTTGCTTATGTGTGATACTTTATTATGTTCTTACTACACCTGCTTATTGCTTATCAAATGCCTGATAAAACTCTTACATTTTGGTCGAAGTTTTATAGATAAATAATTAGTTGTTTTACAAGTTTACTAAGAATACGCTAGTTTCTTTTACAACTGTCGCGTACATATGTGAGTTGGGTTCAGTAAACTCGCTTACATATTTGATAAAAGAAAATTATTATTTTGATTTTTTAAAATACTGATTCACCCCCCTCTCAGTACTTTTCCCAACATATGGATCCTCCAAAATAGAGAGACTTCCTCCACTGATCTGCAATGAAGACAAAGTTCATGTTGAGTCTACTAAAATAGATAAGAATACCTCTTCTTTTAGTCTTGAAAAAGAGTTATAGAAAGTTAAGATAGTTTTCCTTTTGACTGAATTATTGAAACAACCCTAGCATAAAGCTCAGGTGTCTCAGTTTATGAGTTCATACGCCACTACCTACTTACAAGATAGTCTTAACCTTCAAGAAGAGAAGTCTATGGTTGTGTTTGGATCCACTCCTCCATTCTATGTCACGTTTCATAATTCATGACCTGCTACTACAATTTTGTATGCTTGATTTAGGAGCATCTCACAACTTAATACCATTATCTTTGATGGAACAATTAGGACTGCAAATAAAAAAACCATACAAAAATCTATACTCCTTTGATTCCAAGAGAGTAAAGTTCCTAGGCATGATCAAGCATCTAGTGGTCAATTTGGCTCAAATTCCATGAAAGAGTGTAGTGATAGACATTGTAGTTGCTGACATCCCAACAAGATTTGGTATGTTTTTTTCCCGATCATGGGGAATGAAAATTGGGGGTCCACTAAACTAGATTTAACATAGGCTACCATTCATATGTTTGGTGGAGAGGAGTGATGGTTATACATGGAATCCAGATTCATAAAGACAACTACAAAAGAGGATTGTTCAAACAATGCTCCTGTGTATGGTAAAGAGAATGATTCTTCTTTTCTGTTATTAGAAGAGGATGATCAAATCATGGGAGATACCTAGGTGGAGTGTTCCTTTCATTTTGGTAAAAAAATCCTTAGAACACGACAAGGCATGGAAGTTATATTTTGATGGTTCTTATTCTAAGGAAGGAAACAATGCAGGTCTATTATTGGTAACTCCAAAAGGCATCTTGATCCTTTCAAGCTGGAGTTTGAAGCCATACACAATGTTGTTGAATATGTATCTTTGTTGTTGGGGATACAAGATGCTAATAACCTTAAAATTTGGAGCTTGGATGTGTTTGGGGATTTAGAACTGGTGGTGGAGAAAATAAAAAATCAGTGTCAAGCCAAGCATCCAAGGTTGAAATCCTACAAGAATGAAGTATACGATTTGATTGAAAAAAATTATTAGCTTTGCATATTCTGTCTCTGCAGAAGGAGCATAATAGGTTCGCTGACTCCTTAGCCATCACCACTAGCAATTTTAAGCCTCCCCAAAATCCCTTGCTCAGGTTTGAATTCGAGGTCGAGTAGAGGTCATCTGTACCAGATAATGTGAAGTATTAGTAGGTGTTTGAGGATGAAGAATAGATCAAGTGCTTCATGGAGGTCATTGGAAAATTCTCAAATTTGGTGATTGATTAGGAGGATGAGGAGATCACATGTGAACAACAGGCTGATTGGGAGGAATCCATTTTTGGTCATAAAATCTTGCAACTAAAGGGGAATACCATCCCTAGAGGGTCAGTTCCATTAGAAAGGATTTTCAACTTGAATGATGTGGCTACTAATCCAACTGAGAAAGAGCCTGAGGAAGATTTGGAAGATTGTAATGTTGGCACAGAAGAAGACCCTAGAGTCATGAATCTAGCTAAAGGAGTTCCTAAAGAATACAAACAAAGATACTGTGGCATTTTCAAAGAGTATGTGGGTGTGTTTTCTTGGTCGTATGAGGATTTAAATACTTTTGAGACCTTTGTCATACAATGAAAAATTCCTTTAAAAATTGGAGTGAAGCCATATAAGAAGAAGCTCAGGCATATTAATCCTCTGTTGCTCCCATCAATTAAAAAGGAGGTGAAGAAATTGTTACAACCCAAGATAATGTGCCTCTGATTTACTCATACTGGATAGAAAATTTAGTCCCATATAGGAAGAAGAAAAAGAATGGGGGAATAAGGCTATGTGTATATTTTAGAAATTTTGAATAAAGCCTTTGCTAAAATATAACTATCCTTTGCCTAAAATAGATTACATTCTACAAAAAGTGGTAGGGTCCACTCGAATGTCCATAATGGATGGTTTTTGTGGATACAACCAAGTCATTGTACACCCTGAGGATCATAAAAAAAAAAAATTTACTACAACATGGGGAATGTTTATGTATGCCAGAATTCCTTTCAGCCTCATAAATGTTGGAGCTACTTTCCAGAGAGTGATGGATATAACATTTGTTGGAGATCGAAGTAGGCATGAACCTTAGGAATTTAGAATAGTAGAGGTCAGAACCTCGTAAGTCTTTATAAATTGAATTATTTATAAAGGCCAAATGTGCAGGGAGAATAGAATTACAAACGAAATGACATGAAAAACCAACATCCAAGGGAATTTTTCTCTCTCCTTTTGAAGGCCACATGACAATAGGTGATTGGCCCTTAGGAGATGACAAGACATATGACATCGGCATGACATTGAAGTATGGAGGACATGTGGTAGACAGTTTCAACATTTTTTGGTGGCCTATTAAGGTGAATTTGTGTGACATGTGTCACAACTAAGGAAACACCACATGGAGTTAATGACGCCAACATGAAATCATCTCAGAGGAAAGGGTTTCAAAGGCCTGCATTTTCATAACTCCTGTCTAATTATTTTATGGGAATTTTTTGATCTGATGAGTGGATCTCTAATGAGACTATTTTTTGGTCATGAGCATGCAAAGAATGAAGATAGCAGACTAGGGGCAAGCACCTAAATGTTATGGAGCTAATCAGGGATGGATACATCGGAACACTGTGGTAAATAATTTAGAAAAATGTTATTATGCCTATGGTGCTCCGACGTGGAGAGGAACTTGGTCATAGGGATTCAAAAGAACCAAGGGTGAGAGTGGATACCACTAAGAGATAGGCCACCAATAGGTTTCTAAATCCCTCATCACCTAAGTTCTAAGCTGCTAGTTATGACACCTAGTTATATGGTGGAAATTTGATAAGGTGGCCAACCAAAAAGGAGCTAAATACATCAAAACTACATGGCTTCCTAATGTTTCCTGTAAAGAAAGTTACGATGGATGACAACCTTGATACTGCAACACCTAAGTTCTATACTACTAGTCACAGGAAGTGGTACTATGGTGGATCAAACAAAAGGGGCTAAGCATAAGGAGAGTTAAAGGAATCAGATTTTTGTGTTTTCGTAATGTCATTGTAAATAAAGTTACGATGTGTTGGCCCCAACATTGCACAATGGTAATGATACAAGATGTATTGGTTCTCAATAGTGTAGCACAAAGGTAATAAAGGATGGATGATTTGGTAGCTAAGTTTCATAATGCCTCTAATTCCACCACGCTCGATCACGTCCACCTCAAGAAAGGGGAGATTCAAGAAGTTAAAGGGAGAAATCAAGAGGCGAATTGAAGAGTAACCATTCAGGAATAAAATGGAAGATGTGTGGCCTCCTTAGGAGAAATTTGAGGAATCAAAATTGGATATATTTTTCTGTGCCAATCATGACACCTCATGTTTTTCATTTTTTGTTAATTTTCCATTTTCAAGAAAATAATCAATTCTATTATGCAATCATTACGATAGCTAGGTTAATCACATGCCTAGACAGTTGCGTAGTTCAGTAGCATATGAAGATATTTTGTAACTAGTCCTTATTTTGGTTCTCCCTATAAAGAGGGAGGAAAACCTCATTACAAAGATTCCCAAATCCATGATCCGAGGTTACCAATTCAGTTTTCAGTAGTTCTGAATTTTGTTTTCAAAGAGAGGTTCCATGGCTTTGATTTTCCTTTTCCAAAGGCTATAATAGTTCTTCAAATTTTGCCAATTCGAGCCTGTAACATGTATTTCTTTCTTGAAGATTAATGAAGAAGTTTTCTAGTGATTCCAATCATTGTAATATGTAGTATGTGTTCTTAATGTGTATACCATTTTATGTGTGTTTTTCTTCTCCAGAAATTCTGTAATTTGTAGCTGCTAGATTTTCTCTTAAGTCATAGATTTATCTATGTTATATTGTAGCAAAAGGTACTTGTGAGATTGTATATTTATCTATGTCATATTGTAGCATGAGATATCTATGAGATTGTAGATTTAGTTATTTTATAGAGTAGCACAAGGCACCCATGAGATTACAAATTTTCCTTTGTTATGACATAGCAGAAAGTACCTGTGAGATGTTGAGTTGAAAGCCTTAAAATGTGCTCCATAATTTCTACACTTCACTTCCTTATTCTCACATGACACTACTAGGATCTACTACTTAGGATTTTGGATTTGTCCAGCCCTTTGTATTGAGTTCCTTATATTTCTCCTTCTCATCTTTGTTGCAACGAAATATTAAGCTGCATTTATTGTGTGTAGGGCGCCATACCTGAACATTTACTCTTGGGAATGATCTATATTATTTATCTATATGTTTTAATATGCCTCTGAGAAAGTTAATTGAACTACATTTAATTCATTTTACATTTATCTCTTGAGAAATATTGAATTATCTTTAAGGGACAACAAGATTTCCTAGGCACTAACTTCTCCTCAACCCAAGGGTTATCTCTAGGAGCTACAACAAGTTGTGTTGTTAGGACTAGAACAACTTACTCATTATTATTATTATTATTCTTTAAAAGGAAGGAAAATGAGGACCCTATCTAAAATAAATAAATAAAATTGTGTTTTATTAAAATAAATCCATTTTTAAATAATAGAAAACAGGAAAATAAAGAAAAATTAATTTGAAAAGACTATAAAATTTCATACGGTTATGGGTCAGATCTTTTTAGTTTTCTAAATAATAAAGGAAGTCTCACTTCCCGATCTCCTAACTATGTGTTCATCCTGACCTATTGTAGTCAGAAGTCAGAGTAATTTCATTTTTCATTTTTTTCCTGACTGTCTAACCCCTAACTACCCGACTATCTAACTTTGTGTTCATCCCAACCTTGTCTTAAGTCAAGATCAAAACAATTAATGATAATTGAGGTTACATTATAACTCTAGACTACTGAAATATCTATTGGGATGACTATGAATAATATTTTTATTATTTTTTATTCTTTCTTGATTAAAGCTCTTTTTTGCTTTTATTAATTTTTATATACTTTTACGAAATAAAACATACATTGTAGATCATTATTTTGTTGAAGTTTTTCCAATTTTGAATGAATTTCATCTTTGACTCTCACCTCCCTAATCTTGTTTTGAGTTTTGAACAACAATGATTGGTCATATCACATTTATGAGAAATTTATTCACCTATCGTATAATATAAGCCATTCATTTTGCGAGGATTTACCAAATATTTATTTTCTCCACCTTAGAATTTTTATAAGATTCATTTACCTTGTGTCTAATTCTTTTTCTGTAATTGTAATATGAGACTATAAACTTTGGTTAGAGATAGTGAAATTATGACTCACTACTTTTCATATTCTAGCAAGTCTTTATCATTTGAAAGCTTATGATGAATATATTAGTCATTTTTATGATAGAAACCTTAAATTTTTTGGTTAATTCGGTCACAAAAAGGGGAAGAAGAGAAAATATACCATTTATAGTCAAGTCTTCCATGAGATTAAGGAGAACTTGAAAGGAGTATTTATTTTAGGACCCAATGACTATAACCTAAGCCTGGCAAAGTCATTTGTGATACAGCTTTCAAACATAGGACGTAAGTAAGGCTAAATGGGAAGAAATTTCCAATTTCTTTAAAGAAGTATAATGTTCACAGTAGATAGTTCAAATGGGGAAATAAATGGTCAATTTGAAATCATTAGAAAAACAGAGTTGCATAAGGTTGCTAAGAGGGCCAAGATTTCCTCATATTATGAGATGATTTCCTCAATTCTGACACATATGCATATTCCCACTTTTTTGGTTTTAGATTACAATAAGAATGTAATAATGTCCTAGAAACCTAAGGTCCTTAATTCAACTTATAATCTAGGTCCCATAGAAATTTTCATTACTACTAAATTCCTAGATAATTTCAACAATTCAATTATTAAAGAGAGAAATAAGGATTATAGAAAAGTTATTAACCATCGGTTGAGGGAGTGAGAATGACACAAAATGAAAATGGCTAAAGATTACCCTATTTTCATCTTCAAGAAACATTTCAGTTTTATTATCAGGATGTTATCCAAGTTGTATGAACAAGGTGAAAGTTTAAATATTTTTGTTACAACTCACGAATCAACTCGTTAGGATGTTGATAAATATGACAGTGCAAAAGATAACGAGCAAGACCACTAGGAAAAATAAGATAGTTAGGAAGTTGAAAAAGGTAAAGATCAGAAACAAGACATAACATAACAAGCAAAATAGACACCAAAACAAGGCACACATACCAAATATATAATTATTCTTGAGTCTCTTGAAGAAATCAATCAATAAGATCCTTACGTTGAGAAATATCTACAATATTGTGAAAATGGATATTGATGAAGATAATGATAAACAATAATTTTTTCAGACGCCATTGCCAAACATCATTGACAAAGGAAAGGAGTCAAAAGAAAAACAAATGAAAGATGTTGATATTTCAATTCCTGAAATATATCCCAAATCTTTTGTGACTCTTATTTTTGTAAACATTCCATTAAGTTATATTATTTTAAAGTCTATTTCTGAAGTTGATCTAGTATCTAAAATTGTTCCATCTTAGATTGAATATTATTTTAAATTATAAAAAATGAAATTGGCTATAAGAAAAAAAAAAAGAGGAAGTTATATGGTTTTGAAACAATCTTTGAACGTAGTTGGCAGGCACTAGGTGATGTAAAATAGATATTAGAAGAGTCCTCGCTGGCTCTGGGAGCCTTTGTGAATTACTACCAACACTTGATTAATGACATATTGTCAACAAAATATTAGAATTAACTTTGAACGATTACATAATTAGAAGTAGAAATGGAGAAAAGTAAAGTCCTCAATGAAGTGGTTGGATAATTGTACAAGCCATGTAAGAGTTTTTTTTAATTGAAAGGACTAATTTGCAAAATGAATTTCTAAGAAAATTAAATGAGTTGGAAATTTGGCATGCCAAAAAAAGTAGAAGACATGAGGAAATATCATCAATATCATCTTTGAATCATTAAAGAATAGGTTGATTGTAATATATAGGTGATAACTATAACATTAAACAACAATTTGAAGTTCTTCAACTTCAATTAAAACATATTCATGACACAACTTAGAGCATGAATATGTTAAAAGAACAAGCTTTGTAGATTAATCAAGTATTACAAAGAAATAAAACCAAATTATATAAAAAGATGGATAAAATCTATAGATTTTATTAAGAAATTATGAATTTGAATGATTAAGTTGAATCTTGTGTTGAGGAAGACAAAAAAATTAAGGAGATGTTCACATTAATTTCATATTGGAATAAACTGCTCCATCTTGAACATATACCTAAAGTTTCCAAGAAATATAAGAGAAATATGTTCCCTTATTTAAGTCAAAGAGAGTTTGACTCAGAAGAGATTTGGGAATGGATTAAAAGAGCAATTAAAGATTAATTCTCAGTGTGGGATTTTGGATCTGATTTCATAGAGGAATTTTATTTACCTAGCTCAAAGCCTTTGAGAGAAGCTATACCAAGTATTTTGAATCAACATGAAATTGAAGACAGAAGAACTGAAGATGATAAAAAAATAAAAGGGATCACAGTCTAGAATCTACAACAATTTTAGATTTTTCATTTGAACATACTAATTTGATTTACACGTTTGCTACTAAATAAGAAAAATAAAAGATACATTCAGAATTTAGTAACCATATGTCATTTTAATGTTGATCATTTTTAGCTAGTGCATTTCTTTTCAATCACACAACTATTTACAGGTTGTGTGAACAACATTCAAAAAAATCCTCCAAATTTTCTTCCCACTGAATATAGAGGGTATGATGATGAGGAGGAGGATTAAAATGACATACCAAATTATGAGAGAAATATATTTTGGATAAATATCATATCTTATTTTATCATTATGATTTATTAGAGAAAATCTTGGAAATTTTCTAAAATAAAGCTTAAAAAACATATCTTATTTTATTTTTATTATTTATATGACCACATTATGGTTTTCTAAGGGTCGAAATGTATGTCCTCATGAAAATTCCATGTAATAAAGTAAATAAAGGAAAAACAATACCATGGGTAATGGACACATATTCGAAGTTGAATGATGGGAAAATACATACTAGTCGGCGTCACTGGATGTTTTTATGGCTAAGGAAATTGGCAAAGGAAAAGGAAATGGCATTAAAATGAAAAAATGCATTTTTGGCACATTTATTTATGAAAATAAAGGAAATTAGGAGAAACATAAGGTGAAAGGCCATAGCTTTTATGTGAGGAGGATATTGAAGGAAAATAATGGAAAATGAAGAAATTAGAGGCCTCATTAATAAAAAGTCTTCTGAGGATCAATTGGTAACCATTTGTCAGCTTAAGTTTTGAGCTCTCTCATTATTCTCTCTCTCTCTCACTCTTGGTCACTTAGAATTTTCTTGGAGCACTCTAGCTTTAGATCAAGGAAGGAAAAGGAAGGAAGAAAAGGATCAAGGAAGAAAAAGCAGGATCGAGCAACGTCAACAGGAGTACTTGTAGGTAACATTTTTCATGTGTGATTTCCTACCGGGTTTGGACATGCATGGCTTTGCATGTTGGTGTATGGTTCTCTTGTTGTCGATGGAATGGTTCTTTTGGGTTATGAGAGTGGTTTTCAACCTACCCTTTCCTTTTTCTAGATGTCATGGCATTGTGATGTTTATTTTGGATTTTGAGCTTTTTTTTGCTAGATGGATTTTAGAGTATGGGGTGGAGGTGATCTCAAGTTTTATTCCCAAAAGCCTAGGAATACCTTTACCGGTTTTGGCGGGATACACGGTAAAGACTATGGGAGGAGTCTTAGTTTAGGGCCTAGTGATCTAGGTTTAGATTGTGGTAAAGCCTGAGGTTTTAGTTTAGGGCATAGTGATCTGGGATTGGATTGCAATACCTCCTGAGAAAGAAGGAGAGAGAAAATTCCTCATGGATACTAATGGATTCCAGATGGCATTCAAGTTTTGTTTCGATGGCGATCATAGCACCGGGTTTGGTGTGATCATGGTTTAATGAGGGTGGAGGTGGTTTAACCTATGGATTCCCTTAATTATTCTTGGATTATGTTTTCTATGAGATCCCAAATTCTTGCTTGGAATATGGCATAGTGGTGACTGGCTGAAAGAAATATTTGGTTCATCCATGTCTACGATGAGGTGGTATGCGGAAGTCCAAACCCTAGTTGGATTTGCATATGATTAATAAAAGCTAAGTTCTCTTACTTTTTCACTTATTTATATGTTGATTTTATGGTTGTCATGTATCTCATATTTATCTAGTTTTATGCTGGTTGTAAGAATGGTTATATGACTAGTTCATTTCATGGTTATTTCATGTATTTAATTGTAATTAATAAAATGATGGAAGCAAGACCTAATTGAGGTTATAATAGTTCAACGGAGAAGGTGGTAATGCTCTTGGTTATGTTTCATAAATGCTTTCAGTTATTCATCCCTTGTCTTGTATCCTAGACCTGTAGGTTGCATTGATGTAAAGTGTTTGACATAATGTCAGTCTCAGTTGGGGATGCTCAGGCCTACTCTTGAGGTTTATTTTTTATTTATTAGTATTTCTATCATGTCTTTGATGGATTCTAGAGGTTGTAACAAATTCTAGGCAGAGGGCACAATTGTGGGCTTGAAACGTGGCTGAAATATTGGGGACACTAGCACACGTCTGCTGAGAGGAGTTCATGGATGATAGCACATAGGCCTATGAGAGCAACTTTGGGTTCTTGGATGCTATCATGCCTATAGCATGAGAGTCACTGGGGGTTAAAAGGCTGAAAAAGTCAGTTTGACCCAGGGGTAAGATGTATGAGTGGCTGACATGTCTCATGAGGATGTTGTTATGGATGTGGATGGGTCTGATTGATGTGTTCCGTCGATTCCATTTTATTAAGGTCACCAAGGAGGTTGAATCCCTTATAGTGGACTCTCTCATCGCATGTTTACCCTGGCAGGCCAATTGCTTGGGTAGAATTGGGAGGAGGGGGTGTTACAGATTGGTATCAGAGTGTGGTTGTCCTCTCCTTGGGTGAAGGCATTTGCCATGCATTTATGTGAGTTGTACATCTGTGAGTCATCCTTGAATGCTTGTTCCATATGTATGGTGTTGGTCATGGTCATAATGATGTCACCGTGGGAATAAGGATGTCGTTGTGTGAAGCATGTTGTCATGAGTGTACGACTTATTACATGTTGTTACTAGTCACTTACATGTATCATTTTGTAGGCTTAGATTACATCCTTGTATGTTAGGTTACATTCTTTTATGATTAGTTACATGTATCAGTATTGTAGGGTGGTTACAAGAATTGATCCCTTATGCTCCACAACATCTGTTCATGTGTATGTGCAGTTGATTAGGCATTACTTATGCATGTTGATGGTTGAATGTGGAAATGTTTATAATGGAGTAATGATTGTTTCAATGCGTGAGTTCATGGTTTGTGAAGTTGATATGGGAATGAATTGATGATTGGACTCTAGATAGAATCATGTGAATATGGTTTGGTACTCATGTGTTATATGCAATTGTCATTCATGTATCGTCTTGGTTATAGTTATGCATGAATAATAGGTCAAACATGCCTTGTGAAGTCATGTTATGCAATTTAGCTCATTAGGGTGATATTGGTATGTTATGATGCTAATGTGCTGGCTGAGATAAAAAAAAGAGATGCAAATCATCATAATGAGGCTGTGGCATTGGACTTTGGGGTAAGAGCAGATCGTCATACATGTATCGTATGTTGGGCATGCAGGTATATAAGTTAAGGAATTTTATAGGCATTAGGTTTATATATATTAGGTTTATGTACATGTATTTTGATGTTATGGTTACATTCATGATCGATGTTAGTTTATTAATGTAGCTATATTCACGTGTCGAATAGTCAAGAATGATAGTAACTTGTAGTTGTATGCATTGCTATTATTGTTTTATATTAGATAACTTGATGGTTATGTTATATGTTATTGATGAAGTCTCTTATAGGTTAACTTGTTGTTGTTAAATGATAGTTAGCTCGATGATTAGGGTTATAGCATTTATATCTTGATGTTATATGTATTGTACTAAATTGGATTGGCCTATGCAGATGATTAGGGTTACGACATTCATGAATGAGTTGACATATTTTTGATATGGTGTTGTACTAATCTAAATGTACTTTTCATGTGTGTGAATGATAATTGTGTATGAGTTATGATGCAAACATGCGAGCTAGTGACTATTTTGATATCATAGTCTTATTTATTTTTGGGTTAATATATTGTGAATATATATCATGCTAATATGGATTGATTGTGAAAACAACATTGCTTCCCCTGGGATACATTAGGGTATTAGTTTTCTTATGTCATATACTTGGTTCTTGGCCATTTTGTTATGTCATCTATTGGGTGTTTGAGTGTTTGGTGTATATTTTGTCAGCTAGTTGATTTATTTAACATGGTATGGTTGGAAGTTGGTGGAATGTTTGATGAATTGCATAATATGAGCATGTTCTCAAATTATATTGTTTTGAGATGATTGTACTAATACATATGTATTGAGATAGTTCATATGTAATTGAGTATAGTAGCTAGAAGTTGTAGCATTATGTCTAATGACAATGAGTTCACTATGGTCCTTGTAAAGGTTAATTTAAAATTGATAGATATGATTGTCTTGATATTTTGAACATGTGGTTGACATGTGTGAGCAATTGGGTGAAACATGCTTGGTATTAGCGTGACCAGGTAATATTTGATGTGTTTTTATAACTAACAATTGGTTGGTGTGATAGTACATAATAAGCCTCGATTGCAACAAGGTAAATATTTAAAGGAAAGGAATTGGGAAAGAATTCCTTTGGAAATGTTTCGAAACCCTAATTCCAAACAAATGATTACCTTGCACACAAGAAGTATTCATAACATTGATATTGTCTAACATTATGTGGATAGGTTCTATAGTAATGGACATGTATTGGAAAGGTATATAATCTAGTTTCAAGTTAAGGGTGGAGTCGTCAAGGAATTGGAGCCCCTTCAGAGATGGCATGGATTTGTTCGGTTACAAAGAAATGTTCTTGGCACAACAAGGTAAGGTAATGAGTATGTTGTTACCTTTATTTATGCACTGATAGTTATGCATTCATGGCAATATCATGCAGGGAATTACATGGAAAAGAGACTTCCATGAGATATTGAAGAAGGATCAGGATGATATTTCCTTTGGAAGCACTAGGAGCCATGGGCATTGAGTCATGGTGTGTGTTGACAGTCTTGTGATTTTGGTGTTTTTTGATTTCCTTGCATTTGATTTGTAGTTTTGTTATGTCTAGTGCATGATCATGCACAATTTGTTTGTGGTTTCGTATTTCTACTAGTTTTCATGGTTTTCTTCTTGTTTGTTTCTTATCTTTCCTTTTATGTTTTGAGCCTTCAGAATTGGTTGGGAAAGAGGACATTTAATGGAGCTTAGGTAGAGCTCTGTGGTACCCAAAAGATAATATAAGACTCAAATGAAGCTTGGTGTATGAGTAAGTGCAACGGAAGGTAAGACTATGACCGTCAGTTGGACTGGCTTGTCCATAGTGGTAAACGGAGAGTGGCACCACAAACATGGGAGAGGTAACTAGAAAAGGTAAAATAAATGGATTTTAGGTGTCATATGCCTTGGATATGTTAGGAAAGATTGTTCGCAATGTTATGCATGTTGTGCATAAATAAAGGAAGTTCTCTTAACCAAGACCTTATGTTATCTGGTAATTATGTTATGATCATGATTATGTTAATGTTCATATATATATCTATCTATATATATATATATATATATATATATATATATATATATAGATATATATATATATATATATATATATATATATATATATATACATGTATGTATGTATGTCGTTGTTTGACATAATGATGATTGTTTTATGATAAAAACTATATATGTATGTATCTATGTATTTATGTCACTGTCTGACAGGGTCATCAGGAAGTGTCCTTGTGGAGGAATGATTTCTTATGCAGGTGAATGGCATGAAGAGGTTCCTATTCTTATGAGGAATCAATTGAGAAGAGTAGTCATGAAAAATATAGAAGGTCAATATCATATGGTTATGAGTTGATATTATGTGATTATATTATGCTATCGACACATTATACCAAGGGATACAACAACAAAGTGAAAGCAGTGTGGTATGCGACATGCTGGGAGAAGCATCGATAAGACACTACAAGAAAGGTTTCTTGGTAAAGGCAGTGTTGTTTTGGATGTGTGGTACTATTGTTGTGCACATGTTTCATAGGTGATGTTATGTGGATTTAGTGTTATGCAGATATTGCATATGCAGTGCTAGTTATAGATGGTGCCACGTAGATGTTCGATATGCGGTGTTGTGTATAGATGATGATATGTACATGTTGGATATGCACTGCTATGTACATATGGATTTTCATGCATATTATACATGTGGCACTATGTACATATGGGATTGTGTTAATTATTGTACAAGTGGTGCTATGTGCATCTGGTTTTGTGTACATGTTGTACACGTGGCGTTATGTGTAGGCGATGGTGTGTACATGTCGTGCATGTGGCATTGTGTACATATGGTGTCGCGTACATATCATGTGTGTGGTATTGTGTGCATGTGGTATTATGTACATGTGGCATTCTGTACACGTTGTGCAGGTGGCATCATCTACATGTGATGCTGTGAACATATTGTGCAAGTGGTTGTAGTATACGGGTGGTACTATTTACATGTGGTACATACGGTATTGGTGTAGATGCATGTATTGCATGGTGTTGCATGATGTGTGTAGATGTATGTGTGTGATACACATCATGTGTATGTCCACATGTTGAGGAGAAGACAATGGGTGTTTGTCTAGTGTGGCAACTGATCACAAGTGTGTACGGAATAAAGAAAAAGGTAGAAGCTAAGGATTGATTAAAGGATAAGTATCATTATTTTATTCCAGTTTTATTATGCATGTGATTTATGATTTTGTTCTATGATGATTACGTGTGATCTATGATTCTAGTTTATGATGGTTACATTTAATATATGATGGTTTTGTTTTGAGTTAACCTAATAGGATATGTTTATATATGATGATTTGGTCAAAGATTCTTGCTTGACTTATTGTGATAGGAAGTAAACAAGATTGCAAGTGTACCTTATTGATGACCTACTAATGTGGTATGATTTGAAGTTATTTCAATTTATTTTGAATCTAATGGAAGTTATGTGTTTGGAAAAGGAATGCATGAACATTCTTAATTGAGTGGTTGGAATCGATTGCAAGAATTAGTAGTAGCAGCAAAAGGAATTGGAAAATGTAGTAGTATGTTGGTAGAGCACTTCGGGAGTAAGGCAATTATCGGGCAGTGGTATCCAATATTATTTATTGATTTCCATGAGCATGTTATAACTGTTATAATGGTTGAGGAAGGTATATGCCTTGGTTGTTTTATATTCCGATGTGAGGAAGCCTTGCGGAGGGATGGATCACCCAGGATAGGGGATGTCAGGGAACTTGGAAGGTGAGTGACTTCATGGAAGGGGGTGACCATATTTCTTGAAGCACTGTGTAGCAGAGAAGGGAAGGTCATGGATATACTTGTTTTTGTCATGAGCATTGCTAGACAGAATCAGATGCAAATTGGGAGTGTGTCCAAGAATAATGAGATGGTAACTATTCACTAAGAGAAACATTGGTGCAGGATTATAGCACTAGACATTGGAAGTAGGTTTCACTATGGCAGTGGATTCTAGACTTCCTGGGAAGGAGGTGAATCACGGTACTACTTTGAGCGTGGAGGTGTGACCCTATGGATTCCCTTATTGATTGACACAAGCATCATGCTCTTTTATTTGTTGCTTTAGAGAATGTGCATATGTCTATATGTGGTTATTGTAAATACCGTAATGAGTTGTGCTATAAATGTCTAGTATGCGGTATGCTTATTATATTGTCATGTTGTCATGATGTTTTTCTTTTCAGTAGGTCTTTCATTATAAATAATAAAATGAGATATGTTATAAAGCTCCATGGAAGTATGTTTTTTTCAGCAGTTTTGCTAAGCTCTTGGTGTGGTTTAACACTAAGGATAGTGTTCCCCAAAGGGGAGGGTTATGTAACATCCCTGATGAAAGTTTCATGTAATAAAGTAAATAAAGGAAAAATAAGACCATAGGTAAGGGACATGTATTCCAAGACGAATTTTGGGCAAATATATCCTAGTGGGCATCACTCGATGTGTTTATCGCTAGGGAAATTTGCAAAGGAAAAGGCATGTAAAGGAAAAAAGGAATTTTTGGCACATTTATTTATGAAAATAATGGAAATTTGGAGGAAAGTAAGGTGAAAGTTCATAGGTTGCATCTAAGGAGGAAAAGGAAGGAAAATAATGGAAAATGAAGAAATTAGAGGCCTCATTAATAAAAAGGATTATGAGGATGAGTTGGTAACCTTTTTTCAGTTCAAATTTGGAGCTCTCTCATTAATCTCTCTCTCTCTCTCTCTCTCTCTCTCTCTCTCACACACACACACACACACACACACATTCTTGGTCACTTAGAGTTTTCTTGGATCACTCTAGCTTTGGAGCAAGGAAGGAAAAGAAAGAAAATGGAAAGGAAGGAAGGAAAGCATCAAGGAAGGAAAAGTAGGGTCAAGAAGCTTTAGCATGGAATACTTGCAGGTAACCTTTTCCATGTGTGATTTCCTAGCTAGTTTGGACATGCATGGATTTTCATGTTGGTATATGGTTTTCTTGTTTTCGGTGGCATGACTTTACCGAGTTATGATAGTGGTTTTCAACCTAGCCCTGCATTTTTCCAGATGCCATGGTATTGGTATGTTTATTTCATTTTTTGAGCTTTGGTTTTTGAGACAGATTTCAAAATCTAGGGCGACAGTGGTCTCATGTTTCATTCCAAAATTCCTAGGAATCCCTAGACTGGTTTTGTTGGGATACACGGTAAAGGCTGAGGGAGGAATCTTGGTTTAGGGACTAGTGAGCTAGGTTTGAATTTTATTAAAGCTTGAGAGACTGGTCTCAATTTAGGGCCTAGTGATATGTGATTAGATTGCGGTAAAGCCTGAGAGACAAGGAGATAGAAAATTCCTCAAGGATAGTGATGGATTCAAGATGGAATTCCAAGTACAGTTTCGTTTTGATGAGAGCACCAAGTTTGGTTTGATCAAAGTTTAATGAGGGTGGAGGTGGTTTAACCTCCAGATTCCCTTGATTGTTCTTGGATTTGTTGTTTTATGAGATCCCATATTCATGCTTGGAATATGGCACGGGGGTGGCTGGCTAAAAGAAAGATTTGGTTCAACCATGTCTAAAGTCGAGTGGTATGTGGAAGTCCTGAACTTGGTCATATTTTCCTATGATTGATAAAAGTTAGTTCTACTACTTTTTCACTTGTTTATATGTCAATTTAATGGTTGTCCTATCTATGATATTTATATGGTTTTATGCTGGTTATAAGCATGATTTTATGATTGGTTCATGTCATGGTTATTTCATGTATTTAATTCAATTGATAAAATGATGGTTGCAACACCTAATTGAGGTTATAACAGTTCAATGGAGAAGGTGGTGATCCTTCTAGTTATGTATCATAAGTGATTTCAGTCATTCATGCTCTGTCTTGTATCTTAGACCTGTAGGTTACATTGATGCCAAGTGTTTGACAGAATGTTAGTCCTAATTGGGGATGGTGAAGCCTAGTCTTGACGTTAATTGTTGATTTGTTAGTATTTTCATCATGTCTTTGATGGATTCTGGACATTGTAACATGTTCTGGGTAGAGGCAGGGATTCAGGGCTAGAAAAGTGGCTCAAATCCCAGGGACATTCGCACATGTATGTTGAGAAGAATCATGAACTCTGTCACATAGGCCTGTGAGAGTGAATATGGGCTTCTTGACATCATCATGCCTATAGCATGAGTGTGAACATGGGTTAAAAGGATTAAACATTAGTGTGACCCAAGGGCAGGATGTTCAACGGGTTGACATGTCTCTTGAGGGTGTTACTGCTGATGTGGATAGGTTTAATTGATGTGTTTCATCGATTCAATTTCCTTAACATCACCAAGGAGGTTGAATCCCTTATAGTGTCCTCTCTAATCACATTTTTACCCTGTCTAGCTGGTTTCTTGGTTAGACCATAGAGGAGGAGGTGTTACACAAAAATTATAGAAACTCGAGACTTTGATTTTATAATCATATTTTGACTTCAAGATTTTTGAAGACCAAATTTCATAGCTAAACGTGTTCCTAAGTTATGTGTTTGATATCATGCCATGATTTTAATTATTTAATTTATGTATCTAATACTCATCCTCTAACATATTTAAATATATATTTTTTTGGTTGAATGTTAGGATATTCTAACTGACATTTCTTATGATATGTTAAAATTTATTTTTGCTATCAAAGGGAAATTATGATCTGTTATTTGTTCATATCTTTTGTTTCATGGTAAAGTCAAATATTCGATCAATAAATTTTTTGTCTACTCTAATTTTCGAGATAGATTTATATTAAGTTTATTTATTTAATTATTGCATGAAAATTAAAAACAAAAAATCTTAAAAATATTTATTCGAATTTTGAAAATGTGTCTTCCTAAAATTATACTGTGTGGCTAGGTAGACCCAAATTCTAGCTAGATTTAAACTCACATAACAATTTCTTTTAAATATAATTGTTAATACTGAAAATCGTACACACATTTGTACAATCGAAAGGATGCCCAAAGTCATCCAGCAGAATGCACAAGTGAATATTTTCCAGCTAAATACATTATTAAATTCAAAGAATTTAATCTCTCCTAAGGTCCAATATATATTCAATTCAATATTGATGAACGTGCAACTTTCCCTTCGATGGGCACATGACATGCGATATTTCCCTCAAAAGTCGCGCGGTCATAGAAATGGACAACTCAGCAATTCGGGACCACTTCCCACACTTGGAATATGATTCCTTGACATAATATCAGTTAAGGACAACTGAATCTGAGTTTCCCTAAAGATATGCAGCCCTCAAAGAAATCCCCTTGTCCTACTCATAAGTCATTTTCATTCATGAACCAAGAGAGGGAAGAGGGATTTAAAAATTTCTATATAAATAGGCCATGGGAGAGCCAAAAGGAAGACAATGTTATGTTGGCCAAATTTCTACCAAAGAAACCCTTCATTTCATTATTGATGTAGAATAAGTAGAGCACTATTGTGTTGGAAAATTTTCTTCTTAGCAATCCATGACTCTAGTGCGGACATGATTTCACCATTGAGAGAGACATGATACTTCTTGGATAGAGAGAAGAATCTTACAAAGAGAGTGAAGAAAGGAACCTCCTTGCTATGGGTTTTTGAGCACCATAGCTCAAACAATTCTCTTCAAGTGTTTAGTATTCTACTATTTTTATTCAACTTCTACCACCAGTACTCAATAAAGGAAGCCATTTTCCATAATTATGTTCACTTGTTTGCTTCATTAAGCATTATTTGTGCATTTATCTCTTTGTTTTAGTTTCATTTTTTATATGTATTGTTTTCACCATTTGAAATAATTTGTTTCCTCATGCTTTTCCACTAACAACAACCAAAGTGCTTGTTTTTACTTGCAGGGAACAACTGACTCCTAAGAAGGTGCCTTTTGGTGCACCATTGCTACAAAAACACTTCAACGAGATTGGCGACTCCACTATTCTCATTTACGTACTCTAAATTTATGTGTTTGTAGGACCTTCTCTCTACATTATCACCTCACAGGGGATGCATTACCTCCATGGAATTTTTGCAGGAGCTTTTGAACCTGTTGGTGGCTAAGAAACTTACATGTTTAAAAAAAATTTGTTGACCGCATGAATTTCTGATAGAAAGAAGTGTGGGACACAAATGTTTCTCAAACAGATGTGTAGCCATGTTTGTGCAGGAAAAACCCATGCAATTGATAGAAAGAAAAACATTCCTCATAATTTCACTTTTTTCAAGTGATTGGCAACCTTTAGTGGATTCCCTTCACCTCTGCAATTTTTTTCGAGTCAGTTTAGATTTCTTAATTTCTCTACTAATCACAATCAGTAACGTAATTATATTATCTTTATTTTTATTTGTAAGTATCACGTAGCTTAATTAGGGGGAAAAGTAAGTGGCTAAATTCCACACTTATTTTTCAATCTATTTTGGTAGTTTTTGAGAATCGCGTAGCTTAATTAGTAAAGTAGTAAGTGGCATATCATCCACAGATCTTGTTACTAAAAGAAAGATTTTTTCATTTCATTAGTTTTGGGACTAGGGCCAAGTGTCATTATAGAAAGAAAGTAAACTTTTATTCCCTTGCGTATTTTAGGTGAACCTTGGCTAGCTTATGAAAGCCTTCTTAAAGCACTTATTTTTTCCATCTCCCTTTAGCCACACATAATGTAATAGGAGAAAGAGGAAGCAACCCATTCTCTACACATTATTTCTTTTTCATGCATGTAATAATTGAAATTGTGTGTAATTATGAGGATATTGTAACAGACCACTGAATATCTACAAATTATCACACTTGTCATGCTCACTTGCACACAATTACACATCACAAAAAAAGCTTCCATAAGCTCTGTATAACAAAGCATCTAGTTTGCGTAGTATTTTGTACTTAACTTATTCTGGCTTACATCTCACATAATAAGGAAAGGTAAGACCCTCAAAAACAACCATAACTTCAGCCAACTAAATTTCCCACAAGGACCACCAAAGAATTTATAGTTGAAGTTAGAACCATTGGGGGTAGGCATCCCATTAGATGCTATGGTCATGTTACATCTTTGAGACATAACAGCTGAATGTTTAGGGATCTTAACATCCTTTAATCATCCCATGGAAAATAATACCCTAGCATGGCAAACACTTGATTCAGAGGGGGTTTGGCTTAGGTCTAGTGTGTGTAGTACTATTTAGGGCTACCTGACCTATCTAGTGCTCGGTGCTAGTAATTGAATACCAAGAAGCTAAATAATCAAATTCTCACATTGGAAGAAGGTACTTTGGTATCCAATATCTAGGGAATCTATCCCTATTAGGGGAGGTGTAGGAAACTGTTATGAAACCAGCTCAAGAAAAGATAGAAAAGATAGATCAACGCCTTAGAATTCAACCTCTTCGAGGGGGCAACCTCCTTTACATTACATAAATGAACAATTCTTGGATGATTCAAATGACAAAACCTCCTTTCTATATATAGGAGTCTAAGGAGTCACAATATAATCCAGCCGACCTAACAATAATAATATAAAGCCACAAAAATAACAATAGAGGGATTCTATGGGGCACAGAAATAACAATATGGGGGTAATAGAGGCACAACAATATAAATAAGGGGTATAAATATAATAGTAATGGGGTAATCACTAGTATTATAAGGACCCAACATGCCCCTCTCCTTCAAAAAAGTGTTGTCCTCAACGCTTGAGTAATTCTGGATACTTCTGCATAAAATTCTCATCCTCCCATGTGGAATCTTCAGTGGATAAGTTCTTTCACTTGATAAGATACTCTGAAATTGATCGATTTTGTAGCTGCCGAGTTCTTGTTTCTGTGACTGCTTCCAGTTCCAATATAATTTTTCCTTCCTCATCAAGTTCTGGCAATATTGTTTGAATTGGGAGCTTGTCGCCGATAACCTTCTTTGAACATGAAACATGGAAAACTGGGTGCAGTCGAGAAGCTGCAGGAAGCTCCAATTTGTATGCCATAGTACCAATCTTTTGCAACACCTTGTACGGAACATAATACTTTGGTGATAGTTTATTATCCTTCTTAGCTTGCTTTAGGGACATTTTCTTATATGGTTGTAGCCGTAGGAATACCCAATCACCTACATCAAAACTTCTTTCACTGCGATGTTGATCTGCCTGTTGTTTCATTCTATTTTGTGCCAACACGAGGTTATCCTTTAAGAGTTGGAGGACTTGTTGTTGATGTTCGATGTGATGTTCCACTGCCTGAACCTTAGAATTTTCTCTTAAATATGATGTGATGGATGGTGGTTGATACCCATAAAGTGCCATAAATGGGGTCATTTTTGTTGCTGTATGGAAGGAAGTGTTATACCACCATTCAGCCAGAGGTAACCATTTGACCCATTGTGTCTGTTTATCAGATACAAAGTAACGAAGATATCCTTCCAAACATTTGTTTACTATCTCAGTTTGCCCATCAGATTGAGGATGATAAGATGAGCTATGAGCTAAATGAGTACCAAGACAAGAAAATAATTCTGTCCAAAAATTTCCAGTGAAAATGGGATCTCTGTCACTTACAATAATCTTTGGGTTTCCATGTAGCTTTTGAACTGTTTCCATAAATGCAGTAGAAACTGTACTGGCTTTAAATGGGTGTGATAATGCACAAAAGTGTGCATACTTGGTAAGTCTGTCAACTACCACCATGATGACACTCTTTCCCTCAGACTTGGGTAAACCTGTGATAAAATCCATTGAAACCTCCTCCCAACGTTGGCTTGGAATGGATAAAGGTTGTAATAGACCCGGTGTCTTAATTGTTTCAACTTTATTTTGTTGGCAAACCAAACATTCCGCCACAAACTTTTGAATATCTGATTTAAGGCCATCCCAAAAAAATTCCTTCTTAACCCTGTGGTAAGTTTTTAAAAATCTTGAGTGCCCTCCTAAGGGAGAAGTGTGCAATTCCATAAGAATCTTTTGTTTTAGCTGGGAATTATTACAGAGGTATAAGCGATCTTTGTACCATAACGAATCATTTTGCCAGCTAAATGTATCAGAAGTTCTGGAATCTTGTTGTAGCTTTCGAATAAGTGCCCACACTTCTTCGTCATTCTTCCATTCCTCCCTTGCTTCGTTTATCCAATCTGGTTCGATAATAGAAACGGCACACTACAATGCTTCCACATCCTCATCCTTTCTTGAGAGTGCATCTGCCACCACATTTTGCTTCCCTTTTTTGTAGATGATTTCAAAGTCATAACCCAACATCTTTGTGACCCACTTTTGTTGCTCTTCAGAGGATAATCTTTGTTCTAAAAAGTATTTAAGGCTATCATGATCTGTTTTTACCTTGAAGTGTCTTCCCATTAGGTAGGGTCGCCATTTCTTAAGTGCATGGAGTATTGCCAACATTTCCTTCTCATAAATAGCTTTGCTTAAAAAATTTCCCTTGATTGGACGACTTTCAAATGCAATGGGTCTTTCATCTTGCATTAGAACAGCACCAATTCCATTTCCTGAAGCATCACATTCCACAATAAAGGTTTTTGTGAAGTCTGGTGTAGCTAAGACCGGTGCTTGGCACATTGCCTCTTTAAGATGTTCAAAGGCCTTTGTTGCTTCCGGAGTCCATGAAAATGAATCTTTCTTCAATAATGTTGTTAGAGGTGCTGCTATTCTCCCATAATTCTTAACAAACTTGCGATAATACCCTGTGAACCCAAGAAATCCTCGCAGATGCTTTATGGATGTGGGGATTTTCCATTCCTTAATGGCTTTAATTTTGCTAGGGTCTACCTTAACTCCTTCATGAGATACAATATGACCCAAATATTCCACCTCCTAGACTCCAAAGAAACATTTGGATCTTTTTGCATATAATTGTTTCTCCTCCAATAGTTGTAGCACCCTATCAACATGTTCAACATGATCCTTCCAAGACTTGCTGTAGATTAGTATATCATCAAAAAATACTAACACAAATTTTCTAAGGAATGGTTTGAAAATTGAATTCATCAAACCTTGAAATGTTGAAGGTGCATTGGTAAGGCCAAAAGGCATGACCAAAAATTCATAATGACCCTCATGAGTTCTAAATTCCGTTTTCGGAATGTCTTCAATCTTCATTCTGATTTGATGATATCCCGAATGAAGATCCAACTTGGTGAAGTAAATTGATCCATGCAATTCATCCAGTAATTCATCAATGACAGGAATGGGGAACTTATCTTTAATAGTGAGCTTGTTGAGCTCCCTATAATCTGGACACATGTGCCATGATCCATCCTTCTTGTGCACCAATACTACTGGAGCTGAGAAAGAACTTTGACTCGGTTGAATTATACCAGCCTCTAGCATTTCTACAACCATACGTTCAATTTCACTTTTTTGGACATAGGGATATATGTACGGCCTGATGTTTGGAGGAACACTTCCTGGAATCAGATGAATAGCATGATCATGATCACGCATAGGTGGGAGACCTTTGGGAGTCTCAAATACCTTGGAATGATTGTCCAGGACTTTTTGGAGATCTGGAGAAATAGATGATTCCAATGTGGAAACATCTAGCGAACATAATTGTGCAATTACACCTCTTTGCTCCTTTTTTAGAAGCTTAGTCATGCCATTAGAGCTGATTATCTTTCCTGGTTTCCCTGCAATACCCCTTAATTCAACTTCCTTTCCTTCCATAGAAAATTTGATGAAAAGTTCTTGAAAATTAAAAGCTATTGTACCCAAGGATTGTAGCCATTGGACTCCTAGTACAACATCGGCACCTCCCATTGGAATGGAAAGCATTGGGCTAGTCAAACATATTCTCCCATGGATAGCTTGATATTATGGCACTTTCTAGAGCAATTTATTGTTCCTCCATTTGCAATCATCACTTGACACTCTGGTGCTAGATATAGGAAGCAATTCAATTCTTTTGCTACCCTACAATGAATAAAATTGTGGGTGCTTCCTGAATCAATCAACACTATTACCTTTTTCTTCTTGATTTGTCCTTCTATCTTGATGGTTTGAGGAGTGGTAATTCCCGCCAATGCATTACAAGATATGGTCGGATTTATTTGTTCTTCATCTAGGCTTTGTTCCGGGAATATATCCTCTTCTTTTGACCTTTCTTGCTCCTTTTCTTCTTCCTCTTCACAATCTATGTAGAATAATTTATTCTCAGCACACTTATGACCTTTTGTGTATTTGCTATCACAATTGTAACAAAGCCCTTTTGCTCTTTTTTCTTCCAATTGTTGTGGTGTCAACCTTGTAGGTTGTGGAAGACTATGGGCAATAACACTTCCGTCTTTATAGTTGTGAGTGGTATGCTTCCTAGTTGCCATAATTTTGCTTTCCATTTTTCTTGCTAACCTGAATGCCTTCTCTAATGAATCAGGTTCCCAAAGGCAAACATCATGTTGGATATTATCCTTTAAAGACCCTATGAACACATCAACCCTATGCTCCTCTGGAATATCTTTTACCCTTACGTTCAATTTTTGGAACTCCTCCATGTGCTCCATTATTGAACCCTTTTGTTTGAGACTTATCAATTGGCTAAAAAAAGTGTTGCTTTTTGTATCCTCATAATGTGCTATCAATTCTTCCGTAAAAATTGCCCAAGTGATAAATTGTTTACGACAACAAAGCCATTGATACCATACAAACTGATTTGGTTCCAAATATGCAGTTGCCATACGTACCTTTTGTGCGTTTTGCACATTATTGAGATCAAAGAATTGCTCCATCTGTAATATCCATGTGGCGGGATCCTTGCCATCAAACTTCCTCATATCGATTTTTGGAATATGGTGATTCTTCGATCCAACATTAGCGTCTATGGAATCATGATTAACATTTCTTTTGTTCTCATCATGAGTTTCCTTTACTACCTTTTCACCATTAGTAAGTATTTCTTGTAGAAAATTTGTCAAATATGTCTTCAAATCTGCCATGCCTGTCTTCAAATTTGTGTTCAAATCTATCTTCAAATTGTCCATCTTAGCTTCCATGCCATTTATCTTAGCTTCCACACCATTTATCTTAGCATCTGTTAACTTTTGTGAGCGTGACATTTGTTGCACTTGTTCTTGTAATTTTGATATATCATGTAGCATTTCTTCCTCTTCTTCATGAGTCATGCTAGAGCTTTCAGGTTCCTTACTAGCTGTTTGCATTTTCTTTCCTCGGGGCATCAGTTACTGATAATAAAGCTCTACTATGCCCTTTGAATTCCTTCAAAATAAATTTTCAAACCAAGCTTAAGCAAAAAAATAAAAAAAATCTACACACCTTTTTTCACTTTGTAGGAGCTTGATATTGCCTCTGATGTATCTCTGTACTTTCCAATCATCTAGTTCTGAATTTGTGACCCGTAGTAGCTCTCTGTGTCCTCTTTCCAATGCCACCATTCTGATCCAAATTGGATTCTCCAAGAAAGCGTTATGCACAATCTCCCAAGATGACCTGATTATAGACCTTTCCAGAAGAGCAAAGTTGTATGAAGTGCCACGTGTACAATTTTTGATATTTGGTTCTGAAAAATATATAAAAGAAACTACAGTCCGTCCTCTTTTTGTACCTTCTTACGAAATTTCAATCTAATTCCCAGAGAGAAAGTTATGACAATTTTCCCCAGGTCACCTGTTTTGAATGTAATTCAGGAGTCTGCAAAAAGACCAACTTCCTCAGATCATATCTCCGAAAATATCCCGCGAAAAGCTCTGAAATTCGGACCCAAGGTTCAGCGCGATTTCTTCTCAAATGGGTTTTTTTTGCAACTTCTGAAACGTCACAGAAAAAAATTTATAGCGAAAATTCCATGGTGACCTGTTTGGAGCAGCGAAACCCTAGAATCCAAAGCTCTGATACCAAATGTTATGAAACCAGCTCAAGAAAAGATAGAAAAGATAGATCAATGCCTTAGAATTCAGCCTCTTTGAGGGGGAAACCTCCTTTACATTACATAAATGAACATTTCTTAGATGATTCAAATGATAAAACCTCCTTTCTATATATAGGAGTCTAAGGAGTCACAATATAATCCAGCCGACCTAACAATAATAATATAAAGCCACAAAAATAACAATAGAGGGATTCTATGGGGCACAGAAATAACAATATGGGGGTAATAAAGGCACAACAATATAAATAAGGGGTACAACTATAATAGTAATGGGGTAATCACTAGTATTATAGGGACCCAACAGAAACACCAAAGACTCATCCGTTACCTTGGCTAATTCTTTGACTACTCGAAGGTGTCGCCAATTATTTCAGGATGTTGCCCCAGTACCCATTAGAAGATATCATCGCAAGGCTAAGTTACTTTGAGAGTGGAAACGATGAAAAGGTCTTCATAAGATATTTTATAATAAGCAAAAACAAACAAAAACCATTTTTTTTTGCTTTTGATTGGCCACATAGTTTAATGTTTAAGGGAAAGTAATCATTTTATTTTCGCTTCATTTTGTGTATGTGATATATTTTATTTCATAATCATTTCCTTCCATTAATCACACAAAGTAGCATGCACTCCACTCGAAACCATAAGGGACCAAATTATCCCCATCGATCTAAGCGTTTTTAAAATCTCCCTCCATTACCAAGAGCAGTGTCAAGTCTCTTGCCATTTAGGCACATAAGACACCAATCAACTACCACTATAGGATCTTTGTTTATCGGTGAAACTTTTCTTGGAACTATTCCTTTTCAAAGTACCCCATTCACTACCCCTCAAGGGAGCCCCCACAACTCCCCTCCTGAGAGTCCACGCGGTGCTCATGATGGTAACCATCCTCATGAGGGAACCCCCCTACATATACCGCTCCAAAATTGTTTCACGATGGAGGACAACTTGCAAGTATCATTTCTACCTTCTCTAAACCTTCCCAATTTAAGCAAGCTAACCAATGAAGTGATTTATCATGAAAAGAATTGGCCAGCCATGTCCACCAATCTCGTTTCGGACATCCCAAAATTTTAAGTGAAGCAGGGAGAATTCCAAGGAAATGATGTCACGACCTTTCACCTTTGGTGTTCATCCAATACTATCACAGACAATATTATTCGATTACAACTACTTCAACGCACCCTTATTAGGACCATAGTGAAATGGTATATTGACCAACCTTCTGTGTCACATGGGAGCTTTAGTTCTCTAGCTACAACATTACTAACATTCTTCCAGCACCTGGTGCATCATGAATCAGGCCTGGAACTCTTCAACCACTTCAAACAAACACCTGTCACACACATATCGGATCACATCCATGAGTGGTGGAAATGTCGTAGCTTGTGTAAAGCACATTTTTTAGATAAAGTCATGCTTGACCTACTTTTGAGATCTCTCATGTCATAAATCTCAAAATATATGGCGAATTCATCTCTGCAAAAAGAGGAAGAGGCCATTAGAAAATGCCAAAAATTAGAGCTTATACAAACATAATATAGATACCTTTACCATGTTCTTCGAGGTGCCCCATGCCTAAAGAATTTTAAATAGACACAAGGTGCATTCAATTTTGTCGATGGATTGATTGGAACCATACCACAAAATCACTAATACAACACTTTCCAGTACCCTGGATACAATTACAGTTGCCAACCATTTGGTGCCGTAGAACCACCACACCACACAATATATTACCTTGCACAACCTATGCCTATGTAGAATTATGCTTTGTAGGTTAACCAATATCTACCCATGCAGGGTGGCCAATACCCTCCCATGTAATGTGGATCATACCCCACTAGGAATGTGGAACGAATTCCTCCTTCCTAGAACTCATGTGCCAGTTAGGGATAAGGGAACCAATATTTCTCTTTCCTTGCACGTCAATAGAATAACCCACTAGCAGCAGCTAATACAAGGGTTAATCTAGTGCAACCTTCTCTCACTCAACAATAGAAATCAAATGAACAACTGAATAGAGCTAACCCACCCAACTTTGTTAAGAAAAAACCAAAGTTAAATCTAGAGGGAGAGTTTGGACAAGGGATAACAATAAGCAAAATCCTCTATGGGCACTGGCTAGGGGAAAACCCAATCGGAACCAAAACTAGGTACCGACCAATAACAACCCAAAATGAAAAAACAAAAATTCAGGTTTATAGACAAATAATTCATGTTCTAGTTGTGTTGAGTATGGTCATTACACCCATAAGTGTCCTCAACCCACTGAGTTGGAAAGGACGGAAGACAGTGGGGGGGAAAATGGGACAAAACCAACAACATACAATGATGGAACATCCCTTACCCCATCAAGGAGTGGTAAATACCCAACAAGAACACTCCCAGAAAGACTAGAATCCCCCTAGACGAAGTTCCCAATGTACCTAAAATCATGACATTCATGTGCCAGGGGAGGACATTCTCCTGCAGACACACAACCAAGAGTACGAAACTCCACCAAAAACCAAACCTTCCACCTCGACTATTGTAGATCCTACAACACCTTTAACAATCCCTCAATAACCCATTGATCCCATCAAGAATATGGTTAAAGGTCCTTTATGGCAAGTGGGATATAACGTGAAAGCTACTCAAAACTATAGCATAGTTGATGACTTAGCCAAAACTCCTTCAACTATGTAATAATTGGATGGTTTGCAATCATGCCCAACCCAACAGAAATCCTTAATTTCCACCTTAGGAGCAATTGATCTCGTTGATTCTCATTTAGTGGTCTTTGAATTTGATAAATCCAACCCACGTCTACCATCAGTCATCATTTTCCAAATCCCAGTCTCATTCCATAATATCACCATCCATCATTGCATAGTCGACGAAGGGGAATTCACATGTATTATGTTCAAATCAAGTTGGAAAAAACTTGGATCCCCTTAATTCAAACCATTTGACATCATTCTTAGAATATATGATGGGTGACCTTATGTTCCCATAGGCCTATACCAAGGCATTCTAGTACAATTGGTTATTAAAATTGTGCTCATCGACGTCAAAGAATTGAACACACAGTTCAATTATAATATCCTTCTAGGCCAAATTTTTATGTACAAAATGTTAACAGTAGCATGTTATGTATTTAGGGTAATGATGTTCCCCCATGACAGGAAAGTTATTCCAATTTACCAAGTCACATATTACGAGAAGAAGACATTAGCTTCACTTGACGGTGTGATACCTTTGGTCACATCTTATCCTGAATTGTTCACCACTTACACTAAATTCGTCCTTGGTCAACCTAAGACATCGACACTCTTTGGTAAATTCCTAGGAGACCCACTTGTGATAAAGGATATCCGTCCGACCACAGGAGCCTCAATGTGCATGATGATTTCATCAAACACCCATCAATATCAAGAACCATTTTCATATACCAACAACAATGTTGTTCTTGATCATGCTTTCTTAGCATATTCTATCACCCAAACACCCTTCTTATTCCCTCCACCTAGTTTTTTCTTACACCAAGTCATTCCAATGGTCTCCTTCCCTGATATGGTTTTTGCAATACCATTCTATTAATTTGCCCCTCAGGCCATGTCAACAATCTTAGGTATCACCTCAACAAGCATCGTTACTATACCTCCTTAGGATAAGACCCCATAACAAGAAACACCTACACCAACACCAAGCGGTACCAGAAAAATAGATAAGCAAAAAGGAAAGAAGGTGAAAGCTTAAAAAATTGTCTCCTCTAGAATACCTCGACCATGTGCTTTGTGTGTAGTAGTTGGGCACCCCACCAATATGTGCCCTAAGGTAGATGAGCTAAATCTCTTTTGCATGCCCCAAATGCGCCAGTGAATACTCCTCCCCCTGCTAGAGAAAAAAGCACACTTGCGTGTTATAAGGAATTGTACACCAAAGATGCATGTGCCATATGCACGGAATATGGGCATTACACTCATCCTTTCCCAAAAATCCCTCGATAGCGAGATGTGTTAAGTTCATTCATCCAATACAATATAATGGCCCCATCACTACCAACAAATGATGGGTCTAAAACCATTTTTTATGTTATGAGAGAAGAAGCTTCTTACTCATGTCCGTCTTATGTTCCGTCAACCTCCCGCCATGCTCGAAGACAACGAGAATCAGTGAAACTCAAACATAACTCCATGTGCACTTTATGCGATGAATCATACCATTTCATAAACCAATGTCTCGAGTTACATGAATTAGGGGGTATTACCCTAACCTTCACCTTAACTTGAGAAACAAACCTAGATGTAGGTGTCATAGCTACCACATTTGTTGAGGAAACCATCATAGTCGATGTTTCTTGTACTTTTCTCAACTCTGCTGAATGTTGGGATTCCTATGGAGATTCATCACTAAGAACTCTGATCTGGTCGAACCAAATACGAAAACTATGGATAACAACAAAATAGTGGGGAGTGATGGATCTAGGTCCATCTCGTGCATATTCAAGGAGAAAACCCTGCCTGAGCCAAATTTAGGCACTAATCAACGTGTCAACCACCACCACCATTGATCTAGATTTAGAAGGAAGACAAAATTGTCTCAGGCCACTTCATCAAAATCATCCCACACGTGTGCCCTATGTGATAGACCCAACGACCTCATAAATAAATGTCAAGAATTGGGCATAAATAAAAATCCTCCAATAATATGAATAGAGATGACAGACTAAAGTTAAGTGACACCTGGAAACCCCTATTAAATAAAATGAAAAAGCAATAAACATAACAATAAATAAATAAGTAATAATAATAATAATAAAAAATAAATAAATAATAGATTTATTTTATTTGAAATTTAAATAATAAATTATATATATATATATATATATATAAATAAACAATAATATAATAAAATTATAACTAAATAAATAAATAATAATAATATATAATAAATATAATAAATACCTATCTAAATAAATAGGTATTTTTTAATTTATTTTTATTTATTTATAATAAATAAATAAAAATAAATTAATAAATAATAATAATAATAATCATAATAATAATAATAATAATAATAATAATAAATAATAATAAATAAATAATAGATTTATTTTATTTGAAATTTAAATAATAAATTATATATATATAAATAAACAATAATATAATAAAATTATAACTAAATAAATAAATAATAATAATATATAATAAATACGTATCTAAATAAATAGGTATTTATTTATTTATTTTTATTTATTTTGTATTACGTTTGAATGACTTACTTAACGCAGTTGAATCCCAAAAATGATATCTAATATAATGCACTGCGTAAATCCCCCATACTTAAATAACAAATTAATAAATAAATAAATAATAATAATACATAATAAATATAATAAATACCTATCTAAATAAATAAATTAAATAAGTATTAATTAATTTACCATTTATAAGCCGACTACTAATGAAGACAACAGCAATATTTTTCAAATAACTATTAATAAGCTCCATATTTTTCACGCTCTCTCTTCTCAAAAACAAATCTCATTGCCCTGATGATGGACTCACTAAGCTAGTCCGAAACGTTGGTTTCAAAACTATTCACAGGTTTTTCCTCAAAATAAAAATAAAAATCATTCTTTATTGTTGAGACTACTAAACCCACCACATCATTGGTACCATCACCAATAGTGCAGACCCGTCCTATATGCACATTTTGAACGTCGCTAGGTTCTGTGTCATCAACCACTAAATCATATTCTTACTTGTCGACCAACACAACTAGGCTTGAAATCCAACCTTAAGGCCCTTCACAACCCAATTCAACACTAGATAATATTTTTCATTCAGAAAAAAAATATTCTAGAGGCCATTATGAAATCTGAATGTCCATGGGATTCCATCCACCATCAATCATACTATCTACCTGTTATAGACATTTTTGGGCACTGCAACCCCAATCATAAATGTCCATAAACCAAGGGCTCCTAAGTCCCTAAAAGTGTTGTTCCAACCCCTAAAAGAACAAAGTCAACTGATTACATCATCTCCCAGAAGTTCTCCATGAAAAACTACTTAGAACTGGTCAAAACTGGACCATCTCACCTGCTCCATGGTCAAAGTGCCTTGCATCCCACCTAAATGCACATAGGAGGTGTGATGCATACTAAAAAGCCCTTCTGTGGGGTGTGATGGGTGAGAGTGGACAAATGGCAGGGTCAATTTGCGAGGTGGAAGATCATGGAATCTTCCAGAAACTTCTCCTGTGACACTTTCCTCTCTACATTCGCCCAGGGATGAGTAAGAGATCATCAATCTCCAAGTGGAATCAAGAACTATCAGAGAGAGGACACTAATCAAATCTCAAAAGCTGACTCACCCCCCTTGCAAACATTTATATATGGATCCCTCATCCCAGACATCCAGAGGCTGGAGTTTTGTATCTTGTAAGGAAGTGTTGCTGGTTTCTTGGTGTAACATCATAGTGTTGGGTGATCTAAGCTTTTCATGATGTGAAGAAGGGCTTTCTTGCTGAGAGCATGACACTGGGTCAGAACAATTGGTTTTAATCCTCTTTGCTATTCTTGATTATTAATAAAGCTATTCAAGTTTTCCTCCACATTCCTGTATGATTGATGATATATTCTTTTGTGTGGTCAATATATATCTCGTCCTATATTGTTTATGATAGTAGATCTCTGTTCTTGGATAGTGTTATGCTGCTTTGATTCTACAGGTGCTCTTTGAAGCTGGGTAGACAAGGAAGCGAGTGGCAAAGATCTATCAGAAGGGAGAGGAATCGAGCAAGGAACCAAGCGCAAGACGGAGGTTGGTCTCCTTTGTTCCCCTCTTATCTACTTCTCATAAAGGAAAATGAAAGTGGTTTTAGTTTGTTTGTTTCTAAGGTAGCTACCAGCCTTAGTGGGACTAGCAGCTCTACATAGACACTAGATTTCCCTATAACACTACCTGAGAAAGAATTTGTAACTACCGATGTGCCTAACCTTGATATTTGTGCCACAGAATAAAAATATTTCTTGCCTTTGGGATAGGTAGATAGGTTTAAGAATCACATCCCGATAACAAATGCATTCGAGGAAGGGAACATGGAAAATATTTCACCTACCATTAAGGTCAATATTCTAAACAAACTTTGTGTAGTTGAAGAGAACTCACTCAAGGTGGATTAATATCAGAACGAAGTGGCCTCATACACTTCCTTGTTCTAAGAATATAGGTATATATTTGCATGGGATTACTATGAAATTCCAAGAATCAGACCCACCATTGTGGAACATCACATTGACACCTCGCCTGATGCACAACCTGTTAGGAAAAAACAACGTCAATTATACCCCTCTAAGGTAAAAGTGATTAAGAAGTAAATCGAGAAACTCCAAAAAGTTGGTTTAATATAACCAATCACTTATACGTCTTGGGTTTCTAAGTCTGTACCCATCATGAAAAAACATGAAACCAAACAATTTTGTACTGATTTTTGAGATCTAAATAGAGCCTATCCCAAGGAAAATCACCCTTTGTCATTCATTGACCAAGTTATCAATGATTATGTAGGTCATCAGACCCTATCCTTCATGGACGAGTTCTTTAGGTATAATCAAATTCAGATTTTCCACACCGATCAGTATAAAATTTCCTTCACAACCCCATGGGGCACATTTTCATATTGAGTGATTCCCTTTGGCCTTAAAACTATTGAGGTCACCTTCCAAGAAGTCATGAATTATGTCTTCCATGATCTAGCTCATCTCATTTGCACCTATTTGGATGACCCTACTGTACAATCCAAAAAGTGTGATCACCATTTGGAGGACCTTCGCCTGGTGTTTTAACAATCTTGACAATATAACCTAGGCTCAAACCATCTCAATTATGTATTTTTAATTAGTGCAGGATGACTACAAGGATTCATTATTTCCCATCAAGGTGTTATATTCGACCCTCTCAAAATCCAGGCCATCAAGGAAATATCACCTGCAAACACTTTAAAGTAGCTCCAAATATTATAGGGTAAGGCGAACTCCTTATGTTTTTTGTTCCTAACTATGCCACCTATGTGGATGACTTCTTGTGCCTGCTTCATTAAGATATCTGTTTCCACTGGGAATAAGAGGCACAATACTGATTTGAATCCCTAAATGATGCATTGTCTATGGAATCTTTGATTTGACCTCCTAACCATAACAAGGACTATACCCTCTACTTCTCAGCATCTAAAGTAGCCATCGCTGGGGTACTAGTCCAACAAGAACCTAATAATAGAGAGCACATAATCCACTACATCACAAAGAACCTCTCCAAGAATGCATTGAAGTATGAGCCAGCCGAAAAAATAGCCTTAGACCTCATCCACTGTATACAAACGCTTCGACATTACATAATCTTATGGATCACGTACGTAATAAAAAATATCAACCTTATGTGATACTTTCTCTCTTATTGTGTGATGAACCACAAATACATTCGATGAGTCATTATTCTTTAAGAATTCAATATTCAGTTTTCCTCCCCTAAGAGCAAGAAGGCCCTTATGCGTTTTTTCCTCTATCGATGAGGCCTTACTCACGAACAAGCTGAGCACATCTTAAATGATTTCCACAATGCACCTTATGGAATCCACCTCTCAGGGATGGCCACCTCTCAGAAAGTCCTTTCTGTCGATTATTTCTACCCCACCCTTTTTCATGACTGTATGCAAGTTTTCAAGAGATGTGACCAGTGCCAAAGATATGCTCATGAGGTGTGAGCCCCATCAACGTGCCTACACCCAATGATCATCGTCATCCCCTTTTCCAAATGGGGCAAAGAGATCATGACCTACAACCCCACATCGTCAGGAAACCATACGTACATTGTGGTTGTCATCAACTATTTAACCAAATGGGAAGAATCCATGCCCACATACAATAACAATGCAGAAACCACTGGACAACTTTCTTTAACCATGTCATAATACAGTTCAGTGTTCACAAGGAGTTGGTATTTGATTATGACAAAAATTTCAAAAATAAAATATTTCAGGAGTTATCCCAACACCTTGGTTTTTCCCACAAGTTTGCTTCCCCATACTACCCGAAGTCCAATGGCCAACTAGAAGCTATGAACAAATTCCTCAAAACAGTGTTGTTGTGGATGGTGAACAAGAACAAAACTAGTTGGCACCATATGGTGTTTTTTCAGCCCTGTGGGTGTAACAGATGGAAGTCAAATCATCTACATGTTTCACACCACACCCTTCCAATTAGTCAATGGGGTCGAAGTTGTCCTCCCCATTGAGCGTGAGATCCTTATGTTGTACTCAACCATAGAAATTTTCACTGACACTTCACCTTTAGAAAAAAGTTTGGTCGAATTGGAACACGTTGACAAGATTCAATGAGAATATCTCCAGCATAACAAAGCACACAAAAAGTAAACGAAAGCTACTTTTGACCGCAATGTCACCCCCGGGTCCTTTACTAATGGGGAGTTAGTCCTTTGTTACAATGTTTCCAAAGTGTGTTAGGACCAGGGAAATTTGAGACATTATGGAAGGGCCCTTACATTGTCAAACATTGCCTCCTCAAGGGGGAATACATCATAGTAGAGCCCAATGGAATTTATCCCATCAATGGGCTCTATCGTAAAACGTTTAATCCATAACTTTATAAGTATCCCTAGAATTAAAACGTATGCACCATGACTTATTTTTATGATGACCAATTCATCATGGATACACTATGCAACATTTCTCTACTCATGTGTCACAGATCGATCATCCTCAAACCTATCACCAAGGGTTCATTGATTATGCTTCTAAATGATTGAAAAACCTCGTTGCAGTGGGTTGGGCCATATACTCTCCTGAACACACACCATGTATCACCAATGGACATTGTATAGGGTCGACGACCAACAATCAAGTAGAGTACGACACGATCATATGCCTATTGGCCTATGCCTCCCATATAGGTATCAATGATCAACATGTACTGGCTGATTCCCAACATGTGGTATCACAGTTTAATAGAACCTTGAAGGTTCTGTTGAGGGCCCCGAAGTCGGGTTGACAACAAGGGGGATACCCACCCGGTCCAGAACCTGGTTGGCGGCTCCTTGCCCGTTTGGAGTAGTGGGTCCGACTGGGGGTAATGGGACCAGTTTCCCAATGTGAAGGGTGTGCATGTGTGTGTAGAGTTTGATGGTATTAATCTAACGGTTTCTCTGAACTAGTCTTAATTCTAACTGCTAAACTAACTCTATGCTAATGTAATCTAATGAAGAAAAATACATCTAATCTACGCTAACCCGGGGTGTTTTCTTTTGTTATGCGATCTAGAAAGATTTCTAACAACAGCTGGTAATAAAGATCATTCAACTGCTATTAGAATATAAATCGATAAAGATAAACCATTCTGCATAAGAAGTTAGGCAGAGTAGTTGTGAACAACATATCGCATAATCAGTTTTCTATATGTCAAGCATAAATAAATGACTCCACCGTACAGAAGTGCCAAATGGTAATACAGACATTCATACAGTAACATATAAAGAACTCAGCTGTATATCACTTTAGGGATACTAGCAGAATTTAGTCAAGAGATAAAAGTACCATTTATGACTGATTTCACTAATAAACTTCAAGCAATAATGATTTACTTCTACTTGTTCTAATATCTGCTAAGAGTACAGAAGTGCAACATCAGTAACAGACATTAAAATGCAAACATAAATAAATCTCGATCCATCCATTCATCAAAAACCTCCTCTGAGGGTGCAGAAGTGCATGTTCTGAGGACAAGTTTTTTGACAGATTTCCGGACCCTTCTCCAAATGCCATGAGAAGGGTTAAATACTACTAGCTAATTGATCTTAATTACACGAATTTAGGGAATCGGCTTCAAATGACCGCCCTTTACTAAAAGCAAATTTATTTCTAAAACTTTAAATCTAATTTCTGACCGTTTCTGTATATTCTCTTTAGTGCTGTCAACTGCGCAACGCTTTCCTGGGAACAGTCGGCTGGCCGCCTTCTTCTTTCGCTCGGGAGATAAAAGTGGAAATAACAAGAGCTGGCACCTCCTTCTGACAGACCAGAAGATATTTTCGAAAACCTTTCTCCAGCTGGGTGTATTCGCCGCGTGTATACTTAGCACAACCCAGGTTCTTCTCGAACTGATTTTGCTATTGCTGTTTCGGTTTCCGGTCGTGCGACTGACTGAGTGGGTTAGGAGTCGTGCTGTATGGACATCCCCCTATTTCGAGAATTGTTTCTGTTCTTTGTTCCAGGGTTTTCTGGAGCGTCTTCCTTCTCATGCGCTTCTTTTTCTGCTTTACCAAGTCTGAGCTTCAGGATTTTTTGTGAACACGCTGCTTTTGTACGCCTTTAACTCTGAGTCTTGGATAGTCTAATTTCATCAATGCCGGTTGTCTGATAGTCTGGAATCCGCGGTCCTGCTGCATGCGGCATTCGTTTGCGGAGGCATCTTCTCTCTGCTATTTGATTGGCGCTTTCCTCTTTCTCTCAGATGTTTCCTGCATATAGATTTATATCAGTTGCGTGTCTTGCAGTCTACGCAAAGAAGAAGGGAAATGAAAAGATTGACATAAAAGCATTAAACTCTAATGAATGCATAATCCTGACATTCATCATGACTTGACTCTTCGATAAATGCGATGCAATCATTCCTTGATACTAAAGCATGCAGTCATTAATTTCCTTTAAGGTGCGTGCTTGGTCTCGGGTTTATCGTGTGATGAGTCTTTTCAGATCGCAGATCGCGGATCACAGATCGCAGCTTACCGATATCGCAGATCGCAGTCATCGCAGATCGCAGATCACAGATCGCAGTTTTTATTCAATGGTTCATGGTGCCATAGCGTGACATTTGTGATGTGCGATGTCGCATATCGGCGATCGGCGCTTCTTGGAGGTCCTCCTTTTAGAGCACATTTGAGATGCATGCGAGGCGATGAACTTCGCGTCACTCATTCGCAGTTTTACTTTTCGCGCTTTAAGTAATGCTTCAACCTTTCTTTGCGATGTGATTTAAGCCTTAGGGAAAAAAATACAAAAATTTAACAAAAACGTTTTTTGGGATTTTTTTGTTCAGGGTCCCCCCTTTGCTCGACGTTTTTGCTAATATCAAGCAAAGAGGGGGGTTGTTGGTGACCACAACAGGTTCATGATCCATGCATCTTTCAGAAATATTTATATGCATAGACGTTAGCCTGAGGTTTTGATCATATCACATTTATTCATATACCAAGAAATCAAAATCATACAACTAAGCACATAGCTAATCAAATCCTAGACTTGCATGTATCACATATATATTGTGATCAAGAAACATGAAGCATAAATATAATATCCATCACATCAATGCAAACATACATCAGATGTATAGAATCATGCACATCAAGACAGATCATAAAAGCCACAAAAAATCACTCTTGTATACACACACAAACACACACACACACAAATATATATATATATATATATATATATATATCAAAAAATATGTATGTGAGTACAAAAAATATATATACATCCACTGGTTCCAAGGCCACAAAAAAAAAGTCATCAAAATAGGGGATCATCCTCATAATGGGTGATTACCCTAGTACATACATAAAATCTATATAAGGTTGTGCCCATGCACCTCCTCCCTGAGGTCCCACTATCACACTTGGTACTAAGAGGGGATGTGTAGTTGCGAAGTGATAAAGAGTCAGATGGCATGCTCTATCACGTGCCAAAATCATCTCCATGACCTCCTCCCCTAAGCCAACCCACCCTTCCTTGGGCATCCCCCATGCTAGGGTGACTTCTTGACCCCACAGATTCTCTGAGTCCCTCAGCTAAGCCTTTGTAGTATTTACATGAGCCTTTTCATCCCTTTCTCGAGCCTCTACCTCCTCGGCACAATCCCACATCCGAATCATCTCTATCGAGGTGGAGGAGATAACTCCCTCTCTAGAGGGACCACTAATATATAGCCAACAACATTACACCAGTCGCTCAAGCTCCTTTAGATATTTGGCATCTCTCCATCATTGTGGCACAACAGTTGTACTAGCCACACCCATACGACGAGGATCATTTCCTACCAAGTAGGTCAATGGTCATCTACGAGGTCCCACATCTGCAATAAAACATACATGGCGCAACATCATCAAAAAATGCATCATATCTATACATGTAAAAATGAATAAATTCATAAATCACAAATCACATACCTATTGGTCCCTAAGCATAACCAAGAGGAATCCCCATATTTGGTTCACCTCTAAAATCCACACCACCATAGGGGTACTCTAGAATAATTTGAGGGTTGGATCTGAACCAAATGTCCATAGTTCCATTCCAATAAGATCCTACCAAATCACCTCTAGTGCATGACATCACTCAAGCCCACTTCCTAATTAGTGGGTCTCTAGCAAGTCCTGGTGGCACTGTAAAAAAATCTCAAAGAATCATTACCCTCTCGTAAAATATGTTGCAGAAAATGATGCCATAGCAGAAGTTATGCACTTGACATTGTCGCACCTGTGTTAGGTGGGACACCATACTTCTATACATAAAAATGGCCCAGTCAAAGAAGTGGCTTGTCTACAATCTCTGCAGCACTACATTTTGAGGCCCCAACACATTGTGCGGGGCCGCCAACCCAACAATTCATATAATCATTATCAGCTTAACTTGCTCAATGAGATTTACGATGAAGCAACACAAAAGCACTCCTCATCAATAAGGTTGGACCGCAATGGCTATCCACCCACTCATCAATGTCTAACTATCCACTTGGCAAGGGAACCTATATGACCTCCCCACAAGGCACCAAACCAATCACAAAGTATACATCTACCTCAGGTGAAATAGCTAGAGCATATCATATTATAATGCATATTTGTCACTCCTCATCCCAATACCACATCAAGAACTGCATGAATGCATCCTGCAATCTCAAAATAAGGTTATGAAAAAACTTCAACAACCCCCAACCTGCTAACGCCCTACTAGTAGTAACTTCCCATGCAATCAATGTATGCAGAGGCTACTAGTCACCATCTCTCCATAGCATGCCCATCGTACAATCAAGGATGTCAAAAATAAGAAAACCCGCCTCATAAGATGCTAAAACCCACTTTCAAAGATCCATGTGTTTATACAAATAACAGGTCCACAATTACACATCTGTTTTTTAAACAAAAGCATGCACCACATGTCTATCAAGCCACTAGTGGTAGCGATGCCAAATATTGGGTTGCACATTTTCTCATTGATAAAACATGACATCCACATGCTTGTTCTCATTACAAGCACATCGATAGTGTGGCCTTAGATGGTTTATCCATAGTGTCATCAAACTAACGACCCCGTGGATTTAGTCCCCTAAGCTGCACTAACAACAAGGCTAACCCTACTACACTTTTATTAGCTCCATGAGTTTCCTTGGGAAACCCACAAAGATCATGGAACTGAAAATAATTTTCCCATGTGGTCAAAAAATTCCCCCTAAAAACGTTTGTACCAGTCATGCCTGTATGGCCTACCTAGCCTAGTCTACCAAAATGACAAAATTGGCGTTGTGTGTTCTAACCTCTCTCTCCTTAGGCACTACCTAGGTGAACAAGCTAACCGCAACAGAAATAAATAGCTCCTAGAATATCCCTAACCTCCCAAAATAGAAAGTACAAATGAGGTGGCATATGGCCCACTTTTCCTTATATATCTCCCTTTTTGTCATCTTCCGAAGCCCGGTACAGGAGCTCATGACATCTAGTTTCAAAATTAAGAGAGACACGAGGATCAGGAACATCATCTTCATCATGGTGCCCTTCATTTCATTTCAACGACAAACTAACTTTTTGGGTTGTTGTCTTAATGGGCCCAGGCCCAAGTTTAGATTTATTCGCACCAACCAACAAAACCATAATTGTTAGTCCTTTCAGCAACAACCTGTGTAGGGTGGGCTACAGTCTCACCTGAAGCAGTATTGGGGGATGCTAGAAATAGGTTTCTACATCCATAGGCCTATGTGATGGTCTTCCTAATGATATTATAGCTTAGATATGCCTTTGTGTAGATTTATTGCTTCCGACTATCAACTACTGCAACTCTATCGAAATGACCTTCAGGCCATTGTGAAGGTACCCCGTTGTACTTAACATGCATAAAAGATATAGATTCACTAACTTCATGATGTTGGCTTAAGGGGGCCTGACCGAGGTTCAGAGTTATTTGCACCAGCTAATGAAACCCTAATATATGGCCCTTTCGGCAACATCCTCCATAGTGGAGGCTGCAGTCTCACTCGAAGCAGTATTGGGGGATGTAGAACTAGTTTCCTACATCTAGAGACAGTGTGATAACTGATCTTAAGCCTTTGCAACTCATATCTTCCTTTGCACAGAGCGGTATCCTTCTATGACCTGCCACTATAACTCTAAGGAAATGGCTTCCAGACCTTTGGGAAGGTCTGTGGTAAGACTTTAGGGACTTGAAAGAAGAAAACTATCCACTTTCACGCACTAATTAGTAACCCTAGATCTACCTTCATGCAAATCTATCAAGTTCACAAGAAATCATAACAGAATTAACCCTTATCTTTGTGAATCTAGATAATTACTTAGTTCATGCATAAATATTAAATATTTAGTAGGTTTGTGCATCATTTACACATTACTCCACATAAAAAATATTATTGATCGATGATGCAGGGTTACCCCCCACTTATACCCATAGTATGCATGTAAAATGCATCCACACATTTGTCCCAGGTATTTAACTCTCAAAGGAGTCAAATCTTCAACCATAAATGGTTAAGGCCCTTCGTTAGTCTGATGCAGAATGATTCGTAGACTTAACAAAGTCTAAACATTATCCCACCTTTTCCTTTCTATCAGAAATTAATCACTAGTGAGCACCAGTGTTGTAGTAAGAATGTTGCAACTCCTAGGCTATCAACTCTAATTTTATCAACCCCATAGTTTGTAACAAACTTGGAAGAGTCAGTGCTTTATGCACAAGTACTAGTTCTTACTATAGGTTGTCACTTGGTTAGCCGGTGCAAGATCACTAGGAGCTCAAGCCAACTTCTATAGATTTTAGAACAAGCTCTATGTGTGATGAAAGGAAAGAAAGATTACTCTACAGATGCTATTCTAACTGCAGAAAGGAGAAAGACTGGAATGTAAAGCAAAACCTAGTAAATCCTAATTAACAAGCTAATTCTACTTTTGCCAAAAACATTATGGAAGCCATGAAAGAAATGCCATTATCTACTCAAGGAAGTAAACAACATCTAACCATGCTATTTCTGGAAGTAAATAAGCAAAAAACATAATTTTTGGATTTTTATGTGTTTTTATGTGAATTTAACATGCATCTAATTTATTGTGTGTGAGTGTGGCAGTGAACACGTAGTGTTAGAGGGTAGTTTTGGAGCTTGGGAGGATGTAGGATGGTGTGGAAGGGTCCTAGGAGGTCTTAGGTGGATTTATGGAAGCTTTTCCCACACTCAGCCTTCAAAAGAAAGCCCACAAGAAAAACTACAGGAGGACACAGGAAAACTACACGAGGAAAATAGGGAAAGTACAGGAGGCCTATAGGAGGAGGCCGAGAGAAATTTTCGCTATTTTGAGGCCATGCGAGTGGGCGGAAAAGGTTGATGAAGGTTGCAATAAGGTGTTAGGGCACCTAAGGTCTACCATGAATCACGAGGAGAGAGAAAGATGATTGGGTTTACTCAAGGAGAGAGGAAGAAGTTCTATGAAAAATGAAGGAAACTACGGCAAAATTGAGGTGAGGTTTGGGAGACCTATAGGGTATGGATCAGATGGAGGGTGTGATTTCTGGTAAGCTAGCCTACTGCTGGAAGAGATCTGCTACATAGAAACTGATAGTCAGCCAAGAAAATCAAGCAACCAATCAAATGAGTGCATCCTAGGAAAAACAGAGTTTTGCATTAAAATGGCCTAAACCATGATGTATAGAAGGAAATGCTGGGAAATGTTGTAAGAAAGGAAAGCATGCAAAAGTACTATTGCAAATCAGGAAGTGAACATGATAAAGAAGATCTAAAGCAAAGCAAAACTGGACTATCAACCTACTAGAGAGCTGCAAACACTAGAAGTCCTAGGAACGAGGAAAACCTGTGTTTTTGTGGCAGCAAGAGAGTCTTTGCCTCAAATCATTATCCCAGAGGGAGGAAGAGAGGCCAAGGCACTATTGCTAGCCTTTTGAATCTTCTCTAATCACTACTTGACCTACTATAGAAAGTAGAAATGGAAACAAGCTACTAAATCATCAAAAGCAACCTATTCCTAACCATAAGAGAAATACATCTAACAACAAACTAATCTACAAACTGAATTAAAGCATAAAAATACAAGTAAAGAGAAGCTTGGCTGCATGGATTGGGCCCTAACCCAAGAGCTTTAGCCCTCTAATGTAACTCAGTGTTAGCTCAAAAAGGATTCCATCCTCATTATCAAAAAATAGCAAGATTACATAAAACTGTCATAAAATAGTAAGCTCGAAATTTGAGCAGAGTTTACACAAGAAGAAAAAAGTCGAACCTAGTGAGGCACTATGCCTCTCTACTAATACATCTCAAGCTACCAAAAAATTCCTTAAAATTATGGAGGCTTCACTCCCAAAACTCGAGATAACTATCAATCATCTTCCACTTGCTCAGTTGCCTTCTAGTGCATGATTCGGCTGCTTGTACTCTGAGTTGAATGAAGCGAAATTTGAAGTGAGGAGCAATAAATGAGGGGGATTCCCTCCTAAAAGTCCTCTCCTCTATCTACTTCGAGTTATTGCTAGATTTTGACCACTATATCCTTGACTTTGACCTCGAAATCCATCAATAATCAGCATTAAATACATGTTAGACTACATGGCATAATAACTAACTCAACTCACCCTATAAGCATAAATATAATCAGAAAATCATATAATAAGCTAAGAGAATGGTTGATGTGACTAGGTTAGGAGGTAAAATGAGCCCATATAATTACCCATTTATGAGGCTCATCATCACCCCCTACTGAAGGTGTTGCTCATCCTGTGAGCAACCTAGTAAATCTCTTGGTCTTTCATGGCCTTGGTGGCATCACTAGCATTCCAAGCTTATGATGTGGTCTACTCATGTTCTCCATAAAATCTTGCCTTTCTATCTATGTCCTTACACTGCTCCTTCTCTTCTGCCATCCGGCATGCCTAATATGAGTGAAGGACTCAGTTTGAGGCCAATCCAGCTGACCTTCAGCCTTTGCATGGAGCGCTTGTAGATTGGCACTCTTTTCAATGCCTCCTTTAGCCTCGTGGGAGAATGGTATTCTCTGATCTGCAAGCTATCGGGTAGGGTGTTCCATCTTCTCATGCATGCATGCACATAATCATCCCTAAGTAGCCTAAGCATATCTTCAAAGTGTGCAATGACTTGTTCTTGATTGGCTAGATATTTAGGGGCAATCAGAGGGTCATTGGCAAGTAGGTTGTGTGTGCTGATGAGTGCCATAAGATTTGACTGCTCAGCTCTTATCATCAAGGGTTCATTCTTCTCTTTTATTAACAATCATTTCATTTCTAGTTCCCTCAATTCTTCATGGTTCATCCATGATGCCATGGCCATTAATTGCAGATCCCCTAGCTTGGCATTGGGGTCACACACATTCAGGGCTGCAAGGACCATGTTGTGTAGATAGAACTCTACCATCTTTGCTTTGTCCTCAGAGGTGCTTTGGTCACACAAATCCATGAACTACCTGTAGTCTTGGAAAGTCATTATGCCTCTTTGTGCCAAAGTTTCTATTTGGAATTGAAGCTATTGATCCTTCAGATAGAGGCCATAAGGTTTGGTTGGTGTTCTGCATTGTAATGCTTCTATGGATAAGCTAGCCATGTATGCCAAATGAGTCTCTTTCTCTTGCAGTTGCCTCCTTAGTAATTCATTCTCATTCTCAAGGTGGCTTCTCGTAATGCCTTCTTTGTCTCTGAGAGCACTCAATTCCCTACCCATTTCCCTGAGTTTGTCTTCCATGTGGCCAATATCCTCAACTCCTTTGGACTTGGCTATCTACATCCACCTATGCGTTCTCACTGTCTCTTTTTCCAATTCAAAAAATAGTGGGATTGTAAATTTCTATGGGATTATCTTGCCTTTGTCAACTATTCTATAATAGGAGTCAAGATTAGGCTAGCGGTCAGGTTCTTGTAGCTCTTGTCCTTCCTGTTTCACCTCTGGTTGTCCTCCTATCTTTTCCTCAAGTTTTTGTGTCTCCTGTAGTTTGGACAGTGTCTCCTGTAGGATTGTTTTAGCCTCCTATAGGTCGGGTTTGTGGTCCTGTAGAATTACCTTTCCCTTCCATGCAGAATATCTTGTAGTCGTCCTTTCATAGGTTATGGGTGTCTTGTTGAGGGCTAAGGTTTTCCTATTTTAATTCTGGTACTCTTCCTTGCCCTGAAATACATGGAGGTTTTTCCTTTCCTCTTCTACTTCTGGTTGACTGGTGTACTGAGGGCACTAAGGATAGCTACCGCTTCTCTTTCCAAAGTTTCAAGGGACTCTTCTCTTTGCTCTGCCCTCTCTTCCTCCTTTTCTCCATCTTATGTTTCTTTTTCCTCCTCCTCCTCCTACTCTGTCTCTTTTTCTATCTCTTGTTCTGTCTCTTTAACTCTCCCCTCCTCTATTTCTTTCCTTTCCTCCTTCCTCTCTTGCTCTGCTATGTCACCACTAGCTTCATCTTCTCCTCGTTGTTGTTCTCCCTCCTCACTGATAGCAGGATTGACATCATAGGTTAATTCCTTGATGTCATCCTCAGCTGTCATATTTCTAAAAACTTCTCACGCTATAGGAATTATAAGGATATGGAGGGCTTCCTCTACTAGGATCTTGATTAGGCCATTGTGAACTAGCTACTTTGAATTTCCTTCTTGTACCTTGGTGCTAGAGTCAATGAGGGAATGGAGGAGAAAGTAAGGGATACTGAGCTTTTGATGTGCCAGGGTATCCATGCCATATCTCAATTCTTGGAGGATTCTGAAATGATATCCATAAACAATGTTGTGCCTCCCCTCATAAGAAATGTATTTCATCACTTGGTAGCTAACCTCATCCTAGGGATATGGTACAGTAGCCCTCCTAATTCCATTTTTTTCTTCAACAAGGGTTTCATTATCTTGGAAAAATTTCCTCTTGGCAGCCTGGCCAATTATTTTCTCATCTTTACTCCAAGGCAGCCGGAGAGGAAGGGTAGTGACCCTACTGATGAATTCAGGGGTTATCTCAATGGAGAGGCCTCTAATGGTTATAGTAGCATGAGTTCTTGTGTGATGGACCAGAGAGAGAGAAAATTCATGGGCAATTTCATCATCAAACCCTCTAAACTTCTCAAAGAAATTCATCCAGTTTGCCCTTGTAAATATTTCCACCACTTGAGGATGTGCACGGAGTCTAGTGGAGTTAGTGGGCTCTTCTCTCATAAACCCCCCTATTATACTACCTGTACTTCTTTTGAAAAACCAGATATGGAGGTGGAGACAAAGAATTTTGAGTGAAATAGAAAAACAGAGGGCACTGTGTTTTTTTCTTAAAAAACAAAGTTTTTTTTTTTTTTATGTATTGCTACCCTCTTAAAGACTTATTTTATCTTCAATTTGAGACCAACTCTTTCACATTTTGATATTCAACAGAGGGCATTCATCAACCCTACCTCTTTAGACTGAAATTCGTGCCAAAAATTACGTTTCCTCCCTTCAAAATGGCTCACTGCCCCTCCTATAGAAGCCCGCTATCCCTCCTGTAGATTTCCTATAGGTGCTCCTGTAGAAAACCTGTAGGGCTCTTGTAGAAGATGTCGAGAGAAAAAATATGGAGGAAATCAATGGAGGATGGTGGATATGAGGTTGTGGGGGCATAAGAAGATTGATGTGTGGCTGAGTTACAAGGAGAAACTGAAGAAAAGGTGGTGAGAATGTGCGGGGAGGAGTGCTTATTACCTTTTATGGTTGTTTACGGTTATGAGCATTGAGCAAGCAAGGTGTACATTGCCCAGATTAGGACCGTTGGTCCCCACCTACTTGGTCATCATGACCCCCCTCATAATCATCCCTTCATTACTGCATCGAAGTTAACTCTTCCTCCCACTACCTGTCGTTCTCATCTTTTTCTTGAGTTGACTGTGCGCACGTGTGGGTGATATCTCGGTTAAGTGGAGTCAACTAAATGAAGGTGGCCAAGTTAACTGGCCACCTTTCCCTCTTTTGATTTTAACCATCCCATTGCATTTGTATGATTCCTAATTAAACAAATGTAGATAGAGGAGTGACTTAGCTACTTACCTGTAATCCAAGTGTATTTGTTGCCATCGACTTTGAGGCGCTTGTGGCTTTCTCTACTGCATGCCTTCATTTTCCTTCATGCATGTTGTCTTTGCTTGCTAATGTGTTGTTGTGTGTTTTTGTAGGTTCTTCTTTTGTTGCAGCTGAGTTGCATGTGCCTTTTCAATATTCAAATGTGATGTCCCTTGCTGCTGGTGCTCGACTTCTATGGGATCAGTTGCTACAGGAATTCCTACAGGAGCTCCTATAACTGCTTCTCCCTTTGAAACTTCAACTATTTCTCTATCCTTGGAGCTCAAGAATGATGCTAGAGGTAGAGATGAATGATGGAGGGATAGTAGGTAAGCTTCAAGTAAAGTTAATGGTGCCTTTTCCTCTTATTTTTGTTTTTTTTTTTTTCAAAACTAAAAAAACTGTTTTTCTGTGCTTTTTCTTGGAAAGGATAAATAATAATAATAACAATGATGATGATGATGCTTGGAGTGTGATGCAGGATTGGAAATGATGGCAAGGAAGTTTGAAGATGGTAATATGGATTATAGGTTCCTCATGAAGCTTTTCTTGTCCCTCAAATTACCTCCGGTAGACACTTTTGGCTCTCTGTAATTTCTACAGGAGCCTCTCGTAGAAAACACAGTTTTGGAAGAAGAGGTACAATGGAGTGAAAGAGATGCCAAAAATGATGGAGTAAGGTGCGGAGAAGATGAGATGGATGCTGGTATGAATGTCAGGGTCCCCTTGGCACCTTCTTCTGCTCCTTGTAGTCCTCCCGCAAACCTGCAATGCAATAAAAATTCATTTTTTTCTTCCTCCCTCTTGCAAACCTACAATGCAATAAAAATTCATTTTTTTCTCTCTTTTTTTTCTTTTTTGAAAACAACTAGGGTGCCTCAAAGGGGTTTTCACCTTAATTGCCTGCCCTCAGTGCCTCTGAGGGAGGTTTTCACCTAAGGATCTTATTCTTTTCCCTTTTTTTTTTGACATCATTGGGCCGCCTCAGAAGAGGTTTTCAACCCAATGATGGGACTCAAGCGCCTCATGGAGGTTTTCACTTGAGTCCTTATTTTTTCTCTTTTTTCTTCAGTGATTGGGTGAAGTGGAAGCTAAGACATGCTCCATTACCATCACTGTTTTATTCAAATCTATTCAAATATTCAATAAACTCTCGCTTGGAGAAGGGTTTCTTGTAGACTTTCAACCGATGTCCATTGACAAGCATGGGGATGGCTTCATCATCAATGGTCTTGATCAGAATTGAACCATTGTCATTACATTTCTCCAAACTGTAGGGTCCTAGCCATCTTGTTCTTAGCTTTCCTTTGAAATCCTTGTATCTTGAATCATAGAGTAGTGCCCAATCTCCCTCTTGGAATTGCTTCTCCCTGATATTTTTGTCATGCCATATCTTTCTATGAAGCTGAACTACCTCTGTATGGAGAAGAGCTTGCAATCTATATTCTTCCAATTCATTGAGCTGAAGTAATCTCTCCTTCTATGCATGGTTGAGGTCTAGGTCCAGGTGAGCTGCCATCCTTAGGGTATTGAATTGAAACTCTATTGACAACAAAGCCTTCTTCCCATAGACCAGTTCATAGGGTGTGAACTCGGTGGTGGTCTTCCATGTTGTGTTGTAGGCCCAGGTGGCCTCAACTAATCTATCCACCCAGTCTTTTCTGTTGCTACTCACTACCTTGGTTAGGATCCCCTCCAATGCTCTATTAGTGACCTCTAGTTGCTCATTGGCTTGTCGATGGTAAGGAGTGGAAGTCCTGTGCTTGATCTTATGATGTGTGAGCAGGTCTTCAATCAGGTTGGAAGTGAACTAACTTCCTTAGTTTGTGACCAACTCTCTCAGATGTCCAAACTTGTAGAATATGTTTTCCCTCTATTACTCAGCTACTTTTTCCTCTATCGTTGCTTTGATTGCTTTTGTCTCCACCCACTTTGTCAGGTAGTTGGTGCACACAATGATGTACTACTTCTGCTTTGAAGGGGGGTTGATAGGCCCCACACAGTCCATGCCCCACTTCTCAAATGGCTCAAAGGCCACTTGAGGTTGCATGGGAATTTCATCCTTTAGAGTGGGTTTCCCCATCCTCTATCACCGATCACACTGGCTCGTGTATCTCCTCACATCCTGATGAAGAGTGGGCCAGTAGTAGCCTGCTTCCAATATCTTGAAGGCGGTTCCTTTTGCTACAAACTGACCTCCACAAGGCCCATCATGATAGATCAGGAGGATGTCAAAGACTTCCTCCTCCCTGACACATCTTCCCAAGATCTGATCTGGGCCAAGTTTGAAGAGATTGCCTCCAATCTGGGTGAAAGGGGCGCTTTTCCTTACTATCTTTCTCTTCTCTTTTGAGGATAGATGTGGTGGGAATTGTGTTGAAACCAAGTAGTTTGCTATATCAACAAACCATTGAGAGAGTACTAATATAGAAAATAGGCATTCATGTAGGATTTAGTCATCCACCATTCCTTCTTCACCTGTAGGCAAATTTACTCTAGACAAAAAGTCAGCAACAACATTTTGTTTACCAAGATTATCAATAATGATCAAATCAAACTGCTGTAGTAAATGCAACCATCTAATAATGCAAGCATTTAAATATGGTTTGTTCGTTAGATATATAATTTCAACATGATCAGTGTGCACAAAGGTTTGATAGCCTGTGATATAATGTCTGAATTTGTTTAAGGAATGCACGACAGCTATGAGTTCCTTCTCGGTCACTGTATAGTTTAACTCTGCCTTTGACAAGTTTTTGCTTATAAAGTATATGGCATAAGGTAACCTTTCATCAATTTGTCCTAAGGCTGCTCCTATTGCTTTGTTCGAGGCATGTGTGTGAATGTGAAAGGGTAGGGCCCAGTTTGGGCCTCTAATAATTGGGGCAGTCACTAGCTTGCTCTTCAAGGTATCTAGGGCTTCTTGGCAGTTTTCCGACCATATGAACTCAACATCTTTGCCTAGGAGGCCAAACAAAGGAGAGGCTAACTTGCTAAGGTATTTAATGAATCTCTTGTAATATCCAACTAAGCCTATGAAGCTTCTAACATCTCTCACCTTTTGAGGAGGTGGGACCCTTTGGATGATGGCGATTTTGTTGGGGTCCACCTACAGTCCTTGTTGAGATATTGCATGACCTAGCACAGTCCCTTCAGTCATAAAAAATTCACATTTTTCTAGACTAAGGGATAGGTTCATCTCAATACACTTATCTAGAACCTTTCCTAGGTTAGATAAAGCTTCCTGAAAGTCAGAGCCATAAGGAGTAAAATCATTCATGTATATTTCTACTGCATCATGAATTAGTTCAAAAAATATACTCAATACCACCCTTTGGAAAGTGGCTAGAGTGCTGCACAAACCAAAAGGAAGGACCTGGTATGCAAAGGTACCCCAAGGACAAGTGAAAGTGGTCTTATCTTGGTCTTCCAGGCTGATTTGAATCTGATTGTACACGCTAAACCCATCTAGGAAGGAGAAAAACTTTTTCCCTGCCAGACCGTCTAACACTTGATCTATGAAAGGCAAAGGAAAATGGTCATTTTTAGTGGCTTTGTTCAATTCCCGATAGTCGACACAGACTCTCCACTTACAATTTTTCTTTGCAAATAGCACCAAAGGAGAGACCCATTCATTGTCAAAGATGGGATAGATGAATCCTACATCAAGCAATTTCTGCAGTTCTTCCTTAACAATATCTTTAAGTGTTGGGTTCATCCTCCTTTGAGGCTGCTTGACTGGCTTGCAATCTTCCTTGATGTATATATGATGATTACATACTGAAGGGTTCACTCCCTTCATCTCCTTATAACTCTAGGTGAAGGCATCTAGATGTTTTCTCAGTATGCTGTGTAGCTCCTTCTCCTGGGAGGTAGATAGCAATGGATTGATTTTAAATGTTCCTTCTGGGCTGAACTCTATATTTTTAACATGGAGAGAAGCGGGGTTGGCCACACAAAGATCAGTTGAGGGGTTGTTTTGGGTTTCTCTTACTATGTCTTCTAATGGTGATACACTGGGAGGTGGATTCTGAATCAAATTTTCAATCATATCATCCTCATCTTGCGGTTTCCCCCCCATGGCGATTTATAATGTAAAAAGTGGTGTAGAATAAACTTCATCCTCATCCTCCTCCTCTAACCAGAGAGGTAGATCATGTTTTAGCAAGGGTTTGGTAGGAGGATATAGGATTAACTACTTGGACATGTGCCCATTCTTTATGGTCATGTTCCTAGCTTGGCAGCTGATGTAGGCATCGACTGTAGCCAACCAGGGTCTTCCTAGAATAAGAGGATACCCAATGAACTTTTCCTTTGGCTGGAGAACTAAGAAATCAATAGGGTACTCCCAAGAATCAATGGAGACCATCACATCTTCCACAATCCCCTCAGGGGTCACTATGGAGTGGTCTGCTAGTTGGAGCACTGTTGTGGTCTTCCTCAAGGAGCTTTGGAGCTTAAGTTTGAGCATTGTGTCATGTGTCATCACATTAATGGTAGATCCTAGATCAATCAAGGTATGTGGGACCATTGTGCCATTGATGTGGACATCAACTACTGGGCTTCCAGGGTTTAGATATTTTGGATAGATTATATGCCCCAACATCTAGTCAGACAGTTGTCCTATGACATTGATGGTTGGGGCATCTCTCTTGCGCCTTCTTGGATGCCTAAAGCACTTCTCTTTAATCAACCTATTGTAGATAGGCACATATTTTATGGCTTAGAGAAGTGGTATCTTCACACATAAATGTTTCAATTCTCCCAAGAGTTCAGTCTCTTCTAGGGTAGGCTAGATTATCATGGATAGTCTCTCAGGAAAGGGTGTATTTGCTTTAGGTTCACTTTCCTCTTTATCTTCCTCAACCTCCCTAGGTGGAGGCTGGATATCTGGGAGAAATTTCCCGGATCGCAAGTTAATTTCTTGAATCTCCACAACATAAGTTGGGCATGATGGTTCCCCACTATACACTTGCTGAGCCCGTCTGTTGTTCAGGTTCATATTTGGTTGGGTAGGCATTTGGGGTTGCCTTGGTGTAGCAGAAGGTAACGGTTTTGCTTGGGCAGGTGGTGTAGGCTGAAGAGTGAGAAGAGAGTTGTACTGGGGCCTCCACCCTTGATGAGATGCATTCCACTAAGGTTGCGGCTAAGCAATGGATTGAAATGAATGGGTGGCTGGTTGGGCATGATATTGAGATGTGAAGGACCAAGGAGGATGCATGGACCAGGAAGGATAAGCAGGGGGGCCCTAAGGAAGTATGGAGGTGACTTTGTTGGGGTTGTAGTATGGCTAAGATGTCCCTTGCATCCCCTGTTGGTATGGTCTAGGTCGATACGGCCTCCTTTGGTTTATGTAATAGATCTGTTAAGTGACTCCTTTGGCTCCTCGGTATACAGCTTTAAGTCTAGGCAAGGAAGGGAACTTATTTGTGGAATGATCGTCTTCACACACTGAACAAACCTCTATAGAGTTCAATGGGCTTTCATTCCTAGGATGCCTCCTGGTGCATCTAATGCAAAAGGCCAAAGGCCTCTCTGCTTCCTCTTGTTTCCTTTCGATGTGTAAGGTATCCATTTGCATGGCAAGAGTCTACAACATATCACTCTTGAAGTCTTCCAGAATGTTTCCAATTTCACATTTAATGGATGAATTGGAAGAAGAGGTACTAGCTATGGGTTGACTCCCCCTGCCTTTCTTTTTGGCTTCTCTAAAATGGTTTCCAAAAATAATCTTTATGTCCTCATAGGATAGTTGGTAGATATCTCCCCCAGCCAGTAGATGGAGGGTGTCTAAAAGGTCTTCCTGAATTGCCTTGAGCAGGACCAACTTTAGAGACTCAGGGTCAAGTGTACACCTAACCCTTTTGTAACTAACCTGGAACCTCTCTTCATAGTCTTCCAGGGACTCATCACTTCCTATGGTCATTCGAAAGATTTCTTCTTTAATATCTTTTGACCTACAATATTCTTGATACTTCTTGTTAAATTCCTACTACATCTGAGCCCAAGTTGTGATGCTATTGCCAGGTAATCACATGAACCAGCGCAGTGTTGCGTCCTTGAGAGTAAAAAGGAGCAGTTTCAACTTTTGCTCATCTTCTGCATAGTCATAAGTTCGATAGATGAAAACAAACTCGAACAAGAAGGTGTCAGGATCTTCTGTAGTCAGACCACGGAGGTGAGGTAGGGCTGAAGGACTTATATTCTTCATTTTAGTGTCCCGATTAGTATTCCAAATGGGGAAGGTACCCTCTATTCTCTCTCCATTTCCCTTAGCATCTCTGTCTTCAGCCATTGGCTCTAAAGGAATGTTTTCTTCTTCTTCTTCCCCTATAGGTTCTTAAAATATGTCTGGATGTTCACCTAAGGGTTCTTCTTGATTGTAGCCACCAAATAAGAGAGAAGGTTGGCTGTGTAAAGTAGTGGGGGTGTTGGGAAAAAAAATTCCTAAGTTATCTCTACTCCTATGAGGCATGAAAGGAAATATTTTTGGTTGGTTTTTTGTTTCTTTTTCCTCACATTGAAAGTACCTGCAGAAACTAAAATTGTGATTGAACAAAACAAATTGCAACTAGCTAAAATGAACTTGCTGAATGGAAATTCGTAGAATTGAAAAAGGAAAGCAAGGAAATGCAACACTGAAAGAAAAGAAATGACTAGTCTACTTTTGCCGAAATAAACTATTAGCAAAATGTTGCAATAAGAAATAGAAGAAAGCAGTAATCATAGAATACACTGATGCATCCCCGGCAATGGTGCCAAAAAGTGGTGAGCACTAGTATTGCAGCAAGAATGTTGCAACTCCTGGGCTACCAACTTTACTTTTATCAACCCAGTATTTGTAACAAACTTGGAAGTATTAGTGCTATATGCACAAGTACTAGTTCTCACTAGTGGTTGTCACTTGGTTAGCTGGCGTCAGATCACTAGGAGCTCAAGCCAACTTCTATAGATTTCAGAAGATGTTCTATGTGTGATGAAAGGAAAGCAAGATTACTCTACATATGCTATTCTAACTGTGGAAAGGAGAAAGATTGGAATGTAAAGCAAAACCTAGTAAACCCTAATTAACATGCTAATTCTACTTTTGCCAAAAACACTATGAAAACCATGAAAGAAATGTCATTACCTACTCAAGGAAGTAAACAACATCTAACCATGCTATTTCTGGAAGTAAATAAGAAAAAAACATATTTTTCGATTTTTATGTGTTTTTATGTGAATTTAACATGCATCTAATTTATTGTGTGTGAGTGTGGTAGTGAAAAGGTGGCATTAGAGGGTATTTTTGGAGCTTGGGAGGATGTAGGATGGTGTGGGTGGGTCCTAGGAGGTCTTAGGTGACCTTCTAGAGGCTTTTCCCACACTTAGCCTTGAAAAGAAATCCTACAGGAAAAACTACAGGAGGACATAAGAAAACTACAGGAGGAAAACAGGGAAACTACAGGAGGCCTACAAGAGGAGGCCGAGAGAAATTTTCACTATTTTGAGGGTGTGAGAGTGGGTGGAAAAGGTGGGTGAACAATGGAATGAGGTTTTAAGGCACCTAAGGTCTACCATGAATCACCGGGAGAGGGAAAGCTGATTGGGTTTGCTCAAGGAGAGAGGAAGAAGTTCTATGAAAAGTGAAGGAAACTAGGGCAGAATTGAGGTGAGATTTAGGAGATCTATGGGGCATGGATCAAATGGAGGGTGTGATTGCTGGTAAGCTAGCCTACTATTGGAAGAGATCTACTACATAGAAACTAACAGTCAACCAATAAAATCAAGCAAGCAATGAAATGAGTGCATCATAGGAAAAACGGAGTTTTGCATTAAAATTCCCCAAACTATGATGTATAGAAGGAAATGTTGGGAAATGTTGTAAGAAAGGAAAGCATGCAAAAGCACTATTGCAAATCGGGAAGTGAAAATGATAAAGAAGATCTAAACCAAAGTAAAACTAGACTATCAACCTACTAGAGAGCTGCAAACACTAGAAGTCCTAGAAATGAGGAAAATCTATGTTTTTGGGGCAGCAAGAGAATCTTTGCCTCAAATCATGGTCCCAAAGGGAGGAAGAGAGGCCAAGGCACTATTTCTAGCCTTTTGAATCTTCTCTGATTATTGCTTAACCTGCTATAGAAAGCACAAATGGAAGCAAGCTACTAAATCATCAAAAGCAATCTATTCTTAACCATAAGAGAAATACATCTAACAGCAAACTAATCTACAAAGTGAAGTAAAGCATACAAATACAAGTAAAGAAGCTTGGCTACTTGGATTGGGCCCTAAACCAAGAGCTTCAGCCTTTGAGGTAACTCAGTGCTAGCTCAAAAGGGATTCCATCATTATCAAAAAATAGCATGATTACATAAAACTATCATAAAATAGTAAGCTCGAAATTTTAGCAGAGTTTACACAAGCAAAAAAAATTTGACCCTAGTGAGGCCCTAGGCCTCTCTACTTATACATCTAAAGCTACCAACAGCTTCCTTAAAACTAGGGAGGTTTGGCTCGCAAAACTTGAGATACCTATCAATCATCTTCCACTTGCTCAGCTGCCTTCTAGTGCATGATTCGGCTGCTTGTACTCTGAGCTGATTGAAGGGAAATTCGAAGTGAGGAGCAATAAATGAGGGGGATTCCCTCCTATAAGTCCTCTCCTCTATCTACTTCGAGTTATTGTTGTAGTTTAACCACTAGATCCTTGATTTTGACATCAAAATCCATCAATAATCTACATTAAATACATGTTAGACCACATGGCATAATAACTAACTCAACTTACCCTATAAGCATAAATATAATTAGAAAATCATACAATAAGCTAAGAGAATGGTTGATTTGACTAGGTTAGGAGGTAGAATGAGCCCATATAATTATTCAATTATGAGGCTCATCAATCAGCCCGATTAAACCTTTGTTAACCTTTATTAACCCTTAAGCCCACATATATATTTAACCCCCATTTATAAGTGGACTTACACATAAAATCCTCCTATCGGCGCTTAATCCTTTATAAATCCTTTTACAAAGGAAATGCCACAAAACCTACCTTTTTGCTTTATACAACCTCTTCACGTCTTTCAAGGTTCTACCTTTATCACAATCGGGTATCACTCCTTCGCGGGTCACAATAATACACACTTCCTCCCACCTTCTCGATATGCGATCATATCACTTTCTGGAATACACAAGAAACAACAAAAAACAAAGGAAAGCTCCGTCAGAACACAAATCCGGATCTTAAATCTTATAAACCCGCATATATAAATATCGTCAGGTTTGGCTCTCACTTCAAAGACTTATCGCAGCACTCCTACGATCTCTGAAACACCCATACCTTCGATCTCCAATCGACAATATCATATAATTGCATGTCAGCACATCGACATTCCAAAAACCACCAGCCATTAACCCCTCGATTGCGATTAGCGATCAGATCTTTGTCATTGATCGACTATATGATCCAATGGTCCACACTTCATCGGAACATCACAATCACTCTTCACAACTTTTCAAGGTCTGATTTCAATGTCTCCAAAAGGATTTCACTGATGCGACTTAATCGTGGCCATTGATCTTAAAGATCGAACAACTACTATGCGTCGATACTTCACTTCTTCATCCATCCCTTTTTACTTGGTTTTTACATGTTTCCTTCAATTTTTCTCTGTGGTTCGGTTCTTCAAATGGTTATGGTCTTCTGCTTGCATCGCTAAACTTCTCTGAGCTTAACTCCTTAGTGAATTCTTACTTCGCTACCTCTCCAGAGCTTCACTCTATTTCTTGAGTTGGATTCTAATATCCCTTTATGATTCCTCTGAATCGTTATGCTCCTTTGTACATCCTTTAGAATTCTGCCTACAACTTTGTCACAGAACCTGTGAATTCACAAGTAATTCATTCATGAAATACTCGTTTCACACACTGACACAATCAGGAACAAACCTCTGTATATATATGTCTAAATAAATGATTACATTCGAAACTCCATGCCTCGCACAAGCCTGATCTTCAATCTATCAGTGGCCTCCCCTCTCTTACTCTGTTGTAGGCTTACATTTATACCAGAAAGCTCTGTTGAACTAATTCTGGTTCCCCTCCTAAATCTACTGAACTGACTCCTAAATCCTCTATTTCCACTTCTAACTTCATTTAATTCCTAAAAACTCTCTCTCGTTCCCCGAATCATGAAACTGCTTAAGAGTTATATTTGACTTTTAACTCTTTTGTCTTTATTAACCACTTGTGCTCTCATTTATTTGGGAGCACTTACAAAACATCTCACATTATATATTTAATTCCTATTCTATGCACTCAAAGGCCTAAATAGTACATTAATTCATCACTTAGGAATTCAACTTTCTTAAAATACATGACCCCCTATGTCTACTTAATTACAATGATTTTCACTTAGGTTGAATGCTCCTGCATCAGACTCCCAAAGTAGAAAATATTCATGATCTCCCGATCTTGTGTCTTCTGATCTTTGTCTTCCTAGATCACATAATTTGTTTTGTAACTATCCAAATGTATTGTTCCTTTGTTGTTGTTGTACTTCTATTGCCTTTTGTTCCATCTTCTTCTCTTTGTCAATCAGGTTCATGCTCTAATTGATCATCCTTCTTGTTGCCATCATTTTCCTCCCTGTGGCCTATTTCATCATCAGCTGCCACAATTCTTCAATTTCTTTTTCCAACACATCTTTGGACTGGTCCATACTCTGCCACTTACTTTTTCCTCTTTCTCTTTGTTTCAGGTTGTTGTGGCTATCTACTAATTCTTCAAACTGTTGCTAGTTACATCCACTTTGTAGTTGCTGGTTTACTTTTTCTTCTTCTTTTTCTCTTGTTCCAACATTTGCTTTGGTTACTGCTTCCCTATCATCCCTACCCTCTCTCATGATTATTTCCGTCTGCACCGAATCATGAATTTCCAGCATCCTCTCCAGCAATTTAGCATTTCTGTTCCATGGATTAAGTTCTTCCACAGAATCTTCTTCTTTCATTTTGATTTGGTTGCTCATCTGTGCCAAATTTTCTTCAGCATCTGCAATAAAACCTACACTCACAAAACACTTGTTAAAATAAAAAACATAAGGCTTATGTGCCTTATCTTCCTTTGGCAACAATTCAGTTTACCTCTCTGTTTCTTTCTCCTCTGTCAGCACATCAGTATGCTATTTTGAATTCTGAAAAGAACTCATGAGACTGTCAACTAGTCTCTCCTCCATATCATCTGCTCTAATGATGTCTTCGTACTCTTGTCCACTGTAGTGAACTCCTTCTTTTGCAGTGTCGATTTGCTAAACTTTCATTACCATCTCCTTTTTCTTATGATTGTCATTCATGACAATTTTTTTTGTATTCCTTTTTTAGCAACCTATCTTGAACATCTATCCTCTATTTTTCCATTTCCCTTCTTTGAAAATATGATTTTCTATATAACTCAATAATTTCAATTGGAGTAGATTTTGGAAATTTCACACAATTTTCCATACCTTCCTTTGTTATTGACAGATCATCAGATGTTCTTTTTCCCTTTGCTAAGCATTTTGCATAGATTTCTTCCTTCTTAGCATATTTTAGTAGATGTCCTTCTCTTTTTCTAACTATCTCAACAGCTTCCATGGCTATTTCCACTGTGCCTATCATCATAGTGAATTGATGATCCTTTACTATGTTTTCAACTAACATAGTCTCTTTTTCTTCAGTACATTTTTCCTTGTTGTCCCTCTGTAACTCTTCTCCCAGAGTTATCCTTGTCTCACCATCTGCATTAACATTCTCCTATATTTGGTTTTCATCAATAACATTAATCAAACTCATTTGATTACCTTTCTGAGACAATATTCCTTCATTCTTCATGAGAATAAGATCTTGATTCTTCATCTCTATGAAAGCTTCTATAGACTCATCCATGGACTTTTTCTTCTGTATGCATTCAAATTCTTCTTCTTCTTAGAAGTTTTCTTTGTCACCTTTTACTTCTAAATATTCATCTACTTTGAACATATCTTCAATAGGTTGCTTTTCTCCTGCAATACTTGCCATCATACACAAACTATCAGTTTTAGAAACATAAGACCCTGTGGTCTCACTAGATGCTTCAGCCATCATATCTTCTTGATGTTCCAAGTTCTCTTTATGACTTAGAAATTCTTCGGTGGTCTCCTCTTCAATCTCTTCAAGCCCTTCAATTCGTTGCTTAATATTTTTCCCCAATTGTATATGAGACCTATCTATCTCATCTTCTTCCAGAACATAATTTAGATTCTGCTTGTCTTCTTCCTCCTTTATGAAAATATCAACAAATTGTCCTTCTTTACATGTTTCACCTACAAGCATACAAAAATTGTCAGATTTAAAACCATGTGACCCTCTGGTCTCACTTGAAGTTTCAGCCTTCAAATCTTCATCTTCACTTTCTCCCAGAATTTCTCCCAGTTCTGGTTCACAAATGGACTCTTCCATTTCTAACTCAACTTCCTTGAGTTTTTCCCTCAACCACTTTACTTGCTTTTGCTGCAGCCTTCTCTGCATCTTATGCCACTCCACTGGCTTCTTCCTCAAGACCCAACCTAGTCTCTAGCTTTCCTCTAGTATTCTTCTTAATGCATCGAGTTGTTCTTTTAACTCGGAAATCTCTTTGTCAATTTCCTCTTGACTCATCCTCTTGCCATTTGCCTTGGAATCCTCTTTCTTCATCTTTCTTCTACTGTGGCTTCTCTATGAACCTATGCTATGACTATTAGTAGTCATATTCTTCTCCTCTTTCTTCATGAGCTCCACACTCATCCGCAATAAGCCTCTGCAACAACTAGTTCTCCTCACTGCAATCTTACCTCACTAAGCTCTCCTCACTCAGTCTTTTGGTAAGTACAGTCCTCTGTCTGGAACCTCCTCTTGAGTGACACCTTTGCTCCTTCTAGGCTTCTGCAATCTTTGACTCTCTCTTAAGAACACTTCAGCTGTCCTCTCTGTCCAATCTCTTGTTGGATTTTTTCAGGTTCATTGCCACTTTTCCATCAGAGTGTTTTCCTTACTCTGTCTTCAAGAACACATCTGGTTGTCCTCTCACAGCTTCTCTTGTTGTCCTTTGCTGAGATGTTTCATCTGAAACAATAATCTTCAATTTCAATTTGAAACAAAACACAGTATATTACCTCCAAGATCTATGTATGATCTTATTCTCCCATTCTTCTGCACTTTGAATGGATTGTCCTCTGTTTGGTCTCCAAGTCCTCTTTCCTTCAGAACTTGTACTAAGCAATCTTGCTCTCACTTTTCTTCAAGGAATCCTTTGTTCCTGTCTACTCCAAGTCTCTGCTGAAACTCCTACAATCTCCCAAGAACTCCAAAAGTTCCCCTATAATCCTCTGTTGTAGCCTCTATCATTCATCAATTAACTTATGCACATTACCTTCTTATGTGTGCAAACTCCTTTTCATATGAATCTTTTCCCACTCTGATTACAATTTTGCTCTGATACCACAAATGATGTAGGGTTACCCCCCACTTATACCCATAGTATGCATGTGAAATGCATCCACACATTTGTCCCAGGTATTTAACTCTCAAAGGAGTCAAATCTTCAACCATAAATGGTTAAGGCCCTTCTTTAGTCTCATGTAGAATGATTCATAGACTTAACTAAATCTAAACATTAACCCACCTTTTCCTTTCTATTGGAAATTAATCACCCCGCTTAAACCTTCGTTAACCTTTATTAACCCTTAAGCCCACATATATATTTAACCCCCATTTATAAGTGGACTTACACATAAAATCCTCCTATCGGTGCTTAATCCTTGATAAAACCTTTTACAAAGTAAATGCCACAAAACATACCTTTTTGCTTTATACGACCTCTGCATGTATTTCGAGGTTCTACCTTTATCACAATCGGGTATCGCTCCTCCGCGGGTCACAATAATACACACTTCCTCCCACCTTCCCGATATGCGATCATATCACTTTCCGGAATACACAGGAAAACAACATAAAACAAAGGAAAACTCTGTCGGAACACAAAGCCGGATCTCAAATCTTATAAACCCACATATATAAATATCATTGGGTCTGGTTCTCACTCCAAAACCTTATTGCAGTGCTCCTCCGATCCTCGAAACACTGATACCTCTGATCTCCGATCGGTGATATCGTGTAATTGCATATCGGCACATCGACATTCCAATAACCACCAGCCCTTAACCCATCCAATTGCGATTAGCAATCAGATCTCTGTCATTGATCAACTATATGATCCAATGGTCCACACTTCATCGGAACATCGCAATCACTCTTTGCAGCTTTCCAAGGTCTGATTTCGATGTCTCCAAAAGGATTTCGCCGATGTGATTTAATCCTAGTCATTGATCTTAAATATCCAATGGCTATTGTGCACCAATCCTTCACTTCTCCGTTCATCCCTTTTTACTTGGTTTTTACGTGTTTTCTTCAAATTTTCTCTGTGGTTTGGTTCTTCAAAAGGTTCTAGTCTTCCGCTTCCGCTGCTCAACTTCTTTGAGATTAACTCCTTAGCGAATTCTTACTTCACTACCTCTCCAGAGCTTCACTCTTTTTCTTCAATTGGATTCTAAGATCCCTTTATGATTCCTCTAAATCTTTTTCCTCCTCTGCGCGTCCTTCAGAATTCTACTTGCAACTCTATCACAGAAACTATGAATTCACAAGTAATTCATTCATGAAATACTTGTTTCACATGCTGACATAGTAAGGAACAAACCTATGTATGTATATATATATATATATATATATATATATATATATATATATATAGATAGATAGATATATGTATGTATGTATAAACAAATGATTACATTCGAGACTCTATGTCTCGCACAGGCCTGATCTACAATCTATCAGTGGCCGCCCCTCTCTTACTCTCCCATAGGCTTACATTTATACCAGAAAGCTCTATTGAACTAATTTTGGTTCCCCTCCTAAATCTACTGAACTGACTCCTAAATCCTCTATGTCCACTTCTAACTTCATTTAATTCCTAAAAACTCTCTCTCGTTCCTCAAATCATGAAACTACTTAAGAGTTATATTTGACTTTCAACTCTTTTGTCTTTATTAACCACTCATGTTCTCATTTATTTGAGAGCACTTACAAAACATCTCACATTATCTATTAAATTCCTATTCTATGCACTCAAAAGCCTAAATATTACATTAATTCATCACTTAGGAATCCAACTTCCTTAAAATACGTGACCCCTTGTGTCTACTTAATTACAATGATTTTCAGTTTGGTTGAATGCTCCTACATCAATCGATAAAGCATAACATGAACAAAAATAAGAATAATGCTCAAAGGCAAGGTATTTCTCCAACACGAATCTTTATTAAGTTCAGCATTCTACAAACTTCTTCTACCCTGCGCACTCAGTTGTGGAATTACCAAGGCCTCCTGTGCACTCAGCTGCAGGAGCCTTCCCAAAACAACAATATTCATCTAATGTTATCTCTAAGACTCATTATGACTCGACTATAGATAGTTTTTCTTCAATACAATACCATCGTCTATGGACCATGGGTAAGTCTCAAAAACTGACCTATAAATTACCTAAACAAGGGGCTAAAGCTTGTTTGACTCTTACTTAGTTGTGCGCTACACTTCCATATTTCGTGGAGACTTTAGATTCTTTATAAAATATATTACAAAAATCAATTAAACTAACCACAAAATTGAACATGTGGACCCTATCCCAATAGGTGCCCAACACAAATATGGTGACTCATCATCCAATCACTCAGCTACCATGTCAATCTTGTTGTGGACACCACCTAACTCAACCTGTAAAGCTACAATATCAGCAGATCTCTACACCGCGGCTTGTTGCACTTCTTCCACTATCTTTTCTATCATCAGGCCTTCCAATGCTAGGTGCATTGTCCTCTGTGTCTGCTATAGTATATTTAAATTTTCCTAAAGAGATACAATAAGCTAAAAAGCTTCCTCTATCCATGGTTGTAATATGGCCTTGAGAAAGGCCTGTTTCCTCTATAGCTCTTACATATGTGATTGTAGCTTCTTACCTTCCTACAATCACATGAGGAATTGAACTGGCACCAAAGTGCACATAATGGCTCGAACTTCATCATACTTGTGTTGTGTCTCTCGGATATCAGTGTTAAGCCTCTGTAAGTTTGGGTCCTCCTGCATGTTCGTGCATAAATCCATAGCTTGATCAAACATCATTGTGCAGTCTGTAACTACTGTATCCAATTTGACCATGTTTTCCTTGATTGTTTCTTTGTGTTACTCTGGGACCTCTAATAGAGAAACTCTGAGATCTTCATTTGAAAATTCAATGTAACATTACCTAGCTTATCCTTCGACAGGCGGACCGGAGCAACCAATTTCTGATTTTTAATCTATTTTTGCGGCATCCTCTGGAATGTTCAACTCAGGAGCTATTTTACATGCCTGCATTATTGTGGTCTCCAGGCTCTGACTTCATGTTTGAAACTCCTTTTCATTTAGAGCCTCAACTTTCTCTACAAACATATGCTCATTATTTACCTTCAACTCAGTGATGACTACAAGGGCGCTCTACTCTCTAATCTTCAGTTCATCTGATATCCCCTCATGTAGTGCATGGAGGGTTTGAGTTGGTAGCATGGCTAAGTTTACCCCCATGTCCTTAATTATACTTAATACAACGCAGTCTTCCTCTGATTCTACATGGATCAATCCTTCTGGTAAGGGTAACACTCTGAGGTCTAGATTCCATTCTAGCTTTGCTACTGTCCTACTCCCTTACACCAGGCTAGCTTGTACTCTAATCACTTACCCAACGGTCACTTGAATCTTGTCGGTCTGGATTTGTAGCTCGCGTAGATTCTTATGGATTCTCCCCAACATTTGCATGTATTGTTGTTCAAACTGTTCCCATAACTCTGTTGTTGTGTCTTTGATCTTGTCACTAATCTCATCGAGATCCCCTTTTGTGAGGACCATCGAGTCGATGCACGTCTGCTTGTCTGGTTTATGCTTCTTTCTAGCTTTGACAGTTGTCTCCTTGTTGCCCTTCTTCAATGTGAAGGGAGTGCTCTGCTGCTCCCCCCTGCCTCCTTCCTACTCTAATTGTTCCTACTCATCTTTATGCTTGGAAGTTGATTCTTGGCCTTGGTTTGAGTCAGTGCACTTAGTTTCAGCATGCTCTTTCGTAGTGCGCTCCTTCTCAGCAACTACTTCTTTCGTCTTTTGGGCAACAGTCATTTGTGCAGCAGATATTTCGCCACCTTTACCGGTACCTGCTCCAACATTTGTGGGTTTGCACCACTCCACTAGCCAACTCCCCATGATCTCCTACACATCTATCCCTGAGACCAAGTATGGAAGCTTATTCCATATATGCTTGGGGTCCTTCCATGCCCTAATTGATACGTGGTGGAAATCTACCTTGAACTCCACAAAGACCCTTAACTTCTTGAACAAGGTTGGGGACAACCTTTGATGCTGACTAATGATAGTGCGAAGATCCATTTCCATTAAGACTGATCTGTCAATGAGATCTAATACAATCAATAAGGTATTACAGACTTATGTGCATGGATGTGCCTATGTTATTCTATGCAATGGGTCAACCAAATTGTGAAATACATAGACTTTGAAGTAGTAAAAGACTATAATAGACAGACACATAAAAACACAACAGATTTAATAAGGAGTTCACCCAATAGTCTTAGGCTACATCTCCTGGTCCAGCCTTCAGTGGTGGCCTCTCTATTAAGTCTTCAAATGGAGTTTTTACAATAGTGAACTAAGTTTGAGCCTCAAACACAACAGATGCATTTACAAGAGCCTCACTTGAATACCTCAAGCTTCCTCTAAGTATGAAAAATCCCACACGGCTCTAAATCTGCCCTAAACTCTGTCTCGCATTTGCTCTCAAATACTGCCTCTCCCTCCATTATGCTCTTTTTCTGTGGCTTTTAAAGCCAACTGCGCTACCTGTGCATTTCACATCCTCGGCTCTCAGTCTCCCCTACCTATGAATGCTTAGAATCCCTCTGCCAACATTATTCAATCATTTTTTAATGTATGGAGGGGAGGTGGCCACCTATCCATAAGGCCAGAGTGCCCGGGCCTCTGAAATTCTTAAGACAACCGCACTCTATTAAAAACATAGGGAAATGTATTTGAAATGGAGAAATCCACCAAAAACTCATATATTGGACTTAAGATATTATTTAATATCATTGATAAACCCTTTTGGGTCCGCAACATCACATCGGTGCTTTTCCCTCTAGTTTTTTCGTTTGTTTGGGGAAGTATGATTTACAAAGGAAAACATAGTTTTCTGGACTTCAACATATATGCAATCCTACCTATTAGATTATCAGGTCCGTAATATCGTTGCCCTAATGGGTATCGGCCCTGCCCCACTGCATAGTTCCTATGCAATGCGGTGATGTGATATATCGCAATAACCCTCGAGCCATTATAAAGTGCTCCTGTAATCCCCCCAATAGCGATCTGCCGATCTAATATGGGCCGTCAATCTACGCACTTGATCGACAGTACCGATTCACTCCACCAATCATTGTCACAGTATGTGTATACAAAGCGCCGATATCGCTATTCGCTATCGCCAGTCTTATGTGGATCCCGTCAAACTCTGCTCAAAGGTTACCACCGATTGCGATGGCTGATCTGATCTAGATCGTTGATCAGCTAGATCGAATGGTTATTGTGTATCACTTATTCTGCCTATCTTTTTATTGATTTCATGGGTTTTGGGCCTCTCGATAGTGTTTCTCCGCCCCACTAAGGGTATCCCTCTTTCACTTATTTTGATCCTTTAAGGTATTTTTGGCTTTGGCATGAGTTTTAAAAGATTCATGAAGACTTAGAGGGCATTCTTGGATCCATTTGGATCACGCCTTCCCACTAAAAAATGCTTTTGGACCACCAAAAGTTGGGTTTCAAGCATCAATCAAGTGAGGATATTGCTACCTCACTTGTCCAATCTCTATCCATTTCACACTACTAGGTTTTGAACCTCTGAATCCTACACTTAGGTACTTGACATCTCCTCTGCACGTTATCCTCACCTTCCTGTCTAGAACTGTATCTTCCTGCAGCTCATTGAGGTATTTAGGCAACAAATCATCAATGGAAGGCAATTGACTTTGCTCTTCAAGATCTTCAATTAATGAAGGTTCAAAAAGTCTTAAATTTTCTAAATTTACTACTGAATGGATGTGCATGTATGCTGGTAGATCAAGGCAGAAAGCATTCTCACCAATTTTCTCAAGTACCTTAAAAGGCCCATACCTTATTGGCTTCAACCTCTTTCCTTCACCTTGCATTTTGTCCTTGCTGATATACAACCATACTTGATTGCCAACTTGGAAGTTGTGCTCCACTCGGTGTTTATCATGCCTTGCCTTGTATTTGGCTTGGCCCTTTTCCATTTGTTCCTACACTGCATGGTGAATCTCTTGGATCTGTTCAATGAGTCTAGTTGCTTTATCCACATCTCTGTGTCCAGCAATTGCTATATCTTTTTCAAAGACAAAATCCAAGGGAGACCTTGGTATAAAACCAAAATAGGTCTCAAAATTAGATCTCTATGTAGAAGAATGTTTAGCATGGTTGTAAGCATGTTGCACGTAACATAAATGTTCATCCAAAAGCTTGGGATGCTTGATGCAATAACCCCTGAGCAACTGGATCACTGTCCAGTTGACTACCTCTGTTTGGCCATCTATTTGTGGATGAAAGGTTGTGCTTTTGTTTAGTCTGGTGTCCATTAATTCCCACAGACTTGACCAAAACTTCCCAACAAATCGGGAGTCTTGATCAGATATTATGGAAGTGTGTAACCGAAAATTCACCCAAACATGCTGAAAGAACAATTTCGTCGTTTGTTCAACTGTAATCTGCTTATTACAAGGTATTAAAATACACATTTTGTTGAACCTATCCACAATAACATATAAATAGTCATGTCACTTTCTAGATTTTGGAAATCCCCTGACAAAGTCCATGGAGACACTTTCCCAAGGACAGGAAGGGACTAGCAGTGGAGTGTACAAGCCTAGTTTTCTATTGCTGGGCTTGATTTTCACACACATGGTACAACCTCTTACATATCTAGAAACTGTTTCATGCATTTTTGGCCAATAGCAGTATCTTTGTAGTTGTGAAATTGTTTTTCTTACACCAAAATGTCCTGATATTAGAGAAGTATGTGCTTCCCTAATTATATTAATTCTCTTTGTTTTTGTAATGCATAGATTTCCCAAATGATACAATATTTGGTCCTTAATGTAGTAATCCACTTCTTCTAACTTTTTGTCATTACCTAAAGCTACATATACATCTTTAAAGTCTATATCTTGAGCATATTGTTCAATGTAGCTTTCATGCATTACTGAATTATTCTTAAGTATAGTAGATCCATTTATGATTGGTCTAGACAACATATCTACAACTTTATTGTGTATGCCTTTTTTGTATCTGATGACTAAATGAAACTGTTGTAGGAAACCCATCCACCTATAGTGTCTTGATTGTTGCAACTTAGTTTGTGAGTGCAAGCACTGAAGTGGCTGATGATCAGTATGTACTACTGTTTCTTTGCCCATTAAGTAATGTTTCCAATTTTTAACACTCTGGACTAATGCATACAATTTTTTATCATATGTAGGATAATTAACTACTGCAGAATTAAAAGTCTCAAAATGGTAGCATATGGGTTTATCATGTTGAATCAACACTACTCCCATGGCATAATCAATGGCATCTGTTTCGATCTCAAATGGTTGTTGAAGATTTAGCAATGCTAGTACTGGTGGTGTATTAATTTTTTCTTTCAAGGTGTCGAAGGATTTTTACTATCTGCCTCCCCACTGAAACACCTTGTTCAATCCTGTCAAAGCATGTAAGGGAGCTGCAATTAAGGAAAAGTTAGCAATAAAATTTCTCTAGTATTGTTCTGCCCCTAGAAAGCTTCTAACTGTTGTAGCAGACTTGGGTTTAGGCTAGTTTACAATGGCTGCAACCTTAGAGCGATCTATCTTCAGTTCACCACCCCGTACAATATGACCCAAATAATTCAAAGATGTTTTACCAAATTCACATTTTGATAATTTAACGTAGAGATTTTCTTGCTTCAAAACATCTAGAGTCTGTTTTACACGCTTTAAATGTTCTCCCCATGTTTTACTGAATACAAGAATGTCATCCAAATATACAATTACAAAATCATTAATAAAAGGCCTGAGTACATCATTCATTACTCTCATGAAAGTGGCAGGAGCATTAGTTAAGCCAAAAGGCATAACTAGCCATTCATACACCCCTTGCTTTGTTTTGAAAGCAGTCTTCCATGCATCTTGATCTGCTACTCTGACCTGATGGTAACCACTACGCAGGTCCAACTTGTAAAAGTAAACAACCTCTTTCAGCTAATCCAATAGATCATCTATTGGAGGAAGGGGATAAAAATTCTTGTTCGTTATTTTATTCAAAGCTCGGTAATCAATGCACATCCTCCATGAACCATCCTTCTTTCTCACCAACATGATTGGAGATTTTCATGGTGATGTGCTTGGCCTTATGAAGCTTTTCTCGATCAGCTCCTATACTTGCTTCTTGATTTTTGCATTTTCTAAAGTGGATAACCTATACATTCCGATGTTAGGCAATGGAGCATCTTGCTACAAATTAATATCATGTACAATTTCCCTTTTTGGTGGTAGACCTTTAGGTTCTTGAAATAATATATCATATTCTGAAACAACCTTTTCTAAATCAGCTTGCTATTTAGCATCACATACTTCAAATACATTAGTTTTTTCAGGTTTCTTTTCCTTTACAACCATCATTAAAAATTGCTTGCATGAATTTACAATCATTTTCATCTACCCTGACTTTATGAGAGTATAATTATTTCTGAGTTTGTGAGCTCTTACAATATATTCTATTCCATCTTTAACAAGTTGATACTTATTTTCTACTCTATAGAAAATTTATTTTCTATCATACAAGTAAGGACTTCCTAAAACAATTCCACATATATCCAAAGGAATTACATCTAACTCAACCTCATCTACAAATGTTGAACCAATGGAAAACCTAAGTCTACATTGTCTAGTCACTTGTAGCTTTGCTTTATCACATAACCAACCCAATGGATATGGCTTCTTGTGAGGTGTGGTTAGTAATCCCAGTTTCTTTACAATTGCTTAAGAAATTACATTTACTTGGGAGCCACTATCAAACAAAGTATCAATCTTTTAATTCTTGGAAATAACTCTAATATGGAAAAGCTCATATCTTCTTCTCTCATTTTCTTCACTATCAATAGTTTGGGCAAAATTACTAGAAGATGCTTTAGAATTTTTACCTTGTATACCTGTGGCTGTGATGGTTGTTTCATCACCTGAGTCTAACCCCAAATCTTTTTGAACGGCAGTAGCATCTTTCTTCTTCTTGCCATCGAACTTCTTGGGTTTCAGCTCCGGATGCAAAGACCAGCAATGTTCATCATCATGTCCATCCTTCTTGCAGTGAGTGCATGAAGGTTTGGTCTTTTGTACAACATTGGCCTTCCTCTCTTTCCATTTCTACTTCCTCTTTTCCTTGTTCTTGTTTGCAGTGGGTTTGGATGGTCCCCCAATCTCTGGGTTCACATTCTTGCCTCTAGCCTCTAGATGGGTAGCTTGAATAGATACTTCATCTATGCTAGTAGGGTTAAACATGAGAATGGTGTGTCTCAAATAACTATGTAGACCACCTATACACTTCAGCAAAGTTTTAGGTGAGTCTAAATAAATGCCTAGAATCAAAGCTCTTTTTCTAAACTCTTGGGTGTAACTTTGTACACTTTTCCCTTTCAATTGGCGAAGAGTTTTCCAACTCATCATAGCTTGCTGCATATAAGCGAGTGGATAGAATTGTTTTTTAATTGTAGAAACAAATTCACTCCAGATAGAAAGACTTTTACCATGCTTTTTCAAGTCAGCTTGTGTCCTGCCTTCCCACCATACCAAGGCAGTTCCTCCAAGGCATAGGCTGGCCAGCTGAATTTTACTGTTGTCTGAGTCAATATTTTGCACCCTGCAATACACATCAATCTACCTAATCCAATTATCTAACTTCTCTACATTTATCTCTCCATCATATATTGGCAAATAAAATTTAACATCTAATTTAATCAAAGATGTTTTTTTTTTTTTTTAATTTTCAGGGCTATTAGGAGGGCTGGGCAGAGGAACCTCTTTTCCTTTCCCTTTACCATCAGAATGGCCATCTATAAGAGATTATTTTTTTCCCTTGTCTTGTTTGGAAGTGGAAGAATCTTCATTTTGACTATACATTTCTTCTACCATGGCTCTCATGGTCATGAAACTGTCCATGAACTGTGGATCTGATTCCAAGGGAACTTCTTTTAACATTTTCCTCTTAGGATAGACTCTACCAATTTCTAGGTTAGTTTCAACAAATCCTCCTTATTCTAATTTAAGCATTGATCTAGTTAGCATTCACAAATAGTCCAGCACAAGCTTGTCTAACCTTGGCAACCTAAAACTCTAATACCACTTGATTTGTAAATGAGATCTAAGACAATTAATAAGGTATTACATACTTATGTGCATGGATGTGACTATGTTATTTTATGAAATGGATCAATCAGATTGTGAAATACATAGACATTGAAGCAGTAAAAGACTATAATAGAGAGACACATAAAAACATAGTAGATTTAATAAGGAGTTCACCCAATACTCCTGGGCCACATCTCCTAGTCCAGCCTTCAGTGGTGGCCTCTCTATTAAGTCTTCAAACAAAGTTTTTACAATAGTGAACCATTTTGAGCCTCACACACAACAAATGCATTTACAAGAGCCTCACTTGAATCTCTCAAGCTTCCTCTGAGTACACAGACTCCCACACAACTCTCAATCTACCCTAAACTCTGTCTCGCATTTTCTCTTCAATATTGCCTCTCCCTCCATTATGCTCTCTGTCTGTGGCTTTCAAAGCCAACTACACATCCTTTCCTCTCAGTCTCCCCTACCTTTGAACGTTTAGAATCCCTCTACCAACGTTATTCAATCATTGTTTAACGTATGGAGGGGAGGTGGCCACCTATCCATAACGCCATAGTGCCCAGGTCTCTGAAATTCTTAAGATAGCCGTGCTCTGTTAAAAACAGAGCGAAATGTATTTCAAATGGAGAAATCTGCCAAAAACTCATATATCAGACTTAAAATATTGTTTAATATCGTTGATAAACCCTTTCAGGTCTGCAACATTGCATCGGCGCTTTTCCCTTTGGTTTTTTCATTTGTTTGGGGAAGTGCGATTTACAAAGGAAAACATAGTTTTCTGGACTTCAACATATATGCAATCCCGCCTATTAGATTATCGGGTCCATAATATCGCTACCCTGATGGGTATCGACCCCGCCCCACTGCACAGTTTTGATGCGATGCGGCGATGCGATATATCGCAGTCACTCATCACAATAACCCTCGAGCCATTGTAAAGTGCTCCTATAATCCCCCCGATAGCGACCCACCGATATAATATGGGTCATCGATCTATGCACTTGATTGACGGTCCTGATTTGCTCTGCCAATCACTGTCGCAATATGTGTATACAAAGTGCCGATATCGTTGTTTGTTGTCGCCAGTCTTATGTGGATCCCACCGAACTCTGCCCAAAGGTTACTGCCGATTGCGATGGTCGATCCAATCTGGACCGTTGATCGGCCATATTGGATAGTTACTGTGCATCACTTATTCCACCTATGTTTTTATTGATTTCACGAGTTTTGGGCCTCCCGATAGTGCTTCTCCGCCCTGCTAAGGGTGTCCCCCTTTCCCTGTTTTCGATCCTTTAAGGGATTTTTGTCTTTAGCATGATTTTTAAAAGATTCATGAAGACTTAGATGGAATTCTTGGATCCATTCGGATCAAAGACCCAAAAAAATCTTCAACTCCTTGATCCTCTCTGGATCATTGGTTGACCACAACAAAGAAAAATTCATTGTCTCTAGTAAATCTTTCACATGCGGAGGAAATTGACTATCCTTCGACAATCTCCATGCTACTAAGACAATTGAAAACAATAGCCACGAAGAGTGAAACACTTTACTGTCCTCCTATGCTTTGTGACAGTTCGCAAGGAACTCCTTACACAAATACTACACCTAGTTATATTGCACTCCCTTCATGCATTGGGCAGCCAATGACACTACCGGCATCGAAATGTCATTCGTACGGAATTTTCTCATAATCTTGCTCGCAAGAATTTGGGTGACAAACTGTATCACCTAGCCCTAAATGGAGAGGATAAAATATCCATGTGACTTATTTACGAGACCAAATTTTGCCTTCATTCTATCTGCTAACTCCTTTTCTACACTTTTCCCTCCAATCTCTTTTGCAAGGTCTACCCCTTTGTAAGGCAACTTTGTAATCCGATGGATGAGCATATCTGTAGTCGAGATCAGCTCCCCAAGCCATAGGAATCCATCGTGCAATAGCATGAGCAACTAGCGCACACACATACTGTTGACAATTGATCTATGAAAATGTGGTACATAGAGCATGTTCAGCACCTCGGCCCACTCAAAACCTTTGACCCATTTCATGGGTTCCAACCATGTAACTCCTGTCTCTTCATAAATATTCTTCATATACTTATGAGCAGCTAAATGAGGTTATTTCTCATGGTCCGTGAGATCCCAATCCTCCATCTTCAATACCGGAATGTGTGCTAAGACCGCACCTTCAAAGCCAACATGTTATGGTAACAGGGGCGTCAAAACCATAAAATTTCCAGAATTGGGGTCTTTCATTACTTTGGTCTTCCCTTTACATGGAGGGATATAATCCAGAAGTTGTGTAATGGGCCTTCCCTCCTTAGCGTCCAATTCCTCCACTCCTTGGAATTCTTCCTCCTCCAAGTCCACAACTTTCTCTGGCTGCTTATCCTTCTCCTCCTCTTATCAAACCACTGAGGTCTTCCTTGGTGAATGTCTCAACGACATAGGTTTATTCTGCTTTGTTTTTGTGCGTTGTAGGCACAATGAGCATAAATTCCATAGATACAACTTCGGGACCTTTTGATTGGGAAGCAACAACTTCCAAACTAACTGGCTCAGACATCTTGGCAAGGATGATCATCTATTTCCACTTAGTTAAGGTTGAAAATGTTTCCTTTTCAACTAAATCCACCCAAAACTATCAACTCATAGAATTAAAATAACAAGGTGCATAGATAATTCTCAGAATGCAAAGTATTCTTCGGCAGACCAACAAGTCATATTTATAGGAGGTTTTGAATTTAAATCCAACCCTTCCCTCTAGTTTCTGATCATAAATGCATCTTTGGTGGTAGATCTTCAAAGATTTTCTCCATAAATAGTGCCTACCCGCTCCTCTTAATGGAATTTTTTCCATAAAATCATGAATAATGACTCCAATGGCTACTTGTGGAGCCATCTATGCAGCACCGTACTTCATGGTGCAACTCATCCAGCATAGCTTCACCTTCTGCACTCCTATCTTCCATCGCATAGCATCCCTACTATGTATTTCTCCACTTAGGGAAACATAGTTTATAGACCTGCAATCCCTTGCAGCTACTTGGATTACTAAAACTACCCTGCTACCGTATATTCATTATGCAAGTGTTTCGATCCCCTCTATATAGCTTTAGCCTACTACCATTCACTTTTCTAGGGAATGGCTCCCCATTCATCTTCACGAGCTGAACTGTGCCACCATGCGTGATCTCCTTAACAACACATGAACCCAAACAATGCATTTGAAATTTCCCTAGAAATTTTTTGAACTTTCTATCATATAGTAGCACTAAATCATCAACCTTAAAATTACACAGCTTAATATGCCTATCATGCCATGGTTTCTCATGTTTCTTTGGCACTTGCTAGTGAAATCTTGCAAGAAAGTAGTCCTCCTCTAACTCCATCAACTGCCCAAGCCATTCCTCCAAGGCCTCACGATCTAGCATCTCTGTCAAAGCCGCAATACATAAGCTTGGCCTAATATACTCCATTGCCATCACCGCTTCAATCCCATAGATAAATCTGAAAGGTGTTTCACCTGTTAATTAATTCTTGTAGGTTGTCCTATATGCCCATAGCACTACTGGTACTTGCATATCCCAATCATTTCTCTATGTCTTGCAGACCTTCGTCAATGAATTCTCCAAAAGTTTATTAAATGCTTCCACTGTTCCATTCGTCTGCAGGTGATAGGGGGTGCTCTTCTGATGATACACCTAGAATTCCTCAAGCATCACGCTAATCATTTTATTCAAGGAATGTGTACCCCTATCACTCATCAATATCTTAGCGCATCCAAACTGGGTTAAGACATATCCTAGCAGAAACTTCGTGGTAGTGCCAGTTGTACAATCTTTCACTGGCTGCGCTTCTGTCCATCTGGTTAAATACTCTGTTGCAGTAATGACATACCGAGCACTTGTCTTCTTACCTGGTGGTGTTATTAGACCTATGAAGTCAATGGCACATTTATCAAATACCTGCAACAAAATCTAGGGATTTAATGTCATTTCATCCCTTCGTGAAGGCTTCCCCATCCTTTGGCAAACATCGCATGCCTTGTAGTATGCCTTAGAATCATTATGTAATGTTGGACATAATCACCCAACGTGCAAAATATTTTACGTAGTCTCTTTTCTTATGTAGTGACCTCCTACCACTCCTCCATGTGCCTCAATGAGGATACTAGCCGATTCAAATTCTGGAATATACATCCACGGTCTCTAATATGTTCCCATCTTATACAAGTGACTCGAAATTACTGAAAAATTGGTCGAGTGAACTATTAATTCTTTCTTTTATTGGGTAGCATAGCCTTCTGGAGCTGCACCCATAGTTAAAAACTCAATGATATTCACAAAATGGTCATCCATGATATGCCCCACAAAGAGCTACACATCTAGCAGTCGTTACTCCAAACTACTTCATTCTTCACCTGTTTCAATCCTTGATAGATGGTTTGGTCCATCATTCATTCTTCCAGGCTTCACAATGACTTGAAAGTCATATTCTTGAAACAACAAAAACCATCGGCAGATTCCCCCCCCCCCAACACAAGCTTATTGACAAGGTATTTCAGCATAGAGTGATTTGTATACATTTGAAGGTGTCCAACAAACAAATATTGCCTAAAATTTTGCAGCACGTAGACCACTGCCAACCCTCCATGTTTTGTACTAGAGTAATTCTTCTCAGCCTTTGATAACTTTTGGCTCACAAAGGCTATCAGATCATCAATTTCTCCTTCACCTGCTTCTGTGAGTACCACACCTAGCGCAATTCAAGAGGCATCTATGTGCACATGTAATTCTTTCCTCCAGTCTGGAAACACAAAAATAGGCTCTGTTACCATCTTTTCCTTTAAGACATCCAAATTGCACTGACATTATTCATTCCAATGAAACAACATATCTTTTTTCAATAATTTTTCCATGAGCACAGTTATCTGAGCATATTCCTTGATAAACTTTCTATAATACCCGGTGTGCCCCAATGTCATGTGCAGCTACTTGAAATTCCTAGGAGCTTCCAAATTCATAATCACAATGATCTTCGTAGGGTCCACCACCAATCCCTCCTTACATCCTACACGACCAAGAAAAATTCCAAGGGGCACACATAATATGCACTTCTTCAAATTTAGTGTGATCTAATTCCTTCAACATGTATGCAACATAAGGTGCAGACTCACAACATGACACTTTACTAAACCAAACATAGTCTAGTCATGAAAATAAACCTCCAAAAAATTATGGATAAATTGCTTGAACGTAGAGATTACTACTCGAGAAACAATTGCAAACATGTTTTTTAATCCAAATTGCAACACTATGTATTGAAAGCAACCCCACTCGGTCACGAAGGTTGACTTTCTTCAATCTTTTGGCACAATCATTATTTGATGATATCTCAAAAAACCATTAGTAAATGAATGCACTTCTTATCTACCAACATTCTTTAATACTTCATCTGTGAATGCCATTGGAAATGGATCATGCAAAAATGCATCATTCAACTTCCTTAAATCTACGCATATCCTGACTTCACCTTGATATTTTTTCTCTTGGACCACCATAGGGCTTACCAAATTGTATTCCTTGATAGGTTCAATAATACTGGTAGGCACAATATTATCAAGTTCTCGGTGTACCTTTTCCTTATAGCAATTCGGCCACCTTATCGACTGTATCGTCATCCCAATAGTCTCTTGCATTCACGAACTTAGGCTCCGCTTCATACCCAATGTTTACTTGCCTAGTTTTCAAAGGTTCTGAGAAATCTGGGTTCTCAACTTTTGGTCCTTTGACTTTGCGCTAACCTTCTATCTCTGGAATATTAACATTCCATGGGTCTTCATCCTCTTCTTTAGCAGTCACATTGTAACATTCTAGTGCATGGCATAGCTGTGTGCTCCAATTTGTCTGAACCCATTCTATTGGTTCCTTAGGCATTCTAAATATGGTTGCTTTTATCTCTTGTAGCACTTTGTCAATGCATGAAAACAGATCCTCAAATCTAAACGTCAATAAGAATCTTTCCTTTAAGATATCCCATTCAATTGTTCCATGACAAAGCTCCATTTCCAAATACCAGTTAATTGGAATTGTGTCTAAGGTATGACAAAAAGAGTGCACCCACTCTAGTTTTGGTTCAATTCCCTAGGACTTAGTCCATCATGCAAGATGATCATGCCAATCTTCCTTCCCACTGTACTTTTTTGTCATCCGAGTATTAGCATACCCAAACATTAATCTAATCATTCTTTTGTAATCTTTCCATCGAGTGAGACTCTCCTTGTGTGTACCCCACTAACGGGCAGGTGTAGCATGCATCGCCAACTCTAGTGCTTGGAAGCGATGTTATTCTGGTACTTCCCTTTCAAATTCATCTAAAAACAGATCCACATTATTCAAACCACCATAATGTGGAAGGTTCCTTACCTCAGTAGAGACACACTGCAGTGACTTGGTCATCCTATTGCAATGGAGCATAGAAACTTCATGCAATCGATTCTTCCAGCGTTTAATCTCTTCCTTTGAATCTGAGGCGCAAGAGATATCCCTGTCCCACGCAATTTTTCCATCGACTGTAGGATTAATCCAATATTCATTTTTCTTCATGATCTTGTATATTTGATCAAGGTCATCATCACTTTCATAGTCGCGAAATAGGTTCAGTATAGTGTAATCCTTTAGCAGGGTCTAGTGGCACTACAACCCCAAGTGACTTCCTTTCAAAGGTCATCTTTCACTTCTTCAGATTGATTACCACACCCATATTGAAATCCCAGTCAATTCCTAGTAGCAATGGGTATGGGTTATTGTCATCGACTATTTCAATGACCTCAAAGTCATCCAGCACACTTGCGCCCTCAATATCTAGTGTTACACCATATAAACGCCCCATCAGAATAATATTTTTCTAATTTTCCATGGGTTGCTGAATAGGAGACCACTGCACCACAGGTCTCCCCAACCTTTCCCATGTCCACTTAGGTAGGACATTTGCATTATAGCCCAGATCCAAGATTACTTGGTCCATTTCGTATTCACCTATCTGTGCTGTCATCCTCATATCGCAACCCATTCGCTTCTTATGCTTACCAATTTTTCGCACGATACGTTGTTTAGCAGAGGTATTTTCTTTATTGGAACATTTGTCAATTAACTCTTGCAACCCTTCTATCGCGTTCTTATCGTGCAGTAACTTCATATAGGTCTTCAGAAAAGTAGTTAGTACCAAAGGATCTACTTCTTATGTCATACTAGTTTCAAGCACTTTCCCATAGCTTCCTGAGGTGGTGGCCTTAGAAAAGTTCTTCTTTACTTCCAAGAATGTCTCTTTAGCACGATTAAGATCAAATTCTATTTCTTCTCAGTAGCCTTGCACATTCATTCTTTAGTCTCACGCTACTTCCCCTTATCTATATCAATGGTCATACCACTCCTTGTTACTATATTTAGGTTATGATCCTCTTCACGAGATTCTTCCCTCATCATTTGGATGTTCTATGTAGGCTGTTGCGACTACGTCTTCCTTTGCTGCATCTTTTCTATATGGATCGAGCATTCCTCTATCACATGGTCAAACTGTCAACAATACTAGCATGATGGATGGGTGGGGTTTGTGTAGTCCCGCGTGAAGTGTCTTGCTTCACCATAGTTATAACAAATTACCTGTCCTCATCCTTGACGAGCTCCAACCCCTCTTCCTCATGCTCGGCCCTAGAATCCTCCGCACTATTCCTACGCCCTGATCTAGAGGCCAATTCTTTGCCTGCATTTGATAGGTAGGGGTTCTATCCATCATCAGTTCATAACTTCTACAATGGAGTTCATCATGTCCGACAGACTTACATAAATTACAAAACAACTGTTGAGGGGTTTGGACAAACTTCTATAGTAAATGGAAATTATCAGTCGCATGTTATCATGTAACCTAACATATGGCACAACATATCATAGCACCCACGCTCATCCCAATGTTATTCTCTAATTTTAGGGTAACAAGCCCACCCCCAAAGAGATAGTTCTTATAAACTAGAAAATGGTCCTTATTGTGTCCATTACACTTGCATTTCAAGCACCAAACTTCAGTACACACCTCTGACTGAGCTTCCTTTCCATTCTTCAGGCTCTACAACTCCAAGTGTAGACTTTCCAGCTTAGAGTAGATTTGTTGTACTTCAAGATTTGTATGTTGTATGGGAAAGGCATCCAACCTCATCATGATTTCTATGGCCTCCACTTTCATTTGTATCTTTTTTTGTGATAATGGTACTCTCAAGTGTGGTAAAAGTGATGTTATATACTAGTATCGATGATGGGAATTGAAAATTATCATATTGGCCTACTTGATCAGGCACATAAAACTTTGATCAAAATCCCAAGGTGTCTCAACTATCTCTTGTCAAATCTCTTTGTTAATGATTGTGCCTATGATTTAGGCTTTCTAAACTCCTTGTTTAGAGCTTGCTGCATTTCTACCAACGTCGTGTTAGGGTTACCAATGTAGTCCTTAATGTACCAAGTTAATTCTCTATCTTGTAAAGTTGTAACCAAATGTGATTTCTTGATGTTATCATCTACAATCTGATGTGTCATCCACACAACATCTGTGATAAAAAAATTTGCTCAAGGTCTTCGCTCCCTACTCCTTTAAACATCAAAATCATCATTTTGTTTTCCATGTTGAATGGTGGAAGTGGATGTGGAGGTGTAGGTGAAGGTGTATGAGGTGGAGGTGGAGGTGGCAGTGGAGTGGATGGATGAGGTATGCTCAAGATAGCCTATGTAATTAACTGAACTGAACTTTGCATTGTAGTCAGCACTGCTCCTTCATCCTCACTTGAAGGAGGTTCAATGAGCGGACTGTACTCTGAATGCGATCCTTCACTCTGTCTAAAGAATATCCCACTTTGCATAGCCCCAAACATCAAGGTAACTACATAACCCTCTTTTCACATAACAACATTTTAATCCAAGTCTTCAATGATTTCAAATACTTACCTCACAATCCTTTAAAAAGCCTTCATTCCGCTTCACTATAGCTGATATTTCTATCGATCGTGAAATAAATCACAAAACCTCCCAATGTGAAATCAATCCAATGGTCTATAGCTTGCACAATATTACTTCCTGATGCCTCTAGACATCACACTAGTTCAGGAGTCCACACTATAGGGCCTTCAAGTCATCACTTCCCTTGACTATCGACCAATTCAGATAGCCACTCCAGTGGTTCTTTAGGGAAGAAACATAAGAACTAATTAGTTTCGTCTATGTACAGATATATCTACAACCACTGTTCTTTGGATAAATTAGGGTTTCTGTTCTCTTTAGCTACAAACACATGTGATTTTCGGTCAATCAACTTATCAAGCTATTTCTTCACAGGAAAACATTTATCCCATATGTCTCAGTTAGATCACAGTCCTGACAGCAGAACCATTTGTTGGCTTAAGGGGGCCTGACCCAGGTTCAGTTTTATTCATGGCAACCAACAAAACCCTAACTACTGGCCCTTTTGGAAACAACCTACATAGCGGAGGCTTCTGTCTCACACGAGGTAGTATTGGGGGAAAAAGAACTAGGTTTTTGCATTGAGAGATAGTGTGATAAGTGATATTAAGCCTTTGCAACTCAGATCTTCCTTTGATTAGTATCCTTCTATGACTCACCACTATAGCTTTAAGAAAATGGTTTCTAGACATTCGCAAAGGTCTGCGATTGGACTTTAGGGACTTAAAAGAAGAAAACTATCGACTTTCACTCAGTATTAGCAAACCTAGATCTGCCTTCCTGCAGATCTATCCAGTTCATAAAAAATCATAATAGAATTAACCCTTATCTTTGTGAAACCAAATAATTACTTAGTTCATGAATAAATATTAAATATTCAATAGGTTTTCACAACATTTACACATTTCTCCACATAAAACATGTTATTGATCGATAAAGCATAACATAAACATAAATAAGAATAATTACAGATAGCGCATGTTTCTCCTTGATCCAAAGCTCATCTAAGACCCCCTGATGAAGCACGTGGTGGGTTTGAAGGGGCAGCACTGGTAACTCATACCCACACCCTTGATCTTTCCAAGTTGAGCATTATATTCCTCTAACTCAGTGCATACTGTCCCTTATCACAAGGGAATGAATCTAAGGTCCAGATTTCATTATGTTTCCATTACGCTCTCACTCACTTGTTGCAGGCTCGCTTGAACTCCGCTTGGTTGTCCCACGCTCGCCTAAATTCATCTTATTTGAATATGCAACTTGCGCAGATCTTTTTGGATACTGTCGAGCATCTGCATGTAATGCTACTCAAATTGATTCCACAACTCTGTCATTGTGTCGCAGACCTTATCCCCGCTCTCATCCAAGTCCCCCTCAGTGAGGACCATTGGATCTTCATGTTCATATTTGTTCAATTTTTCTTCTTCCTAGGTCCTCAAGTCGTCTCCTTAGTCTGCTTCTACAATTTAGAGGGAGTACTTTGCTCGTTGTCCCCACCTCCTTCCTAGATAGACTATTCCTACACTTCAGTATGATGGGAAGCTGATGCTTTGAATTCTACTGTGGCCTCTTTTGCAACGTGCTCTTTATTCGTGGTTGCCTTAGTAGCAACTGCTTTAGCAAAAACTTATTTCTTCTTCTAAGTGGTGGTCTTACTCATTGTTGTTTTAGATCCAGTTCCAGTTTCAGCAACGCAGATAGTTCCTGCAATGCAGCTAGTACTCATTGGGAGCTTGCCCAAATATGGGTCCTTGGGTACCTCCACTTTCCCTTTTCTAGGAGGGATGTACGTCGAGAGCCTAGTGATAGGATCATCATCGTCAACATCTAATTCCTCAACTCCATTACGTAGTTCTTCTGCATCAAAATCCATGGGTTCATAACAATGCTATGCCTTGTCCATCATCCCTTTCTTGTGAACCTCCGTAGGGTTCTTCCTCAGTGACTGCCTCACTGGTACAGGTTGTGGTCTATTTTGCTTCTATTTAGCAATAGATTGCTTTGGCCTAGGTGACCACGGTGCCATAGGCATAGCTGGCGTAGCTTCCACTGATGCAACTTCAGGAGCTTCCTCTTGAGAGACAGTGACTTCGCAACTTATGAGTTCGGTGAACATCTCTTTAAGGATAATCCTCTGGCTCCACACAACTAGTCTCGTAAATGTTGGGCTTGCAACTAAATCCTCCCAAACCTGTCGATTCATAGAGAAAAAACAAGAGGGCACATAAGAAATTGGCAGAAGGCAAAGTGTTCAATGGTAGACCAATATGATAGATTTATAGGCGATTTCGAATTGAAATCTGACCGTTTCCTCCATTTTCTTATCATAAATTCATCTTTGGTGGTGGATATCCAAATATTTCTTCCATAAATGTCACATGCCCTCTCCTCCTAACGAGTTTCTCACTATCCAGTCATGAACAATGACTTCAACAGATACATTTTGACCCATCTGCGCAACACCATCCTCCATGGCACAGACCTCCTAGCGCACCTTCTCCTAGCGTGTTGCATGCTTTCCTCATGCAACCCTCTTACTGCATTTTCCTCTTCTACAGAAAGTGTAGTTTATAGTTCCATTCTCCCTTGTTGCTGCTTGGAGTGAGAAGACTATCATACTACCATGTAGCCATTATGCAAGGGCATGATCCCTTGTATACAACTTTAATTGACTACCATTCACCCTTCTAGGGAACAATTCATCATTCATCTTCGCGTGCTAAACTGCCTCAACATCTGTAATTTCCTTGATAAGGTATGGGCCCAACCAATGCATTTGGAACTTTCCATGAAAATTTGTAAACTTACTATCATAGAGATAAACCAAATCATTCACATTGAAAGTGCATAACTTAATATGCCTATCATGCTAGGCCTTTTCACATTCCTTTTGCACTTTCTCATGAAATCCTACAAGAAACCGGTCTTCTCCCAACTCCATCAACTATGCGAGTCATTCTTCCAAGGTCTCATGATCCGTCATCTTAGTAAAAGCCATAGTGCACAAGCTTGGAAAAATATATTTCATGGGCATTACAAGCTCGACCCCATAGACCAACCTAAACAGAGTTTGTTCTGTCAACTTCTTACATGTCATCTTATATGTCCATATGACTGTCGGGATGTGTACATCCCAATTGTTTCTCTTCATGTTACAAACCTGTGTCAACGCATTCTCTAGAACCTTATCAAACACATCCACTGTACCATTGGCTTTGGGATGATATAGTGTACCCTTTTGATGGTAAACATGGAATTCTTCGAGCATCACGTTGATTTTTTCATTTAGGAAATATGTGCCCCTATCAATAATCAATACCTTAGCACACCCAAACCACGTTAAGACATATTCAAAAAGGAACTTTGTAGTTGTAGCAGTAGTACAATCCTTCACTAGCTGTGCTTCTGCCCATTTATTTAAGTTCTCCATCGTAGTAATGATGTACTGTGTGCATGTCTTCCTTTCCATTGGTTGTATCAGACCTATAAAGTAAATTTTCCATTTTTCAAATACTTGTAATGAAACTTGAAGGTTTAAGGGAAATTCAACTCTTTGCAAAGGCTTTTCGGTTCTTTGACAAGCATCGCATGCTTTACAAAATGTCTTTGAATCTTTATGCACTCTCGGCCACCATAACCCTGCATGCATAATATTCTGTGTTGTCGCTCTACCTACATAGTGTCCTCCCGCCACTCCTCCATGTGCTTCATTGAGGATACTAGTGCACTCAATCTTTGGAACATATCAGTGCAATATTTCATCTATTCCCATCTTATACAAATGTCTTGCTATGACAGAAAAATCAGTTGCACAGACCACTAATTCATTTTTCTGTTGAGTAGAATAGCCTTATGGGGTTGTAACCATGGTTAAAAAATGAATGATATCAACAAACTAGTCATCCGCAATGCGCACAGAAAAGCATTGCACATCTAGAAATCCTTCTTCCAAATTGTTAGTTCTTCACCTATCTCGATTCAACTTAGTTGATCTGATCATGCATTCAATCATCCAAGCTTCACTATTACTCCAAAGTCATACTTTTGGAACAACAACAACCATCTACAGATTCCCTTGCCCCCAACACAGGCTTGCTGACAAGGTATTTGAGAGCGGAGTGATCTATGTACATTTTGAAATGTGGGTCCAACAAATAATGTCGAAAATTTTGTAGTGCATATACCATTGGCAACCCTTCACGCTTTACAGTGGAATTGTTCTTCTCTGCTTTTGAGATTTTCCTACTTGCAAAGACTATTGGATGATCAATATCACCTTCCCCAGGCTAGGTCAATACCACACCAAACACAATACATGAGGCATTGACATGCACATGGAACTCTTTCTTCCAATCTGGAAATACTAAGATGGGTGATGTCACCATCTTGTCCTTTAACACATCATGACTATGTTGACACTAATCATCCCAACAAAAAGTTGCATCCTTCTGTAATATTTTCTCCATCAACCTGTTTATCTGGGAATAAGACTTGATAAACGTCATATAGTAGTCTGTGTGACCCAATGTTGCATGCAACTGCTTAACTTTCTTGGAAGCTTCTAAATTCACAATCACTGATATGTTCGCAGGGTCCACTAGCAATCCCTACTTACATACTACATGGCCTAGAAAAATTCCAAAAGGAACACAAAATATGCATTTCTTCAGGTTCAGTGTGATCTGGTATCTTTTACGTGTATGCAACATGAGGCGTAGACTTGCAACATGGCATTTCACGGATCCAAACACAGTCAAGTCATCAAAATATACCTCCAAGAATTTATGAATGAACTCCTTAAATGTCGCGATTACGACCCTGGAGAAGATTATGGGTGCATTCTTCAACCCGAATGGAATTACTATATACTGAAAGGAACCCCATTCAGTCATGAAGGTTTTCCTACCGTGATCCTCTAGTGTGATCTTAATCTAATGGTACCTTGAGAGACTATTAGTGAATGAATAAGCCTCTTGTTCGCCAACATTCTCTAAGACTTCATCTGTAAAAGGTGTGGGAAGTGGACCATGCACACATGAATCGTTCAACTTTCTCATATCTATGGATATTCTAATTTTACCTTGTTGTTTCTTTTCCTGGACAACCATTGGGCTCACCCAATCATATTCTTCTACTAGTTCAATAATTTCAGCCACCAGTATTTTGTCCAGTTCTTTGTGCAATTTTTCTTTATACTTCAGATTGAGCCGGTAAGGCCTTTACTTGATGGGCTTCGCATCAAGTTTCAAAGTAATTTTCATTATGCCCAAATATCCTACAATACCCTTCAGATCCAAGAACTTTGTTGGGAATAGATCCTGGTATTGGCACAACATTTGAGCCACCTTATCAATTGTATCTTCGTCCCAATAATTTCATATCTTCATGAAATTATGCTCCTCATCGAATCCAATATTTACTTTCCAAGTTTTAAGAGGCTCTATTACATCATGGTTTTCAATATGAGGTCCTTCAACCTTGCACTATCCTTTAGTTTCTAAAATGTTAACTTTTCTTGGATCACTTGTTCATCTTCTATAGTCACGTTGTACCACTCCAGCGCCTGGTGTAGTTGTGTACTCCAGTCTGGTTGTACCCATTCCACTGATTCTTCAGGCATTCTAAAATTGGCGGCCTTAATTTCTTGTAGTGCTTCATCAATGCATTCAAATACATCCTCAAAGATGAAAGTTAATAAGAAGCTTTCCTTCAAGATGTCCCATATGGCCATCCCATGGCATAGCTCTGTTTCCAAATACCAATTCATTGGAATAGTATCTAAGGTGTGACAGAAGATATACACCCATTCTGGTTGCGGCTCTTCTCCTAGAGATTTAGTCCATCATGCCATGTTCACGTGGATCATCCTTCCTGCTATATTTCTCAGTAATCCAGGCGTTAGCACATCCAAACTATAGCTTCATCACCCACTTGTATTCATTCAAGTCAGTGAATCTTTCCTTACGGACACACCACCATCGGGCAGGTGTAGCGCATTGCATCAATTCTAATGCCTAGAATCGATGCTCCTCGGGAACCTCCTTTTCAAACGCATCCAAAAAGAGATTAACCTCATTTAAGCTATCATAATGCGGAAGTTTCCTTGCCTCTGTAGATACACACTGCAACTATTTTCTCATCATATTGCAACGTAGTGTAGAGACCTCACGCAACCTCTTATGCCAGTGTTAGATCTCTTCATCTGAATCTGAGGTACAAGTGTTGTCTTTATCCCATGTGATCTGTCCATTTATAGTGGGTTTGATCCAATCTTCATCCCACGCCATTATCTTGTATATCTGGTCTAGATCACCATCATCCTCAACAAAGTCACAAACAAGTTTACTATAGCATGCTCCTTCAGCAGGGTCTAGTGGCACAATAACCCTAAGCGCCTTCCTCTCAATTGATGTCTTCCTCTTCTTTAGATTAATCACCACATCCATGTCGAAGGCCCAATCAATTCATAGTATCCCAGGGTAAGGATTGTTGTCATCAACTATTTCAATTACATCGAAGTCAACCAATGTACTCGCTCCTTCAACATCCACTGTTACCCCATACAAGTGCCCCATAGGAATAATATTTTGTTGATTAGCCATGTGTAGTTTTATAAGAGACCATTTCAGCACAGGTCTCCCCATCCTTTCTAATGTTCTTTTAGGTAGTACATTTGCATCATACCCTAGATCCAAGATTACTTGGTCCATTTCATACTCTCTTATGTGTGTGGACAACTTCATCTCACACCCTCTCCACTTATTATGCTTACCTAGCTTCTTTACAACATGTTGTTCTGAAGGAACCTTAATCTTACTTGTACAATTGTCTATCAATTCGTGAAGCCCTTATATTTCTTTCTTATCGTGCAATAACTTCATACAGGTCTTCAAGAATGTAGCTAAGAGTGAAGGATCCAAACCTTACACTACACTGTTCCCAACTGATTTTTCTTGACTCCCAGAGGTAGAAGATTCAGCGAAATTCTTTTTAGCCCGACTAAGGTCAAACTCGACTTCCTTTTTAGTGGCCTTGCGCACCCATCCTCTAGTTTCCGGTTGCTTTCCCTTATCTTCACTTGTGGCCATCCTAGTACGTGTTACGATATTGACGCTATGATCTTCTTCCCGAGGTTCTGTCGTCATCATCTGGATATTCTCCATAGGTTGCTCAATTTGCATTTTCTTTTCGTGCATCTTTTCTATAAGGATTGAGCAATCTTCTATTAGATGGTCAAATTGTTTGCAATACTGACAAGATGGATGCATGGGGTTTTGATATTCACAAGAAAAATGCCAAGATTTTCCACATTTATAACAAATAACTTGTCTACGACCTCTGCCAGCCCATCCTCCTCTTCCTGACCCATGGCCTTGAAATCCTCCACACGCAGCACCCGTGCCCTGATCCTTAGGCCAATTTCTGCCTGCATTCAGTAGGTAGGGGTCATATCCATCATTAGTTCATAACTTCAACAATGGCACTCGTCATGACCTACAAATTTGTAGAAATTGTGAAACAACTACTGGGGGGTCTATACAAACTGTTGTAGTAGATGGAAATTGTCTATCACATGCTATCATGTGACCTAAAAAATAGCACACCATGACACTTCTCATGCGCTCAGCCTAGTGGCATTTTTTGGATTTAGGGGGATAGCCATCCCCCCAATAAGATAATTCTGATAAACCAGACAATGGTACTTATCATGATCCTAACCCTTACATATCAAGCACCAAATTTATGTGTGAACTTTTGGCTTTGCTTCCTTTCCATTCATCTGGATCTGTAACTCTAGGTGCAAAATTGCACACTGTGAGTGAATATGTTGTACTCCAATGGTCACGTCTTCTATTGGCAAAGCTTCCACTCTCATCGTAATCTCCATAGCTTCTGCTTGCGCTGCTATCTTCTGTTGTGATAACGGTAATCTTAGGTGGGGAAACAATGAATCAATGTACCAATCTTTGTGTTTTTCATCTATGATGTTCATATTAGCCTACAAAATTAGGAATTTCAACCTCTAATTGAAATCCCACAAGGATTCATTCACCACTTGCTTTATCTCCTTAAACTTTGTAACAGACTTCACTTCAGATTTAGGCTTCTTAAACATGATGTTCAACACTTGCTAAGTATATTCCAACATCGCGAGAGGGTGATCTTGACAGTACTTGATATACCAATTGTGCTTTCTTTAGATTATCATCAATGATCTATTGTGTTGTCCACACAACATCTACAATGAACTAGAACTTTTCACGATCTTCGCTTCCTAGACCTTTCAATATCGACATCTTCATTGAATTTTCCATGTTGAATGGTGGAGGTGGAGGTGGAGGTGGAGGTGAAGGTGTATGTGTATGTGGTGGAGGTGGAGGTGGAGGCAGAGTGGATGGATGAGGTATCAACGAGACACCCTAGCTTAACAACTACAGTGCAATTCATAGAGTATTCAGAATAGTTCCTTCATCATCGCTTGACGAGGATACCAATAATGGACTATATTCAGAGCCTGATTCTTCGTTCCTTCTGAAGGGCTTCCCGCTTCGTGAAGTCCCAAACATCAAGGTAATGGCATTACACATTTTTCACACAACAACATCTTAATCCAAGTTTTCAGAAATTTAAGCACTTACTGTTGGAAATACTGAGGGGGGGGTGAATCAATATTTCTTAGCAAATAGCACTTCTAAATATTTTTAGAGCATTAGTTAATATTCAATTATTATTAATGTTTATGCAGTAATAACAGTAAATAAAATAACATAGTAGACATAAGAATTTTTGGTGAAAACCCCCTCCGGGTCAAAAACCATCGAACGCTTTTCTAATAAATTCTTTAATCTTCAGCCCCAACTGAAATGAAAGCAACAAATTCCTAGAATTCTAGAAAAGCATTCTTCTCGAGCTCCCACTCGAAGGATGCCCCAATGCCCTAGTTTCTTCATAATTCAACTAAATGGATGGCCCAACATCCTAGACCAACCAACCACCTTGAAGGTTTCACAGGATCCAACCTGTAGGCAACTTCATGTGCCAACCTAGCACCTCCTTGCCTCCCTATAATGAGTGAAATGAGACAAGAGTGTGGATTCTTGTACCAGGAACAATGGTCCATGATAAAATATGATTTACAATGATTTTGACCAAACACCCAATCACACTATGACCTGCAACCCAACCATGACATCATCCCAACAGAGACTCCTATACCTCCCAATAATTCCTTTTTGACTCTAGGCAAATTGACTCTTTTACAATAATGACTCTTCCAATGATGACACTTTTACAAATGACTCTTTTACAACTTTAGAATGATGACTCTTGGCCTTGACACTTCTTCACAATATACAGATGGTTGTCATGTCTTCAAAGGATGTTCTGCTGTAGTGCTTCCTTTGATTTGATACTTCTGCTCTTGAATTCTTGCTTGAAGTTGTACTTGAATCTTCTTCTACCTACATGCAAGATTTTCTCGACGAAACCTATCCCAAAATAAAACAAAATACCCTTCAACTTACCTCTAGCATGAAAAACACTTGTAATTTAATAATAATGAATAAATTAAAATTAAAATTACAATGTGTACCTGAAGTGTTCTTCTCACTTTTGTTTTTGACTTGTTTTAGCACTATATAAAGACTCCCACTCTTGATATAGTCCTTAACTCTATGAAAGACTATATCCAACACTGACCTAAAGATATATACAATAGAAATTGAGGATAGACCCTAGACTTGCGATGAACCAAGTTCTAAGTAAAACAATAGAGACCATTCTATCAACTATGACAAGACAAGTAACATGAACTTACAACATCATATAGATTTTGTAGACTTGGCTAGCATCAATTATATGTAGCATAAAATGTGTAGTATCAAGAATAGGACATTCGAAAAACTAATTGTGACATATAGAGACATAGAGATATAACCGAGACACTATATATACTTACGTTTTCCTGCAAAAACATATGTTAGAGATGATACTAAAAATTCAAATGTAAACACTAATCATACATACCTTGTTGTAGGAGACTTACCCTTGACCGTCAATGTTCGGTCCTTAGTGTAGTGATCCTTGAATGCATACTTTTTATTTCCTTCTAGGAGCTCACTATTGAATTTTTTGTATATATGTAATTTCGGATCTCCAGGGTCTGAAATTGTGTCCTGTGGTAGCCCTTTGAGTCCTGTTTCCAAACCCATAGGTTTGATCAATATTGGATTCTTTAATAAATAGTTATGCCAATCTCCCATGATGACATGAGTACAGATTGGTTCAGTAGAGTTAACTTGTACAAAGTGCCACGTGTTAATTTTCCGATCTTCAGCCCTAAACATGCTACTCAAGAAACTAAATTCTTTTCTCTTTTGGTGACAATTGACGAAATGTGAATCCAATGCTCAGAGATAAATTTATGACAATTTTCCCAACGTCACTTATTTGATATGGAATTCGAGAGGCTGAAAGAATGCTAACTTCCTTAGATCATATCTTCGAAAATATAGTGAAACAAGATATGAAATGAGGTCACAAGGTTCATCATGATTTCAGTTCAAATGGGTTTTAATTTCCACATCTGAAGCTTCGTAGACAAAACATTATAGGGAAAATTCCATGATGACCTATTTGAAGCCACAAAATCCCTACTAGAGGAGGATATGAGGGTCATTATTTATATAAATGTCTTAAGTTGAGAGGGTCCTCAACAAGTAAACGTTGGAGGGATTTTAGGAGATTTTTTTTATTAATTATTGACTATTCAATGACCACAACCAATTATGAGTGCCATGCCACAACTCTGTAGGGTTTTAGCCCACTAACTAGGGTTACTAACTTCAAACATGAATATCTCTCAAACCGTGAAGAATTACTTGTCGTGCCATATATGAATGGAAACATATCGATGAGTAGAATCCATCTCCAAGAACCTTCACTCAGAATAGAGTAAGTTTTCAAGTCAAAATTCCCATGCAAGATCGGGGTAGCCCTTGCTATTGCTTGGGTTGACATCAATGACAACCACTGATCAAGAATCTCCCCCTTTGGCATTGATGGAAACACAAGCACTCCCCATCAAATCATGACACCTATTCCTACTGCCTTCTCTCCCCCTTTGTCATCAATGGAAGAGGGTAACTCCTCCTGACAAACAACCATCCCATGGACCTGTACACACCTCTTCTCTCCCTTTCTACTTGAGTAGATAAGGGAAAGATTCTAATGAAAACTTTGGAGAATCCCAAGGTTTTGGAAAAGATACTCAAAAGCTTGACGAGGTAATGGTTTTGTAAAGATGTTAGCAATTTTCTCCTTTGTGCCAACATATTCAAGTTTGATATTCTTTTCAGTGAACTTCTCTTTAACAAAATGATATTTAATCGAAATGTGCTTCATTTTGGAATGAATCACATGATTATTGGAGATACTCATGGCACCGATGTTATCACAAAATATGGGAATAGGCTGATCAAACTTGACTTGAAGATCTTGGAAAGTTTTCTTCATCTAGAGAACTTGAGTACAACAAGCTGCTACTGCGACATATTCTACTTCCAATGTGGATAACAAGATTGAAGATTGATTTTTACTTAACCATGAATCCAGACAACTACCTAGATAGAATGTTGCTCGACTAGTACTCTTACTATCATCAACACTTCCTGCCCAATCTGAATTTGTATAAGCTTGGACAACTAGATCATTTCCTTTAGGATACCATAAACCATACCCCATTGTTCCCTTAAGATACCGAAGAATTCTTTTCATGACAATAATATGAGATTCATTTGGTGCTCCTTTGAATCTTGCTACTTGTCCAACTACCTGCATCACATCTGACTGAGAGACTGTCACATATAGGAGACTACCAATCACGGATCTATAAAACCTTCATTCCACATCCATTGATGAATATTCTTGTAACCAATTACCATGGGGATAAGGATAGGCTTTCAATATTCCATCTTGAATTTATTGAACATTTCCTTGATGTACTTGATTTGATATATGAATATTCCGTTATCCTACTGAGGTATCTCGATAATCGTTAGATTGTCTTGATGCACTTTCACATAGAGATTGCTTGTCAATGCTTCCTTTCTTGAATCTATAATACTTCAACTATTATTCTCCCCCTGAACATGTAATGAAACTACCATCTTGTTCAAACTACCTGTTTTTCAATCATAGACGTGTGTCATATACTGTTGCATAGACTCCTCATCTTGAAATTTCTAGGAGACACTAAGATTTTGTTCAGAATAGTGTGTCATTTAACGAACCGTCCTGACTCAAGTCATTAACTGAAGCAGTTGTTGATTCCTCACAATCTGTTACGAATCGTGAATGCATAACTGTTGGGACCTTATTGCCTTCTTTCTTTTCTTGATCATCTTGTACTTATTCATACAGTACATGTTTTCCTTTCCAAACCTTCTTATTATCATCATAAAGCTTTTCATTTGTGGTTGATTCCAACTTATAGCTACAGTTATGAGCTATGTGTTCATAGTTATGACATTTATAACATTCGATGTTATTCATAGAAGATTTTGTTTCATGTCCATCTCATGATCCTGCAAATTTCCTTCTAGGGTCTTGCCGATAATAGTTGTATCTGTCTTGAACTTCACAATCCCTAGCCATATGTCCCAAATTGTTACATTTGTAACATTTGACATCATCTCTGAAATGATCAAATTTTTTGATATTATGCTAAGTTCTAGAATATCCATTTTTGAAGGATCTCTTGGAATTATATTCATTCCAAACATACATCCGACATTCTGCAGCTCTATGTCCAAACTTTCCACATGAATAACAATGACCATAAAATATAGGTTGATACCTGAGAGGAAATATTCTTCGAGGAATTGTATTCCAAGATTCCTCCTTCAAATCTTGATCTCTTGATCTAGCTGGGACATCTACCTGTTTGGTAGATTTTACATATCCATCTACTTTAGTTGTCATACAATTACTTGACTCCTTTTCAAATTTTTGTTTGTAACTAAGACTAGTCGTGTCATTGCATGATCATTGGTTGTTGATGAGTTCATCCAAATTCTTTGAGCTGTTGGCATAGTTTTTAAGAGTTTTTCCATATTTTACTTCCATTTGTAAAGAAACAATTTGAGCTTCCAATGCTTCTCTTTCCTTGTTTCTTTCCTCTAACTCCTTCTTGAGCAACTCTTCAATTCATTTGTATTCTTCAACCTTGATTTTAAGATTTAGGACCTCTTCCCTTTCTATATTTAATTTATCTTCAAGAGTGCTAACATACTTCTTCTTAGCCTTGAGCTCTTTGATAACCCTGATTACTTCATTTTGAAATTTAGCCTCGATCATTTCTTCTTCTTCGTCTCCTTCTTCGTCACGTGCCTCTCGCTTATTATGCTTGGCCATAAACAATAATATTTTGTTGAATTCTTCTTCACTATCATTGTCTTTTTCGGATGAGGAGCTATCTTCTTTGGAGAAGAAACTTTTATTAAACCATTTCTTCTTGCCTTGCTTGTTGAACTTCCTAGGACTTTTCTTTCCTTTTGTTACAACCTCATTTTTGTGAGGACATTTGGTTGCAAAATGCTCAACCTCACCACAATCAAAACATATTGATGGAAGTTTACCTTTGAATTTTCTCGTACCTATTCGCATTTTCTGTGTGAAGTAGGAAAACTCTTTATCTTAGAATTCTTCTTCATCTTCTTCCTTTTCCTCATCCTTACAATTGCAAGTTTGTTTTTCGGAGTCTGCTTGTCCTTACTATTCTTCTTGGATGCGGAAAATGTTGTTTCTAAGAGAGATGTGCCATCCTCTTCTTCAATTCTCATTTCATATGCCGTAAGAATTCCATGCAATTCATTTATGCTGAGATTTGTCATATTCGATCTATCTTCCAAGACAGATACCTTAGGGTTAAATCTTGCTGGCAAGGTTCTGAGGATTTTTCGGACAACAATTTTCATTTCAACAGGTTCTCCCAAACTTTCCAATGTATTTATTGTTTCATCAACACGTTGAAAGCGTGTAGCAATTTTGTCAATGGATTGATTGGAACCATACTAAAAAATCACCACTACAACACTTTCCAGTACCCTGGATACAATTACAGTGGCCAACCATTTGGTGCCATAGGACCACCACACCACACAATATATTACCCTACACAACCTATGCCTATGTAGAATTATGTTATGTAGGTTAAGCAATATCTACCCGTGCAAGGTGGCCAATACCCTCCCATGTAATGTGGATCATACCCCACTAGGAATGTGGAACCAATTCCTCCTTGCTAGAAATCATATGCCAGTTAGGGACAAGGGAACCAATATTTCTCTTTCCTTGCACCTCAATAGAATAACCTACTAGTAGCAGCTAATACAGGGGTTAATCTAGTGCAGCCTTCTCTTGCTCAGCAACAAAAATCAAATGAACAACTGAATAGAGCTAACCCACCTAACATTGGTAAGAAAAAACCAAAGTTAAAGCCAAAAAGAGAGTTTGGACAAGGGATAACAATCAAAAAAATCCTCTCTAGTCACTGGCTAGCGGAAAACCCAACTAGAACTATAACTAGGTACTGACCAATAACAACTCAAAAACAAAAAAAAACAATTCATGTCTATAGAAAAATAATGCATGTTCCATTTGTGTTGAGTATGGTCATTATACCCATAAGTTTCCTCAACTCGATCAGTTGGAAAGGACGAAAGATAGTGGGGGGGAAGGGGAAAAAACCAACAACATACAATGATGGAACATCTCTTACCCCATCAAGGAGTGGTAAATACCCAATAGGAACACTCCCAAAAACACTAGAATCCCCCTGGAGGAAATTCCCAATGTACCTTAAATGATGACATTCACATGGCAGGGAAAGATGTTCTCGTGCAGACATACAATCAGGAGTGCGAAACTCCACCAAAAACCAAACCTTCCACCTCAACTACTATAGAAGCTACAACACCTTTAACAATCCCTGGACAACCCATTGATCCCATCAAGAATATGGTTAAAGGTCCTTTACAGCAAGTGGGATAGAACTTGAAAGCCACTCAAAACTATAGCATAGTTGATGACTTAGCCAAAACTCCCTCAACTATGTAAGAATTGGATGTTTTGCAATCATTCCAAACCCAACAGAAAGCCTTAATTTCCACATTAGGAGAAATTGATCTCGTTGATTCTCATTTAATGGTCTTTGAATTGGATAAAGCCACCACACGTCTACCATCAGTTGTCATTTTCCAAATCCTTGTCTCATTCAATAATATCACCATCCATCATTGCATAGTCGACGAAGGGGAATTCACATGTATTATGTTCAAATCAAGTTGGAAAAAACTTGGATACCCTTAACTCAAACCATTTAACATCATTCTCAGAGTGTATGATGGGTTCCCTTATGTTCCCATAGGGCTATACCAAGGCATTTTAGCACAATTGGTTATTAAAATTGTGTTCATCGACGTCGAAGAATTGGACACACTGTTCGATTATAATATCCTTATTGGCAAAAGTTTTATGTACAAAATGTTAGCAGTAGCATGTTATGTATTTAGGGTAATGATGTTCCCCCATGACGGGAAAATTATTACAATTTACCAACTCACAAATTATGAGAAGAAGACATTAACTTCACTTGATGGTGTGATACCTTTGGTCGCATCTTATCCTAAATTGTTCACCACTTACACTAAATTTAGCCCTGGTCAACCTAAGACATCGACACTCTTTCGGAAATTCCCAGGAGACCCACTTGTGATAGAGGATATCTGGCTAGCCACAAGAGCCTCGGTGTGCATGATGAGTTCATCAAACACCCATCAAGATCAAGAACTAGTTTTATATACCAACAACAATGTTGTTCTTGATCCTGCTTTCTTAGTATATTCTATCACCCAAACACCTTTCTTATTCCCTCCACCTAGTTTTGTCTCGCACCAAGTCATTCCAATGCTCTCCTTGCCCAATATGGCTTTGGAAATACCATTTTGTTATTTGGCCCCTCAGGCCATGTCAACAAGCTTAGGTATCACCTCAACAGGCATCATTACTATACATCCTTAGGATAAGACCCCAAAATAAGAAACACCTACACCAACACACGGCAGTACTAGAAAAATGGATAATTAAAAAGGAAAGAAGGAGAAAGCTTAAAAAATTGTCTCCGCTAGGATACCTCCACCGTGTGCTTTGTGTGTAGTAGTTGGGCACCCCACCAATATGTGCCCTAAGTTAGATGAGCTAAAATCTCTTCTGCATGCCCCAAACGTGCAAATGAATACTCATTCCCCTGCTAGAGAAAAGAGCACACTCGCACGTTATAAGGAATTGTGCACCAATGATGCATGTGCCATATGCATGGAATATGGGCATTACACTCATCATTTCCAAAAAATCCCTCGATAGCAACATGTGTTAAGTTCATTCATCCAATACAATATAATGACCCCATCACTATCAACAGATGATGGATCTAAAACCATTTTTTATGTTATGAGGGAGGAAGCTTCTTAGTCATATCCTTCTTATGTTCCCTCAACCTCCTGCCATGCTCGAAGACAATGAGAATTAGTGAAACCCAAACATAACTCCACGTGCACTTTATGTAATGAATCATACCATTTCATAAACCAATGTCCTGAGTTACAGTAATTTAGGGGTTATTAACCTAACCTTCATCCCAACTTGAGCAACAAACCCAGATGTAGGTGTCATAGCTACCACATTTGTTGCAGGAACCATCATACTCGATGTGTCCCATACTTTTCTCGATTCTACTAAATGTTGGGATTCCTATGGCGATTCATCACTGAGAACTCTAATCTAGTCGAACCAAATATGAAATTTGTGGACAACAACAAATTAGTGGGGGATGATGGATCTAGGTCCATCTTGTGCATATTCGAGGAGAAAACCCCGTCTAAGCCAAATTCATGCACTAATCAATGTGTCAACCACCACCACCATTGATCTAGATTTAGAAGGAAGACAAAATTGCCTCAGGCCACTTCATCAAAATCATCCCACACGTGTGCCCTATGTGATAGACCCAACGACCTCGTAAATCAATGTCAAGAATTAGGCGATATTACAGATGCCTTTCTCTTGTTGGTCCATAATTCGCAACCTAACCACATTACTGTTAGTACCTTTCACGTTTATGAACAACCATAGTAGGATTGAGATGATCTCACATTGAGAACACACCTCATGAAGATACTAATATTGTCAGGTCCCTATAATACTAGTGATTACCCCATTACTATTATAGTTGTATCCCTTATTAATATTGTTGTGCCCCTGTTGTCCCCATATTGTTATTACTGTGCCCCATAGAATCCCTCTATTGTTATTTTTGTGCCTTTATATTATTACTGTTAGGTCAGCTGGGTTATATTGTGACTCCTTAGACTCCTATATATAGAAAGGAGGTTTTGTGATTTGAATCATCAAAGAATCATTCATTTGTGTAATGTAAAGGAGGTTTCCCCCTCGAAGAGGCTGAATTCTAAGGCATTGATCTATATTTTCTATCTTTCTGTGAGCTGGTTTCATAACATTTGGTATCAGAGCTTTGGATTCTAGGGTTTCGCTGCTCCAAACAAGTCATCGTGGCATTTTCACTATAACTTTTTTTTTTTTCCGATGTTTCAGATGCTACAAAAAAAACCCATTTGAGAAGAAATCACGCTAAACCTCAGATCCTAATTTCATAGCTTTTCGGACAATATTTGCAGAGAGATGATCTGAGGAAGTCGGTCTTTTTGCAAACTCCTGAATTACATTCCAAACAGGTGACTTGGGCAAAATAGTCATAACTTTTGTTTTGAGCATCAGACTGAAATTTCATAAGAAGTTATAGAAAGAGGATGAACTATAGTTTCCTTTGTATATTTTTCAGATCCTAAGGTCAAAACAGTGACATGTGGCACTTCCTACAAGTTTGCTCTTCTGAAACGGTCTATAATCAGGTCATGTTGGGAGATTGTGCTTAGCTCTGCCTTGGAGAATCTAAATTCGATCATACTAGTGGCATTGGAAAGTGGACACAGAGGGCTACTGCAGGTCGCAATTTTAGAACTGGATGATCCGAAATTACATAGATACATCAGAGGCAATATCAAGCTCCTACAAAGTGAAAAAAGGTGTGTAGATTTTTTTAAATTTTTGCTTAGGCTTGGTTTGAAAAATTATTTTGAAGGAATTCAAAGGGCATAGTAGAGCATTATTATCGGTAATTGATGCCTTGAGGAAATAAAATGCAAACACCTAGTAAGCAACCTGAAGGCTCTAGCATGACTTATGAAGAAGAGGAAGAAATGCAACATGATATATCAAAATTATGAGACCAAGTGCAACAAATGTCACTCACACAAAAAGTAGCAGAATCTAAGATGGATCGTTTAAAGAAAGATGTAGAAGAGAAGATGAATGACATGGAAGCTAAGATGGGTGATTTGAAGATAGATTTGAAGACAGATTTGACAAATTTTCTACAAGAAATACTTACTAATGGTGAAAGGGTAGTAAAGGAAACTCATGATCAAAACAAAAGAAATGTTAATCATGATTTCATAGACTCTAATGTTGTATTGAAGACCCACCATATTCCAAAAATTGATATGAGGAAGTTTGATGGCAAGGATCCTGCAACATGGATATTACAAATGGAGCAATTTTTCGATCTCAGTAATGTGCAAAACACACAAAAGGTAGGTATTGCAACTTTATATTTGGAACCAAATCTGTTTGTATGGTATCAATGGCTTTGCTCTCGTAAGAAAATTATCACTTGGGCAATTTTTATGGAAGAATTGATATCACATTATGAGGATACAAAAGGAAACACTTTTTTAGCCAATTGATAAGTCTCCAACAAAAGGGTTCAATAATGGAGCACATTGAGGAATTCCAAAAATTGAACATAAGGGTCAGAAAATATTTCAGAAGAGCATAGGATTGATGTGTTCATAGGGACTTTAAAGGATAATATCCAACATGATGTTTACCTTTGGGAACCTGATTCATTAGAGAAGGCATTCAAGTTAGCAAGAAAAATGGAAAGTAAAATTATGGCAACCAGGAAGCATACCACTCACAACTATAAAGATGGAAGTGTTGTTGCCCCTAGTCTTCCACAACCTATAAGGTTGACACCACAATAATTGGAAGAAAAAAGAGAAAAAGGGCTTTGTTACAGTTGTGATAGAAAACACACTAAAGGTCATAAGTGTGCTGAGAAGAACATATTCTACATAGATTATGAAGAGGAAGAAGAAAAGGAGCAAAAAAGGTCAAAAGAAGAGGATATACTCCAGGAACAAAGCCTAGATAAAGAAGAAATGAATCCAACCATATCTTGTAATGCATTGGCTGGAATTACCATTCCTCAAACCATCAAGATAGAAGGACAAATCAAGAAGAAAAAGGTAATAGTGTTGATTGATTCAGGAAGTACCCACAATTTTATTCATTGTAAGATAGCAAAAGAATTGAATTTCTTCCTATATCTAGCACCAGAGTTTCAAGTGATGGTTGCAAATGGAGGAATGATAAATTGTTCTGGAAAGTGCCATAATATCAAGCTATCCATGGGAAAATATGTATTGACTAGCCCAATGCTTTCCATTTCAATTGGAGGTGCTGATGTTGTACTAGGAGTCCAATGGCTACAATTCTTGGGTACAATAGCTTTTAATTTTCAAGAGCTTTTCATGAAATTTTCTACGGAAGGAAAGGAAGTTGAATTAGGGGGTATTGTAGGGAAACCAAGAAAGATAATCAACTCTAACAGTATGAAAAAGCTTCTAAAAAAGGAACAAAGAGCTGTAATTGCACAATTATGTTCGCTAGATGTTTCCACATCGAAATCATCTATTTCTCCATATCTCCAAAAAGTCTTGGACAATCATTCCAAGGTATTTGAGACTCCCAAAGGTCTCCCACCTATTCGTGATCATGATCATGCTATTCATCTGATTCCAAGAAGTGTTCCTCCAAACATCAAGCCGTACAGATATCCCTATGCCCGAAAGAGTGAAATTGAACATATGGTTGCAGAAATGCTAGAGGCTGGTATAATTCAACCTAGTCAAAGTTCTTTCTCTGCTCTAGTAGTATTGGTGCACAGGAAGGATGGATCATGGCGCATGTGTCCAGATTATAGGGAGCTCAACAAGCTCACTATTAAAGATAATTTTCCCATTCCTGTCATTGATGAATTACTGGATGAATTGCATGGATCAATTTACTTCACCAGTTGGATCTTCGTTAAGGATATCATCAAATCAGAATGAAGACTCAAGAAATTCCAAAAACAACATTTAGAACTCATGAGGGTCATTATGAATTTTTGGTCATGCCTTTTGGCCTTACCAATGCACCTTCTACATTTCAAGGTTTGATGAATTCCATTTTCAAACCCTTCCTTAGAAAATGTGTGTTAGTTTTTTTGATGATATACTAATCTACAGCAAGTCTTGGAAGGATCTTGTTGAACATGTTGACAGGGTGCTACAACTATTGGAGGAGAAACAATTATATGCAAAAGGATCCAAATGTTTCTTTGGAGTACAAGAGGTGGAATATCTGGCTCATATTGTATCTCATGAAGGAGTTAAGGTAGACCCTATCAAAATTAAATCCATTAAGGAATGGAGAATCCCCACATCCATAAAGCATCTGCGAGGATTTCTTGGGTTGACGGGGTATTATCACAATTTTGTTAATAATTATGGGAGAATAGCAGCACCTCTAACAACATTATTGAAGAAAGGTGCATTTTCATGGACTCCAGAAGCAACAAAGGCCTTCGAACATCTTAAAGAGGCAATGTGCCAAGCACCGGTCTTAGCTACACTGGACTTCACAAAAACCTTTATTGTGGAATGTGATTCTTTAGGAAATGGAATTGGTGTTGTTTAAATGCAAGATGAAAGACCCATTGCTTTTAAAAGTCGTCCAATCAAGGGAAATTTTTTACACAAAGCTATTTATGAGAAGGAAGTGTTGGCAATACTACATGCACTTAAGAAATGGCGACCCTACCTAATGGGAAGACACTCCAAGGTAAAAATGGATCATGATAGCCTTAAATACTTTTTAGAACAAAGATTATCCTCTGAAGAGCAACAAAAGTGGGTCACAAAGATGTTGGGTTATGACTTTGAAATTATCCACAAAAAAGGGAAGAAAAATGTGGTGGTAGATGCCCTCTTAAGAAAGGATGAGGATGTGGAAGCATTGTTGTGCGCCATTTTTATTATACAACTAGATTGGATAAACGAAGCAAGGGAGGAATGGAAGAATGATGAAGAAGTGTGGGCACTTATTCGAAAGTTACAACAAGATTCTTGTGCATCTGATACATTTAGCTGGAAAACTGATTCGTTATGCTACAAAGATCGCTTATACCTCTGTAAGAATTCCCAACTCAAACAATAGGTTCTTATGGAATTGTACACCTCTCGCTTAGGAAGGAACTCAAGATTTTTAAAAACTTACCACAGGGTTAAGAAGGAATTTTTTTGGATGGCCTTAAATTGGATATTCAAAAGTTTGTGGCGGAATGTTTGGTTTGCCATCAAAATAAAGTTGAAACAATTAAGAACCTAGGTCTATTACAACCTTTATCCATTCCAAGCCAACATTGGGAGGAGGTTTCAATGGATTTTATCACAGGTTTACCCAAGTTTGAGGGAAAGAGTGTCATCATGGTGGTAGTTGACAGACTTACCCAGTATGCACACTTTTGTGCATTATCACATCCATTTAAAGCCAATACGGTTTCTACTGTGTTTATGGAAGAAATTCAAAAGCTACATGGAAACCCAAAGATTATTGTAAGTGACAGAGATCCCATTTTCACTGGAAATTTTTGGACAAAATTATTTTCTTGTCTTGGTACTCAATTAGCTCATAACTCATCTTATCATCCTCAATCTGATGGGGAAACTGAGATAGTAAACAAATGTTTGGAAGGATATCTTCCTTGCTTTGTATCTAATAAACAGACACAATGGGTCAAATGGTTGCCTCTAGCTAAATGGTGGTATAACACTTCTTTCCATACAGCAACAAAAATGACCCCATTTTTGGCACTTTATGGATATCAGCCACCATCCATCACATCACATTAAGAGAAAATTATAAGGTTCAAGCAGTGGAATATCACATCGAGCATCAACAATAAGTCCTCCAACTCTTAAAGGATAACCTCGTGTTGGTGCAGAATAGAATGAAACAACAAGCAGATCAACATCGTAGCGAAGGAAGTTTTGATGTAGGTGATTGGGTATTCCTATGGCTACAACCATATAAACAAATGTCCCTCAAGCAAGCTAATAAGGATAATAAATTATCACCAAAGTATTATGGTCCATACAAGGTGTTGCAAAAGATTAGTACTATGGCATACAAATTGGAGCTTCCTACAACTTCTCGAGTGCACCCAGTTTTCCATGTCTCATGTTTAAAGAAGGTTATAGGCGACAAGCTCCCAGTTCAAACAATATTGCCAGAACTTGATGAGGAAAGAAAAATTATATTGGAACCGGAAGCAGTCACAGAAACAAGAACTCGACAGCTATGAAATCGATCAATTTCGGAGTATCTCATCAGGTGGAAGAACTTATCCGTTGAATATTCCACATGGGAGGATGAGAATTTTATACAGAAGCATCCAGAACTACTCAAGCATTGAGGACAAAACTTTTTTGAAGAAGAGGGGCATGTTAGGTCCCTATAATACTAGTGATTACCCCATCACTATTGTAGTTGTATCCCTTATTAATATTTTTGTGCCCCTATTGTCCCCATATTGTTATTACTGTGCCCCATAGAATCCCTCTATTGTTTTTTTTGTGCCTTTATATTATTATTGTTAGGTTAGTTGGGTTATATTGTGACTCCTTAGACTCCTATATATAGAAAGGATGTTTTTTCATTTGAATCATCAAAGAATCATTCATTTGTGTAATGTAAAGGAGGTTTTCCCCTCGAATAAGCTAAATTCTAAGGTGTTGATCTATATTTTCTATCTTTTTGTGAGTTGGTTTCATAACAAATATCCAGAGGCTTCTAGCACACATTATTGTCCCACCTAATCACACCAATCAAGTGTCATCATCTCACACTATGAGCGATATTTACACCAACACCATTCATAATGTTAGCACTAGTCTTATGTCCAGTATTTACACCGGTACCCTCTCATAGTTCTGATACATGTCATTTGTTACAAACGTTTACACATCTTAGGATTCAGCATCAACCTCATCATGAGGAAGAAAAATTTTACCCTCGCACACCACCCAAGTTGTGAGAACTTTCTCCCACTCATTATCAACTTGCCATTATAGAAATTCTACCACCAACTAATGCTAACGACATGCAACATCACATACAATTCATCTCCTTGTCTGTAGGAACCCTAATTCATGATGTCAAATCATCATTCTTTATTGTTGAGACTACTAAACCCACCGCATCATTGGTACCATCACCAATCGTGCAAACCTATCCTATATGCACATTTTGAACGTCTCTAGGTTCTATGTCATCAAACACCGAATCATATTCTTGCTTATTGACCAACACAACTAGGTTTGGAATCCAACTTTCAGGCCCTGCAAAACCCAATTCAACACTAGATAATATTTTTCATTTAGAAAAAAAAAATATTCTAGAAGCCATTACGAAACTTGAATGTCCATGGGATTCCATCCACCATCAATCATACTTTCTACTTGAGAAATAATTTGTAACTACTGATGTGCCTAGCCTTGAAATTTGTGCCACAGAATCAAAATATTTCCGAACACTGGGATAGGTAGATAGGTTTAAGAATCACATCCTGACAACAAATGCATTCGAGGAAGGGAGCATGGAAAATATTCCATGTACCATTAAGGTCAATGTTTTAAGCAAACTTTGCATAGTTGAAGAGAACTCACTTGAGGCGCATTAATATGAAAATGAGGTGGCCTCATACACTTCCCTGTTCCAAGGATATAGGTATATATTTGCATGGGATTACTATGAAATTCCAGGAATCAGACCCACCATTGTGGAACATCATATTGAAACCTCGCTTGATGCACACCCTGTTAGGAAAAGACAACGTAAATTATACCCCTCTAAGGTAGAAGTGATCAAGAACTAAATAGAGAAACTCCACAAAGTTGGTTTAATATAACTTATCACTTATACGTCTTGGGTTTCTAAGTCTGTACCCATCATGAAAAACCATGAAACCATACAATTTTGTACTGATTTTTGAGATCTAAACAGAGCCTATCCCAAGGAAAATCACCCTATTCCATTCATTGACCAAGTTATGAATGATTGTGTAGGTCATTAGGCCCTATCCTTCATGGACAAGTTCTTTAGGTATAATCAAATTCAGATTTTCCACACCGATTAGTATAAAATTTCCTTCACAATCCCATGGGGCACATTTTCATATTGAGTGTTGCCCTTTGGCCTTAAAACTGTTGAGGCCACCTTCAAGGAAGTCATGAATTATGTCTTCCATGATCTCGCTCATCTCATTTACACCTATTTGGATGACCCAACTATACGATCCAGAAAGTGTGATCACCATTTGGAGGACCTTGCCTGGTGTTTCAATAATGTTGACAATATAATCTAGGCTTGAACCAACTCAAGTATGTATTTTTATTTAATGTAGGGTGATTACAAGGATTCATTATTTCCCATCAAGGTGTTAGATTCGACCCTCTCAAAATCCAGGACATCAACGAAATATCACTTGCAAACACTTTAAAGTAGCTCCAAATATTACAGGGTAAGGCCAACTTCTTATGCTGCTTTGTTCCTAACTATGCCACCTATGTGCACGACTTCTTGTGCCTGCTTCATCAGGATATCTATTTCCACTAGGACTAAGTGGCACAATACTAATTTGAAGCCCTAAAAGACACATTGTCTCAGGAACCTTTGATTAGACATCCTAACCATAACAAGAACTATACCCTCTACCTCTCAGCATCTAAAGTAGCCATCGTTGGGGTACTAGCCCAACAAGAACCTAATAATAGAGATCACATAATACACTACATCAGAAAGAACCTCTCTGTGCATGCATTGAAGTATGATCCAACCAAAAAATAGCCTTAGACCTCATCCACTCTATACAGATGCTTCAACATTACATAATCTTATGGACCACTTCTATAATATAAAATATCAACCTTATGTGATACTTGCTTTCTTTTCATGTGATGAACCACAAATACACTCAATGGGTCATTATTCTTTAAGAATTCAATCTTCAATTTTCCTCCCCCAAGAGCAAGAAGGCCCTTATGTGTTTTTTCCTCTATCGATGAGGCTCTTTTCCTCTTTTGACGAGGCCTTACTCATGAACAAGCTGAGTAGGTCTTAAATGATTTTGACAATGGGGCTTGTGGCATCCACTTCTCGGGGATGGCCACCTCTCTGAAAGTCCTTTCTATCGATTATTTCTACACTACCCTTTTTCATGACTGTATGCAAGTTTTCAAGAGATGTGACCAGTGCCAAAGATATGCTCATGAGGTGTGAGCCCCATCAACATGCCTACACCCAATGATCATTGTCATCCCCTTTTCCAAATGGGGCACAGACATCATGACCTACAAACCCCCATCATCAGGAAACCATAAGTACATTGTGGTTGTCATCGACTATTTGACCAAATGGGAAGAATCCATGCCCACATACAATAACAATGCAGAAACCACTACACAACTTTCTTTAACCATGTCATAAAACAGTTCAGTGTTCCCAAGGAGTTGGTATTTGATCATGACAGAAATTTGAAAAAATGAAATATTTCAGGACTTATCCCAACACCTTGGCTTTTCCCACAAGTTCGCTTCCCCATACTACCTATAGTCCAATGGCCAACTGGAACCTATGAACAAATTCCTCAAAACAATGTTGCAGTGGATGGTGAACAACCACAAAACCAGTTGGCATCATATGGTGTTTTTTTAGGCCTGTGGGTGTAACACACGAAAGTCAAATCATCTACATGTTTCACACCCTTCCAATTAGTCCACATTGAGCGTGAGATCCTTACGTTGTACTCAGCCATTGAAATTTTCACTGACACTTCACGTTTAGAACAAAGGTTGGTCTAGTTGGAACACGTTGACGAAATTCGATGAGAATATCTCCAGCATAACAAAGCACACAAAAAGTAGATGAAAGCTACTTTTGACCGCAATTTCACCCCTTGGTCCTTTACTAATGGGAAGTTAGTCCTTTTTTATAATGTTTCCAAAGTGCGTTAGGACCAAGGAAATTTGAGACATTATGCAAGGGCCCTTACATTGACAAACATTGCCTCCTCAAGGGGGAATACATCATAGCAGAGTCCAATGGGATTTATCCCATCAATGGGCTCTATCGTAAAAAGCTTAATCCATAACATTACGAGTATCCCTAGAATTAAAATGTATGCAGCATGACTTATTTTTATGATGACCAATTCATCATGGATACACTATGCAACATTTCCCTACACATGTGTCACAAATGGATCATCCTCAAACCTATCACCAAGGGTTCATTGATTGTGCTTCTAGATGATCACAAAACCTTGTTGCAGTGGGTTGGGCCATATACTCTCTTGAACACACACCATGTCTCACCAATGGACTATGTATAGGGTCGACGACCAACATTCAAGTAGAGTATGACACTATCATATGCCTATTGGCCTATGCCTCCCATATAGGTATCAATGATCAACATGTATTGGTTGATTCCCAGCATGTGCTATCACAGTTTAATAGAACCTTGAAGGTTCACGATCCATGCATCTTTTAGAAATATTTACAGGAACAGACGTTAGCACGAGGTTTTGATCATATCACATTTATGCATATACCAAGAAATCAAAATCATATAGCTAACGACATAGCTAATCAAATTCTGGACTTGCATGTATCACATATATATCATGATCAAGAAACATGAAGCATAAATATAATATCCATCACATCAATGCAGACATACATCAAATGTATAGAATCATGCACATCAATACACATCATAAAAACCACAAAAAATCACTCTTGTACACACACACAGACACACATACACACATACACACATATATATATCAAAAAATATGTATATGAGTACAAAGAATATATATACATTCATTGGTTCAAGGCCACAAAAAAAAAGTCATCAAAATAGGGGATCATCCTCATAATGGGTGATTACCCTAGTACATACATAAAATCTATATAGGGTTGTGCCCATGCACCTCCTACCTGAGGTCCCACTATCACATTTGGTACTAAGAGGGGACGTGTAGTCGCGAAGCAATAAAGAGTCAGATGGCATGCTCTATCACGTGCCAAAATCATCTCCATGACCTCCTCCCCTAAGCCAACCCACCCTTCCTTGGGGATCCCGTGACTGCTTGACCCCACAGGTTCTCTAAGTCCCTTAGCCCAGCATCTGTAGTATTTACCTGAGCCTTTGCATCTGTTTCTTGAGCCTTTACCTCCTCGACACAATCTCACATCTAGATCATCCCTAATGAGGTGGAGGAGCTACCTCCCTCTCCAGAGGGACCACTAATATGTAGCCAACTGCATTGCACTAGTCGCTCAAGCTCCTTCATATATTTGGCACCTCTTCATCATTGCAACACAATAATTGTACCAGCCACACCCATATGACGAGGATCATTTCCTACCAAGTAGGTCAATGGTCATCTGTGAGGTCCCACATCTGTAAGAAAACATACATGGTATCAACATCATCAAAAAATGCATCATATATATACATGTAAAAAGGAATAAATTCATAAATCACAAATCACATACCAACTGGTCCCTAAGCATAACCAAGAGGAATCACCATATCTAGATCACCTCTAAAATCTACACCACCATAGGGCTACTCTACAATAATTTGAGGCTTGGATCTAAACCAAACATCCATAGTTCCATTCCAATAAGACCCTACCAAATCACCACTAGCGCATGACATCACTCAAGCCCATTGCCTAATCAGTGGGTCTCTAGCAAGTCCTGGTGGAATTGTAAAAAAATCTCACAGAATCACTGCCCTCTCATACAATATGTTGCAAAAAATTATGGCATAGCAGAAGCTATGTGCTTGACATTGTCGCACCTGTGTTAGGTGGGACACCATACTTCTATACATAAAAATCACCCAGACAAAGAAGTTGCTAGTCTACAATCTCTGCAGCACTGCAATCTGAGGCCCTAACACATGGTGTGGGGCTGCCGACCCAACAATTCATACAATAATTATCAGCTTAGCTCACTTGATGAGATTTAGGATGAAGAAACATGAAAACACCCCTCATCAATAATGTTAGACCACACTGGCCATCGAACCACTCATCAATGTCTACCTACCCACTTAGGAGGGAAGCTGTAAGACCTGCCCACAAGGCACCAAACCAGTCACAAAGTATACATCTACCTCAACTGAAATAGCTAGAGCATATCTTATTATAACGCATATTTTTCACTCCTCATCCCAATACCAAATCATGAACTAAATGAATGCATCTTTCCATCTCAAAATAAGGTTTTGAAAATACTTCAACAACCCCCAACCTGCCAACATCCTACTAGTAGTAACTTCCCCTGCAATCAATGTATTCAAAGGCTACCAATCATGATCTCTCCACAGCATGCCCATCCTACAATCAAGTATGTCAAAATTAATAAAACCCGCCTCCAAAGATGCCAAAACCCACTTTCATAGATCCATGTGTTTATTCAAATAACAGGTTCACAATTACACATCTGTTTTGTTAAATAGAAGCATGCACCGCATGTCTATCAAGCCACCAGTGGTAGCGACGCCAGATACTGGGTTGCACATTTTCTTGTTGATAAAACATGACATCCACATGATTGTTCTCATTACTGGCACGTTGACAGTGTGGCCTTAGATGATTTATCCATAGTTTCATCCAACTAATGACCCCGCATATTTAGTCCCCTAAGGTGCACTAACAACAAGGCTGACCCTACTATACCTACGACAGCTCCATGGGTTTCCTTGGGAAACCCACAAAGATCATGAAACTAGAAATAAGTCAACCACATGGTTAAAAAATTTCTCCCTAAAAACTTTTGTATAGGTCACGTCTGTATGGCCTACCTAGCCTAATCTACCAAAATGACAAAGTTAGTATTGTGTTCTAACCTCTCTCTCCTCGGGCACTACCTAGGTGCATAAGTGTTAAAATTGGAAACTAGGGCCAGACTCCATGTGGTTCATCTTATTCATGGATGATAATATTTTTATTAGATTGCTCCCAACGAGAGGTGTAGGATTGATTTAAAGATCATCCAATTTCGATAAGTATTTATTGAGATATGAATTTATTTTGATTATGGAATAATTATCAAGCCAACTAGCAACTCATGTAGGCTCAGAAGCCCAGTAGTCACATCTATTCAATCATCAATAGTTGTGTATAAATACAGGAGGTATTTTCCTCATTTGGACACACTCATCCCATCACATCTCTCTCTCTCTCCTGCACAGAAAAGAGGCTCTTCTCCTACTTCACAAAAAAAGACTCTTCTCTCACATGTGTGGAAGGAAGGACACAGATTTAGGGTTGCAACTACAGATCGGAAATTTGACCAGCGTTGACCATATTTCTCTCTCTCTGAACTGTGTTGTAGGTGGATCTGACTCTCCTCTAAAGGACACATTTTTTATGTGGTGGAATCAAGCCGATCCAACGGTCGGTTTGCAAGATATTGTCTGCCCTAGTTTGGTTGATCTAGCGTTTGCTGCTGCTGATGTAAATTTGATTTATGTACTATTTCTCTCTGCTGAATTATTGAATATAAAGGAGGATTTGATCAGATAGTTTCCCCACATTAGGGTTTGTCCCTGGCTAGCTACCACATCTTGTGTCTCTTGTCTTGGCCTATTTTCTGTCGATCGTTTAATGTTCTATCTGCACTTTGCTTTATGTACATGTAATTGCTAATCTGTGGATGATAATAAGAAAGATAAGTAAACTGCTATAAGCATAGAACATAGCATAACTTAGCATGGTATTAGAGCTGAGGTGAAGACAAAGCCCGAGCAAGAGCAAGAGCAATCACCGAAGAGAAGATTGGCAAAGATATCCTAAGAGAACTATGGGGTCCTCAACACTCTTCCCTGCTGAAGACAAGCTCCGTGAGAAAGCTGACTATCACAGATGGAAGATGTCTATAGATCTAACCTTAGAAGATGAAGGAGTGTTGGACCATGTGAGAGGCAATATTGTTGAGCCTCCATCAAATGCACTCGCTACTGTTAGGAACAAATGGAAAACCAGCAAAGTCAAAAGAAAGAAGATCATTCGGGACTCTATCGACAAGTGCTTGGTGGACTACAATTCTGACTTGAACACCTCCAAGGAAATCTACGATAGACTGGTGAGTTTATTTAAAGTTAATGATGCAAATCAAGTTTTGTTTCTCAGAAATAAGCTGAAGAAAATTAAGAAGGGAAAAGATGAGAGTATGCAAGCATACTTCTTAAGAATAACCGAGATCAAGAACGATCTCCTTTCTATCAGGGAGACTACTATTGATAGGGAAATGGCACTCACAACTCTTGGAGGATTACCATCCAAATGGTATGTGTTCAGGACTACTCTTTTGAACAATAATGTAATTCCTAGTTTCTAACAATTAATGGCTAGATACATTCAAGAAGAAACAAGGGTAGAAGAGCAAGAAATGCCCATGCCTAAAAGTCCTCCTGCTACCTTTTCTTCTCATACTAAGAAAAGTAATAATTCTGGGACTACATGAAAAAGAAAGGTTGGACCTAAGGGTGGAAGAAAAGGACAATGTTACATTTGTGATAATGCAGGTCACTATGCAAGGGAGTGCCCTGGTAGACGGGACTCACACTGGGACGATGATCAAAATCCCTCTCATGGCTATCAAAAGGAATGACAAATCTAATAGCAGAGGTAAAAGGAGTGTTGGAAGTCAAGGAAGAGGACAATCATTCAAGAAGGCTAGAAATTCCAGGTATGAATCTAACACTGTTGATAATAAGCAGGATGAATATTATCTACCAGCTACTCTATCTACCTTTGCTCCTTTAGATTCAATGGGAATTTGGCTCATTGATAGTGGTGCCTCAAGGCACTTCACTGGTTACAAATAAGTTCTCCATAATCTGATAGAGAAAGAAACTAACCTGGAAATTGTACTTGGAGATAATATGAAATATCCCGTGAAAGGTGTAGGTAATGTCTCTCTTAAATTGGATCAAGGTAATACGATCCACTTACAAGATGCATTATATGTACTTGACCTCAAAAAGAACCTGGTGTCCATATCGGTAATGGAAGACAAAGACTACAAGGTGGCTTTCATCAATGACAAGGTACGTGCATGGAAAAACAATATTAAAGATGCCTTCACTCTTGGGTTTCGAGTTGATTCATTATATCAAGTTGGAGGAAGTCCGCTAGGTTTTATGTCTTGTGACACATCTCAAGCCTTGATCGAGAATCAAACCGAAAATAAGATCAAGATTTTAAGGACTGATAATGGGACTGAATATGAATCTAACGAGTTTCATGACTTTTGTAAAGATGTTGGCATCAAGAGGGAGGCTACTACACCATATACTCCTGAACAGAATGGTGTGGTAGAAAGGAAGAACCATACGATTGTGGAAGCTGTCCATGCCATGCTCCATGATGAAATACTTTCGAAGTTTCTATGGGCCGAAGCTGCAAACACCGTCGTATATGTACAAAACCGATGCCCTCATCAAGCATTAGGTTTGAAGACTCCTGAAGAAATTTTCACCAATAAGAAACTTGACGTATCTCATTTTAGAATTTTTGGAAGCCCTACATATTTTCATGTGTCAAAATAGAAAAGGAATAGATTTGGTGCATCTGGAAGGAAGGAAATCTTCGTGGGCTATGGTGAAAATACTAAGGGCTATAGAATCTATGTAGACAATGAAAGGGAATCTATGGCCCTCAAGAAGGTGGACAATCTTCCAACTTTGAGAAGCTCTCAAGAAGCCGACACTAGGGAACCGAAAGAAAAAGAGTATGACAAGATATTTGCACCCGTTGCTAGATATACCACCATCTGCTTGATCATAGCCCTTGCGGCTTCACTAGGATGGAAACTATATCAGATGGATGTTAAGACTGCGTTCTTGCATGGTTAGATCAAAGAAGATGTCTATGTGGAGCAACCAGAAGGATTTGAGATTTATGATCGAAAATCACATGTGTGCAGGTTGAAGAAGGCCCTCTATGGGTTGAAGCAAGCACCCGAAGCATGGTATGAGAGGATCGATAGCTATTTGATGAAGCTGGGATTCACTAGGAGTGAAGCTAACCCTAACCTATACTTTAAGGTTGAAGATGACAAACCTCTCATACTGGTGCTGTATGTTGATGACCTCTTCCTAACAAGTGCAGACCCTATCATTCACAAATGTAAGAGGGAGTTGGATTCTAAATTTGAAATGAAGGACCTAGGACTGATGCACTATTTCCTAGGACTTGAAGTCTAGTAGAAGCAAAGGGAAATTTTCCTATCTCAATGGAAATATGTGGTGAAGATATTGGAAATATTCGGTATGGTAGACTACAAGCCTGTAACTACGCTGATGGAGCTTGACTTCAAGAAGTTAAGCAGTAGTGCTGCTGGACCTATTTTACGAAATGATATCAAGTATCGGCAACTCGTCGGAGTGTTAATGTTCTTAGTGAACTCCCATCCAGATATATGCTTTGCAGTCAACACATTAAGTCAACATATGGTTGAACCTCATCATATACATTGGATTGGTGCCAAAAATCTGTTAATATATCTTCGTGGCACAATTACATATGGGCAAAGATACACTGTCGGAGATGTGAGACTACTTGGATACAAAGATGTTGATTGGGCAGGCAGTGTGATGGATTGTAAGAGCACTTCTGGGTGTTGTTTCTCCTTGTGATTTGCTTCGATATCCTGGATGAGCAGGAAGCAGGAGTTGGTGGCTTTGAGCACCGCCGAGCCAGAGTATATTGCTGCTAGCTGGTGAGCACCAGTATTGCAGCAATAATGCTACAACTCCAGGGGCTTCCTACTTTACTTTTATCAACCCGATAATTCGTAACAAACTTGGAAGTGATGGTGCTGTATGCACAGGTACTAGCTCTTACTGTGGGCTGTCACTTGGTCAGCTGGTACAATATCACTAGGAGCTAAAGCCATCTTCTATGAGTATCCAGAAGAAGCTTTTAACTGTGATGAAAGAAAGCTAACTCTACAAAGGCTATTCTACTTGTAGAAAGAGAAGGAAGACTGAAATGTAACGCAAACCCTAGCAAACCCTAATTTTTCCAACTAACTAAATCACATCTACTTTTGCTATTCCTAGAAGAAAATAAGAAAAGAACATCTTTTTGTACTTTTTGAGTGTTTTTATGTGAAATTATTATGCTTGGAATTTACCGGATTGTGATTGTGCAAAGGTTTGGTGGCAATGGAGGATGGATTTGGTTTTTTTTGTAGAGGTGGAGGAAGGTGTGGAGAGGTCCTAAGAAGCCCCTAGTACCCTTCTGAAGACTTCCCTTGCAATCAGACTTCGATAAATCACTCACAGGAAATTCTAAAGGAGGCTGCAGGGGATATATAGGAGGATCTATAGGAGGAGGCCGAGAGCTATTTTTGGAGGTTTTGAAGGTGGGAAAATGATGGGAAAGGGTAACTAAAGGCTAGATGAAGGTGTTGAGGTGTCTGGAGCTTGTCAAGGAAGATCAAGAGCGAACATGATGGTTGGATTTGTTCAAATGGCAAGAGGGAAGCTTATGGAGAAAAATGCAGAAATTAGGGCAGATTGGTGAAATGTTGCGAATGCCTTGGGGAATCTATGAGAAGTGAGCTGATGCTAGCTGATTTATGGATGTATGGTGAGCTAAGGTGCCCTACAAGAGATCTGCACATCTACTTATGAAAACTGATCAAAGAAAGGACTAACTATACCATGAAAACAAAACTTTTTCTAGCTTGACCTAATTTCTGACCTACAAACAGAAAATGCTGAACAGTAACCTTTGAATAGAAAATCATAGAGAGAGATCTATTGTAAAAGAATAGGAAATGATCTAGGCAACTCAATCTAAAGTAATACATTAATATTTCCAAATCAAGTCATCACACTAGAAATTGCATGGGAGAGCAAAATTGTGTTTTTGGTGGCAGCAGTAGTGCTTTGACCTCGAATCATAGTCCCAGAAAGGGAGAAGGAGATCAGGGCATATTGCTAGCCATTTTGAATCTTAGCATGTCACTGCTTTATGAATCTTAGCATGTCATTGCTTTAACCTGCATGAGTAACTGAAACAAAAACAGCTATGCAAACCATCAAAAGAAACCTAATCTAAGCAAAGTAAAATGAATCTATGTAACAGAAATTAACTCATGAACTGAAGCAAAAACATACAAGTACAAAGCAAGAGGTGCTAGGCATCTTGGGTTGGGCCCTAACCTAAGATATTTAGCCCTCTGAAAGAGATCAGTGATGGCTCGAAAACTATTTCATCTCCATTATCAAAAGTAAAAGTCACATTACATAAACTGTTCTTAAAAAGGAAGCTCAAAAATGAGCTGAACAAGTGTTGCAAAAAAGTGTGAAAATTATACTAATGACTAGCTAACCTACTGAGGCTCTAAGCCCCCTTATTTATACAAATGGAGTCCCCCAATAGCCTTCCTAAAATCAAGGAGCTCGGCTTCCCAGAACTTGAGATAAACAGTAGTCCTTCTTTACTTGCTCGGTTGCCCCTTGGATGCATCAATTTGGCTATTTGTGCTCCGAGTTGCTGATGGAGGATTCGAGGAAAGGGATCATAAATGAAGAAGACACCCCCCTACAAATCCTCTTCCCTATTTTCCTTAAATGTTTTCTGCCATTTGCTCATAAATCCTTTGACTTTGTCCAAAATTTACCAAAAAATCTGCATAAAGCACACATTAGACTACATGGCAAAATGACTAACCCAATTCACACTATTAGCATAAATATAATCAAAAACATGCAATAAACTAATGAGAATGGTGGATTAAGTTGAATTAAGAGGCAAAATAAGCCCATATAATTACCCATTCCTGGGGCTCATCATCACCCCCCTACTGAATGGGTTGCTCATCCTCTAAGCAACTAGTCTAACTCTTCATCCTTGATGGCTCTGATAGATTCCCTAACATCCCATGCTTCTGATGTGATATATTCCTCTTTATCATGGAATCCTGCCTTTCTATCCACCTCTTCCCACTATTTTTGTTCTTCGTCCTCTTTTACTCCTTCCAGTAGTCCTAGCAGCAGTGGAGGACTGAATTTGAGGCCAATCCAATTGGCCTTCAAGCTTTTCATAGAGTGCTTATACAGTGGCACTCTCCTCATGGCTTCCCTCATCCTGTTTCGGGAGTGATACTCCCTGATGTGTAGGTTGTGTGGCAATGTGTTCCACCTTCTCATGCAGGCATGAATGCAAGCATCTCCAAACAATCTCTCCATGTCCTCGAAATGTGCAATAGCCTGGGCCTGCTTATCAACATATTTGGGGACACTTTGAGGATTAGCTGCAAGGTGTTGGGGGGCATAGATGAGAGCCATGGGGTCTGTTGGCTCTGCTCTAATCATGACCGTTTCATTCAGCTCTTTTGCCATCATTTTCTGGATTTCTACTGCCCTTTTCTCTTCGTGGCTCATTCAAGATGCCATGGCCATCAGCTGCAAGTCTCCTAACATAGCATTGGGATCCCATAGATTCATATCAGTAAGGGCCATGCTGTTTAAGTAAAACTCTGCCAGCTTCGCCTTGTCCTCAGCTAAACTATGATCACATAAATCCATGAATTGGCCCTAATCCTGAAAGGGTATGGTGCCTCTCTGGGCTAGAGTCTTGATTTGAAATTGGAGCCACTAATCCTTGAGGTACACTACATATGATTTAGCTGGCTACCTACACTATAGTTCCTCCATAGCACAACTGGCCATGTAGGCTAACTGGGCTTCCCTTTCCTGTAGCCGCCTTCTTAAGATTAATACCTAATTTCTGCCTGGGGTTCCCTTTCCTATTGTTGTTTTATTAATATCTCACCTTCTGCCTGGGGTTCCTTTTCCTGCTAATGTCTTTTTAAGATTAACAACTCATTTTCTGCCTAGGGTTCCCTTTCTTGTAGCTGCTTTTTTAACATTTCATTTTCTGCCTCCAATTTAACTCTTCTGATGCTTTCTGTATGCTTGACCATGCTCAATTCTTTGCCCATTTTTCTCAATTTGTCTTCCATGTGCCCAATGTCTTCCACCCCTTTTGATTTTGAAATTTGCATCCATGTATGGGTCCTTACTCTTTCCTTTTCCAGCTCAAAGAAAAGAGGGACTGCAAACTTTTGTGCAATGATTTTCCATCCTTCCAGAAGGTTGTAATAACAGCCTAAATTAGGCTGAGGGTCAGACTCTGGTAACTCCTTTGCCTTATCTTTCTCCTGGGTCTGTCCTTCTGCCTTCTTTTCAAGATTCTCAGTCTCTTGAAGCTTTGTCAACGTCTCCTATAGAGCGGTCCGTGCCTCCTATAGGACTGTTTTAGAGTCCATAAGTTTGATCATTTCCTTCCAAGTAGAAGATCTAGGGCTGCCCCTTTCATAGGTAATGGGGGTTTTGGATGGAGATTCCTCCTCTTTTGCAATAGGGACATCTTCAATGATGATGGGCTCCTTTGAAGGTGGCTGAGGCTTCCCCATCTTTATTCTGGTGCTCTTTCGAGCCTTGAAGTACATAGATGGTTGTCTCTTCCTTTTTACTTTGGGCTTGGCTAGAGTACTAAGTACAGCAAGAACAACAACTACCTCTCTTGCTAGTGTCTCAGGAGACACTTCTTTCTGCTTTGCTTCCTCTTCTTCATCTACTGATTTTCCTATTTCTGCTAGTTTTGCTTATGTTGTTTTTGATTTTGTTTGCTCCTCTCCTTGTTTAACTTCTGCTTTTCCTGTGGAAACCTTTTTCTGAGATATCTTAGGCTTCTTCCTTTCTGTTCTTGGCCTCTTATTTTTCTCTGCAGTGGTTTTACCCTTTTCTGCTTTTGATTCTTTCTTCTTCTCTACTTTAGGCTCATCTTTGGTGGTGTCATGTTTCCCTTTTTCTATCTGGTTTCCTTCTTTTTCTGTGTGGGGTTCCTCTTCTTCCATTTGAGTGTTCTTTTCTTCTTCATCGATTCCCTTCTCTGCCTCTCCTTTTTGTTCTTCCTCTTCATTTTCATATGGACTAAGGTCATACATGAGAGTTTTTATATCACCCTCTTTAGTCATGTTTCTAGAAATATCCTAGGTTATGGGGACTGTGAAAGTGTGGAGGGCATCCTCCACCAGCAATTTAATTAGCCCATGGTGAGCCAATTGGTCTATAACCCCTGCCTTCAATTTGGTGCTAGATTCTATTAAGGATTGGAGGAGAAAATATGGAATACTGAGTTTTCTGGATGCAGGAAGGTCCATGCCATATCTGAGTTCATGTAACAGTCTAAAATGGTACCCATAAACTATGTTGTATCTTCCTTCATAGGTGATGTATTTCATAATCTAATAACTGACCTCATCCCATGGGTAAGGTATACTTGTTCTCCTGATGCCATTCTTGTGCTCCACAGGATGTTCATTAGGCTGGAAGAAGGTCTTCTTGGCAACTTGACCCAGTGGTTTTTCTTCCTTGCTCCAGGGTAGTCCAAGAGGGAGACTTGTAATCCTGTTGATGAACTCTGGGGTGATTTCTATAGTTAGACCCCTAAAACTGACAGTGGCATGGGTTTTTGAGTTAGGTTTTAAAGACAATATAAATTCCTCTGTGACTTCATCATCATACCCATGCAACTTTTCCAGGAAAAGCATCCAATTTGCTCTAGTGAAGAGGGCTATCACTTCTGGATGTTCATGCAGCTTAGTTGAATTCAGAGGCTCCTTCCTCATAAAACCCCATGTCATGATGTTTCAGATTCTGTTGGAATATCTCAGTTGAAGATGGAGGCATCAAGTTTCAATCCCGAAAATAGAGAAACAACTGAGGTTTTCTTTCAAGAAATAGGGAGAGAGTTTTTGTGTTTTTTTTTTTTTTTTAAACAAATTTCAGATTTCCTTCCTTCCAAAATTCATTCTCTAGAATCACATTACTTCTCTGTCTATTTGAGGGAAACAATATCTTAAAAAAACAAAGAACATACAGAACTATGTTTTTTTCTTTTTCGAAATAAGCAGATGCCCAATGCAAGTTCACACTTTACAGGCTTGATTTTATAGAGTTGCATCATTTCTTTACATAGGAGAATACCATGGAGGAGAAGGAGACAGTCTTTCAGTGCAAATAGCAAATGGAGAAATTGTATATATATATATATTTTAAAAAACACAGGCAGACTCTGTTCTCACTTTCGTTCCCTTTTCAACTCAATACCTCGCTTGGAATCACACCACCTGTTGTATATATATGGAAATGCAGAGTGGGTTTTACTGAGCCTACCTTTTTCAACCCGAATTTGTCGTGAAATCCTGAGTTTTCCTCTACGGTGCTGCTCACTGGCCTTCCTGGAGAAAGGCTCCTGTAGGACTATGTTTTCACTCCTGTAGAGTCTGATAAGCAAAAGGGTTCTAAAACTAATAGAGAGCGATTGTTTCGAGGCTCTGGAGGTGGTAGGTAGGTGGCTACAGTTGAGAGCTCATCGACACAAATGAGAACAAAGGTGGTGAAGGCGGTTGACTGTAGCGTACTTAAGCTTACGAGAGCGTTCTGCGGTGATGAGGTGAGGTGGCAGGAAGGGTACATTACCCTCATTTGGACTGTTGGTCCCTACTTCAGTATCATGATGAAACTTTTATGCCACCTGCCACAATTATTTCAATCATTCCCATTAGATTCCGCCACTACCTGTTTTGAGATATTTTCGAGTTGACTAAACACGTGCTGATTGCACCCACTGAGCATTGTTTGAATTAGATGAGGGTGGCCAGCTAGCTAGCCACCGATCTCATTTAATCACAATGATATCACTTGGCCATGCAGTTTTTAAATTATACCCATGCAATAGAGGAACGATTTTAGTCACTTACCTGTTAGTCGAGAATTGTGTGCTACAGTGTTATTGCATGCTCAGACTTTGGCATTCTATCCATAGATTTCTACTGCTGGCGCCCATGGCTTCTAAATTGGTGGCTCATCTACCTCGTAAGAGTGATTTTCAATTAGGACTAGGCTCCTTGCATGGTTTATACATCTGTGGCTGCACTAACCCTGCCTCTAGAGCTTGACTTTTAAGGGGATCAACTGCCATAGGAATCTTCCAGGATTTCCTATAGCTGCTTCTCTCTCTAAAACTTTTGGTTGACGCTTGAGTAGGGATTGGAGAGGTAGCTAAGGAAGGTTTTGTCAGTTAAGGAAAAGTAGCTGGTATGCACTAGGTAAGAGTTAAGTTAAGGATGATGCTTTTCTATTCTTCATTTTTCAAAAAAAACAAAAGAAACAAGATTTTTGTGTTTTTTGTGCAGGGAAGAAAGAAGCGAGTGGAAATGCAGTGGTGCAGGTATCGAATGGAGATTTAGGAGGATGAATGGTGGTAGGGGGGTCCACAAGTCCTCTGGACTAGTTTCTAGCCCTTTGATCCTTTTCTTGACTCGATTTGAGCACTTTGTGATTTCTACAGTAGTCTCCTGTGGAATGCATAGAGCCTCCTGTAGGATGCATAGTTTTCTAGAACAAGTGAGACCAGGAACTAGGAAAATACAATAGCGATGGAGAAATGGTCTATAAGAGGTGTATTCGGCTTGGCGATGTCCCTTTTTCTTCTGTGGCCCTCCTGCAATCTGCAATGCATTCCAAAGAAGTTAATTTTTTTGTTCCTGTTTTTTCTTTTTTTCTATTTTTTCTTTTTTTCTCTTTTCTTTTTCTTTTAAGAGATAGTTGGGGTGCCTCCAGGAGGTTTTCACCCTCACTGCCTGCCCTGGGTGCCTCCAAGGGGAGGTTTTCACCCAGGGATCTTTTATTCTCCTCATTTTTCTTTTCTGTTTTTTCTTTCTTTCCTTTTTTTTTTTTTAGGGTGTGGGTGGAGTGGAGGTAGAGACTTGCTCCACTACCAACACTGTTTTACTTAGATTCTCAATGAATTCTTGCTTGGAGAGGGGCTTCCTATAGATTTTCAACCTATGCCCATTGACAAGCATGGGGATGGCTTCTTCATCGATGGTCCTGATCAGAACTAAACCATTGTCATTGCACCTTTCTACTGTGTACAGTCCCAGCCATCTTGTCCTCAGTTTGCCCTTGAAATCTTTATACCTTGAATCATACAGCAGCGCGCAATCTCCTCCCTAGAATTGTTTCTCTTTGAGGTGTCTATCATGCCATATTTTACTTTCAAGCTGGACTACCTCTGAGTGGAGAAGGGCCTCTAATCTTTGTTCATCCAATCCATTTAGCTGGAGTAACCCTTCCTTTTGTGCATGGCTGAGATCTAGGTCTAGTTGAGTTGCCATCCTTAGTGTGCTATATTCAAATTCTATAGACAGCAAAGCCTTCTTCCCATAGACCAACTCATAGGGTGTGAACCCTATGGTGGTCTTCCTAGTGGTGTTATAGGCCCAAGTGGCCTTAACCAATCGATCTGCCCAATATTTTCTATTGCTGCTCACTACCTCAGTCAAAATCCCTTCCAAAGCTCTGTTAGTGACTTCCACCTATCCATTTTCTTGTGGATGGTAAGGGGTGGAAGTTCTGTGCTTAGTTTTGTGATGTGTGAGTAGGTATTCAATTAGATTGGAGGTAAACTAACTCCCTTGATCTGTGACTAATTATCTTGGATATCCAAACTTATAGAATATATTCTCTCTTAAAAACTCAGCTACTTTTTCTTCTGTTTCTGCCTTGATCGTCTTTGTTTCTACCCATTTTGTCAGATAATCAGTGCACATGATTATGTAATATTTTTGCTTTGAAGGAGGGTTGGCAGGACCCACAAATTTCATGCCCCACTTCTCAAATGGCTAGAAATTCACTTGAGGTTGTAGGGGCATCTCATCCCTTGGAGTAGGTTTCCCCATCCTTTGACACCACTCATATTGCCTGATATATTGCCTTACATCTTGATGAAGAGTGGGTCAATAGCAACCTACTTGCAGAATTTTCAAGGCAGTCTCTTTGCTACAAAATGGCCCCCACATGGCCCATTATGACAGGTCAAGAGAATGTCAAAAACTTCCTCCTCCCTGACACATCTTCTCAAAACCTGATCTAGGCCAACTTGGAAGAGATTGCCCCTAATCGAAGTGAAAGGGGCACTCTTCCTCACAATCTTGCTCTTCTCTTTTGAGGAAAAGTGTGGTGGGAAGTATGTGAAAACCAAGTAATTTGCTATATCAGCAAACCATGGAGAGAGTACTAAGATAGCAAATAGGTGTTCATTTTGCATTTGATCATCCACCATTCCTTCTTCACCTGTAGGCAGATCTATTCTAGACAAAAAATCAACAACAACATTTTCCTTACCCGGCTTATCAACAATGGTTAAATCAAATTGCTGCAATAAAAGAAACCATCTAATAATGCGAGCATTTACATCTGGTTTGTTCATTAAATACCTAATTGTAGCATGATCAGTGTGTACAAATGTTTGATAGCCGGTGATTTAGTGCCTGGATTTATTTACGGAATGGACTACAGCTAGGAGCTCCTTCGGTTACAATGTAGTTTAATTCTACCTTCGACAAGTTTTTGCTTACAAAATATATGGCATATGGTAGCTTCTCATCAACTTGCCCTAAGGCTTCTCTTATCACTTTTTTCAAGGCATCTGTATGAATGTGGAAAGGTAGGGCCTAGTTTGGACCTCTCAAAATTGGGGTAGTCACCAGTTTACTTTTCAAGGTATCTAGAGCTTCTTAACAATTGTCAGTTCATATGAACTCAGCATCTTTCACCAAAATACCAAACAATGGAGAGGCTAGCTTACTAAAATCCTTAATGAATCTTCTATAATACCCTGCTAAACCTAGGAAACTTCGAACATCTCTTACCTTTTCATGAGGTGGGACCCTTTGGGTGATGGCAATTTTGTTGGGGTCCACCTGTAATCCTTGCTGAGAGATTGCATGACCTAGCACGATCCCTTCAGTCATTAGGAATTCACATTTTTCAAGACTGGGGGATAGTTTCATTTCAATACACTTGTCCAAAACCTTTCCCAGGTTAGACAAAGCTTCCTGGAAGTTAGAACCATAAGGGGTAAAGTCATCCATATAGATTTCCACTGCATCATGAACTAGTTCAGCAAATATGCTCAATACTGCTCTCTGGAAAGTGGTGGGAGCATTACACAATCCAAAAGGAAGGACCCGATATGCAAAGGTACCCCAGGGATAAGTGAAAGTGGTCTTATCTTGATCTTCGAGGCTTATTTGGATCTGGTTGTACCCGCTAAACCCATCTAGGAAGGAGAAGAATTTCTTCCCTGCCAGACCATCTAACACTTGATCTATGAAAGGTAAAGGAAAATGGTCCTTCTTGGTGGCCTTGTTTAGTTCCTGATAATCGACACAGATTCTCCACTTCCCATTTTCCTTTGGCACTAGCACCAAAGGAGAGAGCCGTTCACTGTCAGGGATGGGGTAGATGAATCCTGCATCCAATAAATTTTGCAGTTCTTCTTTGAAAATGTCCTTAAGGGCTAGATTCATCCTCTTTTGAAGTTTCCTGACTGGTTTGAAATACTCCTTAATGCAAATGTGATGAGTATAGACTGAAGGGTGCACTCCCTTCATCTCCTTATAGCTCCAAGCAAAAGCATCCAAGTGGTTTCTTAATAAGCTACACAGTTCTTTCTCCTAAGATGGGGATAGGGATGAGTTGATTTTCAAGGTTCTTTTTGGGCCAAATTCCATATTCTTAACTCAGAGAGAGGTTGGGTCAGCCACATAGAGATCAACTAAAGGATTGGCTTGGGTTTCTTCCATCAGCTCTTCTAATGGCAACACACTGGGGGTGGATTCTGAATCAAGTTTTAAATAAGATCATCCTCGGTTTGTGGTTTTCGCCCCATGGTAGCTTCCACTGCACACAGTGGTGCGGAATAGACATCATCCTCATCTTCCTCCTCCAACTAGAGAGGTAAATCATGTTCTAACAAAGGTTGGGCAGGAGGATATAGGACTAGCTGCTTGGACATATGCCCATTCTTGATTGTCATGTTCCCAGCTTGACAACTGATGTAGGCATCTGCAGTAGCCAACCAGGGTCTTCCCAGGATGAGAGGATACCCAGTGAGCTTTTCCTTTGGTTGGAGAACTAGGAAATCAGCAGGGAACTCCTAAGAATTGATGGAGACCATTACATCTTACACAATCCCTTTAGGGTTCACAGTGGAGCAGTCTGCTAATTCGAGTACTGTTGTGGTCTTTCTCAGGGAGCCCTGAAGGTTGAGCTTGAGCATAGTGTCCTTAGTCATCACATTAATGGCAACCCCTAGATCAATTATGGTATGGGGGATTATGGTGCCATTGATGTGGACATCGACTACAGGGCTTCTAGGGTCTAGATATTTCAGATAGATTACCTACCCCAACATCAGGTCGGACAGTTGTCCTATGACATTGATAGCTAGGGCATGTCTCCTACGCCTACATGGATGCCTGAAGCACTTCTCTTTGATCATCTTGTTGTATATAGGCACATCCTTTATGGCTTGGAGAAGTATTATCTTTACACATAATTGTTTCAATTCTCCTAGAAGTTCAGTTTCTTCTGGGGTAGGTTGTGTTGTTCTAGATAATCTCTCAGGAAAGGGTGGAATGGATTTTGGTTCACTTTCCTCTTTTTCTTCCTCATCCTCCTTAGGGGGAGGCTGGTTATCTGGGAGAACATTCCTAGATCGTAGGTTAATCTCTTGAATCTCCACAACATAGGCCGGGCATGATGGTTCCCCACTGTATACCTGCTAGGCCAACCTGTTATTCGAGTTCGGGTTTAGTTGAGGAGGTATTTGGGGTTGCCTTGGTGGATCAAGAGGCAATGGTTGTGGTTGACCAGGTGATGGAGGAAAAAGAGTGGGAGGAGAGTTGTACTAGGGCCTCCACCCCTGATGAGGTGCATTCTACTGACGTTGTGGCTAATCAAAAGAGTGAAATGAATGAGCAGCTGGTTGAGCATTGTATTGAGATGGATATGACCAAGGAGGGGGTGTGGACCAGGAAGGATGAGCAGGGGGACCCCAAGAAGGCATGGAAGTGGCTTGATTGGGGTTGTAATATGTCTTGGATGTCCCTTTTATTCCCTGCTGGTAAGGTCCAGGTCCATGTGACCTTCTTTGGTTCATGAAATAGAGTGGTTTAGTGGCTCCTTCGGCCCCCTGGTATGCAACTTTAAGTCCGAGAAAGGAAGGGCACCGATTCGTAGAATGGTATTCTTCACAAAATGAACACACTTCTATAGAGTTCAATGGACATTCATTCCTAGGATGCCTTCTGGTGCACGTAGGACAAAAAATGGCCAATGAACTTTCTGCTTCTTCTTGTTTGCTTTTGATATGCAAGGTATCCATTTGCATGGCAAGAGTCTGCATCATCTCGCTCTTGAAATCTTCTAGCAGATTTCCAAATTTACCTCTAAGGGATGAACTGGATGAGGATGTACTGGCTAGGGGTTGACTTCCCCTACCTCTCTTCCTGGCTTCCCTAGAAAGATTTCTAAACATAGTCTTTATGTCTTCATAAGGTAGTTGGTAGATGTCCCCCCCAGCCAGCAAATGGAGGGTATCTAGAAGGTCTTTCGGGACTCCTCTCAGCAGGACCAACATCATAGATTTGGGGTCAATTGTGCACCTGGCCCTTTTATAACTGAGCTGAAACCTCTCTTCATAATCTTCCAAGGATTCATCGCTTCCCATGGTCGTTCGGAAGATTTCTTTCTTGGTATCCTTTGACCTATGGTAGTCTCGGTATTTGTTACTAAAGGCTTGCTGCATCTGAGCCCAAGTTGTGATGTTGTTGCCAGGTAACCCCATGAACCAGTGTAATGCTGCATCCTTGAGGATAGAAGGAAATAGTTTCAATTTCTGCTCATCTTTTGTAGAGTCATAGGTTCGACAGATAATAGAAAATTCAAACAAAAAGGTATCAGGATCTTCAGTAGTCAACCCATGGAATTGAGGTAAGGCTGAAGGACTTATGTTCTTCATTTTAGTGTCTCCATTGGTCTCTTGAATGGGAAAGGTACCCTCTACTCTTTCCCCATTCCCTCTAACGTTTTTGTTTTCAGTAATGGTCTCAGGAGGGATGGTTTCTTCCTCTTCTTCTACTATAGGATCTTCATATATCTCTGGTTGTTCACCTATAGGTTTGTTTGGATCACTGCCACTGAAGAAGAGAGAAGGATGACTTTGTGATGTGGTGGAGGTGTTGGGTAGGAATTTCCCTGAATTATCTCTATTCCTACGAGGCATGAAAGGAAATCTCTTTTTGGGTGTTTTTTGTTTTTTCTGCTTGTACTTGCGAAACTGAAATTGATTGAACAAACAAATTGCAACTAATTGAAATGAACTTGCTGATATGAAATTGCAGAATTGGAATGAAAGCAAGGAAATGACTAATCTACTTTCGCTGAAATGGAAATCGCAGAAATGAAATGAAAGCAAGGAAATGACTAATCTTCTTTTGCTGAAATGGAAATTGCGGAATTGAAATGAAAGCATGGAAATGACTAATCTACTTTTACTTAAATGGAAATTGCGGAATTGAAATGAAAGCAAGGAAGTGCAGAAATTGAAAGAAACAACTACTCTACTTTTGCTGAAATAAAATACTTAGTAGAATGTTGCAGTAGAAAATAGAAGAAAGTAGTAATCACAAAATACTCTGATGCTTCCCCGGCAATGCCGCCAAAAAGTGGTGAGCACCGATATTGTAGCAATAATTCTGCAACTCCTGGTCCTTCCTAATTTACTTTTATCAACCTGGTAGTTTGTAACAAACTTGGAAACGATGGTGCTGTATACACAAGTACTAGCTCTTACTGCGGGCTGTCACTTGGTCAGCTGGCGCAAGATCACTAGGAGCTCAAGCCAACTTCCATGAGTATCTAGAAGAAGCTTTTAACTGTGATGAAAGGAAGCTAACTCTACAAAGGCTATTCTACTTGTAGAAAGAGAAGGAAGACTGAAATGTAACCCAAACCCTAGTAAACCCTAATTTTACCAACAAACCCTAGTTTTGCAGAAAAAGAGATGGAAAATGATGAAATGAGCGCTAGTGACTACTAAAAAGGTAAATCACATCTACTTAAGCTATTCCTAGAAGAAAATAAGAAAAGAACATCTTTTTGTATTTTTTGAGTGTTTTTATGTGAAATTATTATGCTTGGAATTTATCGGATTGTGATTGTGTAGTGGTTTGGTGGCGATGGAGGATGGATTTGGGTTTTTTGTAGAGGTGGAGGAAGGTGTGGAGAGGTCCTAAGAAGCCCCTAGTACCCTTATGAAGACTGCCCTTGCAATCAGACTTCGAAAAATCACTCACACAAAATTCTACAGGAGGCTGTAGGGGATATATAGGAGGATTTACAGGAGGAGGCCGAGAGTGATTTCTGGAGGTTTTGAAGGTGGAAAAATGATGGGAAAGGGTAACTAAAGGCTAGATGAAGGTGTTGAGGTGTTTGGAGCTTGTTAAGGAAGATAAAGAGGGAACATGATGGTTGGATTTGTTCAAATTGAAGAGGGAAGCTTATGGAAAAAAATGCAGAAACTAGGGCAAATTGGTGAATGTTGCAAATGACTTGGGGAATCTACGAGAAGTGAGTTGATGTTGGATTTTTTATGGATTTATGGTGAGCTGAGGTGCCCTGCAAGAGATCTGCACATCTACCTATGAAAACTGATCAAAGAAAGGACTAACTATACCATGAAAACAAAACTTTTTCTAGCTTGACCTAATTTCTGACCTACGAATAGAAAATGTTGAACAGTAACCTTTGAATAGAAAATAATGCAGAGAGATCTATTGTAAAAGAATAGGAAATGATATAGGAAACTGAATCTGAAGCAATACATTAATCTTAACAAATCAAGTCATCACACTAGAAATTGCATGGGAGAGCAAAACTGTGGTTTTGGTGGCGGTAGTAGTGCCTTGACCTCGAATCATAGTCCCAAAAAGGGAGAAGGAGATCAGGGCCTACTGTTGGATGTTTTGAATCTTAGCCTGTCACTGTTTTAACCTACTTAAGCAATTGAAACAAAAACAGCTATGCAAAAAATCAAAAGAAACCTAATCTAAACAAAGTAAAATGAATCTATGTAACAGAAATTAACTCATGAACTAAAGAAAAAAAATATAAGTACAAAGCAAGAGGTGTTGGGTAGCTTGGGTTGCACCCTAACCCAAGAGCTTCAACCCTCTGAAAGAGATCAGTGCGGGCTCTAAAACCGTTTCATCTCCATTATCAAAAGTAAAAGTCACATTACATAAACTGTTCTAAAAAGGAAGCTCGAAAATGAGCTGAACAAGTGCTGCACAAAAGTGTGAAAATTCTACTAATGACTGGGAAACCTACTGAGGCTCTAAGCCCCCTTATTTATATAAATAGAGTCCCCCAACAGCCTTCCTAAAATCAAGGAGCTCAGCTTCCTAGAACTGAAGATAAACAATAGTCCTTCTTTACTTGCTCGATTGCCCCTTGGATGCATCAATGTGGTTGTTGTGTTCTGAGTTGTTGATGGAGGATTCGAGGAAAGGGATCATAAATGAAGGAGATGCCCCCTACAAATCCTCTTCCCTATTTTCCTCGAATATTTGCTACCATTTGCTCATAAATCCTTTGACTTTCTCCAAAATTGACCAAAAAATCTACATAAATCACACATTAGACTACATGGCAAAATGACGAACCCAATTCGCTCTATTAGCATTAATATAATCAAAATCATGCAATAAACTAATGAGAATGGTGGATTAATTTGAATTAAGAGGCAAAATGAGCCTATATAATTACCCATTTCTGGGGCTCATCACTAGCATGGCCTCCTGTGAGGCATTTTGGTTGTAGAAGCTCTTCAGTGAGATATTTGGATTTACAGTGGATACCACCATGATCCTATGTGACAAATAGAGTGGGATTCGTTTGTCAAAGAATTATGTATTTCATGATCACTCCAATCATATCGATATCAAGTAGCACTATATTCGAGATATGGTGCAGCGGGGAGCTATAAGGCTCCAACATATCTGTACAGATGAATAGGTTGGTGACATTCTGACAAAGCCCCTAGGAAAGGTTAAATTTTTGACCATTCGAGAATGACTTGGTGTCATTTAGAAACCCTATGATGAGGGTCTTGTATGATGTATGGAGCTATTGTAGCTCCATGGGGGGTGTAGGGTACTTCTTGGAGTGACATACGACCACAGGATAAAAGAATCAAAACTTTCCCTATAACTCCCCGCGGCGACTATGTAGCAGGTTGATTAGTTCTCTTGTGAAGTCTGGATGATATGTTCTCCATGACAATTATGTAGAAGGATCATTAGTTCTCCTGTGAGGTCTGGATGATGTGTTCTCCATGACAATTATGTAGCAGGATGATTAGTTCTCCTGTGAGGTCTGGATGATGGGTTCTCCATGATGATTATGTAGCAGGATGATTAGTTCTCCTGTGAGGTCAAGATGATATGTTCTCCATGATGATTATGTAGCAGGATGATTAGTTCTCCTGTGAGGTTTGGATGATGTGTTCTCCATGACAATTGTGTAGCAGGATGATTAGTTCTCCTATCGAGGCATCCTACCCATACAGTCTGGGACTCATGGGAAGTACCTCTCATTTGATCAATGAGCATGGAAATGAGGATAGGGACCATAGCAGTACCAGTGGACACATCGTTGTATCTATCATACTCCCTATGCTAGGATGACCTTCATTGATCTGGGATCAATGATACCGGTCTAGGACCAGTGGTACATACTCTGAGACTAACTTCGGGTCAGTGGAGGACTGGTTTGGGACTAATAGTAGGAGTGGTACCTACTATGATGCTAACTTCGGGTCAGTTGAGACTAGTCTAGGACTAGTAGTACACACTCTGAGACTGACTTTGAGTCAATGGAGGATGATACTAGTCTGTGACCAGTGGTAGGAGTTGTACCCACTATGACACTGACTTTGGGTCGGTTGAGGACTGGTCTAGGACTAGTGGTATATACTCTGAGACTGAATTTGAGTCAGTATGATACATCCTCGATCATTTCTTCTTCTTGATAATTCAAACATAGCAAAGCAGAGCAAAATAGAGTAGAGGAGAGCATATTAGAAAAAGGAACAATATAACAAAGTAGAGCAGAGAAAATCAGAACAGGGCAAAACAAAATAGAGCAGAGCAGGTAGGATAGAGTAGAGCAGAGGAAGGGTCAAGCTGTATAAGGCAGTGCATTTTATGGATGAATAGTAGCGATCGACAGACGAATTGCGATGGAGTTCTCCCTAGTCGAGAGGGAGTGTTAAAATTGGAAACTAGGGTCAAACTCCATGTGGGTCATCTTATTCATGGCTGATAATATTTTTATTAGATTCCTTCCATTGAGAGGTGTAGGATTGATCTAAAGATCATTCAATTTTGATAAGTATTTATGGAGATATGAATTTATTTTGATTATAGAATAATTATCAAGCTGACCAGCAACTCATGTGGGCTCAGAAGCCCATTAGTCGCATCTATTCAATCATCAACAGTTGTGTATAAATATAGGAGGTCTTTTCCTCATTTTTACACACTCATCTCATCACATCTCTCTCTCTCTCTCTCCTACACAGAAAAGAGGCTCTTATTGTCACACGGAATCTGTCAAGGGTGCGGACACGACTGACCTTCCTAGAAGTCTAAGACATTCTAATGACAAACAAGACAAAATGGAATGATCTTTCTCTAAATACACCTTTTACAACATGAAAACTACAAGTGTTTAGGCTTACCTTATTCCAAAACGCTGTTGTTGAAGTCCGTTCTTGACGATCCGGATGAGCTCCTCCTTCAAGTCAATTCCTGCAACCACAAACAATCAAACAATTACCAAGCACTTGCATTTCATATAATAAAACATATATTCAACATGCAGACCAAGGAACACATGAAATAACTCATTAACACAAGCTATTGAGAAAAATAAACCAGTTTGTATTAATAACGAAACAAAGAAACTCTTACAACCTGGCCTTGGTGTTGTGCAAGTTCCTCCCAGGGTCCATCAAGGGTTTTCCTCTACTTTGACAAAGCTCACCCTCTCCCAAGTAGAATCAAGTGAAGACAATCTCTCCTCACAAAGGCTCTAATGGAAGACCTAAATCCTGCAGCATTTACCCAAAGAAAATGTATAGCTCCAACCTCTTCTCCTTCTGGCTCAATGCCTTTATTTATAGTGCTGTAAAGAGGTTATTCAGGTCCACTATCAATGGGATCATCCCCCTCTTTGGGTGGGATAGCTCCCTTATTGATGGGATAAGTTCCCCCTTAATAGAGATACATGAACCAACTGGAGGCGCATCCATTTCATCAAACCGACCTCTAGAATGTTCTAGAAGTAACCACAAGTAACTTTTTCAAGATAAAACTCGCGCATTTTGCCTTTTACAGAGGGACGCACCTGTCCCTTAACATACAGAGCGTCCATGGACGCAGATTTTGTGAACATGGTCAGCGTCCCCGCAGGTAAGGCTAGAGAGAACCTGCGACCCCAGAGATAAACATAGTTTTTACAAGACTTTCTCTCTTCTTTGAGTTTGAGATGGATAACAGAGGCATGAGACTTGCCTAAGAGGGTAGCATGACTGTTGATTCGAGCCATACTAACTGTAAGTAGTCAAGGTGACATTTTTTAGTGTAACAGATTGCCCCCTAAAGTGCGAAGCCTGGAATAGAGTAGGGTTTTGTAATTCTAGGAAGGGTGAAGCGCTTTATCATTTCAAGGATTGTCTTGTGGATGGCCTGGTTGGAACCTGCAATTTTCAACACAAAATACATGGATAAGATTATATCATCACTGAGGTAGGCATTCCCATACTCAGATTCAAAACTTTAACTAATGGACTAACTATTCTGATACAGGAATGATCTTGCAGTACATCATTTTTATAGACTTTTGTAGACACAGTATGGACGCAGCCATCTGTTTATGATTAGTCTACATAGATAATGAATACAAAACTCCTCGCAGCCTGGATGTTAGAAACTAGATCCAGGGTCTTCACTTCTACTTCCCGAATTGGTACGATTCTAGCCATGTGATTAAATGATTTGATGTCGAACATGTTAGAAACCACTTGATTACCAGTCAATGATGTAAACTGTTAACAAGCATGAGAGAGACCACCAGTAATGTCAATGGTTCTCAAAGTACCAAGCACAACCCGTGAAATGTGAATAGATGTTTTGATGTCGAACACTTCACGGAATCCTTTGATCGAAAGTCAATGATGTAAACTGACGTCAAAGGCGAGAAACCTGCCATTGATGCATGCAGACTTCAAGGTACTGTCGATTCCTAAGTCATCTTTCTAGATAATGTGTCGATGTCGATAGAAAGCGACCCGTTGCAGGCAAGCCCGCAACACGAAATCATTGTTCAAGTTGAAGAAATGTTGCTGTAAGGACTGACTCAGGGATGGTCAAATGGATGACAAGTATTTTGCAGATGAAAGTTTTGCTTGCAGACCTCTTGAACACATAACGACACGACAGATGGCTTGGTGACGAATAACTCAAAGTTAATCCCCGGAACCCGGTTAAAGACTTTCAAAGTGGTTTGATCAACTGTGAGGTAAAAGATTTCCCAACCCAGGTGAATGAAAAGTGTCGTGTTCAAGAGTGGTAATAAAGTTTCTTTTTGAGACAAAAGGTAACAAACAGGTTCATTCTTCTCTCTTTTCCCCCACCATTTCTGGCAAGTACCTCTTTATTTTTAACAAGCTTGAGGAGGATAACATATGCTTGATTATAAGCTCATCCTTCGGACGAGTCCAACCTAGTTTAAATTCGAACCCTAGGAAGGAGTGGTTCGTTCCTGTTTGTAATTGAACAGGTCCTCTACTGTAAAAGTTTAACGAGCCCAGTATAGGAGAAACTCGGCGTTTTTCAATTTTAGAGAGTCTGAAAAAACTAAAGGAGACTCCACGTTGAACTTTTTCGTATATTTGTGTCCCTCAAGCCCGAAAAAGTATAAAATAATACCTGGGGGAACCGCTTGATCTTGCGACCAAGGAGTACTTTCATAATAGTGTCGTTGACCTGAAAAGTAAAAAGCGATCAAGGACACGTCGTTTTATTTCCTTATCGAGTTTGAAACGACAAAAACCCGGCAATCTTTTCCTGATTTTGCGGTCAGAAAAGAGCTAAAAGGGGACCGTCTTTTAATTCTGTTTTAACGAGTGAAAAAGAAACACTCGGCGATCTTTTCATGTTTTTAGGAGTCAGAAAAGGGCTTAAAAGATAACTCTGATGTTTCACTTTTTCATAAGTTTTAACGAGTTCGAAAAAATGATAAAAATGTACTCATGGTTTTCACTTTTTCGTAAATTTTGATGAGTTCGAAAAAATGATAAAAATGTACTCATATGGCCGACTTTCAATTTAATTTACGAGCAGGAAAAGACGGAAAGAACTCGGCATTTTCATTTGTTTTACGAGAATGAAAAATAGCAAAATAATCTCGGGATTTTTATGAGTTTAACGAGTCTTGAAAATAACTGAAATTGACTCGAGATAGGTTTCATTTTTACAAAAGCTTGAAACAGATAAAAACTATGCTTCAAATTAGTTTCATTTTTACACAAGCTTGAAACAGAGATAAAACTGTGCTTGATGCCCCCTAAGCATAACTGTTAGAGCGCATGCCCCCCAGCTTCATTTCATTCAACTAAGGTGGATGAAATGAAGGTTCAAGAACGAGATCATTTGAAAGACTCGACCTAAAACTGTAAGAAAATTATGCAAAAACTGAAATAACTAACCTAAACGTACAACCTAACATCTATGAGGTCTAGTCAAACTCTCGACTCAATTAGAGGAGGATTTGTTTCATTTTTTAACGAGCTTGACACAGGAAAAGAACTATGCTCGGATTCAGTTTCATGTTTATGCAAGCTTGAAACGAAAAACTATGCTTGTTATAAGTTCACATGCCCCCAGCATAATGATGCAAATCAAGGTACATGCCCCCCAAGCTTCATTGCATTCAATGAGGTGGATGGAATGAAGCTTTACTTTCAAGATCTTGGAAAGACTTGTGGGAGTTGTTTCATTTTTTAATGAGCTTGACACAAGACAAGGAACTATGCTCATAACTACTTTCTACAATCTACCTAACAAAAAACTAGACTCTAAAAAACCTTGATTCATTTTTTAACGAGCTTGACACAAGACAAGGAACTGTGCTCTAAAAAACCTTGATTCATTTTTTAACGAGCTTGACACAAGACAAGGAACTGTGCTCTAAAAACCTTGATTCATTTTTTAACGAGCTTGACACAAGACAAAGAACTATGCTCATGACTACTCTCTACAATCTACCTACTTAACCTACCCTTGTTTCATTTTTTAACGAGCTTGACACAAGACAAGGAACTATGCTCAAAAAGTTCGCATGCCCCCAGCATAATGATGCGAAATGAGGTACATGCCCCCCAGGCTTCATTGCATTCAACCGGCTAGATGAAATGAAGGTTTACTTTCAATATTTAACTTGAAAAGGGAGTTGTTTCATTTTTAAGGAGGTTGACACAAGAAAAGAACTATCCTCATACCTGATTCATTTTTTAACGAGGTTGACTCAGTAACAGGAACTATCCTCATACCTGATTCATTTTTTAACGAGGTTGACTCAGTAACAGGAACTGTCCTCGCCCTACTTTCTACAATCTACCTACATATCCTAAAATCTAGCTAATTCATTTTTTAATGAGGTTGACTCAGTAAAAGAACTGTCCTCATGCTAGCCTATTTCATTTTTTAACGAGGTTGATACAGGAAAAAACTATCCTCGTACACACTGATTCATTTTTTAACGAGGTTGACACAGTAAAAGGAACTTTCCTCACTACAGCCTATTTCATTTTTTAACGAGGTTGATACAGGAAAAAACTATCCTCGTGAACACTGATTCATTTTTTAACGAGGTTGACACAGTAAAAGGAACTTTCCTCACTACAGCCTATTTCATTTTTTAACGAGGTTGATACAGGAAAAAACTATCCTCGTGAACACTGATCATGGCTTCCAACTGGAAGAAAGACATGCCAATGGACACACCTTGATCATGGCTTCCAAGAGGTCTTCATCCGAAGGAAGAATACTTCTTGGGAAGGAACACATGTCAAGGGACTCAAAAGGGATAAGAACATCGTGTTCAAGTAATCCCATAGAGTTTTCCATGTCAATTACCGGAGCTAAATCAAAGGAAGATGAGCAAACAATGAGAGGCTCACTTACATCGGTAACTGAAAACATGGGACCAGTTGCCACATAATTAACCCGTGGCAGGGTAGATACCACTTTAGAATCAGGAACATTTAGGGGTGTCATATTATTGGTAGTTGAGACAAGACTAGGGAATGAAAGCTGGTCTACAGTCACAATACTGCCATTGTGAGGGAAAGACATCACGCGAAAGAGTGTCGATATGACAGCTTTCATTGCATAAACATAATCTCGCCCAAGGAGTAAATTGAAATCCAAGGGACCTCGAACTACCATAAGATCAACACAAACAGTTTTACCTTCCAAGGTAATAGAAAACTTAGGAAGGATCCCTAAAGGTTCACTAATTGTTCTGTTAAAAGCTTTCAGATTCTGCGTAATAGGCGCAAGCTGAGGGGAACCCAAAGCTTTCCAAACAGTTGAGGATAAAATACTAACAGAAGCACCTTCATCTACCTGAGTACGATGTATGTCCCTACCACCCGCCTTGACAATGATTTGGAAAGGGATGGAGGAAGGAAGACGAGGTTCTGTCAGTCTATTCCAATCAAAGGAAAAGACCTCAGTACTTGGAGGGGGTTCTGTAGAAACAGGTGAAATGCCCCCCGGCATAGAAGAATCTGATGTAACAAGAAGAACATCAGCGGTATGAAAATGACTCTCGAAAGGGAGAGTGTGATCGACCGAATGTGAAATTGAATCGACCACTTGATCAACTAACGGATCATCAACCTGAGTGACATGAGTTTCACTCTCCAATGGAAGAGTGTGATCGACTATACTTGAATTTAAATCAATCACTCCGTCAGTTGACGGTAGGTTGGGAGAAAGTTTACGGTAACCAGTTGGAAATTCTTGCTGTGGAACAGTAAGTTTTTCCAACAATGTTGAGGCTTCATCCATGTGAGGGCAAATGTGAGTTTGATGACTCCCTTTGCATAACTTACAAGGAATCCTAACTTTACCCTTTTTCCCAGGAACCTGACTATCACTGGTTGATGGATCAATGGAAAGTTGATGAGATTTTTCTGACCATACTTCCAAGACCTTTGGAATACCAGGACAATTGACAAGGAAGTGGTCACCCTTACAAAGCCTGCAAGGGTATTTGGGTTTACGATGCATGTCGGAATTTTCCTCAACACAACTAACACTTACAGCCATGGTTGGTTGGTTGACTTCTTTCTTATCTTGCTTCTTCTTCTTCTTCTTCTTCTTCTTAGCCTCCTGGTTACTAGCATCAAGGCTTTTACCAGGCGAAGAGGAAGAAATGGAGGAAGAAAAATTAGGCGAAGAGGGTAAAGGGTCAACAAAAGGTTGGTTATGTTGAGATGGTGAACTCTGTTGAGGTGAAGCATCCGGTTGAGGTGGAACAATTGGAGTACTTTGGGCCAACGAAGTTGAAAATAACCATATCGGTAATCCTATTGTAAATCCAGGTAATGACAAAGTAGCCATATAAGGAGGACCAACATTTCCAAAGTAAGGAAAAGTACTAGGATTCTCATTAGGAGGGGTTCCTAGGTTGATAAATTCCGGAACATTTGCCATTATATCCAACTTCAGTGAATTTTATTAACAATTTAAAACTAAAATTAACAATTCACAATTCACACCTAACAATTAAAATTCACAATTCACACCTATGGTCTCTAAAAGTAAAAACAAACAAATTAACACGCGCTATCAAATCTAGGAGTCAAACCACACACAAACAGTAAGCTCTCCGGACCGAAAACACTAGTTGGTGATGAAGCCCAACCTCGCAGAATTCAGTACAGAAATGGCGGGTGGAACAGTTACCCCGGCAACCTGCTTAATGAATAGACCGGCACAAGTTCCTCCACTTTAACCGTCTCGAAGTGAAGTGAACCCCCCGGAAAATCCAAGTGAGTATAACCGACGTCTGCTCCAGGTACAGTGGGACCTTCCCTCCACCGTCACCTCGGTAGAACCCTAAAGATTATGGTCACTAAGGTCACCAACAGTAACAAATACACCTGGGGGAACAGTCTAAACTCCGACAGCACGCAAGGGCAGAGTAGCAAGCTCAATCCCCTTACCGGCTCCTTGACAATAATCCAAGGTTTACCGATAAGTGACCCCTGGCTCCTCGACAATGGTTAATCCGAGGTTTACCGTTTGTAATACGTACTGTCTGGCGTCGTTCCCAACGAGGGGGGAATGATCCCCTCACTGGTTCGGACACGAGCTCGTGCTTCTCCTTTAAGAGGAGCTTTCCCAGAGTGCAATTGAAACAATTGGATTTATTCTACTCAAGATAAACTATCTGTTTGGTTTTGTAGTCTTGGAGAGTTAAGTACTCACCTACTCCAAGACCCTAGCCTAAGCTATGTTGGTGTTTCAGAGCCCTAGAAATGTAAAAATTACTAGATGAATTTTAATTAAGCGCTGTGTTATTAAGGCTGTTATTACTCAAATGGGTAAATGGATACGAAACCAATGGTGTTATGACCCTACTCAACTGAATGCAATCGAATATGATAATGTAATCTTTTCAATTCGATGAATCCTAACTAAAGTAAGGAGAGAGTTTCCATTCACTTCCGACAATGCAAAAAATTGATGCACTAATTTTATCAAGAAAAACTAATGCAAATCAATTCCAAACCATTTTTTTATTTTTATTTTTGTGTAAATTCAAATCAAAGAAAGCTTATCTAAATCTACGATTGATTTTTCAGAATGTAAACTATGCAATTGTAATCTATGCACAATTCACATGAAAAGTATGCAAATGTAATCTATGCACATTTTTCATTCATATTCTGAAACTGAGAACTCTAATTATGCAAATGTGATCTATGCAAGAGAATTCTCAAACACAAGATGATTCTAATGTAATCTAAGAACCAATCAAGTGCAAGTCGAGAAAATTGGGTGAGAGTTCCAAAGATCAAAACATAAAAACACTCAAAGGCGATTAACACTCATACACAATTTAGCCCCCCCCGGCAAAAAGATGCAAAATTGTGAAAAGACTGAGAGAAACCTCCAAGTAATGACCAAAGGAAATCAAATTAAGAATTTCTCAAAAAAGAGACTCAAAACACCCAATTGATGAAAGCTAAAAGCAGGAATGCTAATGAAACAAGTTCAGGTGAAAATTTTTGACAGGGTACTAAAGGATCTGGGTAGAAAACACTAAGAAAAACCAAAATATAAAAGCAATTAAAGCAAAAATGGAGTTTTCCTAAATTTTTACAGGAAGACGCAGGCAACCCGTTAGAACAGGCGCGGGCCCGCTCTGTGCAAACGGCAACAGCGCGTCCAAAGACGCACTGTGCAGTACTCAGAGGGTGCGTCCTTCTGGAAAAGTTAAGAAAAACCAAATCTAACTAAATCTAAAGCTAAGCCACCCACATACTAATTCTCACAGTCAAAAACCAGAAAATAAAAATGATTTTCTCAGAGCAAAGTTCACACAAAGGAAAAGACTTTCGCATTAATGGATTCCCCAGCGGAGTCGCCAATTTGTCACACGGAATCTGTCAAGGGTGCGGACACGACTGACCTTCCTAGAAGTCTAAGACATTCTAATGACAAACAAGACAAAATGGAATGATCTTTCTCTAAATACACCTTTTACAACATGAAAACTACAAGTGTTTAGGCTTACCTTATTCCAAAACGTTGTTGTTGAAGTCCGTTCTTGACGATCCGGATGAGCTCCTCCTTCAAGTCAATTCCTGCAACCACAAACAATCAAACAATTACCAAGCACTTGCATTTCATATAATAAAACATATATTCAACATGCAGACCAAGGAACACATGAAATAACTCATTAACACAAGCTATTGAGAAAAATAAACCAGTTTGTATTAATAACGAAACAAAGAAACTCTTACAACCTGGCCTTGGTGTTGTGCAAGTTCCTCCCAGGGTCCATCAAGGGTTTTCCTCTACTTTGACAAAGCTCACCCTCTCCCAAGTAGAATCAAGTGAAGACAATCTCTCCTCACAAAGGCTCTAATGGAAGACCTAAATCCTGCAGCATTTACCCAAAGAAAATGTATAGCTCCAACCTCTTCTCCTTCTGGCTCAATGCCTTTATTTATAGTGCTGTAAAGAGGTTATTCAGGTCCACTATCAATGGGATCATCCCCCTCTTTGGGTGGGATAGCTCCCTTATTGATGGGATAAGTTCCCCCTTAATAGAGATACATGAACCAACTGGAGGCGCATCCATTTCATCAAACCGACCTCTAGAATGTTCTAGAAGTAACCACAAGTAACTTTTTCAAGATAAAACTCGCGCATTTTGCCTTTTACAGAGGGACGCACCTGTCCCTTAACATACAGAGCGTCCATGGACGCAGATTTTGTGAACATGGTCAGCGTCCCCGCAGGTAAGGCTAGAGAGAACCTGCGACCCCAGAGATAAACATAGTTTTTACAAGACTTTCTCTCTTCTTTGAGTTTGAGATGGATAACAGAGGCATGAGACTTGCCTAAGAGGGTAGCATGACTGTTGATTCGAGCCATACTAACTGTAAGTAGTCAAGGTGACATTTTTTAGTGTAACACTTATCCTACTACACAGAAAGAGACTCTTCTCTCACATGTGTGGAAGGAAGGATGCAGATTTAGGGCTGCAACTACAGATCGAAAGTCTGACCAGTGTTGACCATATTTCTCTCTCTTTGAACTGCATTGTAGGTGGATCTAACTCTCCTCTGAAGGCTGAATTTTTTGGTGCTGGAATCGAGTTGATCCAATGGTCAGTTTGCAAGATATTGTCTGCCCTAGTTTAGCTGATCTAGGGTTTGCCACTGTTGATGTAAATCAGATTTATGTACTATTGCTCTCTGCTAAATTATTGAAGATAAAGGAAGATTTGATCAAATGGTTTCCCCACATTGGGGTTTGTCCCTAGCTAGCCACCACATCTTGTGTCTCTTGTCTTGGCTTGTTTTCTGTTGATCGTTTAATGTTCTATCTGCACTTTACTTTATGTACATGTAATTGCTAATCTATGGATAGTAATAAGAAATATAAGTAAACTGCTATAAGCATAGGACATACCATAAGATAACAATAAGATAACTGCACTAGAAATAAATAGCTCCCAGAATATCTCTAACCTCCAAAAATAGAAAGTACAAATGGAGTGGCATATGGCCCACTTTTCCTTATATATCTCCGTTTTTGTCATCTTCCAGAGCTAGGTACAAGAACTCATGACATCCATTTTCAAAATTGACAGAGACAAAAGGATCAGGACCACATCATCTTCATCATGGTACCCTTCATTCCATTTCAACCGCAAACTAACTTTTTGTGTTGTTTTCTTAAGGGGCCCAGACCCAGGTTCAGAGTTATTCGCACCAACCAACAAAACCATAACTGCTAGCCCTTTCAGCAATAACCTGCATAGGGCAGGCTGCAGTCTCACCTGAAGTAGTATTGGGGGATCATAGAACTAGGTTTCTACATCCACAGGCTTTTGTGATGGCCTTCTTAAGGATATTATAGCTTAGATCTGCCTTCGTGTAGATTTATTCCTTCCAATTGTCAACTACTACAACTCTATCGAAATGACCTTCAGACCTTTGCGAAGGTACCTGATTGTACTTAACATGCATAAAAGATATAGATTCACTACTTTCATGATGTGGGCTTAAGGGGGCCTGACTAAGGTCTAGAGTTATTTGCGCTAGCCAACAAAACCCTAATATTTGGCCCTTTCGGAAACATCCTGCATAGTGCAGGCTGAAGTCTCACTCGAAGCAGTATTGGGGGATGCTAGAACCAGTTTTCCACATCCAAAGATAGTGTGATAAGTGATGTTAAGCCTTTGTAGCTCATATCTTCCTTCACACAGATCGATATGCTTCTATGACTTGCCACTATAACTCTAAGGAAATGGCTTTTCGACCTTTGGGAAGGTCTACGATAAGACTTTAGGGACTTAAAAGAAGCAAACTGTACACTTTCATGCACTAATTAGTAACCCTCGATTTTCCTTCGTGTAGATCTATCCAATTCATGAGAAATTATAACAAAATTAACCCTTATCTTTGTGAATCCAGATAATTACTTAGTTCATGCATACATATTAAAGATTTAGTAGGTTTGCACAACATTTACACATTACTCCACATGAAACATACTATTGATCGATAAAGCATAACATGAACAAAAATAAGAATAATACTCAAAGGGAATGTATTTCTCCAACACGAGTCTTTATTAAGTTCAATGTTCACTTTACAAACTTCTTCTACCCTACGCACTCAATTGCAGGAGCCTTCCCAAAACAACAATATTCATCTAAATTTATCTCTAAGATTCGTTATTACTTGACTATATATAGCTTTTTCTCAATACAATACCATAGTCCATGGACCATGGGTGAGTCTCAAAAACCAACCTATCACTTACCCAAACAGGGGGCTAAAGCCCCTTTGACTCTTACTTAGCTACACACTCCACTTCCATATTTTGTGGAGACTTTACATTCTTTACAAAATCTATTACAAAAATTTGTTAAACTAAGCACAAAATTGAACATGGGGACCTTATCCCAATAGGTTCCCAACAAAAATATGGTGACTCGCGACTGAGTCAGTCGGCTGCCATGTCAATCTTGTTGTGGGGACCACTTAACTCAACCTGTAATGCTACAATATCAGCAGAGCTCTCCACCACGGCCTATTACACTTCTTCCACTAGCTTTTCTGTCATTGGGCCTTCCACTACTAGGTGCATTGTCTTCTATGTCTGCTATAGTATATTTAACTTTTCCTAAAGAGATATAGTAAGCTGACAAGATTCCTCTATCCATAGTTGTAAGATGGCCTTGAGAAAGGCCTCTTTCCTCTATAGATCTTACATATGTGATTGTAGCTTCTTACCTTCATGCAATCACGTGAGGCATTGAACTGACGCAAAAGTTTACACAATTGCTCGAACTTCATCATACCTACGTTATGTCTCTCGGATATCTATGTTAATCCTATGCAAGTTTGGTTCCTCCTACACATTTGTCCATAAATCCATAGCTTGATCAAACATCATTGTGTAGTTTATGACTGTTGTATCCAATGTGACCATGTTTTCCTTGATCGTTGCTTCGTGTTACTCCCTCACCTCTAATGGAGTTGTTGGATGCAATTTCAGTCGAAGCTCTAAGATCTTCATCTGAAAATTCAATGTAACTTTACCTATCTCATCCTTCGACGCGCAAACCGCAACAACCAATTTTCTGATTTTTTTCTATTGCTACAGCATCCTCCAGAATGTTCAATTCAGGAACTATCTTGCATGCCTGCATTATTATGGTGTCCAGGCTTTGACTTCGTGCTTGCAACTCCTCCTTTTCTTTCAAAGCCTCAGCTTTCTCTGTGAACATATGGTCATTATTTACCTTCAACTCAGTGATGACTACAAGGGCACACTACTCTCTAATCTTCAATTCGTCTGAAGCCCCCTCATGGAGCACATGGAGGGTCTGAGTTGGTAGCGTGGCTAAGTTTACCTCCATGTCCTTAATTGTACTTAATACAATGTGGTATTCCTCTGATTCCACATGAATTGATCCTTCTGGTAAGGGTATGACTCTGAGGTCTAGATTCCATTCCAGCTCTGCTACTATCTTACTCCTTTGCACCAAGTTTTCTTGTACTCTGATCACTTACCCAACACTCGCTTGAATCTTGTCAGTCTAGATTTGCAGTTTGCAAAGATACTTATGGATTCTCCTCAACACCTGCATGTATTGTTGTTCAAACTATTGCCACAACTCTGTTGTTGTGTCTTTGTTCTTGCCGTAGACCTCATCGATATCACCATTTGTGAGGACCATCAGGTCAATGCACGTCTGCTTGTCTGATTTATGATTCTTTCTAGCTCTGACAGTTGTCTCCTTGTTGCGCTTCTTCAATGTAAAGGGAGTGCTCTACTTCTCCCCCCTGCCTCCTTCCTACTCTAATTGTTCCTGCTCATCTTTACGTTTGGAAGTCAATTCTTGGACTCCGTTTGAGTCAGTGCACTCAGTTTCAGCACGCTCTTTCATAATGTGCTCCTTCTCAGCAGCTACTTCTTTCCTCTTTTGGGTTATAGTCATTTGTGTAGCAGAGCTTTCACCACCTTTACCGATACCTGCTCCAACATTTGTCGTTCACACCACTGCACTAGCCAACTCCCCATGATCTCCTACACATCTATCTCTGAGACCAAGTATGGAAGCTTATGCCATATATGCTTGGGGTCTTTCCATGCCCTGATTGATACGTGGTGGAAATCGACCTTGAACTCCACAAAGGCCCTTAACTACTCGGACAAGGTTGGGGACAACCTTCGATGCTGACTAATTACCGTGCAAAGATGCATTTCCATTAAGACCCACAAAATCTTTAACTCCTTGATCCTCTCTAGATCCTTGGTCGACCATAGTGAAGCAAACTTCACTGCCTCTAGTAAATCTTCTACCTGCGGAGGAAATTGACTATCCTTCGACAATCTTTGTTGGTTGTGGAGCTTAATTATCCTCTGTATTCAAAGGTTTCAGCTGGATGTATACCCCAAGAAGATTATACACCCCTCCACCGGGGTGTAGGGGGGACTTGTCCCCCCTGCAGGGGTTCAGGGGGGCCGATCCCCCTCGATTGATGGGTCCGAGGGTCAGTGGTCCCTTGGCGGGGACTCAAGGGTAGTGCCCCCAAATCTAAAAATAGATGTAAAATTGCCATGTAAAAGTATAGTAATTTCTCGTCAATCTGGGCCGTTCATTAGGCAGATGATTTGACGGTAGAAGTTATGTTTAGTTTAGGGTTTTTTACCCTAGAAGGAAACCCCTCTCTATATATGAGGGAATTGTATTGCATCTACGTATATCTGTATTCTGAGTGAGGAAAAGATTGGAGATTGAGAGAGAAGAGGGAGTTACAGCGGATCTGTTGTAGGTTGTATCTCTTCCGTTTGATGGATAATATAATAAAAGAAGGATTGACTTTTTCTACGTGGACGTAGCCCAAACTGGGTGAACCACATATATTTTTGTCTCTCTTGTTTTGTGCATTTTCCGTGTTTATATTTCTGCAATATTTTATGTGTTCCATTTCTCTGTAATATATAATTTTCTAACAATATCCATGCTACTAAGACAATTGAAAATAAGAGCCATGCATAGTGAAATGCTTTACTGTCCTCCTATGCTTTGTGACAGCTCGCAAGGAACTCCTTACAAAAATATTGCACCTATTTATATTGTACTCCCTTTGCACATTGGGCAGCCAATGACACTACCAGCATCAACACGTCGTCCGCGCAGAATTTTCTCATAATCTTGCCTGCAAGAATTTGGGCGACAAACTGTAACGCCTGGTCCTGAATGGAGATGATAGAATATCCATGTGACTTATTTATGAGACCAACCTCTGCCTTCATTTTATCTTCTAACTCCTTTTCCCCACTTTTCCCTCCAATATCCTTGGCAGGGTCTGCCCCTTTGAAGGGCAGCTTTGTAATCGGATGGATGAGCATATCTGTAATCAAGATGGGCTCCCAAAGCCATAGGCACCCATCGTGCAACAACACGAGTAGCTGGCACACACACATAGTGTTGACAATTGATCTATGAAAATGTGGTATGTAGAGCATGTTCAGCAATTCGGCCCGCTCAAATCCTTTGACCCATTTCATGGGTTCCATCCGTGTAACTCCCGTCTCTTTGTAAATATTCTCCATATACTTATGAGTAGCTAAATGAGTTAATTTTGCGTGGTTTGCTAGATCCCAATACTCCATGTTCTGGTAACAGGGGCATCGAAACCATAAACTTTCCAGAATTGGGGTCTTTCATTACCTTGACCTTCCTTTTTTGTTGAGGGATATAATCCAAAAGTTGTGTAATGGGCTTTCGCTCCTTAGTGTCCAATTCCTCCACTCCTTGGAATTCTTCCTCCTCCAAGTCCACAACTTTCTCCAGCTGGTTATCCTTCTTCTCCTCCTGTCGAACCATTGGGGTCTTCCTTGGTGAATGTCTCAACGACATAGGTTTCTTCTGCTTTGCTTTTGCGGCCAATTGCATCAGCCTAAGTGACCTCAGCACCGTAGGCACAACGGGCATAACTTCCATAGATACAACTTCAAGACCTTTTGACTGGGAAGAAACAGCTTCCAAACTAACTGGCTCAGACATCTTTGAAAGGATGATCTTCTAGTTCCACTTAGGTAAGGTTGAAAATGTTGGGCCTTGTTATAGCTCCAAATCTCACTCTTATGGTTTGTGATGCTGCACTTATGGCCTAGGGCAACCCCTCCTTCCAGACCTGGTCCAAAAATTTAAAAAACAGTGTTTTATTCCCTATACGCGACTTTGCCCTGTGTTAAACGCGTGTACACGCGGGTCTGTTATACCCAACCCGCGTGTATCTATTAAAACACTTAAAAAAATAATAAATTCCTCTTTTTCGTGCGGAGATCGCGGGTTTACCTGCTGGATCACCTGTTAGTGCCCGTGGCCCAACTGTTCCCAACCAACTCCTAACTAAAAACCTACTTTGGAGAGGGTATAAAAAGACATCAAAGGGAAGGCCAAAGAGAGAGAGAGAAGAGAGCAAGATTATTATGCTGAGATTTTTCCCTTAGACCAGGTCTGAAGTCCTTGGTGCATTCTGCACTTCCCCCCATCTTGCATAGGAAACCCTTGTTTCCATGTGTATTGGTGATCATTCATCCTTGACATCATCATTGAGTAAGACTTGGAAGGAGCTCTTGTTGGAGGCTTGAGGCTGGAACGAATCCGGGAGGAGGCTTGCTTGGAGCCTGCTGAAGGTGTTCAGGTGATATCTTTCCGATATATGTACTTTATTTGCCTTTATATATAAAGAAACACGTCTTTGTTCCCGAATAATCTTTCTTTATGCTTATGAGATTCTTGTGTTGAATTCTTATGAAAGTGGTTACATAAAGATTTTTTATAACTAACTTTATAGCATGAAGATGATTTATTTGCATCGGGCTTCCCATCCGAGTTCTTCTTTTTACCACGTCCTTTCTTTTTCCCATTGGAATTTTGATTTCCTTTGGGGTTATCGGATTGGACGGCGTTAATGGAAGAATTTTGGGAAGCGGGAGGATTAGACATTGTGACTTGGTTGTTAGGAGCAGTTTGTAATGACAACTGCTGCAATTGATTCAACAAGTTCACTGTAGTCGAGTCTACTGACCCTACGATACCATCCGCGTGCGGACCTGGCTTTGGCTTAGCTAAATCAACCTTAGATCCAGGAGCATCTGGCAAGTACTTTTGGAGGATCCCAGACTGAGAGTAAATCAGTTCTAACTGTTGGGCCCTGAAAATGGCTTGCTCCTCAGAATAGACCCCAGACATGGAGACATCCTTGGAGATCTCGGGTTGCAAAGACTTCAAAAACCACTCTAGACGGTACTCCGGAGGGATTTCGGCTTTAATGAGCCTCTTTCTCCGTCTCCATTCCTGAATGTGATTAGAAATGTAGGTTGCCTTATCCTGACAAAAGGTAGCCAGAAGTTCAGTTCCGGCATCATAGCGGACAGGCAACTGAAAGTGATTCAAGAAGATATTAGCTAAGTCAGCGAACGATGTAAAGCTGCCCCCTGGCAACTCTATATACCATTTAGCCGCATTACCAGTCAAGGTGCGCTGAAAGAGTCTCAACCTAATCGAATCCTCGATGAGGGAGTTAGATGAGCACCACAAATGGAATGTGGTTACATGATCGCCCGGATCTTCACCACTCTTCCCTTCGAATTTTGGAATGTCCGAAGGGAGTTTGGTTGGGACCGGAGGCCAGGCCGGATTATACCTGATAGGATCATTCGTCAGCTTAGTGAGATCTGGCAAGTTTAACGTTGCCAGAAACGGAAGCCTAGGAGGACCTAGGGGATTCCACCCAGACTGGGCAGAACTCCCAAAGTTCTGAAAAGATTGTCCTGGGATTTGGGAGGCACCAGGTTGCCCGAAGTGACCAGTAGAACCGGCTGAACCAAAAGGCAAGCCTTGTTGTCCAGCAAAATTCGGAGTTTGACCAACTCCTGCCGTATAAGCTCCATAGCTTGCAAAGTTTCCTCCTAAAGAATTGTAAGGAGTTGATAACCCCTGATATGGGTTCCAGGCCGAAGCGAGGGGAGGAATACTTTGAAACATGCTAACCGTGGAATACGGCCTACTTCCTTGTTGGCCAATGAATGGATTCGCAGTTCCTGCGTTACTAACCCCAGGGTTATTCCAACCTTGGAAAGGATTGCTGCTTTGTCCTATTGAAGAAAAAGGCATGGATCCTATCGTTGGGTTGGAATGTGGGATATGACCACTTCCAAAAGGAAAACCCTGAAATGAAGCCGATCCGCCCATCATGGATGTAGCGGCACTGAACGGAACTGATGGAATACCCTGTGCTTGGGTGCCAAAAAGGAAGGAACCAGTACTAAAAGCATTGGTTTGGGCATTTCCACTCGTGGACGGAATGGAGGTAGACCCAACCAAAGATGTGCTAGCAAACGATCCGAACAAGGAAGCGGAGGGGATGGAAATGGATCCTCCCCCTTGCACCGATGTTGGGGTTTGCATAGTCGCAGCACTCGTAGAAGCCATGCTTCCAGTAGTGATCATAAATGGTAAGCGCGTAGTGTAACCTGGACTCGCTGGTCTATATAACGGAGGCCCAACGTATTGCAATACGTCTGGATAACTAGATGGTAGTGGAGAATTTGGAATCACTAATGATTCTGAAAGTTCTTCTACCTCTACGTTATTCTCCGCTTGAAAGCGAACTCGAGAAAGGACTGGAGTGTCCCTCTCTTGTTCAGAAGTACCAGGCCTTGCTTGGCTGCTAATATCCCCGAGAGGAGGATCAATCCCCGATGCGTCAACCGGCGTGGGACGGACCCCACCGGTAGTATTCCCTCTGCGCCTTCTAGGAGAAGGCTCTAAACTAGGTGGCGAGAGACCATGAAGTCTTCGAGACCGTCTTGGAGACCGGTCAGCCACTTTGAATTTCTGTTATGATCTTATCTAAAGACTCAAAAAATTAAGAGCTAGGCCAACTAGGAGCACAGAGCACACACTATAAAGTTCCTAAAGATACAGCCAGTCAAACAACTTTCAAGTATTTCCGCTCCGGGTGATTAGGACCGGACACTAAAATACGAGAAAGTGAATCAAAGGGCCTTCCGAAGATAGTCTGGGATGATGAGGGCCCACTCCTATCAGCGAAGGTATCAGAGGAAGTTACGCTGACCTCCTAACAACAGCCTGCGCCGGTGCAAGCCCCCAAGCTTCGCAAGGGTGCCCTCCGGAAGTACTGTCGAGAGTGATACAACGTCGACCTCAGGTGCCACGGGATTCCCCTCCGCAGCCACCTATGCAGATCCCTAGGAGAGGCAACTATGGGTACCAACTCGTCGCAGAAGCCAGGCGGAACAGTCGTGAGGTAAGTTCGGACAAGTAGGAGAGGGGGTATCTCTCTTCCCTGTCTTCACAGACCCTCGTGCTTAACTCCCAGATCCGGAGCTTTCCTGGTCTTCCTAACGCTATCGGATTTACTCTCTTTAATCAGACTCTTATGTTTGACGTTTTGTGTGGCCTTGGAGAGTTAACTCTTCACTCGCCTAATCCAAGGCCCTAAAATCCTAAACTTGTTGGTGTAATAACTAAAACAAAAAGTTCTAGTGGATTTTAATTAAGCGCTTGATTTTATTAGGCTGTTCTTTAAGTCAAAGGTAATGGAGGTGAAACTTGTGGTGTTTTTATGGATGCAAAAGAAATTAATAAAACTTAGCTACATGCACATGCACTTTTGTTTTCGATGAAAAGCAATTTCTATGAGGTTCAGAAGGCACTTGTAATATAAACAAATTTTTTTCTTTTCAGACTCCACACTCACAAAAACTAACAAAACTAAATATGCCTAAAAAGAGATGCAAATCTTACCCTAATGCAAGAACTATATGTGGATGCAATATTCAAAGACTACTCTAAAAACAAAGAAGGAAAGTTGCTGCTTTACCAAATTTTGTCTTGCCACTAAAATGCTTAGATAGAAGATGATGTGTTACCAATCATTTCGTCCAAACAATAAAAACAAGTTTTAAGATAAAAACAAAGCACTTTCACTTCGCAAAAAGGAAATCAAATGAAAAGCAAGTTTAAGAAAGCGAAACTCAAAACTTTCAAAAGATTTTCTTTCAATCAAACCAAAAAGTCTTTTTCAAAGGAAAGCTCTCAAAAATACTGACACCAATGATTGATAAACAAGCAACGAAACACTTTTGTGAATTGACACCTTTCAAATGATGAGAACTCAACAAAAATAAAGTGTGTTCGAAATCGCTTTTGACAATCAAAAGCAGCAATGAAAGTCCAAGAAATCAAAAGACAAGTTTCAAGAAAATGGTAACAAACAACTTTCCCGAAACAAAGGAGCAAATGGTCAAAAAATGATTTCGTTAAGCAAACAAAAATGTCATGAAAACAAAATGGACACAAAGATTGAACACAATCTTCCCACTCTGCCGAAACAGAGCAATCAAGATTCTTAAACAGAAATCTTGTGTGTCAAAAATCAATGACGCTTGCAATCAACGAAAAACAAGACTAGTACTCCTTATAACTAGAGAGAGTTCAGAACAAGATGCCCCCTGCTAAACAGAGAACTGTCACAGGGAATTGACTGCTTTAAACTGACCCAAACCACCAGACAGACATTCAACAAAAAGAAGAATTATAAATCTTGAAAATTATGGAATATACGCGCCTGCAATTATTTGCAGAATGCGTGTACACGCTTCTGTAACTAAGGAAACCTGCGTATACGCGGGTTTACTTAGTGAAACTTGCGTATATACGCTTCTGTAATCCATACAAAGAGCGTATCTGAAGTCTTACTCAATGATGATGTCAAGGATGAATGATCACCAATACACATGGAAACAAGGGTTTCCTATGCAAGATGGGGGGAAGTGCAGAATGCACCAAGGACTTCAGACCTGGTCTAAGGGAAAAATCTCAGCATAATAATCTTGCTCTCTTCTCTCTCTCTCTTTGGCCTTCCCTTTGATGTCTTTTTATACCCTCTCCAAAGTAGTTTTTTAGTTAGGAGTTGGTTGGGAACAGTTGGGCCACGGGCACTAATAGGTGATCCAGCAGGTAAACCCGCGATCTCCGCCCGAAAAAGAGGAATTTATTATTTTTTTAAGTGTTTTAATAGATACACGCGGGTTGGGTATAACAGACCCGCGTGTACACGCGTTTAACACAGGGCAAAGTCGCGTATAGGGAATAAAACACTGTTTTTTAAATTTTTGGACCAGGTCTGGAAGGAGGGGTTGCCCTAGGCCATAAGTGCAGCATCACAAACCATAAGAGTGAGATTTGGAGCTATAACAGGCTTTCAGCTAAATCCACCAAAAACTATCGACTCATAGAAGTAAAACAACAAGGTGCACAGACAATTCTCAGAATGCAAAGTGTTCTTCAGTGGACCAACAAGTCATATTTATAGGAGGTTTTGAATTTAAATCTGACCCTTCCCTCCATTTTCTAATCATAAATCCATCTTTGGTGGTAGATCTTCAAAGATTTTCTCCATAAATAGCGCCTACACACTCCTCTTAATGGAATTTTTTTCCATAAAATCATGAATAATGACTCCAATGGCTACTCGTGGATCCATCTGTGTGACACTGTACTTCATGGCACAACTCATCTAGCATAGCTTCACATTTTGCACTCCTGTCTTCCGTCGCACAACCTCCCTACTATGTATTTCTCCATTTCAGGAAACGTAGTTTATAGAAATGGAATCCCTTGTAGCTGCTTGGATTACTAAGACATCCCTGCTACCATATAGTCATTACGCAAGTGTGGGATCCCCTCTATATAACTTCAGCCTACTACCATTCACATTTCTAGGGAATGGCTCCCCATTCATCTTCGTCAACTGAATTGTGCCACCATGCGTGATCTCCTTAACAACATATGGACCCAACCAGCACATCTGAAATTTCCCTAGAAATTTTGTGAAATTTTGGTCATATAGTAGTGCGAAACTATCCACCTTAAAATTACGTAGCTTAATATGCCTATCGTGCCACGCTTTCTCACGTTCCTTTTGCACTTGTTGCTAAAATCCTACAAGAAAGCAGTCCTGCTCTAACTCCATCAACTGCTCAAGCCATTCCTCCAAGGTCTCATGATATTCCATCTCTGTCAAATCTGCAATACATAAGATTGGCACAGTGGTGAGCACCAGTATTGCAACAATAATGCTGCAACTCCTGGGATGCCTACTTTACTCTTATCAACTTGGTAGTTCGTAACAAACTTGGAAGCGTTGGTGTTGTATGCACAAGTACTAGTTCTCACCGTAGGTTTTCACTTGGTCAGCTGGTGCAAGATCACTAGGAGCTCAAGCCAACTTCTATGGATTCCAGAAGAAGCTCTTATATGTGATGAAAGGAAGGAAAGATTACTCTACAGATGCTATTCTAATTGCAGAAAGGAGAAAGACTGAAATGTAAAGCAAACCTAGTAAACCCTAATTAACCAACTAATTCTACTTTTGTAGAGAGCACTATGAAAACCATGAAAGGAATGCCATTACCTACACAAGGAAGTAAGCAACATCTAACTATGCTATTCCTGGAAGTAAATAAGCAAAAAACATATTTTTGGATTTTTATGTATTTTTATGTGAATTGGACATGCATGTAATTTATTGTGTGTGAGTGTGGTAGTGAATAGGTGGCGTTGAAGGGCAGTTTTGGGACTTGAGAGGATGTAGGATGGTGTGGATGGGTCCTAGGAGGTCTCAGGTGGCCTTCTAGAGGCCTTTCCCACACTCGGCCTTCAAAAGAAAGCCTACAAGGAAATCTACAAGAGGAAAATAGGGAACCATAGGAGGCCTATAGGAGGAGGCTGAGAGTAGTTTTCACTATTTTGAGGGTGTGAGAGTGGGTGAAAAATGTGAATGAAGGTTGGAATGAGGTGTAGGGCACCTAAGGTCTGCCATGAATCACCAAGAGAGAGAGAGATAATTGGATTTGCTCAAGGAGAGAGGAAGAAGTTCTATGGAAAAATGAAGGAACCTAGGGCAGAATTGAGGTGAGATTTGGGAGACCTATAGGGCATGGATAAGATGGAGGGTATGATTGTTGATAAGCTATCCTACTACTGGAGGAGATCTACTTCATAGAAATTGACAGTCAACCAAGGAAATCAAGAAAAAAGTGAAATGAATGCATTTAGGAAAAATAGAGTTTTGCATAAAAATGATCTAAACTATGAGCTATGAAAGGAAATGCTGAGAAATGTTGTAGGAAAGGAAATCATGAGAGAAAAATATTGCAAATCAGGAAGTGATCATGATGAAGAAGATCTAAATTAAATCAAAGCTGGACTTATTAATCTAATAGAAATCTGCAAACACTAGAAGTCCTATGAATGAGGAAAATCTGTGTTTTTGGGGTAGCAAGAGAGTCTTTGCCTCAAGTCATTGTCCCAAAAGGAGGAAGAGAGGCCAAGGCACTATGTCTAGCCTTTTTAATCTTTTCTAATTACTGCTTAACCTAGTATAGAAAACACAAATGGAAGAAAACTACTAAATCATCAAAAGCAGCCTATTCTTAACCATAAGAGAAACACATCTACCAGCAAACTAATCTACAAACTGAAACAAAGCATACGCATACAAGTAAATAGAAGCTTGGTTGCTTAGATTGGGCCCTAGCCCAAGAGATTCAGCCCTCTGAGGTAACTCAGTACTAGGTCGCAAAGAATTCCATCATTATTTTCAAAACAATAGCAAGATTACATGAAACTGTCACAAAAATAGTAAGCTCGAAATTTGAGCAGAGTTTACATAAGAAAAAATCCGAACCTAGTGAGGCCCTAGGCCTCTCTACTTATAAAAATGAAGCTACCAACAACTTCCTTTAGATTAGGGAGGCTTGGCTCCCAAAACTCGAGATAATCATCAGTCATCCTTCAATTGCTCGGTTGCCTTCTAGTGCATGATTCAGCTGCTTGTACTTTGAGCTGAATAAAGGGGAATTTGAAGTGAGGAGTAATAAATGAGGGGGATTCCCTCATATAAGTCCTCTTCTCTATCCACTTTGAGTTATTGCTGCCATTTTTCCACTGTATCCTTGACTTTGACCTTGAAATCCATCAATAATTTGCATTAAATACATGTTAGACCACATGGCACAATAACTAACTCAACTCACTCTATAAGCATAAATATAATCAGAAAATCATGTAACAAGCTAAGGGAATAGTTGATTTGACTAGGTTAGGAGGTAAAATGAGCCCATATAATTACCCATTTATTAGGCTCATCATCACCCCCCTACTGAAGTTTTTGCTCATCCTCTGAGCAACCTAGTCAATCTCCTCATATTTTATGGCCCTGGTGGCCTCCCTAGCATCCCAGGTTTCTGATGTGGTCTACTCTTCTTTGCCATAGAATCTTTCCTTCCTGTCTATGTCCTTCCACTGCTCCTCCTCTTCTTCTTCTCTTCTGCCTTCCAGCATGCCTAATAGCAGTGGGGGACTTAGTTTGAGGCCAATCTAGTTGACCTTCAGCCTCTGCATGGAGCACTTGTACATTGGCACTCTTTTCAATGCCTCCTTTAGCCTCATGGGGGAATGATATTCCCTAATTTGCAAACTGTGTGGTAAGGTATTCCATCTCCTCATGCATGCATGCACACATTCATCCCCAGGTAGCCTTTGTATATCCTCAAAGTGTGCAATGGCTTGTGCTTGATTGGTGAGATATCTAGGGGAAATCTGAGGGTCATTGGCAAGCAGGTTGTGTGTGATGATGAGTGCCATAGGATCTGATGGCTCAGCTCTTATCATTAATGGCTCATTCAGCTCCTTTATCATTCTTTTTATTTTTTCTGCCCTCATTTCTTCATGTTTCATCCATGAGGCCATGGCCATTAATTGCAGGTCCCCTAGCTTGGCATTGGGATCCCACACATTCATGTCTGTGAGGGCAATGTTGTGTAAGTAGAATTCTGCCATCTTTGCCTTATCCTCTAAGGTGCTTTGGTCACACAGGTCCATGAACTACCTGTAGTCTTGGAAAGGCATTATGTCTCTTTGTGCCAAAGTCTTTATTTGGAATTGAAACCATTGGTCCTTTAGATAGAGGCCTTAGGATTTGGCTGGTTTTCTGCATTGCAATGCCTCCATGGATAAGCTGGCCATGCATGCCAGCTAGGTCTCTTTCTCTTGTAGCTGCCTTCTTAGCAATTCATTTTCAGTTCCAAGGTGGCTTCTTGTAATTTCTTCCCTGTCTCTGAGAGCACCCAACTCTCTACCCATTTCCCTGAGTTTGTTTTCCATATTGCCAACATCCTCAACTCCTTTGGATTTGGCTATCTACATCCACCTATGTGTTCTCACTCTTTTTTTCTCAAATTCAAAAAATAGTGGAATTTCAAATTTTTATGGGATTATCCTTCCTCCCTCAAGTAGATTGTAATAGGAGGCAAGACTAGGTTGGGGATCAGGTTCTTGTATCTCTGTTGCTTCCTCCTTCACCTGTGGCTGTCCTTCTATCCTTTTCTCAAGCTTTTGTGTCTCCTGTAGTTTTGACAGTGTCTCCTGTATAACTGTCTAAGCCTCCTATAGGACTATTCTTGGGTCCCGTAGCACAGCCTTTTCCTTCCATGTGGAATATCTAGGAGTCCCCCTCTCATATGTTATAGGTGTCTTGGAAGGAGATTCTTTCCCCTTGGCAGAGGGTGAATATTCAATGGTAATTGGAACTTTTGAAGAGGGCTAAGGTTTGCCTAGTTTAATTATTGTGCTCTTCCTAGCCCTAAAATACATGGGGGTCTATCCTTTCCTCTTTTGCTTTGGCTTGATTGTTGTACTAAGGGCAATGAGGGCAGCTGCTACCTCCCTTTCCAAAGTCTTAGGGGACTCTTCTCCTTGTTCTCTCTCTTTTTCTATCTCTTTTTCTATCTCTTCCTGCTCTATTACTTTAGCTCTCTTCTTCTCTATTTTAATTCCTTCCTCCTTCCTTTCTTGTTTTCCTATGTGACGCCTGGCTCCACCTTCTTCCCCTTGTTGTTCTTCCTCCTCACTGCTAGTAGGGCTGACATCATAGGTTAAGGCCTTTATGTCATCCTCAGCTGTCATGTTTCCTAAAACTTCCCATGCTATAGGGAGTGTAAAGGTATGGAGGGCTTCCTCTACTAGGATTTTGATTAATCCATGGAGCTAGCTATTCTGAATTTCCTACTTGTACCTTAGTGTTGGAGTTAATGAGGGACCGCAGGAGGAAGTAAGGTATACTAAGCTTCTGAGGTGTTGGAGTCTTCATGCCATACCTTAATTCTTGGAGGATTATAAAGTGATAACCATAAACAATATTGTATCTCCCCTCACAGGAAATGTATTTGATTATTTGATATCTAACCTCATCCCAGGGATATGGTATTCTAGCGCTTCTAATGCCATTTTTATCTTCAATAGGGGTTTCATTATTTTGGAAAAAGTTCTTCTTGGAAGCCTGGCCAATTGGTTTCTCATCTTTACTCCAAGGCAACCCAAGAGGAAGGGTCATGACCCTACTGATGAATTCAAGGGTTATCTCCATGGAAAGACCTCTAATGGTGACAGTGGCATAAATCCTTGTGTGAGGGACCAGAGAGAGAGAAAACTCTTGGGAAATTTCTTCATCAAACCCTTGAAATTTGTCAAAGAAACCCATCCAGTTTTCCCTTGTGAATATGTCCATTAATTGAGGACGTGCATGGAGCCTAGTGGAGTTAGTGGGCTCCTTCCTCATAAATCCTCCTGTCATATTGTCTATACTCTTTTGGAAAACCAACTATGGAGGTGGAGAGAAAGAATTTTGAGAAAAACAGAGAAAGAGAGGAGACTATGTTTTTTTAAATCAGCAGAAGATTTTTTTTAATGTATTTTCTCCTCTCCTAAAGACTTATTTCCTCCTCAAATTGAGACCACTTCTTTTATCTATTAATATTCACCAGGGGGCATGCATGAATCCTACCTCTTCAGACCAAAAATTGTGCTACAAATCGTGTTTTCTCCCTTCAAAATGACTCACTGCCCCTCCTATAGAAGCCTGTTGTCCCTCCTATAGTTTTCCTGTAGGTGCTCATGTAGAAAACGCCGAGAGCAAGAATATGGGAGAGATCAATGGAGGATGGTGGTAACGAGGCTGTGGGGGCACAAGGAGATTGATGTAAATGAGTTACGAGGAGAGAATGAAGGAAAAGGTGGTGAGAATGCTAAGGGAGGAGTACTTATTACCCTTTATGGATATTTTTGATAATGAGTGCTGAGTTGGAAAGGTATACGTTGGCCATACTCAGACCATTGGTCCCCACCTGCCTTGTCATCATGGCCCCTCCTCATAATCATCCCTCATTGTTGCATCGGAGTTCACACTTCCTCCACTACCTGTCCTTGGCATCTTGTGCTGGAGTTAATTGTGCACATGTGTGGGTGACATCTCAGATGAGTGGAGTCAACTAGATGAAGGTGGCCAAGTTAACTGGCCACCTTTCCCTTGTTCAACCTCAACCATCTCGTTGCTTTTGCATGACTTCTAATTACACAGATGCAAACAGACGAGTGACTTAGTTACTTACCTGTGATTTGAATGTATTTGTTGTGAGGTGTTGTGGCTTTCTCTGCTGCATGCTTTTATTTCCCTTTTGGCATGATGTCTCTACTTGCTGATGTGTGATTGTGTGCTTTTGTAGGCTCTTCTTTGGCTAGATCTGAGCTTCAGGTACTTGTTCAACCTTCAGGTTTGCACTCTCTTGCTGCTGGTGCTGGATTTATATGGGATCAACAGCTATAGGAATTCCAACAGGAGCTCCTATAGTTGCTTCTCCCCTTGAAACTTTAGCTTCTTTCTATGCTTGGAGCTCGAGGATGATGCCAGAGGTGTAGATAAAGATGGAGAGGTAGTAGGTAGGCTTCAGGTGAGGTTGATGGTGCTCTTTCCTCTCATTTTTTGTTCTTTTTCTTAAAAAAAACTGAAAAACTGTTTTTTTGTGTTTTTCTTGTGCAGGAAGAAAAATGATGCTTGGGGTGTGATGCAGGTTTGGAAATGATGCCAAGGAGGTTTGAAGATTGTTGGAGGGCTTATGGGCTCTTCATGAAGCTTCTTTGATGCTCAAATTGCCTTCTGTAGCCACTTTTGCCTCTTTGTAATTCCTACAGGAGCCTCCTGTAGAAAACACAGAGCCTCTTGTAGAAAACATAGTTTTTGAAAAAGAGATATAGTGGGGTGAAAGAAATGCCAAAAATGATGGAGGAAGGTGTGGAGAAGATGAGATGGGTGTTGGTATGAATGTCAAGGTCCCCTTGGCACCTTCTTCTGCCCCCTGTAGTCCTCCTTCAATCCTGCAATGCAACAAAAAAATTCATTTTTTTCTTCTTCTTTTTTTTTTGAAAAACAACTAGGGTCCCTCAAAGAGGTTTTCACCCTAATTGCCTAGGGATCTTATTATTTTTTTTCACTCTTTTTTTGACATCACTGGGCCACCTCAGAAGAGGTTTTCAACCATGACGGGACTCAAGCACCTCATAGAGGTTTTCACTTGAGTCCTTATTATTTTTTTAATTTATTTTTTTTCTTTTCTTTAGTGAGTGGGTGAAGTGGAAGCTAAGACATGCTCCACTACCATCACTGTTTTATTCATATCTTCAATAAACTCTCACTTGGAGAGGGGTTTCTTGTAGACTTTCAACCGATGTCCATTGACAAGCATGGGGATGGATTCATCATCAATGGTTCTAATCAGAACTGAATCATTGTCATTGCATTTCTCCACAGTGTAGGGTCCCAGTCATCTTGTCCTCAGCTTGCCTTTGAAATCCTTGTCTCTTGAATCATAGAATAGTGCCCAATCTCCCTCTTGGAATTGCTTCTCCTTGATATCTTTGTCATGCCATATCTTTCTCTGAAGTTGAACTACCTCTATATGGAGAAGGGCTTGCAATTTGTATTCATCCAATCGATTAAGCTGAAGTAATCTCTCCTCTTGTGCATGGTTGAGGTCTAGGTCCAGTTGAGCTACCATCCTTAGTGTATTGAACTCAAATTCTATTGACAACAAAGCCTTCTTCCCATAGACCAGTTCATAGGGTGTGAACCCGGTGATGGTCTTCCATGTTGTGTTGTAGGCCCAAGTGCCCTCAACTAATCTATCCACCCAATCTTTTCTACTGTTGCTCACTACCTTGGTTAGTATCCCTTCCAATGCTCTATTGGTGACCTCCACTTGCCCATTGGCTTGTGGATGGTAAGGGGTGGAAGTCCTGTGCTTGATCTTATGATGTGTGAGAAGGTCTTCAATTAGGTTGGAAGTGAACTGACTGCCTTGATCTGTGACCAACCCTCTTGGATACCCAAACAGATAGAATATGTTTTCTCTCAAAAACTAAGCTACTTTTTCCTCTGTCGCTTCTTTGATTGCTTTTGTCTCTTCCCACTCTGTCAGGTAGTTGGTGCACACAATGATGTATTGTTTATGGTCTGAAGGAGGGCTGATAGGCCCCACAAAGTCCATGCCCCACTTCTCAAATGGCTTAAAGGTCACTTGAGGTTGCATGGGCATCTCATCCTTTGGAGTAGGTTTCCCCATCCTCTGACATCGATCACATTGGCTTGTATATCTCCTCACATCCTAATGAAGAGTGGGCTAGTAGTAGCCTGCTTGCAATATCTTGAAGGCAGTTCTTTTTGCTACAAAATGACCTCCACAAGGCCCATCATGACAGGTTAGGAGGATGTCAAAGACTTCCTCGTCCCTGACACATCTTCTCAAGATCTAATCTGGGCCAAGTTTGAGAGATTTCCCCCAATCCAGGTGAAAGGGGTGATTTTGCTTACTATCCTGCTCTTCTCTTTTGAGGATAGGTGTGGCAGGAACTGTGCTGAAACCAAGTAGTTGCCATATCAGCAAACCATGGAGGAGAACTGATATAGAAAATAGGTTTTCATCTGGTGTTTTGTCATCCACCATTCCTTCTTCACCTACAGGAAAATTCACTCTAGATAAAAAGTCAGCAACAACATTCTCTTTACCAGGCTTATCAATAATTTTCAAATCAAACTGCTCCAGTAAAAGCAACCATCTAATAATGCAAGCATTTACATCTAGTTTATTCATTAAATATCTAATTGTAGCATGATCAGTGTGGAAAAAGGTTTCATAGCCTGTGATATAATATCTGAATTTTTTTAAGGAATCCACAACAGCTAGGAGTTCCTTCTCAGTCACTGTATAGTTTAACTCTGCCTTTGACAAGTTTTTGCTTATAAAGTATATGGAATAAGGTAAATTTTCATCAATTTTACCTAAGGCTGCTCCTATCACTTTGTTTGAGGCATCTGTGTGAATGTGGAAAGGTAGGGCCCAGTTTGGGCCTTTGAGAATTGGGGTAGCTACTAGCTTGCTCTTCAAGGTATCTAAGGCTTCTTGACAATTTTCTGACCATATGAACTCAACATCTTTGCCTAGGAGGCAAAAAAAATTAGAGGCTAGCTTGCTGAAATCTTTAATGAATCTTCTATAATATCCAGCTAAACCTAGGAAACTTCTAACATCTCTCACCTTTTGAGGAGGTGGGACCCTTTGGATGATGGTGATTTTTTTGGGGTCCACCTATAGTCCTTGTTGAGATATTGCATGACCTAACATGATCCCTCCAGTCATAAAAAATTCACATTTTTCTGGACTGAGGGATAGGTTCATCTCAATACACTTGTCTAGAAGTTTTCCTAGGTTAGATAAAGCTTCCTGAAAGTCAGATCCATAAGGAGTAAAATCATCCATGTATATTTATACTGCATCATGAACCAGTTCAGAAAATATACTCAATACCGCTCTTTGGAATGTGGCTAGAGCATTACACAAACCAAAAGGAAGGACTCGGTATACAGAGGTACCCCAAGGACAAGTGAAGGTGGCCTTATCTTGGTCCTCCAGGCTAACTTGAATCTGATTCTACTCGCTAAACCCATCTAGGAAGGAGAAAAACTTTTTCCCTTCCAAACTATCTAACATTTGATCTATGAAAGGTAAAGGAAAATGGTCCTCTTTAGTGGATTTGTTCAATTCTCGATAGTCGACACAGATTCTCCACTTACCATTTTTCTTTGGCAGTAGCACCAAAGGAGAGACCCATTCGCTGTCAGAGATGGGATAGATGAATCCTGCATCAAGCAATTTCTACAGTTCTTCCTTAACAATAACTTTAAGTGCTGGATTTATCCTCCTTTGAGGCTTCCTGACTGGTTTGCAATCTTCCTTGATGTATATATGATGAGTACATATTGAAGGGCGCACTCCATTCATTTGCTTATAACTCGAGGCGAAGGCATCTAGATGTTTCCTCAGTAGGCTACACAGTTCCTTCTCCTGGGAAGTAGACAAGGATGCATTGATTTTCAATGTTCTTTCTGGGTCGATCTCTATATTTTTGACATGAGGAGAAGTATGATCGACCACACAGAGATCAGCTGAGGGGTTTTTTTTGGTTTCTCTTACTATGTCTTCTAATGGCAATACACTGGGAGGTGGATTTTAAATCAAACTTTCAATCATATCATCCTCATCTTGTTGTTTCCCCCCATGGCAATTTCTAATGCACAAAGTGGTGAAAAATAAACTTCATCCTCATCTTCCTCCTCCAACCAGATAGGTAGATCATGTTCTAGCAAGGGTTGGGTAGGAGGATATAGGATTAACTTCTTGGACATGTGTCCATTCTTTATGGTCATGTTCCCAGCTTGACAGCTGATGTAGGCATCGGCTGTAGCCAACTAGGGTCTTCCCAGAATGAGAGGATACCACGTGAGCTTTGCCTTTGGCTGTAGAACTAAGAAATCAGAAGGGTACAACCAAGAATCAATTGAGACCATCAAATCTTCCACAATCCCCTCAGGGGTCATGGTGGAGCGGTCTACTAGCTGTAGCACTATCGTAGTCTTCCTAAAGGAGCCTTGGAGGTTAAGTTTGAGCATTGTGTGCTTTGTCATCACATTGATGGCAGCTCCTAGATCAATCAAGGTATGCGGGATCATTGTGCCATTGATGTGTACATCAACTACTAGGCTTCCAGGGTCCAAATATTTTCGACAGATTACCTGCCCCAACATCAAGTTGGACAGTTGTCCTATGACATTGATGGTTGAGGTATCTCTCTTGCACCTTCCTAGATGTCTAAAGCACTTCTCTTTCATCAAACTATTGCAAATAGGCATATCTTTTATGGCTTGGAGAAGTGGTATCTTCACACATAAATGTTTCAATTCCCCCAAGAGTTCAGTCTCTTCTAGGGTAGGTTGTACTGTCGTGGATAGTCTCTGAGGAAAGGGTGGATTTGCTTTAGGTTCGCTTTCCTCTTTATCTTCCTCAACCTCCCTAGGTGGAGGCTGGCTATTTGGGAGGACTTTCCCAGATCTCAAGTTAATTTCTTGAATCTCCATGACATAGGTTATGCATGATGGTTCCCCACTATACACTTGCTGAGCCTGTCTATTGTTCGAGTTCGGATTTGGCTGGGCAGGCATTTGGGGTTGCCTTGGCAGAGCAAAGGGTAACGGTTGTGGTTGGGCAGGTGGTGGAGGCATAAAGGCGGGAAGAGAGTTGTACTGGGGCCTCCACCACCTAATGAGATGGATTCCACTAAGGCTACGACTATACATAGGATTGAAATGAATGGGTGGCTGGTTAGGCATGATATTGAGATGTGAAGGACCAAGGAGGTGGTGTGGACTAGGAAGGATGAGCAGGGGGACCCCAAGAGGGTATGGAGTGAACTCGGTTGGGGTTGTAGTATGCCTGAGATGTCCCTTGCATCCCCTGCTGGTATGGTCTAAGGCCATGCGGCCTTCTTTGGTTTATGTAATAAAGCTGTTTAGTGACTCCCTCAGCCCCTTGATATACAACTTTAAGTCCAGGCAAGGAAGGGAACTTATCTGGAGAATTATTTTCTTCACAGACTGAAAAAACCTCTATAGAGTTCAATGGGCATTCATTCCTAGGATGCCTCTTGGTGCATCTAGGGCAAGAAATGGCCAAAGCCCTCTCTTCTTCCTCTTTTTTTCTTTTGATATGTAAGGTATCCATTTGCATGTCAAGAGTCTGTAGCATCTCACTCTTGAAGTCTTCCAACATGTTTCCAATTTTAACTTTAATGGATGAGTCGGAGGAAGAGGTACTGGCCATGGGTTGACTCCCCCTACCTTTCTTTCTGGCTGATTTAGAATGGTTTCTAAAAACAGCCTTTACGTCCTCATAAGATAGTTCGTAGATGTCTCCCCCAACCAGTAGATGAAGGGTGTCCAAAAGGTCTTCTCGAATTCCCCTGAGTAGGACCAACTTCAGAGACTCAGGGTCAAGTGTACACCCAACCCTTTTGTAACTAAGATGGAACCTCTCTTCATAGTCTTCTAGGGACTCATCACTTCCTATGGTCATTCGGAATATTTTTTCTTTAGTATCTTTTGACCTAAAATAGTCTCGATACTTGTTGTTAAAGGCTTACTGCATCTGAGCCCAGGTTGTGATGCTATTGTCAAGTAATCCCATGAACCAGCACAGTGCTTCATCCTTGAGAGTAGAAGGGAACAGTTTCAACTTTTTCTCATCTTTTGCATAGTCATAAGTTCGACAGATGACGGCAAACTCAAACAAGAAGGTGTCAAGATCTTCTGTAGTCAGACCATGGAAATGAGGAAGGGCGGAAGGGTTTATATTCTTTATTTTGGTGTCCCCATTGGTCTCCCAAATGGGAAAGGTACCCTCTATTCTCTCTTCAGTCCCCCTAGTATTTATGTTTTCAGACATTGGCTCCAAAGCAATATTTTCTTCTTCTTCTTCTGCTATAGGTTCTTCGAATATGTTTGGCTATTCACCTAAGGGTTCTTCCTAATATCAGCCACCGAAGAAAAGAGAAGGTTGGCTGTGTGAAGTAGTGGGGGTGTTGGGAAAATTTTTTCCTGAGTTATCTCTATTCCTATGATGCATGAAAGGAAATATTTTTGGTTGGTTTTTGTTTCTTTTTCCCCACGCTGATAGTACCTACAAAACTGAAATTGATTTAACAAAACAAATTAAAACTAACTGAAATGAACTTACTAAAATGGAAATTTGTAGAATTGGAAAGGAAAGCAAGGAAATGCAGAACTTGAAAGGAAAAGAAATGACTAGTCTACTTTTGCTAAAATGAACTATTAGCAGAATGTTGCAATAGGAAATAGAGGAAAGCAGTAATCAAAAAATACTTTGACACTTCCCTGGAAATGGTGCCAAAAGGTGGTGAGCACTAGTATTGTAGAAATAATGCTGCAACTCCTGGGCTACCTGCTTTACTCCTATCGACTTGGTAGTTTGTAACAAACTTGGAAGCGTCGATGTTGTATGCAGAAGTACTAGTTCTCACTGTAGGTTGTCACTTGGTCAGCCAACTCAAGATCACTAGGAGCTCAAGCCAACTTCTATGGATTCTAGAAGAAGCTCTTATATGTGATGAAGGGAAAGAAAGATTACTCTACAAGTGCTATTCTAATTACAGAAAGGAGAAAGACTGAAATGTAAAGCAAACCTAGTAAACCCTAATTAACCAACTAATTCTACTTTTGTAGAAAGCACTATGAAAACCATGAAAAGAATGTCATTACCTACTCAAGGAAGTAAACAACATCTAACTATGCTATTGCTGTAAGTAAATAAGCAAAAAACATATTTTTGGATTTTATTGTATTTTTATGTGAATTTGACATGCATGTAATTTATTATGTGTGAGTGTGGCAGCGAATAGGTGGAGTTGAAGGGTAGTTTTAGGACTTGAGAGAATGTAGGATGGCGTGGATGGGTACTAGGAGGTCTCAGGTGGCCTTCTGGAGGCTTTTCCCACACTCTACCTTCAAAAGAAAGCCTACAGGAAAATCTACAGGAGGACACAGGAAATCTACAGGAGGAAAACAGGGAACTACAGGAGGCCTATAGGAGGAGGCCGAGAGCCGTTTTCACTATTTTGAGGGTGTGAGAGTGGGTGAAAAAGGTGAATGAAGGTTAGAATGAGGTGTTTGGGCACCTAAGGTCTACCATGAATCACCAAGAGAGAGAGAGAGAGAGAGAGATGATTGGATTTTCTCAAGGAGAGAGGAAGAAGTTCTATGGAAAAATGCAAGAAACTAGGGCAGAATTGAGGTGAGATTTGGGATACCTATAGAGCATGGATCATATGGAGGGTGTGATTACTAATAAGCTGTCCTACTACTAGAAGAGATCTGCTGCATAGAAACTTATAGTCAACCAAGGAAATCATGCAACAAGTGAAATGAATGCAATTAGGAAAAACATAGTTTTGCATAAAAATGATCTAAACTATGAGCTATGAAAGGAAATGCTGAGAAGTGTTGTAGGAAAGGAAAGCATGAAAGAAGACTATTGCAAATCAGGAAGTGAGCATGATGAATAAGATCTAAAGCAAAGCAAAGGTGGACTTATTAATCTAATAAAACGATGCAAACACTAGAAGTCCTATGAATGAGGAAAATCTGTGTTTTTGGGGCAGTAAGAGAGTCTTTGCCAAAAATCATGGTCCCAGAGGGAGGAATAGAGGCCAAGACACTATTGCTAGCCTTTTGAATCTTTTCTAATTACTGCTTAACCTGCTACATAAAGAACAAATGGAAGCAAACTACTAAATCATCAAAAGCAACCTATTCTTAACCATAAGAGAAACACATCTACCAGCAAACTAATCTACAAACTAAAAAAAAACATACAAATACAAGTAAAGAGGAGCTTGGCTGCTTGGATTGGGCCCTTACCCAATAGCTTCAGCCCTCTGAGGTAACTTAGTGCTAGCTCAAAAAGGATTCCATCTTTATTTTCAAAACAATAGCAAGATTACATGAAACTGTCACAAAAATAATAAGCTCGAAATTTGAGCAGAGTTTACATAAGAAAAAATCCAACCGTAGTGAGGCCCTAGGCCTCTCTACTTATATAAATGAAGCTACCAATATCTTCCTTAAAATCAGGGAGGCTTGGCTCCCAAAACTTGAGATAATTATTAGTAATCCTCCACTTGCTCGACTGCCTTCTAGTGCATGATTCGACTGCTTATACTCTGAGCTGAATGAAGGGGAATTCGAAGTGAGGAGTAATAAATGAATGGGATTCCCTCCTATAAGTCCTCTCCTCTATCCACTTCAAGTTATTTCTACCATTTGTCCACTGGATCCTTGACTTTGAACTCGAAATCCATCATTAATATGCATTAAATACATGTTAGACCACATGGCACAATAACTAACTCAAATCACTCTATAAGCATGAATATAATCAGAAAATCATGTAATAAGCTAAGAGAATGGTTGATTTGACTAGGTTAGGAGGTAAAATGATCCCATATAATTACCCATTTATGAGGCTCATCAGAAAGTATACTCCATTGGCATCACCGCTTCAATCCCATAAACAAATCTAAATGGTGTTTGGCCTACTAACTTCTTGCAGGTTGTGCTATATGCCCATAACACTATTGGTGCATGCATATCCTAGTCATTTCTCTGTGCGCTATAGACCTTCATCAATGCATTCTCCAAAATTCTTCCACCATTCCATTCGTCTCTGGGTGATAGGGGGTGCTCTTCTGATGATACACCTGAAATTCCTCAAGCATTGCGCTAAGCATTTTATTCAAGAAATGTGTACCCCTATCACTCAACAATATCTTAGGGCATCCAAACCACATTAAGACATATCCTAACAAAAAGTTCATGGCAGTAGTAGTTGTACAATCTTTCACTCGTTGCACTTCTACCCATCGGGTTAAATACTCTGTTGTAGTAATGATATACCGAGCGCTTGTCTTCTTACTTGGTGGTTGTATTGGACCTATGAAGTCAATGGCACATTTATTAAATACTTGCAATGAAATCTAGGGATTTAATGTCACTTCATCAATTCGCGAAGGCTTCCCCATCCTTTGGCAAACATCACAGGCCTTGTAGTATCCCTTAGAGTCATTACATAATGTTGGACACAATAACCCAATGCACAAAATCTTTTGCACGGTCTCTTTACTTATGTAGTGAACTCCTGCCACTCCTCCATGTGCCTCGGCGAGGATACTAGCCAATTCAAATTTTGGAACATACCTCTGCAATATCTAATCTTTTCCCATCTTATACAAGTGACCCGAAATTACTGAAAAATCTGTTTAGTGAACTATTATTTCTTTCTTTTGCTGGGTAGAATAGCTTTCTAGACATGCACCGATAGTTAAAAACTGAATGATATTCACAAAATGGTCATCCGCGTTACACCCTGCAAAGAGTTGTGCATCCGGTAGTCCTTCCTCCAAACTACTTCTTTCTTCACCTGTTTCAATCCTTGACAGATGGTCTGGTCCTGCCTTAAGTCTTCCTAGCTTGACAATTACTTGAAAGTCATATTCTTGAAACAAAAAAAAACCAGCGGCAGATCCCCAACCCCCCCCCACCCCACGCCCCCCCCCCCCCCCCCCCAACACAAGCTTATTCACAAGGTATTTCAGTGCAGAGTGATCTGTCTACATTTTAAGGTGTCCACCCAACAAATAATGCTTAAAATTTTGTAGCGCATAGACCACCACCAGCACTTTGTGTTCTGTACTGGAGTAATTCTTCTCAACTTTTATAACTTTTGGCTCGCAAAGGCTATGAGATGATCAATTTCTCATGCACCTACTTCTTTGAGTACTGCGCTTAGCGCAATGCAAGAGGCATCTACATGCACATGTAATTCTTTATTCTAGTCTGGAAACAAAAAAATAGGATTTGTTACCATATTTTCCTTCAAGACATCCAAATTGCACTGACATTCTTCATTCCAACAAAACAACACATCTTTTTTCAATAAATTTTCCATCAACATGATTATCTGAGCATATTTCTTGATAAACTTTCTATAATACCTAGTGTGCCCCAACGTCGCATGCAACTACTTGAAATTCCTAGGAGCTTCCAAATTCACAATTACAATGATGTTCGTAGGGTCCACCATCAAATCCCTACTTACATACTACATGGCCAAGAAAAATTCCAAGGGCCACACATAATATCTTCAAATTCAGTGCGATCTAGTTCCTTCAACATGTATCCAACATAACTTGTAGACTTGCAACATGACACTTTACTAAACCAAACATAGTCCAGTCATCAGAATAAACCTGCAAAAACATATGGATAAATTGCTTGAACGTAGCGATTACTACTCGAGAAACAATTGCATGCATGTTCCTTAATCCAAATTGCATTACTGCATATTGAAAACAACCCCACTCAGTCATGAATGTTGACTTTCTTCAATCTTCTTGCACAATGGTTATTTGATGATATCCCGAAAAACCATCAGTAAATGAATACGCTTCTTGTCCACCAACATTCTCTAATTCTTCATATGTGAACGGCATTGGAAATGGATCATGGACAAATGCATCATTCAACTTCCTTAGATCTATGCATATCCTCATTTCAGCTCGCTATTTTTTCTCTTGGACCACCATAGGGCTTACCAAATTGTATCCCTTGACAGGTTCAATAATACTGGTAGCCACAATATTATCAAGTTCTTGGTGTACCTTTTCCTTATACTTCAGATTGAGTCGATAAGGTCTCTGCTTAACAGGCTTTGCATTTGGCTTCATCGTAATCTTCATAACACCCAAATATCCTACAATCCCTTTCAAATCCCAAAAATTTGTTGGGAAGAGATCTTGGTACTTGCGCAGTAGTTCGGCCACCTTATCAACTATATTGTCATCCCAATAGGCTCCTACATTCAAGAACTTAGGCTCCCCTTCAAACTCAATGTTTACTTGCCTAGTTTTCAAAGGTTCTGAGAAATCCAGGTTCTCAGTGTTCGGTCCTTTGATTTTGTGCTAACCTTTTTTCTTTGGAATACTAATATTCCATGGCTCTTCATCCTCTTCTTCAATAGTCACACTGTAACAATCCAGTGCATGGCGTACCTATGTAATCCAATTCATCTAAGCCCATTCTATCGGTTCCTTAGGCATTCTGAATATGGTTGCTTTTATCTCCTGTAGCGCTTCATCAATGCATGAAAACACATCCTGAAATGTAAAAGTCAATAAGAATGTTTCCTTTAAGATATCACATTTAGTTGTTCCATGGCGAAGCTCCGTTTCCAAATACTAGTTCATTGGAATTGTGTCTAAGGTATGACAAAAAAAGTCACCCACTCTAGTTTTGGTTCAATTCCCTAGGCCTTAGTCCATCATGTAAGATGATTATGCCGATCTTCTTTCCCACTGTACTTTTCTGTCATCCGAGTATTAGCATACCCAAACCTTAATCTCATCATTCTTTTTGTATTCTTTCCATCCAACGAAACTCTCCTTGTGCATATGCCACTAACAGGTAGGTGTAGCATGCATCACCAAGTCTAGTGTTTAGAAACGATGTTCTTCTGGTACTTCCCTTTCAAATTCATCTAAAAATAGATCCACATTATTCAAACCATCATAATGTGGAAGGTTCCTTACCTCAGTAGAGACACACGATAGTGACTTGGTCATGTTATTGCAACGGAGCCTAGAAACTTCATGCAATCGATTCTTCCAGTGTTCAATCTCTTCATATGAATCTAAGGAGTAAGAGATATCCCTGTCCCATGCAATTTGTCCATCGACTGTAGGATTAATCTAGTCGTCATTTTTCTTTGTGATCTTATATATTTGATCCAGATCATCATCACTTTCATAGTCGTGAATAGGTTCAGTACAGCGTGCTCCTTTAGCAGGGTCTAGTGGGACTACAACCCTAAGCGACTTCCTTTCAAAGGTCATATTTCTCTTCTTCAGATTGATTACTGCACCCATATCGAAATCCCAGTCAATTCCTAGTAGCGCAAGGTGTGGGTTATTGTCATCCACTATTTCAATGACCTCAAATTCAAGCAGCGCAATTGCGCCCTCAATATATATTGTTACACCATATAAACGCCCCATCGGAATAATCTTTTGTTGATTTTCCATGGGTAGCTAAATAGGAGACCACTGCAGCATAGGTCTCCCCATCCTCTCCAGCGTCTACTTAGGTAGGACATTTGCATTAGAGCTCAGATTCAAGATTACTAGGTCCACTTCGTATTCACTATTTGTGCTATCAGCCTCATCTCGCACCCTGTTCGCTTCTTATGCTTACCAATTTTTCGCATGATACGTTGTTTAGCAGAGGTCTTTTCTTTATTGGAACATTTGTCAATTAACTCTTGCAATGCTTCTACCACGTTCTTATCGCACAGTAACTTCATACAGGTCTTTACAAAAGTAGCTAGTACCGAAGGATCTACTTCTTATGTCATACTAGTTTCAAGCACTTTCCCCTGGCTTCCTGAGGTGGAGGCCTTAGCGAAGTTCTTCCTTACTTCCAAGAATATCTCTTTAGCATGATCAAGATCAAATTCTATTTCTTCTCAGCAACTTTACGCACTCATTCTTTAGTTTCAGGCTGCTTTCTCTTATTTGTATTAGTGGTCATACCATTCCTTGTTACTATATTTAGGTTATGATCCTCTTCACGGCATTCCACCCTCATCATTTGGATGTTCTGTGTAGGCTCTTGCAACTACATCTTCTTTTCCTACATCTTTTCTATATGGATCGAGCATTCCTCTATCACATGGTCAAACTGTCAATGTTACTAACATGATGGATGGGTGGGGTTTGTGCAGTCTCACGTGAAGTGTCTTGCTTCACCACAGTTATAACAAATTACCTGTCCTCATCGTTGATGAGCTCCGACCCCTCTTCCTCATGCTCGACCTTAGAATCCTCTGAACACTATTCCTATGCCCTGATCCAGAGGCCAATTCTCTGCTTTCATTTGGTAGGTAGGGGTTCTATGCATCATCAGTTCATAACTTCTACAATGGAGTTCATCATATCCCACAGACTTACATAAATTAAAAAACAACTATTGAGGGGTTTGAACAAACTTCTATAGTAAATGGAAATTATCAATTGCATGTTATCGTGTAACCTGACAGATGGTGCATCATAGCGTAGCTCCCATGCTTGTCCCAATGTTATTCTCTACTTTCATGGGAACAAGCCCTCCCCCAAAGACATAGTTCTTATAAACTGGACAATGGTCCCTATCCTATCCATGAATCTTGCATTTCAAGCACTAGACTTTAGTGCACACCTCCAACTAAACTTCCCTTTGTTTCTTCAGGCTCTGTAACTCCAAGTGCAGACTTTCCAGCTGAGAGTGGATTTACTGTACTCCTAGATTTGTATCTTGTATGGGCAAAGAATCTAACCTCATCATGATTTCTACGGCCTCCACTTGCATTGCTATCTTTTTTTTTAGAACGGTACTCTCAAGTGTGGTAAAAGCGATGTTATATACTAGTCTCGATGATGGGAATAAAAAATTATCATAATGGCCTACCTGATTAGGTACATCAACCTTTGATCGAAATCCCAAGGTGTCTTAGCTATCTCTTGCTGAATCTCTTCAAATTGAGTTACCGATTGTGCCTCTGATTTAGGCTTTCTAAACTCCTTGTTCAGAGCTTACTGATTTTCTACCAACATCGTGTTGGGGTTACCAATGTAGTACTTAACGTACCAAGTCAATGTTATATCATGTAAAGTTGTAACTAGATGCGCTTTCTTGGTGTTATCATTTTCAATCTGATGTGTCGTCCACACATCATCTGCGACAAAACAAAATTGCTCAGGGTCTTCACTCCCTACCCCTTTAAACATCGAAATCATCATTGCGTTCAGCATGTTGAATGGTGGAAGTGGAGGTGGATGTGGCGGTGGAGTGGATGGATGAGGTATCCTCAAGATAGCCTATGTAATTAACTAAACTTCACTTCATGTTATATTCAACACCACTCCTTCGTCATCACTTGAAGGAGGTTGAATGAGTGGACTATACTCTAAACGTGATCCTTCGCTTAGTCTAAAGAATATCTCACTTTGTACAGCCCCAAACATCAAGGTAACTACATAACCCTCTTTTCACATAAAAAAAATTTAATCCAAGTCTTCAATGATTTAAAATACTTACCTCGCAGTCCTTTAAAGAGCCTCCGTTCAGCTTCGCTATAGCTGATATTTTTATTGATCGTGAAATAAGTCACAAAAACTCCCAATGTGAAATCAATCCAATGGTCCATATCCTACACGATATTACTTCCTGATGCCTCTAGACATCACACCAGTTCAGGAGTCCACACTATAGGGCCTTCAAGCCACCACGTCCCTTGACTATCGGCCAATTTACATAGCCACTCCTATAGTTCATTAGGGAAGAAACAAAAGAACTCACTGGCTTTATTTGTGTATAGATATCTCTACAACCACTGTTCTTTGGATAATTTAGGGCTCCTATTTTCTTGAGCTGTGAACACGTGTGATTTTTGGTCAATCCACTTATCAAGCTATTTCTTCATAGGAAAAAATTTGTCACACATCTCACAAATAGATCACGGTCCCAACAATAGAACCATTTGTTGGCTTAAGGGGGCCTAACCTAGGTTCAAAGTTATTCGCGCCAATCAACAAAATCCTAATTGTTTGTCGTTTCGAAAACAACCTTCGTAGCAGAGGCTATTGTCTCACCCAAGGCAGTATTTGGGGAAGCTAGAACTAGGTTTTTGCATTGAGAGATAGAGTGATAAGTGATCTTAAGCCTTTGCAGCTCAGATCTTCCTTCATGCAGATCGGTATCGTTATATGACTTGCCACTGCAACTTTAAGAAAGTCGATTCTAGACCTTCACAAAGGTCTATGATCAGACTTTAGGGACTTAAAAGAAGAAAACTGTCAAGTTTCACTGCAGATCTATCCAGTTCATTAGAAATCATAACATAATTGACCCTTATCTTTGCAAAACTAGATAATTACTTAGTTCATGCATAAATATTAAATATTTAGTAGGTTTGCGCAACATTTACACATTTCTCCACATAAAACATAGTATTGATTGATAAAGCATAACATAAACATAAATAAGAATAATTACCAATAGCGCATGTTTCTCCTTAATCTGAAGCTCATTGAGAGCCCATGATCAAGTGCGTGGAGGGTCTAAAGGGGCAACACTACGAAATTCATACCCACACCCTTGATCTTTCCGAGTTGAGCGTTATCTTCCTTTGACTTAGCGGATAATGTTCCTTCTTACAAGGGAATGAGTCTAAGCTCTAGATTTTGTTCTTTTTCCATTACGATCTCACTCACTTGCTATAAGCTCACTTGAACCTCGCTCACTTGTCCCACACTCGCCTGAATTCTTCCTATCTAAATCTGCAACTCATGTAGATCTTTTTGAATACTTTCGAGCATCTACATGTAATGCTACTCAAATTAATTCCATAACTCTGCCATTGTGTCACGGACCTTGTCCCTGCTTTCATCCAAGTCCCCCTTAGTGAGGACCATTGGATCCCCGTGTGCATATTTGTCTGATTTTTCTTCTTCCTGGGTCATCAAGTCATCTCCTCGGTCTACTTCTGCAATTTAGATGGATTTCTCTGCTTGTTTTCCCCGCCTCCTTCCTGCTCAGACTATTCCTATGCTTTAGTATGATGGGAAGCTGATGCTTTGAATTCTACTGTAGCCTCTTTTGTAACGTGATATTTATTCGTGGCTGCCTCAGCAACAACTACTTTAGCAACAAATTATTTCTTCTTCTAAGTGGTCGTCTTACTCATTGTTGTTTTATATCCAGTTCCAGTTCCAGCAATGTAGATAGTTGCTACAATGTAGCTAGTAGTCATCAGGGACTTGCCCAAATCTAGGTCCTTCGGTACCTTCACTTTCCCTTTTCTTGGAGGGATATATGTCGGGAGCCAGTGATAGGATCGTCATCGTTAGCATCCGATTCCTCAATTCCACTGCGTAGTTCCTTGGCATCAAAATCCATGGGTTCATAACAATGTTATGCCTTGTCCATCATCCCTTTCTGTCAATCCTCCCTGGGGTTCTTCCTCAGTGAGAGCCTCACCGGTATAGGTTGTGGTCTCTTCTACTTTTGCTTATCAATAAATTGCTTTGACCTAGGTGACCACGGCACCATAGGCACAGCTGGTGTAGCTTCCACTTGAGAGACAGTGACTTTGGAACTTACGAATTCAGTGAACATCTCTTCAAGGATAATCCTCTAGCTCCACTTAGCTAGTCTCGCAAATGGTGGGCTTGCAACTAAATCCTCCCAAACCTACCGATTCATAGAGAAAAAACTATAGGGCTCATATGAAATTGGAAAAAGGAAAAGTGTTCTACAATAGACCATTATGACAGATTTATAGGCGATTTAGAATTGAAAACTAATTATTCCCTCCATTTTCTAATCATAAATTCATCTTTGGTAGTGGATCTCCAAATGTTTTTTCCATAAATGTCACCTGCCTGCTCCTCCCAACGATTTTTTCACTATCCAATCATGAATAATGACTTCAATGGATGCCTTTTAACACATCTGCGTGGCACCATCCTCTGTGGCATAGACCTACTAGCACACCTTCTCTTGGTGTGCTGCGTGCTTTCCTCGCGCAACCCTCTTACTACATTTTCCTCTTCTACAGGAAGTTTAGTTTATAGTTCCACTCTCCCTTGCAGCTGCCTGAAGTGAGAAGACTATCGTACTACCATGTAGTCATTGTGCAGGGGTAGGATCCCTTGTATACAACTTTAATCGACTACTATCCACCCTTGTAGGGAATAATTCATCATTCATCTTCGCACGCTAAACTGCCTCAACATCTATATTTTCCTTGATAAGATACAGGCCCAACCAGTGCATTTGGAACTTTCCAGGAAATTTTGTAAACTTACTATCATAGAAATAAACCAAATCGTTCACATTGAAAGTGGCAGCTTAATATGCTTATCATGCTAGGCCTTTTGACATTCCTTTTGCACTTGCTCATGAAATCCTGGAAGAAACCGGTCTTCTTCCAACAACATCAACTGTGCAAGTCATTCCTCCAAGGTCTCGTAATCCGTCATCTCTGCCAAAGCCATAATGCACAATCTTAGAAAAATATATTTCATGGGCATTACTGCCTCGATCCCATAGACCAACCTAAATGGAGTTTTTTCTGTCAACTTCTTACACATTGTCTTATATGTCCATAGGACCATCGGGATGCATACATCCCAATGGTTTCTCTTCATGTTACAAACCTGGGTCAACTCATTCTCTAGAACCTTATCAAATGCTTCCATTGTACCATTGGCTTTAGGATGATAGGGTATACTGTTTTGATGGTAAACTTGGTATTCTTCAAGCATCACACTAATTGTTTCATTCAGGAAATGCGTACCCCTATCAATCATCAATACCTTAGGGCACCCAAACCACGTTAAGACATATTCAAATAGGAACTTTGTAGTAGTAGCAACAGTACAATCATTCACTGGCTACGCTTCCGCCCATCTAGTTAAGTACTCCATTGCAGTAATGATGTACTGTGCACATGTCTTCCTTCCCACTGGTCGTATCAGACCTATAAAGTCAATTTCCCATTTTTCAAATACTTGTAATGAAACCTGAGGGTTTAAGGGCAATTCATCTCTTCGTGAATGCTTTCCCATCCTTTGACAAGCATCACATGCTTTACAAAATGTCTTAGAGTGTTTATGCACTCTTGGCCACCATAACCCTACATGCATAATCTTCTGTGTTGTCGCTCTACCTACATAGTGTCCTCCCTCCACTCCTCCATGTGCTTCATTGAGGATACTAGTGCGCTCAAACTTTGGGACATATTGGCGCAATATTTCATCTATTCCCATCTTATACAAATGTCCCGCTATGACAGAAAAATCAGTTGTGCGGACCACTAATTCCTTTTTCTATTGAGTAGAATAGCCTTATGGGGTTGTACCCATGGTAAAAAAATGAATGATATCAGCAAACTAGTCATCCACATCGAGCATAGAAAAGCATTGTGCATCTAAAAATCCTTCTTCCAGATTGTTGGTTCTTCACCTATCTCGATTCAACTTAGTTGATCCGGTCCTGCATTCAACTGTCTAGGCTTCAATATTACTTCAAAGTCATACTCTTGGAACAACAACAACCATCTACAGATTCCCCCCCCCGGCCCCCCAACATAGGCTTGCTGACCAGGTATTTGAGAGCAGAGTGATCTATGTACATTTTGAAGTGTGGGTCCAACAAATAATGTCAAAACTTTTGGAGTGCGTAGACCATTGCCAGCCCTTCGAGCTCTATAGTGGAATTGTTCTTCTCTTATTTTGATAGTTTCCTACTTGCAAAAGCGCTTTGATGACCAAATCACCTTCGCTAGGCTAGGTCAATACCGCACAGAACACAATACATGAGGCATTGACATGCACATGGAACTCTTTATTCCAATCTAGAAATACTAAGATGGACGCAGTCACCATCTTGTCCTTTAACACATCAAGACTATGTTGACACTCATCATCCCAAAAAAAAGTCGAATCCTTCTTTAAGAGTTTCTCCATCGGTGCATTTATTAGGGCATAAGACTTTATAAACTTCCTATAGTAGCCTATGTGGCCCAATGTTGCACGCAACTGCTTAACATTCTTGGGAGATTCTAAATTCACAATCATTGATATCTTCACAGGGTCCACCAGCAATCCCTACTTACATACTACATGGCCTAGAAAAATTTCAAAAGGAACACAAAATATACATTTCTTCAAGTTAAACGTGATCTGGTATCTTCGACATGTATGCAACATGAGGCATAGACTTGCAACATGGCGCTTCACCAATCCAAACACACTCTAGTCATCAAAATATACCTCCATGAATGTATGAATGAACTCCTTAAACGTCGCGATTACTACCCTGGAGAAGAATGCGGGCACATTCTTCAACCCGAATGGAATTACTGTATACTGAAAGTAACCCCAGTGATGAAGGGTTTCCTACTGCGATCCTCTACTGTGATCTTAATCTTATGGTACCTTGAGAGCCCATTAGTGAATGAATAAGCCTCTTGTCTACCAACATCCTCTAAGACTTCATCTATAAAAGGTGTTGGAAGTGGACCATGCACACATGCATCGTTTAACTTTCTCATATCTACAGATATTCTGATTTCACCTTGTTGTTTCTTTTCCTGGACAACCATTGGGTTCACCCAATCAGATTCTTCTACTTGTGCAATAATTTCATCCACTAGTATTTTGTCCAGTTCTTTGTGCACCTTGTATTTATACTTTAGATTGAGCCGATAAGGTTTCTTCTTGGTAGGCTTCACATCAGGTTTCAAAGTAATTTTCATTACATCCAAATATCCTACAATACCCTTCAGATCCTAGAACTTTGTTGGGAATAGATCCTGGTATTTGCACAACATTTCAGCCACCTTATCAATTGTACCTTCATCCCAATAATCTCCTATTTTCATGAAATTATTCTCCTCATCGAATCCAATATTCACTTGCCAGGTTTTAAGAGGCTCTGCTACATCAGGGTTTTCAATATGAGGTCCTTCAACCTCGCACTATCCTTCAGTCTCTAAAATGTTAACTTTTCTTGGATCATCTTCTTCATCTTCAATAGTCACATTGTAGCACTCCAGCACCTAGCACAGTTGTGTACTCCAGACTGGTTGTACCCATTCCACCAATTCTTCAAGAATTCTAAAAATGGTGGCCTTAATTTCTTGTAGTGCTTCATCAATGAACTCAAATACATCCTCAAAGATGAAATTTAATACGAAAATTTCCGATATCCCATTTGGCCATCCCATGGTGTAGCTTTGTTTCCAAATACAAATTCATTCGAATAGTATCTAAGGTGTGACGGAAGATATGCACCCATTCTTGCTGTGGCTCTTCTCCCAAAGCTTTAGTCCATCATGCCAACTGTTCGCATGGATGATCCTTCCCGCTATATTTCTTAGTCATCTGAGTGTTAGCCCATCCAAACCATAGCTTCATCATCCACTTTTATCCATTCAAGTTAGCTAATCTTTCCTTATGCATACACCACCATCAAGCGACATAACACACTGTGCCAATTCTAGTGCCTAGAATCGATGTTCCTCGGGAAACTCCTTTTCAAACGCATCGAAAAAGAGATTAACCTCATTTAAGCTATCATAATGCGGAAGTTTCCTTACCTCTGTATATACACACCGCAACAATTTTGTCATCATATTGCAACGTAGTGTAGAGATCTCATCCAACCTAGTATGCCAGTGTTAGAGTTCCTCATCCGAATTTGAGGTACAAGAGTTGTCTTTATCCCATGCAATCCATCCATCTGTAGTGGGTTTAATCTAATCTTCATCTCACATTGTTATCTTGTATATCTGGTCTAGATCATCATCATCCTCCACAAAGTCGCAAACAAGTTCAGTATAGCGTGCTCCTTCAGCAAGTTCTAGTGGCACAATAACCCTGAGCACCTTCCTCTCAAATATCATCTTCCACTTCTTTAGATTAATCGCCACATCCATGTCAAAGTCCCAATCAATTCCTAGTAGCCTAGGGTAAGTATATATGTCGTCAACTATTTCAATTACCTCAAATTCAACCAATGCACTCGCTCCTTCAATGTCCACCATTACTCCATACCGGTGCCCCATAGGAATAATATTATGTTGATTAGCCATGCGTAGTTATATAAGAGACCATTGCAGTGCAGGTTTCCTCATCCTTTCCCATGTTTTTTTAGGTAGTACATTTGCATTAGACCACAGATCCAAAATTACTTGGTCCACTTTATACTCTCTTATCTGCATGGTCAACTTCATCTTGCACCCTATCCACTTCTTATGCTTACCTAGCTTCCTTACAATGTGCTATTCTGAAGGAACCTTAATCTTACCTGTACAATTGTCTATTAATTCATGAAGCCCTTCTACTTCTTTCTTATTTCTCAACAACTTCATACAGGTCTTCAAGAATGTAGCTAATAGAGAAGGATCCACACCTTGCACTACACTGTTCCTAGTTGATTTCTCTTGACTCCCAGACATAGAAGCTTCAACGAAATTCTTTTTAGCCTAGTTGAGCTCAAACTTGAATTCCTTTTTAGTGGCCTTACGCACCCATCCTTCAATTTCTAGTTGCTTTCCCTTGTCTTCACTTGTGGCCATACCACTGTGCGTTACGATATTGATGCTATGATTTTCTTCCCGAGGTTTTGTCCTCATCATCTAGATATTCTGCATAAGTTGCTTGGTTTGAGTTTTCTTTTCTTGCATCTTTTCTATAAGATTCAAGAAATCTTCTATCACATGGTCAAATTTTTTGCAATATTGATAAGATGGATGCATTGGGTTTTGATATTCACAAGCAAAATGCCAAGCTTTGCCACAGTTATAACAAATAACTTGTCCATGACTTCTGCCAGCCCCTCCTCCTCTTCTTGTCGCATGGCCTTGGAATCCTACGTGTGTGGAACCCGTGCCATGATCCTTAGGCCAATTTTCTGCCTACATTTGATAGGTAGGGGCCATATCCATCATTAGTTTATATCTTCGACAATGACACTTGTCATGACTTACAAATTTGTAGAAATTGTGAAACAACTGCTGGGGGGTCTGTACAAACTATTGTAGTAGAAGAAAATTGTTTGTGACATGCTATCCTATGACCTAACAAATAGCACACCATGACACTTCTTGTGCACTCAACCTAGTGGTATTTTTTGGCTTTAGGGGGATATGCCCCCCCCGCACAATAAGATAATTCTGATAAACTAGACAACGGTACTTATCGTGATCCTGGTCCTTGCATATCAAGCACCAAACTTTTGCTCAAACTTTCGGCTGTGCTTCCTTTCCCTTCTTCAGGCTTTGTAACTCTAGGTGAAAACTTGCAAGCTATGAGTGAATACATTGTAATCCAATGTTCACGTCTTCTATTGGCGAAGCTTCCACTCTCACTGTAATCTCCACAACTTCTGCTTGTGTTGCTATCTTCCGTTGTGATAATGGTAATCTTAGGTGGGGAAACAATGAAGCAATGTACCAATCTTTGTCTTGTTTGTTTGTGATGTTCATATTAGCATACCAGCTCAGGAATTTCAACCTCTGATTGAAATCCCACAAGGATTCCTTCACAACTTGCTTTATCTCCTTAAACTCTGTAACAGACTACGCTTGATATTTAGGCTTCTTAAACTCACGGTTCAACGCTTACTGAGTATATGCCAATGTCATGACAGGGTGATCTTTCACAATACTTGATATACCAGGTAAGCACTCTATCCTACAACACTGTGACTAGTTGTGCTTTCCTTAAATTATCATCAATGATCTACTGTGTTGTCCACACAACATCCACAACGAACCAGAACTTTTCAGGGTCTTCGCTTCCTACCCCTTTCAATATCAACAACTTCATTACATTTTCCATCTTGAATGGTGGAGGTGGAGTTGGAGGTGGAGGTGGAGGTGGAGGCAGAGTGGATGGATGAGGTATCAGTGGGACACCCTGGCTTACCAACTGCAGTGCAATTTGAGCAGTATTCATAATACTTCCTTTGTCATCGAGTGATGAGGATCCCAATAGTGGACTATATTCAAAGCCTGATTCTTTGTTCCTTCTGAAGGGTTTCCCACTTCACGTAGTTCCAAACATCAAGGTAATGGCATAACCCATTTTTCACACAACAACATCTTAATCCAAGTTTTCATAGATTTAATTACTTACTGTTGGAAATACTGAGAGGGGGGGTGAATCAATATTTCTTAGCAAATAGCACTTTTAAATATTTTTGGAGCATTAGTTAATCTTCAATTATTATTAATGTTTATGCTATAATAATAGTAAATAAAATAACATAGTAGACAGAAGAATTTTAGGTGGAAAACGCCCTCCGGGTCAAAAACCATTGAACTCTTTTCTAATAAATTCTTTAATCTTCAGCCCCAACTGAAATGAAAGCAACAACTTCCTAGAATTATAGAAAAGCATTCTTCTCCAACTCCCACTGGAAGGATGCCCCAATGCCTTGGTTTCTTCAAAAATCAACTAAATGGATGGCCCAACATCCTAGAGCAACCTACCACCCTGAAGTTTTCACATGCTCCAACCTCTAGGCGACTTCATGCACGAGCCTAGCACCTCCATGACTCCATATAATGACTGAAATGGGACAAGAGTGTGGATTCTCATACCAGGGACAATGATCCATGATACAATATGATTTACAATGATTTTGACCAAACACCCAATCACACTATGACTTGCAACCCAACCATGACATCATCCCAACAGAGACTCCTATACCTCCCAATAATTCCTTTAAGACTCTAGGCATATTGACTGTTTTACAATAATGACTCTTCCAATGATGAAACTTTTACAAATGACTCTTTTACAACTTTACAATGATGACTCTTGGCCTTGACACTTCTTCACAATATACGGATGGTTGTCATGTCTTAAAAGGATGTCCCGCTACAATGCTTCCTTTGATTTGATACTTCTGCTCTTGAATTCTTGCTTGAAGTTGTACTTGAATCTTCTTCTACCTGCACGCAAGATTTTCTCGATGAAACTGATCCCAAAATAAAGCAAAATACCCTCCAACTTACCTCTAGCCTACAAAACACATGTAATTGAATAATAATGAATAAATTAAAATTAAAATTACAATGTGTACCTGAAGTGTTCTTCTCACATTTTTTGTTGACTTGTTTTAGCAGTAGATAAAGACACCCACTCTTGATATAGTCCTCCACTCTATGAAAGACTATATACAAAACTAACCTAAAGATATATATAATAGAAATTGATGACAGACCCTAGACTTGTGATGAACCAAGTTCTAAGTAAAACAATAGAGACCATTCTATCAACTATGACAAGACAAGTAACATGAACTTACAACATCATATAGATTTAGCAGACTTGGTGTAGCATCAAGTATATGTAGCATAAAATGTGTAGTATCAAGAATAGGACATTCTAAAAGTTAATTGTGACATATAGATACATAGATATTAACCGAAACACTATATATACTTACATTATCCTGCAAAAACATATTTTAGAGATGATATTCAAAATTCAAATGTAAAAACTAACCATACATACCTTGTTGTAGGAGACTTACCCTTGACCATTGATGTATGGCCCTTAGTGCAGTGATCCCTGAATGCATGCTTTTTATTTCCTTCCAGGAGCTCGCTATTGAATTTGTTGTATATATGAAATTTCGGATCTCCAGGGTCTAAAATTGCATCCTATGGTAGCCCTCTGAGTCCTATTTCCAACCCCATAGGTCTTATCAATATTGGGTTCTTTAATAAATAGTTATGCCTAATCCCCCATGATGACATGAGTATAGACTGGTTCAGTAGAGTGAACTTGTACGAAGTGCCACGTGTTAATTTTCTGACCTTCAGCCTTAAAAATGCTACTCAAGAAACTAAAGTTTGTCCTCTTTCAGTGACTATTTACAAAATGTGAATCTAATGCTCAAAGATAAATTTATGATGACTTTCCCAATGCCACCTGTTTGATATGGAATTCGGGAGCCTGAAAAGATGCTAACTTCCTTAGATCATATCTCTGAAAATATAGTGAAACAAGATCTGAAATGATGTCACGAGGTTCATCACTTTTTAGTTCAAATGGGTTTTAATTTCTGCATCTGAAGCTTTGCAGGAAAAAAATTATAGGCAAAATTCCATGATGACCTATTTGAAGCCACAAATTCCCTACTAGAGGAGGATATGAGGGTCATTATTTATATGAATGTCTTGAGTTGAGAGGGTCCTCAACAAGTGAACGTTGGAGGGATTTTAGGAGAATTTTTTTTATTAATTATTGACTATTCAATGACCACAACCAATTATGAGTGCCATGCCACAACCCTGTAGGGTTTTAGCCCACTAACTAGGGTTACTAAATTCAAACATGAATATCTCTCAAACCATGAAGAATTACTTGTCATGCCATATAACTATGGAAACATATTGACATGTAGAATCCATCTACAAGATCCTTGACTTAGAATAGATTAAGTTGTCAAGTCGAAATGCCCATGCCAAATCAAGGTATCCCCTGGTGCTGCTTGGGTTGACATCAATGACAACCACTGATCAAGAATCTCCCCCTTTGGCATTGATGGAAACACAAGTACTAGCCATGAAATCATGACACCTCTTCGTACTGCCTTCTCTCCCCCTTTGTCATTAATGGAAAAGGGTAACTTCCCCTGGGAAACAATCATCCCATGGACCTGTACACACATCTACTCTCCCTTTCTACTCAAGTAGATAAGAGAAAGAGTCTAATGAAAACTTGGGAGAATCCCAAGCTTTTGGTGAAGATACTCAAAAGCTTCACGAGGTAATGGTTTCGTAGAGATGTCAGGAATTTTATCCTTTGTGCCAACATATTCAAGCTTGATATTCTTTTCAGCGAACTTCTCTTTAATGAAATGATATTTAATTGAAATGTGCTTTGTTTTGGAATGAATCACATGATTTTTAGAGATACTCATGGCACCGGTATTATCACAAAAGATGGGAATAGGCTCATCAAAATTGACTTGAAGATCTTGCAATGTTTGCTTCATCCAGATAACTTGAGTACAACAAGTTGCTGCCATGACATATTCTGCTTCTACTGTGGATAACGAGATTGAAGATTGATTTTTACTTAACCACGAAACAAGATAACTACCTAGATAGAATGTTGCTCGACTAGTACTCTTACGATCATCAACACTTCCTGCCCAATCTGAATTTGTATAAGCTTGGATAACTAGATCATTTCCTTTGGGATACCATAAACCATACTACATTGTGCCCTTAAGATACTGAAGAATTATTTTGATGAAAATAATATGAGATTCGTTTGGTGCTCCTTGGAATCTTGCTACTTGTCCAACTACTTGTATCACATTTGATAGAGAGATTGTCACATATAGGAGACTACCAATCATGGATCTATAAAACCTTTGGTCCACAACCATTGATGAATATTCTTGTAACCGATTACTGTGGGGATTAGTATAGGCTTTCAATCTTCCATCTTGAATTTATTGAGCATTTCCTTGATGTACATGATTTGATATATGAATATTCCTTTATCCTACTGAGATATCTCGATAATCGTTAGATTTCCTTGATGCACTTTCACATAGAGATTTCTTTTCAGTGCCTCCTTTCTTGAATCTATGATACTTCAACTATTCTTCTTCCCCTAAACATGTAATGAAACTACCATCTTGTTCAAACTACTTGTCTGTCAATCAGAGACTTGTGTCATATACTGTTGCATAGACTCCTCATCTTGGAATTTCTAGGAAACAGTAAGATAAATTATTTAGAATAGTGTATCATTTGACGAACCATCTTGACTCGAGCCATTAACTGAAGTAGTTTTTGATTCCTCACAATATGTTACGAATCGTCAACACATAACTACTGGGACCTTATTGCCTTCTTTCTTCTTTTCTTGCTCATCTTGTACTTGTTCATACAGTACTTGTTTTCCTTTCTAAACCTTCATATTATCACCATAAAGCTTTTAATTTGTGGTTGATTCCATCTTATACCTGCAGTTATGAGCTACGTGTCCATAGTTATGACATTTGTAACATTCGATGTTATTCATAGAAGATTTTGTTTCGTGTCTATCTCGTGATCCTGCAAATTTCCTTCTAGAGTCTTGCGATAATAGTTGTACCTGTCTTGAAATTCACAATCCCTAGCCATATGTCCAAAACTGTTACATTTGTAACATTCGACATCATCTCTCAAATGATAAAATTTGTTGATATTATGCTGAGTTCTCGAATATCCATTTTTGAAGGATCTCTTGGAATTATATTCATTCCAAACATACATGTGACCTTCTGCAACTCTATGTCCAAACTTTCCACATGAATAGAAATGAACATAAAAGATAGGTTGATACCTGAGAGGAACTATTCTTCGAGGAATTTTCTTCCAAGTTTCCTCCTTCGAATCTTGATCTCTTGATCTAGCTGGGAGCTCTACCTGATTGGTAGATTTTTCATATCCATCTTCTTTAGTTTTTTTTTCCCTTAGGAAAAATCATAATTTTATTAAAAATAAAAAAATTACATTTTGTAGATGTTGAAGCACATATCCATAAAGCAGCCTAAAAACTGTTGTTCAAAGAAAAACTAGAACTAAAAAACTAGAAAAAATTAATGTACATTGGGGAGAAAATTATGTTTTTCTCCCTTTTTTCTTCTCGACCTTCGCCACTCCCCCTGAGTCGATAATGATGAGAATAGTATGACTGAGGTGTCCTCCTCAGGGTGAGGGTTGTCCTTGTCTGAATCTGAGTGGTCTGAAGAATGTTGCCTTTTGGCTCCACTGGTATCCATTATATCTGTTGTCTTCGCTGGTAAAGAGTCCATCAGATCTGGTGATTCAGTTTCCACATTTTCTGGCTCCTTGTGAATCTAATTGTTTTCTTGGGGAATAGGGTGATCATTTTCCATATCTCCCTCCTTAACTAGGGCATCTTTAGGCTCTAGTGGGGAGAAATGCCATCCCTTGGGTTGTTTTCCTACTTTCTTCTTTCTACGTATATCTTTTTTGGCTTCTGGGCATGTGTTTTGAAGATGCCCTATTTTTCAACAAATTCTGTATCTGAATGTAGTATTTTCATAATCTAGTATTTGTATCCAGCTTCTCTATTTATACTTGAGTTATATTTTATCTAGCAATCCTTTGTTGAGGTCTACTTCCACACATATGTGTGCAAATGTGTATATTCCTTCCTCCATTCTTTCCGTGTCCATTTTGATGAATTACCCAATGGTGTTACCTATAATAGACAGGACTTGAGGGATCCAGGAGTGTAGGGGTAGATTGTGAAGTCGAATACAGACTAGCATCTGAGATACATCCATTGTATTTGGATCTAAATCTAGGAACCATGGAGTAATGAAGAGACCCGTGGATCCCATGAAGCATGGTCCTTCCCTCATGATGATGCCCCTTTCCTCTCCTGTCTAAAATTTTACAATAAAGAAACCTTTGGAACAGAGATGTATGTCACATGTGGGGGACCAGGTTCTGAATATCCAAAGGAAAAGGTCCATAGACTTGGGCTAGAAACAGTTGAATCTACAGATTAAAGCTTGTTTTTTGAATGAAGAACAATAATCGTCTCTTTCTGGTATATCCATGTTTATTTCTGGGGTGTAACTCAGCTACTCCACAATATATGGGGTTGGTATAGTGCCAGCTTGTTTTGTTTAATGTTGTAGCTGGTTTGTTTCCTTCTAGAACGTCTTTGAAGGATAGCCCTACACTTTGTTGCTTTTGTTGTGTTTCTTTAGATTTTGTTGTGCTGCTTCTAATGACTCTGCTTGAGGGATTTATTTTGTGCTAGTCTGCCACACCTCCTCTTAGTCACAGGTTGAGTGTGATAGTAGTTTCAGGTAGGATTTTGTAATCCATGGGGGTTTTGTAGTCTTCGAGTACTCTGCCTCCATAGATTAAAACTTATGATCCTGTAGGATAACCAATATGTTGTTCTTCAATAGCAATACTGGTTTGGTGTTTTGTACCTAGGCTAGATGTGTCCTCCCATTAGGGGTTTTATAAAAACTTGAAAGGAAGAGGGCTTACCAGCGATTTGGGTTCTGGTTCTTCCATGGTTGTTGTCCACATGTCTCTGATGGTAAATGTCTATGTGGCTGACATTGATGTCGTAGTTGCCAGAATCCCTAGCAAATGTATCTCAATCAGAGACAATGGCTCCTTCTGGAAAAGGCCTCAATGACAACACTTTACCCGCAGTCCAAAAGGTCTTCTTCCCATAGTATACAAACTGTCCTGGGTTTTTCTCTTCAACCACTTTGAAGAGCTCCTTCTATTGATTATAGTTGAACGGGTACCTGTAGGTTTCCTTGCAAAGAGGTGCGTCACAGTCTGGATCTCTTATGGCATCCATGCCATTTCCCCTATTGTAGCCAGTTCGTACACTGTCGTCGAGGCACCCGAAATGTGTAGGTCTCTTCCAGCGGTGGATATGGGATGTGTATGCAGAGCCTACTCCCTTTCCTTGTGCTTGAAGAAAGTGACGTAGTTCAGTTTCCTCCTCTATGTTGGCGTCAGATGTTGTCTCTACTCCATTAGGTCTGGTCGGTGGCTGCTTCGGCTCTTTAGCTTCAAATGTAACAATCGGCCCTGAATCAGCCTTTGGGGTTGTCTGCTTCAACTTAGCATCTTCAGCTTTCTCCTTCTTGGGAGTAAGGTTTGCTGAAACAACCTTCTTGGCAGAGTGAGGAGCCATTTTTCTTTCAGTATATTTGTTAATCATTAATTAAAATTTTTTCTTTAGTTTTCATAGAAGGACTTGACTCATTTTTGAATGTTTATTTCTAACCAAGACTAGTCGTGTTGTTGCATGATCATTGGTTGTTGATGAGTTCATCCAAATTCTTTGAGCTATTGGCATAGTTTTTGAAGAGTTTTTCCATTTTTTACTGACTTTCATAAAGAAACGATTTGAGCTTCCAATGCTTCTCTTTCCTTGTTGCTTTCCTTTAATTCTTTCTTGAGAGATTCTTTAATTTGTTTGTATTATTCAACCTTGATTTTAAGATTTATGACCTGTTCCCTTTCTGTATTTAATTGATCTTCAAGAGTGTTGACATGCTTCTTCTCAGCCTTGAGCTCTTTGACAACCCTGATTACTTCATTTTGAAATTCAACCTCAATCATTTCTTCTTCTTCGTCTCCTTGTTCATCACGTGCCTCTTGCTTATTGTGCTTGGCCATAAACAATACTCTTTTGTTGAATTCTTCTTCATTATCATTGTTTTCTTCGGATGAGGAGCTATATTCTTTGGAGAAGAAATTTTTCTTAAACCATTTCTTCTTGCCTTGCTTGTTGATGTTCCTACGACTTTTCTTTTCTTTCGTAACAACCTCATTTTTGTGAGGACATTTGGCTGCAAAATGTTCAACCTCACCACAATCAAAATATATTGATGGAAGTTTACCTTTGAATTTTCCCGTACCTATTCTCATTTTCCATGTGAAGTAGGGAAGTTCTTTATCTGAGAATTCTTCTTCATCTTCTCCCTTTTCCTCATTCTTACAATTGTAAGTTTTTTCTTTCGAAGTCTGCCTGTCCTTACTATTCTTCTTCGATGCAGAAAATGTTGTTTCTAAGTGAGATGTGCCATCCTCTTCTTCAATCCTCATTTAATATGGCATAAGAATTCCATTCAATTCATCTATGCTGATATTGGTCATATTCGATCTATCTTCCAAGATAGATACCTTAGGGTTAAATCTTGCTGGCAAGGTTCTGAGGATTTTTTGGACAACAATTTTCATTTCAACAGGTTCTCCCAAACCTTCCAATGTCTTTATTGTTTCAACAACTCGTTGAAAGTATGAAATAATATCTTCATCTTCCCTCATTTTGAGTTACTCAAAATTTTCCCAAAAGAATTGAAGCTTTGCTTCATTCACCTTTGAGTCAAGTGCACATATATTTTCAAGCTCACCCCACACCTGTTTAGCAGTTTTACAACTCAATACCTTAAGATAAACATATATGATAAGAGCACTGATAATGAGATCTTTAGCCTTTGCATCATATAACATAATTTTCTTACCTTGCTCACCATGGGTCAATGTGAAGCCTTTGTCAATGATTTCCCATGCTTCGTATCCTTGTGCCAGCAAATGAACTTGCATTCTTCCACTCTAAAGTGCATAGTTATCTCCATTAAACAAAGGAACTATATTCTTAGTATAATCCATGATCTCCTTCCAGTTGTCAGACGACTATTGAAGGAACCAAGCTTTGCTAACAATTGTTGGAAATACTGAGAAGGGGGGTGGGCGGTGAATCAATATTTCTTAGCAATTAGAACTTTTAAATACTTTTAGAGCATTAGTTAATCTTCAATTATTATTAATATTTATGTAGTAATAACAGTAAATAAAAGAATACTGTAGACACAAGAATTTTAGGTGGAAAACCCTATCTCGGTCAAAAAACCACTGGACCCTTTTCTAATAAATTCTTTAATCTTTAGCCCCAACTAAAATGAAAGCAACAACTTCCTAGAATTTGTGAAAATAATTCCTCTCTAGCTCCCACTGGAAGGATGCCCTAACACTCTAGTTTCTTTAATACTCAACTGAATGGATGCCCCAACATCCTAGACCAACCTACTACCCTGAAGTGTTCATAGGCTCCAACCTATAGGCAAATTGATTCAGTAGCCTAGCACCTCTCTGCGTCTCTATAGTGACTGAAATGAGACAAGAGTGTGGATTCCCATACTAGGGACAATGATCCATGATACAATATGATTTACAATAATTTTTACCAAACACCCAATCACACTATGACCTGCAACCCAACCATGACATCATCCCAATAGAGACTCCTATACCTCCCAATAATGCCTTTTCGACACTAGGCAGATTGACTCTTTTAGAATAATGACTCTTCCAATGATGCCACATTTAGAAATGACTATTTTACAACTTTAAAATGATGACTCTTACCCTTGAAACTTATTCACAATATACAGATGGTTGTCATGTTTTCAAGGGATGCCCCATGATGACCTATTTGAAGCATCCAAACAACATCTGCAATGAACCAGAACTGTTCAGGGTCTTTGCTTCCTACCCCTTTGAAGATCGACATCTTCATTATGTTTTCCATTTTGAATGGTGGAAGTGGAGGTGGAGGTGTTGGTGGAAGTGGAGGTGGAGTGGATGGATGAGGTATTTGCGGGACACCCTGGCTTACCAATTGCAATGCACTTCGCGTAGTATTCAAAATAGTTCCTTCGTCGTCACATGGCGATGATCCAAATAGTGAACTATATTCAGAGTTGGATTCTCTGTTTCTTCTAAAGGGTTTCCTGCTTCGTGTAGTCCCAAACATCAAGGTAATGGCATAACCCATTTTTCACACTACAACATCCTAATCCAATTTGTCAGAGATTTTAAGTACTTACCTTACTGTCCTTTGAAGAGCTTGTGCTTTGCTTGGATATAACTGACAACTGTATTGATCGCGAGCTCTGTAACAAATCCTTCAAGTATGCAATCAATCCAGTGATCAATGTCCCACGTGATGTTGTTTTCTGAAGCTTTCAGGCTGCTCACCAGCTCTCGAGTCCACACAATAGGGCCATCAAGTCTCCACATACCCTGACTATATTCCAATCTAGATAGTCACTCGTGCAATTCACATGGGAAGAAAGAGAGAGAAAAATTGGTTTCATTTGAGTATATGTATCTACTCAACCATTGTTCTTTGGACAACCACGAGTTTCTATTCTCCTGAGATGTGAACATGTGTTCCTTTCGATTGAGCCACTTCTTAATTTCCTTATTAGTATGAAACCACTTATTGACAATACATATTCCTCAAATTGATCCTAGTCTGTGAAACTGAACAATTTGTTGTCATAAGGGGGCCAGACCTAGTTTCAGAGTTATTCACACCAGCCAACAAAACCCTAACTACTAGCCCTTTCGACAACAACCTACATAGTGTGGGCTCCAGTCTCACCTGAAGTAGTATTGGGGAATGCTAGAACAAGGTTTTTGCATCGAGAGGCCTATGTGATGGTCTTCTTAAGGATATTATAGCTTAGATCAACCTTCATGCAGATCTATTCCTTCTGACTATCAACTACTGCAACTCTATCGAAATGACATTCAAACCTTCACGAAGGTAACTGATTGTACTTAACTTGCATAAAAGATATAGATTCACCACTTCGCTCAATAAAGTGTATATTCTAAAGCCCTTATGACCTAGGTTTGTCGTCACGTAGATCTACCCTTTCCGAATAGTTAACTAAAGTAGATCTATCTAACGACTTTGCGATCTCCGCGAAGGAGGTTAATTATACTTATTATTCCTAAACATTACAAATCCATCCATTTCACATAGGAATTAAGCACTAATTCACATAAAACAGATCACAGAGCGAAGATACATAAACTTAAATAGAAATAAATAAACAAGGCAAGTGTGCATAGATTTGGCTCAAAACCGTCTTTATTAAGAATCTATAAACATTCAAATATAGACTTCTTGTCCGTGTGCACCCTACTACAAGGGTCTGCGCACTTAGTTCTAGAATTACCAAGGTCTTTGTGTACTCAGCAACAGGAGCCTTCCCCTTTCACCTATGTATAGGAAACAAACTTTTCCTGCCTTCACACATTGGCCTTATAATAATTCTTTTCAAAAATTTGTCTCTTAGATTCGCTATGACTCAAATCTATATAGCCCTTTCATTACAATACCATGGCCTACGAACCATGGGTGAGTCTCAAAACCATCCTATCACCTACCCATACAAGGGACTAATGCGCCTTTTAGCTTCGTGCTCTGTTTCCATATTTCGTGGAGACTTTACATTCTTTAACAAAAATTATTACAAAACTTGACTTAACTGACAAAAATTGACCCGAGGGACTCCATCCCAACATGGGCCCGCCGCACGCTTATAGTGCCACTTCAGGTGTGCCTTCTCCTATTTTTTGATTCATCTTGTTTAGCTAATTTTCATCTTACATGTGTTTTTATTAAGATGTTTTCACTTGGGGTATTAGTCATTGAGGTTGCAGGTATGTCATCAAATTCCCACCAGAGTAAGAGCCATGGTGGCCTTCGACAGGCTAGGTATCATTCATCACTCAACATGATAAGCTTCCTACAAAGATTTGCATATTGTAACATCATTTCTTTGAAATGCACCACCAAGTCCACCATCGCGACCACGTTTACCACAACCTTCCCTTGCACATGGTAAATGTCTATGAAGGTTGATAGAGCCTCCCCACTCATATATTACCTCATGTTACAAACCCCAACATCTTATTTGGAATCCATGATCATCTACTCTAGCCTAGAATCCATCTCACTTTGATGCATTGAATATTAGCCTCATTCTTCTCTTCTTCACTTACTGCTAATCAACCCTACTCTTAGCCCACATTATTCATTTATGATGGATAAAGACATATGATCTTCCACATTCTACATTGGGCCTAGCACCCCTCTATATAGCCAAAGCTCATTTGTATCACTTCAGCTACCTCACCAACCTAACAGAGAGACCAACCAAAGGGGCCCCCTCCCTCTGTAAAATAAAATTTACCTCCATCATCATGTAGATCACTATTTTCATGGGGAACCCATCTCCATGTATGTACATCCCAAACCACCCATATATTGTTTTGGAAAGTATACAATCTTTTTGTTAGCAAAATGGTTCCCACCCATATTTTCATGCCTTGCACCAGGCGACAATCCCTAGTCACCCTTGGTTGGAGCTCGCACATAATCCAAATTTATTCACCCTCTACACATCAGTCCTAACATACTCACACCTACCCTAGATGTACTACCGACTCCAGGTACGCTACCATGAGAAGAATTTTTTTGACTGTCACCACTCACATTATAGCTCTTACCTAGGGCAAATTATCTATATAAATTTGTATTGTCATATTTCACTATAATTCCTTGTCAACCCACCTTATTGTTGGGAAATACTGAGAGGGGGGGTGAATTAGTATTCCTTAGCAATTAGCACTTTTAAATCTTTCCAGAGCATTAGTTAATCTTCAATTATTATTAACGTTTATGCAGTAATAACAACAAAACAATGTAAACTTTGATACGGGAACTATAAACTCAAAATGGGAACTCTAGCCAAAAAAACACAAAAAAAATCAAAAACAGTGCTAAAAATGAAATGTGTGTATACTAGAATGATAGCTTTTTTCTTTAGGGTCAATTTTGAACATGTTTTAAAAATGGCAGTGAAAATAAAATTTTTTGTGCAAAAAACACCCTAAAAATGAAAAGTGTTGATGCTGGAACGATGGTTTTTTTTTCTAGGGTCAATTTTCAATATTTTAAAAAAAGTTTAGTAAAACCAAATTTTTATGTGCAAAAAAACAGTTGTTTATGAGGAAGAAAGCACACGAATGTTTTTTGGTAGAATAACATTTTTCTTTCCTAAGTATAAATTCAACATGTTTTAGTAATGACCATAAAGATAAAATAATGGGATCTGAAATACATTAAAATTCTATTAGTTTTCATCCATGTTGTTAAACATATAATAACAAAACACTAAAGATCGCTAAAATTCCAATTGTTTTCAACCATAACATTAAAGATACAAAAAAAATTGGAATTTTTTCAACCATAAAATTAAAAAACCATGACATTATGAACAAATTACATGAGAAAATTAATCAAAATGTCATTATTTGTATATTGAATGAAAGATACATTATATCTATAATTTAATGTTTCATTGTAGATATTCTAAACAATAAAAATCATCATAATTAAGACATATAATCCAACAACATAAAAATGACAAGTAACTTATGATTTAACACCATATGGAAATCAAATTTTTTATTTCAAGATACGATGCAAACATCAGTTATATAAACTGTCCTAGACAATTATTCCAAATCACTCATATTTTCTTGCACACCATTATAATACACATCTTTAGAGGAATGACTAGATGCAGATGAAGATGATCCATATTCTTCTCTTTCATCAGCTAGTGCCCCATTTGAGTCCACATGCATGCCCACCATTTCAGGTTTCAAAATACTTCTGGATCTATGATTGGTTTCACAAAATCCCATCTCAAAGTTGTTCCTTCTGGTAACAACCTTTTCAGAATCTCTATCATCTTGAAGTGAAGAGTTCCTCTCTTTGTTAAATTGAAGTCATAAACAAGTATGTCAACACCCTCCAATTTTAAGTGGTTTTTGCGGTAGCGATTTATATTTATACCCTTTCTTTTCTCTTTCCACCAATTTTTTTGTCAACTACCATCTTTGGCTTATAAACACCATTGAATGGGTGTGTCTTTGTGGCATACCAATGTACTTCAACACCTGTAACATCCTCATTTTCTGTAAAGACCTTTATAACCTTAGCAAACCAGAATGGATAACCATTGGGATCTCCATCTCCTAGCACTATGATCATGCAACTCTCCTTAATATCCTATACTGAACCCCCCATAAAGGACTTCCATGGCTTCATGTTGTGCACAACATCTTCTGGAACCAATATACATCTCTCTTTCCTCTTCCTGTGAAGAATTAATAATTCCTTGAGATTGCTGCTATTCAACAATGTTTATTTCCTCATGCTCATTTGACACATTTTGTGGCCAAATAAATGGATTTTTCAAAGGTATATCTTCATTTGTTGTTGTTGAAATGATATCACTTTGATTATTGAAAACTGACTCCAACCAAACTGAATCAGGTATGTCAAAGTACTCATATGTATATCTAATACATTTTTTAATTTATTCTATGCAATCAGAATAATTTATATCTCTATTATTTCTGTGTGTATTATGAACTTCACCAACTGATTGTAATAACAATATTTTTGATGCAAATATTGGATGATCTGGAATGAACTTCAAAAATTCCAAACCTGATGATGGTGCCCATTTTGCAGTAGTCAAATACTTCTTGCCCCATATTAGCATTTTCCCATCAATTTTTTTGATACGAAATTGATGTTGGAAGCTAATGTCATTAAGTTGTTCAATGCACTTCTCCTCACCATGCGATCCCAGAATAAACCTTCGCATGTCAACAATTTCTTCCAACACATGAAAAGTAGGCTCAGGCATGTATGATTTCTTAATACATTCAGTTAATGATGGCAAGCTCCCAACTTCCTTCCTGCTCAATGTGACTGAAAAATGACTGAACATCTAATCAATATTTTCATGAGTGTGCCCAACAAGAAGGAAAACAACCTTTACCTTATGAAAAATTCTCAATTCAACAAGCATGTTTAGATATCCAAAAGCAACCTAATTTTTGTTTTCGCAGCAAGTGTTGTCCAATTGTAGATACAAAACTTGAGGAAGATTACTAGACCAATGAGAAAGCACATCATGAATTATGGTTATTGTCATATTTGCATCATTATGAATATTTGGAGCTGTGAAGTACACCCTTGGCAACATTTTCCCATTGAAGACCATACAACTGACCAAGTGATACTAAATAAAATTTTCCTCTTGTAATTTTTTGGGTGTGCAAAGAAAATGTGGTAAAAGTGTTTTCTTCTAGTCCATAAAATCAATTATCAAACCCAAATATTTATTCAGATTATCATAACACTTGTTTTGATGCTTGTACAACTTTTTCCTTTCACTTGTTTGTTGTTCGCGATGCTCCTGAAGCTTTTTTGACAATTGAATCTACACAATATAAAAGAAAGCCATTAAGAAATACGTTTTCATAATTGATGACTATACAATTTTAAAAGTTAAAGTTATGAATGCTTACCTCTTTCTGACCCTTCACATTTGTCCCTTTTTTATTTAAGAGAAGCACATGTATTGCAAATCCCCATCCTTGTCTTCTTAGGAATACATACATTGTTGAATTCTTTCTTCTATACCTTCACAAAATATTGATATGTAATAAACCGACCATGTCCATCAGAACCTTCTGCATATTCTTTGTATAAGTTGTAGATTTCTCGTCTTGAAAAATTATCTGGAATATGTATTGTCTCTCTATTTGACATACACTCTCCATGCTTTGAATATAAATCTTTCATCCATGACATTGCAGTATTTGATAATGGCCAAAACTGTCGTTTATGACGTACTTCGGAATAAAATGTGGGATCCTTTTCCAATTTTTCTTGGATTCTTGAGAGATGAAAATTACCCATCAAATGAAACATTTTGAAAGCCTTTCTACGGATAAATAAAGACCCAATATGATAATCATAACCTAACAATGTAGATTGCATGCACCCAACTAAATATGAATTTTGCATGCTTTTATTCATTGACAAATATCTCTTCATTTTCTCTAATGCAAATTTGAAATCCATATGTTTCAAGAAATCTTTTTGACAACATTCACTTGAAATCAGAGTGCTGATAGAACTTCTTCTCATCAGATATTCTACTCTACCCCTTATATAACTAGAACATCTTGGATTGATACGAAAAGGTCTTCTCCTACTCCTCGATACAATATTTCTTGGCAACATCTCCATCATTAGATCATCATTTGTATAAGAATTTTCATCGTCATTCTGAGGAATGTTATCCACTCGATGATCAGTTGTGCTTTTCAAATACTGACTTGGAGGATATTCTTCATCTTCCCCTTCTTTAGTCTTACTGTCATAGTCCTTAGAATTGGGACTAAATGGAAAATTTGACTCGATGTTTATTACATATTCTTCCTCATGTGCATTGTCGGTGTTGCTCTCATGGTCCATAGAATTAGGACTACGTCGAAAATGTGACTGTTTACTTACTGAAAATGCTACATCCTGTCCTTTGTCACTACTACTCTCATAGTCCTTAGGATTAGGACTAAGTGCTTCATCCTATCCTTCATCACTACTGCTCTCATAGTCCATAGGATTAGGACTAAGAGGACACCGTGACACTCCATTCTTTTGAAAATTTTCATCATGCTCTTCATCAATGCTGCTCTCATAGTCCATAGGATTAGGACTAAGTGGACACCATGACACTCCATTCTTTTGAAATTCGTCATCTTGCTCTCCAACACTACTGCTCTCATAGTCCATAGGATTAGGACTAAGAGGACACCATGACACTCCATTCTTTTGAAATTTTTCATCATGCTCTTCATCACTGCTACTCTCATAGTCCATAGGATTAGGACTAAATGGACATCGTGACACTTCATTCTTTTGAAATTCTTCATCATGTTCTTCAATACTGCCGCTTTCATAGTCCATAGGACTAGGACTAAGTGGACACTGTGACACTCTATTCAGTTGAAATTCTTCATTTTTGTTGCTCTCATGGTCCATAGGATTAGGAATAAGAGGACACTGTGACACTCCATTCTTTTGAAATTTTTCATCATGCTCTTTGATACAGGAGCATTGGAACACCCTTAATCAAAATTTAAATTCAAAGCTCTGAAAAGGGAAATGTGGACAATCATTGTAAACTGGGGCAAATTCTGTTTAAACAGAGCTAAATTGGTGGAATTGACAAGTCCCTAGAAGGCTTGATTAAATGTAATTATTTGCCATACATGCAAATAGAGAGATTTAGGGGTTCGATTGAGTGATTATGGGAGAAACTCATGGATCTTAAATAATTCCTCCCTTTGTAATTTCCTATATAAGAGAGTCTGTGTTGCGAGTTTGAATGACGAGTAGAAGTCAGATCCTTGAGAGGAGGTGGTATAATCTTGAAGGATTATTGAGTATAATTGTTGTAGAGATGAGATCAACGTATTTCGTGGGCCTATAACCCACAGGTCCATGAATTATGTAAAGATTTAGTTTTGCTGCATCAAAGTGGTATCGGAGGAGAACAAGATTTTGCGTGCAATTGAAAGAGGTGCAAATATGTTGAGGATTAGTAAGCGTATGGTATTTATATTGTCGTATAGGTAGCGACAGAAGAAAGTGAGAAGATTGTAGTAGCCTAGATCTAGGAGTGCTCAAATGGTTCCAAAGAATAGAGAATCAGAGAGATGCCAAGAGACTAAGCTCAGAGGAGAGAAGATTGGTGAGGTATCATGGAGGAGGGAGGACTTGTTATTGTAGAGGTTTTGTTGTAGCTCATGGAAAGATTGTAAAGGCAATTCCATAGAGGATGTGGGTAGAATTGCTAAGGGATGAAGAAGGTATATGACCAGGAGGTCATAAAATTTTTGTATCCCAGGAGTCTGATGTAGGAGCATCAGAACACCCTTAATCAAAATTTAAATTCAAAGCTGTGAAAAGGGAAATGTGGACAATCATTGTAAACTAGGGAAAATTCTATTTAAACATAGCTAAATTGATGGAATTGATAAGTCTCTGGAAGGCTTGATTAAAAGTAATTATCTTCCATACATGCAAATAGAGAGATTTAGGGGTTTGATTGACTAATTGTGGGAGAAACTCATGGATCTTAAATGATTCCTCCCTTTGTAATTTCCTATATAAGAGAGTCTATGTTGCGAGTTTGAATGATGAGTAGAAATCAAATCCTTGCAAGGAGGTGGCATAATCTTGAAGAATTATTGAGTATAATTGTTGCAGAGATGAGATCAACATATCTTGTGCACCCATAACCCACAAGTTCATGAATTATGTAAAGATGTAGTTTTGTTTGATCACTATTCATCACTGTTTCTCTCATAGTCCATAGGATTAGGACTAATTGAACACCGTGACACTCCATTATTTTGAAATTCATCATCATGCTCTTCATCACTGGGGCTCTCATAGTCCATGGGATTAGGACTAAGAGGACACCATGACACTCCATCATTTTGAAATTTTTCATCATGCTCTTTATCACTGTTGCTCTCATAGTCCATAGGATTATGACTAAGTGGACACCGTGACACTTCATTCTTTTGAAATTCGTCATCATGCTTTTCATCGTTGCTGCTCTCATAGTCCATAGGATTAGGACTAAGTGGACACTGTGACACTCCATTCTTTTGAAATTTTTCATCATGCTCTTCATCACTACTTCTCTCATTGTCTATAGGATTAGGACTAAGTGGACATTGTGACACTTAATTCTTTTGAATTTCTTCATCATTTTCCTCATCACTATTGCTCTCATAATCCTTAGGATTAGGACTAAGTGGAAACCGTGACTCTTTATGTATTTGAAATTCTTCATCCCATATTTCATCGATGTTGCTCTCATAGCCCTTAGGATTAGGACTAAGTGGAAGAATTGACTCTTTATTCATAGTGGAAGAATTTCCATTATACTCATCAATATGAATAGAGTTGATACGAGACGAAGATGTTGATGCTTCACAAAGTGAAATTTCACTATCAAAAGAATCCATCCCTTTCAAATAGAAGAGGTTGAATGCTACAAATGCAGACTCTCCTAATGATATTATATAGCTTATAGAATGAAATTTTTCCTCCAAAAAATTTTGCCAAAAAGTTTCCCTCCAAAAATTTTGTTTCATGTATCTCCCTTCATTATTTTATTCTACAATTTATTGAAAAATTTTAAATAATTTTGTTTTATGAAATAAATCTTTAAATTTAAAATTGTAAACTAAATCTTTTACCTAAATTAATTTAATAGTTAAACTATATAATATTTACTAGACAATCGAATGTTTCTTTTAATTTTTATAATAGCTTCTAAAAAAAAATAATCCCGCATTCAGTATGTTGTAAAAAAATTCCATAATATTCTCTTTATCATAGCTTCCTATATTGCCATAACAAAATTAACATGTTAAATTTCTTAAAAAACAAATTAATCCCACATTAACTGCATGGTAAAACATTTCCGTAATTTCACCTATATAATAAATTTCAACATTGCTATTACTCACATTACATCAAGGCTTTCCAAGCTTCGTTAAAAGACTTCGAGCGAATTTCTGGAGCAGCTACAATGCTATCAACAACATATTCAACGAAGGATTCTCACATTTGAAAGGTTAGTTAATTTTTCTGCTTTGCAAATTTTAAATTTAAATAAGTTTAATGAAGTTTGATTTTTTTCTTAATTATTTTTTTTTGGCCAAATTTACCCACTATGTCCATAGTGGGCATGGTGGGTTGAGCAATGCTCAAAGAGGCCAAACAAACCCGTCGGTTAGGGGCAGTCAGGTTGGCTACCTAGCCCCCCGCCCCACCCCGGCGGCCCAATGGCCTGAGGGGGTGGCGGGTCGATTCCCGAGAATCGAGTTGCCATCCCCATAGGCCGTTGGACCATCGGGGTGGGGAGGGGGGTTACGACCAGCCCTCGCCCCACCCCAGTGGCCCAACGGCTCACGAGGGTGGTGGCCAGAATCATCCGCCACCCCCATGGGTCGTTGGGCTGAAGGGGTGGGGAGGGGCTGGGGTTCAGGAGGGGGGTAGTTGTTGGGTCGATAGGGTGGGGGAGGGGGGGTGGACCCTATTGATGGCTTGGTTGGCTAGCCAATTTCTTGGAATCAGCCACCAGCCCCACAGGCCGTTGGGTCGCCCGAGTGGGGCAGGAGGCTGTGGCCAGCGCCCGCCCCACCTTAGCTACACAATGGCCGGTGGGCGTGGCGGCTAATTCCCGGGAATCGATATGCCACTCCTACGGGTCGTTGCCCTGCCGGGCTGGGGAGGGGCATTGCGTCTTTCCTGCACCCCGTGCTGACTACCTATTAGCTGGAAATCACCGCCACCCCCACAGGCCATTAGGCCATTGGGGTGGGGTGGGGGCTGGCCGCATCCCCTCGCCCGCAGGGATTCTGGGAATCTTCACCACCACCATGAGTCATTGGGCTACTCGGGTGGGACAGGGAGTTGTGGCCAGCCCTTGCCCCACCCAGGCAGCCCAACAACATGCGGGGATGGCGACGATTCTCGGAAACGTCCGCCACCCCTGCAGGCCATTGGGTCAACTGGGTGAGGCAAGGGCTGGCCGCATCTCCTCACCCCACCCCGGCAGCCCGACTACCGACTGGGGTGGCAGGTTGATTCTGGCTGCGGGTCGTTGGGTTGCCGAGGTGGGGCGGGGTGCTGCGGCCAACCCTCGCCCCACCCTGGCGGCCCAACGGCTTGCCAGGCTGCCGGGGCGGGGAGGGGTTAGGGTTCGGCAGGGGGGTAGTTGTTGGGCTACCAGGGTGGGGGAGAGGAGCCTGACCCAATGGCCGCCTCAGTTGGCTGGCTAATTTTCAGGGTGAGGCAGTAGGGAAATATATTTTTTTAATTTCTTATTTTTTTTTTTTAATTTTTATGGTTTACAAAATTAATTATCATTTATTGTTTTCGTTGTTAATTTAAGTTATTACTTTTTTGTGATTTATTGATTGATATGTGTCTCTTTTTTCAGGAAAATGGAATCAAAGAAGATTTTTGTGAATCTTTTTAGACCAAATACTTTTAAAAGTGGATCTTCAAAAAACATTGTTGAATGAACTCCACCTGAGCTGATGGCTACAAATCTTTCAAGTGCCTCAAATGATAAGAATATGATTTCATATTGGAAGAAATCAAAAGAAGTGAATCTTCCAACAAATGTCTGGTATGTGAAAGAAAGTGAAAGGCAAAATTTACAGATATATCTATATGTTGATATACCCAATGATAATGGAATTTATGAGGTGATGGGAAAATTCATAGACATGTGTTCGGTACCAGACAGTGAAGTTGTTTACATACTTACAAAAACGCCCAAGTCACATGAAAGGATTAAATACCAGTTATCATATTCATTGTGTGACACGAGAGAGGTATCTACAAAGTTGTGTAAACAAATCGTAAATGATATGACACAAAATATCATAAGTATTGTTATTTATATTTGTGTTTTGCATTCTTGTAATTGTCTCACTATATTTTTATAACTTTGTTTTTATTGACATATGATATTTTGTTTGGCAGAATTTTGTTTAGAGTTTTTCAATTAGGTTGGGAGGCATTCATTTCATACAACATGATGTTATGAAAGTTGTCAGCAGTTTCTACTCATTTTCAGAAGAAGATATGGAAAACAAGAAAAATGTAGTAATTCATGATGCTACAAAACTACATCCAAGGGATCAGAAAAAAAAATCTCTAGTGGATAAATCTAGCAAAGGTAGACAGGTTACTTTTGAAGATGAGGAAGTTGAAACTGGCAGTGAAGAATATGTTGTCGTTACTGAGGATGACATTGGAACTGAGAAGCACCGTAAAATACCAAAAGTAACAATGCCTAAGAATAAATATGTTCCAGTTAATGATGAGAATGTTGTGAGGAAGAAAAGTAAAGTTGAACATTTTGAAGTAGTCATTACCAACAGTCAAGAACCTAGTGAAACTTCAAAAGAAAGCAAAGAAATCATTACACCAGGAGCTGATTTAGAGGATGGTATTATCAAAACAAAACAAAATGACATTCGATAGAACTTGACAAAGAGAAACTTAATTGAGTGTGGTCATACATTTCAGCTTAATGTCCAAAAAATCTATAAGGCAAGTGAAAGGCAATGTAAATGTCAAATCAGAAAGCCACACCATCTACATGTTCACAACTTGAAGACATTGATGAGGTAGAATCCATATACACATGTGGTTAATTATGTGCTTCTTGTTGATCCAGTTCAAGTTCCCAACAAAGAAGCATTTGAGAAGTGAAAATGTTTTAAATACAATTATTATGTGCTTGGGGGGAACCATTCTGTAGAAGCTCAAAGATAATTGATGGAGGAATATCCCAATAACCCATGTTTTGAAACAATGAGATGTATCATTTATGTTGGTTTATCAGATGCAGAAGCAAAGTTATTGGCATGGGATCATAATTTAGATAATCAATATAGGATGTCTATGACTTTCATCCAAAGGGTTAGATCGTACTAAATTTGAAGAAAAATGTGGTGGGGATAAGGTAAATGTTACTGTAGATTTCTGAAAGGAATTTTGTATGGAAACAGGCTAACAAATTAAAGAGAAAATCAATTCAAAAGGCAGCAGAGTTAGTGATTTATTCAGAGGTATTAATAACAATTTCCAATTGGCATTTAGAACTTGAAATATATGGGAGTTGATTAATGATATTTTTAGCATGTGGGAGAACATTGGCATTGAAAACCAGATGGTCAAAAGGTCTAAACCATTGATATGTAGCAACAGTAAATCAGGTCTTGAAATGAAGCAACTTCTAAAAGATATGACTATCACACCTTTGAGAGAGTTGCAAGGAGTGAAGGATGAAAAACTTGTCAAAGAAATATTATCTCGTGTGAGGTCAAGGGAATTATCATTGAAGGAAACGTTTGAGGAATTTCAAAAGTAAGTTTGGTGAATTATTTTTATTTATTTCTAGATTATAATTTTCTTTTATATATAACATATTGTTCTTGGTAGTATTTGTTATACATATCATTATATTAACTTTTCTTACTTTATTTATGCAGTCACAAAGTTTACATGAAAATTCAAGAAAAAATGGTTAAATTTTGAATGAAGATAGTTGGGATGATGTTGTATGCAACTATCCAGATTCAAGTTCTACATCAACATTAAAATAATTTTATCTTGCATTTAAAAAGGTATGTTGATTTATACATTCATTTTTATTCATTTATAGAGGTTTTAACCCCATATAGAAATTACTTGCATACGAATTCTAAAACATAGAAAATAAACAATGCAAAAGCATAACACATAAAACACATATACACAGAGATTTTCCCCTGGATCCCAAAATCGGGACTACCAGCTTGATTTTTCATTATTTTCCTTTCAATATTATAATACATATTTATACATGCCGAAGCATCCAATACCATGGACTGAAAACCATTGCGTCCAAAACCATGGACCAAAAACCATCACGTCCAAAACCATGTGCGAAAATCATGCACAAAACCATAGGTGGGTTCACCCAACCTAACACAGGGTCCAAAACCAAAATTTTCCGGGGCGCTGCCCCAGACCCCATACAGTGGGGTTACCTACACCCCTAAAACCCCCTATGACTCGCCCCGCTACACAATCGACGCAACCAAGGAGGGGCTCCGTCGCCCCTCTAACCCCCCAGTTGACTACGTGGGCTAGTCGTGGAAAGGATATAAGACAAGCCAACATTATCCCACTTGTTGTTTTCTTTCCACAGGGGGCCACAAGAGAGCTTAGTCATTTATCCAGCCCTGCAACACCCATTGCTTCTCTACACCAAGAGAACTTCTCAAAGCTCACAGATTTTTTCAATATATCTGCAACATTCTTCAGAGTGTCCACCTTTACCAGCAACACCTTTTTATCTTCTATCATATCCCTCACAAAGTGATACTGAACATCAATGTGATTTGTCTTCAAATGATATACATGGTTCTTTGCCAAGAAAATTGCACTTTGGTTGTCACAGTCTATCCTTATAGCTCCCTGTACTAACCCCATACTTTAACACAATCTCTGCAACCAAACTACTTCCTTGCTTGCATGAGTGGCTGCCATGTATTCTACCTCTGTAGTTGATAGTGCCATTGTAGATTGTTTCTTACTCATCCAACTAACTGCACCTCCAAATAGGTTAAACACATATCCACTTGTAGGTCTTCTTTGATCTAGATCTCCAACCCAGTCTACATCAACAAAGCCACGAATATCCAACACTCTGTCTAATCTTGGTCTTCCTTGGTAGCACAAATCATAATCACTAGTGCCACGCAAATACCTGAAAACTCTCTTCACTGTTGTCCAATGCTCCTTTTCTAGTTTTGACATAGACCTACTCAATACTCCCACTACATGTGCAATGTCTGGTCTAGTACAGACCAATGCATACATCAGGCTACTCACTGCACTTGCATATGGAACACGAGACATGTCCTCTTCCTCTTCTTGTGTCTTGGGACACTGTTTAGCAGATAACTTTACACCTACAGGAATATGAACCTTCACTTGTTTACTATCCTGCATATTAAATCTCTGCAGTATTGTCTCGACATACTTTGTCTGGTCTAACTAGAGCTTCCTCTTTTCCTGGTCTCTTTTAAGTTCGATGTCCAAAATATAGTTTGCAGCACCAAGATCTTTAATGTTGAATTTGGAGGACAATTAGGTCTTCAAATCCTGGATAATTTCTTTATCATTTCCAACCAGGAACATATCATCCACATACAAGACCAAATAAATAACATGGTCACCAATTAATTTAAAATACACACAGTGATCTACTTTGCTTCTGGTGAAGCCAATTCATTGTATAAATGTATCAAATTTTTGATACCACATCCTTGGTGACTGTTTTAACCCATACAGAGACTTCTTTAACTTGCATACCAGTTCTTGCTTACCCTTCATAGCAAAATCTTCAGGTTGCTTCATGTAGATCTCCTCTTCTAGATCCCCGTGAAGAATTGATGTCTTCACATCCATCTATTCTACGTCAAAATCAAAAGCAACAACAATAGATAAAAGTAATCTAATAGAAGTTACCTTGGAAACAGGAGAAAAATTATCACCAAAATCAATTCTTGGCACCTGGGAATAACCTTTTGCTACCAACCGAGCTTTGTATTTCTCCACCTTTCCTTCTGCATTTGTCTTCTTCTTGAACACCCATTTGCTGCCAATGGGTTTCCTTCCATTCAGAAACTCCACCAGATCCCAAGCCTCATTTTTGTGCAAAGATGGCATTTTGTCAACCATGGTCTCTTTCCAGAGTTTTCCATCCTCTGAATCTACAGCTTCCTTCACAGCTCTAGGATCATCATCAGTAATAGATAAAGAAAAATTTGAATAGAAAGAAGATTGAATATACCTTTATGGTTGCCTTCCTTCTCGAACTGATCTTTTCACACCTGAGTTTGTAGCTCTTCATCTTCTGATTCCTCCTCTACTATAGAGTCTGATTCTTCCTCCTTTAACTCAAACTCTATCTTCTCATGTTCCCTCAGTTGGACTTCATGTTTAATAACATCTTTTACCTCTCTGAACACCAAATCTTGGTTGTAGACAACCTTCCTTGTTACTGGGTTCCAAAGCTTATAACCCTTTAAACCATCCTTATACCCAATAAGGATGCACTTTTCAGATTTGCTATCCAACATGGTCTATTTCTCCTTTGGAACATGTACATATGCATCACATCCAAATACCCTCAGATGTGAAAGAGAGGGTTTCTTACCAGTCCATACCTCTTGTGGAGTTTTATCCGCCAAAGTTGATGAGGATGATCTGTTGACCAGGTAACATGCTGTCTCTACCGCCTCTACCCAGAATTCCTATCCTAACCTGGCACCACTAAGCATGATTCTTGCCCTTTCCATCAACGTCTTGTTCATTATTTCTACCACTCCATTTTTCTGAGGTGTATATGGAGTAGTCTTCTGTCATGTTATACCACACTTCTTACAGAATTCTTCAAATTCTTTACTGCAAAACTCTTCACAATTATCTGTGCTTAGCACCTTTATATTCTTCTCTATCTGGTTTTCCACCAGAGCCTCGAATTCTTTAAACCTGTCAAAGAATTTAGATTTCTTTTTAAGGAAATATATCCATGTATTCCTTGAGAATTCATCTATAAATGATACATAGTACACAGACTTACCTAGTGATGGAACCTTCATAGGTCCAAAAACATCACTATGCACAAGCTCTAATATATGTTTCACCCTCTTACCACCATAGGGGAAACTCACCTGATTCTGCTTCCCATATACACAATTTTCACAAGAATCAAAATGCAGGGAGATATTACTCATACCTTCTACCATACCTTTACCATGAAGTATTCGAAGGCCCTTCTCTCCAATATGTCCAAGCCTTTGATGCCACAACATGGTCTTCTCTCCAGAGACCACTAGATTTTCTGCTCCACTTTCAGCAACCACAGAACTGTTGCACCCATCAACAACCGTGCCACCTTGCAGGTTGTACAGATTTGAAATCCGAACTCCCCACATTAATACCATTACTCCCTGAACGATATTGAAGGTATCCTTCTCGAACACTATTTTTACATCTGCATCATCCAACTTGCTTATAGAAATTAGATTTCTGGCCAATTCACGAATATGCAGAACACCCAGAAGTGTTCTAACCCTTCCACCTTGCAACTTCAACTTTATGTTTCCGCGACTAATGATTCTAGCCTTCCTATCATCCCCTAAGAAGACATCACCACCATTGTATTTCTCATACTTGCCGAACCACTCTCTATGGGGAGTGAAGTGATAGGATGCACCTGAGTCAATCAACCATGCCTCATGATCTACATGTGTACTTGAAGAAGCCAAGTACACATCCCCACCTTCATCTAAGGTGGTTTTTGCCTTTGTAAAAGGAGCATCATTAGATCCCTTTCCTTTATCAGGAGCTTTAGATTTACAATCCCTTTTGTAATGCCCTTACTTTCCACATTTCCAGCACACCACCTTTACAGGTTTTCCTGGAGATTTAGATCTCCCTCTAGATTTGGATCTCCCACTCGATGACTTATTTTGGTTTCTGTTCTAGGACCATCCTCGTACAGACAATGCATCACCATTCTGGCTCTCCATATTTTTCCATCTCATCTCCTCCGTCATCAAGGATGAGAATATTTCATCAAACTACAAGGCAGTTGCATTGCTACCTATTGCAATAGGCAAACTATCCCACGAATCTGGTAGAGAACATAAAAAACTAATGCACTTATCTTCATCTGAAATTTTAATATCAATAGATGCTAACTGACTTACCACAGTATTAAATGCATTCAGATGCTCTGCCACTGAGTCTCCATCTTTCATCCTCAGGTTATATAGCTTTTTTCGCAGGAACAGTTTATTCACCAGAGACTTAGATTGGTACAAAGTCCCTAACTTGTCCCACAAAGCCTTCGCCGTAGCTTCCCCTGATACATTCAGCAATATTGAATCTGAGACACACAATTGTATTATGCTCTTTGCCTTCCAATCCAAATTCTTCCATTCTTCATCAAACACTCCCGTTGGTTTAGTACCTGGATCTACTAGGATCCATTGATCTTTATCTACCAACAGATCCTCCATCTTGAGTTTCCACAACTTAAAACTCTAACCATTAAATTTCTCGATCTCTATCTTTCCACTGCTTGTCATCTTCTTTCAGCACCAAAATCGATCTCGCAGATCTCCCATTGAATAGGGTCTACCACGGGCCCGAGCGAAACCCCTCAGCAACAAAGGCATCCCCTGGAAGCCAAAATAGCTCTGATACCAAATGTAGGTTTTAACCTCATATAGAAATTACCTGCATATGAATTTTAAAACACAGAAAATAAACATTGTGAGAGAATAACACATAAAACACATATACAGAGATATTTTCCCCTAGATCCCCAAAACGGGACTACCAGCTTGATTTTTCATTATGTTCCTTTCAATGTTATAATACATATTTATACATGCCGCAGCATCCAATACCATGGACTGAAAACCATCACATCCAAAACCATGGACCGAAAACCATCGCATCCAAACCATGTGTGAAAATCATGCACAAAACCATAGGTGGGTCCGCCCAACCTAACATAGGGTCCAAAACCAAAATTTTCCTAGGCACTGCCCCAGACCCCATAGAGTAGGGTTACCTTTGCCCCTCAAACCCCCTATGACCCCCCCTGCTACGCAATCGGTGTATACACAGATATTTTCCCCTAGATCCCAAAATTAGGACTACTAGCTTGATTTTTCATTATGTTCCTTTCAATGTTATAATACATATTTATACATGTCGAAGCATCCAATACCATGGACTAAAAACCATTGTGTCCAAAACCATGGACCGAAAACCTTCGCGTCCAAAACCATGTGTGAAGATCATGCACAAAACCATAGGTGGGTCTGCCCAACCTAACATAGGGTCCAAAACCAAAATTTTCCGGGGCGCTGCCCTGAACCCCATAGAGTGGGGTTACTTGCACCCCTCAAACCCCCTGTGACCCCCCCTGCCCCCCCGACTACACAATCAGTGCAATGAAGGGGGGGCTCTGCCCCCCCTAACCCCTAGTTAACTACGTGGGCTAGTTGTAGGAAGAATATAACACAACCCAACAATTTGTATACTATTTCTTATTTATATCTTATGCATATATTTGTTTATTTTATAAAAGATGAAGAAGGATGCAAATGGAGCACCAGATAGTTTCAAAACCTTTATTGAAAAAATTAATATCGAAAGACTGAAGAAGAAACGTCTTAAGAATGTTGAACTTGATCCAACTCTTACTCATTTCATTTGGAATGGGATTGAAACTATTCAATATCAAGTAATACAAGGCGACTATAAAGACATTGCTAAACTCATACCTAAAATGGACTATGCCCTAGTTATTGCAGATATTCCCCATGGTTTCAATATTCCAAGCATTGACTATGATAGTGACCCTTATACTTATTAAGCTCTTAGTAAATTGGTTGTGAGATTTCTAGAAGTCATGTCATCACCATTATGGAGATTTGTAACATTTGATTCAGACACACAATTGGAAATGTTATTATCAAGCTTCAAGTGAAAAACAAATTGAAGGATGCATCTTACATGGTAAGGCGTTTAAAATGTATATTTGATTAATGTTAAAAAATTCATTTGTGTACAAGTTAATTGAACTTTTACTATTTCGTCTTACAGGAAAAAATCAAATCTTCTTAATTGTAAAGATCAACCATTTATAAATGATTGTGAGTTCATCCATATTGATAGTTGGGAAAAAGATGATAGCTATATGTCTATGATTTTTAATTGCGTATATGGAAAGAGTCATAGCGAAATATTGACTTATGATCTTGTTGTGAGAAAAATATGAAGACAAAGAAGCAAAAGGAGATATAGTTAAAATTTATGAAAAACCATAGTTATTGATTAACTATCTTATACACATGTGTTCAAATGAAGGAGATTGGGTTCTGGATTTATTTTCTGGCTCAGGTAAATTTTATTATATGGAATTGAATTTCAATATGTTATTTCTTAATTTATATGTAATTGTACTAATTTACTTCATTATTTCTTTTGTGCTTGATAATTACATACAACACTAGCATGTTGCCTTCAAAAGGGAAGAAATGCATTGCCATTGAAAAAGGTCCAATATAGTGCAATTTTATTCAGCAAAGAATTAATGCTCTTCAATTTCTTCCAGATGCAATGTAAAAAAATGGGTTGAAGAAAGTGGACTTTAGTGAATCAAGTGTGGCAAAAAAGGAAAAGGAAGCCCAACCACCATTACATAGAATGATTGGAAAGACATACATTGGGAGATTTGCAGACATCAAAGATCCATTAGAAGAGGAAAATGAGCAAAATGAAGCAGAAAATACTGTGGAAGAAGACAATAATGAAACTCTAGAGGGCGAAGAGTTTGGATTACGTGACATTGTTAATTAAATTTAAGTTATGCTTGGAAATCAAGCTCATTTTTTGTAACTATTAATTATTTATACTTATAATGTTTTGACATTGACATTTTATGAGAAGAATAAGCACTCAATTGATGTTGTTATGCGTTCAATATTTGTATTATATGATTTTCGCATTAATTTTTATGTTAATCACAATTTTTTGAAAAACATTGTGGTTATTATTATTTTTTTGACATGAAATTCATAAAAAGAAACTATTATTTAACCATTTATAGTTAAAATTTTCATATAAAAATTTTTGACATGTCATTTCTAGCAAAAAATTACAAAAAATTATCAAAATGTGTAGTTTTTTAGTTATATTTATGTTGAAAATGGTTATTTTTATGTCAATTGTTAAAAATTATTGTTTTTTAGAGACAATTATTTCATGTGGATTGAAAAACTAATTAAGGATGTATAAATATGTAGGATATCGAAAATTCAAAATATCGACCTTCTTCTTTAAATATGCAAAACAATAAAAACCTCACTACAAAAAAAGAAAAAAGAAAAAAAAAACAAGAAAATATGAAGAAGAAGACCACTTCAAAAATTATTAAATTTAGAAAATAATTATTCACATTTCATACATTAGAAAATTTAAAGTCAAAAAATAGGTCCTTTAAAAAAAGGGCTTGATGCAGAATTACCTCTTTTTTAAATCAGCATGAAAATCACTACCATTCTAAAATGTAATGTACATAAAAAAATCTAAATTTCCTAAAGCTATGCTCTAAAAAAACATGTGTGTTTGGGATCACCCCCTTTCAAATCGAGTCACTTTTTTGTTGTCTCTACGAAATGGGTAACAATTTCAGTTCTCGTTTCAAAGTTTGCATTGTTGTAAATAAAAGAACCCACGAGGCACAAAGTTTTAGGTGGAAAACCCCCTCTCGGTCAAAAACCATCGAACGATTTTCTAATAGATTCTTTAATCTTCAACCCCAACTGAAATGAAAGAAACAACTTCCTAGAATTCTAGAAAAGCATTCTTCTCTGGCTCCCACTGGATGGATGCTCCAACGCCCTAGATTCTTCAGTAGTCAACTGAACAGATGCCCCAACACCCAATGAGCTACAACTCACCCTAGCACCACCCTACTAACCTCAAGTTTTCACAGGCTTGAACATGTGCGTGACTCCATGCACCAACCGAGCACTACCCTACCACCGTATAAAAGAATAAATGAAGAATGGACTCCCGTACCAGGGAAAATGGTCCACTATACAATGATATGGAATGATGTAGAAGAAGAAGACACACTAGACCATAACCCCAACTATGACACAACCACCTAATGATGACTCCTAGACCTCCAAACACTTCTTCTTCAACTGTTGGTAGATAAACACTTGTACAACTTTACAATGATGCTTTTACAATGACTCTGTACAATGATACTTTTACAATGATTGTATGCAGTGCTTCCCACTTGAAGACTTCATATGGTGAACTTCGTGCTGTTGTTTTGCACCTTGATTGTTGCTCTTGTCATGCTACCCTTTCTCACTCTTTAGAAAATTATATTATGCATTAAGTATTCTCTTGATGAATATATAATACCTACAAAAATTCTTCAAGGAAATACCCATGACATGATAATCGCAAAACTTATCTCATCTCGCAGAGCATATGTGAGTGCTAAACAAAAAAAACAAATTAGAATACAAAGAACCTAATGCAATTAAGAAATGAACATGAATATACAGAATATACTTACCTATAGCTTACCTCTGTTGCATCATTTTTCTGCACCTTGCTCTTTGTTGCCCTAGAATGTCTAATCCTTTGCATCCCTTGATAGCACCTGATCTAGTTTTTCTCGCCTTCTAGGAGCACGATATTTAACCTGGTGTATCTCTGTGATTTCAGATCCCCAATATATGATATTCGGTCTTGTAGTATCCCTCTGAGTCTTCTTTCCAATGCCATAGGTCTGACCTGATCTGGACTCTTCAAGACAAAGTTATGCCCAATTTCTCACAATGACCTAATTATGGACTAGTTCCATAGAGAAAACTTGTAGGATGTGCTGCGTGTCACTGTTTCTTCCTTCATCTCTGAAATTGATACATATAAAACTATAGTCCGTGCACTATCTGCCACTATTTACAGAATTCCAATCCTCTTCTCAATGAGAGAGTTATGATGATTTTCCCAAGGTCACCTTTTGAGATGAAATTCCCCAGAGCCTGCAAAAACCCTAAATTCCACAGATCATATCCCCGAAAATATAGCGAACCAAGATCAGAAATATGGTCATGATGTTAATCACAATTTTACATAAAATGGGTTTTCATTTCATAATCTAAGACTTCACAAAAATCAAGTTATAGTGAAAATGCGACAATCACTTCATTTGGAGGATATATGAGATTTTTTTTCATAGAGTTGAGAGGGGCTTCTATAGAGAATGTTGGAGGGATTTTAGGAGCTTAAAAAATAATTAATTATTGACTATTCAATGACCAAAACCAATTATGAGTGCCATGCCACAGCCCCATAGGGTTTTATCCCACTAACTAGGGTTACTAACTTCAAACATGAATATCTCTCAAACCGTTAAGAATTACTTGGCGTGCCATATATCAGCAGAAACATTGCGACAAGTAGAATCCATCTAGAAGATCCTTGACTCAAAATAGAGTAAGTTTTCAAGTCAAAATTCTCTTTCAAGGTCAGGGTAGCCCCTAGTGCTGCTTGGGTTGACATCAATGACAACCTCAGATCATCTTTAGGTCAAGAATCTCCCCCTTTGGCATTGATGGAAACACAAGTACTTCCCCTGCAATCAGGGCACCTCTTCCTACTGCCTTCTCTCCCCCTTTGACATCAATGGCAAAGGGTAACTCCCCTGACACACAACCATCCTATGAACCTGTACACACTTCCACTACCCCTTTATTTTCTGAATAAGGAAAATCTAATGAGAACTTGGGAAAATCCCAAGCTTGTGACGATGATATTCAAATGCTTCATGAGGTAAAGGTTTAGAGAAGATATCAACTATTTTTTCTTTTGTACCAACATATTCAAGCTTGGTATTGTTTTCGGCAACTTGCTCTTTAACAAAATGATATTTAATTAGAATGTTCTTTGTTTTGGAATGCATCACAGAATTCTCGGAGATATTGATGGCGTTGGTGTTATCGCAAAATATGGGAATATGCTCATCAAACTTGACCTAAAGATCTTGAAATGATTTCTTCATCTAGAGAACTTGAGTACAACAAGTTGCTATCGTGATATATTCCAATTCTAATATGGATAATGAGATTGAGGTTTGCTTTTTGATCTACCATGATACAAGACAACCACCTAGATAGAATGTTGCTCCACTAGTACTCTTACGATCATCAATGCTTCCTGCCCAATCTACATTGTAAAGACTTTAATAATGAGATTGTTTCCCTTGCGATATCGCAAGCCATATTCTATTGTGCCCTTTAGATATCAAATAATTCTTTGGACGACAATAATATGTGATTCTTTTCGTGCTACTTGGAATCTTGTTACTTTTCCAACTTCTTGCATAACATATGTTCAAGAGGACATTACATATAGAAGACTACTAATCATATATTTGTACAACCTCTAATCCAAATCCTTAGATGAGTCGTCTATCCTCAATTTGCAACCTGTTACCATTGGAGTAAGGATAGGTTTGCAATCTTCCATTTTGAATTTCTTGAGCATTTTCTTGATGTACCTGGCTTGATATATAAATATTCCTCTCTCTTGCTAAGATATTTGAAGCCCTAAGAAGTATGTCAACTCACCAAGTAAAGACATCTCAAGCTCACTTTCCATCTTTGTAGCAAATTTCTTACTTAGTCGATCATTATTGCTACCAATGATTATATCATCCACATATACCTCAATGATTGTTAAATTATCTTTATCTATTTGTACGTAAAGATTGCTATCAGCAGTACCTTTCTTGAACCCTTGTTGATGTAGATATCCGTCAAGATGAGCATACCATGCTCTGGGATCCTACTTGAGACCATACAGAGCCTTGTTTAACCTGCAAACATAGTCTTATTTTTCTGATAGTAGAAAACCTTTAGGTTGCTTGATGTAAACTTCTTCTTCTAATTCTCCATTCAGAAATGCTGATTTAACATCCGTTTGGTAGGCTTTTATTTTCTTGAACATGAATAGGCAAGAAGCATATAGATGCATTCCATTCTGGCAACTGCTGCAAATGTTTTGTCAAAATCAATTCCTTCCACTTGTGCATATCCTTTGCAGAGTAATTTTGTCTTGTTCTTGGTAACCTGTAATCCTACAACCGTTTTGCTCCCCCTGAACTTTTAATGAAACTACCATCTTGTTCAAAATACCTTCCTGTCAACCGTATACTTGCGCCATATATTGTTGCATAGACTCCTCTTGTACAAACATTAAGGAGTCAACAAGCCAGATTGTTTAAAATAGTGAGTCACCTTATGGGCCATGTTGACTTGAGCCATTATCTAAAGCAACTGCTAATTCCTCATCAACTTTTGCTTTTACAAATCCTAAAAGCATAACTACTGAAACCTTGTTATCTTCTTTGTCTTCCTGTACCTGTTTCCTTTTCCAAGCCTTCTTATTCCTACAATCTTGAGCCATGTGCCCATAGTTATGACACTTGAAGCATTCAATGTTGTCCATAAGAAATTCCATCTGATATCTACAACCACGAGCGCTATGGCCATAGTTATGGCATTTGAAACATTCAATATTTGGTCCATCTAGCACGTACTATCTTCTAACAAGATCATCGCAGAACCTATCTCCTGATCCTGCAAACTTTCTTCTATGGTTTTACAGATAATGATAGCACCTATCAAAAACTTCACAATCCCTAGCCATATGTTCATAGTTGGCATATAAAAAGAAATAGCCATTAAATAAACGAACACACCTAGAGGATCTTTCATTCTTCTTTGGAGGTAGTGTTGTCATTTCTTACGGTCCTTTGTTCTTTATTTATTTGGTCTTGTTCTTTGGAGTTTCAACATTCTTCTTTGGCTTTTCACTTTGATCAACTTCCTTCTTAGAATAATCCTTCGAAGCTATGGAGCTTGTACCTTCATCAACTGGAGCTTTACCATCTTTAATTCCCTTAATTTTTAGTTCTTCATTTGTCTTATCTTGTAATTATTCTTTTTGTGATCCCTTGAGTTTGTTGATCTCATCACAAGTTGCATTAAGTACTTCTTGCTTTTGAGCACAATCTTCTTGAAACCATGTTTTCAAGATCTTCCTTCCTTTTTTTGCCTCCTCAACCTGTAGCTTGAGAAGAGTGGTCTTCTCTACTTCTCTATTGAGAACCTGTATCTGTTCCTTCTACTTCTCATTTTCAATCCTAAGCCTGCTTATTTCTATTGAAGATGTTTCTAATTCCTTTTTCTTTTGGGAAATGGCAGATATGTATCTTTGATTAGATTCTTTCCTTTCAATTTATTCTTCTTGCATGTGTTGTGTGATCCTACTAATCTCTGCAAATGCTGCGTCGATTTCTTGTTGCTTCTGTTGGACTTCTATCTTGAGGTCTCATGTCACTGTATTATTGATTTCTTCCAAATTCTTTTGAAGTGACTCTTCAATACATTTGTGTTCTTCAACTCCAATTCTAAGACCTTGAACTTGTTCTTCAAGAGTATTGCAACTAATCTTCTCAGCCTTGAGCTCTTTTATAAGCTTGATTGCCTCCATAGAAAATTATTCTATGGTCAACCCTTCTTCATCATACTCAGAAGGATCCAAGTTTTCAATAATATCTTGATGCGATTTCTTTGTTGAATAGAGATTATGAAGCTTTTCCCAAAGAGCTTTAGTTGTTGAACATTGACCAACTTTTATTTTCACAGAATTTGGCAAAACATTCAAAATTACATTAATGGCCTTTCAATTGCACCTTTTAGCTTCGTCGGTATATGTGTCTCCGAAAACAATTGATTCCCATACTCCATGTGCCTGCAAAGATACTTCCAACCTGGATTCCCATATCCAGTAATTATCTGCATCAAAATCATGGGTTGGTACATAATACTCACTTTCTTGAGATTTTGTTGTACCTGTAACTTCCTTTGAAATCCTTGTAACCCACTTCTTTGACTTTCCAATCTCTATGGTCTTAAAGTTGACTTCCAGTGGTTAAGTTGTTACTGAAGGAACCAAGATCTGATACCAATTGTTGGAAAATACTGGGGGGGGGGGGGGATGAATCAGTATTCCTTAGCAATTAGCATTTTTAAATATTTTTAGAGCATTAGTTAATCTTCAATTATTATTAATGTTTATGCAGTAATAACGGTAAATAAAGTAACCCAGGAGGCACAAAGATTTTAGGTGGAAAACCACCTCTGGGTCAAAAACCACCGAACACTTTTCTAATAGATTATTTAATCTTCAGCCCCAACTAAAATGAAAGCAACAACTTCCTAGAATTATAGAAAATCATTCTTCTCCAGCTCCCACTAGATGGACGCTCCAATGCCCGAGATTCTTTAGTAGTTAACTCACCCTAGAACCACCGTAGAACCACCCTACCACACTGAAGTTTTCACAGGCTTGAACCTATTGGTGACTTCATGCACCACCCTAGAATCACCCTACCACCCTATAGAAGAATAAAAGAAGAATGGACTCCCCTACCTGGGAAAATGGTCCACTATACAATGATATAGAATGATGTAGAAGAAGAAGACACACTAGACCATAACCCAAATTATCACACAACCACTTAATGATGACCCTAGACCTCCCAACACTGCCTCTTCAACTCTTGAAAGATAGACACTTGTACAAATTCTACAATGATGCTTTTACAATGACTCTCTACAATGATACTTTTACAATGATTGTATGTAGTGCTTCCCACTTGAAGACTTCATATGGTGAACTTCTTGTTGTTGTTCTACACCTTCATTGTCGCTCTTGTCATGCTACCCTTTCTCACTCTTCAGAACATTAGATTATGAATTGAGTCTTCTCTTGATGAATATATAATACCTACAAAAAGTCTTCAAGGAAATACCCATGACATGATAATAGAAAAACATACCTCATCGTGCAGAGCATATGTTAGTGCTAAAAATAAAATAAAAAAATTAGAATACAAAGAACCTAATGTAATTAAGAAATGAACATGCATATACAAAAGATACTTACCTGTAGATTACCTCTGCTACATCATTTTGCTGCACCTTGCTCTTTGCTGCCCTAGAAAGTCTGGTCCTTTGCACCCCTTGACAACAGTTGATCTAATGTTTCTTGCCTTCTAGGAGCACGATATTTAATCTGATGTATCTCTATGATTTCAGATCCCCAATATGTGATCTTTGGTCCGGTAGTATCCCTCTAAGTCTTCTTTCCAATGCCATAGGTCTGACCCAATTTGGACTCTTCAAGACAAAGTTATGCCCAATCTCTCACAATGACCTAATTATGGACTAGTTCAGTAGAGAGAACTTGTACAACATACCACGTGTCAATGTTTCATCCGTAGGCTCTGAAATTGATACACAAAAAACTATAGTTTGTGCACTATCTACCACATTTTATAGAATTCCAATACTCTTCACAAAGAGAGAGTTATGATGATTTTCCCAAGGTCACTTATTTGAGATGAAATTTGGGAGCCTGCAAAAACCCTAACGTCCATAGATCATATATCCGAAAATATAGCGAACGAAGATCTGAAATTCATTCATGACGTCCATTAGGATTGCAAATCAAATGGGATTTTGTTTCAGAATCTAAGACTTCACATAAATGAAGTTATAGTGAAAATTCCACAATCACTTCATTTGGAGGATATATGAGATTTCTCTTTATAGAGTTAAGAGGGGATTCTATAGAGAATGTTGGAGGGATTTTAGGAGCTTAAATAATTATTAATTATTGACAATTCAATTACTGAAACCAATTATGAGTGCCATGCCACAACCCCATAGCGTTTTAGCCCAGTAACTGGGTTTACTAACTTCAAACATGAATATCTCTCAAACCGTGAAGAATTACTTAGCGTGCCATATATCAATGGAAACATCTCGATGAGTAGAATCCATATATAGGATCCTTGACTAAAAATAGAGTAGGTTTTCAAGTCAAAATTCCCTTGCAATATTAAGGTAGCCCCTAGTGCTGCTTGGGTTGACATCAATGACAACCTCATATCATCTTTACATCAAAACTTATAACAATATGTTTTACCACACATCTTTATTTCCCAAATCAACATTTTAGGTAGTTGATGCTTCTTTCCCATCGACTTCAACACCCATCTTCTAGGATCAAGGTAGTACCTTCGATGCTCAACCCCCTTCTAGGGCATCCTTGGGTTGCCCAATGGGAATCGTGATGTCCAATTGATGTCATCGTTCCCCCCTAATATTTGACACCAACATAAGATCTCATGTTAGGGTGGTATGGTACTTCATGGTTGTTGCAATTCTCTCATTTAGTCAAAGAGCCATGCATCACTTAGCAAGTCACTCAGAAGTACTTACATCTCGATGCGTGGGAGGTACCCACAATCGAAGACCCATGAAACCACAAGCACCTCACTCCAGAAGTACTTTAACTTTTCTTGATGCATCAGGGCACCTGACTTTTTCTATGTGTCAGGAGCTACCCTTGAGGTCATCAACAGTTATCATCATCAACTATGAACATGTCAGCCATTCCAACACTCACATGAAAAGAATATTTCTTGTCTGATTGTAATAAATAATCACTAGCTGTCATAATGAGCATGGGACATTCCTGCCTCATATAAGCACTTCTTTCAGAGCATGGTTATCATTTATCCTTAGTTAAGGTTGTTTCCTTACTGATCTTCACAACAAGTTATTCTCTTTATAGTGAAGTTGTTCAGACCCTCAGCCGTGAAAGAAAACGTGATTTATATCGGCTATATGCTTACTCCTAACCTCATACATCTGGGGTTTATTTTTAACATCAAAACATCATACACATATTTGTACAATCCAAAGGATGACCAAATTCATCCAACAAAATCCACAAGTGAATATTTTTCAGCTGAAGAGATTATGAAGTTCAAACAATTTAATCTATCCTAATGTCCAATGTATATTGAATTAAAAATTGATGATGACATGACTTTCCCTATAATAGTTGTACAATGCATGGTATTTCCTTCGAAAGTTGCATGGTCAAGGAAATGGTTGACTCAACAATTTGAGACCACTTCCCACATTTGGAAGATGATTCTCTAACATGATTCAGTCAAGAAAATTCAAATTCAATTTCCCCTTAAGATATGAAGCCCTCAAAGGAATCCTCTTATCCTACTCATAATTCATTTTCACTCATGAACCAAGAGCGGGAAGAGGGATTGAAAAAATTCTATCTAAATAGTCCATGGGAGAGTGAAAAGTAAGATAATGTTATGTTGCCCAAATTTCTATTAGAGTGACCCTTCATTTCATTGTTGAAGCAAACGAAGTAGAGAAATATTGTGTTGGCACAATTGCTTCATAGCAATCCATCACTATATTGTGGACAACATTTCACCATTGAGAGAGCATTGATATTTCTTGGATAGAGAGGAGAAGTTTTCAAAGAGAGTGAAGAAACGAACCTCCTTGCTGAGGATTTTTTAGCGCCATATCTCAAAGAATCCTCTACAAGTGTTTATTATTCTACTATTTATACTCATCTTCTATGACCAACAATCAATAAAGGGAGCCCTTTTCCATAATTATGTTGAATTTCTTGCTTCATTAAGCATTATCTTTTTGTCTATCTCTTTGTTTAAGTTTATGTTTGTATATGTATTATTTTCACCTTTGCAATAAATTTTTTCTTCATGCCTGGCCACTTACAACAACCAAATTTTGCTTTCTTATTTGCAGGGAACAACCTACTGCTAAAAAGGTTTCTTTTGGTACACCATTGCTACAAAAACACTACAACAATTATGTTTGAATGAATTCCTCATTCTCCCACTCTCACTACAGTTTGAGCCTTGAGGTGAAATGTTAGTTATGCATACAAAAATTATTATATTTTTGTAGTTAATTGTGAATATAAATTTATGTCATATGTTTTCCCTAATTTACTTTATTTTTATCATTTTTTCAATTTAGTTTTAAGTTAGAATAGGAAATCGAGCCTTGGTTCCAGAGAGTATACAACCACTTCAATGAAAAGTGGTCTAATTGGGACCATGATTGGGCTAATACTCAACTCGTTGTAGCTGGGAACCTTTCCCTATGCCAACACTTTTGGTGCTACAAGGAGGGCCACATATAATGTATGGGTAACAAATATTTGAATCTATTCATCCCAATACTTCATCTAATACCAGTACCCCTTCAATTGTAGTGAATCCAACTGAACCCAAATATACTTCTTAAACATTTACACATCTTCTTGAATCCTCTTTAGGAGAATTTGTTCATATTTATTCTAGACGTGTTCACCCTCGATTGCAATTCTAAATGGTATACACTCACTCACAAAGCAAAATTTCTACTTTATCTCCTATTTTATTTAATATATCTAAAAGGATAAGACCAAAATGAGAATTTGAAGCTATAATTTATTCTTCTTCAAAAGCTAGTCCTAGATATTCAACTGAAACAAGTCTCAGGGCCTTATTAGAGTTTTCCACATACAAAAATCCATTATTTCCTTTAGAGGATGTATACTAGGAAACTGACATTGTAACATATTGAATAGTTACACCTATGACTATTTCCCTTTCAACCTAACTCACTCAACCTTGTCCTTCCTCAATAATTCAAATTTTTGTAGCACCATTACCCATTCCACAGTTTACATCTCGTCCTCCTTCATTACATCCACCTCCTACACCACTTTGAAGAGATCATCCAATACATCCTTGACTGCCACATACACCTACTCTGCCTTCTCTGGGTTCTCCTTCTTAAAGGTCAACTATGGTTGGACAACTCTAGTTATGAGCTGGTCTAATTGTTTTTACTAGAGATCAGCATGATGTTCCAAAACATTCTAAAAGATGACTTCACAAGTTTAATCTTCATGGGCCCATTATTGTTGAAGAGCATATCCAACAATTTATCTTATGTTTAAAATTAGGATTACTACAACATAATGATCAAGTGTGTTAGTGTTTTCCCTTTACATTTGAAGGAAATGTTATGATTTAGTATTTTACATTCGTTGATGACTCTATTACTATTTAGAAAAATTTAGAAAAGAAATTTATTAAAAAAAGGGGTGAAGATAAAACCAAGTCATCCTTAATTGTAGAAAATTATTCTAATTCCCTCCTCCCACATCCACCGAATTAATCATGCCAACCAGGGTAAACATGAGATGAGAGGCTACTATAATCATATTTGACCTCCTATGTGACCTTAAGGAAGTGGAATCGATGTAACATCAAACACAAGCATCCAACGTCATCAAAAAAACCCCCAGGAGATAATTCAACCACTCAGACAGCTTGTCCCTAGGTCCCACTATTTTTTTGGATCTCATAGACCATAGATTCTCTCATGCTGTGGGAAAGGGAGCAACCAGCAACCTAAAGTTGTTCTCACATGCTTGCCTGCTAGGGACCAAAGACCAAAATTGCAAGTTATGTGCAAGTGACCCTGGTATTTAAGCCACTTTTTCAAGCCCAATGCCTAGGCCACTGCCCAGAATGGAGTGATAGCTTGAAATCCGTAAAAGTACAGGGAAACAATGATGCAAAAGAAATAAGATGAACATGACCATAACCATACCCCTACTATCCATGACATGAATTTCGTCAAACATATCATTAACATGTAACCTACATGTGTAAACAATAGAATTAAGTTTAGGGATCTCATACTTATCTGAGAATCGCTATGAAACATTTTTCCCTCATGTCATTTGCTGCCTTATCATTTATTAGGTCATAGACAAATTATCCATTCATTTACAAGAAAAAACATGTTGAGAGCCATACATAATTTTTGTGATAAAATATACATGTAACCATCATAATAGAAAAATAAATACCATAAATATATCAGCCACAAAAATCCACATATACATAAATACATTTACCCATGAAAATACACATGAAATTCGATACCTACAATGAAGCCTGTTGTAGTTGCTTGATCCTGCCTTTGCCTTCTTGATCTTTGCTTCCTCTTGCCTACTTTCCCATTCTTACTCCAATGCCAAAGTGCTCCAAGAAACTCTAAGTGTCCAAGATAGAGAGAGAGAGAGAGACAATAATGAGAGAGCTCCAAAACTCAGCTAACAAAAGGTTACCAACTGATCCTCAGAAGCATTTTTATGAATGAGGCATTTATTTTCTTCATTTTCCTTCATTTTCATCGTCACATGCAACCAACGACCGTTCACCTCACTTTTCTCCTAATTTCCATTATTTTCATAAATAAGTGTGCGAAAAATTCCATTTTACCCTCTAAAATCCTTAGCCATTGCCTTTGCCAATTTCCTTAGCCATAAAAGAACAAATGAACAACCCCCGGGATGTCTTTCCAAACATTAAGCTTGCAATAACTATCCCATCAACTGTGGTTATTGATTTTAACTTTTACTATATGGAATTTTCACCAGGGTGTTGGGCATGGAATACCCCCACAACATGGTTTGGGGATCAAAGCCCATGTTTTGAGTAATATTATTGTAAAAACTCCACGAATTGTGGGCACGAAGCGTGAATTATAATTTAGAGTCATAGGGGTGTCTTCCCTAAGTTTTGAATGTAGTGTTGACCTACCCATGGTCTATGGACCATGGGATTTTATAAATAAAGCATGGCTCTAAGTTGTAAAGTAGTGAAGCAAGTTAGAGGACCAATAGATGGAGTCTAAAAGATAGCGAGAATAGAGCAAGAGTCTAGTATCTTGGGTTGTAGTAGTAGGAAGAGCCTTTGTAGCTGAGTGCACAAAGGCCTAGTAGAGTCTGCAGCTGAGTGTGGGGACCCCTGCAACTGAGTGCGCAGGGCGGAGTCGAGTCTGTAACTAAGGAAGAAGAATAATAAACAAAAATTTATCTAAGTTCTGTGTATTTGTTCTTATGTTATTACATGTTTGGTATCAAGTGCAATTATAATATTTATTTACTGTGCGCTTTTGTATGAATGGTAAATATTTTTGAGTATAAATGAAAGCATACAAATAAGCTAAGTTAATCAACTAATATTAGGTTTCTAGTAAGGGTTTGGGAAATGGCATTGTTTGGGCCTTGAGTAGGGTTGCACGAAGGCAGCATCGCAGGCTGTGAGGTACTGATAAGTGTGCGTAGTGACGTGTGCGCAAGATCAACCCATGGACCACTTGGAACCCATCAAACATTCCCAAGGTGCGAAAACCTGGTTCTAGCACCCTCCCATACTACTTTGGGTGAGACCTTAGTTCGCCCTCTACGGACTGTTGCCGAAATGGCCAGTGGTATCAGGATTTGTTCAGATAAATCATCTCTGAACCTGGATCAGGCCCCAACAAGCCAAAAAATGGTTCCATTGCTGAGACCGGGATCTGCATAAGGGATGTCTGATGTCATGTCACTAGAATCCAATGAAGAAAGAAATTGAACGTTGGTCAGACAGAAAGATTCATGAGTTCATGATGTAGGAAAATAGGAACCCGCGAGTATCAAAGGAACAGTGGTTAGAGTGTTACTTATATATCGAAATCCATTAAATTTTCTTTGCATCCTTGCCCTGTGAGTTGTATGAGTGGATTGTGAATCTAGCGGACAGTGAGGGAAGGTGTAGGCTCGACAAATCAATTGTGTGGACTCTAGAATTAGTGCACAGACTAGAAGCATTGAAAGATAAGATCACGCACGCTGTGGACCATTGGGTCATTTGAATTATAGGAGGGTTTATCACTGAGTTCACAGTAGACACAATAGTTAGCGACAGCAAGGCAGAACGACGGTTCCTCAAAGAACCACGAGGTAAGTACATTAAATATCTGAACACTTGGATTAAGATGTTACTGTGTAAAAAGCAGGTTATGCGAGTAAATTGATGTTTGTGGATACGTGAAGTGGGAGGATCTATAGAAACAAAGGTACCGTAGAGATAGAGAATATCACCTTGATTTTGCCTCTACGGGAAAGCGAGGAAGAGCTCGCAAAAGTTTTTCCGAGAAGCACGGTTAATCTAATAAGGCAGCGAATTCCATGCCTACCAACTCCACCTACACCACCACTAGTCTTAGCATCTCCACTTCCATCTCCACCCACACCACCTCCGCCACTACCACAGTTCAATATGGCGAGCATGATAAAATTGCCAGTATTCAAGGGAGTAGGGAACGAAAATCCAGACCAATTTTGGTTCGTGCTAAGGGCCGTATGGGAAGCACAAGGAGTCATGGATGACAATATAAAGAAGGCAATGTTGGTGAGCAAGTTGGAGGATCGCACATTGACATGGTATATTAGGCATTCTAATGACCATCCAAATGTGAGAATCGCAAATATCTAGGCTGCACTGAATAGGGAATTTAGCAAGCCAAAGTCGGAGACACAATCAATTATCGAGTTTAAGGAGATCATGATGCTTCCAAGCGAGACCCCATGGGATCCAGAGTAGAGACTAAAGAGTATGATTTGCAAAGCCAACATGACCTTGACAGATAGGCAGCACCTTACATGGTTTGTAGCATCACTAACACCACATCTAAGAATGGTGTTGTCATAGCAGAAGTTATCCACCCAGGCCGAAGCTTTGGAGACTACGATGAGACTGCGCAAGACCCCAATACAAGAACCTGGCCTGGGAGTCTAACAAATCCACATGTAATTGCAAAATTTGTATCTAGAAATGCAGAGTTTGAAACAGTATAGGACAACTCCCCCAGAAGCGCATGAGGAGGCATGGTGCATAAAATGCAAAGGCGAAGGGCATGACAAGCACCATTGTCTAGTCTTCGATAATTACTTGGCGGGAGGAGGGTCACTTCCATTAAGACCTGAGGCACAAGTAGGACTGAACATGAGGCCTGCATTATGGAACGCGATCTGTCAGATAGGAGGAAAACATGCTACGGATAATTGTCATCTATTATAGAATTATACAGAGACGTCCTAGCAATTGTTTTGTAATTTCTGCAGGTCAGTAGGCCATGATGAGCACACGTGCATAAGATATGAACTAATGATGGATCAAACTCCTACCTATAGAGTACAGACTGAAATGTGAGCCCTTGAACCAAATGTAGGAATGGCGCGCAATAGTTTTCGGGGGCGCGGATGAGGTCGAGGTGGAATGGGACAAGGAAGGGGTCGTGGACATCTAATTTGTTACAATTGCGGAGGGCCAGGGAACCATGCCTATGATTGTATGAATCTGATGATAAAATTATGTTTATAATGTACTCAGTTTGAACATGAGGTAGAGGACTACCCTACACTGATAGCGAGGCTGCGCGAGAAAGGGGTACTCTAGCCTCCCCCGACGTAGAATTTACAAATGATGAGGTCTGAGCCATGCGAAGAGGACTTGAATGTAGACATAGTGCTCAAAAGAGATATCATGATAGAAGATGACAAAGGTAAGCAGCCTGAAGAAAGTGCATGGGTTCACAAGGCTCCTACAAAGGAACCTAAATTTGATTTGGAGCGTGCAAAGGAGACATTCATGGAAGCTAAGAAGAGCTTCACGGAGGCCTCCACTTCAAGTAGTAAGGATCAACTAGACCTAGAGATGGATCCTTCAATGATCACTACCTTTCTGGAGACATGTATGAAACTGCTGCATGACAACAAGGCTATGAAAGGGCTACAAGAACTTATCACTAGGTGCGCTAGGTCAGGAGAACCACACATAGTCCAGAAACTTGGAAAGCACACATCGCGAACAGGAAGGGAAATGAGATCGACTGCGCAAATAAGGGAGTATGAAAGGGGTCAAGTAATTTTGGATCTAGGATCAATTGCGAATGTGCTACCAAAGCAAACATGGGAGCACATTGGTAGGCCCTCATTGCAATGGTCCCCTATTCAATTACGAATGGCGAACCAGTATAAGTTCCTACTGATGGGAAGATTGCAGGGGATAACAGTACACATCAAAGGTACAAGCGCACTGGCGAATTTCGAAGTGATAGATATTGTCGATGACAACAATCCCTATCCCGCGCTACTAGGAATAGACTGGGCCACCGATATGAATGGAGTAATAAATCTAAAGAAGTAAAATGATTTTTGAGAAAAAGTCACTACATGTAGTGGTGCCTTTAGACCCTACGGAAGGAGTGTGCTACACAGAGCCAGTGCGTGATGACGAGACCAACGATGATTTAGACTGTATCTAGAAAATAACTCCTCAAGAATCAGATCGGGTGAATCCTACAGTGGACGGTTGGATTTCGTGGCAGTGCAAAAGCTCCTGCACATCAGATTTAGATGAGGAAACAAAACGATGGCAGAACCGGTTACACAAGGTAACCATGCTAAATTGCAACATGATGGTTAGATCACCGCACTATGTGACAACAGAGCTAAGTGATCTGCATATGTATGACGAGTTGACAGCGGTGGATGAATTCCTGACCAAATTTGAAAGAACAGTGTCAGAACAACAGCGGTTCGATGCTCTGAAATGGGCACTGCGCACGATGGCTGTAAGGTGGTGGGGTACACATCAAAGAAGTATTGAGAGTTGGCACGAATGTAGAAGAGGGATGCTTATACAATTTCGAAAACCTCAGCTATGAAGGAGAGCTGGTTATGAGGGGCGAAACAGCTTGCATGCCCACCTTTCTAGATGGGTATAGGAGTATGGTACGCAGCCCGCACGAACGTCCACCGCTATAACGATAGGAAACAGGGACAACAAGTAGAAGCAGGCAAGACAAGTGCATGAATGCTAAATCATGATAAAACCTAGCATGCTAAACATCATACATGAGGAAGCCTTTGACGAGGTGTGCGAAGTGCTAAACAGGGTCCACCATGTGAGACACACTGACTGGGACTTGTGCATACTAGTAGTTGTATGGGTTTATAGGACCATGTGCAAAACTTTGACCGCGCAAGTATTTCTGAAGCTGGAGTATGAAGGAGGGGCTGTAATCCCTATGGAGCATGTAAAGACAAGTCCATGCATAACAACATCCATAGATATGATGGTCCACACCGAATGGAATGAGTGAATCACACATTTGCGCGAAACCATGATTTGAGGCTCAAAGCCCAAGTATTGAGTAATATATTTGTAAAAGCTCCGTGAATTCTAGCCGTGGAGCACGAGTTGTATGTTAGAGTCATAGGGTTGTCTGCCCTAAGTTTTGAATGTAGTGTCGACCTACCCATGTTCCACGGACCATGGGATTGTATAGTTAGGGTGTGGATCTCAGTCGTAAAGTAGTCAAGTAAGCTAGAGGACCAACGTATGGAGTCCGAAAGATAGTGAGCATAGAGCAAGAGTCTAGTATCTTGGGTTGTAGTAGTAGGAAGAGGCTCTGTAGCTTAGTGCGCAGAGGCCTAGTAGAGTCTGCAGCTGAGTGTGCAGACCCCTGCAGCTGAGTACGCAGGGTGGAGTCGAGTCTGTAACCAAGGAAGAAGAATAATAAAGAGAAGTTTATCTGAATTCTATGTATTTTTTCTTATGTTATTACATGTTTGATATCAAGTGCAATTATACTGTTTATTACTACGTGCTTTTGTATGAATGGTAAATATTGTTGCGTATAAATGAAAGCATATAGATAAGCTAAGTTAATCAACTAATATTGGGTTTCTAGTAAGGGTTTGGAAAATAACAATGTTCGATCCCCGAGTAGGGTTGCGCGAAGGCAGCATCGCAGGTTGTGAGGTACGGATAAGTGCGCGTAGTGACGTGCATGTAGGGTCAACCTGCAGACCACTTGGAACCCATCAGACATCCCTAGGGTGTGGAAACCTGGTTCTAGCACCCTCCCATACTACTTCAGGTGAGACCTCAAACTGTGCTCCATGGATTGTTGCTGAAAGGGCCAGTAGTACTGGGATTTTGTTTTGCTAAATCATCTCCGAACCTGGGTCAGCCCCCAACATGCCAACATAGGGTTGTTATAGAACCCTCTCCCTTAGGGAACACTATCCTAAGTGTTCAATCACACATATACCTCAAAAACCTGTTGAAAGAAGATATACTGCTCATGGAGCTTTATAACATAGCTCGATGCAGTATTTACAATGAAGGATTTGCTAAAAGAAACATCATGACAACACGATAACATACCGCATAGTGGAGATTTATAACACAACTCTTTATGGTATTTACAATGGTCATCCTATTGAGTACCAACCCACATGATATCATAACATCATGACAAGTTAACTACATGATAGCATAATAACATGACAACATAATCATAATAACATAACACCGATACCGTATAGTGGAGTTTTATAACATAGCTCATGGTGGTATTTACATCCATATACATGTGTACATATGAAAACATTACCAAAAATATATACCAAAACATATACCAAATCATATACGAAAGCATATATCAAAACATATACTAAACAACATATCTAAGCATATATAAAAAGACCATAGCAAAGCATATACCAAACCATCATAAAGCATATATCAACCACCCAAAATCAGATACCAAACCACGATAAAGCACATATCAAACCACCATAAGGCATATACCAAACCACCATAAAGCACATATCAAACCACTATAAATCATATACCAAACCACCATAAATCATATACCACACCACTATATCGAAGCTACTTTTCCTCAACTGGAAAATAGGTAAGGATAAATAACCCACATCAGATCCTCCATATCCCATGTAGCTTCATCAAGCACAAAGTGCTTCCATTGCACTTTAACTTGCTCAATTGCTTGGTTCTGGAGCATGAGAACTTTTCTCTGCAATATGCACTAAGACTCTAACTGTAATTATCCATCTTGTTCCACCTACAATACAAACTAGTCAATCACATGATCAACATCTTTAACATACTTCTTAAGTAAAGATACATGGAAAATATCATGTAATTTCATTGTTTGCAGAAGTGAAAGTCAATAGGCTATTGGCCCAATCCTCTCAATGATACTAAAGGGTCCACAAAACTATGGTGCCAACTTAGCATATGATCCAATCACCAAGGAGCTCTTCTTTGGTTTGATGTGCAAGTACACCTTTTCCCCAACCTAGAACTCCTTGAACAACCCATTTCGATCTGCATATATTTTCTACCTATCCTATGATGCCTTTATATTCTTATTCATCACCTGCATTTTCTATTCCATGTCTGCCGGCATATCTAGTTCGATCAGTACCCTGTTAACTGAATCACTCCAACAAATGGGAGTATTACAACTCCACCCATATAATGCCTCAAAAGCACTCATCCTCAGTGACTCTTGATAACCATTGTTGCATGCGAACATTACCAAATGGGGATACTCTTCCCACTTCCATTGTTGATGCATCACGTACATCCTCAACATGTCCTCTAATATCTTGTTGACACTCTCTATCTGTCCATTTGTCTACAGATGATAAGACGTGATGAAGGAAAACTCTATGCCCAAACCTGCAAATAACTCCTTCGAGAACATGGAAGTGAACTTCACATCCTTTTCTGATAGAATCTTCTTCAGAACACCAAATAGTCTAACTACATCTCTGATGAATTCATGCGCCACATCGCTAGCAGGGAACGTAGAGTCCACTGGATTGAAGAGTGCAATATTTGTTAATTTGTTCATAATGACCATGATGGAATCATTCTTCTTCACTATCTTCGGCAACCATGTGATGCAATCCATGGAAATAATCTCCCCATTCCATTCTGGAATCGCAATCAGTGGTAGCAATCCACCTAGATGTTTACACTCTTCTTTCACTTGTTGACAGTTGAAACACCTTGCCACAAACTCTACTACATCCTTCTTCAAATTTGGCCAATAGAAAAATATCTTCATTGCTGTCAGTGTCTTTTGATATCTTGGGTGACCTAAATAAGGTTTTTCATGAAACTCCCTCAAGATCACCTTATTGAGCTCCCTGCTATCTGGTACATATATCATGTCTTAGAACCTGACCAACCCATATGTTGTAAGACGATAATCCATACCCTGTGCACCTACACTTGTACCTATACCAGTACTACCACCTATGCCTATAGCTCTATCTGTACCTATACCTGCACCTGTACCTATACCAACATCCTTTAGCAACCTATGCACAATTTCCATGTACCTGACATCCTGTTGACCTGCATGCAAGATCCTATCTTATAATTTTATCCCATAGGAGCTCATAGCTTTCAAGTGATTTACCTATACCTGTCTGCTACCCTGTTCTCTTTACCTTTGATGTACCCAATCTCAAAATCAAACTCACTGATTGTGGACAACCATCTAACCTGCTTAGCATTCAAATTTTGGTGGTTAAACAAATACCTCAACCCAATATGATCACTCATCATTACAAACCTCATACCAAGGATATATTGCCTCAACATCTTTAATGCATGTATAATCACCGTTAACTCAAGATCATGCACCAGGTAGTTCTGCTCCTTCTCGTCTCATTTCTGGGACTCATAACATACTGTCGGCTTATATGGGCTTGACCGAGGTTCAAAAGAATTATTTAGCCAAACAAATCCCATAGCTACCGGCCCTTTCGGTAACATCCCGCAAAGTGCAGACTGAGATCTCACCCGAGGTAGCAGGGGAGGGTGCTAGAACCAGGTTTCCGCACCCTGGGGATGGCTTGGATGTGGTTTGGGGCTTGCACGCTATTCTACAGCCTCGCGTTATGCCATATCGGCGCAGATCGGAATAACCTTACCGTGCTTATTATAGATGGAATCACTTATTACTGGCTTGATCTAGTTAAAACGGTCTTTAAGCAAACATTTATTACTTTTGGTTACTTCGCGCATCAATATTAATCTAGCTCACATGAATTCAACCGTAGCAAATGCAAAAATCATAACAATTCATTTATCATAAAAGAGTATAGTCACAATCAACACATAATTCAGAAGAAACTTATCTTTATTATCAATCTTCAACAATACATCCAGATCCACCCTGTGCACTCAGGTACAGGGGTCCGCGCACACAGCCATAGACTTTCTAGGCCTCTGTGCACACAGCTGCACAGCGTCTACTTTCTACCCTACTCCCTCGACTCGGACTTACAACTACTCTCTGACTATTCACCCATTACAACATAGAATCAAAAATCCAAAAACTGAGCTACCTTTCCCTCATAGAGCCTAGCTCTATATATACTTTCCCTCGCCCCACGATCCCACTACTAGCCGACTCTATTACTATTTCTTTACAATATTTTCGGGCATACTACCCTTTGAATCAACCTCGTATAGCTCATGCTCCACACTTTTGTGGAGTATTTTTCCCTAATATTACCCAAAATTCTATGCTTCACACCCCATACTTGTTCCGCGGGGCTTTCGCTACCCAACAGTCCCCCAACACAATCATCGTGACTCGTCCCGAGTCACTAAGCTGGCGCATCCATCTTTGTGCGAAGATCAGTCAACAACTTCCATATGTCACTGGTACTAGTTTTCCCATTGCTGCGAGTTTCACCTCTCGTGCTACCTTAACCTTTACAGCATACTGTTCATTCCTCTTTTGTTGTGTGGCACACTTGGCTACCTCTTTTTTCTTCTAAATAGCGGCCTCATCTCGTTCCACTGCTACGGTTCCTCACCAACCAGTAGGCCAAGCCTCGACAATCTTGTGAACAACATCATTAGTGACAATAAATCGGAGAGGGGTCCATGTCTGGGTTGGGTCCTTCTGCACCCAGATGTAGAGATGACGCATATTTGCTTTGAATTCCACAATATGCTTCATACTCTCATAAACTTCATTTGTTAAGCATGGTAACATATTGATCCACTGATGCATAGTCGTGCTGATTAATACCCAAAAGATCTTAATTCCCTGAATTCTTCTTGCGTCCTTGGTCATCGAGAGGGATGCATACTGCACGGCTTTTGGCCATTCTGGGGTTAAAATAGGAAACTGGCTGTCGTCAAGAAACTCAGTAGCGACCAGCATGAGGGACAGTAGCAGCCACGCATAATAGAATGGTTTTCCTTCTTCCTAGGCTTCGCGACAATTGGATAGAAATTCTTCACAAAGAAACTGTGACCAATTGAATTGGACACCAATGACACATTCTTTAGCCAGTGCAATAACTATAGCGGAGACCTTAGAGCTATGACATTTTCTCATTACTTTTCCTGCTAGCAACTAAGTGGCCACCTGGATTGCGTTGTTAGAGATACTATCAATGATGTGCCCTCGCATTCCCTTAGCAAGCTTATATGTCTTCTTTAGTCGTTCTATCATTCGCACATCATTACTTTAGCCGTAATTTCCCGAGGGTTCCATCCAGCATAGGTTAGATGCGAGACCCGGTGAACAAGTTCTGTTGTGATACAAATGGGTTTACCAACCCATAGTGTATCTTCGTGCACTAGACATAGCAAGTGCTTGATGACTATCATAGTAATAGGGGGCTGGAGAAAGTGCGGAATTGCCAGGAGACAAAGTAATCCAGCTTCATCCACCTTTTGCAGCCACTCCTTTGGCTGTAGAGTGGTCACCATGCCTTCAATCATATGGTCCATTAAGACATTCATCGCTTCATGGGGTAATTTTGTTCAATATGCAAGGTCACAATCATCGAATTTCATCATGGCAACTTGGCCAACCACCAAATTTTCTACTAAGATGTCTTTCAGGAGAGAGGGGGTAGTGATTATACTGCTGAATTCATCCAGGTTTGTGGGTACCTTGTTCATCCCCTTTCTTGGAGGCATATACTTGGGTTGTCACACCAGCTATACAGGGTCTTCCTCAGAGATGTCCTCTTCAATCCTCGTGGGAGAATCTTCTATTTCTTCCTCGCTATCGATGATAATAGTTTTACCTTTTTCCTTCATTGTGGACTTGCCAACTTGCAGGTGTCGTGGCGACCGCCAAACTGATTCTGGGAGTGGAGGTTTCTTCTTGGTCTTCGGCATTCATGGGGATTTAGAGTGTTCTGCTTCCTGCGGTGACTCCGGCTGTGGACTATCAGCGATAGGCCTTTGAGCTTTCAAGATGACATCTTTGTATTGCTATGGCAATGCCAAAAACCATGGATTGTTTTCAACTTCCTCAGTGCTCATGACATAGGTAATACGGGTCGATTTTCTTGCCAGATAGTACAACGTGGTGGTGTGACCTTTGCGGTGTTTATATATCGATTGAACTCAAAAATCGATGGCCTGTTCTTGGGATAGCTCATAAATGCGATTTGGACGGTTATGCTTTTGCCTTAATGGCCCGCCACTTGCTTCAAGGTGCTTTAAATGTGCCATCCTACCATGAGCAGTATCTTTAATAGTCACTTTCCATCTTTGATTTGCAGCAGCGAATCCTCAAGGTTGGAGATGCGGTTTCTGTAGGGGGCTGGTGGTCATATCACGCCATTGTACAGCAGCCTGTTTTATAGTCGCGCACCCTCTTCCAACTGCTTGGGGTGCTGAGACTGAACCCTTGACGGATAGTCAGAAGGACGACCCCTTCCGCGGGTCCCCTAGTTTCTCACTGAAGCAGGCCATGGGCATCCTAGATGTCCTCTTGCTTCTATCAAAAAATTATGGTGTGCGAGCCCTTGTTGCTTCTGGTGCAGACGTATCAAGGTAGGAAAGCTAGCCATGTTGGTTTCCTTAGGCCATTCCTTTTCGTCATCAACAGCAGCAACTTCTAATTGAAGTTTCTCGATGGCTTTTTCCAACTTCATACTGTGGTCACAGATTCGGGCCTTAGTTTGTTCCAACTCATCAAGTCGTTGTTTTTCACATCGAATGGCAGCTCACAATTGTTGAACTGTGTCACGGATGCTGTCTCTAGTGGGAGAAGTTATGCCTATAGTGGCTGATTGGGTTGTATGGGGGAGGTTCCCTCTAGCCTGATGATCTTGCGGTCCACTTTGGTCTGTTTGAGGTGTCGGTCGTCCACCATACAACCGTACTCTTTGGGCTACCATTTTGTGCCAACTTGATCGCCACGCATATCTTCCAATTAGGAGTAGAAACTTTCTTGTGGATCTAAGCTTCCTCGATCCTTCTATCGGTGGGCATGCCCTATCTGCCAATGCACTGGGTGGTTCTTGTACTACACAAGTGACATGGTCTTTACTGGTCGCGTCCCACTCTTTTGGGTGGTGTCTTTCTTCACATCGTGCTGATTGAGTCACCCTATTACAGTTGAGAGTTGTAACTCCCTATAATCGATTATGCCAGCACTCCATCTCTTCCTCAGAATCGATAGTGCAAATACTCTCACGTTCCCATGAGGTTCTCCTATTGTCATTTTAATGCATCTTACCAGGGTTTTGTGCCATTATCTAATAAATGCAATCCATTTCATCATTACTTTCCTCGTCACAGATGGGTTTTGTGTAGCGCTCCCCTTCCACTAGGTCTAGTGGAACTACTACGCGAAGTGACTTCGTTTTGAAGGTCATTGTGCAGCTTTTCAAGTTGATGATTCCTTTCATGTCTATGGCCCAATCAATCCCGAGTAAAGCAGGGCAAGGATTGCTATCATCAAAAAGCTCTATGACTTTGAAGTTGGTCTGGGTCGTTACACCATCAATATCCACCATCACCCTTGCAATTAACCTATTGGTAAGATTTTTTTATGGTTAGCCATTCGTAGTTGAATCAGGGACCACTATAGTACGGGCTTTCCTATACTCTCCCATGTTTGCTTAGGTAGTATATTTTCATCCGAGCCTAAATCCAGGATGAGTTGATCCATCTCATAATCTTCTATTTGTGCCATCAGTCTCATTTCTCATCCAGTGCATAGAGCATGTCATCCTATCCTCCAGACCACCTGGGGTTCACTAAATTCGGCACTCTTGGTAATCAACTCCTGTAGCCCTTGGACAGCCTTCTGATTCTGTAGTAATTTCATGCATGCATCAAGAAAGGAGGTGATCATGTAGGGGTCCATTTTGGCTTCTGTTTTTTCCTTCTCGCCTAAGGTAGCGGCTTTCACGAAGCTCAGCTGATCTTTGTTTGGCCCCACCCTTCCTTTCTTTAGTTCCATAGTATGGTTCCCCATAGGCAAGTCACCTCACACCCCTCCTGTGTTCCCCCCTTCTGTTAAACTGTTTTTTCACACCATATTTATACTAGTGTCCTCTTCGTGGGGTTTTGCATGCATCATCTAGACATTCTAGGTTGGCGGAGGTTGAAGCACCCCTTTCTTGTTTAACTGGGTAGGCAATGTTGTACATTCTACCAATTTGTGATCAAATTGCTTGCAATAAGGACATGAGATCCTAGTTGGGTTCATGCACTCACGAGCATAGTGTCCTTATTCACCACAATTATAAAAAATTATCTGTCCACAACCTCGGTCGAGTCCCCATCCTCTTCCCTGATCTCATCCTTGAAATCCTCCCCATGTTTTGGCCTATACCCTGTAGGTTGGGGTTTGTTCCATCATTAAGTTGTAACTTTAACATGTTTGCTCATCGTGTCCTACTGATCGACAAAAATTGTAATATAACTATTGTGAGGTCTGGGTATACTTCTTTAATAGATGCTAGTTATTTGTTGCATGTTTCCCTCCCACCTGGAAAATTTTGCACCAAGGCGTAGGCATGGCATTTTGTCCGGTTTGGACTTCCACTTTTAATGGCATCGGGCCTCCTCCTACCAAATAGTTCGTGAAGACCAGGCAATGGTCTTTGTCGTGTGTGTGGCTTTTACATTTAATACACTGTGCCTCCAGTTGTACCCCTGACCGAGCCATTCTTCCTTGCTTCAAGCTTTGTACTTCCAAACATAAGTTCTGAAGTTGCACATGGAGTTACTGAACTCCCAACCCTAGGTCCGGAATCTAGGTCACGTATAGCCTCATAACTGTCTCTAGTGCCTTAGCCTGGGTTGAGATCTTCTGTTATGATAGATCCGTCCTTAGATGGGGTGTTAACAATGCCACAAACCATGCGCAATGCTGTCCATCGGTCAACATCATATTAGCTTCGCGAATAGTACTCTTTAATCTTTGGTCCAGATCCCACGGGGTTTCACCAAGCAACATTGCTATTTCCTTGAACCCAACGATCGATTGGTTCTCAAACTTTGATCAGCCAAATTCCTTATTAAGCGCATCCTGTATAGCTACTAGTCCTTCATTCGGATGATAGGTTGAGTGTTTTATGTACCATGTCAGTGCATGGTCTTGGAGTGCACTAACCAGCATAGCCTTTTTGATGTTTTCATCCGTTATACCTTGCGCATTCCATACAAAGTTTAACACAAACCAGAATCGGCTTGGATCTTCATTCCCTATAGCTTGAAAGGTCAGTAACTTGATTGCGGCCGCCATCCCTGTGGTAGGAGGTGGTGGAAGAGGTGGTGAGGGTTGAGGTGGTGTGGGCAGAAGCGACGTGGGTGATGGGGGTGATGGCGTAGATGGGCGTGGTATTAGCGGAAGGCATTCTGTAATCAACCAGACTACACTTCTGGGCAAGAACCTAGCGAGATCTCCATCGCTTTCCTGTGAGATAGGAATCAGAGGACTGTTGCCTGCTCCTCTCATTCCTCAGTAACCTCTTCCACTCCGTGTTCCCCCAAACATTAATGCATGCGCATAATCTACTTTTTGCACAACAACATCTTAATCCAAGTGTTTAATGACTTGATGTACCAACCCCGCAGTCCTTGGAGAAATTGTCTTTCTACTTCGTTGTAGCTTACAATGGTATCTATTGCGAATTCAGTGATAAATACTCCGATGATTCAATCTACCCAATGATCGACCACGTAGGCCAGTTTCTCTTAGATGGCTTCTATTCTACGCACCAGTTCTGGGATCCACACTATTGGCTGGTCTAATATGCACCTTCCCACACTATCAACTTACTTTGCAATCCACCCATACAATTCTATCAGGAATTTTATGAAGAAGATTTCATGTATGTTTGTGAGGATATAGCGATCCAACCATTGTTCCTCTCATATCTGTGAGTCTCTATTTTCCTGAACCACGAACTCGTGGAGCTTTACATCCCACCAATCTTCGAGCTCTTTCTTTGTAGGATTCCAGTGTTCACACATTAGACACCCCTTAGGCAAATCCCTGTCCTGACAATGGAACCATTTGTTGGCTTATATGGGCTTGACCCAGGTTCAGGAGAATTATTTAGCCAAACAAATCCCGTAGCTATTGGCCCTTTCGGCAACAGCCCATGAAGCACGAACTGAGGTCTCACCTGAGGTAGCGGGGGAGGGTGCTAGAACCAAGTTTCCGCACCCTAGGGATGTCCCGGATGTGGTTTGGGGCTCGCACACTATTCTGCAGCCTCACGCTACTCCAGATCTACGCAGATCAGAATACCCTTATCGCGCTTATTATAGATGGAATCACTTATTACTAGTTTGATCTAGTTAAAATGGTCTTTAAGCAAACATTTATTACTTTTGGTTACTTCGTGCATCAAGATTAATCCAGTTCACATGAATTCAATCATAGCAAATGCAGAAATTATAACAGTTCATTTGTCATAAAAGAGTACAGTCGCAATCAACACAGAATTTAGAAGAAAGCTATCTTTATTATCAATCTTCAACAATACATCCAGATCGACCCTACGCACTCAGCTACAGGGGTCCATGCACATAGCTGTGACTTTCCAGGCCTCTGCATACACAGCTACAAAGCCTCTACTTTCTACCCTACTCCCTCAACTCGAACTTACAACTTCTCTCTGACTGTTCACCCATTACAACGTATATCCAAAAACTGAGCTGCCTTTCCCTCATAGAGCCTCGCTCTATTTATACTTTCTCTTGGCCCACAATCCCACCGCGGGCCGACTCTATTACTATTTCTTTACAATATTTTTGAGCAGACTACCCTTTGACTCAACCTCCTATAGCTCGCGCTCTGCACTTTCCGTGGAGTCCTTTTCGCTAATATTACCCAAAATTCTGGGCTTCGCACCCCATACTCATTCCGCTGGGCTTTTGCTACCCACCACATACCACCTATCCATGCTGCATAAGGACTCCACCACATACTCTCTTGCAATCATCTATGCGTACTACAAAATCTTTGTTCGAGTCTATAATCTATAGCATTGATGCATGTGCCAACAACTTCTCAAGCTCCTCAAAGCTAGCCTCACACTCCTCTTCCCATTTAAACTTCTTACCTCTCCTCTAGAATGACATGATACGATAAGAAATATACAAGAAGTTCCTAAAAAATATCCTATAATAGCCTACTAGATGCATGAAAGATATCACCTCGTCCACACTCTTGGGAGCTACTCACTATATGGTGGCCCTTATCTTCTCTGGATCTACTATAATTTCTTCCTTGGAGTCAACATGTCCCAAGTAGTGTACCTCGGTGTGAAAGAAACTACACTCGCTAAGCTTAGGATACAACTAATGATCCCTCAACAATCTCAATACTGATATTAAGTTCTCGGTATGCTCTTCCTCATTTTTAGAATATACTAGTATATCATCAATGAACATAATAACAAAACTATCCAAATATGGATGAAACACACTATTCATCAAGCATATGAATGTATTTAAAGCATTAGTTAATCCAAATGGAACAACAAAAAACTCATAATTCCCATACATGGTCCTGAACGCAATATTGTAAATGGCCCACTATCCAAGATTCTTCATGCAATTCCTTACTGAAACCACACTTATCCACAAAGTCAAGACTAACATAGATATAATTAGATCCAGGGTCAATCATAATAGAAATAAATTGATCACGAAGCTTGTCTTCCATCTCAATGATAGTTGCTTGGTGTTCTGTCTTCCTATTGTCCACTGCTGCATAGATGCATGGAATACTCTGACCAACATCCCCAACAGTCTCCACCTCTTGTGCAGTGTATATCTTAGGCCTTTCACCCTGATGCTACGAAAAATTTCTCCTAAAGTGTTCCTCATCACATGTACAACACTCCAACCGACTAGTGCCCTCACCACTATGTTGTTGTTGCTACTGTTGTGACCCACGTCTCTGTCTAGATGCATTAAACTTCTTTTCTGGTGCGATATTTTCTTTCTCATTTGCATTCTCAGGCCTTGTTCTCTTAGGCTGCCATTTACCTCTACCTTTGCCTTTTCCCTTCCATCCATGTTGATATTCATTCTTATGCTTTGACTTCTCATAGAAATGCGTCAATTTCCCAATGACCTCCTCAAGTGACCGAGGCTCATCATACTCAATCCAATCTCTAAATTCTAATGGAAAACAACTGAAAAACTCTAAAATTTAGCCTTCTCATCAGTAAGATATGGTACATACCTCAATAGCTCAAGAAACCTGGTTGTGTACTCTTTGTGTGTGAATAGCTCATAGAATTCTTTAGTCTTATCATCGTAGTATCTTTCTGACAAGTACTTCTACCTGAAAATCCTTTTTAATTCCTGCCAACTCAGGTCATCTTCCCCGATGTCTCTAACCCTCTTAACATCTTCCCATGAGATGTGTGTTTTACCTTTCAAGCTGAAGATAACTATTCTAGCCTTCATGTTATCTGTGTATTCATGCAACTTAAAAAATTTGTTCATCTGAGGTATCCAAGCCTCTAACTCTTTCGGCTTCTCCACATCTCCATCAAAATCAGGTTGTTTTTATTTCTTGAATTCATTCAACAAGTATCCCTTATCATTCCTCCTGTGAGGATGATAACGATGACAATAACGATGTCTATCAGAACTAGAACTAGAATAGTATCTGTAATCATCACCCCTCTTATCTGAAGTGTCCAAAAACCTACCATCTCTCACCATATAATATCTATTCGACACATGTCTACTAGGAAACCTACTAGCATATTCCCCATTAGTTCCATCATCATGTCCATGGTTGAGTCGAAGTGGCCCTTGTCATAGCAATTCTGACAAACACTGAAGAAGTGTAACATTCACCTCTGCTTGCTTATCTTGTGCCCATATGATCCGTCCATTATCTTCCTTACAGATCATTATCTCTTCCTTTAATATTTTTAGTGTAACCTTCAAATCAGAAGGATTCCCAACACCATACTGCTCTTCAAATTCATATGGATTGTCTTTGTAGTCAACCATCTTTCTAGCCATTTGATCTTTCTTCTTGCAATGCATAATATGTCAGATAAAACAAATCACAATAAATCAACGTATCTTAGTATTGTTTGGGGAGGGTACCCTGTCTCCAATATCACCAAATCAATGAGATACATGTATAACATAGACATAATAGCATATACGCATACAACAAGTAAGTGCATCAACTCATAAAAATCATTCTAGCTAGGGTCCAATCATTAATGCAAGGCCATATCAACATTGCATATTATGATTGCATGCATGACAACAACCATTATATCATTGTACACATTACCACATGCAACCAACAACATGCATAAGAAATGCCTAATCAACTACACGTATGCATAAATGCATGTAGTCGAACATTAGTGATCAATTCTTGTATTCAACCTACAAGGTTGATACATGTAATCAAAATATTCAAGAATGTAACCTAACATACATGGATGTAAGTAGGCAACATAAAATCAACATGTAAGCGACATATAATCCATATGTAATGATCCAGGTGGCTCCAGACACAGGGAGAAGTCCCAGAGGACTCAGAAAGGGCCAAAACTCAAAGTGGTCAGATTACTCCAGAACCAACACTAGATCGAATTGCTTGTCATGCATATCCCAACAGTGTGAACAACACTCAAATCTGAGCTCGTATGGGCAAGAAAGATCTAGTGAAAGTTTTGGTCAAAGCTCGGTAGTGGGCCAAGTTTAAGTGTCCTACAAATTTACTATCAATCAGCATGGGAAGCTAGCTCCCGAGAGTGGGCGAAATTGTTTCCTCTTTAATTTGTCTAATAAGCCTTATATTAGACAAAATCAAAAAATGGCTCTATATTATAATTAAAAAGATCGTAAAAAAATATATGAATAGGGGTGGTGAGCCACCACCCCCGCCACCATAGTCCCTCCTGGATGAACTCTGTTATCAACATCTTGTGTTATATGTTCCTGATTATTTCCATTTTCCTTCTTCTTCACCACATGCATATATGTTCCTTTATGTTCTTTTAAATGCAATTCTAACAACATCACAAAAGTAAAAGATCTTGGTTAAATCCAGGAGTTGAGTCAACTCGGATCAAGTTTGGTATTAGAGAGGTCTTCGCGTGAATTTGAATTGCGAGCATCAACAATGGAATGTGTAGCGATGGAGGATGACAAAGTGATGTATGAGACCATGCTTAGAATTTCCCAAAAGGTGGAAATAATGTATGAAGCTCTACAAAAGGAGACAGAGGAAAAGGAGTGAGTGCAACTTCAGTTGCAAGCCAAGGAAGAGGCCCTGGAAGATCTGAAGCACAGCAACTAGAATCTTCAAATAGAGAACATTGAATTGAAGATGCTTCTACAAGAAGAGAAAGAGGAGAAACAGATTTTTCTACGACAGCTGCAAGTTAAGGACGAGGCCTTGGAAAAGCTACAGCGTGACCCATGTGAAGTAAAATGTAATTCTCTAAATTCATGTATGTTTCCTGATAATGATTTTTCTATTCTTGAAAATCATACCACAGGAATTGGCTCCAAACTACTGAATAAAATGGGATATGAAGGAAAATTCTTGGGAATTAATGGCCAAGGCATTATCAATCCCATTCAAGTAGAGGAATAACCCCATCAGGCTAGACTTGGGTATGTTGGAAAGGAAGTTGGGGCATGCACCAGGACAGCTAGCGAACAACCAACAACAAATGATGAGAAGCTCTGATCAGTTCATTCCAACTCGATATTGAACATAAGAGATGATGATTTCCCTTCAGTTTCATCTTCAAATAGTATGATTTCTGTTGGAAATGTGGAGATCCCAATTATAGGGACAAACATGAGGATCCTTACCAGGATGAGTTACAAGGAGGAAAAATAACTTGCAGTTAATAACCAAGGCATAACTCAACCATTGGAGGTTGTGTAGAGACATCGATTTGTAGGTTTGGGATACATAGAAGGAGAATGTTCGAAGGTTTCAGATGCTTCTGAGAGATCGATGAAATCGTCAAGGGAAGAGAATGATGCGAACACATCCCCATCATCCCATGGAAGTGCCCATTGCAGGGAAGGAGCTGAGGCAAGCTCTCATCGCCATAATGACACTAGAGGTAGCAAGGAAAGGTATAACCAGTCTCAACATTTGAATGTTCATTTTGATTACAATCATTTTGTTAATGATGGACATAAATCAAGGCATCGAAAAAAATGTACCTTTTGTGGATTTCATAACCATACATTTGTTGAGTGCTGGAAATGAATAGCAGCACACAAAAGTAGGAGATATGAAAGACCCTCTCAATAGTAGGTAAAGAAACATGTTAAGCATATATAAAGGAAGAATATGTATTGCAGTCATTGTAACAGAAGTAGCCATCAAAGAGCCACTTTTTGGAGGCTCCATCTAGAGCAGTGCCTTAAAGACGAAGCGTTGGTGCATGAACCAGGTGAAACAATTGTTCGACCAGTGAATGCACCATAAGGAGGTGACCCATTCACCTTGATAAGTGAGAAATGGTTCTTCTACGCATGATAGAATGTCATGGTATGATTTTTTTCCAATCATGTGTTGATTTTTAAAATGTAAAAGTGATGACGTGTTTTCCATCACTTGTTAAGCAACAATGATGTCTGGTCTTATTTTGTGTTGCATGATAAACTGTGAAAGTGATGTTGTGTTTCCATCACTTGTGAAAACAAAAATAGTGTTTGGACTTAGTTTTGTAAATCTTGTGTTGCAGTGATGATGTGTTTTCCATCACTTATTGAAGAAACAATGATATTTTGGCCTTGTTTTCATAGCTGGGGTATTGTTTCCATTTTGATGTAAACTTGACCACCGAGTATGAGTTATAAACTCATGGCAGGTATAGGATGCTTGGGTTATTAGTTGGTCAGGTATGTCAAGCATGTAATTTGCAAATATAATGTACTACAAGTTTGCAGAGGTGGCAGGTTTCGGCTCATCCTTATGGCTCCAAAGGACAAAGGTGAAGGAGAAGGAAGGGTGACATATTTGATAGTTATAAGTGCAGAAAAGGTACAAAGAAGTTGTAGATTATTTTTCATGCTTTTGGAGGAACAAAATCTCCTCAGTTGGGAGGATTCATCTAGGTGGCTCTAGACACAGGTAGAAGTCCCAGAGGACTCAGAAAGGGCCAAAATTCAAAGTTCTTAGATTTCTCCCAAACCAACACCAGATCGAAGTGCTCATCACCCTTATTCTAGTGGTGTGAATGACACTCAAATCCAAGCTCGTATGGGGGATAAAGATCGAGTCAAAGTTTTGGTCAAAGTTGGGTAGCGGGTCAGGTTTAAGTGTCCTACAAATTCACCGTCAACTAGCGTGGGAACCTAGCTCCCGAGAACAGGTGAAATTGTTGCCACTTTAATTTTTCTAATAACCCTTATATTAGACAAAATTGAAAAATAGCTCTATATTATTCAAAAAAAAATCGAAAAAAAATATATGAATACGGGTGGTGGGCCACCAACCTCGCTTTCCCCATTGATTGCATAAAACAAATTTCAAAATTAAATATGGCCGACAAGCCATGACCCCCATCGACCCCCAACAAACACTCCAACTATATTATATATATTGTATGGGGTGGGCGGGCCACCTCTGGTGGACCCAGCCCACACCCCAACCACCCAACCACTTTACTATATAATATGCTATCGCGTTTAATGAAGAGCCCGGTGGGAGTTGAACCCACAGCCAGCAGCTCTGCTGGCCTCGCCCATGTGGCAACCCCATATGGCATATGACAAAACAAACCACACAGCATGCTAGCCACACTAAACTCACCACTACATTTAATGCAAAACATCGCACCATATTTAACATTGTGCCCAATGTAATGGTTATAAACCCGTGTTTAAAAAAATGCAAACCATTCTAACCGCATGATATTTTTGAAAGGGGCAAGATTTTATCCCCCGATCCCTTCTTAACAAACTGCCGATGTTAGCCATTGCACCAACAACCATTACTTTGGAAGCCTCCACCCACGAATACCATATAAACCTTATTTTTTAGTGCAATGGGGGTAGTGGTGGAGAAATGAAGATTGCTAGCAATGTAGAACCATGAGTGATGACATAGATGCTGAGGTAGAATGTGACACAGATTCCAATACATATTTTGAATTAATTTTGTAGGTGGAACCATGAGCATGGAGTAGAGGTAGGTGGAACCATGATTAAGCCCACTTTTCAGGAGGGTGAAAATTTTCCAATGTCCAAATTGGACAAAATTTATGTCTATCCTACACCTCTCAGCGACATGAACCTGATGGCATAGACAAAATTTTGATCTTGTTAGACACACATGGAAAACATACAATAGGAAAGATAAATCATGTGAGTACCATTTTTTACTTAACAAGAGATATACATTTATAGTACAATATGTGACTGTTGGGTTTCACATCCCAAGGTCTCTTGGACTACTTAGTCTATTCAGCTTCCACTCTAACCCATTGAGGATTAGGTGTCCAACATTCCCCCCCTTAATCCGAAGGGTTATGTATGAGTCCAAGAAGAGAGCTGTAATACAAAATGTGCAAAAAATGCATGGTAGGACAAGGCTGAATGTGCTCTCTAAAATGTTGGTATAAAGGGTGGTGGTTTAAGGATGATCACCAACACTGGAACACTTAGTGCAGTTCCCGGAATTCTTCCAAAACTAGCAAGAAGCTGAAGTCTTCTGCTAGAGGAAGTGATCCTGTTGTTTTAAAGAGGGAATCCTTCAACCATGAAATGGAGGCCTCACCTCGCATAAAAGGGAGAACTTCAACCTGAAAAGGGAAGTCTCAACCTGTGATGGTTTAAGGATGACCAACAACTCTGGAATGCTTAATGCAATTCCTGGAACTCTTCAGAAACTGGCAAGAAGCTGGAGTCTCTTGCTAGAGGAAGTGTTCTCAATTTTGTTGCTGGAATTCTTCCGAAACTGGCAAGAAGCTGAAGTCTTCTGCTAGAGGAAGTGTCCCAGAGTGCCAACTGAGGGCATGTTCACGGGCATCTTTGTTTCTGGCTACAACTCTGAAACTGGTGTGGCAGGTTGTGGCTCAGGCTCGCTTGATGTGGCTTTGAAGCTTGTAGATGACCATCATTTCCCCCCCTGTCAGATACAAGGTGAGATGATGGAGAAAACTCAACTGCAAGACTGTTCAATACTCTAGAACAAGTTCTGACATGTGTTTGGAATATCTTCTTGGCTGTTGATGCCCATTGCCAAGAAGTGATCCATCCAAGATGAATCTTTGTTCTTGCAAGACGTTTGTTTCTGAAGCATCTGTGTGAAGAATGGCTGGTTTTATGGCAGTGCTTACATGGATGAAGATCAAAACAGTGATCTTTCAGATGGCCAACTTGGTGACAGTGTTGGCATTTCACAATCTATTGTTGTTGCTATGGAAGAGGGGCAGAATTTGGAACAGCTGGAGGTGAACTATCATGAAGAACGGGTGGAGATCAATCATCCTCAAGAAATCCAGCAGTTTGAAATTGAATTGGCTTTGAGTAGTCTGGAATATGAAAGGACAAATCCTTGTCATATCCAAGACCATTTCTGTGCTTGTTGTGGACAAGCTCTTCCCAAGGTCTGATGATGGGCTTGGGAAGTGCAAACTGAGTTTCTACATCTGCATGTACAATGGCTACTTTATTGGGCACTGGATCTGAATGAACTTCAACAATATTGTCTTGCTGTTTATGGGAGTCTGTTTCATTGTTCTAAACAGAAACAGGTTCAGAATGATGACTCCACTGCTGTAATTCTTCCTGCTGTAGCTTTGTCTCACGCTGCAAAAACTCAATATTCTCTTGTGCATTTTGTAGACAGACTTGAATGTCTATGAGAGAAACTTTGCTGACTTTTAATGTATCATGATTAGTAGACAATATGAGAGTTTTGAGGAGCTCTAATACTTCACTGATTCTGGCCATTTTTCTTCAATGTCAAATTTTACACCTTAAAAAACTGATCACAACGACTACTCAATTCAGAAAAATAATACCTACTCACAGTACACAGCAATATCCTTTATAAATGTGCAGCTAACGAATCAAGGAATCAATGCATACATATGTAGACAAAAACTATAATGATTTTAAATACAGTTCCACAACTGGGGTAGCAGCAAATGCAAACTTTCTTAGATCCTTCAAATACTCCTTTCTTTTTTTTTGAATCAGAGAACCCCTGCTGCTATTCTATATTTCATAGTTTCTTTCTATTGAGGACTTCATCAATGGTCCTTACATATATTTCGCAAATTTTACAATCAACTCTTCCTGTTTCCTTAAAATAAAGTGAAGAGGTTTACTCAAGCTTGACCCACAATAGTTCCACTTCTTCTACAAGAAAGTAGTTCAGATCCCATAAAATTTTCCAAGGGTTTCAGAGAGTACAGTGGAAACGACGCTCTGTAAGTGTTGTTGCTCCTCAACTCCAACTTCATGTGCTGAAACCTGTTCCGGTGATGCTGCAATCTCAAGCCTAAGACGCTTTGACTTTGACTTGGTCAAAGCTTCTGCTTCAGGCAGCTCAGCGGTGCTGGAGGCCGGACTGAGCTGTAAAGGTCTCGATAAATTATGGGTCTTCAAATCGTCATTCGCCAATGCCTTTGTTACAGAGGGTAAGGTCCCGGTCTTAACTGAGATAGCTTGCTTCAAGCAAGGTTCTGATAGGTCAGCCCTTACTCCTCGCGAAGCACTCGAATCAACAAGATTTTTTTTTGCTTTGGAAAATAACTTTCAGCGAATGGGTACAGCTCCTTCTTCTCTAAAGGAGTCTTAGCAGAAGGAACGAATGCATAGAAGCCTGGTGCTTTACGGGGTTGATTATCAGTACAATGCTACAATGGAATTGATTTGTTGGGCGCATTCATATGGCGAATTAGTGATTTGATAGCATCCATAGAGTGATGAACAAACATACTCTAAAACATATAGAAACAAATTGGAGAAGAATTTGAGCGGTAATGATAAAATAGGAAATAAAAATACATCCCTGCGCCCCCTTTTATCTGAGATTCATATATGTGTGCTTTGTCTTTCTAATAGTAACAGAAATGGTTTAATTCAGCAATGCCAGGACGTGTGTGACAGCAACGCCGAGCTTGAAAGCGTGAGATTCACTTGGATTCTCAATAGATGGATATCACCACATAAAATGCATTGAACAATCAAGAACTGATATACCGGCAACGCCAATGCCACTGCAATGTGTTCCACACAGCGATGGGTAGTCACAGTTATAGCCCTGTCACTTATTGCTTACATCTTTATCTCCTTCAGATCTCTGCAATTTCATCTTGATTTACCTTTGCCACTGGTCCAAACGCCCATCAAGGAGCAACGGCATCAGGTCTTTTCAGAAGTCCCCAAGAATGAAGCATCCACCATTACGAATTTGGTTTTTCACTCGGCTGATATTTTTAATAGAACTTATGCCGAAATGGAGCAAAAATTCAAAGTTTACATTTATCTTGACAGCAATCCGAAAACATTTTATCAAACCCCGAGGAAGCTGACAGGGAAATATGCGAGCGAGGGTTACTTCTTTCAGAACATTCGGGAGAGCAGGTTTCGCACAAATAATCCCGAGGAGGCTCACCTATTCTTCATTCCCATCTCTTGCCATAAAATGAGAGGAAAGGGGACATCTTATGAGAACATGACAGTTATTGTTCAGAATTTTGTTGAGAGCCTGAGCCAGACAAAGACAAGCTAGGTGAGCGGCTATTCGAATCCTCCAGGACGGGCATTCATGGCGTGAACAAAGCTCAGTTATCTACTGTTGCTCTCGTCCTAGCAGCCCTGAGAAAGTCTATTGTGACTTGTAGAGCAACCAGAGAGGATTCCTGTTCTATGGAGATCAGCTGGCTGACAAATGCCAGTGATGTTGTTCATGGCGTGAAAATTCATGGCATTGGTTCAAAGAAACAATCATTTCAACAGGCATGAAAAGAAGTTCTCAGCACAGAAACTGGATTACAAAACCAATTATATCAGAGTTACAACATCCATCTCAAGCTATAATTCCATGAACTAAACTAGACATAGAGCTTCAACCTCAAACTATAATTTCATGCATAAAAACGGAAGGCAGGAGCTCCAAGTATTTTTAAACTGTAGGAAACTGTCAACGTATTAAAGAGTTCAACGCGTACAAGAATATCAGCACAGCCAGCGTGAAAATACACAGTAGAATCGCAGGCAGAGTCGTTGTTTGTGGCTGTTCTTCGCTCCACCCATCAGTTCAGGGCAGCATGGACAGCGCTGGACAGGACAGCGCTTCTTTCAGAAACGTTCATGGGTAGTCCAGACAGCGCAAGTAAACAGTGTCAGGTAGAGAGCGTAGGTACCATGTCAGGCAGAGAGCATATGTTTATGAACAGCAAACGTTTATGGACAGATGGGCTAGCCAGAGACCAAAAATAGAGACCTGCGGATTTCAGAGGTCAGGAATGTCGGGGATGGAAGAGCCAACGCGCCAGGACTTTTAACGCACACATTGTGGTATTCATTCAACGTACCAAAAATTATACATATGCCAACAAAAATATATATACAACGAATTCAACACCAGCGCACGAATTAATCAACCAGCAATATCACCGAGAGTTCAGGACCCACATAACATTAATGGTCAATGCATAGGTCTGGTGAGAGAAACACAACAAAAGGCCACAAGGAAATAGTAACTCAAATATGATCAGGGCCAGAATTCGCCTGCTCTGATACCATGTTAGACACACATGGGAAACATAAAATAGGAAAGATAAATCATGTGAGTACCATTTTTTAGTTAACAAGAGATATACATTTATAGTACAATATGTGACTGTTGGGTTTCACATCCCAAGGTCTCTTGGACTACTTAGTCTATTCAGCTTCCACTCTAACCCATTGAGGATTAGGTGTCCAACAGATCTGAGCATCAGTTCTTCATATGACCTAGAGGAGGGAATCTCTGAGGAATCTAGGGGAATCTAAAAGACTCTTGTAGCCCCAAATTTTCACTTTGTCAAAATTCAGAAATTTGATAGTTGATTTTACACTATTCAACGCCACAGATCTGATGGTGAAATCAGATTTTCCATTTGATCATTCTATTTTTTGGACACTTTTCAAAGTGGAGTGCAAGTGTCAGCATTCAATGTTCGACCAATAATTTCCACGAGATTCGATGTGATGAGATTGATGTTGCAGCCAGATCCAACAGTTTATCATCCTCTTCTTCAGATAAATCCTTGATGTGAGGTAGACGCAATGTGAACATGTACTTCTTTGTCTCTTTTCTTGAGATGCATTGTGCTATATAGATCCATGTTTGATGTTTGATGTGGGATCTTGTTTTGTTCTTGATGCGAGATGTACTTATTGTCATTTTTTGATTGAGACCCCTCTATCACCATGTTGATGGGATACTTATGTGTCGTCATGTATGTTTGAATTGAGATCCCTTTGATGCCATGTTGGCAGGGTGCTCATTATTAACATACGTGAAATTATGTCATGTTGATAGGAGTCCTTTTTTGAATGAGAGTTCCTACAGCGAAACATCTCTTGGAGCCATTCCTGCGTGAGGGCATATTCATTGTATGATAGAGAAAAAACATGCATGTACATCATCACTCTTTCTAGCACTTAATGCAGTGGCCTACACCATCTTGACACCGGGGTCCACAGATGTAGTCCCTCCTGGAAAAACTTCGTTATCAATGTCTTGTGTTATATGTTGCTAATTCTTGCAATGTTCCTTCTTCCTTACAACATGCATATATGTTCCTTTATACTATTTTAAATGCAATTCTAGCAACATCATGGAAGTAAGGGATCTTGGTTAAATCCGGGAGTTGAGTTAACTCAGATCATGTAACTAGCCACATACTCATGAAAAATACATTTCACGAAATCAATATGAAATTCTTCATTGCAACATTACTACAACCATAATCAATCATCAAGCCAATGTAATAAGCACATCAAATGCAAGTGTAAGAGACACACATGCAACTGACATGCTTGCATGACCAAAACACATCGCCCATCTAGTCCAAGGGTTGAACCATGCTCTGATACCACTTTGTAACACCCTCCTCCCACATCCACCCAAGTAACCATGCCAACTGGGATAAACATGAGATGATAGGCTACTATGATCAGATTCAACCTCCCATGTTACCTTCAGGAAGTGGAATCGATGAAATATCCCAGATAGTCATCCAACATCATCAACAAAACCCTTAGGAGAGAAGTCAGCCACTAAGACAGTTTGTCCCTGGGTCCCACTACGGTTGGAGATCTCTTAGGCCATGGTTGCTCTCATGCTATGGGAAAGGGAGAGATCAACAACCTAAAGTCACTCTCATGGGCTTGCTTGCCAGCGACCAGAGACCAAAATTTTGAATTCTATGCCAGTGACCTCAAGATTTAAGCCACTTTTTCAAGCCCAGAGCCCAGGCCACTACCTAGAATGGAGTGACAGCTTGAAATGAGTAAAATTATAGGGAAACAATGATGCAAAAGTAATAAGCTAAACAAGACCATAACCAGACCCCTACTAACCATGACAGGAATTTCATCAGACATATCATCAACATGTAACCTATAGGTGCAACAAACATAATTAGTGTAGGGAGCTCATACTTATCTAAGAATCACTATGAACCATTGTTCCTTCATGTTGTTTGTTTCATTATCATTTATTAGGTCATAGACACATTATCCATTCATTTACAAGTAAAAACATGTTGAGAACCATACATTGTCATAAAATATACATATAACCAACATAATAGGAACATAAATACCATAAACATATCAACCATTAAAATTCACATATACATCAATAAATTTACACATGACAATTAAGGGAATGAATTTCTCCTTAATAAATGCAATAAACCAACTGGAGATGGGACTACCACATTCCATGCCACCATAAATTGGTTGAGCAAAGTATCTCTTCAGGAAATCACACCCATGCCATATTCTGAGCATGAATGTGGGACTCATATAACACACACAAAAAAAATACCAATTAACATGGATGCCACCAGAGTTCTCTGCCTACATTGTGAGGAATTTGAGTGCCTCATAGTCTCTCAGGATTTACTGCGCACCCACAGTCCGATCGAGGGATCACTAGGCCCTACATTGATACATACTCTCGAGGCTTTACCGTGTATCCCATACCAAGAAAACTAGGCCCAGTGAAGAGAAAACCCACATCTTGGATTTACTGTATATCCCACCATTCATCAACAAGGGTTGCTAGGCCCATCAAGGCACACAATATGGCTTTACCACAACCCACAGTCTAGTTCAGGGGTTACTAGGCTAGTGGCTTCATGATCCTTAGTTTGGCTCAGGGAACACTTAGACCATGTGTTTGTGAATTCTGAGATCCACCCTACTCATCTTCGAATCCAATGCCAACAATCCCACATAAACCGAATGAGAGAACCCATCTCATCAAAGTTATCAGGAAATGGCAAGGCTAGGTCGAAGATACTATTGCACCTAGAAAGACGCCATGCCATGGTAGAAAAGAACCACATGCAATCCCATGCATGCCAAATATAGCAAGGAAAATACACAAACAAGTTGGTACCTAGAATGAAGCTTGTTGTAGCTGCTTGATCCTCCCTTTCCCTACTTGATCTTTTCTTCCTCCTTCCTTCTTTTCCTTTATTTTTCCAATGCAAAAGTACTCCAAGAAAATCTAAGAATCGAAGAGTGATAGAGAGAGAGAGAGAATAATGAGAGAGCTCCCAAAGTCAACTAACAAAAGGTTACCAAATGATCCTTAGAAGCATTTTTATGAATGTGGCCTCTATTTTCTTCATTTTCCTCCTCGCATGAATCTTGTGACCTTTCACCTCCCTTTTCTCCTAATTTCAATTATTTTCATAAATAAATGTGCCAAAAATGTGATTTTTCCTTCCCAAATCCTTAGCCATTGCCTTTTCCAATTTCCTTAGCCGTAAACAACCAAACGAAAACACCATAGGATGTCTTGCCCAACATTCAACTTTGGAAAAAGTGTCCCATCAACCATGGTTATTGTTTTTAACTTTTATTACATGGAATTTTCACCAGGGCTATTACATTTACAATATTAGAAGGGATCTCGATGAATCAATTAACAATTTTAATCAGAGATTTCTTTCTATCCTAAATAGAATTCCTATTCACTATGGACCAAGAGATGATGTTCTAGTTGGATTTTATAGTAAAAATATTCCTTCAAATATTTCTTTTGTTGTCATTATAGATGGAAAACAAACATTAGGTATGAATGTGGAGAGGGTTTGAATGTTGAAAAAAATATTCTGAAAATTGTATCAAAACAAGTTTTTGGTAAAGAAAAAACAAAAAAAATATCTATTGCCAAAAAAAAATTCAATTAGTTAAGTTGTTGATGATAAAAAAGGAAATGGAAGTTGTTGCCTTAGATTATATTGAAAAAGTAATTAAGAAAATTTCTAATGAAATTACTGATGTCAAGAACATTCTTTCTGAGGCACCTTCTATAAAAAACCATGGAGACCATTTAGGAGAAATCGACTACCTAATCCCAATCAAACCAACATTGAAGAACTTAGTAATGATGATTATGTGTAGGAATATTTTTGTAGACCACATAATGAAAACCATTATGAGAAAAAATATGTAGCATTTATAAATATATTTAAAGTTTTTTTAGAAAGTCATAAAGATGAACAACCATAAGAAGGAAAGAAACGGGAAGGAGAATCTAGTAAAATTGTTATTGTGTTATGGGATGTTTAATAAGGCGAGTTAATTTATAACGATTTAATTGAAGAAGAGGATAAAGTCAATGTTATTCAAAAATTAAGTAGAAGTTGAAATCCATCTCCTAGTCCAACCTCCTCTTCACCTGTTAGAAATCCTCCTAGTCCTCTTGAACAAACACAAACTTCTGATAAAGCTACAATCACATTCAATGTAGCTCCTCAAATCAAAAATATTGAATATGATTTAGTGGAAGAACTGAAGAAAACTAGGGACAATATTTCTTTGTTTGAGATATCAAAATTAACTCAGCAAAAAGATAAACTTTTCAAAGCCTTAGGAAATGAATCATCTCATACTTAAACTTCTAATGCTTCTTGAAAAGCTTGTACCAATAGAATATCCAATATCAATGCAACTCTTATTGGGGATATAACATCTTCTCGTACTCCTCCATTCAACTGGACTTTTGAGATTTGCAATCAAAATGTTCTTAATTGTCTTGTTGATTCAAGGACTTCATCTAATGTGATGCCTTTATCAGTGGATGAAAAATTAAATCTTACTCCTATTCACTTATCAATGTAGGTTCTTCAAATTAACAACTCATGTGTTGAAGTTCTTGGAGAAATCAAAAATTTACATATTAAACTTGCGTCAAATCCAAATATATTTTAAAATATTTATATTATTGTAACCGATGTCCCAAAATTCTATGGTTTAATACATAGTCATGATTGGTATGAAAAACTTAATGGATATGCCCTAACTGATTGGTCTCATTTGTGGATTCCATTAAATGGAAGTCCTAAAAAGGTAAAGGTAGAAAGGGAACACTACATGAAAAATATAGTTACAAGTCTTGAAATCCAAATGAGCCAATCATATCTCTCCAAGCCTGATTAGGAAATTATTCATTTGATACCTTTCCAGGTAATTTTACATCTGAAAAAATTGTTCTGCTTGTAACACAAATAGAAAGCTTGAATTTTCTTACTATACCTTCTTTAGATTCAAGGAATATTTCATATGTTGAATTAATTTTCTCTATTTTCACAAATGATCATTTAAATACCAATAACTAAACGTTATATTTTGATGGACCTAAATCACTAGAAGGTGCTAGAATTTGATGTGTTTTTGTAGACACACAATGTAGTAAGTTTATTTTATCTTGTAGAACTAATTTTCTATGTACAAATAATGTCACAGAATATGAAGCCTTACCTCAAGGTCTTTATAAATCTATTGAAATGGAAGAAAGAAATATTAAAGTATTAGGTGACTTAGAGATAATTGTTAGACAATGCAATAAAATCATTCCTCGTGTCTCCAATCATCTAAAGAATTATAGAAAAGAGGATTGGGTTTTTACTCATAATTTTTATAGTTTTGAATTAAATTCCACACCTTGTTCTCAAAATAGTGATGTTGATTCTCTCACTAATGTTCTTTGAAGGCTTCTACTAGTTGAAAAAATTTCACTTGAAATTTTTTTAGTTGAAATAACTTTTAACTCATGTATAGACAACAACATCTTTAACTAGTGAGAATTTGATGACGATGATAAAATCAAATATTTTTTGACTTTGGATGAACTTTTAAATTATATTCCATTGATGAGGATCAACATAATAAACAATTACAATTAGATTTTTCTAATGAATTATCAACTCAAAATACTATGACCACTATGAATAAAATACTACAAGCAGGATATTACTCACCAACTCTTTTCAGAGACTCCTATGAATATGCAAGGAAGTGTAAATAATGTCAAATTTCTACATGAAAATAAAAAATATCAGCAGTTCCCCTACGAGCTGTTGAAGTCAAAGGGCCTTTTCCACAATGGGGATTGGACATTATTGGTGAGATTAATCCAAACTCTTCATAATTACATAAGTATATTTTCATTGCCACTAACTACTTTACCAGATGGAATGAAAAAATCCTTTTAAATAAATTTAATGTTTCCATAGGTGAAGTATTTTCTCGAGTGTCATATAAATACCAAGTTTGGTATCCAACATATTTTGTATTTGACAATGCATATTATATTTCTTCTCATGGGATGACTAGAATCTATCTTGATAATCTATTAAAATACATTTTTTTACTAACTACTACCATAGGGTAATGGTTTAGGAGAATACACAAACAAAAGTTTAATCCAAACTCTTAAGAAAACTATACAAAAAAATTAAAGAACCTAGCATAAACAATTACCCAATGCTCTTTGGGTTGACTACTTTACTCCAAAAAGAGCATTAGGGAATTCCCCCTATTTCCTTGTATATGTTAAGGAAGTTGTGTTGCCTCTAAATATTTTTCTTCCATCAATGCAATTAGCTCAATTAGTAAATTGAAATTCAATTAGAGATATGTATTTCAAACTATATACATTATTAAAATTGGAGGAAGAAAGATAGAAGGCTAAAGCCAAGTTTCATGAACATCAAGAAATTATTAAAATATGGTTTGACAAACATTTAGCGTATCACAAAGATTTTGTTTTAGGTGACTTGTTTCTTAATCAGGATAAAATACATATATAAAATGGTAGACACTCTATGTTTCAACATTTTTGTATTTCTCCTTTCAACTCTCTTCAAAACTCAAACCTTCAACTTACATTCTACAAACATTAGAAGGCCAAGTTGAAAATCTTCCTATAAATGGGAAACTTTTTAAGAGATACTTTTCATGATGAAATCATTTTGATCATATGTCTTTAATTCACTTTACCAAAGGACATGGGTGACCTTTAGATTTTCATTTCTTTTCTTTAAGTTTGATTTTGTGCAGGACTTTTATTTTATTTTTATTATTTTTATATATGACATCCAATGGTGGTTACTTTTTTAAAGAAATACAACTTTCTGAGTAAAATATTTATTATTCAAATGAAATAAAACTCTAACGATAAAGTATTCTCAAAATATTAGATGTCTACGTATGCTTGTTGTTACTTTATTCATAATAAAAACTCTCGTTATTAGGAAAGTCCCTGGTTGAATATATTATGCTATAACCATTCAATCACTTCCACATTTAAGATAAAGTGGATTTTATTAATAACGAATAATAAAGTGCATAGTTTGTATCATTAAAACATTAAAAATTTTTCTTAAATCAAAACAACTCTCATATCACCCCACTATTTTGATACCAAAATTTGCTTTCAAAAATAAAAAAATACAAGGATATTAAATGATCAAAGAGTTAGAAAAAACATTTCTAAAAATGAAAAATGGGAAGCAATAGAAAACATGTCAAAGTAGTAGATGTAGGTTTTAACCTTGTATAAAAACTACCTGCAAACAAATTCTTAAAGAAACAAAGAATAAACAATGACAAGAATATAAAACAAATACATAGATATCCTCCCCTCGATACCAAAACCGAGACTACCAGATTGAGTTTTCATTATATTCCTTTCAATGTTGCAATACATATATATACATGCTAAAGAATTCATAAACCCCCATTCATGAACCATGGATTAGAACATAATCGTAGTTCCCTTGACCATTTCTACAAAATACAATGGGAAAAAAACCACCATGCCCAAAACTATGAGGGAAACCCATGCAAAAAACCATAAGTAGGTTTGCCCACCTAATATAGGGTCCAAAATAAAATTTCCTAGGGCATTGCCCTAGACCCCATAAAGGGGGGCTACCACCCCCCTGTGAACCCCTCATTGTGTAATGAAAGGTGAGTTGTCACCCCCCCCTCTCACCCCTCGCTTCACGCGTGGGGCTAGTCTTGGAAAGAATATAACACACACCAAATATTCTCCCACTTGTTATTTTATTTCCACACAAGGGGTCACAAGAGAGCTTAGTCATTGGCCCATCTCCACAACACCCATTATTTGTCTACACCTAGAAAAATCCTCAGTGCTCAAAGGCTTTGTCAATGCATTTGCAACATTATTCAAAGTTCCCACCTTTACCAACAACACCTTCTTGTCCTCAACCATATCCCTCACAAAGTGATACAAAACATCAATGTGTTGTTGAAAAAAGGTGACAAGAAATTTCAATTTAATTTTCCCTTGAATTAAACTCAGCATTAAAATCAAACTCTATTCTCATTAAAACTTGTAAATAGTTAATTATGTTTAATTAACTTAATTATCTTAAGAATTTAGAGTTGGAGGTCTTTATGAGATCATGTATATGTTTTCCCTAAGTTTTAGGGGTCCATTAAGAGTTTAAATTAAGTTGGAAATTAGATCACTCAATTTACTGAGTTAGGTTCAGTTAAATTAGTTCCAAACCATTTGAGGAACTAATAGAGAGTTAATAGTCAGCTGGTGCACTAGTGCATCCACAAGTGCCACTCTAGTTAACTGAATATTCCCTTATCAGAAACTCATGCATGTTGATACTAAGAAAGACCCAGTTGAGACTAAAGTGAAGGGATAGTGTACTATTAGTTGTGTTATTTACTAGAGTGTAAATATCATGCATGCATTAGAGATTGATACTATGTTTGGATTTTGCAGTTTTGGAAGCATGATTTCCCTTTAAATACAAGTTATTGATACTATGAATTACGCAAGAGATTAGGGGCATGAAGAGCTCCTGAATATGATAAGGATTTGGCTTGAGCTAGCTTGTGAGCTCATAGAGTTGAGTAGACTTGTGTGGAATTGTTCCAGGGAGAACAAGCTTTGTATCTTCACTCATATTTCTGATATATGCAATATAGATAGCAGGGTTTTGAGCAGTGGCTTTCCCTAGATACATTTTGTGTTATGTTCCATTGATTTATCTTCTTCTTGTTCATATTGTTTTCATCAATCTATTGCCTTCCCCAGGTTGAAAGTAGAAGTAGATTCTTGTCATGTGCTTTAGTAAATTGCATGAGCTTGTTAATCTATAGGATTTTCTACATAGTATTGGAGCTGAGAACAATATAATAGAGGAGATTTTGAAGTTTTTAGTTTTCATTTATAGGTGAAATTCAAATTTGCAATACATACGTCAGTATTGGGAGATGGAGTTCTACGCTCGATTATGCCTTGGAAGGAAACTCAAATTTTATAGCTTGGAGGGAAAAAATGGAGCTTGTGCTAGAGGATAATGGCTTGAAGGAATTCATTGATCAAGAGATTCCTTAGGCAACCACATCATATGCACATAATCTGGTTGAATGGAAGAAGTGTGTGGTGAAGGTGAGGTGGATAATCCTTGAGGGAGTTCTAGACCACATTAACTTGAGTCTACACGGCAAGGAAACTCTGTATGCTATGAGGAAAATATTGACAGAATTGTATCATAACAACAATGACCAAAGAAAATTGGACTTGAATGAAAAAAATCGAAAAATAAAAATGGAGAATGGCGAGACGGTTCCAAAATAACTGACCAAACTCACTCAGTGGCACGATGAACTTGGAAGTGTTGGAATCATGATTGTTGAGGATGATATGGTATGTCTTTCTCTTCTAAGACTCCCAAAGAGTTGGAACACTTATTAGGACTCTGTCAATGGTTTGGAGAAGCTGTCGGATTGGGAACAATTGTGGTCGGATTTGATGCAGGAGGAGATCAGGAGGAACATCAAGGATGGCACTTCATGAAAGACAGATGATGAAGTGAATTGTGCCTTAGTGATTAAGGCGAATAAGGGGAAAGGGAAAACTTCCCATTCCAAATTGGATTGTTATCATGGAGGTAAGAAGAAAGGCATGATGAAGCTTAATTTCTTTCATTGTCATGAGTAGGGCCATTTTGCTACAAATTGTCCACTCAAGAAGTCCAAGAAGAAGTCCTCAGGAGGAATGGCAGGTGAGGCTTTGGCCTCTCAATTTGAATTGTACTTCTCCCTCATTACATGTATGATGCCATCAATGATGGGAAGTGTATGGTTCTTAGACAATGGAGCTTCATTCCACATGATTGGCGACAAAGAGTTATTCAGTGACCTCGAGAAGAAAGATCTGTAGATGCATATCGAGATGGGTGACTACAGGAAGCATAGTGTTAATAGATTTGGCATGATTGCTTTTCAAAGGGAGCATGGGGCTCCACTCACCTTGAAGAATGTAATGTATGTTCCTGGGTCAAAGAAGAACTTGGTATATTTTACCATGCTTGAGGATAGAGGCTATGATGTGATATTCTCGAAGGTAAAGGTGTTCCTTTGACACATATAAATGAGTCAAGTAAAGAAGATAGGGATTCGGGTGAAGAATATCTATAAGCTGGAGGTAAAGGAGTGTGTTGCTTTGAGCATAAAATAATTAAGGGTGAAAATCCAAGACATTGGCGAGTTATGGTACAGGTGATTGTGCCATTTACATCATGGGGCTTTGAAGATATTGTAGTACATCTCTACCCATTTTCCCAAAGGTAAGCTTAAGCAAGTGGATACATGCAAGGGGTGTACCTTGGGAAAATACACCAAGTCTTATTTTCACGACAGAGATAGTCGAGCATCGGATATTCTAGAGTGAGTCCATTCAGATGTGTGTGGACCATTTTCAACAACATCCACGACCAAACATAGGTATTATGTTATATTTTTTGATGACTATTCTCATAAATGTTGGATATTTTTCATGCAAGAAAAGGATCAAACCTTCACAAAGTTTTGTGAGTTTAAATTGTTGGTGGAGAAAGATTTGGAAAATAACATTAAATCTCTATGAAGTGATAATGATGGTGACTATGTCTCAATTGAGTTTAAGAACTTTTGTGCAGTGGAAGGGATTAAACGGGAGTTGACGAAAACCCATAACCCTCAGAAGAATGGGGTGGTCGAGACAAAGAAAAAACACATAGTAGGGGTAGCAAGAGTGATGTTGCATGATCAGGGCCTATCACTACACTTGTAGACTAAGCCATGAAACACATTGGTTTATGTTCAAAACTGTAGCCCACATCGGATACTTGAGATGAAGAAACCATAGGAGGATTATTCTAGTAAGAGGCCAAATGTTGCTCACTTCAGGATCTTTTTGGGCATTGGTATATTTACATGTGACCAAATATGCATGGAACAAGTTTTAGCTGACAATAGAGTTGGGGATATTTGTGGGGTACACTAATACTCCTCAAAATTATAGGGTGTACTTTCCGACCAACGAAATGATAGTCGTTTATAGCTATGTCAGATTCGATGAGGAGAAGGTCATGCGAGTTTCCCTTGAGAGGGAGCTTGAGCTACATGTCAATGCGGAGCTTTTAGCTCTTAAGGTTGAGGAGCGTAAAAATGATGTGGAGCAGCCACATATAGAGGATCCTGGAGTGGAGACATCCACTTAGGCAGAGTCTTCTAGAGAGGGAAGAAAGCACACCAGAGAGGCTGACAGATTATTGGATGATGTAGAGGAGAATGTGGGAGCACATACTTCCCAGCGTGAGTAGAGGAGGTCATGTGAGAGGTACAATGAATACATGGCTCTTATGGGTGAATGCGTTGTGATAGAGCCATCTTCCTTTAAGGAAGCAATGTAGCAACCGATTTGGGTTGATGCCATGGTGGAGGAGTAAGACTCCAAGGTTCGTAACAATGTTTGGGATGTGGTCACGAGACTAGAGGACAAGTCAGTGGTGAACTCCTATTGGCTTTACAAGGTAAAGAAAGTTGTAGATGGTAGTGTGGAAAAGCATAAGGCTAGATTTGTGGCCAGTTGATTTTCACAGGTAGAGAGGATTGACTATTATGAGACCTTTTTTCCTTTCGCAAGGTACTCTTCAATCATTTCTATATTGGCACTATCAGCACAAATGGCTTTGAGGATACATCACATGGACGTGAAGATAACCTTCCTTATTGCCATGATTGAGGAAAAGGTGTACATAGAGCAGCCTTAACATTTTTAGACCTTCAACCATGAGTCACACATGTGCCGGCTTAAGAGAGGGCCAAAAAAAGAACCTAATGATTGATACAACAAGATGGATAGCCACTTCATTGGGTTGGGCTTTATGAAGAGTGAAGCGGATGCGAACCTATACCACATAGTGGTGGAAGGTAAACTCTTGATCATTGTACTTTATTTTGATAGTCTCATACTGACAGGTGATGATCAACTGATCAAGTCTTGCAAGGAGGACCTTGCAAGAGATTTGATATGAAGGAAATAGGGCTCATGCATTACTTTCTTAGCATGGAGGTATGTGAGTGAGATGGGGAGTTGTCTGTGCCTCAGGGAAAGTATGCCAATGTGATACTCATGAGATTCCACACGAAGAGAATCAAAGCCATGGTGAGTCCTCTAGTAGGTAACCCAAGGAAGGAGGATGCTGCTTCATGGGAAGTAGTAGAAGCTATTGTTTACATGTAGCTTGTGGGTTCACTCATGTACTTGGTGAACACATGACTGTATATTTTCTATGCAATTAACCAGCTTAGGGAAGCGATGGTTAGACCTACAAAGATGTATTGAAACATGGGAAGGAATGTGTTGAGATACCTCAACGGCACTTCTTAGTATGGATTATGGTACAGATGGAGAGATGGAGTGAAACTTCAAGGCATCATTAATGTAGATTGGGTAGAAAGTCCATCTGTCAGGAAGAGAACATCAGGAGGGATCTTCAGTATTGGGTCAACGGTCGTTTCTTGGTACAACAGGAAATAAAGATCAATTGCACTTAGTTTGATAGAGGCATAGTACATGGCTGTGAGTCAGGTAGCATGTGAGGCCATCTGAATGAGAAAGATCCCAGTTGGGTTGTTTAGTTAGTAGATGGATCCAATTGTGATTTATTGCAATAATCAGAGTTGTATCAAACTCTCTGAAAATGTATTTTTTGATGATAAGTCCAAGCATATTGATTTCCGATATCATCCTCTCAGAGATTTTGTATTGAGGCATACTATGTTGTTAGAGTACATTCCCATGGAGGAGAAATATGCTGACATTTTGACAAAGGCATTGTTAAGATGTAATTTCGAGCTTCACAATGGGAGGATCAGGGTAGCTGATAATCCCTTTCTTGTTGAGAGGGAGTGTTAAGAAATGGAAACAAGAAATTTGATTTTAATTTGTCCTTGAATTAAACTGAGAATTAAAATCAAATTCTATTCTCATAGAAACTTGTAAATAATTAATTAATTTTAAATAAATTAATTATCTTAGTAATTTCTAGTTGGAAGTCTTTTTGAAGTCATTTATATGTTCTCCCTAGGTTTTAGGGGTCTAGTATGAGCTTAAATTTAGTGGGAAATTAGATCACTCAGTTTACTAAGTTAAGTTCAAAAAATTGGTTCCAAACTATTTGAGGAAATAATACAGAGTTAATAGTCAGTTGGTGCAATAGTGCATCCACAAGTGTTGCTCTAGTTAACTAAAGATTCCCTCATCAGAAACTCATGCATGTCAATTCTGAGAAAGACCTAGTTGAGACTAGAGTGCAAGGACAATGTACTATTACTTTTATTATTTATGGAGTGTAAATATCATGCATGCATCATAGATTGATCCTATGTTTGGATTGCACATTTTTGGAAGCAATAATTCCCTTTACATACAAGCTATTCATCGTAGGAATTATGCAAGAGATTTGGGCTAGGAGAGCTAGCAACGTTTTGAGGAATGGATTTCCACGGATACATCTTGTGTTATGTGCCATTTATTTATCTTCTTCATTCTCATATTGTTTTCATCAATCTATTGGCTTCTGCTGGTTCAATGTAGAAGTGATTTCTTCTCTTGTGCTTTAGTAAATTGCACGAGCTTGTGAAGCTACAAGATTCTCTACACGTGCTTTATCTTTGAATGATAAGAAGGGGTATTTACAAGGAAAATAACACTTTGGTTGTCACAGTCTATCCTTATAGCTCCCTGTACTAACCGCATACTTGGACACAATCTCTACAACAAAACTGCTTCCTTTCTTACATGAGAGGTTGCCATGTATTCATCCTCTGTAGCTGAAAGTGCCACTACAAATTGTCTCTTTCTCATTCAACTGACTACACCTCCAAATAGGTTAAACACATACCTATTTTTAAATCTTCTTTGATCCATATCTCCGACCATGTTTGCATCAACAAAGCCATGGATGTCCAAAAACTTGTCCAATCCTTATCTTCCATGGGAGCATATACCATAATCACTAGTGCCACACAAATAACTGAAAACCCGCTTCATTATTGTTCAATGCTCCTTCCCTCATTTTGACATAAACCTACTCAATATTCCCACTGCATGTGTTTTGGGGCCTTCGTTTTAATTTTGCAAAGGTTTTGATCATTCTGGCAGGCCAGAGAATGGGAGGGAAATGGGCGGCAACAACAGTTAGCTTGTAGGAAGGACAAATAGACCGCAAAGGAGGAGCAGGAAGTTGTCGAGGGGTTGCCGCAAGATGGTAGCAGAAGACAAAAGTAGCTGAGTGGACACGAAGGAGGAGGGCCAGCTAAGGCGAAGAACAGCCGAGGAGGAACTAACAGTCCAAGCAGCAAAGAAGAATATAAAAGGAGAAGGCCTATAAGAAAGTGAGGTTGGTTGGTGAGGCTATTAAGGTTGGCGCTATAGAGAGGATAGCTGGTTGCCACATAATGGTATCAGAATGCAGAAGCTTAGCGGAGGAGGATCTTTGAGCTAGAGAATGAGCCTGTGAGTCTACAAATGGGTATTTCTTATATTAATCTATGGCGAATGCCGAGATGTATTGTAATGTTGTAATGCGGAATTAATATAAAGGAAAGTCTGGACTGGTTGCAGAGCATAATGTGTATGAGTGTGCATGATGTGGTGACCCACTTAAAATCCTAAAATGTCCTGTAAGATTCATGCATGTAGTAGCTTATGTGTATTATATGGTATGTTGTTATCTTGAATATTTGTGTAATGTTATATATCTTTTATCAGTTGGTGCTCCGGTTGGTGCTCCCTTGACTCCATGATGAACCATTCTTATTTCTGGTCACGACATGCCTTGGGTGAGACTTCTTACCCCTTGGGTAAGGTGAAAATGTTGGCATTGCCCTAGAATACAACGAACCATTGTTGGCTCTCTGCGTTTGAACCTAGGGTCTTTTCCCCCTAATGACTCTTTCGTGCCAACAAATGGTTCCATTGTCGGGAGCGGAAGTTACAAGAACTAGTTTAGAACATGGTGTTGAGGATATTCAAGAAAGATATCAGGGATTGGTGGAATCATAAAATAGATTAGTTTGTAGCAGAGCAGGTTATCCATAGGAATCAACTGATAGGCAAGGTGACTAAGGGGATTTTATACGCTGATGGTACCGATGATCAATATGTGATATTATGGTGCAACTTTCGAGAAGACTTGTACAATTGGTTAAGAAGACTGAAAGGGTAGACTCAGTTGGGGAGGTTGACAAGAGTTCGTCGCAGTTGAACTCCCTCAGATCTCGTACTGCTTCAATAGTTAGATAATGATATTACGAGAACAATTGAATTTTGGGTAAAGACTATGGTGGAAGGATATATAGTCGAGTTTTCTGTCGAGAGTTATCAATCCCTCTCAAAGGAAAAAGTGGTATTTGGATCTGGGTTAAGAGGAAGGTTGATGAGGAAAGTACTGATGTGGATTAAGATGTTTATGGTAAAAGAAGGACTACTACCATAACCCAGCGCAGATATGGTAACATAAAATCCCAGTACCGAGGGAAGGATCTAAGGGGGGAATGCTATTGGTTGGGGAATAGAGATGTTGTAGAAGGAATGGATGTGGAAGGGTTGAAGAAAGCGAGAGATATTAGAGCACAGACGAGAGTGCTGCTAGCTGATAAGTGGTAGAAAAGAGTAGTTTAGAATATAAATAAAAGAAAGATGGGACCCCACCAAGTAGGAGTGGTGTCAGGAAAACCGCAAGACGAAGGGGGAGAGAAAGAAGATGCAGAACATAGCAAGATCAACAACAGGAGGTATAGGAGCCAGGAGGGTCAAAAGGGTCCTTCCTTATAGGTTGCAGGAGGGATGGTGTAGGAGAAAATGCCGAGTGAATATGAATAGGAGAGAGAAGAGGACATGGGCGATGTTATGAGAAGATTATTTTCTAAAGGAGAAGCATCCACTAGGATTCAGCAATAATACCCTCGAGACACAGGTAGCATCCCTCCTAACCTTCCCCTCGTACCTTACTACAATCCAGAGAATTTTGTTATTAAATTAGCTAAGGAAATATGGGTACATTGCGTGCGCGAGAAAGATAAGGCCAGTTTTAATATTGGAAGCAACAAGGGAACCAATAGTATTAGTAACCTGGGACTGCAAGGATCCCAATAGCTAGAGAACAAATGGTTCATGTTGCTAGCTCATACCTAAGTAAAAATGGCAGGATCATTTACCAAAGATCTAGAGTTTGCAGGGAGGGGAACCGAAGACATGGAACAAACTAGTACCTTTGTGAAGTTGTTTTTAGAGCACGTTAGACTTCAGACAATGTTAGGATAGTAGAGTCTGAAACCACGTTGAGAGAGAGAGATCTGTGTTGGTTTATAAAATGGGCAAGGAAAAACCAGAATCCCACGATAGATGATATGAAGAGAGGATTCATGCAAGAATTCAAGGTACCCCAGATAGATCAGTAAGGGCTATCAGAACTACGGGAGATCAAGCAGAAGGAGGATGAAATGGCTTAGGAACTCATGTAAAGGTTTAAGGATGCCATTTCTAGGTTGAGTTACACTCTAGACCAGAACCACCAGCGAGACTGGTTTATCAAGGAACTCCTGCCCCTCACGAGAATTCCATTGACACTACAGAAAATCAGAACTCTCCAAGATGCTTTGGAGCAAGAATCATGCATAGAGGCTATGGCTGGATATCCTCATGAATATCGAGGAGGGACAAGTTTGTAGGATGCATCAATCATGGGTCTTCAGAATCAGATCATAACTTTAATGGGGAAACTGAAGGATATTCAACCAATACAACTAGCTAGACTCAATGTGTGGTGCACACACTCCATGGTGGAGGACATGTCACGACATAATGCCCAAGGTTGCAAGGAATTAATCAACCAGGGGGGGTGCAGGATTGTTAGCGACCCCACCAACTGCAAGAGTTGCAGCAGTAGGAGTGCAAGGAGTTTTTCTGGGACGAAATAGCCAAGACTATTGCAAGATCTATAGAATGTATAGACATGTACCATGGATGTGCCCGCGGAAGTACTCCAACATCACTAATAACAACTACTATGATTTCTGTGTGTCTACAACACATCACATTAACCAGTGTCGAGCATTGGATGCTCTAGCAGATTGGCTGGGCAGGTCGACATTCAAGATTAATGAGTCAAACCAAGGAGGACAAGGAGGAAATGGGAGAGAAGGAAGAACAGGAGGGAGAGGCCCGGTAAGGTGTTACAACTGTGACCAGGAAGGACACATTGCCAGGGAATTCTCACTCCCTAGGAAACCGTGGTGCTTGCAATGCAGGATTAATACTCATGCCATAGAGGATTGCCCGGAACGCATTGCAAACTGGGAGGGAAGCACCAGGCAGAGAAGGGCTAACCTAGTTAATGTGAACCCCATATCAACGATGGTATTCCAGCAACCAATATTAACATAGTTACAAGAGGAGGAAAGAAAAATGGGGAAGATTGTAGTACAACGGACCCACCCTTAATTATTATAGCGACATCTCCAAAGAAAGAATAATAGCGTTAGTGCCAAAAGAAATATTATCACGAGGTAGCTAAGTTGTTTGAGGGGATGATGAGAGGAAGGAATGTCAGAGACAGAATGGCCACATACTTGATCGCAACCAACCAATTGAAGAATGGTTTAAATTATTCCTATAGATCGTTGAAGATAAATACATGTTAAAGGAGTTGTGGAAAATTTTAAAGGTTGCATTATCAGTGGAGGAAGGGGAAGTGAAACAATCACCTTTCAACCTACCAGAAAAGCATTCTAGAAGAGTGAGATGAAAAGAGAAGAGAAGCGAGAAGGAATTCTGAATTAATGCTTAGGTTGCAGGATTCCAGATCAGGGAAACAATGCTAGACCTAGGATCAGATGTAAACACCCTGCCTAGGAAAACATGAGAGGCAATGGGGAAGCCACAACTGAAATAATCATCAATTCAACTAAGAATGGTGAACCAATATTTGATACTAACCATTGGAAGGCTACAAAATGTAGAGGTAGATGTGGCGGGGGTGAAGATGCACACTGAATTTGAGGTGATCGACATAATGGGAGATAAGGACCCATACCCAGAGCTCCTTGGGATTGACTAGGCCTATGAAAACTATGTTGTCATCGACCTAAAGAAAGAGCTAATGATTTTTGAATTAGAAGGGATGAGGGTGATCTAACCCTTGGACCTGTATCAAGGGCCCAGGTTCATAGAACCTATAGATAAATCCTACTGTAAGGGGATCCGTCAGCTGGAGAAGTATTCAAAGCTCAGAGGCTGATTCAGAAGCTGCATGAGATGCATGGAAACAAGGAGGATATCAACTAAACACCAGACATTGTGCAAGGATAAGCTGATTAAGTTGTATAGGAATAGAGATAAGTGACTATCCCGTACTACAACATTGAACAGTGGAAATCTTCTTGAACAAGGTAGACAGCGAAATGAGGGAAGATCAAAAGATTCCTTTTCTTGATATTGCACTCATGGAAACACTAACAAGATGGTGGAGAACCCACCACAGGGCACTGCCAAACTAGGAAACCATGATCCAAGCATTGAGGGAAAGATTCGTCTGGGATGAAGACCAACCACAAGATAACATGAAGGACAGAGGGTATTCAAGTCCTGAAAGGCATGTCGAGGCCTGCATACAATACTGGAAGGCCCAGGGAATACCGAAGGATCTATGGGTAAATATATCCATACATACCCTAGGAACTATTCCTCGATCTTGGTACATACAGGAGGAACTTTGTCGATAAACGATGGATTGGGATGTTTTGGAGGCACAATTCATTAGAAACTTTTCATTCAAAGGTGACAATGCATGCTTGACTGAGACATTCCATGGGATAAAAACAGTTCTGTTCGCCCTAGGACAGTTAGTTGAAGGTTTTCTCGATGAATTTTCTCTACAGTATCTATATGACATGAACTCTCCAAAATACGAAACCTGCGACAAGGCTGATGCAGATCCAAAAGAGGATGGTTTAGAGTGATTGAGACACCTGACCTTCAAGGAAATAGAAGGAGAGAGAGACATCCAGGAAAGTTCCTCAAGAGAAGGTGCTCACCTTCTGCCGATGAAATTGAGAAAAAAAAATATTGGGATGTAAGATAGACCCAAAATGGAGTTTGTAGGGGATTACTGGGATGAACAGACCATGAGAGAAATTTTTGACCTACCATAGGAGTACCAAGACTTGTTTCCAACTTTAGTAGTAGAGCTAAAGGTGATTAAAGGAGACATAGGGGAGATGAATATTGTTCTAAGGCTGGATGCCCGTCCGATAAAGCATAGCCGTATAGACTGAACCCAAGGGTGAAGGAGAAGATTAAGAAAGAAATCGACAAAATGTTGGAAGAAGGGATCATATTTCCAATAGATGAAGTAGAGTGGATAAGTCCAATACTCATACAAAACAGAAGGATGCAACTGAAGTCAAGGTATGCATTGATTATAGAAGTCTTAACAATGCATGTGTGCATGACCCATTCCTGACAGCCTTCACTGATGAGGTCCTAGACAATGTGGTGGGTAATGAAGCATATTCGTTTATAGATAGATTCTCAAGCTACCATCAAGTTCGGATAGCTGAGCAGGATAAAAGGAAAACAACATTCACTATAGAATGGGGGTCATATGCGTACAACGTAATGCCCTTCAAATTGAAGAATGCACCAGTGGCCTTCTTAAGAATTGTCATTGTTGCATTTTGAGACTACATTCATAGATTTCTGGAGGTGTACATGGATGACTCAACAGTGTATAGCCTGCTAAAGGAACACACCAGCTTACTAAGGGCTATTTTTGAAAGGTGTCGACAACTACAAATTTATTTAAACCTCAAGAAGTGTATTTTCGTGGTCCCATTTGGAACATTGTTAGGCCATATCATCTGCAAGGATGGAGTATGCGTAGACCCAACGAAGGTTGCAGGGATTGTCAACATGGAGTCGCCATGCAACATGAAGCAACTAGGGTCAACCCAAGGCCATATGGGCTACTATTGACATTTCATCAGGAATTATGCATCAATCACAGCCCCGATGGAAAAATTACTAAAGAGGATGAAAGAGTTCATGTGTACTAACGAATATCAAACAAAATTGAATATATTGAAAGAGAAACTGGTAAGCACCCCAATACTTGTCTATCTAGATTGGAAAAAAAATGTTTCATGTGCACACTAATGCATGAAGGATAGTGGTAGGAGCCGTCTTAGCACAACCAAGGGAGGAAAACATGGACCACCCAGTGTAGTACACCAATAGAAAGGTACCAACTGTTGAAAGGAGTTATACAACAACAGAGAGGGAGGCGTTGGCCATGGTTTATTCTCTCCAATAGTTTAGAAATTACTTATTGGGGGCACCATTCAAATTCTTCACAAACCATTCTGCACTGAAATACTTAGTAAACAAATCCGTACTAGATGGTAGAATATACCGATGGTGTTGTTGTTCCAGGAATTTACATTCGAGGTGGTCATAAAACCCGATAGACTAAATGTGGGGCCAGACCACTTATCATGACTAGAGACAGGAGAGAATCTGGGAGCATTAGATGATTAGTTGCTCAATGCTGACTTATTTAGAATAGAAGTAGTCCCGTATCACCTAGAACAGATTACCACATTATTAACAACAAGATATTTCCTAGAAGGGTATACCGCAGCACAAAAGTAGCACTTGATAGTAAGGGCAGCAAATTACTAGCTGGTCACACGACACCTCTACAAAATGGGCTTGGAGCAAGTATTGAGGTGATGCATCCTTCTACATGAAAGAGAAGATGTATTATTGGAATTCCATGCAGGAGTTGCAGGAGGCCATGTTGGGGGTAAGGCCACTGTAAGAAAGATACTGCAAGCATGACTATGGTGGCCAACCATACGTAAAGATTCTAAATAATATTCTAAGAATTGTCATGCTTGTCAAAGGGTTGGGAAGCCTTCCCGATAGGATGAGTTGCCTCTAAATCACATTCACACAGTGAAAATATTTGAGAAATGGGCAATCGATTTCGTCAAACCTATTACACCACTAGAAAGGAATTCACGTGCAAGATACATCATAACCATGATAGAATACCTCACCAGGTGGGTAGAAGCAACACCCATCAAGGACTGAACAGTGACACAGCCACAAGGTTTATTTTCGAGAACATAATCTCAAGGTTTGGATGCCCAAAGAGTCTCACAAGAAACCAAGGGACGCACTTTATAAACGAAACTATCGAGGCTCTTCTGAAGCATTTCATGATTCAGCATAACAAAAGTAGTCCTTATCATCCCCAGGCCAACGACACGGTTCAATCATTTAACAAAATCTTGGAGAAAGGTCTAACAAAGATTATATCAGCCAACATGGACAACTGGGATGAGAGAATACCAACAACTCTATGGGCGTACAAAACAATAGTGAAGAGACTCCATAAACAAACTCTGTTTCAGCTAGTATACAGAATGGAGGCAGTGGTGCTAGTAGAGTTCATTATACCAAGCATGCTCATATCTGAAGCAACAAGAATGACAGACAACATGGCTTTGAGATAAAGACTTAGAAGGCTAGTGGAACTTGACAAATCCCGATTCTTGGCTGTGTTTCATCATTCAGTGGAGCATAGAAGGTAGAAACCTTGGCATGATATGCATATTAAGAAGAAGACATTTAGAATTGCGGATCAGGTACTACTGTATAACAAAAAATTCTAGAAATTCCCAGGGAAACTATAGATGCACTGGCTAGGACCATTTATAGTTGCAAAAATCAGAAATTCTAGAGCAGCAATATTGGCGCAACTGGATGGAATCATGTTGCATGGACGGATAAATGGCGCATGCCTAAAGCCCTTCAACAATGCACCAACCACGAATCCAAAATAAAGAGTGTCTCGAAAACGAGCCTGCAAAGTAGGTAGGAGGTAATAAGAGTTAGTCATTCATGTTAAGAAGCTAGTTAGAGTCTTGCTTTTTATCATAAAAATAAGTGAAATGTCAATAAGGTTGCAGCAAACATTATCATTATGTTGTAACCCATTTTTGGTCAGTCGTGAGCACCAGTATTGCAGCAATAATTTTGCAATTCCTAGGGCTTCCTACTTTACTTCTACCAACCTGATAGTTCGTAACAAACTTGGAAGCGAAAGTGCTGTATGCACAAGTACTAGTTCTTACTGCAGGCTGTCACTTGGTCAGCTGGCACAAGATCACTAGGAGCTCAAGCCAAGTTCTATGAATTCCAAAAGAATCTTTATATGTGATGAAAGAAAGAAAATCTTACTCTACAAAGGCTATTCTACTTGTAGAAAGAGAAGGAAGATTGAAATGTGAAGTAACCCTAGCAAACCCTAATTAACCAACTAACACTACTTTTGCAGAAAGAGAGATGAAAAACCATAAAATGAATGAAATTGCCTACTTAGGAAGTAAAAAACATCTATTAAAGCTATTTCTAGAAGTAAATGAGAAAAAAACATCTTTTTGGGTTTTTATGTATTTTATGTGAAATTGTCATGCATGTAATTTATTTGTTTATGGATGTGGTAGCGATTAGGTGGTGACAGAGGGTGAATTTGGGATTTGTAGAGGTGTAGGAAGGTGTGGAGGGGTCCTGGGAGGCCTTTGGTAACCTTCTGGAGGCTTTCCCGGCAATCTAACTTCAAAAAGTCACCTACAGGAAATTCTACATGAGGCTGCAGGGGATCTACAGGAGGTCCACAAGAGGATCTACAAGAGGATGCCGCAGGCTATTTTAGAGATTTTGAAGGTGGGAAAATGGTTGGAAAGGGTAGCTGAAGGCTAGAAGGATGTGTTAAGGTGTCTGAGGTTTGTCAAGGAGGATTAGGGAAGAGAATGATGGTTCGATTGTTCAAGGGATGAGAGGAAAGTTTATGAGAAAAGTGCAGAAAATTAGGGTAGATTTATGAGGAGATGCAAATGACCTGTGGAACATGTAGCAAAGAGAGATGGTGATGGCTGATTTATTGACTTATTATGAGCAGAGATGTACTACAAGAGAGCTGCAAATCAAACTCTGAAACTAAGTAAGCAAAGAAACTAGCTGCACCAAAAAACATAACTGTATCTCATGTTAACCTAAATTCTAATCTAGGAAAATAAAATGCTAAACCATGCTATATGGAAAGGAAAGCATGGAAAGAGATTTATTGAAGAAACATAAATTAGCATGGAAAAATGGATCCGAAGCGAAGCATTAACCTCTAAATCAAACTATAACACCAGAAATTGCATGGAGAAGGCAAAACTATGTTTTTGTGGCAGCAAGAGGGTCTTAACCTTAGCTCATGGTCCCAAAGGGAGGAAAGGAGGTCAAGGCTCTATTGACAGCCTTTTTCTATCTTTCTCCTAACACTATTTAACCTACTTCATCAAACTGAGATGGAAACAGCTATGTAAATCACCAAATGCAACCTATTCTAACTAGGAAAGAAATCTATCTAACTACAACTAATTCATAAACTAAAACAAAACATATAAATACAAAACAAGAGGTGCTGGGGAGCTTGGGTTGGGCCCTAACCCAAGAGCTTCAGCCCTCTGAAGTAACTTAGTGCTGCCTCAGAAATTATTTCATCTTCATTATCAAAATAATAGTCACATTACATGAATCTGTCCACAAAAGCAAGCTTGAAATGAGCTGAGAAAAAGCTGCAACAAAAGTGCGAAAATTTGAATAACATCCAACAACCTAATGAGGCCCCAGGCCTCTCTACTTGTACAACTGGAGCTCCTGACAGCTATCCTAAAATCAAGGAGGCTTGGCTCCCAAGACTTGAGATAGACAGTAGTTATTCTTCACTTGCTCTGCTGTCTCTTTGATGCATTGATGTGGCTACTTGTGCTCCGATCTTTCTGAAGGAGGATTCGAAGGAGGGAGTCATAAATGAGGGGGACAACCTCCTAAAAATCCTCTACCTTGTCTTCTTCGAATATTTGCTACCGAATGCTCATTAAACCTTTGACTTAGTCTCCAAAATTAACCAAAAATCTGCATTAAGCACACATTAGACTTCAAGGCATAATGACCAACCCAAATCACTCTATTAGCATAAATTTAATAAAAAAGATGCAATAAACTAGTGAGAATGGTGGATTAAGCTAACTTATGGGGAAAAATGAACCCATATAATTACCCATTTCTCGAGCTCATCATCACCCCCCTACTGAATGTGTTGCTCATCCTCTGAGCAACTAGTCCATCTCTTCATCTTTGATGGACCTGATGGCCTCCCTGACATCGCATGCTTCTGATGTAAGATCCTCTTATTTATCATGGAATCCTACCATTCTGTCCACCTCTTCCCACTGTTGTCTTTCTTCTTCTTCTTTTGTGCCCTCTAGCAGTCCTAGCAGTAGTGGGGGGCTTAATTTTAGGCCAATCCAATTGACCTTCAAAATATACATAGAGTGCTTGTACAGTGGCACTCTCCTAAATTCTTCTTTCATCTGGGTTGGGGAGTGATACTCCCTGATCTGCAAGCTGTGTGGCAGTGTATTCCACCTTCTCATACAGGCATGAATGCAATCATCTCCAAGCAATCTCTCCATGTCCTCAAAATGTGCAATGGCCTGAGCTTGATCATTAACATATTTAAGGGCAATTTGAGGATTATTTGCAAGCAGCTGGTGGGTGCTAATGAGAGCCATAGGATCTGATGGCTCTACTCTAATCATGAGGGGTTCATTTTGTTCTTTTTCCATCAACTTCTTGGTTTCTGTTGCCCTTTTCTCCTCATGACTCATCCATGATGCCATGGCCATTAGCTGCAAATCCCCTAACCTAACATTGGGGTCCCATAGTTTCATATCAGTTAGGGCCATGTTATGCAAATATAACTCTGCTATCTTTGCCTTATCTTCTATGTAACTATGGTCACATAGGTCCATAAACTATCTATAATCCTGAAAAGGCACGGGGCCTCTCTGTGCCAATGTCTTGATCTAAAACTATAGCCACTAGTCTTTGAGGTATACTCCATATGATTTTGTTGGTGTCCTGCACTATAGTTCCTCCATAGACCAGCTGGCCATGCATGCCAATTGTGTTTCCCTTTCTTGCAGCTGTTTTATTAACATTTCATTTTCTACTTCCAAGTGAGATCCTCTGATTGCTTCTGTATTGCTTACAATGCTTAACTCCTTACCCATTTCTCTAAGTTTTCTCTCCAAGTGGCCAATATCTTCCACACATTTTGACTTGGCAATCTGCATCCATCTATGGCTCCTTATCCTTTCCTTTTCTAGTTCAAAGAAAAGTGGGATTGAAAATTTTTGTGGAATAATTTTTGCCCCTTCAAGAAGGTTGTAATAAGAGCCCAAACTAGTTTGGGGGTTAGGTTCTTATGTCTCTGGTATTTCATCCTTCCCCTTAGTCTCCTCTTCTGCCCTCTTCCCAAGTTTTCTAGTCTCCTATAGCTTTGTTAGGGTCTCCTGTAGAGCAATATGTGCCTCCTATAGGACTTCTTTTGAGTCCTGTAGTTTTATTCTTTCCTTCCAAGTGGAAGATCTAGGACTTCCTCTTTCATAAGTGATGGGGGTTTTGGAGGGAGATTCTTCCCTTTTGACAGTAGGGCAATCTTCAATTATGATAGGCTCTTTTGAGGATGGTGGTGGCTTCCTTGTTTTTATCCTTATGCTTTTTCGAGCCCTGAATTACATTGATGGTTTCCTTTTCCTCTTTTGTTTGGGTTTAACTGGGGTGCTGAGGGCAGCAAGAATAGTTTTTGCCTCCCTTTCTAGTGTCTCAGGAGACACTTCTGTCTTCTTTTCCCCTTTTTCCTCTTCTTTTGTCTTCTCTGCCTTTGCTAGCTTTATCTCCTCTAGCTCTGTTTTGGTTTCCTTCTCATCTTGTTTAGTTTCTTCCTTCCCTGTTTTAGTGTCCTCTTCCTCTGTTTTGGTTTTCTCCTCATCTTCCCCTTTTTGTTCTTCCCCCTCACTTTCAAAAGTACTGAGGTCATATGTGAGGGCTTGTATATCATCTTCTCCTGTCATATTTATGAATATTTCACAGGCTATGGGGATTGTAAAGGTGTGAAGGGCTACTTCAACTAATAGTTTAATCAACCCATGGTGAGACAACTAATCTAGACCCCCTACCTTCAATTTAATGCTAGAGTCTATAAGGGACTATAGGAGAAAATAGGGAATGCTGAGTTTTTGGGTGTGGGAGTGTCCATGCCATATCTTAGCTCATCGAGAAGTCTAAAATGGTAGCCATAAACTATGTTATACCTCCCTTCACATGAAATGTACTTGATGATTTGGTAATTGACCTCATCCCAAGGGTAATCTATGCTTGTTATTCTAATGCCATTTTTGTCTTCTATAGGGTGTTCATTTGGTTGGAAGAATGTTTTCTTGGTAACTTGTCCCATTGGCTTTTCATCTTTGCTCCAAGGTAATCCAAGTGGGAGGCTGGTAACCCTACTGATAAATTCTGGGGTGATTTCCATGGTGAGACCTTTGAAAGTCACAGTGGCATGGGTATTTGAGTGGGGTAGCAAGGAAAGGGCAAACTCCTGAGCCACTTCTTTATCAAACCTTTGAAATTTTTCAAAAAATGGCATTCAATTGGCTCTGGTGAAAATGGCTACTAAGTCGAGATGTTCATGGAGCCTGACTGAATTTGTGGGTTCCTTCCTCATGAATCCCCCTGACATTTTGCTTGCACCCTTTTTGGAACACCCCATGTGGAGAAGGAGACAAGAATTTTTGCAAAAACTAGAAACAAAGAAAAACTGTGTTTTTTTTAAGAAATAGGCAGAATTTTTTATGAAATTCCCCTTCTTTTTCAGGCTTAATTCTTCCTTAAAATTGCATCATTCCTTGCATATATTAATATACCAGGTGGGTTTGTATAGATCCTACCACTTCAAGTTTGAATTTGAGTGAAAACCCCGTGCTTTCTCTTGAAAAACTGCTTACTACCCCTCCTGTAGAACTGGCTGTAGGTTTTCCTATAGAACCTGTTACTGCTCCTGTAGAACCCGATAATACTCCTGTAGAATACTGATAGGAGGAGGAGGACTGAAAATGATAGAGAACGATAGTTTTGAGGCTATGGATGTGGTATGGAGCTTGTTGCAACTACGGGGATGATGATGAAATGGAAACAAAGGTGGTGGAGGAGTTCAAGGCAGAGTACTTATCTCTATTTTGAGATATTTCTGGTGATGATGTGAGTTGGAAAAAAGGGTACGTTGCCATTATTCAGACCATTGGTCCCCACTACTGTGTCATCATGACTTCTACCCGCAATCACTTTCCATTATTTCCATTAGAGTTTATACGCCCGCCACTACCTATTTTTTGGATTTTCTGTGAGTTAACTAGGCACACGTGTGGTAGGATCTCCAGATGAGCGAAGTCAAACTGGATGAGGGTGGCCATTTAACTGGCCACCCTTTTGGTTTAACCCTAACCATCTCATTTTTTCATGCAATTTTTGAATTATACAAATGCAATAGAGGAGAGGGTTAGACACTTACCTGCAGGTTGAATGTTCATGCTGTGGTGCTACTTGGTTCTGTTGCTGCTACATGCTTAGATTTCAGTACTGCATGCTTGTATCCCTTGTGATATATTATTTTTGCTCCTTGATATGTGGCTTGCTTTTTTTTGTACAGGTACCCTTTGACTGAATCTTGCTTCGGACATCCTCTGCATTCCTGTGGCTGCACCTATTTTGTTGTTGGAGCTTGATTTTGAGAGGATCAGGTGCTACAGGAAATCCTACAGGAGCTCCTGTAGGTGCTTCTCCCTCTAAAATTTTTTGTTGATTCTTTTGTTGGGGACCATGAGGATGCTACTAGAGATATTGATGGTCATGGAGAGGGATTTGGTAAGATGCAGGTGAGTTTTGAAGGTGTTGTTCTTTTTATTTCCTTATTTTTTTTTAAACTGGTTTCTATGTTTTTTTTTTGTAGGAAGGAAAGAAATCAATGGAAATGAGGTGGTGCAGGTGTGGGATGGAGGGTTAGGATGGTGGATAGTTGTAGGATGGCCTACAAGCTCTTTATGAAAATTCCTAGCTCCTCAAACTATTTTTAAGTTCCCTTTCGAGCTCTTTGTGATTTCTACAGGAGCCCCCTGTAGAACACACAGGGCCTCCTATAGGAAACACAGTCTTCAGAAAAAAAACAGAGAGGTGGAAGAAAGGTCAGGAGTGATGGAGAAGAGTGTAGAGGATGTGTAATAGGCTTTGTGGCATCTCCTTTTTGCTTCCTGTGGTCCACCTGTAACCTGCAATGCATTTTAAAAGTCAACTTCCTCTTCTTGTTTCTATGTTCTTCTTTTTTTCTTTTAAAAAGACAACTAGGGTGCCTCCAAGAGGTTTTCACCCTACTTGCCTACCCTGGGTGCCTCCAAGGGAGGTTTTCACCTAGGGATCTTATTTTATCTCTTTTTTTGTTTTTGTCATCATTGGGCCGCTTAGAAAAATGTTTCAACCCAATGATGGGACTCAAGTGCCTCATAGAGGTTTTCATTTGAGTCCTTATTATTTTTTCTTTTTCTTTAGTCAGTGGGTTGAGTGGAGGCCGAGACTTGCTCCATTACCAACACTGTCTTATTCAGATCTTCAATGAACTCTTGCTTGGAGAGGTGCTTCTTGTAAATTTTCAACCTATGCCCATTGAAAAGCATGGGGATGGCTTCCTCATCAACGGTTCTGATCAGAAATGAACCATTGTCATTGCATTTCTCTACAGTGTAGGGTCCCAACCATATTTTCCTCAGTTTTCCTTTGAAGTATTTATATCTTGAGTCATAGAGCAGCGCCCAATTGCCTTCTTGGAATTGCTTCTCCTTGATATTTTTTTCATGCCATATCTTCCTCTGAAGTTGGATTACCTCTGTGTGGAGAAGGGCCTACAATCTCTGTTCATCCAATCTATTGAGCTAGAGTAGTCTTTCCTTCTATGCATGGTTGAGGTTTAGGTCCAGCTGAGCTACCATCCTTAGTGTATTGTATTCAAACTCCATTGATAGCAAAGCCTTCTTCCCATAGACCAGTTCATAGGGGGTGAACCCTGTGGTGGTCTTCCATGTTGTGTTGTAGGACGAGGTGGCCTCAACTAGTCTATCTGCCCAATCTTTTTTGTTGTTGCTCACTACCTTGGTCAGAATTACTTCCAAAGCTCTGTTATTGATTTCCACCTGTCCATTGGCTTGTGGATGGTAAGGGGTGGAAGTCTTGTGCTTGATTTTATGATGTGTGAGTAGGTCTTCAATCAAATTGGAAGTGAACTGATTGCCTTGATCTGTAACTAGTTCTCTTGGATACCCAAACTTGTAGAAATGTTTTCTCTCAAAAAGTCAGCTACTCTTTCTTCTATTGCTGCCTTGATTTCTTTTTTCTCTACCCATTTTGTCAGATAGTTAGTGCACACAATGATGTATTGTTTTTGTTTTGAAGGAGGGTTGATAGGACCCACAAAGTCCATGCCCCACTTCTCAAATGGCTCAAAAGTCACTTGAGGCTGCATGGGCATCTCATCCTTTGGAGTAGGTTTCCCCATCCTTCAGCACCGATCACATTGGTTGATATATCTCTTCACATCTTGATGAAGAGTGGGCCAATAGTAACCTACTTGCAAAATTTTGAAGGTAGTCTTTTTTGCTGCAAAATGGCCTCGAGAAGGACTGTCATGATAGGTCAGGAGGATGTCAAAAACTTCCTCCTCCCTGACACATCTTCTCAAGATCTGATCTAGGCCAAGTTTGAAGAGATTGCCCCCAATCCAAGTGAAAGGGGCACTTTTCCTCACGATCTTTCTCTTCTCTTTTGAGGACAGGTGTGGTGGGAACTGTGCTGAAATCAAGTAATTTGCTATATAAGCAAACCATGGAGAGAGTACTGAGATAGTAAATAGGTGTTCATCGGGCATTTGATCATCCACCATTCCTTCCTCACTTGCAGGCAGATTTACCCTAGACAAAAGGTTAGCAACAACATTTTCTTTACCAGGCTTATCAACAATGGTTAGGTCAAATTGTTGCAATAAAAGCAACCACCTAATAATGCGAGCATTTACATCTGGTTTGTTCATTAAATACCTAATTACAACATGATCAGTGTGTACAAAGGTTTGATAGCCTGTGATATAATGTCTAAATTTATTTAAGGAATGTACTACAGCTAGGAGTTTCTTCTCGGTTACCATGTATTTTAACTCTGCCTTGGACAAATTTATACTTATAAAGTATATGGCATAAGGTAACTTTTCATCAACTTGCCCTAAGGCTGCTCCTATTACTTTGTTCAAGGCATCTGTGTGAATGTGGAAGGGTAGGGCTCAGTTTGGGCCTCTCAAAATTGGGGTAGTCACAAGTTTGCTTTTCAAGGTATCTAGGGCTTCTTGATAGTTTTCAGTCCATATGAACTCGACATCTTTTCCCAAAAGACCAAACAATGGAGAGGCTAACTTATTGAAATCTTTAATGAATCTTTTGTAATATCCCGCTAAGCCTAGGAAACTTTGGACATCTCTCACCTTTTGAGGAGGTGGGACCCTTTGGATGATTGCAATTTTGTTGGGGTCCACCTGCAATCCTTATTGGGATACTTCATGACCTAGCACAGTCCCTTCAGTCATCAAGAATTCACATTTTTCTGGACTGAGGGATAGGTTCATTTCAATACACTTGTCCAAAACTTTTCCTAGTTTCGATAAAGCTTCCTGGATGTTAAAACCATAAGGAGTAAAATCATCCATATATATTTCCACTGCATCATGAACCAGTTCAGAAAATATACTCAATACTACTCTCTGGAAAGTGGCAGGAGCATTGCACAAACCCAAGGGAAGGACCCGATATGCAAAGGTACCCCAAGGACAAGTGAAACTGGTCTTATCTTGGTCTTCCAGACTGATTTGGATCTGATGGTACCCGTTGAACCCATCTCGGAAGGAGAAAACCTTTTTCCCCGCCAGACCATCTAACACTTGATCTATAAAAGGCAAAGGAAAATGGTCCTTTTTAGTGGCCTTGTTCAGTTCCTGATAATTGACACAAATTATCCACTTACCATTTTTCTTTGGCACTAGCACCAAAGGAGAGACCCATTGACTGTTAGAGATGGGGTAGATGAATCCTGCATCCAGTAACTTTTGTAATTCTTCCTTGACAGTGTCTTTAAGGGTTGGATTCATCCTCCTTTAAGGCTACCTAACTGGTTTGCAATCTTCCTTAATGTATATGTGATGAGTACAAACTGAAGGATGCACTCCCTTCATCTCCTTATAACTCCAAGTGAAGGCATCTAAATGTTTTCTCAATAAGCTACACAATTCCTTCTCCTGGGAAGTGGATAGGGATGAGTTGATTTTCAATGTTCTTTCTAGACTGAACTCTATATTCTTAACACGGAGAGAGGTTGGGTCAGCTACACAAAGATTAGTTAAGGGATTGTCTTGTGTTTCTTTCACTATATCTTCTAATGGAAAAATATTTGGGGGTGGATTCTGAATTAAATTTTTAATGACATCATCTACATTTTGCAATTTCCCCCCTACGACAGTTTCTACTGTACACAGTGGTGCAAAATAGACTTCATAGTCATCCTCCTCCTCCAACTAGAGAGGTAGATCATGTTCTAGTAGGGGTTGGGTAGGAGGGTATAGGACTTGCTGTTTGGACATATGGCCTTTCTTGATGGTCATGTTCCTAGCCTGACAACTGATGTATGCATCAGCAGTGGCCAACCATGGCCTTCCCAGGATGAGAGGATACCCAGTAAGCTTTACCTTCCGCTAGAGAACCAAGAAATCAGCAGGGTACTCCCAAGAATAAATGGAGACCATCACATCCTCGACAATCCCTTCAGGGGTCATGGTGGAGCGGTCTTCTAGCTGCAGTACTGTCGTGGTCTTCCTCAAGGAGCCTTGGAGTTTGAGCTTGAGCATGGTGTCTTTTGTCATCACATTAATGGTAGCTCCCAGATCAATCAAGGTATGTGGGATCATGGTGCCATTGATATGGACATCAACTACTGGGCTTCCAGGGTCTAGATATTTTGGGCAGATTACCTGCCCCAACATCAGGTCAGACAGTTTTCCTATGACATTGATGGTTGGGGCATCTCTTTTGCGCTTGCCTGGATGCTTGAAGAACTTCTCTTTGATCATCATATTATATATAGGCACATCCTTTATAGCTTGGAGAAGTGGTATCTTTACACATAATTGTTTCAATTCTCCCAAAAATTCAGTTTCTTTTGGGGTGGCCTATGTTGTCTAAGATAATCTCTCAGGAAAGGGTGGAATTTCTTTCGGTTCACTTTCCTCTTTATCTTCCTTATCCTCCTTATGGGGAGGTTGGCCTTCTGGGAGAACCTTCCCAAATCATAGGTTAATCTCCTGAATCTCCACAACATAGGTTGGGGATGATGGTTCCCCACTATATACTTGCTAAGCCTGTCTGTTGTTTGGGTTTGGGTTCAGTTGAGCAGGCATTTGGGGTTGCCTTGGTGGAGCAGGAGGCAATGGTTTCAGTTGAGCAGGTGGTGGAGGAAAAAGATCGGGAGGAGAGTTGTACTAGGGCCTCCACCCCTGATGAGATGCATTCCACTGAGGTTGTGGCTAAGCATAGGAGTGAAATGAATGAGCGGCTGGCTGGGCACAATATTGAGATGGATATGACCAAGGAGGAGGGGTGGACCAAGAACGATGAGCAGGGGGACCCTAAGAAGGTATGGAAGTGGCTTGATTGGGGTTGTTGTATGCCTGAGAAGTCCCTTGGATTCCCTACTGGTATGGTCTATGTCCATGCGGTCTCCTTTGGTTCATGAAGTAGAGTGGTTCAGTGGCTCCTTCAGCCCCTTGGTATATAGCTTTAAGTCCAGGCAAGGAAGGGCACTTCTCTGTAGAATGATCTTCTTCACAGACTGAACAAACTTGTATAGAGTCTAATGGAAATTTGTTCCTAGGATGCCTTCTGGTGCACCTAGGGAAAAAAATGGCCAAAGCCCTCTCTGCTTCCTCTTGTTTCCTTTTGATATGCAAGGTATCCATTTGCATGGCAAGAGTCTCCAACTTCTCACTCTTGAAGTCTTCTAGCATGTTTCCAAGTTCACCTTTGAGGGTGAACTGGATGAGGAGATACTGGCTATGGGTTGACTCACCCTACCTCTCTTTCTAGTTGCCCTAGCATGGTTTTTAAAAACAGTCTTTATGTCTTCATAAGGTAGTTGGTAGATGTCTCCCCAGCCTGTAGATGGAGGGTGTCTAGAAGGTCTTCCGGAATTCCCCTGAGCAAGACCAACTTCAGCGATTCAGGGTCAAGTGTGCACCTGGCCCTTTTATTACTGAGCTGGGACCTCTCTTCATAATCTTGCAATGATTCATCACTTCCCATGGTCATTCAAAAGATTTCTTCCTTGGTATCTTTTGACCTACAGTGGTCTCGATATTTGTTATTAAAGGCTTGTTACATCTGAGCCCAAGTTGTGATGCTATTGCCAGGTAACCCCATGAACCATCGCAACGTTGCATCCTTGAGAGTAGAAGGAAATAGTTTCAACTTTCTTTCATCTTCTGCATAGCCATAGCTTTGACAGACAACATCAAACTCAAACAAGAAGGTGTTAGGATCTTCTGTAGTCAATCCATGGAAGTGAGGTAGGTCTGAAGGGCTTATGTTCTTCATTTTAGTGTCCCCATTGGTCTCTCAGATGGGAAAGGTGCCCTCTACTCTTTCTCCATTCCCCCTAGCATTTTTGTTTTCATCCATTGTCTCAGGAGGGATGTTTTCTTCCTCTTCTTCTCCTATAGTTTCTTCAAATATCTTTGGTTTTTCACCTAAAGGTTCTTTTGGATCACTGCCACCAAAGAAGAGAGAAGGGTGGCTTTGTGATGTGGTGGGGGTGTTGGGTAGGAATTTTCCTGAACTATCTATGTTCCTATGAGGCATGAAAGGAAATCTCTTTTTGGGTGATTTGTGCCTTTTTGCTTGTCCCTGCAAAACTGAATTTGTTTGAACAAACAAATTGCAACTACTGAAATGAACTTGCTGAAAACAAATTGCAGAATTGAAATGAAAGCAAGGAAATGACTAATCTACTTTTGCTGGAATGGAAATTTCATAATTGAAATGAAAGAAAGGAAATGGCTAATCTACTTTTGCTGAAATGGAAATTGCAGAATTGAAATGAAAGCAAGGAAATGCATAAACTGAAAGAAACAAATACTCTACTTTTGCTAAAATAAACTACTTAGGAGAATGTTGCAATAGGAAATAGAAGAAAAGTAGTAATCACATAATACTCTGACACTTCCACAGCAATGGTGCCAAAAAGTGGTGAGCACTAGTATTGCAGCAATAATGCTGCAACTTGTAGGGCTTCGTACTTTACTTTCATCAACCCGGTAGTTCGTAACAAACTTGGAAGCGACGGTATTGTATGCACATGTACTAGTTCTTACTGTAGGTTGTCACTGGGTCAGTTGGCACAAGATCACTAGGAGCTCAAGCTAACTTCTATGAATTCCAGAAGAAGCTTTCTAAGTGATGAAAGAAATAAAATCTTACTCTACAGAGGCTACTCTACTTGCAGAAAGAGAAGGAAGACTAAAATGTGAAGTAACCCTCGCAAACCCTAATTAACCAACTAACCCTACTTTTGCAGAGAGAGAGATGAAAAACCATAAAATGAATGCCATTACTTACTTATGAAGTAAACAACATCTATTCAATCTATTTCTAGAAGGAAATGAGAAAGAAACATCTTTTTGGGTTTTTATGTATTTTATGTGAAATTGTCATGAATGTAATTTATTTCTTTGTGGATGTGGCAGCGATTAGGTGGCAATGGAGGGTGACATTTGGATTTGTAGAGGTGTAGGAAGGTGTGGAGGGGTCCTAGGAGGCCTCTAATAACCTTCCGGATGCTTTCCCTGGAATCGGACTTCAAAAAGTCACCTACAGGAAATTCTACAGGAGGCTGCAAGGGATGTACAGGAGGTCTATAGGAGGATCTACAGGAGGATGCCGCCGGCTATTTTAGATATTTTAAAGGTGGGAAAATGGTTGGAGAGGGTAGCTGAAGGCTAGAAGGATTTGTTAAGGTGTCTGAGGTTCGTCAAGCAGGATTAGGGAAGAGAATGATGGTTGGATTTGTTCAAGGGATGAGAGGAAAGTTTATGAGAAAAGTGCAGAAAATTAGGGCGGATCTATGAGGGGCTGCAAATGTCCTATGGAACATGTAGCAAAGAGAGATGGTGATGGTTGATTTATTGACTTATTATGAGTAGAGATGTACTACAAGGGAGAAGAAAATCAAACTCTGAAACTGAACAAGCAAAGAAACTAGCTGCACCAAAAAACAGAACTGTATCTCATGTTAACCTAAATTCTGATCTAGGAAAATAAAATGCTAAACAATATTATATGGAAAGGAAAGCATGGAAAGAGATTTATTGCAAAAACAAAAATTAGCATGGCAAAATGGATCTGAAGCAAAGCATTAACCTCTAAATCACACTATAACACCAGAAATTACATGGAGAAGGCAAAACTATGTTTTTGTGGTAGCAAGAGGGTCTTAACCTCAAATCATGGTCCCAAAGGGAGGAAAGGAGGTCAAGGCTCTATTGATGGAATTTTTTTATCTTTCTCCTAACACTATTTAACCTAATTCATCAAACCGAGATGGAAACAGCTATGTAAATCACCAAATGCAACCTATTCTAAGTAGGAAAGAAATCTATCTAACTACAACTAATTCAGAAACTAAAACAAAACATATAAATACAAAACAAGAGGTGTTGGGTAGCTTGGGTTGGGTCCTAACCCAAGAGCTTTAGCCCTCTGAAGTAACTTAGTGCTGCCTCAGAAAATATTTCATCTTCATTATCAAAATAATAGTCACATTACATGAATCTGTCCACAAAAGCAAGCTGGAAATGAGCTGAGAAAAAGCTGCAACAAAAGCGCGAAAATTTGAATAACATCCAACAACCTAATGAGGCCCTAGGCCTCTCTACTTGTACAACTGGAGCTCCTGATAGCTACCCTAAAATCAAGGAGGCTTGGCTCCCAGGACTTGAGATAGACAGTAGTTCTTCTTCACTTGCTCCGTTGTCTCTTTGATGCATTGATGTGGCTACTTGTGCTCCGAGCTTTCTGAAGGAGGATTCGAAGGTGGGAGTCATAAATGAGGGGGACAGCCTCCTACAAATCCTCTCCCTTGTCTTCTTCGAATATTGGTTGCCGAATGCTCATTAAACCTTTGACTATGTCTCCAAAATTAACCAAAAATCTGCATTAAGCACACATTAGACTTGAAGGCATAATGACCAACCCAACACACTCTATTAACATAAATATAATTAAAAAAATGCAATAAACTAATGAGAATGGTGGATTAAGCTAGGTTAGGAGGAAAAATGAGCCCATATAATTACCCATTTCTGGGGCTCATCAGTTGGGGGGGAGGGAAAAGTAGAATTAGCAATCACAGTCAGAAATTACACATAGGCAGGCTCTTTTTCCAGCCTTTATGATCACACATTGTACCTGTCCTTTCCACTGTATGAGTGGTCATTTCCATAATAAGTAACTAATAATGCAACTGTCAAAGTAGTAGACACAAAATATTTTCCCATTCAGCACAAGTTTAGTTAATAAATAACCCCATCATGACAAAATTAATACGCCATGCAACCCACTCTATCCTCTCCAAGTCCACATCATGGTTGTCAGGTCCAAGTCAACCGACAGTGGAAAAGTATCGCTAGAACACATGGGGAAATTTTCGAGAGTAATTATTTGCTAAGGTCCAGTCAGGAAATGTCACGTCAAGCCCAGCTGCTTAACTTGCAGGATAATGAAGCAAATCACAAAGTTTCAATTGCAGATAGCAGAAGAATTCTAGGCTTGCTCTGAAGAATAGCTACAGAAACATAGAAATGAGAAGCCTCAAATAACAATTTTATACCATAGATGAAGGAAGATGGAAAAGCAGTTTGTCTCTGTTCCACAAGATACGTTAGATGTGTTAGAAAATTATATATTACAGAGCAATGGAACACATGAAATATTGTAGAAATATAAACTAAGAAAACACATAAAACAAGAGAGACACAGATATACGTGGTTCACCCAATTTGGGCTACATCCATGGAGAAACAGCTAGTCCTTCCTTTTATATTATCTAAAAAACTGAAGAGATATAACCTACAGCACATCCATTGTAATTCCCTCTTCTCTCTCGCTCAATATCCTCTCTTTGCTCGCTCAGAATACAGATCTACGTAGACGCAATACAATTCCCTCATATATAGTGACGGGTTCCCTTCTAGGGAAAAAAACCCTAAATTAGACATAACTTCTACTGTGAGATCTCTACCTAATGAACGACCCAAATTGACTACGAAATTAAAAATTTTTACAAGGAAATTTTACATCTATTTTTAGCTTCAGTGGCGCTGCCTCCGATCCCCCTTCTAGGGGGAGGTTCCAAAAGGTCGTGGCTGCTCCCCGTGGACCCCCCCTACAGCGTATGTTTTACGGGTGGCATTGCCGCCACATTACAAACTAGGGTCCAATGTGGCAAAACCTTTAAATCAAAAAGAGAATCAGGTTCTACACCCAACAAGATGAGCGAATTGAGTTGGTTGACAATTTGTATGGAAAATACAATAAGGCGATTCTAATTGACATCGACCTTATGGATTTCTTGCAATTCGCAACTCTGAAGAGGGAGATTTTGCAAAGGAAAGGGAACAAAGACTTTCAGAGTTAAGGAGGCCTTTACAGGATTACAGAGGTCAACCTTACTTCATTTGAGAATCCTACCTGTCTTCAGCACTTAATTCACCACAATGCAATGTACCAAACTACTAGAAAGCAGAATGCATAGGGGGTCACTATGGATTAACAAATAGTACGCCATTCATGTGGACAATATTCATCGTCTAACAGAGTTTCTGGTAGGAGGGAAAGCAGTGAGCAGAACATTCTAGGTAGGGGCTAAAAGAGCCAAAAAGAAGAATGAAGATAACTACTATGCAAGATACGAGATTGCACGGGGTAGAAGAGGAGCGAAGCTTGATATGATAAACAAGGCCAACATCAGATTTTCTTGCTACATCATAGCAGGGAAAACTATGAGACATTTTTTGAAAAGTGAATGCACACTAGATGCAATTTTAGTTGCAGAACATTGCTTCCAAGGAGAGGTACATAACTAGTCTGCATTTGTTCTTAACAAACATTTTGAAGCCTATTAAGATGTGTATAGGTGGAGTACCAATTTTCTATTTGGGTACATTTTGATGTCTTTGGAAATGTGGAAATGGAAATTGCTGAAAGAAAGGGAAACCCTTATCGAAGGACAACTAATAGCACTCCATTATAAACCATGGAGAGTGTCAAGGGATCCCAGCACAAAAGAGACAAATGAGATGGCTTTCAAGGATTGGTATGAATTGATGCTAACCATGATAATGTCAATGTAGAGGATAGCTAAGACTCTGCTGGATGAATTTTCAGAAGAAATATGGTGCAGAGCCTCACACACGCACACCTACCTTAGACCATGGTGCATCCACCTAGAGACATTCAAGATGATGCCACTGAGGTTCATTTTAATTGCAATAGCACTACACACCGAGGTGAGATCATGGTCGGTGGTGGCTTGTGAAATTATTGACGAGAAGTAAAACTATTTGTTTGGAGCCTTGAAGTAGCAGGCGCAAGGGGGAGTGCAGTAGAAAGAAGTAGGAAAAGGCCAGCTGAAGATGTCCTCCAACCAACGGTGCTTCAGATGGAGGAGAAAAATGTTCGAGCTGAGGTGAACAATTGCAAGATTTGAAGGAAAATTAGGTGAGAGTAATTATCCCATGCAATTTCAAGGTTCCACTATGTTTTCACCCATCATCACCACTCCATTGGCCATGAAAATCCCCATTGGAGTAACCCACCCTCCATCTCAACCAATAGTCCCCGAGCCAAAGAAGAAAAGATTTGTTTGCAGTTCAACCATTAAAAAGCCGAAAAATTCTCCACCAGCTCGAGTTTTCAACCTTACTGATGAGGTCGAGCACTCTATTTCCACATCTCCCATAATCAAAGAGATTCTTACGACCACCTCCACTGCCTTACATCAGTTGTGAGAATCCTCCCCTTACACAACCTCCACCTCTGCGACCCTGTCAGAAACCCACCTATCCAGCCGACGATAAAAAACCGTGGAAACAGAAGTCGAGTCAGCAGGGTAGGAAAGGGGAACCACTTCTTCCAGTGATACACAACCAACATCACTTGCATCACTACTATTTTGATCAGACCCACCATAAGGGGGAAGCCCAGACATTGTTCCACAGGAAGAAAGGGTTGAGTTGTACCAACCACTTTTTACTATAAATATCACAGTGGTCTCGAACCCTAGCATTGTAGCTCCCACTCCACAGTTCACTCCGCAATCACAATAAGTTCATTTTCCCACCTCCCACTCCAAAAAATCCATCGCCAGCAGCCTACCCATACAACAAAATTTCCTCGAGCCCAACACAATCCAAGTCGACACACTAAAACACTTATCGTTGTCACAGTTATTCACAATCATATAGGAAGTAGTGCACAGGTCTGAAACAATCCATGAGGATCTAGTCAAGGAGCATGAGCAACATACAAAGTGATTACATGAGGTAATAGAAGAACATGATCACCTGAGGTGAGCGACTACAGATTTACTAGCCCGGGTTGACCAGGTCATGTAGAGATTCTAGTCATTATGGCCAATGCTCATGGATGCAAATACAAAGGCGCTAGTGGACATCACAACCTGCACACTGGTAAACTGTTGTGACCACATCTAGGCAGCATGCTCGAATCTAGTAGCCACTAGTGCAGACTTGAAAAGGAAGATTGAGAGGGTAAGATCAGCACTACCACACCCGGTAGAGATATACATGAGGAATGTCAAGGGTAAAATCATTGAAGTGGAAGCAATGAAGAAAGCACTAGCCGATGTCATCACGGAAGACTACGCCTTGATGAACAGAGTCCATGATTGGCTAGGAAGCCTGGCACTGAAAAATCACTTAGTCTACCCAATAAGAGAACGGGTAGAGACTTTATTTGCGAGCACAAAGGATTGTATAGACACTACCCACCTACAAAGGATAAATGACCATATCAACATAATCCAAGCCCAAGTTGATCAAATTGAGGAAGATTCAGCAAAAGTGAACAAGGTGATTAGAAACCTACGGCCACCAGTCCGTACATAGGTCCTAACTCTAAAAGAGACCTGTGACTCCAGCGGAAGACAATGGGACAACCTGCAAAGCCAATGGCCAATGGAGTTAACATCAAATATGGCTGAATAATTCACTCAATGCACTGACACAATCATTGTCGAATGGGAAATTACCATTCAAAGGTAGAGAGAATTCAAGCAGCAAACCACTGCAGCTGTTCCGGAGTTGGAGCCTTCATTTGGAATGGGGGAACCTCAGAAGGAGGAAAGTGAAGTGGGAGAAGATGCCACCATGCAAGCCCTGGCTGAAGGGAAAGAAGCACCAACCCAACAATTAGCAGAATGAGTGCACCTGACAGTGTAGCCACCAGCCGAAGAACCCATGGAAATACCAGTAGGTCCGATCGAGGTTGAAATGATTTGACTCGAGGATGAGTCAAAGAATTGTGCTCAGGGCCTATTGGGGCCTTCGTTTTGATTTTTGCAAAGGTTTTAATCATTTTAGCAAGCCAGAGAATGGAAAGGAAACTGGGGGCAGCAACGATTAGCTTGCAGGAAGGATAGCTGGACCGCAAAGCAGGAATAGGGAATTTTGGAGGGTTTGCAGCATGGTGGCAGAAAAAGGAAAAGGCAGTCAAGTGGACATGAAGGAGGAGGGGCAACCAAGGGGAAGAATAGCTGAGCAAGAACTAGTAGTCCAAGTGGCAAAGAAGAAAATAAAAGGAGAAGGCGTGTAAGGAAGCGAGGTTGGTTGGTGAGGCTGTTGAGGTTGGCGCTAGGAAGAGGACAGCTAGTTGTGGAAGACTAGTATCAGAATGCAGAAGCTTAGTGGACCAGGACCTTTGAGCTAGATAATGAGCCCGTGAGTCTATAAATGAGTATTTCTTATAGTCACCCGTGGTGAATGCGGAGATGTATTGTAATGTTGTAATGTTGAATTAATATAAAGGAAAGTATAGACTGGATACGGAGCATAATGTGTATGAGTGTACATGATGTGGTGAACCACTTAAAATATTGAAATGTCTTGTAAGATTCATGCATCTAGTAGTTTCTATGTATTATATGGTATTATTTTATCTTGAATATGTGTGTAATGTTATATAGATTTTATCGGTTGATGCTCCGGTTGGTGCTTCCTTGACTCCATGATGAACCCTTCTTATTTCTGGTTGTGGCACGCCTCCAGTGAGACTCCTTACATTTTGGGTAAGGTGAGAATGACGGCATTTTCCTAGACTACAATGAACCATTGTTGGCTTTCTACACTTGAGCCTAGGTTCTTTCCCCCCGATGACTCTTTCGTGCCAACAATGTGTAATGTCTAGTCTAGTATAGACCATTTCACACATCAGGATACTGACTATAGTTGTGTATGGAACATAAGACATGTCATCTTCCTCTTCTTGTGTCTTGGGACACTTTTCAATATATAAATTTACACCCATAGGAATAGGAACCTTCACTAGTTTACTGTCCTGCAATATTATATCGACATACTTTGATGCAAATCTTTGGGGGAGGCCCCCAATATCAAAAAAATTGAAATGCCATAATAAAAAGAGGAAAATGAACAGTAAATAAAACCACAAAGAATATTTTATTAAAATGGATAAGAACTGTAAAATCTACATTGTGGTGGACAATCTGTCGTTTTACAAAATGTGACTTGTTACTTATAGCCCTTTTTTCGTTACAATACCATAGGTAAATTCTATGGGTGGGTAAATACCATGGTTAATGAATACCATGGGAAAATACCATGGGTGAATGAATACCATGGGTGGTTTCCACTTACAATACCATGGGTGGATACCACTTACAATACCATCGGTGGATAAATACCATGGGTGGATGCCACTTACATTACCATGGGTAAATTCCATGGGTGGATGAATAAAATGGGTGCATGAATACCATGGGTGGATGCCATTTCCCATTTGGATCATACTTCCTCTGGTTTAACCAAAGCTTCCTCTTTTCTTGATCTCGTTTAATTTCCATGACCAAACTATAGTTTACAGCAAAGAGATCCTACATGTCGAATTTGGAGGACAATTTGGTCTTCAAATCTTGGATAATTTCTTTGTCATTTCCAATCAACAACATATCATCCACATACAAGACTAGATAAATAACATGGTCGCCAATTAATTTAAAATACACAAATTGATCCACTTTTCTTCTGGTGAAGCCAAGTCCCCATATAAATGTATCAAATTTCTGATACCACATCCTTGGTGATTGTTTTAAGCCATACATAGACATTTTTAACCTGCATACTATTTCTTTTTTACCCTTCACCACAAATCCTTCAGGTTGCTTCATGTAGATCTCTTCTTGTAGATCCCCGTGAAGAAATGTTATCTTTACATCCATCTATTCTACCTCAAAATAAAAAGAAGCAGCACCAAATAAAAATAATGTAATAGAAGTTGCCACAATAGGAGAAAAATATCACCAAAAAAAATTCCCAGCACTTGGGAATAACATTTTGCTATGAACCAAACATTATATTTCTCCACCTTTCCTTATGCATTCATATTCTTCTTAAACACCCATTTTCTTCTAGTGGGTTTCCTTCAAGCTGACAACTCCACCAGATCCGAAGCCTCATTTTTGTCTAAAGATTCTTTAGTTTTCCATCCTTTGAATCTATTACCTCCCTAATAGTTATGGGATGATCATCACTAATATATAAAGAAAAAGTTGAACAAAAAGAAGATAGACTATACTTTTTTGGTTTCCTTATTTCTGAAGTTAATCTTCTGATAGCTAGAGTTTGGGGCTCTTCATCTTATGATTCCTATTCTGTTGTAGAGTATGATTCTTCCTCCTTTAGCTCAAACTCTATATTCTCATGTTCCTTTTGTAGGAATTCATGTTTAATAAAATCTTTCACCTCTATAAACAACACATCTCGGTTGTCCACAACCTTCCTTGTTTCTGCGTTCAAAAGCTTATAACGTTTTCAACCATCCTTATACCCAATAAAGATTGACCTTTCATATTTACTATCAAACATGGTTCTTTTCTACTTTGGAACATGTACATATGTATCATGGAAAAATACCTCATGTGGAGGATTTCTTACCAGTCCGTACCTCATGTGGAGACTTATCTTCCAATGCTAATAAAGGTGATCTATTAACCAAGTAACATGAATTCTTCACTGCCTCTACCCATAATTCATGTCCTAACCTAGCACCACTAAACATGTTTCTTTCCTTTTCAATCAACTTCTTTTTCATTATTTCTACAACTTCGTTTTTCTAAGGTGTGTATGGAGTAGTCTTATGTTTTTCTATACCATACTCCTTATAGAACTCTTCAAATTCATTCTTACAGAGCTCTCCACCATTATCTATCCTCAACACCTTTATCTTCTTCTTTGCCTGCCTTTCCACTAGAGCCTTAAATTCTTTAAACCTGTCAAAGTCTTCATATTTATTCCTGAGGAAATATATACATGTATTCCTTGAGAAGTCATTTATAAAATATACATAGCACACAAACTTACCGAGTCATGGAACTGACATCGGTCCAAACACGTCATTGTGCACAAGCTCTAATATCCTTTTTTCCCTCTTAGCACTAGAGGGGAAATTCACTCGATTATGATTGCCATATAGATAATGTTCACATAAATAAAAATCCAAAGACCAATTAGGAATACCTTCTACCATACCATTACCATGAAGTATTGGAAGGATATTCTCTCCAATATATCCAATATTTTGATGCCATAGCATGGTCTTTTCTCTAGAGACCACTGGATTTTATGCTCCACTTAGAGGAACCACAAAACTATTGCACCCATCAATAACAGTGCTACCTAGAAGCTTGTAGAAAGTTGCAATACAAACTCCCTACATGAATACCGGTGCTCCCCAAACCATCTTGCAGATATATTTCTCGAACATGTTTTTACACCTACATCATCCATCTTTCTTACAGAAATCAAATTTATGGATGATGCATGAATATGTAGAACACCTAGAAGTGTTCTGATCCTTCCACCTTGCAAACTCAGCTTGACTTTTCCACATTCAATGATTCTAGCATTCCTATCATTCCCTAAGAATACGTTACCACCATCATATTTATCATAATCTTAGAACCACTCCATGTGGGGAGTGGAGTGAAAGGGTGCACCTTAGTCAATCAACCATGCCTCATGATCTACATGTGTACTTGAAGAAGAAGCCATGTACGCATCCCCACCTTGATCTGAGGTGGTTTTCACCTCTGCAAAAGGAGCATCATCAGATCCCTTTCCTTTCTCAAGTGATTTAGATCTACGATCCTTTTTGAAGTGCCCTTCCTTTCCACATTTCCAACATAACTTTACAGGTTTTCCTGGAGATTTAGATATCCCACTTAAGGACTTATTTTTATTTCTTTTCTAGGACCATCCTCATATAGACAAGGCACCTCCATTATGGCCCTCCATATTTTTCCGTCTCATGTCCTCCGACAACAAGGATGACACTATTTCATCAAAATTCAAGGTAGTTGTATTGCTACCTATAACAACAACCAGACTATCCCATGAATCTGGTAGGGAACATATCAAATTGATGCACTTATATTCATCTGAAATGTTAATATCAACATATAACAATTGGCTTACCATATTATGAAAGGCATTCATATGCTTTGTCACCGAGTCTCCATCCTTCATCCTTAGGTTATGCATCCTTTTCTGTAGTGACAATTTGTTCACCAAAGACTTAGATTGGTACAAAGTCCCTAATGTTTCACATAAATCCCTCATTGTAGCTTCCCCAGATACATTAAACAATACTGAATCTAAGATACATTATTGTATTATGTTCTTTTCTTTCCAATCCAAATTTGTATAGTCTTCATGTCACATTGTCGTTGGGTTAGTACTCGAATCTACCGCGATGAACTAATATTTATCCACAAGCAGATCCTTCATCTTGAGTTTTCACAACTCAAAACTCTAACAATTAAATTTCTTCACATCTCTATATTTCCACTACTTGACATCTTCTTTTATAGCAAGAATTGATCCCGCAGATTTCCCATTGAACATGATCTACCAAGTCCACTTGGACCCCACCATTGTTTCTTTCAAATTTTTAGTTTCCTTAATTGTAGAACAATTTACTATTTTTAGCAATTTTTCGGGTCCTGAACTTCCAGAGCCATTTTGAGGCCCGAATCGACATTTTTTGGGAAAAATGGGAGCAACATGGGTCCATGGACCTATGTTTCTCTTCTCGAAGTTTTAGTTTTAGGATAGATCTTTCTAACAAGATATTGTGCACGTCAAATGGAGATCATATGCCAAAGTTACGACCTCGGGAAGTTGATGTACCAATTTACACAAACGAGGCCCACAGTTTGGCATTTCATCTTCTAGGGTTTGGTTTTTGGATGTTTAGGGTTTTCCGTTGTTTCTCAACAATAAATAGGCCTTCGAGCCTCATTGTAACATAGTTCAGAGGTAATCTACCATCACCCTAGCTAGTTCATTTCCATTTATATTTGTAAGCATATTTCAGTATTTTACAGTAATTAATTGAAGTATTATTTTTGTTGTATCTCTATATGTATGGTTATATCTGTAAGTAATTGCATTCCTATTTAAATCTGAATCAGTGGTATCAGAGCAGTCTGCTCTTTCTCTGTCTTTCATTGCATGTCCCCAACGAGGTCGAGATATAAGGAGTTAGGGCTTGAACTAGTCGAACCTTCACAAGACCAGCCTCACAAATCTCGATGACCTCCCATGGGGGATGAAAAAAAAGATGAGGGGGTAGGAGATCCTATCAAAATCTTGCTCGAAGAGGCCCTCGAGTGACAAATGAACGCGATGATGGACAACTTTTCCCAGATCCTTCAACGGCTACCCAGGGCCGACACATCTACTTCGAGCTGCTACTCTGGAAATGCCACACCCTTTAAGGTACAAGTTAACTTTGACATTCCCATATTTGAGGGTCAGATAGATACAAATGCCGTAGATAAATGGTTAAATTTGGTAGAAGGGTATTTTTCTGTTCATGATTTTTCTGGCCAGGAAAAGATTAATTTTGCTCTTCTCAAAGCCACCCTGCACGTCAAGGACTGGTGGGAAACCTACTGCGAGGAAAAGGATGAAAGTACGGCCTCACTATTTTCAGCCAAACCGACTTGGAATTCATTCCGGATTGCCATCAAGGAGTAGTACTACCCTATCGGAAGCTATGAGGATCAATACATAAAGTGGACCACGCTACGGCAGGGAAGGGACCAAGACGTGCTGAAGTTTACCAATATTTTCCATACCCTTTGAACAAATTTGGGTATCAAGAATTCAGAGTAACATTTGGTACTGAAATACCACAGCTGCCTGCACAAGTACATCTAGGAAGAAATAGAATTCCTGAACATCTCCTCACTTGGAATGGCATACCGATATGCCGTCAAGGTCGAGAAAAAGTTTAAATAGAAGAAGCGGGACTTTGGATCTGTGAATCTAAAGCAAGGGGAAGGTGCCCCCAAGCCATAGAATAAAGGACAAAGCCAAGGTCGGGTGGACCAAGACAACCTGCCAAAGCTACAAGAAAAGAACAACACCGTGATGCCGAAAAAGGACACGGGAAAGTGGTGTGAGTTCCATAAGAGCTCCACTCATAACACAAGTGACTGTTGGGCCAACCAGTCACTGGTGGCCGAGCTAAAGGTTTCAGAATCATATGCATGTTCTGACTTTGAGTCACAACCCGACAAAGGGAATGACAAAGGGAAGCAGATTATCGATGCGGAGCCCAACACCACCATTGCCACCATGAAGATGCAGAAGGAGGAACCTGAAGATCTAGAGGAGGAGGAGTGTCTCTTCCACTCCCAAATGTGGGTAAAGGGCTCCCCGTTATAGTTCATTATCGATAGCGGGAGAAAAAAGAACCTCATTTCAGTAGATGTTGTGAAGCGGCTGGGCTTACCTACCAAAACACATCCATAATCGCACACCATCGGGTGGCTTCACCAAGGACGAGATCTACGCGTGAGCCAACAGTGTCACCTTCCATACAACGTCTAGCCCTTTGCAGATGATTTATTGTGTGACGTTGCTCCCCTTGATGTTTGTGATATATTATTAAGACAAGCATACTTGTGGAAGCGACATGCTATTTATGAATAAAGGCCCCGTGCTATTATTGTTGCTTTGGGAAATAAGTTGTACAGGATACCGGAGGTAGCACCACCTACCTCCCTCTCCTTGGTTACTACAAAACAATGCAGTAAGCTCATTTCCAAAACTGAGAAATTTGTTTTCCTGATGATACACCCTCAAGGAAAAAAGAAGAAGGTGGCCACGACCTCCAGACAGGGCCCCTCCTCATGAAAACTATAGATGGAGAAGGTCATGGGGAGTACAAGGACATCTTCACCTCCCCTGTATAGGTTCCTCTGCACTGTCAGGTCAAGCACTCCATCAATCTAACCCCAGGTGCATCGCTGCCCAATGGACCAATCTATCGGTGCTCTGTTCTGGAGAATAATGAAATCAAGAGGCAGATTCAGGAGCTACTATAGAAAGGGAACATTCCTCCAAGTTCATCGTCCTATGGGAGCCCAATCGTGTTGGTACAGAAGAAGGATGGGACTTGGAGACTCTGTTTTGACTATCGGGTGCTGAACAAGATCACTATCTGTAAGAGGTACCCAATCCCATGGATTGGTGACCTCCTGGACCAACTGAAGGGAGAAAAATATTTTAGCAAGATCAATTTAAAGTCAAGATATCACTGGGTACCAATCGAACCCTCCAATGTGTGGAAGACTATCTTCAAAGCTAAGTAGGGCCTTTCTGAATGGTTGGTTATGCCTATCGGATTGACGAATGCTCCTACAACCTTCATGAGGCTAATCGATGACATCTTATGGCCATTCACCAACTCATTTGTAGTGGTATACTTGGATGACATCCTAATCTTTAGCTAGAGTTGGGAAGAGCACCTCCACCACATCCGAGAGGTTCTCTAAACACTGCAGTAACACAAGTTATGTGCCGATTTGGAGAAATGCACTTTTGACATGACCCAGGTTCTGTATCTGGGATACATTATTGATGAACGGGGGGTGCATGTGGATCCAACCAAGATCCAAGTCATTCAAGATTGGCTATCTCCAACCACTCTAACAGAGTTCTACATATTTCTAGGTCTTACCAACTTCTACCACAGGTTCGTGTTGGGATTTTCTCATATCACTTGGCCCTTGAGTCAAGTCACCAAGGAAGGAGCGAAAGAAAAATTCTTTTGGTCTAAATGTCAATAGAATCCATTCATAGAGTTGAAAGATCTCCTCTACTCGGCACAAATGTTCGCATTACTAGACTTGCAACAACCATTTGAGGTTGAGTCAAATGCCTCTAAATATGCTATTGGGGCAATCGTTAATCAAAACGGGCATCCAGTGGCATATCACAATGAGACAATTTCAGACATAGTCTGGAAGTATCCCACTTATGACAAAGAGATGTATTCCATTATGCAGGCCTGTCGACAATAGAGGAATTACATTTTGGGGAAGGAAATGGTCATCCACACAGACCACCAACCCCTGCAGTTCATACAGACCCAAGGGAAATTACAGAATGATCGCCACCAGAAGTGTTCCACATACCTGCAACAGTTCCATTTGAATATCAAGTATAAGAAGGGAAACAAAAATAATGTTGCAGATTGCCTCGGTCGACCATCGATCATGGCATTAACCACCGTGCTCAACTCTTATGGGCACGAGACTTCTGATTGGCCACTTCTCTACAAAAGCAACCCAGAATTCAGCCACACATACCAGACACTCTTTGAGGGTTAGCATGTTCGAGATTTTCACCTCCAGGATGCCCTATCATGCCACCTGGGTAGCCTTTGTGTTCCTTCAAGTGAGCGTGCCAAGATGATTTGGGAAGCACACTATATCTAGGCTGCTAGGTATTTTGGGGTCGAGAAAATGGTGGCAGTACTACAGAATTATTTCTATTGGCCGAATCTTTGACAAGATGTCAGGAAGTACATCAAATCATACACTACCTACACCATTTCCAAATTGACCATCAAGAGGCAAGACCTCTATACCCCCCTTCCTACCTCTAGTCAAGCTTGGGAGTCCATCTCCATGGATTACATGTTGGGCCTTCCTTCTACTAAGCATGGAAATGACTATGTTTTTGTGGCTATCGACATGTTCTCGAAGATGGCCATTATGGCGATCTGCAAGAAGAATATCACAACAGAAGCCACTGCTAAACTCTACTTTGGATGAGTGTGGGTACACTTTGGGATCCCATAGTCTATCATCTCATATTGGGATAGCGGGTTCCTCAGTAGATTTTTGTCCAGTCTCTGGTTGATGCTGGACACCAAACTCACTAAGTCCATAGCCTTCCATCCTCAAACTGATGGCTAGACAAAGGTTGTCAACAGGATGATCATACACATTCTGTGCATGTACAACTCAAAGCATCCACACACATGGGATGAGAGCCTCCCCTATGTTCGGCACAGCTACAACCAGGCTCTCCACAACTTGAGTAGCCATAACACCTTTTAGGTGGGCTTGGGATTCTAGCCACTATGTCCCATTGATGTGGCCATGCCATTTGCAGCTACTCATGAAAATTCAGCTCATGCCCAGTATGAAACAGATAAGGAAAATAGCTTCATTAAGCACATCCAACATATTCGCCAGTAGGTCCAGGACACTCTGGAGAAATCAAATGCGAAGTAAAATAAGTTACATGATCAACATTAGGTGCCACACAAGTTTCAGGTGGACGACAAAGTCTGGTTGCATTTTCAAAATGAACGCCTCATCGGAGCCTATCGAAAACTCAGACCACTCTGATATGGTCCTTACACCATTACCAAGGCTGTGGGAGACAATGCATTTGAGCTCAGCATCCCCCATTCCTTGGCCTGCACCCAATGTTCAATGTGGATCACCTTCGACCATACTTCCAGCCATTACTAGACACATCCGACATTGCAGAACAAGTAACACCCACAAAGTTAAATCCAGATTGCTTGGAACAAGCTGTAACTAATCCAATCATGGACACACAGATCAAGTACACTTTCTAGCAAAATATCCAACTGTATTGAGTTGTCAAAGCAGGCCAACTCCTTCAGCAGGGCAAGTGGTTCACCAGTGACCAAGTTCAGGAAAAGTTCCCTCATCTTATGGAGAAACTCAACGCAATGGAGACCATTGCTTCCTAAGCGGGGAGGAATGATCCAGATGGATATTGGTGGCCATCCACCAAGTCCACTTGGACCCCCACCATTGTTTCTTTCATCTTTTTAGTTTCCTTAACTGTAGCACAATTTACTATTTTTAGCAGATTTTCGGGTCGTAAACTTCCAGAGCCGTTTTGAGACCCTAATTGACCTTTTCTGGGAAAAATAGGAGCAACATGGATCCATGGAAAAATTTTGCTCTTCCTAGAGTTGTAGTTCTCAGATAGATCTTTCTAACGAGATATTGTGTGTGTCAAATGGAGATCATATGCCGAAGTTAGGACCCCGGGAAGTTGATGTACTAATTTACCCAAACGAGGCCCACAGTTTGGTGTTTCATCTTCTAGGGTTAGGTTTCTGGATGTTTAGGGTCTTCCATTGTTTTTCAAAAATAAATAGGCCTTTGAGCCTCATTGTAACATAATTCAAAGGCATGTGGCTGCCACATCTCTTCTCAAAGATAAGCTACCATTGCCCTAGCTAGTCTATTTCCATTTCTATTTGTAAGCATATTTCAATATTTTACAGTACTGAAATGAAGTATTATTTCTGCTGCATCTCTATATGTATGGTTATATCTATAATTTGTTGTGTTTCTATTTAAATCCAGATCACACAGGCCTGAGCAAACCCCCTCACCAGCAAAGGCGTCCCTTTGATGCTGAAACTGCTCTGATACCAAATGTATGTTTTAACCCAGTACCAAAATTACCTGCAAATGAATTCTTAAAAAAATAGAGAATAAACAATTACGAGAATATATAAAAAATACATCGATATTTTCCCTTGGATCCCAAGACCGAGACTACCAAATTGATTTTTCATTATATTCCTTTCAATGTTATAATACATATATATACATGCCAAAGCATTCATAAACACAAATCCTTAACCCTTTATTAGAACATAACTTTAGTTCCTTTGACCAGATCTACAAAAAACCATGGGCAGAAAACCACCATGCCCAAAATTATGTGTGAAACCCATGCACAAAATTATAGGTAGGTCCGCCAACCTAATATAGGGTCCAAAAAATAATTTCCTAAGGCATTGCCCCAATCCCCATAGAGGGGGGCTACTGCCCCAGCAAACCCCATGATAGGTGGGGCAGCCACCCATCCACTAACCCCCCACTTCACACATGGGGCTAGTTGTGGAAAGAATATAACACACACCCAACATTGAACAAGCTTGCAAGTAAGTAAATTCTCCTATGATATCAAAGAAATATTCATTGGAGTATCAAACAAGCCTATTGGCAATGAAGTAATGCCAAGATAAAGAAAGATGACCAAAATTGAAAATAAAATTACTTTGATGATATTAGAATATTAACCCTAGTATGAAAAAAATTCAAAACTAATTATGTTTCACGTTTTAAAATTTAAATGACCCCATCAATTGACTCTTATTATACAAAATTTTCATTATTGGTCATAAATAATTCTATTTGGTTGTTTACTTTACAATCAATATATTAATAATTTTCGGACTAATCACAATTTAGAATAATTTTATGAAAAGTATTTATCTTTATTTGATTTTTGAATTAACATTCATAGAGTTAATTGTTTCTCTCAATGTGTTGCCATTTTCTGTTAGGACTACAACAACCTCCTCATTTTTATTATTTTGTTTGTTTAAGAGAAAGGACAATGAGGACCCTATCTAAAGGAAATGAAAATCAATAACATGTGTTGTTGGCTTGAGTGTTCAAGAAACTTTCGGATCCAATTTCCTTCCTTCTCAATACTTGTGTAACTTTCTTTTCTGGCTTGTAGTCATGGTTTTAGCTTGTTTAGGGACCAAAGTCAAGTTACAATTATGAGCAACGTGTCCAATGTTATGTAATTTGAAGCACTTCATCTTGTTCTTGAATGAGGAATCGTGACTTATTCTTGTAAAGTTTCTTCTAGGGAATTGATGGGGACCATTATATTTGTCTTTGTGATATGCCCTACAATATTTTCCATGTGCCCAAAGTTTGTACAAGAATATAGATAACCAAGAATAATACATTGGTACCTGGAAGCTAAATATTTCCTTGATGTACTTCTGAAGTATTTTTTCCTTGGGATTATTTCACGAGATTCATTTCCATTTGTATTCTTGGCACCATCTCCAAGTCCCCTTGGAGTAGGATTTCTCCCATAGTTTTCTTGACTCTTCTCCTTTCCTTTGCTGGAACTAAGAGCATCAACATCTCTCCCAGGATACCTCACATCCTTAATGTTTGAAGCATTATTATTATTGCTTAAGGATTCATCTGCATAGACAAGCCCTAATTTATCAATCCAAGACCTTTATTGACTTAGGATGTCATCTACGGTTTGAGAAATTTTCTAGTTCTTATTTAGCAAGTAAACTTCCTTTTTAAGAAAGACAATTTCTTCCTTCATTTTCTTGCATTTTTCATCCCTGTTTGATCGAATGACCTCCATTTATTCATTCATCTTGGTTTCTTCATATGATTGGGGCTTAAGAGAAATTATTTCTAATCTTAACATGGTGATGCCATCATCCTTTTCTTCTAGCTGGCACATCATGGTGTTTCTCCCCTTTTATGCTTCATCAACTTGTCCTTCTATGAATGCCAAAGCTTCCATCACCTTCTCATCTCCTTGTGCTTGTTTCCTTGCTTCTTCTAGTTTAGATCTAAGGGAGGATACCTCTTCCTTGTATTGACCAATCTCTATTTGAAGTTTTTTGGAGCTCTTGATTCTTTGTTCAAGGTGGCTTCACAAAGTTTCTTCTTTCTTTTCCTTATGCAATTGATTTGTCATGAATATGACTTATTCATGATGATTTCTTTTGTTTTGATGAAATTCCTCCTTAATTTTGGTGAGTTCCTCATCTCTTTCTATTACTTTAATCTTGAAAAGGTCAACTTCCTTCCCTACCTTATGTTGGTCATCATCCTGTGCTTTCTTCTTAACTTCCTCATTTTCCTTTTTAAAATTTTTAATCTCTTCCATGGTAGCTATAAGTTTAGTTAGAAGATCTTCTTGAAAGTATTCTTTACTTTCTTCTTCTTCTAGGTCTTATTTTTCCTCTATGGGTTATGGCTTTCTTTATTTCTTTCCATCATATTCTTTACTAGTGGTAATGGTCAATGCTCCTTTTGAGTGAAGGTCATGAAGTTTGTCCTATATACCCTTTTCTGACGAACATTTTTCAGAATTTGCCTTTATAGAATTTGATAGCCCATTCAAGATTGCTTTCATCAATTTTTCATTGTATTCCTTGGATTCTTCGTTCATCATGTTATTGATTCCCATACTTCAATGCACTGAGCCATTAAGAAATTTGTCATTCTTACCTTCCATACATCAAATTTTCCATTGAACAATGGAGCTTTCCCAATTTGATTGTCTTCATTTTTTACGGATCAGGAAGAGACATCTTTAGAAGGATTGGAGGCTTTCTTCCTTGGCTTTTCCATTTGTGTTCTAAGGATCTAACTTCAAGCTATTAGGATTTGAGTGAAGGTGCTGGCTCTGATACTGATTGTTGGAAATAGTGAGAGGCGGGTGAATCAATATTCCTTTTCAATTATTATTTTTACTAGTTAGATCACTTATATTTAGAACAGAAATCTGAACAATGAGAGAATAAAATCTTTTATTAATTTTTTCTTTACAATAATCAAGTACAATATATGTCTACAACTCTTTTTTTTTCTTTAGACAAGAAATATTGGTGCCTTGTGATCAAGTGGAAGACATTTTCACAATTTCATGATTTTCTTCAATGGATTTACTGCTCAGAGATGATCTATCAAGATTTTCCATGTATGACTCATCAAGCGTTTCATAGTGTTCTTCTCGAATAGTTTCTGACATAATATTGAAGAAACAAAAGCTCCCCCTAACTGTATGCATGGTCTCTTTTTCGTAGAGTTTCATTATCAAAACTTGGAATATCTTATCTACCAAAGATGTCTTCATCAAATCAATAACATGTGTTGTTGTCTTGAGTGTTCAAGATACTTTCAGATCTAGTTTGCTTCCTTCTCCATACTTGTGTACCTTTCTTTTTTGGCTTGGTAGTCATGGTTTTATCTTGTTTAGGGACCCAAGTCAATTTACAAATATGAGCCATGTCTCCAATGTTGTGGCAATTGAAGCACCTCATCCTTTTCATGAATGAGGAATCATGAATTCTTCTTGCAAAGTTTCTTCTAGGCAATTGCCGAGGACCATTATATTTGTTTTTGTGAAATTCCCTACAATATTTTTCCATGTGCCCAAAGTTTGTACAAGAATAGTAATAACCAAGAAATATACTTTGGTACCTAGAAGATGAATATTTCCTTGATGTACTTCTAAATCCTTTTTCCTTGGGATTCTTTGACAATATTCATTTCCTTTTGTATTCTTCACACCATCTGCAAGTCTCGTTGGAGTAGGATTTATTCCATAGTTGTCTTGACTCTTCTCCTTTCCTTTGATGGAACTGAGGGCATCAACATTTCTTCTAGGCTTCCTCACATCCTTGATGTTTGAAGAGTTATCATTCTTGGTTGAGGATTCACTTGCATAGCCAAGACCTGATTTATCAAGGGGAGCCATTTGATGACTTAGGATGTCATCTAGGGTTTGAGAACTTTTCAATTTTTTATGCAGCAAGTCAACTTCCTTTTTAAGAAAGATAATTTATTCCTTCATTTTATTGTTTTCTTCATCCCTCTTTGATAGAATGATATCCATTTCTTCCTTGATCTTGGTTTCTTCACATGATTTGGCCTTAAGAGAAATTATTTTTAATCATAACATGGTGATTTCATCATCATTTTCTTCTAGTTGTAAGATCATGGTGTTTCCCTCCTTTCCTGCTTCATCAACTTATCCGTCTATGAATGGAAAAGATTCCATCACCTTCTCGTCTCCTTGTTCTTGTTTCCTTTCTTCTTCTACTTTGGATCTAAGGGAGGAGACCTCTTCCTTGTATTGATCAATCTCTATTTCAAGTTTGTTCAAGCTCTTGAGTCTTTTTTCCATAGGTTTTCACCTAATACAAAAATTACCTACATATGAATTCTAAAACACATAAAATAAAAAATGTGAGAGCATAACACATAAAACACATATACATAGAGATTTTCCCCTAGATCCCAAAACCAGGACTACCAGCTTGATTTTTCATTATGTTCCTTTCAATCTTATAATACATATTTATACATGCCGAAGCATCCAATAACATGGACTGAAAACCATCGCATCCAAAACCATGGACCAAAAACCATCGCGTCCAAAAACATGTGCAAAAATCATGCACAAAACCATAGGTGGGTCCACCCAACCTAACATAGGTTCCAAAACCAAAATTTTCAAGGGCGTTGCACTGGACCCCATAGAGTGGGGTTACCTGCACCCCTCAAACCCCCTGCGACCCCCCCGCTACGCAATCGGCGCAATGAAGGGGGGCCTCCATCCCCCTTCTAACCCCCCGGTTAAATACCTGGGATAGTCGTGGAAAGAATATAACACAATGCAACATTCTCCCACTTGTTGTTTTCTTTCCACAGTGGGCCACAAGAGAGCTTAGTCATTTTTCCAGCCCTACAATGCCCATTATTTCTCTACACTAAGAGAACTTCTCAGAGCTCACATATTTTGTCAATGCATCTGCAGTATTCTTCAAAGTGTCCACCTTTTCGAGAAACACCTTTTTTTCTTCTATCATATCCCTCACAAAGTGATACAGAACATCAATGTTTTTTGCCTTTGAATGATACATAGGGTTCTTTGCCAAGAAAATTGAACTTTGGTTGTCATAGTCTATCCTTATAGCTCCCTATACTAACCCCATACTTGAACACAATCTCTGCAATCAAACTGCTTCCTTTCTTGCATGAGTGGCTGCCATGTATTCTACCTCTGTAGTTGATAGTGCCACTATAGATTGTTTCTTATTCATCCAACTGACTGCACCTCCAAATAGGTTAAACACATACCCACTTGTATATCTTCTCTGATCTAGATATTTAGCCCAAACTGCATCAACAAAGCCATGGATATCCAACACTCTATCCAATAATGGTCTTCCTTGGTAGCACAAACCATAATCATTAGTGCCACGCAAATACCTAAAAACCCGCTTCACTGCTGTCCAATGCTCCTTTCCTGGTTTTGACATAACCCTGCTCAATACTCCCACTGCATGTGCAATGTCTGGTCTAGTACAAACCATTGCATACATCAGGGTACTGACTATACTTGCATATGGAACACGGGACATGTCCTCTTCATCTTCTTGTGTCTTGGGACATTGTTCAGCCGATAACTTTACAACTACAAGAATAGGAACCTTCACCAGTTTATTATCCTGCATATTAAATCTCTACAATATTGTCTCGACATAGCTCCTCTGGTTTAACCAGAGCCTCCTCTTTACTCGATCTCTTTTAATTTCCATGCCCAAAATATAGTTTGCAGCACCAAGATCTTTCATGTGGAATTTGGAGGACAATTGGGTCTTCAAATCCTGGATAATTTCTTTATCATTTCCAACCAGCAACATATCATCCACATACAAGACCAAATAAATAACACGGTCACCAATTAATTTAAAATACACACAATGATATGCTTTACTTCTAGTGAATCCAAGTCCCTGTATAAATGTATCAAATTTATGATACGACATCCTTGGTGACTGTTTTAACCCATACAGAGACTTCTTTAACTTGCATACCAACTCTTTCTTACCCTTCACCGCAAAGCCTTTAGGTTGCTTCATGTGGATTTCCTCTACCAGATCCCCGTGAAGAAATGTTGTCTTCAAATCCATCTGTTCTACCTCAAAATCAAAAGCAACAACAACAAATGAAAGTAATCTAATAGAAGCTACCTTGGCAACAGGAGAAAAGAATATCACCAAAATCAATTCTTGGTACCTGGGAATAACCTTTTGCTACCAACCAAGATTTGTATTTCTCCACCTTTCCTTTTGCATTTGTCTTCTTCTTGAACACCCATTTTCTACCAATGGGTTTCCTTCTAGCTGGTAACTCCACTAGATCCCAAGCCTCATTTTTGTGCAATGATGCCATTTCATCAACCATGGCCTCTTTCCAAAGTTTTCTATCCTCTGAATCTACTGCTTCCTTCACAGTACTAGGATCATCATCAGTGATAGATAAAGCAAGATTTGAACAGAAAGTAGATGGACTATACCTTTCTGGTTGCCTTCTTTCTCGAACTGATCTTCTCACATCTGGAGTTTGTGGCTCTTCATCTTTTGATTCCTCCTCTGTTGTAGAGTCTGATTCTTCCTCCTTTAGCTCAAACTCTATCTTCTCAGGTTCCTTTGGTTGGACTTCATGTTTAATAACATCTTTCACCTCTATAAACACCACATCTCAGTTGTACACAACCTTCCTTATTGTTGGGTTCCAAAACTTATAACCCTTTAAACCATCCTTAAACCCAATAAAGATGCACTTTTCAGATTTACTATCCAACTTGCTTCGTTTCTCCTTTGGAACATGTACATATGCATCACATCCAAGTACCCTCAGATGTGAGAGAGAGGGTTTCTTACCAGTCCATACCTCTTGTGGAGTTTTACCCTCCAACGCTGATGAAAGTTATCTATTAACCAGGTAACATGTTGTCTCCACCGCTTCTGCCCAAAATTCTTGTCCTAACCTGGCACCACTGAGCATGCTTCTTGCCCTTTCCATCAACATCTTGTTCATTCTTTCTAGAACTCCATTTTGTTGAGGTGTATATGGAATAGTCTTCTATCGTGCTATACCACACTTCTTATAGAATTCTTCAAATTCGTTACTGCAAAACTCTCCACCGTTATCTGTCTTCAGCACCTTTATCTTCTTCTCTATCTGGTTTTCCACCAGAGCCTTGAATTCTTTAGACCTATCAAAGACTTCAGATTTCTTCTTAAGGAAATATATCCATGTATTCCTTGAGAAGTCATCTATAATGATACATAGTACAAAGACTTACCCATTGATGGAACCTTCACAGGTCCAAACACATCACTATGCACAAGCTCTAATATATGTTTCTCCCTCTTACCAATAGAGGGGAAACTCACCTGATTGTACTTCCCATATACACAATTTTCACAGAAATCAAAATCCAGAGAGATATTACTCATACCTTCTACCATACCTTTACCATGGAGTATTTGAAGGCCCTTCTCTCCAGTATGTCCAAGCCTTTGATGCCACAACATGGTCTTCTCTCCAGAGACCACTAGATTTTCTACTCCACTTTTAGGAACCACAGAACTGCTGCACCTGTTATCACTTAAGAAGTCTAATGCCCGAATTTCTCACATTAGTTTGATGGTAAAGGTCGGTGCTAGTCTAAGTTTGATTTTTGTTTGCCTTAGAGTCTGAGTCTTAGGAGTCTTGATGGTATACTTAAATAAAGGTCAATTATGCATTCTCATTCATCACTAGTCTCATAATCATGTGTCAGCTTTGTTCAAAGCTTACTATGTGCCACAAAGCTCTTTAGGTGATTTCGTAGCACATAAATCATTTTGAAGTGTTTTCGCAGCACATAAATCCTTTTAAATCTTTTTAGCAGTTTCACAGCGCAACATGTTTTAGGTGATTTCGTAGCGCATAACTCAAATTTTACACTGGCTGCGTTATGAAATCAGAGATTCGTGCAATCTATAGCAAATCTTTCCTAACTGTCAAATTTGTCAAGTTCAGTTATGGTTGCATCATTCACTGTCAGCTTTTACACTCCACATATCATGTCCAACCGCTTATCTCTATCATTATAGCTGCTAGGTACCTTGGTACACATGGATTGCAAGTTCTAAGAAAAGCCAGGTATTCACAGTCTTAATGATGATTGTATACATTGCATGGGGAACAAGTCTGCAAGTTTTCAATTTGAATGCATTGTTATCAAGCGAGGCAGTTATCAAGTGAGGCAGCCATTCAAGCAAGGCATAGATTGAAGTTTAAGCAGCGCTAGCATTCCAAACCTTCATTACGCTGAAGTCTCATGGAGGGATCTGCAGAAAAAAAAGACCACAGATCAGGCAGATGCTTGAGAAACAAACCTGAAGGTGTAGGCATTGTCTTGAAAAACAAAGAAGTTGAGCATGCATTCAAGCAGGTTGGATGTTGGAATTTTTGTGAGAAACTCCAGGGAGGTCATGCACAAATCACCAAGGAATTTTCTTTGAATTTCACAGGGCTGAATTCGAAGGTTGGGATGCTCGAATTGCAAGTCTCACCAGAGGTAATATCCACAGTTACTGAGATTCCAAGGGGACTAGAAACTTGGTTTAAGAATTTAAAATTTGATATGACCCCCTGCAAAGAATTTCTAAAGCCGGAGTACATTGACTCAAATCTAAACAAGTCTATGCCTAGAAATTATGTCAAGGACTCATATCCCAATCTGCTGACCTGTATACAAAGGTACCTTACCTATGAAGGGAGATATAATAAGGTGTATTCATACCATTTCAAGCTTCTGTTACATTTTACAGGAAAGATATCCCTTGATTTACCTTATTACTTATTCCGTAGCTTAAGTAAAATGTGTGACAAGGTGCAGCTAAGGAAAGAAGCATGTGAGACCTCATTGTTTCACCACAGTTTAATTAAGTTGATTGTTCTGCATGAACTTCAGAGAGTAAGTAGGGACTGGCCCACATTCATATTCATGTTCGGTTTCAAGAACGAGACTGGTCTCAGTCCTCAAGCTGCAAAAGATATTCCAACAACAACTGGTCATCAGGCAGAAACAAGATCCAGGAGGTTTTCAAAGTTGAAGGCTAGGAAACAAGTAAGAGAATTCACCAAGCCACTGACTATCCATGATACACCCCAACAGTCCCTTAAAGCGAAAGCTCAGGTTAAAGAAGGTGCACATGAATTAAGCACAGGTGAAGGAGTTCAAAGAAGAAGGACTAGGAGCCAGGTAGCTAAAGAAAAAGGAAAATCAGTGATTATTGAAGAAAGCCCTATTTCAAATGGAGACTTAAATGACTTACTGCAAGCCATTGACATTGAAGAATCTCCCGTGGTTCAACCGGATTTGATAGAGTTAGGAAAAGACAAGGCTAAGAGAGTCAAAGCCTCGTAAAAACTCAAGTTTGATGATCAGGTTGATCAATTTGTATTTAAGCCAAGGAGACCCATAATGAGGAATTTTAAACAAATAAAGGAGGTACTACCAAGAGAAGATGAAACAGGGGAGGTAACACAGCCTCATGAAGGAAAAGATAAAGGCAAAGAAGTTACCCTTCAAGAAGAAGATAGTATGGAAGAGTTGAAAAGGAGATTGGAATTGGCAAACTTTGAAATTGCTAGACTAAAGAAAGCCTCCAGGAAATTTGCAATCAAAGAGGCTTATTTTAACCAAATGCAAGCTCGGTGGGAGGACAAAACATTTCAAATACCTGAGGTGGTTGATTTTAATGTTCAATTACGTAGCTGGACTGTCGCTGCAATAAAGGAAGCGCAATTCATCAGAAAGGTCAATACAAACCTGAGAGCTAGGATCAGAGTCATGAAGAAACAAATTGAAGACTTGAAGATATAGTTAAGCTAGCAGAAAGAATTTCCTTAAGGGAGTCACACATCAAGTAAGGCTATGTTCCAAATTTTGATGGTTTTCCTTGTTACAATCTTTCTTGAAGAATCATACATTCCCTCTCAGTTTTGAAAAGCTTTGGAGCAATTGAAAGGGATGTATAAATATCAAGAGGCTCAAAATAGCAAAATTTTGGGTTGAAACTTTGTTTTTGGAATTACACAGCAGTTTCGTAGCGCGCTACGAAACTGCTGAAGCTACATAATTTAAACTCAGTCAACCGATTTTGAAAGACCGAGGGAAATTTTTTGAAAAAGGAATATCTTCAAAGGATCATCTAAAGGTATCAACTTTCAACAAGGTCAAGATAGGTGGAGGAAACATATATTTGAACCCAACTCTAAACCTTTTGTTATAAAGTGATCACATTTACTACAGTCCATGATATGTCAGACAGCTTGGAGGAGCTTTTGTCTTCACACATGGAAAAGGTTGAAAGCACATCAAGGACGTGGCATTCTGATATATTTTGTATAATCAAAGCTGAAGGGCATGGTTCATTGGATTCGAATATCTTTGAGGAAAACCAAAGGCAGATAAACAGGGGCAGTTTACTATTTTTCAGGGGCAATGGAGAAGATGTGACATTGAGGACCAATATGGAGCTTCGAACATCCACCACAGCCAAACTAAAAAAAAAAGACCACTTGTCAAAGAACGAGAATGATTGTAATTAAGGCTATTATTAGCATGATAGGGAGTTAGACTCCTATTTGAATTAGATATCTAAAAGGTCTAGTAGCAGTTTGTTATATTTAATAGGTAGTTAAAATTTGAATAGGTGTCATAAGAAGTAGGATTCGAGTTCCCCTCATGTTGGAGGAGGAATCTCAGCTTTGTAAAAGAACTCTATATATAGGAGAAAAAGCAATGTAACAAGGGTTGGAAATTTATGGAAAAAAGCTCTGATACTTGGCCTATGTAAAGACTCTATTTTTTGGTAATACAGTACTAGCTTATGCTTCTCAAGAATCATAGAGAGTTCAATGTATGAGTTTCTTTTGCTGTCTTTTCATGTTATCTACAGTGTTATGAGTATTTGAATACTTAGAAATCACTTACAGTGCTCTAATTTCCTTCATATACTCGTAAACTACCTTCTATGATTTTGGTGTGCTCTACATATGTTGAAATCTGAATGCCTTGACTTCTATGAAAAGCCAACCCTACTGTTAATACTGAATCATATATGACTCCATCAGCCCAATGGATACTTTTTAATTTTGTTTCCACCATTTTCATTTTTATTTGTTTCACAAGAGTTAACCATCTTGATCATAATCAAAAACCTGTAATCCTTTTGAGAGAGCCCTCTAAGGTTGGAGAGGTTAAACCTCAGCCTAAAGTAGGTTTGAAATAGTTACTTGAAGTCTTCCTGGTCTGCAGCCTTCCAGGGCCCAATTTTGAGATAACATCACCCATCAACAACCATGCTACCTTGCAGTTTGTACAAAGTTCCAATCTAAACTCCACGCATCAACACCAGTGCTCCCCAAACCATCTTACAGGTATCCTTCTCGAACACTATTTTTACACTTGCATCATCCAACTTTCTTACAGAAATCAGATTTCTGGCCAATGCAGGAATATGCAAAACACTCGGAAGTGTTCTAACCCTTCCACCTTGCAACTTCAACTTTACTTTTCCATTACCAACGATTCTAGCCTTCCTATCATCCCCTTCCTATCATCCCCTAAGAAGAGATCACCACCATCGTATTTCTCATACTCGCATAACCACTCTCTAAGGGGAGTGAAGTGAGACGATGCACCTGAGTCAATCAACCGTGCCTCATGATCTACATGTGTACTTGAAGAAGCCAAGTACACATCCCCACCTTCATTTCAGGTAGTTTTTGCCTTTGCAGAAGGAGCATCATCAGATCCCTTTCCTTTATCAGGAGCTTTAGATTTACAGTCCCTTTTGCAGTGCCCTTCCTTTTCGCATTTCTAACACACCACCTTTACAGGTTTTCTTGGAGATTTAGATCTCGCTCTAGATTTAGATCTCCCACTTGATGAATTATTTTTGTTCCTGTTCTATGATCGTCCTCGTATAGACAAGGCATTACCATTCTGGATCTCCATATTTTTCCATTTCATCTCCTCCGTCAGCAAGGATGAGACTATTTCATCAAACTGTAAGCTAGTTGCATTGCTACCTATTGCAATAACTAGACTCTCCCACGAATCTGGTAGAGAACACAACAAACTGATGCACTTATCTTCATTTGAAATTTTAATATCAACATATGATAACTGACTTACCACAATATTAAATGCATTCAGATTCTTTGTCACCAAGTCTCCATCTTTCATCCTTAGGTTATACAACTTTTTCCGCAGGAAACGTTTATTCACTAGAGACTTAGATTGGTACAAAGTCCTTAACTTGTCCCACAAAGCCTTTGCCATAGCTTCCCCTGATACATTCAACAATACTGAATCTGAGACACACAATCGTATTGTGCTCTTTGCCTTTCAATCCAACTTCTTCCATTCTTCATCAGACACTCCCGTTGGTTTAGTACCCAAATCTACCATGATCCACTGATCTTTATCCACCAACAGATCCTCCATCTTGAGTTTCCACAACTCAAAACTCTGACCATTAAATTTCTCGATCTCTATCTTTCCACCACTCGCGATATTTTTTCACCATCAGAATCGATCCCTTATATTTCCCACTGAACAGGGTCTACCACAGGCCCGAGCGAAACCTCTCAGCAACAAAGGTGTCTCCTTGAAGCCAAAACAACTCTGATACCAAATGTAGGTTTTAACCCCATACAGAAATTACCTGCATACAAATTCTAAGACACATAAAATAAATAATGTGAGAGCATAACATATAAAACACATATACATAGAGATTTTCCCCCGGATCCCAAAACTAGGACTACCAGCTTGATTTTTCATTATGTTCCTTTCAATGTTATAATACATATTTATACATGCCGAAGCATCCAATACCATGGACCAAAAACCATCGTGTCCAAAACCATGGACCAAAAACCATCGCATCCAAAAACATGTGCAAAAATCATGAAAAAAACCATAGGTGGGTCCACCCAACCTAACATAGGTTCCAAAACCAAAATTTTCTGGGCCGTTGCCCTAGACCCCATAGAGTGGGGTTACTTGCACCCCTCTAACCCACTATGACCCCCCTACTACCCAATCGGTGCAAAAAAGGGGGGGCTCTGCCCCCCCTCTAGCCCCCTGGTTAACTACGTGGGCTAGTCGTCAAAAGAATATAACACAACCCAACATTATCAAAGGTGGTTTGATAAAGTTTCTTTCCTTTTGTTTGTCTTATCCAATTTTTTTTTCATGGATATGACTTCTTCATGATGCTTTCTTTTGTTTTGATGAAATTCTTCCTTATGTTTCATGAGCTCCTCATCTATTTCTAGTACTTGAAGCTTGAAAAGGTCAGCTTCATTCCTTTTCTTATGTTGGTCACCATCTTGCACTTTCTTCTTAATTTCCTCATTTTCCTTTTTCAAATTTTTAATCTCTTCCATGGAAGCTATAAGTTTAGTCAGGAGATCTTCTTCAAAGTCTTCTTTGCTTTCTTCTTCTTCTAGGTCTTCTTTGGCCTTGATGTCATCATTCTTATTTTCAGCTTCCTTGATGGGTTTTGAATTTATTTATTTCTTTCCATCATCTTCTTGACTAATGGTCATGTTCAATGCTCCTTTTGAGTGAAGGTCATGCAGTTTGTTCGATACACCCTTTGTTGACGAACATTTTTCCAAGATCGCCTTTATAGAATCTATTAGTCCATTCAAGATTTCGTTCAATGCTTTTGCATTGTACTCCTTGGATTATCCATTCATCATGTTATCAGTAATCACTAATTCCAATACTTCAACAAATTGAGCCATTAAGAAATTTCTCATTCTTACCTTCCATGCATCAAATTTTCTAATGAACAATGGAAGTTTCCCAATTTTATTGTCTTCATTTTTCATGGATGAGGAAGAGACATCTTTAAAAGGATTGTAGGCTTTGTTCCTTGGATTTTCCATTTGTGTTCTAAGGATCTACCTTCAAGCTATTAGGCCTTGAGTGAAGCTACTGGCTCTAATACCAATTGTTGGAAATACCGAGAAGGGAGTGAATTATAATTTCTTTTCAATTATTATTTTTACTAGTTGGATCACTTATATTTAGAACACAAATATGAAAAATTATAGAATAAAATATTTTATTAATTTATTCTTTATAATAATAAAGTACAATATATATTGAGGGCTCCAACCATATATGAAGGAACCCATCTTCAATTTCCCAGGCTCCAATATGTATTTTCCAAGCACTGACATGGACGTTTAAGGCTCCAACCTTGTAAATTTTGAGGCACTGACCTTAAGGGCTCCAACCCTCTATCTGGTTCAGGCTCCAACTTGGTTTATTAAGCACTCTGATCCTCTATGGATCCAACCCTATCCTCCAAGGTACTAACCTTTTCATTTCGAGGCTCCAACCCTTAGCTTTACTTCATCAAGATATATTTGGTTATACTTCACAGCTCCCAAGGTCTTCTTCACCGATCCCTATCAATCTTCATAAATTCCTTCACTTAGTCTCCACGTCGCTCACAAATGGAAACCTTGATCTTCACAAGAGGGTTTCTTTGATGTTCTTCATGGTACCCAAGCAATTTTTCCAAGGTCACCTCATGATTACTAGTTCATCATGGTCTCGAAAATTATCTTTCAGATCAGTCAAGGCTTCTCAACAAAATGTCTTCAATCTGAAATTTTCTTCAAGGTCACTCCCCAAGGGCTTCAATCAAAGTCTCCAAGAATGTCTTCAAGCCAACCTTAAAAAAAATGTGTCTTCAATATTGAATTCATTCAATAATATTCTTCACTATTCAACTAGCTCCAAAAATTGTGCTTGACATTCCAATATAAGTCTCCATCACCAGCCTTCACTGTAGCTATATATTCACTGTAGGAGTATTAATGTTGCAATCATAATTCAACTCAGAATCTAGAAGTGTAAAATTGGCCTTGATCCCTGCTTGACTTGTTCACTGTACACTTCAGTTCTCTGTGTTTAATACCACAAGATGTCTATGACAGATGCTCTGAGATTAATACCAGAACAAGGAGTATTTCTTAAGAATTATGATTCAAGCCATTGTTATTCTTTTTGTTAACTTATACCCCACTACTATCCTTGATAAAAGGTGAATCCGAGCTACTATACAATTATGCTATGCCCTTGTCCAAGGAACAAGCAAGTAATATGAATCACAGTCCCACTGTAATGATAATCTATCAGGTTGTTCGATAGCCTGAGCTTAAGGTAAACAATTTTGTGTGTAAAAGCATACCATGCCACAGGATTTGACCCATTGTTTAAGCTAGATATCACTGAGAATCCTTATTCACATTTCAAGGATGAACCAAAATCTAAATCTACTTCTAAATGTAGATGCCTGAGTCGTAGAGGATGAAATCATAGTTCTGTCATTTTATAACCCAAAGAAATCTTCAAAAAAAATCTTCCTTGATGTTTGTAGTTCAAAAGGTGTGAACTATGGTATCTCTATGCGCTTCTTGACCAAAATTACTATCTAGAAATGAATGACATCGGTTATACTTATATTGATTTGTCTATAAAGTGAAGGGAGACGACTTATGGAGTGGAGGCCGACTTGTATATTGAGGGTAGGTCATCTCACATTAAAAATTATATTTTCTAGCTTAAAAAAATCATTTTCTCTTCAACCATTGGGAGTTTAACAGCAAGTAAGGGCTCTTTAGAAAGAGCAAAAATTCCTCTTTAAGATGGTGAAGGAGACAATGTGAAAGGATGCCTTCAAGGTGTCAAAAAATATTTTTCTTTGTGACTGTTTTTGAAATTTTTGTAGTGCAAACCATGGGATGACTATTTTGGAATTTTTAGTGAATAATATAGGGACTATAATTTAAGGGATTTTTCATTGTCATGACTCCAACTATGTCATTATATTATTTCCACGTCATCATGTCATCCTCCATGTCATCATATGTGACCGAGTGCTCTAAGTGAGGTCTCCACTTGTCATCTCTTCAATTATGTCATCATATGTCATCAAGTGATATCCAAGTCCTCAATGTCATATCTTCAAACATTTTCCATGACATCAAATGTAATGCTATCAAATGTAATGTGTTGTCATTGCTATTTAGTAGAGCTAGTTAGCGAAAGAGCTTGTATATAACGATTAGGGCTCCATACTTTGTCATTACGATTAGGCATCCTTCTCCATCAAGAAGGGCTTGTCATCGTGGTCAAGGACATAATCATAGTTTTAGGTCTTTATCATCAAGAGCAAGGATATCATAATATGCATGAAGTTATGGAATCTTCATGGTTAGTTTAGGGACATCTAGGGAACTATGATCAAAGGAAATCTAGGGCAAAATCATAGCTCACAAACAATGCCATATTGACATCAATGAAAACCTTGCCTAACACTGACTACCCAATTATCTGGTTGCATGTTCCTCCTTACCTTGTCTTAGGTCGAGGTTGGAACAAATAATGATAAGGGAAGTGGCATTATAGCTCTCGACTACCCGACTCACAACTGGCCCAACTATGAATAAATTATTCTTTATTTATTATTATTTCTCAATTAAAGAACTTTTATATATTTTTATGAAATAAAACATAGGTCATAGGTCATGATGTTGTTGAAGTTTTTTCAATTTTGTTAGAATTTCATCTCCGACTCCTATTTCCTAGATGTTGTCTCAATTTTTTATCAACACTTACTTTTCATATCACATTTATGAGAATTTTATTTGCCTATCATATAATGTATGCCACCCATTTTGTGAGGGTTTACAAACATATATTTTCTCTACTTTCAACGTTTTAAAAGCTTCATTTTCCTTGTGCCTAAATATTTTTCTAAAACTGTAATATGCGACCATAAACATTGGCAAGAGATAGTGAAATTTTGACTATTTGGTTTTCAAATACTAGTAAGTCTTTATCATTTGAAACCTTGTGATTGATAAGGTATTCATTTTTATGATAAAAATATTATTTTTTCTGGTTAATTATGCATGCAGGTCACAAAATTGGGAGGAAGAGAAAATATACCACATTTAGGCAAGTCGTCCAAGAGATAAAGTAGAAGCTAAAATGAGAAGATATTATGGGACCTTATGACTATAATCTAAACCTAATGCTTATCTCTGACAAAACATTCAAAACACATGATACAGGTAAAGCTAAATGGGAAGAAAATTTAAATTTCTTTGAAGAAACATAATGGTTATAGTTAGATAGTTCAAATGGAGAAAACAATGCTCAATTTCAAAACATTAGAAAAAAATCGTTGCATAAGGTTACTACTAAGGCCGATATTTTCCCGTATTATGGTATGATTTCCTGGATTCTATCACATGTGCATAATCCCACTTGTTAGGTTGTAGATTAAAATAATAATGTAATACCATCTTGGAAACATGAGGTCCTCACGACAATATATAAACTAAGTCCGCCAAAAAATTTCCTTACTAATGAATTTAATGCAGGAGCATCGACCCATCTTATAAAAAATCAACAAGAACCGCTTCTAGATAGAAAAAATGACAAAAATCACATCAAAAGGCAAGGGATTTGTTAAAATCTTGAAAAATCAATTCCATGAGGGATTTGTTTATGTGCATGATAACTTAATGCATTATTAACTTGATGCATAGATATGTTTACTTTATTTTATGAAGTAACGTTGCATGTAGTCCACGAGGTAGTTCAACTTTCACAGTGGAAGCTCGGAGGAGTTGAGTATGTGGAATCATAACCCACAAGTCCCAAGATCGAACCAGTAAAAATATTGAAAACAAAAGACCCCATAAATCATTTGCATCATAATTCCTGGATAATTTACAAAATATGGTTATTAAAGATAAATATAAGGATTATAACAAAGTTATTAAATATTGTTTGGGGGAGTTATAAGAACATAAACTAAAAACGACTAAAGAATATCCTAATTTCATCTTCAAAAAAACTTTTAGGTTTATTATCAAGATGTTATCCAAGTTTTATGGAGAAAAAAGCCTAGAGCACTATAAAATTCAGTTTATCCCTTTGATTCATGATATCCGTCATGAATCAAAAATATTTAATTAGGATGATATTCTATTTAGGAATATATAATATTTCCTTAAATTATCACTTTTATCCCATCTAGGTTACGAGGAAATGCTTTTCATGTTGGCCTACCTCATGGATATAGTAATTGTCTCAGTTAATTTCCCACTCATGAAATGGAACTATTCCTCTAGCTACCAATAAGTGATTCAAAATTACTCCTTGGTTCTTTGGGAAAAAAACTTCAACTTTCATTTTTATGATATTCACAATTATTTCACTATCCCTTTGCATGAGGTCATTTTTGGGAAAAGTCCTCTAAGAGTCAATCAACATATCAAGGAACCATTATAACAGATTCATGCTTGGTTCATTTATGAATATTTCACTTACATTAGGGTATAGGGTAGTGATGTCAGTTCTCATGTTTTTCTAAGGTACATTCCAAAAATAATTGCTATAAGGGAGACAACAAATCAAACTGAACTTTACGGTCAAGCTAGGAAGTTAAGTAGACTCCTAAAGAAAATTTGAACTTGATTTGCAATAAAAGTTGGGAAGATGATTTTGAAAGAAAGAGGAAATGATATTAAGGAAGTAGAAAAGATTTAGCATGCTTGGTTACATGAATTGCCTCATTATGATTATGATCCTCGGGTATAATCAATGACCATTGCAAAGTTGTTAGTAATATCAAAAATTTTATACAACAATAGCCTCCCTTCGACTATGTCTTTCTAAATATTGATGATTTTGATCAGGAAATTAATATAGGAAAATTACTCGATAATGTGGAGAAGGCTAAAATTCAAGTATATATAGTCTTCACTCTTCTATCTCTATTCAAGATCTCAAATATCTTGAATATTTGAAATATCGATTTACTGAAATCCCTTCAAAATAGACCTCTACATATGAAAACACTTAAGAAAATCAAGTTCAAAGTTTGGCTAATTTTTCTATTATATCTCATGAATCAAATAGTTTGGATGTTGATGAAGTTGACACTCCAAATGATAAGGAGCATGACTACCATAAAATGTAAGATAGTCAAGAAGTTGCCAAAGGTAAAGAGCATAAACAAGAACAAGTAGAACAAACAAAAGAACAAGACACACATATCATAGATATAAATATTCTTCTAAAGAAATCAATCAACAAGATTTTCATATTGGTAAATATCTAGGACAAATTGAGAAAATAGATATTCATGAAGATCAGGATAAACAAGAATTTTTCCAATCACCATTGATAGAAAACCTTGAAAAAGTAAAGGAGTAAATAGAATAATAAACAAAAGCTACTGAGATTTCAATTCCTAAAATATATCCCAACTTTTCCATGACTCCTATTGATAAAAACATTCCATTAAGTTTTTTTTTCAATCTTGTTTATGAAGTTGGACCAGCATCTGAAATTGTTCCCTCTCTAGATGAATATTATTTGAAGTTATACACAAAATTAGCCATAAGGAGAGAAAGAAAAGGAAGTTATATAGTTTTCAAACAATCTCTAAACTCAACTGGAAGGCATTAGGTGATGTAAATGATAGTGTTGAAGAGTCACCATAGCCTCTACGAGCTTTTGTGAATTACCAACAACACTCAGTTAGTGAACTACCAACAACATTTCATAGTAAAATTCAAAGGATTAAAGAATTAGAAGTAAAAATGGAGAACAACAAAGTCTTTACTGAAGAACATTGGTAGGCTCATTCTACAACCCTTGTAGGAGGTTTTATATTGAGAGGACTAATTTGAAAAAATGAATTTTTAAGAAAACCAAATGACTTGGAAATACATCTTACCAAACATGTAGAAGAGATAAGGAAATCTCGTGAAGATTATATTTGAATTATTAAAGAAGAGTATGATAGAAATATTGAGGTAATGACTACAAAATTAAATCAACAAATTAAAGTTCTTTAACTTCAATTGAAACACAATGATGATACTAATTATAGGATGAATATGTCAAAAGAATAAGCTTTTCATATTAGTTAAATATTACAAATAAATCAAACCAAATTCGAGAAACAAATGGATCTATAGATTTAATCAAGAAATTGTGAATCTAAATGATAGAGTTTAATCTATTGTTGAGGAAGACAAAAACATTAAGGAGACATTCACATTAATTCTACATTGGGAGAAACAGTTGCAGCCTGAACATATTCATAATGTTTCGAAACAATAAAAAAGAAAAAAATCCACTTATTTAAGTAAAAGAGAGTGTTATGCAACCAGCTCACAAATAGATAGATCAACGACTAAAAAATTATCCTCTTCAAGGAGGAAACCTCCTTTACATTACATAAATGAAAATTTCTTGGATGATACAAATGACAAGACCTCCATTGTACATATAGGAGTCTAAGGGGTAACAATATAATCAAATCCTCCATAACAATAGTAATGTAAGGGCACACCAATAATAATAATGTGCTTGTATGGGGGAAAAACAATAACAATATGGGGGATGCATGGGAAAAAAATAATAATAAGGGGGATACACTAGTATTATAGGGACCTAACATGACCCTCTCCTTTAAAAAAGTGTTGTCTTCAATTCTTGATTAGTTATGGATACTTCTGTATAAAATTCTCATCCTCCCATGTGGAATCTTCAATGAGTAAGTTCTTTGACTTAATGAGATGCATTGAAATTGATCCATTCTGTAACTGTCAAGTTCTTGTTTCCGTGACTGCTTCGGGCTCAAATATAATTTTTCCTTCTTTGTCAAGTTGTAGCAACACTATATGAATTGGAAGCTTGTCACAGATAACCTTATTTAAGCATGAAACATGGAAAACTAGGTGTACTCGAGAAGATGCATGCAACTCTAATTTGTATGCCATGGTACCAATATTTTGCAACACCTTGTAAAGACTATAGTACTTTGGTGATCATTTATTATCCTTCTTATCTTGCTTGAGAGACATTTGTTTGTATGGTTATAGTCATAAAAATACCTAGTCACCTACATTGAAGCTTATTTCACTGTGACGTTGATATGCATGTTGTTTCATTTGATTCTACGCCAGAGTGAGGTTATCCTTCAAGAGTTAGAGAACTTGTTGTTGAAGCTCGATGTGGTCTTCCACTGCTTGAAACTTAGAATATTCTCTTAAAGATGATGTGATGGATGGTGGATGATATCCACAAAGTTCCATAAATGAGGTCATTTTTGTTGCAGTATGGAAGGAAATGTTATAGCACCATTCAGCTAGAGGTAACCACTTGACTTTTATCAGATGCAAAGCAACAAAGATATCCTTCCAAACCTTTTTTTAATATATTAGTTTTCCCATCAAATTCTGGATGATAAGATGAGCTATGAGCTAGTTGAGTACCAAGACAAGAAAATAATTCCGTCCAAAAACTTCCAATGAAAATGGGATCTCTATCACTTACTATATTTTTTTTTGGATTTCCATGAATCTTTTAAATTATTTCCATAGATGCAGTAGCAACTACTCTAGCTTTAAAAGGATGAGATAATCCACAAAGGTGTGCATACTTGGTAAGTCTACCAACTACCACGATGATGACACTCTTTCCTTCAGACTTTAATAAACTTGTCATAAAATCGATTGAGACCTCCTCCCAATGTTGACATGTAATGGATAGAGGTTGTAATAGACCGGGGGTATTAATTGTCTCAACTTTATTTTTTTGGCAAAACAAACATTCTACCACAAATTTCTGAATATTATATTTAATACCATCGCCAAAAAATCCCTTCTTGACCCTATGGTAACTTTTTAAAAATCTTGTGTGCCCTCCTAAGGGATAGGTGTACAATTCCAAAATAATATTTTCTTTGAGTTGGGAATTATTACAAAGATATAAGCGATATTTGTACCATAATGAATCATTTTTGCTGTTAAATATATCAGATGTACTAGGATCTTTCTACAAATTTTCAATGAGTGACCAAACCTCTTCATCATTCTTCCATTCATCCCTTGCTTTGATTATGAAATCGGGTTGGATAATAGAAATGACACAAAGAAATGCTTCTACATCCTCATCCTTTCATGAGAGTGCATCTACAACAACATTTTTCTTCCCTTTTTTGTATATTATTTCAAAGTCATAACCAAACATCTTTGTCACCCATTTTTGTTGCTCTTATAAAGATAATATTTGTTCCAAAAATTATTTAGGACTATCATGACATGTTTTTACTTTGAAGTATGTTTCCATTAGGTAAGGTCGTCATTTCTTTAGTGCATCCAGTATTTCTAGCATTTCCTTCTCACAAATAGGTTTGTGTGAATACTTTCCTTTGATTGGACGACATTCAAAAGAAATGGGTCTTCCTTGTTAGATTAAAATAGCACCAATTCCATTTGCTGGGGCATCATGTTACACAATAAAAGATTTGTGAAGTCTAGCGTAGCGAAGACTGGTGCTTGGCATATTGCCTCTTAAAGATGTTCAACAACCTTTATTGCTACTAAAGTCCAAGAAAATGCATCTTTATTCAGTAATGATGTTTGAGGTGCCTCTATTATCCCATAATTCTTAACAAAATTCTGATAATACCCTGTCAACTCAAGAAATCCTCGAAAATTCTTTATGGTTTTGGGGATTTCACATTCTCTAATGACTTTCATTCCACCTTAACACCCTCATGAGATAGAATATGACCCAAATATTTTATCTTATACTTGTTTCTCCTCCAATAGTTTGAGCACCCTGTCAACATGTTGAACTTAATCCTTCTAACACTTGTTGTAGATTGGTATATCATCAAAAAGTACTAACAAAATTTTTCTAAGGAAGGGTTTGAAAATGGAATTCATCAAACCTTGAAATTTGGAAGGTGCATTAGTAAGACCAAAAGGCGTGAAAAAGAATTATAATGACCATCATAAGTTTTGAATATTGTTTTGAGAATGTCTCCAGTCTTCATTCTGATTTGATGATATCATCAATAAAGATCCATCTTGGTGAACTAAAGTGATCGATGTAATTCATCCAACAAGTCATCAATGACAGGAATAGGAAATTTATCTTTGATAGTGATCTAGTTGAGCTCCCTATAATATGGACACATAGTCCATGATCGATCCTTCTTGTGCATCAATAATACTGTAGTTGAGAAAGAACTTTGACTAGCTTGAATTATATCAGCCTCTAGCATTTATGCAATCATATGTTCAATTTCACTCTTTTCGGCATAAGGATATCTATAAGGCTTGATGTTTGGAGGATAACTTCCTCGAATCATGTGAATTGCATGATCATGATCATGAATAGGTGGGAGGCCATTGGGAGTCTCAAACACCTTGGAAATATGGAGAAATATAGAATTTTGATGTTTGAACCCCTAATGATCATAATTGTGCAATTACACCCCATTATTGTTTCTTCAAAAGATTTTTCATGCCATTACAGTTGATTATCTTTCGTCATTTATCTGTGATACCCCTTAGTTCAACCTCCTTTCCTTCCCAAAAAAAATCAAGAAATGATCTTGAAAACTGAAAGCTATCATCCTCAAAGATTGTAATGATTGGACTCCTAGTACAACATCAATGAAATCCATTGGAATGGAAAGAATTGGACTATTCAATACATATTCCACCATGGTTAGCTTGATATTATGGCACGTTCTAGAGCAATTTATAGTTCCTCCATTGGCAACCATCACTTGACACTCTCGCATTGGATATAAGAAGCAATTCAATTCCTTGGCTATCTTACAATGAATAAAATTATGGTTACTACCTAAATCAATCAACACTATTACCTTTTTTATTCTTGATATATCCTTCTATATTAAGAGTTTTAGGAGTGGTAATTCCTGCCAATGCATTACAATATATGATCATATTCATTTCTTCTTTCTCTGGGGTTGGTTTAGGGTGTATATCCTCCACTTTTGATGTTTCTTGTTCCTTTTCTTCCTTGTCTTCACAATCTCTGTATAATAATTTCTTCTCGACACACTTATGGAATTTAGTTTATTTGTTATCACAACTATAACAAATATCTTTTTCTATTTTTTCCTCCAAATGTTATGGTGTCAACCTTGTAGATTGTGGAAGGCTAGGAGTAGAAACACTTCCATCTTTATAGTTGTGAGTGGTAGACTTCCTTGTTGCCATAATTTTTCGTTCAACATTTCTTGCCACCCAAAATTCCTTCTCCAATGAATCAAGTTCCCAAAGGAAAACCTCATGTTGGATGTTATCCTTTAAGTTTCCTACAAAGACATCAATACCATGCTCCTCTAGAATATCATTTACCCTGATATTGAATTTTTGGAAGTCCTCAATGTGCTCCACCATTGAACCAATTTTTTTTATATTTATCATTTGGTAACAAAAGACATTTCTGCTTGTATTGTCATAATCTATTATCATTTCCTCCATCAAAATTGGCCAAGTGATAAGTGGTTTACAAGAACAAGGCCAGTGATACCATAAAAATTGATTGGGTTCTAAATATAAAGTTGCAATGCGTATCGTTTGTGTGTGTTTCACATTATGGAGATCGAAATATTGCTCCATCTGTAGTATCCATGTTACCGGATCCTTTCCATCAAAATTCCTCATATCAATCTTTTGAATATGGTGGGTCTTCAATCGAAATTTAGAGTTTATGGAACCATGATTAACATTAATTTTATTCTCATCATGAGTTTCATCTAATACCTTTTCTCCATTAGGAAGAATTTCTTGTAGAAACATTGTCAAACCTTCCATGTCTGCTTTTAAACCATTCTTCCAATATTCCATTTTACCTTTCAATTTTTCTTCTATACCATCCATTTTAGCTACCATGCCATTCTTAAAACCATCTACCTTCACTTCCATTTCATTTTTGGTTACTCAAAGTGAGAGAAAAAATTGTTGCAATTGGTCTCATAATTTTGATATATCATGTTCCATTTCTTCCTCTTCCTCATGTGTCATAGAAGAGGTTTCTAGTTGCTTACTAGGTGTCTCAATTTTTTGTTTTCTAGACATTTTGAAATAAAACAATGATATATATGCTTTACTATGCCCTTTCAATAACTTCAAACTGATTTTTCAGTGAAAAATTGTGTAAAATTTAAAAAAGACACGCAATTTTCTTCTTTCCAACCCAACAAATTAGACCAAGATTGGATTCTTCAAGAAATAATTATCCCCAATCTCCCATGATGACTTGATTATATACTATTTCAGTAGAGCACACTTCTATAGAGTGCCACGTGTCATTTTTTTTACCTGCGGCCCAGAAAATGATACCAAAAAAATTACAGTCTGTCATTTTTTCTTTACTTTTTATGAAATTCAAATCCGATTCTCAGAGAAAAAGTTATGATGATTTTCCCTAGGTCACCTATTTGAGATCAAATTATGGGTCCTCAAACAACCCTAGCTTCCTCGAATCATATCTCCAAAAAGATAGCGATACAAGATTTGAAATTCGTACACGAATCTCACCAATATTTTGGCTCCACGTCGTTATAATTTTAGCTTCTAAGGGTTTGTCAAAAAAAAATATAAGGAAAATTCCACGATGACTTGCTTGTAGCAGCGAAACCCTAGAATCCAAACATCTAAAACCAAACGTTATGCAACCAGCTCACAAATAGATAGATCAATAACTTAAAAATTATGCTCTTCGAGGGGGAAACCTACTCTACATTACTTAGATGAACAATTCTTGGATGATACAAATGATAAGACCTCTTTTGTATATATAGGAGTCTAAGGGGTCACAATATAATCAAAGCCTACATAACAATAGTAATGTAAGGGCACAACAATAATAATAAGGGGGATACACTTGTATTGTAGGGACCTAATAGAGACTCTGGTTCAAAAGAGATTTAGGAATGGATTAAAGAGAAATTGAACATTGTGACTCAGTATGAGATGTTGGATCTGACTTCAAAGAATAATTTGATTTTCCCAACTTGAAACCTTTGAGAGAAGCTATATTGGGTATTCTGAATTTGTACGAAATTGAAGACAGGAGAATAGAATAAGATAAAACAATAAAAGGGATAAAACTATGGCATCTATAGAAATATAAAAAACTCCTTCAATTTCCATTTGAACATATTAAATTTATTTCAATATTTTGTATTAGATATAAGGAAAAGAAAAGATACCTTCAGAATTTAGTAGCCAAATGTCATGTTAATGCTTATCACTTTCGGCAAGTTCATTACTCTCCAATCATGCAATTGTTTACAAATTGGGTGACCTACATTTAAACAATGGCTCCAACTTTGTTTCCCACTCGAGAAATGTTTTGATGATGAGGTGGATTAAAATGACCTAACAAATTATGTGAGAGGGATATTTTTTGATAAAGCTAAGATATTATTTAGCACTATGATTTATTGGAGAAAATCTTAGAGATTTTATATTTTTTAAGATAAAAAAAAAATAGATCTTATTTTATTTTTAGTAGTTATATGACCCATTATGCTGGTGTAAGGATATAAAATTATAGAATCTCGAGACTTGGATTTATAATCAGATTTTGACTTCAATATTTTCCAAGAACAAATTTCGTAGTTAAATGTGTTCCTCAGTTATGTGTTTGATATAATGCTATCATTTTAATTATTTAATTGATGTATCTGGTACTCATCCTCTAACTTATTTAGATATTGGTTTCTATTAAATGTTAGGATAGATTGATTAACATTTCTTGTGATATGTTATGGTTTATATTTGCTATCATAGGGAAATTATGATTTGTTATTTGTTTATATTTTGTGTTTCATGGTAAAGTCTGATATTTGAGCAATAGAATTTAATTTTGGTTTCATTTTCGAGATACATGTTGTTATGTTTATTTATTCCAATTATTGCATGACAATATGAAACAAAAAATCTTCACAATATATATCAGACTTTTGAAAAAGAGTATTTCAAAAATTATACCATGTGGCTAGTTGGACCAAAATTCTAGCCAAATCCAAGCACACATAACGTTTTATTTTAAATATTATATTTGAATGAATTCCTCATCCCCCAACTGTCATTGTTTTTTAATCCTAAATGCCAAACCTTACTTACACACATAAAAGTTTGTATATCTTTATAGTTAATCGTGAATATTAATTCATGTCATATATTTTCACTAATTTAGTTTGATTTTAGCATGTGTTCAATTTAGTTTTAAGTTAGAATAGGAAACAAGCCTTTGTTCCAAAGAGTATACATCCTCTTCAATGAAAAGGGATCTAATTGGGACCCTTATTGGGCCAATACTCAACTCGTTGCAGCTAGGAACTTTCCCCTTGTCAAGAAGTTGTCATTGCCTCTATCTTTTATTGTTTATTTTCTCTTTGTTGGGTGTTCTCTTGTATTCTTTTGTTTTGAAAGTCTTTAGTTTCCATTTGTTTTTCATTTGATGATATTCTCTTTGTTATGCACTTTTTTTTTCAAGTTTTTTTTTCATATGTTATTTTTGTTGTTATGTTTTCATTTGCTGTGAATATCACTATTTAGACACTATTCTCTTTATTTCTTTTTTTTTGTTTATACTTAGTTGTTTTTCTTATGTCTTTCTATATTGACTTGATGTTTGTTGTTCCTTTTTATTTAAGATGGATCTAGGATCTTTGTTGTTCATTTCGATTTTGAATAGATCTAAACTTACGATTACTTTGTGCATAGACTGAAAGCAATGCATCTAATGCAAACAATCAAATAGAATTAAGAATCAACATGCATTCTAGTTTATATTTTTTGTGCCTTTCTTTTTCGACTTTCTTTTTCTTTTTCTTTTCTATCTAGTATATATCTAGGCATCTTATTACCGTAACATAAAAATCAACGCACATTGAGAATAATAACTCCATGTGTACATTGAAAGAAATACACATAATTAATCTCATTATTTTACCTTGGACCAAAAATCAATATCTACATTGAAATCTATGCATCTAGTGAAAATAATCATATAGGATTAGAAATCAACATTTACACTGAAATTAATACATCAAATGCAATCAATCAAATAGAATGAGAAACCAATATCTATATTGAAATCGATACATCAAGTGCAATCAATCCAATAGCAATAGAAATTAACATACACAATTAAATCAATGCATCTATTTCAGTTATAAAAAAAAACAAAACAAAAACAAAAACAAACACAAACAAACTAATCTCAAAATAATATTAACTAGAATGTACATTAACCTATTTTATTTAATGAAATTTCGGAAACTTTTGGGATCTTTATTTTAATCTTATTTGAGTCTTTGATGGCTTTCTAAATACAACTTCTTTTACAATTTAATATTATATAATACACTATAATATTACAATATTAAACCTATAATACTACACTTTTAATGTTGTGTAATATTATATAATATTAAACCTTATGTTAAATAATATAAATTATTTTGTTTTTAAATATTAAAGTGTTGTGTTTAATATAATATATTTAATTTGTTAGAATTATAATTTTAAATTTTGAGTGTTTTGATATTGAAAATGATAATTCTATTTATTCATTTTAAATAATAAAATATTAGAAGAATATTACATATCTTTATTCAAAACCGTAAATCATAGTATTTAGAAAATTCCAATTTCTTTTGCTAGATAGGCGTTCTCCTTTCTCTAGTATCTACTCGTAATATAAATAATACATAGAGAAAGCGAAGGTCGAGGTTGAATGTTAACACAATTAATTTGATTTAGATAAACCTAACTTCATTAATATTAATCCGAATTTATAAAGTTATGAAGGCAAACAACTTATACCACCTTAAATAATACAAATTGATTTCAAGCGATGTCGAAACCTAAATTGATAAAAATCTAATTAACCATCAGTCCAACAAGGGCAACAAAACAAGCACGGAAGGAAATATGAAATCTAAAACCACACTTTGCTACATGATTTTATCTAATATTTTTTCAAGAGAATATATCTAAAAAGAGAAATCTAGGAATCCCCCAAGTATATTCTTTCACCATATTGAATTAACTAAACAGAAAAGTGGAGGCTGAGCCATTTCTTTAGAATGACTATAAGCTTGATCGTTTTAACTTCCGTAACAACTTTTCAACGTAGTTGAACATTATTGCCTTCCGATGATCGACCCTGCGATAAAACTATCGAAACAAGGGAGCCATTGTCGTAGCAGTAGTCCCTGCCGGGGTTGAGAAATTTGCAACACTACAACACTACAGGCGTCAATCAACGGAAAACTTGTTGGTAAGCATGCGGGAAACTTGTTGGTAAGCATGCGGGGGACAAGGAAATCGAACCAAATTGGGACAACTATCTGTAGTTTGCTTGAAAAATCAAGTTTTTTTCCAGAAATTTTTACTTATTAACGCACTCTACACCATTAAAGATAGCGTATTCAAACAGCTGAAAAATTAAGAGAAAGCATTTAAAGATAGCGTATTAAAACAGCTGAAAGTTTTAGAGAAAGCGTTAGCGTTACTAACGCTCAACAAACGCTCAACGACACTACAAAAGAACGGGTTAGTTTCTTCAACGCACAGTGTGTTAAGGTATCAAATTTCCAAAATATCAAAGTTCCTTCGTAAAATACCGGAGCCACCATTCTATCTGAAAAGTCAAGAAAGTGTGCATGAACGACGAAAAGTAAATGTGCACAAAGCAGAAGCGTTGAAGGTTTGAACGAATCATTTCATGTTGCCTTATATTAAATGCACATCTGATTTTGCATAGTATTATTTTCAAAAAGGACTCAAAAGTAATTAGAAAAGTGCCCATGTAATATTTCAATGCAATATTTTTTTGTGAGATGAGATTACTATGAGATTTGCGACATGTAATATTTTAAGAAGGGCTTACCAATGTAATCTTTTAAGAAGGGCTAATCTGACACGTCGCATTACAAATGCTAGGTGCCAAATTAGTAAACCATACGCTTGGGACAACTATCTGCACTTTGCTTGAAAAATCAAGTTTTTTTCCAGAAATTTTTACTTATTAACGCACTCTACACCATTAAAGATAGCGTATTAAAACAGCTGAAAAATTAAGAGAAAGCGTTTAAAGATAGCGTATTAAAACAGCTGAAAGTTTTAGAGAAAGCGTTAGCGTTACTAACGCTGAACGAACGCTCAACGACACTGCAAAAGAACGGGTTAGTTTCTTCAACACACAGTGTGTTAAGGTAACAAATTTCCGAAATATCAAAGTTCCTTCGTAAAATGCCGCAGCCACCATTCCATCTGAAAAGTCAAGAAAGTGTGCATGAAGGATGAAAAGTAAATGTGCACAAAGCAGAAGGGTTGAAGGTTTGAACGAATCATTTCATGTTGCCTTATATTAAATGCACATCTGATTTTGCATAGTATTATTTTCAAAAAGGACTCAAAAGTAATTTGAAAAGTGCCCATGTAATATTTCAATGCAATATTTTTTTGTGAGATGAGATTCCTATGAGATTTGTGACATGTATTATTTTAAGAAGGGCTTACCAATGTAATCTTTTAAGAAGGGCTAATCTGACACATCGCATTACAAATGCCAGGTGCCAAATTAGTAAACCATACGCTTGGGACAACTATCTGCAGTTTGCTTGAAAAATCAAGTTTTTTTTTCAGAAATTTTTACTTATTAACGCACTGTACACAATTAAAGATAGCGTATTAAAGCAGCTGAAAGATTAAGAGAAAGCGTTTAAAGATAGTGTATTAAAACAATTGAAAGTTTTAGAGAAAGTGTTAGCATTACTAACGCTCAACGAATGCTGAACGACACTGCAAAAGAACGGGTTAGTTTATTCAACGCACAGTGTGTTAAGGTACCAAATTTCCAAAATATCAAAGTTCCTTCGTAGAATACCCCAGCCACCATTCTATCTGAAAAGTCAAAAAAGTGTTCATGAAGGACAAAAAGTAAATGTGCACAAAGCAGAAGGGTTGAAGGTTTGAACGAATCATTTCATGTTGCCTTATATTAAATGCACATCTGATTTTGCATAGTATTATTTTCAAAAAGGACTCAAAAGTAATTTGAAAAGTGCCCATGTAATATTTCAATGCAATATTTTTTTGTGAGATGAGATTCCTATGAGATTTGCGACATGTAATCTTTTAAGAAGGGCTTACCAACGTAATCTTTTAAGGGCTAATCTGACACGTCGCATTACAAATGCCAAGTGCCAAATTAGTAAACCATACGCTTCACTCTGTCTGAAATACATTTTGAGAACCAGAAGTTTAGAATTTGTTCAGAAGTGCTAGTCTTGCCAATCAAGTTTCACGACAGGGTTGGACTTTGTAGACATCTGGTTCTTTGTTTATTAAGGAAAGTTGTTCTCTTTAAGATACTTGGTTTAAGTTTTCTGCCAAACTATTATTCATTATAATAACATCCTTCAACAATTGCATGACCGGCTTGATTATGGCGTCGGCTGCTACCGTGTTGACGGTTGCCATGGCTTTCTTGTTATTGCAGAGAGCAGTGCAAAGAAAAAGAATGGGGGAATGCGGTGGCTATATCTGTGGTCTTCAATCCCTTGAAGTGCTACAGCAACTAGAAAGGATGCTCCAAGGTAAGGAAAAATTTTAAAACCAGAACTAAATGCAATTCCATCTGCCCTGAATCTCCAAAATCCATCTCCCCATCATTAATTTGTGATTGTTTTCTACAAGTTTCAACTTTTTTCTGCAAGTATGAACTGAAGACATCTAAAACTAGGGTTTCTTTTAATGTTGTTGGATTCCTGGAAAGTTTATCAAACTGCAAATATGAGCAAAATATCTAATCTCAAATTTAGAAATCTCTAGATCAAATTTTCATGAAAATTCAATACTATTGTAGAAAATACAGTTTTCATGAAAATTCAATATTATTGTAGAAAATACAGTTTTAGGGAGAAGTATAACATTTACTTAAAATGAAATTCTCAAATTTGTCAAATTACCCAGAAATTCTAGCTCTTTTTTCTGTAAAATTGCAGCTTCTATCTAACCTTTTCTTTTTTTGTGGCAGCTTCATGTGGCTATTGTGTTCTGCAAAATTGCAGCTTTGCGCCTCTGGATTGTTTTTCCCTTGAGCAGAGGTAGGGTGCCGTACCCTGACCATTTCTTCTTCGAGCCTTATGGACAGTTTCCATGAAAAATGGTGCGTGGGTGGGATGATAAAACCCAAGAGATGGTTTCAAGAAAGAATCAACCCTAGGCTAGGATGGATGCTAGGATTGATAAAGAATCAACCCCAGGCTAGGATGGATGCTAGGATTGATAAGAAATCAACTTGCTTGCCTCTAGATAGCACAAGAGCTGCGGCATGCAGATAGCCCACCTGAGCTTCTGCATGCAGATAGCCATGTGGCAGTAAATACTCTCTGAAGTTCGTGTCAATGAATAAAATCTTTTGCACCAGAAAACTTTGGATAGCAGAAAAGTTGAATATCTTTTGCAGCTGAAAACTTTGGATATCAAAACAGGCACCAAAAACAACTTAGGATAAATTAAGTTGTGCGCACATCGGGCCAAGTGAGGCGGGCAATAAGAGGGTAAACTGAAAACTTTGGTTAAAGTTTTCTAGCGGACAAAGTGCCCAGCATAAGCCCAGCATAAAGTTTGGTTAAACAGTGAATAACCCATAGAAATTGATGGTCAACGCGCAATTTAATAGCAAGTCAACGCCCTATCGAACGCTATAGTCCCTGCTATGCCGGAGGCAGGGACTAATAATCCTGACATTTTATAATATTATAACCTAATTTTTTTCCAATATTTTATTGAAATTCAAGAGTAAATTCTCTTTACCAATGTTTAGATCGCCATTCGACTGAATAAAATTTCAAAATTTTGAATTCCAACCAAGGTTTTTTTTTATATTGGCTTGACATATTCTCAATCAAAATTTTTCAATATCCTATTTAGGACTATAAATTTTCCTTTTAGAATAGAATTGAAGGTAACCTCTCATGAATCCATAATACTTTTATTGGAGATAATCACTCCGAGTTACACTGAGTTAGCATGTTATTTAAGGCAATTTAAATATAATTTAAATTTAGGATGTGTGAGTTATGTTAGAGTTTTAATCTAGGAAGTTTGATGTGCGAGCTAAGATTAGTTTATTTATGTTAGGATATTCCAACACATAGGAAATAGTTAAGTATAACTTGGTCTAGTGTAGAGTTAGATAAAGTGTGTTTTTTTACTATGTACTTTTGTAACTTACAATTTGACGATCACGATATCTAGTGATCCAACGGTTCATTTTCTCCTCGGTATTACAGACACTTGATCCATGGCTTAACACCCGATAGGTCGATGAACTCTATTTGGAGAGAATGGAGGGTCATTTGTAGGGTAACAGTTCATCAGAGAAGCTTATGAAAATTTTCATTCTTTTATTAATAAATTGCCTGAAGTGGCCACATTGGCTCAGGCCGTGCACTGTTTCCCTCTTTGAGGGTTTCAACCACATCAAGAATATTGGTGTATTGATCTGTGATTTGTTTGTAAATGGTGTCCTTTGGTGTTCTATCTGAAGAACTTACCGTATAAATTTCTACATGGTATGAGAGTTATTTGAGGGCCGCATCTGTTGGTGATCTAAAGGCGAAGCTGGTAGAACTGCTTCACACTGTCGTTTCCTAGATCTATTGTTTCTAACTGCTTTCGGGACGAGAGGACTGCTCTATTGTGTTAGGAGCATCTTTCGCAGTGAGGAGCCCCTTTCGTTTCATGTGAAAAGGTTTCTGGTAGCCCTAGCTACGTCATGTTTAAGATCTGGAGGTATATAGTGTTTATTTGTAGTTTTTAGTTATTTTCTCTATGTTTATTTCGGTTTATTTATCTCTTTGTTTTTATTACCGGATCTATACCTTTGATTTCTGCGTATGCACTTTCTCCCGTGACTCGGTGCGGTCTGGGCAAATCAGAAATAGAGGGAAAGGATTTTTCTCATGCGTATGCTCTTTTCCGTCGTGCCTTAGTGTGATCTCGGAAAATCAGAAACATTGAAGAAAATTTTTAGTTTCCAGGTAAAGTTAACTTCAAACCATAAGGTTCATTTTTTTTGTATGTTCATGTTGAGTAAGCGTGCACCCCAAAGCTTTAGTGATTGTAACAAAAAAAAAAAAAAACACCCTTCATCTTTTCCAAAAATTACTAACTTTTCAAACTGGCTCACTTGGTCCAAAGTTACTTTATGAGAATAGAGATTTTTGGTTCAAGTCTTTATTTTTTTTGAGTTACTTTTTCAAAAATCACATGTAACTTATATTTTAAAGTTACTTTATGTAAAAGTGTTCTCACCCATTATAAAAAAGTGAGTCACTTATAATTCTAAAGTCTCTTTATCTTTTATTTAAGTTACAATTTAGTGGGTAGCTCATAAAGTACCATTGTAAAAGTGACTTTCACTTATTTCTAAAAGTGAGTCACATAATTTTTTTGTAAAAGTGAGCTAATTAGATTTATGCTTGAAAAGAGAGGGTTTTTTTTTTTAAATATAGCATAATTATTCATTTCCGCACATTCACACACTTCGTCGTCATCTTCAACAACTTTTCTTCAAAAAACCATAACTTCTTCATCCAGAAGCTATTTTTAGAGCCTTTTTTTTTTATCACCCTAATTTTTCGAGATCTTTCCAGTGGAACACTTAGTTTGAGCATATACATCTTCAGTTTCTATTAAAATGGAAATTACATGCCAAGTTATTCTTGACAACACCAACTACTTCCAATGGTGGTCCTACATTGTGGATTTACTTAGAAGTAAAGGTCTTTACAGAATAGCCTTAGACTAAGAAACCAAACCTCAAAATGAAGATAAAGCAGCCAAATGGGAAAATAAGCAAGATCAAGCACGTGGGTTGATAGGTATATCTATTTCTCCAGACCTTAGATTCCATAGCACAGAACTTGATACTCCTAATGAAGCAATGAACCAGCTCAATAAAGTTTTTGGAATTAAAAATGAAACTTGATCCCATCAACTCGAAAATGAATTTCTTATATTGGACCCTAATAACCTTTTCTTCCATTGAATATTTTTTGTCCAAGTTTAAGACCCTTAGACTTCTCTTGCAAGGTGTTAAGGTTAAGAAAGAATATGGTAACCTTATCTATTCCATTCTTACTAAGTTGGGACCAGCCTACTCTGTGTTTCTTTCCACCTTCCATTCTACAAGAGAAGGCTTCATTTCTCAAGGACAATACTACAAGTCCCTTTGCTTTGATGCCTTTTGTGATTCTTTAATAAGAGAACAAGAAAAAATCTTACATCTTAGTCTTCTTAATCTTGGAAACTCTTCTAAGAAAGCCTTAGTCACCCAACAACAATAAAATTCAAAGAATCCTAAGAAACATTATCCTAAAAAAATGGTCTTAAACCAAACAAGGGTCGTAAGAAATTTCAGTCTCGAAATGAAAAATCATTTCAACAAAATGATAAGGCATATAAAAACAAAGGGAAGAAGACTGATAGACATTTCCACTTTTGTAATTGAGATGGCTACTTAGAATCCAAATGCTTTAAGAAGATGGAATCCTTGGAAGCAGTAATGAAGAAGCATAAAATCCATTTGGAGCACTCTTCAACTTCAACTTCATCTTCAGCAATAACACTTTCTACATGTGGTTGTCAGGAATCTCGGTCTAGATATGTACTAAATGTATCCTCTTCTTCTGATTCTCATGAGTGGCTCATTAACTATGGAGCTTCTTATCACATGGCAAAAAACAAAGCCATGTTTTCTTCTTTAAATGATTGTAACACCAAAAATATATATGTCAGTGATGATAGATCTCTTAGTGTTGTAGGGACTGGAACTGTTCATATAAAAAATGGTCAATTTAATGATGTATTATGTGTTCCAACCTTATCATGCAACATTCTATCTGTATATCAGATAACTCATTCAGGTGAAGGTAAAATCGTTGAATCTTCTCCTCACAATGTTTTAATTAATGATCTAAGAGATCCTAGACATATTTTAGCTATTGGCATTACTGATGATTCTACAAGGTTGTATAAGTTTAACAAGTTTGGGTCATCAAATGTTCGCTCGGTATTTGTTGCTCATAATGATGAAGTGAGCAAACTTTGGCATGAGCGATTTGGTGACTTAAACTATCCCTCCCTTTAGAATCTATGTAAAGAAAATATGGTGACGGGTCTTCCAATGGTATCTTGCAGAGATGGTGTTTGTTCTGGATGTGTACTTGGAAAACATCATCGGGATATTTTTGAAAAATGTGCCTCTTGGCATGCCTTAGCCCCTTCACAACTTGTGCATAGTGATTTATGTGGTCCACTTCCAGTTGTTTCATTCTCTAGCTATAAGTATTTCTTAACTTTCATTGATGATTTCTCTAGACGCACTTGGGTATACTTCTTAAAACTCAAGAGTGAAGTATTTAACATGTTCTTGGCCTTTAAGGCCTTTGTTGAAAAACAATTTGGACATCAAATTCTTAAGCTAAGTTCTCATAATGGCAGAGAATATGTTAACAACAAATTCATCAACTTTTGCACTGAGAATGGAATTCGAATGCAACATACTGTTCCATATATTCCACAACAAAATGGTGTAGCTGGAAGGAAGAATCACACCTTAAAGGAAATGGCTAATTGTATGCTTCAATCTAAAGGACCTAGTCTTAGTTTTTGGGCAGAAGCAATTAACAGTGCAAATTGCATAGTAAATCACACTCTTACTAAGGTTTTAAAGAATATCACTCCAGAAGAAGCATGGAGCTCAATTAAACCAGATGTAAGTCACTTTCCTGTTTTTGGAAGTGAAGCATGGGCCCATATTCCATATGAGAAACATAAAGCTTCAGAACCTAAGAGTGAAAAATGTATTTTTGTTGGATATTATGAAGATGTCAAAGGATATATACTTATTCCACTTAAGTCCAAAAATGTTATCATTAGAAGAGATGTAAATTTTGCTGAAAATATATCAGCTTACAAGCCTAGTTCGATGGATGTGCCACCTCTCTCTATCCCTTCTACTTCTAAAAGGATTTCTTCTTCAGATGATGATAGTGACAATGACAATCCTCCCCAACCTTCTTAGGATCCTCCTTCAGCTCCTCAACTTCCAAAATGGGTTCATGCTACTCCAGATGCAGTAGGTGCTCTTGCTGGTGATCCTATAGATCAACGACGTACACATTCTCAGTTCGATAGAGCCTCTTCTTTACTGGCTCAAGCTTCAGCAAATTATGATCCTGACACATTTGCAGAAGCTTCAAGCCATCCAGATTGGGATGCAGCTATGAGTGAATAATATCGTTCATTATTGGGAAATGATAGATGGGATCTTGTTCCTCTTCCAAAGGGACAAAAACTTATTGGATGCAAATTGGTTTACGGAACCAAGTATGGACGAGATGGAAAAGTTGATAAACATAAAGCTCATCTTGTTGCTAAGGGTTTTTCACAAGTTGAAGGCATTGACTATAATGAAACCTTCTCCCTTGTTTCCAAAATGAACTCTATCCACCTTGTTCTTTCCCTTGCTGCCTCTTTCAAATGGGAAGTCCATCCTATGGATGTTAAATCTGCCTTCTTGCATGGGGACTTTCATGAAGAAATCTATATGGAACAACCTACTGGCTTTATACAAACAAACTCCAGTCTTGTATGTCGGCTTAAGAAATCCCTCTATGGTCTTAAGCAAGCCCCTTGGGCTTGGTATGCCAAAATGGATAGCTTTCATTTAGAAACTGGCTTTTCTAGGTGTCATTCTAACAATACTCTCTACACCAAGAAAGTGGGAAAGTCTCTTATCATTCTTGTTCTTTATGTTGATGATCTTATCCTTACTGGTAGTGATCCCAACCTTATAAACCATGTGAAGCCCAACCTTAAAAAGAAGTTTGAAATGACAAACTTGGGACACTTGCATTATTTTCTTGGTCTTCAAGTCTTGCAATCCAAGGAAGGTATTTCCCTTTCCCAATCCAAGTATGACTGTGATCTTCTATGCCATTTTCACATGGAAGACTGTAAGCTAACCCTTTCTCCCTTTTATTCTAGAGCCAAACTTTCAATCACTTGTACTTCCCCTGAAGTTGATGCTACCTTATACCGTCAACTTGTAGGAAAACTTTTATACCTGACCCATACTCGTCCTGACCTTTCCTTTGTTGTTGGCCTTATTTCTTGGTTTATGAAAAACCCACATGAAATTCATTGGAAAGAAAATAGAGGAATAGTTCATTATGTTTGAGGTACATTTCAGTTCGGGATTCATTACAATGCATAAGCATCTCCCTTATTGGTCGGTTTCACTAATTCTAACTGGGCTGGTGACACTGATGATTGGAAGTCTACTACAGGTTATGTGTTCACTCTTGGTTCAGGACCTATTACATGGGCTTGCAAGAAGCAAAGTGTCATTTCTCTTTCTTCAGCAAAAGCACAGTATCGTGGTGTCGTAGAAGCTAGTAAGGAAGCCCTGTGGCTTCATCAGATCCTGTCAGAGTTTGGCTTTTAGTAGCAACATCTGACTACACTTTGGTGTGATAATCAAAGTGCCATTCAACTATTCAAAGATCTACATCAGTGCAACAAACACATTGAATTGCACATGAACTTCATCAGAAAGGTCATTCATGACGATGTTCTTGAAGTGCAATATTGTTCAATATATGATCAAGTTGCATACATCTTTACAAAGGATCTCACAGAAGCAAAGTTTACTAAACTTCAATTTGTGGTTGGAGTTCAGGAAGTTGTCACTAAGGGGGGATAAGCTCTAATGCCTACTTCTTTCTCCTATTGTGTCATATTTGTACATCCTTAAATCCTATCCCAAGTTGTTCTTAAGGGGCGATGTTAGGATATTTTGACACACATGAAATTGCTAAGTATAACTTGGTCTAGTGTAGAGTTAGGTAAAGTGTGTTTCTTTACTATGTACTTTTGTAACTTACAATCTGACGGTCATGATATGTAGTGATATGATGGTTCATTCTCTCCTCGGTATTATCAACACTTGATATATGGTTTAACGCCTGATTGGTCCATGATCTCTTTTTAAAGAGCATGGAGGGTCATTTATAGGGTAACCGTTCATGAGAGAAGCTTATGTAAATATTCATTCTTTTATTAATAAATTGCCTGAAGTGGTCGCGTTGGCTCAGGCCATGGACTATTTCCCTCTTTTAGGGTTTTAACCACGTCAAGAATACTGGTGTATTGATCTGTGATCTGTTTGTGAGTGGTGTCCTTTGGTGTTCTATCTGAGGGACTTACCCTGTAAATTTCTACTTTTTGATTTTGAGTTTATTTAATAATATACTTTTAAGAAGAGAAATTATGTTATTGTGTGGTTTTCTTCTCTTCTCAACTATTAGATTGGTATCAGATCCAAAGGATTGGAAGCAATATTGTATCTATATGACCCAATAATTAGTAAGTTACAACAATACTCTGTAATGTTGCGACCCAAAAATAAAATTCATTGTATCTAAAGGAGCTATTGGTAGTATTTGCTAAGAGCTCTAACAATTATCCCTCCTACCTCCAAATCCACCTCCAGCATCATCATCATGGGTTTTAGTAGATCACCCATAACAATCCTCTAGGTTTTATCGGACTACCCTCAACCATGCCAACAAGGGCTCTCAGCCACCAAGGCTCAACTCAGCCACCAAAGTTCAACTCTACCACCAAGGCAATCAATTTCACCACGAAGGCTCAACTTTCCCATCAAGGTACTCAATCCAGCCATGAAGGTTCAACTCTGCCAGCAAGGCACTCAATTTAGCCATCAAGGCTCACAAGAGACTCAACACAACTAGGCCTAGGGTTTTCTCAGCTCACCCTTAAACATGCCAAGGGTTTTGTTGGTTAACCCTAAGCCTTACCTACAGGAATATTTTTGCACTTCACTCTCACATGTGGTTTCTAGCTTACCACAAACCAATACTACAAAGTTGTCTCCATCTTATCACAAACCTGCAATTACAAAGTGGTTTTAAGATTACCATGAACTTTATGGGGGTACACATGCCTCATCAGGCTTACATTACACACTCAAACTCTTGGAGTTACAAGGTACATATGTTACAATGACCACTACAAAACATCCTAGACTTTCTTATTAATAAATGTATGTGATACATAGTACACATTGATCATGATTCTATTCCACAAACTCAGACAAACTTTAATTTAGCTTTCCATCATAATAGTTGTTGTTGCTCCTTTACCTCATCTTTTCAAGTTGTTCACATCTTGGGCATCTTTGTATTTTTCAATTAAGTCTTGGAACTCCATGCTTTACCTCTCATTTATGAGAGTCATGAATTCTAACAAATCAACTTTACTGACATTGAGTTAGCTAGGTTCAATAAGGCTCAATAATTTTGTCTGTAATGCGAAGACATTAAAAGACTTTCAGATTAAAAAAACATAAAATTTCTCTATCTCTACCAATAGATGAATATTGACCACTATTTGAAAAAATAAAAAACAATAACACCAACTTCTAAAGGAGCCTTTCCAAGTCCAGCTTTCTTTAAACATTGCAATGCAGCATTACACATTGTAAATGTGCCAACATAGTCAATATCCAATAATGTTTGAAAGCCATCTAGTGATAAATCCTCTACGAAACAAAGAAAATTTCCCGTAGAAGCATTCAAAACAATATCAAGTCTTCCAAACTTCTTTACTGTTACTTCAACAACACAACCAACATCCTATATCTTGCAAACATCTCCTTCAATTCCAATGGTCAGAATGCCTTGTGCTTGGAGTGTTGCAGTAGCTTCTTCTACGACAATATTTCTACGACCTATGATAACAATGGCAATGCCATGCTTCCCTAATTCTGTTCTTATTTCAAACCCTATTCCTAAGCCTTGTCCTTCCTTTTCAGATGGAATTTGACCTCTCCAGGATATATGGGCATGAGAACCCTTCTGTAATTCCAAATGAAAAGACCACAACAAAATTGCAAATATAAAAAGCATAAGATGGGATACCAGTTCGCTCTACTTAATTCACCAACAGATTATAAATAGAGGGATGAACCTACAAAGCACTAAACCAATGACTATCAAAGGAGACATCATCACATAACTGTGGAGTGATTGAGTAATCGAACCAACTCTAGAAATATACTTTTTCATTGAATCCTTTCCAATTTATTGGATTGACGAAGGAAAATTTTACATATGGTTCAAATTACTATTAGGTGGAGCAAGCCATGGACACAATTGTTCACCTCTTAACCATTGGATATCGACAGTAATTTATTAACCTATCTCATAGTGGCTTGTTTTTTACAACCCTTTTATCGCACATGTGAAGTGATCAAAAGAAAAATCTCACCACTAGCATGCTCACCTCAATCGATCTCTAAGGATGGATCCCTTAACAACTTATACCGTAGCTCTTTCTACTTCTAGCAAGTCAGACCACAATTGTCTAGTTGAAGCAGATCTCAGGGGTTGATCACCAAAACCACCACTTCTCTTCTAGCGAAGCGCTCAAGAAATCCACTGATTACAGTCTCCCACTGAGCTTGATTGAGACTACTATAAACCAATGATTCATAGAACATTTCCTCGGAAATGTGTTATCACTGATGGCATTTCTACTCTCAAAGACCTTGCAAATAACATGCAGAGGTGGATTTCTCTTGCAAAATTTCAAACGATGAAGCGGTACCAAAACAGTGGCGAGGTGGGATGGACGTCCTCCTCAAATCGTCGTCTCAAATGGAGCTATGAATTCTTTATGATGGACAAAAAAAAAAGACATTCACCAAACTCTTTATTTCCCTTGGCCTAGGAGGGATCAAGGACCAGACCTTCACGGGCTCTAATACCAACTTAATTTTTACATATGAACACTAATACTATATTCATTTCAAATAAGGTTACATATAAGTACATATATTATTGTCTCAAGATAGTTAGACTATCTTGGCTACATAATCACTTGGTTGAGAGAATATCTCAACCACACACCAATATAGGAACATCTAGATATAACAACCCTAAGGAATAGGAATAGACTCTTGTAGATAGAATGAACCATAACTAAGACAAGTAGGAATTACAATTTCCATGTGATTTGTGGAGCCACTCTGAACCAACATATCAAGAAGCTTACATGAGCCCTACCTTCTCTCATACTCAACCATTGTTAGTTGCAAAGGTTTAGTGTAATATTGCAACATACATTGGAAGTAGCTTAATTTGGGAAAGTGAATGCAGAAAGTGAAAATTTATTTATTTTAAGGTTGTGTAAGGTTTTTTTTAATTCAATGAGACTGTTTTTCTCTAAGAAGAAAGTTTTTTTCTAAGAAGTTTTTTTTTAAGTATTGTAAAAGAAAAATAAAAGGATTCATTTCAAAAAGGAAAGTTAAGAGTTTAGTTCAAAAAAGTGTATATATTTACGAGAATTTTAATGTGTATAAAAAATTTCATATATATTTGGTGGAGATATTTTTAAAAGTTATTTTGATTATTTAATTATATAAAAACAAAAAATCTAGTCACTTTTTTCGATAGAGAAATTGTTTTTTGGAAATTAAAGAAAAGGAGACATGGCTTTAGGTGGGAAATTTTCAAAGCTAACATTAACGGTTCTAACAGATAAATATTATGAATATTGGGCCATTAATATGCAAACATAGTTACATTCATAGGATGCGTCGAATCTTGTAATTCATGGTAATACAGAGCTAGTTGATGAGGCAAAAAGCTTTGAAGAACACAGAGAAAGAAAGCCAAAATTAACAGAAAATGAATGCGAAATCACTTGTTATCATATAAAATGGTGTAGATGAAACTATATTTCCTAATATCTCTCCAAATTAGTGCGCGACATCTTAGAAAGTAATTATCGAGGAATTACAAAGGTGAATATGGTGAAGGTCTAGATGTTGACGATGGAATTTGAGAATTTGAAAATGAAAGAGTTAGAGCCCATGCACTAGCACTAGACCCAAGTTATAAACATTGTCAATAAGTTAAGCATGAATGGTGACTATATTTCAGAACAAAGAGTGGTAGAGATGGTTCATAAAACCTATCCTAAGAAATTTTATGTGGTGGTCATATCAATAAAAGACTCTAAAGACTTTTCAAATCTTATAGTAGATGAGATTTTGGGATATGTGTTATCCCATGAATCTTGATTAAAAAGTCATGATGAATCTTTGAAAAACACATACAAAGCACATGTTTCTATCTCATGAGGAAGAGGAGGATGAAGAGAAAGAGGTAGAGGCGAGAACAATAGAAACAACAATTAGAGAGATGATTCAAAACAAGAAATCAGATCATATCAAAATCCTAATAGTTTAAGCGGGGTAGTAGCAGAAGTTTAAAATAAAATAAAATAAAATTCTAAGTGTTATAATTGTAATAAGATGGGTCATTATGTGCATGAATGCAAAAAGAAGAAAGTTGATCCTAACAAAAAGGTGTAAACTATTCTTCTAAAAGTGTGAAAAATCATTATTCCTTACGTGTCACTCCTACCTCCAAATCCCCCTCCATCATCACCATCATGGGTTTTATTGGGTTACCCATAACCATGCTCTAAGTTTTATTGGATTACCCTCTACCATGCCAACAAGGGCTCTTAGCCACCAAGGCTCAACTCAACCACCAAGGCTCAACTTTTCCACCAAGGCACTCAATTCAGCCACCAAGGCTCACCACAGACCCAACATAACCAGGTCCAACATTTTCTCGGCTCACCCTTAGCCATGCTAAGGGTTTTGTTAGCTGACCCTAAGTCATGCCTATAGGAATCCCTGTCCATTTCACTCTCACACATGGTTTCTGGCTTACCCCAAACCAACACTACAAAGTGGTTTCCAGCTTACTACAAACCTGCAATTATAAAATGGTTTGAAGATTACCACGAAATTTATGGAGGTACACATGGCTCATCAAGGTTACATTACACACTCCAATTCTTGGAGTTACCAGGTACATACATTACAAACACCACTAAAAAGCATCCTAGAATTTCTTATTAATAAGTGTATGTGACACATAATACAAATTGATCATGAGTCTATTCCACAAACTCATAAAAACATTAATTTAGTTTTCCATCATAATATTTTTTGTTGCTCCCTGACCTCATCATTTTAAATTGTTCACGTCTTGGGCATATTTTTCTTTGTCAATCAAGTCTTGGAACTCCATGCTTTACCTGTCATTTGTGAGAGTCGTAAATTCTAACAAATTAGCTTTACATACATTGAGTTAGATAGGGTCAATAAGGCTCAATAATTTTATCCAAGATTCCAAGACATTAAAAAACTTCCAGACTAACAAAACATCAAATTTATCTATCCCTACCCACAGATGGCTTTTGATCACTATTTGAAAAAAAAAAAAAAAACAATAACATCAACTTCAGAAGGAGCCTTTCTAGGTTCGATGTTCTTTAAATATTGCAATGCAACATTACACATTGCAAATGTGCCAACAAAGTCAATATCCAATACTGTTTGGAAACCATCTGGTGATAAATCCTCTACGAAACAAAGAAATTTTCGTGCAACACCATTCACAAGAATATGAAGTCTTCCAAACTTCTTTATTATTACTTCAATGATATGAGAAGCATCCTCTAACTTGCAAACATCTTGTTCAATTCCAATGGTCAGAATGCCTTGAGCTTAGAGTGCTGCAGTAGCTTCCTCAACGACGGTCTTTCTATGACCCATGATAGAAATGGAAACACCATGCTTCCCTAATTTTGTGCTTATTTCAAACCCTGTTCCTAAGTCTTCTCCTCTTACCAGAGTTGTTTTTCCCTTCAACATGGTTTCCTTGAAGGGTGATTCCATATTCTTTTTCAGATGTGATTTTACCTCTCTAGGATATATGGGCTTGAGAAACCTTTTGTGATTCCTAAATAATAGACCACAACAAAATTGCAAATCCAAAAAACATAAGATGGGCTATTGGTTCGATATGCTTCATTCACCGCCAGATTATAAATAGAGGGACGGACCTACAAAGCACTGAACCAATGATTGTCAAAGGAGACAACATCACATCAAAGTGGAGTAATTGAGTAATCAAATTAACTCCAAAAATATACTTTCTCTTTGAATCCTTTCCAATTTATCTGATTCATGAAGATACACATTTAACATGTGGTTCAAATTTATATCATGTGGAACACACCACGTCCACAATTTTTCACCTCTCAGCCATTGGATCTCGATAGTAATTTATTAACTTATCTCAAAGTGGCTCGTTTTTTCAAATATTTTATCACACACCCAGAGTGATAAAAATAGCAATCTCACCACTAACACACTCACCTCCATCAATCTTGGAGGATGTCTCCCTTCACATCTTACACGATAGCTCTTTCTACATCTGGCAAGTCAGACCATAATTCTCCAACTGAAGCAGATCTCAGGGGTCGATCGCCACAACCACCGCTTCTCTTGAAGCGAAGTGCTCAAGCAATCCATTGATTACAATATCTCACTGAGCTTGAACGAGAATTTTTTAAACCAACGATTCATAGGAGATATGCTTAGAGATGTGTTATCACTGGCATTCTTGCTACTCTTAGAGACTTTGAAAATAATATCGAGAGGTGGATTTCTCCTACAAAATGAAAAACGATGAAGTGGTGCCAAAATAGTGCCATGGTGTGATGGACCTCCTCCTCCTGTTGTCATCTAAAATGGAGCTATGAATCCTTTCTGATGGAAAATAAAGACATTCACCAAAACTCTTTATTTCCCTTGGCCTAGGAGGGGTGAAATACAAGGCCTTCATGGGCTTTGATACCAACTTATATTTTACGTATGAACACTAATTCTATATTCATATCAAATAAGGTTACATATAAATAGACTTAGTATTGTCTCAATATAGGTAGACTATCTTGGACACACAATCACTTGTTTGAGAGAATATCTCAAATGCACACCAATCTAGTAACATCTGGATATAACAACCCTAAGGAATAGCAACAAACTCCTATAGATAGAATGAGTCATAACTGAGACAAGTATGAATTATAATTTCCAAGTGATTTCTGGAGCCACTATGAACCAATATATCAAGAGGCTTACATGAGCCCTAGATGCAATCATAATCCACCATCGTGAGTTGCAAAGATTCAGTGTAATATTGCAACATCCTTTGTAAGTAGCTTGTTTTGGGAATGTGAATGCACAAATTGAAAATCTATTTCTTCTAACATTGTGTAAGGTTTTTTTAAATGTGGTGAGAGTGTCTTTTTTCTAAGAAGAATGTATTTCTTCTATGAAGTTTTTGTTTTAAGTATTGTATAAGAAAAATAAAAGGATCCATTTCAAAAAAGGAAGTTAAGAGTTTAGTTTAAAAAATGTATTTATTTACAAGGAGAATTTTAATTTGTGTAAAAAGTTTCACATATATTTGGTGGAGATATTTTTAAAATCTATTTTGATTATTGAATTATAAAAAAAAGGGTTTTCTAGTGATTTGTTTTTAGATACAGAAATTGTTTTTTGGAAATTAAAGAGAAGGAGATAAGGTTTTAGGTGGGAATTTTTCCATGTTAACATTAACGTTGTAATAGAGAAATATTATGAAGCTTGGGCTATTAAGATGCAGACATAGTTACATTCAAAGGATGTCTCAAATCTTGTAATTCGTGGTAATACAGAGCAAGTTGATGAGGTAAAAATCTTTGAAGAACACAGAAAAAGAAAGCCAAAATTAATAGAAAAAGAATGAGAAAACACTTGTTATCATAAGAAACGGTGTAGATGATACTATATTTCTCAGTATCTCAACAAAAAATGCCTCCAAGTTAGTGTGTGACATCTTAGAAAGTAATTATCAGGAAATTACAAAGGCAAAGATGGTGAAGTTGTAGATGTTGAGGATGAAATTTGAGAATTTGAAATTGAAAGTGTTAGAGCCCATGAACCAACACTTGACCCAAGTTATAAAGATTGTCAATAAGTCAAGTACGAATGGTGACTATATTTTAGAACAAAAAGTGGTAAAGATGGTTCATAAAACCTATCCTAAGAATTTTTTTTGTGGTGGTCATAGACATAGAGGGCTCTAAATACCTCTCGAAGCTTATAGTAGATGAGATTTTTGGATATGTGTTATCCCATGAATCTTTATTAAACAGGCATGATGAATCTCTGGAAAACACATACAAATCACATGTTTCTATCTCATGAGCAAGAGGAGGATGAAGAGCAAGAGGTAGATGCAAGAACAATAGAAACAACAATTAGAGAGCTGATTCAAAATAAGAATGGAGATTAGATCAAAATCCTAATAGTTCAAGGGGGGTAGTAGCAAAAGTTTATAATCAAATAAAAGGTATTAAAAATAAAAAATTGAGCATTATAATTGCAATAAGATGTGATGGGCCTCATCATAGGGTAATTATATGGGCCTTAATTCACCTCCTAGCTTAGTCAAACTAACTATTCTCATAACTTATTGCATACTTTTGATTATATTTTGTTTATGACATGAGTTAGAGTTGGATATTTTTCTTTCTGGTCTAATATGCCTTTAATGCCGGATTAAAGGATAAAATTAAGGAATTTTGGTAAATACCTTGCTCAAAACTTGAATGGGACAAGGGAGAGGAATTATAGGAGGAAAATCCTCCTCATTTACTACCCATCCATTTGAATATTCCTCCATCAGCTCAGAGTGCAAACAGCCAAATCATGAGGACTAGAAGGCAGCTGAGCAAGTGAAAGACAAAGCACCAGTTTATCTTGAGTTTGGGAGTTGAGCCTCCCTAATTTTAGGGAAGTTGTTATAGACTTTAGATGTATAAGTAGAGAGGCCTAGGACCTCAATAGAATTCATATTTGTGATTGTAAAACTCTACTCTATTTTTGAGCTGCAAGACTTGTGATAGTTTTTTATGTAATCCATTGTTTTGATAATAAGAATGAGTTTTGTTTTGAGCCAGCAGTAAGTTAACTCAAAGGGCTGAAGCTCTTGGGTTACGGCCCAACCCTGGCAGTGAAGGCTCTTCTTTATCGTACATGTATGCTAGCATAAATTCATAGTTTAATTGTTCATTTGCTTAGTAGCTGCATTTCCATTACAGTAGTGTAGATTAGATTGGTTGTATGTTAGTTAGCTTTCATTTGTTCCTTCTTTCAATTAGCAGGTTAGTAAGGAGAAAATGATCACCATAAGGTTGTCAGCAGGTGTCTCAGCCTCACTTCCTCCCTCTGGGACCATGACTTGAGGAAGAGACCCTTCAACAATCCCAAAAACATAAATTTCTAGTTCTTGCATGAGCTTTGGAGTTTGTTGTCTTGATTCAGTATTTGGTTCATTTCATTGTCATATTTTTCCACTACTCTATTTCTACAATAAGATCTCACTTATGCTTTCATTCCCTTCAGCACTTTCTTCATGCATAATATAGGAAATTGATTCATGCTTTCCTAGTTTATGAAGATGTATCTTGTTTCATAGTTCTTGGAAGACATGAATTTCTTAAGCACAACAAGTACTTGAGGAGGAGATCCAGACTTCATCACCACCAGCCACCTTCCACCTCATCCACCTTATCCATCTCTTGTTCCACCATCACCCTCACTAGTTTTTTTGTCCTTTTTAATTGAAATTCCCCTAGATACATTGAGCGAATCTAGCCATCTCTTCTCTTGGATATTGAATCCTGAGTGTTCCTAGACCTTATAACACCCCATTCCACTCATCTCACACCTTTTCCAAGCCTCCAACACCTCACAATTAGCTGTCGGCTGTATCCTGTAGGTTTCCTGTAATTCCTATAGGATCATCCTGTAGGTTTGTAGTACATCTTCTAGGTTTTCCTGGAATAACCTGTTTTGAGGCCGAATTGATGGGGAACCTCTAGGAAGTCACAAAACGCCTCCTAGGACCCTTCCACACCATCCAACCACTCAATAGTCCTTTTAGCCATCCTCAATCACCTTCGATTCACCTGTCACATCCACAAGAATAATTAACCTGCATAGTTGATTTTGCCTTAAAAAACCAAAAAAGTGGAAATAGATTTAGTTTAGTTTTCTTGCTTACACCTTAGTATGGTTTGATTCTCTTTACTTCTGTAGCTTAGATAACAACATTATGTTAATGATGATTTAGCAATTCTGCTTAGCACAACTGTTTAAATGGTTAATTATGATATGGTGTGATCTAGCATTACGTGTTGTTTTCTTCATTACTGGAGTAGTGTAGCTCTCTTAGAATAGATTTTCTCTTCTTCCATCAAAGAATCGAGCTTCTTCTGACTCTATAGAAGTCTGGCTTGGAACCCTAGGGTATCTCACCAGATGAACAGTGACAACAGGCAGGACCTTCACTTTTACTTGTGCATATAACACTATCACCTCCAAGTTTGTAGAAACCCCTGTTTGATAAGTAAAGCTGGTAGCCTAGGAGTTGCAGCATACTTAGTGCAATACTGGCACTCATCAAGATGGGTCGTTATGTGCATGCATTCAGAAAGAAGAAACTTGATATTAAAAAAAAGTTGTAAACTATTCTTCCAAAAGTGTGAAAAATCTTTATTCCTTATGTGTCATACTTGTAAATAAATTTCTTATGGCATACGGATTATAAATAGTGGATGTAGCAATCATGTGATAGGATATAGAAGCATAATTATAGACATGGATGATTGAGACAAGATTGATATCATGTTGGGTTGAGATAATATTCTAAAAGTTAAGGAAAATGAATAGTTAACACCCTCACTAAACAAGGTTAGAAAAGACACATATCACATGTGTACTATGCTCTCGGTTTGAAACATAATCTTCTTAACGTTGTCCAACTTACTCAAAAAGGGTATAATGTAGCCTTTAAAGGGATTATTGTTTAATACATGATATACCTCCTATTAATATGTTCATTACAAGATGAATAAGAAAAATAATAAGATATATCTTCTTTCCATGATGTGTGATAGACATGATTACTCATTTACTAACAAAAAAATGTTCTTGGATGTTTTTTGGTTATGGCCCTTTAGGTATCGTGATCTTCATTTTGTTGGCATAAACTATTAACATAATAGAGGATGTTTTAGGGGTTTACTCCCATTCAATATCCATCAAGTTTGTGTGAGAGTTGCATTCTAGCAAACCAACATAGTGACAATTTTCCTATGGGAATGTCTTATAGAGAAAAGGATCCGTTGGTTATGGTCCATAGATGTCTATGTGTTCCAATACAAATGTTGCCACTTGGAGGAGGTTATTACTTCATAACCTTAATAGATGATTAAAACAAAAATACATCGGTGTATTTCCTCATAAAGAAGTTTGAAAATTTTGACAAGTTTCAAGAATTCAAGGCAATATTATAGAAGTAATGTGGTTATCAAATCAAAGTGTTATTATCAAACAAAGGAGGTGAGTATGATTCAAAACATTTTCATAACTTTAAAAGGAACATGGAACCAAAATAAAATTTACAACAACATACACACCATAGAAAAATAGTGTAGCTGAAAGGAAGAACATAACCACCATGTATATGGCTAGAAGTATGTTGAAGGAAAAATACCTATCAAGTGATTTTTTGGAGGAAGCAATAGTGCCTGCAATTTATTTTTTGAATACAACTCCCACTAAAATATTGATGAAAATTTTTCCAAGAGAACCATGAAGACGTATAAGTTCCAGTGTAGCACACTTTAGTGTATTTGGCTGTGGCATATGCTCATGTGCCTAAGGTGTTGAGAAAAAGTGTAAATGACTGAAGTGAGAAGTGGATTTTGATTAGGTGAAGTGATTAGTCCAATGCATATAAGTTTAATAACACAAGAACAAATAAGTTAACTGTAAGCAGAGATGATGAATTTAAATAAAATGAAGCATGGAATGTAAGCATGGATAAATCTATAAAAGTTGGAGAAATGATACCTCAAGTAGAAGATGATGTATAGGAACATGTTGTATAACCTAATTCACAAAAATAGTTATGAATCAGAAACACTTCAATTAGAACTCTAAGGTGTTCTATTTAAGGTGTTTCATCTGTTCCAAAAACTCATTCTGTTCTACTACTCAATCAAGAAGTGAATCTAATTCCATAAGGCATAGAAAGATAAGAGATTTGAAAAATATCTATGAATACTTAGAGATCGATTCAATTTTTCCATTATTTAGTTATCTATTGAGATGCTCTGAATAAGAAATGAATGACGAAAATTGAATCAAGGGAATGGATGAAGAGATGAATTTCATAGAGAAATTTGATATATGGAATCTAATATAGTTACTAGAAGATAAAGATTGCACAGATATTAAATGGCCTTACAAAAAAAATCTCAATGAAAAAGGAAAAATAGAAAAGCACAAAGCTTTATTGGTAGCAAGAGGATTTTCACAACAACTCATAGTGGATTATGGTTAGGCATTTGCCCTAGTTTCAAGGTTAGATATAGTTAGATATATCCTAGCTGTAACAACAAAAAACATATGGAAAGCTTACTAGATGGATGTAAAGTTAGCATTCTCGAATGAAATTTTGGAGGAAGAAGTATATGTGTAGTAGTCACTGAGATATGGGATAAAAGGTCATGGGAATAAGTTAAATAATTTGAAGAAATATCGCTATGGACTTAAGCAGGTTCCTAGAGCTTTGTTTAGCAGGACTGACTCATAACTCATCAAGAGTGGGTTTATTGAAAGTGGTAATGAACCTACATCGTATAAAAGGTAAATGAGCATGGGACAATTATAATAGTTTGTCTCTATGTTGATGATATGATATTCATAGGGTATATATTAGTAAACATGATTAAATTAGCTATGAAGAAAAATTTTGAAATGACTAATGCAGGGTTAATGAGATTATTTCTTGATATGAAAGTCAAAAAATCAAATTCAGGTATTTTTTTTGTTTCTAACAACGTATTCCATGGATGTGTTGCACATGTTCAAGATGATGAATTGTAATCCAGCACTAACTACAATTGCAACAGGAACACATATCAACGAAGTAGATATAGTATCCAATGTACACCCGACTCTATTCAAGAGATTCAATGGTAGTCTTATGAATCATACTACCACTAGACTAGACATTACTTAAACCATTAGTTTGATTTCTTGTTTCATGGAATCTTTAAAGGACTCACGTTTGCAAGCATCAAAAGGAATTTTGAGATATAGTTATTGAACAATAGGACATTTCATATTATACTCCAACACTAGTAGTGATATTTTAGTTGGATAAACTGATAGTGACTTTATAGTTAGCGGGGATGATAAGACAGGTACTTTGAGATATGTTTTTCATATTGGTTCAAGTGTTATTTCATGGCCATCCAAGAAACAACACATTGTTCCTATCTCATCAATGGAAGTAGAGTATGTATCAACAACACCAACAACTTGTTAAGAAGTTTGGTTAAACAATGTATTGGATGGTCTACAACGAAAGGAAAATGGACTAACTACACTATGTTGTGACAAAAACTCATGAGTAGCCTTGTTAATGAACCATGCATTTAATTGGAAAAGTAAGGATATAGATATGAAAAGTAATTTCATTGTAGAAATTGTAAACAACAATGAAATCCACTTGAAATCTTGTAAATCGAAAGAAAGATTAGCTAACGTATTCAAAAATCCATTAACAAGAGATATATTTAGGTTTCACAGAGAAAATTTAGTTGTTGTAATTTTATCTGAGACTTAGACCAATAGACATCATTTTTTGTAATTAAGGGGAGTGTTGGAATTAATATCTCTAAGTTACACTGAGTGAAGGTGCAATTTTAGTTACTTCACATACAATCTAAACTTAGGATTTTTCAATCATGCTAGAGTTATAATATAGGAAGTGTTAGTCATGCACGTGTGACTTAATATTAGCACATATATTTTTAATTATTTTGGGCCTATTTAATCACGTACCTTCAAAAATTGTATCAATGCAATTTATTGGATCACAAATCATACTAAATTATGTTATAGTTTTGTTACATTCTCTTTCAATCTATGAACTCAACATCAAGTTGTAATTGTGAATAGGAATTACCCTACTACAATATCTAGTTAAACCCAATTGAATCATCAAATAACTCACACAATCAGATTTCAAATAAATGATATCAATATGTTATACTCTGTAAAATTGATAATTTTCTCTTTACAATAATATAATATATGAACATATTTACAAAATTATATTCTATTGTAGTATGGTCTCTACAACAATATAAGTTTTGATAGAACACTCTTTCCTAGCCCTCTACAACATTGAAAATTACACTATACATGAAAAATTTTGGAGGGTTTATACATTCCCACATTAGTAATACATTATTTGTGGTAATATAGTATGTACTAATAACTCTATGCCATAACATATCTATAGCAACAACACTATTAGGGGTGATATACTACATGACAGTTTCCCTATGCTGGCAAACACTCTGCATCCTCATTCTATTGTAAAATATACTCTTGCATGCATCCATGGGAAATTGTTCATAAAGAAAGACTAACTACCATGACCTCATGAAGGAAGAGCCAAAGGATAAAAAAAAAATTTGAATAAGATAGATTAAAAAAAAAAAATTCAAAACATAGCATACATAATCCAAATTCAGATATATTTTTCATGCAATTTCAGATAGAATTTATTTACAAAATCTAGTGATGCTTCTTCTTTTTAATTGCATCAAAAATCCCTTGTTTTATTATGCTATCCTTACATATCATCATACCATTCTCTACTTTGTTTACCCATAAGAGAACACACCCTAGTTCAATTGTGCTTTCACATAGGAGAAAGCAGCCTTCTTCGGCTCTATCTACACACACACACAAAAAAAAACATGAATATATATCTTTACACCATTAGAAAATAGAAATATGATTGGGAACTAAATTCATAGGATTGTGTACATTCCCAACCATACAAGGAAAAGTACATCATTCAAACTTCAATTCATTATGCAATGTTTCATCCTTGAAAGAAAATTTTCCGCAAGATTTCTTGGTATGCAAGGAGTGGCAATGTTATTGAGAATGAATGTGGTAGATGAAATTATTTCCAACACTCTCCCTTAATCACAACTACTAACATTCAAGGTGCCCAAATTTTCTTTTAGATGTACAAAAATTTCCTTTCCCAATGGTTTGGTAAAGATGTATACATATAATTCTTGAGACTTTCAATGTTTTAAAACATTCTCTCCATCATTGAATAACTATCTAATGAAACGATACCTTGTGTCAATAAGTTTACTTATTCTATGAAAAAATAATTTTTTGGATAAATCAATTTTTGAGTTGTTTTCCCAATAGATCTTTCTTATTTTTTCTTATTCATGCCTTAAGTACTTCAATAGTCTTCCCATCCAAATTGCCTAATAAGCTACTAGTGTTGCTACTACATATTCAACTTCAACTATGGAAAGAGAAAAAAATGGTTGTTTCTTGGAATCCCATGAAATGACTCTCAAACCCAAAAGAAAAAATAACTTCTTGTGCTCTTTCAATCATCTGCACTTCCTACCTAGTGATTTCTTATATATCGAACTAGCCTAAGAACATTTTTTGTAGTATACAAAACTCCATATCCCTTGATTTTGTTAACATAGCTTAGAATATTTTAGTTTCTAACCAATGTGTCTCATTTGGAGTCTCCATGAATCTGGAGGCCAAACTCACTACATTCATTATATCAGGCCTAATTGTAGTCAAATGCATCAAACTTCGAGCCATTCTTTTTAATAGTGTTGGATCTAAATTATTGCTAAAATATTGTTTACTCAAATTCTAACCCATGTCCATTGAGGTTGGAGCAAGCTTATTTTTTTGAATTTTAGACCTCTTTAAAATGTTTGTTGCATATTTTGTTTGAAACATAAAATTTATGCATTCTATTTGATTCACTTCTATGCTGACAGAATACCTTAACAACCCCAAATCTATCATTTCAAACTCAGTTTTGATTACCTCTTTGAAATAAGAAATGATAAGATCCTCACTACCTATGAAAACTACATTAACTACGTATAAAAGCAGAATTAGAATCTTACTATCGATTGATTTGATGTAGTTGGTAGGCTCACCATCACTTTTTCAAAAGGATTTTTTCAACAAATATGAGTCTATTTTTCTATAGCAAGTCCAAAACGGTTTCTTCAAACCATAAATAAATTTCTTTAGTCTATACAATTGTTATTCTTAAATTGAACTTCATAACGAAGTGACTGCTTCACATACACTTCCTCTTTCAATACTCCATTGAAGAAAACTAATTTCATGTCCATTTCATATACCTTCCACCTATGTTGGGATACTATTTCTAAAATTATGTCCATGTTTTCCATTATTGCAACTAGAGAAAATGCTTCAACATGGTCTCTTCTAGACTATTGTTTTTCCCTTAACAATGAGCCACTCTTTAGGCATCTTAATCCTTCCTGCCACATTGATTTTGGTCTTATATACCCACTTTACACCTATGACATATTTTCCTTGTTGAAAACTCACTAATTCCTATGCATTATTCTTTTCTATAGCATAAGTTTCTTCATTCATTTCCAATCCCCATTTTTCTTCCTTATTTGAGTCTTTAAAATTAAGTGGATCATTTACATGTGAATATAAAGAAAAGAGAGGAATTATACCTACATAATTTTTACCTTCAATTTTCTCATAAATATCTCTCAAACCCTTGAATTTGTATCCTCTGAAGCTTGCCAAATTTGTATTTGATGTGTCACCTAATGTTGAACTTGTAAAACGTGGTGTTTTTATCCCTACGTCAAGAATCCCTATTAATGATGATATTTGTTATCCACTTAGAGTAGTGCATGCTTGAATACATGAGGCAGTCATTTTTTTTGTTAAAGGTGTCACTTGAGGGCTACTTTGTTGAGATTTAATAGGTTTGGAAGGATTCACAATTCAATAAGTACCTATTTCTATTAATTCCCTTTTATCTTCTTGTGGTAAACTTGTTGCTACATTAATTGTTTTCTCCAAACTTGCTCCATCTTCTATGAATTGTGCATCTCTGTTGATTATGACCTTCTTGGTTATTTTATTGTCTAGAATATATGAATTTTATTTGTCATTTTAGCCCAAAAATATGCATTTCCCTCCTCTTTTTTTTCTAATTTCATTCTTAACTCATGTAGGACATGTGCATATTCCAAACATGCAAACACTCTCATGTGAGAAAAACTATTCTTTCCTCCATTCCATGCATTTTATGGAATCTGGCTATTTACACCTTTGGTTTAAAATTTATTTATAGTGTAGGTTTCACATGTTATAGCTTTAGCCTAACATTCATTTGAAATATGCTTCACTTTCAACATACTCCTTACCATTTCAAAATTTTTTCTATTTTCCCTTTCAGCGACACCATTGTGTTGAGGTGTGTACCTTATTCTGAATAGTTTGTGAATTTCATGATCCTTGAAAAAACATAGGAGGTCATTTGAAATATACTAACCACCTCTATCTATTCTAAATTCTTTGATTTGGTGCCCACTTGTCTTTCAACAAGAGCCTTAAATTGGAAAACTTGCTCAAAGACTTCACTTTTATGTCTTAGCGAATAGGCGAATGTTTTTCTTGTGTAGTCATCTATGAATGTCAGAAAATAATATCTTCCATTAATTGAGGTTGTATGTATTGACCCACACAAATATGAATGGATAATCCCCAAAGGTGTCATTGTGCTTATTGACTTTATTTATAGAAATGATTCCCTATGTCGTTTTCCCAAGATGCATCATTCACATAATCATTGTGGTTTTTATATGTTGAAAACCATTTACCAAGAATTTCCTATGTTGTAGGTTTATAAATTAAAATTTTGATATGTTAAAATCTTACATACCATAGCCAATTTTCACTTTTATTCTTCTGGATAGGCTGTTTGTGTTATTGCTACAATTTTTTCCTCATCCTCTTGTGTATTCACTGAGGGCTGTGCTTGAGAAAGTTGTACCTGTAAATTTGGTTTTATCCTTAGTGGAAACACTCTATTGCTTACCATTTGGAATTTTATAATGAGTTGTTTAGTTCGAAATTTATCTAGGATTGTGTATTCCCAATTTTTTAAAAAACAATATGTCCCTTTTACATAAGTTGTAAATTCTTATTAGATTGTGTTTTAAACCTAGAACAAAATACACATATCAAATATAATTTTTCGCCTTGTTCTTGATTAGAGTATTGTTGTTTCCTTTACCCAAAACAGAAACATTATTGCAACTCCCTAATGTTACTTATGATTTTACACCCTTCTCGAAATTGGAAAACATTTATATGTTCACTATCATGTGATTGTTGCAACTTGAATCTAAAAACGATACATCCTTTTGTTTCCCTTGTGCTACATTGCAAATTAATTACATATTTCCTTGGTTTTGGTTTTCCCTTGTAAAATTTACATTTGGTTTACTAAGATCATATTGTTTCTTTCTATATTCATTTGAATAATGGTCATGCTTCTTGCAATAATGACATTAAATTTAAGACTTGTTATGCAATTGACATTGTGTTTGATTTTGGCTTCGATTTTGACTTAGATTTTGGGTGTTGCCTCTTCCACTTGAGTTTGAGGAGATGCTTCTTCCACCACTATATGAAAATCTTCCTCTACCTCTAAAATTTGACTTCCTCTCCCTCTACCATGGCCAATTGAATCTTGTATTTTAAAATCATGTTCTAATGAAGTGTATGTCGACCTAGTCAAACTATACCCACAAAAAATGAGTGATACATGGAGTTGATCCACTAAAAACCATGAGAGATCCTTTGTCTCATCAATTACCACAACAATATATCCAATCCTTGTTGGTAAACTTCTCATAATATTTTCAACTACTCTACTTTCTTCAAGTGCCTCACCATGAGATCTAATTTGACTCACCATTCCAATAATTTGGGTAAAGAATGCTTCTACTAATTTAAAATCCTTATATGCATTGCTTCAAAATCCCTTATGAGCATTTTTCAACTTTTTTATTTTCACTTTTTCCATGCTCTAATATGTTATTTAGATAATGTAGCATGCCTGATTCAATTTTGTTCTTGCTACAATCCTTGGAAACATACTCTCGTGCACTACTTGAAATATGTAGAAGAGGGATTTGGAGCCCTTCTTCCTATTATCTCTGCACAAATATTTCTACGGTTGTGTCAATCCATTGTATGTTTCTACATTATCTAGGTTCTAGAACCCATTCTATGCAATATCCCACATATTGTGAAAACAAAACAATGCCTTCATTTTGATTCCTCAATAATCATAGTTTTTTCCCTTAAACTAAGGAATTTGTGGATTTGTCAACCTTGTGCATGAAGATGTTATTCCTTACTGATATAAAGCTTGACTCCTTCTTAAGTTGTAATAAGTCTTGGCTATGATACCAAATGGAAGAGGGCAGAGGATAAAATACTCAAAACATAGTAAAATAGACATAAAATAATTTTCCAAGAAAAAATACAAAAGTCAAATTAATATACATTTTCCATCTAATTTCAAAAAGATAATTTATTTTCAAAAACCAAAATAGATTTTCCTTTTTAACCACGTCAAAAATCCGCTATTTAAACTCTATTGTTCTTTGATAAAATACGCAACTTTGTTTACTCACATGAGAAAGAACCCATATTCATCTATGTTTTAACACTCGAGAAAGCACCATTCAGCTTTGTTTACCAAAAAAAAGAAGAAGAATGAACATCTTTTTTTTTACACACATAAAATATAAATGGAAAATTAAAAAAATCAAATGGCTACATACATGCCCAAAATGCCCAAACATAGAAGGAAAATTACGTAAAAGATTTCATCACACAAACTTCAATTAATTATTCCTCCTTTCATCCTTAAAACCAAATTTGTGAAAGGATTTCTTGCTACCCAAGCATTGGAAAGGTTGCGAAAAAGGTGGATTATTGGGATTATTTCTCATGTTCAGTTGAGAGGTAGGAAACGAGTTGAGCGATTATGCGGTGAATATAAGTTTAACCTATACTATAGTTATTTAGAGTTGAATTTGTACACTTAATCTTGAATTTCTATAATCGTGTTTGCATTTTGAGCTATTGCACGGTGAAAACCAACCTTTGAGGTGGTTGTGATGAATACAAATATCTATGATTGTGGTTAGCATTTGAACTTTTGAGCTTGCTAGGACGATTTTGAACTTTTTATAATGTAGATTGAACTCCTTATACCTAAAAAAATTTCTATCTCATAATATAGTCTATAATAATTAAAATAAGTTAAAATGTTGGTAATATTTTTTCAATAGTGACTGGGTTATGAAACTATAGACTTTTCTTTTTGTTGATTTTAGAGGCTTATTTTATGGTGTATTATGAGGGAGATGTGTAATTCAGTACTCAACTTCGAGTTGACAGCTGTTCTTTTACAAAAATATATGTTCATTCTTTGAATATAAAAGAATGTGGAGTACAATAAAAGAAACAATAATGAATATACATGTTTTGAGCTTATCCTCAACCATAAATAAAATATTTCCATATACATATAAAATATCAAAATCTTATACCAACTTTACATAAAAATAATGTAATTAAAAGTAAAAAACATAAAAGGACACTTTATTTTCAGTACATTACTTAAATAAACATTTTAAAAATATTTTCATATATAACTCAATCACAAAAATATAGATTCATTCTTTAAATATAAAAGAATGTGGACTACAATAAAAAAAACAATCATGAGTATGCATGTTTTGAGCTTATCTTCAACCATAAATAAAATATTTCCATATTTCCATGTACATATAAAATATCATAATCTTATACTAACTTTACATAAAAATAAAATAATTAAAAGTAAAAAACATAAAAGTACACTTTATTTTTGGTACATTACTTAAATAAACATTTTAAAAATATTTCCATATATAACTAAATCAACATTTTTAAATATTCATGTTGATTAATTTATTTCAATCTCAACTTCATGAATATGTATATGATGAGAAGGTAAATGAAATTTTCTTTTAGTGTTGATCATAATAAAATATTTCAATTCTTAAAGAGGAGTAATTAAAAGTAAAAAAAATCAAGGAGACGTGTAATTAATTTAATATTTAATATCAAATTAGTATCTAGCATTAGAAAATTATTACTAATAATAAAAAATTCAATGTGATTGCTAAACAAAATATTTCAAGAAAAATATTTAAATGTGTATATATTATATATGATTTAGAAAATTATGTATAAGCAATCCTAAAAAAAATATGGCTAAACCATTTTAAGATGTCTCATTGGGGTCTTTTTAAAAGTAATTGTTTTTGTCAATTTTGTTTGAAATAAAACAAAGAAGTATTTCAATTGCAAATTAAACTGTGTAGTGTACAGAATCCAAGTTCTCAAGAAAATTTTGAAGATATTGAATCAATTTTATACATTCAAAAATGTAATTCAAACAATGAAGAATTACACTAGATTTATATATATATATATATATTCTTATTTTAATTTATAATGTCTATTTTAACTACACATCTATTAAGTTTATGGAGAAAGCAAATTTTTGGTGTTCAACTTTTTTAGTCAAAATATTTACTCTAAAAAAATTTGCACATTAAAAAATTTGATCCTTCTTAACCCTTGGTAAATCAGAAATTAAAATAAATATATACTGTTAAATACAACTATCAAAATTACTGCTCTTATCAATTATTGGCCTGTTCAAATGGTACCATATGCCCAAAACGACCACGAATTTGGTATAAGAAATAGGTGAAAAAGCCACTAGACTATGGCAACCTCATAATATAACACACAATTAAAATAAGTCAAAATGTTTCGAATATTCTTTCAATGGCTACTGGTACTTCTTACCACGAAACTCTCGACTTTCTTGGAAATTACAATTACCACGGTGATAGCACTTCACCGATTGTTGGTCTCCTGAAGTGGTGCCACATGTAAAAAAGAGAAAAATATAGAACAAGAGCTACAACTGCTACAGTCGGCTCACATCTTAGGATGGCAATGTGTACGCTGGCGGGCATTCCACTTCATTGCATAATTCATAAATTTCATTTTTTTTCTAGAACAACTTCAACTCTCTGACATGATTTTCATGGAAAGAAAAGAGAGACTCAACCTGTTCTCTTAGTTCAATACACACGCATAACTTACATAGTAAAGATGTAGGCTGATGAAATTCAGTTGACTGAATGAATTGAGAATACACTAATAAATAGATACTAATAAAAACCATTATTTATTGCTTACATCTGCATTAAATTTTTCTCTAAATTCAAACTCCTTGCATACAATTACATGCATCTAGATGGTAAAGCAGACTAATTATATGTAAGAGTTTACCACAATATTTGATAAAAGGAAAGATAGGACTAACAGAAAAAATCCCTTTTTTCATTTCGCTCACAAGTATATTATAAATGCGAATGGCTTGCACGGGACATAGCTCTTTGCTTCAGAAAGCCAGAAGGTAAGAAACAATTAATTGGGCTAATGGGTGAAATTGTGCATTTCACTTAAAAACAGGCCTGAAATATTCATCAAAAGGGTGAGAAATATAAAACCGTAGTCATTATTATACGAAGTTTACAAATAAATAGGTAAAACGAGAAGATGAAAAAATAAAACAGAAACACATTTAACACGCACACTCTCATAGATATATAATGTCATCGTTTTAGTTCTGCCATTTTATGCATCATAAACTCTAGTTATTATTAATAAGCACTTGGAACTAATATTCCCACGAGTCATTAACTCGAGTTATTATGAATAAACACTATGCTCCCTTGCGTCATTGTGGTTTCTAAATGTTTTGCTTTTGTTTTTGTTTTTTTTTTGTTTTTTTTCATATATATATATTATTGGAATTAGATTTTACAATTTATGCTAATTTAGATCTACTATTCTAAGATCTAAGATCTACGAGAATTATAATTATATATATATATATATATATATATATATATATACTATTGTGATCAATAAAATATAGTGTGTGATTTTTGTGTAACTATATCCGTTATCTCCGTTTTCGAAGTTGGTATCACAATAGGTCTGACTCTCTTAAAAGAGGAGTTGTGATCATGCATTTTTAGAAACGTTAATATTATGTACATAGATTAGTTTAATGTGTGAAAATTTGTTTTTTTCTGTGTAGATTTGTGGATTTCTTTGTAGTTTGTAGTTCCTTCAATTGTCACCAAGTCCTTCTCACTTACTATGTCAAATTCCTCAGTTGTTGCTCCTAAATATCTTCCAGTGTGACTACCTCTTGTATTTATCTTTCCAACTTCCACCATCAGATCCATCCACCTCATGAATATCTTTCCAGAACAACCGCCTCAATTTCAAGAAGGCCTACTTTTGTTAGGATTGATTCCTGCAAAAAAAATGCATAGGTTGGTACCTCCACTGGATTTTGGGTTGATAGTGAATGATGGTTAATTGAATCCATTATTGTAGTAGTGAGTAAGTTTTATACCAACATGGATGTTGTTTTTGTGTTGGGTCTTGGATTCTTCAATGAGGGTTATGATTTTCTATATTACAATGATTGCACCAAAGATTGGAGTATGTTGTCTTATATGGACACCAATCGTTGTTTCTTTTCCTATGTTGCTTTTGGAAACTTTGTCTATGTCACTCATGGCAATGATCTTTGTTTTCCTTTTGGATGCTACGTTTCTACAAAGCCCGCTTGGAACATCTATAAAATAATTGTTGTACCAGTGTAAGGTTGTTGTTTCTGGTAGGTGCGTTATGTGGTTACATTTCTGCCAATGGAACTTTCACATCTAGAATACACGTACTCAGAGATGGTCAATCTTGATATGAGATGCAAGAGAGAACTTGGCTTGAAATTGAAACATAGAAGTTCAAGGATTTTCATTCTTATACCTTCCTTTCCAAATATAACATAAGCAACATCATCACCATTGTTATCATGGCTGGGCTTCTATCCTACAAACCAAGAAGCAAATGTTCTAGAAAATTCATTGAGAGCCATGGAAACCATTTTACTGTTATTTTTTTTGTACTTTTTCCCATGTGTCATTGCTTATACATCTAAATTGCATCCTAGATAGTTGTTGGCATAAATCTCTCCTCAAGTTTGGCACATGTATCATATAATGGTGAAAAAATCTACATGGCCACTGTAAGAGATAGAGGTTTATTGAAGTTGCGACCATTTCAGAAATGGTATTATGAGAAACACAAGTATTCATTAGGAGAGACTGTGGAAGTCCCAATCTATGGATACTATGTAAAATGAAATTTATGGCAACTATAACTTCAAGGTTTATGAACTTTAGGAAAAAATCCACAACACCAAAAACTAAGAAATTCTAGTGCTTTTAATTCCACTAGACCTTATGATTCAACACGAGATCTTTTAAGTCCTATATAGATTCTCCTTATATGGTTTTGCATGCCTTGCCATCAGTGTTTCCTATGTTACCCATATAATAATGATGACTCCTATAAACCTAAGTGTTGAAACTTATACTATGTTGAGAGGGTTTGAATTGTTTGACAACCATTCAATGAATAGAGTAAGAGAATTAAATCAATAGTTTTGGAATCTCTGTGAACAAAATGTTGATTTAATTATGACTACAATCTATTATAAGCTGGAAGCCCTAGTTACAGGTAATTGTTTTTTTGTCTCGAAAAAAGGGCTATTGGTTCTTGATATAAGTTGGAAGCCCTAGTTTTAGGAAAATAATTTCTTGTGTTTGTGAGTTTAAGACACTACAACAAAACCCTATGACTAGCGTCCCTTTTTTCTTCCTTTTCTGCGTCTACAACCCATTTTTGGTGCTATTTGTGTCCATTTATCAAATATGGAGCAAAAATTAATGCAAAGTTTGCCCCGAATTTTTCACCAAGTCTTACACCAAGTTTAGCACGAAGTACTGTAATAGGTTTTTCATCAGGTTTTACACTAGGTTTTACACCAGGTTTTATGCCAAGTTTTATGCCATCCTTTGCACCATGTTTTGCATCAAGTTTGGCACTTAATTTTGTTTCGCCAACTTTTGTATCATTTATTGCATCCACTTTTTGTGCCTACACTTGCATCAACTTTTTCATCATCTCTTGCATCCTCTTTTGCTTCGTTTTTTAAATCATTTTTTGCATCCATTTTTACATCATTTTTTGCATCCCCTTTGCATCAAGATTTGCATAAGGTTTTGTGTCTCATATTACATATACTTTTGCATTGAATTTTTTTGCATCAACTTTTGCATCATATTTTTCATCCATTGTTGCACCCATGTTTACGTCCACTTTTGCATCCCTTTTTGCATCTTATTTTTCATCTTCATTTGCTTATTTTTTGCATTTGTTATTACATCCACTTTTATTGTGACACTACTTGTACCATGTTTTGTACTTACTATTGTATCCATGTTTGCTTCCAATTTTGTATCCATCTTCGCATCAACTTTTGCATTAAAATATTGCATCTATTTTTGCATCCACTTTTGTGTTGGGTTTTGCATCTCATTTTGTATCTTCTTTTGCATATACTTCCATTGCATCCATATTTTTCATCCACCTTTTCTTTTTTTCTTTTTTTTCTTTTTTTTTTTCTGTTGTTGCACCCATGTTTGCATCCACTTTTGCATCCCTTATTGCATCTTGTCTTGCATCCAAGTTTGCATCTTTTTTTGTGTTTTTTATTACATCCACTTTTGTTGTGCCATATCTTGTGCCTATCATTGAAACCCACATTTTCTTCCAATTTTGCATCCACATTTGCGTCCTCTTTTATGTCCAAGTTTGCACCAAATAATTTTTATGTTTTTTGCATTCCATTTTGCATCTACTTTTACATCCACTTCTGATGCGTCCAATTTTGAATTTAATTTTGTGTCCACTATTGCACCCATGTTTGTTCAATGTTTACATCCATTTTTTAATCCAATTTTTCCTCCTTTTTCATCCAAGTTTGTGTCTTTTTTTTTGTTCATTGTTGTATCCACATTTATTTCACAACAATTCATGCTAAGTTTTATGCCTACTATTACACCCATGTTTTCTTCCACTTTTTCATCCATGTTTGCATCCTATTTTGTGTCCAATTTTTCATCAACTATTGCCTCTACTTTTTCATCCACTTTTGTGTCAATTTTTCTGTCTTGTTTTTCATCTACTTATGTTGTGTCCACTCTTCATCCAATTTTAAGTATATTGTTGCCCCCATCTTTTTTTTTTACTTTTGCATCCATTTTCCAACACTCATATTTTTTTTGCATTGATGATATTTCTTATGAACAACTCATGACAATGTCAATAATTATGACAATGATGGTAATGAAGATGATGACGATGACATGAATTTTGATTAATATTATGATAATCAAAATGATGATAAAGATGATGGGGGTTATAATGAAAATGATGATGGCGATGCTAATGACCTTGGACAATCTTCCCAATTTTTAAATGTTGTGATGGTCATAATCATAATCATTATCTTTAGAGTCATCATCACTTGATGATCATTATCGTTATTTTCATCTTGGTCATCATCAACAACAATAATGGCATGAATGATGATTATGATGTTCATGACGAAGTTGACAAAAATGCTGATAGAAATTACATTAATTATGATGATGGGGATGATGAAAAATATCATGACGATGAGAATGGTAGTGATGATGATGATCATTGATCATCTATAAATTAAAGTTGTCATTTATCTTGCATATATCATGTGTCCTAACAACCCTTTTTGAGCACTCATAATATTTTTTGGGTTGATGATATTTCTTACGACACCTATAATTATGAACAATTGATGACAATGTCCATAATCATGATGATGATGATGACATGAATGGTGATTATGACAATAATGCAATGATGAGATTGATGGTGGTGATGATGATGATGATAATGAAGACGATGACACTCCCTCTAAACTATGGAGATACTCATAATGAGACAAAAAAATACTCTCAAGTTGAAATATTCATATAGGAAGGGATCTGGATTTATAAGAATCAACGATGATTTACATCATCGCAACCAACATTGTCAAAATAGAAAAGCCTTGACTAACAAGTTATATCTCTCCATTAGATCATAGCACAATGCTGGGAGGCATAAATTTGGACACCACTGCCTCTTTAGGCACTTACCGCACTGGGATGATCATCAAGCATGTCCTCGCATGATCATTTCGTAATCCACTGTCATAATATTTGACACCAGGAAATGTCGATCCTCATGACTATTCTTATCTTGGATTAATGTACTTGACTTATGGCAGTTAGTCCTAGTCAAAGCACAAATTCTCAAAGAATATTGGTCCCATATGTTTATCTAATCCACCATTCTCCCTACTGGCATCTTTAGTAGAATTATGACTGTTAGTCTCAGCCGTAGTACATGACAAATGGATAATATGGTGTCAATGCTCACTCCCTCTCAACTAGAAAGGAGACATCCACAAGCATAAGCGTTTCTCAAGAATACCCATCATTTTCATAGGGAATAACATCATTAATTTGTTTTCATCGCATGACGCCTTTATGATTAAGAATTCATAGATTTGTGGCAAAATATTTCCCCTTCTATCATTTGTGATGAAAGAAAATCAAAAAGTGAAAACCAAAATCATTAAGATACACTATAATGATTTATCTAAGTCTAAACTCTAAGGTTAAAGTGAAAATTTATGTAAATATTATATCTATGAGTTGTTCAAAATTATGAAAACCTTATTCTCTAAGTCCTATATATAAGAAAAATCAAAAGAAAGAAAAATAAGGCCCAATGAATGGTAACTCATGTATTCACACCCTCTTTGGAAAACATATGAATATATACACTCCTAGTCACACTTGATCACATGTTTGTGATGGTTAAATCATGAAGTCCTCTTTTCCCCTTTCATTCTCACTTCTTCATTTAAGAACCTGATTGAGGATCTAAGGAATTTCTCTTCGCTAAGGGTTTCATGTCTACTATTGGTTTACTTATTTCACACTATGGTAAATCACGTGATGGAGTGAAATACTTAAGTTTGTGGAGTTATTAGAACAGTGTATTAAGTTAGTCACTACACACATATGTATTATATGTCATTGATCCACATGTGTGGGTTGGAGACTCATTGCTTGAAAACTTTAATGGATACTACTTTAGGGCGTTGATGGTATATCTTACAAAATCTCTTGGTAAACATTGTGATTCATCCTTTCTATTCCTCGAGACACTTGATAATATTGAAGTCACTCCCAATAATCCATGAATATGGGGAGTATAAATTACTTGTGCTGGAAATAGAATTGAGAAATAGAGGTTTTCCATTTGTGATATTGGACTTACAGACATTGGATACATGGTAGTAGTCCTCAATGTCAATTAACTAAATTTATTTTGTCATAATGCAAAAAGAGGTAAACATATTGGTAACCTTGATGTCCTAATCATTCCAGATAATAGCCATTCCACCCAAGTATATCTAATCATCAATGACTACTACTTGGAAATTCCTCCCCCATTTTCTAATTATATGAGGTAGAAACTCACTTAATATTTTTATTTCTTATATCAACATTATTGATGGGTGCTTTGCAGACCATTTTTCTTTTAGGAGTATTTGTTTTCCGTTACTATTGAAGTCCCTCATGTTCCATGAGACTATTTTCATGGAGAATCTACACGGAAAGGAAGTATAATGTGACTAAAAAAAACATGTTCCAAGATTTAAGTTATTGGACAATGTCACTTCATGACTCCTATATTTCCTTAACCTGGGACTGAATGGTGAACTTGATAGCCTTAAGGGAAATTAACCAATGAAAATCTCAAAAAGAGGTGACTTTTGACTTTATCACATACAAGTTAATATACTAAAAAAAATATCCATAAAAATTTTATCAATCAATGAATCTTAAAAAAAAAAATCCAAAACAATTTCATCAAGCAATGAAGCATTACATTATAAATTACAATCTATAAACCTTTTGGGAACTTTTTTCTAAACCATGTTAAAAACCAACATATTTAATATTAATATTTAACAATAATATGGAAAATAACACATTTTCATAAATTAAATAACATGTTATCAATCCTAAGAAATGTCACTAACATAAAACTAAAAAGCATACAACTAATGGGAGTGACCACTCAAGGCCACCATAACACAATTAATCTATTAAGACAATGATTAATGGGGAATGAAATCTACAAAGGACAAAGGCAAACCTATTTTAACTTTATTGTTTTATTAGGTGAAAGTTGAACATCTCAACATATAATGAAGAGAAGAATTAATTTTATTCCATTAAGAAAACCCAAGCACATTTTATAACTTAGCAAGGAAGAGATGTATGATACCCATCTCAGCGACACAATGCATGGCATTAAGTTAATTTTTTATATATAATTTAAACTTATATCATAAAATCACAAACTTTAAATGAATAGATGTTTAAAATCCATTTTTATAAAAAGAAAATATAATTTTTCTTATAAAAAAAAACCAGAAACTAAATTTATTTTTTTAGAAAATAAAAAAATACTAAACTAAATATATATATTAAAAAAAAAAACTAAAATTAAGCCAATGTATATATATATATATATATTTAAAATATTTTTTAGATTTCTTTTAAACACTTCCCTCCATTCTAAGAAGAAAAAATAATAATAGAAATAAGGATGGACCAAAAATATTCCTTTCCTTGGTAAGTGTTTCCCACCATTCATTCCACTCACTCAAGTTATTTCATAAAACAGAGATAAGTGTTATTTCACACTCTTTTCGCAATTCCTATTGAGCTTCTCTTATGATATATCTATTCCTTGATGGAGTCCTTGATATATTGATCAAGTTTTGATTCCTTGGAGATTAATTAGAGCAAAGAAAACATGAGTACTCTTAATTCCAAGTTAAATGCCTCGAATGGTGGACAAAAGGTAAGGGTGGGGTTGCTATCATGGTCATAACTCCAAGTTCATTGTCTCTGATGGTGGACAAGGCAAGGGAGGGGGTTGTGGTCATGGTCATGGTCGTGGAGTTTTCTCTTTTACATTATATTTAGGGAGTTCAAAGCAATTTGAATGGAATCATTATCGTCACTAGATATAATGGATTAAATGTGGTAATGGATAAAATGAAGTAATTATTTGTCAGAATTTTTTCTTGAACAAACATTAGGATCCATATTATTATAGAGAAAAGTACATGCATTAAAAACAACTCAATATTTCATGTGACATTCATATTGTATGTGACTTACTTTTCATTAAAAACAATTTACTTTTTCATGTGACATTCTGTTTTTGTTAAAATTTCTTCTATTTCTAATCCGAATTACAATTGTAATTTCAAATAAAGCTTCTAGTAAATATTAATTTACCAATTTTGCATGGAAATCATAAGAAACATTCACAATATAATATGAAGAACAAATGGGTACCTACTTCATAGGGATTAAAAAATGCTTCTACTACTTAATGTGAATTACAAGTGTAATCTTTGTTGGATCTCCAATATATCTTAAGCCATATTTTCATTTATTTTTAGTATTATTAAATCTTATTATGTCCTAACTCATTTTATTATTAGCATTGTAATAAAAATATGCATTTTTCTATAGAATTAGTACTAGCATGTAATATTGATTTTTTTCCAAAAAGTTATAGGTAATTACCATGAAGATGATGATATAGACTATGTTTAGATTTCATCATATATAAGAGATGATGACGATGAGGATGGTGATGGCATTGGTGATGATTATGTGGATGATATTATCAGGATGGCCAGGATGATGATCATGGAAATGATCATGAGGATGAGCTTGACTATGATTTTTGTGGTGCTAGCTGGTCATGCGTTGTTTTCTATATTTAGTTGGATGTCTTAATATGGTAATCATACATTTGAATTTTAGTTTATTTGAATAATGATGATGATACTATTAGTACTATCTTTTTACCTTATGAATATGTTCAAAATTGTTTACAATTTTTTTTATGAAGAATTATTGTGTATGATGAGATTCCTATTTTTTTATGGATGTTGTGAATTTACATTAGCATAATGATATCTATGAAACATTTTCATTTGGTAATCTTACATTGAATTTTAGTTGATTTGATTAAATATGATGATGATATTATCATTTTTATCTTGTTATTTTATGGATATATTGAAAATTATCAACATTATTTTGATGGAGAATTATTATGTATGATGATATTACTATCTTTTAATGGGTGTTGTGAATTTACCTTAGAATAATGGTGTTCATGAAATATTTTGATATGATAATCACACATTTGAATCTTCGTTGATTTGATTAAAGATGATGAGGATGTTATTAGTATTATCTTGTTACTTTATATATGTGTTGAAAGTTGTCAATACTTTTTTATGGGGAGTGATTATGTATGATGATATTACTATTTTTGGATGTAATGTTGTGAATTTACCTTGGAATGATGATATCTACAATAAAATGTTGATTTAGTAGTAATATATGTATATTGAAAATTATCAATGATTTTTTTATGGAGAATTGTTATATATGAGGATACTACTATATTTTTTATGAACATTATCAATTACTCTTAAATTTGTTTACAAATACTAAGTTATGAATTTGAATTGTGATATATTCTTAAATGTGTTATACATGAAAATACCTCCTGATCATCTTGGAGGAGAATACTATCATGTTGGTTGAAATACCCCTTTCTCATAAACTATATAAACCTATAATACAAGTTATGTACCATGAGAACCATAGTATCCTAGTCTATAACAAGTTGTCCCTTTCATCTAATTTTTGTTACCAAAATTTTCACATTAGAGGAATTTTCAACTCAAAAAAACCACCTAAAAAAAAAATTAAGAAACGAATAAAATAATGCCATGTAGACAATTTTTTAATATATCATTTTTATTATTCTTTTACCAAAAATACCCAAATAAATGTCACATTTATCAAAATAATTGTATATGTATTTTATATTTAGATTAATATATTGGCACAAGATTTAATAAAATTTAAATTAAAAAAGTAAATTTAAATTAAAAAATCAAATTCAAAATTTAAAGGAAATTTAAATTTAAATTTAAATTACCAAGAAAAACGTCACTTTTATAAAAAATAACCGTCTACATGTATTTTCTATTGAAATTAATTTGTTAACACAAGATTTAAGAAAATTTAAAATTAAAAGGAAAATATAAAATTTAAATTTAAATTAAGCTTAAATTTAAGTTACCCAAATAAATGCACTTTTATCAAAATAACCATATATTTATATTTTATATTTAAATTAATTTATCAATACAAGATTTAATGAAATAAATTAAGAAAGTAAATTTAAAATTTAAATTAAATTTAGGATTTAGGATTTTATATTTAAATTTATTTATTTAACATGCCATGATTTACCCTTCATTAAAAATATTCTCGATATTCTAACTTTTATAGATTAAGATATTAATTTTATTTTTAATATTTAATATAGTTTTCGGTCACTTGGGCACCATTCACATTTAAATTAGGTAGGTTATATTATTAAAAAAAACCCACTTCCTAGTCACACATGTATGTCTTTTAAATTTTAAAGGATTTTGATTTTGATTGGCTTACACATTATGACATGGAAATTCAATGTTAACATTTTAAAATGAAAATTCTGAGGAAAAAAGCTTGAGTTAACTAGAATTTGACACTCTTGTTCACTTTCGGAAACTCATATGGTGGAATGTGATCTCTTTATCCTCATCTTTACATTTCTCCTAAAAACAAAAGCATACAAAAGTGGGAAAGAGCCATAAAGCACAGGGAAGCTTTTTCCTAACACAAAAGCGTCTAAAAAGTGGAAAATTCCATCTTTATATGAGGAAACATTATTCACCCAAAAGCTTTTGCCAAAATTTAACTAATGAGGAATTTGGGAAATCTTCATAGCCTTCACTTTCCTATATATTGGAGGCTTGGCCATTGAGGAAATGATGGGAATTCATGTATTTTCACACTGCTAAGATCTATCTTGAGAGGGAGAGTTTTGGAGCTAGGAGTTGGGGGAGGTGTTGTTGCAACTGCATATGGTGGTTGTAACTTTCCTCTAACTCCTTTATTAATATAGATTATTTGTTCTTCCTTCCATATGCTACTATTCATTCTTTACTTATCCTATTCAACTAATGAATGTATGGGATTTTGGTTTTTATTTATTTATTGAGTAATATTTATATGTTTATGATCGTTTCAATTATCAAGATATTATGTTGTGAAGTTTTCTTTGTTCTCTCTCTTGTGTGTAGGACCGATATTTGGAGCTATCTAGGAGCGCTTCCCTACTACACTAAAAACTCCAACAAGACCTGCATGCGAGGACTCACATGAATTCATTCTTCTTTTCTTAATCTATACTCTACATCTTGATCTACTAAGAATCCTAAGCCTTAGAACAACCATTCTCTTAATCAATCTATCTTAGGTTTCTTGGATAAACTGAGAGGATTTTATTTTCATCTAACTATGCATTAAATCCTACAGCAAAATGATATTTAGAAATTGTAATATATTTCACTATGTAATGAAATTAGTAAAATGGAAGTAAAAGTAAAACTCTAAACAAGAAGCCAAAAGTGGATGTAACCATTGATGCAAAATTGGGAGTAAAATTGGACGTTAAAGTAGCCATCAAGATAAGATGAAAACAATGAGACAAAAAGGGTTTTAAAGTAGAATTAAAAAAGGGTGCAAAACTAGACACAAAGAAGGGAACAAAATAGGTCATACAAAAAGATACCAAACTAGGCGCAAACAAGGATGCAAAAATAGACACCAAAATGAGGATGAAAAGAATGGTGTAAAATTAGGATGCAAAATTGGATGCAAAATGAATGTAAGAAAAGACACAAAACAAGAAGCAAAATGGGACTAAAAAAGGGTGAAACTAAGGATGCCAAAAATTATGCATAATTAGATGAAAATTCAGACTAAAATCTAGGTGCAAAATGAGATGTAAATGTGGACACAAAATGTGGCAGAAAAAAAGAAGCAAATTTGGATGCCAAAAAGGATGCAAAATTAAAGACCAAAAAAGATGCAAAATTGGACATAAAAAATGGTGAAAATTTGGACACAAAAGTAGAAAAATGGTGTGAAAATGGGCATAAAAATGGCTCAAATTTGGATGCAACATTGGATTAAAAATGAGGTGCAACAAATGATTCAAAACTTGGTGCAAAAACAAATGCAAAAGTAGATGAAAAAAATGGCTCAAAATTGAACGTAACTTTAGACAAAAAATGGGATTCAAAGGTGGACACAAAGCATGGTCCAACATAGGGTGAAAATTTAAATGCTCAAAAGGATGCAAAATTGGATGCAAGGAATGTCGTTAAAAATGATGCTAAATTGGATGCAACAAATGATGCAAAATTAGGTGCAAAATAGGATGCAAAAAAGGGAGACAAATGAAAGGAAAAAGTGGATGAAAGAAATGGATGAAAATTTTGGCACTAAATTAGATTCAACATATCGTGCAAAATTAGATGCAAAAAATGGTGTAAAAGAAGGTAGAAAAATTGGTGCAAAAATAGATGTAAAAATAAGTACAAAATTAGAAGCAAAAAATGGCATAAGACTAGATGCAAAAATTGGCACAAACTCGATGCAAAAAAAGGCACTAAATTAGATGCAAAATATGGTGTAAAAATCGATGCAAATATCGACACAAAAATAGAAGAAAAGAATGGCACAAAACAGGAAGAAAAAATGATCCAAAAATAGATGCAAAAAATGGCACAAAACTAGAAGAAAAACCTGTTGTAAAACCAAATGAAAATCTTGGTGCAAAATATGATGCAAAAAATGATGCAAAATTTGGCATAAAAAAAGATGCAAAATTTGGCGCAAAAAAGGACGCTTTAAAAATTGTACAATAGAGGCAGATTTAGCTCTAGGGTGCTTATCCCAATGGAGGGAAAAATACACTAAAATCTGGTGCTAAATCTGGCGTAAATTGCCTGTTTTGTCGTAGTGAGAGGTCAATTTTTATAATTGATTGCTAAATACATTTAGTATCTATATTTCCTTCCTAGAAACAGACACATAACCAAAAGTTAAGTATGTAATAGGTGGACCTATATACATAAAATGATGCAGTTACTTGACAACTTTTCTTATCGAATCAACGAGAAGCAGAGTATGTCAATATTGCTAATCCTACAAGTATATCAATAATGCTCACAATCGATATATTTTTAGTGGGTCAAGTATTAGCTCGATGATGGTGGTTGAAGAAAGAGTGTTATAGATGAGATTCCAAACTGGGTCTAAGTGTTGATGAAGACCAGCTTTACATAGATCAATATTGTTGTAATAATGTGTGTTTTTCAATATTTGTTACATGTGATCATTAAGGGATGGATTTGGAAGTATTACTTCCATGTGTCAATGCGAGTTTCTAGGTATTATTGAATTATGTTTTACAAGTTCTATTAGTTATTTTTATAAATATAGACCCATTATCCTAAAATTTATAACATTCATATATCTATATATATATATATATATATATATATATATATATATATATATATATATATTGTGATAAATAAAAACATGGTATGTTATTTATCTGTAACTATGTCTGCTCTCTATATTTCTTAAATTAAACTACACAATGTTAGAAACACTAAATTTCATAAATTTGAAACTTATGTTTAGAACAAAAATTGATTGTGTTGCACTCCTCAAAACTATATCATGTAGATGTTGGGAGAAAATATATCAGTAGTACAGTGCAGCTAGTAAAATAATTGGCCCTCGTACAAGAACCATCTACCATGCACTTCTTGCAAGGAAAAAAATTGAAGTATGTGTTTAGAACAAATTTTGAGCTTAGAATTGACACAACCATGGCACAAGTGTCCCAAAAAGGATCATCTATTTTTAACTTTGCACACTTCCCCTATATCACACTATATGTAGTATAGTCTATTTAGTTTACGAAATCGTAGATTCACTTGGTTGATATTATTTCATATTCAAGTATCTTTTAAAAAGATTATTTTGAATGGATTATGACTCATGATTTGTTTTACTCAAACATCAGGAAACATGACCATAGGCTATATACATATATCTAAAGACCATTCATTATATACATATATCTATTTCTTTATGCATCATCTCTATATGTAATTTTAACTAATATGTTTTTTCTTAATTAAATATATGATAAATCAATTTACATTTACTTAAAATAGCTAATCGCAAATAATATCACCACATTTTAGCAATTAAAATATTAACCATGAAAAAAAATACTAACAACTTTTAATGAAATAATACCCAAAGTCTAAATAATTTAACCAAGGTGAGTTGTTTCACTAAGGTATATAGAAGAAAAATAATGAAAAATGTGGGAGACAATTATAAGGAAGATTTTGTGTGTGTGTGTATATATATATATATATATATATATATATATATATATATATATATATATATATATATATATATATATATATATATATATATATATGGAACTTATGATTTAGAAAGAGATAAGACTCCACAAATGAAGGGGAGCGTATTCTTTTGGGCTTATCACAAATGGGCCAAAGGTTTCCCCTGTGGGATTTGAAAGCAAGAGGAGGGGACAACATCCCAATGACCCAACAACCCAACTACCCCAAGAGGGAACAGTTAATTTTTTTTTACTATTCTAGCAAAACTGAATTATCATCGATATTTAAAGTTATGGAACACTTTGAATTAATAGTTAAATATATAGTTGTCTCTAAAGAAATTATATTATTTGTGTGACCTTAATGATTCAGAATGTGTGCTTATTTGTAAGATGTTTCAAATCTACCTAAAAAATGAAATATCTAACCAACAAAAAATCTCACAAACCATTTTCATATCTAACTTAAATGTAACCTTGAAATTACATTACTATTATTATTATTTAAAATAGAGAATACTGCCCATACTATCTATTTGGTGAACAATACATTTGTGTCAACAAGAATAGCACAAAAACAGAAAAGGGGAATGGTTGAAATCAAATGTCAAATGAAGATTTCTATTTGAGGTTGAGTGTAGGCTAGGGCAAGCCCCAATATTGAATGGAGGATCTACCCACTAGTGGGATGCTATTATTAGGAATGTAAAAAAATTAAATCCTCCTTGAATAGTTTAATTCCCCAAAAGTCTTTTATTCTTGACCCCTCACATGAGATTTGAACCGATGACCTAGTGGGGACTAAACACTACACACAACAATCTTTCTATACTTGATGGATCAAATGGAAATTGGAATTAACGACATGGTAAATTTAATTGGCTTTACAGAGCAAATAAGCATGTGAAAATCCATGTTCCCACTAAATATAGGTGGATGTTGATAGAGGAAAGCATGTAATCACCTCTAGATGTTGGTAAATACATATTTGCAAACAAATTAAAATATCATAATTGTTCTAGGATGTTGAGGGATTTGAAACTTAAGTCGAATGTTGTGATGAGATTTTAACTATAAGTATTGCACTTAGGCCATTGGATGTTGATGAATATATATTTCAAATTAAATTAAAATACAAGATAAATTTTAAAGTTTTGAGATATTAGAAACTTAAATTTTATAAAAAATTTAAATAGCTCGTTTGTTATGATAAGGTTTTAAAAGTAAGTATTCTGCTTAAATGATATAATTTTTTTTTTAAATCATAAAATTATTCATATGATCATACTTAGAATATTTGATGTTCAACCATAACGTTAGCATGATTTGAAACCTTATATTGTTGAGTAAGTCAAAATTATGGCATGGAAGGATCTCGCAGAGTTAAGAAGTACAAATATGAAGAGAATAATGACAATATTGAATTTATTCACCATTAAAAACCCAAATAGCATAAAAGAATAACAAAAACAAATTGGAAGATCATAAATTACATATAGTCAGATTTGTCTTATTGGTCTTCATCGACACTCACATCCACTCTAGAATCTTGTGAACACTACTCTTTCTTCACCACCACATCTTCGAGTTGTCATTTGAATTCCATTTAAAACATGAACGACTCAGAGAATCTTCGATGAAATTTGTATAATTGACACTTCTCAAACTCCCAAAGGAAAATATCAATACTGGACCACCCTATAGACAAAATCTCATCTATGAAAATGCAGTGAATTACACTTTTGATAGTTTTATAGGTGAGGTGTTTGGGTATTGAGTGTATCCAGAAATCAATAATGCAATTAACCTTACTACACACATGGATATTGTAACAAAACCTGTAATTGATGCTCTTGAATCCTGAAGCACAAAAATACCCATCATCATATAACAGATTCACACAATGAAATTAATGATGTGTTCCACAATTTTTGAGCACTAAGAACCACTAATTTGAATCATGCAACACTATTCATTAATTAGTTCTACACATTTTTACAAACAAACTTACAAAATGCAACAATAAATTGTTTAAAAAATAAGGAAACATATCTCATGACAACAAGATCAATAACTACTCTCCACTAAATAAAAATGAATCTTCCATGAAATCTAATAGATTCACAACCTACTTCTCCTACACTACCATAAGAATCCATGCAGAGTCATTTTGTATAATAGATTTTTTTGGCCCATAGTCGAGCACTGAATCAAAATAGTAAGGGTGGGCATATCATGCTAAAGGTTGAAGGCTTAAAAAAACGATCATGGAAGACACAGTCCCATTAGTCAAAAAGTGTAACTATTGGTGTGATTTCACTATAAGTATGTAATACCACAATATTGCATTAAATATTACCAATGATATGTTGCTTCCAACAGATCTCCATGGGAGAAAACAACATTCTTATAACTCATTAGGTGGTGGATTGAATGAGCCTACTACCTATTCCCCTCCAAGGTTACGTAGCTGGCACCTGTTCATCTAGTTGCAGCCACAACATCTTTTCATAACTATCATGCATGAAAGTTCAGTAGGTGGTGTAACTGGTGTTCATCAACAAGATCTTCTATAGGAGCACATGGACATTCTAAGAGGACAGAAAATGATTCTACCTCCATAGTCCATACCCTGTTAGTACTTGCAAATAATATGCTCACACACATATACATGGTTGTCCATTAAATGTCATCGACCTTGGCAAACCTTTGAATCCAAATTACACTTTTTGCATCCCATGACTTGGGATTCCTTTCAAAGGTTTTCCATAAGTCGAGTTCAGCTAGGATTTGATAAACCATTATGTGCAATCCTCCACAGACACGTGTGGAACCCAAAATTACCCACATCAATTTGTTTTTCTATTCACTGACACAAGATCACTGCGGAGTTTGCAAATTTAAACATCTTTGTTCAAAAATACGTCAGCAGAAATATTCTAGTAATAAACAAGCCGAAAAAGTTGGAGAAGACGCGATGCATAATGCTTCCCTGTAGGTGTTCACACAATGTAGGTATGATCCAGGTGGACATTGGTGGGCACCCACCTATTCCACTTGGACCTTCACCATTATTTATTTCAGTTTTCAATTTCCTTAATCATAGCACAATTTATTATTTTTGGTAACTTTCCAGGTCCTAAACTTCCAAATTTGTTTCGAGGACCTAAATGACATACTTTTGGCCAAATTGCTTAGCGATTATTATCACAATTGCATTAATCGATGTAGTCCTGATAGATTTTTTTCCAAAGAGGTGCCATGCGTGTCAAACGTCGATAATATGACCAAGTTACGACCCTGAGAAGTTGGTTTCCCAACTAATGCCAATGGGGACCATAAACTCTTAGTGCTACATCTCCTTGGGTTAGGGTTTTCTCTTATTGTTCAATAATAAAAAGGCCCTTGAGCCTCATTGTAGGTTAATTCAGAGGCATGTAACTGCCACATCTCTTCTTAGAGATAAGCTCACATCGCTCAGCTAGTATTATTTCCATTATGTTTGTAAGCATATTTCAGTATTTGATATTAATGAAATGAAGTGTTATTTCTGGTGCATATCTGTATTTATTGTTATATCTGTAATTTGTTGTGTTCCTATTTAAATCCAGATTAACTGTATCAAAGAGATCTTCTCTTTCTCTATTTTTGTTTGCATGTCCCAAACGAGGTTAGGATATAACGTGTTAGGGCTTGATCTGGTCAAACCTTTGTAAGACCAACCTCGCAAATCCCGACGACCTCTCATGGCGGATGAAAAGAAAGACAAGTGGGTAGGAGATCCTATAAGAATATTTCTCCAAGAAGCCCTCGAGTGACAAAGGAATGCGATGATTGACAACTTTCTCCAGATCCTTTTGCAGCTACCTAGGGGTAATGCATCTACTTTAAATAGCTACACTGGAAGCGCCACACCTTTTAAGTTACAAATTAACTTTTACATTCCCATATTTCATGGTCAGATAGATGCAGATGTCGTAGATAAATGCTTAAATCTGCTAGAAGGATATTTTTATGTTCATGATTTTTCTAGCCAAAAAAATATCACTTTTCCACTTCTTAAAGACGCCCCCCACATCAAGGATTGGTGGGAAACCTGCGTCGAGAAGAACGATGACAATATGACCTCATTATTTTTAGCCACACCAACCTAGAATTCTTTCCGGGATGCCATCAAGAAGCATTACTACCCTATCAGAAGCTATGAGGATAAATACATAGAGTGGACCACGCTGCGACAGGGAAGGGACCAAGATGTGCCAAACTTAGAACCACGACTACTTACACAAGTAAATCTAGGATGAGATGGATTTCATGGACATCTCATCGGTTAGCATGGTGTACCGATACGCTGTTAATATTGAGCAGATGTTTAAAAAGAATAAGCGAGACTTTGGATCTACGAATCCAAAGAACAAAGGAGAAAAGCCAAGGTGGGGTGACCAAAGGAAACCTATCAAAGCTACAAGAAAAGAACACCACCATGATCAAAGAAGGACACATGAAAGTGGTGTTAGTTATATAAGAGCCCCACTCACAACATAAGTGAGTGTGGGATCAACTAGTCACTGGTGGCCGAGTTGAAGGCCTTAGAATTAGATGCATGTTCTGATCCTGGGTCAAAACCCGGCAAAGGGAATGACAAAGGGAAGAAAATTATTTATGCAGAGCCCAATTCCACTCTTTCCACCACGAAGATCCAAAAGAATGAGCCTGGAGATCTAGAGGAGGGAGAGAATCTTTTCCACTCACAAATGTGCATGTTTCAATTCAATGTCAATAGTGGCAGCCAAAATAACCTCATTTCAGTAGAGGTCATGAAGTGGCCGGGCCTACTAACCATACCACAACTGCAGTCGTACAACATCGGGTCACTTCACCAATGATGATATCTTTGATTCAACCATTAGTGCTGCCTTCCCTACAACATCAAGCCTTTCATAGATGAGGTATTGTGTGATGTTGCTCCTCTCGAAGTTTGTGATGTATTATTAGGAGAACCATACTAGTGGAAGCGATATCCTGTGTATTAGTTTAGACCTCGATCTCTCATTATTTCTTTGGGTAATACGTTATACAAGATACTGGAGGTTGCCCCACCTACTGCCACCTCTTTGATCTTTGCTAACAAAGGTAGTAAGATCATTTCCTAAACTAGGGAATTTATTTTCTTTTTGGTTTTCTCTCAAAGTAAGGAGAAGGGTTCCTCCACACAACACAGGCAAATGGATACGGTAATGAAATAATACAGGGACATCTGCCCCTCACCAATATCTGCTCCTCACCAATAAGGGTATTGCTGCACTGTCATGTCAAGCATTTGTTCGATCTGACTCGTGGATAACCGCTACCCAACAGGCCGATATATCATCACCTGATTGTGAAAAATGCGAAGTACAAGCATTGACATGATCAAAATTAGGTGCCACATAAGTTTCAGGTGGGGGATAAAGTTTGGTTGCATTTCCCAAAAGAACCCCGTACAATAGCCCATCGGAAGCTCAGACCACTTGGATATGTCCCTTACACCATTACCAAGGACATGGGAAATAATTCTTTGGAGCACAACATTCATCCATTCCTTGGCTTGCACCTAGTGTTCAATGTTGATCGCCTTCGTCCATACTGTCCACAATTTTTGGATACATCTAACATTGTGAAATAGCTCACACCAACAGAGCTCAACCAGAACTGCATGGAATAGGCCACAACCGATCAGATCATGGACACACAAATCAAGAACACTTGGCAATAGATGATATAGCCATATCCAGTTTCCGAAGCAGGCCAACTCCTTCACCAAGGAAAATGAATCACGAGGGACAAAGTTCAGCAGAAGTTTCCTCATGTCATGGAGGAAATCAACGTAATGGGGACCATTTCTTCCTAAGGGGGTAGGACTGATCCAGGTGGATATTGGTGGCCACCTGCGTATTCCATTTACACGCTTACCATTATTTCTTTCAGTTTTTTAGTTTCATTAATTATAGAACGATATACTATTTTTGGCAATTTTTCGGGTCTTGAACTTTTGGTGCTGTTTCGAGGACCTAAACGACGTTTGTTTGGCCAAATTTCTCAATAATTTTCAGGGAAATCATGTCTAATGTTGTAGTAATTGGATATACCTTTCAAATGAGGTACCATACATGGAAAATGTAGATAATATGACCAAGTTACGACCCTGGGAAGTTGGTTGCCCAACTAACACCAACAGGGCCCATAAACTCTTGGTGTTACATCTCCTCGGGTTATGGTTTTGGTTGTTTAGGGTTTTCTCTTATTTTTCAATAATAAAAGGTCCCTTGAGCCTCATTGTAACTTAGTTCAAAGGCATGTAGCTACCATATCTATTCTTAGATATAAGCTAGCATTGTCCGAGCTAGTCTTATTTCGATTTTGTTTCTAAGCATATTTCAGTATTTGATATTAGTGAAATGAAGCGTTATTTATATTGCATCTCTATATTTATGGTTATATCTATAAATTGTTGTTCTCATGTTTAAATCTATATCAGTGGTATCAAAGTGGTCTTCTCTTTCTATGCTTTTGTTTGTATGTCCCCAATGAGGTCGGGATATAAGGAGTTAGCGCTTGAACTAGTCAAACCATTGTAAGACTAACCTCGCATATTCTGACGGCCTCCCATGGTGGATGAAAAGAAAGGCAAGGGGGTATGAGATCCTATCAAAATCTTTCTCGAATAAGCCATCGAGTGACAAAGGAACTCGAAGATGGAAAAATTTTCCGAGATCCTTCTGCAGCTACCCATGGGCGACACATCTACTTCTAGCAGCTACTCTAGAAGCACCACACCTTTTAAGGTACAAGTTAACTTTGACATTCCCATATTTGAGGATCAGATAGATGCATATGCCATAAATAAATTGTTAAATATTCTAGAAGGATACCTTTATGTTCATTATTTTTCCAGACAGGAAAAGATCACTTTTTCACTTCTCAAAGGCACCCCGCACATCAAGGACTAGTGGGAAACCCACTCCGAACATAAGGATGAAGTTACGGCCTCACTGTTTTTTTCACACTGACTTAGAATTCATTCTAGGATTCCATTAAGGAGTAATACTACCCTGTTGGAAGCTATGAGGATAAATACATAAAGTGGACCACGCTGTGGTAGGGAAGGGACGAAGACATGTTGGAGTTTACCAATATTTTTCATACCCTTCACACAAAGTTGGATATCAATTATTCTGAGTGGCATTTGGTACTCAAATACTATGTCTACCTACACAAGTACATCCATGATGAGATGGAGTTCCTGGACATCTCCTCACTTAACACAGCATACCGATACACTGTCAAGATCAAGTAGAAGTTTAAACAAAAGAAGCGAGATTTTTGATATGTGAATCCGAAGAACAAAGGATAAATCCAAGGTGAGGTGACCCAAGATAACCTGTCAAAGATGCAAGGAAATAACACCACGATGATGTCAAACAAGGACATAAAAAAGTGTTGTGAGTTCCATAAGAGCCCCACTCACAACACAAGTGAGTGTCAAACCAACCCTTCGCACAAAGTTGGGTATCAAGGATTCTAAGTAGCATTTGGTACTCAGATACTGCGACTTCCTACACAAGTAGAACCAATAGGAGATGGAGTTCCTGGACATCTCCTTTCTTGGCATGGCATACCGATATGTTGTCAAGATCGATCAGAAGTTTAAACAAAATAAGTGAGACTTTGGATCTATGAATCTGAAGAACAAAGGACAAAGCCAAGGCAGCATGACCCAAGACAACCTGTCAGAGCTGCAAGAAAAGAACACCACCACGATGTCTAAGAAGGACACATAAAAGTGTTGTGAGTTCCATAAGATCCCCACTCACAACAAAAGTGAGTGGCAGACCAAGTAGTCACTGGTGGCCGAGTTGTGGGCTTCAGAATCCGAAGAACAAAGGACAAAGCCAAGGTGGGGTGACCCAAGATAACCTGTCAAAGCTGCAACAAAGGAACACCACCAAGATGTAAAATAATGACACAAAAAAGTGTTGTGAGTTCCATAGGGGCTCCGTTTAGAACATAGGTGAATGTCTGACCAAGTAGTCCTTGGTGGATGAGTTGAAGGCATCAAAATCAGATGCATGTTCTGACCCTTAGTCAGAACCTAACAATGGGAATGGAAAAGGGAAGCAAATTATTGATGTGGAGGCCAATGCCATTATTTCCACTGTCAAGATCGAGAAGAATGAGCCATAAGATCCAAAGGAGGGGGAGCATCTTTTCCACTCACAAATGTGCATGCTGCAATTCATTGTCAACAGTGGAAAACAAAAGAATCTCATTTTAGCACAGGTCATGAAGCGGTTGGGCCTACTTACCATATCACACCCACAGTCGTACATCATCGGGTGGCTTCACCAAGGATGAGATCTTTGAGATAGCTACCAATGTCACTTTCCCTATAGCATCAATCCGTTTATAGATGAGGTATTGTGTGATGTTTCTCCTCTCGACATTTGTGATGTATTGTTAGGCCAACCATACTTGTGGAAGTTACATGTTGTATAAGAGTCTAGACCTCACTCTGTGAATGTTTCTTTGGGTAATACATTATAAAGGATACCGAAGGTAGCCCCACCTACTGCCACCTCTTTGGTCTCTGCTAAGAAATGTAGTAAGATCATTTCCTAGGCTAGGAAATTTATTTTCTTTCTGGTTGGCTCTCAAAGTAAGGAGAAGGATTCCTCCACCTAGCAGAAGAAGGTGGATATGGTCATGAAAGAATGCAGGGACATCTTCTCCTCACCCACAGGGGTACCATTGCACTATCAGGTCAAGCATTCATTCGATCTGACTCCTGGAGTAGCTCTACCATGTAGGTCTTAACCCTGTACATAAATTACTTGCATACAAATTCTAATAACAAAAAATAAACAAAGGCAAGAGTATAACACATAAAACAAATATACACATATATTTTCCCCTGGATCCCAAAACCGGGACTACTAGATTGATTTTTCATTATGTTCCTTTCAATGTTACAATACATATATATACATGCTGAAGCATCCATAAACCCTAATACATTAACCCTGGATTAGAACATAACCATAGTTCCCTTGACCGGATCTACATAATACCATGGACTGAAAACCATCACGACCAAAACCATGTGCGAAATCCATGCACAAAACCATAGTGAATATAGGGGAGACCCCTGCATACCCCCTGACAGGGGGGCTGCCACCCCCCCGTGATCCCCCCCCCACCCCGCTAGTCATGAAAGAATATAACACAACCCAACATTCTCCCACTTGTTTTTTTCTTTCCACGAGAGGCCACAAGATAGTTAATTCATTTATCCAGCCCTGCAATGCCAATTTTTTCTCTACACCAAGAGAACTTCTCAGAGCTCATAGATTTTGTCAATGCATCTGCAGTATTCTTCAAAGTGTCCAGCTTTACCAGTAACACATTTTTGTCTTCTATCATATCCCTCACAAAGTGATACTGAACATCAATGTGCTTTGTCTTTGAATGATAAGCAGGGTTCTTTGGCAAGAAAATTGCACTTTGGTTGTCATAGTCTATCATTATAGCTCGTTGTACTAACCCCATACTTGAACAAAATCTTTGCAACCAAACTTCTTCCTTGCTTGCATGAGTGGCTGCCATATATTCTGCCTTTGTAAATGAAAGTGCCACTACAGATTGTCTCTTACTCACCCAACTAACTGCACCTCCAGATAGGTTAAACACACACCCACTTGCATATCTTCTCTGATCTAGATCTCCAACCCAATCTGCATAAAAAAATCCATGAATATCCAAAACTCTATCCAACCTGTGTCTTCCTTGGTAGCACAAACCATAATCACTAGTGCGACACAAATACTTAAAAACATGCTTCACTGTTGTCCAATGGTCCTTCCTTGGTTTTGACATTAACCTGCTCAATACTCCCACTACATGTGCAATGTCTAGTCTAGTAAAGAGCATCGCATACATCAGGCTATTGACTACACTTGCATATGGAACACGAGACATGTCTTCATCCTCTTCTTGTGTCTTGGGACACTATTCAGCATATAACTTTACACCTACATGAATAGGAACCTTCACTAGTTTACTATCCTGCATATTAAACCTTTGTAGTATTTTCTCGACATATTTCCTCTGGTTTAACGAGAGCTTCCTCTTTGCCTGGTCTCTTTTAATTTCCATGCCCACAATATAGTTTGTAGCACCAATATATTTCACGTCGAATTTGGAGGACAATTGGGTCTTCTAATCCTGGATAATTTCTTTGTCATTTCCAACTAGCAACATCTCATCTACATACAAGAGTAGATAAATTACACAGTCACCAATTGATTTAAAATACACACAGTGATCTACGTTTCTTCTGGTGAAGCCAAGTCCCCACATAATCATATCAAATTTTTGATACCACATCCTTGGTGATTGTTTTAACCCATGCAAAGAAATTTTTAACTTGCATACTAGTTCTTTCTTACCCATCATTGGAAAGCCTTCAGGTTTCTTCATGTAGATCTCTTCTTCTAGATTCCTGTGAAGAAATGTTGTCATCACATCCATCTGTTCTACCTCAAAATCAAAATAAAAAACATCATATAAAAGTAATATAATAGAAGCTACCTTGGCAACAGGAGAAACAATATCACCAAAATCAATTCCCAGCACCTGGGAATAACCTTTTACTACCAACTGCATTTTGTATTTCTCCACCTTTCCTTCTGCATTAGTCTTCTTCTTGAACACCCATTTCCTGCCAATGGGTTTCCTTCCAGCCGACAACTCCACGAGATCCCAAGCCTCATTTTTGTGCGAAGATGGCATTTCATCAACCATGGCCTCTTTCCAGAGTTTTCCATCCTTTGAATCTACTGCTTCCTTCACAGTTATGGGATAATAATCAGTAATAAATAAAGAAAAAATTGAACAGGAAGAAGATGGACTATACCTTTCTAACTCTCTTATTTCTCAAACTGGTCTTCTCACAACCGTAGTTCGTGGCTCTTTATCTTCTAGTTCCTCTTCTACTGTAGAGTCTGATTCTTCCTCCTGTAACTCAAACTCTATCCTCTCAGGTTCCTTTGATGGGACTTCATTTTTAATAACATCTTTCACCTCTCTAAATAACACATCTCACCTGTACACAACCTTCCTTATTACTGGGTTTCAAACCTTATAGCCTTTTCAACCATCCTTATACCCAATAAAGATGCACTCTTTAGATTTACTATCCAACTTTGTTCTTTTCTCCTTTGGAACATGTACATGTGCATCACATCTAAATACCCTCAAATGTGAAAGAGAGGGTTTCTTACCAGTCCATACCTCTTGTGGAGTCTTATCCTCCAACGCTGATGAAGGTGATCAATTGACTAGGTAACATGCAGTCTCAATCACCTCTGCCTAGAATTCTTGTCCTAACCCGACACCAATGAGCATGCTTCTTGCCCTTTCCATCAACATCTTGTTCATTCTATCTACAAATACATTTTGCTGAGGTGTGTCTGGAGTAGTCTTCTGCCATGCTTCTTATAGAATTCTTCAAATTCCTTCTTGCAAAACTCTCCATCATTATCTATCCTCAGCACTTTTATCTTATTTTCTATCTGGTTTTCCACGAGAGCCTTAAATTCTTTAAACCTATCAAAGACTTCATATTTCACATTGAGGAAATATATCCATGTATTCCTTGAGAATTCATTTGTAAATGATACATAGTATACAGACATACCCAGTGATGGAACCTTCACAGGTCCAAACAAATCATTTTGCACAATCTCTAATATACATTTCACCCTCTTAGCACCAAAGGGTAAACTCACATGATTCTACTTCCCATATACAAAATTTTCACAGAAATCAAAATCCAAAGAGCTATTATTCATACCTTCTACCATACCTTTACCATGAATTATTTGAAGGCCCTTCTCTCCAATATGCCCAAGCCTTTGATGCCATAGCATAGTCTTTTCTCCAGAGACCACTAGATTTTTTGCTCCACTTTCAAGAACCACAAAACTGTTGCACCCATTAATAGCAGTGGTACCTTGTAGCTTGTACAGAGTTCCATTCCAAACTCCCCACATCAATACCAGTGCTCCCTGAACCATCTTACAGGTATCTTTCTCAAACACTGTTTTTACACCTGCATCATCCAACTTGCTTACAGAAATCAGATTTCTAGTTAATGCAGGAATATGCAGAACACCTGGAAGTGTTCTAATCCTTCCACCTTACAACTTCAACTTAACTTTTCCATGACCAACGATTCTAGCCTTCCTGTCACCCCCCCAGAAGACATCACCACCATCATATTTCTCATACTCGCATCACCACTTGCTAAGGGGACTCAAGTGAAAGGATGCACTTGAGTCAATCAACTATTCCTCATGATCTACATGTGTATTTGAAGAAGAAGCCAAGTACACATCCCCACCTTCATTTGAGGTGGTTTTCACCTCTATAGAAGGATCATCATCAATTCCCTTTCCTTTGTCAGGAGCTTTAGATTTATAGTCTCTTTTGTAGTGCCCTTCCTTTCCATGTTTCCAACACACCTTTACAAATTTTCCTGGAGATTTAGATCCCCCTCTAGATTTAGACCTCCCACTGGATGACGTATTTTGGTTTCTGTTCTGGGACTGTCGTCATACAAACAAGGCATCACCATTTTGGCCCTCCATATTTTTTTGTCCCATCTCCTCCCTCAGCAAGGACGAGACTATTTCATCAAAATACAAGGTAGTTCCATTGCTACCTATTGCAATAAAAATACTATCATATGAATATGGTAGAGAGTAGAACAAAATGATGCACTTATCTTCATCTGAAATTTTAATATCAGCAGATAATAACTGGCTTACAACAATATTAAATGTGTTCAAATTCTCTATCATTGAGTCTCCATCTTTCATCCCAGGTTACACAGCTTTTTCTGTAGGAACAATTTATCCACCAGAGGCTTAGATTGGTACAAAGTCCCTAGCTTATCCCACAAAGCATTCGCTATAGCTTCCCCTGATAAATTTAGCAATACTGAATCTAAGACACACAATCACATTTTTCTTTTTGCCTTCCGATCCATCTTCTTCCATTCTTCATCGAACACCCTCATTGGTTTAGTACCTCGATCTAGCATGATCCACTATTCTTTATCCACCAAAAAATCTTCCATATTCAGTTTCCACAACTTAAAAGTATCATCGTTAAATTTCTTGATCTTTATATTTCCACTGTTTTCCATCTTCTTTCACCAACAGAATTGATCCCGCATATCTCCCACTGAATAGGGTCTACCACAGGCATCATAAGAAGCCCTCACCAGCAAAGGTGTCCCCTTGAAGCCAAAACAACTGTGATACAAAATGTAGGTTTTAACTGCTTACAAAAATTATCTGCATACGAATTGTAATAACATAAAATAAACAAAGGTGAGAGCATAACACATAAAACAAATATACATAGAGATTTTCCCCTAGATCCCAAAACCGGGACTACCATATTGATTTTTAATTTTTTTCTTTTCAATGTTACAATACATATATATACATGTTGAAGCATCCATAAACCCTAATGCATTAACCCTAGATTAGAACATAAACGTAGCTCCCTTGACTAGATCTACATAATACCATGGACCAAAAACCATCGTGCCCAAAACCATCTACAAAATCCATGCACAAAAGCATAGGTAATATAGGGGAGACCCCTGCATACCCCCTAACAAGCGAGCTATCACCCACCCTGTGAGCCCCCTTCCAGTTGTGAAAGAATATAACACAACCCAACATAGTGAATAGGCTGATATATCGCTGCTCCATTGTGGAAAATTCCAAGTACAAGAAGTGACATGATCAACATCCATTGCCGCACAAGTTTCAGGTGGGTGACAAAGTCTTGTTGCATTTACAGAAAGAACGCCTTACAAGATCCCATCGGAAGCTCAGACCACTTTGATACCTTACACCATTACGAAGGATGTGTGTAACAATTATTTTGAGCACATAGTTCCCCCATTCCTTGTCTGCACCCAATGTTCAATGTAGATTGCCTTTGGCCCTACTGTCCACCATTACTGGACACATCTAACATTGCAGAACAGCTCACACCAACAGAGCTAAATAGAGACTTCATCGAACAAGCCAGAACTAATTAGATCATGGACACACAAATCAAGAACACTCAGTAACAAAAGATACAACTATATCGAGTTTCCAAAGCAAACCAACTCCTTCACCAAGGCAAATGGCTCAACAAGGACTGAGTTTAGCAAAAGTTTCATCATCTCATGCAGGAACTCAACCTAATGGGGACCATTGCATACAAAGTGGGGGGACTGATCCAAGTGAATATTGGTGGCCACTCGGCTATTCCACTTGGACCCTCACCATTGTTTATTTCAGTTTTTTAGTTTCCTTAATTATAGAACAATTTACTATTTTTGTCAATTTTTCTGGTTGTGAAACTCTGGAGCCGTTTTAAGGACCTAAGTGACATTTTTTTGGCCAAATTGCTTAGGTATTTCTAAAGAAATTACACTAGCCACTTTAGTCCTCAGTGATATCTCGCCAATGAGGTATCATATGCATCAAACAAAGTTCATATTACCAACATACGACCTTGGGAAGTTTCCTGCCCAACTAACCCCAACGGGGCCCATAAACGCTTGGTGTTACATCTCCTCGGGTTAGGTTTTTGGTGGTTTATGGTTTTCTCTTATTGTTCAATAATAGAAAGGCCCTTGAACCTCATTCTAACTTAGTTCAGAGGTATTTACCTGCCACATCTCTTCTCAAAGATAAGATAACTTCGCTCGAGCTAGTGTTATTTCCATTTTATTTGTAAGCATATTTCAGTATTTAATATTAATGAAATGAAGTGTTATTTCTGCTGCATCTTTGTATTTATCATTATATGTGTAATTTGTTGTGCTCCTGTTTAAATCCAAATTAGTGGTATCAGAGCGGTCTGCTCTTTCTCTGGTTTTCTTTGCATGTCCCCAATGAGGTTGAGATATAAGGATTTAGGGCTTGAACTGATCAGAGCTTTCCAAGACCAACCTCATAAATCCTCTCAGCTTCCCATGGTAGATGGAAAGAAGGATGAGGGGGCAGAAGATCCTATCAAAATCTTGCTCGAAGAAGCCCTTGAGCAACAAAGGAATGTGATGATGGACAACTTTGCCCAGATCCTTTTGCAGCTACCTAAGGGTGACGCATCTACTTCCAGCAGCTACTTTAGAAGTGCCATACCTTTTAAGGTACAAGTTAACTTTGAAATTCTCACATTTGAGGATCAGATATATGCGATTGTCATAGATAAATGGTTAAATATTCTAGAAGGATATTTTTATGTTCATGATTTTTCCAATCCGGAAAAGATCACTTTTGCACTTCCCAAAGTGGCCCTTGCCATCAAAAACAGTTGGGAAACCTACTATGAGCACAACAATGACATTAGGACCTCAATGTTTTTAGCCATACTGACTTGGAATTCATTACAGGATGCCATCAAGGAGCAGCATAATCCTGTCGGAAGCTATGAGGATAAATAACTAAAGTGGACCATGCTGTGATAGGGAAGGGACCAAGATGTGCCAGTGTTTACCAATATTTTTCATACCCTTCATACAAAGTTGGGTATCAAGGATTTTGAGCAGCATTTGGTACTCAAATACCGTGGTTTCCTACAAAGGTACATCCAGGATGAGATAGAGTTCCTGGACATCTCCTCGCTTGGCATGGTGTACCGATACGCTATCAAGGTCGAGAAAAAGTTTAAACAAAATAAGCGAGACTTTGGATCTCCGAATCCGAAGAACACAGGACAAAGCCAAGGCGGGGTGACCTAAGACAACCAGTGGAAGCTGCAAGAAAAGAAGACCACCACGATGTCAAAGAAGGACACATGAAAGTGGTGTGAGTTCCATAAGAGCCCCACTCACAATACAAGTAAGTTTGGTACCAGGCATTCGATAGTGGATGAGTTGAAGGCTTTAGAATCAGATGCATGTTCCAACTATGAGTCAAAACCCGACAAGATGAATAATAAAGGGAAGAATATTATTTATTCTTAGCCTAGTGCCACTGTTGTCATCACCAAGATCCAAAAGAATGAGTCCAAGAACCAGAGGATAGGGAGCATCTTTTCCACTCACAAATGTGCATGCTACAATTCATTGTCGACAGTGGCAACCAAAAGAACCTCATTTCAGCAGAAGTCATGAAGGGGCTGGGCCTACTAACCATACCATAGTTGCAGTCATACAAAATCAGGTGGCTTCACTAAGAATGAGATCTCTAAGTCATCTAGCAATGTTACCTTCCTTACAACATCACGCACTTCACAGATGAGGTATTATGTGATGGTTCTCCTCTCAACGTTTGTGATGTATTATTACGAAAACCATACTTGTGGAAGTGACATATTGTATATGAGTCTAGACCTCGCTCTGTAATTATTTCTTTTGGTAATACTTTATATAGGATACTGGAGGTAGCCCCACCTACGACCACCTCTTTGATCTCTGCTAAGAAATGCAGTAAGATCATTTCCTAGACTAGGAAATTTATCCTCTTTCTAGTTTACTCTCAAGGCAAGAAGAAGGGTTCCTTGATGTAGAAGAAGCAGGTGGATACGTTCATGAAAGAATATAGGGACATCATCTCCTCACCCACAGTCATACCATTGCATTGTCAAGTCAAGCATTCATTTGATCTGACTCACAGAGAACCTCTACCCAGCAGGCTAATACATTGCCCCTCGATTGTGCCAAATGCCAAGTACAAGTAGCAACATGATCAACATCAGGTGCCACACAAGTTTCAGGTGGGTGACAAATTTTGGTTGCATTTACAGAAATAATGCCTTACAAGTGCCCATTGGAAGCTCATACCATTTGGATATGGTCCTTACACCATTACCAAGGTTGTGGGAAACATCGCTTTGGAGCATGTCATTCCCCGATTCCTTGGATTGCATCCAATGTTCAATGTAGATCACCTTTGGCTATAGTCTCCACCATTGTTGGACACATCTAACATTACAGAATAGATCACACCAACCTAACTCAACTCAGACTACATGGAATAGGCTACAATTGATCAGAGCATGGACACACAGAACAAGAACATTTGGCAATAGAGGGTATAGCTATATTGAGTTTCCAAAGTAGGCCAACTCCTTCACCAAGGCAAATGGCTCACCAGGGACCAAGTTCAACAGAAGTTTTGTCATCTCCTGTAAGAACTCGACACAATGGTGAACATTTATTCCTAAGGGGGTAGGATTGATCTGAGTGGATATTGGTGACCACCTGCCTATTCCACTTGGACCCTCACCATTGTTCCTTTAAGTTTTTCAATTCCCTTAATTGTAGCACAATTTACTATTTTTGGCAGTTTTTCTGGTCGAGAAAAGAACGTTCTTATAATTCACTAGGTGGTGGATAGAATGAACCTACTAACTATTCCCCTCCAAAGTTGTGTACCTGCCACCTATTCATCCAGTTGAAGCCACAACATCTTATCATAGCTATCCTGCGCAAAAGTTCAATAGGTGGTGTTCATCAACAAGATCTGCTATAGGAGTGCATGGAGATTCCAATATGACACAAAATGATTCTACCTCCATAGTCCATACCCCATAACTAGTGACAACTACTACACTCACACACTAATACATGGCTTTCCATTAAATGCCATCGACCTTTGCAAACCTCTGAATCCAAATCACAATTTTTGCATCCCATGACTTGTGACTCATTCCAAAGGTTTTCCATAAGTCAAGTTCAGCTAAGATTTGATAACCCATTATGTGCAATCCTCCACAAACACGTGCGAAACCCCAAATGACCCACATCAATTCATTTTGATATTAGCTAACACAAGATCACCGTGGAGTTTGCAAATTCAAACATCATTGTTTAGAAATACTTCAGCAAAAATATTCTGGTAATAAACAAACCAAAAAAGTTAGAGAAGTCATGTTGCATAATGCTTCCAAGTAGGTGTTCACACAATCTAGGTATGATCCAAATGGATATTGGTGGCCACCCGCCTATTCCACATGGACCCTCACCATTGTTTCTTTCAGATTTTCAATTTCTTTAATTGTAGCACACTTTACTATTTTTGGTAGTTTTTCAGGTCCTAAACTTCCAAAGCCATTTCGAGGACCTAAACAACGTTTTTTTGGCCAAATTTCTTAGGTATTTCTATGGAAATTGCATCGTTCGTTGTAGTGCTTGGAGATATCTTTCTAATGAGGTATCATACATGTCAAACATAGATAATATGACCAAGTTACGACCTTGGGAAGTTCGTTGCCTAATTAACCCCAACGAGGCCCATCAATTCTCAGTGTTACATATCCTCAGGTTAGGGTTTTGGTTGTTTAGTGTTTTCTCTTATTGTTCAATAATAAAAAATTCCCTCGAGCCTCATTGTACCTCAGTTCATAGGCATGTAGCTACCACATCTCTTCTCAGAGATAAGCTACCATTGCTTGAGCTAGTCTTATTTCCATTTTGTTTGTAAGCATATTTCAATATTTGATATCAATGAACTGAAGTATTATTTCTGTTGCATCTCTGTATTTATGGTTATATCTTTAATTTGTTGCATTCCTATTTAAATCTAGATCAAGGTAGGGAGGTTTTTAGATAATATAACAACACGTGATTCACAATGTTGTAAACATATTCGCGCTATGCATGAGCATGACCACGTATTTACTAGTGTATGCAATCCGATCAAGGAAATTCAGCTCACACAAACATTCTGATTTCACACACACATGGACATTAAACCACACACTATCTTATTTATGGATAGAGAAAAAGATATCAAATTTCTTCCATCTTTCTGGACCCTTCCTTGAGGGAGTCAAGCCCATATGGGCTCTGACACAAACAAATAAATTGGAATAGCGAACATTATGGATAGATTCACTGAAAACAATTTATATATTACTTTCAAAGCCAAATTACAAGCCACATAAATAGTACTCATGAGATCCAACAGATTCCAAACAAGGAGAATATTGTTGAGAAAATCTTCCAACAAATTCCAACAACCAACAAACCTAATCTATCAATTTACTAATGTGAAAATTATTTCCATGTATAACAAGTGAAAAAACTATTTTCAATAGTTCAGAAAACTTGAATTATTATCCAAAATATATTGTTGCTTAAATTTCATGACATAATGTTCCTCTTGCATAGTTCTCCACTAGCTTTACAATCAAAAATCAATGTCCAAACCCAAATGTCATGCTCTATGCACCCAGTAAGAATAAATGGAATCCCCCCTTCAGGGTGGATGAACATGTTGTAATTGAGTTGGTCAACCTGCCTCATGCATTGTGCATGATAGATTAATCACTTTAATTTCAATGATTAGGTTTTTTCGTAGTCTGGTGATGGGCCTCCAAATTAGACAAAAATTAAGGCCCATCTAACCATCCTTCAGCATACTAAACCTCTCTTTTTGCATTAGATAATGTATTTTTAACGTTAATATGTTCATCACAAAGGTTTATGAATAATTTCATATTTGTCCCAAATATTATTTATTTTGTTGAATATTATGAGAATATTGGGAAGACTATGAAGATTTGGAGGAGGAGATAATTTAGGGACTTACTCCCTATTATAGGGATATCAATATTAAATAAATCAACAATATATTATGGAATTATGGCACAAATTATGGAACTCCAATGATTGAAAAAATCTAGGAATGTGTTCCCTGCCATTTAATACAAATTACTAGTATTGGGACCAGATCCACTAATCAAGGGATTTTGGGGGGAAAGCTTCCACCTCTCGTGGGGAATTATTTCTAATCATTTTTTATAATTACCAAGTCGATTTTTCCTCCAGGGATAGATTTTTATTAGTCTTATTGTGGAGAGAACTCGTATTTTTGCAGCTCCATTGTCATTTCTTGCAGGGATATAATTGTATTGATGAAAATAATGAAGATTGTTGTTATGTTCAGCCTCTAAATATTGTTATCCTCAATAGGACTCTAAGTTTCCTTGGTCTTGGCCATCCTTGGAGCCTCAGAGCCCTTTTGCATCATTTTATTTTCTTCCTTTCACTTATTATTCACATGCATCTCTTGTTCTTGTTTCTCTCTATTGCTGCATTTATTATTAATGATTTCTTGTTGTAGTATTGGGTTAAATGGTTCATGTAAGTTATTTTGCAGGATCAAAAGCATCATTTAATCCTTCGGAAATCTTTGGAAGGTCATAGTTATCATTCAGATAATTGGATTAGTTTTCTTATTCCCAAATCCAGATTTTTGGAGCTCCTTTGTGGCAAAGAACACTAAATTTCTTCTATTTTTTAGAGCATGAAAATGAGATTCATTCGAGTTGGTTCCACTTGAATTAGATAAAAGAAACATTATATTTAACAACATAGTTTACCCCATTTCATTTTCACTTGATTATATTAGGAATCTGATAGAATTACTAGCTCACTAGTTCTCGAATTTCTATATTTTAGACTAGTAATTTTCCGTTATTTAATAAATATTTACATGTATAGATGAATTTGTGGATAGATGCAAAAAATAATGTGTGTTGTTGCTAGATATTCTACATTGCAAGGAGACCTCATCTTGTTCACCTAATACAAGCCTCATCCACCCATGTCACCAAAAATCCACTAAAGTCTCAATCCCAATTATTGTTTGATAAGCAAAAATTGCCATTTCAATTGAGAAAATCCACCCATCTTCAAGCCCTTTCTTGAGTTCTAGGTAGTTTCCACCACCTCCATGAATAATTCTTCCATTATCCACCTTTCACAAGCTTCATTCCACCTTCTAGACCACTTCCTAAGCTTTTGGCCTATTCTTGTAACAAAACAGGGGATCCTGTGGGAGCTAGTATATTCCGTAGACATCTTGTAGCGGTTTTTTTTGAGCCCAAATTGAGAAGAATGATCATGGAAGCTAGAATTAGGCCTCTACTTGACCTGCAAGCCATCAAAACCATTGTACCCCTCTTCCTCCACACATGTCTCCCCTGCAAAAGAATAAGGAAATATTAGCATTTGAAACTATAAAATGAAAAGATCAAGAAAAATAGTTCTTTTTATTTCTTAAGTAGCACATGCATGCAACAGTTAATACTCCCTAGATCAGATTCCATGCTCAGTTAGCTTAAATCATCACGTCATAAAATAGGGTTGAGTTAGGTTTATTTTACATTTAGTTCATGGTATTTATACAATTAGAATATGTTTCTTTCCTTGTATTTTATTTCTTGCAATAGGTTAGGGTTTCCATTTCAAGCAGTTCATTTTTTGCAATTAGTTTAGGATTTGATTTCAGTGCATGCACTCCATTACACATCATGACAGCAAAGGAAGGATACATTGTATGTTGCACATATAGTGTTGATAACTCTTTAAGTTTATACAAACCCCAGGTTGACAATTAAAGTCAGTAGGCTTGGGAGTTACAGTGTTCTTGTTGCAATGCCGAGGCTCATCACTTTTGGTTCTGTTTTCAGGGAGGTGTCAAAGTATGCATTGTTTTCTTCCCTAATTGATTCATTTCATTTAAATTTTTTCACACACAAAAAATAATTGCATCAGGCATATTTTATTTCAAAAATAGAAAAGTGCATTGCATTAGTGTTTTCATCCCATTGTAAAAACAAAAAAAAAATTGCAACCCCAACCCACCCCCCTATTTGATCACATGGTGTAGTAAGAGCCACATCACCATTCATTTTTCCAGGTAGAAGAAGAAGATTGAGAAGAAAGTAGAATAAATGAATGGAGATGATGACAATGAGGTAGTTACTCTCGGATTTCCCATTCAAGACACTGATGGTATTGTGCACATGAAGAACTTCCCTTGATATTTTCTTTCAAAATTTCATGGTCTAAGGTCAAAAGATCTGGAAACCTTTCTCTTTGAATTTGAAATTGTTTGTATATCTTATGGTTTCTTATTAAAAACTAAAAAAATGAGACTGTTTTTGGCAACATTGAAGGATAGAGCTCTTAAATGGTTCATGAGTTTAGGGATTAATTGAATAATATCATGGAATGATATGAAAAATATATTTCTAGAAAAATATAAATATCATGATCTTAAAGAAGAAATATTTAGAATGAATCAAAGAGAAGATGATAGTCTAGAGGATCTAATAGAGAGGTTCATGTGTAATGTTAAGAGGGAAAAACTACATCATTTACAACCCGACAGAGTAAAAACATTCTTACTTAGAACAATTAGGGATGAGTGGATAGATCTCCTTGATCTCATGAGTGAAGGTAATGTATACCAACTATCATTTGGAGAAATTTTTGAAACATGAAAACACATATCAAGAGGAAGGAAAAGAGTAAGTAAATCAACATCAAAATTGGTAAATCAAGCTAAACTTGGAAATTTGCTTGATAACTTTAAAATAGAAATTCTTAGCAATCTAAGTGAACAAGTAGAAATGTTAAGAATTCAAAATTAGAAGAAAGAAGATGTTGATATTTGTGTCACCCATGCATAATCACATGATGTTAAATATTGCCCCTCATTACCAAGTTTGAAGGGAGTTTACCAAGAGGACAATGGAGCATGTCAATTGCCAATGCAATTGTGTTATATACCTCCAAGAGGACAATGACACCCTATTCAACCTACTGTGATGCAAGAACCTAATTCATAATTTCAAGCTTATGCACATCCATCTCAATGTAATTGGAACACACCCTTTCCTTGGGAACATTGACAATCTCAACCCAAAAACCAATCTTCACAACATGGTTGGAAAGGAACTTATGGGAGCCATCCACGATATGCTCAATATCCTACATACCTAAATCCATGTTATCCCTACCATTCACCTCCACCACAACCATAACCCCAACCACATTCATCTCAAATATCCATTCCCACTTGACTACCTATACCACCATTTCCAAACCCACACAATGAAGTAGTTGAGCCCAGTTACAATGGTGAGATACAACACTTCCAAATATCTTCTTTCGATCTCAATAGTATTCATGTGAGCTTAGAAAGAATATTCAAAAAAATAGATTCTCTTGATGCCATTGAAGGAAAACATGCAGAAACAAAAGACTCAAAAGAGAAGATCAAAGAATCATAGGCTACACTTGATGAAGAGCATACAGAAAAATCAAACATTGTGAAATCTCCCTCAGGGTTACCATCAAATCCTCCATGTGTTCAAGAGAACAAGCAACAAAAAGAGGAAGATTTGAAGGTCATCGAAGAAGAAGACATCCAAGATGATCCAAATCAACAAGTGGACTATGGGCATCACAACTATATTGAAATATGGTTCCAGACAGACATTAAATTTCAGCAACACTCTCTTCTTCAACTGTGTTTGATCCTTTCAAAGTCAAATCATTCGGTCTTTCAAATCGACGTACATGTCAAATCATATATTTCAAGCCTACACATTAGTTTATCTGTCATTTTGATGTGCACATGGCTCCATTGGAAGTATTCTTATACTTGAAAGTACATTTTTTTTTCAAGTAGGGTAGGGTAGAGAAAAAAAATGAAAAATAAGAGGAAAAAAATAAAATCTCATGTGAAAACCTCCTTTAAGGCACCTAATATTGTCACATTGATTGAAAACCTCCACGAGATAGTCAATGGGTTGGGAAAAAGAAAAAAAAAAGAGAAAAAAAAAAGATCCTAAGTGAAAACCACCTTTTAGTTGCCTACGTAGACCTACTAGTTGAAAATATCATTGAGGCAGCCAATAGGCCTAGAAGAAAAAAAGAGAAAAAATAAAAAAATATGTGCTCCATGTATCTCTTTGAAGAATGTAGGTGCTCTCCAACATCTGCAAGCAACAAAAACAAGTTGGCACCAAAGAAAAGAAAAAAATAGGTCAAAGCTAGTCAAAAGAAGTCAAATTTTGACTTTCTCCTCCTTTGCGCAAATGCTCCAATAGGAATAAGGTCACGCCAATCCATCACCCTAATCTATTTCCACCATCCACTCATCATCTAAAGCTTCTGCCACTCATTCTCCTTGTTGTCCCAAAATACTAGAGGAAGGCTCTGTTTTACTACAGGAAACATAAATACATGGAGCAAAAAACTATTTTTCCCATATATTGCAAACGATGCATCCATTTTCCAATCTGTTTCAGGGGGATATGCATATGGATTGTAGTAACTTGCTTAAGCAATTTCAGAAGATTCTAGTGCAAAATTTTTGAGAAATCAACGTCCATCACCTACAACCATTTTTTAATTTTCTCGATATCTGTCCATCCATTTAAAAATATGTTTGATGGGGTGTTGCATATGGATGATGGCAACAAGCGCAGGAAATTTCAGAAAATTCCAGTGCATGGTTTCCAACAAATCAACCTCGATCACCTTAATCCATTTTTAGTTTTTACTGAGATTTGTGCATCCATTTGCCAAGATTTCTTTGTGCAGAGGTGCATAACGATGATGGCAACATGCTCAGAACATTTCAGGTCAAGCAATTCTACCGTTTAGGAGATATGGACAAAACAAGTCTGCTACAAGAGGTTGTCCTGAATTACTACAAGATCTCTACTAGAAAGCCTTACAAGAGGCAATATGATGAGAAATGGGTCAAAAGGTCAGGTATTCTTTAGGGAAGGTTGATATAGGTTCCCCAACACCTACACATCAAAAAGAAGACAAACCATCAACAAAATGAAATCAAGAAAAAAGAAAAAGGAAGTCAAGAAGATGTACATGAGTCATTAGCAGCATAACAACATCAACTCAACAGCAGCATGCATGTCTAACCAACAACCATCAGGTAGGTACAAGTATGTCATATTCTTGACCTCTTCTCTTGAGCATATTATAGTTAGAAATTTGTTGTCAATGCATGAGAGATGAGATTTTATAAGCTAAGGATGGATCAGCAGTATTGGCCACCTTCAACTAGTTAATTTCAGCTCACTCATTCACTCATGCAATGTGGAAAAGTCAAATTATGAAGGGTGATGATCTCAAGGAATGGGGACAACAGTTAGAAGAATAAATTTTTGCAAAGGCCAAGTCACCACATCACACAAAGCCCTCCATTTAGTTCATATTCACTATCTATTCATCATTCATCCATCCCATTTCATAATTTCAAGAACAATGACTACACTCTCTCTCACAGTGAAAATATGGTGCAGGGTAACACCTGCACATACCCACAGTATGCATTTTCAATGATGCATCCACACCTGTCGCAGCTGTCTGACTCTACAATGCAGTCAAACCTTCAGACCATAAATGGTCAAATGGCCCTCTTGTACAATTCCTTTGTAACGAAACCTCAATCATCCCGCTGAACCTTTCTATAGTAATCAAAACCATTCAGAACCACAATCCATATATATATATATATATATAACCACACTACTTCATATTTTTTGGTTACATATATATATTAACACAAAACACTATTAGTGCTAATCTCTCGGTGTAATCCTTACACAAAGGAATTCCACGCAATACACCTTTTCCTCCTTTATATGGGTTTTGCATAGAACCTGAGGTTAAAACATCATCGCAATCACTATCAGAAATCTTCCCCAGCCTTACCACATAGGTGGTTGATGACCCCTCCAACTCCGATATATAACTATCGGAATCATAAAACACCACTTAAGTCTTAAACCACCCAGCACAACTCGTCACAAAATACAAAGGAATTACACTAACCTTCCACCCGCATCATATAATGTGGACTTCAAAAATTATTCATCGACATTTATAATTGTCATCGGTTCCATAACCTATCGCTCCACCATGCTTCTGCTGTGACCTTTCCCTTCTCTGAATGCTGACTCCCAATTTCCAAACCTCTGATTGCTGATTAGCGCTTAATCGCTATCAGTGTATTAGCGTTCCATTATACTAGCCCTTGACTACTTCAACCAACCAATCCAATTGGGTCTCCAGACTTGATAAGGCTATGAATCGATCTCCATAATATTTCATGTCCAAAACTTAGTTCCTACTGTGTTTGCACTAATTATTCAGTGTAAATAGCGATTTGCGTTGTGAGACTTACTCTCCAACAATAATTTCGTCAATGGGATGCTTTGCCTCCTTCTTCAAAGAAATCATCCATACCATTGATCCAGGTGATCAAACAGTTCCTGTGCACTGGTATTTTTCTCCCTCGCTCCTCAGTTTCATATTTTTCCTCACTAAGGCTTCAAGTTTCTATGGATTTAGCTTCCCCTCAAAGGTTTTCTTCAAAGGTTTCGGGTCTTCTGTTCTGCTGCTCAACTACTCCTCTGAACTCAATTCCTCGAGCTCTCAACTTCTCTGTCACTCTAGAGCACCACTCTGATGCTTCAATGGGACTCGATGGTCCATTACGATTTTCTGAATTGTTCTCCTCACTGTGCTTTGTCTTCAACTGTGTTTGCCTACAGTTATTGTAAACCTACAGTTTCACACCATAAACAATCATAGAACATGCATTTCATACATTTTGACATAGTCAGGAAAACTCTGCATATACTAATGTAAAAGCACAGATTACACCGAGACACCTCGGTCTCACACAGGCCTGATTTCTATTATTCGTGGCCTCCTCCTCGTATTGAACATGCAAGTTCACTATTTATAAGAATGCATTGGATTGGATCATTGGAGGATCTAATCACCCCTCTAACAAAAGTCCTAAAGCTCTCTGCATGCATACATATGTGGCAGATAAGTATCCTTGAGACTTTATCCATTCCATCTTTTCCTCTGTTTTAAAATAGAAAATTCTTCTTACCAGCTTCCCGTTTAATGCCTAAAATCTCTCTCTTGTTCAGAGAATCATGGAACTGTTTAAGAGTTGGATTTGACTTCTACCACTCATGTTCTCATTTATTTATTTTGAGAGCATTTACATGTTCTCCCATTATCTAATTAAATCACACTTAAAGGCCCAAATATTTCCTTAACTTGATACTTAGGAAAACTATTTCCTAAAATGCATGACCCCATATGTCTACTATTTACAATGATTTTCCTTCAGCTAAATGCTCCTGCATCAGACTCCCAAAGTAGAAAACATTCATGATCTCCTGATCATGTGTCTTCTAGTATTTGTCTTCATGGATCCCATACTTTGTTCTGTAACTATCCAGATGCTTGGTTTCCTTGTTGCTGCTGCATTTTTTTTGTCTTCTTCTTCTTGTAAATCAAATTCAAGTTCTGATTGCTCTTGCTTCCTGCTGCTACCATTTTCCTCCATCCGGACTGCTTCATCATCTGCTGCCATATTTCTCCAATTTCTATGTCTAGCATACCTTTGGGCTGGTCCATATTTTGCTTCATATTTCTTTGTTCCAGGTTGTTGATGTTCTCTTCTATACTAGCTTTGCTTGCTGCCATTGTAGACATTGTTGTAGACTTTGCCTCCACTTTTTCCTTTCTTGCTATGCTGACTCCTACTTGGCTTGCTGCCATTTTTGCTGCCTCCCTATCTTCCTTACCCTCTTTCATGATTAAATCATGACTTTTCAACATTCTTTCCAGCAATTTAACTTCTATGCTCCATGGATTGAATTCTTCCACAGAATCTCCTTCCTCCATCTTTATTTGGCTATTCACTTATGCCAAATCTCCTCCAGCATTTGCAACAAAACCTGTACACTCAAAACACTTGTTAAAATCAAAAACATAAGGTTGCTATGCCTTATCTTCCTTTTGCAACAATTCAGTTTGTTGCTTAGTTTCCCCCTTCTCCTCTGTGAGCACATCGATATGCTGATTCGAATTCTCAGTAGAATTCATGAGACTATCAGTTAATATCTCTTTCACACCATCTGTTCTAATGATGTCTTCCTGCTTGGGTTCATAGTAGTGAACTTCTCCTCCTTTAACCTGCTATTGGTTATCTTTAATTTAAAATTGTTTGATTCCTACCCCCTCTTTACCATCTTCAAACAACCTCTGCTCAATCTCTCTGATCACATACTCATACTCATTCATGATTTTTAATGAACCTACAAACAAATTATTGCATCTTCCTATCTCCATGGCTACTTGAGACACATCTCCTTCTTCAAAAACTGTAACTACGGCTTCTATTCTACTGTCAGGTTCTCTCATCAGTTTCTCCAATAGTTTAATTTCCTCTTCACACTTAGCAAGCACTTCATCACAATGCTCTCTTCTTCTAGCTTCATCCTTCACATGTTGTGTTATAGTATTAAAATATTGTCCTCATTTGACCCTTGTAATCTCAAGGTCTTTTTGCTGTAGCAAATCACTACTTCCCTGATTCAAGAGATCTTCTCCATTATACTCTGTTCTCCTAGAGTACTCCTCTAGACTTTCGACATCTTGAAAAGATCGTCCATCCTCTTCAAAACACTCCTTTGTTAGTGTTCCTTTTCACAAGGCTAAACCCTTTGCATAGGGTTCCTCCTTCTTAACATCTTTCAGTAGATGTCAGTCTTCCCTACTGTCTATCTCAACATTTTCCATGGCTATCTCCACTGTGCCTATCATCATAGTGAATTGATGATCCTTTACTATGTTTTCATCTAACATAGTCTCTTCCTCAAGTTCTCCTTCAGTCCCTTGCTAATTATCTTCTCTGAAGATATCTTCAAATGGTTGATTTTCTCCTGCAATATTTTCCATCATACACAAACTATCAATTTTAAAAATATAAGACCCTATGGTCTCACTTGATGGTTCAGCCATCATATCTCACTACTGTTCTAAATCATTCATATGATTCAGAAATTCTTTGATGGTCTCTTCTTCAATCTCCTCAAGCCCTTCAATTGATTGCTTGACATCTTCCTCTAGTTGTATATGAGATCTATCTACCTCATCTTCTTCTAGAACATAATTTTGATTTTGCTGGTCTTTTTCTTTCTTCCTGACAATATCAGCCAATTGTCCTTCACCTGCAAACATACACAAATTGTTAGATTTAAAATCATCATACCTTTTGCTGTCACTTGAAGTTTCATTCTTCAAGTCTTCATCTTCAGTTAGCATCTTCTCATGTTGTTTTGAACTATCCAAAGAGTCCATGAGATCTTCACCTGATCCCCATTCATTAGCTTCAGTGTAGTCTTCACTTTCTCCTAGAATTTCTCCTTGTTCTTGTTCACAAATGGATTCTTCCATTTCTAATTCGACATCCTTGAGTTTTTCCTTTGGCTACATTACTTGCTTTTGTTATAGCCTTCTCTGCATCTCATGCCATTCCACTGGCTTCTTCCTCAAGACCCAACCTAGCCTCTAGCTTTCCTCAGGCGGTCTCCTTAATGGATTGAGATGTTCTTTTAACTCAACAACCTCTTTGTCAATTTCTTCTTGACTCATCCTCTTTTCATTTGATTTGGCATCCTCTTTCTTATATCCTCTGTTGTGGCTTCTCTATGAGCTCTAATATGACTATCAGTAGTCATCTTCTTCTCTTCTTTCTTCACGATCTCCTTTGCAACAAGCCTCTGCAATAGCTAGTCCTCCTGGCTGCAATCTTACCTCACTAAGCTCTCGTCACTCAATATTTTGGTAAGCATGGGTCCTCTATTTGGAACCTCTTCTTCTTGAGCAACACCTTTGCTCCTTCTAGGCTTCCACAATCTCTCACTTCCTCTTGAGAACACTTCAGCTGTCCTCTCTGTCCAATCTCTTGTTGGATTTTTTTCATGTTCACTGCCACTTCTTCTTATAGAGTATTCTCCTTACTCTGTCTTCAAGAACTCACATGGTTCTTCTCTCATAGCTTTTCTTGTTGTCACCTGTGCATTAGTATAAAAACACACATTCTTAATTGGAAACATAACATATTACCTCACCTTCAAGATCTCAGCATGATCTTGTTTCACCCATTCTTTTGCACTTTGAATGGATTGTCCTCTAGTTGGTTTCCAAGTCCTGTTTCCTTCAAGGAATCCTCTATTCCTGTCTACTCCAAGCCTCTTCTGGAACTACTACAGTCTTATATGAATTTCAAAGTTCCCTCTTATAGATTACAAATCTGCTTTGATACAAACTTCTACTCTGATACCACTAATGGTGTAGGGTAACACCCACACATACCCACAGTATGCATTTTCAATGATGCATCTACAACTATCCCAAGTGTCTCACTCTACAATGGAGTCAAACATTCAGACCATAAATGGTCAATTGGCCCTGTTGTACAGTTCCATTGTAACAGAACCTCAATCACCCTGTTGAACCTTTCTATCGCAATCAAAACCCTTCAAAACCACAATCCATATGTGTATGTACATAGATATATATATATATATATATATATATATACATATATATAACTATACTCCTTCATATGTTTTGGTTACATATATATATTAACACAAAACACTATGGACGCTAATCTCCTGGTGTAATCCTTACACAAAGGAATTCCATTCAATATGCCTTTTCCTCCTTTATACGTGTTCTACACAGAACCCAAGGTTAAAACCTCATCGCAATCACTATCGGCAATCTTCCCTAGCATTATCACATATGTCATTGATCACCCCTCCGACTCAGATATATAACTATCGGAATCATAAAACACCGCTTAAGTCTTAAACCACCCAGCGCAACTCTTCACACAATACAAAGGAATTACACTAACCTTCCACCTGCATCATATAATGCGGACTTCAAAACTTATCCATCGACATTTATAATTGTTGTTGGTTCCATAACTTATCGCTCCACCACGCTTCTGGTGTGACCTCTGCCTTCTCCGAACACCGACTCTCGATTTCTGAACCTCCAATCTCTTATTAGCGCTTAATTGCTATCAGCGTATTGACGTTCCATTATACTGGCCCTCGACTACTTCAAACCGTTGATCTGATTGGTTCTACGGACTCGATAAGGCTATAAATCGATCTCTATAATATTTCACATCTGGAACTCAATTCCGACTGTGTTTGCACTAATTATTCAGTGTAAATAGGGATTTGAGTTGTGAGACTTACTCTCCAAGAATAATCCTGCCAATCCGATGCTTCACCTCCTTCTTCAAAGAAATCATCCAAACCGTTGATCCAGGTGATCAAACGATTCCTGTGCACTGGTATTTTGCTCCCTCGCTCCTCAATTTCTTAGTTTTCCTTGCTAAGTCTTCAAGTTTCTATGGATTTAGGTTCTCCTCAAAGGTTTTCTTCAAAGGTTCTGGGTCTTCTGTTCTGCTCCTCAACTACTCCTCTAAACTTAGTTCCTTGAGCTCTCAACTTCTCTTTCACTGCAGAGCATCGCTCTGATGCTTCAATGGGACTCAATGGTCCATTATGATTTTGTGAATTATTCTCCTCTCTCTGCTTTGTCTTTGACTGTGCTTGCCTACAATTATTGGAAACCTACGGTTTCATAGCATAAACAATCATAAAATATGCATTTCATACATTCTGACATAGTCAGGAAAACTCTACATATATTAATTTAATAGCACGGATTACACCGAAACACCTCAGTCTCACACAGGCCTGATTTCTACTATTCGTGGCCTCCTCGTATTGAATGTGCAGGTTCAGTATTTATAAGAATGCATTGGATTGGATCATTGGAGGATTCGATCACCCCTCTAACAAAAGCCCTAAAGCTCTCTGCATGCATACATATGTGGTAGATAAGTCTCCTTGAGACTTTATCCATTCCATCTTTTCCTCTGTTTTAAAACAGAAAAGTCTTCTTATCAGCTTCCCATTTAATGCCTAAAAGCTCTCTCTTGTTCCGAGAATCATGGAACTGTTTAAGATTTCGATTTGACTTCTACCACTCATGCTCTCATTTATTTATTTTGAGATCATTTACATATTCTCCCATTATCTAATTAAATCACACTTAAAGGCCTAAATATTGCTTTAACTTGATACTTAGGAAAACCATTTCCTAAAATTCTTGACCCCGTATGTCTACTATTTACAATGATTTTCCTTGGGCTAAATGCTCCGGCATCAAAATATCTTGGAAAAAAATAAACATAGCATCCTCTCCATTTTTACAAACCTACACTACTCCCTCTAAGCCCTAGCATCATCCTCCAAACCCTCTACATCATTTCTCATCACTTCCATACAGTCAAAAGGCTTTGAATGAGAAGGAATGGATGCTATAGTAAGACAAAATGTTGCTGGAAGAAGGAAGAAAGGAACAAATGGTGCTATAACCAAAAAGATTAATGTAGTTCCCAAGAGAGACATAATCAAAACAAAAATCTCCAAGGCCATTAGGAAATAATCTAGGCGATAAAAGAAGAGAAGAAGGCAAGCTAATGGTCTCAAGAAACAATGATTTTTCTATGCACAAATTTATTTTTGGGCTTGTCCTTGTAGAACTTACAACCAAGATTCTAAAGAGAAGGGACTGAGGAATGCACAAGAGAAATGCCACCAAGGCCATGAATGAGGCACAATGAGGTCACTTAGTTTCTCAGAGGATGAGCAACACTTTCAGCAGGGGGGTTTGATGGGCCTCTAAATTAGACATAAATTAAGGCACATGCCTCTAAATTAAACATAAATTAAGGCCCATATAACCATCCTTTAGCATATTAAACCTCTCTTTTTGCATTGATAATGTATTTCTAACTTTAATACGTTCATTAGGATGGTTTATGAATAATTTCATATTTGTGCCTAATATTATTTATTCTTGTGGAATATTACGAGAATATTACACAGATTATGAAGCTATGGAGAAGGAAATAATTTAGGGACTTGATCCCTACTACGTGAGGACCAATATTAAACAAATCAATAAGATATTATGGAATTATGGCACAGATTGTGGAACTCCAATGATTGATAAAATCTAGGAATCTGTTCCGTGTCATTTAATACAGATTCCTAGTATTGGGAACCTGATCAACTAATCAAGGGATTTTGGTGGGAAAAGATTCCTAATCATTTTGTATAAGTACCAAGTCAAGTTTTCCTCTAGGGGTAGATTTTTATTAGTCTTATTGCGGGGAGAACTCATATTTTTGCAGCTCCACTCTCATTTCATGTAGGGATGTAATTGTATTGATGAAAATAATGAAGATTGGTTTCATGTTCAACTTCTAAATCTTATGCTCCTCCATAGGACTCTGATTTTCCTTGGCCTTGTCCATCCTAGGAGGATCGGAGCCCTTTTGTATCATTTTCTTTTCTTCTTTTCATTTCTTATTCACATGCATCTCTTGCTCTTGCTTCTTTCTATTTCTGCATTTAGTATTAATGATTTCTTGTCCTAGTATTGGGCTAAATGGTTGATGTAAGTTCTTTTGTAGGATCACAAGGATAATTTCATCCTTGGAAAATATTTTGAAGGTCATAGTGATCATTTAGCTAATTGGATTAGTTTTCTTATTCCCAAATCTAGATTTCTAGAACTCCTTTGTGGCAAATAATAGTAAATTTCTTCTATTTTTTAGAGCATCATAACGAGCTTCAATTGAGTTGGTTCGACTTGCATTAGATCACAAAAACATTCTATTTAATGAAAAAATTTACCCCATTTCATTTTCACTTGATTAGGTTAGGCATTTTATAGGTTTACTAGCTCACTAGTTCTCGAATTTCTGGATTTCAGACTAGTAATTTTCTATTATTTAATAAATGTTTCCCATGTATAGATGAATTTGTCGATAGATGCAAAAAATAATGTGTGTTGTTGCAAGATCTACTACATTGCAGGGATACCTAATCTCGTTCACCTCATCCAAGCCTCATCCACTCATGTCGCAAAAGGTCCACTAAAGTCTCACTCTGAATTCTTATTTTATAAGAAAAATTTGACATTTCCATTGAGAAAATCCACCCATATTGAAACCCTTGCTTGATTTATGGGTTGTTTCCACCACCTCCATGCCTTATTCTTCCATTATCCACCTTTCACAAGCTTCATTCAACCTTCTAGACCATTTCCTAAGCTTATGGCCTCTTCTTGTAATAAAATAAGGGATTCTCTAGGAACTAGTACATCCTGTAAGAAATCTTGTAGCGGCCTGTTCTGAGCCTGAATTGAGAAAGATCATCATGGAAGCTAGGATTAGGCCTGTACTTGACCTCCAAGCCATAAAAAAAAGTTGTACCCCTCTTCCTCCACACTTGTCTCCTATTCTGAAGAACAATGAAAGATTAGGATTTTCATTTATAAAATGAAAAGATAAAGAAAAATAGTTCTTTTTATTTCTTAACTAGCACATGCATGCAACGGTGAATACTCCCTAGATCAGATTACATGCTCAGTTAGTTTAAATCATCACATGTCATAAATATGGTTGAGTTAGGTTTGTTTTACATTTAGTTCGTGATCTTTATGCAATTAGAATATGTTTCTTTCCTTGTTCTTTATTTCTTGCAATAGGTTAGGGTTTCCATTTCGAGCAATTCATTTCTTGCAATTAGTTTAGGATTTGATTTCAGTACATGCACCACATTACATCATGACAGCAAAGGAATGACACATTATATGTTGCACATATTGTGCAGATACCTCTTAAGTTTATACGAACCGCAAGTTGATAATTAAATTCGGTAGCCTTAGGAGTTGTAGCATTCTTGTTGCAATATCGAGGCTAATCATCTGGCTTCCCTTTAATGAGATCTTTTTCCGCCGAGAATTTTTCTCACACCATGATTCCTCCTCGGCACTTCTAAAATTACTCTCTGGGTTGTCTGATAATACCAGGCTAGTTCATGGTGGAACATTTGTAGCGATATGGGAGGAGTAATGGTTTTTTTATGAGAAGTGATCTTCGGTATTAACGGGTATGGGAACAATGCCCAACTGCTGCATGAAAAATAGTCCAACTAATGCCTTTGTTAGTTAGAGTTATTTGATTGGGCCTTTGATTCATAGAAATGTGCCAAAAATTGGGTCTCCAGAGAATTGGTGCTACCTCAATTGGTGAGTTTCACTAGAGTTGAGGCGAGATCCTATTGGAGTCTCTATTTTGTTCTCCAACCTTATAAAATTCTCAACTCAGTCTCTCTCCAACAACGCTTTCCATGTATCAGCTCAAACTCTCTTGGAAAACACTTTCTGAGTCTTAACTCTTCCTTTCAACCCTATTGTCTAGTTCTCCTTCCCTACATTTAAGCCAATTAAGAATGGTGAATTTCTCTTAATTTTCCTCATAGTCCAATGTTTCTTGCATCTGAGAGCCGGCTAATGCTCCTCTCTAGACTATGTCTTCTAAGGAAATGTTAAGGATAGATGGTTATCTTAAAGATTAGAAAACTTGGTCATTCTTAGAATACCTAATATGCAAGCTGTAAAATATTTAGTGATATATCTTAAAGAATATTCCAATTTCTAATGATTTTATATATATCCTTCTATAAATTTTTAGTAATATTTAGGACAATATAGTTATATACTGTAAGATTTAGATGAACCAATTTTAGAGAAAATAGAAATTATTGAATATTCTTTTCGAAAAAATAAGGAAAGCTAGCTGACTGACTAATATCAAGCTTAGGTTGTTTTGCACTTCCTTCCTCTTCTCGTTACCTTTGTGTCTCATCTTTTTGAGCCTTAATTTGTTAATCTTGAATCTATTTACGACTTTCTTTCTTGACGAGTTTTTATCCTCCTTGCCCATCAGGCCACCCAATGCATCCAGAGCCATAGGGAGGAGGTTTTAGGGGTCAACAAGGTTGTTCATATGCCTAGACCCAAGCCCATGATGCCACTACTATTTTTGACTATGCAACACCACCTGGCTTTCTTGAGCAAATTCGCAAGCTTGAGACCTGCACCTCTAACGATTGCTAGCCATATTAAGAATATTAGATTATCGGGGAAGTTAACAATTTGGTTCCTGGCCCTAGTCATACAATGGAAAGAGAGAACCAGTACTTGAGTTTGATCGTCGTGCATTAGCATATGGAAACATTTTTTGATAGAGTGTTGAAAGAGAAGCATGAAGACCTAAATGACATTATTTTCTCCTTGAATGGGATAAAATAGGTGCATTGATATCAGGGATCCTTCCTAGATAGCTTAGATTCCCAAATCACACACGTACAAAGTCACCTCCATTGTAAGCTTAAACCCTCTCCTCTAGCTAGTAAAAGTGGGCATGGCCTTTTCTCCTGTGACTTCTTTTGACTCCTCCTCTTATGATATGTTTCTTTATAGTATTCTTGATGAGTTTGATTGTAGTTTGTTCTTGTAGTTTCTAAATATATACTATTATTTTTTATGCAATTAAAATTAAATTACTAATTAAGATACCTTGTTTACCTTGTAGAAAATTTAGAGGTCCTCATGTTTATGATGCAATCTGATTTTTTGATGAATTAAAAAACTACCTTAAAAAAAAATGAGCATCCAATGCAGAGTTGAACACCACCATATGAAACTCCTACAATGTTGGAGTTCTATTATTAAAAAAAATAAAAAGGGTAAACTAGGAAGGCCAAGCAACCATTAATTTTAGGTATTAAACATCGTACAATGTGAATACCCATACAATTCCATGAGATTCTCTAGGTATACATGAGGTTCTCTGGCTTACATTTACATTTTTGAATTTTGAAGTTTTTGGTTGGAATTATTCACTATAGACTTTGATTAAAAAATAAAATAAAATAAATTGTTGTTTAAAAATATTTTTTGATTATCATCTTAAAAAAATTAAGACATTTAAATTATGGAAAAGTGACAACTCAAATTTGTGATTCCAATAAATTAGTGCATGATTATGAATAAATTCAATTGTAAAATATACCGAAGAAAACTCCAAAAATTATAAGGGCTTGGAAATGGCTTGGGAAAACACAAATAATCACTAAAGAATAATGGTTATGGTGTAATACTAGCTGCAATGATTTTACTACACAAAAATAAAAAATAAAAATATTGGAAAGAATGTTTTTAAAATTCAAAATTAAAATTGTTTTATCTCTCATAGATAGAGAAAGATATCTAAGCTATTATATCAAAACATTGTGTCCATATGAACCAACATAGATCCATCTTAATCGAGCAGGTGCAAACTTCTTGAGTGCAAAGTACAATGTGTAATTTAAACAATAAATTGTATTTTTAAATGCTATATAGAGTATATATGGGACCAAACAAACATTTTAACCATAAAAAAGAAAAATCAAAATAATATATAATATATACATTGTTGACATTAAAATATTTTACATAGCATGTATATCAAAACATATTATTGAAAATTATTAATATATTTTTAAGAATATGTCAATATTAATTCATATTAAAATATTTTATTATAACTTACATTGAATATTTTATTATATACAACATTAAAATATTTTATTTTGAATTTTTTTTTGTATAGATAGTTATACAAAGTTGACATCAACATAAATTAGTTAGCATAAATCTTCAAATAGTTTATTCAATTCTCATATTCAAATATTTTTGAAAAGTATAAAGTTTAAATATCTTACTCTCACATATTTTTTTACTTCTCATTGCTTCTAAAATATATTCATTTTTTATTATAATTGACATAATTTTTCTATCTAAAACATATTTTAATTTTATTTATTTTCATTTAAAAAACATATGTCAAGTCCACTGGACTTACACACCCCTAGTACTAAATTATAAAATTAATCTCTCAACTCAAAAATTTGAATTATAATTTTATTTTTATTTCCTAATAAAATAAATTTATAATATATATATATATATAAACAATGATCCAATTTGAAAAGTCTTACACACGAATAGTCTGTCCTATCAACTATAAAATGAGCGGTGTGGAAAACAATATTTTAGCATATCATAAATAAGCGGTGTGGAAAACAATATTTTAACATATGATAAATGAGCGGTGTGGAAAACCATATTTTAACCTATGACTTTCAACGTCCACACATGGATTTCTGGGTTATGAAATAAGCAAATTCGATTCTCCCGACTTTGCCTTTGACATTGATATAAATTGACGTGGTGACAGTGAAACGAAAGACAATCGAGAACACAGCTGAATTCTCTGAGCGGTTTTGCCAATAAGCTAACCACAGCAGATTGGGTGTTTTCTCATCAATCTCGTCTATAGATTCCAGCAGGGAAGGCACACCGGCTACCATTTGAAAACAACAGTGTGGAGGAAAATCAAAGAACTGGAGGTCACCATCCAGTTTTACAAATTTACTTTTGCAGATGCTTCCTTCTCCATGCCCACTAGCACCAGTCTAGCCCATGAAAACCCTATTGCCGCAGTTATCAGCTGGATAGTAGATGAGAAAACTAACATGCGCTTCCTTGTCCATGCCCACTAGCACCAGTCTAGCCCATGAAAACCCTATTGCCGCAGTTATCAGCTGGATAGTAGATGAGAAAACTAACATGCGCTTAAAGATTTCGCTGTGGGCTTTAAATAGAAAAGACCTTGACATAGACTTTTCAAGTTCTTTGAAGAAGTTCAGAAATTCAGGAAATGCCTCACCACATAAGAGCCTTGCTTATCTTATTATTCTGAAAATCTCTTGATGATTTGCTGATTACAGACACAAACTGCGTGGAACATTCTTTATTTATTTTACTATGGGTTTTTTCCAAGTCCAGAACTCTTGGGAAACGACCCGGAATACTTACATATATATATGTTGTTAAACGACTAGTATGGCATAAACTACTTCTCTACCCGATCATGAACATATTACTATAATTCGAAACCCTACAAATAACACCAATTTATATAATGGGAATATACTCTCTTAAACAGTCTCCGAATTGCAAACACTTTTGATGTTGTTCAAATCAGTTAGAAATAGAATTACGGAGGAGACAGATGATCTATTGGCGAACTGGTAGTTTGGAATGGAAGCTTAAGCATTTCAGGGTTCACAATATAGTAGATTACAGATTGACTGTCATGATTATGTTTTCCCAGGTAGGTAGTTATGACTATTCCCTTATCATGCGCGTCACGTTCGACAGTTTTCTTAACGTCACAGTTGCTATCAGAGCATCTATAATAACTCCTGCAGGTAAACCATTATGTACACAGTCAGGACCTGGCAAGTAAGTAGATTTACTTAACCTAATTGGAACAAAGGACTCTGTATAACTTAAACACCTTGGATTGGAGCTGTTCTTCACATATTTCTTCCCATACTTGCGCCACTTGTAACCGTCATCAAGAATATCAGTTTCGGATCTTGTCAGAAAGGCATATTTGAGAGGTCGTTCGGCCTTTCTCTTTCTGCTGTTAGTCTCGGGACTCCTGCTCGAATATAAAGTTAATTCATGAGTGAAACCATGTGCTCTACAAATATATAATATAACCACTAATTCCTGATTAAAGTCATAAGTTCTATAGCGCACTCATAGGTCAATATTGAAGTCGAACTTATTATTGAAACGGAGATCAGATGGATAACTACTCTCTGAAACTGCAATCTCATTTAACTTATGACAATATTTTGAAAGATCACATCAACAGATTTTAATCTCCAATCTATAGCATATTTAAATATTCTTATTGTAGGTCCATAAAAGATTTACTAAACCTTTCAAACATTTACATAGCAAACTTGAAGTATACGAAACTTTTACGTAATGAAACCCTGTATAGATAGACCAGAGACCTTAAATACCTAAAGACTCCCACTTCGAACTTTTAATTCGCTCTATGCACTTCAAAAATCTTAAATGAAAATCAATAGTTACAGAGAGGGCAAATAAAATTTTTGCTAGAGCCTTCAACTAATACTCACAATGTCTGCAGAGACTTATTGGGTTCGATCACACATGAGTTATTAGAATTGTGATCCGAACAAAGGCCCTGGACGTACGGTGGATTGGTCGAATAAGAGAGTGCATATTCAGGTGGGGCACCTCGTCCGGAATTGATAGTGTTAAACTTGTTTGCCTGATGACCCGCATCCTCATTTTTGCAGGAATGGTCGAATTCCTCCTCCAAAACAAGAAAGTCCAAAGGTTCAAACGCTTGAGTCCTTTGGTTGATGTGCTGCAAACTGTCTGGCTGCTGCAGTTGCCGGGACTGTCCCTCGCTCAAAGCCTTATTGGCGGCTGTAAAACGGCCGATGCTAGAACCAAAATTAGCCATTGTAAAATTTCAGCAGTCCTCCACAAACTCGGAAAACCTGGAAAACTGGGGCGCCTATGAGATATGAAGAAGAGGTATAAATAAATGGAAGTAAGCGAGAGTCTGAACTCTTGCACGGCTTCCAAGTGATTACAATTGTGCAACGGGCCGCCTTCTCAGCAACTGTGAGCGTCCTATCCTGAGTTTCGTCCTCAACTTCCGAGTTTCGTCCTAAACTTCCTAACCGATGATGGCTCAGAATTTTTACCCCCAAGCCGTTCCCGGTCTTTCACAGTATGGACACGGTGGGCCAATCTAGGACGACCCTGACTCTTTACACAGAAAATTCAAATAAACGAAAGAAGACATGACAATGACGTTGGCCAACCCTAAGAACCTTCAATCTTCATGTACCACATAAATTCTGCGGACCATTCCACAATGCCCAAATGAATGGCGGCATTTTTTTCAACGAAAGGTAATCTCTAATTAGTCTAATTTCTTATTTCGATGCTCCGTTCTAGACGTTTTTAGTGGGCATATTGATGTTGATCGCGGATTTAGAGAATATTATCGAATTTTATAGATAGGGACTCAATTAAACAATAGGTTTCACTATTGTTCACCGGAAACCTACAATCAAAATAAATTCAAAGGTTTTAGGGAAGATTGTATCCAAATTCAACGGTAAATTTTGATTTCGATAGGGGTATTGAAATAGCGTTCGTAGATTTAATCAGGACCATTGATTTTGATATTAGTGATTCAAATGGCTCTGGCAAATCTAATCTTTACAGTTATTGTTGTAGTGAGAGTACTTACAGAGACCCGTTACTGAACAGTACTCTAATACCGCTGCGCACTGCTTTCAACATATTGGATACGGAGTAGTCTATTCAATTCAGGTTGAGGAACTGTCTGAACAGTTAAAGTTGGCTGGAATTTTGGTAAATTTAAAAAAAATAAAAAAAATTGTAACAGCAGTTTTTGAATCGTGTTTCTTTATTTTGAAATAAATTTAATATTATCAAAAACTTCAAAACACTTAAAATCTTAAAATTACACAATTATAATTTAAATTTACAAAAATCTATTAAATTTAATCAAAATCTTTCTAACTAAAATTTCCATAATTTCCCAAAAAAACAATCGGATTAGAATACAGCTATGAGATACTAGTCACTTAGACATTTTTCAAATTTACAGACTTATCCTGTCCACATAAAACGTTTGATCAAGAATAAGGAATTATACTCCGGAATAGTCATGCGGGACACTCTGAGTAAGGTACTTTCCCTGATAAAGAGATGTCGGTTAAAGAGGGTCATATAAGGAGCTGTCTGATAAAGTGATGTCGGATAAAGGAGGGAAAATACTACCTCCTACTCTACAATATCTCAAAGACTAAAGTTTTTTTTTTTATAAGAATGTTTTAATCCATTTTGCTTAGTATTTGTTAGGAACTTTTTTGAATTGTTTTTATCTTAACTATGTTGATCGTCAAATAAAAAATAATTAGAGAATTAAAGTTTATGATTTTGCGAAAAAACAATAGCTATGATTTTTTTTTATTTTTTTTTATTTTTACAGATTTTAATAAACAAAATTAATAAACAAAATTATGATGTTTAAAAATTTATTCATCAATAAAAGAATAATAAAGTGGATATCAATATAAATTAGATTAAAGATATTAATATGGTTGATATAGTTGAAAGCTTTATTTGTATGTAATATTATTAAATATGTAAAAACAAAAATAATAATATAAAAAAACTATTGAAATAAAAATATTATTACTATGATTATAATTAATAATAATTATTTTTTATAATAATAATTATTTAATATTAAATGTTATTTATTATTATTTAATTTTAAATTATGTAATATAAATCTAAACTTAGGGCTATGAGCTTTTAGATTAATAAAACATATGGATTCATATTATAAAACCAAGGGAATAACAAACCCAAGGGATTAATACTAAAACCTCAAGGGATTATAAACCCAAGGAGGACTATAAACCGAAGGAAATCATATTAACGAGAGAGAAGATAAAACCAAGGGATTAATACTAAAAACCGAAGAGCCCTTAGCTTTTTAGTATTAATCCCTTCGATTTATTATTTTCTTGGGTTTGTAATATCAATCTCTTTCATATATTAATCTAATAATTCATATTCATTCGTTTATAATATTAATCATTTAGGTTCAATATAAATCAAAGTCTTCCAAGGGTTTATATACTTTGAATTTATAATATTAGTCCCTTGGGTTTATAATAACTTGGGATTTTAGTATAACCCTTGGTTTTATAATATTAATCCCTTATGTTTATAAATACAAGGGTTCATATTCCTAGGGTTTAATACTAAAGCCCCAAGGGATTATAAACCTAAGGCAATAATATTAACCGAAGGTGTAATAAACCCAAGGGATTAATAATAAAAATCCAAGAGAATAACCGTTCGTTTTTTAGTATTAATCCCTTGGGTTTATTATTTTCTTGGGTTTGTAATATCAATCCCTTTCGTATATTAATATAATAATTCATATTCATTGGTTTATAATATTAATCCTTTAGATGAATACAAATCATGGTCATCCAAGGGTTTATATACCTTGAATTTATAATATTAATCCATTGGGTTTATAATACCTTGTGATTTTAGTATAACCTTTGGGTTTATAATATTAATCCCTTACGTTTATAAATATAAGGGTTCATATTCCTAGGATTTAATACCTAAACCCCAAGCGATTATGAACTCGAGGCAATAATATTAACCGAAGGGATAATAAACCCGAGGCGATAATATTAATTGAAGGTATAATAAGCCCAAGGGATTAATACTAAAAGAAAAATGATTTATAAACCCAAGGAAATAATATTAAACCCTATGCATTAATATTATAAACCCAAGATATAAAAACCCTAAAATAAATAATGTAAACCTTAAAATAAACATGGTTGTGATTGGTTGATTTTCATTTTGAGGTAATCCTTGTCACAATTTGGATCATGGTTGAAGAGGATTAACCAAAAAAATTATAAACCTTAGGGAATAATATTAAACTTTAGGGATTAATATTAATTACAAACCCTCTGAATAATATTATACCCTCGGAATATGAACCCTTAGATTAATAAACCCAAGGGGTTAATACTAAAACCCCAGGGGATTATAAACCCAAGGGAGTACTATTAATCCAATTGAAAATAGATTGACGTGATTAATACTACAAACCCTAGGGTTTATAATCCCTTTGGTTTTTAGTATTAACCCCTTGGGTTTATTATTCCCTTGGGTTTTTAATATCAATCCCTTAAATTTATAATATTAGTTCCTTAGGTTTATATTATACCCAAAGGAATAATAAACCCAAGTGATTAATACTAAAAACCCAAGGGAATATAAACTCTACAGTTTTTAGTATTAATCCCTTGCGTTAATATTATTTCCTTAGTTTTATAATCCCTTTGGGATTTAGTATTAACCCCTTGGGTATATTAAATTCCCTTTGGTTTATAATATAAATCCCTTGGGTTTATTAATATAAGGATTCATATTCTGAGGGTATAATATTATTCATAGGGTTTGTAATTAATATTAATTCCTAGGGTTTAATATTATTCTCTAGGTTTTACAATTATTTCGGTTTTTAGCATTAAACCTAAGGGATTATAAACCCGAAGGAAAAAAATTAAACCCAAGGAATTAATATTATAAACCCAAGGTGTATAAACCCTAAGATAAATATGGAATACCTTAGAATAAATATGGTTGACCATGGTCTACCATGGTCCAATGTCGCGTAGTGACAATGATTTCCTCAAAATGAAAATCAACCATGGTCAACCATGTTTACTTTAGGGTATATATAACTTGGGTTTATAATATTAATCACTAGGGTTTAATATTATTCATTTGGGTTTATAATTCCTTTTGTTTTCATTATTAATCCCTTGGGTTTATTATCTCTTCAGTTAATATTATTCCCTTGGGTTTATAATCCCTTGGGGTTTTAGTATTATATCCACGGAATATGAGCTCTTAGATTAATATACCAACCACATTAGTAAACGGTGTTGATGTATGCTGAAGGCATATATCTTTTTTTTTCCACTGGAAAAATCAGTAATTTTCATTAAGATTAGAAAATTACATATAGTATATGCCATTGGCATTGCTGTAATGTTCATAATATCAAAACTTGTCCTGCTAATCAGGAGCTAAAGTCAAAAAACTAGACGATCTAGACTTTCCTACCCTTCTTTTTTTCCACTTTCCGCCAACCTTCATTGTTAGGCGGAGCTGTTACAATAATCATTTGTGCTTCATTTGTGGCAGCCATGATATCCTTTTCAGAATCTGTACTTGTTGGCGAGTAAGCTCGCTTGCTGCCTCCAATTTCTTGCCTGGTGTTCTCATATTGCTGCTGTGGGTTACCTGCATTTGTGTCTATTGCTCCTTCGATCAGATATTCATTGTTCTGTAGGTGGTGTGGATAGCTTGCTTTGCTGATTTCTGTATTTACCTTCCCGTCTTCATCTTCTTGTATGTTGTTGTTGGTTCCCTCATTCCTTCCCTCTTATTTTTCCTCTTCTGCATCCTCTGTCCATGTGGCTGAAAATTGCCATCCTTTCGGTTTTGATGGTTGCCTCCTTTTCCTATCTTTTTTGTTTTGTGGGCATGTACTCTGTAAATGACCTGTTTGCCGACATATGCGGCAACGAAAGGCGGTGTTTTCATAATCCAATGGCTGTGCCCATTGTTTTCCATTGTGAATTAGGATAATGTGCTCTGGTAGGCCTTGACTGAGGTCTACCTCCACACATATCCTGGCATATGTGTAGATATCCTTAGTTAGGCACTTATGGTCTGCTTTTAAAAAAGATCCCAGGGTATTGCCTATTCCTTCCAGTACTTTGAAGTGCCAGAAGTGTATAGGAAGATTAAACAGTTTTACCCAGACTGGCATTTTGGTGACCACCATGCTGTTTGGATCGAAATCCGGGAACCAAGATTTCACGAAAAGACCCGCGTTACCCCAGAACCATGGCCCTTCGTTCAAAGCATAATCTTTGTCTTTTATGGTGTCAAATTTGACAATAAAGAATCCTTTTGAACAGAGATGGATATCACAGTTTTCTGTCCATATGGAGTAGATCCATTGACGAAGGGCTTCCGGTTTGGGCCAAAATCCATTGAACCTGCATATCACTGCTTTAGTTAAATAATCAGATTGTATTTCATTTACCTCTGGTGTGGAGATTATTAATGCAGGGTTCTGTGTTGTCTGCTCAACAATGTATGCCCCTGGTGTTGTGGCTTGCTGTTCTGGTTTCTTTTGTGGTTCCATCTTCCCTTTGACTACATCTTTGAAGGAAACAGGTCCTTTGGAACTTGAGCCGGGGCAACCTCCGCGCAATCTTGAGCTGAGACAGATTGTAGAGTCTTTTGCTATGCCGTAATCCATTAGTTTCAACCCCTCCTGTATTACCTTCCTTGCGTAGAGGAGGAGTTGTTTGTGTGGTGGGATTCCCGTCTTTTCATGTATCCTCTGTTTGAGGATTTCTGTTGCCTCCCATAACCCTATTTCGATGCATATTGTGTGCCCTCCCATAGATCTGATAAAGAGAGGGCTTTTTTTGCCCTGTATCTTCTTTTCCGGTGGGTGTGATTCCAGATCTGATCTGCATGGGGTTAGATCTGCTCTACAGAAGTCTAGATCTGGTAGTTTATGTCCCGATCTGAGTCTGATTACTGTGGCTCGCAGGGGGTCCAAAGGTTCTGGATCTGGCCAGTTTTTGTTTTGCTTTTGTCTGGAACTGGTCGGATCTGATAGATCCCTTCCTTTTCTGTGGTATTCGACCCATAATGGAGAGCCGTACCCCAAATCAGAGATCCTGAGAAGGCTATTTCTCATTTCCAGGTCATAGCCTTCATACCCTCTGTTTGGGCGATACTTCGAGTTGGTAACCGCCCCGATCTGTATTGAAAGAAACAGAGAAAAACCAAGAATCCAGGGATACGGGTCCATACTCTCACCCCATACCTTGTCCTCGGCCGTGCCTTGAAAAGACGGCCCTAAAACAGCGAATCCGATCCATTGGAAACCGATATGTGGTCTGGGGTCTGTCAAACAGAACCGTTGATGAAGATCGAAGGCGGATCGGCCAATACTGAGCAGATAGTTTGTGAGAGAGGGCGAATCAAGCCTGTCCTGCGGCCAGAGAGCGAAAAAACGCACCAGTCTCTGTTTCCAGTGGTTCGAATCATGTGGGGTCTTGCCGTCAGCAGATCCGGTCCTGTGCCATGGGGAAACATCGAAAGCTGAGTATCCAGCGCTGGGTCTGCTGTTCGATCCACGTTCGAGCCAGTTCTTGGGGCCTGCGACTTCGCAAATCACATCTGCTGAGAACCAAAACCCTTGAGTCACCTCCATCGCCGTTCCCTTCCCCAATTTCACACATGCACAACACCTGCTGAAGGCATATATCAATTACATGCACAACCACATTAGCAAATATGGTTGATATATGTTGAAGATATATAATTATGATTAATTAATATTAACAGTATTATTATTATTATTATCATAATTATTATTAGTATTTTTATTAACACTATTAGTGTTATTATTTTTATTGTAAATTAAATTTAATAGCATTATTAACGATAAATAATAATAATTAACTTGTTATTAGATATTATTTTATTAATATAAATATTCTTAATGGAATAAATATTTATTAATATATATTTCTAATTAGATATCAATTAATATTAAACCCTAGCTATATAAAAATTGTAAACACAAGGTATACAAACCCTAATATAAGTATTATAAACCCTAAAATAAACATGGTTGACCATCGTTGATTTCCATATTGAGATAATATTTGTCACAATGCGATGTTGGACCATCGTTGACCATACTATACCACGATTGGTTTTCATATCAAGACAATCTTTGTCCTAATGTGATGTTGGACCACAATTGACCATGGTTGATTTTCATATTAAGACAATCATTGCCACAATGTGACATTCAACCATGGTTGACCATGATTGATATTATAAAACCCAAGGGATTAATACTAAAACCCCAAGGGATTATGAACCGAAGGGAATAATATTAAAGCCAAGGGACTAATATTATAAACCCAAGGTATATAAATCCTCAGTTAAATATTATAAAGATCAAAATAAACATGGTTGACCATGGTTTATCATTGTTCATTTTTATATTAACACAACCTTTGTGACAATGCGACGTTAGACCATGGTTGGCCATGATTGACCATGGATGAACATGTTTAATTTTATAAAACATGGTTGACCAAGGTTGACTATGATTGACCATGGTTTTCCATGGTTGAACATGATTATCATATTGAGACAATATTTATCATAATACGATGTTGAACCATGGTTGAGACAAAAATAGATTTTCATATTGAGAAGACATTTCTCACAATGACAGGTTGCACGGTGGTTTACCATGATTAACCATGGTTGACCATAATTGATTTTATAAAACATGGTTGAACATGGTTGAATTATATTAAACCTAAGGGACTAATATTATAAATGCTAATAGAAATATTATAAACACCAAAATAAACATGGTTGACAATGGTTGATTTTTATATTGAGAAAATCATTGTCACAATGTGATGTTGGACCATGGTTTCACGTGCTTGACCCTGATTGATTTTAAAATTGAGATAATTTTTGTGACCATGTGACATTGGATCATGGGTGACCATGGTTGGTCATGATTGACCATGTTTGACCATGATTGATATTATAAACCTAAGGGGATAATAAACCCAAGGGGTTGATATTATAAACCCAAGGGAATAATAAACCCAACGGATTAATATTAAAACCCTAAGGATTATGAAACCAAGAAGATAATATTAAACCAATGGGACTAATAGTATAAACCCAAGGTCTTGATCACGGTTAATATTCATATTGAGACAATCCTTGTCACAATGTGATGTTTCACCATGCTTGACCATAATTAACCATGATTGATTTTCATATCGAAAAAATATTTTTCACAATGTGACATTTGACTATTATTGAGCTTGTTTGACCATGTTTGACTATGTTTGACCATGTTTAAACCAAAGGGAATAATAAACCCAAGGGACTATGAACCGAAAGGAATAATATTATAAATAATAAAATAAACATGGTTGACCATGGTTTACCATGGTGGATTTTCATGCTCAAACAATCTTTGTCTTATTGCAATGTTAGATGATGGTTGACCATGCTTAACCATGGTTGATTTTCATATCAACAGAATATTTTTGAAAATGGGACATTAGACCATGGTTGACCATGAATAACCATGGATTACCAGGATTGATTTTATAAAATGTGGTTGAGCATGGTTGACGAAGGTTGACCATCATTGACCATGGTTGACCATGATTATCATATTGAGACAATATTTCTCATAATTTGATGTTAGATAACGGTTGACCATGCTTAACAATGGTTGATTTTCATATCAACACAATCATTGTGACAATGCGACATTAGACCATGGTTTACCATGAATGACCATGGATGACCATGTTTGATTTTATAAAATATGGTTGACCATCATTGCTAATGGTTGACCATGATTGGCATATTGAGACAATCTTTTTCATAATGCGACATTGGAAAATGGCTGAGACAACGATTGATTTTCATATTAAATAAATATTTATCAAATTGTGATGTGGGACCATGGTTGACCATAATTAACCATCATTGACTATGATTGAGTTTATAAAATATGGTTGACCATGGTTGAATAATACTAAACTGAAGGGACTAATATTATACACCCAAGCTATATAAACCTTAAGATAAATATTATAAACACTAAAATAAACATCGTTGGCCATGGTTGATTTTCATATTGAGACAATCCTTATGACAATGTGACGACCATGCCTGACCAAGATTGATTTTCATATTGAGAAAATCATTGTCGCAATGTGACATTCGATCATGATTTACCATGGTTGGCTATGATTAACCATGGTTGACCATCATTGATATTATAAACCCAAAGGAATAATAAACCTAAGAGACTGATATTATAAACCCAAGGGATTAATATTAAAAGCCCAATGGATTATGAACCCAAGGAAATAATGTTAAACCTAATGGACTAATATAAAAACCAAAGGTATCTAAAGTCTATGATAAATATTATAAACACTAAAATAAACATGGTTGTCCATGGTTTATTTTCATATTCATAAAATCCTTGTCACAATGTGACATTGGAGCATGGTTAATTTTCATATTAAGAAAATCATTGTCACAATATGGTATTCGACCATGGTTGACCATAATTTGTATTATAAACCAAATGGAATTATAAATCCAAGGGACTCATAATATAAAATAAAGAGATTAATACTAAAATCCCAAGGGATTATGAAACCAAGTGAATAATATTAAACCCAAGGGACTAATATATAAATCCAATAGACTAATATATAAACCCAAGGTATATAAACCCTAAGATAAATATTATAACGCTAAAATGAACATGGTTGACCATGGTTGATTTTCATATTGAGACAATCCTTGTCACAATGTGATGTTTGACAATGGTTGACCATGCTTAACCATGGTTGGATTTCATACGAAGACAATCTTTGTCACAATGCGACATTCGACCATGGTTGAACATGCTTGACCAAGGTTGACCATGGTTGACCATGATTACCATATTGATACAATGTTTTTTATAATGCAACATTGGAACATGGTTGAGACAATAATTTATTTTCATATTGAGACAGTCTTTGTCGCAATACAACATTGCACCATGGTCGACCATGATCAACCATGGTTGACTATGATTTATTTTATAAAATATCGTTGACCATTATTCTCCATGATTGAATTATAAAAGATGGTTGACCATGATTTATATTATCAACTCAAGCGAATAATAAACCCTATTGATTAATACTAAAAACCAAAATGAATAATAAACCTTATTGATTAATACTATTGATTTCTAATGTATAAATGAATAAATCTTGTTTGTTTAGAAACAATGTTCTCCTGTTGTGCAATGAGGCTTTTATTGTCATTATTTTCCCATATATGCATCATGTGAGAGATCACATATGCATATTTATCGTTTGTCTTGGGTGTGATATTGTTGAGCTAGGCTAGAGTGATACTTCAGTTCATTCGTTGAAGTCAGATTTTTAAATATAAGCCTTTTCAACGTAAACATAATAAATAAAAATATATCATATGAGAAATTTTCAAAGTCTAATAAATACATATAATGTGGTGGAACCTAAAAGTTACTATGTCATGTTTAGAGAAGCTATGTGATACTGAAAAGATAGCCTGGTTGGGTCCATTTATCATAATTCTTTACAATATAGGGTATCCTTTTCCTATTGTTTCTACGGGTTCTAATTGCATTCTAATGAGTACGAGCCTTTTTTTCCTATTGTTTCTCTCGGTTCCAGTTGCATTATAATGAGTACAGACTTCCGTATCATTTTTTTATATTTGTTTGTACTTGTAAAAGTTGTATTCTGATGAGTCCATGCTTCCTTGCTCAAAGAATTCAAAATTGTTTTGTAAACAATGTTTCCCGTAAGGATGATGAAAGCTGGTTTGTTTACATTTGGAATCGAAATAAAGTGCATTCATATCATTCGAATGAAACCCCACTAGTTTCTAGAGTCTATTGGCCAAAAACTTGGCATCCATTTAATGCCTAAAGTAATAACTCTCACCTCATTTTTTTTTATTCCAGACACAAGAACCTCTCTATAACTATATGTCCGTGGTTAAAGGGACCTTTCGCTACAGATTGACATTAACGGCATAATTCAATGTAGCTAAACATTTAGCACAAAAGATAATGAAGCATCGGAAAGAAATAATATGTTTTTGAATGTATGACCGACGAATGATGTACGTAGGAATTTAATGTGGTGGAAGCATGGAATTGTGACAGAAAACAATGAAGACTCCTCAGAAGAGCTTGATATTCAATTATTGAATATAAATAATTATTTATAGATATATGTGAAGGAGAATCAATAATGACCTTCACTGATCTTCGCTGTCTTGAAATGATGTTTGATTGATTCCTCCAGAGTCACATTAAACTTGCTGACGTGTGGGCGGCGCCATTTATGCAGCCTTGATTAATGTTCTAATACCTGCCCTTAATCACGAAGACCTAAACTTTAAGTTCCATGCTGGTCTAACTCTCAGCAAGGCTTACAACAAAACATTTCATTTTTTCCTTCTTGCTAAAAGTTCCATGCTTGTTCATTTGCTGATGTAGTTTCATCTTCACCTTTCTGTCTTTCCTTATGAACTTCTTCTGCTCCTTTCTTTTTACGTACTTAACATCAGTGGGATGCCAGGCAACATCCTGAATAGTGAAAACACAATAATCCAATCCATGCTCTCCCCACTTTCCATGATGATCCACCAAAATGCACTCGTCTTCGATCATGAGCAGTGTCTAAACAACATCCATAGTTGTATCCTCCATTGTTGTAGCCATCTTAGAAGCAGATCCAATAAATTTTCTAACAATTGGGATCTGAGAGAAGCAAGTTTTACTCTCAATGTTTGCAGGACCATGTGGAATAGAATTTACCCCATAATCGTCAATAACATACTCACCAATAGCATCACATTGTTTGTCAAGGATTTCTTCGAACTCAAAAATACTGCCTGACCCAAAAATGCTTCCAAATGGGTTCATGAAAAAATGACCATCGAAAGGGTCATTGTCAAAAAAGTCTAGAAAGATAGAAATATTAGTTGGGCTCCACTTTACCTCTACCATAGAGAAAAGAATGCAGCAAATAAGACACGTTGGAGATCTAACAACGCTCCCGCACAACTCTTACCTAGCCTCAAATTTTCCTTAAACTCTGGCTAGCTTCGACTTCATAATAGCACCACTCTCTGCTCTTCCTCTCACTTCCCCGGATGTGTGCACCACACTTTCACTGCCCCAAGCTCTTCTAATCAGCGTTTTCCAACAATTTCTTTAAACGGATCAGACAACTTCACAGCGCTCGCAGGTGGCACACAATCCACCACTCTTCACACACAAATCACTTCTTGAGACCTTCATAGGTGTCTCCACTCCTTAGCCTTTAGGCTCCCTCACGTTGGGAAGTGCTAGATCTTCAAAGGCTCTTCACACCACTCGGTAGAAATAACAAAATGTTCAGGCTTAATATCAAACAGACAGCAGTGCAAGGTTCACTACACTTCACAATCCAATGCCCCTGGCTGGCCCCTTTTGACTGACAAAAACCATATAGCTAATAGACTCAGCCCTTGGCTTTATTCCATAGCAGACTCTCTATATTCAAAAGACAGCTCCACATTGCTCTAGGCATTTCCACTTACAACCATAGGAGAACACCCCACCGCCAACAGAATAGTTCACTCCGTAGATCAAGAATACCCATAGTCCATACCAACATCCCTCCACACACAAAATTGACGAGGAGAAATGACCAGAAAGGAGGCAAAGCTCCACACATAAAAATCATTGCTTACACACAATAATTCCTGGGTGTTCCACAAGTCTTCACAGAGTGCAAGTTCAACAATGCATCTTCACCCAGTAGGACAGCAACACTCCCTCATTTTTCTCTACGTACAGTAGGACAACAACACTTCTAGATAGCGTTGAAGGCAACAACTCAACAGCTCTTGTAACCACTCAATCATAGTTCAACACACTATGGGCATAATCCACATGCCCTTCACACCACAGAGTCGTCACAACTCTGGCCACCGCCACCAATCCCTCACTACTCTCGCCAAACACAGCTCACCTATGCTCTGATACCATGACAGAAAACAATGAAGACTCTTTAGAAGAGATTGATATTCCATTACTGAATATAATTATTTATAGATACATATGAAGGAGAATCAATAATGACCTTCGCCGATCTCTACCGTCTTGAAACGATGTTCGACTGATTCCTACAGAGTCACATTTTAAACTTGCTGACATGTGAACAGTGGGCGATGCCATTTGTGAAGTCGTTATTAATGTTCTAACAAATTGATGGGTCAAAGGACACAAGCACCACCCCTTAGGCAGACCTATATGAACCATCCCTGGCATTAGCCAAAACCTGCAAAGATATTTTCCATCCTGCTACTGAAAGATAAATTCTAGAATATAAACCTCATGTTGCAAAGAGAATCGAACTTGCGATGTTGCAATGGCCATGAAGATCTGTAGTGAGGGTGCTGAGGGGCCTTTTGTGTTTTATATGATTTTGATTCTGATGTGGGTATTTGTGATTCTACTTCCCTTAGTGTTGTGTCACCTTTCTCCAACTGTTGAGTTTATTGTTCTTGCCTAGGGTTGTTTCCCCTCTTGGATTTGGCCCCCTTGTTTGTACCTTATTTTGAATGTTGTTATTGTGACAAATTGTGGAATCTAAGAATTCTTCCCATTCATCACCTGAGAATGACCTTGGATGTTCTGATGAACTAAAAAATGGAGAATAAAACAATTTTTTGGTTTGCATTAGGTTAATGTCAAACCAGATCAAGCATAATTGCATTGTCTGTAGAAATTTGTTAATGGTGATGATAATTATGAGGAAGAAGAGAAAGAGGAGGAAGAGGAACAAGAATATGAATATAAAATGAAGCAACACTAAGTGATGAATAACCCTAGCCTCCTCATCAGACCTGAAAACCTTCAACCATTCCTCCTCTAGTGAAACAATTTCTTTTTGCTAAGAGTTTCACCATTCCACATGTCAACGGTTCCGCTTGCGAGCTTGAGGGATTTATCGGTTGTCGTTTTCTTAAATATGCTCTCCCCTATAATAATTTTTGGTTCTGCCTGTGAGGGTTTCAAGATTGCGAGCCTCATGATGTTTGGCCTTGCGATCAATGTTCTGCCTATAAGAGTTTTCTTTTGGCATTTGGCCTTGCCATCGATGTTCCGCCTATAAGAGTTTTCTTTTTGGCGCCTCCTTTACACCTCCAAAGGAGCCTCTACCACTACAAACACCCTGGATTCCCCATCCCCACTAGAAACGTTCCCTCACCCATTTTCCTCTGTAATCGACTCCCCCCAACTCCATTTTCTGATTATTATGAACGAAGAGATTCATTTTCCATTTAACACGTAACAACCAAGCGATTAAAATGTAACTCTGAATATGAAGTGGGTCGGTGAAATCAGCATTTTAGGTAAGCCTCTCACACGAAGAATACTCCACCTACATAAAATCTTGTGCGTTCATTTATAAGGAAAATAAAATTCAACCCTGCTCCATCCCCCTGGGCTTGAAATAAGAGAATCCTTCTGATAATTAACGTGATGTGTAAGTATTTATAGATTTCAAACAATGGAGAGATGTTTTTAGCCTACCATCATATTTTTACCATTCATTGCTCTAAAATCCTTTTTGTCTTCAAACATTCTAGAAAAATGTGTTAGCTAGTTTTTATAGTGTGTCAGCGAATTTTGATTAATTTAATTTAAATATGTGTAGATGTTTTTTTCCATATTTTTTAAATTAAACTTAATATATATCTATTTAAAATTTAGAAATTGAAATATATATATATATATATATATATATATTAATTGTCTAGATTATATGATTTAATTTCAATACGACTTTTAATTAAATTTAATGTAGTCATATATTTAAAAATATAATTTTAAAAGAAAAAATTATAATATAATAGAAAATATATAAATAGATTTTACTTATAATTATGATTAATTTTTTTGGTGTAAACTACTTTGCTTCATATTCATTAAAACAACTTAATTACATATTGACTGAAGTCCAATTCGACAAGAAACTAGCATTCCATACAACAACAAAGAAACTACTCCACAGAGTTGAAGGAAACACAACAATGTATACCCAACTAAAGAGCACTGAATAGAAGAGTTGAATTCGCAAGAAATAGTAACACTAGATTTTCCTACCAACCAACCACCAAAAATGATGAAACATGAAAGCATAGAAATCCATAAGTGTACACAACACCAAAGGAGGAAAACACGTGGATAGTTCTTCTCAAAACATAATCCAAATTGAATTCCACATGTGGAAAGAAATGAAATTAGATGACCCTCTTGGAGCAAAAATATCCAAAGAAGCCAGTAGCTAAGACATCACCATGAAGATCCCAACCATGACCTGTCTTAGCATACTAAATATAATAAATTGGGTGGACAGGGAAGAATAAAAGTGCAGACATTGTTGACCATAATGAGGAAACTTTTGAAAGCCTCCCTCTACCAAACATACATGAGAGGCCTTCACACATCCCAAAACCATGATAGAATAAAAAGTAGCACTGAAAATACCTCACAATTGGACACTCATAATCTCAATTCTTCAAGAATTTTGAAATTGAAAAATTGTCACATGTAGCCAACAAACTCAAATGTTGAACCAAACCAAGTGGAAATTTCTAGAATGAACTCATACCTAGAGTAAGATGCCTAGAATTGAAGAAAAAGAGCAAGGAATAACAAAATATAATCCTAATCAGAGGAGATAATGGTCAAATCCAATGCACTATCCACTAAAGGTTCGGTAGGATCACCAGGTGGATCAATAAGGTCACTTGACCAAGAATTTGACACCAGAAAACTTTCAACCTTAGACAAATGAGTATCCACATTAACAAAACATAAACTTACAATCATAAGCATACATTTTATATATTCAATGGAATAAAACATTATAATTCTCAAAATTCTTATCCTTAGAAATCAAATGTTGCAGAGTGTCCATCTATTAGTGAAGAGCAAAGGAATTCATGAAATGAAGCCTTTATTTCTTGAATCTACCAATATCAGGGACTCTAATCATATATTCACTAAAAATACCTAAGTCCAAATGAGACAGACATTGCCTAGACACCTTAGACTTCGCGAAGGGGATTTTGTTCCTCACTTTCACAGGAACTGCACATCAAAATGTTTTCCCTATTAACACATACACAAAACGATGCATAAGTTTACACACAACATGGCTTAAACCATCCCTCGTACTTTCCATCTGTTGTCGAGGATGAATGAGTAAAGTGATAAAGGAACATATAGTGAAACCATTGAGAGACCCTCTACCAGCAAAACCATATACAGATAGAACCATTGGACCCTGAAACTCTAAGCATAAAACTAGTAGGTCAATGCCCACTTCCCATACCAAAGGTCCAAAACCCAATGAATTATCAAGCTCACAAAAACATAAAGGCACAACAGTACCAAAACCCAAATGTTGAACAAGACAAAGAGGCTCACACATACATAAGACACAAACAAATACATTACTCTAAGTAAAGGAAAGGGTGAATCGAATGCCTGAAAGACACAACAACTCAAGCAAGGCCGAATTAGGAACTGTTAAACAAAAACAACATTGCACAATTCCAAAGGATAAAAATAACAAGATGCAACTACAGCAAAAGACAAAAACCTAGGGCTAGTATACCTGAAATGATGAAACTATGACCCACACTATGAGAATAAACATACATAAAGTAGAGGGAAAGAATATTACCTAGTTCAAATTGAGTGAAGATAAATTAAGTACCTCCAATATTCACACCAAAGTCTTGGATGTAAATCGGCAATGGAAACTTGGTTATTCTATTTCCAAGAGACAAAAAAACCAATAGTCTAGACTCTAAATGTAGACGACGAGTAGACTCTACATCAGCCAACTGAAAAACGCCAAGAAAAAACCACAGAAGAATATAAATAAAGGAGGTCAAGGGTAGCTTGACACCTCCATTCATATGCCTCACATACTCTAACACCCCATTTCCATAAACATGCGTGTAAAATGATGAGACACCGACCCAACTCCCTTAGCTGGTAATCACCATGTTTCTCCAAAGTTATGACACATCTTTTCCATTTTGCACTGCATCCAATAATACATTCTCGCTTCCTTCAGAACCAACCACATCAGAGAATAAATATCATTAAAATTAAAATTAAGTACCCATCACTTCTAAATTTAGGTATAATGTTTTGAATCAAAAAGTTTGACTACTCTTCACAAAAAATGTAAATCTAGAAACAATTTGGTCTACGTGTATATCTAAAAAATTGTTAAGAAAATCACATATATAATAATGTAGATTCAAAAGAAGATAATAACAAAGAATTTATGGAAAATAATGCCAAAATTTTATTATGAGGGAGAGATTAACATTTCATAAGAAATTCAAACATTCTAGTTATTAATCTAATTACGAAATATATTGCATAAAATAAAATATGTTAAGAAAATACATCAAGAAGTTTCCTTCTTTACTAATTTCAGCGATTACCTTTTCTTAGTGATGTTCCCAACGAACGAGTGCGATTTCTCTTGGGTTCTCAATTAGTTTAAATTTCTTGATTCATGTGGCTTTCATGGTTTCCTATTTCCTCCCCTTTTAGAGATGGAAACAGCCATTCTTCCTCTACCAAATAAGGAAAATTGTGTTGCAATGTTTTTCCAGTCGTCCATTTTCCCGTGCTGGTGTGCGTCCCACAATATATGATTTTGTATATGATAGAAATCCTAAATATAGGAGTATTTCTACAACATAACAATATTGAAGACTAGGCTCATAAATTCTAGAGTGTATATCATCGAGTTCCAAAAAATAACTTTTAGACTCTATTTATGGCTTCTGGATCCTATTTATGAAATCATTTAGCATCTTGTAAGTACCAAGAACAGGTTCATATATTTGGCACTGCCTTTTGAGAATTCCTAGCTAATTCTATTTGTTGTGGTTAGAGTAATTGTGAGCTTTATTCCACTCCTCTATGAAATTGATAGAACACTTCACAATTAGAGGTGCAAAACAATCTTTCTTATAAAGCAATGTGTAATCACCGTCATCCAACATCCATTTAATAAAGTCAGTAAATGAAAAATAATAACCAATCTCATGGGACATGTATTCCAAGATAAATGTAGGAAAAAAACATATTGATGAGGATCACTTGCGATTAATTAATGGTTATGGAAATTGGCAAAGGAAATAGCAAAGATTTTGGAAAGGCATGAGGCATTTATTGCCATTTTATTTATGAAATAATGGAAAATAGGAGAAAAGAAAGATGAAAGGTCACAGCTTGCATGTGAGGACAAAAGTGGAGGAAAATAATGGAAGATGAATAAAATAGAGGCTTAATTGATAAAAAGGCTTATGACGATCACTTCATTGCTTTTTGTCAATTTTAGCTAGAATCTTTATCTTTCATTCTCTCTCTCTCTCTCTCATACTCTTGGACACTACAAGTTTTCTTAGAGCACTCTTGGAGGATTGTGGTATACTTGAGATTTGGATCAAGAAGGAAAAATAAGAGAAGGAAAGCGTAAGAGGACATTGGGATCATGTTATGAAACCAGCTCATAAAGAGATATAAAAGATAGATCAACGACTTAAAAATCAGCCTCTTCGAGGGGGCAACCTCCATTACATTACAAAAATGAACAATTCTTCGATGATACAAATAATCATACCTCCTTTCAGTATATAGGAGTTTAATGGTTCCCAATACAATCAGAGCCTACATAGCAATAATATTGTAGGGCCACGACAATAACAATAGTGGGCTTCTATGGGGCATAATAATAACAACATGGGATCTATATGGGAACAATAATACAATAAGGGGGTTGCACTGACAACAATAAGGTGTTACACTAGTACTATAGGGACCTAACATGCCCCTCTCCTTCAAAAAGTGTTTTCCTCAATGCTTGAGTAGCTCTAGATGCTTTTGTATAAGATTCTCATCCTCCCATGTGGAATCTTCAGCAGGTAAATTCATCCACTTGAAGAGATACTCTAAAATTGATCGATTTTGTACCTGTCAATTTCTTGTTTTTATTACTGCTTCCGATTCCAATATGATTTTTCCTTCCTCCTCAAGTTCTGGAAATATTGTTTGAACTCGGATCTTCTCACCTATAACCTTCTTTAATCATGAAACATGGAAAAATGGGTGCAATCGGGAAGATGAAGGAAGCTCCAATTTGTATGCCATAGTACCAATCTTTTGTAACACATTGTACAAACCATATTACTTTGGTTATAATTATTATCCTTCTTAGCTTACTTGAGTGATCTGAAATGGGGCACTAAAGGCTTCTTGTCATGCTTACAAGAACCTCTCCCACTCCAAAGCTTATATATTCCCCAGGTCTATGCTTACGATTGATAATTGGGGAATTAAAAGTGCTTGAAATAGGTGTATGCTTGTGTTTGTTTCTAGATTGTTCAAGTGCTTATGTACATTTTCTTATGCTGATGCAAAACATACATAATAGTAAATAAAGCAGTGAATCAACAAACACATAAGACAACAATATAATTAGGAGTTCACCCAAACCTCTTGGGATACATCTCCGTGAGCTCTACTCAACTCAACTAGGCTCTCTGGGATTATGGTAATCTTTCTTTTACAAGTTCCACACTCAACTCCATTGGTTTACATAGAACCTATGGGTTTAGAATACCATCTTACCCCTGGCTATCCATACTCTGCAAATAGATCTAGGCTTCTCTAGACTAGACTCCTTCAATCAGCACTCTGAGCTATCTTGAGCTCTAGCTTACACCAAATCCTTCAGAATTCTCTTAACTATCTCTGGAATGCCTTCTTCTATCTTCAACACACTTCGAACAACAACGATAGCTTGATCATTTGATCTCTTTGATGTTATGCAACTTCATTACAGCTCCATGGCTCTTAGAAGTCTGCTTTGAGCTCTCTGGCTCTACGGATCTGGATCTCTAGCTAACTGGGTCTAGCTCTCAGCTCTCTGGCTCTCTTAGCTATCTGGCTCTATCCGTCTAGCTCTGCCTCCAACCTCTGGGGTCTCTGCCTCTGCTAGGACCTCTGGCTTTGAAGCTCTTAGGCTTTCTGGCTCTTGTCTCTCATGAGCTTCTAGTTTTGCTTGACCTCCAAGCGACCTCTAAAACTTCAGCTCCATTCTGTCAATTATGCTCTCTGGCTTTTGAGGAATCCTTCTAACTTTGCAGCTTCCATAGTTGTTCCTCTGTTCCTTTGATCACGAGGAATCATTCTTTTCCTGTCTCTATCTTTTCGACTCGCCCTCTAGCCCTGTGGCTCTATGGCTTTGCGACTGGCCATCTGGCTCTGTGGCTCTGTGGCTCTTATAACACATTCCTGTTACAAAATGCCTGCTTACAGCATGGAATAGATGAATAGAAGCCATTTTTATAGTGGAAAATACACGAGCGGCCTTTCTCTACCTTAATTCCGAAAATAGCCAATATAATGAAATACATAGGAATTATGATGAAAAAGACATCATGGAGCATTTTCCAAATTTCAAACAGATGCAATCACATCTACAAATGCATTGGGTCTACCATTCTATTGCAAATCGCAATCGCATATGTGTATGGCCAAAAAAACCCAATACACAGAAATACATTGAAAATCCAAAAACCCTGATTTCAAATAATATAGAATCACATCTATAATCCTTATCGGGTCCACCTTTGGTCGCAATATCACAATCACATTGTGTTATGGCCAAAAACCCAATACACGAAAATACAAAGAAATCCGCATAAACTGGGTTTCAAATATTATGAAATCGGCTCTATAAACTTATTGGGTACAACCTTTATTGCTAGTTGCAATCGCATTGGCATTGGCCCTTGTATCGGGGATTCGCCAATCGTTGATCACCGATATCACTGATCGTCAATCCATCAATTCACCGATCAAATATGTACCATTGATCTGTTCCTCGATCCAATGGTTGATATCGCACATCGCATATCGCTATTGGCATATTGCATTTGTAACAGTCCTGGGGTTCTGATATCGCATGAAGGCCTACCCCCGATGCGATATATCAGAGATCGCTAATTGGGGGTCCTCAAGGCCTTTGCTTAAGTCCTCCCTTTGAACCCTTCCGATGTGATATTTACATAGAAAGCCTTTATTTCTCCTAAGTCCCATTTATATAAGAAATTGCCTCCTTTTCAAAGGACAATGGGCAAACTTCTTTCTACGATAACTTCTTCATCTGAAGTCCGTTTTAGCCCATTCAAATTGTGTTAGATTCAGAATGAAGAGATATATGTAATGAGACTATTTCTAAGAGAATCCTTTGACTTCCATTTTCCTCTGTGAGGAGCATTTTTAGACTTAGAAGTCCATTCTAGATCCATTTTGGATCACACCTTCACACTAAAAAGAACTTTTGGTCTCCAAAAGACTGATATACTGATATGAATAGTAAATGAGAGTACCTCACCTTCTCTTTCAACCTCCATACACTTGCCTTGCATAGTGCCTCTGAACCAAAGCCTTTAAACACTTCCTTCCTGGATGTGCTTATGCTTCTGGGAAGAATTGTCTTCCTCCTTGACTTCCTGTAGAACTCCCATTGAGAAGGTCACAGAAGGTAGTTTTAACTTCTACGCCTTGATCATTGATGCAAGGTGGCACAAACCAATGTGAAGTTACATCTTCTTCACAAAATTTGCCTTTGTACTTGTTTGACACACTGTCAACAACAATTGTTAACAACAACAAGATTATAGACAACAATTAGATGGCCTAAACTCTTGCTTCAACAAAAGAAACGGATTTCACATCTTGTGAACACCTCCATGTCTTTACATCTGCATACAAATGATTGACTAGATAACAATACAACAAAACATGCCTTTAAAACAATTGACCCTTCAAGTCAAGCATGTGTAAAAGGAAACGTTAGAATTCTTTTTCAAAGATGAAACACTTCGTCGTCATCTCCATCTTGGAGACCAAATCAACTTTTCCCAAGTGAATATTGCATCACATGCATGTTAAAGCAATCAACCCCGCAAGTTAATTACACATACATGTTCAAATACAAGGAAATCATCAACATCCCTATGTTCATGCATATCAAGCTTATGCATGCATTTCACCTTTCAAATTTTAGTTAAGCACACTCTACTTTCGAAGCTGACATGAAATATAATGTTGCAGCAACAAAGTGAGTCTCCTACTCAACTTCTACATTCAATTTCTTGGTAAAATCTTGCAACTTGAATTCCATTAACAAAGGAATGCAAATAGATGCAAAAAGGGCATGCAACATTAATTGGATAAGAACTCTAACCATTTCTTACTAATCCATTTCAAAGGTCCTCCCTTTGTTTGCACATCAACATCAACATGTGAATCTCCTGAAACACATCAATCATGGAATCTTTTTTTCCATTCCTGTCATTCTCTCTTTCCACCTTCTTCAAGTTTTGTGGAAGAATTGTCAAATTCAGAGTCCAACATTTTGCAGCAATATGTCCTTGCCTATGGTAGTAAGTGCAACACATGTGCATCTTCTTGACAACATGATTTGCCTTGTCCAATGGACCTTTGGCTTCTTGCTTCCTTTCCTTCAAAAGTTTCCTACATGTGGCCATTCTCTTCCAACATCTAGAAATATTATGGTTATCCAAATCACAAAAGGAACAAGCAATTCTTCCCCAATGCTTACATGGAAATTTATCATGCTTACCACAATCAAAAGGAATGTGTTTAGAACTAGATTTATACCTTTCTTTTTCACCTTTATTGCCTTCATGAGGAGGTGAATTGAATGAAGAAGTAGCTCCCTTTGAAACACCATCAATCTCTTCAAGCTTGTCAGAGTTTCCATAACTCTCTGGTTCAAGTGCATGCTTATGAACACCTGCATCCTGCAAATGATGTTTCAAGCTATTGCATTCTCCACGAATACAATATTTACACTCTTGAGGTAGAATACCTACAATGAAACTCCTTCTTGGAACTGTTTCAATTGTCTTCATGGCAGCTTTGGAACTTTCTCCATAAGACTAACCATAGCCAAGCCCCAAATAATTAGGCCTTTCCTTAACCATTATTGGCTCAACAATACCTTATGCATGCTTAGCCAAGCCTTTTCCTTCATAGCCCATCTTGGAAATTAACTTGGAACCTATGCCTCTGGCATGTTTTTCAAAAGAAGCAATATAAACATTCTTAGAGGAAATTGAAGAGAAACTGGAATTATTTACCTCTTCTTTAGCCTGATACTTGACTAAGGATTCTTTAGCAACAAAGAGTTGTGTCTCCAACTCATGCATCCTTTCCAGGTTCATATTTTCAATATGAAGTTGCCTCTCCATTTCCTGCAATTTGTTAGAAAGCAACTGCTTCTCTTCCTTCATGGAATTCAACTGCTCTCTAAGGGTGATGCTCTTCCTTCCATCCTCATACATTTCTCTCACCATATCCATCATGATGAACAAGTCTGGCTTCATGTCCTTATCACAAATTCTTGTGATGAGGTGAAGAGGGCTTTCATGCTGGGAGGATGCTGTTGGGTCAGACCAATGGGTTGTAATACTCCCTTCTACTACTTCTATCAATAAAGTTAGTTGAGTTTTCCTCCATATTCTTGTATATTTCTGAATCTCGTATTGATATATGCATTTGTATGGTTAATATACATCCAATCCTATATTGTTTATGGTTATAGATCTCTATGCTTTGATGGTATTATGCTACTTTGACTCTACAGGTGTTCTTTGAAGCGAGACAAGGAAGGAGTGGCGAAAGTCTGTCAAGGGAGAGAGGAAAAAAGCAAGGAGCCAAGCGAAAGACTGAGGTTGGTACTCTCTGCTTCTCCCTTATCTATCTCTCATAATGGAAAATGCAAGTAACTTTAATTTGTTTGTTTCTAAGATAACTACCCGTCTTAGTGGGACTAGAAGCTCTAAGTGGACACTAGTTTTCCCGATAACAAAATGGCGACTCCATTGGGGAGCGAATAGTTTGATTTCTTGTCTCTATTTGTTTGCTTCATAGACTACAGACGGAGCCTGAAGTTAAGCCAGCTAGCCTTCGAACTGCATTTTCTATGCACGTGCAAAGTAGATCAACACTGCTTCAGTCAAACTTCAGGTTAGTTTATGAACTGAACAACTGACTTACAAACATCCTAAGAGCCCTAGTGGTAGCTCAAGTAACCTCATTAGATCAGTCCCTGTTCTTTGTGTTTACTACCTATCATTAGCTCAGCCTAAACCGCTGAACTTAGCTACAAATTGTGAGCAAAAACCAAGCTCAGTCTCATTCCTAGACCATTGCACTGTCTCTCATTGGTAGTCTGGATGCATCACACCTCCCATGTGTTGAGGGTGATATGTATCCCTATTTCACTGTGTTACAGGTGCGATGATTAGGTAAGACTATTTCTGCCTCCAAATTTTTGTTTTCTCTTCATTACCTTCAGCTTCATTCAGTGGTTTTGCTGTTTATGATCAGTATATCAATGTTGAAAATCCCTTCCTTTACATTATTCAGCCTCCATTGATAAAGAATTGTGAATGTTTTTATGTATTTTTCGCCATTTAAAGTTCTCCTTTGCAAACAGTAGCTTAATCGAATTGTCGTCTTTTGATTTGAAAGTGTCGCAAGTTTCATTTTCAGTCAAAGAAAAGAGCCCTCCTCTTTTTGATAGTCAATTACACTTTTTCTCTTGTGTTTGATTTGAATTAATAGTATTTCAAGTGTCAAAAGTAGTTTTCAATTCAAAATCGCAAAGTGTCATCTTAGTCTTCCTTTCGTTTTTTGAAAAGAAAATTGTTAGTACTGTCGCTTTGAAGGAAGAATAGTTTAGATCTGTACTTAGCATTCTTTTTGTCATTCACACATTAAGAAAGTGGAAAACAAATACATGCATGTGCATTTGCATTTAGACTACTTGTTGACATTGATTTTGGAAAAGTGCATCTAGTGTGTGCTCTCTGCTCTATGTTGAAAGACTTTTTCTTCTATTTCCTTAGTAGGTAGGATTTTCTTTGCAAAAGGAAAGTAAACGACTATTTCTCATCTTAGATTTCATATTTAGGATTTGCATATCTACATCACACGGTGAACCTTAAAGGAAAACTTCTTAAGAAAGATCAACTGTAAAATAAATTTCAATGAACATAAAAATGCTTTGGAACCTAACACACAACATTTAGAAGTCTAGGCTTGTCACACGGAATCTGTCAAGGGTGCGGACACGACTGACCTTCCTAGAAGTCTAAGACATTCTAATGACAAACAAGACAAAATGGAGTGATCTTTCTCTAAATACACCTTTTACAACATGAAAACTACAAGTGTTTAGGCTTACCTTATTCCAAAACGCTGTTGTTGAAGTCCGTTCTTGACGATCCGGATGAGCTCCTCCTTCAAGTCAATTCCTGCAACCACAAACAATCAAACAATTACCAAGCACTTGCATTTCATATAATAAAACATATATTCAACATGCAGACCAAGGAACACATGAAATAACTCATTAACACAAGCTATTGAGAAAAATAAACCAGTTTGTATTAATAACGAAACAAAGAAACTCTTACAACCTGGCCTTGGTGTTGTGCAAGTTCCTCCCAGGGTCCATCAAGGGTTTTCCTCTACTTTGACAAAGCTCACCCTCTTCCAAGTAGAATCAAGTGAAGACAATCTCTCCTCACAAAGGCTCTAATGGAAGACCTAAATCCTGCAGCATTTACCCAAAGAAAATGTATAGCTCCAACCTCCTCTCCTTCTGGCTCAATGCCTTTATTTATAGTGCTGTAAAGAGGTTATTCAGGTCCACTATCAATGGGATCATCCCCCTCTATGGGTGGGATAGCTCCCTTATTGATGGGATAAGTTCCCCCTTAATAGAGATACATGAACCAACTGGAGGCGCATCCATTTCATCAAACCGACCTCTAGAATGTTCTAGAAGTAACCACAAGTAACTTTTTCAAGATAAAACTCGCGCATTTTGCCTTTTACAGAGGGACGCACCTGTCCCTTAACATACAGAGCGTCCATGGACGCAGATTTTGTGAACATGGTCAGCGTCCCCGCAGGTAAGGCTAGAGAGAACCTGCGACCCCAGAGATAAACATAGTTTTTACAAGACTTTCTCTCTTCTTTGAGTTTGAGATGGATAACAGAGGCATGAGACTTGCCTAAGAGGGTAGCATGACTGTTGATTTGAGCCATACTAACTGTAAGTAGTCAAGGTGACATTTTTTAGTGTAACAGATTGCCCCCTAAAGTGCGAAGCCTGGAATAGAATAGGGTTTTGTAATTCTAGGAAGGGTGAAGCGCTTTATCATTTCAAGGATTGTCTTGTGGATGGCCTGGTTGGAACCTGCAATTTTCAACACAAAATACATGGATAAGATTATATCATCACTGAGGTAGGCATTCCCATACTCAGATTCAAAACTTTAACTAATGGACTAACTATTCTGATACAGGAATGATCTTGCAGTACATCATTTTTATAGACTTTTGTAGACACAGTATGGACGCAGCCATCTGTTTATGATTAGTCTACATAGATAATGAATACAAAACTCCTCGCAGCCTGGATGGTAGAAACTAGATCCAGGGTCTTCACTTCTACTTCCCGAATTGGTACGATTCTAGCATGTGATTAAATGATTCGATGTCGAACATGTTAGAAACCACTTGATTACCAGTCAATGATGTAAACTGTTAACAAGCGTGAGAGAAACCACCAGTAATGTCAATGGTCCTCAAAGTACCAAGCACAACCCGTGAAATGTGAATAGATGTTTTGATGTCGAACACTTCACGGAATCCTTTGATCGAAAGTCAATGATGTAAACTGACGTCAAAGGCGAGAAACCTGCCATTGATGCATGCAGACTTCAAGGTACTGTCGATTCCTAAGTCATCTTTCTAGATAATGTGTCGATGTCGATAGAAAGCGACCCGTTGCAGGCAAGCCTGCAACACGAAATCATTGTTCAAGTTGAAGAAATGTTGCTGTAAGGACTGACTCAGGGATGGTCAAATGGATGACAAGTATTTTGCAGATGAAAGTTTTGCTTGCAGACCTCTTGAACACATAACGACACGACAGATGGCTTGGTGACGAATAACTCAAAGTTAATCCCCGAAACCCGGTTAAAGACTTTCAAAGTGATTTGGTCAACTGTGAGGTAAAAGATTTCCCAACCCAGGTGAATGAAAAGTGTCGTGTTCAAGAGTGGTAATAAAGTTTCTTCTGAGACAAAAGGTGACAAACAGGTTCATTCTTCTCTCTTTTCCCCCACCATTTCTGGCAAGTACCTCTTTATTTTTAACAAGCTTGAGGAGGATAACATATGCTTGATTATAAGCTCATCCTTCGGACGAGTCCAACCTAGTTTAAATTCGAACCCTAGGAAGGAGTGGTTCGTTCCTGTTTGTAATTGAACAGGTCCTCTACTGTAAAAGTTTAACGAGCCCAGTATAGGAGAAACTCGGCGTTTTTCAATTTTAGAGAGTCTGAAAAAACTAAAGGAGACTCCACGTTGAACTTTTTCGTATATTTGTGTCCCTCAAGCCCGAAAAAGTATAAAATAATACCTGGGGGAACCGCTTGATCTTGCGACCAAGGAGTACTTTCATAATAGTGTCGTCAACCTGAAAAGTAAAAAGCGATCAAGGACACGTCGTTTTATTTCCTTATCGAGTTTGAAACGACAAAAACCCGGCAATCTTTTCCTGATTTTGCGGTCAGAAAAGAGCTAAAAGGGGACCGTCTTTTAATTCCGTTTTAACGAGTGAAAAAGAAACACTCGGCGATCTTTTCATGTTTTAGGAGTCAGAAAAGGGCTTAAAAGATGACTCTGATATTTTTGTTTGTGAAAAAATTACAATTTCCCTCGAAATCCCTTTGTCCTGCACAAAAGCGACACATTACTCATACCTGTTTAAAATAGGCAAAAATACATTCAAAAACATCTTTTCATGGTAAAAAATGAACTAATTCATCCAAAAAACCTATAAAAAGACCTTTTACCATGTCATTTTTACCGTTTCACTGTTGAGGTTGAAAAAGGAGCTTTTGACAAGAAACTTCCCGTGGTCGCTGCGGAAAATCTGACCGTTGGAATCGAACGCCGTCTCATCCAGGTATTTTACACATCCTACTCTGCATTTCTATCCGTTTAGAATCAATTTTTAGGTTTTAGTTTCATTTTTTGGGGGGGTTTTGGTTTTGGAATGCGCCTCTCGGCGGACGCAGGTGCCCTTCGGGTGACCTGCGTCCCCCGACTTTTCCTCATACGGGAAAACGGTCGGAAGACGCAGCCCGCCTTCAGGCCAGCTGCGTCCGGGCGCCCTGTGCTACAAAGCTGGGGTGCGTCCTCCGAGAAACGCGCATTTCAAAACCCCAACTCTCTCAAAAAACCACCAAAAATTCCCAAATCAATTTCTAATTGCTATTTTTGATATGCAGGGCATTAATCATGTTAGACTGGAGAGAAAGAGAGCATGTAGAGGAAGATGAAGCTGCAATAAATCATCAACCTTCCCTGGATGCCCTAAGAGCATGCGGATTATACAAATATTGGACCATACCGGGCATGAGGGGCCAGGTAAGATTCTTGGAATGGCTGGTTGAGCGATGGAACGTACAAGAACAATGCTTTTACATAGGAGGGCACCAGCTCGAGATAGAGCCCTCGGATGTATACTTTCTCACTGGCTTGCCAAACAGAGGTGAGCAACTCAGTCTTGCGGGGACTAGGCCGGGTGGCCAATCCCTTGATAGTCTCCGCGAGAATTGGTGCACACCTGGGGCTCACCATTCAAAAGGCATAGAGATAAAACACATCACTCTACCGGAACTCAAAGTCATAGCGTTCACGGTTACCAGAATTTGCGGCGCGGCCGCTTTACACATTGCTTCCGGATCCCAAATGCGGATGGCAATTGACTGTTACCAAGGCACCATTTTCAACTGGTGTGAAGCTGTGTCGGCTCATATGAAGAGCCAACTGACCAAGGCAAAGAACGGACGACTAAAGACTTTTGGATATGGGCCTATAGTCGTGAGCTTTGCCTTGGAGAGAATTCCAATGCTGATCCCTCAGCAACTCACTGTTGATATCTTGGGTCCCCAGCAGCCAAAGCTGATACGATGGGTTGCGGTGATGGCCCGGCATCCTGACGAGGGCGCGACAGTAGTTCGATTCTCAGATAGTTATTTTGACTGGTTAGAGGGCCAGCTTTTTGTGATACAGGACTTTCCGTATGCCGGAATGGATTTCAGAGGTGATCCGGACATGGTTCTTCCACAGGGAGAACAATGGGACGACAGAGGTACTTTTTATTTTCACAAGTTTTCTAGTTATGTATTTTTTGTATTTTTTATATATATCGTCTCAAAACTAATAGTAAACTTTTTCAAAATGCAGATGTTGGTCCACAGCGTCCAGCCAACCTCCGGCCTTATGATAGACTACATCCAGCTGCACCGGTACCGGCCCCACAGGACGCGACAGCAGAAGTACTAGCTGAGTTGGAGCATGATCTAGAGCGTCTCACGGCAGATATACCTGAGACTACTATGGACGACATTCCTATCAGGCTTCAGCGCTTCGTAGTCGCGGTCCCTGGACCGTTTAGGAGATTTTTGCGTAAGGTAGCCCGCGCAGTGGTGTCGTACAGAGAGCACCACCAGTGATTGACTAGTCACTTTTGTAGTCACATGTGACATTTTTGACTTTTTGTACTATCATTTTGCCGATCATAAGGTGTTTTAAACCTATGATCGAAGACGATGTATATATTTTTTGACACACTTCTATCTATATATATCACTATTACCGGCTTATCTTGTTTAACATATGTGATGAAATGTTTTTAAATTTACTTGCATGATTATCGTAAATGTCTGTCCAACATTCGAGAAGCAATTGCATCTGCTAATGTATTCAAAGACCTTGGAATATGTTGATATTCAATGTAATCAAATTCACGTTCCAAGAGACGCACTCTCAAAAACAACCTTAATAACACAGGATTTCTAATGGCATAAACTCTATTAAGCTGTAATACAACAAGTTCAGAATCTAACCTCACTATCAAACGTCGAATTCCAAATGAAATAGATTCGGATAATAATTCAACCACTGCACTGTATTCTGCAATGTTATTCGTTGTTTGACCGAGGCTTACCCCATGCATAGAAACTAACTCGTCAGAGGGCGAATAGATAACCCAAGCTGCGGAAGAGATATTCCGTGTATTACGACAAGCACCATCAGCAAATCCAATGTATGTTTGGAGAGGCGTCGACATCTACAATATCAAGAGTAAAACCAAGATAAGCCAGAATAATGACGAAAAACCACATTTGCTAAGCTAAGCACACTGACTAAACTAACACACTTGCTAGCTAGAAAGAAAATCTAACCTATAAAAAATTTCTCCATACCCATCATTTTAAGCATAATACCTCTTTAGGTAAAGTCCATTTCTGGGTTTACCCAAAGAGTCCCCATCAAAATCAATTAACTCATAAGCCCCTTTTGCTAGCTTTCGCTTTACAATGTAGGGCCCATGCCACATGGGAACGAATTTTCCGGCACCTAGCTTATCGTTAGCTTGATCATATAATAGTACTAGGTCTCCTTCCGAAAAACTTCGAGGGGTTACATTTTTATCGTACTGAGCTTTCATTCGTTTCGCGTGAGTCTCGATAGCTAAAGTAGCGTCACGTCGAGTCTCATCTAATTTAGCCAAGTATAATAACCGTTTCTCCTCTTCGGAAGTAGCTGGAAGTAATTCGACAGCCATTTGAAGTGATGGGATTTCGCATTCAATAGGTAACACAGCTTCTAAGCCATAAACTAGCTGGAAAGGGGTGAAACCTGTTGAATTTTTCACTGAAGTTCGATATGCCCATAGCGCCGAAAATAACATGTTATGCCAATTCGTTCGATGGATACCAATGATCCGTCGAATCATGATGACTAGAACTTTGTTGATTGACTCAACCAAACCGTTGGCTTGCGGATAATAAGGAGTAGAGCTATCGTGGCGCAAACCAAGCTGGCTTGTAAGCTCAGTCATCATGACGTTTCGAAAATGGCTCCCATGGTCAGTAATGATTGCTTGTGGGACACCAAACCTAGTTATGATATGATTGAATACGAAAACTGCAGCTGTCTTGCCGCTTGCGTCGAATGTAGGCATCGCCTCGGCCCATTTTGTAAAATAATCAACCGCGAGGATGATATACGCATGCCCCCCGGCCGAGTGAGGGTTACAAGTAATAAAGTCAATGCCCCATTTGGCGAATGGACCAGCGGCAATTATAGGGTGGAGAGGAGCAGGTGGAGCGCGCATCTTTCGATCAAACACTTGACAGTTGTGGCATGTTCTGACAGCAAGGATACAATCTTTAAACATAGACGGCCAGAAATAGCCAGCGCGCAACACCTTCTGAGCTGTGGCATACCCAGACATATGACCGCCACATGCTCCAGAGTGACAATCATTCAAAACTCTCTCAGCCTCTTCGTGAGTTAAACAACGTCGAAAAACTAAGTCTGCCCCCCGGCGATAAAGTGTATCTCCAATAATTCTGTATTGCTGGGATCGAAACCGAATTTTTCGACGGTCTTCCTTGGAAGCTTCAGGCCGAAAGGTTTGGGTTTGGAGATAGATGATTATATCCCCATACCACGGATCTAAAGTGCTAATAAGAAACAAAGATTCGTCCGCAATGGACTCCTCTGCCACAGTCTCTGTGTCAGCACTCGGGAAATCACACATCAATTCCGCAAAAACTAAAGATTTCTTAGACTTGGACTTCTCGAACTCCAAGTCGAACTCTTGCAGGATAACAATCCATTTAGAGTACTTGCCCCCTAGCAGTTGTTTTGTCAAAATATAAATCATAGGGTTGCAATCCGAAATAACTGTAGTCTTGCGGAGAAGAATGTAGTGACGAAAACGCTGGACAGCTTGAACGGCTGCCAGGGCCAATTTCTCCACATGCGAATATTTTAACTCAGTGGGATTTAAGGTTCTACTAAGATAATATATCACATGCTCTGCTTTGAATTCATCTTCTTGAACTAACACCATTCCAATGGTGGAATGCGAAGCTGCGAGGTATAAGAAGTAGTCCTGGTTGTAGTTGGGAGGATGCAATAACGGTGCATGGGTCAACGCGTGTTTTAGTGCATCAAAAGATTGTTGGGCAATCTCGTCCCAAAAGAATTGTGCGTTCTGTTTCAACAACCGTGTAAAACCTTTAGTGACCTCGGCGTAGTTTGGGATGAATCGGCGTAAAAAGTTCGCTTTCCCTTGCAAACTTTGGAGTTGGCGCAAACTCGAAGGAGGAGGCAATTTGATGATAGCCTCGACTTTCGAGGGATCGACGCGAATGCCGGCTTTTGAAACAACAAATCCCAGCAATCGACCTGTTTCTATACAGAAAACACACTTGTGGGGATTCAACCGAATTCGATAATGCCTACACCTCATAAAGATTGCTCGTAGGTGGACAAGGTGATCAGCTCGATGTAAAGAATGAGCAGGCAAATCATCGAGATAGGGTTGCACAATGTGCTTGATGTCATGAAATGCATAAGACATTGCCCGTTGAAAAGTGGCCCCGGCATTCTTAAGTCCAAAAGGTAATTTGCAATAAGCAAATGTCCCCCATGGACAAATGAATGCCGTTTTTGGTTGATCGGCAGGTAGAATATTGATTTGATTATAGCCTGAGAAACCATCCATGAAGGAAAACATCTCACTTCCGGCACAATCATCAATTATTTGATCGATATAAGGCGTAGGATAGTTGTCTTTTGGACAAGCTCGATTGATATCCCTATAGTCGATACAGATTCTTATTGTTCCTTGTTTTTTATTGACGGGAACAATATTCGATACCCAATCCGTTAACGGGATCGGATAAATGAAACCTGCTTTCAACAGCTTTTCGACTTCTGCTTTAATCGCAGCCGCTTTTCGAGGGTGAATCTGACGCAACCGTTGCCGAATGGGTTTAGCATCCGGGTAGGTTTTGATTTCATGAACAACAATGGCAGGATCAATTCCCGGCATTTCCTCGTAAGACCAGGCAAACACGTCGCGGAATTCTTGGAATAGGGCCTTGTAAGTTTGGATTTCTTCTTCAGTACATGCGGCACCTATATGAATGTTCTCCTCGATTCCGGGCTTCACTGAAATATCAATGGGAATAGTACGAGAAATATTCCCTAAATTCAGCTCTGAATCAGAATGTTTCGTTGGATCCTGAGCGTCTTTGACATATTCAGCGGTAAAGATAGATGAAAAATCATTTTCAAATGCATCATCCTTAGGTAAAAACGAAGATCTGTGATGGAGATCTTCCCATGGTAGATCATCTACACTTAGGATTTCGCGAAGTTGTTCGTCAGATGACACTTCTTCGGGAAACGTTATCCGTTCTAAGGGTGAGGTGAAAAGTGACTCTTCACTGACCACATTCATTTGGTCGGTTTCGGTTGAATGAAAGTCGGTAAAAGACATAAGAGCTTCATAAGCAATCTCATACGGACTCAACGGCATAACATCACCGAGTGAGTCTAGCTCAGAGTCAGAGGGAACATACCAAGGATCATCATAAATAATGTTTTCTGACGTGATCATATGAATTGTTGCAAACGAAGGGTCTGCATTGAGTGGAGGGAGAGGAAAAGTTCCCAGTAAACCGGAATCCTTAACTAAACCTACACCAATGTCCCTATAAGGGATTGTCGTTTTACCAACATGCTGGATAGTTTCTGAAGAGGTTGGGTCGGATGAAAAGTATGTCAGCTGATCAATAGTCACGATCTTACCGTTATGTGGAAACTTAATGACTCTGAAGACCGATGAAACGACCGCTGTCATAGCATATGACCAACTTCGACCCAAAAGAAGGTTGTAGTCTAGAGGGGCATCAACCACTTCCACATCCAGACTAACGGTTTTACCTTCGACCCCTATAGGCAATTCTTGTAGAATACCAAACGGACGGAACCCACGGCCATCAAAGGCCTTAAGGATGGTGGGGGATTGGTTCAACGAAGGAGAACCAAGCGATCTCCAACATTGAATCGACATAATACACGTAGAAGCTCCCTCATCAATCACAGTCCGATGAATAGGCCTGTTTTTGACTATCACTGGAATTTGGAAAGCCATTTGATGGGGGAGACGCGGTGTACTACTTTCTAGATCAAAGATCATTAGGTTCGGGTCCTGAACATCGACAGCTCCAATAGCCGACAAAAGCAATTTTCGTTGTGCTGGACATGATTGCAGCACTTCGAGTGCCGACATTGCTGAAGGTGAAACAGCTAAGTCTTCAACAATGTTGTAATTCTGGGCTGCTCTCGCATGTGGATTGAAAGCAGACCTTCGAAGTACACCCTTGGCGGGCGGCTTAATCACTAAGTCTGGGTTAGGTTTTTCGATCTGTAGTGGATCGGAACCAGGAGCTGAGGTTGATGGGTTAGAGTGAGAAGATTCTGCTTCCTTACCATCAACAGGAGCCTTACTACCATAATCTTGCGATCGAGTCGCAATCCTGACATGAGACATCATCAAAATGGGTTCTTCACTGGCATTCGAAGAAGAACCTATCATCTTATTCTCCTGCTCTGGAAATGGATTTTTTAACACAGCAGGAGTGGGAGAACCTTTGACTATTTTCACTACCTCGGCCCGATGAGGGCAGTCTCTCGTAAAATGATCTTCTTCACAAATAAGACAAGGATATCGAGGTTTGCGTTTTTCGTCATTGGTTTCCGACTTTTCCGTTTTCTCCTTTGGAGCCTTGTCTGCTTTAGCCTTCTTCTTTCCTTTCTTCTTTCCACCGTTTTTTGATTTGGCCGTAGATGACTCTACAGCGTGAATGTCGGCGGTAAGTTCAGGAGGAGAAGACTCTCCTGTCGGAGAATCAGGCAAAGTGATAATTGGAGTATTGGAGGCCTTGGAAGACTTCTTCTTACTCTTCGTAGTCACGATACCAATCATACCATCAGCGGCATGAGATCCCGAAGGAGCAGCAGCGATTTGGTTTGACTTTGGAAGATCCGGAATTTTCTCGTGTAACGTACCCGACTGAGTGTAAACTAAGTCAAGGTATTGTGCCTGAGCAATGACTTGCTCCTCAGTAACTACTCCGGCCTTAGCTACATCTTCAGTAATTCTTGGTAATAATGATTTGACAAACCATTCAGCTAAGATTTGGTCCGGGATAAAAACTTTCACTAATCTCCTTCGACGTCTCCACTCATGGATGTGATCAGAAATGTACGTGGATGTCGATTGTTTTAGCGAAGTTAATAATTCTGTACCATTATCGTATCTGACTGGTAACTGAAAATGAGTTAAGAACGAGGTAGCTAACTGGCTAAAGTTGTAAAAAGAGGCCCGTGGTAACTCAATGTACCACTTGGCTGCGAGACCAATGAGTGTACGCTGGAAAAGACGTAAGCGGATGGAATCATCTGAGATGGAATTTGATGCACACCAGAGGTGGTAAGTCATCACGTGATTAGACGGATCCTCTCCAGACTTACCTTCGAACTTGGGTATATCGCTGGGCAACTTATTTGGCATTGGCGGCCAGAACGGAAGATATTGAATTGGATCGTTCGTTAGGCGCGTCAAGTCGGGTAAATCTAAAGTCGCAATAAACGGTAACTGCCGGTTAGGATCTCTAAAACTCTGAGTCACAATACCAGCCCCAGGAGGAGGATATCCAGGATAACTAGGAACAGGAGTCGCATTTGGGATATTATATCCTCCTGGAAAACCAGGATTAACCGGACCGTACTGGGGTTGCTGAGGTGGTTGATAAGTGTACCCAGGATACGGTTGATACTGGTAAACCGGTTGTTGGGCAGCTTGCCCAGGTTGATACTGTCCCTGGTACGGAGGTTGAACAAATTGAGGTTGAGTAGTAACAACCGTACTTGTACCAGGTTGGCCTACAGGCATCTGGACTGTGGTTTGAACCGTGGGTCCAGACAACGGTACAGATGTCTGAGGAGTGGTTACAGGGACAGTAGAAACCGGAGCTGCCGATACTCCAGAAGTAAGCATGGTAGATGAAGCGGTAGTTGCTGCAGCCGTGTGAGGTGGAGTACCAGGTGCAATTGGCGGCTGAGTAACTACAGAAGTTACAGGGGTCTGAACACTTGACTGGACAGGTTGCGGTTGCTGGGGTGGACCAGGAACTGCAGGTTGTCCTGCTTGAGGTACCGACTGTATACTTGGTTGCGACATCTGTTGACCCTGTGACGGATCCCATGTTAACATTCCAGGGTATTGACTCGTAACAGGTTGAGGATACTGAGATCCATAGCCGTATTGAGGATAGGGTTGATAACTGTAAGGTGCAGTCCCATATGATTGCCCTTGAGGTGGTTGATAACCTTGACCAGGGTATTGACCCGTAGGTTGATAACCTTGAGGTAAATACGAATACTGGGGTTGACCTTGACCTTGAGGTTGGTATCCTTGAGGTTGATACCCTTGGGGTTGATACCCTTGGGGTTGCCATCCTTGAGGTTGCCATCCTTGAGGTTGACTTTGGGGTACATATTGAGGCTGGGGTTGATACCCTTGGGGTTGATACCCTTGAGGTTGCCCCCCAGTCACGAATGAAGTACCTTGAGGTTGCCCCCCAGGCATTAACGAAGGTTGCCCCCCAGGCGGTAATTGGCCACCTTGAGGTTGGTTAATGGGAGTTGAACCTGACATCATATAAATGTCACCTATACTCAATGGTACATTACCACTGTTTCCAACTAATAACCCATGATCAACGGGTTGAGGAGATGCTCCCGCAAAGGTACCAGAAAGTGATTGATACCCAGTAGGAACAGAAGGACCGCCATGTAAAAATGATTCAGGACTTTGTGAAAACACAGATGACTGACCAGACATATTTACAGGAGAATGAATTCCTCTAGGTGGAACCGGAGTACGAGGTGTAGAAAAACCTACTGAGTTGTCTAAAAAATTGGTTAATGCAAGGTACCAAGATTCACTTCTAGGAGGACTGTAAAAGATGGATTCACGCTCCCTTAGATCAAGGGTAATTAGATCTTCAGAATCAGAAACGCCTATTTCTTCCTCTGGAACAAGTTCTTCTATAGCAATTAATCCAACAGGAAGATTTTCGGTGATAATTCTTTCTATTCTTGGTGAATCAGGAACACTAGGAGTTGGAGTAACAGGTTTGGAAATTTCAGGTTCTTCGCCTGTTTCACTGGCAGATGAAAAACTACCAGCAAGCTCGGAAACTGTAACAGCTTCGGGATTGTAACCTGTTTCTAGACTTTGGTAATCTGGATGGACTACCAAGGAAGATTCTCCTTCTTCAGGTGATCCTACTCTACTGCCACTAGGAGGAGTTACAAGGACCTTTAACCCTTCTAAATGACCCGGAATGTGTTCAGGAGATTCACCCCGAGATTTACGGAGTTTTCTTAACAAATCTATTCCGGTAACAATCTCAGGAGACTTGCCCCGAAGTCTACGGGACTGTCTCGATAATTCCGCCACAATTAAAGATTTTAACTACAACACACGAAAACAAAGTAAAAAATTTCAAATCAAACCACCTAAAGTCTTCTAAAGAAGCAAACAAATTTGAAGCACACGCCTAAATAATCTAGAGCGTCAAACCACACACAAACAGTAGTCTTCCGGACCAAAAGCGCTAGTTGGTGATTAGGCCCAACCTCGCAGGATTCAGTACAGAAATGGTGGGTGGAACAGTTACCCCGGCAACCTGCTTAATGAATAGACTGGACCAAGTTCCTCCACTTTAACCGTCTCGAAGTGAAGCGAACCCCCCGGAAAATCCAAGTGAGTATAACCGACGTCTGCTCCAGGTACAGTGGGACCTTCCCTCCACCGTCACCTCGGTAGAATCCTAGATATTATGGCCACTAAGGTTACCAATCACAACAATTACACCTGGGGGAACAGTCCAAACTCCGACAGCACGCAAGGGCAGAGTAGCAAGCTCCAATCCCCTTACCGGCTCCTTGACAACAATCCAAGGTTTACCGATAAGTGACCCCTGGCTCCTCGACAATGGTTAATCCGAGGTTTACCGTTTGTAATACGTACTGCCTGGCGTCGTTCCCAACGAGGGAGGAATGATCCCCTCACTGGTTCGGACACGAGCTCGTGCTTCTCCTTTAAGAGGAGCTTTCCCAGAATGTAACTGAAACAATTGGATTTGTTCTACTCAAGATAGACTATCTGTTTGGTTTTGTAGTCTTGGAGAGTTAAGTACTCACCTACTCCAAGACCCTAGCCTAAGCTATGTTGGTGCTTCAGAGCCCTAGAAAAATAAAGATTACTAGATTGATTTTAATTTAAGCGTTACTTTTAAGGTTGTTTCTTAAGTCAAAAGGTGATGGAAGTGAAACCAGTGGTGTGTTGACTCGACTCGAAACCACTACAAAATGCACCTAGAATGATTTATCCACTACTTTACTTTTTCGATGAATTGCTTAACTAAAAAGTTGAGAGAATGCAATCTTTATAAAAGCAACTTCTTAATTGAAGACAATCAAAGAAACAATTCGTTTGTCTTTTCCAAGCATAAAAACATAACCTCTCTTTAAATGCACGAAAAAACTCTTTTCTTCTTTCGAAAACAAAAAGCTACTTGAAACAAGACTTTTTAAAGAAGATGTTTTTGTATTTTCTTTTAATAAAGCAAATAAATCTAATATAACCAAAAATCAATCTTAACAACTCTTAAAATCTATGAAAATGCACTCATAAGCAAACTAAAGGCGAATTTACTCTAAGCAATCTTAACGAGGCCAAAACTAACAATGATTATTTCTAAGGTGTTTTACTTGATCACAATCAAATCAAGGACTAGCTTATTGCAGAATCAAAAACTAGCCAAAACAAAACTCTAATCTTTTTGTTCTTTTTGTAAAATGGAAATCAATACTTTATAAACAAGCAAATCGAAATTTGACCCAAAACAACTCAAATGGCAAGTTGCTCACAAAAGGAGACTTTACGACAGGCCCGACTTCTAAGAAGGTTGACTAACCAGAGAGATCTAAGGCTGGACAACTTTCTACTATCAAAGTCACTACAAAGCCTTTCCAAAAATCAAACCCTAGGTCTAAACTTCGTTGAAAACCACTAAAACACTCAAAGCTCACAAAACTAGTTCAGGTGAAAATTCTTGACAGGGTACTAAAGGATCTGGGCAGAAAACACTAAGGAAAAACAAAATCTAAAAGCAATTTAAAGCAAAAATGGAATTTTCTTAAGTTTTACAGGAAGACGCAGGCAACCCGTTGTCACAGGTGCGGCCCCGCTCTGTGCAGACGGCAACAGCGCGTCCAAAGACGCACTGTGCAGTACTAAGAGGGTGCGTCCTTCTGGAAAAATGAAGAAAAACCAAATCTAACTAAATCTAAAGCTAAGCCACCCAAATACTAATTCTCACAGTCAAAAACCAGAAAATAAAAATGATTTTCTCAAAGCAAAGTTCATATAAAGGAAAAGACTCTCTCATTAATGGATTCCCCAGTGGAGTCGCCAATTTGTCACACGGAATCTGTCAAGGGTGCGGACACGACTGACCTTCCTAGAAGTCTAAGACATTCTAATGACAAACAAGACAAAATGGAGTGATCTTTCTCTAAATACACCTTTTACAACATGAAAACTACAAGTGTTTAGGCTTACCTTATTCCAAAACGCTGTTGTTGAAGTCCGTTCTTGACGATCCGGATGAGCTCCTCCTTCAAGTCAATTCCTGCAACCACAAACAATCAAACAATTACCAAGCACTTGCATTTCATATAATAAAACATATATTCAACATGCAGACCAAGGAACACATGAAATAACTCATTAACACAAGCTATTGAGAAAAATAAACCAGTTTGTATTAATAACGAAACAAAGAAACTCTTACAACCTGGCCTTGGTGTTGTGCAAGTTCCTCCCAGGGTCCATCAAGGGTTTTCCTCTACTTTGACAAAGCTCACCCTCTCCCAAGTAGAATCAAGTGAAGACAATCTCTCCTCACAAAGGCTCTAATGGAAGACCTAAATCCTGCAGCATTTACCCAAAGAAAATGTATAGCTCCAACCTCCTCTCCTTCTGGCTCAATGCCTTTATTTATAGTGCTGTAAAGAGGTTATTCAAGTCCACTATCAATGGGATCATCCCCCTCTATGGGTGGGATAGCTCCCTTATTGATGGGATAAGTTCCCCCTTAATAGAGATACATGAACCAACTGGAGGCGCATCCATTTCATCAAACCGACCTCTAGAATGTTCTAGAAGTAACCACAAGTAACTTTTTCAAGATAAAACTCGCGCATTTTGCCTTTTACAGAGGGACGCACCTGTCCCTTAACATACAGAGCGTCCATGGACGCAGATTTTGTGAACATGGTCAGCGTCCCCGCAGGTAAGGCTAGAGAGAACCTGTGACCCCAGAGATAAACATAGTTTTTACAAGACTTTCTCTCTTCTTTGAGTTTGAGATGGATAACAGAGCCATGAGACTTGCTTAAGAGGGTAGCATGACTGTTGATTTGAGCCATACTAACTGTAAGTAGTCAAGGTGACATTTTTTAGTGTAACAAGGCTAGAGACATATTCCAGTGTCGTAAAGCCTGATAACTATCGCTTTCATCATAGGTTGGGTGATTCCTCCTTTTTGAGACAACAAGTGCTAGTACGGACTTGTGCTCCCACGTACCGTCAAGTATATATTGGGAGAACACAATAGGCTATATCCTTTATTCTTAGGAAGCCGTGTCCGCCACCCTATCGATCGCAATGCACTGAACATATCATTCGGGAAGATTGATTGCCATACCGTAAAAAGAATTCTGCAGTTTTGCAATTGGTTTGGTAATCCCTCTATCTAGACTTCCAGAGTAATCACTTTCATTCATTTTCAAACTCCTTAAAAAAAAAGGTCCATCTAAGCACTTGTCACTTCAGGCTCATTAAAAATCGAAGGCGTCTAGAGTCATCTTTAGCTTTTTCTCGACTCTTAAAAATTGAAAAAGGAAAGTTATGTCAAAGTGTCATCAAATCTATTTTAATAGGAATAATGTCACTATTCCCTCGTTGGTCTTAGGTTGAGAAATGGAGTCCACCAACCAACAATTTCCCCTTAGGGGAAATCCTAGTCCCTTCTCCTCTTGGGTAGATGTTGGTGCACCTCATATGGCCACATTATCCCTTCCAGGACTAACAATTGGCCTGTCGGTATGGCTTTTCTCGACCTCTGTCGTTCAAAGCACCGTGATTCTTGAGCAATCAAATTAGCAACCAGATTATATTGGAGTTCCCCCCCAACCTTCTACTTTGTTTATTTCTCCCTCTCCTTCTTCCTCTTCCCTTGGCAAAGCTAGTAAAAATAAAAACCAAGTAACTGAGAAGAAGAAGAAAGAGAAGGAGAAGAAGAAGAAGAAGCCAATGGCAAAAGGGAGCAACCATGTATCATCTGGCGAAAATCCACACACTGCACCATCCAAACATACATCTCCATGTGTCATTTTCAAAGGGGACCACTATCATCGAGATTGCCCTTGCATCCCACGGATATTAAGGGACTAGTCTCCCTCCTTGCACAATCGAGTGTCATCAACCTTCGACGATCATGTTGAGAGTACACCATCAACTAGTGAAAACGAAGTCAATGGACAGAAAGGAAGATCTAAATTTCCTTATAAACTATGTGAAGGCGATCATGCCCTCCACCATTTTTCCCTTCTTGGATGAATCTAAAAGAGTCTTGGATAACTATCCTACTTCACCACAGCGACTTCCTTCTGGATACAAGAAACTCTTGCCAAGTCCATCGCTAGTTGAAAATCTAACCGACACCCCTTTGTTGTCAGTTGAAGTGCCTATCATTGAAGATAAACCCTCTGAGTCCACATTGGACCAAAGTCAATAGGTCGAGATGGTAGTCGACCTAATCTTATCTTCAGAGGCTCCAGCTTCAGATGATACCGTCACCAAAGAGAATGAGAACGACACCGTTCAAATTATTTTCGTAAACACAGACTCTGATGAACACGGGGGCAATCTACCCATTCCTTTACTGCAGGAAGGAAATTCGTCGGAAATTTATCCAGCCATTTATTCGGTCCCTCCTCCAAGTAATCTAGTCACTTCCTTTGATTGGAATCTACTAGGCAGACGCTGCCTACCATCTAATGTACCATTCCAAATCATAGTACAAGCTTAAAGAATGATCATGGTTGGTACTATTATAGATGAAGGGGCTTCTATGAGTATCCTTTCCTCAACTACTTGGAAAGCGCTTAGTTTGCCATCGCTTCTACCTGAGATTAGAAATCGGACAGGCTTCAACAAAGGAACCAGACGACCGTTAGGGATCCTTCCAAATTTGCCTATAACTTTGAGATGGAAAACCATTCATCTAAACGTGATGGTAGTCCAAGGACCTTTAGATTACAATCTACTCCTTGGGTGTGACTACATTTATATCATGGGAGTTATTGTTTCCTCACTCTTTCGAGTGATGTGTTTTTCACATGAAGGTAGAGTGGTCCAGCACGTAGACGAGTTTTCATTCCCCGGTTCACACATAGCTACTAGTCAAATTCCATCCCTAACTGGTCTTTTTGTACAAGGAATGTCTAATCAATCTTCGGTCCATCCACCTAATGAGCGCGAGTGATTCAGTGATTGTGACTAAAACCCAGGGGGCATGCACCCTGGTCTGCTTCAGCAGGAAAACTTTAGGTATAGGGTAGGTTTTCGCGAAGGATATATGACTAGTCTGACACACCCGTCCATTTAGGAAAATGGGATTAGATTGGAATAAGATTCCCTCGTCAAAGTTATGTGAGTGGAGGTGATGCAGCATTCACCTTTGTCTATTTTGATGGACATTGCCAAGGAAGTGTTTTTTCTGCAACGCAGATGGAGCAATTTCGCAAATGCAAGAACTTTCATATGGTAACCTGGAAACTCTACTTTTCTTTTTATACCTAGGGGAATGCAAACCTTTTGCATGTATGTGAAAAATGACCTTTTATTTTCATAGTTTGTAGGCTCTCAACCCTTTAACCTCGTAGGTGGGTCGTTCCTAGCTTGCATAATAAAGGCTCTAGAGAAAAGTTTCGAATGGGGCAAGCTCCCTAAAAAATGAACCTACTAATGAGACATCCTTATTATATGACTGGCACGAGCAGTTTTACGTGAAGTTCAAGCTCGTTAAAAAATAAACCTACCAATGAGCATATGTTCCGCCAGAGTTTAAGCTCATTAAAAAATGAACCCACCTTCGGTAAATAACCATTGTGATCGTATAATTATCAGCTTTTGAGACTTGGTCATGTTCTTACCATCACCTCCATTCCTTTTTAGCCAGTCATATGCCTCCATTTGATTGTTTACCCCTTTTGAGGAACAACTACGACAAGTGATTCTATTAGCCTCCTTCTTTGTACTGTCGTGATTGAAAATTTCTGAACCTTACTTGGAACCAGTTACTATCCTAAAACATCACTCGTTCCTCAGAAAACGAGTCTCCTTTAAGGTCTTTTCAACTGACTGAAAAAATATGAAAAGATTGCCAAGCAATTGGCCTGTCCATCTCATTAAATTGATTGGAAGTGCCATCGCTCCTCTAGATTTTAATTTTTTTGGACCTGAGGGATCATTACACAAAAAGATCGAGCACTTGTGTTGTTCGGCTCGTTAAAACTATCGAAAAGTCATCAGTTTCGTATTATTTTATAATTTTTCAGACTTAAGGGATTATATTACGAAAAAGGAATACTGGATTTTCCTTTTTGTCTCTTTTTAGACTCTCTAAAACTGAAAAGGACCGAGTTATCTTTGTCGTTAAACTCGTTAAAAAATAGCGACAAACTTTTCCATGCAGACAAGAGTGAGTTTCATTGTCGCTAGGCTCATTAAAACATAGCGACGGGTTTGCCCGAAGGGAAAATTATAGAACAAGCATATGTTATCATCATCAAGATTGACAAAAGTAAAGAGGCACTGGTCAGCAATGACTGGGGAAAAATTGGGAAGAAAACTAGAAGAAACTTTAATGGTAGTAGATCACTCTTGAACATGACACTTTCACTCCATCACCATGATTGAGTTGGGTTGGGTTATTCCATTCACAGGTCATATCACCATTGGTCCTCCATACCATCCATTTTTAGGGTTAACGCTACCAATCCATTTCAGTGTCACTGATATGTTCAAGAGAAGTTGCTCAGACAATTCACCAACCCAGCTTATGTATCATCCGCTACAATACTTTAACACTTCATTCTTTCATGACCCCAACCCTGAACCTTGTATCATCAGATCGTTTTCACCTCCACAAAATCATTTGCTCCATTCCATGTCATAGATGTGGGATTCATTAAGTCCCTCCTACGACAGGTCAATTCTTGTCGACATCAGCTCATTATCCAAGAAGTCGACTTAGGAACAACCCTTTTAGTACTTTGGAGCTTGCATGCCTCAATGGAAAGTTTCTCACTTCCGGTGACAGGTTTACATAAATGGCCTTCAGCTGAAATATTCTACGTGGTGTTCGACAGCAACTCATGTATTTGTACCACGTGAATTGTACTTCAGTACCTTGAGGGTCATCATCATTATTGGTGATTCCTCTCGCGCCGATTAATAGCTTGCATCATTGGCTGGTAATCAAGCGATGTCTTTCCATGTTCGACGTCAGAACATCTCTTCACATGGATCGACTTCTACCTCGGGTGAATATTGAACGAGTTTGAAGACCCTGGATCTAGTTTCATCCATCCGGGTTGTGATATATTTAGGAAAATAAAGACATCAAATGTACATCATAGCTACACAGATAATCATCCAAACTAAGGGATGATGGCTCTACCAGAATCATCAGTCTGCCATATAGACGATTGTTTGTCCTATGTACCTGAAAATGAATTTATAAAGCTAAGCATGGGAATGCCTGCCTCAGCTATATCATGAAAACGTTATGAAGATAATGTATTGTATTGTATCTTATTACAGGTCACCTTCCAGTTTAAAAAACCTTGGATCCTCATCATAAAGTATTTCACCCGACATCAAAATATTTACGACCTCATGCTTTAGGAGGCAACTATTATAGACTTATTTGGGCACTGCAGCCCCAATCGCATATGTCCATAAACCAAGGGCCTCTAAGTCCCTAAAATTGTTGTTTCATACCCTAAAGGAGTAAGGTCAGCGGATTAGATCATCTCCCAAATGTTCTCCCTTAAAAACTACTTAGAACTCATCAAAACAGGACCATACAGACTGCTCAGTGCTAAGGGTGCAATGCATCTCACCTGCCACATGAAAAAAGTGTGATGCATACTGAAAAGCCCTTCTGTAGGATGCGATGAGCGAGAGCAAACAAAGGCAAAGGCAGTTGGCTAGGTGTAAACCCAAAGAATCTTCTAGAAACTTCCCATTTGACAGTTGCCTCTCTGAATTCACCCAGGGATGAGTAAGAGATCATGAAATCTCTAAGTGGAACCAAGAACTATCAGAGAGATGACACTAATCAAAATCAAAGATGTTGACTCACCCACCTGCAAACATCAATATATGGATCCCTCATCCTAGAGATCCAGAGGCTCGAATTTTGTATTTAGTAAGGAAGTGCTGTTGGTTTCTCTATGCAACATTGTATTGTTGGGTGATCTAAGCATTTCATGAGGTGAAGAGGGCTTTCATACTAGAAGGATGGCACTCGGTTATACCAATGGGTTGTAATCCTCTCTTCTACTACTTCTATCAATAAAGTTATTTGAGTTTTCCTCCATATTCTTCTATATTTCTGAATCTTGTATTGATATATGCATTTGTATGGTTAATATATATCTGATCCTATATTGTTTATTGTTATAGATCTCTATGCTTTGATGCTATTATGCTTCTTTGACTCTATAGGTGTTCTTTGAAGTGGGACAAGTAAGGAAGGAGTGGCGAAACTCTATCGAAGGAGAGAGGAAACAAGCAAGGAGCCAAGCGAAAGACTGAGGTTGGTATTCTCTACTTCTCTCTCATCTATCTCTCATAAAGGAAAACGCAAGTAACTTTAATTTGTTTGTTTGTAAGATAGCTACCCATCTTAGTTGGACTAGCAGCTCTGAGTGGGCACTAGCTTTCCCGATAAAATTGACTGCCCAAAGAATTTAGCTGTTTGAACACCTTTCAGGTCAAACAAGCATATAGATCTGATACCACTTGCTCTGGTATAACTTAATATTTGATATCACCTTCTTTGAAGGTGGGGTTAATCAACCTGATGCTTTGATATAACTGCTTTGATACCACCTGATCTGAAATGGGGCACTAAAGGCTTCTTGTCATGCTTATAAGAACCTCTCCCACTCCAAAGCTTATATATTCCCCAGATCTATGCTTATGATTGATAATTGTGAAATTAAAAGTGCTTGAAATAGGTGTATATGCTTGTGTTTGTTTTTAGACTGTTCAAGTGCTTATGTACATTTGCTTATGCTGATGTAAAACATACATAACAGCAAATAAAGTAGAAAATCATCAAACACATAAGACAACAATATAATTAGGAGTTCACCCAAACCTCTTGGGCTACGTCTCCGTGAGCTCTAGTCAACTCAACTAGGCTCTCTAGGATTATGGTAATCTTACTTTTACAAGTTCCACACTCAACTCCATTAGTTTACAAGAAACCTATGGGTTTAGAATACCATCTTACCCATGGCTGTCCATACTCTATAGATAGATCTAGGCTTCTCTAGTCTAGAATCCTTCAATCGGCACTCTAAGCTATCTTGAGCTCTAGCTTGCACCAACTTCATCAAAATTCTCTTAACTATCTCTAGAATTCCTTATTTTATCTTCAACACACTTCAGACAATAGCAATAGCTTGATCATTTAATCTCTTTGCTGTTCTGCAACTTTATTACAGCTCCATGGCTCTTAGAAATCTGCTTTGAGCTTTTTAACTCTACAACTCTGGCTCTCTAGCTAACTGGCTCTAGCTCTCAGCTCCCTAGCTCATTTGGCTCTGGCTATCTTAGCAATCTAGCTCTATCCATCTAACTCGACCTCCAACCTCTGGTGGCTCTACCTCTACTCAACCCTCTCACTCTAAAGCTCTCAGGCTTTCTAGCTCTTGGCTCTCATGAGCTTCTAGCTTCACTCGACCTCCAAGCAACCTCCAAAACTTCATCTCCCTTTTGTCAATTGTTCTCTATATCTTTTGAGGAATCCTTCTAACTCTACGACTTCCAAGGCCGTTTCTCTATCCCTTCAATCATGAGGAATCATTCTTTTCCTAGTTGTGCCTCTTCGACTGGCCCTCTGGTGCTCTGAATCTATGGCTTTGTGACTGGCCATCTGGATTTGTTGCTTTGTGGCTTTTATAATGCATTCCTGTTACAAAACACTTGCTTACAATGTGGCACAAATGAATAGTAGCCATATTTACAGTGGGAAATTTACGGGCGACCTTTCTTTGCCTTAATTCTGAAAATAGCCAATATAACGGAATACATAGGAATCATGATGAAAACACATCATGGAGTGTTTGCTGGATTTCGAACATATGCAATTGCATCTATAAAGCCATCGGGTCAACCATTCTATCGCAAATCACAATCGCATAGGCATATGGCCAAAAAAACCCAATACACAAAAATACATTGAAAATCCGAAAATCTGGATTTCTAATAATATAGAGTTGCGTCTATAATCCTTATTGGGTCTACCTTTCGTCGCAATATCACAATCGCACTGTGTTATGGCCAAAAACCGAATACACAGAAATACAAATAAATCAGCATAAAATGGATTTCAAATATTATGAAATTGGCTCTGTAAACTTATCGGGTATGACCTTTATCGCTAGTCGCAATCGCATTGGCATTGGCCCTTGTATCGGCAATTTGTTGATCGCCGATTGCCAATATTGTCAATCGACGATCCACTGATCTGCTGATTGCATCTGGACCTTTGATCTCTTCTTCGATCTGATGGTTGATATTGCACATCACATATCGCTATCGGCATATCGCATTTGTAATGACCCTGGGGTTCTGATATCGCATGAAGGCCAATCTCCTACGCGATATATCAGAGATTGCTAATCGGGGGTCTTTAAGGCCTTCACATAAGTCCTCCCTTTGAACCCTTTGGATGTGATATTTACATAGCAAGCCTTTATTTCTCCTAAGTCCCATTTATATAAGAAATTGCCTCATTTTCAAATGATAATGGCCAAACTTATTTCTACAATAACTTCTTCATCCAAAGTCTGTTTTAGGCCATTCAAATTGCGTTAGGTTCAGAATGAAGAGATCTATGTAATGAGACTATTTCCAAGAGCATCCTTTGACTTTCATTTTCCTCTGTGAGGAGCATTTTTATACTTAGAAGTCTATTCTAGATGCATTTTGGATCATTGAGGGACATTTGTTTGTATGGTTGTAGTCATAGAAATACCTAGTCAGCTACATCAAAACTTATTTCACTGTGATGTTGATCTGCCAGTTGTTTCATTCTATTCTGCACAAAAATGAGGTTATCCTTTAAGAGTTTGAGAACTTCTTGTTGATGTTTGATGTGGTCTTCCACTACTTGAACTTTATAATTTTCTTTTAAAGATGATGTGATGGACAGTGGATGATATCCATAAAGTGCCATAAATGGGGTCATTTTTGCTGCAGTATGGAAGGAAGTGTTATAGCACCATTCAATGAGGGGCAACCACTTGACCTATTGTCTCTATTTATCGGATACAAAGAAATGATGATATCCTTTCAAACATTTGTTCACTATCTCAGTTTTCCCATCAGATTGTGGATGATAAGATGAACTATGAGCTAAGTGAGCACCCAAATATTCCACCTCTCGTACTCCAAAGAAACCTTTAGAGCTTGTTTTTTTATGATTGTTTCTGCCCCAATAGTTTGAGCACCCTGTATACATGTTGAACATGATCCTTCCAACACTTGTTCTAGATTAGTATATCATAAAAAAATACTAACACAAATTTTATAAGGAAGGGTTTGAAAATGGAATTCATCAAACATTGAAATGTAGAAGGTGAATTGGTAAGGCCATAAGGCATTACCAAAAACTCATAATGACCCACATGATTTCTAAATGTTGTTTTTGGAATGTCTTCGGTCTTCATTCTGATTTGATGATATCCTGAATGAAGATCCAACTTGGTGAGGTAAATTGCTCCATGTAATTCATCAAATAATTCATCAATGATAGGAATGGGAAATTTATCTTTAATACTAAGCTTGTTCCGCTCCCTATAATCCAGACACATGGTACATGATCCATCCTTATTGTGTACCAATACCATTGGAGCAAAGAAAGAGCTTTGACTAGGTTAAATTATACCAACCTCTAGCATTTTTGGAGCCATACATTCAATTTCAGTCTTTTGGTCATATAGATATCTGTAAGGCTTGATGTTTGGGGGAACACTTCCTGGAATTAAATGACTAGCATGATCATGATCAAGAATAAGTGGGAGGCATTTGGGAGTTTGAAATACTTTGGAATGATTGTCCAAAATGTTTTTGAGATCTGGAGAAATAGATGATTTCAATGTGGGAACCTCTATTGAACATAATTGTGCAATTATGCCTTGTTTTTCTTTCTTTAGAAGCATTGTCATGCTTTTAGAGTATATTATCTTTCCCAGTTTCCCCTCGATACCCCTTAATTTAGGTTCCTTTCCTTCCCAAAAAAAATTACAAGAAAGTTCTTGAAAATTAAAAGCTATTCCACCCAAGGATTGTAGCCATTAGACTCCAGTACAACGTCTACACCACCCATTGGAATGGAAAGGCTTGGACTATTCAAGACATATTCTCCCATGGATATCTTGATATTATGGCACTTTCTAGAGAAATTTATGGTTCCTTCATTTGCAATCATTACTTCACACTCTGGTGCTGGATATAGGAAGCAATTCAATTCCTTGGCTATCTTACAATGAATAAAATTATGGGTACTACCTGAATCAATCAACACTATCACCTTTCTCTTCTTGATATGCCTTTCTATCTTGAGAGTTTCAGGAGAGGTAATTCCTGTAAATTCATTAGAAGGTCAGATTCATTTCTTCTTCCTCTGGGACCTGTCCTTGGTGTATATCCTCTTCTTTTGACATTTCTTGTTCATTTTCCTACTCCTCTTCTCAATCTATGTAAAATAATTTCTTCTCAGCACACTTATGAACTTTAGTGTATTTTCTATCACAATTGTAATAAATCCCTTTTCCTCTTATTTCTTCCAATTGTTTTGATGTCAACCTTGTAGGTGGTGAAGGGTTAGGAGAAACAACACTTCCATCTTTATATTTGTGAGTGCTGGACTTCCTTGTTGCCATAATTTTCCTTTCCATTTTTATTGCCAAGTTGAATGCCTTCTCTAATGAATCGAGTTCCCAAAGGCAAATCTCATGTTTGATGTTATCCTTTAAATTCCCTATGAACACATCAATCATATGCTCCTCTAGAATATCTTTTACCCTTATATTCAATTTTTGGAAGTCTGAAATGTGCTCCATCTTTGAACCCTTTTGTTTGAGATTTATCAATTGGCTAAAAAATGTGTTTCTTTTGGTATCCTCATAATGTGCTATCATTTATTCCGTAAAAATAGCCCAAGTGAAAACTTGTTTATGAGAGAAAATCCGTCGATATCATACAAACTGATTTGGTTCCAAATATAAAGTTTCAATGCATACCTTTTTTTGCTTTACACATTATGGAGATTGAAATATTGCTCCATCTGTAGTATCCATGTTATGGGATCCTTGTCGTCAAACTTGTTCATATCAATATTTGGAACATGTTGGGTCTTCAATTGAAAGCTAGAGTCTATGAAATCGTGATTAACATTTCTTTTGTTCTCATCATGAGTTTCCTTTACTACCCTGTTGCCATAGTAAGTATTTATTGTAGCAACTTTGTCAAATCTATTTTAAAATCTTCCATGTGGCCTTTATTTTTTGCTTCAATACCATCCATCTTATCTTTCACGCCCTTTGAATTCCTTCAAACTATTTTTTCAACCAAACTTATGCAAAACTTTAAAAAGAATACACACATTTTTTCACTTTGTAGGAGCTCGATATTGAATCTCTTGTATCTCTATAATTTCGGATCACCACGGTTTGAAATTCCCTCCTACAGTAGCCCTATGAGTCCTCTTTTCAACCCCACAATTCTGATCAATATTGGATTCTCCAAGGAATAGTCATGCTAAATATCCCAGGATGACCTGATTGTAGACTAGTTTTGTAGAGCGTACTTGTACGAAGTGCCACACGTCATTGTTTGAACTTTAGGACCTAAAATTGATACACAAAAAAAATACAATCCATACTCATTATGCAAGTTGTTACGAAATTTAAAGCTGATGTTTAGGAAAAAAGTTATGATGATCTTCCCCAGTTCACCTGTTTGCGATGTAATTCAGGAGTCTACAAAAACCCTCAATGACTTGGACCATATATCCAAAAATATAGTGAAACAAGATTTGAAATTTGGGTCTGGGATTCATAAGGCTTTCTTCTAAAATGGGTTTTAATTTAATAGTCTTAACCTTCATAGAAAAATAATTATAGAAAAAATTCCACAATGACCTATTTCGGACAGAATTATGGAGCTTGCAAAAACCCTAACTTTCGCAGGTCATATCTCTGAAAATATAGTGAGACAAGATCTGGAATTTAGACCCAAGGTTTGGCACACAATCCAATCAAATGGTTTTTTTTTTTTTTTACCTTCTGAAACTTTGTAGAGAAAACTATATATCGAAAATTCCACGATGACCTGTTTGGAGTAGCGAAACCCTAGAATCCAAGCTCTAATACCAAATGTTATGAAACGAGCTCAAAAAAAGATAGAAAATATAGATGAGAAACTTAAAAATCAGCCTTTTTGAGGAGGAAGCATACTTTACATTACACAAATGAATAATTTTTGGATGATACAAAAAACAAGACCTCCTTTCTATATATAGGAGTCTAAGGGGACCCAATACAATCAGAGCATACATAACAATAATATTGTAGGGCCACACAAATAAAATAGTGAGCTTCTACGTGGCATAATAATAACAATATGGGGACTATATGGGCAAAATAATACAATAATGGGCTTGCACTAATAACAATAAGGGGTTACACTAGTATTATAGAGACCTAACAGATCAATAGCTACAATGGGTTTTTCTTGTAGTTACCGAGTTGCATGTATGATTTCCTTGCTAGTTTTGGCATGCATGTAGTTTCTTGGTTACGATTTTTCATTTACATGTAGGATTTCATAGATTGATAGTCATTTTTCCTAGCCTTGTTGTTTCCTAGATAGTCATGGCATTGTGGATTTCTTTACTTTTATTTTTTTGTTGGTTCTCATTTTCCTTATGGTTGTCAGTTGAGTTATTAGTTCATGGAGCCTTGGTTGGAAAAATGCTCTGGAAGTCATGTAACAACTTGGGTTGAGTTACTAGTCCAGGAAGTCTTGGTTGGACAGACGCTTTGAAACCCTTGGTGGGTTGAGTTACTAGTCCTGTAATTCATGGTTGGAAAAATTCTCTGGAGCCTAATAGTAGTTTTGGGTTGAGCTACCACTCCCAAAAGCCTTGGTTGGAACAAAGGCTCTAGAGCCCTAGATAGCTTATCTAGAGGTTGATATGGTGATGGTTAGTGATTTCCAACTGTGAGGTGGAATCACTAGTTGAAGGTTGAGGTGGTTTGGCCTTTGGAAGTTGTGGTTTTTTTTTTTTTTTTTTTTGAGTTATTTCATGAGATCCCACATTCATGCTTGGTATATGGTGCTGGGGTGATTGGTTGAAAGAGAGATTTGGTTAAGCATAATCTATGGTCGAGTGGTACATCGAAGTCCCTAACTTGGTTAGATTTACATAGGTTAATCGTAAACCTTTTCCTTTGGAATTTTCATGAGAAAATGTTCTTGTCATTATGTGGCTTTCATAGTTGTTTCATCATTGATATATCTCTGCTTATTTCCTAGTTATGAGCATGTTTTATGATAATCTATATGTATGGATATAATCATATTTTGGTTAGTAGATGAAATAATAATCAATGAATGACCTAATAGATAAAAATTCATCTATTGGGAGGATATATCAATCCTCCTTGATGATTCTCATATAAGTATGAGATCCCTATGTTTGGACAAGTTGTTATGGCCTATAGATTTCATGTTTATGATATGTTTAACAAAATGCTTGTCATGTCTTGTTGGGTTCAGATTAATTCATTTGTCAACTTTTTTCAGTAGTACCCTTATCTCAGTGTTAATTATATTTTTTGGAAGTCTCAGGAAGTTCTAGGTAGTGACATGAGACCTAGCACTAAAAAAGTGGCATAGAATCTAGCATTGTTGGCACAAAGCCACCTGAAAAGGGCCACAATCGCATGCATGGCCATCCATGGGAGTGACCAAGGGGTATAGATCAGCAAAACATCAAGTTTTCTCAGCAGTTGAGCACCTAGAAGTGTTGGTTGTCTCCTAAAGGTTTTGTAGCTCCCGAGGAAGGTCATATTTGTCTTGTCTTATCCGTTCTACTTCATTAATTGTACTTGGGGAGTTGAATCATATCATAGTAACTCTTCGTCACATTTTTAGCCTGGTGGGCCATTTAGATTGGGTAAATGTGGGACGCAGGTGTTAGAAAATGAATCAAGAAAAAAATCTGGGCTTGGTTGCTCAAGATTCTCTAGATGGATAAATACATTTTTTGTTGGGAATTATTAATTACTTGGGGGGGAGTGGTTAATAATTAATTAAAAATTATCCTCTATTTTAGTGTTGAGCACTTCAACTTTCAATGGAATATAATCAAACAACAAATGGGACACCATCATTATTATACATTTGACACAATAATTTATGTGGAAGCCCTTCTCGAAGAAAAATCACCAAACCTCGTTTTTGTATAATGATGATAATCACAAAACAAACTCTAAAAACATCATATGTTTGTGAGAACACTCTAAAAAGATGCCCCGACCTATTTCATATCAACATGCCACAACCTGCCAAGAGGTTGCAACCTCTTATAATTTCATTCCCCTACTTACGTTATTCAATCGTTCTACTTTTCATAAAATTCCGAACTGAGAAGAATGACCTACCTCAGTATAAAAATTAAATTATGACTTGGGTATGTTGTCTATATACAAATCCTTCACCTTTTCTTTGAAGACACACTCTATTTTCGTTGCCTCACCTGCTTCCAATCCATTTCACTCTCTACACTTCAATAAACATACATAATATTGGCACACAACCATACAAACTTGACTGTACAACTTAGTTTGTTGTTGCACTATGTATGAGCTCATAGATAAATTTCTCACACAAATAGCACAAGAACACACTCATCAATTTCCCCACATCGATAGTATATATAGCATTTCCTCTAGATCTGTTATGTAGTTTGAGACCCACAATCAATGAATCTGAACTTGTAGGAAGTAAAAACTAGAGCACGAAACTAGTAATCATGATCAACAAATTTTTTTCTTACACAATACAATCTCCCTTTAAATTATCAACATGGCTTCCTTTTCAATTAAATAAATATAGTTACTATTAAATGTTTCTCCAATAGAGACAATATTCTTAATATGAATTGTATGATATTTTTCCTCCAATATTATCTCACCAAGATCGAACCAATCCCATTACTGAAATAGATGTACTATACCTACCACATTAACTATGATATTTTTCCTTCAATCAAGAAACTGAATATTGTGTCATGTTTTCTCTTCTCAACAATGAATTCTAATAATCCTTCTTATTTTAGTAAATATGGTCTATCACTATTTTTTAGCAATTTGTATATAGATATATTAAAAATATCGACTAACTTGCAAATTTTGTGACTTGTGCCAAACATGCCATCCTACACTCCTTAATGTCTTGGGATCATATGGCCATAAGGTTAGAACTAATGACATGATTGCTAAGTGGTTCATACGATAACTCAAATGTTGGGAGATATTTCATGGGTACATAGATTATACGCTTGATCTTCGACTAACCCACATAACGCCCATTGAAATTCCTTTTGTGCTCGATACAACATAGGGCGGGAGTGACCCATCAATCGATCATAATGTCTAAACGGAGAATTTTTTTTACACGGTCTACCTCTAAAAGTATAACACCATAAATAAAACACTATTTATGTAAGTATACCACCTATATTAGTCTAGTCCCACTTATGTCAGGCGTGAGGGGTGGGGGGTTTGTCATTTGTACTTCTTCCAATAGCTTCTAATGGGAAGGCCTTCCGACTGGACGAACCTACCAACTAGGCCACAAGCCTAACCTTATGATTTGGTCTGAATTCTTCATGAATTGGCCTTTCTAAAATTTATTTAGCAAGGAAACTTTTTGCAAAAGCCAAGGTTTATGTAAGACTTGGAATTCTAGAACACTGCTAAAATTCAACTAACTATAAATACATCATGATTTGGAGTTTTTCTAGTTTCCATATACCATTGGAAAATCATTTCCAGGGTCTATGCATCCAATAACATTATAAAGGAAACTGAGGATAAAGTTGATATAGATGTTCCTTGAAATATTAGGTCACCCAACCATCATAGTTATAATATTTTTAGCTTCCTCACCTAACCTGATACTATGATGGTTCTCTTCTAAACACTATATCTACCAAAAGACTCCCCCTCAACATGAAACTCCCTGAAAATCTCCATGGTTCTCACATCTTTCACGTCAATGAAATTTTGTGCAAAATAATCTCCCATTTGACATTAACAATGATCTTTGACATCGATGAAAGCATTTTACCCATAAATCTCTCCCCTTGACATTGATGGAAACAATGGACAACATGGTTGTAATATTGATGTTTGTAATCAAATAGTAGCACTACCCCTGACATATTTTATATTCTTCTCATCCTTAAACCACTCCCCCTTAACTATTATACTTATAGGTATTCCTCAACCGATGTTCTCCTTTTGATACTTCCATGTCACAATGTTTGGGCCATTTCTCCCCATAATATGTCTCCGCCTTTGACATTAATGGTAAAGGGTAGTACCAACTCCTCCTCAAGGCATACCCTAATATAAGGCCCCTTCACCTATAACCTCATTATAAAATTTATCGTCATCATGCTTTCTTGCAAATTATTTCCTATGCTAATTCAATAGTTTATTAGAGATACTACTCTGATTTTTTTTGTAAAATATTCAAATGGCTCCTACAATAGTGACTTTGTAAATATATATACAAGTTGTTCATTAGTCTGTACATAATGAAGATAAAAAATATTAGCAGCAACATGTTCTCTCAGGAAATGATTTTTTATCATAATATATTTTATCTTTGAATGCATAACATGATTCTTGGAGATGTTCATAGAAATTGTGTTGTCACACAATATCGGGATAGGTTCATTTAAGTCAATATTGATGTCTTTAACAGTCTGCTTCATGAATATAATTTTAGTGTAGAAATTGGTAATGAATATAGATTTAGCTTTAGTTGTAGATAAAAAGATTGAGTCTTTATTTTTTCTCATCCATGATACAAGTTAGTCTCCTAAGAAAAATGTTTCTATTGAGATACTTTTACTCTGATCAATACTACTATCCCATTAAACATTAGTATAAGGTTTTAAATTGAATTATTTACCTTTGCTATACCACAAGTTAAATTGTGTTCTTCCTTACATGATATTTGAAAATTCTCTTAAATGCATTTACATGACTTTGTTTGGGACTTACTTGAACAGTTATGGAGAATGAATGCAATAGTTAGGATTATTTGGATTATTTTTCATGTTCAACTAAGAGGTAGGAAATGAGTTGAGTGATTATGTGGTGAACAAGTTTAACGAATATTATGGTTATTTATAGTTGAATTTCTACAGATACTGTTGTTTACATTTTAAGCTATTGCACAGTGAATACCAACCTCTGAGCCGGTTGTGGCGAATACAAAGGTCTATGATCGTTGTTAGCATTTGAACTTTGGATGTTGCTAACACGATTTTGTGTTTTTATAATGTAGAGTGAACCCCTTACACCCAAAAAATTGCAATCTCATAATATCATGTATAATAATTAAAATAAGTTAAAATGTTTCCAATATTCTTTCAATGACCATTAGCATATGAAACTATTGACTTTCTTGTTGATCTTAGATGTTTATTCAATGAGGCATTATGATGGAGATGTGTAATTCCATTAGTACTAAAACTCGTTGAAACATGTCCTTTTAAAAAAATATACATTCTTTAAATATAAAATAATGTGAGCTACGATAAAAGAAACAGTTACAAATATATATGTTTTACCCGTAAATAAACATTTTAAAAGTATTCCCATACATAACTCAACCAATGTTTTTAAATATTTATGTTGACTAATTTGTTTCAATCTCAACTTCATGCATATGTATATAGAGAGGCTGTAAATGAAATTTTATTTTAGTGCTGATCATAATAAAATATTTCCATGCTTAAAGAGCAATAATTAAAAGTAAAAAATTCTCGTTTTCTGTTTTGTTATCTGTTCAGTTAGTGTTTTCTGGGGTGTTATAGCTGTTGGGTATTTTGTGTTATTAATGAAAGGAGGAATTGTCTCCCCTGCGCGGGAGGATTTGGTCAGTATCTTTTTGTCTAAGGCCCCTGCGAGGGCCTTCGTCTATGGGCAGTCTTGGTATTTCAGTTTACAACCCCTGCGCGGGCTTACTGTGGGGAACTATGTCTTGGTTTTTATCAGTCTTAGTTTCTGTCTCTGTCTGATGCCCTGTGAGGGCAAGAGCTTACTGGTTTCACCTGTTGTAATTTTGAACTCTGTACATATTTAATAGATTAGCCTTTTTACCGAGAAAAAAAAAATAATTAAAAGTAAAAAAATCCAAGAAGATATGTAATTCATTTTTCTTAATATCAAATTAGTATATAGCATTAAAAAAAGATTATTAATAATAAAAAAATCAATGTGACTTGTAAATAAAATATTTCATGAAAGAGATGTAAATGAGTATATATTCTATATTATTAAAAAAAATTATGTACACATTATAACGAATCCAAAGGAAATATTTTATGGCTAAAACATTATCTCATTCAGGACTTTTTAAAAGTTTATTTTTTGGTCAATTTTGTTTGAAATAAAGCAAAGAAGTGCTTGAATTGTAAGTTTAAGTTGTGTAGTGTACACAATCCGAGTTCCCAAGTAAATTTTGAAAATATTGAATCCATTTTGTACATTCAAAAATTCAATTTAAATAATGAAGAATTACAAGTAGTTTCTATATATATATCTATATATATATATATATAAAATTATTTATTTAATTACATATTTATTAGGCTTGTGGAGAAAGAAAATGTATGGTGTTCAATTATTCTAGTAAGAATTGATCATTTTCAACCCTTGCTAAATCTGTGATTAAAATAAATATATAATCATAAATAACAACTATAATTTTCACGGTTGTTCATATATTACGAGCCTCTTGAAATGGCACATTCCCAAAACACAAATCACCTATTCGGTATAAGAAATAGCTGAAAAAAGACACCTAGACTTTGGAAACCTCTTAACATAACTTATAATCATTAAAATAAGTCAAAACTTTTCCGAGTATTCTTCGAATGGCTGCTAGGACTTGTTACCGTGAAACCCTCGACTTTCTTGGAAATTACAACTAGTACGGTGATTTCTCTTCAACGACGATTTCCGAATGGTGGCACATGCAAAAAATAGGACAATATAGAACAATAGCTACAACTGCTACACACGGCTCACATTTTATTATGGCAATTTGTAGGCTCACGGGCATCCCACTCTATTGCAGCAAGTAGCGCACATGCATGCAAACTTTGCAAGCCTACATGCCAGTCCTCATAACAACTTATAAATTTCATTTTTTTGAGAAAATCAACTTCAACTCTATCTCACATGATTTTCATGGAAGGAAAAGAAAGACCCAACTTGTTATCATAGTTCAATACACATATAACTTAGATAGTAAAGATATAGGCTGATGAAATTCAGTTCACTGAATGATTTGAGAATAAAATAATAAGTAGATACTAATAAAAACCATTATTTACTGCTCAGATCTAAATTATTATTTTCTCTAAATTCAAATTCCTTGTATAAATTTATATGCATCTATATGTGAAAGAACAGTAGTTATATCTAACAGTCTACCACAATATTTGATAAAAGGAAAAAGAGGGCTAACAAAAAAAATCTTTTTTTAATTTTTCTCACAATTATATTATAAATGAGAATGGGTTGCATGGTACATAGCTTTTTTCTTCATAAAGACAGCAGAAAGGAAACAATTAATTGATAATGAGGGAGACTAAGTGGTGAAATTATGCATTTGACTAAGAATCAGGTTTGAAATGTTCATCAAAAGGGTGAGAAATATAAAGCTTTGATCATCATTATACAATGTTCATCAAAAGGGTGAGAAATATAAAGCTTTGATCATCATTATACAAACTCTACGAATAAATAAGAAAAATGAGAAGATGAAAAAATAAAATGGAAACACATTTAACATCCACACTCTCATAGAAATATAGTGTAATTGTTTTAGTTGTGCCATTTTATGCCTCATGAACTCTAGTTATTATGAATAAAAACTTGGAACTAATACTCTTGTTAGTCATTCTAAGCTGTAATTGTGAGTTTCTAGGCATTATTGGAATTGGATTTTACAAGTTGTATTACCTATTTTTAGAAATCTATATCTACAATTCTGTGATCTAGAAGAGTAAGATATATATATATATATATATATATATATATATATATATATATATATATAACCATTATGGTAAATTAAATATGGTGTGTGATTTGTGTGTAACTATATCCTCTCTTTGTTCCCTAAGTTGTATCATAACATGTTCTGCAGTGACTCTCTTAAGAGAGGATTCGTGATCATGCATTTTTAGAAATGTTAATATTATGTACATATATTAGTTTAGTGTGTGAAATATTTTTTTGATCATGTAGATTTGTAGATATCTTTGTATTTTGTAGCTCCTTCAAGTGTCACCAAGTCCTTCTCATTTCCTATGTCAAATTCTTCAGTTGTTCCTCTAAAATCTCTTTTGACGTGACTACCTCCAGTACATATCTTTCCAACTACCACCATTGAATCCAGCCACCTAATGAATATCATTCCAAAACAAGCACCTCAGTGTCAACAAGGCCTACTATTGTTAGGATCCATTGATGAAAAAAATGCATAGGTTCATACCTCCTCTGGATTTAGGGTTGACCGCGAATGATAGTTTATTGAAACTCCTTATTGTAGTACTCAGGAGAAAGTTTTTTCCCAACATGGATGTTGTTTTTGTGTCAAGTCTTGGATTCTTCAATGAGGGTTATGATTTACTCTATTAGAATGATTGCACCAAAGATTAGAGCATGCTACCTCATATGGACACCAACCGTTGTTTCTTTGCGTATGATGCTTCGAGAAATTTGTCTATGTCACTCATGGAAATTATTTTTGCCTCCTTTTGGATGGTACTTTTCTATCAAGCCCATGTGGAGAATCTATAAAATAGTTGTTGTACCAAAATAAGATTGTTGTTGCTTGTAGCTGCACTATGTGGTTACATTGTCGCCAATAGAAATTTCGCGGCTAGAATACACGTACTGAGAGATGGCCAATCTTGATCTGAGATCCAAGAGAGAATCTGGCTTGAAATTGTAACATAAAAGTTCAAGGATTGTCATTCTTATACCTTCCTTTCCAAATAGAATGTAAGAAACATCATCACCATTGTTATCATGGGTGGGCTTCTATCTTGCAACCCAGGAAGAAAATGTTCTGGAAAATTCATTGAGAGCCATGGAAGACATTTTACAGTTCTTTTTTTTATACCTTTCCCTACATTTCATTACTTATACATATAAATTGAATCCTAGATAATTGTTGGCATAAATATCTCCTCAATTTTGTCGCACATATCATATAATGGTGAAAAAAAGATATATGGTGAGTGTCAGAGGTAGAGGGGCATGCTCAAGTTGTGAACATTTCATAAATTCTGTTGGGAAAAACAAAGGAATTCATTACAAGAGACTACAGAGGTCCCAACTTGTGGATACTACGTAAAACAGAAGTTATGGAATCTATGAATTAAAGCTTTATGAGCTTTAGGAAATGAATCATGACACCAACTGAGGAATTCTAGTTGTTTTAATTTATGCAGTCCCTGTAATTCAACGAGAGATCTTTTCAATCCCATATAGATTCTCCTTATGTGGTTTTGCATGCTTCCATCAATGGTTGCTGCATCACCCATAGAATAATGATGACTCCTATAAACATAAGTGTTGAAACCTATAATGTGTTGAGAGGGTTTGAATTGTTTAAGCTTGGAGCCTTTTAGTTTGTTTCTATTTTGTATTTGTTTATATATTATGTGGAAAACAACCATTCAATGAATTGAGTAACATAATTAAATCAATAGTTCTGAAATCCCTATGAAAAAAATCTTGATTTAATTATGACTACAATATGTTATAAGTTAGAAGCCCCAGTTACAGATTATGTTTTGTGTGCATCTAAAAAAGAGCTAGTGGTTCTTGATATAATTTGGAAGCCATGGTTTTAGTAGAATCAGTACTTATGTTTATTTGTTTAAGGGGTCAATTTGTATAACTAATTTTTGAATACATCTAGTATCCCGATTTCCTTCCTACAAACGAACAGATAACCAAAAGCTAAGTGTCCGGTGGATGGAGGTATATCCATAAAATGATTCAGTTACTTGAAAAATTTTCTTGTGGAAGCCCCAAGAAATCGAGTATGTCAATATTGTCAGTCATACAAGTACATCAATGATAATCAAAAGAAGTTATATTTTTAGTGGATCAAATGGTAGCTCGATAATGGTGATTGAAGAAAGAGTGTTGTCCATGAGATTCTAGAGTGGGTTTCTAGGTATTATTGAATTATGATTTACAAGTTCTGTTAGTTATTTTTAGACATATAGATCCACTATTCTAAGATTTAGAAGAGTCATTTATTCATATCTCTCTCTCTCTCTCTCTCTCTCTCTCTATATATATATATATATATAACTAACCATTGTGATCAATAAAATATTGCATGTAATTTATCTATAACTATATCCACTCTCTATATTTTCTAAGTTAAACTACACAATTTTAAAAACATTAAATTTCATAAATTTGAAACATATGTTTATGAAAAAAATTGATTGTGTTACACTCATCAAAACTATATCGTGTGAATTTCGAGAGAAAACATATATTTTCTTTTCCCTATTTGTAGTGCTATGCAATAAGTAAAATAGTTAGCTCCCATCCATTTTTCCTTCACATAAAAAGAAGGAAAAAAAAGGTCGAGCAAGAAAAGCGATAATGATTTCTTGTTTCTGATTACAATATTCCCGAAGAGATAGAGAAATATATGAAACAAAATGATGTATCACACACATTTTGAAAGGAAAAAAAATATTTAAGTATGTGTTTACAACAAATTTCGAAGATTAGAATTGACAGAACCATGGTGCAAGTGTCCAAAAAAAAAATCATTTGTTTTCAACTTTGCATGGTTTCCATATATAACACTAGATGTAGTATCATCTATTTAGTTTATGGAATCATAGGTTCAATTTTTTGATTTTATTTCACATTCAAGTGTCTTTTCAAAGATTATTTTGAATGGATTCTGAGTCATGACGTGGTTTGCACAAACTTCAGGAAATGGACAAAAACCAGTGAAGGTAACATGACCATAGCCTATATACATATACCTATTTATTGATGGATCATCTCTATATGTAATTTTAACTAATATGAGTTTTGTTAATTATGTATATGATAAATTGATATACATTTATTCAAAATAATTATTAACAAATAATCTCACCACGTTTTAGCAATTAAAAATTAACCATGAAAAAAATACTAATGACCTTCAATGAAATAATACCCAAACCCTAAATAATTTAACGAAGGTCAGTTCTTTCACCGATGTGGATAAGAAGAAAAATAATGAATAATGTGAGACACAGTTATAAGGAAGCTTTGTTTTATATATATATATATATATATATATAGATATATGATTTAGCAAGAGGCAAGACTCCATAAATGAAGGGGAGCCTACTGCTTGAGCCTTATCACAAATGGGCCAAAAGTGTCCTATGTGAGATTTGAAAGGAAGAGGAGGGGGTAGCATCCCCATGACCCACCCACCCAACCGTCTCAAGAGGGAATAGTTAACATTTTTTTATTATTTGAGCAAAATTGAATTATCATCGATATTTAAAGTTATGGAACACTTTGAACTAATAATTTACCTATATAGTCATCTCTAAGGAAATTATATTGCTTGCGTGAGATTAATGATTCAGAATATGTGCTTATCTATAATATGTCTCAAATTTAACAAAAAAATAGAATATCCAACTAGAAAAAAAGTCTCATAAATCACATTGATATCTAACTTAAATGTAACCTTGAATATACATTATTATTATTAGTATTTAAAATATAGAGAATACCAACCCTACTATATATTTGGTGAATAATACATTTGTGTGAACATGAATAGCACAAAAACATAATAGGGAAATGGTTGAAATCAAATGTCAAATGAATTTTTCTATTTCAAGTTGAGCATAGGCTAGGGATAGCCCCAATATTGGATGGAGGATATACCCACTAGTGGGATGCGATTATAAGGAATGTCAAAACTTAAATTCCCGCTGAATATTTTAACTCTCCAAAAGTCTCTTATTCTCAACTCCTCCCATGAGATTTAAACCTATGACCTAGTGGGAACTAAACACTACACACCAATCTTTCTATACTTCATGGATTAAATCCCACTGAAATTAACGACATGGTTAATTCAATTGGCTTTACAAACCAAATAAGCATAGGCAAATCCATGTTCCTGCTAAATACAAGTGGATGTTTATAGAGGAAAGCGTGGAATTGCCTCCAGATGTTGCTAAAGACATATTCCGAGACAAATTAAAATATTATAGGTGTTCTAGGATTTTCATAGATTCAAAAGTTAGGTCGAATGTTGTGACGAGATTTCCAGTGTAAGTATTTCACTTTTTCCATTGGATGTTGATGAATATATATTTTAAATTAAATTAAAATACACAATACATTTTAATGTTTTGATATATTAGAAACTTAAAATTGATAAAATTGTTAAATAGATGGTTTCTTACAATAAGGTTTGAAAAATAAGTATTCCACTTGAAGGACATAAACTTTTTCTAAATCATAAAATTTTCCATATGATCATACCTAGAAGATTTGATGTTCAACCATAACATTAACATGATTTGAAACATTATACTATGAAGTAATTCAAAACTATGGCGTGGAAGGATATTGCAAAGTTAAGCAACCAAATATGAAGAAAAGGACGACAGGATTGAATTTGTTCACCATTAAAACAATAAATAGCCAAAAAACATAACACACAAACAATTGAAGAGAAAACATTATGGACAAATTCACTCAAAAACAATTGGTATATTACCTTTAAATGAAATTACAAGCTACATAGATAGTGCTCATTAGATCCAACATATTTCAAACAAGGATAATATTGTTGAGAAAATCCCTCAACAAATTCCGACAACCAACAAAACTAATATATCAATTTACTAATGTAAGCATTATTTCAAAGTCCCCCCTTTAATCCTTACTTTACATTATTTATAATATTATTACAAGAATGATAATTATAAATAGTCACATCTATCTAGCTAGTCTTCATTAGCACTCACATCCACTTTAGAATGTCGCAAAAACTACTCTGACCATCTTTGTTGAACTTCGTATAAGTTATGCTTCTCGATCTCTTGAAGGAGAATCTCGATACTGGAGCACCCTATGGACAAACTCTCATCTATAAAAATGTAGCGAACTACAAGTTTGATAGTTGTATATGTGAGTTGTCTCGGTGCTGAGTGTATCCAACAGTCAATTATGCAAATTCTTGAGGCAAATTAATTACCTATCATTTAATTGTCAACTAGGGGTTTCATAAAACTTACGAAGCATGCGTGCACTATATATAGTAGAAATTAACTTCCAATTTAGATCAATCTAACTACTAAACCAAATAACGACAATCCAAATTCACCTATTCTAATTAAACAATCAATTCAAAGGAAATTATAGTACAGTGTTTGGAATTGAAATCTTAATATATCACACTTGCAGGAATTGAAATCTTCTTTACCACACTTGTAGTAATTGAAAAGCACACCACTCTTTCAGAAATGGAATTGCATGAAATGAAATCTACTCTAAGGGATAATGTGTACATTATCAAATCAGGATCCCATGAAATGAATAATCAAAACCACGTGATATGGAATGAAAGAAAAAACAATCATTCTTAACCTTTAGATATGAAAGCAAATAAAAACAACATTCTTAACTTCTAGATATGAAAGCAAATAAAAACAATCACTCTTAACCTCTCACACAGGAAAAGATATGAAATAAATAAATCTTTATCTATGAAAGTAATAAATCTTAATCTATGAAAAACAATAAATCTCACACATTATAGATGGTCAATCCAAAAGCATGAGGGATGGAAAGTTGAGAGGCTCCAAATACAAACATAACCAAATCATAGTGAACATCACTCATGAGTATGGTGCCAAACCCAAAATCTATATTCAAAACAAGAGCATTTCCCCATCTTTTCACATCCCCGTGATAGGAGAAAATTTTCCCTGTTTATACAAAAAGATGAGAAGCTATCTCATTAATGAGAGTCCATGAATCGCTCCCTATATCTCTAGAGTTACAACCAAAATAGAAAATGATAAGACACATGTCTTCTTAGAGTTTCAATTCAAATAGGAAATGAGACACATATCTTTATGATCCCATGATCTTCTCCACTCAAATTCGAATTTGGTTTTGGGAGGTCACATAAGGGTCTTTTAAAAGTTTCCTTTTGACCTACACTTGTCAACAATCTCATCCCACTTGTTAGGTATAAGCATATGCACATTATTTTCTAATTTTTAACCATTAATTCACTTTAAAATACTAAGAATTAATAAGGTTTGGAAAAACATAAATGTTACCCAATAGTGATAATGATAAGGTAAATGTAATGAAATGGAGGCAAATGTAATGAAATAGAGGTCGAGTGAAGGTGAGAATATGGAAATATAAGTGAAAATGTAATGGAAGGGAACAACAATTTGAAGGCCCAACATACCCCCCAGCTAAAGCTATTGCATGTTTCATGCAATCTATTAGATTAATTTCTTTTTATCATTGAGCTTTGGCTTAACTTTGCATGATATCATTTGATAACTTCATACTTCTGCAAAATCTTTTTGTTGAATTACAACATGGTTCGTTCTTGTGTTACATCCATATTTTGTTGTTGCATTCATTTTTTATCTTTGAACATTGCATAATGATGATTTGATTATTGTTGCAAAGTATATCTTTATTGGATTGCATGATAGTTGGTTGTTGTGTGACAACCATGACTGTGTTTGTATGCAATTATCTTTTTAGTACTTTTGACAAGCCTTTGTATGTTCATAACAATAATGTAATAGTTAATATCTTTTGAAAGTATGTGGGCTTTTGAATGTGATATGCATATGGAAAAATATAAATATGAATGTATCCCCCCAACTGATGATATTGGCAATTTTATGAGGAAGAGAAATGTTTTTTCGAAAAATTATCATTCTAGCCTTTCAAGGAATTTATGGTAGAAAGTTAAAAACTGACATACCTTAACTTACCCTTTAGAAATGGATGAGATGCATGTGTGGTGGCTACAAAATTTTGATCATAATCTTTTTCAAATGGCTGGACAAGTCATAGAGAAAAGAGTCAAGATGACTTTTTATTTTCTTTTATTAAAACTTGCAGAATCTGCTGCGGAATAGTGTTGATTCTGTTGCTGCCATCTGATTCCACAACTGTTATTTGATTCTGCAACTGTCATCAGTTTCTATAGTTGTTCTATGATTCCATAGCTGCCATCTGGTTATGTAGCTGTATATCTTCTACATTTGCTCCAAAATGTTGCAAATGATACTCTTCATGTATTCAAAACCCATTGGCATAGTTGCTTCTATGTGAATAAATGTTCTGATATCGAACATAGCAGAAAGTTGTTAACCTAGTGACTATTAATTCCAATAGTCAATACAAGAACTCTCACCAGTGATGAAAATGAGAGTGAATATGCCCAAACAAATCTTGCTAAGTACGAATAATTTTGTTTTTGTCGAGTAACTAGAAGATTCGATCAACAAGGGACATTGATGTATTCCCATTGTTCACCGACATGAAGACTTGCCATTAAGGCATGCAAGCCTCAAAGTTTTTTTGCAAGGATTTTAGACTCAAAGAACTATGGACTCAATAATTTGCATTGAGCCAGGGTTTATTTGCGAAATGAAAAGGATAGGAAAAGGAAAATGAAAATGGAAGATGACAATGGGCAATAAGCATGAAAGTGAGCTTCTTGCTTCTATTTGTGGAGTAGATGGAAAGTGTATGTGAATGAAGGAAAATTAACAACTGATTCTTGTTGGAAAAAATAATTGTGGCTTGTTTTGAATTGCTTGGTTGGATTTGTATTTCAAATGGGAGGAAAGGTAATGGCTTTGATGGATATGGAGATGGACTTGTTCTTTTGTTTCTCATGGAATCAGCCCTTTGAAGACCAATTGTGGGGATAATTAGTTTTCTTCAATCATCATTTGATCATCCCAAACCTACAAAAAAACATGACATAAAGAACATAAGTATGTTCAAAAAGAAATGATTAGTTCCTTTTTTATTCTTACACAAAATGTGAAATTAACATTCCAAGGAAAATCAAAAGTGTTATATTCAGTCCAATTCATGTTATTGATAACAATCCATTTTTAAGAAATAACCATGAAAAATAAATTAACTCTCTCTTGTCGCATGACTTCATGCACTATGCTCAGTAAAATGATTGGCATCACAAGGATTTGTTGTGCTCTGCAAGTTAAGACTTTATAGAAAAATATACAATAACAATATTAATGCCAAATGTTCATAAATCAACTAAATAATTTTCCAATTGTTTTGCAAGTCATTATTGAATCGTCATTTGTGCTGCAAAAAATAACATGCTGTCAATAATATTTGAAGTGGCAAAAATATGAAAAAGTACTTGTACAAGAAAAAAAATAAAATTACTTCAATCAGATTTTGCAAGTATTTTTCTCTTTATAAATTGCTTCAATAAATTTATTGCATATGTATTAATTATCACAATTATATATATATACATATATATATATATATATATATATATATATATATATATATATATAGATTCTTTTAATTTTTTTCTCACAAATAAAATTGTTTCTTTCATTCAATTTTTGAAAATTATTGATGCTAAGTGAAGATTTTCATGCAACCACCTCTGAGTTACTGATTTGTGTCTTCACTGCTCAGCCATATCTTCTTAAAACCTTCAGCAATAACAGTTTTGACATGGTCAACAAGAGTAGCCATGGTATACTCCCAAGATGCCCACATAACCAGTAAATCCAACATAAATTGCAAGGAGATTCCAGCAAATAGATGTCATCAAAGAAGACAACTCTTTTCAAATCTGAACATCTTCCTTCTTGTTTTGGTAGAAAGTTGGCATTTTTTCTTCCTTTGTTGTTGGTTTCACTAACAATGAAACCTTTGTTTCCTCAGCTATAGGTGGGTCAAAATTAAATTGGACATTTCGTTCAATGAAAATCAAACAAAATTTGATTTGAATTCTTCCACCTCAAGCATGGCGTATTAAAACACAATTTTCTGAGCATTTAATATTTTATTTTTTTCTCACGGAGTTACCAAACATGGTTCCAAATAACCATGTTTTTATCCCAAATGGTTTTGCATCCAGGGAAATGGTTTCCAGGTTAATAAATTCATCCCGTTTCGGAAAAACCCATGCCTTAGGTTTTTTAGATTCGCCCTAGTTTGCTCAAAAAAATCATTTTAAAATTGGGTGTCAAGACAGTGATTCTTTCTCGCAATTACATTTTCTGCAAAAATCAATTTTGGATTGGTCAAACGATTATGCCTCCAGTTTCATTGTAGTTTTTGAGCAAATTTATCATCTCCCTTGGCTTTCCTCTCTGCTTCTTTGATGCAGGAGCATGTGACTCAGAGGGAAAAGGTCTTCAAACTTATTCCAAAAAATCCAAAAAAATCTACAGGCAAGGGAGTGGGTCCTTTAGCCTGCAATTTCCATGTTTTTTTTAGTTCAAGATAGGATAAAATCTAGAATAAAACATGCTAATATTATCACAGATGGATAAGCTATAATAAAGCTTTACGCTTTAAATCATCCCATGTAAGCATGCTTTTGTAACGGATAAGGTCCGAGAAGGCCTATCCATTATTATAAATAAAGAGGCAACGAGACTCATATCAGGGAGGAGCGGTGCCGAAAGAATTATTTTGAAAACTTTTCTCTTGGTCTATCTGATTTAATGGCCTTCTGTTAATTGAACTTTGTATGCGTTTATTTACTGTATATCAAAGTTGTTGAATTGCCTTGTTTTCCTGCTTGATGTTCGATCGAAGCCTTTATGGGCGTTTCCCTTTCATTGTTGCACATGCAGGTTTCCTAAGTCCTTTTATAAAGCTCATGTATATTTCTATTTACACTGAGGATTCATGTTATTTCCCCTTAAGCGGGACATTGTGCCGGACGTGAAGCATTATTAATGTTGGTTCTTACCCTTATCGGGTCCGAAACCAATATCGCATCGGAGAAGGCCTTTAGAACTGTGGAGTGTGTGAGCTCCGATATCCCAGAGCCGAAGTATTATAAAGTGCAGCATAACAGGGTATCGGGTCCCAAAGGGGCCTTTAGCATTGCGAAGTGAGAACTCTGACTTTCAGAGCCTAAACATTATAAAGCATAGTATAAAGGGGTGTCAGGTCCATAGACCCATTACATTACGAAATCGCCAATAAGGAACCGTCGATAGGCCAGACCGGAAATCTATTTATAAGGGAGCATAAAGTGTGTCAGGTCCGCGGGGGTATTTGCATCGCAATATTGGAGGCATTGACGTATAGAGTCTGCTGATAGCGATTGCCGATATCGCATTGGGGAAAATGGAAAGGAAAGGCTTTTGCCATGCCGATAGTGTATTGCATGGATTCCTTACAATAAAGCCACCGATAGTGTTTTGGGTATCTAATCCCTCTATAAAGCCGCAATAGTGTTATAAGTGTATAATCCCTCCATAAAGCCGCGATAGCGTTATAAAGTAATTCTTTTAGAATTACTGTCCGATAGGAGTAAAGCCCCAATTTTCGATCAATTAGCAAGGTTTATGGGGTTCAGAGGAAAATCCATGAAGCTATTAGTTTAATGACTAATACGCATAGAGAAGGAGAAAGAGAAGCTGACCCTAATATAGAAGACATTACAGCCAGATTGGGAAGGTTATCCCTAATGCCTGCACCCACGCCATAATTAGTGGTATCAGAGCCATCAACTGACATTGAATTGAATCTCAGGAGCAGGAGAAGGATGGCTTTTAGATTTGGAAGAGGACGAGGATGTGGTGGAAGAGGATGTCCTGTTGCAAATGCGGAACTAATGGAACACGTACAACAACTGCAAGCTAGATTGGATGCGTTAACTTCTGATAGAAACTTAGATGATGGAGATGTTAGCGAACCCGAGATTGAAGCTACAGAGGAGGAAGCTGTAGAGGTTATCCCTGAGATGAGGTTCTTTCAGTCAGTGTTGAGATCCACAACCAGGCCAAAGACCGAGGTACCGGTATACCAAGGAGGACTGAATCCAGAAGAATTGATAGACTTGATTAATAGCATGGAGAAATTCTTCGATTACGAAGAAACAGAAGATGAAAAGAAAGTGAAGTTTGCTGTCACCAAGTTAAAGGCCATCCAACGCTCTGGTGGGATGGTGTGCAGGCAGAAAGGAAGAGACTTGGCAAGCAACCAATCAAAAATTGGAGTAGGATGGTAACAAAGTTAAGAGGTAAGTTTTTGCCAAGTAATTCTCAGCAAACATTGTTTAGACAAATGAAAAATCTTAGACAAAGAGCTTTGACAGTAAAAGAATACACAGAAGAGTTCTATAAGGTGAGCATAAGAGCTCGAGAAGCCCAAGATACATATGAGAAAGTGGCTAGATATATGAATGGCCTCAGGATGGACATTCAAGATGAGATAAATCTATTGTCTCCAAAAACAGTAGAGGAAGCTTATCAGATAACACTGAAAGCTGAAGAAAAACTCATGAGGAAGCAGTCTGCCAGAGGGAGAGGGACTTTCAAAGGAAAGAGAAGTCAAGGTGGTAGAGGAAGATCTACAACACCTAAATATGGAGCTAGCAGTAGCTCAACCCAGCATGCACCCACAGGAGGTGATGCAAGAGGCAGAGGGAGTTTTTCTAGAGGAAGAGGAGGCAGAGGAAGAGGCAAAGAAATAAGATGTTACAGATGTAACAAGCTGGGACACAGAGCTTTTAAGTGCCCAAAGAATGTAGAACAAAAGTAGAGGAATGCAATTGTTTCTCCAGTTGAGGGAGAAGCACCAGTGGCAACAGTAGCAAAGGAAGAAAATACACCAGAAAGAGGATAATCTTTGGTAGTTAATAAAGTTCTACCTAAGCCAGCAAAGGAGATGGTTGAATCGTCACAAAGGAAGACTTTATTCAGGACAGTGTGTAAAGTTCAAGGGAAATGTTGCCAAATGATCATTGATAGTGGCAGCACTGATAATTTGGTCTCTACAGAAGTAGTGGAGAAATTGAAGTTGAAGACAATGAAGCATCCAACACCTTACAAAGTATCATGGTTGCAAAAGGGACATCAACTGTTGGTAAGTGAACAGTGTGAGGTGGAATTTCAAGTGGGAAAATATAAAGATAAAATTGTTTTTGATGTGATGCCCATGGATGTGTGTCACATATTGCTTGGAAGGCCTTGGCAATATGACAGAGGAGCCATACATGATGGGAAAAGAAACACCTACATGTTTGGAAAGGATGATGTCAATCATACGTTGCTGCCTTTGCACGGAGAAGATGCACCGGGACAGAAAATTGATCAAAAAACTCTGTTACTTGGAGGAAAGGAATACCTTAAGCAGATTGAAGAAAATGAGGTAAATTTTGCTGTAATTTGCAAGCCCAAGGTAATAATGAGTTCTACTAAAGTTTCTGATTTACCCATTGAAATTCAAGAAATGCTGGAGCAATATTGTGATATTATTGTTGATGATTTGCCTAATGAATTACCACCCATTCGAAGAATTAGTCATCATATAGATTTGATCCCTGGAGCAAGCCTACCTAACAAAGCAGCATATAGAATGACTCCTGCAAAAAATGAAGAAGTTAAGAAATAGGTGCAAGAATTTCTTGACAAAGGGCTGATCAGAGAAAGCTTGAGTCCTTGCGTAGTGCCAACAGTACCGAGCCCAAAGAAAGATGGAGGCTGGAGAATGTGTACAGATTCGAGAGCCATCAATAAAATCACAATCAGGTACAGGTTTCCGTTACCTAGAATTGAAGATTTAATGGATTGCTTGACTGGAGCAAAATATTTTTTAAAACTAGATCTTAAAAGTGGGTATCATTAGATAAGGATAAGAGAGGGGGATGAATGGAAAACTGCTTTTAAGACCAATGAAGGACTATATGAATGGAGAGTGATGCCTTTTGGGTTGTCAAATGCACAAAGTACATTCATGAGACTCATGAATGAAGTTCTTAAAGAGTTCATTGGAAAATTCGTAATAGTATATTTGGACGATATATTAGTCTATAGCAGGTCCAAGGAGGAGCACTTGAGGCATTTAAATTATGTCTTACAGAAGCTACAACAAGAAAAACTATTGTTGAATATGAAGAAGTGTTCATTCGTGAAAGAGGAGTTGGTGTACTTGGGATTTGTTATTTCTACTGAAGGGTTGAAGATGGATCCAAAGAATATCAAGGAAATTATGGAGTGGCCTTCACCCAAGAGTGTTTTTGAGGTAAGGAGTTTTCACAGTCTTGCTAGTTTTTACAGAAAATTCATTAAGAATTTTAGTAAGATTAATGCACCTATTATTGAGACCATAAAGAAGGATAAACAACCATTTAAATGGACTGCTGAAGCAGAGAAAAAATTTCAGCTGTTAAAGAAGAAAATAACTGAAAAGCATGTTTTGGTCCTTCCTGATTTTAACAAACCTTTTCAAGTTAAGTGTGATGCCAACGTAGAAGCAATTGGAGGAGTTTTAAGCCAAGAAGATAGACCAATAGCTTATTTCAGTGAAAAGCTAAATGATGCAAAAAAGAAGTATTCTTCTTATGATAAGGAGTTTTACGCAGCCGTGCAGTCATTAAAGAAATGGAGGCATTATTTAATGTCAAAAGAGTTTATTCTTTATATAGATAACCATGCATTACAGTTTATAATGTAGCAGCCAAAGCTCAGCCAAAAACATGCTAAATGGGTAGAATATCTTCAAGGTTTTCATTTTGTGTTGAAGCATATAACTGGGCAGTCAAACAAAGTTGCAGATGCCTTAAGTAGGAGAAATGTATTGCTGCAAGAAAGTCAAATCCAAGTGTTGGGTTTTGATTTTCTTAAGGAATTATATGAGACCGATTCAGATTTTAAAGAGGCAATTGAGGCTTGTAAAAATCCTATTTTGGCAGATAGGAACAAGTGGTTGGATTATTTCTTACAAGATGGACTGTTATTTAAGAAAAACCAGTTGTGCATACCAAACTGTTCAATGAGAGAGAATTTAATCAAAGAGAAACATAGTGGAGGACTTGCAGGACATTTTGGGGTAGAAAAGACTTTTGAATAGCCCAACAGATTTTATTTCTGACTGAAAATGAAATCTGAAGTAGAGAAGTATGTAAGAAATTGTAAAGTTTGCCAATATGCAAAAGAAAGGAGCCAAAACACAGGGTTGTATATCCCATTACCAATTCTAGATAGGCCTTGGGATATGGTAAGTATGGATTTTGTGTTGGGATTACCAAAGACTCAAAGAGGTTATGATTCAATTTTTGTTGTAGTAGACAAATTTCCAAAAATGGCACTCTTTATTCCATGTTATAAAACTAGTGATGCTTCTCACATTGCTAATTTGTTTTTTAAAGAAATTGTAAGATTGCATGGATTGCCCAAAAGAATTGTCTCAGAAAGGGATTCAAAATTTGTTGGACATTTCTAGAGAACACTATGGAAGAAGCTGGGAACTAAATTAAATTTCAGTTCTGCCTATCATCCACAAACTGTTGGAGAGACTGAAGTTGTGAACAAAAGTTTAGGCAATCTTTTGAGGAGCCTTACTACAGAACATCCAAAGCAATGGGATCAAGTGTTAGCAGAATTTGAGTATGCATATAACAACTCACCGAACGAGAGCACACGACAGAGCCCATTCCATATTGTTTATGGAATGAATCCAAGAGGAATATCTGAATTAAGGAATTTGGGAAAAGAAGAAATGAGAAGTGCAGAGGGTGAAGACTTTGCTTCAAGAATGCAGGCGATACATGAACAAGTGAAACAACAGCTGCAGGATAGCAACATCAAGTACAAAACCAGAGCAGATATGAGGAGAAGAGAGGTGAACTTTGAAGTTGGGGATTTGGTTTTAGCACATCTCAGAAAGGAGAGATTTCCAAAGGGGGAGTATAATAAGTTAAAATCCAAGAAAATTGGACCGTGCAAAATATTGAGGAAATTCTCTGCAAATGCTTATGAGATTTAATTACTACCTGATGTGGGAATATTACCAATTTTTAATGTTTCAGACTTGTATAAGTATGAGAATGAAACTGCAGATGATACAACATAGGATCAGGAGACTCCAGAGATTAACTGGGTAAAACAGTTACCCACAGCAAAGAATTTATAGCCACAAAGAATTCTGGACAAGAAAGTGCACAAGAAGACAAGGGGATGAGAGTACTTCCAGTATTTAGTAAAATGGAAAGGACAGTCAATCGCTGAAGCTACTTGGGTTACAGAAGACGTCCTATAGAAACTGGGCAAATCTGTAGATGAGCTCATGGATAGGAGCCCATGAAGAATTTTGTCCTCAGGAGTCTGATGCAGGAGCATGTGACTCAGAGGGAAAAAGTCTTCAAACTTATTCCAAAAAATCCAGAAAAATCTACAAGCAAGGGAGTGGGGTCCTTTAGCCTGCAATTTCCATGTTTTTTTTAGTTCAAGATAGGATAAAATCTAGAATAAAACATGCTAATATTATCACAGATGGATAAGCTATAATAAAGCTTTACGCTTTAAATCATCCCATGTAAGCATGATTTTGTAATGGATAAGGTCCGAGAAGGCCTATCCATTATTATAAATAAAGAGGCAACGAGACTCATATCAGGGAGGAGCAGTGCCAAAAGCATTATTTTGAAAACTTTTCTCTCGGTCTATCTAATTTAATGGTCTTCTGTTAATTGAACTATGTATGCATTTATTTACTGTATATCGAAGTTGTTGAATTGCCTTGTTTTCTCGCTTGATGTTCGATCGAAGCCTTTATGGGCGTTTCCCTTTCATTGCTGCGTATGCAGGCTCCCTAAGTCCTTTTATAAAGCTCGTGTATATTTCTGTTTACACTGAGGATTCATGCTATTTCCCCTTAAGTGGGACATTGTCCTGGACGTGAAGCATTATTAATGTTGGTTCTTACCCTTATCGGGTCCGAAACCAATATCGCATCGGAGAGGGCCTTTAGAACTGTGGAGTGTGAGCTCCGATATCCCGGAGCCGAAGTATTATAAAGTGCAGCATAACAGGGCGTCGGGTCCGAAAGGGGCCTTTAGCATTACGAAGTGAGAACTCCGACTTTCGGAGCCGAAACATTATAAAGCAGAGTATAAAGGGGTGTCGGGTCCGCAGACCCATTACATTACAGAACCGCCGATAGGCCGGACCCGAAATCTATTTAGAAGGGAGCATAAAGTGCGTCGGGTCTGCGGGGGTATTCGCATCGCATATTGGAGGCATTGATGTATAGAGTCTGGCGACTGCGATTGCGATATCGCATCGGGGAAAAGGGAAAGGAAAGGCTTTTGCCGTGCCGATAGTGTATTGCATGGATTCCTTCCAATAAAGCCGCCGATAGTGTTTTGGGTATATAATCCCTCTATAAAGCCGCGATAGTGTTATAGGTGTATAATCCCTCCATAAAGCCGCGATAGTTTTATAAAGTAATTCTTTTAGAGTTACTGTTAGATAGGAGTAAAGCCCCTATTTTCTATCAATTAGCAAGGTTTATGGGGTTCAGAGGAAAATCCATGAAGCTATCAGTTTAATGACTGATACGCATAGAGAAGGAGAAAGAGAAGCTGACCCTGATATAGAAGACATTACACCCAGATTGGGAAGGTTATCCCTAACGCATGCACCCATGCCATCATTCTTCAACTGCAGCTTCTTCCTTACTCTATTCTCTTCTATCTGAGAACGTTGTTGATGATCTCTTTGATCTGCAGAGAGATGATTATGATGAGCTTCTTGCTCAGTTCAATCTAGCCTATGTGCATGCACATTAATGCCTTTCTAGATCGAGTAAAGACACTTGATGTTTAGGCTTCAGCACTTTTTGAATATGGAATATATTTTGGAACAATAAAGATGTTAGCCTTATGAAACTTGGCAAGACAAGATCCATTACAATTGGAACTTGATTGTTTGTAAAGATATGTGAAATTGACTTGACCTTTCGAATTGCTGCAAGGATCTCTTGAAGAATTGATGAATATTGTGGCTTGAACACTTTTTGATACCATTCCTAAATGTAGTATTTGGGCTACATTCTAGACCCTTTGTCCATAAATGCTTAGTAAAAACAAAAACAAATAAAATACACTCTAAACTAAAAACTATTTCCTATGAACACTTCCTTGGCAACAATGTCAAAATCTTGAGGCAAATTAATTAGCTATCATTTAATTGTCAACCCAGGGGTTTCGTAAAACTTGTGAAGCATGCATGCACTGTATATACTAGAAATTAACTTCCAATATAAATCAATCTAATTCCTAAACCAAATTCATCTATTCTAATTCAACAATCAATTCAAAAGAAATTATAGTAGAGTGTTTGGAATTGAAATCTTAATGTATCACACTTCTAGTAATTGAAATCTTAATCTACCACACTTGCAAGAATTGAAAAGCACACCACTCTTTCAAAAATGAAATTGCATGAAATGAAATCTACTTTAAAGCATCATGCGTGCATTATCAAATCAAGATCCTATGAAATGAATAATCAAAACCACATGATATGAAATGAAAGAAAAAAAACATTCTTAACCTCTAGATATGAAAGCAAATAAAAAAAATCATTCTTAACTTCTAGATATGAAAGAAAATAAAAACAATCACTCTTAACCTCTCACATAGGAAAATATATGAAATAAATAAATAAATCTCACACATTATAGATGGCAAATCCAAAAGCATGAGTGATGGAAAGTTGAGAGGCTTCAAATACAAGCATAACCAAATCAAAGTGAACATCACTCATGAGTATGGTGCCAAATCCAAATTTTATATTCAAAACAAGAGCATTTCCTAAAATTTTCACATCCCCATGATAGGAGAAAATTTCCCCTATTTATACAAAAAGATGAGAAGCTATCTCATTAATGAAAGTCCATTAATCTCTCCCTATATCTCTAGAGTTACAATCAAAATAGCAAATGATAAGAGGCATGTCTTGTTAGAGTTTCAATACAAATAGGAAATGAGACACATATCCTTATGATCCCATGATCTTCTCTACTCAAATTCGAATTTATTTTTGGGAGGCCACATAAGGGTCTTTTAGAAGCTTCCTTTTGACCTACACATGTCAACAATCTCATCCCACTTGTTAAGCATATGCATATTATTTTCTAATTTTTAACCATAAATTCACTTAAAAATGCTAAGAATTAATAAAGTTTGGAAAAACATAAATGTGACCCAATAATGATAATGATAAGGTAAATGTAATGAAATGGAGGTAAATGTAATGAAATAAAGGTGGAATGAAGGTGACAATATGGAAATATAAGTAAAAATGTAATGGAGGTGAATGACAATTCCAAGGCCCAACACAAATGACCTTTCTACAGACATGGATCTCATAACATAACTTGTAGTTGATTCTCTTGAAGCCCGGCGAACAATAAGACCCATCAACATATAACATATTCACACAATAAAATTTAATTATGTGTTAGAGGCTTTCAGAGCGCCAAACACCACTAATTTGAATTATGGACCACTATTAATTAATTAGTTATTTTTTACACACAAACTTAAATATAGTAATAAATTGTTTAACAAAGAAGGAAACATAGCCCATGACAACAATAATAATAACTAGTCTCCACTAAATAGAAATTAATCTTCCATGCAATCTATTAGATTGACGACATACTTCTCCTCCACTACAATAAGAATCCATGCACAATCATTTTATACAGTAGATTTTTCTGGCCCATAGTTCAACATTGAAACAAAATGATAAGGGTGGCCATGTCACGCTAAAAGTGGCAGGCTTAAAAAAATTGATCACGAGAGACGGAACCCATTAGCCAAAAAGCGTAACTATTTGTGTAACTGCACTGAAAGTATGTGATACCACAATATTGCAATAAATATTACCAACAATCTGTGGTTTCCAACAGATCTATGTGGGAGAAAACAACATTTTTCTAACTCACTAGGTGGTGTATTGAATGAACATACTACCTATTCCGCTCTAAAGTTGCGTAATTTTGACATGTTCTAGTCGAATCCAAGACATCAGTGATAACTATCCTGCGTGAAATTTCAGTAGGTGGTGGTCATCAACAGGATTAGGTACAGGAGTGCGTGGAACTTCCAATATGACACAAAATGAGTCTACCCCCATAATCCATAGCACACAAGTAGTGACAACTACTACACTCATAGACGTATACATTGTTGTCCATCAAAACTTCATTGACCTTGGAAAACATCTGAATCTAAAATGCAATTTATGCATCCCATCACTTCAAACTCCTTCCAAATGTTTTCCATAAGTCACGTCCCGTATGGGATTTGATAACCCATTATGTGAAATCCTCCACAAACATGTTCAAAACCCCAAATGACCCTCATCAATTATTTTTGATATTCGTTGACACGAGATCACTACGGAGTTTTAAAATTCAAATATCTTTGTTCAAAAATACTTCAACAACGATCTTCGCATAATAAACAAGCAAAAAAAGTTGGAGAAGTCGCGATGCATAATGCTTCCACATAGGTCTTCACACAATTCATGTTGGAAATTCCTTAGGTAATACACCAACACAAGATTCACATCGTTGTAAACAAATCCACGTTAAGCATGAGCGCTAGAGATTGTAATTACTCCTGCTTGTGGAGTTAGCTAAAATTAGAGAGTCAGTTAACGGAGTGTTTAGTGTTAAGGATTGAGTCAAGTTGTGTGATGGATAAAGAGTTAAGTGCAGTACATATTTAGAGTGTGAGTTAACTGAGTTAAGTGTGTGTTCATCTCCATATATTTTAGGCGATCTGCTAGTCGAAAAGGTTTAAATACCCTTCATTGACTTCATTGTAAGAATTAAGTTTTGTGTGATCAATAGAAGAGTTGTTTATGTGTGTAATTTGTGTTTTGTCTTCTTTGTCTTTCCAACAAATTGGTAGCAGAGTTGAGGTCAAACTAGATGATATAAAAAAATATAGAATCTACAACAGTAGCTTGTAGAGCCCCACCATGTAAGTGACAAAAATAAATAAATAAATAAAATCGAAATTTTCTCCGCTGCACTGCATGAGCTATAAGTCACTATGTAGAGTCATCGTGAGAGCGCAAAGTCACTGCCAACATCGATCTATAAGAAGGTCCAGCCACCATCCACGGAGAATCTCGGTCTAAAGCTAAAGTCGCTAATTGTCTAAGGAGATGCCATTTGGGAGAGCTTCTCATCCACTGTGAGGCAGAGGAGTCGATAGAATAATACAACCAACATGAAATATCATCGTAAGTTTGTTGAAGAATTCAGAAGCAATTCATTTTCTGGGAAGTCAATGCAGTGACACTGTCAATTTGTTGAAGAATTCAGAAGTAATTCATTTTCTAAAAAGTCAAAGAAGCGCATGCAGTGACATCATTACTTTTTTTAATTTAAAATGCCAAGTTTTATTAATTGTTGAAAGGTATTAAAACAAAATTATTTGGAGGCACGTTGCATATAGAGTTCATGATGTTCGATTTTTTTTTAATAGTGGTGGAATATTAAAAAAATGGTGCTTTTAAAAGGTCAAAGTGGAATTTAAAAGAGATGGTTTAAAAAGAAAGAGGCCTCGTTATTCCAGTTTGAGAAATATTGAAAAAAAGGATTTAATTATTAGAAAGGATTAATGTCGCAAGAGCATTTTGTGTGGGAGGAAGATAATTTTTTTAAAGGTTTTTTTTATATGAAAAAAAAACTAACAAAGATACATGGTAGAAGGAATTTGTTTTCAAGGTTTTTTTTGGGTAAGAAAATCTAGGGATTTGTAAAGTATGTTGGTCTACAAAATTATTTTGTTTTTTTTCAAGCAGGACACGTTTTAGGTGAATATTGTGCTTTACAGGGGCGCATATTGAAAATCATAACTTTTTTTAAGGGCAATATGGAAGCTAACCTCATGCAATCATGAAATAAACTATAAAATAGATGAATGACCACAGTCATGGGTCGTAATGTGCTACTAAATGATATGAAGAAAAGAAATCAAAAAGAAGAGGCAAAGATCATTACCATGTCTAGAAAGGTTTAGTCCGAAGCCGAGGAACTGAGAAGTCTAGCAGAAGACAAAGAAGAAATCGAGTGTGATTGGTGTAGCTTTGATCTGCTACCACCTCCTATGTTTACATGTAAATATTTTGATCATTTGTTTATCAAGATGTTAACTTTTATTCGGGATAAAGAGTTAATTGAGTACGATTCTAATAACCCATATGATGAAGTATGAGATGTTTTAGCAATGAATTTTATAAAACAAATATTGGATGAGAATTGTTTGTGTAAGGTAGAAAAAGCTAAAACTTCCATGGAAGCATGGAAGTTCCTGGAAGAAGAGTTTGGTACGTGAGTGACATGCAACATCAGGTTATGTCACAAGCAAAGAAGTCAGTCACAGATCTAAGAGTATATGACCAAGACTCTGAGATGAAAACATAGCTTGGAGAACCCCACTCAAAAGTGGATGATGATTTTCAAGACCATAAAATTGAAACCCATTATGGAAGCATGCATATGGATGAAGAAGATGTAGGAAAGATTTCAGAGAGAGAAGTTGAAGCCTTCGTGTGTAAAACATAGCAAGAGTAAATAAATGTTCACGAAATCCATGGTAATATGGATGATGCAAATGATTGTGAATCCCACTATGATGAGAAACATGTGGATGATGACCGCAAAGCTGTATGTGAATTGGTGAATCCAGCTGCAGCTAATGGATTTGGTGGAGTTGAAATTGTTAATGAAATTGACAATGAGCACAAGAATGTTCAGATATCCCACCATAGTGTGGATGAACACTATGTTGATGTTACGTGTGGTTTATGTTTTGAAATAGGGATTGATTCTGGCAATATGTTACGCACAATGTTTCATGAAGAAATAAAGGTTGGAGTTACCATTGTAGCAACAAGATATGAAGTACTTGGAACTGCTCATGAAGCAGTATGTCCTCTAGTAGCAATTGATGATCAAGAACAAGATAAAGTGATTGAAGAGTTTTTGATAAGAATATCCACTAACCACATAATAGTAGAAGATAATTTCAATGAAGTTAAAAAGAAGGCAGAGAAGGAAGATGTAGAGCAGGGAGCTCTCACTGAAGAGAGTCATATTAAAGATGTTTTTAACATTGCTTTTGAATATGCAGGTGTTAAAAATAGCATGGGAGCAGAAGTTGAAAGAAAGGTTGTTAATAAGGTTGATGCAGATTTGAAGCTCATTGAAGAATGGATTCACAAACCAATAGAACAAATTGGAGTAAGTCATAAAGAAGCAGCTGAAATAATAGAATTGAATGAAATGGTGAATGATGATCTTGAGTGTGGATATTACAAGAAAAAAGAAGTATTAACTGATAATTAAAGTGAAATTAATGATATGAAAGGAAAAGATGAATGCATTAAAACCATTTTTGAACAATGGAGTCAAGAAGAGATACAATTTTGCTATCCAGAAATATGGTAGAAAGTAAGATAGGTATATGAAGCACAAGAGGTGAAGAAAATAAGACAGTTTGAAGATGCAATGTTGTGGAAGCATTCCATGGTTAAACGAATATTTGAAAAGGAATGTCCAGTAGAAAATATCAGATTGTGTTTCAACACAAATTCTAGAAAAGTGAAAGAAAAATTGCAACAGCAACAAGTAAAGATATATGGAGCCTACAACAAGAAAGTGCAACAAAGAATGAAGTATTTCGAGGATATAAAATTTGGAAGAAGAGAAAAGGAAAATGTAAAATTGTGAAAGTCTTGAGTCATTGTAAGCCTAGCCGAGACGTAGACCAGTAGGCATGTTTGATCGATAATTGAGTCAATTTCTATTGTAAGCCTAACAAACATAGTTGAGTCATGTCCATTCATGTTTGAGTTATGTTGAGTCATACAGTCGTAATTAAGTGGAAGTGTTAGAAATTGTAATTACTCCCGCATGTAGAGTTAGGTAAAATTAGAGAGTGATTTAACTAAGTGTTGAGTCATGTTGACTATTGAGTGTTGAGTCAAGTTGAATGACGAATAAAGGGTTAAATGCAGTCAATATTTAAAGTGTGATTTAATTGAGTTAAGTGTGTGTGCATGTCAAGATATTTTAGGTGAGTCATTAGTCGAAAGGTTTAAATACCCTTCACCGAGTTCATTGTAAGAATTAAGTTTTGTGTGATCAATAGAAGGCTTGTAGCTCATGCGTTTATGTGTGTACTTTTTGTTTTGTCTTCTTTGTCTTTCCAATAATGAGCCTTCAATGCATTTACCACTGTTTGCACTCCAATCAAGGAAATGCAGCTCACACAAACATTCTGACTTCACACACACACAAAAATGAAATCACACACTATCTTGTTTATGTACAAAGAACAAAATTTCAAATTTCTTCCATCTTTTTGGGCCCTCCCTTGAGGGAGTCAGACCCATATGCACTCTGATAGCAATAAATGAATTTGAAGAGAAAACATTGTGGACATATTCACAATTTGTTTACTAACATCAAAACCAAATTACAAGCCACATTCCAAACAAGAAGAATATTGTTGACAAAATCTCTCAACAAATTCTAACAACCAACAAACCTAATCTATCAATTTTCTAATGTGAGTATTATTTTGTAGTATAACTGGGGAAAAAACTAGTTTTGATAGTTCAAAAAGGTTGAATTGTTATCGAATATATATTGATTGTTGAAATTTCACGACATAATGTTCTTGTTGCATAACTCTCCACTATCTTTACATTGAAAAATCAATGTCCAAACCCAAATGGCATGCTCTATGCACCTAGTAAGAATAGCTGGAATCCCCCCATCATAGTGGATGAACATGTGGTAATGGAGTTGGTTAACCCACGTCATGCATAATGCACGATAGATCAATTTCTTTAATTTCAAAGATTAGTTTATCTTTTTAGTTTTCTTTCCCTGTAATGATATTTATTCCTTCCTAGAATTTTTCTCAGACCCTGATTTCTCCTCATCGCTCGTACGAGTACTCTATGTGTTGTCTAAGAATACAAGGCTAGTTCACAGTGAAAATTTTGCAGCAATATGGGAGTACTTGCTTTCTTGTGAGATGTTCTCTTTCATCTTAGGGGGTGCAAGAATAGTTCCCAAGGGTTTCCTGCAAGCCAATCCAACTAGTGCCTTTGTTAGCTAGAGTTTCTTGATTGGGTCTTTGATTCATGGAAATGTGACAAAAATTGGGTCTCCAGAGAATTGGTGCTGCCTCAATTGGTGAGCTTCACTAGAATTGAGGCGAGAGCATGTTGGAGTCTTTATTGTGTTGTCCAACCTTATAAACTTCTCAACTCAGTCTCTCCTTGACAGTTCCTTTCAGACAAAACTTTCTAGGTATTAACTCTTCCTTCAACCTTGTTCTCTGGTTTTCTTTCCCTACATTTGAGCCAATTAACAATGGTGACTTACTCTTAATTTGACTCAGAGTCTAATGTTTCTTGCATTTAGGAGTCAGTTAATGCTCCTCTCTAGACTATTTCCTCTGGAAAAAAATCTAGGGATATATGTTTATCTTAAAGTTTTGAAAACTTGGCCATTCTTTTAATACCTAGTATTCAAGCTGTAAAATATTTGGAGACATCTCTTTAAAAGCATTCACATTTCTAATGATTTTATATATAGTCTTCTGTGATTTTTAGCAATATTTAGGAAAACATAATTTTATATTGTGATATTTACCCCAATCAATTTTAGAGAAAATGAAAATTAGTGAATATTCTTTTTGGAAAAAATATTGAAAGCTAGCGTATCGAATAATATGAGCCCTTAAATTTTTCCATCATTTCTTCTAAAGTTAGGGTAAATTTGTTTTAGTTTTTGAGTGTCCCTAGGTTGTTCTACACTTCCTTTGTGTCTCAACTTGTTGAGCCTTAATTGATTAAGCTTGAATATATTTATGGCTTTATTTCTTGATGAGTGTTGATCCCCTTGGCCCATCAGGGCACCAAATGCAATCATAGCCATAGCAAGGGAGGTGGTATGGGTCAACAAGGTTGTTCATGTGCCTAGGCCCCAACCCATGAGCCACAACTATTTTCCACTTTGCACCGCCACCAATATTTCTTGAGGATATTCACCAACTTGAGACCTACACCTCCAAATATTGTTAGCCATATTTAGAATCTTATATTATGGAGGAGGTTAACAATTGGATTCCTGAACCTGGTCATACCATGGGAAGTCATAACTAATACTTTATTTCTATCACTGTCCATTGGCATATGGAAATACTTTTTGGTAGAGTCTTGAAAGAGAAGAATGAAGACCTAGAATGAGATTGACTAGGTGCATCGATATCAAGGCTCCTTCCAAGCTAGCTTAGATGCCCAACTCACACACCTAGAAAGTCACCTCCAATGTAAGCTTAAAACCTCAACTCTAGCCAGTATAAGTGGGCATGATCATTTCTCCTTGAATTCTTTTGACTCCTCCTCTTATGATATGTTTCTTTATAGTGTTCTGGACGAGCTTGATTGTAATTTCTTCTTATAGTTTTTAGATATATACCATTACTGGTTACTAAATGTTGTTTACCTAGTGGCAGATTGAGACGTTTATATGTTAATGATGTAAAATATGTAATCTAATTTTTTTGATGAAATATAAAACTAACTTTAAAAAAATAATGGCCATCGAATACAAATATGAATACGACCATATGAAATTCCTACAAGGTTGGAGATGTATTATTCAAAAAAGTGGATAAACTAAGAAGGCCAAGCAACCATTAATTTTAGATATTAAACATTGTACAATGTGAATACCCCACCACAATTGTAGATGATTCCATGACATTCTTAGGGTTGGAGTTATATTATATAAAAAAATTGGTGGATAAACTAAGAAGGACAAGCAACCATTAATTTTAGATATTAAAGATTATACATTGTGAATACCTCATCACAGATGTAGAAAATACCATGAGATTCTGTAGGGTAGACATGAGATTCTCTCAGGTACTTTTACATTTTTGAAAGGCATTGTCTAATTACTATATGTCTCGAAGTTTTTGTTGGGAATTCTACATTATAATTTTTTATTACAAAATAAATAAAAATCGTTGTTTTTAACAAAAAAAAATTTAGTATCACCTTAAAAAAATTAAGACATTTAAACGATGGAAACATCGTAACTCAAATTTGTGGTTCCAATAAATTAGTGCATGATTATGAATAAATTCAATTGTAAAATATACTCAAGAAAACTACAAAACATATAAGGGCTTGGAAAAGCACGAAGAATCAATAAGGAGTAATAGAAAAAATAGAATACCCAATAATGGTTATGGTGTAAGACAAGTTGGAATGATTTTCTTGCACAAAAATAAAAAAATATTATTGGAAAGAATGTTTTTTAAAATAAAAAATTGAAATTATTTTTGCTCCCATCGATAGAGAAAGAGATGGGAACTATTGTATCAAAACATTGCTAATATGAACAAGCATAGATCCATCTTAAATATAGATCTAACATGAGCCCGAGACATTAAATTTCTTCATGTGCAAACTTCTTGAGTGCCAAATACAATGTGTAATTTAAACAATAAATTGTATTTTTGAATGCTATATAGAGTATATATAGGATCAAACAAACACTTTAACCGTAAAAAATTATTTTAAAAATGATATATAATATATACATTGTTGACATTAAAGTATTTTACATAAAATATATATCAAAACATTTTATAGAAAATTATTAACATATTTTTGGTTTTTTTATTATTAATATATTCTTAAGTATATGAAAATATTAATTCATATTAATATTTTAACAATTTTAACAATTTTAATATTTTAATATTTTACATTGAATATTTTAACAATTTTTTTTTTTATAGATAGATATATGAAGTTGACATCAACATAAACTAGTTAACATAGATCTTCAAATAGTTTATTTAAATCTGATGTTCAAATATATTTGAAAAGTATAAAATTTAAAGATCTTACTCTCACATATTTATTTTACTTCTAATTAATTTAAAGTATATTCATGTCTGATTTTTCTATTTAGAACATAATTTAAGTTTATTTATTTTTATTTTCAAGAAGCATATATCAACTCCACCCATGAACTTAGAGACTTACACATCCCCTGTTGAATAAACCTCTCAACTCAATAATTCTAATTTTATTTTTATTTCATAATAACATAAATTAATGGAAAAGTATATATATATAACTCTGACAACAATAATTCCAATTTGAAAAGTCTTACACACGAATAGGCTGTCCTATCAACTATAAAATGAGCGGTGTGGAAAACAATATTTTAACATATTATAAATGAGGGGCGTGGAAAACAATATTTTGACATATTATAAATGAGGGATGTGGAAAACAATATCCTAACATACGATTTTCACTGTCCACACATGGGTTTATGGATTACGAAATAAGCAAATTCGATTTTCCAGGCTTTGCTTTTGAACATTGATATAAACATTCACGTGGTGACAGTGAAACGAAATAGGATCGAGAACACAATTGAATTCTCTGAGCAGTTTGCCAATATGCTAGCCACAGAAGATTGCATGGCTTCTCATGATCAATCTCCTCTAAAGATTCGAGTAGGCAGCAGGCAAGGTGCACCGACTGCCGTTTGAAAACAACTGTGTGGAGGAAATTCAAAGAACTGGAGGTCACTATCCAATTTTACAAATTTACTTTTGCAGATGTTTTTTTGTCCATCCCCAAGATAAAATGTGAACAGAATTGAAAAAGAAAGAGATGTAGGTCTCAGGTGTGGCCTGCACCTGGAGACTACACTCACCAAAATAGAGAGATCACTCTCGTACACTCTATTATTCATGAATGAAAGATTACATCATTAAATACAATACTAGGAATTAGGAAGTTGCACCCAAACCCCTAAACTTTAGGAACTAATCCTAAACTAGGGAGAATGTTACAACAATGTAACCATTTTCTCCATTAATATAAAATAATATTAATCATTTTTAACTCCCCCCCTTAATGGAGAAAGGTTTCCCCTGGACTCCTAGCATCTTTCTAAACAATTCAAATTTCACTCGTGCAAGAGGCTTTGTGAAAATATCAGCCACATTGTCACAAGTTTTACAATATACAACAGCAATTTCTTTAGACTGTATTTTCTCTGTAACAAAATGGCATTGAGTGTCTATATGTTTGGTGTTTTTGTGAAACACTAGATTGTATGCTAATTTAATGGTGCTCTGGTTGTCACTTTTGATGGAAGTGGGATTCTTATGTTCTTTTCCTGCATCTTTGAGAAGCCTTCTCAACCAGATCGCTTCACACGTTGCTGCACACAATGCTTGATACTCAGCTTCACATGAAGACAAGGCTACAGTACTCTGCTTCTTGCTGCTCCAAGCTATGACTCCGAAACCTATGTTGAATGCATAACCTGTGATGGACGTCTGATCATCTAGGTTACCTGCCCAGTCTGAGTCTGAAAAACCTGCTAGAGTAACATCAAATACATTAGTGTATAAAATACCATAATTAACAGTACCACAAAGATACCTCAACACGCTCTTTGCTGCTATCCAGTGACTTTCAAGCGGTTTCAACATAAATTGGCTCAACACACTAACAGAGTATGCCAAGTCAGGTCTGGTTGTTGTAAGATATATCAGGCTGCCAACCAGTTGTCTGTGCATTGTGGCATCAACCTCCTTAGTGCCATCATCACTGTTCAATTTTAGATTCTGCTGCAAAGGTGTCGCTGCTGCTCTACACTGATCCATACCAAACTTTTCCAACGGATTTCTGGCATACTTCCCTTGGGTAAGAAAAGTTTGCCCAGTATCTCTGAATACTTCTAATCCCAGACAGTAGTGAAGGCTTCCGAGATCCTTCATCTCAAAAACTTGTGCCATAAGCCTTTTGATTCCTCTAATTAAATCATCTGCATTTCCTGTTATAATCATGTCGTCCACATACAAATAAATCAAAATAATCTGCCCCTGGTTATTGTACTTGGTATACAAATTTGGGCCATTTAAACTTCTATGGAAACCATGCTCTACAAAGAAAGAATCAACCTTTTCGTACCAAGACCTGGGTGCTTGCTTTAAACCATATAAAGCCTTTTTCAATCTGCAAACAAGATGTTCCTGCCCCTGCTTTACATATCCTTCTGGCTGAACTAAGTAAATTTCCTCTTTTAAATCACCATTTAAAAATGCAGATTTAACATCAAGCTGGTGTAATTCCCAATTACATTTAGTAGCTAAAGCAATAAGCATTCTGATTGTATTTAACTTTGTTACAGGTGCAAAAGTATCATCAAAATCTATACCTTCCTGCTGTGAATATCCTTTTGCAACCAGCCTAGATTTTAACTTTTCTATACTTCCGTCTGCATTCATTTTTGGTTTAAACAACCACTTGCATCCTATGGGTGTTTTATTCTTAGGTAGCTCAACTAAATCCCAAGTACCATTTCTAAGAATTGATTCCATTTCTTCATTCATTGTAGCTCTACATTCCTTAAATTGACTAGCTTCTTTATAATTAGAGGGTTCTACAATGTTCAAAACCTTTGACATCAAAGCATAGTTTCTCAATTTTAATGGTAATTGAGTCTTCCTACCTGACCTCCTTGGTAGGGGACTTACCTCAAATTTGTTTTCTTCTGCTATAACTGGGCTTGCATTATCACCTTCATGCTGTTCTTCTTTTTTCTCTTCTTTCTGCTCTTCTTTCTGCTCATGCTCTCTTTCATCCTCGCTGCTTTCCTCCAACAACAATGGAATGTGCCAATCATCACCAACGTCATCTTTCCCTTCCTATACCTGTTCATGAAACACTACATCCCTGCTTGCAAACGTCTTACGAGACTCAGGATTGAACAATTTATATGGTTTAAATTCTGTGCCATAACCAAAAAAGATGCATTTCACAGCTTTAGGATCTAATTTCTTCCTATCAGCTTTGGGTATATGGGCAAATGCTTTTGACCCAAATACTCTTAAATGGTTTACTGCTAGTTTAAATCCATATAGAGCTTCAAAAGGGGTTTTGAAGCCAAGATACCTGGTAGGACTTCTGTTCTTCAAATATACAGCAGTATTAATAGCCTCTGCCCAAAAGCTATTAGACAGACCCTTACCTTGTAACATGCTCCTTGCGCACTCCACCAAGGTTCTGTTTTTGCGCTCTGCAACTCCATTCTGTTGTGGTGTGTGTGGCACTGTATACTGTTGAACAATCCCGTGAGATTTGCATAATTTCATGAATTCCTTTAGCTTGTATTCTCCCCCTTGATCAGATCGGAGAATTTTTATACTCTTACCAAACTGCTTTTCCACCAAGGTTTTAAATTCTATAAAGCACTGGAAAGTCTGACTTTTCTTGTTCAAAAAATAAACCCATGAATATCTAGTGCAGTCATCAGTAAATAACAAAAAATAATATGCTCCTCCTAGCGACCTTGTCTGCATAGGTCCACATATATCAGTGTGCACTAGTTCTAAAACATCTATTTCCTTCCTCCTATCATGCATAGGAAACTGTTCTCTATGCATTTTTCCTAAGGCACAACCATCACAATTTAACTGAACATTACGAAAGATACGGAGTCCCTCGACTATACCTTTCTTCTACAATAACATGAGGTCCTGAAAATTCAAATGACCGAACCTCTGATGCCAGAGTTGTTCGGCTGTCGATCCTCCTGCAACCATGGCTTGCTTTGGTATGCTTTTTGCATCCAGTCTATATAGGCTTCCAACTCGCATGCCTATTGCAACTATTTCATTCCTGCAATCCTTTATCACACAATGAGTCTTAAATAACTCGACTTGCATATCTTGATCAGCCATCATGGATACAGATATCAGATTTTTCTTAATTCTAGGTACATATAAAACATTTGTAAGGTGACTAATTTTTCCATTTGGTAACTTAACTGAAATCACACCATGACCTTTAATCTCGTATCCACTATCATCTCCTAGATATATTTTTGATCCATTTATACTTTCTTCAAGACTATCAAAAAATTCCTTTTTACCTGTCATGTGAGAGGATGCTCCGGAATCGACATACCAAATGTCATCTTCATTAGTTGCTAAAAGGGCACAGTCGACTGTGAACAGTCGAAATTCATGACTGAAGTCTTCTTCTTCAACAAAGTATCCTTTGTGCTTTGCATTTTCCTGCCTCCTCTTTGCATTATCAGCCTGCTTCTTATAACATTCTCTCTGTATATGACCCGTCTTTCCACAATAATAACATTTCTTTTCAGAATGATTTGCAAGCATACCTTTATGAGAATGCAGATTCTTATGTGATGTTCCTCCTTTCTGCTTTGATTGCTGCTGTGACTTCCTTCCTTTGGATGAACATCATTTCGCCATCAACGCAAGATCATCACTCTAGGGGTTCAAGTTCTGCCGCCGCTCCTCCTCTTGTTGCAAGATCCCAGTGAGATCATCAAATGAGGGCGCTTTTTCTCTTGCCGACACTCCAGTGATGAACATTTGAAAATCATCACGCATCCCGTTCATTGTGATTGCAACAAGATCTTCATCAGACACCGCCACTCCGATGGCCACTAATCCGTCTTTCACATCTTTAATTCGTGCAACAAATGTAGTAGTAGTCTCCCTCTCGTCCATCCTCGTTGAAAATAACTTGCTTTTAAGTGCCAAGACTCTGCTCATATTATGGGTCTCATACAGACTTTTGATTTTCGTCCAGATGTCCGCGGACGTTTTATAGTCTCCGATGTGCGCAATAACATTGTCTTTTACAGACATCTTCAACAAGACTTTGGCCTTGTTCTCTCATTTTTCCCAATCTTGCTCTTGTGGCCCTCCGTTCAGCTTCTACTCATCGCCTGTAACTATGGACCAAGCATTCGCACCTTCGAGCAAGGTCTGGATCTTAAACTTCCAATTTGTGAAGTTAGATCCATTAAGCTTACCAGACTCATTAAGGTAAGATTCCATCGTATTACTCATTATGAATCTACCCAACAACAAAAAAAACAATACCTGTCGGATCGATCTGTCACCTCTACCACCGATCTACAGTGTCTGGCAATCCTGCTCCCACGAGAAAATTCGGCGTCTTCAATACAGCCGAAGATCCAATCTGATCAAAAAATTGATCCGATCTGCCTCTCCCAGATAGATCTGCAACTTCGCCGATCTGCACCCCTTGCAAACTGCCAAACGAGGTTGAGGCTTCCCGTAGATCTTCTTGAAGGAATATTGGCACGTCCTCAATCAGCGAGCGAAAAATCCTCTTTGTGTTGGCGCGAACCCGAGCGAAAAATCCGCGCCAATTAAAAATCGGTTACAGTATTTTTTGCTGGCGCGATTTCCTCCTTAAATTCCGCGCCAATTGAACGTTCTGGTTGTCTGGCGCGATTTCTTCCTTAAATTCCGTGCCAATTGGTCTTTTTGGTGTGATTTCCTCCTTAAATTCCGCGCCAATTGGACATTGCGCTCTGGTGCGATTAATCCCAACAAATCCGCTCTAATTCCCCCTCCTGGCGCTTCTGTCAGCGCAAAAAGCACGCCAATATCCTCTCCACTCAGAAAAAAAAATGTTTGAGTCCGAGCCAGGTGTTCTGCAGTCCACTTGCTCAATTGAGCATAGAGCTCTTGTGTACACGCGGCTAGAAAGGCACTTCAAGCCACACAGGCAATTCTGCCACACAGGCAATTCTGCCACACAGGCAATTCTACCACACAGGTAAGCTAGTTACAAAGGCACTTCAGCCACAAGGTGACAAAAGATCAGGCTCACCCAATCTGAGCTCCAATACCAAGATAAATTGTGAACAGAATTGAAAAAGAAAGAGATGTAGCTCTCAGGTGTGGCCTGCACCTGGAGACTACACTCACCAAAACAGAGAGATCACTCTCGTACACTCTATTATTCATCAATGAAAGATTACATCATTAAATACAATACTAGGAATTAGGAAGTTGCACCCAAACCCCTAAACTTTAGGAACTAATCCTAAAATAGGGATAACGTTACAACAATGTAACCATTTTCTCCATTAATATAAAATAATATTAATTATTTTTAACTCCCCACTAGCACCAGTCTAGCCCGTGAAAACCCTATTCCCGCAGTTATCAGCTGGATACTAGATGAGCAAACCAACATGCGCTTAAATCTTTCTCTATCACCTTCAAATAGAAAAGCGCTTGACATAGACTTTTCAAGTTCTTTGAAGAAGTTCAGAAATTTAGGAAATGCCTCACCACATAAGAGCTTTGGTTATCCTATTATTCTGAAAATCTGTTGATGATTTGCTGATTACTGACAAAAACTGTGTGGAACATTCTTTGTTTATTTTACTATTGGGAAACGACCCGGAATGCTTAAATACAATTAAATACACAGTCAGGACATGGGAAGTAAGTGGATTTACTTAACCTAATTGGAACAAAAGACTCCGTGTAATGTAAACACCTTGGATTTGAGTTATTTTTCACAAATTTCTTCCCATACTTGCACCATTTGTAACTGTCATCAAGAATATCAGTTTCAGATATATTAGAGAGGTCGTTCAGCCTTTATCTTTCTGTTGTTAGTCTCGGGACTCCTGCTCGAATATAAAGTTAATTCTTGCGTGAAACCATGTGCTCTAAAAATATATAATATAACCACTAATTCGTGATTAAAGTCATATGTTCTAGAGCGTACTCATAGGTCAATATTGAAGTCGAACTTATTATTGAAACGGAGATCAGATGGATAACTACTCTTTGAAACAACAACCTCATATGGATAACAACTCTTTGAAACTACAATCTCATTAAGCTTATGACAATATTTTAAAAGATGACATCGACACTGTTAACACTCAGGTTGTTCCCTTTGACTCCCAAGGGAATATGGCCGAGGTAACCACTGACCAATATTTTGGCCACAGGTCCTAGCCTACCTGTAACTAGAGAGGGCTCTCTTTCTGATTTAACTTTGTTTTTGGTGAGTTTTTAGGCTAGTTATGATGCACAAGGTTTTGTTTTGAATTTTCTGGATGGTGATTTCAGTCAGAACAGGAATGTTTTTGCAGGGTGATCTAGGCCATTGGGCATGGAGTCCTTGATGTTTAATTGCTTAAAATCTCTGCTTTGAAGAAACAGTGGTGCTACAGAGCCAGAAAGTGTCTGTGGAACAAATTTTCGAATCTGTGATTTGAGGTGATGAAATCACGGAGTGAAAGGCAACCAGGGGTCTTTCAGTAAGCTGATATGGGGAACAGTGGGAAAATTACTTAGGATCATTTAAGAATTCCTGAATAACATTCATATTGATAGAACAAATACAAACATGAGAAATTAAGAATTCATGTTTATGATTAATTCTGAAGAAAACATATTTAACAACAGAGACTGAGCATAGGGTGTAGATAAACAATTCCTGTACTATTCTTTTTCTCTATTGCTAAGCTAGTGAAACACATATATGAGTTAAATAAACATGAAAAGAAAAAACATAGTTTAGGGCAACTTATTGTTCCATTAGACACCATAGGAATTCTGTAACAGCACGCATAGCATCATTGAGTCATCAAACAGTCAAGAGACAGTGAACTTTTCCAGCCTTTGCATTAGATCATCTGTAAATATACAATATATCGTCTGAGAGAGAAAATCACCAACCCCAAATATGTTGTAAGGGGAGGTATATATACAAAATTTTGATTCAAAAATATCTATCTGATGAATTGATGGCTCATAAATATTGTGCCAACTCCTGAAGATTTACAGCTAAGAGAATAAATGCTGAAATAACTGCTTAGTGCATTAGCTATCCAAAATTGTCAGAAAGTTTTGACTTTGTGACCCATTGAGTCGGTTGGAGCCGTGTTGCCCAAAAATTTGCGCGTTTCCTTTGCCTTGGCTTGCTGTCGCAGTATCATGCTGAGTCACTTCTTTTACCTGCCTTGCCTATTGTCCTGATGCTGCTTTTTGACTTTGGTTGACCTGAAGCTGATTAGGATAGATCAAGCTAAGATTATTGAGGCAAAATCTGGAGCATTGCCTGCCACCAATCTTCCTTGGGCAGTTGGTGTCTTCTTATTTTTATCAAAGTTTCATCTGCCTCTGTATATCTGTAAAAATTTGGTGGGACCTCAAACAAGTGATTAATCTCATGCTCAATGTACAATAAATTTTCAAGCTTGTCATATAGGCTCTGCCCTGATGGAGGTCTTGTTTCCTCATAAGTACTGGTGGATGCTGTAATTTGATTTTCAATCAAATTTGTCATCCTAGTGGCATATTGCTCATGGGTGAGCAGCCTTCCTATGCCGGTCAATAGGTTGGGCAATCCTTTATTTTGCAATGCTCCCATTCTAAGTTTGTAGTCATGTACCTCACCCTGCATTTCCTGACATTTCCTTTCCACAGTCTGCACAAAATTTCTGAGGGTCAACACTTTTTTAACTGTTAGAACAACATCTATTCTGTTGCTAATGTTCAGGGCTGCCAACTCCTCTTTGGTGTGATTATTGAGGAAATGTATCATCCTGTTGGCTTGCTCAGGCTTATTCCCTAGTGCTATTCTGGCCTTCTGGCTTTCAAATTGTGCTTGGCCTATTGATTCCATCTGCTCATGCACTATTTTGATTGACTTCCACTGTTTGGTAATGGAGTGGTCAATCCAGGCCCACAAAATCTTTTTTATTTCTGCCAGAGTATTTTCTAATTTTAGCTCCTTCTCTAAGGCCTTTATTTTGTCCTTCAGGGCCTTAATCTCTCTGGTCTGCTTTGCTACTGTCATTTTCGATCTATCATACTTAGTTTCTAGCTCTTCCAATTTCTCTTTGGCTTGTTTGATCTCTGTAACCTGCAGTTCCAGTTCTTTGACAGCTTTGGTCAAATCATCCAGGCTTATATTAGCCTCAGTAGTTGTTGTTGTTGCTGCTGCCGCATCTGTTGTTGTTGTAGCCGTTGCAGGGGTTGCTACTGCCTCTATAGTTGCTACAGTAGTTGGGGCAGTTTGAGGAGATTGGGATGTTGATTCTCCCTGTTTGTCTTGGAGTTCTTTTTCTAGCTCCCCTTCCAGATCAATCACTTTTTTGGTTCAACTGCATCATTAGATCCAATTGATCCTCAGCTTCCTTTTCTTTCTGCAATTCTCCTGTTTGAGGGTGCTCAATAGGAAGCAATTTTAGTCTCTTGTTTAATGCAGCAATGTCATCATCTTTCTTCTTCATAAGGGCCCTCACACCCTTAGGATCCTTAGGATCATGTCCTAAGTCCACAATAATGTCCTCCAGTGTCTTGATTCTGTTATCTTTGGTCGTGGAGGACATTCTCTCTAAGTCTAGTTGAGTATTGGTGTTCTTCAGAGATTCTTTTAATTCATGGGCCAATGTGGCCCTGTCTACCAGTGTGGCATAGACCATTTCCCCCGTTTGCTTATGTAGCTCTATCTGATCCATGGGGTGAATGTCTTTTGCCATGACCTCCAGTTTTGTTCTAACAAAATCTGCAGCTGAGTGAGGCTGTGGTATTTTGGGTTTGAAATGGATGAGGACTATCTTTTCCTCTTTGATATCATATGCTGCCATTAGCCTTTCTTGCTTAGTTGGCATTGCCTTGAGAAATTTGTCGTATAGCTGCACTCTTAGCAACTCATTTTGTGCCTTGATTTCTTTGAAAGTGGCCTTGGTACTGGATGGCTTCTTTGTTTGCTGTGTGGAGGAGGACACCTCCATGCCATGTTGTCTTTCCTGCTCTTGTTGAAAAGAGCTTGTGGCTGTCTGTTGGTTATCTTCTTTTTCTTTCCTTGGGCTTTCAAGGATCTCTTCATTGACTTCTTCTATGATTGGAGAATCAACCCTTTGCCTTTTGGCTTCGGGTTCCTGAGTGGACCCACTAGCCAGTGTAGACTCCTCTCAGTCTCGTTTCTTGCCTCCCTCCTCATGTGCAGGGGTCTGTAAGGTAGGCACTGTTGGTGCCTTTGTTTGCGGTGGAGGAATCTGTTCTTGCTGTTGCCCAATTGAGGAGGCAGGCTTTTCTGTGACTATTTCTTTTTCTGCACCCATTGTCCCCTTGCCCTTATTTGTAGCTGTTGCTGATGTAGATGGCCCTTGGGTGGCTGGTGCGGTTGCAACAGTGGATGTGCCTTCCCCAATTTTGTGTGGCTATTTGAAAGTTACCTGCTGCACAGAATCTAAGTCAAGAGGTTTTTCTAAATCCTTGACATTTTTTTCCATTATTTCTTCTTCAGTTAGTTACTCAACTAATGTGCCTTGCAACCATTCATCTTGGTTGGCATACTGCTCAATTTGTGGATATTTACAGTGATCATATCCTAGCAGCCTGTATTTGACTCTTCTAGCACTGATGAAGCCTTCGGGGTCATAAGGGACCCACCAGAAGCTTCTCTTTAGTTTATATTTATCTCTGAGAATTTGATCAGCCTCTTGCCAACCCTCTTTTTTATTCATGATAAAGGGGCCCATATGGTCTTTGAACTTGAGGTGGGCTTTCTTCTTCGCACTATGAAAGTGGGTGAGGTCAGAACTAATGAGTTGCTTATAGTATTCCAAGGCGAACAATCTCATGGGTACATATCTTGGGAGCCTATATGGACAGAGCTCACAACCATAAATTCTAATGACTGTATGGTTTTGATATAGGTACCAATCACCTATTTTATAATTCTTGTACAGCTGCAGAGTTTTTTGGATCTCAAATGATAGTCTGGGAGGAGGAGATCTCATCAAGAGGCAAGAGACTGGGTAAACAAATTGGTCAACAAACTCACAGTAAGAATATGGTGAATCTTGAACTTGGTGGAAAACTGATGACCAGAAGATAACAGACCTCTTCTCTCCCCTGGAATCCAGTTTCTTGATGGGGCATTGAAAGACTTCAGACTGGTAATACATGAATAAGTGGTAGATATATGATGAATATTTGAACACACCCTCCCTATCCACTTTCAAGAGCTGGTCATGTATTTTATTGGCTATAAACTTGGCAAAGTTATATTTGTAAGCAGGAGGCTGGCCTGGGCTATATGCAGCTAATAATACCAGCACCGTCTCATCAATGTGCTCACTGGTTTTGAAGCCAAGCACATAAGAGATCATATCAACTAGGAGCCTGCCTACATCAGTGAAATGGACATATAAGAAAGGAGGTGGCCCTGTAGGCTGGCGGTCTGCCCTCATGAATGTTTTGGTGATCTTTTCAATGTCAGCAGTGGAAAGTTTGGCGCCTGCATCTAGCAAATAGTTCATGGAGAAGGGAAACAACAGCTGAGTCTGCTTGAAATTGAGCATTTGGTTGATGGACTCAGGATTGATGTGGAAAAGTATGCTCCCAGATGGAGACTTGACAGTTCTTTGAATAGGATCATAATTCTCAGCACATAGGCGGATGATTTCTGGGAAAATATTAACAGATGGCAAGAAATAGTAAGGTAGATTGGACTCCCATATCCCATATGTGTCATTGTTGTTCAAAAAGCTGTCTCTCAATTGGCAGAAGGTCTGTAAATGGTTCCTGTCACCCACAAGATCTTGGATAAGGTAATCTCTGTCAGCAAGAGGCATGGCTTCAAGCTCTTTGTTAGGTGGATTTATGGGAGTGACACTGAGAGCTGATGGTGTAGCCATTTGTAGAATTTTCAGGAGTTGACTATAGGATGCAGTTTCTTATTATAACAATCTAAATCTGATAGCTTATGAGGCTTAGAAGTGAGGTGGCAGAATGAGTGCAGCTGGGGCCAAATTTGCCTTTTGAAAGGAGTAACTTGAAAAATTTGACTGAACTTTGGTTTCTTTTGTGAATTCTCAGGATTTATAGATAGTGAGGGAAATTTGCATAGGAGAGCAGGATTACAACCTGGTGTAATGAGGTCTTTAAATTAAACACTTGGCAAAAGGGAACAATGCCAGGCAGTTGGGAGAGTAAGTCAAATTTAAGCCCGAGAACGACTGTGCAACGGTGAAATTTTGAATAGAGGGTGCTTTAGATATTTTTAGACTAATCATTAACAGGCCAACACCATTAATTTAGGAGTTCTTAGGAAATTCAGTGGAAAATTTGCAGAGAATGGGAAGAACATGGGCAAACGGGTTGGTTTTGGCAAATACCTGGTTTAGCCAATGCCAAGGGTTGTCGAATTGATGAGCAGACGGGGAATGCCATTGAATTGGCGAGTGGCAGCATCCACAGCAATGAATTTGAGCTCTGGAGTTAGTTGGAGGTGACCAGCGAAACGGCGCGACTGAGTTGTATCATGAAAATGACACAAAACGGTCACTTTTGGCCTTTTTAATAACAAATTTGCCGCATATGCACTTTTGGCGCTTTTCCGCGATGACGTCAGCATGACGTCATCAGCGGGCCCCGGGTACGGATGGTGACGTGGACACTGACTGGGATGACAGCGTGGCGGGACACTATGGTGGAATGCGGGAGTGGCAGGACGAAGTGGCGGATGACGTGGGAAAGTGGCGGGGGCCCGGGCATGACATCGTGCTGACGGGGTCCTGATGTAACAGGCGCGGCGGTTTGCGGGAGGCGGTTTCCGGTTTCCCCGCACTGCCTTTGGGGGAAGGTGGTTTCGGGGGGGAGGGCTCTGAACACCCCGCGCTACCGACACGTGGCGGGGGTACGGCAACAAAACCACCCATCCCCCGGAGGTTAAAGGTCGGCACATCCGGGGCCCATATCGCCCACCCACTGTTGGATCAAGCCTAGTGGGAGATCAACGGTTGGCGGGGCATGGCAGTGTGACGTGCAAGTTTGGAAACGAGACCCGCCCAAGATTAAATTAATATTTTAATGGCACGGGCCCATAACCTTGGTCAGGTGGGTTTTATAGTTTTAAATCAATGCATGCGATGGCGCCATAACACATAATAAAGGTTTTTATCCATTTTTGTCAAAACATTGGGTTTTAACTTTAAGGGGCTAAATACTTTTGCAAGGGTTTTTGGATGAACTGTGGTTTAGGAATAGCCTATTAATTTAACCAGGGGTTAGATTAATTCCGGGGTAAGGACTTGGAAGGGTTGACTATAGTCCCAGATGGACTAATGTCTCCCATGACATATTATTTAGCTATAATGCTAAAGGGGGGGATATTTAATATATATTTATTGGGAATTTTCTATAGTTTTTGTAAGAAATAGGGGTGGGGATGGAGTTAGGGAGCTATATAATAGGGTTAGAAGTTAATATGGGTATGTGTGGTGCAGTGGGAAACTAGAGATGGATGGAGTGTGAAGTGATGACTTTACACGAGAAATGTGGCTTCCTTTTGAAAAGGAAGGTGACAACTTGCAATGGCTTTGACAAAGGAGAAGTGCAGGGAGGACTGTTTAGGCAGATCCTAAATTCCTGAAGGGAATGTTAGTAAGAAATACTTTAAGGGAAATGAGGGAAGTTAGACATGCTTTGATAGTTTTTCTAAATAGACCATTGTTCTAGCCTTTCTCTTATTGGAAAGATCAGACAGAATTTTCCATATGCCATGTGGCCAGACCTTGTTTCTGCAACCCCCAACTACCTACCCTGCCTAATAGGCCTAACATCTTTTCTTCTTTTTGATGGGTGCACTTAGCCTTGCAAACCCTGATAATCCTCTTTTCTTTTTTTCTGCCCTCCTATCTTAGTCTACCCTTATGTCTTCCAAGGGCCCAGATTAAGCAATTGGGCTCCTCCCTTTCTCTATCCAACTAATCATCTGTCAAGCTTGAGCTGTTTGAACAGGTATTCATTCTCTAGTCTAAAACAGGCAATTTAAAACATGGCATGGCCCAGCTTGAACTATTGGGTCATCCATCAAGATAGCAGTGGCCTCTTGGCTGGCCACTTTCCTGGTCTTTCTTTGGGGTTCATTTCAATTATTTTTTCTGACCAATTCATTTTCTGGCCTTTTGATTATTCTTTTAAGGCATACCCTCTTTACATTTTTTAACTTTCTGCTTCTTTCACAAAAGATGGAACCTTTGTATCACCAAAGATGAACATTTTTGGCACTTCCACTGTCAATCATGAAAAATGAGACCCTATTGGTATAGGAGACTAACAGTGGCTCCACTTGGGGATGACTTTTCCAGATGAAAAGTCAAGAACAGCAGGTCAGACTGCCTTATTTTTTAATCTTGCTGCAGCCTGAATTCTTCTCTTCTTTTGTTTAAAGATCACCCATCTGACTCTTTAGAAACTTGTATAAGATATCCTGGCAGCTGATTTGCTGTGAAATTACAGCCCTGTTTTTGCTTGTTTCTCTGAGTGTTCTTCATCACCTTGGTAGTTCCTAAGAACTTTCTCTTGTTTTTCAGTGATGGGATCAAAATATGTATCAAAAATGGTGTAGTACCCTGATCTTTCTCAAAATCAGATCCACTTGGTTCCTTATTTATCCGCTGCAAATGGAAATACTGAAAATATAAATATTTATGTACAATATATGACTGTGCAGCGTTTCATCAAAGGGAGTCAAAATAATGCTTGAGCATCCTCCCATTGACAGGGCCTTCCTCAGTGTTTGAGCCATCCATACTCTTTAGAAAATAAGTGTTATTACCTTGTACAGCATAAATGACATAGGGTCCTTTCCATAAGAAATCAAACTTGCCATGTTTTCCTTTATCCTCTCTCCTGGAATCCCATCTCAACACTTTACTTCCTATGAAGAAGTCTTCAGCTTTGGTTCTTTTGTCAAATATTTTCTTGAGTTTGTCCTGCAGCACTTGGGTTCTCTGATAGACTTCCTCTCTTGTTTGCTGTAGGTGAATTGTCTGGTTGATCCTTCTTTGAATGTGATTTGGTTCAGCTTGTGTCTCCTGCAGTAACTTCATTACAGGGACCCCCAAGGATGAAGGAAATCTTTCTTCCATTCCGTAAACTAGTTCATATGGGCTTGTGCCAATGGATCTCTTGGTGGTCAGCCTGTCTGCCCATAGTGCATTTACCATCTTTTTATGCCAATTCTTTTTGTTATCCTCCAAAACTTTCTTGATGATGTTGATGAGGCTTTTATTGGAGGACTCAGCTAGGCCATTACCCTGTGGGTAGTAAGCTGTGGAATGTCCCAGGGTGATATGATATTTATGGCAAAAGTTGATCATTTTTTTGGACTTGAAAGCAGCAACATTGTCTGTAATAATTTTATTAGGACAGCCAAACCTGGACAAGATGTTGGTTTCTAGAAATTGTATAATAATGGAGTCATTGGCTTACCTACAAGGGATGGCTTCTATCCATTTGGTAAAATAGTCTGTAGCAGTCAGAATCCACCTGTGCTGGCTAGAGGATGAAGGGTGGATTTCACCAATGAAGTCTAAACCCCATTGCTAGAATGGTCTCTCAGTTGAAATAGGTTTGAGTGGTAAAGGCAACAACTTTCTTTTGCCTTCAAAGATTTGGCATTTGTGACAGGACATTACAAATTTTCTTACATCAGTAAACAAGGAGGGCCAATAAAAACCAGCCCTTAGGATTTTATCAGCTGTGGATTTCCAGTATAGATGTCCTCCACAGTCACCTGCATGAAATTCCTTGAGGACATTGTTAGTTTCATCCAAAGTTAGGCATTTAAGTAAGATTCCTTCATGATTTCTCCAAAACAAAACATTGTCTATGATACAAAACTTTGATGCTTTCATTTTCAAGAACCTTTTCTTAGTTCGGGACAACCCTGGAGGAGCTTGCAGGTTTAATAATACAAAACATATATCAGCATACCAGGGAGATTGCAAAAAGGCTTGGTTGATCTGTGGAGTCGCCATCTCCTGTTCGTTGTCCAGTTCATTAATGTCAAGGGCTTGGAAATTAGTTTCAGTCATCAGCTTGGCTAGACCTTGTCCTTTTATAAGTTTGGTAGGCTTGATTTCAATGTCATATTCTAAGATGTTGGCAATCCATTTGCCCCTTTTGCCTTCAATTCCTTCTTGGGTCAAGATGTCCTTAACCACTGCATTAGGGACATAGGCAATTATATGAGAGTACAGAATATAGATTCTAAAGTCTTTGATGGCTTTTACCAGTGCATAGGCTTGCTTTTCCATAATCTGATATTTCAAGGGAGCATCTCTAAGGGCTCTACTAAAGAATGCAATGGGTTTTTCACAGCCCTGGTCATCCCTTTGTAACAGGACTGCAGCAATTGTATGCTCAGATGCAAAGGAGAAAATGATGAAGTCTCTATCAAACCTAGGACTTGTTAGGACTGGTGTGTTTGTCAATGCTCTTTTGATGTCCTCAAAGGCTTGCTTGGCTTCCATGGTCCATTTGACCTTGGAATCCTTCTTCAACATATTATTTAACAGTCTTATTAGCTCGGCCAAATTAGGGATGAATCTTCTCAAGAAATTAATCTTACCTAAAAAACCTTGCAATTCTTTGATATTTCTTGGATGAGGGACCTGAAGGATAGCTTGAATTCTGTCTGGATCAATTCTAATACCATCTTTTGAAATTATATGCCCTAAGAGTTTACCTTCTTCCAGGCCAAACAGTGATTTCTTTGGATTCAAAGATATACCATATTTTCTACAAATTAAGAAAACCTGCCTCAGATGCTCTAAGTGTTCTTGGTCTGATTTTGAAAAGGCAGTAAGATCATCCAAGTAGATCACCAGAAAATCATGGATTTATTTGGCAAAGGCTATATCCATTGCTCTTTGAAATGTGGCCCCTGCATTTTTAAGTCCAAAAGGCATTTTGACATATTTGAAGGTCCCCCAAGGTGTTGTAAATGCAGTTTTGTCCTGATCATCAGGGTGAACTAAAATCTGATTGAATCCAGAGAATCCATCTAATAATGAGATCCTAGAGGCTCCCACTACCCTTTGCAAGATATGATCCATTTTTGGTAAGGGGTAATGGTCTTTGAGAGAGACTTTGTTTAAATTCCTTAGGTCAACACACAATCTAATCTCTCCCGTCTTCTTCCTAGTGGGGACCAAATTTGAAATCCACTCTAAAAACCTGATTGGAGCAATGATTCCAGCTTCATACATACGTTTCACTTCCTTTTCAATGAGGGGAAGGAGCACAGGGTTGACTCTTCTAAGCTTTTGTTTAAAAGGTTTTTGGTTTTCCTTTAAAGGTATGGTGTGCTGAATGACTGAAGTGTCGTAGGACTTTAGGTCCTCATAACTCCAGGAAAAAATATCTTGAAATTCCCTGAACAATTCAATGTATTTTGACTTTTGATCAGCTGGTAATGCTTTAGATAATTTTATCATTTTGGGATTTTCTGTGGTTCCAATGTTACAATCTTCAATTTCAGCGTTCAGTGGTTGCATTTTTGGTTTTCTTGAGATATCATTGGAATCAAATAGATCCTCCAACGGGGTTAAACCCGTGGGCAGAAAATTGTCTTTTAACTCAATTACCTCGGCTTCTGTCTCAGCTATTTCAGCTAAATCTGTTCGCCTCAACTCTTGTATATTTTCGTCATTAAAGATGGTAGGGTGCAAAACCAGATTTGTTGTTTCAGCTGATATATTTTGTTTGGTTGTGTATGCCTGCGGTTGGTCATCCATAGTGCTGGTATCAATGTTGATGCTGGAAAATTATTCTTTTAGAGTGAGGAAGTTGTTTATTTGTGTGTCACTCTCAAAGACTTGCCAATTCTTGATGTTATCTGGGACTGCAGGCCTATGTTTGATTTCAGCAGTGAAAGTGTGATTGGGTTTGAAAGGTAGCTTGCAAGTGCTGGCAAAATTTGCCAAGCTATGAGCATGTAAATTGAGCTCTCTAGAAATTTTAGTTAACTGAGATTTTGAGAAGGTATCAAGTACTTGGATAGCTGCTCCTTTATAAGCTCTTAACCTTAGATCATTTGTGATAAAGTTTCCTTTCATCTGTTGTATGATCAAATCTGAATCTCCTAAGACTGAAATTTTGGTTGCACCTAAGTTTTTTATGAGTTTGAGACCTAACAGAAGGGCTTCATACTCGAAAATTTAGCCTATATGCATGACCTTCAGCTCGGTCATTCTGCATATTGTGAATCCAGACTCCTGCTCCAGCTCCTAATTTGTTTACAGAACCATCAAATTCTAGATACCATAGAGTTTCATGGTCAAGATTTGTATTGAGACTCTTAGAGAGTTGGGTCATGGGCAGATTGGTTTCTTGCAAGTCACTTGATACATCATGCTGCTTTGTTATATCAGTTATACCAAAAGTCTTTTGGTCTTGGGAGGAAAATTGTTCATTCAATTCCTCTGCCTGTGCTGCCATTAATAGTTCAGGATAAGCCCTGCTGCACATGTCAGCATTATAGAGAATAAATGAATCCATGTCAGAGTGTATTGAATAAATTGGAAAGTTTTGGGGCTTCTCTTGACTGCTCACCACATATTTCATTAAGGTTTCACGGTATAACCTCTTTGGCTGCCCAAAGACTGCAATGGTAGCGTAGGACATGTCTAACTGCAAAGATCCTTGGAGTTTGGCCCCCCAGGATCTGGACAAGAGCATACCATACTTGGGAGGTATGTCAGCTACCACCACATCCATCAAAATTGTTTTGGTTGGGTATTGGACCAGGGAGACACACAAATCCTTAATCAAGCCCAGGCACCTGACTTGGCTTGAATCAAATGAGAATAGATCTTTGTAAGGTCTTGTGATATCTAAGTCTAGTTTTTCCATTACAGATTTGGGCATTAAGTTGTGTGAGGCCCCGGAATCAAACATTGCATTATGTAAAACCTTGTCATGGATGTTTAGACTTACATAGAAGGGTGGAACCCCTCCATTTTCTATTTTTCCATTGACCTCAGGACCAAACAGTAACTCAGGTTGATCATCTAGAACATTCACAGCATCCTTATTGTCCGATACTTGGAGTGACCGGTTGATCTGTTGTCTATACACTTCGTGTTTAGCCAATTCAGAGAGAGGGACAGATATCTTTAGCTTACTTATTTCTGTTTCCAAATTAAAGGGCTTCTCCATTTGAGTCTTAGCAATAAGTACAACAGGTTTTTCCTTTTCAGCTGGGTTTTCAGTAATCCTTTCTTCATGATTGGTATGATTTTGAGTGAAATTGGTACCATATTTATTTTCAGGGATGGTGTTTGAACCCACATTGTTGTGGGGAAAAGTATCCGATGCGGATGACACTAACCCTTCTAAAGGTGACAGTCTTTAGCAACAACTGAATGATAAAGTTTTCATGTTCCACTTTATGAAAGTACAGAGAGAATAGTAAGAAGGTCAACCAACCTGGTGTCTTGCGTTTAGTCGATCCTTGTCCTTCTCTCTTTGTATCCTGCTCCCAGCTCTTTGCTCTCCTAGCCGATCCAGCTACATACAGATCCTGCACAAAACAAGAGAGCAAACTACAAGATACATGTACTCATAACTGAAGCATGGATTAGGGTGCATCAAATATACATGTAAACACAAAGCATCTATGTAAAACAAGTATATAGGAGAACATGCAAACTTTATTGATAGAAAGTAACAGGGTTCCAGAGGAAGTTACAACCAATGATGTTGGATCCAATCCAGCAGCACTTCCTCGGCAGCAAGAACTCTCCTCTTCACCTCTAGTAAAACAATCACCCAATAATCCTGGCGGTATACCAACAGCACCTCCTTGCTTATACTAAATTCCAGCCTCCCTAGACCTCCTAGAAGAGCTCTATATATAGGAGAGAAGAAGAAAGGATGAGTCAGCTTGAGACTGACATGAAGCTGCCTTGTGTCCTCTTCCTCTTCAGTTAATCTTCAGTTCTTGAGTCCACTTGGAGATCCTTGCTTACACATGGTGATCAAGTACCTCTTACTCATCACAAGGCGAATCTGATGAACCAAGTGTCATTTTGGAAGCTTCCTGGGCAATTGACACCTTGCAGGATGACTGTGCCACTTGGCCAATCTCGCCCAGCGCAGGTAGCCTTCATTGCTTTTGACTTCCAGCGCAGGTACAGAGTGGGACAGTTGCAATACAGCGCAGATGCTCAGTTAAGCAGCTGACATGATCCAAAATAAGCCTGTTTTGAAGTGTTTTCAGGTGGAGAACTGATTGGAAGTGCTGTTGTTTGATGACCTTGTTCTTTTAGGGGTAAGAACAACATATTTAGGGACTGAGGATCCCTGTAATTATTGACATTCCATGCTCCTTGACGCGAGGCACAAAAATGTCTATAACAGTTGCCCCCTAAAGTATGAGGCCGTTTATCGGGTGAAATGCTTTAGCTAGAGGATCCAAAGTTCGTTCCAGTGCTGAGGAGAGTGCCCTGTAATACAATACAATACAATACATTATTTTTCATTCATCATTATTCTCATGATCTAGCTGAGGCGGGCATTCCCATGCTCAGCTTTCTATAAATACATTTTGGTACATATGACAGACGATCGTCTGAAGATAGACTGATAATTTTCTGCTGAAACTATCATCCTTTGAATAGGATGATCATCTGCTGCAATGATGTACATGGCAAATGTTTTTATATTTCCTGAATATATATCGCAGCCCGGATGGATGAAACTAGATCCGGGGTCTTCAAACTCGTTCGATCTTCACTCTAAGTACAAGTCGATCCATGTGAGAATTGCGCTGAAGTCGAACATGGAAAGACATCGCTTGATTACCGGTCAATAATGAAAACCGTTAACAAGCGCGAGAGGGATCACCAATAATGACGATGACCCTCAAGGTACTGCAGTACAATTCACGTGGCGTGAAAAAGGACTTGGCGTCGAACGCCACGCAAAATCTTCTGGTCGAAGGTCATTGATGTATACCTGTCGTCGGAAGTGAGAAACTTGCCATTGAGGCATGCAAGCTTCAAAGTACTGATGGGGGTGTTCCTAGATCAACTTCTTGGATAATGAGCTGAAGTCGACAAGAAGCGATCCGTCAAAGGAGGGCCTTAATGAATCCCACATCAATGACACGGAACGGAGCTAATGACTTTAGTGGAGGTGAAAACAAACTGTGAAATATGATTCAGGGTGGCGATCATGAATGGATGAAGGATAATGTATGGTAGTGGATGGGACACGGTTGACACTCCCAGAATGACCCCTCTTGAACATATAACGACACTGATGCGATGGATCGGTAGCATTACCCCAAATGTGGATGGTGTGGCGAGGACCATGGTGATGAGACTGGTGAATGAAACAACCCAACCCGATATGGTACGGAGGAAAAGTGTCATGTTCAAGAGTGACTTGCTACCTTTAAACTTTGATGTTCTCCCAATTTTTCCCCAGTCATTTCTGACCAGTACCTCTTTATTTTTGTCAAGCTTGAGGAGGATAACATATGCTTGTTCTATAACCTGCCCTTCGGGCAAGCCCATCGCTATGATTTAACGAGCCTAGCGATAGGGAAACTCGTTCTCGTCTAAAGACAAGTTTGTCGCTATTTAATCATTTTAACGAGTCTAACGACAAAGAAAACTCGGTCCTTTTCATTTTTAGAGAGTCTAAAAAGGTACATAAAGTTAACTCCGTAATGCCTTTTTCGTCAGCAAATCCCTTAAGTCCGAAAAAGTATAAAACAATACAGAAGGGATGGCTGTTCGGTACCTTTAACGAGCCGAACAAGACAAGCGCTCGATCCTTTTGTGCAATAATCCCTCAGGTCCAAAAAGATTATAATTTAGAGGAGGGATAGCGTTCCGGTCCTTTAACGAGCTGGAAGGCCAAAACTCGGCAAACTTTTCATATTTTACGAGTCAGTGAAAAGAGCTGAAAGAAGACTCGTCTTTTGAGGAACGAGTGATAAACATGGATAGCTATGGATTCCAGGAATAGGTTGGAATTTTCCAATCACGGCAGTGTCGTAAGGATGGCTAGGTGAAATCACTCTTCGCAGCTGTTTCTCAAAAGAGGTAAACACACAAATGGAAGTGAATGATCGGCCAAATGAACAGTGGAGGTGATGGATGAAAACACGATCAAGGTTCTTACGGCTGATGAATTTACGATCTCAAAAGGTTATTTACCGGTTCATTTTTTCCATGAGCTTGAACTCTGGGGGAAAATTTTGCTCACACTTTTCTATTTTTTAACGAGCTTAAATTCAGGCCTAAAATTGCTCGGATTTGCGTTTATTTTTTAACGAGCATGAACTATATGCTAAAAAACTGCTCGATATACCAGTCATATGAAGAACGCCTCTCGTAAGGACCAATTTTTATAGAGCTTATGCCTTACCACAGCTGTGCTCACTTTTGGCAAATCTTACTTTTGCCCCACAGGCTTTCTTTCATGCAAGTTCGGAAACGGTTAATCTTAAAACCAAATAAATAACCGCCCCTAGCTTGCACTCCAGAAAGTTTGCATGCCCCCAGGTATAGGATAGAATTTCGAGGCTGCCCCTCCTCTCCCCTACTTCTGTTTTTCTTTGGGTGTTCTTATTTATTTGTCATCTTGCTAATCTAATGTTAACGATACTTGTCTTCTCGTTATTTTAAGGGGTCTTATGCAGTACTCAGACTTCCTGTCGACCCACTTTGAACAAACAGCTATTTATGACAATGGGAGAACACTACTCAAAGATAAAACATTGGTATTATTGAGGGAGGCTCGCCTCTTTCTTATTATTCCAAAGACGGTTCGATTTGCTGCCGCAGATCAATCTCTTTCTTCGGCGGTGCCTATCATTGGGTTGTCCAAAGATGGTTACCCTCTTTTATAACAATACGGTCTCCTTCTTAGTTGACTGCCCCTGCTTATCCTTCAAAGCATATGTTTCGATGGGCGAGGCTTGAATTTAAAGATGGTGACTACTTGTTACAATAAGGGAATTCCTACTTGGGCATTGCCCACTTTTTTAGACAAAGGTGAATGATTCCCAAACACATAACTTTAACAAAAGATCATTATTCCAGAACAACCCCACTTCCTTCGGACGGGGTACGGACTAGTCATGTTCTTCTGCGGAAATTCTTCCTTATACCTAGAGTTTCTTCTGCCCGAAGCAGACCAGGGTGCATGCCCCCTGGGTCCTAGTCTTTCTTTCCGAATTACTCGCGCTCATCGGGAAGGAGGACTGGGGGTGGAGGCGAATCTTGAGTGAACAGACCATTTAGGATTGGTATTTGACTATTTGCGATGCGAGATCCTGGAAGTGAAAGTTGGTCTACGAGCTTGACCACCCTTCCTTCGTGCGGAAAACACATTACTCTAAAGAGTGAGGAGACTATCGCTTCCATGCAATAAATATAGTCGTATCCAAGGAGTAGGTTATAATCCAAGGGTCCTTGAACTACCAACACGTTCATCCTGACGTTCTTCCCTTTCAATGTAACAGGTACATCGGGGAGGATCCCTAATGGTCGACTGGTTCCTTTATCAAAACCTGAGAGATTTCTCAACTCAGGTAAAAGCGCTGGGGAACCCAGTGCTTTCCAAGCAACAGAGGAAAGGATACTCACAGACGCCCCTTCATCAATGATAGTACCAGCCATAATCATTCTATAGATCTGGACAATGATTCTGAATGGAACACTGGCTGGTAACCGGGGTCTGCCTAGTTGATTCCAATCAAAGGATACAACCAGGTTGCTTGGTGGTGGGACCGAATATACGGCCGGATACGACTCTGATGATGTTCCTTCCTGCGATAAAGGAATGGGCGCATTGCCCCGATGCTCATCGGAGTCGGTGCTGATGAAAAGAACCTGGATGGTGTCATCCTTGTTCTCATCAGTGAGGGTGTCGCATGAAGACGACTCTTCGGCGACGGTGTCATTTGAAGACGGGTCTTCAATGACGGGGTCATTGGACGATAGAACCTCTGAAGGAAGAACCGGGCCAACTGCCGTATCGACCTTTAGACTTTCGTCTAGTCTAGATTCAGTAGGTTCATTCTCAATGACCGACACTTCAGCTGACCACTTGAGTGGTTCAACCGGATTTTCAACTATCGAGGGATTAGGCGCGAGTTTTTGATATCCAGGTGGAAGTCGCACCGGTGACACCGGGCGATCTTCCAAAACTCTCTTGGCCTCATCTAAGAATGGACATTTGTGGATGGCATGATGACCTTCACACAATAGACAGGGTGATCTTGGTCCCCTTCTTCGTCCTTCACTCTCGCTAGTTGACGGAATGCAATCAACTTGACAACCAGAGGTTGATGCTACCGGATTGTGCAACCTTGGGGACCAGTCCCTTAGTATCCGGGGAATACACGGACAATCACGATGGAAATGGATCCCTTTGCAAATGACACATGGCGATTTAGGCCCGGTCGGTGCAGTGTGTGGGTTTTTGTCAGCTTTCTTCTTCTTGCCCCCAGTCGCCTTCGCCAGAGGCTCCTTCTGCTTCTTTTCTTTCTTCTTCTTTTCCTTCTTCTCCTTGGGAGGCTGACTTTTGCCGGCTCTACCTTGCGAAGATGAAGGATCAGAGGAAGTATCATAAGAAGTGGAAGGCTGGTGGGTAGTTCTAGATTGTTCTGACTGTTGATTCGAATGCTCAGGATTAGTGGCGATCTGGACTACATTAGTTGAAAAGAGCCATACAGGGAGGCCGATTGTCAATCCTGGAAGCGACAATGTAGCCATATGAGGCGCACCAACATCTCCCCAAGAGGAGAAGGGATTTGGATTTCCGCCAAGGTTACTTCCTTGGTTGGTAGGCTCCATACTTTTCAACTGAAAGATCAACGTGGGAATAACAGGTGATTATGTTCCGCTTTAAAATAAATTTTATTTACGACGCTTTTAGACACAAACTTGCTTTTTCATGTTTTAAGAGTCGAGAAAAAGCTAAAGATGACTCTAGTCGCCTTCGATGTATTAACGAGCCCGAAGTGACAAATGCTCGGTTGGACCTTTTCAGTTATAGAGTTTGAAAAGGGCCAAAAGAAACTGCTCTGGAGATCTAGGCAGAGGGTGTGCCAAACCTTTCGCGAAACCACAAAATACGTTTTACGGTACAGGTGGTCGATCTTCGTGAATGCTGTGTTCACTGCATCGCGATCAGTAGGGTGGCCGACACGGTTTCCTAAGGATAAAGGATAAAAGCCTATAGGGGTCTCCCAATATACGCGACGGTACGCGGGAGCTCAAGTCCGTGTTAGTGCCACCGACTCTCAGCAGGAATCACCCACCTTCGTAGAGATCGACAGTCACTATGTTTAACGACGCCGGAACACGTCTCTACCTAGACCTCTAGATGTTTGCGTTAAATTCCAAAGCGTTGTTATGTAAATTGAGTTTATTTTAATGTTGATCTTTCTTAACAGTTTGCCTTTCAGGTTCGCCACGAGATGTATATATACAACTTCCTATATGCAATCTAAGAATGAGAAGCAAATCTTTTCAATCTTTCAACTTTTGAAAACCTTAATCTACTTGAGGGAAAAGAAAGACGCAACTTTTTCCACAGATCAAAGAACACACACTAACATGCACATTTTCCTAAATCGTCAAGCACACAGTCAAATGCAAAATGCACAATGCATGTATTTCTTTTCGTTATCCTTAATGTTGATGCTAACAAAAGGAAACTGTTGTATGATTTTTGAATCAACTTTCAAGTAGAAATAAACAAGTTTGTCCACAATCAAAAAGACACCTTATGATAGACTTGTTTAGACACAGGAAAAGTATAGATTCAAACCATAAAAGTGAAAAGCAAACAAACTCAAACAGCCATGAACAGTAATAAAACTAGCTCATAAGATCACAAAGACACTTTTATAGTTCAGGATCTAAGAGGTCACAGCTATACTGGTTCGCTTTTCACAATGGGAAACTGTAACTGAAGTAAGAAATACTGAAAGAACATTCACAGTTTCATCACACAACTGAGGCGGAATAAAGTCAAGGAGAAGTGGTCTACAGCAAATACAATGACCAGCAAGCAATCAGCCAAAAACAAGTGCAAACAGGGCCAAGACACAAAAGGAAGACTGAGCAAGACAAGGGCTAACTGGACCAGCACAGGTTCTAGTCTGCCAATCTCACTCTCAGCGCAGTTCCCGAAGGGAGCACCTGCGCTGTAATGCAGACTGCCTGTGGACAGCCTGCACTGACTTACGAGAGTTACGTCTGCTAAGAATTCCGGGTCATAAAAAGCTCAAAAATGCACTGTATTTGCTGAAATAAAAAGCTATAGGTCAAGTACAGGCTAAGGGATGATCAAGAGGATAAAGATCTATCACAAAGAGTAAAGATTCATCTGTAGATTAGCTCTTTAAATCTTGAATTTGCTCAGCAAAGGAGCAAGAGTAGCAGTCCCTCTACTTCGCTTTTGATATAGCAAAAGCTTTTCGATTTGGTACTCTTTTCTTCAAGAAATGAATAGCAAAATACTACAAACAACAACAAGATACTAGGCTCCCCAGTGGAGTCGCCAGTTTGTTGTGGGGAAAAGTATCCGATGCGGATGACACTAACCCTTCTAAAGGTGACAGTCTTTAGCAACAACTGAATGATAAAGTTTTCATGTTCCACTTTATGAAAGTACAGAGAGAATAGTAAGAAGGTCAACCAACCTGGTGTCTTGCGTTTAGTCGATCCTTGTCCTTCTCTCTTTGTATCCTGCTCCCAGCTCTTTGCTCTCCTAGCCGATCCAGCTACATACAGATCCTGCACAAAACAAGAGAGCAAACTACAAGATACATGTACTCATAACTGAAGCATGGATTAGGGTGCATCAAATATACATGTAAACACAAAGCATCTATGTAAAACAAGTATATAGGAGAACATGCAAACTTTATTGATAGAAAGTAACAGGGTTCCAGAGGAAGTTACAACCAATGATGTTGGATCCAATCCAGCAGCACTTCCTCGGCAGCAAGAACTCTCCTCTTCACCTCTAGTAAAACAATCACCCAATAATCCTGGCGGTATACCAACAACACCTCCTTGCTTATACTAAATTCCAGCCTCCCTAGACCTCATAGAGGAGCTCTATATATAGAAGAGAAGAAGAAAGGATGAGTCAGCTTGAGACTGACATGAAGCTGCCTTGTGTCCTCTTCCTCTTCAGTTAATCTTCAGTTCTTGAGTCCACTTGGAGATCCTTGCTTACACATGGTGATCAAGTACCTCTTACTCATCACAAGGCGAATCTGATGAACCAAGTGTCATTTTGGAAGCTTCCTGGGCAATTGACACCTTGCAGGATGACTGTGCCACTTGGCCAATCTCGCCCAGCGCAGGTAGCCTTCATTGCTTTTGACTTCCAGCGCAGGTACAGAGTGGGACAGTTGCAATACAGTGCAGATGCTCAGTTAAGCAGCTGACATGATCCAAAATAAGCCTGTTTTGAAGTGTTTTCAGGTGGAGAACTGATTGGAAGTGCTGTTGTTTGATGACCTTGTTCTTTTAGGGGTAAGAACAACATATTTAGGGACTGAGGATCCCTGTAATTATTGACATTCCATGCTCCTTGACGCGAGGCACAAAAATGTCTATAACACACATTTGAAGGATGAGGTGGGGTTGGGTGGTTTTCAGAGGGCTGTTGTTCTGAGATATCCTCCACAGTGACTTATGTGGTATTGGGGTTTGTGTTATCAGCGGATTCTAGGAGAACAGTCTTGTCCTTGGTCCCTTTTGGTTGCTTACTGTCCTTTGGTTTAAGAGGTTCAGGTACATTTATAGTTCTACTCCTTAGTTTGTATTGTTTATGTACCTCATATACTGCTGCATCATAACCTTCTCTAAAATCAAATGATTCTCCTGATTTAGTTTGAAATTGATTATGATTATAAACCTCTTGATCTTCTTGCGTTAAAAAGACCTGATGTTCACTGTCTAGACCCATTAGGTTGATGTGAGGATCCTCGGTTGGTTCGCTAGATGTTGAAGCCTCAGCATAATTTTCTTGAAACAGAGGTCTGATATGTTGGTCAGGATCAGCCCTTCCAACATTTGGATTTTGATTCTTTCTAAAATTAGGGTTTCTAGCAGTACTTGGCTGACCTTCCCATGATGATTTTCTTTCTATTGTTTCTACCCTGTCCCCGAGTCTGTCCATGCCTTTGATGATTGCATCTAGCTTTTGTTCAAATGCTGAGGGTTCTTCCTTAAAAGTGGTTCTTCTTTCAGCTCTTGCCCGATTTCTTTTGGCAATCAGATTTGCCTCTACACTTACAACTATGTTTTGCATGACTACCAGGGTTGCAGGGGCTCTTTCGCTTAGTTGATATGCCATATCAGCATCAAACCCATCCGGGAATTTGATTAAGGCTAAATCAGGTGGAGGCCTAATATTTTGAGGAATGGCATCATAAACATTGTTGAATCTGGTACAATAATCTAGGGTTGTTTCTTGTGGGCCTCTCCTTATGGTGTCATACTCAGATAGAATATGTAGAGGGTCTTTTCTCTTTTCCCATCTGTTCAGGAAGGATTGATAAAGAGCACCCGAATTGGCTATGGAATTTGCAGTAAGTGCTCTGAACCAAGTTATTACTTCACCTGTTAAACTTTGAACAAAAATTTTCATTCTCACATCATCATCGTCTATTTCATAGTTTTCAAAGTAATCTTGCATCTTCTTGGTATGATGTAATGTAGTATATGTGCTGGTTCCATCAAAATAAGTGATTTTACTTTGGTAGTCCTGAGGCATAGCCCCAGGATTGCCAGGTAACTGTAAGGGGGCATAACGATTTGCCATATTTACAAGAATCAATGGGACAACAGGTAGAAGGGGGACAACAATAGCAGCTTGTGTATTGGATAGAGGAGTGAATAGTATGTTTTGAGAAGTGGATGAGGAAGAGGGGGAAGACAGAGTTATGTAGGGGTGAACTGATGGTTTAACAGGGGTTGGGATATAAGTTTGCTGAACTGCCTCAGGGCTAGAGTCAGCAAATTCTTCTTGTTCCTTTTGCTTCCTAAGAATCCTAGGGATCAAATTAGGATTATCGAAAACCGCTGGAGGATTTGGGTCAGGATCTGACCTGGTATGCCTAGTTCTCTTTTTAGGAGCCAGCTTCCGAATTTGTTTTTGGTATTTTCGAGAATATTTTCAGAATTATCAAGGAACTGCTCAAATTTTGGAACAGCTATCTTAAGCAGACAGCAGTCGAAAAATTCATTCTGTCCCCAGTGGAGTCGCCAATTATGTTAACACTCAGGTTGTTCCCTTTGACTCCCAAGGGAATACGGCCGAGGTAACCACTGACCAATCTTTTGGCCACAGGTCCTAGCCTACCTGTAACCAGAGAGGGCTCTCTCTTTCTGATTTAACTTTGTTTTTGATGAGTTTTTAGGCTAGTTATGATGCACAAGGTTTTGTTTTGAATTTGCTGGATGGTGATTTCAGTCAGAACAGGAATGTTTTTGCAGGGTGATCTAGGCCATTGGGCATGGAGTCCTTGATGTTTAATTGCTTAAAATCTCTGCTTTGAAGAAACAGTGGTGCTACAGAGCCAGACAAGTGTCTGTGGAACAAATTTTCGAATATGTGATTTGAGGTGATGAAATCAGGGAGTGAAAGGCAACCAAGGATCTTTCAGTAAGCTGATATGGGGAATAGTGGGAAAATTACTTAGGAGCATTTAAGAATTCCTGAATAACATTCATATTGATAGAACAAATACAAACATGAGCAATTAAGAATTCATGTTTATGATTAATTCTGAAGAAAACATATTTAACAACAGAGACTGAGCATAGGGTGTAGATAAACAATTCCTGTACTATTCTTTTTCTCTATTGCTAAGCTAGTGAAACACATATATGAGTTAAATAAACATGAAAAGACAAAACATAGTTTAGGACAACTTATTGTTCCATTAGACACCACAGGAATTCTGTAACAGCACGCAGAGCATCATTGAGACATCAAACAGTCAAGAGACAGTGAACTTTTCCAGCCTTTGCATTAGATCATCTGAAAATATACAATATATCGTCTGAGAGAGAAAATCACCAACCCCAAATACGCTGTAAGGGGAGGTATATATACAAAATTTTGATACAAAAATATCTATCTGATGAATTGATGGCTCATAAATATTGTGCCAACTCCTGAAGATTTACAGCTGAGAGAATAAATGCTGAAATAACTGCCTAGTGCATTAGCTGTCAAAAATTGTCAGAAAGTTTTGACTTTGTGACCCATTGAGTCGGTTGGAGCCGTGTTGCCCAAAAATTTGCACGTTTGCTTTGCCTTGGCTTGCTGTCGCAGTATCATGCTGAGTCACTTCTTTTACCTGGCTTTCCTGCTGTCTTGATGCTGCTTTTTGACTTTGGTTTACCTGAAGCTAATTAGGATAGATCAAACTGAGATTATTGAGGCAAAATCTGGAGCATTGCCTACCACTAATCTTCCTTGGGCAGTTGGTGTCTTCGTATTTTTATCAAAGTTTCATCTGCCTCTGTATATCTGTAAAAATTTGGTGGGACCTCAAACAAGTGATTAATCTCATGCTCAATGTAGAATAAATTTTCAAGCTTGTCATATAGGCTCTGCCCTGATGGAGGTCCTGTTTCCTCAGAAGTACTGGTGGATGCTGTAATTTGATTTTCAATAAAATTTGTCATCCTAGTGGCATATTGCTCACGGGTGAGCAGCCTTCCTGTGCCGGTCAATAGGCTGGGAAATCCTTTATTTTGCAATGCTCCCATTCTAAGTTTGTAGTCATCTACCTCAGCCTGCATTTCCTGACATTTCCTTTCCACAGTCTGCACAAAATTTCTGAGGGTCAGCACTTTTTTAACTGTTAGAACAGCATCTGTTCTGTTGCTGATGTTCAGGGCTGCCAACTCCTCTTTGGTGTGATTATTGAGGAAATGTATCATCCTGTTGGCTTGCTCAGGCTTATTCCCTAGTGTTGTTCTGGCCTTCTGGCTTTCAAATTGTGCTTGGCCTATTAATTCCATCTGCTCATGCACTATTTTGATTGACTTCCACTGTTTGGTAATGGAGTGGTCAATCCGGGCCCACAAAATCTTTTTTATTTCTGCCAGAGTATTTTCTAATTTTAGCTCCTTCTCTAAGGCCTTTATTTTGTCCTTTAGGGCCTTAATCTCTCTGGTCTGCTCTGCTACTGTCATTTTGGATCTATCATACTTAGTTTCTAGCTCTGCCAATTTCTCTTTGGCTTGTTTGATCTCTGTAGCCTGCAGTTCCAGTTCTTTGACAGCTTTGGTCAAATCATCCAGGCTTATATTAGCCTCAGTAGTTGTTGTTGTTGCTACTGCCGCATCTGTTGTTGTTATAGCCATTGCAGGGGTTGTTGTTGCCTCTGTAGTTGCTGCAGTAGTTGGGGTAGTTTGAGGAGATTGGGAGGTTGATTCTCCCTGTTTTTCTTGGAGTGCTTTTTCTAGCTCCCCTTCCAGATCAATCACTCTTTGGTTCAGCTGCATCATTAGATCCAATTGATCCTCAGCTTCCTTTTCTTTCTGCAATTCTCCTGTTTGAGGGTGCTCAGTAGGAAGCAATTTTAGTCTCTTCTCTAATGCAGCAATGTCATCATCTTTCTTCTTCATAAGGGCCCTCACACCCTTAGTATCCTTAGGATCATGTCCTAAGTCCACAATAGTGTCCTCCAGTGTCTTGATTCTGTTATCTTTGGCCGTGGAGGACATTCTCTCTAAGTCTAGCTGAGTATTTGTGTTCTTCAAAGATTCTTTTAATTCATGGGCCATTGTGGCCCTGTCTACCAGTGTGGCATAGACCATTTCCCCCATTTGCTTATGTAGCTCTATCTGATCCATGGGGTGAATGTCTTTTGCCATGACCTCCAGTTTTGTTCTAACAAAATCTGCAGCTGAGTGAGGCTGCAGTATTTTGGGTTTGAAATGGCTGAGGACTATCTTTTCCTCTTTGATATCATATGCTGCCATTAGCCTTTCTTGCTTAGCCAGCGTTGCCTTGAGAAATTCATCGTATAGCTGCACTCTTAGCAGCTCATTTTGTGCCTTGATTTCTTTGAAAGTGGCCTTGGTACTAGATGGCTTCTTGCTTTGCTGTGTGGAGGAGGACACCTCCATGCCATGTTGTCTTTCCTGCTCTTGTTGAAAAGAGCTTGTGGTTGTCTGCTGGCTATCTTCTTTTTCTTTCCTTGGGCTTTCAAGGATCTCTTCACTGACTTCTTCTATGATTGGAGAATCAACCCTTTGCCTTTTGGCTTCCAGTTCCTGAGTGGACCCACTAGCCAGTGTAGACTCCTCTCGGTATCGTTTCTTGCCTCTCTCCTCATGTGCAGGGGTCTGTAAGGCAGGCACTGTTGGTGCCTCTGTTTGCGGTGGAGGAGTCTGTTCTTGCTACTGCCCAATTGAGGAGGCAGGCTTTTCTGTGACTATTTCTTTTTCTGCACCCATTATCCCCTTGCCCTTCTCTGTAGCTGTTGCTGATGTAGATGGCCCTTGGGTGGCTGGTGCGGTTGTAGCAGTGGATGTGCCTTCCCCAATTTTGTGTGGCTGTTTGAAAGTTACTTGCTGCACAAAATCTAATTCAAGAGTTTTTTCTAAATCCTTGACATTTTTTTCCATTATTTCTTCTTGAGTTAGTTCCTCAACTAATGTGCCTTGCAACCATTCATCTTGGTTGGCATACTGCTCAATTTGTGGATATTTACAGTGATCATATCCTAGCAGCCTGTATTTGACTCTTCTAGCACTGATGAAGCCTTCGGGGTCATAAGGGACCCACCAGAAGCTTCTCTTTAGTTTATATTTATCTCTGAGAATTTGATCAGCCTCTTGCCAACCCTCTTTTTTATTCATGATAAAGGGGCCCATATGGTCTTTGAACTTGAGGTGGGCTTTCTTCTTGGCACTATGAAAGTGGGTGAGGTCAGAACTAATGAGTTGCCTATAGTATTCCAAGGCGAACAATCTCATGGGTACATATCTTGGGAGCCTATATGGACAGAGCTCACAGCCATAAATTCTGATGACTGTATGGTTTTGATATAGGTACCAATCACCTATTTTATAATTCTTGGACAGCTGCAGAGTTTTCTGGATCTCAAATGATAGTCTGGGAGGAGGAGATCTCATCAAGAGGCAAGAGACTGGGTAAACAAATTGGTCAACAAACTCACAGTAAGAATATGGTGAATCTTGAACTTGCTAGAAAACTGATGACTAGAAGATAACAGACCCCTTCTCTCCCCTGGAATCCAGTTTCTTGATGGGGCATTGAAAGACTTCAGACTGGTAATACATGAATAAGTGGTAGATATATGATGAATATTTGAACACACCCTCCCTATCCACTTTCAAGAGCTGGTCATGTATTTTATTGGCTATAAACTTGGCAAAGTTATATTTGTAAGCAGGAGGCTGGCCTAGGCTATATGCAGCTAATAATACCAGCATCGTCTCATCAATGTGCTCACTGGTTTTGAAGCCAAGCACATAAGAGATCATATCAACTAGGAGCCTGCCTACATCAGTGAAATGGACATATAAGAAAGGAGGTGGCCCTGTAGGCTGGCGGTCTGCCCTCATGAATGTTTTGGTGATCTTTTCAATGTCAGCAGTGGAAAGTTTGGCGCCTGCATCTAGCAAATAGTTCATGGAGAAGGGAAACAGCAGCTGAGTCTGCTTGAAATTGAGCATTTGGTTGATGGACTCAGGATTGATGTGGAAAAGTATGCTCCCAGATGGAGACTTGACAGTTCTCTGAGTAGGATCATAATTCTCAGCACATAGGCGGATGATTTCTGGAAAAATATTAACAGATGGCAGGAAATAGTAAGGCAGATTGGACTCCCATATCCCATATGTGTCATTGTTGTTCAAAAAGCTGTCTCTCAATTGGCAGAAGGTCTGTAAATGGTTCCTGTCACCCACAAGATCTTGGATAAGATAATCTATGTCAGCAAGAGGCATGGCTTCAAGCTCTTTGTTAGGTGGATTTATGGGAGTGACATTGAGAGCTGATGGTGTAGCCATTTGTAGAATTTTCAGGAGTTGACTATAGGATGCAGTTTCTTATTATAACAATCTGAATCTGATAGCTTATGAGGCTTAGAAGTGAGGTGGCAGAATGAGTGCAGCTGGGGCCAAATTTGCCTTTTGAAAGGAGTAACTTGAAAAATTTGACTGAACTTTGGTTTCTTCTGTGAATTCTCAGGATTTATAGACAGTGAGGGCAATTTGCAGAGGAGAGCAGGATTACAACCTGGTGTAATGAGGTCTTTAAATTAAACACTCGGCAAAAGGGAACAATGCCGGGCAGTTGGGAGAGTAAGTCAAATTTAAGCCCGAGAACGACTGTGCAACGGTGAAATTTTGAACAGAGGGTGCTTTAGATCTTTTTAGGCTAATCATTAACAGGCCAACACCATTAATTTAGGAGTTCTTAGGCAATTCAGTGGAAAATTTGCAGAGAATGGGAAGAACACGGGCAAACGGGTTGGTTTTGGCAAATACCTGGTTTAGCCAATGCCGAGGGTCGTCGAATTGATGAGCAGACGGAGAATGCCGTTGAATTGGCGAGTGGCAGCGTCCGCAACAATGAATTTGAGCTCTGGAGTTAGTTGGAGGTGACCAGCGAAATGGCGCAGCTGAGTTGTATCGTGAAAATGACACAAAACGGTCACTTTTGGCCTTTTTAATAACAAATTTTCCGCATATGCGCTTTTGGCGCTTTTCCGCGATGATGTCAGCATGACGTCATCAGCGGGCCCCGGGTACAGATGGTGACGTGGACGCTGACTGGGATGACAGCTTGGCGGGACACGGTGGCAGAATGCGGGAGAGGTAGGATGAAGTGGTGGATGACGTGGGAAAGTGGCGGGGGCCCGGGCATGACGTCGTGCTGACGGGGTGCTGATGTAATGGGTGCGGCGGTTTACGGGAGGCGGTTTCTGGTTTCCCCGCACCACCTTTGGGGGAAGGTGGTTTTGGGGGGGAGGGCTCCGAACACCCCGGGCTACCGATACGTGGCGGGGGTACGGCGGCAAAACCGCCCATCCCCCGGACGTTAAAGGTCGGCACATCCGAGGCCCATATCGCCCGCCCACCATTGGATCAAGCCTGGCGGGAGATCAACGGTTGGCGGGGCGCAGCAGTGTGGCGTGCAAGTTTGGAAACGGGACCCGCCCAAAATTAAATTAATATTTTAATGGCGCGGGCCCATAACCTTGGTCGGGTGGGTTTTATAGTTTTAAATCAATGCATGCGATGGCGCCATAACACATAATAAAGGTTTTTATCCATTTTTGTCAAAACATTGGGTTTTAACTTTGAGGGGGTAAATACTTTTGCAAGGGTTTTTGGATGAACTGTGGTTTAGGAATAGGCTATTAATTTAACCAGGGGTTAGATTAATTCCGGGGTAAGGACTCGGAAGGGTTGACTATAGTCCCAGATGGACTAATGTCTCCCATGACATATTATTTAGCTATAATGCTAAAGGGGGGGATATTTAATATATATTTATTGGGAATTTTCTATAGTTTTTGTAAGAAATAGGGGTGGGGATGGACTTAGGGAGCTATATAATAGGGTTAGAAGTTAATATGGGTATGTGTGGTGCAGTGGGAAACTAGAGATGGATGGAGTGTGAAGTGATGACTTTACACAAGAAATGTGGCTTCCTTTTGAAAAGGAAGGTGACAACTTGCAATGGCTTTCACAAAGGAGAAGTGCAGGGAGGACTGTTTAGGCAGATCCTAAAGTCCTCAAGGGAATGTTAGTAAGAAATCCTTTAAAGGGAAATGAGGGAAGTTAGACATGCTTTGATAGTTTTTCCAAATAGACCATTGTTCTAGCCTTTCTCTTATTGGAGAGATCAGATATAATTTTCCATATGCCATGTGGCTAGACCTTGTTTCTGCAACCTCCAACTACCTACCCTGCCTAATAGGCCTAACATCTTTTCTTCTTTTTGATGGGTGCACTTAGCCTTGCAAACCCTGATAATCCTCTTTTCTTTTTTGCTGCCCTCCTATCTAAGTCTACCCTTATGTCTTCCAAGGGCCCAGATTAAGCAATTGGGCTCCTCCCTTTCTCTATCCAACTAATCATCTGTCAAGCTTGAGCTGTTTGAATAGGTATTCATTCTCTAGTCTAAAACAGGCAATTTAAAACATGGCATGGCCCAGCTTGAACTGTTGGGTCATCCATCAAGATAGCAGTGGCCTCTTGGCTGGCCACTTTCCTGGTCTTTCTTTGGGGTTCATTTCAATTATTTTTTCTGACCAATTCATTTTCTGGCCTTTTGATTATTCTTTTAAGGCATACCCTCTTTACATTTTTTAACTTTCTGCTTCTTTCACAAAAGATGGAACCTTTGTATCACCAAAGATGAACATTTTTGGCACTTCCACTATCAATCATGAAAAATGAGACCCTATTGGTATAGGAGACTAACAGACACATTTTAATCTCCAATCTATAGCATATTTAAATATTCTTAGTGTAGGTCGATAAAAGATTTTTTACATCTTTCAAATATTAATTGTTGGAACTATTACACACCTACATGCCGACTCTTAGTTAGAGCATGAGACTATATGCAAGATTCCTTTTGCATGATTTACTCCTTGATTTTCTCATTCTTTAACTCCGCAACTCGTTAGTTCTTCTGCATGATTTACTCCCTGATTTGCTCATTCTTTCACTCCACAACTGGTTAGTTCTTCTCCATGATTTACTCCCTGATTTGCTCCTTCTTTCACTCTGCAACTGGCTAGTTATCTCTGAAACTTGCTGTAGGTGTTGAGTCTTCTCATTGATCACCACTATGGTGCATTACCTTGGGATCTTCACCTAGTAATGCTATATCATGAGTATTGTAACCTATTTTCTAATGAATCATTATTTTGTTCTTTCGATTTTCTTTTAGTGTTTTTGCTCTGCAAAGCTGTGTGTTCAACTTTTATTAGCTAGATTCATCTGTGCAGGTTTTATAACACATTTATATGGCATCAAAGCCCACATGTTGCTAGATAAAAGGCGCAACAATACTTTATTTTGAAGGTATTACAGCTTGGAGATCGAAGATCAACAGAAAAATAGATTTTCCCAAAGCATTGATCCTAGCACCGTACAACTATCACGAATGGAAAGACCAAATGGCTCGATACCTTTGTCATAAAGGGTTGTACAGGATTACCATGGCTATAGAAGTGGAACCCACTTCAGCCATAGAGAAATCCAAGTACCTCAATCGTATGGATGAGGCCCACAGATCCATATGAATGTGCATCTCCCCAGAGTTGCAGTTTCATCTATTGCTTACAATAATCCCAAGGAGATTTGGAAAAAGGATGAAGATCTCTATGGGAAATAGGATGAGATGAAAGGACAGCTGCTCGAAGTGGAGCTGCTATCATTGGATCCACGGAACTATGACAGAATTCAAGACTTCTTCACCAAATATAATGATCTATTGCTGCAACTCAAGGGTTGTGGAATTGACAAATCCAAGGAGAAGAGTCGCCAACTTCTCTCTATTATGTCGAAGCTCAGACCAGAATACTTAGTCTTTGTGTCTACATTTCATTCAGTAAGGCTCGCAACAGGTAAATTCTACACTATGCCTTCTCTCAAAGAATTTATGGAGTCCCTTATTTTTTAGCAAGATAAACTCATTGGCATGGGGAAAATCAAAGCTTCAAAAGTGCATGCGCTTGCTATGCATGATGGCCGCCATAATAAAAATCACAGATCTAATTCAAATCTAAAAAACCAGCAGCAAAAAGACAAGGGAAAAGCGCATTCCCATCAAAAGAAGGAAGGGTACACCAAGCCCTTCAATGACTCCTCCGGCTCAAGAAATGAGAAAGGGAAGAAAGGAAACAGATGCACCTATTGTCAAAGAGGATTCCATCCAGAATCCTCTTGCATGAAGAAACAAATTGACCAAATGGCAGAAATCCTTTAGAAGCACAACCTTGGGGACCACATCCCTCAGGGCGCCAAAAAGAAAACGGAGGATCCGCCACACGGGAAAGGTAACAATTTTCATGCTTTAGTTGCAATTAATTCTTCTCTTGATGCATGGATTATAGATTCTGGTGCATCACATCATATGGTTGCTGCAAAGGAAGTCTATTCCTCTTTGGATGCATGCAAAGGACCTCCCATCCTCATGGGAGATGACTCACCTATTGGGGTCACTAGAAAAGGTAGAGTGGAACTTTTACATGGAAGCTTTGAAGATGTGCTTCATATTCCAAAACTTTCGGTAAACTTGCTTTCAGTTTATTAGATCACTGATTCCGGCACCGAAAAAGGAGTGGAATTCACTCCAGATGCAGTGAACATATATGATCTACATAGCAGCTCCAAAATTGCAACTGGTGAGGTAAACAATGGAGCCAGACTGTATACATTTTCTGAATTTATTGAATCTGAATCCTCCTTATTGCTTACACATGCTGATGATAGTAGTAGGCTTTGGCACAAGAGGTTTGGTCACTTAAATTGCAGGTATATGCAACAGCTATGCAAGAATGAGATGGTGGAAGGCTTGCCAAATATCAGTTTCTCCAAAGGAGTTTGTGAAGGGTGTGTCCTTGGCAAACATCTCAGAGAAAAGTTTGACACCGGCAAGACTCACAGAGCATCCTCTCCTCTAGATCTGATCTGGATAGTGATCTCATGGGGCATTTTCCTCATCCTTCCATCAATAAAGCAAGTTATGTGCTTACATTTATTGATGATTTCTCACGGTATACTTGGGTGTATCTTCTTAGGGCCAAATCTGAAGTTTTTGCGCACTTTGAAGATTTCAAAGCACTAGTTGAGACATTGTCAGAAAAAAAGATCAAAGCCCTCCGTATAGACAATGGGGGGAATATGTTAACACAGCACTTCGGAACCTTGCCTTCAGTCTGGCATACAGTTGTAGTACATAGTTCCATACACTCTGCAGCAGAACGGAGTTGCTGAGAGAAAGAACCTATCTCTCAAAGAGATAGCTTCCTGCATGTTGCATGTTAAGTCACTGCCTCATAAGCTATGGGACGAAGCACTTAACTGTGCTAACTACATCCAGAACAGATCTCCTCATAGGTCTGTCAAGGATCAAACCCCTTTTGAGGCTTGGAGCGACACTAAACTAGAGGTCACCCACTTCCATGTTTTCAGCTCCTGAGCATGGGCCAGGATCCCCTCTGAAAAGAGGAAAGCTCTTGATCCATAGAGAATTGAGTGCATCTTTGTTGGATACCCTGATGGTATGAAGGGATACCGACTCCTGATTCCCTCTACGGACAAGTTCATCATTGAGCGAAGTGTCAAATTTGAGGAAAGTCTCCCGCATGCACCTCAAACGCCGCATGCAGACACCTTTTATCTACCTCATGTCCGAGATGATGACTCAATGCACTCAGATGCAGATACAGAGCATGCAGATGCCGAGGTATAGCATGCATATGTAGAGACAGAGTCTTCAGATATAAATCTAGTGCATGCAAATGATGATCCACATCCAAGCCCAGATCGGGCTTCCAGCAGTGAATCATATTCCCTCATCATAAATCAGAGAACAAGGAGCTTACGTGAGATATATGCACAAGACTACCCAGCTACTAGAAATGGTCTTGTGGGGGATAATTCTGATCTACAGAGGACTAGCTCAGAGTTTATTGAGCCTCCTCTTGTCCTCACTGCCACTGAACCATCGCCATCCTGGCATTGTCATTTGGTTCAATGTTCTGATCCACAGTCTTATGCTGAGGCTATCAGGCATGCATCTTGGGAGTCCGCCATAGAGGAGGAGTATAAATCCCTCCTCGAGAACCAGACCTAGGATCTGGTCCCCCTTCCTTCAGGAAGGAAACTTGTCCGATGCAAATGGGTCTACAGGACCAAGAGTGCTGCAGATGGGCAATTCATCAGATGGAAAGTGAGGCTGGTAGCTAAAGGCTTCCGACAAGTGCATGGCATTGATTATGACAAGACCTTTGCTCCAGTAGCAAAGATAGATTCCATATGCCTTACACTTGCCATTGCAGCTGTGCAGAGATGGGAAGTACATCAGAAGGATGTGAAGAATGCTCTTCTTCACGGAGACCTATCAGTGGTGATTTACATGGAGCAGCCACATGGTTTCATTCAGGATTCATCTTTGGTCTGCAGACTGAAGAAATCTCTCTACGACCTTAAGTAAGCCCCAAGAGCTTGGTATGTGAAGATGGATTCTTTTCTCTTATCACAAAACTTTGAAAGATATAAGTCTGATCCGAATGTTTACATGCTCAGGACACATGATTCTCTTCTTATCTTAGTTTTGTATGGGGGTGATCTCCTAATCACCGGCAGCTCGACTTCAACCATTGCTACAGTCAAGAGGGCCTTGCATAATGGGTTCTTGATGATGGACATGGGTCCATTACACTTCTTTCTTGGTCTTGAGATTAGCCAAGATGCCACAGGCATCAAACTCTCTTAGGCTAAGTATGCACGGGATATCCTCGAGAGATTTCACATGACTGACTGCAAGCCAACACCGACTCCTTTTCTATCTAGGGTTTGCCTTGAGGATGGAGGTGACACTCCATTAGTTGACAACACTCTCTGCTGACAGCTAGTGGGGAGCTTATTGTACCTCACCCACTCCAGACCAGATCTCTCATATGCAGCAGGGGTAGTTTCTAGATACATGCAGGAGCCGCATGAGCTACATTGGAATGCTGCCAAGCGCATCCTCTGATATGTGGAGGGCACCATCACCTTCGGGATTTACTATGTAGCCGACACTGCATTGAATCTCCTTGGCTTCACTGATTTTGATTGGGCAGGCGACAACATTGATCGCAAGTCCACCTCCGGATATTCACTCAGTCTAGGGTCTGGCCCTATCTATTGGTTGAGCAAGAAGCAAGCTGCTATTGCTCTCTCTTTAGTCGAGGCCGAGTACATAGGAGTAGTCAACATCACCATTCAGGCTCTGTGGCTACAACACTTCCTCACTGAGTTGGGCGTCCAGTTCCACCAGCCCATTGTCATCTGGTGTGACAACCAGAGCACTCTCAAATTTTGCAGGGATCCAATACAGCGGCAGCGGACGAAGCACATAGAGATCCATATGCACTACATCAGAGACCTAGTACATGATCGGGTCATTGATTTGCAGTTCTGTCCCTCAGCAGAACAGACTGCAGACATCTTCACCGAGACATTCACTGAGCATAAGTTTCGCTCTCTATGGGATCGTCTTATAGTGAAGGACACAGTTGCTTAGCAACTGTCTTTTCTTCCTCTTTTCTTTTGATTACATTGTATTTTGAGGGGGGGTTTTCCCATGAGGTTTTCCCTCTTTCCTCAATTTTAGTACAAGTTGCACTATATTTTGGGTGACCTTTGGCCTTAGTTGCGATGGCCCATTTTCTATTTTCCCCATAGTGGTATTCAGGGGGGTGTTGGAACTACTACACACCTACATGTGGACTCTTAGTTAGAGCATGGGACTACATGCAAGATTCGTTTTGCATGATTTACTCCTTGATTTGCTTCTTCTTTAACTCCACAACTCGTTAGTTCTTCTGCATGATTTACTCCCCGATTTGCTCCTTCTTTCACTCCGCAACTCGTTAGTTCTTCTGCATGATTTATTCCCTGATTTGCTCATTCTTTCACTCCGCGACTGGTTAGTTATCTCCGAAACTTGTTGTTGGTGTTGAGTCTTCTCATTGATCACCACTATGGTGGATTACCTTGGGATCTTCACCCAGTAATGCTATATCATGAGTATTGTAACCTATTTTCTAATGAATCATTCTTTTGTTCTTTCGATTTTCTTTTATTGTTTTTGCTCTGCAAAGCTATATGTTCAACCTTTACTAGCTAGATTCATCTTTGAAGGTTTTCTAACACATTTACATTTACATACCAAAAACTTGAGGTATATGAAACTTTTAGGTAATGAAACCAGAGACCTTAAATACCTAAAGACACCCACTTCGAACTTTTAATTCGCTCTATGCACTTCAAAAATCTTAAATGAAAATCAATAGCTACAGAAAGGGCAAATAAAATTTTTGCTAGAGCCTTCAACTAATACTTACAATGTCTGCAGAGGCTTATGGGGTTCGATCACACATGAGTTACTAGAATTGTGATCCGAGCAAAGGCGTTGGATGTACGGTGGATTGGTCAAATAGGAGAGTGCATATTCAGGTGGGTCAACTCGTCCGGAGCTGATAGTGTTAAATTTGTTGGCCTGATGACCCGCATCCTCATTTTTGCAGGAATGGTCGAATTCCTCCTCCAAAACAAGAAAGTCCAAAGGCTCGAAAGCTTGAGTTCTTTGGTTGATGTGCTCGAAACTGTCTGGCTGCTGCAGTTGCTGGGACTGCCCGTTGCTCAGAGCCTTATTGGCGGCTTTAAAACGGCCGATGCTCGAACCAAAATTAGCCATTGTAAAATTTCAGCAGTCCTCCACAAACTCGGAAAACCTTTTGAAGGAATTTGGAAAACTGGGCCGCCTATGAGATATGAAGAAGAGGTCTAAATAAATGGAAGTAAGCGAGAGCTTGAACTCTTGCACGGGTTCCAAGTGATTACCATTGTGCAACGGGCCGCTTCACAGCAACTGTGAGCGTCCTATCCTGAGATTCGTCCTCAACTTCCGAGTTTCGTCCTCAACTTCCGAGTTTCGTCCTAAACTTCTTAACAGATGATGGATCAGAATTTGTTCCCCCAAGCCGTCCCTGGTCTTTCACAGTACGGACATAGTGGGCCAATCTAGGACGACCCTGACGCTTTAGACAGAAAGTTCAAATAAACGAAAGAATACATGACAATGACGTTGGCCAACCCTAAGAACCTTCAATCGTCATGTACCACATAAATTCTGCTGACCATTTCACAATGTCCAAATGAATGGCGGCATTTTTTTCAACGAAAGGCAATCTCCTTAACGGGCGTAGACTGATCTCTAATTAGTCTAATCTCTAACTACGATGGTCCGATTTAGGCGTTTTTAGTGGGCATATTGATGTTGATTGTGGATTTAGAGAATATTATTGAATTTTATACATAGGGACTCAAGGTTTCATTATTGTTGACCGGAAATCTACCATCAAATTAAATTCAAGGGTTTTAGGAAAGATTCTATCCAAACTCAACGGTAAATTTTGATTTCGATACGGGTATTGAAATAGCGTTGGTAGATTTAATCATGACCATTGATTTTGATAATGAGTGATTCAAATAGCTCTGGCAAATCTAATCTTTATAGTTGTTGTAGTAGAGAGAGTACTTACAGAGACCCGTTATTGAACAATACTCTAATACCTCTGCGCACTGCTTTCAACATATTGCATACTGAGTAGTGCGCTTTCAAACATATTGGATACAGAGTAGTCTATTCAATCTAGGTTGGGGAATTGTCAAGGGCGGTTGGAATTTGGGTATGGGTAAATTGTTTTAAGAAATTTTGTAATAGTAGTTTTTTAATCATGTTTTTACGGTGAAAAATAGATTTAGGATTATTAAGCACTTCAAAATATTTAAAATGTTAATAATTTCACTATTATAATTTAGATTTACAAAAATCCCTATCTAATATTTCCATGATTTTCATATATATATATATGCGCGCTAAACTATTCGATACCTACTCACTTTGCCATTTTTCGATATCCTGCCCACCTAAAACGTTTGATCAAGAATACGGAATTATACTCCGGAATAGTCATGCGGGATATGAGGGACAGTCTCAGCCAGGTTGTTTGATAAAGTGATGTCGGTTAAAGACGGTCATATAAGCAGCTGTTTGATAAAGTGATGATAAAGGAGGGAAAATGCTACCTCCTACTGCACACTATCTCAAAGCCTAAAGTTTTTATTTATAACAATGTTTTAATCCATTTTGCTTGGTATTTGGTAGGAACTTTTTTGAATTATTTTTATTTAAATTATGTTATTAGTGAAATAAAAAATAATTAGAGAATTAAAATTTATGATTTTGCTAAAAAGAAATAGTTATCATTTTGCTTTAAAAAAATTTCACACATTTTAATAGATAAATCGTAATGTTTAAAAATTTATTCATTAACAAAGGAATAATAAAATGGATATCTACTACAACCACATTAAAAATATTAATATAGTTGATATAGCATAAGGCTTCATTTGTATCTACCATTATTAAATATGTAACAATAAAAATAATAATACAAAAAAAATATTGCAATAGAAATATTATTACTATCATTATAATTAATAAAAACTGTTTCTTTGTAACAATTATTATTTAATAGTAAATGTTATTTACTATTATTTAATTATAAATTATGTAATATAAATCTGAACTCTAGGACGATGAACCCTTGGATTAATAAAATCTATGGATTGATATTATAAACCCAAGGGAATAATAAACCGAAGGAGTTAATACTAAAACCCCAAGGGATTATAAACCCAACGAAATAATATTAACGAGATGGAAGATAAAACCAAGGGATTAATAGTAAAAACCCAAGAGAGTAACCCTTAGTTTTTTAGTATTGATCCTTTCGGTTTATTATTTTCTCAGGTTTGTAATATCAATATCTTTCGTATATTATTCTAATATTTGATATTCATTGGTTTATAATATTAATCCTTTAGGTTCGATATAAATCATGGTCATCCAAGGGTTTGTATACCTTGAATTAATAATATTAGTCCTTTGGGTTTATAATACCTTTGGATTTTAGTATAACCATTGGGTTTATAATATTAATACATTAGGTTTATAAGTATAAGGGTTCATATTCATAGGGTTTAATATCAAAACCCCAAGGGATTATAAACCCAAGGCAATAATATTAACCAAAGGTATAATAAGCCCAAGGGATTAATACTAGAAACCCAAGAGAATAACCCTTAGTTTTTTAGTATTAATCCCTTGGGTTTACTATTTCCCTGGGTTTGTAATCTCAATTGTTTTCGTTTATTAATCTAATAATCCATATTCATTGGTTTATAAGATTAATCATTTAGGTTCAATATAAATCATGGTCATCCAAGGGTTTATATGCCTTGAATTTATAATATTAATCCCTTGGGTTTATAATATTAATCCTTTAGGTTTACAAATATAAGGGTTCATATTCGTAGGGTTTAATACTAAAACCCCAAGGGATTATAAACTGAAAGCAATAATATTAACTAAAGGTATAATAAACCCGAGGGATTAATACTAAAAATAAAATGAATTATAAACCCAAGGAAATAATATTAAACCCTATGGATTAATATTATAAACCCAAGATATATAAACCCTAAAACAAATATTATAAACTATTAAATAAACATGGTTGAGAATGGTTGATTTTTGTTTTGAGGCAATCCTTGTTACAATGCAACATTGGATCATGGTTGGCCATGGTCAACCCAAAAAGTTGTAAACCTTAGGGAATAACATTAAAACTTAGGGATTAATATTAATTACAAAACCTATGAATACTATTATACCGTGGGAATATGAACCCTTAGATTAATAAACCCAATGAACTCATATCTTAAACCCAAGAGAATAATAAACCCAAGGGGTTAATACTAAAACCCTGAGGGAGTAATATTAATCCAAGCGAAAATAGACCGAAGGGATTAATACTACAAACCCTAGGGTTTATAATCACTTGGGTTTTTAGTATTAACCCCTCGGTTTATTATTCCCTTCGGTTTTTAATATCAAACCCTTAGATTTATAACATTAGTCGCTAAGGTATATATTATACCAAAAGGAATAATAAACCCAAGGGATTATTACTAATAACCTAAGGGAATATAAACTCTAGGGATTTTAGTATTAATCCCTTAGGTTAATATTATTTCCTTAGCTTTATAATCTCTTTGGGTTTTAGTATTAAACCATTGGGTATATTAAATTCTTTTCGGTTTATAATATAAATCCCTTGGGTTTATTAATATAAGGATTCATATTCCAAGGGTATAATATTATTCATAAGGATTGTCATTACAATTAATTCTTAGGGTTTAATATTATTCCCTAGTATTTACAATTCTTTGGCTTTTCGTATTAAACCCAAGGGATTATAAACCAAAAGGAATTCGTATTATAAGCTCGTGGAATTAGTATTATCAACCCAAGATGTATAAACCTTAAGATAAATATGAAATACTCAAATAAATATGGTTGACCATGGTCAACCATGGTCCAATGTTGCATTGTGACAACAACTGCCTCAAAACGAAAATCAACTATTGTCAACAATGGTCAACCATGTTTACTTTAGGGTTTATATACCTTGGGTTTATAATATTAATCCTTAGGGTTTAATATTATTCTCTTGGATTTATAATTCCTTTGGTTTCTAGTGTTAATCTCTTGGGTTTATTATCCCTTCGGTTAATATTGTTCCCTTGGGTTTATAATCCCTTGGGGTTTTAGTATTATACCCTGGGAATATGAACCCTTAGATTAATATACCAACCACATTAGTAAATGTGGTTGATGTATGCGGAAGGCGTATATCAATCACATGTACAATCGCATTAGCAAATATGGTTGATATACACTGAGGACATATAAATATGATTAATTAATATTAAAACTATTATTATTATTATTATTATTATTATTATTATTATTATTATTGTAAATTAAATTTAATAGAATTATTAATGATAAATAATAATAATGAAGTAGTTATTAGATATTATTATATTAATATAAATATTCTTAGTGAAATAAATATTTATTAATATATATTGCTAATTACATATTAATTAATATTAAACCCTAGCTATATAAAAATTATAAACCCAAGGTATATAAACCCTAATATGAATATTATAAACCCTAAAATAAACATGGTTGACCATCGTTGATTTCTATATTGAGATAATGTTTGTCACAATCCGATGTTGGACCATCGTTGACCATGATTGGTTTTCATATCAAGACAATCTTTGTATTAATGTGATGTTGGGCCATAGTTGACCATGGTTAATTTTCATAATTGGACAATCAGTGCTAGAATGTGACATTCGACCATGGTTGACGATTGTTGGATATGATTGACCATGGCTAACCATGATTGGTATTATAAAACCCAAGGGATTAATACTAAAACCTCAAGGGATTATGAACCGAAGGGAATAATACTAAAGCCAAGGGACTAATATTATAAACCCAAGGTATATAAACCCTAAGTTAAATATTATAAAGGTTAAAATAAACATGGTTGACCATGGTTTACCATGGTTCATTTTTATATCAACACCATCTTTGTGACAATGCAATGTTAGATCATAGTTGGCCATGATTGACCATGGATGACCATCTTTAATTTTATAAAACATGGTTGACCAAACCTGACCAAGCTTGACGACAATTGACCATGGTTTTCCATGGTTGACCTTGATTATCATATTGAGTCAATATTTGTCATAATACGATGTTGTACCATGGTTGACCCTGATTAACCATGGTTGACCACGATTGATTTTATAAAACATGGTTGACCATGGTTGAATTATATTGAACCTAAGGGACTAATATTATAAACCCTAATATAAGTACTATAAACTCTAAAATAAACATGGTTGACAATGGTTAATTTTTATATTGAGACAATCATTGTCACAATGTGACGTTGGACCATGGTTTCACGTGCTTGATCACGATTGATCCTCAAATCGAGAGAATTTTTGTCACAATGCGACAATGGACCATGGTTGGGTATGATTGAACATTGTTGACCATGATTGATATTATAAACCTAAGGGGATAATAAACCCAAGGGATTGATATTATAAACCCAAGGTAATAATAAACCCAAGAGATTAAGATCAAAACCCCAAGGATTATGAACCCTAGAGAATAATATTAAACCAATGGGACTAATAGTATAAACCTAAGGTATATAAACCCTAAGATAAATATTATACACACTAAAATAAACATGGTTGATCACGGCTGATCTTCATATTAAGACAATCCTTGTCACAATGTGACATTTGACCATGCTTGACCATACTTAACCATGGTTGATTTTCATATCAAGACTATCTTTGTCACAATGCGATGTTCGACCATGGTTGACCATGTTTGACCATGTTTGACTATGTTTAAACCTAAGGGAATAATAAACCGAACGGATTAATACTAAAACCCCAATGGATTATGAACCGAAGGGAATAATATGATAAATAATAAAATAAACATGGTTGACCATGGTTTACCATGGTTGATTTTCATGCTCAAACAATGTTTTTCATATTGTGATGTTAGATCATGGTTGACCATGGTTTGCCATGGTTGACCAAGGTTGACCATCATTGCTAATGGTTGAAAATGGTTGACAATAATTGTCATATTGAAACAATCTTTGTCATAATGTGATGTTGGACCATGGTTTAGACAACGATTGATTTTTATATTAAGGAAATATTTGTCACAATGTGACATTGGACCATGGTTGACCACAATTAATCATCTGTGACAACGATTCATTTTATAAAACATGGTTGACCATGGTTGAATAATACTAAACCAAAGGGACTAATATTATACAACCAAGCTATACAAAACTTAAGATAAATATTATAAACACTAAAATAAACACGATTGACCATAGTTGATTTTCATATTGAGAAAATCATTATCATAATGTCACATTCAACCATGGTTGACCAAGGTTGGAATTGATTGACCAATGTTGACCATCATTGATATTATAAACCCAAAGGAATAGTAAACCCAAGGGAATAATATTAAACCTAGTGGACTAATATAATAACCAAAGTTATCTAAACTCTAAGATAAATATTATAAACACTAAAATAAGCATGGTTGACCATGGTTGATTTTCATATTCATACAATCCTTGTCACAATGTGACATTGGACCATGGTTGATTTTCATATTGAGAAAATCATTGTCACAATACGACATTCGACCATGGTTGACCGTGGTTGGATATGATTGATCATGTTTAACCATCATTGACATTATAAACTGAAGGGAATTATCAACCCGAGGGACTGCGAAGGGATTAATACTAAAACCCCAAGGGATTATGAAACCAAGGGAATAATTTTAAACCCAAGGTATATACACCCTGAGATAAATTTTATAACGCTAAAATGAACATGGTTGACCATGGTTGATTTTCATATTGACACAAGCCTTGTCACAATGTCTTGTTTGACCATGGTTGGCCATGGTTGGTTTTCATATCAAGACAATCTTTGTCACAATGCGATGTTCGACCATTGTTGACCACAATTGACTATAGATGACCATTTTTTATTTTATAAAACATGGTTGACCTTGATTATCATATTGAGTCAATATTTGTCATAATACGATGTTGTACCATGGTTGACCCTGATTAACCATGGTTGACCACGATTGATTTTATAAAACATGGTTGACCATGGTTGAATTATATTGAGCCTAAGGGACTAATATTATAAACCATAATATAAATACCATAATCTCTAAAATAAACATGGCTGATAATGGTTAATTTTTATAATCATTGTCACAATTTGACGTTGGACCATGGTTTCACGTGCTTGACCACGATTGATCTTCAAATCGAGAGAATTTTTGTCACAATGCGACAATGGACCACAGTTGGGTATGATTGAACATTGTTGACCATGATTGATATTATAAATCTAAGGGGATAATAAACCTAAGGGATTGATATTATGAACTCAAGGTAATAATAAACCCAAGAGATTAATATCAAAACCCCAAGGACTATGAACCCTAGCAAATAATATTAAACCAATGGGACTAATAGTATAAACCCAAGGTATATAAACCCTAAGATAAATAATATACACACTAAAATAAACATGGTTGATCATGACTGATATTCATATTAAGACAATCCTTGTCACAATGTGACATTTGACCATGTTGGACCATACTTAACCATGGTTGATTTTCATATCAAGACTATCTTTGTCACAATGCGATGTTTGACCATGGTTGACCGTGTTTGACCATGTTTGACTATGCTTAAACCCAAGGGAATAATAAACCGAAGAGATTAATACTAAAACCCCAATGGATTATGAACCCAAGGGAATAATATGATAAGTAATAAAATAAACATGGTTGACCATGGTTTACCATAATTGATTTTCATGCTCAAAGAATGTTTTTCATATTGTGATGTTAGATCATGGTTGACCATACTCAACCATGGTTGATTTTCATATCAACATAATGTTTATGACAATGCGACGTTAGACCATGGTTGACCATGATTATGATATTGAGACAATATTTCTCATAATGTGACGTTAGACAATGGTTGACCATGATTAACCATGGTTGATTTTCATATCAACATAATCTTTGTGACAATGCAACATTAGACCATGGTTGACCATGAATGACCATGGATAACCATATTTGATTTTATAAAACATGGTTGACCATGGTTTTCCATGGTTGACCAAGGTTGACCATCATTGCCAATGGTTGACAATGGTTGACCATAATTGTCATATTGAGACAATCTTTGTCATAATGCGATGTTGGACCATGGTTTAGACAACGATTGATTTTTATATTAAGGAAATATTTGTCACAATGTGACATTGGACCATGGTTGACCACAATTAATCATCGTTGACAACGATTCATTTTATAAAACATGGTTGACCATGGTTGAATAATACTAAACCGAAGGGATTAATGTTATACAGCCAAACTATATAAAACTTAAGATAAATATTATAAACACTAAAATAAAACATGGTTGACCGTGGTTGATTTTCATATTGAGAAAATCATTATCATAATGTCACATTCAACCATGGTTGACCATGGTTGGAATTGATTGACCATGGTTGACCATCATTGATACTATAAACCCAAAGGAATAGTAAACCCAAGGGATTGGTGTTATAAACCGAAGGGATTAATACTAAAAGCCCAAGGAATTACGAACCCAAGGGAATAATATTAAACCTAGTGGACTAATATAATAACCAAAGGTATCTAAACTCTAAGATAAATATTATAAACACTAAAATAAACATGGTTGACCATGGTTGATTTTCATATTCATACAGTCCTTGTCACAATGTGACGTTGGACCATGGTTGATTTTCATATTGAGAAAATCATTGTCACAATACAACATTCGACCATGGTTGAGCGTGGTTGGATATGATTGATCATGTTTAACCATCATTGATATTATAAACCAAAGGGAATTATCAACCCGAGGCACTGGGAAGGGATTAATACTAAAACCCCAAGGGATTATGAAACAAAGGGAGTAATTTTAAGCCCAAGGGACTAATATATAAACCCAAGGTATATACACCCTGAGATAAATATTATAACGCTAAAATGAACATGGTTGACCATGGTTGATTTTCATATTGACACAATCCTTGTCACAATGTCATGTTTGACCATGGTTGGTTTTCATATCAAGACAATCTTTGTCACAATGCGATGTTCGACCATGGTTGACCACAATTGACTATAGATGACCATTTTTTATTTTATAAAACATGGTTGAACATGGTTGGCCAAGGTTGACCATGGTTGACCATGATTATCATATTGATACAATGTTTGTTATAATGTGACACTGGATCATGTTTAAGACAATAATTTATTTTCATATTGAGACAATCTTTGTCACAATGAAACATTCAACCACCATGATTAACCATGGCTGACCATGATTTATTTTATAAAATATCGTTGACCATTGTTGTCCATGATTGAATTTATAAAACATGGTTAACCGTGGTTGACCATGATTTATATTATAAACTCAAGGGAATAATAAACCCTACTGATTAATACTAAAAATGAAAACATGATAGTATTTAAAAAATTAATCCAACATTATTAAGAAATTACTTAAATTAAATTATTTCAAATAGCTTTAAATTGTAAATGATTAGTATTTATATCCCCATGACATGTAACTCAATTGGTTATCACCTTATTCTGAAGTCTTGTGTAAAGCAAGAGATTCAATATTCAATTTCCTGTGGGTGCAACTGAAAAAAAAAAATGATTAGTATTTATATAAGAAAATCAATCAACCCTTTTTCTAAACACTTTTGAAAATTAATAAATGAAGTTAATATTGCTAATTTAAAGCTCGTAATATATAACTTTACCATTTGTTTTAAAATATGGCACAATATTAACATACACAATATACACATCCTATCACAACTAACCACTAAACTAATAATATATTTAATAAACATCTTACAATGAAAAAAACACCTTAAACAAATGTTAATAAAATTTATACATTAAAATAAAATAAAAATGTCGTAAAATTCAAAAATAATTTAAACATTATATACATATTATATTCCATCATCAATTTTCAAAACGCCCTTGTTCTTTACAAAATCCTTATTTTTTTAACATATTTAAATTTTGCACATAAATTGATGGAAGTAGAGAAGAAAACAATATAAGAAAAACAAAGCAAAAAGCTCCTTTCCTTTTATTTCACGTTTTTTCCTTTCCAAAAAACGAATTTAAATATTAATTTAAAAAATAATCAAATAAATGCAAAACACTTTTCAAACATTTTTCATAACATTTCAAATATATATACCTAAATCTGAAAAAATTTACACTAACCACAGAAGATCTTAAAAACTTGTCACATCTGAAATACTATTTTCTTTAAAACAATATAACTACATAAGACCATATGCCATTATATGATATAGTTAATGAGAAAATATGCTTGAGAGCATAATCTTGTTTCTCATAACTCTATTTTCTCTTTTATAAGAAAAATTGTATATATGCTATTTGTTTCTCCTATTGTGAAATGAGGCTTTTATTGTCATTATTTTCCCATATTTGCATAACGCGAGAGATCACAGATGCATATTTATTGATTGTCTTGGGTGTGAGATTGTTGAGGTAAGCCAGAGTGATACTTCAGTTGGTTCGTTGAAGTCAGAATTTTAAATAAAGCCTTTGGAACGTAAACCTAATAAATACAAATATGTAATAAGAGGAATTTTAAAAGTCTAATAAATACATATAATGTGGTTGAAACCGAAAAGTTACTCTGCCATGTTTAGCGAAGCTATGTGCTATTGAAAAGATAGCCTGGTTGGGTCGATCATTTATCTTAATTCTTAAAGATATATGTTATCATTTTCCTATTGTTTCTATGGGTTCTAGTTGCATTATAATTAGTACGAGCCTTTTTTTCCTACTGTTTCTACTAGTTCCAGTTGGATTATAGTGAGCAAAGACTTCCTTATCATTTGTTTTCATTTGTTTGGTTTGTACTTGTCCCAGTTGCATTCTAATGAGTACAGGCTTCCTTACTCTAGTCTCCACAGTCTATTTGCCAAAAGATTTGCGTCCATGCCTAAAGTGATAACTCTCAACCCATTTTTTTATCTCAGAAACAAGAACCTTTCTATAACTATGTGTCGGTGGCTAAAGGGACCTTTCCCTACAGATTGACATTAATGGGCATTATGTGTCGGTGGCTAAAGGGACCTTTCCCTACAGATTGACATTAATGGGCATAATTCACTGTAGCTAAACATTTAGCACAAAATATAATGAGGCATAGGAAATAAATACTATTTTTTGAATGTATGAGCGACGAATGATGTACGTAGGCATTTAATGTGTTGGAAGCATGGAATTGATGGCTCAACGGACACAACCACCACCCCTTAGGAAGACCTATATGAACCATCCGTGGCATTAGCCAACAACTGCAAAGATATTTTCCATCCTGCTACTCAAAGATAAATTCCAGAATATTAACCTCACGCGGCAAAGAGAATCGAACCAGCGACGTTGCAATGGCCATTAAGCTCTGTATCGGGGGTGCCAAGAGGCCTATTGTGTTTTATATGATTTTGATTCTGATGTGGTTAAGTTGATTCTACTGCCCCTAGTATTGTGCTGCCTTCGTCCAACTGTCGAGTCTATTGTTCTTGCCTAGGGTTGTTTCACCTCTTGGATTCGGCCCCTTTATTTGTACCTTATTTTGAATGTTGTTATTGTGACAATAAGGGTCAAATATGGGGTCTTAACCAGTTCAGGGGAGGCTAAAATTGTTGAATCTGATAAATTTTCTCATTCATCACCTCAGAATGACTTCGAATGTTCTGATGAGCTAGAAAATGGGGAATAAAACCGGTGTTTTTTTCGCATTTGGTTAATGTTTAACCAGATCAAGCATAATTGCATTGTCTCTAGAAATTTATTAAGAAATTTGTTAATGCGACGATAATTATGGGGAAGAAGAGGAGTTGTAAGAGGAGGAACAAGAATATGAATATAAATATACAGCAGCTCTATGTTAATGCCGACGATAATTATGGGGAAGAAGAGCAAGAGGAGGAACAAGAATACTATGTACGGAATAACCCTAGCTTACTCATGAGACCTGAAAACCTTTGGTTATTCTTCGTCTGGTGAGACCATCGCTTTTCCTCTAAGAGTTTCACCATTCCACGTGTCACGGGTTCCGCTTGCGAGCCTGAGAGAATTTTGTCTGGGGATCGCTCGTTGTCGTTATCTTCAATATTCGCCCCCCCACCCCATAATACTTTGTAGTTCCTCCTATGAGTGTTTCAAGAATTTTGGCCTTGCCATCGTTGTTCCGCCTATAAGAATTTTCTTGTGGCACCTCCTTTACACCTTCCATCTCTAGAGGAGCCTCTACCACTACCAACACCCTGGATTCCCCATCCCCACTGGAAATGTTCCCTCACCCATTTTCCTCTGTAGTCGATTCCCCCAACTCCAATTTCTGATTTTTATGAATGTAGTGATTCATTTTTCATTTAAGACGTAACAGCCAAGCAATTAAAATGTAACGTTGGAAAATGAAGTGGGTTGGTGAAATCACCACCGTAGGTAAGCCTGTCACAAGAAGAATATTCCACCTGCATAAAATCTTTTGCGTTCGTTTATAAAGAAAATAGAAGTCAACCATGCTCCATCCACCTATGCTTGAAATAAGAGAAGCCTTCTCATAATTAACATGATGTGTAAGATTTTATAGATTTCAAACAACGGAGAGATGCTTTTAGCCTACCATCATATTTTACCATTCATTGCTCTAGTATACTTTTTTGTCTTCAAACATTCCAGAAAAATGTGGTAGCTATGTTTGATAGTGTGTTAGCTAATTTTGATTAATTTAGTTTAAATATGTGTAGATTTTTTTCTTTCCGTATCTTTTAAATTAAATTTACAATAAATCTATTTAAAATTTAGAAATTGAATATATATATATATATATATATATATATATATATAAAACTAGATTGTAGGATTTAATTGTAATGGGAATTTTAATTAAATTTAATGTATTTATATATTTAAAAATATAATTTTCAAAGTAAAAAATTATAATATAATAGAAAATATATAAATAAATTTTTAGTTATGATTACATTTTTTTGGGTAAACTACTTCGTTTCATATTCATTAAAATAGTTTAATTACATATTGACTGAAGTCTTATTCACCAAGAAACTAGCATTCCATACAACAACAAAGAAACTACTCCATAGAGTTGAACGAAACACAACAATGTATACCCAACTAAATAGCAATGAATAGAAGAGTCGAATTCCCAAGAAATAGTAACACTAGATTTTCCTACAAACCAACCACCAAACAGTGATGAAACATGAAAGCATAGAAATGCATAAGTGCATGCAACGCCAAAGGAGGAACACACATGGATAGTGCTTCTCAAAACATAATCCAAGTTGAGTTCTACATGAGGAAAGCAATGAAATTAGATGACCCTCTTGGAGCAAAAATAACCAAAGAAGCCACTAGTTATGGCATCACCACGAAGATCAAAACCATGAATTGTCCTAGCATAATAAATATCACAAATTCCATGGATAGAGAAGAGTAAAAGTGCAGACATTGTAGACCATAATGAGAAAATTTTTGAAAGCCTCCATCTACCAAACATACTTGAGAGGCCTTCACACATCCCGAAACCATGAGAGAATAAAAGGAAGTAGCGCTGAAAATACCTCACAATTGGAAACTCATAATTCAAATTCTTCGAGAATTTTGAAATTGCAAAATTGTCACATGTAACCAACAAACTGAACTGTTGAACCAAACCAAGTGGAAATTGTTAGAATGAACTCATATCTAGAGTAAGATGCCCAAAATAGAAGCAAAAAACCCAGGAATAACAAAATATAATCCTAATGAGAGGAGATAATGGTCAAATCCTATGCATTATCCACTAAAGCATCGGTAGGATCACCAGGCAGATCAGTAAGGTCTCTTGACCCTAAATTCAACACCAGAAAACTTTCAACCCTGGACAAATGAGTATCGACATTACCCAAACATAACCTTACAATCGTGAGCATACATTTTATATATTCAAGGGAATAAAACATTATAATTCTCAAAATTTGTATCCCTAGAAATCAGATGTTGCAAAGTGTCCATCTACTAGTGAAGAGCAAAGGAATTCATGAAATGAAGCCTTTGTTTCCTAAATCTACCAATATTAGGGACTCTAATCATATCTTCACTCAAAATACCTAAATATGAATGATACAGACGTTCACTACACACCTTAGACTCCACGAAGGGGATTTCCTTCCTCACTTTCAAAGGAACTGAATCGAAAAAATTCCCTATTAAGACATAAGCAAAATGGTTCATAATTTTACACCCAACATGGCTTAAACCATCCCTCCTACTTTCCCTATAGTTTCAAGGACGCATGAAAATAGTGATAAAGGAACATATAGTGAAACCACTGAGGGACCCTCTACCAGCAGAACCATATGTAGATAGAAGCACTGGACCTTGAAACTCTAAGCAGAAAACTAGCAGGTCAATGCCCACTTCCCATACCAAAGGTCCAAAACCCAACAAATTATCAAGCTCTCCACAACACAAAGGCACAACACTAGAAAAACCCAAATGCTGAACTAGACAAAGAGGCCCACACATACATAAGAAAAGAACAAATAAATTACTCTAAGTAAAGGAAATGGTGAACTAATTGTCTGAAAGACACAACAACTCAAGCAAGGCCGAATTAGGCACTATGAAACAAAAACAACACTGCACAATTACAAAGGATAACAATAGAAAAAGGAAACTACAACCAAATACATCAATCTAGAGCAAGTATACCTGAAATGATAAAACTATGACACACACTGTGAGAATAAACATTCGTAAAGCAGAGGGAAAGAATATGACCCAGTTCAGAGCATGCGAAGATGAATTAAGTACCTCAAATATTGATACCAAAGCCCTCGATGTAAATGGATGATGGAAACTTAGTTATTCTATTTCTAAGAGACCAAAAACCCATAGTCTAGACTCTAAAGATAGAAGAAGATCAGACTTTACATCAGCCAACTACTAAAAACACCATCAAAAAACCACAAAAAAAATATAAAGAGAGGAGGTCAAGGATAACTTGACACCATCATTCATACGCCTCACGTACTTTAACACCTCATTTCCATAAACATGCATTTAAAATGATGAGACGCCAACCCAACTCCCTTAGTTGGTAATCACCATGCTTCTCCAGAGTAATGACACTTATACTTCATTTTGCACTGCATCTGATAATACATTCTTACTTCCTTCATAACCACCCACATCAGAGAATAATTATCATAAAAATTAAAATTCAATACCCATCACTTCTGAATTTAGTTATAAATGTTTGGAGTTAAAACGTTTTATTTTGACAAAAAATGTAAATCCAAAAACGATTTGGTCTACATGTATATCTAAAAAATTGTTAAGAAAATCACATATATAATAATATAGATTCAAAAAGAAGAGAATAACGGAGAATTTATGGAAAACAATGCCACCATTCTACTATGAAGGAGAGATGAACATTTTATAATAAATTAAAACCTTCTCTTTATTAATTTAATTACAAAACATATTGTATAAAATAAAATATGTTAAGAAAATACATGAAGAAGTTTCCTTCTTTACTAATTTAGGTGTTACCTTTTTTTTAGTCTTAGATGTTTCCAACGAAGGAGTGCACTATCTCTTGGTTTCTCAATTAGTTAAAATTTGTTAATTCATGTGGCTTTCATGGTTTCCTATTTCCTCCCCATTTAGAGACGGAAGCATCCATTCTTCCTCTACCAAATAAGGGAAATTGCGCTCCAATGCTTTTGTAGTTGTCCATTTTTTCCACGCTGGTGTGCGTCCCACGATATATGATTTCGTATATGATAGAAATCCTAAATATAGGTGTATTTCTACAACATAACAATATTCAAGACTAGGCTCATCAATTCTAGAGTGTAGATCATCGAGTTCTAAAAAATAATTTTTAGAATCTATTTATGGCTACTGGATCCTATTTCATCGAATCATTTAGCATCTTGTAAGTACCAAGAAGGGGTTCATCTATTTGGCACTACCTTTGGAGAAATCCTAGCTAATTATATTTGTTGTGGTTAGGGTCATTGTGAGATTTAGTCCATTTCTCTGTAAAATTGATAAAACACTTCACAATTAGAGGTGCAAAACAATATTTCTTATAGAGCAATGTGTAATCATCCTTGTCAAAAATCCATGTAATAAAGTTAGTAAATGAAAAATAGTAACCAATGTCATGGGACATGTATTCCAAGATAAATGTTGGAAAAAACCATAGTGACGAGGATCACTTGTGATTAATTAATTGCTATGGAAATTGGCAAAGGAAATGGAAAAGATTTTGGAAAGGCATGAGGCATTTATTGGCATTTTATTTATGAAAATAATGCAAAATGTGGGAAAAGGAAGGTGAAAGGTCACAGGTTGCATGTGAGGAAAAAAATGGAGGAAAATAATGGAAAATTAATAAAATAGAGGCCTAGTTGATAAAAAGTCTTATGAGGACCACTTCTCAGCTTTTTGTTACTTTTAGCTTGAAGCTCTGTCTTTCATTCTCTCTCTCATACTCTTGGACACTTAAATTTTTATTAGAGCACTCTGGGAGGAGTGTGGCCTAGTTGGGATTTGGATCAAGAGGGGAAAATAAGATATGGAAAGCATTAGAGGTCATCAGGATCATGTTATGAAACCATCTCACAGAAAGATAGAAAAGATAGATCAATGACTTAAACATCAGCCTCTTCGAGGGGAAAACCTCCTTTACATTACATAAATGAGCAATTCTTGGATGATACAAATAAAAAGACCTCCTTTATATATATAGGAGTCTAATGCTTACCTCCGTTGACTAAAGAAATTGCGTAGATAAGATGGACATGCAAATGTTGCCTGTGACTGCATTGTCTCTAAAAATTGTGCAGCTTTCCTGGACAGTCCACCAGCTATACAACACCTCTCTCCACCCAGAAATTCTGCAGATATTTTCATCATGACCGCCTCCCAATTCTGAACAGTTTTAACAAGAAAGCTACCGCAACCTGCTCCTAGCCTCCCCTTAAAATCTAGGTAGTTTTCCCTACCAGTTTCCTTTGTGACCTTCACTTCCTTCCCAGAAAAAATTGTTCAGTCCTGCCTCCCAGTTGAGCCAGATCCCACAGAATCTCACTTCTGTTCCAGATTACTCATCCAGCTTCCTAGTCACCTCTAAGAAAATTTTCTTGAAATTTCCTTGGAGCCTCGCATCTTAGCCTAATATGTGCTCTACAATGTTTCAGAACCTTGTCCTCTCTCCTGGTCACCAACACCCAAAAATGAAATATAATACATTAGGGTAGACTAGGGTATTTTTGGATTTTTCGTCGTCTCGTCATGAGTTATTGAAGAAATAGGTACATGGATGAGACATGGTGCGAGGAGGAACAAGATGAGCAAGGATTGCATGCTAGAAGACTTTCTCGCGGTTGGACAAACACATGAAGCATACTAAGTAGCAAGTGAAGGAGACGCATGATCATGCATGAACTATAAAGGAAACACCAAGACCATTGAAGACTTCACGCATCCTGCCATGCAGATGTGAAGCTATGTTACACCATGAGCACACTCATTACTCAGCAGCACAACAGGTCAACATGAACAACACAGCCAGCATGTGCATACCAGTAGTGTCATGTCGAGTTGTGTCATGAGTCACCTTGGCCACATCACTACTTTGGGTCATAATTGTGTAATAAATGTAATGTAACGTGGACATCCAAGAGACCCACGGATGAAGTGAAAGAGTCATGGCACAAGGAGGAATGAGATGAACAAGGATTGCTTGCGAGAATACTTTCTCACGGTTGGACGAACACATGAAGCATACCGAGTCGCAAGTGAAGGAGACACATGAGCATGCATGAACTATAAAGGAAACACCAAGATCACTGAAGACTTCGCGCACTCTGCCATGCGGACGTGAAACTATGTTACACCATGAGTACACCCATTACTTAGCAGCACAGCAGGTCAACATGAACAACACAGCCAGCATGTGCATACCAGCAGTGTCATGTCGAGTTGTGTCACGAGTCACCTTGGCCACATCACTACTTTGGGTCATAACTGTGTAATCAATGTCATGTAACATGGACATCCAAGAGTCATGAACGTAAGTCGAATAGTCCCAACAGTTAGTTTCACCCTTGGCTATATATACCCCTCATTTGTATATGCAAAAGACATTTCACCTTATCTCCTCCCACATAGCCTTGGGAGTCTGTAATCTTTTCTTTGAGGAGTGAGTAGTGGCTCTAGAACTCCACTACTGGGGCTAGTGATGTATGGTGTATGAATGTGTCTTGGAACTTTCACTTAATTAAGAATCCTATCATAGGCCAACATGTTTTCACACATGTATTATATTTGTTTGTAATACTATTATTTTGGTGTTTCTAATGAATATTTCTTTAACCTATACTAATATAGTTGAATTATTTTGGTTGTTTTAGTGCATATGTTGTCGGAAATGTGTTGTACTAGTTGTTATTGATGCCTCGCATATGTGGACCACTCTGTCGGGCAGTAGACAGACTCATTCACGTAAACTTGTTATAATGACCATCACACTCGTGTGCACTTCTTTGTTTGGTGTTGTCTGTGCTATCTTATCTCCTTTGTATATGTGTTTGCTACATCCATTTCGACTACTTCGCTAGAAGCTACATAGATCATGTTTTGTGATGTGTCTCTACCTGAGTTGGGACTAATCCCTTTCAACATGAGACTCACTCTCACCCTCCCTTTTGCAGTGAACTAACTTTGACACAAGTGACACTAAGCACTTACCATGCACATGAACCTTGTTGTTTGAGGACTAAGGATACCACTCTCATGTGCTAACAGGAAAGAGCTAGGGCATATCTTTGAGATAGTGGAAATTTGACCATCATAGAAGATGGGACTCCTAGAACAAACAATGTGAGGTCTAGTTGGGACTTCATACTGGGGAGGTCCCCTGAATGTTGGTGGGTCCAACACCATCAACATTTATGGCGCTAAAAGGAGGACCATATGACATGTTGAGTCCTAACAATCTATTTTAAATACCTTCATACTTATGATGACTAGTCACAAACTTTCTCCTCTGAAGTGTATGTCTTATGGAAATGACTTTGAAATCTCGAAGGAGCTCTAGAACCTCTTATCACAATACACATATGAAGGTGAAGGTAGAAAGGTCTAGCTTGAACACATAATGGTCTTAACAGTTATATGTCACAAGTATAACATCCAGGAGGATTACAGGATGTGCGCGTTGTTCACACACATGATTTGAGCGAACCCACTGCTCTAGTGCACCATGCTCACCAAGAACTCTATTCACTTTCTCACTTAGTTGATCGAAGATATAGACAATGCTTTCCATCATTTTGGCCATCAAGCATTCAATAAAGAAATTCTGGAATTACGGAAAGAACCTAATGAATCCGCTAAGAAATTTCACACATGCTTTTGTAATCTTACATACTGATTTGTTGCAGATGAAATTGATTCAGAATTTCTTGATGGAAGATTTAAGTATCTTCTTTACATATACGAAAGTCTGCAATCCTTAGAATCATTCGAATACATCCCAACATACTTCTGTTTTAGAGCTGCCAAATCTAAGACAGACATGGTTGTTGTCACAAGTGATTGTCCATCCTCTTCTCATCAAACAGCTCTATATCCACAGTACGAGGTGGTAGAAGGTGCTCCTACATCTGTTGAACTGTCACATCCTCCTACCCACTTGCTCTCGATATCTGCACAAATTTGGCTTTGAAGCCTGTTGATTGTCATGTGGAATTCTTGCCTCAACCTCTGTCCGCACATTTTGGTGATCCTCCAGATTGTATTATCTTTGTTCTTCCATTCCAGACTCCACACTTGTTGTTAATGGGGATTAAGTTATTGACGAAGTTGGTGTTGTGCAACCAACCTACACTATCATTCATGATGAGTCTGTGCGAGAACCTAAAGAAGAACCTGCGGTGAAGGATGAATCCCATCCATCTGTGCCTCATCTGCCCTATCATGACATCCCTTTTGATTCTACCACTTAGGTTTCCCCTATGAAAACTCCTCTCTGGATGTTTCTACTTCCAATCATTCACAGTACACACCGGATGTTAGCATGTCATTACATTGTGGTGAGGACACATATTGCTCTGAAAATTTGTCCCATTTGTCATTTATAATTACTGAAAGCATAGAGGGTGAACATCCTTGTTTCTCATCTAACTCTTTGCATGATTCATCAAATCATGAGGATTATGACAAACATCTTGAATTTTCTGATCTTGGTTGTCATGATCTTTGTACTTCTTCATTTGATCTCGATGTTCATTCAGTTGTTGTTAATATTTCTAAGCCACTGGTCTCCGTCGATCTATCTATTGACGAAGTGGAAACCGTGTTGGTTGTCGAGGCACCTTAGCTTGAGATGATGGCTATTTCATGCCCTCACTCTCTTGGTGTTAGTTCCACTTCCACTCAGAAAATTTTTGAAACACCCAAGGCTCCTCATCACTCTCTGATTTGCATTGAAGATCAACCCTACACACATATGTCACTTTGTCCACTCAAATCACATGATCCCATCACTCATGCCTTGGAGGAATCATACACAGCAAGCACACTTGCAAGGCAGAACTTGTCCCTCTTTCTCACATTTTCTTGTCTGTCATAGTCAAGAGAGTGTGCATGCTTATCATCTACACATAATGTGTCATAACACCATGTTAAGTCTAAAGAATGCATGTCTTGTGCATTCACTCTTTTCTTTTATTTTGATGTTTTAGAACTCAAAGCGTGTTGGTCTTCATTGATCAGTCTCTCTTATTCATTGGTTTACATGCATATTTTTCATGCCTTTGCGAACATGGGCCAGCCAATGTGCCGGTGGCTGCATTGGAAATATCACTTCATGTGAGTAGGCCAATGCATTGTTTAGCATAGGAGTAGGTGTAGTCTTTTATTCTTTCTTTGCTTTTATTTTTGGTTTGCATGTCTATTTTCTTGCTTACATGGTTTGGTTTGATTTGTTGCTTGCTTTTTGTACTTCTTTTTCTCTCCCTTTACTTCTACCTTTTTATTTTTTCTTTCTTTGATCACTTGCGCCTGTAGGTTAGCTTCTCATGAAACTGGGTTTGCCTCTCGAGAGAATCTGGGCAAATCCAAGAGGACTTCTACATCTGGTTATCTATTGTCCTCTCTCTTTATTGATAACTTGTTGTCTTCAGTCAATGATGCCTTGATGGAAAGTACATTATGTTTAGAGTGAGTCTTTGTGAAAATACAATGCTTGCACTGTTAACTAGTACTTCCTACTCTAATTGTCTCTTTTGGGTTAAATCTTGTCAGCTCATTCAAGTAGAGTAAGGTGAGGTGCAAAACCTTAATAAGTATATCAGAAGTATATATAACATACTTCTCTGAAGGAACACCCTCTTATGCTCTCAAAAAGTCGGGATCCCTCTTCCCCCTCTGCAATAAATAAGTTCTTATGCATAGTTCTTTGAAAAACTAAAAATTTGCCTATGTGATTTTCACCAACGAATCTTCAAAAAAAGATGAAAAATCAATAAAGAAAAAGAAGCGAAAGGATTTCTGCGTAGAGAGGTGATACAAGTAACTCCACTGGGGTACTGACTAGGCTTGCTGATAACAGAGCGATGTTTGTGTTCCTACGTGATTCCATCGGGGTAATGTCTAGGACTTCTGGTAGTGGAGCAACATCATAGACGAAACTTAAACTATGATAGTTATATTACTTGTGCATCAATATACCCCTAATCTCCAATCGAAACAACTAAGTTGACTTGGCTTGGAATGTGTGTTGACTGACTAAGAGAATGGTAGGTACTACATATTTCACATAAGATGTTGTGGAATACATCACGATCAATGCATTGAACAATAATTTTGGAAATTTTAGACTCATTTTTCATGAAATAATATCCATATAGAGAGCTAGAGTTCTACCAGTGTGTCACCAATGTTGTAGCAACTAAAACCACCCTCCAAAATTTTGGCTCGCATGCAAATTTTGTAGCCTACATTGGATCCTATGATTGATCATCCTTGGTCACTTGTTGGTAATTTGATGATTTCAAGCTCCCCTCCTTGATCTTAAGAGTTGCCTATGTTTTCATCTTATGCAACATGTGTCATCTTTGGGCATAGGGGTTGTTATTTGTCATGCAAAGGGAAGGTTGTATTTCTTCAAGGGAAAACATGCGTGTGTGAGTTTCCATCATCACATAGACATGTTTCACACTCAATACACTCACTCTTGTCATGAAGGTTGTTGCATCAAGCAGAGTATGTTTACAAATTCTAGATGGTCTATGTTATATCACTAAGTGTTTGTCTATGATCATAGTCAAGTCTTATCAATATTTACATATATTTCATTGATCTCACACTTAGCCAATTTCCGAAGTAGCTTAACCTCATCCAACCTCCTGGAACTATGCTCTTTGCTTCTGCAACCATCAAGCTTCCTCCCTTGCCTGTTGAAACACCATAGTGCAAAGAGACCCCAGCTAGCACTACTCTCCATAAATGCGCATATAGTTAGGTAGACAACACTACTCTCTGGAAATGCATAGAACAATCCTCCCATGACCCGCACCCTAGAACAGTGTCTTGTGCCTCAAAACTTCACAGTGTTTTCTAAGTTGTCCCATTGGTCTTGCATGCAGATACTACAAGGATGGACCTCGTAGGTCCTCATTCTGATAGCAGTCACTTCCCACTGAAACTGTGTTGATCCATCACTTAGTGACTATAAGAAAAGGTGACATGCTGATATCACTCACAAAGAGTCAAGGAGAAGGACCAAAAGAGAAAGTAATGGGAAAAGGTCAGGACCGCATGCAAACTAAGTCACATGAGTAATCGTCCTGAGGCTAAGTGTGGTAAGTGAAGAACACCTTTCAAAGTACACCTCTTAGTTGAGTTTGTAGTACTTCTTTTCATTGTCATATCATCCTCTACTCAGTAATGTGCATGTGTGCAAACACCAAAGGTCATTTCATGTGTTTCTTGTACATGTCTTTCTTCATTTTTGTTGTTTGACCGTCATCTTCGATATGTTGATTTCTATGTCATGCTTGCGAGCTTGTTTTGGTGATGTTGAAGGTTTGCGTATGAGTTGTGTTTTCTATGTAAACATATATCGAACTCACACATGATGTTGTAAGCATTGTTGTGCAAGTGTCATCACGGTTGTCCGAAGGTCTGTCTTAAGTGTCGCATTTGTCGCTTTCACCATTACACAGTCACGCAGTCAGTCACACTGAGCATATGTTTTCTTGTTAGTTCAAGATATCTTGTCGCCAAGTCATGTTGTTTGTGTGCTCGCAAGGGCATGTGTACACAAGTACGCTCGCTCACATACTTAACCATTTTTTGGAAGATCTTTTGACCAGACCACCCTCCATTAGTCGGACCTCCAGTCAGTTGCACTGTGGAGTATCAATTGATAGTGACCAAGTACTATTGTCCATAATTACATAGAGCATGAAGTTGCCTCCAAGACAGTTTGCACTGCATAATCCTAGAATCAACTTTTCTTACTCTCACCCAAAATAGTGCAGAAATTGTCCGAGAATCCATCTCAATCTACACTGCTCGCAAGCTAATACATTAAGCCTCCTATTGGTCAACCAGACAGTTTGACCAGGAAATGACATTGGGATTCACTCCTAGAAATTATGTAGAAGCTGTTAGCATGCCTGCCTCCATTGACTAAAGAAATTGTGTAGTTTTGTCAGTGAGTCCCATTGCTAGCCGGCTTGTTGCTCCTCCTAAAAATTGTGTAGTTTTCTCAGACTATCCACCAGCTTCTAAACACCCCACTAAGCTTTAAAACTGTGTAGTTTTTTCCAGCAAGCTCCTGCAGCCTGCTCTCAACCTCCCTAAAAATTTGCGCAATTTTGAGTGCCAGTTTTGTCTGCTGTCCACATTTCCTTCCTAGGAAAAATTGCATAGTTGTGCTTCCCAGCTGAGTGAGATCTCGCAAAATGTCACTACTATTTTGGACAGCCCATCCCAGCCTCCCAGTAACCTCTACATAATTTTTATTGATAATTCCCCAAAGCCTCGCATCTTGGCCTAACATGTGCTCTGCGCTATTTCAGAGCCTTGTCCTCTCTCTTAGTCACTTGCACTCGGAAATGAAAGACAATGCAACATGGCAGACTATGAGATTTCTGGATTTGATGCCATTTCATCATGAGTGATTACAGAAACAGGTACATGGATGAGACATGGTACGACGATGAATGGGATGAATAAGGAGCACATGCTAGAAGACTTGCTCGTGGTTGGAGAACAAACGAAGCATACCAAGTAGCAAGCGAAGGAGACACATGTGCATGCATCAACTATCAAGCGAACATCAAGACCATCGAAGACTCCATGCACTCTTCCATGCGGAGGTGAAGCTATGGTACACCATAAACACACTCATCACTCAACAACATAGCATCTCAACATAAACAACAAAGCCAACATGTGTATACCTGTAGCGTCATGTCATGTTGTGCCATGACTGGCCTCAACCACATCAATACTTTAGGTCATAACTGTGTAAGAAATGTAATGTAACGTGGAAGTCCAAGAGATCCATCGATGAACTCAAAGAGTCATGTAAGTCAAAAATTCATGTAAGTTGAATAGTCATGAGGGAAGTCAAACAGTCACAAGGGTTAGTTTAACCCTTGGCTATATATACCTCTCATTTGTACATGCAAAATACTTTTGACCTTGGCTCCTCCCACATAGCCTTTAGATTCTATAATCTTTTCTTGGAGGAGCAATCAATGTATCCAATTCCTCTTTTCTAGGGCTAGTGATATATGGTGTATGAATATTTCTTTGAATTTTCTCTTAATTAAGAAGTATGTCACACGACAACACATTTTCACACATGTATTGTATTCGTCTTTAAGACTATTCTATGGGCATTTCTAATGCATGGTTCTTTAACCTATACTAATATAGTTGAAATATTTTAGTTTTTTTAGTGCATATGATGTTGGAAATGTGTTGTATCAGTTCTTATCGCTTTCTCACCCATTTGTACTACTTCGTTGGACACTAGACAGACTCATTCTTGTAAACATGTTATAATGATCGTCACGCTCGTGTGGACTACTCCTTTGGGTGTTGTACATGTTATCTTCTCACCTTTGTGTATGTCATTTCCGCATCCATGTGGACTACTCCACTAGAAGGTGCGCATATCATGTTGTCTGGTGTGTCTCTACCTGAGTTGGGACTACTCCCTTTCCACTTGAGACTCACTCTCACCCTCCCCTATGCAGTGAAAGAAATTTGACACAAGTGACACTATGCACTCACCAGGTACACGAACCTTGTTGTTTGATGACTAGGCATACCACTCTCATGTGCTGACAAGCAAGAGCTAGGGCATATCGTTAGGATAATGGAAACTAATCCATCATACCGGATGGGACTCCTAAACCAAACTGTGTGAAGTCTAGTTGGGACATCATACCGAGGAGGTCCCCAGAATCCTGACGGGTCCAGCACCATCAACAAAACCATACAAAGGCAAGCCATGAGACAAGAGAAAAGGAGGCAAGCTCCAAGAAAAATATAAAGGTATGGCAAAATTTAAATTTCTAATTCATGATAAGAGAAATGATGATTGCTATTATTGTGGAAAACCCAGTCAACACTCTAAAGATTGCCACAAAATAAAATATAATGAATTTAAACAAATAAGCACAATGAATAATGGAAATTTTGTGGATAAATACACCTCAATTAGTGATGGATTTAGAAACCTCGGATTGTTTGTTTTTGATGTTTCACTTTATGCATAAACTGATGATGTGAACATTTGGTTCATTGATTTAGGTGCATCACTCCATATTGCATGTAAGAAGGATTAGTTTGATGAATATTATGAGAAAATTTATGGAACATATGTTTATATAGGTGATAAAAAATCACTTACTATTCAAGGTTATGGTCTAATAGGTATGAATCTGCCTAATGGAAAAGAAAGACAAATTCATAATATAATGTATATTTATAGTATAAAAAAGATATGTTTTTTCTACTATTGCTTAGCAAGATTTGATGGTGGAATTTGTTAAATCATAGTTTGTTGTGAAATACATTTGAGCTCACTATAAGGTTATTGCCACAAGTAGTAGATTTGGAGGGTTGTATACGTTGGAGATGACCAGGATAGTCCATCAAGCGTTGGAATCTACAACATTATTAATAGCAGAGATATGGTATTAAAGGTATGGACATATAAATCACAATGATTTAATGTTACTTCAAAATAGCACAATGGTTGAGGGCCTACTTGTTATGAAAAATTTTCACATTGAATGTGAAGCATGTGTACTTGGCAAACAACATAAGGAGGAATTCCATGTAAATAAAGAAAAAATATAGAGGAAAATAGTTGAATTGATTCATACTGATGTATGTGGACCTATGCAAACTAGATCCCTTGGTGGAGCATGGTATTTTATTATTCTCTTTTATGATAGATCTAGATATACATGGATCTATTTCATAAGGAAACAAACCGGTGTTTTTGAATACTTTAAACAATTAAAAAATATGGTGGAAAAAAAAACGACAGGTGCATCAAAATTCTCAGATATGATCTGGGGGGAGAATATAAATCAACAGATTTTAATCAGTATTGTATAATCAATGGGATTCTATAACAATTTACATTGCCACATACACCTCAGCAAAATGGAGTTGCTAAGAGGAAAAACCGAACAAGAGTAAAATGTGCATGTAGTATGCTTAAAAGTAAAAATGTTTCTAATGGTTTTTAGGTTGATGTCATTAATACTGTTGTTTATTTGAAAATAGGTTTCCAACCAAAATTTTACATCTTAAAACATGTTTTGAATTATTTTATGGGTATAAACCAAAAATGAGTCATTTAAAAGTTCTTGGATGCAATCGATTTTCTCATATTCGAAAATATGAAAGAAGAACACTTGATGTAAAGTCAATTAAGTGCACATTTATTGGTTATTATGGTGACGAGAAAACATACAAGTTGTTTGATCCCAATTCTGATATATTGCTTGCAAGTAGGTATGTGGCGTTTCATGAGAATGCAGATGAAGGTGTTAAAATAAATAATATTGTTGTATGGCATGATACTGATGATTATGTCAAAATAGATACAAGTGTTGAAAAAGAACATGAATAAGAATGGGAACATGTACACGTTTAAGAGAAAGGGGCATGAAGTAGTCATTACATTCCGAGAAGATGTGAAAAAACTACGTGAAGAAAAACAAAGATGAAAGCGGTAAAACCCTGTGAAGGTCATCACGTCAAATTCAAGTATCTATAAGGTATAGTTATTATGAATTAATGTATCTCGTAATGAATGTTGTAGAACCTTCAATGTATGTAGAAGATAAATAATATAAAGAATGGAGAGATTCAAAGAATGAAGAATATAATTCTATAATCAATAATGACAAATGGGAATTAACAAAATTGCCTAAAAATAAAGTTCCCATAGGGTGCAAATGGTTGTATAAATCCAAGTTTAATGATGATGGAAGTATTGATAAGTATAAAGCTAGATAGGTTGCAAAAGGTTATTCATAAAAAGAGGGAATTGATTATGAATATACTTTTGCACTTGTAGCTAAGTTGAACAAAATTAGAATCATGATTGTATTAGCTACAATACAGAATTGGAAAATGCATCAGTTAGATGTAAAATCTACATTTTTGAATGGTGAGTTAAAAGAAGAAGATAATTTGGTTCAGTCTAAATGGTTTGCAAAAAGGGGATAGGATCATCTTGTTTGCAGGTTAAAGAAAGCTTTACATAGTTTGAAGCAAGCACCAAGATCTTAGTGTGTTAAAATTGATTCTTTCTTCTATGAGAAATGTTTTATGACAAGCAAAAATTATCTTAATCTATACATCAAGAAAGATGAAGATGGGAATGTTGATTTGATATATGTATAGGTTGATGATCTTATCATAAGAGGAAATGAATCCAATTTGATTGAAAATATTAAAAGTATCTTGTCACAAGTATTTGAGATGAAGGATCTTGGTGAATTGCATTGTTGTTTAGGTCTTGAATTTCGAGGGAATCTAGTAAGATCACACAAGCAAATTATATAAGGGAAATCCTTAAAAGGTTCAATATGATTGAATGCAAGGCAATATCTACTCCTTGTAACAAAACGTTAAATTGTACAGTGATGGTCGAACCAAAGAGGTGAATGGAACCTTGTATTATCAACTGGTGGGAATTCTAAACTACCTCACCACTACCAGGCCAAATACAACATATTCTATTAGCATACTTTATCAGTTCATGGGTAAGACTTGTGAAAGCTAATGGAAAGGAGCAAAGAAAGTTATTCGATATCTGAAAGGAATACTTAATTAGGGTATTATGTCCAATGATCAATTTGATGTTAAGTTGGTAGGTTATTCTTATTCTGACTAGGATGGGAATCTAGATGATGGGAAATATACTACGAGACATGTGTTCAATATAGGTTCAAGAGTGTATCAGGAGCAACAAGAAGGAACCAATTGTTTTATTGTCATACAATGAAGTTGAGTATAAAGCATTCAACAATCTTACCTGTGAAGCAATACGACTTAGAAGGATACACTAAGATGTTGGAGAAATACAGCAAGAACCCACAATTATCATATGTGACAATGAAAGCACTATCAAATTGGAAAACAATATTGTATATCATGCAAGCTCAAAGCATATAGAAACACAACATCATTTCGTAACAGAAAAAGTGCAATCAAAATAAATTGACTTAACATATCATAATATAGATGAAAATGCGAATGGAATATTCACCAATCCTTTTGGAAAGGCTAAATTTGAAATTTGTTGTGTGATCTAGAAAATTCTAATTATTTTGCAAGCCTAGCTCAAACTTCACCAATAGACAAGTTAACATGTAGGTCATGATTAAGAGGAGGTGTTAGAATAATATTCATGACAACTATTTAATAATTAGAACAACATGTGAAATGAAATCTATAAGTTTTCATGTTGATTGTTCTTCTCATATATATATATATATATAAATATATAAATGTTGAGTGTTCTTTTCTCTCTTATTAGTCCCTGCCATCTGGCAATGGCCAGGGACTATAGTAATCGTTTCCGATGTACTTAACATTAGTTCACCTGCTTGAACGCGCCTGTTTATCGAGTATAAACAAAGTTTTTTAGATCATAGTGGTTTATGGTCTTATTTGGCCTCTTCCCGAGGTAGAGGCACTGCAACCATATATTATCTTGCATTTTCCTGGGTCTTTCTCATTCATTTTCCAGAGCTGTTGATTAATGCTAACATTAATCTGGCAATATAAAATGCTAGCTCTTATTGCATTTGAGCTATCACGAAGCTGAACTGGTTGATATCACGCGGGGTAAGGATTACTGAAATTGCCACTGTTGCAATGTGTCACTCTGCATGCATGCTGTTGTGGTGTCTATAGAACAGATGCTCTGCATGCTGCGGTGTCTACAGAACAGGCATATCCAGATCGATATGCATAACTACATTAAGAGATTAAGGAGCATCCATTCATTCATCGGACTTTGTTGTATTTTCACCGTTACCAGCGCTTGGATTTCGCTTCCATTTCGGCCATAAGCAGCAGCGAAGACAACGCTATTACAATTACGAACACAGAACAGTCGGCCAGAGAAACCAACAAATATCAGTCAGGTCAATTTTTTTGTTGAGCTCCCTGTTCTTCTGATTTTGTTAAATTTTTGATATAAGATGAATTCCAAATAGTAGAAAATATATAACTCACCTTGTGGAAGGAACTCCTCAGCCTTCATTTTCCACCAAGACAACGTCCAGTTCCACTTGCTTGTCGCTGAGAGGCTTGGCCGTATAGAGGCTCTTCTGCCCAGTGGAAAGGGTTTTCATCTTTTTCTTTATAACTGCTTGGTCCATCTGCTTCTGAGCAGCAGATTTCTGCTCCTCAACAGCAGTAGCTGCTGCCTGACGAGCGGCGAGTGAGTAAGGCTAAGCCATGGACAAATGTGTGAACTGTTCTTATATTCTGCATAAAGCTACGTGATAAACAAAGTATGTGAGTTACTATTTCTTTTTCAGTTTGTCGTATCGAAAGATAAATCAATTTACCTTTGTTTGGAAATCTGTGTTCTCCATAATATGCAGGAACAACTTAAGAGCTCCCTGATGAACGCGAGCTGGTTGAGCATCATTACCCTTGAGGCAATCAGAGAAGACCTTGTTGTCAGTTTGTATATTGCCCTCTCCATATTTGCTCTCCTTGACAATAAAACCTTCTATTTCATGAAACGAAGGGAATGCAACATAGACAACGCCTTCATATTCATTTAGACTATAAGTCCCTGAGTTGTTTGCAAGAAGCGACTCTTCCCAAGTCTTGGACAGTATTCCGTACGAAACCAGAAAAGTTGCAATCTCTTGATTAACAGTGAATCTGCACCCAACATTTCTATAAATTAGCACTACCATTGAAGGAGGCCAAATACCAGATTATTGGCTCTGCGCCTGACCGTATCCATTACTGGGCCAAATAAAACTCGCGTTCCTAATTACAGACCATACCATTATTTACCACAATCCCATTCAAGAATATAAAATAGAGCCCATCATTTTATCACTTCAGAAACAAACAACAAATATGCAAAAGTATGTAAAGTATTACGTGCTAAATAGGCACCGATGTTATGCACCAGCAGCTTGAATCAAACCCATTGAAATTAACACCGGAATAAACATAAATTCACCCTAAAATCGGACCCAACTTCAACTAAGCTCTATATTACCCACTGTAAAATTTCTAAATTTCCCTAAAACGAAAGCAAAAAACAGTAAAATACAATCTTTTACCTTCTTAAAAAAATATTCTCACTTTCAATTGAAAATATACACGCAACATTTTCAAATTGGACACAACAAAAACGAATATGATTTTACAAGTTCATCCTTCCCCAAAACCACATTTAAACAAGGGAGGCTGTAGCTTACACCAAAAGGCTGAAGGTCTCCGACAACGGTAATTGAAACTGAAAACAATATTAACAAGATTTCTGAGATAAGCCTGAGACACACTCTGCATGAGAGCAACATCCCTGGGAGTTATGGGATGCTTTGCTACCTCTCCACAAACACCAAATACATTACCATATGTAAGCGTCTCCAATACAGAATTGTATCTCTCATTGTCTACCAATCCCTAGATAATTTCGACCTTAGCGAGCCATAAATCTCAGACCTATCTCTCACAAACCTCAGTATTGATCGCAGTTTCTATGCTTTCGGCGATACTCGTTCTGGATGACCATTTGAAAGCATAAGTGTCAGTTTCCTGTAATTGAGTCCTCTGGCTATTAAGGCGCGCTATAAATGTGCAACAGACACCATCTTTCCTGCACGCCATGGCTGCCTCGGCTTCATTAATATATGTATGACACAAACTACTTGAACTACAATTCAATGGCGATGCCAGTATTATAGGATCTCATTTTAACAACATAACCGTGTTCGTACTTGTAAGATTGAAAGGCAGGCTCTGATTCAATTGCAGTCCCTAGTTATTCATGTCTCCAGTCTCGCAAGAATCGTTAAGCAGAGGGGAAGGTTGAATAACCAGCCTCATAGTGGCTGGAATGATACTAAGGTCACAGATCACCTCCCTACTGCCAAGCACATGGCTTGCATGCAATGCACTTGATGAGGGAGAGAGAAGGTGGCTGGTCCTCATAAGTTGTCCAATACTAATGGACTTTTATAATGACTTTAATAAGTTTGGTTCCGTTTATGATGACGTGGATCCGCTGCAGTTATGGGAGCCGCTGTGGACATAACTAAGAATGAATAGCTATTTGCTTAATTCAAGAATAACTGTATGCTAACTTCCCCAAGTCCATTCTCATAACTTATGGAGAAATGTAATTATTGTTCGATCGCTAAAGTTTTTCGTAATCACGCGAATCGGTTTTTATTTATGTTATTGACCCGATTTCGATGAAAAAGGATTCGAACCTTTATTCGCATCGTTTAAGGAAGAGACGAGATCGCGTGTCTATATATGTCATAACACTAGATTCGGAATGGAAGAAAACTGGAATAACACTATATTCGGCGCTATTTCCACATGCGGACAATCAATATATGTGCGCAGTTCTTCCAGTGGCATATTATATATTTCAATATGTGATTATGCTTTTTTATTTATATACGTAATTACGCTTTAGCGGCCAATGCTGCTGCGTATTATATATGTAATAATACTAGATTTGGTGTTAGTCAAAGGATTGAAGCAGCGGCTCCAGATTGAGGAGACCTGGTTTCTATCTTTCAATATCATGAAATTGAAATATCTTATTAACGTAATTATACCGAACAGGTTGCTAATCTTTCCTCTTGCTAGTGCTGGTTCAGAGATTGGATATTATTACTTGCCAAGCTGTCCAATGCCTACAAGCCATACAAAGCCAGCAACATTCCTTCTAGTTAGAGAGCCAGCAGCCTTAGCTATATCACTGAAAACTTATCGGCGAGGTTTCTGTATAACATGAGTATTTGATTCACTGCCAACTAAATCCTCAGATTGTGAAAACTGTGACTGGATCTGAGGTTTTGTCGCAGCACATGGCTTGCATGCAATGCACGTGGCTGGTCCTCATAAGTTGTCCAATACTAACGGACTTTTATAATGACTTTAATAAGTTTGGTTCCGTTTATAACGACATGGATCCGCTATAATTATGGGAGCCACTGTGGACATAACTGAGAATGAATAGCTATTTGCTTAATTCGAGAATAACTGTATGCTAACTTCCCCAAGTCCATTCTCATAACTTATGGAGAAATGTAATTATTGTTCGATCGCTAAAGTTTTTCGTAATCTTTATTTGATTCACTGCCAACTAAATCCTCAGATTGTGAAAACTGTGACTGGATCTGAGGTTTTGTCCCAGACGTTATATACCCGGAATTTCTTCAAACATCTTAAACTTCTTAATATCTACCAGCTTTAACTATTTATTTCTTTAATATTTAAGTGTAAATCAAGGATGGATTGCATAGGATTGCTAACAATGCATTACATGGCATTGCCTGTATAGTGAAATGAGGAACGACTTTCTTCAGGCTGCAACAGGCAAACAAAATGTTTGCCAATCATATCCGGATACCCTAATAAACTATTAACTTTATTGCACATTATAGCCGCCATATTGCAAAATGTTTGCCAATCATATCCGGATACCCTAATAAACTATTAACTTTATTGCACATTATAGCCGCCATATTGGTTGGCTATGACTCATAGCTCTCTGCATCATTAATCCAAAAGATTAATTAGTGTCTTAGCTTAATGTCTCACTTGACATCGCTGAATTTGCAAATGAAAATTAATTAACTAGAAAAGCAATGTCTTGATTTCTATGGTTTTCTGTTCTATCAGACTACAACAGATGATGCGCTAAAATGCTGAAAGAACTCTCTGCTCCGCTCTTTTATTTTTTTATATATGTCGTAGTTTGTTGGCTGTGGAGATTTGCTCTGAGGAGTTACTTTACCAAACTAAGGGCCCTTAGTTCTCATTGAGCTAAATATTTGGTCAATGTTACTTGGCAGCGTCTGAATGTAGAACCAAATATCATTCCTCGTCAAAAAGAGGAACAGTTCTATCAACCCAGAAATGGAGGCTGAACTTAATGTATTGATTTTCTATTCATGCTACTTGTTCTGCTTGTTCTGTTCTGCTACTTGTTCTGCTTGTTCTGTTTCTGTTCATATTTTATGTTCTTCTGTTCTGTCAACCCAGAAATGCATGCTGAAACCCAGAAATAGAGGCTGAACTTAATGCAGGGACTTGCTGCCTCGCAGCCTCCCTTGTTTATATATATATATATATAAACCATATTTCAAATATGAAAAGCCTGACACACGAATAGACTGATCTATCACCTATAAAACGAGCAGTGTGTAAAAGAATATGTTAACATATGTTTACGTCCACACATGGATTTACGGGTTGATGGATAATGAAACAAGAAAATTCGATTCTCCCGATGCTTCTTTTGACTGATGTAAACATTGACATAGTGATAGTGAAAATAAAAAGAATCGTAAACATAACTGATATCTCTAAGCATTTTTCCAATAAGCTATCCACAACAGATTTCTTTGGTTCTTGTCAATCTCTTCTATTGATTGTAGGAGGCAAGACACACTGGCCGCCATTGGGAAATAACAATTTAAGAAATTTATTTTTACAGATGCTTAATTCTCCATCCCCTACTACCAGTCTAGCTTACGAAGACCCTATACCTATGAAGACCATATTCGGGTAGCTATCAGCTTGGTAGTAGATGAGGAAGCCAAGATGTGGTTAAAGCTTCCTTCGCCGCCTTTAAAAGCAAATACCTTGTCATAAACTTTTCAACTTCTTTGAAGAGGTTGATAAATTGAGAAAATGCCTCATCACATAAGAGATTTTCTTATGAAATTATGCGTGGAACTTTCTTTACTTATTGTGTACTATGGGTTTGTTTCCACGCCCAGAAATTCTGAGAAATGACCCAAAATACTAACATATATATTTTGTTAAACGACTACTATGGAATAAACTAATTATGTACCTCGTCGTGAACATATTACTATAATTATAAACCCTACAAATAACACCAGTTATGGTGGGAATATACTCCTAAACAGTCGTCACATTCCAAACCCTTTTGGAGTTGTTCAAATCACTTAGAAATAGAAATACAGAGGAGAAACAAACTCTATCGGACAACTAGTAGTTTAGCGTGGAAGGTGAAGTATTTTAGAATTTCCACTATATTTGATTACATATGGATGTCCATGATTATGTTTTCTAAGGTAGGTTGTTCTGACTATTCCGTTATCATGGCTGTCACGTTCCATAACTTTCTTAACATCACAGTTGTTATCCTGAGAATTTAAAATAATTCCTGCAGGAAAAACTTAAGTACGCCGTGACGATCTGGGAGGAAATTAGATGTATCAAACATAATTGGAACAAAATAATCGCTATAACATAAACACCTTGGATTAGAAGGGTTCTTCACAAATTTCTTCCCTTACTTTTGCCACTTGTCACCGTCATCAAGGATATCGATTTCAGACCTGGTTAGAAAGGCATATTTGAGAGGTCGGCCGGACTTTGTCTTCATATTTCTAGTCTCGGGACTCCTGCTCGAATATAACCATTAAAATTCACGAGTGAAACTATGTGTTCTACCACCATTAAAATTCATGAGTGAAACTATGTGCTCTACCAATATATAATATAACCATCGACTCATGAGTAAAATCATATACTTTGAAGCCCACTCATAGATCACTTTTCAACTCGAACTTTATTTTTTAAGAAAAAAACAATGGTCTTTGATTAATAAAAAATATTGTTACATGCACATATGTCCTTTAAGCTACCATGTATTCTATCTATTTCAAATTACCGAAACGTGACAACAAATAACCAATTGTTCTTATCGTAACCATAATTCCATAGCCAGAAAGAGAAATCACATTTTGTATCGTGAAATGTGTGCCCAACAATGTCCTTCCACAATTACCAAATCAAGAAAAGGAAGAAATGTCCAACAAAGTGTGAAAGATCCCAATTGGAAAATAACCTCATTGTTTACGATTTCGAAGATAATTAGAGATAAATTTTGATACTGCAAAATATTCGCATTGATTAATTAATATTATTAATTATGATATTAGATATATACAATGAGTGGTGTCGAAGATAGGGCAGCTATCTTGGACACACAATTAGTTTGTTGAGAGAATATCTTAATCACAAAGCAAAGTAGGGGCATATAAATATAAGCACTCATATAGAATAGGAAAAAATTCTTTTACATGCAAAGTCACAACTCAGACAAGTAGGAATTACATTTTCCAACACTGCCCCTTAATGACTGCTTGTCTCGATATGAATATGCAAGATCTACATCTGGTCAAGTATGGTAATTACACCTCGTACCTTGTTCATGCAATTGTCGATGTCCATATAAAGAAAAAACCATGTACCGGAACACATGGGTTTCCAACTCCTGCAACCGCCAATATCCTACGAAGTCCTTCACATACATGGTTCATCCAATCTCTTAATGAACTCCCCCTAAATATAAAATTTCACCTCATGCAGTCTAAAACCAATACAGACCACACAAATATATCCATCCCGCATGACACACTCTTCCAGACTCTTAAAACTCTCTAACAGAGAAAACACATAAAAAAGGGTATGCATGCCTCTTGTATCTCATAGTAGGTACACAAAAAATTTCAAGGACCACAACTAACCATTACAAAACAATATATCACATGTATATTTCCTCTAATTAAAATTGAAGGACGCGTTTGTAGTACCCCACACTCCTCAACAGAACGGGGTTGCAGAGAGGAAGAATAGAACCCTTGTGGAGTGTGCACATAGCATATTAAAAGGTAAGAACGTATCTAATGGTGTTTTGGTAGAAGCAATAAATATTGTAGTATATTTTAAAAATAGGAGTCCAACAAAAAGCCTTGATTTTAAGACCCCATTCTAAGATTTATTAGGATTTAAGCCTGTAGTTAATCATTTAATAGTTTTTGGCTCGAAAGAATTTTGTCATGTTTCAATGGAGGATAGCATGAAACTGGATTCAAAAGTCGTTAAATCCATTTTTGTTTGGTATTTCACATAGTTTAAATCTTATAAATTGTTTAATCCCTCTATTCATAAAATGCTTGCAAGTAGAAGATATAGGGATCATGCTCTTAAACATAGTTTGTTAAATGTTGTTGAACCCTCAAATTATAAAGAAGCAAGTCAATATGATGATTGGAGTGAAACCCTGGAAGAGGAATATGAGTCAATAACTAAGAACAAATCTTGGGATCTAGTTGAACTAATTGAAGTCAAACAACCCATAGGTTGCAAATTGTTATACAAGCCTATATTTAAAGCAGATGGTACTATAGACATATATAAAGCTAGGTTGGCGGCAAAGGGGTACTCGTAGAAAGAAGGCATAGGTTATGAGGAAACCTTCACCCCTATAGCTAAATTAAAAACAATTAGAATGTTAATTACTTTAGCTACCAAACATAAGTGGATGATACATTAGCTAGATGTGAAATCTTCTTTCTTAAATGGTGAACTAAAAGAAGAAGTGTATCTAATGCAACCTGAGGGGTTTGTAAAACAGGGGGCGGAACATTTAGTCTGAAGATTAAGGAAGGAATTATATGGTTTAAAACAAGTACCCAGGTCGTGGTATGAAGAAATTGATTCCTTTTTCCTTAAGCATACTTATAAGATCATAAAGAACAACCCTAATATGTATATTGTGTTTGATGAAAAGGGGAAAATTGTTTTGAATTATTTATATGTAGATGATCTTATTATTACAGGAAATGCAGATACACCCATTAAAGAAATCAAAGTGCAGAGGTCATAGGATTTTTAGATGAAAGACCTTCGAGAGTTGCATTATTGTTTGGGTCTTGATGTCTGCAGGGATTCTTGCCAGAGTTTTCTGTCTCGAGGAAAGTATGTCAGGACCTTCTTGAAAAAGCTCAGAATGGATCAGTGCAAAGTTACCTCAGTTCCTTTACAATAGAATGTCAAACTTCAGAATGACAATGCTTCTAAGGAGTCGGATGCAACACTATAGAGACATCTAGTTGGGAGTTTGATTTATCTAACTACAACTAGAACCAATTTAGCTTTTTCAGAAAACGCTTTGAGCCTATTTGTTTCAAAACTTCTTGAGAGTGATTAGGTGGAACTGAAAGAAGTCTTAAGGTATCTTCAAGGAACCTTGGACTTTGGTATTAAATATATTGATCCATTTGATGTTAGATTGGAAGGCTTTTCAGATTCAGATTGGGCTCAAAATCTAGATGACAGATGATCCATAACAAGTTATGCATTCAACAATGGGTCGAGGTTCATTGCATGGAGCAACAGGAAGCCAAACATTGTATTCTTGTCTTCAGTAGAAGTAGAGTATCAAGCAATGTGTGCAGCAATGTGTGAGGTAGCTTGGTTGACGAGACTTCTCCATGATGCCGGAGAAGAACAAAAAGATCTTACAGTTATCAAATATGACAACTAGAGCTCAATCAAACTTGCAAAACAATCTAGTGTTTCTAAAAAACACAAAGCATATTGATATGCAGATTCACTTTGTTAGGGAGAAGGTTCAGTCAAAAGAATCTTATATTGAATATTGTAATACTTGTGATAATGTTGCATACATTTTTCCCAAGCCCCTTGGAAGAATTAAATTTGAATTATTTAGGGAGATTTTAAGAGTAATAGTGAACCCTTTCTCCATTAAGGGGGAATGTTGCAATTAATGGAGAATGTATTATTGGAGAGAGTTCATTCATTAGTTGTGTGTGACACTTAGTTTAGGAATTAGTTTCTAGATTCTAGTTAGTTGTTTTAACTCTCATACTTCAATGTAAACTATATATATTATTGATTATTAATGATGAACTGTAGCGATTTTTGCTAGGGGCAGTCTCCAGGTGAAGTCTCTCACCTGTGAGGTGCACAGTTTGAGAATATGTGTTTGTTTTCTTCCATTTTTAACAATTAACCTTGGTCTACATGTAGCTCCCTTTTTTGGCAGTCTTTCTACCAAATGATTCTACTCCCTATATATGTAGCAGAATGTAATGGATAAAAAGAGAGAAGACATGAAAAGGATTTTCTCTATCCCATAAGAGATAGAGGGGAAACAAGTTCAAATAGCCCATTAACCCCATCCATAACAATCTTTGAGTCTCCTCTAATCCATTAACTCCATCCATAACAATCTTTGAGTCTCCTCCGATCAATATTTGTTCAATGGCCAACCAAGAGGCATATCTAATCACCCCCGCAGAGGAAACAACTTTGTTGGAACATTGGATCCACATCCACAGGACCAGTAGAAGTGGTAGGTCAGTGATAGCCATCACTTGATAACCACACCACACCCACAAGCCCGTTGGTAGCAGCACTGTCAAAAAAGCCAATTGGCAGTTTTTAACTCGAACTTATTATTAAAATTAAGATGAGGTGGAACGATTATTCTAAATTAGAATCTCATTTAAATTATATCAAATATTTTTAAACATGACAGAAAATCATTTTAATCTACAATGTATGGTTTATTTTAAAAATATAGATCCTTTAAAACTTTATTAAATCTTTTCAACTTTTAAATATCAAAATTTTTTGAGGTATATGGAACTTTTACGTAATAAAATATTGTATAGATACATCAAACACATTATGAGTACCTAGAAATTATGTTGAATGGTCGATGCTTGAACCAAAATTAGCCATTGTGAGTGTCGTATTATGAATTTCATCTTCAACCTCCTAATGTATGATGGGCTCGAATTATTGAGATATTAATTTCACTGTCAGTTAGGTGTCATCACATTTGGTTATGTTGTCAGCTAGGTATCGTATCATAAACAATTCAATTTTACATCAGTTTTACTCCATAGATGTCAATTTCTACTTCAGTTATTTATTATTGATTTTTACAATGTAATCTATTTAGTCATTTTCAATATTGAGAAGAATGATCTCTCTACTCTACAATTTCTCTCATTCATTGTCATGAATTTCTACCTGCGGCTTCTCTAAATTTCCTCCCATTGATTTGTCTCTGTTCATTCACTGTACGGGCTTAGTTGTCCAATATAGGACTTGGGCTTTACTCAGAAAATTTTGATAAAAGAAAGAATCCATGACAATGACAATGACCAACTCTAAGAACCACATAAATTTTGCTGACCATTCCACAATGTTGTAATGAATGGCAACTTTAGATTTTTATAGATTTTACTATTACTATTCATTTCATTCAAATTTTGACAAAAATTATCATCAAATTCAATTCACGGTATTTAAAAAAAAAATCTATATGCAATAGGTTTTCTGTTAGAAGGTGACAACAATGTAATCTAAATAATGTAATTATGGGTAAATTTGGTTTATTACCGGTGATTTATTTGTGTAGCGAGAAGGAGTTACATAATGAAGTAAGCCCATATTAATGGGGATTTCTCGAGAGGATTGTAACCATGTAGAATCACCTTTGATTAATAAGTTTCTAATCCCTTGCCTCGTGGAGGTTTCCTTGATACATTGTCAAGCATTTACATTGGTGAGTATATGATTCAGTTTCCATTCAGTTTTTCCTCCGTATATTTCTTGTTGTGTGTTTGTTTAATGTCTCTTTAGACCAACAAATGGTATCAGAGCAAGTTGGTTAAGAGAGCAATTGGGTCCCTATTTGCACTGTTGAGGTCTGCAATCAGTGTGAGAGCCACCATTTGAAAGTCGTGAAGTCTGTATAATTTTTTTCTAAATAGAGGAAAAAATTTTGTGAAGATAAAATAAATAGAGCCGCCACAAAGTCTACTACTACTAGAGAAATTGGGTCATTCAGATCATTGAGAAAAGAGGAGAAACCCTCATGTAGAACTACTACTAGAGATGAAGCACCTCGCCGCTCTTCTACTGTCGCCACCTGAGAAAGCAAGAACTAGTTGCTCCACTATTGATCCAGGTGCCGAGACTTTATGTAGATGATCGATTGATAGCCAAGGGCCACAAAACGAGCTGCTAGAAGAGTTTTCTTAAATCCCTCTCTTTCTGAATCTATTGGAGGAGGATTGAATTCAGGAGGAGGAGGAGTCATCCACGTCGGTCCGCCTCCGGGAAGTCACATATGGAAATTTGACTATGGAGAGTCAAAAGTCAGGGGGAGAGCCATCAGTGAGAGAGGAATGATGTATGGAGCACACCAGCGATTGAATGAACCACGCTACCACTATTGAAGAGAAAGGAGGACGCAAAGTCGTATTGTGCCAAGTCAATCAACACAAAGCCTGTATAAATCTATTGAAGCCAAGAGGACCCAAAATAAAAGAACCCCTAGTTGTATAGACAAAGCATTGCTTCTCAAAAAGTTAAGAAAGTTGGGTAATTTTTTTCCTAGGAAAAATTTATTGAAGAGTTTCTCTAGTTAAGAAAAAAACGAAAATTTTTCTTTCCTTGAACAGTAACAAAAAAATTGGATAAGGATTTCTTGAAGGGGAAGAAATTCAGAATCTCTTTTTTTATAAACAGGCTCAATTTTAAAGGAATTTGTTTATTGAAAAAGGCTCAGATTTCTAAAGAGCAAATCAGAAATTAAGAAACACTAAACCATTTTAAAAAAAAACCTTAGCTGGAAGAAGGGAAACTAGAATATTTTTTTAAGAAACCCTAGTTGAAAGAAGGAAACCCTAGTTGGAGGATTTGTAGAAAGAAATGGGAAAAATGATGAATGGAAATTTCAAGCTAGATATGTTCACCAACAAGAACAAATTTTCTTTATGGAAACTAAAAGTTAGGTATTTTCTTGTGCAACAAGGGTTGCACAAAACATTAGACGGGGTCAAGAAGAAACTTATTGACATGACAGATTTGGACTGGGAGGACTTGGATGCCCAAACTCTCAGTACCATCAAGTTGTGCACGGCGAATGAATTCCTTTTCAATATTATTGAAGAAACATTGGCATTAGGTTTATGGGGAAAACTAGAAACGTTGTATATGACCAAACCTTTAACAAATAGAATTTATCTGAAAAGGGAATTGTATAGTCTTTGGATGAAGGAGGGTAGAAAAATTGCAAAACATTTAAATGTTTTTAATACACTTATTTTCCAATTGTCAAATGTGGAATTTATATTTCAGGAAGAAGACAAAGATATCACTTTCTTGTTTTCCCATCCTGAATCATGGGACCACTTCGTAACTTCTATTAGTTTGAGCACAACTAAATCTTTTGAATTTGATACAATTGTGGGATCTATGTTATCTAAAGAAGTACAGAGGAAGTCTAGTATTGAAACCTCGGCACCAAAATCAATTGTAGCCAAAGGCTGGTCAAAGGAAAGAGTGTAGAAAGAAAGGAGTTCTTCCATATCAAAGTCAAAAGGTAGAAAGTGTAAATGAAAATGTTGTACTGCAATAAATTTGGACACCTCAAGAAAGACTGTTCGAAATGAAAGGAGTCTGAAATCCAAAGAAGGAAGAAAATCAATTTGATTTAGGTATGATTGATGAAGCTTTATGTGTTGAACTGTGTATGGCAGGTGAATCTCTACCTGTTTGTAATGTCTCTTAGAATTATGATAATTGGTTGTTAGATTCTGGTGCTTCTCATCACATGAGTCTGCCGAAAAATTGGTTCACGTCATATGAAATTTTGAATGGTAGTTTTGTGTTTATGAGTAATAATGTATCTTGCAAGAGTGTTGGGATGGGAAATATAAAAATTAAAATGTATGATGATACAATTAGAACATTAATTGATGTTAGACATGTACCTCAATTGAGAAAAAAATTGATTTCTTTGGGAGTGTTGGACTCAGATGGTTACAAGTTTACAAGTCAAAATGGAGTGTTGAAAGTTTCAAAAGGTGCCCTGGTTGTTATGAAGGCAGAAAAGATTGGTAATATTTACAGACTTAAAGCATGTATTCGAGTCAGTGAAGCTGCAACTGTATCAGAGAAGGCAGAAGAAGGTGCTCCCCTATTGCATCAACAGTTGGGTCGCATGAGTGAGAAGGGTCTTGAGGTACTGATGAATTGCTGCTTCCTGATTTGAAATCCTTGAAGTTGGATTTTTGTAAACATTATGTACTTGGTAAACAATGTAAACAAAAATTTAAAAATGGAAGTCATAATAGTAAAGAAATTTTGGACTATATCCATTCTGATCTTTGGGGACCATCTCCTACTATATCTTATGGAGGTGCATTATACTTCTTAACATTTATTGATGATTTCTCCTGGAAAGTTTGGGTCTATATGTTAAAAAGGAAAGTTTTTGTATCTAATATTTTTAAACAATTTAAAGCAATGGTGGAAAAGAAAATAGGCAAATAAATCAAATGTTTAAGAACTAACAATGACGTTGAATTTACTTCTCTAGAATTTGAACAATATTGCAAGGATGAAGGGATTGTTAGACATAAAATTGTTGTTAATACTCCTCAGGAAAATGGCATTGCTGAATGTATAAATGAGACTCTTATGGAAAGAGCTAGAATCATGATCAACAATGCTAACGTGCAAAATGAGTTGTGGGTAGAAGCAATACCTAATGCTTATTATTTAGTAAACAGATCACCTTCGGTTGGCATTAATTGTAAAATTCCCGAGGAAGCTTGGTAGAGTCAGTCTTATGATTATTCACGTTTAAGGAATTTTTGTTGTCATGCCTATGCTCTTATTCCTAATAATCAACGCTCAAAAGTAGATGCAAAATTGAAATGTTATGTCTTTGTTGGGTATGCTTATGCAGTGAAAGGATGTAGGTTCTGGGATCCTTCGATGGCATTTCGCTTCTCTTGGCTTGCAAGAGATGATGAATGGGCATGGGCAAGGGATTAGGAAAATTGTTGTCAAGGTGGATATTGTTGAAATGTGACAACAAAGTAATGTAAATAATGTAATTATGGGTAAATTTGGTTTATTACCGGTGAGTCAGTTGTATAACGAGAAGGAGTTATGTGACGTGTAAGCCCATATTAATTGGGATTTCCCGTGAGGCTTGTAACCATGGAGAATCATCTTTGATTAATAAGTTTCCAATCCCTTGCCCCGTGGAGGTTTCCTTGATACATTGTCAAGGTTTTACCACGTAACTTTTGTGTGTTCTTACTGTGTATATGATTCAGTTTCCATTCAGTTTTTCCTCTATATATTTCTTGTTATGTGTTTGTTTAATGTCTCTTTAGATGAACATTTTTAGAGAAAGTACATACGGGCAAGGTTGGAATTGCAAAGCAGAGTCACCTGTCAAATTTCATGGTTTTCACACCACCCCAACTCATCTTCACAATTTCAATAAAAAATTGTAACGGTTTTATAAAAAAATTAACTGTATTTGACATGTAAATCACCTAGTAACAAATAATTTACCCATCAAAATCCATCATGCTTACCGAGACCCATTGTAAGGACCTGCGGTCCTTGGCACACCCACTAGATGAAGTGCGACCGCGTTCAACGATGAACGAGCAGTTGGGAAACTTGAACGAACAGCTTTACGACTGATGTGTGATGGAGGAAAGTAAAAATGCGAGCACAAGAAGGTTGAACGAAGTGTTATATACGCGTGGGAGCACGGATAGTTAGCCCACGGCCAACGCACACTTGGAGCAAGGCCGACATGTGTTTTAATGGAGTTTGTGAAGTGTAGGGGTGCGTTATTACATGGTGGACAAGTCGCCTTGGGCAGCCAACTCACCCAGCCATCCTTATATATGCTATGATGTATTGGAGCGAGAGTTCATCATTTGACAAGTGAGTCTTCAAGGAGAAGTGAGTGGAAAAGGGCCGCAGCAAGGAGGAAGGCGTAGATGGTTATGCGCCCAAGTCTTGGGCAGGTCGCTTGAACGCACAAGTGTAAATGAAGGCCGGTCGAAGTAGGGCGTGCACAGGTGAAGGCATGGGCACTTGGTTATGCGAGGAGTGCGAAGTAAGGAGTAGGAGCCATGGCAAAGGCGCAGGTCTATGCGCCCACTTTCCGAGCAAGCCTACACGAAGTTCTTGCATGGTGTGGTGAATGGTTGAAGGCACGGGTGGAAGGCATTCTAAGGCGCCTGCCTATCAAAGTATTGGACGAGTTTTGGGTTGTGTTTTGGGTAGGGGTCGTGCACGGGCACGCCCACCCAACTCGGCAAAGTGACTCGGTTGTATTGTATTTGGTTGAGTTGTGGTGAGACCACCGTGCACTCGCACGGGTGGGCGCCCGACTCGTGTGTAACGCCGGTTGAGTTATACTCCTGGTCATTGTACAAAATTCTCTCATATAATAAAAGATTATTTTACATGTGATGTTGTTCTCCTGCTGTTCTATGATGTTGTTATATTAATGGATTCCACACATTAATATGTTATTCATGTTTAATGATGAATGCTAAGGCGTAGTTCGTAACATAAGCTAAAAATGGAAGATGTTAATTACTTAGGCAGTGCTGCAACCGGCCAATTTAAAGAAAAAAGAATTGGGCGTGTGACAGGTGGTATCAGAGCTGGTGAACTGAATCAAGGAGCTGATTGTACGAAGACCGAAGACTTGAAAGAAAGTTCAAGCTTTTCAGGTGACAAGTGGAATATCAGGGTGATTTAGGTGAATGGTGAAACATGTTTAGTAGAGGTGAAGCTTAGTTCTTAGACCAAGCTGAACGACAAGGCATGGCAAGTTTGGAAGAATGCGAAGGGAAGCTCTTGTTTACCTTATACAGGTTGAAGCGATTGAAAGAAGAGAATCCGCAGATTCGAAAGGGACTTGAAGTCTTGGAAAGGAATGTTGAAGATGAACTTATTAAACTTGGTGTGACAATGGAGCAAGGTGAAGGTGCAGATTGTGCTGACAAGGAAAAGGAAGTCGTGATGATTGAGGATGTTGCAGATATGACCATGATGGAGGATGAACTTGAGAATAATCAAGTTGGACTGGGATCGTGCAGTTTGCAGACATGGGTGGATGAGGATACTCACATGGAGGAGCCTCATGACGATGATTTAAGTACTATTGATACTTGTGTTTCACTTGAGCATTTGATAGATGAACCGTATGCAGGGAAGGGCAAAATCAGTTTGCCAATGCTAGGGAGGATCTTACCATGGATGTCTATGATGAGACCTTGTATGGAGAAGCAAGGATTGTTGATTGTTGTAGGACTTGTTGGGGCTGTTTGTGACCTTATGGTAGAAGGTACAAATGCCCGTGACAAGGGAGGAACATGATGATCATTGTGAAGGATTGGGTCATGCTTTAGCCACATGGAGAATTCGCTAAGTGCCCGACATGACTCATGGATAGATTGGAATTCTCATGGCCGAGAACAAGAGCAAGTCTTGGTGGAACCTTCAGTGGGGGAGCTATGATGGAAGGGACTCGTGATGATGATGATATGGTTGGGTGATCGAGTTCAGTAGACCAAATATTGTAGACATGGATGGGGATGACCGATTGTTGTGGTGGGTCTACTTGGTTGGACTACATGGGCAACTTAGTCATGGACATCAGGTTGGAGACATGGAGCATGGCAGTCTTATGCAGGGACATTATGCAGGAGCACTTATAGAGGTGTCATATGGGTGTCCAATGAGGAGTACCAAGGCAAGGATCTTGTGTAGGTAGATTTGCTAGTGTGACATGGAGATGGTTTATTTATGAGCTGATGGAGAGGTTGTGCACTCTTGTACAACAACGCCATGGACTTGGATGGAGTTGTGAGCAGACTATGGAGCATTCCTACTACATGGAGAGGTGAGGCATCTTGCAGAGACCTTTGGGCTGAGACTTGTATGCTTGCTAGATGTTGGTTGGAGATGACTCATGGAGCTCATGATGACATGAGATTGTTGTGACTTTTGGGGACTTCATATATGGTGGACTTGGAGGATCTGATGCATTGAGGAGCTGAGGTTAGAGACTTTGATGTAGGATGGGGTGCATACTTTCGAGTACATGTATGGGTGTGGCTTGGAAGAGTGACTTGATGTGGAGGATTGATATGAGACACTTTGGAGTGATGGAGTTACAACGATGATGATGCCTTGGTGACAACACTTGGGCATGGGTTGACCCGAGAGTTAACCACTTTGACACATGGGAGCTAATTGATCTGTCATCATGGGCAGCACATGGATAGGTGAGACAGGTTCATACTTGTTTCTATGGCATACTTGAGGGCTGACGCATTGCAGATATGATGGAGGTTGCTTCATGGACCTGGATGTGGCACATCGAGAGTCAGAGCTTGATGAGATGATCTCTTCATATTAAGGAGATACACATATGGATGATGATGTGGGGGTAGATGTAGCTTATTTCATGTAGCACATTAGTACCAGACATCATGGATAGCATGTTGCGAATGAGATGACGGCTAGTTCATGGACCTGAGCATGGATTACACTTATATGGATATGGATTCTTTATCAAGTTGAGGGTGTGATAGGATGTTCAGAGAAACAACTGATGGTGGCATGAGGATGTGCATTCTCATGGTTTGAGAATGACAGTTGGACTGATCACCCGACTAGTTCGAGTCATGAGGGGATCTAGTGTGCAGAGAGATGTTAGCTTGATGGAGTATGATGGTAGCAGTTCACACGAGGACGACACATGATGAGGTTGGCACGAGATGTTGCAGGAAGCATGTAGCTTGAGATGGAAGGGCCAGCCTTCCACGATGGAGAGCAGCATGTGGAGATTACGACGAGATGGTCGATGGTCATGGATTGAGATGATTTTCGATGTATGACATACTGATGATGGTATACCTTGGTATGATGATCTTGGTGACAGATGATTTCCGGGACGAGACATGATGGAGATAATGGTTCTACATATGTTGCAGAGATGGTTGCAGTATGTGGAGGAGTTGACATCATGGGTGAGACAGTGTTGATGATCTTGGTGGATGGCTACCAGGATGGCATGTTGTCGAGGATGACAACGACTTCAGGTGGAGGAGGATGTAAGGAACTGCAGTCCTTTGCATACCCACCGGACGAAATGCGACCACGTTCGACGATGAACGAGCGGTTGGGAAACTTGAACGAACAACTCTATGACTAATGTGCGATGGAGGCAAGTAAAAAAGCGAGCACAAGAAGGTTGAGCGAAGTGTTATATACGCATGGGAGCAAGGAGAGTTAGCCCACGGCTGAACCACACTTGGAGGAAGGCCGACATGTGTTTAAATGGAGTTTGCAAAGTGTAGAGGCGCATTATTACATGGTGGCCGACTCAGCTTGGGCAGCCAACTCGCCCAGCCATACTTATATATGCTACGATGTATTGGAGCGAAAGTTCATCATTCGACAAGCAATTCTTCAAGGAGAAGTGTGTGGAAAACGACCGCAGCAAGGAGGAAGGTGCAGATGGTTATGCGCCCAAGTCTTGGGTAGGTCGCTTGAATGCACAAGTCTAAATGAAGGCCGGTCGAAGTAGGGCGTGCACGGGTGAAGGCGTGGGCGCTCGATTGTGCAAGGAGTGCGAAGTAAGGAGTAGGAGCCATGACAAAGGCGCAGGTCTATGCGCCCGCTTGCCGGGCAAGCCTACACGCAGTTCTTGAACAGTGTGGTGAATGGTTGAAGGCATGGGTGGAGGGCGTTCTAATGCGCCCGCCCACCGAAGTATTGGACAAGTTTTGGGTTGTGTTTTGGGCAGGGGTCGTGCACGGGCGCGCCCACCCAACTCGAAAAAATGACTCGGTTGTATTATATTTGGTTGAGTTGTGGTGAGGCCACTGGTGGGCTCCAATATTGTAGCAATAATGCTACAACTCCTGGAGCTTCCTTCTCTAATTTTATCAACCCGGTAGTTCGTAACAAACTTGGAAGCGACGGTGCTATATGCAGAAGCACTAGCTCTTGTTGCAGTTGTCACTTGGTTAGCTGGCACAAGTCTGCTAGGGCTCAAGCCAACTTCTATGAGCTCTCAGAAGAAGCTTTTTAACCGATGAACGAAAGCTAACTCAAAGGAAATTAACCTATTTTGCAAAAATGAACTGAAAGCCAACAAGAAATGAAAACCCTAGCAAACCCTAATTCTACCAACTAGTCCTGCTGATGCAACGGTGAGGATGCAAACTACTGAAAGTGATGCCATTACTTCTATTAAGGTGAGATGCATGTGTCTAGACTACTTTCATCTGAAGAGAACATATTTTTGTATTTTTGCTCAAGTTGTTGGAATTATTATGCATGTGCTTCTAACTGGGTCTTTACTGTGCAGGGGTAGGTCAAGGGGAGAAATGCTTGGAAGAGGTCAGGAAGGCTCAGAGAGGGTCTAAGGAGTCCCTAACATCCTTCCAGAGAGTTTCACGACGTTTGGATGCCAAGCAACCGTGTTTATGAGCTTCTACAGGAAGTCTGCAGGGGTTCTACAGGATGTTCAGAATTTCTACAGGAAGTTCAGTAATTCCTACAGGATGTCCTATAATCGGATTTTTGGGTGCTGGATGAGTGGAAGAGGCTGCATGGATGGATAGGGAGGTAGGGGAGGAGTTTGTAGTGACTCAGTGACAGAGAGATGAGATGAAGAGGGGGAGTGCAAGGTTGGTTGGTCTAAAGGAGTGTATAGGGAATGGAAAGCCGAAAAGGTGAAATAATGTGGGTAATAGAAGAGTTGGGAGGCAAGTGGTCTAACTGGGAGATGAGTAGATGGCCTAGGCATGGCTTAGAAAGATAAGGGAGTGAGGGGGTAGCACTGCACAGTGTAAACGAAACAAATCATCCACGTCCTGCACATAACCGAAATATCATGATCCTATTCTAACTGTTTTAATATAACCAAAGAACATCAACGTTATTTCTGGGGAAAATCATGCATGGTACTGAAGCAAAGAATCATTCCACAAGATCTGAACGCATGGACACTTCTACAAACGGAAATATTGCATCAACGATTGCATGAACATGTAAAACAATGTTTTTGGTGGGTGGCACTGTCTGCAATTCCAGCCCCTAAACAGAGGTGAAAATGAGTGTGCACTTAACCCTTTTTTGGATTCTTATTACCTCCAATCTCTTTACTCTATTCTAAAACTGCTGAAGCAACTCTGTCTCATAAAACTAACCTGCTTAACCACACCAAGGAATCTAGCTCAGCAAACTACGTTTCCAAATGCATGTAAAGGAAAAGAATAAAAACATGATGCTGAAAGAAAGATAACAATACAAAGGGAGGAGGCCTTAGGCTCTCAGGTTGGGCCCAACCCCGAGAGCTATGGCTCCTTTAAGAACTCAGAACTGAACTCAAATCTGCCTGCTTTCCATTAAAAGATAATCATCATAAGTCAAGTAACATGCCAAAAATGGCTTACAAAAGAGCAAAACAGAGCTACAACTCGTAGTCCAGAATATGCAACAAGGTTTCAAAAAAGTCCTCTTCGAAGGCTACAGCCCTATCATTTATACATCTTGAGGCCCCAAGCTGGTCTCCTAAATCAGTGGGGCTTGGCTGACCAAAATAAGAGTGATCTGCTGCTTCCTCAAAATCCGTTTGGCTGCCTTCTAACTCGGTGGTGGTGAGTGTTGGAGCTCGGAGTTGGGGTGAAGATCACGAGGAAGGCCATTCAATGCTATGGACAACCTTCCTACAAAATCTCAATCCCATCTTGGCTGTCTCCTAGCCCTCATCTGCGTGGTTTTACTCCATTAATTGTCAAAAAAACCTGAAATGAGCACGTGTTAGCCACCTAGGAATAGTGACTGCCCTCATTCGTACAAATAACATAAATATACTAAAAAATGATGCATAAGTCATGAAAAATGAAGGGTTGAGCAAGGGTAGTTAGGCCAAATGAGCCCAAAATGTTACCAAATTTGGGGCTCATCATCACCCCCCAGCTAAAATGATTGCTCATCCTTGAGCAACTAATCCAGCTCCTCGTCCTTCATTGCCTTTACTGCCACCCTCACATCCCAGGCCTCTGCAGTAGTGTCTTCTTTACTGACATGGAACCCAGCCTTTCTTTCCACCTCTTCCCACTGTTCATGCTCATCTTTCTTTGTGTTGCCTTCCATCAATCCTAACAGCAGAGGTGGGTTTAGCTTGAGGCCAATCCAGCTGGCCTTGAGGTTCTGCATAGATTTCTTATAGAGGGGCACCCGTACTAGAGCTTCCCTCATCCGAGTTGGAGTGTGATATTCCCTGATTTTTAGACTATGGGCCAATGTGTTCCATCGGCGGGTGCAAGCTTGAGTACAGTTGTCCCCTAACAGTCTCTCCATATCCTCGAAATGCGCTATGGCCTGGGTCTGCTGATCCATATATTTCAATAAAGCTCTAGGGTTGGTGGATAAGTGTTGGTGTGCCGATATTAATGCAGTTGGATCCCCTGGCTCTGCTCTAATTAGTAATGGGTCATTCAGCTCCCGGTTCATGACCGATTTGACTTCTGCTGCTCTCTTGTCTTCATGGTTCAACCATGAGGCAAATGCCATTAACTGCATATCCCCTAAGACCCCGTTGGGATCCCATGAAGTCACATTAGGAAGGGCCAAATTATGGCGGTAGAACTCTGATAGTTTGGCCTTATCCTCTGATGAACTGGTATTGCATAATTCAGTGAACTGTTGCGGGTCTTGGAGCTGAGAGATACCCCTTTGCACCAAGGCATTGATTTGAAATTGCAGCCATTGGTCTCTCAGGTACAGGCCATAGGATTTGGCCGGCTGTCTGCATTGTATAGCATCCATGGCCCAACTGGCCATGTAGGCCAATTGTGCCTCTTTCTACTGCGACTGTTGTTTGAGAACTTGTATCTCAATTTGTGCTTGCAGTTCTATTTCCTGTAGATGCGAGGTGGGTTCCCCAAGACTGACTTGCAGTCCTTCTCTGCCTTGCTGTTCTGCTGTGATGTTCCCTGAGGATGTGCCCGTTCCTCTCCTCAGCTCCTGTAGCTGCAGTCTAAGTTTTTCATTCTCTTCCTGTAGGAACACCCGTTGGCAATTTGCCACGTGTTTAGCCATAGCTAATTCCTTCCTTGCCTCCTTGAGTTGTTCCTCCAAGGGGCCTATGTCTGCCACACCTTTTGATTTGGCTATTTTCATCCACGTGTGGGTTCGTACTCTCTCTTCCTCAAATGCAAAGAAAAGTGGCACAGTGAATTTCTGTGGTATAATTTTTCCCGCTTCTAAGAAATTATAGTATGAGCTTAGACTCGGCTGAGGACTAGGCTCCGGAATATGCTCTTTCTTTTCTTCTCTTGGTGGCTCTACCTTGTATTCCCTCGGTGGTGATGAGGGTGCTTCTCCTTCCATCCTCTTTGTCTCCTTGAGCCAGGCTAAGGTTTCCTGTAGAGCAGCCTCAGCATCCTGTAGCCGGGCTTCTGAAGCCACCCTGTCCATTCTTTCTTTCCACTTTGTTGTCTTCGGGCTCCCCCTCTCATAGGTGACTGATATCTTTAAGGGGGACCTCTCCCTGGGCGAAGTAGGGGCATCCTCTATAGTAATTGGGCTGCTGGATGGAGGCTTTGGCTTGCCCGTTTTGATTCTCACACTTCTCCTAACTTTAAAATATAGAGGGGCCTCCCTCTTTCTCTTTTCCTTTGGCTTAGGAGGTGTACTGAGGGCGGCCAGCACGGCTGCTGCCTCCCTTGCAAGAATGTCGGCTCTCTTTTCCTTGGGTTTTCCTTTCTCAGGGCTTCCTGTAGAAGGCCCTTTGTCAGTTGATTTCTGGCTTCCTATAGAAGCCGGTTTTGGTTTTCCTGTAGAAACAGGTGGCACCGTTTTAGTTTGTTTTGCTGAGTGCATTTTTCTTTTTGACTTGGTCGAGGCTACTATCGAGGTGCCTTTACTGACGTGGACGGGCTCAGTCCTGTCCACCCTACTTTGCAATCTTTTCTCTCTGGGCGTTAATACGGATTTGTCATCCTTCTCTTTGGCAACCTTTTTCTCTTGTTTCTCCTTTTGCTCTTTCTTTTGTACTTTGGCCGTGGGTCTCTGGCCTTTTTCTTTCCTCTCTGTGGGTACTAACTCCTTCTCCTTGCTGCTGGAGGAACCAAGCTCTTCGGTCAACATTTTTATATCGCCATCCTTAGTCAGATTTCGGAAGGCTTCCCACGAGAGAGGGACTTTGTATGTGTGGAGTGCATCCTCCACGAGGAGCTTAATGAGCCTGTGTTGAGCTACCTAGTCCGGTGTGCCTTCTCTCAACTTGGTGGCACATTCAGTCATAGACTGCAGTAGAAAGTAGGGAATACTTAGTTTTTTCTCTGCAGGTAGGTCCATCTGATGTCTCAATTCAGTGAGTAGCTGGAAGTGGTACCCATACACAATGCTAAACCGTCCTTCACATGTGATGTATTTCATAATTTGGAGGCTGACCTCACTCCAAAGTGGCAGTAAGCTAGTTCTGCGAACCCCGTTCTTATCCTCGGAGAATTGCTCCTCTATTGGAAAGAATTCCTTTTTAGCCTTCTGGCCTAATTTCCTCTCCTCCTTGTCCCACGGTACCCCCATTGGGAGCTCAGTGACTCGGCTGATGAATTGTGGGGTGAGTCTGAGACTCAAACCCCTGAAATTGACAGTGGCCAATGTTTTGGATTTTGGCTTCAGAGCTCGCAAGAACTCCTCTGCCACCTCATCATCATATCCTTGCAATTTGTCGCAGAATGACATCCATTGTGCATGAGTGAACAACTCTACCACCTCAGGGTTCTCCCTTACTTTCTTTGAGTCGGTCGGTTCTTTTCTGATGAATCCACCCGGTATGGTGAAAACCTGCTCTGTTAGCTGGAGGTGGCGGGTGCATATTCAAAAACTAGCCTTTTGGGACAGAGCCACCCACACAATTCGCGAATACTGTCTACAGATGACCATTAAAAATCACCTCCTATAGAAAACCTTACATACACTTCGACGACAATTCATGCAAACAGAAGACAATACTTGCAACTTATTATGATCAGATTGTAGAACGTCGACTCCGCCACCCTCGAAACCAATTGCATGGGAGGCACAGGTCAGGCTTACCTTTTCCAATTCGCCACCTTTGACGTGAAGAGCCCAATTTTCCTCGTGGCAGTGAGCTTCCTGTAGTGTAGCTTTCCTGTAGAAGCAGCACACGGGTTCTGGAGAGCACTGCAGTGGTTCTGCGCCTTCTGTGCCACTACCAAATGTTCGAACAAGCTGAAGACTTGGAGTAACGAGCTTCAGAGGAATTCGGATGCTCACTCGACTTCTAAATGGCTAATGATAAATGAGTGGGGTGGCGATCTAGCCGATAGATTTGAATCCGGCAGAATTCGTGGCACGGGGGTGAGCTGTCCCTGCCGGACCATTGGACGACGTCACCTAATCGTTCTACTGCAAGCTCCCTGACTACTGCATCATTCTCCGCAAATCCGCCGCCGTCATTTCTGTTAAAATGCGCTTCTCCCCAACTGGATGGTTCTCACGTGTCCACTACCCGTTCCTCTTGCCACGACCACCATTTTATACATCCGACTAGACCATCTGACTGGTTGTCATGGCCAGTTGAATGGCCATACAACTGCTCAACCTGTTCATTTCATACTTGCAAACATTTCAAAGTATTATTCATGTAATTCGACAAAAGAAAGGGCGAGGCACTTACCTGTGCGGCCGCAACATGATTTTCTAGGTTTCAGGACGATGATGATTAGATTTGCTTGCTGCTGCTATTTGCACACTGCTGCTTCATGTACAGGCACGATGGTTCCTTTTCACAGGTTGCTGAGGATGAAGCTTGTGACTCGGCTGCATGTGCCCGCTTTATTATTGCATGTTGCAGGCGATTTAATGGTGTACACTCTAGCTGGATGAACTGCTACGAGATTCCTGTAGGATGTCCTGTAGCAGTTTTTCCTCCTCGGGTGCATGCTGAACAGTGGAGACGGTGGCATCTCAGCCATGAACGCAGGGCCCTCGGACAACTTTGATAAGTATTGCATGGTATCTCTGCATCTTTTTTCATTTATTTGAGAAGCGCTCCCTCTGATAATTCAGTGTTCTGTTTTGACTGTGCAGGTTTCTTCATTGCATGGCAACTGGGGTGGTAGAAGGAGGCGACAGCAGTGTGTGATGGAGAAAATAGTAGCTTGCATGCCTCCATGCCGAACCTCGGTCGTTATATTTCCCCACATAATTAGTTCTGGGCCGTCCAAAACTTCTACAAGAAGTTTCCTGTAGAAATACAGAACTTCCTGTAGAAAGTCTGTAGCTTCCTGTAGAAGACTAAACTGTGATCAAATCGTGCCCATACCTTGGAGAAAATGAGTGTTTCCGGAGGGGGTGCTGGTGAGGTCACCTGGTAGCATAATAAGGACCCTTGTCTTTGAGTTGAGGGACCTCTTTTCCTTCATAGAATACCTGCAACCTGCATGCATTGCCACATTGTGAACTTGCTGTCCCTGTTTTTTTTGTTTATTGTTTGTTTTTTTTTTTTTTTTTGAAAGACAGCAGGGGCGCCTCAATGAGGTTTTCACCCTTGCCATCTGCCTTAAGCGCCTCAGAGAGGTTTTCACTCAAGGGTCTTTTTCAAATCTCTGTTTTTTTTTTTTTTTTTTTTGAAAGACAGCAGGGGCGCCTCAATGAGGTTTTCACCCTTACCATCTGCCTTGAGTGCCTCAGAAAGGTTTTCACCCAAGGATCTTTATTATTTTTTCTCTTTTTTTTTTTTTGAACTCAGGGTATGCCCAAAACAGAGGCAGAACCCTTCTCTATGACCATCACTGATTTTTCCACAGTTTTGATGAATTCTTGTCTTGAGAGAGGTTTCCTCTAGATCTTCAGTCGATGCCCATTGACAAGCATGGGGATGGCCTCCTCATCAATGGTCCGAATAAGAACAGATCCGTTGTCATGACATTTTTCCACTGCATATGGTCCCAGCCATCTGGTTCTCAGCATTCCCTTGAAATATTTATGCCTGGAATCATACAACAGCGCCCAATCTCCCGGCTGAAATTGCTTGTCATTGAAGTGTTGGTCATGCCACACCTTCCTTTGAAGTTGAACCACTTCTGAGTGAAGACGGGCCTGCATTCGGTGCTCGTCCAATCCATTCAGTTGCAATAACCTTTCTTGTTGGGCATGGCTAAGATCTAGGTCCAGCTGAGCTGCCATCCTCAAAGTGTTGTACTCAAATTCAATTGACAGCAAAGCTCTCTTCCCATAGACCAGCTCATAAGGTGTGAAGCCAGTTGTGGTCTTCCAAGTGGTGTTGTAAGCCCATGTGGCCTCAACCAGGCGATCTGCCCAATCTTTCTTGTTGCTGCTCACCACCTTCGTCAAGATCCCTTCCAATGCTCTATTGGTGACTTCCACCTACCCATTTTCTTGAGGATGATAGGGGGTGGAAGTCCTATGCTTGATTTTGTGATGAGCTAGTAGGTCTTCAATTAAGTTGGAGGTGAACTGGCTTCCTTGATCAGTGACTAGCTCTCTTGGGTAGCCAAATTTGTAGAAGATGTTTTCTCTTAAGAACTCAGCCACCTTTTCTTCTGTCACTGCTTTGATTGCCTTGGTTTCTGCCCACTTTGTCAGGTAGTCTGTGCACACAATGATGTAAGACCTTTGCCTCGAAGGAGGATTGATTGGACCCACAAAGTCCATACCCCACTTCTCAAATGGCTCAAGAGTCACTTGAGGTTGGAGAAGCATTTCATCCCTTGGAGTCGGTTTCCCCATCCTTTGGCATCGGTCACATTGGCTGATATACCTTCTAACATCTTGATGAAGCGTGGGCCAATAGTAGCCTTCCTGTAGGATTTTGAAGGCAGTCCTCTTTGCTGCAAAATGTCCTCCACAAGGCCCATCATGACAGGTGAGGAGGCTATCAAAGACTTCCTCCTCCCTTACACAACGCCTTAGGATCTGATTAGGGCCAAGCTTGAACAGGTTTCCCCCGATCCAAGTGAATGAGGCACTTTTTCTGACGATTATGCTCTTCTCTCTTGAGGATAGGTGTGGAGGGAACTATGCTGAAACAAGGTAGTTTGCTATATCAGCAAACCATGGAGAGAGTACTGAAATAGAAAACAGATGTTCATCGAGCATCTGGTCGTCCACTGTTCCATCCTCATCTGCAGATAAATCCAATCTAGACAATAAGTCAGCAACAACATTTTGTTTACCTGGTTTGTCAACGATAGTCAAATCAAACTGCTGCAACAAAAGTAACCATCTAATAATGCGAGCATTCACATCTGGTTTATTCATTAAATATCTAATTGCAGCGTGATCAGTATGTACAAATGTTTGATAGCCAGTGATATGATGTCGGAACTTGTTCATTGCATGGACCACGGCCAAGAATTCTTTCTCAGTTACAGTGTAGTTTAGTTCTGCCTTGGATAAGTTTTTGCTAACAAAGTAAATGGCATATGGAAGTTTTTGTTCAACTTGTCCTAAGGTTGCCCCTATGGCTTTGTTCAAGGCATCAATGTGGATGTGGAAAGGTAGGGCCCAGTTTGGACCTCTCAAGATTGGGGCAGACACCAACTTGTCCTTTAATTCATTCAGAGCCCTCTGATAATCGTCAGTCCATTTAAACTCCACATCTTTTGCCAAGAGGCCAAACAATGGCGAGGCTATCTTGCTGAAGTCTTTAATGAATCTCCTGTAATACCCCGCTAATCCCAAGAAACTTCGAACATCTCTTACCTTCTGAGGAGGTGGGACCTTCTTGATGAGAGAAATTTTGTTAGGATCCACCTATAACCCTTGGCAAGAAATGGTATGGCCTAGCACGGTCCCTTCAGTCATCAAGAATTCACATTTTTCAGGACTAAGGGACAGGTTCATTTCAATGCATTTGGTTAGGACTTTTCCCAGATTGGACAATGCTTCCTGGAAGTTGGACCCATAAGGAGTGAAGTCATCCATATAGATTTCCACCGCATCATGGACCAGCTCAGAAAAGATGCTCAAGACGGCTCTCTGGAAGGTGGCAGGAGCATTGCATAGTCCAAAGGGAAGAACTCGGTAAGCAAAGGTACCCCAAGGACAAGTGAAGGTTGTCTTGTCTTGGTCTTCCAGGCTGATTTGGATCTGGTTGTACCCGCTAAACCCATCTAAGAAAGATAAAAACTTCTTTCCTTCTAGTCCATCCAACACTTGATCTATGAAAGGTAGAGGAAAATGGTCTTTCTTGGTAGCTTTGTTCAGTTCTCGGTAGTCCACACAGATTCTCCACTTCCCATTTTTCTTGGGAACCAACACCAAAGGGGACACCCACTCGCTATCCGAGATGGGGTAAATGAATCTGGCATCCAACAGTTTTTGCAATTCTTCCTTGACGATGTCCTTAAGGGCTAGATTCATTCTCCTTTGGGGTTGCCTAACCGGTTTACAGTCTTCTTTGATGTAGATGTGATGGGTACAGACCGAAGGATGAACTCCTTTCATCTTCTTATAACTCCAAGCAAAAGCATCTAGATGACTAGCCAACAGACTACACAGCTCCTTTTCCTGGGAAGGAGATAGGGAGGAGCTGATCTTTAACGTTCTCTCAGGGCCGAACTCCACATTTTTGACTCTGGGAGTGACAGGGTTGGTCGCACAAAGGTCCACTAAGGTGCTAGCTTGGGCATCCTCCACCAATTCCTCTAAGGACAGTGCACTGGGCGGTGGATTCTGGATCAAGGTCTCAATCAAATCATCCTCGGTTGGGGGGTCTCCCCTAGTGGTGTCTAGGGTGCACAAAGGTGCTGAGTACACCTCGTATCCTCCCCCTTCCTCCAACCAAAGTGGTAAGTCATGCTCTAATAAGGGTTGGGCAGGAGGGTACAGGACTAGCTTCTTGGACATAGGACCATTTTTGATGGTCATGTTTCCTGCACGGCAGCTTATGTAAGCATCTGCAGTGGCTAACCAAGGCCTTCCCAAAATAAGAGGGTATCCACTAAGCTTTGCCTTTGGTTGCAAAACCAAGAAATCTGCAGGGTATTCCCAAGAGTCAAAAGAGACCAAGACATCCTCTACAATCCCTTTGGGAGTCACGGTGGAGCGATCTGCTAGTTGTAGGACTGTTGAGGTCTTTCTCAAGGAACCCTGAAGGTTGAGTTTTAGCATGGTATCTCTGCTCATCACATTAATGGCAGCCCCCAGATCAATGAAGGTGTGAGGTATGATGGTGCCATTGATGTGGACATCCACTACGAGACTCCCAGGATCTAGATACTTTGGGCAGATGACTTGTCCCAACATAAGATCAGACAGTTGTCCTATGACATTGATGGTTGAAGCATCTCTCTTTCGCCTGCCTGGGTGTCTAAAACACTTTTCCTTAACCAGTTTGTTGTATATCGGTACATCTTTGATGGCTTGGAGAAGTGGTGGCTGTTAGTCTCTCAGGAAAGGGTGGAATAGCCTTTGGTTCACTTTCCTGTTTATCTTCCTCATCCTCTGGGGGAGGAGGTTGGCGATCCGGAAGAGTCTTTCCAGATCGCAGATTGATCTCCTAGATCTCCACAGCATAGGTAGGGCATGATGTTTCCCTAGTATATACCTGCTGGGCCTGTCTGTTGTTGGGGTTCGGGTTCGGTTGAGCAGGTATTTGAGGTTGCCTTGGAGGAGCAGGAGGTAATGGTTGTGGTTGAGTTGGTGGTGGAGGCAAAATGGCGGGAGGAGTATTATACTGGGGCATCCACCCCGATTGAGGTGCATTCCACTGAGGTTGTGGTTGGGCATGTGAGTGATACGAATGAGTAGTGGGTTGAGTATGGTACTGAGGTGGGTAAGACCATGGAGGAGGCATAGACCAGGAAGGATGAGCAGGGGGACCCCAGGAAGGCATAGGAGTGGATTGGTTGGGACTGTAATAAGCTTGGGGTGTCCCTTGCATCCCCTGCTGGTAAGGTCTAGGTCCTTGTGGCCTCCTTTGGTTGAGGAAATAGAGAGGTTCAGTGGGGGATTCTGTCCCTTTATACATGGCTTTAAGCCAAGGTAAGGTTGGACATTGGTTCGTGGGGTGGTCCTCCTCACAAACGAAACATACTTCAACCGAATGTAATGGGCATTCGTTCTTAGGATGTTTCCTTGTACACCTAGGGCAGAAGATAGCCAAGGCCCTCTCAGCTTCTTCTTTCTTCTGCTGGATTCAGAATGTATCAAGTTGCATGGTGATAGTCTGTCTCACCTCACTCTTGAGATCTCCTAATTGATTTGCAAACTCATGTTTGGAGAAAGGAATACCGGCTGAGAGGAGGTTTCCTCTACCTCTTTTCCGGGCTGCCCTAGAGTGGTTTCTAAACATGGTCTTTATATCCTCATAAGGCAGTTGGTAAATATCTCCTCCAGCTAACATGTGAAGGGTATCTAAGAGGTCTTCAGGGACTCCTCGGAGCAGGACCAACTTGAGGGATTCAGGGTCAAGTGTGCACCTGGCCCGTTTATAACTAAGTTGGAACCTTTCCTCGTAATCCTCTAAGGACTCATCATTTCCCATGGTCATCTGAAATATTTCTCCCTTGGTTTCCTTGGACCTACAGTAGTCCCGGTATTTGGTGTTGAAAGCTTGCTGCATCTGAGCCCAAGTGGTGATATTGTTCCCAGGTAAGCCCATGAACCAGTGTAATGCTGCATCCTTAAGGGTTGAGGGGAAGAGTTTCAGCTTCTGCTCATCTTCAGTATAGTCATAGTTTCGACAAAGGACAGCAAACTCAAACAGGAAGGTATCAGGATCTTCAGTAGTCAGTCCATGGAAGTGAGGTAAAGCGGAGGGGCTAGTTTTGTTCATTTTCATGTCTCCATCGGTCTCGCAGATGCGGAAGGCACCTTCTATTCTCTCATCTTCTCCCCTATTGTCAGCCATAGCTTCAGATGGAATGGTCTCTAACTCTTCTTCTGCTATAGGATCTTCGTATATCTCAGGAGGTTCGCCTATAGGTTCTTCTGGATCACTGTCACCAAAGAAGAGAGAAGGGTGACTCAGTGATGTGGTGGGGGTGTTGGGTAAGAATTTGCCTATTTTATCACGATTCCTACGAGGCATGAAATGGAAAGACTTTTGATGGCTTTTTTTTTTTTTCTCTGGTACCTGCAAAAACTGAAACAGATTGATCTACAACTAACTATCTTTCTGAAATGAAAATGTAGAATTGAAATTAAAGCAGGAAAGAACTAATCTACTTTGCTCAAATGAAATTGCAGGAATTGAAATGCTAGTCTACGCTTGCAGAATTGAAATGCTAATCTACGTTTGCAAAAATGAAATTGCGGAATTGAAATGTTAATCTATGAAAGTAGGAAATGTCTATGCTACTTTTGCAGAATGGAAATGAAATAAACTACTTAGCAGAAGGCGAGAGTAGGAAAAGTAGAAGAAAAGCAACAATTACTAATACTCTGACGCTTCCCCGGCAATGGCGCCAAAAGGATGGTGGGCTCCAGTATTGTAGCAATAATGCTACAACTCCTGGAGCTTCCTTCTCTAATTTTATCAACCCGGTAGTTCGTAACAAACTTGGAAGCGACAGTGTTGTATGCACAAGTACTAGCTCTTGTCGCAGCTGTCACTTGGTCAGCTGGCACAAGTCCGCTAGGGCTCAAGCCAACTTCTATGAGCTCTCAGAAGAAGCTTTTTAACCGATGAATGAAAGCTAACTCAAAGGAAATTAACCTATTTTGCAAAAATGAACTGAAAACCAACAAGAAATGAAAACCCTAGCAAACCCTAATTCTACCAACTAGTCCTGCTGATGCAACGGTGAGGATGCAAACTACTGAAAGTGATGCCATTACTTCTATTAAGGTGAGATGCATGTGTCTAGACTACTTTCATCTGAAGAGAACATATTTTTGTATTTTTGCTCAAGTTGTTGGAATTATTGTGCATGTGCTTCTAACTGAGTCTTTACTGTGTAGGGGTAGGTCAAGGGGAGAAATGCTTGGAAGAGGTCAGGAAGGCTCAGAGAGGGTCTAAGGAGGCCCTAACATCCTTTCAGAGAGTTTCATGACGTTTGGATGCCAAGCAACCGTGTTTATGAGCTTCTACAGGAAGTCTGCAGGGGTTCTACAGGATGTTCAGAATTTCTACAGGAAGTTCAGTAATTCCTACAGGATGTCCTATAATCGGATTTCTGGGTGCTGGATGAGTGGAAGAGGCTGCATGGATGGATAGGGAGGTAGGGGAGGAGTTTGTAGTGACTCAGTGACAGAGAGATGAGATGAAGAGGGGGTGTGCAAGGCTGGTTGGTCTAAAGGAGGGTATAGGGAATGGAAGGCTGAAAAGGTGAAATAACGTGGGTAATAGAAGAGTTGGGAGGCAAGTGGTCTAACTGGGAGATGAGTAGATGGCCTAGGCATGGCTTAGAAGGATAAGGGAGTGAGGGGGTAGCACTGCATAGTGTAAACGAAACAAATCATCCACTTCCTGCACATAACCGAAATATCATGATCCTATTCTAACTGTTTTAATATAACCAAAGAACAACAACGTTATTTCTGGGGAAAATCATGCATGGTACTGAAGCAAAGAATCATTCCACAAGATCTGAACGCATGGACACTTCTACAAACGGAAATATTGCATCAACGATTGCATGAACATGTAAAACAATGTTTTTGGTGGGTGGCAGTGTCTGCAATTCCAGCCCCTAAACAGAGGTGAAAATGAGTGTGCACTCAACCCTTTTTTGGACTCTTATTACCCCCAATCTCTTTACTCTATTCTAAAACTGCTGAAGCAACTCTGTCTCATAAAACTAACCTGCTTGACCACACCAAGGAATCTAGCTCAGCAAACTACGTTTCCAAATGCATGTAAAGGAAAAGAATAAAAACAGGATGCTGAAAGAAAGATAACAATACAAAGGGAGGAGGCCTTAGGCTCTCAGGTTGGGCCCAACCCCGAGAGCTATGGCTCCTTTAAGAACTGAGAACTGAACTCAAATCTGCCTGCTTTCCATTAAAGGATAATCATCATAAGTCAAGTAACATGCCAAAAATGGCTTACAAAAGAGCAAAACAGAGCTACAGCTCGTAGTCCAGAATATGCAACAAGGTTTCAAAAAAGTCCTCTTCGAAGGCTACAGCCCTATCATTTATACATCTTGAGGCCCCAAGCTGGCCTTCTAAATCAGTGGGGCTTGGCTGACCAAACTAAGAGTGATCTGCTGCTTCCTCAAAATCTGTTTGGCTGCCTTCTAACTCGGTGGTGGTGAGTGTTGGAGCTCGGAGTTGGGGTGAAGATCACGAGGAAGGCCATTCAATGATGTGGAAAACCTTCCTACAAAATCTCAATCCCATCTTGGCTGTCTCCTAGCCCTCATCTGCGTCGTTTTGCTGCATTAATTATCAAAAAAACCTGAAATGAGCACGTGTTAGCCACCTAGGAATAGTGATTGCCCTCATTCGTACAAATAACATAAATATACTAAAAAATGATGCATAAGTCATGAAAAATGAAGGGTTGATCAAGGGTAGTTAGACCAAATGAGCCCAAAATGTTACCAAATTTGGGGCTCATCATCACCCCCCAACTAAAATGATTGCTCATCCTTGAGCAACTAATCCAGCTCCTTGTCCTTCATTGCCTTTATTGCCACCCTCACATCCCAGGCCTCTGCAGTAGTGTCTTCTTTACTGACATGGAACCCAGCCTTTCTTTCCACCTCTTCCCACTGTTCATGCTCATCTTTCTCTGTGCTGCCTTCCATCAATCCTAACAACAGAGGTGGGCTTAGCTTGAGGCCAATCCAGCTGGCCTGGAGGTTCTGCATAGATTTCTTATAGAGGGGCACCCGTACTAGAGCTTCCCTCATCCGAGTTGGAGTGTGATATTCCCTGATTTGTAGACTGTGGGCCAATGTGTTCCATCGGTGGGTGCAAGCTTGAGTACAGTTGTCCCCTAACAGTCTCTCCATATCCTCGAAATGCGCTATGGCCTGGGCCTGCTGATCCATATATTTCAATAAAGCTTGAGGGTTGGTGGATAAGTGTTGGTGTGCCGATATTAATGCAGTTGGATACCCTAGCTCTGCTCTAATTAGTAATGGCTCATTCAACTCCCGGTTCATGAGCGCTTTGACTTCTGCTGCTCTTCTATCTTCATGGTTCAACCATGAGGCAAATGCCATTAACTGCATATCCCCTAAGACCATGTTGGGATCCCATGAAGTCACATTAGGAAGGGCCAAATTATGGAGGTAGAACTCCGATAGTTTGGCCTTATCCTCTGATGAACTGGTATTGCATAATTCAGTGAACTGCTGCGGGTCTTGGAGCTGAGAGATACCCCTTTGCACCAAGGCATTGATTTGAAATTGCAGCCATTGGTCTCTCAGGTATAGGCCATAGGATTTGGCCGGCTGTCTGCATTGTATATTATCCATGGCCCAACTGGCCATGCAGGCGAATTGTGCCTCTTTCTGCTGCAACTGCTGTTTGAGAACTTGTATCTCAATTTGTGCTTGCAGTTCTGTTTCCTGTAGATGTGAGGTGGGTTCCCCAAGACTGACTTACAGTCCTTCTCTGCCTTGCTGTTCTGCTGTGATGTTCCCTGAGGATGTGCCCGTTCCTCTCCTCAACTCCTGTAGCTGCAGTCTAAGTTTTTCGTTCTCTTCCTGTAGGAACACCCGTTGGCAATTTGCCACGTGTTTAGCCATAGCTAATTCCTTCCTTGCCTCCTTGAGTTGTTCCTCCAAGGGGCCTATGTCTGCCACACCTTTTGATTTGGCTATTTTCATCCACGTGTGGGTTCGTACTCTCTCTTCCTCCAATGCAAAGAAAAGTGGCACAGTGAATTTCTGTGGTATAATTTTTCCCGCTTCTAAGAAATTATAGTATGAGCTCAAACTCGGCTGAGGACTAGGCTCCAGAATATGCTCTTTCTCTTCTTCTCTTGGTGGCTCTACTTCGTCTTCCCTTGGTGGTGATGAGGGTGCTTCTCCTTCCATCCTCTCTATCTCCTTGAGCCGGGGTAAGTTTTCCTGTAGAGGAGCCTCAGCATCCTGTAGCCGGGCTTCTGAAGCCACCCTGTCCATTCTTTCTTTCCACGTGGTTGTCTTCGGGCTCCCCCTCTCATAGGTGACTGATATATTTGATGGGGACCTCTCCTTGGGTGAAGTAGGGGCATCCTCTATAGTAATTGGGTTGCTGGATGGAGGCTGTGGCTTGCCCGTTTTGATTCTCACACTTCTCCTAGCTTTAAAATATAGAGGGGCCTCCCTCTTTCTCTTTTCCTTTGGCTTAGGAGGTGTACTGAGGGCGGCCAGCACGGCTATTGCCTCCCTTACAAGAATGTCTGCTCTCTTTTCCTTGGGTTTTCCTTTCTCAGGGCTTCCTGTAGAAGGCCCTTTGTCAGTTGATTTCTAGCTTCCTGTAGAAGTCGGTTTTGGTTTTCCTGTAGAAACAGGTGGCACCGTTTTAGTTTGTTTTGTTGAGTGTGTTTTTCTTTTTGACTTGGTCGAGCCTGCTGTCGAGGTGCCTTTACTGACGTGGACGGGCTCAGTCCTGTCCACCCTACTTTGTAATCTTTTCTCTCTGGGCGTTAATACGGATTTGTCATCCTTCTCTTTGGCAACCTTTTTCTCTTGTTTCTCCTTTTGCTCTTTCTTCTGTACTTTGGCCGTGGGTCTCTGGCCTTTTTCTTTCCTCTCTGTGGGTACTGACTCCTTCTCCTCGCTGCTGGAGGAACCAAGCTCTTCGGTCAACATTTTTATATCACCATCCTTAGTCAGATTTCGGAAGGCTTCCCACGAGAGAGGGACTTTGTATGTGTGGAGTGCATCCTCCACGAGGAGCTTAATGAGCCCGTGATGAGCTACCTGGTCCGATGTGCCTTCTCTCAACTTGGTGGCACATTTAGTCATAGACTGCAGTAGAAAGTAGGGAATACTTAGTTTGTTCTCTGTAGGTAGGTCCATCTGATGTCTCAATTCAGTGAGTAGTCGGAAATGGTACCCATACACAATGCTAAACCGTCCTTCGCATGTGATGTATTTCATAATTTGGAGGCTGACCTCACTCCAAAGTGGCAATAAGCTAGTTCTGCGAACCCCGTTCTTATCCTCGGAGAATTGCTCCTCTGGTGGAAAGAATTCCTTTTTAGCCTTCTGGCCTAATTTGCTCTCCTCCTTGTCCCACGGTACCCCCATTGGGAGCTCAGTGACTCGGCTGATGAATTGTGGGGTGAGTCTAAGACTCAAACCCCTGAAATTGACAGTGGCCAATGTTTTGGATTTTGGCTTCAGAGCTCGCAAGAACTCCTCTGCCACCTCATCATCATATCCTTGCAATTTGTCGCAGAACGACATCCATTTTGAATGAGTGAACAGCTCTACCACCTCAGGGTTCTCCCTTACTTTCTTTGAGTCGGTCGGTTCTCTTCTGATGAATCCACCCGGCATGGTGAAAACCTGCTCTGTTAGCTGGAGGTGGCGGGTGCGTATTCAAAAACTAGCCTTTTGGGACAGAGCCACGCACACAATTCACGAAGACTATCTACAGATGACCCTTAAAAATCACATCCTGTAGAAAACCTTACATACACTTCGACGACAATTCATGCAAACGGAAGACAATACTTGCAACTTATTATGATCCGACTGTAGAACGTCGACTCCACCACCCTCGAAACCAATTGCATGGGAGGCACAGGTCAGGCTTACCTTTTCCAATTCACCACCTTTGACGTGAAGAGCCCAATTTTCCTCGTGGCAGTGAGCTTCATGTAGCGTAGCTTTCCTGTAGAAGCAGCGCACGGGTTCTGGAGAGCACTGTAGCGGTTCTGTGCCTTCTGTGCCACTACCAGATGTTCGAACAAGCTGAAGACTTGGAGTACGAGCTTCAGAGGAATTTGGATGCTCACTCGACTTCTAAACGGCTGATGATAAATGCGTGGGGTGGCGATCTAGCCGATAGATTTGAATCCGGCGGAATTCGTGGCGCGGGGGTGAGTTGTCCTTGCTGGACCGTTGGATGACGTCACCTAATCATTCTACTGCAAGCTCCCTGACTGCCGCATCATTCTCCGCAGATCCACCGCCGTCATTTCTGTTAAAACGCGCTTCTCCCCGACTGGAGGCTTCCTGGTTGCCATAATTCTACTTTCCATTTTTCTAGCTAACCTGAATGCCTTCTCCAATGAATCAGGTTCCCAAAGGCGAACCTCATGTTGGATATTATCCTTTAAATTCCCTATGAATACGTCAATCCTATGCTCCTCTAGAATATCTTTTACCCTTATGTTAAATTTTTGGAAGTCCTCAATGTGATCCATCATTGAATCCTATTGTTCGAGACTGATCAGTTGGCTAAAAAAAGTGTTGCTTTTTGTATCCTCATAATGTGCTATCATTTCCTCCATAACAATCACCCAAGTGACAATTTTTTTATGAGAGCAAAGACATTGATACCATATAAATTGATTTGGTTCCAAATATAAAGTGGCAATATGTACCTTTTGTATGTTTTGCACATTATTGAGATTGAAAAATTGCTCCATCTGTAGTATCCATGTTGCGGTATCCTTGCCATCAAACTTCCTCATATCGATTTTTGGAATATGGTGGTTCTTAGATCCAACGTTAGATTCTACAAAATCATGATCACAAGTTTCCTTTACTACCCTTTCACCATTAGTAAGTATTTGTTGTAGAAAATTTGTCAAATTTGTCTTCAAATCTGTCTTCAAATCTATCTTTAAATCATCCATCTTAGCTTCCACTTCATTCATCTTAGCTTCCACACCATATATCTTAGCTTCTATATCTTTCTTTAAACCATCCATCTTATATTTTGTTACTTTTGTGCGAGTGACATTTGTTATACTTGGTCTCGTAATCTTGATATATCATGTTGCATTTCTTCCTCTTCTTCATGAGTCATGCTAGAGATTTCAGGTTGCTTACTAGGTGTTTCCATTTCTTTCCTCCGGGCATCAGTTACTATTAATAATGCTTTACTATGCCCTTTGAATTCCTTCAAAATAATTTTTCAAACCAAGATTAAGAAAAAATTTAAAAAAATCTACACACATTTTTTCACTTTGTAGGAGCTCAATATTGCATCTGATGTATCTCTGTAATTTCGGATCTTCCAGTTTTACAATTGTGACCTACAGTAGCCTTCTGCATCCTCTTTACAAAGCCACCAGTCTGATCAAATTTAGATTCTCCAAGAAAGAGTTATGCACAATCTCTTGAGAAGACCTAATTATATACCTTTTCAGAAGAGTGAACTTGTATGAACTGCCACGTGTCACTGTTTCGACCTGAGGATCTGAAAAATATACACAGGAAACTGCAATCCATCCTCTTTTTGTAACTTAGAAAATTTCTATCTGATGCTCAAAACAAAAGTTATGACTATTTTCCCTGGGTCACCTGTTTGGAATGTAATTTGGGAGTCTGCGAAAATTCCAACTTCCTTAGATCATATCTCCCCAAATATAGCGCAAAAAGCTCTGAAACTTGGACCTGTGGTTCACAATGATTTCCACCCAAATGGGTTTTTGTTTTACCATTTGAAACATTGCAGAAAAAAAGTTATAGTGCAAATGCCACGATGACCTATTTGGAGCAGTGAAACCCTAGAATTCAAAGCTCTGATAGCAAATGTTTTGAAACCTGCTCACAAAAGGATAGAAAAGATAGAACAATGCCTTAGAATTCAGCCTCTTTGAGGGGGAAACCTCCTTTACATTACACAAATGAATGATTCTTGGATGATTCAAATGAAAAAACCTCCTTTCTATATATAGGAGTCTAAGGAGTTACAATATAACCAAGCCGACCTAACAATAATAATATAAAGGCACAAAATAACAATAGGGGGATTCTATGGGGCATAGTAATAACAATATGGGGACAATAGGGGCACAACAATATTAATTAGGGATACAACTACAATAGTAATGGGGTGATCACTAGTATTATAGGGACTTAACAATCGTTGTTTCCAGTCATGTGATTTCTACTGTCATTGTCCAAAAACCCAACATCATTTGAACATTCTTGAGTCTGCTTATAAGTCAAAAACACTTACTTTTGATCATTTTCATCCTCCTTTGATATGTGTGATAGACTGCTTACTAGCATCTAGTTGCTTCTTCGAACACTTAGCAAAATTACCATATTTTTTGCAATATTAACATTGAACCTTAGACTTACCGTACCTTTGATTTCCTTGCTTCTAGGTTCATTTGTTCATCCCCATTGAATTATAAGTGCACGAATTATGTTTCTCTTCATGCTGAGAATTATGTTGCATATGTCTTTGTTCAACTTCTTGGTCAACTCTTCGTTTATTACTTGACCTTCCTTTGCCTAGTCCTTTAGAAAATTGAGATGATTTTTGAAGTTGTTCTCTATTATCACTCAGAAGTCTTCCTAGAAGTTATAAAAAGAAGGAATAATCTGAGGTAACCACAAACCTAATCTTTTAGACTCAGGTTCTAGAAAAGCTAAGTCCAGAGAGGGCTCTCTCTTTATAATTTAACTTTGTTTTGGGTGTGATTTTATGCTAGTTCTTAGTGCTCATAAGGTTCTGATTTTGGTTGGGTGGTGGGATTCTAGGAACAAATCGATATAATAAGGCCTTCAAGCCATTGGGCTATGGAGTCAATCAATGGATGGCTTAAGTGGATCAGATCAATCACTAGAAGAAGAGTTCCCAAGGCAAGCTAGCAAAGCAAAAGGTAAATCTTCAGGTTCTAATGGATGAGGTATTCCTAACCAGGGTGAAAGGGAAATGGAGAATCCTTAGACTGGGATCAAGATGAAGACCAGGAGGTGATCATGAGAAAAGGGTAACTAAGAATCCTTTACTATAGACCTAGGACGGAAACTATGGAAGTAAGGGAGCAATTCGAAATTCCCAGACTAATATAGTTTAGCAAAAAACATTGAGAATGTAAACAGTCAAGACAGAGACCATTAAAGCTAGTTCTCAAATATCATTCCTACATTACCATTCATATTTCATACAAACACATATGATTATTATTAAACATGAAAAGAAATAGTAATAAACATGAGAGATAATACTTATTTGATTTCCACTTTACACAACAATCCTGTGAAATGTCTTTACTTTATTCCTTGATCTAGCAAGCCAATCCAGTTTTAATACAATAGCTCCTTAACTTGAGAAGAAAATGTCTATAGAAATGTCTTTGAATCCACACTAACTACTTCGAAATGTGAAGTATTTATACAAAAAATATTACAAAATATCTCATAACAGTTTGAGAATTAATCTAGGAAATCAAAAATATCTTCAAGCATGAAGATAGAGACAGATGGAAAACTGCATCATGTTGTCCCTTTTATTGTGATTATGTTAGCTATCTGCAGTTCGAATTTAGCTCTTTAAGTTGGCTGATATTTGTGTGCTGGAATCACTTTTTGTCTTCAATCTTTACTAATACTCTTTACCTGTTACTCTTTGACCCTGTTCACCTGTTTCATCTAGCTGCCAACAGATTTACTGTGGTAACTTATAGTAAATTTGTCAATTTTACCCACCATTCATCTTTAGGTAACTTTACCTTGAGCATATTTCTATATATCTCATCTGCCTCAGTGTATTTTGCAAAATTTGGCTTATTGACAAAGAGATGCTTTACCTCATGCTCTGGGAAGAATAGGCTTTCTAAATTATCATATAATTATTTCCCTGTGGGTAATGATTTTACTCCTGAAGTGCTTGCTTGGTCTTTCCATAACTTGATTATTTGTCAATGTAGTCCTGTTGGGTCATAAGTTTATCGTGGATGACCATAGGACTGGGAAGACCTTTTTCCCTCAAAATTCCAAACTTTTCCATGAATCTTTCAATGTCAATCTCCATGCTTTGGCATTTTTTCTCTAGGTTAAGCATAAGGTTTCTTTTAGCCAGAACCTTTTTGACTTCAATGATGGTTTCAGTTCTATCCTCCACACCGAGCTCATTTAGTTCATACATGTTCTTGCTGTTCAATAATTTGATGAATTGATTGGCCTCCTCAGGCTGGTCTCCCTTGATCTTTTTTATTGCTTCGGTGGCCACTTTCACTAGTTCTTTTTGCTCAAATATTACTTGAATTTACGGCCAAACATCATTGACAGAGTCAATGATGTTGGCCCAGAGCATCTCCTTAATTTTTCCTAGTGGCTTTTGCAATGTTAAATATTTTTCAAGGAACATTATCCTCTCACCCATCCTTAGGTTTTTATGTGCTTCCTCTTTTTGTTGTATTTGGGCGAGCTTATGATATGTCTCTAAGCTTGTCACTTTTCCCTTAAGCCTTTTTAGCTCTGTAGCCTAGATGGTCATTTCCTCCATGGATTTCACTAACTCTGTTGTCTTTTTTGTTGATGTACCTGCAGTTGTAGACTCGACTGTGATTGGCATGGCTGTAGTAGGTAGAGTTGTTGGTGCTAACGTAGCTGCGAATGTTGAGGGAACTGCAGTGGAGACTTTGAGAATAATAGTCTATTAAACTGAATCAATGTGTCCAGCTCCTTCTCTATTTCTATCAGCTGATCATTTAACTTAAGGACCAAGTCCATAAGCTCTTCTTTTTCTTTTTGAGTCTCTAAGACTTCTGTTATTTGTGGATGATGAAGATGTGGAATTTTGAGCTGCTTTCTCAAGGCAGTTACGTCATCATTCTTCATTTTAATTAACCTTTCTGCTGCCTTCACATCTTTGGGATCATGTCCCAACTCTATGATTCAGTCCTCCAAGGACTTGATTTTAGTATCCTTGGCCTGTGAGGAGGCCTTCTCTAGTTGAAACTATGTTGATATATTATTCAGTGAATTTTGTAATTGGTGGGTTGTAATAGGTTTGTTTGTTAAAGTGGAATACACCATCTCTCCTGTTTGTTTATGCAATTCAATCTGGTTAATAGGATGTATATCCTTTGCCAGTACTTCAAAATCTATCTTTTTGTAGTCCACTGCAGTTCTGTGCTGCTGAGTGGTGGGTTTCATAAATGTCATCTGTATTTTTCCTTCCTTTACATCATAGGCTGAAATCAGCCTTGTGTGGTTGGTAGGAGCCATTTTTAAGTATTGTGAATAGCTTTGGGCTTTCAGCCTTTCATTCATGGCCTTTATTTCCTTGTACTTTTCTCTAATATCCTGGTCCCTGTCAGTTGGAATCCTAAATGAGGACACTTCCACACTTTGTTGTCTTTCTAACTTCTAAGTATGTGATGTGGAAGGTCCTTGTGTGCCCCTTGAAGGAGTAGCAGGCCTACTTCCTTCCCTTTCTGTGTTAGTGGCTTCTATTGTTTCTTCTATAAACTCTTTCTCAGAGAAAGGATTTAACCTCTGCCTCTTAACATATGTTTGTGAAACTGCCTTGCTTGAAGGAGTGGCCTCCTCCTTGTCTCTTTTGGGATTCTTCTCCTCATTTAGAGGAGTCTGTATGACTATAGGAATACTCATATTGGGCCCTAGTATTCCTATTTTAACAAGCTCTTCTGATATCTCTGGTTGCTCTGATTCTTCTTGCACTTGAGATTCTTCTTCTTCTTATTGTTCACTATGTGTCTGTGATTCCCTTTGGGCTTGGTATTCTTCTTGTACATGTATGAAAGAATATTCATGAAATCTCCTCTCTAGATCAATTAATGCATTTTCAATAGCAACTTCAGTGTTATCTCTATCCACTACAGTGTTTTCCACCCATTCCAAGTGATTTGCATATTTTTCTATCTTAGGGATTTTGTGGTGGATATGGGGAGACAACTTGTTTTTCTGTCTTTTGTTGTAGATGAAATCAAAGGGGTCATATCTCCATATGAATCTTTGTTTCAGTTTGAGCCTCTGAAGGATTTCTTTTACTTCTCTTCCAACTTCTCTACTATTGCATACAAGAGGGCCTAGATGGTCTTACATTCTGAGTTTAGCCTTCTTCTTGGCTTTAACAAAATGTACCTCATCTGAGTTGATTATCTACCTGTAGTACTCCAGAGGAAATAACCTCATTGGGAGGTATCTTGGTAACCTTTATGGTGCCAACTCAGAGCCATAGATTCTAATTTCTGTGTGATTTTGGTACAAGTACCAATCTCCACTTTGTGTTGTTTTGAAAGCTGTAGGATCCTCCTGATATCTGATTTGATCCTTGGAGGAGGACTTCCTAGCAGCATGGTCACTACAGGATGCACAAAAAGGTCTATCAAATCTATATATGGATATGGTGATTCAAATTTGTGGATCAAATGAGTCGAAAAGACTACTAACCTAGGGTTGCCTTTGGTATCAATTTTTTGAAGAGTAAATGCGAATTTACCAGCTTGATAATATAAGGAAAGGTGGTACAAAAATGAGGAGTACTTAAATACTCTTTCATTTCTCATTCTCAAGAATTTATCATGCATTTTATCTGCTATGAATTTGGCATAATCATATATGATGGCAGGGGGTTGTCCTGGAGTGAAGATGGACATGTAGGCTATAATGATTTCATCTATGTATTCATTGGTAGTATAGCCTAAGATTCTAGATATCATTGACACAGTGTCTTGTCCAAGTTTAGAAAATATGGTCCACATGTATGGGGGAGGATCATTTGGAATATGTTTCCATTCCACAATAAAAGTCTAGAATATTTCAGCAAGTTTGGCAGTGGTGATCTTGGAGAATTTGTCTAACAGGTCTCCAATGGAAATAGGGGTCATATTTTGTCCTGGTTACATCTGCAACACTTCATTGATGGATTCAACAGTGATGTTAAAAAGTATAGTATGGTTAAGGGACATCGCTGATCTTTGGCTGGGACTGTAGTTTGCATGGAAATAATGGACAATTTTGGGAAAGATGTGTACTTGGGGGAATTGGTACTTGGGTAAATTAGACTCCCAAAGACCTATTTTATCGGCATGGTTTAGGTATCGGTCTCTGTACAGGCACTATAATTTCAGTGGGGACTCATGGATAGAGGTGTCCTTGATTTGGAAGTCTTTGTTTGCCAAAGGGAGATGGTCTAAATCCAGGTGGGGAGTGGAAACTGGTTGGACATCCATAGCAACTAGAGCGGCCATTCTTAGTTCTTGTGGATTTAAGAATCGGGAAAAATTGTTTTTTAGTTAATTAGGGAAATCTAGTTTGAATATAGAATAGTTTCGGGTCAATGTGGAGTTCTTTTACTTAATTTCTCAATAATTCCAAGCAATTGAGTGACTGGTTCAGAAATGAGGCAGGGTTTCTGGTAAATTCAGATAAATACATGGAATTTTAGGGAATTTTGGCTCTGAACTGGTTAACAGGAAACTACGTACAGTTGTAGAAGGTCTACGTGAACTGGAGGGTAGACTGGAAGTTCAATGGCTTCTATAGGTTGGCGATTGGATGCAAGTTGGTAGTTGGACATTGATTGTCACATGTATGGAGGTCTGGAGCATTCTTTTCATGATCAAAAAAAAATAATTAGGTTTTTTTGGTTTTATTCATGAAGTCAACCTTTGGAGGGCATTTGGGGAGTAGTAGTACTTTTGGCTTTTAGCGGGGGATGTGACGACTTTGTCGTTTAGTGGAGGGTGGTAAGTGGGTTTGAATGCATCGCTTTTGTGGCTGGGTGGTTTCGAGGGGGAGGCCACCTGATGCCACTCATTGGGTGCCACGTAGCATTGGGGCCCAAAGGAAAAAAATACATATCAAAAGGGTAAAGTTCAGGTGTCAGAGGTCGCCCAATCTGTTTAACAGACATTGGATCAAAGGGGAGGTGATTAAATGGTGATCGGGGTGGGGATTTTGTATGAAGGATAATGGAGGGGCCTAACCAATGATTAAGTGTAGTGGGGTCTTTATAAATGATGGTTTAAGGTGGGGTTAGGGTGTCGAGGGTGATTTAATTGGTGGAGGGTTTGAATATTAATCAATCACTGGTCGATTAATTAACTCATTAATCGGGTCCAGGTTTTATAAAGTTTATATTTCAAACATCCAGGGGTTGGATATTAATAAAAAGGATTTATTTATAACCATACGGGAAAGGGTTATTTTGATTTGGGAATTAATATATATATATATATATATATATATATATATATATATATATATATATATATATATATATATATATATATATATATATAATATATATATATATATATATATATATATATATATATATATATAGAGAGAGAGAGAGAGAGAGAGAGAGAGAGAGAGAGAGAGAGAGAGAGAGAGAGAGAGAGAGAGAAGTGCTAGAAATTAATATTAAAATGGCAGAGAATGGGTTTAGCGCTAAGTGTAATGTATCTGATTTATTTTCTTTCCATAAACAACATTATAACTTAGGCTAAAAGGTATTTTTTCGGTTTTTTGAGAAAAGGGGTCTTTTTCATGGGGGTGATCACTTTTTCTAGGATAACAAGGGTTTATCCTTAGAAAAAGGGGTTTATTAGGGGAAAATGACCTTTCCCTAGGAAAATGATGTTTTTTTCTTACGAAAAGGGATTTGTTTGGGAATATGAGTGAATTGAAGGGGGTGAATGTTTATGAGGGGACTTTTAGTACTTAGGATCTATACATCATTGGGTCGAGGGTCTGGTCTCTCCAAAAGCCAGAGAAATGCTGTGAGGCCCCATGACTTACGATTTTCAGTACTTAAGACGTTTTATTGGAAATTAGTTAAGTCAAAGTTGTAATGAGTGAGGGAAGTTAATCATCTTGACTTTGTGAACTTAATGAATGTCCAATTTTCATGCATACTTAGAGCCTTAATGATGAAGGTGAATAATATGTTTTTTCTAAGAATCATCACAATTTTGCAACCTTTCTTCTACTTACCCACCTACTCTTCCTACCATTTTTTCTCCTCTTTATTAGGGTGCACTCAAGATAGGAAACCCTTATCAAAACATTTTTCTTTTCTTTTACAATAGTATTCTAACTAATTCTAACCTTATTACATATAAGGGCTTAGATTAAATAGTTGAGCTCCTTTTATTTACTCTACCTATCTACTTATCTACCAAGATTAAATAGTTTGGTCATATTTCATTCTCTATCTATGGACATGAAATTTAAAACATGAAATAGCCAAGCTTAAACACTTTGACTGTCATGGATTGTGGCAAAGATAACAAGCTACACACAATCATTTATTTTGCATCAAAATTAAATAGTAGTGGCATTTGGACTTGCACACTCTCATGCTCTTTTCTTTTCTTGGGGTTCATTTTTTCATATTTTTGACCTTTCTCATTCTATTTTTCCTTTGATTTTTCTTTTAGGACATACCCTCTTTAATTGTTTTTATTTTTTGAATATTGAAAACATTTGCAGAAAGCAAAGGTATGTACATATTACAGGTTTGATCTTAGACATTCAAAAATTATGACTCCTATTGATATAGGAACCTAACAGTGGCTCCACTTGGGGATGGGATTTCCTAGTGAAATGTCAAGAACTAGTAGCTCAGTGGCCTTTCGAATTACTGTGATCTTACTCTGCAACTTTTCCCTTTCACTTTTCTGCATTATTGCTATTTATGACAGTCGAACTTTTAAAGCTTGGGGCCTTCACTTTGTGCTTCAACTACAAAAATTACCATCCAATCAACACTAAAATTTTGAAAAATAGAATATGTATAAGTTATTAGTGAAATCAATGACTAGGATCTATGTAGTGCTTAAGCATTCGACCATTAACTGGGCCTCCTTCTAATTCTGTCCCATCTAATTCTTTGAGGAAAAAAGCATTGTTACCCCTATAAGCATAGATGATATAGGGGCCTTTCCACAGGAAGTCAAACTTCCCATTTTTAACTTTATCCTCCCTTCTTGAGTCCCATTTCAAAATGTTTTCTCCTAGATAGAAATCCTCTGCATTGGTCCTTTTGTCAAAAGCTTTCTTGATTCTTTCCTGCACTATTTGGGACTTGATATACACTTCTTTCCTATTCTACTGTAAGTGAATTGTCTGGTTAATTCTCTTTTGAATATCATTTGGATCAACCTGCACTTCTTCGAGTAATTTCATCAGTGGTGTTCCCAAGGAAGATGGGAAAACAACCTCCATTCCATAAACTAGCTGATAAGGACTAGAACCAATGGATTTCATTGTGGTCAGCCTATCTGTCCATAAGGCATTTACTAGCTTCCTGCTCTAGGTTTTCTTTTTATCCTCCAACAATTTTTTTATGATATTCACTAAGCTCTTGTTGGAAGACTCTACTAGTCGATTTCCTTGGGGATAGTAGGCTATGGAGTGACCTAGGGTTATATGATATTTATTACAAAAATCAACGATTCTCTTAGATTTGAAATCTGTTGCATTGTCAGTGATGATTTTGGTGGGGTATCTGAATCTGGACATAATGTTAGCCTCAGGGAAGTTTATTATGACATTATCGGTGGCCTGTCTTGAGGGTATAACTTCTATCCACTTTCTGAAATAATCTGTAGTAGTCAAGATCCATCTATGTTGGGCAAAGGAAGGGGGATGGATTTCACCAATGAAGTTAAGACCCCACTATTGAAATGGTGTTTCAGCAGATATTGGCTTTTAGGGTAATGGTAGCAGTTTTTTATTTCCTTCAAAAATATAACATTTATGACATGAGGTTACAAATTTGTTTACATCTGAAAACATAGTTGGGTAATAAAAACCATCTCTTATGATCTTATCAGCCATGGTTTTCTAGTAAAGATGTCGCCCACAGTCACCTGTGTGAAACTCCTATAATATTTCATCAGATTCTTCTTTTAATAAACAGTTAAGAAGGATGCCTTCATGATTTTTCCAAAATAAAACATTGTCAATTATACAAAACTTTAAAGATTTTATTTTTAAGAACCTACTTTTAGTCCTGGATAATTCAGGAGGAGCTTGTAGATTTTGTAGAACGTCTATAATGTCAGCATACCATGGTGAGTTAGTAAAGGCCTGGCTAATCGGTCGAGTCGCCATCTCCTCTTCATTACCCAATTCCGCAATAAAATTAATGTCTAGGGCCTGGGAGTTCAATAAAGCCATGAGCTTTGCTAAACCTTTGCCTTTGATCAATTTTGTAGGTTTAATTTCTAAGTCATATTCTAATATAGTAGCTATCAATTTACCTCTCTTCCCATCTGGACCATCCTATGTTAGGACGTCTTTGACTACAACATTGGGAACATAAGCTATTAAATGAGAATATAGGATATAAAATTTGAAATCTTTAATGGCTTTGACTAGAGAAAAAGCTTGCTTTTCCATTATATTGTACTTTAAAGGTGAATCCCTCAGGGCTTTGCTAAAAAAGGCTATTGGTTTTTCAAAACCCAGATCATTCTTCTGCAGTAGGACTACATCAATTGTGTGTTATGAGGTGAAAGAAAATATGATGAAATCCCTATCAAACATTGGACTGATCAGAACTTGTGTTTGTGTTAAGGCTAGCTTTATTTCTTCAAAAGACCTCTTAGCCTCAAGTGTCCATTTAATAGTCGAATCTTTCTTCAACGTGTTATTTAATAATCTAATTAGTTCTGCTAAGTTAGAGATAAATCTTCTAATAAAGTTTATTTTAGCTAAAAAGGCTTGCAGTTCTCTTATGCTCCTAGGATGTGGTATTTGTAAAATGGCTTAAATTCTTGCAGGATCTACTTAGATACCATCTTTAGAGATTATGTGGCCTAACAATTTTCCCTCTTCTAGCCCAAATAAATATTTTTTAGGATTCAGAGAAATTCCATATTTTCTACACTTGGTGAAGACCTGCCTTAGATGATCCAGGTGTTGTTGACCAGATTTAGAGAATACGGTGATATCTTCTAAGTATATTACAAGGAAACCATGGATTTCCTTAGCAAAATCTATATCCATAGCTCTTTGAAAGGTGGCCCCTGCATTCTTTAACCCGAAAGGAATCTTCACATACATGAAAGTGCCCCAAGTAGTGGTGAATGAGGTATTTTCCTAGTCATGTAGGTGGACTAAAATCTGGTTATAACTAGAAAGCCCATCTAACAATGAGATTCTAGTTGAACCTACTACCCTCTATAATATGTGATCCATTTTTGGAAGAGGGTATTTATCCTTGAGTGAAAGTTTATTGAGATTCCTAAGGTCAAAACACAGTATAATTTCACCAATTTTCTTTCTTGTGGGTACCAGATTAGAAACCCAGTTAGAGAATTTAATTTGTGCAATGATATTGGCTTCGTACATTCTTTTGGTTTCTTTTTCAATAGAAGGCAATAGAATGGGATTAATCCTTCTAAGATTTTGTCTAAAATGTTTCTATATTTCTTTTAAGGGGATGGTGTGTTGTATTATGCTGGTATCATAGGACTTAAGGTCCTCATAACTCCAAACAAAAACATCTTGGAATTCCTTTAGCAGTTCTATGTATTTAACATTTCCATTAGGAGGTAAAGACTTTGAAAGTTTTATTAACATAGGATCTTCCTCAGAGCCTATGTTACACTCATCTATGTCCAATTTTAAGGGTTCCATTTTCGGTTTCTAGGGACATTGTTTGAATCAAACAAGTCCTCCAAAGGAGTTAATCCTTTGGGCAAAAAATTATCTTTGAGATTGATGATTTCAGATTCTTCGTCAATTATCTCATCAATTTCAATTTGCTTTAGGTTTTGGATATCTGATTTTGTAAACTTTGTGAGATGTAATCTATTTATCTCTTCATTATATTCTAACAAGTTAATTTCTATTTACAAATTCTTCATCTAAAGTTAGAAAATTGTTTATTTGTTGGTCATTAGTGAATACTTGCTAGTTTTTTAAGTTTTCAGGAATAGCAGATTTGTGCCTAACCTTAGCAGTGTACTAATGGTTAGGTTGAAACGGTAACTTGCAAGTGCTGGCAAACATAGCTCGAATATGAGCTTGCATATTGTGTTTTATTGGGATGACTGCAAGCTTAGTTTCTAAAAAAGTATTTAATATTTCTACAACTGTTCCTCTATAAAAACCTAACCTAGGATCTCTAGTCATTTATATTGCATTGATTTGTTTAATAACCAATTTAGAATCTCCCATAATAGAGACTCTTATGGCTCCTAACCTTATGACCAATTGGAGTCCTAAAAGAAGTGCTTCGTACTCGGCCATGTTGTTAGTACATTTGAAGTTCAATTTGTAGGCATGACCCTCTTAATGATCATTCTCTAAGTTGTAAATCCACACTCCTACTCCTGCACCTACTTTGTTTACTGACCCATCAAATTCAAGATGCCATAATGTTTCATGTTCATAATTCTTACTGTCTAGGGGAACAAAATATTCTTTGATTAAGGTATCTTGATCATATTTATTATCTAAAAGTTATTGAATTTGGACAACTTGATTTTCTACTACAACTGCAATTTCTTTTGGTTCTGAAATAATGTTGTTCGAAGTGTTTTCTTGGTTTTTTTTAGCATTGTATAGAATGAAAGAATCGATGTCAGAATGCATAGAATATATAGGAAAGTTTTGAGGCCTCTCCTGGCTACTCATTACATACTTCATCAGGGTCTCTCTATACAATTTTTTCGGATGTCTAAAGATTGATATTGTAGCTTATGACATGGCTAGTTGCAGAGATCCTTGGAGTTTAGCACCCCATGATCTAGACAATAGCATGCCATATTTAGGTGGTATATCAACAACAACTATGTCCATAAGAATGGTCTTGGCAGGGTATTGCACTAGGGAAACACACAGGTCTTTTATAAGTCCTAGGCACTTAACTTGGCTTGAATCAAATGAAAGCAGGCCCTTGTAAGGCCTAGTGATATTAAAGTTTAGCTTTTCCATAACAGATTTAGGCATTAGATTGTGTGAAGCCCCAGAGTCTAGCATGGAATTGTGTCAGATTTTACCGTGAATGTTAAGACTAATGTAGAAGGGTGGTATCCCTCCTTCCATTGGTTTTCCATTAACATCAGGACCGAAAATTTACTCAATTTGATCATCAAATAAGTTAATAGAGCCTTCATTCTCAACGAAGTTTAAAGATTTGCTTATTTGAGATTTATAAGTTTCATGTTTAATCAGTTCTGTTAAAGGAACCAAGATTTTCAGTTTGGCCACCTTTACTCCCAAATTGAAAGGAAAAGGCAATTTATCTATTGGAATGTTTGGAATTTTAACAACAGGGTTTGGAGAAATTTGTTCTTCTTTCTCGGTGTTTAAAGTCCTTTTTAGTGGATTTTCTAATACAATTTTTGGAGGTTGTTCCATTGTTCCCTTGGAGGGAACTGAAGTGGAAGGTTGCTCATTAGAAGGTTGGTCATTGGTTATATCTTCAATGGTGGGACTGGGAGGGTTCTGATTTGGTCTAGAGAGGATTTGGAGAGTTTTTGTAACTGGAGCTGCTTTAATTTTCTTAGGCTGATTTGGTACTACTTTCTTGTTTTGGTCTGGAGCATCAATGTTCTTTTTTCTCCTCAAATTGTACTGTTTATGCACTTCGAAGATAGCAGAATCATACCCTTGCTTGTAATCGAAAGATTCTCCAGATTGGGTCTGCAACTACTGAAGCATGTGTAATTCCTGATCATCTTGAGTCAGAAAGACAATTTCTTCTTCATCTAATCCCATTAAATTAATTTGAGTGTCTTGCTCAGGGTCTTCTGAATGGGAAGTTTCAACATAGTTTTCTTGGAAAGGAGGTCTAATATTCTAATCAGGCCCATTTTTTCTAGTATTTTGGTTTTGATTCTTCCTAAAGTTTGGATTTCTCACTGGAGGTGCCTATTGGTTTTCCTAGTGGGGCTTCCTTTAAATGTTTTCTATCATATCCATCAACTTTTCCATTCCTTTGGCTAGAGCATCCATTTTTAGGTCAAAGGGTGAAGCTTCCTCTTTTAAGGGTGCTCTCCTTTTGTTCCTAACCGTAGCTCTTTTTGCTAGAAGATTAGCTTCTACACTAACTACCACACTTTGCATATCTTCTAGAGTTGGTGGATTTCTTTCTCTAATTTGAAGTGCCATATTAGTGTCAAATCCGTTAGCAAAATTTATCAGAGGTAAGCCTGGCGGGGGTCTAAGGTATATTGGTATTGCATTTCATACACTGTAAAATCTAGTAGAATAGTCCTAAACTGTTTCATTTGGTCCCCTCTTGATGTTTTCATATTCAGAAAGAATTTGAAGAGGGTTCTTTTTCTTTTCCCATATATTTAAAACTTGCTGGTGAAAAACTTCTAAACTATCTATACTATTGTTAGGCACAGATCTAAACCATGTTCTCACATCTCCTGCTAGATTTTGGGCAAAAAATCTCATTTGGACATCTCCAATATCAATTTCATGTAATTCAAAATGATTTGTCATCTTTCTTGTATGTTGTTGTGCTGTGTAGGATCTTGTGCCATTAAATAGGACAATTTTACTCCACTAGTCTTGTGGTATGGCACCTCGTGGGGCAGGTAACACAAGAGGGGCATATCAATTCGCCATGGCTCTAAGTTGGGCAGGACTGAGATTTGGAGTTGGGGTAACAGGGGTGTTTCAGAGGTTGATGGGGAACTGGGGGTACAAGGTGTTTGATGGGTAGTGGTAGGTTGGTGGGAAAGTGAAGTTGTGAATGGAGGTGTGGAATGAACTTTAGAGATGTGAGGGAATGGTGAACTAAAGGGAGTTGAAGCTGTTTTATAAAGTTCAAGGATATTAATAGTAGTAATGGAAGAATGAGGGGAATATAGAATGTAGATCTATTGACTAGTTTTTGCTTTGGACCTCAAGATCTTTAATGAATTCTGGATCTACAACTATGTCATCAAGTGCACTTTCAGACTTGGTTTTGAATAGGGAAAGGTCAAATGACTCGTCAAAAGGGAGGTATTCTAAAAATAGCCACTCATCAGGACAAGAATATTCTTTGACTAAAGGTATTGGGCTTGCTGAAATTTCCTGTCTTCTGTATATTCTTGAAATAAGGTCGGGATTGTCAAATACTGGGGGACGGTTTGGATCATGGTTGGCCCTAGTATAATGAGTTCTCCTTGAAGCCAAATTTTGAGCTTTTCCTAATTACTTCTTTTTTATGAAATTTTTATAAATAACTTCTAATAAACCCTTCGAGAGGTTTGAAATAAAAAATTTGAAATTTCTCAAAGGTTTATTAACACTGAGGGGTTGTTGGTCTCCAGTGTAGTCACCACTATGTTATCACTCAAAGGTCTTCCCTAGAGGTTATAAAAAGAAGGAATAATCTGAGGTAACCACAAACCTAATATTTTAGACTCGGGTTCTAGCCAGCCTAAGTCCAGAGAGGGCTCTCTCTTTATAATTTAACTTTGTTTCTAATGGGATTTTAGGCTAGTTATTAGTGCTCATAAGGTTTTGATTTTAGTTGGGTGGTGGGATTCTAGGAACAGATGGATATAACAAGGCCTTCAAGCCATTGGAATATAGAGTCAATCAATGGATGGCTTAACTAGATTAGATCAATCACTAAAAGAAGAGTTCACAGGGTAGGCTAGCAAGGAAAAAGGCAAATCTTCAGGTTCTAATGGATGAGGTAGTCCTAACCAGGGGGAAAGGGCAATGAAGAATCCTCAGACTGGGAACAAGATGAAGAGCAGGAGGTGATCATGAGAAAAGGGCAACTAAGAATCCTTTACTATAGACCTAGGGGGGAAACTACGAAAGTAAGGAAGCAATTAAGAATTCCCAGACTAAGATAGTCTAGCAGAAAACATTGAGAATGTAAACAGTCAAGACATAGAGAATTAAAGTTAGTTCTGAAATATCATTTTGAGTTTACCATTCAGATTTCATAGAAACACATATGATTATTATTAAACATGAAAAGAAACAGTAATAAACATGAGAGATAATACTTATTTGATTTCCACTTTACACAAGAATCCTGTGAAATGTCTTTACTTTATTCCTTGATCCAGTAAGCCAATCTAGTCTTAATACAATAACTTCTTAACTTGAGAAGAAAATGTCCACTGAAATGTCTTTGAATCCACACTAACTAATTCAAAATGTGAAGTATTTATACAAAAACTATTACAAAATATCTCATAACAGTTTGAGAATTAATCTAGGAAATCAAAAATATCTTCAAACATGAAGATAGAGACAGATGGAAAATTGCGTCATGTTGTCCCTTTTATTTTGATTGTGCTGGTTGATTGCAGTTCGAATTTAGATATTTAAGTTGGCTGATATTTGTGTGTTGGAATCATATTTTGTCTTCAATCTTTTTTGATACTCTTTACCTGTTACTATTTGACCTTGTTCACCTGTTTCATCTAGCTGTCAACAGATTTACTGTGGTAACTTATAGTAGATCAGTCAATTTTACCCATCATTCATCTTTAGGTAACTTTACCTTGAGAATCTTTCTATATATCTCGTCTACCTCAGTGTATTTGGCAAAATTTGGCTTATTGACAAAGAGATGCCTTACCTCATGCTCTAGGAAGAATAGGCTTTCTAAATTATCATATAATACTTTTCTTGTGGGTAATGCTTTTACTCTTGAAGTGCTTGCTTGGTCATTGGCTAACTAGCTTATTCTGTCAATGTAATCTTGTTGGGTCATAAGTTTATTGTGGATGACCATAGGACTGGGAAGACCTTTTTCCCTCAAAATTCCAAACTTTGCCATGAATCTGTCAATGTCAATCTGCATGCTTTGGCATTTTTTCTCTAAGTTCAGCATAATGTTTCTTTTAGCCAAAACCTTTTTGACTTTGATGATGGTTTTAGTTATGTCCTCCACACCAAGCTCATTTAGTTCATACATGTTCTTAATGTTCAAGAATTTGATGAGTTGATCGGCCTCCTCAGGCTGGTCTCTGAGGTCTCCCTTGATCTTTTGTATTGATTCATTGGCCGCTTTCACAAGTTATGTTTGCTCGAATAGTACTTGAATTGATGGCCAAACATCAATGACAGAGTCAATGATGTTGGCCCAGAGCATCTCCTTAATTTTTTCAAGTGGCTTTTGCAATGTTGAATATTTTTCAAGGAACTTTACTCTCTCACCCATCTTGAGGATTTTTTGTGCTTCCTCTTTTTGTTGTATTTGGGCGATCTTACAGTCATTATCTAAGCTTGTCACTTTTTCCTTAAGCCTTTTTAGCTCTGTAGCCTAGATGGTCATTTCCTCCATGGCTTTCACTAACTCTGTTGTATTCTCTGTTGATGTACCTATAGTTGTAGACTCGGCTGTGATTGGCATGGTTATAGCAGGTGGAGCTGTTGATGCTAAAGTAGTTGTCAATGTTGAGGGAACTGCAGTGGAGACTGTGGGAATAATAGTTTATGGAGTCGTTGCCAACTCACTCTGTTTAGACTGAATCAATGTGTCCAGTTCCTTCTCTGTTTCTCTCAGCTAATCATTTAGCTTAAGGACAAGGTCCAAAAGCTCTTCTTGTTCTTTCCGAGTCTCTAAGACTTCTGCTATTTGTGGATGATGAAGATGTCGAATATTGAGGTTCTTTTTCAAGGCAACTATGTCATCGTTATTCTTTTTAATTAACCTTTATGCTACCTTCACATCGTTGGGAACATGTCCCAACTCTATGATTAAGTCCTCCAAGGACTTGATTCTAGTATCCTTGGCCTGTGAGAAGGCCTTCTCTAGTTGAAACTATGCTGATATATTATTGAGCGAATTTTGTAAATGGTCGACTGCAATGGCTTTGCTGGTCAAAGTGGAATACACCATCTCTCTTGTTTTTTTATGCAATTCAATCTAGTTAATAGGATGTATATCCTTTTCCAGAACTTCAAAACCTTTCTTTTCATAGTTTGCTACAATTCTATGCTGTAGAGTGGTGGGCTTCATAAATGTCATCTATATTTTTCCTTCCTCTACATCATAGACTGACATCAACCTTGTGTGGTTGGTAGGAGCCATTTTTAAGTATTTTTCATAGCTTTGGGCTTTCAGCCTTTCATTCCTGCCCTTTATTTCATTGTACTTTTCTCTAATATCCTAGTCCATGTCAGTTGGCATCCTAAATGAGGACACTTCCACACTTTTTTGTCTTTCCAACATCTAAGTATGTGATGTGGAAGGTCCTTGTGTGCCCCTTGAAGGAGTAGTAGGCCTACTTACTTCCTTTCTGTGCAGGTGGCTTCTATTGTTTCTTCTGTAAACTCTTGCTCAGAGAAAGGATTTAACCTCTGCCTCTTGACATATGTTTGTGAAATGGCCATGCCTGAAGGAGTGGCCTCTTCCCTGACTCTTTTGGGATTCTTCTCCTCATTTAGAGGAGTTTTTATGACTGGAGGAATACTCATATCGGGCCTTGGTATTCCTGTTTGAATAGGCTCTTCTGATATTGTTGGTTGATTTGATTCTTCTTGCGCTTGAGATTCTTCTTCTACTTGTTGTTCACTGTGTGTCTATGATTCCCTTTAGGCTTGGGATTCTTCTAGTACCTGTATGAAATAATCTTCATCAAATCTCCTCTCTAGATTAATTAATGAATTTTCAACATAAACTTCAGTGCTATCTCTGTCCACTAGAGTTTTTTCCACCCATTCTAATTGCTTTGCATATTTTTCTATCTCAGGGATTCTGTGGTGGATATAGGGAGACAACTTGTTTTTATGTATTTTGTTGCAGATGAAATCAAAGGGGTCATATATCCATATGAAGCCTTTTTTCAGTTTGAGCCTTTAAACGATTTCTTCTGCTTCTCTTCCAGATTCTCTATTATTGCATACAAAATGGCCTAGCTGGTCTTTGATTTTGAGTTGAGCCTTCTTCCTGGCTTTAACAAAATGTACCTCATCTGAGTTGATTATCTTCCTGTACTACTCTAGAGCAAATAACATCATTGGGAAGTATCTTGGTAACTTGTATGGTGCCAACTCACAGCCATAGATTCTAATTTCAGTGTGATTTTTGTACAGGTACCAATCTCCCACTTTCTATTGTTTTGAAAGCTGTAGGATCCTCCTAATATCTGAACTGATCCTTGGAGGAGGACTTCCCAGCAACATGGTCACAATAGGATGAACAAAAAGTTCTATGAAATCTATGTATGAATATGGTGATTCAAATTTGTCGATCAAAGGAGTCCGGGAGACTACTGACCTAGGGTTGCCTTTAGTATCAAGTCTTTGAAGAGTAAATGGGAATTTATCAGCTTGATAATACAAGAAAAGGTGTTACAAGACTGAGGAGTACTTAAATACTATTTCATTACTCATTTTCAAGAATTGATCATGCATTTTATCTGCTATGAATTTGGCATAATCATATATGATGGCAGGGGGTTGTCCTGGAGTGAAGATGGACATGTAGGCTAGAATGATTTCATCTATGTATTCATTGGTAGTATAGCCTAAGACACTAGATATCATTGACACAATGTCCTCGCCAAGTTTATAAAATATGGTCCACATGTATGGGGGAGGATCATTTGGAATATGTTTCTGTTCCACAATAAAAGTCTGGAATAATTCAGCAAGTTTGGCAGTGGTGATCTTGGAGAATTTGTCTAATAGGTCTCTAATGGAAATAGGGGTCAGATTTTTTCCTAGTTACAGCTGCAGCATTTCATTGATGGATTTAGAAGTGATGGTAAAAAGTATAGTATGGTTAGGGGACATCACTACTCTTTGGCTGGGACTGTAGTTTGCATGGCAATAATGGACAATTTCGGGAAAGATGTGTACTTGGGTAAAGTAGACTCCCAAAGACCTATTTTGTCTCCATGGTTTAGGTATTGGTCTCTATAATGGCAACATAATTTCAGTGGGGACTCATGGATATAGGTGTTAATGATTTGGAAGTCTTTGTCCACCAAAGGGAGATGGTCTAAATCAAGGTGGGGAGTGGAAACTGCTTAGACATCCATAGCAACTAGAGTGGCCATTCTTAGTTCTTGTGGATTTAAGAATGGGGAAAAGGGGGTTTTCAGTTAATTAGGGAAATTTGGTTTGAATATAGAATGGTTTGGGGTCCCTGTGGAGTTCGTTTACTTAATTATTGAATAATTCAAAGCAACTGAGTGACTGGTTCAGAAATGAGATAGGGTTTCTAGTAAATTCGGATAAATACCTAGAATCTCAGGGAATTTTGGCTCTGAACTGGTTAACAGGCGATTGTGTATGGTTGTAGAAGGTCTAGGTGAAGTAGAGGGTACACTGGAAGTTCAATGGCATCTGTAGTTTGGTGGTTGGACGTAAGTTGGCAGTTGGATGTTGATAGTCGCATGCATGGAGGTCTGGAGCATTCTTTTCACCATAAAACAAAAATAATCAGGTTTTTTTTGTTTTATTCATGAAGTCAACCTTTGGTGGGCATTTGGGGAATAGTAGTACTTTTGCCTTTTAGCGAGGGATGTGACGACTTTATCATTTAGTGGAGGGTGGTAACTAGGTTTGATCGCACCGCTTTTGTAGCTGGGTGGTTTTCGAGGGGAGGCTACCCAATGCCACTCATCGGGTGCCACATAGCATTGGGGCACAAAGGAAAACAACCCATATCAGGCTGGTAAAGTTCAAGTGTCAGAGGCCATCCGATATGTTTAGCAGCCATTGGATCAAAGGGGAGGCGATCGCATGGTGAGCGGGGTGGGGATTTCGTAGAAAGCATAATGGAAGGGCTCGACCAATGATTAAGCATGACGGGGTTTTTATAAATGATGGTTTAAGGCGAGGTTAGGGTGTTGGGGGTGATTTGATTGGTGGAGGGATTGATTATTAATTAATCGTTGATCAATTAATTAACTCATTATTCGGGTCCGGGTTTTATAAAGTTTATATTTCAAACATTCAATGGTGGGATATTAATAAAAAGGATTTATTATAACTATACAGGACAGGGTTATTTTGCTTTGGGAATTAATGTATATATAAGTGTTAGAAATTAATATGAAAATAGCAGAGAATGGGTTTAGCGCTAAGTGTAATGTCTCTAATTCCTTTGCTTTCCATAAAAAATATTATAACTTAGGCTAAAAAGTATTTTTTGGGTTTTTTGAGAAAGCAGGTATTTTTCATGGGAGTGATCACTTTTTCTAGGATAATAAGGTTTTATCCTTAGAAAAAGGGGTTTATTAGGGGAAAATGACTTTTCCTTAGGAAAATGATGTTTTTCTTAGGAAAATGGATTTGTTTGGAAATATGAGTGAATTGAAGGGGGTGAATGTTTATGATGAGACTTTTAGTACTTAGGACTTGTATGTCATTGGGCCGAGGGTCCGGTCCCTCAAGAAGTCAGAGAAATGCTCTGAGCCCCCCTGACTTAAGATTTTGGGTACATAAGACTTTTTTTTGGAAATTAATTAAGTGAAAGGTGTAATGAGTGAGGGAAGTTAATCATTTTGACTTTGTGGACTTAATGAATGTCCAATTTTCATCGATAATTAGAAATTTAATCATGAAGGTGAATAATATGTTTTTTCTAACAATCATCACAATTCTGCAACCTTTCTTCTACTTTCCCACCTACTCATCCTATCATTTTTTCTCTATTTATTAGGGTGTACTTAAGCTGGAAAACCCTTATCAAAACATTTTTCTTTTCTTTTACAATAGCAATCTAACTAAGTCTAACCTTATTACATATAAGGGCTCAGATTAAATAGTTGGGCTCATTTTATTTACTCTATCTATCTACTTATCTGCCAAGATTAAACAATTTGGTCAGATTTCATTCTCTATTTATGGACATGAAATTGAAAACATGAAATATCCAAGCTTAAACACTTTGACTATCATGGATTGTGGCAAAGATAACAAGCTGCACACAATCATTTATTTTGTATCAAAAGTAAATAGTAGTGGCATTTGGACTTGCACACTTTCATGGTCTTTTCTTTTCTTGGGGTTCATTTTTCATCTTTTTTGACCTTTCTCTTTCTTTTTGTCCTTTAATTTCTCTTTTAGGACATACCCTCTTTACATTTTTAAATTTTTTGAATATGGAAAACATTTGAAGAAAGAAAAGCTATGTACATATTACAGGTTTTGATCTTAGCCATTCAAAAATTATGACTCCTATTGGTATAGGAACCTAACAGTGGCTCCACTTGGGGATGGCATTTCCTGGTGAAATGTCAAGAACTAGTAGATCAATGCCTTCTAAATTACTACAATCATACTCTGTAACTTTTTCCTTTCACTTTTCTGCATTATTGCTATTTATGACAATGAAACTTTTGAAGCTTAGGGCCTTCTCTTCGGGCTTCAACTCCAAAAATTACCATCTAATCAACATTAAACTTTTGAATAATAGAATATGTATAAGTGATTAGTGAAATCAGTGACTAGGATCTATGTAATTCTTAATCATTTGACCATTAATTGATCCTGCTTCTAATTCTATACCATCTAATTCTTTGAGGAAAAAAGCATTGTTACCCCTATAAGAATAGATAATATAGGGGCCTTTCCATAGGAATTCAAACTTCCCATGTTTACCTTTATCCTCCCTTCTTGAGTCCCATTTCAAAACTTTGTCTCCTAGATAGAAATCCTCTGCCTTGGTCCTTTCATCAAAAGCTTTCTTGATTCTTTCCTACACTATTTGGGACCTGATATACACTTCTTCCCGAGTGTGCTGCAAGTGAATTGTCTGGTTAATTCTCCTTCGAATTTCATTTGGATCAACCCACACTTCCTGGAGCAATTTCATCACTGGTGTTCCCAATGAAGATGGGACAACAGTCTCCATTTCATAAAATAGATGATAAGGACTAGTACCAATGGTTTTCTTTGTGGTCAACCTATCTGCCCATAAGGCATTTACTAACTTCTTGTTCCAAGTTTTCGTGTTATCCTCCAACAATTTTTTTATGATATTCAGTAAGCTCTTGTTGGAAGACTCTGCTAGTCCATTTCCTTAGGGATAGTAGGTTGTGGAGTGACCTAGGGTTATATGATATTTATTACAAAAATCAACCATTCTCTTAGATTTGAAAACTGTTGCATTGTCAATGATGATTTTGGTGGGGCATCTGAATCTGGACAGAATGTTAGCCTCAAGGAAGTTTATTATGACAGTATTGGTGGCATATCTTGAAGGTATAGCTTCTACCCACTTTGTGAAATAATCTGTAGTAGTCAAGAACCATCTACGTTGGGTAGAGGAAGGGGGATGGATTTCCCTAATGAAGTCAAGACCCAACTTTTGAAATGGTGTTTCAACTGATATTGGCTTTAAGGGTAATGCTAGCAGTTTTTTCTTTCCTTCAAAAATCTGACATTTATGACATGTGGTTACAAATTTCTTTACATATGAAAACAGAGTGGGCCAATAAAAACCAGCTCTTAGGATCTTTTAAGTTGTGGCTTTCCAGTAAATATGTCCCCCCATAGTCACCTGCATGAAACTCTTGTAATATTTTGTCATATTATTCATTTAATAAACAGTTAAGAAGGATGCCTTCATGATTTTTCCAAAATAAAGCATTGTCAACTATACAAAACTTGAAAGATTTCATTTTTAAGAACCTACTTTCAGTCCTCGATAATTCAGGAGGAGATTGTAGATTTTGTAGAATGTATATAATGTCAACATACCATGGTGAGTCAGTGAAGGCCTTGATGATCGGTGGAGTCACCATCTCCTCTTCATTATCTAATTCCGCAGTAAAACTAATGTCTAGGGCCATGAGCTTGGCTAAACCTTGGCGTTTGATCAATTTGGTAGGTTTAATTTCTAAGTCATACTATAATATAGTATCTATCCATTTACCTTTATTCCCATCTGGACCATCCTACGTTAGGATGTCTTTGACTACAACATTGGAAACATAAGCTATTACATTAGAATATAGGATATAAATTATGAAATCTTTAATGGCTTTGACTAGAGCAAAATCTTGCTTTTCCATTGTATTGTACTTTAAAGCTGCATCCCTCAGGGCTTTGCTAAAGAAGGCTATTGGTTGTTCAAAACCCTGGTCATTCTTCTGCAGTAGGACTACAACAATTGTGTGTTCTAAGGTGAAATAAAATACGATGAAATCCCTATCAAACATTTGATTGATCAGAACTGGTGTTTGTGTTAAGGCTAGATTTATTTCTTCAAAAGACCTCTTAGCCTCAAGTGTCCATTTAATAGTCAAATCTTTCTTCAGCATTTTATTTAATAATCTAATTAGTTCTGCTAAGTTAGAGATAAATCTTCTCAGAAAGTTTATTTTACCTAAAAAGGCTTGCAGTTCTCTTATGCTCCTAGGATGTGGTATCTGTAAAATTGCTTCAATTCTTGTAGGATCTATCCGGACACCATCTTTAGAGATTATGTGGCCTAACATTTTCCCGTCTTCTAGTCTAAATAAAGATTTTTTAGGATTCAGAGAAATTCGATATTTCCTACACTTGGTGAAGACTTGCCTTAGATGATCCAGGTGTTGTTGATCAGATGTAGAGATTATGGTGATATCATCTAACTATATTACAAGTCATGGATTTCCTTAGAAAAAGCTATATCCATAGCTCTTTGAAGTGTGGCCCCTTCATTCTTTAACCCAAAAGGCATCTTCACATACATGAAAGTGCCCCAAGGAGTGGTGAATGCGGTCTTTTCCTGGTCATCTAGGTGGACTAAAATCTAGTTATAACCAAAAAACCCATCTAACAACGAGATTCTAGTTGAACCTAATGCCCTCTGTAATATGTGATCCATTTTGGGAAGAGGGTAGCTATCCTTGAGTGAAACTTTATTGAGATTCCTAAGGTCAACAGACAGTCTAATTTCACCAGTTTTCTTTCTTGTGGGTACCAGATTAGAAACCCAATCAAAGAGTCTAATTGGTGCTATGATCTTGGCTTCATACATTCTTTTGATTTCCTTTTCAATAGAAGCCAATAGAATTGTATTAATCCTTCTAAGATTTTGTATAAAAGGTTTTTGGTTTTCTATTAAGGGGATAGTGTGTTGTATTATGCTGGTATCATTGGACTTAAGGTCCTCATAAATCCAAGAAAAAACATCTTGGAATTCTTTTAGCAGTTCTATGTATTTCATTTTTTCATTACGAGGTAAAGACTTTGAAAGTTTTATCAACTTAGGATCCTCCTCAGAGCATATGTTACACTCGTCTATGTTTGTTTTTAAGGGTTCCATTTTTGGCTTTCTAGGGACATCATTTGAATCAAACAGGTCCTCCAAAGGAGTTAATCCTTTGGGCAAAAAATTATCTTTGAGATTGATGATTTCAGAGTCTTCATCAATTATCTCATCAATTTCAATTTTCTTTAGGTTATGGATATTTGATTTTGTAAACTTTGTGGGATGGAATCTATGTGTCTCTTCATCATCTTCTAACTTGTTAATTTCTATTTTATCTATAAAATCAAGATCTAATGTTATATCAGTATCTATGTTGTTATTTACAAATTCTTCATCTAAAGTTAGAAAATTGTTTATTTGGTCGTCATTAGTGAATAGTTACCAGTTTTTTAAGTTGTCAGGAATAGCAGGTCTATGCCTAACCTCAGTAGTGTACTGATGGTTAGGTTGAAATGGTAACTTGCAAGTGTTGGAAAACATAGCTAGACTATGAGCTTGCATATTGTGTTTTCTTGGGATGACTGCACATTTATTTTCCAAAAGAGTATTTAGTATTTCTACAACTGTTCCTCTATAAAAACCTAACTTAGGATCTGTAGTCATATATACAGCATTTATTTGTTTAATAACCAATTCAGAATCTCCCATAATAGAGACTCTTATCGCTCCGAACCTTTTGACCAATTTGAGTCCTAAAATAAGTGCTTCATACATGGTCATGTTGTTAGTACATTTGAAGTTCAATCTATAGGCATGACCCTCTGAATGATCATTCTCTAAGTTGTAAATCCACACTCCTGCTCCTGCACCTAGTTTGTTTACTGATCCATCAAATTCAAGATGCCATAGTATTTCATGTTCATAATTCTTACTGTCTAGGGAAACAAAATCTTCTTTGATTAAGGTATCTTGATCATCTTTATTATCTAAAAGTTACTGAATTTGGAGAATCTGATTTTCTACTGCAACTGTAATTTCTTTTGGTTCTGAAGTAATGTTGTTCAAAGTGTTTTCTTGGTTTGTTTCAGCATTGTACAGAATGAAAGAATCGTTGTCAGAATGCATAGAATATATAGGAAATTTTTGAGGCCTCTCTCGGCTACTCACTACATACTTCATCAAGTTCTCTCTATACAGTTTTTTTCGATGTCCAAAGACCGATATTATAGAAAATGACATGTTGAGTTACAGAGATCCTTGGAGTTCAGCACCCCATGATCTAGACAACAACATGCCATATTTATCTGGTATATCAGCAGTAACTATGTTCATAAGAATGGTCTTAGCAGGGTACTTCACTAGGGAAGCAAACTGGTCTTTTATAATCCTAGGAACTTAACTTGGCTTGAATCAAATGAAAATAGGTCCTTGTAAGGCCTAGTGATATCCAAGTTTAGCTTCTCCATAACAGATTTAGGGATTAGATTGTGTGAAGCCCCAGATTCTAGCATGGCATTGTGTAAGATTTTATTGTGAATGTTAAGGCTAATGTAGAAGGGTGGTATCCCTCCTTCCATTGGTTTTCCATTAACATCAGGACCGAAAATTAACTCAGGATGATCATGAAATAATTTAACAGAGTCTTCATTCTCAACGAAGTTTAAAGATTTGTTTATTTGAGATTTATAAGTTTCATGTTTAATCAATTCTGTTAAAGGAACCGAGATTTTCAGTTTGGCCACCTCTGCTCCCAAATTGAAAGGCAAAGGGGATTCGTCTATTGGAATGTTTGGAATTTTAACTGTAGGGTTTGGAGTAGTTTATTCTTCTTTTTTAGTGAATTTTCTAATACAATTTCTGGAGTATGTTCCATAGTTTCCTTGGAGGGAACTAAAGTGGAAGGTTTCTCATTAGAAGGTTGGTCATTGGTTACATATTCAATGGTCGGACTCGGACGGTTTTGATTTGGTCTAGAGAGGATTTGGAGAGTTTTTGTAACTAGAGCTGCTTTAATTTTCTTAGGCTGATTTGGTACTGCTTTCTTGTTTTGGTCTAGAGCATCAGTTTTCTTTTTGCTCCTCAAATTGTATTGTTTATGCAATTCGAAGATAGCAGAATCATACCCTTGCTTGTAATAGAAAGATTCTCCAGATTGGGTCTCCAACTACTTAAGCATGTGAAATTCCTGATCATTTTGAGTCAGAAAGAAAATTTCTTCTTCATCTAATCCCATTAAATTAATTTGAGTTTCTTTCTCGGGGTCTTCTAAATGGGAAGTTTTAGCATAGTTTTCTTGGAAAGGAGGTCTAATATTCTGATCAGGGCCATTTTTTCCAGTATTTTTGTTTTGATTCTTCATAAATTTTGGATTTCTCACTGGAAGTGCTTGTTGGTTGTCCCAATGGGGCTTCCATTCAATGTTTTCTATCCTATCCATCAACTTTTCCATTCCTTTGGCTAGAGCATCCATTTTAAGGTCAAAGGGTGAAGCTTCCTCTTTTAAGGGTGCTCTCCTTTCGTTCCTAACCCCAGCTCTTTTTGCTATCAGATTAGCTTCTACATTAACTTCCACACTTTGCATATCTTCTATAGCTGCTGGATTTCTTTCTCTAAGCTGAAATTCCATAACAGTGTCAAATCCCTCTAGAAACTTTATCAGAGCTAAACCCCGCGGGGGTTTAAGGTTAACTGGTATTGCATTGTATACACTGTTAAATCTAGTACATTAGTCCTAAACTATTTCAATTGGTCCCCTCTTGATGTGTTCATATTCAAAAATAATTTGAAGTATGTTTTTTTCTTTTCCCATCTATTTAAAAATTGTTGGTAAAAAGCTTCTAAACTATCTATGCTATTGTTAGGCAGAGTTTTGAACCATGTTCTCACATCTCTTGCTATAGTTTCGGAAAAAATTCTCATTTGGACATCTCCAATATCAATTTCATGTAATTCAAAATGATCTGTCATCTTTCTTGTATTATGTTGTACTGTGTAGGATCCTGTGCCATCAAATAGGACAATTTTACTCTGGTAGTCGTGTGGCATGGCACCTCATGGGGTAGGTAACAGAAGAGGGGCATATCTATTCACTGTAGCTCTAAGTTGGGTAGGACAAAGAACTGGAGTTGGGGTAATAGGGGGTGTTTCAGAGGTTGATGGGGAACTGGGGGTACTCGGTGTTTGATGGGTAGTGATAGGCTCGTTGGGAAGTGAAGGTGTGAATGGAGGTGTGGAACGAACTACAGAGATGTGAGGAAATAATGGTGAACTAAAGGTAGTTGGAGCTGTTTCAGAAAGTTCAGGGATCATAACAGTAGTAATGGAAGACTAAAGGGAATTTAGAATGTACTAATCTATTGACTGGTTTTCCCTTTGGACCTCAAGATCTTTAATGAATTCTGGATCTAGAACTATGTCATCAAGCACACTTTCAGACTTGTTTCTAAATACAGAAAGGTCAAATGACTCGTCAAAAGGAAGGTCTTCTAAAAACAACCACTCATTAGGACAAGAATCTGCTTTGACTAACAGTATTAGGCTTGCTGAACATTCTTGTGTTCCGGATATTCTCAAAATAAGGTTGGGATTGTCAAATACTGGGGGAGGATTTGGATCAAGGTTGGCCCTAGGATAATGAGTTCTCCTTGAAGCCAGATTTGGAGCTTTTTCTAATTATTACTTTTTTATGAAATTTTTATAAATTACTAAACCCTTCAAGAGGCTTGAATAAAAAAATCAAATTTCTCAAAGGTTTATTAAGACTGAGGGGTTGTTGGTCCCCAGTGGACTTACCACTATGTTATCACTTAGAAGTCTTCCCTAGAATTTATAAGAAGAAGGAATAATCTAAGGTAACCACAAACCTAATCTTTTAGAGTTGGGTTCTAGCCAACCTAAGTCCAGAGAGGGCTCTCTCTTTATAATTTAACTTTAATTTGGGTGGGATTTTAGGCTAGTTCTTAGTCATCATAAGGTTTTGATTTTGGTTGAGTGGTGGGATTCTAGGAACAAATGGATATAACAAGGCCTTCAAGCCATTGGGCTATGGAGTCAATCAATGGATGGATTAACTGGATCAGATCAATCACTAAAAGAAGAGTTCACAGGGCACGCTAGCAAAGCAAAGGCAAATCTTCAAGTTCTAATGGATGATGTAGTTGTAACCAGGGTAAAAGGGCAATGGAGAATCCTTAGACCAGGATCAAGATGAAGAGCAGGAGGTGATCATGAGCAAAGGGAAACTAAGAATCCTTTAATATAGACCTAGGGGGGAAGCTACGGAAGTAAGGGAGCAATCAAGAATTCCCAGACTAAGATAGTTTAGCAGAAAACATTGAGAATGTAAACAGTCAAGACAAACAGCATTAAAGCTAGTTCTGAAATATCATTCATAGTTTATGATTTAGATTTCATAGAAACACATACGATTATTATTAAAAATGAAAAGAAATAGTAATAAACATGAGAGATAATACTTATTTGATTTCCGCTTTAAACAAGAATCATGTGAAATGTCTTTACTTTATTCTTTGATCCAGCAAGCCAATCCAGTCTTAATACAATAGCTCCTTAACTTTAGAAGGGAATTTCTATAGAAATGTCTTTGAATCCACACTAACTACTTTGAAATGTGAAGTACTTATACAAAAAATATTACAAAATATCTCATAACAGTTTCAGAATTAATCAAGGAAATCAAAAATATCTTCAAGCATGAAGATAGAGACAGACGGAAAACTGCATCATGTTGTCCATTTTATTGTGATTGTGCTGGCTGTCTACAGTTCAAATTTAGCTCTTTAAGTTGGCTGATATTTGTGTGCTGGAATCACTTTTTGTCTTAAATCTTTATTGATACTCTTTACCTGTTACTCTTTGACCCTGTTCACCTGTTTCATCTGGCTACCAACACATTTACTATTGTAACTTATAGTAAATCAGTCAATTTTACCCACCATTCATCTTCAGGTAACTTTACCTTGAGCATCTTTCTGTATATCTCGTCTGCCTTAGTGTATTTGGCAAAATTTGGCTTATTGACAAAGAGATGCTTTACCTCATGCTCTAGGAAGAATAGGCTTTCTAAGTTATCATATAATACTTTCCTTGTGGGTAATGCTTTTACTCCTGAAGTTCTTGCTTGGTCTTTGGCTAACTTGCTTAATCTGTCAATGTAGTCCTGTTGGGTCATAAGTTTATCATGGATGACCATAGGACTGGGAAGACCTGCTTCCCTCAAAATTCCAAACTTTTCCATGAACCTGTCAATGTCAATCTGCATGCTTTGGCTTTTTCTCTCTAGGTTAAGCATAAGGTTTCATTTAGCCAGAACCTTTTCGACTTCGATGATGGTTTCAGTTATTTCCTCGACACCAAGCTCATTTAATTCATACCCACTCTTGCTGTTCAAGAATTTGATCAACCTCCTAGGTAGCATGGTTTTTATAAATGATGGCTTAAGGAGGGGTTTGAGTGTCGGGGGTGATTTGATTGGCGGAGGGTTTGATTATTAATCAATCGTTGGTCAATTAATTAACTCATTAGTCAGGTTCAAGTTTCATAAAGTTTATAGTTCAAACTGTCGGGGAAGGGATATTAATAAAAAGAATTTATTTATAACTATACGAGAAAGGGTTATTTTGATTTGGGAATATATATATATATATATATATATATATATATATATATATATATATATCTATATATATATATATATATATATATATATATATATATATATATATATATAGATAAGTGTTAGAAATTAATATGAAAATGGTGGAGAATGTGTTTAGCGCTAAGTGTAATATATCTAATTCCTTTGCTCTCCATAAACAAAATTATAACTTAGGCTAAAAAGTATTTTTTGGTTTTTTTGAGAAAAGGGGTCTTTTTCATGGAGGTGATCACTTTTTCCAGGATAATAAGGTTTTATCCTTAGGAAAAGGGGTTTATTAGGGGAAAATGACTTTTCCTTAGGAAAATGATGTTTTTTCTTAGGAAAAGGATTTGTTTGGGAATATGAGTGAATTGAAGGGGGTGAATCTTTATGGGGGAACTTTTAGTACTTAGGACTTGTAAGTCATTGGGCCAAGGGTCTGGTTCCTCCAGAAGTTAGAGAAATGCTCTGAGACCCCTTGTCTTAAGATTTTGGGTACTTAAGACTTTTTATTGAAAATTAGTTAAGTGAAAGGTCTAATGAGTGAGGGAAGTTAATCATTTTGACTTTGTGGACTTAATGCATGTCCAATTTTCATCCATAATTAGAACTTTAATGATGAAGGTGAATAATATGGTTTTTCTAACGATCATCACAATTCTGCAACCTTTCTTCTACTTACCCACCTGTTCATCCTACCATTCTTTCTCCTCTTTATTAGGGTGCACTTAGGCTGGCAAACCCTTATCAAAATATTTTTCTTTTCTTTTACAATAGTAATCTAACTAAGTCTAACCTTATTACATCTAAGGAGTCAGATTAAACAGTTGGGCTCCTTTTATTTACTCTACCTATCTACTTATCTGCCAAGATAAAACAGTTTGGTCAGATTTCATTCTCTATCTATGGACATGAAATTGAAAACCTGAAATAACGAAGCTTAAACATTTTGAATATCATGGATTGTGGCAAAGATAACAAGTTGCACACAATCATTTATTTTGCATCAAAAGTAAATAGTAGTGGCATTTGGACTTGCACACTTTCATTGTCTTTTCTTTTCTTGGGGTTCATTTTTCATCTTTTTCGACTTTTTTCATCCTTTTTGCCCTTTGATTTTTCTTTTAGGACATACCCTCTTTACATTTTTTAATTTTCTGAGTATGGAAAACATTTGCGGAAAGCAAAGTTATGTACATATTGCAGGTTTAATCTCAGCTATTCAAAAATTATGACTCCTATTGGCATATGAACGTAACATTCTCTAATTCGTTATCATCATATGTAGTCATCCTAGATACATGTGGAATCATTGAACCAGTCTACTCATCAATTTTCATTTCACTCTTATCTTTAAAAATTTCTATGGACACAACTACAACTTCAAATTTCTTTGGAAAATTATGGAGGAATTTATTAATCGCTCCCTTATTCGAGGTATCTTATCCATACTCTTAATTGATTGAAAATAATCATGACCGAGTCATAAAGCTACCCACAATTACATTATCTTTCATTTACACATTTTCACATTCTCAAAATATCTTTTGAAATTCTATAACATGACATTCTTCACTTTTGATACCCCTTTGTAATACGAATCAAGAGTGTCCTATGACTTATTTAAATACTTTACACTTGACATGTTTTGGAAATATCATATCATCTAAGCCTTATTTAATAAGGCCAAGTTATTTTTTATCCTTATTTTTATTCTCCCACAACAAGCATTTGTTGGGGCCATTTCTACTGCCTAATGAGTAGGCCCCAAATACCCATCAGTAATGTATTTCCAAAAATCATAAGAACACATAAATGTTATCATTCTAACAAAATAGGGATCATAATTTTTCTCATCTAGAATAGGAATCAATGACTAATAAATACCAATATTCGATGCCATCTCTCATGGTTATCTAAAATCCTCATATGGAGGGTAGGATAACTTTCACGCTATGATACAGTGAGTTCCTCCAATTCAAAGAGCCTCTTCATCGGCTCAATCCATGGCGGCAGAGGATATTCCTCAAATATCCTTCTTCATATGGTCATAGCTATAGAGGCTTGCAACTTCCTCATCCAAGAGACCATGTAAATAATGTTTTTCTACAAATTTTTCACTATGGTCGTGACTCTCCTCTTCGCTAACCAACAAATCTCAATTTGTTGAATCCTTTGATACTAGGTTAATGTTACTCCTTAATATCTTCAATCCATAATCTTTAAAAAACATAAATAGTAGTGTCTTGTCACAACTTTAATTCATAGCTCCAATGCCCACACATTTCTCGCTCTAGTGTGGCATCCTATCACAACAACATTCTGTCAAAACTCCAACACCCATAAGTTTTTTTATCTTCTAGATTCTATGACACATCCATATGCACTTTATTCATACACTGCAAGTTGTCCACAAGCAACACAGAAGAATACATCACATTATTTTTTCACAATTTTTCATTTTTGTAAGTCTCCACTAGTGTTCACACAAACCATGAATCACAGTTTCCATGCTTCAATGCCTTACACTATGGTCAACTTATGTCTTTATAGGTCACAATGTTCACACTTCCATCTCCATGCACAAAGTATCTACAACAATAACACTTATCCTTACCTTTGATACCACATTAAAAGACAAGGCGATGTGAAAATATAGAGAAAACTAGGTTGACTTACAACCACCAACGACAACAAACAATAGAATGTAACACACACAGAAATATAACCAAGTTAACACTCTTGAAAGATAGAGCATAGCAAAGTATGCAACTACAACAACCAAAAATGAGTTTCCACTACTACAAGCAAATGATAATGTACTATGTGATGCTACTATGTCTGTGCATGCTTTTTTTTTCAAACATTCATATTTGTACAAAATTTCAAGTCAATTAATTGGATTTAAAAAATTAAGTTTCTCCTTTACATATTGATGAGTTGTGCCAATGGATACCCTTTGGATCAAGTTGACGCAATGCTACCTTTTCCAAGGTTTGATAAATTGAGGTAGTGGAGGTGATGCTCCACTTCAACCATGAAATAAATAAAATATCTGAGAACATTAAGGCGGTTGTGGCAAACAAAAAGCTATGTTATGGCTCTTTAACATTTGAAATTTTGTGCTTACTAGAATTATTTTGAATTTTTTTATAATCTAGGGTGAACACATTATACTCGTTCTTAAAAGTTGTGAAGAATTTACACATATAATCTAGGGTAAACTCATTACACTCATTTCTAAAAGTTATGAAGAATTTACATATATATATATATATTTATATTTAAATTTATGTCACACTTTATTGTCAAGCCGAAAGGCGTTTTATTTGCTAGCTTGGGGTGGGAAAACACTTTTCACCCCAGCCAATGGGAGAGATTGATTTCCACCATTCTAGCTAATAAAATTTTGGCACGTGTTTATTTGTTCTACTAATAGAAATTTTCCATATATACCCACATTCTCCCACACCTTCCTGTGACCATTCTGTACTCAAGAAATACTCTACCATACTTATGTATGTAGCATTGAAGAGCTACATCATGAACCTTTCACCATTCTGTACTCCCATTATAGTCTGAAATACATTTTTTTGCAGCATTGAAGAGTGTCCAGTCACATAATAGTCAATTTTTAGTGTTGTAAGGCTCAAACATTATCCCAACTACATATTTAGTTGTAGTATTAGACACCACAAACAAACTCCTAATGATAGTAGGTACTTCTAGGGCATGACCAACTGTTAAGACCAACCTTCGAAAGTGGTGTAAAATGCCTCCAAAATACACAATGATAATTCTGTCATGCTTCTCTATACAAACAGAAGAACCTCAATAAAAAAGGGAACGACACCTCCTTTGGCTAGCTTGTTTTTATTTCTAGGGGTGGTACAAAGAGGAAATAGTGTTTTCAGGTTCCCATTAATGGCTGAAGGATATATGTTCTCTACAAAAATATTCAACAGTCTATTTGTGATTCCTTCTCTCGATCCAATTTCTCTGGAAGAATTTCTATCGCTTTCTAATTTTCCCACAACAGTTGTTACATTCATTATGGCCTCCAGAATGCACTTTTCCAACACCCATTCCAGGGTTTTCAATATATAAGGCCTGTTTAGAGATCTTTTAATAAATATATCACTGACAAAATACATTTAAATTGCACCAATTGTTTCTTCTACAACCTCACTATCTACACTCACTTGAGAATTAGGAGAGGTATCTGAGTCTAGAACATGGATTAGGATATGAAAAACTCCCTCCAATTGGAGGCACTATCTGTTCCTCTCTCTTCCTTTAGCTGGATTTCTCAAGTTCTTCAAAGCTTCAACTTGATCTATTGTTTCATCGGGAATATCCTGAATCATTTGGCACACCATCCTCAACTCTACAACAAGCTTAGGTGTTGGTATTCTAATGAGCCCATTAGAACTATTAGCAATGGACCATTCTTGTATCAAACTATGAAGGGTGTGATTGGTGATGATCTCTTTTCTTTGAAGACCATTCTTAGTCGATGGACATGCATTGCAAAAACTTGTTTATGCTTAGTTACTTTGAAGAACATGCTTAGTCACTTGGTAAATGGAAAGGATTTCTCCTAGAAGATTTTGAGGATTATTACTGATGAACAAGCTTGACTTGCAGACTCACAAAGTCTACACTTGCTAAGGTTTACTTTTCAGAGATCCCAGCATGTTAGTAATACCTTCATTGGCGTCATCTGCAGATAAGTTATAGGATAGAAAATCAGTTGGGAGAGAACACATTGAAAACATTCAATGTAACCTATTCTCAAAGAAGTTGTCTTATCCTTTCGAAGGTTCCTACAAATTCATGTCGAGTAGCTCAACATCATTGATGTGAGGATCCTACCCCAAGTAGCTGAGCATTATTGATGTGAGGACCATGAATTTTTCCCTACATTCCATGGTCGTAATTTCCTTCACTAATGGTACTCTTCCACGAAAAAATATTTCCTCAAAGATATGTCATTGTGTTCATGTGAACCACTATCACTTCAATATTTTACCTTAGGAAACTGGTCGAGGCCTCTACATTGTTCAGTTCAGACAGTGCTTGAGATGGTGTTGTGAGGAAGTAAGAAATCACAACAGAATGTTGGAAATGTACTTAGTTTTTTGTATCAATGTCCATGTTGTCACTCCCAGCCTGTAGATTTATCTTTTTTGTGATATGAGTTCTACAATAATTCTTGATATCATTGTTTAAATGCTAATAATTTTCATTCAACCATTTTTCAGAGTTTTATTATTTTTTATGACTCTCCAAACTTTTTGGACAACTTAACGAGTCATTGAATGTTTATGGGATTAGAAATACTTCCTTTCTTTTTTTCATGCTATTAGTTTGGTGGACAAGAACCAGTGGGCCCCACTTGCATTAAAGTGAAGTTTCAGACAATTGGCAAGGTCTTCATCTTCTGTTTTTTATACCTCCTTGGATTTCTTCTCTTGTTATACTACATGATTTAATTAAATTAACAAGTACATCTAGTTGTTTCTTTGGATCCTTGGTGTTAAGTGGCATCTCTATGATGTAGGTCAAAGTTGAGGATCATAATGTAGAAATTTCACTTGTAGATCAAACTGATATATGCAATGTACTAAAGCATAATACTTGATCTAGTTCTACAAAACAATTAGCGAAATCATAATAGAATTCATGAGCAACATCAAGCATAAAAAAATATAACTGAGTAAGAGAAATAATCAACCATAAAACAAGATATACCACGAGGGAAAGCACTAGCATAAAACCCCAACTATGTATTATCAATCAAGTGGAAATCCTCTTCAACATACAAAAAGAATCAGCTCAAAAGCTATCGATCTCTCTCTGCAATCAGAAGATGAAGCTCGTGGACTACCTAGGCCTGAATATATAGGCTACACAAGTCCTCCAAGCTCCTAGTTCCTTGTGCAATTTTGATTGGGGTCCGATTACATAACATGTGTGAATTGGCCCAAATCATACCTGGTGTCACCTTAGGTCCAACTACACAGTCCTAGAAGGAATAATATTCCTTCCTCATGCAAGGAATATTCACTAGGAATATCCTAGCAACTGATAGTACACTATCGCTCTATCTGATCTCAACTGGGTCTCCGTTTGAACTGCCATGCATCCGTTATCTATGAGAGAATACTCAATTATCTGAAAATACCAGTTGTCACATGCATGCAAGCATCAACAAACTGAATCCATTAATTTTACAAACTGTTAAATTAATCTAACTGGACTTGACTAAGTTAAACTAAGTCAACTAATCCTGTCAATATAGAACTCATCCTTAATTCCTCAATCAGTGGAACAAATTAAGGACAAATTCCTCAATCAGTTGGACAACTAATTGCATGTTCTCACAAAGACTTCAAGTTTTATTTTCCATAACTAATCAACTCATGGAGAATTAATTATTTAATATTCAAACTGCTGGTAAGACCAAATTTGAATTTTACTTCCTATAGTTAGACTACGGACCACTAAAAATAGGAAGGGAACCTGAAATTCTATTTTTAGAAATACCATTTGTAGCAGTTTCACTTCTCATCCAATGTTGCTAATATCCACACTGGCAGAACTGCTATTTTTAGAAGTGATATTTTTAGCAGTTCTATTTTTAGCAATTTCTATTTTTAGCATTTCTTGTTGCACACTTTTCAACACTCCCTCTCAACAAGAAAGGGATTATCAGTAATCCCGGTCCTGTCTCTATGTAACTCAAACTTGCCTTTTGACAATGCCTTTGTCAAAATATCTGCATCCTGTTCCTCAGTCGAAATGTATAGTAGCATCATGATCCTCCTGATCACACAATCCTATATATGATGATAGCGGATATCTATATGCTTAGACCTGTCATGAAACACTAGATTCTCAGAGAGTTTAATGCAACTCTAATTATCACAATATATCATGGTAGGATCCATCATCTGACCAAACAATCCTACTAGAATCTTCCGCATCGAGATGGCCTCACATGCAGCCTAACTAGCATCCATGTATTCAGCCTCCACTGAGCTAAGTGTAACTGATCTTCGTTTCTTGCTATACCAAGAAACTGCATCAGACCCAAAGTTGAAGATTCCTCCAGAAGTGCTCTTCCTTTCTGATGCACTACCTGCCCAATTTGCATCCCTGAAGCCTTGCAGATTCACTCCCTCTGTCCACCTATACCATAATCCATACTATGTAGTGCCTCTAAGATATGTTAGTACATCCTTTGTCATCTTCCAAAATAACTTGTTTGGCTAAAAGATATATTGACTTAGTTGGTAAACCGCAAAGCACAAATCTGGTCATGTTTTCACCAGATACATGAGTGACCCTAGAAGCTGTCGATAAACAATAACAACTACTACGTCACCTGAAGTAGCATCCTCCTTCCTCCAGTTACCAGCTAGATGAGTCTCCATGGGATTGCACATCTCCATGTGGAAGCACCTGAGTATCTCATTGGCATACTTTCCTTGAGACACAAATACTTCCCCATCTCTTTACCACACCTCCATTCCTAGAAGGTAGTGCATGAGGCCCATGTCCTTCATCTCAAACTCTCTTGCAAGGTCCTCCTTGCAAGACCTGATCAACTGATCATCACTTATCACAATCAGATCATCGACATAAATTACAATAATCAATGGCTTACCTTCTGCCATGATGTGGTAGAGGTTCGCACCCGCTTCACTCTTGGTGAAGCCTAACCCGGTGAAATAGTTGTCGATCCTCATATAACAAGCATGGGGTGCTTGCTTCAGCCCCTACAATGATCATTTGAGTCAGCACACATGCGACTCACGATCGAATGTCTCAAATCCCTTAGGGTTCTCAATGTATACCATCTGATGGATCTTCCAACCCATCTAAGCTGATAGAGCTAGAATCAATCTGATCGATGAGTACGTTGCAACAAGAGCAAAGGTCTCATCATAGTCAATCCCCTCAACCTGTGAGAAACCACGGGCAACAAACCTTGCCTTGTGTTTCTCAACACTGTCATCAGCTGCCTGCTTTACCTTGTAAAGCCATCGGGAAGAAACCACTAACTTGTCCCACAGTGTAGGGACAACATCCCACACACTGTTCCGCATGATAGACTCATACTCCTCTACCATCACATCCACCCAAACTGGCTGTTGCACTGCCTCCACAAAAGAAGAAGGCTCGGTCATTACACACTCCCCAACCAGGGCCATGTAGCTAGTGTATCTATCGAGAGATCTCCTCTATTTGCACTGAGAGGATGGCTGCCCCACATTCTCTCTCACATCCTGTATCAATCTGTCAGCTTCCCACGAGTGCTTCCACCCGTCTCTGGAAGACTCTCCAGCAGTGGTGATCTCCACTACTGGAATATTTGCATGTGGTTGATCAACATCATGAGGAAGCTCCTCCTCCTTTGGAACTAATAGTTCCTCATCATCACCATGCAAGTTGAGCTCCTTCTTAAGTGACACTCACATGGCTCGCTGCTCATTGAACTTCAAATCCCTACGCACTACGGTCCTCTGATTGGCAGGCAGAAACACACGATAGTTGTGAGGTGTATCCTTGTACACCACAAGTATTCCCAACTCAGCTATTGGGTCTAGCTTCTTCTGAACATCTTTGGTCACATGACAGAAAACTGGTGATCCAGAGATGCAGAAGTGACTCACATCTGGTCGCTTCCATGAAAAAGCCTCCATAGGTGTCTTCATCCCCAAAATACGATGAGGACTTCTGTTCTGAAGATACACTGTTGTATTGCATGCCTCATCCCACAAATGAAGTGCTAGGCCTTGGTCATGTAACATCGCTCAAATTGCTCCCACAATAGACCCATTCTTCCTTTTGGCTACCCCATTTTGTTGTGCGTTATGAGGTACCATGAGTTCCTGTTTAATTCCTTCTGAAGCACAGAAGTCCTTAATCTATTGGGAAACATACTCTCCATCGTTGTCACTATGCAAGGCCTTTACTTTTATCCCTGATTCTTTTTCTACCAAGGCTTTGAACTCACAAAACCTCAAGAAGGTTTGATCTTTGTTTTGCATGAAGTAGATCCAGCATCTACGAGAAAAATCATCAATAAAAATAACAAAGTACCTTTGCTTTGCGATGGAGGCTGTAGAGAAGGGCCCACATACATCTGAATGAACTCACTCTAGAATTGTTGCAGCTCTACTATCCCAATCCTAAAAGGAAGATTTTGCATACTTACCTAAAGTGCAACCTTTGCATGTGTTCGTTTGCTCTAGCTTGCCCTTGGGTAATCCGGTAGAAATTTTCTGCATGGTCTTCAAGGCCCCGTGATGTAAGTGGCCCAGACTCCTATGCCATAACTTTCCAATATCTTGGCCATGCACCACCTCTGCTTTGGAACTTAGTGCAGCACAATCATCTACCTGTAGCTTATACAGATTCTTAACTCGAATCCCTATTTGCTTGGTCTGTCCAGAGCCAATATGCCTTAGGAAAACCTTTCCCAAACTAGAGACTACATCATAGCCTTTATCCTCAAGCATAGCAATAGACACAAGATTCTTTTTGAGCCCTGGTACATACATAACTTTAGAAAGAGTGATGGGAGAACCATGCTCCCTCTCAAACACAACCGTACCTTCACCTGAGACACGGTACTTTCCGTCATCACCCATCTCGATCCGTATCTGGAGATCCTTCTCCTCTAAAGTGCTGAGAAGATTCTTGTCACCTGACATGTGGAAAGAGGCTCCACTATCCAGGTACCAAAAACATCCCATGCTAGATGAAACCATGCATGCGATAAGTGAAAAATCTAGCTCAAACTGTGAAGCTAGTGCCTCACCATCAAATTCCTTAGAGGAACCTTTCTTGGACTTCTTCCGTGGATAATTAGTAGCATAATGACCCACCTCATGACAATGGAAGCACCTAACCCTTGACTTGCAAAACTTGTTCCCACTTTGAGAAGAATTAGATTGGGATGCCTTCCCTTTCCCTTTCTTAGCTTTAGTTGCTAAAGCCAAATCCTCTTCATCATCATGTTTTGATGAAGATCCATCCATGGTGCTCCGTCTGATCTCCTCCTGCATCAAATCCGACCATAGTTGTTCCCAATCTGGGAGCTTCTCCCTTCCATTAGCCATGCCCTGGTAGCTATGCCAGCTCTTAGGAAGGCCAAGGAATGTTAGACTCACCATATCATCATCATCTATAGTGACCCCTATGCTTGCAAGCTCATCTTTGCAGTTGGTGAGCTTGTTTAGGAATGTAGTGATCGTGTTGCCTTTATCACACTTGATCTTTTGAAGCTTGTCCTTTAGTGCTAGCTTCCTCTGATCACTACTATTCTGATATAAATCTTTCTATGTTTTCCACATTGCAAATGGAGACTCCTTCCCCTGGAGGCTCGAGACTATGTGATCTTGAACTCCCTCCAGGATGATTCTCCTAGCTCTAGCCACACACTTTCTCCATTCCACTAATTCAGTATCATTAGTAGGCTTGGGACTTCTTGATTAATAGAGTCCTTTAGGCCATTATCTTCCAATACTACCTCCATGCGATCCTTCCAAGTTATGTAGTTTGAGCTACCATCAAGGGCATACTCAAGCCTCAAAGCATTGAACACCATCGGTGAAATAGATGTGATAAGAACTTGAGATTTATATCCTGAATAATAAACTTCAAATTTTACTTTCTTGTATACTGTTCTTCCTTGATTAACCTTGCTTCGATACCATGTAGAAATTTCACCTGTAGATCAAATTGATATATGCAATGTACTAAAGCATAATACTTGATCTAGTTCCACAAAACAATTAGCGGAAGCATAATCGAATTCATGAGCAACATCAAGTGTAAATAGATGTAACTGTGTAAGAGAAATAATCAACCATAACACAAGATATATCACTGGGGAAAGCACCAACATAAAACCCCAACTCTGTATTATCAATCAAGTGGAAATCATCTTCAACATACAAAAAGAATTAGCTCAAAAGCTATCATGCTCTCTCTGCAATCAGAAGATGAAGCTCATGGAGTACATAGGCTTGAATATATAGGCTACACAAGTCCTCCAAGCTCCTATGTCCTTGCACAATTTTGATTGGGGTCCAATTACATAACATGTGTGAATTGGCCCAAATCATACCTGTTGTCACCTCAGGTCCAACTACGCAGTCTTAGAAGGAATAATATTCCTTCCTCATGGAAGGAATATTCATTAGGAATATCCTAGCAACTGATAGTACACTATCCCTCTATCTGATCTCAACCGGGTCTCTGTCTGAACTACCATGCATCAGTTATCCATGAGAGAATACTCAGTTATTTGAAAATACTAGTTTTCACATGCATGCAAGCATCAACAAACTAAATCTCATTAATTTAACAAACTGTTAAATTAACCTAATTGGACTTGACTAAGTTAAACTAAGTCAACTGGTCCTCTCAATATAGAACTCATCCTTAATTCCTCAATCAGTGGAGCAAATCAAGGACAAATTCCTCAATCAGTGGGACAACTAATTGCATGTTCTCACAAAGACTTCAAGTTTGATTTTCCATAACTACTTAACTCATGGAGAATTAATTAATTAATATTCAAACTGCTGGTAAGACCAAATTCAAATTTTACTTCCTATAGTTTGACCAGGGATTGCTAGCAATAGGAAGGGACCCTGAAATTCTATTTTTAGAAATGACATTTTTAGCAATTTCACTTCTCACCCAATATTGCTAATATCCACACTGGTAGAATTGCTATTTTTAGAAGTGCTATTTTTAGCAGTTCTATTTTTAGCAATTTCTATCTTTAGTATTTCTTGTTGCACACTTTTCAACACATAATACGGCTCCTATCTATGAGTGTTAGAAATCAAAATCAAGCACTTTGCGCCATGGAATAATGTTGAATTTCAGTAAGTTAAATCTTAGAAGAATATTTTTCTTTTCTCTACTTTTTGAAAATTATAAACTGAAATATAAATATAACCCAATTTTAATTTATATTTTTAAAGTAACAAATTAGCGACACTGAGTCAAACTAGCATAAAATCTATTTTGTGACCTACTGCTATACTAGCTTGAATAGAAAGTGAAATCATTGAAAATTTACTCACTAGAACCAGATATGATACAAAACAAAAATACATGTTAATGGATTAATAGAACCAAACCCATTAAATTATAATCTATATTATAAGCAAATATTTTATGCTATTTTCCAAAGCCTTTATTCTTCATTTATGCGTATATTAAAATTAATCTCTATAGTACTAATTTGAAAGTAGGGCTAGCGGGTGAATGGAAAATTGCATTTCTTATGTCTTTACTGGCCACAAAGAGATGGTGACCTTACCCATATAGGTGTCAATATTATTAAAAATGTTAGTTAGAAGTGCCATTGAGAAATTATTTGTTAAGTATTAGTGTTGATCATCCAAAAATTTTTGTGTCTTAGCAGAAAATGTATTAGCACATTCATTGAATCCTTTTTCCTTCTTTGTGTGCTTAGAAAGCACACTGTCAACTTCTTTCAATGTAATTTCCTGGTTTGTGGGATAACTATTCTGCCAAAATCACCAAAACTTGCATCTGATTTCATCCATTTGAGATTCATGCCATTCTAGTCAAGTCAAGCAGACCATAATGAGAATGGAACCTTGATAGACAAATAACTTGATAATCCTTCAACTTCACCAATGAACCAAAACCACGGCCCATTTATAACTGTATGAAGTTGCCTATTATTTTAGTATTGCATGAGAAAATAGAAGTATTAATGAGTTATTGATTTCTAAATAGACGATATGATACAACAATCCATATGTACATATATTAGACTTTGTTTTGGAACAATGGGAAATAAGGGCAGTTAAGAAGATAATAGCAAGAAAGGGAAAAATGTATCTCTGATCGATGCATGTTATCAACAATTAGAAGAGTGAACTTCAAAATGAGAATTTTTCTAACTACTTGCAAGTCCGCAACTATCCTTGACATTTCTTTATTTCAATAAGAAACTTAAAACATTGAAACCTAACGAGTGAAATCAAAGAGCATTCTTCTCTCATATTTTCCTTTTGACTCGTGAACTGATTATTGAAAATCTTAGAAAAATAGTTTTGTTTTCTCTACTTTTTGAAAATTATAAACTGAAATCTAATTATAACCCAATTTTAATTTATATGTTAAAAGTTCCAAACTTGTGACACTGAGTCAAACTAGCCTGAAATCTATTTTGTGACCTACTGCCATACTATCTTGAACAGGAAGTGAAATCATTCAAAATGTACTCACTAGAACCAGATATGATACAAAACAAAAAGACATGTTAATGGATCAATAGAACCAAACCCAATAAATTATAATCCAGACTGTAAGAAAAGCTTTTATGTTATTTTCCAAACCCTTTATTCTTCATTTATGCGATGTCTTAGTCATTTATCTCATGACCCTATTAGAGAGGGGAAGCCAGTATTAGTGAATTTAGCCAAAGTTGTTCATTACTTCCAATAGTGCTATTTGCAGTGCTTTAAGGTGTAGCTAACTTGTTCCTTATGGCGAGTAGGAATTGCGATATCTTTCTTTCAAAACCGGGGTTTGCTTTGTTTTGGTATATTTTATTCTCATTAAATTATATTGCATGTTTCTTTTGCTACTAGATTTATCCAGTGGTATCCATTTTCCTCCCCTTATCTCTCTCAAGAGAGTATGCCATGTGGTTAATGTTATTGGGGTTAAACCCTGTGACTCTTAATTATCCCTTTGCCTTTGTCCTTTCAAATATTTTTGGTTGAGGAGGCTTAATTGTTTGTCTTAAAGTCTAAAGGGATTTCTTTTATAAGTTTTCATATTAGAAGCACTAAGAGGTTTTAATGTTAGTTGATCTTATGCAATTTTTACTCGCACTATAGGAAATAAGGCTATGTTTTTTGACAGCACACTTCTCAAGAGTCTCATAGTAACATGTCGATTTACTAGTTACATGTATTTTTGTAAAAAGATCCACTAGTTGATCGAGATATAGTACATAATAACCCATTGATATTTTTAGTTATAATTGATAATAGGATAAATATTATAAGACTAATATTTATGATAACTTCCATGTAAATTATCAAATACTTGAAGCTAAAGTTATTCAAAAGAAAAATGAACTTAATGCAGCTTTGGATGAAATAAATAGGCTCAAAAGGAAAATGAAAGGTAGAAGGAATGAATGCATGATTTTGACAAAGAAACAAAAGTTTACCTTCTACTTCAAGTTGAGGACGCAGAAAAGAGAGAAAATATTAACAAGTCAACTGAAGGAAATTTTTTTAAAGTACGAGGAAAAAGTTGCTCAAAAGAAATTGGATCTTATTTTTCAAATGCGGGATTTTGAAAAGAAAAATCATGTCATTAACGAAAATGATCATGAAATGACTTGCTTAAAGATGAAGGCAAAAGAAGTAGGTGAAGCTCCATGCAATGAAGGCACAAGTTCCAAGCCCCACAATATTGAAGAAAAGTTTGAAAGTAAAATCCTTCAAAGGCCAAATCAAAGTGAAGGAAAAAAGAAGATTTAAAGTGTTACTGCTCCAAGAAGTAATGTTGAGGTAATCAAGGACAAGGAACAACAATGGATTGATCCACCTCCAAGAAAGAATGTCTTCAGGAGATCATCAAGGCAAGACATTTCAACTAGGTACACTAGCATATTTTTTGGGTATTGTTTTTCATTTACCAAATTTGGACATAAGGCTAGCGATTGCAAAGCATATGACATGGATGAATATCAAGGTTATTATGAAAACCATACAAGCAAGTTTGCAGGAACACAAGAGAGATATCCAAATTACATCATCAATAGAGAATATATGTTTGTTATTTTGTCATTTAGGTACTACATTGAATGCTTCAAATGCCATAAATATGGACATATAGCTCGTGATTGGAGATATACAATGGGATCTTCCATGAAGAACTCTAATATTAGGTACAAGAAGGTTTGAATAAGAAATCAAAAGCAAGAAAATTAGGTGAATGAAAAAATCTCAAAATTCATGCTCTTAGGATTTGTAAAGTTGCAAGACCATGGCGAATCTATAGGAACAAAGGAAGATGTCAAGGTTAATAATAATCCTATAGAAAAGAAATTTCATCTATCATTCTAAACAATTCAGCTTGAAGACTCCCTATATTGTAAATGTTGAAAACATGGAGTCTAAGTAGAAACAACTACAAATTGAATATTAATGGTCATTGTACTTTTATTTTTCCACCATGTTGAGCATATCACCTTCAATGAGAACTCCCGATGGAATTGGAGCTATTATATATATGTACTTTGAATCCTATGGAAATTGGGATATAGATATTACAATTGACTATGTGGGTAGCATCAAGGATTACTGCAGAATTCATATCACAAAAGAGATAAATCTACAAGTTGGGAGTGGCACAATGGACATTGATACAAAAAACTAAGTACATTTTGGATATTTTGTCATCATTTCTTATTGCCTCACAACACCATCTCAAGCATCATTCAAACTAGTAAACTTTGTGTAGTGCGAGACCACCTGACCATTTCAAGAATGAACATAAAATTTAAGAAAGACATATTAGAGATCTACGTGCTGAGATTTAAGAAAGACATATTAGAGATCTACGTGCTGAGATTTAAGAAATACATATCAAAGATATTTATTTAATAAGAATAATTTCTCAAGGAATCCCCTGTTAAGTAATGTTGAAGTTGCACATATTAAAGATGCTTGGAAGAGCCCTACTCTGCAAGATCGCAGAGTTAACGTTTTGAATGTGAGGGTTTCAATTTTGTTTGGCTGAAGGAGAGGTGGGATCGGATATTCATGGAGTCGATGCCTTTGGAAAATGTTTGAAGTCTACTTAATTTTGGGAGTGGTGTTCAAGGTCGTTGAATGCTGGATGGGATTTGTTTATTTATTTTATGATAAATCTTAAACGGAGCACCTGGAGTTGCTTGTTCTAGCAGGCCTAGGTGTAATCTTGGATGTTGCAAGTATGTTTTGTCTCTGAGTATGAATATTTTGAAATAGTTACAGTTTCGACTTCATTTTAAATTTTGAAAGGAACGTGTATGGAAAATATTTACAGCCTTAAATCTTTTGGTCATTTCCTTTCGAATTTTTAAATTTCTCTCTTCTAATCATTGATATGTCATAAATCGCTGAGAAAATTTCCTCACATAAGCTAAATTTAGGAAATTGCAAGACTCTTTGTTGAATTATGGTCATGTTTATCATTAAATATTTCAATATTACCATGTTTGTGAATACCAAAGTTTTTAGTTAAAAACCAAAAAAAAAAAAATCACCTACATGCGACCTTTATATTCCAAGAGAACGTGTAAATTTATCGAAAGCGCTCACGACTGACGCTTAAATTTTTTGATTTTCCCTTTTAATTTTAAAAATTTATTTCTAAAATGGTTGGATAAATATTCTGATCGTCGTAATGCATGAAGTGCCTCATCACATTTGCTATATCCCCGAATTTACTCAATGCATTGCCTGATGTTTTCTATTTTTATTTGTCAAATCCTAACTATGACCAAGTTTACTAGCCAACATGTTATTTACAGGTATTTTCGATAAGCAAAAGTATTGCTTTCATGAATATTGAAATTTTAGATTTGTGGACAAGCTTTTTGTGTTCGTGAATAGTGAACTTTTTTTGTTTTCTGGACAAGCTTACATTTATCATTATTTTAATTTGGAGAATGTGTAAATTTACAGAAAATCCTCCTTGTAGTTGATACTTATATCTTCTGATCATTTCCCTCAACATGTTTTATTTAGATTTCTTAAATCGCCAGGAAAATCTTGATCGCCACTAAATCTCAGTGTAGAAAGTATTATCTCACATTCACCAAAGCTTGCCACACAAATGACCTTATCTATGGTAGTTTCACATTTTGTTGTAGCGGCTACAACCACCCTCCAAAATTTTGGCCTACACCAATTTTGGAGCCTCCCTTGGAGAGTTTCACTTGATGACTGCACACACTTCGGTTCACTCAATGAGCTCATGTGAGTCTTTACATTTGCCTTTCTTTTTTATTGCACTCAAGTCTCTGCATGTTCATCTCTAAGTCATGCTTGTGACCATTTTGTGGTTATGCTCAAAGTCTTTGCTTCTTATGTGTTTGACATGTTCTCCATGAAAGCATCTGTTGCAATCACACACGGAGTAACATTCAATATCAAGCAACCATCATCTTGATGATGAACAATCAATCTCGAGTGATGTGCTTGTCGCTTTCACTATCGTTCAGACATGTTGAACATGTGTATCTGGATGGTTTGGTCATTTCATCATCAATTCATGCGAGTGTGTGTCTCTATGATCACCTATGCATATTTCAACTATTCACACACTTAATCATTTTTGTTGAAGTTCTGACAACTAGACTCCTCACTGACAACCAGGCCATCACCCTGCTTTTGACTCGATTGACTGTCAACCAGAATAGTGCAGATAGACCAAGTTTGTTCTTTCAAGCTGTGCTGCTCGCAAGTAATTCAATCAGCACTCATGTCAGCAACCCCAACAGTCGATCTATTTTTCATCTCAAAAAGTATGCAATGCTCGTGAGTAGACCTCCCACTGCCCATAACTCAGCTGACCTCAAAAATTGCGTAGATATTATCAGCAAGCCGACCTCCCAGCCTCAAATAAATTTTCCCAGCCAACAGCTTCCAGTAGTAGACTACATGTTCCCTCTAAGAATTGCATATTTCCTACTGCCAGTGACTGAGCATCCAACTCAAAGATCCCTCTAGGAATTGTGCAAGTCTGGTTGCCAGTGAGCCCAACAACCAACTGGCAATTCCCTCTAGGAATTGTGCAAGTCTAGCTACCAGTGATCGTATTAGCCAATTGGCAGTTCGCTCTGGTAATTGTGCAAGTCTAGCAACGAGTGACCCCAGCAGCCAACTAGTAGTTCCCTCTGGGAATTGCAAACATCTGGCTACCAGTGACCCTAGCAACCAACTGGCAGTTCCCTCTGGGAATCGCGTAGATCTGGCTTCCATTGACCCGAGTATACAACTAGTTATTCCATCTGGGAATTGCAGATCTTGCTGCTAGTCTCTTGGGCAGTTCACTAGAAAAATTGCATAATCCCTGCCTGTTGACCCCTCATGCACCCCAACCCATTCCTCCAGAAATTTGTGCAAATTTGGTTGTCCAGCCCCTGTTGATTGTTCTTTCCATAGAATGCATAGTGTTGGAAATAATACTGAAAGGGGGGGTGAATCAATGTTATTAAGTCAATAATTTTTCATTTCCATAATCAAATGTATATATGCTACTTTAGTTAATAGAACTCACGTGTATACACAACTCTAGTTAAGGTAACTAGAGTATATAATGCAAACTTAAGATTCAGTTAATTCATCATATGTTGATCCTTAATCAGTGCATCATAACCATATAAATAGTAACCAGGTGTAGTAAAACAAAACAGACAATCAAACACATGAACACAATATATAAGGTGGAAAACCAATGTGGGTGAAAACCACCTGCTGCAATCATTTCTATCTTCTTTTTAATAATAAGAAACGTCTTTTTACAATTTTTATATTGGTGCAAACTTATACCTGTACGCAGGCTTCTACCTGCAGAAGGCTACAACCTTCTCTCATTCTCCATCTTCTCCTTGAAGGGAGCTACAAAACCATAACTCTTGTACTAGCTGATATGTTTACTAGTACGTAGGTGCCGGCCTACAGAAGGCTACAATCTTCTCTTTTCTTCCAAGGACCACATTTCATAAATTTTCAGACTGGATCCATCAATAGCATCATTCAATCATCAAATATATCTGCATCAACCAATCTTCTTTTCACAACTGAACCAACCAACCACTTTGACAACCATTCAATCTGATCTTTCAGAATGTTGTAACCAGAATACAGTAACCAAAACCCAAGCCAGAACCTAGAACACTGCAATAGCAAACAGAAGAAGCTAAAACATATTTTACAAGGTATACGCTACTTCTCTGTGTTGAACCTACATGCATATGCTCCTTTATTAAGACGAACTTGCATATAGATCTGTAAATCAAACTTAAGATGTATACGATGTTTTGATATGTAGAACCAGTGTGTATGCACGACTTTTCTAAATTGAACCTGCATACAGATCTATAAATGATGATTTAAACATTACAACAATTCCAGACTTCAGTTATACACAAATCATGATATTTACAGGCTACAACATGCACCAGTTATTTAGATAAATGATCAAACCACATAAAGATATATCACTTCAAGCCTTAAGGTCTTGACCCATCATTAGATCTTATCCTTCATCAAGCGCTAAGGTTCATTCTTGGTTCAGTTCCAGCTATGCACCATATCCAATGACATGTACACTAGATCTTGCTTATCATCACATATTCAATACTTGAGTACCCTGGCCTAATTATCTTCTTCTCCTTATATAGTGTTAGGCTTTTCTCAATACCATGGTCCAAAACCAATATGGACGAATACCTTGGACCAAATACCTGGGATCATTACTTCGGACCAAATACTTTGGACCAATACCATGGATCAAAATACCATGGACCAAATACCATGGACAAAAACTTAGATTTCGAACATGTACATGCCTTTCCTTCTATGAAACTGCATGTGTACATTATACGTACCTTTTGGTTTTTTAACCCGTGTGTATACGCTACATTGTCAACGTGAACCTACGTATACTTCTCTTTCCTCATTCTGTGAAGTATAATCTGTAACTCTGAGTTGTTAACCTGCTGAACTATGATCTATCATCTAAGTGAGTTGCCATCAAGGAAAACCCCTGTGTCAAATCTGAGTCATAATGCCAACAATCTCCCCCTTTGGACTTTATGGCAACCCCAAGTCACTCTCCCCCTTTGTCATCAAAGGAAAAGGGTCATTCTCCCCCTGAGTACATGTTGAATTCTATGATATGCTGAAGTGTGCTGATTGGGCTTCATGAACGAGTCAATGCTCCCCTAAATAAAAGCAAGGTGTACAAAAATATGTTATAAAAGAAGAACATGATTCTATACATACATCATAAATGACCTTCCTATCACTAATGACTCATACATACATCCATCTCCCAACCAAGTGGGGGTATACCAATTGTTTATACATGTCAGAATAGAAACATTACAACATCCATCCCATGCATAGTGGGGTAACAAAATAGGTCATTTCATGACCTTTTCATAAAAATATATACATGACATATATAATAGAGACCAAGACCATGATAGTCATCATCAACTATCATCAGCAGCATTTGTCAATTAGCCTCCAGTCTAGCAACCATGTTCTTCCCCCAAACCTGTTCCACCTAAAACAAGAACAACTATGTGATTTTGTACCAAGATCTTCTACGATAATGAAAAAAATGAATTATTAGAAGCATATGCTCCCCCTGAACCATACCAGACTCCTTTCTTCTTGATTTTGGCCACTATTTTTCCTCAAGCCAACATATACACAACTTTATCCATAGAAACCGATGTATGTACGCAACTACGCTTCATGAAACTCGTGTATAAGCACCTTTCTCTGGAACAGGTAGGTTTTAACAATAGGATGATGCATCAACTACTCTTCGCTTCTGTCTGAGATATTCAAAAGTCTCTCTGGGAAGTGGTTTGGTGAATATATCATCAACTTGTTCTTTGGAGGGAACATATTCCAATTTGACCTTTTGTTCAAGCACTTGTTCACGTAGAAAGTGATATTTGATGGGTATGTGCTTGGTCTTGGAATGCATGACTGGATTCTTTGAAATGCTAATGGCACTTGTATTATCACATAGAATGGAGATGGGTGGAATACATGTGATCAGAATGTCTTGCAATGTTTGCATCATCCAAAGGCGTTTTATGCAGCAAGATGTAGAAGCCACGTATTCTACTTTAGCTGTAGATAATGCAATTGAACTATGTTTCTTGCTGAACCAAGACACTAATCTGGAACCCATATAGAATGCACCACCACTAGTGCTTTTTCTATCATCAATGCTCCCTACTCAATCTGCATCTGTATATGCATGAAGTGTAAGATTTGTATCTCTAGGATACCACAAACCAAAATTCTGTGTCCCTTGAAGATATTTGAAAATCCTCTTGACTTCCTGAAGGTGTGATTCCTTTGGATTTGCTTGGAATATCCCAACTATTACTACTACACACATGAGGTCTGGTTGGGTACCTGTTAAATAAAGCAGACTGCCAATCATGGATTTGTAAGTTGGTTGATATACTGCTGTTGATTCATCATTTGAGCTGAGACTACATCTTGTTACCATTGGGCTACATACTGGTTTAGAATCTTCCATGCTGTATCTTTTCAAGATTTGCTTGAGATATTTGGTTTGTGAAAGAAAAATACCATCTTTATTTTGTTGAACTTGTAGAACAAGAAAATATGTAAGCTCACCAAGCAAGGACATTTGAAATTCTTACTACATTTCCAAAGAAAAATTCCAACTCATAGCTTCTTCATTGCTTCCAGAAATGATATCATCAACATACACAACAAGTATTAGCAATTTGTTATTATCAATCTATGTATATAGATTGCTATCAGCTGATCCCTTTGAAAACCTTGTTGATGGAGATATTTGTCTAGATGGTAATACCAAGCCCTTGGAGCTTGTTTTAGACCATAGAGATCCTTTCTGAGTCTACATACAAGTTTTGCATCATTTCCAAGAATGAATCCGTCTGGTTGCTCAATATAGACTTCTTCTTCTAAGTCTCCATTAAGAAAGGCAGATTTTACATCCATTTGATATCCTTTGAATTTATGAAAACTAGAAAGAGTAAGGAAAATTCTTATGGCTTCAAGTCTAGAAACAGGGACAAAAGTTTCTTCGAAATCTATACCTTCTTGTTGAGCATATCCTTCACAAACAAGTCTGGCCTTATTTCAAATAACTTCTCCATTTTCATTCAACTTTCTTTTGAGTATCCATTTAGTTCCTATGATATTCTTATCATGAGGTCTAGGAACTAATTCCCAAGTATTATTCTTTTCAATTTGCTAAAGTTCTTCATTCATGGCCTTTACCCAACATTCATCTTTTCATTCTTCATTTATGTTTTAAGGTTTGGTGGATGACATTAATGCTAGATAGCTTGAAGCTTCTGTAATAGTTCTTCTTGTCTGCACACCTGCCTATTTCTAGCCCAAAATTTTCATCTTTGGATGATTTTTTTGAACATACCTGGACGGAGTTTTTCCTTCTACTGTTATCTCTTCTTCTGGTGCTTCATTGGTTTCTTCTTCAGAATTAGTGGGATTTGATGTGGAAGGATAATCCTCATCTTCTTCATAATCTTCAGTTTTTATTTATTTTGTATTTTTGCATGCTTCATCAACCACAACATCAATACTTTCAATAATTTTCCAAAGTCTTCTATTATAACATTTATATGCTTTACTTTGGGAAGAGTAACCAAGGAGAATACCTTCATCTGCTCTGGGTTCAAACTTACCAAGTTTTTCATCAGTCCTTTTGATGTAACATTTGCTTCCAAAAACTTTGAAGTATTTTATAGTAGGAGTCTTACCATACCAAAGTTCATGTGGAGTTTGAGTGTTGTTTACTCAAGCATTTGTTTGGTTGAGAATAGTGATGGTAGTGAATGCAGATTCACCCCAAAAGGTTGTAGGAGTTCCAGATTAATCTAGCATAGCACGAGCCATTTGTTGAATAGTTCTGTTCATCCTTTCTACCACTCCATTTTGCTGAGGAGTCATTGCAGTGGAGAATTGCCTTGTTATTCCATGTTCTTCACAAAAGTCAAAGAATTCATCCGAAGTAAATTCCCCTCCTCGATCAGATCAGAGGCATTTGATTTTGCGATCTGATTCATTTTCAACCAAAGCTTTGAAGGCTTTCAACCTTTCGAATGCTTCATCTTTATGCCTTAGAAGTCCTATCTAACACATTGTAGAAAAGTCATCAATAAAAAATATAAAGTATTCTTCTCCACGAGGTGACTTTTTCCTTGATGGTCCACATAAATCAGTATGAAAAAGTTCAAGAGGCTTACTAGCTAATCCTTCCTTTTCAGGGAAGTGCGATCTGGTTTGCTGACCAAATTGACATGATTTTCATATTGTATTTTCTAGAATGCTGGTATCAGGAAGATCACGAACCGCCTGGAATCTACATGATTTTCTTATTTGAGAAAAACTTAGATGCCCCAATCTTCTGTTCCATAGCCAATGTTCATCATTTCTTCTTAGATAACACTATTTTTGTCCTCCCTTGAGTATTTATGGGTTGTTTGGAGTTGTTGTCCCTTTAATCAAAGTTTCTCTTGTATCAAGCTCACGAACAACACATCCATTTGATCAAAACACTACTTCATTTCCTTGATCACACATTTGACTCACACTCAACAAATTGTGCTTTAAGCCATCAATATACATAACATTCCCATCTTTAACTTTTTCTTTCAAGAAAACAAAGCCTTTACCTTTTATGACAATGGGAGTGTCGTTTCCAAATGAGACACTCTTTTCCTTTTCTAAGGAATTATATGAGTGTAGTTTTTCTCTGTCACCCGTCATGTGTTTTGAGCATCCACTGTCAATGTACCACTGTTTTTGTTGTCCTTCTGCATACAAGGCTATACCACATATTTCTGTTTGCGATTCTTTGTTTTTCCATATTTTGAGATTTAATGGAGTTTTCTCCTTTTGAGATATTTGCCGAAATTTCCTCCTGCATTCAGATTCTTCATGGCCAAAGTTGTTACAGATTGAGCATTTCATTTCATTTTCATGAAGAGAAAAGCTAGTAAAGGAACTTTTCTTAGTCCCTATCACATTTCTTTGATTTCGTGCTTCTCTAGTCATGATAGTTTTGTACGAAACACATTGAGAAGCTTTTTGTCCAAAATTATTATGTGAGAAACATTTATCATTAAATAAATTCCTGCTATTGTTGAATCTACTGACCTCATGATTGTACTTGAAGCTCCTTCTACTGACCTATTGATTGATATTCTTTGAAGAAAATTGAGTGTGGTTTACCTGAGGTTCACTGTGGCCTTTGTTCATTCCTGAAGTAAATTGAGCCTGATTCACCTAGTGATCTGCTTTAGGCCTTTGCTGATGATTGTCAAACTGTTCACTGCTCTTTCCTACATCACGATAGCTTTTAGTGGAGGTTAACGACTTCTGTGATTGAGATGTTTCTTCAGAGTATCCAAGACCTATCTTTATTAGAGGAGAGCACTACACTTTGATAATTTCATTTAAGGTATCCAATCCTTTAGCAAATCTAAGATTGAGAGCTTTTGTTTTCTCAAGATCCTTTCTTAGACCCACAATTTCACATTCTAGCTTTTCATTGTGTTTTTCTCTTTTAGCAAGTTGGAATGTTAGGGTATCTATAATCATACTCGTTTCTTCTAAATAGATTTTGAGTTTAGAGATTTCTTCATCAAGTTCATCTTTGTCTAAAGCATCCGAAAATTCATCATCTTCGTAAGCCATCAGAAGTCTATAATCATTGCTATTTTCATCTTCATCACTCTTTGATAAACCATCGCTATCTTCATGAGTATAGTAGCTCTTTTTACTTAAATTTTGCTTTATGTTCCATTTTGCAGATTCCTTACCTTTATCAACCTTATCTTTATGAGGACACTTGGCAACATAATGACAGACTCTTCCACAAGCAAAATATTTGAAAGGTAGTTTACCTCTAAATCTTCCAGAACCCCGTTGAAGGTTCTTGACAAAGTTTGCTTCTTCTTCTCCTTCTGAAATATGTCCTGATTGATTAAGTTCTTCTTTTCCTGAAGCTTTAAATATGGCTTCTCTCATATCTAATGGACCCCCTTTTCTCATCTCGAAAGCAGTTAAGATCCCATGCAGTTGTGTCATAGTAATAGTTTGAAGATCTTGCTTTTCTTCTATGGCAGATACTTTTGATTCAAAGTTAGTAGACAAGGATCTTAAAACCTTTTCAACTAAAGTAACTTCTTTTATCTCTTCACCCAAAATCTTCATGCAATTGACAATCTCATCTATACATAAGAAGTAACTAGCTATACTTTCATCATTGTGCATTTTGAGAGTTTCATATTGAATTCTGAGGGTTTGTATTTTTGCACGTTTTACATGAGTGTCTCTTTCATAGCTTAGAACGATTTTGTCCCATATTTCTTTGACGGATTTGAGCTGCATAACTTTGACAAATTCTTATTGTGATATACTTCCCAATAATGTATCGACATCCTTGGCATTGGTTTCATATTGCTTTTTACGTGTCGCATCTGTAGGAACTACTGATGGAAAAGTATATCCTCCTTCCACGATTTCGTAGACATCTGTTCCAAGATATTGAAGATGGGCTATGGTTCTTACCTTCCAATAAACGAAGTTGCTTCCATCAAAGATTAGAGGTCTGATGGATCCCTCTCTTTCTTGATTACTCATGATGATGGATCTTCCTTCAAGCGATCAAGCTTCTTCTGAAGGACCTACTCTGATTCCAATTGTTGGAAATAGTACTGAGAGGGCCTGTGAATTAGTATTATTCAGTAAATAATTTTTCATTTCCATAATCAAATTTATATATGCTACTTCAGTTAATGGAACTTGCGTGTATACGCAACTATGTTTAGGGAAAATAGCATATATACTGCAAATTTAAGATTCAGTTAATTCATCATATGCTGATCCTTAATTAGTGCATCACAATCATATAAACAGTAACCAAGTGTAGTAAAACAGAACAGACAATCACACATGAACACAAGATATAAGGTGGAAACCCAATGTGGGTGAAAACCACTTGCTGCAATCATTTCTATCTTCTTTTTAATAATAAGAAACTTCTTTTTACAATTTTTGTACTTTTTCAGACTTATACCAGTACGTAGGCTTCTACCTGCAGAAGGCTACAACCTTCTCTCGTTCTCTAGCTTCTCCTTGAAGGGCGCTACAACACCCTAGATCTTGTACTAGCTGATCTGTTTACTAGTATGTAGCTGTCGGCCTATAGAAGGCTACAACCTTCTCTTTTCTTCCAGGGACCACGTTTCATAAATTTTCAGACTGGATCCATCAATAACATCATTCAATCATCAAATATATCAACATCATCCATTCTCCTTTTCACAACTGAACCAACCAACTACTTTGACAACCCTTCAATCTGATCTTTCAGAGTGTTGTAACCAGAATATAGTAACCAGAACCCAAGCCAAAACCTAGAACACTGCAATAGCAAACAGGAGTAGCTAAAACATATTTTACAAGGTATACACTACTTCCCTTTGTCGAACCTGCGTGCATATGCTCCTTTCTCAAGACGAACCTGCGTATAGATCAGCAAATCAAACTTAATATGTATATGTTGTTTTCATATGCAGAACCAGCGTGTATACATGACTTTTCTAAAGTGAACCTACGTATAGATCTGTAAATGATGATTTAAACATTACAACAATTCTAGACTTTAGTTATACCCAGATCATCATATTTACAGACTACAACATGCACCAATTATTCAGATAAATGATCAAACCACATAAAGATACTTCACTTCAAGCCTTCAGGTCTTGACCAATCATTAGATCTTATCCTTCATCAAGCGTTGGGGTTCATCCTTGGTTCAGATCCAGCTATGCACCATACCCAATAACCTATACACTAGATCTTGCTCATCATCAAATATTGAATACTTGAGTACCCTGGCCTAATAATCTTCTTTTCCTTATATAGTGTTAGGCCTTTCTCAATACCATGGTCCAAAACCACTTAGGACCAATACCTTGGAGCAAATACCTGGGAGTAGTACTTCAGACCAGATACTTTGGACCAATATCATGGATCAAAATACCATGGAACAAATACCATGGACCAAAACTTAGATTTCCAACATGTATGTGCATTTCCTTTTGTGAAACTACGTGTGTATGTTATACAAACCTTTTGGTTTGTTAACTTGTGTATATACACTACATTGTCAAGGTGAACCTGCATATACTTCTCTTTCCTCAGTCTGTGAAGTCTGATATGTAACAATGAGTTGTTAACCTATTGAACTATGATCTATCATCTGAGTGAGTTGTCATCAAGGACAACACTTGTGCAAATCTGAGTCATAATGCCAACACGTAGAGCATGCCTACCCTGCCCTCCTACAGCCTGGACTGTCCCTCTCAAATTTTGCGCAATTTTGCCTCCCAACCAAGCCAGAGCTAGTAGACAGTCACTCTCGACTCAAATCATCTTTCTCCATCCCTCAGTGACTCTTGCATAGTTTTTAATAGTAGTTTCCTAGAGCCATCATCGCGCATCACAACCTTGCTACCTTTGCTGGTCACCTACATTCGAATGATCATGTGTCATGGTAGACTAGGAGGTTTTGGATTTGATGTTGTCTTGTCATGAGTGATTGCAGGTACAGGTACACCCACAAACATGTCAAGACGATCAACGGGATGAATGAAGGGAACAAATGAATATGGCCATGTTCACCAACGGTCGAATGGATGAACAATGCAAAGTGGACGAACGAACGAAGCATGCGAAGTGGACAAATGCAACGAACATGCACCTTCGTGAATAAGTGAGCCTCTCAAGCCTTCCAACATGAAAGAAAGGAACAAAATGCTATAGCTTCATCAAGCGAACCAAGGACCATCAAAGACTCTGCACACTTCGCAATGCGAAGGTGAAGCTATGATACACCATGAATACTTCCATCACTTAGCAGCATTGTAGCTCAAGATGCACTCCAGCAACAGCACATATGTACCAGCATTGTCTTGTCAAGTAATGTCGAGTCATGTTACCCACATCTCCACTATTGTTTGTTGTCAATTAATGTTATGTAACGTGGAAGTCCAAGAGACCCACTTGTGAACATAGAGTAATGTAAGTCAGAAAATAATGGAAGTTGAACAGTCATGAGGGTAGTCGAATGGCCACAAGGGTCAGTTTCACCCTTGGCTATAAATACCTCCATCATTTGTACATGAAAGGAATTTTCACCTCAACTCCTCCCACATAGCCAAGAGAGTGTAATATTTTCCTTGAGGAGTAATTAGCAGCTCCAACGCCCCACTGACGGGGTTAGTGATGTATGGTGTAATGATGTGTCTTGGAACTTTCGCTTGATTCTGAAGCCTGTCAACATGCCAGCACTTTTTCACACATATATTGTATTTGTTGTAAGACTGATCTTCAACACTTGTAATGCATGTTTCTTTAACCATGTGTTCTACAACCGAATTAATTCATTTGTTGTAATACATAATCTATTAATGGAAATGTATTGTATATGTTGTTAATGTTGTCTCATTTGTGTCGATTGCTCTGCTGTACATCAAACAAACCTTTCACATGAACCTTGTTGTAACAACCGTTGCACTCGTCTCCCACTGATACATGAGTGTTTTACGTGTTACCTTTCCTTGTATGTTGTGACTTCTGCATTCAAGTGGACTGCTCCGCAGGAAGCTGTGTATGTCCTTTGTGTTGTGTATTCCTAGTCAAGTTGGGACTGATAACTTTCAACCTGGAACTCACCTTCACCTTTTTCCCTTCACATTGTAAGAACCATTGGCACAAGTACAATTACACTCACTAGGCACGTGAACCTCTCTTCTCGAAGACAAAGCGAACCACTATCTTCTGTTGACAAGCAAGAGTTGAGGAAAATCCTTAAGACAATGGCAACTGGACCATCATATCAGATGGGAAACCCACACCAAATTGTGTGAGGTCTAGTTGGGACTTCATACCAGGGTGATCCCCTGACTTTTGGTGGGTCCAGCACCATCAACATTTCTGGCACTAGAAGGAGGGCCGCTAGTTGTACATAGCTGAAATTCCCCTCACACTCACTAATCAATCATCTGGTCAAGGCAATAACTCGCACTCCCTCTCTCACGACTCAGTAGGTGGTTACTCCTCACCTCCTAGAATTGAACATGAGATTTCATATCAACACCTTTGCTCCATATGTCCCATCACTCACTGGTTCGGGAAAGATGATCCAATCTGTATATTACTTTCCACACACATCTAAGAAGCCAAAGTCCACTACCACAAGAGTGGTTGTATCATGAGTGGAAGAAGCAGTCCTTGCTACTCTTGAAGGTTTGGAAGAAGCTATTGAAGATGGAGAGGAACCTCGAATATTCTTTGAAGGTGAACAGGGCACTCTTATATTCTTGGGATGAAACTCCAGTATAGGAGGAGGAGGGGAAGGAAGTAGATGAAGTGGAGGTGGGGATGAACTGACAGACTCAGATCTAGAACCATCAAATTTCAAAGGAGAGGAAGAAGACTAAGAGGATGAAGAGGACGGAGAGATGGCTACCCAAAACTTGAATGGATGACTCAGGGACCATTGGCTCTCTCAGATGTTCTACACAAGATGCCAAAGTGAGCGAAGAGAATAACCATCAAGTTTAACCCGAACAATGCGTTGAATGCAGAAGACCACTTAGACAAGTTCTACCTATAGCTATAGACCCTTGAGGTATGTTATGATGACATAGCATGTAGATTGTTTCCATGTACCTTGCACAGCCAGGCAGCTACTTGGTATCACAACCTTCCACCCAACTCTATACAGAACTAGGGTTCTTGCAAACGTATGTTCCTTGAAAATTTTGTTGATGACAAGACTCCAGCCATGCTACTCAAAGATTTTGGAAGCCTCAAGATGGAGGGAAAAGAAAAAGTAAAGGATTTAAATCAGAGGTTTATGTGTATATTGAACAAGTTTGCAGCAGACACCAAACCTCATGACTCCATCATTGTCGACTATTACATGTTTCTACTGCCAACCACCATTGCATAGTTCTTCAAGTGAGCTGCGAATCCAACTCTGTTAGAAAGCTGCAAAGAGGCTATTTCTATTGCGAAAGACTTGTACGCCATTGGAGTCATCAAGAAAGATGAATCAACGAAAGACTCCAAGGATTCTCGCAAAAATCCCCAAGCAATGACAAGTAAAGGCAGAGACAAGGAAGCAACTAACATTGATACCCTCACTCACCTTGTCAAGAACTTGACCACTGAAATGTCCGAACTCAGGCAGCGGAAGATAGACACATTCGCGAATAGTCATCTGCCCAAACAGAGATAGGAAAGTAGTTCGTCTACCAACTCATCAAGAAATATCCGGTTCAGTTCCAAGTCTGCACAAAATCATATGTTCCAACTCAATCAATGTGTTGATCCTAAGTATTGTTCCTTCCATGAAGAATTTCATCCCAAGAACTCTTGTTCAGATTAGAAGCGAGTTGTTACCTCTATCTGTACTCATACATTCAATGTGTATGGTGACATATAGGAGTGACCGAAAGAGACTTATGATAACGAAGAGGTTGCACCTCATGAAGCATGAAGTTTTGGGCATGTGGTGAATGCATATCAGTGCTTGAAAGTAGTCTCGAAGATGAACACTGAGATGCAGCCCAAAAAGAAAAATGATTGATACAATCTTAGGAGTAAACAGGATCCCTCGACACTTGAGGAGATGCAAGAGAATGTGAGACGGCTAATAGAGAAGGCTAATCCACCAGCTGCCTCAAAGCAACAAACACAAAGCAAGTCCGAGAAGTAAGCAGTAGATAAGAACACATCCGTAATCAACAAGTTGCAGAACAGTCCGCCAGACAGCACGAGAATCCATTCCGCCCTGGAAACATCGGTGAGTCTACCACCTCTACATTACAGCATAGTTGATGACATGAAAAATACTCGAGTGAACATTAGTTTGTTTGAGTTAGCGAATGTCCAGGTCCAGCGAGATATTCTGTTGTGTGCATTGGGATAGACGGAAACAAACAGCACAATCTCTACCAGCAAGGGAGCATGCACACTACTCAAATCACTATCCATTTTTCTCAATACACTTTGGATGGAAGAAGAAAACTCAGGTTTCCCCCATTCCTACTTTCATTCAAAGTTTTCAATTACAATGTCCACAATTATTTGGTTGATTCTGGCATGACAACTAATGTCATGCTCCTCTCCATTGCCAACAACATCAATGCACAATCGAGCAAAACATCTGCTAGAATCATCCAACCTGATAGAACATCATTACCAACCATTGGTGAACTATGAGACGTGATCATATGACTATCCCATGATATTTGAGTCCAGCAGTGCATCAACATAATTGTTGTGGACATACCGGAAGCATATGATCTGTTGCTCAGCAAAGACTGGTCCAACAAGCTAGATGGATACTTTGCTATAGATTGGTCTCACCTGTGGCTTCCATACAAGGGCAAATGCAACCAAATCTAGGTGTTATCTAAGAGGTGTATGAAACATAATGTCAATCCTCTCAACGGTAAGAATGAACCATTAGCCTTCGCAGAACTCATGTTTGGCAACTCCTTCCTAGAAAAGACATCAGATTATTATCTTACACATCCAATCCCAACCACATGAGACAAGCAGTTGGGACTCCTTCATCACCCAGCTCATGATAACGAAACTTGTACAGTTTGTTTTTCTATTAGTAGCAGTAGTGGCAACCATGGTAGTACCAGCAGTACCAACATGCTAAGTGGTCCGTGTATAGACAAGTTGTGGACCACGAGTCATGATAAATCAGGAACGCATGATGACTCAAGGATCGAGTGCATTTCAGTCATCCAAAATAATGAACTATGCATGATTTCGATCTGTTTGAAGTTCAGAGTCACAAACAATGATGATGAAGCACTCATGTTGAACACATGAAAGATCAACATTATGAACAAATAGGGAAACTTGGGGATCCACCATGATCCAAAGATGGATAATCTTGGTACAAGTTTTACAATGCAACAGTAACCAATCGTTGACCTGTTGATCAAATATTACCTTTATGGGCCTGCACGAGTAGATGATGCACTGAGTACCCACTACATTTGAACAATCTAACATGAGATTCCAAGTAAAGGAGAAGACAATCCATTACAACAAGGAATAGGTAACACATGCATGTTGTTTGAACTCCTTTCACTAAATAGATTGATTAACATTTTAAGTGTTTGAATTACTTGCAAAATTCGTCATCACACTTGGTTTTCTGATTTAAATCTTCCACATAAAAAATTTGGGAAGATCCTCTTAGGCATTGACTTCAAAAACTTGAACCCTTCTTGAAGTAAAAACAATTAACACGTGCCATCATCCGAGCCCATGTTGCACACAGTACTTAAGAATGTAGTGCTGTCTTCACTTGAAGGTTTTTTGGAATGCCATCAAGTTCAAGTAGCGGAGCTCAGTGGACCGGCACTGGTCCATGAGAAACTTGGCACGCACACCTATCATTTGCAATCACTTGATGGAAGGATTGATAATATTCCTGTCAAATAGCCAAGTCGTCAAACATTAATTCAGTAGGTCGGGTCATGCCTGTGCCTTGTACATAGTCTGTTTTCTACTTGCTATTTCATTTGATTTGTTTTGTTTATTATATTTTCTTTTTCTTTGTTTTATTCCGATTACTATTTTTGTTCACATCCATTTTTCTTGTTTGCTATATTACTATTGTTGTTTCTGAAAATAAGTGCTTCCAACTGCTAGGTTCTAGCTTTTCAATAGAGTATGTGGCTGAAATGTGAGGAGACTTGTGACACTGTAGCACTTTGCTAGTCTTGTGTCCATTTTCTCTGTGCTTGGTTACAACCTTTGACCGATGAATCCTTCACAAAAAATATGAACTGTTCATAAGGGAAGCTTTGGTCCAACCGTGAACCTGTGTCCACACTGCGAAGCCCCATTCCTATACTCATCCTTCTGTTTTGTGTCTTGAAACTAATCCAATTAGTAGAAACAGAGAAGCGAAAAAATCTAAACAAGAAAACCTATGACAGAGGTCTTACATGCTTCTCTGAAGCAATAACCTCTTGTGCCCTCAATAATTCAGGATCCCTCTTCTGCCCCAAAAATAAATAAGTCCCTATGCATAATTCTCTTAAAAAAAATATAATGGCGAAAGAAGAGTAAGGCTTCCTCCGCAGAGAGGTGAAGCATGCAACTCCACAGGGGTTTTGAGCATGCTCGCTGATAGCAGAGTAATGTGTGTGTTCCTGCGTGACTCCGTGGGGGTACTATCCAGGCCTGCTAGTAGTAGAGCAACAACAAAGATGAAAAATTATACTCTAAAAATCTTCAACTCATGAACTAAACTACCCTTCTCGAATTCGAAACACTAAGATCTAAGCTAAACTATTAATTATGATTGATTGAGTAGGAAAAGGGTGAACCATCTATGTCCATGGGGTAGGTCGGGAAACTGATGTAACGTGCATGACGATTCAATACTTCCTGAAATACCAAGGCCTTGTGCTAGCAATGAACTGAAATAGAGAAGCTGGAGTTCTACCAATGTGTTGCCAAGTGTTGTAGCGGCTACAACCACCCTCCAAAATTTTGGCCTATACCAATTTCGGAGCCTCCCTTGGAGAGTTTCACTTGATGACTACACACACTCGGGTTCACTCCGTGATCTCGTGTGAGTCTTTACATTTGCCTTGCTTGATTATTACACTCAAGTCTCTACATGTTCATGTCTGAGTCATTGTTACGACCATTTTCTGGTTATTCTCAAAGTCTTTTCTTTGTATGCGTTTGATGTGTTCACCATGAAATCATTTCTTGCACTCACACATGGAGTCACATTCACTGTTGCACAAGCGTCATCTCGATCATGAACAATCAATCACGAGTGTCATGCTTTTCTCTTGTACCGTCAGTCAGTCATGTTGAAAATGTGTATCCAAATGGTCTGGTCATTTTGTTGTCAAGTCATGTGTGTGTGTGTCCATATGATCACCTATACATCTTTCGACTATTCAGACACTTAGTCATTTTTGTTGAAGTTCTAGCAACTAGAGTCCTCACTGATAGCCGAACCATCACTCTGCTTTCGACTCAATCAACTGTTAACCAGAACAATGCAGAAGCACCAAGCTATTTCTTTCAAGTTATACTTCCTACAAGAAATTCAATCAGCACTCATGCCAACCACCCAGACAGTCGACTCACTATTCATCTCATAAATTGCGCAGTGCTCATGACCAAGCCTTTTTCTTCTCATCGGTTAGATTAGCTTAGAAATTGTGCAGAGATAATGAGCAGGTCGAACTCCCGTCCTTAATGCAATTTTCCCAGCCAACAACTCCCAGCAGCATACTGCCTATTCCCTCCAGGAATTGTGTAGATTCTGCTGCCAGTGACTGAGCAACCAACTAGAAGGTCCCTCTGGGAATTGTGCATGTCTAGCTTCCAGTGACCCTACAACCAACTAGTATTTCCCTTTATGAATTGCGTAAGTCTGGCTACTAGTGACCCCAGAAATCAACTGGCAGTTCCCTCTCGGAATTGTGCATGTCTCGCTGCTAGTGACCCCAATAGCCAATTGGCAGTTTCCTCTAGAAATTACATAGATCTAGTTGCCACTGACCCTAGCAGCTAATTGGCAGTTCCCTCTAGGAATTGGGTGGATATGGCTACCAGTCTTCCTGGCAGTTCCCTGTAAAAATTATGCAATCCCTGCCTACTGGCCCCTCATGCAGCCCGACCCATTCCTCTATAAAATTGCACAAATTTGGCTATATATCCCTTATTGACTGTTCATTCTGGAAAATTGGGAGAGCATGCTTGCCCTGCACTCCTATATCCTGGACTATCCCTCCTAAATTTTGCGCAACTTTTCCTCTCACTGGAGCGAGACCTTGCAGACAGTCACTGTCAACTCAAATTTTCTGCCTCCATCCCTCAATGACTTTTTTGTAGTTTTCATCAGTAGTTTCCAGAAGCCATCATCCCACATCACAGCCCTGCTACCTCTCCCAGTCACCCACATCTGAATTATCATGTGTCATGGTAGACTATGAAGTTTTGGATTTGTTCTCGCCTTGTCATGAGTGACTGCAGGTACATGTACACCCACAAACATGTCAAGACAACAAATGGGATGAACGAAGGGAGCACATGTAGATGGATATATTTACCAACAGATAAACAAACAAATTAGGTGAAGCAAATGAACGAACAAAGCATGTGAAGCGAACAAACGCGACGAACATGCACCTTCGCGAACAAGTGAGACTGTCAAGCCTTCCAACCTGAAAGCAAGGAACAACATGCTAGAGCTTCATCAAACGAACCAAGGATCATCGAAGACTCCATGAACTTTTCCATTCAGAGGTGAAGCTAAGATACACTAGAAGACATCTGTCACTTAGCAGCACTATAGCTCGACATGCACTCAAGAAGCAGCATGAATGTACTAGCATTTTCTTCACAAGTCATGTTGAGTCAAGTCATGAGTCATGTTGCCCACATCTCCACTATGGTCTTGAAGTCCAATAGACCCACTTGTGAACATAGAGTCATGTAAGACGGAAAGTCATGGAAGTAAAGCTGTCATGACTATAGTCGAACAACCATAAGGGTCAGTTTCACCTTTGGCTATAAATACCCCCAACATTTGTACATGAAAGGAATTTTCACCTCAGCTCCTCCCACATAGCCAAGAGAGTCAGTAATCATTTCTTTGAGGAGTAAGTAGTGGCTCCAATGCCTCGCTGATTGGCTTAGTGATGTATGGTGTAACGATGTGTCTTGGAACTTTCACTTAATTGAGAAGCCTGTCAACAGGCCAACACGTTTTCACACATGTATTGTATTTACTCTAAGACTCACCTTAAACACTTCTAATGCATGCTGCTTTAAAACTTTGTTCTACATCTGAACTGATTCATTTGTTGTAATGCATAATATATTAATTGAAAGGTGTTGTATATCATGTTAATGTTTTCCCATCCATGTCGAATGCTCTACTGAGCATCACATAGACCTTTCACATGACGTTGTTGTAACATCTGTTACACTCGTTGCAAACTGATGCGTGAGTGTCATCTTACTTTGTATGTTGTGACTATCGCATCTGAGTGGACTGCTCCACCAGAAGCTGTGTATGTCCTTTGTGTTGTGTGTTCCTAGTTGAGTTGGGACTGATCCCTTTCAACCTAGAACTCACATTCACCTTTTCCCCTCACAGTGAGTGAAAGAACCATTAACATAAGTACACTTACACTCACCGGGCACGTGAACCTAGCTTCTTGAAGACAAAGTGAACCACTCTCCTGTGCTGACAAGAAAGAGTTGAGGCAAATCCTTAAGACATTGGCAAACGAGCCATCATACTGGATGGGACTCCCATACCAAATGGTGTGAGGTTTAGTTGGGACTTCATACCAAGGTGATCCCTTGAATGTTCGCAAGTCCAACACCGTAAACACATTCAAATATTTAAGAAAATAATAATGTCCTGGATGTTAACTTTCAATATTCACAAACAGGAAAATATTTCTTAAATTGCTCGATAGATCTTCATCACTTCTTGGGGTTCAATAAATTACTTCATATTTACTAAATTCTGGAAATTGCTTCATATTTCTTAAACTGCTAGGCAAATCTTGACTGATGTTCAGTGTGTGATAAAGCACCTCATGTTTGCTAAATTTTCTAAACAAATGGCCATATTGTGCTAGTTTTATTGCTAAATCTCGACAATTTCTTCATATTTCTTCACCACTGGTCAGTGTTGCTAAATCTAGCTATGCAAATGACCTTATCTATGCTCTTTTTAATATGAAAATATTATAAAATAATTCGGTCCTAAAAACGTTGAATTTCAATCTTCATAGACTAGATAATATTTCTTAAATTGCTGGGCAAATATTAACCACTGCTTAGTGATGAATACATTAATTATTATTTCATATTTGTTAAATCTTTTGTTTTTTTTTTAGCCTCAATCAAGGCTAACATTAGATAGAAGAATAATCTTCTCACCAATCAAATACAAAATATTTAAAAGACTAAACAAATTATGCTATCTGTGAGAATCTTATCATTAACAAATTCTTTATTATGACCATTTTTACTGTCAAATATCACATTTTGAGGCATAGTTTGACATTTACAGGTATTTCTTATGCCCAATGTTGTCCTGGTTGTGAATATGGAAATTTTGAATTTTTTGTACAACATTGTTTTGGGTACTGAAGCCATTTTGAACGAGCATCAATAAGGCTTACAACAATGCAACAAGAACTACGATGTCTCTAATGCAAGACTTATTAGCTGTTGTGAAAATCCTTGTATATGGCATATTCTACAACTACAGTATGACAAATACAAAATGAGAATGAGAAAAAATAGCAACTGAATGTTCTAACCTGATATTGTGCAGGATGCTATCCACTAACATCATGTCATCCACATGCTAATGAGAAATACATTCAAGCCTATGGATTCACTGTTATGAAATTGGTTGAAAGTTCCTTTGTTTCAGGTTTTTATATAATTATGAGAGGTAGAGAAATAGAAAAGGGAAAAGTTTAGTCTTCTTAATTGTTGAAGTCACTAATGGGAGAATTCATTTTCCGAATAAACATTCAGGTTGTGATCATAACCCTTATTATATTTATCAGTGACTGTTTAGTATGGAAAATGTTAAGCATCATGTAGTAATTCAATTATTGTCTCATCGTGTTTCCATTTTTAGTGGATGATAATAAAATGATACTCAATGAACATAATGAAAATGTAGTAAACCAATCATGAATTATTATATGGTGCTTAATATTTTCCCTTCAGCATGCCTTATGACTACTTTCCATTGCAATTAATAGATGAAATGGCAGAGAAAGAAACAAAAATATGTAGCATGGTTTAAGTGACTCTTTTTCTAAGCCTTTTTAAATTTTAAATGGGAAATAGATGGGGCTGCCATAGAGTTTAGTTTAATGCAATTGGCATGTTTTCTTGTATGCTTTGGCTTCATTTTCATGAAATAAAATATGATCTTTTTCATGGTTGATAACTTTCTATGGCTGACATGATACAATTGGGGATGCATGAGGGCTTTCTGTTAACATGCCAAAAGAAGATGCGATTTTAGTTGTTGAACGTGCCATTGAAGCTTTGGGGTTGCAATCTGTATGAGATTCGTTAGTTGGTACAGTGGAAAAGCGAGGGATCTCTGGAGGACAGAGAAAACATGTAAATGTTGGGCTTGAGCTAGTAATGGAACTGTCTCTACTATTCTTAGATGAACCCACATCTGGTTTAGACAACACTTTTTCATTGTTGCTTTTAAAAACCCTTCGCCGAGAAGCTTTAGCAGGAGTAAACATATGTGTGGTACTTCATCAACCAAGGTAATGTTTTATATTAATCATGCCTGGCATGTGTTTCTGCTTGCATCACTTCAGATGAGAAAAAAAGAAAATATGAAAGAAGCATGACTCATTTGTTGAAGCATATTAATTTTCAGTTATCTTTATTTCAATTGTAGATTTTGGGAATATTTAGAATTTAAATGACTTAATTCTTGTTTATCATGTCTATCAGATTCCTAGAACTATCCTGAGATCTGCAATAGAGTTAAATTCCCCTGAATTGGTGTTTTACTTGCAAAACTAAATACTATTGATTTGGGAATTTGGTTGGTTGAATACCAGTTTCCGAATGGTTCCTTTTCATTTACAACTTATGTAACTTATGTGCTTGGTTTATTTTTTCAGCTCTAGATTATTCAAGATGTTTGTTGATTTAGTGTTGTTGCCTAAGGGTGGATGCCCTGTGTATCTTGGACCTATGGATGAAATTGAAGAATATTTTTCTAGCCTTGGCATTATATTCCCTGACTGTGTTAATCCCCCATATTACTTTATGGACATCTTAGAGGGGATTATAAATTGTGTTAATCCCCCAGATTACTTTATAGACATCTTAGAGGGGATTATAAAGCTTGAAGGAAGTCCAATTTTGATTGCAATACTCTTCCTCTTTAGTGGATGCACCATAAGGGGTATGAGATCCCAAGAGATTTATAAGAAGCCAGCCTTTGTAAGAACTGGAATTTGTATTTCCCCAAGAAAGGAAATTGTCAATGAGGGAACCAAAAATGAATCTTTTGACATAGAAACAGGGCAAAAGTGTTGAATTTATGGATGTGTCTAACTCTATACAAACTTCAAATTTGTTTGAAGTCCATTTTCATCCTCATAGTGGTAGAAAATATTGCCTACAAGTACTATCTTAAATGTCTTCCTCAAAGCGGAGCTCCACAATTTGATGTCAGGTAGTTTAGCTCACTAAATAAGGTGTTTTGTCACTGACTATTCAAACTTTTTAGTCTCTTATCTACAAAATATTTTCCTCCCTCTCCTCTGCACTTTGGTAGCTAATTATTAAGCTTGTGGTGTACTAATCATGATCATTCAACCTACACCCCTTTGCACAACCCCATGATATTCCACAAAATGATGTATGAACTACTGCCTTTCACATTTCATGATCCTCCTACAGCATTCCTATGCACTTCTTGTTGCAATTGCTAGTTTATACTCATTACAATTAAACACCCAAACCATCACAACTTCATAATATAATTTATAAGAATTAAAATAAATCGGAATGTTTTCAGTCTTCTTTGAATGGCGGCTAAGATTTATTACCCTGAAACATAAGACTTTCTTAGAAATTGCAATGATCATGGTGGTTGCCCTTCATTGATTATGAACCTCTTCAAAAGGCCGCACTTGCCCAGAAAACACCTAGGCTATTGAAACTTCATAATCTAACGCACAAAAAATACAATAAGTTAAAATGTTCCCCAATATTATTTGAATGGAAGCTACGATTTCTTACCATGAAACCCTAAACTTTATTGTAAATTTCAGCTACCGTGGTCATTGTCGTCATTGATTATGGGCCTCTTGAAAAATGATGGCACAGGCCCCAAAAAAAACCGACAGCCTACACGTGGCTGACATTGGCTCATGGCACTGGGTGCACTGTCGGGCGTCTCACTTTATTCTAGTAAGGAGCTGACATGTTTGCTAAACTAGCAAGCCTACCCGCTAGCCATCACAAACAAAGGAAGACAAAAAATTATTTTAACATCCACTAGGTTAAAGATAGCTTATGGGACATATTGCTTCTTCATATGGTTGATTTATTCAACTATTTTTCTGTGAAGCCTCACAATAAACCCTCCCAACTTTTCGACAAACCCCTCCCTAAATAAATTATCCCAGGAACTAGTTGCCATAATATTTTCATAACTTTCCTTGTTCTCTTTGAAGGCCTCGCATTCTAAAATGAAATAAAATCACTTATAAATTTAACACTATGTACAAATTTGACTTAAACTCTCTTTGAGACGATTTTCATAGGCAAAAAAGAAAAGAAAAAACTTTTATAGTAGTTCAACACACATAAGTTACATAATAATGTTGTAGCCTTAGGTAATTTAATTTTTTTAATGATTTGAGACTAAAATAACAAATAGATACAAATATCAACCATTATTTTGTGTGTACATCTACATTGAATTATGTTCTAAATTTAAACTCTCTGCATACAATTACATGCATTTGTACATAAAACCAAAATAATTATATGAAACAGTTTGCCACAATATTTGATAGAAATAAAAATAGGACTCGCAAAAGAAATACCCATTTTTCATTTTTATGACAATTTTGTTATAAATGAGAATGCCTTGCACCGGTACATAACTCTTAGCTTCCTATGGCTACAGGAGAGGAAACAACTAATTGAAGATGGGGGGTTAAATGGTGAAATTCGATATTTTACTAAAAAGCAAGCTAAAGTATTAATCAAAAGGGTGAGAATCATAAAACCCTAGTGATAATTATAAAAGAAATCTGAATAAACAAGTTAATTGAGAGGACGAAAAGATAAATCATAGATACATTTAAGACGCACACTTTCACGGAAATATAATTTCATTTTCAGTTATTTTTGTTTTTCCATTATATGCTTCAGATGCTCTACCTATTATAAATTAACTACACAGTTTTAAAACATTAAATTTGAAAATTTTCAAACATATGTTTAGAACAAAAATTGATCATTAGGGGAATATTCAGGTCTAAAATGGGTTTTTGAAGAAAAATGTACAACCAAAATAAACTATAGAAGAACCAATAGGACTCAAGATGATGATATCAACCATGTTTCATGATTCACCATTTTTTTAGTAAAAAAGAAAAATATAAAAAAGGAAAATAATAAAACTGTTTTTTCAATTCGTATTTTCAATTTATCTCCCTAAGGCTTTACTCAAATTTTGAGTGGTAATACTCATTGGATAAAAATTTTAATTCATCATCCCAAGAGTACCCATCTTGTATACTTTTCATGGACCCTGCTACACGAAAAATGAAAAATACATGAAAAAATGTGATTGCAATCACCTTTTTCATGTATTTCTCATTTTTGATGTAGCAGGGTCCATCGAAAGTATTCAACATGGGTACTCGTTATATGAGGAATCAAATTATGCATCCAACGAGTGTTGGCACTGGAAATTTGTGTAAACTGAGAGGGAGATAAGTTAAAAATACGAGTCGAAATTATTTTTCCCTCTAAAGTTTGATTAATCTAATCTTATTTTATTATTTCCACTCTTATTTTATAATTTGTTTAAGAGACCCATTTTAGACCTCAAAATTTCACTAATATGCATCACTTTCATCAAACTATATAGTGTAAATATTGAGTAAAAACATATCTGACTTTTGCCCTTTCTGTAATATGGTACGATTATCAGAATTATGGGCTCCGGTCCATTTTTCTTTCAGAAATAAAGAAGGAAAAAACAGGCTCAACAAGAAAAGCTACGATTGTTTATTGTTTCTGATTACATTCCGGAAACAATAGAGCAATCTCAGAACAAAAACCATCTACCACGTACTTTTAGACCCAAAATATTTCGAGCTTAGAATTGACACAACCATGTCGTAAATGTCCCCCCAAAAAAATCATTTGTTTTTAACTTTACACGCTCTCCATATATAACGCAAGATGTAATATAGTCTGTTTAGTTAGTCCAATCGTAGGTTCACTTGGTTCATATTATTTCGTATTCAAATAGTTTATAAAAATATTTGTTTCAATGGATTATGACCGGTTTTACTCAAACTTAGAAAAGGGTAGAAAACCAGTTAAGGGAACATGACCATAGCATATATATCTGTATATATATATTTTAATTTATTTGTTTATTTTTAAATAAGTAATTTTAAATAATATGGTTTTTTAATTTTTTATATGGTAAATTAATTCAAATTTACTTAAAATAATTAATAACAATTAATGTCACTACCTTTTAGAAATTAAATATTAATATTTTTAAAAAGTTAATCACACCACCTTGTTATTAATGTCACTACCTTTTAGAAATTAAATATTAATATTTTTAAAAAGTTAATCACACCACCTTTTAGCCAATAAAATATTAACATTAAAAAATCAATTTTCAATAAAACAATATCTGAATCCCGAATAATTTAACCAAGCTTAGAGGTTTTACCAATGGATATAAGAAGAAAAAATAAAGAGGATTGTAAGAGAGAATTGCAAGAAACCTTTTTATATATATATATATATATATATATGTGGAGTTTACTCCTTAGGCGTTATTATAAAAACTTAAAAATATAAAGGTCTTTATATATATATATATATATATATGGAGTTTACTCCTTAGGCGTTATTATAAAAACTTAAAAATATAAAGGTCTTTACTTAAAACCATGTGGGGGATAACATCCCAATAAACCAACCACCCAACCATCTCAGAGAAAATAGTTAAGATTTATTTATTATTTTGGCAAAATTAATTATATTAAATGTTTAAAGTTATGAAACACTTTGGAGTATAGTTAAATATATAATGGTCTCTAAAGAAATTATATTATTTGAGTGAGTATAATGATGGAGAGTATTTGCTTATTTGTAAGAGGTCATAAATTCAACTAATTTTTTTAATAGTATCTAACCAACATAGGAATCTCATAATTCATTTTGATATCTAATTTAATGTATCTTTAAAATTACATTATTAATATTATTATTATTTACAATATAGACAAGCCCATTCCTACTGTATCTTTAGCCAATAATACCATTGTGTCAACAAATTTACATCAATATCTACCATACTCATCACATTATTATTATTTATTAAAATGGAAATAGTCAAAACACATATGAAATCAAATGTAGATGAAGTTTAACCCTCATGAATACATCGTATGCTATCATGAGGAACGTCGAAAGCTACTCAGATGCCCCTTGAATCGTTTAATTCCGCAAAACTTACTTACATTGTGAACCCCTTTGATGAGATTTGAACCTATGACCTCGTGGATACTAAACCTTATACAAACCAATCTTTCTATACCTCGTGGATCAATTTCGAAATGAAATTAATTACATGGTAAATTTAATCAACTTTATAGAAAAAATAAACACAGACAAATCCATGTTCCAGCTAAATACGTGTGGATGTGGACAGACGAAAGCATGAAACCACCTCCGGAATTTGGTAAATACATATTCTAAGAAAAATTAGAATATGAGAGGTTTTCTAGGATTTTGAGAGATTCGAGACTTAGGTTATGTCTCGTGTTGATATTTTAAGTGTAAGTATTCCATTTAAGGCTTTGAATGTTGATGAATATATATTTCAAATTGAATTAAAATACTAGCACAACCATATTTAATTAATTGAACGTGGTTGATATACACTGAAAGCTTCATTTGTATCTACCACACAATCCATTGATAAATCTATAATAATAAAAGAAAATATTAAAAAAAAACTATTACAATAAAAATATTATTATTTTTATAATTAATAAAAATAATTAATTTCTCTTAAAGATTGTATAATCATTTTAAATAAAATAATATTAAAAATTACATAATTTAAAAATATTAAATAATTAAATAATTATTAAGTAATTAAATAATAATAATGAAGAATTTAATAGCAATAAATGATTTAATTAAATAATATATTAAAAATATTTATTAATTAATAATTTAATTATATATTAATAATAAATAATGGATAATAAATAATTTAATTATTTACATTGTAAAATAAATATAATAATAATTATTTATTTATTAATTTAATAAGTAATTCAGTCACATATTTTAAAAACCTAGGAATTAATATTCTAAATGTAAGCAATTATTAATATCATAAATCCAAGGCTTCAGTAAACCTAAGGAATCTATATTATAAATCTTAGGAATATGAAACCTTACATTAATAAATTGAAGGGATTGATAATATAAAACCAAGGGATTAATATTATAAACCCTAAGATAAATATTGTAAACTACAACAACATTTACTAATGTGGTTGATATACGTCAATAGGAATATCTGAAGCACATGTACAACCACATTAGTAAATGTGGTTGATATCTGTCGATAAGCATATGATTGTTATACATTTTTTAAGATAACTATATAAACCCTAAGATAAATATTATAAACCCAAGGTGTAAATATTGTAAACCCAAGGGATTAAGTATTAAATAATCATGGTTGACCATGGTTGATTTTCATATTGAGACAATCTTTGTCACAATGTGGAGTTTGACCATGGTTGACCATGGTTTGCGTTGGTTGACAATGGCTAATTTTTGAGATAATTTGTGTCACAACATGATGCCGAAACATGGTTGAGCATCGTTGACTATGATTATAAACCCAAGAGATTTATATTAAAAGGAATAATATTATAAACCATGTGAATAATGTTATACCCTAGGAATATGAATCTTATATTAATAAACCAAAGGGATTCATATTATAATCCCATGGGATTAATACGAAAAACCCAAGGGATTATATACCCAACGAAATAATAACAAAATCAATAAATTAATATTATAAACCCAAGGTATATAAACCCTCAGAGAAATATTATAAACCCTAAAATAAACATGGTTGATCATGGTTCACCATGGTTCATTTTCATATTGATACACTCTTTGTTATAATGCGGCATTGGACCATGGTTGATTTTCATATTGAGACAATATTTGTCACAACGCAACATTCGACCATCGTTGACCAATGTTGATTTGTTATTTAGGAAATCTTTGTCACAATGTGACATTGGGTTGGACCATGGTTGGCCATGATTATAAACCCAAAGGATTTATATAAAAACCTAGCATTAATGTTATAAACCCGATGAATAATATTATTTCCTAGGAATATGAATCCTTAGATTAATAAATCGAAGGGAATAATAAACCCAAGGGATTAGAAACCCAAGGGCATATTGTTAAACCCAAAGGAGTAATATTATAAACCCAAGGTATATACCATAAAATAACCATGGCTGACCATGGTTGATTTTTATATTGAGCCAATCTTTGTCACAACATGGCAGTGAACCATGGTTGACCATAATGATAAACCCAAGGGATTTATATTTAACCCAAAGAATAACATTATAAACCCTATGAATAATATTATACCCTATGAATATGAAGCTCAGGTAAATAAACCAAAGGGATCATATTATAAACCCATGGGATTTAAACCCAGTAGAATAATATTAAAACCAAGGAATTAATGTTATATACCTGAGGTATATAAACTTTAAGATAAATATTATAAATCCTAAAATTAACATGGTTTAGCAAATTTACCATTGTTCATTTTCATATTAATACACTCTTTTTCACAATGTGACGTTGGGCCATGGTTGAATATGGTTGATTTTCATATTGATATAATATTTTTCACAATGCCACATTGGACCATGGCTAACCAAGGTTGATTTTTGTATTGAGACAATCTTTGGCTCAATGTGACACTAGGTTGGACCATGGTTGACCATGTTTGATTTTCATATTGAGACAACCTTTGTCACAACATGACATTGAACCATGGTTGACCATAATTATAAACCCAAGAGAATTATATTAAACTCAAATAATACATATAAACCATATGAATAATATTATACCCTAGGAGGGGAGCGGACTGTCTGGTGGAATGGCAATTTAGGGTTTCTGAAGAACCTATGATGACAGTCCTGTATAGATCTTTGCACTATTTTCATACTGCCAGTAATATGATAGACCATATACGACAAGTAGCATCGCGAGCATCATGAATCCCCCCCAGGGGGAGGTCGTTGCGCCTCCCTCCAATGCGAATGAAACTCCTCAAAGCCATGAGGAAGGTACTAGATGCATTGAAGAAAATGGAGCTAGAGAGGAAATGGATCCACAAAATGCTAAGACAGATAACAGATAGCATCGCCAAGTCACTTCAACCACCTGTAAACTAGTTGCTGTTGAATGCCTGAAGATAGAGCTCCCAAGTCGTCAGATCAATGCTCAGATCAAGTACATGAGAGATCATGCCCTAATAGGCAAATTCATAGGACTATGGCCAACAAAGAAAGCGATGCATGGTTGGATAACAGCTAAATGGAAGTTGAAAGGACACATAACACTACAACTAGAGCCTAAAGGGTTCTTCATGACCATCTTTAACTGCTTAGAGGACCGAAAGAGAGTACTAGATGGAGGGCCCTATTTCTTTAATGCAGCTGGCCTATATCTTAGGGGTTGGGTTGAGTGTTTTAATACGGACAAAGAAGATCTTAGTTGGGCACTAGTCTGGATCCGTCTCTATTCACTCCCTATGGAATACTGGGATGAAGAGTCTTTACAAACCATTGGAAATGGTCTCGGTGAATTTCTCAAAATCGCAGAGGAGACAAAACTTCGAAGATACACTTCCTATGCTTGAATCTACATTTATATTCATCTCAGAAAGGCACTTCTGGATGCGGTAAGTCTCTATTATGACGATGTTGAATGGGTTCAGTTAATAGATTATGAACATGTTCCATTTAGATGCAGGAGATGCCATGCCCTGGGCCATCTGTTTCAGGACTGTCCTCTAAATCAGAAACCCTCGAATCCCTCAGCCTCTGATAAGCTTGATTTGGATGGCTTCACTAAAGTCACCAATCAGAGGAAAAACCACAAGAAACCTACTTCAAATCCTAAGATGCCTCAAGCTAGTTCATCCAAGCCCTCTACGAGCAATAGTTTTGAAGCGCTAGCCCAACAAGATGTCCATAATCCTAAAATCCCTGACCCCTCAGAGGAGGAACCCATGATGGACAAACAACCTTCCCATTCTGACTCCAAGAAATCCCAAAAATATTCCCTACCCACAGATCTCTCCTCCTCGGCTCTGCGTAAAGTCCTAGCTTGGTACTCTCAAGGAATGGAGGTAGATAACACGCAGCCTGCTTCTACATTGGCAACAGAAACAACAGAAGGAATAAGTGATACTCAACACATGGAAGAGGAACCAAAAAGCATAGATATTGGGGATTTGGATATTCTTGGCCTAGAGTAGGCATGCGAAACAAAAAATTATGACAAAATTCCAGAGAGACAGTTGGAGAATCTAGAAGTTATTCTCTCGAGGGAACAACGACAAAAATCCCTTGGCATTCAAACTGGAGGTCTTTGGGATGGAAAAAATATCACCAAAGACAACAAAGAGAGAGGAAGGAAAACAGATCTCCAACGCACCATCCACATTGGGGAAATGTTGGTGGAGTCAGGAAGATACTCCAAGCTTACAAAGTATTACAACTCTCTCTCCAATCTTCCATCATGAAGCTAATCTCATGGAATATCAGGGGGCTCAATGGCCCTGGGAAATGCAGACTGATTAAAAATATGATACAGCAAGAGAAGCCTCAAATCCTCTTTTTGCAAGAAACCAAATGCAACTCTACCTCTTTGGACCGAATTGCTGCAAAAGTCTGGCCAGGTAGTCTCGCAGCCATGGTGGATGCCTCTGGTGCCTTTGGCAGCCTGACAATAATTTTGGATCTACGTACCATCGCGCTCAATAACATACATGCAAACAAGCATTTCCTTCAAGCTACTTTCCACATCAGAGGGACTAGTATACATGGTCATTTAACCAATGTATATTTTTCCTAGGAGGCTATGTACAAGGTAGAAATTATGAATACCCTATCCTCAATCGATGATGAAAGATCTCATAAACTCTATATCATTGTGGGTGAATTTAATATGATAACCAAGCTGGAAGAAAAATGAGGAGGAAGGAACAGACTAGACAAGGAAATTAATAATCTAAAATATTACATTCAAAACAATTGGCTCATTGATATGACATTCAACAATGGACTTTACATCTGGAATAATAAAAGATTAGGTTTGCATCAGATTGCTTCTCGTCTAGACAGATTCTTAATCTCCGACAATGCAATCTATTTAGGAGGAGACCTCTCAGCTTCAATACTGTCACTCTCACGTTCAGACCACTGGCCAATTTCTCTCCAATGGTCAAGACCAGGTAATGCCACCTGTAGGCCTTTTCGCTTTGAGGCTTTTTGGATGACACATCCAGATTTCATCAACCTAATAAATTCGGAATGGAATAACTTCTCTCCACCAAACAGTACAAAAATGTTCCAATTTCAGCAGAAGCTTAAACACCTCAAGAGAAAAATAAAACAATGGAACCATTCTTTGTTTTGTAACATTTTCCAGGCTCAAATTACTCTCGATCAAGAAATGAAACAGATGCAGCAAAGAATCATCATAGAAGGCAGATTAGAGGAATTTTAAGAACAGGAAAAGTCTCTTGAATCTCAGATATCAGAGAGGGCCAAATAAGAAGAAACACTCTAGAGGCAAAAGTCGAGAATCAGATGGCTAAAGGAAGGAGAAAAGAACACAAATTTTTTTCACCAGACTACTATTCAACGCAGAATGAATAACGATATCACTCACATCCAAAACGAGAAGGGGGTAAAAGTAGAAAAACATGAAGAAATCGAACTCGAACTTCTTAACTACTTCAAGCAAGCTCATCAAGAACCATGGGTTAATAGATCGAAAGCCATAGAAAAAATTACAAATAACATCCCCAAAGTCACCATAGAGGAGCAAAACCAACTCCTACTCAGGGCGGTCGACTTACAGGAGGTGTAAAGCGTAGTACATCAACTGAAAGAGTGGAAGGTGCCTGGCCCTGATGGTTTTACCTCCAATTTTTTCCACAATTTCTGGGAGCTAATAAAAATGGAAGTCTAGCAGGTTGTTGAGGAATCGAGAACTTTGACATGGATGCTTCTAGCTATGAATGTCACATTCATAGCCCTTATCCCAAAGAAATCTCAATCTAGTACCCCCGACAAATATCGACCCATTTCCATGTGCAATGTCATCTACAAGATTGTTTCCAAAATCGTAGCTTTAAGACTCAAATCGTTGCTACCTCTTCTTGTTTTGCCTGAGCAGTCAGGATATGTAGAGGGTAGGCAGATTACAGATGGCATTATCCTTACTCAAGAAATCATCCACTCCCTGAAGTACTCCAAAAAATTAGGTATGCTCCTTGAAATTGACCTCTCAAAAGCCTTTGATAGCTTAAGCTAGATGTATATTCAAAAGACTCTAATTGCCTTTGGTTTCTCTCTCCCCTGGATCAGATGGGTAATGAGTCTCATTTCTTCCTCCTTCTTCTCAATTTTGATCAATGGCATCCCCTCCTCTCCATTCTAGCCTTCCCGAGGAATCAGACAGGGAGACCCTCTCTCCCCTTTCCTCTTCGTTATTATGGCAGAAGGTCTTGGCCAAAGCATTAAAAATGCTCTGCTATCCTAGAATCTCAGAGGCCTATCCTTTCCTAACACTCTTGCCTTCACCCACCAGCAATTCATGGACGACAATATGATTTTTGGTAATCCTTCAGTCCAGGAAGCTCGTCAATTCAATTCCTTATTGTCGAAATTTTTGGATGCCTCTGGCGTGAAAATAAAAAAAAGCCAAATCTCAAATTTTCTTTCTTCACACCCCTGTTGTCACCCAAGCTTCCATCACTCGCATACTTGGATTCACAATTGCTGCTCTTAGAGGCCTATCCTTTCCTAACACTCTTGCCTTCACCCACCAGCAATTCATGGATGACAATATGCTTTTTGGTCATCCTTCAGTCCAGGAAGCTCGTCAATTCAATTCTTTATTGTCAGACTTTTCGGATGCCTCTGGCGCGAAAATAAAAAAATCCAAATCTCAAATTTTCTTTTTTCACACCCCTGTTGTCACCCAAGCTTCCATCACTCGCATACTTGGATTCACAATTGCTGCTCTCCCTTCCAAGTATCTTGGTGCTCCTATGACTAACTCAGCTCTGAAACACTCATCTTGGAGGATGCTCTTAGAAAAACTAGAGGCACGCCCATCCTCCTGGACTCATAGGGCACTCAATATGGCCAGTCGTCTTGTCTTAATTAAGGCGGTACTCCAATCCATGCCGTTGTATCTCTTCTCGATCCTGGCTAGACCCAAATGGGTTCTCAAAGAAATCAAACATATCCAGAAATCCTTCATGTTGGGAAATTCATGACAAAAGCGCAAATGGGCTTTGATTAAATGGGACACAGTTTGTCTACCGAAGCTTGCAGGTGGAACTGGTCTGCAAGATCCTTATCACAACAATGTGGTAATCGGTGCTCGCATTTGGCGGAAATGGCTTAGGTGCCATTCACCCCCTGGGAAACCCTCTGGACAACAAAATATGCATGTAATCGACCTACAAAAGAATTAATCCGAATTTCAGAAGTCAACCAGGGTTCTCTAATCTGGAATGCAGCCAAGCAACACAAGCTCTTAATTTAGCAGCATAGTTTTTGGGAAGTTAGGGATGGCAATACAACAAGGTTCTAGGATGATTCCTGGTAGCAGCAACCCAAATTAAAGGACTTAATCTTACCTCATCAAATTCCAGAGCAGGAATTGCAGACATCTGACAAAGTCAAGCCTTTTTGGCTTCCTTCCACAACACAGGGGTACAGACAATGGCTTAGCATGGACCACATCTTAAGACATGGAATGGAATCAGCTCAACAGGTTCTTGGTATAGAATTAACAAAGAGAAGAATACAACATTCAGATGAAAAGGATGTTCTTAGATGGGGCTATGAGGAAAAAGGAACCTTCACTACTCGGGAGGCCTATCACATCATTATAAAGGAACACACTATCAAAGATACTCTTTGGAACAAAATATGGGACCCCAATATTTGGCCGAAAGTATCCACCTTTCTATGGATTTTATGTCACAACATAATCCTTACGTGGGACAATCTCCGGAAGAGAAGCTTCCACGACCCCTCCATTTGTCCCAACTGTCAGCAAGAAGAGGAAGCCACTAAGCATCTTATGAACCCTTGTCCACTAGCACATAAGCTCTGGGAAAATGTTAGCTTTAGATGCCAAAAGAATGGATGGATACAAGGAGATATTATATCCATTGTTCACAACTGGGCAAGGAACCCATTCAAAAGCAGGATTTTAAACTCCTTATGAAGCTTATTCCGGGTTTTCTCATGTGGACAATTTGGAAGGAGAGAAACTGGTAAATCTTCAAGGACCAATCCACGCCCTTGGAAACTCCTTGGAATACTGTGTGTCAAAATATCAGAAAAACTTTACTTCTTCAAACATGGCACGAGGAGGACTTTCCCTCCCTCCCTCAAGAACAAACTGTTATGAAACCAGCTCAAGAAAAAGATAGAAAAGATAGATCAACGCCTTAAAATTCAGCCTCTTCGAGGGGGCAACCTCCTTTACATTACATAAATGAACAATTCTTGGATGATACAAATGAAAAGACCTCCTTTCTATATATAGGAGTCTAAGGGGTCATAACATAACCAGAGCTGACATAACAATAATAATGTAAGGGCACAATAATAACAATAGTGGGCTTCTATGGGGCACATTAGTAACAATATGGGCACTACATGGGTACATCAATATAATAAGTGGGTTGTACTAATAACAATAAGGGTTTACACTAGTAGTATAGGGGCCTAACATGCCCCTCTCCTTCAAAAAGCGTTGTCCTCAACGCTTCAGTAGTTCTTGATGCTTCTGTATAAAATTCTTGTCCTCCCATGCAGAATCTTCAGTGGGTAAGTTCTTCCACTTGATGAGATAATCTGAAATTGATCGATTTCGTAGCTGTCGGGTTCATGTTTCTATGACTGCTCCAGGTTCCAATATGATTTTTCCTTCCTTTTCAATATCTGGCAATATTGTTTGAATTGGGATCTTTTGCAAGTTTTGAATAAGTGGCCATACTTCTTTGTCCTTCTTCCATTCATCCCTTACTTTGTTTATCCAATCTGGTTGGATAATAGAAATAGAACAAAACAATGCTTCCACATCCTCATCCTTGAAGAGTCTTCCCATTCGGTAAGGTTGCCATTTTTTAAGTGCATGTAGTATTGCCAACGTTTCCTTCTCATAAATAGCTTGCTTTAGATGTAGCAGTAAAAATACCCAATCACCTACATCAAAACATTTTTCACTATGATGTTGATCTACCTGTTGTTTCATTTGATTTTGCACCGAAGTGGCACTATCCTTTAAAAGTTGGAGAACTTGTTGTTGATGCTCGATGTGATCTTTCACTGCTTGAACCTTTTTCTTCTTGATATGTCCTTCTATCTTTAGATTTTGAGGAGTGGTAATTTCTTCCAATCCTTTACAAGATATGGTCGGATTCATTTCTTGACGCTCGATGTGATCTTTCACTTCTTGAACATTTTTCTTCTTGATATGTCCTTCTGTCTCACTAGTTTGAGGAGTGGTAATTTCGACCAGTGAATTACAAGATATGGTTGGATTCATTTCTTCTTTCTTGATGCGATCTTTCACTTCTTGCACCTTTTTCTTATTGATATTTCCTTCTATCTTGAGAGTTTGAGGAGTGGTCATTCTTGCCAATAGTTTACAAGATATGTTCTGATTCATTTCTTCTTTCTCTGGGGTCGGGTCTTGGCATATATCCTCTTCTTTTGATGTTTCTTGATCCTTTTCTTCCTCCTCTTCATACTCTATGTAAAATAATTTCTTCTCAGCACACTTATGACCTTTAGTGCATTTTCTATCACAATTGTAACAAAGCCCTTTTCCTCTTTTTTCTTCCAATTGTTGTGGTGTAACCCTTGTAGGTTGTGGAAGGCTAGGAGGAACAACATGTCCATCTTTATAGTTGTGAGGGGTAGACTTCCTTGTTGCCATAATTTTACTTTCAAATATGTCACAAAGCCCTTTTAATCTTTCCAAATGTTGTGATGTTGCTCTAAAGAAGGTCTTGCTCTTTGTATCCTCATAATGTGCTATCATTTCCTCCGTGAGAATTGACCACGTAACAAGTTTTTTACCAGAACAAAGCCCTTTATACCATAAAAATTGATCCGGTTCTAAATATGAAGATGCAATACATACCTTTTGTAATAGTGGTACACCATGTAGATCAAAATATTGCTCCATTTGAAGTATCCAATTTACCGGATCCTTGCCATCAAACTTCCTCATCTTGCTTTTTCTTGATTTTAGGACCTCGAAGTTGAAACGACTGTAACTCTGTACTTGCGGATATTTAAGTTCTAAAATTGCTACCTATAGTAGCCCTCTTTGTCCTCTTTCCAATGCCACTAGTCTAATCCAAATTGGATTCTCCAAGGAAGAGTTATGCACAATCTCTCAAGATGACCTGATTATAGACCTTTCCAGAAGAGCGAAGTTGTATGAAGTTCCACGTGTACCATTTTTGATATTTGGATCTGAAACATTCATACGAGAAACTACAGTCCGTCCTCTTTTTGTACCTTCTGATGAAATTTCAATCCGATCCCCGGAGAGAAAGTTATGACGATTTTCCCCAGGTCACCTGTTTTGAATGTAATTCAGGAGTCTACAAAAAGACCAACTTCCTCAGATCATATCTCCGCAAATATCACGCGAAAACCTCTGAAATTCGGACCCAAGATTCAGCGCGATTTCTTCTCAAATGGGTTTTTTTGTGACTTCTGAAACATCACAGAAAAAAAATTATAGCAAAAATGCCACGATGACCTGTTTGGAGCAGCGAAACCCTAGAATCCAAAGCTCTGATACCAAATGTTATGAAACCAGCTCAAGAAAAAGATAGAAAAGATAGATCAACGCCTTAAAATTCAACCTCTTCGAGGGGGAAACCTCCTTTACATTACATAAATGAACAATTCTTGGATGATACAAATGAAAAGACCTCCTTTCTATATATAGGAGTCTAAGGGGTCATAACATAACCAGAGCCGACATAACAATAATAATGTAAGGGCACAATAATAACAATAGTGGGCTTCTATGGGGCACATTAGTAACAATATGGGCACTACATGGATACATCAATATAATAAGTGGGTTGTACTAATAACAATAAGGGGTTACACTAGTAGTATAGGGGCCTAACACAAACCATATGGGCAAATTGGAACCTCAAGTGGAATCAAGAGATGATAATTGAAGGAAAAACTCTAGCAAAAAGTAGGACACCAGATAAGTGGCTTCCTCCTCCCTATCAGATGCTCCAGCTAAACTTTGATGGAGCCTCGAAAGGGAATCTAGGAAAAGCACGATTTTGGGGAATATTCAGAGATCATAAGGGAACTTCTCTTCTAACCTACTTAGGGTCAAATGGATGGGACATTAATAACTTCGCAAAATTAGAAGGATTATGGCAGGGACTCCTTCTAGCCCAAAATGATGGTTTTTTCCCACTTGTTATAGAGGGGGATTTGCAGATCCTTATAAATATGGTCAACAAAATTTTGCAGGGAACATCATCAAGTAAAGTGAGAAACAGCTCGAGAATGGCAAGTTGGCTAGAACTTATTGAAATCTAGCTCTCCTCCAACATAGCGGTCAATCTCAAGCACATACGTAAGGAGGGAAATAAAGTGGCTAACCTATTGGCTAATATAGGAGTGGAAAGTGGGAGGGATCTCCATACAGGTTCGCTCTCTACGCTAGCCACTGAACACCAGTTACTGGAATATAAAGAAATGGTGAAGAGTGAAATGGCTCAGGAAGAAGAAGTGCACCTGGATGCAGGTGAACTCTGAGACAACTAATGGTGACCCAACGGATTGACGACATTCGGACCTGCCAGATGATGGATAGCGCACCATTCCAAGCTCACTTGAAATGAACACAGGCCAGCTTGCATGCAGCATTAAATGGCCACTCATGGCAAGATCCAGATGTAATTGGACATAACATGGAGCCTTTTGACCCCTCTGTCTATCATCCTTCCCTCAACATCTGCCCGCCTCAGGTTGGAAATCCCTGTAGTAGAACTATTACCAGGAGCCACTGCTGGCTTCTGTTCTGTATTGAACTTGGAAATGGGCATCATTATTCCCATTCTAGGCATTACCCTTTGAATCTGTAGGAATTTACAGGGTAAGTTCCTCAGAAAGAACACCAAAAGGACACCGCTCACAACCAGATCACAGATCAATACACCAGTATTTTTGACGTGGTTAAAACCCTCAAAGAGGGAAATAGTCCACGGCCTGTGCCAACGTGGCTACTACAGGCAATTTATTAATCAAAGAATGAAAATTTACATAAGCTTCTCTCATGCACGGATTACCCGAACAATGACCCTCCATGCGCTTTAAATAGAACTCATGGACCAATCGGGTGTCAAGCCACGGATCAAGTGTCGGTAATACCGAGGAGAGAGTGAACCGTCGGATCACTACATATCGTGACCGTCGGATTGTAAGTTACAAAATGTACAATGGTAAAGAAACACACTTTACCTAACTCTATACTAGACCAAGTTGAACTTAACTATTTCCTATGTGTCGGAATATCCTAACAGAATCCTACACAGTCGCCCTCTATTCACAACCTATTCTCCTTCCAAGCCTTTTGTCCAACAAAATTCCATTCTAACAACATTGATATGGTCTGTCACCGTATGAGGAGCCGTAGAGGAGGCACCGGTAGTGGCAGCGTGATCCCACACGCAGCGCGGAGCTCTGTACCTACCTCAACTCCTCATCCCCATGAGAATTCTCCCTCTCCCAGCTCGCCTCATGGACACTATCCTCAAACGTGTAGTGGTTAGGGTCATGTGTAGGCTTCAATGGCCAAGCACAGTGATTTCCAGCTCCACATTGCAATTTCTCCTTTGCATCCCAGTTCAGTCCCTGACTCGACTCAATTCAGGTTCCAGAGTAGCCTGAATAGGCCCATCATAACTGCCAATGTCACCATTGTTTTCTCTAAAGAAAGTGAGTAGCATAGTGCTCAGGTGAGAAATCTGAAGCACAACTTCAGGAGGAGCGAAGTGATGGAGTTGGTCACAGTTCTGAGAAGCTCCCGAAGGATGAAAGTAGGGGAATTAGGCGTGGCAGACTACATGCAGTAGTAGAACACGTTGGCGACATACAACAACCAAGTGCATGTGTAGTTCAATGTGTTTGCTGCGCTGATGTTGGACTGGATCTTTGCATAGCTGAATGGCACTTTGATTATCACACCAAAGTGTGGTTGGATGCTGCTGCTCAAAGCCAAACTCTGATAGGATCTGACGAAGCCACAAGGCTTCCTTACTAGCTTCCACGACACCACGATACTCTGCTTCTGCTGACGGAAGAGAAATGGCAGCCTATTTCTTACAAGCCCATGTAGTAGGTCCTGAACCAAGAGTGAATACATAATCGGCAGTAGACTTCCGATCATCAGGGTCACCAGCCCAATCAGAATCAGTGAAACCAACTAATAGAGGAGCTGCTTTGGCACTGTAATGAATCCCAAACTATACTGTACCTCGAACATAACGAAGTATTCTTTTAGCTGCTTTCCAATGACTTTCACGGGGGTTTTTCATAAAACGAGCAACAATGCCAACAGTAAAGGAAAGGTCAGGACGAGTATGGGTTAAATACAAGAGTTTTCCTACAAGTTGACAGTATAAGGTAGCATCAACTTCAGGAGAAGTACAAGAGACTGAAAGTTTGACTCCAGACTGAAAGGGAGAAGGGGCTGGCTTACAGTCTTCCATGTGAAAATGACGAAGAATATCACAAGCATACTTGGAATGGGAAAGGGAAATACCCTCCTTGGATTGCGAGACTTGAAGACCGAGAAAATAGTGTAAGTGTCCTAAGTCTGTCATTTCAAATTTCTTTTTAAGGCTGGACTTCACATGGTTTATAAGGTTGGGATCACTACGAGTAAGAATAAGATCATCAACATAAAGAACAAGGATGATAAGAGAGTTGCCCACTTTCTTGGTGTAGACAGTATTGTCAGAATAACACCTAGAAAAGCCAGATTCTAAAAGAAAGCTATCCATTTTGGCATACCAAGCCCGAGGAGCTTGCTTGAGACCATAAAGAGATTTCTTAAGTCGACATACAAGGCTGGAGTCTGTTTGGATGAAGCCAATGGGTTTTTCCATATAGATTTCTTCATGCAAGTCCCCATGCAAGAAGGCAGATTTAACATCCATCTGATGGACTTCCCATTTTAAAGAGGCAGCAAGGGAAAGAACAAGGCGGATAGAGTTCATTTTGGCAATAGGGGAGAAGGTTTCAGTGTAGTCAATGCCTTCAACCTGTGAAAAGCCCTTAGCAACAAGACGAGCTTTATGTTTATCAACTTTTCCATCTGGTCCATACTTGGTTCTGTAAACCCATTTACATCTAACAAGTTTACGTCCCTTTGGTAGAGGAACAAGATCCCATGTATCATTTGCCAACAATGAATGATATTCTTCATTCATAGCTGCTTCCCAATGTGGATGGCCTGAAGCTTCTTCAAAAGTGTCAGGATCATGATTTACTGGAGCTTGAGCCAGTAAAGAAGAGGCTCTTTCAAACTGAGAACATGTATGTCGTTGATCTGTAGGATCACCGGCAAGATCACCTGCTGCATCCCGAGTAGCACGGATCCATCTTGGAAGTTGAGGATCCTGAGAAGGCGGGGGAGGATTTTCATCCTCACTTTCATCATCTGAAGAAGAAATGTTTTCAAAAGTAGAAGAGATAGGAAGAGGTGGCACATCCGCCGGACTAGGCTCGCAGGCCAATTTATTTTCATCAAATTTTACATCTCTTCTAATGATAACATTTTTGGACTTAAATGGAATAATTCTATAACCTTTTACATCTTCAGAATATCCAACAAAAGTACATTTCTCACTCTTAGGTTCTAAACATTTATGCTTTTCATCTGGAATATGGGCCCATGCTTCACTTCCAAAAACACGAAAGTGACTTACATCTGGTTTAATGGAACTCCAAGCTTCTTCTGGAGTGATATTCTTTAGAACCTTAGTAGGAGTGCGATTGATTATATAATTTGCACAATTAATTGCTTCGGCCCAAAAACTAAGACTGAGTCCTTTAGATTGCAGCATACAATTAGCCATTTCCTTTAAGGTGCAATTTTTCCTTTCAGCTACACCATTTTGTTGTGGAGTGTATGGAACAGTATGTTGCATTTGAATTCCATTTTCGGTGCAAAAGTTGATGAATGTGTTTTTAACATATTCTCCACCATTATCAGTTCTTAGCTTAAGAATTTGATGTCCAGATTGTTTTTCAACAAAGGCTTTGAAGGCCAAAAATGTGTTAAATACTTCGCTCTTGAGTTTTAAGAAGTATACCCAAGTGCGTCTAGAGAAATCATCAATGAAAGTTAAGAAATACTTGCAGCCAGAGAATGAAGCAACAGGAAGTGGACCACATAAATCACTGTGCACAAGCTGTAAAGGGGCTGAGGCGTGCCAAGAGGCACGTTTTTCAAAACTGTCCCGATGATGTTTTCCGAGTACACATCCGAAACAAACACCATCTCTGCAAGATACCATAGGAAGACCTGTCACCATATTTTCTTTACATAGATGCTAAAGGGAGCGATAGTTTAAGTGACCAAATCGCTCATGCCAAAGTTTGCTCACTTCATCATTATGAGCAACAAATACTGAGGGAAGATTTGATGACCCAAAGTTGTGAAACTTATACAACCTTGTGGAATCATCAACAATACCAGTAGCTAGAATCTGTTTAGGATCTCTCAGATCCTTGATTACAACATCATGAGGTGAAAATTCAACAATTTTACCTTCACCTGAATGAGTTATCTGATATACAGATAGAAGGTTGCAGGATAAGGTTGGAACACATAATACATCATTAACCTGACCATTGTCTAGATGAACAGTTCCAGTCCCTACAACATTAAGAGATCTATCATCACCAACATATATATTTTTGGTGTTACAATCATTTAAAGAAGAAAACATGGCTTGGTTTTTGGCCATGTGATAAGAGGCTCCAGAATCAATGAGCCACTCATGAGAATGAGAAGAAGAAGATACATTTAATGCATAACCAGACTGAGATGAATGACAACGACATGCAGAAAGTGCCATTCCTGAAGATGAAGTTGAAGTTGAAGTTGAAGAATGCTCCACATGGATGTTATGTTTCTTCATTGCGTCTTCCAAGGCTTCCATCTTCTTAAAGCATTTAGATTCTAAGTGGCCATCTCGATTACAAAAGTTACAATGTCTATCAATCTTCTTCCATTTGTTTTTATTGGTCTTATCATTTTGCTGAAATGATCTTTCATTTTGAGGGTGAGTTTGCTTAGGACCCTTGTTTGGTTTAGGACCATTCTTTCTAGGATATGACTTCTTAGGATTCTTTGAATTTGGTTGCTGCTGGGCGGCTAACGCTTTCTTGGAAGAGTTTCCAAGATTAAGAAGACCAAGGTGTAAGAGTTTTTCTTGTTCTCTTATTAAAGAATCACAAAAAGAGTCAAAGGAATGGGCCTTGTAGTCTTTTCCTTGACAAATGAAAGATTCCCTTGTAGAATGGAAGGTGGAAACAAATACAGAGTAGGCTGGTCCCAACTTAGTAAGGATGGAATAAATAAGGTTACTATCTTCTTTCTTAACCTTAACACCTTCCAAGAGATATCTAAGGGTCTTGAATTTGGACAAGAAATCTTCAATGCAAGAAAAATTATTAGGATCCAATGTAAGCAACTCATTTTCAAGTTGATGGGCTCTAATTTCATTTTTAATCCCAAAAACTTTAGTGATTTGTTCCAATGCTTCATGAGGAGTATCAAGTTCTGCAATATGGAATCTAAGATCAGGAGAAATAGACATCCCTATCAAACCACGTGCTTGATCTTGTCTATTTTCCCATTTTGCAGCCTTGTCTTCATCTTTTGGTTTCTTCTCTTAGCCTGTGGCTATTCTGTAGAGACCTTTACTTCTAAGTAAATCTTCCATGTAGGATATCCATTGGAAGTAGTTAGTGCTATCAAGAATGACTTGGCATGGAATTTCCATTTTAAAAAAAAAACTGAAGCTGAAGATACTGAAAGTAAGTGTTCCAATGGATAGATCTCGAAAAATTAGGTGGTTTAAAAAAAAACGGCTCTGAAAAAGGCTTCCGGATGAAGAAGTTATGGCTCTTTGAAAAAATTTGTTGAAGTTGCCGGCAAAGTGCGCGAATGTGCGGAAATGAAAAAATCCGCCCCCACAAAATGGAGACTTGAACCCAAGACCTCTACTCTCTTAAAATAGCTTTGAACCAATTGATCTATACAAAAAATTTGAGAGAGAGAGAGAGAGAGAGAGAGAGAGAGAGGGGGGGGGGGGCCTTGGTTTGCGTGCTTGCCTTGAGAAAGCTCTTTTTCCCTACAAAACACAAAACACAAAACCCAACACGGACATGCAAAGAAAACGAACCTTATGGCTCGAAGTTAGCTTTAGCCAAAAAACTAGATATTTAAAAAAATTAACCTTGTGGCTCAAAGTTAGCTTTAGCCGAAAAACTAAATATTTTTCTCAATGTTTCTGATTTTCCGAGATCACACTAAGGTGCAGGGAAAAGAGCATACGCATGAGAAAAAAAACTTCCTTTCTGTTTCTGATTTGCCCAGATCGCACAGAGTCACAGGGCAAAGAGCATACGCAGAAATGAAAGGTATAGATCCGGTAATTAAAAAAAGCTAAAAAAACAGAAACCGAAATAACCAGAGAGAAAATAACAGTAAACTGCAGATAAACACTGTATACCTCCAGATCTTAAAAATGACGCAGATAGGGCTATCAGAAACCTTTTCGCGTGAAACGAAAGGGGTTCCTCACTGGAACAGATGCTCCAAACACAACAGAGCAGTCCTCTTGGCCCGAAAGCAGTCAGAAACAGTAGATCTAGGAAACGATAGCCGCATGCAGTTCTACCGGCTTCAGATTTGGATCACCGACGGACGCGGCCCACAAATTGCTCTGATACCATGTAGGAATTTACAGGGTAAGTTCCTCAGAAAGAACACCAAAAGGACACCGCTCACAACCTGATCACAGATCAATACACCAATATTTTTGACGTGGTTAAAACCCTCAAAGATGGAAATAGTCCACGGCCTACGCCAACGTGGCTACTACAGGCAATTTATTAGTCAAAGAATGAAAATTTACATAAGCTTCTCTCATGCACGGATTACCCGAACAATGACCGTCCATGCGCTTTAAATAGAACTCATGGACCAATCAGGTGTCAAGCCACGGATCAAGTGTCGGTAATACCGAGGAGAGAGTGAACCGTTGGATCACTACATATCGTGACCGTCGGATTGTAAGTTACAAAATGTAGAATGGTAAAGAAACACACTTTACCTAACTCTATACCTAACTCTATACTAGACCAAGTTGAACTTAACTATTTCCTATGTGTCGGAATATCCTAACAGAATCCTACACGGTCTCCCTCTATTCACAACCTATTCTCCTTCTAGGCCTTTTGTCCAACAAAATTCCATTCTAAAAACATTGATATGGTCTGTCACCGTATGAGGAGCCGTAGAGGAGGCACCGGTAGTGGCAGCGTGATCCCACAAGCACCGCGGAGCTCTGTACCTACCTCAACTCCTCATCCCCATGAGAATTCTCCCCCTCCCAGCTCGCCTCATAGACACTATCCTCAAACGTGCAGTGGTCGGGGTCATGTGCAGGCTTCAATGGCCAAGCACAGTGATTTCCGGCTCCACACTGCAATTTCTCCTTTGCATCCCAGTTCAGTCCCTCACTCGACTCAATTCAGGTTCCAGAGTAGCCTGAATAGGCCCATCATAACTGCCAATGTCACCATTGTTTTCTCTGAAGAAAGTGAGCAGCACAGTGCTCAGGTGAGAAACTCTGAAGCGCAACTTCAGGAGGAGCGAAGTCATGGAGTTGGTCATGGTTCTGAGAAGCTCCCGAAGGAAGAAGGTAGGGGAATTAGGCGTGGCAGACTACATGCAGAAGGAGAACACGCTGGCGACATTCAGCAACCAGGTGGCAGCTCAGCCGGAGCTTCTATTACGATGGCTATAGCTGGAAGTTTGAGCGGCACCCTGCCTACGAGGGAGCCTCCAGGTGGCATAGCGAAAGGCAACGCGACGGAGGAGGATGAAGATTGGTATCGGTACAGTTGCCCCATTATTAAGGAGACACCTGACCAGGATGATCCCAAGTGAAGCCACGTGGCATCCATTGCCACCCACGCGCCAACTCAGATTTATGCCGCTGACGGGTTTGGTCCAGTTACTTGTTGTTTTTCTAAACGATAGGCGGGTTTGTCATATTTCTGGTTACATCAGGTGGTGTTGTGTCAAAACTTCTTTTAGTTTTTTCCTTAAAGGATGGGCCTAGGTCATATGTATGGTTTTCCTTTGGTGTTGGATTCAGGATATATGTATGGTTTTTGCTATGTCAAACTGGTTTCCCCAAATCTTGGGCAATTTAGACACTCATGATGAACTTCGGTGACAATGGTTGAGGCTGGGGCCTCTTTGTAATTATATTTTTGTTTCTTTTTAATAGAATTAGCCTTACACAGAGAAAAGAAATATATTATACCCTAGGAATATGAACCTTAGATTAATAAACCAAAGGGATTGAAAACCAACGAAATAATATTAAAACCAAGGAATTAATACTATAAAGCGAAGGTATATACACCCTAAGATAAATATCATAAACCCTAAAATAAACATGGTTGATCAAGGTTTACCATGGTTCATTTTCATATTGAGACAATCTTGGTCATAATGCAAAATTGGACCATGGTTGACCATGATTGATTTTGGTACTGAGAAAAACTTTGTCAAAATGTGACATTTAATCACAGTTGACGATGGTTGATAATGGTCGACCATGGTTGATTTTCATATTGAAACAAAGTCTGTCACAATGTGAGATTGGATTAATATTAAAACCAAAGACATATAAAGGCTAACATAAATACTATAAAATCTAAAATCAACATGGTTAGCCATGGTTGATTTCCATATTGAGGAAATCCTTGTCACAATGCACCATTAGAGCATGGTTGACCATGATTTATTTCCATATGCAGACAATCTTTATCACAATGCTACATTGGACCATGATTCACCATTGTTGATTTTCATACTGAGACAACCTTTCTCACAATGTGACATTAAACCATGGCTAACCATGATTAACTATATAAAACATGGATGTCATGGTTTATCATTGTTGAGCATGAGTCACCATGGCTGACCATGAATGATATTATAAATGCAAGGGAATAATAAACCTAAGGGATTAATACTAAAAAAGCAAGGGATTATAAACCCAAGTGAAGAATATTAAGTTGAAGTGAATAATATAAACCCGACATATATGAACCTTAAGATAAATATTATAAATTGTAAAATAAACATGTATGACCATTGTTGATTTTCATATTCAGACATTATTTGTCACAATGTGACATTGGACCATGGTTGACCATCGTTGACCATGATTAATTTTCATATCAAAACAATCATTGCTACAATCACATGTTGGACTATGGTTAAGCATGATTAGTTTCCATATTGAGACAATTTTGTTCACAATGCCACATTGGACCATGGTTGACCATGGTTTTCACAATTTGACATTAGAGCATCGTTAACCATGATTGATAATGGTTGACCATGATTGATTTTCATACTGAAACAATTTGTCTCACGATATGATGTTGGACCATGGTTGACCATGGTTGATTTTCATGCTGAGACAACCTTTGTCATGATGTGGTTGGACCATGTTTAACCATAATTGACCATGGTCGACCATGTTTGGCCATGATTGAAAATCATTTATTTCATATTTGGATGTCCAATCTTTGTCACAATGCAACGTTTAGCCATGCTTGATTTTCATATTGAGACAATATTTGTCACAATGTGATATTGGGCCATGGTTGACCATGATTCATTTTCATATCAAGACAATCATTGTCACAATCAGACATTAGACCATGGTTGAGCATACTTGATTTTCATATTGAGACAATATTTGTCACAATGCGACGTTGCACCTGTAGGAATTTACAGGGTAAGTTCCTCAAACAAAACACCAAAGGACACCGCTCACAAACAGATCACAGATCAATACACCAGTATTTTGACGTGGTTAAAACCCTCAAAGAGGGAAGCAGTCCACGGCCTGAGCCAACGCGGCCACCTCAGGCAATTTAATAATAAAGGAATGAAAATTTACATATGCTTCTCTCATAGACGGATTACCCTACAAATGACCCTCCATGCTCTTTAAATAGAAATCATGGACCAATCGGGTGTTAAGCCACGGATCAAGTGTTGGTAATATCGAGGAGAGAATGAACCGTCAGATCACTACATATCGTCACCATCGGATTGTAAGTTACAAAATGTACATAGTAAAGAAGCACACTTTACCTAACTCTATACCTAACTCTATACTAGACCAAGTTGTACATAACTATTTCCTATGTATCAGAATATCCTAACATCCCCCCTTAAGAACAACTTGGGACATGATTGAAGGATTTACAAATATGACACAATAGGAGAAGGAAGGAGGGCCTAGAGCCTATCCCCCCTTAGTGACAACTTCCTGAACTCCAACCATAAATCGAAGTTTAGTGAACTTCGCCGCTGTGAGAGCCTTTGTAAAGATGTCTGCAACTTGATCGTCTGTTGAACAATATTGCAATTCAAGAACATGGTCATGAATGAGCTTTCTGATGAAGTGCATGTGCAGTTCAATGTGTTTGATGCGCTGATGTTGGACTGGATCTTTGCATAGCTAAATGGCACTTTGATTATCACACCAAAGTGTAGTCGGATGCTGCTGTTGAAAGCCAAACTCTGACAGGATCTAATGAAGCCACAAGGCTTCCTTACTAGCTTCTACGGCACCACGATATTCTGCTTCTGCTGAAGAAAGAGAAATGGCACCTTGTTTCTTACAAGCCCATGTAATAGGTCCTGAACCAAGAGTGAACACATAACCTACAGTAGACTTCCGATCATCAGGGTCACCAGCCCAATCGGAATCAGTGAAACCAACCAATAGAGGAGATGCTTCGGCACTGTAATGAATTCCAAACTGAACTGTACCTTGAACATAACATAGTATTCTTTTAGCTGCTTTCCAATGACTTGAAAGCCAAACTCTGACAGGATCTAATGAAGCCACAAGGCTTCCTTACTAGCTTCTACGGCACCACGATATTCTGCTTCTGCTGAAGAAAGAGAAATGGCACCTTGTTTCTTACAAGCCCATGTAATAGGTCCTGAACCAAGAGTGAACACATAACCTACAGTAGACTTCCGATCATCAGGGTCACCAGCCCAATCGGAATCAGTGAAACCAACCAATAGAGGAGATGCTTCGGCACTGTAATGAATTCCAAACTGAACTGTACCTTGAACATAACATAGTATTCTTTTAGCTGCTTTCCAATGACTTGCACATGGGTTTTGCATAAACCGAGCAATAAGGTCAAGAGCAAAGGAAAGGTCAGGACGAGTATGGGTTAGATAAAAAAGTTTTCACACAAGTTGACGGTATAAGTGTTACACTAAAAAATGTTGCCATGACTATTTGCAGTTAGTATGGCTCCATCAACTGTCATACTATCCTCCTTGGCAAGCCTCATACCTCTGCTCTCCATGTCAAACTCCAAAAAAGAGAGAAAGTCATTAAAAATCTATATATCTCTGGGTACGCAGTTTCTCTTAGCCTTACCTGCGTGTACGCACCCCAAGTTCACAATACCTGCGTACTTGTATGCTCTGTCTGTAAAGCAATGGGTGCGTACTCCTGTAAAGGTCAAAAGGCGCAAGTTTCACTCCAAAAAAGTTACTTGTGGTCATTTCTAGAGCATTCTAGAAGCTTGTTTGACGTGTATGAAGCGCCTCCAGATGGTTCCTGTATCCCTACCAAAGAGGAACTTATCCCATCAAGAGGGGAGCTATCCCATCCAAAGAGGGGCTTATCCCATTGATGGTGGACCTGATTAACTTCCTCTAGAGAACTATAAATACAGGCATTGGGCCAGAAGGAGGGGAGGTTGAAAGTTGAACATTCCTAAGGGTAGATGCTGCTGGAATTAGGACTTCCTTGTAGAAGCTTGTGAGGAGAGATTCCCATCCTTTCTTGTTTCATTTGGAAGTGGGTGAGCTTGTCAAAGTAAAGGAAAACTCTTGCTGGACCCTGGGAGGGACCTGCACAACACCAAGGCTCAGGTTGTAATGGTTTCTTTTGTTTCCTATTAATACAAATAAGTCCATTCTTCTCAACAATTTGTTATTTATGAGTTGTTTCATATACTCCTTGGTCTGTATGTTAAATATGTTTTGTTTTATGAGATATTTAGGTGCTATTTAATCGTTTGATTGTTAGTGAATGCAGGTTTCGAAGAGAAGGAGGAGCTCATCCGGATCGACGAGGCTGGACTACTACAACAGCGTTGGGTTACAGGTAGGATCTAAACACTTGATTTCTTGTATGATAAATGCATATTTAGAGAAGGATTGCTCTTAATTGTCTTGTTTGTCACTAGAAAGCCTTAAGCTTCTAGGGAGGTTGGTTGTGTTCGCACTATCGACTCTTTCCGCATGACAAAATGGCGACTCCGCTGGGGAACTCCATTGATGTGAATGATTTTTCCTTTGTCTGAAACTTTGATCTGAGAAAAGTCGTTTGTTTTTTGTTTTTGGCTGTCTGACTGTGTTTTTGGGTGGGCTAGCTTAGGGTTAAATTAGATTTTAGTTTTTCTTTGTTTTACTAGAAGTACGCAGCCTCTGAGTTGAGCACAGTGCGTACCTGTACGCACTGTAGCTTTGTGCACAGAGCGTACCCGCACCAGTGCAAATAGGTCGCCTGCGTACCCTGTCAAAATTAAGAAAATTTCAATTTTCTTCTTTTTTCCTTTTAGATTTTGTTTTTAATTTGTTTTTTCTGCCCAGATCCACTGGTTTTCTGCCATAAATCTTCACCTAAGCTTGTTTCATCAGTGTCGAGAGTTTTAGTGAAATTCATAGAGATTTTGCCTTAGGGTTTGATTTTTAACTGGTCCTGTAGTGACTTTGGCGTTAGAGGTTGTCAAACTTTGAATCTCCCTGGTTTTGTTCAACCCTCTTAGGAGTCAGGCCTGTCATAGAATTCATCCTTGTGAGAGACCTACCTTTGTGTCTTCTCTTTGCGAATCTCGAAAAAGTTTGTTGATTGAACTTTGAATTTTATTCTTGAGAAAAAGAACAAAAGATTTTGATTTTTGTTTTTGACTAGTTTTTGGTTCTGCATTAACTAGTCCTTAGTTGCATTTTGACTGAGTAAAACATCCAGGAATCATCTTTAGTAGGCTTTTGCCTCGTTTGATTTAGTTTTTAGGTGCATTTCTCTAGATTTGCTTTTGAGTGAAATTGAGTGGATTTGATTGCCATAGCTTTTTTAACTTTGATTTTTGTTAAAGTGAGTTTTACATGCTTTATTAATTAGGAAAAAATACAAAAATATCTTTTGAAGGAAAGTTTGCTTTGGTATCATTTGAGTCTTTGAAAGAAAAAGGATTTTTCGTGAAATAATTAGTGGTCATGTGTTGTATGTTTTGGAAAAGATAAAGAGATTGTTTCTTTGATTGTCTTTGCCAAGAAAGTTGTCTTTTATAAATTTTGCATTCTCCAACTCTCTTAGCTAGGGAATTCATTGAAAAAGAAAATTAGTATAAGTCATCCTAAGTGCATCTTTTTAGTGGATTTGAGTCGAGTCTACACACCATCAGTTTCATCTCCGCTACCTTTTGTCTTAAAGAAAAGCCATAAAAATTAACGCTTAAAGTAAAATCAACGTAGTAACTTTTTATTTACTAGGGCTCTGAAACACCAATATAGATCAGGCTAGTGTCTTGGAGTAGGAGAGTAATTAACTCTCCAAGACAGCAAAACCAAACAAGTAGCTTATCTTGTGGTAAGATAAATCCAACTGTTGCATTTATACACTGGGAAAGCTCCTCTTAAAGGAGAAGCACGAGCTCGTGTCCAAATCAGTGAGGGGATCAATCCTCCCTCGTTGGGAACGACGCCAGACACGCATGTATTACAAACGGTAAACCTCGGATTAACCATTGTCGAGGAGCCAGGGGTCACTTGTCGGTAAACCTTGGATTATTGTCAAGGAGCCGGCAAGGGGATTGAGCTTGATACTCTGCCCTTGCATGCTGTCGGAGTGTAGACTGTTCCCCCAGGTGTATTTGTTGCTGTTAGTAACCTTAGTGACCATTATCTTTAGGATTCTACCCGAGGTGACGGTGGAGGGAAGATCCCACTGTACCTGGAGCAGACGTCGGCTAGACTCACTTGGATTTTCCGGGGGGTTCACTTCACTCGAGACGGTTAAAGTGGAGGAACTTGTGCCGGTCTATTCATTAAGCAGGTTGCTGGGGTAACTGTTCCACCCACCACTTCTGTACTGAATTCGGCGATGTTGGGTTTCATCACCAACTAGTGTTTTTCGGTCCGGAAGGCTACTGTTTGTATATGGTTTGATGCCCTAGATTCTTTAGGCGTATGATTCAAATTTTTTTGGTTCTTTAGAGACTTTAGGTGGTTTGCTTTGAGATTTTACTTTGTTTGCGTGTGCAGTACTTAAAAGTTTTAACTGTGGCGGAATTACTAAGACAGTCCCGTAGACTTCGGGGCAAGTCTCTTGAGATTGTTACTGTGGCCGATTTGTTGAGGAAGTCCCGTAGATTGCGGGGCGAACCTCCTGAAGAGGTCCTGAGTCATTACGAAGGTTTGAAGGTCCTTGTAACTCCTCCTAGTGGCAGTAAAGGAGGTTCACCTGAAGAAGGCGAATCGTCGTTGGTAGTCCATCCAGATTACCAAGGTCTAGAAACAGGTTATAATCCCGAAGCAGTTGCAGTTTCTGAGCTTGCTGGTAGTTTTTCATCTACTAGTGATATAGGCGAAGAACCTGAAGTATCTGAACCTGTTACTCCAACTTCTAGTGCACCTGATTCACCTAGGGTAGAAAGAGTTATCACCGAAAATCTTCCTGCTAGTTTGATAGCTATTGAAGAACTTGCTCCAGAGGAGGAATTTGGCATTTCTACCCTTGAAGATCAACCTACTATTGATCTAAGGGAGCGTGAATCCATCTTTTACAGTCCTCCTAGAAGTACTACTTGGTACCTTTCGTTAACCAATTATTTAGACAACTCAGGGATAAGTTTTTCTCCACCTCGTACTCCTTTTCCACCTGGAGGTATTTATACTCCTGTAAATATGTCTGGTCAGTCGTCCGTGTTCACTCAATCACCTGAATCTTTCTTTTATGGTGGTCCTTCTGTTCCCTCTGGGTATCAGTCACTTTCTGGTACTTTTGCGGGAGCATCTCCTCAACCCATTGAACATGGGTTATTAACTAGAAACAATGGTAATAGACCGTTGGGTGTAGGAGACATTTATATGATGTCAGGTTCAGTTCTGGGTTCTCAACCTCAAGGTGGCCAATTACCGCCTGGGGGCAGCCTCAATTAACGCCTGGGGGGCAACCTCAAGGTACACAAGTTGCGTCTGGGGGCAACCTCAAGGATAGTATGTACCCATAGTACAATACATTCCTCAAGGTCAACCCTAGCCTCAATATATACCCCAGGGTCAACCTCAGTATCAATATTTACCTCAAGGGTATCAACCTCAAGGTCAAGGTCGACCCCAGTATCAGTATTTACCTCAAGGGTATCAACCTCAAGGTCAATACTCGAGTCAAGGTTATCAACCACCTCAAGGTCAATCATATGTTCAAGGTACGGGAACTGTGCCTTTCAGTTATCAATCCTACCCTCAATCCAGTTATGGATCTCAATATCCTCAACCTGTCATGGGTCAATACCCCGGAATGAACATAGTGTGGGATCCATCGCAAGTTCAACAAGTGTTGCAGCCAAGCATACAGTTGTCATCTCAAACTGGACAACCTGTGGTTTCTGGTTCACCCCAGCAACCAGTCCAGTCTAATGTTCAAACTTTTGTACCTTCGGTAGTTACTCAGTCGCCAATTGCACCTAGTACTCCATCTCAAACGACTGCTGCAACTACCGCAACATCTGTTTCTTCCACCGCACTTACTTCTGGAGTATCGACAGCTCCGGTTTCTACTGTCTCTGCCACTACTCCGCAGACATCTTTACCATTGTCTGGATCCACGATTCAAACTACAGTTCAGATGCCTGTGGGGCAGCCTGGTTTAAGTATGGTTGTCACTAGTCAACCACAATTTGTTTATCAACCGTACTAGGGACAGTACCAATACGGGCCTGCTGTCCAACAACCGGTTTACTAGTATCAACCGTATCCTGGGTACACTTATCAACAACCACAGCAACCCCAGTACGGTCCGGTTAATCCTGGTTTTCCGGGAGGATACAATATCCCGAATGCGATTCTTGTTCCAAGTTATCCTGGATATCCTCCTCCTGGGACTGGTCTTGTGACCCAGAGTTTTAGGGATCCTAATCGGCAATTGCCGTTTATCGCAACTTTGGATTTACCAGACTTGACGCGCCTAACGAACAATCCAATAAATTATCTTCCGTTCTGTCCGCGAATGCCAAATAAGTTGCCCCGTGACGTACCCAAGTTCGAAGGTAAGTCTGTAGAGGATCCATCAAATCACGTGATGACTTACCACCTCTGGTGTGCTTCAAATTCTATCTCGGATGATTCGATCTGTTTATGTCTTTTTCAGCGTACACTCATTGGTTTCGCGGCCAAGTGGTACATTGAGTTACCACGGGCCTCTTTTTATAATTTTAGTCAGTTAGCTACCTCGTTCTTAACACATTTTTAGTTGCCGGTCAGGTATGATAATGGCACCAAGTTATTAACTTCATTAAAATAGTCGACGTCCACTTATATTTCCGATCATATTCATGAATGGAGACGTCGAAGGCGATTAGTGAAAGTTTTTATCCCGGACCAAATCTTAGCTGAATGGTTTGTTAAATCATTATTACCGAAGATTACTGAAGACGTAGCTAAGGCCGGAGTAGTTACTGAAGAGCAAGTAATTGCTCAAGCGCAGTACCTTGACTTAGTTTATACTCAGTCGGGTACGTTACACGAAAAGATCCCAGATCTTCCAAAGTCAAATCAAATTGCTGCTGCTCCTTCGGGGTCTCATGCTGCTGATGGCATGATTGGTACGGTAAATACTAAAAGCAAGAAGAAGTCTTCAAAGAATTCTTCGCCCATTATAACCTTACCAGACTCCCCGACAGGAGAATCTTCTCCTGAAATTTCCGCTGATATTCACGCTGTAGAGTCATCTACGGCTAAATCAAAAAACGGTGGGAAAAAGAAAGGCAAGAAGAAGGATAAAGCAGACAAGGCTCCAAAGGAGAAAAAAGAAAAGTCGGAAACCAATGACGAAAAGCGCAAACCTCGATATCCTTGTCTTATTTGTGAAGAGGATCATTTTACAAGAGATTGCCCTCATCGGGCTGAGGTTGTGAAAATCGTCAAGGGTTCCCCAACTCCTGCTGTTTTGAAAGATCCATTTCCAAAGCAGGAGAGTAAGATGATAGGTTCTTCCTCGAGTGCCAGTGAAGAACCCATATTGATGATGTCTCATGTACGGATTGCGACTCGATCACATGATTATGGTAGTAAAAGTCCTGTTGATGGATCGAAAGAAGAAGAATCTTCTTAATCAAATCCATCAACCTCAGCTCCCGGTTTCGATCCACTACAGATCGAGAAACCTAACCCTGATTTAGTAATCAAACCGCCCGCCAAGGGTGTACTTCAAAGGTCTGCTTTCAATCCACATGCGAGAGCGGCCCAGAATTACAAAATTGTTGAGGATTTAGCTTTTTCACCCTCAACAATGTCGGCTTTAGAAGTGCTGCAATCATGCCCAGCACAACGAAAATTACTTTTGTCGGCTATAGGCACTGTTGATTTTCAGGACCCGAACCTGATAATCTTTGATCTAGAAAATAGTACACCGCGTCTCCCTCATCAGATGGCTTTCCAGATTCCAGTGATAGTAAAAAACAAGCCTATTCATCGGACTGTAATTGATGAGGGAGCTTCCACGTGTATTATGTCGATTCAGTGTTGGAGATCGCTTGGTTCTCCTTCACTGAACCAATCCCCGACAATTCTTAAGGCCTTTGATGGCCGTGGGTTCCATCCATTTGGCATTTTACAGGATTTGCCTATAGGGGTTGAAGGCAAAACCGTTAGTCTGGATGTGGAGGTGGTTGATGCCCCTCTAGACTACAACCTTCTCTTGGGTCGAAGTTGGTCTTACGCTATGACAGCGGTCGTCTCATCGGTCTTCAGAGTTATAAAGTTTCCACATAATGGCAAGATCGTGACACTAGACCAGCTGGCTTTCTTTTCATCCGACCCAGCCTCTTCAGAGAATATCCAGCATGTTGGTAAAACGACTATCCCTTATAAGGATGTTGGCGTAGGATTAGTTAAAGATTCCGGTTTACTGGGAACTTTTCCTTTTCCTCCAATCAACGCAGACCCTTCATTCGCATCCATTCATATGATTACGTCAGATACTATTATTTACGATGATCCTTGGATTGTCCCATCTGAATCTGAGATAGACTCATTCAGTGATGCTATGCCTTTGAGTCCATATGAAATTGCTTATGAAGCCGTGCAGTCTTTTACCGACCCGCGTTGAACCCAAATCGGCCAAATGAATGTGGTCCGTGAGGAATCATTTTTCACATCAACCTCAGAAAGGATAACGTTTCCCGAAGTCGTGTCATCTGACGAGCAACTTCGCGAAATCCTAAGTGTAGACGATCTACCATGGGAAGATCTCCATCATAGATCTTCATTTTTACCTGAAGGTGATGGCTTTGAAAATGATTTTTCATCAATCTTTACGGCTGAATATGTCAAGGACGCTCAGAATCCCATGAAACATCCTGATTCAGAGTTGAATTTGGGAAACATTTCTCAAACTATTGCCATTGACATTTCAGTCAAAGCTGGAATTGTTGAGAACATTCATATAGGCGCCTCGTGTACAGATGGTGAAATTCAAACCTACAAGGCCCTATTTCAAGAATTCCGTGACGTGTTTGCCTGGTCCTATGAGGAAATGCCAGGAATTGATCCCTCCATTGTTGTTCATGAGATCAAGACTTACCCGGACACTAAACCCGTTTGGCAACGTCTGCGTCAGATACACCCTTGGAAAGTGGCTGCGATTAAAGCAGAAGTTGAGAAGCTGTTGAAAGCAGGTTTCATTTATCCGATCCCGTTAACAAATTGGGTATCGAATATTGTTCCGGTTAACAAGAAACAAGGAACAATAAGAATATGCATCTACTATAGGGATATTAATCGTGCTTGTCCAAAAGACAACTATCCCACGCCCTATATCGATCAAATAATTGATGATTGTGCCGGCAGTGAAATATTTTCCTTTATGGACGGTTTTTCCGGTTACAATCAAATCAATATTCTACCTGCCGATCAACCAAAAACAACTTTCATTTGTCCATGGGGGAAATTTGCTTATTGCAAATTACCTTTTGGGCTTAAGAATGCCGGAGCCACTTTTCAAAGGGCAATGTCTTATGCATTTCATGACATCAAGCACATTGTGCAACCGTATCTCGATGATTTGCCCGCTCATTCATTACATCGAGCTGATCACCTTGTCCATTTATGAGCAATCTTCATGAGGTGTAGGCATTATCGTATACGTTTGAACCCACACAAATGTGTCTTCTGTATAGAAGTGGGGCGATTGCTGGGATTTGTAGTTTCAAAAGACGGCATTCGCGTCGATCCCTCGAAGGTAGAAGCTATCATCAAATTGCCTCCTCCTTTGAGACTTCGCCAACTCCAAAGTTTGTAGGGGAAAGAAAACTTTTTACGCCGATTCATTCCTAACTACGCCGAGGTCACAAAAGGTTTTACGCGGTTGTTGAAATAGAACGCTCAATTCTCTTGGGATGAGATAGCTCAGCAATCTTTCGATGCACTTAAACACGCATTGACCCATGCATCGTTGTTGCATCCTCCCAACTACAACCAGGATTACTTTTTGTACCTCGCCGCCTCTCATTCCACTATTGGAATGGTGTTAGTTTAGGAAGATGAAGTCGGAACGGAACATGTGATATATTATCTTAGTAGGACGTTGAATCCCACTGAGCTAAAATATTCGCATGTGGAGAAATTGGCCCTGGCAGTCGTTCAGGCTGTCCAACGTTTTTGTCATTATATTCTTCTCCGTAAAACTACAGTCATTTCGGATTGCAACCCTATGATCTACATTTTGACTAAACAATTGCTAGGGGGCAAGTACTCTAAATGGATCGTTATCCTACAAGAGTTCGACTTAGAGTTTGAAAAATCTAAGTCTAAGAAATCTTTAGTCTTTGCAGAGTTGATGTGTGACTTCCCGCGTGCTGACACGGAAACTGTGGTAGAGGAACCCATTGTGGACGAATCTTTGTTTCTCATCAGCACTTTAGATCCATGGTATGGGGATATAATCGTCTATCTTCAAGCCCAATCCTTTCGGCCCAAAGCTTCAAAGTCGGAACATCGGAAAATTCGATTTCAGTCCCAACAGTACAAAATTATTGGAGATACTCTTTATCACCGGGGGGCAGACTTGGTTTTCTGACGTTGCTTAACTCACGAAGAGGCAGAAAGGGTTTTAAATGACTGTCATTCTAGAGCGTGTGGCGGTCATATGTCTGGGTATGCCACAGCCCAGAAGGTGTTGCGTGCTGGCTACTTCTGGCCGTCCATGTTTAAAGATTGTATCATTGCGGTCTGAAAATGCCACAACTGTCAAGTGTTTGATCGCAAGATGCGCGCACCACCAGCTCCTCTCCACCCTATAATTGTCGTTGGTCCTTTTGCCACATGGGGTATTGACTTTATTACATGTAACCCTCACTCGACCGGGGGGCATGCATATATTATCCTTGCGGTTGATTATTTTACTAAGTGGGCCGAGGCGATGCCTACATTCGAGGCTGACGGTAAGACAGCTGCAATTTTCATATTCAATCACATTATTGCTAGGTTTGGTGTCCCGCAAGTGATAATCACTGACCATGGGCGCCATTTTCGAAACATTATGATGACAGAACTTACAGGCCATCTTGGTTTACGTCACGATAGTTCTACTCCTTATTATCCCCAAGCAAATGGTTTGGTTGAGTCCATCAACAAAGTTCTAGTTATCATGATCCGACGAATCATTGGTATTCATCGGTCGAATTGGCACAACATGTTATTTTCAGTGCTTTGGGCGTACCGAACCTCAGTGAAAACATCAACAGGGTTCACTCCTTTCCAACTAGTTTATGGTTTGGAAGCTGTGTTGCCTATTGAATGCGAAATCCCATCACTTCAAATGGCTGTCGAATTACTTCCAGCTACTTCCGAAGAGGAGAAACATCTATTATACTTAGCTCAATTAGATGAGACTCGACGTGACGCTGCTTTGGCAATCGAGACTCACGCAAAACGAATGAAAGCTCAGTATGATCGAAATGTGACCCCTCGAAATTTTTCGGAAGGAGACCTAGTGCTATTATATGATCAAGCTAATGATAAATTAGGTGCTGGAAAATTCGTTCCTATGTGGCATGGGCCCTACATTGTTAAGTGAAAGCTAGCAAAAGGGGCCTATGAGCTGGTTGACTTTGATGGGGACTCTTTGGGTAAACCCAGAAATGGACTTTACCTAAAGAGGTATTATGCTTAAATGATGGGTGTGGAGATTTTAGTTAGGTTAGTTAGGTTAATTTCTCTTTCTAGCTGGTGTGTTTGTTATTTTAGACAGTGTGCTTAGCTTAGAAAGTGTGTTTTCATCGTTATTCTGGCTTATCATGGTTTTACTCTTGATATTGCAGATGTCGACGCCTCTCCAAACGTACATTGGATTCGCTGATGGTGCTTGTCGTAGTACACGAAATATCTCTTCCGCAGCCTGGGTTATCTATTCGCCCTCTGACGAGTTAGTTTCTATGCATGGGGTGAGCCTCGGTCAAACAACAAATAACATTGCAGAATACAGTGCAGTGATTGAGTTATTATCTGAATCTATTTCATTTGGGATTCGGAGTTTGATAGTGAGGTTAGATTCTAAACTCGTTGTATTACAGCTTAATAGAGTATATGCCATTAGAAATCCAGTGTTATTAAGGTTATTTTTGAGAGTGCGCCTCTTGGAACGTGAATTTGATTACATTGAATATCAACATATTCCAAGGTCATTAAATACATTAGCAGATGCAATTGCTTCTCGAATGTTAGACAGACATTTGCGATAATCATAAATGTAAATTTAAAAACATTTCATCATACATGTTTAACAAGATAAGCCGGTAATAATGATATATATAGATAGGAGTGTGTCAAAATATACATTGTCTTCGATCATAGGTTGAAAAACACCTTATGATCGGCAAAAATGATAAGCACAAAAAACCAAAATGTCACATGTGTCTACAAAAAGTGACTAGCCAATCACTGGTGGTGCTCTCTATACGAGACCACTGCTCGCGCTACCCTACACAGGAACCTCCTGAAAGGTCCTGGGACTGCGACCACATAGCGCTGAAGTCGGATAGGAATATCGTCTATAGTCGTCTCTGGTATGTCCGCCGTAAGACGCTCTAGGTCCTGTTCCAACTCGGCTAAGGTCTCTGCGGCCGCATCCTGTGGGGCCGGTGCTGGTGCAACTGGTACTCTTCTCTCGAATGGCCGGAGATTGGCCGAACGCTGTGGACCTACATCTGCATTTTGAAAATTGTCACTGTCATTTTTGAGACGATATAAAAAACAAAAAAATATAGATAATTTAAAAACTTGTGAAAAATGAAGTACCTCTGTCATCCCATTGTTCTCCCTGTGGAAGAACCATGTCCGGATCACAGCGAAATCCACTCCGGCATAAGGAAAATCCTGGATCGCAAAGACCTGGCCCTCCAACCAGTGAAAATAACCCGCAGGAAATCGGACAACTCCCGCTCCCTCATCAGGATGCCGGGCCATCACCGCAACCCATCGCATCAACTTTGGCTCCCGAGGAGGCCCAACTACAACAGTGAGATTCTGTGGGATCAACATCGGAACCCTCTCTAGGGCAAAGCTCACAACTAGAGGCCCATACCCAAAGGTCTTTAATTGCCCGTTCTTTGCCCTAGTCAGTTGGCCCTTCATATTAGCCAACACAGCATCGCACCAGTTGAAACTGGTGCCTCGGTAGCAATCAATCGCCATCCGCATTTGGGACCCGGTGGCAATATGCAAAGCGGCTGCGCCACAGAGTCTGGTAACTGTAAAGGCAATTACCATAAGTTTAGGTAGGGATATGTATTTGATTTCTATCCCTTTCTCCTGGTGCTGATTATTGCACCACTCTAGCCGAAGACTAGCAAGGGATTGGCCACCCAGCCTAGTCCCGGACAGAGTCAGTTGCTCGCCCCTATTAGGCAAACCAGTGAGAAAATATATGTCTGAGGGCTCTATCTCGAGCTGGTGCCCTCCGATGTAAAAACATTGATCCTGAACGTTCCACCTTTCAACCAGCCATTCTAAGAATCGCACCTGGGCCTTCATGCCAGGTATGGCCCAGTATTTGTAGAGACTGCATGCTTTCAAAGCATCAATGGAAGGTTGATGATCTATTGCAGCCAAATTGACATCTTCGTGTTCTCTTTCACGCCAATCAAGCATGGTGGGCAATCTACACACCGAAAAACATTCATTAGAATTCATTAAATCAAAAATTAATGGTTCAATTTTGAGATTTGGGGGTTTAAAAATGCTTTGCGCGGAGTACGCACCCCGTGTTCAAAAACAGAGCGTGGGTACGCAGCTGTTCTGAAGGTAGCCTGCGTACTCCTGCCATTTTCCCATTAACGAAAATGTCAGGGTACACAGGTCACCCATGGGGCACCTGCGTACCCCGAAAAGCGGATCTTGAAACCCCAAAGCCCCCAAAAGAATCAAACTAGGGCTTAAAATGAAATTCTAAATGGATGAAAACAAAGAGGAGGATGTTGTGAAATACCTGAAAGAGACGGCGCTCGATTCCGACGGTCGGATTCTCCGCAAAGTCCACGGGAAGTTTCTTGCCAAAAGCCCTTTTCTCTCCCTCAACAGTAAAATGGTAAAAATGACATGGTAAAAGGTCTTTTTATAGGTTTTTTGGATAAATGAATGTTAAGTTTGTTTATTTTTCACCATGGAAGGATATTTCTCATTGTATTTTTGCCCATCTTAAACAGGTATGAGTAATGTGTCATTTTTGTGCAGGACAAAAGGACTTTCAGGGAAAATTATCATTTTTCACGAACCAAAACATCAGAGTCATCTTTTAAGCCCTTTTCTGACTCCTAAAACATGAAAAGATTGCCGAGCATTTCTTTTACACTCGTTAAAATGGAATTAAAAGATGATCCCCTTATAGCCCTTTTTCTGACTGTAAAAACAGGAAAAGATTGCCAGGTTTTTGTCGTTTCAAACTCGATACTAGAAATAAAACAACGTGTCCTTGATCGCTTTTTACTTTTCAGATCAAAGACACTAATCATGAAAGTACTCCTTGGTCACAAGAACAAGCAGTTCTCTCAGGTATTATTTTATACTTTTTCGGGCTTGGGAGACACAAATTTACGAAAGAGTTCAACTTGGAGTCTTCTTTAGTTTTTTTAGACTCTCTAAAAATGAAAAACGCCGAGTTTCTCCTATACTGGACTCGTTAAAATTTCACAGTAAAGGACCTGTTCGATTACAAATAGGAACGGACCACTCCTTCCTAGGGTTCGAATCAAAACTAAGTTGGACTCATCCGAAGGATGAGCTTATAATCAAGCATATGTTATCCTCCTCAAGCTTGTAAAAAATAAAGAGGTACTTGCCAGAAATGGTGGGGGAAAAGAGGGAAGAATGAACCTATTTGTTATCCTTTGTCACAGAAAAACCTTATTACCACTCTTGAACACGACACTTTTCATTCACCTGGGTTGGGAAATCCTTTGCCTTAAAGTTGATTAAACCGCTTTGAAAGTCTTCAACCGTTTCTGGGTATTAACTTTGGGTCAATCGTCGCCAAGCCATCTGTCGTGTCGTTATGTGTTCAAGAGGTCTCTGCAAATAAACCATTCATATGCAAAATACTTGTCATCCATTTTGACCATCCCTGAGTCAGTCCTTACAGCAACATTTCTTCAACTTGAACTATGATTTGGTGTTGTGGGCTTGCCTGCAACGGGTCGCTTTCTATCGACATCAGCACATTATCTAGAAAGATGACTTAGAAATCGTCAGTACCTTGAAGTCTGCATGCATCAATGGCAGGTTTCTCGCCTTCGATGACAGTTTACATCATTGACTTTCGATCGAAGGATTCCGTGACATGTTCGACATCAACCCATTCATTCGCATCTCATGGATTGTACTGGGTACTTTAAGAACCATTGACATCACTGGTGGTCTCTCTCATGCTTGTTAACAGTTTACATCATTGACTGGTAATCAAGTGGTTTCTACCATGTTCGACATCAACTCATTTATTCGCATGGATAGAATCGTACCAATTCGGGAAGTAGAAATGAAGACCCTGGATCTAGTTTCCACTATCCAGGCTGCGAGGAGTTTTGTATTCATTATATAGTAGACTAATCATAAACAGATGGCTGCGTCCATACTGTGTCTACAAAAGTCTATGATTATGATGTACTGCAAAATCATTCCTGTATCAGAGCAGTAGATAGTCAATTAGTTAAAGTTTTCAATCTGAGTATGGGAATGCCTACCTCAGCGATAATATGATCTTATATATGTATTTTTTGTTGAATATTTGCAGGTTCTGACCGGGCTCTCCACGAGATAATCCTTGAAATGATAAAGTACTTCAACCTTCCTAGATGATATAAAACCCTAATCTACTACAGGCTTCGCACTTTAGGGGGCAATCTGTTACACTAAAAAATGTCGCCATGATTATTTGCAGTTAGTATGGCTCCATCAACTGTCATACTATCCTCCTTGGCAAGCCTCATACCTCTGCTCTCCACGTCAAACTCCAAAAAAGAGAGAAAGTCATTAAAAATCTATATATCTTTGGGTACGCAGTTTCTCTTAGCCTTACCTGCGTGTACGCACCCCAAGTTCACAATACATGCGTACTTGTACGCTCTGTTTGTAAAGCAATGGATGCGCACTCCTGTAAAGATCAAAAGGCGCAAGTTTCACTCCAAAAAAGTTACTTGTGGTCATTTCTAGAGCATTCTAGAAGCTTGTTTGACGTGTATGAAGCGCCTCCAGATGGTTCCTGTACCCCTACCAAAGAGGAACTTATCCCATCAAGAGGGGAGCTATCCCATCCAAAGAGGGGCTTATCCCATTGATGGTGGACCTGATTAACTTCCTCTAGAGCACTATAAATACAGACGTTGGGCCAGAAGGAGGGGAGGTTGAAAGCTGAACATTCCTAAGGGTAGATGCTGCTGGAATTAGGACTTCCTTGTAGAAGCTTGTGAGGAGAGATTCCCATCCTTTCTTGTTTCATTTGGAAGTGGGTGAGCTTATTAAAGTAAAGGAAAACTCTTGCTGGAGCCTGGGAGGGACCTGCACAACACCAAGGCTCAAGTTGTAATGGTTTCTTTTGTTTCCTATTAATACAAATAAGTCCATTCTTCTCAACAATTTGTTATTTATGAGTTGTTTCATATACTCCTTGGTCTGTATGTTAAATATGTTTTGTTTTATGAGATATTCAGGTGCTATTTAATCGTTTGATTGTTAGTGAATGCAGGTTTTGAAGAGAAGGAGGAGCTCATCTGGATCGACGAGGCTGGACTACTACAACAGCGTTGGGTTACAGGTAGGATCTAAACACTTGATTTCTTGTATGATAAATGCATATTTAGAGAAGGATTGCTCTTAATTGTCTTGTTTGTCACTAGAAAGCCTTAAGCTTATACGGAGGTTGGTTGTGTCCGCACTATCGACTCTTTCTGCATGACAATGAGGTAGCATCAACTTCAGGAGAAGTACAAGTGACTGAAAGTTTGACTCCAGACTGAAAGGGAGAGGGGACTGGCTTACAGTCTTCCATGTGAAAGTGGCATAGAATATCACAGGCATACTTGGACTGAGAAAGGGAAATACCTTTCTTGGATTGCAAGACTTCAAGACCGAGAAAATAATGTAAGTGTCCTAAGTCTGTTATTTCAAACTTCCTTTTAATGCTAGACTTCACATGGTTTATAAGGTTAGGATCACTACCAGTCAGGATAAGATCATCAACATAAAGAACAAGAATGATAAGAGACTTGCCCACTTTCTTGGTGTAGACAGTATTGTCAGAATGACACCTAGAGAAGCCAGATTCTAAAAGAAAGTTATCCATTTTGGCATACCAAGCTCGAGGAGCTTGCTTGAGACCATAAAGGGATTTCTTAAGCCGACATACAAGGCTGGAGTCCGTTTGTATAAAGCCAATAGGTTGTTCCATATAGATTTCTTCATGCAAGTCCCAATGCAAGAAGGTGGATTTAACATCAATCTGATGGACTTCCCATTTGAAAGAGGCAGCAAGGGAAAGAACAAGGCAGATAGAGTTCATTTTGGCAACAGGGGAGAAGGTTTCAGTATAGTCAATGCCTTCAACTTGTTAAAAACCCTTATCAACAACACGAGCTTTATGTTTATTAACTTTCCCATCTGGTCCATACTTGGTTCTGTAAACCCATTTGCATCTAACAAGTTTTTGTCCCTTTCGTAGAGGAACAAGATCCCATGTATCATTTTCCAATAATGAATGATATTCTTCATTCATAGCTGCTTCCCAATATGGATGGCCTGAAGCTTCTACAAAGGTGTCAGGATCATAATTCACTGAAGCTTGAGCCACTAAAGAAGAGGCTATCTGAAACTGAGAACGTGTACGTCGCTGATCAGTAGGATCACCGACAAGATCACCTGCTACATCACGAGTAGCACGGACCCATTTTGGAAGCTGAGGAGCTGAAGGAGGATCCTGAGAAGGTGGGGGAGGATTTTCATCCTCGATTTCATCATCTGAAGAAGAAATATTTTCAAAAGTAGAAGAGATAAGGAGAGGTGGCACATCCGCCGAACTAGGCTCACAGACCGATATATTTTCATCAAACTTTACATCTCTTCTAATGATAACATTTTTGGACTTAAGTGGAATAAGTCTATATCCTTTGACATCTTCAGAATATCCACCAAAAATAATTTTTTCACTCTTTCGTTCTAAAGCTTTATGTTTCTCATTTGGAATATGGGCCCATGCTTCACTTCCAAAAACACGAAAGTGACTTACATCTGGTTTGTTTGAGCTCCATGCTTCTTCTGGAGTGATATTCTTTAAAACCTTAGTAGGAGTGTCATTTATTATGTAATTTGCACAGCTAATTGCTTCTGCCCAATAATTAAGACTAAGTCCTTTAGATTGAAGCATACAATTAGCCATTTCCTTTAAGGTGCGATTCTTCCTTTCAGCTACACCATTTTGTTGTGGAGTATATGGAACAGTATGTTGCATTTGAATTCCATTCTCACTGCAAAAGTTGATGAATGTGTTTTTGACATATTCTCCGCCATTATCAGATCTTAGCTTAAGAATTTGATGTCCAGATTGTTTTTCAACAAAGGCCTTAAAGGCCAAGAACATGTTAAATACTTCACTCTTGAGTTTTAAGAAGTATACCCAAGTGTGTCTGGAGAAATCATCAATGAAAGTTAAGAAATACTTGTAGCCAAAGAATAAAGCAACTAGAAGTGGACCACATAAATCACTATGCACGAGCTGTAAAGGGGTTGAGGCGCGCCAAGAGGCACGTTTTTCAAAACTGTCCTGATGATGTTTTCCGAGTACACATCCGAAACAAACACCATCTCTCCAAGATACCATTGGAAGACCTGCCACCATATTTTCTTTACGTAGATTCTGAAGAGAGCGATAGTTTAAGTGACCAAATCGCTCATGCCAAAGTTTGCTCACTTCATCATTATGAGCAACAAATACCGAGGGAAGATTTGATGACCCAAAGTTGTGAAACTTATACAACCTTGTAGAATCATCAGCAATCCGAGTAGCTAAAATATGTCTAGGATCTCTTAGGTCCTTAATTACAACATCATGTGGTGAAAATTCAACGATTTTACCTTCACCTGAATGGGTTATCCGATATACAGATAGAAGGTTGCAGGATAAAGTTGGAACACATAATACATCATTAAACTGACCATTGTCTAGATGAACAGTTCCAGTCCCTACAACACTAAGAGATCTATCATCACCAACATATATATTTTTGGTGTTACAATCATTTAAAGAAGAAAACATGGCTTTGTTTTTGGCCATGTGATAAGAAGCTCCATAATCAATGAGCCACTCATGAGAATGAGAAGAAGAAGATACATTTAGTGCATAGCCAGACCAAGATGCTTGACAACCACATGTAGAAAGTGCCATTCCTGAAGATGAAGTTGAAGTTGAAGATTGCTCCAAATGGATGTTATGCTTCTTCATTGCGACTTCCAAGGCTTCCATCTTCTTAAAGCATTTGGATTCTAAGTGGCCATCTCGATTACAAAAGTTGCAATCTCTATTAGTCTTCTTCCCTTTGTTTTTATTTGTCTTATCATTTTGTTGAAATGATTTTTCATTTTGAGGCTGAAATTGCTTAGGACCCTTGTTTGGTTTAGGACCATTCTTTTTAGGATACAACTTATTAGGATTCTTTGGATTTGGTTGCTGCTGGGCGGGTAACGCTTTCTTAGAAGAGTTTCCAAGATGAAGAAGACCAAGGTGTAAGAGTTTTTCTTGTTCTCTTATTAATGAATCACAAAAGGAATCAAAGGAACGGGACTTGTAGGTTTGTCCTTGAGAAATGAAGGCTTCTCTTTTAGAATGGAAGGTGGAAACAAACATAGAATAGGCTGGTCCCAACTTAGTAAGAATGGAGTAGATAAGGCTACTATCTTCTTTCTTAACCTTAACACCTTCCAAGAGAAGTCTAAGGGTCTTGAATTTGGACAAAAAATCTTCAATGCAAGAAAAATTATTGGGGTCCAATGTAAGCAATTCATTTTCAAGTTGATGGGCTTTAAGTTCATTTTTAATTCCAAAGACTTTAGTAATTTGTTGCAGTGCTTCATCAGGGGTATCAAGTTCTGTAATATGGAATCTAAGATCTGGAGAAATAGACATCCCTATCAACCCACGTGCTTGGTCTTGCCTATTTTCCCATTTAGCTGCCTTATCTTCATCTTTTGGTTTGGTCTCTTGGCCTCTGGCTATTCTGTAAAGATCTTTACTTTTAAGTAAATCCACAATGTAGGACCACCATTGGAAGTAGTTAGTGCTATCAAGAATGAATTGGCATGGAATTTCCATTTTTAACAAAAACTGAAGCTGTAGATGCTGAAACTAAGTGTACCAATGGAAAGCTCTTGAAAAATTAGGCCATTTAAAAAAAAAACGGTTCTGAAAACGGCTTTCGGATGAAGAAGTTATAGCTATTTGAAAAAAAATTGACGAAGTCACCAACGAAGTGCGGGAATGTGCGGAAATGAAAAAATCCACCCCCAAAAAATAGAGACTTGAATCCAAGACCCCTACTCTCATAAATTAGCTTTGCACCAAGTGAGCTATACAAAAAGTTTGAGAGAGAGAGAGAGAGAGAGAGAGGAGGGTTGATGCTTTGGGTTGCGTGCTTGTTTTGAGAAAGCTCTTTTTCCCTACAAAACAAAAAACAAAAAAACAAACACGGACATACAAAAAAAAAGGAACCTTGTGGCTCGAAGTTAGCTTTAGCCGGAAACTAAATATTTTCAAAAATGAACCTTGCAGCTCGAAGTTAGCTTTAGCCGGAAACTAAATATTTTCCTCAATGTTTCTGATTTTCCGAGATCACACTAAGGCGCAGCGGAAAAGAGCATACGCATGAGAAAAATCCTTCCTTTCTGTTTCTGATTTACCCAGATCGCACAGAGTCGCAGGGCAAAGAGCATACGCCGAAATGAAAGGTATAGATCCGGTAATAAAAAAAAGCTAAATAAACCGAAACCGAAATAAACAGAGAGAAAATAACTGTAAACTGCAAACAAACACTGTATACCTCCAGATCTTAAAAAAGATGCAGCTAGGGCTACCGGAAACCTTTTCGCGTGAAATGAAAGGGGTTCTTCAATGGAACAGATGCTTCCAACACAACAGAGCAGTCCTCTCGACCCAAAAGCAGTGAGAAACAATAGATCTAGGAAACGACAGTCGGATGCAGTTCTACTGGCTTAAGATTTGGATCACCAATGGACGCAGCCCTCAAATAGCTTTGATACCATGTAGGCATTTACTGGTTAAGTTCCTCAGATAGAACACCAAAGGACACCGCTCACAAACAGATCACAGATCAATACACCAGTATTTTGACTTGGTTAAAACCCTCAAAGAGGGAAACAGTCCACGGCCTGAGCCAATGCGGCCACTTTAGGCAATTTATTAATAAAGGAATGAAAATTTACATATGCTTCTCTCATAGACGGATTACCCTACAAATGACCCTCCATGCTCTTTAAATAGAGATCATGGACCAATCGGGTGTTAAGCCATGGATCAAGTGTCGGTAATACCGAGAGAATGAACCGTCGGATCACTACATATCGTGACCGTCAGATTGTATGTTACAAAATGTACATAGTAAAGAAACACACTTTACCTAACTCTATACTAGACCAAGTTGTACTTAACTATTTCCTATGTGTCGGAATATCCTAACAGCACCATGGTTGACCATGGTTGTCACAGTGTGATGTTGGACCATGGTTATTGAACATGGATGACCATGATTGATTTTCATATTGAAATAATCTTTCTCACAATGCTTTGTTGGACCATGGTTGATTTCCATATTGAGACAATCTTAATAATGACAACATGATTTAGTTTCAGAGTTCTTAATGAAAACCTATAGTATTTTTGAATAAATTAATGGATCATATTTATGGAAAAAATGAATAAGTAAATACAACAATATCTATGCTATGGCGATGTCACCGCTCTTGTTTTGTTTGCATAATGCCACCACGTGTTTCTTGTTTATTGTGTAAGAACTACATACGTTTATGTGCGAAAATAATATTTTCAAGAAATTAAAATATAAATCCAAAAGTGTGTTGTCTACTTCTTTACACATCATAAAACAAATTTTCAAAAGATATTCTGAGTTATAATTATAGATTTGTACCTATGGTAAACGTTAAATAACATGTAATGTTTAATGATTGATCTAATTTTTTTAATTAAATTAAAATAATATGACATTAAAACCAATCATTCACCCTATGATTATTAACACATATTATCTTGATTTTTCAAACAAATACTTGAAATTATGAATTTCACAAATAATAAAAAACACTTATGATTACAACAAAAATCATAAAAAGTATATATATATATATATATATATATATATATATATATATATATATATATATATATCATTTTTCCGCATTTAAATCCCAATTTTCTTTTATGTATTTTAATTAATTTAATAGGATTTATTATTTTATTTTTTTTAAATCTATCGCTATTATTCTTTTATGTTAAGTAGATCTTATTATATATCTCTAAATTTTACACCATTAATGTATCTTGAAATATTTAAAGAAAATAAATCTAAATCTCAATTTTTTTAATATATTTTAATTATTTTATTTGTTTATTATTTTTTTTTAAATCTATCACTAGGTATAATTTTTTCTCACGTTGAAAAGTGCCTATTATATATTTTGGTTTTTTTGGTCGTAATTTTTTATTAAATATATATTATTAATTAAATGAGGTTAATTTATTATTTTTTAAAACTAAAATATATGAATTAAATTTTATCAGTTCTAATTATTAATTAAATAAGTTTTTTTAATATTTCAAAAAAATTAAAATATATGAATTAAAATTTATAAGTTACAAGTTTTGAATTGATAAAACAAATATTTTATATTTTGTTTGTTTTCGTTAATGATTGTAAAATATTTGGAATTCTTTTCACATTCTGTGTATCTAGGTAACTATGACAAAATTGATAAAAAGGTTTTCGTGAATTGACATCTAAAGCACTAAGGAGCGAAGGTAAGAGGGAACCACATACGAACACGGTGCATGACCACCACGTAGTACCTGTGCATGACCACCACGTAGTACCTACTAGTAGTTTTGAAGTTAGTAGTTGTTCACTTAGTAGTACTCAACCCAAAAGCATAGCAGGTAGGACCATGCGTAATAGCAAGGCGTTTGTGGGAAGCGTTGAAATCATGGTATGTGAACCAAATGTTGTGTTGAATGTTGAAAAAATTGACAGAATTTACGTGTAGAGAGTTTACGCGGAGACGCAGAGTAAAATATTTCGTGAAGATATTTTCGCGCAGTTCACCTTCGTGCACCGTGGAGGTAATTTCGCGCAGTTTTATCATGTTTGCGAAGCTGATTTCGCGGACCTGGATTTCGCGGAACTATTGCAGAAAAATATAAATACACAAAATTCACTTATAGTAAAAACAAAGGTAAAAGCTTGGAGCATCACAAATAAAACTTAGGATTGATTTTTAAATCTTGCAAATACATTCAAATGAGACTGTAGGGTATTCACCAATTAAAAACAAAACGTCATGTGGAATAACACATAGTAAAACACCACACGCCCACCAAAATTTGATCCACCATTTTCTCCTCAGAGACTCGCTCATTTTTTTATTAACTCTCCTACCATTTCTTCTACAAAATGACTTTTACATTCATATTTAACTCAACATACGATTTTACATTTAATTCATGACAGAGCAAAATAATTAATATGATGTTGTTGTTGAGTGTGATCAGAATCACGCAGGTGTTTGTGGAGTGTGTGAAATAGTTGTTGAATGAATGCTTGCCCATATCTATTTAACAAAATACATTAAATGGTTTAAATTCCTTGTTGCATTTTGGAATGGTTCGCGCCTCGCTTCAGTCCTTCCATCTTCAAACAAAGACGCACCTGCAAAAGTGCTTCTGACAAGTATGGTTGCTGTCAAATTGTTTATTGCAATGGTTGGGGTTATTATTCCCAACACTCCCCCTTAATCACAATTGCCACCATTGACAATTCTCAAATAGTTTCTAAGATAAACAAAACTTTCACATGCCAATGGCTTTGTGAAGATATCAACAAATTGTTCACGTGAGCTGTAGTGCTATAGCACAATCTTATCATTGTTAATCAACTCTCCAATAAAATTATATTTAGCATCAATATGCTTGGTCCTCTTGTGGAAGACATAATTCTTTGATAACGCAATTGCTGAGGTGTTGTCACAGCGAATAGTTGTTGCTCCCTCTTGGTCATGACGAAGAACCCTCAACATCCTTCTTATCCAAACTACCTCACACACTGCTGCTGTTGTTGGAACATATTCATCTTCTGCTGTTGACAGTCACATTATTGGCTATTTCTTGGAGGCCCATGAAATGGCTCTGGAACCAAAATGAAAAACATATCTTGATGTGCTCTTTCTTTCATCGACACTTCCTTCCCAATCACTGTCAATGTAACCAACAAGCTTGAAATCACTTGCTACTGTGTACAAAATGCCATACTATTTTGTCTTTTTGACATACCTTAGAATCCTTTTCACTGCTTGCTAATGTGTCTCCATGGACCTTGACACCAAACTCACTGCATACATTATATCCAACCTAGTGGCGGTCAAATACATAAAGCTTCCTATCATGCTTTTGTATAATGTGGGATTGACATTGCTGCTGCAATATTATTTGTTCAACTTCAACCCCATGACAGTTAGAGTTGGTGCGGACTTGTTGTTCTGCATTTTAAACCTCTCCAAAATGTTTGCCACATAGTTTGTTTGAGAGATAAAAATGCATTTTTTTTTCCTTCACTTCTATGCCCAAAAAATATCTTAGCAATCCCAAATCAGTCATTTGAAATTCACTCTTCATGACTTGTTTGAAATCAGTGATAAGGAAATCATCACTTCCTGTCAAAATCAAATCATCTACATATAAGATGACAATGAAAATCTTATCTTTACTCTCTTTAATGTAGAGAGTGGGTTCACCGTTACATTTGTTGAAACCATTGTCCAACGAGTGGGCATCTAACTCATTGTACCATGTGCACGGTGCTTGCTTTAACCCATAGAGAGCGTTCCTCAACCAATACACTTTGTCTTATTGGCCTTCAACCTCATAACCATGAGGTTACTAACATACACTTCCTCTTTTAGCGCTCCATTCAAGAACGCTAATTTTACATCCATCTGATAAAGTTTCCATTTATGCTACGTGACAATCACCAAAAATGCACATATTGTCTCCATCCACGTGACTGGCACAAACGTCTCTGCATAATCTCCTCCATGTTGCTGCTTGTATCCTTTGACAACTAGTCTTGCTTTGTGCCTTTCAATCTTTCCCTCAATTTTTCTTTTGGTCTTATGGACCCACTTCACTCCAATAACATGTTTTCCTTTCAGAAGGCTCACTAACTCTCATGTGTCAATCCTTTCTATTGCTTCTATTTCTTCCTCCATTGCCACAATCAACTTTTATTCTTTGACTGCATCTTCAAAATAGACTATCAACTTCATTTTTCTCATAAATTTCATTTAAATTTCTGAATTTTGGTCTTCTTATGCTTGTTGAAGATGGGCTTCACATGTCACTTGGTGTCGCGCTTTGCGTGTGCTTGGAGAAGCACTTTCATGGCTACACGAAACTGTCCTATTGTTTGTTGATGGCGTTGCTTGTTGCCTGCTTTGTTGCACTTGAATAGGAGTAGAGGGAGTCACTGTTGAGGAATTACTTGTTGCTGTTAATTCCTCTTTTTCCTCATGTGGTATGCATGCTTTGACATTGACTGTCTTTTGTAAACTTCCATCCCATGCTTCCTCTTCTATGAACTACACATCTCTGCTGATTATGACTTTCATTGTTGATGGATTGTAGAGTCTGTATGCCTTGAATTCATCACTGTATCCAACAAATATACTTTTCTCCCCCTTTCTATCCAACTTCTTCCTCAAATCATCTGGGACATGTGGACACGCAACACAGCCAAAAACTCTCATGTGAGTGATACTATTCTTTCTTCCACTCCATGCCTCTTCAGGAACTATGTTCTGGATGCCTTTGATTGGACATCTATTCAAGATATATGTTGTACAAGCGACAACTTCAGCCCAATAATCATTTCACAAATGATTTTCCTTCAACACACTCGTTGCCATTTCCATAATGGTCCTATTCTTCCTTTCTGCCACACCATTTTGCTAAGGTGTATACCTTGTTGTAAATTTTTTGTCAATTCTAAGCTCCCTGCAAAATCAAAGGAAATTATTTGAGATATATTCACCACCTCTGCCAGTTCCGAGGACTTTGATGTAGTGTCCACTTTGCTTCTGAACAAGAGCCTTGTATTGGAGAAAGTGCTCAAACACTTCACTTTTCTATTTTAGGAGAAAGACCCCTGTCTTCCTTGTGTAGTCATCTATGAAGGTCAATACATAATCGCTGCCAACAATTGATGGTGTCTGCATTGGTCCACATAAATCTAAGTGGACAATATCTAAAGGTGCCTTTTCCCTTACTGACTTTCCTACTGGAAATGTCTCTCTATGTTGCTTCTCTAAGATACATCCTTCACATAGGGTGTTTGGTTTTTCTATGAGTGGTAAACCTTTCACCATTCCTTTCCTATGCAACAAATTCAAACCTCCGAAGTTGAGATGTCTAAATTTCAAATGCCATAACCAGTTTTCATCTTTTAACTCTTCTTGAAAGTTTACTTGTATGACAACTATCGCTTTTCGTGCAGCTTCTTGTGAGTTCATAGATAGTTGTGCTTGTGCACCTTCTTTCTACAAATCTAATTTGAATTTTAAGGGAAGCATTCTATTGTTTGTGATCTGAACCTTTGCTATCAGTTGTCTTCTTGGAGGCCTATCCAAAATTGTGCATACATCATCCTTGAAAAATAAATTGTAGCCCTTTTTCATGAGCTGTCCAATGCTTATGAGGTTATGTTTCAGACCGGGGACAAAGTAAACATCTGAGATGTATTTCTTCTCCCCCTTCTTTCTTAGAATATTAACCTTTTCTTTTCCCATGAGAGAGACTTTGCTATCAGTCCCTAATGTCATTTCAGATTTCACACTTTCATCTAGATTTGAAAACATTTCTACATTTCCTGACATGTGGTTGCTACACCCTAAATCTAGATACCATATATCACTCTGTTTTTCTTATGCTACATTACAAGCTAAAAACATGCTATCATGGTTCTGATTTTCTTTTTTGAAATTTACACTTGGTTTGTTACTAATGTCATATTGCTTCTTTCTACATTCATTTGTATAATGACCATACTTCTTACAATAATGACATTGAAATTGAGATTTATTATACCTATGACCCTGTGCTTGATTTTGACTTGGGCCATCACTTGGATTTTGAATGCTGCCTCTTCCATTTGAGTTTGAAGGGTTGCTTCTTCCACCTCTATGTGGATTTCTTCCTCTTCCTCTAGTATATGATATTCCTCTGCCTCGACCTTGATCAAATGATACTTGTGTCTTGAAGGAATGCCCCAATCAGGAGCTTGTTGCTCTATTCAGTCTATGTTCATGAGAAATCAATGATGCATTAAGGTCATCCACTAAGAACTATGATAGATCCTTTGTTTCTTCTATGGCCATAACAATGGCATAAAACCTTGATGGCAAACTTCTCAAAACTTTCTCAACTATTCTTCTTTCCTTAAGTGTCTCACCATGAGACCTGCTTTGGGTAACCAGCGCATTTACATGTATAAAAAATGAGTTTACATTCTAAGAATCTTTCATACAAAGTGTTTCAAAATCTCTAGTATATGATCTTCCTCTACCAAATGATGCTTGTATCTTGAAGGCATGCCCCAATGTGGAGCTTGTTGCTCTATATAGTCTATGTTCATGATAAATCAATGATGCATTAAGGTCATCCAGTGAGAACTATGATAGATCCTTTATCTCTTCTATGGCCACAACAATGGCATTAAACCTTGCTAGCAAACTTCTCAAAACTTTCTCAACTATTCTTCTTTCCTTAAGTGTCTCACCATGAGACATGATTTGGGTAACCAACCCATTTACATGTGTAAAGAATGAGCTTAAATTCTCATACTCTTTTATACAAATTGTTTCAAAATCTCTCCTCAACATTTGCAATTTTATTGTCTAGATTTTTCCATGCCTTGGTAGGTTGTCTCGAGGGTGTCCAATGATTGCTTGCACTTCATTGTTGCTGCAACCCTTGGGAAAATACTTTCATGAACTTCTTGGAAAATATAAAATAGGTCTTTTGAATCCTTCTTCTTATTATCCCTTAACTAATCTCTTTCTTGTTGAGATAAGGCATTGTATGTTGCTACATCTGCTGATCCTTGAAAGCCATTCTCCACCAAACCCCAAATGTCTTGAAAAGAAAAGAGGGACTTCATTGTAATAGCCTAATAATAATAATTTTTGCCATTAAACTAAGGTATTTGAGGATTATTCAAGCTTGTGCTTGATGTTGCCATTTCTGAGCGTAAAAAAGACTTTCTACTTACTGGCAAATATGCTAAAAACAATCTGCCTTGAAAACAATTCTTACTGCTAGTAAAAACACTTGTTTTTACACTAAAAATATTTAACCCACTATGATACCATGTTAAAAAAATTGATAGAATTTACACGAAGAGGTAGAGTAAAATACTTCGCGAAGCTCAGCTTTGTGCACCATGGAGGTAATTTTGTGTAGTTTTATGACATCCACAAAGGTGATTTCCCGAAGCTATTACAAAGACTTAATAAATACACATAATTCACTTATGGCAACAACAAAGGTAAAATGTTGGAGCATCACAAATAAAACTTAGGATTAATTTATAAATCTTGCAAATACATTCACATGAGACTGCATTTCATTCACCAAGTAAAAACAAAACACTTCATGAAGAATAACACACAGTAAAACATAGTAAATGTTGTTTTCGTGCGCCCACCAAAATTTGCTCCACCATTTTCTCTTGAGAGAGTCTCACTCTTTTCTTTTTTAACTCTCTTACCCTCTCTTCTACAAAATGACTTTTACATTCATATTTAACTCAACATACGATTTTACATTTAATTCATGACATAGCAAAATAATTAATATGATGTTGTTGTTGAGTGTGATCAGAATCGTGCAGGTGTTTGTGGAGTGTGGGCAATAGTCACTGAACGAATTTTTGCCCATATCTATTTACCAAAATACAGTAAATTCTCTAAATTACTTGTTACGTTTTAGAATGGTTCGCGCCTCGTTTCAGTCCTTCCATCTTCGAACAGAGACGCAACCTGCAAAAATGCTTCTGACAAGTATGGATGCTGTCAGAGTGTTTATTGCTGTGGTTGGGATTATTATTTCCAACATTAAATCTGTGAAGGAGATTGTGGTGGATGCAACCAGCAAATACGATAAATATAAAATTAAATAATAAAATTATAAAATTAAATTATAGAAATATAAAAAGGATTTTAAAATATATATATATATATAGATTTGATACCATGTTCAGATACATTTGATGAGGAAATTAAGAAAAAAGATATGTATATATTCATGCAAAATGAAACATTACCACAGATAGATCCAAAATAAATATCGTAAATAAAATTTATATATTTTCATGCAAAATGAAACATTACCACAAAGAGATCCAAAATAAATGTCATAAACAAAAATTTATATATTTTCATGCAAAATGAAACATTACCATAGATAGATCTCAAATAAATGTCGTAAATAAAAATTTATATACTTTCATGAAAAATAAAACATTACCATAGATAGATCCAAAATAAATATCGTAAATAAAAATTTATATTAAGAGAAACAAGATTTCATAGAACTTGATGCATTAAATTTTGGATAAAATATTTATATTTGTATCTAATTATGGAGGGTTTTTAGCAATGCATAATAGTAGATATTTTTTGGGATTCAAATGCATTAAGTAAGTCATTCATCTATGACCATATCTATGAGAAGTAGTCGTAACTCTATAATATCTCGTGATTTTTTAATAGTCCACTTGGCACTCATTGCATCAAGTGATACTCACAGGGGTGAAGAATCACTAACCTCTCTGAGCATCACTTGATGCAATGAGTGGTAAGTGGACTATTCAAAATTCATGAAAATTAGTCAGTTACGAATGCCTCTCATGAATATGGTCATAGATGAATGACTTACTTAATGTAGTTGAATCCCAAAAAAAATCTAATTTATATTTGTAAATAGGACAACCTTATTACTATAAAGGAATAATAGACACAAAAGGTGGTCGATAACAGATTTGTATTTCTTTTGCGACATTAGGTGTTAAACAATAAATATTGTTCCATCTCGATTTGGATCATCCTATGTACCATCGGTAACATCTCTATGAACTTTACACTATGGAATAATATGGTTATCGCATTCTACTAGGCAGACGTTGTACTGTTATTTTCTTCATCGCAATCATTAGGGTGATACGATGAGAATACCTTCCCCTCTTTGTCCTAAATGACATTGAGAGCCTTCGTTGGACAACCCATCGAGCCTGTTGGGTATTTCAATGGAAATGTGAGGGATTATTTCTCTTTCACCCATAGTTCCCTCATCAATATCTGCATTTCTCTACTCCTGCCTACATTAACATAGTAGATTTATTTTGTTCTGGACATTATATTCTTTTGCCGAGCATGGAGCTCGCCCTTGATATGAATTCAGATTGTCATGGCTTCCTGATGCAAAGAAATTGGTCTCTGGCATGTCCGGTTGCACATTTGATCTACAAAGGGGACAAATGGTGGTCTCGGGCATGTCCCGTTGAACGCTTGATCTACAAAGCGGACAAGTGGAATGTGAAAAAAACCACTTGTAAATACAATCTAGTGAAAATGATGCTTGCAATTGGGTAGAAGTCAAGATTTCTCCTTCTCCTTGAACTCACACAGAAAAACTACACAGTCCATCCAATCTATGAAATTATGCGATCTATACATAAACATAGGCATCATCTCTAATATTGCACTATCTAACCCCATGTTCAGTAGCCTCTTCGGTTCTTCCTCAATAAAAGGAAACCACTGATGCCTAGAAGCAGATATCCATCGACTCCATCTGGTAAATCTCGACTGTACCCAAATCCATTTAGCATATGCACGCAACAGAAAGATCAGTAAAACCAGAAGAACTTCATGGGAAGGACTGATGATCACAAAGCTTATCTTTCAGTGTCATTTCTCTCTCCCTCTTAGACACAATCCTAATGAGCTCTATCTACCTCTTATCATGGTCACTGAAAGAAGAAAAATTGATGTTACTGGACACGAGAATAGACATGGCCATGCTCTGAGTGGCAAAGAATCCAGCGTAGTTTCCTGTATTCTCCCACATGATCAGAACAAAGAATTTTTATTTGTTTCCGTATTTGTCTTTCAATCATATTTTTAAACTGATTAAAGTATTCAAATGTATGACTCTTATTACCTAAGAAATACACCCAAGAAAACTTCGTACAATCATCAATAAACAATAGGAAATAAACTGCACCTCCTAATGATTTTGTCTACATGGGACCACAAAGGTCTGTGTGCACTAACTCCAGTATATCCCTCTGTTTTGTTTCTACTCTAACAGGGAATTATTTTCTATCCATTTTTCCTAAAGTACAAGCATCACAATTGTTATGTACTTTCTTTAGCATAGGAAGATCTCTTACCATTTCTTTCCTCTGTAGTAACAGCAAATCATTGTAATTGATGTGGTCGAATCTCTGGTACCAAAGCTCTTCTGTAGTCAGGTTCACTGCTGTCAATGCTCGAACCGATGTCGGTCTCACATCCAACCTGTATAATCCTCTTGTTTGAATTCCTATAGCAATTGTCTTCATTTCATTTAGCAGATCATTAATGTGACAGTGAGATTTTAAAAATTCAACTTTCAAATCTTGATCTGTAATCATTGATACATAAATCAAGTTATTTGTTATGTCAGGCAGATACATTACATTATAGATTTATTTAATATTGCCATCAGGTAGAATGACAGAAACTTTCCCACATCCTTTGATTTGATGACTTTTGTCATCTCCTAGGTAAATTTGTGCGCCTTCATTAATCTCTTTAAAATCCTCTAGCCAGTGCTTGTTCCCTGTCATGTGTGTTGACGCTCCTGAATCTACATACGAAATGTCTGCATCAACATTTTCATCGCGATCTACCATGAACAACCTAAAATTCTGCACCTGATCACCATTCTCAAGATGATCTGCATGTCCCTTTGGCTTCTGATGTTCTTCATGATACTTCTTTTTCCTACATTACCTGGTGATATGACCCAATTTTCCACAATAAAAACATTTAGTTCCATAGTAGTTTTTATTTGGATGCATACCTTGGGTCAGATTTGGCCGTTTCTGTGAACTTTCTTCGTTTTGCTATTGTGGACCTCCTTTCCCTTTGTAGAAGTTCTTCCTCACCACCAATGCAAGATCAGTACTCTGGGGCTTCAGAGTCAATCTGCTCTCTTCTTCTTGCATAAATATACCTATCACGTCTTCAAAATGTAGGATCTTTTCTTTGGCATTAATCCCAGTGATGAACATCTGATAATCATTAGTGACACCATTCATTGTAATGGTCACAAGATTTGTATCATCCATTGTATGACCAATATCTAACAATTTGTTTTTTAGAACCTTGATCCTTGCTACAAATGAAGCAATCATTTCATTCTCCTCCATCTTCGTGGAAATCATCTTACTCTTGAGGAACAAAAGATGATTTGAATTTATGATCTCGTACAATTTCTTTAGAGTTCCCCAGATCTCGTTCACTGACTTACCTTCTCTGATGTGTGGTATAATGTAGTCTTTCACTGACATCTTTAACATTGTCCTTTCTTTTCTTTCTCATTTCTCCCAATCTGGGACTGATGCTGAACGAGCCGCAGGCCTCGACTCATCCCCATTCACAATTTGCCAAGGACTCTGTGGTTCTACCAGACTCTGCATCTTAAACTTCCAATTTGCATAATTGAAACCATCGAGCTTGTTATGCTCGTACATGCATGCTTCAAATATGTTGTTATTCATCTTGGTGATTTAGAAAAAAAAAATCGATGGGTAAAATATGTTAAATTTACCCCACATCTATGACATAGATAGATCACTATTGTTAGATATCACAACACACGCTCAGATCTCTGTGGCTTTCTTCTCAGCCTCTAGAAAACCTCCTATTGTTAGCTACAACCTTGTTATTGGCTCCCTTTGCAATTTCTTTGATGTACACAATCATCGCAGATATATGCCCAATATCAGAGACTAGTCACAGAAATACACCAATTTTCTAAGACTAGTTGCATAAAAACACCCAATATCCGAGACCATCGCAGAAAAACACCAATTTTCTGAGACTATTCGGAACCATTGCAATTGTGCACTAGAAAAGTGCGATGATCTAAAAAATGAAAATTTGGGGAAGTGTAGTAGTGTATTGTCATGGCTATCCACTCAAAACCTATGACAATTTCGGTTCAAAGAACCACCCACCAGCTAGCGTACAGGTTCCTCAGCCTTGACGCTCTGATACCATGGTAAAAATGGCAATGTTTGTATTAATGAAAATAAAACCCACTGGTGAGCTCTACGAAAGAGAGTCTGAACCAGGAGAGTCTAGTTCTGCCGAATGCTCTACATTGTTCATCAACATAACACATTAAATAGAATACATGGATTTAGGGAAGTTAGAAAAACATCCTAAGAAATAGAAACTAATTCCTATCTTGAGGCTATGTGAACCAATTCTACCTATTCTAGGATATTCTCCATTATCTTCAACACACCATGCATCCTAACATGCTTTAAATGGAATAATACCAGGCCTTGGGAGGATATCGAATGGGATAAAAATATCATGAATACAAATACCATGCATCCTAACATGCTTTAAATGGAATAATCTCGGGCCTTGGGAGGATATCAAATGGGATACAAATATCATGAATACAAGCCGTTGATGAAGCATTAGGAGACACAATTGATGAAGCATAATGGGAGACAGAGTTAATGAAGCGTTGGGAGATAGAGTTGTTGAAGCTCATGGGAGATAGATTTGATGAAGTGTCATGGAATACAAACCATGTCTAGCCACTTAACAAACCCTAGTCATAGATAAGCTCTAAGATAAAACATATTGGGAGGACATTAAATCTTGGTTGGTGATGTAAAAGGTCAACCAGCCTTCTTCCACTTGATGTTGAAATAGAAAGCCTTAGGGCAAGGAGAGAAGTTTTATAGAAATTGAAATTTGATAAAATTATTAAATAAACAGTTTGTTAAAATTATAAAATAAATGGTATGTTACGACAAGGTTTGAAAAGTAAGTATTCTACCTAGACCACATAAATTTTGATAAATCATAAAGTTGTGAATATAGTCACACATAGAAGATTTGATGTTCAACCTTAACATTACTATGATTTTAAAAAATATAGTCCAGTAAGTCAAAGTTACAGCGCTGAAGGATCTCACAGAGTTAACCAGGAAAATATGAAAAGGAGGACAGAGGGATTGAATTTATTCACCATTGAAAACAAGAAGAGCAGAAAAGCATAAAAGGGCAAAAAACAGTTCCAACATTTGTCAAAAGCTAAATTATTATCTAATTCAGATATTGTTGTATAGTGCATGATAGACTATTCGCTTTCATTTCGATGATTAGCCTTCTGTAGTTTTTTTCCTTTTAATAAGATTTTTTGTTGCATGGAATTTATGTCACACAATTATTCATTTGTCGTCGTTGTGGGATTATTGTTTGGGTTATCTGAGCCTACGTGGCCAGTTCATGGTGGAAAGTTTCGCAGTGATATGGCAGGAGTATTGGTTGTTGCCCTTTTTATGAGAAGGGCTCTTCCGTCTGAGCGGCTTCATGAACAGTGCCAACTGATGCCTTTGCAGGTTAAAATTACTTGCTTGGGTGAGTTACAAGTGCTTGCTTGGATCTCTCATTTAAAAAATGTCCTAGAATTTGGGTTTCCATAGAATTTCTGTTTCCCCAGTTGGAGAGCTTCACTAGAGTTGTGGTCGGTGATTGTTGGAGTCCTTACTGTGCTCTCCATTCTTGTAACCTCCTCGGTTCATACTCTCCGGGATAGCATTGTCCGGGTATCAACTCTTCTTTTCAAATCTATTCTATTGTATTGTTTCCCTGCGTTTAAGCTGGTTAAGAATGGTGACTTTCTCATAATTTTCCTAGGATTCCAATGTGCCTTTGAGTCTGGGTTTTTCTAGGCGCACGTGCTATGTTTTAGACTATGTATTCCTTGGAAATTTTTTAGGAAGGAATGTTTATCTTAAAATTTTCTACTATGTTTTCCAGGAATTTTTTTAGGAAGAATGTTTATCTTATAATTTAGAAAATTTGGCCAATCCTTAATATGCATGATGTAAAATATTTGGTTATATTTTTTTTAAAGTATTCAAATTTATAATTATTATATATATATATATAGTTTTTTAAAAAAATTTGGCAATATTTAGGGCAAAATAATTTTATACTATAAATTTAAGATAATCAATTTTAGAGAAAAAATAAATTACCAATATTTTATTTTTGGAAAAACATGAAAATTTAGCCCACCTACTAATATTAGCCCCTGAAATTTTGCTTTGGAACTTGTGGTGAATTGGTCATGGGCTTTGTGTTGCCCCAGCTTGTTTTACAGTTCCTCCTTCTCGTTATCTCTGTCTTTGATTTGTTGAGATTTTCTTTCGAGACCAATGGTTATCCTGTTGGCCCATCAGACCACACAATGCATGCATAGTCATAGGGGGAGATGGTAGTGGCTAGCAGGGTTGTTCATGTGCCTACGCCCAATCCGAGGTGGCCGCTACTATTTTCCACTTTGCAACACCACTTGGCATACATGAGGAAATTTGCCGACTTCAGATCTACATCTCTAATGACTCCTAGCCATATTCAAAATCTAAAATTATGGAGGAGGTTGCTCATGGGGTTCCTGACGCTAGTCATACCACATGAAGATGGAATTATTATGTGAATTCTAACACCCTCCAATGACAGATGAAAACCCTTTTGGGTAGAGTGCTAAAAGAGGAGTATGAAGACTCAAATGACATTATTTACTCCTTGAATGAGATCAACTCGGTATATCAATATAAATATTCCTTCCTAGCTAGCTTGGATGTCCACCTTGCAGACCTGGAAAGTCACCTACAATGCGAGGTTAAGCCCTATCCTCCAACTAGTACAAGTGCACAAATCCTTTCTATTGTATTAGAGAAAATTTTAGCCTAAAAGTGCCCATGAAATTTACACATACACAATAGGTAAACAAATCAAAATCCTTTAAATTTAGAAAGAGGTACAGGTAAATATTTTGAAGGGAAAATTTAAAACTACATTTTGTGATTTTTTTTTGGCTTATCTCTTGATAGTTTTACTCAAATTTCAAGTGTAGACACTCGTTGGATGTAAAATTAAATTATGCATCTAATGAGTACACATTATACATACTTTTGAGAAAACTCACATTGATGAAAAATGAAGATACATTAAAAAATGTGTTGAATGCGGAACTTTTCAATATTGATTGACGCGCGTCTTCTCAATAGTAATCATAATGGGTACTCATTGGATGTAAAATTTAACTCCTTGTCCAATGAGTGTCTACATTCGAAATTTAAGTAAAACTATAAGGAGATAAGCCAAAAATACAATTAAAAAAATTAACTCTGTTTATTTTCCCTCCAAAATTCATAACTCGTATTTTATTAATTTCCTATTATTTTATTATTTTTATGTTGAAATTTCCTCTAATGTGAATTTCTTATAATATGTTTCTTTATATTTTTCTTGATGATCTTTATAGCTTTGTTGCAGTTTATTCTTGTGATTTCTAAACTAAACTCTTATTTTTTATAATCTTGATTTTAAATTACTAGTTAACCAATATGGTTTACCCCTTAACAAATTGTCACGGATAGCAACTAGTAATAACCTGCATGTTGATTATGAAAAAGGTATAATATCTTTTTTAAAGGAAATATAAGCTTATTATATGAACCTACAGAAAGATAGAGAAAACCAATGATTAATGTTAGGTATTAAACATTGTAGAATATGAATAACCCATAGCAGTTGTGTAGACAATTCCAAATTTAAGAGTGTGAAAGAAGAGGTCTTGAGTAATTATTATATGTTTTAATGTTTTTGGTTGGAATTTCGCTTATTTCCTTTTTTTTTAATTATCAATTTTAAAAAATGAAAAATATTGATTCTAATAAAAAGTTATATGATTTTAAACCATTTCAATTGAAATATATTTGCTAAAAAACTCCAAAAGTTATAACTAAGGAGAACACACTGAATGAGAGAGGAGATATAGACGGGTGAAGAGTTATAGACCATGTATAAAATACCCTAAAATGGTTACCGAGTAGACAGATGGAACGATTTTATTGCCTCAAAACCATAAATTTATTATTGGAAAGATGCTTTTTAAAATAAAAAATTGAAATTGTTTTAGCTCCCATTTATAGAGAAAGAGATTGTGCAGTTAACTATTATATGAAAACATTGTGCCCATTAGAATAACCTTTCTAGAATTATATTTATATTTTTAATTCATAACAATAGAAAACAATAGAAAAGTATATATACATAAATAACAATAATTCCAATGTGAAAAGTCTTACACACGAATAAAAATACAAAATGAGCCCCGTGGAAAACAATATTTTAAGGTGTGATTTGAATGTCCACATGTGGATTTATGGATTATTACATGAGCAAATTCGATTTTCTTTTGATATTGATATAAAATTTGACCTAGTGATAGTGAAAGAAAAAATATCGAAAACACAACTGAGCTCTATGAGCAGTTTGCCCTAGCCACATGCTTGCCTTTTCATCAATCTTGCCTTTTCATCAATCTGGTATATAGATTCCAGAAGGCAAGGCACAGCAGCAGCCATTGGAAAACAACAGTGTGGAGAAAAATCCATGAACTAGATGTCACCATCCAGTTTTACAAATTTACTTTTGCAGATGCTTCCTTCTTCATCCTCACTAATAGAAGTCTAGCCCTTGAAGACCCTAGTTCTGAAGTTATCAGTTGGGTAGTAGATGAGAAAACCAACATGTGCTTAAAGCTTTCTTCGTCACCTTTAAAAGCAAAGACCTTCACATAGAATTTTCAACTTCTTTGAAGAAATTTAGGGAAAGCTTCACCACATAAGAGCTTTGGTTATCCAATTATTATGAAAATTTGTTGATGATTTGCTGAATACAAACCAAAGCTGCGTGGATTATTCTTTATCTATTTTACTATTTGTTTGTTTCCATGTCTAGAACTCATGGGAAATGCCCCGCAATACTTACATGTATATTTGGGTAAATGAATACTATGGAATAAACTACTTCTGTACCCGGTAATGAACATATTAGTATGATTCCAAACACTACAAATAACACCAATTATAGTGGTAATATACTCTGTTATGCAATCTGTTAGGTCCCTATAATACTAGTGATTACACCATTACTATTGTAGTTGTATCCCTTATTAATATTGTTGTGCCCCTATTGTCCCCATATTATTATTACTATGCCCCATAGAATCCCTCTATTTTTATTTTTGTGCCTTTATATTATTATTGTTAGGTCGGCTGGGTTATATTGTGACTCCTTAGACTCCTATATATAGAAAGGAGGTTTTGTCATTTAATCATTAAAGAATCATTCATTTATGTAATGTAAAGGAGGTTGCCCCCTCGAAGAGGCTGAATTCTAAGGCATTGATCTATCTTTTCTATCTTTTTGTGAGCTGGTTTCATAATATTTGGTATCAGAGCTTTGGATTTAGGGTTTTGCTGCTCCAAATAGGTCATCGTGGCATTTTCACTATAACGTTTTTTCTGCAACATTTCAGAAGAAAAAAAAAAAATAATACCCATTTGAGATGAAATCACACTGAACCTCGGGTCCAAATTTCAGAGCTTTTCGCGCTATATTTGCTGAGATGTGATCTAAGGAAGTTGGTATTTTTGCAGACTCCTGAATTACATTCCAAACATGTGACCTAAGGAAAATCGTCATAACTTTCCTTCTGAGGATCAGATTGAAATTTCGTAAGAATGTATAGAAAGAGGATGGAGTGTAGCTTCTTGTATATATTTTTCAGAACCAAATGTGAAAACAGTGACACGTGGCATGTCATACAATTCTGCTCTACTGAACTAGTCTATAATCAGGTCACTGTGGGAGATTTGGCATAACTCTTCCCTGGAGAATTTGATTTGGATCATACTAGTGGCATTGGAAAGAGGACGCAGAGGGCTACTGTAGGTTGCAATTTCAGAACTGGATGATTTGAAATTACAGAGATACATCAGATTCAATATCAAGCTCCTACAAAGTGAAAAAAGGTGTGTAGTTTTTAAATCTTTGCATAAGCTTGGTTTGAAAAAATAGTTTGAAGGAATTCAAAGGGCATAGTAAAGCACTATTATCAATAATTGATGCCCCGAGGAAGGAAAATGCAAACACCTAGTAAGCAACCTAAAAGCTCTAGCATGACTCATGAAGAAGAGGAAGAAATGCAACATGATATATCAAAATTATGGGATCAAGTGCGACAAGTGTCACTTGCACAAAAAGTAACAAAATCTAAGATGGATGGTTTAAAGAAAGATGTAGAAGCTAAGATGGATGGTTTAAAGAAATGCATAGAAGCTAATATGGATTGTCTAAAAAAAGGCGTAGAATCTAATATGAATGATGTGGAAGCTAAGTTGGATGATTTGAAGACAGATTTGAAGACAGGCATGGAAGATTTGAAGACAGATTTGATGATAGATTTGACAAAGTTTCTACAAGAAATGCTTATTAATGTTGAAAGGGTAGTAAAGGAAACTCATGATGAGAACAAAGGAAATGTTAATCATGATTTCATAGACTCTAATTTTAGATCGAAGACCCACCATATTCCAAAAATCGATATGAGGATGTTTGATGGCAACAATCCCGCAACATGGATATTACAGATGGAGCAATTTTTCAATCTCAATAATGTTCAAAACACACAATTGCAACTTTATATTTTGAACCAAATCAGTTTGTATGGTATCAATGGCTTTCCTCTCATAAAGAAATTATCACTTGGGCAATTTTTACGGAAGAATTGACAACACATTATGAAGATACAAAAAGCAACACTTTTTTTAGCCAATTGATAAGTCTCAAACAAAAGGGTTCAATAATGGATCACATTGAGGAGTTCCAAAAATTGAACATAAGGGTAAAAAATATTCCAAAGGAGTATAGGATTGATGTGTTCATAGGGACTTTAAAGGATAATATCTAACATGATGTTCATCTTTGGGAACATGATTCATTAGAGAAGGCATTTAGGTTAGCAAGAAAAATGCAAAGAAAAATCATGTCAACCAAGAAGCATACCACTCACAACTATAAAGATGGAAGTGTTGTTGCCCCTAGCCTTCCACAACCTATAAGGTTGACACCACAACAATTGGAAGAAAAAAGAGCAAAAGGACTTTGTTACAGTTGTGATAGCACATACACTAAAGGTCATAAGTGTGCTAAGAAGAAATTATTCTATATAGATTGTAAAGAGGAAGAAGAAAAGGAGTAAGAAATGTCAAAAGAAGAGGATATACTCAAGGAACAAAGCCTAGATAAAGAAGAAATGAATCCGACCATATCTTGTAATGCATTGGCTGGAATTACCACTCCTCAAACCATCAAGATAGAAGGACAAATGAAGAGGAAAAAGGTAATAGTGTTGATTGATTCAGGAAGTACCCACAATTTTATTCATTGTAAGATAGCAAAAGAATTGAATTTCTTCCTATATCCAGCACCAGAGTGTAAAGTGATGGTTGCAAATGGAGGAACAATAAATCGCTCTGGAAAGTGCCATAATATGAAGCTATCCATGGGAAAATATGTATTGACTAGCCCAATGCTTTCCATTCCAATGGGAGGTGTTGATGTTGTACTAGGAGTCCAATGGCTACAATCCTTGGGTACAATAGCTTTTAATTTTCAAGAACTTTTCTTTAAATTTTCTGCGGAAGGAAAGGAAGTTGAATTAAGGGGCATTGTAGGGAAACCGAGAAAGATAATAAGCTCTAATTGTATGTCAAAGCTTCTAAAAAAGGAACAAAGAGGTGTAATTTCACAATTATGTTTGCTAGATGTTTCCACATCGAAATCATCTATTTCTCCAGATCTCCAAAAAGTCTTGGACAATCATTCCAAGGTTTTTTAGACTCCAAAAGGTCTCCCACCTATTCATGATCATGATCATGCTATTCATTTGATTCCAGGAAGTGTTCCTCCAAACATCAGGCCGTACAGATATCCCTATGCCCAAAAGAGTGAAATTGAACGTATGGTTGCAGAAATGCTAGAGCCTGGTATAATTCAACCTAGTCAAAGTTCTTTCGCTACTCCAGTAGTATTGGTGGACAAGAAGGATGGATCATGGTGCATGTGTCCGAATTATAGGGAACTCAACAAGCTCACTATTAAATATAAGTTTCACATTCCTGTCATTGATGAGTTACTGGATGAATTGCATGGATCAATTTAGTTCACCAAGGTGGATCTTCATTCAGGATATCATCAAATCACAATGAAGACTGAGGACATTCTGAAAGCAACATTTAGAACTCATGAGGGTCATTATGAATTTTTGGTCATGCCTTTTGGCCTTACCAATGCACCTTCTACATTTCAAGGTTTGATGAATTCCATTTTCAAACCCTTAATTAGAAAATTTGTTTTAGTATTTTTTGATGATATACTAATCTACAACAAGTCTTGGAAGGATCATGTTGAACATGTTGACAGGGTGCTACAACTATTGGAGTAGAAACAATTATATGCAAAAAGATCCAAATGTTTCTTTGGAGTACAAGAGGTGGAATATCTGGGTCATATTGTATCTCATGAAGGAGTTAAGGTAAACCCAAGAAAAATTAAAGCCATTAAGGAATGGAAAATCCCCACATCCAAAAAGCATTTGCGAGGATTTCTCGGGTTGACAGGGTATTATCACAAGTTTGTTAAGAATTATGGGAGAATAGCAGCACCTCTAACAACATTATTGAAGAAAGATGCATTTTCATGGACTCCGGAAGCAACAAAGGCCTTCGAACATCTTAAAGAGGCAATGTGCCAACCACCAGTCTTCGCTACACCAGACTTCACAAAAACCTTTATTGTGGAATGTGATGCTTCAGGAAATGGAATTGGTGCTATTTTAATGCAAGATGAAAGACCCATTACTTTTGAAAGTCGTCCAATTAAGGGAAAGTTTTTACACAAAGCTATTTATGAGAAGGAAATGTTGGCAATACTACATGCACTTAAGAAATGGTGACCCTACCTAATGGAAAAACACTTCAAGGTAAAAATGGATCATGATATCCTTAAATACTTTTTAGAACAAATATTATCCTCTGAAGAGCAACAAAAGTGGGTCACAAAGATGTTGGGTTATGAATTTGAAATAATCTATAAAAAAGGTAAGCAAAATGTGGTGGCAGATGCACTCTCAAGAAAGGATGTGGATGTGGAAGCATTTTTGTGCACCATTTCTATTATCCAACTAGATTGGATAAAACAAGCAAGGGAGGAATGGAACAATGATGAAGAAGTGTGGGCACTTATTCGAAAGTTACAACAATATTCCAGTAAATCTAATACATTTAGCTGGAAAAATGATTTGTTATGGTACAAAGATCACTTATACCTCTATAAGAATTCCCAACTCAAACAAAATATTCTTAGGGAATTGCACACTTCTCCCTTAGGAGGGCACTTATGATTTTTAAAAACTTATCACAGGGTTAAGAAGGATTTTTTTGGGATGGCCTTAAATCAGATATTCAAAAGTTTTTGGCGGAATGTTTGGTTTGCCAACAAAATAAAGTTGAAACAATTGAGACCCCGGGTCTATTACAACCTTTATCCATTCCAAGCCAAGATTGGGAGGAGGCTTCAATGGATTTTATCACAAGTTTACCCAAGTCTGAGGGAAAGAGTGTCATCATGATGGTAGTTGACAAACTTACCAAGTATGCACACTTTTGTGCACTATCACATCCATTTAAATCCATTATAGTTTCTACTGCATTTATGGAAACAATTCAAAAGATACATGGAAACCCAAAGATTATTGTAAGTGACAGAGATCCCATTTTCATTGGAAATTTTTGGATGGAATTATTTTCTTGTCTTGGTACTCAGTTAGCTCATAGCTCATCTTATCATCCTCAATCTGATGGTAAAACTAACATAGTAAACAAATGTTTGGAAGGATATCTTCGTTGCTTTGTATCTGATAAACAGATCTCTCAAGCAACCTAAGAAGGATAATAAATTACCACCAAAGTATTATGGTTCGTACAAGGTGTTTCAAAAGGTTGGTACTGTGGCATACAAATTAGAGCTTCTTGTAGCTTCTCAAGTGCACCCAGTTTTCCATGTTTCATGTTTAAAGAAGGTTATAGGTGATAAGCTCCCAGTTCAAACAATATTGCCAGAGCTTGACGAGGAAGGAAAAATTATATTGCAACGAGAAGCAGTCACAGAAACAAGAACTCGACAGCTACGAAATCATTCAATTTCGAAGTATCTCATCAAGTGGAAGAACTTATCCATTGAAGATTCCACATGGGAGGATGATAATTTTATACAGAAGCATCAAAAACTAGTCAAGTGTTGAGGACAACATGTTTTTGAACGAGAGGGGCATGTTAGGTCCCTATAATACAAGTGATTACCCCATTACTATTGTAGCTATATCCCTTATTAATATTGTTGTGCCCCTATTTTTCCCATATTGTTATTACTGTGCCCCATAGAATCCCTCTATTGTTATTTTTGTGCCTTTATACTATTATTGTTAGGTTGGCTGGGTTATATTGTGACTCCTTAGACTACTATATATAGAAAGGAGGTTTTGTCATTTGAATCATCAAATAATCATTCATTTGTGTAATTTAAAGGAGGTTTCCCCCTCGAAGAGGCTGAATTCTAAGGTGTTGATCTATCTTTTCTATCTTTTTGTGAGCTAGTTTCATAACACAATCTTTGTACTCCAAACCTTTTTGGTGTTGTTTAGATTACTTAGAAATAGGTTGTGGAGGAGAAACACAGTCTTTTGGTGAGCTGGTAGTTTGGAATGGAAGCTTAAGTATTTAAGGGTTCCCAATATAGTAGATTATAGAGGGATTTCCATGATTATGTTTTCCCAGGTAGGTAGTTATGACAATTCCCTTATCATGCGTGTCATGTTCCACAGTTTTCTGAACATCACAGTTGCTATCTGTGCATCTAAAATAATTCTTCTAGAAAAGCAAGTAACTAGACATCAGGACCTAGCGAGTAACTAGATGTACTTAACCTAATTGGAACAAAACACTCCACATAACATATTAACATAAACACCTTGGATTGTAACTAGTCTTCAAAAATTTCTTCTCATACTTGCGGCACTTGTAACCATCATCCAGAATATCAGTTTCACATCTGATGAGAAAGGCATATTTGTGAGTTTGTTCGACCTTTCCCTTTATGTTGTTAGTCTCGGGACTCCTGCTTGAATATGGAATTAATTCATGAGTGAGACCGTGTGTTCTAAAACTATATAATATAACCATTAATTCATGAGTAAACTCATATGCTCTACAACCTACTCATAGATCAATTTTGGAGTTGAACTTGTCATTGAAACAAAGATCAGGTGGAAAGATTCCTTGAAACTGCAATCTCATTTAACCTATATAAGGTATTTTTGGAGTCAAGCTTGTCATTTGAAATGAAGATCACGTGGAACAATTCTTTGAAACTTCAATCTCATTTAACCTATATCAAATATTTTTAAAGATGAAAAACACATTTTAATCTCCAATCTATAGCATATTTAAATATTATATATCATTTTTTCTATTCCACTGAGTTAAGTATATCATTTATCTATGACCATTTCTATGAGAGATAGTGGGTGAGATTGAAACTAGTAAAATAAGTCAATCACATAGCTTCAATTATCACTTCAGAAATTTTAGTTACGAGGTGAAAAGGTGAGATTAAAACTAGTGAAATAAATAACATAGCGTCTATCATCAATTCCTAAACTTGCACCTGGTAACATGGACTTCCATAAAGATCACCCGTCCCACATGCCACATAGCCTCTTACTCAAACCCGCTTCACTGTAAAATTTTCTACACCCACAAAAATCCATAAACGATCAATTAATTTTTTTGAACCTTTACCTATCAAAAAATTGAAGTATATGAAACTTTTACGTAATGAAATCCTATTTAGATACACAAGAGACCTTTAATACCTAAAGACTCGCGCATCCAATTTTTTGTTCCTTCTATGCACTTCAAAAATTTTAAATGAATATCAATAGTTACAGAAAAGGCAAATCATATGCACTTTGAAAATCCTAAATGAAGATCAATAGTTACAGAAAAGCAAAATCATATTTTCGCAAGAGTACCTTCAATTAACACTTACATTGTCTCTAAAGGCTTATGGGTTTCGATCACACAGGAAATCCTAGAATTGTTATCCGAACAAAGGCCGTGGACATATGGTGGATTGGTCGAACAGGGGACTGCATATTCAGGTGGTGTACGTCATGCAGGGTTGATAGCCTTAAGCTTGTTGGCCTGCTCACCCGCATCATCAGTTTTGCTAGAATGGTGGAATTCCTCCTCTGAAACAAGAAAGTCTTATGGTTCAAACGCTTGAGTCCCTTGATTAATGTGCTGCAAATTGTCTGGTTGTTGTAGTTGCCGGGAGTGTCCCTTGCTTAAGGCCTTACTGTTGGTTTCAAAATGGCCCATGCTCGAACCAAAATTAGCCATTGTAAGATTTCAGCAGTAATGCACAAACTCAGAAAACAACTGGGGCACCTATGAAAAATAAGAGATATAAAGAGGAGCTATAAATAAAAGGAAGTAGGCTAGAGCCTGAATTTCTAGAGGGGTTCCAGGTGATTATCATCGTGCAATGGCCTGCCTTCCAGGCAACTATGAGCATCTTATTATGAATTTCATCCTCAACTTCCTAACGGATGATGGGTCAAAATTTGTGCCCACGATTTTTCAAAACCTCTTCCTAATCAACCGTCCCTAGTCATTCACTGTACGCGCTGAGTGGGAAAATCTAGGAGGACCCCCATACTTTACGTAGAAAATTCAAATAAACGAAAAAGTCCAAGACAATGACATTGGCCAACTCTAAGAACCTTCAAAGTCGCCGTTCAAACTTAATCTACCACATAAATTTCGTTGACCAAATGAATGACGACTTTATTTTTAAAGAAAGGGAATCCCTAGCATAGCCTAATCTCTAATTACGACGCTCACTTTTGACAACCAATATATGTGCCATTTGTTCATTAATGCGGGGTTGGATAGGGCTATAAGGTATTTTCCTAAATTTAATGGTGGTTATACAAAAGCCCGTTAGATACGAGCCTGGTATATTAATGTATCAATAACATAGTGTAAGGGAATTTGATAAATTTTATTATTTAGATTTTATTAGAGGACTGTTATGATTAGTTATTGTTATAGACATTTTTGGGCACTACAACCCTAATCAAACATGTCCATAAACCAAGGGCTCCTAAGTCCCTAAAAGTGTTGTTTCATACCCTAAAGCAACAAGGTCAGTTGATTACATCATCTCCTAGAAGTTCTCCACAGGAAACGGCTTAGAACTGGTCAAAAATCGACCATCTCACCTACTCCATGGTCAAAGTGCGATGCATCCCACCAAATGCACACAGGAGGTGTGATGCATACTGAAAATCCCTTCTGTAGGGTGCGAGGGTGAGAGTGGACAAATGGTAGAGAGAGTTTGCGAGGTGGATGATCATGGAATCTTCCAGAAACTTCTCCTGTGACACTTGCTTCTCTGAATTCGCCTAGCACTGAGTAAGTGATCATCAATCTCCAAGTGGAATCAAGAACTATCAGAGAGAGGACACTAATCAAAATCCCAGAAGCTGACTCACCCCTTGCAATCATCTATATATGGATCCCTCATCCCAGAGATCCAGAGGTTGGAATTTTGTTTCTTGTAAGGAAGTGTTGTTGGTTTCTTGTTGGAATATCATAGTGTTGGGTGATCTAAGCTTTTCATGAGGTGAAATAAGGGCTTTCATGCTGGAGGATGAAATTGGGTCAGAACAATTGGTTGTAATCCTCTTTGCTATTCTTGATTATTAATAAAGCTATTCAAGTTTTCCTCCACATTCTTGTATGTTTGATGATATATGCATTTGTGTGGTTAATATATATCTGGTCCTATATTTTTTATGATTGTAGATCTTTGTTCTTCGATAGTATTATGCTGCTTTGATCCCATAGGTTCTCTTTGAAGTTGGGTAGAGGAAGGAGAAGCGGCAACGATCTGTCAGAAGGGAGAGGAACCGAGCAAGGAACCAAGCGCAAGACTGAGGTTGTTGTCCTTCATTCCACTCTTATCTACTTCTCATAAAGGAAAACGAAAGTAGTTTTAGTTTATTTGTTTCTAGGGTAGCTACCAGTCTTAGTTGGACTAGCAGCTCCGAGTGGACACTAGATTTCCCGATAACAAAATGGTGACTCCATTGGGGATCGAATAGATTGTTTGTTTGTCTATATTTGTTTGTTTTATAAACTTACAGACGGAGCCTGAAGTCAAGCTAGCTAGCCTTCGAGCTGCATTTGCTGTGCAAGTGCAAAGTAGATCAATGCTGCTTCAGTCTATCTCTAGGTTTTGTTTATAAACTGAACAATCGATTTGAAAACTTTCTAATTGCCCTAGTGGTGGCTATAGTAACCATATTAGATCAGCCCCCGTGATTTCTATTTACTGTACATCACTTGCTCAGCCTAAATCCCTGAACTGAGCTGCAAACTGTGACCTGGAACCTAGTTGAAGTCTCGTCCCTTGACCATTGCAACTTCTACTCTTAGGAATCTGGATGCATCGCACTTCCCATGTGCAGTAGGTGTGCTCATCACACTGCCCTGTGTTACAGGTGCGCTGATCAGACAAGACCTCTTCTGCTCTCAGTTTTTTGGTTTTTGTGTTCACTCTCTTAAGCTCTATTCAGGAGTTTTGTTGTCTATGATTAGCATACCACTATGGAAATCCCCTTCCTTTCCATCTTTCTACCTCCATTGTGCAAAGAACTGTGGATGTTTTTATGTATTTTCCACCATTTTCAGTTCTCTTTTACAAAGTAGTAGCATAGTCGAACTGTCGTCTTTTGATTTAAAAGTGTCGCAAGTGTCGTTTTCAGTCAAAGAGAAGAATTCTATTGTTCTTGATGGTCGATTATATAATTACTCTTGTATTTGATTTGAATTAGTATTTTTTCAGGTGTCGAAATCAGTTTTCAATTCAAAATAGTAAAGTGTCGTCATTATCTTCCTTTCGTTTTTAGAGAGAAATTTGTTAGTACTATCACTTTGAAAAGATAATTCATATTTGTACTTATCATTCTTTTTGTCATTCACACATTAAGAAGGTTGAAAACAAATACATGCATATGCATTTTCATTTAGACAACTTGTTGGTTTGATTTAGGACAGTGCATCTAGTGTGTGCTCTCTGCTCTATGTTGAAAGAATACTGTCTCTCTTTCTTTAGTAGCTAGGACTTTCATTGCAAAAAGAAGATTAAATGATTGTTTATCATCTTAGATTACATTTTAGGAATTGTACATCTACATCACACGGTGAACCTGAAAGGAAAATTTCTTAAGAAAGATCACTTGTAAAATAAATTTAATGAACCTAAAAACACTTTGGAACCTAACGCACAACATCTAGAAGTCCAGGCTAGAGACGTATTCCGGCGTCGTAAAGCCTGGTAACTGTCACTTTCACTGTTGGTTGGGTGATTCCTCCTCTTTGAGCTGACAAGTGCCAATATGGACTTTTGCTCCAATGTACCGTCGAGTATATGTTGGGAGACCACAATAACCTATATCCTTTATCCATAGGAATCCGTGTCTACCACCCTATCGATCGCAATGCACTGAACACAACATTTGGGAAGATTGACTGCCGTACCATAAAACGTATTCTACAGTTTTGCGATTGGTTTGGTAATCCCTCTGTCTAGATTTCTAGAGTAGTCTCTTTCGCTCCTTTTCAGACTCCTTAAAGGTAAAGGTCCATCTGAGCACTTGTCACTTCAGGCTCATTAAAAATCGAAGGCGACTAGAGTCATATTTTTTTTTTTCTCGACTCTTAAAAATTGAAAAAACAAGTTGTGTCAAAGTGTCTAAAATTCATTTAATTCGGAAACATTTTCCCCTTTATTTTTAGTTGATCGAGTAATCTGCAATCGTGGAAGAAAGTAAATTGAGACCCCGTCGTTCGCGGAGACCTACGAGTCAACCGTCTTTGTCCCCAGAATCAAAACTATTCCAGACAAAGTGAACTTGTTTAACTAGCTCAACGTCCCCTGCTCATGTTGGAACAAGTGTTCCGACACCCTCGGAGACTCTGGTTACTCTAAACATTTCTGGTACCCCTGCCTTTACAGAAGAAGTTCTGTAGCTGCGAGAGGACAATAGAACTGATCCTAGTGTGAGGGTAAACACGTCTATGCCTGAACCGGCTCCATCCATAGCTGATTCGGAAGGTGTTGTTCCCCAAACATCAGTTGTTGTAGAATCTATAACTACTTCGGCACTAGAAATATTTTACGGACCTGACGATCTACCTCTTCCACCCAGTTCGATTGCTATAGAAGAGATTGTGGAGGATCCACCATCTAGTACTCCATCACAATTTGGAGTAGGGGTCACTCTATATCCTTCTTCATCAGAAATTAGTCTACCGTTATCAGAAGTTCCTGTAGAATCGCTAGGAAACCTTTTGGATAGACTAGATATGTCTGAAAAACCGTCGACATCTAGGACTGTGTCATTTGACACAATAGTGGCAAAAATTCCTGTTGCTACTCCGACAATGTTCACCGATGTACCATTTGTCGCAGCTAGCTCTCAATCACTGGATGGGATCCATCCAGGGGCTGTTTTGACGATATGGTCTGTTCCCGTTTGTTCATCCGGAATAATATCTAGAATCTCTTATGTTGAGTCTCAACAAATTGATCCTTCACAATGTCAATTTGGGCAGTTCAGTCCTCAAAGGCAAATAATTCCCTTAAGCACCGAATTACCGTCGTATGGAGGGAAATATGCCCTTTCATTGTCACCTCCGGGAGGTCAAACATACGAGAGTTTGCAACAGAATTTAGATTATGTTGGAATTACATCCAGTCATTGGATTCCAATACTGCCTCAACAAACAAGAGTTGTATAATCAATGCAACAAAGTATGCATATGTCAAATATCCCCACTACACAGGCTATTGTGATGGTGTCGCAAGTACAAGCATTACCTATTGTATGCCAACCTCAAGTCTCTCAGGTCGCAATCCAATAGCCCCTTGTCCTTGTGACACCACCACAATCATTGGTTAGTGGCTCCTTAACTGAAGTGACCCAGGCTCAAACGGCTACCATTACCCCTCATCTTGGTCAAACAACCAGTATTGGACAATAGCACATGGTCTCACAACCATGGCTGGTGCAATATCAATAACCACAATTCCAACAAGTTTACCAAGGATCTGAGCACCAAGTCTTTGCAAGTAATGGGCAGCTGTATATTGAAAATGGACAACATCAATGATTTCATAATGGTTATTCCCATCAACCTTATCAAAGTTATCAGCATCAAATGCACTATGTTGGTATGCAAAGACCCACTGCTCAAGCAATCCCATCTTATCCTGGGTATGCTTCGCCGAACCTAAATCAACAGTTGCCCTTTGTGGCAACTTTAGAGTTACCAAATCTAAATTGGCTAACAAACGATCCAATCGCTTACACCCCTTGGTGGCCAGCGATTCCTCATAAAATTCCATCAGATATTCCTAAATTTAATGGAAATTTGGGTGAAGACCCGTCGAATCATGTGATGACCTTTCATCTATGGTGTTCATCTAACACTCTAAACGATGATTTGATCAGGCTTCGCCTTTTTCAGCGAACGTTAACTGGTCTGGTAGGAAAATGGTATATCAAATTGCCTAGAGCTTCGTGTGATAACTTCAGCACCCTAGCCACAACCCTTTTAACCCATTTTCAGCTACCCATAAGTTATGAAACAGGAACAGAGCTTCTTACCAATTTCAAGCAAACGACGGCCACTCAAATATCCGATCATATTCATGAGGGTTGACGTCATCGTAGAATGGTAAAAACATATGTTCCTGATCAGCTGTTGGCTGAATGGTTTATTAAGTCGTTGTTACCTTCTATTACAGAAGATGTGGCAAAGCGAGGAGTCGTCACTGAAGAGAAATTAATTGCTCATGCACAATATTTAGACTTAATATATACTCAGTCTGGCACGCTCTATGATAAAATCCCTGATACTCCTAGTCCGGAATTTTCCATTCCTCCATCTCCTAAATCAAACAAAGACTCTCATTCCGGGGACAGTGTGATAGGAACGACCAGCATGAAAACCATAAAGGCTATGTCGAAAAAGGCCCATACGGTTATAGGTCAAAATGCAAATGAAGAACTTCTCGCCTTGGAAGTAAATGCTGTATCGACTAACAAAGGCAAAGAAACCAAGCAAACAAGAGGCAAGAAGACAAAGAAAGGGAAGAAGAAGAAACAGGAAGAGTCGTCCCCTGAAAAATCTTCTGCAAACCCTTCTGGATATAGGAAACCAAATCGTCCATGCCTAATATGTGATGAGGATCATTGCATAAGAGAGTGTCCGTATAAAGCTGAGCTTAGAAAATTCTTCAAGAATTAAAAATCCTCGATAGTATTGACTGATCCATTTCCAAATCCAAGAACAAATCCAGTTGCTAGTGACAATGCTTCCCTGTCTCAAGTGCTAATGTTGTCGGTTTCGAAGCAACAAAATGATGCTTTGATATCAACAAGGAATAAAGATTATGGGAATCCACAGCTGTCGGACAACAAGGGCAATCATCAACCCAGTAGTTCGACAACCCCTGCATCATGTAATGTTTTTATCATTTTATCTCCCACTCTTCTAATATCAGGGTGAAACTCAAGAACACGATACATGCCAAAGCAACAGATAAATTCAATCCCATGGTTTGACCCTTCTTTGATCTTCATATCTATAGATGGATAGAAGATAATGAGAATGATATTGCTTGTCCTCCTAAATAATGGCTCCAAATCTTCTGCTATATACACTTCTGTGACCCTTTGTGGAATCTTAATTACTACAGTTATTTTTGCTATTGTCTCATTAGAGATTTCCTTGCCACTTTAAGCACATAACATAGACTATAGATAAAGTTAGCAACATCATAGAATTCCTTAAATAGATGGATAGAATATACTGAGCATGATCTTGCTTGTCCTCCTAAATAATGGCTCCACCTTTCCTACTATATATTCTTCTACGACCCTATGTGGAATCTTAATTACTACAGTCCTTTTTCTTATTATGTCATTAAGAAATTACCTTTCCACTTTAAGCACATCACAGAGACTATAGATAAAATTATCAACATCATAGATTCCCTAAAATTTATTGTTCAAGGCAAGCATTAAGTAATGGTTATTAGTATGATTTCACAAACAAAAGAAAAATACATCATCTACATAAAATGATTCACCAAACACATCCACTAAGTATCTATTCATTTTAACAATTTTTAACTACCAACCCATTAATTCACCAACCTATCAAGACAAAGACTGACGTAAATTTATGTGAAATAAAATTTAAATTCAAGGTTATGTAATATATTTTAATTTAACACCAATCCTACATACATACTATAGGAATTTTTTATCTTAGTAGTATCTTGGAAAGAAATGGTGACAAAGACACATGCTAGCATGAAAATGTAGTTGATTTATGGAATATACGCTTGGCCTTCATGTTTTGATGAAGTGTGCACATATATTTTAGAGTATTGATGTTTTAATGCCATGTGGACTGTGTCAAATAGAGAGAAGTATTTGTTTGGAGTCTAAATTTTCTAGAAAATATGTCAATGTCCTGTGCTCCAAAACATTTTTTTGTTCTTGAGCTGATGCTGCCACCAACATTTTCACAGCCCTTTTGCAACAAAATATCCATTCTCAAATAAATAACAATAAAGTGTTGTAGTGATCCATCCACTTCTCCCCTGTTTTGAATAAGTCAACCTTTCTTACTAAATCCCTTCACAAAAAGAGAAAGCATTCATTCAGACTTCTAGTTGTGACAAAAATACACCAGTTGTAGGAAATACACCACTTAGAAAGCCAATTTTATTTCACATTGGTCTTTCTTTAGACATTACGCACATATGAAGTAATGAAGATCTCCCCCCTCTAGTACTGTAGAGTGGCTTGCTTCTCTTGATGAAAAACCCCAGCTCCCTTTTCACATTCCAAATTGTGTTCATGAGGAAAAATATAGGCCTAAAGCTTTCTCACTTGTAAAAAAAATCCTAATGGCTGTCTTGTGATGATAACAAAATTACGAGGCTAGTACAAAACTAATTCATAATGTCTGTATTGTGATGATAAAAAAATTGGGAGGCTTACTAGCATGCACTCTGGTTGTATTCTGAATTTCACTGGAGTTTTGTGAGGATGATGATGAAATGATTATATTTTCATTTCCGAAATTTTCATGGTTAGGCTAAAATGCCAAGGTAGTAAGCTTGAGCTAAACAAATCTAAATTAGCATATAGCATAACTGGAGGGGAAAACAAGTCTTCTCAAAATTGATGATTTGAAACTTACACTGGTTTTCTTCTCTGCTTTATGTTTAATTACATGTTGAATGGTGTTGGGGGTATCCAATTCCTCCATGTTTTGTTAGTCTCTCCCCTTTGAGGATTTCCAATTATAGCTATTAATTTTTCTCCATGCATGTGTTTTCTCTCCATATTGTTACAGCCTTAAAAACTTGTTTTATGAGCCTTTGAGTATCCACTCATATGAGACATTTTATGAGCCTTCGAGTATCAACACATATGAGATACTTAGAGACTACATTTTTTCTTTGTCAATTGATTTGAGCATGGTTTCATCAATACTTTACAATATAATATGATTATATTATTGCTAAACTGTGACTATCCTCTTATTCTTCATAATTATTCTTCATAATTGATCATTTTGAGGAGAATTTGTGCAAAAGAAGAATCATGTTTCCTGTGTATCCTGAATGACAATTATTGTTTGTAAAGTAGGATGTCATGGGGATATGGGTATAGAAAATTAGGGTATGGTTATGTTCTCACAAACTTTATCCAACACTTTAAAGAGGGTTTGTGTCTCTGTCCCATAAAGAATAGGCTACTTTGCAATAGTTGAACATGTGATTTTTCATTTCACGGAGACTATAGATAAACTTATGAGCATCATTGATTTCCTTAAATAGATTAATAGAAGGCATTGAGAATGATACTCCTTGTCCTCCTAAATAATGGATCCACCTTTTCTACTATATATTCTTCTGTGACACTGTGTGGAATCTTAATTACCACAGTTTTTTTTTCTATTTTGTCATTAAACAATTTCCTTGCCACTTTAAGAACATCATGGACACTGTAGATAAAATTATCAATGCCATAGATTTCCTCAAATTTACTATTCAAGGAACAGACACACTAATGCTTATTAGTATGATTTCACAAAGAAAATAAAAATACATCATCTACATAAAATGATTCACCAAACACATCCACTATGTTTCTAATCATTTTAACAATTTTGAATTAGCAACCCATTAACTCGCCAACCTATCAAGCAGCACATTGACATCAATTTCTGTGAAATAAAATTTAAATGCAAGGTTATGTTATATCTTTTAATTTACACCAATCTTACATATATACCATAGGCATTGCCGATCTTGGTAGTATCTTGGAAAGAAGTGGTGACAAAGACGCATGCCACATGAGAATGTAATTGATTTATGGAATACAAACTTGGTCTTCATGTTTTGATGAAGTCTACAAATATATTTGAGAGAAATGATGTTTCTATGCCATGTGGACTATGTCAAATAGAGAGGAGTATCTGTTTGGAACCCAACTTTTTCTAAAAAATATGCTAATATCCTGTGCCCCAAAACATTTTTTTTCCTGAGCTGATGCTGGCACCAACATTTTCACAACCCTTTTCCATAAAATATATATCCTCAAATATATATAGATAAAGTGTCTTAGTGATCCATCCCCTTCTCCCCTATTTCGAATAAGTCAACCTTTCTTACCAATTCCCTCCACAACAAGAGAAAGCATTCATTCAGACTTCCAATTGTGACAAAAATCCACCAGTTGTAGGAAATACACCACTTAGAAAGCCAATCGTATTTCATGTTGGCCTTTATTTAGGCATTACAAGCATATTAGGTAACAAGGTTGTCCCCCCTCCATGGTTGCAGAGCACCTTGCTTCTCTCATTGCAAAAACCCAGTTTTCTTTTCCCATTCCGAATTGTGTTTGTGAGGCACAATATATGCCTAAAGCATTCTCAATCGTAAGAAATTCTAATGGATGCATTGTGATTATAAAAAAATTGTGAGGCTGGTACAAAACTAAATCCTAATGTCTCCGTTGTGATGATAAAAAATTTGTGAGGCATAGCAGCATGCACTCCTGCTGTATTCTGTAGTTCACTAAATTTTTTTGAGGATGATGCTGAAATGAGTAATTTCCTTTTCTAAGATCTATAGGCCAAGGCTGAAATTCCAAGGAAGCATGATTGAGCCAAAAAATGTGATTTATCATATAGCGTAACTGGAAGGTAAAACAAGTCTAATTGAATTGATGATTTAAAACTTACATTGCTTTGATTCTCTGCTTTATGTTTAATTACATGTTGAGTGGTGTGTGAGGGTATCCAATGCCTCCATGATTTGTTAGTATCTCCGCTTTGAGGATTTCCAATTACAAGTATTAATTTTACTCCATGCATGTGCTTTCTCTCAATATTGTCACAGGCTTAAAAACTTGTTTTATGAGCCTTTGAGTATCCACTCATATGAGACATTTCATGATCCTTCGAGTATCCACACATATCAGATACTGAGAGACTGCATTTTTTCTTTGTCAGTTTATGTAAGCATCGTTTCACCAATAAATTACAATATAATATAATTGTATTATTGCTAAACTATGACTATCCTGTTATTCTTCATAATTGATCATTTTGAGGAGAATTTGTGCAAAAGAAGAATCATGTTTCGTGTGTATCCTGAATGGAAATTATCATTTGTAAAGTAGGATGTCATGGGGATATTCGTACAACAAATTAGGGTATGGTTATGTACTCACAGACTCTATCCAACCCTCTATAGAGGGTTTTTGTCTCTGTCCCATAAAGAATAGGCTACTTTACAATTGTTGGACAAGTGATTTGTCATTTCATGAAGTTTGTAGATAAACTTATCAGCATCATAGATTCCCTCAAATTTACTTTTCAAGGAAAGTACACACTAATGGTTATTAGTATGATCGCACACAGAAAAGCAAAATACATCATCTACATAAAATGATTCACCAAACACATCAATTAATTGTGTATTCATTTTAACCATTTTGAATTACCAACCCATTAATTCACCCATCTATCAAGAAACACACTGACATCAATTTGTGTGAAATAAAATTTAAATCCAAGGTTATGTTATATATTTTAATTTAACACCAATCCTACATACATACCATAGGCATTGCTGATCTTGGTAGTATCTTACATGGAAATGGTGATAAAGGCACATGCGAGCATGAGAATGTATTTGATTTCTAGAATATACACTTGGTATTTTTTATCAAGCGTGCACATATATTTGAGAGAATTGAGGTTTTCATGCCATGTAGATTGTCTCAAATTGAGAGGAGCATCTATTTGGAACCTCACATTTCTAAAAAAGATGCCAATATCTTGCAATCCAAAACATTTTTTGTTCCTTAGCTGATACTACCACCAACATTTTCACAACCCTTTCCCAACAAAATATCCTTTCTAAAATCTATAGAAATAAAGTGTCTTAGTGATCCATCCCCCACTCCCCTATTTTTAATTAGTCAACCTTCTTACTAATTTCCTTCACAACAAGAGAAATCATTCATTCGAAATTCGAATTGTGACAAAAATCCACAAGTTGTAGGAAATATGTCACTCAAAAAGGCAATTGCATTTCACGTTGGAATTTGTTTAGGCATTACACACATATGAAGAAATAAATACCCCCCCCCTCCAAGGTTGTAGAGCACCTTACTTCTCTTGGTGCAAAAAACCATTTCTCTTTTCCCATTCCAAATTGTGTTCATGAGGCACAATACATGCCTAAAGCATTCTAAATCGTAAAAAAAATCCCAATGGCTGCATTGTGGTGATAAAAAAATTGTGAGGCTAGTACAAAACTAAATCCTAATGTTTGTGCAGCGATGATAAAAAAATTGTGAGGCTTACAAGCATGCACTCCTACTGTATTCTGTAGTTCACCAAAGTTTTGTGAGGATGATGATGAAATGAGTGTATTTTCATTTCCGACATCTTCATGCCCATGCTAAAATGACAAGGCAGTAAGCTTGAGCTAAACGAATGTGAATTATCAGATACCGTAACTAGAAGGCAAAACAAATCTACTCAAAATTGATGATTTGAAACTTACACTGCTTTTATTCTCTTCTTTATGTTTAATTACATGTTGAATGGTGTGTGGGGGTTTCCAATTCCTCCATGTTTTGTTAGTCTTTTCCCTTTGAGGATTTCCAATTAGAACTAATAATTTTATACTATGCATGTGTTTTCTCTCCATATGGTTACAACCTTAAAAACTTTCTTTATGAGCCTTTAAGTATCCACTCATGTGAGACATTTTATCAGCCTTCAACTATCCACACATATGATATACACAAAGAGTGCATTTTTTCTTTGTCAGTTTATTTGAGCATGGTTTCATCAATACTTTCAATATAATATGATTATGTAATTTCTAAACTTTTACTATCCTCTTATTCTTCATAATTGATCATTTTGATGAGAATTTGTGCAAAAGAAGAATCATGTTTCCTGTGTATCTTGAATGGAAAATATCATTTGTAAACTAGGATGTCAAGGGGATATCAGTACGCAAATTTATGGTATGGTTGTGTACTCACAGACTCTATCCATCACTATAAAGAGGGTTTTCATCTCTGTCGCATAAAGAATATGCTACTCTGCAATCATTGAACAAGTGATTTGTCATTTCTGCTTTAGCTTTGCACATCATTCAAATAGAGAGGCCTTTGAATCCTTTACACATAAAACAATCCCGAATTAGTACTTTTTGTGGGCCATCAATCAAAGAGGGGATGATATTTTGAGCTAATAGTGAGAATTCCAAATCTCACTTCTCATTTGTATGAAAACTGATTGATATCATGTATATGCAAACCAATTTCTGTCATGTAGGCTTATTTTACCTTAAAATTGCCATCATCCTATTGGCCCTATCTCAAGTATAGAAACCAAAAAAAGGAAGATTGAATTACACAACTTTCTTCTAGATATTACTTTAGTTTATTTTGCCACAAAATCATCATCAAAATTAACTTAAAATAGTATAAAATAGCCCTTTAACAGATTGCTAGCATTTGTTATCTATAATTTTCACAACAAAATGTCTGAGCATTCAAGTTATCTATAAATTTCAGATATCAACAAGAAGAAGCAAGAATTGAAGCTTGGATAAATCTGTAGACTTCTAAAGTTGAAGCTAAAATGAAAAATCTTGAGGTATAGCGAGTGTCCCTATAAATATTTGTACACAATTATGAATATTTCCAGATTTTTAGTTGTTTACAACATTTAGAAAAATTAAAAAGATATGTTGATAGGTCATTGACATAATGCACATGGTAAATGTTATTGTGCAGGTAAGTCTACATATATTTGTAAGAATGATAAAATGCATCACTCTAAAAGGACACATAATTGCATCTTAACATTTTAATGTTAAAATATTCGATGATATTTAATTATTTTTAAAGGAGAGAAACCCAGGAATTTTTTTAATCTTTATCTTTTAAACAAAATTTAATTTGTAGGCTCCACATTGTATGTTGTATCATATCTGTAGTCTCTACAATCATTTTAAAAGAATGTACTCTTAAAAATTTCTAGCCCTTTGTTTTCCGTTCTATGAAATAGTATACCTTTTGCTACGAAATGTTGTGTATTTTTTGTTTCACATTTTTTGCTCTGAATACTCAGAAAGATAATATGGCATGTGGTTTGAAGTTATGATACATAGGTAATTTCCTTACAATTAGGTACAAGTTAAAACCATCAACCATTAATATCTCAATAGGAATAGATGACCATCACATCAGAAGCATGATAAAAGGTACTGTTCCTTTCTAATGCTTCCCATCCACTGAAGTTCCCTCCAAAACATGAAGACTTGGAGTAGTTTTATTCTAATTACCTATGCAATTAGCATAGGTTTATTGAATATTATCACCGAGTGCTAGGGTGTATGTCTGAGTGTTTCTATCATGCATAGGCTTCTGAAAGTTTCAATCAAAATTATAGTTTTAAATATGTTTGAAAGAGAATGATCATATGGAAGTTGTTGTCATAAATCTCTTCATGACATAAAACAATGCCATAAATAGGTAGCATATAGAAAAATAGTATAAATGAAAAAAAATATCATATGTTATGCAATCTTGTCACACTCAAACTTGTTTAACAATTTAATACAATAAATTTTAAAATAATATACCATAAAATGTTAACGTAAACAATAGAAACTAAATGGATAATGGATTTCATCACTTTGTGTCTTATAGTGTATCCTTTTCAACCTATCTTTTCTATTCTATGAAATACTATACGTTTCTCTCTGAAACATTGTGTATTTTTATTTCATATTTTCTGGTTTTAATACTCAAAAAGGTATTATTGCATATATTTTGAACTTATGATACATAGTTAATTTCCTTATAGTTAGGTAAAAGTTAAAACCATCAACCATTAATAGCTAAGAAGGTATAGATGACCATCACATCACAAGCCCGGTAAAAGGTACTGCTCATTTCTAATGCTTCCCATCCACTAATTTTCCCTCTAAAAAATGAAGGCTTGTAGCAGTTTTATTCTGATTGCTTGTACAATCAGCATAGGTTTACTAAATATTAGCATTGGGTGCTAGGGTGCTTGTTTGATTGTTTCTAACATGCGTAGGTTTATGAAATTTTAAATTTATAGTTTTATGTATGTTATGCATGTTTGATTGTTTCTGACACGCGGAGGTTTATGAAATTTTCAATTTACAGTTTTAACTATGTTTGAAAGAGAATGATCACATGGAAGTTGTTGTCATAAATCTCTTTATTTTTATGTTTACAAGCCTAGATAACCACTCAATTACAAACAAAATGAACATGCTTCCTACCCCTTAGTTCATAAATTTTCATGTAGTATTATATGAATGTGATGAATGTTAAACATCTTACATGAGGAAAAACACATTTATGAGTTTTGTTTTATATAGTACTTATTTTTTTATCTCTACTTTAAGAAAATCACAACAAACCTTACTAAGAATGTTATTTTCTCAATGCTCTCTGAATCAACTCATATTCAACCATTCCTACAAATTGTTGAACTTGAACCCATTCAATCAATGCAAAGTTCAACCCCACGATATTGCACTGCTATCTATGATGGCACACATATGAAACACCTTATGCTTCCAACAGATTTCAATGACCTCATAGCAACAGGCTTGTTGCAAAAGGGTTCTGTTATACATGTTAAAAGTTGGACAACTTCAACTATTTCTTCCTCAGTGTAAGTTTGCTATAAATTTCTTATTTCAACTTTAAAATTTTTGTTGATAACACTTCTGACTGGAAGAATTACTCATATGACTATCATTTACTATGTAGGTCAATAATTCTAATAGATTGAGATTTTTGCTCCATCTACACCCTTAATTGGTAATCCAAAAAATTTGATTATCCTGATCACTTTTGAAGAAGACACTCCCTCCTCATCGAACCAAGATCCTTCATCAAAAGGGAACTTCCCTCTTCCAACTACAGAAACCCCATCGTTCATGCCATTCCAAATTCCCATCATAGCACTAAACCCTTACCATTCAAATTGGTGCATAAAAGGACATGTCAAAAGAAAAACTGCTCTTCGACAATTTAAGAATCAATATGAACTTGGTAAAGTGTTTGGCTTTGACTTGTTCGATACAAAAGGTGGAGAAATACATATTACTATTTTCATCAATGTCGCCGAGTATTTTTTTGACAAAGTCTAACTTGGAACTATATACATTGTCTCTAAGGGGAATGTGGAATTGGCTAAGAAGCAATACAGCCACTTAAAAAATGATTGGGAATTTTTTTTAAATGCAATGTTTACCATAGAGCATGTTTCCAGTGAAAAAATAAGGCAATGGTACAATTCAATATAAAATCAATCAAGGATATCTAAACAACAAACATGAACTCCATTTTTGATGTTATTGTTATTGTTACTGACATTTCCAGTGTGCGCACTATACGTAGAAAATATGGCTCTGAAGTTACTAAACAAGCACTACAACTTCAAGACATGTCAGGATATACCATGGATGCAATCTTTTGGGGACGAAATTTTGATGTCGTATCACAAGAAATATCCTCCTTATGTGGTATATGAAATAACCCCATCATTGCAATCAATTCTTCTAGTGTTGGAGAATTTAATGGAAAAAATGTCGGCGCTACAACAAGATCCATTATTCTTGTAGATCTTGACATTTAATAGTCCCACACGCTAAATTCATGGTATAAAAAAGAAGGTTCCACTACAACTTTTACATCCTTTAAAATAAGATATTCAACTCCTTTTGGCCATCAATAAAAAAAAATCACAATTGTAGATATTTAGAGTATGGATTCCTAAGAGAAACAAGCATTCTTCCAACTGAAGGGAACAATAAGAAAAAAATGGATGGACAGTTTTTACTACATTTCTTTCCCGTCCATCATTGGTGGGAAATAATGCATGGAAAAACATATTCCACAAAATACGGGCATGTGGTTTTTGCCCAAAATGTAATGCTAAAGTAACTAACTTTGACCACATATACTTAGTTAAGATTGACATACAAGATCACACTGGTGAGTTAGCTTTAATTGTTGCTTTCAAAGATGCAACATCAACAATTCTTGGGATTAATGCCAAAGAGTTCTATTTGTTATCCTGTGATCTAGATCTAATCAAGTAAATTGTCTACAAAGCACTATGGACAGATCACATCTTCACACTGTCAGTGAAGAAAGAAACATTTCAAGGAATACCATGGTTGAAATGTGTTATCATGAAAGAAGAAATTTTGCATTTCACAATAGAATGTAATGACATTCTTCGAGCAATTGATAACATGTAGATATCATAAAATGTATTTTTCGCTTTCTGGCAGTGTCTATTATGTTATTTTATAGATACAATTTTACACCATATACTATTGTATGCCTTCTCGCCAAATTCTCTTATTTAGTATTGAAATAAATAGTCATCCTCCATTGTATCTAGCATTGTGTATGTACACTTATTCACATTACTTTCATCTTCTTTCTTTTAACAAATGAGGTATCTTGATGCATTCGACATGCAATTGTCTACATGTATAAATGAAAATTACTTAAATGTTGTTTCAAACACATTATTCAAATCATAAATTCACATAAAACTATTCAAACCTCTTTCTCCTCTTTAACTTTTATACAAAAACATTGTTGTTCTCTCTCCAAATAACATTCATGTTTTCCCTCTCTTCCCTATAGGTACCATAACTTTTACGAATTCCTTCCTCTTGTAATGATGAATGAGCTCAAAGATACTATGAAAAAGATAAAGAATGAATAAATGCACGCTGATGTGAGCTTTTCCAAGCAAAAGAAGGCATCAAAGAATGCCAATAAAATAAAAAGGAGAAAGAAAACCAACATTCATCATCTAAAACATATGGTGCAGATTGAAATTTGCCATCAAACCTCTCTATACATACCAATTCCCACCCTGAAAATAATCATCCTTTCCAATTATCAAACTCTCTATATTTTGAGTAATCCTCTCAAACAAATACATCCATAACTCATTTCCGTAACCCTTCCATTGCATATGCTTTCAACAACATTTACACTAATGAAGCACATCGATAATTCCATGCAAAGATTGATAAACTTGCACCCAAATGTCCATGCTCCATTTGTCTTGAATCATATCCTAGAATACATATCTGTAGTTCAAACCAAATATATTGTTGCTCCATATGCATATCTGAAACAAAAGGTCATTGCTTCTCATTATCAAACAACATGGACCCTAGTCCTCAACTAGTTGTCCTAATGCCTCTTTCAAAAATAGAAGAAATGATCATTTCTAGGGTTAACCCTATAATCCAGCTAACACACACATGTGGTGGCCAATATAAATACAGTGGCCACACAGATTTTTTTCCACAAGACATTGCAAAAATGATAAACATGTTGCCACAACATATTGAAGACTTGGACATTCTAATTGTCACCTGTCATAGTAATGACCAGTGTGGTTATGATTTCATTGTCAATAGACATCATCTTCTTGTTGCATTAGAATACAAATTTGCAAATGACCCATACTATAAGAATGCTCGTATTGATAACAATACACAAGCATCCTTACCGCCAATCCCCACTGATGTCTCCTCCTCCCTTTTCAATTATACTACCACAGAAACAACTGTACACATTTCACTTGAACCATCAAGTCACCCCACTAAAGATTTTGCAAACCCGTAGCTACATCACACATCATCTTTCATAACCATTATTCCCAATACAAATACAAAAATCCAAGAAATATGCCATTATTTACATCCCTACAACCACCTTTTTGATACTACAATTGAATGGCCACCAATTGGCCAATCCCCAATCAATGAATACAACATAGAAGGTCTACTCTCTATGGCTTTCCCCACGTTTTTCTCCACAGGAGATGCAATGACAAATCAACCAATATTGAAAGCAATGCAGTTACATGAATATGCATTTCATCTCGTTCAGGATTCAGAAAGAACCCACCCTTTCATTATTACATATACAATCTCATGATGCAGCATCACAGTCAAGAAACAACCTTGGTTTTTGTAAAAAATAGCATCATAGATAACTTTCCAACATCTATTTAAGATCTGAACATCTGATTAGAACAATTTCCAGATGAGCAGTTGGCAGAACAAGTCATGCGATTCAGATGATCGTTATGTGGCACAAGTATTTTTGCCACAAACCTAAAATTGAACTAATGGACATGATATCTCATCTCGGTTGCCCAGCGTTCTTCTTCACATTAAGTGCAGTTGATACAAAAAGTCCTGATCATCATGCATTCTTGCTCCAATGTCAACCTTCTGATATTGTAAAACAACAAAAATGGAGAAACAATAACATTATCTCTAACCCACATTTAACATCAGTATATATGCACCATAGATTCACAACATTTTGTGAAGTTATCTTAGATAAACACTTGCAGAAAAAAGACTACTAATACAGGTACGCATTCTACCACATTTCTTTCATAACTCTCTAAACATCAAACCTCATCTACTACAAAATTATCTTACACAAATTCATACTTGACTTGTATGAATGGAAACATAGAGGATTTGCACACACCCATGGTTTCCTTTGGATAGAAAATGCACCTAATATGGAAAGCCTCAATTGGTAAGACACAAAAGTAGTTGATATTGCTAAGCAATTCTTCGACAAATATATTTCAGCTTGGAACCCTTGTATTCCTTCTCTTTCAAACCAACCAATTACTCATAAAAATTTAGAAGACCCTTGTCTATTGTCCATGCCACATATTTTTAGAACCAATCCTCTCAATGATTATGAACAACTCATCAATTGCATTGAACATCACAAAAAATGCACCGAAATCACATGCCTAAGAAAGAAAGGATCCTCACTCAAATGTCGCTATAAAGCACTATGGGAGTTACATCCAAAATCATCCTTATTCATTAACTCCAATGGCCAAAACACATACACTCATACTTGCAACGATGATCGACTTAATACCCATAACCCTACCATCCTATCTATTTGTTGTGCAAATGTTGAATGACAACCAGTACTCTCCATAAATGTTGTACATAAATCTATTGCAAAATATGCATCCAAAGTAGAAAAAATGTGAAAGCTTCCAGCACATGCTACGTAGAATTGTCCTCGCTACACCCAATGGTAACCCAACAAAATCTACATTTCAATAATTCCTTGTAGAAACCTTTGTTGATCGTGACATTGGAGCACAAGAAACTTGCCATATGATGCTAAAATTGTCATTAACATTGTGTATTCGATCATTCGTTTCTTTAAATGTAAGCCAAAAAATATATATGCGCCTTCCACAAACTATCACCACCTCTTCTAAATCACCACACATCATAGATACATATATCCAATGCCCATCTACCCTAGAATCCACATCACTTATACAAGTAGCAAGATCTTGGTCATATGATCCTCGTCGCAAGACAATAAAATGGAAACTTAGACCTACAAAAGCAATTTTTCGGGTCATACCACATTACGCCTCCATACCATCCATAATGGAACCCTGTTATGCTGACTTTTTTTGAGTTGAAATTATGCTATACAAACCCTTTCACCATATCATACAATATATAGGAGATTATGCTAAATAATTTATCACAAACCGATAAACATTTCATCCTTTCTACAAACCTTGGCATCAACACCGCACACTATCTGATATTGAATCAACTGTAAATGATAATGCAACTATTCATGAAACCAATCCTCCAGACACCATGGAAATAAATGAATGGGAATTACTCTCCCAATTGCACCCTACAAATGAGATCCTCATAAATGACCCTGCCATGCTTGGCCTTCATGGCTTTGATGACAACCATAACTTGAATCATACCACTATCCCATTAGATCTACAAAATAATGACATACAATTCATTGAGAATAGCTTGTCTATCCAATGAATTCTTCAAACACAAAAGATGTATTATGATGACCCTTAATACATTATATCCAATGCAAAGAAAAGATCTAAATATTATTCCTACTCATTTTTCTAAGAAGGATATTTTATCCACTCTCAAAATGATAACACAAGGCACTATCGGTACAGGAAAATCCCTCCTTATAAATTGTATTAGAGAAATGCTCATAACCCTTGCAAGCCCATAACCTTCACCAATCATGCTCCTCACCCCTACAGGCATTGCAGCCTTCAGCATATAAGCATCAAAAATCCATTCCGGTCTCCACCTTCCTATAAAGGATCTTACGCCCTTAGAAGGCAATGCCCTTGCAAAATTTGAAGAAGAACTTAAGCATATCAGGTACATACTAATCAATAAAATGAGCTTCACTGGGCCAAATATTCTAAGCCATATTGACGAACATCTTCGAGAGGCATTTCAACTACAAAGAATCACTCCTTTCAGTGGTTGTTCCATTATATTAGTCGATGATCTCGACCATTTACCGCCCCTCAAAGACATACCTCTATATGCATGCACGAGCCACGAAAGCACATTGTGGAACACATTCAACATAGTCGTCACATTGGACATAATATTTTGTCAACAAGGCCACAACATCACCCAGGTTACTTTCTGGAAGATCCTCTAGAACATTAGAAATGTAAATCCAACAATTGACGACTACAACATACCCATGTCATGCACAAAGTCCTTCTTATTAGAAGATGAAATACATTCTTTCCATGATTCCATAAATTTATTCCCAACTAGTGCTCAAACAATGGTACATAATAAGAAAATGATAAAATCTCTAAACACTCGTGTCGCAAGATCTATGGCTGAAAATGACAACACATAATGCAGCATTTCCTCAGAAGACGAGCTGCTTGAGCGAATTGTGTTTTTATGCAATGGCCAAAAAGTGATGCTAACTTCCAACCTTTGGGTTTCAGTTGGACTCATTAATCATTCCCTCAGAGAAACTATATCCATCTTCTATAAATAATTAATTTCACCTCCACAACTTCCAACATTTGTTGTTCTAACTTTTCCCAAATACATTGGGCCTCCATGGGATGAAAGAAATCCCACTCATTTTCCTATTCTAGCAATAAAAAGAAATGGACGTAGGCAAATTCTAATAAATATGACTTGGACATTAACCATACATAAATCTCAAGGTATGACATTGCGAAAAGAAAAAATTGACATTGGAAAAACTGAACGTCAAGGTCCGACATTCACAACAATTTCAAGAGTCCCTTCTCTACAAGATCTCTAGCTTTTACCTGCATTTAGTTTTGATCGTTACAATAAAATGAAAGATAACAAAAACATTGCTCTTGGAAAAAATGGAGAAGAAATTCTTTGTTCAATGCCACTTCCAGACAATCTTCTCCAATCCATATGTTAACATCACCAAAATGTTTCCTATATTTATTAAGCTCAATCTGTTTCATAACATACCTTTCATATATTTGAACAATAATCAAATTTAATCATTATTAACACATGGTTTCAAATATTACATTTCATTATATTTTCGATTTACATGGTTCTAACATCTTCTATCTTTTTCAACATGACATATGGACTCTGAAATAACAAAACTATATAACTACTATGATGAAATTGAAGCATCAATACTTACATTGCAAAATATACAAAACAAATTTCTACCAGTACTAAATCTAGAAGTACCATTATACTGCATTCATCCAACTATAAAATTATTACTACAAATAAAATGTACTCTGAAATGCATAACCCACTTTCATCGATGTGACGAAATGTCAAAGCATACAGGTGGAATGGAAATCCAGAAATATTCATCTCTAACTACGCATAAATATTCAATAGTGTTCGATATGCCATCATTCACCTTGCATTTTTTACTAACAATATTTAAATCCCCACAACAAAGGTAAATTCATTTCCATTCTTTCCAAATTCATTTTTATCTGCAATCCATTCCCTTTTGTTTTATGTCTATCCCAGGGAAGGTATTGAAAATGAAATTAACTCAAAGTACAACTCACATGCAAACTATTACTAATAAATTTCCATAATTAATTTATATATTACAAATTTTAACAAAATATACATTTTGCAGGTTCGTTGCTGCTTCTTCAAGTCTTTGATGTCTCCAAAAAGTTTCGATGCATTTTCAAATATGAATGACAACCACAATGTTCTTCACAATGTTATATTTATTTTTTCATCTCTTCCATTACAATCTACTTGTATTTTTCAATTGAAACTTGAAAAATCATCTTTTAAGATCAAGAGGAATTCTTCATTATAAACATTGTACTATCTGTAAATTCCACCTAATGTATATCACTTCGCTTCATCTTCCACTATTTCATCCAATATTATTTATTAATTATTATTCTCAATAACCTTTCCCATGTAAACTACTACTAATGAATTTCCACAATTAATTTAAATATTTCAAATATTAATAATACTTCTACATCACTTTAACAAAATATACATTTCACAAGTACTTTACGACTTCTTCAAGTCTTCGATGACTCCAACAAGTTTTGATGCATTTTCAAATATGGAATGACAACCATGATGTTGTTCACAATGTCATATTGCTTTTTTCACTTATTCCATTACAAGCTACTAGTATTTTCCGATAGAAACTTACAAATTCATCACTTAAGGTCAAATTACAATTAATCCTCAATTCCACCAAATATCACAAAATAGCACCATATATAGGTAGGTTATGGAAAATTTACATCTCCGAAGAAAAATATCACATCTTATACAATCTCCTGTCCCTCAAAATTGTTTTTAAAAAAAACAATAAACCTTAACATAATATACAAAAGCATATTCACATAAACAACAATAACTACATGGATAATGGATAGCCTCTACATGACACTGCTATTATTTACAAAATATCCATATTCAGAATACACATGACTAATAATTTCAACTACAACTCATTATCATCCACCCTTGCTTTCAACAATGTCCATTCACATGTTGTTATGCTTCCACACTTTATGCCTTACGACGTTTCCTTTGCAACATCAGGTGCAAATGCTACTTATAAAATATTTTAATTATGAAATGAGAGGTGGTTTTCAGCATGTGATGTTGATGAACCTTTGTATTGTGCCATGGTATGGTATGGTTAATAATATCCATAGTAAATTTAGGTGAGTATCCATGGTTAAAAATCTTGTTATATTGTAAGTATTATTTTGGTTTTGAAATAGGAGATGGTTTTTAGGTATGTGGCATTAATGAGAGATCACATTGGTCCATGGTATGGTAAGATTAATAATATCTATGGTTGAAAATATTGGTATATGGTAAGTATGTTTTGATGTGCTTATTAATGAAATTTAAATATGGTTGAAATATATTATTTAATTTATATGGTAAAATGGATCTTAACTTATAACTACTATTTATATCTTATATGTTATAATGTGATATATGTCTAGAAATATCTCAAAAGTAATTATAATCCTTTTTTATTTTATATTTAATAAAAAAATGTTATAAAATTAATTTCAAATAAAATATTGTGATTGTGAAATGAGAGATGATTTTTGGGCATGTTGTATTCATGAGCCACAGTATTGGCCCATGGTATTTAAAAAATCCTATTTACAAGTTAATACTATGCATAGCAAAGTGGATGTGAATATCCATAGTTTAACATATTGTTATATTGTAAGTTATTGTAAGTATTAAAGTTTTTATATGCTTATTAATTAAATTTAAATATTGTTACAAAATCATTATTCTAGTTTATAAGGTAAAATAGACCTTAAATATATTGTTTCCACTTATAATTTATATATTTTAATGTAATATGTATATTATTATTTTGTTTTATCTAAACCATTACTCGTGGTTTTATTAATAACAACAAAATTATAATGTAACAAATTGAATTTTATTATTTTTATTAATTTGAACCCTTTTCTTTTTACAAATGCTACAATACCTTCCCCATACTGGACTGTATATTAATTTTAACCTACATGTAAATGTTTACCAATCATTTAGGTATTTTGGACATATTAATATAAATTCAACATATTAAGCCGACATGTAAAAATGTCTACAAATTTTCTTACATTACACCTACACATCACTCCTATACTGGGATATAGATTGGCTCTCGACGCAATAACATCATACTCCCTCTCCTATCCGCAATCAATTGAAAACATTTTCACTTGAACAAATTAATGAAAGAAGAGTGAAAGGAATACAATTTTTTTCTAGCAAAAGGTATACTATGGTGCATAAATGATCTGAGGAGAAATTATTTTGTGTATATTAAAGAGAGGAAGAAGATCTCGTATTGGAATGTTGACACTATCTATAGTTAGAAAATACTACTCCAGCAATACCTTCTGGTGGGCTCCAGTATTGCAACAATGATGTTGCAACTCCTGGGACTCCCTTCATTACTTTTATCAACCTGGTACTTTGTAGCAAACTTGGAAGCGACAATGTTATATGCACAAGTACGAGCTCTTACTACAGGCTGTCACTTGATCAGGGGGCACAAGTTCGCTAGGAGCTTAAGCTAACTTATATGAGTTCTTAGAAGAATCTTTTAATTGTGATGGATAAAAGCTAACTCAAAAGAGGGTAATCTACTTGTAGAAAGAAGTTGAAAGCTGAAAGGAAATGCAAAACCCTAGCAAACCCTAGTTCTACTGATTAACCCTATTTTTGAAGGAAAGGAGATGAAAGATGATGGAATGGATGCCATTTATTCTTGAAAAGGTAAGATGCATGTGACTTAGCCATTTCTGAAGTAAAATATGGAAAAAGCATCTTTTTGTATTTTCGAGTAAGTTTGCAGAATTATTATGCATGTGCTTTAATTATTTCTTACTGTGTAGAGGTTGATTGGTGAAAAGAAATGTAGTGGAAACTTGCAAGAGGTTGGCAAGGATAGAAGAGGGTCTAAGGGGTCCCTAAAACCGTTTCAGAGAGTTTCATAGTGATCAGATCTTGGAAAACTGCTCACATGAACTTCTACATGAAGTCTGCAGGGGTTCTACAGGATGTTCTGCGGGAAGTTCTACAGGAACAGTCAGAAGAGGATTTTAAAGGGTTGATGGTGAAAAAATGGTGGGAAAGTGGAAATGGAGGATGGATAAGGATGTGAAGGGGTCTAGGACCTAGTACATGAAGCTAAGGAGTGATGAAGGTGGTTGGATTTGTTCAAGGATGGAGGGAGCAATGTTGCACAGGAATGTAGAAATTAGGGAAAATTGGGAAAGTGTAGCAAATGAAGGGAATGGATCTCGGATTAGGAGTTGGAGTAGGTTGTGTGATGGAGGAATGGTAGGTAGGGATGTATTACATGTTTTCTGCACATTACTTTCCGAGAACTGATCCAAAAAAAGACAAAAAAACAAGAGATCTATCTATTTTGACCTAATCTGACCTAAAAACCAGAAATATGATGAACAATGGTGTAGAAACAAGAAATCATGCAAGAGAGCTATGGAAACTAAGCAAGAATATATCAAAACATGCAAGTACAACTGGTATCAACTTTTCCAATTAAAAATCTAACAGTAACAATTGTATGGAAAGGCAAAAACAATGTTTTTGTGGCAGCAAGTATGCCTTGGTCTCAGCTCATGGTACCAAGGAGAGAGAGATGAGATCAAGGACTGCTTGATGGCATTTTTGCAGATATTTTCTGTTACCAAACTGTCAAGTCAACCTGAAGAATGAAAAACTATCTTAATCATCAAAAACAACCTAAGTAACAAAGCAAGATTTTAACCTAAATAACATAAATTATTTTATGAATGCAGCAAAGACACATAAAAGTACACAAAGGAGGTACTGGCACTTGGGTTGGGCCCAACCCCAAGAGCTAGAGCCTCCTAAGAAAGATTAGATTTGGTGCAAAGCTGGATTCATCTTTATTGATAAAAAAATAATAGTTGCATCCCAAAAACTGTCTACAAGAAAAAGCTCGAAAATGTGCTGATACAGAGCTGCACTAAAGTGCGAAAATAGACTAACAAAATGACTAACCTACTGACTAAAATATAACTACAATCTGACTAAAATATGACTAACTCCTGAGTAACCAAACTAAGGCCCTAAGCCTTCTTATTTATACAAATTGAGGACCCCAACAGTTCTCCTAAACTTTAGGAACTCGGCTGCCAAAACTTGCAGTTAACAACAATCCTTCTTGACTTGCTTGGCTACCCCTTGTGCTCTGAGCTTTTGATGGAGAATTTGAGATAAGGGATCATAAAAGAAGGGGAAACATTCCTACAAACCCTCTCCCATGTTCTTCCATGAATTTGGCAGCCAAGTGCTCATTAAACCTTTGATTTTATCTCAAAATTGACCAAAAATATGCGTACATCACACATTATACTTTTTGGCATAATGACTAACCCAATTCACTCTATTAACATAAATATAATAAAAAACATGCAATAAACTAATGAGAAGGGTGGATTAAGTCGAATTAGGAGGCTAAATGAGCCCATATAATTACCCATTTCTGGGGCCCATCATCACCCCCTACTGAAAGTGTTGCTCATCCTCTGAGAAACTAATGTATCTCTTCATCTTAGAGGGCCCTGGTGGCCTCCTATCATCCCAAGCTTCTCATCTGGTCTACTCATGTGTGCCACAAAATTCTACCTTCTTGTCCATGTCTTTCCACTGCTCCTCCTATTCTGCTTGTTTGAATTCTTGTGCTTTTCCTGGCATTTAAATACAAGGAAGCCTACCTTTTTCCTTTTCCTTTTTTGTTTTGTAGGTGTGCTTAATGTAGCAAGAACAGTTGCTACTTCCCTTACCAACATTACAGGGGATCTCTCTTTCTATTGTTTAAGCTTCACTTTCCTTTCTTTCAACGCAATGCTGTGTTTTTAGTCCTCCACCTTATATAAATATATCATATGCAGAGCAGTTTCCTGAACCTACCTTTTTTCAAGCTCGAATTTCGACAAAAATCTCAAATTTTTTGGCTGGATAACTACTCTCTGCCCTTCCTATAGAAATCTTCCTGTAGACAGTGTTCGTGTAGAATGAAATTGTGCTTCCTGTAGAGCCTGATAGGTGGGAGATTTAAAAAAAAACAAGCAGAAATCTGGCGAAGGATAATTGGTTAGTTGCTCTGGAAGTGGTAGATGCGTACTACAGTCGAGAACGTCATGAAGGCACAGTGAACAAAGAGTGGTGAATGCGTTAACTAAGCTGTCTTTTAACTGCTGGCATGATTGGTGGTGAGGAGATGAGGTTACCAAATTTGCATTGGCCCCATGCAGACTGCAGTGTTGTTATGAAACTGTATGTTGCTTGCCCATAATCACTTCCATCAATTACGTTGGAGTTTAAACAGCCACCACTACCTGTTTTCAATTTTCTTCTAGAGATGGCTAAGCACACGTGCCGATTCCACCCACTGAGCGCTGTTTGAACTAGACGAGGCGCTGTCTAAAATAGATGAGGGTGGCCAGTTAGCTATCCACTGATCTTGTTTAATCACAACCATCTCACTGTCCATGCAGTTCTTAAATTACATTCATGCAATAGAGGAATAGGTTTAGTCACGTACCTGGAAGTCGAATGCGTTTGCTGTGAGGTGCTATGCCCTTTCCTTTTGCTGCATGCCTTTGTTTCTGTGGATGCATGCTGGTCTGGTTATTGATACATGGCTATTTTTCTTTTGCAGGTATCCTCTGGCTGGATCTAAGCTGCAAGAGTCTGTTTCAACATTTAGGTTTGCTCCCTCATGCTGCTGATGTTGGATTTTTGCAAGACAACGACTTGTTTTGTCAATAGCTCCCAAACAATAGACCGGATTGAACTCAAACTTTTTGAGCTTGTTTCTATCATCATTATGGACCTCCCATAGCAAAATTGTGGTCAATGGATGCACAAATTTCGAGCAAAATTGAAAATGGTTGAAGGTGACAGACGTCAATTTCTTGAAAACCGTGCACTAGAATTGGTTGAAATTGCTTGGGCAAGTTACTATCACCCACATGCATCTCCCCACGAAATAGGTTTTTAAATGGATGCACGGATATGGAGAAAATGAAAAAATGGCTGAAGGTGATGGAGGCTAATTTATTGGAAACCATGCACTAGAATTGGTTGAAATTGCTTGGGCATGTTGCCATCATCCTTATACAACTCCCCATGAAACAGTTTTTTAAATGGATGCATAGTTTTCAAGTTAGGGAAAAAACAAATTTCTGCTCTATGTATTTTTGTATTAGAGCATTCTGCAGTTTTTGAAAAAATTATATTGGGCTGTAATGCAGACTTGGAATCAATGGAAGAGGGTTTTGAATATTGTAGGGGGATTTATAAACCCTTTATGAAGCTTTTCTATTCCTCAAATTTCTTTTGAAGTCCATTTATAGCTTTTTGTAATTTCTATAGGATCTTGCTGTAGAAAACACAGTTTTCAGAAAAGAAACACAGTGAGGTGGAAAGATTATCAAGAATGATGGAGAAGGGTGACATATGGCGATGGATGGAAACAGGGATGTTTGCAGGCCTCATAAATAGATTCTCAACCTTCGGGTCCTCTTCTGAGATCAATTTTTGCTTGTCTGTAGGTTCTACAAGATCGTCCTGTAGAAGACACAGAACTTCCTGTAGAAGGTGAAATCTTAGCCTGAATGAAACCAAATCTTAGGAAAGGGTAGTGGTCATGGGGTAATGGATTGTGAGGGATGCTTGCAGCTTGGTGCTAACATCTGTCTTTGTCTTGTGTGATCCTCCTAACCTGCAATGTCCTTCCTACAACATGCAATTTATTCACCAGAAACTAGGTCTATTTTTCTTTTTCTCTTTGTTTTTTTTTTTGAAAACAGCTAGGGGCCTCAAGGAGGTTTCCACCCTAATTTCCTGCCTTGGGCACCTCCAAGGGAGGTTTTCACCCAGGGATCTTATTCCCTTTTTATTTTCTCTTATTTCTAACCCATTGACCACCTCATAGAGGTTTTCAATTAATGAGCTAATCTGAGGCGCCTCCGAGGAGGTTTTCACCTTAGATTTTTATTTTCCTCTTATTTTCATTTTTTCTTTTTTCTTCTTTTTCATTTTTTCTACCCTACCCTACTTGAAAAACAAAATCATTTTCAAGTATAAAAATACTTCCAATGGAGCCATGCACATGTCGAGATGATAGACAAAATGATGTGGAGGCTTGAAATGCATGCTTTCACAGGTATTTGGATTTCAGAGACGAAATGATTTGACTTCGAAGGGATCAAACATAGTTGAGGAAGAGAGTATTGCTGCAACTTAGTGAGCATATGGAACCATATCTCAATATAGCTTTGATATCCTTGGTCCTTTTGCTGATCTGGACCATTCTTCATGTCACCTTCTACCACAACCTTCTCATCTTCCTCTTTTTGCTGATTTTTCTTTTGAATACATGGAGGATTTGATGGTAACCATGAGGGAGCTCTATCGATCTCTGATTTTTTTGTCTTCTCTTTATCAAGTGTAGCCCATGGTTCTTTGCTCTTCTCTTTTGCATCTTCTTCTGTTGGATGTGGTCCTTCAATGCTATCAATATAATCTCCTTTTTGCAATACTCTTCCTGAGCTATGGTGAATATCATTGAGCTCAAGAGGAGTTGTTTGGAAGTGTTGTACCTCAGCTTTGCAATTGGGTTGAGATACTCCAATGTGAGGGTTTGGAAATGGTGGTACAGGTAGTTGAGTGGGGGTGTATATTTGAGATGGATGTGGATGGGGTTGTGGTTGGGCAAGTGGTTTCCCACTATATACTTGCTGAGCCTGCCCGTTATTTGGGTTCGAGTTCGGTTGAGCAAGCATTTGGGGCTACCTTGGTGGAGTAGGAGGCGATGGTTGTGGTGGGGCAGGTGGTGGAGGCAAAGGAGCGGGAGGAGTGTTGTATTGGAGCCTCGACCACTTATGAGGTGCATTCCACTGAGGCTGAGGCTAAGCATAGGGGTGAAATGGATGAGTAGTTGGTTGAGCATGATATTGAGAGGGATACAACCAAGGAGGGGGTGTGGACTAGGAAGGATAAGTAGGGAGACCCCAAGAAGGCATGGAAGTAGCTTGATAGGGGTTGTAATAAGTCTGAGATGTCCCTTGCATTCCCTGCTGATAAGGTCTGGGTCCATGTGGCCTCCTTTGGTTCATGAAATAGAGTGGTTTAGTGGCTCCTTTGGCCCTTTGATATGCAACATTAAGTCCGGGTAAGGAATGGCACTGGTTCGTAGCATGGTCTCTTTCACAGAAAAACACACTTCTATGGAGTGCAATGGACATTCATTCCTAGAATGCTTTCTAGTGCACCTAGGACAAAAGATGACCAAAGCCCTTTCGGCTTCCTCTTGCTTCCTTTGCATCCGCAAGGTATCCATTTGCATGGCAATATTGTGTCTCATCTCGCTCTTGAAATCTTCCCACATGTTTCCAATTTCACCTTGAATGGATGAGTTGGAAGAAAAGGTACTGCTCCCAATATTTTTGCTTTCAGCCATTTTCTCTAGATGAATGTTTTCTTCTTGTTCTCCCCTAGAGGTTCTTCAAATATGTCTTACTATCCACCTAGGGGTTCTTCTTAATCAGAACCATTGAAGAAGAGAGAAGGTTGGCTGTGTGAAGCAATGGGAATGTTATGCAAACATTTTTCTGACTTATCTCTACTCCTACAAGGCATGAAAGGAAATCTTTTTGGTTGATTTTTGTTTCCTTTTTCTACTTGTACCTGCAAAAATGAAATAGATTGAACTGCAACTAACTAAAATATATCTTGCTGAAATGAAAATGAAAAATTGAAATGAAAGCAGGAAAGGACTAATATATTTTGCCGAAATGAAATTATAGAATTGGAATGAAAGCAGGAAATGACTAATCTATGTTGCTGAAATGAAATTGCAGAATTGAAATGCTAACCTATGCTTGCAGAATTGAAATTGCAGAATTGAAATGCTAATATATGCTTAATTGAAATTGTAGAATTGAAATGCTAATCTAGGCTTGTAGAATTGAATTTGCGGAATTGAAATGCTAATCTATGAAAGCGGGAAATATATAATCTACACTTGCTGAAATGAAATGAAAGTAGGAAATGTCTAATATACTTTCACAGAAATGAAATTGCAGAAAGGAAATGAAACAACTACTCTACTCATGCTGAAATAAACTACTTAGCAGAAGGTTGCAGTAGGAAATAGAAGAAAAGCGGTAGTCACTAATACTCTAACGCTTCCCTGATAATGGTGCCAAAACCATGGTGGGCTCCAGTATTGCAGCAATGATGCTGCAACTCCCAGGACTCCCTTCTTTACTTTTATCAACCCGGTAGTTTTTAACAAACTTGGAAGCGATGATGCTATATGCACAAGTACTAGCTCTTACTATAGGCTGTCACTTGATCAGGTGGCACAAGTTCGCTAGGAGCTTAAGACAACTTCTATGAGTTCTTAGAAGAGGCTTTTAGCTGTGATGGACAAAATCTAACTCAAAATAGGCTAATCTACTTGTAGAAATAAGCTGAAAGCTGAAAGGAAATGCAAACCCTAGTTCTATCAATTAACCCTATTTGTGAAAGAAAAGAGATGAAAGATGCTGGAATGGATGCCATTGATTCTTCAAAGGGTAAGATGCATGTGACTAAGCTACTTTTGAAGAAAAATCTGGAAAAAACATCCTTTTGTATTTTTGAGTAAGTTTGCAGAATTATTTCGCATGTGCTTTAATTGTTTTTTATTGTGCAGAGGTTGATTGGCGAAAGGAAATGGAGTGGGCACTTGCAAGAGGTTGGGAAGGTGAGAAGAGGGCCTAAGGGGTCCCTATCACCCTTTTAGAGAGTTTCACAATGATCAAATCTCGAAAAACTGCTCACCTGAACTTCTACAGGAAGTTTGCAGGGGTTCTATAGGATGTTCTACAGGAAGTTCTACACGAACAGACGAAGAGGGTTGATGGTGAAGAAAACGGTGGGAAAGTGGAAATGGAGAATGGATAAGGATGTGAAGGGGTCTAGGACCTGCTACATAAAGCTAAGGAGTGATGAAGGTGGTTGGATTTGTTCAAGGACGGAGGGAGAAATGTTGCACAAGAATGTAGAAATTAGGGTAAATTGGGAAAGTGTGGCAAATGAAGGGAAGGGATCTTGGATTAGGAGTTGGAGCATGTTGTATGATGGAGGAAGGGTAGGTAGGGATGTATTACATGTGTTCTGCACATTACTTTCCAAAAACTGATCCAAACAAAGACAAAAGCCCAGAGATCTATGTATTTTGACCTAATCTGACCTGAAAACCAGAAATATGATGAACAACAGTGTATAAACAGGAAATAATGCAAGAGAGATATGGAAAATAAGCAAGAACAGATCAAAAAATGCAAGTACAACTGGTATCAACTTTTCTAATTAAAAATCTAACAGTAGGAATTGCATGGAAAGGCAAAAATAGTGTTTTTATGGTAGCAAGTATGCCTTGGTCTCAACTCATGGTCCCAAGGAGTGAGAGACGAGATCAAGGACTGCTTGATAGCCTTTTTGTAGATATTTTTTGTTACCAAACTGTCAAATCAACCTGAAGGATGAAAAACTATCTTAATCATCAAAAACAACCTAAGTAACAAAGAAAGATTTTAACCTAAATAATAGAAATTATTCTATGAATGCAACAAAGACACATAAAAGTACACAAAGGAGGTACTGGCACATGGGTTGGGCCCAAACCCAAGAGCTACAGCCTCCTAATAAAAAGCTCTAAAATGTGCTGATACAGAGCTGCACTAAAGTGCGAAAATAGACTAACAAAATGACTAACCTACTGACTAAAATGTAACTACAATTTGACTAAAATCTAACTAACTCCTGAGTAACCAAATTGAGGCCCTAAGCCTTCTTATTTATACAAATTGAGGACCCCAATAGTCCTCCTAAACTTTAGGAACTCGGCTGCCAAAACTTGCAGTTAACATCAGTCCTTCTTGACTTGCTTGGCTGCCCCTTGTGCTCTGCATTTTTGATGGAGAATTTGAGGTAAGGGATAGTAAATGAAGGGAACACCTTCCTACAAACCCTCTCCCTTGTTCCTCCACGAATTTGGCTACTAAGTGCTCATTAAAGCTTTGATTTTGTCTCAAAATTGACCAAAAATATACATACAACACACATTAGACTTTTTGGGATAATGACTAATTGAATTCACTCTATTAGCATAAATATAATAAAAAACATGTAATAAACTAATGAGAATGGTGTATTAGGTCGAATTAGGAGGCTAAATGAGCCCATATAATTACCCATTTCTGGGGCTCATCAGCTTGCAAATATGTTTTTTTATAATTAATACTCTATTCCCTTAATATAAAAGGGTATATCAAAACAAAAGGGTAAAATTATTGACTAAATTCTGTAATACCCATAACTTTATTAATTACAAATTGGCAAAAATCTTAAATGGTTTATCTTTCAAACACCATAATTTCTAGTAATGATTGTAGATGGACATACCATAAACGGATGAAAGAAGTGAAAGAGGAATATATTTCAATTGTGACAAAATGTATAGTAAAGGGAATAAATGATGTGACAAGAAATAATTCTTCTTATATTGGGAAAATATTGGAGATCATGTACTTAAACCTTCACAAGATTTGTAGATATAAAATTATACTCCAACAATATCTTATCATGCATTTTTCATCATCACTACTCCAAAAACCTTAAATATACAACAATGTATCAAAAATAAAAGAGTAATAATTTTTAATTAATTTGGTAGTACCCATAACTTCATCAACTACAAATTGGATTAATTCTCAAATGCTTCATGTTTTGAGCAAATGAATTTCAAGTAATGATTGAAAATTCAGGTACCATAAATGATTGAGGGAGGTTCCATAATAGAAAATTGAATATGACAGAATATTTATTTTATATTCCCGTGAATGAGATATAAAGAGTATATGATAATGTCGTATTAGCAGTCCAAGTGTTATAATCATTGGGAATAACATCGTTTAATTTTTAAGATTTTTAGTGATATTTTTCTTAGAAGAAAAGGAAATTAAGATTATAGTTATCCAAGGGAAGCTATCTATAGTGATAATTTGTAATATCATTATAAAAGTAGTTAGAATGGAACACCATAGCGTAATTTTGTAATTATGATTGTTTTTTGTTCAAACATCTATATATTTAGTTGAGTGGATCTTCCAAAAGTTATTAACAATCATTATGAGATATTTGGAAAGTTGCATAAGGGTCTGTTGCCTAGTCCAAATCATGATCATGCTATTCATTTGCAACTTTGAAGTGTGCGACCTAACATTAGGTCTTACAAGTGTCCATATGCATAAAAGAGTGATATTAAGCATTTGATCTACGAAATGTTAGAGGATGGAAAGATTCAACCTAGTGAAAGTGATTTCACTTCACCAATGATGATCGTTACAAGAAATGATGGTTCATGGCATATATTTCTAGATGAATTGAAATCATCATATTATCACCCATATTGAAATTTTTACCTACAAATTGGAGTTTCCTCGATCATTATGTTAACATCTAGTTTTCCATAGTTCTTTCTTTAAAAATGTTATTAATGACAATATCATGGTCCAAAATATTTTACTACAGATTAATGAGAAATGTAACATCACAATAGAACTAGAAATCTTCCTTGAAACTAGGACTAATCAACTAATAAATTGAATAATTATTTGGAACCTCATCAAATTTCATAACCTAATAGTGGAAGAGGTGGCATGGGATGATGAGTTATTCATGTAGAAAAACCCATAGTTAATCAAGTGTTCATGACAAAAATTGTTTGAAGGGGAGGGGCGTGTTAATATTCCCATGTTAACTCTTATATCCTTTATCAATCACTGGGTATTGAATTATTGCATTTCTATTGTCATATTTTTATGTAATCTACAACCTTTCATTGCACATTTTCACTAGAATTGTTCCCTTTCATTCCTATATATATACATATATACCAAGGACACCTATTCTTAGGATCGTCAAATCCTACCTTGTATTTTTTCATTATAAAAAAGGATTGCACCCTTAATGTGTATTTTACTCATTTCTTTCTTATCATTTTTTAGGTACATGGTTCATGTCATATGCCCTTACTAAATTTATCTCATTTTCATTTCTCATACATTTTGTCAAGCACCTTACATATAAACCTTTCTTCAATTAACTTGAATAAAACCAATTACATAAAAATTTCCTATAGATATTTTATATGAAATCGAATAAGAAACATTTCTCTATTCCACTTGTAACATATGAACTAAAATATACCACTCAATTATGCAACTTTTGATTTCTATCTGTGATTTATTTTCTCAAATAGTTGGTATGCAAAATTTAATAAAACACCTTTAACACATTTCTTCAAATAATTTCATGAATATAGGAATATATACTATACAAAATTACTCTCATACAACAATGCTAACATGTAATAATATTATCTCCATCCATAAAACATAATGTTCATTTGAAAATTCATCAAACAATTTCTATGCAATTAATCATTAAACCATTTAGAAGTTTCTATAAACGCTTTTCATGCAATATATTATAGAAAAATCCTTGGGAAATATCTCTTGATTTATAGAAATCTGAGATCTAGAAACTAAACTAGATGATTGGTGGCATTTCCATTCACTATGGTCCAAGCTTTAGCCTCCTCAACCTCCGAGAAGAAATGTTATAGATGAAATTACAACATGACCTATTTGATGCATGATTATGGGAGAATCTAGGAAGATCTACATCATTTAGTCATAAGCCCAAGAATATTTCAACCCAATTTATGAAATATGTACTAGCTTATTAGAGGTATTTCCCTAACTATTTTCCATTTTTTATCGTATCAGATATCTGAGAAGAAATTTTATGGAAAAAATTCCAACAAGAGTTGTTTAAAGATACATTTAGGAATCTCAACTTCCTCTAATCATATTTCCAAAAAATTCAGGAAACAACATCCTAAAGTTGGTCAAGAGGTTCAACAATATTTCCCCTCACTATGGCCCAAATTTTAACTTATGGGACATCCTAGAAGAGATATTATAGTAGAAATGCAAAGATGGTTTATTTAATTAAAAATTTAGGAAGTCCATCTTCCTTAACTAGTGTTGGTACAAATTTTAATATATATAAAAATCTACAGCCAAATAATATAAAAACTACAACCATTCATACTTTTTAAAAGGGTAAATGCATGTACATATAAACTTGTTGAAATGAGAAATTAAATAATCATGGATAAGAGATTCTTACTATTGTGTAGAAAATTCACTTCTGTAGACAAAAATTAACTCCCTATATCTATTGGTCTAATCTAGAACAATAGAGGGAAAAAAAATCTATGTTTTCCTTAGATAGATTAGAATACAAAAAAAGGCCTACTTATAATCTGTAGTAAGTCCTCCTCTTCTCCTTGCTTTTAAGCACCAACTGTATCTCCACACACTATAAATGGAACTTCCAAAAATTACTAAAAGAAGCAAGAGAATGATAATATCCAAATAGCATAAGCTAATGTCTCTAATCAAAGGGTCAGAATGGCATTGAAATACATAAGCATCAACATGTCACAAATATAGGAAAAAAAAGTTCTTGTTGTATTAATAAATAAAAGAGAGAGTTACAGCCATTTATAGATGTTTGCTTTGTAGATGTCTCCCCAATTGTCTTGTCCTTCCTTGCCACAAAGAAAATCTTCACACTGAATCCTAACGCATAAATGTACGATGATTCCTTAAGCTCAAAGAAATAGCATGAGGGAACTAGTAATCTACAAAAGGCAACCTAGACTCTATGGTAGGTAGTAAATTTATAGGATGAAAGTGTTAGTTTAGGATTTACCAATCTACGCTTGAGATCCACATATGAAGGAGGATACACTCAAAAGGTAAGAGAGAGGAAGACTAGAGAAGGAATTTGAGATCTCTATCCATGGTAAATGGTTAAAACCACCTTAGAAGCTCCTAGAATAAGAAGATTTGAGAAGATTTTTTATTCTTTCCAAAATTATAGAACCATCACACCTATAGAGTATATCAACCTATGTTGATCAATGTAGGTGCTTAGTTATGCAATGTGCAACCATTATAGGTGAACATGTATGCATGGTGCACTTGGTCTAGAAATATAGTTTTTAGTTGATTTCCCATAAAATTAGACTCCTTGGAGAGGTTATGCTTGGGTATTTACAAAAGGGATAATGAAAAAGTGTTCAAGGATGTTGATAGATTTTATTTTTAGTTCCCCTGGACTATAGCAGATGCCCCCCTAAAGTACAAAGTCAGAAGTAGTGTTTGAGTACTGAAGTGCTTTACCTTGTGACAAATATGGATGTTATGAAACCAGCTAACAAAAAGATAGAAAAGAGAGATCCACGCCTTAGAATTCAGCCTCTTCAAGGGGGAAACCTCCTTTACATTACATAAATGAACAATTCTTCGATGATACAAATGACAAAACCTCCTTTCTATATATAGGAGTCTAAGGAGTCACAATATAATCCAGCCGACCTAACAATAATAATATAAAGCCACAAAAATAACAATATAGGGATTCTATGGGGCATAGAAATAACAATATGGGGGTAATAGGGGCACAACAATATAAATAAGGGGTATAACTACAATAGTAATGGGGTAATCACTAGTATTATAGGGACCCAACATGCCCCTCTCCTTCAAAAAAGTGTTGTCCTCAACGCTTGAGTAGTTCTGGATACTTTTGCATAAAATTCTCATCCTCCCATGTGGAATCTTCAGCGGATAAGTTCTTCCACTTGATAAGATACTCTGAAATTGATCGATTTCGTAGCTGTCGAGTTCTTGTTTCTGTGACTGCTTTCGGTTCCAATATAATTTTTCCTTCCTCGTCAAGTTCTGGCAATATTGTTTGAATTGGGAGCTTGTCACCTATAACCTTCTTTAAACATGAAACATGGAAAACTGGGTGCAATCGAGAAGCTGCAGGAAGCTCCAATTTGTATGCCATAGTACCAATCTTTTGCAACACCTTGTACGGACCATAATACTTTGGTGATAATTTAATATCCTTCTTAGCTTGCTTTAGGGAAATTTGCTTATATGGTTGTAGCCGTAGGAATACCAAATCACCTACATCAAAACTTCTTTCACTGCGATGTTGATCTGCCTGTTGTTTCATTCTATTTTGTGCCAACACGAGGTTATCCTTTAAGAGTTGGAGGACTTGTTGTTGATGTTTGATGTGATGTTCCACTACTTGAACCTTAGAATTTTCTCTTAAATATGATGTGATGGATGGTGGTTGATACCCATAAAGTGCCATAAATGGGGTCATTTTTGTTGTTGTATGGAAGGAAGTGTTATACCACCATTCAGCCAGAGGCAACCATTTGACCCATTGTGTCTGTTTATCAGATACAAAGCAACGAAGGTATCCTTCCAAACATTTGTTTACTATCTCAGTTTGCCCATCAGATTGAGGATGATAAGATGAGCTATGAGCTAACTGAGTACCAAGACAAGAAAATAATTCTGTCCAAAAATTTCCAGTGAAAATGGGATCTCTGTCACTTACAATAATCTTTGGGTTTCCATGTAGCTTTTGAACTGTTTCCATAAATGCAAAAGAAACTGTACTGTCTTTACATGGATGTGATAATGCACAAAAGTGTGCATACTTGGTAAGTCTGTCAACTACCACCATGATGACACTCTTTCCCTCAGACTTGGTGATGAGCCCCAATTTTTGGTACAATTTGGGCTCATTTGGCCTTCTTTCTTTGCTCAAACCATTCATCTTTTATTGCTTATGCATTCATTTCTTGGTTTATTCATGTTGTTTGTAGGAAGAAGGGTAGGCATTCTATCTACGTGACTAATACATGATGATTTCAGGTTTTTGGCATTAAAAGGGATCAAAGACCACGAGAAAGGAGACAAGGAGATAGTAAGGTGGCACTGCTGGTTTTTAGGAGAGGATGTCCACAGTCTTGGGGACCTTCCTCGTGATTCCCACCATAGCTCTGAGCTCCAACCAATCTCCCCACTGAGCTTAGAGGCAGCCAACCGTTCTACAGGAACAGCAGTTATAACTGTTCTACAGGATCAACAGTTTAACCTTTAGTTGGACAACCGAGCTCCACAAATCAAGGAAACCTGTTGGATTATCATTTTGCATAAATACTGAGGCCGTAGCCTTTGATAGGAGCTTTTTGAACTTTTGCATTGCTCTTGTAATTTCGAAGTATGAGCTACAGCTCGGTGTTGGTTCTTTTTGTAAGCCAGTTTTTGCATGACATCAGATTTTTGGATATGAATAAAGGCAGGCAGATTTTGATCTCATTCTGAGTTTCTAAGGGAGCTATAGCTCTTAGGTTAGGGCCCAACCTGAGAGCAATAGACCTCCTCTATGTTGTAATGTTATTTTCCTTTCGTTCTAGCACTTTGTTTCTTTACTTTGACATGCAATTCGAATTTACAGTTTGCTGATTTAGTTTTTATGAGATTGAATAGGATTAGTTTATGGTGAATTTGCTTCCAGTTGCTTAGGTTAGAAGAGGATAGTTCTAATTCATTGGAGCTCCAGAAAAAGGTTGTTAGAGATCACTGCCATCTCTGCTTAGGGATTGGGGTGCAGTCCATATCAACCACCAAAAAGAAACGCAGTTCTTTTCACGTCCATTCAAGCTGCAACAGTTACTTTAGTCGTACATCCATCCATGCACTTTGGTCTTGATCATTACTTCTTCATTCCACTTCCATGCACGAGTTTCTTTCACAAATTTCACTGTTGTTCATTGGTTCAAAATAGCACAGTTAACATAGGTTAAAGAGTTCTCGTTTTTTGTGACATTCATAGACAATTTGTTTCATCTACACTGCTCCACACCATTCCATTACCTTCCTCTTCTTGTCAACCACACCTGAAGCCACTCAACCGACCTCTGTTCAGCTCGTTTACCTTCCAGCTCTTCCATTACTCACGTAGCTCCATTTACTTGACCTTTCGTTGATCGCATCCTTCTAGCCATCAACCCACTGCATACACTCTTTCTCCATCTGACTTCTCTGCTCCTGAGCCATCACCAGTTCCATCTCCATCTCACCTATCCTCCCACACCACTCCATCACTTCACCATCTCCCAAAACTCCCACGGTCGAACATCTTGTAGAATTTCACAGACTTCCTGTAGAACCCCTGAGTTTCCTGTAGGATCCCCTGCAGACTTCTTGTAGAAGCCTGCAAACTCGGTTGCTGAGCATCCGAATGTGGTAGAATTCTGTGGACTGATGCTAGAGACCCTCTGGGACCTCCCCTAGCCATCCTGACCTTGCCCATGCTTTCCTTCTATTTGAACCGCTCCTGCACAGTCAAACCCTAATCAAAAGCACCATCACAATAAATCCAACCATTTAATGACAAAATACAAAAACATGTCTTTTCAGATGCAAATAGCTTAGATTCATGTATTTCAACTCACTGCAAGTAATGGCATCATTGGTAGAAGTTTCATTCACATTTTTGCATTGTAAGGGTCAAGCTAGTTAGATTAGGGTTTATTAGGGTTTCCATGCTTTGTTGGCTTTTAATTTCCTTTTTGCAAAGTAGGTTAGCTTCCTTCAAGATAGCTTTCGTCCATCACTCATAAAGCTTCTTCTGAGAGCATATAGAAGTTGGCTTGAGCCCTAGCGGACTTGTGCCAGCTGACCAAGTGATAGCTGCGACAAGAGCTAATACTTGTGCATACAGCACCGTCGCTTCCAAGTTTGTACGAACTACCGGGTTGATAAAATTAGAGATAGGAAGCTCCAAGAGTCGTAGCATTATTGCTACAATACTGGAGCCCACCATCTTTTTGGCGCCGTTGCCGGGGAACCGTCAGAGTATTAGTAATTGTTGCTATTGTTCTATTTTCTACTACAACCTTCTACTAAGTAGTTTATTTCATTTCCATTATGCAATTTCATTTATGCAAAAGTAGATTAGCATTTCCTGCTTTCATAGATTAGCATTTCCTTTCTGCAAGCGTAGACTAGCATTTCCATTCTTGCAATTTCATTTGAGCAAAGTAGATTAGTTCTTTCCTGCTTTCAGTTTAATTCTGCATCTTTCATAGTTAGTTGTAGATCAATCTGTTTCAGTTTTGCAGGTACCAAAGGAAAAAAAGCAAAAACAATCAAAAGAAAAAGAAAGTCTTTTCCATTTCATGCCTCGTAGGAACCGAGATAGATCAAGCAAATTCCTACCAAACACCCCTACCACATCATTGAGTCACCCTTCTCTCTTCTTTGGTGACAGTGACCCAGAAGAACCTATAGGTGAACATCCTGAGATATACAAAGATCCTATAGTAGAAGAAGAGTTAGAGACCACTCCATCTGAAGCTATGGCTGACAATAGAAGAGAAGATGAGAGAATAGAAGGTGCCTTCCCCATCCGAGAGACCAATGGAGAGATGAAAATGAAGAACATTAGCCCCTCCGCCTTACCTCACTTCCATGGGCTGACTACTGAAGATCCGGATACCTTCCTATTTGAGTTTGCTGTCCTTTGTAGAACCTATGACTATACTGAAGATGAGCAAAAGCTGAAACTTTTCCCTTCCACTCTTAAGGATGCAGCATTACGCTGGTTCATGGGCTTACCTGGGAATAGTATCACCACTTGGGCTCAGATGCAGCAAGCTTTCAATACCAAGTACCGGGATTACTGTAGGTCCAAGGAAACAAAGGGGGAAATCTTTCGGATGACCATGGGAAATGATGAGTCCTTAGAGGATTATGAGGAGAGGTTCCAAATAAGCTATAAGCGGGCCAGGTGCACACTTGACCCTGAATCCCTCAAGTTGGTCCTGCTCCGAGGAGTCCCTAAAGACCTCTTAGATAGCCTTCACATGTTAGCTGGGGGGGACATTTACCAACTTCCTTATGAGGACATCAAGACTGTGTTTAGAAACCACTCCAGGGCAGCTCGGAAACGAGGTAGAGGAAACCTCCTCTCAACTAGTGTCCCTTTCTCCAAACATGAGCTTGCAAATCAATTGGAAGATCTTAAGAGTGAGGTGAGACAGACCATTGCCATGCAGCTTGACACATTCAGGATTCAGCAAAAGAAAGAAGAAGCTGAGAGAGCCTTGGCTGTCTTCTGCCCTAGGTGCACAAGGAGACACCCTAAGAACGAATGTCCATTGCATTCGGTTGAAGTGTGTTTCGTTTGTGAGGAGGACCATCCCACAAATCAGTGTCCCACCTTACCTGGCTTTAAAGCCATGTACCAAGGGACAGAAGCTCCAACTGAACCTCTCTATTACCTTAACCAAAGGAGGCCACAAGGATCTAGACCTTATCAGCAGGGGATGCAAGGGGCATCTCAAGCTTATTACAGCCCCAACCAATCGACTCCTATGACTTCCTGGGGTCCCCTTGCTCATCCTTCATGGTCCATGCCTCCTCCATGGTCTTATCCACCTCAGTACCCCACTCAACCTACTTCTCATTCATATCACTCACATGCCCAGCCGCAGCCTCAATGGAATGCACCTCAGTCGGGGTGGAGGCCCCAATACAACACTCCTCCTGCCATCTTGCCTCCACCACCAGTTCAACCTCAGTCATTACCTCCTGCTCCTCCAAGGCAACCTCAAATGCATGCTCAACCGAACCCGAACGCCAACAATAGACAGCCCCAGCAGGTATACACTGGGGAAACCTCATGCCCTACCTATGCTGTGGAGATCAATCTTCGATCTAGAAAGACTCTACCAGATCGCCAACCTCCTCCCCCAGAGGATGAGGAAGATAAACAGGAAAGTGAACCAAAGGCTATTCCACCCTTTCCTGAGAGACTAACAGCCACCACACAACCCAACCCAGAGGAGGATGAGCTTCTGGGTGAGCTCAAGCAGTTGTGTGTAAAAATACCACTTCTCCAAGCCATCAAGGATGTGCCAATATACAATAAACTGGTTAAGGAGAAGTGTTTCAAACACCCAGGCAGACGGAAGAAAGATGCTTCAACTATCAATGTCATAGGACAACTGTCTGACCTTATGTTAGGACAAGTCATCTGCCCAAAGTACCTAGATCCTGGAAGTCCTGTAGTGGATGTCCACATCAATGGCACCATTATACCTCACACCTTGATTGATCTGGGGGCTGCCATTAATGTGATGACTAGGGATACCATGCTTAAACTCAATCTTCAGGGTGCCTTGAGGAAGACCTCGACAGTACTGCAATTAGCAGATCGCTCCACCGTGACTCCCGAAGGGATTGTGGAGGATGTCTTGGTCTCTATTGACTCTTGGGAATACCCTGCAAACTTCCTGGTTCTGCAACCAAAGGCAAAGCTTACTGGATATCCTCTCATTTTGGGAAGGCCTTGGTTAGCTACTGCAGATGCTTACATAAGTTGTCGTGCAGGAAACATGACCATCAAAAATGGTCCCATGTCCAAGCAACTAGTCCTATACCCTCCTGCCCAACCCTCCTTAGAGCATGACTTACCACTCTGGTTGGAAGAAGGAGAGGAAGACGAGGTGTACTCAACACCTCTGTGCACCTTAGATACCACTAGAAGAGACCCCCCAACCAAGGTTGACTTGATCGAGACCTTGATCCAGAATCCACCTTCCAGTGCACTACCCTTAGAGAAATTGGTGGAGGAGGCCCAAGCTAGCACCTTAGTAGATCTTTGTACAACCAACCCTGTTACTCCCAGAATCAAGAATGTGGAGTTCGGCCCTGAGAAAGCATTGAAGATCAGCTCCTCCCTATCTCCTTCCCAGGAAAAGGAGCTGTGTAGTCTGTTGGCCAACCACCTAGATGCTTTTGCTTGGAGCTATAAGGAAATGAAAGGAGTCCATCCTTCGGTCTGTACCCATCATATATACATCAAAGAGGATTGTAAACCGGTAAGGCAACCTCAGAGGAGAATGAATCGAGCCCTTAAGGACATTGTCAAGGAAGAATTGCAAAAAATATTGGATGCCGGGTTCATCTACCCCATCTCAGATAGTGAATGGGTGTCCCCTCTAGTGTTGGTTCCCAAGAAAAATGGGAAATGGAGAATCTGTGTGGACTACCGAGAACTGAACAAAGCTACCAAGAAAGAGAATTTCCCTCTACCTTTCATAGATCAAGTGTTGGATGGACTGGCAGGAAAGAAGTTCTTCTCTTTCCTGGATGGGTTTAGCGGGTACAACCAAATCCAAATCAGCCCGGAAGACCAAGATAAGACCACCTTCACTTGTCCTTGGGGTACCTTTGCCTACCGAGTCCTTCCCTTTGGGCTATGCAATGCTCCTGCTACCTTCCAGAGTGCTGTCTTGAGCATCTTCTCGGAGCTGGTCCATGATGCAGTAGAAATCTATATGGATGACTTTACTCCTTATGCGGCCAACTTCCAGGAAGCATTGTCCAACCTGGGAAAAGTCCTAACCAAATGCACCGAGATGAACTTGTCCCTTAGTCCTGAAAAATGTGAATTCCTAATGACTGAAGGGACCGTGCTAGGCCATACCATTTCTTGCCAAGGGTTGCAGGTGGATCCTAACAAAATTGCTCTCATTAAGAGGGTTCCACCTCCTCAAAAGGTAAGGGATGTCCGGAGTTTCTTGGGATTAGCAGGATACTACCGGAGATTCATTAAAGATTTCAGCAAGCTAGCCTCGCCATTGTTCGGTCTGTTAGCAAAAGATGTGGAGTTTAAATGGACTGATGATTGTCAGAGGCCTTTAAATGAATTGAAGGACAAGTTGGTGTCAGCCCGAATCCTGAGAGGTCCAAACTAGGCCCTACCTTTCCACATCCACACTGATGCCTCGAACAAAGCCATAGGTGCAGCTTTAGGACAAGTTGAGCAAAAACTTCCATATGCCATTTACTTTGTTAGCAAAAACTTGTCCAAAGCTGAGCTGAATTACACTGTAACCGAGAAAGAATTCTTGGCTGTGGTCCATGCACTGAACAAGTTCCGACATTATATTACTGGTTACCAGACCTTTGTACATACTGACCATGCTGCAATTAGATATTTAATGAATAAACCAGATGTGAATGCTCGTATTATTAGATGGTTACTTTTATTGCAGCAGTTTGATTTGACCATTGTTGACAAACCAGGTAGAGAAAATGTTGTTGCTGACTTTTTATCGAGATTGGATTTGTCTGCAGATGAGGATGAAACAGTGGATGACCAGATGCCCGATGAACATCTGTTTGCTATTTCAGTACTCTCTCCATGGTTTGCTGATATAGCAAACTATCTTGTTTCAGCACAGTTCCCTCCGCACCTATCTTCCAGAGAGAAGAGCAGAATCATCAGAAAAAGTGCCTCATTTACTTGGATCGGGGCAATCTGTTCAAGCTTGGCCCCAATCAGATCTTAAGGCATTGTGTAAGGGAGGAGGAAGTCTTCGATATCCTCCTCACTTGTCATGATGGGCCTTGTGGAGGACATTTTGCAGCAAAGAGAACTGCCTTCAAAATCCTGCAGGTAGGCTACTATTGGCCCACACTTCATCAAGATGTCAGAAGATATGTCAGTCAGTGTGACCAATGCCAAAGAATGGGGAAACCGACCCAAAGGGATGAGATGCCTCTCCAACCTCAAGTGACTCTTGAGCCATTTGAGAAGTGGGGCATGGACTTTGTGGGCCCAATCAACCCCTCTTCGAGGCAAAGGTCTTACATCATTGTGTGTACTGACTATTTGACAAAGTGGGCAGAGACCAAAGCAATCAAAGCAGCAACAGAAGAAAAGGTGGCCGAGTTCCTAAGAGAAAACATCTTTTATAAGTTTGGCTATCCAAGAGAGCTGGTCACCGATCAAGGGAGCCAGTTCACCTCCAACCTGGTTGAGGATCTACTAGCTCATCACAAGATCAAGCATAGGACTTCCACCCCTTATCACCCTCAAGCAAATCGGCAGGTGGAAGTCACCAATAGAGCATTAGAAGGGATCTTGACTAAGGTGGTGAGTAGCAGCAGAAAGGACTAGGCAGATCGCCTGGTTGAAGCCACATGGGCTTACAACACCACTTGGAAGACCACAACCGGCTTCACACCGTATGAGCTGGTCTATGGGAAGAAAGCTTTGTTGTCCATTGAGTTTGAATACAACACTTTGAGGATGGCAGCTCAGCTGGACATAGATCTCAGCCATGCACAACAAGAAAGGCTATTGCAGTTGAATGGCCTGGATGAGCACTGAATGCAGGCCCTCCTTCACTCAGAAGTGGTTCAACTTCAGAGAAAGGTGTGGCATGACCAACATCTCCATGACAAGCAATTTCAGCCGGGAGATTGGGCTTTGTTGTATGACTCCAGATACAAAGATTTCAAGGGGAAGCTGAGAACCAGATGGCTAGGACCATATGCAGTGGAAAAATGCCATGACAATGGATCTGTCCTTATTCGAACCATTGATGAGGAAGCCATTCCCATGCTTGTCAATGGGCATCGATTGAAGATCTATAGGAGACCTCTCTCAAGACAAGAGTTCATCAAAACTATGGAGAAATCTGTATTGGTCATAGAGAAGGGTTCTGCCTCTGCTTTTGGCATACCCTGAAGGATATAAAAAAAAAAAAAAAAAAAAAGAGAGAGAGAAAAAAATAATAAAGATCCTTGGGTGAAAACCTCTCTGAGGCGCCCAAGGCAGGTAGTAGGGGTGAAAACCTCATTGAGGCGCCCCTATTGTCTTTCAAACAAAAAAAAAAAAAGGAAAAGGTTTGAAAAAGATCCTTGAGTGAAAACCTCTCTGAGGCGCTCAGGGCAGATGGCACGGGTGAAAACCTCTTTGAGGCGCCCCTGTTATCTTTCAAAAAAGAGAAAAGAGAGAAAAAAAAAAGAAAAAACAATAAGAAAAATATGGTAAAATTGCATGCAGGTTGCAGATGTTCTATGGAGGAGAGGAAGCCCTTCAACTCAAAGCCAAGGGTCCGTATCATGCTGTCAAGGGACCTCACCAGCACCTCCTCCAAGGATACCCATGTTTTTTTCAAGGTATGTGCAATTTTATCATGGTTTGAATCTTCTACAGGAAGATGCAGTCTTTCTACAGGAAGATGCAGTCTTTCTACAGGAAGATGCGGATTTTCTACAGGAAAGTGCAGACTTCCTACAGGAAGCTCTGTGTTCTACAGGAAACTTCCTGTAGAAGTTTGGGATGGCCCAGAATTCATTTTAAAAGGAGATATAGCGATTACAGATCGGTTTGGACGCATGCAAGCCTCTGTTGGCACCTGTGCACATCGTTGTTACCTTGCTCCACCATCCTTGTCGACATGCAGCCAAGTCCCCTGTACCAACAAAGCAGATCGATGAGTTCTCGCGGGAAAAGCCATTTTCAAAGATAAACAAGTGCTGAGATCTCATACCACAGGCATCAGAAGCTCCGGGAGCATGACCGAAAGGCCAGATCCTCCGTCATGCAGCATGCACCCAAGGAGGAAGAACTGTTACGAGACACCCCGCGGGAATCCTGTAACAGTTAAACCTACTAGAGTGGATACCATTCACAACACCGCCATCTACAATGAAACGCGGGCGCAGGAAACCAAAGCATCCACTCCATCGTCGGCAACCTGTAACCATGAGCCTCCGGGTCTGTGTAAGTTCGCATGCAGCAGGTAGATCCACTCACCATCGTCCAAAAACTGGAAAGTCGTGTACAGCCACGCAGGTAAGTGTCTCGACCCTTCCTTCCGTCAAATCGCATGAATTTTACTTTGAATTGTTTGCACAGCATAAAAGTGAATGGTTGAGTGGCCATATGGCTAGTCGACTGGCCACGTCGGCTAGTTATGGTATAGTTGGATGTTTGGGTGGCGGCCACGACAAAGAGAATGAGCAGCACGCACGTGAGAACACTCCCATCGAAAGCAATGAGTTTAACAGAAAGAGGCGGCGGCAGATCTGTGGGAATGGATCCGGCAGCAAGTGAATATGCAGGTGAATGATGGATGACGTCGCCCAACGGTCTGGTGGGGACAGCTCACCCCCCGCGCCACAGATTGCGTCGATTCAAAATCTAATCAGCTAGATTGTGCGCATGCATTTATCAACCACCACTTCAAACTCGAGTGGCTATTCTGATCTCCTCTGCACTTTGATACGCCGAGCTTTTGGCTACCAGAACGCCGGTGAAGCACACCTCGAGCGCAGGCCAACTACAGTCCTCCCCGAAATTTGCGCACTGTTCCTACAGGAACACAGTTTCTACAGGAACTTAGTCTCTACAGGAACGCATTCTTCTACAGGGAAGCGGGTGCCTCACAAAAAAGGTGGCCAATTAAAGAGGTAACCCTGAACTCTTCATGCAACTGGTTAGTAAGAGTGGCAAGATCATCGTCCACAGTCTGGTCATAAAGATGTCAGTGAAATTGTTGTTTGTTGTGCCTATACTGTCGTTCTACAGGATGTCAGTATAATTAGACTGTGTTGAATCTTCTGGATTATGTGCATGCTCTGTCTCAATAGACCAAATCTCTTTTGCATTTGCCACCTTTAGTTAAAACAACCGTGTTCATCATGCTGGGTGGGTTTATAAGACGGGAACCCATTGATTCAACCAAATTAAGGGAAAACCAGGAAGTGGTAGAGCTCTTTACACGAGCACAGTGGATATCTTTTTGTGATAAGCTGCAGGGTTACGATGATGAAGTGGCCGAAGAATTCTTGCAGGCTCTGAGGCCGAAATCCCAGACACTGGCCACAGTGAATTTCAGAGGTCTAAGCCTCAAGCTCACCCCGCAACATCTCAGTCGGATCACAGAACTTCCTATGGGTTTGCCATGGGATAAGGACGAAAGGAAGCTGAGCCAGCAGGCAAAGAAAGAATTCTTTCCACCTGAGGAGGAATTCTCGGAGGACAAAAATATGGTGCGAAGAACGAGTCTGTTGCCACCATGGAATGAAGTCAGTTTGCAAATCATGAAATATATCACTTGTGAAGGCCGGTTTAGCATCGTGTGTGCATATCACTTTCGGTTGCTCACTGAATTGAGGCACCGGATTGATCTTCCTGTAGAACAAAAACTGAGCATCCCCTATTTCCTATTGCAGTCTCTAATAAAGTGTGCCACAAAGCTAAGAGAGGGCATACCAGATCAGATAGCCCACCATGGGTTGATCAAGCTTCTTGTGGAGGATGCGCTGCCTTCATATAAGGTTCCCCTCTCATGGGAATCCTTCCGGAATTTGACGAAAGATGGAGACATTAAGATGTTGATCGAAGAAATGGGTTCCTCCAGCACTGAGGAACAAGAAGCAGTGGCCGAGGGACAGAGAGAAAAAGGCCAGAAGACCCCAACCACAGTGCAGAAGAAAGAAAAAAAGAAGAAGCATGAGGAAAAGGAGGACAAAGAAAAAGGTGGCACACCTATCTTGTCAGCAAGAGAAAAGAGGCTGAAGAGCAGAATGGACAAAGTTGAGGTGGTCCACGTCAGCCCAAGTACCTCAACAGTACCTGCAACCAAAGAAAAAAGCAAAACTCAGGCAGGTAAGCAAGCAAAGGTGGAGACATCCATGTCTACAGGAAAGTAGAAACAGGCTTCTACAGGAAGCCCGAAAATCATTAAGAAACAGGCTTCTACAGGAAGCCCTAAAACAGAGACAAAGGCTTCTACAGGAAGCCCGAAATTGCAAGAACAGGCTTCTACAGGAAGCCCCGAAAACGTGAAACCCAAAGAGAAGAAGGTGGATATCCTAGCATGGGAGGCAGCAGCTATATTAGCTGGCCTCAGCACGCCACCTAAGCCAAAAGAAAAGAGGAAGAGGGAGACCCCTCTATACTTTAAAGCTCGAAGAAGTGTTAGGATAAAGACGGGCAAGCCACAACCTCAATCCAGCAGCCCGATTGTCATCGAAGATACACCTGCTTCTCCCAAGGAAAAGTCACCCTCCAGGATCACAGTCACCTACGAGAAGGGGAGTCCAAAGAAAAATACGTGGCAAGAAAGGTTAGACCTGTTGACTGAAAAAACTCGGCTACAGGAAGCTGAAAATGTTCTACAGGATACTCTGGCCCAGCTACAGGAAACGGAAAAGAGGGAAGGAGAAGGACCCTCATCACCACCAAGGTAGGGTGAGGTAGAACCGCCTGAAGAGATAGCAAGAGAACATATGCCAGAACCCAGCCCTTCGCCTAATCTGAGTTCATACTACACCTTTTTACAGGCGGGCAAAATCATACCGCAGAAATTTACTGTGCCTCTATTTTTTGCACTAGAGGAAGAAAGAGTCCGTTCCCACACATGGATGCAGATCGCCAAATCAAAGGGTGTGGCGGGCATAGACCCTTTACAAGAGCAGCTCAAGGAGGTCAGGAGTGAATTCGCCATGGCTAAACATGTGGCTAATTGCCAACGTGTGCTTCTACAGGAAGAAAATCAGAAGCTGAGGTTGCAGCTACAAGAACTAAGGGCAGCAGCAGGAACGTCCTCCAAGGACATCACAAAAGAACAACCAAGCAAAAAGGAGCTGACCACCAGTCTTGAAGAGCCAATGAAACTTCTACAAGAAGCAGAACAACAAACAAAAATTGAAGTGCAAGCCCTAAAAGAACAGCTGCAACAAAAGGAAGCACAATTGGCCTGCATGGCCAGTTGGGCCATGGAGGCAATTCAGTGCAGACCGCCTGCAAAATCCTATGGATTGTTCTTAAAAGATCAATGGCTGCAGTTCCAAATAAACACCTTGGCACAAAGAGGTATTTCACATATCCAAAACCCACAACAATTTTCTGAATTGTGCAGTACTAGTTCGTCAGAAGACAGAGCCAAATTAGTAGAGTTTTACCTCCACAATTTGGCTTTGCCTAATGAAGTCTCCTGGGATCCCAATATTGCCTTGGGTGATATGCAATTGATGGCGTTCGCCTCATGGTTAAACCATGAGGATCAAAGAGCAGCTGAAGCAAAATCGGTCATGAACCGAGAAGTGAGCGAGCCACTGTTCATTCGACCAGAACTAGAAAATCTGGTGGCACTCATCTCAGCCCACCAACAGTTGGCTACGGATCCCACAACTTCCTTGAAATTTATGGACCAACAGGCCCAAGCCATAGCTCACTTTGAAGACATGGAAAGGTTGTTGGGAGAAAGTGCTGCCCAAGCATGTGCACGCAGATGGAATACCCTAGCACACAACTTGAAAATCCGAGAGTACCATACCCCCATTCAGATGAGGGAAGCTTTGGCAAGGGTTGACCTTTACAAGAAATCCATGCAAAGCCTCCAGGCCAGCTGGATTGGCCTTAAAATCAGCCCACCACTACTGCTAGGATTGACTGAAGGCAATACAGAGGAGGGTGACAGTCAACAATGGGAAGAGGTGGACAGGAAAGCAGGGTTTCATATCCACAGAGAGGACACTACCACAGAGCCTTGGGATGCAAGGGAAGCAGTGAAAGTAATGAAGGATGAAGATTTGGACTAAGTTGCTCAAGGATGAGCAAATAGTTTAGCTGGGGGGTGATGATGAGCCCTAATTTTTGGTACAATTTGGGCTCATTTGGCCTACTTGCTTTGCTCAAACCATTCATCTTTTATTGCTTATGCATTCATTTCTTGGTTTATTCGGGTTGTTTGTAGGAAGAAGGGTAGGCATTCTATCTACGTGACTAATACATGATGATTTTAGGTTTTTGGCATTAAAAGGGAGCAAAGACCACGAGAAAGGAGACAAGGAGACAGTAAGGTGGCACTGCTGGTTTTTAGGAGAGGATGTCCACAGTCTTGGGGACCTTCCTCGTGATTCCCACCATAGCTCCGAGCTCCAACCAATCTCCCCACCGAGCTTAGAGGCAGCCAACCGTTCTACAGGAACAACAGTTACAACTGTTCTACAGGATCAACAGTTTAACCTTCAGTTGGATAGCCGAGCTCCACAAATCAAGGAAACCTGTTGTATTATCATTTTGCATAAATACTGAGGCCATAGCCTTTGATAGGAGCTTTTTGAACTTTTGCATTGCTCTTGTAATTTCGAAGTATGAGCTACAGCTCGGTGTTGGTTCTTTTTGTAAGCCAGTTTTGGCATGACATCAGATTTTTGGATATGAATAAAGGCAGGCAGATTTTGATCTCATTCTGAGTTTCTAAGGGAGCTATAGCTCTCAGGTTAGGGCCCAACCTGAGAGCAATAGACCTCCTCTGTGTTGTAATGTTATTTGCCTTTCGTTCCAGCACTTCGTTTCTTTACTTTGACATGCAATTCGAATTTACAGTTTGCTGATTTAGTTTTTATGAGATTGAATAGGATTAGTTTATGGTGAATTTGCTTCCAGTTGCTTAGGTTAGAAGATGATAGTTCTAATTCATTGGAGCTCCAGAAAAAGGTTGTTAGAGATCACTGCCATCTCTGCTTAGGGATTGGGGTGCAGTCCATATCAACCACCAAAAAGAAACGCAGTTCTTTTCACGTCCATGCAAGCTGCAATAGTTACTTTAGTCGTAGATCCATCCATGCACTTTGGTCTTGATCATTACTTCTTCATTCCACTTCCATGCACGAGTTTCTTTCACAAATTTCACTGTTGTTCATTGGTTCAAAATAGCACAGTTAACATAGGTTAAAGAGCTCTCGTTTTTGGTGACATTCATAGACAATTTGTTTCATCTACACTACTCCACACCATTCCATTACCTTCCTCTTCTTGTCAACCACACCTAAAGCCACTCAACCGACCTCTGTTCAGCTCGTTTACCTTCCAGCTCTTCCATTATTCATGTAGCTCCATTTACTTGACCTTTCGTTGATCCCATCCTTCCAGCCATCAACCCACCGCATACACTCTTTCTCCATCTGACTTCTCTGCTCCTGAGCCATCACCAGTTCCATCTCCATCTCACCTATCCTCCCACACCACTCCATCACTTCACCATCTCCCAAAACTCCCACGGTCGAACATCCTGTAGAATTTCACAGACTTCCTGTAGAGCCCCTCAGTTTCCTGTAGGATCCCCTGCAGACTTCCTGTAGAAGCCTGCAAACTCGGTTGCTAAGCATCCGAACGTGGTAGACTTCTGTGGACTGATGCTAGAGACCCTTTGGGACCTCCCCTAGCCATCCTGACCTTGCCCATGCTTTCCTTCCATTTGAACCGCTCCTGCACAGTCAAACCCTAATCAAAAGCACCATCACAATAAATCCAACCACTTAATGACAAAATACAAAAACATGTCTTTTCAGATGCAAATAGCTTAGATTCATGTATTTCAACTCACTACAAGTAATGGCATCATTGGTAGAAGTTTCATTCACATTTTTGCATTGTAAGGGTCAAGCTAGTTAAATTAGGGTTTATTAGGGTTTCCATGCTTTGTTGGCTTTCAATTTCCTTTTTGCAAAGTAGGTTAGCTTCCTTCAAGATAGCTTTCGTCCATCACTCATAAAGCTTCTTCTGAGAGCATATAGAAGTTGGCTTGAGCCCTAGCGGACTTGTGCCAACTGACCAAGTGACAGCTGCGACAAGAGCTAGTACTTGTGCATACAGCACCGTCGCTTCCAAGTTTGTACGAACTACAGGGTTGTTAAAATTAGAGATAGGAAGCTCCAGGAGTCGTAGCATTATTGCTACAATACTGGAGCCCACCACTTGGGTAAACCTATGATAAAATCCATTGAAACCTCCTCCCAACGTTGGCTTGGAATGGATAAAGGTTGTAATAGACCCGGTGTCTAAATTGTTTCAACTTTATTTTGCTGGCAAACCAAAAATTCCGCCACAAACTTTTGAATATCTGATTTAAGGCCATCCCAAAAAAATTCCTTCTTAACCCTGTGGTAAGTTTTTAAAAATCCTGAGTGCCCTCCTAAGGGAGAAGTGTGCAATTCCATAAGAATATTTTGTTTTAGTTGGGAATTCTTACAGAGGTATAAGCGATCTTTGTAACATAACGAATCATTTTGCCAGCTAAATGTATCAGAAGTACTGGAATCTTGTTGTATCTTTCGAATAAGTGCCCACACTTCTTCGTCGTTCTTCCATACCTTCCTTGCTTCGTTTATCCAATCTCGTTGGATAATAGAAATGGCACACAACAATGCTTCCACATCCTCATCCTTTCTTGAGAGTGCATCTGCCACCACATTTTGCTTCCCTTTTTTGTAGATGATTTCAAAGTCATAACCCAACATCTTTGTGACCCACTTTTGTTGCTCTTCAGAGGATAATCTTTGTTCTAAAAAGTATTTAAGGCTATCATGATCTGTTTTTACCTTGAAGTGTCTTCCCATTAGGTAGGGTCGCCATTTCTTAAGTGCATGGAGTATTGCCAACATTTCCTTCTCATAAATAGCTTTGCTTAAAAACTTTCCCTTGATTGGACGACTTTCAAAAGCAATGGGTCTTTCATCTTGCATTAGAACAACCCAATTCCATTTCCTGAAGCATCACATTCCACAATAAAGGTTTTTGTGAAGTCCGGTGTAGCTAAGACCGGTGCTTGGCACATTGCCTCTTTAAGATGTTCAAAGGCCTTTGTTGCTTCCGGAGTCCATGAAAATGAATCTTTCTTCAATAATGTTTTAGAGGTGCTGCTATTCTCCCATAATTCTTAACAAACTTGCGATAATACCCTGTCAACCCAAGAAATCCTCGCAGATGCTTTATGGATGTGGGGATTTTCCATTCCTTAATGGCTTTAATTTTGCTAGGGTCTACCTTAACTCCTTCATGAGATACAATATGACCCAAATATTCCACCTCCTGGACTCCAAAGAAACATTTGGATCTTTTTGCATATAATTGTTTCTCCTCCAATAGTTGTAGCACCCTGTCAACATGTTCAACATGATCCTTCCAAGACTTGCTGTAGATTAGTATATCATCAAAAAATACTAACACAAATTTTCTAAGGAATGGTTTGAAAATTGAATTCATCAAACCTTGAAATGTTGAAGGTGCATTGGTAAGGCCAAAAGGCATGACCAAAAATTCATAATGACCCTCATGAGTTCTAAATTCCGTTTTCGAAATGTCTTCAATCTTCATTCTGATTTGATGATATCCCGAACGAAGATCCAACTTGGTGAAGTAAATTGATCCATGCAATTCATCCAGTAATTCATCAATAACAGGAATGGGGAACTTATCTTTAATAGTGAGCTTGTTGAGCTCCCTATAATCCGGACACATGCGCCATGATCCATCCTTCTTGTGCACCAATACTACTGGAGCTGAGAAAGAACTTTGACTTCGTTGAATTATACCAGCCTCTAGCATTTCTGCAACCATACGTTCAATTTCACTTTTTTGGACATAGGGATATCTGTACGGCCTGATGTTTGGAGGAACACTTCCTGGAATCAGATGAATAGCATGATCATGATCACGCATAGGTGGGAGACCTTTGGGAGTCTCAAATACCTTGGAATGATTGTCCAGGACTTTTTGGAGATCTGGAGAAATAGATGATTCCAATGTGGAAACATCTAGCGAACATAATTGTGCAATTACACCTCTTTGCTCCTTTTTTAGAAGCTTTGTCATGCCATTAGAGCTGATTATCTTTCCTGGTTTCCCTGCAATACCCCTTAATTCAACTTCCTTTCCTTCCGTAGAAAATTTGATGAAAAGTTCTTGAAAATTAAAAGCTATTGTACCCAAGGATTGTAGCCATTGGACTCCTAGTACAACATCAGCACCTCCCATTGGAATGGAAAGCATTGGGCTAGTCAATACATATTCTCCCATGGATAGCTTGATATTATGGCACTTTCCAGAGCAATTTATTGTTCCTCCATTTGCAATCATCACTTGACACTCTGGTGCTGGATATAGGAAGCAATTCAATTCTTTTGCTACCCTACAATGAATAAAATTGTGGGTGCTTCCTGAATCAATCAACACTATTACCTTTTTCTTCTTGATTTGTCCTTCTATCTTGATGGTTTGAGGAGTGGTAATTCCTGCCAATGCATTACAAGATATGGTCGGATTTATTTGTTCTTCATCTAGGCTTTGTTCCTGGAGTATATCTTCTTCTTTTGACCTTTCTTGCTCCTTTTCTTCTTCCTCTTCACAATCTATGTAGAATAATTTCTTCTCAGCACACTTATGACCTTTAGTGTATTTGCTATCACAACTGTAACAAAGCCCTTTTGCTCTTTTTTCTTCCAATTGTTGTGGTGTCAACCTTATAGGTTGTGGAAGACTAGGGGCAACAACACTTCCGTCTTTATAGTTGTGAGTGGTATGCTTCCTAGTTGCCATAATTTTGCTTTCCATTTTTCTTGCTAACCTGAATGCCTTCTCTAATGAATCAGGTTCCCAAAGGCGAACATCATGTTGGATATTATCCTTTAAAGACCCTATGAACACATCAATCCTATGCTCCTCTGGAATATCTTTTACCCTTATGTTCAATTTTTGGAACTCCTCAATGTGCTCCATTAATGAAACCTTTTGTTTGAGACTTATCAATTGGCTAAAAAAAGTGTTTCTTTTTGTATCTTCATAATGTGCTATCAATTCTTCCGTAAAAATTGCCCAAGTGATAAATTGTTTACGAGAGCAAAGCCATTGATACCATACAAACTGATTTGGTTCCAAATATACAGTTGCCATACGTACCTTTTGTGCGTTTTGCACATTATTGAGATCGAAGAATTGCTCCATCTGTAATATCCATGTGGCGGATCCTTGCCATCAAACTTCCTCATATCGATTTTTGGAATATGGTGATTCTTCGATCCAACATTAGCGTCTATGGAATCATGATTAACATTTCTTTTGTTCTCATCATGAGTTTCCTTTACTACCTTTTCACCATTAGTGACCCTTTCTTGTAGCAACTTCTTCAATTCTTCCATGTCTGTCTTCAAATCTATCTTCAAATCTGCCATCGAATCCTCCATCTTAGCTTCCATGCCCTTTATCTTAGATTCCACGCCATTTATCTTAGATTCCACGCCACTTATCTTAGCTTCTGTTAGCTTTTGTGAGCGTGACATTTGTTGCACTTGTTCTTGTAATTTTGATATATCATGTAGCATTTCTTCCTCTTCTTCATGAGTCATGCTAGAGCTTTTAGGTTCCTTACTAGGTGTTTGCATTTTCTTTCCTCGGGGCATCAGTTACCGATAATAATGCTTTACTATGCCCTTTGAATTCCGTTAAACCAAGCTTACACAAAAATTAAAAAAAAAACTACACACCTTTTTTCACTTTGTAGAAGCCTGATATTGAATCTGATGTATCTCTGTAATTTCGGATCATCCAGTTCTGAAATTGCTACTTGTAGTATCCCTCTGCGTCCTCTTTCCAATGCCACACATCTGAACCAAATTGGATTCCCCAAGGAAGAGTTATGTGAAATCTCCCACAGTGACTTGCTTTTAGACTGGTTCAGTAGAGCGAACTTGTACGACGTGCCACGAGTCACTGTTTCAACCTTTAAATCTGAAACACACAAAAAAGAAACTACAGTCCGTCCTCTTTCTGTAACTTCTTACAAAATTTCAATCCGATCCCCAGAGAGAAAGTTATGACGATTTTCCCCAGGTCACCTGTTTTGAATGTAATTCAGGAGTCTGCAAAAAGACCAACTTCCTTAGATCATATCTCCGCAAATATCACGCGAAAAGCTCTGAAATTCGGACCCAAGGTTCAGCGCGATTTCTTCTCAAATGGATTTTTTTTGCGACTTTTGAAACGTCACAGAAAAAAAGTTATAGCGAAAATTCTACGATGACCTGTTTGGAGCAGCAAAACCCTAGAATCCAAAGCTCTGATACAAAATGTTATGAAACTAGCTCACAAAAAGATAGAAAAGAGAGATCCACGCCTTAGAATTCAGCCTCTTCGAGGGGGGAAGCCTCCTTTACATTACATAAATGAACAATTATTCGATGATACAAATGACAAAACCTCCTTTCTATATATAGGAGTCTAAGGAGTCACAATATAATCCATCCGACCTAACAATAATAATATAAAGCCACAAAAATAACAATAGAGGGATTCTATGGGGCACAAAAATAACAATATGGGGGTAATAGTGGCACAACAATATAAATAAGGGGTATAACTACAATAGTAATGGGGTAATCACTAGTATTATAGGGACCCAACAATGGATCAAGAACAAAGTGGTAAATATCGTCATCTATTGTAATACACATTATCATCATGATATCATTGTTGAGGGAGGCATAACCATGCTCAACATATAGGAAAATATTACATGTAAAATTATCAAGAAGCCTCATCCACTAGTGACAAAGATTTGACTCATGATTCGATGACTATGTGATCTAGCATGAATCCTGAAATTGCAACCCATATGGATGGAACTATATCTGGGGTCGTCTACCTCATCACTCCATAGTACAAGTCTAACCATGCGAATAAATGAGTTAGAGCCAAATATGGTAGATATCATCTGAATACTTGCTGATGATGTAAATCGTTAACAGATGCGAGAGAAATCATCAATAATGAAAAGCTCTCAAGGTACTATAATACAATCTATATGATTTGAATGAATGAGTTGAAGTTGAACATCACACAAAATATTTAGGTGGAAGGAAAATGATGGAGACCTATCGCCGAGAGCCAGGAAACTTTTCATTGATTTATGTAAGCTTCAAGGTACTGAAAGGATCTTCTAAGTCAAATTCCTAAATAATCATATGATGTTAATAGGAAGTGACTCATCACAGGAGGGCCTTGATGTATCCCTCATTAATGATACGAAATGGATATCAATATTTGAGATATAATGATGTTGATGCAAAGCCCGTTCAGGAAGGGAAAACATGAATTAAGGATTAAAAGTATTGTAGCAAGTTCCAACTGAAGGAATTCTCTTGAACATATCGACAACACCTTATGGAGTTGGTAGCATTGAATCAAAAGAAATTATGAAGGATTTTGATGTGTTGTGATTAACCAAAGAGGTAATCATATTTCCCAAACCAACAGTTAGAAATATGATGTGAAAGAGTGTCATGTTCAAGAGTGATTCACTACCATTAATTGGTTAAGTGCCCTATTTCCCAATTTCCCCAATACTTTTTGGCCATTACCTCTTTATTTTTGACAAGCTTGAGGAGGATAAGATACTATAATTTCAGCATTAAAATGAATCCTTCTGAGTATTTTTAATGAACCCCGAGAAGTAGTGCTTCGGCCTCGTCATGCTTGACGAGTGAAACAATGTTTGATGATTTTAGGAGTCCAACGAAGGTGTAACTTGACATATTTTTCATGTTTAGAGAGTTTGGAAAATATGCAAAAAATGAAATTCCAAATTTTCCTTTTCATAAATTTAGTCTCTTGAGTCTGAAAAGGAATAAAATGATACTCAAGAGAACCTTTTATTCATATTCAACTAATGTATTCCTTTTTCATAAATAGTCTATCATAGTTTGGAAAAGCGTTAAACTTATATTGCGTAGACATATTTTGAATTACTTTAAAGAGTTTGTAAAGGAAAGTGCTTGACAATCTTTTCATGTTTTGGGAGTCTGAAAAAAGCTAAAAGAGGACTCCTCCCTGACAAACGAGTCGTATAAAAGGTAGAAAATGGTTATGGTCATGAAGGAACTTCTCAAAACATGTAAAGGTTAAGAGGAAGGCTAATAAGACCACTCATCCCAACGGTTCGCAAACCAAGAGTAAAAAACCAAATGAAAGTGTATGGTCACCCAAGAAGATGGTGATGATGGAATGAAAAAATGAAGGATCATCTAGAAAAAACAAGTTGATAAAAATTAGAAATCACAAAGGATAAAATATGGAAACCAATTTCATTTTTACACAAGCTTCAAACAAAGGAAAACTATGCTTGAGAGGTGTTTTGTGTTTACACAAGATTGAAATAGAGAAACAATTATGCTCGGAATTGGTTTTCATTCCCCCAACATAACGACTTAATTCTAAGGAAACTCCCCACAGGATTCATTTCATTCACCACTACTTACTAATAGGCAGATGGAATGAAGGTCCATTTACAAAATAAAATGAAAGACTCAACTTGATATTGACTCAAATTGGAAGGGGATTTGTTTCATTTTCTAGCAAGCTTGACATGGGAAACGAAATATATTAAAGGGACCTTGTTTCATTTTTTAATGTGTTTGACACAATACAAAAAACTTTGATTTCACACACTGTGTCATTTTAAATGAGCTTGACACAAGACAGGGAACTCTCCTCCATGATTATTTATCTTGATCATGGACCCTGGGAGGCCATGGCTTCAAAAAGGCTCCCATTAGATGGGAGAACAATGATCTAGAAGGGATAAATATCTAGGGATTTAATGGAAAGATCAGGGTCCAATGGCCCCAGTAAATGATTCACCATTTCACATACTAGATCTAGGTCAAAAGAAGCTGAGAAAATAATAAAAGGCTCTTCTTCAGTAGTTGATACATGCATATGACAAGTTTCCACATAATTAACTTGTGGTAGGAAAGATACCACTTGCATATCTAGAACATTTATGGAAGTCATATGATAGGAAGTCAAATTAGTACCAATGAATTAAAGCTTATCAATAGTCACAATTTTTTCATGATGTGGGAAGCGCATCACTCAAAAGAGTGTTGAAACGACAACATTAATAGGATAAACATAGTCTCACCCCAGAAGAAAATTTAAATCCAAGGGAACTGTGACTATGATAAGATCAATATAGATAATTTTTTCTTTCTAAGTAATAAGCGACTAAGGAATTATCCCTAAATTTTTATAGGTTGTTTTGTTAAAAATTAACAGATTTAGAGCAAAAAACACACGCTGAGGATAACCTAAACATTTCCAAGTAGCAGAGGATGAAAATCTAACAAAAAATCCATCATCTATAACAATGTGATGAATTTTTTATCACAAGCCTTCACCATGATTGGAAAAGGCATGTATGAAGGGAGATGAGGATCTGTTAATTGGTTCCAATCAAAGGAAATAACATGACATCTTGGAAAGGATTTTGTATGAATGGGATAATTTGCCCCTCGTTTGAGAGGATCTGACGAATCAAGAAGAACCTTAGTAGTATGAATCTCACTATCTATGGGAAAAGTTTGATCCAGTGAAGGTGAAATCAAGTGAACCATTTTCTCAACCGATGGTTGGTTGGTAACAAACTCATGGGATTCAATTTTAGAGAGATTTGGATTTATTGGAGTCATATCAATCACTTCATCAACTAGTATATTATTGGGAGAAAGATTCTAATAACCATCCAGGAGTCGTGGCTGAGAAGTTGTAAGATTTTCCAACACTTTTGAGGATTCATCCATATAAGGCCAACGGTGATATGATGATTCCCTTCACATAACCTACACAAAAACTTAACTTTACCCTTTTTCCCATAGACCTTACTATCACTAGTGATTTTTTATCACCAACATGACCTCCAAAGGCTAATGAGAAAGGATGATGTGATGACCATGATTCTAGTACTTGTGGAATACCAGGGAAATATCAACGAAGGTGGTCACCATACAAATATTGGAAGAGAATTTCACTTTACAGGCCTTGTTGGAAAATTTCTCAACATTACTTGCATTCATGGTAATGTTTGCTTGGTATCCTCCTACTTATGTTTCTTCTTATTCTTCATCCTTTTCTTTGTTTTCTTATCTTCCTGGTTACTAGAATCAAGATTTTCACCAGGCAAAGGAGAAGAAAGTGACGAAGAAATAATACATGAAGAAGGAAAATGGTCAACTTTAGGTTCAACTTGAGGATGATGCTATTCAGGTGGAGGACTACTTGGTTGAGAAGTAGCTTGGACATTCAGAACTAAGTAGGTCGAACATAAGCCAACTGGTAAACCAATGGTAAATATAGGACAAACAATATTGTTGTATAAGGAGCACCAATATTTCCAAAAGAGGGAAAAGGACCAGGATTCCAGTTTAAGGGTTTCCTTGACCGGTCAACTTAAAAAAATTTTCCATTAGTCTCAACCTAAGATATACTAATGAGTTTTTGATGGTCAGGATGTTGTTTCATGATCAATTAACTGATTTTAGAAATTCAAGATACAAATAAAGAAAAACAAGGCTAACTAGGAAAAGGGCTAAACCTAGAGACTCTGCACTATAATATACCATTTCTAATACATGAAGGAAATACCCCAAAATGTTTTGTTCGTTGTATCACATATAATAAGGTGGTTGACTTGATGACGTAGGGATGACTAGAAACCTAAAGTGGACTTCCAAAATATACCTGCAGATACACAGAAGTAAAGTCTGTGGTAGTGCTATCTAATGCGTATTATACGATAGTAAGTATTCCAATATAATTTGCATACGTGGAGTGCCATCCAACATACCCAAACATATGTGGATAATGATCTAATATACTTACATATGTGGAATATAGACTACCCCGAAAATGTAACACATACAAGTAATGGTAGTTCCTACGTTTAAAGACGTTGAAACATGTTTCTAGTCTATACCTCTATGTGTGTCGTTAATGTTCCAAATTGTCCTTAGAATGATTGAGTATATTTTATAAATTGATCTTCAATTATGATTCAGTTTCAAGGTTCACATTATGAGTTCACCTTAATTTTCCATGATGCAATTAGTATGATAATCAATAACTCTTTTATTTTCAATGAATATTTATTTATGAGAGGGAAGAGACAAAGAAAATGTAGCAATAGATAATGGAAAAACAAAGCTTCCTAAACAAATATTTCAATGAAAATACTCCAATCGAATTCAAAAACCTAAATGTAATGCAAATAATAAAAAAATTATTTTCCTTTCCTTTTAATTTTCTAACAGGATGAAAAATAAGATGCAACTAGACCATTGAAAAAAGAAATCACACAGAATGAAACTATAGTATAAAAAATCCTTTAAGTAATAAAAAATAAACTTAAATGTTTACAAGTACATAATTGATAAAAAGAAAGGAAAAATAAAATAAGTTCTCATCAATTCCTAATAAAATCAATTTTGAACACTATGATGGCTTTACATAGACATAGGAAAATTCAGAAACTTAAGAAAACCTTCCCAGTCAAAGAAGAATAAAGAGGAGGGAAAATAAATGCAATTTTTTTCATTCTACAGGACCATCACATGCACAATATGGGCACCTGTGTGAGCCATAACACTTCCAGAGATGACAGACTATGTTGGGTCGCTCTGTCTCATAACAGAGAGTGCGTTGGGGCTAATTTGGTCGAAAAATGACACAAAAAGGCTTACCAAGATCAAAATTATGTTTTATAAAAGTACATCACTATCTAAATAAGTCAATTAGTGTTTCTTTGAAAGGTAAATAATTCTTAATCCAAAGAAGCCGTTAAGGGAAATTTCTATCCACAGTATAGTCACCAATTTGTTCTGCGGAAAATTAACTTCAGTAGACAAAAGCAAACACCCTAGATCTAGTGGTCTGATCTAGAAAAGCATAGGGAAAAAATATCTACATTTTCCTTATAGATATTAGAATACATAAAGGATACCTACCTAGAATATATATTAAGTCCTCCTCTTGTCCTTTCTTGTAAGCTCCAACTCTAGCTCTATGCACTATAAATGGAACCTATAACAATGACTAAAAAAGGAAAGAGAACTACAATATCCGCATAGCATAAAATAATATGTTTAATAAATTATTTAGAATGGAATTGAAATACATAAGCATCAACATGACACAAGTATAGGAAAACAAGCTTCTTTTTGTATTAATAAATAAAGGTTAGAGTTACAACCATATATTGTTGTTGACTTTGTAGATTTCTTGCCAATTGCCTTGACCTTCCTTTCAAAAAAAGAAAACCATCATACTAAAAAAACATGTATAAATGGATGATGATTTCTTAAGCTCAAATAAGTAGCATGAGGGCACTAGTAATCTCTCAAAACCAATCCAGACTCTTTGGGAAGCAGCAAATTTATAGGTTTAAAGTGGTAGTTTAGGATTTAATAATCTAGGCTTGAGATCAACATATGAAGGATGATAAACTCAAAAGATAAGAGATAAAATATCTACAGAAGGAATTCAAGATATCTATCCATGGTAAATTGTTAAAACCACCTTACAAGATTTTCGAAGGGGAAATCTCAAAAATCTTTTTTAATTTTCCTGAAATTCTAGAACCATCACAACTACAAAGTAGAGAAATTTGCATTGACCAGTGCAGGTTCTTAGTTATTAAACTTGCAACCATTGTAGGTGAATAGGTATCTAGGGTACGTTGGGGCAAAAAAAATAGTTTTTGAACTTATTTACTAAGAAAATCATAATTTTCAGAGAGGTTACGCTTAATGCTTTGCAAAGGGATAATGACAAAGTGTTCAAGGATGTTGATAGATCGGGTTTTCAGGTCCTCTCAGTGTATGTGACAAAATGACCTTTAACACTTACCTTAAGTTAAATATTTTTCACAAAGGAACTGAAGAAGGTTGAGCTACTCTCCACCCAAATATAGGCTCAACTATGTTATTGTCTTTCTCACACTTGGCTTCCCCCAAGGAAAGTCTTCACTCTTTGAGAGGAAAAATAACCTCAAGTATTTAACACACATTTTTGAGACAAGATTTAACACAAAAAGTGAAAGACACTCTCCTCCACACAAAGGAAAGAGTCTTAGTGTTCAACCTTTCCATTCCTTAACTAGGACCATAGACATTCAGAAATGAAAATGAAAGTTTGCACAATAGATGGGAGTGCTTCTCCATTCTCTATAGTCCCTTGGTCATCCCTTACCTATTTCTCTTTATTCCACAAACAAAAATGAAAACTCCTCATCCTTGGATACATCCATTTGAAGGAAAAACACTACAACACATTCAATTTTCATTACACCAACTATCACCAATTATCATGCATAGTTGAATTTCTATGCGAGAGGGTGATAGAAAGAGAATATGCGAAGAATAATGGAGTAATGCCCAGAAAAAAATAAATAAGAGTGAAACAACTTAATGAATTTTCTCTTTCTTTGTTTATAAGCAAACCTTAACCCTTGTTATTCCCAATCATCACATTAAGGGGGTCACTAATTCAAGGTATTTAGTTTCATCTAAATTAAAACTTTCTACCTCCCCAAGGCATGATAATTTATTGATTTTTCCTATTCTTCATCTATAGCATTTTTGTTAATAAAAATAAACATCACACCATACAATAGAGTTTATCTTCATATAATCAACATTGCAACACTAAAATTATATGCTTTGAATTGCATTACACAATTTGTGGTAATAAAAGGGGTGTCACAATACCCTCCCTCTTTAAGGAGCATCATCCTTAGTATTCTACTATTTGTACAACCATTCTACATGGAACAATGGATATGTCACTTTCATAACAACACCATTTTCCATGTCCTTAGTTTCAAGTTTGAGCAATGTCATTCATTTATCATGGTATAGTTATCTCTAGACCTTGTGCACATTCTTGCATTATTTTCTGTTGCTTCATAAGGTTTTGATAGGGAACAACTCCAAATCATTTTTCTCTTAGACCCACCCAACGCATTCATGATCACAAAGAGTGTGTACATGTTCGATATAGTGTTTTCATTGATGACAACTAGTGTCATTAATTTTAGAGGGGATTTATAAGAAAGTAGCAATGTCAGTCAAGAATCAAAGGAAGCAGTGTGATAGTCTAATTTCTTCCATGACCTTATTAAATGAAGTCAAATTAGTTTTTTGTTTAATGAGTTTTCGTGGAAGTTGTGATGTCGTGATTAGTCCTCTCCATGACCTTTCCAATGATACATCACAATTGTAAAAGCTCCTCTCTGATGAGAATTTGTGATTGTTTGATGTTATAAGCTATAATAAGGGTCGAAAGATGAAATTTATTTGAATGCCACCAAATTCATTAAATATCGCAGATGATGAGGGTAGTTCCAAACATTTGAAATCAATTAATGGCTTTGGGAACATAAACATGTGCAATATTTAATTGTGTTAAACATTGTTCACCTTTCAACTGATTTGACAATGGTCAAAAGCATGTATGGTCAATAATATGCATAAATGCATGACATTTCACCCCGTGACGAGACCAATAAATAGGTGGCACATGAAATAAACATAATGGGAATAAATATGGACATATATGATTCACAAAATGATAGAAACACGTGGGAGTGGAGTATAACATTGAAGTGCCATGTGACACGTCAGTCAAGGATGATGAGGTGGTAGAAGCACGTGGAAAAACAATGGCACGTGGTAGATTGTGACTAGCTCAAGAATATGACATGGAAATGAAGGATGAAGTGGTGATGACTGGCATAAGGCACCAATTTGACGTCATCAATAAGGTGGTGTGGCATTACGCATGGATGCCACTTGTAAGATATAATTATCAGTTTTTTAGTGAACAATGTGCCCAAAACTAAGTGACATGCGCCACCTCTCATGCGCTTCCATGTGGTGTGATCATATCATGCTAATGTCAACACATGGGTGACCATGAACCTTAAGGATTAGGTCACATGTCTTAACACGTTAGCCCTAAAGGACCATGCCATATAATAAATAAGGTCAAGGTTGCATGGTTAAATTCATATGGTCAGAAAGGTGCAATTTCTTTCAAATCCTTGGCTTAAATGTCATCTCCAAGGTCAACACATATGCCCCAAGTCACACAAATGAACATCTATATATGTGTGATCTTAATCCATTCAAATGCAATGGTGAATCAATACAATTCAACAACTCTATTGAGATAAGCGAATTTTTTATTGGTCTAAGGTTTTGTGATCAAGTGGGTTATTTGGTCTCACTATGGTTATATCGTTGTTTCAATGTGATATGTATCATGTGTAGGCTCGAGATGGTGACACCCATTTTCTCAGTTGATCTGATTTAGTTTCCATATGGAGAATTGTTGGTATATTGATGCAAGCAAGGATTACGAGAAGAAGAGTTATTGTATGATGTGGTTTGTATGTGAAATTTCAACGGTTCAAGTTTATATCTATATATGCTAACATTTTGTTTTACATGGTTATTTTTGCACTAGTTTGTTCATTTCATCAAACCCTTAAACTAACATTTTGTAGAATTCATAAAGGACAATTTTGTATAATCCACTTGGTTTCTATAGCTTTCTAAAACCATTATTTTTAATGTACTTTATATGGCTTTTTGGAATGATTTTGGAGACAATTTTAATTTTGGAATAGGGGAAATGATTAGAACTTACTAGCAATTTTTTGCAGGGGTTATGAAAAGGCATGACGATATATTTATCTTAATGTAAATCTATAATTTCTTTTGTCATTTGTTTTTTCTTTTGGGGGGGTGTATTGAACATATTTTAGGCTATTTGAGAAGATGTTGTATGTATGACCAAATTAGGATCAGGGAAATGTATCATGGTACCAGATATATGAATATGTGGAGATGAGTAGAGAATTTTATGAAAGGGTTATGAGAGCATTCTCACAACAACAACATAATAAATTTTTGAATACCTATATTGTTTGAGGGGCATGCAAATCCAGTGCCAAATATTGTGAAAATAGATCCACACCAGGTTGACGAAGGAGTTGGGTGCCTGCATTGAGCTAGTCCCTCAATAAGTTTGAAGCCTGCAATAAGTTGAAGATTACACATTTTTTAGGTCTTTACTTAAATCAGGTTGTAACCTATTGCAAGTGGGTGTTTTATCATTTTACAAATCAATACCTCTAGTAGGTTAGTGCATACAAATGTATGCCACAAATTGAAGGAGAAGAAAAAATAATTGTTTATTCTTTGTGACAAGGGTTTCCATGTAAAATCTTGTGTTCTCATGTGTTGATGCGATAATTGTTTCTTGATACACAATTTCGTTCATTTTTATGATGCACATTGTTATTTGATGCACTCCTACATAGTTAGTTTTTGGTGAAATGTTTTGGTATGATAAATTTTATGCTACAGAGATTAACCCGCCCTCTCATTATGAAATTTTTTCCAACGAGTTGTATCAAAGTGGGTTTCTTCAAGAATAGTTAATCACTGGAAGGTTATCTGAGGAAATATGGTCACTGTCATATAATTAGGAAATCCTCTATAGTTTTCATCCAACTATTGTTTATGGAAAATGAGAATGGAAATATGCCGCATCTCCTTGGGAGTTGATGGTTGGGCAGTTGTAGAGAACAAATATCAAGTTCCTAACTATCCTATAGATATCGTTATTAATGCCCTCTATTTAGATAACATAGTAGCTAAGCACGCAATTTTGAGTAGTTTATTAGATTCAAAATTTGTCAAAGTAATGCATTATAAGTTAGTTCATGATTTATCAAACGAGCTTAAAAATTGTTATGAATGGGCCAAGAAAGTGAAGGAAGCCAAGCTACAATATTACATGGCTGAAATTGGAAGTTTGAAAGTGGAAGAAGATGAGGATATTGTCTCATATTTCCTTCAAGCATACAAAGTTGTCCACCCTATTTCATGTCTCAGTGAATAAGTTAACGATGAAGTTTTCATTCACAAAATATTGAGATATTTTCCTCCATGATTCTATCCCAAGCTATCAACCATTGGAGAGCCATGAGATTTAATGGCCCACACCACATTTACCCACTTTTACAAGATTTCAAGGGAAAGCATGAGATGAGTGCTACTATGACATGACTCGACCTCCATGTTCCAATGATGGGAGTGGGAATGAGTTGTTTCCACCCCAATATGCATTTAGGCTTTGGCTCAAAAGCTCTCTCTAGTTCCCCTTACCATACAAATGAATCAATCGCATGATCAACATCCTTAACATATCTCTTGACCAATGAAACATGGAAAAGATCATGGAATTTCACTATTGATGGAAATGCAAGTGTATGTGCCAATGGTACCATTCTGTCAATGATCTCAAAAGGCCCACACTACTGAGGTGCTAGTATGGCACATGATCCAATCATCAATGAGCTCCTCTTTGGATTGATGTACAAGTACGTGTGCTCCCCAACCTGAAACTCACTGAATACTATGTGCTGATGTAGATAGCTCTTCTACCTATCCTACATTGATTTAAAATTCCTTTTAATAATCTACATCTCCTACTCCATCTCAGCCAACACAGCTAGTCCAACAAACACCCTATTTAGTGGAGCACTCAAGGCTATATGATTATTACAACTCCACCTGTAAAGAACCTCAAATGGAATCATCCCAAAAGATTCCTTATACCCATTATTATATGTAAACTCCACCCGTGGAAGATACTCCAACCACTTGATCTACTGATGCATGGCATATATCCTAAACATGTACTCAATAATTGTATTAACCCTCTCTGTCCATCCATCTATCTGTGGATGATACATTGAATTGAAATCCAACTCTGTCCCCAAGCCTCCAAAAAAATCCTTCCAAAACCTGAAAGTGGACTTGGCATCTCTCTCTAATACAATTTTCATGGGAAAACCTTGCAATATCACTATCTCTATGATGATAATCTGAGATATCTCACTAGTTGAACTGATAGACTTCACTACATTGAAGTGAGATATCTTACTCAACCTATCAACCAAAACCATGACCAAGTCATGTTTCTTCGATGTACAAGGAAAAATTGTAATGAAGCCCACGGAAATGACCTTCGATTTCCATTTTGGAATCAAAATAGGCTATAATAGAGAACCTGGGTTCTTAGACTAAGCTTTTACCTATTAACAATCCAAACATCTAGCAACAAGCCTAACCACTTGATCTTTCTTCAAATTAGGCCAATGATAGAAATTCTTAAGAATTGTCAATCTCTTCTGATATCTGAGGTGACTTGAATATGGCTTGAAATGATATCTATCATGACGTGATACTCCTCATCCCTATCTCCTTCACCCTACTACTACTACCTCTTCTTTAACTATTGGTACTTCTCATCATGCTACGGTTCTTGCAAGATGCGCTCTTTCAAATCTGTCCCATATGAGCTCACATTTCAAATATGATTCACATGAACTCTTTTACTGAGGGAATCTACAACTCGATTCTCCTTTCCCTTAATGTACCTAATATCAAAATCAAATTCACTGAATATCCAACCATGTAGATTTCTTAACATTTACATTTATCAAATAACTACCTCAGTCCACTATGATGGTTGATCATAATAAAATGCTTGCCAAGGAGATAATGTCTCCATATATTCAAGGCATGAATGGCAGCTTCCAACTCAAAATCATCAGTAAAATTGTTCTTCTCATCCTCAATCAACTTCCTTGACTCATAGCATATAACCTGTCCTTTGTGCATCAGGAATGCACTAAGTCCTCTCTTGTAAGCATCTATACAAACTACAAAATCCTTATTAGGATCTTTAATCTTCAAGACTGAATCATTTGTAATTAAATGATTGAAATGGAAAAATATAACTACACACTGATTAGTCCATTCAGGCTTATTTCCCTTTCTCTTCAAAGATGTAATATGATATCAATCCTTGAGAAGTTCCTGATGAACTACCTGTAATAACATGTTAGTCCCATGAATGATACCACCTCATCTACATTCCTAGGAATTGGTCACTCCATGAAATATTTAATATTTTATAGGTCCACTACTATACCTTCATTGGAACAACATGTCCCAAGTAATTAACCCAAGATTCTGAAAGGAACTTCACTTGCCAATCTTGGCATAAACTGATTCTCTCTCAACAATCTCAATACTATTGTCATGTGTTTTGTGTACTCCTCATTAATTTTCGAGTATATCAATATACCTACAATGAATACTATCATGAACCCATCTATATAAGCATGAAACACAATTTTCATTAAGCATATGAAAGCTGTTGAAGCATTAGTAACATGAAAAGGGACCACCACAAATTCATAATGGCCACATATCGTACAGAATGTGACCTTGTGTATATCTTCTTCTTTGATGTGCACCTGATGAAATCATGATATCAAATTAATATTTGAAAATACTTCTACTCCCTTCAAATGATCAAACAAATCATCAATCTGTTGTAAATGATACCTATTCTCGATTGTCACGTTCTTTAGTTTTTTGTAATTAATGCCCAACCTGAGATTACCATCCTTCTTCCTTACAAATAACATTGGTGCATACCAAGGTGACACACCTGAACTTATGTATCCCTTATCAAGCCTTTCCTTAATCCGCAACTTTAATTCCGCCAACTCTAAATTACTCATATTGTAGGGTGCCTTTGATGCTGGTGTTTCTCATGGTACCACCTAAATAGTGAAAACCACTTCCATATAAGGTAATAACTCTGAGATCTCTCCTGGAAATACATCCTGAAACTACTGCAAAATAGGATACTTCTTCAAGAATTCATAATACTCCACATCCTTCCCTTTATCACCGGAAACATGCACTACAAATAGTACACACCCTGTCCTAAAACTATGCATAGCTTGCATATTTGTAACCATTATCACTAATGTAGGATTTTTCTTTCCCAAAAAAATCTCCTTTCTTCATCATCATCTAGGAACTCAATAGGTTTCTCATAACAATCTACCTTGGTCCTGTGAATGAAAAAACAATCCATGCTAGAAAGCATACTATATGATCCCAAAGGAAGCACATTTAAATATAATGATGTAGGAATACCATTAAGCTCAAATGTACAAACTATCACCCGGTGATGAACTCTTTTCTTGGTCCCTGTAGCAACTACACCAACCAAGACCCTGTATGCACTTCTTTATTTAAGCCTCACTTATCCACTAGGTTAGGAATAACATAACTATAATTAGATCTAGGATAATTCAAAATGGTAACAAATCCATCATAGAGCTTACCATCCATCTCAATAATTCATTCATGATGATCTATGTGCATGTTCTCAAGTGATGAATAAATCTGAGGAATTATATGACCAACATCACCAATGTTTTGCGCATCTTACGTAATGTAGATATGAGGTCTACCACCATTGTATAACAGAAAATAATTCTTTCAATCCTCTTTGCCACAAATCCAAAACTACGATGATTCTCAACCACTACCTTTATTTTTTCGGTCTCTAAGTTAAAGTCCATGTCCTTCCTCAGATGCATTGAACTTCTTATAAGGAGACACATTTTCTTTCTCACCTACATCATAAGGTTTTATTCGCTTCTAAGGCTATTTTCCTTAATCCTTCTCATTTTCATCCCACTCTTTCTTAGGCTCAAAATTCCACTTCGAATACTCATAAAAATGCTTTAGCTTCCTGATGTCTTACTCTAATGACCGAGGTTCATCATACTCAATACGATCCTTGCGTGCTAATGACAGTCCACAAATGGACCTTTGTACCTTTTTCTTCTTATCCTTGAGATAAGGCACATACCTCCACAATTGCAAAAATATGATCATGTACTCATCATCTGTCATGGAAGCTTTTTTCAAATCATAGAATTCCTTCACCTTTCTATCATAATATCTCTCATACAAGTACCTCTTCCTGAAAATTCATTTAAAGTCATGCCAACTCAACTCTTCTACCATGATTCCTCTAACTCGCTTCACATATTCTCACTAGATACTTGCCTTTCCAGTGGTTACGAATATCACTATCTTGGATTTCATATTCTATTAATAGTGATGCAATGCAAAGAACATATTCATCCCAATAATCCATGCCCTTGCATCCTTTGTTTCTCCATCTCTCCATCAAAAGTTGGAGGCTTGAATTTCTTAAACTCCTTTGGAAAATAATGCTTCTCACTCCTATAACGATGATGGACATGATGATAATGATGTCTCTCTAAACCAAAACTAGAATATAACCCATACATAGTGCCTCTCCTGTTATGTGTATCCAATGATCTGCGAGCTCTGACTATATAATATTTATCCAACCTATATCATGATCGGTACTTGCTACCATATGCCCCATTAGTCCTTTCCTCCTACCCATGGATAATCCTTGGTTGTCCCTGTCTTTGAAAATAAGAGAATATCTAAATAATCATTAGATTAGCCTAAACTTTCTTTTCTTGAGATTTGGAAATCCTTTCCAGTGTCTCAATCAACATATTATTACTTTTGTTCCAACTTCTAATCTTTACATTCAAATTTCTCAATGTATTTGCTATATCAGGAGAATACTCATCTTATTACCTCTCAACTAATCTGTAGGGAGAGTCACATGAACTGTAATCCACTATTCTACTCATTATCTATCATCTTCTTCTTCCTACAAACATGTCATCTTATATAAACCATATAAAACATGATCAAACCATACCTTAATGAACTTTACGGGAGGCTTATTCATTTACACAAATTGATCCAAATTTTTTTTTTTGTTGATAAGTGGGTGAATCCTGAAAATCACTCTTACCCTGTGGCTGAGAGGCCACGACTCAGGGGCATCTAAGCCGCCAAAGTCACCCGGGGATCGCACCCGGCCTGAGCCACACCAGCGGAAACCATGCTGGATTTTTTGGTATCGGCGAGACTAGAACCAATGACCTTTGCATACGGAGCGCCTTAACAGCGCGCTCCTTCACCGATTGTTCTATATCTCTTTGATACAAATTGATCCAGATTAACTATATATATATATATATATATATATATATATATATATATATATATATATATATACATATATATCTATATATATAATGAAATCAACATATAAACATATCAACATGACGCATGATACACAAACAATAACACTAACTATGTACACAAAAACCATAGCCACTACAATGCATGTATACAATTGATATGCATTCATAAAAATCACATCTAGTGCATTTTATTCAAGTTTTGAACCTAGAAGCCCTAATACCAATCTCTAATTGGCCCGCACATTTACCCACATTTACTAGATTTCTAGGGTAAGGATGAGTTGAGTTCCACTATGACATGACTTGATCTCCAAGTTCTAGCAATGGAAGTGAGGCCAACAAACTAAAATCTTAATGACCTCTCCCACAGACTACATACCACTCAGTAGTGTGCCAACAATCCCATGTGATCAATCCTTGAGGTTGAACTCCTTTTCCTGACTTAACACCCTAAACACACACTTGACACAATGTTGATGTGGTTATAAGACTCCAATTCAGCCATAAGATTTCCTACTTGTGCTTATGACCAAAAATTCCCTATTATATGCATGAGGTTGCGACATATATGCCATCTTTCAGGAAATCCCCCATACCACTGCCCATAACTACTTGTAAATTTCCAAAATCATGAATAACATCATAACAACGTTAACCATTCAAAACTCGAACAAGATCTTGACCATAACATTCCTAGTACATGATAGACATTTTGTCAAACATATGGTAAATATATAAGTGACATGTATGAATCCATATCTGATCATAAACTTTTGAACCTCATATAAAAATCACCAAGAAGGCTCAATTCCCTCTTAGGATAGCTACAAAAATAGTTGTCAGCCCATGCATCCATCAAGCATTCAATAAACTATCAAATCATGAACAAAAGCCATAACTAGAGCATATCATATAACTAGGTATATAACCAACCTATAACCAGAACATAAATTGTGACAAATAAAACATAATAACTAGTACATGTACTCATAAACCATCACGAGGAAAATAAATTGTATGAACATATGGAAAAGCCAACCAAGTCTAGGACTTCCATGTACCACCCAACCATAGATTTGGTTGAACAGAATATTTCTTTCAGCTAATCACCCCTATGTGATATTACAAGCATGAATGTGGGATCTCATGGGATAAACCAATACATAATAGAATAGGGAATCCGAAAGTTAAAACACCTACACCCCAATGCACTGTGATCTCACATAAACTCGCCGTGAGATCATTAAACCAAACCAATCTTGGATGCCTCATAATTCCTTCACCATACCTTGAGGATTTTTATTTTTTCCACCCACCTATCAAGCACTTTTCAGAGAAAACCATCTCCACCCACAACCCTTGGGATTTTCTTGAGACCACCTCACAGGGTTCCAAAACCTTCTAGTGATCTAAAGCTCAACTAAGAATCAATCCCATCACACCATGATTGTCCAAGAAATGGAAATGAAAGAATGAAACCACTCTCAAGCCAAGAAAAACTCATTCCAATGACCAAAAATTAACCAAATAAATAAATGCATGTATCATGCATTGATATCCAGGCTAGGAAATCACACATGCAAGTTATTACCTGCAAAATATTTTTCTAAAGATATTGACCCAACCTTTTCCTTGCTTTATTCACCTTCACTTTCTTTTCCTTTTCCTTGCTTTTCTAGTCCTTTGCAATAATTTTCTTGCTTTATTGCTCTCTCCTCTTGGAGCTCTCCCTCCCTCTTTTTAAGAATTTATCCAAACCCAAAACTGATAAAAGCTAAAACTAAGCAAATGTTGTGAATTATTTCTTTGGTGACCTTTTATCATTGATCTCCATTTTCTCTTCATTTTCCCCTAATATCCCTTAGATGCATATTTGTGCCTCTTCTCTCTCCTTTTCTCCTATTTTCTTTATTTACCATAATTAAATGACAATTATTTCCTGTTTTCCTTTGCCAATTCCTTTTCAAATTTCTAGAGCCATTGTTGAACCATAAGTGATACCAACTAAAGTGCTTTCCCAACATTCAACTTGGAATACATCTGCCATGACCTTGGTCTTATTTTCCCTTTATTATCCTTTATGTCGTGAAACTTTTACCTCAGGATATTATATCAGACATGAATAAGTTGAAAGTTGACATCCTTCATAGAACATACACAAAATATTAACTAAGAATAAAGAAGGACAAGTCACGATCAAAGAAGCATAATTCAAAGTAGCCAAAGAAGGAAGAAAGCAAGATAATCAAGTAGACTCCAATCATAGATCTGATGAAGAAGATGCCATTTTGATGAGAAAGACAAATAGCGGAACAAGATATTTCAAAGGTAAGGTTCCTTTCAAATGCCTTGAGTGTGCATGGATGGAAGATTATACTTTTAAATGTCCTTATGAAAAATGTAATGATAGTGATGACGAATTAAGGTTCAAGTGTAAGAATCAAAAGAAGAAGTGAAATGGAAAAAACAATAACTTATTCTCAAAAGGAGAAAGTGATTATGAAATAAATGAATGTGTGATTAATGATGAAAGAGGTCAAATAATGTTCCTCATTGAAACTAAAGAAATTGAAGAAAGACAGATTATGAAGGATAAATCAGGAGTGCATTGAAAGAAATGAAAACCTCTAGAAAGATGGTGGGACATCTAAAGTAGGAACTCCCAGAAAAATTCCAATACAATGATTCTATTATCACTCTTAATTTCTAACTAGAAGAAGCCAATAGGGTAAAGGATTTTTTGTGAGAATAGATGAACAAAAGGGAAGAATATTCGCGAAATGTTGGAAGAAGAAGTTGCACTTTTGAAATAATAATTGGAACAACTCGAACACAACATAAAGCTTATCAAAGTATTTGAATCTCTGGACCACATCATAAACATTTATAAATCTCCTCTCATCAAAATAGGCCTTCATTATGAGGAATACTATGAGACATCCCAAGGTAAAGCTCCTTTGAATGAAGATAATCCCATGAATCATGATCAAGAATTCATTGCATCTAGTGACAAGTCATTTGAAGACTCCAAGGAAGTAATGAATCAACCCAGTAATGTACATTTCAACATTTATGATGACTATTAAAATGATGCCAGGAATCAACAATATACATCTAGTGCACATAAGTAAAGTAACTAGGGTGAAAGTATGGAGCCCACCATGATGGAAAATCTTCGCAAGGTATCCACACATAGCAATGGAATAAGAGTCAAAACTTAGTAAAGGGATGAGTACCCTCCAAGGAATAAATTTACAAGATATACCAGATGAATAACACCCTACGCCACCAGGTATCAAAGTAAGTTCTTTGGCCATCGTTTTTCATGCAAACAATTTGGACACAAAGCATAGATTTGTAGATCCTCTAATATAGGATATGATCAAGTTGTGAGGCTCAGATATGTCGATTAAATTAGATCATATGGGTCATTTACACTAATATTAAATCCCAAAATAGAATGTCACATATGTCATAATGGATACATAACATGTGACTAGAGGATTGATTTGAGATGGCACAGGGGAGAGGAGCTCCCTATCAGCCCAAGAATAAAAACTAGGGAATGGAGAATAAAAAAGGAAGAAATAATGTTAGATATGACCCCTTATATATAATCAATTATTGAAGGCTTCCTCAAGGACATGACTGTTTGAAATAAAACTTGATGAAGCAGTTATTGGTATGTGGGTAGCAACATGATGATGGGTATGTACAAGACTTAAGCATAGGGGAATTAGGTCCATTGTTAGAATAGGAAATATAAAAAACTTGGTCCAACATGCATTAAAAGAAGAAATAAAACAATATAGCAAGAGATATCATGACTTTCCGGTCGATGATGAAGAGTTGTTGAAGCAATTTAAGATATAGAAGGATGGCACACATTAAGAGGTCCTCACAATGAGAACAACTATTGAGAGGGGATATTTACATAATAAGAAGCATGGTATCAAGGGGATATTCCATTTAAAAATGATAAGGTCCACGTGAAATTTTAGAAGTGGTTATGGATCATTAGAAATAAACCATATCCCTTTGTGATTGATGTCAAATGGGAAGAGAATGAAGACTGAAAGGAATAAATTGAAGGTAGAGGAGGATTTTGGAAGACAAAGAAAAGAAAGAAGAGAAGGTATGATCAAGCATTAAAAGTAGGATCAAGCATGAATAGTTTTTGTATCCATTTATGGTGAGTACCTAGAAACATGTCAGTGGGAGTTCAATCCATTTCCATCAACGACTATCAATGTATCGTGATGTTGCCGTCAATGAAAAATGGGGAGATTGTTGGAAATAGTGTTGTAATTTAAGACAAAGAGGCTCATTGAACACAAAGGGGATGTCTAAGAAAACAATAATGTCACTCTTGAATCAAAGGAATTATTGTGGTAGTCTATTTTCTCGCATGAACTTATCAAATGAAGTCCAAGTGGTCTGAAGTTGACCAATTTTTTATTCATATTAGGATGAGATAATGAGTCTACAGATAACATGGTTAGGTAGTCCCCTCAATTTCCTTTCCAACATTATATCACACTTGGAAAAATCCTCCCATATGGGATGTTATGATTGTTTGAATTTGACAGCTATAATAAGGACAAAAACACCAAATTTATTTGAATGTCATCACATTAGTTAAAGATTGCACATGTTGAGGGTGTATACAAACATTGGTAATCAATAAATATTTTAGGTCATGTGAACATGTGCACTATTTAACTATGTTAAACATTGCACACCTTTCGACTAATCTTATGATGCTCAAAAGCATGTATGGTGGAGCATATGAAGACATGTATGATGTTTAAACCCATCATTTGACTAACAACATAGTGGCACATGGCAAAGCTTAGTTTCGATAGAGGTGGTGAGATATGATTCGAAAAATGACAAAGAAATGTGTCAATGCATTATGACATGACAACAAGGTGATGACATGGAAGTGTTATGTTGCACCTTTGTTAATAATGATGAGGTGGCAGGTCCAATTTACAATACAATGACACATGACAACTTGTGATTGGATGACGAAGATGAGATGGCAATGAATAAGTATGTGGTGATGGTGTGGCATTACATGCCATTTTGATGATGTCAATAGAGTAGTTTACCAGTATGGATGACTAGTATGTGGCATATATAGTTGGCATTTTTGAGTGACCAATGGTCTCGAATTCAAGTGATGCATGAAACCTCACATGCTCTACTACATAGAGTGATGATGTCATGTTGACATTAACACATCGGTAACCATTACCCTTAAGGATTAGGTCACATGGCTTATTGGGCTAGACCCAAAGGACCATGGCATACAAGAAATAGTTGCAAGGTCATATTGTTTAAGTTATATGGTTCGGGAAAAGAGAAAAGTCTACATAATTCGTAGCTCAAACATTAGCCTCGAGGTTGGCCCATAGACACCAAGTTAAGAAAAGAACATGTGTGTGTGTGTGTGACTCTAATCCATTCAAATGCAATGGTGAAGCACTACAATTTGGTGGCTCTTTGGAGATAAGTGAACTAGTTTTCAAATTGAGGTTTTGGTAGTGAGGTGACTTATTTGGTCTCACTATGGTGACATCATTGATTTAATGTAATATGTATTATGGGAAATATCAAGCTGATGAAACCCATTTTCTTAATTGATTCGACTCAATTTCCATATGAAGAATTTGGTATATAGATGGAAGTGAGGAATATGAGCAGTAGAATTGGTGTATTATTTGGTTTGTATGCGAAAGGTTGGTGGTACAAGTTTTGATGTATATATAGAAATTTTTTATTTTACACAATTATTGGTGCACTGATTTGTTCATTTTGTTGAACCCTTAAAGTAACATTCTATAGAACCCACAAAGGATCATTTTGTATAATGTACTTGGTTTTTGTGGTTTTTTCAAATAGTTATTTTTTATATAGTTTTATATGAGTTTTTGGAATGATTTTGGAGCCAAATTGAATTTTAGAATAGGGGAAATGCTCAAAATTCACTGGTGAATTTTCTAGGCGATATGAATAGTTGTAAAGAAGCATTTTTGAAACTGCAAATCTACATTTCTTCTTTTGTGGGTTTTGAACTTGTTTTAGACTTTTTTAAGGAGGTGTCTTATGCATGACCAAATGAAAATCACAAAAAGGAATCATGGTACCAGTTTTATGAACATATTTCCAAGATTAGTCGAGTAGGTTATGAGTGGTTCATGAAAAGATTATGATAACAAGAACTTGGTCATTTTTTGAAGACCTATATTGTTTGAGGGTAATGCAGATCAAGTTTGAAGTATTGTGAAAAGCCGTCTACACCAAGTTGAAGAAATAGGAGGTGGGTGCCTCCATTGAGGTTGTTGCTTCAATCAGGTTGAATCCTATAGAAAATCGAAGCTTTCACATTTTAAAGGTTGGTACTTCAATTAGGTTGTAGCCTATTACAAGTGGGTATTTGCATGTTTTTCAGGTTGGTGCCTCAACTAGGTTGTAGCCTATTTGCATGTGAGTGCTTGCACATTTTTTAGATTGATAGCTCAATTAGGTTGTATCAAATTGGTGAATTCTTGCACATTCATGGGTCCAAATTAGAAGTAGAAACTTACAAATAAAGAATAAGTTAAGAGGTGCAAGGTACCAAATAATTTTTTTTTAATTATTATTATCCATTGCATTACATCCTTATTTAATGGATATAAATTAATAAAGATACTTAAATAACCATTGTTCCTTTTTATGGTATCAACATGTCTTACTTTATGAACTAATTTGTAGAATTTTATACCGTTTCATTTTTAGAAATTATCAAGACATTTATAATAATATGTTCAATTTATTATATTATTTAAAATTTCAAAATTATTTGAATATGGTGTAACAAATTTATTAGTTCGATCCAGTTCTATGAAAGCATTCATTGACCCTCAGTATCAAAATATTTATCAGAAATATATTGGTATTATCATGTACGGTAAGAAACAAAATCGTTTTCTTTAAATTAATTTGGATTATTTCATGTTAAAATATTTATTTTATTATTTTATAAGAATGTTTTTAAAATTATTTTATCTAAATATTAATATGTATGAGATGATTAGATGTTTTAAATAAATAGCGGTTGTTTTTAAAAAACATTATTACGACTAATATTTTAATTTTAAAATTATATTTAAGTTAAATATTAAATAGGTCTATGACGTTTTTTTGTTTGTGCCACAAGGGCCTTTTTATAGAATGCTTTTACTTTTAAAGTTTAAGGAGGTGCATTGTGACTATTAAAGACTATGGAAATGTGTCCTATTGGATAGCTTCAATGTTTATGGTGGACAAAAGGTTTTTTTTTTTCTCTATCCAATTTGAGGTGGTCATGTTGACTTACGGTGATCGGAAAAATACATGCTCTCCTCGTTCATAAATATAAATATAAATATGTAAAATTATAAGTTATTAATATTCTCTTTGCAGTTAATTCTTTCTAAACCATAAATATTAATATAAATATTTCAAAAACCACGACAAACAACAAAATCTTCTAACACATAAGATTTATTTTTAACTATTTTGTCTCAACTTACCATGCTGCAAATTACAAAAAGATTTGTCTTAAAAACACTTGAAAACCATTGAATTTGTTTAGCGAAGGTTCAAGAAGATCGCCTGTGTTTAAAAAGTAGTATTTTAATGTGTCTAAATTTTCAAACAAGTTAAACAAATTGGACTTTTTACATGTTTCTTTTCACGTTAATGTAATCACTTCAGTCATTCTCCGAGTTTTGGCTGAAAGCGTTTTGACCATGTTAGGGTAGCGATTGCCCGCTTAACGCATTCTTCTTCCCCTCTAAAATCGAAGTCAGTCTTCGGCAAAGTCACTGCATCTTCCATAAAAAAAAACATAAATTTTCTTATCGCATAAGAGTTTTTTTAATTCAATTACCCTGAACTTCTCGATGTTCGTTGCACCCTGAGGTTTGCTAAGACTTGTTCATAGTCCAACGCTCGTTTAGGTAAAGCTATTTTGTCAGATAACAACTATGGAATAAATCACTTAATATACTCAATTGAATTCTATGCCAAAGACATGACATGATTCCAACGTCTACAGTAGTAATTATAGTGGGAATAGACCGTGTTAAACAGGCACGGTCTTAATAGAAAAATTTAAAAATATTTTAGAGGTTTTTTTTGGGTTACATTTGTTTATGTTTAGTAGAATAGGGATTTGTAGGAATCATAAATTCGAGCTGTGAAATTTTTAATTGAAATGGCATAAAAGTTTTTCACAATCCTCAATAATTTTCCCTTCTTCTAAGCTCGCTCTCTTATTGACATGTTCATTGGTAATTGAATTATTTTCCCATTTCCTCCCATAAAATCTTATCGTTTCAAATGTTTGTATCTGCATACATATTCTTTCAATTAATGGATTTCTTCGATTGATGCAATTTTTGAATTGTTATTATGGAGTATTTGAATACTATAAGTTGATGAATTTCCTTTGTTAAGGCTATTCTCAACCCTTGCCATAGTGCTAGGGCTATCCTCAACCCTCGCGATAGTGCTAAGGCCTGTGGTTGGTTGTTTGTTGTCCAGCCAAAACCCGGAGTGAATTTCGCCAGTATTTCTCCTTTGAGGTTTTATATGACCCCTGAGTGCTCTTGCCTCCCCCATTAACTTAATATGTTAAAATCCCATTTTCATTATTTTATCAAGTACAATTATTGTAAATATATATAAAGTTTAAAATTTTAATAAATTTTACAAAGCTTTATAAAAAATGTGTTTTCCTTAGTATAATTACCTTTATCAATATAAAGTTAGAATTTATGATATTTTTTTATAAGAATCAAATAAACACATAAAATTTCAAAATGTTATTATAAATTATAAATTTTCTTTTCATTGTTTATATTAATTTTAATATGTTTTCATAAAATTTAAAATAAAATGTAAATATACATTTTTAAAGTGATAGAAGATAAATTTATAATATTTTTAAAATAAATAAAATTTTCAAAATTTAATTCAATTATGAAAACTTACTAAATTATTGATATTTAATAATATTAAATTAATTTTATTTGTATAAAAGTGTAAAGGTGTAGGTGTAGTTTAATTGGGATCTTGTGAAAGTAAAACAAAAAATTCTTTAAATTTTAATGATAAAAAATGAGATAATAAATAATTATAAAATGATTATTTTAAATAATTTTAAAAATAATAATCATGTTTTTACATTAAATATATATTTATAAAATTTACTTAATGAATTGGGAAAAATTAAGAGTGAACATTATTTTTTAAATATAACCTAATCATAGACATGTTGTCCCGATGAGGATGTGATATTGGAGGGAGCGGAGATTGAGCCAATGTGTCCACTAACCTTAATTGAGTAATTTTGAATTGATGATGAAATGACACAATTGCCATCTCTCATGCAAAATCATGTAACCCTGAAATTGGCGGAGGGGCTATGTAATGGCAGTGGTGGGTGGAAAATTCTTCTACGTAAGTTGGTTCTAGAGAGAGGATAGTCCCTCATCACCTTGGAGAAGTTGAAACTCAAGGTCTATTGGTGATGAGGTTTTGGTGTAGAGGGATGCGTTCGGGTGGTCTAAAAGTAAGGAAATTCTTCAAACCACTTCAATTTGGAAGTTGATGGTTAGAGTCGTTCACTTGTCGTGGTCTTGTAGGAAGATGGTATTCATCATCTAGAGGTTCTTGCTAGTGTTCAATGTAGCTAAGCTCTGCTTGCCCTTGTTAGTCTCATCTTAGTTATTGTTGAGTTTCATGCCTAGTGGTTTTGAGAGTGTAGGTTTTCTATTTTCAGTGTCTCCGTCGCTCGGTGTGGTCTATGTCATGGGGGCTAGGGTATTTTTTGGGTCCGTGAAAGTGGTTTGGCATCGAGTCTCGGTTCAGTATCTTCTCGTGGAAGTTGGTAATCAGAATGACTCGCATCATGTGGTCTAAGTAGTTTTAATTGTGAAGAACACCAAATTAAGTGGATTAGGTTTGTTTAATTGTCTACGGACTCTAGGATGCATAAGATTCTTAGTTCTAGGGTGTATTATTGGGTGCTCAATGGTAAAGAGGGATGAGTCTCTAAGGGAGGAAAAATTGTCATATGGACTCTCTGGTGGGTGTTTATAAAAATCAGGTCATTTTTCTAGTTCTTTTGTGACAAAGTTATTTTATAGTACCCTGGTCTTGTTAAGGGTTGGGCCAAGTTAGCATTTCTATCCTTTTATAGGAAGACAAAGATCTATAAAGAAATTGAGAAACCCTCCTATGACTTTGTGATGCTGCCAAGGCAGATAGGGAGAAATAGCAGGGAAGGTGGCGATAGGTCCCAACGCTTTCAACATGGGGCAAAGTTTTTTCCCATGACTTTGTGGTCATTTGGTATCTGTTATAATATTTGAACAATTAACCCCGTGCATTTTTACATTCCATTGGGCCCAATGAGGGCGTCGCAACGGGAGCGACCTCTCCCCACCCCTTACTATAGGGTTTGCAAGGGGTAGCAGTTCCCTTGCATGAGGTCCAGGGTAGCACCTTAGGATTTTTTGTTTTTATGCAGACCCAAGGATGGTAGGCTGACTAGAGGATGGTGGACAGACCAACCCATGGTTTTGTGCATAGTTTTTTCGAATTGTTTTTGGCATGATGGTTTTGTCGATGGTCTTTTGTAGGTCTAGTCAAGGGAACTACATTTATGTTATAATCTAGGGTTAATGGATTGGGATTTATGAATTCTTCAACATGTGTATAATGTATTATGACATTAAAATGAATAGAATGAACAATCAGTCTAGTTTTCCCAGTTTTGGGTTCGAGGAGAAAATCTTTTTGGATATTTTTTATGTTCTCATCATTGTATTTGTTTCTATTTTCAAGAATTCATTTGTAGGTAATTTTTTACAAGGTTAAAACCTACAATGATGACTTATTTTAATTCCATTCCACCTAAGACTCACGAGCAAATATGTGAGTTTGAGATTAAAAAAATGGTTAAGAGAGACAATCGCTCTCGGACTAGAAATTGTTGGAAGATATGTTAGGATGGGTGTTGGAACATAGACACACCAGGGGAAGGTGCACACAATATATTAACTGAGTGGTGCTCCATTGGAAAATGAAGACATTTCTAGGGTTGATTCTGAGAGACAAGCAGGTGAAAAAGTATAATATTTCTACCTTTTTAGAGGATGTGAAGAGGATGTTCAGGAACCTAATGTTTCGTATGGAAAAAATTTAGGCACTTATTATACATGTGGAGAATCACATATCATGTCACTCGAAAGGGGGAAAGTAGTTGGACCCCCTTGGCTCTAGTGTAAGGGTTTCAACCAACATTTTCTCCTCTAAAAATGAATAATGAGTATGTGAAGTGGTGGGCAATCTCTTAGTCTCTCCAAATGTTTCCAATTTTTTCTTCGGTAGAATATTTAGTGGTATTCTTATTTATGGATGAGGAAAATATAGTGAGATTGTGGCTACATGTTCTTGATGTTTGCTTCTCGTTCCATGTTTTAGCCTTCAAATGTTGCTTTTGTGTCTAGTGCTTTAAATGTATGGTGTTATGCAACTATTATGAAGTTCTTAGATGAACGACTAATATTCATGATCTCTTCTCTTATTGGTCAATGGTGTTATGTCCCTTTGATATGATTGATCTCATGTCATGGTGTTTGGGTTAATTCTCTTTGTGTTACATTGTGTCTGTGAAAATGGTCATAAGTTACAAGCGTCTATTATGTATCCTCGGCTCTTGTTTCATATTTTATATTGTATTTGGTAGCTCCCTAGTTGATAGAAAATAGTGATATAGAGAGAAATACCACACACAAATCACACATGGATATCTTTATTGATCACAATAGTTATAAATGTATAGGACATATATTGTTGACTTCGACATATCTAGATCACGATTACAACTCATAAATAGGAAACAACAACATCTAGACTCACTTCTTGTGACTCAAAATGACAAATACAAATGACATGGGAGCATTAATTCCAACACCCTCCCTTAATGATTACATGGAAAACATTGAAAACACATAGTACAACAATAGTATTAATCTTTGTTTGACTAGTCTTCATCGATGCTTACAACCACTCTGAAATATCGCAAACACTACTCTTTCTTCGCTATCACATATTCAAGTTATCAGTTGATCTATTTAAGACATAACTACGTCAAACAATCTTTCACATACTTTGTAGAATTGATGCTTCTCGATGTCCTGGAGCACGATAGGTGAGTGTTGATACTAAACCATCCTATGGACATACCTCCATCTGTTGAACACAACCTATTTCATTGTATTCCCTAGTTATCTAGGAAGACAGTCTGGGTATCAAATGTATTCAGAAGTCAATTATACAAGGTGACCTCTTAAATAAATAATCAAATTAATGTGTAGGCTTATATTCCTGGCTCAATATGGCACCACCAACTTGTAGCAGATTGTACATAATAAAATTAGTGATATTTTCTTGTGTCACTGTATGCATCAAGAACCATCAATTTGAAAATATTTTAATATGTTCTATAATTGGTTCTTCATTTGATTTTTCACATTACACTTGGACAATAACACACTACAACATAATGGAACTATGCCATAGGAATTTCTACCAACAACTTTGTTTTTATCTTTTTTTGAAATACACAACAACTTTAAATCACACCACAAATATGGAAATACACAAAAAAATACTATAACTCTCTTCAAAGAAAAACCAATAGAATATTCTTCTCTAAATAGACACTCTTCCCACAATTGTTGGAAAGCATCAAGAACTATGTTTATGTTCTCCAAAAAATAATGCATTAAGCAACATCCATGCTTGATACAATTGAAACATCTCCTTAGCCACCATCTTTAATGTCAAACTTGATCTCCTCTTGGATTCAATCACCTTCAATCTCTTAGTTTCTAGAGCCATATCCTGATCCTTCAAGTTTATTTCTTGTTTCGATTGACTGAGCAACTTAACGATGAATTTATAGGTGATACTTTTGGTAGATCCATCCTGTAAATGATACATGAGCTAAAATTGAGGAGGTAGTTATGCCTCTCCAACTGCAAATAAGAATCACCACAATACAAACCATAAAAGGCTCCACAAACTTCTTGGAAATATATGTGACTCTACCATCAACAAGAATGTGCATATATTTCCTTATGACTGCAAGAAATCGATATCTATGATTTCAAATTTTTGCACCTTGAGCCACGATGGTGATAAAATCTTCTCTGTGATCAAGTTTGCAACAATTCTAGCAATTCCACTAGGGCTTCGAGCAAGTTGTCCCTTATATTCACTATGAGATTCCCCCACACACGTTGCCACACAATCCTGTAATGCCTAGCTTCCTTCTTCTTCTTCACCACCAACTACTGTGTTTGCATTTTGACATACATTGACCTCCTGCGTTCCCATCCTTTCATCAACAAAGGTTCGACGATCACTTAGGATTCGATCCTGGATAGGTTTTGGGCATCTTACATGGTAACTAATACACAAGGAAAATTTATAGCTACGCCTTCTTTAACACTGGCCCTATCCACGTAGGATGCACATAAATCATCCTATCTTAAGATCAGTCTTCATGTTGCATATAAGAACACCTTCAGGTGGGGGTTTACATAAGTTCCCTTGGATGGGATTTCAAACAAACAAAAAAATCCATCACAACTCTCAAATAACTCACCCTAAAAATTGGAGGGAATAAAAACAACCACATTCGTCCAAAATTAAACCCAGATTGCACCGTGTAGAATAATTATGAGTTGGATCAAGCCTCTCAGATCTCAACCTTTGTATGCACCTAATTCTTTGTTGCGTACATAATGCTCTAAGCTGAGGATAGGGAAAAAAATTATATATGGATTCACCAAAACGAAACGAACAAATATACAAATAAAAAAACACATACAACACTTCAACATACATAATACAAAAATTTCACACTAAATTAATTTGATTTCACACACTTTATCCAGATCTATTTACAAAGCAATAAAAGTCAGACTTCTCTCACATATTCTTGGCCTTCCCCTAAGGAAATCAAGAGAAAAAACGCTGTCATACAATGATATAATTTAGAGAGATAGAGAGCAATGTCACACACAAATCACACTTTGATATATTTATTGATCACAATAGTTAAAAATATATATGTCATAAATTGTTGACTTTGACACATCTAGGTCATGACTAAAACTCATACATAGGAAACAGAAACATCTATACTAACTCCTCGTGACTCATAATGACAAGTACACATGCAATGAAAGCATTACTTCCAACACTAGAAATTTATGGAAGTGACATATATGTTTTTCGTTTAGACAATATTCATAGTTTTTTACGACAACAGAGTTCAAGCTTTATTCTTTTCTCTATGACGTTTGTTGTCTTCAAAGTGACATAGTTGTATTTTATAAGTTATTTGAAATAAAACAACTTAATAATGATGATTTTATAATTTATAATTTTGTAGATAATAATAATTTTTAATCTATATAGATAGAAATAAATATCAAATTTTAGTAAATCAAACTTTTTTTTTTCTTTTTTTATTTTTCTGGTAAAGTGATTATATTGTTCAAATTTATTATATTTCTACGAAAAAAAGTAATATTTTTTTTGGAATAACTATTCAAAATTTACATATATAAAGTTTAATGTTACCGATATGTCAAAATTTTATGCAATGTTTTGTTTCTCATTTAGAATTCAATATTTAAGGGCATTAAAACCCTAATATTTTGCTAAATATGTTTATATAATTATTAACAAAATATTAAGTTAATCATTTTAATATTATAATTATTTGGTTTTTGAATGATTATAAAAAAGCAACATAATTGTACCATTAGTTAAATATATTGCAATATAATTTATTTATGTTTCACAATTTTAATTTATAATATTGTGGTCCTGAACTTAATGATGATTCTAAACATTCATGAAACATATTTTAAACAAAATTCTAATGTACAAATATTAAAATTATATTTAAAAAAATAGGATAAATTATAAACATCATTATTATTTAAAGGCACAAATATCTATATGTACAAAGGGTTGGAAATTTTTTATAGAATTTACCAACGTCTAATTTTCTGAATTACTATTCCATATTCTTTCATTGACCATTAGAAAAAATCCTCATCACTTCATAGAGTAACTTTAGTAAAGGAATAATATGTCACATAACATAACATCCATTGTTATATCATATTATCATAAGCTTCTTGATGTAACCTTGGATCATTTCCATGATTATAGGTTAGTTAATCATATGCTTGATAATTCAAACGTCCCATAATGCAAGGAATCAACATCATTAGAATGAAACAATAAAAAATGAGCAAACACACTATTGAACACCAATATACCGTAGAAACCCTGTAGTGAAAACCAACAAACATTTAATTTTTATTAAACGTTCAAGAGGGTTTTCGCTCATCACTCAATGGCTTGTGAGGGAGTCCATCCCTTGACCATTATCGTGAAATATTACAAAGAAATATCATTGTAAATACAACATTACTAGCTATAAACTATTACAATAATCATGATTTTGTTTACCCACAAATCGTCGAACACTATGCCTTTATGGCCTAGTTCTTCCCACCAATGGTTTATCCTAAAACTAACCTTGCTCAACCAACATGTACCAATATTCCCTTTCATGCCATAATGTTAAACATAATCTATCCTTTGCAAAAGTCACAATCCTTCCATATTATTTCTACCATCATTAAACTTTGATATCATGATTAGATAAAATATTAATCAAATAAATAACCAATATTTACTAGTGAGTTTCAAACATCTTTTCATGTGCGTAGATAAAATGTAAAATATCAAAACATGTATGTTTTAACAACACTACACATGTATTAATCAAAACTTTTAACTATCAATGCGTGCCTATTTGTCTTATATGTGTATACTTATAACACATGTATGTCCAATTTTAACTTGCATGTATAAGATAAAATAGATAAAGATTACCAAGGCATATTCACTTGTCCCTATTTCAAATATAACAAGAGAAGATGATAATCACCATCTCTTCGTACAGGAGGAGGGAAATATTTCCATGAATGAAAACCATTTTAATTGGTATTTCTTTGCACAAGGACATATTTATTTGAAAAGATTAAACCAACACTACACACACACACAGATATATATATATATATATATATATATATATATATATATATATATATATATATATATATATATATATATATACATATACATATATATATATATATATATATAGATATATATATATATATATATATATATATATATATTCAAAAGAAACTAGCAAATCACTATGATCTTTGCGCATGTAAATTCATCTTCATTCCACAAAGAATATTTTCCAGTGAAGGTTAACACACCATGCTATCATTTCTCACATGCAATTGTATATTCTTTCCAAAACAAAGCTAATAAAAATCTTGCATGAAAATACATATTCTTGTTCTAAGAATAAGTTATCATAATAGTTGTTGTTTCTGTGTATACTAAAAACACATATTTTATTTTCCAATAAATACAAAGCATAGTAGTTATTCTTTCTTGGATGCAAACACATGTTTTTGTGTCATGAATTCTTACACAACAAATATTCTTTTCCTTCTCTCTGTGTGTGTCTGTGTGTGTGTGTGTGTGTCTATATATATATATATATATATATATATATATATATATATATATATATATATATATATAGCACAATGGCTATTCATTGTGCAGGCAATAAATACACCTTCTTCCAAAGTCTGAGGCATAGGAACCATGCAAATATTTTCTAAGGGTATTACTAAAAAATTATCTAACCTCCACACATGAATCCCTGCAATATTTCAATAAAATAGTAAGGATTATATGTAGGCTTCCTATGTATTATTTTCCAAGAAGACTTTCAAGATACCAAGAAAATAAACACATCATAAAACTTCCAAGAGGCATTATCGCGTACCTCAATTCTGCAAGTCTATAAAAGTTGGATAATACTAAGTACAAAGTATCGTATGATGATGTATTGTACTTTATGATGATGCAAAGATCATTCACTATTCTTTTGCGCCCCAGTCAATTATTAAGTCACTCAATAACAAGGAACGAAACCTTGTCTTGAACAATAATACAACATCAAACAATACACCTATGAACTCATGATTTCGTGAGCAACGATGAACATGGCTTACTGCACTAATTAATTTCTAAGAGAATTTGTCCTTTAATACCCTATCATATGGTCTACTATTGATGCCATTTCTAGAAATAGCTTTTAGTTGCATATTCTCCCCATTACCAAGAAATAAATTAATCGAGAAAACATAAATAGTTATATAATTAGCATGCATATTTGGGGTAGTTCCTCAACCACGCAAAAAATGGTTTTTTTGTATGTCTTTCAAATTTTCCCAGTCCCAAAATTTACGCACTCTTTTTCCTACCTCTCTCAAGTTTTTTCATGGTATGGATTACAAGGTAGTTCAACCATTTTGACCCTAACTAACCCTCATGAAATTGTTAAACAAAGTTACTATGTTAAATTAAAAATCATTTGAATGAATATCAAGAGTAAATAGTTATAGGGACATTAGATACTCCCCCGCTTAAAGAGAAGGCCATCCTCTGTGTTCATCTCTTGCTGGGATTTTAACTTTTACGCATGATATAATAATCTAAACCACCCAAAAGGTGATCCTTCCCATTCAAAGAGAAGGATTCCATTTCCAAGAAATACCAATAAGAGAAAACAATAATGTTTTACCAACAATCATAAGCATTTATAACTCGAAAAATATTCAATTTTTACTTTCAACCACTTACCAATTATTAAATTTTATAAAAAAAAAACGTTTTATGCCAACTTACTGTCACTTAACAATTACTCTTGGAAATCATAGTTACCTTTTGTAATAATTTCAATTACGAGTATTTCATCAATTGTGGCAAGCACCCAACACCAAAGGTGGTTTCACAACCTCCATGGAAAGCATATTGTAATATATGATCAACAAATTAAACATAGTTACATTAGTCACAACATTTTCAATCATTAATTATTTATTCAATGTTAAATGATATTGTACTCACAATACTTTACCAAATAATCAAAGAGAACCTAGTACTCTAATCCTCAAAATGATCAATAATTGTAACAAATGCATACTGTCTTAGCCCCTGCTAAAGACATCCACAAGATTGGTAATATAATAAAATAACTCACACTCCTAGTAATTTATTTCTAAGCACTAGGCTCCTTTCCTCTCAAGATGTACACAAAATTCTTATACAGTCATATTGAAAATCTATTTTAACATCAAACATAACTAATTAATTAACTTGTTATGTTATGAGAACCATAATGGAAAAATAATTTCTCCCATCCAAGGGGAACCAGTTCCCACAACTAAATGGAATCATTTTCACATTTAGATAGCTCTTCCTTGACAAGGAGCATACCAGTCCACTTACAGCTCTATGACTACAGCAGGCCAGGCCTATGATTTGCCTGAAAACAAATGGCTCAGTCTAGAATTCAACTAGCCAAACAAGTCAAGAATTCCAATGACTGCACAGGGGATTCTCTTGGCAAGTCTGTCCTCTAAAAATGTCTTATCCATGAGGAATTTTAGGCCTCCTCCAACATCATCCAAAATCAATAGAGTTTCCTCACGCATTTTTCCCTCTCACCATCTTGACAAAATCTTTTTCCTTCCTGAGATAATTTATTTATTTGGAGAGGAAATATTGGTAGGAACCACTAAGGCAACTACCATCAACTCATGGCCCTCCTTGTGCCTTCAATAATTTTCGCATAATTATCTAGCACGTGAAATTCTCTGTTAACACATTTTCCCACTATAATTAACATAACCAACCATATACCCATTATCATTAAATAAAAAGGAACATTTATGTAAATCATGCATTCATACTTGAACCTCAGCATCAGTCCTATAGATTGTAAAAGAAATTTTGACAGGAAAACCATTACTGGGATTTCATATCATGTAAGGGTATTCATTCAAATTTCTCACATAATTATTAGCATGCAATTTTTAGAGAAACACTACTAATCTTGCATATCATAACATTATTCCTTCTCATTTGCAGTTATAAATCACATTGCAATGTTTTACCTTTCACAAGTTCTTATGGTGCCATTAAGCTACCCAGACATAATCATGTCAACAACATTAGTCATAACTATTTTTAATAAATCCATACCTTTTACAAAATATTGTCATGCACAAAACATTTTGTCAAATATATTCAAGATGCATTTCACCTTCACATGCATAAATGATTTCAATATATTAATAATCTAGAAAGGTATCAGTCCTATTACCTTTCATAAACCACTTTTATGCAATAAAAGTTAGTATAACAAGTAAGGATACATCTTCGAGATGCTACATCCAAGCAACTTAAAAAAATAAAGTTTCAATGGGGTTGTTCTTCCAAAACAACTATTAACGGAATGTAATTTTAATCATCGATATTACCATAGTTCTAACTATGAAATATGTCATTTACTTTACGCATATGCGTCTAATCAACAATCATTATGAAGTATTACCAATTCAATTCAATCACAAAAACTTTTCTTGATTCAACAAATCAATAATGCTAATAGATTTAACCCCCATCCATATTTCATTTAACAATGTTAATGAAAACACCATGGTTCCACAACATAATGGACTTATTTGATTAGATTTACTATGTATTGTCACCGTAGTATTCACACATAGTGGATGGGTTTCTAAAATATGTAATTAACATATTTGTTAAACATAAGATGCATACCAAATAACATCATGATGGAATCGTTTGCTTGGGATATCTCAATTGGCAATGGCCTAGAAATTAAGTCTCACTGAACCAAAAGTCTTGGGTTCAAATATTCTGTTATCCCCCCAATCGGGGTCAGAAGTTGGACATGATTAAGATGTAGTCCTACCAAGCATACAAAAAGAAAACATCAACAAGGAATCATCAATTTGTAAAGTTTGAACAAACAAGGTAATTAACAACATTTGATCACTACAATTTCTTTCATTAAGATGGTAGAACATACATGATATATCTCATTTACTCCAGTATATTATAATACTATGAAATATTCTTCGTTTTTGTCATCCTGCCAACACTCATTTTTTTTTGTTGATATGCAAATCCATAAGCCCCGACATAACATTGCATCAATTACTTTTACGAAACTACCATATCATGATCCAATGCTTTGTAACCTTCAAGAACTTTCATTCATATGTATGCATTTCTAAACAGGTATTAACTTTCACAATCATTGTAGATTCTTGCATAAAATAATGTCATCCATAAAAGCATATGCAAAGATTTATTTATATAAAGAAATGATTTATCATTAATATGTAAGTGTATATAACAATTATGACAACAGTCCAAATAATCCAAAATTCAATAGTGTATTGTTACCAACAAAATGAAGTAGACTACCACAATGAATTTATATACAACTTTCCATAACCTTGATCAAAATTTGTTTATGCATATACATTTAATGGTTGTTCATGCAAACTAATGTTGCCAACCATCTTAAATTCAATCAAACCCATGACATGACTGAATCACCAATTAGACATTACAGTCAAGTATTCCAACTCAGCTCGTTGTTTATGTTTAACATCTAAAGGAATTTATTTCAATGCCTTTTATAACATTCTATTGTCCTCTTCAAGGAGAAATATTTTGTTATCACCCAAATCAATACATGCATTAATTTATTTATAAAGAGTGCATTATAACTTTAGTCATTTTTTTTAAATGCACCATTATCGTTATCATAATACTATGCAAGAAAAGGTTGGTGGTTAATCCTCACTATCATTAGTGAGTGTTTGGGATTGTTCATAAATGCAACAAAGGTCTTATTGTCTTTTATCCATATCAATATTCAAATTCGATGAACATAGTTTCGAAGCAGACATTATCACTTACTATTCTTTAATGCCCATATAATGCCAAATGTAGTCAATTACATATATAATTATGTATTTTTGTTAGAATCATATGCGGACTACTGCCAATTAGCATCATACCTGTACTTATTCTGAAAAGGCGTTAGTACTACAAATTTTCGATCTGATTCCACTTGTAACGTCCCCAATAAACCTTGTGAAAAGTAAAAATGGTTAGAATTTTTTTATACAATTCACGAATCTGTAATGTTCCAAATTACAAATCCATATTCCTTCACTGATCACTACATAAAGTATTCACCATTTTATACAGTAACTTTAGTAAAGGAATCGTAATTCACATAACATAACATCCATCTTTTTAGCATATTATCACAAGCTTCTTCATGTAACCTTGCCTCATTTTTTATGATTCCTTTGACAAGGTTAGCGAATTATATAATTGATCATGTAAATGTCATTTCATGCAAGGACTCAACATCATTAGAATGGATCAATAAGAAAACAAATCATTGAAGAACGATATAACTTGGAAACCCCGTAGGGAAAACCAACAAACATTTATTTTTTATTAAATGCTTGAGATGGTGTCACCTCTCATTCAATGTCTTGTAAGGGAGTTCATCCCTTAAACATTGTCATGAAAGATTACGAAGAAATATCATCGTAAATACAACATTACTAGCTATAAGTGATTTCAATAATAATGATATCATTTACCCAAAAACCCTCGGAACATTATATTTATGTCTTGGTTCTTCCACTTAGTCATTTATCCTGCAACTAACATTTCTCAATCAGCATGGACAATTAGTCATTTTCTTTCCTTAATGTTAAACATATTCTATCCTTTTCATAAGTCAGAATCCTTTCGTGCCTTCGCTACCATTAGTATGTTTTGATATCATGATTAGATAAAATATTAATCAAAGAAATAAACAATATTTACTAGTGATGCTTCAAACATCTTTTCATGTGCAAAAATAAAATGTAAAAAATCAAGACATGCCTCTTTTAACAACATTGTACATGCATTAATTAAAAACACATAACTATCAATGGATGTCTATTTATCTTATATGTCTATGATTACGACACATGTTTTTCCATCCATAACTTGCATGTATAAGATAAAATACATAAGTATTATCAAGACATGTCACTTGTCCCTATTTCACATGTGTCATGAGAAAATAATTATCAATATCTTCTTGTACAAGAAGATACTGAAATATTTCCATGGATAAACACCATTTTAGCCGGTATTTTCTTTCACAAGGACATATTAATTTCGAAAACATTAAACCACCACTATATATCTATATATATATATATAGATATAGATATATATATTCTAAAGAAACTAACACATCACTATGATCTTTGCGAATGTAAATTCATCTTCTTTCCCTAACGAATTTTTTCCAAAGAACAAGAACACATGTTATCATTTCTCACATCCAAATTATATTCTTTCTGAAGGAAATCTTGTATGAAAATACATAATCTTCCCAAAAGAAACTAACATAATAGCTATGCTAGTTATTGTTCTTGGATGCATCACATAATCTTTTGCAAAACAAAACTATCATAATAGTTATTATCGCTTGCATGCAAATACATAAATTTTCCCAATGAAATTTGTCATAATAACTATTCTTTTCATGCATGAAAATTTATATTCCTGTTCCAAAAAATAAGTTATCATAGTAATTATTGTTTATGTCTATATAAAAGACACATCTTCTTCTAGAAAAATTAACATGTTAACCATTTTTTTGTGCACCCAAACACCTATTCTTTTCAAGAAGTCTAATGCATTAGTCATTCTTCCCATGCATGAAAAAATAGATATCTTCTTTTCCAATGAATCAAAAGAATAATAGATATTATTTCATCCATGCAAACACATGTTTCTGTGTTGAGAATTCTAACACAACAAATGTTCCTTTCCAAGCATATGCATCTATATATATATCTAACAATGGTTATTCTTTGTGCATGCAATAAATATTCCTGTTTTACAAATCTAATACATAGGAACCATGTAGATATTTTCCAAGAGTATTACTAAAAATAATCTAACTTCCACACCCAAATCCCTGCCATCTTTCAATAAAATAACAATAATTATATGTGGGGTTCCTATGTATTTTTTTCCAAGAACTCTTTGAAGAGACTAAAAAAATAAACACATCAAAAAACTACCAAGAGGCATTATCACGTACCTCAAGTATATGAGTAGACTTGAGTCTATATAAGTGCGATACTACTGAGTACAAAGTACCATATAATGTTTTATTGTACTTTATGATGAAGTTTCTCCCATTCTTTTGCACCATAGTCAACTGCTAAGTCTCTCAACAACGAGGAAATGAACCTGACCTTGAACCAGAACACAACATCAAACCATGGACATACGAACTCATGAATTTGTGGGAAAGGACAAGCATTGCTTACTGCACTAGTTACTTTATGAGAGGATTGGGAGGTTACTTTATGAGAGGATTGGTCCTCTCAGGCATTACCTTATGCTCGACAACTAATCCCATTTCTCAAAATAGTTTTTACTTGAAGATTCTCCCCATTACCGAGAAATAAATTCAACGAGAAAACATAAATAATTATATAATTACCATGCACATTTGTGGGGAGTTCCTCGACCACGCACAAAAGGTTTTCTTGTATGTCTTTCAAGAACGGTTAGTTTGGTAGATTACCTACCATTTTTCATGCCTCTCTCAAGATTTTCCATGGTAGCGATTGCATGGTAATTCAGTGGTTTCCACCCTAAGTAAATCCCGATGAAACGATTAAACACAACTAAACTATGTTAAATTAATAATATGAAGTTAAATTAATAATATTTGTAATGACTATAGAGAGTATTATTATCCTTTTTGACATACATATTTAAATTTGAATTAATAATAAAAAAATAATTAGAATTTCCAAAAAAAAAGTTAGTCAATGTTCATTTCTATAGCATTAACATTTTAAAGTAAATTACCACTTTTGCCATATAAGTAGTAATAAATTTTGGATTTTTAGGAGTCCTAATAAACCTAAATGTAAACAAAGCCTAAAGTAGTTTATAAACATTATGCAATTTAAAAGATAGTTTCAACTAAATAAAAGTCTTACATGACGAGCTTCATCAAAGCTCAAGGTAAATTTAGATAACTCAGAATGTCCAATTCAACCAAATTCATTTAAAAAAAAAAAAATTTAAATTTTACATTAATATTTATTTATTTTTAACAATATATAAACATGCCCCCCACGCATATAAATATATATATTAAAAACTATTTACAGATTGAACCAACAATAAAGTGAAACTTTAAAATAACCTGCTTGAATACATAGTCAGTCAAATCAGAGAGTGCATTGGAGGCTCTTTGTTGTTTCCTCATTCACGAGGTTTTTTTATATTTTCTTAATCATCATTTTTGATAAAAAACATCTATCAATGGTATTGAAAATGAATTGCCAAAATGTATTTTGAAGTAATTTAATAATTTTTTAATCTTGAATTGGACTAAACTAAAAACTGATGGCTTTTAAACCAAAAAGAAGATATATATCTTTACTTTTAAGAAATATAATGTGTTTTTTTCTTAAAGATAAACACATTAATAACTAAAAAAACTAAAATTAATGCACATTTTACTTGTTAATTCTTTTATGATGATGATGATGATGATGATGATGGTTAACGTCCGCTGAGACCAAATAATGGTCTATCGGACCTAAAGAAACAAATTATCTATTTTGATTTAAGATTTTATTCCTACGCTCAAAAAGCTTGGAGAGAAGCCTCCCGAGGTCACTATAATTTTGACATTGTAAAAGGCTAGGAAGGTCATTATTGTAACAAAGATTGTGAAACAAATATAATAATACAAATTCTTTAATATTCTTATGAAAATAAATTCTTGTTGAATTAAGGCTTTAGTGATCCATAACAGGTTTATAAGAAGAGTCTTTAGCAAAAATCACATCATAATTCATATCGCCAATGTGTTTTGAACCAATGAGTGTGATTCATCATCAAGACGAGTTGAAGAACCAGATCAATGCTTCATGTTAAATAGGGAGAGCAGGTCATTCAACATCTATATTGGACTAGGAAACAAATAAATTTGACTGGGCAACTAGACTGGACCAACGACTACTAAGTAATGGCTATGATTGACTGGGCAACAAGACTAAGGGATAAGAAAGGAAAATTTAATAGGTTAATTAAATTTTTCAGTTATATTACCATAACTATTCAGAGAATGAATTAATAATCTATTAAAAGGCCTTTCGTTGTTTTCTTTTTTTACACAAATGGTTAGTTAATTAGTTTAAGGGCTATTTTGTGATATATATTAAATAGTCTAGAACCATAACCTATTAATAGGTTCATTAAATATTGTTAAAACCACCTAAATGAATAAAACATATATAAATGATTTATGAAATAAAAAGAAAAATTAAAATAAATAACATTTAAATTAGTTAAATAATGACATCATACTAAATTAAAGGAATTGGATAATTAACGATTTTAACCACTTATATATATATATATATATATATATATATATATATATATATATATATATATATAGATATATATAAAGGACCATTAATTACTAAGTGGGGTCGGAGGAAAATAAATAATTAGTAAGCTTATTTCTTATAGTTATTACCCTAAAGATGAGAAATAACCTACACCAATAGTTAGTTAATTAATATAAGGGTGGGGTTAGGAGGGGAAAAAGGGACAGCTAGGAAGAAAGGGTAGGGATTCATCAATTGCTAATTTTCCAGCCGCCATCTCTATTGATATTCCTTTTCCTTTTTTAAATTTCAATGGCCTCCCTAAATTTCCGGTGATGAAAGGGAGTAATCTTGGCAATGACCCGGGCCTCCTCAATGCATATGTGATGCTTCATCTTATCCGTGTGTTTTGCCAATGTGGAAGACCTAGTACTCACATGTTTAATGTCAGTTGAGTGCTCATGAATCCTTTGATTAATAGAATGCCCCATCTCACCAACATAGGGGGTCCCATAGGAGCAAGGAATAACATAGACACCTTTCATGTCCTTGGGGTAAATGCAGTCTTTCACAGACCTTAGTGACCTACGAATGGTGCTAAGGGGTCTAAAGGTAGAGGGAACATTATGCCTTCTGAGGATCCCCGCAATTTTATCCGTAGCCCCCTGGATGAGAGGCAGATGAACCCCTGAGAGTCGATCCTTAGGCTCTCCCTTAGCCATGGGACCTTTACTGTCTTTTAGGAAAGCTTTCAGACACTGATGCTTGCTATAACCATTATTAACAAAGATGCTAATGAGACGGGCTTTCTCCCTTTCGAGGTTCTTTTCATTGGAGATTCTCAGACCATAGGTCACAAGTGTTTTGAAGACACCCAGATTCTGATCAAGGAAATGATGGGAGCTAGCATGAAGATACTTCTCAGTGTGAGTTCTCTTCGTAAACACTTGGTGGGAGAAAGAATCATCATCATTCTTAGAAATGAGAACATCAAGGAAAGGTAAACACCCATCAACTTCTTGTTCCATAGTGAATTTTATGGATGGGGATTGATTGTTGAGATGATGGAAAAAAAGGTCTAATTCTTCTTGGACATGAGACTAGATGACACTAGTATCGTCAACAAATCCCTTCCAGAGCTTGGGCAAGAGACGAGTTAAGGCCAAAGCTTTGTATTCAAAGTCTTCCATAAAGAGATTAGCTATGACCGGGGATAGGGGTGAGCCCATGGAAACCCCACAGTTATGTTCATAGAATTCCCCTTCAAAGCTGAAAAAGGTGGAAGCAAGATAGATTTCAACTAAATGAGTGGTACCAGGATTAGTAAGGCAGTTTCTGACCTTAAAGGCCTCCCTTACAGAAATGAAATTATAAAGGGAAAACACATCAAAACTCACAAGAATGTCCTTAGGGTTGAATTTTATGTCTTTAAGCTCTTTGAGAAAGGACAAAGAGTCTTTGAGGAATCAATTTGTAGGGCCAACAAGGCGTCTAAGCTTCAAGGCAAGGTATTTAGCAAGGAGGTACGTTGGACCACTTAAGGTATTGAGAATCGGCCTTAGGGGCACCCCTTCTTTGTTCATCTTTGGAAGACCATAGATCTGAGGAGTGACGGGGATACTCTCAATAAGCTTGTGGCAAAAGGAACCCATAGTATTGCTAGATTTAATAGCTAGAGCAACAACTCAGGAGACCTTCTTCAGGGCATTTTTGCTAAGATTTTTATAGTTTCCACTGTTACAAATATGGTCCAACATTTTCTTAAGATAATCCTCATTATTAAGGATGATAACAGGCCCTCCTTTATCGGAATTAAGGACCACAATATCCTTGTTTTGGTTCAGGGATTTTATGGCCTCAAATTCAGCCTTGCTAATGTTGATCCTAGGGGGCTTTGCCTTCCTAAGCACAACAACATAGTCTTGCCTAATCGTGTCCTAATAGAGATGAAGACTGGAAAATTAGCAATTGCTAGATCCCTTCCCTTTCTTCCTAGCTGGCCCTTCCCTTACCGCTTGATTGTTCTTTGTTTTGAGGTCCTAATTCCCCCCCCATCTTCCTAATCATTTGTTTTCATTTTTTTTCCTTCTCTTCTCTTCGACTTTTATTCATTGTTAGGTTTTTTAATATAATACCTATTATTGTCCATTCCTAAACATTGTTGATAGGATTCCAAAGGAATGAATTTTTGTTACCAACCTTTTAGATTTTACTGAATAAAATTTATTTGGAATTAACTAACCTAGTAAAGAAGCTATATTCTTTATACTTTAATTATTTTCCATTTAGGTTGGATTCCTTATAGTTAGTTTGAGGTCATTATTTAACTAATTTAATAAGATATCTATTTTAATTTTTCTTATTTCATATGGGTTTTATTCATTTAAATGGTTTTAATAATATTAAATGTATCTATTAATAGGCTATGGTTCTCAGTAATTATATACATAGTTTATATATTTTTTTAGGGTAATAAATATAATAATCAACCCTTATATTAGTTAACTAACTATTTGTCTAGGTTATTGCTCATCGTTAGGTTAATAATCATAAGAATTTAGCTTACTAATTATTTATTTTCCTCCGACCCAATTTAGTAATTAATGGACCTTTATACTTATATATATATATATATATATATATATATACATATATATATATATATATATATATATATATATATATATATATATATATATATAATTAAGTGGTGAAAATCGTTAATCATCCAATTCCTTTAATTTAGTATGATGTCATTACTTAACTAATTATATGTTATTAATTTTAATTTTTCTATTTATTTATTAAATCATTGATATATGTTTTATTCATTTAGTTGGTTTTAACAATATTTAATGAACCTATTAATAGGTTATGGTTCTAGACTATTTAATAAATATAACAAAATAACCCTTAAACTAATTAATTAACCATTTCTCTATTAAAAATAAGGCCTTTTAATAGATTATTAATTCATTCTCTTAATAGGTATGGTAATATAACTAAAAAATTTAATTAACTAATTAATTTTTCCTTTCTTATCCCTCGGTCTTATTGCCGAGTGAATCATAGCCATTACTTAGTAGTCGTTAGTCCAGTCTAGTTTCCCAGTCAAATTTAGTCATTTCCCAGTCAAATATAGCCATTGGATGACCTGCTCTCCCTATTTAACATGCAGCCTTGATTTGGTTCTTCGACTCATCCTAGCGATGAACTACACTCGTTGGTTCAAAACACGTCCGTAATATGAATTATGATGCGATTTTTGTTGAAGACTCTTCTCATGAAAAATAAATTCTCTAATGACAAATTTTAAAATTATATTAGAACCTTTCAAAACATATGGACATGTAAAATTTATGAACTAAAAAATTAGATCATGAACACGGAACCAAAATGAGTAATGATGGAATTCCCTATCTAGAATGGAAATAATCATGGTCATTGGTAGAATAACGATGCACAAACATGGAAAGTTTAGGTTTCATAAACTCATTTTACTTAGTAAATAAAATATAGCAACCTTTGTGAAGAGATGAGTAGATTGAATGAGCACACATGTTTGATGAGCATAATCACTGATCCTTTAGTTAAATAGCATATGCCAATTTTTGCTAGTTTGGAATCCAAGGATTTTTAAATGAACAAAATAATTGTCAATGAAGAAGAAAGAGGACAAACATCAATAAAATGTTATGATTCTTCATCATTATGGCTCTAAGCATAGCAATATTTTGCGATCCAGTAAATGGTTCTACAAAGACGAGATCAGAAAGCTACAAATTGAAAATGAAAACATGTCATGGATTTAAGTACCACCATTGTCATCAAATGCTTGAGCTGTTTTAATGGTGCTTTACGATTTCGTGGTCAAGAAGCATACTAGTTTCATTCAAAACCATAGTGCATCTCTTTGAATTGCATTCAAATCACATGCAATGTGGTCGTGCGAGAAATATCTCTTATAATGATTTTTTTCTTAACAATTAAACTACAAGTGGTACATGTAATATGAAATGTGGACGTCAAAAAGATATCTCTTATAATGATTCTTTTCATGACAATTCAACTACGAGTGGTACATGTAATCTGGTCATTGCACACATATCTCATATAATGATTTTTCTTCTTAACAAGTCAAATATGAGTGATGTTTAATTATTTTGTGTAATAGAGAGATCGTAGAATGTTGGTACTGCCAAGAAGGATTCCATGAGTCTTCCCTGTGAGGAAGTCAATGACCTCCAAAACAAGGATTCCAATGTTATGCTTCTATTACATGTTAATCGAGTACTCCCTAGTAAACGAAAGGTGAAATGGAATGACAAAAAGAGAAAGGACCTCACTTCATTCTAGAAGTTCCTACCAAGTTATCCATTCACAATCAAATACAGCCAAAGTAACCATTCACAATCAAATCTATTTCTTGTATTCCAAATAACAAGCTTTAATTGAATGATAAAATCAAATTGTTTTTAGGTTGCAAAGCAATGTACATTCTTTTGGTTGTTCCCACAATTTAATTTGTTTTTGGTTCTTTTGTTTCATGCTTAAGCATAGATGGTGTTGTGTTCTTTGTTAATCTTACATTATGAATGAATTAATTAGTATCGATTTCGATTTGTACCTACACATTATAAATATAGTAGAATATTGTTGTATACTTCTCATAAATTACTAAGCTTTTAGAAATTTTACGTCCGCCAGAGTTTTTTCACTACACATAATTCAATACCTGGAAAGTTTCCTATTATTTGAGTGCTTGGAACTATTGTCAACCACTAGTTTTATATATATATATATATATATATATATATATATATATATATATATATATACGTATATACGTATGTATATATATATGTATATATACATATGTATATATATATATATATATATATATATATATATATATATAGATATATATATGTATGTATATATATATATATATATATATATATATATATATATATATATATATATATGTCATTTTTTAGTCATTTGAGCTATTGTCAACAATGAGTTATGGAATATATATACATTTCATGGCACACTAAAATATTATTTTCAATCTATCACTTACATCAATTTATTTCACTTTTAATTTTGTTTACTAATTGCATGTGGTTACTAAATGATGAGTTACTGTGGGCCACCCCCAACCTCTTACTATTTTTATTGTGTTACCTGTACAACCTCGTTATGGGCCCTAAAATTGATAAAGTAAAAGGCCCATCTAACCACTCCTAGGAAATTAAAAGCTACAATAAACTTTCCTTGTTTCACTTAATAATAATCCCCTATTAAAAACCAGAACAATACTAAGATAGGGGTTGAATCAGTATTGTGACCAAATTATATAACTATTATCAATTTAAATAGTTCTCTAAAGGTAAACAAGTATTGAACCAATAAGCCCAAGCACATAAATTAATAGATCAGGATACAACAATATAATGTGGAGACCCAACTAGGAAAACCACCAAAGTTTTTGTATCATGATGCAATTTACTTTTATTACATCAGTCTCCTACAAGCTTCCTACTAGCTTCTACTTGTGGGTTTCTCAAGCTCCCACCTGAAAGAAGCTTGTAGTCCCCAATTTATCATCTACAACTAAAAGGAAGCTCCAACTCCATGGTTTTAACAACTATGACTAAAAGAAACCTCCTACTCTATGGTTTTATCATCTACCATTGAAAGGAAGCTACCACTGCCTGATTTTATCAGTTGTTACTTAAAGTAACTTTGGCCCCTTGAATGCAAGCACCAACTTGTTAGCCATGTTCAACTATCTATCATACAATTTCAAAACTTAGATAAACAATAATTTCTTTCTTCAAACATAATTCTTTCTCTAACAAACCTCTATCACCTATTTCAATCACCAATATCATCAATTTCAATCACCAATATCATCAATGAATTGTTTTCATTCTTACACAACCCTCAGGGAAAAATTCCCATTCAAACCTTAATACACACACCAATACACATCTAGACCTCTATCACTTTTAATTCTACTCTACCTTTGCTCATAACATCACCATTTACCACCTTCAATACCTCCAACGATTTCCTTTTGTGATATTTGATCTCTGATCAACATACCAACAACATCATTCGTGTTGATTGAATATTGTTTATAAACAATATTCAGATGGTAATTTGTAGTGTTTAAATTCAATTGTTTTAAGCTCATAATGCATACTTGACTAAGGTTTCATCTTGATTTCTTCTTATTTTTCCACTTTAGTTAAGTCATCCTAGTTTACACAATTTGCCTACAATATCTAAGCTAATGTCCTTATCTAAAAACCTGAGTTATACTAATCATTTTAACAATTCTTGAAAATATAAGGTTTTAGCAAAAATTTAAACTATAGTTCCAATTTTAGTGAACTACTAAATTTAGAGGAAACACCAATTATGGCATGTTGTGACAAGACATCTCTCAACTCATTCATGCTCACTCATTCGTGCTCTTTCATTCAACCATAGTTAATTGTCACTTCTAGAAGACTCTGCCAGATATGGCATTCTATTCTCGAGCAACTTCCATCTCGTTCATGTTTTTTAATATCTAGCACATAGGTGAAGCCATAAGCCCACAACTCCCTTGATTCAAGTCTATATATTACGTGTAGGATCAAAGGCTTAACCACATGTCTCATGTCCCCATGGCCTTTGAAACTCCTACAATGCTTGTTTAGATGGCCTAATGGCCTAAGAACTTTACGTTTAGCTATCGAGGCCCATGACGCTAAACACACCAACTCCATGTTAATTGGTCATGTGCATCCCTACTCATATCACACAAAACCCATGACAACAACTGAAAAACATGCTCTTGGTTGCACTCTTTAATGCCAATAGAAATTTGATTAATGGAGACGTTTCTATCTTCCAATCCCATCTCATTGGGACATATCCTTTTTTTTGGTGCTCCATAAAAATTTTTTGGGGACACAGACCTCCACAGTGATGTCATCATCTAAATTTCATAGGACACACTTCAGTTACCATAACTTCCTAGAAAATTTTATGTTCCCCGAGATGTAAATTCCATAGGGGTCCCTCGTTGTCGTTCTCTTGAAATCATTGTGGTAATGTCACCCTTTGTCACAACTACATGCCAACCATATTCCACTTGTACATCCATTATCTGTCACATATGCTCCACCCATAAACTACTTCAACATGTCCATCGCCAAGTGCTTCCATGTGCCACTCATTTCTAGCCCACTTGGGTACATGAAAGTGCCAAACCTGCATGTCATGTGTCATAATCTCAGAGTGCCACATGTCTTGAGACTTGCAGATGCTAATGTTATAATGCCACTGTTGTTGTCACCTATACTCAATGTCTTTTGGGACTACCACTAAAATTATGTCATCTGTTGTTGTTCCCTATCATTTATTTAGAGAGAAGGGGTTGTTGAACTTACTTGTTTAAATGAATTCCTATTATAATTTTTTTGGGTCTACAAACATGATTTCATGTTAAAAGTCATTAGACATGAAACTTTGCTATTGCCCGGTACCTTGGATCCTTGGCACCCTAGAAAATACACTTGAGCCTGATTTGAAAACACTAGGGAAAATGGGTCGGTGTTACATATCCTCTTGTGGGACCAAAGTGCAATTAAAATCCTCTAGGAAATAGTCATTGCGGTTATGTGTCCTGCCACTTGCACAACTTCCTAATGCACCACTCATTGTACTAAAAAAAAACTTATTTCTTTTGCGATACCTACCCTTTTATGGTTTTGAAATAGGGAGGGGGCTCCCTCATTGTATCTAGCCCAATGATATAGGGAAGAGTGGTTTGGCATAGAACCACATTGTGGGACAACCCTCCGCATCCATTTGGTTAATCTGGAGTAGGTTATGGGCCGACACATTTTGTCCGATGTCCTGTCAGGGACACTTGGCACATGATCTAAATTCAAATGTCTGCCCTCCTTATCACTTTACCTAGCCACCAAATTTGACCACCAACTTCAAAATTAGCACTAAATTTGGGATTTTCTAATTAACATCAAATTGGATATAAGGGCCAAATTCCAAAATCATGCCTTTTAAACTATGAATTTCTATTTATCCTAAATTTTGGTCTAGGGGGTCTTTTTAGCACTTCAATATACCATTGGAAAGGTATTCGCGAGCACTAGCCATCTAATAAATTTGTAATTTTAGCTACATGATCTTCTATACTTGTAAATATCCAAATATTACCAACCTTCGCCACCTCTAGCATCAATGAGAATAATGCCCAACAATATTCCTGAAACCATAGATAACATCAATGATCTTTGGAAACACTTTCATACAATACCAGTGAGAATTTTTATCCAATGGCAATACCTTTGAAATAACCTTTGAAATCAATCACAACATGTTCTAACAATCTATCGATTTGACATTGATGCAACATTAAACATTGTTATTAATGAAAATACTAAATATGTAAGAGAGTCATGTGAGGTTCATAGATGGAATAGGGAAACAAAATCAAAAATACTTTATTGATGTGTGCATCCTCCCTTCTTACATATCAATTAATTTGTTTTGTACTCATATATGCCCCTTTGAAAGCAATGGAAAATATTCTCTCCCTATAACTAATGTCCCCTTTTCATTATGATCATATGAACTTGATAGCTCCTTCTCATGTGGATTGCTTCAACTATCTCTATTCAAATCAAAATATACCTGTTCTTCCCTTCTGAGAATATTTAGCTGAGAGACGAGTGAGTAATAACTTCCAACTTGTGCCTTAGATATTTAAAAGGACTCTCTTGCTAGGAGATTTAAGATATCAACAACTTCTATACTTGTATAAATGATCCATAACGACTCTCATTCCTACTAGTCTAAGTCTCAATTAGGGCTATAATTATAATAGTGCTTCTCCCCTTAGACTTATACATAATGTCCTCCACAATCAACAAACGTGTCTCTTATGCATGTCTAGCACAAGAGACTTGAACAAATACCAACTAGTGGCAACATACTGTAACTCACAAACACCTTTTATTAGCCTTACATTAATACATCTGCTCAACATGAGACTTTACTCTTAAAAAATCCCTAATGGAAGAAAACTCCTACATACATCACCATATATTTTGAATCAACATAAATATGAGTAGCATATGTAATAAATATCTTACGAACACAACACATCATCAATGACCTTAACTCTATCATCATACACTGGTACAAGATCAACTTGTACACTTAATACAACTACCATACAACAACTTATCAATATTCGACATCAACATGCTCTCTTTGCAACATATGTGCAACAATTCTCTGCCAACTCATTGCGAGAAATATGAAATATATAACAAATACAATATAGGGGTACTAAGATTATTCTAATGCCCATTTCTCTACCTCTAGCATACTCTATGTGTAGCCACATATTACATGGCATACCACAGTCACATGTAATGAACATACTTAGCAATACATCAACATGTCAATCGCATTCGTTAACAAAACACTTGTGCTATACCTAATATTGTTGCAGTGCATCAATTAAATTGGTCAGACCGATTCACTAAATACTTGTGCATACCATTGAAGGCATACAATGTACCATTAAACCAAACTGTTTATGAGACATTTTGGAATAAATTTAAGACAAATAATATTTTAACTCATCATACCTTGCAACATAAAGTATGCTCAGTCAAGAAACATTAATATGTAGCACCAACACCATTAGCTTCTGTCTTCAACACTTATTCTTAGTAGTGGGAAATTATAAAAAATATATGGTGATATTATCACAGAATAGTAGCGTACTGACATAGAACCTTATACGCACACTAGAAACTTCAAAGAATCATTATAAATGATTTGAAGAAAAACATTATCTTTCTTTAATCATTTAGGTGCATTTCTTGACATATCCTTCTTTTCTCCTTGCGTCTGGCATATTTGGCCTTACGTGAAGCCATCCTAATATTTTCAGTGAAGAGGGACAATGGATCTACTCCCTTTGAGTAGATTATCTCCCTCTTTCATCCATATGTTAGTGTGTTGAGCCTTGATGTGGGGATCACCTTCTTCTATTAACTTGGCTTGAGAAAGTTCTTGTTTTTGTAAAGCTTATTTTAGAAGTACAATTAAATTACTCATATAATAATTTTCTCTATAATGTGGGGATTTTCAACCTCTATGTTGCAAGTCCTTTTTATCTTACCAACTAGGGCTAAACTGTATACCTCTTGTAGTTCTCCTTTCTCCATGCTTGGTTTTTTTTTGTACTATATTGCAGCACTAACTGGAACACTACTAACACAATCAATGAGATCTAGCATATGAATATCAGACTCTCATCTACTAATTCTCTTATTTACTTTGAAATCAAACATATATTTCTATTTCATTTTTGGTCCATTTGGTCAACTGGTGTTATTATTGTAATAGTTTTGTCTTTTTTGGTTCTTAATGCACTCCATGCCTCTATTTAAATTGTTATTGAAAGGTGATATGATTTTCCAAGTTTGCGGAATGTTGTTATATGTCGATAATTACCACACCTGTAGCACTCAACATGATTTAAGATGTGGGAAGGGGTTATTTTTACCATAAACTCTATTACTCCTAACATATCGACTTCTTGGAATATTGCATGGTATCCTAGACATACTACACCTTTGAAGTTTTTTTCCTTGATAGGAAAGGGACATTCGCATATGGCTATTTCAATTACTACTTTGACCAAATCATTGTTGAGGTTGAAACACTTTGTTTCTTATCTTTTGTTTGCAATTGATTCTTCTCCTTTGGAAACTTAGAAGCATAGTCTCTTGCTTCACCATAATAAAAAAACCTAAGGGGCCATTTACCTTTGGCTTCATCATCCACTATAGCAGTATGATTGCTTGATCATTGAGGGGAATTTGATCTTATCCTAACCTTCAATTTAAGTTTGTGTGTCTAAGCTATTGCTTTATTTGATTCACCTTTAGAGTAAAAAATTATCCTACCATGAATGGGACTCTGGCTACCTCAAATGTCATCAAATACTTCAAAATTATTTTCATGATTATGAACTCTAGGAAACAAGTCTTTTAATATAATGTTCTTATCTTCCATTTTTTGATTTGTGAGTATAAGAATTTGGATCTCCTCAAAATAAAGTATAAAATACCTTTTGAAATATATATTTTCATACATATCTTTTAATTTAGTACAAGAGCTACTGGATTCAAGTCCATAGATTATTGCTCTTTCAACTTCTTCAATATCTTATTCGCATACTGAGGCTAAGGATTATTCTATAGATGTATGTGGCATTCTATCTTTCTCTTTACCAAAGGTGCACCCTTTATCTTCTAGAGAAATATCTAAATATTTTATTTCTATCAAAGTATTTCCTTGTTCACTATTACTAGATGGTGAACTACCTCTTTCATCAGAAATTACTTATAAACAACTATAATATAGATGGCTTATTCTTATAAATTAACAATAGAACAACACCTTTCTTGTATATTTCGTCTCCCTTTAATCCTCTGAGTGATAAAAAATAGTGTGGTCATTTGATACTGGTGAATTGTCTTCTTGTTATGACTCATGATGCTTGATATTATTTTAATATTCATGTGCTCTACTCTTCAAGGAAGACATTTTTATATCACATGCATGTTCAGTGTCTTTGACATGAATTGACTACAAATTATCTCATTTCTCCTTTACAATCTCATAACAAATCACCTTTTCAAGATCTTTCTTACTCAACCCTTTCAAGATTTCTTCCTTACAATGTGCATTAAATTCCAATTCTTACATTCCAATTTGTATAATTTGACTCATTTAAAAATAAAACTCCATCCGAGGTAATCCAATCTTGGTTCGTCAGGTTCCCTAATTTTCCTTTTAGCTAAAATTATACTAATACTAAAGGAACCATGCTCTAATACAAATTTCTAAAAGCTTCCCAAATATTGAGAGTGGAGGTGAATCAATATTGTGATGAAATTCTACATTTTTCACCATTTTTTATTTTTTTCTCAAAGTAAGACCTCTTGGACTGATAAGCATAAGCACATTAATTCATAAATTAGAATACAACAATATAACATAGAAACCCAACTGGGAAAAGCCCCAAAGTTTTTGTATCATGATGCAATTTATAAGCTACAAATTGTATTACATCAATCTATTGAAAGCTTCTACTTGTAGGTTCTCCAGGCTCCCACCTGAAGGAAGCTATCATTCCCTCCTTTTATCAGTTTCTATTGAAATGGGCATCGACCCATGGAATGCAAGCTCCAACTTGATGGCTATGATAATTCATCATTCATACTATTTTTGAACTTAGATCAATAAGATTTTATTTCTTCAAAAATAATTTGTCTTTCTAACACACTTTCATCACCAATATCACCAATGCATTCTCTGCATTCTTGTACACCCCTCAGGCACCAGTTTACATTAACATCTTGATACATACACCAATACACATCTACACCCCTTTTCACTTTTAATTCTACTATGTCTTGTCATAAAGTCACCATTAATTGCCTCCAATACCTTCAACAATTTCCTTCTCTGATTTATGATCTTTGGTAGATTTGCCAATAACACCATTCTTGTCTATTCAATTATACTTATAAATAATATTGAGCTAGTAAATTTTAGTGTTTAACCTTAGTTATCTTCAACTCATAATTGGCACTTAAATGAGGTTTTATCTTCATTTCTTCTTCTTTTTATACTTTAGTTAGGTCAACTTAGTGTGCACTATCAGGCGAGGAGAGTAACCGCATGAATGAATTATGTACTTCCATTCTGATAAAAGATGCATATATAAAACGAGAGAGAGACTCTTGGGATTCATATTCCAATGTCTCTCCATCTTCCAATTTTCTTTATTTTACTATTTACAATATTTACATGGATTTTATTAATCCCAAAGATTAGGTTTCAACATTCCACCCTTAATCTAGAGGGACGTCGGTGATTCCAAATATTTCTGACTCTTTCAAACTTTTCTCTTTTGATTGCTTTAATGAACATGTCTGAAATCTGCTCATTTGTGGAATAGTGTCATAGGTGGATGTGCTTGGAATTAGCATGATGTTGAATCAGATGATATTTTGTATTAATGAGCTTGGTTCAACCATGGAACTTTGGGTTCTTGGCCAAATTTATTGCATAATTATTTTCAATCAAAAGAGGAATTGAATGCACATGTTTCTCCTGCAAATATTCTTGAATTTTCCTGAGCCACACAATTTCATTCATTGCTTCAACTACTTCCTCATATTCTACCTTAGTTGTGGAATCTGTTGGAATTGATTGTTTTTGTGACCTCTAGGATTACAACTCTTAATCAAAGACTCATAACATAACCTAAAGTAGATACTCTAGTTTATTTACTCCATAAAAATCTGAATTAGAATATCCAATCAAGCTTAAGTCAACCACCTTTGTATACTTGGGTCCAATGTCTTGAGTTTCCTTCAAGTACTTCAGAACTAATCTTGCAATAGACCAATGATCCTCACAAGGATTTTTCATAAATTAGTTGAGACTTCATACGAGTTGTATATACTTTGTTGCATCCTAAAATTATTTTCCTTTAGTGGATGTGAGCTTTAAATTTTGTTCTATTGGAGTGATCAAAGTATCTCACTCATCCATGCCAAACCTATTCAACACATATCCAACGTACTTCTCTCAAGAGAGGATTATAAAATTCGAATGTTGGGTTACTTCAATACCAAGGTGGTAATGAACATAGCCCAAATATGTCACGTCAAAACTTTTCCTCGGTCTTTCTTTATGGATGTAGTTTAATTCTCATTGTGCCTTGCCATCAAAGTATCACCTACATACACGACAATATATACAACTATTTTTCCAACTTTGTTGACAAAAAAAATTGCATCATCAAGATCATAGTGTTAGAAATTGCATTTCAGAAGATGCTTAGTCAATCACCTATACAAAGCTCGAGGTGCTTGTTTGAGGCCATACAAGGATTTTACAAGTTTTCATACTTGGTGTTCCCTACCATTCACAAAAAATCCTTCTCATTCGGATATAAAGACATTCTCATCCAAATCTCCATTCATGAAACAATTTTTTACATCCATTTCATGGACTTTCCTATTTCTCTGCGCTACCAAGGAAAAGAGTGTCCACATGCTAGCCCATTTGGCTCTATGGGAAAGCTCTCCTAGTAGCTGATCCCTTCATTTTGTGAAAAAACATTTGACACAAACCCAACTTTATGCTTTTCAAGTGAGCCATCTCCTTCATAATTATTCTTCAAATCCCTCTTGCAACCTATTGCTTTGGTTCCCAATGGAGGATCAACTAGCCTCTAGGTGACATTATTTATCAAAGCATCATATTCATTACACATCTCTTATTTCCATTCATCATGAGAAGTGAGTTATTTCAAGGAAGTTGGTTCTAAATCTGTAGACAAGTTTAGTTCACAGTCATAACAAACATCCATATTAGTAGATAAATCAGAATCATCTACATCACCTCCATTCTCCCTAGTTTAGCCTCTTGTTCCTGTCTTTCCAACCTCATTAGGATGAAAAATTTTAAATGTATTCATGAGACATTTTGGAGGACCTTTATTATATGAATAGGGCTACTCAGATCACTAATATGGAGATAAATCAATATTTAGCGTCCCAATTCTGTCAATCACAACGCTCAAAGTCTCATCCTCATTAGTGGTTGGAGCTTCATGTGGGGGTCAGAGTGCTTCAGATGGAGATTCCATAAATTGATCTAGTATAGGGATCCTCCCTTAAACATGTGGAATCATATTATCAAGCTCTTGAAATTATTTTTCATGTACAAATCTATCCAAGTGATCAAGCTTCCACTTAAGAACTTTGTTAGTCTGGGAAGATTCAAGAAATATCACATCTCTAGATATTATAAACTTCTTATTAACTTAAACATAGAGACAATATGCTCTAGAGTTATCTAAGTACCCCAATAATATATAATTTTATTACCTGCACCAAGTTTATTCCTTTTTTCCTTAGGTCTCAAGGCATAACGATTGGAATAAAAAATCCTCAGATGCCTCACAGAAGGAATGTGGCCATACTACATTTCGTAGGGAGTCATTTTCTTTAGAGCATGAGATCGAAACCTATTCTTTATATGCACAACACATATAAATATATCAACAGAAAAACATCGGCTTAAAATTCTTGAAACACATCATTAAACATGCCATATTTAAGATTTCCATGTTCATTCTTTTAGCTACTTCATTCTGTAGGGGATTATAAGGCACGATTGCTTGATGTTTGATCCTATGTTGGCGAATATAGTTTCATATTTCATTTGAATGTATATTATTTTCCATTATTAGTACAAATAGAGCCAATATGAGATCGTGTATCATTTTCAGTCCATGCATGAAAGTTGTTAAATGTTTCAAAAGCTTCAGATTTGTTCTTCAATAAATATACCCAACAAATTTTAGTGTAGGCATCAATAAATTCCATAATGTATTTATTACCATTTGTAGAAGGAACACGATTTTGCCCACATAAATCAAAATGAGTGACTTCAAGCTTTCTATGTGCTCTAGAATGAGAATCATAAAATCATTGCTTGTTATGCTTTCCTAAGATACAAGTATCACATTGCTTAAGTTTCCTAGGAATAGTTGGCAAACTAGTAACACCATTTCTCTTAACCAAATGAAGGTTTTCATAGTTCAATTTTCCAAATCTATCATGCCATAAAATACTTGATGGAAGTGTACCTTCATCATATTGAGAAATATATGAAATGTTTTTTTCACAAGAAGAGGTCCCTTACATCTTCTTCTATCCTAGTCATGACAAGTGAGTGGGATTGTGCTTTTTTAACCTCAAGTTTTCCATCAAATATGTAAATGGAGTGTCCTTGATGGAGAATGTGGACCAAAGAAAAAAATTCTCCTTAGCTCCATGACGTAGAGAACACCGTGTAGAAGAAATTCTGAAATACTAGGTAGTTTGAGCCTGATGGTGCCAAGCTCTTATGTCTTGTGTTTTGACTTGTCTGCAAAATAGACTGCTCCATAAAAATTGTCAGTGAATTATTCAAAGATATCTCTTCTGAAATTCATTTGGAAAATTTCTCCCGAATCAATAAACTAAGAATCTTTCCATGAAGAAACTGAAGCATTGAATAAGTCTTCATTTACTCCAATGTTTTAATGTGCCACAAAATAATGAGTGGTCGAAGGTGCTTTATGTTTCCCTTTATCTCATGATTTTCCTTTCCTTCATCTCTTTCCTCTCTAGTTTTGTCCAGTGAGAGGTTACATGTTGAAACATCATAACCATTTTTGTTACACCATATGCAATGAATATGATACCTTTCTCCTTGGAAATATCTTCCCCCTGCACCTCTAAAATTATTCTTTCCACATCCTTTTATACTACCTCTTCCTCTAGAATAATATTGTGCATGGTTCTTCTCTTTCTGTGTGAGTGAGATGGCCTCTTTAAAAGAATGATGAGTTCTCTTCTTCTCAAACGCCTTTTCTCTTTCAACAAACTTATTCTCAAGGGATCCAAAAAAAATCTCCTAAATTTTTCCACTTGCCTATAATGACTCAAGATAATGTGAACAAGTGGGATATAATGCCTTGGAATAGTTTGTGAGCAGAACATCTATTTAAAGACTACTGACTTTTATATCAGGCATAATGGATCTTATTTTTTATGTTAAGGGAATAGGTTCATCATTTTTCAACTCAATATTGAACACCGTGATCATCAATTGAATAACTTCAATCTGAGAGTATGAGTCATGTAACTCCTTCAACTTATTTAAATATTTAGAAGAATATGAAAATAGAAAAATATGATGAATCACCTCTTCAATTATTGATGTTACAATCAATGTAGAGGCCTTGCTGTTCTTATTTTCACAAATGGAAATCTCCTTGCCATGAAGTTGGATTTTCAGGAGGATTGTGTCGTACACCTTCACAAACCCCTTTCCATAGTTAATTTTAAATGAAGGTTTGTTTTATCTTTCTAGACCACTCATGGTGGTTCTCTTTTCTAGTGAGAACTACTCCTGCTATGGAGTTAAGGGAATGCATCATATAATAAGATCTGTGCCCAAAATAATTACAATAGTTGAAAAAAACTGATGTCTTTGTAATAAAATTAACTAGTTGTGTCTTCAAAAACATCGATTAAATACGTAGGATCTCAAATATAGCTCCATGCAATTTCATTACCATATAAAAGAGAGCGAATGACACATACCATATTACAAGCACTTCATAAAAGTTATGAGTCCAACATATAAATAATTATGTATAATCTATGGTCATCATAATTGACACAACATACTCACTTTCCATACCAAACTTCATATCATATATCCCATCACAAAAAATACAGTTTCATATTGTACAGCATACATGCCATACCCACTTATAAAACATGCTGCACATATAGTAGTTCAATGAATTTTATATCCCATTCCAAAAAATCAATGACATATTCCCATCACAACACACATGACCTTCAAAGAATACTCAATGCATATATGCATTCACCAGAAACCATCCAAGAAATTCATATCAAATTACAAAATGTTAAGAAAATTAATCATAAGGTATTCACAACCATCGGAGCATCAATGCACAACATATAACTCCCAAGGTATTCATAGTACAAATAGCACATTGTAGCATTTATAACCAGCAACCATTTGGGAAATTTTGAGGTCTAAAATGGGCCGCCTAAGGAAATTATAAAATAATAATGGAAATAATCAAATAATATTAGATTCCATCATCAAATTTTAGAGGGAAAAAAGAAAGAACTATATTTTCAACTTATATTTTTATGGGTTTACTCAAATTTTGAGCCGAAACACACATTAGATGAAATATTTAATTCCTCATCCAACGAGTACCCATGTTGCATACTTTTGATGGACCCTGCTACAAACGAAATGAGAACTACATGAAAAACATGATTACAATCATGTTTTTCCTTGTATTTCTCATTTTCATGTAGCAAGGTCCATCGAAAGTACACAACATGGGTACTCCTTGGATAAGGAATTAAATTTTGCATCCAATGAGTATTGCTGCTGGAAATTTGAGTAAAACCTAAGGGAGTTAAGTTGAAAACATGAGTTGAAAAGTTATTTTTATTATTTTATTATTTTTTAATATTTTTACTTTTCTACTCAAAAAATGGTGAATCATCCCCCATGGTTGATATCATCATCTTGAACCCTATTGGTTTTTTATTTTGGTTGTACATTTTTCTTAGGAGGGAAATTTTAGACCTCAAAATTCCCCTAATGACATAATTTAGAGATGTAAATACCATATAATACATCCCTTCAACTCAACACAACTCAAAGAAAGAGTGAAACGATGGGACATATATTACACACTAAAGTGTTTTCTTTGTTCTACGCCCAAATCCGCTAGTCAATGCTTTAGATAGATCTATCCATCAGAGATTTTGTACACCTTCCAATCACAAAACATACATCATGTTTATGCCCACTCAGTTAGACAATGCTTCACAAAATACATTACGCGCTCGAAGGGATATTGAATTTCCATAACACACACGTAGAGACATTATAGAGTTGAGGGATAGGAACAATTTTGAGGAAAATAGCAGGAAACCTAGTAGTGAACAATAGTTAAAACTCTAAAATAGGACCCATTATTTGATACCATGTCAGGTTACGTGAGTAGATCCATGAATGACTTGAGTTTTTTTATTGAGAGAAAACATGGATATATACAACAAGAGAGAGAATATTGGGATTCATCTTCCAATGTCTCTTGATCTTCAAATTTCCTTTATTTTTCTATTTATAATATTAACATGAAATTTTATAATCATGGAGATTAGGTGTCAACGTGCACAATATGTCCTCAATATTTGATATATTGTCCTACTCTGAAAAATTGACTTATATGGCTCATTTTTACAATCTAGAAAATATCAAATTTTAGTATAACTTTTAGTTGTAGTTTCAAATATAACATGAAAAATTTAGTGAAAGCACCAAATATGAAATACAATGAAAAAATCATTGTCAACACATTCATTCTCCTTCCTCGAGCTATAGTGAAATTCCATCTTTAGCATACTCCACCAACTATTGCATTCTATAACATAACAACTACTAGCTCATTCATACATTTTAAACATTATCCCATAGGCTAAACCATAACCTCACAACTCATTTGAATCAACTCTATAGATTTTGGGTAGGCCTCAAGGATTGACCACATGTCCCAAGACCCTGCATCCTTTTAGACTCCTACAATGCTTGCTTAAATCACCCAATAGCCTAAGTGCTTTACACTGAGCTATAGAGGCCTCAGATGCTAAACAAATCGACTCTATATTAATTGGCCTTGTGCATCCCCTAGTCATATTATGAAAAATCTATGCAAACCATTAATAAATGGGCTCTTGAGTTTTCTCTTCAATGTTGATAAAATGTCAATTTATGGAAACATTTATATCTTCATGTCTTGTCTCCCTAGGACATAAATATCTCGGGCATTTCCTTTAGTGCTCCATGAAAAATCACCAGGGGCACAAAACTTTTTGATTATTTCATCACCTAAATCGCCAAGGATAGAATTTTGTTATGATTTTTTGTTAGTAGAGTCTACATTCCCCAGGACATAAATTCCCTAGGTGACCCTCACTGGTCTTCTAAAATCTTTGGGATTACATCATGCCCTTGTCGCACATGAACGCCAATCTTCTACCATCTATCGGCCATATGTGCATAGAATGTCTATCATGATTTGCCATTTTTCGACTACTACCATTTTTCCATCTCTGGTTGGTGCCACATCTCATTCATTTTGGCACACTTAGCCACCTAAAAGTGCCAAATCTACATGGCATGTGTTGGCATCCTAGAGTGACATGTGTCCCAAGACTTTCAGATGTTGATTTCATGCACCCACAGTGAATGCCATTTGTACTCGATGTCATATAGGATTTTCACTCAAATCGGACCATACTTCATCATGTCCTATCATCTGTGCATAGAGAAGGGGTTCTCAGCCCTACATTTTTCAATGACTTCTCACTACAAAAAGTTTGGGTCCATAGGTATGATTTCACATTAAAAATAATTAGACATTAAACTTTGTCATGCCTTGCTACCATGGATCCGTAGGATCTATCAAATTCAAGCTTTCTATTTATTTGAAAATGCCAAGGAAAAAGGGTCGGGGTTACATGTCCCCTAGTGGGACCGAAGAGCCATCAAAAACCTCTAGGAAATAATTATTTGTGTTATCAATCCTACCACCTACAAAATGACCTAATTCACCGCTCATTCTACCCTTTAGTAGTTTTGAAATTAGGAGGAGGGTCACTCATTATATATGGACCATTAATCTAGGGAAGAGTGTTTTGGAGTGGAACCACTTTCTGGGATCCCCTGATTTGGTTAAACTATAGTAGGGTAGCGCCCATCTCATTTTTTTTGATGGTATATGGGGGAAAATTGCCACATCATCCACCTTCAAACATGTTCCCACCTTAGCACTTTATCCAACTATTGAATTTGACTGCCAAGTGCCAAAATGAAAGAGAAATTTGGGAACATCAAATTAACACCAAATTAGAATAACAAAAAACACCAAATTTATGCCTTCTAACCTGGGAACTTCAACTACTGATAAATTTTGATCGTGGGAATCTTTCTCAGACTTCAATATACCATTAGAATGACCATATTAAGGACAATCAATTTGAGCACTTACGAGATCATCTAAGCTGATATTGTATACTGGAAATAGCTTCAAAATTTGGGAGATTCAACCACCTCTAGCTTCAATGACAACACTACTTGATAATATTATTGAAACCAAATGTGACATCAATGATCTTTTCCAACAATTTTGTACAATATAAATGAGCTTTTTCATCCAAGAAAAACACCTTTTACATCACCTTCAACATCAACTACAACACTTTCTAACATTTCCTAGTTGAATGAGTTCTTAAGAGGGTCAAGTAGGTTTGTCATGATTTATGTGCCTAACGTGATTATTGTGTGGGATATTAATGGTAGTTTTCATATATTTTGAGGAAATTTAGCTAGAGATATTAATGGGTCCTTCTCCATACTACAAAAGAATTCCAACTTAGTTAACCAAGGATAATAAATACTCCTTCCTGGTTCTACATAGTGAACTAGGAAACATGATCCCACTTTTTAGGGATTTTGGAGGGAAAGCTAACCTCCTCTCAAGGAGGCTTCTCAATACCATTTTGTATAAATAGAGGTATCAAGTAGCCTAGTAGAGAAATTAGGAGCAAGAGAATAACAATGTAGAGAATTAGGATGTCTAGACTTCAAATTTCTAGAACGTTTTTCCATGTACAAGAAATTCTTCAGTTAATAATTCATATTTTTTTCAAATTATTATTTTAATTCTCCTTAAGGACTTTGAGATTCATTGTGTTAGGGCCCAGACCAAGTTCTCAAGATCCCTCTTGTACCATTAAGTCTTATGCATTTTTTAATCTTTGAATATTACTTTTATGGATGGTTAATTAGCTATTTTTTGAATGGTCCTTTCTTGCACAATATATAAGAATTAGATGGTAACATCAGAAGTGGTTACATTTTCAAAGTAGAATTCATATTTATGCATTTAAGCTTGCTTTTATTTCTATTGTTGATTTGTTGTCCATCATTTACTATTTTATTATGTCTGCACAATCCCCTATTTTATAGTTACATGAAACCCTATAGTCATGTATATTTCTGAATAAATCCTAATAGCACTGATGTGATGACATGTACATAAGTGTCTTATTATTTATTATCCCTTCCTTAGCTTATTTTCTTTCCAACCTTGAATTCAACATATCTTTCTACTTATGGGAATGTCTCTAGTAGCAAAACAAAGACACTTGTATCAATTTGCGATTTTCGTTCAAAACTTTCCTAGATTTTCGTCGAACTCATGATTCACATTATTTTGTGTTAAAATTTTCTTGGAGCCATGTGAATGGAATTTAGAAGTATGGAGACTAAGTAGAGGCCTTGACCTAGATTACTATAGAAATTGTTTCTTTCTTGTAGAAATAGGGTTTTCTACATGCAATTTTCTATTTTAGCAATATGATTTCTTCCCTTACACATTAGAATAGGTATGGTTTCATTTAAGATGGTTTTCCTTCCTTACTTTCAATTAGCATAGGTTTTCTTGTTGTCTTCCATTCCTTTTAGCTTGAAGTTTTTCGTGTAGAATAGAATAGTTAAAACATTCTCTGTATAGCCATATTTCATCTCAGTACTTCTACCTATATAAAATTCATCAAAATAAAGAGATAGTTATTCTTACACATGTAAGGATGGAAGATCTTAAGATTGTATGAACACGGGGTTGACAATTAAAGGTGACACCCTTGGGAGTTGCAACATTGTTGTTGCAATAATAAGGGTTAATATTTATTGGCGTTGTTGTAGGGGATGTCTTAGGTATGTATTGTATTTTTCCCAAGTTTATTTTCTCTTTCTTTGATTTCCCTTTTTTCATAAAAAAAATTGCATTAACATTTTCAATTTAAAAAAGTTTTGCAGAAAAAGAAAAAAATTCATTTCCACTTTCATTTTAAAAAAATTACAAAAATAAAAAAAAATAATATATATATATATATATATATATATATATATATATATATATATATAATTTTATGCCTTGAAGAGTTAGGGATGGAATAGAAAAAATAATACTGAAATCCCCCAATTCCATTGGCATCCAACCTCTTTTTGAATAATCTGAGCGTCTTACCCTATCCACAAAGACTATTGAGGCCCTTTTTTGTGACAACGAGAGGATCTCATTGGGAGCTTGCAAAAGGAGATAGACCTCACAACCCAAAAATACCATGACTAAAAATGGACAGACAAATTTTTTCACATTCCTTATTAGAGAAATAAATGGAGAGGAAAAAACAAAAATCATTAATCCATCCATCTTCCTACACTTCTATTTTCTACTTACAAAATATTCTGACACATTCATGCTTGTGTTTTCTATCGTTTACAACACTTATGACAACAAAAATAATGAAAAAGGTTCAAATTGTTCCCTTCCACTCTTAAGGGTGCAACCCTTCGATGGTTCATGAGCCTAGAAGGGTGCATCATCACCTCATGGGAGAAAATTTAGCATTATTTCAACAATTACCAAGATTATTCTAGAGCAAGGTATATGACATATGAGGTATTTAGAATGTCCAAGGAGAATATGAATCTCTGGAAGGTTGTGAGCAAATATTTAAGTTGAATTACAAAAGAACACAAAACTATACCCTAGGTTTATATTTATTGATGCTAGTCCTATTACAAAGAGTTGGGGAAGAAATGATGGAAACACTCAAACTACTAGCTAGTGGAGACATATACCAGGTTAGTTACGATGATATCAAAATGGTATTAAAAAATTATTCAATGGCTCCTAGAAAAATTGGTAGAGAAAACAAAGTTTTGGTAAGTCCCTCTTCCTCATCCTTAGTTAATGAAAATGAGATCTGAGGTATGATAGAGGAAATTAATACCATTATGTTACATACATTTTCCATGCAAATGGATACCCTACAGTTCAAGAAAAACGAGAGGAAGCATAAAAGGAATTAGTGATATTTTTCCCTTAATGCACTAAAGGGCTCCTAGGAATGAATGCCCTTAAAAGTCATAGAAATATCTTCTATATGTGAAGAAAATAATTCCACTAATAAGTGTCCATATTTTCTAGGTTTGAAATCTATATTCCATGGAGGAGAATGGATCGTGGAGTATTTATGATTCATTAACCAAAAGAAGCCATAACCCCATCGCGAGTTTCAATAAGGTATCAACTTCCCCTGTCCTTTCAATTGAAATTACAATTCTCATTATCAACCATAGTATCCCCCTAACATTCTTCCCTGGCATATTCCTACACCTTTGCGATATCCTCCCTAAAATCCTACTCAACCCTTTTAGTTATAATTTACTCAACCTCCTCAATGTGGGAATCCATCACCGGGATGAAGGCGTCGGGTTTCCAAACCACCTTCCCTAATTCCTCCTCCTCAAAAATATTATACCCCACATAATATTCCTAGAAATAAACAAAAAATGTGTTCCTAAACAAATCCAAATCCCAATAACAAATAGTTTCAACCAATCTACAATGGAGAAGGCACTTACCAAACCTATATTGTAGTAATCTAAGAGATTAACCTTTATTCTAAGAAGGTCCTTCTAGATATTCATCTGCCTCCTCCAAGAGAGAATCTCAAGGAATGGAAGGAGGAACATATACCTAAAGACACCCAACCAAAACCTCCCTAGCCTAAAAGGTTGATGACCCAGAAATCATACACCCCAAAAGAATCTAAACTTTTGGAAGAACTAAAAAATATGTTTCAACATACCCCTCCTTAAATCCATCAGGGATGTTTCTATTTATAACAAATTCATTAAGTAAGAATTTCTTAGAATTCCTAACAGGGAGAAGAAGGATTCCCCCACTTTTAATTTCTTAGGGAATCTAGCTAATCTAATGTTCGGGAGAGTAATCGTCCTCAAGCACTTATATCATGGGAGATAGATAGTAGATGTGCACATAAATGACACTGCAATTGAAAACACTCTCATTAATATGCGAGTTGCAATCAATGCCATGGCCATGCAAAACCATTTCAAATTTAACCTCCAAGGATCTCTAAGGAAGTCATGTTCTATGTTATAACATGTTGACACATCTACAATAACTCTTGAAGTTTTGATAGAGGATGTAATGGTCTCCATTGATCCTTCGAAGCATCCCACTGATTTCATTTTTCCTTCAGCCGAAGTTCGAGTTCAGTGGATACCCACTCATCATAGGAAGACCCAGATTATGGATCGTTAATGTATACATCAATTTCAGGGCTGGGAAAATGACCATCACGAAATTTTAATAAAAATAAAAAGTTGTATTATACACCCTAGCTCCACCTCGTGTTCACGATGAATTTGTGACAATTGTGGAGGAGGTAGAGGAAGAACAAGACTTTTTCCTCTTATCATGCTACCTTTTATGTACAATAAAAATCACCATTAGTAACAGGGAAATCGATGAAGATAATCTGACAGACACATTTCTATAAAACCAATACCATATCGCCATGCATATTGATGGATTAAAGCAAGATTCATTTATAGGGACTCCTAGTTTCTCTCAAGACAATTCATGGGCATATTTGATAATTGTTGGTTTTGCACAAAACAATGTCAAAAATTTGAGATCAACCCCTCTAAAACCATAAAAATTGGCCCATTTCTGTCATCTGATAAAGAGGAACAACTACTCACTGTCTTGAAACAACATTTTGATGGATTTGGATGAGACTATAAAGAGATGAAGGGAGTATTATGCACTCAACATATATACATGAAGGAGGATAATAAACATATTCACTAGCCACAAAGGTGAATGAATATTGTGTTAAAAGACATTGTGAAAAGTAAATTATAAGAATTTTTGGATTCATTATTCACCTATCTAATCTCAGATAGTAAATGGGTGTCTCCCCTAGTCATTTTCCCTAGGAAGAGTCGAAAATATAGAATTTGTATTGATTATAGATAACTAAACAAACCCACTAGAAGGGATCATTTTCCCTTTCTTTTTATTTACCAAGTTATTGATTTGATTGTGAGGAAAAATTTCTCCTCCTTTTTCGATGAGTTCAATGGGTAACACCAAATCCATGTGAGCCCTGAAGATTAATATAAAACCACCTTCACATGTCCAAGGGGATTTGTTTCTTACAAATTTCTCCCATTTGGCTTGTTTAGTTCCCATGTAACTTGCCAGAGGACTACATTTAGTATATTCTCTACTCTCATGCATGCTTCAATGGAGATCTACATGGATTATTTTACAACCTATGAGGATGATTCCCAAGAAGCTCTCTCTAACCTAAGAAAAGTCCTGTAAAGGTGTAGAGAAATGAATCTCTTGCTGAGCCATGATAAATGCCTATTTATGAAGAATGAGCAGATTGTCTTAGGGCATTTCCTCTCTTCAAAACAAATATAAGGGAGCCTAAAAAGTTAACCATCATATAAAATATTATTGTTCCTCAGAAATATTAAACCATTTGAACTTTTCTAGGTCTTGTTATTGATGGTTCATCAAATATTTTAGCCAAATTGATTCTCCCATATTTTCATTACTGGAAAAATACATCGATTTTTGTTGGACAAATTTATGACAAGAAGAATTTGAGGGAATCAAATAAAACAAAATGATCACACCCATTCTCAGAGGTTTGAATTGGACATTTCCTGTCCATATCTATATAGATGCCTCAGATAGGGAAACTGGGTAATCCTTGGGAAAAATTTAAGGTAAATTCCTATATGCATTTTATTTTATTACAAAAAATATATCAAACCTTAGATAAACTACACAATAACTGAAAAGGAATTTCTTATCGTTGTATATTCTTTAAAAAATTCAGGCATTACATCATTGATTATCAAGTCTTCATGCAAATTGGCCATGAAACAATCAAAATATTAATCAATAAAGAAGAGGTGAATTCTTGCATAATTAGATGGTTATCACTGTTGCATAAAGTGGGTTTGACTATTGTTAACAAACCCATGAAAGAGAATGTTGTTGTATATTTTCTATCAAGACTAGCCCTATCTATAGATGAAGAAATGGTAGATTACCAACTCCTTGTTGAGTATCTCTTTTCCATATCAATATTATCTTCATAGTTTGCTCACAAAGTGAACTTCATAGCTACTATATAATTCCCTCCTCACCTATCCTCGAAGGAGAAAAGAAAGAACGTTAGAAAGAGTGCCTCTTACACTTGGATTGTGTGAAAACTCTTGAAGATGGGGCTTGATTAGATTCCAAGAGGATATGTAAGGGGGGATGATGTTTATGACACCCTCTCATCTCCCTTGATGGACCCCGTGGACGTCATTCGGCTACAAAGAGCATAACCTAAAAAATCATGCAATTCTAGCCAACACTTCATAAGGATTCCTAGAGATATAATTCCTAGTTTAATGAATTCCAATATATGCGTGTTAGGTGCCTATACTACTAATGTAACCCCTTATTGTTATTAGTATAGCCACCTTATTATATTGTTGTGCCAATGTAGTCCCCATATTTCTATTATTGTGCCCTTACATTATTATTGTTATGTCAGCTCTGATTATATTATGACCCCCTTAGACTCCTATATATAGAAAGCGGGTCTTCTAATTTTTATCATCCAAGAATTGTTCATTTGTGTAATGTAAAGGAGGTTGCACCCTCGAAGAGGCTGATTTCTAAGGGGTCGATCTTTCTTTCCTATCTTTTTGTGAGCTAGTTTTATAACATTTGGTATCAGAGCTTTGGATTCGAGTGTTTTTCTACTCCAAACAGGCGATCATGTCATTTTCACTATAACATTGGTTCTGCGATGTTTCAAAAGCTACCAAAAAAACCATTTGAGATGAAATCGTGCTGAACCTCGAGTCTAAATTTTAGATCTTGTATAACTATATTATTGCAGATTTTATCTAAGTAAATTAGTGTTTTTGTAAGCTCCAGAATTCCATCTCAAATAGGACAGCATGGAATTTTCTCTATAATTACTTTTCTACAAAGTTTCAGACTCTAAAATTAAAATAAATTTGAGCTGAAAACTTGGTGAATCTCGGGACTAAGTTTCAGATCTTGTTTCTCCATATTTTCGGAGATACAGTCGAAGACATTTGGGGTTTTTTCAAGCTCCCGAATTACATCCAGAACAGGTGACCTTGGGAAAGTCATCATAATTTTTTCTCTGAGCATCAAATTGAAATTTTGTAAGAAATTACAGAAACATGATAGGCTGTAGCTTTTTGTGTATTATTTTTACATCATAAGGTCGAAACAGTAAGAAGTGGAACTTTGTACAAGTTCGCTATACTGAAAAAAGTATATATGCAAGTCATCTTTTGAGATTGGGCATAACTCTTTCTTGGAGAATCCAATTTCGGTCAGACTAGTGCCATTGGAGAGAGGATGTGGAGGGCTACTGTAGGTTGAAATTTCATACCTTGGAGATCCTAAGTTTCCTAGATACAACATATTAAAGATCGAGGTGCTAAAAGCAAGAAAAAAATGACTCGAATCAAGAAAATAGAAACACCTAGTAAGAAAAAATGGATGGATGATTTGAAGAATGTGATTGAAACTAAGATAAATAGTTTCATCTATGCCATTGAAGCTGATATCGATGGTATGAAATCATATTGTAGGAAAGGCATGGAAGATTTGAAAAAATACATGGCAGGTTTGAAGGAAGATGGGACAAAGCTACTACAAGAAAGGCCTCCTAATGGTGAAAATGTAGTATATGAAACTCATGATGAGAAAAAAAGTAATGTTAATCATGATTTCATAGAATCTAATGTTGCATTGGAGACTCATCATATTCCAAAGGTAGAGATGAGGAAGTTTGATTGCAACGATCCCATAACATGGATACTATAGATGGAGAAATATTTTGATCTACATAATGTGAAAAACACACAAAAGGTACGTATTGCATATTTATATTTAGAACTGAATCAATTTTTATGGTATGAAGGGATTTTCTCTCGTAAACCACTTGTCACGTGGTCAATTTTCATGCAGGAAATGATAACACATTATGAGGATACAAAGAGAAACACCTTCTTTAGCCAATTGATAAATCTCAAACAAAAGGGTTCAATGGCATAACACATTGATGACTTTCAAAAATTGGATGTAAGGGTAAATAATATTCTAGAGAAGCAAAGGATTGATGTCTTCACAGAGACATTAAAGGATAACATTAAACATGAGTTTCATCTTTCAGAACTTATTTCATTGGAGAAGGCATTCAGGGTGGCAAGAAAAATTGAAAGAGAAATTATGGAAACAAAGAATCCCACCACTCACGACTATAATTATGGAAGTGTTTTTTCTCCTAGCCTTCCGCAACCTACAAGGCTTACACCACAAAAATTGGAAGAAAAAGGACAAAAAGGGCTTTGTTACAATTGTGATAGCAAATACACTAAGGGTAATAAGTGTGTTGAGAAGAAATTATTTTAAATATATTATGAAGATGAGGAAGAAAAGGATTAAGAAACATGAAAAGAATAGGATATACACAAGGAACCAACCCCAAAGAAAGAGGAAATGAATCTGACTATATCTTGTAAATCATTGGCAAGAATTACCACTCCTGAAACTCTCAAGAGAGAAGGACATGTCAGGAAGAAAAAGGGCCAAGAAGCAAAATATCACATCAAGAAAGAAGAAATTAATCCGACCATATCTTGTAATGCATTGGCCGGAATTACCACTCCTCAAACTATCAAGATAAAAGGACATATTAAGAAGAAAAATGTTCAAGTAGTGAAAGATCACATCGAGCATGAAGAAGTGAATGCGACCATATCTTCGCATTGGAAGAAATTACCACTCCTCAGACTCTCAAGATAGAAGGACATATGAAGAATGAAAAGATTCAAGTAGTGAAAGATCACATTCAGCATCATCAACAAGTTCTCCAACTTTTAAAGGATAATGCCACTTTGGCTCAAAATCAAATGAAGCAACAGATAGATCAACATCACAGCAAAAGAAGTTTTTATGTAGGTGATTCGGTATTTTTACGGCTACATCTCAAGAAAGCTATTTATGAGAAGGAAATGTTGGAAATACTACTTTCACTTAAGAAATGTTGACCTCACCTAATGGGAAGACACTTCAAGGTAAAAATGGATGATGATAGTCTTAAACACCTTTTAGAACAAAGATTATCTTTAGAAGAACAGAAAAAATGCGTCACAAATATGTTAGGTTATGACTTTGAAATCATCTACAAAAAAGGAAAGAAAAACATTGTTGTAGATGCAATCTCGAGAAAGCATAATGATGTGGAAGAGTTGCTTTGTGCTATTTCTATTCTCCAATCAGATTGGATAAACGATGTAAGGGATGAATGGAAGAAGGATGAAGAAGTGTGCGCAGTCATTCAGAAGTTGCAGAAGATCAGAGTTCAAAAAATATTGCCAGAACTTGACGAGGAAGGAAAAATCATATTGGAACCTGGACCAATCATAGAAACAAGAACTTTACAGCTATGAAATCAATCAATGTCAAAGTATCTCATCAAGTGGAAGAACTTACCCACTGAATATTCCACATAGGAGGACAAGAATTTTATATAGAAGCAAAGAACTACTCAAGCGTTGAGGACAACACTTTTTGAAGGAGAGGGGCATGTTGGTCCCTATACTACTAGTGTAACCCCTTATTGTTATTAGTACAACTCCCTTATTATATTGTTGTGCCCATGTAGTCCCCATATTGTTATTATTGTGCCCCATAGAATCCCACTATTGTTATTATTGTGCCCTTACATTATTATTGTTATGTCGGCTCTGATTATGTTATGACCCCTTAGACTCCTATATATAGAAAGGATGTCTTGTCATTTGTATCATCCAAAAATTGTTCATTTGTGTAATGTAAAGGGGGTTTCCACCTCAAAGAGGCTGATTTTTAAGGCGTTTATCTTTATTTTCTATATTTTTGTGAGATGGTTTCATAAGAATGCGGAAGCCTAGTTAAAAGTATGATATTCCCATCAGAACTTAGGTTTCATTTGATACATTTGAAAGGTGGGAAATGGAATTCATTGGTCCAACTGATCCCCCATTTCGGTACAACAAGTACATCGTTGTTTACACAAACTACATGACCAAGTGGTGCTAGGATATTCCGACACATAGGAAATAGTTAAGTATAACTTGGTCTAATATAGAGTTAGGTAAAGTGTGTTTCTTTACTATGTACATTTTGTAACTTACATTCCGATGGTCATGATATGTAGTGATCCAATGGTTCATTCTCTCCTCGGTATTACCGACACTTTATCCATGGCTTAACACCCGATTGGTCCATGATCTCTATTTAAAGAGCATGGAGGGTCATTTGTAGGGTAACCGTTCATGAGAGAAACTTATGTAAATTTTCATTTTTTTATTAATATATTGCCTGAAGTGGCCGCGTTGGCTCAGGCTATGGACTGTTTCCCTCATTGATGGGTTTAACCACGTCAAAAATACTGGTGTATTGATCTTTGATCTATTTGTGAGCGATGTCCTTTGGTGTTCTGTCTGAGGAACTTACCCTGTAAATTCCTACAAGTGGGATCAATTGGAGGTAATCAAAGAAACAACATAATAGAGAATAGTTGAGTTTCTAAGAGAAAACATCTTCTTCAAGTTTTCTTTTCCACGAGAATTGGTGACATACCAAGGCCCCTAGTTAAAATCGAATTTGACTCAAGGAATAATGAGGTAGCACAACATATGGAACTCAATGTATACTGCACATCGCCCTCAAGTAAATGGAAAAGTGGAGGTTATCGACAAAACATTAGAAATAACTCTAAGCAAGGTATTAATCAACAACAAAAGTGCTATGCAGAGGACTTGTTGAGGCCACTTGAGCCTTCAACACCACCTATAATACCACTATTGGATTTATCCCCTATGAGTTACTGTATGGTAAGAAAGCTTTGTTGTCAACTGAATTTGAATATAAAACCTTAAGGTTGGTATTTAAACTTCATATTGATCTAACTAGATCATTGAATGAATGATTGAAAAAATTGAATGCACTAGACGAGTAAAGAACGAAAGCCATATTACACAGCAAAGTAGTCCAATTACAAAGAACATTCTGACATGACAAGAAAATCAAAATGAGAACCTTCCAAAATGATGATTGGGGCCTTTTATATGACTCCAGGTCTAAATATTTGAAGGCTAAGCTCATGACCAGATGGTTTGGGCCTTATGTTGTTGAAACGTGTTATGACAATTTCTTTGTTAGAACTAGGACTATTGATAAGGAACATATTCCACTCTTGGTAAATGGATATCAATTGAAATTCTACAACAAGCCCCTCTCCAAGGTTGAGTATAATAATTCAATTTGCAAGGAATTGAATTTGATTGAGAGAAACAAGGCTCCCAATCCATTCATTATTTGACCAACAGAGTATAAATTAATAAATAACATAAAGAAAAACCTCAAGAAAAAACCTCCTTTTTTGCACTTGAGGTTGAATCACTAACTGAGAACCTCTATAAGGCATCATGTAAGTCTGAAAACAAGAAAAGGAAAAAAATAAAGAACCCTAGGTGGAAACCCCTTCAAATGTAGTTAGGGAAAACACATTGGCTAAAATCCTCTATGAGGTAGCTAGGAGGCCTCAGGAAAAAAAGAAAAAGAAAAAAAAGAGAAAAATAAAAAAGAGAAAAGTGAAATAAAAGAGAAAAAGAAAAAAGAAAAAAGAAACAAATTATAGATTGTCTCACCATAGTTTGTGTTTATGTACCATAAAAATGAAATAATAAAGTATAAACATTCTCCCAAATCATGAACTGTAGCATTCCAGGTCGGCCCAGATCACGCCTCCTACATTATTTCCACTTACTTCCATTGTCCACCATACCAAAACTCCATCATCATTTCTCTACCATCCATTTTATTCATCTTTCCCCAACTATTATAACAAAGTTCTGTAATGATATGGGATAACTCAATTTCAATAATAATAAAAAATAGCTTGAAGTATTTTCTTGAATCCATGTTAGAGACAAGAAACAAGGCCATATTAACATTTGGCTCCTCCATCACCATGTATGATGTGGTAAATTCCCTATCATTATTTGTCATTTGTAGTGCTATAGCTGCTCAATTTCCTTTATTTTCCACCATAGCCACAATAAAAACCTTCTCAGTCAGCACCAATATCTCCTCCATGAATTAGCAACTCACCGTAAAAAAATCATGATGTATTTGGGAAAGAATGAGGGACATTTTCAACTACTGCAGGATACTACATAGTCATGTAGTAGCTTGGAGATATCCTACAAGCTCAATCTATAGAGAAACAAAAAAACTCCTAAAATAGACCGCAACCTACAGAAATAAGATCAACAACCCTATCAATGCCAACAAAATCGATCGCTCCAATTTTAAAGGATGAAGTTGAACAACTACAGGATTTTTGGTAACCTATTTTAGGACTGATTATTAGCCATCAATACCCTACAAACACTTGTAAGTACATAAAAACAATGTCCAACGTCATGAAAAGGTAAAACCTCATGTATGAAAACCCTTTGTAACTGACACTATGAATTTATTTGAGCATAAGGAAATATTATTTGTGCAAAAGGAATTGGTTTTATAGTTAGATAAATTAACAAAGCACTCAAACAAATTTGACAACCAAACTCTACTTTGTCTAAATGTTCTTCCCACATGTTGGAGGGTGAATGAGAGAAAATTGGCGATTATTTGAAAAGATCGACACTGTCGTATCTTGATGGAAACGAAAGGTGAAGTACAATCCAAAAAGTTCACTAGGGGTAGGTGGGACGGATTCAAATAATGCACACTAATCTCTCTTGCATCTACCAGTTTGAATCACTTCCACTTAAGCAAGATATAAACTCAACGGTCACCACTTTTTGTTGCTTGGATTCTCTGCATGCAACCAAGAGATAGAAGTTACATTATGAGATTTCCCTCACTATAGGAGAATGCTACAGAGTATTTGGTCCAAAATTTTAGAGCTATAGGAATAAACTGTAGGAAACTATACAAGGGGGAGTTTGCTACAAGAAAAATAGGGCGTCACTAAAAACACTCACATGGACCCCCGATAAGACTACAAAGCTTGATTTTAGTCTAAAAATTGTAGGTATAAGCTCTCTCCATCATTTTCATTCGCATTTCCTATCATGAATTCTAATTAAATTGTTAAAATTACACGCCGTTAAATTTTTTGTGTCAAAACATGAACTAAAATAGTGCAACAAATCGTGTTATTACCTCTCCATTTTTCTTGCCTTTTCACATACTTGGGTAGTCTGAACTGGGGATATAATTCTTTTTAATTTTCAATGTGAGTGGAGGAATGTGCACTTCTTTTTAAGGCTGAATCCCCAACTACCAGAGGAAACCCTAATTCATAGAGTACAACATTTTCCCCTACCATGAAATATTTCCAATCTCATGAAAAAAAGAGTAGGTCCCTAGAGAACCACTCATAGATAATGGGAGGGATACTCAACCATAGAGAACTGATTGATACCACTAGTATTCATCAAAATCCTTAAGTTATGGCCATCACATGAAATTTCTAGTTGATGGGCTTCTTTGGAAATGTCATAGGAGATTATGATGAGGTTCTCTTAGAGTTTACCATGAGCTTACAATACCCTGAGGCTAGGAGGTAATCACTACAATCAATGGATTGGTAATATATGTTGATGAAAAATAAATTAGTAAGGTTACCACCCCTCAAAATGAGGTACATTGGAGTAAATAAGAAAGGTAGAAAGATACCAATGCAAATGTATGATTTTTCCTCCTTAATAAGAACCCAGATGAAGATAAGAATGAGATAAGAAAGCAACGCTTGCCTTACCCTTGGGACGATATATCCTACCATGTTCTCAACTATATATGATATGAAGGAAGGATAAGCATGGTGTATTCTTACCAATTTAGAATCCTCTACCAGCTAATATTTTAGGTTGATCTACCAAATCATGAGTGGTTAAGTGTCCCATGATTCCTTGTCTAACACCCAGAGGAGATGAGCATGAAGGTCAAGGAGGGTAAACAAAATTACTTAGCCTATCCCATCCTAATCATATTAATAGACATAGATGCATTAGAAAATATTTAGTGCCCCATTCCTTGGGTATACATTGTGGATATGGATATGCAACGCTTGCTAACAGCCCAATTTATGATAGAAATACCTCAGAGAGAGTTGGAAAAACCCTAAACAAAATTAGCAGTACCTTAGGAAGAATTGATAGAACCCTAGAAAAAAGTTGGAAAAACACAAAAGAGGCTAATTAAGAAGGAGAAAGAAAATATAGTACAAATAATTGTAGAACATATACAAAGGTGTCACTAATATTGCCACGATGGAAGATGAGATGAAGAGAATGAGAGAATAAATCAAACTCCTAAGATTTGATGAATAAATTAGGAGCGTGCACTAGGAGAAAGAAAACATGCAGTCGAAGAATCAATTGCATCATAATCAAGTGTTGTTATAGGTAAATAATACTTAGGCTGCAACCTTGGAAAAAACTCTAGGCACCATTGCACACCTCTTTTTAGACGCGGTCATTTGAACACAAACCTTAAATATATAATCCTTATTCCTAAAGAAAAAATGGTGGTGAGTTTAGGTAAACATGCTTGCACATAAATGGTTTATCTCTCTACAATAAGTGAAGGAATTCATTCACTCTTACCTAAAACTCAGTATACAAGACAAGCCCAAGGTTGTTGAATTTCACCTTCACAACCTTGTGCTTCCAAATCTGATCATATGGGACCCAAACCCATATTTGGAAGATGCAGAGTTATTGGACCTAGTATATTAGCTAAGGCATAAGGAGGTAAGAGTTGAAGAACTAAAAAGGACCATGATTGAAGAAGTAAAGGAGCCAATGTGCATTAAACCTAAACACCAAAATTCATACACCCTGACCTCCACTCATGCAATCCTAGCATAGGATGCTAAAGAAGTGGAAATTTATTAATAGAGGGAAGTGGTGTCCATTGTTGACTTGGAAGATACTTTTAGGTTGTTGGGAGAATAAAGCTCACATGATTGTTAATTGAGATGGCAAGGAATTCCTCACAGCATAATAATTAGGGAATAACATTACCCTAATAGATTACAAGGTGCACTTACCAAGAATCCTTTGTGTAAGAGGATTATTCATAGTCTTGTGGTCCAATGGATTGAACTTAGATGTAATCCACCTCTACTGCTAGGTCTTCAAAAACATCATAGTCGAGAAGAACAGTCCAGGGAGTGTTAGTACATTAAAGAAAATGACATTTTCTACCCACCAAACACAACCATTGCCATCTTAGCACAAATGTCAAACAGGTTGTCAAAGAAATGAAGTAGGAAGAGCAAGGGAGGGGGGAAGAGGAAGTTTTTTAAACGCGTGAGAAACAATTTCAGTCAGGGGTTATGATGGGCCTCCAAAATAGGTAAAACATAAGGCTCATATAAACACTCTTAGTCACATAAAAGCTACATTAAACATTTCATTTTGCACTTAATAACACTTTCCTATCTTAATGAAATTTTGGGAGGGTCAAGGATATTTTTCATGCTTTATGTGCCTAACATGATTATTGTGCAGGTTATTAAGGGGTTTTTTCACAAATTTCAAGGAGATCCAAGTAGATATATTCATGGGTCTCAATCCCTACTAAATAATAATTCCAGGATAGCTAGATAAGCATAATAAATACTCCTTCCTCCTGCTGAGTGATGATCCAGGAAACGTGATCCAACGTTCTATGGGTTTTGGAGGGAAAACAATCATAAATAGAGCATCAGGAAGTGTATGCCTCTTTTTTTTGCAATTGCTTTCTATCTGGAATCAATTCTTCAGTTAAGGTAAGTCATTTTTAGTTTCAGTACTTAGTGCGATTCTCCTTAAGGGCTTTGGGATTCCTTGGGTTAGGGCCCACCCTCGGTGTTCAATATCCCTCTTGTACCATTACTCTTTATTCATTTGTTACCTTTGTAATTTATTTATGAATATTACTTGTATGCATGGTCACTTAGCTAGTTTCTAAACAATCCTTTCCTACAAAATATTTAAGTAATATATGGTAACAATGATAGTGGTTAGAGTGTTTAACTAACAATCTTATTTATCCATTTAAGTTCACTTTGATTGCTACAATTTATTTGTTGTCCATCATTTACTATTTTACTATGTCTGCACAACCCCCTATTTTGTAGCTACACGAAACCCATACAAATATGTATCTTGGTGAATAAACCCTAGTACCACTTATTTGATGAGTGTAAATGAGTTACTTGTAATTTCTTAGACCTCCATTATCTTCTTTTGCTTTCCAACCTTTCCTTTAATATATTTTTTTGTTTAATAAACTGTCTCATATAAAAAAACAAAGACTCCTATAGAAGTTTTCAATTTCCTTCTAAAACATGCCCATACTTTCATTCAACTCATGATTCATATTTTTTAATATGTTACAAAGTTTTTGTAATCATGAAAATAGAATTTATAAGTAGAGAACCCTAGTAGATGGCTTCACCTAGGTTATTGTAGAAATTACTTCTTTGCGCAGAATTAGGGTTTACTATGTGCAACCTTTTACTCGAGTAGTGTGTTTACTTTGCTTGTATAGTAGAATAACTATGATTTAATTTCATTATAGTTAATAGGGTTTGGCATCATTCCATTCAATTGACATATATTAGAGGAAATCTAAGTTAAATAATTAACATTGAATTTCCATGTCATAATGTGTAAGCCAATCAAAATCGTTTGAAATTCGAAAGAGATATAGGTGTGATTAGGCATCAACAAATTTTTTAATAACATAATTTACCTAACCTAAGCGTGAATGGTGCTCAAGTGACCCAAAATTACATTAAATATTAAAAGTAAAACCAAATATCTTATTGTATAAAAGTTATATTACCGCGAATATTTTTATTGAAGGGTAAAATATGTGATAAGTGTCTTTTTAATGACGCATAACTATTTTAAATTTTAAATTTACTTTTCTAATTTAAATTTGATTAAAACCTGTCTTAGTAAATTAATATATATATATATATATATATATATCTATATATATATATATATATATATATGTATATATATATATATATATATATATATATATATATATATATATATATATATATATATATATATATATATCTAGATATATATAGATATATAGTTATTTTGATGGAAATGATGTTTATTTGACTAATTTAAATTTTATTAAATCTTGTCCTAATACATTAATTTAAATATAAAATATATGATAAATGTGACATATATTTGGGTAATTTTCACAAACGTAAGATAATAAAAATCATATATTAAAAAATTGCCTCCATGATATTATTTTATTAATTTCTTACTTTTTTCGTAGGTGGCTATTTTTGAGTTCAAATTTCATCTAATAATGTTTTCTCATTGTCCTTCATTTCTTATAATTTTATGTTTTTCCTACATCATAAAACAGTTAAAATGACCCAATCATAATTGTTTTTTCCTTAATAATAGCTTGAACCTTATCCTTCATTCATATTTGAAATAAACAATTTTTCATTAATTATATAAATGAAACAAATTAGGATCTGAAATCAAAAACCTTGCAATTATATAGTTTTTATGGTCAACTCTGAGATTAATAAGCAGTCAACTATTTAATAATCACTATAGCCTCTGCACTTCCAAAGGAAAGGACTAATTAGGAACTGTCACATAGCTCGACATTGTACACTATTCTTTTATATATTTATAAAAGTAGGCTTTGGAAGTGACTCCATATCAAATAAGCTCTCTAACATGGTGTCACATTCCATATATCGAAGTGTATTACTTTTGTGTTTCAATTTATTATTTTTTCTCAAATATATATTTAGTTGAAATATATTATAATTAAAATTAATTATAATTGGTGTATATTAATATATTATTAATTTTTTGAAATAATAAAATTTATTACAATTGAATTTTTCATTAACAAAAACAAATAATAATTAAATATTATATGTAAATGAATGTAAATTTATTATCATTATTCATAAAAGAACTACATTATTTCAAATAATTTATTTATGATTTATATGGAAAGCCATAAATTTTAACTTGATTTCTTTTTGTGAATGCACAATAATTATTATTATTATTATTAAAATAATAATAGTGATAACATATTGCATGAAATTCATGTTAAAAAAAGAGGTGTGCTTCACTTTACGAGGTGATCAAATTGTTTATTAAATACATAAAGTATTTTAATGTAATTAACTTACACCATATGACTTATGAAGATGAACTTTTAGTTAAATAAATAATTTAATTAAAATTAGGGAGGGACAAAGTATAAAAGAAATGTGCAGTTCTCAAGTGAGACCAACTCAATCTGGAGAGTGCTTGCACTAAAAATTTCTCTTCAATCATCCAAGAATGTCATACATATAGGGTTACAGATCAGCTGGGGAGTTATAATAATCTCCTCAAAAATAGGATCCAAGAACTAAATAATATTCATAATCTGAACAAAACACAACTAACAATAATCTAGAACAACTTATGTTTCTCCATTATTCCAAGTCCCCCCCTTAAGAGAGAAATGGATCAAAGCATAACATGGAAAAAATACCCACTGATCTAAGTCTCATCCAGGTTTAGAAAGTCTGACAAAGTGTTCAAGTATTTCATTTTGACTTTCTTTGTTTCAATATATTGATGAAACTTCTTCTTGAATTTGTTGCTCCAAACATTGGTGTTTTCAACTTGTTTCTTCTTCTTATTCCATATCATGAACTTTGGATATCACTTCTTGCTACAAATGGGATGATGTCAATTCATTTCAATAATTTCAACAAATTCACTTCCATCATTAATTGTTGTCAAATCTTTTTCAATAGAGTGCTCTCAAATCAATACATAATAATGTTTAATTTCTTGAGGTCTCCAATACACAAAAAAAATCATTAACATTTTCATCTTCTACATTGCCCATGCTTTCTTCAAGAAAAATTGTTGTAACTTCTTTGTAGAATTCATCAAAACATTGTGTTTCAATCCATGCTTTAATCATTGTAATTCATCTTCAAACTTTGTTCCTTCTTCATGGTCGTTGATAATATATGCACATTGAGAAACATTCACGAGATTCACGAGATCATCATTATTTGAGTTCTTTCCCGGTGTATCTTCCTTCTTCTCTTGCAACTTTTATAACAGAGCTTCTCTTGAAAATATTTCATCATCATATTTAACTGAATTTAGCAAGGGTTAAAATAGTGGTTCACATGCTTCGTTACTATTAGCTATAAACATACTTTCTTCATTAGTCATTGTAGTTTCTACTTCGATTTCACTTACGATACTTTCAATAGAATCACCATTTTTATCAATACATTCATCAACTTTATCTTTCTCACTCCACTTCATGTTGTAATTCATTTCAAGATTATCCAAAAATATTTTTGCATTACATACTTCACCAAATTCATTCAAAATACTAGACATTATGTTTTCATCCACTGTTGATATAATAATAAGAAATTCTATTACACCTCTTCTCGTATCATAGCGTTTATAGAAGTTTATTTAACAAATTGCCGTAAACCTATTGAACTAAGTAATCCTCTCATTTCCATTGTCTAATGTTTAAAACTTTTACTTCGGGAATATGGAAAAATTGGCATTAATCGTTTCAATATTTCACTTGTATTCTTTCGTACCTTTATCCCTCAACTACTTGAATTCTCTCCCGAATTGTTTTAGTCTCCTTGCTGACCCATGACTATTTGGCATTCTTCTTTTATTAACTACCTATTGCATTAACCAAAATTTACTATCAATTCTTGTGAAAATCACCAATCGATGCTTTCCTTCATTTATGATGCTATAGAAAATCTGTGTTTTTGCACCACACTTCCTTGTAGCCTTGTCTATATTCATAGTGCACTCCTCCACTAACAACACTTCCAGGTATGAAAACACTTCATAAATGGCATGATCACCAACTGACTTTTTCTCCAACAATGATCAAACAATGCTATTCCAGCTCAATTCTACCCTCACGGCATGCTCATACAAGTCGACAACAAAAACAAGCTCCACATAATGAACAATCTTTATAAGTTTCATTTTCAGCTCGACCTACATGCAATCCAATAGAGACTCTGACTACTCAACTGCAAATTTTTTTATTCATAGTGTTGAAACCCTCTGTGAATGAGTAAAATAATGAAAATATTCCCACCTCCTGTGATAGCAGAAATCGATGTGAAATTCTTCAACTTGCAATCCTGACCTCTATGCTAATAGTGCATTAGTTTTGTCAGTGTCACCAATCATGTGTGGTGAGATAAAAATTTCAACATTATTTATGCACCATCTCATAATCGACACCGCCTTAGCTTCTTCAGAGTTCAATCGTCAACGGTGCCTCCTACCGAACACCTCTTTAACTTATTCAGAATTGAAAGGGAAACACTATCTCGAAAATTTAATAATCTAATGAATATAACGGAATAAAATTTAGTATAAGTATTGATACTTAGCATGAGTGGGGAATCCCACTCTCAACTTTCATATTTTGTATGTAATCAATCAGTTGTAGATGTAGTTTACAAACTTCTCGTTTTGTAATATTTCTTTTAACTGGTATCAGAGCCGACCTTGAGTGTACTCCCTCACGAGAGGGCCTAGGGATGAGTACAGTTGATAATTTGAGTGGCTTACTTGTCCATCGATCGATTCAAGTTGTAACTTCATTTTTTTTACTTTCATTCTTCTTATGAAGAGAATTGTTACGCAAGTGTTGTAACACAAGTGCCAAACAGTTTCGAAAAGAGTGATATGCTATATGTGGAGTTGATTATTGTCTGGCTCATTAAGTTGTGTGTGCCAAAAGCTACCTTCCATTCAATTAATTGTTTGACATGAGCTATAGAATATAAGTTTGACTGTGAGTGAAGAACCATGTGCGCTGGTGGCTGTAAGGATTTGGACCCGTTGTTGGAGCAAGGTGCTGATGCAGTGGGTTTGAGACGAATTGTTTGCATGAGTCTTTAAAAATAGAGCATACAAACAAAAACAAGATTTGTAGTTCATATACATATTGAAGATGATAAATTCCCATCAATGGTATAGAATTAGCGAGAGGAGATTTTTTTGGAAATTTGACCCGACCTAAAAAAATTGTATTCGTTGTGAAAATTGTTGAATTCATCTATTTATTCTCAATTGAGGTGCCTCATTCTAAAGTTGACATGGGGACAATATCTCTGAAACATTAAATTATGTCCTCTTATTTAAAGAGGAAGAAAACTCGTCTTTGATGAATCTACCAAATGAATAATGGAAAAATATGTTTGTTTTAGTATTGACCCATCTAGGTCAATGACGACTATGAAGGTCATAATTGTGTGTTGACAAGGTAAAATTCTGCTCGTAGAAAAAAGAAATCATGAGCAAGTTGAACTTTTATAACATCTCGTATTTGTCTCATCTTCACAAGCAGAAGGAATCTCTTGCAATGTGAATGTTTGTGTGGAGCTGGAGAAACCAAGAAAGTGCGAGAAGCAGTCAACGTCAAAGTTTTGCTACTGTGAGAGTTGGAGCATGGAGGTGTATGTAACCTTGAGTGGAACAAAGTCTCTGTGGAATAGTCAATTTCAGATAGCAATGACCAAATTTCTTATGATGTGAGGATAATGAAGACAGAGGATTCATGAAGGCACCAACAATGTGCAAAAATTATAAAGGAGTTAAACTTTCGGTAGTGTCATGAAGTTTAAATGGGCTTATAAGGTAAACTTTCAGTAGCGTGATAAAGTTTAATTGGGATTATATGTTGGGGCAAATAATCCTCTCGTATGAATAATTTTTTTATTATTATTAGATTTTGTGTTTGTTGTACCTGGCTTGAGATGGTTGTAATAAGGCATTGTGTTGTAAGGGGTGCATGATCAATTGTACCTGACACCCTAAAGTTGATTTCTAAGATGTGCTGTAAGCCTTGTTGAGTTAGACATGTAATGTTTATCCTTCTTAGGAAGAGAGAAGATGTGATATCAAGTTGTGGAATTGAACACTAGATAGATACAGAAGGTGTACTTCAAGGTGTACTTGTATCTATACTTGATTTGTAATTGTTGAGTCACGAATGTAGAGTTTATCACTCTTCGATAGAGAGACGATGTGACATCAAGTTGTGGATTTAGCCACTAGGTAGATATGAGGGTCGTAGGTGTACTTGTATCTAAGCTTGATTTGTAATTTATGAAGTTAAAAATGTGAGATGGAATGATAATTTAAGGGATCAAGTCAGGAAGAGTTTAACATGATTGATGAAGCATACACGTGAAAAGGATTCCTAGTGAATTGGCAAGTACATCAAATGGTACCCATGTACATCAGTAGATGGATTCCTTTTGTATGCAGGTACAAGAGAAAGAAGAATAATTCCCATTGTGAAGAAATCCCAAAGAGAAGATAATAACAACTCAAGACAGTGCTTTTTGGAGTTATGCAGAACAAAAAATTAATTTGTATACATATTTACAAAGCCCTCACAGAAGTTTTTTTGGTGAAATAACTAAGGGGACAAATGTTAGAGCTAAGTATTTAACTGTTGTTTATGCACCATTGCATAGTCGACACCCCCTTAGGTTTTTCAGAGTTGAAACATCAACAATGCCTCCCACTAAACACTGCTTTAACTTATTCAAAATTGAAAGGGAAACACCACCTAAAAAATTGAATAATCTAATGAATGTAACCAAATAAAATTTAGTATAAAAATAGATTTTCAGCATGAATAGGGCATCCCACTCTCAGCTTTCATATTTTGTAATTAATCAAGTAGATGTAGCTCCAGTTTATGGACTTCCTGTTTTGTACTATTTCTTTCAATCAATCCTGAAATCATCGGCGATCTTCCCCATGAGTTGTTGGAATTTCTTCTAGAAGCTTCAAGTGTCAAGGAGTACCACTGTCTTGAGAAAATAAATTTGATATGATTACAGTGCAGTAAATATCCAACAATAGAAATCACACACACAATACGATTGTGATCACAACATTACTTTTCGCCTAAAGGACATCTAACATGGTAAGATACACATAAATATGAAATAAGGCGATGTATTTCCAATAAGAAAAACCTCAACCTCAAAGTAGCAGAGCAAAAAACTCATCCCCATTGGCAACGAATCGTACGGCACAAGATTTAATGCATAAGTTAGAAAAAAAGGTTTAATGCTCCTATGATCATTACCCAAGACCCACAGAAAACTACCCAACTCCATAATTAATTATAATTGCTCCAAACACAAGTCCAAAGGTCCCCCACCTCATGTATGTAAAATTACAACTCCAACAATGAGTTGGAAAACATACCCACTCCACGTGAACGCATTGCTAGTAGGTAGCAGCACCAAAAAAAAGAAGCAAACACCTTCAACGTGGTCGCTCACACAACTAATGTTATATTCTCACTCGTTACATGTTAACTGACCTACTCTTGCCTTTACTTGACTCACACAACCCTCAAGTGACACTTTGACCCCGACTTAGAAACCTTTACAACAGCTTCATCCTCACGCTTTCTTTGACAACAGAACAATATCAGGCGAATCTCATCACCAATTGCTTCAACTCTCGGGTCAACACTGATCACTTACAACATATAAGGTTGATTCCAATAGAATACTAATGGTGACAAGATTGATAGAACTAGAGAAGCTTTATAGCATCACAAATTCTTAGACGCTGATCTCACATAGTTTAAAACATATATATTCTTCCACACTTCTTGCATAGAGGGAAAGTAAAAAAGAAAGAGTCACTTTGGTTGCATGCCATAGAGCTTCACAATTTTACATAGGGCCCACAACACAATACATAGAGCACATCTCTCTCCCAACAACAACAAATGCACGATAGACTCAATCTCAACATAAAATCACCCTGCTTTCATCTGACACTCTGATACCAAATTAAAATTAAGGAGGGACAAAATATGAGAGAAATGTGTAGCTCTTAGGTGAGACCAAATGAACCTGCAGAGTGCCTACAATCAACACTTCCCTTCAATCAACCAATAATGTCATACATATATAAACACAAATCAGTTGGGGAGTTGTAACAATCTCCTCAAAAATAGGATCTAAGAACTAATTAAGATCTATAGTTTCAACAAAAGACAACTAACAATAATCTAGAACAATCTACATTTCTCTATTATTCCAAGTAATTCTAGGTAGCATTCCAATATCAATATATTAATACTACTAATATATATTATTACACGTTTGATAAATTATATATCATTTAGGATATTAATAACTATTAATTTAGATTTTTTCAGTTTTACAGAATATCTTTTCTTTTTTTTTATTATTTTTTCTTTGCAATGAAGAATCATAATTTATTGGAGTAGTCATGGATGAACGTGAAACTTATAGGATATAAATACAACACCAAGAGGCCAAAATTCATGTATAGGGGAAGATGGGGAGCCTAGTACTTCAACCATATCACAATGGGCCAAGAATGTTCCCTTTAGGATTTGAAATTTTAGGTGGAGAAGATAACATCCCATTGTGACAACGACTCCATAAAATATTATATCATTTATAAGTAAACTGAAAAGACTATGAAACTCCTAGTTAATCCAAAGGACTAATTCTATATTTTTCTTGTATTCGTCATTGACATTACCCTAGAAATTATAGGCTAATCTTGTCTATATATGAAAACTGAAAGTGTTATCAGTTCTTCCTATCATCCTACATGTAAAATTAATTTTCATTATCATTGCATGATAGCATGTGGTCTACGAACTCATTAACTCAGAATTTTACAATTATATTCCATGATGGCATGAGCAAATGAAACTTTACCGTAACATAGTTTGTCTTTCAATGAATATTCTTGTGAGTTGATAGTTTTCCTTCTGTGAATAAGCTTGTGAGTGGCCATGAAACCTACATATTTATCCAAAACAATTCAGATTTCAGTCATCCCTAATAATGTTGTACCATTTCTCATTAAAATGAGTATGTTTCCAGACCCATATATGTTTCATATTGTTCTCAATGAAATTCCTCCCCATTCATGTGTTTGTGTATGTATGAGTTGATGGTTGCATAATGTCTCCCTATGGTTTTTTGATGTTTTTATCAAAATTCCCAATCATGTTTTTCTATATGGTGTCAATCTATATGAAGTGTTAAGCTTGCATTATTATAACATTAAAGTCCCCATCAGAGGACCCAGTTTCCACAATCTAAATTATAGGCTTGCCTCATTCACCAAACTATAAACCATTCAGATTTCTAAGCATATTGCATACAAAGTCATCCGTCCACTCTACTTTCCAAGCATATTTCATACAAAGTCATACATGTACCAACCTCTTTGTTAATCGTCTACCTTGGTGTATTATTTTAAGAGAGGATGTAACCCACATTTTTATTGACTAAGAGAGAACCAAATTTTAGAATTGTAATGGCAAATTTTGTTCCAAGAAATAGCCATTTCCAAGTCGATAATATTGTTTTCATGCAAAAGGAATTGGACATTTCAAGAATAGTGAGGATGCCAGTGATCAATCTAACAAATTTGAAACCATCAAATCTGGATGATGTTTCTGATGTCATGCACACCCTTTTCCTAGAAATCCACTATATATCCATAGGATTCATTTGGATCGCAATTCTACTGCAATCCAATCTGATGAGCCTTCTGAGACAAAGAAATCTTCTTAGAAAACAATTTATCTAAGTTATATTACTATTCATCTTAACCCTTCTTGGGAACTATTAAGTGCATAAAAGGATTAAAAACTCCAGAGGAAGATATCTGAGATTATCCGTGTTCTGATATATGAATTTCTTACAATATGTGATGAGAGAAATTGGATTCTCTCATGATGTTAAAAATACATTTTTGAACATAAAATTCAAGAAGACCATCCAGGAGAGAAAGGTAGATGGAGCTATCAAATATTCATTTCTGACTAGATCTGAAACTGACATTCTGAAAGATGGCTATAGGTGGTGAAATTTGTTAGAGTTGTATTTTCCAATGCATCATTTCTCTATGAGCTATCTATGGTGATTTTTAAGCTCACATAGGGACTTGAAGATGTTCTATTTCCATAGTTATCCTTAATTGACTCTGGGCCTCCTCGACTGCTATGTAATGGAGGTTCTATGTACCTTTGCACAAGAATGTGACTAATAATATACCCTTACATGGTATAAGAGCAAGTGATTCCTACCCTACTAAATTATCTTTGAATTTAGTAATTTTCTATGATCTGAATGGGGTTTCTATTTTAGGGATGTCTCCAAATTTCTTTTGAAACCTACTTATCTATCTGAGTGATAATGGTTTCTATCCTACATAGACGAATTTGTGTAAAAGATGACAAAAATCAAAGAGAATAAAATGAGGAGTAGAGGATTACTCTTATGAGTATTCCAAATCAGTGAAATAAGATTACATTGGAAACATCAGTAATAAATGACTGGAGTGAAACTTGACTTAAACTAGACTAAGTGAAACTAAACCAGGATGCTTGGAGGGATGGTTTTGACACCTAGCAGGTGGTTGGAATTAGATTCTCCAACACCACTGCTTAATTACAACCACATAAAAATTCAATTAAGATGCATAGTGGTCTGTGTCTCACCTAGGCTTATAATTTAAAAAATTAACTTCAACTAGATTTTCTTTTCGTCTTATCTTCTTCCAAATCTTATAGCCTCTAAATTGTTTCAAGGTTTTCTTCTTGTTGTAGGCTTCAAACCTCAGTTTTTTCATTTGTTGGTACAAGTCTTCCATTCTTCCAGGTTGTCTAATCATATCCTAGACTTTTTCAAGAAATTATTTGTATGTGGGTTGCTGCCACATACTATCCTCTATAGTGCTCTTTTCATCATCAATATTATGCAACATAATGCCATAATACAATTTCATCTATTCAAGAATCCAATACCTAAAAATTTCATTAATATATTCATCATGCACAATGTCTTCAAAACTCATTTATGTAGCTTCTATGCAGAGCTTATCTAGAAATGGTGTTGCAAGCCATGCTTCAAGGAAATTTAACTGTTCTTCATAATTGGTCTATGTACCTGCACATTGAAAATCAACATTAGAATTAAAATCATCTTCAGAACCACATTGGTTCTATTTTTTTTGCTCTACAATGAGAGATTGCTCTTGTTGTGCTCCTTTCATTACTTCCTTTTATGTCTTGTCTTTCTCTTTGTGGGCATCCTTCTTTTCTTCTACCTCTATCTCTGTCTCTGTCTCTTTCACTTTTTTACTAACTTGTTCTTCTGCAGACATGTTGTCTTCCACTGAGTTTTCATTGTCAAGTGGGATTATATTACCAAATAGAATCATCTCAATAATATTTTTTTGTTGCATCATCTGCAATCATTCATCTTTAGTGAACAAATCGTCATCAAACTTTACATGAGAAATATTAATTGCTAGATTAACCATAGCATTGACTGCTCCAATGGTAGTTTCACTATCATCGGCAAGTTTTGTTTCTAAATTAACTAAAATTTCATCAGCAAGCTTTGTTCCTAGATTCACCATACTTTCATCAGCAAGCTTATTTGTTGGATTCATCAAATTTTCATTAACAAACTTTCTTGCTAGAATCACCAAATGTTCGTCCACTTCTGGTTGTGCACAATGGGGTTCAGGAGCATCTATTGTCAGGTCCCTATAATACTAGTTTATTCCCTTATTATTACTTTCATTGTATACCCTTATTGTTATTGTTGTGCCCACTCCCAATATTGTTATTATTGTGTCCCATAGAAGCCCAATATTGTTATTGTTGTGCCCTTACATTGTTATTTTTATGTTAGCTCTGACTATATTATGGCCCCTTAGATTCCTAATATAGAAAGGAGGTCTTTTCATTTGTATCAACCAAGAATTGTTCATTTGTATAAGGTAAATGAGTTTTCCCCCTCAAAGAGGCTAATTTTGAAGTCATCTCTCTATCTTTTCTTCTATTTTGTGGGTTGTTTGCATAACAATTGGTATCAGAGCTTTGGAGTCAAGGGTTGCATTGCTTCAAACAGGTCATTGTGGAATTTTCGCTATAAATTGTTTTCTATGAAGTCTCAGAAGCTACAATTAAAACCAATTTGATATAAAATGTTAATGAAGCATCAGATTGAAATTTAGTAAAACATTAAAAAAATAGGACAAACTCTAGTTTTCTTTGTATCAGTTTCATATCCAAAGGTTTAATCCATGGCACATGGCACTTCATCCAAGTTCACTCTACTAAACTAGTCTATAATTAGCTCATTATGGGAGATTTTGAATAACGATTTCTTGGAGAATCCAATCGTGATCAAAATTGTGGGCTAGAACGAGGACTCAGAGGGATAGCACAGGACGAAATTTCAAACCTTGGAGATCTAAAATTATAGAGGTACAACAGATTTAATATGGAGGTCCTACAAAGCCAAAAAATGTGTGTAATCTTTTTAAAATTTTGCATAAGTTTAGTTTGAAAAATTAGTTTGAAGGAATTCAAAGGACATAGTGAAGCATAATTATCATTAATTGATGCCCTGAAGAAATAAAATTGAAACACCTAATAAGAAGCCTAAAAGATCTAGCATGATGCACGAAGAAGAGGAAGAAATGCAACATGATATATCAAAATTATGAGACCAAGTACAACAATTTTCACTCTGACAAAAAGTAATAGAAGCTAAGATCACTGGTTTAAGGAAAGGCATGGAAGCTAAGATGGATGGTTTAAAGAATGGTGTGGAAGCTAAGATGGGTGGTTTAGAAGTAAACATTGAAGATTGGAGGAATGACATGAAAGGTTTGAAAGGAGGTTTGACAAATTTGCTACAAGAAATGCTTCCTAATGGCGAGAAGGTAGTAGAGGAAACACATGATGAGAACAAAAGAAATGTTAGTCATGATTTCATAGACTCTAACATTGGATTGAAGACGGACCATGTTTCAAAGATCAATATGAGGAATTTTGATGGAAAGTATCCTGTAACATGGATACCACAGATGGAGGAGTATTTTGATCTCCTTAATGTGCAAAACACACAAAAGGTACACATTACGACTTTATATTTGGAACCCAATCTGTTTGTATGGTATGAATGGTTCTCTCATAAAAAAATTATCGCTTGGGAAATTTTTACAGAATGAATGATAGCACATTATCAGGATATAAAAAGCAACATCGTTTTTAGCCAATTGATAAATCTCAAACAAAATGGTTCAATGGTGGAGCACGTTCAGGACTTCTAGAAATTGAATATAAGGGTAAAAGATATTCTAGAGGAGCATAGGATTGATGTGTTCATAGGGACCTTAAAGGAAGCATCCAACATGAGGTTCGCATTTGGGAACCTGATTCATTGGAGAAGGCATTCAGGTTGGCAAGAAAAAATGAAAGAAAAATAACGACAACAAGGAAGCTTACAAATCACAACTATAAATATGGAAGTGTCGTTGCTCCTAGTCTTCCACAACCTACAATTTTGACACGACAACAATTGGAATAAAAAATAAAAAAATGGCTTTGTTATAGTTGTGATAGAAAATACACTAAAGGTCCTAAGTGTGTGAAGAAGAAATTATTTTACATAGATTGTGAAGAGGAAGAAGAAACAGAAAAAAAAACATCAACAGAAAAGGATACACGGCAGGATAGAAAGACATATCAGGAAAAAAAATGTAATAGTGTTGATTGATTCGGGAAGTATCCATAATTTCATTCATTTTAAGATACTGAAGGAATTGAATTGCTTCTAATATCCAACACGAGAGTGTCAAGTGATGGTTGCAAATGGAGGAACCATAAATTTCTTTGGAAAGTTCCATAATGTCAAGCTATCCATGGGAGAATATGTGTTGAATAGTCCAATTCTTTCCACTTTAATGGGTGGTGCTGATGTTGTAATAGGATTCCAATGGCTACAATCTTTGGGTATGATAAATTTTAATTTTCAAGAACTTTTGTTGAATTTTTTTCAGAAGGAAATGAAGTTGAATTAAGAGGTATTGCAGGGAAACCGAGAAAGATAATCACCTCTAATGGCATGAAAAAGCTTCTAAAGAGAGAACAACATGGCATACTTGCACAATTATGTTCGGTAGAGGTTCCCACGTCAAAATCATCTATTTCTCCAAATCTCCAAAAAGTCATGCATAATCATTCCAAGGTACTTGAGACTCCAAAAGACCTCCCACCTATTCATGATAATGATCATGGTATTCATTTAATTCTACGAAGGGTTCCTCCAAACATCAGGCCTTACACATCTCCCCATGCCCAAAAGAGTGAAATTGAACATATGGTTGCAGAAATGCTAGAGGCCAGTATAATTCAACCTAATCAAAGTTCTTTCTCTGCCCTAATAGTATTGGTGCGAAAGAAGGGTGGATCATGGCGCATGTGTCCGATTATAGGGAGCTCAAAATTCTCACTATTAGAGGTAAATTTCCCATTCCTATCATTGATGAATTATTGGATAAATTACATGGAGCAATTTACTTCACCAAGTTGGACCTTCATTCAGGATATTATCAAATTATAATGAAGATTGAAGACATTCCGAAAACAACATTTAGAATTCATGAGGGTCACTATGAATTTTTGCTCATCCCTTTTGGCCTTACTGATGCAGTTTCAACATTTCAAGGTTCGATGAATTCCATTTTCAAACCCTTCCTTAGAAAATTTGTGTTAGTATTTTTTGGTGATATACTAATCTACAAAAAGTCTTAGAAGGATCATGTTCAACATGTGGATTGAGTGCTGAAACTATTGGAGGGGAAACAATTATATGCAGAAACCTCCAAAAGATTCTTTGGAGTAGAAGAGGTCGAATATTTGGGTCATATTGTATCTCATGAAGGTGTTAAGGTAGATCCTAGAAAAATTAAAGCCATTATGGAATGGAAAATCCCCACATCCATAAAGCATCTGTGAGGATTTCTCTGGTTGGTAGGGTATTATCGCATGTTTTTGAAGAATTATGGGAGAATAACAGTACCTTTAACAAGACTACTAACAAAAGATTCATTTTCTTGGACTGCAGAAGCAATGAAAGCCTTTGAACATCTTAAAGAGGCAATGTGCCAAGCACCAGACTTAGCTATGCCAAACTTCCCAAAAACCTTTATTGTGGAATACGATGCCTCAGGAAATGGATTTAGTGTTGGAATTAGTGTTGTTTTACTACAAGAATAAAGACTCACTTCTTTCGAAAGTCGTCCAATCAATGGAAAGTATTTACAAAAATCTATTTATGAGAATGAAGTTTTTGCAATACTACATGCACTTAAGAAATTGCGACCTTACCTAATCGGAAGACACTTCAAGATAAAAATAGATAATGATAGTCTTAAATACGTTTTAGAACAAATATTATCTTCACAGAAAAATGGGTCACAAAGATGTTGGGTTATGACTTTGAAATCATCTACAAAAAAGGGGAAGCAATGTGTTGTTGTAGATGCACTCTCAAGAAAGGATGAGGATGTGGAAGAATTTCTTAGCGACATTTATATTGTCCAACCAAATTGGGAAAACAAGGAAAAGGATGAATTGAAGAATAACAAAGAAGTGTGGACATTCATTCAAAAGTTAAAACAAGACCCCAGTACATTTGATACATTTAGCTGGAACAATGATTCCTTATGGTACAAATATCGCTTATACCTCCGTAAGAATTCCCAACTCAAGCAAAATATTCCTATGGAATTGCACACCTCTCCCTTAGGAGGGCACTCAGGAGTTTAAAAGCTTACCATAGGGTTAAGAAGAAATTTTTTTGGGATGGCCTTAAATCTGATATTCAAAAGTTTGTGGTGGAATGTTTGGTTTTCCAACAAAATAAAGTAGAAAAAATTAATACCCCAGGCCTATTACAACCTTTATCCATTCCAAGTCAATGCTGGGAGGAGGTTTCAATGGATTTTATCATAAGTTTACCTAAGTCCGAAGGAAATAGTGTCATCATGATGGTAGTTGATAGTCTTACCGAGTATGCACAATTTTGTGCATTATCTCATCCATTTAAATCCAGTACAGTTGCTACTGCAGTTATGGAAACAATTCAAAAGCTACATGCAAACCCAAAGATTACTGTAAGCAACAGAGATCCCATTTTCACTCCAAATTTTTGGACATAATTATTTTCTTGTCTGGGTACTTAGTTAGCTCATCAGTCATCTTATCATCCTCAATCCTATGGGAAAACTGAGATAGTGAACAAATACTTGGAAGGATATATTTGTTGTTTTGTATCTGATAAACTAACACAATGGTTCAAATGGTTGCCTCTGGCTGTATGGTGGTATAACACTTCATTCCATATTACTACAACAAAAATTACCTGATTTATGACACTTTATGGATATCATTCACCGTCCATCACATCATATTTAAGAGAAAATTCTAAGTCTCAAGTACTGGAAGATCACATCGAGCATCAACAACAAGTTCTCCAACTATTAAAGGATAACCTCACTTTGGCACATAATAGAATGAAAGAACACGAAGATCAACATCGCAGTGAAAGAAGTTTCGATGTAGTTGATTGGTTATTTTTACGGCTACAGCCATACAAACAATTTCCCTCAAGAAAACAAAGAAGGAAAATATATTATCACAAAAGAATTATGGCTTGTAGAAGGTGTTGCAAAAGATTGGTACTATGGAATACAAATTGGAGCTTCCTACAGCTTCCTGAGTGTAGCTGGTTTTTCATGTTTCATGGTTAACAAAGGTTATAGGTGACAAGGTCTGAGTTCAAAAAATATTGCCAGAACTTGATGACGAAGGAAAAATCATATTAGAGCCCGAAGCAGTGACAAAAATGAGAATCGACAGCCATGAAATCAATCAATTTCATATTATCTCATCAAGTGGAAGAACTTACCCACTGAAGATTTCACATGGGAGGATGAGAATTTTATACAGAAGCATCAAAAACTACTCAAGCATTGAGGACAAAACTTTTCTGAAGGAGAGGGGCATGTTAGGTCCCTATATAATAGTGTATTCCCTTATTATTATTTTCATTGCAGCCCCTTATTGTTAGTGTTGTTCCCTTACATTATTATTGTTATGTCGGCTTTGACTATATTGTGATCCGTTAGACTCCTATATATAGAAAGGAGGTATTTTGATTTGTATCATCCAAGAATTGTTCATTTGTGTAATGTAAAAGAGGTTTTGCCCTAGAAGAGGTTCATTTTGAGGTCATTCCTCTATATGTTCTTCTATTTTATGAGCTGGTTGCATAACATCTACGTGCTCCTTCTCTGCTACTTTTGCAACTTCTACACAGACATTATCCAATTGTGGCTGGATTCAAAAAAAAATTCATCTTGTTGTAGATTCGGCGCTATAGATCCACTTTCATCTTCAACTTCAATGCTCCCCCCTACACCAAAACTCCTCTCAAGGGTATCCGAGGCCTGCTGGCTATTGTTGCATATGAAATGAGGGGAAGAATTCTCTCATCCACAAATTCTTCTATGCATGTTAATGTGAAGGCATCCTTTTTCCTCTTTAGTTCCAAATCTAAAAAAACCTCAAACATCTCCTCTTGTCAAGTCTACAATTTTTCACAAAGGCGACGCTTTCACAAAGGATTTTACAAAAAGATCACAATGCCTCATTGGAATAATGCGCCTTCTTTTAAATATCTTTTTTTCAACAAAAAGAATGCAACACCCCTTTTTAAATTCCCTCTTTTTAAAATCCCTTATATGCACTTAAAAAGCACATCATATCATATACAAATTAGTGTTATGCTCATAGTAATAATTTAACCTACATGTACAACCTTATACGTGCCTTTTTCGAAAATTTGTAGACTCAACAACAAAAAAGGGGATTCATATTTTCATGTGAAGTTTTTTTATTAGGCATGGTAAATAAAAAAAAATGACTTCTATGTGGGTTGTTGCCACATATGATCTTTTGTAGTTCTCTTTTCATCATCAATCTGCTGCAATATAACTCCATAATACAATTTCATCTCTTCAGAACCCCAATACCTTAAATTTTCATTAATATCTTCATCACGCATGCTCTCTTCAACATTCATTTTTGTAGCTTCCATGCAGACTTTATCTAGACATGGTGTTGCAAGCCATGCGTCAAGGAAATTTAACTATTCTTCATACTTGCTCTGTGTACCTGCACATTGAAAATTCACATTAGAATTAAAAGCATCTTCAAAACCACATTAGTTTTCTTCCTTCTACTCTACAATGAGAAATTTTTCTTGTTACACTTCTTTCTTTACTTCTTTTTATATCTTTATTTTATCTGGACAAAAATTGAATATAACAAAACGAAGTAGAATAAAAAATTTATCTTCTCAATATTACGAATCCCTTTTTTTAAATGGAGTCCTTAAAATCCTCATTCAAAAAACACCTTTCCAAAAGTTTCATTAACAAACAAACGTATTTCTCAAAGAAAAAGTGCATAACCCTTGTTTTAAATGACTCACGAGAACCTTTGTTAAAAATCGTGAACTTTGACTTTTCAATCAAAAAACTGGAGGGTTTTGTTTTGTACCCTTCCAGTATTTCACTATAGCGCATTATGCACTGTTAGGATGGAGCCTGAGGCCGAAAAACGTTTAAGTGCTCTCGACTAACATGAACTCTCGTTTAATTGTTGAGTGTTAGTAACGCTTTGGACTAACGCAAATCTGGTGGAGTTGTGTATGCGTTAATAATGCTGCCTTAAAAGTTGTAGGTTGAGTTATTTCGGTTACGTTTTAGATAAATTTTTTATTTTTATTTTTTGCTTCTTTTCCGGAGTCTTGTGTAAACTCACGTTGATCTTTGTTGCTCTCTCACATAGTCTTTTTCTCTCTGCTTCTTCACTATAGGTTTCTTCAAATTTTTATTGCTCTCTCAAAGAGTCCCATGCAAGATAGTTGATTCTCTTTGTTACTCTAACTTCGCTCACGTTGCTGCTTTATGAGGTAGTCTTATTCAAATTAGCTCCGATACCATGGCAAAAATTGAAAAGAACAAATTAGGAGCATGTGATTACTCTTCTCACTATTACAACTCAGTTAAATAACATTACATTGGAAATATTAATATTAAATGACTTGAGTGAAACTAGACTTAAATTGGAGTAAGTGAAACCGAACTAAGACATTTGAAGAGATAGTTTTGACACTTAATAAGTAGTTGGAATTATATTTTTCAATATAAGATGAGATCTGTGAATGAAAAAATCAGATCAGCTGAATGGAGGCCAGATATTCTATGTAGAATTTTTATCGTTGACTGCTTTGGGTGTGAAGGAACTAGATCTGGTTACATGCGGATCTAGTGCTATGTAAGAGAAGGTCGACATGACTCTAGAATGAGTGTTTTTGCCGTTTTCCGATGCAATATGACATCCACTCAATGGGAAGAGGAACCTTCTGAAATCTATGATTGATCCAGGAGCAATGTTTACGAACCCGATGTCGTATTTGTTGGACTCTTATAAGATTTTCAATTTCGTCCACCAACTTATTTCCCTCTTCGACACGACTTGCCATTTGACTATTCAAGTCCTACGTTCCTTCCAAAGGATGGCTTGATTGAATCTGTAGCGTTTTCTCTACATGTTGGTGCTGAGATCAACCGCGTGCAAGACTTACCTTTTGACTATTCAAGTCCTACGTTCCTTCCAAAGGATGGCTCGATTGAATCTTTAGCGTCTGCTCTGCATGTTGGTAGCTGAGATCAACCGCAAGCAAGAACAACTGATCGATTTCCTCCGTTTGAGAGCTTTTCGCACCTGTCACCATCTCGCTCTTCCTCCATTAATCTTCAGCAAAAGAGGTGAGCCTCTTTATGAAAAAGGTCAACGCTGAAGGCAGTTGCTCTGACAGAGAAATCGAGCTTCTTCGGTACAGAGGACAAGTTGCATCTATTCAAGAAGGTTGGATTTTCCATTTGTCAAGAGGTCGAATCTCTCTTTATTTTAAGGACGAGATTCTATGTTCATTTGTCGCGTGGTCGAGTGAACTACCTCTGCAGAAAACAAATTGATGTTACTGTTGGGTAAAACGCAGAGACCAACACTCCATTCCAGAAGTTGAGTTTCTCTATTGCAGGGGTTGAGATTATAGGTGTCATTCCCATTAATTTATTCAAATCGAATTGTGGAGGCTACTGGGCGGAATCGATAGTTGGTTCAGATCAGTGCTAAGGGTTGTGTCTTACTGTGTGACAAAGGTCCAGCGGAGAAGTCGCTGGAAAGAGGAACGCGATTGGGATGAAAATGTTAGACTACTTGTCAAGTTGTTGGTGAATGCAGAGACTAGATTATTTTCTCGAGTAATAATCTCCAGTGTTGACCGAGATCGTGTTTTATACACAAAAAAGAGACTTCGCCTTCGAATTTGGTAGCTATCTGAACCACAATTTTTTGCCAGAGAATCCGCCATAAGCAACAACAATTTTTTTAGCAGACGAATTTATCTTTCGTTGGTGGAACAGAAGAATGATGTCTTCCACCTGAAAATAGTTGCAGACGAAGTGCGTGGATTTCTGTCTCAGGGGATGATACGCGCTGTAGTATAAAGACAATTCTATAAGAAGGCTCGACTCCTCTACAGAACGCTGAACTTCTACGTGTTGCTCAGCCAGCAATACAACGTGCCATCAAACTTCATGTTCGTATGAAATGACATGTGCCTTCAAACACGGCTATGAGGGCATCACAACGAACAGCTATCGTTGTAGTCTCTTAAATTTGGGAAGCCCTTGCATTATTCGTGGCACGCATATTCAAAACTTTTTGAGACATAAAATTTTGGGGGTGAATTTTTTTTTTTTTACGATTATTTAATTGGGGCGAGGCTTTCGTACTCAAGTTTGAATAAGAATACTCTTTCTAAAAGAAATTTTAAATGGTGCTAGTTGAAGAATCGTCTTTTTGGGTTGATTTGGATGTATGCTAGTCGTGTAAATCTAGCTAGATTGGAAGTGTAAAGTTGTTGGTCTCATTATTAGTGTTATGTCGTAGAATTTTAACTTTTTGGTTCGTGGAAATGAATTTTCCAATTTGATTTTTTAAGGGGGGTAGAAGATTACAAGAGTTTTGTGAGAAGAAGGGAGTAGATGAATTTTGTGAAGAGGTTATTCAATTGCAGTCAAGTGGTATTTTTTTTTGTAGCTAATGGTATTTCTTTGGCAAGTAAAGATGGTAAGTCTTAAGAATAGGTTGCAAATTTCCATAGCTGAGAAAATAAAAAAGGTTGATCATCTAGATTCAACCATGAGAAAATATTTCCATAAACTTGCTGATGAACTTCAAGTGAAGATTGATCTCCTTGATGACTTGTAGAAGGAAGTTGAGTCTTTTTCTAACTCAAATTTGAAGAAGTAACTAGAAGAAAAAAATAATCAACACATTATGCATATTGATTGTTTAAAAGAAACAATGATGGAGCAATATTAGTTTTTGAAGGAAGATTATGATGCAATGTGTCAAGAATTGATTGAGAAGGATGAGGTCTTTCAAATGTAGAAAGAGTCTATGTAGGAACTTGAATAGGAATTTAGTCGTCTTTAGAAATTTGAGATGGATACACATGATGTTAAGATGTCCATCTCTCCTTCTTCCACACGTGATGATGTTGAATTCAAGAAGCTTGATGTTGACTCATCAAATGCCTTCGTCACACCCAGTTTTTAAAACTATACCACTGGTATTGGGTCTCAATTGTTGAGAAAAATGGGATACACTCGAGGAGGACTTGAAAAGAAAGAACAGGGAATTGTTGCTCCTGCTAAACCTATACTATAGACATCAAGAGTGTTGGATATGATCTAGTTGTTGTGTCATCACCTACATCCAATTGTCAAGTACTTGAAGAAAAATCCTCTCTTAACTGTGATAAACATTTAATGACATGGTCGCTAATGTCATTACAAATGAAAATGTTGTGGCACCCAACTTTGAGTGTAAAAAAATAAAAATGAGTTATCTACACATCCACATCAAAAAAAATTACCCAAGTATCAACATTATTGGTCAATTAGTAATCCAACATTCAGATTGTTATAGACGAGACATGAGAGAATGAACTATAGACTAGTGCTAACCATGAAGATTGACGGTGGGTAAATCAATGAATGATCATGGCATCAATTGAGCCAATGCTTGAAGTATCCATATCATTGTGTTGTCTCAGTTGTTCGTTGTTGATTTCCATTGTTCACTTAGTTGTGCTTTAGGAGGATTTGTTGAGAACGAAGACCATTCATTCTTGGTCCTTCCACTATTGTGGTTTAGGGGGCGAAGTTAGATGGTGACATATATTTTTGTCGTTGCTTTGTCGACAATTGTCATCTTTTGTGTTTGATAAGTGTGATGTTGACAATTTTCAAAGAACTTCAAATGTGTTGTTGTACGAGATTTTCCATACTTACAAACCTCATTGATTGTTGGTTGATCGATAGTTGATGCTTGTTTGTTACAAGATGTTATTGGTTGATGGTGTTATACATGACTAGATTGCATCCCTATTTTTCCTTTGAAAATCATTATACAATAGCAATTACACTCTTATAGGCTTTTAAAATTAATTTTATTCTATGATATCATTGAGAATGGTGATGATGCGCTTCTCAAACAAATGTTAGCTGTTTATAAAATATTTATATATACAAGTATAATATATGCTCACATATATATATATATATATTAGTTGTAAGTTTAATACCAATATAACATTGACATCCATTAAATATTTTCCAAACAAAATTATTATTTGTACACAAATTTTACTTCAATATTCCATTTTTATAATTATGAAACTATATAAACTTGCATATTTTTTTTATCGCTTTTTAAATTGGCATTTCAAGACTTCTTTTGATCCTCTAATACTTTATACATTTTACATAGCTTTTTCTAACATTTTATACATTTTACTTAGCTTTTTCTACGAAGGCTCTTTATATCTTGCTTAAGCCATATTTTATTATAAAATTTATTTACATTTTTCTTTAACATTTATTTTCCTTTTTAGCTTAATAAAAATAAGAATATATTCTTTATTTTCGTGTGTGATTTCGCAATATGTATTTTAAAATTTGAATGTACATTTTACACATAAATATAATATATAGATTAAAGAAAACATATTTGAAGTTTTAATTTAGATATTAAAAAAAATTAACCTTAAATTTAGTTCATTAGTTTCATCGCATATGATAAATTTAAATACATTTTAGATTTGTTTTTAAATATTATTTTTCTGGACAAATATAGCTATACATATTGATTAAAAAATATTATGATTTTTGGAAAATATAAGCATAAACAAGTTTAGATCTATGGGAGATGACAATTTTAAATCTATGGGAGATCAGTATTTCCTGAGCATTAAGAAGTTAATTTTTCAATTCTTTTAATGTCTATTTGTCTCTAATTATGCTATAATTTAGAGGAAAATTCAACCAATTTCCTTTTGTGTTAACAGGTACATAGTTTTAATCACCTTTGCAATAATGGGATTCAATTCACAAATGTTATGAACCATTAATTGAGGTTTTGATGGAACCAATGCTATCTTTCACTTGCAACCTTCCAAGGCATAAAGCTTTTTAGGACACAAATCTCTCTCTTAGACCTCATATTAGGAGACTCCCACATCATCATATATGCACCCTAAAATAGGGCTCAAGCATCGTCCTATGAGAAGACGTCATGAATCACAGGAAGGATAGTTCATATTGATGACAATCCTTATCCCATGAACAAGACAAATTACATGCCTAACTCATTGAGGGTGATCAATGGTGAAGTTAAAATGTTCAAGGGAAAGTAAGGGATTTGTGTCCCCCACTCCATGTCACCTCTCACTCTTCCTCAACGCTAGAGGATAACAATTTTTGTCTCCCTTATGCTTCCCCTCATATACCACATCACCTTCCCACATTCTCCAACGTTCTCTATTTTCTCCTTCTCTCATTACCTTGTTCCTTTTCTCACTCCCACTTCCACCTCTGCTTACTTCCTTATATAAATATTCAACCCTCCCTAGTAACGTTCCAAACTAGGAAAAACAATAATATGAAAAGCAAACAACAAATACAACAATGAAAAATTTCAAACTTTAGAGAACACCCATAAATAGTCTGAATGTCAGAAGTGGCTTTTCCATTTTATTATGAATTTGGAGCAATCATTGAATAATATGGGAGAAGTGCACCTAGGATTGCCCAAAACAAAAGCATAGCAAGGTCAAGGTGATTAAACTACAAGCCAAGATGATTAAATATGCTATCTCAATGATGCCCTGAGCTGTCCCAACAAAACTGCACTGTCTCCTATGAAGATGTTGTTGAAAACCTCGTGTCTAGTGCTCAACATATTTCCCCAAATTAATCCTTATCCCCTCAAGAAAGACCCATGAAAGTCCATAGAGGGTTTGGCATGGTTTGGACCCCCAGAATCCAGCCCCCAAAGCACCACATCCTCCACAACCTGCTTGGAAGTCTGACCTGCCTGCACACTAGAGAGATCCTTCCCCAAGCACTACAAAATTGTTGCAAACACCCACCTAAAGGCTTCCCCTGTATCTCCGATAAGTACCAACCTCACAACACAATCCTCTAACTCCCACGTGTGCCTAGTGAGAGGCTTTTGCATTGGCCAAAGGGCTGCAAATTTGTACTAAACTATAGTTGCATCCTCCTGCTCCAGAACTCCATCCAAAGTTTGATATATTCCTAAATTTTCCTCACCAAAATTATCCTGTCAATTTCTTCCCGAATGACCCCAACGTTTTCTCCTGCCATGTTCTCCTGAAACAAGCTATGGTGAGTGAATGTATAAATGTAAGTTTTGAAATCTCCCCTAGCTCTCATCCAGAATGATGTGACCAAACCAATCTGTGGTGGCACTCAAAGTCCCCTAAAGAAAGGGTGAGTTCTATGCATGGAAAACTCGTTGCTAAATAGTAAGTGATCGGACTAAGAAACTTCAGCAACTAAAACGAGTTAAATTTGAAAAATATCCTTCCTATAGATGAGCTCCTCCTAGTTATAATTTCGTGGGCCTTCCTTCCGACATGGGTCCCTCCAGCTTCCCATCTGACTTCCCTTCGAGGATATTTGAACTCTTCACTTGGCTAAGTGTGTTTTTCTCATGTGGGTGGCCCCCACACTCCACTAACAAAATAATATGGACTTATTCTATTCACTATGTCCCTATATCAAAATTGACTGGGTTCCAGGGCCTCCAAAAATAAACATAATTGTGGAAAATTAAACCTATAACAAAATAATTTATGAAGGGACATTACAGTCATCCCCTCCCAGATGTTGCTTGTCCCCAAGTAGCTTCAGCACTAGATGTTCCAATATGTGCTCACCCTCCTAGGTGGCATCTTCATCCAGTAATCTCTTCCAATGAACCAAAAACTCCCTGATGATCTTGTTCCTTGTCCTCCTTTCCCGAGTCTCCAAAATGTTCTTCGTTTCCAAAACCATATTCCCCTCATCATGAAGTGGGGGAAACTCTACAACAGTCGTCACCTATTGGTCCAACACCTTCTATATGTATGAAAAATTGAAGTTGTTGTCAATCTTACTCCCTGAGGGAAGCTCCAATTTGTAGGCGACCACTCCAACTCTACTAACTACTCTACACGACCCATAGAAATGTCATTTTAACTTCTCGACCCCGTTTTGCTTCAAGATAGTTTGTCCTATGGATGTAGTCATAGGAATACCAGGTCTCCCTCCAAAAAATGCCTCTCAACACTATGCCTATCAACATACATATTTTACCAATTTTTCATTGTCAATAAGTTGTCCTTGAGAGCGTTGGGAATGTCTTAGCTCTCTACGATCCAATCTTTAGCCTTTCAGGCCTTGTTGTCTCCTAAAACAATATCAGTGAAAGATAAGGCATCATAACCATACAAAGCCTAAAAGGGTAACATATTGATGAACGTGTGATGAGTGGTGTTGTAGAAATACTTGCTCAACTGCAACCATCAAATACATGTCCTTTGTTGCCCACTCATGTAGTTCGTTGGTCATCCCTCCAACCATTTATTAACCCAATCTATCTGACCATCCATCTATGGGTGGTAACTCATCCTTGGGGTGAGCTCAGTACCCACCAATATTAAGAGCTCCTGCCAAAATCCCCCCATGAACCAAATGTCTCTATCACTGACTATGGTCTTAAGGAGTCTGTGCGAACAAAAGACCTCCATAAAGAATAACTTGCCCAACTATGAGGCTGAACATCGGGTGAGAATGGCAAAGAAATGACCTTATTTAGTTAGTCGATCAACCACCACATAAATACAACCCTTTCCCTGCAACGTTGGAAGCCTCATGATGAAATCCATGGAGATACTCTACCATTTTGCCTCAAGAATGCAAAGAGGTTGCAACAACTGATTTGGATGGGTCAACTCCCCATTTTTCCTATGACATGCCTCACAATCCTCCACATACCCCAACACATCCCCCTTGAATCCATTCAAGGCAAATCATTCTTTGACTGCCATGCATGTCTTCTTGAACCCCTGATGCCCTGATAATGGGGAATCACGTGCTCCATGGAGTACCCTCTCTTAACTGTGCAGCCGGTACAAAAAAAATGTGGCCCTTGTAATATATTATCTTGGCCATAACTTGGTAGCGTTCATTTGTGTTTGTTCCCTCCAAGATCTCACATGCCTGCTGATATTTGGAGTACTCTATGATCAATTGTTCCTTCCAGTAATGGAAAATGCTCATCAGCGAAAGGCCTGTGGGTCTACTATATAATGCATCGGCCACTACGTTATGCTTTCCCCACACATACTCAATATCAAAATCGTAGGCATGCACCTTTCCAACCCATCTATGTTGTCCATCATTGAGGCCCTACTTCCCCATGAAGTGGCGAAGACTATTGTTATCTATCTTCATCTGAAATTGGTTACACAGAAAGTACTACTAGAATTTGGAGGATGCATGCATGATGGCCAACATACCTTTTTCATATATAGAATATGACCTCTCATGTGGTAGGAGCTTCTAGTTCTCGAAAGCAATGGGATATCCACCCTAGGGAAATACTACCCCAATCCCCTCTCTTGATGCATCACACTCCACTGTGAATGACTGCGTGATATCTGGAAGTGCCAACACCAAGAAACTACTCATCACCCCATTGAGGTGATAAAAACTTAACTGGAATCCATCTATCCATGCAAAAGTCCCCTTCTTGGTCAAATTTGTGAGGGGTGTCGCCAACTGTGAGAATCCCTTGACGAACTTCTGATAATAGGTGGAAATGCCTAGGAACCCCCTCAACGCTATCACATCTCTAGGCATTGGTCAATATCAAATGACCCATATATTCTCCTCATGCACCTTCACCCCATATATGCCAATGGTGTGCCCCAACTAGAGCATCTCCGTCAACCCAAACTCACACTTAAGAAATTTTGTGTAAAATTGTTGTACCTCCAAAATACACAACACCACATCCAAATGCTCCCCCCAAGTTCTATTGTAGATAAAGATGTCATCAAAGAACACCAATATATACCTCCTCAGTTTCCCTTGAAATAAATTGTTTATACACGACTAGACGGTGGCAGGTGTATTAGCCAACCTAAACGGCATGACCGAAATACCTGAAATTCCCATAGTGACATCTAAAGGTCATCTTAGGGACGTCCTAATCCCTCGCACTGATCTGAAGGTACCCGGAGCACAAATCTATCTTTAAGAAGTACTTAGCTCCTATAAGATCATCCATTAACTCATTACTGCACAGGATGGGGTATCGGTTGTTCAAATTCTTCTTGTTGAGCATCTGTAATCAATGCACATGTGCAAGGTTTCATCCTTCTTCTTCACCAACACCACTGAAGAAGCAAAGGAGATGGAACTTTGCCTAATGTGGCCCAACACCAACAAATCCCTCATGGCCCACTCAATCTCGTCCTTCTACGCCTTGCGGTGCCTATAAGGGGTGGTGATAATTTTTATTCAAACAGCTCACAAAAAAGAAGAAAAGATAGATCAATGCCTTCACAATCAACCTCTTCAAGTGGGAAACCTCCTTTACATTACACAAATGAATAATTCCTGGATGATTCAAATGACACAACCTCCTTTCTATATATAGGAGTCTAAGGGGTCACAATATAATCAGAGCTGACATAACAATAATAATGTAAGGGCACCATAATAACAATAGTGGGATTCTATGGGGCACAACAATCATAATAAGGGGGTTACACTAATAACAATGAGGGAATAGTGAGATTCTATGGGGCACAACCATAACAATAAGTGGGTTGCACTAATAACAATGAGGGAATTCACTAGTATTATAGGGACCTAACATGACCCTCTCCTTCAAAACAAGTGTTATCCTCAATGCTTCAGTAGTTTTTGATGCTTTTGTATAAATTTTTCATCCTCCCATGTGGAATGTTCCACGGGTAAGTTATTCCACTTAATGAGATACTCTGAAATTGATTGATTTCGTAACTGTCGAGTTCTTGTTTCAGTCACTGCTTTAGGTTCCAATATGATCTGTCCTTCCTCGTCAAGTTCTGGCAATATTGTTTGAATTTGGAGCTTGTCAACTATAACCTTCTTTAAGCATGAAACATGGGAAACTGGGTGCACTCAGGAAAATGTAGGAAGCTCCAATTTGTATGCCATAGTAACAATTTTTTGTAGCACCTTGTAAGGACCATAATACTTTGGTTATAATTTATTATCCTTCTTATCTTTCTTGATGGACATTTGTTTATATGGTTGTAGCCGTTAAAATACCAAGTTACCTACATCAAAACTTCTTTCATTGTGATGTTCATCCACTTGTTGTTTCATTCGATTTAGCGCCAAAGTGAGGTTATCATTTAAGAGTTGAAGAACTTGTTGTTGATTCTCTATGTGATCTTACACTGCTTGAACCTTAGAATTTTCTCTGAAATATGACATTACGGATGGTGGATGTTATCAATAAAGTGCCATAAATGGGGTCTTTTTTGCTGTATTATGGAAGGAAGTGTCATACCACCATTCAGCCAGAGGTAACCATTTGACCCACTGTGTTTGTTTATTAGATACAGAGAAACGAAGATATCCTTCCAAAAAATTGTTTACTATCTCAGTTTTCCCCTATGATTGAGGATGATAAGATGAGCTATGAGCTAATTGACTACCCAGACAAGAAAATAATTTCATCCAAAAATTTCAATTGAAAATAGTATCTCTGTCACTTACAATAATCTTTGGGTTTCCAAGTAGTTTTTGAATTGTTGCCAAAAATGTAGTAGCAACTGTACTGGCTTTAAATGGATGAGATAATGTACAAAATTGTGCATACTTGGTAAGCCTGTCAACTACGACCATGATGACACTCTTTCCTTCGGACATGGGTAAACTTGTGATAAAATCCATTGAAACCTCCTCCCAACATTGACTTGGAATGCGTAAAGTTTCTAACAGACCCGGGGTCTTAATTGTCTCAACTTTATTTTGATGCTAAAGCAAACATTACGCCACATAATTTTGAATATCAGATTTAAGTCCATCCCAAAAAAATTCCTTCTAAATCCTGTGGTAAGTTTTTAAAAATCCCAAGTTCACTCCTAAGGGAGAGTTGTGTAATTCCAGAATAATATTTTGTTTGAGTTGGGAATTCTTACAAAGCTATAAGAGATATTTGTACCATAATGCATCATTTTTCGAACGAAATGTATCAGATGTACGAGGATCTTGCTGCAACTTTTGAATGAGTGCCCACAATTCTTTGTCATTCTTACATTCATCCCTCACTTAGGTTATCCAATTTGGTTGGATAGTAGAAATGGCACAAAGAAATGCTTCCACATCTTCATCATTTCTCGAGAGTGCATCCGCAACAACATTTTTCTTCCCTTTTTTTGTAGATGATTTCAAAGTAATAACCCAACATCTTTGTGACCCATTTTTGTTGTTCCTCTAAAGCTAATATTCATTCTAAAAACTATTTAAGGCTATCATGATCTGTTTTTACCTTGAATTTCCTTCCCATTAGGTAAGGTCATCATTTCTTAAGTGCATGTAGTATTGCCAACATTTCCTTGTCATAAATAGCTTTCTGTAAATACCTTCCTTTGACTGGATGACATTCAAAAGCAACGGGTCTTCCTTCTTGCATTAAAACAACACCAATTCCATTTCCTGAGGTGTCACATTCCACAATAAAGGTTTTTGTGAAGTCTGGCATAGCTAAGACTAGTGCTTCGCACATTGCCTCTTCAAGATGATCAAAGGCCTTAGTTGCTTCTAGAATCCAAGAAAATGCATCTTTCTTTCATAATGTTGTTAGAGGTGCTTCTATTCTCCCATAATTCTTAACAAACTTGCGATAATACCCTGTTAACCTGAGAAATCCTTGTAGTTTCTTTAAGGATGTGGGGATTTTCCATTCCTTAATGGATTTAATTTTGTTAGGGTTTACCTTAACACCCTCATGAGATACAATATGACCTATATATTCCACCTCTTATACTTCAAAGAAACATTTGGAGGTTTCTGCATATAATTGTTTCTCCTCTAATAGCTTGAGCACCTTGTCAAGATGGTCAACATGATCCTTCTAAGACTTGTTGTAGACTAGTATATCATCAAAAAATACTAACACAAATTTTCTATGGAAGGGTTTGAAAATGGAATTCATCAAAACATGAAATGTAGAAGGTCCATTGGTAAGGCAAAAAGGAATGACCAAAAATTCATAATGACCTTCATGAGTTCTAAATGTTGCTTTCAGAACGTCATCAATCTTCATTCTTATTTGATGATATCCTAAAGGAATATCCAACATGGTGAAGTAAATTGCTCCATGTAATTGACCCAATAATTCATTAATGATAGGAATGGAAAATTTATCTTTAATAGTGAGCTTGTTGAGCTCCCTATAATCTAGTCACATGCGCCATGATCCATCCTTCTTTTGCACCAATAATATTGGAGCAAAGAAAGAACTTTGACTAGGTTGAATTATACCCACCTCTAGCATTTATGTAACCATACGTTCAATTTCAATCTTTTGGGCATAAGGATATATGTAAGGCCTGATGTTTGGAGGAATAATTCTTGCAATCAAATGAATAGCATGATCACAAATAGCTGGGAGTCCTTTGTGAGTCTCAAATACCTTGGAATGATTGTCCAATACTTTTTGGAGGTTTGGAGAAATAGATGATTTCGATGTTTGAACCTCTAGAGAACATAATTATCTAATTACACTGATTTTTGTTTCTTTAGAAGCTTTGTCATGATATTAAAGTTGATTATCTTTCCTAGCTTCAATGTGATACCCCTTAATTCAACTTCCTTTCCTTCCCAAAAAAAAAATCAAGAAAAGTTCTTGAAAATTAAAAGTTATCGTACCCGAGATTGTAACCATTGGACAATTCAATACATATTTTCCCATGGATAGCTTGATATTATGGCACTTTCTAGAGAAATTTATGGTTCCTCCATTTGCAACCAACACTTGATATTCTGGTGTTGGTTATATGAAGCAATTCAATTCCTTTGCTATCTTACAATGAATAAAATTATGGGTACTACACAAATCAATCAAAACTATTACCTTTACCTTCTTCATATGTCCTTCTATCTTTAGAGTTTGAGGAGTGGTAATTCCTGCCAATGCATTACAAGATATGGTCAGATTCACTTTGTTCCTTCTTTGGGGTTGATTCCTAGTGTATATCTTCGTCTTTTGATGTTTCTTGTTTCTTTTCTTCCTCCTCTTCACAATCTATGTAGGATAATTTCTTCTCAGCACACTTATGACCTTTGTATTTTCTAGCACAACTCTAACAAATCCCTTTTCCTCCTTTTTCCTCCAGTTGTAGTGGTGTCAACCTTATAGGTTGTGGAAGACTAGGACCATTAACACTTCCATCTGTATAGTTGTGATTGGTAGACTTCCTTGTTGCCAAAATTTTCCTTTCAACTTTGAAGTTATTCAAAAGGGCTTAGTGAAGAATAATTATCATTAATTGATTCTCCGAAGAAAGAAAATGGAAACACATAGTAAGAAAGCCGCAATCTCTCATGCGAAACGTTATGCAACCATCTCACAGAATAGAAGAAAAGATAGACCAGTGCCTTCAAAATCAGCCTCTTCGAGGGGGAAACCTCCTTTACTTTAAACAAATGAACAATTCTTAGACAATTCAAATGACACAACCTCTTTTCTATATATAGGAGTCTAAGGGGTCACAATATAATCGGAGCCAATATAACAATAATAATGTAAGGGAACCATAATAGCAATAGTGGGCTTCTATGGGGTACAACAATAAAAATAAGGGGGCTACACTAATAACAATGAGGGAATAATGGCCTTCTTTTGGGCACAACGATAACAATAAGGAGGCTACACTAATAACTATGAGGGAATACACTAGTATTATAGGGACGTAATGATAACTTCCTACACACTAGGCTCCAAGTCAATGGTATGTTCAAATTCTCTATCTAGTGGATGCACCAATGTGATATACCAAAATACCACCAAATATATGTCGAATATGGCCTATATGTTTGGGTGTGGTGTTTGGGCCTATCTCCCAGCCTCATAAACCCTTATCTCCATGGCCCAGGATATGTCTTTATGGCTCAAATCTGCCACTATATGATGTGCTAAAACTGTTTGTGGAGAACACGAGTGGATTTCCCTAAGGAATACAAAGTTGCCATCCAGCCCAATGAACACCATCTCCATCATCCTCCAATCAGTGGTGACTTGGTCGAGGAAGTATATTCATTGGAAACCCATCACTATGTTGGTGTCTAGCACATCCACTACGAATAAATGGTCTATCTTCAAGTAGTTTCCCATAGTTATTATCAAGGAGGGAACATATCGAGTGCATTGCATGGTCCTATCCCCCAACACCAGAAAATAAAACCCCTCAAACTTAGTTGTGGTGATGCCTCTTCCTTAAACCATCTAAGCATAAATGAAATTTTCGATGGCCGCATTGTTTACTAGGACTGAGAGACACTACCCTTGCACTGTGCCTTTGATCCTCAAGGTTAGAAATTTGGGGCCGCACACAAGAAACTAAGGACTCCCCCAAATGGTGTAAAAGATTCTCCCCCATGTGGTGGTGGTGGTGGTGGTCCCTTCTTTGCTAGACCCTCACTGTATCCTCCAGCATACTCCAACACCACATCATTTTCATGATCACTATTTTGTGGTGTATTGCATTTCATCCCATGGCTTTTTAATATTGGTTAAGGAACTATAGTTGTATTTTAATATAGGACTAATGGATCGAGGTTTTTTGGATGCCAAAAGATATACATATTGTATTGTAAAAGTGTGAGGATATAATATACTCAAAAATATATATGGTTTTTGTGGCATTATTTCTAAGAGAAAATATCTATCTTAAATGTATGTGTAGGCCATTGCATCTTTTATTTTTTTATTAGGAATCTATTTGTAACAATAAACTATGTGGGTTTAAAGCTAACTTTTGGTATTATAGTAGTTTGTCTTCAACAAGACATCCCTGTGGCGAAGGGTTTTGGCTTGGGCCCATAAAAAACCTTGTTACAATGGAAGATATGTGGTAAATTTATTTTTCTAGTGAGAGGAAAAGATAAGAAGTTAAACAATAGAGATTAAGAAATTCACTGGGCAGAGCTCCAATCTATCAAAGCTTAAAATGCAAGATATTTTGGTGGACCATGTTGTATTGAAAGGTGAAGAGCATAATGTGATTCTATCTCACAAATTCAATATTATTGGATTCTTTAAGAGAAGCTACAATAAAAATACCGTGGAACAGGTTTGGGGCTTCATATAAGCCTAAATCCCTACTTAAAAAATGTTCCCATGGAATAAATTCCATAATTTGACAATGAATGATGGAGAAATTGCATATAAATGCCTTGAATACCATGGAAAATTAACTATTATCTATTTATATTAAAATTTATAATGAATGTAAGTATATTAATTTTTTGTGTTCTCTATTAGAATTGTCGAATAATCGAGTTGTTTCCCTAAGCAATAATGGAACTATTTTTAGCTTTAATGAAATAGTCTCTTCAAATTACAATTGGTGCATAATTATGTGTTTGGACCTATGTTAATTCCATAACTAGGTAAATATGTGCATCATATCTCATTTATAAGTGACTTCTTGAGGAATACATATATTCATTTCATTGAGAATAAATCCTAAGGCATTGAAAAATTTAAATAATATTCTTGTGGAAAATTATGCATAGAAGAAAATTAAGGTACAAAGGAGAGATAATGGTGGAGAATTATATAGGAATGCAAGAAATGCATCATATAAATGAAGTAGAATACTCCATATGCATGTTAATAGAATTTTTTTGCATAGAGGATGAACTTGACACTAATGAAAAACGCAAGGGCATAAGGAAGTAGAACCCCAATTCTAGGAAAATGCAATGCATGTTGCATCTTACCCGTTAAATATATTAGACTCAATGGTTGGTGATAGGGCTCAAAATGATGTATGGAATGGTAAGGAGTTCTCTCTCAAACATCTTGTGGTCTTTCACTTTGATTCCTATATCCATGCTCTAAAGGAAAGTATGAGTAAAGTTGATAATAAAACTAAAATGTGTTTCCATATTGGATATGAAGTTTTCCTAAAAGGTTTTAAGCTTTGGGATATAGAAAATAATAAGGTTGTATATATTGAAGATGTGGTATTTAGTGAAATAGAAGATTTTTTTCAAATAGGAATTGCTAACAAGGGAGAAAGAACCAAAGAAAATATATTTTCAATTGAATGATGATGAATCAAACTCTACAGAAGCACAAGAATAAGAGGAACCTAACCACACATTGTCATATTGACGAGATTGGTTTGCGAAGGAAAGCAACTGGAATAGTGTACTTCATCTTATTTCTATTATAATTTTTATTTATTTATTACCGATGATGATCTTATAATTGTTACGGAGGTAGTCGATTTAGAGGGCAAAAACTCTCGTAAAAGGTTGTGGTTGAAGAAATGGTATCCTTGGACAAGAATGAGGCTTGGGATCTAGTAGAGTTTCCAGCTAGAAGAAATCCCATTGGAAGAAAAATAGTGTTTAAGAAGATATTAAATGTAGAAAGAAAAGTGAGAAATGTAGAGCTCGATTAGTTGAAAAAGGTTATTTCTAACTAGAAGGAATTGAATTTGGTGGTTTTTTTAATCATGCCAAGTTAACTCATATTATATTTATTTTATCTATTTTTTCTACTTTTTATTTTGAAGTAAAACAAATGAATGTGAGGAAAAAATCCTGCATGGGGATCTATAAGAATAAATATACATGAATAATTTGAAAAGATTTGTATTGAAGGGAAATAAAGAACTTTTATGTAGGATACAAATATCCTTGTATGGTTTAAAGGAATCACTATGTATGCGTTATAAAAAATGTAAGATTTATATATTGGGACTTACAAACAAAGTAAATCACTATCTTTATTTCAAATTAATTCATGATCACCTTATCTATTTCGCCATGAATGTAGATGATACGTTGTTGATTCCAAAGTGTGAGGAAATCATCTAGGATGTAAAAACTTAACTTTCATCTAAATTTTATGTTAAGGACATTAGTGTTACAATTTCATTTTGGACATGGTAATTAAAATAAATTAGACAAGAAAAAAATTAGTTAAATGAGAGGAAGTGAATGGACACAATATTGTACAACTTTAATATGTAGGAATGTAAAGAGTTAAAGGTTATCATTCCTATGTGTATAGATTCATTTGTTGATCAATTTCCAAAGAAATGGTAAGATGAATAGGATACTCTTTGTGTTCCATATTGTAGTGTGATTGGAAATTGATATATGGAATGATGGATAGTAGATTAGAAATTGCATTGTATGCAGTGGAAGTATTTAGTAGGTATATGTCAAAATAAAGGAAGGAGAAATAGGAAACAATAAAAAGTTTCCTTAGGTATTTGTGTGGCACTACTGGTTATGGATTTTGCTACCAAAGATGAATATGATTAGAAAAGGTGCTTCCCATACATGGAATTGTTGATGTTTATTGGGATAGATATCTAGATCAAAAAAGATCTAGAACTGAGTATGTGTCTAACCTATTTGGAGGCATAATAAGATAGATTAGCAAGAGATAATGTGGAGTTGTAACACCCTTATTAATTTAATGGGGTGTATATTGTATTTGCAATTCACCACAATGAGAATTTTCCTTAAATTCAATTCTTACACCTTGGATACATTAAGTAGAAATTGCCAATAAAATCTAATCAAAATGAATGTACTACTTATATGCGATACATACATACACATATCCATTCAATCATGAGAATAATAATTAATCTAATAAGCCATGAACAAATAATGTAAATACATGAAATAACATAGTGAAAAACACATATCCATAACAATAACCACTTATCTTCTCATATGAAGCAAAACCTTGTTGTAAACATCATATGTTCCACAAAACATAGACCACACTACTCATAATCGATCAACAATATTTCACCCTAAATATGATTCTAAGACTCCACTACGGTAAAAGGATACTAAATCCAAATAAGGTCCACAAAAAATACCAACTAGTCATTGGCTTAGGTACTTGACTCTAGTAGCTTTCATCCCACTAATAGGTCCCTATACTACTAGTGTAACCCCTTATTATTATTAGTACAACCCCCTTATTATATTTTTGTGCCTATGTAGTCCCCATATTGTTATTACTGTACCCCATAGAAGCCCGCTATTGTTATTATTGTGCCCTTACATTATTATTGTTATGTTGGTTGTGATTATATTATGACCCCTTGACCCCTATATATAGAAAGGAGGTCTTGTCATTTGTATCATCCAAGAATTTTTCATTTTTGTAATGTAAAGGAGGTTGCCCCACCGAAAGGCTTATTTCTAAGGTGTTTATCTATATTTTCTATCTTTTTGTGAGCTGGTTTCATAACATTTGGTATCATTGCTTTGGATTCTAAGGTTTCGCTGCTCCAAACGGGTCATCGTGGCAGTTTCACTATAACCTTTTTTTTGCGACGTTTCATAAGCTAAAAACCTCATGTCCTAGTTTCAGATATTGTCTCACTATATTTGCAAAGATATGATCTGAGGAAGTTAGGGTTTTTGTAAGCTCCAAAATTTCATCTAAACTAGGTCATCATGGAATTTTCCCTATAATGTTTTTGCTACAATGTTTCATAAAGTAAAAAAAAAAACAATTTGAAAAGATATCGGTCTAAACCTTAGGTCCAAATTTCATATCTTATCTCGCTATATTTTTGGATATATGATCTAACGAAGTTAGGGTTTTTGTAGACTCCCGAATTACATCCTAAACAGGTGACCTTGGGAAAATCATCATAACTTTCTCTCTAAGAATCAAATTGAAATTTCATCAGAAGTTATAGAAAGAGGACAAACTGTATTTTGTTTGGGTATATGTTTCAGAACCTAAGGTTGAAACAGAGACATGTGGTATGTCGTACAAGTTGAAACTATTGAACTAGTCTATAATTAGGTCATTGCGGGAGATTGGGAATAAATCTTCTTTGGGAATCCGATTGTGATCAGACTTGTATTAGAAAGAGACTTAGAGGGCTATTACAGCCCAATGTTCCAGAACTTAAAGATTCAAAATTACAGAGTTACAGTCATTTCAAGATTGAGATCCTAAAATCAAGAAAAAGCAAGAAGAGAAAGTTTGATGGCAAGGATCTGGTAAATTGGATACTACGGATGGAGAAATATTTTGATCTACATGAGGTTCAACTGTTACAAAAGGTACATATTGCATCTTTATATATAGGACCAAATCAATTTTTATGGTATAAAGGGATTTTTTCTCGTAAATCACTTGTCACTTCATCAATTTTGACGGAAGAAATGATAGCATATTATGAGGATACAAAGAGTAACACCTTCTTTAGCCAATTGATAAATTCTGAACAAAAGGGTTCAATGGCAGAGCACATTGAGGACTTTCAAAAATTGAATATAAGGGTAAATTATATTCCAAAGAATCAAAGGATTGAGGTCTTCATAGGGAATTTAAAGGATAACATTCAACATGAGGTTTGTCTTTGGGAACCTGATTCATTGGAGAAGGTATTCAAGTTGGCAAGAAAAATTTAAAGCGAAATTATGGAAACAAGGAGTCCCACCACTCACGACTATAATTATGGAAGCTTTTTTTCTCCTAGCCTTCCACAAACTAGAAGGTTTACATGACAACAATTGGAAGAAATAAGAGAAAAAGGGCTTTGTTACAATTGTGATAGAAAATACACTAAAGGTCATAAGTATGATGAGAAGAAATTATTTTACATATATTATGAAGAGGAGGAAGAAAAGGATCAAGAAACATGAAAAGAAGAGGATATACACCAAGAACCATCCTCAGAGAAAGAAGAAATGAATCTGACCATATCATGTAACGCATTGGCAACAATTACCACTCCTCACCACTCCTCAAACTCGCAAGGTAGAAAGACATATGAAGAAGAAAAAGGTTCAAGAAGTGAAAGATCACATTGAGAAAGAAGAAATTAAACCGACCATATCTTATAATGCATTGGATGGAATTACGACTCCATAAACTATCAAGATAGAAGGACATATCAAGAAGAAAAATGTTCAAGAAGTGAAAGATCACATTGAGCATTAAGAAATGAATCCAGCCATATCTTGTAATGCATTGGAAGAAATTGCGACTCCTCAAACTCTCAAGATAGAAGGACATATCAAGAATAAAAAGATTCAAGTAGTGAAAGATCACATCAAGCATCAACAACAAGTTCTCCAAGTTTTAAAGGATAACGCCACTTTGGTGTAGAATCAAATGAAACAACGGGATATCAACATCTCAGTGAAAGAAGTTTTGATGTAGGTGATTGGGTATTTTTATGGCTACATCTCAAGCAAGCTATTTATGAGAAGGAAATTTTGGCAATGCTACATGCACTTAAGAAATGGTGACCTTACCTATTGGGAAGACACTTGAAAGTAAAAAAGGATCATGATAGTATTAAATACTTTTTAGAACAATGATTATCTTTAGAAGAACAGAAAAAATGGGGCACAAATATGTTGGGTTATGACTTTGAAATTGTCTACAAAAAAGGGAAGCAAATTGTTGTTGCAGATGCACTCTTAAGAAAGGATGAGGATGGGGAAGCATTGTTTTGTGTTATTTCTATTATCCAACCAGATTGGATAAACGAAGCAAGGGATGAATGGAATAAGGACGAAGAGGTGTGGCCACTCATTAAAATGTTGTAGAATATTCTAGTTCAAACAATATTGTGAGAACTTGATGAGGAAGGAAAAATTATATTGGAGCCTGAAGTAGTCATAGAAACAAGAACCCAACAACTACGAAATCGATCAATTTCAGAGTGTCTCATCAAGTGGAAGAACTTACCTGCTGAAGATTCCACATGGGAGGAGAAGAATTTTATACAGAAGCATCAAGAACTACTCAAGCATTGAGGACAACACTTTTTGAAGGAGACGGGCATGTTAGGTCCCTATACTACTAGTGTAACCCCTTATTGTTATTAGTACAACCCCCTTATTATATTGTTGTGCCCATGTAGTCCCCATATTGTTATTATTGTACCCAATAGAAGCCCACTATTGTTATTATTGTGCCCTTACATTATTATTTTTATTTCGCCTCTAATTATATTATGACCCCTTAGACTCCTATATATAGAAATGAGGTCGTGTCATTTGCATCATCCAAGAATTGTGTATTTTTGTAATGTAGAGGAGGTTGCCCCCTCGAAGAGGCTTATTTCTAAGGCACTTATCTATCTTTTCCATCTTTTTTTGAGCTGGTTTCATAACACCCACAATCTCCCATCCCCTATCGTGCTACAAAACCCAAGATATGCTCCCCGTTTTCCGCATCAATAATCCTTTAGGACATGCCACTAACATTATATGTCTTTCTGATTCAGACTTATGCAGGAACACAACAATATACATAAATAAAAATAAAGACATAGATGGAGTAGAAATAAATCTTCATTTCATTAATACCAAAGAACTGAAATATGCTTACAAACATAATCAAAATAAAGCAACACGGGTGATGGTAACTTATCTCTGAGAAGATCTCTAGCAGATACATGGCTCGTAATTGTGTTACAACGAGGCTTAGTGGCCTTTTTATGGTTGAGAAACAATGGGAAACCCTAAACATCCAAAAACCTAACCCTAGGAGACGAAGCTCCAAAATCTTGTGGGACCCGTTGGGGTTTATTGGAATGTCAACTTTCCAGGGTTGTAACTTTGACATACGATCTTGCTTTGACAATCATAATACCTCATTTTCAATTCCTCTAAGAAGAGGCCAAAACATAACTTGTGTACATGTGTAGCACTTTTTCGATCTCGTTGTTTTCCCAAAAAACGTCTTTTAGGCCCTAAAAATGGCTCTCAAAGTTAAGGACCCAAAAAATTGCTAGAAATAGTAAATTGTACTACAATCAAGGAAACAGAAAAGAAACAGTGGTGGTCCAAGTGGAATAGGTGGGTGGCAACCAAACTCCACTTCTATCACCCATCCCCCCTTAGGAAGCAATTGTCCACATTGCGTTGAGTGCCTCTATGAGATGGGAAACTTCTGTTCAACTTGGTCCTCGATGAAGAAGTTGGTCTTCTTTGAAAACTCGATATAGATGGATCCTCTGTTTGTAAGTTTTATTGATTTGTGTGTCCATGATCCAATCATTTCGATCTTGCTCGATGTAGCTTGGGATGAGCTATGTTGGTGTCAGCTCCTCAACAATGTTGGATGTGACCAAAAATGGGGGAAAGTATGGTTGCAATTGATCGACATTGAATACTAGGTGTAGGACAAGGAATGGTAGAATGTTGAGCTGGAAGGAGTTGTCCCTACAGGATTGGTGATGGTGTATGACTCATATTAGAGTTGGTGAAGCTAGAAGTTTGGCTTAACAAGGCGCTCCTTCTGCAAATGTACCCAAAATTTGTCATGCACCTAGAACTTGTGTGGCACTCAAAGTTTATTATGACATTGCTTTTACTTACCATTGTATCTATTTAATATGTCATTAAATTGCTCACGCATCTCCTAACTGTATGCAATGAAGTTGTTATCTCGGTTATCTTCAGACTTGACATGAACCAAATCTATGTGAGTAGCTTCAAAATGGTATGATCGCATCAATGGGACATAGTGGCTGGAATCCCAACCCCACCTCAAAGGGATTATGTCTAGTTGAGCTATAGAGAGCTTTGTTGTAGTTGTGTTGGACATAAGGGAGGATTTCATCCCATGTGCATGGATGATTTGAGTTGTACATGTGCAAAATATGCACAATAATCACTTTGACAACCTCTGTTTGGCCATCAGTATGGGGGTGGAAGGCCATGGACTTAGTGAGCTTGGTATCCACCATCGACCAGAGTCTAGACCAAAATGTACTTAGGAACATTCTATCCTTATCTAAGATAATGGACCATGGAATCCCAAAATGTACCCACACTCATTAAAATAATAACTTATTAGTGGCTTTTGTTGTGATACTCTTCTTGTAGGTCATTAGAATGGCCATCTTAGAGAATCTGTCAAAGACCACAAATATGTATTCATTGCCATGCTTAGTAGAAGGAAGCCCCAACATTTAATCCATGTACATAGATTCCCAAGGCTGAGTAGGAGTAGGTAGAGGAATATATAGGCCTTTCTTATTGATTTTTTGTTTGGAAATGACACAAGTAGTGCATGATCCCATGTGCTTCCCAACATCTTATCGAAGGTTCAGCCAATAAAAGTACTTTTGCACCACTATTTTCCCTACTCTGAAATGACCAACGACTTGACTGTAGTGCACCTCGAAAATCATATTGGAACACTCGCGTGCAGGAACAAAAATGTGTCCCAGTTGGCATAACAATGCACCTTAGAGGTGAAAATCTAGAACTTTCTTGTATTCTTTGAGCATTCAATATCTGTTACTGAATTATGGATCACTCTTGTAAAGATGCCGCCACTCCGAAGTCTCATGTCCACAAGATTCGAGCATAGTGGTCAGTGCCATAACTAGTTGTTGGTTTAGATAATCTGCAACATTATTAATGCTTCCCCTCTCGTAGTTGATGTTCAAATGCAACTATTGCAAATATGTGGGCCATTTTGGATGGTGATCATTTCGTAACTTCGCTTGTGTTAGTATGAACTACATGGGTTGGTGATCTATGAGGATGACCCTTTCCTTCCATATAATGCAATTCTTATATTTTCAGAAGGCCTTCGTAATAAAATACATCTATTTTTCATAAGTGGGACACTTTCAGGCTATATCTGAAAGTATCTCACTGTGATATTCTGATAGATGCCTCTGTTGGGTAAGAACTACACCAATAGCATCAGAGGTGTCCATCTTAATTTAAAATGGTTGTTGGGGGTTTGGGAGTGTGAGCATTGGTACAGAGAAGTGGGTATACTTCAACTCAACCACTACCTTATGTTGGGATTCAGACCAAAATATTTTTTCTTTTACTTTTCCCTTACTTACTTGACTTAAAGGCCAAGTGATATGAGAAAATCCCAACACGAACATGCGATAGAAATTGGCAAGACCCAAAAAGTTGTGGATCTTTGTAAGAGCTATTAGGGTTGACTAATCCTGAATAACTTGTATCTTGGATTTGTCCACATGCACACCCCAGTCATAATTAATGTACCCCAGATATTAAACCTGGGTCATAATAAAAGTGAATTTCTCCAAATTGGCACACAATTTGTGTTATCGAAGGGTTTGGTAGGCATGTTGGATATGGTGTATTTTCTCTTTACAACTTTGGCTGAAGATCAAGATGTCCTCTAGATAAATTAGCATGAACGAGTTGGTAAAGGGATGTAAGATGTTTTCCATCAGTGGAATGAAGGTTGTGGGGGAATTCCTCAACACGAAGGGCATGACCAACCATTCAAAAAGGCCCTCCTTCAATTTGAAGGTGGTCATCCACACATTAAAGCATTTAATTGGTACTCGGGGATAACCATACTTCAAGTCAATCTTGCTGAGATATTTTTTTGCCTTGAGCTGGTCTAGAAGGTCATCAATCCATGGTATTGGATACCTATTCCAAAAAGTGATCATATTCAGAACTCGATAGTCAATACAAAGTCTCCAAGTGTCATCTTTGTTCTGTGCCAACATGATCAGGCTCCCGTAGGGTGATGAACTTGTCTTGATGTGCCTTTTTTGCAAAAACTCCTAAATCTGCCTCTTAATTTCATCATTGTCCACAACAAAGCATTGGTAAATTTATTTGTTGGGTAGCGGTGCGCCCAGGGTCAAATTGATGGAGTGCTTGACCTGATAATGCACGAGTACCTTATGGGTGATGTGAAGATGTCCTTGTATTCTTACATGACCTTTTTCATCTACTGCTCCCGTTTGGAGGAGACTAGTTTGGAGGCTGTGGATGTTGCCACAATCTTCTTCTTTCCCTGAGGGAGAATCATAAGGAAGACAAATTTCCTGGTCTGGGAAATGATCTTACTACATTTATTCACAGAGATCAAATAGATGGCAGTAGGCAGTGCTACCTCCAATATCATGTATAACTTATTACCAAATGAAATAATAATAGTGTGAGGCCTAGACTCATACACAACATGGTGCCTCCATAAGTATGTTTGGCCTAATAATACATCAGAAACTTCAACATGATCAACATCACACATTACTTCATGTGTGAAGGGATTGATGTTATAGGGAAGGTGGCAGTAGTATATGATGTGGTGATATCTTCCTTGGTGATGCCACCTGAAGGTGTATGACTGCGAGTGTTGTGTGGTTGATAGGTCCAACCACTTCACGACCCTTGCTAAAATTAGGTTATTTTGGCTTTCATTGTCAACAATGAAGTACAATGGAGAACCCCTCACCTACATCTGTGAGTGGAAGAGTCATTCCCCCTCCTCTTTATCTCTGGGCTCAATCTTCTAGATCTTGGTGGTGGAAACAGTAGCACTAAGATCTACATCAATAATTTCCTTCCCTTTGTCTTTTCCCTTGTTGGTTTTTGACTCAAACTCGGAACATGCATCTGATTCAGAAGCCTTCACCTCAGCCACTAATGACTTCTTAGCTCGAAACTCACTTATTTTGTCAGTGGGCTTCTTAAAGAACTCACACCATTTCCTTGTGTCCTTATTTGTCGTCATGGCGTTTTTCTTTGCTTCCGACTTTGGTGGGTTGTGTTGGGTCGCCCGACCTTGGCTTTATCATTTGTTCTATAGTTTGAGAGCTCCTTTCCCTTGCTTTGGATTCACAGATCGAAAGTCTCACTTTGTTTAAAAATTTTCTCGAACTTGACAACGTATTGACATACAGAGCCAAGTAGGGAGATGTTTAGTAACACCATCTCGTCCTAGATGTACTTGTGTAGATAGTTGTGGTACTTGAGTACCTAAATTCCACTCAAAATCCTTGATACCCATCTTCGTGAGAAGGGTATGAAAACTATTTGTAAACTCTAACACATCTTGGTCCCTTCCCTACCGTAGTGTGGTCGAGTTTATATATTTATATGCATATGTCCTGATGGTAATATTGTTCCTTAATAGTGTGCCAGAAAGAATTCCATGTGGGTGTAGCTGAAAACAATGACAGCTCCCTCTCATCCTTTTGTTCACAATAGGTTTCCCAATTGTCCTTGACATGGGAGGCAACTTTGAGGAGTGCAAAATTAATTTTTTCTTGATTGGAAAAGTCATGAACCAAAAAATATCCTTCCAATAGATTTAACGATCTATCTACAATGTCTGCATAAATCTAGATTTCAAACATGGGCATGTCAAAGTTCACTTGTACCTTAAAACGAGGGGCACCTCTAGAGTGGCTGCTAGATGAATATGTGTCCCTTGTGGGCAGCCGCCGAAGGATTTGGGTAAATTTATCCATCGTCACATTCTTTTGTCACTCGAGGGCTCCCTTGAGCAATATTTTAAAAGAATCTCCTACTCCCTCGTCTTTATTTTCTTCTTCTATGGGAGATTGTCTAGGATTATGAGACTGGTCTTGCAAAGGTTTAACCAGTTCAAGCCCTAAATCCTTATACGCTGACTTCATTGGAGACATGCAAAGAAAAACAGAGAAAGAACAATCCACTCTATTATCATTGATCCATACTTATGGAGGAACATAATAATATACATATATAAATATAAACATAGAGATGCAATAGAAATAAATCTTCATTTCATTAATATCAAAGAATTAAAAGATGTTTATAAGAAAAATGGAAATAAACTAGCATGGACAATGGTAGCTTATATCTGAGAAGAGATGTGGTGGCTACGCAGCTCTAAATTATGTTACAATAAGGGTTGGTGGCCTTTTTATCATTGACAAACAATGAGAAACCCTAAACTTCCCAAAACCTAACCCTAGGAGATGAAGCACCAAAAGCTTATGGGCCTCGCTAGGGTTAGTTGGAACGTCAATTTCTTGGGATCATAACTTTGACATACAATTTTAGTTTGACTATCACAATACATTGTTTCAAAGATGTCTAAGAGGAGGCCAAAAACAAAGAGGTCATTTTGGATTCACACTTTTCTGGTCTCTCTGTTTTCCCAAAAAATGTCTTTTAGGCCCTCAAAATGTCTCCCAAAGTTTAGGTCCCAAAAAATGGCTAAAAGTAGGAAGTTCTATTACAATAAAGGAAACTAAGAAGAAACAGTGGGGGTGCAAGTGAAATAGGGAGATGGCCACCAATATCCACCTGGATCACTTACATGTTGGGGCAACTAAGGAGTCGTAGAGGCTTGTAGCCCCTAGGAGTTCTAACTACCCTTATAGATGTCCAACTAGCATAAGGGCCTCAAACCAAAGAAAGATATTACAATAACCCAAATCCCCCTAGGACCAATAAGGTAAAAAAATCATAGGAGCACACCCCTTTTCCACCTCCAGGAATGATAGTATAAAAATAAACGTGATTAAAAAGAATGGAATAAGAATAAAATTGTCATTTTTGTGTGTATGCACCTTTCTTGACAACTTGGGGGCTTCACTCAATGGAAGTCTGATATAGCAAGTACATTCGTGACATACTAAACAATACCCGTAATTTGCCTACATCTTGGAAAATAAATGTAAAAAACACCTTATTTAATCCCCCAGCAATATGAACCCAATACACCTTCCCAATTTCAAAAAAGCTACTTTCACTAAGTATTGTAGGTACCCATTTTTCAGTAACATTTTTTAACCCCTTTATATTTTTTCATTAACTTTGAGCTATTATATGCTCAATATATTATGTCATTTTTCCCTCAATATATATCCCCCAATATGAACACACATGGTAACGTATTACTCCCCTAATGTAGCCCCGTGCTTGACAAGTAGCACTTCCTGAAATCATTTTATAGACCTAGGATAAAAATCTTGTCACTTTTCTCTTTAGTCATATTTCAAAAAGATAAGTATTTTGGTTTTGTAGTAATATCCAAAGCTTGTTTTCATTGCTTAAGAGCCTGTCCTCTTTGGAGATAGGAAAAGATGTGAAGTACCTAGAAGCTAAAGTCATTTACAAAGAAAGGACAATAGACCACAAATGAGTCATTTTAGGTTATGAATTTTCCTTTAAAAACTTCAATAAATCACTAAGTGCCCTACTACTAATTGACAAATAAATTATAGTAAAATTTATCATCTTAAAAAATAATTTAATATTTCAAAATAATTTTTTTTACATATTATTATTATAAATATTTATAATATTTAATTCATTTATAGTATTCAATTCATTTGACTATAAAACACATTGAACCACAAACAAAAATACCACTTAATATTTTTAAATTTAAATGATCTTCAGTATCATATTAATGATTAACAATAAAATCCATACATTATATCTTAACACTCCACCAAATCAAACTCATTTCAAACTAATAACATTTGAACTATAAATTAATATAAATAGCGATGAACTCCATGTATTATGTTTCAACACACCCACAAGATTAAACTCACTCACACAACCCAAAGAGAGAGTCCATAATTCCATATAAAATTTGAAGCATAACATGATAAGCATGAATACAAATTAATATAAATGAAATTTTACCTTATTGACTAAAATAATATATATATATATATATATTTTATTTTCCTAGCTAAGCCACCTTTTGCATTATGCTTCAATTATTGTCGATTTAGAAAATATGGGTTTGGTTTGTTTTCATGGAACGACTAAAACAGATCACAATAATGAAGAAATATAGGTTAGTGATAAGTATTTAATAATATTATTAAAATTGTTTTTGACAATAATTTTAGGTTAAAAAAGAAATGCGAAAATAAAATATATAAGTTTTCTTAAAAATGTTATAACACAGTGGAAGTCAAAGTTTTAGTCATTGTGGGTGATATTCCCAATATGTAGTGGATGTTTTCACTGAAAGAAAATGTGTTGACATATGAATGTCACCAAATTCATTATGAAAAACCATGCACCCATGAGGAAGGTGACTATGTTTTCACTGAAAGACAATGTGTTGACTTAGGAATGTCACCAAATTCATTATCAAAAACCATGCACCCATGAGGAAGGTGATTGTTGTTAGGGGAAAGGTGATTATTGTTATATAATATTTGGTAGTTTCATATTTCACTTTACAAGAAAATTATTATTTTATATAGAATATTGTTACTAATGCTTTCTGGATAAACCATAATTCTATATTACACATTATTTTTTGAAATTAATTTAACATTCCTCATAGTATACCTAGATCGTGGAGAGATTTCAAAGGCGTAAAGGAAATCAAAAGTACCTCATTATAGTTGAATAGTTTTAGGGTTTAAATACATTAACACTATAATTTGATTTTTTTCAAATCCCACCTCAGAATGGAAATGATGAAACATTTAGTTTTATTATAATAACTTGGATGATTTTTGACATAAGTCCATTGTGGAGGTTGCGGATAAAAGGGAGCCGCGGAGCCGAGTACCAGCCCCCTGCAACTCCATGGCGTGCACAGCTATCGTGACCGTTTTGAGTTCGAAAGATCCGCAGTTGAAGAAGAATGGGAGTGGGTTTACTGCGTGCCAGACATTACAAAAGGCGTGCCCTAATGCCTTCCTCCTCCAAAGCGGCAGCATATGCCCTCCAGAGACAGCGGCGCCAAACGAATCTAACGCAGAAGTGAAGGCGAAGCTTATAAAGTTGTATGAGGCCAGAGATCTGCAGACATTTCTTGTCTTTGGGCTCAGAACCCAAGTCGGAGGCGGAAAATCAATGGTTTTCGGTGACAGATCGGAGCAAGCCAAGGAAGATAAACCAAAGAACAGGCCTATCAGGGCGCTGGAAGGTGGCCGTTACCAACGACAGCCTGCTGTTCATCAGGCTACGCTTACGCCATCAATGCCCGTCTACTCACGCCTCCTGCATGTAAAGATAAGGGTTTGCATGTTGCAGATCTGCTCCATGCATGGCCCAAACTTGACAGATCTGGGCAGGATCTAGCCGTTTCGATCAAGATTCAAGAATACCCAGAACCTAAGCAGCAGATTGGGGGAAATATGCATCGATTGAGCAGAGGGTATGCAGACCGAGACATGCAAATGGAAGATAGATCCAATAAGAGGTCAGATCGGGAAGATTGCCTACAGCCAGAACACATGGCATTCAGCAGTGACACTGGTTCAGGCAGATCAGGAACTCAGCCAAAAAGCAGACATCAGGTAATAACATCTAGATTTCAGATTTGCATTAAGACCCCTGAGGGGAAATCTTTTTTAGCTTGGGTACATCCAGAAAGCACTATCTTGCAGCTAAAACAGCAAATCTGGGCATTGACCGGATATCCTGGTCAGATCCAACATTTAGTCAGTGGCAGGTGGTCTCTCCAGGACAGCAGAACCTTGGGAAGCTATGAGATTAGTCCAGGAGAAACCATTGCTTTAAACCTCAGGCTGAGAGGAGGGGCCCTACCTCAGGGACAGCCAAGCAGCTCAGGGGGAGACAAGGGGAAAAAGACAGCACCTCAACATCAACCCAAGGGAGGTTCCTCCTACAAAAACATTCTTCAGGGTAACAGAGATTCAGGGTCCTCTCCAGATCAAGGTGGAAACACACCCAGGCCATACATAGTAGATCAGCTAGGGCAAACTCCAGCTCTCAATTTCGACTCATCAGGGCTCGACGATTTTGTTAAGTCATATGAAACGCAGGCCCTAATATGTCGCTTCAACAGTTTTTGGCCAAAACCAATGGACCTATTTCATTGGATTTTCACCTCTTGGACCATGGAATGTGATATTCACCTATGCTCCAAAGGTTTTTTCATAGTTAGATTTGCATCCAGGGAAGTCAGAGACACAATCATCAGTTCTGGGCCTTGGTTCTGGGGAACGTCGGGGCTGTTCATGACTCCATGGTTTCCAGACTTCGATCCAAACAAAATGACGGTATCCAAAGTACCGGTCTGGGTTCGTCTATATAACCTTCCCCTTCACTTCTGGAGTGAACGAGTCTTGGAAGGAATTGGGAACAGCATAGGGAAATACATTAAAACAGATATGGAAAGGATTGATGAAAGAGTCTTTACTTTTGCACGCATTTGCGTGGAAGTAGATCTAAGTAAAGGGCTGCCAGAAAACATAAGGTTGATCTACAAGCAACAAAACTGGTTGCAAGCACTAGACTATGAAAACACTGCTTTCAGATGCAGGTTCTGCAGACAGACAGGACACTTGCAAAGCACATGTCCAGAAGCCAAGAAAGCAAACAGTAAAAGAAGGCAAAAAGGGAAGCAGAGGAAAGGATGGCAATTTCCCCCTCCTAACTCAGAGGATGAAGAATCAGAAGCAGAAGAGGAAGATACCCCCATAGAGAATGTTGAGGTATCTCAAGGAACGGGGACCCAGAAGGAAACCACATCTGACAACAGGACTTCACAGCTTTCCCCCAACCAGGTAGAGAAGACAAACGAGGATCAGAGCATGGGCGGGATCAAAAGGCATCACCAATCAGAGACTTCAGATTCAGACAAGGAAATAGGCATGCAGAAAGCAGAAACACAGTTAGTCATATCTTCGATCGAGCCCACTCAAGGAGAGTGGCGCAAGGTTGAAAAGAAAAAGGGAAGAAAAACCTGAAGTGTGAGTTTTACTCACTACTGAACTTTAGTTTTTCTTGCCTCCTTCCTTCTTCTCTCTTTCCCTTTCTTTTTATTCATTCTGCACGTTAGTTTTGTAACGTTGCGTGGGGTGCGAAAGCACCCGGGCCCAATGGGCAGCTTATGGAAATGCTTAATGCATCTGCAATGTGTAACTTTTCATTTTTTAAATAAAAGGTTACCGCTTTTTCTTCGGAAAAAAAAAAAAAAACTTGGATGATTTTTCTACCTAATTTTTCGTTATTTTTATTTTTATTTCAAATTTCATTTAATATAAAAAATTGTATACTTAATTATTCATTTTTATTTAATACTATCCACTCAGCTCATAAATATAATAAATTATTTCCAATCTTATTCATCGAAACAGTAACAATTATTTACTATAAAATAATCAATAACTATATTTGATAAGAATAATTCCTAAACAGAATGATGGATAAGAACATTGTGACCAGTGATATTGATTTTATTGACTTTTCTATCTATAGTCAATGACAAAATAGGTCCTCGCGTTCTATCCACACACTTCTCCACGTGAAACAATACATAAGGTCAAAATAGGCAGCCAAAAGATCCATTGTACATGTAAATGTGTGAGCTGTTGGTCGGGATCGAGTTGTGTGAAGGATTTAGTAACGTTCAAACCTCAAAGATTGATTGAGGTAAATGTTGCTATGAAGGAGGCCTTTGCCCATTGAGAGTTAGATATTAATTTAGTTTGGTTTATATTAAGATACTTTATTATTTCATATAATTATTTTTAATGGTATATTAGTATTTATGAGATATTTTCTATTTTATATATAGTGGTGGATTTAAAAATAATAATAATAATTTAATTTTAAAATTAAAATTAAATTGATGTATAATCATTTGTTTAATTTATAAGATAAGGGATTTACTTGGCACAATCATTTGAGTAGTAAAATTTAATGCGGGGATGTTCTGTAAAGTAATTGGAAAAATGAATTGTTCTCTTTTATCTAATATACATTTTTATTATGAAGATATACATAGTAAATCTTATTTTAAAATTTCACTATTAACTTTTCGAAAACTATAGAAATGTAAACTTAGTATAAACTATTACAAAATATTCATAACAACAGAGCGAAACCAGATCAAACGATTAGATTTTCTTCGCTCAAAACATTGGATTTAGTTTTAATTATTCTGTATCAACCGAGCAAATTTCAACAATATTTAATTATTTTGTCTCAACGAAGGAAATTCGAAAAACATATCTATAAAAATGTTTCCAAAACCAGAAAAAATGTGAGCGATGATTTAGGAAGATCGCATCTGGTTAACCAGTAGCATTTACCATTTTGGCGTGTTTAGGTTTTCAAAGCATTTCAAACTGATATATAAAACGAATCTAACTTTTTACATGTTGCTTTTGACATTGATGTATTCACTAGGGAGTGGAGGACTGGAAAAAATAAAAATTTAAAAGAGAATCTGGAAACGATCTTTTCGCTGGTCAATGCATGTTTGGAGAATGTGAAGTCAGTCTTTGCCAGAGTCGATGCATCTTCCATTGAAAATTTCACAAAATGTCTCATCAAATCGGAGCTTTTCTTATCTTAACTATTCTGAGAATTTGTCCATGTTCAAAGTGGCTGGAATGATTCTTTATTTACTCTACTATGGGTTTCTTCACTCTTCATCAAACTCCAGCACTCTTGTGGGTAAATCTATTTTTTCAAATGACAACTACGGAATAAGCTACTACTCTACCTGTTCGTGGACAAATTATTGAGGTTGAATATTTAATCAACTGTATGCCAAAGAGATGACATGATGCCGACCTCTACACAACTAATTAGCAGTGTATGCCAAACACATGACATGATTCCAACCATTACAACACTAAGAAACTCTCTTCTACCCAAGCCGCCGCCGCCTAGCCCACCTCAATCTTCAAATCGCAAGGGCTTCATGTAGCGTAGCGTTTTTCACCATTGAGAGTTTGCACGGAAAATTCAAAGCGACAAAAATTCTGTACTACAGCAACTTCGACCCATACGAATCTTCAACTCAATTCACCGTACGAAATCTACAGCAACAATGGCCATGCGATTCAATTCACCCTCTTGAATTCTGGTCACCGTTGCACGATGACGAAACCGACAGCAACTTTGGGACAAACAAATCTTCAACTAATTTCACTATCGTGAAATCTGTCCCTACATCGGAGCATCCAAATGCGAAGTGATTCTACTGCCGTAGTCTATCGGGTTTACATTTTGCAGTTATTTAGGTATATTTTTTTTATATTTGCCAAAGGGTTAGTAGATATTTGTTATATTTTTTTGATATTGGTATGATGTTTTGTAGAAATACGTTGGAATTATAAGTTTGATCGGTAAAAAATATATGTTTGACTATATCCTAAACATAAAATAGGTAGAGAATCACAAAGTTTCACACTTAATATTTAAGATATATAAGTGGCTTTTTTCTTGAAATAGTTTTAATTTATTTTTGGTTAAAGTCTTTTCATTCTAACTCTTTCAATGAGGTTTGATATTGAAATCTAACAGAATTAAATTTTATAGGGCTCAATTAATAACGTTTCAATTTCAAATTTGATAAGATTAAGTGTGAGAAAAACTAACTGATCTACATCTAATAAATCAATAATTTTGTTTTCTTAATTATTCCTTTTATATTAACAAAAACAATATCATTACATGGTTGTATCACCTAGCTAGATTGAGAACTTAATAGTTTCTCATTAGGGCTACATATGGGACTAACGATCCAACATTTCCTTAGATGTATGTACATATATTTTCCATGATTTCCAAATTAAAATGGGATAGTCTCTGCACCCCTCTTGAGTTTCTAGTTTACAAATTTCCTTGCTTCCTTTTGATGACATTGCATTTCCTTCTTTGCTTTTGATGACATTGCATTTCCTTCTTTGCTTTTGACGACATTGCATTAAAATATGTGGTTGTTATGTTCTAAGTGAAGAGCTTCTATATGCTAACCATGGGGATTAGTGTTCAAAATTGAACTCTTCCTAGCCCTTCTTTGCGCTCTCGCCCTTCCTAGAAGGGTTAAAAAAAAATTACACTTGGAAAAAAATTTAAAATATCAAAACCATTGGTCAATTACAAAGGTTAGATTAAATTTTTATATTTCAAAAGAAGGGAAATATTTTTAAGAACATGTCAATACTTTTTTAAGTTTACGATAATTTCAATTCTGTACTAGTGCATAAATCGCTCTGACTAGCGATAGTTTCGTAGAAGAGACTAGTGAAAGTCCAAATGAGCACATACAATTTAATAGTTATGTCATGATTTGGGAATGTTTCCGTGAGGCCCCCAACTTATGCCAACATGATGAAACTTGCAACAAAAATACATGCAACAGTCATGGTACTATTACACCTAGCAGCACATTGAATAACCATTCAACAACTATGCATGTGCTCTCGCTCCTCTATTATTATCCTTGAGTGCTCTTTCCTTGCATCCACTTTTTCCATATTCATTTGAATTGCAACCCATCATCCGCAGAAGGAAAGTTATCATTTGACACTAGACTATAAGGTATTTTTTGCTATCCTCCCCATATCTTCATTAACATTTCGCTTTTCATTCTATGGATTCTTTAATGCAACACTCCTTGAAGTATTGACAGCCTTCATGGTCACACAATGTATCCTGGGCACCACAGGATCCACACCCCAAGAAATCAACGTTGTGGTTAGATACCCTGAATGCAACTGCTCACCATCCTTCCATTCTAGGAAAGGGTGGTTGAGTTGTTTTCTACATTTTTAATGGTGCAAATTTTTATTGTCATAATTATATGAATCTACCAACTATAAAAATAATATATATATATATCTTATATCGAGGGTATCGAACTCCACAACTATCACGCTTTCATTCAAAATCTTGCTTATTTTTCTTCGTTGCTTAAATCCATACAAATTTTTTGTCACAATATGATTTTTCATGAAGTGTTTGTCTCTATCATAAAGCTACAAGTTTGCTTGAATGTTACAAAACATAATTCAACAAGTCAATGAATAACCTATCAAGAAATCTATAGTGAAATCCTATGGAATCTTGTTAAGCTTGAATTTTTTCTATCTCAATCTTGCTAAGGGATTTTTAATTTATCTATTTACTTATTATATTGTTTTTATTTATTTAAAAGGCATAAATATTTAAAAATTATCCTATTGGTCGTCCTAAGAAGGATAAAATGCAACTGTCAATTGTTGAATCATTTGGCCATACACACCATTCTAATCAACCATTTATATTCAAAATGAAGTTGATGCTCATCTACATGACTATGATGAATCAAATAGTGTAGAGCTTGTTGAAATAGAAAACCCATCAAAGAAACACAAAATAATATTCAAATCCAAATGGAATACAATGTTCCCATGGGCTTATATTTTAAAACATTTAATGGTAATGAAAGGAAAAAACATTCTTGGCGTGTTAAATTTAAAAGTGAGACTCCATTTTCAAAAGAGGGAACTACCACTCTTCAAGTTAGTGGTATAAGTGGCCATGCAAAATCAAAAGCTTAAATTTATTTTTTCATCTTTTGGAGGGAAAAAGTGATTGAAGAAATATTGGAGTCACTAAACATGTAGAACTAATGGTAAATGTTGGGAAGGAGAAAATTATATCAATGATTTAAAACATGTATTTTGTTGCTATACATGATTTATCTTTACAAATGTATAATTCAATATGTGACATGAATAGGTATAAATGAACTCCACACATGCTTCTAGCAGATGAATATTTTGCATACACAAATACCACACCAAGAAAATATTTTCTTGAAGTTTGTAAAGAGGTGTATTGGAACAAACTAAAAGAGAAGATTTTACATAGGTCATTGTACTCAATTTTAGTTGATGAAAGCACTGATCAAATTATGGAACACCAATTGAATACTTATATTACATATTTGACGAAAGGAGGAAGAGGTCAATGTTTAACAAAGTTTATATGTTGACATGGAATAAAGGATGGAATAGCTCAATGTATGTATGATCTAGTGAGAACTCTTTTAGCATAAATGGATTTATATTTGATGAAGTTTGTTGGTTTTCGTTTAGATGGTGCATCTTCCATGAGGGGTATTCATGAGGGTTTATCTCCTAAGCTTCGTATGCTCCACATTTATTAGTTATCCAATGCATAGCTTATGGGAAAGGATTAACAATCAATGAGGCTTCATCTCATTTTCCAAAGTTGCAATATATTAACAAATTTGAAACAAAGTTTATTCATGGCTTGGAAAATCAACTAAAGGACATGGAAAATTGAGAGAGCTAATGTATACATTTCAAATCACTAAGTTAGTGGTCTTACAAATTCATCATATTAGGTGGCTCTCTAGAGGAAACGTCATGGAAAGACTTGTTAAACTCATGCATTGTTTATTAGGATTGGGAGTCAGGGGAGAAAAAAATGTATGAGTTGGAAACAATATTTCAAGTGCGTACTTTCATTGATATACTTGCAGACATGCCCGTTGAATAAATTTTCGAAGAGGATCATGTTGATATTACATATATTGACACTACTTTACATGTTTCTATTAGCATTCTTCGTAAATGATTTTTGGAATGCATTTTCGGTGTAGATGCAGTGCATATGTCTTCTTTTTCAGTTAAAGCATAAAGAAGAACCCTTGAATTTACAGATAGCACAAGTATGGTACATTTACATCCATTGAGGTTTGAAATTTTTCCAAAGATGAAAATATCGGGGCTACTATATGATTGTATTCTTTTGGGAAAATGTTTTATTGTAAAGGTGATTAAATATTTAGATAGGAGATTCATTGATTTACATGTATTTAATGTGGCTAAGTTTTTCCCTTTTCAACATTATTATGAAGAAGTGAATGATATAAACTGTTCAACAAAAATATAGATGAAATGTTTATGTGAAAAATCTATTGTGGATAATTGTGGATACTGCTAGATGTTTGGGTGAAATGAATTAATTTATTTGTGCTATTTGTAAATCATACATTAAAACGCATATGTATGGCATGAGACCTATATGGAGATGAACATGAATGGTTTGAAGAGTTTTCATATTTGTTGCAATTATGGCAAGATATTCTTGTTATCCCAACAACCATATTATTGTGCGAAAGAGGCTTCTGAAAATTAAACAGGATAAAAAATGATGATAGATAAAGGCTTTCATTGGAGACACTAGATATGTTAATGTTTCTATCTCAGATTGGAGTGCTACTTATGATGTAAGGAAATAAATGAAAACTAGAAATCCATTTCCATTGGGAAAATATATTTATATTTTCAATTATGCAAGTCCAAATACTTTTGAAAATCATCTAATGAAACATATGTTTACCTTTTTTTAATGGAATTTGGGATTTTTTTTGTTTATTTACTAGTAATATTGAGATTTTATAGTGTTTATATTAAATCTACTCTTTAAATTTTTAAGATTTAAAGATTTAGAATGACACTATTTTATTATGGAATTTTTTTGAAGGGTTTATTTAATATATACCTTTCAGTAGAAGTGATTTTTTTATAACCTTTCATCCTTGAAGGGCTAGATGAATATATGCCCTTCCAAATGAAATTAAGAGTAGACCTTCAAATTTGACCACTGATGGGGATTTTTTCCAACCCCCCTCTCATGCAACCCTATATGCTAACCACAGGCATTCTTGCCAAGCCCCCTCTCCTGCAACCCATTCAGCGTTGAGGTGGTGTGATAGGGACATAGAGGGTAAACATGGAAGAGTTTCTATCTATTCCTCTACCTACAATAAAACACGAGATAGAAATGTCCTCCACCTCACTACAACTAAGACCTCAAAACACATAATTTTCACCAAAACTCATAACATCAACCATGAAAATAGGGGAAAGCCAAGGCATCTACACCAGAGACACAATAATCCCTGTGCACACCAGACTGCTCATTACTATTAGCCACACTCGAGAACAACACAAACCCTCCAAACCCTAGTTATACTGATTCCTCACACACCACAACATCCTTAGCCAGGATGACACATCGACCCTGACTCTTGAATTCTCAGAAATGTGCTCATTAAACTTACAATCAAACTCATACATTCCCAAATCAAGGAAGACACTGTCCAATGTAACATAACTAACAATACTACTCACATATACCCATCGACAAGAATGAGAAGAGGCTCCCCCTCTCAGCACTTTAATTTTCACAGACATAGACTTCACCTTGAAATAAAGAATTATAAAAAAAATAAGCAAGAGGAGGGAGACAAGCTATAACACAATTTGAAAGGCTATGTCAAAGGCTAGAGTTCAGAACCATGTTGGTAACTTCCATAGTATGCAAATCGAGCTAAATCCAACCTTAGACATTTCTAACCACCTACACCACATGACAGATATAGGTCGAAACTTCCCTAACTCACCATTGAACTCAAACTATAGTAGGGTAAACCTCTCACCACTTAGTCGAATCTATGATTTAGGACTCAAGCTCATTTCCTAATATTCCCTCCTCCACTGAATTCTTAAAGTTCCATCACAATGGGGTATTTAAAATTCCTGCAAGCCATTTGTAGTTCTGCATGTGATTGCATGTTAGGTGCTAGCCATGTCCCATCAATATAAATAACTGTCACATTCGAGGGTAGTGAGCACAATCCCCAAGGAAATTTCATTAATTCCTTTAACACCCTCAGAATGAATTAATGAAAACTTTATGTATATGTAAATTTCTTAATAAAATTCATCATTTTAATCATAAAAAAATACTTTTTGAACCAATACAATATTAAGATATTAACGTCAAAAAATGCAGAGGATTCAACTAAATGTAATTTTAAGAGAAATATATAAGATGGAATCCCAATGAAGACTCTTTCATTTTAATGTAAAAACTAATCTTTGATGTTTAATTATGTTTTCTATTAAAATTAATTCAAATTGAATTCATTTCTTAATTTAATTTGCATTGAATTCATTTCCAAGAAGGTAGATTATAGTTTTGTTGACTTAAAAGTTCAAGAAGTTTCATACTAGACAAATATTTTGAAAAATAGACAAAATGTGAGTATAACATGGACAATCTGAAAAAAAAAGTTATTTTCATCTTCAAACTTCTTATTGTGGCGAAGATGAGAGCCTCTTTCATCCTCCTCCATCCCATGTTGTTTTGGGAATTGACTATGAAGGTCATAATAATTTGTTCTTTAAGAAGAAAATATTCATTTTGTTCTTAACATTAGTCAAGGCAAAGATGTATTTTTTTATTTTCATGATTAAGATTCATCACCTCTTTGTAACATTTCCTTTTCCTTTTTGAAATAATAATTTGTTAATATCATCCTTATTCTTCAAAATTAGCTACTTTTTTATTCATGAGTGGTCTATGAGGTCTAGGCTTCCTTATGCCATCCCTCTTTTAGTCGAACATGGGGCTTTTGGTATAACTACAAGAAATTTTAGGAAAACTATTAGCTCTCATGTTCTTCAACTTCTTCTTCTACATAAGATACATAGTCATATCCATGTAGTCAATGAACCCATTGATTGTTTCATTTAGGAGGATAAGATGGGGAGTATGTAACATCTCCTCCAACAAAAAGTAAGTTACCACAATAGTTCCTTAGGTAAGGACTCTAAAAATAAAAATTAAAATCGATATTTACTAGTCCTCCTATAATAAAATGGTTCAATTGCTTTTAATATTTTCCTCATTTAGTCAAATAAGTGTTTATTGTCAACCTATAAGTGTGGGATTTTTGTTCTTTTCACCTAATTTTTTTGCAAGTTTACCTTTTGTTTGCAAATCATAGACTATGATCATAAATCTATATGATTATTCTTCTTGTTATATGTTTGGATGTCTTTTTTATTAAATCCTATATTAATATTTACTATCATCCAAAGGTTTTTGTTTTCCTTGAACTATTATTTCATTAACTTTATGGCTACCTACATAAGGTATTACTGTATATCACTAAAGAGAAAATACCTTGTAGGGGAGGTTATAATAGAGGTTTTTAATGTTATCCAATTCGAAAAAATTGTCAAAAAATCATTTGCTAAAACATATGTTTGGGATAGAGGATGTCTTAGTAGAGATTATATCACAGCTGATAAAATCTAGGAAGTCGATTTTTTCATTATTTTTTATTTTTCATTATTATTATATTTTTTTTTTTTTTTTGGGGGTGTGCTTCATGGAACAAGTAGCACTGGTGCACTACTAATATAAACACATCAGGCTACATACATAACTAAAAACACTGAAACATTGAATCCAAAATAAAATTGATGTGTAATACATACTGCACCGGTGCTAATAGATATAAAAGAGCCTCGAGAGGTTCGTGTAAGGAATGACATTGGGGCATGCAAAAAATAATTGTTGTGATGATGCTTTTGTTTAAACTTTTAGCATCAATGTGTATAGTTTTTATAAACACCATGGTGTGTTAGTTTTATAAAAGGACTCGTGTTGTTACTTTTCATAAAGCACTAGAGATGGAAATAATATTTTGTAGGACCGGGGTGGTAGTTCTTTGAAATCACTAGTGTGTTAAGAATTACAATGTACTCGAGTGTTAATTACAAATAATACTAGCATTTGAAGAAATAAACACCCTGATGTTGTCATTTTCTGAAAAGGAATGAGTCATGCAAACATATGTCATCACAGTCATTTTATATAACATAATGCACCAGTGCATTTTTATGTTATGGGAAGACTGGTTGTTTGTATGATATTTTCTCTTTGTTGGAAATATCGACCTGTGATAATGAAATTATCGTATTTTTTGAAATCAGTTATTCATAAAAAAATCAACATATATATTATAACATTATTCATATAAATTAAAATTTGAGAAGTGAATTTGTATATGGTGTTTGGATTAATTTCATATATGATCATATTTCACATATCTTCATTATGATATTTAATCATCCATATATTTAATTAGTGGTGTAACATTGCACAACGATATTGGATAACACAATTGAAAGATTAAAATGTATTTTATTATATATCCATAAGAGGATCTTTGTCATACAAAATGGGATTGTTATTGGTAACCCATTGTCTTTCAATTGGGACACTATGCTCATTACTTTAGAGAAAATGCCTGGTTCTCATAGATAATTAATTCAAAAGATACAATAGGTTGCATTAATATCCAAATAGATCATCATTCTTCATTGGAACTATTATCAGTGCTTGAGCTACTTCCTTGACTTGGGTTACTTGGAGGAATGTTTTGTTGATTGCATTGATTGTTTTTTCCTTCTTGATCTTGCTCGATTTGCAAACATAAAAATAAAATGTAACGGGTGCATCTTTATTGGTGAGAATAACAAAAATTGAAATAAATAATATGCATCAATCTAAATATAATATAAATGTACCAATGCAAGAAGTCTCATGCCTTGTTGCAACAAGTCTTATGCTACCGTAGTTCCATACTTTGTTTCCTATAGGTTTTAAACCCCATTATAAATCATGGATTTAATATAAAGGATTTCTTTTGTGTTATTAATTCTAAATTCAAAGAATTAAAACAATATAGATACTTACAAATTCCACAATTAATTTTTGATATGCCAACATATGTTGAAGACCCTTATTTAACCCAATGTCAATCAATTCTTTCTATGGATCTTCTTTGTATGTTAGCACCTATTTGAAGACATTCAAGGATGGTTGCAATAACACAACATAAAATATATAAAAATAAAGCCTTGAGTTGTTATAAGGAAATATTAGCAATTACTCACAAACTTTGAAATCAACCCTTTTCTTCCTTGTCGTCATGTTTTATGTGTTGAATGAGTTCAATTTTGTTTTCTTTTTCGTAGGAAAGTACATGAAAAATAATATTTAATGCTAAATTATTATTTTATATGTACAAAGTCAATCATGATTACATATATTTGAAGAAAATTATTGTTGAGATGGATCCTCATATGATGCAATTATGTCTGTTTCTTTGACCATCTCCTTGTACACTTTTTTGAGCATTCCTACTTGCATGTTTCATGTATCAGCTTGTTGATCATTTGGGATTTTCATAATATTCTTGAAAAAGGTTATAAATTATTTTTATATTAATATATTGAAACTAGATAAAAAATTTGATACTAACGAATCAATGATTTGTAGTAATATATACATATAATTCTAGAAAAACATTTTAATTAGGAATATTACCTTTTCAATAATTATTTTTTTCTTTTTGTATGTTTTTGCTATTTCAAAACTCACACCTCTTATTGACCATTTCTATGGAAACATTTCCTATAGTTTAGTTATATTTTAGTTCTTCGAGTCATTATATTGATTTTTCTATTGTAATTGGAAAGTATGTCTATAGGTTCATTCCACTAGATTTCTCATAGTTTTGAAAAAGAAAATTCCTCATTTAAATAACCTTTAGAACCACTCCAGAAGAGTTAAGGACCAGTTCAACATAATTTACATGTTGTGTAGTTTCTCTTTTCTTAGAACAACATTGATCTTTCCTTCGTTGTTGCTCCATGTAGAACATTAAACATATATAACTAAATATATTGTTTGAAACATGTTATCTAATAATCTAAAGTATATTATTAATTAAAAAAAACTCATAATGAATAGCAATTTTTCATTCACCTTCATCCTTCTACAATTTTTCTATCAAGCTTTTATGCTCTTTGGCACTTGAATTAGAAATAATATTATTGACCTTCTTCATTTTGTGGCTCGGCATGACACAAACTAACCAATACATATTAGTTAAACTTATACATAATTCAAACATATTAATTTTTTAAATAATTTACAATGAAAATTCTTTCTCTTCTTTCTTCGATGTGCTATCATTGTGGAAATCTGTGTTTCTTCTACTTGACACCTTCTGACATTTTTTATCGATATAAAACATGTACCATTCAATACAGAATTCATTAAATATATTTTCGAAATTCATCAACTAAATTTTACCCAAAAAGAACTATGGTGACTAGTGTGTTTATCTGAATAAACACATCAGTCTGTCTATTCCATTAAACACATCATGTGTTTAATTGTTTAGCACCATAAGGGAAATATATTTTTTAAAAATAATTTTAAATTATGGTGGTGCGATTTGTAAGGCAAATGCATGACAATGATTTAATGACACTATTTGGCAGAGGCACGTCAATGAGTTATATTACACTAGGAGCAACAATTAACAAACAAGACAGAACGAACAATGTTATAATATACTCGTGCATTGTATTACATAGGGCACATCGGTATGTTATATTACATAGGGTACACTTCATAACATATATCTATTTTTTCAAAAAACAGACAAGGTTGATAAGGTTTGGATCTAATTAAATTAGTGAATCCCCTACTTTACATGTCAATCTCCCTACATATAGTAAGTACACAAACCCATTCAACCTAAAATTCCTAATATGAAAAACACTAATTGTGAAAGTGATATGAAGTTTAGCCATCAGGTGAGATTTTGTAGGAAGAAACAAAGGTTTAAGATAAGTATTGAATTCATTATTTATTATTTTTTCTTATTTTTTAATTTATTTATTGTTTTTTTTTTAGTTTTAATTAAATTTAAATAGTAATAGAATGTAACAAGAATTTACTTGTAAAATCTACTGTAAAATTTTTATTATACAGGGTTTTTCATTTTTGTTTTTGTTAATTTTGAATAAATATAACAGAAATCGTAAAAAAAATTAACAGTAAAATTGAATTTTTTCCTATCGAGTGTGTTGAGGGAATCACCATAGCTTTCAAATTTCAATCTTTTTGCAGTTCCAAAATATTTTCTCCACAGTTCTCCTTATATGTCTCTCTTGCAAATGATCTCTTTTTCAATTACACCCTAAAAGAAACTGTAAAATTTTTTATTAGTAAAATAAACAATAAAATTTAAAAATTTTACTATGCAATGTCTTGAGTGCATCACCATACCTTTTATCTTCATATCTTTTGAATAGTTTTGGTGCTCCAAAGTATTATGTTGTTGCACAGTGCTCTTGGTATGTCTCTCTTGCGAATCACCCCCTTGAAATTTTGGGTAAAATAATGAAATTGTGAATAAATTTTTACTATTTAAAAGACTATCAAATTAGATTTCAAAAAATTATTTGTTGCTGGTTTTTTTTTTTTTAAAGAAGAAAAAAATCGTTTTTTTTTCAAATTATCCGAAAATTGGTGCCTTCGATAGTCAAGTGAACTGATGAGTTTATAATAAACAAGAACTAATATTATCGGGGCACCACATTTTTTCAATGCAACATCATATAATTTTATTTTATTTTTCAAAAACCCGAAACAATGAGATTGATTTTTTTAATGCAACAGTGAGATTTCTATTTGAAAGCATTAGTGCTCAAATTGTTTTAAGAGCACCAGGTTGGTTGAAGTCATTTTTATTTTCTAAAATCCAAAAATAAGTGCATAGAGGCGTTATTTTTTTTTAAATCAGTCAGTGCATTTTTATACAAGAGAACTGATACCATAACATTTTTTTTGGAATGCCAGAAACTAGTGCAGGTATTATTTGAATGTTGCAGTGGTAGTATTTTTTAAATGCATCACATAGAATGGAATATTAATCTCAAATTATCCTTTAGAATGCATCCACATGATTACGGTAGTTCATATTATACATTTTCCACTTAAAGTCACCTTATTCTTGAAAAATGGTTTCAAAACTATATTGAAATTCATATTGTGGTTGTATGGTTTTCAAGATTAATTTAAGATATGCACACATAATTTTATTTCTATTTTTTCTCCAATGCAAGGAAAAAATATCAATGCTATCAAATGGCCAGTTCTTCAAATCACAACTCACTCCATATTGTTGATCGATGTCCTTCACAAAGTTCTTCCTTTCCATCTCTAGTAAGTTCACATTTTATTTATATTTTGATTATTATTAATTTTTTTAATCCATTTCAATTTGAATAAAAATGTATCTAAATTTGCATGATCCTAATTCATAATCAAGTTCAAATGCAAAAAATATTCTTCCATTTCAAAAACTTCGGAAACTCTTATCATGAGAAACATATTATAATCCGTTGGTAGATTAAAATGGATATCCTCTTCACCATGCCAATTGGACTTCCAGTCATAATATTGGATCAATGATGATAATAATTGTTTGGTATAATGAAATTTCAACAAATGAATTGCATTGACATTCTTACTAGTATCATTGATATGGTACTAATAACGTTTAATACTTTTTGAAATTAGGATTCTAGTGATGATGAGCAACCCACCTACCATCTTCCGGTGCACCCCACAAAAATTTCAGCTCAAGAGAAGGCTTCATTAAAAGAAAGACTGGAGAGGAAGCATAAAAAGAATGGTTGAATCAACCACCTATTCAATTCCCACTACATTGGGATTCACGAATTAGGAATGACTACAAAAATAGTACTTCTTCATCACAAGTTCAAAATGGAGGCAATCAAATAGATATTGCTATGGATGATTAATTACGGGATATGACTACCATGGAGACAGTGTTGTTTGATACAATCTAGAATGATGAGCTAGGAGATGATGTTCATATCATCGATACCTTATTTGAAAGCTTGAGACCTACTTCCACCACCCCTCTCTTTGGACCTAGCGGCAAGTCAAATTCTACTCATCCACGGACAAAAAGGTTGCCATACCACTGGAAAGTAATGTTTGCAATGTCAAGCATGTTCTCAACAATATTTATGTAATTCACTTGCATCATTGATCAAGTCCCTTATATTTTGAGAAATCTTGTAAGATAATCAACATTAAAAGTGGTTGATTTTACAGAGATTTAATATTGACATTGTACAATTATATTACCCACCAACTACATGTTATTCAAAGATAAGGTTCTTCTGAGTGATAATGTCTTGCAATGTAGTTGGGAAGAGGTAAAGCAGTTGGTAAAGATGTTGTTTCTTGAGTACATATCATATCATGCATGTTTGAGTGATTTTATACTATATAGAGGATAATATGAAGACAAGGAGATATGTCTGAAATGTGGGCATGAAAGGTACCATAATTAAAAAAGAAACAGTAAATCACATGGTCCTCCGCATAAGATATTGAGTCACATGCCTATAATCCTAAGTATTCAAAGGCTCTTTCGTTGCAAAGAATTAGCTATGTTTCAAGGATGACATTCCTCACATAGAAGTGAGTCAGGTGTTATGTGAGTCCCAATAGATTTAATAGCCATGAAACATATAGAGGATAAATGGCCTCAAAAAGTTAAGGATGAAGTACAAATCCTATGAATCATCATAGCCATGGTTAGCGTCAACCCATATTCCCTCAAAAAAACCAATTACTCTGTTTTGCCTGTAGTAATGATCAATAACAATATCCCCCCATGGTTGTATGTGAAGAATGAACATCGTATGTTGTCTCTCATAGTCCCTTGTAGAAGACAAGTGAAATCACATGCATGTCTACTTACAACCATTGGTATATTGATGCAGGAGCATCCAGCTAAGGGCACCGTGAACGGGTGTTGGTCTCAGCTAAGGAGGAGAGGTTTATCAGTATTTAAATTTCATTTGTGTTTGTTAATTAAAAACAATATTAGGAACTTGTCTTATGTCATTGTCAGTTAATAGGTATTTAGGGTCAACACTGTCAGGTGGAACTGGTTATAGCCACACGGTTGTCTGGTCTTTTATTTTTTAGTTTACTTTTACAGTTATTTACTTTTGAAAAAAAAACAAAACAACAGAAACAAATATATTATCTCTATATTCTATAGAATGAGAAAAATTAAAATAGCAAGATAGTTATCAATTGCATAACTAAAGAAGAAACTGCAAATAGTTTTCCTAACTATATTGTAAAATTACAAAACAGATGTACACAGTGTGGAAAGTGTTCGACATTTTTCAATACAGAAGAGTAATAAGAAGAGAGATATTTTTCATTCCTGAATCGATCTATCTAAATACTGTGTTATTGTCTAATTTCCTATCATCTGTAACGAAAGACAACTGTAACATTTTCCAGGAATCCTTCCAGATCAAACAGAGACAAAGTTCCAATAATCAAATGACAAGCAGAGGCACAATCTCAAAAATGAATACAAACAGAAAAATCGAAGACTGAGCATGCAGTTCCATTTATATAGACAAGCTTTAGAGGTACCAGAGTATGCTATAGCCAAAGCCATTCATCAAACAAATACAACGACAGAGAAGAATTCGTCCAAGAGGTAACCCTGTGTATTAAGAAAAAAATTGTTTTCATTCGTCTGTAAAAGTTATTACAGTAACAAAATTGCATATCAACTTTACAAGTACAAGTCCAAAAATCTATTGGCCCTGAGGTCGAGTAAACCCTCCTCTAGGAGCAGAGCAGTGAAACGAGGGTTAGGGTTATAACCCTAAAAATTGTTACAGCTCACTGAAGAATCAACAGCATCCAACACAACTGAACTCAAGGCCAAATTTCCATCAATTGGATGATGTCACAATAGAAACCCAAGTCGACCGACTACACTAAAGGAGAAAGCAACTAAAGAAACCGTCGATTAAACAATTGCAACAAGGAAAGACCCTACCAGTTCCATTCAAAGGAAGGGCTGAGGGATAATCCAACCAGAAGACACAGCGACCTACATAGGCATCAAAACAAAGTGTTAGCATCATTAATTGGAGCTAAATGAAGGAGAAAGTGAAGGACTAATAGAAAGGGAGAGAAACGCTGGAAGAACTTACCAGTTCAATAACCAGCGCTAGACGAGGAAACCCACATTGGGTCATGGCCATTGCAAAAAAAAACCATGCTCGCAAGGAGCAATGACTGTTAATGTATGAAAATGTTGAGGATGCAACATTTGGCAAAGAATGAATTCTTACCTTGCTGGAGTTGAGCGAACGTAGAGGAAAGGGTCCTTTTGAGGCTACAACCTGTGTTGACAACACATAGACAAATCAACCAATGAGATAACCATACAAGCAGTTGAAGGAACCATAAGAAAGCTCAGAAAAACACGTGAGAAATGAAGGTGAGACAGTGAGCACCAAACTGCCAAAAGGGCAGAAAAACCTTCACAACGAGCCAACAAATGAGTGACAGAGCCGAGCTAACAAGAGTGTGAACATAAACACTAAGCATAGTTACCCACTTACCAATAGAGAAGCCACAATCGATGCAGACAGAGCACCAGTTCAAAAATAGTTACAGTCACCCACAGAACTGCAGAGCTTTCATACCAAGCAGAGCAGAACGAAAATGACAAACGAGAACAAACATACTAGGGTTTAGCCAACAGCAGGAAGGAAACCTGAGGCCATGACAACTATCCTCTCGGCATACAGAGCAATTAATACAGATATCAATGCAATCCAAATATCAACGCAAATCCCTGTTTTATAAACTAATTATATTCCCATTAATTAAATCATTTGTTGATCAATAACTATTGTAGTGATTAAGTCACAAGTCGCGGGTTGGGCCCATCATAGTGTTATTAGAGCAGGACTTAGAGTTTTCTTGAGAGACGAAAGTTCAAAGATGAGGACATGGAAGAGGTGATCGAAGAGTAGCAGATGAAGGATTGCGGGAGGAAATCAAGATCCTTACTGCCCGTTTGGAGGCAGTTGAAGCAAGGAGGAGAAGAGATCCAGAGGTAGGAGATGATAGAGAAGAAGATGTAGTGAAAACAGATGGATCGGATGAAGAAGGGATGGAAATGAGATTGTTGAGGTCGGTCCTATTGGCTAGTAGTAAGCCTAAACCAAAAATTCCAAATTATGATGGTAGCTTGTCCACAGAAGTTCATTTGGACGGGATCAGTGAAATGGACAAATATTTTGATTGTGAAGAGCTCAGTGAAGATCAGAGAGTTAAGTTTGCTACAACAAAGCTGAAGGGACATGCAACCCTATGGTGGGATAGTGTCCAAATGGAGAGAAGGAGGATGGACAAGTTGCTAATAAAGAAATGGCCAAGGATGGTAGCCAAGTTGAAAAGTAGATTTTTGCCGAAGTATTACCAGATTACACTACATCAGCAAGTGTAGAATTTGAGACAGAAAGGGATGATAGTAAGAGAGTATACTGAAGAGTTCTACCGGGTAAATTTGAGAGCTGGTTATACAGAGGACACCCCAGAGAAAATAACAAGGTATGTAAATGGTTTTAGATTGGAAATATTCGATGAAATCAGCATTCTTTCCTCCAAAAATATAGAAGAGGCTTACTAAAGTGCCATGAAGGCAGAGGAGAAGATCACCAGAAAAGAAAATGCTAGGAGAGGACGGGGAACCGGTAGAGGAAGATGATAGTCTTATGGCAGAGGGCGAACTTCAGCAATAGTGAGGTAGGCAACAATTCCAAAACTGCAGGAACAATAGATAAAGGAGACAACACTAGAGGGGGCAGGCCATATCAGCAAGGAAGAGGAAATGGCTGAGGTAGAGGAGCTAACTATCAGTGCTATAGGTGCCACAAATGGGGGCACAAATCTTTTGAGTGTCTCGAAGTGAAACAAGCTCGTCAAAGAGGGGCATATGTTGCACAGCTAGAGGAAGCGGAGGCACCTCCCTAGGAAGTAGAAAATGTGCCGGAAACAGGGGAGGCCTTAGTTTTAAACAGAGTGTTGTTGAAACCAGCCAAAGAAATAGCTGAACAAACTCAAAGGAAAGCATTGTTCCGGGCAGCTTGTAAGTCACATGGAAAGTGCTGCAAGCTGATTATCGACAGTGGGAGCATGGATAATCTAGTTGCCATAGAGATGGTGGAGAAGTTGGGGTTGAAGTGGTTGAAGCACCCTACTCCTCACAAGGTATCATGGCTACATAAAGGCCATCAGTTGTTGGTGGATGAACAGTGGGAAGTCGAATTCCATATTGGCAGGTATAAAGACAAGGTTATTTGTGATATGATGTCAATGGACATATGTCACATACTGCTAGGAAGGCCATGGCAGTATGACATGAAGGTAGTGCATGACAGAAAGAAAAACTGTTATAAGTTTGTCAAAGATGGGATCAAGCACACACTTATTCCCATCAAGGAGGAGACAACAGAGACAAGTGGGATGCGAGTGTTACTAATGGGTGGAAAACAATGTTTGAAGCAGATTGGAGATAGTGAAGTAAGCTATGCTATTGTAAGAAGAGCAAAGACAGTGTTGTTGCACACAGAAGTGTCATATTTTCCTGTAGAAATTTAGGAAATGCTGCAGGAATTCATCGATATTGTAGTGGATGACTTACTAGATAAATTGCCTCCCAAGAGAAGTATAAGTAATCATATTGACTTTATACCTAGAGCAAGTCTACCAAATAAGGCAACGTATCAGATGAGCCCCAAAGACACTGAGGAGATAAAAAAATAGGTGCAAGAATTTCTAAATAAAGGGCTGATAAGGGAGAGTTGAGCCCCTTCGTAGTTCCAACATTTCTCGCTCCCAAGAAAGGAGCATAATGGCGAATGTGCACAAATTCGAGGGCCATCAACAAGATTACCATCAAATACAAATTTCCACTGCCATGGATGGACAACATGATGGACTACCTGAGCGGGGCAACACATTTTTCAAAGATTGATTTAAAGAGTGGGTATCATCAGATTTGAATAAGGGAAGGGGATGAGTGGAAGACAACCTTCAAGACCAATGAAGGGCTGTATGAGTGGCTGGTAATGCCATTCAGACTGAGTAATGCACCCAGTACCTTTATGTGACTAATGAATGAAATGCTGAAGGAATTCATCAAAAAGTTTGTAACAGTGTACCTTGATGACATATTAATTTTCAGCAAGACAAGGGAGGAACACTTTCGACATGTTCGAAGTGTGCTAGAAAAATTGCAATAGAATAAGCTACTGATAAATCTGAAAGAATGCACTTTTCTGCAAAAAGAATTGGTTTATTTGGGTTTTGTAATTGTAGAAAATGAGTTGAAGATGGACCTAGAGAAGATTGTAGCAATTGTCAACTGGCCATCCCCAAAAAATCTGTTTGAAGTACGTAGTTTTCATGGGCTAGCAAGTTTTTATTGTAAATTTATAAGGAATTTCAGTGAAATCTGCTCACCTATGTTGGACACTATAAAGAAGGCAAGTCAGCCTTTTCGTTGGACCGAAGCAGCAGAAAGGAGTTTCCAGCTACTAAAGAAGAAGATCACAGAAAGACCGATCCTGAGATTGCCAGATTTTAAAAAGCTTTTTCAGGTTTGCTGTGATGTAAGCGGTACACCCATTGGAGCTATACTTAGCCAAGAAGAAGAACCTATTGCATTTTTCAGCGACAAGTTGAATGAGAGCAGGCAGAAATATTCATCCTACGACAAAGAATTCTATGTTGTCATCCAAGCACTGAAGCATTGGTGACATTATTTGTTGGGGAATGGGTTTGTTTTTTTTTCGAATAATTCTGCACTATAATACATGATGTAACAGCATAAGTTGAATCACAAACATGAAAAGTGGGTTGAATATTTGTATAGTTTCACCTTTGTGTTGAAACAAATTAGCGGGCAGGCCAACAAGGTGGCAGATGCACTGAGCAGAAGAGCCTTGCTCTTGCAAGAGAGTACAATACAAGTGCTGGGCTTTGAGCATTTGAAAGACTTGTATTAGACCAATGCAGATTTCAAAGAGGCTTACGAAGTCTGTCAGAATCCTTTGCTGAGCAACAATAGTCTATGGTTGGACTATAACTTGCAGGAGAAGCTATTGTTTAGAGGGGGACAATTATGCATTCCTGATTGTTCAATGAGAGAGAATATCATTCGGGAGAAGCACAGTGGAGGTCTAGCTGGACATTTCGGCATAGACAAAACATTGGAGCAGCTCAGCCATTTTTATTATTGGCCAAGAATGCGAAGCGATGTGCAGAGATTTGTGACCAGATGTAAAGTGTGTCAGCTGGCAAAAGGACACAGTCAAAATACAAGACTCTACACACCATTGCCCATTCTGAGTAGACCGTGGGACTCAATGAGCTTGGACTTCATCTTGGGTCTACCAAGGACGTAGCGAGGTCATGATTCGGTGATGGTAGTAATAGACTAGTTTTCAAAGATGGCACATTTCATCCCTTGTAGAAAAAATAGCAATGCCACTCATGTGGCCCAATTGTTCTTCACAGAGATCGTCAGGCTACACAGCCTACCTAAGTCCATTCTTTCTGACAGGGACGTGAAGTTTACAGGGCACTTCTGGCACCCCTTGTGGAAGAACATGGACACACAGTTAAGTTTCAACTCTGCTTATCACCCACAGACCGACGGGGAAATAGAGGTGGTAAATAGAAGCTTGGGGAACTTGCTACGAAGTTTGATTGATGAAAATTTTTGAATGTGGGACCGAGTACTTGCCCAGGGGGAGTTCGCTTATAATGACTCACCCAATTGTAGCACAGGTTACAGTACTTTTCAGATCTTATATGGCATGCATCCTCACGAAGTGCATGAGTTAGAGATATAGGATAGCAGGAAAGACAAAGTGCTAATGGGGAAGATTTCGCCACAGCGATGAATGATCTCCACGAGCAGGTGAAAATAAAGTTGCAGTATAACTGTCAAAAATATAAGCAGCGTGAAGATTTGAAATGGAGAGAGGTACAGTTTAATGTGGGGGATGAAGTCCTCACACATCTGTGCAAGAAATGTTTTCCTAGAGGTGTATACAACAAATTGAAGTACAAAAAGATAGGCCCCTACAAAATTCTACAGAAATTTTCAGCCAATGCTTATGAATTACAGCTGCCACCAGGAATAGGCATCTCACCCATCTTTAATGTGGCAAACCTATTTCCATACACTGTTGGTCCATAGGAAGACAATACAACATGGCTTACATGGGGCACATAGGAAGGAAGTGAGTCTTGGATGAGACAAATGCCTTACGGTTAGCCCCTCGAGATCGAGAGGATCCTTGACACTTAGGTGGCCAAGAGAACTTGACGGAAAGAATATATGCAATATCTGGTCAAGTGGAAGAACCGTCTTATTGAGGATAGTTTGTGGCTTAACGCCAGATAGATAGCACAGGTGGGTTATTCAATTGAGAAGCTCATGGACCAGAGTCATGAATTTTTTCTTACCCCGGGAGCCTGATGCAGGAGCATCTAGCTAAGGGTACCATGACCGGGTGTTGGTCTCAGTTAAGCAGGAGAGGTTCATCGGTATTTAAATTTCATTTGTGTTTGTTAATTAAAAACAGTATTAGGAACTTGTCTTATGTCATTGTCAATCAATAAGTATTTAGGGTCAACACAGTCAGGTGGAAGTCGTTACAGCCACACGGTTGTCTGGTATTTTATTTTTTAGTTTATTTTTATAGTTATTTACTTTCGAAAAGAAACAAAACAACATAAAGAAATATATTATCTCTATATTCTATAGAACGAGAAAAACTAAAACAACAAGATAGTTATCAACTGCATAACTAAAGAAGAAACTGCAAACAGTTTGCATAACTATATTGTACATTACAAAATAGATGCACACAGTGTGGAAAGGGTTCCACATTTTTCAATACAAAAGAGTAATAAGAAGAGAGATATTTTTCATTCCTAAATCCACCTGTCTAAATATTGTGTTATTTTCTAATTTCCTATCATCTGCAATGAAAGACGACTATAACATTTTCCAGGAATTCTTCCAGATCAATCAAAGAGGAAGGTCCAATAATCAAATGACAAGCAGAGGCACAATTTTGAAAAAAACTACAGACAGAAGCATCGAAGACTGAGCATGCTATTCCATTTATATATCCAAGCTACAGAGGTACCAGATTTTGCTACAGCCGAAGCCATTCATAAAACAAATACAACCATAGAGAAGAATTCATCGAAGAGGTAACTCTCTGTATTAAAAACAAAAGTCTTTTCATTCGTCTTTAAAAGCGATTATAGTAACAAAATTGCATATCGACTTTACAACTACAAGTCCAAAAATCCAGCGGCCCTAAGGTCGAGTAAACCATCCTCCAGGAGTAGAGCAGCGAAATGAGGGTTAGGGTTATAACCTTGAAAATTGTTACAGTTCACTAAAGAATCAACAACTTCTAGCACAACTGAACCGAAGGCCAAATTTCCATCAACTAGATGATGCTACAATAGAAACCTAGGTCGACCGACTACACTACAGGATAAAGCAACTAAAGAAACCTTCAACTAAACAATTGCAGCAAGGAAAGACCCTACCAGTTCCATTTGAAGGAAGGGCCAAAGGATAGTCCAACCAGAAGACAGCGACTTGCATAGGTATCAAAACAAAGCGTTAGCATCATTAACTGGAGGTAAAAGAATGAGAAAGTGAAGGACTGACAACAAGATAGAGAAATTCTAGAAGAACTTACCAGTTCAACAACAACCTTGGATGAGGAAACCCACATTGGGTTGTGGCCATTGCAAAACAAAACCCTGCTCGCAAGGAGCAATGACTGTTAGTGTATAAAAAAACTGAGGATGCAACATTTAGCAAAGAATGAATTCTTACCTTGCCAGAGTTGAGCAAACGCAGAGGAAAGGGTCTTTTTGAGGCCACGACCTGTGTTCACAACACACAGACAAATCAACCAATGAGATAACCATACAAGCAGCTGAAGGAACCATAAGAAAGCTCAGATGAACGCATGAGAAATGAAGGTGAGATAGTGAGCACCAAACCACCAAAAGGGTAGAGAAACCATCACAACAAGCCAACAAACGAGTGACAGAGCTGAGCTAAAAAGAGTGTGAACATAAACGCTGAGCATAGTTACCCAATTACCAACAGAGAAGCAGTCGGCGCGAACAGAGCATCAGTTTGAAAATAGTTATAATCACCCACAGAACCACAAAGCTCTCATACCAAGCAGAGCAGAACAAAAATGACAAAGGATAACAAACAAACTAGGGTTTAGCCAAGAGGGAGAAGGAAACCTGAGGCTAGGACAACTGTCCTCTCGGCATACAGAGCAATCAATACAAACATCAATGCAATCCAAATATCGACGCTAGTCCCTGTTTTATAAACTAATTATATGCCCATTTATTAAATCATTTGTTGATCAATAATTATTGTAGTGATTAAGTAACAAGTCACGGGCTGGTCCCATCATATACGAATTGAAGAAATTACGGGAAGGGATAAATGTGTTTGATGTATCAATACCCATCACAACATAGAGGAGTTTTATGTTGTATGGAATGTGTGTCTACAACATACATGATTATCTAGGATTAGGAGTTTTCTTTGCTAAATTACATTTTTATTGATTTGTTTAAATACTTAACAATATTGCTTCGCATATTAATTTAACTCATTGCAATTTTTCTGATCTTCATGGTCACTAATGTGTCAGCCTTTATACAAAAATTTCGCATGCCTTGTAATAGAAGGGTATCATGGATGTAAATGTTATGGACCTTTTTGGAAGGGTTGGTGATCCAACCACCTACAAAAGCAAGTGTATGACTACTCCAAGGTATTCCTCCTAGAATAAAACCCTTACAAAAGGGCAACATTTGATTTCAATGGTAAACCAAAGAGAACCCAAAGGCCTACAATAACGATAATAGTTGAATGGCTTAGAGCATATGAGATAGAGAAGGTGAAGGAGTTTGCAGAAGTGTTCAATTCAAATGGGGAGCTTTGATGATAAAAAATTCTTCTATACCTATTTTGAAAAATTTCCCATTGGGATGAAAAGGAAATCTTTCTTTTATTACCTCCCATATATGGAGCACATTAAAGTTACCCACTTACTAGATCTCATGCATATACATAAAAATGATTCATATTTTCTATGGAGACACATACCATCAAAAAAAAGTGACACATTGGTTCAGGAGAGGTCTTATTTCTTCATAAACTAAAAATAAATATTAGCCTGCAAGAGAAGAAATTGGAGGAGAGGTTGGTCCCTCTTGGTCTTTCAAGGAAGGTGACACCCCATCGATTTTAAAGAAAAATTATCTTTATTTAGAAAATGAAGTCATAATGAGCCTCAGGGTGCTTTATTTATATGGGTCTTCACTATGGCATTCCTTCATTGCGGAAGGTTGCTTATCGGGTTTGAAATTGCATGACCATTTGAACCTTCTACGAGTACCAATTTTTTTATTTTATGTAATGGTGTATTTAATAATTAATTTATGTATAATGTATTATTTAGTGTGGAGTGTTATGATCCTTTCCTCACTCGTGGGTGTGTAAACCATGAATTCCCCTAAGACCTATGAAATGCCATATCTAAATTATTTGCATTTGTACGTAGGACCACATCAATGGAGATTCATATGGTTAGCATTCCATGGTCACATTAAGAGATAACTAAGATTGTTTGTATGTTTGAGAAGGAACTATCGACAAGTTTCATGGACTTTCAGATTCATCTTCTAATTCACCTAGTAGACGAGGTTGAATTGGTTGGGGGGGATTTCTTGTCCTTGGGTATTGTTCTAAGAGAGGCACATGAAAAAATTGAAAGGTTTTGTTCGAAAAAGGGAAAATCTATAGGGGTCTATCATAGAGGGGTATATATTGTATGAGTCTTTTTATTATTCCATTGAGTACATCAAGTTGATCAAAAACACACTAGGTGCGACAATTTGTGATGATGAAATGGATGAAGACAAAAGAGAAGGGGATCTTCATGAAAAAAATGGAAAGAGGCTCGTGATAAATATTAATTGCAGGCTTATCATTTGTCAAATTACTACATTGTAACTATTCACACCGAACATCATATAAATGGATGTTTTGATCTCATATCTATATATATATATAGATATATATATATATATATATATATATATATATATATATATATATATAGATAGATAGATAGACAGATATATATATCTATGTATGTATATATATATATATATATATATATATATATATATACATACATAGATATATATATATATATATATATCTATCTATCTATCTATATATATCTATATATATCTATATATATATATATATATATATATATATATATATATATGGGTTTGATTTCATTAGCGAATTCAAAAATTGAAGCCATCAGCAAATTCATTCTTTACAATATGGAAATGAAACAACAATGCATCGCATTGTATGAACATTAGAGGAGGAAATGGGACAGCGAACAGAAAGAATTTAAATTGTTTAATGGTAGAAGTGGCACCCTAATCTTGATCATGTAATAGAAAATATGCAAATGGCATGCGCTAAGAGTTGGGTTGTTGATCAACTTAGAGAGAATTACGATGCATTAGGTTGTTACGCTAGTGTTAAAGAGGATGTGATAAACATAGGGATTGGGTGTAGAAACTTGGTAATTATAATCTATTTCTATATAGTTTTAAATTCACACTGCTCCTTTGAATTGTAACATGTATATATATTTTATATTTTTAATTATGTTCAGGTTATTAGGTACAAGAATCTATTGTTTTTTCACTTTATTATAGGTGGATTTGTTCACATCTGTGTGGGAATATGGAGATCATTTTCATACAAAGGTTGTCGATGATGGATGCATGATATAAAACTATGGAGTGGAAGTCAAGTTCAACTAATCTAGTCGTGCTAGCCACCATGATAAAAACCTAATGTGGGGTATGTTTGGCTACGTTGGAAAGATATGAGAGATCATTTAAGTGGACTTCTCTCTATTCCAATGTGTTATTTACAGGTCCAAGTGGTGGGTCACCTTTGATCAGAATAATGTCAAGGAAGATTGTCATAGTGGGTTGATATCTGTTAACTCTAGAAAAATGTGGCATTAAGCTATGGAGCCTTATGTTTTCCCAAAGCAGCATAACTAGGTGTTTTTTTACCTAAATGTGTTAGATAGGGATTGGTGGTTTGTATTAATACATGACACTAGATCAAAACAAAGTCTTGAGAACAATGGCGTTATCATGTCAAGTGAGGAAGATAATTGGGGCGATGACAATGGACAATGGTATGTACTTGTCTTATTTCATCATTTATACTATTCTTTTATGTTTTTATTTTCTTTATTTTACTTAGTATATTAATTTTGTATTCATCATGTTGGCATTTTATAATATAATTAGTGACATGCACAAATGTTTTTCACATTTTTATTGTAGTGGAAACTTCTTTACAGTTAAAAGTAAGTATTTCCAATTACAATATCTATGATAATAATGATTCAAGGTCGCAATCCTTCTCAAATTGGAAAATGGGAAGAAAATAGTGAATTTAGAAAAACATTGAAGATTCAGTCTCAATTTAGATACTTATTGTTTTATTAATTAGTTCACAAGTTTTCTCTTCTTGTTCAGTTCAAAATAAATATAAATCATATAATGATAACTATATGAGGACTTTAACAATGCAAAAAATGTGTATTAATATGTAATATAAAATTCTTTACATGTGAGGTAAAATCACATTTACTATATTTAAATTACATTTCTTGCAACATTATGTAAACTAAAAGGAGGTCTTATGCATTTATAAAATGTTGAATATAATTTCTATGGACCGTAAGACAAACAAATGGGTTTACATTGATCCATAAGAGGTTTTAATTTTTTTCTTCATGGATAATGGAACAATTTTGGCTTTTTTGAATGGTGATTATAAATAAAAGTTGAATTAATAATTATTTTATGGTTAAGAATTAAATGAAAAATAATTTTGTAATACCCCTCCATTTCTATAATGATTGTTTTTCTTCGTTAAGACTAAGTTATGTTAGAATGGATGGCATAAAATGCATGAAGTATATTAAAATTCTTATGTAATAAAAAAGTTTATTAGTAACCAAAAAGGGTTGAAATTACTTGGGGATGAGACACTTGAGTAAGATATTCTTGCTAAAGAATAAAAAAAAAAAATCTCATTAGAGGATGACATTGAGATACAAAATCTTCCATGATAAGGACTCATAGATAAGATTTAATGGAAAGGAGACAAAAATCCATTAAATCCATTAACTGGAGAAATATGATAAGTATGGGTAAGAATAGAGCACTGCAGAAGAGAAAATCGGACTTTAAAGGAAAATCGAAGGAAAATGGACCTTGAGGAACATAAAAGCGGGACGCCGTTGAAGGAAAACTCAAGTATGGAAAAAAATGTATAAAACACCTATTGAAGGGATAAATAGTGGTTTTTGATACCCTAAGAAGTACATCTGAGCTCAGGGGTGAACTGGAGGAACGTAGGTCAAGGCTGGGTGGTAAAGGTGTAAAATTCTCAAGTGTTCCCCTAACAGTTATACTAGTTCGATTATCTATTATTCTATCTTATTTTTTTAATACGAGAAATTATATGTAGATACTATTTGTTTAATGCGAGCAATAAAGAAGCCTCAAAATACTATCTGCAAGTCATGTCGAATGGGTAAGAAAACATGAACATCATTAAAAGTCAAAGAGAAAGTATTAGGTAGTAAGCCTTTGCAGCAAGTTCATATGGATTTGTGTGGGCCTTCAAGAACATAAGCACTAGGAGGACAACAATATTTCATACTAGTAATCAATGAATATTCGAGATTGAATTGGGTGGTATTTCTCATATATAAGTGAGAAACATTTGAGAAATATAAAACATTTAAGGCTTTGGCATACAATCAAATAGGGTGGAAGATAAAGTGCATAACTTCAGATAGAGGAGGTGAATTTACATCAGATGAGTTTTCAGACCTATGTAATGAATTTGGGATAAAATAAAAATATACTATTGTAGACACACTACAAGATAATGGAGTCGTAGAGAGACAACACAAGTTTTTTCAACAAATAAATATAGCCATGACGCAATAAAGAAACAATGCTCAAAAATATTGGGCATAATAAGTGCATACAACGATATATATTCTCAATAAGGCACATCTCATACCAATTTTTCATAAGAACCATATGAATGGTGGAATGAGAAACGAACATCAATGAAGCATTTTAAAATATTCGGCAGTAAATGTTATATAAAAAATAATGATGAAAAGCTAGGAATGTTTGATGCTCGATCCGATGAAGGAATATTTTTGGGATATTCATAAAAAGGTAATGGATACAAATTTTATAATAAAATATTACATAATATTGTGGAATGCATAGATGTTAAGGTTGACGAAGAGCCTCCCAATAAAAACAAGAGCACAAGTTTTATCAATCCTCCATATCATCATCATCATATTAGTAAAGAGAATGGAGTACAAGATGAAAAATTCGAAGATACAAAGACTTATTCAAAAGGACCCTCAAGACACAATCAAAAGAATCATCGTGAGAATAAAATTATTGGAGATAGAAGTGAAGGAGTAGAAACAAGGAGTCAACTAGCAGAAAAATATGAGCAAGTTCATATAGCGATGTTGTCATTTATAGAACCAAAGAACGTTGAAGAGGAAAGTAAATACAAAAGTTGTATACATGCTATGAATGGGGATTTAGATCAAATTGAGAAGAAAAAGACTTGGGAACTAACACGAAGACCTGCTGGAAAGAATGTCATTGGCAAAACATGGGTATTCAAATATAAGATGAATGAATAGGGTCAAGTTGTTAGAAACAAAGCCAAACTAGTGTGCAAGGGTTATTCAAAAGTTGAAGGTCTTGATTATGAAGATACATTTTGACTAGTCACGAGACTAGAGGAAATGAGGATGGTTTTTTCCTTTGCATGCTACAATGATTTCAAGGTGTATGAAATGGACGTGAAGTTTGCCTTCCTAAATCGTGATCTTGAGGAAGAAGTATATACGGAAAAACTTGAAGGTTTTCCATTGTCAGATAAGCCTAACTATGTCTGCAAGTTAAATAAAGAGCTATATGGTATCAAACAAGCACCATGAGTGTCGTACTCTAGACTGGAAAGTACCTTCAAAAACACGGTTTCAAAAGAGGAGGGGTTGATAGTAATCTAGGAATAAAAGCTAATGGAGGTGGATTACTGATTAAAGTTTTGTATGTAGATGATATTATGTTTGGCAGAAATAAACATCATCTAGTAAAGTGGTTTGTTGAAGAGATGAAGAGTGAGTTTGAAATTTCTATGATTGGAGAAATTACCTTTACCTAGGGCTCCAAATCCTACATAATCTTGGAGGCACATCCATTTCTCAAGAGAAATACCTAAGAGATATGTTGAAAAGATTCCAAATGGAAGATTGTAAACCTATTTCAACCCCCATGACTACTAGATGTAAGATATGTGTAGATGATGAATCACATGATGTGGATCAGAAGCTTTACATATCTATAATTGAAAGTCTGTTATACCTGACAACATATTAGGCAGATATAATATTGGTGGTAGGATTAGTAGCGAGGTATCAATTAGCACTGAAACAAAGCCATTTGTTAGCAACAAAAAGAATATTCGGGTACTTGAAAGGGACTACAGGCCATGGTTGATGGTATTTGAAAGGTAATGAATTTACATTGACAACATACACAGATGCAAATTGGGCGAACTATGTGGATGATAAAAAAAACACAAAGGGTGGTGCATTCTAACTAGGAGATTCTTTGGTGGCATGGCTAAGAAAAAAAAAAAAAACATCAGTTTCTCTATCTACTATGGAAGCTGAATACACAAGAGTTGTAGCCTGTTGCACACAAATATTGTGGATGAAATATAAACTATGACACATTAAGTTAAATGTTAATGAACCTATATCTATCAAATAAGACAATACAGTTGCAATAAGAATTTCATAAAATCATGTTCTCAACTTAAAGAATAAACATATCCCTATAAACCATCACTTTTTCAGAGAACAAGTGGCTAAGAAAACAATGATGATGGAGTACATACCCATAAGGGAACATATAGAAAACATTTTTGCAAATCCCCTCACTAAAGAACCATTTGAGTATTTGAGAAACAAGCTAGGGATAGTTCCTACAAGTACTCTTCATTGATGTAACTTGAAAAAGGAAAGTGTAAAACTTGAAATTGAATACGCCATCTAAGCTGGAGACTAGAGGAGCAGGAAGGATTAAAGTTGGGGAATAGGAAGCATATGATTTTGTTAAGAATTTTACATCACTAAGAAGAAGAAAGAACACAGGCATCATAGAGTTGTGATATCAATTCATTTCCTTCTTGAGAAAGCGACATCAATCAGGTGCACCATTCAAAATTTCAATCTTTAATGCAAGGTTTTACAGAAAAATGTACACATGTATATATCTCGTACATAAGTCTGTAAATAAATAAATAGAAAAAGAATGTTGCCATCATTAGAATTTTCTCAAAAAACCATCATTCTCTGATTTTTTATATGGAATATATTGTTGTACATTATGATGATCAATGTATTAACTGACAATTGATCTATGAAAGCTTGAGATCTATTCAAATGTATATATACATCCAAATATAAGAAAAGAGACCACTATGCAAGTAAAGTGGCTCTCAAATCCTTAAAATAATTAAGGTGCAATACTACATTCAATGTTTGAAATATCTTCAAACATGTATGCTACCATCATTCCAAGAGGAGAAGATTGATTTTAATTATCTTTGTGGCAAGTTTCCAAGAAGTCTTCATCATGTATAATCATGAGATTGACATATGAACCACACCATTTGAAAGTTGCACATGACTAGCTCAATAAAAGATCAAGAGTAAACTACTGCAAAGAATTATTTCATGCATAGATCCTTGTTATGGTTGCAACGAATTGTCACTGAAGATAATTATGGATATGTTTCTATAACCAGAAAGGAAACGTGTGACTAAACTACATTTCAACATCTTATTGCATCATTATGATCTCGCTAAATCCTTTAGCACTACATAACCACAAATATTTGAATGATGTGAATGCTTGAAGAAGTAAAATAAATTTATCAACAAAAGATGAAATTTATGAAGTACTTCAACAACACAATTAAACAAAGTACAATATATTGTTCCAACAAAAATCCAAAATCTCTTAGGACTTTGAGTATGGACTCAATTAATCAAGATCTCATCATTGTTCTAATGAAAATATCATCTACAAAGGAAATTGTAGCCTACCCAGAGATCATTCTCCATTCCGAAAGAAAGAAAAAATGCAGAAATTATTCTTTTCTCATCAATCACATCTCAAGCAACTACAATCTTTTGAAGAAAATGAGGCTCTACAATATCAAATACCCTAGGAGAAAATTATTTCAAATAAACATATTGAATAATTCAATGCAGAAAATGACATTGAAATCTATTTTATTGCAGAATAAAATGAAAATTGTGAAACTGTATCTACATGGGTGATTGAAACACCATGCCTCACTCAATTGCAACTCTTCATCTTCATTATTATGGTCGTAAATATTTAGATAATATTAATGCTACATGATCAAAGTGAAACAATGGAGGAAATTCTACAAAGCATCATCACCTTAGTTGAGGAAGAAAAAATTCCTACAGATGAAAGATTAAATGAAGAGTCAATAACCCTACAAAATCAGAAATGGAATTATAGAAAGAAATCATTCTCCATATCTATACAAGGTTCAGAAAATAATCCTCATACATCTCATACCAAGCAAATGAAGAGGCATTTAAATCCATAGCACTGTCAAACATATTCTATATAGTTAATGAGATGAAATTTATGGGCATTCAACTCTAAGAAAATCCAGAGAACAATAAATTGTTGAATAAGAGGCTGCCAGTGCATGCGATTGAAAAGGGAATCAAAGGGAATCACTAAGCATTGATCCTTTTCTTGCAATAAAATATTCAAAAAAAAGTGGGGGGAGAGATACATAAAAGTTTGAGAAATGAGAGAAGGTAAGCATAAAAGGAAAAATTGGCACGCATCAAAGAGAATGAAGCACTCAATATGATTTATGTATATCATGATAAGGTACGAATAGTGACAAGGAAATAAATGAAAGGACAAAGAAGAGTAACATTTAATTTTAGTTATGAAGGTCGAGATTTGACTCGACTAGAGATGTCAAAGACAAAAAGATAGGACCATATATAGTACTGACTATAGAAGTGTTAAAATTGTGTGAGATGTCATGAAATCTGTTGAAGCAGTAGAAAAATTGTGCGCAAAAAAATAATGATGTATAGTGGAATAATTATATGTAGCCTTCGTATATTCCATGGCAGTGTTTCTATTGGAGAAGTTTTATTTGATTCCTTCAACATTAACTACCTTGGAAAAACACAGGTGGTTATTATTGAATTATTATCATTATCAAATGTTCCAATGCCATTATTAAGTGTTCATTGGCATTATTATTGCTACATAATAGGTATTCAACGTCTGAGATATATTTCCTCCTAATCATTATTTTTTTTAAAAATAATATTATTGTTGCCGTCATTATTGAAGTATTATTAGAGATATATCACTTCTTAATCATTATTATTACTAAACAATAATTTTATTGCTTCCTTCATTATTGAAGTATTATTGGAGACATATGGTTTCTTAATTATTATTACATCAAGGATTCAAATTATGGTTTTGAGCCCTAGCCACATAGTTTTCTTACAACGACCTACATTTCAAATATGTTGTTTTAACCTTACCTTGCACCCTTGGATATGAACCATAAAGGCAACTGCCTCCAGCATTATTGACTTCTCAACGCCTATACCTTAACGCATTACCTCTAGTATTATGGACTGCTCAACACATTAAATCCAGAATTATCGACTGGTCAATGCATTATCGAAATCTCAACGCATTACCTCCAACATTTACCTCAACGCATTTACATCAATGCATCACCTCAACGAAAATTCGATGTCAATTGGAAATTACAGGATAAACATAAATTCTTCTCGTCAACGCCAACATAGTTAAAGCACTTCCCTCCAACACAAAAAAACTCCAAATACGGATGTCGATGTGGATCATCGATTCGAAGAAAAAGGAGATTGTGTATATGTTATGACAATGAAACCCAAATCTTTTGGGTATATTCGTTCTAAGTATCAATTCAAATATTTCACATTGAGTGATTGATGTGACAAAAAGGTGAAGAACAGATTACTTTAGAAGAGTACACATATAAAATCCTGAAATGTAGTGTGAAAATTTAGACTGTAGACTCCATTATTCTTGTGTTTATATTTCCAGTGATGCCGATATTATAAGACTCATGAAACTTTATAAACCATTCGTAAAGCTAATTGGATGCATGAAGGCCGTTGGCTTAATGGTTGATATGGTTTCAGAACAAATTCATCATATGATGATAGGTTGTTTTAAAACTTTCCATGTTTGAGGATGAATATATCATATGAAGATATGTACAGAAGACTACATGTTTCATAACCTTCTTTTACAAATACAGGAAGCAAGTAGCCATTCTCAGCCCTTTTGTAATACTACGAGAAATAAAATGTTAATTCATTAAGCATTGTTTTGAAGTTGTGCAGATAAATTGTGGAAAACCATATGATATGATGTTGCTCTCCTACCTTATTACTTTAAACATTGTGTAATGCTACAAATCTAGGAAACCTTGGAGATTAATACATTAAGAAATATTGAAAATTGATGCATTAGCAGTGTTTTTAATACGTTAGCATAGTTTTATGAATTAAGCTTTTGTTCCCTAACATGCTTATTTCCTAAGGATTCATTATGGAACAACCTTCATCATGGAGACACAGTCAATCCTCAATATTTGTAACAATGATTTGTCCATTAGGAGATGCAAATGATTGCCCAATCCTTATGTTTTTTGTGCTTCTGCACATGGAATTTTCTCAATATAACTGAGTTCTAATACATGCCATGCTCTCTTTACAAAGTGTTCTCTCAACATTTCTCTTGAAACTTTTTATAGAGTGTTCTCACAATAATATTTTGCAATGCTCTTTTACAGTGAGTTGAAAACCATATTTTTTTTCAATACCTTAATAATAGAAAATTGATAGATGTGGATTGGGGGCTAGAAGGCATATATAACCCCTTGCCATTGATTTCAAATGGGGAGGTGAGCAGTGGTTATGGGAAGCAACGAGAAATATCTTTCAGGACAAAAGGGTGAGGATGTATGAGTTGCCATTAATTCCAAAGGAGGAGGCCATTGGCATTGTTTCCATTGATGACAAATGAGCAACTATGTGAATCAAAATGTTGAGCTTTGGATGTTGAAACAGATGGTAGTCTAATGTTTTTGTGTGCATATTATGTGTGAGAATGTTGCTCAAAGGTTGGTTTAGGTTGAATGCTAGATGGCTTGAACAAACAAGGATGAAAGTGATGTGAAGTGAAAAGTATATAATAATCAATGTGAATGATGAACATTGTCAAATTGAACACAAAATATTGAAACGCGAGATAGAGAAATATATGGTTTTATTAATATAAAAATGTATGATATAAATTTGATAGTCTCTTGTAATCATTATTAGTTGACCTGTTTTATTTGAGCTCTAATTTATATTACAGAATTTCTTTCAGAATTGAAAATGAAGGGATAGGTGTATGACAAGTTTTGGAAGCCAAAGAGACAATTCTTCATTACATATTCCTGCAAAGAATACAAATAACCCATATTGGTTGCTTATAAAATATAGAATGTGGAATGGAAAGGGAACTTCTTTTGAAGAAAAACAATATGCATAAGGAAGTGGATGAGTAGCAAGAAAAGAGATGCAAAATGAAAAGGAGAAGCAATGCAGCAGTAGACTTGACAACAAAAATTTAAATGAGGTAACCAAAATTTGTAACATGATGTTGTGAGTGGGAGATTTATGTCCCCTTCTATGTTGTCACTTAAAAAGGAACATGTTGTAGCCTATTGAGGTAGGAGTTTCCTCTAGGTTGCAGCCTATAGAAAACTGGTGGGAGTTGGAGCTTCCTTCGAGGTAGGAGCCCCTTGTCAGTTGGAGCCTATAAAAATACGATGTAATAAAGAGTAGAAGCTTGCCTTCACATCACCTTCAACCTAAAATTCATGGTTTTCTCCCTTCAGAATATCCACTTATATCTGGTGCCTTCGAGTGTTTATTCTTGCATGTTGTGTGAATGTTTTGAATACTTGATAAATAAATCTGCAAACATCTCTCTTTGAAACTTTCAAAAGGAATTGGATAATAATCGAGAACAAACATGATTCATTAACTACATAAGAAGAAGATTACGTTGAGCAAAAATAAATAATTTGAATTACTGATTCACACCCCCTCTCATTAATTCCCAATAATAAATATAAGAGAAAATAATTTCTTGTAATGAATATTGCACGAGTAAAACATATTTCCCAAAAAATTCGTTAAACTTTCTGAGCATCGGTTGTTTCTAGGACACACCATAAAAATAGGAAAAGGTAGAAGAAAAAGATTTTGTAATTTTAGCTCTTGAAGCTAGAGAAGAAAATATTTCTATATTTTTGTGAAGTATCTACAACAACATAGGACACCTCATTTTCCCTCATCAAATTGGTGGTGAATTATAAACAAAAATTAGTTTAGTGTCGAGATTTGTTAATCCTGAATTGTTTTTATTGGTGTGTGAATGAAATGGAGATACATGTTGTTTATTTTGGGGGATTCTATTGAATCTTGCTTCGAGATTAGATATTCACTTCAATAATATTTTTTTCAATATCAATATAAAATGTGTAATTAATAAGTAGCCCGTGAATATTTTTATGTGGATTTTGCATCCATTTTTGATGGATTTTAGATTTTTTTTTTTTTTTTTTTTGTGTTTTGGGGTGTATGGTATTTCATCCCTTCGTTTTAGAATATTAGCTATGGAACTATAGTGGCATTTTAATCTAGGACTAATGGTTTGAGGATTGGTGAATGCTAAAATATATATATATATATATTGTATTGTAACATTGTGAAGATATAATATACATAAAAATATATATGGTTTATGTGGCTTTGGTTCATAAGAGAAAATATTTATGCTAAATGTATTTTTAGGCCATTGCATATTTTAATTTTTTTATTAGCAATCTATTTGTAACAATAAATTTTGTGGATTTTAAGCTAAGTTTTGGTATTATAGTAGTATTTCATCAACAAGACATCCTTGAGTCTAAGGGCTCTAGCATGGGCTCATGAAAAACCTTGTTACAATGGAAGATATGTGGCAAATTTATTTTTGTGTTGAGAACAAATGATAAGAAGTTAAATGATAGTAATTAAGAAATTCATTAGTAGAGTTCCAAGCTATCAAAGCTTAAAATGAAAGGTATTTTGGTGAACAATGATAAATGGAGCATTATCGATCTGGGTATCAAATTGATAGGGATGTTGATAGAACAAATGACCATGTTGTATCAAAAGGTGAAGAGAACAATATGATCGCGTCTTGCAAATTAAATATTATTGGATGCTTTAAGAGAATCTACAATGAATATACCATGGAATATATTTGGGGCTTCATATTAACCTAAGTCCTTACATAAAAAATACTCCCATGGAATAAATTGCATAATTTGAAAATGAATGATTGAGAAATTTCATATAAATGCCTTGAATACTATGGTAAACTAAATATTATCTATTTATACTAAGATTTAAAATGAATATAAGTATATTAATTTCTTGTGTTATCTATTAGAATTTTTAGATAATCAACTTCTTTCCCTAAATAATAATGCAACTACTTTAAGTTTTAATAAAATAGTCTCTTCAAATTACAATTGGTGCATAATGATGTGTTTGGACCTATGTCAATTCCTTAACTAGTTAAATATGTGTACTATATCTCATTTAAAAGTGACTTCTTGAGGAATACATAGATTCATTTCCTCAAGAATAAATCCTTAGGCATTGAAAAATTTAAATATTTTAATATTGTTGTGGAAAAATAGGCATAGAAGAAAATTGAGGTACGGAGGACAAATAATGTGGAGAATTCTATAGGAATGTGAGAAATGAAGTAGCCTACTCCATATGCATGCTAATAGAATGATGTTGCATAAAGGATGAACTTGAAACTAATGAAAAGGGCGAGCAGAATACTCAACGGTATTGAGTTAGAACCCAAATTCTAGAAAAGGTTAGTGTATATTTCATGTTACTCATTAAATATATTATGCTCAATGTTGGATGATAGGGATCCACACGAGGTATGGAATGGTAAGGAACTTTCTCTTAAACATCTCGTGGTCTTTCAATTTGATGCTTATATCCATGCTCTAAAGGAAAATATGAATAAAGTTATAATAAGGCTAAAATGTGTTTCCATATTGGATATGAAGTTGTTCTAAAATATCTTAAGCTCTGGTATATAGAAACTAAGAAGGTTGTATATATTCAAGGTGTGTTATTTAGAGAAATAAAATATGTTGTCAAATAGGAAGTCCTAACAAGGGAGAAAGAACGAAAGGAAATATATTTTGAATTTAAGTATGATGAATCAAACTCTACAAAAGCACAAGAATAAGAGGAATACGAACCACACACTATGATATTAACGAGATTGGTTTGTGAAGGAAGCCAACTAGAAATGTGTACTTCACCTCATTTCCATAATACTTTTTCCTTATTTATTAATGATAATGATCTTATAACTATTAGGGATGTAGTGGATTTAGAGGACAAAATATTTGCTAAAGGGTTGCTATTGAAGAAATGGTATCCTTGGACAAGAATGTTGCATGTGATATAGTATATTTTCTAGCTAGAATAAATCTCATTGGTAGAAAATGGGTGTTTAAGAAAATATTAAATGTACAATGAAAAGTGAGAAACACAAAGCTCGATTCGTCGTAAAAGGTTATTTCTAGAGAGAAGGAATTCAATTTTATGATTTTTTAAATCATGTTCCCATGTTAACTCATATTATATTTATTTTTGATACTTTTTGATACTTTTTATTTTGAGGTAAAGCAAATGGATGTGAGGAAAAAATCCTACATGGCGATCTAGAAGAATAAATATACATGAATAATTTTGAAGTATTTGTATTGGAAGGAAAGAAAAAACTTATGTGTAGGATAAAAACATCCTTGTCTAGTTTAAAGGAATAACTATGTATGCGGTATCTAAAATTTAAATGTATATATTGGGACTTGCAAACAAAGGGAATCATTATCTGTATTTAAATAAATTCGTCATCACCTTATCTATTTGGTCATGAATACAGATGATATATTTTTTATTCCAAAGGGCAAGAAAATCATCTAGGATGTCAAAAACCAACTTTTGTCTAAAATTTTATATGAAGTATATTAGTGTTGCAATTTCATTTTGGACATGGAAATTAAAATAAATTAGAAAAACAAAAAAGTTTAATTAAATGAGAGGAAATGCATCAACACAATATGGTAGATCTTTGATATGTAGAAATGTAAAGAGTTAAAGGTCATCATTCCTATGTGTATAGAGTGATTTATTGATCCATTTCCAAAGACGCGATAAAACGAAGAGGACATGCCTTGTGTTCCGTATTGGAGTGTGCTTAGAAATTGATATATACTAGATTAGAAATTGAAATGTATAGAGTGGGAGTATTTAGTAGATATATGTCAAAATCAAGGAAGGAGCAATAGGAAAACAAAAATAATCCTTAGGTATTTGTGTGGCGCTATTGGTTGTGGACTCTTCTACCAAAGATAAATACGATTGGAAAAAGCACTTGCCACACACGAAATTGTTGATACCGATTGGGATAGATATCTAGATCATAAAAGATATACAACTGAGTATATAACTAAGTATATGTCTAATCTTTTTGGAGGCATAATAAGGTAAATTAAAAGGAGATAATATGGATTTGTAACACCCCTATTAATTTAATGGGATTTATATTATCCTTGCAATCCCACACTATGAGAATTTTCCTTATTGAATTCTTACACCTTCGATACATTAAGTAGAAATTCCTAATAAATTGTAATGAGAATTACATAACTATTTATATGTCATACATACATACACATATCCATAAAAGCATAAAAATAATAATTAAATTGATAATCCATGAAAATATTATGTAAATACATGAAATGACATAGTCAAAAAATACATAACCATAACAGTAACCTCTTATCTTTTCATATGAAGTATCAAATTGTTATAAACATCACATTTTCCACAGAACATAGACCACGCTACTCATAATCTATCAATACTAGTTCATCCCAAATATGAGTCTAAGACTCCACTGCGGTCAAAATATACCTAAATCCAACTAAGGTCCACAAAAAATACCAACTAGTCAAGAGGCTCAGTGGTCGACTTGAGTAGATTTCAACCCATAATCTCCCATCCCATATCATCCTCCACAACCCAAGATATTTCACCCCTTTTGCCACATCAACAATTCATTACGTTATGCCACTAACATTCTATGGCTTCCAACTTAGTCGAACTAAGGAGTCATAGAGGCTTATAGCCTTTGGGTGTTCTAACTATCCTCATAGATATCCAGGTACCATATGGGCCTAAAACCAAGGAAAGATATATTAATACCCCAAATCCCCAAGGACCAATAGGCTAAAGACATCATAGGAGCACACCCCTCGTCCACCTCTAGGAACTATAATAAAAATAAACATGATTAGAATGAATGGAATAAGAACATAAACTCTCATTTTTGTGTGTATGCACCTTTCTTTACAACACGGGGGCTTCACTCATTAAACCTATGACATAGCAAGTGCGTTCGTGACATACTAAACAATAGCCCTGATTTGATTACATATTGGAAAGTACCTCTAAAAATCACTTTATTTAACCCCGTAGCAATACGAACCCAATACACCTTCCCAATTTTAAAAACCCCTACTTTCACTAGATATTGTAAGTATCAATTTTTCATTAACATTTTTTAAACCCCTTTGTATTTTTTCATTAACTTTGAGCTCCCCTTTCTATACAAAAGATATAAAAACCCTTTACCTCCTATTATATGCTCAATATATTATGCCATTTTTTCCTCAATATATATCCCCCGATATGAACACACATAGTATGGCATTTCTCCCCTAATGAAGCCCTTGCTTGACAAGTGGTGCTTCTTGAAATCATTTTATAGACCTAGGATAAAAAACTTTTCACTTTTCACTTTAGTCATATTTTAAAAGAATATGCATTTTGGTTTTGGAATAAGATCTAAAGCTTGTTCCCATTGCTTAAAAGCCTGTCCTTTTTGGAAATAAGAAAAGAAGTGAAATACCTAAAATCTAAAGTTATTTAGAAAGAATGATAGACCACTCATGAGTCATTTTAAGTGATAATTTTCTTTTAAAAACTTCAATGAATCACTATAGTAAGTAATAATAACTGACCTATATCATTCCTACTAATTAACAATTAAACTATAATAAGATTTATCGTCTTAAAAAATAATTTAATATTTCAAAATTAAATCCTTATATATTATTATTATAAATTTTTATAATATTTAATTCATTAATTATATTCAATTAACCACAAATAAGAAACCCACTCAATTTATTTTTTAAATGATCTTCAATATCATATTGAAGATCAACAATGAACTCCATACGTTATATCTTAACACTCTACGAAATCAAACTCATTTGTATAATCCAAGGAGAAAGTCAATAATTTGATATAACATTTGAAATATAAACTAATATAAATGGCAATGAACTCCATGCATTATGTTTAAGCAACCCCACAAGATCAAACTCACTCACAGAATCCAAAGAGAAAGTTCATAATTCCAGATAACATTTTAAGCATAACATGATAAAGATAATACAAATTAATATAAATGAAAATTTACCTTATTGACTAAAATAATATAATTTTTTTATTTTCTTAGGTATAAGACTTTTCATTATGCTTCAATTGTTGAGGAATTAGAAAAGATGGGTTTGGTTTGCTTTAAGGAAAAGAGTGAACCAGATCGCAATGATGAAGAAACATAGGTTAGTGATAATAATATTTAATAATATTATTAAAGTTATTTTTGAAAATATTTTTATGTGAAAAAGGAAATGTAAAAGTATAAGATACAGAATTTTAAAAATTTGTTACAATACACTTGAAGTCTTAGTTACGGTGGCTGATATTCCCAATATGTAGTGGATGTTTTCACTGAAAGACAATTTGTTGACCTAGGAATGTCACCAAATTCATTATGAAAAGCCACGCAGTCACGAGGAAGGTGATATTAGTTATATAATATTTTGTAGTTTCATGCTTCACTTTACAAGAAAAATATTATTTTACATAGAATATTGTTATTAATGCTTTCTGGATAAACCATAATTTTATACTACGCATTATTTTTTGCAATTAATTTAATGTTCCTCATAGTATACCTAGAACTTGGAGAGATTTCAAAGGCGTAAAGGAGATCAAGGGTACCTCATTATAGTTGAATAGTTTTAGGGTTTAAATACATTAACACTGTAGTTTGAATTTTTTTATATGCCACCTGAGAATGCAAATGATGAAAAATCTATTTTTATTCTAATAACTTGAATGATTTTTCTACTGACTGGATCATATTCATTTATTTTCGTTATTTTTATTTTAATTTCAAATTTCATTTAATATAAAAAATTTATATACTTAATTATTCATTTTTATTTAATACTCTCCACTCAGCGTATAAATATAGTTAATTCTTTCCAATGTTATACATCGAACAATAAAAATTATTTATTATAAAGTAATCCAAAACTAAATTTGATAAAAATAATTCCTAAATGTAATGATTGGTAAGAATATTGTGACCAATGATATTGATTTTATTGATTTTTCTCATCTACCATATCTATAGTCAATGGCAAAAGAGGCCGTTCCGTTCTATCCACACACTTCTCTTATAATTCCACGTGAAGCAATACATAAGGTCAAAATAGGTAGCTTTCGTATAGCCAAAAGATCCATTGTACATGTAAATATGTGGGCTATTGGTCGGGATCGTGTTGTATGATGGACATACTAACGTTCAAACCTCAAAGATTTATTGAGGAAAATGTTTCTATGAAGGAGCCTTTACCCATTATGAATGGGATATTAATTTAGTTTATCTTTATATTAAGATACTTGATTATTTCATATAAATATTTTTACTGTTATACGAGTAATCAGTATTTATAAGATATAATATATTTTTTAAGTGGGTTGTGGTTTTTAAAGATAATAATTATGATTTAATTTTAAAATTAATGTTAAGTTAGATATTGATGTATAATATATTTTTTTTTAATATAAAACAGGGAATCCATTTAGTCATTTGATTATTTAATGTGGGTGCTTTGTGGAGTAACCTAATGGTTTAGGTAATTAGAAAATCGATTTATTTTCTTTTTATTCAATACACTTTTGGTGTTATAATAACTACTAGAATTTTTTATTATAAAGATATGTATAGTAAATCTTATTCTGAAATTTAACTAGTAACTTTTTCGTAACTATAGAAATGTAAACTTGCTATAAACTATCATAAAATATTCGTAACAACAAAGTGAAACCAGATCACATGATTAGACTCTTTTCAGTCAAAACATTGGATTTATTTTTAAATATTTTGTATCAATTGAGCAAATTTCAAAAATATTTAATTATTTTGTCTCAGCCAAGGAAATTTCAAGAATATGTGTATAAAAAATGTTTCCAAAGATACAAAAAAATGTGACCGATGATTCAAGAAGATCGCATCTGGTTAACCTGTAGCATTTAGTATTTTCGCGTGTTCAAATTTTCAAACCATTTCAAACTAACATAGAAAAAAAATCTTTTTTTATATGTTGCTTCTGACGTTGATGTATTCAGTTGAGGGAGTGCAGGACTGAAGAAAACGAAAAAAAAAACCTAAAAGAGAATGTGAAAACGATCTTTTCGCTGGTAGCGTTTTAACCATGCCAAAGGTCTTCCTCCCCTCCGAAATCGAAGTCAGTCTTTGCCAGAGTCAATGCATCACCCATGGAAAATTTCACAAAATGTCTCATCAAATCGGAGCGTTTCTTATCTTAACTATTCTGAGAATTTGTCCATGTTCATTGCACCCCACGAGTGGTTGGAATCATTCTTTATTTACTCTACTATGGCTTTCTTCAGTCTTCATCAAACTCCAGCACTCGTGTGGGTAAATCTCATTTTTCAAATGACAAATCTAATTTTTCAAATGACAACTACGGAATAAACTACTATTCTACCTGTTTGTGGACAAATTATTGATGTTGAATATTTCCTCAACTGTATGCCGATGACATGACATGATGCCGACCTCTACAGCACTAATTAGCACTGTATGCCAAACACATGACATGATTCCAACCACTACAACACTAACAGACTGTCTTCTACCAAGCCGCCGCCGCCTAGCCTACCTCAATCTTCTGATGGTACGGGCTTCATGTAGCGTTTTTCACCATTGAGAGTTTGCACGGAAAATTCAAAGCGACAAAATTTCTGCACTACAGCAACTTCGGCCCATACGAATCTTCAACTCAATTCACCCTATGGAATCTACAGCGACTATGGCCATGCGATTCAATTCACCCTCTTGAATTCTGGTTACCGTTGCACGATTCCGAAACCGACAGCAACTTTGGCACAAACGAATCTTCAACTAATTTCACTATTGTGAAACCTGTCCGTACATCAGAGCATCCAAATGCGAAGTGATTTCATTGCCGTAGTCTATCGGGTTTACATTTTGCAGTTATTTTGAGTTTATATTTGTCTAAGGTTTAGTAGATATTTGTTATAACATTTTGCAGTTATTTTGAGTTTATATTGGTCTAAGGTTGAGTAGAAATTTGTTATATTGTTTTATATGTGTATGATGTTTAGTAAAAATTTGTTGGAATCATAAGTTTGACTGGTGAAAAATATATGTTTGAGTGGGTTTTAAATTTTTTTTGTTTAATCAAAATAAAATCATTTTTCTTTCTGACCAAAATTATTTTACTTAATTATAATGAAAAACTTCTAAAACATAAACTAGTTAGACAATGGCAAAGTTTCACACTTAATATTTAAGATATATAAGTGGCTATTTTCTTGAGATAGTTTTAGTTTATTTTAGGTTAAAGTCTTCTCATTTTAACTTTTTCAATGAGGTTTGATATTGAAATCTAACATAATTAAATTTTATAAGACTCAATTAATAAGTTTTAGATTTGAAATTTGACAGGATTAAGTGTGAAAAAAGTAAACTAATCTATATCTCATAAATGAAGATTTTTTTTTTTTTGGTAAATTGTTGTTCTTATATTATTAGAAAAATATCATTACACCACAGATGGCACTAACAATCGAGCATTTCCTCGCACTCATAGTTGTATCAAAACTCAAAATAACATCATACCCATGTTACATCATAGAGGAAGTAATTCCATACAAGTAAGTTGACCCACAAAAAACTGAAAGAGAGACTAGAACAATATCAGACAAGGCAATTCATTCAAATTCAGAAGAATTGGAGCTATAGCACTCGATCATGGAGGTTTTGGAGGATCTGCATAATCTGACCCACACTAAATGTGCCCATCAGCATGGGAAAGTCTTTGATCAATTCTATTCAACCAGAAACATTGGTTCCTCAACATCCTCTTTAGGCCTTCCAAGGTGACCAAGACGTTGTATCTATGTACATGTTTGTCTTTCAGAAGCAAGCCAAAAAAGGTTTTCATTTTCCAATGCAAATCCATAGAATTCAGGTATTGTTTCCTCCTTCCCCTGGTGTAGCTAGGGTTGAGAATGCATGCAGACATATCTTCCACGGTTTTCGAATCAGAGCGCAATAGTCTCTACACCCCTCTTCAGTTTCTAGTTTACGAATTTGCTTCCTTTCTTTTGATGATATTGAATTAAAATATGTGTTTGTTAAGTCTTAAGCAAATAGCCTCACTATATAATAACCATGGGGACTGCTGCCACCCCCCTCTCCTGCAACGCATGTGCTACCTTGGCGGCATGATAGCAACAAAGAGGGTAAAATTGGAGGAGGTTCTATATATTCCTCTACCTGCAATAAAACATGAGATAGAAATGTACTCCAACTCACTAGCGCGTAGACCTCAACACACATAATTGTCACCTAAATGCATAACACCAACCACACAGATAGGGGAAAGCCAAGGTGTATACAATAGAGACTCAAAAATCCTAATGCACACCCCATGGCTCATTACAATTAATCACACATAAGAGCATCAAAAACACTCAAAACCCTAATTACAGTGAGTCCTCAGACACCAAAACAACCTTATCCAAGATGATGCATCGTCCTCGCCTCTCGAATTCTTAGAAATATCCTCGATAAACTTACAACAAAAATCATACATTCCCAAAGCGTGGAAAGCATCGTCCAATGTGCCACAACTAAAAACAAAACCAACATATACCCATCAAAAAGAATGAACACAAGCTCCCCTTCTCATCACTTTCATTTCCACAGACATAAAGTCAACCTTGAAATAACGAATTGCCAAAAAAATAATAAAAAAGAGGGTGACGAGCATAACACAATGTTAGAGGCTAGAGTTCATAAACATTCTAGGGTGACGAATGCCATTAAATTCCACCTTATGCCAATGGAGCTAAATCCAACTTTAGGCATTTCCAACCACCTACGCCACTCAAGAGATATAGGATAAAACTTCCCTAACTCACCATTGAACTCAAACTAGAGCAATATAGAGCTCTCACCACTTAGTCTGACATGCGAACGAGGACTTAACCTTATTCCTAATCTTACCTCCTCCATTGAATGCTTAAAATTCTATCACAGTGGAGTATTTAAAACTCCTTCAAGCCATCTATAGTTTTGCATTTTATTCCATGTTAGGGGCTAGCCATGTCCCATCAATATAAATGACCATCACATTCGAGGGTAGCGGGCACAACCCTAAGGGAAATTTCACCAATTCCTTTAACACCCTAATCAAAGAATGAATTAAGAAAAACTTTATGTATATGTAAAGTTTTTAATAAAACTCATCATTTTAAAGACAGGAAAAATATATTTTCGAAAAATACAATATTAAAAGAATAATTTCAAAAAATGTAGAGGATTCGTCTAAATGTAATTTTACAACAAATAAATAATATGGAATCCTGATGAACACTCTTTCACTTTAAAGTAAAAACCATTATCTCATGATTAATTATGTTTTCCCTTAAATTCATTTTGCATTGAGTTCATCTCCAAGAAGGTAAATTATAGTTTTATTGTCTTAAAAGTTCAAGAAGTTTCATACTAGACAAATATTTTGAAAAATAGATGGAATGTGTGCATAACATTAACGATCTATAAAAAAGTTATTTTCATCTTCAAACCTCTTAGTGTGGCAAAGATGAGAGCCTCTTTCTTCGTCTTCCATCCCATGGTTTTTTGGGAATTGACTATGAAGCTCAAGATAATTTTTTCTTTAAGAAGAAAATATTCATTTTGTTCTTAACATTAGTCAAGAGAAAGATATATTTTTTATTTTCAAGATTGGGATTGGTCACCTCTTATCCATGTGGATATTGGTAGCCACCTACCTTTTCTTCTTCGACTCCCACAATCGTTTCTTTTCCATTTCCTTAATTTTAGCACAACTTATTATTTTTAGTAGTTTTTTGGGTCCTAAACTTCCAAAGCCTCTTTGAGGGACTAAAAGATGTTTTAAGGGAAACTTAAGAGACTAGAAAAGTCCTAAACCAGTTTACCAATTTGTTTTCAGCATACTCTTTGAGATATTTGAAATGAGGTCTCATGATAGCCAAACGATGATTAAATGCCAAATTTACAACCTCGGGAAGTTGATGTACCGATTTACCCAAATGAGACCCACAATTTTGACACTTCATCTCCTACGGTTAGGTTTTTGGATGTTTATGGTTTTCTATGTTTTCTCAATAATAAGTAGGCATTTGAGTCTCATTGTAACACAGTTCAGAGGCATTTAGATGCCACATCTCTTCTAAGAGATAAGTTATCATCGTCTGAGCTAGTATATTTCCATTTCTGTATGTAAGCATATTTTAGTTCTTTGATATTAATGAAATGAAGTTTTATTTCTGCTGCATCTCTATGTCTATTTCTATATCTATATTTTGTTGTGTTCCTGCATAAGTCTGGATCAATGGTATCAAACCAGTCTTCTCTTTCTCTCTTTCTCTTCGAATGTCCCAAAGCAGGTAAGGATATAAGGAATTAGGGCTCAATCTAGTTGAGCCATTGCAAGAACAACCTCACAAACCCTGATGGCCTCCCATGATAGAAGAAAAGAATGATGGGGGGAAGGTGATCCTTTCAAAATATTGTTCAAGGAATCCCTCGAGCAACAAAGGAACACAATTATTTATAAATCTGCCCAAATCCTTCAACGACTACCCATAGGTGACACATGTTCAGGCACCACTCCTTTTAATGTACAATTTAAATATGACATTCCCATATTTGAAGGAAGGATAGATGCAGGTGCCCTAAATAGATGGTTAAATCTATTGGAAGGGTAATTTTTAGTTCATGACCTTTCTAATAAGGAAAATATTACTTTTTCACTCCTCAAAGTTGCCCCACATGTCAAGGATTGGTGGGAAACCAACTTTCAACAAAAGGACTAGAGGGAATCCTCACTGTTTGTAGCTGCACCCACTTGGAATTTTTTCTGAGACACAATCAAGGAAAATATTACACTATCGAGAGATATGAAGATAAATATATAAGGTGGACCATTCTGCATTAGGGAAGGGACCAAGATGTGTCAAAGTTCACAAATGTTTTCCATGCCTTTCATAAAAGCTAGGTATCAAGGATTCTGGGAAACATTTAGTACTCAAATACCACGGATGTCTATACAAGTACATCCAAGACAAGATGGAGCTCCTGGACATCTCCTCGCTTGGTGCCACCTACAGATATGTTGCCAACATCACGCAAAAATTTAAACAGAAGTAGCAATACTTTGGATCTATGAATCTAAAGTAATGGAAAGGTGCCCCCAACCCGTAGAACAAAGGACAAAGCCAAGGCAGGCTGACCCAAGACAACCCATTGAAGCCGCAAGGAAATAACAACACCACGAACATAAATAAGGATAGGGGTAAATGGTGTGAGCTTCATAACAACCCCACTCAAAACACAAGTGAGTTCTGAGTTAGGTAGTCACAAGTTGCTGAGCTGAAGGATTCCAAATCAGATGCATGTTTTGAATCTCAGTTAGAAACCAACAAGCGGAATTAAAAAAGGAGCAGATTATCAACATGGAGCATAGTGTCCCTGTTGCCACCACCAAGATCTAGAAGGATGAGTCAGAAGATCAAGAGGAGGGGGAGTGACTCTTCCACTGATAGATGCGGGTGAAGGATTCTCCACTGTAGTTCATTGTCGATAGTGGGAGCCAAAAGAACCTCATTTTAGCAAAGGTCATGAGGGAGTTAGGTCTACAAAAAACACCACACCCTCAACCATATAGCATCGGGTGGCTTCACCAAGGGAGAGATCTTCACGTCAGCCAAAATTGTTGCCTTCCCTACAACATCAAGCCCTTCAAGAATGAGGTATTGTATGATGTTTCCGCTCTTGAAGTTTGTGATGTTTTATTAGGCCAGGCATACTTGTGGAAGTGGCATGTTATGTATCAATCTAGGGCTCACACTCTTATTATTGCTTTGGGAAATAAGTTGTAAAAGATATCGTAGGTTGCAACACTTACTCTTGTTTCTTTCATCAATGCGAAGCAATGCAATAAGATCATTTCCCATACCAGGAAATTCATTTTCCTTATGATTTTCCCTCAGCGTAAGAAGAATATTGTGGCCACGACAACTAGACATGGCTCATCCACACAACAACAACAAACAAACAAGGTTGTAGAGGAGTACAAGGACATCTTCATCTCACTTTCATGGGTACCTCTACACTATCAGGTCAATGAAACCATCAATCTAACCCTGGGCATGACGATACCTAATGGACCAATCTATCGATGCCATGTTGTGGAGAATGATGAAATCAAGAGGAAAATTTAGTAGTTGTTGTAGAAAAGGAACATTAGGCCAATTTCATCAGCATGTGGGAGTCTTATCATGTTGGTACAGAAGAAGGACGAGACCTGGAGACATTGTATTGACTGTTGGGCACTAAACAAGATCAATGTTTGGAATAGGTGTCCAATCCCACAGATTGATGACGCTCTAGACCAGATCAAGTGAGCAAAATATTTCAACAATATTGACTAGAAGTCTAGTTATTAGCAGGTGTCAATCGAACCCTGTGATGTGTTGAATATTTCGTTAAAATCCAAGGAGGGCCTTTTCAAATGGCTGGTCATGCCTTTCGAGTTGATGAATGCCCCCGTAAAGTTCATGAGGTTGATGGGAAACATCTTTCGACCCTTCAAAAACTCATTCCTGATGTTGTATGTGGATGAAATTTTGATGTTGAGAAATAGTTGAGAAGAACACCTCCACCATATTCGACAAGTTGTCTAACCCTACGGAAACATAAATTGTGTGCCATTTTGGAGAAATGCAATTTTGGTATGACCCAGGTTCACTATTTGGAATACATCATTGTTGAGCATGGTATGCATGTGGACCTAACCAAGATACAAGTCATTTGGAACTGGTCAAACCCAACAACTCTATTAGAGCTCCGTAGCTTTCTGGGTCTTGCCAACTTCTATCGCAAGTCCGTGTTGGGGTCCTCTCATATAACTTGGCCTTTGAGTCAAGTCACTAAGGGAGATCAAAAGAAAATTTCTTTTAGTATGAATCCCAAAAGAAGTAATTTTCCAAGTTGAACCATGACCTCTGATTTTCACCAATGCTCACATTACCAAACATGCAACAACCATTTTAGATCAAGACAAATGCCTCTTATTATGGTATTGGTGTAGTTCTTACAAAATAGGGCATCTAGTGCCATATCAGAGTGAGACGGTTTGAGCCCCAATATAAGAGTATCCCACCTATGAAAAAGAGTTGTATTCCATTGCATATTCCCACCGAAAATAAAGGAATTACGTTTTGAGAAAGGAAACAATCATCCACACAGACCACTGACCCCTACAGTTCATACTGACACAAGGTAACTTGCAGAACAATCACCATCATAAATGGTCCACATACCTCGAACATTTGCATTTGAACATTAAGCACAAGAAGGGAAAGACTAACAATGTTCCAGTCTTCCTTAGCTGACCACTGTTCATGGTGCTGACCACTATGCTTGTTTCTTGTAGGAACAAGACTGCGGGGTGGCCGCATCTTTACAAGAGTGATCCATAATTCAAAAGCACATACCAAATGCTATTCTAAGGAAAGAAAGTTCCAAATTTTCTCCTCTAGGATGCACTGTTATGCCACCTGGGACACCTCTGTGTTCTTTCAAGCAACTGTGCCAAGATGATTTGGGAAGTGCACTACATTTGGGTCACTAGAGATTTGGGGTTAGAGAAATCAGTGGTAGTGATACAAAAGAATTTTTGTTAGCTAAACCTTCAACATGATCTTGGGAAGTACATTAGATCCCGCACTTCTTGTGTCATTACGAAATTGACCACTAAGAAGCAAGGCCTATATAATCATCTACGTACTCCTAGTCATCCTTGGGAATCCATCTCCATGGATTACATCTCGGGCCTTCCTTCTACTAAGCATGGAAATGACTATGTTTTCATGGCCGTCAAAAAATTATCTAAGATGGCCATTCTGGCGGCCTAAAAGAAGAGTATAACATCAGAGGCCACTGCTAAGTTCTGTTAGAAAATTATATATTACGGAGCAATGGAACACATAAAATATTGCAGAAATATAAACACAGAAAACGCACAAAACAAGAGAGACACAGATATACGTGGTTCACCCAGTTTGGGCTAGGTCCACTCCGAACAGCCAGTCCTTCCTTTCTATTATCCAGCAAAATGAAGACACACAACCTACAACAGATCCGCTGTAATATCCTCTGTTTTCTCTCACAATCTCACCTCTCTATTTCTCGCTCACTGTATACACATCTATTACACAGCCTCAAATACAATGCCCTCATACAAAGAGAGGGGTTGCCTTCTAGGGCATAAAACCCTAAACTAAACATAAGTTCTACCGTCAGATCATTCGCCTAATGAACGGCCCAGATTGACTAGAAATTACTATACTTTTACAAGGCAATTTTATAGTTGTTTTTAGCTTCGGGGGCGCTGCCCCCGAAACCCTTCTCCAGCGGGGGGGGCTCCCAAAGGTCACAGTCACCCCCCCCGTACCCCCCCTGCAGCAAATATTTTATGGGCAGCGTTGCTGCCCCCATTTCGAACTGGGGTCCAATGTGGCGATACCTTTGAATATAGAAGATAATCAGTTTCCACACCCAACAATCTCCCACTTGGAGACTGATTGTAGCAACTCTGCCGCTGCTCCATATGCTGGACAATGACTCCTCTTTGGACCTGGTTATTTCTCGTCTTCATCGTCATCCTTGAAGACCAATTGAAACTGAGCATATTCTCAGTTTCTCCCTGGTTACAACTTTTGTTAGCATATATGCAGGATTCTGGCTAGTGTGTATCTTTTCCAGCTTCAATTCTCCATCTTCCAACACTGATCGTATGAAATGGTACTTGAGCTGTATGTGTTTAGTCCTGGAATGAAATGCTAAGTTCTTTGCAAGATGAATGGCACTTTGGCTATCACTATATAACGTGCCCTTATCATGCTCCTTACCCAGTTCACCCATAAACCTTTGTAACCGAATCATTTCTTTACTAGCCTCTGTAGCAGCAACATACTCTGCTTCTGTTGTTGAAAGTGCAACAACACTTTGGATTTTTGAAACCCAACTGACAGTTGTTCCTCCAACAGTGAATACATATCCTGTAGTGCTCCTCCTATTATCTCTGTCACCTGGTATATCTTCATCAACATATCCTTGTAGGGAAATGTTTGAACCACCAAAGCATAATGCTTGATTTGCGGTACCTTTCAAATATCTAAGAATCCATTTCACTACCATCCAATGTTCCTTTCCTGGATTGTTCATGTACCTGCTTACAACTCCCACTGCATGTGCAATATCAGGCCTTATGCAGACCATTGCATACATTAAGCTTCCAACTGCTGATGCATATGGAACCTTAGACATATAATCCATGTCTTCTTGGGTCTTTAGGCACATTTCCTTGCTAAGTTTGAAATGGCTAGCAAAAGGTGTACTAACTAGTTTTGCATTGTGCATGTTAAATCTTTTCAACACCTTTTGTATGTACCCATTCTGAGACAATGTTAATTTACGATTTTTCCTGTCTCTAGTTATTCTCATACCAAGGATTTGTTTTGCAGCTCCAAAATCCTTCATTGCAAATGTATTTGCCAATTTTTTTTTCAGCACATTTTTTTTCTGCATGTTAGATCCTGCAACAAGCATTTCATCTACATACAATAACAATATAATATAGCTGCCATCATTTTGCTTTTTCAAATAAACACAATGATTAGAGTGACATCTAGTATAACCTTGTTCAGACATAAACTTGTCAAATTTTAGATACCACTGCCTTAGAGCTTGTTTTAAGCCATACAAGCTCTTCTTCAACCTGCACACTAGTTTCTCCTTCCCTTTCACCTCATATCCTTGTGGCTACTGCATATATATCTCTTCCTCCAAATCCCCATGGAGAAAGGCTATCTTTACATCTAACTGCTCAAGATGCAAATCTTCAACTGCTACAAGACTTAAAATAGTTCTGATTGAAGTCATTTTAACAACAGGAGAAAATATTTCATCAAAATCAATACCTTTCTTCTGTGCAAACCCCTTCACCACAAGTCTAGCTTTATACCTCTGTTTTCCTCCATCTTCTTCCTTCAGCCTGTAAACCCATTTATTCTTCAATGTAGTTTTTCCTGCAGGCAACCTGACTAAATCCCAAGTCTGGTTATGCATTAAGGAGTCCATCTCTTCTTCCATGGCTACCTCCCACTTCTTCCTGCTTTCAACCTGCATTGCTTCTTCATAACATTCGGGTTCACCGGAATCAGTCAACAATAAATAATATAATGAAGGAGAGTATCGTTCAGGGGGTCTACTTATCCTGGTAGATCTTCAAACACCACTTTCAGGTGTTTGGGGTGCCTGTTGTCGTTGTGATGGTTGTTGTTGTTGTGGTTGTTGATTATTATTATTTTCACGCACCTTTACTTTTTCAGTGATTTCATAAAGAACTGCATATTCCTTGTTTTCCTTTTCCTGTTTCTTTTCCTGCAACTAATTCTTATACAACACCTTTTCATTGAATATTACATCTCTGCTCCTAATTATTTTGTGATTTTCGTAATCATATAAGCGATAACCAAAATCATTAACACCATATCCAATAAAGGTACATTTCTTTGACTTTGCCTCAAGCTTTGTTCTATTTTGTTTATCAATATGGACAAAGGCATCACAACCAAAAGGCTTTAAAATAGAGTAGTTTACCTTTTTACCTGTCCATGCTTCCTCTGGAACACCACCATCCAAGGAACTTGAAGTCCCCCTGTTTATTAGATAAACAACAATATCTACAGCATCTGCCCAAAACTGTAAAGGCAATCCTGCATGCAATCTCATGCACCTTGCACGCTCCATGATCGTTCTGTTCATCCTTTCTGACACACCATTTTCTTGTGGTGTTCTTGGAACTGTTTTCTCTCTACGAATTCCTTGCCCTGAACAATACCTATCAAACTCTTTGCTGCAATATTCACCTCCATTGTCTGATCTAAGACACTTCAATTTCTTTCCTGTCTCAATCTCAACCAAAGCTTTCCATTTCTTGAAAGTATCAAATACATCAGATTTATTCTTAATACAATAAATCCAAGTTTTTCTAGTTACATCATCAATAAAAGTAACATAATAACGAGAGCCACCGAGAGATGATACCTGAGCAGGTCCCCATACATCTGTATGCACAAGCTCTAATTTTTTGCTCTTCTTTTCTTTCCCAACTCTGAGAAATCTGACTCTCTTCTGTTTTCCATAAATGCAGTTCTCACAGAAGTTCAAATCAACATTCTTCAAACCTGGCAACAAATTCCTTTAGTGAAGAATCTTCATCCCCTTTTCACTCATGTGTCTGAGCCTATGATGCCATAACGCTGCATCTGCTCCTTTGGAAGTTAAAGCATTAACAGAGTTAGAAATTCCATTGCATAAATACAATGTACCAACCTTTTCGCCTTTTGCTATTACCAGGGCTCCTTTGGTGACCTTCCATGCTTTATCTATGAAAGTTGTCACACAACCTTCACCACCTAACTGCCCTGTTGAAATCAGATTTTTCTTTAGATTTGGAACATGCCTTACCTCCTTTAGTAGCCATTGGTTTCCATTCTGCTGTTTTACAAGAACCTTACCCATTCCAACAATTTTACAGGGTTTATCATCACCCAAACGAACTTGTCCAAAATCTCCTTGAACATAGTCATGAAAGTATTTCTTATCAGGTGTGGCATGGAATGAGGCCCTGAATCTACCACCCAGGAGTCAGTAATATTTTCAAAAGAAAGAATCAAAGCATCTTGTAACACCTCACCTATCACATTTTCTTCGTGGTTGTTTTCTTGATGTGTATCTCCTTCTTTTCCCTTCCAAGGTCTACAGTCTTTCTTTAGGTGTCCTTTCTTTCCACATTTCCAGCACACTATCCCCCGATCTGGACTTGGATCTTCCTTTCCTTGATTTACTGCGATATCCTGAGCTCTTTCCTCTTTCCATTTTTCTTCCTCTAGACTCTGTACTCAAAGCATTTCCTGATGTCTCACCGGAGCTTTTCTGTCGCATTTCCTCGCTAAGGATAGCACCGACAACATCATCAAACTTTAAAGTACTAGATCTAGAGATGGAGTTACTAATGGCCATTACCAAGCCATTCCAACTTTCTGGTAATGAGCACAAGAATAACAGAGCTCTAACTTCATCATCAAAGTTTACCCCTACAGAACTTAACTGACTTGTAACTGTATTAAAATTATTTAAATGATCTGCAACAGATCCACCTTCCGACATCTTCATATTAAATAACTGTTTCATAAGAAATACCTTGTTTGAGGCTGAGGGTTTTTCATCTAGTTTTGAAAACGCCTTAATCAAACCCTCTGTTGTGTTTTCCTTCGAAATGTTGAAGGCAACTGACGCAGCAAGGCACAACCGTATTGTTATGAGTGCCTTTCTATCGAGAAGGTTCCATTCTTCGTCTGTCATACCCGTCGGCATCTTTGATTTTCCGCCCAATGGTAGGTATAGATATTTCTGATACAGATAATCTTCCATCTGCATCTTCCACAACAAGATGTTTTGGCTATTAAATTTCTTGACCCTAAACTTACCATCTTCCACCATTGCTCCCACTCGAACCAGGAACCCTTCTTTCCTGCGAGTTTATCAGCCAAATAGACCTTCGGCTCTGATACCAGTTGCTAGAAAATTATATATTATGGAGCAATGGAACACATTAAATATTGCAGAAATATAAACACAGAAAATGCACAAAACAAGAAAGACACAGATATACGTGGTCCACCCAGTTTGGGCTACGTCCACCCTGAACAGCCAGTCCTTCCTTTCTATTATCCAGCAAAATGAAGAGACACATCCTACAGTAGATCCGTTGTAATATCCTCTGTTTTCTCTCATAGTCTCACCTCTCTGTTTCTCGCTCACTGTATACACATCTATTACACAACCTGAAATACAATGCCCTCATACAAAGAGAGGGGTTGCCTTCTAGGGCAAAAAACTCTAAACTAAACATAAGTTCTACCATCAGATCATCTGCCTAATGAACGGCCCAGATTGACTAGAAATTACTATACTTTTACAAGGCAATTTTACAGTTGTTTCTAGCTTTGGGGGCACTGCTCTCGAAACCCCCTGCCAGGGGGGGGCTCCCAAAGGTCGTAGCTGCCCCCCCTGGACCCCCCTGCAGCGAATATTTTACGGGCGGCAATTTCGAACTCGGGTCCAATGTGGTGATACCTTTGAATATAGAAGATAATTAGGCTCCACACCCAACAAGCTCTTCTTTGAATGAGTGTGGATACATTTTGGGATCCCAAAATCCATTATCTCAGATCGGGACAACATGTTCCTATGTAAATTTTGGTCAAGTCTTTGGTCGATTTTGGATACCAAGCTCACTAAGTCCACAACTTACCATGCCCAAAATGATGGCTAAACATAGGTCATTAACAAGATGATTGTACACATTCTGCTTCTGTAAAATTCAAAAAATACACAAACATGGGATGAAATCCTCCCCTATGTCGAGCACAACTACAACAGAGCTCTCAATAGCTCAACTAGCCATAGCCCCTTTGAGGTGGGACTAGGATTCCAGCCACTATGTCCCATTAATGTGGCCGAACCATTTGCCACTACTCATGAAGAGTTGGCTCATGTCTCGTCTGAAGTTGATAGGGCTAACAACCTCATTGAGTGCATGAACACATCCACCAGAAGGTCCATGACATATTGGACAAAGCTAATGCTAAATACAAGCAGTGCCATGATTAACATTGGGTGCCACAGAAGTTCTAGGTGGGCAATAAAGTTTGGCTACATTTGTGGAAGGAGTGCCTCATTGGGTCCCACCACAAGTTTTTCCAACTCTGATATGAGCCTTAAACCATCACTAAGGCTGTAGGGGACAATATTTTGTAGCTTAGCATTTCACCATTCCTTGGCCTATACCCATTATTCAATGTGGACCATATTCGACCATCTTTTCCAACATTACCGAACACATCATACATTGCAGAACAACTCACAATAATACAGTCCATCCTATACTGCATTAAACATGACACAATTGATCTGATCATGGAGACACAGATCAAGAACACTTGCCTGTAGAAGTTCCAAACATGTCAGGTTGTCAAAGCTTGCCAACTCCTGAACCAAGCCAAGTGACTCAATAGGGACCGAGTTCAGCAAAAGTTTCCCCATCTCCTGGAGTGACTTAACGTAATGGGGACATTGCTTCCTAAGGGGTGAGGACTGGTCCAGGTGGATATTGGTGGCCGCTCGCCTATTCCACTTGGAAAACCACCATTTTTTCTTTTCATCTTCTTTCATTGTAGAAAAACATACTATTTTTGGCAATCATTTGGCTGCTAAACTTTCAGAGATTTTTTGGGTTACTAAAAGTTATTTTTATGGGAACTGGAGAGAGGGTAAAATTCTATGTTAAGTTGACCAATTGATTTTTGACATCCTCTTCAGGATATTTGAAAGGAGGTATTATGATAGCCAAACGGAGATCGTATGCCAAAGTTACAAACCTAGGAAGTTGATGTACCAATTTACCCAAACGGGGCCCACGGTATTGGTGCTTCATCTCCTAGGATTATGTTTTTTGATGTTTATGGTTTCTCATTGTTTCTCAATAATAAATAGGTCTCTTAGCCTCATTTTAACATAGTTGAGAGGCATGTAGTCACCACATCTCTTCTTAGAGATAAGCTACCATCACTCAAACTAGTTTATTTCCATTTCTTTATGTAAGCATATTTCAGTTCTTTGATGTTAATGAAATGAAGTTTTATTTCTGCTACATCTCTTTGTTTATCTGTATATCTGTATTTTGTTGTATTCTTGCATAAGTCTACATCGACCTCTTTATAACATTTCATTTTCCTTTTTGAAATAATAAATTTTTAATATTATCCTTATTTTTCAAAATGTTCTACTCCTTTATTCATCAGTGGTCTACCGAAGAATAGACATCCTTATGTCATTCCTCCTTTAACAAAACATTGGGATTTTGATATAACTACAAGCCGTTTTAGGAAACTTATTAGCTTTCATGTTGTTTAACCTATTCTTCTACATAAGATACATAGTCATAGCCATGCTTTCAATGGGGGCAGTGATTGTTTCATTTAGGAGGATAAGATGGGGAGTATGTAACACCTCCTCCATCAAAAGGTAAATTAAAGTGTAATGGTTGTATCTATATTGCTGAGAATAATGAAAATTGAAATAAATAATGTACATCAATGTAAATAGTATAACAATGTACCATCACAAGAAGTGACTCATCAACTACGTATATGGTTTCAAAACCAAGTCTCATGCTGTGTTGCAACAAGTCTTGTGATGGAGTAGTTCCATACATCGTTTCCTATAAGCTTGAAACCCCATTATAAATCATCGATTTAATATAAAGGATTCTTTTGTTTTATTAATTATAAACTCGAGGAAGTTAACCCTTACTTAACCCAATGTCAATCAATTCTTCCGATGACTCTTCTTTGTATGTTAGCACCTATTTGAATGCATTCAATGATGGTTGCTATAAAACAACTTAAAATATACCAAAAAGAAGCCCTGAGTTGTTATAAAAAAATATTAGCAATTACTCACAAACTTTGAAATCAACCCTTTCTTCTTTTTTTCCATGTTTTATGTGTCAAATGAGTTCCATTTTGTTTTCATTTCTGCAAGAAAATACTTGAAAATTAATATTTAATGCTAAATTAATTTTTTATATGTACAAAGTCAATGATGATTACATACATTTGAAGCATGCTATTTTTAAGATGGCTCCTCCTATGATGGGATTATGCCCATTTCTTTTACTATCTCCTTGTACGTTTTTTAGACATTCATACTGACATGCTTCATGTATCATCTCGTTGATCATTATGGATTTTCAAAATATTGCTGAAAAAAGTAATAAATTATTTTTATATTAATATATGAAAACTAAATATAACAAAAACAATATTAATAAATTAATGATTTGTAGTATTATATAAATATAATTCTAAAAAAATATTTTAATTAGGAATATTACTTTTTCAATAATTCTTTTTTGTTGTTGTATGTTTTTACTATTCCAAGATTGACATGTCCCATTGGCCATTGCTCTAGAAACACTTCTTATCGTTTAATTATAATTTGGTTCTTTAAATAATTAGAATGATCTTTGTATTGTAAGTGGAAAGTATGTCTATAGCTTTGTTCCACTAGATAGCTCATAGTTTTGTAAAAAAATCACCCCCTTTAATTAATATCCAACACCACTACAAACGAGTCAAGGGCTAATTCATTATCATTTAGTGTTCTATAGTTTTTATTTTCCTAGAATGAGATTGATATTTTCTTCATTATTTCTCCTTGTAGAACATTAAACATATATGAATTAATATAAGTTTGAAACATGTTATCCAATATTCTAAAGTATATTATTAATGAAAGAAAAAAACTCATATTCAACAGTGTTTTTTCATTCACCTAATTGATCCTTATACAATTTTTCTATGAAGATTTTATCTTTTTTTACTTAAATTATAAATAATATTATCAACCTTCTTCAATTTGTGCCTCTGGACAAAACACACTAACTATTACATATCAATTAAACTTACATATAATTCAAACATATTAATTTTGTAAAGAATTTACAATAAGCTTTCCTTCTTTGTATTTTTTAATGTACTATCATTATGTTGATCAGTGTTTTTTCTACTTGCCACCTCATATTTTTTTAACAATATAGAAACTGTACCATTCAATATAAAATCTATTAAATATATTTTAGAAATAAATAAAATAAATTCTATCCAAAGAGAGCTCGAGTAATTTACGTATTTATCTGAATAAATGCATCCATGTGTCTATCCCATTAAACGCACGATGCATTTAATTATTTGGCACAGTAAGGGAAAAATAATTTAAAATATGACGGTGAGATGTCTATCCCATTAAACGCACGATGCATTTAATTATTTGGCACAGTAAGAGAAAAATAATTTAAAATATGACGGTGAGATTTGTAACGCTAAACGCCCCATAATTATTTAACTGCATTATTTGGAAGAGGCAAGTGAATCCATTATATTACCGTGGGAAAGATGGTGAAAAATCTAAACATAATCAACATCGTAATAATATAGTGATGCATTACATTACACAAGGGGCAATGGTACATTATATTACATGAGGCACATCACATAACATTACTTTATGTGTCAAACGGCCTACATATAGCTAGTACACAAACCCATTCAATCTAAACTTACTACAATGAAATACCTTAATTGTGAACTGGTAGAGGTTAAACCCTAACGTGGAATTTTACATGAAGAAGCAATGGTTTAAGGTAAATATTGTTTTAGTTTTTTTGTTTTTTAAATTTCAATTAAATTTAAATAGGAACAAAGAGTAAAAACTTTTAGTAATAAAATCTACATTAATTTTTTTATTATACAGGGTTTTTAATTATTTTTTTGAATTGTGAGTAAGTCTAAGAGAAATTGTACACAAATTTAAGAGTAAAATTGATTTTTTTCTATCTAGGATTTTCAAGGCGCAATGGTACGTTATATTACATGAGGCACATCACATCACAAAACATTACTTTATGTGTCAAACAGCATACATATAGTTAGTACGCAAACCCATTCAATCTAAAATTACTACAATGAAATACCTTAATTATGAACTAGTAGAGGAAGTTAAACCCTAAGGTGGAATTTCACATGAAGAAGAAATGTTTTAAGGTAAGTATTGTTTTTGTTTTTGTTTTTTTTGTTTTTTAAATTTCAATTAAATTCAAATAGGAACAAAGAGTAAAAATTTTTACTAGTAAAATTTACATTAATTTTTTTATTATATAGGGTTTTTAATTATTTGTTTTGATTTGTGAATAAATCTAAGAGAAATTGTACACAAATTTAAGAGTAAAATTGATTTTTTTCTATCTAGGATTTTGAGTGAATCACCATACTTTTAAAATTATATTCTTTCTGTGGTTCCAAAATATTTTGCTGCCTCATAATACTCCTAGTATGTCTCTCCTGCTAATGATCTCATTTTTAATTATACCCAAACAAAAATAAAAATAAAAATAAAAATTATTAGTAAAATAAACAATAAAATTTGAAATTTTTACTATGCAAGGTCTTGAGTGAATCGCCGTACCTTTCAACTTCTAATCTCCTGAATAATTCTACTACTCCAAAGTAATTTTTTGTTTCACAGTGCTCTTGGTATCTCCCTCTTATAAATCACCCCCTTGAAATTTTGGATAAAATAATTAAATTTTGAATAACGTTTTACTATTTAAAAGACTTTATTAAATTAGTTTTCAAATGCATGAGTGCGTTTATAATAAAATAACACTAATATTATCAGGGCAACAAAGTTTTTCAATGAAATGACATGAAATAAATTTTAATTTTTTTCCGAAAACCTGAAATGGTGGGATTATTTTTTTTAATGCAATGTTGTGCTTTCTATTTAAAATCATTAGTGATCTAATCATTATAAAAGAACCAACTTGGCTGAATTGATTTTTCTTCTCCAAAATCTAAAAATAGTGCGTAGTATTTTTTTTAATGCAATGTTGTGCTTTCTATTTAAAATCATTAGTGATCTAATCATTATAAAAGAACCAACTTGGCTGAATTGATTTTTCTTCTCCAAAATCTAAAAATATTGCGTAGTGGTGTTTCTTTTTTCTTAAATGCTTCAGTGCACTTGTGTTCAAGTGCTTTGACACTATAACCTATTTTTTTTCTTCTGAAATGCCAGAAACCAATGCAGGTATTATTTGAATGTTCCAATGTTGGTATTTTTTAAATGCATTGATTTGTTTTGTTCTAATAAGTGCATTGATAGGGTTTAAAAGTTATCTAAAATTTATTTTTACATAAAAATAGAATATTAATCTCAAATTATTCTTTAAGACACATTTACATGAATTACAGTAATTCATAGTATACATTTTCTACTTAAACTTTCCTTATTCTTAAAATTTTTTATGAAAACTATATTGAAATTCATATTGTGGTTATATGGTTCTCGAGATTAATTTTACATATGCACACAAAATTTTATTTCTGTTTTTCTCAAATGCAACGCAAAATATTAATACTATCAAATGACCAATTCTTCAAATTCCAACTCATTCCATATTGTTGATCAAAGTCCTTCACATAGTTATCCCTTTCCATTTCCAGTAAGTTCATATTTTACTTATATTTCGATTATCTAATTGAATTTATTTTTGTTAATCCATGCCAATTTGAATAAAAATGTATTTGAATTTGTAGGATCCATATTTAGAATCGAGTTCAAATGAAAAAATAATCCTTACATTTTGAAAACTTCAGAACCTCTTATTAGGAGCACCATATTGCAAGTAGTTGGTAGATGAAAATGAATTGCCCCTTCACCATGCCAATTTGACCTCCATCCGCAATCCTAGATCAACAATGGTGACAATTGTATGGTATAATGTGATTTCAACAAACCAATTGCATTGACATGCTTAGTAATATCATTGATATGGTACTAAATGACAATTGATATTTTTTAAAATTGGGATTTTAGTGATGATGAGTGACCCACCTACCATCTACCAATGCACCTCACTACAATGTGAACTCGAGAGAAGGATATATTAAGAGAAATAACCAAACATGAAGCATACAAAGAATGGTTGAATCAACCACCCATTCAATTCCCACTACACCCAGATTCACCAATTAGGAATGAATACAACGATATTAGTTCCTCATCACATGTTCAAAATGGAGGCATTTAAATAGATATTGGTATGGATGATTATTTACGGGATAAAACTTCCATGGAGGCAGTTTTGTTATATGCATTCCAAAATAATGAGCTACAAGATGATCTTCATATGATTGATACCTTACTTGGAAGCCTGGAATCTACTTCCACAACCCCTCTATTTGGACTTGGTGGCAAGTTAAAGTCGACTAAGCTAGGGACAAAAATGTTGTTGTATAACTTGAAATAAAAGTTTGGAATGTCAAATACATGTTTCTAAACAATATTTACATAATTCGCTTGCATGATCGATTAATTCCTTTATAGTTTGAGAAATATTGTCACACAATCAACATTAAAAATGGTTTATTTTACGAAAATTTGATATTGGCATTGTACAATTATATTCCCCACCAAGTGCAGGTTATTCAAAGATAATGTTCTTTGGATTGATAATTTCTTTTGAAGTAATTGCGAAGAGGTACAGTAGTTGTGGAAACTGTTGGGTGTTGAGTACATATCATATCATGCATGTCTAAATGATTGCATTATATATAGAGCAGAATATGCAGACAAATAGATATGTTTGAAATGTGGGAATGAAAGTTACTGTAATTAAAAAGAAACAAGTAAGTCACATTGTCCTCCTCATAAGATATTGGTGCACATGCCTATTATCCCAAGGATTCAAAGGCTTATTCATTGCAAAGAATTATCTATGTTGGAGGTATGGCATTCCTCAAATAAAAGTGAGTTAGGAGTTATGCGAATCCAAACATATTTAATATCCATGAAGCATATAGAGGATACACGACCTTAAAATGTCAAGGATAAAGTACAAAGCGTACAACTCAGCATAGCCATGGATGGAGTGAAGTCATATTCTCTCCAAAACACCAACTATTACGTTTGGCTTGTAGTAGTCATCAATAATAATATCCCCCAATGGTTATCCATGAAGAATAAACAACATATGTTGGCTCTCATATTCCTTGATAGAAGAAAAGTGGACAATATGGATTTCTTATTACAACCATTGGTAAATGAATTGAAGGAATTATGGGAAGGGATACGTGTGTATGATGTATCAATATCCATTGCAACATAGAGTATTTTTACATTGTATGGCATATGTTCTTTCACCATAGATGATTATTCAGGCTTTGGAGTTTGCTCTGCTAAATTACATTTTTATTTATTTTTTTATATACGTAAATATTGCTTCACATATTAATTTAATTCATTGCAATTGTTATGATCTTCACAGTTGCTAATATATCTGCATGTATACAATAATTTCATAAGCTGTGCAACAAAAGGGTAACACGTATGTAATGTTTTTCAACCTTCTTAGAAGGCTAGGTGGTCTGATCACCTACAAAAGCGAGTGTATGACTGCTCCAAGGCATTCCCCCTAGAAGAACACCCTTACAGAAGAGCAACATATGATTTCAATAGTAAACCAGAAAAAAACCAAAGGCCTGCAACAATGACAACAACTGAATGGTTTAGAGAATATGAGATAGATAAGGAGAAGGAGTTTGTATAAATGTTCGACTCAAATGTGGAGCCTATGATCGATTATCCATAATCATTCTACACCTATGTTGAGAAATTTACCATTGGGATAGAAAGGAAATATTTTATTTTATGAGCTCCCATATGGGGATCATTTTAAGATTACCCACTTACTCGATCCCATGCATATATTTAAAAATTATTCATCTTCTTTCTGGATGCACATATCGTCAAAAGATAGTGACACATTGGCTGTTAGGAGAGATCTTATTTCTTCAAAAACTAAAAATAAACATTATCCAAGACAACAAACTAGAGGAGAGGTTGGTCCCTCTTAGTCTTTCAAAGAAGGTGATGTCTGATGGATTTTAAAGAAAGTTGATATTTCTTTGGAAAAGGAATTTATAATGAGTGTGAGGATGCCTTCTTTATGTGGGTCTTCACTATGGAGTTGCTTCATTGTGGAAGGATATTCTTCAGTGTTGAAATTTCGTGACCATTTGAACCCTCTACGAGTACGTATGTCAAAAACATGTTTTTATTTTTATCTAATAGGATATTTTATAATTAATTTATGTATAATGTACTATTTACTACACAATGTCATTATCCTCTTGTCCTTCTTGAGTGTGTGAACCATGAATTCCCTCAAGACATATGGCGTTCCATATCTAAATTATCTACATTTGTGCGTTGGATCAAATCAAAGGATATTCATATGGCTAACATTCCATGGTGGCATCCAGGGATAGCTAAGATTTTTGTATGTCTGAGAAGTAACTCTCGACAAGTTTCATGGACTTGTAGGTTCATCTTCTAATTAATCTACCAGATCAGGTTGAATTGGTTGGGGTGGTTTCTTGTCATTATATGTTCTTCTTAGAGAGGTACATGAAAATTTTGAAATGATTTATTCAACAAATGGAAAAACCCAAGGGTTATATGGTGATGATCCTCAGTATTGCAACAAGAATGTTGCAACTCCGAAGGATACCAACTTTAACTATCAACCTAGGTTTCATACAAACTTAAGAGGTACCAATAGTATATGCGCAGCATAAAATGTGTCCTTATTTTGTTTATTTTATGTAATGGAGTGAATTTCATGAAATTAAAGCCTAAACTAATTACACAAATGGAATTGTTACTCTATATGTAACAAAATAGAAATGCTACATGCTCAACTTGTAAATCTTAACTAACCAATTCATGAAAGGACAATGGTTAATATACTTCGAGAAAGAAATCTATTTATCCTTCATAATTCATCAAAATACCAATCAAAAAACATGTACAATCTACCTAGTTCACACTTCCCTATAAATCAGTAACCCACTTGCATCATACTTGTGATAAAGAAGCTAAGACTACTCTATTTTTGCAGTGCATAAAAGGAAGGGTTCGAGTGTCTCAGGAGCTTCCTCTAATAATAAAATCATAGATGGGGGAAATTATTCATATGGACTAACTCATAGTCACAGTGGGGATCAAAATCCATGAAGGAAGGTGGTGCTATAGGTTTTCTATAGAAAATGACAAATTTGCTACAAGAGAAGACAAAATTGCTATAGGAGGAGATAACTCACTGAATGACCAAGAAAATCAAATGAAAATGGGATAGGACAATTTTTATTTATTGATTAGCAGGTATTAGGTCTCCATTCCAAGAGGAATAAATCAAAAATACCCTTCTTAACATGTGCTAAAAAATAACATAAAATTAGTCTAAAATCTGGAAATACGAGAACTAGTGAGCTAGTTAACCTATCAAATGCCTAACATAATAAAGTGAAAATGAAATGGGATAAAAAAAATTATTGACTTTTATTTTATTTTATGATATAACAGAATTCAAATAAACTCAAATGAAGCTCATTAACATGTTCTAAAAAATAGCAGAAAATTACTACTCTTTGGCTACAAGGACTTCCAGAAATTCTATTTCATGAACTAGTAACCCAATCTGAGTTGCTCAATCATGAAGATGAATTTTAAAATATATGATAAGGATTATTAATTCTTGTGTCTCTATAAATAACCTAAAAAATAACACACTTTGATCATTTAACCAAATCCCACAAAAAAAGAAGCATCAATACTAAATGCAGAAATAGGAAAAACACGAATAACATATGCATGTGAATAAGAAGTAAAAAGAAGAAAAGAAAATTATAAAAATGGGATCTGAGGCTTATGGGCTGGACAAGCCAAAGGATTCTTAGATTCCTATGTATTTAGAAATTTAAAAGGTCACCAAACTCCATTATTTGAATCAATCCAAGTACACTGTCACTAGAAATCAAAGTGGAGCTGCAAAATACAAGTTTTCTTCACAAGAAGTCTAAGAATACTTGCCTTTAGAGGAAAATTCGAATTGGTAATTATAAAAAATTGATGAGAAATAATTATCCTTGAAATGAGGAATATTTTCCCTCTAAAATCCCTCTAATAGTGGATCTGGTTCCTAGCATTAGGAATATGCATTAAATAATAGGGAACACATTCCTATATTTTCTCAACTAGTGGAGCTCTAGAATTCGTCAATAATTTCAAGATATTCTGGTCATTTATTATCTAATATTGATCTTGTTGTAGTAGGGAGCAAGCCCCTAGCTTATCTCCTCACCCAAATCTTCATAATATGAACACCATTCTCGCAATATTCTACAAAAATAAATAATAATAGGCACAAATATGCAATTATCCATAAATCTTCCTTATGAACTATTGTAGTTGCTACAACCACCCTCCAAAATTTTTCCTATGCTTTGTTTTGGTGCCTCCCTTCTTAATCAGATTAGCTCATCTCACACTAACCAAAGTACTTGTGCTTGGATTGAGCTTTACCTTTTGCATTGTAGCTTGTATTTTCTCACTTCGTTTAGAGCCTAATCCACAAGCCACTCTCTTGACTTGGTTTCAACCTAGTTCTGGGCTTACCTTCCTGAACCACACAATCCTTGAGGGAAACTATCCTTGCTCTCAGGAATCAAACAGTCCAAGCTAACAGTGAGCCTTCAGCTAAAAATTTGCGCAAAATTAGTTGGAAGCTAGCCTTCAGCTAGGAAATTACATAGAGCATGAGAGGGATCCCAGACCCACTTAGCCCATAAATTGTGTAAAATCTTCCCCCACATAAGTTGCTCAGTGCATGAGCGAGTGAGTTTCCCAATCCTTCCTAGAACTGTACAATATCTTAGGGCCATGCATGGCAAATTTTCTGAAAAAAGGAAAAAAGAAAAAAGTGAAAAAATAATCCTCAGAAAATAGGGATCTATTTTTAGGAATCCGAAGTAGGCACGAGTTATTTTGGAAGTAATCAGCAAGTGATGCCTTTTCCTTGATTTTTGGCCTTCGTGTCATAAACCCTAAATCAATCAAATCTATTTAATCGGTGAAACTAGAGATCATTTTCATATTTGATCTTGGGGCTATGGCATTCTCGAGTAGATAAAGGAACCTTTGGTGTGGTTGTCATTGCTTTTTTGGGTAAGTTTTCATTTTCTAGTCTTTTGCTACTTTTTCTGTCACTTTTGTTTGTTTAGCTTGTGAGTGTGTTCTTTCACTTATTTTTTTAAACAACAACTGGTGCTTTAACTTGTTTTACCTTGTAGAAGTGTTGTTTTAATTTTTTCATTTCCTTTCCCAAGTGTTGCATGCATCACCCAGGTTTTGCACCAATGGTCACCATTGTGGTGGCTCTCTCCACATGCTTCGTTTTCCATTGGTTTGATTAATTCTTACACTTGTTTCACTAGCATGCCTCATTGTACACTTAGATCTACACCTAATATCACGCTATCCTTCAGATTTGATTTTTCTCTGGCTCCCCAAGAGTGCACTATACATTTCTAGAGCTTAAGTCCTTGGCTTTTGCTTCTATAATTTTGCAGAGGTTGCACAGGCCTAGCTCCAGCTATACACTATAGAATTCCAAGAGACAACCTTGAGCCTTAGCCACTGAGATTTCCCAATGCGTAGTATCTCCTAGTTAGTGCCCATACTAAACTGCACATTGTGTAGTTTGAGTCAGCAAGACCTCCCCACTAACTATTGGGACTACACAATTTGCCATTCCAGCCGGTAATCAATCACCTCTATCAGCCAAGATTGCACAATCCCTCCCAACATTTTCCCAGTTTGTAGCCTGACCCAATTATTAAATTGATTTTGCATTTGAAGCTAATATTTGCATGCCATGGGTGTCCTTTATCTCTCTAGGCGCAACAATTGTTGAGTAACTCTCTAGCAGTTACAGCTAACATGGCTTTCAAGAGAGTTGGATGAAAGGATACTACCAAGAGTAGCACTGGGGAGGTAGTCGAGAAGATGTCTCTAAATTTACCAGTTTATGTAGACACTCAATTGTTGATTGAGAAGGCGAGGAAGTTAACATGGAAGGAAATCAAGGACACCTTTCTAGAGGACTTCAAAGAATACTTAGAGGATCACCAAGTCTACATTAGTATCCAGTGGTCACGATTACATAGGGTTGCATGCAAGTACCCCACATTCCCATGTGCGGACATCATCCATTGGATTGTCTCACACACAGATTCAGAGACTATTAAAGTAAGTAATGCCATTGGGATAGAGCTTGCCAAATTGAGGGTGGAGAAATATCAATAGATGTATCATTTACCTTAGCTAGTGAACTGCATTGACACACTTTTCTATTCCACCCTCAGTTTTGTGATCACCAGAGATATTGTCAAGCGCTAAGTGAAGGAGTCATCAAAGTTAAAAACGACACCAAATCATGTTTACAAGACAAAGTATCTCATGAAGGCTTACCAGTTCTTGATCATCTTTGCATGCCTATTATAAGGTCAAGATAATACAAAGACCTTTCCTGAAAAGTGGGTGTTTGTGTTGGACCAATTGGTGAGTGACGGAAGGCCATTCAAATGATTCTAATATGTTGCCTCTTCAGTTGAAATTCCATGTGACTAATGCCCAGAATCTGCCCAAGTATGACAAATCAAGATTCTACATGTTCGTGTATTTACTTCATGCAATCTATACCTAGCATTAGTTTCATGGCATGAGCTGGACATGGACACCAAATGGGACTATTTTCAAAATTTATTGAAAGCTTCTTTCTATCTGCACCTAATGAGGAGTTATGGTGATACCGACTGACCATTTCATCATCCCTTTGTACGAGTCAATCTTTGAGCAGGATCTACCTTAGATGTCCCAAGAAGCGATGGAACCAATACTTAACATTACAGATTGGTATGCCTCGCCCATTGGCATCTTCACTAGGATGTTTGGTGGAGAAAATCCTCTCCATGTTCTATGAAGGTATTCCATGGAGAAGTTTGTCATGTAAGACGTGTCACACAATATCTCCATAGGGTTATCATTAGGGTTTCATTGGAGGAAGAAGGAACCATGGCGCACCCTTCCTTTGTGGATTAGATTTTACGAGATTAAAAACTTGAAGAATGCAAATGTTGAAGCTAGCGAAATAGTGAAGTTCAAGTTTACAACTAAAGACTTTAATTCGTATGATCCACATTGTATTTTCAATAACCGATGTTGAAAGGAGTACAATCCATGGATCCATAAGACATGTTATTAGGTGGAGGAAGACCCTTGGAGGTATTGTTACAATGACTCCAAGCCCAATGAGCCATTCAATCTAACCACATAATCGAATGTTTATCTACAGGTAGCAGCAGTGCAGGAAGTAAAAACAACATTAGAAATAAGCATAAATCTAATGCAAGACAAAGGTAAGAGGAAGATTGTCGAAAACCTAGAGGCTGAGTAAAGTTACAAGATCAAACAAAATCCTATCACTAAGAAAGAAACTTTGGAAGCAGAGGAAAATAGGGTGTAGCGGATAAAGAGAGCAGAATAAAGGATGAACTAAAAGCATAGGCTGGGGGAAGTAGAATGAAATTTGCAAGAAAGAGAGAATAAGTTGAAGGAAGAGCAGGATATGAGAAAGAGATGGAGAGGGAAGAGAAGCATAAAAATGAAGAATAATAAAGGGAAGGCGTGATGATAGATAAAATATCACCCATACAGGTTGAGGAGTCAAAATAGACAGTAGGTGAAGAAGAGGGTGAGTGATGTAGGATCAGTAGATAGCCCAACAAATTGAGTAATTGATTGAAGTGATGGACATGGAGTTTGGGAAGAAGCCACAGGACTAAGACATCAACCTCATGTCAAAAGCACTTGAGGTCACCTCTCAGTCTCCACCACCTATAATGTTAGAATCAGTCTCGAGTGAGCAAGGAGAGGTTGTTCTCCTTTGTGATGATACAACGATGCTTGTGTACAATCTATCATTTGATGATTTGTAGAAGAATATTGTACATGTGTAGAGAAAGCGTTACCTGAATGATCGCGCATCACCTGCATTGATGAAGGAAAAGGTGGTAGTGTCAGATGTCAGAAAGAAAATGGTTGCCATATTAGATGCCACATTGGCTAATGTAGGAGCCACAAGCTCAAATGTCATGTTGATGTTAGCTGGAAATGAATAGATGCCAAAGAACTTGTGGGCAGCCAGGCAAGATGAAGAACAATCTAGAGAGTAGAGTGGAGTTTCCGCAATGACAAAATATGAGGAAATCGATACTTGCTGAAGTATCGACACTTGATACTACCACGTCAAAGCTCTATGATAGATTCATCACCATGCATAACGTAATTGTCCATCTGCATGGCTTACAACAGTGGAGCAAAAGGTTTGTCCAAACTCCCAGGGACATACGTGTTGCTATCGCCCATGTGAAAGAGCAGACAATTCAGTACAAAGTCCGCCCCCCCCCTTTACTTTCCAAAAATGACCAATCCGAAGGAAGAGCTATACAAATCAACTGTCTAGACGTCGATACAGAACTCTGAGTAGCTCACCCCATTCATCAAGAACATACAACATTCATATGCACTATTGTAGAAGAGTTTGGATGTTATGGAAAGAATGCACAGGATACTATCAATTAGTTCCCTCACCGAGGCTAAGAATAAGAACCAAGTCCAGCTAGAGAACAAAAGGTACATGGAGCAGCTAAGGCAAGAGGCCAATAGTGATGACTTGGAGTTGAGTTCACAAAACATGTAGAAGTACATTAATTGTCTTGTCATTGTAAATAACACGCTAAAAATGCTTCGGGATGAGTTTGACAAAGGTTCCAAGACCATATACTCAGAAGGTATGGAGGGTAGAGTCCACTATCAGAAAGACACCATCAAGAAATTTTGGGACATAATAACACAATACCCAGCCTCACATCAGTATGTGGCCGAGAAGCCTCAAGTGGAGGTTGCCGAGTTGGTCTTTCCACAAACTTTTGATTCATAGTGTTTTGTCTTGTTAAGCTATCTGTAGCCTATTTTATCTCGCATGGGTACATGTGGAAAATGTCTATTGTTTGTAAATATGTTGTAAGTGGAATTCCAAGTGTCATTGCTGGAATGTGAACAATCACTATGTAATGTAATGATTTATTTGTAAAGAATTTGAAGAGTCATGAGGGTATTCAAAGAGTCACAAAGGGGGATGTCAAGGGTAACCCCAACCTTTGTTATAAATAGGACCTCATAACTCATAGAAAGGACTTTTCGTAGCCAAGATTTTGGCTAGGCTTACGCTTAGAGAAAGCTTGGGAATATTGTGATGAGCCTTGGCTTCTCCACAAGGTAGAGAGAATATACGTCTTTAGAGAAGCAAGTGTTATTGGTTGTAATTCTCCACTATTGGGGCCAGTGGTTGTTAATGGTGTATGTATGGATGGAAATTTCACTTCTAATAATAATAACAGAGCCCACACGTTTTCATGCATGTATTGTTATTGTAGTTGGACTATTCTAGTTTCCTTAGAAATGTGTGTTGTTTAATTTACACATTTTCTTATGAATGCATGTATTGTTATTGTAGTTGGACTATTCTAGTTTCTTATACATGTGTGTTCAATGTATGTTGATGGATTTTACCATCACTTTAACTTGTGGAATATTCTGCATCTTAGCTTGTGATGTCATTATGATTAGGTGTTCCTTTCACGTTGCGTACTATGACAAGATTCTAAGGAGCACATTTACTTTTCCCCTCCATTTGTTAGAACCCTCATGCATCTCACTTGACTCATCGTAAGGTCACACACTTGATACCACCCAAAGTAATTAAAATTATATTTGAGTGCTACCGCAGTCAAGGAACAACATTAACACCCATTATTGGGACTCCTTGATCCATGATATTTTGCTTATAGATGTGTTAAAGAATTACATGCATAAATTGTAGCTCAACAGAGAAAAACTTAATCTACCCATGAGAGAAGAAGAAGAAACACATAAAGCATGAGAAGAAGACAAGAAGCTTGATAACAGAGTTTGTCTGTCTTGGACTATGTCTCTGGGCCCTACTCGATCAATGGGGAGTCCTTCATTCATTAAATGGCATGAAAAACAAGAATACAATCATCAGTTACAAAAAAGGAGTCTTATACCTCCATTCTAGAAAATGGCTGAAAAATGGAGAACTTAGATGGAGAAGGGTTGAAACCATATAAAATTTGTTAAATTTTGACAAAATGAACTTTCACCCGTCCTGCAAGTTCCCACCTCGAACTGCATGCACTACCCTCTCCCCCTGCACTTTTCTATGTTCATCATGTTTTATAACATTTTTTCTTACAAGAATGCTTAAAGCAGGGAATTTGTTTGTTTATAATATAATCTATTCAAATAAAAGGATCGATGGGCATGATGAATTGGACCGTCTGACCTTTCTTCACAACAAAACCCCGAAAATAAACCTTTTTCATTCAACACAATAATACACGGAAACACTAAAAAATCCGATCGCAAATCTTTAAAGTCGTAACTCAAATTATATCATGTCTACCATATTCTCCTGTGGGATCCATGCTTTATCACAAGTTGCAACAGCCCTTGTAGTGAGGATCACCAATCTCCGATTGCTGATTATTGATATCGCTGATCGGCGATCGCCGATATCGCCGATATGATCCTAACCATTGATCTGTTTTCCAATCCGATGACGAAGATCACACATCGTTATCAGCATATTGTGATTGCTACGGACCAGGGGTTCTTCCCTTATACCTTGGCATACTCTAACGCCGATCACTGATGTTGATATCTATAATCGCATATCTTCTGGTCTGGGTCTCGATATCGCATACATCTTGCCCCCGATTGTGATAAGTCAGAGATCACTAATTCGGGGTTCCTTTCACTTGGCCTCAAGTCCACCCCTTGAACCCTTCCGATTGCAATTTTCCTTTATAAGGCTTTAAGCCCATTTTTAGAAGAAATGCCCCCTTTTTCAAAGGAACAAAGGAAAACTTCCTTTTTGCGATAACTCCATCATCCGAAGTCCATTTTAACCCATTCAAGTTGTAATAGATTCAAAATTAAAATATCTACGCAATGGGACTATTTCCAGGAGCATCCTTACACTTTCATTTTCCTTTGTTTCTGCTATTTGAAAATTTTATAGGTTTTAGGACCCATTTTGGATCAATCCAACTGGATCAATCCTCCTTTAAGCTTACCACATGTGGAGGTCAACCCAAAACTTTGACTGCTTCTATCTACTTCATTTTGACTTGGATTGGAGTGTTGTTCACACCATTCGAATCAGGGTGACGAGCACTTCGATCTGATGTCAAGGTAATTTCCTTTCTACCACTTTGAATTTTGAGCCTTCTTCATGCCCCTTGTGTCTTGAGATCCACCTGGATCAATCCTCTCCATTGAGGAGCTTTTGGACTACCAAAAGCTTTATTAGTCAATTGGCAAGTGAGGGAATTGTTCCCTCACTCTTTCCCTCTCCAGCCATTTTGCCTTGCCAGGGTGCATCCCCTTGAAGTTGACTCAAAGGTATTCCACATCTCCTCGCCATGAAGTCCTGGTTCTTCTGTCAAGGATGATGTCATCAAGTAACTCATTGAGATACTCTGGTGTAAAATCATCAATTATAGGAACTGTGCCCACCTTCTTGGTGTCCATAATCAATGGTGCCTCATACAGCTTTAAGTTCTCCACATTCACTACATAGTACATCTGCATATATATCGACAAATCTAGACGAAAAGAATTGTTTCCAATCTTATCCAAAATGGTGAATGGACCATACTAGACTGGTCACAACTCCTTCCCATCTCCCTTCATCTTGTCCTTGCTGATATGAAACTAAACTTTGTCTCCCACTTGAAATTGATGGTCGACTCGGTGTTTTTCATGGTGAGCCTTGTAACGGGCTTGACTTTTCTCCAGCTGCTCCTGTACTACTTGGTGAATCAACTGGATCCGATGAATGAATTGCTGCACTTTGTCCTTGTCAATACATCCACTGGAGTCATCTTCCCTTCGAAAGACCATATAAAAATGGTTCTTTGGTAGGTAACCAAAACATGTCTCAAATGCTAAACGCTGCATAGATGAGTGCACTGTTTGGTTGTAGGAATGCTGCACATATGGGAGATGCTCATCCCACAAAATAGGATGTTTCCCACAATAGCCTCATAACAAGTGTGCCACACTGTGGTTGACAACCTCTATCTGTCTATCAATTGTTGGGTTGTGTTATATCCTTTCCATGACTAGCCCACATAGCTAACTAGGGGGTTAGAAGGGGGGCAGAGCCCCCCCTTTCAGTTCGTTGATTGCGTAGTGGGGGGTGGGGTGACAGGGGGTTTGTGGCATACCCATAAACCCACTTTATGGGGTTTTGGGCAGTGCCCTGGAAAATTTTGGTTTTGGACCCTATGTTAGGTTGGGCGGACCCACCTATGGTTTTGTGCATGATTTTCGCACATGTTTTTTTGACACGATAGTTTTCGGTCCATGGTTTTGGATGCAATGGTTTTCGGTCCATGGTATTGGATGCTTCGGCATGTATAAATATGTATTGTAACATTGAAAGGAACATAATGAAAAATCAAGCTCGTAGTCATGGTTTTCGTATCCAAGGGAAAATCTCTGTATATATGTGTTTTATGTGTTATGCTCTCGCATTGTTTATTTTCTGTGTTTTAGAATTCATATGAGAGTAATTTCTGTACAGGGTTAAGAACCTACATTTGGTATCGGAACTATTTTGGCTTCAAGGGGACACCTTTCTTGCCGAGGGTCTTCGCTCGGGCTTGTGGTAGACCCTATTTAGTGGGAGAATTGTGATATCGATTCTGGTGGTGAAAGAAGATGGTGAGCAGTGGAAAGATAGAGATCGAGAAATTTAATGGTCAGAGTTTTGAGTTGTGGAAACTAAAGATGGAGGATCTGTTGGTGGATAAAGATCAGTGGATCGTAGTAGATCCGAGTATTAAACCAACGGGAGTGACCAATGAGGAATGGAAGAAGTTGGATTGGAAGGCAAAGAGCACAATATGATTGTGTGTCTCAGATTTAGTATTGCTGAATGTATTAGGAGAAGCTATGGCAAAGGCATTGTGGGACAAGTTAGGGACTTTGTACCAATCTAAGTCTATGGTGAATAAACTGCTCCTGCGGAAAAAGTTGTATAACCTAAGGATGAAAGATGGAGACTCGGTGATGGAACATCTAAATGCATTTAATATTGTGCTAAGTCAGTTAGCATCTGTTGATATTAAAATTTCAGATGAAGATAAGTGCATCAGTTTTTTGTGTTCTCTACCAGATTCGTGGGATAGTTTGGTTATTGAAATAGGTAGCAATGCAACTGTCTTGCAATTTGATGAAATAGTCTCATCCTTGTTGATGGAGGAGATGAGACGGAAAAATATGGAGAGCCAAAATGGTGATGCCTTGTCTGTATGAGGATAGTTCCATAACAGAAACAAAAATAAGTCATCGAGTGGGAGATCTAAATCTCCAGGAAAAACTGTAAAAGTGGTGTGCTAGAAATGTGGAAAGGAAGGGAACAACAAAAGGGACTATAAATCTAAAGCTCCTGATAAACGAAAGGGATCTGATGATGCTCCTTCTACAGAGGCAAAAGCCACCTCAGATGAAGGTGGGGATGTGTACTTGGCTTCTTCAAGTACACATGTAGATCATGAGGCATGGTTGATTGACTCAGGTGCATCCTTTCACTTCATTCCCCATAGAGAGTGGTTCTACAAGTATGAGAAATATGATGGTGGTGATGTCTTCTCAAGGGATGATAGGAGTGCTAGAATCATTGGTTGCAGAAAACTAAAGTTGAAGTTACAAGGTGGAAGGGTTAGAACACTTCTGGGTGTTCTGCATATTCCTAAATTGACCAGAAATCTGATTTCTGTAAGCAAGTTGGATGATGCAGGTGTAAAAATAGTGTTTGAGAAGGATACTTGCAAGATGTTTCATGGAGCACTAGTATTGATGTGGGGAGTTCGGATTGGAACTCTATACAAGCTGCAAGGTAGCACTATTATTGATGGGTGCAACAGTTTTGTGGTTCCTAAAAGTGGAGCGGAAAATCTAGTGGTCTCTGAAGAAAAGACCATGTTGTGGCATGAAAGGCTTGGACATATTGGAGAGAAGGGCCTTTGAATACTTCATGGTAAAGGTATGGTAGAAGGTATGAGTTATAGCTCCCTGTATTTTGATTTCTGTGAAAATTGTGTATATGGGAAGTAGAATTGGGTGAGTTTCCCCTCTAGTAGTAAGAGGGAAAAATAGATATTAGAGCTTGTGCACAGTGATGTGTTTAGACCTATGAAGATTCCATCACTAGGTGAGTCTGTGTACTATGTATCATTTATAGATGACTTCTCAAGGAATACATGGATATATTTCCTTAAGAAGAAATTTGAAGTCTTTGACAGGTTTAAAGAATTTAAGGCTCTGGGGCAAAATCAGACAAAGAAGAAGATAAAGGTGTTGAGGACAGATAATGGTGGAGAGTTTTGCAGCAAGGAATTTAAAGAATTCTATAAGAAGTGTGATATATCATGGCAGAAGACTACTCCATATACACCTCAGCAAAATGGAGTTGCAGAAAGAATGAACAAGACGTTGATGGAAAGGGCAAGAAGCATGCTCAGTGGTGCCGAGTTAGGACATGAATTCTAGGCAAAGGCGATGGAAACTACATGTTACCTGGTCAATAGGTCACCTTCATCAACATTGGAGGATAAGACTCTACAAGAGGTATGGACTGGTAAGAAACAATCTCTTTCACATCTAAGGGTATTTGGATGTGATGCATATGTACATGTTCCAAAGGATAAATGAACCAAGTTGGATAATAAATCTGAAAAGTGCATCTTTATTGGGTATAAGGATGGTTTAAAGGGTTATAATCTTTGGAACCTAGTAACAAGGAAGATTGTGTACAGCCGAGATGTGGTGTTCAGAGAGGTGAAAGATGTTATTAAACATGAAGTTCAACCAAAGGAATCTCAGAAGATAGAGTTTGAGATAAAGGAGGAAGAATCAGACTCTACAGTAGAGGAGCAATCAGAAGATGGAAAGCCACAAACTCCTGGTATGAGAAGATCAGTTCGAGAAAGAAGGCAGCCAAAAAGGTATAGCCCATCTACTTTTTGTTCAAATTTTGCTTTATCTATTACTGATGATGATCCCAGAACTATGAAAGAAGTAGTAGATTCAGGGTTGGAAAACTCTAGAAAGAGGCCATGGTTGATGAAATGGCATCTTTACACAAAAATGAGGCTTTGGATCTAGTGGAGTTTCCAACTGGAAGGAAACCCATTGGCAGCAAATGGGTTTTCAAGAAGAAGACAAATGCAGAAGGAAAGGTGGAGAAATAAAAAGCTCGGTTGGTAGCAAAAGATTATTCCTAGGTGCTGGGAATTGATTTTGGTGATATCTTTTCTCCTGTTGCCAAGCTAACTTCTATTAGATTACTTTTATCTGTTGCTACTTCTTTTGAATTTGAGGTAGAACAGATGGATGCAAAGACAACATTTCTTCACAGGGATCTGGAAGAGGAAATCTACATGAAGCAACGTGAAGGCTTTGTGGTGAAGGGTAAGAAAGAACATGTATGCAAGTTAAAGAAGTCTCTGTATGGGTTAAAGGAGTAACCAAGGATGTGGTATCAGAAATTTGATACATTTATACGAGGACTTGGCTTCACCATAAGCAAAGCAGATCACTGTGTATATTTTAAATTAGTTTGTGACTGTGTTATTTATTTGGTCTTGTATGTGGATGATATGTTGCTGGTTGGAAACAACAAGGAAATTATCTAGGATTTGAAGACCCAATTGTCCTCCAAATTCGACATGAAAGATCTTGGTGCTGCGAACTATATTTTGGGCATGGAAATTAAAAGAGATCGAGCAAAGAGGAAGCTCTGATTAAACTAGAGGAATTATTTTGAGACAATACTGGAGAGGTCTAATATGTAGGATAGTAAATCAATGAAGGTTCCTATTCCTATAGGTGTGAGGTTATCTACCGAATAGTGTCCGAAGACACAAGAAGAGGAAGAGGACATGTCTTGTATTCCATATGCAAGTGCAGTCAGTAGCCTGATGTATGTAATGGTCTATACTAGACCAGAAATTACACATGCAGTGGGAGCATTGAGCACCTTTATGTCAAAACCAGGGAAGGAGCACTGGACAACAGTGAAGCGGGTTTTCAGGTATTTTTGTGGCACTAGTGTTTATGGTTTGTGCTACCAAGGAAGACCGGGATTGGACAGAATGTTGGATATTTATGGCTTTGTTGATGCAGACTGGGCAAGAGATCTAGATCAGAGAAGATCTACAAGTGGGTATATGTTTAACCTATTTGGATGTGCAGTTAGTTGGATGAGTAAGAAACAATCTGTAGTGGCACTATCAACTACAGAGGCAGAATACATGGCAGCCACTCATGCAAGAAAGGAAGCAGTTTGGTTGTAGAGATCATGTTCAAGTATGGGATTAGTACAGGGAGCTATAAGGATAGAATGTGACAGCCAGAGTGAAATTTTATTGGCAAAGAACCTTGCATATCATTCAAAGACAAAGCACATTGATGTTAAATACCACTTTGTGAGGGATATGATAGAAGACAAAAAGGTGTTGCTGGTAAAGGTAGAAACTTTGAAGAATACTGCAAATGCATTGACAAAATCTATGAGCTTTGAGAAGTTCTCTTGGTGTAGAGAAACAATGGGCATTGTAGGGTTGTATAAATGACTAAGCTCTCTTGTGGCCCCATGTGGAAAGAAAATAACAACTGGGAGAATGTTGGGTTGTGTTATATTCTTTCCATGACTAGCCCAGGTAGTTAACTAGGGGGGTTAGAAAGCGGGCAGAGCCCCCCTTCGTTGCATCGATTGTGTAGCAGGGGGTGGGCTGAAAGGGGGTTTGAGGTGTACCCGTAACCCACCTATGGTTTTGTGCATGATTTTTGCACATGTTTTTTGGACGCGATGCTTTTTAGTCCATGGTTTTGGATGCGATGGTTTTCGGTCCATCGTATTGGATGCTTCAGCATGTATAAATATATATTGTAATATTGAAAGGAACATAATGAAAAATCAAGTTGGTAGTCTCAGTTTTGGGATCTAGGGGAAAATCTTTTTATATATGTGTTTTATGTGTTATGCTCTTGCATTGTTTATTTTCTGTGTTTTAGAATTCATATGCAGGTAATTTCTGTACAAGGTTAAAACCTATATCAATCTATGGATGAAATGTTGTGCTTTTTTTCAACATGGTGTCCATCATCTTCCACAAGCTAGTCCAAAAATCTTCGAGAAAGCGAGAGTCCCAATCTGACACAATCAATGTGGGTAGCCAAAAATGGACCCAAACATGCTGAAAGAAAAGATAAGCAGTCTGCTATGTAGTGATCTTCTCTTTACAAGCAATTAAAATACACATCTTACTAAAAGAGTCAACAACGACATACAAATACTCATGACTTTTTCTTGACAAAGGCAAACCTCCTACAAAGTCCATCGACACACTTTCCCATGGATGACTCAGAATAGGGAGTGGTGTGTAGAGCCTGAGTTTTCTATTAGAGGGCTTTGAAACAAAACACATCACACATCCCTTTACATGGCAAGTTGCAATTTTCTTCATGTGGGGCCAAAAACAAAATATTTATACATGACATAAAGTCTTTTCGACACCAAAGTGACCAGACACAAGGGAGGCGTGGGCCTCTTGAATTACATGTACTCGTTCCCTTGTGGGAAGGCACAATTTTCCAATGTGATATAATAGTCTCCCCTGCAAATGATAGTTGTCCACCTGTGAAGCATGGGTTAGTTTTTCATAAATCTCCTTAAAGCCATCAACGTTAGCATATTGTTCAACATAACTCTCAAAATACAACAAAGCATTATGAAAAATAACAGAAGCAGAAATAGGAGGGCGAGATAGCATATCAACCACTTTGTTGCTAGTTCCCTTGTTATAATTTATTACTAGATGAAATTATTGAAGAAAACCCATCCACCTGAAATGATGAGATTGCTGCAACTTGGTTTGTGACTGAAGGTACTGTAAGGGCTGTTGATCTATATGGATGATGGTCTCCTTGCCGATTGGGTAGTGTTTCCACTCTTTCACACTTTGAACCAAGGCATAAAGATCCTTGTCATAAGTGGGATAGTTTATCATAGCCTGAGAGAACTCCTTGGAATGGTAACATATCAACTTCTTTTGTTGTATTAGTACAATTCCCACGGCATATCCACTGGCATATGTTTCGATCTCCAATGACTGTTGGAGATTTCGTAAGGCTAAGACTGGCACGATGTTGATCTTTTCCTTCAATGTTTCAAAGGACTTCTGCTGTTTGCCTCCCCATTGAAAGACCTATTTCACACTTGTCAATGTGTGCAACGGTGCTGCAATAACAGAGAAATTGGCAATAAATCTAATCCAATACTGGACTGCACCTAAAAATCTGCGGACCTCGGTTACACTAGTAGGCTTAGGCCAATTTACAATTGCTTCAAATTTAGAAGGATCAATTTTTAACTGACCATGACCAACAATATGACCTAGGTAACCCAAAGAGGTTTTCCCAAACTCACACTTTGACAATTTCACATAGAGTTTTTCTTTTTCAATACATCAAGCACTTTCTTCACATGACACACATGTTCATTCCGACTTTTACTAAAGACAATGATATCATCTAGATATACAAGAACAAATTCATCAATGAAAGGCCCAAATAGATCACTCATGACCCTCATGAAAGTGGCTGGAGCATTGCAAAGTCCGAATGGCATCACCATCCATTCGAACAACCCCTGTTTGGTCTTGAAGGCAATTTTCCACACATCCTTCTCTGCAATTTGGACCTAGTGATAACCACTACACAAATCCAATTTCGTGAAATAGATAGCATTCTTTAACTGATCTAATAAGTCTTCAATTGGTGGAAGAGGGTAACAAATTTTCACCGTGATTTTATTTAGTGCTCGATAATCCATACACATGCTCCATGTGCCATGTTTCTTTGGCACTAAGATAATCGATGAGCCACATGGATAAGTGCTCAGCCTGATGACCCCTTGGTCCAGCAATTCCTGCACCTACCTTTTGATTTCCTCCATCTCAATGGTCGACATCATGTACATGCCAATATTTGGTAAAGGGGCGTCGTGTTGCAAATGGATCTCATGTTGGATTTCCCTCTTTGGAGGTAATCCCTTATGTTCCTGAAACATCTCATCATAGTTAGAAATTAATTCACATAATTCCTTTTTATGTTCCTGATCACAACCCCGCAAAGCGTTGGCTAATTCTGCCTCTTTTCCCCTTACAACCATAAGCATGTAACCCTTACTGGAATTCACCAACCTTTTCATTTATCCTGCACTTACAAGGCTGGCATTGATTTTAGTTTGGTGAGCCCTTACAATATATTCTACCCCATCTTTTGTGATTTGGTATTCGTTTTCATGATGCAAGAAGATTTCCTTTCTATCATAAAGATATGGATTTCCTAACACCATGCCACAGATATCCAATGGTATCACATCAAGTTTTACCTCATCCACTAACTTAGAAGAAATCACAAACTTAACCTTATACTGCTTACTTACATTCAATTTTGCTTTATCATGTATCCATCCAAGTGGGTAAGTTTTCAGATGTGGTGTAGTTTCCAAGCCTAGCTTCTTTACCAAGGACTCTGAAATTAAGCTTTCTTGGGATCCAGTATCAAATATAGTTTCCACTTTTGTATGATTTATGATAACTCTAATATGAAATAGTTCAATTCTCTTTCGTTCATTAGGAAGAGACTCATCTATTGAACTAGTACCTTCATATGACTCATAATTAACATGAGGTGTAAGAGTACCTTTTTTTCCTGCTACTCTGAGCAATGCTTCATCTCTCGAATTGGATTCAAGGTCTTGATGCGTAGTTGCCACTCTCTTTTGCTTGCCTTTTCCTCCATACTTCTTTGGTCTCTTTTCTGGATGCATTTTCCAACAGTGATGGTTGTCATGACCTTGCTTTTTGTAGTCAGTGTAATAAGCGCTTTCTCCTTCTTCTTTCTTGGTTTCTGCCATCTTCTTCTCCTTTCCTTTCCATTTCGCTTTAGGTTTGCCATTAGGATGTTTGAGAGTTGGTTTCTTGGAATGATCATCTCTTTCATTTTTTCCCTCCTCAAGATGATTTTCCTTCACACTGTCGAAGTCAATAGTAGTTGGTTCAAACAATAATAATGAATGCCTAATGTAACTATGTAATGAACCAATATACTTAGTTAATACTTCAGGTGAATCAAGTGCAATACCCAAATTAAGTTCTTGCTTTCTAAACTTCTCTGTTAAACATTGAACATCCTGACCTTTGCCTTGCATTAAATGCTCCCAATTCATGAATGCTTTTTGCTTGTAACCCAAGGGATAAAATTGTTCCTTTAATGCATAAATGAATTTAGCCCATCAGGAAAAAAGGTTACCCACATTCTTACTACTTTGCAATTTTCTCTCCCACCAAATAAGAGCGGTGATGCTCAGCCGAAGAGAGGCCAGCGGAATCTTTGCCTCGTCCTCATTGATCTGCTGAATCCTGTAGTAGAAATCAATATTCCTAATCCAATTATTAAGCTTTTCTGTGTCACTTTCAAAATTAAACATGGGGTGATAAAATTTGACATCTAATTTAAAGAAAGGATTCTTAGATGCATCCATTGAATTTCTATGATTATGATGGTGAGAGGAAGAACTTTCACTCATGGAAGGAGAAGGAGGGTGTTCTTCTCCACCATTTCCATGTACTGAACCTTGTTCTTCTGGACTTCTCCATTATGCTTTCTCTAGCCTTGAAAGCAACTGACTGACATTCTTTGCCATCGAGTAGAAGGTTTTACAGAAATTGCACTCCTCTTCATGACGAGCCCCTTCATCTGCCATGTTTCTCCTTCGATGTGTACGCCCCACCTCAGGATCGAAAGAATTTAGTTTCCCTTCACCTCTTCAGAGTTTGTTTCTTGTTATCATACAAACATGCAATTCACATCTAAAAATACCTACTCGAATACCACTTGATCCAAGATCTTTTGCTTATAGATGTGTTAAAGAATTACATACATAAATTGTAGCTTGATAAAGAAAAACTTAATGTGCCCATGAGAGAAGAAGAAGAAACACATAAATCATGAGAAGAAGACAATAAGATTGATAACAGAGTTTGTCTGTCTTGGACTACGTCTTCGGGCCCTGCTCGATCAATGGGGAGTCCTTCATTCATTAAATGGCATGAAAAAGAAGAATACAATCATCAGTTACAAGAAAGGAGTCTTATAACTCCATTTTGGAAAATGGCTAAAAAAATGCAGAACTCAGATGGAGAAACGGATAGTTCCATTGCGTTCATGGCATCAAGAAGGGCTGAAACCATATAAAATTTGTCAAATTTTGACAAAATGAACTTTCGTCCCTCCTACAAGTTCTCGCCTCAAACTGTGTGCACTACCCTCTCCCACTACACTTTTCTACGTTCATCATGTTTTATAACGTTTTTTTGTTACAAGCACACTTAAAGTGGGGAATTATTTTGTTTATAATAGAAGTTGTTCAAACGAAAGGATCAACGGGTGCGAAGAATCCAATCGGTTGACCTTTCTTCGCAACAAAACCCCAAAAATAGCCCTTTTTCATTCAACAAAATAATACACAGAAACACTAAAAAATATGACCGCAAAGCTTTAAAGCCAGAACTCAAATTATATCAAGTCTGCTCTATTCTCCTATCAAGTCCATGCTTTATCACAAGTTGCAATGGACCTTGTAGTAGGGATCACCGATCTTCGATCGCCGATTACTGATATCGCCGATATGATCATGACTGTTGATCTATTTTTTGATCCGATGGCAGAGATCACATGTCGCTATCAGCATATCAGAATTGCTATGGCCCAGGGGTTCTTCTATTATACCTTGGCATACACCGATGACGATCGCCAACACGAATATTGGTAATCGCATGTCGCCTGGTTTGGGTCCTGATATTGCATATAGCCTGCCTCCGATTGTGATAAGTTGGAGATCGTTGATCAAGGGTTACATCCTCCTGGCCCTAAGTCTGCCCTTTGAACCCTTCTGATTGTGATTTTCCCTTATAAGGCTTTAATCCCATTTTTAAAAGAAATTCCTCCTTTTCCAAAGTAACAATGGCAAACTTCTTTTTTGTGATAACTCCATCATCTGAAGTCCATTTTAGCCCATTCAAGTTGTAGTAGATTTAGAATGAAAATATCTACACAATGGGACTATTTCCAGGAATATCCTTGGACTTTCACTTTCCTATTTTTCTGCTATTTGAAGATTTCAGAGGTTTTAGGACCCATCTTGGATCAATCCACTTGGATCAATCCTCCTTTAAGCCTACCACATGGGCAAGTCAACCCAAAAATTCGACTTCTTGTATCTCCTTCATTTGGACTTAGATTCGAGCATCGTTCTCGCCATTGGAATCAGGGCAAAGAGCACTTCGATCTGATGTTAAGATAATTGCCTTTCTGCCACTTTGAATTTGCAGCCTTTTTCATGCTTATGGTGTCTTGAGATCCACCCGGATCACTCCTACTCCAAGTGGTCTGAGGTCTAGTTGGGAATTATTAGCATGGGTATCCCCTGAATGTTCGCAGGTCCAACACCATCAAAATTTCTGGTGCTAAAACAAGGGCCATATGATAGGAAGACCCCTCAAAGTTTGCTTTGAGTTTATACACGTCATTCATGAATTATGTCACAATCAAAGCCTTGACATCTTTTTCTCACATTGTTGATTTCGATGTGTCGCTGGATGTGATAGACGCCTTCTCTATATATAAATTTAATGGCGAAAAAGAAACACCACTATTAATCCATGCAATTGCCTTTTTGGGCTTCTGTGACAGAATGATGTCCCCTCGGATGACATCACCTACACGTTTTTCAATTTCACATTCGAAGGCTGCATCAAGAAATGGTTTCACACATTTCCCACAACCTCTATACACTCTTTCAATCACATGTTTAGAGAATTATGGTATGCTTTTATTCTTTATGACCATAAAGCACTACATCACAAAATTTTAAAATTATGAAAAATACGTGATGAATAACCTGAGCACTTTCATGATCATTTTCTTCATTACTGTTTTGAATTTCCAGAAGATGAATTTGAGTGGAAATTTTTGGAAGGAAGATTTCAATATCTTGTTTAAATATCTGAGTATCGGCACAAGTTACAAACTTTTGATTCTCTCCCAGCATACCTCGGTGTTGTAGCTACTACATCTAAGACGAACGAGGTTTTTGTCCCAAGTGACCCTACATCCCATCCTCATCAAACATCTCTAGCTCCAAAGGATGATGTGGGATATGTTACAAACCCATGTGTTGAACTGTTTCCATCTCATCCTAGCCCACCTGCTCTGGACTTTTGCACAGATTTTGTGTGCAATATTGATGGTTGTCACGTGGTATCATCCACTCGGCCTCCATCCACTAGTTTCTTTGATCCTCCATATTTTTGTGTAGTGCATTCATATGTTCCACATTCCACATGTCATGTTCATAAGGATCAAGTTCTGGATGGATTTGGTGTTGAACAATTAACCTGCACTATCATTGTTTATGATTATGTGTGGGAATCTAAACAAGAAGTTACAGTGAGGGATGGCCTCCTTATCTCTGCACCTCGTGTGCTTTATCTTAACATCTTTTGTGATTCCTCCATTTTCATTCCCTCTTGTAAAAATATATCTCGAGATGTTTCAACTTCTAATCATTCATAGAACAAATGGGATTGTGGAGAGGAAAAATATTTCTTTCGAACCTACTGGATCTCTTATCTTTCATTTATTGAAACTCAGAGGGTGAATTCTTTTGTTTTTCATCAACCCATTTCTACAATTTGTCAGATGATGAGGATGTTGTCGCTCATCTTGAAACTTCTAATCATGGTTATCATGATCTTCTCACTCACGCATTTGATCATGATTCTAATTCACCTACTATTGATCTTTCTAAGCCATCGGTTTTTGATGATCCATCTTCTGATGAAGTGGAAACTCATCAAGATGTCGAAGCACTTCAGCCTAAGTGGATGGTTATGCTAGGTTCTCGTATCCTCGAGGTTAGTTCCACTTCCGATTAGAAATCTATTGTATCTCCCCAGGCTCCTCATCACTCTCTTGATCACATTGACAGTCAATCCAATTCATAGTTTTCACATCCTCCACCAGAATCACATGATCCTATTACTCATGCATTGGAGGAGTAATACATAGCAAGAACTATTTCCAAATGAAAATTTTCTTCTTTCTTCATAATTTTTCATTTTTCAAGATCGAAGGTCTGTAGATGCTCATCATCCATGCATAATGTGACAGAACAACATGATACATCTGCAGGTTTCCTTTCTTGTGCTTTCAATCTTTTCTTTCTTGTGCATGCATTCAAACTGTTAACGATTTGGTTTCCGTCGCTTTATGTTTCTTCTTTATTGGTATACTTGAATATATTTCATGTCAATCATAATATCATGTACATTGGTCAACCAATGTGTTTGTGGCTAAATTGGAAATGTCATTTCATGTGAGTTGGCCCATGCTCTCCTTAGTTTAGGAGTAGTGTTTTCTTTCTTGTCTTTTTTCCTACTATATTTTGCTTCATCTTACTTATTTCCTCTATTTTTTTTCTTGTGCATGATTAGGATTAGTTTCCGCATGAAACTGTATTTGGCTTCTTGAGACAAGCAGGGTGAAAACTGAAAGGACTTGTACAACTATTAACACTTGGTTATCTATATATTCCCTCTCTTTATGAGGACCTTTCATTTATTCTAGTCAATGATACCTTGATGTAAAATATGTTCCTTTCAGAGTGAGTCATGGTGAAATCAAAATGGTTACACTCTTAACTAGTACCACAAACTCTTATCAGTTTTATATATTTGGTTAACCCTTGTTAACTCAGTTAAGTAGAGTAGGAAGAGGGTTAAAACCTTTACAAGTATGTGAGAGGTATATATAAACATCCTTCTCTGAAGGGGAAACCTCTTCTTTTCTCAATAACTTGGGATCCTCTTATGCCTCGTGAAATATATAAGTTCCTATGAACATTTCTTTGGAAAATGGAAAAAAATGAAGTGAAAAAAATAAAATAAAGGAGAAAAAAGAGAAAGGATTCATGAGCAGAGAGGTGAAGCAAGTAACTCCGTCAGGGTACTATTCAGGCTCACTGGCAGTGAAGAAATGCTTGTGTTCCTAAAGTGACTCCGCCGAGGTACAATCAAGGCTTTCTCGAAGTGGAGAAACACCAAAGGGGAAACTAAAACTTTGACATTCTATATTACTTGTGCATCAATATACCTCTCGTCCCTAATTAAAAAAACTCAATTGACTTGGCTTGGTATGTGTTCTTCCAATAAAGAGAATGGTAGGGAATACATCTTTAACTCAATCTAGTGAAGTGGCTATGATAATCGAAGAGTAGAACAATAATTCTAGAAGAGTTAGAATCGCCTTACATGAGACAAGGTCCATACAGAGAACTAGAGTTCTACGAGTGTGTCGCCAATGTTGTAGCGGCTACAATCACCCTCCAAATTTTTTTTTATGGTTCATTTTGGAGCCTCCATCATAAATCAAAGTAGCTCATCTCGCACTGACCTGGGTACTTGTGCTTCAATTGAGATTTATCTTTTGCATTGTGGCTTATGTTTTCTCACTCGGTCTGTTGCCTAACCCAAAAGCCAGTCTCTTGGTTTGGTTTCAACCTGATTCCAAGCTTGCCTTAATTAACTTCACAATCCTTGAGGGAACCAGACTTGTTCTTGGGGTTATACAATCCAAGCTGATAGTGAGCCTTCAACTCCAAAATTATGTAGAGCCAACTAATAGCCAACCTTAACTGGGAAACTACGAGGAGCATGAGAGGTAGCCCAAAACCACTCAGCCCAGAAATTGTGTAGAAGCTTCTTCCTTAGAAGTTTCTCAGCGCATGAGCCAGTGAGTTGTGAAGTCCTTCCAAGAACTACGTAATCTCTCTAGAAAAAAGTGAAAACATATCCCTAGAAAATACAGATCTATTTTTAGTAGTTTGAAAGAAATTGTCTCCAAGTGTCACTTTTTCGTTGGTTTTTGGCCTTCACATCATAAACCCTAATTGATCAAATCTATTTAATTGGTGTAGTGAGAGCTCATTTTCACATTTGATCTGGGATCACTTGCATTCTCGAGGAGATCAAGGAACCTTCGGTGTGTTCGTCACTTTGTTTTTGGTTAAGTCTGGTTTCTCTAGTCTTTTGTTGTTTTTTGTGTCTCTTTTATTTTTTAGGCATGTTAGAGTGTTGTTTCACTCATTTTTTTGAACAAGCACTGGAATTTTAACTTCTTTAGCTTGTAGAATTTTTTTTTTAAGTTTTGCATCTCCTTTCCCAACTATTGAATGAATTACCCAATTTTCACACCAATGGTCATTGTTGCAGCGAATCTCTCCACATACATCGTTATTCTTTATTTTGATTGATTCCCACACTTGTTTCATTCCCGTGCATCATCATTCACTTAGATCTACACCTAACATTACACTATCCTTTATATTTTATCGATCTCTCATTCCCCTTGGGCATATTGCTGCTTCCTTGGCCCAAATCTCATTTTCCTAAGCATGCATTACACATTTCTCGAGCTCAAGGCCTCAACCTTGGCTTTAGGAATTGCAAAGAGGTTTCCTAGGCCTATCTCCAACTATGCACTGTGCAGTTTCAGAAGCCAGATTTAGGCCTTGGCCACTAAGACTACGTAATGCACAATCTGTCTTGTCCTATGCCCAAACAAAACTGCGCATTAGGTAGTTCCTGTCAGCAAGACCTCCCCACTAACTACTGGGACTACACAATGCATAGTTCCAGTTGGTAGCTAATCACTAGTGTGAAACAATATTGCACAATCCATCACATCATTTTCCTACTTTTTTGCTTGGTCTAATTCTTGAAGCGCTCTTGGTTTCAAGCTAAAATTTACATGCCATGAGTGTCCTCTTTGTCTCCAGTTACAGTAGTTGTTGACACATTCTCTAGTAGTTATAGGTACCATTTCTACAAAGAGAGCTTCATCAAAGGATACATTCGAGAGTATAATTGGGGAAGTAGTCGAGCAAGTGTCTGTCAATTTTGAAGTTTATGTAGACGCTCAGTTGTACATTAAGAAGGGCATGAAGTTAAAGTTGCAACAAATAAAGTGTACCTTTGTAGATGACACCAAGGAACACTTAGAGGATGAACATGTTTACATCGGTATCCACCGATCAGGATTACACAAGGTTACATGGATATACATGAACTTGCAATATGCAGACATCATCCACTGGATTATATCACACACAGATCCAGAGACTATGAAAATGAGCAGTTCCAGTGGGATAAAGTTTTCAACCTTCAAGGAGGAGAACTATTAGCAGATGTCTTGTTTACCTCAGCTGGTGAACCTCATGGACACGTTTTTCTATGCCAATCAAAAGTTGTGAACACCAGAGATATTATCAAGCACCGGGTGAAGGAGCTGTCAAATTTCAGAATGACACTCAATCATGTTTACAAGACAAAGTCTCTCAGGAAAGCTTGCCACTTCTTCATTGTATTTTCATGTTGATTATACGGCGAAGAGAGCATAAAGAACTTTCCTTAAACCCAGATGGTTTTGTTGGATGAGTTGCTGAGTGATGGAAGGCTAAACAACTGGTTGGATTTGTTGGCTCTTTAGTTGAAAGTCCATGTGACTAACTCCCAGAATCCACCCAAGGGTGAACAAGTAAGATTATAAAAGTTTGCATATTTAATTGATGCAATATGTGCCCAACATAAGTTTCCGGGCATGCAATGGACATGGATGTTGGAACAGACTGTTGTCAACATTTATTGCAAGCTTCTTTCCAACTGTACATATCAGGGAGTTATTGCAATATTGACTGACCATTTCATCATCCTGTTGTACACTTTGATCTTTGAGCAGGATCCACCTTTCATGTCCTAAGAAGTGATGGAGCCAATACTTAACATTGCAGATTGGTATGCCTCACCCAGTGGTACCATCATTGGGATGTTTGGTCAAGAGACGCCTCTGCATGTTCTAGTAAGGTATGCAACAGAAAATTTGGTGATGAAAGAGGTCTCATACCACATCTCCATAAGGTTATGAGTAGGGCTACATACGAGGAAGAAGGCACCATGTCTCACCATTCCTTTGCAGATTGGATGTTAGGTCCCTATAATACTAGTGATTACCCCATTACCACTGTAGTTGTATCCCTTATTAATATTTTTGTGCCCCTATTGTCCCCATTTTGTTATTACTATGCCCCATAGAATCCCTCTATTGTTATTTTGTGTCTTTATATTATTATTGTTAGGTCAGCTAGGTTATATTGTGACTCCTTAGACTCGTATATATAGAAAGGAGGTTTTGTCATTTGAATCATCAAAGAATCATTCATTTGTGTAATGTAAAGGAGGTTTCCCCCTCGTAGAGGCTGAATTCTAAGGCGTTAATCTATATTTTCTATCTTTTTGTGAGCTGGTTTCATAACATTTGGGATCAGAGCTTTGGATTCTAGGGTTTTGCTACTCCAAATAGGTCATCGTGGCATTTGCGCTATAATTTTTTTCTGCGACGTTTCAAGTTAAAAAAAAAACCCATTTTGAGACGAAATCACACTAATCCTCGAGTCTGAATTTTAGAGCTTTTTGCGCTATATTTGTGGACATATGATCTAAGGAAGTTGGTATTTTTGCGGACTCCTGAATTACATTCCAAACAGGTGACCTGGGGGAAATCATCATAACTTTCTCTCTAAGCATCGGATTGAAATTTCATAAGAAGGTATAGAAATAGGATGGACTCTAGTTTCTTGTGTATATTTTTCAGAGCCAAAGGTCAAAACAGTGACACGTGGCATGTCATACAAGTTCGCTCTATTGAACTAGTCTATAATCAGTTCACTGTGGGAGATTTGGTATAACTCTTCCCCGGAGAATCCAATTTGGATCAGACTAGTGGCATTGGAAAGAGGACATAGAGGGATACTGCAATTTGTAATTTTAGAACTGGAGGATCCAAAATTAAAGAGATACATTAGATTCAATATCAAGCTCCTACAAAGTGAAAAAAGTTGTGTAGTTTTTATTTTGTTTTTTTGCATAAGATTGGTTTGAAAAATTAGTTTGAAGGAATTCAAAGGGCATTGTAAAGCATTATTATTGGTAATTGATGCCCTGAGGAAAGAAAATGAAAACACCTAGTAAGAAACCTGAAATTTCTAGCATGAGTCATGAAGAAGAGGAAGAAATGAAACATCATATTATCAAAATTACGAGACCAAGTGCAACAATTGTCACTTTCACAGAAAGTAATAGAATCTAAGATGGATGGTTTAAAGAAAGATGTAGAAGCTAAGATGGATGGTTTAAAGAAAGGCATATAAGCTAAGATGGATTGTTTAAAGAAAGGCGTAGAAGCTAAGATGAATGACGTGGAAGCTAAGATGGACAATTTGAAGACATATTTGACAAAGTTTCTACAAGAAATGCTTACTAGGAGTGAAAGGGTAGTAAAGGAAACTCATGATGAGAAAAAAAGAAATGCTAATCATGATTTCATAGACTCTAATGTTGGATCGAAGACCCACCATATTCCTAAAATCGAGATGAGGAAGTTTGATGGCAAGGATCCGGCAACATGGATATTACAGATGGAGCAATTTTTCGATCTCAATAATGTGCAAAACACACAAAAGGTACGTATTGCAACTTTATATTTGGAACCAAATTAGTTAGAATGGTATCAATGGCTTTTCTCTTGTAAACAAATTATCACTTAGGCAATTTTTACAGAAGAATTGACAACACATTATGAGGATACAAAAAGCAACACTTTTTTTAGCCAATTGATAACTCTCAAACAAAAGGGTTCAATAATGGAGCACATTGAGGAGTTCCAAAAATTGAACATAAAGGTAAAAAATATTCCAGAGGAGCATAGGATTGATGTGTTCATAGGGACTTTAAAGGATAATATCCAACATGATGTTCACCTTTGGGAACCTGATTCATTAGAGAAGGCATTCAGGTTAGTAAGAAAAATGGAAAGAAAAATTATGGAAACCAGGAAGCATACCACTCACAACTATAAAGATGGAAGTGTTGTTGGCCCTAGCCTTCCAAAACCTATAAGGTTGACACCAAAACAATTGTAAGAGAAAAGAGAAAAAGGGCTTCGTTATAGTTGCGATAGCAAATACACTAAAGGTCATAAGTGTGCTGAGAAGAAATTATTCTATATAGATTGTAAAGAGGAAGAAGAAAATGAGAAAGAAAGGTCAAAAGAAGAGGATATACTCCAGGAACAGAGCCTAGATAAAGAAGAAATGAATCCGACCATATATTGTAATGCGTTGGCTAGAATTACGACTCCTCAAACCATCAAGATAGAAAGACAAATCAAGAAGAAAAAGGTAATAGTGTTGATTGATTTAGGAAGTACCCACAATTTTATTCATTGTAAGATAGCAAAAAAATTGAATTTCTTCCTATATTCAGCACCAGAGTGTCAACTGATGGTTTCAAATGGAGTAACAATAAATTTCTCTGGAAAGTGCCATAATATCAAGCTATCGATGGGAGAATATTTATTGACTAGCCCAATGCTTTCCATTCCAATGGGTGGTGTTGATGTTGTACTAGGAGTCCAATGCCTACAATCCTTGGGTACAATAGCTTTTAATTTTCAAGAATTTTTCATGAAAATTTTTGTGGAAGGAAAGGAAGTTGAATTAAAGGTATTGCAGGGAAACTGGGAAAGATAATCAGCTCTAACGGTATGAAAAAGCTTCTAAAAAAGGAACAAGGAGGTGTAATTGTACAATTATGCTCACTAGATGTTTCCACATCGAAGTCATCTATTTCTCCAGATCTCCAAAAAGTCTTGGACGATCATTCCAAGGTATTTGAGACTCCGAAAGGTCTCCCACCTATTCGTGATCATGATCATGCTATTCATCCAATTCCATGAAGTGTTCCTCCAAACATCAAGCCGTATAGATATCCCTATGCCCAAAGGAGTGAAATTGAACGTATGGTTGTAGAAATGCTAGAGGCTGGTATAATTCAACCTAGTCAGAGTTATTTCACTACTCCAGTAGTATTGGTGAACAATAAGGATGGATCATGGTGCATGTGTCTGGATTATGCAGAGCTCAACAAGCTCACTATTAAGATAAGTTTCTCATTCCTGTCATTGATGAATTACTAGATGAATTGCATGGATCAATTTACTTCACCAAGTTGGATCTTCATTTAGGATATCATCAAATCAGAATGAAGACTGAAGACATTCCGAAAACAGCATTTAGAACTCATGAGGGTCATTATGAATTTTTGGTCATGCCTTTTGGCCTTACCAATGCACCCTCTACATTTCAAGGTTTGATGAATTCCATTTTCAAACCCTTCCTTAGAAAATTTGTGCTAGTATTTTTTGATGATATACTAATCTACAACATGTCTTGGAAGGATCATGTTGAACATGTTGACAGGGTGCAACAACTACTGGAGGAGAAACAATTATATGCAAAAAGATCTAAATGTTTCTTTGGAGTACAAGAGGTGGAATATTTGGGTCATATTATATCTCATGAAGGAGTTAAGGTAGACCCTAGAAAAATTAAATCCATTAAGGAATGGAAAATCCCCACATCCATAAAGCATCTGCGAGGGTTTCTTGGGTTGACAGGGTATTATCACAAGTTTGTTAAGAATTATGGGATTATTGCAGCACCTCTAACAACATTATTGAAGAAAGATGCATTTTCATTGACTCCAGAAGCAACAAAGGCCTTCGAACATCTTAAAGAGTCAATGTGCCAAGCATCGGTCTTAGCTACACTGGACTTCACAAAAACCTTTATTCTAGAATGTGATGCTTCAGGAAATGGAATTGGTGTTGTTTTAATGCAATATGAAAGACCCATTGCTTTTGAAAGTTGTCCAATCAAGGGAATGTTTTTACACAAAGCTATTTATGAGAAGGAAATGTTGGCAATACTACATGCACTTAAGAAATGGCAACCCTACCTAATGGGAAGACACTTCAAAGTAAAAATGGATCATGATAGCCTTAAGTACATTTTAGAACAGAGATTATCCTCTAAAGAGCAACAAAAGTGGGTCACAAAGATGTTTGGTTATGACTTTGAAATCATCTACAAAAAAGGGAAGCAAAATGTGGTGGCAGATGCACTCTCAAGAAAGGATGAGGATGTGGAAGCATTGTTGTGTGCCATTTCTATTATCCAACCAGATTGGATAAATGAAGCAAGGGAGGAATGGAAGAATGATGAAGTAGTGTGGGCACTTATTCGAAAGTTACAACAAGGTTCCAGTACATTTGATACATTTAGCTGGAAAAATAATTCGTTATGGTACAAAGATCGCTCATACCTCTGTAAGAATTCCCAATTCAAACAAAATATTCTTATGATATTGCACACTTCTCCCTTAGGAGGGCACTCAGGATTTTTAAAAACTTACCACAGGGTTAAGAAGGATTTTTTTTGGGATGGCCTTAAATTGGATATTCAAAAGTTTTTGGCGGAATGTTTGGTTTGCCAACAAAATAAAGTTGAAACAATTAAGACCCTAGGTCTATTACAACCTTTATCCATTCCAAGCCAATGTTTGGAGGAGATTTCAATGGATTTTATCACAGGTTTACCCAAGTCTGAGGGAAAGAGTGTCATCATGGTGGTACTTGACAGACTTACCAAGTATGCACACTTTTGTGCATTATCACATCCATTTAAAGCCAGTACAGTTTCTATCGAATTTATAGAAACAATTTAAAAGCTACATGGAAACCTAAAAACTATTGTAAGTGACAGAGATCCCATTTTCAACAGAAATTTTTGGACAGAATTATTTTCTTCTCTTGGTACTCAGTTAGCTCATTGTTCATTTTATCATCCTCAATCTGATGGGGAAATTGAGATAGTAAACAAATTTTTGGAAGGATATCTTCGTTGCTTTGTATCTGATAAACAGACACAATGGGTCAAATGGTTGCCTCTAGCTGAATGGTGGTATAACACTTCCTTCCATACAGCAACAAAAATGACCCCATTTATGGCACTTTATGGATATTAACCACCATCCATCACATCATATTTAAGAGAAAATTCTAAGGTTCAAGCAGTGGAATATCACAACGAGCATCAACAACAAGTCCTCCAACTCTTAAAGGATAACCTTGTGTTGGTGCAGAATAGAATGAAACAACAAGCAGATCAAAATCGCAACGAAAGAATTTTTGATGTAGGTGATTTGGTATTCCTACGGATACAACCATATAAACAAATGTCCCTCAAGCAAGCTAAGAAGGATAATAAATTATCACCAAAGTATTATGGTCTGTATAAGGTGTTGCAAAAGATTAGTACTATGGCATACAAATTAGAGCTTCCTGCAGCTTCTCGAGTGCACCCAGTTTTCCATGTTTCATGTTTAAAGAAGGTTATAGGCAACAAGCTCCCAGTTCAAACAATATTGCCAAAACTTGATGAGGAAGAAAAAATTATATTGGAACTAGAAGCAGTCACAGAAACAATAACTCGACAACTACTAAATCGATCAATTTCAGAGTATCTCATCAAGTGGAAGAACTTATCCGTTGAAGATTCCACATGGGAGGATGAGAATTTTATACAGAAGCATCCAAAACTACTCAGGTGTTGAAGACAACACCTTTTTGAAGGAGAGGGGAATGTTAGGTCCCTATAATACTAGTGATTACCCCATTACTATTGTAGTTGTATCACTTATTAATATTTTTGTGCCCCTATTATCCCCATATTGTTATTATTGTGTCCCATAAAATCCCTCTATTGTTATTTTTGTGCCTTTATATTATTATTGTTAGGTCAGCTGGGTTATATTGTGACTCCTTAGACTCCTATATATAGAAAGGAGGTTTTGTCATTTGAATCATCAAAGAATCATTCATTTGTGTAATGTAAAGGAGGTTGCCCCCTCAAAGAGGCTAAATTCTAAGGCGTTGATCTATCTTTTGTATCCTTTTGTGAGTTGGTTTCATAAAATTGGATTGTGAGAGATTAAGAACTTGAAGGATGTAGATACCAAAGCTAAGGATATAGTGAAGCTCAAGTTCAGGACCAAAGACTTTAATCTGCATGATCCCCACATTATTTGCAAGAACCGCTATGCGAAGTTGTAATATCGATGGATCCATGGGACATGTCATTAGGCAAAGGAAGACCCTTGGAGGTATTGTTACAATGACTCCAATCCCAATGAACCTATCAGTGTTGCCACAACATAGGAAACAACAACAATAGTAGAAATAAGTGATAAACTAGCATAGGAAAAAGATAAGAGGAAAATGGACGAAAACCTAGAGGTTGAGAAAAGCTACAAGATGAAAGTAGATCCTATCACTAAGAAATAAACTTTGGTAGTAGAGGAAAGACGGATCGGCAACTAAAGAGACAGGACCAAAGGAAGAAAGAAAAGAAGAGGCTCAAGGAAGTAGAACAGAAGTTGCAATAAACAAAGAAGAAATTGAAGGAAGAGAAGGAGCTAAGAATGAGAGAGGGAAGAGAAGAAGAAATGAAATGTGTAATAATAGAGAAAACAACACCCATATAGTTGAGGAGTTAGAACAACTAACAACTGAAGAAGAGGGTGAGTAGATGTAGGATCGGGAGGCTTCTCAACATATTGAGCAACTGATTGAAGTGACAGACATGGAGTTGGGATAGGAGCCATAGGACCAAGACACTAACCTCATGCCAAAAGCACCCGAGGTCACCTCTCTGTCTCCACCACTTTCAGTGTCAAAACTAGTTCTGGGTGAGCAAGGAAAGGTTTTTCTCCTTGATAATGAACCGGTGATGGATGTGTACAATTTGTCATTTGACGAGATGTAGAAGAACACTGTATTGGTGTGGAGAAAGAATTTATCGAATGATCACATGTCACCTGCATCGATGAAGGAAATGGTGATATCATCATATGTCAAAAAGCGTCGAGTTCCCATGGCCGGTGCCACTTTGGAATAAGCAGGAGCCACGAGCTAAAATTTCAAGTTCCTATTAGCTAAAAATGATTAGACAATAAAGAAATTGTAGGTAGCTAGGCAAGAGGCAGAATAGTTTAGAGTGGAGAGTGTAGGTTCTGCAATGTTAGAGATGAGGAAAGTGATACTAGCTGAAGTATCAACACTTGAGACTACCATGTGGAAACTCTATGAAGGATTTGTCGCCGTGCATAAGGAGGTTGTCCATCTCCATGGCTTACAACAACAAAGAAGAAGGTTTGTCCAAACTCTTAGGGAATTACATGCTTCCATCACCCATGTACAAGAGTGGATGATGTAGTATAAAGGGGCCCCACTTTACTTACCAATGATGATGAAACCATATGTAGAGCTAGACAAAGCAAAGGTCCCGATGTTGATCCAGAACTATGATCATCTTGCACTATTCGTCAGCAACATACATGCTTCATATGAATGGTTGTATAAGAGTTTAGATTTCATGGTGAGAATGCACATGATCTTGTCAATTGGTTCCCTCACCAAGGCTAAGGATAAGAACCATGTCCGACTAGAGATCGAAAGGTACATGGAGCTCTTAAGGTGAGATGCCAGCAATGATGACTTTTTCTTGAGTGCAGAATACATGCAGAAGTACATTGGTGGTCCTGTCATGGTCAATACCATACTCCACATGCTTCAACATGAGTTGGACAAAGATTCCAAGACCATATGCCCATAAGGCATCGTTGCAAGATTCTGCTATAAAAAATACACCATAGAGTAGTTTGGGGATGTCATAAAAGGATACCAAGCTTGGCATTAGTACGTGACCAAGAAGCATCAAGTGGAGGTGTCTGAGTTAGTCTTTTGCTAAAATTCTGAGTCATACTGTTTTGTATTGTTAGGTTGTATGTAGCCTATTTTGTCTCATATGGGTACACGTGGAAAATGTATATTTGTTGTAAATATCCTCTAAGTGAAATTCCAAGTGTCATTGGTCGAATGTCAACAGTCACTATGTAATGTAATGAGTTATTCGTAAAGAAGTTAAAGAGTCATGAAGGTAGTGAAAGAGTCAGAAAGGGGAATGAAGAGGGTCACCCCACCCTTTGTTATAAATAGAACCTCATAACACAATATAGAAAGGGATTTTGGGAGCCAATTTTTTGGCTAGGCTTAGGCTTAGAGAAGACTTGGGAGTATTGTGATGAGCCTTGGCTTCTCCATAGCATAGAGTGACTATAATTCTTGTGAGGAGAAGGTGTTCTTGATTGTAATATTCCACTATTGGGGCTAATGGTTGTCAATGGTGTATGTATGGATGGAACTTTTATTTATAATAATAATAACAGAGCCAACATGATTTCATGCCTATGTTGTTATTGTAGTTGGACTATCTTAGTTTCTTTAGAAATGTGTGTTGTTTAACTTACGCATTTTATTATGAACTAATTTGTATGCAATTGTATGAATCTTGTTGAATGTGTGTTGTTGGATTAACTCATCACTTTAACTTGTGGACCATTTTCTGTCTTAGCCTATGATGTCATTTCGATCATGTTTTCATCTCAATTTGTGTATTGTTACAGGCTTCTAAGGGGCACACTTCATCTTCCCCTTTGTGTCTTAGAACCCCCATGCATCTCACTTGACTCGCTCCAAGGTCACAAACTTGCTTCTACCCAAAGTCATCATACTTATCTCTGCGCACTACCGTGGTCAAGGCACTACATTACTGCCCACTATTGGGACCCCTGCTACAAATGATCTGAGGTCTAATTGGGACTTCTTACTATGAAGATCCCCTAAATATTAGCTGTTCTATAATTTCCAACATGAACATATTAAAGTTATAATTATGCCATCTAATGCAAAATGAGAGGTTTAATGTGTTGAAGGATGGTCAAATAGGCCTTAATTTATGTCTAGTTTGGATGTCCATCATACCCCCTGCTAAAATTGTTTCTCACCCTCTGTGTAACTTAGTGACCTAAATGTGCATCATTCTTGGACTTGGTGGCCTCATTGATCTTTCCTGTAGTTGTCCAGTACTTTCATGTAGCAAATTTCTACTTTCGTGTAGCAACTTTCTTCCTTCCTATAGAAACCTTTTGTCTTCCTATAGTAGGGAATATTATTCTTTTAGTTGTTTGGTCATGCCTCCTCTTGTGCTTGGCTCCTTTTGAGGGGCTTGGGGCTCCTTTATTTTGTATTCGAGGGAGGTTATCTCTTCAGTTTACCTGTTATTCTCCTTTTATCCTTTGTTCTAATTTTCTAGGAACTTTTTCTTATGTTTCAACCTTTTCTTTTTCTCTTCCACCTTCTTCTTCTTCTACAGAGCCATTCGTGACTGTCTCTTCAAGTCCAAAAAATTTTCTCTATCCATGTCAACAAAATTTCTCCATGTGTTCTCACGGTTTGTGCAAGGGAGCCCTGTTGCAAATTATGAATTTCAAAGCATTTATGATTTCAACTTATGGCAAGAGGAGGAGCTCTTCTTGTTGATGAGTGAGGTGAAACTGCTATGCCAATTTCCAATCAAGTCTATTCTCTTATCACAATTATCATTTTCACAAGAAAACCCCACAATTCAATTTTTTTGTGGTTCTTCTATAGGATGTTTAGTGGAGGAATTTTGCAAAACTTCATAGAATTTTTGTATGCAAGAGGTGATAGATCAAACATTTACCCATCCCTTGAAGACTCCTTCAAATTTATAGGGTTTTGTGGCCAATAATGCTCAAAATAGGGCCCATTTTTTCCCCTTGGGACAACCCTGTAGCAGGGAGACAGTCTCTTGTAGCAGCCATGTTTCTCCTGTAGCGGCCATGTTTTCTGTCGTAGCACGACAATTTGTGCTTTGAGATGCTTAGGTGGTGCTTCTCTAATGGTTTTCCTTCTGATGGATGTCAAAAGTTACTTTCCCTTTGGTTGAAACCTCCCACTCTTTCTCCTAATGCTCCTTCTTGGGGATACTTGGGTGTATTTTATTTTTTTCCTTAGAGAATTCTTTGTAGTAGAAAGAATATGAACTTCAATTTTATCAATGAGGGAGAAGTATGCTACAATTTGTATCAAAAAAAATTTGTTTTGTTCCTCCTATATTTACTTTAAACACAGTAATTTCTAACGAGACCTATTCCTCAATTGTCTATTACAGGCTAGCAACTTTAGGAAGAAATTCTCATTCAATTGTATGGAAATCATGGAGGGAGGAAGCCTTTTAATCTTCTTCAAAATATCTTTGTATGTGAATGAGGGTGTGAAGAAATTTTCGGGTCACTTTGGCCCTATTTGATGCTTCAACTCCTCTTGTAGCTTCTTCTTGATCGTCCTGTAACACTTAAACCCTTCCTATAGATTCCTCCTATAGCACCTACAAACTGAGTTTGAAAAACCTCGGTAGTACCGTAGGAAGTCTAATAACACTAGCTTGTCCTTCCACCAACTATTTTTTAGAAATGAGCGATGGTGCCAATGAGGTTGAGCCTAGTAAATAATATTCGCTTTGTGGTAGGAGCACTGAGAGCTTTGGTGACAATGCACATACATGAGTTTCATTGTTTTTAAATATTGTCCCCGCTCATTGCAATCATTACCCTTCTTAATTTTTCTTTTCCATGTTGTATGAGTGAGGAAGTTAATTGTACTTAATTGGTTGAGGATCGCCGAGATTTTTGAACCATCCTTAGCTTCTAAAACCTCATCTATTATGCATTGACAACAAATTTCTAACTATAACAAGCTCAAGAGAAGAGGTGAATAATATTTCATACATGTATTTATCTGATGGTCGTTGGAGATGCATGCATGCTCATGTTGAGTTGCTGATAGATCTATGCTTCTCTCGAGGTGTTGATTTCCTTTGCTTTTTTGTGGAGAGGTCTTCATAGATTGATGATTCGCTTATTGATAAGGTTGTTGTGTGAAAGCTTCTTCCTAATGTTTAGTATGTTTCTATTTTATTGGACAGCATATCTGCTAGTGTGCCCCTTCTCACTTCAGAAATGGCTTTATGATGCTCAAGGTGGTTGGATCTTTTACTCTGTTGGGTGGGGGGGGAATTATTCTGGGATTTTGATGTGACTGTATAGGCTGCTATAGGAGGAATTTCTCTCTTGTAATAGTATCTTAATTATTCTTTGAGACCTTCTCTTGATGTGGAAATGACGAAAAGTCAGAAAAGGTACAAGGAGAGGACTAAAATTATCAGGAGTTGGTGTAGGTGGTGGAAAAATTGAAAGCAATGTTTATTTTGTGATTTTTATGTATGGAAGAGTTGAATTTGAAGATGGATTTTAGCTAGATGGAGTGGATAGGTGATGAAAGTGGTTTTGGGGGACGTCTCTAAACCTTCCCTAAAGAATACATGACCTTTCAACATCTTTCTCCAATTAGTTTTGTCTACTGTAGCAATTCTGGACCCTCCTGTAGCATTTTTGGACAACCTTTTGTAGCAGACTTGTTTTATCCATATCTCCCAAATGGTATACAGGATTGGTCTAAACATTTTCTAGCATATTTCCATCATCCTTACTCACCTCCCCATAAAACATCTTGTCCAATGAATGCATGGATATCAATAAAAATTAAAAATAGATGTACGTGATCGAGGTCGGTTACCATCATCTATGTTCATCTCCCCATGAAGCAACTTGGCCAATGGATGCATGGTTTTCAAGATATGAAAAAAACAATTTCCTACTCTGTGTATTTTGGTATCCTATAGCAAAACAAATCCCTCTTGTACCATTTTAGGACAGCGAGGAAAATGCATGAAAAAGGATTTGAAATGGATGAGGGTGATTGATTGATATGGCCTTGGGCCTTTTGGAGCATCTATGAAAATGAGGAGAAAGTCCAAGTTTGACTTCCTTCAACTAAAATTTTGACCAATTTTTCCTTTTGTTTCTAAAGTGTTCTTATTTCTTGCAAATGTTGGAGTGAACCTACATTCATCAAAGATAGATACATGGAGCAAATAATTTTTTTCTTTTCATTTTTTTTTTCTATTTTTTTATTTTAGGCCTAGTAGCTACCTCAATGATGTTTTCAACTACTAGGTTAGAATAGGCATTGATGAGGCTCATGAATAGGTATTTTATATGCATCACAATTCCATCCTCCAGCTTACTAAATTATCTTTTTTTCACATTTATCTACAAATTTTGTTATATTATGCTTAGTGTGAGGAGTAAAGATGTGTTACTATGTCATTTGGCTTAATGTGTGTTAAATGTAGTAATTGGATCACTTTTGAGATAATTTGAGTGCAGGAACTCCAAGTAGACAAGAAAGAGAGATTATAGGAGATGGTCAAACTCCTTAATTCCTCAAATCAGTCAAATATCCCCCACTCTCTCTCATCAACTTGGTGTCATTGGCAGCAAAGAAGGCCAAATTCATTGGCATTTCAGCCATTACAAGTCAAGGAAGAGTCAAATTCACCTATTCTCGAGTTATGAAGCAAAATATCCCTATTTTATAGGGAGTTGTTGGTAGCTCCACTTTTCTATAAATAAACAAGATAAGGGACTCATTAGGATTTGAAGTTTTATTGTAGCCTAGAGGCCTTTAAGATCAAGCACATTTGAATGTTATTTTTATGATATATTTGACACTTTTTTAAGGATAATGAGAAAATTTGTTTTTATCCAATAAGGAATTGAATCAGAGGGATGAAGCTCTTGGCTTAGTGCCCAACCCTAGTAGAAGAAGTTCCTCTATTGTATCTATATTCTTAGTTAGGATCTAAAAAAAATTTTCCTACTCTGTGTATTTTGGTCTCCTATAGCAAAACAAAGCCCTCTTGTAGCATTTTAGGATAGCAAGGAAAATTCATGAAAAAGAATTTGAAATGGATGAGGGTGATTGATTGATATGGCCTTGGACCTTTTGGAGCATCTACGAAAATGAGGAGAAAGTCCAAGTTTGACTTCCTTCAACTAAAATTTTGACCAATTTTTCCTTTTGTTGCTAAAGTGTTCTTATTTGTTGCAAATGTTGGAGCGAACCTACATTCATCAGAGAGAGATACATGGAGCAAATAATTTTTTTCATTTCATTTTTTTCTTCCATTTTTTTATTTTAGGCCTAGTAGCTACCTCAATGATGTTTTCAACTAGTAGGTTTTCATAGGCGTTGATGAGGCTCATGAGTAGGTATTTTATATGGGTCACAATTCCATCCTCCTGCTTAGTAAATTATCTTTTTCTCACATTTATCAACAAATTTTGTTATATTATGCTTAGTGTGAGGAGTAAAGATGTGTTACTATGTCATGTGGCTTAATGTGTGTTAAATGTAGTAATTGGGGAACTTTTGAAATAATTTGAGTGCAGGAACTCCAAGTAGACATGAAAGAGAGATTATAGGAGATGGTCAAACTCCTTAATTCCTCAAATCAGTCGAATATCCCCCACTCTCTCTCATCAACTTGGTGTTGTTGGCAGCCAACAAGGTGAAATTCACTGGCATTTCAGCCATTACAAGTCAAGGAAGAGTCAAATTAATCTATTCTCGAGTTACAGAGGAAAATATCCCCGTTTTATAGGGAGTTGTTGGTAGCTTCACTTTTCTATAAATAAACAAGATAAGGGACTCATTAGGATTTGAATTTTTATTGTAGCCAAGAGGCATTTAAGATAAAGCACATTTGAATGTTATTTTTATGATATATTTGACACTTTTTTAAGGATAATGAATTTTTTTTTTTATTATCCAATAATGAATTGAATCAGAGGGATGACGCTCTTGGCTTAGGGCCCAACCCTAGCAGAAGAAGTTCCTCTATTGTATCTATATTCTTAGTTTATAATTTTGACTAATTTTTGCATTTTATTCATTTTTCTTTTAGATTAGAAGGTAAATTAGCTACTACAGTTCAACAGATTAAAATACATTCAAACACTTGTGATAATGACCCCTATATCATCTTCCTCATGGGACCGTGATTAGAGGACCCCGCTCTCACAACCCAAAAACAGAGTGTAATTTCATGTTCATTGCATAGATTAAGATGTAGCATTAGTTAGATAGTTGTTTATGATTTCTTGGAAAGATTTGCAGTTTTTATTTTTCTTATCATGATTGTTGCAGCTTAGAAGGTAGTTTAGTTCATAAATCAAGTTCTTAGTAGTAGTTATATAATATTTTCCAAATCAAATTCATATTTTCCACATTGACATGTAATAATTTTCAAATGAAAAGAGAAACAAGTGTAGGTGTTATTGCAGGGTCATTGATCAACAGGCAAGGACCCTTTTCACCAACTCCATTTAAGTCTTTTCCAACTTTTGTTGATGCATGCAAACCCATATTCTAAACCTCTTTTTTTTCAAGTCATTGTAAACAAGCCACCTTAGCCCAAATCTGGCCTTCTTCGAGTACTGGGCTTGGCTATGGGTGATGATCACATTTCCCATAGTTTCCAAAACTTTCATACACCCTTCAAACACATCATCTCACCATTCTTACCCTCCGAACCCTCTCAGCCAACTTCCTATAGCAACGTCGTGTAGCTCACCTTTAGCAACCTATTTTGACCCCTTTTTGACTTCCAATGATAGTCTATCCTAGTTTAGGAGTAGTTTCACCCGCATGACCAAAAGTTCCACCTAGGCCAGTCCTTTCACTCCTTTTTCCTTCCTGCAAGATCATATAACATTAGCTGTTTTATTTATGAATTTAGCAATTAGAAATTTATTTACTCTGCAAGTGTGAATGATATAGTCAATGCATCCATTTTTGAATGATGAAATTGTTTCCAAGAAACACTGATCGCTATATGATTTAGTGCAAGTTAGCATAGTTTTATTTATGAAAATTAGCATAATATTTGTGTCATTCCATAACATGTACAAGTTGGAAGCTTTCATTTTATGAGTTGAAAAGCATTTACTTTCTCTGCACTAGGACTAGCCTTTACATTTTGCTTTTAGTAGTTAGAATCCTTTCAATTTAGTAGAAGGATGGTCTAGAACCCTAATGGTCAAGTGAGCCAGTTAAAGGTGGCATGAGTAGAATTTTCCATCTACTATGTATATAGCACTATCACCTCTAAGTTTGTACAAAACCCCAGGTTGATAAAGTAAAGCCGGTAGATTTGGGAGTTGTAGCATCCTCGCTACAATACTTAGGCTCAGCAGGTGCCTCAAAGGAGGTTTTCAACTAGGATCATTTTTTTTTCCCTTTTTCTCTCTTTTTTCCAACTCATTGACAGCCTCATGGAGTCTTCCAATCCATGAGACAATATGAAGTGCCTGAAAGGAGGTTTTCACTTGAGATTTTATTTTTTCTCTTATTTTTCATTTTTTTATTTCTTTTTCTATCCTGCTCTACCTGAAAATAAAATGTCTTTGATCAATAGGAATACATCCAATGGATCCATATTAACAACAAGATGACAGATAAGCTCATGTGTCAGATGGAAATGTATGCTTTGACATGTACCTGAACTTTAGAGACCAAATGCTTTGACTTTGACAATATCAAGTATTGTTGAAGAAGAGAGTGATGCTCCATCTTGTTGATTTTTTGGAAAAAAACCTCAATATAAATTTGATGCCTTTGGTTCACTTGCCTATTTGGATCAATATTCATGTCTTCTCCTATAATGACATTCATAATTCCTCCTTTTGTTGATCATTCTCTTGAACAGATGGAGGATATTATGATAAACATGAGGGAACTTTCTCAATATCTAAATTTGATGTCTACTCTTTATCAAGTGCAACCCATGATTCTTTGGTCCTGTCATTTGAATCTTATTTTTTTGAATATTTTCCTTCAATAACATCAAGAGAACCACTTTCTTGCAATATTCTTCTTGAGCTAATATGAATACCATTGAGCTCAATTGGAGATTTTTCAAAGTGTTGTACTTTAGAATTATAAGTGGGCTAAGCTACTTCCTTGTGTGGGTTTGTAAATGGTCGTATAGGTAGTTGAGTAAGAGTGGATATTTGAGGTGGATGTGGTTGGGTTGCGGTTATGGTGGAGGTGCATGGTAGGTATAACATGGAGTTGGGTATGGAGGATTTTAAGTAAAATATTGAGGATATTATGGATCGCTCCCAACAGGTCCTTTCAAACCCTATTTCTAATATTGGTTTTTGGGTTGATATGGACAAGGTTGCCAAGGAAAGGGTGTGTTCCAATTACTTTGAGTTGGATGTGCATAACCTTGAAATTATGAATTAGGTTCTTGCATCATACTGGGTTTACTAGGCCACCATCATTCTCTTGGAGCTACATAACATAACTGATTTGGTGCGTGACTTACTCCATTGGTGATTGACTTGCCCAATCTTGGTAATGATGGGAAATATTTAACATCATGTTATTCTCCATGAACAATAAAAATACTGACATATTATTTTTTCTCATCTTTCATTATTAAAATTTCTACTCATTTAGTTTGATTTCTAAGAATTTATATTTTAAGGTCATCAAACAAATTTCCAAGTTTAGCTTGACTTACTAGTCTTGATAATGATTTACTTACTCTTACCCTTACTCTTGATATGTGTTTTCATGTTTCACAAATTTCTTCAAATGATAATTGGTATACATCAGTTCTAGTCATGAGATCAAGGATATCAATTCACTCATCCCTAATTGTTCTAAGTAACATGGTTTTTAGTGTGTCATATCCTAAATGATTTAATTTTTCCCTGTTAACATTATACATGAACCTCTCTATTAGATCCTCAAGACTCTCATTTTAGTTTTGAGTCATTCTAAAGATTTCTTCCTTAAGATCACAGTCTTTATATTTTTCTAGAAATACCTTTTGCATATCATTCCATGATCTTATTTAATTAGTCCCTAAACACATGAACCATTTAAGAGCTCTATCCTTCAATGTTGCCAGAAACAATATTAACTTTTGAGTGTCTAGTAAGTAACCATAATATATACAAATGGTTTTATATTCAAGGAGAAAGGTTTCCAAATCCTCTAACCTCATACCATGCAAATTGGGAAGGAAAGATGGAGGGATGTTCTTCATATGCGCACTGCCATCAATATCTTGAATGGGAAATCCAAGAGTATCTTCTTCATCATCATCATCTCCATCCATTTCTTCTATCTTATTTGTCATCTCCTACGCTTCTACCCACAGAATTGGATGTTTATGTGGTTCTTACAGAACCACCTGATCAAATGGGGTTGTTGGTTTTGGAGAAGTATTCTAATTTTTTATTGAATAAGAATGCGAACGCAATGGAAGTTTTTGTTGTTGAAATGAATATGCCTAGTGGAAATATTTTTTTCTTTTGCAGAAAGTAAAATAAATGAATCAAGTAGGGAACAAAACAATTCATACTTGGACACCTCCCCAGCAACAACACCAAAACGTGATGAGCCTCAATATTGCAACAAGAATGCTACAACTCCCAAGGCTACGGAATTTAATTATGAACCCAGGGCTCGTACAAAATTAAGAGATATCGACACTATATTTGCATCATATAGGATGTCATTATTTTGTTGATCTAATGTAATGGAGTGCATGTCATTAAATCAAAGCTTAAACTAACTGCAAAAATGGAATTGTTACTCTATTTGTAAGAAATGGAAATGCTACTTGCTCAGCATGTAAATGCTAACTAACTAATTCATGGAAGGAAAAGGGTTAATCTACTTGCAGAAATAAAGTTATTTATCTTGAATAATTCATAAAAATACCAATAAAAATTGCATGTACAATTTACCTAGTTCACACTTGAATGTAAATCAGTAACCTACCTACATCATACTTGCGATAAAGAAAGTAAGTCTACTCTATTTTTACAGTGAATGAAACAAAGGGTTGGAGTGGATTAGGAGATTCCCCTCATCATAAAACCATATATGGGGGTAATTGTTCATCTAGAATAATTCATAGTTGTGTTAGCATTATGATACAGGTGTTGTCCTTGATGGAAAGTTACTCAGATGAAAGATCACAGTGCAGCAGGTCAACATCAAAGAATTACAGATCAAACTCCAAAGGATGAAGAAAGAGATCTATACGCAGGTTCACCTTTTGCAAGCCGTGTATACATGTAGGTTTACTGAACAAAAGGAGCGTATATGTACACACACACTTTCACAGAAGGAAAAGCGTGTATATCTTGGAAAGCCAAGGTTTTTGGTCCAAGGTATTTCTTGGTCCAAGGTATTTGACCCAAGGTAATTGGTTTAAGGTATTTGGTCCAAGGTGTTGGTCCTAAGTAGTTTTGGTCCATGGTATTGAGAAAGGCCTAAAATTATAAAAGAAGGAGAAGATCATTAGGCCAGGTGTGCAAGTAATTCGAACATCTTATGAAGGGTTGGATCATATATGCAAGTTAATGAGCTTCTGATGGTTTGCTTGATCTGATTTAAGGAGGCACCTATACAATTGATGAAGGTTGATGAACTGGGATCATAAAGGCTTGAAAGTATTCTCATTATGTGTTTTCATCTTGAATAGTCTAGATATGAATACTCATGCATGTTTTATTCTGTAAATGTCATGATCTGGATCTGTAAACTGGTTCCCTTCGGTAACAGTGTGTATACATGCTAGTTCGACATAGGGAAGTAGTGTATACCTTATGAAGCATGATGTTTAAAGTTTCAGTAGTCTTTGTTTGTTGTTGCAGTGTTCTCGGTTCTGTTCTGATGACTATATTCTGGTAACAGTGTTTTGAATGATAGAATTGATTGATTGTGATTTACTTAAGTGATGACGGGTTGTTAGTGATTGACTGATTTAGCTCTGGTTGATTAAGAAATTGATGATTGAGTTTCAGTGATTGGTTGATGTAGATGTATTTGATGCAATTATTATTTTCAGAGTTTTAAAGTTGTTGATGGGTCTAGTATGAAAATTGGATGAAACGTGGCCTTCAGATTGTGGTGATGTATTCTAGGAGTATCCAGTCTGAATATTTATGAAACGTGGTCCCTGGTGGAAGAGTGAAGTTTTCTATGGGATGGCACCTACGTACTAGTAAACATATTAGCTAGTACAACAGCTAGGGGGTTGTATCCTTTTGCAGGTCGGTGCCTACGTACTGGTGTGAGTTTGCACCAGTACAATATTGTAAACAGATTTTCTTATTATTAAAAAACACAGATGACAACAGCAGGTGGTTTTTACCCACATTGGGTTTCCACCTTGTATCTTGGTGTTCATGTGTGTTATGTGTGATGCTTTATTTTGCTTTTACTACCCTGTCTAATAAATCTTTGATATACTGGTTAAAGCTCAATACATGATAAATTGTCTAAATCAAAAGTTCTCTTCATATATGCTAGTTTCCTTAAGTACAGTCGCTTATACACTCTAGTTCACTTAGCTAAAGTAGCGTACATAAATTGGTTTGGGAGATTAAATTATTGATATGATAATACTGATTCACCCCTCCTCTCTCAATATTATTTCCAACAATTGGTATCAGAGCTGGTCCTTTAGAAGAAGCTTGATCGCTTGAAGGGAGATCCATCATCATGAGTAATCAGGAAAGTGTGGGATCCATCAGACCATCAATATTTGATGGGAGAAATTTTGTTTATTTGAAAATAAGAACCACAGCCTATCTACAATCACTTAGAACGGATGTCTGGGAAATTGTGGAAGGAGGACCTACATTTCCAACAGCAATTCCTACAGATCCAATAGGTAAAAAGCAATATGAAACGAATGCCAGAGCCATCAATACTTTATTGGGAAGTCTGTCACAATCAAAGTTTGTCAAAGTCATGCAGCTCAAATCATCCAAAGAAATATGTGACGAAATCGTTCTGAGCTATGAAGGAGACTCTCAAGTAAAACGTGCTAAACTTCAAACTCTCAGAATTCAGTATGAAACTCTTAAGATGCACAATGATGAAAGTATAGCTAGTTACTTCTTACATATAGATGAGGTTGTTAATTGTATGAAGAATCTGGGTGAAGAAATAAAGGAAGTTACCTTAGTTAAGAAGGTTTTGAGATCCTTCTCTACTGAATTTGAATCAAAAGTGTATGCCATAGAAGAAAAATAGGATCTGAAGACTATCACTATGACACAGATTCACGGAATCTTAGCTGCCTTTGAGATGAGAAAAGGAGAACCATCAGATATGAGAGAAACTGCATTTAAATCTTCAGCAGAAGGAAAGGAAGAACACAATGAATCAGGACATATTTCAGAAGAAGAAGATGAGGTAAACTTTGTCAAGAAGCTTCAACGGGGTTCTAGAAGATTTAAAGGTAAGCTAACCTTCAAATTATTTGTCCGTGGTAGAGTCAGTCATTGTGTTTCTAAATGTCCTCATAAAGATAAATATGAAAAAGGGAAGGAATATGAAAAATGGAATAGAAAACAAGTTGTAAATAAAAAGAGTTACTATACTCATGAAGATAGCGATGGTTTATCAAATAGTGATGAAGATGAAAATAGTAATGACTATAGACTTCTAATGGCTTATGACGATGATAAATTTTTGGATGTTTTAGAAGAGGATGACCTTCATGAAGGAATCTCTAAACTCAAAATTTGTTTAGAAGAAAATAATATGATTATAGATACCTTGACATACCAATTTGCTAAAAAAGAAAAACACAATGAAAAACTAGAATGTGAAATTGTGGGTCTAAGAAAGGATTTTGAGAAAATGAAATCTCCCAATATTAGATTTGCTGAAGGAATAGAAAAATTAAATGAAATTATCAAAGTGTAGCATTCTCCTCTGATAAAGACCAGTCTTGGTTATACTGGAGAAGCATCTCAATCACAGAAGTCATCAACCTCCGCTAAAAGACATCTTGATGCAGCAAAGACCAGTGAACAGTATGACAGTCATCAACAAAGGCATAAAGTAGATCACCAGGTAAATCAAACTCAATTTACTCCAATGATGAATAGAAGCCACAACAAACCTCAGGTAAATCCTACTCAATTTGCTCCAAAGATGAATATCAATAGAAGTTACAATCACCAAATCAATAGATTTGATAGTCGCAAGAACTTCTTTAATGGGCAATGTTTTTCATGACATAATCTTGGATAGAAAGTTGCTCAAATTGTTGCTTACAAAACCGTCATAACTAGAGAAGCACGAAATCAAAGGAATGTAATAGGGGTTAAGAAAAGCTCCTATAATAATGTTTCTCTTGTTGAAAATAAAATAGAATCCTCAATATGTAACAACTTTGGTCACGAAGAATCTGAATGCAGGAGCAAATTTTGGCAAACATCTCAAAAGGAGAAAACTCCATTAAATCCCAAGATATGGAGAAGGAATGAATCTCAAACAGAAAGATGTGGTATAGCCTTGTATGTAGAAGGACAAGAAAATCAGTGGTACATCAACAGTTGATGCTCAAAACACATGACAGGTGACAAAGAAAAACTTCACTCATATAATGCCTTAGAAAAGGAGAAGAATGTCTCATTTAGAAATGACACTCCTGCTGTCATAAAAGGTAAAAGCTCTATTTTCTTGAAAGAAAAGGTTAAAGCTAGAAATGTTATGTATGTAGATGGTTTAAGGCATAACAAGTTGAGTTTTAGTCAAATGTGTGATCAAGGAAATGAAGTGGTGTTTTGATCAAACAGATGTGTTGTTCATGATCTTGATACAAGAGAGACCATGATCAAAGGTACAAGAACTCCAAACAACTTATACATACTCAACAGAGGATAACAACAGTTCTATCTAAGCAAAAATGATGAAAATTGGTTGTGCCATAGAAGATTGGGACATCTAAGATTTTCTCAAATACGAAAAGCATGCAGATTCAAGGTTGTTTTTGATCTTCCAGATATAAGCATCCTTGAAAATACAATATGAAAACCATTTCAAATAAATAAGCAAACCAAAGCTCACTTCATTGAAAAATAAGGGTCAGCTGGTGAGCCTCTTGAATTTGTCCATACTGATTTATGTGGACCATCAATAAAAATTTCACCTCGTGGAGAAGAATACTTTATTTTGTTCATTGATGATTTTTCCAGATCATGTTGGATAGGTTTTCTATATCATAAAGATGAAGCATTTGAAAAGTCCCAAGCCTTCAAAGCTTTGGTTTAAAATGAATCAGATCGAAAAATCAAATGCCTTACATCTGATCGAGGAGGGGAATTTACCTCGGATGAATTCTTTGACTTTTTTGAACAACATGGAATAAAAAGGCAATGCTCCATTGCAAGGACTCCTTAACAAAATGAAGTGGTAGAAAGAATGAATAAAACTATTCAACAAATGGCTCGAGTTATGCTAGATGAATCTGGAACTCCTACAACCTTCTGGGGTGAAGCTACATTCGCCGTTGTAACTATTCTCAACCAAGCAAATTTTCAGGTAAATAGCACTCAAACTCCACATGAACTTTGGTATGGTAAGACTCCTACTGTAAAATACTTTAAAGTTTTTGGAAGCAAATTTTATATCAAAAGGACTAATGAAAAACTTGGTAAATTTGAACCCAGAGCAGATGAAGGTATTCTTCTTGGTTATTCTTCCATAAGTAAAGGATATAAATGTTATAGTAAAAGACTTGGAAAAATTGTTGAAGGCATTCATGTTGTAGTTGATGAAGCATGAAAAAATCCAAAACAGATAAAAATAGAAGATTATGACAATGAAGAAGATGGGGACTTTTTTCCCATAGCAAATCAAAATGGTATTGAAGAAGAAACAAATGAAGCACCAGAAGAAGAGATAATGGTAGGAAAAAAGACTCCGTCTAGGTATGTTGAGAAAAATCATCTAGAAACTCAAATTTTAGGGGAAAAAAAGATAGGTGTACAGACACAAAGAACTATTACAGGGACCTCAATCTATCTAGCATTAATATCCTCCACCAAACCTCAAAATGTAAATGAAGCATGCAAAGATGAATGTTGGGTCAAGGCCATGGATGAAGAACTTGAGAAAATTGAAAGGAATGATAATTGGGAATTAGTTCCTAGACCTCATGATAAAAATATTATAGGAACAAAATGGATATTCAAAAACAAGCTGAATGAAAATGGAGAAGTCATTAGAAATAATGCCAAACTTGTTTGTAAAGGGTATGCTCAACAAGAAGGTATAAATTTTAAAGAAACTTTTGCATCTGTTGCGAGACATGAAGCCATAAGGATGTTTCTTGCTCTTTCTAGCTTTTAGAAATTCAAAGTATATCAAATGGACGTAAAATAAGCCTTCTTGAATGGAGATTTAGAAGAAGAAGTTTATATTGAGCAACCATAAGGATTAATTCTTGGAAATGATGAAAAACTTGTACGCAGACTCAAAAAGGCCCTCTATGGTATAAAACAAGCTACAAGGGCCTGGTATTACCATCTTGACAAATATCTACACCAACAACGTTTTTCAAAAGGTTCAACAGATAGCAATCTATATACAAAGATTGAAACTGATAAATTGATAATTATTATTGTTTATGTTGATGATATCATTTTTGGTAGCAATGAAGAATCCATGAGTCAGAATTTTGACTCAGCAATGCAACAAGAATTTGAAATATCCTTTCTTGTTGAACTTACCTATTTTCTTGGTCTACAAGTTCAACAAAATAAAGATGGTATTTTTCTTTCACAAACCAAATATCTCAAACAGATCTTGAAAAGGTATGGACTGGAAGATTCTAAACCTATATGTACACCAAAGGTAATAGGATGCAGTCTTAGCTCAAATGATGAATCAGCAGTAGTACATCAACCAACTTACAAATCCGTGATTGGTAGTATGCTTTATCTAATAGGTAGTTGACCTGACATCATGCATACAGTAGGAATAGTTGGAAAATTCCAAGCAAATCCAAAGGAATCACGCCTTCAGCTAGTCAAAAGAATTTTCAAATATCTTCAAGGAACTCAAGACTTCACTTTTGGATATCCTAGAGATACAGAACTTACTCTTCATGCATGTACAGATGCAGACTGGGTAGGAAGTGTTGATGACATAAAAAGCACTAGCGGTGGTGCTTTCTATATGGGTTCTAGGTTAGTATCTTGGTTCAGCAAGAAACAAAGTTCAATAGCTTTATCTACTACTCAAGAAGAATATGTGGTTGCTACATCTTGTTGCACACAACTACTTTAGATGATGCAAACCTTGCAAGACATTCAGATCACACGTACTCCACCCATATCCATTCTACGTGATAATACAAGTGCCATCAGTATTTCAAAGAATCGAGTCATGCACTCCAAGACCAAGCACATACCCATCAAATACTGTTTTCTACGAGAACAAGTGCATGGACAAAATTTCAAATTGGAGTATGTTCCCTCCAAAGAACAGGTTGTTGATATATTCACTAAACCACTACCCAGAGACACATTTGAATATCTCAAACAAAAGCTGGGAGTATTTGCTACATCATCCTGCTATTAAATCCAATTCTTTCAAGAAAGGTTATTATACGCGTGTTTCATGAAGTATAGTCACGTACACACATGGGTTTCTATGGGTCAAAAAGCATATATATTTTTAAGACAAGAAAAACAGTGGCACAGGCTCTGATATGGGTGCTCTCTTTGATGTTGATTATTATAGTCTATTGATATGCTATGTTCATTATTTTTTATTTGACTAACAAAGATGCCTTGATCATTGACTTATTAGCAATGCACTGGTAGCACAGGTTCAGGGGGAGCATGGACGCTTTAGTGCATGTGAGCACATATAAGGGGGAGCTCACTCAAAGAATTCAGCATGTACTCAAGGGGAGCATGGACAACATAATGTAATAAAATAGAGGAGAATATCTTTGTCCACCCCTTGCCCTAGATGTCAAAGGGGGAGAGTGACTTGGTGTTGTTGTTGCCATCAAGTCAAAAGGGGAAGATTGTTGGCATTATGATACAGGTGTTGTCCTTAATGGCAACTTACTCAGATGAAAGATCACAGTGCAGCAAGTCAACAACAAAGAATTACATATCAGAGTCCAAATAATGAAGAAAGAGAGGCATGCACTGGTTCACCTTCTCCAAGTTGCATATACATGTAGGTTTACTGAACAAAAGGAGCATATACGTACACACGCACTTTCACAAAAGGAAAAGCACGTATATCCTGGAAAACCAAAGTTTTTGGTCCAAGGTATTTGACCCAAGGTAATTGGTCTGAGTATTTGGTCCAAGGTATTAGTCCTAAGTAGTTTTGATCCATGGTATTGAGAAAGTCCTAAAAGTATATAGGGAGGAGAAGATCATTAGGCTAGGTGTGCAAGTAATTTGAACATCTTATGAAGGGTTGGATCATATAAGTAGGTTAATGAGCTTTTGATGGTTTGCTTTATCTGATCTAAGGAGGCACCTATATGGCTAACAAAGGTTGATGAACCGGGATCATAAAGGCTTAAAAGCATTCTCATTATGTGTTTTGATCTTGAACAGTCTAGATTTGAATACTGACGCATGTTTTATTCTGTAAATGTGATGATCTAGATCTATATGCTAGTTCCCTTCAGTAACAGTGCATATACACACTAGCTCAACACAGGGAAGTAGCATATACCTTATGAAGCATGATGTTTAAAGTTTTAGTAGTCTCTATTTGCTATTGCAAAGTTCTGGGTTGTTTTCTGATGACTGTATTCTGGTAACAGTGTTGTGAATAATCAGATTGATTGATTGTGATTTACTTCAGTGATGATGGGTTCTCAGTGATTGATTGATTTAGTTGTGGTTGATTCAGAAAGTGATGATTCAATTTCAGTGATTGGTTGATGCGGATGTATTTGATGCAGTTATGATTTTCTAGGTTTTAATGTTATTGATGGGTCCAGTATCAAAATTGGATGAAACATGTCCTCCATATTGTGGTGTTGTATTCCAGGAGTATCCAGTCTAAAAATTTATGAAACGTGATCCCTAGTGGAAGAGTGATGTTTTCTGTAGGCTGGCACCTACGTACTAGTAAACATATTGGCTAGTACAAGAGCTAGGGGGTTGTATCTCCCTTCGAGTAGTAGCTGGAGAATGAGAGAAGGTTGTATCCTTCTACAGGTGTGTGCCTACATAATGGTATGAGTCTGCACTAGTACAAGATTGTAAACAAATTTTCTTATTATTAAAAGATAGAGACGACAACAACAGGTGGTTTTTACCCACATTGGTTTTACACCTTATATCTTGGTGTTCATGTGTGTTATGTGTGATACTTTCTTCTTCTTTTATTGCATTTTCTAATAAATCTCTAAGTTACTGGTTAAAGCTCAATACATCATAAATTGTCTAAATCAAAAGTTCTCTGCATATACGCTGGTTGCTTTAAGTACAGTCGCGTATACAAACTAATTCACTTAGTTGAATTAGTGTTTATAAATATGTTTGGGAAATAAAATTATTGATATGATAATACTAATTCACCCCCGCCCTCTCAGTATTATTTCCAACAAATTGCAGTGGGGATCAAAACTGATGAAGGAAAGCGGTGTTCTAGGTTTTTGACAAGAAGGAATAGATTTGTTATAACAGAAGACATAATTGCTAGAGGAGGAGATAACTCACTAAACGACCAAGTAAATCAAATGAAAATGGTAGGGTACAATTTTTATTTATTTATTAGGATGTGTTAAGTCTCCATTCCGAATAGAATAACTCCAAAATACCCTTGTTAACATGTGCTAAAAAATAGCAAAAAATTACTAGTCTAAAATATGGAAATTCGAGAACTAGTGAGCTAGTTAACCTATCAAATGCTTAACCTAATCAATTGAAAATTAAATGGGGTAAATTTTATTATTTATGTGATTTTTTTTATTATCTAATGAAATTGTAATCAAATCAAATTAATGTCATTAAGAGTTTCTAAAAAACAACAGGAAATTACTACTATTTGGCTACAAGGACTTCCATAAATTCTAGATTTATGCACTAGTAACACAATCCTAGTAGGTCAATGATGAATAAGAATTTTAAAATCTATTATAAGGATGAATAACCTAAAAAATAGATCACTTCAATCATTTAACCCAATCTTACAAGAAAAGGAGCATCAATACTAAACACAGAAATAGGAAAAACAAGAATAAGTGATGCATGTGAATAAGAAGTAAAAATAAGAAACAAAAATAATACAAAAAGGCTCTAAGGCTCTTGAGATGTCCAAGCCCAAGGATAATCATAGTCCTATTAAGTAGTGCAAGCTTTAGTAGCTAAAAATGGCACTAAACTTCATTATTTCAATCAATCCAAGTACATCCCTGCTAGAAATGAATGCTTTCTCCACAAGAAGACTAAGAGATACCTTCCTCTAGAAGAAAATTAGAATTGGTACTTACAAAAAATGATGAGGAAGAATTATCCTTGAATGGAAGAATATTTCCCCTCCAAAATCTCTGAAATAGTTGATCTAGTTCTCAACATTAGGAATATGCATTAAATGATAGGGAACACGTCCATAGATTTTCTCAATTAGTGAAGATCTGGTTATTGTCAATAATTTGAAGATATTTTATTCATTTATTATCCATTCTTGATCCTCCTATAGTAGGGATAAATTCCATAGATTATCTTGTCCTCCAAATACTCATAATCTTCCCAATATTCTCAAAGTATTCTACAAATTAAATAATATTAGGCCCAAATATGAAATTATCCATAAACCTTCCTAATCAACATATTAAAGTTGAAAATATGTCATCTAGTGAAAATGGAGAGGTCTAATGTGCTGAAGGATCGTGAGATGGGCCTTAATTTAGGTTTAATTTGGAGCCCCATCATATGGCAGAGCGATATATATTGTATGAGTCTTTCTATTATGACAGTGAGTACATCAAGCAGATTGACAACACACCAGGTGCAGTGATTTGTGATGATTAAAGGGATGAATAAAAAAGAGAATGGGAGCTTCTCGAAAAGAATGGAAAGAGGCACCTAATATATACTAAGCGAAAGCTTATCATTTTTCAAATTACTACAATGTAACTATTCACACTGAACATCATATCAATGCATATTTGGATCTCATGCATATGTATATATATATATCTTTGTTTGATTTCATATGCGAATTAACAAATTGAAGCCATCAAGAAATTCATTCTTTACAATATGGACGTGACACAACCATGGGTCAGATTGTTCAAATAGAGGATGAGGAAATGGGATAGTGATTGGAAAGAATTTAAACAGTTAAATGGTAGAAGTGTGCCTAATCCTGAGAATTTAAAAGAAAATATGCCAATTACATGTTCTAATAGTTGGGTTGTTGATCAAGTAAGAGAGAAATATAGTGCATATGGTCGTTACACATGTGCTAGAAAGGATGTGCTAAACATAGGGATTGCGCGCAGCAACTCGTTAATTATAATCTCTTTCTATATAGTTTTAACTTTAGACTACACCCTTGCATTGTAACACACACACACACACACACACACACACACACACACACATATATATATATTAATTATGTTCAGGTTATTAGACACATGAGACTGTGATATTTTCAGTTTATTATAGGTCAATTTGTTCCCATCTATGTGGTCATAGAGTGGAAGTGAAGTTCGAATAACCTAGTTGTGCTAGGCACCATGATCAAAACCTGAAGAAGCGTATGTTAGGTTACATTGGAAAGATACAAGATTTCATTTAAGTGGACTTCTCTCCATTCCAATGTGTTATTTTTAATTGCAAGTGGTGGGACACTTTTGATTAGAATAATGTAAAGGAAGATTGTGGTAGTGGGCTAATATCTATTAACTCTAGAAAGACATGTCATTAAGATATGGAACCTTATGATTTCAAAAAACACTGCAACTGGGTGTTGTTTTACCCAGATGTTTTGGATATGGAATGGTGGTTTGAATTAATACATGACACCATATAAAAAAAAAAATTGAGAAGAATGGTGTTATCATGCCAAGAAAGGAATATAATCAGGGTGATGAAAATGGAGAGTGATATGTACTTGTGTTATTTCATGATTTATACTATTGTTCTATGCTTTTGTTTTCTTTAATTTCTTGTTATATTATTTTTTTATTTGTCATGTTACAATTTTATAAAATAACCAGTAACTTGCACAAATGTTTTTACACTTTTTTTTTGTAGTGGAAACATTTTCGCACTTAAAACTAAGTTCTTCCAATTGTGTACAATATCTATGTTAATAAGTATTCAAGGTCACAATCCTTCTCAAATGTGAAAATGGGAAGAAAATATTGAATTTAGAAACAACATTGAAAATTTATTCTCAATTTAGATACTTATTGGTTTATTAATTAGTCAACACGTGTTTTCTTCTTGTTTAGTTCAAAATCAATATAAATCATGTACCATTTAACAATGAAAAAATTGTGTATTAATGTGTAAGATTAACATCTTTACATGTGAGGTAAGTTCATGTTCACTATATTTAAATTACACTTCTGGCAACATTATATAAATTAAAAGAAGGCATTATGAATGTATAAAATGTTGATTACATTTTTTATGGACCATAAGAGAAACAGATGGGCTTACATGGATGCATAAGAGGTTTTAATTTTTTCTTCGTGGATAATGGAACAATTTTTAATTTTCTGTTCAATGGTAATTATACATAAAAGTTCAATTAATAAATAGTTTATGGCTAAGAATTAAATGATAAATAATGTGATGGTGATTAGCAGGAGTTTGTTTGACTTTTAAATATACTTTGTGATGCATTTTTCTTTCCTACTTAGATTATGTAAAATACATATCTATTTTTTGCATTTATAAGTAAATTATTTAAAGTAGACATGTATTTATCATTGTGAACATGATATAATATTAGATAGGATAACTGTGAAAACATGAATTTTAGTGACTATCTTGTGATAAGTATGTGGAAAAAAAATTAAAAAGAAACTGAGTTGGTCATTAAGAAATAAACAAATATATTATTTGTCAAAAGTTTAAATCTAATATATTTTCATTTTGGTTTTATTTAATAGTTAAATTTAAATTAGTACGAGAGAGAATAAAGAACCAAAATAATGCCAAAATGTTTTTTTAAAGGGTGGTTTATGGACACTGGGTGGCTGCTACATCCACAGGAAAAATCCAAGAAGATCAACCCAAAGGGATCTACCCATCGGCCAAACAAGTGGGGCCTCACCCCAAGGGCGTAGAGGATATTTGACCTCGTGATTGTTGGGTTGTGTTATATTCTTTCCATGGCTAGCCCATGTAGTTAACCGGGGGGTTAGAAGGGGGGCATAGCCTCCCATTCATTGCATCAATTGCGTAGCAGGGGGATTCACATGGGGTTTTAGGGGTGCAGATCACCCCACTCTATGGGGTCCGAGGTAGCGCCCTAGAAAATTTTGGTTTTGGGCCCTATGTTAGGTTGGGCGGACGTACTTATGGTTTTTTGCATGATTTTTGCACATGGTTTTGGATGCGATGGTTTTCGGTCCACAGTTTTGGATGTGATGGTTTTCGGTCCATGGTATTGGATGCTTTGACATGTATAAATATATATTGTAACATTGAAAGGAACATAAAGAAAAAGAAATCTGGTAGTCTCGATTTTGCGATCCAGGGGAAACTCTCTATGTATATGTGTTTTATGTGTTATGCTCTCGCATTGTTTGTTTTTTTTTGGTTTTAGAATTCGTATGCAGGTAATTTATGTATAGGGTTAAAACCTACATTTGGTATCAGAGTTGTTTTGGCTTTAAGGGAATGCCTTTGTTGCTGAGGGGTTTTGCTCGGGCCTGTGCTAGACCTTACTAAGTGGGAGATCTGCAAGATCGATTCTAGTGGTGAAAGAAGATGGCGAGCAATGGAAAGATAGAGATCGAGAAATTTAATGGTTAGAGTTTTGAGTTGTGGAAACTCAAGATGGAGGATCTATTGGTGGATAAAGATCAGTGGATCACAGTAGATCTGGGTACGAAACCAACAAGAGTGTTCAATGAAGAATGGAAGAAGTTAGATCAGAAGGCAAAGAGCACAATACAATTGTGTGTCTCATATTCAATATTGTTGAATCTATCAAGGGAAGCTACAACTAAGGCTTTATGGAACAAACTAGGGATTTTGTATCAATCTAAGTCTCTCATGAATATAATGTTCCTATTGAAAAAGCTGTATAACCTGAGGATGAAAGATGGAGACTCGGTGATAGAGCATCTGAACACATTTAATACTGTGGTAAGTCAGTTATTATCCGTTGATATTAAAATTTCAGATGAGGATAAGTGCATTAGTTTGTTGTGTTTGCTATCAGATTTGTGAGATAGTTTGGTTACCGCAATAGGTAGCAATACAACTGCCTTGCAATTTGATGAAATAGTCTCATCCTTGCTGAAGTAGGAGATGAGACAGAAAAATATAGAGAGCCAGAATGGTGATGCCTTGTCTGTATGAGGACGGTACCAAAACAGAAACAAAAATAAATCATCGATTGGGAGATCTAATTCTAGAGGGAGATATAAATCTCCAAGAAAACCTGTAAAGGTGGTGTGCTGAAATGTGGAAAGGAAGGGCACTACAAAAGGGACTATAAATCTAAAGCTCCTGATAAAGGAAAGGGATCTGATGGTGCTCCCTTTATAGAGGTGAAACCCACCTCAGATGAAGGTGGAGATGTGTACTTGGCTTCTTCAAGTACACATGTATGTCATGAGGCAAGGTTGATTGACTCAGGTGCATCCTTTTAGTTCACTCCCCATAGAGAGTGGTTCTGCAAGTATGAGAAATATGATGGTGGTGATTTATTATTAGGGGATGATAGGAAGGCAAGAATTGTTGGTCGCGGAAAAGTAAAGTTGAAGTTGCAAGGTGGAAGGGTTAGAACACTTTCAGTCGTTCTACATATTCCTGCATTGGCTAGAAATTTGATTTATGTAAGCAAGCTAGATGATGCAGGTGTGAAAACAGTGTTCAAGAAGGATACCTGTAAGATTGTTCGGGGGGCACTAGTATTGATGTGGGGAGCTCGAATTGGAACTCTGTACAAGCTACAAGGTAGCACTTTTGTTGATGGGTTCAACAGTTCTGTGGTTCCTGAAAGTTGAGCAAAAAATCTAGTGGCCTCTATAGAGAAGACCATGCTCTGGCATCAAATGCTTGGACATAATGGAGAGAAGGGCCTTCAAATACTTCATGGTAAAGGTATGGTATAAGGTATGAGTAATAGCTCTATGGATTTCGATTTCTATGAAAATTGTATATATGGGAAGCAGAATCGGGTGAGCTTCCCCTCTCGTGGTAAGAGGGTGAAACAGAGATTAGAGCTTGTGCACAGTGATGTGTTTGGACCTGCAAAGGTTCCATCACTGGGTAAGTTTATGTACTATGTATCATTTATAGATGACTTCTCAAGGAATACATGGATATATTTCCTTAAGAAGAAATATGAAGTCTTTGATAGGTTTAGAGAATTTAGGGATCTGGTGGAAAACCAGATAGAGAAGAAGATAAAGGTGTTAGGGACAGATAACGGTGGAGAGTTTTGTAGTAAGGAATTTGAAGAATTCTTTAAGAAGTGTGGTATATCATGACAGAAGACTACTCCATATACACATCAACAAAATGGAGTTGTAGAAAGAATGAACAAGACATTGATGGATAGGGAAAGAAGCATGCTAAGTGGTGTTGGGTTAGGACAGGAATTTTGGGCAGAGGTGGTGGAGATAACATGTTACCTGGTCAATAGATCACCTTCATCAGCGTTGGAGGATAAGACTCACAGAGTATGGACTGGTAAGAAACCATCTCTTTCACATCTGAGGGTACTTGGATGTGACGCATATGTACATGTTCCAAAGGAGAAATGAACCAAGTAGGGTAGTAAATCTCAAAAGTGCATCTTTATTAGGTATAAGGACGGTTTAATGGGTTATAAGCTTTACAACCTAGTAACAAGGAACGTTGTGTAGAGCCAAGATGTGGTGTTCAGAGAGGTGAAAGATGTTATTAAACATGAAGTCCAACCAAAGGAACCTAAGAAGATAGAGTTTGAGCTAAAGGAGGAGGAATCAGACTCTACAGTAGAGGAGGAATCAGAAGATGAAGAGCCACAAAATCTGGGTGTGAGAATATTAGTTCAAGAAAGAAGGCAGCCATAAAGGTATAGTCCATCTGCTTTCTTCTCAAATTTTTCTTTATCTATTACTGAAGATGATCCTAGAAATGTGAAGGAAGCAGTAGATTCAGAGGATGGAAAACTCTAGAAAGAGGCCATGGTTGATGAAATGGCATCTTTGCACGAAAATGAGGCTTGGGATATGGTGGAGTTGCCGGCTGGAAGGAAACCCATTGGTAGCAAATGGGTGTTCAAGAAGAGGACAAATGTAGAAGGAAAGGTGGAGAAATACAAAGTTCGGTTGGTAGCGAAATGTTACTCCCAAGTGTCGGGAATTCATTTTGGTGATACTTTTTCTCCTGATGCCAAGGTAACTTCTATTAGATTACTTTTATTTGTTGCTACAACTTTTGATTTTGAGGTAGAATAGATGGATGTGAAGATAACATTTCTTCATGAAGATCTGGAAAAGGAGATCTACATGAAGCAACCTGAAGGCTTTTTGGTGAAGGGTAAGAAAGAGCTAGTATGCAAGTTAAAGAAGTCTTTGTATGGGTTAAAACAGTCACCAAGGATGTCGTATCATAAATTTGATACATTTATATAGGGACTTGGCTTCACTAGAAGCAAAGCAGATCACTGTGTGTATTTTAAATTAATTGGTGACCATGTTATTTATTTGGTCTTGTATGTGGATGATATGTTGCTCGTTGGAAATGACAAAGAAATTATCCAAGATTTGAAGACCCATTTGTCCTCCAAATTCAACAGGAAAAATCTTGGTGCTGCAAACTATATTTTGGGCATGGAAATTAAAAGAGATCAAACAAAGAGGAAGCTCTGGTTAAACTAGAGGAAGTATGTCGAGACAATATTGCAGAGGCTTAATATGCAGGATAGTAAACTGGTGAAGGTTCCTATTCCTGTAGGTGTAAATTTATCTGCTGAATAGTGTCCCAAGACACAAGAAGAGAAAGAGGACATGTCCCATGTTCCATATGCAAGTGCAGTCAGTAGCCTGATGCATGCGATGGTCTATGCTAGACTAAACACTGCACATGCAGTGGGATTATTGAGCAGTTTTATGTCAAAACCAGGGAAGGAGCATTGGACAGTAGTGAAGCGGGTTTTCATTTATTTGCATGGCACTAGTGATTATGGTTTGTGCTAACAAGGAAGAGCAGGATTGGACAAAGTGTTGCATATTCGTGGCTTTGTTGATGTAGACTGGGCTGGAGATCTGGATCAAAGAAGATCTACAAGTGGGTATGTGTTTCACCTATTTGGAGGCGCAGTCAGTTGGATGAGTAAGAAACAATCTATAGTGGCACTATCAACTACAGAGGTAGAATACATGGTAGCCACTCATGCAAGAAAGGAAGCAGTTTGGTTGGAGAGATTGTGTTCAAATATGGGGTTAGTACAGGGAGCTATAAGGATAGACTGTGATAGCCAACGTGCAATTTTCTTGGCAAAGAACCTTGCATATCATTCAAAGATAAATCACATTGATGTTTAGTATCACTTTGTGAGGGATATGATAGAAGACAAAAAGGTGTTGCTAGTAAAGGTGGACACTTTAAAGAATAGTGCAGATGCATTGACAAAATCTGTGAGCTCTGAGGAGTTCTCCTTGTGTAGAGAAACAATGGGTGTTGTAGGGTTGGATAAATGACTAAGCTCTCTTGTGGCCCCCTGTGGAATGAAAACAAGTGGGAGAATGTTGGGTTGTGTTATATCCTTTCCATGACTAGCCGATGTAGTTAATGAGGGGGGTTAGAAAGGGGGTAGAGCCCCTGCTTGATTGCGATCATTGTGTAGCAGGGGGAGTCAGAAGGGGTTTGAGGGGTGGAAATAACCCCACTCTACGGGGTCTGGGGTAGCGCCCCAGACAATTTTGGTTCTGGACCCTATGTTAGGTTGGGCGGACCTACCTATGGTTTTGTACATGATTTTCGTACATGGTTTTGGATGCGATGGTTTTGAGTCCATGGTTTTGGACGTGATAAGTTTCGGTCCACGGTATTGGATGCTTCAGCATGTATAAATATGTATTGTAACATTGAAAGGAACATAATGAAAAATCAAGCTGGTAGTCCCGATTTTAGGATCCAGGAGAAAATCTTTGTGTATATGTGTTTTATGTGTTATGCTCTCCCATTTTTTATTTTTTGTGTTTTTAGAATTCGTATGCAGGTAATTTCTGTATGGGGTAAAACCTACAGTGACCTCCCATCTTTCTAGGTACTTAGCAATGGGAACTTGATCAACTGAGCTAACCCTTGGGGCTTAAATAAAACCAAAATGTTATATCTTTATTCCTAGAAATAAGTTCACTTGCCTCTTTAAGGGGGAACTTTTGATAGAGAAAATCCCCAACTACAAGTAACTTCAGAAGCCTTATTTTACATTCTTTGATCCTCATCTTGGGAGAGAGAATTTTCTAACTTAAATTGGTAAGACTTTTTATAAATATTAAATTCAAATTGCTTGAAAATATCATAGTTTTCGTAATAAACTAAATTTTATTAAAAATAAAATAAAAAATTGAGTTATATTAGATCTAAATTAATTATAAAAAAATATGAATTATGTTTTTAAATGTAACAATAGATTTAATTTCATAAACCAATATTGAATTTCTTAAATCGTATTTTTTAATAATTTAGTACTATTAATATTTCATATTAAAAATTGAATTACTTACACATTTTTGTCTTATCAAGAACTAACTAAACTATTTTACCTTTAATTATTTTTTCCTTCTGACTGTTGAAATATTTTACTAACTAAGTTAGAACCAAATCAATTTTTATGGTATGAATGGCTTTGTTCTCGTAAACCACTTGTCACATAGTCAATTTTCACGGAGGAAATGATAACACATTATGAGGATACAAAGAGAAACACCTTCTTTAGCCAATTGATAAATCTCAAAAAAAAGGGTTCAATGGTAGAGCACATTGAAGACTTCCAAAAACTGGATATAATGGTAAATGATATTCCAGAGAGGTAAAGGATTGATGTCTTCATAAGGACATTAGAGGATAACATTCAACATGAGGTTCGTCTTTGGGAACCTAATTCATTGGAGAAGGAATTTAGATTGGCAAGAAAAATTGAAAGCGAAATTATGGAAATAGGGAATCCAACCACTCAGGACTATAATTATGGAAGTGTTTTTTCTCCTAGCCTTCCACAACCTACAAGGTTTAAACCACAAGAATTGGAAGACAAAAGACAAAAAGGGCTTTGTTACAATTGTTATAGAAAATACGCTAATGGTCATAAGTGTGCTGAGAAGAAATTATTTTACATATATTATGAAGAGGAGGAAGAAAAGGATCAAGAAACATCAAAAGAAGAGGATATACACCAGGAACCAATCCCACAGAAAAAAGAAATGAATCTGACCATATCTTGTAAAGCACTGGCAAGAATTACCAATGCTGAAACTCTCAAGATAGAAGGACATATGCAGAAGAAAAAGGTTCAAGAACTGAAAGATCACATCGAGAAAGAGGAAATGAATCTGACAATATCTTGTAATGCATTGGCTGGAATTACCACTCCTCAAACTATCTAGATAGAAGGACATATTAGGAAGAAAAGTGTTCAAGTAGTGAAAGATCACATCAAGCATCAAGAAATGAATTCGACCATATCTTGTAATGCATTGGAAGAAATTAGCACTACTCAAACTCTCAAGATAGAAGGACATATCAAGAAGAAAAAGATTCAAGCAGTGAAAGATCACATCAAGCATCATCAACAAGTTCTACAACTTTTAAAGGATAACACCACTTTGGTGCAGAATCAAATGAAACAACATGAAAATCAACATCGCAGTGAAAGGTGTTTTTATGTAGGCGATTGGGTATTTTTATGGCTACATGTCAAGCAAGCTATTTATGAGAAGGAAATATTGGCAATACTAAATGCACTTAAGAAATGGCAACCTTACCTAATGGGAAGACACTTCAAGGTAAAAATGGATCATGATAGTCTTAAATACTTTTTATAACAAATATTATCTTTAGAAGAAAAAAAATGTGGGCTAGAAATATGTTGGTTTATGACTTTGAAATCATCTACAAAAAAAGGGAAGAAAAATGTTGTTGTCGATGCACTCTCAAGAAATAATGAGGATGTGGAAGCATTGTTTTTTGCTATTTCTATTATCCAACCAGACTATATAAGAGAAGCAGGGGATGAATGGAAGAATGACAAAGAAGTGTGGCCTCTGATTCAAAAGTTGTAGAAGATCCCAATTCAAACAATATTTCCAAAACTTGACGAGGAAGGAAAAATCATATTGGAACTTGGACCAGTCATAGAAACAAGAACTTGACAACTATGAAATCAATCAATTTCAGAGTATCTCATCAAGTGGAAGAACTTACCCACTGAAGATTCCACATGGGAGGACAAGAATTTTTTACAGAAACATCAAGAACTACTCAAGCATTGAGGACAACACTTTTTGAAGGAGAGGGGCATGCTAGGTCCCTATACTACTAGTGTAACCCCTTATTGTTATTATTAAAACCCCCTTACTATATCGTTGTGCCCATGTAGTCCTTATATTGTTATTATTCTGCCCCATAGAATCCCACTATTGTTATTATTGTGCTCTTACATTATTATTTCTATGTTGGCTCTGATTATATTATCACCCCTTAGACTACTATATATAGAAAGGAGGTCTTGTCATTTGTATCATGCAAGAATTTTTCATTTGTTTAATGTAAAGGAGGTTGACCCTCGAAGAGGCTAATTTCTAACGCATTGATCTTTCTTTTCTATATGTTTGTGAGATGGTTTCATAAAAATGCGGAAGCCTACTTAAAAATATGATATTCCCATCAGAACGTACGTCTGATTTGGTACATTTGAGATATGGGAAATGGAATTCATTGGTCCAACTGATCCCCCATTTCAGCAAAACAAGTACATCATTGTTTACACAAACTACATGACCAAGTGGGATCAATTGGAGGCAATCAATGAAACAACATAATAGAGAGTAATTGAGTTTCTAAGATAAAACATCTTCTACATGTTTTCTTTTCCACGAGAATTAGTGACATACCAAGGCCCTTAGTTCAACTTGAATTTGACTCAAGGAATAATGAAGTAGCACAACATATGGAACTTGATGTATACTGCATATCACCTTCAAGTAAATGGAAAAGTGGAGGTTTCCAAAAAAAAATTAGAAAGAGCCCTAACCAAGGTATTAAGCAACAAAAAAAAGTACTACATAGAGAGACTTGTTGAGGTCACTTAAGCCTTCAACACCACCTAGAAGACTACTATTTGATTTATCTCGTATGAGTTAGTGTATGGTAAGAAAGCTTTGTTGTCAACTGAGTTTGAGTATAAGACCTTAAGGTTGGTAATTAAACTTGACATTGACCTAACTAAATCATTGAATGAAATATTGAAAAAATTTAATGCACTAGATGAGTAAAGAATGAAGGCCATCTTGCACACCAAACTAGTCCAATTATAAAGAATATTCTGACATGACAAGCACATCAAAATGAGAACCTTCCAAAATCAAAATTGGGACCTCTTATATGACTCTAGGTCTAACTATTTCAATGCTAAGCTCATGACCAAATGGTTTGGGCCTTGTGTTGTTGAAAAGTGTTATGACAATTGCTTTGTCATAACTAGGACTATTGATAAGGAACATGTTCCACTCTTGGTAAATGGATATCATTTGAAAGTGTAAAACAAGCCCCTATCCAAGGTTGAGTATACTAATTCAATTTGCAAGGAATTGAAATTGATTGAGAGAAACAAGGCTCCCAATCCATTCATTCTTCGACCAACATAGCATAAATAAGTAAATAACTTCAAGAAGAAACCTCAAGAAAAGACCTCCTTTTTTGCACTTGAGGCTGAATCACTAACTAAAAACCTCTATAAGGCATCATGTAAGTTTGAAAACAAAAAAAGGAAAAAAAATAAAGAACCCTACATGGAAACCCCTTCAAATGTAGCTAGGGAAAACACATTGGCTAAAATCCTCTATGAGGTAGCTAGGAGGCCTCAGAAAAAAATAAAAAGAAAAAAATAAAAGAGAAATATAAAAAAGAGAAAAGAGAAATAAAGGAGAAAATGGACAAAGAAAAAGGAAACAAATTATTTTGTCTCACCTTAGTTTGTGTTTATGTACCATAATAATGAAACAATAAAGTATACACATTCTCCCAAATAATGAACTGTAGCATTCCATGTGGGCCTAGATCATGCCTTCTCCATTATTTCGATTTACTTTCATCATCCACCATACCAAAGCTCCATCATCATTTCTCTACCATCCATTTTATTTAGCTTTCCTCAACCTTTATAAGAAAGTCCTGTAATGTTATGGGATAACTCAATTTCAATAATAACAAACAATAGCTTGAAGTATTTCCTTGAATCCATGTTAGAGGCAAGAACCAAGGCCATGTTAACATTTGGCTCCTCCATCACCATGTATCATGTGGTAAATTCCCTATCATTCTTTGTCATTTGTAGCCTTGCAGCTTCTCAAATTTCCTTTATTTTCCACCATAGCCACAATAAAAATCTTCTCTATCAGCACCAATATCTCCTCCATGAATTAACAACTCACCATAAAAACTTGATAATGTATTTGGGTGAGCATGAGGGACTTGTTTTACTACTACAGGAGACTACATAGTCATGTAGTATCTTAGAAAGATCCTACAGGCTCAATCTATAGAAAAACAAAAGCACTCCTAAAATAGACTGCAACCTACAGAAAGAAGATCAACAACCCTATAAAGACCAACAAAATCAATCACTCTAATTTTAAAGGATGAAGTTGAACAACTACAAGATTTTTTTAAGTTATTTTAGGATTGATTATTAGCCAACAATACCCTACAAACACCCATAAGTACATAAAAATAACGTCCAACATCATGAAAAGGTAAAACCTCATGTATGAAAACCCTCTGTAACTCACCCTATGAATTTATTTGAGCATAAGGAAATATTATTTGTGCCAAAGGAATTGGATTTCTAGTTAGATAAATTAACAAAGCACTGAGACAAATTTGACAACCAACCTCTGCTTTGTCTAAATGTTCTTCCCACATGTTGGAGGGTGAATGAGAGAAAATTGGCGATTATTTGAAAAGATAAACATTGTCATATCTTGATGGAAACAAAAAGTGAAGTACAATCCACAAAGGTCGCTAGGGGTAGGTGGGACAAATTCAAATAATGCACACTAATCTCTCTTTCATTTACTGGTTCGAATCACTTCCACTTAAGCAAGATATCAACTCAAATTTAAACACTTTTCGTTGCTTAGATTCCCTACATGCAACCAAGAGATAGAAGTTACATAACGACATTTCCCTCACTACAGGAGAATGCTACAGAGTATGGGGTCCAAAATTTTAGAGCTATAGGAATAAACTATAGGAAACTATACGACGGGGAGTCTGCTACAAGAAAAATAAGGTGTCACTAAAAACACTCACTTGGACACCTGATAAGCCTACAAAGCTTTATTTTAGTCTAAAAATTATAGGTATAAGCTCTCTCATTCATTTTCATTCACATTTCCTATCAGAACTTTTACTTAAATTGTTAAAATTACACATCATTAATTTTTTGTGTCAAAACATGAACCAAATAGTGGAACAAATAGTGTTATTACCTTCCCATTTTTCTTGCCTTTTCACATACTTGGGTAGTTTGAACTAGGATATAATTTTTTAATTTTGAACGTGAGTGGAGGAAAGTGGTTTTTTTTTTAAGGCAGAATCCCCAGCTACAAGAGGAAACACTAATTCATAGAGTATAATAATTTCCCCTAACGAGAAATATTTCCAATCTCATGAAAAAACATGGTAGGTCCCTAGAGAACCACTCATAGATAATGGGAGGGATATTCAACCAAAGAGAACTGATTGATACCACTACTATTCATCAAAATCCTTAAGATATGGCCATCATACAAAATTTCTAGTTGATGGGCTTCTTTGGAAATCTTATAGGAGAATATGATGAGGTCGTCTTAGAGTTTACCATGAGCTTACAATATCCTGATGCTAGGAGGTAATCACTACAATCGATGAGTTCATAATATATGTTTTTGAACAATCAATTAGTAAGGTCACCACCCTTGAAAATGAGGTACATTGGTGTAAATAAGAAATACAGGAAGATACCAATGCAAATGTATGATTTTCCCTCCTTAATAAGAAGCCAAATGAAGATAAGAATGGGATAAAAAAGGAACGCTTGCCCTACCCTTGGGATGTGATGTCCTATCGTGTTCTCAAGTACATATGATATGAAGGAAGGCTAAGCATGGTGTATTCTTACCAATATAGAATCCTCTACCAACTAATATTTCAAGTTGATCTACCGAATCATGAGCGGTTAAGTGTCCCATGTTTCCTTGTCCAACCATTAAAGGAGATGAGAATGAAGGTCAAGGAGGGTAAAAAAAATTACCTGGCTTTATGCTTCTTAAAAGCTCAGTTTAGGTTAGAAATACCTCAGTCAGAGTTGGGAAAACCCTAAACAAAATTGGCGAGACCTCAGGTAGAATTGATAGAACCCTAGGACAAAGTTGGAAAAACATAAAAGAGGCTAATTAAGAAGGAGAAAGAAAATACAATGGAAATACTTGTAGAACATATACAAAGGTGTCATTGATATTGCCATGATCACTAGTAGAAAATGAGCAATTAGTGACTAGGTGACTAAAAGCGTTACTCACCACAATTGTTCGAAGTGAAATACTACCAAAAATGAGCAATCCTAAGTGAACGAACTAAAAGCAACTAACATAAATCACTAATTTAGTCACAAATTAAAATATGTGACTAGCTAATAAGTAATACAACTGGAAATGACTAACATGAATGCCTAATTTCGTCTAAGAACAAAAATACATCTGCCTAACAAGTACTACAATAATGTGAATCAATTTTTTATGTTAATCATCTTAGTTGTGTCAAGCAATCTAAACTTTCAAGTGATAAGGGATTGAAAGGCTGTTAAAGGTTGATTGAAAGGTTATCGTTCCTTAAACACTTCTTCATCCTTACATGGTGTATAGGTGAGACAACTTTGCACTATGTATCTCTAATAATTTGTAATTTTAAAAATATATTTTTTAATAAAAAAATTATTTTATGTATTTTTTAAAAAACTATTCATTGAATCTAATTGGATCTAGTTCTAATTTGAAATTAATTTAAGGAGATTTAATTTTTAAGACTATAATATCAAATAAAAACTAGTTTAATTTCATTTTAACTGACCTACACCCATCTTAACCCTAGATCTATCAAGCATTGATGGGGGTCCAATCTCTCGAGGTGCAAACATTTTTTTCTAGTGCAAAACTTGAGGAAATGTTTTCACCTCGAGAGATTGGATCCTTGTCGAAACTTGATAGTTATAGGTTTAATATGGATCTAGGTTGGTTATATAATACTATATAATATCTATACTTCTATTTGTGTCTCTTTGTTATTCCCTCTCTCTATCTCACCCCCAAAACATACACACACACTCTCTCCCTCTCTTCCCCTTCTCTGTCTATATCTCTCTTCCACTTCTCTCCCTCTCTATCTATATCATTCTCTCTATTCCCTCATGCTCTCCTCTCTCCTTCACTCTCTCTCCATGACTCCCTTTTCACCCCCTCTCTCTCCACCTTTCTCCCTCTATGTTTCTCTTGTTCCCTCTCTCTCCTACCCCCTCCAATTCCATCTCTCCCTCCTCCTCTCTATATTCCTTCCTCTCTATCCCTTATCTCCCACCTCGCTATATCTCTCCCCCCAAAATCACTCTCCCCATCTCTCTCTCTCTCCCTTCTGTCCAACTCTATCACTATCTCCCCCCTCTCTGTCCTTTTCCATCTCTATGTCTCTGTGTCTCTCCCTTCCCCTTCTCTCCCTATCGCTATCCTCTCCTCCTCTTTCTCTCCCTTCCTCTCCTCTCTCCCTCACTTTCTCTCCATCTCTCCCTTCTCGCTCCTCTCTCTATCCACCTCTATCTCTCTATGTCTTTATTCTTTCCTCCCTCTCTCTCCCACTCCAACTCCATCTCTCTCTCCTCTCTCTTCCTTCCTCTCGCTCCCTCTCTCCAACCTCACTCTCTCTCTCTCCCCCCATTACTATCTCTTTCTCTCCCTCTATCCTCCAGCTTTTTCACCATCTCACTCCCTCTCTCCACCCCCTCCCCAACTCTCTCTTAAATTTGATCACATTGTATTGTGTTTAAGAAATCATCTAAATTAGAAAAACTTGATTGGTTGTAAAATATTAAACCTATATTTTCGATCAATCATGTCAAAGAAAATTAAGTGATGATTTTTTTTTAAAGATCATGCACTATATTTAATCTATTATAATTATTCAATTTTCCTGCTACCATCCCTTGGATCCTTAGCTATGATGGATTGATGTCGATTCTTGAGATATATATATATATATATATATATATATATATATATATATATATATATATATATATATATATATATAGAGAGAGAGAGAGAGAGAGAGAGAGAGAGAGAGAGAGAGAGAGAGAGAGAGAGAGAGAACTAGCATAGACCCATCTTAGCTTAATTTTATTAAAACCTTATTTTTAAGTTCTATGGGAATATTTTTAGTAGTCAAGAGGATAGAGAGTTTAGATATATCTCAAACTGTAACATTTTCCCTTTTAGATTCAATTAAAAAAAATTTGTAAAATTAAATTAAAATAAAATATTTTTAATATGAAATAAGTTATGATTTTTTGCCATGTGGTATTGATCAGCCATGGTATTGACCCATGGTATTGTAACAAAGCAAATTTACAAGTTAATATCCATGGTAAAGTGAGGTTGAATATCCATGGTTAACAATCTTGTCATATTGTTGAATTGAGGCTTTTGATCCATACCAAGTTTTATGAGAAAAAAAAAATCAGCGTAAATCACATAATGATACATTTGTTGATGCCTTTCAAACCAACGAGTGTGGTTCATCGTCAGGAGAAGTTGAAGAATCAGATCATGGCTGCATGTTAAATAAGTAGAACAGATCTTCCAACAACTAGGTTTTACTAGGAAATGGTTATATCGGACTGGGTAACTAGACTGGACCAATGACTATATTTGACCATCAAACGGCTAAATTTGACTAGCCAACTGGACTACACTAAGGGATCAGGACAAGGACTAATATTATATTTGATAACATTATTTAATTATAATAATATTATTAGATAAATAATTATTCAATGTATTAATAGTGTTTAATATCAATATTATTAATATAATATTTTTTAATGTCCTAAATGCCATTAATGTCTAAAATGATAAACTTATGAAATGCTATATATGAATATTATTTTAATACTTTTATGTTGGTCTTTTTTATTATTTAAGTAAAATGTTAACATATTTATGTTAATATGTTAATAGTAATTTACTAATGGATCTAGGGATTATTTATATTAATAGTACTATGGATTTATTATTGCTCTTAATATTGCTAAATATATAATTATAATAATAATATTATAAAATTAATTATTATCTGATAGATTATATTATTATTCTTATTCTAATGATATTTTATTATTATTATTATTATTCATGGTTTGGCTAACTTATTTAATAGAATTGATTAATTAAATATAAACTTACAACATTAAGCTATCTAATGTAAACTTGAACTTTCTACATAATTCTAAATTTTATATCAATAACCATCTACAATAGATAATTTTTAACCCATTAAGTTAGTTATGTAATGGACCATCTAATAAATTTAAGGAAAAGAAAATGATGGAGAATTCTAAAAGGACTAAAATCAAAGAGGAACTAAGGAAAAAGAAAATAGGTTAGTTAAAAACTTTACTCATCAATAGTTAGGGATAGAGAAAGGATTTTTATGAATAGACAATTAGTTCAAATCATTAATTGAGAAGGGGTGAAAGAAACCAGGGGACCATAATAATTAAAGAGACGAAAAAAGTGGTAAAACAACAAACCAGAAGGTGAGGGGGAAGAAACGACTAGGAAGAGAGGGCAGGGATCTAGCAACTGCTGATTTTCTAGCCTTCATCTCTTTTGAGATTGCTCGGACTTTTTTCAGTCTCAATGGCTTCCCTAAATTTATGCCGATGAAACTGTGAAACCTTAGCAATAACACAGGCCTCCTCAATAAAAATGTGATGCTTAGTCTTCTCTGCATGCTCTGATAGTGTGGAAGGCCTCGTCTTCCCATGTTTTAGGTCTACTGAGTGCTCATTAATCCTCTAATTAATAGAGCGCCTAGTCTCGCCAATGTATGGGGCCCCACAGGAACAGGTAATAATATAGACACCTTTCATGTCCTTAAGGTCGACTAGATCCTTTACCGATCAGAGGGAATTACAAATGTTGTTAAGGGGTCTAAAGGTCGAGGGAACATTATGCTTCCTAATTATCCTTGCAATCTTATCAGTAGTCCCTTAGATAAAAGGTAGATGGACACCTAAGACTCGATGCTTAGGGTCTTTCTTATCCAACGAATTCTTGTTGGCTTTAAGGAAATCCCTCTAACCAAGGTGTATACCATAACCATTAATAACAAAGACATTAAGGAGATGGGTTTTCTCTTTATTAAAGCTCTTTTCATCAGAGATTCTTAGTGCACAAGTAGCAAGTCTATTGAGAATGCCCAACTTTTGAGCAGGGAAATGATGGGAACTGGCCTAAAGATACTGCTCAGTATGTGCTTTCTTTTGAAACACTTGGCGGGAGAAGGAACCATCATTATTCTTCGAAATAAGAATAATGGGGAAAGGAATGCATCCATTGACTTCTTGTTCCTTAGTGAACTTAATGGTGGAGGATTGATTGTTGAGATGCTTGAAGAAGAGATCCAAATCGTCTTGGCCACGAGATGAGATGACATTCATGTCATCTACAAATGTTTTCCAAAGCTTGGGTAGGAGACAGTGAGGCCAAAGCCTTGGATTCAAAATCTTCCATAAAAAGATAAGAAAAAATAGGGGATAGGGGGGAGCCCATGGCAACACCATAGGTCTGCTCAAAGAACTCACCTTTGAAGCTGAAAAAAGTGGAAGTGAGATATATGTCAACTAACCGAGCAGTATCAGGGTCCGTGAGTCGGTTGATAACCTCCATGGCCTCCTTTATAGGAATGCAAGTGTAAAGGGAGACCACATCGAAACTCACAACAATTTCCCCAGTGTGAAGATTTTTGCCCTTAAGCTCTTCAACAATGGATGTAGTGTCTTTAACAAAAGACTTTGTAAGGCCAAATAACGGTTTAATCTTCAAGGCAAGGTATTTAGTAAGAAGGTAGGTAGGACCACCAATGGTGTTAACAATGGGCCTTAGGGGAGCCCCCTCCTTATGAATTTTTAGAAGCCCATAGATCCTTGGAGTAATGGGACTACTCTTAATGAGTTTATGGAAAAAGGAACCCACAGAGCTCCTCGACTTGATGAAAGAGCCACAGTCCTAGAGATATCTTTTAGGGGATTCTTTGAAAGCTTTTTATAGCTTCCATTTTTATATAAATATCTAATATCTTTTGGTGATAATCCTCTTTGTTGAGGATGCCAACAACCCATCCTTTGTCATCTTTTAGAACCATGACATCTTTATTCTGGTTTAAGGATCCGAGGGCATCAAATTCCTCCTTGTTGATGTTGCTGCTGGGGGGTTTTTCCTTCCAAGGACAATGGCATAATCTTGCCCAATAGTGTCCTTAATATTATTAGGTAAGCCCCTATTCCCAAATTCTACATCACAAATAATGTCTTCTATTGGGATCTTCTTAGGGGTCATCGAAGAATTTAAACCTTTACCCAGAACATTAAAAATAGAAGGGGGAAAGGAGAAACTAGAAAGATTGATAACCTTGTTATTTTGAGAGGGAGGGGGGAGATTATAGTTATTATTGTTATCATTACAATCTTTATAATTACAATGATTCTTATTGGCCAAATCACTTTCATAATTAATCATATGATCTTTGTTTTTATCAATATTGTTATCCTTATAATCATTATTATATTTTAAACTATCAATGCTATTAATAATTGATAAACTATTATTATTATTATTACATAAAACTATACCCATATCTAGTTTATCGACATAAGGATCATTATCACGATTATGGTTACTCCCATAGAAATTAATGCCCTCACCGCAACCGCTGATTGGGCTTAAAAAACCTATGAATGGATCATAGTTCGGATCTAGCTTACGTGAGGCTACTTGACTGATCTGGTTGCTGGACTTGGTGAGGTTGATAGGCAGATCAGAAGGCAGGGGGGCAGGATGAGGTGATGATGACATACCAAACATGTGTCATAATAACTCTTACATATTGTCATATTGTTATAGTCTTAATGTGACATCTTGTCATATTGTTATAAAATATTTGATTGTGAAATAATTTATGTTTTTTGGGCATGCAGTATTGTTATAAAATATTTTGATTGTGAAATAATTTATCCCTTTTGGGAATGTGGTATTGGTAATCCATCGTATTGACCCATGGTATTGTAACAAATGCTATTTTTTAAAAGTTATTAATATCTATCGTAATGTGGGGGTGAATATCCACGATTAAGAATCTTGTCATATTGTTGTAAAATATTTTAGTTGTGAAATAAGCTATGGTTTATGGACTTGTAGTATTGATAGGTATTTTCCCATGGTATTGGTTGTAAAATATTAAACCTATATTTTGGATCAATCATATCAAAGAAAATGAAATAATGAAAAGCTTTAAAAAATCATGCACTATATTTAATCTATTATAATTATTCAATTTGCTTGCTCTCATCCCTTGGATCCTTAGTTAAGATGGATCTACATTGATTCTTTATATATATATATATATATATATATATATATATATATATATATATATATATATATATATATATATATATATATATAAAGAACCGACATAGATTCATCTTAGCTTAATTTTATCAAAACCTTTATTTAATTTCTATGGGAATATGTTTTGTAGTCGTGAGGATAGAGGGTTTAGATATATCTCAAATTGTAACATTTTCCCTTTTAGATTCAATTAAAAAAATGTTGTAAAATTAAATTAAAATAAAATACTTTTACTGTGAAATAAGTGATGGCTTTTTGACATGTGGTATTGATAAGCCATTGTTTTGGCCCAAGGTATTGTAACACAGCAGATATACAAGTTAATATCCTTGGTAAAGTGAGGGTGAATATCCATGGTTAACAATTTTTTCATATTGTTATTAAATATTTGATTGTGAAATAATTTATGTTTATTGGGCATGTGGTATTGATAATCCATGGTATTGACCCATGGTATTGTAACAAAGGCTATTTTTTACAAATTATTAATATCTACCGTAATGTGGGGGTGAATATCCACAGTTAAGAATCTTTTCATATTGTTGTAAAATATTTTGGTTGTGGAATAAATTATGTTTTTGGACTTGTAGTATTGATAAGCCATTGTATTGGCCCATGGTATTGTAACAAACCCTGTTCACAATTTAGTAACAAAATCAAATTATAACAACTTAATTTTTTTTATTTTTAGTAGTTTAACATTTTATTATTAATTGAGGTCTTACACTCATCCCAAAATCATTTTTAACTTTTTCTTCGTCTTTTTAATTTAGGGTCTTAGGAAAAAATGACAAATTATTATTAAAAATAAATCATTTAACCCAATTGCAATTTATATATATTATTTTACATTTTAAATATTTCTTTTATTTTTAAATTATAAATATTTATTTTCTTTTTCATTTCCAGTTTAGCCTTGGGTTCAAATAAAATATTCACAGATTACAACATCACATTGTAGCACTGTATTTTTCTTTGCGTTGTCTATATCTACGTGGAAATTCCAGAAGAAGGGAGACCATCCACGTGATCTATGGATTTCATGGGATTCCAACCCGAGATGCCTTTTTACTGAAGAGAATTTTTGTTTGTATGGGTAAATAATTTGGAGGGTTTATATGATCAAAGAATAAATTTTATCTAGAGTTGAGAGTTTAATGATTATGATAAGGGAAAGGGTATTGGGCGTGGATATTTTGGTAATTTGTACATAGGTATCAATTTGGACTCTGTCCTTCCTTTTTACTAAAGAGGATTTTTGTTTGTATGGGTAGATAATTTTGAGGGTTTATATGATCAAAGCATAAATTTTATCTAGAGTTGAGGGTTTAATGATTATGATAAAGGCAAGGTCATTGGGCGTGGATATTTTGGTAATTTGTACATGCGAATGAATTTGGACTTTCTTCCTCCTTTTTACTAAAGAGGATTTTTGTTTGTATGGGTAAATAAGGGTAAATAATTTCGAGGGTTTATATGATCGAAGCATAAATTTTATCTAGAGTTGAGAGTTTAATGATTATGATAACAGAGTCCAAATTCATACCCATGTACAAATTACCAAAATATCACATTGTAGCACTATATTTTTCTCTGCCTTGTCTATATCTGTGTGGAAATTCTAGAAAAAGGAAGACCATCAACGCGATCTATAGATTTCATGCGATTCGAACTCCAGATGGAGTTTGCATGGGAAACTCCTTAGGAGAGCATCAACGATTATATGGAGGAAGGACAAAGTTACTGGGCATGGCTACTTTGGTAATTTGTACATGTGTATGAATTTGGACTATGTTCTTCCTTTTCACTAAACATAACTTTTGTTTGTATGTGTAAATAATTTCAAGGGTTTATATGATGAAAGCATAAATTTTATTTAGAGTTGAGTGTTTAATGATTATGATAAGGGAAAGGTCATTGTGCATGGATATTTTGGTAATTTGTACATTGGTATGAATTTGGAATATGTTCTTCGTTTTTACTAAAGAGGATTTTTGCTCTTATGGGTAAATAATTTCCAGGGTTTATATGATCAAAGCATAAATTTTACCTAGAGTTGAGGGTTTAATGATTATGATATTTTGGTGATTTATACATGGATATGAATTTGGACTCTATTCTTTGTTTTTACTAAAGAGGATTTTTGTTATTATGGGTAAATACTTTTGAGGGTTTATATGATCAAATCATGAATTTTATCTAGATTTGAGAGTTTAATGATTATGATAATGAAAATCTTGATTGTGGCCAACAATTCATCAAAAGGAAATGCACAAGTAAGCATTTTTCATGTCCTTATTGTACAAAGGTTTTAATGATTATGATAGACAATTCACAAGTAAGAATTTTGCATGTACTTATTGTACAAAGGGTTTAATGATTATGATAATGTAGATCTTGATTGTGGCCAGCAATTCATTCAAAGGAAATGGACAAGTAAGCATTTTTCATGTCATTATTGTATAGATCAGTTTTTGCCTTCCTAACTTTTCTAGGGTTAGAATGCATGAAATTTTATTTTTTCTTTTCACCTTTTTTTAATGGTTGATTTTTTGTGTAATGGACTCTACCATGCCAAATTAAAAGGGCTCAAGTAATGCAAGAAAATTTCTGGTAGGATGGAAATGCTAGACCTTCCTCAAACTTTGTTACATGAAATTAAAAATTATTGTAATCATGAACGTAAAATATTTTATGTTTCATCCTTAGATTCTGATCCCAATGCGTACAGTTTTTAACCATGTTACTATATTTTAAGTAGAATATATTTAGATCCATTAAACCTTCCAACTCTCCAAAGCTTAGGTTAATTTCAGCTAGAAAGAAGGAATCTAAATGGCTTGTTCAATTTAGATTCAATTCTTACAAAAAATGATTAAAAATGGAAGAACTCAATGGTCTGATAACTTTTACCCACCCATCAATTTTGAAGAACTTTAGTATTATTCTGAACCTAAACAGAGAGAGTAAAAGAAGAAGAGGAGCCTGGATGAGGTGGACCTTGACTTGCTTGATACTTTAAAAAGGTTGGGCATGCCCTCAACTAGAAGAAGAAAGACCAACATTGTTGTAGATGTTGTTTTTGATAGTGTTTTCATTGATACCATGCATAGGTAGACTCTAGAGGTAGTTGAGGTTATCTTTTGTTCATTACTGGAGGTATTTCAGGAGTATCTTTATCTAGGTAGGAAGTAGCTCGGCGGGATTGTTGCTCCTGCTGATAACAATTATGCTGCATTGTACTTTTATTTTTTTAGTGATAACTCTTATTAAATCTCCAAGCACACTTTGTCACCCATGGAAAAATCCACTTATTTTAGGATGAATGAGATGGAGACCAGATATTTTGAGAGGACTCCTATTTTTGTAGATGAGAGGAGTTCTATGAGGTGAGAGGAGTTTTGTGACATATATTGAAGGATGAACTATACCATTTTATGACACCAATCATCTCCATGCCACAGTAGTGGATCTCTATTGCGTCGAGGAAGCAATGATAAAGTATTCCACTGTAAAAAATTGATATGTGGGGGATGAGGAATGCAAATGTGGGATTTATAATTTTATTACAAAAAGAGGTTTTTGTGATGGAGACAAATCAAGGATTTCATGGACCTAAGTACAGACTGGTTCAATAATCACCTAGAAATACTCAAGCATCATTTTGAAAGGTGATGATGAAATTGGAGAGCTCTACTATGTTGCCTTGAAAAATAGCTATCAATAGGGGGTACAAAGATGATCCATATAGAGAAGAATTTCAGAAGTAGGATTGCTTCTAAAATTATATCTATAGGCAAGTTAAGGGACTACTACAGAGGATTAGTGCAGGTGCAACCAAATGATCATAATGCAAGGAATTTTTCATAGTGTGATTTGATGTTCATCGGTGATCGAGAAGTTGCAAATACTTATCATTACATTCAGGTACAATTGAGTTGCATTATAAAGTCTCTAATTTCATTTATTGATAGTCCTTCTTGTGTCGTTGTCTCTCTTCATTTCATTGTGGTAGGATTGGAATGGGTTAAAAAATCAAGCATATCATTGAGTGAAATAGACACCCACAGGTCACTACATGTCATTGTGAATACTCTTTGATTTTGATACAATTAGAAGTGAGAAATATGATGTGTGCACACACAAAAAATCCTAGCATGCATGATGAATCCCCCTCAAATTCCATTTTCTATGGTGACATTTTATTTACTTTGTTTATACAGGTCATTTAGCCACATAGTGGCCACTATCAAATGTTGAGGTATACGTCATATAAATATTTTATAGTCTAATTTATTTTATATTCAAGTATTCATCATCTTTCATATCCTATACTCTACATTGTATCTTCTTTCATGTTCAGGCGAGGAACTCAATATTGATGGTAAGAAGCAACCATTGAAGAAAGAGGAGAACAATAACACTGGAGCAACAAATGCAAAATGAGAGAGAGAAGAGAATATGTCTAATGATACTCTTAGGGTCAATATCTTACATAAGACACACTCATAGAGACTATTGGTGAAGCCTTCAAAGTTGGTGAGTTCACTTACAATGCTTTGGCAACACAGTTATAATGTTTTGAAATGATGAAACAATATTTCATGTGTAAATTGTAGTCCAACCCATATTAAGTTGAAACTCATATTGTAATACTTGATATTTTATATAATAAAATTTATATGGTTGAAATTATTTTTATTTGTGCATGATATTATTTAGTCTTGTAATTAACACATGTAACTTTCCATTATCATATTAGATAAAATTGCACATTGTATGACATTTTCTTAAAATTATTCACAAAATCATACTAATTAATTTATGATTATTAATAATAAACACATAAATTCAATATAAAACTATGAAAGTAGTAGTTTATATTAATTACTGATGAACATGAATAAAATGAATATATGACTAAATTAGTCTTCTATAATGATTATGAATGAAATTAAATGAAATGAATAGAAACTACTAAATCAGTCGTTTATATAATGAATATGAAAATACCAAAAAAATATAAATGACTACTGCAAATGATAAATTTTTTATTATTAAATGATGACTAAATTTTGCATATATACGACTATTAGTAGCTAATTTAGATCATCTTATAACATGACTAAAATTTAGTGGTATTTCTTTGGTCATTAATTGGTTTTAAATGATGACTTAAATTTGCATATATATGGATATTAGTAGCTAATTTACATTATCTTATAACACGACCAACGTTTTTGTCATATTTCTTTGGTCATTAATTGGTTTCCTCGAGGATTCATATACTAATATATTTTGTTATATATTTGGTAATTAACTGTGACAATTAATGACTAAACCAATGAAAAATTTATGACCAAATTTATGATTAAATATACTACTAGATGGTAAAATTGAGGAAATCAATTAATGACTAAGCTAAAAATGACTAAAAGTTGGTCGCATTATAAGATATTGTAAATTAGCTACTATTGGTCACTGACTGAAAAATGGTCGTTTATATGCAAATTTTAGTTTTTTTTTTAGTAACTAATTAGTCATTTTGTACTAGTGGATGGAAGATGAGATAAAGAGAATGAGGGAATAAATCAAACTCCTAAGGTTTGATGAATAAATAGAGAGTGTGCACCTGGAGAAAGAAAACAAGCAGTTGAAGAATCAATTACATCATACTCAAATATTGTTATAGGTAAAGAACACTTAGGTTGCAACCATGGAAACAACTATAGGCACCATTTCACATCTCTTTTTAGATGCGAACATTTGAACACGACCCTTAAATACTTACTCCTTATTCCTAAACAAAAAATGGTGTCGAGTTTAGATAAACATGCTTGCACATAAATGGTATACCTCTCTACAATAAGTGAAGGAATTCATTCACTTTTACCTAAACCTTAGTATACAAGACGAGGCCAAGGTTGTTGAATTTTACCTTCACAACCTTTTCATTATAAATCTGACCATATGGGACCCAAACACATATTTAGAAGTGCAGAGTTATTGGATGTAGCATATTGGCTAAGGCATAAGGATGTAAGAGTTGAAGAAGTAAAAAGGACCATAGTTGAAGAAGTAAAGGAGACAATGTGGATTAAACCTAAACACCAAAATTCATACACCCTGACCTACACTAATGCAATCCTATCACAGGATCTTAAAGAAGTAGAAATTTATTAATAGAGGCAACTGGAGTCGATCGTTGACTTAAAAGATACTTTCAGGTTGTTGGGAGAATAAAGCTCACATGATTCTTAAAGGAGATGGCAAGGAATTTCTCACAGCATAATAATTAGGGAATAACATTACCCTAACAGATTACAAGGTGCACTTGCCAAGAATCCTTTGTGTAAGAGGATTATTCATAGTCTTGTGGTCGAATGGATTGAACTTATATGCAATCCACCTCTATTGCTAGGACTTCAAAAACAACATAGTTGAGAAGAATAGTCCATGGAGTGTTAGTACATTAAAGAAAATGAAATTTTCTACCCACCAAACATAGGCATGCCCATCTCAGCACAAATGTCAAACAAGTTGTCAAAGAAATGAAGTAGGAAGAGCAAAGGAGGTGGGAAGAGGAAGTTTTTCAATGTGTGAGAAATAATCTTAGTAGGGGGTTATGATGGGCCTCCAAAACAGGTAGAACATAAGGCTCATATAAACACTCTTAGTCACATAAAAGCTACGTTAAACCTTCCATTTTGGACATAATAACACTTTCCTATCTTAATGAAATTTTGGGAGGGTCATGGACATTTTTCATGTTTTATATGCATAACATGATTATTTTGTAGGTTATTGAGGGTTTTTTTCACAAATTTCAAGGAGATCCAAGTAGATATATTCATGGCTCTCAATCCCTACTAAATAATAATTCCAAGTCATCTAGATAAGCATAAGAAATACTCCTTCCTCTTGCTGAGTGATGATCCAGGAAACATGATCCAACAATTTATGGGTTTTGGAGGGAATGTAGTCCTAAATAGAGCATTAGGAAGTGTATGCCTCAATGTTTTGCAACTTTTTTCTATCTAGAATCAATTCTTCAGTTAACGAAAGTTGTTTTTTAGTTTCAGTTCTTAGTATGATTCTCCTTAAGGGCTCGGGGATTCCTTGGGCTAGGGCCCACCCTCGGTGTTCAATATCCCTCTTGTACCATTACTCTTTATGCATTTGTTACCTTTGCAATTTATTTATGAATATTACTTGTATACATGGTCACTTAGCTAATTTCTGAACAATCCTTTCTTGCACAATATTTAAGTAATATATGACAAAATTGGCAGTGGTTATAGTGTTTAAGTAACAATATTATTTATCCATTTAAGTTCATGTTGTTTTCTACAATTTATTTCTTGTCCATCATTTACTATTTTACTTTGTCTGCACAACCCCCTATTTTCTAGCTACAAGAAACCCATACAAATATGTATCTTGGTGAATAAACCCTATTACCACTTATTTTATGAGTTGGAAATGAGTTAATTATAATTTCTTAGACCTCCATGATCTTCTTTTGCTTTCCAACCTTTCCTTTAATATATTTTTTTGTTTAATAAACTGTCTCCTATAACAAAACAAAGACTCCTATACAAGTTTGCAATCTCCTTCTAAAACATGTCCATACTTTCATCCAGCTCATGATTAAAAGTTTTGGATATGTTACAAAGTTTGTGTAATCATGAAAATGGAATTTAGAGGTAGAGAAACTTAGTAGATGCGTTAACCTAGATTATTGTAGAAATTACTTCTTTGTGCAGAATTAGGGTTTACTATGTGCAAGCTTTTATTCATGTAATGTGTTTACTTTCCTTTTATAGTAGAATAAGTATGATTTAATTTCATTATATTTAATAGGGTTTGTCATGCTTCCTTTCAATTGACATATATTAGAGAAAATACAAGTTTAAATAATTAACATTGAATTTCCATGTCGTAATGTGTAAGCCAATCAAAATCCTTTAAAATTCAAAAGAGATATAGGTGTGACTAGGCATCGACAATTTTTTTAATAACATAATTTACCTAACTTAAGTGTGAATGGTTCCCAAGTGACCCAAATCTACATTAAATATTAAAAGTAAAACCAAATGTCTTATTCTATAAAAGTTATAATATCGAGAATATTTTTATTGAAGGGTAAAATATGTGATAAGTGTGTTTTTAATGACACATAACTATTTTAAATTTTAAATTTACTTTTTAAATTTAAAATTTATTAAATCTTGTGTTAACATGTTAATTTAGATATAAAATTTATATATACCATTATTTTGGTAAAAAGTGCATTTATTTGGGTAGTTTAAATTTTAATTTGATCAAAACCTGTGTTAATAAATTTATATATATATATATATATATATATATATATATATATATATATATATATATATATATATATTCTTTTGATGAAAGTGATGTTTATTTTTCTAATTTGCTTTTTAAATTTACATTTTATTAAATTTTGTGCTAGTACATTAATTTAAATATAAAATATATGATAAATGTGACATATATTTGGGTAATTTTCACAAAAGTAAATAATAAAAATCATATATTAACAAATTGTCTACATGATATTATTTTATTAATTTCTTAATTTTTTTCGTAGCTGGCTATTTTTGAGTTGAAATTTCATCTAATAGTGTTTTCTTGTTCTCCTCCATTTCCTATAATTTTAAGTTTTTTCAACGCCATAAGACAATTAAAATGACCCAATCATATTTGTTTTTTCCTTGAACCTTATCACCCTTCATATTTGAAATAAACAATTTTTCATTAGTTATATAAATGAAACAAATTAGCATCTGAAATCAAAACCCTTGCAATTAATTATATGGTTAACTCTAAGATTAATAAGCAATCAACTATTTATCTATTTAATAATCATTATAGGCCATACACTTCCAAAGGAAAGGACTAATTAGGAACTCTCACATAGGTGCACATTGTACACTATTCTTTTATATAATTATAAAAGTAGGCTTTGGAAGTCATTCCATATCAAATAAGCTCTCTAACATGGTGTCACATTCCATATATCGAAGTGTATTACTTTTGGGTTTAAATTTATTATTTTTTCTCAAATATATATTTAGTTGAACTATATTATAATTGGTGTATATTAATATATTATTAATCTTTTGATATAATAAAATTTATTACAATTGAATTATTAATTAACAATAAAATAATTATTATTAAATATTACATGTAAATGAATTTAAATTTATTATCATTATTCATAAAAGAACTACATTATTTAAAATAATATATTTATGATTTATATGGAAAGCCATAAATTTTAACTTGATTTCTATTTATGAATGCACAATAATGATAATTATTGTTATTAAAATAATAATAATGATAACATATTGCATGAAATTAATGTTAAAAAAGGAGGTGTGTTTCACTTTACGAGATGTTTAACTTGTTTATTAAATACATCAAGTATTTTAATGTAATTAACTTACACCTTATGATTTATCAAGATGAACTTTTAGCTAAATAAATAATTTAATTAAAATTAGGGAGGGACAAAATATAAAAAAAAATTGCAGTTCTCAAATGAGACCAACTCAATTTGGAGAGCACCTGCACTAAATATTTCCCTTCAATCATCCAAGAATGTCATACAAATATGGTTACAGATCAATTGGGGAGTTATAATAATGTCCTCAAAAATAGGATCCAAGAACTAAATAATATCCATAATCTAAACAAAACACAACCAAAAATAATCTAGAACAACTTATGTTTCTCCACTATTCCAAGTCTCCCCCTTAATAGAGAAATGGATCAAAGCATAACATGGAAAAAATACCCACTGATCTAAGTCTCATCTAGGTCTAGAAAGTCTGACAAAGTGTTCAAGTATTTCATTTTGACTTTCTTTTTTGCAATATATTGATGAAACCTCTTCTTGAATTTGTTGCTCCACACTTTGGTGTTTTCAACTTGTTTCTTCTTCTTATTCCATACCAAGAACTTTGGATATCACTTCTTGCTACAAATGGGATAATGTCAATTCATTTCAATAATTTCAACAAATTCACTTCCATCATTAATTTTTTTCAAGTCTTTTTCAATAGAGTGCTCCTAAACCAATCCATAACAATGTTTAATTTCTTGAGGACTCCAGTACAAAAAAAAATCATTAACATTTTCATCTTCTAAATTGTCCACACTTTCTTCATCATAAATTGTTCTAACTTCTTTGTAGACTTCATCAAAACATTATGTTTCAAGCCATGCTTTAATGATTGTAATTCATCTTCAAAATTTGTTCCTTCTTCTTGGTTGTTGATAATATCTGCACATTAAGAAACATTCACAAGATTCACTAGATCATCATTATTTGAGTTCTTTCCAAGTTTATCTACCTCTACCAAATATTTGTATTTAGTTTCATCTGGCTCGTCGAATTGTTTAGCAAGCAAAGTTATTATTCCACTTAATAAATCATCTACAAGTTTCTTCTCCTGCAACATTTCTAGCCGACCTTCTCTTGAAAATATTTCATCATCATATTTAACTGAATTTACCAAGGGTTAAAATAGTTGTTCACATGCTTCGTTATTATTAGCTATAAACATACTTTCTTGATTAGAAATTGCAGTTTCTACCTCGATTTCACTTATGATACTTTCAATGGAACCATTTTTATCAATACCTTCATCAACTTCATCTTTCTCACTCCACTTCATGTTGTACTTCATTTCAAGAATATCCCAAAATATTTTTGCATTACATACTTCACCAAATTCATTCAAAATACTAGACAATATGTTTTCATCCACTGCTAATATCATAATAAGAAATACTACTACACCTCTTCTCTTATCATGGGGTTTATAGAATTTTATTCAATAAATTTCCATAAATCTTTTCAACAAAGTAATCCTCCCATTTCCATTGTCCAAAGTTTAAAATTTTTACTTCAGGAAGATGGCAAAATTGGCATTAATCGTTTCAATATTTCACTTGTTTCTTCAAATTCTTCAGGTTTATTTAGATATATATTTTGTTCTATGGCTAGAAACATATCATATTATTTTGTACCTTTATCCCTCAACTACTTGAATTATCTCTTGAACTCTTTGAGTCTCCTTTGCTAACCCATGACTATTGGGCATTCTTCCTCAATTAACTACCAATTGCATTGGCCACAATCTACTATCAATTCATGTGAAAATCACCAATTGATGTTTTCCTTCATTTAGGATGCTATAGAAAATCTGTGTTTTTTCACCACGCTTCCCTGTAGCCTTGTATATATTCACAATGCACTGCTTCTCCACTAACAACACCTCCAGGTATGATAACGCTTCATAAATCGCACGATCACCAAATTATTTTTGCCCAAACAATGATCAAACAACATTATTCTAGCTCAATTCTAGCCTCACACTATGCTCATACAAGTCAACAACAAAAGAAAGCTCCACATAATGCACAATCTTTAGAAGTTTCATTGGCTACTCGACCTACATGCAGTCCAATAGATACATCGACTACTCAACCCTAGTTTTTTATTCACAACATTGCAACCCTCTATGAATGAATAAAATAATGCAAATCTACCTGCCTCGATGTGAAATTATTCAACCTGCAATCATAACCTTTATGCTCATAGTGCATTAGTTTTTTCAGTGTCACCAATCATGGGTGATCAATGTTAGAGATAAATATTTCACCATTATTTATGCAGCATCTCATAATCGACACTGCCTTAGCTTCTTTAGAGTTTAACCATCAACAGTGCTTCCTATCAATCACCGCTTTAACATATTCAGAATTGAAAGGGCAATGCCATCTTGAAAATATAATAATATAATGAATATAGCCAACTAAAATTTATTATAAATATTAATACTCAGCATTAGTAGGGAATCCCACTCTCAACTTCCATATTTTGAATGTAATCAATCAGTTGTAGATGCAGTTTACGGACTTCTCATTTTGTACTATTTCCTTCAACTGGTATCAGAGCGTGCCCTGAGCATACTCCCTCACGGGAGGACCTAGGGACGAGTAAAGTTGATAATTTGAGTGGATTCCTTTTCCATCAATCGATTCAAGTTGTAGCTTCATTTGTTTTACTCTCATTCTGCTTATGAAGAGAATTATTGTGCAAGTGTTGTAGTACAAGTGCTGAACATTTTTGGAAAGAGTGATATGCTATATGTGGAGCTGATTATTGTCTGGCTCATTAAGTTGTGTGTCTTAGAAGCTACTTCCCATTCAATTAATTGTTTGACATCAGTTATAGAAGAGAAGTATAAGTTTTACTGTGAGTGAAGAACCATGTGCATTGGTGGCTGTAAGGATTTGGACCCACTATCTGAGGAAGTTGTTGATGCACTGGGTTTGAGAGGAATTTTTTTTTTATTAGAAGTATTTAGAAATAGAGCATATAAACAAAAAAAAAAAATTGTATTTCATATACATATCGTAGATAACAAAGGCCCCATCAATGGTATAGAATTAGCGAGAGAATATTTTTTTCGAAATTTGACCAGACCTACAAAAAGTTGTATCCATTGTGAAAATTGTTGAATTCATATATTTATTCTCAATTGAGGTGCCTCATTCTATAGTTGACATGGGGATAATATCTATGAAACATTAAATTATGTCCTCTCATTTAAAGAGGAAGAAGACTTGTCTTTGACGAATCTACTAGATGAATAGTGGAAAAATATGTTTGTTTTAGTATTGACCCATCTAGGTCAATGATGACCGTGAAGGTCATAATAGTGTGCTGACAAGGGAAATTTCTACTTGTAGAAAAAATAAATTGTGAGCAGGTTGAAATTTTATAACATCTCGTATTTGTCTCATCTTCACAAGCAGGAGGAATCCTTTTCAATGTGAAATTTTCAATGGAGCTAGAGAAACCAATAAAGTGCGAGAAGAATTCAACGTCAAAGTTTTTCTAGTGTGAGAGTTGGAGCACAGAGGTGTGTGTAATATTGATTCGAACAAAGTCTCTGTGGAATAGTCAATGTCAGATAGAAATGACTAAATTTCTTATGATGTGAAGATAATGAAGACAAAGGATTCATGAAGGCGACAAAAATGTGCAAAAATTATAAAGGAGTTAAACTTTTAGTAGTGCGATGAAGTTTAAATGGGCTTACAAGGTAAAAATTCAGTAGCATGATAGAGATTAAAAGGGATTATCTGTTTGAGAAAATAATCCTCTCGTAGGAATTTTTTTTTAATATTATTAGATTTTGGGTTTGTTGTACCTGGCTTGAGATGGTTGTAATAAGGCATTGTGTTGTAAGAGGTGCGTGATCAGTTGTAGCCGACACCCTAAAGTTGATTTCTAAGATGTGTTGTAAGCCTTGTTGAGTTAGACGGGCTGTGTTTATCCCTCTTAGGAAGAGAGATGATGTGATATCAAGTTATGGAACTGACCACTAGATCGATGCAGAAGGTGTACTTCAAGGCGTACTTGTATCTATACTTGATTTGTAATTATTGAGTCATGAATGTAGTGTTTATCACTCTTCGATAGAGACAGGATGTCACATCAGGTTGTGGAATTAACCACTGGGTAGATATGAGGGTGGTAGGTGTACTTGTATCTAAGCTTGATTTTTAATTTATCAAGTTAAAATTTTTGGATGGAATGATAATTTAAGGGATCAAGTCAGGAAGACTTTAACATGATTGATGAACCATATAGGTGAAAAGGATTCCTAGTGAATTGGCGAGTACATTGGATGGTACCCATGTACATCAGTAGATGGATTTCTTTTTATATGGACATCAGTAATCAATTGTATGTAGGTACAAGAGAGAGAAGAAGAATTCCCATTGTGAAGAAATCCCAAAGAGAACATAATAAAAACTCAAGACATTTCTTTTTGGAGTTATGCAGACCAGAAAATCAATTTGTATACATAGTTACAAAGCCCTCACCGAAGTTTTTTTGGTGAAATAACTGAGGGGGCAAATGTTAGAGCTAACTATTTCAGTGTTCTTTATACACCATCGCACAGTCAACACTTCCTTAGGTTTTTCAATGTTGAACCATCAACAGTCCCTCCTGCCAAACACCGCTTTAACCTATTCAGAATTGAAAGGGAGACACCATCTCAAAAATTGAATAATCTAATGAATGTAACCAACTCAAATTTAGTATAAATATAGATTCTCAACATGAGTAGGGCATCACACTCTCAACTTTCATATTTTTTATGTAATCAAGAATATGTAGCTCCAGTTTACGGACTTCCTATTTTGTACTATTTCTTTCAATCAATCATGAAATCCTAGGCGATCTTCCCCATGAATTACAGGAATTTCTTCCAGCAGATCCAAATGTCAAGGAGCATCATTGTTTTGAGAAAGTAAATTTCATAGGATTACAGTGCAGTCAATCTCCAATAATAGCAATCACACACACAATATGATTGTGATCACGACACTACTTTTGGCCTAAACGACATCTAGCACTGTAAGATACACATAAAGAGGAAACAAAGTGATGTATTTCCAATCAGCCCAACCTCAACCTCAAAGTAACAGAGTAAAAAACTCATCCCAATTAGCACTGAATCGTATGGAACAAGATTTAATGCTTAAGTTAGCCAAAAAGGTTTAGTACTTCAACCATATCACATTGAACCATATCACAATGGGCCAAGAATGTTCCCTTTAGGATTTGAAATTTTAGGTGGAGAAGATAACTTTCCATTGTGACAACGACTCCATAAAATATTATATCATTTACAAGTAAATTGAAAAGACTATGAAACCCCTACTTAATCCAAGGGACTCATTCTCTAATTTTTTTTGTATTCGTCATTGACATTACCCTAGAAATTATAGGCTAATGTTGTTTATATATGAAAATTGAAAGTGTTATCACTTCTTCCTGTCATCCTACGTGTAAAATTAGCCTTCATTTATCATTCCATGATAGCATGTGGTCTACTAACTCACTAACTTGGAATTTTACAATTATATTCCATGGATGAATGAGCAAATGAAACTTTACCATACCATAGTTTGTTTTTCAATGAATATGCCCATGAGTTGATAGTTTTCCTTCCGCGAATAAGCTTGTGAGTGCCCATGAAACCTACCTGTTTATCCAAAACAATTCAGATTTCGGTCATCCCTGATAATGTTGTACCATTTCTCATTAAAATGAGTAAGCTAGACCCATATATGTTTCAAATTGTTCTCCATGAAATTCCTCACCATTCATGTGTTTGTGTATGTATGCGTTGATGGTTGCATAATATCTCCCTATGGTTTTATGATGCTTTGATCAAAATTCCCGATAATGTTTTTCCATATGGTGTCAATCTATATGAAGTGTAAGGATTGCATTATTATAACATTAAAGTCCCCATCAGAGGACCGAGTTGCCACAATCTAAATTATAGGCTTGCCTCATTCACCAAACTATAAACCACTCAGATTTTCAAGCATATTGCATACAAATTCATCCCTCCACTTTACTTTCCAAGCATATTGCATACAAAGTCATGCATGTACCAACCTCTTTGTTAATCGTCTACCTTGGTGTATTATTTTAAGAGAGGATGTAACCCACCTTCTTATTGACTAAGAGGGAACCAAATTTTAGAATTGTAATGGCAAATTTTGATCCAAGAAATAGCCATTTCCAAGTCAGAAATATCGTTTTCATGCAAAAGGAATTGGAAATTTCAGGAAAAAGCGAGGATGCATGTGATCAATCTAACAAATTTGACATCATCAAATCCGGATCATGTTTCTAATGTGATTATGCACACCCTTTTCCCAAAAATCCATTATGTATCCATATGATTCATTTTGATCGCAATTCTACTAGTATCCAATTTGATCATCCTTCTGAGACAATGTAATATTCTTAGAAAATAATTTATCTAAGTTATATTAGTATTCATCTTAACCATTCTCGAGAACTATTAAGTGTATAGAAGGATTAAGAACTTTAGAGGAAGTGGTCTAAAATTATACGCGCTCTGATATATGAATTTATTACAGTATGTGATGAGAGAAATTGGATTCTCTCATGATGTTAAAATTACATTTTTGAAGAGAAAATTGAAGTAGACCATCTGGGAGAGAAAGGTAAATGGAGCTGTGAAATATTAATTTCTGACCAAATATGAAACTAACATTCTGAAAGACAGCTATAGATGGTGAAAGTTGTTAGATTTGTATTTTCCAATGTGTCATTTCCCTATGAGCTATGTATGGTGAGTTTTAAGCTCACATAGGGACTTGAATCTATTATGTTTCCATAGGTATCCTTAATTGATACCGTGCCTCCTCGGCTGCAATATAATGGAGTTTTCTATGTACTTATACACAACAATGTGACAAATAATATACTCTTACATGGTATAAGTGTAGGTGATTCCTACCCTATTGAATTATCTTTGAATTTAGTAATTTTCTATGATCTGAATGGGGTTTCTGTTTTAGGGATGTCTCCAAATTTCTTTTGAAACCTACTTATTTGTCTGAGTGATAATGGCTTCTATCCTACATAGACAGATTTGTGTAAAAGATGGCAAAAATTGAAGAGAACAAAATGAGGAGTAGAGGATTACTCTTCTGAGCATTACAAATCAGTGAAATAAGATTACATTGGAAACATCAGTAATAAATGACTGCAGTGAAACTCGACTTAAACTAGACTAAGTGAAACTGAACTAGGACACTTGGAGGGATGATTTTGACACCTAACATGTGGTTGGAAATAGATTCTCCAACACTAGCGCTTAATTACAACCACCAAAAAACTCAATTAAGATGCCTACTCATCTATGTCTTAGCTAGGCTTACAATTTAAAAAGTTGACTTCAACTAGATTTACTTTTCTTATTCCCTTCTTCCAAATATTATAGCCTCTAATTTATTCTAAGGTTTTCTTCTTGTTGTAGGCTTCAAACCTCAGTTTTTTCATTTGTTGGTGTAGGTCTTCCATTCTTCCAAGTTGTCTAATCATATCCTAGACAATTTTCAAAAAATGAATTGTATGTGGGTTGATGCCACATACTATCTTCTATAGTGTTCCTTTCATAATCAATATGCTGCAACATAATGCCATAATACAATTTCATCTCTTTAGGACTCCAATACCTAAAAATTTCATTAATATATTCATCATGCACGTTGTCTTCCAAATTCATTTATGCAGCTTCTATGTAGACCTTATCTAGACATGGTGTTCTATGCCATGCTTCAAGGAAATTTACTTATTCTTCATAATTGTTCTATGTACCTGCGCACTGAAAATCAACATTAGAATTAAAATCATCTCAAGAACCACATTGGTTCTATTTTTTCTACTCTACAGTGAGAGATTTCTCATGTTGCGCTTCTTTCTTTGCTTCCTTTTATGTCTTTTTTTCTATTTGTGGGTTTCTTTCTTTTATTCTGCCTCTATCTCTATCTCTGTCTCTTTCTCTACCTCTTTCACATTTTTACTAACATGTTCTTTTGTGGACATGTTGTCTTCCACTCGGTTTTCATATCAAGTGGGATTATATTACCAAATAGCATCATCTGAATATGATTTTTTTGTTGCATCATCTGCAACCATTCATCTTTAGTCAACAAATCTTCATCAAACTTCACATGAGCAATATTAATTGCTAGATTAACCATAGCATTCACCGCTCCAATGGTAGTTTCACTATCATCAGCAAGTTCTATTGCTAGATTCACCAAAATTTCATCAACAAGCTTAGTTGCTAGATTCATCAAATTTTCATCAACAAACTCTGTTACTAGAATCACCAAATTTTCGTCCCCTTGTGGTTTTGCACAGTGGGGTTCAAGAGCATCTACTGTTAGGTCACTATAACACTAGTTTATTCCCTTATTATTAATTTCATTATAGCCCCTTATTGTTATTTTTGTTCCCATGTTGTCCCAATATTGTTATTATTGTGCCCCATAGAATCCCACTATTTTTATTGTTGTGCCCTTATTTTTATGTCGGCTTTGACTATATCGTGAACCCTTAGATTCCTGTATATAGAAAGGAGGTCTTTTCATTTGTATCATCCAAGAATTGTTCATTTATATAATGTAAATGAGGTTTCCCCCAAGAAGAGGCTGATTTTGAAGTCATTTCTCTATCTTTTCTTCTATTTTGTGAGTTGGTTGCATAACAACTGGTATTAGAGCTTTAGAGTCTAGGGTTTCGTTGTTTCAAATAGGTCATTGTGTAATTTTCGCTATAACCTATATTCTATGAAGTCTCAGAAGCTACAATTAAAACCAATTTGATCTAAAATATTGATGAACCTCCTGTCTGAATTTCACATCCCATCTTGCTATATTTGCAGAGATATGATAAAAGGAATTTAGGGTTTTTGCAGGATCCCAAATTATATCTCAAATAGGTGACCTAGGGAAAATCATCATAGCATTCTCTCTAAGCACCAGATTGAAATTTAGTAAAATGTTACAAAAATAGGATAGACTCTAGCTTTCTTTGTATCGGTTTCAGATCCAAAGGTCTAATTAGTGACACGTGGCACTTCATACAAGCTACTGAACCAGTCTATAATCAGGTCATTGTGGGAGATTTGGAATAACGATTTCGTTGAGAATCGAATCGTGATTAGAATTGTGAGTTTGGAATGAGAACTTAGAGGGATACCACATGACAAAATTTCAAACCTTAGAGATCTAAAATTATAGAGATACAATAGATTCAATATGGATGTCCTACAAAGCCAAAAAATGTGTGTAGTATTTTTAAAATTTTGCATAAGTTTAGTTTGAAAAAATAGTTTGAGGGAATTAAAAGGACATGGTGAAGCATAATTATCATTAATTGATGCCCCGAAGAAATAAAATTGAAACACCTAATAAGAAACCTGAAAGTTGTAGCATGACGCATGAAGAAGAGAAAGAAATGCAAAATGATATATCAAAATTATGAGACCAAGTACAACAAATTTCACTCTGACAAAATGTAACAGAAGCTAAGATGGTTGGTTTAAAGAAAGGCATGGAAGCTAAGATGGATGGTTTAAAGAATGGTATGGAAGCTAAGATGGCTGGTTTAGAAGTAAACATTGAATATTTGAAGAATGACATGAAAGGTTTGAAAGGAGGTTTGGCAAAGTTGCTACAAGAAATGCTTCCTAATGGTGAAAAGGTAGTAGAGGAAACACATGGTGAGAACAAAAGAAATGTTAATCATGATTCCATAGACTCTAAAGCTAGATTAAAGACCCACCATGTTCCAACAATTGATATGAGGAATTTTGATGGCAAGGATCCCATAACATGGATACTACCGATGGAGCAATATTTTGATCTCCATAATGTACAAAACACACAAAGGGTACGGATTGTGACTTTATATTTGGAACCCAATCAGTTTGTATGGTATCAATGGTTCTCTCATAAAAAAATTGTCACTTGGGCAATTTTTACGGGATAAATGATAGCACATTATGAGGATACAAAAAGCAACACCTTTTTTAGCCAATGGATAAATATCAAACAAAACAGTTCAACAGTGGAGCACGTTCAAGGCTTCCAAAAATTGAATATGAGGGTAAAACATATTCTAGAGGAGCATAGGATCGATGTGTTTGTAGGGACATTAAAGGATAACATCCAACATGAGGTTCACCTTTCGGAACCTGATTCATTGGAAAACACATCCAGGTTGGCAAGGAAAATTGAAAGAAAAATTATGACAACAAGGAAGGCTACCAATCACAACAATAAAGATGGAAGTGTTGTTGCTCCTAGCCATCCACAACCTACAATGTTGACACCACAAAAATTGGAATAAAAAAAAGAAAAATGGCTTTGTTATAGTTGTGATAGAAAATACACTAAAGGTCCTAACTGTGTTAAGAAGAAATTATTTTACATAGATTGTGAAGAGGAAGAAGAAACAGAAAAAGATACATCAACAAAAGAGGATACACAGCAGGATAGAAGGACATATCAAGAAGAAAAATGTAATAGTGTTGATTGATTCAGGAAGTACTCATAATTTCATTCATTGTAAGATAGTGAAGGAATTGAATTGCTTCCGGTATCCAACACAAGAGTGTCAAGTGATGGTTGTAAACGGAAGAACCATAAATTTCTCTGGAAAGTGCCATAATATCAAGCTATCCATGGGAGAATATGTGTTGAATAGTCCAATGATTTCCATTGTAATGGGTGGTCTTGATATTGTACTAGGATTCCAATGGCTACAATCTTTGTGTATGATAACTTTTAATTTTCAAGAACTTTTGTTGAATTTTTTTTCATAAGGAAAGGAAGTTGAATTAACGGGTATTGCAGGGAAACTGAGAAAGATAATCACCTTTAATGACATGAAAAAGCATCTAAGGAAATAACAACATGGCATACTTGCACAATTATGTTCGCTATAGGTTTGCACGTTGAAATAATCTATTTCTCTAGATCTCCAAAACATCATGGATAATCATTCCAAGGTACTTGAGACTCACAAAGGCCTCCCACTTATTCGTGAGAGTGAGCATGCTATTCATTTAATTCTAGGAAGTGTTCCTCCAAACATAAGACTTACACATATCCGTATGCCCAAAAGAGTGAAATTGAACATATGGTTGCATAAATGCTAGAGGCTAGTATAATTCAACCTAATCAAAGTTCTTTCTCTGCCCTAGTAGTATTGGTACACAAAAAGGATGGATCATGGTGCATGTGTCTAATTATAGGGAGCTCAAAAAGCTCACTATTAAAGGTAAATTTCCCGTTCCTATCATTGATGAATTATTGGATGAATTACATGGAGCAATTTACTTCACCAAATTGGACCTTCATTCAGTATATCATCAAATTATAATGAAGACTGAAGACATTCTGAACACAACATTTAGAACTCATGAGCATCCTTATGAATTTTTGGTCATGCCTTTTGGCCTTACCAATGCACATTCTACATTTCAAGGTTTGATGAATTGCATTTTCAAACCCTTCTTTAGAAAATTTGTGTTACTATTTTTTAATGATATAGTAATCTACAACAAGTCTTGGAAGGATCATGTTCAACATGTGGATTGAGTGCTCAAACTATTGAAGGAGAAAAAATTATATGCAAGAACCTCCAAACATTCTTTGGAGTAGAAGAGGTAGAATATTTGGGTCATATTGTATCTCATGAAGGTGTTAAGTTAGACCCTAGAAAAATTAAAGCCATTAAGGAATGGAAAATCCCCACATCCATAAAGCATCTGCGAGGATTTCTCGGGTTGATAGGGTATTATGGCTAGTTTGTTAAGAATTATGGGAGAATAAAAGTACCTCTAATAAGACTACTAACGAAGGATGAATTTTGTTGGACTGCAGAAGCAACGATAGCCTTTGAACATCTTAAAGAGGCAATGTGCCAAGCACCAGACTTAGCTATGCCAGACTTCCCAAAAACCTTTATTGTGGAATGTGACGCCTCGGGAAATGTTATTGGTGTTTTTTTACTGCAAGAACAAAGACTCACTTCTTTCAAAAGTCATCCAATCAAAGGAAAGTATTTACACAAAGCTATTTATGAGAAGGAAATGTTGGCAATACTACATGCACTTAAGAAATGATGACCTTACCTAATGGGAAGACACTTCAAGGTAAAACCAGATAACGATAGCCTTAAATACTTTTTAGAAAAAATATTATCTTCACAAGAGAAACTAAAATCAGTCACAAAGATGTTGCGTTATGACTTTGAAATCATCTACTAAAAAAGGGAAGCAAAATGTTGTTGCAGATGCACTCTCAATAAAGGATGAGGATGTAGAAGAATTTCTTGGCGACATTTCTATTATCCAACCGAATTGGAAAAACAAAGCAAGGGATGAATTGGAGAATGATGAAGAACTGTGGGCACTCATTCAAAAGTTACAACAAGACCCCGGTACATCTGATACATTTAATTTCAACAATGATTTGTTATGGTGCAAATATCACTTATACCTCTGTAAGAATTCCCAACTCAAGCAAAAGATTATTATGGAATTGCACACCTCTCCCTTAGGAGGACACTTAGGATTTTTAAAAGCTTACCACAGGGTTAAGAAGGAATATTTTTTGGGATGGCCTTAAATATGATATTCAAAATTTTGTCGTGGAATGTTTGGCTTTCCAACAAAATAAACTATAAAAAATTAATACCCTGGGCCTATTACAACCTTTATCCATTCCAAGTCAACACTCGGAGAAAGTTTCAATCGATTTTATCCCAGGTTTATCCATGTCTGAAGGAAAGAGTGTCATCATGGTGGTAGTTGATAGACTTACCAATTATGCACACTTTTGTGCATTGTCTCATCCATTTAACAAAGTTATTGTAGCAACTTTGTCAAACCTTCCTTCAATCCTTCAATGTATTTCTTCAAATTTTCCATGTTGTCATTCTTCAAATCATGATTAACATTCCTTTTGTTCTCATTATGAGTTTCCTCTCCTACCTTTGTTCCATTAGGAAGCCTTTCTAGTAGCAATGTTTGCATACCATCCATCTTAGATTCCATCTTAGCTTACATGCCATCCATCTTAGCTTCCATGCTATCCATCTTAGTTTCCATGCCATTCATCTTAGCTTCCACGCCATTCATCTTAGCTTCTGTTAGCTTTTGTGAGAGTGACATTTGTTGCACTTGGTCTCGTAATTTTGATATATCATGTAGCATTTCTTCCTCTCCTTCATGAGTCATGCTAGAGCTTTCAGGTTGTTTACTAGGCGTTTCCATTTTCTTTCTTCAAGGCATCAATTACGAATAATAATGCTTCCCTATGCCCTTTGAATTCCTTCAAACTAATTTTTCATACAAAGCTTATGCAAATATTTAAAAAAATACACAGTTTTTTTCACTTTGTAGGTGCTCAATATTTAATCTGATATATCATTGTAATTTTTGATCTTCCAGTTCTGAAATTCACACCTGCAGTAGCTATCTACATCCGCTTTCTAATGCAACCAGTCTTATCAAAATTGGATTGTTGAAGAAAATGTTATGCACAATCTCCCAAGATGACCTGATTATATACCTTTTTGCAAGAGTGAACTTGTATGAAGTGCCAGGTATCCCTGTTTTGACCTTAGGACCTAAAAAAGATACATAGGAAACTACAGGCCATCCTCTTTCTATAACTTCTTAAAAGATTGCAATCTGATGCTCAGAGAGAAAGTTATGACGATTTTCCCAAGGTCACATGTTTGGGATGTAATTCAGGAGCTTGTAGAAACCCTAACTTCCTCAGATTATATATCCAAAAATATAGCACGCCAAGATCTAAAATTTTGACCTAAGGTTTAGCACGATGTCTTTTGAAATGGGTTCTTTTTTTTTTTAGATTCGGAAACATTGCAGAAAAAAAGTTTTAGCGAAAACACCACAATGACCTATTTGGAGCAGCAAAACCCTAGAATCCAAAGCTCTGATACCAAATTTTATGAAACCAGCTCACAAAAAGATAGAAAATATATATGAACGCCTTAGAAGTAAGCATCTTCAAGGGGGCAACCTCTTTTACATTACACAAATGAATAATTCTTAGATGTTTCAAATGACAAAACCTCCTTTCTATATACAGGAGTCTAAGAGGTCACAATATAACCCAAGCTGACCTAACCATAATAATATAAGGCCACATAAATAACAATAGTTGGCTTCTAGGGTGCACAATAATAACAATATGGAGACAATAGCATCACAACAATGACAATAAGGGATACAATGACAAAAGTAATGGGGTAATCACTAGTATTATAGGAACCTAACACTTGCTATAGATTCGGTGCTATAGATCCACCTTCATCTTCAACTTCAATGCTCCCCCTTACACCAAAACTCCTCTCAAGGGTATCTCAGGCCTCCTAGCTATCCTGGCATATGAAATATGAAATCAAGGGAAGAATGCTCTCATCCACAAATTCTTCTATGCATGTTAATGCGAATGCATCCTTTTGCCTCTTCACTTCCAAATCTAAAAAAACCTCAAACATCTCCTCTTGTGTATTCTACAATTTTTCACAAAGGCGACGCTTTCACAAAGGCTTTTACAAAAACTCACAATGCCTAAATAATGCGCCTTTTTCTAAATATGTTTTTTTCAACAAAAAGAATGCAACACCCCTTTTTAAATTCCCTCTTTTTAAAATTCCCCATATGCACTTAAAAAGTATATCATATCATATACAAATTAGTGTTATGTTCATAATTGAGCCTACATGTACAACCTTATACATGCCTTTTTTGAAAATTTGTAGACTCAGCAACAAAAAAGGGGATTCATATTTTTATTTATTTATTGGGAATGGTAAATGAAAAAATGACTTGTATGTGGCTTCCTGCCACATATTATCTTCTGTAGTGATATCATCAATCTGCTACAATATAACTCCATAATACAATTTCATCTCTTTACGACCCAAATACTTGAAATTTTCAATAATATCTTCATCACGCATGCTCTCCTCAACATTCATTTCTGTAGCTTCTATGTAGACCTTATCTAGACATGGTGTTACAAGCCATGCTTCAAGGAAATTTAAGTATTCTTCATAATTGCTCTATGTACCTGTATATTGAAAATCCACGTTAGAAATAAAAGCATCTGCAAAACCACATTGGTTTTCTTCCTTCTACTCTGCAATGAGAGCTTTCTCCTATTGTGCTTCTTTCTCTGCTTCTTTTTATGTCTTTGTTTTCTCTTGACAAAAACTAAATATAAAGAAACAAAGTGGAGTAGAGGTTTGCTCTTCTCAGTATTATGAATGCCCCTTTTTTATTGAGTCCTTAAGATCCTCCAAAAAACACCTTTCCAAAAGGTTCATTAACAAACAAACGCTATTTCTCAAAAAAAGTGCATAACCCTTGTTTTGAATGACTCACGAGAACGTTTCTTAAAAATCATGAACTTTGACTTATCAATCAAAAAAATGGAGCATTTTGTTTTGTACCCTTCTAGTATTCCACTATAATGCATTATGCACTGTTGGGATGGAGGGTGAGGCAGAAAAGCGTATAAGTTCTCTTTGACTAACCTGAACTCTCGTTTAACTGTGGAGTGTCAGTAACGCTTTGGAATAATGCAAATCTGGTGGAGTTGTGTATGCATTAATAACGCTTCTTTAAAAGTTGTAGGGCGAGTTACTTTGGCTACCCTTTAGGCAAAAACTTTATTTTTCTTTTTTGCTACTCTATCCGAGAGTGTTATGAAAATTCATTTTGATCTTTGTTGCTCTCTCACATAGTCTTTCTCTCTCTCCCTCTGCTGCTTCACAATAGGCTTCTTCAAACTTCTATTGCTCTCTCAAAGAGTCTTATGCAAGATAGCTGATTCTCTTTGTTACTCTCACTTCACTCAAGTTGCTGCTCTCTCAGGGAGTCTTATGGAAACTAGGTCTGATACCATGTCAAAAGTTGAAGAGAACGAAATGAGGAGCATATGATTACTCTTCTCACTATTACAACTCAGTTAAATAAAATTACATTGGAAACATCATATTAAATGACTGGAGTGAAACTCAACTTAAACTGGACTAAGTGAAACAGAACTAGGACAATTGGAGGGACGGTTTTGACACTTAACAAGTGGTTTGAATTATATTCCCCAATAAAAAAATGAGATCTGTGAGTGAAAAAATGACATCAGCTGAATGGAGGCAAGATTTTCCATGTAGAATTTTTATTGTTGACTGATTGGGGGTGTGAAGGAACTAGATCTCGTCAGATGTGGAACTAGTGCCATGTAAGAGAAGGTCGACATGACTCTAGAATGAGTGTTTTTTCCGTTTTCCGATGCAATATGACATCCACCCAATGGGAAGTGAAACCTTCTTAAATCTATGGTTGATCCAGAGCAATGTTTATGAACCCAATGTCGTATTTGTTGAACTCTTATAAGATTTTCAATTTCGTCCACCAACTTATTTCCCTCTTCGACAAGACTTGCCATTTGACTATTCAAGTCCTACGTTCCTTCCAAAGGATGGCTTGATTGAATCCGTGGCGTTTTCTCTACATGTTGGTGTTGAGATCAACCGCGTGCAAGACTTACCTTTTGACTATTCAAGTCCTACGTTCCTTCCAAACGATGGCTCGATTGAATCTGTAGCGTCTGCTCTGCATGTTGCTAGCTGAGATCAACCGCAAGCAAGAACAACTGATCGATTTCCTCCGTTTGAGAGTTTTTCGCACCTATCACCATCTCGCTCTTCCTCCATTAATCTTCAGCAAAAGAAGTGAGCCTCTTTATGAAAAATCAATCTTCTCCAGTACAGAGGACAAGTTTCATCTATTCAAGAGGGTTGGATTTTCCATTTGTTAAGAGGTCGAATCTCTTTTTATTTTAAGGACGAGATTCTATATTCCTTTTTTGGGTGGTCGAGTGAACTACCTCTGCAGAAAACAAATTGATGTTACTGTTGGGTAAAACGCAGAGATCAACACTCCATTCCAGAAGCTGCAGGAGTTGAGATTATAGGTGTCATTCCCATTAATTTATTCAAGTCGAATTGTGGAGGCTACTGGGCCGAATCGATAGCTGGTTCAGATCATTGTTAAGGGTTGTGTCTTACTGTGTGACAAAGGTCCAGCGGAGAAGTCGGCGAGTCGCTGGAAAGAGGAATGCGATTTGGATGAAAATGTTAGACTACTTGTCAAGTTGTTGGTGAATGCAGAAACTTTTATTTTCTCCAGTGTTGACCGAGATCGCCTTTTATACACAAGAAAGAGACTTCGCCTTCGAATTTGGTAGCTATCTTCCGCCATGCAAAGCAGTGAAACCGGCATGAGCAGCAACAATTTTTTTAGCAGACGAATTTATTTTTCATGGCTGGAACAGAAGAAAGATGTCTTCCATTTGGACGCTTGACTCCTCTCCAGAACGCTGAAGTTTTACGTGTTGCTCAGCCAGCAATACAACGTGCCATCAAACTTCATGTTCGTATGAAATGACATGTGCCTTCAAACACGGCTATGAGGGCATCACAACTAACAACTATCGTTGTAGTCTCTTAAATTTGGTAAGCCCTTGCATTATTCTTGGCATGCATATTTCAAAACATTTTGACAAATAAATTTTTGGGGGGTTAAATTATATTTTTTACCATTATTTAATTGGGGCAAGGCTTTCGTACTCAACTTTGAATAAGAATACTCTTTCTAAAAGCAATTTTAAATGATGCTAGTTGAAGAATCGTCTTTTTGGGTTGATTTGGATGTATGCTAGCCGTGTCAATCTAGCTAGATTGAAGTGTAAAGTTGTTGGTGTCACTATTAGTGTTATGTTGGAGGAATTTTATTTTTGTGGTTTGTGGAAATGAATTTTCCAACTTTTTTTTAAAGATGCGAAAAAGATTACAAGAGCTTTGTGAGAAGAAGGGAGTACATGAATTTTGTAAAGAGGTTATTCAATTGGAGTCAATGGTATCTTTTTTTCAAGTAAAGATTGTAAGTCTTAAGAATAGGTTGCAAATTTTTACAGTTGAGAAAATTGAAAAGGTTGATTATCTAGATTCAACCATGGGAAAATATTTCCATAAGCTTGTAGATGAATTCCAAGTGAAGATTGATCTCCTTGATGACTTGCAGGAGGAAGTTGAGTCTTTTTCTGACTCAAATTTGAAGAAGAAACTAGAAGAAAAAAATAATCAACACATTATGCAGATTGATTGTTTAAAAGAAACAATGACGGAGCAATATCAGTATTTGAAAGAAGATTATGATGCAATGTGTCAACAATTGATTGAGAATGATGAGGTCTTTCAAAAGCAGCAAGAGTCTAAGTAGTGTCTTGAATTGGAAGTTAGTCGTCTTCAGAAATTTGAGATGGAGACACATGATGTTAATATGCCAATCTCTCCTTCTTGCACATGTGATGATGTTGAATTCAAGAAGCTTGATGTTGACTCATCACATGCCCTCGTCACACCTAGTTTTTGAAAACTATACCATTGGTATTGGTTCTCAATTGTTGAGAAAAATGGGATACACTGGAGGAGGACTTGAGAAGAATGGACAGGGAATTGTTGCTCCTATTAAACCTGTATTGTAGACATCAAGAGTGTTGGATATGATCCAATTGTTGTGTCATCACCTACATCCAATTGTCAGGTACTTGAAGAAAATTCCTCTCTTAACTATGAGAAACATATTGATGACATGATTGCTAATGTCATTACAAATGAAAATGTTGTGGCACCAAACTTTGAGTCTAAAAAAATAAAAAATGAGTTATCTACATATCCACATCAAAAGAAATTACCCAAGTATCAACATTATTAGTCAATTAGTAATCCAACATTCAGATTGTTATAGACGAGACCTAAAAGAATGAATTGCGGAACAGTGCTAACCATCAGGATTGACCGTGGATGAATCGATGAATGATCATGGCATCAATTGAACGAATGCTTGAAGTATCCATATCATTGTGTTGTCTCAGTTGTTCGTTGTTGATTCCCATTGTTCACTTAGTTGCACTTTAGGGGGGGATTTGTTGAGAACGAAGATTGTTCATTCTTGCTCCTTCCACTATTGTGGTTTACGGGGCAAAGTTAGATGGTGACATATATTTTTGTCATTGCTTTGTCGACAATTGTCATCTTTTGTGTTTGATAAGTCTGATGTTGCCAATGTTCAAAGAACTTCAAGAGTGTTGTTGTACGACATTTTCCATACTTACAAACCTCATTGATTGTTTGTTGATTGATAATTGATGCTTGTTTGTTACGAGATCTTGTTGGTTGATGGTGTTATACACAACTAGACTGCATCCCTATTTGTCCTTTGAAAATCATTATGCAATAGCAATTACATTCTTATAAGCTTTTAAAATTAATTTTAGTACACTCTTATAAGTTTTTAAAATTAATTTTATTGTATGATATCATTGAGAATGGTGATGATGCACTTCTCAAACAAATGTTAGATATTTATGAATTATTTTTATATATAAATAGAGTATATGCTTTTATATATATATATATATATATACATATAAGAAATTAGTTGTAATTTAATACCAATATAACATTGACATCCATTAAATATTTTCCAAACAAAATTATTATTTCTATAGAAATTTTACTTCAATATTTCATTTTTATATTTATCAAACTATATAAACTTACATACTATTTTTTATCGCTTTTTAAATTGGCATTTCAAGACTTATTTTGATACTCTAATATTTTATACATTTTACATAGCTTTTTCTAACATTTTATACATTTTACCTAGTTTTTTCTACCCAGGTTCTTTATATCTTGCTTAAGCCATATTTTATTATAAAATTTATCTACATTTTTCTTCAACATTTATTTTCCTTTCTAACCTAATAAAAATAAGAATATATTCCTTCCATTATTTCAAATAATATATGTATTCATCTCACATTCCCCAATGTACCCTCACATTTACTAGGGTGAAGACATGGTCCTTTCCGACTCATTATTAATATATATATTCATTTCACATCCCCCAATGTACCCTTACATTTACTAGGGTGAAGACATGGTTCTCTCCATGTAATTACATCTCACATTCCCCAATGTACCCTCACATTTACCTGGGAGAAGATATAATCCTCTCCATTTAATCATTAATATATATATTCATCTCACATTCCCAATTGTACTTTTTAGATTTACTTGGGAGAAGACATGGTCCTTTCCCATTAAATTCCAAATTTTATATTCATGACACATTTCCAAATGTACTCCCAGCTTTACTTGGGAGAAGAGAAGTCAACTATAAGGATGGATGAGAAGTTAATGACATTAATGAGAGGCAATTGAGGAGAAGAAGGGAAGGGGGGGTCTTGCTTATGGGGGGGGTTGGTTGTGATTATTTGGAATTGTTGTGTTTTTGGAGACCTTAGGAACCCGTGGAAGTTTCTTGGGTTGTTGAGAGGAGGGAAGTATTGCTGGATCTTTCATCTTGGACACACACACTACATATGGTTAGACTTGGGCTCAGAGGGCCAGGGAACCTGTGGAGATTTCCTGGGCTAGGGATTATTTCCTAGTTGGATGGGAGGTAAATCCGGTTGGGTCCGTCAAGAGGAGCATTCAATAGGAGTGGCAAGACAAAGGTATTTCCATCAGCCACCAGTACAGGTATTCCTCCATAGACTACTCTTGTAAAGTTTATTAGAATGAAATATTTACCTTAATTTATGTTGATTATAATGTAAATGATAAAATTTGATTTGTTTAAAAGCCATGTAAGTAGGTAAGTTATCTCCTCTTATCGCATTTAATTTCAGAAGAAATTAGATCTATTAGCATACACTAGGATAGGGCTCTTACACATGGTATCAGAGCTTTGGTTCAAAATCTGGACCCAAAGTCCACTAAACCCCAAATACCGCTAGAAGGAGGGCTTGAACCTCTGACCTTGTAGCTGTTAAGCTATTGTAGCTATTAAGATGTTATGGTTAATAGCCTTTACTCATTAGTGTCGCCACCATGGCCTTATTTTCAACACGTACAACACCTACCTGCAAATCCACTAGATTTCCCACTATGGTAACTACACGACTAGTTGGCTCGAGAGCCCAGCATTTATTCTTGGTCTGCTGGTGTTCATTACAGGGATGAATATCAACATGTGGGCAGATCCTATTTTATTATCTCTGCGCTGTGGGAACGAGCTCTACAAGATTCCTAGCGGAGGGTTGTTTGAATATGAGAGCTGCCCGAATTATTTTGGTGAGATGGTTGAATGGTTTGGATAGGCTCTCATGACTTGGTCCTTCGCAGCTCTTAGTTTTTTTTCTATATAGCTACCAACCTGAACACCCATCAAATGCTCTCTGTCCCTCCCTTCGTAGCTCTCTAGATCTCTATCGGCCAAGGAATCATAAAAGCATGCTGTCGTATTTGCGTTTTAGCTTTACGTGGGAAACCAATAACCAGAGTTCAAATCCCAACAGGATTGCACTTGCCCACAAAATTTTGCCATCACTAGCGCCTAGATCATAGGGTGCTTGTTTTTGCAAAGAATTAACAGAATTGTAACATGTTCAAAATGGGCACATGCGTCGACATCTCTTGGAGGAGCTCTGGATTATAGACGTAACAACCCAAGTAGTTTGATTGAATATTCAAGCATTATGGCCTCTAAGGTTGAACCAGGGGAGCTTTCCACTAATGAATCAGGTGGTATTTCACAAATCTTGCTTCCTTTTCTGTATTTTATTTTGCAGGATTGTTGTTTTAAAACACCAAGGTTCTCAAATATTCTACTTGTGCAGAATTAAATATTTTGGTCTTTTTCATTTGCAAGCCTATCAGTTTGTGTTATGTCCTTCAAAAAAAAATAATTTGTGAGGCGCCCATCTTTAAAATATATGAAAAAATGTAGAGAGGCAATCACAATTTTAGTATTGATGAAGGCTGTAATTCTGAAGCACACCAGGGATTAAATGCGCAGATTTCTGAGTTTGTTTATAATAGCATTGAGGTTGTTATTGAGTTTCCTAAGCACCATCAAATATACAATGACATGGTGCCAGCAATGAGGCCACTGCTAGTTTCGTTCACTCATTGCGTTTCTATTCCAATCGAGCGATATCTGAGTCTGGTTTGAACAATTTTAGGAGAAAAACAAGAAGAGAAAACTATGTTTACCCACCAAATGGAGGTCCAGATTTGGATGGTTAATTGATTATATAGAACATTGGATAGGTCTCCTATGTGTATGGCAATACTCCATTCCCTTCATCGTTAATTTGTCGGCTTTAGTTGGGTTTTTTCTCATGTTGGGGGACACCCCAATCTCCCTTGCAGTGCCTGTCACCAATGCGGTTACTTTTGCAGCAACAGCAGTGGCGGGCTCAGTTCTGTTGGGCGAGGATATGAATATTAAGTACTCTCTGGTGGGTCTTGTTTTAATTATAACCGGGATTTGGTTATGCATCACTTCTACTTAACTGTAGTCTGCAGTTTTGGAAAATATGTTGTTGTTCATTCATGACCAAATTCATCTTCTTCTCACAATCACGGTGAGATAAAATTATTGTTTCTCAGGTATCACTGAAACTTATATTATAGTTTCAATCACCTTAGCAGGCTGGGATGGTAGGCATGGCTTTTCTTTCGATATGTTGTCTGTAATATAACAAATTGGCAGCAATCATTGCATTCAGACTTCTTTAAGAATCAAACTATTAGGGTTTAGGTTTTTCAGAAAATTCACGATGGTCCCTTTCTTTTGATCAGTAAGTTTTTGATTTCAAGACAAAGTCTTTTTCCTTGATGGGTGCAGAATTTGTTAGATCAGTTCAATGACGGAAGGCATATTTATGTTTTCATATGATATTCCCAGAAATGAGAAACAGTTACTAGAAATACAAAATAAACGAGAAAAGGATTCAGAAAGGAAAACAGTAATTCTCAATCATGCCAGAACTTTTCGACATCGTTAAAAATTATGAAATAAGAAAAAAGGGATCATATTTGTGCTCTAACAAAAACTATGTTATCCTCAATGATATGATTTATATTCACAATAGAAAGTTTACAACAATGCACATGTCAAAATGTTCACGGTTCAGTTCCTAAATGATAAATCAGTTCACAAATAAACTATTATTCAGATACCATCTAATCTGTTGTTTCTTTCAGAATGAAAGAGGCAGAGGCACCACTTTGACCAGGATGAGTGGTATTATGATTACAACCTTATAACCTCTCCTCTATAGTAGCCTTCAGCACCTCCGAAGGCACCATTGTCCTGAGAACTGCCATAATCTCACATCCTAGTGGGTGCAACAAGGCAGGCCACCTGTTATCCAATAAAAGGCAAATATTTGAGTGGACATACACCAAATTTCGAGCTTTTTGAAAGGTTAGGAAACTCCTCGTCATTAGAATGGATGAAAAAAAATACTCATTCCAATTTCTGACATGCTAACGTACTAGTCACATGAACAGTGAAAAGGAGATAGAGTGATTTAAATTTTATTAATAGAAACATGAACCAGGACCTTTTCTGTTGGTTGTTTCTCACAGGCTAGAATGATATGGGAAATGGCCAGAGTTTTTCAAATCCTTACTATTCCAAGAGTGAAATCAAAATATATATCAACAAGCCTCATAGCTCCTTCTAAAGTCTGATAATGTTCTCAAAACCTACCATGTCCACTATTTATTTACACTCTTCCATACATCAAAGAAGGGGATCATGAATACAAAGGACTTCATGTGATTGCACAACCTTCTATTATCTTTCAAATCCTTACTGTAACACCCCCAATGTCCTGCCCACTAGGAAATTTCAAGGCCTTATTTCTCGAAATATTCATCTTGATATGAGGGTCTCTCAAAGCCTCACCAAAAATAGTCACCCTCATTCGACACCAAATCTCTGGTAAGACATCCAAAACCCAATGGCCCTGTGAGAAAGTTGAGCCAAGGTGTCCCTCTCTAAAAAAAAAAAAGAGAAAAAAGTTTATGCACACGATCAATTGCATAGCCCACAACATATCATGACTGGTAATTCATAACACTTCTCTATCACAGCTATACCAAATCAAACAAAACTAGAATATAAGGTAACCTCGACTTTGATTGCAGCTCAAAAAAAATAAAAAAAATCTCTTAGCATGGTCAAGCATATTTAGCAGCTACTCAACAGTAATAAGGGGCCATAAATACAAATCACTTTGTGTGATTGCACAAACTTCTAACATACACGTGGGGTAGAGTACAATATATTTTACCTGAACTTCATCCTATGAGAAGCTATATTGAAACTAGAAGGGAATTTAGAAACTAGTAATTGAGCAGGTGGAGAAGAGTTAAGTGACTAGAGGTCTAGACGACTTCATAGGAATTTATGCCTGTTTAGGTGACAGTGTTGTGAACTCAACCAGGAATGAAGGTATTGCTACTCTCAATTTCCAAACTACTCAAGCTTTCAAAATGATTGCATCACAATTGAAGGTCTGAATCTGACATGAATTCAATTTCGTGACAACCATATACAATGCGAAAGGTTCCCTCTCTAATTTAGAATCAAAGTAGAAAGTTTAAACATATGTGGCTGTCAAGGTTTAAACTTTAAACCTCTTGAAAATGTCATGGTATAAACCCCTTGTAGTTTTCATGACACCAACTTAGTTTCAAAAAAAATCTGAAATATAATTACCATAGTTGTACACTATCAATTAGTATTTTATCCATAACAATATTAGGGAATATTCACCCTATAAAATCAAGAATAAGACTGAAATGGAACCTGCAATGTCTTCATAATTTTCTGAGTGCTCTTATGGTATTTTTGCTTTAGATTCTCGGTTTTAAAGTCACCTTTATGATTCTTTTATGTTATTACTCTGACTTACTTTCATAAAGGAGAAGGTGTTATGATTAATTTCTTAATCAAACTAATCGATCTTCCTAATATGACAATTTTAATATGCGAAACATAAAAATACAATTGATCATTTTCCCGCATAAGAGAAATAATTCCTATGCCATACCAGCAAAGAAATTGTTACAAGTAGAACCAGAACTAAAACTCTACAGGTGCTCAAAAATAAGCACAAAAGAATCCACTAGGAATTGAAGAAGGGACCTTCTGGATCTAAGGAACAAAAAATCAAAATCTCAAAAGAAAGAGAATGTAAAAAGCTATTTAGTGTCAACAACAGCTTGCCTAGACAGTCTGTCTGCCCCCCGCAAATTTAATGTGGTAGGTGACCAAACCAACGCAGGAGCATAGCCATATGCATTTGGAGTGGCTCAACCAATTCTCATAAAAATGGAATCTGATATGCCCAAGTGCATGTGATTATTTCTAGCATGTTCTCATGCATACAAGCCTTTGTTAGCATAATAAACTAAATGTTGGTCAAATAATGCATTTGACGAAGAGTTGAAATTTCGGCATAGGTTGATTATAGATCTCCTTCATTTTGGATGGCAATTGCAATAATGTACATGAGTATGAATGCATACCAAATGTCAGCCCAAGGAGTTGATGGCTTTATGAATCAATCCTTCTCTTCCAAACTTTTCTTTGCAAAATAGTATCTAAATTCAATAATGCTGATCAATTGTAAATTTAACAGTGTTGATCCAGTGTAAAAATGGCCTAGGTAACTTGTTTCTCCAACACCACAACCATATGCCAACTCTACTGTGCCATTAAAACCAATGTGCTCTAATAGGTAGCACTTTACCCCAGAAAATCTGATAGCCAGCTTCAATCTGCATACTCTCTATATGCAACCTAAAGTTGTTAAGATTCTTTCATCTTGACCATTATTTGAATTAGCCATTTGAGGCCCAAATTAAAGCTTACAACCTTGCAGACTCAATGCTTTCTGGGTAAAGTGTTTTCCAACAACATTGCATCAAATCAGTGCTTCAAACCCAAAATATCAGCAATAGTGCAGATCACTATCACTTGGCAAAATAAAATGACAGAGTAGTCTTCAGCCCTAAACTTTACTAATTCAAAATCAAAACAAAAATCGTGCCCTAACTCGTTTCCATGACTGGTGAAATGGTTTTTAGTATTTGCTGGTTTATTTGTAATTAGAATTTCATATCATAGTATTTATCATCAGTTGTGATCTCTGTTTTAGAAGTAGGATTCAATTTTGTGGATTTGTTGGTAATAAGATGGATATGTAGTCACAATTACTATGATGTTGTTTCCTAATGGCTGAAAAACAATTGTCAGACCCATATCCATTAGTCAGACATGCTCATGAATATGTATAGTGCGGTAGCAAGTTCTGGTTTAATTGTTATGATCATCAATGGATACAGTGGTCATGGCAAAACTTTTTTTTTTGGCCGAGAAACTTGCAGAAACCATCACTTTAGACAAACTGAATTCAGAAGCTTATTCTTCAATGGACTTTATTTCCCTGCGTGGTCTATGTTTGTTTATGACTACCTGCATAAATATTAGGTTACTATATTTTAATCTTTGGTTGATGTCCATCCTCTGCCTTCGGAACATCAATAATGTGTGTTATACTTATGGTGTTGTAGAGTGTTGTTCTCTGCAGCCTGCTTGATCCATACTGGTGTATGGTTTTGGACCCTTTACCTAATCTTCATCATATGCTTCAGAGCCTCTGATGATTTGCTTTACACTAATGTCTATGTAGATCCTTTCCCTCTTTCATCTGCTTATCCTTATCAGGTTATAGTTTCTGAGCCATTTTTTTGATATCCTTATCCTTTTGATGTGTAGTCCAATCATGAGTTTGTAACTTTGTGGAATTTTGCCCTCTGCAATATGCTTATCCTTTGCTGAAGAACTACCGAGATTTAGAGTGGGAGCACAGTTCTATCCTTTTTCCTTGGCCTTTTATCAAGCTTAGGGGGCCACATTTGTTCCTCTTTATAGTCCCTTTTTGCAACTTTCTGACATGAGGGATATTAGTCATCATTCATATAGATAGTTCATTACCTCCTTCTATGTTTAAGATTAAATCATATTGCAGTAGGTGCTATAAAGTGTGCCTTGTTAATGAAAGGGATTTAGACACAAACAATTTTCTAGTTTTCTAGAGCAGGAAGAGACTTAATATGCAAAATAGCACTTGGAAACTTGCACATGATAGACCATCAAAGATAAATAAAGAACCTGAGTACAGCCAAAGCTACATACAAATTGGATGGATATGTAGAGATTGATTGCCAAGTATTTTACTCCAGGCAACATTATTCGCTAATATAGTGTTCGGCCTCCCTAGTTAACAGATGGGACTTCATTCTGTTTCTGTTGTCAGGTCTATGTTGCTAGTAATAGTCCATGACAGAAAATAAATTGTTTCTTTGGGGCCCAATCATGCTTTCTAGAGTCTAGAGTCTCTTAGTTCTTCTTTCTCTAAGGGAACTGGAGCTAAAAGTAGTTCAATTTCTACTGAACTCTATTAAGTGTTACTATCTATAGGAGCTTGTCGCATTCTTGCAATTTTGAATATTACTAATTTTTATTGATTGTTTTTGACAAATTCTAGTTCAAAACTCCATCACCATGGGAGTAGTTGTCTTCCAGTTAATTAATCTCATCATTGGACAGTTCTTGCACGGTGACAATATCCTTACAAGATTATATTTATCTTCAAGTTGTTTTCCAAACAACCATCTTCAAGTGATTAACTGTCTTCATGTCATGAAAATAATTTGCTCTTTTGTTGGCTAGAATGAAACGACTACAGTTAGGGTTTATCACCTAGGCTTGGACATGTTGGAAATAATACTGAGAGGGGGGGGGGGGGGGGGGGTGAATCAGTATTATCACATTAATAAAACTTTTTCATTTCCAAACTCTGATTCATATATGCTACTTCCACAACTTCTTATGATTAAGTTAATTGATCTTTAATGAGTGCATTAGAACATTATCAACCATATTATCAGTTAACAGATGTAGTAATATAGAGTAGATCATCAGGCATAAGGCACACACATGAACACCATGATATAAGGTGGAAACCCAATGCGGGAGAAAACCACCTGCTGCAAGTCATCTCAATCTTCTTCTTAATAAGAAAATCCTTTTACAATATTTTGTACTGGTGCAGTCTTATACCAGTACGGGAGCTACAACCCCCTTTGCTCTTGTACTAGCCGATCCATTTACTAGTACGCAGGCTGCTACCTGCTACAATGCTTCAAAGATTTCCTTTAGCTCTTGTACTAGCTTAGATACTAGTACGTAGGTGCTGACCTACAATCTTCTCTCCTCCAGGTACCAAGTTTCATCAATTTTCAGACTGGATACACTGAAGCACAACACATAATCTGAAAGGCCACATTTCATCTAATTTTCATACTGGACCCAACAACAACATTGAAGCTCATAATCAAACAACTTTCTGAATCACCCAAGCACTAGATCAATACATATACAAGTGAGTCATCAATCAGATCTAGTCCATCAGATCACATAAAATGAGTCAATAAGAACCTGATCCATTCATCCATCAATGTATGAACATTTAATCAATCACTGCTTAATACCAGAAACCAGACATCACTTCAAAACCCAGAACTCAACAATAAACAGGGACAGCTAAATAGATTTCATGAGAAGTACGCAACTTCACCCATATAACACCTGCGTAGAAGTACGCACTGTTTTCAACTGCGTTCCTGCGTACCCACGCACTGTGCCTCACAGACTTCCTGCATAACTGTGCTCTGTGTCCAAAGAACTCCTTGCGCCCCTTCGCATCTGCAGCGCTTCTGGGCCTGCGTATCTACGCACCTGTAGCGCTTATGCGCCTGCGTATCTCCGCTCTTTTCTTTCACTGTACTTACGTACCTGCAGGTATAGATAATTTGAAGACTTCAAGAATAACCCAGACTGTCAGATCTACAGATCTGAACATGCGCCGAGGAGATATCAATCCATTAGTAGATCCGACTTGTAGTTCTCATGTTTCTCCTTGATTTAGATCTAGCTATCTCTCACAAACCCATCACTAGAATTTCAGATCTAGCTTCTCTTAAGATCTTCTTCTTTCACCAGTGTATAGCCAACTGATCTCCTTTGCTTTATATAGGCAAGCTCTTCCTAAAATCATGGATCAATACCATAGATAACCAAAACATGGGGCTCAATAATAATAATAATAATATAAAACAATACCACAGGCCAAAACCATAGAATCAAGAACGGCGGGCTAAATACCACAGGCCAAACATAAGAAACCCCACGTGAGCGCGCTTCTTTGCCTTGAAGTAAGTGAACTGGGGGTACGCACCTCTTACAAGGGATACTTGCATGTATGTACGCACTTTATGTATGACATACCTGCGTGTCCACGCCTTTTGTACTGTGTACCTGCGTACCCCTTATTTTCTTCAATATTTGAGAGTTGATCATCAATCTCTGCTACTGTCCTGAAGTAATGTGATCTATCACCTGTATGGGTTGCCATCAAGGACAACACTTTAGCCATAATGCCAACAATCTGCCCCTTTTGGACTTGATGGCAAAGCTTACTAAGAACTTGCCATTTGATTCCTTTGAGTTGTCCTGCATCTATGTATTATGTCACATCTGATATCTCTTCTGTAGATTCATCTGAATGTATATAAGTAAGATGATCTTCTATGAGAGGGTTGCCATCAAGTACAATACATGCATCATAATGCCAACAATCTCCCCCTTTGGACTTGATGGCAACAACACCAAATCACTCTCCCCCTTTGACATCAAGGGCAAAGGGTTTTGCTCCCCCTAAGAACATGCTCCCCTTGACTATAACCGGATCTGCTGAAGTATTTGAATGAGCTCCCCTTTTGTATATGCCATGGTGCACCAATCTGATAATGCTCTTTCTGAAATATCTGCTTTGCTATGCTGTTCATGCTCAAGCTCCCCCTGACTGTAAGCAAGGTCTGCAAAAAGATGTTCTAGAAGAACATGACTCTATATATCATAAATGACCTTCCTATCACCAAAAGACTTAATACATACATCCATCACCCAACCAAGTGGGGATACATCAAGAACTAAATACATTACATCTTCATCCCAGGCATAGTGGGGAAACCAACATAGGTCGTTACATGACCTAAAAAGATGACTACAATAGATAGAGACATACTATTACATCATGAGTCGTGATATGACATTTATAACAGAGACCAATCACCTAAGAAAACATCAGCAACAACACTGTATGATCTATTTCATAGTATCTGTCAACAGCAACTAGATCAGTAACTTGCATTAGTGCATGAATCATCAAGGTATGTCCGCATCAATAGAATTTCACCTCCTATGTGAGAAACACCATAGCCATCATGATCATCATTAGGGAATATCTGCATCAATCAACATATGTACGAAACAACCTATCATCATATAGGTAAGAGCTTATCATCATCATGTCTCCAACAATGCAACTTTGAATAATCAACCATGAATCCAGCCAACAATCCTCATCCATATAAGAACAATAAAGACTCCATGTAAGCACCATTAGAGAATCAACCACAAATCTGATCCAAGAACCATGTGAACAACTCATAGCAAGATGAATCATAAGCATCGTCACCAAGGACCATAATGCCAACAATGCATTAAGAACATATGCTCCCCCTAAACTGGTGCCATCTGTCTGATCTTATCAACATGAAAAGTCAGCCAATAAATGGCTTAAGACAAGTCCGCATTTTTTCTTTATCTGGCCTGCATGGCTCCGCACTTCACCTTCCGCTCCTCTGCGTATCCACGCACTTGACTTTCTGCTACCCTGCGTACACCCGCAGAGAGCCTTCTCCTACAGCGTGTACGCACGCACCTGTGCCATCAATCATGCCGCATATCTCACGCATTCTTTGCTTCTATCACGCCGCGTACTTCTATGTACCTCCGCAGGTTTTCCTTCTATCGCGCTGCGTACCTCTGATCTTGCTCCGCACCACTTCTTCTGTCATGCCACGTACCTCCGCACTGGGACTATGCCTTCGCTGCGTATCCTCGCACTTTCACTGTGTATCACCTGCGTTCCTCCGCACCGGAAATTCTGCTCTGCTATGTACGCTCGCACTTTCACAGTGAATGGTCTGCGTACCTCTGATTAGAACCCAATTAACAGTCCTCCTCTGTGCCACTGACAGTCAGATTCCCAGATCTGATCTTGTGCTCGAGAGATCATACTTCATAGATTCACTTCCAACTTCACTTTCGTTACTGCCTTTCTTCAAACAATCATATACGCGATTGTGCAGTATCCAACTCGCATATATACACGACTTCCCTTTATGGAGTTTGCATATGAGATTCAGGACACTGAAGTTTTGTACTTTCAGCTCCCTCTGATTCTGGTATGTCTGTATGTTGTGCTGTGCCGCCACTTTCTGACGGAACTTCCTTTTTCTTCCATATCTTCAAGCGTGATGATGACATTTTTTCCTTTTGATATGGTGCCCACACTTTGTTCCTGCATTCCTTAGCTATATGTCCATACTTGTTACATGCATAACATCTTACATGTTTCATATTCCTTCTGTAACAGTCAGCAGCTTTGTGACCATACCTATTGCAAGTAAAGCAATATCCATTAAAGTACCTTGAATGTGATGATCTTTCTGCATAATGGTCTTGAACCCTTCTTCTTCTACATCTAGCTACAACATGTCCAAGATTATGAAATACATAATGTTATAGACATTTTTGTGCCTTACAGCATGAAGCATGAAATGTCGATAATCTAAGGGATCCAAAGTCCCTAAACATGTTGTTCCTACCCCTAGAGGAACAAGGTCAGCAAACCACAGCATTGAAAATCAGTTCTCCACCTGAAAACACTAAAAAACAAGCTAATTCTGGATCATGTCAACTACTCCACTGAGCATCTGCGCTGAATGTCAATTGCTCCACTCTGTACCTACGCTGAATGTCAACTCTAATGAAGGCTACCTGTGCTGGGCGAGATTGGCCAAGTGGCACAGTCATTCTGCAAGGTGGCAAATGCCCAGGAAGCTTCCAAAATGACACTTGGATCAGGGAATTCGCCTTGTGATGAGTAAGAGGATCTAGATCTCCAAGTGGACTCAAGAACTAAAGTATAACTGAAGCGGGAGAGGACACTAGTCAGCTTCATGCCAAACTCAAGCTGACTCATCCTTTCTCCAAATCTCCTATATATAGAGCTCTCTCATGAGGTCTAAGGAGGCTGGAATCTTGTGAATGTAAGGAAGTGTTGTTGGTTTGAGTATAGAACTATTGGGTGATTGCTTTGAAGGAGGTGAAGAGGAGATTTCTTTCTGCTGGGAGGTGTTGCTGGATTGGGCATATTATGGTTGTAACACTCTCAGAACTTTACTTCTTCCATTAATAAAGAATTTGAGGTTCTTCTATATGCATGTGTCTTTGTGGCATATTGATGCTTGTATATTTGATTTATTCTAATCCTTGAATCAATTATGGATGTATGCTTCTTGTAGTTTCCCTTTCTTGTGCTTTTGCAGGATCTTTGTGTAGCTGGGCCAGTGAAAGAGCAAGGAGCTGGGAGCAAGCAGCAAGGAGAGAAGATTGGGTCAAACATTAGCGGAAGACAACGGTTAGTGGATCTCTTTCTCCCCTCTCTTACATCTCATAAAGAAGTAATCTTGAATAGCTTTGCATTCAGTTGTTGCTGAGGTACTATCACCCTTAGAGTGGGATAGGGTCATTCTGTATTGGATACTTTTCCCAACAACAAATTGGCGACTCCGCTGGGGATCGTATCTTGTTGGTTGTTTGTGTTTTTTGCTATTCATTTCATAAACGAAGTGAGTACCGAATTGAACTGCATTTGGATCTTTCAAATGCAAAGTAGAGGGCAGCTACTCTAGCTCAGTTTCTGGGCAAGTTTATGATTTGAAGAGCTGATCCACAAGGACTCTAATAAGCTCTTAGTGATAGCTTTTCATCCTCCTTGTCATCCCTTAGTGTGTCCTTGACTGATAGCTTCTGATTTGGCCAAAAACTATGAATTTTTGAGCAATCTGTGACCCGAAAACCAAGAGAAATGAAAGTTTCGTTCTTCAGTGCAGGCTGTGTGAAGGCTGTTTGCATTTCAGCGCAGTTCCCGAAGGGGCTACCTGCACTGAAGGTCAAACTGCCTGTGTACCACCTGTGCTGTACCAGTCTTGCCTTGTGCTACTGGGGTTTCCTGCTGTTTCTTGCCCTGTTTTCACTCTTGTTTTTGCTGCCTGTTACCAGTCAATGTGCCTATCTGAAACCAACTTTCCTTGCCACTATTCCGCCTCGGTTGTATAAAGAAACTGTGTTTGTTCTTTGTGTATTTCTTGTATCATTTACAGTTTCCCATAACGAAAGTGAACTAGTCTTGCTGTGGCCTCTTAGATCTAGACCTGTGATAAAGTGTCGTTTTGATCTTAAGAGTTAGTTTGTTTGCTGTTCATAGCTGATTGAGTTTTTGCTTCCATCATATGGTTTGAATTTACATATTTCTAGTGTCGAAACAAGTAAATCTAAAGGTGTCTTTTGATTTTGGACAAGCTTGTTTGCTTTCACTTGAAATTGAATTCAAAGTTATACAACAACTTTCTTTTTGTGTCGCACAAACATTAAGAAAGAGAAAAGAAATACCTGCATTTTTGCATTTTGCATATAAGTTTGTATGTTGATTTAGGGAAAAAGTTCATTAGCGAGTGCTCTTTGATCTGTGTGAAAAGATTTTGTCTCTCTTTTCCCTCAGTAGTTAAGATTTTCATAAGTCGAAAAGATTGAAAAAGCTTGCTTCTCATCTTAGACTGCATCTAGGAATTTGTATCAAAACATCTCGTGGTGAACCTTGAAAGGAAAACTTTAAAAAGATCAACTTAAAATATATTGAATGAACCTAACAACGCTTTGAAACATAACGCAAACATCTAGAGGTCTAAGCTAGAGACGTGTTCCGGCGTCGTTAAACATAGTGACTGTCGATCTCGACGAAGGTGGGTGATTCCTCCTGAGAGTCTATGGCACTAATACGGACTTGTGCTCCCACGTACCGTCGCGTATATATTGGGAGACCCCTATAGGCATATATCTTTTATCCTTAGGAAGCCGTGTCGGCCGCCCTACTGATCGCAATGCAGTGAACACAGCATTCACGAAGATCGACCACCCGTACCGTAAAACGTATTCTGTGGTTTTGCGAAAGGTTTGGCACACCCTCTGCCTAGATCTCCAGAGCAGTTTCTTTTGGCCTTTTTAAAACTCTATAACTGAAAAATTCCAATCGAGCATTTGTCACTTCGGGCTCGTTAATACATCAAAGGAGACTAGAGTCATCTTTAGCTTTTTCTCGACTCTTAAAAAGTGAAAAAGCAAGTTGTGTCTAAAAGCGTCTAATAAAATTCATTCAATTCGGAAACACAAATTTCCCCTTTTTAATATTTTGGTTGATCGAGTAATCCGCAATCATGGAGGAAAGTCAATTGAAACCCCGTCGTTCGCGGAGGCTTACGAGTCAACCGTCTTTGTCTCCAGAATCGAAAACAGTACGGGCAAAGCGAACTCGTTTAACCGGTTCAATATCTCCTTTGAAAGTTAGAATGAGTGTTCCGACTGCATCTGAGGTTCCGGTTACTCCTAACATTTCTGGAAACCCTGCCTCTATAGAAGAAGTTCAACAGCCGTAGAAGGATAGTAATAATGATCCTAGTCTGGGGGCAAGTGCTTGTGTAACTGAACCTGTTCCATCTGTAACCGGTCCAGAGAGTTTTGTTCCCCAAACAACTATCGCTGTCGAAACAAACAATTCTTCGGCACCAGAAATATTTTACGGACCTGACGGTCTTCCTCTTCCACTGGGTTTGATTGCGATAGAGGAAATTGCAGAGGATCCGCAAGCAAGTACTCCAACTCATTTTGGAGTCGGGGTCACTCTATTTCCTTCATCTGAAGTTAATCCACCACAAGTGGAAGTTCCTGTAGAATCGCTAGGCAATCTATTGGATAGACTCAAAATGTCTGAACAACCGTCATCATCTAGGACTGTGTCAAATGACACAGCGACAGGAGAAGCCCCTGCCGTCACTCCGATAATGTTTGCTGGCATACCAGCTGTCCCAACTAGCTCACAACCGCTAGAAGGAGTCCACCAAGGGACTATTTCGACAGTATGGTCTGTTCCAGTTTGTTCATCTGGAGTAATACCCAGTAACTCTTATGTTGAAACTCGCCAAATTGATCCATTTGGAGGTCAATCTGGGCCATCAATCCCCTTTAGTTCTAGATTGATACCGTATGGGGGGCAGTATGCCCTTTCATTACCCCCTCCGGGAGGGTACCCATACGTAAGTTCACAACAATGTTCAGGTTATACTGGAATTGCATCAAGTAGTTGGGTACCTATGCTACCTCAACAACCAAGGGTTGTATATTCTATGCAACAATGTGTACCTGTGACGAACATCCCAACCACACCGACTATTGTAACTGTGTCACAAGTTCAAGCGATCCCTGTTGCATGCCAACCTCAGATATCTCAGGTTGTAATGCAACAACCTCTTGAACATGGGTCACAACCACAATCGCCAACTGGTGGGGCAACACAGGTCCAAACGGGTACAATTACCCCACACCTCGGTCCAACGGTTAGCATAGCACAACAGAACATGGCATCACAACCGTGGCTTGTGCAATACGAACAACCGCAATTCCAGCAAGTGTACCAAGGTTCTGAGCAGCAGATCTTTGCGAACAGTGGACAACCGTATATCCAAAATGGTCAAAACCAACCACTTTATAGTGGTCAAGTCCACCAACCGTATCAATCATACCAACATCAATTACATTATGTTGGTATGCAAAGGCCCACTGCTCAAGCGATTCCATCGTACCCTGGTTACACTTCGCCTAACCTGAATCAACAGTTACCATTCGTGGCAACTTTAGAGTTACCCGATTTACACCGTTTAACCAACGATCCGATTGCTTACGCCCCTTGGTGGCCAGCGATTCCTCATAAACTTCCATCGGACATTCCTAAATTCAATGGAAATCCAGGTGAAGACCCATCGAATCACGTAATGACTTTTCATCTGTGGTGTTCGTTGAACACCCTTAACGACGATTCGATAAGGCTTCGCCTTTTCCAGAGGACATTGACAGGTCCGGCGGCTAAATGGTATATTGAATTGCCAAGAGCCTCTTTCGACAACTTTAGTTCCCTAGCCACGACTTTCTTAACCCACTTTCAATTACCGATAAGGTATGAAACGGGAACAGAAATATTAACCAACTTCAAACAGACAACTGCTACCCATATATCTGATCATATACATGAGTGGCGTCGTCGTCGTAGGATCGTGAAAACATATGTTCCCGATCAGCTATTAGCTGAATAGTTTATAAAGTCGTTACTTCCGGCTATCACGGAAGATGTGGCCAAGGGGGGAGTCGTAACAGAGGAGCAAGTGATTGCTCGTGCACAATATTTGGACTTAGTTTATACTCAGTCCGGCACACTCTATGACAAAATACCTGACGCCCCTAGACCAGAGTTTTCGATTCCTCCCCCTCCTAAATCAAATAGTGACTCTCATGCCGGTGATGGTGTGATTGGCACAGCAAACGCGAAATCGATAAAGGCTTCGTCAAAGAAAGCCCGTAAGAATTTGGATCAAAATGCAAAAGAAGAAATTCTTGGTTCGGAAGTAAATGTCGTATCAGAAGATAAAGGAAAAGAAACCAATCAACCAGGAAGCAAGAAGAAACAAAACAAAGGGAAGAAGAAGAAACAGGGTGAGTCATCCCCTGGAAAAAATTCTTCAAACCCTCCTGGGAAAGGGAAACAAAATTATCCATGTCTAATATGTGATGATAAGGATCATGGCACAAAGAACTGCCCATTCAAAGCTGAGTTAAAGAGGTTCTTTAAAAGTTCCCAAACCTCAGCTGTGTTGACTGATCCGTTTCCCAACCCAGGTCAAAATCTGGTTGATAGTGGAAATGCTTCCCCATCGCAAGTCCTTATGTTGTCGGTTTCGAAACAGCAGAATGATGCTTTGATTTCGACAAGGAACAAAGATTATGAGAATCCTCAGATGTCGAACGAAAAAGGTGAAGATCAACCAAGTAGTTCGACAACAACTTTGACAGAAGTTGTAACACCCACCATCCCTAAATTAACAATAAAACCGCCAAAGGGTGTAGTACACAAGTCGACATTTAATCCTCGCGCCAGAGCAGCGCAGCATTATAACATAGTGGAAGATTTGGCCCAATCGCCATCCGCTATGTCGACACTTGAAGTGCTACAAAATTGTCCAACCCAAAGGCAGGCGTTGTTATCGGAAATCGGTGGGGTTGATCCCAAGGATTCCAATCTTGTATCCTTTGATCACAAGGGATATGATCCTCAGTTACCAGCTCAGCTGGCTTTCCTTATTCAAGTGAAAGCACTCAACAAAACTGTTCACAGAACAATAATTGATGAGGGAGCCTCGACATGTATTATGTCAATGAGTTGCTCAAAAAATTTAGGATCTCCAACCTTGTCGCTACCTTCGACGACATTAAAAGCTTTCGACGAAAGGACTTATACCCCTTACGGTATCCTTAATAACTTGAAAGTTGAACTAGGAGGAAAGACGATAGAAATTGATGTAGAAGTCATTGATGGAAATCTTGACTATAACATCCTACTAGGTAGACCATGGATTTATGCCATGGCAGCTGTCGTGTCGACTTATTTTAGGAAGATCGCATTCCCGTTTGAAGGAGGGATTACGATCGTCGACCAACAGAATTTCCTCCCTAATGGTTCGCAAGTTACAGGAAGCATTCCCATGATCCATGAGAGCAACCATTCAATTCAAGATATCGGAGTAGGATTATTGAAAGATCCCACATTAATGGGAACTTTCGCGCTACCACCTCCTATTTATACAGGAAATGTACTGTTTGTAGCAACCTGCAACATGATATCTTCCACGAAGGTCAACATGGATCATTCAATGGTTTTGCCCCCAAGCCCTTTAGAAATATTGTAGCAATCAATGTTTCAAGCATGGGAGGCGAGCCCAAATCAACGCTCGTCAAGCGTTTGGGTAGATAGGTCTAGAGAATATGGAACCCCATTAGATCCTTGGTCGAGAGTACATGGGACTGACGAAGGAATCTTACAATCAATGATGATTGAGGGGGCACCATGGAATGATCACCACCATCATTCCTTTCTTCCGGAATATGAAGAAGATACTCAAAGTGACCTTTATCACCCTTCAGTATTTGAATTCCTAACAAATACTGTAAACACGGTGGACTCCGAGCGAAACCTATCCAATATTGAAGAGACTATAGCCATAAATATCTCGACTAAAACAGATGTTGTAGAGAATATTTATGTCGGCAAAGGTTGTTCCCCTTCAGAACTGGAAATATATGACGCTCTTTTTCGCGAATTTAGAGATGTCTTTGCTTGGTCATATGATGAAATGCCAGGCATTGACTCGAGTATCGTTGAACATGAAATTAAAATGTATCCTGATGTCAAACCAGTAAGACAACGGCTTCGGCAGGTGCACCCGAAGAAAGCCGCTGCCATTAAGGCAGAAGTTGAAAAACTTCTCCATGCTGGATTCATCTACCCTGTTCCTCTAACCGATTGGGTATCGAATATTGTCCCTGTTATGAAGAAACAAGGGACGATTAGAGTGTGTGTTGATTATAGGGATGTAAACCAAGCTTGTCCGAAGGACAACTACCCTACACCCTTCATCGACCAGATAATTGATGAATGCGCCAGATGTGAAATCTTTTCATTTATGGATGGATTCTCCGGGTATAATCAAATAAATATCCGCCCACAGGAACAGTCAAAGACTGCATTTATTTGTCCGTGGGGCACATTCGCTTATCGAAAATTACCCTTTGGTTTAAAGAATGCAGGGGCGATGTTTCAGAGGGCGATGAATTATGCCTTACATGACATCAAGAACATTGTCCAACCTTATCTCGACGATCTTCCGGCTCATTCGCGAAAGCGGACTGATCATCCGCAGCATTTAAGAGCGATATTTCTACGTTGCCGACACTACAAGATAAGACTCAATCCGCACAAATGTGTGTTTTGCGTCGGTTCTGGTCATTTACTTGGCTTTGTAGTCTCTAAAGATGGGATTCGTCTCGACCGCTGTAAGGTTCAGGCAATCATTAATTTGCCTCCACCTTCAAATTTGCTTCAAATTCAGAAACTCCAAGGGAAAGCAAACTTTCTGAGGAGGTTCATTCCGAATTACGCAGAACTTGCTAAAGGTTATACTCATCTTTTGAAAAAGGATGTACCTTTTGTCTGGGACCAGGTGGCGCAAGCTTCCTTTGATGCTCTGAAAAATTGTCTAGTAAAAGCATCATTAATGTATGCCCCGGACTATCAAAGAGATTTTAACATGTATCTGGCTGTAGCGGATACGACCATTGCGATGGTTTTAGTTCAAGAAGTGGATGGAATTGAACATCCTATCTATTATTTAAGTAAAAACTTAAACGATACAGAAAGTAAATATTCTTATGTTGAAAAACTAGCGCTTGCAGCTGTTCAAGCGATTCAAAGGTTTCGACATTATGTCCTCTTTCGGAAAACTACCATCTTGTCAGATTGCAACCCCATGACTTATATATTGTCGCGACAGTTGCTGGGGGGCAAATATTCAAAATGGATAGCGATCCTTCAAGAGTTTGATCTGGAATTTGTGAAATCCAAATCAAAGAAAGCTCTAGTTTCCGCAGAATTATTATGCGATCTCCCATCATCGTCCAACGATGAAACATCGGAAGAGTCAATCGTGGACGAAAGTTTGTTTCTGATATCTGTAAGCGATGAGTGGTATGGAGATATCATAGTTTATCTCCAAACCCAAAAGTTCAGGCCTAACACCTCTCGCTCCGAACAAAAACATATACGATACCAAGCAAAAGACTACATGATCGTCGGTGATACACTTTACCGTCGTGGTGTCGATACAGTTCTGAGGAGGTGCCTTACCCATGAGGAGGCCGAAAAAGCCCTGAATGATTGTCATTCAGGCGCGTGTGGGTGGCATCAGTCTGGATATGCAACAGCACAAAGGATCTTACGAGCAGGATACTTCTGGCCAACCATGTTCAAAGATTGCATAACCACAGTCAGAAGTTGCCATGCTTGTCAAATCTTTGATAGCAAAACCAGACGACCACCCACACCTTTACAGCCGATAGTTGCTATTGGGCCCTTCGCCAAGTGGGGCATCGATTTCATGCAATGTAACCCCACCTCGACCGGGGGGCATGGGTATATTATAGTCGTTGTTGACTATTTTACCAAATGGGCCGAGGCGATGCCTACATTGGATAACACTGGTGAAACAACTGCCCTTTTCTTTTTCAATCATGTAGTCGCCAGGTTCCGCGTACCTCAGGCTATAGTTACAGATCATGGGTCGCATTTTTGCAATCACATGATGGTCGAATTAGCTGCCAAGCTAGGGCTATCTCACGACAGCTCTACCCCATATTATCCGCAAGCCAACGGACAAGTTGAGGCAATCAACAAGGTCCTGAAGCGTATGTTGCAAAGGATGATTGGGGTTCATAAAAGAAGGTGGCACCTAATCCTGTACTCAGCCTTGTGGGCTTACCGAACGTCGGTAAAGAACGCAACCGGGTTCACACCTTTTCAACTGGTGTATGGCCTGGAAGCAGTCTTACCAATCCAGTGCGAAATTTCGTCGCTTAAACTCGCAATCGATCTTCTCCCCGGAACTTCAGAAGAAGAGACTCGTTTCTTGGAACTAATCCAATTGGATGAAACCCGTCGTGATGCCGCTTTGGCTAACGAAGCTCATAAGAAACGAGTCAAGGCTCAGTTCGACAAAAATGTCAAACCCCGTGTCTTCTCGGAAGGTGATTTGGTCTTGCTTTATGACCAAGAATCCGATAAATTGGGAGCAGGTAAATTCAAGTCCTTATGGATGGGCCCCTATATTGTTAAAAGGGTGTTAGCAAAAGGAGCCTACGAGTTAATGGATTACGATGGAATTCCACTGGCGCAGCCCCGCAACGGGTTGTACCTCAAGCATTACTATGCTTAAATAGTAACCTGCATGCTTTTGTTGTATTTTGTTTTCGCTAAAGTGTTTGTCCTGGTCGAGTGATCCACCTTTTCATTTATTGCAGATGTCGAACCTTCTAGAGACATGTGTTGGATATGCCGACGGAGCGAGTCGTAGTTCACGGAACTTATCTTCCGCAGCCTGGGCCATTTTTGATCCAAGCGGCGAGTTAGTAAGTTTCAGAGGTGTATGTATTGGGCAATCAACGAATAACATCGCTGAGTATAGCGTGTTGATAGAACTACTCTCTGATGCCATCACACGTGGCATATGCCGACTAATTGTCAGGCTAGACTCACAGCTCGTAATACTACAACTCAATGGTATATATTCTGTTCCCAATCCAGCTATTTATCGCATGTTCCTAAGGGTTAAGATCTTGGAAAGACGATTTGATTCAATTCAATATCAACATATTTTAAGAAACTTAAACACATTAACTGACTCATTAGCAAACTATGTGTTAGATAGACATTTGCAGCATTTATAAAAGGGACACATCGTCAAAGATTGTACATATGGATCACATAAATCAACCAGAATAAAACCCGAAAATCAAAATACATATAAGCTGTTTATATAAGTTCATACATAATGTTCTGTAACCAAGACAAAATCGGTCATATGACCCAAAAACTCAAAAAGATGCTAGGGGGCACCCTAGCCTAATGGTGCTCATGATAGTACGTCACGGCCTGTGCAATCATGCGCAAGAGACGAGTCCATCGTCTAGGCATGCCAAAGTATGCCGCTACAGCTGTAAAGGTAACTCGTCAATCTGTACATCCGGAAGACCGTGAGTAAGGCTCTCATCCTGCTCCTTCACAGCTGTAAGGGTCTCAGTATCATCAAGATCGCGAATAACAACTCTCCTAGCAGGCTCCACTGCCAGGGCAGCAACTGGCAATCTCGGACGAACTGCTGGACGAACAGGACCAATATCTGCATGCACCCAAGAGTACAATTAAATAAAGCACAACAACATTATGAATAAGAACAGTAAACAGTAATATGGTCAAGGAGTTTACCAATGGCGCCCCACTGTTCGCCATCCGGTAGCACCAAATCCGGATCACCTCGGAAATCCATACCCACATATGGATACTCGGAAAACGCCATCTCCTGGCACTCGAACCACCTAAAGAAGGCCTCGGTAAAAGTAATTTGAGGTTGACCAGCATGCCTAGACATGTGGTTGACCCACCTCTGCATGCGTGGCTCGGTCGGAGAAGGCAAGTCGAGTATGATGTACTGAGGTTGCATCAGTGGGATTTTCTCCAAGGCGAAGGCAGTCAGAATAGAACCAAATCCAAAGTTCTTCAGCTTCCCGTCCTTTACCTTGGTCAATTGACTTTTCATCTGAACAAGTACTGCATCACACCAGTTGAATACTTTCGGTTGGAGACACTCCAAAGCGTGCTGCATATAAGACCTGTTGGCAACATGTAGAGCTGCACTGCCGCCCATCCTACCAATAGTGAACAGAATGGACCTGAGAGCCCGATCAGTAATCTCACGGATAACAATCTTGCCGTCTCTGCTCGGCCGAGAACCTTCCCTGCAATACTGGCGGACATAATCTCTGGTGGAATCAGTCCCCCGGGCCGTACCTGACAAGGAAATGGGGGCACCTCGCCTTGACAGTCCAGTCAAGAAGTACATGTCCTCTATGGTCAAGGGGATGGCTTTTCCCCTAATCTGGAACACTTGGTTAACAGGATCCCAAGCATCAAGCATGTACTGCAGCAAAGAAATCTGTGCTCTCATACTAGAGATACGAAAGAACTTCAGCAGGCCATAGTTCCGCAACGCGTTCACCGTGACAGGGTCATGGAGGGCAATCATGTCCTCCTCTTCATGTTCTCGTTCTCGCCATGTAAGGGACATTTTGTTCAGAGTTCCCTGCAAAGCAAACAAGAGAAGGAGTAAGTCCCTGATTTTGATGAAAAACTGGCGAAAAAAAAATCATCAAAAAATGACCTTAAAAACTCAGTTTTTGAGCCCAACGCAGGCAGAGAGTCTCCCACTTGCGCTGAGGGTCAGACTGCCTTAAGGAAGCTTGACCTTCAGTGCAGGTTTCGAAAGGGGAACCTGCGCTGATCCTAGGGCGCCCTGGCAAAACCCCAGGGGCTCAGAAATACTAAAAAACAGGCATGAAACAGGAAAAAGAAACCATGAAAAGAAAGAGCTAGGGTTTACCTCCTACCTGGTCCAGACGGCGCCGAAAATCGTCCGCAGAATCTCCCGGAATCAGCTGGTGAAAATCAAGGGGGAAGAGGCACCTCCAGAGCTCCAACAAACCAAATGCAAATGAAATGGTAAATGAGAGGTAAAAACACCTTTTAATGGCTTTTTACACAGTTTAAAGTGAAATATTAGGGTTATAATCTCATTTTCATGTAAATATTATTCATTTCTAACAAAGTTTGTTGCAGCGATTGAAGAAGCAGTACTATATTTGAAAAGAGAAAAGCTAGTAATGGTAAAAAATCAAAATTTGACCATATAATCGAGCAGTTTTACCGCGGAATTTATGCTCGTTAAAAAATAGAAAAGCGAGATTCGAGCAGTTTTACCGCGGAATTTATGCTCGTTAAAAAATAGAAAAGTGAGATCCGAGCAGTTTTAACGTCATAGTTCATGCTCGTTAAAAAATAAACATAAGCTTTTGAGCAAGTTTAAGCTCGTTAAAAAATGAACTTCCCGGTAAATAACCATTAAGAATGTACCCTGATCAACCGTAAAAGACCTTGGTCATGTTTTGCTGCAGCCATCACCTCCACCGTTCATTTGGCCGATCGTTTACCTCCATATGATTGTTTACCCATTTTGAGGAACAGCTGCGAAGAGTGATTTCACCTAGCCATCCTTGTGACACTGCCGTGATTGGAAAATTCCAACCTGTACCTGGAATCTGCTGCTATCCCTGTTTATCACTCGTTCCTCAAAAGACGAGTCTTCTTTGATCTCTTTTCATCTGACTCGTAAAATATGAAAAGTTTGCCGAGTTTTGGCCTTCCAGCTCATTAAAATGACCGGAAGAGCTATCCCTCCTCTAGATTTTAATCTTTTTGGACCTGAGGGATTATTGCACAAAAAGGTCGAGCGCTTGTTTTATTTGGCTCGTTAAAGTTATCGAAAACTCATCCCTTCTGTATTGTTTTATACTTTTTCGGACTTAAGGGATTAGATGACGAGAAAGGAATTTTGGAGTTAACTTTTTGTACCTTTTCAAACTCTGTAAAAATGAAAAGGACCGAGTTTTCCTTGTCGTTAGACTCGTTAAAATGATTAAATAGCGACAAACTTGTCTTTAGACGAGAACGAGTTTCCCTATCGCTAGGCTCATTAAAGCATAGCGATGGGCTTGCCCGAAGGGCAGGTTATAGAACAAGCATATGTTATCCTCCTCAAGCTTGACAAAAATAAAGAGATACTGGTCAGAAATGACTGGGGAAAAATTGGGAGAACCTCAAAGCTTTAATGGTAGCAAGTCGCTCTTGAACATGACACTTTGTCCTCCGTATCACATCGGGTTGGGTTGTTTCATTCACCGGTCTCATCACCATGGTCTTCGCCAAACCATCCACATTTGGGGTAATGCTACCGATCCATCACATCAGTGTCGTTATATGTTCAAGAGATGTGTTCAGAAAGAGTCAACTGTGTCCCATCCACTGCCATACATTATCCTTCATCCACCCATGATCGCCACCCTGAATCATATCTCACAGATTGTTTTCACCTCCACTAAAATCATTAACTCCGTTCCGTGTCACTGATGTGGGATTCATTAAGGCCCTCCTTTGACGGATCACTTCTTTTCGACTTCAGCTCATTATCCAAGAAGTTGATCTAGGAACAAAACCCCCAGTACTTTGAAGCTTGCATGCCTCAATGGCAAGTTTCTCACTTCTGGCGATAGGTATACATTAATGACCTTCGACCAGAAGATTTTGCGTGGTGTTCGACGCCAAGTCCTTTATTCACACCACGTGAATTGTACTGCAGTACCTTGAGGGTCATTGTCATTATTGATGATTCCTCTCGCGGTTGTTAACGGTTTACATTATTGACCGGTAATCAAGCGATGTCTTTCCATGTTCGACTTCAGCGCAATTCTCACATGGATCAACTTGTACTTAGAGTGAAGATCGAACGAGTTTGAAGACCCCGGATCTAGTTTCATCCATCCCGGCTGTGATATATATTCAGGAAATATAAAGACATTTGATATGTACATCATTACAACAGATGATCATCCTACTCAAAGGATGATAATTTCAGCAGAGAATTATCAGTCTACCATCAGACGATCGTCTGTTCTATGTACCAAAATGAATTTATAAAGCTGAGCATGGGAATGCCCGCCTCAGCTAGATCATGAAAGCAGAATGAAAAATAATGTATTGTATTGTATTTATTACAGGGCACCTCTCAGCGATTGAATGAACTTCGGATCCTCCTGATAAAGCATTTCACCCGATAAACGACCTCATACTTTAGGGGGCAACTGTTATAGATATTTTTGTGCCTTACAGCATGAAGCATGAAATGTCGATAATCTAAGGGATCCAAAGTCCCTAAACATGTTGTTCCTACCCCTAGAGGAACAAGGTCAGCAAACCACAGCACTGAAAATCAGTTCTCCACCTGAAAACACTCAAAAACAAGCTAATTCTGGATCATTTCAACTGCTCCACTGAGCATCTGCACTGAATGTCAACTGCTCCACTCTGTACCTGCACTGAATGTCAACTTTAATGAAGGCTACCTGCGCTGGGCGAGATTGGCCAAGTGGCACAGTCATTCTGCAAGGTGGCAAATGCCCAGGAAGCTTCCAAAATGACACTTGGATCAGGGAATTCGCCTTGTGATGAGTAAGAGGATCTAGATCTCCAAGTGGAAGCAAGAAACTCCAAGTGGACTCAAGAACTGAAGTATAACTGAAGCGGGAGAGGACACTAGTCAGCTTCATGCCAAACTCAAGCTGACTCATCCTTTCTCCAAATCTCCTATATATAGAGCTCTCTCATGAGGTCTAAGGAGGCTGGAATATTTTGAATGTAAGGAAGTGCTGTTCATTTGAGTATAGAACTATTGGGTGATTGCTTTGAAGGAGGTGAAGAGGAGATTTCTTTTTGCTGGGAGGTGTTGCTGGATTGGGCCTATTATGGTTGTAACACTCTCAGAACTTTACTTCTTCCATTAATAAAGCATTTGAGGTTCTTCTATATGCATGTGTCTTTGTGGCGTATTGATGCTTGTATATTTGATTTATTCTAATCCTTGAATCAATTATGGATGTATGCTTCTTGTAGTTTCCCTTTCTTGTGCTTTTGCAGGATCTTTGTGTAGCTGGGCCAGTGAAAGAGCAAGGAGCTGGGAGCAAGCAGCAAGGAGAGAAGATTGGGTCAAACATTAGCGGAAGACAACGGTTAGTGGATCTCTTTCTCCCCTCTCTTACATCTCATAAAGAAGTAATCTTGAATAGCTTTGCATTCGGTTGTTGTTGAGGTACTATCACCCTTAGAGTGGGATAGGGTCATTCCGTATTGGATACTTTTCCCAACAACACATAACATTCAGCATTATTCATAGGAGGAGTAAAGGATTTTCTTTGAGGGATCTCTTTCCTTGGTTGATGATGAGATTGGTCTTTCATTTCTTCGTTGATCACTTTAGATTTCTCTATAGAGTTCCTTGCCTCACCTTGTGAACTAGATTCACCTTCAACAGATTCATGGAAACCAAGACCAGTCTTTATAGCAGGAGACCTTTGACTACTAAGAATATCATCCATGACTTTAGAACTATCTTGAAATCGTAAAAGCTTATCCTTTTCTTCTAATTTACCTTTCAAGATATTTACCTCAACCTGAAGCTGTTCTTCCTTTTCAAGAGATTGCTTTTTCAAATCTTCTTCAGCTTTCCTTCCTTCTTCCATTTGTTCCCTTAGTTTGAGAATCTCCTTTTCTTGTTCTTCATTCGGATCCTGTCGCATTTGATGAACTCTGAAGGCACTTTCCAGCTGGGATTTTAAGCTGATGGCTTCGTTGACTTGTTTTTCAATTGCTTGGTGTAGATCTTCATTCTGCTTCTTTGATTTTTCAAGATCTTCTTTTAGAGAGAGGATCGTGGCTTCAAGACTTTCATAATGACTGGATCGATCTCTGAGCTCCTTGATTATTGTGTTCTTTTCAATGACTTCATTTCGTAGAGATGTTGCTTCAACCTGTAACTTTTGATACTTGTCCTTAAATAGCTTCCTTACCTTGCTTCCTCTCTCTTGATGAGCTTTTAGATCGGCAGTTACCCTTTCAAAAGCATAGTTCCTTTTGTCCAACAGATCTTGCTGAGTTCTAATTTTGTCTGTAAGACTTTTAAATTCTGCCTCCATTTGATATCTTTCTTGCTCACCCATAAGAGCAAATTCAGTAGTCTCACTATCACTTTCATCTTTTCCAAAAGGAAAGATATCTAGAACATCAGAGGATAGCAAATTCATACCTGATAGTTCATCTTCATTCTGAAATGATTCTGAATCTGATTCTGAATCTGAAGAGCTTCTTATACCTAATCCCCAATCGATTCTCCCACTGTCATAGTTCTTCTGAGATGTCTTCTTCTTCTTAGTTGCTTTCTTCTTAAGCTTCTTTCGCATTGTTCCATGGATCTCCTTCAAGCGATCAAGCTTCTACCAAAGGACCTGCTTTGATACCAATTGTTGGAAATAATACTGAGAGGGGGGGGTGAATCAGTATTATCACATTAATAAAACTTTTTCATTTCCAAACTCGGATTCATATATGCTACTTCCACAACTTCTTATGATTAAGTTAATTGATCTTTAATGAGTGCATTAGAACATTATCAACCATATTATCAGCTAACAGATGTAGTAATATAGAGTAGATCATCACACATAAGGCACACACATGAACACCATGATATAAGGTGGAAACCCAATGTGGGAGAAAACCACCTGCTGCAAGTCATCTCAATCTTCTTCTTAATAAGAAAATCCTTTTACAATATTTTGTACTGGTGCAGTCTTATACCAGTACGGGAGCTACAACCCCCTTTGCTCTTGTACTAGCCGATCCATTTACTAGTACGCAGGCTGCTACCTGCTACAATGCTTCAAAGATTTCCTTTAGCTCTTGTACTAGCTTAGATACTAGTACGTAGGTGCTGACCTACAATCTTCTCTCCTCCAGGTACCACGTTTCATCAATTTTTAGACTAGATACACTGAAGCACAACACATAATCTGAAAGGCCACATTTCATCTAATTTTCATATTGGACCCAACAACAACATTGAAGCTCATAATCAAACAACTTTCTGAATCACCCAAGCACTAGATCAATACATATATAAGTGAGTCATCAATCAGATCTAGTCCATCAGATCACATAAAATGAGTCAATAAGAACCTGATCCATTCATCCATAAATGTATGAACATTTAATCAATCACTGCTTAATACCAGAAACCAGACATCACTTCAAAACCCAGAACTCAACAATAAACATCGACAGCTAAATAGATTTCATGAGAAGTACGCAGCTTCACCCATATAACACCTGCGTAGAAGTACGCACCGTTTTCAACTGCGTTCCTGCATACCCATGCACTGTGCCTCACAGACTTCCTGCGTACCTGCGCTCTGTGTCCAATGAATTGCCTGCACCCCTCTGCATCTGCGGCGCTTCTGGGCCTGCGTATCTACGCACCTGCAGCGCTTTTGCGCCTGCGTATCTCCGTTCTTTTCTTTCACTGTACTTGCGTACCTATAGGTATAGATAATTTCAAGACTTCAAGAACAACCCAGACTGTCAGATCTACAGATCTGAACATGCACCGAGGAGATATCAATCCATTAGTAGATCCGACTTGTAGTTCTCATGTTTCTCCTTGATTTAGATCTAGCTATCTCTCACAAACCCATCACTAGAATTTCAGATCTAGCTTCTCTTAAGATCTTCTTCTTTCACCAGTGTATAGCCAAATGATCTCCTTTGCCTTATATAGGCAAGCTCTTCCTAAAATCATGGATCAATACCATAGATAACCAAAACATGGGGCTCAATAATAATAATAATAATAATATAAAACAATACCACGGGCCAAAACCATAGAATCAAGAACAACGGGCTAAATACCACGGGCCAAACATAAGAAACCCCACGTGAGCGCGCTTCTCTGCCTTGAAGTAAGTGAACTGGGGGTACGCACCTCTTACACGGGATACCTGCGTGTATGTACGCACTTTATGTATGACATGCCTACGGGTCCGCGCCCTTTGTTCTGTGTACCTGCGTACCCCTTATTTTCTTCAATATTTGAGAGCTGATCATCAATCTCTGCTATTGTCCTGAAGTACTGTGATCTATCACCTGTATGGGTTGCCATCAAGGACAACACTTCAGCCATAATTCCAATAGGACACATCTTTGTCTCCTGTAAATGGTATGTTATATTGACCCAATCGTCTAAGGCTGATCTTCAAAGATGTTAGGGAGTCTTTTGTAGTTTTTCCAGCTTCTTTACATTTAAAGGCTCCCATATATAGCATGACTTGTTGACCCAACGTGCTTAGGCTCATCTCCAAAGAAGCTAGGAGTATTTTGTGATTATCCCAGCGCCATAACATTTGAAGATTGTTTCCCTCATACCTTCATGGCCTCAAAAGTGAGAAAGAGGCTTAATATTAAAACAGATCTTCAACATACTTCTACTACAAGATGGTTATATGTTGATGTTATGCCTGCGTCAAATACCTTTTACAAGAAGAGCTAGATTCTCCCCTTGAATAATAATAATAATAATAATACAATTTTAGGTCATGGCCAAGCTAGACATGAAATTGGTTTATGAGACCCCTTGTTTCTGGGACAAGGGATCTACTTCCTTGCAGTGATTTGACTATGAAAGTCATTGGAGGTTTACCTTCTATACTCCCCTCTAGATTTGAATCTATTACCTCTTACATGGAGATACATGTTCTTAACCATTAAGCCCACCAAGGCCATTATAAGCTTTATCTTTGTATAAATTTTAATCTTAACATTGCATGCTTTCTATAGATGAATGATTATAGAAATAAGAAGATGAGGTTGTTAAGCTTCTTGGAACCTATAAATGGAGACACCAAATCTGCAATATAGTGAGGATGCCACAACAAAGACCTAAATTTAGTTTATGGTTGTAATGCTCATGACTTCCGTCGACTAGCACGTGTCATTTAAATACCCTCTACTTTAAACATAGGGATATAGTATAGAGTGGTTTGAGTTACTACGAAGCCCAAAACATGCCAAGAGTTTTCCCTAAGTGATCTAGTACTATCCTTACCATTTGATAGTTTTTTTTAAAGCCATGGTTAATTGGTTAAAATGTTCTTAATTGAATTTAACTTCTCCAAAAATCAATTTTCGCTAGAATGCATCAATCTAACATGGTGAGATTCAATGTAATGGTTTCTTCTAATCGATACATATTAAGCCTAGTCTTGTAACTAAGTATGCTTTGTCATGTTGTTCATTTGTTAAGACAAAGAAATTTAGAAAGTAATCAAGAAATTAGTTAATAATGAACAGGTACAGGTAACAAGGAAAAACAATAAAACTAGCAGGCAAACAATCCAAAGAAAAATGGGCTGACATGATGTAACCTAAGGTTGAGGAAAAGAGGACGCCTACAATTATTGCATGGTGCATAACAGATGGAGGCCTCACAAAGATTGTCTAGTGGGGTAGAATTTTCTAGTGAAAACATAGATTGGATACTATGGACTTGTGTAAGGCTTACTGTGATAGTTATTTTTAATGATCTTAAATTAAATGAGAAGATCAATTCATAGAAAATTTGGGATTTTTGAATGGAATCTTATTTAGTCAATAAAAGACCAGTGAAAATATTAGTATACACTTTTACCCATATTCTAGTGTTGAATAAAAATGTAGTGAAAAATAATGAGTCTCTAGTTTTGGATAAAAGGACCCTCAACTTTCTTCGCAACTTTTGTGGTCACTGGCCACTTATGAAAGGAGTAGGCATAGTTAGAAATGTAGTGCCATTTAGAGGGGAAATACTAATAGCAATAGGGGAAAGGCAATTATTCCATTTGTTTAATTATTTCTCATTTGTCAGGTCATATTGTGAGCTGTAGTATATATCATGAAATTGTTTTGGTACTAGTAAACAATGATTAAATATATAATAAATTTGAACCTTTTGACATTTAGAGGACATTCTCTCAATTTACAAAAAAAAATAATGTATCAAAATCATGTTGGAAACAATTTTTGAAGTTTTGAGTCTTTTATTTTCAAGATTAACTAGATGGGTTTGGAAGATGAAAAACCATCAAATTGGAAGAGTGGGACTTTTATATTCACTAAGGTTTTAAAGAAATTATATACATAAAACTTATACTAGCACCTTCTAGTGGAGTTGATAGTGCATTAATCCATTGCCTGCCATTATTTTGGTTTTTGTACCAACTTATAGCATATCCAGGTTCAAATGCTATTTTCCATGACGGGCAGTTGAATCTGTTTCAACTCTAATTGTTATTGAGGGGTTCCACAAAGATGTCACATGAACATTTATGATGCCCATTTTAACGTAGATAGCCACCTATGTTAAGGTTCTATTTTTCAGTTCCATGTTGTTATTTATGAACATTATATACGTTTGGTTGGACACGTGAAAATCAATTGATGGATTTGGTATTAATGATGGAAATGTTGGATGTATGACCAAATGTATGACTTACTTTGTTACAATTTGTCTAGCGCATGACTTGTCAGAGTTATTGTTGCATTGTATAGGCTTATATAGATATGATTTATCTAATCAATGACTTAGTGAAATTAGGATTTATCTAATGTAAGATTTATTTCCAGTATGAACAACAAAAATTGACACGTGGACACTGGGCTTAATAAACATGATGTTTAAGATCATGTATCTATATCTATTTTTTGGTTATATATATGCATAGATGAAAACTAAACTACAGATTGGAAGGAACCGTATGATAACCAAGATCTACTATTCCATTGGGGAAAGTCGAGACGACCAACGAAGAAACGTATGATGTACATTGTTCTATTACATTTGGTATCTACTTGATATGCACTCTTATGACATGAGTAAAATGCAAATGACAGGTGGCAAGATGACCTGAATAGATTATTCAATGAGAAGTCCAACCAGCTCTGTAGTGTGGTCTGTGTTAGGGCGTTGACCCTAGTTCTGAAGGAGGGGTGGAGACATTTCCCATGTGTATCCTCCGAAACCTAGAATCGTGGGAGGGCAGTGGTGGACACGCACCCCTAGACGTGTGATGACGATTGCCAGTTGCCTGCTGGGGAAGTTAGGTCGATATATTCAATGCTTCCACCATGTTAGTTTTATCAGTGGTTAGTATGGTCATTGCCACTGATAAAGCAACAGAGGACGGATAGGGAAGGGATGGAAGTAGGTCAAGATGGATAAGAGGATATAGATTAGTTGGAGACTCTTGATGGGAAGTAATGTCATTGTCTGGCTTATCAAATTTTATTGCTATAACTCTCTCTGATTTGTTATGCTTTTGAACTCCTTGTATCTTTTCATTCTAACTTCAGGACGAAGTTTTCTAAAGGAGGGGTGTATGTAATGCCCCACTTAAATCTTATCCTGCAAATTTTATTAATGTTTACATTATCTAAAAATATTGACAAATATTGGTCTAATATAAAATTCATGGTTTCTATTATTCAAATTCCCAAATTACTTTCTCAAATTGAATCTTAGGTAGGATACGGTCTCCTTCCATTATTTCAAATTATATATGTATTCATCTCACATTCCCCAATGTACCCTCACATTTACTAGGGAGAAGACATGGTCCTCTCCAACTTATTATCAATATATATATATTCATTTCACATCCCCTAATGTACACTCACATTTACTAGGGTGAAGACATGGTCCTCTACATGTAATTACATCTCACATTCCCCAATGTACCCTCACATTTTCTTGGGAGAAGACATATTCCTCTCCATTTAATCATCAATATATATATTCATTTCACATTCCCAAATGTATGTTTTAGATTTACTTGGGAGAAGACATGGTCCTTTCCCATTAAATTCCCAATTTTACATTCATGTCACATTTCCAAATGTACTCCAAGCTTTACTTGGGAGAAGATAAGTCAACTGTAAGGATGGATGAGAAGTTAATGACATTAATGAGAGGTGGTTGAGGAGAAGAAGGGAAGTGGGGGGGGTGTCTTGCTTGTGCGGGGGGGGGGTTGGTTGTGATTGTTTGGACTTGTTGTGTTTTTGGAGATCATAAGAACCTGTGGAGGTTTCTTGGGTTGTTGAGAGGAGGGAAGTATTGTTATTTTGGTTTGGATCTTTCATCTTGGACACACACACTACATCTAGCTGGACTTGGGCTCGGACGGCTAGGGAACTTGTGGAGGATTCCTAGGCTAGGGATTATTTGCTAGTTGGTTGGGAGGTAAATCCAGTTGGGTCTGGGAAGAGGAGCATTCAACGGGAGCAGCAGGACAAAGGTATCTCCATCAGCCACCGGTACAGGTATTCCTCCATAGACTATTATTGTAAAGTTTATTAGAATGAAATATTCACCTTAATTTATGTTGATTATAATGTAAATGATAAAATTTTATTGGTTTAAAAGTCGTGTAAGTAGGTAAGTTATCTGCTCTTATCGCATTTAATTTCAAAAGAAATTAGATCTGTTAGAAGACCTTAGGATAGGGCTCTTACATATAATATGTAGATTAAAGACAACATATTTGAAATTTTAATTTAAATATAATTTGTTTTTTTAACCTAAAAGTTAAAAATGAGAAGATATTCTTTACTTTCCGTTTGTCATTTCTCAATATGTGTTTTAAATTTTGAATGTACATTTTACACATACATATAATATATAGATTAAAGAAAACATATTTGAAATTTTAATATAATTTGAATGTACATTTTACACTTAAATATAATATATAGATTAAAGAAAACATATTTGAAGGTTTAATTTACATATATAAAAAAATTAACCTCAAATTTAGTTCACTAGTTTCATCGCATATGATAAAATTAAATTTATTTTACATTATTTTTTTAATATTATTTTTCTAGAAAAATATAGCTATACATATTGATTAAAAAATACTATTATTTTTGGAAAATACAAGCATAAACAAGTTTAGATCTATGGGAGATGACAAGTTTAAATCTACATGAGATAAGTATTTCCTGAGCATTAACAAGTTAAATTTTGAATTCTTTTAATGTATATTTGTTTCTAATTGTGCTATAATTTAGAAGAAAACTCAACAAATTTCATTTTGTGTTAGTGGGTATGTAGTCTTAATCACCTTTGAAATAATGGGATTCTATTCATAAATGTCATGAACCATTAACTGAAGTTTCGATGGAACCAATGCTATCTTTCACTTGCAACCTTCCAAGGCACAAAACCTTTTAAGACACAAATATCCCTCTTAGATCTCATATTAGGAGACTCCCACATCATCATATATGCACCCTAAAATAGGGCTCAATCATCATCCTATGAAAAGGCATCATCAATCACATGTATAGGAGTTCATATTGCTGACAATCCTTATCCCATGAACAAGACAAATTACATGCCTAACTCATTGAGGTTGATCAATGGTGAAGTTAAAAAGTTCAAGGGAAAGTAAGGGATTTGCATCCCCCCACTCCATGTCACCTCTCACTCTTCCTCACCACTAAAGGATAACAATTTGTTGTCTCCCTTATGCTTCCCTTCATATATCACATCACCTTCCCACATTCTCCAATGTTCTCTATTTTCTCCTCTCGTCAGCTTGTTCCTTATCTCACTCCCACTTCCACGTCCACTTACTTCCTTATATAAATATTCATCCCTCCCTAGTAATGTTCCAAACTAGGAAAAATAGTAATATGAAAAACAAAAAACAAATACAATAGTGAAAAATTTCAAACTTTAGAGCACACCCATAAATAGACTGAATGTGAGAAGTAGTTGAACCATTTTATTATGAATTTGAAGTAATCATACATAATGTGGGAGGAGTGCACTGGGGATCACCCAAAATGAAAGCATATCAAAGCCGAGGTGATCAAAGTACAAGCCAACATGATAAAGTATGCTATCTCAATGATGCCATGCACTACCCCAACAAAATTGCACTGTCTCCTACAAAGATGTTGTTGAAAACACCGTGTCTAGTGCTCAAAATATTCCACCAAATTAATCTTTATCCCCTCAAGCAAGACCCACGAAAAGGCAGAAAGGGTTTTGCCTAGTTTTGAACACTGAAATTTGGCCCCCAGAGCACCACATCCTCCACAAACTACTTGGAAGTACGACGTGCCTGCACACTAGAGAGATCCTTCCCCAAGCACTCCAAAAGTGTTGCGAACACCCACCCAAAGGCTTCCCTTGTCTCTCCAGTAAGCACCAACCTCACAACACAATCCTCTAATTCCCACGTGTGCCCAGTGGGAGGCTTTTGCACTGGCCGAAGGGCTGCAAATTCATACTATATTATAGTTGCTTCCTCCTGCACCAAAACTCCGCCCAAAGTTCTATATATTCCTAAACTTTCCTCACCAAAATTCTCCCGTCAATTTCTTCCTGAAATACTCCCGAAATGACCCCAACGTTTTCTCCTCCTGCATTCTCCTGGAACATGCTATGGATGAGTGAATGTCTAAATGTAAGTTTTGAAATATCCCCCAGCTCTCATCCGAAATGATGTGACCAAACCAATCTGTGGTGGTTCTCGAAGTCCCCTAAAGAAAGGGTGAGCTCTATGCATGGAAAACTCGTTGCTCAATAGCAAGTGACTGGACTAAGTAGTGCCAACAACTAAAATGAGTTCAATTTGAAAAATATCCTTTCTAAGGATGATCTCCTCCTATTTATAATTTCGTGGGCTTTCCTTCCCACATGGCTCCCTCCACCTTGCCATCTAACTTCCCTTCCAGGCTATTTGAACTCTTCACTTGGCTAAGTGTGTTTTTCTCATGTGGGTGGCCCCCACACTCCACTAACAAAATAATATGGAATTATTCTATTCCCTAAGTCCCTATATCAAAATTGAGTGGGTTCCATGGCCTCCAAAAATATCCAAAATTGTGGAAAATTAAACTTGTAACAAAATAATTTATGAAGGGGCATTAGAGTCCTCCCCTCCCAGATGTTACTTGTCCCCAAGCAACTTCAATGCTGGATGTTCCAATATGTGCTCACCCTCCTAGGTGGCATCCTCATCCAGCAAGCTCTTCCAATGCACCAAAAACTCCTTGATGATCTTGTTCCTTATCTTCCTTTCCCCAGTCTGCAATATGTTCTTCGTTTCCAAAACCATATGCCCCTCATCATGAAGCGGGGAAAACTCTACAACAGTCATCACCTGTTGGGTCAACACCTTCTCGACATATGAAAAATTGAAGATGTTGTGAATATTAATCTCCGGGGGAAGCTCCAATTTGTAGGCATCCTCTCCAACTCTCTTAACCACTCTACACGACCCGTAGAAATGTGATTGCCACTTCTCGGCCCCTTTCTGCTTCAAGGTAGATTATCTCTGTGGATGTAGTCATAGGAATACCAAGTCTTCCTCCTCAAAATTCCTCTCAACACTATGCCTATCAACATACACCTTTTATTGATTTTGCATTGTCAATAAGTTGTCCTTGAGAGCCTTGAGAATGTCTTTGCTCTCTAGGATCCAATCTTTGGCCTTTGGGGACTTGTTGTCTCCCAACACAATATCAACGAAAGATAAGGCATCGTAACCATACAAAGCATGGAAGGGTATCATATTAATGAACATGTGATGAGTGATGTTGTAGCAATACTCGCTCAACTACAACCATCGAATACATGCCCTCTATTACCGAGTCACGTAGTTCACCAGACATCCCTCCAACAATTTATTACCCCAATCTATCTGACCATCCATCTATGGGTGGTAACTTGTACTCGGGGTGACATCAATACCCACCAATATTAGGAGCTCCTACCAGAATCCCCCCATGAACCAAATGTCTCTATCTCTGGCTATGGTCTTAGGGACTCCGTGCGAACAAAATACCTCCCTCAAGAACAACCTAGCCACCTATGAGGCTGAACTCCAGGTGAGAATGGAAAATAAATGGGCTTATTTGGTTAGTTGATCAACCACCACATAAATACAATCTTTTCCCTGCACTGTTGGAAGCCTCATGATTAAATCCATGGAGATACTCTCCTATTTTGCCTCAATAATGGGAAGAGGTTGCAACAACCCATCTGGATGGGTCAACTCCCCCTTGTTCCTATGACATGCCTCACAATCCTGCACATACCTCAACACATCTCCCTTGAATCCCTTTGAGGTAAATCATTCTCTGACTACAATGTATGTCTTCCAGAACCCCTGAAGCCCTAATAATGGGGAATCGAGTGCTACATGGAGTACCCTCTCCCTTAAATGTTGACTTGGTACAAAAAAGATGTGGCCCATTTATGAGATACTTATTCTAGGGTAACTTATTCCACTTGATGAGATACTCTGAAATTGATTGATTTCGTAATCGTCGAGTTCTTGTTTCCGTGACTATTTCAGGTTCCAATATGATATTTCCTTCCTCGTCAAGTTCTGGAAATATTGTTTGAACTGGGAGCTTGTCACTTATAACCTTCTTTAAGCATGAAACATGGAAAAGTAGGTGCACTCAGGAAGATGTAGGAAGCTCCAATTTCTTTTCCATAGTACCAATTTTTTGCAACACCTTGTAAGGACCAAAATACTTTGGTGATAATTTATTATCCTTCTTAGCTTTCTTGAGGGACATTTGTTTGTATGGTTGTAGCCATAAAAATACCGAGTCACCTACATCAAAACTTCTTTCACTGCAATGTTGATCCACCTGTTGTTTCATTCGATTTAGTGCCAAAGTGAGGTTATTGTTTAAGAGTTGGAGAACTTGTTGTTGATTCTGTATGTGATCTTATACTGCTTGAACCTTAGAATTTCCTCTTAAATGTGACGTGATGGATGTTAGATGATATCCATAAAGTTCCATAAATGGGTTTTTTTTGTTTTATTATAGAAGGAAGTGTTATACCACCATTCAGCCAGAGGTAACCATTTCACCCATTGTGTTCGTTTATCAGATACAGAGAAATGAACATATCCTTCCAAAAAATTCTTTACTATCTTAGTTTTCCCCTCTGATTGAGGATGATAAAATGAGCTATGAGCTAATTGATTACCCGGACAAGAAAATAATTCCACCCAAAAATTTCTATTGAAAATAGGATCTCTGTTGCTTACAATAATCTTTAGGGTTCCATGTAGTTTTTCAATTGTTGCCATAAATGCAGTAGCAATTGTACTGGCTTTAAATGGATAAGATAATGCACAAAATTGTGCATAATTTGTAAGTCTATCAAGTACCACCATGATGACACTCCTTCCTTTGGACATGGGTAAACTTTTAATAAAATCCATTGAAACCTCTTGCCAACGTTGACTTGGAATGCATAAAGGTTGTAACAGACCCAGGGACTTAATTGTCTCAACTTTATTTTGTTGGTAAACCAAACATTACGCCACAAATTTTTGAATATAATATTTAAGGCCATCCCAAAAAAAATCCTTCTTAATCTCGTGGTAATTCTCTAAAAATCCCAAGTGCCCTCCTAAGGGAGAGTTGTGCAATTCCAGAATAATCTTTTGTTTGAGATGGGAATTCTGACAAAGGTATAAGCAATATTTGTACCATAATGCATCATTTTCCCAACTAAATATATCAGATGTACCAGGATCCTACTGCAACTTTTGAATGAGTGCCCACACTTCTTCATCATTCTTCCATTCATCCCTCGCTTCAGTTATCCAATCTAGTTGGATAATAGAAATGGCACAAAGAAATGCTTCCACATCCTCATCCTTTATCGAGAGTGCATCTACAACAACATTTTTCTTCACTTTTTTTGTAGATGATTTCAAAGTCATCACCCAACATCTTCGTGGCCCATTTTCATTGTTCCTCTAAAGATAATATTTGTTCTAAAAAGTATTTAAGACTATCATGATCTGATTTTACCTTGAAGTTCCTTCCCATTAGGTAAGGTCACCATTTCTTAAGTGCATGTAGTATTTCCAACATTTCCTTGTCATAAATAGCTTTGTGTAAATACCTTCCTTTGACTGGATGACTTTCAAAATCAATGGGTCTTCCTTCTTGCATTAAAACAACACCAATTCCATTTCCTGAGGCATCAGATTCCCCAATAAACGTTTTTGTGAAGTCTAACATAGCTAAGACTAGTTCTTAGTACATTGCCTCTTTAAGATGCTCAAAGGCCTTAGTTGATTCTACAATCCAAGAAAATGCATATTTCTTCAATAATGTTATTAGAGGTGCTTCTTTTCTCCCATAATTCTTAACAAACTTGTGATAATACCTTGTCAACCCAAGAAATCCTCGTAGTTGCTTTAAGGATGTGGGGATTTTCCATTCCTTAATGGATTTAATTTTGTTAGGGTCTACCTTAATACCCTCATGAGATACAATATGACCAAGATATTCCACCTCTTGTACTCCAAAGAAACATTCGGAGGTTTTCTGATATAATTGTTTCTCCTTTAATAGCTTGAGAACCTTGTCAACATGGTCAACATGATCCTTCCAAGATTTGTTGTAGATTAGTACATCATCAAAAAATACTAGGAAAAATTTTCTAAGGAAGGATTTGAAAATGGAATTCATCAAACCTTGAAATGTAGAAGGTGCATTGGTAAGGCCAAAAGGAATGACCAAAAATTCATAATGACCTTCATGAGTTCTAAATGTTGTTTTCGGAATGTCCTCAGTCTTCATTCTTAATTGATGATATCGTAAAGGAAGATCCAACTTGGTGAAGTAAATTGCTCCATGTAATTCACCCAATAATTCATCAATGACAGGAATGGAAAATTTATCTTTAATAGTAAGCTTGTTGGGCTCCCTATAATCCAGACACATGTGGCATGATCCATCCTTCTTGTGCACCAATAATATTGTAGTAGAGAAATAACTTTGACTAGGTTGAATTATACCCGCTTCTAGAATTTATGTAGCCATACTTTCAATTTCACTCTTTTGGGAATAGGGATATCTGTAAGGCCTGATGTTTGGAGGAATAATTCTTGGAATCAAATGATTACCATGATCATTAATAGTTGGGAGGCCTTTTGGAGTCTCAAATACCTTGGAATGATTGTCCAAGACTTTTTTGAGGTCTAGAGAAATAGATGATTTCAATGTTTGAACCTCTAGAGAACATAATTGTGTAATTATGCTGCATTGTTCTTTCTTTAGAAGTTTTTTCATGCTATTAAATATGATTATATTTCTTGGTTTCCATGTGATACCCCTTAATTCAACTTCCTTTCATTCCCAAAAAAATTCTTGAAACTTTCTTGAAAATTAAAAGTTATCGTACCCAAAGATTGTAACCATTGGACTCCTAGTACAATATAAGCACCACCCCATTGGAATGGAAATCATTGGACTATTCAATACATATTATCCCATGGATAGCTTGATATTATGGCACTTTCCAGAAAAATTTATGGTTCCTTCGTTTGCAACCAACACTTGACACTCTGATGTTGGATATATGAAGCAATTTAATTCCTTTGGTATCTTACAATGAATAAAATTATGGGTACTACCAAAATCAATCAACACTATTACCTTTTTCTTCTTCATATGTCCTTCTATATTGAGAGCTTGAGGAGTGGTAATTCCTGCCAATGCATTAAAAGATACGGTCGGATTCATTTTGTTCCTTCTTTGGGGTTGATTCATGGTGTATACCCTCATCTTTTGATGTTTCTTGCTCCTTTTCTTCATCCTCTTTACAATCTATGTGGGATGATTTCTTCTCAGCACACTTATGACCTTTAGTGTATTTTCTATCACAACTATAACAAATCCCTTTTTCTCTTTTTTCCTCTAGTTGTTGTGGTGTCAACCTTATAGGTTGTGGAAAACTAGGACCAGTAAAACTTCCATCTGTATACTTGTGGTTGGTAGACTTCATTGTTGCAAAAATTTTCCTTTCAACTTTGAAGTTATTCAAAAGGGCATAGTGAAGCATAATTATCATCAATTGATCTCGAAGAAAGACAATGGAATCACCCAGTAAGAAACCTGAAAGCTCCGATACCAAATGTCATGTAACCATCTCACAAAATAGAAGAAAAGTTAGATCAACGCCTTCAAAATCATCCTCTTTAAGGGGGGAACCTCCTTTACATTACACAAATGAACAATTCTTGGATGATTCAAATGAATCAACCTTCTTTCTATATATAGGAGTCTAAGGGGTCACAATATAATCAGAGCCGACATAACAATAATAATGTAAGGGAACCACAATAACAATAGTGGGCTTTTATGTGGCACAACAATAACAACAAGGGGACCACACTAATAACAATGAGGGAATATTGGCCTTCTATGGGGTACAACAATAACAATAAGGGGGCTACACTAATAACAATGAGGGAATACATTAGTATTATAGGGACCTAACAATAACCTCATGCACACCAGGCTCCAAGTCAATGGCATGTTCAAATCCTCTATCTAGTGGGTGCACCAATGTGATCTACCCAAATACCACCAAATATCTATTGAGGATGGCCTATATGTTTGGGTGTGGTGGTTGGTCCTGTCTCCCAGCCTCCTAAACCCTCATCTCCATGGCCTAGGTTATGTCTTCGTGCCTCAAATCTACCACCATATGATGTGCTGAAACTGTCTATGGAGAATACGAGTGAATTTCCCTAAGGAATACCAACTTGCCATCCAACCTTATGGACACCATCTCCAACATCCTCCAATCAGTGGTGACTCGGCCAAGGAAGTATATCCATTGGAAACCCACCACGGTTTTAGTGTGTAGCACATCCACTATGAATATATGGTCTATCTTGAAGTTGTTTCCCATGGTCATTGTCAAAGTGGGAACATATTGAGTGCATTGCATAGTACTATCCCCCAACACCAGAACATAAAACCCCTCAAACTTTATTTCGTGATGCCCCTCCTTTGGACCATCTAAGGATCAATGAAATTGTGGGTGGCCCCATTGTCTACTAGGACTAAGACACGTTGCCCCTGCACTGTGCCTTTGATCCTCAGGGTCAGAAATTTGGGGCCCCGCACAAGGAAGTAAGGACTTCCCCAGATGTTGTAAAATATGCTCCCTCATGTGGTGGTGGTGGTGATGGTCCCCTCTCTATCAGACCCTCACTATATCCTCCACCGTACTCCAACTCCACATCATCCTCACGATCACCATCTGAAAATCCCTCAATATAATGGGCCTTTCTCACTGTGTATTGATGGCTCGATGCCCATGGCTCCCGATAAGTAAAGAACAATTTCCTCCTCATGAGTTCTCTTTGAGTCTTGTCATATAGATGCAAACATCCTTGGGTTGCTCTCTGTGGTGGTGGACTAATATCACTTCCCTTCTAAGGGTAGGGAGTACATGATGGAATAGGTGCCTGACTCTTCGGGATGCCCCCTTGCATGTCTCTAATACATGTCATGACCTCCTGCAGAGTAGAAGGCATGTGTGACTTCCCTCCTATAAGCAATGACTCTAGAAGACCCTCTATGAACGTGTACACCCTATTAGAATTTTATAAATATGGCACCATGACTGAAACCATCAGAAACTCTGATATATACTACTATGGATGACCTACTTTCTCAGTTTTGTCAGCTCCCATAAGTTAGCCTCCATATCCCCGTAATCAAAATTTTCCATCACTATCCTTGTGAAATCATCATAGGAAGTCATTTTGTCGTTCCCCAGTGTAGACAATCCGTGAAACCACCAGTGGTCTACCTCCCTCTCCAAGTGTAGGGTAGCCATTTTAATCGCTTCCACATTTGTCATCCTCTTGAGCTAGAAATAAGTATCAAGCTTCTCCACCCAAGGTCGAGTTGTGTAGTTGGTAGTGCCATCATATGTGTGGAAGTACATCCTCCCAATAGTATGCTGCAACATGGAGCTCGGTGTGCTATGCCCTCTATAATTCCTACCCTTCTCATTTTTCTTGAGATGATAATAGTCTCTAAATCAAGGGGCTTCCTTGAAATCTTCCACCCATTTATTTCAATTCCCTTAAATAATCTCCCATGGGTATCTGGTCATCTGATCCACCCTGCTTAATAGGTGTTGATGGTAGGAAAGAAAGAAATGTGGTCCTAGTTTTCCCACCCAAGGCTGGTGGGTGAGTAGTTTGTGACAGGTGGTCATACTGTTGGGAGGCCCCAGAAGTCTCCCCAAATAAGAAATCCGCGTGGATGCTTCAGTCCAAGTTCTTTTGTTTGATCTCATCCAATATCTCCTTCTAACCCTTCATTAAATCACTAAGGGCATTTAGGAGGCTTTCAAATGGCATCTCCTCCTTACTCCTGGGTTCCACCATGTCCTCTACTACCACAACCTTCCCATGCTCATCATTATCTGGTGTAATTTCTATCTCTCTCTCTCTCTCGGCTATCATACCTCTATCCCCTACAGGTGATATTCTATCTGTCCTCCTCACTCATAGGAAATTTGTCCCATGACTAAGCTAAGATTTGGGCTTTGATACCACTGTAATGTTGCAAACTAGGAAAAAAAGTCATATGCAAAGAAAACAAAAAATTCAACAACAACAAAATTCAAACATTAGAGCACACGCATAAATAGAATGAAAGTGAGAAGTAGCTGAGCCCAGGTGATCAAACTATAATCTTGGATGACAAAATTAGCTATCCAAATGATGCCCTGCACTGTCCCAACAAAACTACATTGCCTCCTACGAAGGTGCTGACGAAAACCTCATCTCCAATGCTCAGAAAAATCTGCCAAATTAATTCCAAGATGCTTAAGAAAAGCCCACTGAAAACCATAAAGGGTTTGGCCTCCTTTTGACCCCTAAAATTCGACCCCCAAAGTACCATGTCCTCCACAACCTACTGGGAAGTAAAACTTTCTTGCACACTAGAGAAATCCTTCCCCGTGCACTCCAAAATTTCTACAAACACTCCCCCAAAGGCTTCCCTTATATCCCTGGGAAAGTACTACTCTCACAAGACAATCCTCCAACTCCCCCATGTGCTAAGAGAGAGGATTCTATGCTGGCCCAGGAGATACAACTCTTACTAAATTTTTGATGCCTCTTCCTGCTCTAAAACTCCACCCAAAGTATGATATATCCCTGAAATCTTCTCACCAAAATTCTCCCAACATTTGCTTCACGGAAGACTCCTGAAATGACTGTGAAATGTGCTCCTCCTGCGTCCTCTTCGAACATGAAATGGCTGAGTGAATGTCTGAGTGTAAGTGCTGAAATCTCCCCAATCACTCTTCAAGTATCATGTAACCAAATCTCTCTATGGTGTACTCGAAGTCCCTCGAAGAAAGGGTGAGTTCTCCACACAGAAAACTCATTGCTAAACAACAAGTGACCTGGCTAAGCAGCTTGAGCAACTAAAATGAGTTCAATTGGCAAAATATCCTTTGTGAGGATGAGATCCTCTTATTTATAATTTCATGGGCCTTCCTTCCCATGTGGGCCCCTCCACCTTTCCATTTGACATCCCTCCAAGTCTATTCGAACTCTTGACTTGGACAAGTGTGCTTTTCCCATGTGGGTGGCCCACACACTCCACTAAAAAGATAATATGACCTTATTTTCTTCCCTAAGTCCCTATATCAAAATTGAGTGGGTTCCATGGCCTCCAAAACTATCCAAAATTGTGCAAAATTAAACCTATAACAAAATAATTTAGGAAGGGACATTACATCCCCACTCTACCACAATAGAAGAAGGTTTCTACCTATGTTTTCATTGTGTTCTCACTAGAGAAATCCAAACCCTTGAGTGTTCTCTAAATAAATTAAATTAGGATTTTAGGAACAACCATTGAGATGTTCAATACTCCACTTTATACTTTTTGTGTTGGAAAAATCAATTGGTGAATCACCTAGGATTGATTGAGGTGAAGATGGATACTTAAATAATATAAACAAAGGAAAAATTATGGACAATGAGGGAAGGATAATGAAGCTACCCTATCATTTGTCATTGATAAAAATAAGAATTAAGGCAATTAGATGTTTCCCTGTCCAACTTGATCACTCTAGTTCCAAACTTGAAAGGATTCATAGTAGATGAGAAAATTTAGCTAGTCCCTTGACATGAGTTGAATGAATAGAAGTACTACATAACAAATTATTTGGAATCTATATATAGTGTAACCTTGAGATACTAGTTGCCATATTTTATTGTTTTCTATTTCTAGGAGGCCTTTTTATCAAACTATATACTTGTGCACTATTTGCGTTGAATGATTTTTTTTTTTTGACTAAACATGTCACAAGAGTGGAATGAATCCTATTTTGTTTCAATTTCTCCTAATTTCGTAATCTACTTTGAACATTACATGTGTTGCGGAAAGTAGTGTTTTCATGAAAAAATAATATATCATATAAGCAAATTAAGCAGAGCTTGTGAAACCCTAATGTTCAAGAGTTTGTGAAACTTTAATGTAAAGAAAATGTTGAGTTTGCACATAAAGAATATTATAAAGATATGTCCCATACCCTATCATTTTTTATGTGGTTGTAAAAGAACAATTATATTCTACAAGAATCCTAAAATGCAACTTCGTTTTCCTTAAATTGTCTTTGGCTAGGAAAGAGTAAAAAACCACCTTATCGAGGCTTTAAGGAGATGTTTTATTTATGCCTCAAGGTGGCTATTATGCCAAAAACAATGTAAACTTTGAAATGGGAATTATAAACTCAAGATGGGAACTCTAGCCAAAAAACTCCATGAAAACATCAAAAGTAGTGCTAGGAATGAAAAGTGTTGATCTTGGAATAACACATTTGTTTTTGTAGGGTAAATTTTCAACATGTTTTAAAAATGGCGGTGAAAACCAATTTTTTGTGCAAGAATTGTCCAGAAAACACCCTCAAAATGAAAAGTGTTGATATTCGAATAACCCATTTTTTTTCGAGGGTAAATTTTCTACAAAAAACACCTTCAAAATGAAAAGGGTAATGTTGGGATAACACTTTCGGTTTTCAAGGGTAAAATTTCAACATTTCAAAATAATGGCATAAAATATTTTATCACGACCCCGAAAAACATTAAAATTTCAAAAAAATAATGAAAACATAAAATAAAATTAAAAAATAAAAAATAAAAACAATGAAAAAACACAACACAAAAAAAAGTTAAAAAAAATAACAAAACATAAATTGTAGTATATACTAAAAAAAAAAATCAAATATATAAAAAAACATCCAAAAAAAATCAATCATAAAAATGTAAAAAAGAAACCAAAATTAACCTATAGAAGATAAGAATTAAAAATTTAAAATAAAACTTGAAAATTATAAGCAAATAAATAATAATAAGAAACATATTTTAAAAAAATGAATGGAAAAAAAAAATTCTTGTAAACCATAAAAAAAAATTTGGCAAAAGAAAAGAAAAAAACTAAAATATGGAAAAGAAAAAATAAAATTAAAATAAACTATAAAATTGAGTAGCAAAAAATAGAAAATTTTAAAAAACATTAACAAAAATCTAACCAAAAAAAATTTAAAAACAAACTAGATTTTAAAAAGAAATAGAAAATTAATAAAAAACAAATTAAAAACTACTAAAATTAAGATTATATTGTTGATTACATTAAAAAACAAATATAAAAATATATATATAAAAAGACAAAAAAAAATTGTTAAAAAAAAGAAATTAAATAAATAAATAAGTATATAAAATTAAAAAATCATTAAAAAAACTAGGAAAAAAAATTAAAAACACACTAGATTAAAAAATTAAAAAAAAAATTAAAAAAATAAACAAAAAATACTTTAAAAAATAGTAAAATTAATATTAAAAACATTTAAGAAAAACTAAAGTAAACTCACATATATATATATATATATATATATATATATATATAGATATATATATCAAAATTTTAAAAATATATATGTGAAATATGTATTTTTGATTGAAAAAAAAAAAAACAAATATTTTTTTATTAAACTTACATTTTTTATTTGAAAACAAAAACATTAGAATTTATTTTTTTTTTTTTTTTTTAAATTAAAATTTTTAAATTTTTTTTAAACAATTTTTATTAATTAAAAAAATAAAAAATATTAAAAAAAAATTAAACCATTTTTTTTATTTAAATTATAAATAAAGTTTTTTTTGCAAAGGTTTTTTTTTTAAACAAAAATATTATTAAGAAATAAAAAAAAGAATTTAAACATTTTTTTTAATTTAAAAAAAAATTATTAAGATTCTTATTTTTTTTTTTAAAATTAAAACTCCTTCAGCCGGCCGTGGTGGCGTGGCCCTAGGCGCGGGGTCTACATGCAAGCCCTTTGCCCAGGGCCAAGCCACCACGGGTGGCCGGAGGAGTTTTAATTTTTTTTTTTTAATTAAATCTTTTAGTTTTTTTAAAAAAACATTTTAATAATTTTTTAAAAATATTTTTTTTTTTTTAAATAGAAAATAATTTTGTTTAAAAAATTTGAAAATTTTTTAATGATATTTTTTTTAAATGAAAAAAACAATTTGTTTAAATTTTTTTGTGTGTTTTTATTTTGAAAAGATATATATATTTTTAATATATATATATATATATATATATTTTTTTTTTTTTTCCTTTACGAAGTCTTTTATGGTTTATGGGATAATTTTTTTTTAACATTTTTTTTGCCCTTTTTTATATATATTTTTTATTTGATATTTTAAGTAATGAACATTAAAAAAGTAAAAATAAAACAACTTGAAAATTCGTTAATAATCATAATTTAAAAAAAAAAAATTGGACATAATCAATTTTAAAGTGTGAAAAATAAGATCTCTAAAAAAAAATTATGTTGCATCAACATGTTTCAAAATCAACACAAAAATCACAAACATTTAAAAACAAATATTTATATGTATTCAAAATCAACACAAAAATCACAAACATTTAAAAACAAATATTTATATTTGATACATAAGAAAATTTAAGTTGTCAAAAATATGCTCAAAAAAAGGAATTGTATTCTACGTCACCACTTTTCAAAATCGGGTGACTTTTTTACTACCCCTACAAAACAGGTAATCATATCGATTATTTAAAGTGCCAAAAGCTATGTTCTAAAAAAAATTGTGTGTTTTGCATCGTCCCTTTTCAAAATCGAGTAAATTTTTTGCTATCTCTACGAAATGAATAACAATATCAGTTCCTGTTTCAAAGTTTACATTGTTCAAAGAAAATAAACCTTAAAAATTTAAAAATATGGTTATTGAGTATTATTTTTTAGCGCCATAAAAATAATATGATGTTGGATGAATACTATATATTACAGATAATGGCTCTTTTTAAATGTTGCAACCATGGTTTCTCCATTACGTACCTATATCCCATATGCTAAGAACATAAGCTAATATAATGAAAGTCTCACATGATACAGGAAGAATAATCGATAACTCCAAATATTAAAGAGTGTTTCAATCTCCACTAGCGTATTTAGGAGTTAAATAATATGACAAAAAATGTGCTACGGATTTGGTTAGTGGATGCAAAGGTTTGAGGCTCATTCATGAAACTTTTAGATGAATTAGAGATGTATACAAGGATGGAAAGAGGCCTTTGCATAATGAACGTTGATAATTCCTATAAGAAATTATGTATAGTCACACTCAAACTTTCTAAATCATATTTGTGGATATTGCAAAAACATGCAGAATAAGACAATAAATAAAAATATATATCATAGACTATGTGTAAATGTATAGGGAATCCTTACCATATCAACACATAAATACATTGTACTATATCTAATTCATTTACATTTACATGAATATATGCCATTTCCTTATATTGTATGAATTGATAAATGCAAAGAAGAAAAATAATGTACCAAAAACAATAAACTAAAAGAAAACTAGTGTACATATATATGTGAAGCATTAAGTGAATTCATATATATTTAGTGAATATAATGTCCCTTTGGCTTTTATGAAACTCAAGCTCTAGTATGCGAAATTCCAACCTCATTTCCTTTTGCAATTCTTCCTTTTATTTCCCCTTAGTCACTCTATGTCCTCCTAGTTTTCTGTAACTAAATCCTCCTAGTTTTGTGTAACTAAATTCTAAAATTAGGGTTTAAGGATGAGATGTTTTTAAGTACGCCACATATTTAAACATTTGTTTCCCCACTTTGTCAAATAAATAATAAATGGGATTATCATCCAATTTTTATTGATTCCTCTATTTAGAATAGCATGAAAATTATCCTATTGTGTGGTATTTGATGCTTTTTATGCTCGTGTCACAAACCTTATATATAAAAATATTTGAACTCCTTTCCATAATTCCATCCATCACTTCTCTTGAACCATACACAGATTATTAGACATGCTAATAATGGTAAATAGTGGAATAAGCCACTATTACATGAAGCATTGTTTAATCATTAATAGCTTGTAAGGTTCACGCAACTAAAGGAATTCAAGTAACAAGTAACAATGAATAACTATACGCTAATAATTGATAATGAAGCTAACGTCCTCGCCATATCGCCCATTGAAGTATTCATTGCTTCGTAGATTGAGAAGCTTTGGAGTTTCAATAGCTAGTTGTAGTAGGGGATTAAAACATATCCTATTATCTTAGTGATCTTGGCAACTAAGTTGTGTAACTACACACCTCGAATACAGTTTTATTTTCATTCAATAACTAAAATGATTATGGGTTTAATAACAAATGCTTCCCTTCCAATATACACTGTAAACATTCCATTTTCTATTATGTATTATTTACTAATGTACTCACTTTACAATTGGATTCTACTTGGACACCACATTATGTATAGTGCCATAGAGAAGGGGGATAAAATCGAATAGACTCATTTCGATTAAGAATCGCGAGCAACTGTTTCATCACTTATTTATTCCCATTTTATGTTCTTTTAAATTCCTTATCAAATATTTTTGGCTTTCTCTTCGAGAGGAATTGTTGATGAAGAGGGGATACAATAGTTGGTTTGTAACAGTACACCAACCAGTTACAAGTACAAGGCAAAGCTTCTAGGGATGTGGTAAAATAATGGAGGATTTATCATTCTCTATGGCTTCCCGAACAACCTCAAAATCCTCCATTCACTGTAAAGAAAATTATTAATCGTGTTTAGCGTTAGAACAAGAGATGCGTGTTTCTTGTAATAAATATTGGAGTAAAACATATTTTTCATAGAAGTCATTATACCTTGTGAGCAGATAAGACATAGACCATCAAAATAGGAAAAAGGAGGAGAAAAATATTTGTGAATTTTAGCTCTTGAAATTATATAAGAAAATATTTCTATATTTTTTGGACTATTTACAAGAAAATAGGTAACCTCATTTTCCCTCATCAAATTTGGAGGTGAATTATAAAAAAATGTTAATTTACTGTTGGGATTTATTACTTTTTATATTTCTCATAAAGGTCATTAGACTTTGTGAGCATGCAGTGTTGATATGACATACACCATCAAAATTGTGAGCATGCATTGTTGATAGAACATACACCATCAAAATAGGAAAAGGTAGAAGAAAAATATTTTGTAATTTTAGCTCTTGAAACTAGATAAGCAAATATTTCTATATTTTTTGGACTATCTATAAGAACATAGGAAACCTTCATCAAATTTGGAGGTGAATTATAAAAAAATGTTAGTTTAGTGTTGGGATTTATTACTTTTTCATTGTTTTCATTGGTGTGTGAATATAATCGAGATATGCATTGTCTATTTTGTGGAGTTTTTTGAATCTTAGTTGGATATGACATATTCACTTCAATAATACTTTTTCCCATATCAATATAAAATGTGTAATAAAGAAGTAGGCAATGAATTATTTTAGGTGGATTTTGCGTCTACTTTTGGTGGTTTTTAGAAAGAAAAAAATTTCTTTTACTGTTTTGTGGCGTATTGCATTTCATCCCGTGGTTTTTAAATATTGGTTAAAGAACTATAGTTGTATTTTAATATAGGACTAATGGATCGAGGGTTTTTGGATGCCAAAAGTTATACATATTGTATTTTAAAAATGTGAGGAAATAATATACTCAAAAATATATATGGCTTGTGTGGCATTGTTTCTAAGAGAAAATATCTATCTTAAATGTATGTTTCGGCCATTCCATATTTTATTTTTTTATTAGGCATCTATTTGTAACAATAAACATTGTGGGTTTAAAGCTAACTTTTGGTGTTATAGTAGTTTGTCTTCCACAAGACATCCTTGTGGCTTGGGCCCATGAAAAACCTTGTTACGATGGAAGATATATGGTAAATTTATTTTTGTAGTCAGAGGAAATGATAAGAAGTTTAAAAATAGAGATTAAGAAATTCACTGGCAGAGTTCCAATCTATCAATACTTAAAATGCAAGATATTTTGGTGGACCATGTTGTATCAAAAGGTGAAGAGCATAATGTGATTTTGTCTCACAAATTCAATATTATTGGATTCTTTAAGAGAAGCTACAATGAAAATACTATGGAATAGGTTTGGGGCTTCATATTAGCCTAAGTCCCTACTTAAAAATGTTCTCATGGAATAAATTCCATAATTTGACAATGAATGATGGAGAAATTGCATATAAATGCCTTGAATACAATGGAAAATTAACTATTATCTATTTGTATTAAGATTTAAAATGAATATAAGTATATTAATTTGTTGTCTTCTCTATTAGAATTGTCGTATAATCGAGTTGCTTCCCTAAGAAATAATGGAACTATTTTTAGTTTTAATGAAATAGCCTCTTCAAACTACAATTGGTGCATAATTATGTGTTTGGACCTATGTCAATTCCATAACTAGGTAAATATGTGTATCTTATCTCATTTATAAGTGATTTCTTGAGGAATACATATATTCATTTCATTGAGAATAAATCCTAAGGCATTGAAAAATTTAAATAATATTCTTGTGGAAAATTACACATAGAATAAAATTAAGGTACAAAGGATAGATGATGGTGGAGAATTCTATAAGAATGTGAGAAATTCATTGTATAAATGAAGTAGACTACTCCATATGCATGTTAATATAATGTTGTTGTATGAAAGATGAACTTGACAATAATGAAAAATGCAAGGGCATAAGGAGCTAAAACTCCAATTCTAGGAAAATGTAGTGCATGTTACATCTTACACATTAAATATATTACATTCAAATTCAGGTGATAGGGCTCGAACTGATGTATGGAATGCTAAGGAACTCTCTCTCAAACATATTGTGGTCTTTCACTTTGATTCCTATATCAATGCTCTAAAGGAAAGTATGAGTAAAGTTGATAATAAAACTAAAATGTTTTTCCATATTGGATATGAAATTCTCTGAAAAGGTTTTAAGCTTTGTGATATAGAAACTGAGAAGGTTTTATATATTTAAGATGTGGTTTTTAGTGAAATAGAAGTTTTTTTCAAATAGGAATTCCTAACAAGGGAGAAAGAACCAAATAAAATATATTTTCAATTAAATGATGATGAATCAAACTCTATAGAAGCACAAGAATAAGAGGAATCTAAGCACACACTATCATATTGACGAGATTGGTTTGTGAAGTAAGGCAACTGGAATAGTGTACTTCATCTTATTTCCACTATAAATTTTATTTTGTTTATTACCAATGATGATCTTATAATTGTTAGGGAGGGAGTGGATTTAGAGGGTAAAAACTCTCGTAAAGGGTTGTGGTTGAAGAAATAGTATCCTTGGATGAGAATGAGGTTTCGGATCTAGTAGAGTTTCCAACTAGAAGAAATCCCATTGGAAGAAAAAGAGTGTTTAAGAAGATATTAAATGTAGAAAGAAAAGTGAGAAACATAGAGCTTGATTAGTTGAAAAAGGTTATTTCTAACTAGAAGGAATTGAATTTGGCAGTTTTTCTAATCATGCCAAGTTAACTCATATTATATTTATTTTATCTATTTTTGCTACCTTTTATTTTGAAGTAAAACAAATGGATCTGAGGAAAAAAATCCTACATGGGGATCTAGAAGAATAAATATACATGAATAATTTGAAAAGATTTGTATTGAAGGGAAAGAAAGAACTTGTATGTAGGATACAAATATCTTTGTATGGTTTAGAGGAATCATTATGAATTTGTCATAAAAAATGTAAAACTTATATATTGGAACTTACGAACAAAGTAAATCACTATATTTATTTCAAATTAATTCGTGATCAGCTTATCTATTTTTCCATGAATATAGATGATATGTTGTTGATTCCAAAGGGTGAGGAAATCATCCACGATGTGAAAACTTAACTTTCATCTAAATTTTATGTTAAGGACATTAGTGTTGCAATTTCATTTTGGAAATGGAAATTAAAATAAATTAGATAAGAAAAAAAATTTAGTTGAATGTGAGGAAGTTCATAGACACAATATTGCAAAGCTTTAATATGTAGGAACGTAAAGAGTTAAAGGTTATCATTCCTATGTGTATAGATTCATTTCTTGATAAATTTCCAAAGAAACGGTAAGACGAATAGGAGATGCTTTGTGTTCCATATTATAGTGTGATTGAAAATTGATACATGGAATGATGAATAGAAGATTAGGAATTGCATTGTATGCAATGGAAGTATTTAGTAGGTATACGTCAAAATAAAGGAAGGAGAAATAGGAAACAATAAAAAGATTCCTTAGGTATTTGTGTGGGACTACTGGTTATGGATTGTGCTACCAAACATGAATAAGATTAGAAAAGGTGCTTCCCATACATGTAATTGTTAATGTCGATTGGGATAGATATCTAGATCAAAAAAGATATAGAACTGAGTATGTGTCTAACCTGTCATAATAATATAGATTAGCAAGAGATAGTGTCGATTTGTAACACCCTTATTCATTTAATGGGGTTTATATTGTACTTGCAATTCCACACTATGAGAATTTTCCTTAAATTCAATTCCTACACCTTGGATACATTAAGTAGAAATTCCCAATAAAATATAATCAAAATTAATCTACTATTTATATGCGATACATACATACACATATCCATTAAATCATGAGAATAATAATTAATCTAATAAGCCATGAAAAAATAATGTAAATATGCGAAATAACATAGTCAAAAACACATAACCATAACAATAACCACTTATCTTCTCATATGAAGCAAAACCTTGTTGTAAACATCATATGTTCCACACAATATAGACCACACTAATCATAATTGATCAACAATAGTTCACACCAAATATGATTCTAAGACTCCACTCTGGTAAAAGGATACCTAAATCCAAACAAGGTCCAGAAAAAATACCAATGAGTCACGTGCCTAGGTACTTGACTCCAATAGCTTTCAACCCACTGTTAGCTCCCTATACTACTAGTTTAACCCCCTATTTTTATTAGTACAACCCCATTATTATATTTTCGTGCCCATGCAGTCCCCATATTTTTATTATTGTACCCCATAGAATCCCACTATTGTTATTATTGTGCCCTTACATTATTATTGTTCTGTCAATTCTGATTATATTATGACCCCTTAGACTCGTATATATAGAAAGGAGGTCTTTTCGTTTGTATCATCCAAGAATTCTTCATTTGTGTAATGTAAAGGAGGTTTCCCCCTCGAAGAGGCTTATTTCTAAGGTATTTATCTATCTTTCCTATGTTTTTGTGAGTTGGTTTCATAACATTTGGTATCAAAGCTTTGGATTCTAGGGTTTCACTGCACCAAACAGGTCATCATGGAATTTCTTCTATAGCCCTCTTTCTGCGATGTTTCAAGAGCTAAAAACTTCGGGTCCAAATTTCACATCTTGTCTCGCTATATTTGCAGAGATATGATTTGAGGAAGTTAGGGTTTTTGCAAGCTCCAGAATTTCATCTAAAACATGTCATCATGGAATTTTTTCTATAATGTTTTCGTTGCGAAGTTTTAGATGCTAAAAAAAACCCATTTGACAAGAAATCGGTCTAAGCCTCGAGTCCAAATTTCAGATCTTGTCTCCCTATTTTTTTAGATATATGATCTGAGCAAGTTAGGGTTTTTGCAGACTCCCGAATCACATCCTAAATAGGTGACCTTGGGAAAATCGTCATAGCTTTCTCTCTGAGCATCAGATTAAAATTTCATAAGAAGTTACAGAAAGATGACAGACTGTATTTTGTTTGTGCATATATTTTAGAACCTAAGTTTGAAGTAGTGACACATGGCACTATAGGATTTAACCCTGTACAAAAATTACCTGCATACGAATTCTAAAACATAGAAAATAAACAATGCGAGAGCATAACACATAAAACACATATACACAGAGATTTTTCCCTGGATCCCAAAACTAGGACTACCAGATTGATTTTTCATTACGTTCCTTTCAATGTTACAATACATATTTATACATGTCGAAGCATCCAATACCATGGACCGAAAACCATTACGTCCAAAACCATGGATCGAAAACCATCACATCCAAAACCATGGACCGAAAAGCATCGTATCCAAAACCATGCTTGAAAACCATGCACAAAACCATAGATAGGTCTACCCAACCTAATATAGGGTCCAAAAAAAATTTCCCGTGGCGTTGCCTCGTACCCTGAAGAAGGGAGCTACCCGCCCCACTTCAAGCCCCTGGACAGGGAGGCTGCCACCCACCACTACGCAATTGGAAATGAAGGGGGGCTCCGCCCACCCTTTAACCGCCTGGTTAACTACATGGTCTAGTCATGGAAAGAGTATAACACAACCCAATAGGCACGTTGTACAAGTTGAGTCTACTGAACTAGTTTATAATTAGGTCATAGAGGGAGATTGGGAATAAATCTTTCTTTAGGAATCCAATTTCGATCAGACTTGTGGTGTTAGAAAGGGGTCTATTATAGGCCGAAGTTTCAAAACTTGAAGATCTAAGATTACAGAGTTACAGTCGTTTCAATATCAAGCTCCTAAAATCAAGAAAAAGTGAGATGAGAAAGTTTGATGGCAAGGATCCAGTAAATTGGATAGTATAGATGGAGAAATATTTTGATCTACATGAGGTTCAACTGTTACAAAAGCTACATATTGCATATTCATATTTAGAACCAAATCAATTTTTATGATATAAAGGGCTTTTTTCTTGTAAAACACTTGTCACTTGGTCAATTTTCACGGAAGAAATGATAGCACATTATGAGGAGACAAAGAGTAACACCTTCTTTAACCAATTAATAAATCTTGAACAAGAGGGTCCAATGGCAGAGCACATTGAGGACTTTAAAAAATTGAATATAAGGGTAAATGATATTGCAAAGAAGCAAAGGATTTATGTCTTCATAGGACTTTAAAGGATAACATTCAACATGAGGTTCATCTTTGGGAGCCTAATTCGTTGGAGAAGGCATTCACGTTGGCAAGAAAAATTGAAAGCGAAATTATGGAAAAAAGGAATCCCACCACTCACAACTATAATTATGGAAGTTGTTCTTCTCCTAGTCTTCCACAACCTACAAGCTTTACATGACAACAATTGGAAGAAAATGGAGAAAAAGGGCATTGTTAAAATTGTGATAGAAAATACACTAAAGGTCATAAGTGTGTTGAGAAGAAATTATTTTACATAGATTATGAAGAGGAGGAAGAAAAGGATCAAGAAACGTCAAAAGAAGATGATATACACCAGGAACCAACCTTAGAGAAAGAACAAATGAATCTGACGATATCTTGTAAAGCCTTAGCAAGAATTACCACTCCTCAAACTCACAAGATCGAAGGACATATCAAGAAGAAAAAGGTTCAAGAAGTGAAAGATCATATCGAGAAAGAAGAAATGAATCCAACCATATCTTGTAATGCATTGGACAGAATTACCACTCCTCAAGCTATCGAGATAGAAGGACATATCAAGAAGAAAATTTTTCAGGAAGTGAAAGGTCACATTGAGCATCAAGAAATGAATCCAACCATGTCCTGTAATGCATTGGAAGAGAGTAAGACTCGAACTCTCAAGATAGAAGGACATATCAAGAAGAAAAAGAATCAAGCAGTGAAAGATCACATCCAGCATCAACAAAAAGTTTTGCAACATTTAAAGGATAACGCCACTTTGGTGCAGAATCGAATGAAACATCGGGCATATCAACATCACATTGAAAGAAGTTTTGATATAGGTGATTGGGTATTTTTATGGCTACATCTCAAGCAAGCTATTTATGAGAAGGAAATGTTGCCAATACTACATGCACTTAAGAATTGGTGACCTTACCTAATGGAAAGACACTTCAAGGTAAAAATGGATCATGATAGTCTTAAATACTTCTTAGAACAAAGATTATCTATAGAAGAACAAAAAAAATGGGTCACAAATATGTTGGGTTATGACTTTGAAATCATCTACAAAAAAGGGAAGCAAAATGTTGCTGTAGATGCACTCTCAAGAAGGGATGAGGACGTGAAAGCATTGTTTTGTGTTATTTCTATTATCCAACTAGATTGGATAAATGAAGCAAGGGATGAATGGAAGAAGGATGAAGAAGTGTGGTCACTCATTCAAAAGTTGCAGAAGATCCCAGTTCAAACAATATTGTTAGAACTTGAGGAAGAAGGAAAAATCATATTAGAGCTTGGAGCAGTTATAGAAACAAGAACCCGACAGCTATGAAATTGATCAATTTCAGAGTATCTCATCAAGTCGAAGAACTTACCCATTGAAGATTCCACATGGGAGGACAAGAATTTTATACAGAAGCATCAAGAACTACTCAAGCATTGAGGACAACACTTTTTGAAGGAGGGGCATGTTAGGTCCTTATACTACTAGTGTAACCCCTTATTGTTATTAGTTCAACGCCCTCATTATATTTTTGTTCCCATGTAGTCCCCATATTGTTATTATACATACCCCATAGAAGCCCACTGTTGTTATTATTTTTCCCTTACATTATTATTGTTATGTCAGCTCCAATTATATTATGACCCCTTAGACTCCTATATATATAAAGGAGGTCTTGTCATTTGTATCATCCAAGAATTGTTCATTTGTGTAATGTAAAGGAGGTTGCCCCCTCGAAGAGGCTTTTTTCTAAGGAGTTTGCCTATCTTTTCTATCTTTTTGTGAGCTGATTTCACAACACCCACAATCTCCCATCCCCTATCATTCTCCACAACCGAAGATATGTACCCCGTTTCTCACATCAATAATCCATTAGGCCATGCCAGTAACATTATATGTCTTCCTAATTCAAACTTATGCAGGAACACAAAAATATACATAAATAAACATAAACACATAGATGGAGTAGAAATAAATCTTCATTTCATTAATATCAAAGAACTGAAAGATGCTTACAAGACGAATCAAAATAAACCAACACAAGTGATGGTAGCTTATCTTTGAGAAGATATCTAGCGGATACATGCCTCTGAATTGTGTTACAATGAGGCTTAGTGGCCTTTTTATCATTGAGACACAATGGGAAACCCTACACATCCAAAAACCTAGCCCTAGAAGATGAAGCTCCAAAATCTTGTGGGACGTTGGGGTTTATTGGAATGTCAACTTTCCAGGGTTGTAACTTTGGCATATGATCTTGGTTTGACTATCATAATACCTTATTTTCAATTCCTATAAGAAGAGGCAGAAACTTAACTTGTGTACATGTGTGGCACTTTTTAGATCTCTCTGTTTTCCCAAAAAATGTCTTTTAGGCCCTCAAAATGGCTCTGAAAGTTTAGGACCCGAAAAATTGCTAGAAATATTAAATTATACTACAATCAAGGAAATTAAAAATAAACAGTGGTGGTCCAAGTGGGATAGGTGGGTGGCCACCAATATCCACTTGTATCACCCCTCACACCTTAGGAAGCAATGGTCCCCATTGCATTAAGTGCCTCTATGAGATGGGAAACTTCTACTAAACTTGGTCCTTGGTGAAGAAGTTGGTCTCCTTTGACAACTCGATATAGATGGATCCTCTATTCGTAAGTTTTATTGATTTGTGTGTCCATGATTCGGTCATTTGCGTCTTCCTCGATGCAACTTGTGATGAGCTCTATTGGTTTCAACTCCCCAACAACAATGGATGTGACCAAAAATTGGGGGATGTATGGTTGCAGTCAATCCACATTGAATACTAGGTGGAGGAAAAGGAATGGTAGAATGTTGAGCTCGAACAAATTGTCCTTACAGGATTGGTTATGGTGTATGACTCATATCAGACTAGGTGAAGCTTGAAGTGTGGCTTAACAATGTGCTCCTTCTGCAAATGTACCCCAAATTTTTCGCCCACCTATAACTTGTGTGGCACTCAACATTTATTATGACACTGCTTTTACTTAGTATTGGCTCTATTTAATATGTCATGAACTTGTTGGCATATGTTCTGAATGTGTTCAATGAAGTTGTTAGCTCAGTTAGCTTTAGATTGGACATGATCCAAATCTATGTTAGTAGCTTCAAATGGTATGACTACATCAATAGGACATAGTGGTTGGAATCCCAACCCCAGCTGAAAGGGATTCTGTCAAGTTAAGCTATGGAGAGTTGTTTTGTAGTTGTGTTGGACATAAGGGAGGATTTCATCCAATGTGCATGAATTATTTGAGTTGTACATGTGCAAAATTTTCATGATAATCCCGTTGACGACCTCTGTTTGGCCATCAGTTTGGGGGTGGAAGGCTATGGACTTAGTGATCTTGGTATCCACCATCAACCAATGTCTAGACCAAAATGTACCTAGAAATCTTCTGTCCATATCTAAGATAATGGACCGTGGAATCCCAAAATGTACCCACACTCGTTAAAATAATAACTTGGTAGTGGCTTTTGTTGTGATACTCTTCTTGTAGGTCACCAGAATGGCCATCTTAGAGAATCTCTTAAAGACCAAAAATACGTATTCGTTGTCATTCTTAGTAGAAGGAAGCCCCAACATTTAATCCATGTACATAGATTCCCAAGGCTGAGTAGGAGTAGATAGAGGAATATATAGGCCTTTCTTCTTGATTTTTTGTTTAGCAATGACAGAAGCAGTGCATGATCTGATGTGCTTGCCAACATCTTGTCAAAGGCTCAGCCAATAAAACTACTTCTACACCACTATTTTCCCTACTCTGAAATGACCAACGACTTGATTATAGTGCGCCTCGAAAATCATCTTTGAACACTCACTTGCAGGAACACAAATGTGTCCCAGTTGGCATAACAGTGCACCTTAGTGGTGAAAATCTGGAACTTGCTTGTATTCTATGAGCATATGGTATCTGTTACCGAATTATGGATCACTCTTGTAAAGATGTGGCCACCCCAAGGTCTCATGTCCACAAGAGTCGAGCACAATGGTCAGTGCCATAACTAGTGGTCAGTTCAGATAATCTGCAACATTATTGGTGCTTCCCTTCTTGTAGTTGATGTTCAAATGTAACTGTTTAAAATATGTGGACCATTTTGAATTTCGATCGTTTTGGAACTTTCCTTGTGTCAGTACAAACAACAGGGTTTGCTGATCTGTAAGGACAATCATTTCCTTGCCTATAATGTAAATCATCTATTTTGAGTAAGCCTTCGCAATAGAATACATCTATTTGTCGTAGGTGGGATACTTTCACGCTATATCTGAAAGTATCTCACTGTGATATTCTGTTGGATGCCTCTACTGGGAAAGAACTACACCAATAGCATCATAGGTGTCTATCTCAATTTAAAATGGTTGTTGGAGGTCTAGGAATGTGAGCATTGGTACAGAGAAGAGGGGATACTTCAAGTCGATCACTGCCTTATGTTGGGATTCATACCAAAATAATTCTTCTTTCGCTTTTCCCTTACTGACATGACTTAAAGGCCAAGTGATATGAGAAAATCCCAACACGAACATACGATAGAAATTGGCAAGACCCAGAAAATTGTGGATATTTGTAAGAATTGTTGAGGTTAACCCATCCTGAATAACTTGTATCTTGGATCTGTCCACATGCACACCCCACTCATCAATAATGTACCCCAGATATTGAACCTCAATCATACCAAAAGTGAATTTCTCCAAACTGGCACACAATTTGTGCTATTGAAGGGTTTGGCAAACATGTTGGATATGGTGTATGTGCTCTTTCCAACTCCAGCTGAATATCAGGATGTCCTTTAGATAAATTAGCACGAATGAGTTGTTAAAGGGATGAAATATGTTCTTCATGAGTGGAATAAAGATTGTGGCAGAATTCGTCAACACGAAGGGCATGGCCGACCATTCAAAAAGGCCCTCCTTAGATTTGAAGGTGTTCTTCCACACATTAAAGGGTTAAATTGGTAATCGGTGATAACTGCACTTCAAGTCAATCTTGCTGAGATATTTTTCCATCTTGAGCTCGTATAAAAGGTCGTTAATCTATGATATTGGATACCTATTAGAGAAAGTGATCATATTTAGAACTCGATAGTCAATACAAAGTCTCCAAGTGTCATATTTCTTCTATACCAACATGATCAGGCTCCCGCAGGGTGATGAACTTTGCTTTTGCAAAAACTTCTGAATTTGCCTCTTATTTTCATCATTGTCCATAACAGAGCATTTCTAAATCAGTTCGTTGGGTAGTTGTGTACCCAGGGTTAGATCGATGGAGTGCTTGACCTGACAGTGCACGGGTACCTTATGGGTGACATGAAGATGTCCCTGTATTCTTCCATGACCTTGTCCATCTGCTGCTCCCATATGGAGGACACTAGTTTGGAGGCTGTGGATATGCCTAGAATATTCTTCTTTCCCTAAGGGATAATCACAAGGAAGACAAATTTCCTAGTTTGGGAAATGATCTTCACATAGATCAAATAGATGGCAGTAAGCAATGCTACCTAGACTCATTCACAACATGGTGCCTACACAAATATGGTTGGCCTAATAATACATCACAAACATCAAGAGGATTAACATCACGCATTACCTCATCTGTGAAGGGCTTGATGTTGTAGGGAAGGTAGCAGTACTATATGACGTTGACATATCTTCCTTGGTGAAGCCATCTGATGGTGTATGACTATGGGTGTTTTGTGGTCAATAGGCCCAACCACTTCATGACCCCTGCTACAATGAGGTTATTTTGGCTTTCATTGTTGACAATGAACTACAATGCAAAACCCCTCACACACATCTATGAGTGGAAGATTCATTCCCCCTCCTCCTTATCTTTAGGCTCAATCTTCTGGATCTTGTTGGTGGAAACAGTGGCACTAAGATCCACATCAATAATTTTATTCTATTTCTCTTTTCCCTTGTTGGTTTTTGACTCAGAGTCAGAACATGCATCTAATTCAGAAGCCTTCAGCTTAGCCACTAATGACTTCTTGGCTTGACACTCACTTATGTTGTGAGTGGGGTTCTTATGGAACTCACACCATTTCATTGTGTCCTTATTTTTCTTCATGGTGTTTTTCTTTGCTTTCAACTTTGGTGGGTTGTCTTGGGTCACCATCATTTGTTCTACCTTTGAGAGCTCCTTTCCCTTGCTTTAGATTCATAGATCGAAAGTCTCACTTATTTGTTTAAAAAATTTCTTGAACTTGACAACATATTGACATACGGAGCCAACTAGGGGATGTCTAGGAACTCCATCTCATCCTAGATGTACTTGTGTAGATAGTCACGATACTTCAGTACCAAAATTCCACTCAGAATATGAAAAATATTTGTAAACTCTAACACATCTTGGTCCCTTCCCAACTATAGTGTGGTCAAGTTCATATATTTTTCATCATATGTCCCAATATCGTAATATTGTTCTTTAATGGTGTGCCAAAAATAATTCCATGTGGGTGCGGCTGAAAACAATGACGGTTCCCTCTCATCCTTTTGTTCACAGTAGGTTTCTCACTAGTCCTTGGCATGGGGGGCAACTTTCAGGAGTGCAAAAGTAATCTTTCCCTGATTGGAAAAGTCTTGAACCAAAAAAATCCTTCCGACAAATTTAACCATCTATCTACAATGTCTGCATAAATCTATCTTTCAAACATGAGCATGTCAAAGTTGACTTGTACCTTAAAAGGAGGGGCACCTCTAGAGTGGCTACTAGATGAAGATGCATCTCCTATGGGTAGCCGTCGAAGGCTCTAGGTATATTTATCCATCGACGCATTCTTTTGTCGCTCAAGGGCTCCCTTGAGCAATATTTTGAAAGAATCTCCTACTCCATCATCTTTATTTTCTTCTTCCATGGGAGACTCTCGAGGCTCGTGAGACTGGCCTTGCAAAGGTTCAACCAGTTCGAATCTTATATCCTTATACCTTGACTTCATTGGAGACATGCAAAGAAAAAGAGAGAAAGAGCAATCCGCTATGTTATCATTGATCCATATTTATGGAGGAACACAATAAAATACAGATATAAATATAAACATAGATATGTAATAGAAATAAATCTTCATTTCATTAATATCAAGGAACTGAAAGATGCTTATAAGAAAAATGGAAATAACTAGCATGGACAATGGTAGCTTATCTCTAAGAATCGATGTGGTTCCTACGTGCCTCTAAATTATGTTACAATAAGGTGTGGTGGCCTTTTTATGATTGAGAAACAATGAGAAACCCTAAACTTCCCAAAACCTAAAACTAGGAGATGAAGCACCAAAAGCTTATGGGCCTCGCTAGGGTTAGTTGGAACGTCAACTTCTTGGGTCATAACTTTGACATACAATTTTAGTTTGACTATCACAATACCTTGTTTCAAAGACGTCCAAGAGAAGGGCGAAAACAAAGAGGTCATTTTTGATTCACACTTTTCCGGTCTCTTTGTTTTCCCAAAAAATGTATTTTAGGCCCTCAAAATGTCTCCCAAAGTCTAGGACCCAAAGAAGGTTAAATGTAGGAAGCTGTACTGCAATAAAGGAAACTTAAAAGAAATGGTGGGGGTGCAAGTGAAATAGGGAGATGGCCACCAATATCCACCTGGATCATTTCCAGCTTGGGGCAACTAAGGAGTCGTAGAGGCTTGTAGCCCTTAGGAGTTCTAAATACCCTTATAGATGTCCAAGTACCATATGGGCCTCAAACCAAGGAAAGATATCGCAATAACCCAAATCCCCCTAGGACCAATAAGGTAAAAAAATCATAGCAGCACACCCCTCTTCCACCTATAGGAACTATAGCATAAAAATGAACATGATTAAAATGAATGGAATAATAATAAAATTGTCATTTTTGTGTGTATGTACCTTTCTTGACAACCTGGGGGGTTCACTCAATGGAACTCTGATATAGCAAGTGCGTTCGTGACATACTAAACAATACCCATAATTTGCCTACATATTGGAAAATACCTTTAAAATTCCCTTTTTTAAACCCCTATAAATACGAACCCAATACACCTTCCCAATTTTAAAAAACCTACTTTCACTAGATATTGTAGGTATCAATTTTTTAGTAACATTTTTTAAACCCCTTTATATTTTTTCATTAACTTTAAGCTCCATTTCTTACACACAACATATAAAAACCCTTTACCCGCTATTATATGCCCAATATATTATGTCGTTTTTTCTTCAATATATATCCCCCAATATGAACACACATGGTATGGTATTACTCCCCCAATGTAGCCCCGTGCTTGACAAGAGGCACTTCCTGAAATCATTTTATAGACCTAGGATAAAAAACTTGTCACTTTTCTCTTTAGTCATATTTTAAAAAGATAAGAATTTTGGTTTTGTAGTAATATCCAAAACTTGTTTTCATTGCTTAAGAGCTTGTCCTCTTTGGATATAAGAAAACATGTGAAGTACCTAAAAAATAAAGTCAATTAGAAAGAAAGAACAATAGACCACGAATGAGTTGAGTCATTTTAGGTTACGAATTTTCCTTTAAAAACTTCAATAAGTCACTAAGTAATAATAAGTAAGGTCTATCATCCCTATTACTAATTAACAATTAAATTATAGTAAAATTTATCATCTTAAAAATAGTTTAATAATATTTGACAATAATTTTTTTTTATACTATTATTATAAATATTTATAATATTTAACTCATTTATAATATTCAATTCATTTAACTATAAAACACATGGAACCACAAATGAGAATACCACTTAATATTTTTAAATTTAAATGAGCTTCAATGTCATATCAATGATTAACAATAAAATCCATACATTATATCTTAACACTGCACCAAATCAAACTCATTTGAAACTAATTTATACGATACATTATATCTTAACATTTGAACCATAAATTAATATAAATAGCGATGAACTCCATGTATTATTTTTCAACACACCCGCAAGATCAAACTCACTCACACAACCCAAAGAGAAAGTCCATAATTCCATATAACGTTTGAAGCATAACATGATAAAGATGAATACAAATTAATATAAATGAAATTTTACCTTATTGACTAAAATTATATATATATATATATATATATATATATATATATATATATATATATATATTATTTTCTTAGTTAAGCCACCTTTTGCATTATGCTTCAATTATTGTGGATTTAGAAAAGATGGGTTTGGTTTGTTTTCATGGAAAGAATAAAGCAGCTCACAATGATGAACAAATATAGGTTAATGTTAAGTATTTAATCATATCATTAAAATTGTTTTGCACAATAATTTAAGGTGAAAAAAGAAATGTAAAAATAAAATATATAAGTTTTTTCTAAAATGTTACAACACAGTTAAAGTCGAAGTCTTAGTCATTGTGGCTCATATTCCCAATATGCAGTGGATGTTTTCACTCAAAGACAATGTGTTGACATATGAATGTCACCAAATTCATTATGAGAAACCATGCACCCATGAGGAAGGTGATTGTTGTTATGAGGAAGGTGATTATTGTTATATAATATTTTGTAGTTTCATGTTTCACTTTACAAGAAAATTATTATTTTATATAGAATGTTGTTATTAATGCTTTCTGCATAAACCATAATTCTATATTACACGTTAGGTTTTGTAAATAATTTAATGTTCCTCATAGTATACCTGGATCGAGAGATTTCAAAGGCGTAAAGGAAATCAAAAATACCTCATTATAGTTGAATAGTTTTAGGGTTTAAATACATTAACACTGTAATTTTATTTTTTAAAATCCCACTTGAGAATGGAAATGATGAAAGATCTATTCTTATTCTAATAACTTGAATGATTTTTCTACATAATTGAAGCATATTGATTTATTTTGGTTATTTTTATTTTTATTTCAAATTTCATTTAATATAAAAAAATTATATATTAATTATACATTTTTATTTAATACCATCTGAGCTGATAAATATAATAAATTATTTGCAAAGTTATTCATCGAAATAATAACATATATTTATTATAAAATAATCCATAACTATATTTGATAAGAATAATTCCTAAATGGAATGATTGATAAGATGATAGTGACCAGTGATATTGATTTTATTGATTTTTCTCATCTACCATATCTACAGTCAATGTCAAAATAGGACATGTAAATATGTGGGCTGTTGGTCGGGATCGAGTTGTGTGAAGGATTTAGTAACATGTAAATATGTGGGCTGTTCGTCGGGATCGAGTTGTGTGAAGGATTTAGTAACGTTCAAACCTCAAAGATCTATTGAGGAAAATGTTGCTATGAAGGAGGCCTTTACCCATTGAGAGTTAGATATTAATTTAGTTTTGTTTATATTAAGATACTTTATTACTTCATATAATTATTTTTAATGTTATATTAGTATTTATAAGATATTTTATATTTTATATGTAGGTTGTGGATTTTAAAAATAATAATAATAATTTAATTTTAAAATAAAATTAAAATTAAATTGATATATAATAATTTTTCTAATTTATAAGATAAAGGATTTACCTCGCACGGTCTTTTGAGTAGTAATATTTAATGCGGGGATGTTCTGCAAAGTAACTTAAATAGTTTAGGTAATAGGAAAAATGATTTGTTCTCTTTTATTTAATATACTTTTTTATTAAGAAGATGTACCTAGTAAATCTTATTTTAAAATTTAACTATTAGCTTTTCCAAAACTATAGAAATGTAAACTTAGTATAAACTATTATAAAATATTCATAACAACAAAGCGAAACCAGATCAAGTGATTAGATTTTTTTCGCTCAAAACATTGGATTTATTTTTTATTATTCTGTATCAACCGAGCAAATTTCAACAATATTTAATTATTGTGTCTCAACCAATGAAATTCCATAAACATGTCTATGAAAAGTGTTTCCAAAACCAGAAAAAATGTGAGCGATGATTTAGGAAGATCGCATCTGGTTAACCAGTAGCATTTAGCATTTTGGCGTGTTTCGATTTTCAAAGCATTTCAAACTGACGTATAAGACGAATCTGACTTTTTACATGTTGCTTTTGACGTTGATGTATTGAGTAGGGAGTGGAGGACTGAAGAAAAAAAAAACTAAAAGAGAATCTGGAAACGATCTTTTCGCTGGTCAATGCATCTTTGGAGAATGTGAAGTCAGTCTTTGCCACAGTCGATGCATCTTCCATTGAAAATTTCACAAAATGTCTCATCAAATCGGAGCTTTTCTTATCTTAACTATTCTGAGAATTTGTCCATGTTCAAAGTGGCTGGAATGATTCTTTATTTACTCTACTATGGGTTTCTTCAGTCTTCATCAAACTCCAGCACTCGTGTGGGTAAATCTATTTTTTCAAATGACAACTACTACTCTACCTGTTCGTGGACAAATTACTCAGGTTGAATATCTAATCAGCTGTATGCCAAACTCCAGCACTCGTGTGAGTAAATCTATTTTTTCAAATGACAACTACTACTTTACCTGTTCGTGGACAAATTACTCAGGTTGAATATCTAATCAGCTGTATGCCAAAGACATGACATGATGCCGACCTCTACACCACTAATTAGCAGTGTATGCCAAACACATGACATGATTCCAACCATTACAACACTAACAAACTCTCTTCTACCCAAGCCGCCGCCTAGCCCACCTCAATCTTCTAATCGTACGGGCTTCATGTAGCGTAGCGTGTTTCACCATTGAGAGTTTGCACAGAAAATTCAAAGCGACAAAAATTCTGCACTACAGCAACTTCGGCCCATACGAATCTTCAACTCAATTCACCCTATGAAATCTACGGCGACTATCTATCATTTGCCAACAATGAATGATATTCTTTATTCATAGCTGCTTCCCAATCTGGATGGCCTGAAGCTTCTGCAAAGGTGTCAGGATCATAATTCACTGGAGCTTGAGCCAGTAAAGAAGAGGCTCTGTCAAACTGAGAACGTGTGCGTCATTGATCTGTAAGATCACCGGCAAGATCCCCTGCTGCATCTTGAGTAGCACGAACCCATTTTGGAAGCTGAGGAGCTGAAGGAGGATCTTGAGATGGTGGGGGAGGATTGTCATCCTCACTTTCATCATCTGAAGAAGAAATGTTTTCAAAAGTAGAAGAGATAGGGAGAGGTGGCACATCCGCCGGACTAGGCTCGCAGGCCGATATATTTTCATCAAATTTTACATCTCTTCTAATGATAACATTTTTGGACTTAAATGGAATAAGTCTATAGCCTTTGACATCTTCAGAATATCCAACAAAAGTACATTTTTCACTCTTAGGTTCTAATGCTTTATGCTTTTCATCTGGAATATGGGCCCACGCTTCACTTCCAAAAACACGAAAGTGACTTACATCTGGTTTGATTGAGCTCCATGCTTCTTCTGGAGTGATATTCTTTAAAGCCTCAGTAGGAGTGCGATTTATTATGTAATTTGCACAGTTAATTGCTTCTGCCCAAAAACTAAGACCAAGTCCTTTAGATTGTAGGATACAATTAGCCATTTCCTTTAAGGTGCGATTCTTCCTTTCAGCTACACCATTTTGTTGTGGAGTATATGGAACAATATGTTGCATTTGAATTCCATTCTCAGTGCAAAAGTTGATGAATGTGTTTTTAACTTATTCTCTGCCATTATCAGATCTTAGCTTAAGAATTTGATGTCCAGATTGTTTTTCAACAAAGGCCTTGAAGGCCAAAAATGTGTTAAATACTTCACTCTTGAGTTTTAAGAAGTATACCCAAGTGCGTCTGGAGAAATCATCAATGAAAGTTAAGTAATACTTGCAGCCAAAGAATGAATCAACTGGAAGTGGACCACATAAATCACTATGCACATGCTGTAAAGGGGCTGAGGCATGCCAAGAGGCACATTTTTCAAAACTGTCCCGATGATGTTTTCCGAGTACACATCCGGAACAAACACCATCTCTGCAAGATACCATAGGAAGACCTGTCACCATATTTTCTTTACATAGATGCTGAAGGGAGCGATAGTTTAAGTGACCAAATCGCTCATGCCAAAGTTTGCTCACTTCATCGTTATGAGCAACAAATACTGAGGGAAGATTTGATGACCCAAAGTTGTGAAATTTATACAACCTTGTAGAATCATCAACAATGCTAGTAGCTAAAATCTGTTTAGGATCTCTTAGGTCCTTGACTACAACATCATGAGGTGAAAATTCAACGATTTTACCTTCACCTGAATGAGTTATCTGATATACAAATAGAAGGTTGCAGGATAAGGTTAGAACGCATAATACATTATTAAATTGACAAATTGTCTAGATGAACAGTTCCAGTCCCTATAACATTAAGAGATCTATCATCACCAACATATATATTTTTGGTGTTACAATCATTTAAAGAAGAAAACATGGCTTTGTTTTTGGCCATGTGATAAGAAGCTCTAGAATCAATGAGCCACTCATGAGAATGAGAAGAAGAAGATACATTTAGTGCATAGCTAGATCGAGATGCTTGACAACCACATGCAGAAAGTGTCATTCCCGAAGATGAAGTTGAAGTTGAAGATTGCTCCAAATGGATGTTATGTTTCTTCATCGTTGCTTCCAAGGCTTCCATCTTCTAAAAGCATTTGGATTCTAAGTGGCCATCTTGATTACAAAAGTTGCAATGTCTATCAGTCTTCTTCCATTTGTTTTTATTTGCCTTATCATTTTGTTGAAATGATTTTTCATTTTGAGGCTGAGATTGCTTAGGACCCTTGTTTGGTTTAGGACCATTCTTTTTAGGATATGACTTCTTAGGATTCTTTGAATTTGGTTGCTGCTGGGTGGCTAACGCTTTCTTGGAAGAGTTTCCAAGATTAAGAAGACCAAGGTGTAAGAGTTTTTCTTGTTCTCTTATTAAAGAATCACAAAAAGAGTCAAAGGAAGGGGACTTGTAGTCTGTTCCTTGAGAGATGAAGGCTTCTCTTGTAGAATGGAAGGAGGAAACAAACACAGAGTAGGCTGGTCCCAACTTAGTAAGAATAGAATAGATAAGGTTACTATCTTCTTTCTTAACCTTAACACCTTCCAAGAGATATCTAAGGGTCTTGAACTTGGACAAGAAATCTTCAATGCAAGAAAAATTATTAGGGTCCAATGTAAGCAACTCATTTTCAAGTTGATGGGCTCTAAGTTCATTTTTAATCCCAAAAACATTATTGATTTGTTCCATTGCTTCATCATGAGTATCAAGTTCTGCAATATGGAATCTAAGATCTGGAGAAATAGACATCCCTATCAATCCACGTGCTTGATCTTGCCTATTATCCCATTTAGCAGCCTTATCTTCATCCTTCGGTTTCTTTTCTTGGCCTGAGGCTATTCTGTAGAGACCTTTACTTCTCAGTAAATCCTCAATGTAGGACAACCATTGGAAGTAGTTAGTGCTGTCAAGGGTAACTTGGTATTGACTTTCCATTTCAACGGAAACTGAAGCTAAAGATGCTGAAACTAAGTGTTCTGATGGATAGATCTCAAAAAATTAGGCTGGTTAAAAAAAAATTGCTCTGAAATCGGTTTCCGGATGAAGAAGTTAAGGCTTTTTGAAAAAGCATTGTTGAAGATGCCGACGAAGTGCGGGAATGTGCGGAAATGAAAAATCCGCCCTCACAAAAAGGAGATTTGAACCCAAGACCTATACTCTCTTAAAATAGCTTTGAACCAATTGAGCTATACAAAAAATTTGAGAGAGAGAGAGAGAGAGAGAGAGGGGCCGGGTTGATGCTTTGGGTTGTGTGCTTGCTTTGAGAAGGCTCTTTTTTCCCTACAAAACAAAAAACACAAAACCCAACACGGACATACAAAAAAAACGAACCTTGTGGCTCGAAGTTAGCTTTAGCCGAAAAACTAAATATTTTCAAAAATGAACCTTGCGGCTCAAAGTTAGCTTTAGCTGGAAACTAAATATTTTCCTCAATGTTTCTGATTTTCCGAGCTCACTCTAAGGCACAGCGGAAAATAGCATACGCATGAGAAAAATCCTTCCTTTCTATTTCTGATTTGCCCAGATCGCACAGAGTCGCAGGGCAAAGAGCATACGAAGAAATGAAAGGTATAGATCCGGTAATAAAAAAAAACTAAATAAACAGAAACCGAAATAAACAGAGAGAAAATAACTGTAAACTGCAAATAAACACTGTATACCTCCAGATCTTAAAAATGACGCAGCTAGGGCTACCGGAAACCTTTTCACGTGAAACGGAAGGGGTTCCTCACTGGAACAGATTCTCCCAACACAACAGAGCAGTCCTCTCGGCCCGAAAGCAGTCAGAAACAGTAGATCTAGAAAACGGCAGTCGGATGCAGTTCTACCGGCTTCAGATTTGGATCACCAACGGACGCGGCCCTCAAATAGCTCTGATACCATGTAGGAATTTACAGGGTAAGTTCCTCAGACAGAACACCAAAGGACACCGCTCACAACCAGATCACAGACCAATACACCAGTATTTTTGACGTGGTTAAAACCCTCAAAGAGGGAAACAGTCCACGACCTGAGCCAAAGCGGCCACTTCAGGCAATTTATTAATAAAAGAATGAAAATTTACATATGCTTCTCTCATAGACGGATTACCCTACAAATGACCCTCCATGCGCTTTAAATAGAAAGCATGGACCAATCGGGTGTCAAGCCACGGATCAAGTGTCGGTAATACCGAGGAGAGAATGAACCGTCGGATCACTACATATCGTGACCATTGAATTGTAAGTTACAAAATGTACAAGGTAAAGAAACACACTTTACCTAACTCTATACTAGACCAAGTTGTACTTAACTATTTCCTATGTGTCGGAATATCCTAACATATAGCCATGTGATTCAGTTCACCCTCTATGTGTCGGAATATCCTAACATATAGCCATGCGATTCAGTTCACCCTCTTGAATTCTGGTTATCATTGCACGATGCCGAAACCGACAGCAACTTTGGCACAAACGAATCTTCAACTAATTTCACTATCGTGAAACCTGTCCCTAAATCAGAGCATCCAAATGCGAAGTGATTTCATTGCCGTAGTCTATCGGGTTTACATTTTGTCGTTATTTTGGGTATATTTTTCTATATTTGTCTCAGGTTTAGTAGAAATTTGTTATTTCTTTTTATATTCTTACGATGTTCCGTAGAAATGTGTTGGAATTGGTAAAAAATACATGTTTGACTAAATTTTAAAGAGTTTTCAACCCGCTAAAATTATTTATGCATTTAAAACTATTTTTAAAAATAAAATACTATCTATGCTTTCAAAACAAATTTTAAAGAACAAAATACTGTGTTTGATAAAAATAAATATTAGTTTACTTTATTCTGATCAAAATTATTTTACTTAAAATTATTTTAAGTAATTATAATGTGAAAAAACTCACGGGGATTGTTACTAAGCCCCCTCTCCTGCAACGCTGCAGTGAGTAGGTTGCGTGATAGCAAAAAAGAGAATAAACTTGGAAGAGTTTCTATATTCTCCTCTACCTACAATAGAACACGAGTTAGAAATGTCCTCGACCTCACTACAACTGAGACCTCAACACACATAATGGTAACCAAAACTCATAACACCAACCATGCAAATAGGGGAAAGTCAAGGCTTCTAAACCAGATACACAAAAATCCCAGTGCACACCCCATGGCTCATTACTATTATCCACATTACTATTATCCACACTTAAGAATATCACAAACCGTCCAAACCCTAGTTACATTGATTCCTCAGACACCACAACAACCTTAGCCAAGATGAAACATCAACCCGCCCCTCGATTTCTCGAATATGCGCTCATTAAACTTACAATCAAACTCATACATTCCCAAAGCCAGGAAGGCACCGTCCAATGTGCCACAACTAACAATAAAACTAACATAGACCCATCGACAAGAATGAACACACGCTCCCCCTCTCAGCACTTTAATTTTCACAGACACAGACTTAGCCTTGAAATAAATAATTGTCAGGAAAATAAGCAAAGGGAGGGAGACGTGATATAACACAATGTCAAAGGCTAGAGTTTAAAACCACGCTAGTAACTTCCACAGTATGCCAATAGAGCTAAATCCAATCTTAGATGTTTCCAATCACCTACGCCAGGTGAGAGATATAGGTTGAATCTTCCCTAACTCACCATTGAACTCAGACTAGAGTAGGGTAGACCTCTCACCACTTAGCCAGACAGGCGAACGAGGACTCAACCTCGTTCCTAATCTTCCCTCCTCCACTGAATTCCTAAAGTGCCATCATAATGTGGTATTTAAAATTCCTGCAAGCCATCTGTAGTTCTGCATGCGATTGCATGTTAGGGGCCAGCCATGTCCCATCAATATAAATAACCATCACATTCGACGGTAGTGGGCACAACCCTCAAGGAAATTTCATTAATTCCTTTAACACCCTCACAAAATGAATCAAGGAAAACTTTATGTATATGTAAATTTCTTAATAAAACTCATCATTTTAATGATAGAAAAATACTTTTTGAACCAATACAATACTAAAAGGATAACTTCAAAAAATGCAGAGGATTCATCTAAATGTAACTTTACAAGAAATACATAACATGGAATCCCAATAAAGACTCTTTAATTTTAATGTAAAAACTAATATTTCATGCTTAATTATGTTTACTCTTAAATTTATTTTGCATTGAATTCATTTCTAAGAATATAGATTATAATTTTGTTAGTTTCACACTAGACAAATATTTTGAAAAATAGATGGAATGTGAGTATAACATGGACAATCTAAAAAAAAGTGATTTTTATCTTCACACCTTTTATTGTGCCAAATATGAAAGCCTCTTTCATCCTCTTCCATGGAATGGTGTTTTGGGAATTGACTATGAAGGTCGTGATAATTTGTTCTTTAAGAAGAAAATATTCATTTTGTTCTTAACATTAGTGAAGACAAAGATATATAATATTTTTTTAATTTTCAAGATTAGGATTCATCACCTCTTTATAACATTTCCTTTTCCTTTTTGAAATAATATTTTTTCAATATTATCGTTATTCTTCAAAATTAGCTACTCTTTTATTCATGAGTAGTGGACGAAGACTAGGCTTCCTTATTCCATCTCTCTTTTAATCAAACATGGGATTTTGGTATAACTCCAAGCAGTTTTAGGAAACCTATTAGCTTTCATGTTGTTCAACATAGTCATATCCATGGATTCAATGGGGGTATTGATTGTTTCATTTAGGAAGATAAGATGGGGAGTATGTAACATCTCCTCCAACAAAAACTAAATTACCATGATAGTTCCTTAGGTAACTACTCTAAAAATAAAAGAAAAATCCAAATTTGCTAGCCCACCTATGATAAAATGGTTCAATTGATTTTAGTATTTGCCTCATTGAGTCAAATAAGTGTTTATTGTCTACCTATAAATATGGGATTTTTCTTCTTTTAACCTAAGTTGTTTGCAATTTTACTTTTTGTTTGCAAATCATAGACTATGCTCACAACTCTATATGATTATTGTTCTTGTTATATGTTTCGATGTCTTTTTCATTAAATCGTATATTAATATTTACTATCATCCAAAGGTTTTTGTTTTCCTTGAACTATCATTTCATTAAATTTATGCCTACCTACATAAGGTATTATTACATATCTATGAAAATAAGATAACTTCCATGGGAGGTTATAATGGAGGTTTTTAGTGTTATAAAATTGGAAAATTTTGTCAAAAAAACATCTTCTAAAATATCTGTTTGTGATAGCGGATGTTTTAGTGGAGATTATAATAGAACTTCATCACAATTGATAAAATCTAGGCAGTCGGATTTTTTAGTTATTTTCTATCTTTTATTTATTATTTTATTATTATTATTACAAATTTTTTTTCGGTGCGCTTCATGGAACAAGCAACATTGGTGTGCTACAAATATAAACGCATTAGGCTACATACCTAAGTAAAAACACTGAGGCAGTGAATCCAAAGAACACTGATGTGTAATACACACTACACCAGTGTTAATAGATATAAAAGAGCCCTGAGAAGTTCGTGTAAGGAATGACACCAGGGCATGCAAAAAATAATTGTTGTGACAATGCTTTTGTTTAAACTTGTAGCATCAATGTGTATAGTTTGTATAAACACCATGGTGTGTTAGTTTTATAAAAGGACTGGTGTTGTTACTTTTCATAGTGCACCGGGCTGTAAATAATATTTTGTAGGACTGGGGTGGTAGCTCTTTGAAAGCACTAGTGTGTTAAGAATTAAAATGTACTCAGGCATTAAATCCAAACAATACCGACACTTGAAGAAATAAATACCACGGTGTTGTCATTTTCTGAAATGGAACCAGTCATACAAAAATATATCATCACGGTTCTTTTATATAACATAATGCACCAGTGCATTTTTATGTTATGGATGCACCAGTTGTTTGTATGAGATTTTCTCTTTGTTGGAAACATCAACCTATGACAATGCAATTATTGTAGTTTTTAAAATCTATTATTCATAAAAATTCAACATATATATTATAACATTATTGATATAAATTAAAACTTGATAAGTGAATTTGTATATGGTGTTTCGATTAATTTCATATATTATCATATTTCACATCTCTTCATTGTAATATTTAATCATCCATATATTTAATTAGTGGTGTAACATTACACAATGATATTGGATAACACAATGGAGAAATTAAAATGTATTTTATCATATATCAATAAGAGGCTAGAGGCTCTTTTCCGTACAAAATGGGATTGTTATTGGTAATCCATTTTCTTTCAATTGGGACACAGATTCCATTACATTAAAGAAAATTCTTGATTCTCATAGATAATTATTTCAAAAAATACAGTACATTGCATTAATAGCCAAATAGATCATCATTCTCTGTTGGGACTATTATCAATACTTGAACTACTTCCATGGCTTGGGTTACTTGGAGGAATGCTTTGTTGATTGCATCGATTGTTTTGTCCTTCTTGATCTTGTTCCATTTGCAAACATAAAAATAAAATGTAATGGGTGTATCTTTATTGGTGAGAATAATGAAAATTGAAATGAATAATATACATCAATATAAATCAAATATAAATGTACTAATGCAAGAAGTGACTCATAAACTATGCATATGGTTTCAAAACCATGTATCATGCTTTGTTGCAACAAGTCTTCTGCTAGCATAGTTCCGTACATTGTTTCATATAGGTTTTAAACCCCATTATAAATCATGGATTTAATATAAAGGATTTTGTCTTTTTATTAATTATAAACTCAAAGAATTAGAACAACATAGATACTTACAAACTCCACAATTAATTTTTGGTATGCCAACATATGCTCAAAACCCTTTTTTAACCCAATATCAATTAGTTTCTTTTGATCAATCTTCTTTGTATGTGAACACCTATTTGAAGACGTACTAGGATTATTGCTATAAAACAACATAAAATATACAAAAAATAAAACCTTGAGATGTTATAAAGAAATATTAGCAATTGCTCACAAACTCTGAAATCAACCCTTTTCTTCCTTGTCATCAATTTTTTATGTGTTGAATGAGTACCATTTTAAGTATTGTGGGTCTTTCGTTGTACATTATATCAAAATTCATTTGTAGGGATTCAACAGCGTTAAGAAAATCATTCATTTATGACAATTTCCATGAGAGGTAGTCATAACTGGCCAATTTCTCATGATTTTTGAATAGTCCACTTAGTACTCATTATATTGGGTGATGCTCATAGAGGTGAAGAAGTGGGATTGAAACTAGTGAAATGAATGACATAGCATCAATCATCACTTCCAGGGCTTGCACCCTGTAGCCATGACTTCCCAGGAGGTCACCCATCCCAGATCGCCTTTGGCTCAAGCGCATTTAACCGTGAATTTTTCCCCACAATGAAGTCCACTTAGCTTGCTACCCCATTTGGAAAATCTTAGCAAGTATTGTGCCTCAAGAATGATTGAATTAGAGCCCCCTTAACTCTTATATATTTAAGTATTTAGGGTCTTTTGCAGTGCATTATATTAGATATCACTTTTCGGGATTCAACTGCATTAAGAAAATAATTCATCTATAACCACTTCCATGAGAGGTAGTGGTAATTGACTAATTTCTCGTGCTTTTTGAATACTCCACTTAGCACTCAATGTGTTGGGTGATGCTCAGAGAGGTGGAGAAGTGGGATTGAAGCTAGTGAAATGAATCACATAGCGTCAATCATCACTTCCATGGCTTGCACTCGGTAAGCTAGACTTCCCGGGAGGTCACCGATCCTAGATCACCTATGGCTCAAGCACTTTTATGTGTGGAATTTTCCCCACAATAAAGCCCACTTATCTTGCTACCACAAAACCTTAGCACATGAAAATTAAGAAAGTAGATAAAAATTAATATTTAATGGTAAATTATTTTTTTATATGTAGAAATTCAATCATGATTACATGCATTTGAAGCACATTGTTGTTGAGATGGATCCTCCTATGATGCAATTATGTCCATTTCTTTGGCCATATCCTTGTACATATTTTTTGACATTCCTACTGGCATGTTCGAGTATCAGCTAGTTGATCATTTGGGATTCTCATAATATTCCTCAAAAAGGTAATAAATTATTTTTATATTAATATATTAAAACTAAAGTAAAAAAATTGATACAAATAAATGAATCATTTGTAGTAATATATACATATAATTCTAGAAAATCATTTTAATTAGGAATATTTCCTTTTGAATAATTATTTTTTGTTTTTATATGTTTTTGCTATTTCAAGACTCACGTGTCTCATTGACCATTGCTCCAGTAACACTCCCTATAGATTAGTTATAATTTGGTTCTTAGAATCATTATATTCATTTTTATATTGTAAGTGGAAAGAATGTCTATAGGTTCGTTCCACTAGATCTCTCATAGTTTTGTAAAACAAAATCCCCCTTTAATTAACCTCCAAAACCACTCCAAATGAGTTAAGGACCAGTTCATCGTAATTTACATGTTCTATAATTTTTCTTTTCTTAGAATGACATTGATCTTTCCTTCGTTGTTGCTCCGTGTAGAACATTAAACATATATAAATTAATATATTGTTTGAAACATGTTATCTAATAATATAAGGTATATTATTAATGAAAAAAAATCTCATATTGAATAGTATTTTTCATTCACCTTCATCCTTCTACAATTTTCCATCAAGATTTTACACTTTTTGGAACTTAAATTAGAAATAATATTATCGAGCTTCTTCATTTTGTGGCTCTGTATGAGACAAACTAATCAATACATATTAGTTAAACTTATATATAATTCAAACATATTAATTTTGTAAATAATTTACAATCAAAATTCCTTCTCTTCTTTGTTCGATGTGTTGTCATTTTGTCAATCATTGTTTTTGCTACTTGACACCTTCTCATATAGTTTTTATCAATATACAACATGTACCATTCAATACATAAGTCATTAAATACATTTTAGAAATTAATCAACTAAATTTTAGCCAAAAATACCTCTAGTAATTGGTGTGTTTATCTGAATAAATACATCGGTGTGTCTATCCCATTAAACACAATGTGTGTTTAATTGTTTAGCACTTCAAGGGAAAATAAAAGAAAATAAAGTAAAAATTAATTATGATGATGCGATTTGTAATGCTAAACGCATCAAAATGATTTAATGACACTATTTGGCAGAGGCGGGTCGATGAGTTATATTACACTGGGTACAACGATTAACAAACTAGAGAAAATCGACAATGTTATAATACACCGGTGCATTGTATTACACAGGGAACATTGGTAAATTATATTACACATGGTACACTGCATAACATATATCTGTTTTTTCAAAAAATAGACAGGGTTAACAAGGTTTCAATCTAATTCAATTAGTGATTCCTCTAATTTACACGTCAAGCTCCCTACATATAGTAAGTACACAAATGCATTCAACATAAAATTCCTAAAATGAAAAACCTTAATTGTGAAGGGAATAGGACTTTAAACCATAAGGTGAAATTTTGTAGGAAGAAACAAGGGTTTAAGGTAAGTATTGATTTATTTTTTATTTATTTATTTTATTTTTTATTTTTTTTAATTTTTTTATTTTTTTTAATTAAATTTAAATAGTAACAAAGATTGTAAAAAAATATACTAGTAAAATCTACTGTATATTTTTAATTATACATGGGTTTTCAATTTTTTTTGTTAATTTTGAATAAATCTAAAAGAAATTGTAGAAAAGTTTTAACAGTAAAATTGAATTTTTTTCCTATCGAGTGTGTTGAGTGAATCACCATATCTTTTGAATTCTAATCTTTTTGTGGTTCCAAGATATTTTTCTGCACCATAGTCCTCCCTATATATCTCTCTTGCAAATGATCCTTTTTTTTTTCAGTTATACCCTAAAAGAAATTGTAAAATTATTTATTAGTAAAATAAACGATAAAATTTAAAAATTTTACTATGTAGAGTCTTGAGTGCATCACCATATCTTTCATCCTCAGATCTTTTGAATAGTTTTCTTGCTCCAAAGTTTTTTGTTGTTACACAGTGCTCTTCATATGTCTCTCTTCCAAATCATGCTCTTCATATTTTGGGTAAAATAATGAAATTGTGAATAAATTTTTACCATTTAAAATTCTAAGAAATTAGATTTCAAACAATTAATTATCGCTCATTTTCTAATTTTAGAAAAAGAAAAAAAATCATCTTTTCTTTTTTTTCAATTTATCCGAACATTGGTGTGTTCAATAGTTAAGTGAACCAATGAGTTTATAATAAACAAGCACTAATATTATCAGGGCACCTTATTTTTGCAACGTAACATGATGATATAATTTTTATTTTTATTTTTTTTTGAAAACTCGAAATGATGTGATTGATTTTGTTAATGCGACAATATGATTTCTATTTCAAAGCATCAATGCTCAAATTGTTATAAGAAAATCAAGTTGGTTGAAATCATTTTTATTTTCTAAAATCCATAAATAAGTGCATAGTGGCATTAATTTTTTTTAAATCAATCAATGCGTTTCTCGAGAAGAGCATCAATATAATAACATGTTTTTTTTCGGAATGCTAGAAACTGGTGCAATTCTTATTTTAATGTTGTAGTGCTAGTATTTCTTAAATGCATCAGTGTGTTAAGCACACCAATAGGGTTCAAAAGCTATCAAAAATTTATTTTCACATAGAATGGCATATTAAGATCAAATTATCCTTTAGGATGCATCCACATGAATTACAGTAGTTCATAGTATAGATTTTCCACTTAAAGTAAATTTATTCTTGAAAAATGGTTTCAAAACTATATTGAAATTCATATTGTGGTTATATGGTTGTCGAGATCAATTTTAGATATGCACAAAAAATTTTACTTCTATTTTTTATTGAATGCAAGGAAAAAAAATCAACACTATCAAATGGCCAATTCTTCAAATCCGAGCTCATTCCATATTCTCAATCATTGTCCTTCACAGATTTCTTGCTTTCCATCTCTAGTAAGTTCACATTTTATTTATATTTTGATTATTATCAAAAAGAATTAATCCATGTCAATTTGAATAAAAATGTATCCAAATTTGTAGGATCCTAATTCATAATCGAGCTCAAATGCAGAAAATATTCTTCCATTTCAAAATCTTCAAAAGCTCTTATCAAGAAAAACATATCACAATTAGTTGGTAGATGAAAATGGATAACCTCTTCACCATGCCAATTGGACTTCCAATTGCAGCCTTGGATCAATGTTGGTAATGATTTTTTGGTATAATGTAATTTCAACAAACTAATTGCATTGACGTGTTTACTAATGATCCATGATTTTTCCACTTATGGATGCATTGGAGTTAACATGAGTTACAATTCTTAAAAACCATAAAGATATCAGCATAAAAAATGAAGACAAGGAGACATCACCACAAAATATCATGACACGGAGATTTGATTACAGATTTTGTCCAACTTGGATTACATCTTCGGGCCCTGCTCAATAGTGGGGAGATGTTATTTTATTAAGTTGAATGAAAAGAGCGAAATACATGCAAATTTATGCATAAAACATCCTTATAACTCCAATCTGGAAGATTGCTAGAAAATGGAGAGCCCAGCTCTAGAAATAGACAACACCAATGACTTCCTAGTGAAAAATAGTCTAAAAATGCCTATCCGAACACCCCATTTAGATAATTAGGCCTTCTGCAACCGTCTCAAAACCTTTTGATCCCTGAAATGAGTTACCAGCCACCTACCAGGAGAAGATGCCATTGTTCTTCTCTACAATAATGCACTACTCTCTCTGCTCTCTCTGCTCCTGATTGCTCCTGATAAAATATTGTTTTTGCATCTGGCCTCCCATCACAGTATTGCAATCGGTGTGAACCCTTGGTGCACTGGTTAGCACTCTATAACACACGTGGACTCATTGGGTTCATTAATCATACTATATAGTGTTTCAGGACTGGGCCCCTAATTTCAATTGGCGTCCACCATGAAATTGCAATCACGGTCCACCATGAAATCGCAATTAGCGTCTACCATGAAATCGCAATCGACATCCACTACAAATTTGCACTCGACGTCCACTATGAAATTCCAATCGGTGTCCACTATTAAATCGCAATCGGCCCTTCTCCCCCAAACTATATCGCAAACACCATCCTTTTCATGCAATTATGATATTCTATTGCATCACAACTAAGTCCTATTCGAGCTAATATGTCTTTACATTCGGCCAATGATATGCGATATTGCAATCGCAGCCCGGAATGCTAGGGGCCAGTTATTCCTCAAGCTCTCCTCTTTTTGCAAATATGTGATATGCGAGGCCCAGTGGCGACTGCAACGTGGTGCTCCCTCATTCGCTAAGACTATGCCATGTCATCTTCTCCTTGCCACCTTGACAAGTCAAACTGAAACTTGGAATTTCTCTAACATCATAATGTGGACTTGGATTTGAGTGTCGTTCACATTGTTGGAATCAATATGACAAGCACTTCGATCCGATGCTAATATTATCCAAATTATGCCACTTTTATTTTTTCACCTTTTACCATGGCACTAGTACTTTTGTGAAGATCCTCCTGGATCAATCATCCTGTTTCTTTTGGGATCAATCCTCCTGGATCCTCCTGGATGAATCCTCCCCACTAAGAGAAATTTTTGGTCCTCCAAAAGAATTAATTAATCTTCAACTACTATGTACTTTGTCTACATTGCAAGTGTCCTATAGGTCATCCTTCCTTCTCCTTCACCTTTTTCCTTCGGAACCATAAGCAATGAGCTGACACCTGCATCCCCCGCAAACTTGTAGTACAATATTTTTCATACTACATGTTTAGATATATGACCAAAATGAGCCAGGAATCCCATACTTACCATGCGCTTATAACACATACTCTGTGGTCAAGTTTACATAAAAATGGAAACAATACTCCAACTATCAAGACAAGGGAAAACATCATTGTTGCTTCAACAAGTGAAGGAAAACAAATCATCATTGCAACATATAATTTACACAAACAAGGCTAGACACTATTGTTGCTTCAGAAGAAGAGATGGAAACACATCATCACTTTCACAGTTTAAAATGCAACACAAATTAAGGCCAAGAATCATTATTTCTACTAAATGTGATGGAAAACACATCATCACTTTTATAGTTTAAAATGCAACATATGATTTAAACATAAGGCCATGACATTCTACCACACCTAGAAGAACCATGTTTCACTTATCAAAGTGAATGGATCATCTCCCTATGGTGCGTTCGCTGGTCAAACAATTGTTTCATCTGGTTCATGGTCAGATGCTTTGCCCTTGTGATGTTGTTCTAGATGGAGCCTCCAACATGTGGCTCTTTGATAACCAACTCTATCGCAATGACTACAATGAGCCTTCACCATCCATATCTTCTTAATCCTTTTCTTCTTCTTTCCATACTGTTTAGAGGGTTTTCTACTCATCATCTTTTTTTGTGCTACCATTCTCTTCTAGCACTCAAAAAACATATGGTGATCCAATCAACAAAAACTGCAAGTTCATTTATGCAATGATCTACATCCATGAATGAGATTGTAATCAAAATTAACATTAAAAAACTGAGACTGGTTACACCTTTTCTGGCGGTCTCTGGTAAGATTATCGGAATAAGAGATTGCCTCAACTCTATCTCTGCTATGCATACTACCATAGGTTGATGGTGATGTCTTCCCATCATCCTCTTTCCTTGACCGTTCCAACAATGTGCTGGAAGCTTCAGACATCATTGAAAATTCTCCTTCAGTGCGTGCTATCCTTGCATATTCAAGTCTTTGATCAACCTCTAGTGACTGAGTTATTCCTTGGTTATTAACACCAAGTTCTTCTTTATTCTTGTAACTAATCTTGCAAAGGAGTCTCATGTTTGTCCCTGTGATTGGAATCTCCACATTTTCAATAGAAATTATACTATGTGAAGACGAAACTAAAGGGAAATCAACATCATTTACCTCCGTCGCTGAGTTGATAAGAACTGATGAGCACTTCTCGTCATCTATCATTGATGGTTCGTTGGCTGTAATAGATCATTTCTCAGCTTCTCTCCTAACATACCAAAGCCTTGTTCGACAAGGTAATTCTTCTAATTTGATGGGATTGACAATTCCTTGGCCATTAATGCCCGAGATGTTTCCTTCATACCTCATTATCTTCAATGGTTTGGAGCCAATTCTTATGGTATGATTTTCAAAAGTAGCAAAGTTGTCATCGGGAAACATAAATGAAGGCGGAGAGTGATTTTCTACCCTGGGAGTCACACGACAGTTGTTCCATGATTTCATCCATAGCTTGTAGCTATAATAGTAGTCTTTGTTTCTCATCTTTCTCTTTCTATAGAAGCCTCCTTAATCCAGCAAGCTCTGCTTGAAGATTTTGTTCACTCTCCTTCCATTCTTCCCAGGCATCATCTATGGTTTGCAGTTGAAGCTACAATCGCTGGTTCTTCTCTTTCGCTTCTCGCAGGAGCTTTCTTACTCTAGCGTTCTCCTCTTGAAGCATTTGGTTAATTTCCCCATTCAACGAAGGCAATGATTGAAAAGAAATGGAAGAGGTGCATGATATATCACTCTCTGATGCTTGAGTCTCCTCCTTTTTCTACAAATATGATACTACATAAATAATATCCACCATTTTGGACATACATAGGAAAGCCTCATGCATTCCCTTATCTTGCTCCATGGTTGCACACTTACGCACAACTCTGTCATTCATGCATAAATCTAAGAGTAATTGTATCATATCTCTCCCCCATGAGCCTCAATACTTTCCATATCTCCCTTTCTTTTCCAGATGCTCATCCTTTGAAGCCTATCTCTCATTAGTGCACTCATGCAATTCACATCACTTAAGCCCTACTCTCATACCATCTTGATCCATAATATTTCTACTTATGGATACATCAGAGTTAGCACGAGTTACAATGATTAAAAAACATAAATATATCAACATGAAAAATGAAGACAAAGAGACATCATCACAAAAGGTCATGACACAAATATTTGATTACGAATTTTGTCCAATTTTGACTACATCTCTGGGCCCTGCTCAATAGTGGGGAGGTCTTCTTTTATTAACTGGCATGAAAAGAGTGCAATATAAGTGTATTTCTACATAAAACATCCTTATACATCTAATCTAGAAGATAGCTAGAAAATGGAGAGTTTGTCTCTAGAAACAGATAGCACCATTGACTTCTTGGTGAAAAATAGTCCAAAAACCCCTATCTGAACACCCTAGTTTGATAATCGGGCCTTCTACAACCTTCTTGGAACCTTCTTTATCTGAAATGAGTTCTCGACCACCTGCCAGGAGAAGGTGCCATTGTTCTACTCTGCAATAGTGCACTACTCTCTCTGCTCTCCCCCCTTTCTTCAGACCCAAATAGTCATATATATATATATATATATATATATATATATATATATATATATATATATATATATATATATATATATATATATATATATATATATATATATATATATATATATATATATATATATATATGTTGGTGTGGCCAAATCCTTCATAACCAGGCAGTTTTACAACAAATGACAAAGTTTAGGCTGAAGTGACAATTTTAGGTTGTTGGTTTCAACAATAGTCTTTGAATGGTGCACGGGGAACAACCTTCTTCAAACATAGCAACAAAAATCCATCAGAATATGGTTCCAATGTAATACCCAAGGTTAGCAGGTAGGAGTGGGTCTGAAGGAGTCACGAGAAAAACCCCTTCTACAATGGTAAACCCACTGCCCAATAAAGCAACCCATACAGCTATGCATGAGTATCAATGGTCGAGTTATCGGTGTTCCAGCTTATTGGCATATAGTCCAACGCCTAGACACAGGCAACCTACGATAACCATGGATCTGATAGGAGTGTTCACCATATACCATATTGTTTCCACGTCCAGCTTCCCATTGCACTACCGCACTCAACATGAACCCTCGACGCGCTGGTTAGCACTCTGTAACATCTACAGACCTACCAGGTTCATTAATCATACTGTATAGTGTTTCAAGTCCAGCTACCCAATCATAATCGACGTCCACTGTGAAATCGCAATTGGCATCCACCTTCAAATCGCAATCGAAATCCACCATGAAATCACAATCGGAGTCCACTGTGAAATCACAATCTACGTCCACCATGAAATCACAATTAGCCCTTCTCCTCCAAATCGTATCACAAGCACCATCCTTTTCATGATATTGTGATATGTGATCACATTGCAACTAAGTCCTACCAAGGTCGATATGTGTTTCTGTCCAGCCCACGATATGCGATATCACAATTGCAGCTGGCAATGATAGGGGCCAATTCTTCGTTAAGCACTCCTCTTTTTGCCGATATGTGATATGCGGGGCCTAATGGTGATTACCACATGACGCTCCCTCATTCGCTAAGACTATGCCATGTCATCTTCTCCTTGCTACCTGGACAAGTCAAACTCAAAATTTGACTTGCTCTAAACTTATCATCTGGACTCATATTCTAGTGGTGTTCACACCATTGGAATCAGGATGACGATCACTTTGATCCGATGCTAAGCTTATCCAGATTATGCCACTTTGAATTTTGAGCCACTTAGCATGCCACTCATACTTTTTTGAAGATCTTCCTGGATCAATCCTCCTGTGTCATCTTGGATCAATCCTCCTAGATCCTCCTGGATCAAATAAAACCATTGATATGGTATTAGTGATGTTTAATACTTTTTGAAATTAGTATCCTAATGATGATGAGCGACCCACCTACCATGTTTTGGCACATCCCAAAACAATTTCAACTCAAGAGAAGGCTTCATTAAAAGAAATACTTGGAGAGGATGCATACAAAGAATGGTTTAATCAAGCACCTATTCAATTCCCACTACATCGAGATTCACCAATTAGGAATGACTACAAAAATAGTAGTTCTTCATCACAAGTTCGAAATGGAGGCAATCAAATAGAGATTGGTATGGATGATTAATTACGGGATATGATTGCCATGGAGGCAATGTTGTTTGATGCATTCCAAAATGATGAGCTGGAGATGATGTTTGTATCACTGATACCTTATTTGAAAGCTTGAGAACTACTTCCACCACCTCTCTCTTTGGACGTGGTGGCAAGTCAAAGTCTACTCAGCTATGGACAAAAGAGTTGTTATACAACTGCAAAGCAATTTTTTGAATGTCAAATGCATGTTCTCAACAATATTGAGGTAATTCACCTGCATTATTGATAAAGTCCCTTATATTTTGGGAAATCTTGTCAAATAATCAACATTAAAAATTGTTGATTTTACAAATATTTAATATTGACATTATACAATTATATTCCCCAGCAACTATAGGTTATTGAAAGATAAGGTTCTTCCTAGTGATAATGTCTTGTCGAGTAGTTGTGAAAAGGTAAAATAGTTGCTAAAAATGATGTTTGTTGAGTACATATCATATCATGCATGTTTGAATGATTTTATTCTATATTGAGGAGAATATGAGTTCAAAGAGATATGTCTGAAATGTGGGCATGAAAGGTACCATAATTAAAGAAAAAAAGGGTCAATCACATGGTCCTCCTCATAAGATATTGAGGCACATGCCCGTAATCCTAATGATTCAAAGGATATTTCCTTGCAAAGAATTAGCTATGTTGCAAGGATGACATTGCCCACAGAGAAGTTAGTCAAGAGTTATGTGAATCCCAATATATTCAAGAGCCATGAAGAAAATAGAGGATACATGGCCTCAAAAAGTAAAGGATGAAGTACAAATCCTATGACTCATCATAGCCATGGTTGGCCTCCACCCATATTCCCTTCAAAAAACCAACTATTATGTTTGGCCTATAGTAGTGATCAATAGCAATATCCCCCCATGGTTGTGTGTGAAGAATGAACATCTTATGTTCTCTCTCATAGTCCCTTGTAGGAGACAAGTGAAATAACATTCATGTCTACTTACAACCATTGGTATATGAATTGAAGAAGTTATGGGAAGGGATACATGTGTTTGATATATCAATACCCATCACAACATAGAGGAGTTTTACGCTGTATGGAATATGTGTCTACAACATACATGCTTATCTACGCTTAGGAGTTTTATTTGTTAAATTACATTTTTATTGATTTGTTTATATACTTAAAAATATTGTTACACATATTAATTTAACTCATTGCAATTATTTTGATCTTCATCGTCATAAATGTGTCAGCCTATATACAATAATTTTGTAGGCCTTGTAACAAAAGGGTATCATGGATGTAAATGTTATGGACATTCTTAGAAGGGTGGGTTGTCCAACCACTTACAAAATCTAGTTTATGACTACTCCAAGGTATTCCTCCTAGAATAAAACCCTTACAAGAGGGAAACATCTAATTTCAATGGTAAACCAAAGAGAGCCCAAAGGCCTACAATAACGATACTATTTGAATGTCTTAGAGAATATGAGCTCGAGAAGGTGAAGGAGTTTCTAGAAATGTTCAATTCAAATGGGGAGACTATGTTCGATGATCCAAAATTTTTCTATACCTATTTTGAGAAATTTCCCATTTGGATGAAAAGCAAATCCTTCTTTTATGAGCTCCCATATTGGGAGCATATTAAAATTACCCACTTACTAGATCCCATGAATATAGTTAAAAATGATTCATCTTTTTTATGGAGGCACATACCATCAAAGAAAATTGACATGTTGGTTGTTAGGAGAGGTCTTATTTCCTCAAAAACTAAAAGGAAATATCAGGAAGGAGAAGAAACTAGTGGAGAGGTTGGTCACTCTTGGTCTTGCAAGGAAGGTGATGTCCCATCGATTTTAAAGAAAAATGATCTCTCTTTATGAAAGGAAGCTATAATGAGCGTGAGGGTGCTTTCTTTATATGGGTCTTCACTATGGTGCTTCCTCATTGTGGAAGTTCATTTATCGAGGTTGAAATTGCATGACCATTTGAACCTTCTATGAGTACTAATTTTTTTATTGTATATAATGGGATGTTTTATAATTAATTTTTGTATAATGTACTATTTACTGTGCAATGTCATTATCATCTCCTCGCTCGTGGGTGTTTGAAACATGAATTCCCCCAAGACCTATGCCATACCATACCTAAATTATCTACATTTGTATGTAGGACCACATCAATGGAGATTCATATGGCTAACATTCCATGGTGCCATCAAGAGATAACTAAGATTGTTTGTATGTTTGAGAAGGAACTACCAACAAGTTTCATGGACTTGCGGATTCATCTTCTAATTCACCTAGTAGATGAGGTTGAATTGGTTGGGGTGGTTTCTTGTCATTGTATGTTCTTCTTAGAGAGGCACATGAAAAAATAAAAAGGTTTTGTTCGACAAAGGGAAAAACCAGAGCGTCTATCGCGGAGGGGTATATATTGTATGGGTCTTTTTATTATGCCAGTGACTACATCAAGCTTATCAAAAACACACTAGATGTGGCGATTTGTGATGATGAAATGGATGAAGACAAAAGAGAAGGGGATCTTCTTGAAACAAATGGAAAGAGGCTCATGATGAATATTAATTGCAGGCTTATCATTTTTCAAATTACACTATAACTATTCGCACTAAACTTCATATTAATGGATATTTTGATCTCATATATATATCTATATCTATATCTATATATCTATATATAAATATATATATATATATATATATATATATATATATATATATATATATATATATATATATATATATATATATATATATATATATATATATATATATCGTTGATTTCATTAGCGAATTCAGAAATTGAAGCCATAAAAAAATTCATTCTTTACAATATGGAAGTGAAACAATGGTGCATTGCAGTGTATGAACAGAAGAATAGGAAATGGGACAGTGATCAGAAAGAATTTAAACACATTAATGGTAAAATTGTTCCTAATCTTGATCATTTAAAAGAAAATATGAAAATGACATGCCGTAAGAGTTGGGTTGCTGATCAACTTAGAGAGAAATATAATGCATTAGGTTGTTACCCATGTGTTTAAGAGGATGCGCTCAACATAGGGATTGGGTGCAACAAATCGGTAATTATAATCTCTTCCTATATAGTTTTAACTTCACACTCCTCCTTTGAAGTTTAACATGTATATATATCTTATATTTTTAATTATGTTCAGGTTATTAGGCACATGAATCTGTGATTTTTTTCACTTTATTATAGGTGGATTTGTTCCCATCTATGTGGGCATATGGACATAATTTTTGCACAGAGTTTTTCGATGATGGATGCATGACATAAGATTATGGAGTGGAAGTCAAGTTAGACTAATCTAGTCATGCTAGCCACCATGATAAAAACCTAAAGAAGGGTATGTTCGGCTACATTGGAATGTTACAAGATATCATTTAAGTGGACTTCTCTCTATTCCAATGTTTTATTTTTAGGTGCAAGTGGTGGGATACCTTTCATCGGAATAATGTAAATAAATATTTTTATAGTGGGTTGATATCTGTTAACTCTAGAAATACGTGTCATTAAGCTATGGAGCCTTATGTTTTCCCAAAATACCGCAACTAGGTGTTTTTTTACCTAGATGTGTTAGATAGGGATTAGTGGTTTGCATTAATACATGACCATAGATAAAAACATAGTTTTGAGAACAATGATGTTATCATGCCAAGAGAGGAAGATAATCAAGGTGATGAAAATGGAGAGTGATATTTACTTTTGTTATTTCATCATTTATAATATTGTTTTATGTTTTTGTTTTCTTTATTTTTCTTATTATGTTAATTTTTTATTCATCATGTTGGCATTTTGAAATATCATTAGTAACACGCACGAATGTTTTTACACATTTTTATTTTAGTGGAAACTTTCTTACAATTAAAACTAAGTATTTCCAATTGTGTACAATATCTATGATAATAATGATTCAAGGTCACAATCCTTCTCAAATTGGAAAATGGGAAGAAAATAGTGAATCTAGAAACAACATTGAAGATTTATTCTGAATTTATATACTTATTGGTTTATTAATTAGTTCACATGTTTTTTCTTCTTCGTTTAGTTCAAAATAGATATAAATCATGTACTGATAACTCTATGAGGACTTTAACAATGAAAAAACATGTGTATTAATATGTAATATTAAATTCTTTACATGTGAGGTAAAGTCATGTGTACTATATTTAAATTACATTTCTTGCAACATTATGTAAACTAAAATGAGGTCTTATGCATTTATAAAATGTTGATTACATTTTTTTATGGACCATAAGATAAACAAATGGGCTTACATGGATGCATAAGAGGTTTTAATTGTTTCTTCATGGATAATGGAACAATTTTGACTTTTTTCTCAACGGTAATTATAAATAAAAGTTGAATTAATAAATCTTTTATGACTAAGAATTAAATGATAAATAATGTTGTAATACCCCTCCGTTTCTATAATGATTGTTTTTCTTTGTTAAGACTAAGTTATGTTAGAATGGATAGCATAAAAGCTGTGAAGTACATTGCTTGTATAATAAATAATTTTATTAATGAACAAAAATGTTTGAAATTACTTGGGAATGAGACACTTGAGTAAGATATTCTTGCCAAAGAAAAAAAAAATCTCATTAGAGGATGAGATTGAGAAAAGAAATCTTCTGTGATAAGGATTGATAGATAAGATTTAATGGATACGAGATAAAAATAAATTAAATCCCTTAGCTAGAAAAATATGATAAGTATGGGTAAGAATAAAGTGTTATAGGAGAGAAAAGCGGGGTTTAAAGGAAAATTGTAGGCAATGGACTTTAAGGACCACAAAAGCAGGACATCGTTGAAGGAAAACTTGAGCATGGAAAAAATGTATAAAACACCTATTGAAGGGATCAATAGTGGTTGATGATACCCTGACAAGTACATCTCAACTTGGGGGTGGACTAGAGGAACACATGTCAAGGTTGGGTGCTAGAGGTGTAAAATTCTCAAGTGTTCCCCGAACATTGATACTAGTTAGATTATCTATTATTCTATCTCATATTTTTAATGAGAGAAATTATATGTACATACTATTTTTTTAATGTGAGTAATAAATAAGCCTCAAAATATTATCTTCAAGTCATGTCGAATGGGTAAAAAAACACAAACATCATTAAAAGTCAAAGATAAACTATCATGTAGTAAGCCCTTGCAGCTAGTTCATATGGATTTGTGTGGGCCTTCAATAATAGAAGCACTAGGAGTAAAACACTATTTCGTGATGGTAATCGATGACTATTTGAGATTGACTTGGGTGGCATTTATCATAAATAAGTGGGAAGCATTTGAGAAATTTAGAACATTTAAGGCATTGGCATAGAATCAAACATGGTGCAAGATAAAGTGCATAAGGTGAGGTAGAGGAGGTGAATTTACATCAAGTGAGCTGGCAGACCTATGTAACGAATTTGGGATAAAACAAAAATATACTATTGTAGACACACTACAACAAAATGGAGTTACAAAGAGACAACATAGGTTTTTTCAGCAAATAACTAAAGTCATGACGCAATAAAGAAACATTCCTGAAACCTATTGGGCATAATAAGTTCATACAATGGTACATATTCTCAATAAGGCACATATCATAGCCAATTTTCATAAGACACCATATGAACATTGGAATGGGAAACCAACATCAATCAAGAATTTTAAAGTATTTGGGAGTAAATGTTATATAACAAATAATGATGAAAGGATAGGAAAGTTTGATGCTAAATCTGATGAAGGAATATTTTTGTGATATTCATTAAAAGGTAAGGGATAAAAATGATATAACAAAATCTTACATAATATTGTGGAATGAATAGATGTTAAGGCTGACAAAGATCCTCCTAGTAAAAACAAGAGCACAAGTTCTATCAAACATATAAATCATCATCATCATATCAATAAAGAGAGTGAAGTACAAGATGAAGAATTGGAAGATATAGAGACTTATTCAAAAGGAACCTCAAGACACACTCAAAAGAATAATCCTGAGAATCAAATTTTTCAAGGTAAAGGTGGAGTAGAAACAATGAGTCAACTAGCAAAAAAATATGAGGAATTTCATATAGCGATGTTGTCATAGATAGACCCAAAGAACATTGAAGGGGAAAGTAAAGACAAAAGTTGGATAGATGCTATGTATGGGGATTTAGATCAAATTGAGATGAAAAATACTTGGGAACTACCACCAATACTTTCTGGAAAGAATGTCATTAGCACAAAATGGGTATTCAAAAATTTGATGAATGAATAGGGTTATGTTAATAGAAGCAAAGCCAAACTAGTGTGAAAGGGTTACTCACAAGTGAAAGGGCTTGATTATGAAGAGTCTTTGTAATGAGTTGAGAGATTTGAGGAAATCGGGATGTTTTTGGCCTTTCCATGCTACAATGATTTCAAGGTGTACGAAATGGACATGAAGTTTGCCTTCCTAAATCGTGATCTTAAGGAAGAAGTATATATGGAACAACCTAAGGGTTTTTCATTGTCAGATAAGCCTAAATTTGTTTGCATGTTAGATAAAGAACTATATGGTCTTAAACAAGCACCATGAGTTTGGTACTCTAGACTGGACAAGTGCCTTCAAAAACAGGGTTTCAAAAGAGGAGCGATTGACAGTAATCTATACATAAAAGTTGATGGAGATGAATTTCTGATTATAGTTGTGTATGTAGATGATATTATGTTTGGCAGTAATAAACATCATCTAGTAAAATGGTTTGTTGAAGAGGTGAACAGTGAGTTTGAAATGTCTATGATTGAAGAAATTACCTTTTACCTAGGGCTCCAGATCCTACAAAATCTTGGAGGGGGATTCATTTGTCAAGAGAAACACCTAAGAGATGTTGAAAAGATTCCAAATGGAGGATTGTAAACCTGTCTCAACCCCCATGACTACTGGATATAAGCTATATCCAGATGACGAATCACTTGATGTGGATCAAAATATTTACAGATCTATGATAGAAAGTCTGTTATACCTAACAACTTCTCGACCACATATAATATTGGTGATAGGATTAGTAGCAAGGTATCAATTAACACCAAAACAAAGCCATTTATTAGCAACAAAAGGAATATTGAAGTACTTAAAAGGGACTACAGGCCATGGTTGATGATATCTGAAAGGTAAGGACTTTACATTGACAACATACACATATGTGGATTGGGCAAGCTGTGTGGATGACAAAAAAAGTACAAGCGGTGGAGCATTCTATGTAGGAGAGTCTTTGGCGGCATGACTAAGCAAAAAACAAACATCAATTTGTCTGTCTATATCAAAAGCTAAATACACAAGAGATGTATCTTGTTTCACATAAGTATTGTGGATGAAATAGACACTACGAGACATTAAGGTAAATGTTAATAAATGTATCTCTATAAAATGCGACAATAGAATTGCAATAAGCATTTCAAAAAATGCATTAGCGGACTTTTAAGGTCTAAAATGAGCCTCCTAAGAAAAACGTACAACCAAAATAAAATTTATAAGAACAAATATGATTCAAGATGATGATGTCAACCATGCGGGATGATTCGTAAAAAAGTAAAACGATTAAAAATAATAAAATAATAAAGCTACTTTTTCAACTCGTATTTTCAACTTATCTCCCTAAGGCTTTACTCAAATTTTGAGCAAGAGTACTCATTGGATGAAAATTTTAGTTCCTCATCCAATGAGTACCCATGTTACATAATTTTTATGGACCTTGCTACACGAAAAATGAGAACACATGAAAAGCGTGATTGAAATCACGTTTTTTTATGTATTTCTCATTTTTTATGTAGTAGGGTTCATCGAACGTATGCAACATGGGTGATCCTTGGATGAGGAATCAAATTTTGCATCCAACGAGTGTTTCTGCTAAAAAATTTGAGTAAACCCATACGGAGATAAGTTGAAAATACAAGTTGAAAAAATAGTTGTTTGTTTTTTGCCTCTAAAATTTGATGATATCATCTAACATTATTTTATAATTTCCTTAGGAGGAACATTTCAGACCTCAAAAATCCCCTAATGCATGTTCTCAAATCAAAGAATAAACATATCCCTATAAAGTACCACTTTCTTAGAGAACAAGTGACTAGGAAAACAATGAACATGGAGTACATATCCACAGGGGAACAAATAGAAAACATATTTACAAGGTGCCTTGCTAAAGAACCATTTGAGAATTTTATAAACAAGCTTGTGATAGTGCCTGTAGGTGCTCCTCACTGATGTAACTTCAAAAAGGAGATTCTAAAACTTGAAATTGAATGCACCATCTAAGGTGGAGACTACAAGAGTAGGAAGCAGTAAAGATGAGGAATAGAAAGAATATGAATTTTTAAAGAATTTGAAGTCACTAAGAAGAATCAAGAACATAAGCATCATAAAGTTGTGATATGAAGTCATTTTCTTCTTGAGAAAGCGTCATCAATTAGGTGCATTGATCAAAAGTTCTGTCTTTAATGCAAGGTTTCTAGAAAATTGTCCACATGCATATATCCTGTATAAGTCTATAGATAAATAAATAGAAAAAACATGTTGGAATCATTAGAATTTTCTAAAAAAACCTCCACTCTCTGATTGTTTATATGGAATACATTATTGTACATTATGATGATCCATGTATTAACTGACATTTGATGTATGAAAACTTGAGATCTATTCAAATGTATATATACATACAACTAGAAAAAAGAGACCACTATGGAAGTAAAGTGGCTCTCAACTCGAGAGGACTTCAGATAATTAAGGTGCAAAACTACATTCAATATTTGAGATATCTTCAAACATGTTTGCTACCATTAGTCCAAGAGGGGCAGATTGATTTTAGTTATCTTTGTGGAACATTTCTAAGAATTCTTCATCATGCAGAATCATGAGATCGAAATCTGAACCACAACATTTTCAAGTTACACATGACTAGCTCAATAAAAGATAAAGAGTAAACTAGTGTAAAGAATTATTTCATGCATAGATCATTGTTATGGTTGCAATGATCTATCGCCGAAGAAAATTATGAACATGTTTCTACAACCAGAAAGCAAACATATGACTAAGCTACATTTCAACATCTTAGTGCATCATTAGGATCTCTCTAAATCCTTCAGCACTGTATAACCACAAATATTTGAATTATGTGAATTCTTGAAGAAGTAAAATGAATTTGTCAACAAAAGATGAAATTTGTGAAGTACTTCAACAATGCAATTGAACAAAGCACAATATGTTGCTCCAGCAAAAATCCACAATCTCTTAAGAGTTTGAGTATGGACTCAATTCATTAGGATCTCATCATTGTTCTAATCAAAATCTCATCTGCAAAAGCAGTTGAAACCTACCCAGAGATTATTCTCCATTCCAAAAGAAAGAAAAAAGGGGAAATTATTTTTTTCATCAATCACATCTCAAGCAACTACAACATTTTGAAGAAAATGAAGCTATACGATATCAAATACCCTAGGAGAAAATTATTTGAAATAAAAGTATCCAATAATCCAATGCAGAAATCGACATTCAAATCTATTGTATTGCAGAATAAAAGGAAAATTGTGGAAATATATCTACAATTTGAAGGCCATGGGTGATTGAAACATTGTGCCTCACTCAATTGCAGTTGTTTAGTTTTATTATGATGGTCGTAAATATTTATATAATTTTAATGCTACATGATCAAAGTGAAACTACTGGAGGAAATTCTGCAAAGCATCATCATCTAAGTTTAGGAAGAACAAATTTGTACATCTGAAAGAGTAAATAAAGCATCAATAACCCTACAAAATCAAAAATGGAATTATATAATGAAATCATTCTTCGTAGCTATACAAGGTTTAAAAAAAAAACTTCATACATATCATAGAATACAAACAAAGAGACACTTAAATCCATCGCACTGTCAAACTTATTCTATATAGTTATTGTTGCAATTTCTAGGCATTCAACACTACGAAAATCCAAAGAACAATAAATTGTTGAATAAGAGGCTACCAGTGCGTGCCATTGAAAAGGGCATCACTAAGAATTGATCAATTTCCTACACTAAAATATTGAAAAAGGTGGGGGGGGTGTGGTGGGGCAGAGATACATAAATATTCAAGAAATCAGAGAAAGTAAGCATAAAAGGAAAAATTGGCATCCATCAAAAAGAACCAAGAGGTAAATATTATTTGTATCTATCATGGTAAGGTACGAATAGTGACAAGGAAATAAATGAAAGAACAAAGAAGAGTACCATGTAATTGCAATTATGAAGGTCAAGATTTGACTAGACTAGAGATGTCAGGGATAGAAAGGCAGGACCATACATAGTACTATGAGCTAGTGGATTGGAGAAGCGTTAAAATTCTCTAAGATATAATGAAATATGTTGAGGCAATGGAATAATTGTCTGGAACAAAATAATAATGTATAGTGGAATAATTATATGCAATGTTCATATATCGCATGGCAGTGTTTCTATTGGAGAAGTTTTATTTGATTCCTTCAACATTAATTTCCTTCAAGCAACATTAGTGGTTATTAGGTAATTATTATCGTTATCAAATGTTCCATTGACATTATTAATAATTCATTGGCATTATTATTGCTAGACAATAGGTATTCAATGTCTAAGATATATTGCTTCTTTATCATTTTTTTCTAAACAATAACATTATTGCTGCAGTCATTATTGAAGTATTATTCGAGATATATCTCTGCTTAATCATTATTATTACTAAACAATAATGTTGTCCTTGCCTTCATTCCTGAAGTATTATTGGATATATATGGATGCTTAATCATTAATACATCAAGGAGTCAACTTAGGGTTTTGAGCCCTAGCCACTACAACAACCTACATTTTAAATATTTTGTTTTAACCTTACCTTGCACCCTTGGATATGAACCATAAAGTCCACTTCCTCGAGCAATATTGATTGATCAATGCATTTACCTCAACGCATTACCTCCAGCCTCAACCCATTACCTCCAGACTTATTGACTGCTCACTGCATTATTGAATTCTTAACGCATGACCTTCAACATTATTGAGTGCATTACCTCGAACATTTACCTCAATGCATTAGCTTAAAAAAATTGATGTCAACTGGAAATTATAGGATATATGTAAATTTTCCTCATGGGCTCCAATGTAGCTAAGGCATTGACCTCCAACACAACGAAATCCAAATACAAATGTCAATGTGGATCATCGATTCCAAGAAAATGGAGATTGAGTATATGTTATTGCAATAAAACTGAAATCCTATGGGTATACTCGTTCTAAGTATCAATTCAGATATTTCACATTGAGTGATTGATGCGACAAAAAGGTGAAGAACACATTACTTTAGAACAATACACATATAAAAGCTTGAAATGTAGTGTGAAAATTAAGATTGTAGACCCCATTGTTCTTGTGTTTATATTTCCTTTGATGCCAATATTCGAAGATGCACACAACTTTATAAACCATTCATAAAGCTAATTGGATGCATGAAGGCTGTTGGCTTAACGATTCATATGGTTTTAGAACAAATGCATCATATGATGATGGCTTTTTTTAAAACTTTCCTTGTTTGATGATGAATAGATCATATGATGATATGTACAGAAGACTACATGTTTCATAACCTTGTTTTATAAGTACAAAAAGCAAGTAGTCATTCTCAGCCCTTCTATAATACTACAAGCAATATAATTTTAATTCATTAGGCACTTTTTTGAAGCCACGTAGATAAATTATGGAAAACCATATGATATAATTTTGTTATCCTACCTTACTACTTTAAGCACTATGTAATGCTACAAATCTCAGAAGCCTTGGAGATTAATGCATTAAGCAATATTTAAATTTGATGCATTGGCAGTATTTTTAATACATTCTCAGGCATAGTTTTATGAATTAGGATTTTGTTCCCTAACATGCTTATTTCCTACGAGTTCATTATGTAACAACCTTCATCATGGAGACATAGTCAATCCTCGATATTTGTAACAACGATTTGTCCATTACGAGATGCAACTTATTTCTCTATTCGTATATTCTTTTTTTTTGTTTTCGCTGAAGCAAGAGATGGTCCTTCTATTAGCTTAGGTAAAAAATGATTTACATAGGTTACAATAGATGCACAGAGGTGCAAACTCCCAGAAAGGGAGAGGGAAGAGACGCAAAGTGTTAGGTCCCTATAATACTAGTGATGCCCCCATTAATATTGTAGTTGTATGCATTATTAATATTGTTGTGCCCCTACTGTCCCCATATTGTTATTATTGTGCCCCATAGAATCCCTCTATTGTTATTTTTGTGCCTTTATATCATTATTGTTATGTCGGCATGATTATATTGTGACCTCTTAGACTCCTATATATAGAAAGCAGGTTTTGTCATTTGAATCATCCAAGAATTGTTCTTTTGTGTAATGTAAAGGAGGTTTCCCCCTCGAAGAGGCTGAATTCTAAGGTGTTCAACTATCTTTTCTATCTTTTTGTGAGCTGGTTTCATAACATTTGGTATCAGAGCTTTGGATTCTACCGTTTCACTGCTCCAAATAGGTCATCATGGCATTTTTGCTATAATGTTTGTTCTGTGATGTTTCAGAAGCGAAAAAAAACTCGTTTGAGATGAAATCGCGCTGAACCTTGGGACCGAATTTCAGAGCTTTTCACTCTATATTTGCGAAGATATAATCTGAGGAATTTGGTCTTTTTGCAGATTCCTGAATTGCATTCCAAACTGGTGACCTGGGGAAAATCATCATAACTTTCTCTCTGAGCATCAGATTGAAATTTTGTAAGAAGGTAAAAAAAGAGGATGGACTGTAGTTTTTTGTATATATTTTTCAGACCCAAAGGTCGAAACAGTGACACGTGGCACTTCATATAAGTTTTCTCTTTTGGAAAGGTCTATAATCAGGTCATCTTGGGAGATTGTGCATAACTCTTCCTTGGAGAATCCAATTTGGATCAGACTGATTGCATTGGAAAGAGGACGTAGAGGGCTACTACAGGTCGCAATTTTAGAACTGGATGATCTAAAATTATAGAGATACATCAGATTCAATATCAAGCTCCTACAAAGTGAAAAAAGGTGTAGTTTTTTTTTAATTTTTGCATAAGATTGGTTTGAAAAATTATTTTGAAGGAATTCAAAGGGCATAGTAAAGCATTATTATTCGTAATTGATGCCCAGAGCAAAGAAAATGCTAACACCTAGTAAGAAACCTGAAAGCTCTAGCATGACTCATGAAGAAGATGATGAAATGCAACATGATATATCAAAATTATGAGACCAAGTGCAACAAGTATCACCTGCACAAAATGTAACAGAATCTAAGATGGATGGTTTAAAGAAAGATGTAGAAGCTAAGATGGATGGTTTAAAGAAAGGTGTAGAAGCTACGATGGATTGTTTAAAGAAGGCGTAGAAGCTAAGATGGATGGCATGGAAGATAAGATGAATGGCATGGATGCTAAGATGAATGGCATGGACGCTAAAATGGATGGCATGGATGATAAGATGGAAGAATTAAAGATAAATTTGAATAAGTTGCTAGAAGAAATGATAACTAATGGTGAAAGGGTAATAAAGGAAACTCATGATGAGAACAAAAGAAATGTTAATCATGATTCCATAGACTCTAATGTTGGATCGAAGACCCACCACATTCCAAAAATAGATATGAGGAAGTTTGATGGCAAGGATACCACAACATGGATATTACAAATGGAGTTATTTTTCGATATCAATAATATACAAAAAACAAAAGGTAGGTATTCAACTTTATATTTGGAACCAAATCAGTTTGTATGGTATCAATGGCTTTGCTCTCGTAAACAAATTATCACTTGGGCAATTTTTACAGAAGAATTGACAGCACATTACGAGGATACAAAAAGTAACACTTTTTTATCCAATTGACAAGTCTCAAACAAAAGGGTTCAATAATGGAGCACATTGAGGAGTTCCAAAAATTGAACATAAGGGTAAAAAATATTCCAGAGGAGCATAGGATTGATCTGTTCATAGGGACTTTAAAGGATAATATCCAACATGATGTTCGCCTTTGGGAACCTAATTCATTAGAGAAGGCATTCAAGTTAGCAAGAAAAATGGAAAGGAAAATTATCGTAACCAGCAAGCATACCACTCAAAACTATAAAGATGGAAGTGTTGTTACCCCTAGCCTTCCACAACCTATAAGGTTGACACCACAACAGTTGGAAGAAAAAAGAGAAAAAGGGCTTTGTTACAGTTGTGATAGGAAATACACTAAAGGTCATAAGTGTGTTGAGAAGAAATTATTCTACATAGACTGTGAAGAGGAAGAAGAAAAGGAGCAAGAAAGGTCAAAAGAAGAGGATATACTCCAGGAACAAAGCCTAGATAAAGAAGAAATGAATATGACGATATGTTGTAATGCATTGGCTGGAATTACCACTCCTTAAACCATCAAGATAGAAGGACAAATCAAGAAGAAAAAGGTAATAGTGTTGATTGATTAAGGAAGTACCCATAATTTTATTCATTATAAGATAACAAAAGAATTGAATTGCCTTCTATATGGAGGAACGATAATTTTCTCTTGAAAGTGCCATAATATAGACCTATGTATGGGAGAATAGGTATTGAAAATCCCAATGCTTTCCATTCCAATGGGTGGTGTTGATGTTGTACTAGGAGTCTAATGGCTACAATCCTTGGGTACAATAGCTTTTAACTTTCAAGAACTTTTCATGAAATTTTATGCGGAAGGAAAGGAAGTTGAATTAAGGGGTATTGCATGAAAACTGAGAAAGATAATAAGCTTTAATGGTATGACAAAGTTTCTAAAAAAAGAACAACAAGGTGTAATTGCACAATTATGTTTGGTAGATGTTTCCACATCGAAATCATCTATTTCTCTAAATCTCCAAAACGTCTTGGGCAATCATTCCAAGGTATTTGAGACTCCCGAAGGTCTCCCACCTATTCGTGATCATGATCATGCTATTCATTTGATTCTAGAAAGTGTTCCTCCAAACATCATGCTGTACAGATATCCCTATGCCCAAAAGAGTGAAATTAAACATATGGTTGCAGAAATGCTTGAGGGTGGTATAATTCAACCTAGCCAAAGTTCTTTCTCTGCTCCAGTAGTATTGTGCACAAGAAGGATGGATCATAGCACATGTGCTCATATTATAGGGAGCTCAACAAGCTCACTATTAAAGATAAGTTTCCCATTCCTGTCATTGATGAATTATTGGATGAATTGCATGGACCAATTTACTTCACCAAATTAGATCTTATTTTAGGATATCATCAAATCAGAATGAAGACTCAAGACATTCCGAAAACAGGATTTAGAACTCATGAGGGTCACTATGAGTTTTTGGTCATGCCTTTTTGCCTTACCAATGCACCTTCTACATTTCAAGGTTTGATGAATTCCATTTTCAAACCCTTAGAATTTTTTTTTAGTATTTTTTGATGATATACTAATCTATAGCAAGTCTTGGAAGGATCATGTTGAACACATTGACAGGGTGCTACAACTATTAGAGGAGAAATAATTACATGCAAAAAGATCCAAATGTTTCTTTGGAGTACAAGAGGTGGAATGTCTGGGTCATATTGTATCTTATGAAGGAGTTAAGATAGACCCTAGCAAAATTAAAGCCATTAAGGAATGGGAAATCCCCACATCCATAAAGCATTTCCGAGAACTTCTCAGGTTGACAGGGTATTATCGCAAGTTTGTTAAGAATTATGGGAAAATAGCAGCACCTCTAACAACATTGTTGAAGAAAGATGCATTTTCATGGACTCGAGAAGCAACAAAGGCCTTCGAATATCTTAAAGAGGTAATGTGCCAAGCACTGGTCTTAGCTACACCAGACTTCACAAAAACCTTTATTATGGAATGTGATGCTTTCGGAAATGGAATTGGTGTTGTTTTAATGCGAGGTGAAATACCCGTTGCTTTCAAAAGTCGTCCAATCAAGGGAAAGTATTTACACAAAGCTATTTATCAAAATGAAATGTTGGCAATACTACATGCACTTAAGAAATGGCAACCCTAGCTAATGGCAAGACACTTCCACGTAAAAATGGATCATGATAGCGTTAAATACCTCTTAGAACAAAGATTCTCCTCTGAAGAACAACAAAAATGAGTCACAAAGATGTTGAGTTATGACTTTGAAATCATATACAAAAAAGGGAAGCAAAATGTTGTGGCAAATGCACTCTCAAGAAAGGATGAGGATGTGGAAGCACTGTTGTGTGCATTTCTATTATCCAACTAGATTGGATAAATGAAGCAAGGGAGGAATGGAAGGATGACGAAGAAGTGTGGGAACCTATTCGAAAGTTACAACAACATTCCAGTACATCTGATACATTTAGCTACAAAAACTATTCATTATGGTACAAAGATAGCTTATACCTCTGTAATAATTACCAGCTCAGAAAAATATTCTTCTAGAATTGCACGCTTCTCCCTTAGGAGGGCTCTCAGGATTTTTAAAAACTTACCATAGGGTTAAGAAGGAACTTTTTTGGGATGGCCTTAAATCGGATATTCAAAAGTTTGTGGAGAATGTTTGGTATGCCAAGAAAGTAAAGCTGAAACAATTAAGACACCAGGTCTATTACAACCTTTATCCATTCCAAGCCAACACTGGGAGGAGGTTTCAATGGATTTTATCACAGGTTTGCCCAAGTCTGAGGGAAAGAGTGTCATTATGGTGGTAATTGACAGACTTACCAAGTATGCACACTTTTGTGCATTATCACATCCATTTAAAGCCAATACAGTTTCTGCGGCATTTATGGAAACAATTCAAAAGCTACATGGAAACCCAAAGATCATTGTAAGTGACAGAGATCCCATTCTTACAGGAAATTTTTGGACATAATTATTTTCTTGTCTTGGTACTCAATTAGCCCATCGCTCATCTTATCATCCTCAATCTGATGGGCAAACGTAGATAGTAAACAAATGTTTGGAAGGATATTTTCGTTGCTTTATATCTCATAAACAGATCAGGTGCTCATGTCCTAAGTGTCGTAAAATGCTCAAAATTTAAAATGCTTAGAACTATTTCAAAGTTGAACAAATGGAAATTTCTCATCTTCCTGATTCCGGCACTGCAAACGATTCGAAAAATGGTCGCCATATGAGAAGGTTATGCCAAAAACAAAATCGCCCAATAACCCTTAATTTTTGAATTTAAAAAAAATAAATTAAAAAAGAATATTCCACAGAATATTCCTTGGAATATTCTGGAGAATATTCCTTTTGGACAGCGAATCAGAATCTGCCACATGGCAAGCCCGGAGGCCACCACGTGGCCCATGATGACATCAGCAGGTGTGTTGGGCACATGTCAAAACTTTTGGTGGCGGTGAGGTTTGATCCCGCAACCTCCAAGTTATTAGCCATACATCTTACCATTCAGCCAAATAGGCAAGTCTTATTATATGAGTGGGATAAACTTCTTTTAAAGTTTGATTTGTGTTGGGCGGGGCCCGAAGGGGGCCAGCCCCCCATACCATATGACCACAGCCCAAAACCGTGGGCTTAGAACCTAACTGCCTGGCGCACAATCCGATGCAAACAGCCAGCCGGAATTTTGGTCACATGTGCATTTATTAACTGCAATTAGCATGGCAGAATATTTGGTGGAGCCCCAAATTTGGTGGCTGCTCCAAAATTGGCGGGCTTATCTGGCCTCCAACTAGCTAACTTTAGTTGGAGGCCAAATAAGCCCGCCAATTTTGGAGCGGCCGCCAAATTTGGTGCTCCACCAAATATTCCGCCATGTTAACTGCAGTTAATAAATGCACATGTGACCAAAATTTTGGCTGGCAGTTTGCATCGGATTGCGCGCCGGGTGGTTAGATTCTAAGCCCACGGTTTTGGGCTGTGCTCATATGGTATGGGGGGCTGGCCCTTAGGGGTTGGCCCCCTTTGGTCCCCTCCCAACACAAATCAAACTTTAAAAGAAGTTTATCCCACTCATGTAATAAGACCTGCTTGTTTGGCCCAAGGATAAGACGTATGGCTAATAACTTGGAGGTTGCGGGATCAAACCTCACCGTCACCAAAAGTTTTAACATGCGCCCAACACACCTGCCGATGTCATCATGGGCCATGTGGCAGCCTCCGGGCTTGCCACGTGGCAGATTCTAATTCGCTGTCCAAAAGGAATATTCTGTGGAATATTCTTTTTAATTTTTTTTTTTTAAATTCAAAAATTAAGGGTTATTGGGCGATTTTTTTTGGCATAACTTTCTCATACGGCGACCGTTTTTCGAACCGTTTGTGGTGCCGGAATCAGGAAGACGAGCACTTTCCATTCGTTCTAATTTGATCCAGTTCTAAGAATTTTAAATTTTGAGCATTTTACGACACTTAGGACATGAGCACCTGATCATAAACAAACACAATGGGTCAAATGGTTGCCTCTGGCTGAATGGTGGTATAACACTTCCTTCCATACTGCAACAAAAATGACCCCATTTATGGCACTTTATGGATATCAGCCACCATCCATGACATCATATTTAAGAGAAAATTCTAAGGTTCAAGGAGTGGAACATCACGTCGAGCATCAATAACAAGTTCTCCAACTCTTAAAGGATAACCTCGTGTTGGCGCAGAATAGAATGAAACAACAGGCATATCAACATCACAGTGAAACAAGATTTGATGTAGGTGATTGGGTATTCCTATGGCTACAACCATATAAATAAATGTCCCTCAAGCAAGCTAAGAAGGATAACAAATTGTCACCAAAGTATTATGGTCCGTAGAAGTTGTTGCAAAAGATTGGTACTATGGCATACAAATTGGAGCTTCCTGTAGCTTCTCGAGTGCAACCAGTTTTCCATGTTTCCTGTTTAAAGAAGGTTATAAGTGACAAGCTCCCAGTTCAAACAATATTGCCAAAACTTGACGAGGAAGGAAAAATTATATTGGAACCATAAGCAGTCATAGAAACAAGAACTCAACAAATATGACATCGATCCATTTCAGAGTATCTAATTAAATGGAAGAACTTATCCGTTGAAGATTCCACATGGGAGGATGAGAATTGTATACAGAAGCATCTATAACTACTCAAGCGTTGAGGACAACACTATTTTGAAGGAGAAGGGCATGTTAGGTCCCTATAATACTAGTGATGCCCACATTAATATTGTAGTTGTATCCCTTATTAATATTGTTGTGCCCCTATTGTCTCCATATTGTTATTACTATGCCCCATAGAATCCCTCTATTATTATTTTTGTGCCTTTATATTATTATTGTTAGGTCGGCTTGGTTATATTGTGACCCCTTAGATTCCTATATATAGAAAGGAGGTTTTTTCATTTGAATCATCCAAGAATTGTTCTTTCGTGTAATGTAAAGGAGGTTGCCCCGTTGAAGAGGCTGAATTATAAGGCATTCAACTATCTTTTGTATCTTTTTGTGAGCTGGTTTCATAACACAAAGTACCCATAAAATCCTCCAAAAGTAAAATAGAAACGATTCCCAGATTGCCGTGGAACCGTAAGCGGGCTAGTGGAACCAAAGTCCATGCCTCAAAACTCACCGTTGATCTATATCCTTCCTATACAACGGTCAAAAAACAAACACGCGCAGAACAACCCTTAAGCTACTCGATCAACACTGACCATTGATATTTTTTGCCTGATCCAACGGATGGTGTCCATCTCACGTAGCTTAACAGCTCGTTGAATACCATGCAATGAAGGTGGTTTGCTTTTACTGTCCTCTACCACATGTTGCTTCCTGAGTGGTATCGCTAGCTTTTTAAAAAAGTTGTCTTTGGTTTGGATGGCGCCCGATTAAGGTGGTAAAGCATTAGTAGTTCTATCCTTTTGCACCCACCAACTTGCATGCCAAAAGGTGGCCGTAGATCTTCCCTCTTTGGATCTGACGGCCACAAGCGAAATCAAACCATACATCCGCTCGCAGATTACCCAGCGATGAAGGTGGTAATCACTTTTCTCCCACCACCACGCATCGCATGCTGAAAGGCATCGCTTGTCCTCTGAGAAAACCACTCACGGGTCAGAGGGCACCCATTGCGAGTGGTAAACCTTGAGCAATTTTTGACCCCGGTTTTCTTTTCCTTTGACCTCCAACGCATTGCACAAGACATATCAGGAATGGGGGCCTCCTGAATGGAATGCCTTATGCATGGTTTTGTTTCTCTAAGGTGATCATATTCGTAGCATATTATTTCATATTTTCTCCTGTCTTGATTTCTGCCTTTGTTCATACTTATAGAGGCACCCTTGGAGAACTGCCAGTGCATATCCTCAGATAAACTTTTTGATGTGAACTTAATGTTCGTTGACATGAAGTAAAATTCTGTCTCTTGATCTGTTCTAGTGCTATTGTCTATCTGTGAGGGCTCGAGATGAGCATTCCTTCTTCAACCTATCATCCATTACCTCCTCCCACCAGCAGCACAAGTCGATATGCTTGTTTCAAACCCCCTAGTCTGTAACTTTCTTGGCTTCTCTCTGGACATGCACCAACCTAAGAGTTCTTAGTACTCTTAGATGTGATTGGATTACTTGGTAGACTTGTAGAAGATGGAAGTGTCCCAAGATTTTCTCTGGTGAAGTGCCAGTGTTTATCCTCTTCACCAAATTAATGGCTAATTCTGAGTCAGCCTCAATGATGGCATTATGTATGTTGAACTTGAGCAGTGTTTCCAATCATAATTCCATAGCCATGAGGTCAACCATATTGTTGGTTGCTCTACCTAGATAACTGCGGAAGATTACATATATGTTTCCTTCATCATCCATCATGACCCCTCCATACCCTGCTTCTCCCGGATTTCCTTTTGAGGCACCATTTATGTTAAATTTTACAAAACCTTGTGAAGGAGGTTTCTAGAAAGCCTTTTCTACTGAGGTGTTCTTGTTGATATGTATAGAACCCCATGGGAGATTAACCTTAAGCTCTAACTTCTCCAGGATTCTGGCCTCTCTTTGTCCTATGGGTTTTCTGGTAGTGACACCTCCGAGGAAATGAACAATCTCTTTGAGTTGCTTAAGGATTAGCTTTCGGATGCTGTTCACCAGGCTTGCCTAACACTTGAAAATCCTATTGTTACACTCCTTCCAAACATTCTAGATTAAGAACCCTGGGGTCAACACCTAGGCAGAGTTTAAAATCTCATTATCCGAAAAAAAATTCCTCCAGTTTTTCAGTGTAGCAATGATGTCATTTACATGTCTATCTGTCTACTCAAAGACATCTCCAACCCAGTTCCAAAGTGTTGTAGTGAATGAGCATCTATTCAGGATATGATTAGTGGTTTCTTCTTGATGTCCACACAGTTGAAATCTTCAAGGGCCAATAAAGCATATTTTCCTTAGGTTATCCCATGTCAGAATCTTGCCCTGTTGAACCAGCCACTTGAATAGTTTGACTTTCATTCAATGAGGATTATTCTAGAGTTCTTTCCACATCATATCAGTGTTTGAAAAGTTGAGCCCTGTGTCTATCCTTTGGGCCTCTTTAAGGGTGAAGAGCCCTACCTTGTTCTTTCCCCATCTTAATTGATTGTCCAAGGTTGAGCTTAAGATTTGTCTCTTTTTCAAAAGACCATTAAGGGCTATAGCTTGAGTATTCAACATGCCCATTTCCCTATAATCTGAAAGTTTCCATATTCTCCATTTACCATTGTTCCTTGATTGATCCCAATAGTCACTTACCCTCAATCCTTTGTTGCTGGTATTTGTGTGAATGTCTACTAATTCTTCACTGCAGAGATTGTCCTCCTACTGCCAATTATCCTGCCAGAACTAGGCCAGATTTCCATTTCTGATCTCCCAAAAGCTATGGTTTTGAACTAGAACCCTGTTCTCCCATGCCCTATTCCAAATTGGTGAACCTTTCACTTGTCCTATCATTCTTATGAGGCTCTTCTCCTGCCAATCCCTAGCATACTTTTGCTTCCATAGTTTTGCCTAGGGAGCTTGTATTTCTTTTAGCCATCTCCACCAGAATTTGGCTCCTAGAACACTGTTAAAAATTCCTAAGTCATGAAGAGCCAGGCCACCATGGGATTTAGGTTTGCATACCCTATTCCATGCCACTAGTGCCCATTTCTTGTTTTCTTCACCTTTCCCCTAGAGAAAGTCTCTTTGAATGTTTCTTATTTTAATAATTACACCAGCTGGTGCCAGAATGGATGAAAGCATATATATAGGGATGGATTGGAGGATAGCCTTAGTTAGAATCAGCCTCCCTACTATATTTAGGGCTCTATTTGTCCATTTGCTGATCTTATCTCCTAGCTTATTTAGAACAGGCTCCCAGATTTCCTTGTGTAGCTGTTTGTCAGTGAGCGGAACTCCTAGGTACTTTGAGGGCAATGATTCTCTTTGAAAGCCCAAAATTCTGGAAGGATTTCTTTGAATCGAAATGTCCATATTAAAAAATAAAATCTTTGATTCAGTAATGCTTACCTTTGTGCATGCAGCCATAGCAAAGTCACTCATAATCTACTTAAATGCTTTGTCTTCCTTGACTGTGGTTGTGCCTTGAAGCATAGTGTCATCTACAAATTGTTGATGAGTCACTATGTGCCCACCTTGGGTGAGTCTCAGACCCTGAATTCTCCCTTCCTCCTTAGAAGCATTGATTTCCCTCCCTAACCCTTCCAGCATTAGAATAAAAGGGAATGGAGAAAGAGGATCACCTTGCCTTAGACCTTTGGTAGGCTTGAAGGTTTTGGAGGGAGAGTCGTTGAGAAGATTTGAACATCTGGTAGTGGTAACTAGCACCATGACCCACTTAATCCAATTATAATTGAATCCATAGGCTTTTAGAACTGTTCTTGTGTACGACCAGCTAAGTTTATCATAGGCCTTTGCTATATCTAGCTGAATTATCATACATGTCTGTTTATTGTTAATGAGTGAATGAACCACTTCATGTGCTTGAATTATGTTATTAAGAATTTGTTTTCCTTCCACATATCTCATTTTCTCCTCTGACACTGGGGAAGGGAGGAGAGGTTTGAGATGGTTGGCAATTACTTTGGATATTATTTTGTACACCACATTGCATAATGCTATACGTCTGAATCTGTCTGGAGAAGTGGCCTTTTCCTATTTGGGGATTAAGGATATGAACGATTCATTGAGCACCTTCAAGACTATTTTAAATCTTCAGGAGTCTTCCACTACCTCCAGAATATACTGTTTTACTATCCTCCAACATTTTTTGAAAAAGTCCACATTGAAGCTGTCTGGACCTGGTGCTTTCCCATTGTGCATATCTGTAATGACATCCTCAATCTCTTCCTCTGTTACTGGTCTGTTGAGATTGTAATTGTCTTCTCTAGATACCAATTTAGATATGTACTGAGTAAATATTTTCGTAAACTGATATCTATCTACCGTGGTTTCCTCAGCAATTCTCTAAAAATGCTGGACTAGAACCTCTTCCATCTCTTCATGAGTGTTTCTTTCTATGCCCTGCTGATATATAAGTTTCACAATTCTGTTATTGTTTCTGCGAGCTATTGTCAATCTGTGAAATAATTTGGCATTTTTTCCCCTTCCTTAATCCATTGTACTATTGATTTCTGTCTCCAGAATATTTCCTCTTGTAGACATTTGTTTTCCCATTCATGTTGTAGTGACTCTGCCATCTCTTTTCTTTCATCTGTATAGCCTTCTATGATGAGAATTTGGTTTATTTCCTTTAGTTTCTTTTCCACTTCTCATTTAGCTTTGAAGATATTGCCAAATTCCTTTTTATTCCACTCTTTGAGTATGTTCTTAATGTGTTTGAGCCTGTAGTGTAGAAGGAAATTCTTTGTACCTTGAAAGTGTAACTCTTCCTTCCACCATTTTTCAATGTTTGTGAGGAAATCTGAATGAGTGAGCCAAGCATTCTCAAACCTAAAGGGGTTGTTCCTCAGTTTACCACATAGAGAAGCTTCCAATAGAATGGGCCAGTGATCTAAACCTCCAAAGGTATGATGAGTGCGATCATGCTACTTCCCATGGGAAGAGGTTCCTTTGAGATAATGAATCTATCTAATTTTGAGGCTATATGGGTATAGCCCGCCCTTTTGTTATTCCAAGTGAAGGTCCCATTATTGGTTTCCATATCTACTAGTTTCATGTCAGTGAGGAAGTTCTTGAAGGAAACAGAATCCCTACCAAGTGTTTTTGTTCCTCCTTTCTTCTCTGAGAGTGATTTTATCATGTCAAAATTACCTCCTAGAATCCAAGGTAGAGCTGGGTATCTCTTCTTCAAATTCTCCATCGTGGTGTGGAGTCAAAGTTTTTCCTCCATTGGTTCAGGCCCATAGACATTGCTGATCATGTAACATTACCTGTCCCCCACTAGTTGGATAATCAAAGAGAGATGGTGTCTGTACATCTCTGCATCAATGACACATAATTTCTGTGGATCCCATAGAGTGAGAATTCCCCCAGCAAATTTATTATCTTTAACCTCAAGGTATTCATATCTATTTAACCATTTGGTATGTTTTTCTTTGATCTTCTCCACTGAGAATTTTGTTTCCTAGATGAACACTATGTCAGGTTTCTCCTCTCTGATCCTATAACCTAGATTCCTCTGTTTTCTTCTACTCCCTAGTCCTCTAATTTTCCAGGTTGTGATTTTCATTAGGGTGGGGTTTTGAAGGAGTAACTAGAAAGATATTTCATCCTTCCTGAGTCAATCATGAGTTTTCCACACTCCAACAGTAGTTCTTTCTATCTTTTTCTTCCCTCCTCTTGCCCAGGTTTTTTGTAAATTTTCTTGTTATTAACCCTATTGATGAAGTCACTTTATTTTCCTGGTTATCATGTCCTCTTTTGACTCCTGCAACTATTTGATGTGTCTTGTTAAGGAATATTTGTTGTACCTTGTGAACATCCTCCTGATGTATGGAGTTTATTCCCAGGTTTCCTCCTTGTTCTAGAAACTTTTCCAGCTCTAGGTTCTCCCTTTTGAGGATCTCTTGTAAGTCTTGGTCCTCTATGCCACTTTCACTTTGAGTCATTTCATGGTCTCTTTCTATCCCCATGGTACTCAAAGGGTCCATCGTGTGTTCATTCTGTTCTTGTGTGAACTCCATGCTAGTCTCTTTTCCTTTCCCCCTTACTGCCTAATTCTTTGTACTGTTTTGGTCACCTCCATCTACTTCGTTTTCTCCTAATATCTCAAAACTGTTGTAACTTCTTGTTTTTTTATCATTCTCAGTATGTTTCTTTTGTGTCTTCCTTCCTCCTCATTTTCCTTTTCCTCCTACTTTGGTGAAACTTGTCTGGTCTTTCCCTTTTCTGGTGTTTAGCTATTCTTCCCTTTTATTAAGAGGACAATCTCTAGATAGGTGTCCATGCTCATGACATTTGTGACATCTAAACGGGATTTGCTCATAGTCAACTGTTTGAACCCATTCTTCATCATAGACTTCTAGAATGAACTCATCTAGAAGGTCTCCTGATAGGTCCATCTCCACACATATATGGGCATAGGAGGTATATTTTCCTCTTAGAGTTGCTTCTGAAATATTTAAGAATTGACCTAATTTATTACCTTTAGCTTTTAAAGACTCTGGCATCCAATAATCTAAAGGTAAGGAGTAGAGTCTAATCCATACCAGTATCGAAGTGAAGGTTTCTCGTTCCAACACAAATTTCATCGTCCATGGCCGCATATAGAGACCAACAGCTACAAAGAAGTATGGTCCTCCTTCAAAAGTCCTGTCTTTTTCCTCCATATTCGTGAACACCACCGTAAAAAAACGTTTGGATCCAAGATGTATATTTAACTCCCCCTTTGGTTTCTAGTTGTATTTTATCCAAGTGTACAATGCTTTCTCTGATGGCCAAATTCCCAAAAACTTCCATATAATCACATAGTTTGCCATGTGAACCCTGTGCTCTTGTAGAGATGGATCATTCAATATAACCCACGGTTTAGTGACAGTTTTAGGTTTGCAGGGCCCCAACTTGGTTCTATTCTCTTGTCCTTGACCTCTGTCCTCCGCTTTCTCCTCCTCTCGGTCTTCCTCATGGGTCCCTTGTTCTGCATGGGTTTTGCTGCCTTCTACCTTCTGAGTTTCTGAGTTTTTAGTCTTGACCTCCAAGGATTGTGGAGGCTTGTTCTTGTTCCCTACTCTTCCTCTATTTGAAACCACATTACTATAGGAGGGAGTGGAGCTCCCTCCTCCCTGTGCCTCCATGGTTGCCTGTTACCTGCTGTCACTCTTTTTCTTAAACCCTAGAACCTCCATCGTCTGCTCCACCTCAAGCCAGAAGCAGCCAAGAAGAATTACATATTCCCCATTTCTCTATTTGTATATTCGTTATGCTTTTGTAGGAGGAATTTTCTCTATATAATGAAATTATAATACATTCCATGCTCTCCTTACAAACTGTTCTCTCAATATTTTTCTTGAAACTTTTTATAGAATGTTCTTGCAATAATATTTTGCAATTCTATTTTACAGTGAGTTGAAAACCGTATTTTTTTTTCAATACCTTAATAACATAAAATGGATAAATGTGGATTAGAGGGCTACAAGGCATATATAATGCGTTTCCATTTATTTCAAATTGGGAGGTAACCAGAGGTTATGGGAAGCAATGAGAAATATCTTTCACAACAAAATGGGGAGTACGTATGAGTTGCCATCAATTCCAAAGGGGGAGGCTATTGGTAGTTTTGTCATTGATGGCAAATGAACAAATATGTAAATCAGAATGTTGAGCTTTCGATGTTGAATCAGAAGGTTTGCTTGTGTTTTTCTATGCATATTATGAGTGAGAATGTTGCTCAAAGTCTAATTTATGTTGAATGCTAGATGGCTTGAACTGAAGAAAGATGAAAGTGATGTGAAATGAATAGAATATGATAATCAATGTGAAGCATGAATATTTTTGAAATTGAACATAAAATATTGAAACAAGAGATAGAAAAATATATGGCTCCATTAATAGAAAAATGTATGATACAAATCTGATATGTCTCTTGTAATCATTATTAGTTGAGATGTTTTATTTCATCTCTATTTTATATTACAAAATTTCTTTCAGAACTGGAAATTAACGGACAAGTGTATGACAAGTTTTGGAAGCCCAAGAGAAAATGCTTCATTTCATATTCCTACAAAGAATACAAACAACCAATATGGGTTGCTTATAAAATATACAATGTGGAATGGAAATGGAACTCCTTTTGAAGAAAAATAGTCTGCATAAGAAAGTGGATAATCTGAAAGGAAAGAGATGAAAAATTAAAAGGAGAAGCAATGAAGCCATAAACTTGACAAAAAATGTAAATGAGGTGACCAACATTTGTAACATGATGTTTTGAGTGAGATATCTTTGTCCCCTTCTTTTTTGTAGCTTGAAAAGGAACAGGTTGTAGCCTATTGAGGTAGAATTGTCATGTGGGTTGTGACTTGCAGAAAACTTGTCGCATTTGGAGCTTCCTTCAAAGTAGGATCCTATTTTAGATTGGAGCCTACAAAAATATGATGTAATAAGTAGTAGAATATTTCCTTCGCATCACCTTCAGCCTAAAATTCATTGTTTTCTCCCTTCACCATTTCCGCTTATATCTGGTGTTTTCAAGTGTTTATACTTATATGTACTGTGAATATTCTAGATACTTGATAAATAAATTTGAAAACTTCTCTCCTTGAAACATGCAAAAGGAATGTGATAATAATAGAGAACAAACATGAACCATTAACTACATAAGAAGAAGATTAAGTTGAGAAAAAACAAATAATTTGAATTACTGATTCATCCCCCCTCTCAGTAATTCCCAATCATAAATATCATGGACAAGTGTTTATTATAATGAATAATGTACGAGTAAAACACATTTACTATAAAGGTCATTTGACTTTGTGAGCATGGGTTGTTGCTAGGACATACACCATCAAAATAGGAAAAGGTGTAAGAAAACGATTTTGTAATTTTAGCTGTTGAAGCTAGACAGGAAAATATTTCTATATTTTTTTGGACTATCTACAAGAACATAGGAATTTATTACTTTGGAATTGCATTTATTGGTGTGTGAATGAAATGGAGATATGTGTTGTCTATTTCGAGTGATTTTGTTGAATCTTAGTTGGAGATGATATATTCACTTCATTAATATTTTTTTCGATGTCAATATAAAATGTTTAATTAATAAGTAGCCGTGAATATTTTTAGGTGGATTTTGCATCCATTTTTGGTGGATTTTAGAAAATTATTTTCTTTTTTAGTGTTTTGTGGTGTATGGTATTTCATCCCTTGGATTTATAATGTTAGCTAAGGAACTTTAGTGGTATTTCAATCTAGGACTAACAGTTTGAGGGTTGGTGAATGCAAAAAGATATACATATTGTATTGTAACATTGTGAAGATATAATATACGGAAAAATATATATGGTTTATGCAGCTTTGGTTTCTAAGAGAAATATCTATGTTAAATGTATGTTTAGGCCATTGCATATTTTATTTTTCTATTAGGAATCTATTTGTAACAATAATTTTTGTGGATTTTAAGCTAATTTTTGGTATTACAGTAGTTTGTCGTCAACATGATATCCTTGTGTCTAAGGGTTCTGGCATGGGCTCATGGAAAACCTTGTTACAATGGAGGATATGTGGTAAATTTATTTTTTTGGTGTGAATAAATGATAAGATGATAAACGATAGTGATTAACAAATTCATTAGTAGAGTTCCAAGCTATCAAAGCTTAAAATGGAAGATATTTTGGTGGACAATGATCAGTGGAACATTATGGATTTAGGTATCATATTGATAGGGATGCTGACAAAACAATGAACCATGTTGTATCAAAAGGTGAAGAGAACAATGTGATTGTGTCTTGTAATTTAAATATTATTGGATGATTTAAGAGAATTGACAATGAAGATATGATGGAATAGATTTAAGGCTTCATATTAACCTAAGTCCTTACATAGAAAATTCTCCCACGGAATAAATTGCATAATTTGACAATTAATGGTTGAGAAATTTCATATAAATGCCTTGAATACTATGATAAATTAAATATTATCTATTTATATTAAGATTTCAAATGAATATAAGTATATTAATTTTTTGTGTTATCTATTAGAATTTTCAAATAATCAAGTTCTTTCCGCAAGTTATAATGAAACTACTTTAAGTTTTAATGAAATAGTCTCTTCAAATTACAATTGGTGCATAATGATGTGTTTGGACCTATGTCAATTCCATAACTAGGTAAATACGTGTATTGTGTCTCATTCAAAAGTGACTTATTGAGGAATACATAGATTCATTTCATTGAGAATAAATCCTAATGAATTGAAAATTTAAATATTTTAATATTCTTGTGCGAAACTAGGCATAGAAAAAAATTGAGGTGTGAAGGATAGATAATGGTGGAGAATTCTATATGAATGTGAAAATTGAAGTATATAAATGAAGTATGCTACTCCATGTGCATGTTTATAGAATGATGTTGCATAAAGGATGAACTTGACACTAATGAAAAAGGCTAGGAGAATACTCAACGATATTGAGCTAGAACCCATATTCTAGAAAAAGTTGTTGAATGTTGCATGTTACCCATTAAATATATTACTCTCAATCTTGGATTATATGGATCCAACGGATCCACATGAGGTATGGAATTGTAATGAACTTTCTCTAAAAGAACTCATGGTCTTTCACTTTGATGCTTATATCCATGCTCTAAAGGGAAATAGTATCCATATTGGATATGAAGTTGTTCTAAAAGATCTTAAGCTTTGGTATACAGAAACTATGAAGGTTGTATATATTCAAGGTTTGGTATTGAGAGAAATATATGATGTTTTCAAATAGGAAGTCCTAACAAGGGAGAAAGAACCAAAGAAAATATATTTTCAATTGAATTATGATGAATCAAATAGGGGTGATTTTAGGGGTGAATGTTCGCCCTTTGGCGAAATTAAGGGGTTTTAAATTTTTAGTGGGCGATTATTTTGTATCATAGTACACTTTTACAAATCACCTCAAATAGCCCACCTTCTTTTAAGGGAGAGGGTAAAAAAAGTAAATTTAGCCCTTGAAATTAGGAGTTACAACCTTCCATTCACCCATTTTCAAGAATAGGTTTTATTTAAGTGAATCCATTCGCCCATTTTCAAGAATAGGTTTTATTTAAGTGAATCCTATGGGCCAAAGGCCCAAATATCATATTTATAAAAGAGGTGTGGTAAATTAATAAAAATATAAATAAATGAGAAGTATGGTAAATAAAAAAAAAATTATATTTACTCCATAAGTCACCTTATATACATGCAAGGGTGTAAACAAATAAAAATATAAGTAAAGTGGAGGTATGGTAAATAAATAAAACATTTTTTTATACTTACTCAAAAGGTATGGTAAATAAATAAAAATATAAATAAACTAGACGCATGGTAAATAAATTTTATATTTAGTCCATAACCCTCGTTCTATTTATGAAGGCTCAAGAAAGAGGTTTTATTTAAGTGAATCCTATGGGCCAAATACCATATTTGTAAAAGAGGTATGGTAAATTAATAAAATTATAAATAAACGAGAGGTATGGTAAACAAATAAAACATTTTTTTATATTTACTCCATAAGTCACCTTATATTTACGAACACTCAAAAAATGCGTTATATTTAGGTGAAACCTATGGGCAAAATACTATGGGACAAATACCATGCACTAGATTGTTATTAATACCATGCAAAAAAACATTATTAACCCTAATATTAGTATTAATAAAAATAAAAATGGCACATGGTATGGACCCATGGTATTCACCAAAATGGCACATGGTATTGACCCATGGTATTCACCTGGAATGTAGCCTATTTAAATGGGGGAATTAAACTAGCATAGATCCATCTTTACTCTGGATCTACTAACCTCCGAAAGGTATCAAATATCGGTAATTTTGATTTCAAAATATATTTTAAAGAAATGCAATGATTTCATTTGTGTATTCAATAAACACAAGATTTTATAATTGAGTAAATATTGGTCATGCCTGGTGAGAGATTCGCCGAAACATTATATATACATATCATATTATTGATAAAATCGCCTTCCATTTTTCCTATATACCATGGAGATTCACCCTTTCATTATACATGTAAATTTAGGGGGCTTCTTAATATTTTCCCTAGAATCAAACTCTACACACTCTACAAAAGCACAAGAATAAGAGGAATACAAGCCACACACTATGATATTAATGAGATTGGTTTGGGAAGGATGCCAATTGGAAAAGTGTAGTTCACCTGATTTCCATTATGATTTTCTATATTTATTACCAATAATGATCTTATAAATATTAGGGAGGTAGTGGATTTAGAGGATAAAAAAATTGTTAAAGGGTCGCAGTTGAAGAAATGGTATCCCTGGACAAGAATGACGTTTGGGATATAGTAGATTTTCTTGCTAGAATAAATCTCATTCGTAGAAAATGGGTGTTTAAGAAGATATTAAATGTACAATCAAAAGTGAGAAACACAAAGCTCGATTAGTCGTTAAAGGTTATTTCTAGATATAAGGAATTGAATTTGGTGATTTTTTTAATCATGTTCCCATGTTAACTCATATTATATTAGTTTTATCTATTTTTTCTAATTTTTATTTTGACGGAAAACAAATGGATGTGAGGAAAAAATCCCACATGGGGATATAGAAGAATAAATATACATAAATAATTTGAAAGGATTTGTATTGGAAGAAAAGAAAAATCTTGTATGTAGGATAAGGACATCCTTGTATTGTTGGAAGGAATGAGTATGTAGGTGGTATAAAAAATTTAAAATTTATATATTGGGACTTTAAAACAAAGTGAATCACTATCTATATTTCAAATATATTTGTGATCACATTGCCTATTTGGTCATAAATATAGATGGTATGTTTTTGATTACAAAGGGAAAGGAAATCATTGAGGATGTGAAAATCAACTTTTGTCTAAATTTTTATATGAAATGTATTAGTGTTGCAATTTCATTTCGGATATGGAAATTAAAATAAATTAGACAAACAAAAACCTTTTATTAAATGAGAGGAAGTGCATCAACACAATACAGTAGAGATTTCATATGTAGGAATGTAAAGAGTTAAAGTTCATCATTCCTATGTGTATAGAGTCATTTGTTGATCAATTTTGTAAGACACGATAAGATCAAGAGGACATGCCTTGTGTTCCATATTGGACTATGATTAGAAATTGATATATACTAGATTAGAAATTGCAACGTGTCCAGTGGGAGTATTTAGTAGATATATGTCAAAATCAAGGAAGGAGCAATAGGAAATAGTAAAAAGATTTCTTAGGTATTTGTGTGGCACTGTTGGTTGTGGATTCTACTACAAAAGATAAATATGATTGCAAAAAGCGCTTTCCACACATGGAACTGTTGATGTCGATTGGGATAGATATCTAGATCACAAAAGATCTACAACTGAGTATATGTCTAGCCTATTTGGAGGAATAATAAGGTCAATTAAAAAGAGATAATATGGAGTTTTAACACCACTACTCATTTAATAGGGTTTATATTATCCTTTCAATCCCACACTATGATAATTTTCCTTAAATTGAATTCTTACACCTTGGATACATTAAGTAGAAAATACTAATAAACTATAATCAAAATTAGAGAACTATTTATATGTGATACATACATACACATATCCATAAAATCATCAAAATAATAATTAAATTAATAAGCCATGAAAAAATTATGTAAATACATGAAATAACATAGTGAAAAAAAACATAACCATAACATTAACCTCTCATCTTTTCATACTAAGCACAAACTTGTTATAAACATCATATTTTCACATAACATAGACCACACTACTGATAATATATCAACAATAGTTCACCCAAAATATGAGTGTAAGACTCCGCTATGGTTAAAATATACCTAAATCCAACTAAGGTCTACAAAAGAAACCAACTAATCATGAGGCTCGGTGCCTGAGTCTGGTAGATTTCAACCCACAATCTCCCATCCCATATCATCCTCCACAACCCAATATTTTTCAACACCTTTTCCACATCAACAATCCATTACGCTATGCCACTAACATTCTATGACTTCCAACCTAGGCCAACTAAGGTGTCACAGAGGCGTGTAGCCTTTGGGGTTTCTAACTAGCATCATAGATATCTAGGTACCATATGGGCCTCGAACCAAGGAAATATATCCAAATACCACAAATCCCCCTAGGACCAATCAGATAAAAACATCATAGGAGCACAACCCTCTTCCACCTCTAGGAACTATAATAAAAATAAACATTATTAGAATGAATGGAATAAGAACATAAGCTCTGATTTTTGTGTGTATGTAACTTTCTTTACAACATGGGGGCTTCACTCAATAAACCTCTGACATATCAAGTGTGTTCGTGACATACTAAACAATAGCCCTGATTTGATTACATATTGGAAGTACCTATATAATTAACTTATTTAACACCCTAGCAATAAGAACCCAATATGCCTTCCCACTTTTAAAAACTCCTACTTTCACTAGATATTGTAGGTATCAATTTTTCATTAATAGTTTTTAAACCCCCTTACATTTTTTCATTAACTTTGAGCTCCTCTTTTTATGGACTAGTTATTAAAGGCCTTTACCTGCTATTCTATGCTCAATATATTATGTAATTTTTTCCTCAATATATATCCCCCAATATGAACACACATGGTATGGTATTGCTCCCCTAGTGAAGTCGATGCTTGACAAGTGGCTCTTCCTAGAATCATTTTATAGACCTTATAAGGTAAAAAGCTTGTCACTTTTCACTTTAGTAACATTTTAGGAGAATATGCATTTTGGTTTTGGAGTAAGATCTAAATCTTGTTCTCATTGCTTAAGAGCTTGTGCTTTTTGGAAATAAGAAAAGAAATGAAATACTTGAAAGTTAATGTTATTTAGAAATAATGATGGACCACTAATGACTCATTTTATGTAATGAATTTTCCTGTAAAAACAACAATGAATCACTATAGTAAGTAATAATAACTAACCTATATCATCCCTACTAATTAACAATTAAATTATAATAAAATTTATCGTCTTACAAAATAACTTAATATTTGAAAATTAAATGCTCATATATTATTATTATAAAATTTTATAATATTTAATTGATTGATAATATCCAAATAACCATAAATGAGAAACCCACTCAATATTTTTTTTAAATGACATTCAATATCATATTAGAGATCAACAATGAACTCCCTACATTATATCTTAACACTCTAAAAAAAACTCAAACTCATTTATATAATCCAAGGAAAAAGTCAATAATTTGATATAACATTTGAAATATAAACTAATATAAATGGCAATGAACTCCATGCATTATGTTTAAACAACCCCACAAGATCAAACTAAATCACACAATCCAAAGAGAAAGTCCATGATTCCATATAACATTTGAAGCATAACCTGATAAAGATAATACAAATTAATATAAATGAAAATTTACCTTCTTGACTAAACTAATATATATTTTTTATTTTCTTAGACATGCGACTTTTTGTATTATGCTTCAATTATTGAGGAATTAGAAAAGATGGGTTTGGTTTGTTTCCATGGAAAGAGTGAACCAGATCACAATGATGAAGAAATATAGGTTAGCGATAATAATATTCAATAATATCATTAAAATTGTTAATATTATTAAAGTTGTTTTTGAAAATATTTTTAAGTAAAAAAGGAAATGTAAAAATATAAGATAGAATTTTAAAAATTTGTTACAACACACTTGAAGTGTTAGTCACGGTGGCCGACATTCCTAACATGTAGTGGATGTTTTCACTGAAAGACAATGTGTTGACATACCAAATGTCACGGAATTCATTATGGAAAATCATGCGCTCATGAGGAAGGTGATTATTGTTATATAATATTTTGAAGTTTCATGTTTCCATTTATATGAAAAATATTATTTTATATGGAATACTTTTATTACTGTTTTTTGGATAAACCATAATTCTATTCTACACATTGCTTTTGCAATTAATTTATTGTTCCTCATAGTATTCCTAGACCTTGGAGAGATTTCTGAGGCTTAAATGAGATCAAAAGTACCTCACAATTTTAGGGTTTAAATACTTTAACACTGTATTTTGATTTTTTTTTAATCCCACCTGAGAATGGGGACGATGAAGAATATATTTTTATCTTAATAATTTGAATATTTTTTCTAGCTAATTGAATCCTGTTGATTTATTTTGATTATTTATATTTTAATTTCAAATTTTCATTTAATATAAAATTTATACTTAATTATTCATTTCTATATGATATTATCCATTCAGCTTATAAATATAATAAATCCTTTCCAATATCATACATCGAAACAATAACAATTATTTATTATAAAATAACCCATAACTAAATTTGATAAGAATAACTCCAAAATAAAATGACTGATAAGAATGTTGTGACCAATGATATTGATTTTATTGATTTTTTTGTATCTGCCATATCTATAGTCAATGACAAAAAAGGCCGTCCCGTTCTATCCCGACACTTCTCATATACTTCCACGTGAAGCAATACGTAATGTCAAAATAGCTGTGTCATATAGCCAAAAGATCCATTGTACATGTAAATACGTAGGCTATTTGTCGTGGTCAAGTCGTGTGAAGGACCTGGTACCATTCAAACCTCAAAGATTTATTGAGGAAAATGTTTTCTATGAAAGAGCCTTTACCCATTGAGAATTGGATATTAAATTTAGTTTACCTTTATATTAACATACTTTATTATTTCATATAAATAATTTTTACGGTTACATGAGTAATTAGTATTTATAAGATATTCGATATTTTGTAACTGGGCAGTGGTTTTTAAAAACAATAAACAATAATATTGATCTAATTTTAAAATTAAAGTTAGGTTAGACGTTAACTTAATGTATAATATTTTTTTAAATTTATGGGACAGGGAATCCCACCCAGTCAGTTGAGTATTTAATAGGGTTGTTCTCTCGACTATCTTAAATGGTTTAGGTTATTAGAAAATTGATTTGTTTTCCTTTTAATGCAATACACTTTTGGTGTTATAATAACTACTGAAATTTTTTTATTACGAAGATATGCAATAGTAAATCCTATTCTGAAATTTAACTATTGATTTTTCCAAAACTATTAAATGTAAAGTTGCTATAAATTATCATAAAATATTCATAACAACAAAAGAAACCAGATCAAATGATTAGATTTTTTCACTCAAAACATTGGATTTATTTTTAAATATTTTGTATCAACCGAGCGAATTTCCAAAATATTTAATTATTTTGTCTCAACCAAGGAAATTTCAAATAGATGTGTATAAAAAAATATTTCCAAAAACAGGAAAAAATGTGAGCGATGATTCAGGAATATCGCATCTGGTTAACCAGTAGCATTTAGCATTTTGCCGTGTTTAACCATTTGAAACTAACATATAAAAGGAATCTGACTTTTACATGTTGGTTTTGACGTTGATGTAATCACTTGAGGGAGTGGAGGAGTAAAGAATATAAAATTAAAAAGCTAAAAGAATAAACTACGGAATAAACTCCTGTGGGTAAATCTATTTTTTCAAATGACAACTACGGAATAAACTACTACTCTACCTGTTCGTGTACAAATTATTTACACCGGTATGCCAAAGACATGACATCATGCCGACCTCTACAGCAGTAATTAGCACTGTATGCCAAACACATAACATGATTCCAACCACTACGACACTAACAGACTGTCCTCTACCGAAGCCGCCGCCGCCCTGCCCACCTCAATCTTCTAATGGTACGGCATTCATGTAGCGTTTTTCAACATTGAGAGTTTGCACGGAAAATTCAAAGCGACAAAACTTCTGCACTACAGCAACTTCGGCCCATACGAATCTTCAACTATAGCCATGCGATTCAATTCACCCTCTTGAATTCTGGTCACCGTGGCACGATACCGAAACGGACAGCAACTTTCGCACAAACGAATCTTCAACTAATTTCATTATCGTGAAAACTGTCCCTACATCAGAGCATCGAAATGCGAAGTGATTTTGCGGATATTTTGAGTTTATATTTGTCTAAGGTTTAGTAGAAATCTGTTATATTTTTTATATTTGTATGATGTTTAGTAGAAATTTGTTGGAATAGTAAGTTTGATGGATGAAAAATATATGTTTGACGCAGGTTTAAAGAATTTTTTTGTTTAATCAAAATAAAATTATTTTTTGCTTGATCAAAATTATTTTACTTAATTATAATGAAAAAATCCAAAACAAAATTAGTTGGACAATGGCAAAGCTTCACACTTGTTTTTTAAGGATATATAAGTGCCCTTTTTCTTGAGATAGTTTTAGTTTATTTTAGGTTGAAGTCCTTTCATTTTAACTCTTTCACTGAAGTTTGATATTCAAATCTCACATACTCAAATTTTTTAGGACTAAATTAATAACCTTTAAATTTGAGATCCGATAAGATTAAGTGTGAAAAAAGCTAAATGATGTACATCTCATAAATTAAGTATTTTTTTTTTGAATTATTGCTCTTATATTATAAAAAAGATATCATTACATCATTGTAGCATCTAGACCAATTGAAAATTTAATAGTTTCCCATTAAGACCACACATGGGACCAGTAATCGAGCATTTCCTTGCACTTGTAGTGGTATCAAAACTCAAAATAACACCAGACCTGTATTACCTCATAGAAGATGTAATTCCATACAAGTAGGTTGACCCACAAAACACTGAAAGAAAGATGAGAACAATACCAAACAAAGCAATTCATTTAAATTCAGAAGAGTTGGAACTCTAACACTAGATCACGGAGGTTCTGGAGGATCTGCATAATCTGGTTCACACTAAATGTGCCTTTCAACATGGACAAGCCGTTCATCAATTCTATCCAACCAGAAGCACTCGATCCTCAACATCCCCTTTATGCCTTCCAAGGTCGCGAGGGTTTTGTATCTATCTACTTGTTTATCTTTCAAAACCAACCCCAAAAAGGTTTTCATTTTCCAATGCAAATCCATTAATTTAGGTATGGTTTCTTCCTTCCCTTAGTGTAGCGAGGGTTGCGAATGCATGCAGACATATCTTCCATGATTTTCAAATCAAAGTGGGATAGTATATGCACGTCTCTTGAGTTTATAGTTTATGATTTTCCTTCCTTTCTTTGGACAACATTGAATTAAAATATGTTGTTGTTAAGCTTAGATTGAAGAGCCTCACTATATGATAACCATGCGGACTGTTGCCACCCCCCTTCTCCTGCAATGCATGTGTTGCCTAGGTGGCATGATAGCAACATAGAGGGTATACTTGGAGGAGTTGCTATATATTCCTCTACCTGCAATAAAACATGAGATAAACATGTACCCCACCTCACTAGTGGTAGACCTCATCACACATAATTGTCACCAAAACGCATAACACCAACCATGCGAATAGGGAAAATCCAAGGCATCTACACTGGAGGCACAAAAATCCCATTGCACACCCCACAAATCATTACCATTAACCACAAGTAAGAACATCAAAAACCCTCCAAACCCTAATTACACTGAGTCCTCACACACCAAAACAACCTTTGGTAAGATGAAGCATCGGCCTCGCCTCTTGAATTCTCATAAATGTGCTCAATAAACTTATAAACAAATTCATACATTCCCAAAACATGGAAAGCATTGTCCAATGTGCCATAACTAGCAATAAAACTAACATAGACCCATCGACAAGAATTAACACACGCTCGCCTCTCATCATTTTCATTTCCATAGACACACACAACCTTCAAATAATGAATTGCCAACAAAATAAACAAAAGGAGGGACACAAGCTATAACACAATTTTGGAAGCTAGAGTTCAAAACCATGCTTGGGCGAAACATGCTAGTAACTTCCATAGTATGCCAATCGAGTTAAATCCAACTTTAGATGTTTCCAACCATCTATGTCACTTGAGAAATATAGGTCAAAACTTCCCTAACTCACCATTGAACTTACACTAGAGCAGTGTATACTTCTCACCACTTAGCCCGACATGCGAAGGAGGACTTAACCTCATTCATAATCTTCCCTCCTCCACTGAATGCCTATATTGCATGACAATGGGGTATTTAAACTCCTGCAAGCCAGATATAGTTTTGCATCTAATTTCATGTTAAGTGCTAGCCATGTCCCATCAATACAAATGATCATCACATTCGAGAGTAGCGGGCACAACCCCCAAGGAAATTTCATCAATTCCTAACACCCTCATTGGAGAATGAATTAAGAAAAAAATTATTTATATATAAACTTCTTAATAAAACTTACCATTTTAATGATCAAAAAATATCATTTGAGCAAATACAATATTAAAAAAATAATTTCAATAAATGCAGAGGATTCATCTAAATGTAATTTTACAAGGAATACATAAGATGGAATCCCAATGAAGGCTCTTTCATTTTAAAATAAAAACCATTCCTTCATGCTTTATTATGTTTTCTCTTAAATTTATTTTTGATTGCATTTATCTCCAAGAAGGTAGATTATAGTTTTGTTGACTTAAAAGTTCAAGAAGTTTCATACTAGACAAATATTTTGAAAATTAGATGGAATGTGTGTCTAACATGGAGAATCTAAAAAAAGTGATTTTCATCTTCAAACTCTTAGTGTGGCAAAGATGAGAGCCTCTTCCATCCTCTTCCCTCCCATGGTGTTTTGGTAATTGACTATGAATATTCATTTTGTTCTTAACATTAGTCAAGCCAAAGATAAATTTTTTATTTTCAAGATTAGGATTCAGGTGAATATTGGTGGCCACTTTCCTATTCCGAATGGACTCCAACCATTATTTCTTTTTAGTTTCCTTTATTGTAGCACAACTTACTATTTTTGGCATTTTTTTTGAGTCCTAAACTTTCACAGCCGTTTTGAGGGACTAAAATATATTTTTAGGGAAAACTAAGAGACTGCAAAAGTCCTAAAGTAAGTTTCCATTTTTTTTGGCATCCTCTTCGATATCCTCAAAATGAGGTATTATGATAGCCAAATAGATATTGTATGCAAAAATTACCACCTCGGGAGGTTGATGTATCAATTTACACAAATGGGGCCCAGAGTTCTGGCGCTTCATCTCCTAGCATATGTTTTTTGGATGTTTAGGGTTTTCCATTGTCTCTCAATAATAAATATGCCTTTAAGCCTCATTGTAATTAATCCAGAGGCATGTAGTTGCCACATATTTTCTCATAGATAAGTTATCATTGCTCAAGCTATTTTATTTTCATTTATCTATGTAAGCGTATTTGAGTTATTTTATATTAATGAAATGAATTTTTATTTCCATTCCATTGCTACATTTATGTGTATATTTATATTTTGTTGTGTTCCTGCATAATTCTGGACCAGTGGTATTAGAACAATCTTCTCTTTCTCTGTTTTTATTTGCATGTCCCCAATGAGGTTAGGGTGTAAGGAGTTAGGGCTCGATCAGTTTGAACCATTGCAAGACCAACCACACAAACGTGATGGCCTCCCATTGAAGAAGAAAAGAAATATGAGGGGGCAAGAGATCCTTTCAATATATTTCTCAACAAAGCCATCGAGCAACAAAGGAATGTGAAGATAGATAACTTTGCCTAGATCCTTTGGCATCTACCCACAGGCGACAAATCTTCATTTAGTAGCCACTCTTGAGGTGCCACTCCTTTTAAGGTACAAGTTAACTTTGACATTCCCATATTTGAAGGAAAACTAGATTTAGACACCAAAAATAGATGGTTAAATCTGTTGGAAGGATATTTTTCAATTCATGAATTTTTCAATCTAGAAATTATTACTTTTGCACTCCTCAAAGCCACCCCACATGTCAAGGATTGGTGGGAAACCTGCTGTGAACAAAAGGACTAGAGGGAATCCTCATTGTTTTCAACTGCACCCACTTGGAATTCTTTCTGAGATGCAATCAAAGAACAATATTACCCTATTGAGAGATATGAAGACAAATACATAAAGTGGACTACACTACGGCAGGGAAATGGCCAAGAGGTGTCAGAGTTCACAAATGTTTCCCATACCCCCTGCAATTTGTACCTAAGTAATGCGGTTGCCTACACAAGTACATCCAAGATGATATGGAGTTCCTGGACATCTCCTGTCTCATCCGAGTATACCAATATGCTATCAAGATTGAACAGAAGTTCAAACAGGAGAAGTGATACATTGGATCTGCAAATCCAGAGCAAGGGAAAGGTGCCCCCAAATCATAGGACAAAGGACAAAGCCAAGGCGGGGTGACCTGTGAGAACTTGTTGAAGGCGCAAGAAGATAACAAGAGCACGAAGAAAAAGAAGGAAAAAGGGAAATGGTGTGAGTTTCATAAGATCCTCAATCACAATGCAAGTGAGTGCAGAGCTAGGCAGTCACTGGTTGTTGAGCTAAAGGATTCCAAATCAGATCCATGTTCCAACTCTAAGTCAAAAATCGACAAGGAGAATGACAAATGGAAGTAGATTATCAACGTAGAGCCTAGTGCCACTGTTGTCAACACCAAAACCTAGAAGGATGAGCCCAAAGATCTAGAATAGGGGGAGTGACTCTTCCACTCACAAATGTTGGTGAAGGGTCCTTTGCTATAGTTCATTGTCGACAATGGGAGCCAAAAGAACCACATTTCAACAGAGGTTGTGAAGTTATTTGGCCTATTGACCACACCACACTCACTATCGTGCACCATCTGGTGGCGTCACCAAAGTCGAGATATTCGCATCATCCTACAATGTCTTCCACCCTACAACATCAATCTCTTCACAGATGAGGTATTGTGATGTGTTTCCCCTGTATAATTTTGTTATCTTTTATTAGGTCAATTATACTTGTGGAAACGACTTTTTATGTATGAGTCTATGCCTTGCACTGTTATTATTACTTTGGACAATAATTTGTACAGGATACTAGAGGTTGCATTGCCTACTATCATTTCTTTGATCACTATGAAGCAATGTAGTACAATCATTTCACAAAATAGGAAATTTATTTTCCTTATGATTCACCCTGAGGGTAAGAAGAAGACTATGGCCATAGCCTCCAAATAGCACTCCTTTGCATGTCAACATCAAATGGACAAGGTTGTAGAGGATTATAGCGACATACTCATCCCACCTACATGGGTACCTGTTGTTGGTGCACTAAGACAACTATTAAAAGCAACCTTAATTCCAAAATTAGTGATCAAACCAAGGTAAGTCTATTTATTTTAAGAGTGTTTAGCATTGTCTATCCAAGTGAATTCAAAGGCTAATTCAGAATGAAATGATTTCGAATCATTGCAATAATTGATATCTTATTCTCGAAGTTCAATCCAAAATAAATGCGAAGGAAAACCTTAAATAATTTTTAAATCTATTTAAATCTATTTTGCGGAAAACTGAATTTGAATGCAAGTATGCTAAAGGAATCACTCTTAGCAGATTTTCTATCTAGCATCAACAATAATTCATTCAACAAGAAGGAAAACTACAAAAAATAAACAACAACAACTATTCAAGCTTTTAAATGAAAGTAATCAACTGTGAACTCAAGATCTTTGATAACACTATTCAAAAGGAAAAACAATGAGATACTTAAACTAATCTCATACATTCGTCAAATACTAACGGATAGATATTAACATAACAAGATCTAGAATCTACTTTGAATGGTAAAGGTAAATCATAAAGATCAATATTCACACAATCAAAATAATTATAGTTTCATGAAATAAGAGGAATAAACAATTATAAGAGTAAAAAGAAATAAGTATGGCACAAGCAAAACAATAAATCCCCTAGCGACCGGGCCTAGAGTCTCCATAAGTCACTTCCAAAAGACACCTAGAATGTGATTAAGTGAAACATGGTATTTCTCATTAAATTCAATAATAAAGAAACATCATCACCGTAGTGAGAATACTCTGTGTCAAAATGAAAGTTACAATTTCCAAATTCCTAGCTAGCCTGTTCTATTTCGCCTCTCAGCTTTTTATAACCTAGGAGAGATAAATGGATAGGAGTGAATCCTTAGGATCATGAGATGCTGAGGATTTCACAACCAACAATCAGATTTTATTACAAAAGAAACTTGATTCCTCTGGTCTTCCACTATCATTCATGAGCGAAACATTGTCCTTTTCCTTTTCTTGGTCACTGTTGTTCCATCACTTGAATAGCAATCATTCAATTCATATTACTGCATATAAAAATAGTGAAAGTTAACTTTCATGCCCAAAATTACACAATTAATTAATGATTGCTTTTATTCAACTTCTACTCTCATTTCTTCTAAATTGTTTTCTAAAATGAAGGGAAAAATATAAAGATGAATGATTAATTAAGTTAATATGAGGATAAGACATACCTTTTCCATGGACCAACATACTCCTATGCTTTCCTTTTTCATTTCCTCATACCATAAGATTGTTGAGGTGAAGTTGTGTCAAAGAATAAGGAGGATAAAATTCTTCTTCATATAGCCTAAAAACAATTTTTTGTTTAAGTATTGCAAAAGCCTAGTTTATATGGTAATCTGGAAAATCATAATCACAATAATACCCTTTAGGGGGTACCAGATAATAGGACATCTGAAATGACATCCTATCCAGGTAGGACCCATGCCTATGACCATATTGATGTACATGTTTAGGTGAGCAGCAGAAGCTTTAAAGATTCTGTACCCAAATGGCTCTCAGTTTTTTTACATTGTTAGTGGAAGCTTCCCATCTTTGCCTTATTGCCAACAAAGCTTCCTCCTTAATGTCCTAAAAATATTCCTTTCCTTCCTATACGATATATGTATGGAGTGGTCCCAATTTAGCCACGACTCCCTCTTGTTGCTTAAATATTTTATGTTGGACATAAAGATGTAAGGGTTTCGTGGGTTCTCCTTTGACCCATAAACCTATACCATGTTCCCTCTTCTGAAAAAAGTTATAGGATTTACCCTGTTTAACCTGATTGGTAGGAAAAGAGAGGAAAGCTTCAAATTAAACGTCCCCAATGAAGGGGTTAGGATTACTATCCAGTTCATCCTCCAAGAAAAAATTGTGCAGGTATAATTCACATAGAAGGCATTTTACTTGCTCATTTTGTTCCTTAAAACATTTGATGAACTCTAAAGTGGTCTTGAATTCTGCTTTCTTACCAGCCCTGACAGCTTTAACCTTCATCAATAAGTAGCTTTCCAACAATAATAATGCATAATTAGTGGCAAGTGACTGACAAGACAAAGCATCAGAGTAAAGAGAACAAATAGTTTCAATTTGTTTCATGGCCTTCTAAAGCTGGTCTTATGCTTTCTATAATTTCTTATGCTCATTTTGAAGTTGGAAAAAGTGTTATCTTCTGTTGCATTAAGTTCATCGAATTTCTTCCGTAACTCTTGATGTACCTATAATGGTACTACTTCCTTCTTGTGTTGATCCTACTTCTGTTGGGTCTTTGTTAATTCATTCTGCAATTTCAGGATAACAACTTCTCTTACTAAAGGAACATAGTGAGGTCTTTCCTCTATCTAAGCTTCATTATCATGTGTTATCACTGAACTAGTTTGAATAGAAGCTTCGGCTATTTCTTGGGAGATACAACAATATGATTGGACATTTTCCCAAAAATCGGGTTGAACAACAACTTCAGCTTTCTTCGGACACACAACAGTGTGCTTGGGCATTCTCCTCAAAATTAGTTTGAACAACAACATGTGTGGTAACAAATTCTGTCTAGGTCTCCATTGAACAAACACAAGGAATTTCAGTCTGAATCTCAATATCATCCAAAGAACATTATTCTATTTGGGTTCATATACTGTCTACTTCCACTTTCGGTTTTGGAGCCTTCTCTTATTATTTTAACCACTCTCTCAATTATATGACTGTTTTCTTATGTTTCTTGTATTTCTTAATTAGCTTCCTTAATCTGGCCTTGTACGATTTCTTCTTCATGGGGTTTCCGACTTGAGATGGCACAGTTATGTTTATTTTGGGTTCATGAGGAGATATGCCAATATGAGGGTTATGTTCCAATGGAATAGTATCTCCTGATTGATTTTCATCCTCTAGGGTTTCTTCTGCATTTGCTTCCTTCTGAGAGGACTCATTCATAGAGGGAATTGATTCCCTTTGATCCTCTCAACTATCAGCAGATGGAAAAGTTTCAGTATGGCCAAAATTGTCGGTAGATGTAGACTGGTTAAGGGAATGATTTTTTCCTACAAAGTTTCTAGATGGATCCCTTTCTTCACAGTATGTACCCATATTGTCCAATATTAAAGTCATTTCTTCCTCATATTTCTGCAAAAAATCATCTCGTTGGCTTAAAGAGGGCATACGAGACGACACTGCTTCTTCTATTTAAATTCAGGTGCACTATTATGCATTTATCCTTGTAGAAAACCTATGTTTCGTTGGGATAGAGGCCAAAGAATTATTCCTTTTTTTTCTTTCCATTTTTGGACCTATTACCTTTACTCTCTGTTATTTAGTATCTGCGTTATCAATGTTTCTATCATCTATCCCTCTTTGTGCATCTTGGTTTCCTTCTAGTGGGGTTAAAGGATGATTTACAACATTATCTCAAGTTAATTACTTTTAGGCTAGTCCATGAATAATAATTAACATAATCAGACCATGATGGATGATGACAAAATGTGGATCCTTAGCCTTCCTAACCCGACTAGCAATGTCATGCAATAAGGAGTTAAAAAAGAATGGCAAATTAATTGCAATTTTATACTTAATAATGTCTAACAATTTGAGTTTCCAGGGTTTTACCACATCTTCACATCTGTCACAAGTGATGTACCTCTAAAAAGTGGTCGCCAAATCCTGCCATGGTTCCTTTAAATATGTGGGGTGAATCCCTTTGCCTTTGCATAACAATTGTTTATCTGGGTTCTGGAATATCACAACTACGTCATGTAGGAGAACATCCTTATTAGTCCATTTTGTGTGTTTTGTTGGAAGTCCAAAGACTTTAATTATCACTGCTTAAGAAACTATTATAATTTTGCCTTTCACCATATTGCATTCATCTTGTAGATTTTGCAAGAATTCAATTGTTATTTCATTATGGAATCCTTGAAATTTGGCTAGGTATTGGAGCCAACCAGTGTGCTTAAGAATTTCATGAGCCTCTTCTGTTACCCTAAGTACTGTAGGTTCACTCTGAATAGCTTTTCCTCCAATGGTTGTTGTGTCTCAGTAGCACAACTTCACAATTTTGCATGCACTTTCTCGCAATTTCTTAGTTTGGAACAACACAATAAACTGTATTAAAATCTTTAAAGTTGTTACTAAAAGATCAATGACGTTGCTTTAAAGATTTTTTTAAAATGAAATGATGTTGTTTGTCACATCAACAATTTTTGGCGCAACTTGATAATTAGTATGCATGCTATCCATGATGTATGCCTTCCCCCCTCCAATTAGAAAACAACTTGATAATTATTAGGCATGCTATCCATAATTCACACCTTCCTCCCTCCAATCAGAAAAGGGCATCCATGACCATAAGGCATGGGAAATAGGGAAAGGACATTTGGGATTCATAAATGCGGCAAGGCAATAGTCAGAGCAGTGTAAATACGACAAAAAATGGTCAGAGCAGTACAGGTCACAAAGATGGGAAATTACCACAAAAGGAATAAAACAACGAATTGATCATTATGTGAGGAGATATTTCCTTACGTGAAAAGATATGATGAAATCATGACTGATGATATATGATGACAACTGTTGATATCAATTGATCGGACAATATTGATATAATTCATGTAAAAGTATATTTTACCATGCATATTGGATAATATAGTTATAAAGGTTGTTCAAATGCTAAATTCGCCTTTAGAAATGAATCAATAGGAAATAATGGGATAAAGAATATTTTGAAATGTAACATAGAACTTCAATACCACAAGCAGAGCCACTACATCTAGAAGGCATTCATCACCTCAATAGGGTTGCTTTTTATTCCAAAAATGAGCCATAATCCTCCATTTAGTATTTAGATGGTTTTTTTTTTTATTGCTATAAGGAGATGACGATGCTGGCATGGTAACTAGATAATCATAGTGTCATTCACCAACATATAACAAAGTGATCAAGATAGATCGTGATGAGACCTCCTATCCTTCTGACATTTTTGACCATCTAGAAGGCCACTACCCTGGTGTGGTGGCGATAATGTAATGTCACCTGTTACATCCTTATGATTATGGTAGGCTCGCTCGTAATGAGAACCCTTATCCTCTTTAAGAAGATTTTTATTGTATTTTCATATTTTCATATTTCCTTATTTTTATTGTAAAGGGAGGGAGGCTCATTTACTCCTCAAGAGTTACGGTTGGCATGAAAAGTAAAAAAAATTCCAATGAAACTTATGATTTTATCCCTATATCATCATAACAAAGGGAATTATCAACTAAAAGTGTGAAAGATAAACCAGCATGGTATTAAGATAGTGAATCATTTTATGATATGTCTGAAGAGAAGATATTCAGCCAGTCATTTTATAGATGAACCAGGTCAGTTTCGGAATAAAGATAACCTTCAAAAGGTTTTACAAGTCATAATGGTATTAATATTATTGTTTCTCCTTTACCTTAGGTACAAATCCCCAATCCAAAAAGATGGTTTTGATGGGAAATCATGGGAGAGAAAAAAATGGTTGCTTGATTAAAATTGAACAGCAATTGTTGATCACAAGAAAAAGAAATCACAAATGTTCATTCAACCGAACAACAACTGTTCAATTGACTAAACAACCACTGTTCAATTGATTGAACAACAAACACACCAAAAGGAAATTAGATTTGTTCATTCTAATGAACAATAACTGTTCAATTGACTAAACAACAGTTGTTCAATTGATTGAACAACAAACGTACCAAAAATAAATGAGATCTATTCATTCTACTGAACAATAGTTGTTCAATTGTCTTAACATCATCTGTTCAATTGATTCAACAACAAACACACAAAAAAGCAATCAGACTTGTTCAATTGATTAAACAACAATTGTTCAATTGACTGAACAACAACTATTTAATTGATTGAACAACAATCATAAACACACCAAAAAGAGATCAAACTTGTTCAATTGACTGAATAACAATTATTAAACACACCAAAAAGAAATCAACGCTATTCAATTGAGTGAACAACAATTTTTCAATTGACTGAACAACAATTGTTCAATTAACCGAACACCAATTATTAAACACAATAGAAAAACAAGAGAAATCCCCATATTTACACTCTGATGCCTATCTAAAATAAATTATAGTCAACTATAAGGAAAAGTATATACATTATTTACAGCTGAAGAGAGATAAGTTTTCATGAAAGTAAAGTTGTCGGGTCATTACTGCATGCAACTAAAATTTGCATAGTGGGATCATCACGTACCTGTTGGAAAAAAGACTATTTGGTGAGTGGTTTGTGATAAAGGTGTACCTAATGTCGAGACTCATCAATGGTGGTCAGAGTGAGAGTGCCAGTATTTTGTACCTCTTGAATTTCATATGGGCCAAGCCACCTTATTTGTAACTTACCTAGAAAGTCTTGAAATATGGAATCATAGAGGAGCGCCCAGTATCCTTTCTAAAACATCTTCTTTTTAATAAAACTATCATGCCACTTAGCCTTTTGCTGCTAAATAATTGTGGTTCATTGTAGAGCAAGTAGTCGAGCTTCATCCAATTCATTTATTTATTGAAGTCATTTAGTTTGGGCCTCCATTAGATCCAGTCCCACATCCTGGGCTATTCAGAGAGTCTTTATTTGAATGTCAATATGAAAGATAGGTTCTTTGCCATATAAAAGTCGGTACAAAGAATATCTAGTAGTACTTCACAAAGTTGTGTGATAGGCCCACAAGGCCTATAGTAGTCGAGCAACCTCGTCCCGTCAATGTGTTGAAACTATCTTGGTCAAAATTGCTTCAATGACCTTATTAGTGCTTTCGACATGCCCGTTCCCTTGTGGGTGATACGAGGAAGTGACTCTTTCTGTGATGTGGTGGTTTTGTAGAGTGGTTGTAATATTATGTCCTACAAATTCCCCCCCTCCATCTGTTATCACTTCCCTAGGTAAACCATACTGCACAAATAACTCGAAAAGGAAATTAATTACAGTTTCTTCCGTAGCTCTTAGGAAAGCTAGTGTTTCTACCCACCTTGTTACATAGTCTATACCAACCTGTATGTAGGCGTTTTGGTTTGGTTGTGGATGAAATGGCCGAACAAAATCCAATGCCCATCGTTCGAAAGGTTCTACTACCAATTGGGGCTACAATGACATTTCTTCAGATTGACTAGCACAACTGTTGGGTCCCTATAATACTAGTGATTACCCCATTACTATTGTAGTTATACCCCTTATTTATATTTTTGTGCCCCTATTACCCCCATGTTGTTATTTCTGTGCCCCATAGAATCCCTCTATTGTTATTTTTGTGGCTTTATATTATTATTGTTAGGTCGGCTTGATTATATTGTGACTCCTTAGACTCCTATATATAGAAAGGAGGTTTTGTCATTTGTATCATCAAAGAATTGTTCATTTATGTAATTTAAAGGAGGTTTCCCCCTCGAAGAGGCTGAATTCTAAGGCGTTGATCTATCTTTTCTATTTTTTCTTGAGCTGGTTTCATAACATTTGGTATAAGAGCTTTGGATTCTAGTGTTTCGCTGCTCCAAAGAGGTCATCGTGGAATTTTCGCTGTAACTTTTTTTCTGTGACGTTTCAGAAGTCACAATGAACCTTGGATACAAATTTGAGAGCTTTTCGCGCGATATTTACGGAGATATGATCTGAGGAAGTTGGTCTTTTTGCAGACTCCTGAATTACATTCAAAACAGGTGACATGGGGAAAATTGTCATAACTTTCTCTCTGGGGATCGGATTCAAATTTCGTAAGAAGGTACAGAAAGAGGACGGACTGTAATTTCTTGTATGTGTGTTTTAGATTGAAAGGTTGAAACAGTGACTCGTGTCACGTCGTACAAGTTCACTCTACTAAACTAGTCTAAAAGCAAGTCACTGTGGGAGATTTCAGATAACTCTTCCTTGGAGAATCCACTTTGGGTCAGACTTGTGGCATTGGAAAGAGGACGCAGAAGGATACTACAGATCACAATTTCAGAATTGGATGATCTGAAATTACAGAGATAGATCAGATTCAATATCAGGCTTCTATAAAGTGAAAAAAGGTGTGTAGTTTTTTTTAAATTTTTGTGTAAGCTTGGTTTAACGGAATTAAAAGGGCATAGTAAAGCATTATTATCGGTAACTGATGCCCCAAGGAAAGAAAATGCAAACACCTAGTAAGGAACCTGAAAGCTCTAGCATGACTCATGAAGAAGAGGAAGAAATGCTACATGACATATCAAAATTACAAGAACAAGTGCAACAAGTGTCACGCTCACAAAAGCTAACAGAAGCTAAGATAAATGGCGTGGAATCTAAGATAAATGGCATGGAATCTAAGATAAAGGGCATGGAAGCTAAGATGGATGATTCGAACACATATTTGAAGAGAGACATGGCAGATTTGAAGACAGATTTGAAGATAGACATGGACAAATTGAAGATAAATATGAATAAGTTGTTACAAGAAATGGGCACTAAGGATGAAAGGGTACTAAAGGAAACTCATGATGAGAATAAAATAAATGTTAATCATGATTCCATAGATGCTAATGTTGGATCGAAGACTCACCATATTCCAAAAATTGATATGAGGAAGTTTGATGGCAAGGATCTTGCCACATTGATATTACAGATGGAGCAATTCTTCGATCTCAATAATGTGCAAAACACACAAAAGGTACGTATGGCAACTGTATATTTGGAGCCAAATCAGTTTGTATGGTATCAATGGCTTTGCTCTCGTAAAAAATTTATCACTTGGGAAATTTTTATGGAAGAATTGATAGCACATTATGAAGATACAAAAAGCAACACTTTTTTAGCCAATTGATAAGTCTCAAACAAAAGGGTTCAGTAATGGAGCACATTGAGGAGTTCCAAAAATTGAACATAAGGGTTAAAGATATTCCAGAGGAGCATATTATTGATGTGTTCATAGGGTCTTTAAAGGATAATATCCAACATGATGTTTGCCTTTGGGAACCTGATTCATTAGAGAAGGCATTCAGGTTAGCAAGAAAAATCGAAAGCAAAATTATGGCAACCAGGAAGCATACCACTCACAACTATAAAGACGGAAGTGTGGTTGCCCCTAGTCTTCCACAACCTATAAGGTTGACACCACAACAATTGGAAGAAAAAAGAGCAAAAGGGCTTTGTTACAGTTGTGATAGTAAATACACTAATGGTCATAAGTGTGCTGAGAAGAAATTATTCTACATAGATTGTGAAGAGGAAGAAGAAAAGGAGCAAGAAAGGTCAAAAGAAGAAGATATACTCCAGGAACAAAGCCTAGATGAAGAACAAATAAATCTGACCATATCTTGTAATGCATTGGCGGGAATTACCACTCCTCAAACCATCAAGATAGAAGGACAAATCAAGAAGAAAAAGGTAATAGTGTTGATTGATTCAGGAAGCACCCACAATTTTATTCATTGTAGGGTAGCAAAAGAATTGAATTGCTTCCTATATCCAGCACCAGAGTATCAAGTGATGATTGCAAATGGAGGAACAATAAATTGCTTTGGAAGGTGCCATAATATCAAGCTATCCATGGGAGAATATGTATTGACTAGCCCAATGCTTTCCATTCCAATGGGAGGTGTTGATGTTGTACTACAAGTCCAATGGCTACAATCTTTGGGTACAATAGCTTTTAATTTTCAAGAACATTTCATCAAATTTTCTACAGAAGGAAGGGAAGTTGAATTAAGGGGTATTGCAGGGAAACCAGGAAAGATAATCAGCTCTAATGGTATGACAAAGCTTCTAAAAAAGGAGCAAAGAGGTGTAATTGCACAATTATGTTCGCTAGATGTTTCCACATCGGAATCATCTATTTCTCCAGATCTCCAAAAAGTCCTGGACAATCATTCCAAGGTATTTGAGACTCCCAAAGGTCTCCCTCCTATGCGTGATCATGATCATGCTATTCATCTGATTCCAGGAAGTGTTCCTCCAAACATCAGGCCGTACAGATATCCCTATGTCCAAAAAAGTGAAATTGAACGTATGGTTGCAGAAATACTAGAGGCTGGTATAATTCAACCAAGTCAAAGTTCTTTCTCTGCTCCAGTAGTATTGGTACACAAGAAGGATGGATCATGGCGCATGTGTCCAGATTATAGGGAGCTCAACAAGCTCACTATTAAAGATAAGTTCCCCATTCCTGTCATTGATGAATTACTGGATGAATTGCATGGATCAATTTACTTCACCAAGTTGGATCTTCATTCAGGATATCATCAAATCAGAATGAAGATTGAAGACATTCTGAAAATGGCATTTAGAACTCATGAGGGTCATTATGAATTTTTGGTCATGCCTTTTGGCCTTACTAATGCACCTTCAACATTTCAAGGTTTGATGAATTCAATTTTCAAACCATTCCTTAGAAAATTTGTGTTAGTATTTTTTGATGATATACTAATCTATAGCAAGTCTTGGAAGGATCATGTTGAACATGTTGACAGGGTGCTACAACTATTGGAGGAGAAACAATTATATGCAAAAAGATCCAAATGTTTCTTTGGAGTCCAGGAGGTGGAATATTTGGGTCATATTGTATCTCATGAAGGAGTTAACGTAGACCCTAGCAAAATTAAAGCCATTAAGGAATGGAAAACCCCCACATCCATAAAGCACCTGTGAGGATTTCTTGGGTTCACAGGGTATTATCGCATGTTTGTTAAGAATTATGGGAGAATAGCAGCACCTCTAACAACATTATTGAAGAAAGATGCATTTTCATGGACTTCCGAAGCAACAAAGGCCTTTGGGCATCTTAAAGAGGCAATGTGCCAAGCACCGGTCTTAGCTACACCGGACTTCACAAAAACCTTTATTGTGGAATGTGATGCTTCAGAAAATGGAATTGGTGATGTTCTAATGCAAGATGAAAGACCCATTGCTTTTGAAAGTCGTCCAATCAAGGGAAAGTTTTTAAGCAAAGCTATTTATGAGAAGGAAATGTTGGCAATACTCCATGCACTTAAGAAATGGCGACCCTACCTAATGGGAAGACACTTCAAGGTAAAAATGGATCATGATAGCCTTAAATACTTTTTAGAACAAAGATTATCCTCTAAAGAGCAACAAAAGTGGGTCACAAAGATGTTGGGATATGACTTTGAAATCATCTACAAAAAAGGGAAGCAAAATGTGGTGGCAGATGCACTCTCAAGAAAGGATGAGGATGTGGAAGCATTGTTGTGTGCCATTTCTATTATCCAACCAGATTGGATAAATGAAGCAAGGGAGGAATGGAAGAATGATGAAGAAGTGTGGGCACTTATTCGAAAGCTACAACAAGATTCTAGTACGTCTGATACATTTAGCTGGAAAAATGATTCATTATGGTACAAAGATTGCTTATACCTCTGTAAGAATTCCCAGCTAAAACAAAAGATTCTTATGGAATTGCACACTTCTCCCTTAGGAGGGCACTCGAGATTTTTAAAAACTTACCACAGGGTTAAGAAGGAATGTTTTTGGGATGACCTTAAATCAGATATTCAAAAGTTTGTGGTGGAATGTTTGGTTTGCCAACAAAATAAAGTTGAAACAATTAAGACACCGGGTCTATTACAACCTTTATCCATTCCAAGCTAACGCTGGGAGGAGGTTTCAATGGATTTTATCACTGGTTTACCCAAGTCTGAGGGAAAGAGTGCAATCATGGTGGTAGTTGACAGACTTACCAAGTATGCACATTTTTGTGCATTATCACATCCATTTAAAGCCAGTACAGTTTCTACTGCATTTATGGAAACAATTCAAAACCTACATGGAAACCCAAAGATTATTGTAAGTGACAGAGATCCCATTTTCACTAGAAATTTTTGGACAGAATTATTTTCTTGTCTTGGTACTCAGTCAGCTCATAGATCATCTTATCATCCTCAATCGGATGGGCAAACTGAGATAGTAAAAAAATGTTTGGAAGGATATCTTCGTTGCTTTGTATCTGATAAACAGACACAATGGGTCAAATGGTTGCCTCTGGCTGAATGGTTGTATAACACTTCCTTCCATACAGCAACAAAAATGACCCCATTTATGGCACTTTATGGGTATCAACCACCATCCATCACATCATATTTAAGAGAAAATTCTAAGGTTCAGGCAATGGAACATCACATCGAACATCAACAACAAGTCCTCCAACTGTTAAAGGATAAACTCATGTTGTCACAAAATAGAATGAAACAACAGGCAGATCAACATCGCAGTGAAAGAAGTTTTGATGTAGGTGATTGGGTATTCCTACGGCTACAACCATATAAGCAAATGTCCCTAAAGCAAGCTAAGAAGGATAATAAATTATCACCAAAGTATTATGGTCCATACAAGGTGTTGCAAAAGATTGGTACTATGGCATACAAATTGGAGCTTCCTGCAGCTTCTCGATTGCACCCAGTTTTCCATGTTTCATGTTTAAAGAAGGTTATAGGCGACAAGCTCCTAGTTTAAACAATATTGCCAGAACTTGACGAGGAAGGAAAAATTATATTGGAACCAGAAGCAATCACAGAAACAAGAACTCGACAGCTACGAAATCGATCAATTTCAGAGTATCTTATCAAGTGGAAGAACTTATCCACTAAAGATTCCACATGGGAGGATGAGAATTTTATGCAGAAGTATCCAAAACTACTCAAGCGTTGAGGACAACACCTTTTTGAAGGAGAGGTGCATGTTGGGTCCCTATAACACTAGTGATTACACGATTACTATTGTAGTTATACCCCTTATTTATATTGTTGTGCCCCTATTACCCCCATGTTGTCATTTCTGTGCCCCATAAAATCCCTCTATTGTTATTTTTGTGGCTTTATATTATTATTGTTAGGTCGGCTTGATTATAGTGTGACTCCTTAGACTCCTATATATAGAAAGGAGGTTTTGTCATTTGTATCATCAAAAAATTGTTCATTTATGTAATGTAAAGGAGGTTGCCCCCTCGAAGAGGCTGAATTCTAAGGCGTTGATCTATCTTTTCTATCTTTTCTTGAGCTGGTTTCATAACAACAACCCATCCTCTAGCAACTATCACAAGCATGGACATATTTCTTAGCATCTTTAGAAATGGTGGGCCAATAATAGCCCATTTGTAGTGTTGTGTTCCTAGTTCTGCGATCTGTGAAGTGTCCTCCACAGGGCTCCTCATGGAAAGCCTTCAGGATGTCGTAGCTTTCATCTTCATGAATGCATCTACATATGCACATATCATACCGTGTATGGAAAAGATATCCACCAATCCAAGAAAATCGAGCATTGTGCTAGACTATTTGTTTCCTTTCCCTTGTTTTCAAGTGTTTGGGAAACTTTCCTAGCAGCAAATTTTGTTTGGAAACTAGTCATCCACTATGAGTGGATCATTTATCATTGGAACCCGAGACGGAAAACCGCGACTGGGTTTTCCTTCCCTAGACTGTCTTTAATGGTGATATCAAACTCCTGCAAAAGTAACAACCAACAAGTGACTCGTCCATTCATAATTGGTTTGTTAGCTAAGTATCTAATGGTGGAATGGTCAGTATATAGAAAAACTTGATAGGCAGTTATATAATGTCTAAATTTATTTATGGCTTAAACGAAAGCTAAAAATTCCTTTTTTGTTACTATATAATTAAGGTCAGCAACAATAAGATTTTTGCTAATATAGTAAATAGCATAAGGCTTTTTTTTATCCTCTTGGTCGAGGATAGCACCTATTGCTACATCCGACACATTCGTAGAGATATGAAAAGGTAGCTCCCAGTTGGGTCCACACAACACTGGTACCATCAAAACTAATTTCCTCAAATATGTAAAGCCAGTGTCACGTTTATCATACCATTTTAAATTTAACATTTCTCGTTAAAGCATATAAAGGCACAACAATTTGTGATTCTTTTTTTATGAACCTGTGATAGTAACATGCATATCCCATGAATATCTATTCCTCCATATGAGTACAAGGTTTAGGTAGTAGGAGAATTACATCTATAGTCGCTGGATCTACCTGTATCCTAACTGCAGAAATATAGTGTCCTATTATTACGCCTTCTGTCATCATCATGTGACACTTGAGATTACTTAAACACAACTTGGTGGCGATGGATCATTCCAACACCTTCTCTAACCTCTGTAGCACTTGTTCAAATTCATCCCCATAGAAGGTAAAGTCATCCATGTAAACTTCAATTCTGTCATTTATCAGATGAGAAAAGCTACTAAGTATGGCCCTCTGAAATGTAGTTGGGGCATTGCAAAAACCAAACGGGAACACTTTGTAAGAAAACGTACCCCATGGGTAGGTAAAGGTGGTTTTGTCTTAGTCTTCATAGGTGATTTAGATCTAATTATAGCCATTGAAGCCATCAAGAAAGGAAAATAATTACTTTCCTGCTAGTGGACCAAGGACTTGATCAATGAATGGAAGAGGGAAGTGATATTTTTGTGTGGCTTTGTTCAATTCCTGATAATCTGCATTGATGAACCACTTCCCATTTTTCTTGGGAACAACTACTAGTGGAAAGACCCACTTACTATCTGAAATGGGATAAGTAAAATCATGTCCAACAAATTTTGTACTTATTCTTTTATGATATCTTTGAGATGTAGATTTAGTCTCTGTTGAGGTTTCCAGATAGGATGAGCATCCTTTTTGGTGTAGATATGATGTGTACATAATTGTGGGTCTATGCCCTTCATGTCTGGATAGTCCCAAGAAAAATCCCCTTTATATTTTTGTAGAACTTGAATGAGCTTTTGCTGTTGGTCACTGTCCAGACTACCATTGATGTTTAAAATCTTGCCTGGTTCAATTTCAACATGTTTGTTGTTATGAATGGCAATTGTTGGGATATGCTGATCATCAGTATCTTTCAAAGGGTCCTCCAAGGCTTCAGTGTCAAGTATTTCTTTTAACATTTGGCATTTTACATTATTCATAGTGGCTGGATGATTAATAAAGTTATTGATCACATCATATTTAGTTTGATTCTTTAATTAAAGCGCCTATGTTACTGTAAGTTGTGAACAAATACTTTCTTCCACATCTGTAGGTAGCTGTTTATGTATTTTCACAATGGGAGGACTAGGATTTGTGGGAGGATATAAAATGAGATTCTTTGCAGTGTCCCCCTTAGCAATGGTCATGCTTCCTATACGACAACCTATATAAGCATCAGTTGTTTCCAACCGAGGTCGGCCCAAAATTAAAGGGTGCCCATCTAATTGAATTTTTGGGTTGATAACTAGAAAATCCATTGGGTACATTGATGAATCAATGAAAATCGTAATGTCCTGTAAAATTCCCTCTGGTCTTGCCACCGAAGGATCAACGATTTCTATCTGGATGGTGGTTGGTTCCAGAGTTGTGATACCAAGTGTCTCAAAATTTTCCACGATTAAGATGTTAATGGATGCGCCCAAGTCAAGTAGTGTGTTCAGAAAGGAGCAGTCATATATTTGGAATGTAACTATGGGATTCCATGGATCCTCATATTTTATCGGTTTTTCCTTGCCCAAAAGTAAATCAGAAAAGGTTCCTTTGACATGGATAGTTGGTGAATCTTTTATTTTCTTCACATGCTTTTTCACATATAGTTCTTTAATCATTTTAGCATAAGTAGGAATATATTGGATGGCCTGGAGGAGAGGAAGTTTAATGCATAGATTTTTAAGCTACCCTAAGAGATCAAAGTATGGGTAAACAATTGGTTTAGGTATATTAATATCTTAGGGAATGAGAGGTAATTATGAGTTTTTTAGGATTTTTCTATTCAATTGTTTCTTCTGCCTATTTTATTTCTGTGTCAGTCATAGTTGAAGGTGTATTTACAGGTGATGTTTCTAACTCATTTGGAAACTGGTCTTTGTCTTCCTTAGGAGTGATAATGCATCCTAACCTCAGCCTAAGTTCATTGCATTTGTTTTGTTCGGTCTCAAGGTATGAGTTTTCAACAATTTGTATCAGTTGAACTCGTCTATTATTGGGCTTTGGATTTCGCTGAGCTGGTAGTTGGGGACACAGAAGGGGCTAAGGATTTTGATTTAATGGATATGGGGATGATAATGTAGGTTGAGTTTGAGGACCTTTCCCCATAGGTGTGTTGCTTATCCCTACAGGTCACTGCCAATTCGGAGACCAGTTCGGATTTTGTGAAGTAGAGGTAGGCCACTTGGATAGGTATGGATTATTTTGCCAAAAAGGAGTAAAAGGAGAATTCATCCAACTATTACCTGGAAAGGACTTATTTGGCCAAGGTGACATAGGAAATGGTTGGAACTTCCAAGTCGAGAAAGGTGATTGACCTTTCCATGTTATTCCAGAATTTTGCCACTGATTAAATGACAAAGATGGAAAGAACTGAGATGGGTCTTGTGACATACCTGTAGGTCCGCCTTGCCACTCTCGACGCTGGTTCATTAAGTATACTAGCTCCATCTATTCTTCCGACTCTTTAAAAACTACTTTCAGCCATGGAAATGATGGACACTACTCAGTTGCAAGGTCCATGATGTAGATAGTGCATGTATGGACCATGTCCAACGGACAATCCCATTTAATGTGATTCTTCAAGAAGTATTAGAAAAAAATGGCCAAATTATGTTCTGCTAAGGCTTATTTCTATTTGGCCTGCAAGGTGTCCAACAAGGTTGTAAGGGTGCCCATGATGTCTATCTTGAAGTCCTCTAGGAGGTTACCAATTTCTACCCTTGTCACACCTCCACTCGGCGGTTTACTTCCTCAAGCGATAGAATATCGGCTCGCCGACCCAGTGCGTGTGCTACCTTACGAACACCTAATACATAAGCGAATAATTTCATCATAATCCTCCTTATAAATGTCTCCCTTCTCCATCAAATTTAAAGTCTCTATCCATTCTTTTTTCATTCCCTTTGTTAAGATGGCTTTGAGGACTACCTTTGGTACTTTGGAGTTAGGGGATCTCTGAAAATTGTATTGAAACCATTCGACATATTCCTCTTGAGTTTCATTATCCTTCGTAGACATTTTTAAGATTTCGTCTTTTAATTCCCTAGTCATGTAGTAGTCCTGATATTTCGTCATAAAAGAAGTTTTCATGTCATCAAAAGAGTTATGAGTGCATTCGTCCAAACCCATAAACCACCGCAAAGCTGCTCCTTTAAGAATAGAAGGGACCAACTTCAATTTTTGAGGATCAATGGTGTAATCATATCCTCTGCACAGGATTTCAAACTCATCCCATGGAAGGTTGGGATGTTTTGCAAGGGAATAGATTTCATCAGGGCGTTGGCTACTGGGTGGACTATGGGATATCCCAACATAGAGGTCTACCTTGAGGTGGTTGATTCGCCGTTTGGTTGGAAATGTTCCAATACCCTTTAGGGACTTCAAGGGATGCTACCTTAGTAAGTGGAGTATTTTCAATCCGAGGTGATTTTACGACACTGCTCAGATGTAGGATCGCAGGTGGTACTAGTTCAGACAACTGTGGCTCTACCTCAACAGCTCCACTGGTTTCTCCCTCTCCTTATCTTCAATTGCACATTTTTCCCTCTTGTGAAGGATCAAAATGTAAATTTTTAGTAACCTGAATGCTTTGGTCAGATCCTCCGATTTGGCTATGAATCTCAACATAGGCTGCAGATGGTGATCTTGTTGTTTGAGGTATTATGGTAGGAATTTTTCTAGATATAGTCCGGCGTCCTACTGATGCCTGAGATTCTACTTTTCTTATGATTTCGTCTATAAATTTTCGTCTTCCAAAGTTCACCGGTCCCTTGGGTTTTTTGGATTTGATTGGGGGGTTTTGATGTTTTTCTACCCTTTTACTCTTAGTCATTCATAAAAACTCCTACTGCTATTTAACCTCTATGCATTGCTAAAAACCGGGCTGTTGAAAAATTAATTTACTTACTCATTACGCAGGTTCTTACCTCTCATTTTTAATACCCAATTCTTTTATAGCAAGAAAAATAAAAGGAAATCACTTTGAAAAACTCTCCTCGGCAACGATGCCAAAATTTTGGTGCACTAAGATGACTATTAAAAGCAACCTTAATACCTACATTAGTTATCAAACCAGGGTAAGTGTGTTTATTTCATGAGTGTTCAACATTGTCTATACAAGTGAATTGAAAGGCTAATTCAAAATGAAATGATTTTGAATCATTGCAATAATCAATATCTAATTCTCGAAGTTCAATCTAAAACAAATTTGAAGGAAAACCTTAAAGAATTTTCAAATATATTTTAATCTATTTTGTAGAAAACTAAATCTAAATGTAACTATGCTAAAGGAATCACTCTTAGTAGATTTACTAAGTAGCACCAACAATAATTTATTCAGCAAGAAGGAAAACTACAACAAATAAACAAAAACAACTATTGAAGCTTTTAACTGAAAGCAATAAACTATGAACTCAAGATATCTGATAACAATACTCAGAAGGAACAACAATCAAATACTTAAACTAACATGATAAATTCATCAAATACTAACAAACAGATATAAACATAATAAGATCTAGAATCTACTTTGAATGGTAAAGGTAAATCATAAGGATCAATATTCACACAATCAAAATAATTCTAGTTTCATGAAGTAACAAGAATAAACAATTGTAAGAGTAAAAAGAAATAAGTATGGCACAAACAAAACATTAAATCCACTAGTGACTAGGCTCAGAGTCTCCAGAAGTCACTGCCAAAAGACACTCACAATGTGATTAAGTTAAACATGGTCTTTCTCATTAAATTCAATAATAAATATACAACATAACCATAGTGATAATAATCTCTATCCAAATGAAAGTTACAATCTCCCAATTCCTAGCTAGCCTGTTCTATTTCACCTGTCGTCTTTATATAACCTATGAGAGATAAATAGATAGGAGTGAATCCTCAAGATCAGGAGAACCTGAGGATTTCACAACTGAGAATTAGATTTTATTACAAAATAAACTCAATTCCCCTATTCTTCTGCTAGCCTTCACGAGAGAAACATTGTCCTTTTTATTTTCTTGGTCACTGATGTTCCATCATTTGTACAACAATTGTTCAATTCATATTCCTACATATAAAAATTAGCAAAAGTTAGCTTTCATGCCCAACATTACACAATTCGTTAACGATTGCCTTTATTTGACTTCTACACTCGTTTCTTTTAAATTATTTTCTAATATGAAGAGAAACATATAAATATGAATGATTAACTAATCTAATATGAGGATAAAACATACCTTTCCCATGGCCTAACACCTCTACACTATCAGGTCAAGCACTCCATTCAGCTGACCTTGGGCACGTTGCTACCCAATGGACCGAACTATCGACGCTCTATTTTGGACAACGATGAAATCGAGAGGAATATTTAGGATTTGTTGCAGAAAGGGCATATTAGGCCAATTTCATCACCCTTTGGGAGCCTCATCGTATTGGTATAGAAGAAGGATGGTACCTGGACACTCTGTATTGACTATCAAACTAAAACGTATCAATGTCTAGAATAGGTATCCAATCCCATGGATTGATGACCTTTTGGACCATCTCAAGGGGGCCAAATATTTCAGAAATATTGACTTTAAGTTTGGTTATAACTAGGTATCAATCGAAACCTCTGATGTGTGGAATACTACCTTCAAATCCAAGGAGTGCCTTTTTGAATGGCCAGTAAAGCCTTTCGGGTTGATGAATGTCCCTGTAACCTTCGTGAGGTTGATGGATGACATCTTCCAACTATTCACCAACCCATTTGTGGTGGTGTATTTGAATGATGTTCTTATCTTCAGCTAGAGTTGGTAAGAACACCTCCACCATATTCGCCAAGTCCTCCAAAACCTATGGCAACACAAGTTGTCTACCAATTTGGAGAAATTGACTTTTGGTATGATGCATGTTTAATATTTGGGGTACATAATTGATGAGAAGGGTGTGCATGTGGACCCAGCCAAGATACAAGTAATTTGGGATTGGCCAACCCCAATCACTCTAACAGAGCTCCACAGATCTCTAGGTCTTGCCAACTTCTACCACAGGTTGATGTTTAGGTTCTCTTATATAACTTGGCTTTTGTGTCAAGACAACATGGGAGGAGTGAAAGCAAATTTATTTTGGTCTGAATACCAATAGAATACATTTTTTGAGTTGAAGCATTACCTCTACTTTTCACCAATGCTCACATTACCAGACATGCAACAACCATTTGAGATTAGGATAAATGCCTTTGACAATGCTATTGGTAAAGTTCTTATTGAGCAGGGGCATTTAGTGGCATATCACAGTGAAACATAGGCTGAAAGTATCCCACGTATGAAAACAAGATGTATTCCATTGTGCACGCTTGCGAAGAGTGGAAGCATTACATTCTGGTGAAGGAAATGATCATCCATATAGACCATCGACCCCTGTAGTTCATAAAGACACAAGGGAAGTTGCAGAACGATCATCATCATAAATGTCCCACATACCTGCAAAATTTGCATTTGAACATTAAGTACAAGAAGGGAAACACCAACAATATTGTTATAGACTGGCTCAGCCAACCACTGTGCTTGACTCTTGTGAGCGCGAGACCATGGGGTGGACGCATCTTTACAAGAGCGATCCAAAATTTGGAAACACATAATAGACACTCCTTGAAGGAAATAAAGTTCCAAATTTTCTCCTCTAGGATGCATTGTTATGCCACCTAGGACACTTATGTGTTCCTTCAAGCAAGTGTGCCAAGATGATTTGGGAGGCGCATTGTAGTTGGGTCACTAGAAATTTCGGGGTAGAGAAAATACTGGCACTTCTACAAGAGTATTTCTATTGGCCAAACCTTCGACATGATGTTGGGAAATACATCATATCCTGCATTTCTTGCACCATTACCAAACTGACCATCAAGAAGCAAGGTCTATATACTCCCCTACCTACTAATAGGCCTCCAAATTAGACACAAATTAAGGCCCATATAACCTTTATTAGCGACATGAAGGCTATATTAAACCTCTCCTTCTACACATAATAATGTTTTTTTAGCTTTAATATATTCATTAGGAAGGTTCAGAGATGATTTCATATTTGTGCCTAATATTATTTATTTTTGTAGAATATTGGAAAGCTTATGAAGATTTGGAGGAGTAGATAATTTAGGGACTTTCTCTCCACTACAGGAGGGTCAATATTGGATAAGAAATAAACAAGATATCATGAAATCTTGCACAAATTACAGAGCTACAATGATTGAGAAAATATAGCAATGTGTTCCTTGTCATTTAATGCAGATTCCCAGTGTTGGGAACCAGATCTACTATTTTGAGGGATTTTGAAGGGGAAATCTTCCTCCCTTCATGGAGAATGCTTCCTAATATTTTTTTATAAGTACCAATTAGAATTTTCCTCTAGGAGTGGGTTTTTCTTAGTCCTCCTATGGATACAACTTGTATTTTTGCAGCTCCACTTTCATTTCTTGCAGGGATGTAATTGCATTGATGGAAATAATTAATTTTGGTACCATTTTCAGCTTCTAAACCTTGTCATCCTTCATGGGACTCTGAGATTCCTTAGGCTTCTCCATACCAGGAGCCTTAAAGACCTTTTGTATAATTTAGTTTTCTTCTTTTCGGTTCTTATTAACATGCATCTCTTATTCTTGTTTTTTCTATTTCTAGATTTAGTATTGATGATTTCTTGTAGTAGGATTGGGTTAAATGGATTACAAGATCACAAGAATGATTTCATCCTTGGAGGAATTTTGGAAGGTCACAGTAATCATTGAGCTACTTCGATCATTTTCCTTATTCCTAGATCTAAATTTCTAGAAGTCCCTTGTGGAAAACTGTAGTAATTTTCTGCTATGTTTTAGAACATGCTAATGAGATTCAATTGAGTGATTCCACTTGGAATGGAGACATAATACATCCTATTCAATAAAAAAAATTCTCCCATCTAATTTGGATTTTATTTTATTTTTCATTTGGTGAATTATATCTTCCTGTAAAAAATCTCGTAACTTCCTCTACCAGCCCATAACTTCTTGTAGAAGCATGCGTAACTTCTTGTAACACTCTTTTAGCATGTATATACTTGCAGAGATTTGATCAAACTTTGTTTTTGTCACTTAGGGTTGAATCATTACCCCTAGGCTCTAAATCCGTGATTGAGGAAGAATGAACACCAATTAGAACATGCCTTTTTAAAAAGTAGATTAGGCCTATTTATTTGAATTCCTACTCCTAGGATTTCAATTACAAATTGTTGTTGTTGCCTAGGATTAATTTCTTTTCAAAGTAAAATTTCCATTTATGTAATTAGTTTAGGATTTTGTCTCATTACATCATGAAAATGAAGGAAGAACATGTTGTATGTTGCACATATAGTGTCGATACATCTTAGGATTTGACAAACCCCATGTTGATAATTAAAGTTAGTAGCCTTGGGAGTTGCAACATTCTTGTTGCAATACTGAGCCTCATCTGTTTTTGGTGCCATTTCCAGGAAGGTGTCAAAGTGTGTGTTGTTTTCTTCTCTAGTTAATCCATTTCGCTTTACTTTCTGCAAAAGCAAACAAATTTCATTAGGCATCTTTCATTTAAAGAACATAAAACTACATTGCATTAGAATTCTTATTCAAAAAAAATCTCCAACACCAACCCCCTCATTTCATAATGTGGTGCAGTAAGGGCCACATCACCATTCATTTCTGTAGGTAGAAGAAGAAGAGGTGATAGAGAAGGTAGAAGAAATGGATGGATATGATGGCAATGAAGAAGACCCTCTTTGATTTCCAATTCCAGATACTAATGTTAGTGTGCATATGAAGAAAATCCCCCATCTCTCCCTCCCAACTTCCATGGTATGAGGTTCGAGGATCAAGAAACCTTTCTCTTTGAATTTGAAATCATTTGTTGATCTTATGGTTACACACTGAACACTCAAAAGTTAATATTGTTTTCAGAAACACTGCAATATAGATCTCTTAAATGGTTCATGAGTTTAGAGACTAATTCAATAAGATCATGGAGTGACATGCAAAATATATTTCTAGAAAAATATAATGATCAAGATATTAGAGAAGAAATATTTAGAATGAATAAAAAAGAAGATGAGAGCCTTGAGGATCTAATAGGGAGGTTCATGTATAATGTTAAGATGGAAAAAATAAATCATTTAAGATCTGACACACTAAAAATGCTCTTAGAAAAATTAGGGATGAGTGTATTCATCTCTCGGGTCTCATGAGTAAAGGTGATATATACCAATTATCATTTGAAGAAATATGTGAAACATGCAAGCACATATCAAGAGGAAGAGCAAAAGTAAATTAACATCAAGATCGATAAGTCAAGCTAAACTTGGAAAATTTTTTGATGACTTTAAAACATAAATTCTTAGCAATCGAAGAAAACAAGTACAAATATTAAGAATGCAAGATGAGAAAAAGGAAGATGTTTATCTTTGTGTTAACCATGAAGAATCACATGTTGTTAAATATTGCCCGTCATTACCAAGGTTGAAGGAATTTTACTAAGAGGACAATGGAGCAAGTCAACCATCAAAGTAGCTATGTTATGTAGCTCCAAGAGGACCATGGAATCCTAGTCAACCTAGTATGATGCAAGAACACAATACAGAATTTGAAGGGTATGTACATCGATATCAAAGTAATTGGAACACACTCTTTCGTTGGAAACCTTGGCCATCTCAACCTGAAACCAGTCTTGGCAACAAGGTTGGCAAGGAAATTATGGGAGAAATCCACAATATCCTCAATAGTTTCCTCAATATCATCAATACACAACTCCATGTTATCCCTACCATCCAACACCACCACAACCATAACCTCAACCACACCCATCTCAAACATCCACTCCCACACAACTACCTGTACCACCATTTCCAAGCCCACATAAGGAAGCAACTCAACCCGCTTACATTGTTGAGATACAACACTTCCTTACATATCCTCTTGATATAAATGGTATTCATCTCAGCTCAGGAAGAGTAGTGAAAAAAACAGATTCTCTTGATATCATTGAAGGAAACCATTCAAAAAAAGAAGATTCCAATGAGAATACCAAAGGATCATGGGATGCACTTGATGGATAGAAGACATCAAAATCAGAAATTGAGGGAGTAATATAATGGTCACCATTAGATCCTCTATGTGTTCAAGAGAATAAAAAAAGGAAGAAGAAGCTATGAATTTCATGAAAGGAGAAGACATCCAAGATAATCCAAATCAGCAATTGGACTAGGGGCATCACAACTATATTGAAATCTGGTTCTGAAAAATTGTTAAGTTGGAGCAATACGCTCTTCATCCAGAATTCTTGATCTCATCTCAGTCAAAGCATTTGGTCTCTTACATTTAGGTACATGTCAAAGAACATATTTCAAGCATGCACATTAGTTTATTTCTCATCTTAATGTGCAAATGGCTCTATTGGAAGTATTCCTATACTTGAAAGAGATTGTGCTTTTCAAGTAGAGTAGGATAGAAAAAGAAAAAAAATGAAAGATAAGAAAGAAAAATAAAATCTTAGGTGAAAACCTCATTTGAGGTGCCTGATATTGGCTCATTTATTGAAAACCTCCATGTGATAGTCAATGGGTTGGAGAAAAGAGAACAAAGAAAAGAAAAAGATAAAATATCATATGTGAAAACCTCCTTTGAGGTGCCTAGGCACACCTACTAGTTGAAAACCTCATTGAGGCATCTAGTAGCCCTAAGAAAAGGGAAAAAATGAAAAAATGAAAAAAAAAAATCTCCATGTATCTCTCTCTCATGAATGTTGGTGCTCTCCAACCTTCGCAAGAAACAAGAACACTTTAGCACCAAAAGAAAAAGGTTGTTAAAATTCTAGTCAAAGGAAGTCAAACATGGAATTTCTCCTCCTTTGCTCAGATACTCTAGAAGGACCAAGGCCATGCCAATCCATCACCCTCATTTATTTAAACCATCCACACATCATTCCCAATCTTTTCCGATTCATTTTCCGTGCTGTCCTAAAATGTTATTGGAAGGCTATCTTTTGCTACTCAAAGCTAAAATACACACATCATAATTTGTTTTTGTCATATCTTGAAAACCTTGCATCTATTTACAGATCAATTTTAGGGGGGGATAAACACGGATTTCAGTAACATGCCCAAGCAATTTAAGTAAATTTTGGTGCACACTTTTGGAGAAATCGGCCTCCATCACCTACAACCATTTCTAATTTTTCTCTATATATATGCATTCATTTGATGGCATCTTTAATGGGGAGATGCATGTGGATGATGGGGACACTCTCAAGAAATTTCAGAAAATTCTAGTGCATGTTTCTCGAGAAATCAACCTCCATCACCTACCACCATTTTTAAATTCTCTTGATATTCGTGCATCCATTGGAAAATATTTTTAATGGGGAGATGTAGAGGGATTACGAAAACGGGATCACCAAATTTCAGGACAATCAAATCTACCATTCCAAACATATGCACAAAACAAGTTTGCTACAAGAGATTGTCCTCAAATTCTACGAGAAGTTCTAAATTGCTATAGGATGTCCGAGAAGAAGCTACAAGAGGCAATCCGATTGGAGAAATGAGTTAAAAGGTCATGTCTTCTATAGGGAAGGTTGAGATAGGTCTGCCATAGCCTCATAATTCATTTTCCACACCATGTAACCTCTTCTCCACTCTCATTTTCACCCATTCTTCCATCCCTTCCACCACAATAAAAGGCCTTTGATCCTTGTCAAAAGATTACTAATGTATTACCAGTATTTTTAAAGGTATCAGTTGAAGGAAATATTGATCCTAGGATGGTTTATTTGACTGCTACATGAAGACAAACGGTCTTGTCACACTCTACACAAGCCCTCTAGAACGACAATCAAAACCACTTGGAAGCACTAGAATGAAGAATTGAATAACGTGAGGCATTGAGGGATCATCTCCTCGATCTTGGGTAGCCACAAAACCTCTCTAGGGCTACTACAGGCTCACTAATGATCTCAAACAACAACAAATTGATCCACCATCAAGAAGACCTACACTGACAACTTTGATCAGCCAAGCACATTTCCAAAGAAAAATTTCAGAGCAAAGCCAATGCATGGAGAAAAAAAGAATAATAATATAATAGCTCAAGAAGACAACATATCATCCATTATCTTTGTTTAGAAGTAGCGTGCAACCACCAAAGCCAGATTCAACAATCATATCAACAACCTCAATATCACATGCAAAAACACATCAAGGGTAAGCCTCACGTACACAATACTCTAAGACTTTCCTATGAATTTATTTTATCTTGAAAAATGTTGCAGGTATATGAAGGATAATGTTTTTTATAGCCAAAATGAGTAGCACAACAACCTCGATGTTATCTAGAAAATAACTTCACCTTTCCACCAAGACACCCACATGTGTGGGAGAGGAAGAAGACAAAAGTGAAGAGAACTTGTGAATGTTGGTTGTATTCATTTAGTAGTGATGGAGGACAAGGAGTGTGAATGAATAAATGAGGGCCAACTCAATTAACTCAAAACAATTTGAGTCTATTTTGAATGTGATGGAAAAAATAGAGAATAGTTGAAAGAAAAAATGAAAAAACAATGAATATTTTTTTTTGTTAAATAAAGAAAAAAAAAGGTGCATCCACAACCTCTTTCCATGAAAAATTTATTTTGTATAGGATTCTGGTTGTGTGCAGCTCATGTATTCACCACTCTCCATCATCCCTATAGCACCCAAATCAAATATCATCCCCTCTCTAGATTACTACAGGAAGACGGTAATTGCTACAAGAAGATCATTTAGCACTACAAGGAAGCCAAGAAACTACTACAAGAATGTAATAGAGTGCTACAGGAAGAGAAATTTTGCCCTTAACATCACTAGAGCCTTGGGAAGCAAGCAAATATTCAAAGGAAATGACAAGGGTTCAAACAAAAGGTAAGGGGTTATCATGATGGGATTGCACTTGAGTTTGTGGTCAATTTAAAATATCCAAGTTGCCAAGAAGATGAACGAAAATCAAGGTGTTTCCATAAAAAATAGAACTCATTACAATTGAAGCATCACCTAAGAGAAATAAGTAGCCTCAACCTACATTACAAATTCCTTGGGAAACTAAGATGGGGAAAATGGAGTAGAAAGAAGAGCGACATAAAGAGCATCAAATAGACCAGCAAACAAAGCATGAAACATGTCAGCATACATAAAGAGAAATAGGGTAAGGAGGATGGACATGTTTCTCAAAGGATAAGCAATAGTTTTAGTAAGGGGGTATGATGGGCCTCCAAATTAGACACAAGTTAAGGCCCATATAACCTTTCTTAGGAACATTAATTCTCTATTAAACCTCTCCCTCTACACTTAATAATGTTTCCTTAGTTTTAATCTGTTCATTATGAAGGTTTAGAGATGATTTCATATTTGTTCTTAATATTATTTATTTATGTAGAATATTGTCAGAATATTGGGAATATTATGGCGATTTGGAGGAGGAGATAATTTAGAGACTTTCTCCCTACTTCAGGAGGATCAATTTTGTATAATAAATCAACAAGATATCATGAAATCATGAAAAATTATGGAGCCGCAATGCTTGAGAAAATCTAGGAATGTGTTCCCTGTCATTTAATGCGGATTCCTAGTGTTGGCAACTAGATCCACTATTTGAGGGATTTTGGAGGGGAAAGCTTCCCCCATTCATGGAGAATTCTTCCTATTCATTTTAAATAAGTACGAATTTGAATTTTCCTCTAGGGGTGGGTTTTTCTTAGTCCTCTTGTGGAGAAAACTTGCATTTTTGCAGTTCCACATTCATTTCTTGTCGGGATGTAATTGCATTGATGGAAATAGTGAAGTTTGGTACGATTTTTAGCTTCTAAATCTTTGTATCCTTCATAGGAATCTGAGTTTCCTTGGGCTTGGTCTTCCCAGTAGCCTCAAAGCCCTTTTGTATAATTTATTTTTCTTCTTTTGCTTCTTATTCACATGCATCTCTTGTTCTTGTTTTCTTCTATTTATGCATTTAGTATTGATGATTTATTGTTGTAGGATTGGGTTAAATGTTTGAAATAAGTTATTTTGCAGGATAAAAGGCATTATTTCATCCATTGAAAAACTTTTGAAGGCCACAGTAATCTTTGAGCTACCTGGATTCGTTTTCTTATTCCCAAATCTAAATTTCTTGAAGTCCCTTATGGCAAATAGTAGTAATTTTTTGCTATTTTTTAGAACATGTTAATGAGATTTAGTTGAGTGATTCTACATGGAATGGAGACCTAAGACATCCTATTCAATAAGAAAGTTGGTTTCATCCAATTTGGATTTGATTTGATTGGTCATTTGGTGAATTATATCTACATGTAGCAAGTCCTATAACTTCCTGTAGCAACCTGTAGCTTATTGTAGCAGCACCTGTAACTTCTATTAGCACTATTCTAGCACGTATATACTTGCCCATATTTACTCAAAAATATTGGTTTTTCTCCCTTTGGGTCGAATCATGACCCCTAGGCTCTAAATCCTTGATTAAGGAAGAATGAACACCAAGTAGGACATGCCTTTTTAAAAAGTAGATTAGGCCTATTTACTTGAATTCCTCCTTTTAGGATTTCAATTACAAATTGTTGTTCTTGCCTAGGATTATTTTCTTTTCAAAGTAGCATTTCCATTAATGTAATTAGTTTAGGATTTGATTTCATTACATTGAATCCATTACATCATGACTATGAAGGAAGGACCCATTATATGTTGCACATATAATGTCACTACCTATTACGTTTGTACGAGCCCCAAGTTGATAATTAAAGTTGGTAGCCTTGGGAGTTGTATCATTCTTGTTGAAATACTAAGGCTCATGACCTACTCCTAGTCAACCTTGCGAATCCATATCCATGGATTACATGTCAGGCCTTCCTTCTATTAAGCATGGAAATGACTACATTTTCGTGGTCATCAACATATTCTCTAGGATGGCCATTCTGGTAGCCTACAAGAAGAGTATCACAACAAAAGGCACTACTGACCTCTTCCTTAAATGAGTGTGGGTATATGTTGGGATCCTAGAGTCCATTATCTCAAATTAGGACAATAGCTTCCTAAGTACATTTTGGTTAAGTCTTTCGTCGACGTTGGATACCATACTCACTAAGTCCACGACTTTCCACCCCAAAACTGATGACCAATCAAAGGCCATCAATAGGATGATTATACACATTCTACGTATGTGAAATTCAAAGCATCCACGCACATGGGATGAAAGCCTCCCCTATGTCGAGCACAACTACAACAGAGCTCTTTGTAGCTCAACTAGCTATATCCCCTTTCAATTAGGGTTGAGATTCTAGCAACTATGTCCCATTCATATGGCCATAACATTTGGAGCTACTTACGTAGATTTGGATCATGTTGAGTCTGAAGCTGACAGGGCTAACACCTCTCTTGAGTGGATTCAGTACATATTCTAGCAGGTTAATGACATATTGGAAAAAGCCAATGCTAAATATAAGCAGCGTGATGATCAACATTGGGTGGCACACAAGTTCCAATTGGGCAATAAAGTTTGGTTACATTTGTAGAAGGAGGGCCTTGCTTGGTCTCACCACAATTTTTTCCCACTTCGATATGGGCCTTACACAATCACTAAGGCAATAGGGGAATTTTTTTTTGAACTCATCATTCCACCGTTTTTTGGCCAGTGCCCATTGTTCAATGTGGATCACCTTCGACCATACTCTCCATCATTTCTAGACACATCAAACATTGCAAAGCAACTCACACGAACATAGTTAATCCCAGACTGCATGGAACATCTCAAAACTGATCATATCATGGACACGCAGAGATAGAACAATCACCAGCAAAAGATCCAACTATATCGTGTTCTCAAAGTTGATCAACTTTTGCACCAAGTCAAGTGGCTCACTAGGGACGAAGTTCAACATATGTTTTTCCATCTCATGAAGGCACTCAACGCCATGGGGGACTTTGCTTCCTAAGGGGGGAGGACTGATCCAGGTGGACATTAGCGGCCACCCACCTATTCCACTTGGACCCCCACCATTGTTTCTTTTCAGTTTCCTTAATTGTAGCACAACTTACTAGTTTTGCCAGTTTTTCAGGTCCTAAAATTTCAGAGCCATTTTGACAGACTAAAAGATGTTTTTAGGGTAAACGGAGAGACAAAAATCCCTAAATAAATTGACCACTTTTGTTTTTTAATCCTCTTCGGGATCTGTAAAACGATGTGTTATGATAGACAAACAAAGATCATATTCCAAAGTTATGACCCCAGGATGTTGATGTAGCAATTTACCTAAATGGGGTCCACAGTTTTGGCGCTTCATCTCCTAGGGTTAGGTTTTTACATGTTTAGTGTTGTCCATTTTTTTTCAGTAATAAATAGGCCTTCGAGCCTCATCGTAACACAGTTCAGAGGCATGTAATCCCCACATCTCTTCTCGAATATAAGCTACCATCACCCGAGCTATTTTATTTCCATTTTTGTATGTAACCATATTTACGTTCTTTGGTATTAATGAGATTAAGTTTTATTTCTATTGCATCTCTATGTTTATGTGTATAATTGTATTTTGTTGTGTTTGTTCATAAGTCTAGATCAACCTTTTTATAAAATTTTGTTTTCCTTTTTGAAATAATAATGTTTTATTATTATCCTTATTCTTCAAAAATATCTACTCTTTTATTCGTCAGTGGTCTACCGAATACTAGGCATCTTTATTCCATCCCTCCTTTAATCAAACATGGGGATTTTGATATAACTACAATTAGTTTTAGGAAACCTATTAGCTTTCATGTTGTTTAACTTCTTCTTCTACATAAGATACATAGTCATAGCCATGCTTTCAATGGGGGCAGTGATTGATTCATTCAGGAGGATAAGATGGCTATTATGTAACATCTCCCCCATCTAAAAGTAAATTACCACATTAGTTTCTTAGGTAACTATTGTAAAAAAAATAAAAAATCTCTAGATTTACTACTCTTATAATACAGTGGTTACATTTCCTTTAATATTTTCCGCATTAAGTCAAAGAAGTGTTTTTTGTCCACCTATAAATGTGGGATTTTTCTTCTTGTAACCTAAGTTGTTTGTAATTTCACTTTTTGTTTACAAATCGTAGAATATGCTCATAAATATATATCATTATTGTTCTTTTTCCATGTTTGGATGTGTCTTTTTGATTAAATCATCTATTAATATTTATGATCATACACATGTTTTTTGTTCGTTGAACTATTATTTCATTAACTTTATGCCTACCTACGTAAGGTATTATTATATATCACTACAAAGAAAATACCTTCTAGCGGACGTTCTAATGAAGGATTTTAGTGTTATAAAATTGGAAAAGAATGTAAGAGAAACATCTACTAAAACATCCCTTTGTGATAGCGGATGTTTTAGAGGAGATTATAACAGAGCTTCATCATAACTGATAAAATCTAGGTGGTCAGAGATTTTAACGAATGTTTTTTTTTTGCACTGTGCTTCATGGAACAAGTATCATTAGTGCGCTACATATATAAATGCTATGTGCTTCATACATAACGAAAAACAATGAGACATTGAACCCAAAGAAAACCGATGCATAATATATATGACACCGATGCTCATAGATATAAAAGAGCCCTAAGATGTTCATCTAAGGAATGACAGCAAGGCACTCATAAAATAATTGTTGTGTTGGTACTTTTGTTTAAACTTATAACATCAATGTGTATAATCTATATAAACACCCTTGTGTGTTAGTTTTATAAAAGGACCGATGTTGTTACTTTTCATAATGCACTGGGGCTAGAAATAATATTTTGTAGGACTGGGGTGGTAGTTCTTTCAAACCACAAGTGCATTAATAATTAAAATGCACTAGGGTGTTAATTGCAAACAATACCAAATCTTGAAGAATAAACACCCTGATGCTATTGTTTTCTGAAAAGGCGCTAGTCAAGAATTTTTTTTTCCTCATGGCATGTTTATATAACATAATGCATGAGTGCATTTTTATGTTATGCATGCATTGAGTTTTTGTATGAGATTTTCTCTTTTTTGGAAACATTGACATGTGACAGTGAAATTGTTGTAGATTTTTAAATCCGTTATTCATCAAAAAATTGAAAAATATCCTATAACACTATTCATATAAATTAAAATTTGATTAGTCCATTTATATATGGTGTTTGGATTAATTTGTTATATGATAAGATTTATCATCTCTTTATTATAATACTTAATCATCCATATATTTAATCAGTGGTGTAACATTTCACAATGGTGTTGGATAACACAATAGAATTAATTAAAACGTATTTTATTATATGCCAATAAGAGACTCATTTTCCTACAAAATTGGATTGTTATTTGTAACCCCTTATCTTTCAATGGGACAACTATGTCCATTACATTAACAAAATGCTTGATTTTCATAGATAATTATTTCAAAAAATACAACATGTTGCATTTATATCCAAATATATCATCATTCTTATTTGGAACTATTTTTAGTGCTCGGGCTATTACCTTGACTTAGGCTACTTGGAGGAAAGTTTTTTTAATTGCATCCATTGTTTTCACCTTCTTAATCTTGTTCCATTTGAAGACATAAAAATTAAGTGTAATGGGTGTCTATATATTGGTGAGAATAAAGGAAATTAAAATAAATAATATTCTTTAATTTAAATGAAATAGCAATGTACCAACACAAGAAGTTTCTCACAAACTATGTATATGGTTTCAAAACCAAGTCTGCCTTGTTGTTGTTGGGAAAAGTATCTATTCAGAACGCCCCTATCCCACTCTAAGGTGTGACAGTGCCTTAGCAACAAACAAGGAAAACTATTTTCGTATTCTTCTTTATGAAATGTAAACGAAGAGGAAGGATGTAACTAACCTCTGTCTTTCGCTAGTTTGTTGATCCAATCGCTCTCCTCTTTGTTCGCTTCCACTGCCTGCTCCCTTACTGGCCCAGCTTCACCAAGTTCCTACAAGATCACATAAGAGGAAAACTACCCAAAAACATAGATTTACATTCATAAATAGCTTAGGATCAGATTTAAGCTAAACATGCAAATATAACAAAGCATCATTGATACACAGCATGTAGGAGAAACTCAAATAGTTTTATTGATATGATAAGAAAGTCCAAGAGGAGATACAACCAAGTGAGTCCCGATCCAGAATCTACCTCCCAGCAAAGGAATCCCTTCCTCACCTCCAACAAAGCATAAATCACCCAATGTACTAATCTCAATCTCAAACCAACAGAAATTCTCTGCAAAGTACAAAATTCCAGCCTCTGGATCTCTGGGATGAGGGATCCATATATAGATGTAAGCAGAGAGGATGAGTCAGCTTATGTTTTGACTTGTGGCTTCTCTATATCAGTTCTTGCTTCCGCTTGGAGGCTGAGAGCCTCTTACTCATCCTTGGTCGAACTCAGTGAGGCAAGTGTCATTTGAGGAAGATTCTGGAAGCTTCCATTGTCTGTCCACCTCGTTGAATGACTTTTCCATTTGTCATTTCCCGCTCAACGCACCCTGGTAGTGCATTCACCTACGTTGCAACGCACCTAGCTAGTGTATTTGGGTGCTTTGCAATGCAGGCAGCTAGTGGAGCATCTGAATTGATCCTGACTTGACTAGTTTTGAGTAGTTTTTGGTGGAGAACTTCTGGGAGAAGCTGTCATTGGTTGACCTTTATCCTTTAGGGGCAGGAACAACACTTTTAGGGACTTTGGATCCCTTGGATTATGGATATTTCATGCTCAAAGTTGTAAGGCACAAAAATGTCTATAACAGTTGCCCCCTAAAGTATGAGGCCGTTTATCGGGTGAAATTCTTTATTAGGAGGATCCGAAGTTCTTTCAATGCTGGGAGGAGACCTGTAATAAGATACAATACAATACATTATTTTCATACTGTTTTCATGATCTAGCTGAGGCGGGCATTCCCATGCTCAGCTTTATAAATTCATTTTTATATACATAGGACAGACAATCGTCTGATGGTAGACTGATGATTCTGATGAAATCATCATCCTTTTGTTAGGATGATTATCTGTGCTGCAATGTTGTACATGTCAATGTCTTTATTTTTCCTGAATATATATCGCAGCCCAGATGGATGGAACTAGATCCGGGGTCTTCAATCTCGTCCGATCTTCACGCTAAGTACAAGTCGATCCATGTGAGAAATGTTCTGAAGTCGAACATGGAAAGACATCGCTTGATTACCAGTCAATGATGTAAACTGTTAACAAGCGCGAGAGGAATCACCGGTAATGATAATGACCCTCAAGGTACCGCAGTACAATTCACGTGGTGTGAATAAAGGACTTGGCATCGAACACCACGCAAAATCTTTCGGTCGAAGGTCATTGATGTATACCTGTCGCCGGAAATGAGAAACTTGCCATTGAGGCATGCAAGCTTCAAAGTACTGAAGGGGTGTTCCTAGATAAACTTCTTGGATAATGAGCTGATGTCGGCAAGAAGCGATCCGTCAAAGGAGGGCCTTGATGTATCCCACATCAATGACATGGAATGGAGCAAATGATTTTGATGGAGGTGAAAACGATCTGATGATATATGGTTCAGGGTGGCGGTCATGAAAGAACGAAGTATAATGTATGGTAGTGGATGGGACACGGGTGACTTCTCTGGATGACTTCTCTTGAACATATCGACGACACTTATGTGATGGATCGGTAGCATTTACCCCAAATGTGGATGGTATGGTGAGACCATGGTGATGTGACCGGTGAATGAAACAACCGAACCCGACTCAGGCACGAAGTGGAAGTGTCATGTTCAAGAGCGACTTGCTACCAATAAAGGTTCTTTGAGTTTCTTCCCAATTTTTCCCCAGTCATTGCTGACCAGTACCTCTTTATTTTTGTCAAGCTTGAGGAGGATAACATATGCTTGTTCTATAATTTTCCCTTCGGGCAAACCCATCGCTATGTTTTAACGAGCCTAGCGATAGTGAAACTCGTTCTCGTCTAAAGACAAGTTTGTCGCTATTAATCTTTTTAACGAGTCTAACGACAAAGATAACTCGGTCCTTTTCATTTTTAGAGAGTCTGAAAAGGTACGTAAAGATAACTCCAGAAGTCCTTTTTCGTCATCTAATCCCTTAAGTCCGAAAAAGTATAAAACAATACAGAAGGGATGAATTTTTGATAGTTTTAACGAGCCGAACAAAACAAGCGCTCGATCTTTTTGTGCAATAATCCCTCAGGTCCAAAAAGATTAAAATCTAGAGGAGGGATAGCACTTCCGGTCGCTTTAACGAGCTGGAAGGCCAAAACTCGGCAATCTTTTCATATTTTACGAGTCAGATAAAAAGAGCTTAAAGAAGACTCGTCTTTTGAGGAACGAGTGATAAAACGGGTAGCAGCTGATTCCAGGTAAGGGTTGGAATTTTCCAATCACGGCAGTGTCACAAGGATGGCTAGTGAAATCACTCTTCGCAGCTGTTCCTCAAAATGGGTAAACAATCATATGGAGGTGAATGATCGGCCAATGGAAAAGTGGAGGTGACGGTGCAAACACGACCAAGGCTTTAATGGCTGATAATGTTACATTCACGGTGGTTATTTACCGGAGGATAGTTCATTTTTTAACGAGCTTAAACGCGGGTTGAAACACTTGCTTGATCTTATGTTTATTTTTTAACGAGCATGAACTATGTGCTAAAACTGCTCGATTAATCCTGTCATATGATAAGAATGTCTCATATAAAACGGCAACTTTTAGATTTTTGCCCCACATCCTTTCTTTATGCAAGTTAGGAAATGACTAATCCCAAAAACAGATAAATAACCGCTCTTCGCTTGCACTCCAAAAGGTTTGCATGCCCCCAGGTATAAAACAGAGTTTCGAGGTCTCCCTCTATTCGAGCTGACAAAACTTTCATTTTATCAGGAAGGGCCACCCTTTATTCGAGCTGACAAAACATTCGTTTTATCAGGAAGGGTACTACCTCTTACAGGTTACCCAAAGATCGTTCTATTCACACAGCAAATAAAACACTTCTTTGGCGATGTCTACCGAAGCAGACAAAGGTGAGTGACAACGAGCGGCACACACATAACTTTGACAAAAGAATCTTATTCTAGAACAACCCCTCTTCCAATCACGGACGGGGTACGGACTAGTCATATTCTCCCGCGGAAACCTACTCTATACCCGAAGTTTTCCTGCTGAAGCAGACCAGGACGCATGCCCCCTGGGTTCCAGTCATATCCCTCCGAATCACTCATGCTCATCGGGAGGACGGACCGTGGGTTGAGACATTTATTGCGTGAAGAGACCATTTAGGGATGGTATATGACTATTTGCGATGCGTGATCCGGGAAATGAAAGCTAGTCCACGAGCTTGACCACTCTTCCTTCGTGCGGAAAACACATTACTCTAAAGAGTGATGAGACGATGGCTCCCATGCAATAAATATAGTCTCATCCAAGGAGTAGGTTATAATCCAAGGGTCCTTTAACGACCATTACGTTCATTTGAACGGTCTTCCCTTTCAATGTTATGGGCACATTGGGGAGGATCCCTAAAGGCTGACTGGTTCCTTTATCAAAGCCTGTCAGATTTCTCATTTCAGGCAAAAGCGATGGCGAACCAAGCGCTTTCCAAGCAATAGAGGAAAGGATACTCACAGAAGCCCCCTCATCAATGATGGTACCAACCATGACCATTCTATATATTTGAACGATAATTCAGAATGGTATGCTTGCTGGCAAACGGGGTCTTCCTAGTTGATTCCAGTCGAAGGATACAACTAGGTTGCTTGGAGGTGGGACCGAGTAGACGGCCGGGTGTGGCTCTGACGAACTTCCTTCCTGTGGTAAAGGAATGGGTAGATTACCCCCATGTTCATCGGAGTCTGTGTTGATGAAGAGAATTTGGATGGTGTCATCCTTATTCTCTTCAGTGACTGTATCATTCGAAGATAAAACCTCTGAAGGCAATATCGGGTCAACTGCCGCCTCGAACTTTTGACTTTTGTCTAGTATGGATTTAGTTGGTTTATCTTCAATGATAGACGCTTCAGCTGACCACTTGAGCGGGCCAGCTGGATTCTCAACTAACGAAGGACTAGGCAAGAGTTTTTTATATCCAGGAGGAAGTCGTAACTGTGAAACCGGACGATCTTCCAAGACTCTTTTAGCCTCGTCTAAGAAGGGACAACGGTGGAGGGCATGGTTGCCTTCGCACAGTCTACAGGGAGGTCTAGCCCTCCCTTTTTGTCCTGGAAATTCACTTTCGCTAGTTGACAGTGTGCTTTCAACATGGCCATCAGAGGTTGACGACACCGGATTGTGCAAACGGGGAGACCAGTCCCTTAGTATCCGAGGGATGCAAGGACAATCTCTGTGAAAGTGGTCTCCCTTGCAGATGACACATGTCGATTTAGGCCTGGTTAGTGCTGTGTGTGGATTTTCATTAGACGACACTTGTTTTCCCTTATTTGCCTTTGGCTCCTTCTTCTTCTTCTCCGTCTTCTTCTTTTCCTTCTTCTCCTTAGGAACTTGGTTTTTAGCTTTACCAGTCCCGTCAGACGAAGAGGAAGGAAGAGAGGAAGAATTAGAGGAAGTAGAAGGTGGGTGGGAAACTCTGGATTCGTCTAATTGCCGATTCGATTGTTCAGGAATAGTGGTGTTCTGAACGACATTGGTTGAGAAGAGCCAGACTGGCAAGCCAATTGTCAGTCCTGGAAGCGACAATGTGGCCATATGGGGTGCACCAACATCTCCCCAAGAGGAGAAGGGACTAGGATTTCCACCAAGGGGAATTCCTTGGTTGGTAGACTCCATTTTCTCAACCTAAAGATCAACGTAGGAAAAGGGTGATGAATATTCCGTTTAAAATAAATTTTAACACGCTTTGACACAACTTTGTTTTTTCAGTTTTAAAGAGTCGAGAAAAAACAAAAGATGACTCTAGTCTCCTTCGATTTTTAATGAGCCTGAAGTGACAAGTGCTCAGATGGACCTTTTTCGTTAAGGAGTCTGAAAAGGAACGAAAGGGACTTCTCTAGAGATCTAGGTAGAGGGTGTGCCAAACCAATCACAAAACCGCAGAATACTTTTTAGGGTACGGGCAGTCAATCTTCCCGAATGCTGTGTTCAGTGCATTGCGATCAGTAGGGTAGCCGACATGGCTTCCTATGGATAAAGGTTTTGAGCCTATAGGGGTCTCCCAATATATACTCGACAGTACGTGGGAGCAAAATCCGTACTGGCACTTATCGTCTCTCAGGAGGAATCACCCAACCATCAGTGAGGCCAACAGTTACCAGGTTTTACGACGCCGGAACACGTCTCTAGCCTAGACCTCTATGTTGTGCGTTAAGTTACAAAGCGTTGTTAAGTTCATTCAATTTATTTTAGGTTGATCTTTCTTAGAAGTTTGCCATTTTGGATCACCACGAGATGTAGATACAATTCCTAAATGCAGTCTAAAGATGATAAGCAAGCTTTTATCTCTTTTCAACAATGAAAATCCTAGCTACAAGGGGAAAAGAAAGACACAATCTTTTCTCAAAGATCATAGAGCACACTGTAAATGCACTTTTCCTAAATCAATCCATACAAACTGTCAAAATGCAAATGCACTTGTGCATGTATTTGTTTTCACTTTCTTAATATTGATGCCTAAAAAGAAAGTTGTTGTACAAATTTGCATTCGATTTCAAGTGAAAACACAAACAAGCTTCTTTTTGAAATCAAAAAGACGATTACGACACTTTATGATTTTGAAGTAAACACTCGTTTCGACACTAGAAATTCACAAATTCAAACCAAAAGACAAAAGTAAAAGCGTAATCAATTGTCAACAGCAAACAAACTTACTCCTAAGATCAAAACGACACTTACGACAGGTCTAGATCTAAGGGCGACAATATGACTAGTTTACTTTTGTAATGGGAAACTGCAAATGATGTAACAAATACACAAAAACAAATATAGTTTCTTTTATACAACTGAGGCGGAATTAAGGCAAAGAAAAGGGGTTTTCAGATAGGTACACACATTGATAACAGGCTGCAAAAATCAGAGATAAAACTGAACAAAATGAAGCAGAGAACCACAGCTGCACAGGGAAAAGGCTGATCAACGCACCTGTTGCACAGAGAAACTAAATTGCAGCGCAGGTAGCCCTCTCGAGACCTGCGTTGAAATGCAGAACCTCTTCACAGAGTCTGCACTGAAGCAGAAACGAGAATTGTCTTTGGGTTCTCGGTCACGGTTTGTAGTTTAATCTACGGTTTTTGGCTGGATAAAAGTTATCAATAAGGTACAATTAGAGGGATGATTTAAAGGAGGACTAAGAGCTATCACAAAGGGTCATTAGAGCATTTTTGGATCAGCTGTTCAGATCATAAACAGGCCCAGTGAATGGACTAGAGTAGCAGATCTCTACTTTGCATTTGTAAATGGCAAATGCAGTTCGATTCGCCACTCCTAAGTTTATGAGAAGAACAACAATAGAAACACAAATAAACTAACTAGATACGGTCCCCAGCGGAGTCGCCAATTTGTTGTTGGGAAAAGTATCTATTCAGAACGCCCCTATCCCACTCTAAGGTGTGACAGTGCCTTAGCAACAAACAAGGAAAACTATTTTCGTATTCTTCTTTATGAAATGTAAACGAAGAGGAAGGATGTAACTAACCTGTGTCTTTCGCTAGTTTGTTGATCCAATCACTCTCCTCTTTGTTTACTTCCGCTGCCTGCTCCCTTACTATCCTAGCTTCACCAAGTTCCTGCAAGATCACAGAAGAGGAAAACTACCCAAAAACATAGATTTACATTCATAAATAGCTTAGGATTAGATTTATGCTAAACATGCAAATATAACAAAGCATCATTGATACACAGCATGTAGGAGAAACTCAAATAGTTTTATTGGTATGATAAGAAAGTCCAAGAGGAGATACAACCAAGTGAGTCCCGATCCAGCATCTACCTCCCAGCAAAGGAATCCCTTCCTCACCTCCAACAAAGCATAGATCACCCAATGTACTAATCTCAATCTCAAACCAATAACAATTCTCTGCAAAGTACAAAATTCCAGCCTCTGGATCTCTGGGATGAGGGATCCATATATAGATGTAAGCAGAGAGGATGAGTCAGCTTATGTTTTGACTTGTGGCTTCTCTCTGTCAGTTCTTGCTTCCACTTGGAGGCTGAGAGCCTCTTACTCATCCTTGGTCGAACTTAGTGAGGCAAGTGTCATTTGAGGAAGATTCTAGAAGCTTCCATTGTCTATCCACCTCGTTGAATGACTTTGCCATTTGTCATTTCCCACTCAACGCACCCTGGTAGTGCATTCACCTGCGTTGCAATGCACCTAGCCAGTGTATTTGGTTGCTTTGCAACGCAGGCAGCTAGTGGAGCATCTGAATTGATCCTGACTTGACTAGTTTTGAGTAGTTTTTGGTAGAAAACTTCTGGGAGAAGCTGTCATTGGTTGACCTTGTTCCTTTAGGGGCAAGAACAACACTTTTAGGGAGTTTGGATCCCTTGGATTATGGATATTTCATGCTCAAAGTTGTAAGGCACAAAAATGTCTATAACACTTGTTGCAAGAAGTCTTCTACTGGAGTAGTTCCATACTTTGTTTCCTATAGGTTTTAAACCCCATTATAAATCATGGATTTAATATAAATGAATTTTTGTTTTATTAAATATAAACTCAAAGAAGTAAAACAACATAGATACTTAGAAATTCCACAATTAATTTTTTATATGCCGACATATGCTCAAAACCCTTATTTAACCCAATGTCAATCAATTCTTATGATGTCTCTTCTTTGTATGTTAGCACCTATTTTAAGACATTCAAGGATGGCTTCTATAAAACAACTTAAAATATACAAAAATAAACCTTGAGTGGTTATAAGGAAATATTATCAATTACTCACAAACATTGAAGTCAACCCCTTTCTTCTTTTTCGCCATGTGTTATGTGTTGAATGAGTTCCATTCTGTTTTCTTTTCTGCAAGAAAATACATGAAAAGTAATATTTAATGCTAAATCATTTTTTTATATGTACAAAGTAAATCACGATTACATACATTTGAAGCATGCTACTTTTAAGATGGCTCCTCCTATGATGGAATTATACCCATTTCTTTGACCATCTCCTTGTATCTTTTTTTAGACATTCCTACTAGCATGTTTCGCGTATCAACTCATTGATCATTTGGGATTTTCATAATATTGCTGAAAAAGTATTCAATTGTTTTTATATTAATATATGAAAATTAAATATAACAAAATCGATATTAATAAATGAATGATATATACATACATATATATATATATATATATATATATATATATATATATATATATATATATAGATATATACATAATATTCTAGAAAATTATTTTAATTAGGAATGTTACCTTTTGAATAATTCTTTTTTGTTGTTGTATGTTTTCTCTATTGCAATATTCACATGTCTGATTGACCATTTCTCTGGAAACACTTCTTATATTTTAGTTATAATTTGTTTCTTAGAATCATTAGAATGATTTTTAATTCTAATTTGAAAGTATGTCTATAGGTTCGTTCCACTTGATCCCTCATAGATTTGTCAAAAATTTGACCCCTTTAATAAACCTCCAATGCTACTCTAGATGAGTTAAGGACCAATTCATCATCATTTACATGTTTTATATCTTTACTTTTCTTAGAACAACATTGATAATTCCTTCGTTATTTCTCCCTGTAGAACATTAAACATATATGAATTAATATATTGTTTGAAATAGGTTATCTAATATTCTAAAGTATATTATTAATGAAAAAAAAACTCATATTCAATAGTGTTTCTTCGTTCACCTGATTCATGCTTCTATAATTTTTCTATCAAGATTTTACACTCTTTTACAGTTAAATTAGAAATAATCTTCTTGACCTTCTTCATTTTCTGGCTATGCATGACACACAATAACAAATACATATTAGTTAGACTTACATATAATTGAAATATATTGATTTTGTAAAGAATTTGCAATGAACATTTCTTTTCTACAGTTTTTTATGTGTTATCATTGTGTTGATCAATATTTTTGCTACTTGACACCTTTTCATACATTTTTTATCAATATAAAATGTTACCATTCAATACAGAATCCATTAAATATATTTTAGAAATTAATCAAATAAATTCTATCAAAAACTAACTTTGGTAACTAACGCATATATGTGAATAAACACATCGATGCATCTCTCCCATTAAATGCACCACACATTTAATTGTTTGGCACCGTAAGGGAAAAATAATTTTAAACTATGATGTTGCTATTTGTAACGATAAATGCATACCAATGATTTAAATGTGCTATTTGGAAGGGGCAGATCGATTTGTTAAATTACACTAGGAGCAAGGATGAATAGACTAGCTAGAATCAACAATGTTATAATATAACAATGCATTGTATTACATAGGGTGGATCAGTACGTTATATTACATGAGGCGCACCGCATAACATATATTTGTTTAAAAAAACCCAAACTAGGCCGACAAGGTTTGGATCTAATAAAATTAGTGATTCCCCTACTCTACATGTCAAACGCCCTACATATAGTATGCACACAAAACCATTAATCTAAAACTACTAAAATGGAAAACCCTAATTGTGAAGTGGTAGAGAAAGCTAAACCCTAAGGTGAAATTTTGTAGGAAGAAGCAAGGTTTTAAGGTAAGTATAATTTTTTTTGTATTTTAATTAAATTAAAATAGGAACAAAGATAACAAAAGAAATTACTACTGAAATCTATAGTAATTTTTTTATTATACACGATTTTTAATTATTTTTTCTGAATTGTGAATAAATTTAAGAGAAATTGTAAACAAATTTAACACTAAAATTGATTTTTTTTTTCTGTCTAGGGTTTTGAGTGAATCACCATATGTTTCAAATTTTGATCTTTTTGTAGTTCCAAAATATTTTTCCTCTCCATAGTGCTCCTAATATGTCTCTTGAATTTTTTTTTTTTTAATTATACCCTAATAGAAATTCTAAATTTTTTTTATTAGTAAACTAAAACATAAAATTTGAAATTTTCACTATGCAAGGTTTTGATTTAATCACTATACCTTTTGGATTCTGATGTTCTAAATAGTTCTGCTGCTCCAAAGTATTTTTTTTTGCACAAAGCTCGTGGTATGCCTCTCTTGCAAATCACCCCTTGAAATTTTGGGTTAAATAATGAAATTGTGAAGAACATTTTACTATTTAAAAGACTATGAAATTAGATTTCAAAAGATTAATTACCACTCATTTTGAATTTTAAAAAAAAGAAAAAAAAATTGCATTTTTTTTGTTCAATTTAACCAAACATTGGTGCATTCGATAATCAAGTCCAATGGCGTGTTTATAATAAAAGAACACTAATCTTATCGGCGCGCCATATTTTCTCAACACAATGACATGATATAATTTTTTTCATGTTTTTACGAAAGCCTGAAATGGTGTGATTAATTTTTTTAATGCAACGGTGAGGTTTCTATTTAAAAAAATTAATGCTCTAATTCATTTTTATTTTCTAAAATCCAAAAATAGGTGTGTAGCGGTCTTGTTTTTTTTTTAAACGCTTTAGTGTGCTTTTGTACAAGAGCATCAATATGATAACATATTCTTTTTGGAATGCCGGAAACCAATGCAGGTCTTATTTGAATGCCCCAGTGCTGGTATTTTCTAAATGCATAGGTGTGTTTTGTTTTGATAAGTACACTGATCGGGCTCAAAAGTTATCTAAAATTTATTTTCACCTAAAATGTCATATTGATCTCAAATTATCATTTAAAACGCATCCACATGAATTATAGTATAATTCAAAGTATACATTTTCCACTTAAATTCACCTTATTCTTGAAAATTGGTTTGAAAACTATATTGAAATTTATAATATGGTTATATGGTTCTCAAGATTGGTTTTAGATATGCACAGAAAATTTTATTTCTGAATTTTCTCAAATGCAAAGACAAAATATCAGTACTATCAAATGGCCAATTCTTCAATTTCCAACTTATTCCATATTGTTTACCAAAGTCCTTCACATAGTTCTCCCTTTCCATCTCCAGTAAGTTCATATTTTACTTATATTTTGATTATCTAATTGAACTTGTTTTTATAATCCATGTCAATTTGAATAAAAATGTATCCAAAATTGCAGGATCCTAATTCATAATCGAATTCAAATGCAAAAAATATTCTTCCATGTCGAAAACTTCAAAAGCTCTTCTCATGAGCAGCATATCGTAAGAAGTTAGTAGATGAAAATGTATAGCCTCTTCATTGTGTGAATTAGACTTCTAGCCACGATCTTGGATCAACAATGGTAGTAATTATTTAATATAATGTAATTTCAACAAACCAATTGCATTGACGTGCTTAGTAATATCATTGATATGGTACTAATGAAATTTAATATTTTTTGAAATTAGGATTCTAGTCATGATGAGAGACCCACCTACCATCTTCTAGTGAACCCCACTACAATGTGAAATCGAGAGAAGGAGACATTAAGACGAAGATTCAGAGAGCAAGCATACAAAGAATGGTTGAATCAACCACCTATTCAATTCTCACTATGCCCAAATTCACCAATTAAGAATGACTAGAACAATAGTAATTGTTCATTAGAAGTTGGAAATGGAGGCAATTAAATAGATATTGATAAGGACGATTACTTACGGGATACGACTTCCATGGAGGGAATGTTGTTATATGAATTCTAGAATGATGAGCAAGGGGATGATGCTCATATCACTGACATCTTATTTGAAAGCCTGAAATCTACTTTGACAACCCCTCTATTTGGACCTCACGGTAAGTCAAAGTCTACTCAAATAGTGAAAAAAATGTTGTTTTACAACCTGAAAGAGAAGTTTTTAATGTCAAATGCATGTTTATCAACGATATTGAGATAATTCACATGCATGATCAATCAATTCCCCTATATTTTGATAAATCCCATCACACATTCAACATTAAAAGTGGTTGATTTTATGAACATTTAATATTGACATTGCATAATTATATTCCCCACCAATTGAAGGTTATTCATACATAAGGTTCTTTTGAGTGATAATGTCTTGCCTATTAGTTGTGAAGAGCTAAATTAGTTGTTGAAAATGTTAGGTGTTGAGTATGTATCGTATCGTGCATGTATGAATGATTGTATTCTATATAGAGGAGAATATGTAGACAAAGAGATTTGTCCAAAATGCTTTCATGAAAGGTACATTGATTAGAAAAACGTGTAAATAACATGGTCCTCCTCATAAGATATTGAGGCACATGCCTATTATCCCGAGGATTCAAAGGCTCTTTCATCACAATGAATTAGCTATGTTGTCGCAATGACATTCCTCACATGAATGTTATTCAGGAGGTATGCAAATCCCAACTTATTCAATAGCCATGAAGCATATAAAGGATATGTGGCCTCAAAATTTCAAGGATAAAGTATGAAGTGTACAACTCATCATATCCATTGATGGCACCAACCCATATTCCCTCCAAATCGCCAACTATTATGATTGGCCTCTAGTAGTGATCAATAAAAATAGCCCCCCATGATTATTCATGAAGAATGAACATCTTATGTTGGCTCTCATAGTCCCTGGTAGAAGAAACATGGAGAATATGGATGTCTACTTAAAACCCTTGGTAGATGAATTGAAAGAATTATGGGAAGGGATACATGTCTACGATGTATCAATAAGCATCATGACAAAGAGGCTTTTTAAGTTGTATAGCATATGTTCTTTTACCATTGTTAGCATTATGAATTATGTGTTTTCGTTGATGGAAAACTATCTAATGTGTTGTTATTTGATGCAAACCTACTTGAAGAAGATGTATATAGGATATATCTACTTGTGACAAAGAATTTAATCAAACGTATAACAGTTTAGAGGCAGAGGAATGCCAAAGTTAAAATTTCAAAAAGTATATGTGGGTTTTGTTGAGAAAAGTGTACACACACAGGTTTGAGGAAGCAAAGGCATGTACAATTTCTGCACCATGATATTTTAATTACCAAGGATCTTTACCATGGTATTTCCTTGTCACATTGAGACACGTAATGGATCTTTTTATCTAGTCCAAGAAAACCATCATCTAGACTATGATCTTGACCTGTGGTATTGGATAAGGGCTAAGCTATATAAGGAGATGAAGAAGAAGTGGTAGTCATGTGAAAGTGATTACTCTTTTATGAATAGTTAGATCTGAAGGAAATATGCATGTAATGGGTTGCTGATGTTTTGTATGATTTAAAACTAATTATGCACCCAAGATTTGATGATGGATAAGATCCAATAGATCTGAGATGACAATCTTAATTATGAGGAGATTTGATCTGTGTTTATAGTGACTTGATGCGTGGTTTTTCTATGTATTCCCAGATTTGGGTATGTCTGAAGTCTTGTGTTGCAACAAAGGTTTGAATCAGAAATTGCAGATTTGCATGCAAGTTTTATAGCCTGAATGGCACGTACACACATGGGTGTGATACCGATAAGTCACATTCGAGTTTGTTTCCAGAAAAGTGTTTATGCATGCGAGTTTTCTTTGAGGAAAGTGTGTGAAAAATGTATGGCTTTGGTGACAAAGATATATGATCAGTTTATTCAGTCTTACTATGTTTCTATTGTCTGTAAATAAAGTCTTCTTGATGATATGGGATTAAACAATGATGTTTTGATTAAGGATTGGTTGATTGAAGAGTGATGATGAAACTTGTTTGTGATTAAATTTCAGTGAAGGTTTTGTGATTATTTCAGAATGATGCAGTGCCACTGTGTATGACACAATGTTTAGCTATGGATGACAGGATTCAATTTCAGGATTTAGTGTTTTAAGATCTGTACGTGGGTATGCCTCCTGGAAATCTTGTACACACACAAGTTTCCTACTTTAAAGTAGCATATATATTTTGACATAAGATTGATCAGCGTTTAGAGTAACAAAATCTGGCTTCTGTGATGTGTAGTATGTTGATTGGTATTCTAGTTATAATGTTTTCACTGTTCTAGTTGTTTAAGTTGATTGATTTGAGTTTCAGTTGATTTGGTTGATTTAGTGATTGGATTTCAATTATTCATTTGTTTTGTTAGTTCAGTGACTGGTTACTTCAATGATTGAGTTACAATGATCAGTTGAACTTTTGATATTTGGTTTTGAGATTAAATATTGGTAGTGGGTCTAGTCTGAAAATTTTATGAAACATGGTCTACAAGTTGTGATGTGTTATAGTAGGTGGATTCAATATGAAAATTTATGAGACATGGTCCCCAAAATTTCTGAGGGTTGAAGCATTGAATGAGGGAGTGGAAGGTTCCTTCCAGTGGTAGCTACTAAATGAGATTAAGGGGTTGGATCTCCCTTCTGGTAGGTGATTGTAAATGATAGCAAGGGGTTGGTGCTCCATTCCAATGGGTACTGTAGAATGATCGAAGGTTGTAACCTTATAAAAGTGAGTTCCTACACCAGTACAATATCGTAAGAATATTTTAATTATATTTAAAAGAAGACAAAGATGAAAACAATGGTAGTTTTTTCCCACATTGGGTTTCCACGATAAATCCCAGTGTTCATGTGTGTTGATTATGTGTGATGGTTTACTTTTTTCTTACTACACATGGTTATTGTTTATATAACGTTGAAAGAAGTGTCGATGCATAGGAAGAAGATAAACATAACACGAATTAACTGAAAAATATGTTTTACTAGATATAGCTAGTTGTATCAATAGCATTCACATACACACATGACCTCCCTTTTCTAAAGTCACGTACAAAAATTAGATGTGAAATTGAAAAGTCAAATTATTTGAAAATACTGATTCACCCCTGCTACCCCCCTCTTAGTATTTTTCCCAAAACTTGGAATTAGAGAAGGTCCTTCAGTAGAAGCTTGATCACATCAAGGACATCCACCAATAAGATGCAAAAGAAGAAAAAGAAGAAATAAACTAAAATGAAGAAAATGGTAAATGGAAACAGATATTAAGAAGCACCCATCTTTCTGTTCATCAAGAATGAAGAAGAATTATTAGGTATGGGTTTTTAGTCTAAATGTTATCCATTTTCTTATCTATGTAATAATGATAGTTATGAAGAAGATGAGTTTCATCAAGACTGTGAATTACTTGTGGAATTTGAAGATGAGTCTGATGATAATTTCATAGATTCCCTAGAAGAAAAGGATATTTTTATTCAAGAAATATCTCAGCTTAAGATTTGTTTAGAAGTAGCTAAATTAGTAGAAGAAAATTTGAAGAAACAAATCATAGAAAAATAAGAACATAATGAGAAGCTAGAATGTGAACTCTTCAGTCTAAGGAAAGAACTTAAGAAAGCCAAAAACCTTAATCTTATACTTTCTAAAGCACATAAAACTTTCGATGAAATCATCAAAGTTAAATGCTCACCTCCTATAAAGATAGGTCATGGATACTGTGAAGAAACATCAAAGATTGTAAAGTCTTCTACAAAAATAGGAAGTTATCTCAATGTAGTAGAAAGAAGCAATCAACATCACTCCACCCTACAACAAAATAATAAAGGACCAGACACCTCCCAAGTAAAATCTTCTCTATTCAATCAAAAGAACAAAACTAGAAGGTACTATGCTCCCAGAATATTCTACTTTAATGGAAAATGTTTTTCTTTTCACAATTTTGGTCATAAGGATGATCAATGTGTTTCTTATAAAACTATCATGACTAGGGAAGCAAGAAAACAAAATAATGAGAAATACTCTCACAATTCCTTCTCTCTGATTCAAGATGAAGTTGAATGCTCATATTGGAATAAGTTTGGGCATAAAGAACTGGAATGCAGGAGAAAAAGATGATCAATATCTCAAGGTAAGAAAATGGAAACAACATATAAGGTATGGAAGAAGAAAACCATTGAAACTGAGAATTATGGTCTAGCTTTATATGTAGGGGATTAAGAAAAATTGTGGGAAATTGATAGTGGATGCTCAAAGCACATGACAGGTGCTAAATATAAGTTTATTTATTTCAATGAAATAAAGAAAGAAAAGAATGTAACCTTTAGAAACAATACATCCACTACTATCATAGGAAAAGTAATTGTTTTGCTAAAAGAAAAGGTTAAAGTAGGAGATGTTTGATTTGTTGATGGATTGAAGCATAACTTGTTAAGTATTAGCCAAATGTGTGATGAAAGGGAGTGAAGCTATTTTCAGATCAAAAAATTGTGTGGTCCAAAATCTCAATACATGAAATTCCATAATGAAAGGAACATGAACTCCAAGTAATGTCTATGTCTTAGAAGGTGGTGTAGAAAAATGTTACTTAAGCAAAGCAGAAGAAGGTGGTTATGGAACAAATATTTTGACATCTATGCTTCAATCAAATACATAAGTCAAGCAAGCTAGGAGCAATTCCTGATTTTCCAAAAATCTCCCTACAAGAAAGTACCACATGCAAATTATGTCAATTCAATAAGAAAACCCTGGTACAATTCAATGCCAAATAAGGTTCTACAAGTAGGCCTCTTGAGCTTATTCATGCTTATTTGTGTTCACCAGTAAAGAAAAGGTTAGTTAGAGGAGAACAATATTTCATCTTATTTATTAATGATTTTAGTAGAATGTGCTCGATTGGTTTATTAAAGTATAAAGATGAAGAATTTGATGAATTTAAATCCTTCAAAGCTTTATTAGAGAATGAGTTAGACTTAAAAATCAAATTTCTCATATCTAATAGGGGAGGAGAATACATATGACACAATTTTTTTGACTTTTGTAAACAACATGGTATCAATAGGAAGTTTTCTATAGCTAAGAATCCTCAACAGAACAAGATGGTGGAAATAATGAATAGAAAAATTCAACAAATGGCATGTGCCATGCTTGATGGGTGTGGGGTACCTTGTACCCACTGGGGTGACACAACACATACAGTGGTAAATATTCTTAACAAATATCATATCTATGTGAACAGTGACAAAACACCTTATGAACTTTGGTATGGTAAACCCCCAATTGTTAAGCATTTCATAGTTTTTGGAAGTATGTGTTACATAAAGAATAATTCTGATAAACTTAGAAAGTTTGAAACTATCTATGATGAATCAATTCTCCTTGGATACTCCTCTAGAAGCAAAGGATATAAATGTTACAATAAAAGACTTAAAAAAAGTGTTGAATGCATTGATGTTGTAATTAATGAAGCATCCACAAGTATAAAAAATGAAGCACCAATAGATGATGAATATCCTCTTACATCTAGCCAAAATAATGAGCAGGAAAGAATCAATGAAGAATCAAATGAAGGAACTGACAATACAAAACCACCAGAAAAGAATCCATCAAGGTATGTTCAGAAAAACGATCCAAAATCTCAAATTCTAGGTGGTAAGGAATCTAGAATACAAACTAGAATAACTCTTATTGGAAGTACTAGTCATCTACCCTTACTATCCAGTATTGAACCACAAAATCTAAATCAAGCTAGAAAATATGAATGTTGGGTTAAAGATATGAATGAATAACTTTACCAAATAGAAAATAATAACACTTTGGAATTAGTTCCTAGAACTCATGATAAAAATATTATTGGGACAAAATGGGTATTGAAAAATAAATGAAATTATAATGGAGAAGTAATTATAAATAAAGAAAGAGTTGATTTCAAAGGCTATGCTCAACAAGAAGGAATAGAATTTGAAGAAAACTTTGCACCTGTAGCCAGACTTGCAGCCATAAGGATGTTTCTTGCCTTATCAAGCTTTCATCATTTCAACGTCTATCAAATGGATGTTAAATCTACAATTCTAAATGGGAACCCAGAGGAAGAAGTCTATATTCAACAACTTTAAGGGTTTATTCTAGGAAATGATGAAAAACTTGTTTTCAAACTCAAGAAGGCATTCTATGAGCTAAAACAAGCCCCTCATGCCTAGTATTATCACCTTGACAAATCTCTTCAACAACAAGACTTCAATAAGTGGTCTTCTAATAGCAACCTATATATAAAGGTGGATTATGGTAAACTTTTAATTGTTATTGTTTGTGTGGATGACATCATCTTTGGTAGCAATCAAGAATCCACAAGTCAAAGATTTCCATCTGTCATGTAGCAAGAATTTGAAATGTATTTTCTTGGTGAACTAACATATTTTCTTGGTTTACAAGTACAACAAGCGAAGAATGGCATCTTCCTCTCACACACAAAGTACCTTAAGAAAATAATAAAGAAATATGGACTGGAATATTGCAAACTAGTCTACACACCCATGGTGATAGGATGTAGTCTGAGTTCTCATGATGATTATCCCATAATCAACCAACTAGAATATAGATCCATGATTGGAAGTATACTTTATATTATAGGAGAAAGAAAAGATATCATGCATGTAGTTGGGATTATTGGACGATTTTAGGCCAATCAAAAGGAAACTCATATTTAGGAAATCAAAAGAATATTTAAATATCTACAAGGCACTCAAGACTTCAGTTTATGGTATCCGAAATATGAAAATATTGCTCTTAATGCTTATACAGATTCAGATTGGCAGGAAATGTGGATGATAGAAAAGGCAGTAGTGGAGGAGCATTCTATATGGGGCCCCGCTTGGTATTATGGTTAAAAAGGAAACAAAACTCAATTTCTTTATCTACTACAAAAGAAAAATATGTTTTTGTTGCATCATGTTTCACACAACTCATATGGATGATGCAAACATTACAGGATATTCATATCAATTGTTCGCCACCCATTTCCATTCTCTGTGATAATAAAAGTGCAATTAGTATCTCAAAAATTCTAGTTATGCACTCCAAGGAAAATAATATTCTAATTAAATATCATTTTCTAATAGAATAGGTACTTGAACAAAACATCAAACTCGAACATGTTCCATCAAAAGAACAAGTTTTTGATATTTTTACAAAAAATATTGCATGTGATGCATTTGAATATCTCAAACAGAAAGTAAGAATGGCCTATGCATCATCACTCAATTGATTCTTCATGTTCAAGGGGAGTAATACATATGTGACTTGATGATGACTCCCATGGTTTTTCTTTATTTTCATGTTGCCTGTACTAATAATAGTTTCATTGGTGTAGTAACAGTAAATAGGTATAGACAGAACAAATTCAAGGGGAGATGAAGTTGTGAAATTTCAATATTTCACTTTCTATACATGAACCTTATGAAGACAAGTCACGTGTATATGCGAGTTATGAAATGAACAATCATGTATATATTGGTATGATGAAGAAACCATGGGACAAAGTTATGAAAAGGGTCTGATATGCTTCAGTCAATTCTTTTTGGCTTTTCCTAATTTGATGGTTGGCTGTTACAGTTTGTTGATGCTATTTGAAAGTTATTTTGGCTTGTATAAGTTTTTTATGACTTCATGGATGAATGGCTAATGAAGATACTTTGTTAATTCTTACTGATATATAAAATGATCTGAGCAAATTTGAGAGTGAACAATTGCCACAGGTTCAAGGGGAGCATTTTATATGCTTCAAATAATGCACTATTGGCATTATGCTTTGTTGATACACAAAAATGTTTATAAATAGGTTGATGATATTAAAGATACACGATGGAAATGTACATGTTGTTTTTCTTAGTGCTACTAACAGATGCCGATGGTGCAAATCATATATGATGTATGATACCTGTTGATCACTATCATGGTCTTATTGAGGTATTTGTCTTGGTTATACATGTCATATTTATCATTTTATGTAAAGGTCATGTAAAGGTCTATGATGTGCTCATTGTAGATTCAGTCATGAATGGACTATTATGGTCAATTGATTTTGGACATGTGATGTAATTTATAACCCCTTTGTGCTTGGGAAGTTGATTTAATAATGATGTCAAATATATAAACCCAGTGTGCTTCGGAGATTGATGTAAGTTTGAGTCCTTGGTGATAGGACAAGTAATATGAGTCATAGAGTCATGTACTTCACTGTACATCCTTAAAAAAATTCAACATGTTCTTAGGGCAAGCATGATTAATGTTCATGCTCAACAGTTCAGATCTACGAAAACCTTTATTTAGCATTCGTCAGCCTGTTCCACTTGATGTCAAAGGGGCAGAGTGATATTGGTGTTTGAAATGGTGTTTGAAGAGATTGGTGCTTATATTTATGTGTTTTATAACTATCTACAAGTGATGGAGACCAAACACCAAAGTGGTTCCCATCAAGTCCAAAGGGGGAGATTGTTGACATTATGAATTATCCGTTGCGCTTGATGGAAATTGATCTAAGGAGTTGTCCTTTGATGGAAACCTACTTGATGAAGATTTAAATAGAATGTGTCTACATATGATAGAGAATTTGATCAAAGGCACAATAGTTGAAAGGCATAGGAATGAAAAAGTTGAAATTTCAAGAAGTATATGTGGGTTCTATTAAGCAAAGTCGTGTGCACATGCATGAAGAAGAAAAGGTGCATACAGTTTCCGCACGATGGTATTATAAATACCGAGGTTCTTTACCATGGTATTTACCTATGGTATTGATCCCAGTAATAAATGTTTTGATCCCGTCTAAGATAGCCATCAGTTGGAGTATGGTTTTGACCTATGGTATGGGATAAGGGCTAAGTTATATAAGGAGATGAAGATCAAAGTGGTAGACGTGTGCAAGTGATGAATATTTTTTGAATAGTTATATCTAAATAAAATATGCATGTAATGGGTTGTTGATGTTTTTCTTGGTAAAAAACTAAGCATGCACCTAAGAATTTGATGATGGATTAGATCTAATATATTTGAGGTCATAGTATTGATTATGAGGAGATTTGATCTGTGTTGATAGTGACTTAACGCGTGATTTTTCTGTGTATTCCAAGATCTCAGTATGTCTAAAGTTCTATGTTATAATGAACATCTGAATGCGAAAATGCAGATTTGTACGCATGTTTTATAACCTAAAAGGTGCATACACAAGCATGTGATACTGGTAATTTACATATACGTGGGTTTGTTTCCTCAAAAACACATATACACACATGTTTGATTTAAGGAATGTGTGTACTGAAAGTAGGGTTTTGGCAGAAAGGATGTCTGATCAGTTTACTTAGTCTTATTGTGTTTTGGTTTTCTATCAATGAAGTCTTCTTGATGATCTAGGATTAAATAATGATGTTTTGATTAAGGATTGATTCATTGAAGAGTGATGATGATACTTGTTTTTTTGTTTTTCAATTTCAGTGAAGGTTCTGTGATTATTTCAGAATGATGTTGTCGTACTCTGTATGACACAATGTTTAGTTCATGATGACAGTGGTTCACTTTCAGGATTTAGTGGTTTAAGATCTGTACTCAAGTATGCTTCATGGTAATTATGAACACACATGAGTTTTATACTGTAAAAGGGTGCATATATTTTGAAATATGATTGATTAGGGTTTACAGTAACCAAATCTGGTTATAATGTTTTGACTATTATAGTTCTTTAAGTTGATTGATTTGGGTTTTAGTTGATTTGGTTGATTCTATGATTAGGTTTCGGTGATTGGTTGGTTATGTTGGTATAGTGATTAGTTGGTTCAATGGTTGAGTTACAGTGACCCATTGTAGTTTTGATATTTGGTTTTGATCTTAAATATTGGTAGTCGGTCCAGTCTGAAAATTTGATGAAATGTGGCCTACAAGTTGTGACGTGTTGTAGCAGGTGGATACAGTATGAAAATTTATAAAATTTGTCGCTGAAAGTGTTGAGGGTTGAAGCCTTACATGAGGGAGTGGAAGATTCTTCTAGTGATAGCTAGTAAATTAGATCAGGGTGTTGGATCTCCCTTCCGATGGGTGTGGATAAACGAGATTAGGGGGTTGGTACTCCCTTCCAGTGGGCACTGGAGAACGAGCGAAGGTTGTAGCCTTCTATAGGTGGGTTCCTACATCCTGGTATGAGCCTGTGCTAGTACAAGATTGTAAGAAGTTTTTCTTTATATTAAAAGGAAGACAGAGACAACAACAATGATGGTTTTTTCCCGTAATGTGTTTCCACCTTAAGTCAGTGTGTTCATCTATGTTGATTATGTGAGAAGGTTTATTTTGTTCTTAATGCACGTGGTTACTGTTTATATAATGTTGAATCAAGTAGTGATGCACTAGCTAAAAGTAAACAAAACATGAATTAACTAAAAATATGTTTTACTGGATATAAAGCTAGTTGCACGAATAATATTCGCGTACACACTTGCATTCCCCTTTGTAAATTTGGGAAGATAAATTAAATGTGAAATTGAAAAGTTTTATTATTTAAAAATACTCATTTAGCCACCCCTGTCAATATTTTTCCCAACAAAAAACAAAAAATATTCTATTTGGCCTGTAGTAGCGATCAATAACAATATCCGCCCATAGTTATCCATGGAGAATGAACATCTTATATTGGTTCTCATCTTTCCTGGTAGAAGAAAAGTGGATAATATAGATGTCTACTTGTAACCATGGGTATAAGACTTGAAGGAATTATGTGAAGGGATAAATGTGTACAATGTATGAATACTCATCACAACAGAGAGGATTTCTACATTGTATGACATTTGTTCTTTCACCATACATGAGTATCCAAGCTTAGGAGTTTTATCTAATAAATTACTTTTTTATTGATTTGTTTATATACGTAACAATATTGCTTCACATATTAATTTAATTCATTTGAATAGTTATGATCTTCATGGTTTCTAATGTGTGAGCCTATATACAATAATTGCACAGACCTTGTAACAAAAGGGTATCATGGATTTAAATGTTGTGGACCTTCTTGGAAGGTTAGGTGGTCTGACCACCTACGAAATATACTGTATGACTCCTCCAAGTTATTCCTCCTAGAAGAACATCCTTATAGAAGAGCAACATATGATTTCGATGGTAAACCAGAGAAAACCGAAAGGCCTGCAATAATGACACCAGTTGAATGGCTTAGAGCATATAGAGAAGGAGAAGGAATTTGATTTTTCTTTTTATTTAAACAGGGAGCCTATGTTTCATGACCCATAATTATTATACACCTATGTTGAGAAATTTACCATTGGGATGAAAATGAAATATTTCTTTTATGAGCTCCCATGTTAGGAGCATCTTAAGATTACCCACTTACTAGATCCAATGCATATATTTAAAAATGATTCATCTTCTTTATGGAGGAACGTATCATCGAAAGAAAGTGACACATTGGATGTTAGGAGAGATATTATTTCTTCAAAAACTAAAAAGAAACATTATCCAATACATGAAACTGGAAGAGAGGTTGGTCCCTCTTGGTCTTTCAAAGAAGGTGATGTCCCATGGATTTTAAAGAAATATTATATTTCTTTGGAAAAGGAAGCTAGAATGAGTGTGAGGATGCCTTCTTTATTTGGGTATTCACTATCATGTTTCTTCATTGTGGAAGGTCATTTATTGGGGTTGAAATTGGATGACCATTTGAGCCTTCCATGAGTACGTATGTTAAAAACATTTTTTTTTTTTTTTAATTTTTATTTTTATGTAATAGGATATTTTATAATTAATTTCTATATAATGTACTATTTACTATGAAATGTCATTATCCTCTACTTGTTCATGGGTGTCTAAACCATGACCTCCCCCAAGACTTGTGACATTCCATATTTAAATGATCTACATTTGTCTGTTGGATCACATACAAGGAGATTCATATGGTTAACATTCCTCGATGGCATGAAGAGATAGCTAATATTGTTTTTATGTTTGAGAAGGAACTTCTGACAAGTTTCATGGACTTGCAGGTTCATATTCTAATTCACACAGGTAAAAAATGAGAGATTAGTGAATACAAAGCTAAAAAAGTTATTCACCACAATTATTTCAAGTGAATTACCACTAAATTTGAGAAATTTGAAGTGATCCAACTAAAAATAAATAACTTAAATGACTGATTTAGTGTAGGGATAAAATATACGACTAGATAATAAGTGACTCCACTAAAAGAAAGAAACTTAACTTAAAAATTTAGTGCAAAACTAAAATAATGACTAGATAAAAAGTAAAAAAATAAAAAATAATTAATGTAAACGACTACTATAGTCCAAGAATAAAAATATGACCAACTAAGAAGCACAACATGTATATGAATTAGTCATTTATGCTAGTTATTTATAATTGTCATTTCAAAAATGGAAAATTGTAATTTTGATATTTAAGTGTTACATTTCACTAAATTTTAACACTAAACATGGATTTAGAGAACCCCCATATAAGGTGTCTTTGAATCCATCTACAGTGATTAAATTTAGAGACCCCTTTGAGAGGGTCTCTAAATCTATCTGCAATGTTAAAATTTGGGTAGATGGATTCAATTACCCCCTTAAAGGGGTTTATGAATTCATCTATAATTCTAAATTTATAACAATTTTATACAATATACAATATAATTTTACAATATATAATAGTTTCATTTACCCTTAGGAAGGAGGAACAAGATGTTAGGCCCCTATACTACTAGTGTAACTGTTTATTTTTATTTGTACAACCCCCTTATTATATTGTTGTACCCATGTAGTGCCCATATTGTTACTATTGTGCCCCATAGAAGCCTACTATTGTTATTCTTGTGCCCTTACATTATTATTGTTATGTCAGCTCTGATTATATTATGACCCCTTAGACTCCTATATATAGAACGGAGGTACTTTCATTTGTATCATCAAAGAATTGTTCATTTGTGTAATGTAAAGGAGGTTGCCCCCTCGAAGAGGTTGAATTATAAGGCGTTCATCTATCTTTTCTATCTTTTTGTGAGCTGGTTCCATAACATTTGGTATCAAAGCTTTGGATTCTAGGGTTTTGCTGCTCCAAATAGGTAATCGTGGAATTTTCGCTATAACATTTTTCTCCAATGTTTTAGAAGCGAAAAAAAAAAAACCATTTGAGACGAAATCGTACTAAACCTTGGGTCCAAAATTTAGAGCTTTTCGTACTATATTTGTGGAGATGTGATCTGAGGAAGTTGGTCTTTTTGCAGACTCCTGAATTACATACCAAACAGGTGACTTGGAGAAAATTGTCATAACTCTCTCTAAGCATCGGATTGAAATTTCATAAGAATGTATAGAAAGAGAATGGACTGTATTTTCCTATATATATTTTTTAGAGCCAAGGGCTGAAACAGTGACACGTGGCACGTCGGACAAGTTCGCTCTATTGAACTAGTCTATAATCAAGTCATTGTGGGAGATTTGGCATAAATCCTCCTTGGAGAATCCAATTTGGATCAAACTACTGGCATTAGAAAGAGGACACAGAGGGCTACTATAGATTGCAATTTCAGAACTTAATGATCCGAAAGTACAAAGTTACAATTGTTTCAAGATGAAGCTCCTAAAATCAAGAAAAAGCAAGATGAGGAAATTTGATGGCAAAGATCCGGTAAATTGGATACTTCAGATGGAGCAATATTTTGATCTACATGGTTTACCATTGTTACAAAAGGTGGGTATTTCATCTTCGTATTTAGAACCAGATCAATTTTTATGGTATAAAGGGCTTTGTTCTCATAAATAACTTGTTACGTGGTCAATTTTCACAGAGCAAATGATATCACATTCTGAGGATACACCTTCTTTAGAGCAACACCACAACAATTGGAAAGAGTAAAAGGGCTTTGTTACATAGTGGAGAGTAAAATTATGGCAACAAGGAAGTCTACCCATCACAACTATAAATATGGAAGTGTTGTTTCTCCTATCCTTCCATAACCTACAAGGGTTACACCACAACAATTGGAAGAAAAAATAGAAAAAGGGCTTTGTTACAATTGTAATAGCAAATGCACTAAAGGTCATAAGTGTGTAGAGAAGAAATTATTTTACATAGAGTATGAAGATGAGGAAGAAAAGTATCAAGAAACATCAAAGCAAGAGGATATACACCAATACCGAACCTCAGAGAAAGAAGAAATGAATTAGACCATATCTTATAAAGCATTGGCGAGAATTACCACTCCTCAAACTCTCAAGATAGAAGGGAATATCAAGTAGAAAAAGGTGCAAGAAGTGAAATATCACATCGAGAAAGAATAAATGAATCCAACCATATCTTGTAATTCATTGGTCGGAATTACCACTCTTCAAACTATCAAGATAGAAGGGCATATCAAGAAGAAAAGTGTTCAAGAAGTGAAAGATCATATCGAGTGTCAAGAAATGAATCCGACCATATCTTGTAAAGGAATGGAAGAAATTACCACTCTTCAAACTCTAAAGATAGAAGGACATATCAAGAAGAAAAAGGTTCAAGCAGTGAAAGATCACATCGAGCATTGACAACAAGTTCTCCAACTTTTAAAGGATAACGCCACTTTGGTGAAAAATCGAATGAAACAACAGGTATATCAACATCGTAGTGAAAAATGTTTTGATGTAGGTGATTGGGTATTTGTACTACTACATCTCAAGCAAGCTATTTATGAGAAGGAAATGTTAGCAATACTATATGCACTCAAGAAATGGCGACCTTACCGAATGGGAAGACACTGAAAGGTAAAAATGGATCATGATAGTCTTAAATGCCTTTTAGAACAACTATTATCTTTAGAAGAACAAAAAATATGGGTCACAAATATGTTGGGTTATGACTTTGACATCATCTATAGAAAAGGGAAGAAAAATTTTGTTGCAGATGCACTCTCATGAAAGGATGAGGATGTGGAGGCATTGTTTTGTGCTATTTCTATTATCCATCCAAATTGGATAAATGAAGCAAGGGATGAATGGAAGAAGGATGAAGAAGTATGGCCACTCATTCAAAAGATGCAGAGGATCCCTATTCAAACAATATTGTCAAAACTTGAAGAGGAAGGAAAAATCATATTGGAACATGGAGCAGTCACAAAAACAAGAACATGACAGCCATGAAATCAATCAATTTCAAAGTATCACATCAAGTGGAAGAACTTACCTGCTGAAGATTCCACATGGGATGACAAGAATTTTATACAGAAGCATCAAGAACTACTCAAGCATTGAGGACAACACATTTTGAAGGAGAGGGGCATGTTAGGCCCCTATACTACTAGTGTAACCCCTTATTGTTATTAGTACAACCCCCGTATTGTATTGATCTACCCATGTAGTGCCCATATTGTTACTATTTTGCCCCATAGAAGCCCACTATTGTTATTATTGTGCCCTTACATTATTATTGTTATGTCGGCTTTGATTATATTATGTCCCCTTAGACTCCTATATATAGAAAGGAGGCCTTTTCATTTGTATCATCAAAGAATTGTTCATTTATGTAATGTAAATGAGGTTGCCCCTCGAAGAGGCTGAATCATAAGGCATTCATCTATCTTTTCTATCTTTTTGTGATCTGGTTCCATAACACGAGAAGAGAGTTTGAAACTACTATAGAAGCGTTTTAAGAGTGAATAATAATTTGTTCCTCACATCTTAGAGAGGTGACACACTATTTGTTGTGGGGTTTTTGTGGTGTTGTCGCATACCGTTGTTGATTCTTGCACTAAATTCATAGAGACAATGATTTTATTAATTTGAAATGAATGTATGTTGATTTAAACATGCCCAATTAATATAAATCTAAAATAATATTATAAATCCATATTATTCTATGAATAGTTCTACATATACATGCATTACAAAAATATGCACAAATTCTAATAGCACATTCACATTCTTAGAATGTGCACACATTATTATTAGAAAACCATACATACTAACAATTCTTGTGGCTCTTTATGTAGAATAACATGCCATGGATCACATATCCAAGTTGAAATCTAAATATCCCTTAAAGAGTATCTATGTGGTTGTTTGAGGGTTACTTCATGTTTGAGGTACCTAGAGTGAGATGAGAACTACAATGTTTCACAGTTTGAGGTACCTAGCCTAGTTTTGGTTAGGACATGGTAGTTAAGTGAAACACATGCGATACAAGTGGTTGGTGGTCATGCTTAACTAGTAAGGTCACGTTGAAGATGCTTGGTGAGAATGTTTCTTGAGTGGTATTAGACACTTAAGTGAAATAAAAATTCTAGCCCCATGACAAATGGTATTAAATCCAAGTTTGAATGAAAAATTGTGGAATTGTTCTTCACTATCCACACCCATTTCATTAGAGAAGGTGATTGGGTTGTATTAATGAGGATGTTAAGAATTAATGTTTGAACTAGAATAATACTGATATTTTGATCTTGTATCTTTTAGTTAATTTAATACAACAAGTACTTGGTGACGATTTTGCAACTCCCATGTTGAATATTTAAGTAGTTTCATTCCATTCTTGCACCCTACTAGGGAGGAAGGGCTCTCCTCTTTAGCAGGGATCGAACTATTAGTAATATATTTATTTTATTAGATGTTGATTTCAATTTATTATTGTCGTTTCATATGTTGTGTAATAGACAATTCTATTTTCAGATTTATGGTATGCTATTTTATATTATTATTGCACTTTAGTTAATCACAAATTGCATGCCTATTTCCTTTCTAAAGCTTATGAAGTCTGAATTTCTTCTTTGTTGAATGAGTTTCATTTCTGTAGTGTGTTCTATAATTTCCGCAAGGGTGAGTTTCATTTCTACATGAATGTTTTAAATTCTATAAGTGTGTTCAATGACTTTTTTGTGTTACCTGGTTGTTCATGTATTGGCACAAACAGTGCAAAATCCATTGAAATAAAATACCTACCTTGGTTGATAATTAATGGTTGTGATTCAACTATTTTAAGAGTGACAAAATAGCACAAACATCTTAAGGGGAATGTAAATCACCCAGGTATGATATTGTCAACCTTGATGAGGCTATTACACCTATAACAACCCATTCGAATAAAACTGATAAACCTATAACAATCAATCCAGTTGTTATGGTGACTAAGGATCCCTCATATCTGTAAAGACTAGATAAAACTCAAATGATGCCACAACCTGATTCTGATTTTCTAAAGGAGTTAAAAGAATTTCACATAAGGATTCCCTTACTACAAGACATTAACGATGTCCCCATTTATAAACAGTAAGAGACCTATGTTTCAAGAAACCTGGAAGGAATCCGAAACACCATGTTACCATCAATTTGATTGGAAAACTATTAGAATGGATGACTGGTCAGCCTCTTTTAACTAAATATAATGATCTAGGGAATCCTACAGTGACTATTTATATTGATGAGAAGCCAATTTCACATTCACTAATTGATTTAGGGGCAGAAATCAATGCATTTATCAAAGATGTCTTCAACACTTTAGGATTACACATGCTAAGACAAACACTTCCAGTGATAGAATTGGCATGTAGGTCACATTTTAAACCTGAAGGAATGGTGGAAGACATAGTGATCACAGTGGATTCCTCGAAGTATCGAATAAAATTTATTATTTTAAAAACCAAAAGAAACTTGGCGGGAAATCCCCTAATATTAGGAAGGCCTTGGTTGACGACTGTAGATGTAGTCATGGCCTATAGGTTTATCTATATGACAATTTCAGATGGACAAGACACAAAGAACCTTAGCCTTTACCACCCTGCAAATCCAAGTAAGGATTTGGAAAATCCCTTATGGGATGAACTTGAACCTAAATCAAATTATTCCCAGCCACTCCTCACTCTTGGAAATGCCCAATATTTTAAGAATGACACAAAGAATTATATTATGAATGGATTTATCAGTAATTTCCTTGTTGTTACTTCTATTGATGATTTAGTGGTGGAAGATACCATGGAAGATTTAAGTCTAGAGCATATGAAAACCACCCCTAATGTCAAAAGAATCCCTGTAGAAATAGAGCTAGGAAACGTTTTAAATATTAATCCTTACCTGACTCTTGAGCATAACAAGATGTTGTTATAGATGTTACAAAAACATAAAAACACACTTGCATGGGATTACACAAACGTTAAAGGCATTCACCCTAAGCTACGAGCTCACTGTTTCTACTTGAAGGTAGATCCCAGAGGATCAAGATAAAACCAGTATAGATCCATTTTAACCACGGATCTATCGAGAGTTGAGAGGGATCAAATGTCAAACTTGAAAAAATGTTTACATGTCAAGATATCTATTCTCTTTTAGTGTTTGGTAAATATGTGATTAATATAGGTCTATAATGGTAGGTTTTGACTGTTTTGATTGTATTTTTAAATATTTTATCATTATCAATATTTTATATTAAAAATTGAATGAGTTACACATTTTCCTCTTATTAATAAATAACTATTAATACATACACACACACACACACACACACACACACACATAGGTAAACATTAATACATACACACACACACACACACACACACACAGATATATATATATATCTATATATATATATATATCGATGGAGAGAGAGAGAGAGTACATGTGTATACTGAAATATATTAGTTAATATGGATATTAAAACAATTTATTTAATTTCTATATTGAGCTATTTATAAGAGAAATATGTATATATATATATATATTATATATATATATATATATATATATATATATTTTAATTAGTTTATATATGTAAACTTATATAAAATTATATTATTTAAGATAGACATCCAAATATTTTATTTCTTACTTGAAGAGTGAAAGTAAAATATCAAAGAACCATCTAGAATGAAAGTGAAATATCAACAACTCAGGTAATTGTTGAGTTAATCAATTTTTAATTGTTTATTTATATGGTTATTTACTTTTTGTTCTTTTTTTTTCGGTGACGTTAGTGAAAATTATTTTTATTAATTATTTAGTACATGACATACTTATAGATGTCACTCATACTGGATTGTAGAACGAGCCTCTCGGCTCAACCACCTTTACTTTCGCTTCGGGGACTTTTGCATACAAAGTTCTCCCATTTGTACTCTGTAATGCACCAACAACCTTCCAAAGGAAGTTTTTGGAATATTTATAGATTTTCTAAATGATTCTTTGGAAGTATTCATGGATGAATTTACACCTTATGGTGATGATTTCAAACCAGCATTAGCCATTCTCGAAAAAAATTAGAACGATGTGAGAAAACTAATCTATCTTTAAGCACTAAAAAGTGTCACGTGATAATGAATGAAGGAATTGTGCTCAGGCATTATATATCTACTGGGGGAATAAAGGTAGAACTTGCTAGGAAAGAAATAATTTTGAAAATTCCAGCTCCCCAAACACAAAAAGAGGTATGTAGTTTTTTTCGGACATGCAAGGTATTACAAAATATTTATAGAAATTTTTTCAAAGATTGCATCCACATTATTTTCTATGCTTAAGAAAGATGTGTAGTTTGTCTGGACAAGGAAATGTGAACAAGCCTTTGAAGAATTAAGGCAATGTGTATAAGCAACTCTTGTTTCTCGAGGACCAAATTGGGATCTTCCATTCCATATAGCAATTGATGTATCTGATACTACTATAGGATGCGTGCCAGGTCAACTTGAAGAAAAAAACTCATATTCCATCTACTACATCGTGGAGAACTTGACTGCTACAAAATTAAATTACACCATTACATAAAAATAGTTTCTTGCAGTAGTACATGCTATTAATAAATTTAGGCACTATATCATAGGTTATCAAATATTTATGCACATTGACCACTCTGCCATTCGTTCTTTAATGAATAAACATGTGACTAACAGTAAGGTTACACATTGGTTGCTTCTATTACAAGAGCTTGATACAACAATCTTAGATAAACTTGGAAAATATATTGTAGTTGCTGACTTTCTTTCTAGGTTGATTGTTCATGATGATTGCATGCCCATTGAGGATTCTTTTCCAGATGAATATATTTTTGCTATTTCAACTTATTCACCGTGGTATGCAGACATAGTTAATTATCTTGTTGTAGGGAAATTTCCAAAACATCTGTCCTCAAGATAAAGGAAGAGGATTGTTCAGTAGAGTGCAAGGTATTCATGGGTAGAGGGATACCTTTATTACACATAGCTAGATCAACAAATCAGTCGTTGTGTGAGAGAAATGAGAATTTTGATATCCTGAAAGCCTGCCATGAGGAACCTTATGGAGGACACTTTGCTAACAAAATGATAGGATATAAATTTCTTTCGATTATATATTATTGGCCTACCATATTCTAGGATGCAAAGAAATATGTAAAGGTATGTGATAGTTGTCATAGAATGGGTCAACCACTCTGGTCAAATTAAATTCCATTATAGCCCAAAGTAGTTTTGGAAGCATTTGAGAAGTGGGCTCTACACTTCATAGGACCAATTAATCCTCCATATCACCAGGAGTCCTGCATTCTAGTCTTCATGAACTATGTCAAAAAATGGGTTAGAGTAAATGCATTAACCAGGGAAAATTAGTAGGTTGTTTCAAACTTTTTTTTGAAGACATTTTTTTTCACTTTGGATGACCTCGAGAAATTGTGACAGAAAAAGGAGCACAGTTAACATCTCACTGCATTTAGACATTAGTTGAGAAATATAAGATCCATCATAGGATTACTTCACCATATCTTCCATACGAAAATGGTCAAGTAGAAAGCACCAATAAAGTTATTGAACCAATTCTCACCACGACTGTAGCCAGCCACTAAAGGGACTAGGCTAGCAAAATTATAGAAGCACTATGGACATATAGAACTACATGGGGAAATACTACTAAAGTTTCACCATATGAATTCGTATATGGTAAAAACCCATTATTTCTTATTGATTTCGAAGTAAAAACACTTAGAAAAATGTTGGAAGTGAACTCGATTTGACTACATCTTAGAAACAACAGTTAAATCAAAAAAATGAACTTGATGAGAAGAGACGGCCTGCCATTCAGTAAATAGATACCATCCAACAACAGAGGTCTATGTGGCATGACAATTCTATAAAATATAAGGTGTTTCATAAAGGAAATTTGGCTCGATTGTATGATTCATGATTCAAAGACTTCAAAGGGAAGCTTTGCACCAGGTGGCTAGGTCCTTACGAGGTAGATACAGTGTTTGACAATGGGAATGTGAAATTAGTTACCATAGACAATGGCAAGGTGTCATTATTTTCCAATGGGCATCGTCTCTAATTATACCATAAACCTGCCTTGAAGGATTAATTTTTTGACATTGACACATGATTTGATCTCCAAGTTATGGGAGCGGGGGAAAATTTTCCTGTGTTGTCGAATTCTTAAAATCCAATAAATATACCACCTCAAAACCAACATTTGTTGGCAGCTTATACACCAAGATATATATATATATATACAATAATAATAATAAATTTTCCCGTGAAAACCTCCTATGGGGTGTAGGTAGATAATTGTATCAGTTGAAAGCCACTTTGTGGAAGATGGCACATATTTCTCTTTTTAATAAGTTTTGTAACAACATGCTATTACACATACATATTATTGCATGATTTCATGATTTGAAACCCTTCTCTACTTCCCTAATATCCACCGTAATGAGGATCTGGATCCCCATTGCATAGATTTCTCAGAAATTGTGGCAGTGAGCAGACAAAAGCGCAGTAAGGATCAGCTATAATAGTGCAGGATGGGTGGAGCAATGGTAATACATGAACCAAATTACACAGAGTCTTTAAATAATTGCCCATAATCTTGTCAAATCTTCTGAGAAGTAGGGTGACTTGAATCTTTTGACTGACTAAGAGGGTTGGATGAAACTGTTGCTTGGGGATTTTCTCGGAATTTGCTCAAAAACCAAACATACGTTAGAGGTTTAAAGCTAGATGTTATAGAGGAAGTAGTTGCCTAAGTGACAACACTTCAAATTGAAGGCAAGCAATGGTTCAATTGCAAAATCAATGACCCATACCTCAAGAATGAATTTTTGCAGGGAAATGAGAAATTGGTTAAGAAGGGAATGGGAATTGACGCCTTTCCCTTCCACAGTCATGGAATGATGTTTCTTATTTTATCATCAAATATATTACATGTTAGGGGCATGCAAAGATAGTTTTTAATTATCATTTTCCGCTATTGAATCATCTTCAGCATAGGCCATTGATCAATCTTCCTTACTTCTTGTTGGAGAAATTGAAGAATATGGTGGCCGCAATAAAGGTTGCCTCACACCTAGAAAGTTGTCTTAGTAATCATGGACTTATAAATATGATCATATTGGAGGACTTGGAGTAGTAAGGGAAAATATTGCAGGACTTCATTAGTAAAAAGACAACAGCTGGAAGAAGCTGAAACCTCCATAGATGCTCCGGGAAAAATTGATCTAGCTAAGAATCGAGAGCAGTCCTCCAGAGTTAGAATTAGTAAAAGATCATAGGAAAGACCTGTTGGTGGAATAACACCAAAGAGAAGGGTCAAGCTTGGCACTTGACAAAAACCCTCACCACCATCTGAGAAGAAGTTCAACAAGCATGAAGGTGTAAAGGAACAAAAGAAAGAAGAACAGGCTAAGCAGCAAGATACTCCTTCGCTAGGTAAGAAGGAAACCCAAGCCCTGTTGCTCAAAACTAAAGAATTATTAGCAGAAAACAAAGAATTTAAGCAGAAACTAGAGGATAGGATAATGGAAATAAGGGTTGTGGGTCTTCAAACATTGGCAGAGGCTGTCGATAAATTAGGAGAAGAAACCATGTAGGTATCTTTATGTGTATCATGTACTAAAGTGTTGGCAACATCAGGGTATAAAATATGTGATGCTGACCCCATCTCGAAGGAAACTCAGACAAAACCATGGGGAGCTACTACATAAGAACCTATTGATGATGCTACTGTTACATAAGAAATAGCCTTTGAGTCATAGCACTCTATGGAATTTGACATGGAAACTGAAACACAAGAACGTTTCGACAACACTGCTATTAGACAAGAACTAACAATTGAGGAAGTTTTTTAGGAAGAGAAAGTGAGATTTAATCCATAAGAACCTCTCTATGAAACTGTTGTTAGACGAGAACCAACATCAAGGCAGAACAACTCTAATTTCGAGATGTTGGTACACCTACCATTACACTAGAACCTGAGGCAGAATGGCACTTAGAATTTTTTTTTATTGATTTCTGAACTACAGAATTGGAAACTCTTGGTAATCTCCCTGAAAAAGGGAGTGATTTATTTAGAGGAGAATCATAATACTATTCACACTCTTAAGGATCAATGGGCCAAGGATTTGATGACAGAAGAGTTGGTGATAGAAGAGCTCATACAATGAGTGACAGAGGAAGCTGAGAATAAGAAGCAATAGCAAAGTCAGCAATTACAACTAGAAATAAAGGAATTGATTGAAGATAAAAGAGAAATGTATGAGTTAGCCCTGAATCTTTTAGGTTGTAGGCAACCATCTCCATCTTATCCAGTTTTCTTGTGGGAAAACTTTTATCTTTTCCAATTGAAAGCTACCAGTGAGAATAGACCCTATCAAGGTGTTTCTAGTAGAACTCTTTTAAATTTATTTCATGCCTGTGATTTTGATGAACAAATTTTTCTATGTGAACATTTTTTGAACAATATATTTGCTAAACATGTTAGTCTACAAATGATTATAAATAATTTTTCTTATGTTAGAGACTTACAACTATGGGTCTTCATATCTTTTATGAAGAACCAAGTCAATTGGCATCTTGGCAACATATCATTGGATAGGAATGAAGAGACAAAAATGCTAAAAACAAGATCAGAGCCTTGTACAACTACTACCCTAAGGGGAGAATTAAGAAGATTTCTTAGTACTACTAACATGGTGGAACAATCATCCATGTACATGAAGGGAGCCATGGGTTTTGTCTGAATATTTTTGCACAACTAAATAGTAGAGCGTTGGTGGTAATGTTGAAACATTTGGAAGCTAGTAGCGAAAATTTACAGATAAGGGATCCTTTTGGATTTTGTAATTTTGTGGTAGTTGTTACTTCAGTTCTCGAGTATGCATGAATTTTTAATTCAATGGGAGCTTGTTAATAGGAATTCAATTTAAATTCCCTTTTATTTGGCTTCCGATTGAGAGCTATTAGCCTCACTACCAACTAAACAGGTATTATGAAAGATCTTTGATCACTTAGCTTATGGATACTTGAGAATACAGGTAAGAGGATGAAGATACTACTGACATTTATGATCTCACACAACTACATCAACAACACACTAGTATTGTAATAAAGGATGACTGTGAACATTCAGAGGAATTTGCATGAGGGCATGCAGTGGATTTAGTTGGTGGGAGATGTTGGGTGTAGTATTTAAGGATATTTCAGGCACCTTTTTGCCTATTTTTGGCCATTTCCCTTCACCAAATCCATCAATACTTCAACAAAATGTTACTCTCCCTGGCCATGAAGCAATTTTTTTCACTGACATATTATTATGCCATTGTCTGTTACGTATCAAAATAAACAATTTATTTTTGGAATAACTAACCAGGGAAATTGTGGAAGAGGTATTTTGGATGTTTTTCTTTCAAGTGTTGTTGTAATTACTAAATACTATCAGAAAATAGTTGTTACTATTACATGATGTTACAACGTGAAAATTTTTGTTACACCACGAGTTGCAAGTACATTATGATGTTGTTGCTACACTGTAAACTATTAAAGACTGTGGAACTATACTATAGAGAATTGTTGAAGACCATGAGTTTTAACTCTATGTGGAAGGAACCTAATTCGAGAGCCGAAGATGAACCCTAGCCGACTTACTGCCACCTCCCCTCTTTCGGCTGCCGTTTGGCCCCTGCTCGGCTATGCCACTGATGGAGATGGGCATTTAACTTAAGGAACATAGGCATTCTCTCTCATTTCTATTCCGCGTGATTTCAAATATCTCCTGAGAGCTCCCCCCCATCTATTTTACTCTGATCTGGTCCTTGGGGCAGCTTTTTCTTGGCCCTCTTCTGTGGCAACTAGATACAGCAACCCCCATCAGATTGCAGCTGCACCAGATAAGAACGAACATGCAGAATATATTCTCATTTTTCCCCAGACGGCTGCTTTTGGGAAGAAATTCTTTGCCTTGAAAGGCTCTTCAATAATATTTATACATTCTATATCCCCCCAAATTCGCCATTACTCTATTTCTGACCCTCAGAACTCTTCAAGCTTCCTAAATCGGCCCGGATGGAGCATCTGGAAAATCTTTGGGACAGATCGCAATGACAGAATCATCGATCTTAGGATTTTCTCCTCATCTCCTCACAAACCCCCATGGAAAGTTCAGGAAAAGAAGGCCCTTCAAAGTTCCAGCCTCCTCATGTCTCAGATATGCAGAAGCAAGCAGCCCTCTGATCTTTCTGCCTCATTCCAGATACTGATCAGGTTGAACTCGGGCAAAACTCTGCTACAATGGGTGAGAGCATCGGATCAAGTGCAAGACCTCAAGCTTGCTCTAGAACTCAAGTTGAGGATTCCCTCAACATCTCATCGAATTCTCCATGAAGGTAAACAGCTCGAGGATCTTAACCCCCTATCTTTTTACAACATTAAGAGAAATGCTTCCATTGTTTTTACCTTACGTTTGAGAGGGGGAGCTAGGGGTCAGTCCTCCTCAGCTGGGGCATTTTCATAAAAGGACATTGTCCATGCTCAGTTGCCTAAGAGAACAGCTCCACCAGCTTAGGCTCCCAAGCCCTTTCTGGTGGAAAAACTGGAAGAAACCCCCTCCATTGAAATAAAGCATCCATCGCTAGATGAGCAAACCCAAAAGTTTGCTGAACATTCCATTATTTCCAGGTTCAATGGGTTATGGCCACACACAGCAGACCTCTACCAATGGCTTCACTCTAACTGGACCAACAATTGCAAGGTTTTGTTATGCTCAAAGGGCTTCTTCATCGTAGTGTTTGCTTTTAGTGAGGACTATAAAAAAGCCTTAACTGATGGCCCCTGGTTCTGGGGGGCAGCCGGTCTATTCCTCACCCCTTGGTTCCCAGATTTCGATCCTTCTACAGCAGTCATCACCAAACTCCCCATCTGGGTCAGACTTCCAAACCTCCCGGCGCATCTATGGCACTTTGTTGTATTCCAAGGGATTGGCGATTCTCTAGGCCGCTTTCTAGATACAGACATCACTAGAGGGGAAAAAGGCTTATATACCTTTGCCAGAATTTGTGCAGAAATAGACATGAGCAAAGGTCTCCCGGACCAGATTAATCTCAAAATTGGAGACTTCCATTGGACTCAAACCTTAGATTACGAGAACACAGCCTTTCGCTGCCGAAATTTCCATCATACAGGACACCTCCAAAGCTCTTGTCCCACGATGTCAGCCCAAAAGAAGAAATCCATTCCTAAACAGAAATCCAAAAGCTGGAAGCCACATGATCCTGCCCCCATGGACGATTTTGACTCCAGCTCGGATGAAGAGGAAGAGAATAAGGAAGGATCGACAGCAGAGCTAGCACAGGATCCGCCAGCGACTAATCCTGTGGCTCCGTCTATTCTACCAATCTCACAGAAAAGGAATCATGAATCCTCCACCTCAGATTCAGACAAGGAGGCCTCTCCACCAGCACATCTCAGTTTGAAGATCATGCCAGCTCAGCAAAGTCCTCTTGATTGGGTCAAAGTTGGTAAAAAGAAAGGGAAAAAATGTCGAATAGTCGATTCTACACATGTTGGGTAGAATCCTCTGTTCTGTTCTTGCTCCTCTGTTCCTTGCTCCTCTATTCCTCTTGCTTCTTCGTGCTCAGTTCTGCTCTCTTCTCTTCTTCTCTTAGGAGCCGAGGTGGATAGCCTATCCTTTCCGGCTGCCTGTGTTCTTGTCTCTCTTGGTTGTAAGCTCTTATTGTACCATACGTTTACTTAATAGATTTAGTTTTTACTAAGAAAAAAAAAAACTCTATGTGGAAGGTTGGAAATATTTGAGAAGTTATAGCTATAAAAAGTGGCATAACCATAATAGGCCTTTAATTGAAAACTGGTTGTAATAACTTTTATTTTATTTCCTTTCTATTAAATTTATCATTATGAGAATCGTGAGAATCTCATGACTGTTCGTTCCATAATTTTGGGGGTCTGTAAGAATTTAAAAAAATGTTGAGTCCTATGAGAAGGGGAGGACAACGTATGGAACAATAACGATATTTGGATCCTCTGTTGAATCTCTATGTAGTTTTGTTCCATTCTTGAACCCTACTAGGGAGGAAGCGCCCTCCTCTTTAACAGGGATCATAGTAGTAGTATATTATTTTCTTAGATGTTGATATGAATTTATTATTTTCATTGCATATATTGTGGAATAGACACACTTTTGTTTTCAGATTTATGGTATGTTGTTTTATATTATTTTTGTACTCTAGTTAATAACACGTGGAACACCTATTTCTTTTCTAAATCTTATGAAGTGTGAATTTCTTCTTTGTTGAATGAGTTTCATTTCTGTAGTGTGTTCTTTAATTTCTACAAGAATGAATTTCATTTCTGCAAGAATGTTTTAAATTCTGCAATTGTGCTCAATGATATTTATTTTTACCTGGCTATTCATGTATCAACACAGATACTGAAGACTCCCTTGAAATAAAAGACCTCCCCTGGTTGATAATTAATGATTCTGATTCAACTTTTTTAAGAGTGATAAAATAGCACAAACACCTTCCTCAAGGTGTCACTAGAAACATTATCCTATATAACATGCTAATAAAACATGACAAAGGCTACAAGAATAGTGTATATGTTTCATAACACCCATGACCAAATAACAATGATCCTTGAGACATTTAGGATGATATACTAGTTTGGTGTGGACTAGGAGGATGAAGGATGTATAACCTAATAAGGATGGATGACCAATGAAGTGTTGCAACACAAATTTACCAAAGGATAACACAATCTAGAAATGTGTTTTATAGTGTGTTAGCCATGGAAAGGAAACATCGTTGATGAGTGTATTGAAGGTAAGTGGAAGCTTGTTTCCACTAGGTACATGACCTTTAGAGAATTATAAGAAGTTTTTCTAGATGGAGACAACATAGTCTTACACTAGGTGGTTAGTTATTCAAGTGTGTTTGCTTGAGGGAGGCAGTGAAAGGTTGTTTATGTGTGGGTGGTGATGACACAACATCACCTATATTGAAACAAACACTACAATATTTTTTATAGTTTAAGGTTCTTAACTTGGGTTCAATTATGACATGTTTTCTACACATAGTTCGAGTGATACAAGAGATTGATGGTTCACAACTAGTAATGCCACGTCAATGTCATAAAACAACTAGGCTTCTTGAGTGGTATTAGATGCTTAAGTGGATTTAAAAGTTTACCCTCATGAAAAATGGTATCAACACCATGTTTAAATGCAAAAATCATAAAATTTATCTTCACCATCAATGTCATGTCTATTAGAGAAGCCAATGGAGCCATGTTGATGAAGATGCTAATAATTAACGTGGGAGGGGAGAATGAAAGGATCTTACTTGGGGATCCATTATAAATGGCACATTGGATGACATGACCGGTAAACATGAATAAGAGTAGACAATGAGTTTATATGTTTGGTATATTTATTGAGTGATTTAGGTTGTTTCATGAGACAATTAGGATGGTGTACTAGTTTGGTGTCGACTAGGAGATCCCCTTAACAAGGGTTGACAAAGCATTGTAACACAAGATTAGGGGAAGATGATGTAAATTGGCAATGTGTTGAATAATGTGATAGCCATGGAAAGGAAGCATCATTTATGAATGAAATGTAAGTGGAATCTTGTTTCCATTAGGTACATTATCGTTGAGGACTACAATGGGTTGTCCTTGATGGAGACAACACAATTCTATATTTGGTGGTGAGTTGTTCAAGAGTGCTTGGCTTAGAAGAGGCGCTAGAGTCTTCTCTATGGTTGGGTGGTGATGGTGTAGCATTACCTACCACTAAATTAACAGTTCAACATTTTTTATAAGTTAAGGTGCTTCCCCTAGGTTGAATTAAAACATCTTGGTTATGCATAGATCATTATGACTTATTAGACAAGTATGTCAATGCTATGCAATGAATAAATTTTTTTAGTTATATAGCATGCTTAAATAATGAATAAATTTTAATAACTATATAGAAATGTTTTAAAATAAAATAAAAAGTTTAACATTGGGACACCTTTGTCTTACTCTCTTCTTCTTCTACTACTTTTTTAAAATAATCGTAGATTACATTTTTAGAAACCTAGATACATCAAAATTATATATCTACCAAGCACTTAAAGAGATCAAATTTCTTTTCACTATAAAATAGATTTTCCTCTCAAGATATTTGATCCCTCTGGGTGCTTGGTAGATCTATATTCACTACAAGGAAAAAGGTCATTGGTGAGGGTCATGCCTATGATGGACCTTTAAGGTCCGTCACCAATGTCACATATGGTGACGGTATTTGAAAAAGCGTTGTTGTAAGTGTATATAGTGATGGTCCTTTAAGGTTTGTCACCAAAGCCATTTTCAATGACACTTTTGGTGAGGGTTATTAAAGGATCATCACTAATTCTCCCTTTGGTGACACTTTTGGTGAGGGTCGTTAAAGTCCCATCACTAATTCTCTCTTTGGTGACACTTCTAGTGACGATATTTTATTGACCGTCACTAATGATATTTTTGGTTACTTTTGGTGACGGTCAATAAATGCTCATCATCATTCATCGTTCCAATGATTCTTTGATGACGCTTCATGCTTGTGATAGACCTTTAAGGTCTATCACCAACGTCGCATATGGTGATGGTATTTAAAAAATCATTGTTGTAATTGTATATAATTATGATCCTTTAAGGTTTCTCACCAAAGCCACTTTTAATGACACTTTTGGTGAGGGTCGTTAAAGGCCTGTCACTAATTCTCTCTTTGGTGACACTTTTCGTGAGGGTCGTTAAAGGCACATTACTAATTCTCTCTTTTGTGACACTTCTAGTGATGATACTTTAATGACCCTGACCAATGTTCTTTTTGGTTACTTTTAGTGACGGTAAAAAAATGTTCATCATAATTGATCATTCCAATCCATTGTTTATGACGCTATATACCTGTTACTATATTTTTTATCAAAATATTACAATTTAAGACCATTGTTGTGGAGTATTTTTCATTATGTGTCCAAGGTCATAGTAGTTATAATATTCAGTTGATTTTTTAAGAAGTAATTAGTGTGTATCATTTCCCTAGAGTCATAAGAATATAGTTTTCCTATGAGTCAACACATGATTCATGTCTATTAGGTTTATAATTAAACAAATTTCCTTTAAATAAAGTTCCACTAGTGTCTGTAGGAACTATATTATTTAATACATAATCAAGCTCTGTCAATTCTATTAATGAGAGAGACCTAGCACTCCTCAACATTCATGGCACGCCTTAAAATGCTTTGCAACAATACACTAACATTCCTTGGTACCTCGCATGTCTTAGAACATCTTTGTACCTAGAACATCTTGCCATGATTAGGATGCCCAAGTACATGTTGGCATGCCCTAGCATAGCATAGCATTCCCCTATCAGGTGTTGGCGTTCCCTATAGTCCCTAGCATGCCCTGGAACAACTTGGCATAATATTTCATTGACAAACATTAGTACTTGGCACACATTGGCACTTGGCATCTATTGGAACATATTATTTGTGTGCTTAGAGTGCCCCTTTTTAAAAATATAAAGTCCCAACTTATTAACCCTCTTATTTGTTCATTTCCTTGAATTTTAGCATGGTTATTCCTTTTGATGCCTCAAAACTCCTTGACGCATATTAGCATACTTTGGCACCTTGCACATCCTAGCATGTCTTAGCACCTGGCATGCCTTGGCACTATTTGGCACATGTTAGCACACCCCATAACTACCTAGCTCACTCTAGCACTTCTTGACATTCCATGATATTCCCTAGCATGCCCAACCCATGCTTAGCATACCTTGTCACTCCCTCCTAGGCATGACAACTAGCACTCATTAACACTCCCTGACACACCCTCATATTGTTTCACTTCAATGAATTTTGACCTAGTTCTCCCTTTCATTTTCCTAGTACTCCCTAACACTCCTCAGCATGCATTGGCACTCTCTAGCACACCTTATAACTCTTCAATATGCTATTCCACTTCATAGCATGCATCAAACTCACTTACGCACATTGGCACTTGGCACATATTAGCACTTGACAAGTCTTATAAGCATGTTTGGCATGCATTGAGATGACCTGGTATGCTTTTGCATGGTTTAATATTAAATTTATTTGAGATCAATTATTGGAAACTATATGAGAGGAAACAGAGGAAGATTTGGCACTTAGAATGCATTAACACTTGGCACTTGGCACCTATTGGAACATAGTGTTGGTGTGCCTAGCATGCCCCTCATTGAAATGGTAAATTGATGACTTATTAACCGTATTATGTGCTCATTTCCTTGTAGTTTAACTTCTTCCTCCCTTTTGTTGCCTTGAAAGTCCCTAGCATGCATTGTCACACCATTGTACATCTTGGCATGCCTTAGACCTTGGCACATCTTAGCTTGTTTGACATATCTTTGTACTATGTAGCACATGTTAGCATGCCCTAGGATTCCCTAACACATGTTGGCAGTCATGACCTCACAACTAGCATTACATTTTTCCATGATTTGGGAACCTTACATTCACTAGAACACCTTAGCACTCCCTAGTTGTCATGCCCTCTATTATCCTCCACAATGCCCCGGAATGATGAGGATATCGATGGAGGTAACCACATACCAAGATTTTATTTGGTAGCAAGCCCGACCAAACTAGAGAGGGATCTCTCTATGAAATCACATCCAAGAGACGACTAGAATGTAAAGGACTTTAGGCTAGATAGATAGGCTTAGGTGGGTTTTGGAAAATTTAGGCTCATCATGTTTGCTTAATGACCCCACCTGCATGTGTTGTACTGACATGGTTTAGTGCTAGCTTGGTGAAGTGGTTATATGCGTTTTCAAGGCTTCCTCAATGAGGATGTCCCATGTCATGTTCTTCTCTTTCAACAGATGGAGTCTTATAACCTTTACCAGGATATTGTGAAAGATGCTCGGATAATGCACTTTTCCTTTGAATTTCACCCTTTCAAACATTTTGGTTACGCTTGTATACAAGTAGATGGATAAACTAAGAGACTTGGGAGCTATAAAGTGCATGAGCAATCTTATGTGGTATTAATATAGCCTAGAAAATCTACCCTCACATGTGAATAACTTCATGACAACCTTCATCAATGGTGCATATCTCTCCAACAAGTATTTGAATGGGAAAACATGTGAGTCAGCTCCTTTGTATTGTGATTTCAAGTAGGGTTTGTACTCTTCTAGGTCTAGGTTCATGCCTTTGAACTAGTTTCCACTATGGTTTGGTATGCCTATAGCTTGAGAGATGGCATCCATTGAAAACATGAAATCAATTCCTACAATGGTGATCTTGTTTTCCTTCAAGGTGAGGGAAAATATACTTGTGAGATGCTCATGGAAACCAACTTCCTGCACTCTTTGACAAAACCCTAAACAATTGACATCTTCAAAGAATTTCATGACAAATGGGGAGGAGGTGATTTCATTGCAATTAGGGGGCTCAAACCTCAGTATGTTCCCCCCTTAGTATCCTTAAACCAAAATAATTGATGCTATTATATCTAGGTGCCTTTGGGCTAGGCGTAAATCCATAAATAAGATACTTTTGGTCTATTTAGAGGTGCTTGTAAGACATGATAAGGATTTGGGGTGGGGAATAAAGGACACATAATTTTTTAGTAAAGCTTTAATTGCCAAGAAATTATGGGAAACTTTCCAGGGAAAACCTATTTGGTAATAGGTTATTAAAGATAAATATCTAAAAGATAGATAGCTTAAGGAATGGATTAAAGAAGCGGCTCCAAAGAAGAAGGTGGCATCTTATATATGGAGAACAATGATGAGAAACAAATATTGGCTACTACAAAATCTGAGATGGGAGGTTGGAAGGGAGAATAGGATAGCAATAGGACGATATGATATAAAGGAGTGGAAGGAATACATACTCTTTCTATTCACATCCTTGAGAATTTACATAAGGAAAGGCTTTACTTTATGAACTAAATCTCTTGTGATTGAGGATCTTCTTCTGTTACAAGTTATTGTCTTAATGCAATTCAACTTGGATTTCCAGAGGACCTATTTGTGGAATGGGCACGTTTCACAACATAGTCATGTCTAATAGGTTTAAAACTCATTGAGAAGAAAGAAAATCTAAAATGGGAAGGTGTTATGTATAATGAGCAGATCTTAGTTAAAGAGATTTTAAACATATTTCTCATGGACGTGGCTTGAATGATAATGCCTTTTGGTTTCATAACACGTGGAGATGGGATATACCTCTCAAATTAAAATGTTTTATGTGGCTAATGGTCCACAATAATATTTTAACTTGGGATAATATCCATAAAAGGGGATTTCAGGATCTTGGAAGATGCTCTTTATGCAAAGAAGATTTAGAAGACATGGAACATCTATTTCTAACATGTCCTTTTGTGATCTCGGTATGGAGTGGGGTTCTTCAAGCACTTAAAATACATGTAATCTAGAACATGGTTTCAATTTAGAGATGTCTCACTGAATGGTTTGAAGCTTTCAAGACATATCGTTCCTTTCCTTTATATATTTTGTGGGGCATATGGAGAATCAGGAATGAGAAGATTTTTGAACAAACAGAACCAAATATTAGAGACACCTATTTAAAGATCTTTGCATATTTTATGGAGATATGGCTAATGAAGGAGGAATAACCTAGAAGCCGCTTTCGACTCATGGAACTATGGTCATACTTTATTTTTTCATTTTTTATTTTTTATTTTTATTTTTTATGGAGCATCCACTAACAAGGTTTGCGAAGTGGGACACATTTGGTTTTGAAGCAAGAAAACACCTTCCATTTCAGTTGGTATAATGGCATAGGGTCAAATAATAGAGTTGAGCTAATCATACTCTTGGGGGCTCTTTTATGTGCTAAGTGGCTTGCAATTGAAGATTTACCTGTGTTTGGAGATTCCAATTTGATCCTCAATTGGGAACAATTGAGAACAAAATTTGGACCACCTTCCCTTACTTTTTGGATGCAATGCATAAGATATTTGATGAATACCTTTCAAAGACTGGCTTATAATAATGTTTATAGAGAGTAGAATCAAGTGGGAGATCTCCTATAAAATAAGGGATGCAATTGTGTGCCAAGGAGGATTTTCTATTCAGTTTTCAACAAAGGAATCTGTTGATGGTGTTGGACACACCAACATGTCAAGGGGATCTCCCTGGTAAGAAGTCAAAATTAGACCTCAAACTGTTTGGTGTAGGATTCGTAGTAGTGGGTCATAAAACAATGCCTTGACCACGATGTCACATAGAGGCAAGTAAGGTAACTCTGTCAATAGAAAGGGTGTGACCACTACAGTGAGTCAAGGAAGGTGCATGAGAGGTTCTAACACAGGTGGGTTGGGATGAGTGCGCCCTTGGAAACCTGTAACAATACTCAGCTCGGAAGGGAACACACGAGTGAAGATGCATCACAAGTTGGAAAGCAAGTTAGTTGGCAATCCAAAGTGATGGTTAAACCAATTGTACATCTACAAAGAGATTGATATAATTGCATACGTAAATATGTAAGTTAAACATCATACATCGCTACAACAGTCGGAATAGTCCAACTACAATAACAACATATTCATGAAATTGTGTTGGCTCTTATTATATAAAGAAGTCTAAGTTCCAACCATACAATAAATCCATTTAAACCTGCTAGCCCCAACAGTGGATCGTTATAGCTACATCCCCTTGCTCCTCTAAAGAGATGAACTAGCTCCATGCAATGTAGAAGCCAAGGTGCATTACAATACTTTCCAAATTCTTTCAAAGATAGTCTTATCGGAAGCTTGGCTAACCAAAAGCCTATAAAATAAGTTATGAGGGACTATTTATAGCAAAGGGTGGGGTGACCCTTGAAATTCCCCTTTGTGACCATTCAACTACCCTCATGACTCTTTAGCTATTCTATGACTACTACATCCACTATTGACACTTGACTTACACTTGACATGACTTAACATTACAATGCACATGTACCCATGTGAACAAAATTGGCTTGAGCAAGTTGAATTGGACATCACTCTGACTTAGACAACTATAGAAGTCCAACAAGTCAACATCCTCATGGTGATCAAAAATAACATATTGATGCCAAGATCTGTAGTCCTTGATAGTGTATGTGTGTTCCACTGTGACATTCATTTGAACCCTGAACCTTGCCTCCATAGCATCCAACTACACTACTTAGGTTATTCTATCCAACTTGTTTGAAAGCATACACATCATTGTCTTCAATGTGGCTAGACCAGCAACATACTTGTGCAGGATGTCTACACTGATAGACAAGTTCGGGCTAGAGGCAATGCACATCAACTCGTCGAAGTACGAGTCAACCTCTAGTCAGACCTGCTTCTTGGTATTCATTTGGGTGAGATTCCCAAGTGATGGGATCACATGTGTAAGCACCACAACATCCATGCTCTTGAATACTCATGCATGGGAAGCCTGTATGCTAGTGTTGAGTTGCGGGAGGTCCTCATAGTTACAGATCTAACTCATGATACGTGCTTGTAGCTCGACGACATTGGCTCTCATCATCTTTGGTAAGTGAAGTGGGGCTCCCTTTTACTTCATTGTCCATGTTTGAATGTTATCAATAGCAGCATGCATATTCTTCAAGATGTGTGCTCTTCTAGCACATCATTGCTACCATTCGTTGAGATGGACACCCACCTTGTGCATCGTACCGAAGATTGAGTACAATGCTTGCATAGCTTTTTCAAGGGATAATACTTCATCTAGTATTTCCTTCTTCAGTTCAGCTTGGGTGGACATTGTCACCAAGTCTCCTCCTTTCGTGGCCACCTGTAGTTCCTTCGCCATTTGCTCATTCTCAACTATCAAAATTCGAGCACTTGAGCTAATGGCTTTGGCATACACTCTACTTGCATCAACCAAGGCAACTAGATTCTTGTGCACATCAGTCACGATCACTCACTCCTCAGCTTGCGCAGCAAATGTTTGATCCTCTGCAGTTGGTACTCTGTGAGATTGCACAACTATGAGATGAGATTCATCAAAAGTGATGTTGTACATCTCTCCTTCCAGTTGACCACTAAGGATCTCAGTGCCTCCTTGGTCATTCAAGACTTTCTCATCATCTCAATGCATTGAAGTGGGTGAGTCGATCTCTTTGTAGTGAGGCATGAGGTTGGTGTGATGTTCCGACTTCTGCTACTCCATGTCTACATCCAACTGTTGAAGTGCTTGTTTTATCTCATGAGCGAAGTCTCACTCCTACGATGGTTCACCATGTTTTCCTGATGCCAACTATTAAGATGAATCAACTACTTATATAGGACTTGCTTCATCTATTTGCACATGTTGCACCCCCTTGCTATATCTGCTACTGTCATGCCTCCCTCTCTTGTTTTCGTAGCTCTTGCTCATTTTAGAGTTCTCCCTTAGCTCATGCAACTCCTCCTCTATTTCTTCCATTCTCTTCTTATCCCTCTACCTTCACGTGATTCGCTTGTCATGCTGCTACCTCTTTGCCTGAATAGCCATAGCTACTTGTTCTACAAGTGGATTTCTTGAAACTTGCAACTTTTCTCCTCCTACATGCGATGGACAATATTCCTCTTCCCTTTGTTGTGCACATGTATGCTTGGCTCTATTGCCTTTGCTGTTGCTACTGCTACTGTTGCTACTACTAGTGCTATCCGTGATGCTGCTTCATGTTGCTTCACTAACCACTCCACAGTGAAGCCGACTTATTCCTTGGTTCTGGAGGAATCATAGGAATACCTCCATGAGTCCTCCTCAACCCAATGAAATTCCCCATGGATCCAGTTGAACTAAACTCTCATGAGTGATCCTTCACAATCAAATGTGGGTCATACAGATTTAAGCTTCAAAGGTAGAGTGGGTACTTCTTCATCTGTTCTGCTTCGACATCCGCTTCCTTGATACTCTGAATCTCATATAACCCAATTCGCAATGGAAGAGTGGGCCAAGGTACCTACTTCTTCTGCTACAATCTAGCTGTCAATCCTATTAAGATGTGATATGCTACTTCCTGCATGACAAGTACATCCAAGGAAAACTTGGGCAGAACATGTGGAGGCTTCTCTGCACTGAACATTCGAATGAAAGTGTCAGACGGTGAGGCATACCAATCTGCAATGCCTAATAATGCCTCCATTTTTTCCTTTGACATGCAGGGTGGATCCTCTTCGAATATCATCTTGTACACTAGGGTGGCAACATGTTCAGATAGTTGTGTCATTATTCCTTTGAAGCTTCATTCAGACAACAACTTGAAATATGTGTTCACAATGGTGTCTGTCGGTGACCATGCCCACTCGAATCCTGTGAACTCATGTTTGGCACAGACTACATCTAGGATGTAGGTTGACATGTAAATCTATGCATGAATACCTTCGGGTGATTGTTGAGCCTTCATGACTTACTCCTTCAGTTGACAAGCCAGTATGCTGTACCATTTACATGGTTTTCCTTCTCTGGCCAGTTGGTCTAGTGTAATCACCCAACTCCGTGGAAAGGTTTCAGTGCTTGCTTGGCCACACAGCTGACACATGAATATGACCAAGTATTGCTATGCCTTCCTTAGTATCTTGATGTTGTAGATTTGGTTGGGTGTCATCCTGAATTGAGTTGGCTCCTTTACCCAATCCTTCAAAGCATCTTTGGAGTTAGCTCTGTTGTCGGGCAAGCTGAATGGAGGACTCATGATAGTCACAACCTCTGACATCTGATACATCTCATTGTAATCTCATGCCTAGAAGGATGAAAACTTCATCCCACTAACACTGCTCAATTTCATCGTCATCGTCTTGGGATCAATTTGAGAGAGGATCTAGTGTATCATGTCCGCACATGGGAATGCGGGGTATCTACATGCAATCTAGTACAAGCCGGACTTGTGACTATTTGCGTACACCTAATGGTCTTCAAGGTCTTCCCCAAAAGAGCCTGCGAATGTTTCATTGACCTCTTGTGACTTTAGTTTGATGTCCTTGTCTAGATATAGATGTGTACCTTCATAGATCGGTAGACTAGAGGACACCTACTCAACCGTTGTTCCAGCTATAATTCCATCAGTGTCTTGTGATCTTGTTCTCCTAGAAGTCATTGAGAGAAATGAACACTTGAAATATCTAGAAACGAGCAACATGCATGGCAAGAAATATGTCAATGAACACAAAAAAAAAATCTATGGAATGATACAGCACATACGTGGGAAACTGATGAGTAAGATTATATAATTTCTTCTGGGAGGCTGGGTGACAGGCTGCTAGAACTATGCAAAAGGAAGTTTGGGTTGTCTAGGAGGTAGGATTGGCTGCCGGTTTTGCGAAATGTGCACTCTAGACTGGCTACTGGCTGCTGGGATTGTGCAATGCACAATTACAGCTGGGAAGGACTGTAAGCCCAGGGACTGCATTGTGCAATTTCCTGGGCCAACAGTCATTGTCCTCTAGAAATGCACAAAACATTCCTAGAGGCCAGTGATGGGTAGAAATGTGCATTTTTTTTTAGGAAGGTAAAGCCTTCCTTCCCAAATTGCACAATGCAAGCTCAGGGAAGGTAGAGTATGGGCCAAGTTTGGCCGGACTCACTGACGGGCAACTAAAAGGAAATAAGATAGTGAATGCATGGGGACACTAAGTGATAGCAGAAGTGATTTACAATGCGTGTAAAACATGAATGAAAGATTCAACAAACAAATCAACATGCATGTGGGTGAGGCGGTTCACCGGCTCAGAAAACGTTCATGCAAAACCGTTTCATGCATGTTAGAATAGAGAGATAGCAATGAAAACTAAAACAAAGCTAGGACAAGCTAGTATACATGTAAACACCAACAAGAGTTCAAAGAAATCAAGAAAACAATACTCACACAAGAGAATACAAAAAAGCGACAAAAATGCTGAAAAAGACAAGCTTATTCCACTTACCTGTGAATAGCTAAGTCAAATGTGTTGTAAAGTCCTAGATGTGCTATGGGATGTTAGAGATCTAATACTGATGTGAATGAATGAGCTCTGATGCATCGAATAAATAATTTTGGTCTCATGACGCACATGCCACAAATCTAGGAAAAAGCGACACTTGGAGGGAAGTTTCTAAAACAACTTTGCATGTAGCCCCTGACTGTTAAAAATAGATCCCTGAATCATGGGACGCCCTTTTCATGTTTCCTCTTATTATTCCAGGAAGAGAAATGTCATGCATGCATGCAAGTTAAGTTTCATTGGTTTAGGGTGGAACTGGTCAACCACACTGCTCATGCATGCATTTGCTCAACTGCTTGGGAAAAATGCGCATTTTTGGCTGGGAGCTGGGCTGACTGTGTAGGAGGTTTGCACAATTTCTCAGTAAATCAACTGTCTACTACCCTGATTTCTGCAAATTCTATGTTGAGCAGGCCTACTGGGGAAAATTTCACAATTCCTGGCACGAGTTGACTGGTAGGATTACGCAATCCTAGAGCCCAAGAAGCTTCCAGACAGGATTACACAATTTCTGGAGGGAAGGTTGCTTGCCTCCAAAAATGTACAATTTTCTAGGGTAAGCCACTCAGCCAGCAGCTGGACCAAGTTCGGGTGAACAACCTATCAGGGGAATGGATAAAACGGTGATCGATAGGTTGTATTGAGTGTTTTTTCATCAAATATTCTAAGGCCAAACCCGGATTCTCATGTGTCATGGAAATTCAACATATGCCTTATTTACCTAAGAACTACCTATAACTCATCTTATGGTACTCATGTACAATCTCAACTCATCCCACTTAACAAGTTACCATGATAATGCTCATCACATCCAATCATGGTCTAAAACAATTATGCAACACAATTTACATCTTGACATGCCATAACACTTGGAATGTCTTAGATTTCCTTGGCATTATGTGGCATGCATTAACATCCCCTACATTCCTTGTCATTCTTTGACACTCCCTAGCACAATGTGGCACTTTCTGACATGCCTTGGTAGTTTAGCATACCTTGGCATTTCCTAGCATATAACCTTGTCACTCCCTCCTTAACACACCTAGAACTCATTGAAACTCCGTATCACACACTCTTATCCTTTCATTTCCTTGCATTTTGACCTAGTGTTTCCTTATGTCTCCCTGACGCCCCCTAACACTCCCTAGCTCACCTTAGCACCTGACACATCTTGGCCTACTAGCCCAACACTCTTGCATTCCTTGGAACTACATAGTATACCTTGTAACTTTATCCTTACCACACCTAGAGATCGCTGAGACTCTTTGTCACAAAATATTATTCATTCATTTCCATGAATTTTCACCTAGTGCTCCCTTATTTTTCCCTAGCACTCCTTCTCACTCCTTGACACGTGTTGTTACACCCTATCACCTATGACATCTTGCCATGTTGCCATGGCCTCTAGCATTCCTTAACACACCTGGAACTTCTAATCACAAACTCTTATTTGTTCATTTCCATTCATTTTTACAAAGTTCTCCCTTGTGCTTCCTAGCACTCCCAGCTAGCACTTCCTTCCACACGTTGGCACATCTTTACTCCATGTCGCCCTAGAACTCTAGCATTCCTTAGCATTGCCAATCATGCCTTGTAACTACTCCTTAATAAACTTGGAAGTCACTAACACTCCATGCCACACACTCTTATTCCTTCATTTCCATGCATTATGACCTAGTGCTCCCTTGTGTTTCCCTAGCACTCCCTAACACTCCTTGGAACACATTGGCACACCATCGCACTTCTCACATCTTAGCAAGATTTCCTAGCACTCTATTGTCTATTGGCACTACTTATCATACATTATCACTTCCTCTTTAGCACACCTATAACATTTTAACAATCCCTATCACACATGCACATTCATTCATTTACATGTAATTGAAGTGAGTCATCCCTTGTGTTTCCTTGGTAATCCCTAGCATGTGTTGACGCCACATCCTAGAACCTAACACACCTTGGCATGCGTTAGCACTTGGCATGTCTTGACATGCCTAACATTCCTTGGAACTTTCTAACATGTGTTAGCACTTCCTCTAATTTCCTACACACCTTGACACTCCCTAGTTTCCATGCCCTCATAGATAACCTTACTCTTTTTGTGACTTGGGAACCCAACCAAGCCATTGCAGAAAGAGTGTTGTGCCTACACCAAAGTCTCCCTTTGTTTGAAACTTCCTTTTCCATCCTCTTATCACAATCATAGGCTTTCCTCCTACAAGTCCTAATATTAAATTATCCTAACACATTTTGTCCATCAGACACCTAGAATTCATTGACAGGCGCTGGCATAATCTCTTTTTCATTCATTTCCATGCACTTTGACCTAGTTCTACCTTGTGATTTCTTGACACTCTGAAACACTCCTCAACATGTATTGACACTATTTGTCATATGTGAGCATGTCTTTTCATTCCTTGGCATGCCATGGCACTCCTTAATTATCATGCCCTCATAACTACCCTTATTTTCTTTTATAATTAGGAACCGAACCAAGTTACATTTACTACAACTAGACTATGCCTTGTTCCCCTAATGGCCTATAACTCATCTTAGGCTTCCCATATCCAATATTAACTCATCCCACTTAAGAAGTTAGCAATTTAAGGCTCACATCCAACCGTGCCCATAAAACAACTAAGCAACATAGTTTACACCTTCACATGCCATAACATCTGGCACATATAACAATCCATTGGCATTAACATGGAACACATTATCATCCCCTACATTCCTTGGCATGATTTTTCACTCCCTAATAGACCCTACCACTCCTTAACATGCCCTGACACTACAGCATGCCTTGGCACTACCTACCATATAAACTTGTCACTCCCTCCTTCACACAATTGGAACTTGCTGACACTCCCTATGACACACTCTTATCCATTCATTTCCATGAATTTTGAACTAGTTCTCCCTTGTGTTCTCGTGGCACTCCCTAACACAGATTAGCACACCTTAGGACTTGGCACATCTTGGCATGTCTCCCTGGCACTCTAGAATTCCTTGGAACTACCTAGCATACCTTGTCACTCCCTCCTTAGCACACGTAGAATTTGTTTAAAATACCTATCATTCACTCTTATTCATTCATTTCCATGCATTTGAAACTAGTGCTCCCTTGTTTTTCCCTCACACTCCATAACTCTCCCTGGTATGCATTAGCACACATTAGCACCTAAGACATCCCTGCATGTTTCCTTGGCCTCTATAATGCCTTAGCACTACCTAGCATACATTGTCACTCCCTCCTTAGCACACCTTGAAATCAATCACACTTCCTGTCACAAACTCTTAATCATTCATTTTCATGCATTATTTTCACTTACTGTTCCCTTGTGTTTCCCTAACGCTCCCTAACACTTGCTAGCACTATTTTTCACAACTTGGCACCTAGGATATATTGGTTGCATGTCACTCTGGCACGCTAGAATTATTTAGCGCTACTTAGCATACCATGTCACTACCCTCTTACCACACCTGGAACTCATTGACACTCCCTGTCACACACTCTTATTCATTCATTTCCCTGAATTCCTACCTAGTGCACCGTTGTATTTCCCTAGCACTCTCTAACACTCAGAACACATTGGCACACCTAACTGTAATGAGTTTCACTAACAATCAATCCAAACCCCTCCAGAGTCTAACTAGTTACTAGTTCTTCACTAAGATATTAGGATTAATTTTATTGTATAGTGTTCAGTGTAAAAATATTACTAGGTGTTTTTATTGCATTAGGTGGAAGGTGGCTAAGCCACAAGCATGATGGTAAGGTTCTTGAATCTTGGACTATAAAACTAACCAACAAATATATGACTATAAGATCTTTGGGAAATTGTAGTTCTCTAAAGAGATTCATGGTAGTGATTTTCCCATTGCACTAGACCCAAGATCTCGATTGTTAATTAGATGCAGAGAAGTGGTAGTTTGATGCAATAAATGTCAAATGTACAGTTGAACAACGTGATGGAGGCTTACCTCTAACATCATAATTCAGTTTTTTATCTTCATGGTGCAAACCCCATGATGTCCGAGTGTAACACCCTCCTTGCAACTACACACCTCGAGTAGTTACCCAGTGACTTCCTTGCCTTTGATTTCCCTCTCCTCATCTTGTTCACCCATAGTTCCTTCTCCCTTAATCTCCTCCCACTGTGCTCTTTTGCTTCCTTTATCCTTATCCCAATTTCTCTTCTCTTTATACTTCTCACTCCATCCTTTTGGTTAGTTAGGGCATGTCTAACTGGATTTTCCTTTTCCTACCATTTGGCCTCCCATTTTCTCCCCATCTATCATTTTCCCTCTTCCTAGGTTTGTTCTAGAATCAACAAGGTGTGGGGTTGGAGAAAAATCCATTCATGTGTGCTAATAGGTTACAAAATATCTCCCTGCCCTCATTAACTGCATTGAGGCCTATAAATATTATGTTTGTGAGTGTCTATGAGTCTCTTCTTAGGTCTTAGGTCAAATTATTTTTTCTCTTTCAACTATATGAGTCGAGCTATATGCTCTTTAACCTCCCCACTAATGGAGTTCCTTATACTTCTATCATGCTCCTAGTATAAAGACATATATATAGGTTAGTATGGTATATGTTGAACTTTGGTTATTACACTGAACATGAAGTCATTGAGGTTCCATCTAACTCCCCCTAGTTAATACAAGGTTCATTGAGTTAGAAAAATGTTCCATCAATAATTATAAGTGGCTACCTTAAGGAAGGACCATTGGTTGAAGCGTCATCAATGGAGATTGGGTCGATGGTTAGGGTTTTCATTCAGTTAAATAGTATTCACTATTATATTTGTGGGCACAGAGTAATTATGATCTTCCCCATGTACACAAGGATAACTGAGAAGTGTTTCCCACAATCATGCAAGTGGAACTTCAACATGTACATCAGGGTAACCACAAAATATTTATCATATTTATACAATGCAAGGTGATAGGAGAATATTTACAATATATAAGTGAATGTACTAATATCATGACCATTAGCATCATATCTACATACTTACTGCAAGAGGAGGGCCATTACAACCCCGTAAAAGTAGCCATAAGGCCTTCCTCTTTTGTAGCTCCTTGACCAGAAGGGTTTAATTGAAAAACACATAGTTCCTTTAAATATTTGAAGGTTGAGGCAACCGCTCCAAGCCCTTGAACTTAAACATAATAAAATATTTTCAATTTGTTATAATAATAAGTCGATGATGCACACTCATCTTAGAGTTGGTTAGGGAAGGAGAACAATTTATTGATGCCAGCCTTGTAAATGAACAACTTTTCCTACTCATTGGTTCGACTCTCCACCACTAGTTGACACCACTAACACACACCAAAAGTCGAAGATATCCATAATATGTTCCCTACACCCAAGGGATTAGACTACACCTCCATAAAATGTACCTTCCACTTTAGATTTCCTAAAACATTAATATCCTAACCCAATATAGCCTATTTGTTAGATTGTTGTAACTTTATCCTTAATGAACACTTTTTTTTAGCTATTTAATACACTTACCATATGCTCTCTCTTGTTTCCACCCACCTCGTATACAAGAACACTTATGCTTCTAATACAATAAAGTTAAGAGGGCATGTTTCTTACTTAAACTTCAATTTTTTCAACACAACCAAGTTAAGAGCACGTTTTCCTTTTCAAATTCCAAAAGTATAACATGTCTATCTCTATAAACTAACAACAAAATCATTGCATAAAAAGGGTAAGCTTAAAATTAAATTAAACTTAGATTATTATTATTATGATAAATACACCAAATATGGAAAAAATGTTTTCAAACAACAACCATAAAAAAAAGGTTTTAGTTTGTCAAATACAAATACAAACTTACTAAACCATCCTAGATTCGTCTTAACCCAGATCTATCAAGTGCTGAGAGGGATCCAATCTCTCCATGTGCAAACCTCTTTTATGGCACTTGATATATCCAAGTTAAGATGGATCTAGGTTGGTTATATAATACTATATAATATCTATATTTGTATCTATGTGTCTCTTATTCAGGCTCTCTATCTCACCCCCCAAACATACACACTCTCTCTCCATATCTATCTCTCTCTCCCTCCCTCTTCCTCTCTACCTCTCTCTCTTCCCTCTATCTCTCCTCTCTCCATTCCTCCCTTATCAATCACTCTCTCTCTCTCTACCTTTATCCCTCTATGTCTCTCTTCTTCCTTCCCTCTCTCTCCCCCTCGAACTCCATCTCTCTCTCTCTTTTATCTTACTTATCTCTCTCCCTTTCTCTCTCACTTCCCTTTGTCACCCGCCCATCACTCTCTCTCCATCTCCCCCCTCCATCTCTGTGCCTCCCTCTCTCTCTCTTTCTCTTCTCTCCCTATCTTTATCCCCACCTATTCTCTCTCTTTCCTCCTCTCTTCTCTCCCTCTCTCTCTATCCATCTATCCCTTGTCACTCCCTCTCTCTCCACCTCTATCTCCCTATGCCTTAGTTCTTTCCTCCCACTCTCTCTCCCTCCAACTCCATATGTCTCTCCCCCCCTCTCTTCTTCTCTCTCTCCACTCTCTCTCTTCCTACCTCCTTATCTCCGTCTTCCCCCATCACTCTCTCTCTCTCTCTCTCTCTCTCTCTCTCTCTCTCTCTCTCACCCTCTATCTTTGTCACTATCTCCCTCCCCCTCTCTTCCCTTCACTTTTCTTGCTATCATCACTTGGATCCTAAGGTTAGATAGATCTATCTTGGTTCTTACTAATAATGGTATTAGATAAATTTCACATTTTAAATATAAAAGTATTCTCATTTTTAATTTTATTAAAACTTTAACTTAATATATATGGGAATAATTTCAGTAGTCGTGAGGATATAGAGTTTATATATATCTTAAAACTAATTACAACCCTTTTTCCTATTAGATTCAAATAAAAAATGTTATAAAATTAAATTAAATTAAAATATTTTTATTGGGAAATAAGTTATGGTTTTTGGGCATGTGCTATTGATAAGCCATGGTATTGGCCCATGGCATTGTAACAAACCCTATTTATAAGCCATGATATTAGACCATGATATTATTACAAACCCTATTCACAAGTTCATAATATCAATGACAAAGTGGGGATGAATATCAATGATTAAGAATCCTGTCATATTCTTATTAGATATTTTGATTTTGAAATATGTTATGTTTTTTTGCCATGTGGTATTGATAAGCCATGGCATTGGCCCATGGTATTGTAACAAAGTCTATTTACAAGATAATAATATCCATGGTTAAGAATATTTTCATATTGTTATAAAATATTTTGATTGTGGAATAAGTTATGTTCTTATAGCATGTGGTATTGATAAGCCATATTATTGGTCCATGGTATTATAATAAAGCCAAATTTTTACAAGTTAATAATATCCACTGTAAAGTGGGGAGTGAATATCCATGGTTAAGAATCTTACCATATTGTTATAAAATATTTTGGTACTGAAATAAGTTATGGTTTTTGGGCTTGAGGTATCGATAAGCCATGGTATTTGCTCATGGTATTGTAACAAAACCTATTCACAAGTTAATAACAAAATATAACAAATTGAATTTTATTATTTTTATTATTAATTGAGCCAACATTTAGATTTTTGCACTCATCCCCATACTTTCAACTTTTATTATTATTATTAGTATTCTTATTTAACTAAGCCCATATTCAGAATTGTTTACATACTTACATTACACCTACACATCTACTATATACTCTATAAATATTGTATTTATTGTTTTTTTAGGGAGGAAAATTTTAACATTTTTGAAAAAATTGAGCCTTAATTTTGATGTAACAAAGCCCTACCAAATCCAATATTTATTTACGATCTAAAACAAGTAGTATATTTTCACTTTTCATATGGCAGAGGGAAAACGAGTAGCACATTTTCACTTTTCACATGACAGGAGGGAAAACAAGATAGAAGAGAGTTGTGAATTAAGGTTTTATGAGATATTTAGTCCATTAATGGCATCAAGGTATGTTTCATTTCTAACCTCACTGTATTTCCATTCAAATTTCAGTCTTCTTCCACATAGGGATGAGTACACACACCTCAGGTCTCTGGTTCAAAATTCACTTTTTTTTCATCCTTTCTTTTAATTTTATGCTTTAATCTCTGTGCCACACTTTGTTGCTATTTGCACGGATGGAATTGGCATTTGATGACTTTGAGAGGCCATTTATCTAAAAATGAAAACAGAGCTTAAGAAATACTTGGAAGCAGAGCTTAAGCAAGAAATGGAAACAAAGTTTCTATTCTTGTTTCACTATTATTTCCAAATCATGAATTAAAACTAAATGTGAAATTTGCAATTGATGTCTAACGATAGAAATAAAACTAAATGAAATATTTAGTTACTCTGCCTCTCAATTTTGGGAGAAAGTCCCCTTGGGATGACATTTGAGGAATTATGTACTTGATTATTCTAAGAGAAGACAAATATAGAGATGCAACAAAGACTCATTGTTATAAATGAAATGTTCAAGCACTTAGTTTAGGATGAATTATCAACTTGAAGGGTCTTTTCAGAAACATTCATTAACACCATGAGTCAGTAAACTAAAAATAAAATGGAAAAGACAGTAAATGGCACTGATCAGTCTGATTGAGAATTTAAAGACTTGTAAAACAGTGAATGAAGTAAACTAGATTACATTACTGAGTTTCAACTTCCAACTACTGATAAAAACTTAGAAAGAGATTAAGCAAAAAGAAACTACTCTAAATTATGAATACTATTAATAAGAAAATGATGAAAATTACATTATAAATATTGTTAGTAAGAGAATGATTATAGAAACTGTGAAAGAAAATGACGAATTTATAGTTAATCAAGAAGAAGAAAAATAAAATGAAATGAAACCTTCTTCAGTGTAGGGGCCCTCTGCAATTGATTAGGCTATGCTTGCTTAATCAACTCCAAGAAAACTCCTTCATATTTCAATAAAACATGCAGTCTTTATATTAAAAACAGGGACACAAAATGCCCAGGAATTACAGAGTTTAGAACTTCTATTTCACGATAAAACTACCACCATCACTACTAATTTCTTTGGTCATTTACACAGGTATTTATAAGAAAAACCATACAACTGTTTGTGGAGAAAAACATGCTATAGTCAAACACGTAGAAGACAGATATGCGGAATTTCTTCCTCGGCTACTGGAGACATAAATCCAAGACATGGTGGTTATTGGATTCGGTTGTACAAGTGGATGTTGGAGTCCACAGGTATAGGTAGTTTTTCTGGATAATGTTTCCCATCATTGTGAAACGTGTTAATTAACCACAAAACAACGTCATGTTACCTTCAATCTCTATGTTTGACTTATTCATTGACCGTAGTCTTATGCCATCTTCATTGTCAACCGGGAATAAGTGAATAGTATAGGGTCCATGTGACAATGATTTCCAAGCTACCCATGTAGCTAGTTTCTCCTTCTAACACCTGAAACCTGCTTAAGCATGAAGGTTGTTGTGGAACAACCGATTAGCTGCAAAATAGGTTGCATTCCGTAGCTAATATACAAAAATTTATTCAAACAACAAAACATAAAAGCATAACATGTAAATCACTAAATGTCCTCCTCAAGATAGTATATACAGGTCATTGGTGGTGAGAATGCATATTTCTCATAGAAAAAAACAAAGAAAAGGAATGAGAAGAATTGCTTAGGTAAAGAGTAATTTTGAGGCCCAACAACTATTTACTATTGCCAGGCATGAAACTATAGATTTACGCAACCTAAATGCACACAACTATTCCATTATTCATGAATCCATAAATCACAAAGGCGGTTGACACAAGCAGTTAGAGAGGGAACCTACAAATTAATTGAGCCATAAAATAAACCATAAAAAATTAGTAATAATTCGATACAATTCATATATACATTTAGGAATACGTATCTGTTTGGAAATTTTCAACACTTAGTTGTAGAAGAGGGAATATCACAACCATATAACCGAAGATCAATCACAATTCATATTTTACTCAATCACTCGCTTCATCATTGACATTAGCTCTATTTCACTTGATCACAGGATCCATAAGCATTCCTGAAATATAATCTCTTCATGAGTATAATTGATGGCCTTTACTATATTGGATTTAAGTAGTTGCTAAATTAAAGATTAATTTTTGCAAAGGACAGTGAGTAATTTCAGTGCCTTTTTTCAAAAATGCTTCCTCCAAGGCCTGTAGTTATTCCTGGATGATAGGTACAGACAAAACAACATGATGAACTTCTTGTCTTCACATTATTGTTTGTCAATTCTATGCTTCGAACAAGACATGAAGATACAGAAAAAACACTTAATAATTCATGAATAATTTGAAGAAGTGTGTTGGTGTTGTTGTGCAAAAACTTATGGACAATAACAATAAAGTGAAAGAGAGTTATAAAATTGGTTTGAACATAGATTTTATACTAATCACTAGATTCATAACTAATGATCCCACAGTGTTAGTAGATAATCATTCCTTCAAATATTGATCCTCATATGTCTCAGGTTATTTTTGTTTTATTCCACCTTCCATGGTGCTAATCTTTGATGTGGAAGAAATTTTATGGTGAAGGCTCCTAAATTAACCCACCAACTTCATAGGGCTCCAATTGACGTTCTTATGTCTAACTTCTAATTTCTAGTCTTTAAGCTCTCTCGCAATGATATATATATTGATGGGCCTTTCTGGACTATCTATATAAACAACTGATATTTCACTATATAGACAACAGAGTTAACAGCTTGAAGTTTTCTATCACATTTTTATTTTAAAAGAGGGTCATTTAGTTCTTCTCTTAGGGTTCCACTTAGGGTTCCTTGTTGCCCTTCATGTTCACTTCCATCATTTACTTTGGCTATAATTTTTCTTAGCCATTGCTTCTATGGTTTCAGTGTCGTAGTAATTGTTCTCAACATCTCCGTAATGTTTCAATTTCTTCGATATATTCTTCTCCAATTCACGTCCACTCCTCCATATACTATGTTTTTTCTATATCATATTACCAGTTCTCATCCTAGAGTTGCTTCTCTCCCCTGAATCTCCTTTGCTGGATTTGCCTTACTGCAAGTTCTTCCTGTTTTAATACCAATTGATGGGTGGTGGAAAATGAAAAACCTACACAAATGGACACCAATCTATTGTAGGTAGATACGAAATAAAATTTACTACCCATCTCAATGGATGGTAATCACAATCAATATATTTCACTAAACATAGGGCAAAAAATTCCACATGACGATTTTATCATTAAACTTGTATTATAACATTCAAGCAAATTAGTGTAATAATAGTGATGCTACTCAGTTATATTCACTTTGGAGCAGAAATTGATCCTCATGCACGGGATTAAGAAAGGATAAGCAAAAAGAAATACTTTGTTTCTCATAGAACAATGGGTTGCATGGTTTCTTGTTTAGGAAGAGATTCCATGCTAGTTCTCTTTCTAGGAGTTTACCCTTCTTGCTGCTCAATGATTATTCCTTAACAATCTCCTTCATTATTAGTGGAGTGATCTTCCTCAATTGCCCAGTGATATGCCTCAACTGATCCAAGGATATTCTTGCCCAATGGTTGTACTCAATTGTAGTTGTGGATAATACAAAAGCCATCTATAGTAACATCACCAAACATGAGTACCAAATACATGGCATTCCCATTCTCCAATAGAGCTTTGGAAGAAATTTCCCCTTCCACTAGAGCTATAATTTGGCTCCTTCTAGGAGATATGCTGAGGGAATAACTACCATCCAGCTTCTGCTTTCCTAGCCTTGTATTTTCCATGGTGATGGCCTTGTTGGATTGACCACGGTATCTCTAAGTGGTTTTACACTAGCTGTACAAAGAGGGATCTAGGGTCTTGTTCCCTTCCAAGGACTAAACAAAATCTGCCACAATGGAATGTTGAGCAAGGCTAAATCTGCCATACCAAATCAGATGACCATCCACAGTAGGGCTACTGGTGAGTAGGGGACCATTGTGATAAGTTAAAACAAGGGGTTTCTATTCAACTAATATGGAGGAACACAGATCAATCAGAAGAAGTAGACATACAATAAAGTTAAACCCTCCCATTCCCAAAATCAAAGAAACCCTACAAACCCTAGTGTTGCTGGGTTTTTCTTAACAGACGAGAAACATCTAAATTTTTTTCTCCCTCCTTTGTTGGATTTTCCTCACTACGGGTTATTCCTACTTTAGTACTAATCGATGGGTGCTAGAAAATGCAAAACCTACACAAGTGCATACTAATATGTTGTAGGTAGATAAGAAATAAAATTTACTACCCATCTCAGTGGATGGTGTCAATCACAATCAATGTACATCACTAAATAGAAGGTAAACAATTCCACATGAGGATTTTATCTTTGAACTTGTATTATAACATTCAAGTAAATCTATGAAATAACAGTGATGATACTCAATTTCATTCACTCGATAGTAGAAATTGATCCTCATGCACGAGATTGAGAAAGGATGAATAAAAAGAAATACTCTATTTCTCACACAACAATGGGTTGCACAGTTTCTTGTTTAGGCATAGATTCCATGCTAATTCTCTTTCAAGAATTTACCCTTCTTGCTGTCCAGTGATTATTCCTTAACAACTCCTTCATTTTCAGTGGAGTGATCTTCCTCAATTGCCTAGTCATATGCCTCAACTACTCCAAGGATCTTATTTCCCAATTATTGTGCTCAATTTCATTTATGGAAGTCACTGCCTTCTTCTCGCGAGAGTTTATTGCTTCTCTTAAGTTTTCCTTAATGAATTCTTCCACATTAGCTTAGTGATTTTTGGTCTATGTTAAAATTTCTTTCTCAGTGATCTCCTCCTTTGCAATGAATGTCTTAATTATGGCTGGAGTTGATTTTTGTTTCATCATTAAGTGAGATGTCTCTAGAAACAACAAGATCTGTGAAGCCATGCCCTCGTGCCCTGCTGTTCTTTTTTTAATTCAATATCTCTTTTTTTTTGTCTTATTTCTCTAGTAGCAGCAACCCGTCATCTCAACTCCTCTTTTTTTTATTGTGGTTCTAGTGTAATGGGTGAATAAACTAAGTACACTGTATCTTGCTTTTCTTGCCAACTATTTTTATAGATGTCATGTTTAAATTGGGAGTCGGTGAAACTAAGAGTGATCTCCTATGGGCTCATGTAAGTCTCACAAGCACAAATTGATGATTAAACACGAACGAGATGATGGAATTTAAACATGTTTTTGGTGATGCAAGAACACTAATAGACTGAGGATGCTCCTGCATCACTCAATCCAATGTCAAGTAGATAACCTTTGTTTGAAAATATATGTTAAGTTACAATTTGTTTATCATCTGGCACCTTTTGGTGTAGTTATAATAGATTGAGTAGACAAGTAGATGAATAGATTCAATAGAGAAGTGGATCTAAGCCTAAGATTCCAATGGTAGTTTTCTTGATTTCAACAATAGGAATTAGATTTGCAACATGCCCCTGATGTTTTTAACTGCTTTCAAGTTTTCCATTTGACAACATGTTTATGCCCTTGTTTTAATGCTAGAATTTAGTTATTTTCCCAATAACTATTTGGAGTATTTTATGTTCTATTTTCAGCAGTAATCTTTATTTATTAGGGTTCTTTGAATTTATAGGTTCATGTTTAAAGACATATACGTTTGAGTTCCCCTGGGTCTAGTTCATTTTATTTAATCCTTGTATACTTTCAATCCTTGTGTTTGTTGGTGATTTACAATTTAGTGATATCTATTTCCAGCTGCAACATCTTGTTGCATTTCTTAAAGATATTTCCTTGCCTTCATCTTACTATCTTTCCTGTAAAGCATGATTACTTATTTTCATATGTAGGGTTGAATTTTAAGAAGTTGGTTCTGCATTTCAACGATGATTTTCTTATATGATTTGGTTCTATTTGGCATGTATATCAACCTTCAGAAGAAGAAGTGATGGGATTTCTTGATCCGTACGAAAATATAGTTTTCTTAGATTGTAATGAGGCTGGTGACGGTGATCTTTTATTATTGTGTGATTGTTATGATTCAACATATCATACATATTGTGTTGGCCTTAGAAGGGCTATCCTTGAAGGAGATTGGTATTGTCAAGGATATCAATCATATATGCCTGGACAATCCACCACACATGATGAAGATCTTGAGGATTTTGCACTTGATTTTGACAATACGGATTAAGCATAGGAATCAGAGGATTTGTGGAAGATTCTCTAGTTGGGATGGTTGTAGAAAGAATAAACTTAGATCTCAATTTATCACCACCTTCTTCTTCTTCTGCTCCTATCTCACAAACAAAGCCAGCTCATGTAAGAATAATTCACAGAAGGATTTTATTACGAAGCACTCAAAATCCATGTCTTAAATTTCCAATATAGCAGGGGCTTCACTTAGGCAAACTGAAGTATCTAGGTCTACATCCTAAGTATCCATTGTATGGAGAAAAACTCTCTCAGGTCAGCACATACTTCATGAGCATGTACAGGCTTTACATGACAATTGGTCTACACCAAGAAGAGGCTTTTAGCAGTTTTCACCTAGCTCTTCCCTTGATCGATTTCGAGCCAGAGATGGGATTGATCTAATTGTAGGACCCACACCCAATAGCAAGTCACTTCTCTTTCGTGAATCAACTCAGAGAACTAATTTAGCCCCTGTTTTAGAGATGGCAAATTATATAGTTAAATCTAATGTTGATCAGGTGTGGGCAATGATGGAAAATACTCTAGCATCAAGAGAAGATAATACAAGTCTGACTAATTCTCATAAAGATGGAAGACATTGGCGGGGATCATCTTCTAGTCATAAAAATTTGATTTATAAGAATTGATGTGAAATGAAAGGTTAGTTGTTGTGAGCGGAAGCATCTTAATTGCTCATGTATGATCAAGAACTAGATATAGTCAAGATAAACACATCCCTACAACTACTAACTATTTTTAAAATCCATAAAGGATAATAAAGGAGATCTCATGTAGGGATGTTGGAAATAATAGGCTCCCAACTCCTAGTGTTCCTAATGAGATATTGGGTATAAGATTATCTAAAAGAAGTAATAGTTTACATCATTAGCTAAACAATGGTAGTTCATTTAGTAAACTTCATGAAATTGGAGCTCACAAAGTTGAAGGTGTAAAGGAGAAGGTGATTTCCATTGTAAAATCTCACATGAAGTGTACACTCACAAGGGAAGATAGGTAAAATCATCTGTATGTTTTTATGGTTTGTCTCTATAAACTTGATTTTACCGGGTGTAGACTATATGAATCTAAAAATTTCTCTTTAGGAAATCCTATTTTTATTCTTTCCATGAAACCTCTCTGGGGAATCTCAATGGATGTTTTCCCAAATTCATGGATGGCACTCCTGGTAAACCCATTTTCATTGACTAGTGCACCTCACCCAAGGGATTTCGAACAGGGAACCTACTAGCACAAAACTAGCCAAATACCTAGTAACATTCATGACATTCGGATGGGCTAACCCCTTGGGCTCAATAAATCATAATAAACTACATTATTTTCCATATTAACATATTGATCTTGTTTAACAGTTTGTTGGAGTAACCATAACAATCCAAGCTTGTTCCTATTTTTATTTTGTTTTTTATTTCCTTTTTTGGTGTGGTGACAACTTTATATGACCATATAGATGTTAATTTTTGTTAGCGTATATGTTGAAAAGTATATGCTCTCTTACATTCTACCTTGTCTGTTATTTATTGATGGAGTTGAGTTTCATTACTTGTGACCAAAGACCTATTTCAGGCGTGTACACAAGGATTCTTGTATCACTATTTATAATCTGAACATTGTCGTTAAACAAGCAAAGTAGATCCTTAGTGCTACATGTTCGCATCTCAGGGAACTTCCAATCCTAATAAATGAGGTGAAATTTAAGTGTTTCGAGAATCCAAGTATCAGGTTTTGTGAATTCTCTAAAATATGGTCTTCGAAAAGCGAAGTGAAACTTAATTATTTCCAAATTTTAAGTTCTATGAATTCACTCATATTTGGTGCTGGAATCTTTTTAGCAAATCGGAAGAATTTCTTTTAGTTGCATCAAATTTTCCAAAAATAATATTAAATTTATCCCTCACTAAAATTCTCCCTCAAATGGGTTTGGGATTGAAGATTTTGTAAATATTTTTAGGGAAACAACCCAAAATAAATTTTCCATATTAGAGTTTTATAATGCTAGGTACTAAAACAACCTTCTATTTTTGTTGCAAATGTCTGATAGAGTCTTCCCAGAAAATGATCAGAAAATTATGTAGATGTGCTGGACAAACTAAATAATTTTGAATGAATAATCACTTAACATAAATGTGATATTAGGTTGCATAAATATATAACTTAGAAGCATGAACTGAATAATAAATCGAAGCAAGATTGATATATTCTAAATGGAGTTGAATGAGGCTAGGAATAGCTTTGACTAGAGGGTGTTGAAAATGGCATAATTTTGTTCTGGTTGGATAGATTTAGAACTGAAAATCAGTGGTTTTCTTGCTTGCATAACTTGGGAATATTTTTGTATCTCAAGTCTCAACCTTATTTAATAGTATGATTTATGCCTTTCAATGTTGAGATATGTTGTCATACCACTTGATAGTAACCTAAACACTTTGGATAAAAATTAAGTTGTGAAGTTTACTTGCAAAAGATATAGCTGAAAATATAGATTAATTGTCCCTTCTCTAGAATTTCCTTGAAATTCTAATACTGCTTGAATGAATAAATATGAAACTAATTGTTGCACCAAGAAAAAAAATATCTTTACCAATTTACAGTGGAATAGAATAGAAATAAAACACAGTCACACTATAGGAAAAGAAACAAAATTTTCCAGGGAACCCAATTAGGAATACCCTCTGCTAGCTATAGAAATTTAAAATACTATACATATTAGAGTTTGAGACACCTTCTTCAAGACCAGGTTCATCGATGCTTATTTCTTTCCATATTCATTTTCATAAGCATTAGGGTTGTTGTCAGTCAAATCAGAGCAGCTAGAAAGTGCCTCTTTGATTTTAGAAAGAAGACCAGGATCAACTTCATCCAAGAATCCCCTAGAAGACTCATCAGTAGCAAGAACAAAGGTCTTTTTTTTATTTTATTTCATCACATGAATCCATCAAAACCACTGATTTATATTCATTTCTTTCACAGTCCTTTTCAATTTTAGATGCAAAAGGTAATTTCGTATGATATAATCCTTAGGTAACCAACCTCAGACATATCGTTGGTTAATTTATGTTGTTTGAAGTTTATTGAGTTTGAGTTTTATCATCAAACTACTAGAAGTGAACTAGCATGGGTAGTTTATTATCTTGATAGCAATGTTATGGTTCGATCTAGTCCTTGAAGGAACTTACAATTGATGGTTGAAATTTCACATTCCTTTCATTTTTTTATCTTCACATATAACAAATATCTTTATGTTATAGCCTCTAGCTAGATATATATATAGTAAGTCATACTCAAAAGTTGGATTCCATCATTTTGGATGTTGAGCTTACTCAACTTACCTTTGTTTGAGTTGAAAATGTCATTAGATCTCATTATATCATCTATTGCAGAGCATGAATTCAATTTACCTTCATTTCAGTTAAAAATTTGATTAGATCTTGTTATATCATCTTTTGTAGAGAATGAATCCAATTTCTCAGAGTCCATTTGCTTGAGGTATAACAAAGCTACTTTAATTCACTAAACTTACTTTCCATATTCTGTTTGTTGAATGTGATTTTGCAGGCCACATCTGCATTGGAAAAGGGGCATATTTAGTGAAGTGTGGAAGGAGAGGGAAGCTTTAGTTATGTCCTTTCAAAGTTTCTAAGGTATGTAATAAAATTTAAAAAAAATTCTCCATAGAATGTTGTGCTTTAACATTTTTTCTTTTACAATGGATTATTTATGTGATCTCCCCTCTCTCACACACAACCAGGGTCCAAACATACATGGTTTTTTGGGATATGTGGATAATGGATAGGTATAGGCTAGCCATTTATCTAGAAATTTACAGTATAGAAGATCAGGCATTTACAGTTCAATATCTCCTTGACACTAAATTAGAGTTGAAGAATCGAACTCCTATTTGTCAAGCATATACCTCACTTTTAAATCAATTTATTGCCGACTCTGTATAGACCTTCCATGGGAGGGAAAAGAGTGATCACTACCATTTCTTAATAATTAGACACACCAAGTAAATATTCCAAATGTGTATAAGTTAGTGGCTCCTTGGAGAATTCCAAGAGTGGCACTATTGTAGAAACAAGAAATTCACTTATTTTGAGTTCTTCATTAGTGCATTGATAGTATATTGTTTATTCCATACAATACCTCAACAGTGTATGATCAAATTATAGTTAAGCCTGTCATAATATTGTGACTTACCCTCTTTTAGAGGGAAACTAGAGTGTGTGTCAAGCTTTCATGTCACAATTGCATCATGAAGAGTTTACTGGGACAATTTTTGTGGATCTAAGCAGCAAGATACCTATTGGAATTCGAGAGGCAGCAATACTACAAAGTGGCTTCATAGTTAACCTGACTTTCACCTTATGGTTGGAGTCGGTTTTTTGGCAAGATTTTGGATACCCCAACTTCCTTTTTATGACTCAATGCAATATTGAATACTTCGACATATTCCTTGCTCAATTTTCATTAACTTTACTAGAGTTGTTCTTGAGTCTTTGGAGGTGGTTAGCTTTTCAAAGCACACACTCACTCTACTTCTTTCTAGTGAACAACTTTGGGACTTGTTGTGAATCATTAGACAATTCCAACCCCGTAACTATAAATTTCTTATTTAAATATATACCCACTAGATTAGAATTTGCACAAGGAGAACTCCATTCTTGTTTCGAAATAACCCGCAATCGACTTGTACCATGCTATTTTATCTTTTCTGTATTTATTTACATCCTTGGTCTATGACATAAAGATGCAATAGGCTACCTTGCATTTTCTATACTAACACTCCAAAAAAATAATAAAGTATGCCCAAATCTATCATTTCAAATGATTTATGTAGCTCACCTTTCGCTTTTTCAATTATCTAAGTTCTTGCCTATATTGATGACATCTTCTACAACTGATACCATAGTGACGATGTATGTTATTGTTTTATCTATGTTTCTCTGAAGGTGTTTCTCCTTTAGTAGAGAAAAAATACACTCCAGTTTCCATTTAGGGGAGAAGTGTACCAGTAGCAACCTTGTCCCATGTGCAGATGGGTTGAATTCAGAGTAGATTCTGTCTATTATTTTGAAGGTGTTTCTCCTTCAACAATACTTCATCTCAGTAGATCCTTTCAGTCTACACCTTCAGTAGATGCTTGCAGTCTTGGGATACATGTTGTAGATTATAGTTTTCCTATGAGGGTGTAGTAGCGATGAAAGCAGTGCATCGATTTTAGGCATCTTGTGGTTGTTATATGCAAGCTTTCTTGTTCAGTGTTTCCCAGACTTAGATAGAGCCATATTTAGTATGCTTTTATAGTTTTACTTAGATGCTCACTTTTCTTAATTTAGGTGTTTTTCTTAGTTCTACATTATGCACAGATTTATATTTAAGAAAAGTGCATAGTAGAGAAGGGTTCTATATTTTGGGAAGGGCACACACTTCTAGGTAGGAGGTAGTCTATTCTAGGAAGGTTTTGCCATGCAGGTTAGGTGCTTTATCCAAGAATCCCAAGAGTGGAGCTATTGTAGCAATAAGAAATTCATTTATTTTGAGTTCTTCATTAGTGCATTGATAGTATATTGTTTATTCCATGCAATACCTCAATAGTGTATTATCAAATTACAGTTAAGATTGTCATAATATTTTGACTTACCCTCTTTTAGAGGGAAGCTAGAGCATGTGTCAAGCTTGCATGTCACAATTGTGTCATGCAGAGTTTAGCTGACACAAGCCTTGTGGATCTAAGTAGCCAGATAACTGTTGGGATTTAAGAGGCAAGAATACTACAAACTGGGAAAAAGGTTTCGTAGTTAACCTACCTTTCACATTATGGTTGGATTCAGTTTGTTGGCAAGATGTTGAATGCCCCAACTTCCTTTTTATGAATGAGTGCAAGATTGAATCCTTCGAAATATTCCTCACTCAATTGTCATTAAGCAATGGGTTTTCTCATAAGTGCTTCACCATTATAAACTTCACCAGAGCTGTTATTGAGTCTTTGGATGTGGTTATCTTTTCAAAGCACATACTTACAAGAAGACAAGAAATAATATGCCCGACTAATTTCAAGTTATCTTCCTGCAAATAGGGTGTTCCCTTCCATAAACCTGACAACTGTCTCTGCTTCTTTCTAGTGAACAAATTTGGGACTTTTCATGAAATGTGAAACAATTCCAATACCACAACTATCAGTTTCTTATTTAAAGTTATACCCACTAGATTAGAACCTACACAAGGAGAATTCCATTCATGTTTCAAAAGAAACTGCAATCAAATTATACCATGCTATTTAATATTTTATGTTTTTCTTCGCATCCTTGGATTGTGACATAAAGATGCAACAAGCTACCTTGCATTTTCTATACTAAATCTCCTAAACAATGATAAAGTATACCCAAATCTCTCGTTTCAAATGATCTATGCATCTCACCTTTTGGTTTTTCAATTATTGAAATTATTACCTATATTGATGAGATCATCTACAACTAAGGCCACAATGACAATATGTGTTAGATTTTTATCAGTGTTGCACAAAAGGTGTTTTTCTTTAACAACACTACAATACATTGTGGTTCCCATTCAATGGAGAAGTGTACCTAGTAGCCACCTTCATCTGTGTGGAAATGGGATGAATTCATAGTAGAATTTATATGTTGTTTTAAAGGTGCTTCTCCTTCAATAGTACATCATCTCAGCAGATCCTTTCAATCTACACCTTCAGCAGATGCATACATCCTTGGGGTAGATGCTATAGATTCCAATTTCATTCTGAGGGTATAGAAATGATGAAAGAATCACATCAATTTTAGGCATCTTATGGTTGTTGTATTCAAGCATGCTTGTCTATTGTTTACCAAACTTATACAAAGCCATATTTAGTATACTTTTATAGCTTAACTTAGATGCTCACTTTTCTTAATTTAGGTGCTTTTTTAGTACTATTTTATGCATAGAATTATCTTTAAGAAAAGTGCACAGTAGAGAAGGGTTCTATACTTTGAGGAGGGGACACTCTTCTAGGTAGGAGGTACTATATTCTAGGGAGCTTCTGTCATGCATGCTAGGTGCTTTATCCTAGATAGAGCTCCAAGTCCCCACCTCCTTGACAAATTCCTTGCCAAACAAGACACCAGTGGACAGAGTTCCAAGTCCCTAAATTTTCCAAAAACCCACTTGAGCCTAGCTATCTAGCCTAAAATCCTTTACATTCTAGTCATCTCTTCGTTGTGATTTCATAGAGAGAGAGCTCTCTGGTTTGGTAGGGTTAGCTACCAAGCTAAAAGTTTGGTCTGTGGTTACCTCCATCGATCTCCTCATCAGCCTTCGACATTATGGAGGGTAATAGAGGGCATGACAATTAGGGATTTCCAAGGTGTGCTAGTGAATGTAAGGTTCCCAAGTCATGGAAAAATGTAATGCTAGTTGTGAGGTCATCACTGCCAAGGTGTGTTAGATAATGCCAAGGCATGCTAACATGTGACAGATAATATGGAGACATGTCGAACAAGCTAAGATGTTCCAAGTGCTAAGGCATGCCAAGATGTAAAAGGGTTTCCAGTCCTTGCCTCCTCTTCTTCCATATGCACTCCACTTATGACATTTCCTTCATAATATTTTGTGCATTTGATAGTTATAGGTCATTTATAGGTTATAAATGTCTTCAAAGTTTCACTTCTAATTGAGTATTCAACTGAACATATTTATTCTCTTATACAAAACTATTTTTCCCTCCACCCACTTTTCATAACTTCAATAGACATTAGGTAGGGACCTACAACTTCGATGTTGCTTTGCTTGTTTAGTAAAATATTGATGAGACTTTAATTTATTGAAATTTTTAGAATTTACAATTTATGAAGTTTCAAGGCCTACTTTTTAAAAGTATAATTGTTTAAAGGGTGCTAGCTCAATGGAAGAGCACTTGCTTTACAAGCAGGAGGTTGGTGGTTCGATCCCATCGTGCCCTGACATCCATAGGGAATGGTGACAATCAATTTTTGGTGATGGAAGCTCTTTTTACCATCACCAATGAGCTTTGGTGACATTTTTCAACCCTCACCAAAAATATGAAATGGTGACGGTCAACGAACACCATCATATATATGCATCAATAATGATGAGAGTCATTGTCCATCATTATAGTCATTATTAGTGACAGACCTTGAATGTCACCACAACACCTATACTTCTAGAAATATGGCTTTTGGCGATGGTCAATGAACATCACCATATATATGCATCAATAGTGATGGTCATTAAAGGTCTATCACAATAAATCATTATTGTTCATATGAAACAATGATGATCAAAATCCCTCATTATAATTAATATTTGTGACAGACCTTGAATATCACCATAACACCTATACTATTGGCAATTCCACCTTTGGTGACGTTCAGTTTTTGGTGACCAAGGTTATGGTCACAGTCACTATCTATCATTATAAACCATTATTGGTGACGAACTTCAAATGTCACTACAACACCAATACTTTTGGTGATGCCACCTTTGGTGACGTTTAGTTTTTGGTGACAAATTCTCTTTTAACCATCACCAATGAGCTTATGGTGACATTTTTCACCCCTCACCAATATCCTTTTTTCTTGTAGTGACTTAAGATGGATCTAGGGTAGTTTGATTATTAATTATTATTAATTATAAATTTAATTTAATTTTTATTGGGTCAAAATGTTTAACAAAATATTACAACATCTCTATTATGTTGGGCTTTTATTTATATTTATATTTCATTTTATTTATTTTTACCTAGTCAAAATGTTTAACTAGACATTAAACTTTGAACTAGATATGGAAACATCTCTACCATAAAGGTTAGAAAGCCTCTAGCCACAATTAAAATGGGAGGACCTAAATTTCTCCCAATAAATTAAAAATCTAATAAAATAATATTTTTCTATGTGATTTCTACCGAAAGTTTTTTACTTGACTAATAAAATAATACTAAGAATTATATTTTAATTGAAATTTCTCCCAATAGGTTAAAAAACTAAGATATTAAAAAAATAATAAAAAATCTAATAAAATAATATTAAGGATTATATTTTTAATTGAAATTTCTCCCAATAAATTAAAAACCTAAAAAATTTAAAAACTAATAAAATAATATTATGAATGATCTTTTCATTTCCCTATTTTCCATTACCTTTCCATCTCTTTCATTAATTAATTGGTCAATGTCTTACTGCTCCCAACATTATTTCTTCTATAGATTGTGGAGTGACCACATTTCTTAAAAGGTCTCATAGTTTTAGTGTCGCTTGACACCATTTTGTATTTCTCTGTTGGTGATTTGGTTTGCATGAATTTATAAAGTCAGCTTAGAATTCTATTTGTTTGAGGGTTTACCCACACAGATCCAATGACTTTGCAATTATTGACTAGAACACATACAACAATTCTGACCTCACTTGCGCAGTTAGGTATCGTTTCTGGTAACTACCAGTTTACTTCTATTAGTGCCTTATTCTATTGCATCATAGCTAAAATATGAGAATCATTCTAGCTAGCTACACTAGACACTATGGTTGTTATACCTTATCTGAAGAAACCCTATATTTAGCGACAAAGCAAGATAATAAAAAGAAAAAGAATAGTATCATCTATGTTATTCCTGGCTCTTGTTTCTGTGGAACAAGTAAATGTGACCAAAACCCTAATTCTGGAACACTTCCCGCTACCTTTATAAAAATTGTCCAGGTTTTGCCAAAATATATAGCTATGCAAATCAAGGGTGTTTTTACAGAAATATATAAAAATGTTTCGATTTGAAGAATTAAGAGGCTTCGTTTGTTCAGAGGGATTTAAAGAGATACAAAAATATAGTTACAAATCAACATGGAGGCTTTTTAGGGGAGTTCGAAGGAAGAATATCTCGACTTTCAGAAAGTGGAATTCTATTAGACAATTCGAGCTCCCAAATAGATTAAGTTCACTGTGCCAAATAGTGTAGAAGAGACTGATGGTGGGGCTTCGTTTTGTATTCAAGCTGGATGGGATTAGCAGCATGAGACAAAATTTGAGCAGACATCTCATCATTTATACTTGCTGAAGTTTCAAGGATCCAAATATGTTAATCACAACATGACAAGATTTCCCATGAGAGAGAATAAATTGCAAGGAAAAAAGAGAAAAAAATACTTAGATGCTATAGTTCCCCATATTGTATGTTTTAACCCTGTACAGAAATTACCTGCATACGAATTCTAAAACATAGAAAACAAACAATGTGAGAGCATAACACATAAAACACATATACACAGAGATTTTCCCCTAGATCCCAAAACCAGGACTACCAGCTTGATTTTTCATTATGTTCCTTTCAATGTTACATTATATATTTATACTTGTTGAGGCATCCAATACCATGGACCGAAAACCATCGTGTCCAAAACCATGGACCAAAAACCATCACATCCAAAACCATGTGCGAAAAATCATGCACAAACCATAGGTAGGTAGGGTCCAAAAACAATATTTTTCGGGGCGCTTCCCTGAACCCCATAGAGTGGGGTTACCTGCACCCCTAAAACCCCGTGTGACAAACCCCCCCTGGCTACATAATCGATGCAACGAAGGGGCAGCTCTGCCACCCTTCTAACCCCCCGGTTAACTACGTGGGCTAGTCGTGGAAAGAATATAACACAACCCAACATTCTCCCACTTGTTGTTTTCTTTCCACAGGGGTTCACAAGAGATCTTAGTCATTTATGGAGCCCTGCAATGCCCATCATTTCTATACACCAAGAGAAATTATCAGAGCTCACAGATTTTTTCAATGCATCTGCAACATTCTTCAAAGTGTCCACTTTTACTAGCAACACCTTTTTGTCTTCTATCATATCACTCACAAAGTGATACTGAACATCAATGTGCTTTGTCTTTGAATGATATGCAGGGTTCTTTGCTAAGAAAACTACATTTGGTTGTCACTGTCTATCCTTATAGCTCCCTGTACTAACCCCATACTTGAACACAATCTCTGCAACCAAACTGCTTCCTTTCTTGCATGAGTGGTTGTCATGTATTCTCCCTCTGTTGTTGATAGTGCCACTATAGATTGTTTCTTACTCATCCAACTGACTGCACCTCCATATAGGTTAAGCACAAACCCACTTGTAGATCTTCTTTGATCTAGATCTGTAGCCTAGTCTGCATCAACAAAGCCATGAATATCCAATACTATGTCTAATATTGTCTTCCTTAGTTGCTCAAACCATAATCACTAGTGCCACCCAAATACCTAAAAGCCCACTTCACTGTTGTCCAATGCTCCTTTCCTAGTTTTGACATAAACATGCTCAATAATCCCACTACATGTGCAATGTCTGGTCTAGTACAGACCATCGCATACATCAGGCTACCGACTTCACTTGCATATGGAACATGGGAGATGTCCTATTCCTCTTCTTGTGTCTTGGGACACTGTCCCACAAATAAATTTACACCTACAGGAATAGGAACCTTCACCAATTTACCATCCCACATATTAAACCTCTACATTATTGTCTTGACATAATTCCTTTCGATTAACCAGAGCTTCCTCTTTGTCTGATCTCTTTTAATTTCCATGCCCAAAATATAGTTTGCAGCACCAAGATATTTCATGTTGAATTTGGAGGACAAATGGGTCTTCAAATCTTGGATAATTTCTTTGCATTTTCCAACCAACAACATATCATCCACATACAAGACCAGATAAATAACATGGTCACCAACTAATTTAAAATACACACAGTGATCTACTTTGCTTCTCATGAAGCCAAGTCCTCGTATAAATGTATAAAATTTCTAATACCACATACTTGGTGACTGTTTTATCCCATACAGAGACTTCTTTAACTTGCATACCAATTCTTTCTTACCCTTCACCACAAAACCTTCACTTTGCTTCATGTAGATCTCCTCTTCCAGATCCCCATGAAGAAATTTTGTCTTCACATCCATCTATTCTACCTCAAAATCAAAAGTAGTAGCAACAAATAAAAGTAATCTAATAGAAGTTACCTTCACAACAGGAGAAAAAATATCACCAAAATCAATTCCTGGCACCTCGGAATAACCTTTTCTTACCAATCGAGCTTTGTATTTCTCTACCTTTCCTTTTGCATTTGTCTTCTTCTTGAACACCCATTTGTTGCCAATGGGTTTCCTTCCAGCAGGAAACTCCAGTAGATCCCAAGCCTCATTTTTGTGCAAAGATGCCATTTCATCAACCATGGCCTATTTCCAAAGTTTTCCATCCTGTGAATCTACTGCTTCCTTCATAGTTCTGGTACCATCATCAGTAATAGATAAAGCAAAATTTGAACAGAAAGAAGATGGACTATACCTTTCCGGTTGCCTTCTTTCTCGAACTGATCTTCTCACACCTGGATTTTGTGCCTCTTCATCTTCTAATTCCTCCTCTATTGTAGAGTCTGATTCTTCCTCCTTTAGCTCAAACACTGTATTCTCAAGTTTCTTTGGTTGGATTTTATGTTTAATAACATCTTTCACCTCTCTGAACACCACATCTCGGTTGTACAAAACCTTCCTTGTTACTTGGTTCCAAATCTTATAACCCTTTAAACCATACTTATACCCAACAAAGATTCACTTTTTAGATTTACTATCCAACTTGTTTCTTTTCTCCTTTGGAACATGTATACATGCATCACATCCAAATACCCTCAAATGTTAAAGAGAATGTCTCTTACCAGTCCATACCTCTTGTGGAGTCTCATATGCCAATGCTGATGAAGGTGATCTGTTGATCAGGTAACATGTAGTCTCCACCACCTCTCCCCAGAATTCTTGTCCTAGCCTGGCACCACTGAGCATTTTTCTTGCCCTTTCCATCGATGTCTTCTTCATTCAATCTGTAAATCCATTTTTCCGAGGTGTATATGGAGTAGTCTTTTGTCATGCTATACCACACTTCTTACAGAATTCTTCAAATTCCTTACTGCAAAACTCTCCACTGTTATCTGTCCTCAACACCTTTATCTTTTTCTCTATCTGGTTTTCCACCAGAGCCTTAAATTCTTTAAACCTATCAAAGACTTCAGATTTCTTCTTAAGGAAATATATCCATGTATTCCTTGAGAAGTCAACTATAAATGATACATAGTACATAGACTTACCCAGTGATGGAACCTTCACATGTCCAAACACATCACTGTGCACAAGCTCTAATATCTGTTTCGCCCTCTTACCACCACAGGGGAAGCTCATCCGATTCTGCTTCCCATACACATAATTCTCACAGAAATTAAAATCCAGAGAGCTATTACTCGTACCTTCTACCATACCTTTACCATGAAGTATTCGAAGGCCCCTCTCTCCAATATGTCCAGGCCTTTGATGCCACAACATGGTATTCTCTCCAAAGACCACTAGATTTTCTGCTACATTTTCAGGAACCACAGACATGTTGAATCCATCAACAACAGTGCTACCTTGCATCTTTTACAGAGTTCCAATTCAAACTCCCCACATCAATACCAGTGCTCCACGAACCATTTTGCATGTATCCTTCTTGAACACTTTTTTTACACCTACATCATCTAGCTTGCTTACAGAAATCAGATTTTTGCCCAATGTAGGAATATGCAGAACACCCGGAAGTGTTCTAAACCTTCCACCTTGCAACTTCAACTTTACTTTTCCGCAACCAATGATTCTAGCCTTCCTTTCATCCCTTAAGAAGACACCACCACCATCATATTTCTCATACTTGTAGAACCACTGGCTATGGGGAGTGAGGTAAAAGGATGCACTTGAGTCAATAAACCATTCCTCATGATCTACATCTGTAGTTGAAGAAGCCAAGTACACATCCCCACCTGAGGTGGTTTTCACCTCTGCAGAAGGAGCATCATTAGATCCCTTTCCTTTGTCAGGAGATTTGTATTTACAATCACTTTTGTAGTGCCCTTCCTTTCCACATTTCCGACACACCACCTTTATAGGTTTTCCTAGAGATTTAGATCTCCCTCTAGATTTAGATCTCCCACTCGATGACTTATTTTTTTATGTTCTGGGAGCGTCCTTGTACAGACAAAGCATCACCATTCTGTCTCTCCATATTTTTCCATCTCATCTCCTCTGTTAGCAAGGATGAGACTATTTCATTAAATTGGAAGGTAGTTCTATTGCTACCTATTGCAATAACCAAACTATCCCACAAATTTGGTAGAGAACACAATAAACTGATGCACTTATCTTCATCTGAAATTTTAATATCAATAAATAATAACTGACTTACCACAGTATTAAATGTGTTTAGATGCTCTGTCACTGAGTCTCCATCTTTCATCCTCAGGTTATACAACGTTTTTTGCAAGAACAAATTATTCAACAGAGACTTAGATTCGTACAAAGTCCCTAAGTTGTCCCACAAAGCCTTCACCATAGCTTCCCTTGATACATTCAACAATACTAAATCTGAGACACAAAATCATATTGTGCTCTTTGCCTTCCTATCCAAATTCTTCCATTCTTCATCGGACACTCTCATTGGTTTAGTACTTGGATCTATCACGATCCACTGATCTTTATGTTATGAAACCAGCTCACAAAAAGATAGAAAAGAGAGATCCACGCCTTAGAATTCAGCCTCTTCGAGGGGGCAACCTCCTTTACATTACATAAATGAACAATTCTTGGATGATACAAATGAAAAAACCTCCTTTCTATATATAGGAGTCTACGGAGTCACAATATAATCCAGCCGACCTAACAATAATAATATAAAGCCACAAAAATAACAATAGAGGGATTCTATGGGCACATAATAACAATATGGGGGTAATGGGGGCACAACAATATAAATAAGGGGTATAACTACAATAGTAATGGGGTAATCACTACTATTATAGGGACCCAACATGCCCCTCTCCTTCAAAAAAGTGTTGTCCTCAACGCTTGAGTAGTTCTGGATACTTCTGCATAAAATTCTCATCCTCCCATGTGGAATCTTCAGCGGATAAGTTCTTCCACTTGATAAGGTACTCTGAAATTGATCGATTTCGTAGCTGTCGAGTTCTTGTTTCTATAACTGCTTCCGGTTCCAATATAATTTTTCCTTCCTCGTCAAGTTCTGGCAATATTGTTTGAACTGGGAGCTTGTTTCCTATAACCTTCTTTAAGCATGAAACATGGAAAACTGGGTGCAATCGAGAAGCTGCAGGAAGCTCCAATTTGTATGCCATAGTACCAATCTTTTGCAACACCTTGTACGGACCATAATACTTTGGTGATAATTTATTATCCTTCTTAGCTTGCTTGAGGGACATTTGCTTATATGGTTGTAGCTGTAGGAATACCCAAGCACCTACATCAAAACTTCTTTCACTGCGATGTTGATCTGCCTATTGTTTCATTCTATTCTGTGCCAACACGAGGTTATCCTTTAAGAGTTGGAGGACTTGTTGTTGATGTTCGATGTGATGTTCCATTGCCTGAACCTTAGAATTTTCTCTTAAATATGATGTGATGGATGGTGGTTGATACCCATAAAGTGCCATAAATGGGGTCATTTTTGTTGTTGTATGAAAGGAAGTGTTATACCACCATTCAGCCAGAGGCAACCATTTGACCCATTGTGCCTACTTATCAGATACAAAGCAACGAAGATATCCTTCCAAACATTTGTTTACTATCTCAGTTTGCCCATCAAATTGAGGATGATAAGATGAGCTATGAGCTAACTGAGTACCAAGACAAGAAAATAATTGTGTCCAAAAATTTCCAGTGAAAATGGGATCTCTGTCACTTACAATAATCTTTGGGTTTCCATGTAGCTTTTGAATTGTTTCCATAAATGCAGTAGAAACTGTACTGCTTTAAATGGATGTGATAATGCACAAAAGTGTGCATACTTGGTAAGTCTGTCAACTACCACCATGATGACACTCTTTCCCTCAGACTTGGGTAAACCTGTGATAAAATCCATTGATACCTCCTCCCAACGTTGGCTTGGAATGGATAAAGGTTGTAATAGACCTGGTGTCTTAATTGTTTCAACTTTATTTTGTTGGCAAACCAAACATTCTGCCACAAACTTTTGAATATCTGATTTAAGGCCATCCCAAAAAAATTCCTTCGTAACCCTGTGGTAATTTTTTAAAAATCCTGAGTGCCCTCCTAAGGGAGAAGTGTGCAATTCCATAAGAATCTTTTGTTTTAGCTGGGAATTCTTACAGAGGTATAAGCGAGCTTTGTACCATAACGAATCATTTTTCCAGCTAAATGTATCGGACGTACTGGAATCTTGTTGTAGCTTTCAAATAAGTGCCCACACTTCTTCATCATTCTTCCATTCCTCCCTTGCTTCATTTATCCAATCTGGTTGGATGATAGAAATAGCGCACAACAATGCTTCCACATCCTCATCCTTCCTTGAGAGTGCATCTGCCACCACATTTTGCTTCCCTTTTTTGTAGATGATTTCAAAGTCATAACCCAACATCTTTGTGACCCACTTTTGTTGCTCTTCAGAGGATAATCTTTGTTCTAAGAAGTATTTAAGGCTATCATGATCCGTTTTTACCTTGAGGTGTCTTCCCATTAGGTAGGGTCGCCATTTCTTAAGTGCATGGAGTATTGCCAACATTTCCTTCTCATAAGTAGCTTTGCTTAGAAACTTTCCCTTGATTGGACGACTTTCAAAAGCAATGGGTCTTTCATCTTGCATTAGAACAGCACCAATTCCATTTCCTGAAGCATCACATTCCACAATAAAGGTTTTTGTGAAGTCCGGTGTAGCTAAGACCGGTGCTTGGCACATTGCCTCTTTAAGATGTTCAAAGGCCTTTGTTGCTTCCGGAGTCCATGAAAATGCATCTTTCTTCAATAATGTCATTAGAGGTGCTGCTATTCTCCCATAATTCTTAACAAACTTGCGATAATACCCTGTCAACCCAAGAAATCCTCGCAAATGCTTTATGGATGTGGGGATTTTCCATTCCTTAATGGCTTTAATTTTGGTAGGGTCTACCTTAACTCCTTCATGAGATACAATATGACCCAAATATTCCACCTCCTGGACTCCAAAGAAACATTTGGATCTTTTGGCATATAATTGTTTCTCTTCCAATAGTTGTAGCACCCTGTCAACATGTTCAACATGATCCTTCCAAGACTTGTTGTAGATAAGTATATCATCAAAAAATACTAACACAAATTTTCTAAGGAATGGTTTGAAAATTGAATTCATCAAACCTTGAAATGTTGAAGGTGCATTGGTAAGGCCAAAAGGCATGACCAAAAATTCATAATGACCCTCATGAGTTCTAAATGTCATTTTCGGAATGTCTTCAATCTTCATTCTGATTTGATGATATCCTGAACGAAGATCCAACTTGGTGAAGTAAATTGATCCATGCAATTCATCCAGTAATTCATCAATGACAGGAATGGGGAACTTATCTTTAATAGTGAGCTTGTTGAGCTCCCTATAATCCGGACACATGCGCCATGATCCATCCTTCTTGTGCAACAATACTACTGGAGCAGAGAAAGAACTTTGACTCGGTTGAATTATACCAGCCTCTAGCATTTCTGCAACCATACGTTCAATTTCACTTTTTCGGACATAGGGATATCTGTACGGCCTGATGTTTGGAGGAACACTTCTTGGAATCAGATGAATAGCATGATCATGATCACACATAGGTGGGAGACCTTTGGGAGTCTCAAATACCTTGGAATGATTGTCCAGGACATTTTGGAGATCTGGAGAAATAGATGATTCTAATGTGGAAACATCTAGCGAACATAATTGTGCAATTACACCCCTTTGCTCCTTTTTTAGAAGCTTTGTCATACCATTAGAGCTGATTATCTTTCCTGGTTTCCCTGCAATACCCCTTAATTCAACTTCCTTTCCTTCCATAGAAAATTTGATGAAAAGTTCTTGAAAATTAAAATCTATTGTACCCAAGGATTGTAGCCATTGGACTCCTAGTACAACATCAGCACCTCCCATTGGAATGGAAAGCATTGGGCTAGTCAATACATATTCTCCCATGGATAGCTTGATATTATGGCACTTTCCAGAGCAATTTATTGTTCCTCCATTTGCAATCATCACTTGACACTCTGGTGCTGGATATAGGAAGCAATTCAATTCTTTTGCTACCCTACAATGAATAAAATTGTGGTTGCTTCCTGAATCAATCAACACTATCACCTTTTTCTTCTTGATTTGTCCTTCTATCTTGATGGTTTGAGGAGTGGTAATTCCCGCCAATGCATTACAAGATATGGTCGGATTTATTTGTTCTTCATCTAGGCTTTGGTCCTCGAACATATCCTGTTCTTTTAACCTTTCTTGCTCCTTTTCTTCTTCCTCTTCACAATCTATGTAGAATAATTTCTTCTCAGCACACTTATGACCTTTAGTGTATTTGCTATCACAACTATAACAAAGCCCTTTTTCTCTTTTTTCTTCCAATTGTTGTGGTGTCAACCTTATAGGTTGTGGAAGACTAGGGGCAACTGCACTTCCGTCTTTATAGTTGTGAGTGGTATGCTTCCTGGTTGCCATAATTTTGCTTTCCATTTTTCTTGCTAACCTGAATGCCTTCTCTAATGAATCAGGTTCCCAAAGTCGAACATCATGTTGGATATTATCCTTTAAAGACCCTATGAACACATCAATCCTATGCTGCTCTGGAATATCTTTTACCCTTATGTTCAATTTTTGGAACTCCTCAATGTGCTCCATTATTGAACCCTTTTGTTTGAGACTTATCAATTGGCTAAAAAAAGTGTTGCTTTTTGTATCCTCATAATGTGCTATCAATTCTTCCGTAAAAATTGCCCAAGTGATAAATTGTTTACGAGAGCAAAGCCATTGATACCATACAAATTGATTTGGTTCCAAATATAAAGTTGCCATACGTACCTTTTGTGTGTTTTGCATATTATTGAGATCGAAGAACTGCTCCATCTGTAATATCCATGTGGCGGGATCCTTGCCATCAAACTTCCTCATATCAATTTTTGGAATATGGTGGGTCTTCGATCCAACATTAGAGTCTATGGAATCATGATTAACATTTCTTTTGTTCACATCATGAGTTTCCTTTACAACCTTTTCACCATTAGTAAGTATTTCTTGTAGAAAATTTGTCAAATCTGTCTTCAAATCTGTCCTCAAATCTATCTTCAGATCATCCATCTTAGCTTCCATGCCCTTTATCTTAGATTCCACGCCATTTATCTTAGCATCTGTTAGCTTTTGTGAGCGTGACATTTGTTGCACTTGTTCTTGTAATTTTGATATATCATGTAGCATTTCTTCCTCTTCTTCATGAGTCATGCTAGAGCTTTCAGGTTCCTTACTAGGTGTTTGCATTTTCTTTCCTTGGGGCATCAGTTACCGATAATAATGCTTTACTATGCCCTTTGAATTCCTTCAAACCAAGCTTATGCAAAAATAAAAAATAAAAACTACACACCTTTTTTTACTTTGTAGAAGCCTGATATTGAATCTGATGTATCTCTGTAATTTCGAATCATCCAGTTCTGAAATTGTGACCTGTAGTAGCCTTCTATGTCCTCTTTCCAATGCCACTAGTCTGAACCAAATTGGATTCTCCAAGAAAGAGTTATTCCCAATCTCCCGCAGTGAACTGATTATAGACTAGTTCAGTAGAGCAAACTTGTATGAAGTTCCACGTGTCACTGTTTCAACCTTTGACTCTAAAAAATATAAAAAAGCAAACTACAGTCCGTCCTCTTTCTGTAACTTCTTACGAAATTTCAATCCGATGCTCAGAAAGAAAGTTATGACGATTTTCCCCAGGTCACCTGTTTTGAGTGTAATTCAAGAGTCTGCAAAAAGACCAATTTCCTGAGATCATATCTCCGAAAATATCATGGAAAAAGATCTGAAATTTGGAGCCAAGGTTCAGCGTGATTTCTTCTCAAATGGGTTTTTTTTGCGACTTCTGAAACGTCACAAAAAAAAGTTATAGCGAAAATGCCACGATGACCTGTTTGGAGCAGCGAAACCCTAGAATCCAAAGCTCTGATACCAAATGTTATGAAACCAGCTCACAAAAAGATAGAAAAGAGAGATCCACGCCTTAGAATTTAGCCTCTTCGAGGGGGCAACCTCCTTTACATTACATAAATGAACAATTCTTGGACGATACAAATGACAAAACCTCCTTTCTATATATAGGAGTCTACGGAGTCACAATATAATCCAGCCGACCTAACAATAATAATATAAAGCCACAAAAATAACAATAGAGGGATTCTATGGGCACATTAATAACAATATGGGGGTAATGGGGGCACAAGAATATAAATAAGGGGTATAGCTACAATAGTAATGGGGTAATCACTAGTATTATAGGGACCCAACACTTTATCCACCAACAGATCCTCCATCTTGTGTTTCCACAACTCAAAACTCTGACCATTAAATTTCTCGATCTCTATCTTTCCACTGCTCACCATCTTCTTTCACCACTAGAATCGATCTCGTAGATCTCCCACTGAACAAGGTCTACCATAGGCCCGAGCGAAGCCCCTCAGCAAAAAAGTCATCCCTTGAAGCCAAAACAACTCTGATACCAAATGTAGGTTTCAACCCCTTATAGAAGTTACCTGCATATGAATTCTAAAACATAGAAAATAAACAATGCGAGAGCATAACACATAAAACACTTATACATAGGGATTTTCCCCTGGATCCCAAAATTAGGACTACCAACTTGATTTTTCATTATGTTCCTTTCAATGCTACAATAAATATTTATACATGCTTAAGCATCCAATACCATGGACCAGAAACAACCATGTCCAAAGCCATGTGTGAAAAATCATGCACAAAACCATAGGTACGTCCGCCCAACCTAATATAGGGTCCAAAAACAAAATTTTCCAGGGCGTTGCCCCAGACCCCATAGAGTGGGGTTACCTACACCCCTTAAGCCCCCTGTAACCCCCCACCTGACTACACTATCAGCCCAACGAACGGAGGGCTTCACCCCCCTTCTAACCCTCAGGTTAACTACGTGGGCTAGTCATGGAAAGAATATAAAACAACCCAACACGTATCTCAAGGATTTCAACCTAGTTTCTACCTTTAAGTGCATCAAGAGTTCCATAAGTTCTGACCTTTAATTTTCAAATTCCTACCTTTGACAGAAGGGTTACTATCTTGAATCACTTGAAAAATAAAACCAGGATAGGTTTTGTGTTAGGTCCCTATACTAGTAGTGTAGCCCCTTATTATTATTTGTGCAACCCACTTATTGTATTACTGTTCCCATGAAGTCCCCATATTATTATTATTGTGCCCCATAGAAGACCACTATTGTTATCGTTGTACACTTACACTATTATTATTATGTCGGCTCTGATTATATTGTGACCCCTTAGAATCCTATATATAGAAAGGAGGTTTTATCTTTTGTATCATCCAAGAATTATTCATTTGTGTAATTTAAATAAGGCTTTTCCCTCGAAGAGGCTGATTTTGATGTGGTTGATCTATCTTCTCTTCTATTTTGAGAGTTGGTTGCATAAAATTTGGTATCAAATCTTTGGATTGTAGGGTTTTTCTACTGCAAACATGTCATCGTGGAATTTTTACTAAAACTTTTTTTTACAAAGTTTCAGAAGATGAAATTAAAACACATTTGATAAGAAATCTTGATGAACATCATGTCTGAATTTCAGATCTTGTCTCACTATATGTTTGGAGATATGAATTGAGGAATTTAGGATTTTTGCAAGCTCCTGAATTCCATCTCAAATAGGTGACCTGGGGAAAATCATCATAAACTTGTCTTTGAGAATCTTGTTCAAATTTCCTCAAAAGTGACACAAATAGGATACAGTATAGTTTTTTGGGTATCATTTTTAGGGTCGAAGGTAGAAAGAATGACATGTGGCACTTTGTACAAGTTCTCTCTATTGAAATAGTCTATAATCATGTCATTGTGGGAGATTGTGAATAACTCTTTCTTGGAGAATCCAATATCGATCAGACCTATCGGGTTAGAAGAAGGACTAAAAGGGATATCATAGGATGAAATTTCAAAAGTTAGAGATACAAAATTAAAAAGTTACAATCATTTCAACATAGAGATCATAAAATCAAGAAAATGAAATATAAGGAAGTTTGATTGCAAGGATGTGGTAACTTGGATACTACAGGACCAATATTTTGATCTACATGATGTGAAACTATTACGAAAGGCATGTATTCAATATGTATATTTATAACCGAATCATTTTGTATGGTACAGAGGCCTTTGTTCTCGTAAAACCACTCATCACCTAGCCAATTTTCATGGAGGAAATGATAACACATTATGAGGATACAAGGAACAACACCTTCTTTAGCCAATTCATAAATCTCAACCAAAAGTGTTCAATGGCAGAACACATTGAGAACTTCCAAAAATTGAATATAGGGTAAATGATATTCAACATGAGGTTCGTCTTTGGAAACCTGATTCATTGGAGAAGACATTCAAGTTGGCATGAAAAATGAAAGAAAAATTATGGCAACAATGAATCCTACCACTCACAACTATAAATATGGAAATGTTATTCGATGTAGGAGCACGTGACTTAGAGGAGAAAATATTCAAACATATTCCAAAACTCCAAAAAAATCTACAGGCAAAGGAGTGGGGTCCTTAAGCTAGAAGTTTCCATGCTTTTCTATGTTTAAGATAGGGATAGAATTAAGAATAAAGTATTTTGTAGTAATCACTCATGGATAAGTGATAATAAGTTTTATGCATGATTGCTTTAAAGCGCCCTATGTAAAAGCATGCTTTTGTAAAGGATGATGGCCAAGAAGGCTTTATTTTTTTATTATAAATAAAATGAAGGGAGGCTCAAAGTTGGGGTCAGGTCAGAAGTAGTATCAACTGAGAAAACCTCTCCCTATGCATTTAATTTGATAGTTCTCCATTTTTTGATATATGTATATGCGTATTAGCTCAATTATTTTACTCTGAGATTGAATATCAATAAATTAGCCTCATTTTTTCCAATTGATGCTTAGGCTAACACTTTAGAATTGCTTTCTCTTCATAATTAGTGTGTGCAGGTTTCTTAAGCCATTTTACAGAATTCGGTAGAAAACTTTGTTTACACAAAGAAATCGTGATAATTCCTTAAGCAGAAAACAGTTCCGGACCTGAAAATTTATTAGATTTGATTCATACCCATATCGGGTCTGAACCAATATCGCATCGGAGAAGTAGAAGAGGAGAAGGGAGCCTTTGGAACTATCGAGTGCGAAACACCAACATTCCAGACCTGAAACATTATAGAGAAGGGGGGAAAAGGGTTTCGGGTCCTTGAGGATGATTACATCGCAAACCTGGAGGTGGAGGGAACCAAGAATAGGCACTTCGGAAGTTGCTGATTGCGATTTCCGATTATCGCATCAGGAAAAGCGTGGATAGGGCGATTATAAAAAAATTTCAACAGTGTTATTTGTGTTTAATGCAAGGATTCGAAATATAGCGCGATAGTGTAATTCCCTTGGAATTACACCAAGGCCACTTAACCACCGTGACAATTTTGAAAAGCGTCAATAATGTATTTTGTTCCCTTGGAACAAAATACCCACCAATAGTGTATTCTGCACAAAAACATGTAGGCTCCTCATTTATGAAAGAGCTGATAGTGTCTCACATGAACTCCACACTAAAACCCCGCCGATAGTGTTTTTGGGTAATTCTTTTGGAATTATAGTTCTGATAGGAACAGAGGCCCTATTATCAATTAACAAGGGTTGTGTTGATTGGTGGAAAATCCATTAGTCTGTTAGTTAAATGAATGATACTCAAATTGAAGTAGAGGGAGAAATTTGGCTTGATATTGAAGAAATTGTAATCAGGTTTGAGAGGTTGTCCATATTTCCTACACCCAGTCCACCATTAGTGGTATCAGAGTAGCCAGATGACATTGGATTGAATCTCAGAGGTAGGAGAAGGAAAGTTACTATGGCTTTCAGATTTGGAAGAGGATGAGGACATGGTGGAAGAGGACAACCTATTGCAAACGCTGAAGTAATTGAATCTGTGCAACAGATGTAAGCTAGATTGGATGCATTCAAAACAAGCAAAAACATAGATGATGGAGATGTTAGTGAACCTAAGGTTGAAGCTGTAGAGGAGGAAGCTGTAACAGCTACTCCTGAAATGAGGTTCTTCCTGTCAATGTTAAGATCCATGGCCAGGCTAAAGATCGAGGTTTCGATATATGAAGGAGGATTGAATCCAAAAGAATTGATAGTCTGGATTAATGGCATGGAGAAATTCTTCGATTATGAAGAAAAAGAAGATGAGAAGAAAGTCGAGACTGTTTTCACCAAGTTAAAAGTCCATGCGTGCTTTGGTGGGATGGTGTGCAGGCAGAAAGGAAGAGACTTGGCAAGCAACCAATCAATAATTGGAGCAGGATGGTAGCAAAGCTAAGAGGTAAGTTTCTGCCAAGTAATTATTAGCAAACCTTGTTCAGACAGATGCAGAATCTTAGACACAGGTCTCTTGACAGTGAAAGAATACACAGAGGAATTCTACAAGGTAAGCACAAGAACTGGAGAAGCCCAGGATACAAATGAGAAGGTTGCTAGATAGGTGAATGGCCTTAGGATGGACATTCAAGATGAGATATGTCTACTATCTCCTAAAACAATAGAAGAAGCTTATCAGATAACACTAAAAGCTGAAGAAGAACTCATGGGGAAGCAATCTGCCAAAGGGAGAGGTACTTTCCGAGGAAGGGGAAGTCAATGTGGTAGAGGAAGATCTATAGCACCTAAAGATGGAGCTAGCAACAGCTCAACCTAGCATGCACCCACAAGAGGTGATGCAAGAGGTAGAGGATGAGGCAGATAATTAAGATGTTACATCTGTACAACAAACTGGGACATAGAGCTTTCAAATGCCCAGAGAATACAGAAACAAATTAGAGGAATGCCATTGTTGCTTAAGCTAAGGGGGAAGCAACAACAACAGTGATAGAAGAAGAAAATATACCAGAGAGGAGAGAATCTTTGGTAGTTAATAATTTTTTTCTCAAGCCAGCAAAGGAGGTTGTTGGACCATCACAAAGAAAGACTTTATTCAAGATAGTGTGTAAATTCCAAGGGAAATGTTGCCAGATGATCATTGATAGTAGCAGCACTAGTAATTTGGTCTCTATAGAAGTCATGGACAAATTGAAGTTGAAGATAATGAAACATCCAACACCTTAAAAGGTGTCATGGTTGCAAAAGGGACATCAACTGTTGGTGAATGAATAGTGTGAAGTGGAGTTTCAAGTGGGCACGTATAAAGATAAAATTATATGTGATGTGATCCCAATGGACGTGTGTCACATATTGCTTGGAAGACCTTGGCAATATGGCAAGGAAGCCATGCATGATGGAAAAATAAACACCTCCAAGTTTGGAAAGGATGGTGTCAATTATACGTTGCTGCCTCTGCAAGAAGAAGATGTACCACAAAAGAAGACGGATCAAAAAACTCTGTTACTTGGAGGAAAATAGTACTTGAAGTAGATTGAAGAAAATGAGGTAAATTTTGCTGTAATTTGCAAGTCCAAGGTAATAATGACTTCTACTAAAAATTTTTATTTACCCATCAAAATTCAAGAAATGTTGGAGAAATATTGTGATATTATTGTTGATGATTTACCAAATGAGTCTCCACCCATTAGAAGAATTAGCCATCATATAGATTTGATACCTGGAGTAGGTCTACCTGACAAAGCAGCTTATAGAATGACTCCTATAGAAAATGAAGAAGTTAGGTAGCAGGTGCAAGAATTGCTCAACAAGGTGCTGATCAGGGAGAGCTTGAGTCCTTGCGCAATACCAACAATGCTGAGCCCAAAGAAAGATGGAGGTTGGAGAATGTGTACAAACTCAAGATCCATTAATAAAATCATAATAAAGTATAGATTTCCTTTGCCTAGAGTTGAAGATTTAATGGATTGTTTGAGTGGAGCAAAGTATTTTTCAAAACTAGATCTTAAAAATGGGTATCATCAGATAAGGATAAGAGAAGGGGATGAGTGGAAAACCTCTTTTAAGACAAATGAGGGACTGTATAAGTGGAGAGTAATGCCTTTTGGGTTGTCAAATCCACCAAGTATATTTATGAGACTAATGAAGGAAGTTCTTAAAGAGTTCATTGGTAAGTTTGTAATAGTATATTTGGATGATATATTAGTTTATAGCAAGTCTAAGGAGGAGCACGTGAGACATCTAAATTATGGCTTACAAAGGTTTCAACAAGAGAAATTATTATTGAATTTGAAGAAGTGTTCATTCATGAAAGAAGAGCTAGTGTACTTGGGTTTTGTTATTTCTACTGAAGGGTAGAAGATGGATCTAGAGAAGATCAAGGCAATTATGGAGTGGCCTTCACCCAAGAATTTTTTTGAGGTAAGGAGTTTTCATGGTCTTGCGAGCTTTTATAGAAGATTCATTAAGAAAATTAGTAACATTAATGCACCATGAGACCATAAAGAAGGAAAAACCCATTTAGATGGACTGTTGAAGCAGAGAAAAAATTTCAGCTGTTAAAGAAGAAAATCACTGAAAAACCTATTTTGGCTTTACTTGATTTTAGTAAGCCTTTTGAAGTGAAGTGTGATGCCAGCGGAGAAGTAATTGGAGGTGTTTTAAGCCAAGAAGATAGACCAATAGATTATTTTAGTGAAAAGTTAAATGATTCCAAAAAGAAGTATTCTTGTTATGATAAGGAGTTCTATGCAGTTGTGCAGTCATTGAAGAAATGGAGGCATTATTTAATGACAAAGGAATTTATCCTTTATTCAGATAACCATACACTACAGTTTATAATGCAACAACCAAAGCTCAGCCAAAAACATGCCAAATGGCTAGAGTATCTTCAAGGTTTCCATTTTGTTTTAAAAAATATAAATGGCTAATCAAATAAAGTTACAAATGCCTTAAGTAGGAGAAATGTATTGCTTCAAGAGAGTCAAATCCAAGTGTTGGATTTTGATTTTCTTCAGGAATTATATGAGACCAATTCATATTTTATAGAGGCATTTGAGGCTTGTAAAAATCCTATTTTGGTGGATAGGAGTAAATGGTTGGATTACTTCTTAGAAGATGGGTTGTTATTTAAGAAAAATCAACTGTGTATACCAAACTGTTCAATGAGGGAGAATTTAATCAAAGAAAAACGTAGTGGAGGACTTGCAAGACATTTTGGTGTGGAGGGGACTTATGAGCAGCTAAATAGATTTTATTTCTGGCCAAAAATGAAATCTAAAGTGGAGAAGTATGTGAGAACTTGCAAAATCTGTCAATATGCAAAGGGAAGGAGGCAAAACACAAGTTTGTATATCCCATTACCAATTCCAGGTAGGCCTTGGGATATGGTAAGTATGGATTTTGTGTTGGGTTTACCAAAGACTCAAAGAGGTAATGATAGCATGGGTTGCCCAAAAGTATTGTCTCAGAAAGGGATTCCAAATTTTTTGGGCATTTCTTGAGAACACTGTGGAAGAAGCTAGGAACTAAATTAAGTTTCAGTTCTGCCTATCATCCACAACCTGATGGACAGACTGAAGTTGTGAACAGGAATTTAGGAAATCTTTTAAGGAGCCTTACTGCAAAACATCCAAAGCAGTGGGATCAAGTATTGACACAAGCTGAGTACACATATAATGACTCACCTAACAGGAGTACAGGACAGAGTCCATTCCATATTATTTATGGAATGCATCCAAGAGGAATATTTGAATTAAGAAATTTGGGAAAAGAAGAAATGAGAAGTGCAGAGGGTGAAGACTTTGCTTCAAAAATGCAGGCAATACATGAAAAAGTCAAGCAGCAACTGCAAAATAGCAACATCAAGTATAAAACTAGAGCAGACATGAGAAGAAGAGAGGTGAACTTTTAAGTTGGGGATCTGTTTTTAGCACACCTCAGAAAGGAGAGGTTTACAAGGAGGGAGTATACCAAACTGAAGTTCAAAAAAAATTGGACCGTGCAGAGTGTTGAGGAAATTTTCTACAAATGCCTATGAAATTGAGTTACCGCCTGATTTTGGATTATCACCAATATTTAATGTTGCAGACCTGTACAAATATGATGATGAAACTGTAAATGATACAACACAAGATCAAAAGAACCAAGAGATTGAAAGGGTAAAATAGTTACCCACAACAAAGAATTTGCAGCCAGAAAGAATATTGGACAAGAAGGTGCTTAAGAAAACAAGGGGATAAGAGTACTTTTAGTATTTGGTAAAGTGAAAGGATCAACTGACCGCTGAAGCTACTTGGGTTACAGAAGACATGCTATAGAAACTGGGCAGTTCTGTAGATGAAATCATGGACATGAGCCCATGAAGAATTTTTTCCTCAAGACTCTGATATAGGAGCATGTGACTTAGAGGAAAAAATCTTCAAACATATTCCAAAAATCCAAAAAATTCTACAAGCAAAGGAGTGGGGTCCTTTAGCCAGAAGTTTCCATGCTTTTCTAAGTTTAATATAGGGATAGAATTAAGCATAAAAGTATTTTGTAATAATCGCTCATGGATAAGTGATAATATGTTTTACGCATGATTGCTTTAGAGCGCCCTATGTAAAAGCATGCTTTTCTAAAGGATGATGGCCAAGAAGGCTTTATCTATTGATTATAATTAAAATGAAGGGAGGATCAAAGTTGGGGTTGGGCCAGAAGTAGTATCAACTGAGAAAACCTCTCCCTGTGCATTTGATTTGATAGTTCTCTATTTTCTAATATGTGTATGCATGTATCAGCTGAATTGTTTTACTTTGAGATTGAATATGAATAAATTAGCCTCATTTTTTCCAATTGATGCTTAGGCTAACACTTTAGAATCTTTTTCCCTTCATAATTGGCGCGTGCAGGCTTCTTAAGCCTTTTTATAGAATTCCTTAGGAAACTCTATTTACATAGAGAAATCATGATAATTCCTTAAGCGGAAAACAGTTCTGGACCTGAAACTTTATTGGATTTGGTTCATATCCATATCGTTTCTAAACCAATATCACATTGGAGAAGCGGAAGAGGAGTAGAGAGCCTTTGGAACTGCCGAGTGCGAAACCCCGAAATTTCGGACCCGAAACATTATATAGAATGGTGGCAAGAGGCATCGGGTTCATGAAGACAATCGCATCACAAACTTGGAGATGGAGGGAACCAAGCATAGGCACTTTTGAAGTCGCCGATAGTGATTACCGATTATCACATTGGGAAGAGGGTGCAAAGGACGATTATAAAAAGTGTTGATACTATTATTTGCATTTAACGCAAGGATTTGAAATATAGTGCGATAGTGTCATTTCGTTGCAATTACACCAAGGCCACTTAACCACTGTGACAGTGTTGAAAAGTGTCAATAATGTATTTCGTTCCCTTTGAACAAAATACTCGTCGATAGTTTATTCTGCACAAAAGCATGCAGGTTCCTCATTTATGAAAGCGCCGATAGTGTGTCGCATGAACTCCATACCAAAACCCCGCTGATAGTGTTTTTAGATAATTCTTTTGGAATTACAGTTCTGATAGGGATAGAGGCCCTGCTTATAAATTAACAAGGGTTGTGTCAATCAGAGGAAAATCCATGAGGTTGTTAGTTAAATGAATGATACTCCAATTGAAGCAGAGGGAGAAATTTGGCCTGATATTGAAGAAATTGTAAACAGGTTTGAGAGGTTGTCCATATTTCCTACACCTAATCCACCATTATTTCTCCTAGACTTCCAAAACCTACAAGCTTGACACCCCAGCAATTGGAAGAAAAAATCAAGAAAGGGTTTTGTTACAGTTATGATAGAAAATACACTAAAGGTCATAAGTGTGATGAGAAGAAATTATTTTACATAGATTGTGAAGAGGAGGAAGAAAAGGATCAAGAACTGTTAAAAGGAGGGGACACACTATAGGAACCAACCCTAGAGAAAGAATAAATGAATATGACCATTACTTGTAGTGCATTGGCATTAATTACCAATCCTTAAACTCTCAAGATAGATGGACAAATAGAGATAGTGAAAAAAGGTTTGGAAGGATATCTTCATTTCTTTGTATATGATAAAATAACACAATGGGTCAAGTGGTTACCTATGGTTGAATGGTGGTATAATGCTAGAACAAAAATGACCCCATTTATGGCATTTTATGGATATCATGCACCATCGATTACATCATCTTTAAGAGAAAATTCTAAGGTTCAAGCAACGGAAGATCACATCAAGGATCAACATGTTCTCCAATTACTAAAGGATAACCTCACTTTAGATAAGAATCAAATGAAACAACCCCATGATCAAGATCGCAACAAAAGAAGTTCTCATGTAGGAAATTGGGTATTTTTATGGCTACAACCATACAAACAAATGTCCCTCAAACAAGCTAAGAAGGATAATAAACTATCCCCAAAGTACTATGTGTTAGGATATTCCGACACATAGGAAATAGTTAAGTATAACTTGGTCTAGTATAGAGTTAGGTAAAGTGTGTTTCTTTACTATGTACATTTTGTAACTTACAATCCGACGGTCACGATATGAAGTGATCTGACGGTTCATTCTCTCCTCGGTATTACCGACACTTGATCCATGGCTTAACACCCGATTGGTCTGTGATCTTTATTTAAAGAGCATGGAGGGTCATTTGTAGGTTAACCATCCATGAGAGAAGCTTATGTAAATTTTCATTCTTTTGTTAATAAATTGCCTGAAGTGGCCGCGTTGGCTTAGGCCGTGGACTGTTTCCCTCTTTGAGGGTTTTAACCACGTCAAAATTACTGGTGTATTGATCTGTGATCTGTTTGTGAGCGATGTCCTTTAGTGTTCTATCTGAAGAACTTACCCTGTAAATTCCTACATGGTATCAGAGCTATTTGAGGGTCGCGTCCGTTGGTGATCCAAATCTGAAGCCGGTAGAACTGCATCCGACTACCGTTTCCTAGATCTATTGTTTCTGACTACTTTTGGGCCAAGAGGACTGCTTTTTTTTGTTGGGAGCATCTGTTCTAGTGAGGAATCCCTTTCGTTTCATGCGAAAAGGTTTCCGGTAGCCCTAGCTGCCTCATTTTTAAGATCTGGAGGTATACAGTGTTTATTTGCAGTTTACAGTTATTTTCTCTCTATTTATTTCGGTTTCGGTTTATTTAGCTTTTTTATTACCGGATCTATACCTTTCATTTCTGCATATGCTCTTTTCCCCGCGACTGTGTGTGATCTGGGCAAATCAAAAACAGAAAGGAAGGATTTTTCTCATGCATATGTTCTTTTCCACTGCGCCTTAGTGTGATATCAGAAAATCAGAAACATTGAGGAAAATATTTAGTTTCCGGCTAAAGCTAACTTCGAGCCATAAGGTTAATTTTTTGTATGTTTGTGTTGGTTTTTGTTTTTTTTTGTTTTGTAGGGAAAAAGAGATTTCTCAAAGCAGGCACGCAAACCAAAGCTTCAACCCCTCTCTCTCTCTCTCTCTCTCAAACTTTTTGTATAGCTCACTTGGTCCAAAGCTAATTTATGAGAGTAAAGGTCTTGAGTTCAAGTCTCCTTTTTGTGGGGGCGTATTTTTCATTTCCGCACATTCCCGCACTTCGTCAGCGAATTCATCAAATTTTCTTCAAAAAGCCATAACTTCTTCATCCGGAAGGCGTTTTCAGAAATGTTTTTTTTTAAACAGCCTAATTTTTTGAGATCTTTCCATCGGGACACTTTATTTTTAGCATCCATAGCTTCAGTTTCTTTTAAAATGGAAAGTCCATGCCAAGTTATTCTTGACAGCACCAACTACTTCCAATGGTGGTCCTACATTGTGGATTTACTTAGAAGTAAAGGTCTCTATAGAATAGTCACAGGCCAAGAAACCAAACCGAAAGATGAAGATAAGGCAGCTAAATGGGAAAATAGGCAGGATCAAGCACGTGGGTTGATAGGGATGTCTATTTCTCCAGATCTTAGATTCCATATTGCAGAACTTGATGCTCTTGATGAAGTAATGAAACAAATTACTAAAGTCTTTGGAATTAAAAATGAACTTAGAGCCCATCAACTTGAAAATGAGTTGCTTACATTGGACCCAAATAATTTTTCTTGCATTGAAGATTTTTTGTCCAAGTTCAAGACCCTTAGACTTCTCTTGGAAGGTGTTAAGGTTAAGAAAGAAGATAGTAACCTTATATATTCCATTCTTACTAAGTTGGGACCAGCCTACTCTATGTTTGTTTCCACCTTCCATTCTACAAGAGAAGCCTTCATTTCTCAAGTACAAGACTACAAGTCCCCTTCCTTTGATTCTTTAATAAGAGAACAAGAAAAACTCTTACACCTTGGTCTTCTTAATCTTGGAAACTCTTCTAAGAAAGCGTTAGCCGCCCAGCAGCAACCAAATCCAAATAATCCTAAGAAGTTGTATCCTAAAAAGAATGGTTATAAACCAAACAAGGTTCCTAAGCAATTTCAGCCTCAAAATGAAAAATCATTTCAACAAAATGATAAGACAAATAAAAACAAAGGGAAGAAGACTGATAGACATTGCAATTTTTGTAATCGAGATGGCCACTTAGAATCCAAATGCTTTAAGAAGATGGAAGCCTTGGAAGCAACAATGAAGAAGCATAACATCCATTTGGATCACTCTTCAACTTCAACTTCATCTTTAGGAATGGCACTTTCTGCATGTGGTTGTCAAGCATCTCGGTCTGGTTATGCACTTAATGTATCTTCTTCTTCTCATTCTCATGAGTGGCTCATTGATTCTGGAGCTTCTTATCACATGGCCAAAAACAAAGCCATGTTTTCTTCTTTAAATGATTGTAACACCAAAAATATATATGTTGGTGATGATATATCTCTTAGTGTTGTAGGGACTGGAACTGTTCATATAGACAATGGTCAGTTTAATGATGTATTATGTGTTCCAACCTTATCCTACAACCTTCTATCTGTATATCAGATAACCCATTCAGGTGAAGGTAAAATCATTGAATTTTCACCACACGATGTTGTAATTAAGGACCTAAGAGATCCTAGACAGATTTTAGCTACTGGCATTGTTGATGATTCTACAAGGTTGTATAAGTTTCACAACTTTGGGTCATCAAATATTCCCTCAGTATTTTTTGCTCATAATGATGAAGTGAGCAAACTTTGGCATGAGCGATTTGGTAACTTAACCTATCGCTCTCTTTAGAATCTATTTAAAGAAAATATGGTGACAGGTCTTCCAATGGTATCTTGCAGAGATGGTGTTTGTTCCGGATGTGTACTCGGAAAACATCATCGGGACAGTTTTGAAAAATGTGCCTCTTGGCACGCCTTAGCCCCTTTACAGCTTGTGCATAGTGATTTATGTCATCCACTTCCAGTTGTTTCCTTCTCTGGCTACAAGTATTTCTTAACTTTCATTGATGATTTCTCTAGACGCACATGGGTATACTTCTTAAAACTCAAGAGTGAAGTATTTAACATGTTCTTGGCCTTTAAGGTCTTTGTTGAAAAACGATCTGGACATCAAATTCTTAAGCTAAGATCTAATAATGGCGGAGAATATGTTAAAAACAACTTCATCAACTTTTGCACTGAGCATGGAATTAAAATGCAACATACTGTTCCATATACTCCACAACAAAATTGGTGTTATGTCTGAGGAACTTACCCTGTAAATGTTATCATTAGAAGAGATGTAAAGTTTGCTGAAAATATATCGGCCTATGAGCCTAGTTTTGCGGATGTGCCACCTCTCCCTATCTCTTTTACTTTTGAAAATATTTCTTCTTCAGATGATGAAAGCGAGGATGAAAATCCTCCCCCACCTTCTCAGGATCCTCCTTCAGCTCCTCAGCTTCCAAAATGGGTCCGTGCTACTTGGGATGCAGCAGGTGATCTTGTTGGTGATCCTATAGATCAACGATGTACATGCTCTCAGTTTGATAAAGCCTCTTCTTTGCTGGCTCAAGCTTTAGTGAATTATGATCCTGACACCTTTGCAGAAGCTTCAGGCCATCCAGATTGGGAAGCAACTATGAATGAAGAATATCATTCATTATTAGCAAATGATACATGGGATGTTGTCCCTCTACCAAAGGGACGAAAACTTGTTAGATGCAAATGGGTTTACAGAACCAAGTATGGACCAGATGGGAAAGTTGATAAACATAAAGCTCGTCTTGTTGCTAAGGGTTTTTCACAAGTTGAAGGCATTGACTATACTGAAACCTTCTCCCTTGTTGCCAAATTGAACTCTATCCGCCTTGTTCTTTCCCTTACTGCCTCTTTCAAATGGGAAGTCCATCAGATGGATGTTAAATCCGCCTTCTTGCATGGGGACTTGCATGAAGAAATCTATATGGAACAACCTATTGGCTTTATACAAACAGACTCCAGCCTTGTATGTTGGCTTAAGAAATCCCTTTATGGTCTCAAGCAAGCTCCTTGAGCTTGGTATGCCAAAACGGATAACTTTCTTTTAGAAAATGGCTTTTGTAGGTGTCATTCTGACAATACTGTCTACATCAAGAAAGTGGGCAAGTCTCTTATCATTCTTGTTCTTTATGTTGATGATCTTATCCTAACTGGTAGTGATCCCAACCTTATAAACCATGTGAAGACTAGCATTAAAAGGAAGTTTGAAATGACAGACTTAGGACACTTACCTTATTTTCTTGGTCTTCAAGTCTTGCAATCCAAGGAAGGTATTTCCCTTTCCGAGTCCAAGTATGCTTGTGATATTCTACGCCATTTTCACATGGAAGACTATAAGCCAGCCCCTTCTCCCTTTCAGTCTGGAGTCAAACTTTCAGTCACTTGTACTTGTCCTGAAGTTGATGCTACCTTATACCGTCAACTTGTAGGAAAAATTTTGTATCTAACCCATACTCGTCCTGACCTTTCCTTTGCTATTGGCCTTGTTGCTCGGTTTATGCAAAACCCACGTGAAAGTCATTGGAAAGAAGCTAAAAGAATACTTCATTATGTTCAAGGTATAGTTCAGTTTGGGATTCATTACAGTGCCGAAGCATCTCCTCTATTGGTTGGTTTCACTGATTCCGATTGGGCTGGTGACCCTGATGATCGGAAGTATACTACAGGTTATGTGTTCACTCTTGGTTCAGGACCTATTACATGGGCTGGAAAGAAACAAGGTGCCATTTCTCTTTCTTCAGCAGAAGTAGAGTATCATGGTGCTGTAGAAGCTAGTAAGGGAGCCTTGTGGCTTCGTTAGATCCTGTCAGAGTTTGGCTTTCAGCAGCAACATCCGACTACACTTTGGTGTGATAATCAAAGTGCTATTCAACTATGCAAAGATCTAGTCCAACATCAGCGCAGCAAACACATTGAACTGCACATGCACTTCATCAGAAAGCTCATCCACGACCATGTTGTTGAAGTGCAATATTGTTCAACAGATGATCAAGTCGTATACATCTTTACAAGGGCTCTCAAAGAGGCGAAGTTCACTAAACTTCGATTTATGGTTGGAGTTCAGGAAGTTGTCACTAAGGGGGGATAGGCTCTAGTGCCTCCTTCCTTCTCCTGTTGTGTCATATTTGTAAATCCTTCAATCCTATCCCAAGTTGTTCTTAAGGGGGGATGTTAGGATATTCCGACACATAGGAAATAGTTAAGTATAACTTGGTCTAGTATAGAGTTAGGTAAAGTGTGTTTCTTTACTATGTACATTTTGTAACTTACAATCCGACGGTCACGATATGTAGTGATCTGACGGTTCATTCTCTCCTCGGTATTACTGACACTTGATCCGTGGCTTAACACCCGATTGGTACATGATCTCTATTTAAAGAGCATGGAGGGTCATTTGTAGGTTAACCGTCCGTGAGAGAAGCTTATGTAAATTTTCATTCTTTTATTAATAAATTGCCTGAAGTGGCCGCGTTGGCTCAGGCCATGGACTATTTCCCTCTTTGAGGGTTTTAACCACGTCAAAAGTACTGGAGTATTGATCTGTGATCTGTTTGTGAGTGGTGTCCTTTGGTGTTCTGTCTGAGGAACTTACCCTGTAAATTCCTACACTATGGTCCTTACAAGGTGTTGTAAAAGTTTGGTACTATGGAACACAAATTGGAGCTTCCTGTATCTTCCTGAGTGCACCTAGTTTTCCATGTTTCATGCTTAAGTAGGTTATAGGTGACAAGTTCCCAGTTCAAACAATATTGTTGGAACTGGAGGAGGAAGGAAAATTCATATTGGAACTTGAAGAATTCATGAAAATAAGAACCCTGCAACTACAAAATTGATCAATTTCAGAGTATCTCATCAAGTGGAAGGACTTAGATACTGAATATTCCACATGGGAGGATGATAATTTTATATAGAAGCATCTATAACTACTAAAGCATTGAGGAAAACACTTTTTGAAGGAGAGGGGCATGTTAGGTCCCTATACTACTAGTGTAGCGCCTTATTGTTATTTTTGCAACCCCCTTATTATATTTTTGTGCCCATTTAGTCCCCATATTCTTATTATTGTGCCCCATAGAAACCCATTATTGTTATTGTTGTGCCCTCAAATTATTATTGTTATGTCGGCTCTGATTATATTGTGACTCCTTACCCTCCTATATAGAGAAAGGAGATTTTTTCATTTACATCATCCAATAATTTTTCATTTGTGTACTGTAAATGAGGTTTCCCCCTCGAAGAGGTTGATTTTGAAGTCATTGATCTAACTTTTCTTCTATTTTGTGAGATAGTTGCATAACATTGTTCATTCATATGATGTTTTGGAATAACATAAAAGAGCATTTTTTTTGGATGTTTGATGGGCACGTATAATTTCGAGTGTAGTTTGTAAAGAAATATTTATGTGAAAATTTTCTTAGGCACATAGATTTCTATACGGATGTTTGAAGGGATACAATTAAGCTTTTGAAGCCTCCAATTCCCACCTGCATCACCACAACATGGGTGATTCCATGAGTGGAACAACTATAATAACTGTTCTAGTGAGAGGTGATACACTGTATTTTGTCAATGTCAAAGATTCTAGGGTTGTTATCGTAGACATAAAGGGAAATGACCTTTTAGCATGACCTCTCCAGTGACCAGACACCTTTCTGAGAAGATGAGTTTGCTCGTGTGAAAAGATGTGGATATAGGGTGTTAACTCTCGACCAGATTGAAGAGTTAATAAAACCAAAATGTACAGTGTTGGGGAGGTGAAGAAGATGATGATGAAGATCCTCCTCACCTTTGGGTTCAAAATGGGATGTATCCTGGCACTGCCTTTACTAGGAGTGTTGGAGATACTATTGTTGAAAACATAGGGGTTACTTCAGTTCCTGAGGTTCTTGTGATGCAACTTACACCTATGCATCCATTCTTTTTTATTGCAAGTGATGGAGTATTTGAGTTTATCTCTAGTCAAGCAGTGGTTGATATGGTTAGTAACCTAATCCCATAATTTGTTTTGTATTTTTGAAGGTTTATGCTATGTATCTAGTTAATCTGATTTCCTATGTTAATACTTGATGTAGTTGTTGAGTTTTATGCAAACTTTATTTTTCTTTCAAAGGCATATCTCTCCTCTATGTCGTGTTACTGCAAATTTAACAAGGGTATCAATGGAAATGTACATAGTTTTCTTAAAGGTCCGTATGGAATAGTATTTTTCTTGTAATTAGAATAAACTTGTTATGTCATCAATGTAAATTATGATAATTTTTTCTCCTTCAATAGATATGTTTTGATAATAATTTACAAATGAGAACCTTATCTAAGTGAGTGGATTGTGGGAACATGAGCTCTTGAGAAACTATCATGTTCAATCCTTCTAAAGTGGATTGGTTGTCTCACACTAGAACATGATCTAAAGAAAAGTTATTAGTGGTCATTTTACGTCATGATATGCTGAAATATAATGAGTTTCTAAGAGATGCACCGACTTGTAATCCATCAATATTGCTTGCTAGAGGATTGACAACAAAAATTCTACAGATAGAGTTAACAACATATAAACAACAACACGAGCCAATCCTTGGCAAGGATGAAACTTCACAGTTTATAAGAGAAATCTATCATGCTTTTCAATTGGATGAAAATCCATGGAATTTTGAAACGTAGCATAGCCTTTTCCAAGTATGCATAAAATCCACCTCTATGTCTTCTAAATTTCAATAATGATGCTGGAAAACATCAAAAGGAGGCTTCTTGGTTGAGAGAAATCAAAGTCAACCAAATTGACAAAGTTTTGTCATCCTTGTATTGAAACATACAAGATTAAACATTATTTTATAATAGTTGGGAAGTATTAATCATAAATAGAAACTTCTATAGGAAAACAAATGTGGAAGATACCAAGCACACCCAAACATTGTAGCACAATCATCTTACCTTTTCATGATCAGGAGAAAGATTAGTTTGAATTTTACCTTCCACAAGGGAAACAAAGTCGTGTTTGCCTTTCAGAGAACATATTTAGATTGTGGTTGTTTTTGTTTCCTTCAATACCTTAAAAGAATGACTTCAAGATACATGCATTAGAGCTTCCTAGAAGGCTATAATAAGAGAGACTTTTTAATAAGATTTACCAAGGGTGAATAAAGGAATCTAAGTTTCCCAGATACATTAACAGGGGTATATATTGTAAAACTTAAAAATGAATACTCATTTCCTATTTATATAGGGCAATGATAACTATAACTGCTATTATGGATTTCCTTTAAAAAAAATAACCACAGTGATCTCAAGCATGCTTAGGCAAGAGAAACCATGTCCTTTTACTTTATGGCATATACCACTTGGGAGATGACAGCTAGATATCCTTGTGTAGTTGGCATTGAATTTGAAGGTATAAATACCTTTAAAACTAACTAGATCATTATAAAGAACACTCTTTTTTATGAATAAATAATAAGATATTTCTTGTCAAAGACATGGAGTGATATTTTATTGAAATTTGATTTTACACCTATTTATTAAGGATAACCATATCTTGAATGTAAACATGCCTTCTAATCCCAATTTTTTTTTTTGGACTCAAACTTCCAGTCAACATGAGTATTTAATACTAGAACTGAAACATCTTGCCACACAATGAAAGTCTTGTTTTGCTACTTCATATCTAACACTGAGATACAAATGTCCTAATACACTACAAAAGTCTTGTTCAACAATTTTATGTTAAGACTCCCTAATGAAATATGATTTTAAATGAATGTAACAAGCCCCCATAATATCCCAAGCCACAGAACTAACTTAATTTGTCATTCCTACTAACTTCTAAAATAGTTTTCTTATTATATAATTGAATTATATTATTTCCAATGAAGCCCAAAACAATATAATCTAAGTGAACTAATACTAAATTTCGCTACTTCCAAGCATTGGAATTGTGCCTCCACCACCTATGGCACTTGGAAGTATACTTCCAGTTAAATTTGGAATATATAAAGGATGTTGTTGTAAAAAAATTGTTACAAAATACCACTTAAGTGAATGTGGTAGACAAAAGAGACTTGTATTAAAAATTTATGATCAACACTTGAGAAAGGAGCTATGTGACATATGTTGATTTTGTAGCTTGACATCAATAATATATTAAAGTTGCACATGCACATATTCATAATACCTGTAATGAAAGGAGGGACATTTGACATAGTATTCAATGTTTAATTATCAATACACAATGATATCCCCATGAGAGAGAGAGTTGTCAGGTAGGCCAGTGCCACTTGAAAATGCAACCATAAAGAAAAGAAATGTGAATTAAATTCTTAAGTAACTTCAGAAATGCTTGTAACTCAAAAGTACTCAGTATCTACCAGTGGAGTTTTTCTAGGTCATGTTGGTGGTTGGTATTAGACTTACATTCTATGGTTCTTCAAGGACAACTTCATAAGTGTGCTACCCTTCTTGGTGAATTGGGTCCCTGTTATTATCTGAATTCTTAGTTATGTCTTTGACCTCCTAGATGCCAACTATGTATCTTGGCATCATTGCCATATCAAACTTGCACTTGCAGATATCCAAAACACTGGTAGAGAGAGGAGAGGCATCTGATGTATTATTCAATGCAAGTAATTTATCCATACAAAATGATATATCCATGAGAGGGAGATTTATTCATAGAAGAAACACTTGATAATGAAACCATGAAAGAAGGACACTTTATTAAATGTTGACATCACTTTACTCCTTTAAATGCTCATAATACAAACACACTAAGTATTTTCTAGTGAAAATTTTCTAGATCATGCTGGCAGATGGTGCAGGACTGATATTATGTGTTACATGAAGGACAACCTCTTTGGCATACAACTCCTCCTGATGGCTAGGGTTCCATATTTTTCACTTACTACTTAGGCATTTGGGGTTGTCTTTGGATTTCAACTTTATTTGCAATCTGGTGTTGGACGTATTTTCCCCCTTACGAAAGAAGAAAGTACCATGTATAATACACAACATGACCTTTAAAACAATAACTCTCATCTAAGGGTTGAACAAGAAATATCACAAACAATTATATATGGCTTGTGTTAGAACATTCCCAAAACTTCCAAGCTCTAGTGCTAGTTTAATAAGGAACATGTCCTTAATTGAGGAAAATTAGAAGTTTAAAGAACTATGGAGTAAAAGAGTTGGAATCTATTCATAGTTGAAAAAACTAAGCTCCTTTGGTCCTTAGTACTAAATATAAGAAATTAATGACCACTAAATCATAAACTATATAATTTAGTTAATTGAACCAGAAATATGACTAAAAATTGTACCTTGTCTTTGTTGGAAAATGTAATCACCTTCTTAGCTCAATTTTTGGTTAAATGAGGAAGATATCCTCCATCAAGCGAAACTACGAGTTTAAAAAATTATGAAGTAAAAGATCAAAATCCATTCTTATTTGAGAAAACTAAGCTCTTTTTATTCTTTGATATCTCATTTGTGTAAACATTTGGTTGTGTTCCACTTAGCTTGAAATGACATTTGAGTTTATGATACTTTGTTTCTAATTTCGTATTTTCATCACTGGTGCCTATAGGTACTTGGGAACAATTTAAGGGTAAATTTTTTACGTTGCTAGTAGATTTTTAATTTTATTTTCCACTATGATTACCAAATTGGCTTATATTGGTTGACCTTCATAAAATCATGTCAATTTGGTAGCCAAATTTTGATCTTCACAATATTTAATAGCCGAGTAGGTGCATGCAAAATTTGCATGTGCATATAGCTATGCATGCTAGGGAAATATGAAATCATTTAGGATGTATTAAAATCAGCTAATCAACTTATGTGGGACATCTTGGGAAGGCATTCTTATCATTATTGGACATTTCAAGGTAGAATTGTAGTGAAGAATTGACAAACATAGGAAACTCAGTATGAATTTTGAAGTAGACTATCCTCACTTCTAACTGAAGACCATATATTAGGATCAAAATGTAAATGTAATTTTATTTCATAAAATTGTGCTAGGGTTGAAGTATTTTGGTTTTCTTAGTCTTTTTGGTTTATAAGTACATTACTTGGTTTCAAAAATTTATTTTTAATGTTCTTTTATGTGTGTCTTGTTGCTTGAGATTTCCTCTAATAAAATATTTTCCTTGAAGCAGTGCCTTGAAATGTATGGTTTTGGAGGCCTTGTTGCCTCCATGTATCATAGAGGGTATGTCAGAACATTTATAATTGTTGTAATTGGTAATTTTTCTGTATGAAATCATTAATATTATGTATAGACTTAAGATTTGAGTTGCAATATTGTTTCATTCTTCTTAAGAAATTGCTTGTCAGGCTGGTTATGGTATCATCAAAGACAAAATTCCCAAATAAAGTTGCTATGTTGAAACTGGAAAAGGACATGCTTATACAGAATTCGAAAGAGAATCAGATTTGGACGTTTTGTATTTTTCATCTCTTTTTCTACCAATAATGGATGAAAAGTTAAAACCTTATATGCATGTGTTTCTCAGATAAATACAAAAAAAGGGTTAATTTTTCCCTTTCAAAATGGCTTGAAGTCAGCTAGATCAATGTGACTGAAGTATACATTACTATTTGTTCACCAATGGTTTTTTTATAGACAACAGGAGACATAAGGGAGGTCTCATAGGAAGAACTTGGAATGTCTCCTCATTGGAGTTTTACAAAGGTATGTGGTTTGAAGTGTTTGTATGTTAATGTTTTCATGGCTTCTATGTTTCATTATGTACAAGGAATATGTATTTGGATTCATGCTCTATTTTGTAAGATTCAATGGAAGCGGTTTTTGTCTTGATTATGAAATTATTTAGCTTTGTTGTAGTGATTTATTTGTAGCCTAATTATTAGTTCTAGATCTTCTTTTCCATATTTTTGAGAAATATTTTGTTTACAATCATATATTAAGAATGTAAAAAAAGAGTAAGATATTTGTTGCTATATATAAATGCACTTTCATTGCATTTTACTTATTCACATTTTTTCAATGTGCAGCATGAAACACTCTCACATAGGCTAAGTGGTTACGTATCATAATATAATTTCTAAGCTTTTGAAGTACTAGAATAAAAAAATTGATGATTTAAGAAACAATTTTCAAAAATGTCATTGATGCCAAAATTGTATAGTGATCTATAAGAATTATGAAACATTTGAGTAAAATGCAAACACAACTAACAGGGAATGAAACACCGAGTGCATTCTTAGTCCAATCATTATAAAGTGTGTCCTAGTTAGTTTCGTGAGATATCTAAAATTTGAAGGAAATTTCTTTTCGGCCTCTAGTTTATTTAAACGTTTTGATGTAATTGAGATTCATTTCCCAAATGTTCAATGATAATGCATTTACATTTAGTTTTGTATTATGTTCAAAAGAACTTGGATGAGATTAGTAAATGTTACTAGTGGTTTCAATGACCCAATTAAATAATTTTAGTGATATAGTCGGCACCCAAATTATATATTTTCTTGGAAATTCTTCTGATGTTGTGGAAACAATTCTTGTTTGTACTCATTTTTTTTCTCAAGAATGTAACCAATTTCTTCACTCTCTCACCCTAAGCAAGAGTGAGAAATTACTCTTGCCTCATGAAAATCCTCATTCAAAAATTATCTCATGAATAATGAATATTATGAATATGTCAGAAGTGGTATTTAAACCCAAATTGGGAAAATAATGATTCTTCCTACCATAACCCAAGCTATTGAACTTTATCAACAATTACTGTTTGTAATTTATGGAGAAAACTTGTGATTTCATTAGGCATTATTTATTCTTGTCAAAGAAATTGAGTCTCATGAGCTTATATTATTGTCAAAATATCAAGCTTCAAAGAAGATTTGAGTAGAAATTTTCAACTTCTAGGTGAACAATGTTAGGAATTTTTTTCATGTTAGAATTGTTTAATTTTATTAGTGGTTTTTGAAACACCTTTTTCACATATTTAATATTATGGTCATTCGAAAATGGTGAGCATAAATAACTATTTGAGTTTGAAATGCAGTGTGTGAGTATTATAGCAGAATCCTTGTTCAAGGTGATAGCTTTTAGATGTTCAAATTTAGGTCATAATTGCTAACAATTGGCATATTAATCTATAAAGGGTAATATTTAAAAATCTAGGACAATATTGAAGCAGAATATGAAACTTATGGTAATTGCTAATATCATAATCAAATGAAATGATATGTAGGTGTTTATGCATGTGTCTTCAATATACTATTTTTTGATGAATAATGTACTATTTTGGAATGTTGACAGGTGCATATATCCAGGTTAAAGTCAAATTATTGGAATGAAGATAAGCCTAAGTGTATGTTGAAAGGCATCTACTTTCCATATATTCATGTTGGACTTTTTGTCTAATATGCTATCATAATAGCATTATTCAGTTGGAGTTGAGGAACGTTTTACACTACTACATTGTTTATTGTTGGATAAGAGAGGAATTAATCAATAATTAGCCTCATACTTTGAATTGTAACTTATTTCATTTTCATAAGAGAAACTCAATATTGATGGTAAAAAGCAGGAATTGAAGAAATAACATTAGAGCGATGAATGTAGAAAGAGAGAGAGAGAGAATATAATTGGTCTCGTGACACCCTTAAAGCCAATATCCCGCATCAGATCCACACTTATGGTCAAGTCTTTAGAGTTTGATAATTCACTTACAATGCCTTCACAACACAATGTTAATGTTTTGAAGTGATCAAACAATATTTCATGTGTAAATTGTAGTCCAACCAATATTAGGTTAGAAACTCATATTGTAATACTTGACATTTCATATAATATAAGTTATGTGGTTGAAATTATTTATAGTTATACCTGATATTATTGAGTATTGTCATTAACATATGTAACTTTGTGCTTTCATATTAGATGAACATGCACATTGTATGACATTTTTTTAATTTAGTTGCAAAATCATACTAATTAATTTAAGATAATAAGTAATGAACACATGAAATCAATTTAAAACTAATGAATTAGTAGTCTATATTGATTAAAGATGAACAAAGATAAAATGAATATACAACAACTAAATTAGTCGTTTATAATGATTATTAATGAAAGTAAATGAAATAAATATAAACTACTAAATCAGTCATTTATATAATGAATATGAAACTACAAAAAAAGATATAAATGATTACTATAAATGATAAATTTGTGATTAGAAATAATGACTAAATTTTGCATATATATGACTATTAGTAGCTAATTTATAGTATCTTATAACACAATCAAAACTTAGTCATATTTCTTTTATCACTAATTGGTTTCAAACGATGACTAAAATTTTCATATATATGACTATTAGTAACTAATTTATAGTATCTTTTAACACAACCAAAATTTTTGTCATATTCTTTTGGTCATCGATTGGTTTTATTGGGTAACTAGATAGTAGTATATTTTGTTGTGTATTTGGTCATTAATTGTGGCAATTAATGACTAAATTAATGATAAAATTTATAACTAAATATACAACTAGATTATAAATTTGAGACAATCAATTAATGACTAAGCTAAATATGACTAAAATTTGGTCACATTATAACATACTGAAATTTAGCCACTATTGGTGAACGATTAAAAAATGGTCGTTTATATACAAATTTTAGTCATTTTTTTAGTAACTAATTAGCCATTTTTTACTAGTGTCAGCGAGTAGATGAGGTTGAATTGGTTGGGATGGTTTATTATAATTGTATGTTCTCCTTAGAGAGGTACATGAAAAAAATATAATATTTTATTTGACAAAGGGAAAATCCCGAGGGGTCTATGGTGATGAGCCTTAGTATTGCAACAAGAATGTTGCAACTCCCAAGGCTGGAAACTTTAATTATCAACCAGGGGCGCATACAAACTTTAGAGGTATCGACACTATATGTGCAACATAAAATGTGTCCTTTTGTTGATCTGATGTAATTGAGTGAATGTGATGAAATCAAAGCCTAAAGTAATTGAAAAAATGGAATTGCTACTCTAATTATAAGAAATGGAAATGCTACTTGCTCAACTTGTAAATGCTAACTAACGAATTAATGAAAGGACAATGCTTAATCTAATTGAAGAAATAAAGATATTTATCGTGCATAATTCATCAAACTACCAATCATAATTACATGTACAATCTACCTAGTTCACACTTTCTTGTGAATCAGTAACCTACTTGCATCATACTCGTGATCAAGAAACTAAGTCTACTTTATTTTCTCAATGAGTAAAAGGAAGGTTTGGAGTTTATTATATACCCCTAATCATAATAGTATATGGGGGTCATTATTCATATATATTAAGTGATATCCTTAGAGGGGATCAAAATTGATGAAGTAAAATGGTGTTACAGGTTTGCTACATGAGAAAACATAATTGCTACGGGAGGAGATAAATCATTGAATGACCAAGTAAATCAAATGAAAATGGAATGGTAATTTATTTATTTATTTATTATGATGTATTTGGTATCCATTCTAAGTGGAATCAATAGAAAATACTGTCGCTAACATGTGCTAACAAAAGAAAAAAATTCCTAGTCTAAAATCTGCAAATTCGAGAATTAGTGAGCTAGTTATCCTATAAAATGCATAAAATAATCAAATGTAAAATGAAATGTAGTAGTTTTTTTATTAAACTGAATGATATTATGATCTAATTCAAGTGGAATCAACTCAAACGAAGCTTCTTAACATGTTCTAAAAAATGGAAGAAAATTACTACTATTTTGCTACAAGGACTTCCAAAAATTCTATATTCATGAACTAGTAACCCAATCCAAGTAGCTCAATCATGAAAATGAATTTGAAAAGATATTATAAAGATGAGTCATTCTTGTGTCTCTATGGGTAACCTGCAAAGCAATTCCCTTCAATCATTTAACCCAATCCTACAACAAAAGAATCATCAATACTAAACGTAGAAATAGGAAAAACAAGAATATGATATGCATGTGAATAAGAAGTAAAAATATAAAATATAATTATAAAAAACGGCTCTGAGGCTCTTTGGATGACCAAGCCTAGGGATAATCAGATTCATATGAAGGCTAAAAATCTTTACAAGATAAAAATGGCACCAAAATTCATTATTTGAATCAATCTAGGTACATCCCCGCTAGGAATGAAAGTGGAGATGCAAATATACAACTTTTCTCAACAACAAGACTAAGAGATACCTTCCTATAGATTCAAATTCAAATTGGTACTTATAAAAAAATGATCAACAAGAATTATCCTTCAAAGGAGGAAGATTTCGCCTCCAAAATCCCTCAAATATAGGATCTAGTTCCCAACATGCAGAATATGCATTAAATGACAGGGAACACATCCCTACATTTTATCAATCAATGGAGCTCTAGAGTTTGTCAATATTTCAAGATATTCTAGTCATTTATTATCCAATATTTATCTTCCTTTAGTATGGAGTAAGTCCCTACATTATCTCCTCCTCAAAACCTTCAGAATCTACCGAATATTCTCACAATATTATACAAAAATAAATAATATTATGCACCAATATGCAATTATCCATAAACCTTCCTAAATAACATATTAAAGTTGAAAATATTTCATATAATTCAAAAAGAGAGGTTTAATGTGCTGAAAGATAGTTAGATGGACCTTAATTTATGTCTAATTTGGAGGCACGTCATATCCTCGTGCTGAAAATGTTGTCACCATCTAAGAAACCTAGTGACCTAATTGTGCCTCATTCATGGCCCTGGTGGTCTCCTTGATCTCTCCTATAGATGTCCAACAATTTTATGTAGCAACTTTCTACTTTACTATAACAACTTTATGCCTTCCTATAGCATCTTTCTACCTTCTTGTAGTATGGCGTATTCTTCTTTTAGTTGTTTGGTCGTGGCTCCCTTGGTGCTTGGCTTCTTTTGAGAGGCTTGAGGCTTCTTTATTTTGCATTGGAGTGAGTTTATCTCTTCATTTTGATTCTTATTCTCCTTTTATCCTTTGTCCTAATATTTTACGAAATTTTTCTTATCTTTCAACGTTTTCTTTTCCTTTTCCACCCTCTTCTTCTTATGAAGAGATATTCATGATTGTCTCTTCAAGTCCATAAATGATTCCCTATCCATGTCAACAAAATTTGTCCATGTGTTCTCAAGGTTTGTGCAAGGGAGCCTTGTTGCTGATTATCAATTTCAGAGAACTTAGGGTTTCAACTTATGGCAAGGGTAGGAGTGCTTCTTGCTGATGAGTGAGGTGAAAAATGGTATGTCAATTTCAAAACAAGTGTATTATCTTATCATAATTCTCATACTCACAAGAAAACTCTACAATTCAATTTTTTTTGTTGTTCTACTACAACATGTTTATTGGAGGAATTTTGCAAAAATTCGCATAATGTTTGTTTGGAAGATGTGATAGATCAAGTACTTACCCCTTCCTTGAAGACAAATTCAAATTTCTAGGGTTTTGTGGCCAATAATTCTCAATATAGGGCCTAGTTTTTCCTCTTGAGACAATCCTGTAGCAGGTAGACTATTTCTTGTAGCACCTACTTTGTCTCTTGTAGCAACCCTTCTTCTCCTGTAGCAACCCTATTTTATCCAGTACCATGGTAGTTAATGCTTTGAGTTTCTTAGCTAGGGCTGCTCAAATGCTTGGCCTTTTCATCAATGTCAAAACTTACTTCCCCTTTGGCTAAAACCTCCCCCTATTTCTCCTCATGCTCCTTCTTGGGGCTACTTGGGTGTATTTTTTATTTTTTCCTTAGAGCAGTCTCAGTGGTAGAAACAATATTAACTTCCTTTTTATGAGTGATGTAGAAGGATGCTAGAATTTATATCAAACAAACATTTTTTTTCTGCTCCTATCTTGCCTTTACACAGTAATTTGTAACAAGACATATTTCTTAATTGTGTATTACAGTCTACCAACTTTAGCAAGGATTTCTCATGCAATTGTATGGAAATCAAGGATGGAAGAAGCCATTTACTCTTTTTCAAAATAGCTTTGTATGTGCATGAGGATTTGAAGACAATTTCAGGTCACTATGTCCCTGTTTAACCCTTTAATTCCTCCTGTAGCTTCCTCTGGGCTCTCTTGTAGCAGTTCAAACATTCTTGTAGCTTCTTCCTGTAGCACCTACAAACAAAGTTTGAAACACCTCGGTGGTACCTTAGGCAGTCTAATAACATTAGCGTGTCCTTCCTCCAACTATTTTTTAGAAATGACCGATGGTTCTAATGAAGTCGAGACTCGAGTCTAGTACAAAATATTCCCTTTGTGGTAAGGGCTCGGAGTGCTTTGGTGACATGGCACATACACGAGTTTCATTTTTTTCAACCATTTTCCCCATTCATTGCAATCATTACCCTTATTAATTTGGCTTCTCCATGTTGCATGAGTGAGGGAGTTAGATGCACTTAACTCGTTGAGGGTGACCAATACTGCTGACCCAACCTTAGTTTATAAAACCTCATCTATTATGCATTGACAACAGATTTCTAATCATAACAAGATCAAGAGAATAGGTGAATAATATTGCAGACCTGTACCTATGTGATAGTTGTCGAAGAGGCATGCATATTGTTGTTGAGTTCTTGATAGATCCATGCTTCTTTGGAGGTGCTAATCTCCTTGCTTGCTTCTGCAAAGCTCTTCATACCTTCATGATTATTTGTTTGATAAGGTTTTTGTGTGAAATCTTCTTTCCAACATTCAATCTGTTGCAATTGGAGTGGATGGATTATTTGCTAGTATTCCCCTTCTCACTTCAGAAATGGCTTTATTATGATCAAGGTGGCTGAATATTTTACTCTGCAAGGGGGGGGAGGATTCTAGCATTTTTCATGTGACTGTACATGCTGCTATAGAACGAATTTCCCTCCTGTACCAATCACTTAATTCTTCTTTGAGACCTTATATTGCATGTGGAACTGAGGGAAAGTCATAAAAGCCACAAAGAGAGGAACAAAATCATCATGGTGGTGGAAAGATTGAAAGTAAAGTTTTTTCTGTGTTTTTTATGTATGGTAGAGTGGAATTTGAAGATGAATTTTGGCTAGATGGACTGGATGGGTGATGAAAGTGGTGTTGGGAACCTCTCTCAACTTTCCCTAAAGTAGACATGACCTTTTTCCCTCTCTCTCTAATTGGATCTATCTCTTGTAGCAATTATGCTCCCTTTTGTAGCATTCCAGGACAACCTCTTATAAAAGACTTGTTTCATCCATATCTCCCAAGTGGTAGACTAGATTGACCTGAAATGTTTTTATCATTTTTCCATCATCTATATGCAACTCCCGATAAAATATTTTAGCCAATGGATGCATGAATCTTGAAAAAAAATTAAAATGGCTATGGGTGATTGAGGACAATTTCTCAAAAAACATGCATTGGAATTTGATGAAATTTCTTGAGAATGTTACCATCATGCATGTTCATCTCCCAGTGAAACAACTTGGCCAATGGATTCACGATTTTCAAGGTACAATAAAAATAATTTTCTACTCTGTGTCTTTTGGCCTCATGTACCAAAACATAGGTGCCATGTATCATTTTAGAACAATGATGAAAATTCATGAGAAAGTCTTGGAAATTATGGGTGGATGTTGGAAATCCATGAGGGTGATGTATTTACATGGCCTTGGTCCTTTTGGAGAATTTGAGAAAAGGAGGAGAAATTCTAAGTTTGACTTCATTTTACTAGATTTTTGACCAACTTTTTCTTTTGGTGATAAACTATTCTTGTTTCATGCAAAGGTTGGAGAGCACGTGCATTCATCAGAGAGAGATACATGAAGCAAAAAAAAAATATACATCCTCTTATTATTTTTTCATTTTTTTCTTTCAGGCATACTAGTTGCCTCATTGAGGTTTTCAACTAGTAGGTATATCTAGGCGCCTCAAAGGAGGTTTTCACCTAGGATCTTTTCTTTTTCTCTTTCTTTCTCTCTTTTCAAACCCATTGACCACCTCATGAAGGTTTTCAAACAATGAGTCAATCTCAGGCACCTCAAAGGAGGGTTTCACCTAAGATTTTAATTTTCTCTTATTTTTTATTTTTTATTTCTTTTTCTATCCTACTCTACTTCAAAAAAAGAAAAATCTCTTTCAAGTATAGGAATACTTCCAATGGATCCATGTGCACATCAAGATGACAGATAAACTGATGTGTAGGCTCAATATGTATGCTTTCACATTTACCTAAAGTTTAGAGAACAAATTGTTTGCCTTTGACGATATCAAGTACTGTTGAAGGAGACAGTGATGCTCCATCTTGTTGATTTTATGGAACCAAACCTGAATATAAATTTGATTCCCTTGACTTGTTTTCTTATATGGATCATTCTTCATGTCTTCTTCTATCATGACAATTAAATTTTCCTCTTTTTTTGATCATTATCTTGAATGCATGGTGGATATGATGGTAACATGAGGGAACTTCCTTAATCTTTGATTTTGATGTCTGCTCTTCATCCAGTGTAGCCCATGATTCTTTGATTTTATGATTTAAATCTTCTTTTTCTAAATGTTGTCCTTCAATGACATGAAGAGAATATCATTTTTGCAATACTCTTCCTGAGATAAGATGAATATCATAGAGATCAAGAGGATAAGTTTGAAAGTGTTGTACATCAGCATTGTAAGTGGGTTGAGCTACTTGTGTGGGTTTCGAAATGGTGGTACAGGTAGTTGAGTAAGAGTGGATCTTTCAGGTGGATGTGGTTGGGGCTGTGGTTGTGGTGGAGGTGGATGGTAGGGATAACATGGAGTTAGATATGGAGGATATGGAGGAAAATATTGAGGATATTTTTTATTTCTCCCATAAGGTCCTTTTCAACCTTGTTGTCAATATTTGTTTTGGGGTTGAGATGGCCAAGGTTGCCAAGGAAAGGGTGTGTTCCAATTACCTTGAGATGGATGTGTATAACCTTGAAATTATGAATTAGTTTCTTGCATCATACTAGGTGGAATAAGATGCTGTCATCCTCTTGGAGCTACATAACATAGCTACTTTGGTGATGTACTTTCTCCATTGTCCTCTTGGTAAACATCCTTTAACCTTGGTAATGATGGGCAATATTTAACACCATGTGATTCTACTTGAAAAACACAAATATCAACATCTTTGTTTCCCCATCTTTCATTCTTAACATTTCTACTTGTTTTCTTAGATTGCTAAGAATTTTTGTTTGAAATTCATCAAACAAACTTCCAAGTTTAACTTGACTTGCCAATATTGATGCCGATTTATTTACTCTTGCTCTTCCTCTTCATATGTGTTTGCATGTTTCACAAATTCCTTCATATCATAATTGATATACATCACCTCTACGCATGAGATGAAGGATATCAATCCACTCATCCTTAATTGTTCTAAGAGGATTTTTAGTCTGTTAGATCCTAAATGATTTATTTTTTCCCTCTTAACATTATACATGAACCTCTCTATTAGATCCTCAACGCTCTCATATTCTTTTTGAGTCATTCTAAATATTTCTTCGTTAAGATCATGGTCTTTATATTTGTCTAGAAATATCTTTTGCATATCATTCCATGATCTTATTGAATTAGTCCCTCGACTCATGAACCATTTAAGAGCTCCATCTTTCAATGTTGTCAGAAACAATCTCAACTTTTGTGTTTTTAGTAAGTAACCATAATATCTACAAAGGATTTCAAATTCAAAGAGAAAGGTTTCCAGGTCCTTTAACAACATACAATTTTAGTTGGGAAGGAAATATGGAGGGATGTTCTTCTTATGCCCAAGGAAATCATTATCTTGAATGGGAAATCCAAGAGGATATTATTCATAGTCATCATCTCCATTCAGTTAGTCTACCTACTCTGTCACCTCTTCTTCTTCTACCTGCAAAAGTGTATGGTGATGTGGTTCTCACTGCACCACATGATCGAATGGGGGGGGGAATGGTGTTGGAGAAGTTTTTTTTTTTTTGAATAAGAATGTTAATGCAATGAAATTTTCTGTTGCTAAAATGAAATATGCTTAATGAAATTTTCTTTACTTTTGCATAAAGTACAAGAAATGAATCAACTAGGGAAGAAAACAATGCATACTTTGACACCTCCCCTAAAACAATGACAAAAAGTGATAAGCCTCAGTATTGCAACAAGAATGATGAAATTCCCGAGGCTACCAACTTCTCGGGGTAGTAACTTTGGCAAATGATAAGTGTTTGATGTGAACAATACCTCGTTAGAAATATCTATCTGAGGACTACAAATTTCGAGTGGCCAACATTAGTCAACATCCTATTTTGGCCGCGGTTTTATAAAAAAATGTCCTTTAGGGCCTTAAAATGGCTCTAGAAGTTTAGGACCCAAAAATTTACAAAAAAATAGTAAATTGTGTTACAAATAAGGAAACTCAAAATTGAAAGAAACAATGGTGGGGGTCCAAGTGGAATAGGTGGCTTGCCACCAATATCTGCCTGCATAATTTTTCCCCCCTTAGGAAGAAATGGTCCCCATTATTGACTTCCTCCATGAGATGAGGAATCTTGGGATGAAATTGGTCCCCAGTGAGCCACTTGCCCTAGTGAAGGAGTTTACCTTCTTTGACAACTCGATATAATTGGATCCTTTATTGTCAGGTGTTCTTGATCTACATGTCCATGATCCAATCAGTTGTTCCTTGTTTTACGTAGTATAGATTTAACTCTATAGGTGTGAGTTGTTCTATAATGTCTTATGTCTCCTACAATGGTCAGAAGTATGGTCGAAGGTGCTCCACATTGAACACTAGGTGCAGGCCAAGGAATGGGGGAGAATTTATCTCAAATGCATTACATCCGATAGCCTTGGTAATGGTGTAAGGACCATATCAAAGTGGTCTAAGTTTTTGATAGGCTTCCGTAAAGCATTTAATCTACAAATGCAACAAGACTTTTTGACCCACTTGAAACATGTGTGGCACCCTATGTCGATCATTTCACTACTTGTACTTGGCATTTGATTTCTCTACAATGTCATGGACCTACTGGCAGATGTGTTGGATGTGCTCAATGAAGTTATTTTTCTTACTGCTTTTAGACTAGACATGAGTCGAATCTGCCTGAGTAGTTGTAAATGCTATAGCCACATCAATGGGACATAGTGGCTGGAATCCCAAGCCCACATAAAAAGGGTTGTGGCTAGTTGAGTTGTGGAGAGCCTAGTTATAGCTATGCTGGACATAGTGGAGGCTCTCATCCCATGTTTGTGGATGATTTGAGTTGTAAATGCATAGAATGTGTATAGTCATCCTGTTAATGACCTCTGTCTTACCATCAGTTTGGGAATGAAATATGTGGACTTAGTGAGCTTGGTGTCCAACATCGATGAGAGACTAGACCAAAATGTACCAAGCAACCTCTTGTCTCGATCTAAGATGATAGACTATGGGATCCAAAAGTTTACCCACTAAGGAACCTAGATATTGCAACAAGAATGCTACAACCTCCAGGGCTACCAACTTTAATTATCAACCTAGGGTTCATACAAACTTGTATGTGATAGTGCTATATGCACAAGTAGAAGTGAAGGTATTGCCTATTGTCACTGCACATATGGAAAGTGACCCCAGAGGTTCTAAGCCAGACTTCTATAGGGTTAGAAGAAGCTTTATTTTGATGGAAGAAGAGAAAATTACTAGATCAATCACTAATCTAATGATAATTCTCTAAGTTACATAAGTAAAAGCATCAAAACTAGACTAAGGGGTAAGAAAAGGAAACTTAAGCTAAGTCTATGTTTAAGCAAAGGAGCAGTCAGAGATCAAAATTTGTCAAAAGAGGACATAATGAGCAACAGTGCATAAGAACCATTGGATCAGGCGGGTGAAAGGTAATTGAATGGCTGAGATCGGATAGTAGGAGGGTACGTGGATAGGTGGACGAATATGGTTAACTAATAGGATGAATGGTGGAGATTATGTCGCGGAAATTGAGTGGATAGATGAACGAACAGGGTTAATAGGAGATGGACGACTCAGATTATATCATGGAGGCTAAGCCAAGAGATCGACAGACAAGATTAATTGGCAGATGGATGGTAGATATTAGATCATGGGAAAAGGAAACGTGCAAAAACGGTAGCGAGTTTGCAGAGTTGGTACGCTGTATTTCATGTGCCCTTAAAACCATAAGCTATATTCTAGGATTTCATGCGATTAGCCTTACGAAGTGACATGTAGCACGAGAAAACCAATTTTCTCATGTGCTCTCAGCTAGATAATGGTCGTGCAAGTGTCTGCATGAGATTGTGCAATAGCGTTTGGATCAGTTGGGGTCGATCAATGGTGGAGATCGGCCAAGCTAGTTGGTGATCGGGTGAAGTGATAGCCATTAGATCAAGAGATAGATAGACAATGGAGATTAAATCAAGAGAATAAAAAGTGTGGGAATGACAGAGTAGGTTTAGATGGCAGTAAGTTGATTTATCACACACCCTCAAACCTGTAGGAAGTTTTCTAAAATTTTACGCAATAAGCCTCCCTAGGTGACATGTAACACCGGGAAACCACTCTTATTGCGTGCCATCGGGCGAAAAATGATCAGAAATATTTCCACGCGATATCGTACCATAGCAGATAGATTTGGCGACGCAGATCAACGGTGGATATTTGACCAATCTAGTTGGCGAGTGGGTGTGCAACAGTCGTCGGATCAGACAAGGAAGATTGGTGGTGGGGATTTAATGTGCATAAAGCTAGCATTGAAAATGAATTGGCCGGTGATTGTTCGGGTTTTGCTGTGTAAGGTAATATATGGGTAAAAACTGATTACAACGTGAATTAACATCTTTCGTTCAAGTGCTTCATACTGATGGAGAATGGGCGTATGAGTGAAGTCTTAGACAAAGGGTGAAGGAACAGATGCCATGAAATGAACCATGTAACTACATCAACCAACAAACTCCATGAAAAATTGAAACTCTATGTTTTTGTGGTTGTTGTAGGGTTTCATCCTCACATCATGGTCCTAGAGGGAGGAGGTGAGGCCGAGACACCTGTGGACAACCTTATGAATCTTCTCTTTGTTAACCTGCTAATTGAATGAAAGCATAAATGATCTACTCCGCACTACTATAATGCAACTACAAATATTTAAGCAAATGAAAAATTAAACAATAAACCTCTTTAATGAAAACGCAACTACTTAAACAAATAACTAGTTAAACCATGAATCATCTACTCTATACTGTGGTGATGCAAATGAAATTACTTAAAAAAATAGACAGCTGAACCCTGAAGCTATGCGAGTACTATAATGGAAATGAACTACTTAAGAAAATGAACATGAAACCATGAATTTGTACTACTAATGTAATGAAAATGCATCTAATTAAGCAAATGAACAAAAAAGAAGAATCTATGCTAGTATAGAAATACAATAAAGAGGAGCTTTGGCTGCTAGTGTTGGGCCCTAACCCAAGAGCCTCAGCCCTCTAAGTAAACTTAGGGCTGGCTCAAAACAAAACTCATCTTCATTATAAATGAAAAACTGTTGCAAAACTTGTAGCTTGAAAACAAAGTGGAGTTCTACAGTGAGAAGTCTGAATTATTTCTAACCCTTGGCAACTAACTATAAATAGCCAAAAAAATAATGTCCTAAGCCTCTCTACTTATACATCTGATGTCTCCAATGACTTCTTTCAAAGTTAGCGAGGCATAACTCCCAATCCAATGATAAACTTGTGCTTTCCCTTTCACTAGGTCAACTACCTTCTAGTAGGGAGGCTTGGCAACCAACTCAAGATAATCTCATACTTTCACTTGCTTGACTGCCTTCTAGTACACCTGATTTGGCTATTTGCACCTTTACTTGCTTGGATGCCTTCTATTACACCTGATTTGGTTGCTTGTACTTACAGTTGATGGAGGGATATTTGAATAGAGGTGTAGTAAATGAGGAGGATTTGCCTCTTGTAATTCCCCTCCCTTGCCCCATTCGAGTTTTTACCAAGGTCTTTACCATAGCTCATTGCTTTTATCTTTTATCCCTGCATTTTCGTTTCTTTTATCCTGTATTCCTGCATTACATGCATATTAGACCACAAAGAAAAATATCTAACTCTACTCATCTCATACACAAAATATAATCAAAAGTATGCAACAAGTTGTGAGAATAGTTGGTTTGACTAAGACAGGAGGTGAATTAAGGTGAATTAAGGCTCGTATAATTATTCAATGATGAGGCTCATCATCACCCCCTGCTAAAAGTTTTGTTGATCCTCTGCGCAACTTAGTGGCTCTGGTAACCTCTCTGACATCTCATTCTTTTGTTGCAGTCTCTACTCCTTGTTTATAGAAGCCTACTTTCCTTTCTACTTATTCTCACTGATATTCTCTGATCTTCAAGCTATGTGGTAGTGTTTTCCATCTCCTTATGCAGGCATGTATATTATCATTCGTTGGTAGCCTAAACATGTCCTCAAAATGTGAAATTGTTTGACCTTGAGCAACACAATATCAAGGTGCCAACTAAGGATTATTTACAATTATATGATGAGTGCTAAGTAGGGTCATGGGATTTGATTATTCAACTGTTTCTCTATCCTTGAAGCCTCATAAATTTTTTGTTTCTTGCTACTCTTTCTTGTTCTAAAATGTAGAGGGGGTTTCCTCCTTCTTGATTGGTGCGCTCAAAGCAGTGATGGTAGTTGTTGCCCTCTACTCAGGGACCTCTAAAGACACCCTAGGTGAGTCCTCCTATTCGTTCTTCCCCTTCTATCTCAATGTCTTCCTCCTCTCTATTTTTTCTTTCTCATCTCTATCAGTTTCTTGCCTCCTTTCCTCCTCTGTTTCAATCCCTTCTTTCTCTTATGTTTCAACATCATCCTCTGTATTAGTTCCTTCTTCATCCATCTCATACCCATATAGCTCGGTATCTTTTTCTTCTTTTTTTTCCTCCTCCTTACTCACAGAAGGAATAACATCATACATGAGGTTTTTGATGTTATACTCTGCTGGTAAGTCTCTGAAGATTGACCATGTTATAGGCATCTTTAGGTTTTAGAGGACATCCTCAATGAGCATTCTGGTGAACCCATGTTGAACTAACTATTGGGAATTTCTTGTCTTCTCCTTGCTATCAGAGTTCATGAGTGATTTCATTAGAAAATAAGGTATGCTGAGTCTTTGGTGAACTGGTGTTTCTACCTCAAATCTTAATTCTTCAATCTCTCTAAAATGGTAGCCATAAATGACACTGTATCTACACTCATGTGAGGTATACTTGATGAGCATCTTGCATGTGAGCCTTGGGGAGGGAATAAGCAAATTCTTTGAAAAAAAACTGAGTTTCCTGTGTATGTAATCCACTAGCTCTCTAGAGGAAATTGGCCACCTTTTTACTTAAAAACCAACTACCTCTTATCCTTTACAACTTTTGATCAAATGATGCATATGAGTGAGTGAGTAGGATACTTACCTATGACCTTAATGCCACACTATAGTTGTCAAAGATCAAAGGTGTTGTTGATGGTCATTCTTCTTCCTCCTCTGCTGTCTATAGATGGTGTCTATGACTGCAAGTCTGATGCCTTTGAATAGATGGAGGGAGCAGGAGTGTGTGTGGATGTGGGGATGATCATAATGGATGAGGTGAGGGGTCAGATCATGTATAGAATGAGTTTTGTGGATCTAATCAATCTACTAGTCAGGGGATCCTGTAGAAAACACAATTTTCAACTGAATTGGAGCAATGAAGTGAAAAACAATGGAATTTATGGCAGATGCATGGTAAGGAGTGGAGGAGATGAACATATGTGAGGCAAGGCTCCCTTTGGATCTTCTCTTTGCTCTGTAATTGTCTTTCTCATCCTCCCGCAAATAACAATTATTTCTTTTCTTATTATTATTACTATTATTATTATTATTATTTTTAAAGACCTAGGCTGCCTCAAAGAGGTTTTCAACCTAGATATTTTCCCTTGGTGCCTCAAGGAAGGTTTTCACCTAGGGATATTCTTTTTCTTTCCATTTTTCTCATCCTTGGGCTGCCTCATGGAGGTTTTCGCCTCAATCCTTATTCTGTTTTTCTTTCTTTTTTAGTGACCCGATGAGGGAGGAGCTAAAACTTGCTCCATCATCATCACTGTCTTGTTCATACTATCAATGAACTCTTGTTTAGATAGTGGCCTCTTGTACATTTTCAATCTATGTCCATTAACTAGTAATGGAATGGCTTCTTCATTTATACTTCTGATCTGCACTAAACCATTGTCATAGCATCTTTCCACCACATAAGGTCTGACCCATATTCTCCTTAGCTTCCCCTTGAAGTTTCTATACCTAGAGTCATATAACAATGCCCAGTCGCCTTCTTGAAATTTCTTTTCCTTGATATTCTTGTCATGCCAAATTTTCCTCTGAAGTTGAACTATCTTTGTATGGATGAGGGCCTACATTCTAAATTCATCCAGGCCATTCAAATGTAACTGTCTTTCCTTTTGTGCATGAATAAGATCCAAATCTAGTTGGGATGTCATCCTCAATGTATTATATTCAAATTCAATGGACATCAAATCCTTTTTCCCACAGACCAGCTCGTAGGTTGTAAATCCAATGGTGGTCTTCCATGTCATGTTATAGGCCCAGGTGGCCTCAACTAGTCTTTATGCCCAATCCTTTCTATTGTTGTTCACTACCTTGGTTAGGATGTTCTTCAGTGCTCTATTAGTCACCTCCACTTGTCCATTAATTTTTGGATGATAAGGAGTGGAGGTCCTATGCTTGATTTTGTGATTCTTGAGAAATTCTTCAATCATGCTAGAGGTTAACTGATTGCCTGGTCTGTGACTAGCAGTATAGGGTACCAAAGTTTGTAGAATATATTCTCCCTTAGGAACTCAGCCACCTTCTTTTCTTTTGCTACCTTGATTGCCTTGGTTTCATCCCACTTAGTCAAGTAATCAATGCACACAATAATGTATTTTTCTTGCCTTGAAGGAGGATTGATAGGCCCAATGAAGTCCATGACCCAGTTGTCAAATGGCTCAAAAATCACTTGAGGTTGTAGGGGCATTTCATCTCCTAGAGTAAGATTTCCCATCCTCTACCACCGATCACACTGACTAATGTACTTTTTCACATCTTGAGGAAGAGTAGGCCAGTAATAGCCTACTTCCAGCACATTGAATGTTGTCCTCTTTGTTGCAAAGTGACCTCCACAAAGCCCATCATGACAGGTCAGAAGGATGTCAAAAAATTCCTCTTCCCTCACACATCTTCTCAAGATTTAATCTAGGCCAAGTTTAAAAAGATTTCCCCCAATCCAGGTGAAGGGGGGACTTCTCCTAACTATCTTGCTCTTTTCTCTGCAGGGCAGGTTGGGTGGAAACTGTGCTGATACCAAATAGTTTTCTATATCGACAAACCATCGGGAGAGCACTGAAATGGAAAACAAATGCTCGTTTGGTAACTGATCATCAACCATTCCTTCTTCACCTGCAGTCAAATTCATCATAGATATAAACTTAGCAACAACATTCTCCTTACCATGCTTATCAACAATAGTTAGATCAAACTGTTGCAATAAAAGTAACCGTCTTATGATTCTAGCATTTACATTTGGTTTGTTCATTAAGTATTTAATTGTAGCATGATCACTATGCACAAATGTCTGATAACCTATAATGTAGTGCCTAAACTTGTTTAATGAATGCAAAATAGCCATGAGTTCTTTTTTGTTCATAGTATAACTTAACTTAGCCTTTGACAAGTCTTTACTGGTAAAACAGATGGCATAGGGAAATTTCTCCTCTACCTGGCCTAAGGTTGCTCCTATGGCTTTGTGTGTGTTATGAAACAAACTCACAAAAATATAGAAAAGATAGATCAATGCCTTAGAAATAAGCCTCTTTGAGGGGGAAACCTCCTTTACATTACGCAAATGAATAATTCTTCAATGATTCAAATGACAAAACCTCCTTTCAATATATAGGAGTCTAAGGGGTCACCATATAACCAACCTGACATAACAATAATAATATAAAGGCACAAAAATAACATGCCCCTCTCCTTCAAAAATGTGTTGTCCTCAATGCTTGAGTAGTTCTAGATGCTTCTATATAAAATTCTCATCCTGCCATGTGGAATATTTAGTGGAAAAGTTCTTCCACTTGATGAGATACTCCGAGATTGATCGATTTCGTAGTTGTCAAGTTCTTGTTTTTGTGACTGCTTCCGGTTCCAATATAATTTTTCCTTCCTCTTTAAGTTCTGGCAATATTTTTTGAACTGGGAGCTTGTCACCTATAACCTTCTTTAAACATGAAACATGGAAAACTGGGTGCACTTGAGAAGTTGCAGGAAAATCCAATTTGTATGCCATAGTACCAATCTTTTGCAACACCTTCCATAGACCATAACACTTTGGTGATAATTTATTATCCTTCTTAGCTTGCTTGAGGGACATCTATTTATATGCTTGTAGCCATATGAATACCAAGTCACCTACATCAAAACTTCTTTCACTGCGATGTTGAACTACCTGTTGTTTCATTCTATTCTGCACCAACGTGAGGTTATCCTTTAAGAGTTGGAGAACTTGTTGTTGATGCTCGATGTGATGTTCCACTGCTTGAACCTTAGAATTTTCTCTTAAATATGATGTGATGGATGGTGGATGATATCCATAAAGTTCCATAAATGGGGTCATTTTTGTTGCAGTATAGAAGGAAGTGTTATACCACCATTCAGCCAGAGGCTACCATTTGACCCATTGTGCCTATTTATCATATACAAAGCAATGAAGATATCCTTCCAAACATTTGTTTACAATCTTAGTTTCCCCATCAGATTGAGGATGATAAGATGAGCTATGAGCTAAGTACCGAGACAAGAAAATAATTCTGTCCAAAAATTTCGAGTGAAGATGGAATCGATGTCGCTTACACTAATCTTTGGGTTTCCATGTATCTTTTGAGTTGTTTCCATAAATGCAGTAGAAATTGTATTGGATTTAAATGGATGTGATAATGCAAAACAGTGTGCATGCTTGGTAAGTCTGCCAACAACCACCATGATGATACTCTTTCCTATGGACTTGCGTAAACCTGTGATGAAATCCATTGAAACCTCCTCCCAATGTTGGCCTAGAATGGATAAAAGTTGTAATAGACCTGGGATCTTAATTGTTTCAACTTTATTATTTTGGAAAACCAAACATTCCACCACAAACTTTTGAATATCCAATTTAAGGCCATCCCAAAAAAATTCCTTCTTAACCCTGTGGTAATTTTTTTAAAATCTTGATCGCCCTGCTAAGGGAGAAGTGTGCAATTCGATAACAATCTTTTGTTTGAGTTGGGAATTCTTACATAGGTATAAGCGATCTTTTTACCATAACGAATCATTTTTCTGGCTAAATGTATCAGATGTATTGGAATCCTGTTGTAACTTTCAAATGAGTGCCCACACTTCTTTGTCATTCTTACATTCCTCCCTCGCATCACTTATCCAATCTGGTTGGATAATAGAAATGGTGCACAACAATGCTTCCACATCCTCATCATTTCTTGAGAGTGCATTTGCCTCAACATTTTGCTTCCCTTTTTTTGTAGATGATTTCAGAGTCATAACCCAACATCTTTGTGACCCATTTTTGTTGTGTTAGAAAATTATATATTATGGAGCAATGGAACACATAAAATATTGCAGAAATACAAACACAGAAAACGCATAAAACAAGAGAGACACAGATATATGTGGTTCACCTAGTTTGGGCTACATCCACCCCCAACAGCCAGTCCTTCCTTTCTATTATCCAACAAAATGAAGAGACACAACCTACAGTAGATCCGCTGTAAAATCCTCTGTTTTCTCTCACAGTCTCACCTCTCTATTTCCCACTCACATAATACACATCTATCACATAGCCTCAAATACAATGCCCTCATACAAAGAGAGGGGTTGCCTTCTAGGGCAAAAAACCCTAAATTAAACATAAGTTCTACTGTCAGATCATCTGTCTAATGAAAGGCCCAGATTGACTAGAAATTACTATAATTTTACAAGGCAATTTTACAGTTGTTTTTAGCTTTGGGGGCACTGCCCCCCCTGGACCCCCCCTGCAGCGAATATTTTACGGGCGGCATTGCCGCCCCCATTTCGAACTGGGGTCCAATGTGGCGATACCTTTGAATATAGAAGATAATCAGGCTCCACACCCAACATGTTGCTCTTTAGAGGATAATCTTTGTTCTATAAAGTATTTAAGACTATCAAGATCCATTTTTACCTTCAAGCTTCTTCCCATTAGGTAGGGTCGCCATTTCTTAAGTGCGTGTAGTATTGCCAATATTTCCTTCTCATAAATAGATTTGTGTAAATAATTTCCCTTGATTGGACGACTTTCAAAAGCAATGGGTCTTTCATCTTGCATTAAAACATCACCAATTCCATTTCTTGAAGCATCACATTCCACAATAAAGGTTTTTGTGAAGTTTGGTGTAGCTAAGACCGGTGCTTGGGACATTGCCTCTTTAAGATGTTAGAAGGCTTTTGTTGCTTCCGGAGTCTATGAAAATACATCTTTCTTGAATAATCTTGTTAATGGTGCTGCTATTCTCCCATAATTCTTAACAAACTTGCAATAATACCCTGTCAACCTGAGATATCCTCACAGATGCTTTATGGATGTGGGGATTTTCCATTCCTTAATGGATTTAATTTTGCTAGGGTCTACCTTAAAACCTTCATGAGATATGATATGACCCAAATATTCCACACCTTGTACTCCAAAGAAACATTTGGAGCTTTTTGCATATATTTGTTTCTCCTCGAATAGTTTGAGCACCCTGTCAACATGTTCGACATGATCCTTACAAGACTTGTTGTAGATTAGTATATCATCAAAAAATACTAACACAAATTTTGTAAGGAAGTGTTTGAAAATGGAATTCATTGAACCTTGAAATGTAGCAGGTGCATTGGTAAGACCAAAAGGCATGACCAAAAATTCATAATGAGCCTCATGAGTTCTAAATGTTGTTTTCGGAATGTCTTCTAACTTCATTATGATTTTATGATATCCTGAACGAAGATCCAACTTGGTGAAGTAAATTGATCCATGCAATTCATCCAATAATTCATCAATGACAGGAATGGGAAATTTATCTCTAATAGTGACTTTGTTGAGCTCCATATTATCTGGACACAAGTGCCATGATCCATCCTTCTTGTACACCAATACTACTAGAGCAGACAAAGAACTTTGACTAGGTTGAATTATGCCAACCTCTAGCATTTCTGCAACGATACGTTCAATTTCACTCTTTTGGGCATAGGGATATCTGTATGGCCTGATGTTTAGAGGAACACTTCCTGGAATCAAATGAATAGCATGATCATGATCATGAATAGCCGGGAGATATTTGGGAGTCTCAAATACCTTGGAATGATTGTCCAAGAATTTTTGGAGATCTCTAGAAATAGATGATTTTGATGTGGGATCCTCTAGTGAGCATAATTGTGCAATTACACCTCGTCGTTCCTTCTTTAGAATATTTGTCATACCGTTAGAGCTGATTATCTTTGTCGGTTTCCTTGCAATACCCCTTAATTCGGCTTCCTTTCCTTCCACAAAAAATTTCATGAAAAGTTCTTGAAAACTAAAATCTATTGTACCCAAGGATTGTAGCCATTGGACTCCTAGTACAACATCAGTACCACCCATTGGAATGGAAAGCGTTGGGCTATTCAATACATATTCTTCAATGGATAGCTTGATATTATGGCACTTTCTAGAGAAATTTATGGATCCTCCACTTGCAACCATCACTTGACACTCTGGTGCTGGATATAGGAAGCAATTCAATTCCTTTACTATCTTACGATGAATAAAATTATGGGTACTTCCCGAATCAATGAACACTATTACCTTTTTCTTCTTGATATGTCCTTCTATCTTGATAGTTTGAGGAGTGGTAATTCCAGCCAATGCATTACAAGATATAGTTGGTTTCATTTCTTCTTTATCTAGGGTTTGTTCCTGGAGTATATTATCTTCTTTTCACATTTTTTTCTCCTTTTCTTCCTCCTCTTCACAATCTATGTAGAATAATTTCTTCTCAGCACACTTATGACCTTTAGTGTATTTGCTATCACAACTGTAACGAAGCCTTTTTTCTCTATTTTCTTCCAATTGTTGTGTTGTCAACCTTGTAGGTTGTGGAAGGCTAGGGGCAACAACACTGCCATCTTTATAGCTATGAGTGGTAGGATTCCTGATTGCCATATTTTTGCTTTCCATTTTTCTTGCTAACCTGATTACCTTCTCCAATGAATCAGGTTCCCAAAGGTAAACTTCATGTTCGATATTATCCTCTAAAGTCCATATGAAAAAATTAATCCTATGCTCCTCTACAATATCTTTTACCCTTATGTTCAATTTTTGGAAGTCCTCAATGTGCTCCATCATTGAACCCTTTTGTTTGAGATTTATCAATTGGCTAAAAAGGTGTTGTTTTTCGTATTCTCATAATGTGCTATCATCTCTTCTATAAAAATTGTGTAAGTGACAATTTGTTTATGAGATCAAAGCCATTGATACCATACAGACTAATTTGGTTCCAAACATAAAGTTTCAGTACATACCTTTTGCATGTTTTGCACATTATGGAGATCGAAAAATTGCTCGATTTGTAGTATCCATGTTTCAGGATCCTTGCCATCAAACTTCCTAATATCAATTTTTGGAACATGGTGGGTCTTCAATCCAACATTAAAGTCTATGAAATCATGATTAAAATTTCTTTTGTTCTCATAATGATTTTCCTTTACTACCCTTTCACCATTAGTGACCATTTCTTCTAGCAACTTATTCAAATTTATCTTCAATTCTTCCATCTTATCATCCATGCCATTCATCCTAGCTTCCATTCCATCCATCTTAGCTTCCACACCATTCATCTCAACTTGCATGCCATTCATATTAGCTTCCACGCCATTCATGTTGGCTTCATTTACCTTTAGTGAGAGTGAAATTTGTTGTACTTGGCCTTGTAATTTTGATATATCATGTTTTATTTCCTCATCTTCTTCACAAGTCATGCTAGAGCTTTCAAGTATCTTACTAGGTGTTTCCATTTTCTTTCTTCGGGGCATTAATTAATGCTAATAATTCTTCACTCTTCCCTTTGAATTCTTTCATACTGATTTTTCAAACCAATCTTATGCAAAAATAAAAATAAAACTACACACCTTTTTTTTACACTTTGTAAGAGCTCGATATTGAATCTCTTGTATCTCTGTAACTGCAAATCTTAAATATCTGACATATCATCATATGGTATCCCTCTGAGTCCTCTTTCTAACCCTACAAGTTTGATCAAGATTGGATTCTCCAAGAAAGAGTTATGCTAAATCTTCCACGGTGACCTAATTATAGACTAGTTCAGTAGAGCGAACTTGTATGACGTGCCACGTGTCAATGTTTCAACCTTAGTACTTGAAACTGATACATAGAAAACTGCAGGCCATCCTCTTTCTGAAACATCTTACGAAATTTCAATATGATGCTAAAAACAAAAGTTATGATGATTTTCCCCAGCTCACCAGTTTGGAATGTAATTTAGGAGTCTGGAAGAACCCTACCTTCCTTCGATCATATCTCCACAAATATAGCGAGACAAGCTCTGACATTTGTACCCAAAGTTTAGAATGATTTAGGATAAAATGGATTTTTTTTGAGGTACCGGAAATGTTGCAGAAAAAACATTATAGCGGAAATTCCACAAAGGCCTGTTTGGAGCAGTGAACCCCTAGAATCCAAAGCTCTAATACCAAATGTTATGAAACCAGGTCACAACAAGATAGAAAAGATAGATCGACACCTTAGAAATAAGTCTCTTCGAGGGGGAAACCTCCTTTACATTACGCAAATGAATAATTCTTAGATGATTCAAATGACAAAACCTCCTTTCTATGTATAGGAGTCTAAGGGGTCACAATATAACGAAGTCGAGCTAACAATAATAATATAATGGCACAAAAATAACAATAGAAGGATCTTATGGGTCACAATAATAACAATATGGGGATGATCGGGGCACAAAAACAATAATAAGGGATACAACTACAATAGTAATGGGGGAATCACTAGTATTATAGGGACCTAACAGTGTGAGGCATCAGCATGAATTGAAAAGGGAGGGCCCAATTTAGGCCTCTAAGAATTGGTGCAGTGGTTAACTTCCCCTTTAGAATGTCTAAGGCCTTTTGACAGCTCTTTCACCATATAAATTCATAATCTTTGGCCAACAATCGAAACAAAGGAGAGGCCAACTTGCTGAAGTCCTTTTTGGACCTTCTGTAGTATCCAGTTAACCCTAAGAAACTTCTGACATCTCTCTACTTTTGTGGAGGTGGGACCCTTTGTATGATGGCTATTTTGTTTGGGTCCACCTATAGTCCTTGCTGAGATATGGAATGACCTATCACAGTCCCTTCAGTCATTAAGAATTCACATTTTTATAGAATAAGAGACAAGTTCATTTCAGTGAATTTGCATAATACTTTTCCTAGGTTAGTTAGGGCTTCTTGAAAATCATAGCCATAAGGTGTAAAATCATCCATATAGATCTCTACAACATCATGTCCTAATTTAGCAAAAATACTCAAGACTGCTATCTGGAAAGTGGCAAGAGCATTGCATAAGCCAAAAGGAAGGACCCTATAGGGAAAAGTACCCCAAGGATAGGTGAATGTGGTTTTATCCTAGGCTTCTGGGTATATTTGGATTTGGTTGTACCCAGTGAATCCATCTAGGAAAGAAAAGAACTTCTCCCCTACTAGGCCATCTAGCACTTGGTCAATGAAGGGTAGGGGAAAATGATCCTTCTCTGTGGCTTTGTTCAACTCCCTATAATCAACACAAATCCTTCACTTACCATTCTTCTTGGGAGTTAACACTAATGGAGAGACCCATAGACAGTCAAAGATAGGATAAATGAACCCTACATCTAACAGTTTTTGCAGTTCTTCTTTGACTATGTCTTTAAGGGCTGGATTCACTCTCCTTTATGGTTTCCTGACTAGCTTGCAACCTTCTTGATGTATATGTGGTGAGTACACACTAAGGAGTGTACTCCCTTCATTTCCTTGTAGCTCCAAGTGAAGGCTTCTAGGTTTTCTTTCAACATATTGCATAGCTTTTCCTCTTCAAGAGCAAATAGAGATGGGTTTATTTTCAAAGTTTTCTCCAGGCCAAATTCTATTGTTTTGACTAGGAGTGGGTTGGAATTGGCAAAGAATAAGTCAATTTGATGATTGTTCAGTGTTACCTTTACTTCTTCTAATGGTAATGAACTAGGAGTTGGACTTTGGAGCAGGTTTTCAATTAGGTCATCCTCCTATTGTTTTCCTCCTCCTATGATTGCTTCAAAAGCATAAAGTTGGGCAGAATAGAGCACATATTCTTCCTCCTTTTCCAACCATAAAGGTAAATCATGTTCTAGGGAGGGTATAAGACTAACTGTTTGGACATATGCCCATTCGTGATGGTCAAATTCCTAGCTTTGCAACTAATGTAGGCATTAGGTGTGGCCAAACATGGCCTACCAAGGATGAGAGGGTAAATAATAAGCTTATCCTTAGGCTGGAGAACTAGGAAATCTACAGATTACTCCCAAGAGTCAATGGAGACAATCACATCCTCTACAGTTCCATCAAGGGTGACAGTGAAACGATCTACAAGTTTTAGAACCGTTGTGGTCTTCCTTAATGACACTTGGAGGTTAATCTTGCGCATGGTGTCCTTGGTCATCACATTAATGGCAGCCCCAAGATCAATCAGAGTTTGTGGGACAATGGTGCCATTAATGTGCACACCTACTACAGGGCTTCCAAGGTCTAAGTATTTTAGACATATAACTGCCCAATGACATTAATGGTAGGGGCATCCCTTTTTCTTCTTCCTGGATTCTTGAAGCACTTCTCCTTAATCAACGTATTGTAGATAGGAACATCTTTGATTGCCTAGAGAGGGGGGATCTTTACAAATAGATTTTTCAATTCTCTAAGAAGTTCAGTTTCTTCTGGGGTAGGCTAGAGTGGTTGGGCTAATCTTTTAGGAAAGGCCATATTTTCTTTAAGGTTGCTTTCCTCTCCTTCTTCCTCAACCTCCCTATGTGGAGACGGAGGTTGGTTATCTGTGAAAATTATCTCAGATCTTAGGTTGATCTCTTGGATTTCTACATCATAAGCTGGGTATGATCTCTCTCCATGGTATCATTGTTGAGATTGCCTATTCTTTGGGTTTGGATTTGGATGGGCAGGCATCTGGGGTTTCTTAGGTGGAGCAAATTGTAGTATTTGTGGTTGGGTAGGTGGTGGAGGCAATAGGGCTCGAACATTGTTGACTTGGGGCCTCCACCCCTAGGGTGGGGTATTCCACTAATGTTGCGGCTAAGTGTAAGGTTGAAATGACTCGGTGGCTTGCTGGGAATGATACTGAGGTTCATAGGACAAAGGAGGGGGTGTAGATGAGGAAGGACGAGTAGGGGGTCCCCAAGAAGGCATAGTTGTGGTTTGGCTGGGTCTATAATATGCATGGGATGATCCTTGCATACTCTGCTGATATGGTCTAGGCTCAGGAGGTTAGGTTTGGTTGATGTAGCAAAGCTTCTCAGTGACCCCTTTCGCTCCTTGATATACAACTTTGAGTCCAGGTAAAGAAGGGCACTTGTCTGTGGAGTGGTTTTCTTCACAGTCTGAGAAAATCTCAATATAGTTCATTGCGCATTCATTCCTAGGATGCCTCCTGGTGCATCTAGGAAAAAAGATGGCCAAGGCTCTCTTTGCTTCCTCTTGCTTCTTTTTGATATTCATGGTATCCAATTGCAAGCCAAGGTTTGTAACATCTCACTTTTGAAGTCGTCGAGCATATATCCAATTTCAACCTTGATGGATGAGTTGCAAGATGATGTACTGGCCATAGATTGACTACTCCTACCCTTTTTCCTGGTTTGCCTAGAATGGTTTCTAAAGACAGTCCTGATATCCTCATAAGGTAGTTGGTAGATATCTCCTCCTGCTAACAAATTCAAGGTATCTAGGATATCCTCCCTTACTCCTCTAAGTACGACCAGCTTCAGTGACTCAGGGTCAAGTGTGCACCTGGCCCTTTTGTAACTAAGCTAGAATTTTCTTCATAGTCTTCTAAGGATTCATCCTGGCCTATGGTCATCCTAAAATTCTCTTGTTTATTGTCCTTTGACCTACATTAGTCCCTATATTTTTTGTTAAAGGCCTGCTGCATCTAAGCCCAATTTATGATGCTATATCTAGGTAAACCCATGAACCAGTGCAATGTTGCATCATTTAGGGTAGATGTTTTAACTTTTTCTCATCCTATATATAGTCATAGGTTTGACATATAAAAAAAACTCAAATTATTCATTTTAGTGTCCCCATTGGTTTCCCTAATGGGGAAGGCACCCTCAATTCTTTCTCTATCTCCTCTGTCATCTTGGTTTTTAGCCATTGGTTCAATAGGAATGGGTTATTCCTCTTCTTCTTCCCCTATAAGTTCTTCAAATAGTCATGTTGCAAACATAAAGGTTCTTCCAATTCATAGTCATTGAAGAAGGGAGAAGGTTGATTGTTGGATGTAGTGGGGGTATTTGGCAAGATTTTTCCTGAATCATCCCTATTCCTATGAGGCATGAAAGGAAATGTTTTTGGGTTGGTTTTTGTAAGATTTTCTTTAAATCTGGAAAGTACTTTTCAAAAAGGAAACTCCTGATTAAAGGAAAAACTACTAACAGAATGGAAACTACTTGTAGAATGAAATTGTTGATTGAAAGGAAAGTCTTTTGACAAAAAGAAAACTAGTTGCAGAATGAAGTTGCTTAATTGAACGAAAAAATACTAATAAAAAGGAAGCTACTTGTTGAATTGAAATTGTTGATTGCAGAATGGAAAGGAAACCAAATAAATGACAAATGAAAGAAATAAAAAAGATTAGTTTTGTAGAAATAAACTAATGAAAGAAAATTGAAGACTAGAAGTAGAAGAAAAGAAAGTTAGAGACTAGAAATAAAAGGAGCAGTAATTCACATCCTACTCTGACATGTCCTTGGCAATGGCACCAAAACGTGATGAGCCAAGGTATTGTAGCAAGAATGCTACGACTCCCAGGGCTACCATATTTACTTATCAACCCGGGGTTCGTACAAACTTGGAGGTGAGAGTGCCATATGCACAAGTAGAAGGGAAGGTACTACCTGTTGTCACTACTCATCTAGAAAGAGGCCCCGGGGGTTCCAAGCCAAACTTCTATAGGGTTAGAATAAGCTTGATTATGATGGAAGAAGAAAAAATCTATTTGAAGGGAGATCTACTCTACTGCAATAATGAAGAAAACAATCATGTAATGCTAAACTGACACCAGACCCTAGCTAACCAATTAAACAACTATGATAAGTAGGATTACTAGATCAATCACTAATATAATGCTAATTCTCTAAATTACAGAAGTAAAAGCATTAAAACTAGACTAAGGGGTAAGAAAAAGGAAACTTAAGCCAAGTCTGTGTTTAAGTGGAAGAGAAGTTGAAGATCAAATTTTGTCTAAAGAGGATGTAATGAGCAATAATGCATAAGAGCTGTTGGATCAGGTGGGTTAAAGGTAAATGAACGACTGAGATTGGATCACAGGAGGGTAAGTAGATAGATGGGTGAATAGGGTTAAATAATAGGATGAATGGTGGACATTATGTTATGGTGGTTGAGTGGATAGATGAAAGAACAAGGTTAACAGGAGATGGACGACTGAGATTATATCGTGGAGGGTAAGTCAAGAGATGGATGGGAAGGATTAATCGGCAGACGGATGACGAATATTAGATCGCGGGCAAAAGAAACATGCAGAAATGGTAGCGAGTTTGTAGAGGTGGTAATCTATATTTCACATGCCCTAAAAATCATAAGTTGTATTCTGTGATTTCATGCGATTAGCCTTACCAAGAGACACGTAGCATGAGAAAACAACTTTTTTCTAGTGCTCTTGGCTAGATAACAGTCGTGTAAGTGTCTGCATGAGATTGCACAATAGCCATTGGATTAGGTGGGGCTGATCAACAGTGGAGATCGGCCAAGATAGTTGGCAATCAGGTGAACTAACAACAGTCAGATCAAGAGACAGATCGATGATGGAGATTAAAGCGGGAGAAGAAAACATGTGAGAATGACAGAGTGGGTTTAGAGGGAAGTAAGCTCTTTATCATGTGCCCTGAAAGCTGTAAGCAGTTTTCTAAAATTCTATGTGATTAGCCTCCCCAAGTGACACGTAGCACGGGGAAACCACTCTTATCGCATACCCTCCGGTGGATAATGATTGGACGTAAATCTATGTGATATCACGCTATAGCCATCGAATATGGTGCGGTAGATCAATGGTGGAGATTTGATTGAGCTAATTGGCGAGTCGGTGTGTGACAATCATTAGGTCAGACAAGGCAGATCAACGATGGTGATTTAATGTGCATAAAGTTAGAGTTGAAAATGAATTAAGCAGTGACTGGTTGGGTTTTGTTGTAAGGCAATTTAAGGGTAAAAATCAATTACAACATGAATTAACAGCTTCCACTCAGGCGTTTCATGCTGAAGGAGAATGGGTGTATGAGTGAGGTCTTAGACACGGGGTGAAGGAGCAAATGACCAAGAAATGAATTAATGACCATGAAATGAACCATGTAACTACATCAACCAACAAACTCCGTGCAAAACTGAAACTCTGTGTTTTTGGGGTTACTGCAGGATTTCTTCCTCACATCATGGTCCTAGAGGGAAGAGGTGGGGCTGAGACACCTATGGATAACCTTATGAATATTCTCTTTTTTAACCTGCTAATTGAATGAAAGAATAAATGATCTACTATAGACTATTGTAATGCGACTACAACTATTTAAGCAAATGAACAGTTGAACAATAAACCTTTGTAATGGAAATGCAACTACTTAAACAAATAACCAGTTAGACCATGAATCATCTACTCTATACTGTGGTGATGCAAATGTAACTACTTAAACAAATAAACAACTAAACCCTGAAGCTATGCTAGTGCTGTAATGGAAATGAACTACTTAAGAAAATGAACAAGAAACTATGAATCTGTATTACTGCTATATTGAAAATGCATCTAATTAAGCAAATGAATAGAAAACATGAATCTATGCTCGTATAACAATACAATGAAGAGGATCTTTGGCTCATAGGGTTAGGCCCTAACCCAAGAGCTTCCACCCTCTGAGGTACCTCAATGCTCTCTCAAAACAAAACTCATCTTCATTATAAATAAAAAACTCTTACAAGACTTGTAACTTGAAAACAAAGTGCAGTTCTAAAGTGGGAAGTCTAAATTCTTTCTAACCCTTGGCAACCAACTCTAACTAACCAAAAGACTAAGGCCATAGGCCCTAAGCCTCTTTACTTATACATTTGAAGTCTCAAATGACTTCCTTCAAAATTCGGGAGGTAGAACTCCCAATCTAATGATAAACTTGTGCTTTCCCTTTCACTAGCTTGGTTGCCTTCTAGTAGGGAGGCTTGGCTCCCAACTCAAGATAAACTCGTACTTTCACTTGCTTGGTTTCCTTCTGGTAGACTTGATTTGGTTGTTTGCACCTTCACTTGCTTGGCTACCTTCTAGTACACCTGATTTGGCTGTTTGTAATTTCAGTTGATGGAGGGATATTTGATTGGAGAGGCAGTACACGAGGACGATTTACCTTACGTAATTCCTCTCCCTTGTCCCATTCAAGCTTCTACCAAGGTATTTACCATAGTTCCTTGATTTTATGTTTTATCGCTGCATTTTCTTTGCTTTTATCCTTTATTCCTTCATTACATGCACATTAGACCACAAAGCAAAATATCCAACTCTACTCATCTCATAAACAAAATATAATCAAAAGTATGCAATAAGTTGTGAGAATAGTTGGTTTGACTAATCTAGAGGTGAATTAAGGTCAATTAAGGCCCATATAATTACTCAATGATGAGGCTTATTACCCACACTTGTTAAAAGAATAGTTTAGAAGTGGTTTTTGCTATGATGTTCTTCTTACAAGCTGCCATAATAGTCATTTTAGAGAATCTATCAAATACCACAAAAACACAATCATTTCCATGCTTAGTAGAAGGAAGGTCTGACATGTAATCCATGGAGATTGATTCCAACGTCGAATAGGAGTAGACAAAGGATTATAGAGTCCTTGCTTCTTGATGGTGGGTTTGGGAATGGCACATGCAGTGCAGGATCTGATGTACTTCCCAACATCATGTCGAATATTCGACCAATAGAAATACTTCTACAGTACTACCACCATTTTCTCAACACTGAAATGCCTAGTGACCCGAATCTAGTGTACTTCCCAAATCATCTTGGCATGCTCACTTCAAGGAACACAAAGATGTTCTAGGTTGCATAATATTGCATCCTAGAGGTCAAAATCTAGAATTTCCAGACCCTCAAAGAGCATCTGGTATGGGTGGCTGAATTTTGGGTGACTTTTGTAGAGAAGTGACCAATCAGTAGTCTCATGCCCATAAGAGTTGAGCATGGTGGTTAGCACCATGATCAATGGTCGATTGAGGTAGTCTACAAAATTATTGTTGCTTGCCCTTCTTGTACTTGATATTCTGATGGTGATCATGTTGGAAATTCTCTTGCATCTGTATGAATTGCAGGGGTCGGTGGTCTATGTGGATGACTGTCTCCTTCCCCAAAATGTAATGCTTCCATTGTCAGTAGGCCTGCGTAATGGAATACATTTCTTTGTCATAATAGGGATAGTTCTGGACTGTGTCTAAGAGTTTCTCATTATTATATTCCATTGAATGCCCCTATTGGGTAATTACTACCTCAATAGCATAGTCAGAGGAATCTATCTAGATCTCAAATAGTTGTTGCAAGTATGGTATTGTGAGAACTAGTGTAGAGAATAGGTGATGTTTCAACTCTACGAATTCCTTCTGTAGAGGTTCAGACATAAATATTTTTTCTTTCACCCCTCCCTTGGTGACTTTACTCGAGTTCCAACTTATATGAGAGAACCCTAACACGAACTTGTGGTAGAAATTGGCAAGACGTAGAAAGTTACGGAGCTCTGTCAGAGTGGCTGGGGCTGGCCAATCTCAAAGGTCCTGGATATTGGATGGATCTACATGCACCCCCCATTCATCAATAATGTATCCCAGATACTAAACATAGGTAATGGCAAAAGTGAATTTCTCCAAATTGGCACACAACATGGGTTGCCGCAGTGTTTGGAGAACTTGTTGGATGTGGTGGAGGTGCTCTTCCCAACTATGGATGAAGATCAAGATGTCATCCAAGTATACCACTTCAAATATGTTGGTGAATGGCCACAAGATGTCATCCATTAACCTCATGAAGTTTGCATCGAAGGGTTCGATTAGAACCTAGTGACATCTGAACTTCAAGTCAATCTTGCTGAAATATTTTTCCCCGCTGAGTTGGTCCAGAAGGTAATCAATCTGTGGGATCAGGTACCTATTCCAAAGAGTGATCTTGTTCAACACCTGGTAGTCAATACAAAGTCTCCAATTCTAATCCTTCTTTTGTGCTAACATTATCGGGCTCCCGCAGGGTGATGAATTGGGCTAGATGTGACCTTTTTGTAGTAGATCCTAAATCTACCTCTTGAATTTGTTCTTCTCCATAAGAAAGAGTTGATATATTGGTCCATTGGGAAACGGTGCACCTGGGGTCATATTGATGGAATGCTTGACCTTACAGTGAAGAGACACCCTAATGGGGGAGGTGAACATTTCCTCATACTCCTCCATGACCTTGTGCATCTATTTTTATCATGCGTAGGGGCCTTGTTTGGACATCGCCACCACCGTGTTATTATTTCCTTGAGGGCGTATCATTAGGAGGACAAATTTCCCAGTTTTGGAAATGAGCTGACTGCATTGTTTTGCAGTAATCAAAGAGATTGTGGTAGGAGGTGATACCTCTAGTATCCTCTACAACTTATTTCCTTAGGTAACAATAACATCATGAGGCCTTGACTTATATACAACATGTCGCTTCCACAAGTATGGTTTGACTAATGATACATAAAAAACATCATGGGTAGAAACATCACATAATACCTCGTCCATGAAGGGCCTGACGCTATGTGGAAGGTGACACTACTGGCTAACGTGAAGATTCTGTCCTCGGTGAAGGCACCCGATGGTGTACGGCTGTGGGAGTGTTGTGGTCGGTAAGTCCAGCCACTTCATGACCTCAACTAAAATTAGGTACTTTTGGCTCCTGCTGTCGATAATGAACTATAGTGGGGAAACCTTTAGCCACCACTAGGAGTGGAAGAGGCGCTCCTCCTCTGGATCTTCGAGTTCCTCCTTCTGGATCTTTGAGGTGGCAATCGTAGCATTGGGCTCCGCATAGATATTTGGCTTCCCTTTAACATTTGGTTTGTCAGGTTCTGGCTCAGAGGCAGAACATGCATCCGAATCAAAAACCTTCAACTCAACCACTAATGACTACTTGGCCCAAAACTCACTTGTGTTGTGACTGGATCTCTTATGGAACTCACACCACTTTCCTGTGTCCTTCTTTGGCTTCGCAGTGTTGTTATTTTCTTGTGGCTTTGGCGGGTTTCCTTGGGCCACCCCGCCTTGGCTTTGTCCTTTATTCTACAGTTTGGGGGCACCTTTCCCTTGCTTCAGATTCATAGATCAAAATATCGCTTCTTCTATTGAATATTATGAATGATCTTGACAATGTATCAGTACACTATGCCGAGAGAGGAGATGTCCAAGAACTTCATCTCATCTTATATGTACCTTTATAGGTAGTCGCGGTACTTGAGTACCAAGTGTTTCTCAGAACCATTGATACCAAGCATCGTCTGAAGGGTATGAAAAACATTGGTAAACTCCAACACATCTTGGTCCCTTTCGTTCTGCAGTGTGGTTCAATTTACATATTTATCCTCACAGATCTTGAGAGGGTAGTACTTCTCCTTGATGGCATCCTGGAATGAATTCCAAGTGGGTGCAGCTGAAAGTATTGAGGGTGTACTTTCATCCTTCTACTCACAACATGTTTCCCAGCAGTCCTTAACGTGGGGGACACCTTTCAGAAGAGAAAAAGTAATATTTTTCCGGTTGGAAAAATAATGAACAAAAGAATATCCTTCTAGCATATTTAACCTTTTATCTATGATATCTGCATCTACTTGGCCCTCAAATATGTGAATGTCAAAGCTTACTTGTACCTTAAAAAGAGCGGTGCCTTCAAAGTGGCTGCTAGACATGGATGCACCATTGGTGGGCAACTGTTGAAGGATCTGGGCAAAGTTATCCATGATCACATTCCTTTGTTTCTTGAGGGCCTCCTTGAGCAATATTTTGATAGGATCTCCTTCTCCTTCATCATTCTTTTCCTTCCCCATGGGAGAATGTCAGGATTTGTGAGGTTGCTCTTGCCAAGGTTTGACCAGTTCATGCCCTAACTGCTTACATCCCGACCTCATTGGGGACATGCAAAGAAAAACAGAGAAATAATTTGACTAGGTTGAATTATAGAACCTATAGAATTTCCACAAGCATACATTCAATTTCACTCTTTTAGGAATATGGATATCTATAAGGTTGGATGTTTGGAGAAACACTTCCTTGAATCAAACGAATAGAATGATAAAGATCACGAATAGGTAGGATGCCTTTAGGCATCTCAAATACCTTGGAATGATTGTCTGTGTTTTTTTGGAGATCTAGAGAAATATAAAATTTCCATGTTTGAACCTATAGTGAGCATAGTTGTCTAATGATGCCACCATGTTCTTTCTTTAGAAGCTTTGTCATTCCATTAGAGCTAATTATATTTCATATTTTCCCTACAATACCCCTTAATTCAACTTCCTCTCTTTCCAAAAAAAATTTAAAGAAAGGTTATTGGAAATTAAAGGCTATCGTCCCCAAAGTTTGTAACCATTTGAATCCTAGTACAAAATCAGCACCATCCATTGGAATGGAAAGCATTGGACTATTCAGTACATATTCCCCCTTGATTAGATTGATACTAGGGAACTTTCTAGAGCAGTTTATAGTTACTCCATTTGCAACGATCACTTGACACTCTAGTGTGGGATATAGGAAGCAATTCAATTCCTTGTCTATCTTATAGTGAATAATATTATGGGTACTACCTAAATCAATCAACACTATTACCTTTTTCTTCATAATATATCCTTTAATCTTTAGAGTTTGAGGAGTGGTAATTCCTACTAAAGCATTACACACCTTGGATTCATTTGTTCTTTCTCTAGGGTTGGTTCCTAGTGTATATCCTCCTCTTTTGATGTTTCTTGTTCCTTTTCTTCCTTCTCTTCACAATCTATGTAGAATAATTTATTCTCATCACATTTATGACCTTTAGTGTATTTCTTATCACAATTGTAACAAATCCCCTTTGCTTTTTTTTCCTCCAAATTTTATGGAACCAACCTTGAAGGTTATGGAAAGCTAGGGGTAGAAACACTTCCATCTTTATAGTTGTGAGTGGTAGACTTCCTTGTTTCCATAATTTTTCTTTCAGTTCTTCTTAACCCTTTGAATGCCTTCTCTAATGAATTATGTTCTCAATGTCAAACCTCATGTTGTATGTTATATTTCAATGTCCCTATGAATACATCAATCCTATTCTCCTCTAGAATATCAATTTCCCTAATATTTAATTTTTGGAAGTCCTCAATGCACTCCGTCATTGAACCCTTTTGTTTTGAGATTTATCAACTTAATAAAGATGGCGTTTCTCTTTGTATCCTAATAAATTACTATCATTTCCTTCATAAAAATTTACCAAGTGACAATTGGTCTATGAGAAGAAAACCATTGATACTGTACAAATTTAATGGGTTCTAAATATAAAGATGCAATGTGTATCTTTTGTGTGTGTTGCACATCATGTATATAAAAATATTGGTCAATCTATAGTATCCATGTTACTATATCCTTGTAATCAAAATTCCTCATATCTATCTTTGGAATGTGGTGGTTCTTAAATCCCACATTAGAGTCTCCAAAATCATAATTCATGTTCCTTTTGTCCTCGTCATGATTTTCATGGATTACCTTGTCACCATCGGGAAGCATTTATTGTAACAACTTTGTTAAAGCTTCCTTCAAACCTTCCATGTTTGATTTCAAACCAACCAATATTAGCTTCTTTGTGAGAGCGAATTTTTTTGCACTTGGTCCCATAATTTTAATATATCATGCTGCAAGTCCTCCTCTTCATGCATCATATTAGATCTTTTTGAGGGAATATTGGGTGTAGAATTGTTTCCATTTGGATGTATTTTAGAACCAAATGTTGATATCTATGCTTCAATATTCCCTTTGAATCACTTGAACCTAGCTTTTCAAACAAAATTGAAAAATTTTAGAAATACACACCCTTTTCTTGATTTTCTGGAGCTTGATATTGCAATTGTTGTATCTGTGTAATTTCATATTTCCAAGCTTTGAAATTTTGTCTTGCCATAGCCCTACAAATAATATTTCCAAATCCACAAGTTATACCGCTAGTGTATTCTTCAATATAAATTTAGACCACATCTCCCACAAGGAACTGATTATGGACAGGTTCAATAGAGAGAAATTGTATGGGATTCCACATGTCACAGTTTCAACATTCAGCCCTAAAATTTCTACAAGAAAAACTCTAGTTTGTGCAATTTCAACGACTTTTTACAAAATTCAAATCCAATTCCTGAAACAAAAGTTATGATGATTTTCCCTAGGTCACTTGTTTGAGATGGTATTCTAGGTCCTGCAAAAACCCTAACTTCCCTGGATCATATCTCAGAACAGATAGCGAAACAAGGTCTAAAAATTGTACAAGATGTCCTCCAAGATTGTGGATCTACGTGGTAGAAATTTCAACTTCTTAAGCCACGTATAAAACTAGTTATAGCTAAAATTACAAGATGAACTATTTGAAGAAGCGAAACCCTAGAATCCAATTTAGCTTGATACCAAATGTTATGCAAAAAACTCACAAAATAGAGACAAGATAGATTAATGTCTTGAGAAATAGACTCTTCTAGGGGGAAACTTCCTTTACATTACATAAATGAATAATTCTTGAATGATACAAATGACAAGACCTCCTTCGTATATATTGGGGTCTAAGAACTCACAATATGATCAGAGCCTACATAACAATAATAATGTAAGGGCACAATAATAAAAATAGTGGGCTTCTATGGGACACAACAATAACAACATGGGAGATACATGGGAAAAGCAATAAAAATACGGGGCTACACTAATAATAACAATAAGGGTAATGCACTAGTATTATAGGGACTTAACATACACACACACGCGCATGTATATATCTATCTATATATATATATCTATATATATATATATATATATATATATATATATATATATATATATATATATATATATATATATATATATATATATATATGTATGTATGTATATATAAGTTAAATAACTACAATGAAATATCTATACAAGAAACGTTGTAGTGCTAGTTGTGTGGTCTAGAGTAGAAGACAATGCATGGTCAACTGCTATGTCAACATCATGGTCTGGAAAACACTAAGGTGGAGGAAGTTGTGGTTGATCTACTCTACATAGGGAAACTTAAGGCACTTCCTCTAGCTCTACGATATCATGATTAGGTGACCAAAAACCATGATTCGATGGGGCAGTACTACTAGAATAACCATGATAACCACCACCATCATCATGATCATGATCACCACTCTCATCATCATGATCATGATCACCACCTGCAACATCATAATCACCACCCTCATCTGGCATACCTACAGCTGCATACCATGCATCCCTCATTGTTAGTAGTACCCTACTAGATCTGACTATATGAAACATAAGACACATAATATGACATGGAAATTCCTTGTAGAGATATACAAGCATAAGATTTCCACTGATATCTCAAGACCCCATAAGGCAAACTCCCTCCTCAAATAAAACTCTCGCCAATCTGTCACAATAGTCTGCCTAAAATTGTAGCCTAGTCCTATGGCCCTGGACGCCCACAATCCCGTTGGGATGCACGTCACCCTCTTAGTCCTCTCACATATCTCTATATACTTGATTTGGTGGGGGAGGAGCCATGTCCCCATAGAATTTTCCAATGTCTACAACATATGCAATACTCAACAATAATTAGAAAATTTCATTAAACAATTTAATAAAACAAGTTAAAGAACATGCTAGAATAAATTTTATTTTAATTAATTTAAATAATAAAATGAAAGTAGAATAATTCAAAGAAAACACTAATGTTACCTCTATCATGTAGAATCCCATCCAATGTGAAGAGGATGTTGGGACACTGTGTCCATTCAATCCCCACATTCAAAAATTCCAACATGATAAACACATGGTCATCCTGACTCGCCAGTAACACCAATGCCTCAGCGAAAATCGTAACCCGATACTCCAGTCGGCCCCTGTTGGGCGTCATCTACTACCACATGCACATCTCAACCTCAATAATAAGCCTAGGAGGTAGATGGTAAAATGTAGGTATGTATCTAGAAACCTCTCAAAACATAATAAAAAAATCTCTGAAGTGGAAGGGAAGGTCAACTTGATTCAGACTTAAACAAGAATGAAACAGATTATAGAGATAACCATAAATACAAATATGCACTGGAAATAATAGCTCATTTCATTAATGTAAAATACTGAAATATGCTTACAAACAAAAATGGAAATAAACCAGCTAAGGCGATGGTAGCTTATCTCTGAGAAGAGATGTGGTAACTACATGCCTCTGAATTGTGTTACAATGAGGTTCGAAGGCATATTTATTGTTGAGAAACATGGGAAAACCATAAACATCCAAAAACCTAACCCTAGAAGATGAAACGCCAAACTGTGGGCCCCGTTTGGGTAAATTTGTACATCAACTTCCCGGGGTCATAACTTTGGCATACGATCTCCGTTTGTTGCATACAATATCTCGTTAGAAAGATCTATCCAAGAAATACAACTTTTTGAAGAGCAACATCAGTCCATGGACACATGTTGCTCCTAGTTTTACCAAAAAAGGTTATCTAGGGCCTCAAAATGGCTCCGGAAGTTGAGGGCCCGAAAAACTGTTAAAAATAGTAACTTTTTCTACAGTTAAGGAAACTGAAAAACTGAAAGAGATAGTTGTGGGGTTCCAAATGGGATAGGGATTCCAATAGATAGGGCTTGATGTTGTATGAAAGGTGACACTATTGGTGACCTTTAAGATCTCGTCCTTCATGAAGCCACCCGATACTGTACGGATGCGGGTGTGGTGTAGTCGATAGGCCCAACCGCTTTACGCTCTCTACTAAAATGAGGTTCTTTTGGCTACCACTATCAACAACGAATTGCAGCGGCAAACCCTTCACCCACATCTGTGAGTGGAAAAGACGCTCCCCCTCCTATGGATCTTCGAGCTCATTCTTCTTGATCTTGGCGGTGGTAACCGTGACGCTGGGCTTCGCATCAATGATCTACTTCCCTTTTCCATTCCCCTTTGTCGGGTTCTGACTCAGGGTTAGAACATGCATCTGATTTTGAAGCCTTCAACTCAAGCGACTGCTTGGTCTGACACTCACTTGTGTTATGAGTGGGACTCTTGTGGAACTCACACCATTTTCTTGTGTCCTTCTTTGACTTCGTGATGTTGTTCTTTTCTTGCGGCTTCAACTAGTTGTCTTGGGTCACCCTACCTTGGCTTTGTCCTTTGGTCTTTAGATTTGCAGATCCAAAGTCTCGCTTCCTCTGTTTGGACTTTTGCTCGATTTTGACAGCGTATCGGTACACCGTGCCGAGCGAGGAGATGTTCAGGAACTCCATCCCTTCCTGGACGTATCTATGTAGGTAGCTGCAGTATTTGAGTACCAAATGCAGCTCAGAGTCCTTGATAGCCAACTGTGTTTGAAGGGTACGAAAAATGTTTGTGAACTCCAGCATATCTTGGTCCCTTCCCTATCATAGTGTGGTCCATTTGATGTGTTTGTCCTCATATATTTTGACAGGGTAGCACTGCTCCTTGACAACATCCCATATTCAATCGTGAATGGGTGTGGCTGAGGATAGTGAGCCCATACTTTCATTCTTCTGCTCGAAGTAGGCTTCCCACCAGTCCATGATGTGGGGGGCTACTTTGAGAAGAGAGAAAATAATATTTTCCCGACTTGAAAATTCATGAACATAAAAATACATATCTAGCACATTTAACCATTTATCTATGACATCTGTGTCTATTTGACTCTCGAAGATGGGGATTTAAAAATTAACTTGTACCTTAAATGGTGTGGCATTTCTGAAGTAGTTGTTGGAAGCCAATGTGTTGCCTTTGGGTAGCAGCTGAAGGATCTGCGCAAAGCTATCCATTATCGTGTTCCTTTGCCAGTCGAGGGCTTCTTCGAACAAGATTTTGATAGGATCTCCTACCCCTTCATCTTTCTTTTCATCCGCCATGGGAGGCCGTCGAGATTTCGAGGTTGGTCTTGCAAATGTTCGACCAGTTCAAGCCCTAACTCCTTATATCTCGACCTCATTGGGGACATGCAAAGAAAAACAGAGAAAAAGCAGACTGCTCTAATACCACTAATCTAGATTTAAATAGGAACACAACATATTACGAAGATAACCATAAATACAAATATGCAATGGAAACAATACTTCATTGCATTAATGTAAAATACTGAAATATGCTTACAAACAGAAATGGAAATAAACCAACTAGGGCGAATGTAGCTTATATCTGAGAAGAGATGTGGTGACTAAATGCCTCTGAATTATGTTACAATGAGGCTCAAAGGACTATTTATTGTTCAGAAACATGGGAAAACTCTAAACGTCCAAAAACCTAACCCTAGAGGATGAAACGGAAAACTGTGGGCCCCGTTTGGGTAAATTGGTACATCAACTTGTCGGGGTCGTAACATTCGCATACGATCTCCATTTGACACATACAATATCTCGTTAGAAATATCTATCTGAGAACTATGACTTTGGATATAGCAATATTGGCCCATGCACCCATGTTGCTCCCAGTTTTCCCAAAAAATGCCATTTAGGGCCTCAAGATGGCTGCAGAAGTTTAGGACCCGAAACACTGCTAAAAATAGTAAATTGTGCTACAATTAAGGAAATTGAAAAACTGAAAGAGACAGTTCTGGGAGTCTAAATGGGATCATTGGGTGGCCACCAACATCGACCTAGATCACTCCCTCCCCTATTTCAACACATGAACTCTATCTAAAGCCATAAAAAAATTCCATAAAGAAATGGCATATTGTTTGATATAATGTGGCACTTGAATCAAAGAATTGACATAATACAAAAGAGGGAAACTAATGTGCCTCCCATAATTGTTTTAGTGTGTAATGGTGGTAACTAATAATGAGAGGAACATAACCTTCTATGCAGTAGAAGAAGAAATTTGTAGCAGTCCACCATGCACCTAAAAATATGTTGGGCATACTTCATGACGCTCGACATATCTATAAGTGCAAGCAAGCTAAGTCTCTTCTACAACCCCATGTAAGACATCAGGGAAATAGGGAAAATCCTCCCCTCTCCTAGATAGGCTAGTGATAAAGTGTATTTCCTCCTTAGAGGGCCTATACCATGCCCTAGGACCAATATGGAAACCCTACTCGTGGGAACTCCATCGATGAATAAGATGCACCGATAAGGTAGAGTGTGCCTTCAGGGATGTATCATCCTCATACTACTTGAGGAGCCCTACATTCCTTAAGGGTGCTCGAGTTGCTGTAGTAATAGGGTGAGGGTATAAATTGCTCTCCCTCTTTCTGACCTCCCATGGTCAAACCATATTTTATGGGTTTCGTATTTTCTTCTGCTCCAACTGCTGCTCCCTCTACTAACGTTCCTATTACATGATTGACATACAAAATGCATCAGCCTCATATCTTTTTTTTATAATTAAATTAAATATATATATATATATATATAAATATGAAAACATAACTTTCAATAAAAAAGAAATTCATCAGTGTGACCAAAACATACTCATGCACTGTCTCAACTACACTGTAAAACAAATTACACTAGTATCAATGTGCACATATGTATGATGCACCATTGTTGTTTCAAAAAATTAAATTTTCATTGAGGTGCATCACACTTATGCACCGCTGCACACGTCTAACAGTTTTGCACAAGTATGGAACATTGAGGTTATCAAGTGCACCAATCTATAAGTATATTTTCAAATATTATTTATGCAGTCCATTTGGTAAATATAAATGCACTGGGAATAACTCACCAATGTAAAATTTATAGCATTCCAAGTGTCTTTACATTTACTAAATGCACCAACAATAACAATGTGTTACGTTCATGCACTGCACTGTGGTGTACCCTATAAATTTACAGTGTGCACAACTATCGGTGCGAGTTGAACATATCAAACACATCGTATAAGGATTTTTTTTTTTCAAGAAGAATGAAAATATTAAGCTAATTTGCAATTCTAATCTACTAAAAAAATAAATTAGAGAGGAACATAGATATTACTTTGACATTTGGTCTTCGGGGAGGCTTTATTTACAATAACGGAGAAAATTAAATTTTACCATCATTTGAAAAACTTGGAAAGTCGGGCAGTGAATATGGTACAGAAGGATGTTGAGAAATAGAAGCACCAACATCAACGAACATTATTGAGGTAGGAGTCACATTGGTTCTTTAGAGCTCTCCAACACTATAGATGGTAAAAATGAAATTTATGGTCAAGAGGATTATTTTTATTTGACCCTCCTCCATTGCATGATTATAACTACACCGGTGCAGACGACATCCATTAGCACTGTGTTTTTTTGAAAATAAAAAATCTATAGTGGTGCTCTTGTTATGGTTCCTTGGTGCATTATAATACAGGTGCCAAACCGATGCTTTGTTTGACCATAGCGCCACTGTCTTTTTTAAATAAAAACTACCTAGAGATGCTCTTTAGAAGATGCCTCAGGGAAGTTTACTACATGTACTACACCAGTGCATCATTGCAAAGTAACACCACATTTTTTTTGAAATTTAAAAATGATAGGAGTGCTCCTTCTTTGAATGCACCGAGGTATTTTACTACATAAAGGGCACTGGTGTTGTGGGTGTATATAGTACCGATAATTTTTACAGTAACATTTTTCCAATACTATCGATTATTCAAGCACCAATGTGTTGTGTTATTTAGTGCACTGTGTTATTTTATTTTATAATAATAAATTTTCCATGATGCACCATTAAAAGAATTAAAAAATCCACGCGTTCAAAAATTCCAATACGATAAATGCATGGTCATACTCACTAGGAAATAGCGCTAATGCCTTGGTGGAAATCATAGTTGGATACTCCACTAGGCCCCTCTTGGGCATCTTCTTCCCTGACATGTGTATCTGAACCTCAATCATAATCCTAGGAGGGAGATGGTAAAATTTATTCTTGTCTATGAAAACCACTTAAAACATAATAAAAAAAATCTCTAAAGTGAAAGGGAAGGTCATTCTCCCATGTCTGAGCACATGACATGTATCTAAAGCCATACAAAACTTCCTCAAACAAATGGAAAATTGTATTATACAACGTGGCACCTAAATCAAAGAGTAAAAATAATACAAAAGAGGGAAACTAATGCACTTCCCATTGATGAGCCTCAGTATTGCAACAAGAATGATGCAACTCCCAAGGCTATCGACTTCACTTTATCAACCCGAGGTTTCATACAAACTAAGAGGTGACAGTGCTATATATATATTAGATGCATCATCCTACTCATGCAACCGTCAAATAGGTCACTTGATCAATAGGATTCCATACCATTCCTCTACTGAATTGAATGAAATCTAACTACTGAAAGAAAAATGTAAAGGCTAGTCCTCGTGGAGACAAAGTAAATGATTTTTAACTCAAAAAATAAAAGTTGTCAATCTGCAAATGCTATGAAAGGATACAAGTCTTATGAGAATTTGAAGAAATGAAACTATACTAACTTGCACTCAATCATATAACTATTACGGTTTCTCGAAAACATAATATTATTCCACCATTTCATAATTCAAGAATGTATGCATTGACTGTCTAATTCATACTTGCAGAGTAAATAAATTTCTAATTGTTAAATTCATAAATGAAAGAACTAATGTTAATTGATCTTGGAGGAAAGGAAAAAGAGTGAGTGGATTGTTCTAGGTGGCACTTTTGGTCATGGAATGTAGGATAAGGGGTGAAAATACTCCTAAACTAAGCTAGGCTATCATTGTAGTGAAAAATAGGGTCAAAACAACCTGCTACAGGTGTGCTACAAGATGTTGTTAAAGGATTCTTATACTACTACAATATGTCCTGAAATGCTATAGGAAGTTGGCTGAGAGGGTTTGGAAGGTAAGAATGGTGAGATGAAGTGATCGAAGGTTGTATGAAGGTTATGGGTAATGTAGGGAAGCTTATCAACACCCTTAGCCAAGCCCATTACTTCAAGAAGGTCAAATTTGGGCTAAGTTGGTTGCTCACGGTGACCGAAAAATAGAGATCTAGAACGTGGGTTGGAATGCATCAAAAGAAGGCGAAGAATACCTAAATGGATTTGGTGAAACGGTTCCTTGATCACAGATCCAACAAGCCTGCAATAACACATGCACTTGTTTCTCTTTTCGTTTGCAAATTATTACAAGTCAATGTGGAAAAGACGAGTTGAATTTTGAAAATCTTATTTAACTAATGCTAAGAACTTTATCTATGAAATGAACTACCTCATAAGCTACAACAATTATGAGAATAAAAATAACAAACGTAAATCTTTCCAAGAAATCATAAACAACTATCTAACTAATGTTAAAACTTGATCTATGCAATAAACATGAAACCACACTCTATTTTTGGGTTGTGATAGTGGGGTCCTCTAATCATGATCCCATGAGGAAGATTAGATAGGGGCTTCTATCATACGATTTTTTATTGTTTTTTCCCTACTAAATAGTAACAACTATCTTACATTCTAAGCTAAATGAAGTATGGTTTAGCAAAAACTTAACCAATCTTCTAAGATAAAAGAAACATGAATAAACTTCAACAATTAACCAACATTCTAGACTAAGGATATATACAAGAGAGGAACTTCTGATGCTAGGGTTTGGCCTTAACGTAACAACTTCAACCCTTTGAGTCAAATCAATTCTAGATCAAAACATAAGTTCTCATTATCATTCAAAATGTGTCAAATACATCATCAAAATAATAGTAAAATATCCTTAAGCTCAATGGCCTCTTGGCTACAACAAAACTTCGAATAATAATGAGTTCCTTAGCTTTTTTATTTATACAAAAGTGGAGCTCCCAACAACTCCCTAGAAAATAGGGATATTTGACTCCCTAACTCGAGAATATGTGAATCTAATGCTTCTTTGACTTACACTGGCTAGAATGTCAATGAACTCAGCCTGCTTGGCTGCCAATGACTCTGAGTTTATGAGATACAGTGAGGGATCCTTGACTTATGGGAGATGTTAAGACACCTCGTACAATCTCTCTTTCTTGTATACTCTGAGTTCGTGCATTCAAATCAACTCAAAATTGCTCCAATTCCTCCATTTAACACACATTAGGCCACAAGACATAGTAACACATCTTTTACTCTCACACCAAGCATAATATAACAAAATTTTTAGATTAATATGAGAAAAACATAATTTAATAACCTAGCGGATGGAATTGTGACCCATGGGGGATGGAGTGGATAGAGGGAAAATTTCAATGGAACTTGAGCATGATGTCCCTATAGCTCTAGAATTTTCCACTATCCTCAAAAACCTAAAAAATGACAAAAAATATTATTGGAGAGGTTGTAGATCCCTGTCATGGAATTCTCCTTTGTTTTTTCTCTTCTTTCTGTTTATTTTTATTTTCAAGGGACACACATGATGCCTTAGGAGAGGTTTTCAACCTACATGTCTGCCCTGGGTGCCTCAAGGGATGTTTTCACTGAAGGATATTTATATATTTTTCCTCTTTTCTTACTCTTGGGATGCCTCAAGGAGGTTTTCAACCGAAGAGTTAGCCTCAGATGCCTCATGGAGGTTTTCATCAAGACCTCTTATTGTCTTTTTTTTCCTTTTTTCTTTATTTTTTTCACAAAAATAACAGTATCTTGGAATGTTGTGACTTGAAAACTAAGAAACTACCAATAACTTTCACTTCTCAGTGGGAGATTTGATTGGCAGGAGGTGGATCCATGGAAGAATTGCTATAATGCCTTTAAGGCCGATGATCTAGTCAGTTTTGCAGGGACTTCATAGATGACTCCACAAAAGGAAGCTACTTTGGAAGCAGTGCCAGTAAAAGGGAGAAACCTCGTGTGAATAAGGGAAAGAGAAAGTTTTCTTATAGTCAAGGGGTAGAGCGAAGCCACAAGATGAAAAAAAATGATACTATTATGAAAACAACTTTAGCAATTGATTTAAAGTGGAAATAGAGGATGCGGAGAGAAGAGTGGAGGAATAGAGAAGAGAAACAAACGAATTTTGAGTAATAAAAGCAGAAGAAATAATAAGGAGAGAAGCTGAAGTAGGAAGAAGAAGAGAGGTGGGGTGTAATAACATAATAAAAAACTTAGAAACAAGTTTAAGAGAAAGAACCGAATCAACAAACAACAGACCAGGTGGGTGGAAAGATGCAGGATGAGGAGCTTGCTTAGAAAATTGAAAACTTGATAAAGATTGATGACGTGGAGGCATAACCAGAGTGGGAGAATCAAGATGTCAACCTGATGCTTAGCAAACAATAAGTCACTATTTACTATCTACCACCTCCAACAGTAGAGTCAGCTACAGGAGAGAAAGGGGAAGTTGTTTCTATTGAGGATGATCTTATTATGGAAAAGTATAATCTATCATACTATGAACTCTAGAAGAAGATTGTACAAACATGTAACAATCATTTTTTGTATGATCATTCAACACCTGTATTTATTAGAGAAAGGGTAATCGTGGCTGACAAAAGGAAAGATCCTGAATCCATTGCCTCAGCCAAATTGGCCTTAATAGGTGTCGTAATGTCAAACACTCAGTCTCTGATAGCTAAGAATAAGAAATTGGCAAATAACTTGTAGGCTTCCAGTAAAGAGGTTAAACGTCTTTGCGCAACAACTCAGAACACAACTTATGCATAGGTCCATTTGGAGGAAATGAGAACAATGATACTTAATGAAGTATTGAAACTTGGGGAGACCATCCGTAATCTCTATGAGGACCTTTTTACCGTGCATAAGCCAATTTTCCACCTGCATCGCTTGCAACAAAATTGTAAATACTTTATCAAATCTCTCAGAAATGTGAAAGTTACAATAATTGTCGTGTATGAATGGAAATTGTGATACAAAGGGGCACCGCTTGACTTGGGTAGGAAAATGAATCCATAGGTAGAACTAGAGAAAGCAATAGTTTGGATGTTGGTCAAGAGCAGCAAATAATGCGTCTCATTTATTGGTAAAATTCATGCCTCGTATGCAGAGATGTTACATAACAATCTGTATTTCTTGGTGAAGACCTACAGGATCCCATTAGTTATCTCACTCATTGAATCCAAGCCCTGGAACCAGATCAGAAGGGAGATAAAGGAATACCTGGAATAGTTGGGACAAATTTCCATCAAGGAGGACTTGGAGTTGAATAGATTGAACATGCAAAACTATGTTGGTGGCCCTATCCAAGTGTGGACAATTTTGATCATGTTTCAAAAGGAAGTTGAAATTGGTTTGAAATCATTGTTCATGGATGCCATGGAGGTTAGATTCTGATTTCATCTAGACACCATCACATAGCTTGGGGATGTTATTGTACAATACCGAGACTGGCACCGCTACATGACTCATAAACATTAATTGGAAGTTGTTGAGCTTGAGTTCCCCTAAAATCGAGCATGATAGATTTTTGTCTTATTAGGTTGTCTAGTTGGCTCTACCCTATTTTGTCTTATATGGGCACAAGTGTAAATTATAATATTATTTGTAATTAACTTGTAAGTGGAATTCCAAGTATCAGTATTTGAATATGAAGATTCTTGATGTAATGTAATGAGTTATTTCATAAATAACTTCAAGAGTCATGAGGGTAGTCCAAAAATCACAAAGGGGAGTTGAAGAGTCACCCTCTCTTGCTATAAATAGATCCTCATAACTCATGTAAAGGGATTTTGGGAGCCAAGCTTTTGGCTAAGCTTAATCTTAGAGTCAAGAACTTGGGAGTTTCCTCAGAGCCTTGGTTTCTCCATAGCATAGAGGAAGTATCATTCACATTCCACTACTGGGGGCAGTGGTCTCTAAAAGGTATATGTATGATCGAAACTTTCACTTAATAAAACCTCAGAGCCGACACATTTTCATGAATATGTTGTAAATGTAGGAGGACTAAAGTAGTTATGTTTATAATGTATGTTATTTATCTTATGCTTATGCTTATGAACTATTTCGTTTGCATTGGAACGAATCTTGTTCAATGTGCACGTTGTTGTATTAATTCATCATTTTTAACTTTTGAACTATTTCTCATATTATCTTGTAATGTCATTATGCTAATGTGTTCCTTTCAACTTGCGTACTATTCTAGGCTTTGAAGGGGATCACTTATTTTGCCTTTTGTGTGGCAGAACCATCATGCATCGAAATTGACTCTCCATACATTCAAACACTTAATCTCACCAAATTCACTATACATCACTCTGTGTCTAGGACATATCATTAGCACCCACTACATCGACGACTGGGTCGTATTCTGAATGGGACTCCTACACCAAATAGTGTGAGTTCTAATTAGCACTCCATATCGGGGAGATCCCCTGAATGTTGGTAGGTTTAGCACCGTCAACACTTTAAAAAATACAAATTTAGATCCATTAAAAAAAGGTGGTTTAATAGAAATTGTTCCTTCTTTACTACTCATCTTGATGGATCTCCCTTTAAGCAATCAAGTTTCTTCTCAGGGACCTGCTCTGTTACCAATTGTTGGGAAAAATACAGATCAAGGGGGGCAGGGGGAGGGGGGTGAATCAATATTTCTAAACTCAAACCCTCAAATATTATATTCTAAAATATGTACCTTATTGTCCTTAAATAAACCTATGTATGTATACTACTTTAGAGAATGAAACCCGCGTATATCCAATTTACTGAATTTTTTTATGTATTCTATGAGATGGTTATCTTTAATCATTGCATTGGTAAATTAATTCATTTTTAGTATGCAATAAATAATGTAAATAAATCACATCAAATAAGAAACACACATAGAACACAAATATGTTTAGGTGGAAACCCAATGTGGGAGAAAAACTACCATTGTTGCTTTCTTTGTCTTATTTCTTATGATATAAATAAAATATTCATTAAATTTGTACCGATTCGTACTCTTATCAGTATGCAGGCACCCACCTGTAGGAGGCTACACCCTCAACTTGTTCTCCAACTCCTACTCGAAGGGAGATACAACCCCTAATATTGTTTTACAAACTTTTGTTGGAAGGAAGCTCCTACACCCTTTTTGAAGGTTGCAACCCTCAACTCCTTATCGACCACCTTTCAGAAAGTTTCAAACAGGATCGAGTTGTCCAATAATCATCAAACAAATTGTATGCCATCTTTTATAGCATTTTTAAACTGGATCCATATCAATAATAAACCCAATTTTTTTTATCAAATTGAAGCACTAAAACTCAGACTCCATAACATTGAAAATCAATTGAATTTCTGAAACATCAAATCACTGAATGTAGAACCCAACCAAAAACAAAAAAGAACAAATTTTTTGCATGATTATATTGAATAAGACTCGCATATGTACGTTCCTCCTCTATGTAACACTTGCATCCAAATCTTAAACCACTACAAACTAAATCATGAATAAACGTAATGTTGAATCAGTGATCCAAAATGGATCCAAGAAACACCCTCTATGTCTTCAAACATCCAAAACTATTGCATAAGAAGAACTCTTAGAGATGGCGGATTACACTGTCGGAGTGAAAAAACATGAAGAAATAATGGAAAAGCATGAGGAAATAGTGGAAAAGTAGAGCTATCGGTGACTTGGACAGTGATGGATAGGAGCAGTCGGATCTTGCCGATCAAAGGTCCAAATCCAATCAGCATATCGTAATCGACAGAGGCTATCAGAGCCTATCGGAGGCTACCCCATAGATATTATGACAACGATCGGCACGGTCAATGAGGACTATTAATCAAGCACGCAGGTCGACAGCCCAAGTTGAATTGTGATATCTCGTCGGCGAAACATAAGCGAAAGGCTTACAAAGGACCAAAGACCGTGCGACTTGGGATTGTGATATCGTAATATCGCATCAAAGAAACACCATGGAGCAGGACCAATACACACATGACTTGCGATATATATATCCAGACTCGATGGAGTATATATGATAATATAGAGCATTTCAAGTCCACCATAGAGCCATTTTTGATATTTTCAATGTTTTTAATGTATTTTTTAAAATACAAAGGAAAACCATGGAACAGGCACTTGTGACATGCGATAAGCGATTACAGGTGGACCCGATAGAAGTATAAAGTGGATCTAAGGATTTTTGAAGTCCGAAAAACGACAGATTGGTGAATTTTCTTGTGTTTTACAGTGTTTCTCTATGTAAACATAGAACACTATTTGTGGGGATTTCAAAGGCTCGATGGTCCCTTCTATTGCAGAAAAGGTAACCAGTTTCCCTGATGACGTTATGCCATGAGTGCTAAAGCTCAGAAGGGAATTCGAGTAGACAGAGTCCGAGAGCCAGAGAACTTGAGAAGAGGAAAGAAACAAACAACGTCGATTGGCTTTAAAGCCGTAGACTGACAGAGATATAAGGGAAGTAGTGCCAAGACAGAGAGAAGACATAGACAAAGAGTGATAGAAAGAGTCTGTGTACTCAGAAAGGCCTGAGGAATTCAAGAAAAAATCCTTATATGTTTTGTATCTATTGTGTTGAGACTCAATTTGAGCTCACACTTTGTAAAAATCTACGCTTGAAGACATAATAGAGAGGTCACCACTGAAGGTTGTACTAGGAGATGTAGCCTAGTAGTTTTGGGTGAACTCCATATTAAAATTGTTGTGTTTATGTGTGTTTGTCTATTATGTTTCTTTAAGTGCTTCATTGTCTATGTTATTCAGAATATTATTGATCCATTGCACTAAGTAGTATAGGGAAAACCATGCACATGAGTCTGTAATACCTTAAAAGTAATCTAAGATCTTCATTTTCATATCAAGTCGTATCAGAGCTTTTGGTTTTTGATTTGTTAAGATTAGACAAGCTTGTGTTGGATTGTTGAATGCCAACTAGGTCGAAGCTCAAATTAGGAGAAGGATAACTGGTTCAGGCTAACCCCGAAACTGGAAGAGTCTATCCTAGGAGGAACATGGCAGAACAAGTCCCATTGGAATTAGAATCTTAGTTCATGGATAGCTTCATGACCATGAGAGCAATGGTAGAAGAGATGTATGTGGAATTTAAGAAGGGTCGAGGTGAAAGCACCTCAACACCCAAAATGGGCAAGGCAATAAAGGAACCTCTTCTAGTTACCCATTTAGAAGGCAAAGGGAAACGTGAAGAGCCTCCTCCATCAACACCTCCTTCTAGCCCTGAAAATAAAAAGAAGAAAACATCTTTGATTAAATTAGATGTAAAGTTTGATTTGCCAATATATGGTAGAGAATTAAAAGTAGAAAAGCTAGATAACTAGATTAGATAGATTGTTGTATATTGCAGGGTGTAGAACATCTATTCAAAAACAAGAAATATTTTGTTGGCGAGCCTTCGCCTTGGAGGCACTGCCCTAGTGTGGTGGGAAGGCAGGACACAAGCTAATTTGAAGAAGCATGGTAAAATTATTTCTACCTGGAGTGAATTTGTTTCTGCCATTAAAAAAAAATTCTATCCACTAGATTATATGCAACAAGGAATGATGAGTTGGTAAACGCTTCGCCAATTAAAGGGGAAAAGTGTACAACATTATAGCAAAGAATTTAGAAAAAGAGCTTTAATCCTAGGCATTTCTCTAGACTCACCTAAAACATTGTTTAAGTATATAGATGGTCTGCATAGCTATTTGAGGCATGCCATTCTCATTGTTAACCCCACTAGCATAGATGAGGTATCTGTTCAGGCTACACATCTAGAGGCTAGAGGCAAGAATGTGAACCCAGAGACTGGAGGATAATCAAAACCCACTGCAAGCAGGAACAAGGAAAAGAAGAAGCAAAAATGGAAAGAGAGGAAGGTAAACATTGTACAGAAAGACAAACCTTCATGCACTCACTGCAAGAAGGATGGACATGATGATGCACATTGCTGGGCTTTGCATTCAAAGCTGAAACCCAAGAAGTTTGGTGGCAAGAAGAAGAAGATTGTTGCTAGTATTCAGAAAGATTTGAGGTCAGACTCAGGTGCTCAAATAATAGTCGCAGCCATGGGTATAAAAGGTAAAAATTCTGAAGAGTCTACTAGTAATTCTACACAAACTATTGATAATGAAGAAAATGAGAGGAAAATATGTGAGCTTTTTCATATTAGACTTATTTCGAAGCATTAAAAGATTGAAACTTTATTTGATAGTGGATCACAAGTGAACTTGATTTCTGAAGCAATTGTAAAGAATTTGGTATTACTAACCACACCTCACATGCATATAATAAATGAAGAAGAACTCGTACAACATATTGATTTCTGAAGTAATTGTAAAGAAGGCACTACTACATGGAGTATTATTTAATACTTAATAGCTTGTATGGTTCAAACAACTAAGGGAATTCAAGCAACAAGGAAGAAGAGCTATATGCTAATCATTGATAATTAATCTAATGTCCTCCCGATAAGGCCCATTGAAGTATCCATTGCTTCAGAGATTTAGAATGTTTGGAGTTCAAATAGCTAGTTTTCATATGAGACAAAAATAAATATTGTTATCTTAGTGATATTAGAAGCTAACTTGTGCAAATATGAACCTACAACAAAGTTTTATTTTCTTTCAATGACTATAATGATTATGTGTTGTATAAAAAAGGATTTGTATCCAATCTCTAATACAAATGTTCCATTCTATATTAAGTAGGATTTACCAACACATTCACTTTAAAATTTCATTCTATTTGGATAGAACATTGTGTATAGTGACCCAAAGAAGGGTGATATAATTGAACATGGTCATTTTGATTCAGGTTCATGAGCATTTTTTCATCACTTGTTTATGTCCATTTGTTTTTCTCCTTAATTCCTTATCATATATTTTTAGCTGTATAAATGTCAATGATTTTGAATTTTTATTTGCATTCAATGCATTTTATAATATGGTTGGAATAGAATACCATTCCTATAGTGGAGGCCCTCTTTGCTTTATTGGAATTAATATCACAATTTGTCTTTTCGCTAAGGCCTCCTCATGGTGAGTAATTTTGCAAGAAGAAGGGATACCATGAATAGCTTCTAACAATACAATTTCAACCATTTACAATGCTTTTAGTAATAAAATACCCAACAATCATGCAACTATCATTGTTATTTACAAATTTTATCCATTAGATTGGCCATTAACCATAAGCAAGTTCCACAGCAAATGATAGTTATCTCTTCACACTATCTTATTTATGTAAGAAAGTTAGTAATTCTAGGAAAAGGAAGAGATTAAGCCTAAACATAGTTGCTCAATGAAACTAGCTTTGAAACTCAATTAGCTAGGGTCAAGTCACTTGTTTGTATGAGAAGCACTAGGACAAATGACAACTAAACTATTATCTTACTTTACTGCTTGTGAAGGTGTCATCATTATAATCTCAATTCGTGAAAAGGTCCTTGTAATAATTTCTACAAACAAAGTGAAAACTTTTAGAAAAATCATCGAGTTCAACACATAAGCTTCTGGTGAGGTAAAAAATGTAGGATTTTTCATTTTTTATGGCTGCTTGAAAAACCTAAAACTCTCGCATCGAGTCTAAAGTAAATTATCAATATTGTTTAACATGAGAACAAGAGTCAATTATTTCATGTAAAGAATATTGCATTAATAAAACACATTTATCATCAAATTAATTATACTTGTTGAGCATGGAGTGTTGAGAACACATACAACACCAACATGGGAAAGGTAAAATAAAAACAATTTGTAATTATAGCTCTTAAAACTAGATAAGTAGATATTTCTATCTCTTATAGAGTATCTACAAGAACAAAATCAACCTTATTTTCCCCTCATCGAATTTGGTGGTTCATTAACAAACAAATTTAGGTCAGTATTGGGATTTACAATTTTTAAATAGTTTTTCTTCGTGTGTGAATGAAATGGAAATATACTTTGTCTATATTTTTGAGTTTGCTAAATTTTAGTTGGAGATGATATATTCACCTAAATAAAATCTTATCCCGTATTAAAATAAAAGGTGAAATTAAGTGATAGCCCATGACATTTCTTTTGGGTGGATTTTTCATTTGTTTTTTATGATTTTTAGCAGATGATTTTCACTTTCGGTGTTATGTGGTGCATGGTATTTTATGGTATAGTTTTGTAATTTTGTTTAAGGAAATACATTTTGTATTTTAATATAGGAATAATGGATTGGGGGTTTTCATATGTTGTGATGTATATATATTGTATTCTAACATTGCAAAGATATAATATAGTGAAAAATAAGTATGCTTTATGTGGCTTGGGATTCCAAGGTAAAATGCCTATGTTAAATGTGTGTGTGTCATTGCATCTTTTTTGTTTTAATTAAAAATATTTTTGTACCAATTAGTTATATGGGTTTAAATATAAAACTTGTTGTCGTAGTAGTTTGGCTTCAATGAGACACATTTGTGGCAAAGGGTTTTGGCTTCAACCTAAGAAAAACCTTGTTACAATGTTGGATATGTGGTATTAACTATTATGGTGGAATGAAATAGAAGGAAGCTCAAAGATAGAGATCAAAAAATTCAATTGGTAGAGCTCGAAGTTGTGGAAGCACAAAATGGAAGATATTTTGGTTGACAATGATTAATCGATCATCATGGATTTGGCTATCACATTAATGAGGATGTTGAGAGAAAAATAGAATCATTTGGATAGAAAGACAAAGAAAATGATACAATTGTGTCTCTAAAATTCATTATTACTGGATGCTTCAAAATAATAGATATAATTAAGGAAATGTGGAAGAATTCGAGGGCCTTCTATTAGTCCAAGTCCTTAGTTAAAAATTTCTCCCAGGGAAAAAGTAATATAATCCAAGGATGAACGATGGTGACTCAGTGACAAAGCATCCAAATGCCTTTAATACTATGATAAATGAACTACTATATATTGATATTATAATTCAGGATGAGTATAATTATATTATTTTTGTATATGCGCTATTAGACTTGTTGGAAACTCTAGTTGTTTCACTAATTAGTAATGCAACTACTTTAAGTTTTGATGAAATAGTGTCATCCTTGTTATCAAAGGAGATGAGGTATAGAAACATGGAAAGTGAGGAATCTAATTCATTATATGTAAAAGGATTCTCTCAATATATAAATATAAAAAATACTCAAGTAGAAGACTTAAATGTAGAGGAATATCTAAATATCCATGAAAATTAATAAATATACCACAAAGATATGGAAAAAAGGGCATCAAAAGAAAGCATTGTAGATTTAAAAGTGCTAAGAAAAGGAATATATCTAATGATGCTCCTTTTACAAAAGGGAAAGCCTTCTTAGATTAAAGAGGGTATTTTTACTTATCTTCTTCAAGAATGGATACTAATCACGAGGCATGATTGGTAAACTTAGGTACACATTTTCATCTGAATATTCATAAGTAGTGGATTTGCATGTATTAAAGGTCTAATGGAAATAATATTCTTCCAGGAGATGAATTAATAGACAAAATCATAGGATGAGGGAAAATCAAGTTGAACCTCATGGATGTAAGGATTAGAATGCACTGGGGTGTTTAATAGATCCCAAGAATGGTTTGAAATATGTTTTATATAAGAAATATGAGCGATGCAAGTGTAAAAACAATGTCTTAAATGGAATGGTGTAGGATGGTTGAATTAGAAATGGTAATTCTAATGGTAAAACCCCCATACTTAAATTCTAAGGGGTGTTCGTATCAGTACCTTGTATGAATTTCTATGAAGAATTGTTAGTGACGAGTGCAACGATTCCATTATTAGTAATTTTTTTTTTAAAGGGTAATAAAAACCTAGAGTCTTTAGAGAAAATACTAGGATGTGGCATCAAAGGCTATGAAATATAGAAGAGAAAGATATTAAAGTATTTCATAGTAAAGTTATGGTTGAATTTATGTCTAATTTCTCTACTAATTTTGATATTTGTGAACATTGTTTATATGGGAAATAAAATCAATAAGATTCTCCTCTAGTGCTGTAAGGGAAGAGGGAATATTACAATTGGTGCATAGTAATGTGTTTGGACCCATGTTAATTATATTTCTAGGTAAATATGTGTACTATATCTCAATTATCAATGACTTCTCAAGGAATAGATAGATTCATTTCCTTGAGAATAAACCCAAAATCATTGATTTTTTTTTTTTGAAATTTAATGCTCTTCTTGAAAATTAGGCATATAGAATAAAATTGAGGTTCCAAGGACATATAATGGTGGAAAATTATATAGGAATGTATGAAGTGTAGTAGAGAAAGGACGAAGAATGCTCCATATAGATCTTAATAGAATGGGGTTGTAGAAAGGATGAACTAGAGACTAATGAAAAATTAAGGAGCATGCTCAATGATACTGATATAGAGCGATAATTCTTGGCAAAGGAAGTGTGTTTTACATGTTACCAAATAAATAGATCACCCTCATCACTATTGGTTGACAGGGATCGACATGATGTATGTAATGGTAATCAACTCTATCTTAAACATCTCAAGATGTTCATTTTTGATGCTTACATAAATGCTTTGAAGGGAAATTGGAGAAAAGTTGATAACAAAGTTGAAAACTGTATCCTTATTGGACATGAAGTTGTTCAGAAAGATTTTAATATTTTGAACCCATGAACTAAGAAGATTTTATATAGTCAAGGTGTGGTCTTAGCGAAATCAAATATTTCTAACACGGAGTCCTAATAATGGAGAAAGAAATAAACAAATAGAGTTTCAATTAAAGAATGATGAATCAATCTCTCTAGAATAACAAGAATCAAAAGATGAATAATATCATACTCTAATATTGAGTAGACATATTAGGGATATAACACAATCGGAAAGGTATACTACATTTAATTTCCACTCTAATTTTTCTTTCTTATAACTAATAATGGTCTAATAATATTGGGGATGCAATGGATTCATAGGATAGAAAAATATGGGAAAGGGCCATAGATGAAGAAATGGGAGCCTTGGGCAAGAGTGAGGCTTGGGCTCTCGTGGATTTTCTAGTAAAAATTGGCAACAAATGAGTGATTAAGAAGAAGTTGAATGCATAAACAAAAATGGAGAAACAAAAAGATCAACTAGTAGTAAAAGGTTATTCCTAGGTAGAGGGAATTGAATTTGGAGAGTTATTTTAATCATGTGGCCAAGTTAACTCATGATAGATTTATTTATTTGTTTTTCCTATTTTTATTTTTTAAGTAGAATAGATAGATTGGAAGGGAGCATTCCTACATGGGGTTCTAGAAGCATAAATATACATGAAGAATCCAAAATTATTTGTAGTTAAGGAAAGAAAGAACTGATATATAGGCTAAAAATGTCCCTGTATGGTTTAAAGAAATCACTAAGGTTGTTGTATCAAAAATATAAAACATATATATTGCGATTTGGTTTCACAATGAGAAAAGTGAATCACTATATATCTTTCATATTACTTTTTGATCATATCATCTATTTTTCTTGTATATAAGTGATATGTTATTGATTCAGAATGACAAGGAAATCAATGTAAAATCTCAATTGTCCTCTAGATTTGACATGAAGGATCTTAGTGCTAGAAATTTGATTTTGGACATTGAAATTAAAATAATTTGGGAAATTTTTTTCTTTTTTGGCTAAATTAGAAGAAGTACATCAATAGAATATTGTATAGGTTTAATATGTAGAAATTTGAATTGGTAAGGGTCCCTATTACTATGCATATATAGTTATTTTTAGATCAATGTCCCAAGGCATAGTAAGAGGAAGAGGGTTTGTCTCATCTTCCATATGATAATGTGATTGGAAATTTGATATATACAATGATCAATACTAAATTAGACATTCCACATGTAGTGGGAGTATTGAGTAGCTATATTTAAAAATCAAGGCAGGAGCATTCACAAGTAGTAAATGTATTTTCCATGAATTTCATTGATACTATTGGTTATGGATTGCTCTAACAAAGAAGACTAGGATTGGACAAAGTGTTGGGCCTTCATGGCTTTGTTGATGCAAATTAGGATACACATTTGGATCAAAAAATATCTACAATTGGATATGTGTCTAACCTATTTGTAGGTATAATAAGGTAGATGAACGAGAGAAAGTATTGAGTTGTAACATTCTCATTCACTTAATGGGGTGTATATTATCCATGTCATCCCACACTATGAGAATTTTCCTTAAATTCAATTTCTACATCTTAGATACCATATGTAGAAATTTTGAATAAAATATAAAAATAATTAGAGAACTATTTATATGAATTCCATTCATATACTAATTATCCATGAAAAAAAGTGTAAATACATGAAATAACATGGTGGAAAAAACCAAAACCATAATAATTATCACTTTCCTTTTCACATAAAACATCAAATATATGCAAAGCTCACATGTTCCAAACAACATATACCACACTACTCATAATTTCTCAATAACATATCACCCTCGAGATGAGACTGTGACTCCATAAGGTTAAAAGGATATCTAAATCTAGCCAGCATCTACAAAAAACACCAACTAGTAATGGACATAGGTACTTGAATTTAGTAGCCTCCAACCCATAGTTTCTCATCCCTTATAATCCTCCACAACCAAATATACTAAACCATATTCTCCACATCCACAATGAATTATGCTATGTTACTATCCTTCCAGGGCTTCCAACTTAGGCCAACTAAGGAGTCTCAAAGCCTCGTAGCTTCTAGGAGTTCTAACTTCCCTTAGAAATATTTAGATACCTTATAAGCCTCATGCTAGGGAAACCTGTCCCGATAACCCGGATCATCCTAGGTCCAATAGGGTAACAAAATCATAGGATCACACCCTCTCTTCCTCCTTAGAGACTATAATAAAAACAAACATGGTTAGAAATATTGAAATAACAATAGAAACTCTCACTTCTATGTGCATGTACTCTTTTGGACAATTGACACTTCATGAAATCACTTTATCTACTTAAGATGAAAACATGTCACTTTTGACATTGTTTATATTTTATAAAAATATACATTTTGATTTTTGAGTAATATTTAAATATTTCTATATTGTTATTTAAAAGAATTTCTTCTTTCAAAATAAAAAAACATATAAATACCTAGAAACCACATTCCTTTAAAATAAATAATCTACCAAAAATAAGCAATTTTAACTTATATATTTTTCCTTAATAACTATAATGAATCAAACAATAATAATAAATAATATCTATCAACTAAATTATAAGAAAAAATACCATATAAAAAAAACATTAATTTAATATTTCACACTTGAATTTATTTATATTATAATTATGAATTTTTATGTTATTTAATTAATTTTAATATATTATAAACACTTTGAAACACAAATGGAAACACCATTAAATACCTTTTTTTAATGATCTTCATTGTCATGTTAAGGATCAACAATGATTTCCGTACACTATATTTCAACACTCCACACAATCAAACTCCTTCGCACAATCCAAGGAGAATGTCAATAAATGCATATAATATTTGAAGTATAAGATGATAAATATGAATACAAACGGATATAAATGACGTTTTACTGTATATATATATTATTTTCTTGTTCATCTGATCTTTGGTATTATGCTTTAATTGTTGAGAAAGTAGAGTAGGTGGGTTTGTTTTGTTTTCGTGGAAGCAATGGACAAGACCATTAACATGAAGAAATATACGTTCGAAGAAATATATGTTGATCATAGGTATATGACGATATTATTAAGATTGTTTTTAAAATATTTTTAAATGAAAAAGGAAATGCAGAAGAAAAAAAAATGGATTTTAATGAATTTGTTACACCATGGTTGAAAGTTGAATGTGAAGTTACAATGTTTTTCATCATGGTTGATATTTACGATCTTTAGCCTATTTTTTTTATTTTACTTTTTATGAAAAACAACCATACACTCATTAGTGAGGTGGATGGTGTTAAATAACATTTTGTAGTTGCATGGTTCACTTTACAAGAAAAATATTGTCTCAGATAGAATAATGTTATTGGTATTTTGGATAAACCATAATCGGATATTACACATCACATTTAATTTGGTGTCCCTCATACTCATAATCATACCTAGAGGTTGGAGAGATCTAAAGGCTTCGAAGGGATCAAAAGAACTTCAATATAGTTAAAACGTTGTAGGGTTAAAATCCATTAAAATCGTATTTTGGATATATGTTTTTTAATTTCACATGAAAATTGAGATAATGATGATATTTTGTTTTTAATTATAATAGTCTGAATGATTTGTCTATTGATAAAAAGGTTTTGAATAGATCATGATAGGGTGTTTTGCTAACTTACTATTTGATATGAAGTTACTAGTCAAATTCCCCACTCCAATTGGGATGATATATTGGAAATGATGACGATGTAGTCTCGTAAAAATTAAGAAACATATATATATTATCATCTTGTTTTATTTAATATTATCAATTCATCCTATAAATAATACATTATTTCTAATATTGCTTGAGTTTATTCTTACATCTTATAAGTAAAGTAAAGTTTGTGACTTGTTAGAAATGGTTGAGATATTCTCTTAACCTCTATTCCTAAATTAAGAATAAGTTAGATCTAAAAAAAACTAAAATCTCTATACAATAAAGTAATAACATATTGTAAAAGTGCATGTGCGTGTTTACACATGCATTCATATGTATCAAAAATATATTAATATTAAGTGTGCTTCAAATTATTTTTTATTTTGTTATGAGAGTGAGGGAATGGAATCCTAGGATAGTGGTGTTTGGTGAGTGATCCCCTTGGCATGAGGAGGTGAGTGCTAAATATATTGTAGCAATGAGAATCATTGGATTTGGATGCCTATGGTTTGAGGCAAGCTAGATCTGTGTGAGTTGTGAAGAGAACCATTGTAGCGGTTCCACTACATTTATTTTTATTATTTCCTCTTTCAACAACAAGGGACTCATGTTGTTGGAGTGTTGTTTGTTGGGTTGTGTTAATATCAAACTGTTATGCAGGTTTTGTTGTTGGGTCTTGTGAGCATGGATATACCTATCGGTAAACTGTGGTGCAAGTATGGTGCATGTGAGTCGTCATGTAAATTTAGTGGGGTGATAGAGGCATGAGTGTTGTCAAAGTGGATGAGTCATATGAAAAATGAGTCATTGACCATCTATAGGCATAGTAACTATAACCCCTCATGGGTATCTCTTTAATATTATCCATCCATGGCCAACATCATTAAAGTAGGATTTTATCATCATTCATCCTATGAGAATCCTTTGTGTTGGTAGATTGAGTCTATGGAGCCTACAACGAGTTGTACGTTTCCTACTACAGACTGAGTGCATGTAGTCTATCGTGTTGTTTAGTTTTGTCTACATAAAGGAGTTGAGGGATTTTCAGTTTTGTATGGGGGAATAATAATGGAAGAAAAGGTAGTTCATTGTTAAATTTTGAGAAGGTATTTTCTATGGTTTTGAATCATTTCTTTGATCATGGAATTCATAGCTTTAGAAACATTTTGTGGCCTAAATTTTCATACATGGAAAGTAGAGGTCCAAATATTGTTGATGAATCAATGTTCATGAGACATAGTGAAGGGTACAAAAGTCACACCTACAAATGGAAAAGAGTTAGTTGAATGGGAAAGTAAAGATGACAAAGCTAATTCCATTAACAAACTTGCTCTTCTACATTCATAGTTACATCATGTCAATATTGCATAATCATATAAATACATATTTGAATTATTGATTGAATTGTTTTTTACAAAGGTTATAAATGCAAAACTTTCCTTAAAACTACAATTGTTAATACTTAAAATTAATTGAGACTTCTATGTCTAGCCATAAATAATTTGATGTGTCTTATAAAATAACTAGTTGAAGTTAGTGCTCAGGTAGGATATGAATATGTGAAAACAATCAAATTAAAGATCCTACCTTCAAGTTTTAGTGCTTTCATCTTCACCTTAAGTGAAATGTCCTTAGCAATATTGGATGAGACGATTGTAGCACATTTTGCAAAGGAAAAGAGGTTAAAGCCATGGAATATAGAAGGTAATATCAAATATAAAATGAATTACTTCCAAAGGGAAGGATGACAAAGAAGGATGTCATTAAGAGTGATGTTGAATGCCACTACTATAGAAAATTTAGAAATACAATGTGGACTTACGAAAACCATGCCAATGACCAATTAAAAGGGAAGATAAAATAATCAACCAATATAACCATTCATGAATTTCATTGAATTATAATGATGTTAATGATTTCAGGAATGGAACATATCAAAATCATTTAGATCATGAAAGAATTATTAAAAGGGCTTAATATGTATGGCTTTCTAGTCCGTTAAGAAGTTGTGGGTTTAGGGAAGGATCCCTCATTAATTTTGGAAGACGTGAGAGTGGTCCACTCGTGAGGTTATACAACAATTTGTGGATTTTTTTAGTGATTTAATTTGATAGATATGTGATTTGGGAGTTCATGAATGGAACTGAGGAATTCAATTTGCAGCTACATCATTATAGAGGTTACAATACTACTTGATGGTGCTCAACCTCAACTGGAAACTGTAAACCATTTAAACAATGTTAGATTATGTATATTATTGTCAATGGATTATTTCAACAAGTTTTTGCAATGTAAGCATTAAGATCTAGTGTTAAAATTAATACTTATATCTTGTAAATGACAAATTAGTTTTTGAATTATTAAAAATGATCTCCTCCTAAACTAGAAATAAATTACATCTAATAAGAAACTAAAATCTCTCTCTCTCTCTCTCTCTCTCTCTCTATATATATATATATATATATATATATATATATATATATATATATATATATATATACTCTGTTAATTTTAAGTATACTTCAAATTATTTTTTATTTTAAAATCATTGCGACAATAGTATATATTTATTATAAATTAATCCATGACGAAATTTACCAAGTGTTGTATGCAACAGTAGTCCCTACCGGGTTTGAAATCCTTATATCTAATTCAATATTAAAGTATATTATCAATCAGTATATGAACTATTTGTATCCTTTTTACATATGGACCACTCTCAAGTGGTAAGTTTGCCTCGCTTCCTCTCTCTTTGGCAAAAGCTATTCCATAATTTTACAATACAAGCTTTCCATAATTTCACAATACAATATAGTATATGTGGTCTCTCAGCATGCACTTTTTTTTAATGGAGAAAATAACATGGAAATAAATTCTGAATTGTTCCTCAACAATGGTTTAGTTAAAGAATAGTTACGCTTCTTCATAAAGAAAAAAAGTGGATTGAAACATTCCATGTTATGAACTAAACTTTCCAATTTTAGGTTGAAGCATGAATTGTATGATCAATCATCCAACAAAATGAGAGAATCTTTATTATTTTGTCGGAAATAAGGTGTTGAAATAATTATCCAACAAGATATATTACGCTAACTTAGTAATTTTATGTATCATTATAATTATAAAAGTCAATAATTATGTGTATCATTATAATTATAAACCTCATAATTATATGTATTGATATAACATTATAATTATGGACCATAGTTGTGATATAGAATCTTTCCATTTATTTAAGATCCCAAGACACTCAATTTATTATTGAAAAATATGTACATTGTATAAAACTTAAACTAAATACTTCAAGGGAAATGCATAAAAGTTGTTGGAATATTTAATTCCTACTTGTCTCAGTTGTGTCTTTCTATCTAGAGGAGTCTGTTCTTAAATATGTTCCTAGTCTAGTGTGTGGTTGAGATATTCTCTTATCCAAAAAATTATATGTCCAAGATAGTTTCCCTATCTTAAGACAATACTCCTGCATATATGTAATTGAATATCTAATTAATGAAATGTATATTCTTTTGTGGAATTTTATCATGGTATCGGAGCCCTGACGACTTGGCCCCTCATGGGCTTGGCCCATCCTGGGCTGAAGGAAATAAGAGACAAATATATTTTGTTTTAGTTTTTTTATTTTTTGAGATTGTCCAGCTCATTTGGCGACTGCGCACTGGTGAGCCGTAGAGGGGTTGTGCATTGTTGATGTTGAGCACCCTGGAGGTTGCCCAATTGTTGCATCGCTGCATAGCCCCGTGTGCTCTCTGTGGGAACATATTTTGAAATCGTCTTCTCCATGGGAGATCTGCTCTAATCTAGTCTAAGAATTTTCTTTTTTGAATCATGGAAGTAGAGGAGCCATGGGTAGCAGCTCTAAGGAGCAATGTCATTTGAAGAGGAGATTTGCCTGAGGAGCAGTGTCATTTGAGGAGGAGATTTGTCTAAGGAGCAACGTCGTTTGAGTTGTTGGAGGAGATTTGTCTAAGGAGCAGCATTGTTTGACTTGCTGGCTAACAGAGGTTGCGTCAAGGAGGTACTGTGGGTAGACTGCTGGGAGTCTAAGCAGTGAAGGAGCTGTGCAAGTTGAACTGTCATTGGAAGGAGCTTGAGTGGGTGTCGACGTAGAGGAAGAGAGGTCGTGGTGGCCACACATTTGATCCTTGGTGCCCAGTTGCAGGTGAACCTGTGGTTTTGGGTAGGCTGTACCGAATTAGTAGCAGTTGCAGTGGTTAATGGTGGTGGATCTGTCTCACTTCAAGGCCAGAGTGTTGACGCCAAAAGCCATGGGTCGAGCTAATTGAGTAGGATAGGGTTGTGTTAGTTGTAGATGAATCCATCTATATATGTGAATAAAGCCCTGGCAAAAGGTGAGGGATCTATTTGATTTGGGGCAAATTTTGCTATTTATGGATGGTGAAGCAAGGTTATTAACTGTATGGGATGGAGCCTTGCATGGGTATGGAGCCTCGTGTGGGTAGCAAATATAGACTTGGCCGCAAGATTAGTAGTGGCTCCTCTGGAGAGATCTATTTAGGTACTAATATCCAGTCCAATGAGGAGGTGGCCATCAAGCTGGAAAATGTGAAGACAACGCATCCGCAACTTGTATATGAGGCCAAGTTGTAGAAGCTCCTTCAAGGAGGAACAAGTATTGCAAATGTAAGATGGTTTGGTGTGGAAGGTGACTATAATGTTCTTTTCATTGACTTGTTGGGATTGATCCCTAAGGATCTCTTTAATTTCTGAAGTCGAAAGCTTTCTCTTAAGACTGTTCTCGTCCTTGCAAATCATATGATAAACATGATTGAATTTGAGCATTCACTATGCTTTCTTCATAGAGACATCAAACCTAATAATTTTCTCATGGGTCTTGGTAGAAGAGGAAACCAGGTCTATGTAATTGATTTCAGACTTGCTAAAAAGAACAGAGATCCTATTAGTCACCAACACATTCCTTATAGAGAGAACAAAAATTTAACTAGAATTGCCCGATATGCAAGTGTTAGAAAGTTATATATTATAGAGGAATGGAACACATAGAATATTGCATAAATATAAACACAGAAAATGCATAAAACCAGAGAGACACAGATATACGTGGTTCACCCAGTTAGGGCTACATCCACCCTGAACAACCAGTCCTTCCTTTCTATTATCCAGCAAAATGAAGAGACACAACCTACATCAGATTCGTTGTAATATCCTCTGTTTTCTCTCACAGTCTCACCTCTCTATTTCTTTCTTAGAGAATACACGTCTATTACACAGCCTCAACACAATGCCCTCATACAAAGAGAGGGATTGCCTTCTAGGGAAAAAAACCCTAAACTAAACATAAGTTCTACTGTCAGATCATCCACCTAATGAACAACCTACATTGACTAGAAAGTACTATAGTTTTACAAGGCAATTTTACATCTGTTTTTAGCTTTGAGGATGTTTCCCCAAAAACTCCCGCCAGGGGACCACTAGCCCCCGAACCCCCCATCAGGGGGGAATCAGACCCCGCGAACTCCCGTGGGGAGGACAAGTCCTCCCCGCACCCCTGCACATGGAGGGGTGTACAAAATTCCTGGGGTTTACATCTAGCTGAAACAAAGACCTCTAAATAATCATGCTCCACACCAAACAATCTCCCACTTGGAGAATGATTGTAGCAACTCCACCGCTGCTTCATTTGCTGGACAATGAATCCTCTTTGGACCTGGTTGTTTCTCATCTTCCTCGTCATTCTTGAAGACTAATTGAAACTGAGAGTATTCTCAATTTCTCCCTAGTTACAACTTTTTTTAACATATTTGTAGGATTCTGGCTGGTATGTATCTTTTCCAGCCTCAACTCTCCATCTTCCAACACTGATCATATGAAATGGTACTTGAGCTGTATGTGTTTAGTCTTGGAATGAAATGCTGATTTCTTTGCCAGATGGATGGCACTTTGGCTATCACTGTATAATGTGCCCATATCATGCTTCTTACCCAATTCACCTGTAAACCTTTGTAACCAAATCATTTCTTTACTAGCCTCTATAGCAGCAACATACTCTACTTCTGTTGTTGAAAGTACAACAACACTTTGGATTTTTGAAACCCAACTGACAGTTGTTCCACCTACAGTAAATACATATCCTGTAGTGCTCCTCATGTTATCTCTATCACCTGCCATATGTGCATCAACATATCCCTGTAGAGAAATGTTTGAACCACCAAAGCATAATGCTTGATTTGTGGTACCTTTCAAATATCTGAGAATCCATTTCACTACCACCAAATGTTCCTTTGTTAGATTGTTCATGTATCTGCCTACAACTCCCACTACATGTGAAATATCAAGCATTGTGCATACCATTTCATACATTAAGCTTCCAACTGCTGATGCATATGGAACTTTAGACATATAATCCATGTCTTCTTGGGTCTTTGCGCACATTTCCTTACTAAGTTTGAAATGGCTAGCAAAAGGTGTACTAATTGTTTTTGCATTGTGCATATTAAATATTTTCAACACCCTTTGTATGTACTCATTCTAAGACAATGTTAATTTTTGATTTTTCCTATCTCTAGTTATTCTCATACCAAGGATTTGTTTTGCAGCTCCCAAATCCTTCATTGCAAATGAATTTGCCATTTTTCTTTTGAGCACATTTATTTCCTTCTTGTTAGACCCTGCAACAAGCATGTCATCTACATACAATAACAATATGATATAGCTTCCATCATTTTTCTTTTTTAGATAAACACAATGATCAGAGTGACATATAGCATAACCTTGTTCAGACATAAACTTGTCAAATTTTAGATACCACTGCCTTGGAGCCCGTTTTAAGCCATACAATCTCTTCTTCAACATACACACTAGTTCCTCCTTCCCTTTTACCACATATCCTTGTGGCTACTGCATATATATCTCTTCCTCCAAATCCCCATGGAGAAAGGTTGTCTTTACATCTAACTACTCAAGATGTAAATCTTCAACTACTACTAGACTTAAAATAGTTCTGATTGAAGTCATTTTAACAACAGGAGAAAATATTTCATCAAAATAAATACCTATCTTCTGTGCAAACCCCTTCACCACAAGTCTAGCTTTGTACCTTTTATTTCCTCCATCTTCTTCCTTTAGCCTGTAAACCCATTTATTCTTCAATGTAGTTTTTCCTGCAGGCAACCTTAGTAAGTCCCAAGTCTGGTTATGCATTAAGGACTCCATTTCTTCTTCCATGGCTACCTCCCACTTCTTCCTTCTTTCAACCTGCATTGCTTCTTCATAACATTCGGGTTCATCAGAAACAATCAACAATAAATAATATAATGAAGGAGAGTATCATTCAGGGGGTATACTTATCCTGGTAGATCTTCTAACACCACTTTCAGGTGTTTGGGGTGCCTGTTGTTGTTGTGGTGGTTGTTGTTGTTGTCGTTGTTGATTATTATTATTTTCAGGCATCTTTACTTTTTCAGTGATCTCATCAAGAACTGTGTATTCCTTGTTTTCTTTTTCTTGTTTCTTTTCCTGCAGCTAATTCTTATACAAGAACGTTTCATTGAATATTACATCTCTGCTCCTAATGATTTTGCAATTTTCATAATCATATAAGTGATAACCAAAATCATTAACACCATATCCAATAAAGGTACATTTCTTTGATTTTTCCTCAAGCTTTGTTCTATTTTCTTTATTAATATGGACAAAGGCCTCACAACCAAAAGGCTTTAAAAGGGAGTAGTTTACCCTTTTACCTGTCCATGCTTCCTCTCGAACACCACCATCCAAGGAACTTGAAGGCCCTTTGTTTATTAGATAAATAGCAGTATCTACAACATCTGCCCAAAATTGTAAAGGCAATCCTGCATGTAATCTCATGCACCTTGCACACTCCATGATTGTTCTGTTCATCCTTTTTGACACACAATTTTCTTGTGGTGTTCATGGAACTATCTTCTCCCTGTGAATTCCATGCTCTGAACAGTACCTATCAAACTCTTTGCTGCAATATTCACCTCCATTGTCTGATCTGAGACACTTCAATTTCTTTCCTACCTCAATCTCAACCAAATCTTTCCATTTCTTGAAAGTATCAAATTGATCAGATTTATTCTTAATACAATAAATCCAAGTTTTTCTAGTTGCATCATCAATAAAAGTAACATAATAATGAGAGCCACCAAGAGATGATACTTGAACAGGTCCCCATACATTTGTATGCACAAGCTCTAATTTTTTTCTCTTTCCTTTCCCAACTCTGAGAAATCTGAATCTCTTCTATTTTCCATAAATTCAATTCTCACAGAAGTCCAAATCAACATTCTTCAAACCCAGCAACAAATTCCTTGAGTGAAGAATCTTCATCTCCTTTTCTCTCATGTGTTCGAGCCGATGATGCCATAATTCTACATCTGCTCCTTTGGAAGTTAAAGCATTAACAGAGTTAGAAATACCATTGCATAAATACAATCTACCAACATTTTCACCTTTTGCTATTACCAGGGCTCCCTTGGTGACCGTCCAAGATCTATCTATGAAAGTTGTCACACAACCTTCACAGCCTAACCGCCCTATTGAAATCATATTTTTCTTCAGCTCTGGAACATACCTTACCTCCTTTAGTAGCCATTGGTCTCCATTCTGCTGTTTGACAAGAACCTTACCCATTCCGACAATTTTACAAGGTTTATCATCACCCAAACAAACTTGTCCAAAATGTCCTTGAACATAGTCATGAAAATATTTCTTATCAGGTGGCATGGAATGAGGCCCCTGAATCTACCACCCAAGAATCAATAATATTTTCGAAAGAAAGAATAAAAGCATCTTGTAACACCTCACCTGTCACATTTGCTTCATGATTGTTTTCTCGCTATGCATCTCCTTCTTTTCCCTTTCGAGATCTACAGTCTTTCTTTAGGTGTCCTTTCTTTCTGCATTTCTAGCACACTATCCTTGATCTAGACTTGGATCTACCTCTCCTTGATTTAATGTGATATCCTGAGCTCTTTCCTCTTTCCATTCTTCTTCCCCTAGACTCCGCACTTAAAGCATTACCCGATGTATCACCGGAGCTTTTTCATCCCATTTCCTTGCTAAGGATAGCACCGACAACATCATCAAATTTTAAAGTACTAGATCCTCAAACAGAGTTACTAATGGCCATTACTAAACCATTCCAACTTTCCAACAATGAGCACAAGAATAAGAGAGCTCTAACTTCATCATTAAAGTTTACCCCCACAGAACTTAACTGACATGTAACAGTATTAAAATCATTTAAATGGTCTACAATAGATCCACCTTCCGACATCTTCATATTAAATAATCGTTTCATAAGAAATACCTTGTTTGAGGCCGAGGGTTTTTCATACAGTTTTGCCAACGACTTAATCAAACCCTCTGTCATTGTTTCCTTCGAAATGTTGAAGGTGACCGACGCTGTGAGGCACAATCGTACTGTTCCAAGTGCCTTTCTATCGAGAAGGTTTGATTCTTCATCTGTCCTACCCATCGACATCTTTGTTTTTCCACCCAATGATAGGTACAGATCTTTTTGATACAGATAATCTTCCATCTGCATCTTCCATAGTGAGAAGTCTTGGCTGTTAAATTTCTCGACCCTAAACTTACCATCTTTCGCCATTGCTCCCACTCGAACCAGGAACCCTTCTCTCCTGCGAGTTTGTCAGCCAAATAGACCTTCGGCTCTGATACCAGTTGTTAGAAAATTATATATTACAGAGAAATGGAACACATAGAATGTTGCATAGATATAAACATAGAAAATTCATAAAACCAGAGAGACACAGATACACGTGGTTCACCCAGTTTGGGCTACGTCCACCCCAAACAGCTAGTCCTTCCTTTCTATTATCCATTAAAATGAATTGACACAACCTACAACAGATTCGTTATAATATCCTCTACTTTCTCTCATAGTCTCACCTCTCTGTTTCTCACTCGGAGAATACACGACTATTACACATCCTCAATACAATGCGCTCATAAAAAGAGAGGGGTTTCCTTCTAGTGCAACAAACCCTAAACTAAACATAAGCTCTACCATTAGATCATCCGCCTAATCAATGACCCAGATTGACTAGAAATTACTATACTTTTAAAACAAAATTTTAGCCAGGGGAACACTGGCCCTGAGACCCCCTAGCTGGGGGGTATCAGCCCCCCCAAACCCCCGCGTGGGGGACAAGTGCCCCCTACACCCCCCCATATGGAGGGGTGTACAAACTTCCTGGGGTATACATCTAGCTAAAACAAAGACCTATAAATAATCATGCTCCACACCCAACAACAAGCATGAGCACTCATCTTGGCATTGAGAAAAGTCATAGAGATGATTTAGTATCTGTTGTGTATGTATATATTTTTTGAGGGCAGTCTTACATGGCAGGGTCTGAAAGCTGGAACAGAAAAAAAAAAAAAAAAAAAAAAAAAAAAAAACAAACAAAACAAAACAAAACAAAACAAAACAAAAAAAAAAAAAAAACAAAAAACAAAAAAAAACAAAAGTATAAAAAGATCAGTGAGAAAAAGTTTCCCATCACCATTGAGGTCATGTGTAAGTCATATCCCTTAGAGTCTGTGTCACATTTTCATTATTTCTAATCATTAATAAGAGCCTTAGAACCAAGTTTGGAGAACTGATTTGTCATCAGAAGAATGCCATTGTTAAAATTTGATTTTTTTTTTAAAAGCGTTATGTCAATGATGTAATTCTAGTGAAAAGAATATAATGGCAATTAGTTTGGCCAACTATTGTCACACATTTGTGCCTATATTGGAACTGACCATTCCAACAATACGCAAAATTATCTACAAGAATTTTTAACAACTAGATATAATGAAGACATGACAGTGAAGACGGCATTAGAGGAGTTGCATCAAATATTGGAAGATGGACAATCGAATTTGTGTGAATTAGTGTTAGTTTGTGGAACAGATTCATGGTGTAGTATGAGTCACATATTGTAATTATATCAAATCTACATGTCATATATTACTTTGTAATAGTCTGTTCTGTTGTTGAAATGTTTTATGTATTTGTTGTAATACCTAGAGAAACATGCATACCCTTTGTTATGTGTTCCCTCTGTAACAGAGTTTTAACACCGTGGAAGAGTGTGTCATGTGCGATGGATACACTTGGGTGGGGCATATTGGTTTTAGACTCCATGAGGTGAAATTTTATATTTAGGGGGAGTTGGTCAAGAGGTTGGATGAACCATGTATTTGAAGGAATTCCTAGTAGAGTGGCAATTGCAACAGTTGGGAACTCATGCATTTCGGTAGATGCTTGTTCCATTATATGGACATCCTCAATTGCATGAACAAGGTACAAGGTGTAATTACGAGACTTGACCAGGTGTAGTCTTTGCAGATTGATATCGAGACAAGTACTCATTAATGGGGTGTGTTAGAATATTTAATTCCTACTTGTCTCAGTTGTGTCTTTCTAACTAGAGGAGTATGTTCCTTAGAATTGTGTTCCTAGTTTGGTGTGTGGTTGAGATATTCTCTCAACCAACAGATTGTATGTCCAAGATAGTTTTCCTATCTTGGGACAATACTCCTATATATATGTAATTGAATATCTCATTAATAAAATATAGATTCCTTTGTGGAATTTTATCAAAAGTGACAACCTTTTGGTCTTCACCTACCATAGAGAATAGACATTGGATACTTAATCAATCATCAAATAATCACAACAGAACTTAAATTGAGATAGGGATCTTATTGCTTACATGAATTGATTCCCAATATTTGCAACTAATATTTATGAAACATTTACCTATTTGATATAAGTAATCATATAGCAGAAGGATCCACCTATTATACAATATCTCAACATAAACAAACTTGAATGTCAAGACATACTAAACAACAAATAAGTCACATATAACAATGTTTCTAAAAAGTCACTGCAACATATTTGTACAACTTTATGTATTAACGCATGCTCATTGCATGCCATCCACCTACAAATGGTTAAATCATCTAAGGCCTTACATGGATATCGATCCTAACATGCTCAGTTAATGATTCTTCAACAAGTATTCATGCAAAAATTATTAGGTGTAAGAGATAAATATTCAATATGCATTGTAATCCATGCATTGATAAAAGCAAACCATATATGATTATATGAGGAGAACTATTATTGTTCTTCTTGACTAGATCGTATTTCCTCGTCTTTGTACTGTTTATTTGTATTCCTCTTAATTAAAATTAGGTTCCTTGGAGGATTTGGAGTGCTTAGCTAATAGGGTAAGATAATGAATGTACAAGTTAACTTTTCTTAGGAGATAGAGATGGCTAGTATCATCAACAAGGTTCTCACATACTAGAGAGATGGATGTGGAAACAAATATTTAGAGTTGAGCGACACCTAGTTATATAGGTAGGGAAGAACCATTCTTTAGTCGTCAAAAACCCTTTAACAAGGATATTTTTCATGACTTGTTTGTTCTCAGTCAGTTTTTCTTAATTAATGCATGTTCTTATCTCCTATAATATTTTATCTAATACTTTATTCGACTAGCATCGTCGCCATGTTGAGCAATGGAACATGAAATTTAAGGATATTATATGATTAATGAAAGGTAAACTAGGGGAATGTCAATACAGAGTGAAGATAAAATAAGGATCATATAAAAATGTGTCCCAAAAAGTCACTACAACATATTTGTACAAATTCTTGTATAACACATGTTCATTGTATGTGATCCACCTGCAGACGGTTAAGGCAACTAAGCCAGTGATTAATTGTTTCCTTAGTGTTTTATTCATTACCACCTTGTATGGTTAAAGGTGGTTTTGGCTACGCCTTTGTGAATACTTTGCTATTGCCTCCTACATAAATTGCAAATGAATATTCTATGAAAAAAGATTGAGAGTGTTACATTTTTGGGTTGTTTGGCTACTATGTGACAGTTCCTGAGCCAATAGAATAGATAGAGGTAGACTAGGGGCTCAACTGACTACAGCGAACAGGGGAGAAACACACATTCCATCAAACACCTTATCATTAAGAAGTGGCAACACCTTGATAGTTACTTTTATGTTCCTCAGATCCAAATCATGGATGAATTTTCCCTCTCACTTTATCAGATAGAAAAAGGGGGGCCAACTTTTGGGAGATCCACGTGGATTTGTTATTAGATCTGTGATGTCTAGGGATTTTTTTCCAATAATGAGCAACATTCATCCATTTTAACTTAGTAAATATGTTCCAACTATTGAATCTCTTCAAGAAACCTAGAACCAGATTAGCACATTGTACAAATATAATCAATTAGAGACAATTATCTTACTAATGGGGTGATTAGTTCCCATTCAACTCGATTAAATCCTAGCTATGAATGTTCGGTGTCCAATTGGAAAGTACGGGCAACAAAGACCTTCAACCTAACGAAACGAGGGAGGGTAGGTCTCTATCGAGGAGTATGTCTTTCTGTAAAGGGAACACCTTGAGACAAAAATGGATTCGAATATTGAGGAACTAAAGTATTGGGCATCATCACATATGCCTCTTGGATTCACAAGTCATGAACATTGATATCCCTATATTTTGATAGGCATTTGGAGCATCACTGTCTTTCATTAGAGAAACACTTGCCTAGCAAGAATCGTTGTAGGTAACAAAATTTTAGAGCTCTATTCCCATTTGTTACTATTCAATATGGGGATATATAATTTTTTTGTTTCAATATTTGTTTTTGTTGAGCAAATGTCACAAGATCAAAATTTCTTAGGTAGTTGTTTAAATTGCATTTTTTTTTAGGCTTGGCAAGATGAACATAATATGGGTTGTGTTTTTATGTTTTGTTTAGTTAAGTAAAATAAACAATTTTAATAGATATGTATATTAGCCTTTCATAACCAAGTCCCCTATTTCAAAAATGAAAAAACTTAAGATTGAAGACCATATAGTGTTAAATTGTTCAATTGCCTACATAAATGGCTAACAAGGTTCAAACATAAATGACTTTGAAAAAATAAAAAAACATAAAACTATTGACAAAATATACTTTGACACAATATTAGTATTATAGGAATTTTCCATTTTCCATTCAATGTTATAAGGTATTATCCAATGTAGAGAAATTGAAATTTCTTAATGTTTGAGCCAATGACTCCTTGATTATAACCATTTTTTGTGAGTATTCTTGAGAGGTTACTTATTACACAATTAAGAAATTATTGTTTAAACGAATTTCAGAATTGTATGCCTAGGCATAGACATTAACAAAAAATATTTGCGGTGCATTAGAAGTTGACTCTACCCATATAGACTATTGTTGGAAGCTATCAAACTGGCTCGACTTTGCACTTGTCTTTCCCATCTTTGCTTCTAGCTTTGAAGCAAATAGAACTTAACCAATTCAAATCTCTTGATCTCACAGATGACATCAAGAACGTGTGGAATCAAAGAGTTGTGGTAGAATGCAGGGCAACAAGATTAGGTGGCATTGAAGAAAATGGTAGTAGCTTCATGGGGGGGAAAGAAATATAATACAAAACTTTAGATAGAGTAAAATAGGCAAAGAAGAAATTCCCCTCATTTAGGAACATTGGATATATGAATTTGGATGAAATCATACTTTGTATAAAACATTTTTTAAGATATGCAAATTTCCCAACCTAACAATAAAATCTCAAAAGTGAAACTTTGGCTAAAAGTTTTTTTGACCGAATGTTTTTTATAAACATTGATTAAATGGATCATTTTGTTGGAAAACATTAATAATTCCAACCACCTTGTTAGGGTCCCACCCTAACCCCCTTATTTATGTCTTGGGATCACGTCATAGTCAAGAGTCAATAAAGCCCATATTAATATTTGTAAGTGGTTAACCCGCAATTAATGACAGGACCACAGTTAGTTGCAAATGGGCGGAAGTATTAGATAGATGGTAAATAGGCGGTAGTATTAGAAAGATGGTATTAATAAAACCCACGATATTGGCTCGTGGTATTGCATGTATGAGTCATATATAAAGGATAGAGACTCCCTGCGAGGAGCATTGTGTCTTGTTTTGTAATCGAGCTCTGCTCTATTGGAGGTTGCCCCCTCGAAGAGGCCTGTGAACATTTTTCTCTGAATAATAAAATCATTGCTATTCTGTGTTCTGGGTATATTTTCTTCACATATTTTGTGTTCTCGGTATCTTTTCTTCGCTTGGGTATTGCTTTGCAGGTTAAGAGCATAACAAATGGTATCAGAGCACTTTCCAGGGCTCGGTGGGATCTCCAAATTTTAGCAAAATTTTTTTAGGCTAGAGACGTGTTCCGGCGTCTTTAAACCATGGGATCTGTTGTTAAGCGCATAAACCTGCGGATTTGGGGAGGCATGCACGCAGGAAATACAAGAGGTGGTCACATCTGTTGGACTCCCTTGTAACCCCTGTGGGTACCCCTTCGAGTAGTAGCGCATTAGACAGAACCGCGCACGGACTGTCTTCCACGTACCCTCTGGGTATATAGGAAGCCCCCTAGCTCTCTTGAAACCTCGCCATAGATAAACCTTCGGCCGTCTTGTTGCTACAGTACACCGAGAACAGCACTCGGAGAGATTACTCACCCGTACGATAGGGTAGTCGGGTTGTACGGCTAAGGGTACGGTCGATCCTCCTTAGTTAGACCCCTGAAACATTGGGCCGAGTACTACTGTTAGACCCTTATGTATATTGCGATCTGTAGCACCTGACACTCCCCAAGACCATAGTTCCCTTTCTATCGTGGGATCACACATCATCTATTCCAGATCAGCAGCAACAGTTGTTCCACCATTCAGATCTCTCAGATCCACCAGATCGGATATTCCAGATCAGCAGCAGCAGTTCAGATCTCTCAGATCCACCAGATCGGATATTCCAGATCAGCAGCAACAGTTGTTCCACCATTCAGATATCTCAGATCCACCAAATCGGAGTAGTTGTGAAGGGTTCCTGTACCTGGATATGATTTTCGCAGGACTTTTGGCGGCATTGACAGTTTGAGGATTTGGCCACTGCAGTATTGATCAGGAAGGAGTAAAACTCCGTAAGGAGTTTTCTAAAAAAAAAAAAAAACGAGTCTGAGATCTTCCGAAGTGCTTATTTTTGACCTAGCCCATCAGCATCAGGACAACGAGCTGAGCACGGTGGTACCATTCAATTTCTTAGAAAAAAAATTTTGGGCGGTCCCAATTTTTCATCAAGTTGGTGTATGGTAGAAACTAGAGCTCAAGCAATGGCCAATGAAAGACTAGACAAACTTGAAACAGATATGAACGAGCTCAAAAATTTGCTTGATGACCTATCGAGCATGGTACGACAAGCACTCGCTAAGGGCAAGGAGCCAGCTCTGGAGGTACCCTATAATGACCATATACACCATGAGGGTGAGTCTAGCCACTCTCCTCACGTCTGGCACACCCATCCACCACCTCCTAAGTTGGATAGTCAGCGACCTCCCAAGTTGGATATACAGAAATTTGATGGTTCTAACACGTCCGCATGGCTAGCACAAATGGAACAGTATTTCAAATTGAATCATCTCCAAGATGACTGGACAAAGATTGGAGTGGGGACCATGTACTTGGACAATGAACGATGGCAATGGGCAGAATGGCATCAACGTCGCAATGCACCTTTTTCGAGTTGGGCCCAATTTGCCAAAGCTCTTCGAGATCGCTTTGAATAGGGAGACTCCTTTTTGGGCCGTCTCACTAAGCTTCGACAGACGGGTACAGTGGATGAATATATCACCACTTTTGAAGCCTTGTCCTCCCGCACTTACCATCTCTCAGATGAGTTCTACACGGAATGTTTTATCAGTGGTCTTAAAGAAGCCATCAAAGCTCAAGTTCTACTCCACCACCCTCCCACATGGACGGAGGCTTGCCAGGTAGCCCGTAAGGTGGAGCATGCCATAACAGCCCAATACAGCCGCCCCAATTTCCCCACTAAAGGTCGTCCCCCACAAGCTCATACCACGACTCAGACACTTAAGGTCCAAAAGGTGTCACCTCAGGAAATGGCCGAGAGAAGGAAGCAAGGACTATGTTACTACTGTGATGAAAAATATTCCCCTGGGCATAAATGCAAGGAGCCCAAGTTTTTTCAAATAGATGCCACAGACTACAGCTCCACCGAGGTAGATCCACCTCTTGAGGAACCGGAGGCGATCGAAGAAGACAACCAAAAGGAGATTGTATCTGATGACCCAGTTATTTCGCTCAATGCGTTGGCAGGAATCTCTTCCCCTCAAACTCTCAAAATCAGGGGTTTTCTTAAACATCGCCCAGTAATAGTCTTGATTGATAGTGGAAGTACCCATAATTTCATCCATCAAAAAATCGCCGAAGCAGCGCATTGTTATGTACGGGCAGTCTCTAACTTCCAGGTCCAAATTGCAGATGGGGGCACAATGAAATGTGAAGGCCACTGTGAAAATGTCAAACTTCAAATGGGGGATTATCAGTTGAAAACCCACATGTTTGCCATACACATGGGGGGATGCGACATTGTCCTAGGTGCTGAATGGCTCCGCACCCTTGGGCCAATCACAATGGATTTCCAGGAGTTATATATGAGTTTTAAGCAAAACAACTCCACACATACCCTCCGTGGACTTCAGGCAGGAGCCCCCTCTATCATCAGCTCGCATAGGATGGAAAAATTGTTAAAAAAGGGACATCATGGAGTGGTAGCTCAATTTAATTCCATCCAGGTAGTAGACACCATGTCTCCGCCAGTTCATCCTGAGATGCAACAGATTTTAAATAAACATCAGACGGTCTTTGACAAGCCTCATGAGCTTCCACCCTCGCGAGGGGAACATGATCATAGCATCACATTGGTTCCAGGGGCCCAACCCCCAAATGTGTGGCCATATAGATATCCGTTCACCCAAAAGAATGAGATAGAAAAAATCATCAAGGAATTGTTGGAAGCATGTGTCATTCGTCCAAGCATTAGTCCTTATTCATCCCCAGTGGTCATGGTCCTCAAGAAAGATGGGGAGTGGCGGATGTGTCCCGACTTCAGGGCCCTCAATAAGTTAACAGTCAAAGATAAATTTCCCATCCCAGTGGTTGACGATTTGCTGGACGAACTCAATGGGGCTCAATTCTTCACTAAGTTGGATCTTCGCTCAGGCTATCACCAAATTCGCATGAAGGAAGTCGACATTCCCAAGAGAGCTTTCAGAACTCATGAAGGCCATTATGAGTTCCTCGTCATGCCATTTGGTCTCTGTAATGCCCCCTCTACTTTTCAGAGCCTTATGAATGACCTCCTCAAACCATATCTCAGAAAATTTGTCCTTGTCTTCTTCGATTACATCCTCATCTATAGTGGCACTTGGGTGGCACATCTTCAGCATGTAGATCTACTCTTGCAACTGCTCCGAAGACATAAATTATTTGTCAAGATGTCTAAGTGTTCATTTGGCAGGGAAGAAGTTGAGTATTTGGGCCACATTGTGGGGCGCGAAGGTGTCAAGGTGGACCCCAAAAAGATCCAGGCAATGCAAGAATGGCCTCAACCTAAGACCTTGAAAAGCTTGAGAGGATTTTTGGGTCTCACAGGATATTATCGTAAATTTGTCCGCAACTATGGCCGCATAGCGAAGCCCCTAACGCAACTCCTAAAGAAAAATTCCTTCTTCTGGAATGAGGAAGCACAACAGGCATTTACCGCTCTAAAAACCGCCATGTGTTCCACTCCTGTCTTAGCACTATCGGACTTCACTAAATCATTTGTCATTGAATGTGATGCTTCGGGAACAGGTATTGGAGCGGTCTTAATGCGGGAAGGGCGACCATTGGCCTTCACCAGCCAACAACTAAGTGGGAAGAATCTGGGCCAATCTACCTACGAGAAGGAAATGATGGCCATCTTACATGCAGTCGAGACCTGGAGACCTTACTTGTTGGGGCGACTTTTCCAAATCTGCATAGATCATCACAGTCTTAAATATTTTTTGGAGCAACGCCTATCTTCCCCTCAACAAAATAAATGGTTAGCCAAAATGCTGGGATATGATTATGAGATCATTTACAAGAAAGGGAAAGAAAACAGGGTAGCAGATGCATTGTCGCGCCAATTTGAGGAGGAAAGTACTCTGCTCGCAATTTCCCTCCCCATTCCAGACTGGATTGAAGAGGCTCGCAGGGAATGGTTTTTACATCCAGGGCCCTCCCAACTCATTTCTCAATTGCAGGTAGATCCTTATTCCATCCAGGGCTACTCGTGGCAGAATGATATTCTTCGCTACAAGGACAGAGTCGTAATATCGCCAACATCCACCCTCAAAAGTCGCATTTTGGCAGAATTGCACTCATCTCCCATTGCAGGACATTCGGGCTTTCAGAAGACGTATGCTCGCACCAGAAGATCATTTTTTTGGACAGGCATGAAACAGGACATCCTTACTTTCGTAGCAGAATGTGATGTCTGTCAACGCCACAAAGGGGAAACCGTCAACACACCAGGCACATTACAACCATTGCCCATTCCGGCGTCAATTTGGATAGAGGTTTCCATGGATTTCATTACAGGTCTTCCAAAGTCTGGGAACAAGTCAGACATCATGGTGGTTGTGGACCGACTATCGAAGTATGCTCATTTTTGTGCCCTACCCCACCCATTTACACCAACCTTGGTTGCTCAAACTTTCATGGATCAGATCTTCAAATTGCATGGCATGCCCACTTCTATTGTATCCGACCGTGACCCAATCTTCACCAGTAATTTTTGGCAGGAGATCTTCAGAATACAAGGCACTCAACTCAAACTCAGTACTTCATATCATCCACAAACAGATGGTCAAACTGAAGCCGTGAACAAATGTCTAGAAACCTACCTTAGGTGTTTCACTTCAGAAAAGCAACACCTTTGGGCACAGTGGTTACCTCTGGCGGAGTGGTGGTATAACACCAACTATCATGCCACCACCAAAATGACTCCCTATGAAGCAGTCTATGGACAACTTCCGCCTTCCCCTACTTCTTATCTCACGGGGTACTCCAAAGTACAAGCCGTGGATCAACTCCTACAACACTGCGTAACCATGCTTGCCCATCTGCGCGAGAATCTTCATCAAGCTCAGAACCGTATGAAGCAACAGGCTGACCAACATCGCTCAGAGCACCAATTCCAAGAAGGGGATCAGGTCTTTTTGAGGCTGCAACCATATAAGCAAACATCACTCAAAGACAAGGGTTGTCAAAAGCTCTCCCCAAAATTCTATGGACCATACCAAGTACTTCATCGCATTGGAGAAGTGGCTTACAAGTTGGCTTTGCCACCTACAGCAAAAATCCACCCAGTTTTCCATGTATCGTGCCTCAAGAAAGTGATTGGGAACAATTTCCGAGTTCAAACCAGTCTACCTGAATTGGACGAAGAAGGGTCAATCTGGCTTCAACCTGAACAGGTTCTAGACACACGAGACAAGCACCTGCACGGCCGCATGATTAAGGGGGTCCTCGTCAAATGGAAAGACACCTCTCCGGAAGATGCAACTTGGGAACTAGCCACTATTCTTCAGCAGTTTCCGCAGCTTCAGCCTTGAGGACAAGGCTAGTCTTAAGGGGGAGGGCATGTTAGGGTCCCACCCTAACCCCCTTATTTATGTCTTGGGATCACGTCATAGTCAAGAGTCAATAAAGCCCATATTAATATTTGTAAGTGGTTAACCCGCAATTAATGACGGGACCACAGTTAGTTGCAAATGGGCGGAAGTATTAGATAGATGGTAAATAGGCGGTAGTATTAGAAAGATGGTGTTAATAAAACCCACGATATTGGCTCATGGTATTGCATGTATGAGTCATATATAAAGGATAGAGACTCCCTGCGAGGAGAATTGTGTCTTGTTTTGTAATCGAGCTCTACTCTATTGGAGGTTGCCCCCTCGAAGAGGCCTGTGAACATTTTTCTCTGAATAATAAAATCATTGCTATTCTGTGTTCTGGGTATATTTTCTTCACATATTTTGTGTTCTCGGTATCTTTTCTTCGCTTGGGTATTGCTTTGCAGGTTAAGAGCATAACACACCTACATGAAATGTAGAGTCTAGCTCCTTCTAGATAATTCAGCAAAAGTTTCAACAGTCAGATAGCTTCCTAAAGAAGCCACCGTCACTAACTCCAAAAAATTCTCCACTGTGTATAAAATCCCTCTTTCACAATCAAGTGAGTAAGTTTTCTGAATTTTTTTGTTCATTTCACATCGTTGTGTCTTTTGTTCTCTGATTTGGTATCAAAGCCTAGTTTAGTGTTGAGAGGGTGACGTGTGAGGTTTCTGTGTGAGCTTTCGTGAGAGACCCGTGTGTTGAAAGTATAGAATTTCTCCAGCAGGGTTAAGTGCTGAGAGAGTAAGGTCCTATGCGATCAGAGTGGGAGATCTATGAGGGGAGGTCTATGAGGTTGTGACAACATTTGAGGGACTGTTGTGTTGCAGAGAGGGTTGAAAGACTGTAGCATTGAAAGTTGGAGAGAATTTATGTGTAGAGCTTTTGGCGAAGAGTGATCTCTATACAAAGCTTCTGGAGAAGGGCGATCAGCTACAGGCTGCAATCTACTGGAATTCAAACTTCTGAAGGAAAGAACTGCTACATATAAGAATGCCTAACTGGAGGAAAGTGTGGTTGTAGTGACAGTGAGACAGTGTTGTTGCTTCTTGATGAAGACAGTTGCTTGAGGAGTCTTCACTGCTACACAGAGTTATAAAGGGTAAAAGGATACTCTAAATAATTTTTTGTAAATCTCTTGCACCCATACGTGGTGATATAAGAAATTTATTGATTTTATTAGAACTAATCCAAAGATCTAGTAAAAGTAAGATATTTCATATATTGGAAATTCCAACAAAAAAAATAAAAAAAAAAAATAGTTGGCGTCATTGTTTTGTTTTTGCCTTTTTATTTGGGAGAATATTTTTTGGTATTTAAGATAAGGAACCACGATGGCAGTGAATGGTAAAATATTGGTTTGTTTTTGGATTCAGAATATTATATATATATATATATATATATATATATATATATATATATATATATAGATATATAAAGGAGAAGAAAGATTAAAAAAAATAAAAAAAGGAAGAAAGAGGCGGTCATATTGTGAAGCTTAATAAAATTTCATGGGTTATGCTTGAGGCATTATTATTTGTGATTAAGGAGTGAGAAAATTAATTATTGAATTTGTGAAAAAGTAATATCTTTGGTGGTTGGTACTTGGTGAAAATAAGTAACATGGCTAATACATTGGTGGAATCTTATTTATCTGACTCTAACAAGTTAGATGGTGAAAATTATGTAAATTCGAGTTTAAGTTGAAGACTTTACTAGAAGGCTACAACATATGGACGATTATGTCTAGAGCTGAATTCAAGCCAATGTCCCCTCGAGCCACAAATGCTACAAGTCAAGATTGGTAGCGATGGGAAAACAAAGCGAAGGTGCTTTTGCAAATGTCTGTTAAGGAAAAAATTATTCCACACATTAGAGAGTGAAAAAAATCCAAGGACACATGGGACACTCTCAAAAATTTGTATGAGATGAAGACTACAAATCGAATATTGTATTTAAAGAGTAAGCTTATTTCAATTAAGATGGAAGAGAATGAATGTGTGAGTAATTTTATTTCGAGAGTTAAGGATTTGAAGGATAAATTAGGTGAGATTGGTGAAAAAGTATCTATTACAGACTTGGTTACTTTGACATTAAATGGAATGCTTGATGAATTTCAAATGTTTGTCACTAGTCTTTCAGCTAGAGAGAAGGCTCCTACTTTTGATGAGTTGGCATGTATACTTATGAAGGAAGAAGAGAGGAGAAGAAGTCTTAAACAAAAGTCTGCTAGCTCAAATTTAGCATTGATGGCTAAAGGGAAGCAATCCTTGAAAGGCAAATAGTGGGAGAAAAATAAAGGCAAAAATCCACAAGTAAAATCATTTCAAGGTACACCTTTACCAAGGACAAATGCCAAATCGAGTAGAGATGATGTGTGTTATTACTGTGGAAAACGTGGTCATTTTGCTAATAATTGCATAAAAAATAATGTCTGGTCAATTCAAACAAAGAAGGCATTCAAGAAATTATGTTGATAGAGATGAAGCAATTAGTCATGACTTTAGCACTCTTAAATTGTTTGTGTCCAATGCTGCTTTATCAGCAGAAACTAATGATGATAATGCTTGGTTTATAGATTTTGGTGCATCAATCCATATGTCATGCAAAAGTGATTGGTTTGATACTTATGATTAGATTAATAATGGTGGACACATCTATTTAGGAGATAATAGATCACATGAAATTAAATGATATGGTGATATTAGTGTGATGATGCCTAATGTACAATAAAAACAAATTCAAAATGTGGTGTATGTTCTAGGATTAAAAAAGAACTTAATTTTAGTCTCTACTATTATAGATCAACATTTAAAAGTTGAATTTGTGAAATCACATTGTTTGGTAAAGGATGTGCGGGACAACTACAAGGTTTCTGCAAAAGGAATGAGAGTTGGAGGCTTATACAAGTTGGATGTAATGAAGAATGAACATCAAGCTTTGGCATCAAGAGGCATGTCAAATATAGAGCTTTGGCAACAAAAGTATGGACACTTAAATCATAATGACCTAATGTTACTACAAAAGAAATTGATGAAGGTCTTCCAAATATTAAGGGTGAGCACTTTGAATGTGAAGGTTGTCCACTAGGAAAATAACATAGGGAAGAATTTCGTGTGCATGAAAATAGAAGAAAGCATGAAATAATTGCACTAGTGCATACTAATGTATGTGGTCCAATGCAAACTAAGTCACTTCATGGAGCACATTATTTTCTTATATTACAAACAAAATAGAATTATGCAGCAATTTACAGTACCACATACACCTCAGCAAAATGGAGTAGCTGAGAGAAAGAATAGAACACTAGTTGATTGTGTTCGTAGTATGTTAAAAAATAACGGACTTTCTAATAGTTTTTGGGTTGAAGCCATTAATACAACTGTATATCTTAAAAATAGAAGCCCTACTAAGTATCTTGAGTACAAAACACCATTTGAAGCATTTTATGATTTAAAACCTAAAGTTAGTCATTTAAGGATATTTGGATGCAAGGCATTTGCTCATATTCCTAAAGAGGATAGGAGAAAGTTAGATGCCAAAGCCATCAAATGTATTTTTAATGGATATTGTACTGATCAAAAATCATATAAAATGTATGATCCAAGTATTCACAAGGTCTTTGCAATTAGAGATGTTATATTTCATGAACATGCAAATAAACAAATAAAAGAAGATGAACGTAATGTATGGAAGCCTCCTTATGAAAACATTAAGGAAGAAGAAGAAGTTGTGGAATCAACTCAAGAACACATGGACATTCTAAAACACATGTCAAGGAGTAATGTAGGCACTCCACAGAGAAGAGGTAGAGGAGAAGGTACTCCACAGTGTAATGAACCTCTAGTAATGTCAACACGATAGATTCATGCCCCTATCAGGTGTGTCTCAAGTAATGACTATTTTTGAGCCCTTAAATTATGAACAAGCCAAAAATCATAAAGAATGGATGGATGTTATGAAAGAAGAATATGACTCTATAATGAAAAATGAAACTTGGGAATTAACATAATTACCTTAAAATAAAGTCCCTATAGGATCAAAATGGTTATACAAGACAAAATTTAATGCGCATAGACAAGTATAAGGCAAGATTGGTTGCAAAAGGTTATTCACAAAAACAAGGTATAGATTATGAAGATACCTTTTCTCTGGTTTCACAAATGAATAAAATCAGAATAATGATAGCATTGGCAACTAAATATGATTGGAAGCTACATCAATTAGATGTAAAATCATCTTTTCTAAATGGTGACTTAAAAGAAGAGATTTATCTTATTCAACCAGAAGGATTTGTAAAGGAGGGTCAAGAACATCTTGTATGCAAGTTAAAAAAGGCCTTATATGGACTAAAACATGCACCCAGATCCTCATATGAGGAAATCGACAAATTCTTCTTTCAGCAAGGATTTAACAAAAGAAAAAATGATCATAATTTGTATGTCAGGATAGATATAAATGGGGATATAGTATTACTCTCTGTATATGTTGATGATCTAATAATAATAGGGAGTGCTGATAAATTGATGAAAGATATAAAAATGAAGTTATCACAGGAATTTGAGATGAAGGATCTTGGTCAGATGCACTATTGTCTAGGTCTTCAAGTTTTCTTCCCCTAGTCTCTATAGTCAAAGCATTTCTTGATGTCTGACCAAAGGTTTTCTATCGCATTTCCTTTTAAAGAAGCACCACCAACATCATCAAAATTTAATGTACTAAATCTAGAGATAGACTTATTAATGGTCATAACTAAACTATTCCAACCTTCTAGAAATGAGAATAGAAATAACAGAGTCGTAACTTCATCATCAAAATTTACACTTCCAAAGAATAACTAACTGGCAACCGTATTAAATTCATTTAAATGATCAGCAACAAATCCACCTTTTGACATCTTCATATTAAATAAACACTTCATAAGAAATAGCTTGTTTGAGGCCAAGAGTTTTTCATATAGTTTGGCCAATGTCATCATTAAACCCTCTATTGTCATTTCCTTTTAAATAATAAACGCTACCAGCGCTGCCCCAGAGCCCTCGCCAAGAGGGGGCTCATAAAATCATTGTCATCCCCCTACTGCACCCCCCTGATGGTGATTAAATGGGCATTGTTTCCACCCCGTTAGGAACTGGGGTCCAAGGAGGCGATACCTATGAAGAAACAATATAATCAGGTTCCACACCCAATAGTGTCAAAGTCAAATTTTTCTTGTTCATGCCAATTTGGCTACGAACCATCTTATTTCAATGTTGAATTGCCACCGTGAACAATTTCGTAATTCAAGAATCTTTTCATTGTAGCATTTTTGCATCCAAATAATAGGCACCATAAAAATAGTAATGGAAACATTTTATCTAGAACTGAGATTGAATTCTATTTAATAATCTGGAATGACCTAGCAACAATTTTTAATTGAAAAACCTTTCCCGTACTTTTTAGTTATCGACATTTACATTTTATGTAGAGAACATCGTTTGTATAATACATTTCCTTTCTAGAATCAAGATAACTCTCCATCCAACAGGTGACTTTTTAAGTAATATGAGTAATTAATTGTTCTTAGATGTAGTATTAGGTTATTTTCTTATGCAAACGAGCATGATTATCTTATTGAATATTGAAGCATTTTACACTTTTAGCTTGAAAATATTGAACAATTTGATATTTCTTTCTTGAAGGTGTTGATATTATTTAAAGGTCCCCCATATGCATTGAGGATTCACACATCAAGATAGTAGTTACTTTGTCCTGATATCTTTTTTTCTCTCCAGGGGTTATTTCACATGGGATAAATTAATAAAATCATGGTTATCTCAGTCCCCCATTTGGAAGGATGCAGCGGAATTATCAATGCCCCTCTCTCTTCGTCCTCTATGGACATCTGCTATAAACTATTTCACTTCAAAAGGCCTCACTCAATCGGGACCAAAGGATGCTCTTATCTGGTCTTTTCAGAACTCATCTCAGCCCATCGCCGTCAGAGACATCTATGCTGCAATCCTATCTGGCCACGCGCCCTCCTCCCCTATCTTTCCTCTTAAACTATGGAAGGCTACATGCCCACTCAAAATGATCCTCTTCACATGGCTTATCTTCTACGTTCTACAAAGAAAAGGGTGGCAGGGCCCGGGCAGATGTCAGATGTGCTTTTCGGAAGCTGAATCCAACACACACATGTTCTTCAGCTGTGCCTCTTCATCATCCATCTGGTATGAATTATCTTTGATTTATGGCTTTCCTCATCAGGCCTTTTTTTCTGTACAGGATGCTTTCAACTGGTGGAGCGCGAAGAATCCTTCTTGGCGCACACTATTTATCCTCACCTGTTGGTTCCTATGGAAGTGGCGCAATACATGCATTTTTCAGAACATCAGGAGGCCCCTCGATTCCGTCCTCATCTCAATCACGGGCCATATGCCCACCTCAGATTAATCCATGGTCTGATCTGTTTTCTATACTTCGTCTTCTTGGTCCTCTTTCGCACAATGCGGGTGTTTCTATAGGTTTTTGGCATGCTGTTCTGTCTAAGTGATTCAATAGTTTCCAATACAGTTTTTGATCCATCCCCTGGATGCGTAATATGTCCGCTTCCCCTTATGAAGCGCTCTGTTAAGTTGATGATGGTCTACAGGCGTTTTAGTTTCACTCAGTCCGGCGATGGGTGGTTCGTCATTTTTGCTGTTTTTATCATGATTGGATGCAGGGGTTTATATGCTGCCGCAACAGCCAGTCCTGTTGGTTTTGTTTTAGCTGTTTATCTCTGATTTTGATATGTAAACAGATCATTATATTTCCTGAATATAATATATTTTGATTTTTCGTCTGAAATAAAAAGATAGTAGTTACTTTGTACCCAATAAGTGATTGTATGAGTAACACAAGTAATTAATTGTTCTCAGATGTAGTATTATGTTATTTTCTTATGCAAAAAAACATGATTATCTTATTGATTAATGAAGCATTTTATGGTTTTCATTTCAACATATTGAAGAATTTTATTTTTCATTCTCTAAAGTGTTAATATTAGTAAAAGAACTCCCATATGCATTGAGGATTTAACATTGAATTATATTATTTAAGAACATCATAATATTTTATAACTAATACGTGTTTGGTCTCTAGAAAAATAAAATATTTGTTTTCTCACTCTAATATATTATTTTTGGAAGAACATTGCAATCTGTTATCTATTAATGGACATTGTCCGAAACACTCAAAAACAAAATTACATACCGGAGAAAAATGCTATAAGCGCCACCTGTCAGTTTGGCATGGAAGAGTTTCAGACTTTCTAATATTATATTCGACTACTTTTAAGCTTAGGTTACTATGTTTGCTTAGGGTTAAATTTTGGTTTTTAGCTATTTCTTTATTTTTATCAGCGCCGTTAGGGTTAATTTTTTTTTCTTTAATCTTTATAATTGACGTTACCATTATTATTATTCTTTTAATTTTATTATCATGTTATGTGGTGAGACTATTTGTAAAACTTACTTTCATATTAGAGAGATATCCTCCTGTACTATTCACATGTAAAGGACATCTCTAAAAACTTAAACGCGAATAAAACTTTTCTTTCGCTTCACACCTGCCTTCCCAGTGAACTTTCTATTATAAATTTTATATATATATCAGTGCAATGCTGCTGAGTGATTAGTGTTTACAGCTTCGAAACTTTTCTTCAAGCTGCGGCCGCCTGGCCCACCTCAATTTTTAACAGGATGGGCTTCGTCCAGTAATTTTCAGCCTGAGTGTTTGCGCGGAAAGTTAAAATAAACAAAAATTATCAACGACAGCAACTTCGGCCATTACAAATCCTCAACTCAATTCACCGTATGAAATCTACTTCGAGACTTTCGGCATGCGAATCTTCAACTCACGTCACCCTCATGATATCTGGTCTCCGTTTCATAATGTCGAAAACAACAGCAGCTTTGGCACATACGAGTACGAATCTTCCGCTCAATCCACCCTCGTGAAATCTGTCGCTGTATCATACTGTCCAAATGAAAAGAAATCTCAAGTACTATTTCAATCCGGAGGGTTCACACCTGAAGTTAGGATGTATAAGCTGTCGCCTTTTCTTTTATTGGGATGGCTTATTTTAAATTTCTTTATCATCAACTCTATAGGATATCTTACATATATTAGTGGCATTTCCTTATGTAGAATTGGGATGGTTCATTGACTTTCACATCACCCTCGTGATGTCTGGTCTCCGTTTCATAATGTCGAAAAAGACAGCAGCTTTGGCACATACGAATACGAATCTTCCGCTCAATCCACTCTCGTGAAATCTATCGCTGTGTCATAGTGTCCAAATGAAAACGAATCTCAAGTACTCTTCCGAAGTGATTTCAATACGAAGGGTTCCCACCTGAAGTTAGGATGTATAAGCTGTCGCCTTTTCTTTTATTGGGATGGCTTATTTGAAATTTCTTTATCTTCAACTCTATACGATATCTTAGAGATATTAGTGGCATTTCCTTATGTAGGACTAGGATGGTTCACTTTACAGAGACCTTTTTTTTTTCTTTCTTTCTTTTTTTTCATTGTGTACCAGGTATTACGTATTTAGTTTTGATTTTGTGCTCATCGTATTATGTATTTAATTTTGTATATTAATTTATTAATGTGTGTTTGAGAAAAAAAATGGTTTATTTATAGTTTAATATTTTAAATTCAATTTTTGTTATTTTTTATTATTATTTAAATTTATTTATTTTTAAGGTGATTAGTTGCGGTGGGCTGTTGAATAAGTTCAATATTTTTTAGTTACTAATTTTTTGTTTTTTGTTTTATTTTTTTTCTATTTAACTTTTTTATTTTGATTTTTTCCATTTTTTATTATTTCCCTTCAATGAGTTATAGTTTTTCTCCATCTTTTCAATTTAAGACAAAAAAAATAATTATTTTTTTCCCAATATATATATATATATAATTTTTACTTTTACAATTTTTTTAATTTGACTTAAACTATTTTTTAGTATTTTTCTATGGTTTTTTTCTCTATTTCAATTCCAATTCCATTAATTATAGTATTTTATTCTTATTAATTTTTAATTTGATGTTTTTTTCTTTCTTTTTTTTCTTCTTTTTCACCTTTCTATATTTTTCTCTTCCTCCAAGTAACAATTATACAATAAAATTTCCATTTCAATGAATGTAATTAAATTAGTAAAAAGTAATTCTAAAAATTAGAAATTAATCAAATTCAAACAAATTTTGACTCAAATTTTATCTAGCTGTCTTATATAAACATATCTCATTCTTCATTAACTTAAATCTTAAAAGCCTCTGGTCACTATTATCTCCTCTCAAATATCAAAGATGACTTATCAAGTTAAAATTGGCAATGTGATTATTGTGGTATTATTAGTTAACATAGTTGATATAGTTGTTATAACTAACATAAGTGAAAATATTTTTTATTTTTATTTAGAGTTAAATTTTTAATATATTGATATTTTTATTTATATCTCTTTGTTATATGTTTAAAAAAGAGAATATATATATATATATATATATATATAAATATAATTGTGTCCATGATATGGTTTTCTCCTCATTTACTGTTCCAAATTTGTGAAGTAGTATATTCCTACAAAATTTGTCCAATAAACACATCGTGGTTTATAAACTAATCAGGTACCATTTTGTGCTACACAGGTGGAGCTCAACGAGTTCATTTCTTTTAATATTATAGGAGATATCACTATGTATTGGGTATTAATATAAGTATTATTAGTAATTTACATAATAATTATTTATACAATGATTTGTCTTCAAGGTCATTGTATCTCTCATTTGAAAGATGGCATTATGGACATTGGAATTTTCATGGGGCAACCATGGGATGATTGTAAAATTGTTCATCCATCTTCTTAGTTATGCATTGGTAGAATCTCTCATTTGGAAGATGGCATTATGGACATGGAAAATTTCATGGGACAACCATGGGCTGATTGTAAAATTGTTCATCCATCTTTTTAGCTATGCATTGGTAAAATTATACATTATTTTTCAACTGGAAAATTTGTTTTAGTAGTTGGAAATTTTCTTGTATAGCAAGGTTTTATTTGCAAAAATTCGGACCACGTATTTTCTCAAATATTTTTTTATTTTTTGCATGTTGTTTCAATTCGAAATCATGTTGTTTATGTTGGAAATTGCATGGGACAACATGCTTGAAATTGTATGTCATTTTTGCAAACTTCATTTGTTTATGATATTTACTATAGTTGCATTGTTTGTTTTTTCCATTGGGGGCTAGCACTTTATTTAGTGCGTCAAATCACCTATAACGTAATGATGACCATAATGTTTATGTTGGGGAAAATGGAGATTTCCAGTTTATTTTTATCCGACTTTTCACTTCGGAAAAATGTTGGTACCAATTCTAGTTTATCCATTTATCCGTCACCAAATATTTGTTCCTTTTTAATTTAATTTGGATATATTTAAACCCACTTTCCATAATACAGATTATGGTTGTGTCTAGTCAAGTTGGTGGTTGTTAGAAAATTATATATTAGAGAGCAATGGTATACATAAAAAATGCGGAAACACAAACACAAAAAACACATAAAACAAGAGAGACAGAGATGTAAGTGGTTCACCCAATTTGGGCTATGTCCATGGAGAACTAACTAGTCATTCCTTTATATTATCCAGCAAAATGGAGAGATACAACCTACAACAGATCCATTTTAATTTCGTCTTTGCTCTCACACAACCTCCTCTCTCTTTCTTGCTCTGAATACACATGCAAAGTCACAATAAAATTCCATCATATAAAATAGAAATGGATTTCCTTTAGGAAAGAAACACTAAATTGAACAAAATTTCTACGATTAGGTAATTCGCCTAATGTATGGCTTAGATTGGCTACAAAATTACAATATTTTACAAGGAAATTTTAGATCTATTTCTAGCTTTGGGACCGTTTCCCCAGAATCACTACTAGGGGGGTGATAAAATCATTGTGGCCCCCTCCTCTCGTGGATGCCCCTGATGGCGATTAAACATGCATCGTTTCATCCACGTCAGGAACTAGGGTCCAATGAGGTGACACCTCTGAATAAAGAAGATAATGAGGCTCCACACCTAACAATCTCCCGCTTGGAGACTCATTATCTCAACTCCATCACTGCTTCATTTGCAAGAAAATGCTTCCACTTTGGACCTACTTGTTTCTCATCTTCATCATCATACTTGAAGACCAATTCAAACTAAGAAGAATCTCAATTTTTCCCTGGTTACAACTTTTGCTAACATATCTGTAGGATTTTGGCTAGTATGTATCTTTTCCAGCTTCAACTATCCATCTTCCACCACAAATCATATGAAATGGTACTTGAGTTGTATATATTTAGTCTTGGAATGAAATTTTAAGTCATTTACAAGATGAATGACACCCTGGATGTCACTGTATAACCTACCCATCTCTTGCTTCTTACCTAATTCTTCCATAAATATTTGCAACCAAATAATTTATTTACTAACCTCTGTAGTAGTAATATACTCTGCTTTCATCATTGAAAATGCAACAACACTTGGAATTTTTGAAACCCAACTGACAGTTATTCCAACTATTGTAAACACATACCGTTTGGTGCTCCTGTTGTTATCTCTATCACCTACCATATCTACATCAACATATCCTTGTAGAAAAATTTTCGAACCACGAAAGCATAACGTTTGATTTTTGGTACTTCTCAAATATCTGAGAATCCACTTCACTACCATCAAATGTTCTTTTCCTATATTGTTCATGTACCCTATTACAACTCCCATTGTATGTGAAATATCATGCCTTGTGAAGAACATTGAATACATTAGGCTTCGAACTATTGATGCATACGGAAAATTAGACATATAATCCATCTCTTCCTGAGCCTTCGGACACATCTCCTTACTTAGTTTTAAATGGCTAGCAAAAGGTGTAGTAACTAGTTTTGCGTTCTTTGAGACAATGTTAATTTGTGATTTTTCATGTCTCTAGTTATTATCATACCAAGTATTTGTTTTGCAACAACCAAATCGTTCATTGTGTTAGAGCCTAGATTTGCCCCAAGCTTCTAGGTTCAACATCAAACCATACTCAGCCTCGTAGCTAGCCCTACGAGGATAGGAGAGGGCTCTGTCCGGGTCAATCTTAGCAAAAAGTATTTCAATTAGGCTTCAGATGACTTGAAATGGGAAACTGATTTTAGGCTAGTAAATAGATATGAAAGAGGTAGTTTAATAAATGACTGAGTTTTTAGGGCTGTATGGGACAAAGAACAACATGAGCTTGACAAATTAAATCAAAGACACAGATTGTTTCATGAGGCAAGATAGACAGGAAGTTTAGCAATCAAATTTGAATAATATGGAGTGGAAAGACTGTTGAGAGGCTAAAAAGGGCATATGTGGTGAATCCTTTTTCGACTAGAGAAGACACACAGAGCGTGAACGCTTTCCCAAGGTAGAGCAGTAAGGTGGATTCTACGTTTCTTACTTAAAAACATTCAGCTGAAAATGATTATGAATGAAGCTCTAAAACATAACAAAATACATATGAAACAGAGAAGAAACATATTGCTAAACTCACACCACAGGAATCTCATGAATCAGAGCTGCATCCTTTTATTAATTCCCTGGCTAAACTGTACAGTAGAGCGCTGAGTTTTTCTTCCACTTTTCCTAGAAAGTCCAACCCCTTACAAATGATTTTTCAATACAATAAATAGACTCAATCTGTGGGAAAACAAATCGACACAAATGGGGAGTCGTTTAGTCATTAACTAACAGGAACTAATCATCTTTTCTGAAGATAAGCAGCGTTACATTTGTCAATCAAAAGTAATGGAGAGGTGGAATCTGTAGCTGTAAATCCTTTGAAGCATAACTGAAATGAAAAATAGGTAGCCGAATCCTATTCCTTTGCTAAATTTTGAGCCTAGAATTGTGTAGTTGTTGATTTTAGGCCAAAAAACTCTATTTCATGAATGCCACTTGGCATATTCCCGCACAACCGCCCTCAAATTTTTGGAGATGCGTTTGCCACTTTACAGACGAGAAAAGGTCTCCAATATTTTAATGCTAAAATCTGGATCAAATCCGCCACATATGTTTTTTTTTTTAAATCTGAAGATGAATCGAATGCCCAAGTATTGCAATGACTGCCACCTAGGACATTTTCAAGCCTTGCTGGTGGATGGTTTTTGGCATTGGTTGTTGAAACAAGCTTTTTGAACTGTAAATAAGACGTAGATACAATATCATAGATTAATATGGCCGAGGGTATCTAGATGTGGTCAAATTTGTCGTGACGATACCTCACCGTCGAGTTTCCACCAACATCATATCTTCGTTCTACAAACAAGATTGATCCTGGTTGAGCGTCTTTATTCATGTCATCTTGGAGTCTCCTAACAATTTCGTGCATTTTCATGGCGATTTGGAGCAATTTGGACAAGTCTCGGGTTTCCTGGCTGTGTGCGTCATGGGGGAGGCCCAATCCGCCGCACCTCCTAGATGCACCGCACCTGTGTAATTTCGCACTGGATAGTCACACCCAGTGCACCGCACAGTCCATGTGCGTCGTGCCTCCTACTCTATGCGCTGCGCCGGCTTGGAACATAGTCTTGGTTTTTCACAATGACAAAATCGCCCTCTCACCACTTTGAGTCAGCTTTCAATTGATCCCTTGTATGCAAAATGACATTGATCAATATAGACTGGCTACACAGCCTTTCTCTTGGTACAATTTTGGATCTGAGGCATGCTACAGGATTTTCCTTCAGAATGCCGAATGGAGCATTCCGCCTACGCTTCTGAAATTTAGATCTTACTGTAGTTCGGTCTGTCCTCCAACTGGCAGTGTTCCATAGTCCTGAAACAATTATCCTCAGTCTTCAAAATATCACTGTGAACTGAAGGGAAGTGATCATCACTGCTACAAGTCTTCTTTCCCAGAGATGATGGCATGTATATGGGGTAATCAAATTTTGGACACTTCCTTGCACCAGATTAGTGGTTGGCTTGTGTCCTAGGCAGTCTTTCACAGTTACAGGCCTGCAACAATATGACACTCAGCTACCTTAGTTGATGTTTTGCTTCTCCAGTCTTAACGCTATGACAAATATTCTCCTTAAAGATGCCAGTTGAAACCTTGCACTGACTGTCAGTAGCTCTGGTGTCATACATGCTGATATTGTATTGCTTTGTGTCATTTCATGAGTTGTCCACTTAAACTTAATGTACATATTACAACGAATCATATTTATGATAGAGATTGCCAGGGGTGTCACCAATTTTTTAATATGGCTTCAAATACTATCAGCAACATGGGATTTGTACAATCAATAAAACACAGTGCAGGTACGGAACAAATATGTTTCATTCCTTAATGGCTTGATGTGTTCATGGGTCTTGGATTTGTCAATTTAGCGAAACTAGGAAAAAATGATAGAAAGATCAGACAACTACTTCATTATCTGGAAAGAAGAAATTTTTTTTTATACCACAGATCCTCTGTGCTATTGTAAGAGAAAACCAATTCTCATCCTGCTCACTATTAGCAACTTCCTCCTCATTTTCCTAGCTAAAACGATAGCTTTTTTGGTTGATTTTTTTGCAGGGATGGTGGCATTGAACCTTGGCAAAGGATGACCAGAGTTTGCATGGTGAAGTACAACATGGCGGAAAGATACATATTTATTACAAAAAAAAATTTGACAATTTCTTCTTCAAAATAGAGTTTTGAAGAAGAAACATCCTCGAACCTTATTTGATGATGAGAATTTTGAATTGAAAACTTATTGAAAACCTCCTCATGGCCTGTGGACATTATTTAACAATTTTGAAGACCAAACCCTACACTTAGAAACTATAATGAATCTTTTTCGACCAAAATAGCATCTATGACTCTAAATGACGTGAAACATTGACTTCGATGAGTTTTGATGAACTTTAATGGTCAGACACACACCAACAGATACATGACATGAGGGAAAGGACAAGACCCTTCCGACAGATAATCCATGCTTTCTAACATAATGCAACCGGACTGGAATGGATGAGACACCTAAAGATGAAATGCAAAAATAGTTTTTGATGTCTGACGGAGGGTTGAACATACCGGCTCTAACACATTGCAAATGAATGTTCCAATTTTTCTTAGAGCACATTTATTTCCTACATGTTAGAGCCTACAACAAGCATGTCATCTTGATCCAGAATGGATTTTGGATTGATTCCTAAGTCAAGGTGTTCCTCGCAGAGGAAAAATGAAAATCCAAGGAAGTTCCTGGAACTAGACCCATTGCAGAGATCGTCTCATTCCGAATTTTCTGCAACTTGAATGGGAAAAAATGGACTTAGGATGCAGAAGTTATCACTTAAAGAAGATGCCCTTTGTTCTTTAGAAAAAGAGGCCAAATCCTTTAAAAATGGAAAAAAACCATTGAAAAGGAAAATTGCATCGAACCAGGAAAAAAGAATGAATTTAAGTGAAAAGGGGAAGCACCCCCGATTTCCGATCTCCGAAAAATCGGGTAAGAGGCAGCTATGTGATATACAATAAGGACAGGGTCATGCAATACTGCGATCACCAAAATCGGCAGATCGGCAACAGCCGATAGCATAGGACATAAGGGAAGGGCTAGGCTGAGAGATGTTGCAATCACCGATATTGGCAGATTGTGATCGGTGATGCCACAAGGCAAAGGAAAGACCCTGGGCCAAGTGATATCGTGATCGCTGATATTGGCATCGGCAGATTGCGTCGACAATGGCCACGCCATATGGCTTACCCTGGGTCCATGCAATACTATGATGCAATGATCAATACAATGGAGTGGGTGTATATATATATATATATATATATATATATATATATATATATATATATATAAGTAATTTTATGGGATTTTTCAATGTTTTAATGTATTGTCAAAATACAAAAGGGAAACCATGAAACATGGGCATTGCGACTTGTGATAGCGATTTCAAGCTGACCCAATAGAAAAATAGAATAGGTTTATGAATATTTGAAGTCCGATAAACAAAGTTTCTATGGTTTTTTCATGTGTTTTAGGGTATTTCTCTATGTAAATAGAGAAGATTATTCTAGGTGATTCTAGAGGCCCGATGGTCCTTTCTGTTGCAAAATAGGTGGCCACCATCCCTGAAAGCATTTAGCAATGATTGCTAACACTCGCAGGGGGATTCAAACGGATAGAGGCTGGGAGTCAAAGAACTGAGAAGAGGAAACAAACAGACAATGCCAGTTGGCTTAAAAGCCATGAATGTCAGAGACAAGGGGTTGTTGGAGTTGTTGTTGAAATCGAGCATAAGCAGAAAGCGAAGACAAAGCAGGCAATGCAGAGGTCTGAAAGAGCTCAATTGAGAGCAGCAGCATAGAAAGACAAAGGCGGAAAGCAAAAGCTGAAGCGCAGAGTAGCCAAGGGAGTCACTTGGAGTTCAAGTGATAATCCAGAGAGTTGTACATTGCTGAGAGCTAAAGAAAGGGCCAGAGCCAAGAGCTAGAGCCAGAGCTGAGGGCCAGAAAGCTGAGAGCTTCAAGAGCCAGGGAGAGATAGTGTTCTAAGCCCATTGTTCCTATGTAAAATAGTGGATTTGAGCCAAGCGCTTGTAAAAGGACCTGCCATAATCGTAGAGAGCCTAGTCAAGTCGACTAGAGCTCAAGGAGACATAGCCCAAGAGTTTTGGGTGAACTCCAAATTAAATTGTTGTCTTATGTGCTTGTTTACTGTTACATTATTTACTGTTATATGTATTTATATATATCAGTTTAAGCACATAAACTTACAACACAACAATAGAAATTAAAGCATATAATCGGTTAAAAACAAATACCAGCATACACCTATATTTTCAAGCATTTCTTAATTCCGCATTGGTTAATCAATAAGATTTGGGAATATTTAAGCTTTGAAAGTGGGAGAGGTTCTTGTAAGTTAGGCGAGAAGCGTAAGTGCCCCATTTTCAAATCAGGTGGTATCAGAGACTAAGATTAGTTAACCACACCTTTAAGAAGGTTATATCAGAATGCTTGATTAACAAAACAAAGACTGCTTGTCTGAAAGGTGTTTGAACAACAAGAGGCGAGTTGTATGCTTACTTTGTAGACAGAATATTTTCTGAGTTTGCAGAGGCGAAACGAGAGCTATTGATAGCTCGGCCCATGAAGGACAACAAGGAAGAAGCACTTAAGGCATTCTTCTATCCCGAGGGACCTCAAGGTAGCCCTTAAAGAACAAGAGGTTTGTTGTAAAAGGTTGCTTAAATAAGCTCTTTATTAATCTTGTTTGAGCTTCTTTTGTTCTTTGGCATAGTGACAACTTCTACAAGTGTATCTTCGAATTCATCTTGCATCACAAGACTCTTTGAGGAAGACATAAAGAAAGACTTGTTCATTATGATGGGCAAGATGAAAGAAATGTATGAGGATGCGTGGAAGAGAAGCATACTTAGAGAGCAATTGAATTCCATGGAGGAAGAGAAGTAGATGCTTTATGAAAAATTGTACGAAATGGAGAGGCAACTTCATATTGCAAATATGAACATGAAAAGGATGCATGAATTGGAGTCATAGCTCTTTGTTGCCAAAGAAACCTTGGTCAAGTATCAGCTTGAAGAAGAGGCAAGCCATTCCAGTTTTTCTTCAAATTCTTCTAACAATGCTTATGTTGGTTCTTTTGAAAAACACACTAGAGGCATAGGTTCAAAGCTAATGTCTAAGATGGGATATGAAGGAAAGGGGTTGGGAAAGCATGCACAAGGTATTGTTGAACCAATAATGGTCTAGGAAAGGCCTATGTATTTGGGTCTTGGCTATGGACAGTCTTATGGAGAGAGTTCCAAAGCTGCCATGAAGGCCATTGAAATAGCTCCAAGAAGGGGTTGCATTGCAGAGTGTGAAGATTGTATTCAAGAGGAATGAAATAGCTTGCAACATCACTTATACGATGTAGGTGTTTAGAAGCACACACTTGAACCGGATAATTGTGGAAACTCTAATAGCCTTGAAGAGTTTGAGGGTGTTCCAAAGGGAGCCACTTCTTCATTTACTTCACCTCCTCATGAAGGCAATAAAGGTGAAAGACGTAGGTATAAATCTGGTTCTTACCATATTCCTTTTAATTTTGTAAAGCATGGTAAATTTCCACATAAGCATGGGAAAAGAGTTACATGTTCCTTTTGTGGTTTGGATAACCATCATGTTTCTAGATGATGGAAAGGAATGGCCACATACATGAAATTTTTGAAGGAAAAGAAGCAAAGAGCCAAAGGTCCATTGGACAAGGCAAATCATGCTGTCAAGAGGATGCACATGTGTTTCACTTACTAGTATAAGAAAGGGCATCTTGCTAAAAGGTGTTGGACTCTGAATCCAACAATGCTTCCACAAAAGCTGAAGAAAGTAGAAAGAGAAGATGGTGTTGGAAATAATACTTAGAGGGGGGGGGGCGGCAGGTGAATCAGTATTAGTCAAGTCAATAATCTTTTTCTTTTCACTCTGAATTGCATATACGCTAGTCAAATAAAGGTAACATGTGTGTGCACGCAACCATGTTTAAAGAAACAAGCGTATACCCAGTAAACTCATGATTCAGTTAATTATCATATGTTGATATTTAATCTGAGCATCAAGACTTTATTAAACATTAAACAGTAACCATGTGTAGTTAATAACAAAAAGAACCATCACACATAAGCAACACACATGAACACCAAGATGTAAGGTGGAAACCCAATGTGGGTAAAAACCACCTGCTGCTGTCATCTCTGTCTTCTTTTAATAATAAGAAAAACTATTTACAATATTGTACTGGTGCAGACTTATACTAGTACGCAGGCTTCTACCTGCAGAAGGCTACCACCTTCTCTCGTTCTCCAGCTTCTACTGGAAGGGAGCTACAACCCCCCTTGCTCTTGTACTGGCTGATATGTTTACCAGTATGTAGGTGCTGGCCTACTGAAGGCTACAACCTTCTCACTTCCTCCAGGGACTGCATTTCATAAATTTTCATACTGGATACTCCTGGAACACAACATCAAAATCTGAAGGCCACGTTTCATCCAATTTTCATACTGGACCCATCAACAACATTGAAGCACAAATCAATCACTATTGCAATACAACCATCAACTACACCTGCATCCTCAATCTCTTAATCACCCAAACTCAATCAACTTTTGAACCTCTGACACAACTGAATCAACCATTCATTCATACTTTAATCAACTTCAACAAATCAACTGGAACAGAGAGATCACAAATTTGTACCCAGAACACTGCATCATCATTCATAATCTGTTGTAACCTCAAAACCAAACTTTAAAGTGTATACGCTATTTGGCAGAAGCCAACCTACGTGTATACGCAGCTTCCCTGAAGAAAACCAGCATGTAGATCTGCAAACACTTTGTTGCACTTCTAGACTTCAAACATAATTACACATTGAGGATAAAACATGTGCTAGTGATCAGATCTAGCGCATCCATTATCAGATCACATAATGATAAGTCATTATGATCTCGATCCATCATTAGATTTCATCCATCAACATTGAAGCTAATCTCAATCAACCAATCTCAATATGCAGAATACTGTCACTAGAAAAATAGTCACCAGAACACAATGTAAGACCTAGAACTCTGCATATATAGCTAGAACCAATTGCAACTTCAAAAATCATGGTTCACAAAGTATACACCACGTTGAAGTGTTTACCCTGCATGTATATGCGTTGTTACTAAGGTTAACTAGTGTATACATCTGTAAATATTCATTCATAATTTTGCAACTATCCCAAGCTTCAATTATAACTAGATCATAATATTTACAAATCAACACATACATCAATATATAGATCTAGAATAAACATGATCATACCATATAAATATTATTCATTCCAAGCCTTAATATCTTGATCCATCATTAGATCTTATCCTCCACTAAGCGTTGAGGTTCATCCTTGGTTTAGATCCAGCTATGCACCATAACCCAATAACCTATATACTAGATCTTGCTCTTCATTGGATATACAATACTTGAGTTCCTTTGCCTAATGATCTTCTCCTTTTATAGTCTTAGGCCTTACTCAATACCATGGTCCAAGACAACTTAGAATCAATACCTTGGACCAAATACCTGGGGTCAACGCGTCAGACAAGATACCTTGGGCCAATACCATGGATCACAATACCATGGACCAAATAACACGGACCGAAACTAAGTTTTCCAACATGTACATGCCTTTCCTTCTGTGAAAGTGCGTGTGTACACTATATGTGCCTTTTGGTCTTCTAACCTATGTGTATATGTGGCTTGGTCAATGCGGAACCTATGTATACCCTTCTTTCTTCATTCTATGTAGCCTGAACTATAAATCATCACATCTGTAAATGCTATTGTTATTCATTTTGTCACATCTGATATGTCTTCTGTAGATTCATCTAGTTACCATATACAAGAGAGTTGTTCTACTACAAGTGGTTTGCCATCAAGTACAACACATAAATCATAATGGCAACAATCTCCCCCTTTGGACTTGATGGCAACCATGTTGGTGTTGATTACTGCAATATGTAGAAACTGTTAGAGATAACAAGCAACACCAAAATATTCTCCCCCTTTGACATCAAGGGCAAAAAGCCAACTAGGATATTCTCCCCCTTTGATATCAAGGGAATAGGTCTGACCAAAAGAAGACTTCCATATCTAAATCGCTGAATATAAAAATTGATCATGCTCTCGTTAATCACATGCTGAAATTTCTGATTAAACTCCCCCTTTGTTCATTTTGAGATGTGTTGTATCATCCATGCTCCCCTTGAGCGCATGCTGAATTCTCTGATATGTTGAAGTGTGTTGATTGAGCTCCATGCTCCTCCTGAAAGCAAGTAAGGTCTGTAAAAAGATGTTCTAAAAGAAGAACATGATTCTATACATGCATCATAAATGACCTTCCTATCACCAATGACTCATACATACATTCATCTCCCAGCCAAGTGGGGATATACCAATTGTTCATGCATTACATCATCCATCCCATGCATAGTGGGAATAAGTTGTTTCATGACCTTGACATTAAAAAGATATACATGACATAGAGACCAAATATCTAAAACAAAACCATGATAGTCTTCAACAAATATCATACATCATGTATGATCTACTCCATAACCATCTGTCAATAGCATCCAGAATAGCAACCTCTATATGTCCATCATTAGTTCCTTGTGACAAGGAATGTCTGCATATAGATATCAACTCATATTCTTGATCTCATCGAGATCAACTTGCTTCATTTTCATAACCTTAAGAAAATTTCATATCTCCAAGCAATAGCACCAAGTCATTCACATCATATCATATGTATGTGAAAATACCATAGTCATCATCCATGATCATAACATCATTATCAAGAACTGCATGATCTTTCAACAAGAACCTTGAATGTTTCAATCATGTATCATCACTAGAGAACATCCCACATCTGATATGCATCAACCATGATAATCAACATAAGTGATTAAGTAAGCCATGTTTTCGAATAGCTATGTCTCCATGCAACCTACAATAACACCATTCTCTTGGCCAACCAACAATATGCAACATAATTAATTATCTATGTATCCATCATACTATATATCCATCAAAGAGATATCAATACGTATCTATCAAGTCATGATCTTATGGTCATTTGTCAATTTTTCTTGGTATCATCAACAACAACAATCCTCAACCATGTGAGAACCAAGAACCATGTGAATCCTGTATCATAACTGTACCATGTGGTATTTAGAAAGCATGATGACAACAACATGAAAGAAATGAGTGGCTCATCATTAAATAATGAAGATGTGTGCTCAAGATTTGTACTTCTCCTTGTCCTTATGAAGATCATCATGTAATCAATATATATGACTATATGCATCATCAAACAATCATCGACAACCATCCATGAATCTGATCTGAAACCCAACTATGTGACCCCCAAGTATCATATGAGATTTTATCATGGGCAACTCATAACCGTAACATAGCAGGATGTATAATTTAGCCATATAAACATCATCATTATTGATTAGGTACCAAGGACTTCTAAACATAATGCCAACAATCCTTTATTAGAAGCATAGCATGTTCTCCCCCTAAACCTGTTCCATCTGTTCACTGTCAGATCTGATCATGCGCATATCAACAAGAAGTATCAAGGCATCGTCAACAATCAGATATACATGCAGTTAACTTGTGAGGATCAAAAATAACATCTTATGAGTATCAATATATTTCCACACATTATCAGGATATTGTAACCATCGTCAAATAGAGAAATAATTGACTGAACCATATCAGATTCTTTTTCCTGAGTCTGTCCCATAGCTTTCCTCAAACTAACATATACGCAACTGTGCAGTGTCTAACTCGCATATATACGCAACATATCTTCATGAAACTTGTGTATGAGTTTTAGAACACTAAAGTTTCACACTTTCAGCTCCCTCTAAGTCTGTAATGTCTATACATTGTGCTGTGCCACATCTTTCTGACTGTACATCCTTCTTCTTCCATATCTTCGAGTGTGATGATGTTTTCTCCTTTCGGTATGATGCTCGTACTTTTTTCCTGCATTCCTTAGCTATATGTCCAAGCTTGTTACATGCATAACATCTCATATGTTTAATATTCATTCTATAGCAGTCAATGGCTTTGTGACCAAACATATTGCAAGCAAAATTATATCCCTTGAAGTACCTGGAATGTGATGATATTTCTGTGTGACAGTCTTGAACCATTCTAATTCTACATCTGGCTGCAAGATGTCCAACATTATGACATACATAACATTCAACATTATTCATTTGAGGAAATAACTAACTATCACTTCCATAGATAGGAGTAAAAGATTTTCTTTGAAGAATTGCATTCCTTGGATGTTGACGGGATTAACCTTTCATCTCCTTATTGAGAATTTCAGACTTCACACTAGAGTTCCTTGTCTTACTTTGTGAACTAGATTCACCTTCAACAAATTCATGAAAGCCAAGACTATTTTTGATGGTAGGAAACCTTTGACTACTAAGAATATTATCCAAGATCTTAGTACTATCTTGAAATCGTAAGAGCTTATTATTTTCTTCTAATTTAACTTTTAGAATATTTACCTCAACCTAATGTTGCTCTTCCTTTTCAAGATATTGTCTCTTCATGATTCCTTTAGCTTTTCTTCCTTCTTCCAACTGATGTCTTAATTCAAGAACTTTGTTTTCCTATTTCTCAAGAGTTTGGAGTAGTTCTTTATTGTGCTTATTTGATTCTTCAAGATCTTCTTTTAGTGAGAGGATCCTAGCTTAAAGACTTTCATAGTAACTGGATCTATCTCTGAGTTTCTTGATTGTTGTGCTCCTTTCATTTACTTCATTTCTTAATGATGTCACTTCATCCTGTAGCTTTTGACATTGATCTTCCTTTTCCTTGAATTTCTTCCTTACCTTGTTTCCTTCCTCTAGTTGAGCTTTTAGTTTGGTAGATTCTTCTTTGGAGGCACATTCCCTTTTGTCCAATAGATCTTGTTGATCTATAATTTTGTTTGTAAGCCTTTTAAATTCTGCCTCTATTTGATATCTTTCTTCCTCACCCATAAGGGAAAATTCATTTGTTTCGCTATCACTTTCATCATCTTCAAATGGATGGAAAAATGTATTACCAAAGGATAACAAACTCATACCTGATAGTTCTTTTGCTTGTTCATCTTTATTTCGAGGTGATTCTAAATTTGAAGAGTTGCTTCCACATAATCCCCAATCGATTCTCCCAGTTTCATAGTTCCTTTGATATGCCTTCTTCTTCTTCAACGCTTTCTTCTTTAGCTTCTTCTCCATTGTTCTACGGATCTCCTTCAAGCAATCAAGCTTCTTCCAAAGGACCTACTCTGAAACTAATTGTTGGAATAATCCTGAGAGTGGGGGGGTGAATCAATATTATTCAAGTCAATAATATTTTTCTTTTCATACTCAATTTCATATACTCTACTTAAATAAAGGTAACCTGTGTGTGCACGCAACTATGTTTAAAGAAACAAGCGTATACCCAGTAAACTCATGATTCAGTTAATTATCATATGTTGATCTTTAATCTGAGTATCAGGACTTTATTAAACATTAAACAGTGACCATGTGTAGTAAATAACAGAAAGAACCATCACACATAAGCAACACAAATGAACACCAAGATGTAAGGTGGAAATCCAATGAGGGTAAAAACCACCTGGTGTTTTCATCTCTGTCTTCTTTTAATAATAAGAAAAATTGTTTACAATATTGTACTAGCATAGACTTATACTAGTATGTAGGCTTCTAACTGCAGAAGGCTACCACCTTCCCTCGTTATCCAACTTCTATTGGAAGGGAGCTACAACCCCCCTTGCTCTTGTATTGTCTGATATGTTTACCAGTATGTAGGTGCTGGACCACTGAAGGCTACAACCTCCTCACTTCATCCAGGAACCGTGTTTCATAAATTCTCATACTGGATACTCCTGGAATACAACATCAAAATTTGAAGGCCACACTTCATCCAATTTTCATACTGGACCCATCAACAACATTGAAGCACAAATCAATCACTACTGCAATACAACCATCAACTACACATGCATCATCAATCTCTTAATCACCCAAACTCAATCAACTTCTGAACCTCTAACACAACTGAATCAACCATTCATTCATACTTTAATCAACTTCAACAAATCAACTGCAACAAAGAGATCACAGATTTGTACCCAAAACACTGCATCATCATTCAGAATCTACTGTAACCTCAAAACCAAACTTCAGAGTGTATACGCTATTTGGCAGAAGGCAACCTGTGTGTATATGCAGCTTCCCTGAAGCAAACTAGCATGTAGATCTGCAAACACTTTGCTGCACTTCTAGACTTCAGACATAATTACACATTAAGGATAAAACATGTCTTAGTGATCAGATCTATCCCATCCATTATCAGATGACATAACAATAAGTCATTATGATCGTGATACATCATTATATTTCATCCATCAACACTAAAGCTAATCTCAATCAACCAATCTGAATATGTAGAATACTGTCACTAGAAAAAAAGTCACCAGAACACAAAGTAAAACCTAGAACTCTGCATCAACAGCCAAAACCAATTGCAACGTTAAAAATCATGGTTCACAAAGTATACGCCACTTCGATGTGTTGAACCTACATGTATACGCACTGTTACCAAGGTCAACCAGTGTATACATCTGTAAATATTCATTCATAATTTTGCAATTATTGCAGACATCAGTTATAACTAGATCATAATATTTACAGATCAACGCATGCATCAGTATATAGATCTAGAATAAACATGATCAAACCATATAAATATTATTCATTCCAAGCCTTAAGATCTTGATCCATCATTAGATCTTATCCTCCATCAAGCGCTAAGGTTCATCCTTGGTTCAGATCCAGCTATGCACCATAACCCAATAACCTGTATACTAGATCTTGCTCTTCATTAGATATACAATACTTGAGTGCCTTTGCCTAATGATCTTCTCCTCCTTTTATAGTCTTAGGCCTTACTCAATACCATGGTCCAAAACCACTTAGAATCAATACCTTGGACCAAATACTTGGGGTCAACTTGTTGGACAAGATACCTTGGACAAATACCATCGATCACAATACCATGGACCAAATACCATAGACCAAAACTAAGTTTTCCAACTTGTACGCACCTTTCCTTGCGTGAAAGTGCATGTGTACACTATATGCTTCTTTTGGTATTCTAACCCGCATGTATACGTGGCTTGGTCAATGCAGAACCTGCGTATACCCTTATTTCTTCATTCTGTGTAGCTTGAACTGTAAATCATCACATCTGTAAACATTATTTTTATGCATTTTGTCACATCTTATATGTCTTCTGTAGATTCATCTAGTTACCATATACAAGAGAGTTGTTTTACTACAAGTGGGTTGCCATCAAGTACAACACATACATCAGAGTTCCAACAGATGGCAGAAATGGGAATGAGGTTTCCATGAATGATGTGTCTCAAGATGATTCACACATTGATGCTAATGCGCAGACAAACAAAAAACCTCTGAACTGGATTGGTAAGAAATGGGTAGATTTCTTTTCCAATTAAGGATTGCATGTCTATTGATGCATCTATTTGCATTTCTTTTTGATGAGATGCAAGTTGCAGGTTTCTACCAAGATGGTGAATGGAAAAGATTGAGTGGGAGAGTCACTTTGTTGCTGCAACATTATATTTCATTTTAGCTTCAAAAGTATAGTGTGCTTAAGTGAAAGCTGAAGGATGAAATGCATGCATGAGCATGGCATGCATGCACACAGGGATGTTGATGTTTTCCTTATATTTTAACACGTGTGTGTAATTAACTTGAAGGGCTGATTTCTTTAAACGTGCATGTAATGTTGACTTGGAAAAGGTTGACTTGGTCTCCAAGATGGAGATAATAATGAAGTGATTCATCTTTTGAAAAAGAGTCCTAATGGTCTTTTTCTACATGTTTGACTTGAAGGGTAATTTGTTTTAAAGGCTTGTTTTGTGGGCTTGTTGGTGAGTCCATCATTTGTTTGCAAATGTAAGACATGGAGGTGTTCACAAGATGTGAAATCTGTTTCTTTGTTGATGCAGGGGTTTAGTCCATCCAGCTGTCGTCTGTATTCCTATTGTTGTTAACAGTTGTCGTTGACAGCTTGTCAAACAGGTACAAATGAAAGTTTTGTAGAGTAGATGTAGCTCACAATTGTTTGAGCCACCCTAGATCAATGATCAAGGTACAAAAGCTCAAACTACCTTCTATAACCATTTCAATAGGAGTTATGCAGGAAGGCAAGGAGGAAGATAGTTCTTCCCAAGAAGACCAGCCCATCCAAGAAGGGAAGTGATCAGAAACATTGGTTCAGAGGCACTATGCAAGGAAAGTGTAGGGAGGCTGAAAGAAGAGGGGTCACTCTCATTTAGTATTCAGATCAATATATTAGTCTTTTGGAGACCAAAAGTTCCTTTAGTGGGAAGGCATGATCCAAAATTGATTTTGCATAGATTCCTATCAAGGTGTTCATCACAGTGGAAAAATGAAAGTCCAAGGAAGTTCCTGGAACTAGCTCCATCGCAGAGATCATCTCATTCTGAATCTGTTGCAACTTGAATGGGAAAAAATGGACTTAGGATGCAGAAGTTATCACTCAAAGAAGATTCCCTTTGTTCCTTAGAAAACGAGGAAAAATCCTATAAAAATGGCAAAAAACCCTTCAAAAGGAAAATCGCATCGGACTAGGGCAAAAGAACAAATTTAAGTGAAAAGGGGAAGCACCCCCAATTACCGATCCCCAACAAATCGGGTCAGAGGAAACTATGCGATATACCATAAGGACCGGGCTGTGTGATACTGCGATCACTGAAATCAGTGGATCGACAATGGCCGATAGCATAGGACATTAAGGGAAGGACCAGGCAGAGCGATGTTGTGATCACTGATATCGACAGATTGCAATCGGCAATGCCACGAGGCAAAGGCAGGACCCTAGGCCAAGCGATATCGTGATCGTCGATATCGGCATCGGCGGATTGCATCGGCATCGGCCATGCCATATGGCTGACCTTGGGTCCACACAATATTGTGATGCGACGATCAATACAACGGAGCAGGTATATATATGTGTGTGTTTGTGTGTGTGTATGCGATACAATATATATATATATATATATACCTGACGGGTTTATAAATGAAAATATAAAATATTTCAAGTCCGCCTAAAAGCCATTTTATAGGATTTTTCAATGTTTTAATGTATTGTTAAAATACAAAGGGGAAACCATGAAACATGGGCATTGCAGCTTGCAATAGCGATTTCAGCTGGACCCGATAGAAAAATATTGTGGATTTATGAATATTTGGAGTCCGATAAACAATTTTTTTGCGAATTTTTCCTATGTTTTAGCTTATTTCTCTATGTAAACAAAGAAGACTATTCTTGGGGATTCTAAAGGCCCAATGGTCCTTTCTGTTGCAGAACAGGTGGCCACCGTCCCTGAAAGCATTTAGCAATGATTGCTAACACTCAGAGGGGGATTCAAGTGGACAGAGGATGGGAGCCAAAGAGCCGAGAAGAAGAAACAAACAGATAGTGCTAGTTGGCTTAAATGCCATGAATGTCAGAGATAGGGGGTTGTTGGAGTTGTTGCTGAAACTGAGCATAACCAAAAATCAAATCTAAAGTAGGCGGCGCAGAGGTCTAGAAGAGCTCAATTGAGAGTAGCAGCATAGAAAGCCAAAGGCAGAAAGAAAAAGATGATGCTCACAGCAGCTAATGGAGTCACTTGGAGTTCAAGGGAAAATCTAGAAAGCTATACATTGTTGAGAGCTAGAGCCAGAGCCAGAGCCAAGAGCCAGAGCAAGAGCCGAGTGCTAGAAAGCTGAGAGCTTTAAGAGCTAGGGAGAGATGCTGCTCTGAGCCCATTGTTCCTGTGTAAAATAGTCTTAGCCAAGAGCTTGTAAAAGGACCTGTCAAAATCCCAGAGAGCCTAGTCAAGTTGACTAGAGCTCAAGGAGACGTAGCCCAAGAGTTTTGGGTGAACTCCACATTAAATTGATGTCTTATGTGCTCGTTTTACTACTACATTAATTATTGTTATATTTATCTATATATATCAGTTTAAGCACCTCAACTTATAGCACAATAATAGAAATTAAAGCATATAATTAGTTAAAAACAAATACCAACATACACCTATATTTTCAAGCATTTCTTAATTCCGCATTCGTTAATCAATAAGACTTGGGAATATTTAAGCTTTGAAAGTGGGAGAGGTTCTTGTAAGTTAGACAAGAAGCCGAAGTGCCCCATTTTCAGATCACATCTACATATAATAACAATATAATATAGCTTCCCTAATTTTTCCTTTTGAGATAAACACAATGATCAGAGTGACATCTAGGATAACCTTGTTCACACATAAACCTGTCAAATTTTATATACCATTGCCTTGGAGCCTCTGTTGGGCCATACAAGCTCTTCTTCAACCTGCACACTAGCTTCTCCTTCCCTTTGACCTAATACCCTTGTGGTTGGTCTATACAGATCTCTTCCTCCAAATCCCCATTGAGAAAGGTCATCTTTAGATCTAACTTCTCAATATGAAAACCTTATGTCGCTACTAGAACTAAAATAGTTTTTATTGAAGTCATTTTAATAACAAGAGATATATTTCATCAAATTACATATCTTTTTTCTGTGCAAACCCCTTCACCAAAAGTCTAGGTTTATACCTTTTTCTACATCCATCTTCTTCCTTCAACCTATAAACCCATTTATTTTGCAATGTTATTTTACCTATAGGAAACTTGACTAAGTCCCAACTATGGTTGTGTACCAAGGTTTCTATCTCCTCTTTCATGGCTAACTCCCACTTCTTCTTGGTTTCTACGTGCATTTCCTCTTTATAACATTCTAGTTCCTCAGAATCGGTCAACAATAAATAATATAATGAAGGCGAGTATCATTAAGGGGGTATACTTATCCTAGTAAATCTTTTAACACCACTTTTAGGTGTTTGAGGGTTATGTTGTGGCTGTTGATTATGATTTTCAGACACCTTTACTTTTTTTGTGATCTCATCAAGCACTATGTATTCTTTGTTTTATTTTTGTTGTTCCTTTTCCTGCATTTGATTCTTATACAAGACCCTTTCATTGAATATGTCATCTCTACTGCTAATGATTTTGTGATTTTGTAATCATATAAGCAGTAATCAAAATCATTAACACCATATCCAATAAAGGTACATTTCTTTGATTTTGTCTCAATATTTGTTCTATTTTATTTATTAATGTGGACAAATGCTTCACAACCAAAAGTCTTTAAAAATGAGTAGTTTACCTTTTTACCTATGCATGCCTCCTATGGAATACCACCATCTATGGAATGGGAAGGCCATATGGTTATTATATAAACAACAGTAAATACAACATCTGCACAAAATTGTAGAAGCAATATTGTATGTAATATCATGAACCTTGCATGCTCCATGATTGTCATATTCATCCTTTCTAATGCACCATTTTCCTGTAGTGTTCGTGGAACTATCTTCCCTCTGTGAATTCCATGCTCTAAATAATGCTTATCGAACTCTTTATTGTGCTATTGTCATCCGTTGTCTGATCTAAGACACTTCAACCCTTTTTTGTCTCATTCTCAACCGAAGAATTACATTTCTTGAAAGCATCAAACACATCAGATTTATTTCGAATACAATAAAACGAGGTTTTCCTAGTTTCATCATCAACAAAGGTAACATAATAATGACAACCACGAAGAGCTGATACCTAAGTAGGTCCCCATACATCTGTATGAATAAACTCTAATATTTTGCTCTTTTTTTCCTTCCCAACTCTAAGAAAATGGGTTCTCTTCTATTTTCCATGAACACAATTCTCACAAAAATCAAAATCAACGTGCTTCAAACTTGGTAACAAATTTCTTGAGTGAAGAATTTGCATGCGCTTCTCACTCATGTGCTCGAGCCTATGACGCCACAATGTTGTATATACTCTTATGGAGGTTAAAGCATTAATGAAATTAGAAATTCCATTGCATAAATATAATGTACCAACCTTCCCAAAATCTCCTTGAACGTAATCATGAAAATGTTTCCTCTCAGGTGTGGCATGGAATGAGAAACCTAAATCTAGCAACTAGGAATCTATAATATTTTCTAATGAAAGAATCAAAATATATTGCAACACATCACTTGTCACATTAGCTTCATGATTGTTTTCTTGCTCTGCGTCTCCTTCTTTTCCCTTCCCAGACTTACAATCTTTTTTCAGGTGTCCTTTATTCCCACATTTCTAGCACACTATCCTCGATCTAGACTTGGATATGCCTTTCCTTGACTTATTGTAATCTCCTAGGCTCTTTTGTCTTTTAAGTTTTCTTCCCCTATTCTCTGCAGTCAAAGCATTACCTGATGTCTCACTGAAGCTTTTTTGTCACATTTCCTTGATAAGGATGTCACCACCAACATCATCAAAATTTAATGTACTAGATCTAGAGATAGAGTTATTAATGGTCATAACTAAACTATTCCAACTTTGTGGCAATGAGAATAGAAATAACAGAGCCCTAACTTCATCATCAAAATTCACACTTCCAAAACATAACTAGCTGGTAACCGTATTAAATTCATTTAAATGATCAACAACAAATCCACCTTTTGATATCTTCATATTAAATAAACACTTCATAAGAAATAGCTTGTTTCAGGCCGATGGTTCTTCATATAGTTTCACCAATGTCATCATTAAGCATTCTATTTTCATTTCGTTTGAAATATTAAACTCTACCAACGGCACTAGGCAGAGCCATATTGTTCCAAGTTTGTTTTGTTCGAGCATCTCCCATTCTCTGTTTGTCATACATGTTAGCTTATTTATCTTTCACTTAATGGTAGGTATGAATATTTATGGTACAAATAACCTTACATGTGCATCTTCCATAGCTGGTAGTTTCGGCCGTTAAATTTCTTGAGCCTAAACCTACCATCTTCCACCATTTCTCCCACTCAAACCAGGAACCCTTATCTCTTTCGAGTTTATCGTCCAAATAAACTTTCATCTCTGATACCACTTTTTAGGAAATTATATATTACTGAGAAATGGTACACATAAAATATTGTGAAAACGAAAACACAAAAAACACAAAGAAGAAGAGAGACACAGATATATGTTGTTCACCTAATTTGGGCTATGCCCAGAGAGAAAGAGCATGTCCTTCCTTTATATTATCCAATAAAATGAAGAGATACAACCTACCCATTGTAATTTCCTCTTTGCTCTCACACAGTCTCTCCTCTCTTTCTTGCTTAAAATACACATATGCACAACTGCAACACAATTCCCTCATATGTAGCGAGGGGTTGCCTTCTATGGGAAAAACCCTAAATTAAACATAACTTCTAGCTTTAGATCATTTCCCTAATTAATGGCTCATATTAAGTATGAAATTACAATATTTTACAAGGAAATTTGGCATCTCATTTAACTTCGGTGGTACTGCCCCTGAGCCCTCACCAAGCGGGGGTCCATAAAATCATTGTCACCCCCCGCCTGGAACCCCCTAATCGTGACTAAGCGGGCATTGTCTCCACCCTATTAGGAACTCGGGTCCAAGGAGGCGATACCTATGAAGAAAGAAGATAATCAGGCTCCACACCCAATAATGTCGAAGTCCAATTTTGCTTGTTCACACCAATTAGGCTATGAACCATCTTATTTCAATGCCGAAATTCCACCATGAACAATTTTGTAATTCAATAATATTTTCATTGTAGCATTTTTGCATCCAAATAATAGGCACCATAAAAATAGTAACAGAAACATTCTATCTAGACCTAAGATTGAATTCTAGGTAATAATATGGAATGACCTAGCAACAATTTCTAATTGAAAAACCTTTCCCGTACTTTCTATGTTATCGATATTTACATTTTATGTAGAGAACATCATTTGTATAATACATTACCTATCTATAATAAAGATAACTCTACACCCAACAGGTGACTTTCTAAGTAATGAGTAACTAATTGTTCTCGGATGTAGTATTAGGTTATTTTCTTATGCAAACAAGCATGATTATCTTATTGAATATTGAAGCATTTTACACTTTTAGCTTGAAAATATTGAACAATTTGATATTTCTTTCTTTGAGGTGTTAATATTATTTAAAGGCCTCCCATATGCATTGAGGATTTAGCATTGAATTATATTATTTAAGAACATCATAGTATTTTATAGCTAATATGTGTTTGGTCTCTAGAGAAATAAAATATTTGCTTTCTGACTCTAACATATTATTTTTGGAGGAACATTGCAAAAGCCTATCTTTTGTACAATAGAAACTACAAATAATAGTAACAACGATATGGAGAATCTAGAAACAAGTTCACACAAAGTTAACTTTAAAGATATTACAATATAAACTATCGATGAAATATTTCATTATTTATTGTACACTACTTTAATTTATCTATATTTAAAGTAAACAATATGAACCGGCCACAGTGTAACATCGCTTGAGCACATATTTATGAAGAAAACTTTTCACTAACATCAAGTAAGCATAAAAGAACAAAGATAATAAACAATAAATTCATGAAGTAGTATTACATTATTTTTCTTAAATTCATCTATCTTAGTTGTTGCAAGGTGAGGTATATGAAATTTTAGTTCTTTATTTTTTTCACTTTAATTTAGTTGTATTAAAACTAAGTGGAAGGTACTAGCTACTATGTAGCACATTTTTCTCTACAGTTGAAGTTTCAAATATGATGAAATTAAATTCTTGGATAGTTGGAATTGTCAAGATGGCTGATGGCATCTAGTGTGCTGCCATTGGTGTCAACCAAGATAGCATTAATGTTGGTGGTAGCAAATGTGTTGCCATTGAGGTCAACCAGATGAACATTGATGTGCATGGTGTTCCAAGATGAGGTTGAGTCCCATGGATGCTTCAGTCTCAGGTAGAGAACCATCATATTAGCAGGATATGAAAATAAGTTATAAAGTATTATAGCTATGATGGTTAGTGAATCCCATGCTTTGGAGGAGGTTATACCTCAAAAGTTATCATAGATGTTCTCGAAAGTCGCATTGTTGGATTTTCCTAGGAAATAGCTTATTAATGATATACTGAAGTTTGTAAATGGCCTCCCCAATGAAGAGTTATAGATAGTCAAAGTGAGGTTGCCCAAATTCAAATGTGCAGAGTGAAATGGCTAGAGGACCCTTTGGAGCATGGTTAGTTTGGTGTTTTTCAAAAAATCAGTGGAGAAAGTAGGTAGAATATTTTATCAGAGCCACCAAAGGAAATCCATGTAGACATAAGCAGAAAAAATGTGACAAAGCGATTTTTGGTTGGACAACAAGAGGTCCCACTTCATAGCTCATCCTGACGGGTTTTCCCTGGCTGGATCAAAGTGTGTGAAAATGAGGAGGCTCGATATGGCAAGTGTCAAGATCACATGGACATTCCATAGAGATGTGGAGCAAGTGACAAGGGAAATTATTAGTAGAGGCCTTAAACTAAGGAGGCCCACATGACAGCTAAGCCCATAGGGAGATATTGAAGCCCCGAAAATTAGGTCTACAACAAGGGGGATACCCACTCGGTCCGGACCTTGAAAGTAGCTCCTTTTTCGTTTGGGATGGTGGGTCTGACTGGGGATAATGGGACCATTTTCCCAATTTGTGTTTGTGAAAAGAATTGATGTTTATGTTTTCTAAAGATTTATAGGTAAAATGCTTTTAATCTAAGTCTAATCTAAAAAGGCAATTGTATTCTAATGAACAAAAATATTTAAGTCTAAAACTAACCCAAGATTCAACTTTTCACTTATGCAATCTAAAATGATTTCAAACAACAATTGGTAATAAAGATCATTCAATTGCTACAAGAAAAGAGTTCGATAAAAATGAATTGTTTCATATAAAAAGTTAGCTGAAACAATTGTGAGAAGCATATCACATAATAAGTCATTATTATATTGAGCATAAACAGAATAGTCATTACCATACAAAAGTGCCAAATAATAACTCAAACATTCAAGCTTTCATATATAAATAACTGAGCATAAAATATTACTTTGACACATAAGAAGAAATCATTAAGAGATAAAAGTACCATTGATAACAATTTCTACTCATGAGCTTCAGCAATATAGATTTATTTCTTCCTAATTCAATATGTACTAAGAGTACAAAAGCGCATTTCAGTAGCAGACATTAAATACAGATATCAATAAATCTTGTTCCATTCATTCATCAAAACCTCCTCTGAGGGTGAAAAAGTGCATGTTATGAGGAAACGTTCTTGACAAATTTTAGGACCCCTCTCTAAATGCATGAGAGGGGTTAAAATACTACTTCCTAAATACTAAAAATAGTTTATTAAAAAAATATAGGACGAGGTTTAAATGACCGTCCTCATCTAGGGCAAAAATAAATCAAAATTAAAACTAAAACTGAATCTGGAAATTAACTATCTATGTATCTATTCTCTGTGGTCACAAGCATTCATCATCGACTTGAGGAGGGTCAGCTAGCCAACCTCCGATTTTAGTTGCCCTGCGAAAACAGAATCGGCAAGTGTTGGCGCTATCTTCTCGGCAAAGTTCATGAGGCATTTGATAGTCATGCATTGACTGTGTGGTTTAACCAAGTACTGCTAGTAAGTATCCCAGTTTAACTTGGTTAACTTATTGATAGATTCTGCCTTTTCCTCAGCTTTCTATCTCTAGCTCATCTGCAGTTGCTATGCCTTTTGGAGGAATCCAGGAGCGGTCTCTGATATGTGGTTTGCTCTATGAAGGTTTTCATTGACACAGTCAATGACGTTGTTTGCCGCTGTAGTGGATTCTTCTGCTACCACGCGTTGAGCTCTGAATGGAATCACTAAGTTTCATCCAACTCCGCTTACCACTCAAGGGTTTACCTATTAAATACCATCGATTTTAGAGTGTGGGTCCCGCCTTTATCCTTTAGTGCTTTTCTCCTTGGTTTTTCGGCTTACAGGGGACTGAACGCTTGGGGGCTTTCCTTCTCGAGGGGTTTAACCCAGCGATGTGCAATTAGCGGTAAGCAATAATCAGAAACTCCTTCCTTTTTTTGATCTGAGCTTTCTAGGTGCTATTTTTGCCCCCTTCGCAGTTTCGATGAGGCTTGGTCAGCGCATTTTTCCCTTTTTCAATGGTTCTTCCCTTACCGACCATTCTTTTGGTGCATTCTGCCAAATTTTCGTTTTCTTTGGTGAACGTTTCCACAAACTGCTTGCCGTAGGTTGCCTGTGGCTCTGGTAGATGATACATAAGCCTTAAATCTTGTGCGGTGAATGAGCCAATGAGGTCTTGGCCTCAAGTCTTGAATCATCTGTCTGTTATATCAGCACTATCTAGTACCCACTTGACCATGTCTATGTATGGAAAAATATTCGGTCTTGCCGCTATCTGGTGCAAGAATGAACATTCAAGTTCAATAATTGATGCCTCAGACAACCCACGTGAGTCTATTGTTGCTTTAACCTACATAACCCTAGGATTTTCTTCTTCAAGTAGACTGTACATGCCTTCCCAGGTAGTTATGTTGGCATCTTTGTTACAGGTGTTGTCTTTGTATAAGGGAATCATTTCTTTGTCTTCTACAACCAGAGCTTTTCCATTTTTTCCCATTACGTGCTGCACACTTCTACATATATTACTCTTCTTGCCGCTCCTGCAAATTTACAAGCAAGGAAAGAATAATGGTAAAAGGTAAGGTGATGGGAAAGCTCTTAATGTCAAAATGATATATCACCCTACGTGAAATAACCTTTTGATCAGATCTAAATCTTATTTGATAAATGACCACCAACTAACCATTAATTTGACATTAATGTCCATAACTTGGTATCGGATTACGAGAAATGCTTTATTAAACAATGAGCCCAACAAATCTAGGATAAACAAATTTTGCGATTTGCTTCGCAATATCGCTAATCCGTTTGTTAACAATCATTCATTACGTCATGATTCTGTGACATGTGATTTGCGAGATGCCTTATTGCATATCTCTAAATCGGGATGTCTTACCTTAGGTGATACTTGTGACATATAAAATCTTCGATGCGCGATGGATTTTCAAGATGCGTGATCTTGCATCGCGTTTTCACAATTTCGGATAGCTTGTTTATATGATGTTCCCTCGTTACCTTTTGCAATGTGATGTTTTATTATTGAGAGAACAATTTTATTAGGAATCTATCATAAAACTTAAGTTTTTTTTGGGTTTTGCATGTGTTCTTCTAAGTTTATGACAGCATGTTTTATTCAAAGGGAAACATGAGTGCTAGTTTTTTATTTTTTAAGAAGGGTCCCCATTTATTTAGCTTTATTGCTAGAACTAAATAAAAAGGGGGGTTTTTGCTGGCCACAATAGGAGAAAGCATCAAGATACAAGAGTTGGGTCACATTGGCATTAAAATATGGGAAGAAAGCAACCCATGAGAGTGGTCAATTAGTAAAGAAATAGTTAGGACCCTTGTAAAATAATTATTAAAGTAATTTCCTGCTAAAAAACGCTTGTGACCCTTCTCTCTCTCTCCTCATGGAAAACACATGACAACGTTGTATTGGCTACCAACGATGTTGACATGATGAAGTTTTATGAGAGACATGTGGCAAGAAAATTTTACATGTTTGGGTGGCCTAATGGGTGAAATCTCGGTGATATATGTGACCACTCTAGAGGCACAATGTGGTATTGATGATGTAACCATGATGTCATCCCACTAGGAAGATCTTGAAATGTTTGGGAGCCTGGCATAAAGGAACCAACTGGCTAATTGGGCATTAACATAACAGGGTAGCTATGAGAGAGAAATTACCCTAGTAGGAAGTTAATTATTTAATGTGAGTGTCGACAGACCTAATAAGGAAAACTCATCCCATAAGGAAGACTCGAACGGATTATAAAGGGAACACAAGAGGGAGCACAACCAACTAGGCATCGGCCCAGCATGACAAAGTGACAACCAATAAGAGAACATGAAAGGATCTTCATGGTCCCTACACTACACATCATTCTGCAAGGCTCATCTAGGAGAAAATATAAAGGAAAACAAATTTTTGGTTGGGATACAAGCATTGGAACATATCAACTAGACAACGCATAGTTAAGTTTCCAAGAAGAGGAGGAACAGGGTGTACCCACGGGGCATTTAAGCACATAAGACCGGGAGATAGAGTTTTTGTTGGAAATACACAGTTCTGTTAAATAATGGAAGGTGTGCCCTAGTCATGGTTTTGTGACCATCATCATGGAAGGTGAATGGGTAATGTCTAAGACCTTGGGGCTATAGCTCAAAGGGGCCCAATGAGGGTCTAAGAGGGGTTTTTCATGTTTTGGTGAAAAGGAGGGAGCCTTTAAGCTAAATGCATAGTGTTGCGAGCATGGGCTTTAGTGTTGAAAAGCATGGGTGAGTTGGAAGCCTTGTGCAAGGATTCCTTGATATTTGGTTGTTACACCAAATTGGTCATTTGCCACATTTGGATAAGGAAAGCATTTGAATAATGAAAGGATTGACATATTTGACTAAATATACTCCATATCAGGAAAGTATGCCATATGTGGCATTGCGCTACACTTGTTGATGAGTTGGAAGTTATTTATGCTAGAAAGTTTAGCAAGAAAGGTTCAATTTGAGTTTAGCCTAGTCAAATTGAGTAAATATAATTTCCATGCATCATTAATTCAACTTGGAGGTATTTAGATAGTGTGACATGGATCGTGTCTCTCAGTTAGATTAGCAAATTTAAGTTAATGGCTTGAAGTTTAGTCATTCATGTGTTGAGATCTAAATTTTAGCAATCTAGTTTAGCTATTTTCAATTCTACTCAGTTAATTGAAATCTAACAATTAATAGAGTTAGTTGAAGGTTATTTGTGTTGTGACACAACATTCTAACTCAAAGATCTATAAGTTAACTAATCAATTAGCCCAAAATAGCATAGACATTCATGGAATTAAAATTCCTCAGATGGAGTGGACGAGACAAACTCTAGTGTAACATTAATTGTACATTGGTTGAGTGTACAGTTTTTGCATGTAGTCAGGAGATCAATTCCTTAGGAACGACACAAGGTTATTTAGGAACTCAAATTAGCTCATATTTGTGTAGGGAAATAGGAGGCTGGAGGTGGCAAAAGTTGGTTCAGTGTTTTCTAGAGGTTCTCATTCAGTAGAAAGAATAATTTTTCTTTTGCAAGTGGTGCTCATAGTTGGAGCATGTAATTGTAATAGTTTCACTATTCCACTCATTAGTGCAAAGAGGCTTGAGGGGTTTTTCCCAATTAATTTCCCCTAGAAATCACTCTGTAGCTTTGGTTTTTCTTGTTGCATGGCTATGCATGTTGTTCTAAATTATTATTTTCATTTCAAAGATATCATTAGAGTAGAATTTGTGTCTCCTGATTATAATTCAATTTATTGAACAATTCCAATTTGTATCAAATTTATACGGGGTATGAGAGCCCTAAAATCACATTTGAACCAATATTTCAATTTTTTCCCTTAGGAATTTCAAATTTTCAGCCCATGTGTAGCAATTTTTCTTTTGATTCAGGAGAATGTCTTTCAATGAACTGATATTGGAGTATGCCCTGGAGGTTAGCTAAAATTTCATAACCTGGAAGGACTGAATGGAAGTAATGTTGGATGATAATGGTGTTTTAGAATATGTTTAAACTTACATTGTGAAACCCCAACAGTCTCATGCACAACAATTATCCCAATGGAAGGAGGATGTTGCAAAGGCCACATGAATTTGTCTAGAAGGTGTGAGATGCCATGTGTTCTCAAATATCCATGGAAAAGAAGCACCATTTTCTATGTGGAAGACACTGACTCAACTATTCAAAAATAGCAGCGACCATAGAAAATTGGCCATGAAAGACAAACTTCGAAACATTAGGATGTGGAAAAATGATACCATTCCTTAATATCTCTCCTCATTAACTCAAGTTCGTGATAAGCTTGGAGATTTTGGGGATAATGTTGAAGAATGTGCTATGTTGATCCTAGCTCTTCTAGGCCTTCCAAATCCATGGAACAACTACCTAGACTCTGTGAATAGAAGAGAAAAATTACAAAATTTGGAAAGGTTGTGGTCCAATTGGGTTGAAGAATAGATCATGAGAAATACCAGAGATGGATTATCATATGGTGGAGAGGGTGAGGATAATTTTTCCTTGCATGTGGAGGGGAATAAGGGTGAAGGAAAGAAGAGAAAAATAAAACCTAAATCCAGCCAAAATAATGGCAAGAAGAAAGACTTGAGCAAGATAGAATGTTTAGGCTACCACAAATACAGGAACCGTGCAACAAAATGTCCACAAAATAAGTATAACAAGAATCTTTTAGGAGGAGAAAGAGGTAAAGCATTGGCTTCAAAATTAAAATTATAATTCACCCTAATAACATGCATGACCAACACTGTTATGGGGAGTGTGTGGTACCTTGATTATGTTGCCTCGTTCTATATTACATGGTGCAAGGATCTTTTCAGCAGCCTGAAGGAGAAGGATCTTCAGATGCATATTGAATTGTGGGATGATGGGAGGTACAATTCTACAACAATTGCTATTGATTCCTTTGAGAGGGAGAGACACTCCCCTCTTCTCATCAAAGTTGTTATGTTTGTACTTGGGCTAAAGAGGAACCTAATCTCTATAGCAGTATTGGGGGATAGAGGCTATGATATTATTTCTAGTAAACATAATGCCTTTTTGAGACACATAGGTATCAAGAATGTGGACCAGATTAGAGTTTGAGTGAAGAACCTATACACAATTTAGGTAGGAGATTGTGTTGCACTGTGTAGCAGGGCATAGAAATTGTAGAGTCATCTATGCCATGGTGCCTTAAAAATCATGTAGCAAATTAATATTGGTCTCACTAAAGGCTCCTTTGACAAAGAGGATGTTTGAAAGGGTTTCACATCCGGCAAATATGTCAAAACCACCTTCCATGGCTGAAATAGTAGAGAAAATGCAATCTTGGAGTGAGTACACTCTGATGGTTATGGACTCTTCTCTACAACATCCAAAGAAAAACATAAGTATTATGTAATTTTTATTGATTATTTCTCTAGAATCTACTGGATTTTCTTCATGAGGAAAGGATGAATTGTTTTCCAAATTTCTAGAATTTAAGGCATTAGTTGAGAAGGATATTATGAAGAAGGTGAATGCTCTTAGGAGAGAAAATGGAGGAGAATTTGTTTCAAATTCCTTCAAGGATTTTTGTTCCAATGAAGATATTCGAAGAGAACTGATAGAACCCCATAACCCACAACATAATGGGGTAGCCGAGATGCAGAACAAGATCATAGTTGGATCTAAAAGAGTTATGCTACATGATCAGGGGCTACCATTGAATCTATGGGTAGAAGCATGTAACGCAAGAATTTACTTGTAGAACTAAAGTCCTCATAGAATACATGCTATGATAATACTAGAGGAAGATTTCTCTAAGAGAAATCCTAACGTGTCTCATTTTAGAAGTTTTGGAGCTTCAGTTCAATGTTAGTCTCCAAAGATTTGAGGAAGAAACTTGAGCATATATCAGTGTTGGGAGTATTTGTACGATACACCAAAACTCTACATAATTACCATGTGTATGTACCTTCACTAGGGATGACCATGGTGAGGAGAGATATAAATTTTTATTAGGAGAAGCCTATGAGATGCTCTTTGGAGTGAGAAATGAGTATCCAACTAGAGAAGGATATTTTATATCAAAAGGAGGAGCCTCATGATAAGCTTTAGGAAGTGGCCAAGTGGAGACAACAACTAAACTAGAAAAATCGAGAGAAGGGAGAGAGATAATTAGAGAAGTTGATATATTGTTGTAGGATGTTAGGGAGAATGTGGGAGCCCCTACATCAGTATGTAGGCAAAGGAGATAACCTGAAAGGTACACTGGTTACATGGCTCTTATGATATAGCTCATTGATTTAGATCCTTCTTCATTTAAGTAAGTAGTTTCTCAACTGGTTTGGGTCGACGCCATGGTCGAAGAATATGAATCCATCATGAAAAATAGTGTATGGGAAGCGGTGCCAAGACCATAAGCAAAATCATTGGTTGGTTCCAGATGGATCTATAATGTGAAGTATGCTGCTAATAGGAGCATTAAGAAGTACAAGGCTAGATTTATGGTGAAAGGATTTTCTCAGGTAGAGGGACTTGACTATGAGGAAACATTTGCCCCCATGGAAAGTTATTCTCCATCTAATCAATTCTTGCATTAGTTGTGCATATGTGGTGGAAGATCCACCAGATGTATGTCAATATTTTCTTTCTCAATGGTGTTGTTGAGGAGGAAATTTACATCGAATATCCAATAGTATTTGAGACATACGATTGGGAGTCACATGTGTGTAGACATAGGAGAGAATTTTATGGTATCAAATAGACATCCCAAGCATGGTACAGTTGGATCGAAAGTTATCTCAATGGATTTGGATTCACCAAAAGTGAAGTAGGTGTGAACCTCTATCACATTATGGTAGAAGGTAAGTTGCTTATTCTTGTTTTATATGTTGATGATTTAATATTGGTAGATAATGGGCAGCTCATGTACTCATGCAAAGAGGATCTCATAGGGAATTTGAGATGAAGGAAATGGGCTTAACACATTACTTCCTCGGGCTTGAAGTATGGCAAGGTGATGGTGAATTTTTTATGTCTCATGGGAAGTATTCCTTCAAAATACTTCAAATATTTCACATGGAGAATTTTAAGCCTATCAACACATCTCTAGCTATAAACTCAAGGAACGACAATTTAGCTACAGATGAAGAGGTTGATGCTACCATTTATAGGAAGCTTATGGTGTCTTTGATGTATCTTGTGAACATAAGGCCTAATATGTGTTATGGAGTACACCAACATAGTCAAGCTATGGTGAGGCCTACCAAATTGTATTGGAAGTAAACAAAGCATGTGTTGCAATAGCTCGGGGGAACTACTCATTATGGATTATGGAACAAGAGGACAGAGGGAGTCAAGCTCCAAGGCTTCACTAATGTAGCTTGGGTAGGGAGTCCATAAGACAAGAAAAGTACTCTAGGTGCTATCTTCAATGTTGGGTCCACAACTATTTCTTGGTATAGTAGAAAACAAAGGTGTGTGGCACCCAACTCAGTACAGGTTAAATACATGGTTGCAAGTTAAGAAGCATGTGAGGCTCTAAGAATGTGTCAAATACTTGTCGGTATTTCTAGAAAAGGGATGGATCCAACTATGATATATTGTGATAACCATATTTGTCTTAATCTCTACGAGAATTTGGTATTCCCTAGTAGGTTTAAGCACATTGATATCTCATACCATTATTTCCGAGACTGTCTACAAAGTAGAATTATGTTGCTACAGTAAATTCCAACTGAGGATCAAGATATTGACATCTTGACAAAGGATTTCTCAAGAGGTATATTCAAATTCCACAGGTGTAGGATATGGGTGGTGAAAATCCCTTTCTTGTTAGGAGGGAGTGTTAGAATGTGTTGCAAGAAAGCCTCAATTTAACTTTAGCCTTAGTAAAATTGAGTAAATCGAATTTCCACCTAAGAATGAAAAATTAGAGGAAATTAAATATTGTGGCATGGATCTTGTCACTCAATTAGATCATAAAATTTGAGTTAGTAGGCTAGGATTTTAGTCATGCATGTGGTGATTGCTAAATTTTAGCAATCTAGTTTAGTTATTTTTTTGTCATACTCACTGAAGTGACCTCTAATAATTAATAGAGTCAATTGAAGGTCAGTTCTACAATGAGAGAACAATTTAACTCATATATATATATATATATATTATATATATATATATATATATATATATATATATATATATATATATATATATATATATATATATATATATATATATATATATATATATATATATATATATATATATATATATATAATATATATATCATTTAATTGATCAATACAAAAAAATAGCCCAGACATGAATGGAATTTGAATTTCTCAGCTGAAGTGGATGAGACAAAGGTTAGTGTAACATTAATTGTATACTAATTGAGTGTACAAATTTTTCATGTAGCCAGGAGATAAATTCATTGGGAATTGTACAAATAAATAAGGAATTCACTATTATTTATGAGGTCAAATTAGCTTGTATGTGTGGAAGGAAATATGAGGCTTCAGGAGATAAAAATTGGCTAAGTGTTGGCCAAAGGTTCTCCTTCAGTAGAGAGAATGATTTTTCTTTTACAGGTGGTGCTTGAAGCTGCAACATGCAATTGTAATAGTTTATTGAAATGATTAGTGAAAAGAGGATTGATGGTTTTTTCCTAGTTGTGTTCCCCTAGTAATCACTCTGTACTTCTGGTTTTTCTTGTTGCATCTCTATCCATGTTGTTCTAAATTGTGATTTTTATTCTACAGATTCGTAGAGTAGAATTTGTGTCTCTTGATTTTAGTTCAATTCCATGAGAAGTTACAATTTCTATCAAATTCCTATAGTTTAAGAGCTTAGTTCCTCTAAGCAACAAAATGAGTCGCAAACTATTTTTGAATATTTGTGGGAACAAGTGGATAAAGGAATGAAATAAAACAACAGTTGTGACTTGATAATTGGAGTCATTGGAATTTTTTAGAGTTCTAGATCAAGACACTGAAGGATTTGATGCAGAGGAGAAAATAAATGGATCTTCTCCTCAAATAGAATTAGCGATCCCTAATCTTCCTTGCATGCGATGAATAATTAAATGGAAAATAATGTTAGGTGCATAATATTAGATTGAAAGCTTAGATTTCCGTATCAAAGTGCATCCTGTGAATTGAAGAACCATGATTCTAGTAGAAGAAGAAATTAATAAAAGATCCCTTTGAGTCTGGAGGTTGAATGAGACTTATTTATTAGTATGGAGAGACACTCATGTGGCCATTCTTTGCACTAATTGAGCTGCAGTGGCTAATTATTTTGATGCAACAACATAATGGAGAACCCTTTTGCAATTATGAGATTGATCATGAAAACCTGTCCTATGCAATATGGGAAGCGATGTAGGACTACACACTCAAGTAGTGTGGATGACAATAAAGAGAACATTGTTCATTTTCTTGTAGGGGAACAAAACCTAGAATTGAAATTGAGCAAGGGGGGAATGGAACATTGTTGAGATAACTATGTAGAGATATTTGAATGCATGAGATTATTTCAGAGAGAGGCCCAGAGTGTTCTTGTGCAGAACAGGAGGCCAAGAGTGTGCTTATGCTGTTGTGACAGACCGAGAGAGCTTTTGGAATATAAGATGATGAGAGATGAGTGTACGCTAGTAAGAGTATACGGGTGAGAGATATGTGTTTGTGTGCTACTATAGTGTGATCAAAGATAATGAGGATAAAGGACCAAGTGGAAGAAAAGTAAGACAAAAATAGGGAGAGTGAATACCATTTACAATGTATTGATTTCCTTATGGAGTGTGTGTTGGAGCCTACAAACTAGGGATTTGGTGCTTCCAACTTAATGGATGTCTAAGTAGAGCTTGGGGATTTTCTCCTCCTACAAGTTGGTGCCTGCATAAATCCAAAGAGGTATAAGTTGGTTCTTGCAAAAAATCCATGAAGTTGCTTCTTCAGTTGGTGCATCTGGTATGTTGATTAGGTTTCTCTGGAAGAAAAAAGTTGGTGCTTCTTGTTAGTGGGTGCCAGGAAACAATCAAAGGTAGTTGGTGTTTCTTATGAGTGGTGGCTCACAAACATTGATGTAATAGATTAGGTGATCATATTTACATCATAATAAAAACAAGCTTATGTAGTTTTTCTCCCTTAAGGGTTTCCTTGCTAAACCTTGGTGTCCAATTTATATTCCACTCATGGTGTGCATTGATGCGTGGATTTATTGATGTGCTACTATTGTAATTGGTTGTTGGTTTCTCACATGCATGATTGCAAAATTTGAATGTTAAATATAAATTGCCGTAAAAGTAAAATTAGTCTTAATATTGATTTAACCTCCCCTAAGTATTAACGTTGTTTCCAATAATTGGTATTAGAGCTTGGTTCCTTTGGGAACAAATTAACCACTTAAAGGTGATATAAAGTAAACAATGGCTAAACAATATTGGCTAACACCAAAGGGAGTTCCATTATTAAATTTATTAGACTATGAGATATGGAGTATTAGAATGGGATCCTATTTGATGACCATCAATGAAGGTGTTTTGTTGTTTGTAGAATATGGAAAGAAAAATAAGTTCAGTGAACAAGCAAAGGAGATGATCATGAAGAGGCTATCAAATATAGATGTTGATAAGATGAGGCATTGTGACAGAAAAAAGGAAATGTCTGACAAATTTCTATGTATGTATGGAGGAGATAGGAATGTGGCTCAAGAGAAGGTTGAAGAACCTTGTTGCTCAAGTAATGAACTAGAATATTGAGATACCAGTGTTGGAAATGATAAGTAGAATAAGAGAAGGAAGAAGTTGAAGAAGGCATCCAAGGAAAGAGATGTTGAGAAAATTGAAGATCTTCCTCTTAATGCACAGGTCGTTGCTCATCACTCTTGGGAGGATGATGAAGAATCAGAAGAGAGGTCGTGCTACTTAGGAGGTAAAATATTTCTTTGTGACAACTATGAAGAGATAGGGTACCTCAAAGAGAGAAGAGAGATACTGGGTGGGCTCACCCATGGGAAAAAACCAGAGTACCCATGGGAGTGATGAAGAATGCTTACTCCTTAGACTTGTGGAAGGTTCCATGGACACAAAGTGGAATTTAGATCTCTGTGGTGGGTCGAATAGCGCCTACGATAGTTATAAAAAGTATCTAGGTTAAAGGATGTGTTTTAGAAGGAAGTTGATCTCTACTTGAAAATATATAAAGAGTTATCATAAGCAAATCAAGAAAAAGGAGCAGTTGTAGAAGTATGCACTTAAGAATGAGAAGTTGAGAAAAACAATTGTAGATTTAAATGCTCAATAGTAGGAGGCTAGCACATTGAATGAGATGTTGACCATTCAGTTAAATGAAAGAGAATCCTTTAATGAGAGACTACAAGTAGAAGTTGTCTCATTGAGACACAACCTAGAAAAGAAATTAAAGAGTTGTTTCAATGTCAAATAGTTCAAAGGAGTTCTGAAATCTTAAATCATGTTTTGAATGAGTTAAGATCCACTCTTATTAAGTCTGGTTTGGAACCAAACTTCAAGAAAGTAGTTGAAGGTCCCAATAAAAATAAAGAGAAAGGAGTTGTTGGACAAAATTGAGATAATTTATAACAACAAGTGAAGAATAAATAGTCAGGAGAAAAGCATAATGTTATGAAACATTACTGAGGAAAGGAGAGAAATAATTAGAAGAGGAAACATCAAATAATTGTAAATAAAAACAATTCAAACAACCATGCAAGGAACATGAAGAACCATAAAAAGTCCTGTCTTCCTCAAGGGTAAAGCCTTCAAAGAAAAGGTATTTTTTTATTATCAAAATTCCTTGTATGGGTATTATTTTTCTTGCAATAATTTTTTACATAAATCCATAGAGTATAGATGTAATTCAAGAAAGAAAAATATGATGGGTGTGTTGGCATTATGATGCATGTGTTGTACTTGATGGCAACCCTCTCATAGAAGATCATCTCACTTATATACATTCAGATGAATCTACATTCAGATCAAAGGAATCAAATGGCAAGTTCTTAGTAAGCTTTGCCATCAAGTCCAAAGGGGGAGATTGTTGGCATTATGGCTAAAGTGTTGTCCTTGATGGCAACCCATTCAGGTGATAGATCACTGTACTTCAAGTCAGCAGCAGAGGTTGATGATCAGCTATCAAATATTGAAGAAAATAAGGGGTACGCAGGTACACCTTACAGAAAGTGCGTACCCACAGGTACACCATGCAGGGACCGCGTCCAGATACGCAGACCAGCCGTTCAGGAGGTGCGTCCCCCCAGTGCACACATTTCAAGGCAAAGAAATTCACATGTGGGGTTTTCTTATGTGTTACTCTTGGTATTTAGCCGACGGTATTGGGTTATTATGGTGTCGGCTCGTGGTATTGTTCCATGATTTTAGGAGGAGCTTGCCTATATAAAGCAAAGGAGATCATTTGGCTTAGGGATGTCTTTGGTTGAATATCTTATGAGGGCTAGATCTGGTCTAGATCTAAAGAAGGCGAATCTACTGATGGACTGAGATCTCTTCGGCGCATGATCAAATCTGTAGATCTGACTGTCTGGGTTATTCTTGAAGTCTTGAAATCATTTATGCCCGAAGGTACAGTGAAAGAAAAGTGCGCCGGTACGCAGGCTCAGAAGCGCTGCAGGTGCGCCGGGACGCAGGCGCAGAAGCGCTGCAGGTGCGTCGGTACGCAGGCACAAAAGCGCTGCAGTTGCGGAGGTACGCAGGAAGTCTATTTGGCACAGTGCATGGGTACGCAGGTGCACAGTTCAGAACAGTGCATACTGTACGCAGGCATTACATGGGTGAAGCTGCGTACTTCTCTTGAAATCAATTTAGCTATTCATGTTTATCATTGCTGTGTTCTGGGTTTTGAAGTGATGTCTGGTTTCTGGTATTATGTTCTGATAACAGCAGTGATTGAGTGAATGATTATGATTAGCTTCAGAATTGATGGATCAGGTTCTTAATGATCTGATGGACTAGATCTGATTGATGACTCTCATTGTATATGTATTGATCTAGTGATTGGGTGTTTCAGAAGGTTGTTTGATTATGAGCTTCAATGTTGTTGTTGGGTCCAGTATGAAAATTGGATGAAATGTGGCCTTTCAGATTATGGGTTGTGCTTCAGTGTATCCAGTATGAAAATTGATGAAACATGGTACTTGGAGGAGAGAAGATTGTAGGCCGGCGCCTACGTACTAGTATCTAAGCTAGTACAAGAGCTAAAGGAAATCTTTGGAGCATTGTAGCAGGTAGTAGCCTGCGTACTAGTAAATGGATCGGCTAGTACAAGAGCAAAGGGGGTTGTAGCTCCCGTACTGGTATAAGACTGCACCAGTACAAATATTGTAAAAGGATTTTCTTATTAAGAAGAAGATTGAGATGACTTGCAGCAGGTGGTTTTCTCCCGCATTGGGTTTCCACCTTATATCATGGTGTTCATGTGTGTGCCTTATGTGTGATGATCTATTCTCTATTACTGCATCTGTTATCTGATAATATGGTTGATAATATTCTAATGACTCATTGAAGATCAATTAACTTAATCATAAGAAGTTGTGGAAGTAGCATATATGAATCTGATTATGGAAATGAAAAAGTTTTACTAATGTGATAATACTGATTCACCCCCCCCTCTCAGTATTATTTCCAACAATTGGTATCAGAGCAGGTCCTTTGATAGAAACTTGATCGCTTGAAGGAGATTCGTGGAACAATGGGAAAGAAGCTTAAGAAGAAAGCTCATAAGAAAAAGAAGTAATCTCAGAAGAACTATGACAGTGGAAGAATAGATTGGGGATTAGGCATAAGAAGCTCTTCAGATTCAGAATCAAATTCAGAATCATTATCAGGTATGAATGTGTTATCCTCTGATGTTCCAGCTATATTTGCTTGTGAAAGAGATGAAAGTGATAGTGAGACTACTGAACTTGCTCTTATGGGTGAGCAAGAAAGATGTCAAATAGAGGCAGAATTTAACAGGCTGACAAACAAAATTATTGAACAAGAAAAACGTTTTGACGTAAAGAGTGGTGCCCTCAAGTTATGCAAGGAAAGGTATCAAAAGTTGCAGGATGAAGTAACATCTCTAAGAAATGAAGTCATTGAAAAGAACACAACAATCAAGGAGCTCAGAGATCGATCCAGTTATTATGAAAATCTTGAAGCTACAATCCTCTCACTAAAAGGAGATCTTGAAGAATCAAACAAGCAGAATACAGATCTACTCCAAGCTATTGAAAAACAAGAAAACGAAGTCACCAGCTTAAAATCTCAACTAGAATGTGCCTTCCGAGTTCGTCAAATGCAGCAGGATCTGAATGAAGAACAAGAAAAGGAGATTCTCAAACTAAGGGAACAAATCGAAGAAGGAAGGAAAGCTGAAGAAGTTTTGAAAAAGAAATCTCTTGAAAAAGAAGAACAACTTCAGGTTGAGGTAAATATCTTGAAAGGTAAACTAGAAGAAAAGGATAAGCTTTTACGATTTCAAGATAGCTCTAAAGTATTGGATGATATTCTTAGTAGTCAAAGGTCCCCTGCTATAATGACTGGTCTTGGTTTCCATGAATCTGTTGAAGGTGAATCTAGTTCACAAGGTGAGGCAAGGAATTCTAAAGAGAAATCTAAAGTGATCAATGAAGAAATGAAAGATCAATCTCATCATCAACCAAGGAAAGAGATTCCTCAAAGAAAATCCTTTACTCCTCCTATGAATAATGTTGAATGTTATGTATGTCATAATCTTGGACATGTTGCAGCTAGATGTAGAAGAAGAAGAGTTCAAGACCATTATGCAGACAAGTCATCTCAATCAAGGTATTTTTATGGATATTTCTTTGCTTGCAATACGTTTGGTCACAAAGCTGCTGATTGTTACAGGAGGAATATGAAACATGTAAGATGTTATGCATGTAACAAGCCTGGACATATAGCTAAGGAATGCAGGAACAAAGTGTGGGCACCATATCAAAAGGAGAAAATGTCATCATCACGCTTGAATTTATGGAGGAAAAAGGAAGTACAGTCAGAAAAGGATGGCACAGCACAATGTACAGACATACCAGAATCAGAGGGAGCTGAAAGTACAAAACTTCAGGTTCCTGAATCTCATATGCAAACTTCATAAAGGCAAGTCGCATATATACGCGAGTTGGATACTGCACAATCGCGTATATGCTTGTTTGAAGGCAGTAGGCAAGTGAAGTTGGAAATGAATCTATCAGATCTGGGAATCTGACTGTCAGTAGCACAAAGGAGGACTGTTAATTCGGCCCTAATCAGAAGGCCGCAGGTGTTTAACAGAAGAGCTGCGTGGGGACGCAGTGCAGTAACAGGAGATCTGCGTGGGGACGCAGTGCAGTAACAGGAGATCTGCGTGGGGACGCAGTGCAGTAACAGGAGACCTGCGTGGGTACGCAGAGCAGAAGAAGGAGAGCTGCGTGGGTACGCAGAGCGACTAAGGTTCAGGTGCGTCCGCATAGTAAAAGTACGCGGCACGATAGTATTTTTGGGTGCGTCCCTGCAGTAACAGTACGCGGCGCAACTGATGGAACAGGTGCGTGGGTACGCTCTGTAATAGAAGACTGTCTGCGTATATACGCAGTGCAACAGAAGGATATCTGCGGGTGTACGCAGGGGAGCAGAAGATGAAGTGCGTACCTGTCTTAAGGCATTTATTGGCTGATTCTTCTTATTGATATGCATGATCAGATTTGACAGATGGCACTGGTTCAGGGGGAGCATATGTCCTGAATGCATTGTTGGCATTATGGTCCTTGGTGACAATGCTTATGATTCATCTTGCTAAGGTTATGAGTTGGTCCATGATGAGATTTATGGTTGATTCTCTAATGATGCTTGCATGGAGTCTTTATTGTTCTTGGCACATATATGGATGAGGTTGGCTGATTTCGTGGATGATTATTCAAAGTTGCATTGTTGGACACATGATGATGATGAGTCACTCATATGCTGCTATTGACATGTGCATGATGCATGATTTCTTTCTTGGCACAAATGGATGAGGATTGTTGGCTGGATACAGGGATGATTATTCATACATAAGTTGATTGATGCAGATGCTTTCATTTGATGGCTCTTGATTCATGTAGATCTGGATGGTTATGAGTTGATGCAGAAGTCCTTGATGTTGACAGATACTATGGAGCAGATTACACAGTGTTGTTGATGATGTTTGTCATGATCTTTAGATGTTTGATGTAAAGGTCATAGCAAGACTCATGTTGTAATGGTCTATCTATTGTAGTCATCTCTTCAGGTCATGTAACGGCCTATGTCCCCTCACTATGCATGGGATGAAGATGTAATGTATTTGGTTTTCATATTTCTGATGTATTCCCACTTGGTTGGATGGATGATCCTTATTGTGATGGGTGATGGATGTATGTATTGGGTTTTTTGGTGATAGGAAGGTCATTTATGATATATAAAGTCATGTTCTTCTTATAGAACATCTTGTTGCAGACCTTGCTTACAGTCAGGGGGAGCTTAAGCATGAACAACACTATATAGCAGAGAAGACATCTCGGCTTGTTCTCAGAAAGACCATTATCAGATTGGAGCACCATGACATATACAAAGGGGGAGCTCATTCAGAGACTTCAGCAGATTTGATTTATAGTCAAGGGGAGCATGTTCTTAGGGGGAGCATACCCCTTTGCCCTTGATGTCAAAGGGGGAGAGTGATTTGGTGTTGTTGCCATCAAGTCCAAAGGGGGAGATTGTTGGCATTATGATGCATGTGTTGTACTTGATGGCAACCCTCTCATAGAAGATCATCTCACTTATATACATTCAGATGAATCTACATTCAGATCAAAGGAATCAAATGGAAAGTTCTTAGTAAGCTTTGCCATCAAGTCCAAACGGGGAGATTGTTGGCATTATGGCTAAAGTGTTGTCCTTGATGGCAACCCATTCAGGTGATAGATCACTGTACTTCAAGTCAGCAGCAGAGGTTGATGATCAGCTATCAAATATTGAAGAAAATAAGGGGTACGCAGGTACACCTTACAGAAAGTGCGTACCCGCAGGTACACCATGCAGGGACCGCATCCAGATACGCAGACCAGCCATTCAGGAGGTGCGTCCCCCCAGTGCACACATTTCAAGGCAAAGAAATTCACATGTGGGGTTTTCTTATGTGTTACTCTTGGTATTTAGCCGACGGTATTGGGTTATTATGGTGTTGGCTCGTGGTATTGTTCCATGATTTTAGGAGGAGCTTGCCTATATAAAGCAAAGGAGATCATTTGGCTTAGGGATGTCTTTGGTTGAATATCTTATGACGGCTAGATCTGGTCTAGATCTAAAGAAGGCGAATCTACTGATGGACTGAGATCTCTTCGGCGCATGATCAGATCTGTAGATCTGACTGTCTGGGTTATTCTTGAAGTCTTGAAATCATTTATACCCGAAGGTACGTAGGTACAGTGAAAGAAAAGTGCGCCGGTACGCAGGCTCAGAAGCGCTGCAGGTGCGCCGGGACGCAGGCGCAGAAGCGTTGCAGGTGCGTCGGTACGCAGGCGCAAAAGCGCTGCAGTTGCGGAGGTACGCAGGAAGTCTATTTGGCACAGTGCGTGGGTACGCAGGTGCACAGTTCAGAACAGTGCGTACTGTACGCAGGCATTACATGGGTGAAGCTGCGTACTTCTCTTGAAATCAATTTAGCTGTTCATGTTTATCATTGTTGTGTTCTGGGTTTTGAAGTGATGTCTGGTTTCTGGTATTATGTTCTGATAACAGCAGTGATTGAGTGAATGATTATGATTAGCTTCAAAATTGATGGAACAGGTTCTTAATGATCTGATGGACTAGATCTGATTGATGACTCTCATTGTATATGTATTGATCTAGTGATTGGGTGCTTCAGAAGGTTGTTTGATTATGAGCTTCAATGTTGTTGTTGGGTCCAGTATGAAAATTGGATGAAATGTGGCCTTTCAGATTATGGGTTGTGCTTCAGTGTATCCAGTATGAAAATTGATGAAACATGGTACTTGGAGGAGAGAAGATTGTAGGCCGGCGCCTACGTACTAGTATCTAAGCTAGTACAAGAGCTAAAGGAAATCTTTAGAGCATTGTAGCAGGTAGTAGCATGTGTACTAGTAAATGGATCGGCTAGTACAAGAGCAAAGGGGGTTGTAGCTCCCGTACTGGTATAAGACTGCACCAGTACAAATATTGTAAAAGGATTTTCTTATTAAGAAGAAGATTGAGATGACTTGCAGCAGGTGGTTTTCTCCCGCATTGGGTTTCCACCTTATATCATGGTGTTCATGTGTGTGCCTTATGTGTGATGATCTATTCTCTATTACGGCATCTGTTATCTGATAATATGGTTGATAATATTCTAATGACTCATTGAAGATCAATTAACTTAATCATAAGAAGTTGTGGAAGTAGCATATATGAATCTGATTATGGAAATGAAAAAGTTTTACTAATGTGATAATACTGATTCACCCCCCCCTCTCAGTATTATTTCCAACAGGGTGGAAGTGATTGAAGAAGGCATATAATTCATAGGGAAAACCATGCTAGAAATAGTAGCAGGCTTGAAAAGAATGTTGTCATGTACAACAATCCTTTTGCCCCATTCCTAAGCCATGTTGAATGCTACAATTATGGAATTTTTTGGCAGGATCTAGTTGTAGATATAGGAGCAAAAAGCTCACTCATAAGATTTAAGAAAATATAGCAGCTCGATATTTGATTACAAGAATAAATTTAGTGAAAAAAGAAGTTGATCTTCCCTTTAGTGCTTTGCGTCAAACAGACATGCTGAGGAATGGAGGAAGAAATAATCAAGGAGTAGATTTTGTTTGAAGAATAATTAGAGAGAGATTAGGATAGATGATCTTCATGTTCTGGTGGTAAAACATTTTATGAGTGTTAGCTGCAATGAACACAAACTTTTGGTAGGAAAAGGGAATAACAACCTTGTTAGTTTTTCCTTGCAGTTAAAGACGAAAGGCTAAGAGATGATTTGGATGAAGAAGGAGGATAATCTACTCAGAGGGAGTAGATCCTTTGTTTCTCTTCGTAGAAATAAGAGAATGGGCTCAAGAGAGGCTGAATAAGTTATATGTAGGTACAAAAGAAAGGATAATCAAAGTGATGCATATCAATATTTGTTATATGACCAATTCCCCTTGATTACAATGATTAATTTATTTATTTCAAATGTATCCCCATTTCAAGAGAGAGGAGAGTGAAACCAATTTTGTTTCATGGGGAGTGCACAACAATACTATATGTTATGGAAGAAAAGGATAAGTTACACTAGAATTGTGGAGTGAGAAGAGGCTTATATTTAAGCTAGATCAATATTATGAGCCCTCACACAGAACCAAGGAAGAAATTGTACGAGATATTATAGCATTGGTTCATGGGGAGCTACTTTAATAGTAGTAGGAGGAAACAATCCATAGCCTCAAGAAGAGTGATTGTTTAGGAAATGAAATATTTACATCTCAGGTGAGATACCCTTATTTCATTTAAGCTATGAATATGATTATGCCTAGAAATCTTGTGTTCATAAACACAATTAGTAGAAGATTTGTATGTTCCTAATTTTTCAATTGATATCACTATGTCAACGGAGGTCTTTGGTTCATGTGGAGGAACCTTTCTGTGAAAGTGGAAATTTGTTTTTGAGTTGGAGTCATAAGAGTTTGTTTGGTACATTATTGAATTTGTGTCAATCCTTTGGTGCAATTGGTATCAGTTAATAAATAGTCCCTATATGTAGGAGTATGATCACAAGGGGAGAATATCTTAGCATGTTCCAGTGAAGTGAGCACAGTCTCAACACTGATAATAAAAGTGAAGGGAAAGCCAAAATGCATGACTAATGGTTGGTATTTGTAGTAACTTCAATACCATTTGTAGTAATTTATGTTTTAATTGGTATAAAATTCTTTTTAATTGGTACAAAAGATGCAGCCATAAGGTGTCCAAAACTAGAGGCATTTAAAGTAGAGGCAATATATGTTAAATGGGAGCATATCACATATGTTCAATATATAGAGGAGCAAAAACCACAAGAAGACACAAGGGAATATTTATATAATGATTGATTCCTACAAGTGTCCCTATTTAGGATGTTTGTAGGTGATCTTAGATCGAATAATTCAAGAAACTGAGTAAGGATATCATCCCTGGAAGAAGAGGAAGTTTTCAAATAATAATGCACATCAACGTCTAGACCCTCAGTAATTAATTATAAGAGGAATAAGGAGCAACCTGTAGCCATTTTGTCATTGAAATCAAAGGGGGAGAGTAAGCTGTGATGGTCCATGGAGAAGAGAGAAAGTTGTTGGTGGCTCATGTAAGAAGTGTAGAACAAGCATGCGTATTGGCCATCAATGTGGAGAAGTGATGAGGTATTTCCATCAATGCCAAAGGAGGAGATAGTTGAAGAATTGGCATTGTCAAGGTTGTTGGTGGCATCTAGAGTGTTGGCATTGATGTCAACCAGAATAATATTGATGTTAATGACATGTCAAACTAAGGAGAAGTCCCATGGTTGCTACAGTATTAGGTAGCAAAAGGTCATATTAGCAGGATATCAAAAGAAGCTATAAAGTCTTAGGCCTATGATGGCTATGGAATCCAAAGTTTTGAGGTATATTAACTCATGAGTTTAGCTTATATGCTCTTGGGAATGACATAGCTTGATTTTTCTCAAAAATATATTTCCAACGGTATGTTGAAGTCTGCAAATAGCCTCCTAAATCAGGAGTTATAACCAATCAAAGTGAGATTACCCAAAGTTGAATGTGTGGAGTTAAATGGATAGAGGACAATAGGAGCATTGTTAGTTTGGTGTTTTTCAAAAAAATGGTAGCACAAGTTGGTATAATATTTTAGTAGATCTGCTGAAGTAAGGTAAGGTGGATGTAGGAATACAGACAGAGAGCTTTCTAGCTAGCCAGCGGGATGTGCCACTTCACAACTCATCCCGATGGGTTTGCCCCAGTTGGATCAAAGTGTCGTAAAGGTGGAGGCCCAAGATGGTAAGCATTAGGATTGCATGGATAGTCCATAGAGCAGTGGAGTAGGAAGAAAGGGTGTTGATTAATAGAGGCCTTAAAGTAGGGATTCCCATGTGACAACATTTAAGCCTGTAAGTCTATCTTAAGAAGTTCTAAAGGGTCGCACGGAGAAATCACCGAGATACAAGTGTCAAGACATGCCCAATTGAATAATTGAGAAGAAAGAAACCAATGACAACAGGGAATAGGTAAAGAAATAGTCAAGACCCTTGTTAAAAAATACCAAAGGAATTTGTTGCAACACATAAGGCCCATGACCCTTCTCTCTCTCTCTCCTCATGGTAGGCACGTGGTAGTATTGTATTGGCTAGAAATGACATCAACATAATGTAGTTGTATAGGGGACACGTGGTAGGTATATTCTGCATTTTTTGTGGCCTAATGGGTTAAATATAGGTGACATGTATCACCACTCTGGAGATGCCATGTGGCACTGATGACATCAACATGATGTCATACCATTGGTAGGAGCGTAGAAGGTTTTGAAGTATGGAACAAAGTAATCGGTGGACTCACTAAGTGTCAAGCTAACAAAGTAGCCATCAAAGCCAACTTAACCTAGTAGTTGGTTGATAGATTGATGTGAGTATTGACCTAAACTCACCAGGATAACTCATCCCTTAAGTAATACCCTGACAAATTATAAATGGTAGAAGGGAGTAGTATGCTTAATAGGATCCAGGCTAGAATGGTAGAGCGATAACCAAATGGATAAATGGAAAGGCTCTAGGTGGAACCTACACTACATGTCATCCCATAAGTATCATCTTGGAGAAAATATAAGGATGCAAATATTTTTGGCCAAGATACAAACACTAGGACACATCAGTGGGAGAGAGCATAGTCGAGTGACCACTAGGAGTAGGCAAATTGTAGCCCTATGGGATATGTAATCTCGTAAGTCTTACCCGAAAGGAAACAAATGAGTGTTATTAAATAACGTTGGGGTGACGGAGATGGGATATAGACTTTTTGCAGGTACTTAACCGTTTTTTTAAATAACAAAAGGTGCACCATAGGATTAGATCTGTGAAGGTTTTGTAATGATAAGCATGGAAGGTTAATGTGTAATGTCTAAGCCCTCTGAGCTATATCATAAAGGGGCCCACTAATGGTTCAAGTGGCACTTTTACATGGTTTGGTGACCAAGTTCCGTGTGTAAAAAAATGGATCCTTCAGACTATATTCGTAGTGTTGTGATCTTGGGATATGAGTTCAAAAGCATGGATGGGCTGGTAGCCCCATGGAAGGATTCTTCCATATTTGTCTGTTACGACAAGTTGGTAATTTTCCATTTTTGAGTCAGGAAAGCAATTGAACAATGAACATGTCAAAAAATCTGATTAAAGATCCTCCATATCAGGTAGGTGTGCCATATGTGGCATTGAGCCACACTCGTGGATGCATTGGAATATTTTTAAGAAATTAGTGCTTCTGAGATGGAAAATGATTTTGCGACTATTTTTGAAGATATGTGGACACAATTTGATAAAGGAACTAAACGGGTCAACAACTATGACTTGAGAATTGGAGTCAATGAAATTGTTGAGAGCTATGGATCAAGATACTGAAGTACCACAATCTGCAAGAGAAAATTAATGGTGTTTCTCTTGAAACAAAATTAGCCATCCCTAATCTTCCTTACACAACATGAAGAATTAAATGGAAAATAATGTTGGGTGCAGAAGATCATATAAAAGTCTTAGATTGGCATATCAAAGTATGTCCTTATCATTAACAAATAATGTTATTTGTACAAGTATAGATTAACAAAAGATCTCTTTGATTTTGCAAGTTGACTCAGACATTATTCTCAGTATGGAGAGACACTCATGTCTCCATTATTTTCATTAATTAATTTTCATTGGCCAAGAAATTTTATGCAACAACAAAATGGAGAACCTTGTTGCAGTTATCAGATTGATCAAGAAAACCTATCCTGTGGGATATGGGAATCCACGCGGCATTAGACACTTGGGAATTTTGGATGACAACAAATACAACATTGTTCCCCGTGTTGTAGAGCAACAAAACCCATGATTTCAATTGAGTAAGGGGGGAATGCGACATTATTGAGAGAGAGAAGATAATAAATATGAATATGTGAGGTTGTTGCAAAGGGATTCCAAGAGTGTTCCTATGTCGAAATGGAGGACAAGAGTGTGTTTTTTCTATTGTGGGAGGACGAGAAAGCTTGTGAAATAGAAGGGGTTGATAGCTAAGTGTACGCTACTAAGAGAAGAGGGTCAAAAGTTTTGTGTTTGTTTGCTTCTATAGCGTGAGCAAAGCTAATGAGGAAAAAGGGCCAAGTTGAAGAAAACTGAGCTGAAAATAGATAGACTAGATACCTTTTATAGTGTATTTGTATCTTTATTGAGTGTGGGTTGGAACTTGCAAACTCAGAAGTTGGTGCTTCCAACTCAGTGTATGTATGAGTAGAGCTTGAGGATTGTTGTCTACTACAAGTTGGTATTTGAATTAATAAAATGAGCTATAGGTTGGTGGTTGCAACAAATCCATGAATTTGGTGCATCAGGTAAGTTGATCAAGTGTCTACAAAAGAAGCGATTTGTTGTTTCCTTCTAGTGGGTGCTAGCAAACAGTAAAAGGGAGTTTCCACTTCCTATGTTTGGTAGATCACAAACATTGATGTAATAGAGTAGGAGCTCATATTCACATGATAATGCAAACAAGGTTTGGTGGCTTTTCCCCCTAAATTTTTTCCACAATAAACCTTAGTGTCCAATATGTATGTCACTCATGGTGAGTGTTGATGTGTTGATTTATTCATGTGTTGCTATTATAATTGGTTGTTGATTTATCACATGAATGATTCCAAATTTTGAATGCTAAATATAATTTGCATAAAATTAAAACTAGCTTCAATATCGATTCACCCGCCGCTCAATAGCAAAAATTTTTCCAACGTAAATAGTGTAGTTTAGTTGGTATAATTAATAGACAAAATGGTTTTAAAGGGCAAGGGGTAGCTCAATTAGTGATATGCATGATGTCAAATTGTTCAAGATAGGAGATTCAGTCACGACTTAGTGTAAGGAGAGGAGTATATATTCAAAAATGTATTTTAAGAAATAAAAAATAACAATCTTACTTGAAATTGTATAGTCAAATGAAAAAAACCATTTTCTATCTAAAATAGACTGCACCTAAATTTTACAGGAAAAAAAAAAAAACTATTTAAAATTCAAATTTTAAATGTGACAAAAATAAATTTAAATGCAAGAAAAACCTTATATTTATATAAGTTCTTAAATTGATCAATCACCTTATCATTCAAAAAATATATTTTCTGAAGTGCAATATTAAAAATCATATTTAAAAAAATAAATGGAGAATATTGTCCCCAAATGAAATTTTATTGGAAATGAATAAGATGGAGTCATAATTAAAACAATTTTATTTTAAAACTAAAAAGGAATCTCCTATATTTAATTATACTCTCTCTTCTTCCACTAACAAATATATTTTTCATTACATTCATTTATGCGATTATAGACAACTACTATGTTAAACTAATAAAAAAAAATCAATTTTAAAATTGATATGAATGTTTTATTTATATTTAAAGATATTATTTTAATAATAGTGATTTAATTTTTTTAGTAATTTTTTTCTCTATGTAAGAAAAGTATTAAGAAAGTCATTTCAAAACTATGATAGTTTTCTTAGTTTAGAAGGTCAAAGATAAAGAAAGTTGATAGCATGACAAACATTTTGACAATGAAACAAAATATGGATATAATATGGAGAATCTAAGAGAAATTTATTTTTCATATTCAACCTTCTTACTGTGGTGAAGGTGATAGGCGTTTTCATCGAATGGTGTTATAGGGACTGACTAATGTTTAGTTTGACTGTCAAGCTCATGATAATTTGTTCATCTTTCAAAAATGTTGATTTTCTTCTTAAGATTAGTCAAGATAGATATATTTTTTATTTTCTAGTTTTGGGTTGATCACATCTTTATAATATATTAGCAACCTTTTTGAAAGAATATTATTTTTAATATTATCAATATTTTGAAAACGATATCCTTCTCTATCCCTGAGTAATCTACTTATGGTGAAGAATTCTTATTCTATCCTAGTTTTCATTGAATGTGGGTTTTTGGCTAGAGTTAGAAGCAATTTTGGGAAACCTCTTCCATGTTATTTAACTTCTTCCTATACATAAGATACATATTCATAGCCATAATTTCAATGGGGCAAAGAATTACCTCAACTAGGAGGATGGGGTAGGGAGTACTACAATTAATATTGATATTGTAAGTTAGAAATTAAGCTTGAATCTATTTTATCTTCTGCAATGACCCAATGGAAATATTGTACACCCATATAAAATAAAAAGAGTGATGAGAGTCTCAAAGGGAAGTTTATTTTTATCCTGTATCCGAAGATCTGTTGACTTACAATTGTTTTCAAAACCATAATAAGTCCTTCATCATCCAATTATCCTTATGTTAGTGCTACAATTCCAATTGATCTTTTGATGGATATAAATTAAAAGATATTTGTATGAAGGAACTTCCTCCAAGTAGTAATTTTCATATATCGAAGTATCATATAACATCTTTTTGGATCTAATTATCACAACTTTTTTTTGGTTAGTATCGACATCCATACTTATCTTGGAGGATTCTTATTTTTCTTGCGGGTATCATAATGTATCCTTACAAAAATAAAAATTTTGTTGGCATGAATATACTAGTGAGCATAGGTTCAAAACAACCTCCATATTCCAAACACTTGTCTATCTTATCAATGTATGTAAGTTAGAAAGGTTAGGCAATATGGGACACCCTTTCCTCACTGAAATATTGTATTTAATTTATTATAATAAAAATTTAATTGTCGTAACTTGGAAATAACATTCTTGCATAACCTTATCACAATAACCCAGAAAGATTACATGTTGTATCCTTTTCCATGTTCTGTCCTAGGAATGGTGTCAAAATATTTTCTAAAGTTAATAGAATGACATAAGTGATCCCATTTATTATTATGACATTCCACGTTATAATCCAGAGTGTAGATGGGTGGTCTATTGTTTAATGGTATATCCTAAACCTAACTTGGCCTTTTTCTCTTCACTACAAGGAAAAGAGCCTCTCTCATAGGTTTTTGTGAAAGCCGCTATAATAATAGCCCAAAGTTTTGTTTGTAGCAGCGATCACTAGAAGAGTTGGGCAGTTGAATGTTTTAGCAAATTATTTTAATGGTGCATCTATAATGCAATAACGCACCAGCGAGTTACTATAAATAGACGCACAAGTACTTAATAGCATATGGTGTACCATGGAAAAGTTATTTTTTATAAAAATAAAAAAACAATGGTGTGTTAAGTATATAAGGTGCATCCATTCATATACTACTTGATAACACTGGAAAAGTGTTAAATTTAAAAAAATGACGATCTTAAAATTCCTTTTTCCTAGTGGAGTGCTCTACTATCATGATGACCTAGTGCTAAACCTGTATATGAACATCTCGGTGCATAAATAATATGGTGCATCGTTGGGGGGTTTTTAATTTAAAAATAGTAGCATGATTATTATATTATATGCATCGGTGTTGTTAATTGAATTAAAGGATCCGATTCTTAATACAAAATTGTGTACCCTTGCAGGGTTACATTTTATACAAATAAAAATAATGGTATGCTACATATGTAAGGCACACTTGTGTGTATACTATTTGATAGCACTGGATAAGGGTTAAATTAAAAAGAAAAATGGCGGTCATAAAATGAATTTTCACCATTTTGGTGCTATTCTCTCCCGAAGAACCAATGCAATAGTTGTTTAATAAATCCTCGGTGCATAAACCACATAGTTCATTATGGAAGGCTTTTCATTTTTAAAAATTTCAGTGTGCTTCCTAGATAATACACACTGATTCCATTAATATAAGTGTACAACCTAATACTTCATATACAATCGTGCACCAAGGAAGGGTATTTTATTTAAAAAAAAAAAAATAGTCCTTTGAGAAAAATAGGAACACTGAAGCGTACACTACTCAATAACCTCAGACAAATGTTAAATTTAAAAAAACTATTGGTCGTAAACTTCATTTTTACCATTTCGATGATATAATATCATTAAGCACCAATGTTATCCCTATTTATGAAAGCATTGATGCATAAACAACATGGTGCACATGCGAGTGTTTTTAATTTATAAATTGTAATGTACTTCATATAAAATAAGCATTGATGAAGTTAGTAAAACTATATGTCTTGTGCTTAACAAACAATAACGAACTTTTGAAAAATTATTTTCTATAAAAATAAAAATAATACTGCACTAAGTAAGTTGAGTGACTTGGTCTGTATATTAATCGATATCACTGGACAATGGTTAAATTTTAAAAAAAAATTCAGTTGTAAAATTTATTTTCACTACTTCAGTGTTATAGTCACATAAAGCACTAGTGGTTTCCCTTTTTATGGAAGACCTGGTGCATAAACAACATGGTGCACCATGGCAAGGTATTTAATTTAAGAAACATGGATGCCCTACTCATATAAGAAGCATAAGTGTCACTAATAGAATTTTACATCCCTATGTTTAATAAACAATAGTGCAATATTTGAGGGTTATTTATTTAATAATACGACATAATGGTGTGCTAAGTAACTCTAGAGTAATGGTGCAAATACTACTCAAGAAGACTGGACCAATGTTAGATTTAAAAAAGTGTTTGTCGTAAAACTCAGTTTCACCATTCTGTTGCTATACTCCCATGAAGACCCAATGTTATGACCTTTTATGAATGCCCAAGTGCGTATACAACATGGTGCACCATGGAAATTTTTTTAATTTAAAAATAGTGGTGTGCAAGGTTAATCTAGAGCATAAGTGTATAACTACAAGATAGCACTGAAAAATGGTTAAATTTAAAAAAATGTTGGTTGTAAAACTCATTTTCATCATTTCCGTGATATACACCCATGAAGCACCAGTGCTATCCCTTTTTTTGAATGACTCGGTGCATATAAAACGTGGTGCACTATGGAGAGGTTTTCAATTTGAAATTAGCGGTGCTCTTTCTACATCGCCAACATCATTGTTATTAATGGAATGGTACTCCATTGTGCTTAATAGAAAATGTTGCATCGTTGGAGGCTTATTTTTTAGAAAAATAAAAAACAATGGTGTGCTAATTAAATAGGAAGCCCCAGTGGTTATACTACTCGATAGAACCAAAAAAAGTGTTAAATTTAGAAGAATGTCAGTCGTAAAATTCATTTTATTATTTTGGTGCTACATTCCCATGAAAAATCATTGTTATTCCTATTTTTAAATTCCATGATGTGTAAATAACTTGATGCACCATGAAAATGTTTTTAATTTAAATTTGTCAATGTGCTTCGTACATAATCCACATTATGATGAAAATTAATTTTACGTAATTGGCAGTGCATTAGTTGCCTTCTTTTGTTTTATGTTGATCCTCTAGTGTAGATACCACAATATATCAAATGGTTTTCCATTTTTTTTGGAGCAATTTTGTATAAATTTAGATATATGTCATGTTATCATAGATGGGAGATCGAACTTCCCTCTTTCTTCAAAGCTACTTTGTTTATTTTTTGAGGGTTTTCTAGAGACGAGGCCCACTTTTGACCATCATTCTCCTAGGTTGATGCATGAGACCTAGATGCACATGTGGGTTGAGATGATGCCCAAATAGGGGATATCTAGAGTAACCAGCAAGGATTTCCACCAAAAAACTGGGGCTACTAGTTAGTGAGGTCAACCACATGTTCATGATGGTGTTGTGTCCTTACATAGGGATAAATTGGCGGCAATGTCCCAACATCCTCTTCACACTACATGAGCTAACAAATGATAGATGTAATAATAATGTTTTCTTTAAATTAATCTAGTTTCATTTTGTTGTCTTAATTAATTAAAATAAAATTTATTCTCACATATTCTTTAACTAGTTCTATAAATTTATTTAATGAAATTGTCTAATTATTGTTGTGTATTATATAATTTGTAGATATTGGAACATTTGTTGGGGGCGTGCCTTCACCCCCACTGAATGCATATTTGGATATTGGTGAGGTAATGATAGGTGAGGGATGTGCTCATATGAAGCTACTTGTGAGCATGTGTCTATGTATGCCTGATATTAGATTCATGATGGAGTTCAACGATCGAATCACTACACTTTTGGTTGAGGAGAGAGTTTTCCCTACAATAGTTCAAGACATCGAGGCAGATCTTGGGCTCTTCGAGTTTTGGAGGGAGTTCCCACATGATATGATGAGTCTTATGTACCATATCATTGGGTTTGTTAAGCTACTAGCAGTGAGGAGGGATGGCAATCTAGATACATAGTTTTCACCTAGTACTACCCCATCAGATGATGATTAGGGTCATGATCCTTCTGGTAGTACTCCACCTCCTCCTCCTTCACCTCAACCACTACATGCTTCTCCTTGGAGAGCATACCAATGACCTCCTCCTCCACCTCCTACTTTGACTCATGAGGAAGTGGACCATAAATCATCTTCTAGTATAGACGAACCCTGCACTGCTACTATTGAACTAGATATGATTGTCACATCGGTTACACCACCAGATATTTTATAGGACTTATTTGAATTGATGCATATATTCGACTTGTTTGTATATATATCTATATATACATATACATGTATACATATACATATACATATATATATATATATATATATATATATATATATATATATATATATATATATATATATATATATATAGATATATTCATTTTGATGTACTTAATTTATATGCCAGTGTCAATGTGTATATTGTTAGGTCATGATAGATATGTTCATTTTATGTGCTTGTAGATAGATTTGTATGTTATAGTAGTTATTTGACATGAGATGTATATTTGAGGGTGTGTGTGGTGATGATGTTAGACAATAATTTCATTTTGTTAGATATGATGATGACGATGATGACGGCCCATTTGGGTGCTACCTAATTACATTTATATGCATTAAAGGTGTATATAATTATATGATGTTAGCGAATTTGAATGTGTAGTTTAGATTATTCCTATGTTTGTTAGATGGTTATCATTTACTGGTGAACTTATATCAAAATTATATATATTGAAACTACATGCAAAGCGACTGACTTGAAATAAAAAATGCAAACATATTTTTATAAAACCAAAAGTTTAATATGGTTGAACCTATAATTGAAAAATTACCATAAATATTTTTCTATTGCATAGATAGTTCATACATATTCATTCTAACTAAATTCTTATTCAAAAAAGTGTTGCTAGCAACATCCTCCATGCCTATAGAAAAGATACAAATAAAAAAATGTGTTTCTAAAACATGTCTAAAAAATAGTCACTACAAAACAAAATCAATTTTACACACAATTAAATTGTACAAACATCAAAACAAAACTACCTTTCTAGTCATAATCAATCATACAAATCAGAAAGTTGTGATCTATGCTTATAATACAAGAGTTAGACAATATCTAATTAATATTTGCAATTAATTTTTAAAATCTATATTGAAACATCTAAGCATTAAATAAATATTCCCAAATATTTATAATAAAATTAAAATATATAACTCATTGGTCTATAAAATTAACTATAATTAAAAAAAAAAAATGTTCATAAAATACTTTTTTTTTTCTAAGATGGAACCATTTATATTAGAACAATTTAAAACTAGTACATACATACGATGGCCTCAACCCGCCCCGAAGGGAAACCAGGTCTGTTGGCCATCTGAAGTTCTTAATAGCCATCCAAAAACAAAATTTACTGAGTCTGTTTGTCCATGCTATATATACTAACCATTCAAAGAAACTAACACTGTTTGCTAACTGCATTATAAAAGATAACAGAGGGTAGCATGTTGTTCAGCTTCCTAACTAAGGAGATAATAGACATATCTTGAAAAATCATTCTTCCATTGTGCTCAGCTGGTGCTCCTCCTCTTTTGCTTCCTTAGTGAGCTTCTTTAGCTGCTGTTGTATCTCGTCAAGCTTGTCATCCTGCATCATAAGGGTTATCTGAAGGTTGTTTATATCTTTCTTTAGACTTGGAATGCCTTGGGCCAATTCAGCCATGTCCATGGCCACCTGTTCCCTGGCCTTTTCTAACAACCACTTCATGACCCAATACACATGTAAGGCTTGCTTGTACAGGGACATACATCCTCTGGTGTTTCCAGGGTCTGGCAACAGATATTCCCAGTCCTCCATCTCGGATTCTGACTGCTCCTGGGTCGCCTCCTCCTCCAAATCCTGAATTATCCTCCTAATATCTGCATGCGTGTCTTTACTGTATGCCTTCTCTGCATACTGCACCTGGCATTTCATCGTTTTCCTTCCATGTTTGGTTCCTGCTGTTTTGGTGCGTCCCTGTTCCTGGTGACCAGCTTGCCAACGTCCTCTTCTCCCTCTGTAGCCCCTTCCTTGTCTTGCTCCACCTAAATTGTATTTCCTTGCTCTGCTTCCCTGTCCTATTTCGCTGGCGGGTGATCCCGTGTCTACATCCTCTTCTCGGCCTCTGATTTTCTTGTCTCTTATTTCCACCTTTGCTAATTGTGTTTCTTCCATAATTCTCCCTTTACCTCCTTCGCTTTTCCTTATTTGAGATTGAATGTCCCGTTGCAGGTCGTATATCTCCTCCATGTTTGCCCGGGTCCGTTCCTCTCCCTCCCAGTGATCCGGCTTAATGCCTTCAAATCGCGAAGGTCTTCCTCCCCTACTCTCAGACATTACAGTCATCTTCATTCCGTCGTCTATTCTCTTACACTAGATTTTCCTTAACCCAGGAGGTTGACCCTGTGTGATTCCTCCTACTCCAGTTATCACCTTTTCCTTCTTGCCTCCGCTCACCTCAAGGAAGGTCCTTTCTTGCTTGCCCTTATGCCTCCACCCGTATCCATTCCTTCTCACCTGCCGACCTCTTTTGTCCTGCTGCACCGTCTTTCTTTGCTGCCTGTACTCACCATAATAGCCCACTCCTCCTCGGTTTTCCCTTGTGCGACCTGGTCCTTGTCCCATCACCATTCCGCCATCACCTCCACCACCTCTGAGCTTAAGATTATCCTTCCTGTTGCAATTTAAAATGATGCCCAGTCTACCTAACATACAATCCACCTGCCGCGATCTCTTGATGCAAGGTGGCTCATAATTTCCGCCCCTCGTCCTTTTACTGCCTTCCCATCTCATCGCATTAACCACCCTAATCGGGGGTGTTCATAAAATAATTGATTATAGAAATAACATTACAATTAATTTGAATTTCTAATGTTTAAATTAATAAATAAGAAAATGCGATCAATAATCAATAATATTATTTTAAGCAATATAAAAATATTTTTTTAATTTTATTTATAAAATTCAATCAACTTTAAAATTTAAAAAACTTAAGTCGGAATTTTTTGTAATTAATTTAGATTAAGATAATATATATATATATATATATATATATATATATATATATATATATATATATATATATTAATAAAATTTGATTTATCACTAAAATTATGAGAGTTGCAAGCAATTTAAATTTCAATTTAATATCTTACCAATTATATAAAATCCTAACAAGATGAATAAAAAATAATATAATTAACATGTGATCTATTAGCATGGGATATTGTTAGATGTGATCACTATGATGATTAACTCTTAAATTATTAGATTTGTGTGCTAGTTAATGACGTTTATATGTGCTAGAGGTGTATGTAATTACATGATGTTAGTGAATTTGAATGTGTATTTTAGATGATGTTTATGTTTGTTATATGATTATCATCATGATGTTTATTTTTTTATGAAATGATATCTATTTATTATACATTATATATTTTTGAAATGATATCAAAGTTTTATATACAAAAAATACATGCAAAAAGACTTACTTTAAATACAAAATGCAAAGATATTTTTATAAATTACAAAGTTTAATAGTGTTGAAACTATAATTGTAAAATTACCATAAATATTTTTCTATTGTATAGATAGTGCATAGATATTCATTCTAAAAATTCTTTTTCAAAAAATAATTACATATGAATAAACATTATTTTCCATTGTATTGTTTACTCTTTTTGAATAGACTCTTCTACCCCAAAAATTATTATTGTGAAAAAGTTATGCTCTTTAATCACAAGCTTTCTGTTGTCCCTAAAATTTTATCGATGCAAATCTTATTATATTTGTTGTTTTTGTGATTATTTTGTAAGTTGACAACTATAAATTTTTTAAATTACTTCATTAATTGTGGTTTTAGTCAACATGGGGGGCATAATTTAAATATTTCCAAAAGCAATGATAAAAGTATGTAAAATAACAAACAACTAAGTTGAAAACCAAATTATTACAAAAACTAAATTAAACTTATCACAAACATAGAATTAAACAAATATGTTAAAATTTTCATTTTTAAATTATAAATTACACAATTGGAAATACTTAGTTTTAAGTGTAAAAATCTTTAAACTGGATCTAAAATGTGTGAAACCTTTTGGAATCTTACTAATTATATAAAATTCCAACAAGATGAATTAAAAAATATATATAATTTGTGAAATAAAGAAAGCAAAACATGCAATAACAATATAAATGATGAAATAACACAAGTACATATCACTCTCTATTGTCATCACCTAATTATCTTCCTCACTTGGCATGATAAAATTGTTATTCTCAAAAATATGTTTTGATTTAGGGTCGTGTACTAATATGAACCACCAATCCATATCCAACACATATAGGTGAAAAAAAAGTTGGTTGTAGTGTTCAGGGAAAACATAAGGCTCCCTAGGTTCATGCTACATCTTTCTAGAGTTGATACATATCGTCTAACTATCACAATCTTCTATTAAAATATTTTGATCAAAATGTTTCCAACCACTTGCACCTAAAAATAACACATTGGAACGCAAAGAATTCCACTTCAATGACCTATTGTATCTTTTTGTCGTAAGGTAATGTACTGTGTGGTGGCTAGCATGACTAGATTGATTGATCTAACCTTCCACTCCATAATCTGGTGTCCTGCATCTATGATTGAGATCCTCTATGTGAAAATTATGTCCATGTGGCCACATAGATGCGAATAAATCCATATATTAAAAAGTGAAAAAAACAGAGCGTCACGTGCCTAATAACCGAAACATAATAAAAATATAAAATATGGATGTTACAATTCAAAGGTGCATTATGAAGTTAAAAATGTACAGAAAGAGATTATTGACGAGTTTTTGCTTCTAATTCTTATGTTTAGTGCATCCTCTTCAACACATAGGTAATGACGAGATGCACCATATTTCTCTCTAACTTGGTCATAAACCCAATTGTTGGGACATATCATTGGCATATATTCTTTCAAATGAGTAGCATAAGGCACACTTCTACCATTAAACCATCTGAATTCTTTCCTATCACTATCCCATTTCCTCCTCTTTTGTTTCCATAATGCAACCCACGATTGTGTCACTTCCAAATTGTAAAGAATGAATTTATTGATGGCTTCAATTTCTGAGGTCACTGACGAAATAAAACATACATACATAGTGCATAGAAGATAAAAATATACATTATGAAGTTCTATGTGAATAGTCACTGAGTATAAATTTAAAAAATGATAAGTCACTTACTCTTTATTAAGTGACTTTTTCCATTCATTTGGAGACTCTCTCATTCTCTTTTATCTTCATCCATTTCATCATCCCAAATCATTACACCTGGTGTATTTTTGATCTACTGATGTACTCACTGGCATAATAGAAAGACTCATATGATATATACCCCTCTACCATAGATCCCTCAAGTTTGGCCCTTTTTCAAGAAAAACCTTTTAATTTCTTCATGTACCTCTCTAAGAATAACATCCAGTAATAAGAAACCACCCCAACAAATTCACCCTGATTTATTAGGTCGATTAGAATATGAACTTGAAGGTCCATCAAACTCGTCAGTAGTTATTTCTAAACAATACAAATAGTCTTAGCTATCTCTTGACAACACCATGGAATGCTAGCCATGTGAATCTCCTTTGATGTGATCCAACATACAAATGTAGATAATTTAGATATGGCACGTCGTAGGCCTTAAGGGAAGTCATGGTTCCCACACCCATGCACAAGCAAATGATAATGGCAGTGTAAAGTAAACACATACAGAAATTAATTATATTTTATCTATGGCATAAAAATAATCTCAAATAATAAAATCAAGTTTTTTACATATGTACTCTTAGAAGGTTTGAATGGTCATGCGATTTGAACATTGACAAATGGTATTCCATAGTGATGTAGTGTCATAATGAAGACCAATATAAAGCAGGCACCCTCACACCCATTATAACTTTATTCTCCAAAGAAAGATCATCCTTCTTTAAAATCCATGGGACATCACCTTCTTTGAAGGATGAAGAGGGATGAGCCTCTCCTCTACTTTCTAGTCTTGGCCAATGTTTCAGTTTAGTGTTTAAGGAAATAATAACTATCCTAAAAAAAATGTGTCACTTTATTTTCATAATGTTTTCCTCCATAAACAATATGAAATATTTTTTAATATATTCATTAGATCTAGTAAGTGGCCAATCTTAAGATGATTCCAATATGGGAACTCATAAAATACATCTCCTTTTCATCCCAATCGGAAATTTCTCAACATAGGTGTTCAATAATTCTAGATCATAGTAACATAGGATTTCTATTTGAATAAAACATTTCTATAATCTCCTACTCCTCTCTCTTGTATGCTCTAATCCATTCAATTGTTGCCATTATTACAAGACTTTGGGTTCTCATTGGTTTACCATTAAAAAATGGATGTTGCATTTTTATAAGGGTGTTATTATTAGAGGAATACAATGGAGAAGCCATACATTGGTTGTTATAGGTGGTTGGACTGCCTAGCCTAAAGAGAAGGTCCATAACATTTACATCCATGATACCCTTTTGTTACAATACCTACGAAATTATCATATACATGGCACGTTAGTGACCATGAATATGAAAAAAATTGTAGTGAATTAAATTAATATGTGAAACAATATTGTTACATATATAAACAAATAAATAAACATGTAATTTAATATATCAAACTACTAGTCCTGGACATTCATGCTTGGTGTAATCACATATGCTATACAATGCAAAAATATATTTTGTGATGGGTCTTGATACATTGTATACATTTTTCCCTTTCCATAATTCCTTTAATTCATCTACCAATGGCTGTTAAGCACTCGTCCATATTCTTCAGTTCTTTTCTACCATGGGCTATGAGAGTCAACATAAGATGTTCATTCTTCACAAGAAACCATGGGTGGGTTGGGGGGGGGGGGGGGGGGGGGGGGGTTTATTCTTATTGATCACTACTACAGGCTAAACATAATAGTTGGTGTTTTGGTGGAAATATGGGTTTATGGCATCCATGGCTATGCCAAGTGATGAGCCCCAAAAATGGATAATTATATGGGCTCATTCAACATTTTTTTGATTATATTTATGCTAATAGAGTAAATTGGGTTAGTCATTATGCCAAAAAGTCTAATGGGTGCTTTGTGCAGTTTTTTGGTCAATTTTGAGACAAAATCACAGGTTTTAATGAGCACTTGGTAGCAAAATTCGTGGAAGAACAAGGGAGAGGATTTGTAGGAAGGTGTCCCCTTCATTTATGGGCCCTTACCTCGAATTCTCCACCATCAGCTCAGAGTTCAAAGGCCACCAAATTGATTATCACAAGGGCAGCCAAGCAAGGGCTAATAAAGGAGCTGTTAACTACAAGTTTTGGCAGCCGAGTTCCTAAACTTTAGGAGGGCTGTTGGGGTCCTTAATTTGTATAAATAAGAAGGCTTAGGGCCTCATTTCAATTAGTCACTTTGTAGGCAGAAGTTAGCTAGTTTGTAGTTCGATGTTATTCATTTTTTAGTTATGTTTTAGGCAATAGGTTAGCTCTGCATTTCAGCACACTTTCAAGCTTTTCCTTGTGGAGAGTTTTTGGATTGTAAGTATTCTTTTGATCAATAAAGATGAATCCAGCTTTTCACTAGCTCTAGTCTCTCTTAGGAGGCTATAGCTCCTAGGTTTTGGCCCAACCCAAGTGCCCAATACCTCCTTTGTTTACTTTCATGTGTCTTTGTTGCATTCTTAGAATAAAATCTGTTATTTAGATTAAGATATTGCTTTGTTACTTAGGTTGTTTTTGATGATTAAAACAACTTTTCATGTTCAGATTGATTTGATAGGGTAATAACAGAGAAGATCTTTAGAAAAAGGCTATCAAGAACCTCTGATCTCACCTCTCCCTCAGTGGGACCATGAGCTGGGACCAAGGCGACCTTGCTGCCACCAAAGCCACTATCTTTGCTTCATCATGCAATTATTAGTGTTATATTCTCATTTATAGATGTTGATACCAGTTGTGATTACATGCTCAGGTTCATGATTACTTAGTTTGCATAGCTACTTCACATGATTTCGTTGCAAGTAAACTGCTGTTCATTTTCTTTGCTGTTATTTAGGACAGATTAGATTAAAGTAGCTAGGTCCTTGATTTTCCAAGTCAGTTTGAGAAATAACTTGTAGAGAACCTGTAATACCTCTCTATCTATCCTTACCCCATCCATGCAACCTGCTTCGTCCTCCAACTTAGATTTTTGCCTCTCATTTGCTATTTTTTCTCCCTTTGCCCTAATTTCTACATTCTTGTGCATCATTGCTCCCTCCATCCTTGAGCCAAAGCCAACCACTCCTTAGCATCATGCACTAGGTCCTAGACCCCTTAACATCCTTATCCAACCTCCATGTCCACTTTCCCACCGTTTTTCCTCCATCAACCCTCCAAAATCCTCTTTTCAGAACATCTTGTAGAAAATTACAAAACATCATGTAGAACCCCTGCAGACTTCCTATAGAAGCTCACGAAAGTGATTTCATGAGATCCGATCACTGTGAAACTCTCTGGAAGGGTGCTAGGGGCCCCTTAGTCCCTCTTCTAACCTTCCCAACCTTTTGCAAGCATTTCCTTTCGCCAATCCACCTCTGCACAGTAAAAAACAGTTAAAGCACATGCACAATAATTCTACCAACTTACTCAAAAATACAAAAAGATGTTTCTTTTCAGATTTCACTTTAGAAATAGCTTAGTCACATACATTTTACCTCTCTAAGAGTCAATGGCATTCCTTTCTATATCTTCCATCATTTTTCTTGCACCAGTAGGGTTAGTCGATAAAACTAGGGTTTGTTAGGGTTTGCATTCCTTTCTAGCTTTCAACTTCTTTCTGCAAGTAGATTAGCCTCCTTTGAGTTAGCTTTCATCCATCAGTTAAAAAGCTTCTTCTAAGAGCTCATAGAATTTGGCTTAAGCCGCTAGCAGACTTGTGCCAGCTGACCAAGTGATAGTCGCGGCAAGAGCTAGTACTTGTGCATACAACATCATCGCTTCCAAGTTTGTTACGAGCTACCGAGTTGATAAAACTAAAGAAGGGAGTCATAGGAGTGGCAGCATTATTGCTGCAATATTGGGGCCCACCACTAAGTTTTAGATTTGTACTTCATTCTTCAATTTTGATGGCTGTGTATCCTCTATGTGCTTTGTGGCTATTGAATTTGTTAGGATTCAAGTAACTCTCGACTCACTTCAGTGTGAGCCATGTCATCCATGTAACATAGCTAATTATCTGTAATGAAAGAGCCTTTGAATCCCTTGGATTATATGCAAGTGGCTCAATATCTTATGATTAGGACCATGCAATTTACCTTTATTTTTTACTTATGGTACCTGTCATGCCCACATTTCAGGCATATCATATTGTCTACATATTCTCCTCTATATAAAATACAATCATTCATACTTGCATGATATGATATGTACTCAACAACAAACTTTTTAACAATTTCATTTCCTCTTCGTTGTTACCTGAAAACACATTATGACTTGGAAGAACCTTATCTTTGAATAAACTATAGTTGGTGGGAAATATAAATGTACAATACCAATATTTAAAGTTCATAAAATAAACCATTTTTAATGTCCATTGCCTGACAAGATTTCTCAAAATATAAGGGACTTTATCATGGTCAATTACCTCTATATTTCCGAGAAAGATACATTCAACATGAAAAACATTTCTTTCAAGTTGTATAGTAACATCATTATCCCCAACTAGGTAGACATTGACTAGTAGCTAGGCCCAAAGAGAGGGGTGGTGGAAATAGGTTTTAGCCTTTCGAAATAGGTATCAACAATATCTCATAAGTACCACGTAAGTAATCATCCATACCAACCTCTATTTTATTTTCTCCATTTCCAACATCTAATGAATAACTCCTAGCATTGTAGGCATTCCTAATTGGTGAATCTAGACATAGTGGGAATTGAATAAGTGGTTGATTCAACCATTCCCGGTATGCTTCCTCTCTGAGGTTTTATCTTAATGTATCCTTCTATCAATTTGAGATTGTAGTGGGTTGCAATGGAAGATGGTAGGTTGGTCGTTCATCATCACTAGAATCCTAATTTAAAAAAATATTTAACCTTAGTAAATCAATGTATTAGTAAGAACAATGAAATCGATTTGTTGAAATTAAATTATACCAAACAACTATTACCATCGCTGGCCCGGGATTGTTGCTGGAAGATGGCATGTTACAATTGGTAGGGTAAATAAATTATCCATTTTCATCTACCAACTGTGTGTCGTATACTGCCCTTGATAAGAGCATATGAAGTTTTTGAACTAGTGGAATATTTTTTTTGCATTTGAACTCAATTGTAAATCATGATCCTACAAGTTTTGATACATTTTTATTTAAATTGAAAGGGATAGCGAAAACAAAATCCAATTATATAATCAAAATAGAAATAAAATATTAACTTACTGGAGATAAAAAGGCAGAACTCCATGAAGTAGTTTGAGAAATATTGAAAGACCTAGAATTTGAAGAATAGGCCATTTGATATTATTATATTTCCTCCCTGAATTTTACCATAACTAGCAATAAATTGTTGTGTACATACCTAAAATTTATTTTGAGAACCATACCACAATCTAAATTTCAATATAGCTTTCAAACCATTTTTTAATAGTAAAGAAACTTTAAGAAAAAAATGTATAAGATGAACTACTGTAACTCATGTGGATGAATCCTAAAGCTGAATTTGAGATGAATATGCCATTTATGTGAAAATAAAAATTTAGATAACTTTTAAATCATATCAGTGCTCTTGTAATACTAACTGCGCCAATGTGTTCAAATAGTAACCGAACTAATGCATTGAAAAAAATTAGCGCACAAATATGTTATCTTAATCTGGATGCATTAATAGTAAACACACCGGTGCTTTTTACTAAGAAAGACTTCGATGTTTCAATAAACTAAAGATAAAAAACAGAACTTTATTTTTTCCAAATTCTAAAGTGAGCGGTAATTGATTTGAAATCTACTTTTATAAAGTCTTTTAAATAGTAAGAATGTCTTCATTATTTCATTATTTTTCCCAAAAATTCAAGGGAGGGATTTGCAAGAGAGACATACTGGTAGCACTATGGATAAACAAAATACTTTGGAATAACAATTTTTTTTAAAGGATCATAATTTTAAAGGTATGGTGGTTTACTTAAAACCCTCCATAGTAAAATTTTTAAATTTTACTGCTGATTTTACTAATAATTTTTTTTACAATATCTCTTAGATTTAACTAGAATTCATAAAAAGATAAGACGTTCTATAGTAAGAAGATTATTATTGATTTTACAAATATCCTTTTTTTACAATCTCTGTTCCTATCTATATTTAATTAAAATTCAGAAGAAAATACAAAACATTATTACTTACCAAAAAACATTTCTTCTTCTTGCTTATGTGACAACACAATTTCACATTAGGATTTAACTCCCTCTACCACTTCAGAATCAGGGCTTTTGATCTTAGGCATTTTAGATACAATGGGTTTCTATTATTATATATAAGGTGTTTTAAATGTAAACTAGGGGACCACCTATTGAATTAGATCCAAACCCTATCAGCCATGTCCATCTTTTTCAAAAAACTACATTACTTTATAAGTGTGCCCTATGTAATATAACACACTAGTGTGCCTTTCACAAATAACATTGTAAATAAGTAAAAAATGTGTTTAATTTTCAATGTCTTAATTTTTTACTATGATGGTGGTGCTTTCATCATCACATATCAGACAATTATAGTTTAAATTTATTTAAGAAAATTAATTTTCGCTATCGGTGCTCAATAATGAAAAGTGTCAGTGCTATTACTAACTTAAATGCACCAACAAGTTTACGGACATAAGTGCATTGGTTACCAGACCTATTTTTTCCTGAAAATTATGTGATTGATTTATAAAATATATTTAATGGTTTCTGTATTGAATTGTATAGGTTTTATATTGATAAACATATTTTTGAGAAGAGGTTAATTAAGAAAAATATTGGTCGTCAAAATCATAAAAATATGTATTGGTTTGTTTGTGTCATGCAGAGATAAAAAATGAGGAAGATCAATAAGTTTGTTCTGATCCAAGTGAAGAAGATTGTAAAATCTTGATGGAAAAATTATAGAAGGATGAATTGGGTGAATGAAAAAATACTATTTAATATGAGTTATTTTTTTCCAATTTTAACTAATAATATTCTTAAGAATATTACATAACATGTTTCAAATAATTTATTAGTTCACATATGTTTAATGTTTGAGAGGGACCGATGATGTGAAGAGAAACATTGTGGGAGACTGGGGGTGGACCATCCATGAGGGTTTTTCTTTAGTGTTTTGTCGCTAGTCACCATGGCGGGGCACGGAGGAGGGAGATCAGCTCCCTCCTATAGTTAAGTCATTGTAGACAAAAACAAGGGAGTTGGATCACATCGCTTCAAGAAACCAACGGAGGAGGTAACAGAGGCTAAGAGTATAGAAAAATAGGAAACTATCAGATCTCAAGGAAAGGAAGAGAATCATGAGGAAGCTAGTAAGGAGAAGAGGACATAGGCTAGTAGCCTGAAAGCTTCTCCTATGAGTACATCAATGGTCTATAAACCTAGGTCGACCACTATTCCTTGAGTCATTTTCAGTGACTTTGCACTGCAGGTACACAGAGACCACATGTCGGTGTATGTTATTATCTAGAAATTTATTGGGATTTGGCCAATGGAGAAGGCTTTACAAGCATGGATAAGGAACCTTTGGAAACCAAAGGGGGAAATTTACCTTCACCTTGGGTCCAAGGACTTCTTCACGGTGGCTTTCACAAGCTTAGAGGATAGAGACAGATTGTTCGAGGGAGGACCCTATTTTTATGCTTCTACAGGCCGCTATATGAGACCATGGGTAATGAACTTTGTCCCAGAATGACAAACTTTCACCTCGGTGCCAGTATGGATAAGACTCTATTCCCTTCGTTTAGATTATTGGTTGACAGATTCTCTATAGGTGATCAACAACAAGCTAGGGAATTTTATGAAGATCTTAGATGCTACTCTAAGAGGCAAATACACTTCCTTCACCCAGATATGTGTGTAAATGGACTTATTTGGGGCACTTTCGGATGCAAGTATTTTGGAAGTGTATGACAAGGAATGGGTGCAGATGGTGGACTATGAACACGTCTCATTTAGGTACCGTAAGTTCCATGAGCACAGGCACCTATACAGGGACTACCCATTGAACAAGATGAAGAGCAATACAAAATCCACTACAAGTAAGGATCCCGAATGTTTTACTAAGGTTGGGGGTAAAGGGAAAGAAGGAAATCAGTACCAAAAGAAAATTAATGAAGTTAGAAAACCGAGTCATAATAGTTTCAATATCTTAGATGAAGAAGGTGAAAACAATGAGACAGACCAAGAATCAGAGAATATTCCCACCAAGAAGGAAAGGGATACTAATATGGATGATATACTAGAAAACATCAAACAAAAGGATGATATGTCGAGCATTATGGGGCTCAGTAAAGACCACACGATGACCCCAAGTGAGGCTGGAATGGAAGACCCTGAACTGCAGAAGATTCTAGAGAGGGATAATTTAGATCTAGAAAAGTTTCTAGAGCAGGGAATCACCAAAGGGGTAGACTCTCTGCCAAAAGTAGAGTTTGACAGGGTTCAATAACTCTTCCTATGGAGAACACAAATGAAGTGTTCTGGAGTCAAAACAAACCATGCTAGCTAGGAGAATATGGGAGTGAAATCAATGGAGGATACACTGATGCATTCTTCCAAGAACTCGGGTAGGAAAAGAGGAAGAAAAACATAGAATTAGCTGCTGACCAAATGTGGGAAACTTTTCATTAATGCAGGTAAGATGAGGGATCTTACCAGTTACTCCTTTACAAACCTTTCTTAATGAAACTTACAACCTAGAACATTAGGGGTCTAACAAGTAAAAGGAAGCAAATAACTCTTATCAGTAGAATGAAAGGAGAAAGATAAGATATGGTTCTTATTCGGGAAACAAAATGTTCAATGAAAAAGATCAGAGAGATACACAACAAATGGTTAATCAAGTATGAGTATCTAGAGGTTAAGGCGGATAACTCGGCGAGTGGGATTCTTACTCTATGGGATCCTCAAAAACTTTGAATCCTGGATGCTAGAGCTTCTAGGAACTATCTATCGCTTGTGATTCAACCTTTGGGTGGTAAGGAGATATATATGATCACTAACATCTATGGTCGTCAAAAACTAGAAGACAAACTTAATCTTCTCACCTCCCTTGAGAATCTTAGAGAGAGATATCCCGATATGCCCTGGATTCTAGCTAGGGATTTCAATATGATCAGATCTCTTACAGACAAAAAAGGCAGTACCAGAGAACTAGGCATAGATTCCATTGCCTTTTAGAACTTCATGAATAACAAGGGGCTAGTTGACACTGAAACATTAAAAGGTACTTTTACTTGGAATAATAAGAGGGGAGGGTCTTTTTAAGACACCTCTAAACTAGATAGATTCATAATCTCAGAGGACCTCTTTCTCAAAGGCTTTGATATGTCAGCTTCAATCCTTTCCTTTGGAGGTTTGGACCACTGGCCTATCTAGCTTGAAGATACTTTCATGGGTACATCGAGGAACAAGCCTTTTAGGTTTTAAAATTTCTGGCTCTCTGACCCTGACTTCACCAGCAATATTTACAAATGGTGGGTGGAAGATATGCCCGTTCAAGGCAATAAAAGGTTCATGTTGCAGCAGAGACTTAATCACATCAAATCTAGGCTTAAAGATTGGAACAAAAAAGAGTTTGGTAATATTTTTAAAGCCAAAAGAGAAGTTGAGCAGAAACTCTAGGAGATTAATTAGATCATCATCTCAGAAGGTTTTACCGAGGAATGGAAAATTCAGGCTGACCCTCTTCAGAATGAATGGGACGATCGGTGCATGAAAGGGGAGATTTTCTGGAGACATAAATCGAGGGTGAAGTGGATTAGAGAGGGAGAAAGAAACACAATTTTTTTTCATAGATCAACCTTGGATCATAGATCTCATAACAGAATTTCAAAACCTAAAGATTCTCAAGGGAAAGAGCTCGTCTCTCACAAAGAAAAGGAATCTATCCTAGTTCAACAGTTCCTTAGCATAGCAAAGGAGCCTCTTGTTGACAGATCTCGGTTCATTAACAAATTCACCAAGTTCATTCCTAAGATTGTAACCAAGGAAGACAACCACAATCTTAATAGGCCAGTGTCTGAAGAGGAGGTTAGCGAAGTTATCAATAAGATGCAAAATGGGAAAGCTCCTGGCCCTGATGGCTTCAATGTGGACTTCTTCAAAAAAATTTGGAAAACATTCAAACAAGATATCCTTGATGTGGTATAAGACTCTAGAAGATCCAAAACCATTTTGAAATCTCTTAATGCCTCTTTCATAGCTTTGATTCCAAAGTAGGAAAGAGATATGACACCGAATAGATTCAGACCCATAGCCTTATGTAATGTGGTGTACAAAATTATTTCCAAAGTGATCACTAATAGACTCAAGCCTCTTCTTCGTGCTCTCATCTCATAGGAGCAAACAAGATTTGTGGAAGGAAGATAGACTCTCAACAACATCATAGAAGCTCATGAGGTGCTACACTCTCTTAAGGGCAATAAGCAAGTTGGTATGATCATGCAACTTGACCTAGCAAAAGCATATGATGAGCTAAGCTAGTCTTACATCAGGGTAGTGCTAAAAGCTTATGGCTTCGACCACAACTAGATAAGATGGGTTTTGGCCCTTGTTTCCGTGGCGACCTTCTCCATTCTTCTTAACGACTCTCCCTTTAGAAGCTTTATGCCTTCTAGGGGTCTTAGACAAGGAGATTCACTCTCCCCATTCCTCTTTGTTCTCATGATTGGAGAAGTAGGCAGAGTGATCAATATGGCAAATTCTGAAGGAAAAATCTAGGGTCTGAAACTTACTCTAGATGGTGTTGCTTCTACTCATCAACAATTTGTTCATGCCACAATGCTATAGGGCATTCCTATAGTTGAGGAAGCCAGAGCCTTCAAACGAATCCTGAACGAATTTGCATTGGTCACTGGTACAAAGGTAAGCCTTGACAAATCAAGGTGTTCATTTTTAACACTGACATTGCTATTAAGAGTAACCTCACCAAAATTCTTGGGTTTCAAAGGGATCAGTTACCTTATAAGTACCTTGGAATGTCTCTTACTAACAAACCTCTGAGCAAGGGAGTGTGTGATCCGGTAACTAATAAACTTCAGGAAAAAGTTAGGAAATGGACCTATAACTCTCTAAATATGGTGGGGCATCTTGTATTTACTAAGGTTGTCCTGTAGGCTATACCCATTTTAATGTTTTCTACTCTTCCTACTCCTAAAGGAGTTATGCAACAAATCAAGAGTATTCAACGAGATTTTATTTGGGGCAAAGGGAAGAGAAAAAGAAGTGGGATTTGGTAGCTTGGGACAAGCTCTGTAAACCTAGGGGCCATGGCTATTTGGGGCTACATGACCTTGAAATCATCAACAGAGTTTCGGGAGCCAAACTTTGGCGGAGGTGACTCAAGGAATCATCCACCCCTTGGGCCAATCTTTGGAAGCAGAAATATGCAAATAATTGGTAGGAGAGGGATCATATCTAAATGTTAGTGCTCATCAAGGGCCACCACATTTGGAGCTTTGCTTGGGAGAATAGAGCCATTGTCCAAAAGCATAGCTTCTGGGAGATCCGAGATGGGAACCTTACACGGTTTTGGGAGGATTACTTGCAGTAGGAACATAATTTGTTTAGGGATGGAGTAACTACTCTAAAAAATGACACTAAAAAGAAATGTTTACTTAGGGTAAGTGACTTCTGGGATAAGGTAAGGAACAATGGTAAATGGAGAATGTGGATGGATCTTGGTTATAATGAAGAGAGTCCTTTGAATGCCCATGTGGAGTCTCTTGCTCTTGACTTGGAGCAGAGGAAAATTTTGGTGTCATCCTCGTCTGACCAACAAAGATGGGGTCGAAACAAAGAAGACAGCTTCAACCTCAAAGAATCTAAACGCATGGCCCTAGGTTTCAATTATCTAAACCCTGATCAGGTTTGGAATGACCTTTGGCAAAACTTAGAATAGATGAAAATCAAGTTGTTTATGTGGTTAGTTCACCAAAAGAAAATGATCGCATGGGAGAATCTTCTGAAAAGGGGCTTTTTTGGCCCATCCAAATGCCATCTATGTGGCTTATAGGAGGAGATTATGGAACATTTATTAAACCTCTGCCCCTTCACCTCTACCCTGTGGGATTGGGCAGCCTTAGTCCTCAGGCAAACCGACAGGGATAGACTCAGCATCACCAACACTTTAAAGAATTGGAGGAAATACTTCACAGGTAATGAGATCATTAACAAGTCTTGGACTCTAGTTTCAGGCTTTATCATCTAGGATGTCTGGGAAGAATGCAATGGAAAGATTTTCAAGAACAAAACGGGCTTGACCCAGAACATCATTATTGAAATTTTACGACATCTCAAAGATATAGTAGGGGCCCTTATGTGGAAAATTCCTGAGGACCCTCCTTCGCCCCAGGATGCTCGCATACTGTTGCAGTTACATCTCCATCCTCTAGTTCCCCAACGCACTGTGAAGGTTGTGAGAAAAACAACTACTGGTAAAGATATCTATAGCCTCCTCATCCTAGTTTTTTGAAAATAAATAAATACGGCCTCTAAGGGCAACCCAGGGATTGCTGGATTTGGCAGTGTCATAAGAGATGAGTAGTGGTGCATAAAAGATATATTTCACAGTCATTTGGGGATTGCCACTAATAACATGGTGAATCAGATGGCCTTAGAGCAGTGCCTGGGAATCCTGATGGAGTCAAATTTACACAACGGCATCATTAAAGCTCACTCTGAATTGGTCATTAATGAAGCCTTGAAAATGTGTAATGGAATGGCTTGTGGACAAGTGTCAAAACATTGGAGGCTCTCACAGGTCTTTCAATGTATCCGTTCCCACTTGCAAACCCTGAGAACTATCAACTTTGTTCATGTGCGAAGAGAAGCCAATATGTTAGTTGATCGTCTGACGAGTGAAGCAGTCCTATGTAAGGAAAGTTATATTCGGTACGACTGGGAGTCTATACCCTCTTGTAAACTCCATGATGATTGTCAACGATAGGAAACCAAAGACATGGCGTACCTCCAGGCCATGAATAATCAGCATGAGGAAGACTAGCGGGAGTTGAAGGAAAGAAATAAACCCAAAGTGAAGAGAAGGACAAGGAGGTGAGGTAATGATGCACAGGAGTCATTAGATCATGTAAGATCAATGGACATAAATGGTGGGAAAGATTAGAGAGAGTAGGAGAGGGCAGAAGTCCTTGAGCTTGGTTGAAGTGTCGCAATAAATCCTGATCGTCGATCTTCTTTCTAAATGTTGACATCAAAAGTAACTATGAGGGTTCAGTTATTTGTAACTTGCGTGCTAGTTGAAAGGCCACAGACCATAGGATTTAAGTGCCTCGGCTATCAAATGGATATTGGGTTTTAAAGTGGTTGGAGGTTAAGTCTAAGAGTCGAGCTAAAGTTTTATAGACCAAGGTTTATAATCTAAATTGGCTTTGGGAAGCAGTTATGTGTCGCACTAGTTCCCGATGCGATGTTGCGACAACTGTTAGATCAACACTTAATTGTCAACCCGAGGGTTTCATAAACTTAGAGACAAAGCACAGGTAATGCCAGAAGTGGTATGAAATTTTCCTATTCCTAACCCTACTTCTTAAAGGAAATGCTTACAGAATCAAACAGAAAATAATTGTAAAGGAAATTAACACCAAGGCAACTCTAGTGCTAGAATGTAAAAGACAATTTGCATGTAAATCAAGTAATGGAATTTTCACATGACTGAAACAATCTTAAATTCTGAAATGAAATGCTATTTTCATCCTCAAATGGATGGCTAATAGTCTGACAAGTGGGTCCTTGCAGCATTCTATCTTCCTCCTAATATTCCTTCCACACAAACAACGTATTCTTGCATTGTTGTAATCTGCTTGCACTAGTCCAAGTACAGTGTCTCTGTCTAAAAGTTTATTTGACCTTCCTTATTGAAGACTTAGTCTTGCTAAAGGTACTCTAAACCTTAAGGCTTAGAGAACTCTATTTCTATGACAAGAGATCAACTCTCACACCAAGGGAGAGTTTCCTTCACCTAGTTTCCAAATTACTTTCGAAAGGACTGAAAGATGTGCTGAAAAAGAATTGCAACTGTAAATGAAATCCTGAAGTAAATTATCTGTGGAAAATAAAATGCTTTAACTCATTAAACCTTGCAAAAGGAAATCAATTTCATTAAATAATATCAATTCAAAGGAATCAAACACTAGTCTAAGTGTTTTGCATGTGTTAATTAACTTTGGTAATCCACTCAAAATGCTAATGTTCTTTGCGAGTATAACATGGTCATGATAAGTTTATGCAACTACTTTCAGATCCTCTAAGGATATACTTCTAATGTTGAAGACAATTACTAAGTTAATGATTCATTCACTTGCAAAATAACTGGAAATAATATGCATGTAAGTAACTCAATGTTCACCGCAAAATGAATGACTGAACCAAAGTGCATGCAATCACATGCACTGCTGTAGGAAAGAGTTCCTTGCATGATTTGAATGAAAATGAATTAGGACAAGGATTGAGAGTAAAGAAAATGTGAGAAAGGATTGTCATAAATGATATAGACTCAACTAACTCTCAAACCACGAATCCGTTTCACACTTTAACTACAAAAGAAATTTAAATCAGAATCTCAGAAATTGATATTATAATTGTAACATCACACATCTGCAAAGGAAATAGTCACACTGTCTTTTTTACTAACAAAAGTATCAAGGGTAAACAAGCTGGGTTGGTTGGGCCTTATCCAACTAGCTCATTCCCCTTTTAAGGAACAAAAAATATCGACACTTCAAATATAGATCAAAGATAAATTAAACGATGTGTATGAAAATCATGGCAGTTCTCTTGTATTACTCAATTCGGAAAATGTACATAACATAACAACTCCAGCCCCAGAGCTGAGGCGATAACCATATTATATAGAACAAAATTATAGTTGATGGTTTGCTAGCTAATCCTACCTATGACCTATATCTTATACATCCTTTCGGCCCTAGCTGTTTTTAGTAATTACATATATTTTTTTATTCAGACCTTTCGGCTGAACATACTAGAAACTGAAATTACAAAATCGGCCAGGAGTAGTAATGAACATGTAACTCGCTTGGCGATAACCTAAATTTGGAAAACATTCCCTGATTGCACACCACTTGTTACCCTTATTCAGTTCATCAGCAACTAAACTTGGAGTCAAGGATCGAGACTCGTCCTCATGGAAGATTTGGCTCTCGGAAATATCGGACAATCTTCGTGGCAGTGCAAGAATCTACCTGCACTAGTCATACTCATTAATAGTTAATACTAAGTTCCACGATTACTCTAGGAAATTAAAATGAGTTACAATAGCTATATAAATAGGCATGAAATCCATATAAAAATGATTAATAAAGCATTGTAATAAATCTTAATGTACAATATGAGCATGTGCCGGAATGGGTAGCTATCTTGGACTAGTGCAGAAAAGAGGGGTCTTCATTGAGAGAAAACAAAGGCTAATATTTATGGAACTGGGGTAGAAATAGTACAACATAGGACACCAACATCCTCCCATCCCTAAGATGTTGTGTGTCCTCACACAAAGTTTACCTTATGCAAAATATCCTCAAAAATGAATGGCCAGTTCCTTAATCCTAAACTTCAATGTTTATTCCTTCTTTCACTATATTTGACTTCTTGTCTTAGGCTTTTTGCAATTTCTTAGTCACCTTCTTGAGGCATTTATAGCATTTGGATGCTTGATACTTCCATACCTTTACTTGTTGCTTCTGCCCTTTTACCTCTGCGAGTAACTCCAGCTCACTCTAATTCTACTAACACAACTCCTTCATGACCCAGTTCAAGGCCTCCAGGTCATGAACTTGCTGCTCGAGATATACTATTATGCTGTTGCGATAGAGAGTGAAGAGTGTTGTGGTAAGATCATCGAGTGTGAATGTCTTCTCTGCCATGGACTCGAAACAGGTCCCATCATCATCAAGGTCAAGGCTTTCAAATGTCTGCCTTATCACATCCCTGAGGGTTTCTACACTCGAGGTTTTCTTGTCACTGAAGGTTTTGATGCCCTACATAATCTTTGTGCCAAGGGTTTCAATGCCTTGTGCACTCAATTCCTCACGGCTCTTGATACCTTTTTCTTCCAGTTTCTCAGGGGATTCAGCACCATATCTTTCCAAATAAGTAGGGATTTCGATTCCCCATTCTTCTATAACCATAGGAGCTTTAGTAACCTATCCTTCTAAAACCGCAGGGCCTTCAGTACCCTAACTTTCTAAATTTGTAGGGCCTTTAGTACCCAACTCCTCGAAATCATTAAGGGTCTCCATGTCTGGTTCACTGAAATTATCAAGGTTCTCTACATGCTATTCCTCTTCATCATCACGACCCTTTACTTCGACTTCACTAGTATTTGGTGTCGTCTTCCTGCTCCTTAACCTACTGACAAGTGTTGAAAACAAGATGTCATATTCTGCATTCTCCTCATCTTCCACAGTGTGTGCCACTGCATCTGTAAGCACTAATAGGTTATGAACTGTAGGGGAAACGTGGGGTGATTCGTCAATTACAATTAGATAATTCAACTGGTTCAACCCTCGGGAGACAGTCTTCCTTCTCACCGAGGTTCTAGTCTTCCTCTTCTTTTATGTGGGTGGAGTATTTTTAGTTGTGTTCTTCTCTTCTTGCACTACTGTACTTTCACTTTGCTACTTAGAAATAGAAGATGTCTCTCCCTTCCTCTTCTTACTTGTACTCGTGGTAGCAGACTTCTCTGCATCCCTCGTTCGAAATTCTTCTAGAAATTCTCCCCATGTTACTCCTTTTTCTTCCAACCTCTTGTTGATGAGAATCATGATAAGCTTGTGATGGTAGAGCTTGGTTGCGACTTCGCTTGCGTTTCCACTCTCCACGTCGTTTTCCATATTTTCAAGGCTCCTGAGCAAGTAGAAGGGGAAATTAATCAATTTTCCTGACTCGAAATGCAACAGTAACCGAAGGTGGTATATAAACAGCAATGTATATTGTCATTCACCTGTTACAAATTTCTATAGTACAAGCAATTGGTCTTGCCACTTCCCAACCATGGCAGTCTATGGAAGTCCCTTCCCCCAGTCTACCTTAATTTTCTTGTCAACCATGAACTGGTGCCAATGTTTCTTCGCGAGCCACTCCTTTTTAAACTAGTGCTCTCCTGTAAGCGGTAGGCCTATGGCTTGTGCAATAAACTCCTTTGTAATTTTTAACTTCAATGACCCAACCCTAGCTCAGCCTCCCTTAAATTTCCTTGCGAACTCCAGTACCATAGCCATGTTGAACCTAACAAACCTTTGTAGTAATGGAAGGAACCCATATTCTTTCAATAGTGAAAGACTGTTCTTGAACTCTGCGGTTTTCTCAATCTCCTAGAAAGAGAGTGGCTCACTGCTCACAGGTGCCATTTCAAACTACACTTCACCCTTTCTTATCACACCCTCAAAGGAATTTTTGAGTGACTCCAACGTTCGCCGAGAGTTTTATGTCAGAGGTTCATCGGACTCTATCTTTTCAGAGCCACTCACCCGGCTATGATGGAACAACCTCCCCATATGAGATGTTGATTCATGTCAACCCACTATGGGTGAATCATAATGATTGGATGTAATGGCAGTATAGGTGGTGGTGGCATAACGATTATAATGATCAGATTACGGGTAAGCTAATAATGGTCAAGCAATGTGGAATTATTTCAAGGAGGGTGAATGTAGGTTATCAGACAATAATACCATCCCACAATCAACATGATAATTTAATCAAGACATACTTCAGCACCTATTAAAAATATTATATTTCAAACCCTATACATCTTGCACTTTAAATAATTTTCCTAGGTTAGTAAATAATGAAACAGAGCATTAATTAAAACATGCAATGATATAACATATCATTACACATATACAGGAAAGTACAGGTCCATAAATATCCTCAATAAACCACTCTAGGATTGCGTACATTTTAATTTCTTTCACAATCAACTGTGTTTCTGTATTAAACCTGCCTGCACTATTGTGCTTGCACCAGAGACTTTTACCAAAACATAGAACCTAATAGGACATACTTCTATAGCTAGAATTAAAAAAAAAATTGCCCCATTATACAAGAAAAAATTATTCACCATTCTTTGGTGTTTCCCAAACATGCCTTCTGGATTGACTGCATAAAATTCTGCAATCAATTTATGAGGGAATAAAGAAATGAGAAAGGGGTAAAAATTTTAGAATGCGAAGGAATATTATAGCAGGGATTTCAAAAACAATATTAGTGAGGGGGATAAATGAAACGGGATGTGGGAAAAAATTCAAGGGAAAAGAGGGATTTTACAGAATTGGGCAACGATAGTTTCTTAGAAGAAAGAGGAAGGTAATTTGTTTGGGATTTCAGAAAATAAACTAGCGGAAAATTTCGAAATGGGAAATAGAAGAAAGATAACATTTTTGCCTTCAAATCTACCTACACTCATGTAGGAAAAAAATAACTGCAACAGGAAGTAAGCGTTGACCTGGATAAAAATGTCCACGCTAGTTACCCCAAACTTGGGTAAGTGCTCGGTTTCGTGAACCTACTTTTTCTTGGTGGCAGCCAACATATCTAAAAATCAAGTAACATTCCCTTTTTATTAAAATTTTTATCTTCCTACCAGCATGCTAGTTTTCAAGTTGATCCTTCTGCAATCATGTTAGTCAACTGATTTTCATAATTACAGGATTTTTTTTTCTATTTTTATACTTTTTATTTTTGTCATTTATTTCTCTCTTTATTTTTCTTTTATTATTTTTCAATAAGGACAAGAAGGAATTAATTCTTCAACAAGTTGGTGTTACCACCTACCAATTCCTTTTCAAATGGTTGTTGGACTTGCTGCATAAAATCTCCATTAGTAAGGGGCTGAAAATATACCTTCAATCTATGCCCGTTTACCAAGAACACATAATTTCGTCCATCAATAGTTTTAATTTCTCCTTGTCCATTTTCAAACACTTTACCACCTCATAGGGTCCCATCTAGCATGTATGGAAATCTCCTTTAAATTGTTTGAATCTCAAATCGTAAAGGAGTACCTAATCACATGGTTGGAACTGCTTCTTCCAAATGGTCTTGTCATGCCATTTCTTGCACTGTTGTTGAACCGAGATGTTCTACTGAACAACATCCCTTCGGAATTCATATAAATCATTTAATTATAGAAGATGTTGCTGGTGTGTTTCAGAGAGATATAGTCCCAATTGGACTGCAGTCCTAAAAATGTTGATCTGGAATTCTATCGGCAAGAGGACTTGTTTCCCGTACAGGAGCTCATATGGTGTGTGTCTTGTGCCATTTCTCCAAGTGGTCTAATACACCCATAATGCTTCCTGTAATTTGTCAGCCCAATCCTTTCTTTGTAGGTTTACCATCTTGGTGAGGATGGACTCAGTCACCTTATTTGTGGACTCCACCTGACCATTTTCTTGCGAGTGATACGGTGTAGATTTTCTATGTCGTATTTTGTATTGCACCATCACACCCTGTACTAGATTAGAAATAATCTGTGGTCCATTGTCAGAAACAATTTTTCTAGGAACACCAAATCTCGTAAAGATTTTAGTAAAAGGAAAATCAGCAACAACTCTTTCAGTAGCAAAAGAAGCAGCTTTAGCTTCTACCCATTTTGTAACAAAATTTGTACAAACGAAAATATGCTTTTTATTTGATGATGTTGGATTTATTGGTCCTACGAAATCAATGGTCCATTTTTCAAAAGGCTCAATAATAACATGAGGACATAAACGCATTTCATTGGTTTGATTAGGCTAGCCAATTCATTGACAACTATCACACCGATTGACATATTGTTTCACATCCTTGAACAAGGAAGGCCAAAAATAGCCAGCTCATAACACTTTGTATGCAGTCTACTTATTGGCAAAGTGACCCACACAAGGTTCATCATGTGTAGATGAGATATCTCTCTTACACATGTACGGATAATGAGATCTGCTTCAGTGTAAAAGAGGTCCCCTTGGATCTAAGAATGTGTAGCACTTTTCTGAATGATATTCTACTTTTCACAAGTGGATTAGTGAGGTGGTAATTTTCCAGTGACTAAATAGTTAGCTATGACAGTAAACCATGGAGATTTTGTTAACACAACAAAAAGATGTTCGTCAAGAAAATCATCGTCAACAGCAATTGCTTCACTAGGATTATTTAATCTTGAAAGATAACATAGTACTACATTTTATTTTCCTCCTCTATCAACAATAGTTATATTGAATTCATATAATAATAGCAACCACCTATTCACTCTACTGCTAGTTAATGGTTTATTCATCAAATATCTTATTGTAGAATGGTTAGTATGTACTAAGACTTCATATCCTGTAATATAATGTCTGAATTTATTAATAGAAAAATTACGGCTAAAACTCTTTCTCAGTAACTGTATAATTGAGTTAAGTGGGTGACCAGTTTTTATTAATGAAAAAAATAACATAAGATTGTTTTTCTTCTTCTGATCCTAAAGTTGCACCAATAGTTGTATCTAAGGCATCATAGGAAATATGGAATGGTAGGGACCAGTTTGGTCCTCTCAAAACTGGTGCCTGGACTAATTTTTCCTTCAATGTCTCAAAGGACTGTTGGCAAGCTGTGGACAAAGAAAACCCACTATCTTTAGCCAAAAGTCTGAAAATCGGGGTAGCTAACCTTGAGAAATTCTCAATGAATCTCATATAGTAGCCCACATGACCTAGGAAACTTCTCATGTCCCTTTGAGTTTTGGGTATAGGAAGACTCAAAATGACTTCTACTTTTGTCGGGTCAACCTAGATACCTTTGTTGGAAATAAGATGTCCAAGGACCACTCCTGCCTTGTACATTAATCTACATTTCTTGTCACTCAAGGTGAGATGAGCTTCTTGGCTGAAGAAGAACTTTTTTTAAATTCTTGAGGGCTTCCTAAAATGAATCACCAAACATAGGGAAGTCATCCATATAGATTTCTACGCACTCAAGGTCAGCAAAAATAACCAAGACTTCCCTTTGAAAGGTAGTCGGGGCATTATATAGTCTAAAAGGAAGCAGTTAGTAAGAGAATGTGCCCCATGGACATGTAAAGGTGGTTTTTTCTTGATCGCCGGGTGCTATCTATATCTTGTTATATCCATTAAAGTTGTCTAGAAAAGAAAAGTACTTTTTACCAGCAAGGGTATCGAGTACCTAATCAATGAAAGGAAGGGGGAATTAATCTTTGAGAGTGGCTTTATTCAATTCTTTGTAGTCAATACAAATGTGCCATATCCCATCTTTCTTTGGGACCAATACTAATGGAGTGACCCACTGGTTGTCAGAAATGGGATAGATAAAATCAGCATCTAAGAATGTTTGCAATTATTCCTTTACAACATCTCTTAGGGTTGGGTCCATTCACCTTTGGGGTTGTCAGACAGGTTGGGATCCATCCTGAATATAGATATGGTGTGTACAAGTTTCATGAGCGATGCCTTTGATATCTTCATAACCCCATGCAAAGGCATCGAGATGGTTTCGCAACAAATTCACAACTTTCTCTTGCTGAGAAGGATCCAAGTCTGAACTGATATACAAGGATTTACATGGACTAATCTCAAAAAGAGTAGTATCAAGCTCAACAGTACACAAAGGTGTCGCGAGAGATGGTGATGATGGAGGTAGAGAGTCATATCTTTCCTAAAAATCTAGACTAAAAATCTGACTTAATGACTCGTAATTAGGCATGGTGTCTATATTGTTCAGGAAGTCTTGGATCTCACCCTCCTGTGAGGAATCTGCATTCTGATGTATCAAGGAAATAGGTTGAGTCTCCTCATCAGTACTGTAGTCTAACCATAAAGTGTCTCGAAGCTCCTAAATGGATCTATTGGGTGGATATAAGATGACCTTATTTCTGGAATCTCCATGGGAAATGTACATATGACCATAATGACATCCAATATAAGCATCGATCATAGTAAGCCATGGTCATCCCAAGTTTAAGGGATGCCCTCTCACAGGGTTCTTTGGTAGAATGAAAATGAAATCTGCAAGATATTCCCAAGAATCTAGGGAAGCAAGCACATCATCCAACACTTCTTCCATCTTGATTTTAGATCTATCCGCCAATTCAAGCACAGTGGGAGTAGGACGAATATGGACCAATCCAAGTTGATCCATGGTTTTCTTGGTCATAACATTAATGGATGCCCCTTGGTCTATAAGTACATTGGAGTCCAGAAAATCACCTTTCTGAACAGAGATAACAGGCTTTTCAGGGTCAGTATATTTTTCCATGTGCATACACCCCGTCATTAAATTTGTTGCTCTACCAACAAATTGAATGGTTTGTGGTTCCAATCTTCTCCTTCCTGGCTTCTTGAGATAGATTTCCTTAATTATTTTTGTACAAATGTGGATGTCTTTGATAGCTTGGAGCAAAGCTACCCTTATGAAAAGGTTCCTAAGCTTAAAAGCCAGGCTAGACTCAGGAATGAGATATTTCTTCTCAACAACTAACCTCTCTGGATAGGGAGGTTGGTTAGAAGAAGATGACAAGGGCTCAGAATGTACAGGGATAGGATGAATGGTGTCATCTTTTCCAAAATGGTCATGAGTTTCCTCCTTTCCTTTCTCATCAATAATCACCATGGGCTGCTTTTGATTTTCTGAGGTGACTACCTTCCCTAATCTCAATTGGAGATCATTTACTCCAACTGGCATAGTCTGAAATCTGGATGAAGAAAGTGGGGTCAAAGAATGGATCATTTGTACCATTTTGTTATTGGGGTTGAGTAAAGGTTGAGCAAGTAGCTGAGAAGGTTGAAATGGTGTAGCTAAAGGTTATGGTGGCATAGGTTTACACAACTGAGGTAATGATGGTTGAGGCATTGGGTAAGGTGCATATGTAGGAGGGTATGATTGCATAGGTGTAGGATAGGAATGATGTGAATGACGTGAATGGTTTGGCCCTCTCTATCCTTGTTGCCAAGATTGGGAGGGTTTTCTATACAATTGATATTGATTCCCATGCTGCCAATCCTAAGAGTGACCAGTGTTAGGATAGGAATATGAGTATGCATTATAACCAAAAGAATGTGGCAGAGGTTCAAGATCCATACTTGCACTTTCCTGAGGCCAATTTCTTTGTGCTCCCATAGAATTCAATGGTTCAACTTCAGGTTGTCCCCCTTCAAGTACAACTTTCAACCAAGTGTTGAGAGAAATTTGTATGTAGAATGGTTATCTGCACATTTATTAGTTTCTTTAATACCAATATGACATTCTTTTAAAGGATTCTTTCTTCTACATCTAGGATATAAATAGACAATATCTCTTGCTCTTCTACAAGTTTTTGTTGAAACTTCAAAGAGTCTACTTGTTTACTAACAATATTCATTATTTTAATTTTTATATTGTCTATTTTGTTTTATAATCGAATAATCATAGCTTCAATAGATTCGGTTTTCCTATTTCTATTCTGAATTCCCTTACCAAATCTATATTGGTTCCTTGATAATTTCCTGCACAAGTCACAAATCTGACAAAATTTTTTTTGAGCAATATCCCCTCATCCTAACACATTTAAATTATTCCTAGCATCATCAGTAAGCCCAAGTAAGAACAAGGTTCTAATGGTACTTAGATCAAATTTGTGCTTTGACCTTTGGAGGATGTACAAGAATCTCTCCAAGTAGTCTTCTAGCATCTCCTCATCATTTTACACAATAGTAAAGATTTCACCTTGAATATCTGTAGTTTTACAATATTCTTGATATTTAGATAAAAACACTCTCTTCATTTTCTCCGAAGAATTTATATTGTTTCCTCTTAGTGCCATGAACCAGTAGAGTGATGTGTCCTTGAGAGTTGTAGGAAACAACTTTAACTTCTGGGCATCAGATGAGTAATCATAAATTCTACACAAAATATCAAACTCAAATAAGAAAGATTCTAGATATTCATGTAACTTACCATAGAAATGAGGAAGAGCTGATGGTGAAATATTTTTCATTTGTACTTTTATATTAGGATTCACAATCGGGAATCTGAAAGTGGGTTGTTCCCCATTTACTTGATTTTCACCTCTTCCTTCTGCATGGTCTTCCATATATACAATTTTTTTTCTTCAACATGGACCACTCTCAATAGACAGATAAGGCTAACTATGGATTGTAACAGTCCCCTTCTTCCCGTTTATGGGTTGTGTCGCACCTGAACCACTGCTACCAGAGCCTAGGTGGATTGTTCCTACATGATGAGTCTGAGTTTGTTTGGACTTCTTGCCCGCAAAAGAAGGCCCAATATGAGTTTTGGTTTCATATTTGTCAGTATTTCTTTGGCCCCTAGTGGGCTTTGGACCCCTACCTCTTTTAGGCATTCATTTCAAAAAATGACAAAACGAAATTCAAATAAAACTGTAATTCTCAAAAAAATAAATCGGCACCTATAAATTCCTTCAAAGGATGGAACCACATTGTAGGGAAAAAATAATAGCAGAACTAGTCGTATTGCAAATAAATGGAAAATTATTACGAATTTAAACTGCCTCCCCGGCAACGGCGCCAAAATGTTGGTTGCAGGAATTGTGCTTAAGCCAACTCATCAACACTTAATTGTCAACCCGGGGGTTTCATAAACTTCAAGACGAAGCACAGGAAATTCCAGTAGTGGTATGAACTTTTCCTATTCCTAACCCTACTTCTTAAAGGAAATTCTTGCAGAATCAAACAAAAAATAATCATAAGGGAAATTAACACCAAGGAAACTCTAGTGTTGGAATGTAAAAGACAATTTGCAAATAAATCAAGTACAGAAATTTTCACATGAATGAAACAATATTAAATGCTGAAATGAAATGCTATGTTCATCTTCAGTTGGATGGCTAGCAGTCTGACAAGTGGGCCCTTGCAAAGTTTTGTATTCCTCCTGATCTTCCCTCCACACAAGCAACCTGGTATTGCAGTGTTGCAATCTACTTGCACTAGTGCAGGTACAATGTCTCTGTCTAAAAGTGTATTTGACCTTCCTTACTAAAGACTTAGTCTTAGTGAAGGTGCTCTAAGCCTCAAGGCTTAGAGCACTCTGTGTCTGTGACAAGAGACTAGCTCTTGCACCAAGGAAGAGTTTCCTTCACCCACTTTGCAAATTACTTTCAAAAGGACTAAAAGATGTTCTGGAAAAGAATTCCATTTGTAAATGAAATCCTAAAGTGAATTATCTATGGAAAGAAAATTCTTTAATTCATTAAACATTGCAAAGGAAATAAAATTCATGAAATAAAAGCTATTCAAACGAATCAAACAGTATTCTAAGTGTTTTGCATGTGTTAATTAACTTTGGTAATCCACTCAAAATTCTTATGTTCTTTGCAATTATAACATGGTCATGATAAGTTTATGCAACTAATTTCATATCCTCTAAAGATGTACTTTTAATGCTGAAGATAGTTACTAAGTTAATAATTCATTCACTTTCAAAATAACTGGAAATAATATGTAGGTAAGTAACTCAATGTTCCTTGCAAAATTAATGACTAAACCAAAGTTCAGGCAACCACATGCACTGGTGCAGGAAAGAGTTCCTTGCACGATCTGATAGAAAATGAATTAAGACAAGGATTGAGAGTAAATAAAATGTGAGAAAGGAATTTCATAAATGAAATAGACTCAGCTAACTCTCAAACAATAGATCCATTTCACACTTTAACTACAAAAGAAATTTAAATCAGAATCTTAGAAATAAATATTAAAACTGTAACATCACAAAGTTGCAAAGGAAATAGTCACACTGTCTTTCTGAATAATGAAAGTACAAGGGGTAAATGAGTTGGGTTGGCTAGGCCCTAGCCAACCAGCTCATTCCCCTTCTAAGGAACGAAAAATCTCAGCACTTCAAATATACATCAAAGATAAATTAGAGTTGTGTATGAAAATCATGACAGTTCTCTTTTATTACTCGATTTGGCAAATGTACATAACAGAACAAGTCCAGCACTAGAGATGAGACGATAACCAAATTACATAGAAAGAAATTATAACCGATGGTTCACTAGCTAATCCTACCTATGATGTATATCTTATACATCCTTTCGGCCCTAGCCATTTTCTTATTCAAGCCTTTTGACTGAACAGACTAGAAACCGAAATTAAAAAATTGGCTAGCATTTATAATGCACATGTATCTCGCTTGGTCTTAACCTAACTTTGGAAAAATTTCCATGATTTCACACCACCTATTATCCTTCCTCAGTTCATCATCAACTAAAATCGGAGTCAAGGATTGAGACTCATCCTTGTGGAAGATTTGGCTCTCGGAAATATCAGAGAGTCTTTGTGGCAGTGCAAGAAGCTACCTGCACTAGTCATACTGATTCATAATTAATACTAAGTTCCATGATTACTCTAGGAGATTAAAATGAGTTATAAGAAATATGTAAATAGGCATGAAATCCATATAAAAATGATTAATCAAGGGTTGTAATAAATATTAATGTAAAATATGAGCATGTGCAGGAATGGGTAGCTATCATGGACTAGTGCAGGAAAGAGGGGTCTTTATTGAGATAAAATAGAAGCGAATATTTATGGAAATGGGGTAGAAATTGGAAAATTTGGGACACCAACATGCATGATCTCATAAATTTTACGAGATGGTGCATTTTTATTATTAAAGAGCCAGTCCTTCTATAAATTTAATGCACCAGTGCTCCAAATGTTTGTTTCTAGTCTTGATGCTTTTATTTAAATTTACAACATGAATGCTTTTATATTGTGAGTGCACTAATGTGATTTTTCTAGTAATTGCACCACTAAGAAAACATCCTCTAAAACCTTCAATTTCCTAGATTTTTTTTGCTGTTATGAACGTCCATTATTATCTCCACTAAAGCATCTGCTACCGCAAACGCCTGTTGTAGCGTAGGTATTTTTAACAATTTCTAGCAAATTTTATAACACTAAAAACCTTAGCTATAAAGTACGTTAGAAGGTATTTTTCTTATAGTGATTTTATCAAGGCTTTCTTTCCATAAGCTAATATTATTTTCCAAAATATTCCATACAAGTTTGCTAAAATGTGTCTAATCATATTGATCCTATAATTGGAAGGAATGATTTTATTCCCACTTGTAAAGATAACAATAATGACCCTCTATTTCTCAAGGATTAGGGAAGCCTTGTTTCACTGCCAAATTGAAGAGCTTGTGTGATGGCTACAGGGACAGAGACTACCATACAATCTTTCCCAACTCTAGCTATACCCATGAAATAGTCATGGCCTAGGCTAATTCTCCATCCATTGAATTATACATAGTGTTGTATGCACTTTTACATTGACAATTTGTTGCAACTCTACATGCCAAAATCATAACACTCTCACAATTACATGACCATGTGTTCAAAACATGCAACGTTGTCTCACTTTTCCTTGATAACAAATAGGGGTTGCAATTTCACAACAGAGTACAATCCCCAGTCCTTATTGTAGTCTCCACATAACCTCCCACGCTGTCCTAAAATTCATTAGCCCTTAGCAGTAGGGCTTGACTCCTTAACTATGTGACCATGGTTGAACACCAGCTACACTCTGAAGGCATTAAGGCCTAATAATAATAATAATAATAATAATAATAATAAAAGTAGGTTTGTGGAGGGTGATGTAAGTATCGGCTCTCTTCCTAGGCAACAAGCTTGCTATCGACCAAATAGCTAGAACATAGATTGTCTAGTGGCTACCTAGTCCTCTACATGGGAAGTGGGGCTATACCAAGGATGACCCTCCACTACACACAACAAAGGCACATAATTTCTCTTTTAATTTTTTTAATTTGTTTTCTTTTTTAATTTTTTAATTTATTTCTATTTTTTTATATGTTTTATTTGTTTACTTATTTAACTTTACTTTATTTTCTTTCTATTTTTAAATTTTGAATATGGTTATTTAACTTTTAACTTTCCCCCTTTTCTTTTGTTGAATATATTTTTAATGTTCCTTTAATTTTTTTCTTTTATGTTAATCTATTACATTATTTTATTTTTATTTAATATAAAATTTTATTTATATTTAATTTTTTTATTTTATCTCATTTCATTATTTTTTTAAATTTGGAAAACATATATATATTTTTAAATATTTTTTTTTAATGAAAAAAACATCCTATTTCTAAATTTAAAAACATTGTGTGAGTCATTTTTAAGGCATGTTTTTCATAATTTTTTATATATTAATAATGATTTTGTAAGCATAGTTAAAAAAATATTTCAATTTCAATATTAGCGTCTAATTGGAAGTGGATAAAGTTACTTTCAATACTGGTAGAGTGATTTTTTTAATTTAGGTGTTAATTTTTAAGGTTTTTTGTATGCAAAAATTTGGTTATATTTTCATGATTGGAAATTTACATAACTTTAAGGATTTTTGGGGTCATCTTATCTGATCTTAACCCCAATGTCAAAAGTTTTTGGAATTTTAAAGTTTTTCACAACTATGATTTTGGTTTTTAATGCCATGGCTAACAAATGTTGAAATTTTAAACCTAAGAAAAAAGGTAATACAACATTTTCTATCTCAATATGGTTTTTCATCCTTTCTACGCAAAAATAAATATTTTTTAATTTGTCATTCTAAGATGATGTTTAGTTGATAATATCATTATTATAATTCCATTCTATTACATTAAACACCATCCACTCAAGCGCCACATAATTTAGGTTGACTATGGAAATAATTACAACATGCACACATTCAATCATCATATATTTGCATTGTGAAGGATGCACACATACCAGCAACCCACAAACATATTTCATTATGTAGGCCACTTTCATACAACCAACAAACATACTAACATGAAGTAAATCTTAACGTTCAACATTTTCTAATTGTTTCTTGATGTAATGGTTGGGGCATTGGATTTATATCATGTTAAACATCAAGTTTGAATGCATAAGCAGTTATTGAAAAATAAATACTTGATTAAATTACGTAACATCCCCCGGTAACCTCCCATGAAAATGCATGGAGTTAAAAAAACATTTACACAATTTGCCCATGGGTAACTATCCAAACTACCATTCTAGATTCCTCATTAATCATTACATAGAGTCTTCATCATTACATAGAGTAACTTAGTAAAGGAATAGTAAGTTACACAATCACTAACAACCAATATTGTAGCATATTAACATATACTTTTTGATATAACCTTGCATTATATATGTGAATCTTTAACCAGGTTAGTTAATCACATACTCGATAATGTACACATCACATCAAGACAGGAATCCAAAACATAAAATTAGCACAACAAGAAACCATGTCATTAGAAATTGATACACCCTAGAAATCTTGTAGCCTGAAAACCAACAAAAGTTTAATTTTATTATCAAACGCCCATGAGGGTGTTCACCCCTAAATGGTTGAAAGGGAGTCCACCCCTTGACCATTATTGTTGCGATTCTCGATATCGACTTATAATATCAACCCCTCATTACATTTATTATCAACACGAGGTTTGTTTAGTTATTTAAAGGTTATCATACAAGGTCTATGCATGCTACTTGTTCCCTACCTTGTTGCCTGTTGCACTGTGTTTGACCCTCGATGGCATCGTTCTGTTCCCTTACATACCCGAGATGATCCGGAAAAGGTAATTTTCCCAAAGGAGATGAGAAGCTTTGTGATCTAGAAGCTTCGGGAGGGGCGAGCTGGAGGTGGTTTCACATAAATGAGGTCAAATCCTCCACGTTGACCTCTTTGTCTTATCTCTATGAGCTACCTCCTTGAGATGTGGTCCTAATCCTATCTTTGGAGAATTGCCAACTCCCTATCCCAGCCTATAAATTCTTCCCCTCCCATCCTCAAATGGTTGGTCTATCTCCATTTTCACCCCTATGTTGAGCTTGTGATTAGAGGCTAATCATTAGACTTGGAGAAGGAGTTTTTGGAGAATTTATTGGCTTGGAATTGGATTACCACTCAAGGAGAGCCTTTCAGCATCAAGGCCATTGTTGAAGATTCCCTTTATTCCTTAAATAATATACAATTGTTGGTTCATATTCCCAAAATATATATGTTCATGTATGTATTAGCTTGGCATTCCTTGATCACTTAAGTAGGTTGTTATTATATTTGCTATTGGGCTTGGCATGCTTTGTGGCGTCTTGATCACTTTTGTAGGTACATAAGCATTGAGAGAAGCAGGAACAAGCCCGTTACACGAGCGGTTCAAGGCCCTCAATAATGGAAATCAGAATAGCGTCAGAATGAGGTAGGTCATCTCTTTCATTCTACTTTTCAATTATAACCTAGCAAGATGTATGGTTCATTGTCACTTTAGTTGCTAGATCCACCCATTTCACTATAGGGATCGTCTCTGTCTGCAGAGAGGATTAACCTTGTCAAAAAAATGGCGACTCCGCTAGGGATCCTATGACCCTTTCCTTCCCTTTCTTCACCATATATTTTGATGCGTTTGATCAACCATTCATTTTTAGACTTCATTTCTTGTCTATTGTGAGTGTCACCTTCTAGCAGATACTTGAAGGTTGTTGATTTGAGTTGTTCTCGAAGGATTTGAGTTTCTTTTTTTTTCTCGACCATCATGTTTTTAACCCTGACAGTCGCGATGATATCACATGTTTGTTGATTACAATAGTGATGATCACTACTTTCCTCCTCATAGTTGCGATGATTACAAAAAATTAAGGAATTTAGGGTTTGTCTTCTTATTTTTAGTTATGTGTGCCTTCTCCCGATGATTTACCAGTGTGATCTTGGTGGACTCCCTTATTGTCTGATTGCAATTACATTTTAACTTGGTTTGAGTGTCCTTGAAGTTTGATTAGCCTTGTATGGTTTCTAGGTCTTCTTGGTGTTCCCATCAAAGATCAGAGATAAATTTCCTGTGTTAAAGAGTCCTTGTGTGTTGAGACATCCTTTGCAGGTCACTTTTGGTTCTTTTGTCTTAAGTTCCTTTCATTAATAGATACTGTGAATCTGTGTTTCGAAAAGTGAAAGCAAAAGTGTTATTATTTTCATAGTTTTCGAAGAATTTTCAGTTGCATTCAAATAATTAATGTGAAAGAGATTTCATATTTGTTGGCTTGATTTCATTCTCTTTTACTTTGCACTAGAGTACATTTAGTGCCTTTTAGAAAAGAGAAAAAATCATCATCATATATTAAGGTAGATTTTGCTTTAAGGTTTGTTTTGGCATTACATTCGCTTATCATATGAAAGATTAGATTCCATGTTTTGCATTTAGCATTTGGAGACTGTCATGGATGCACTTTTTCTTTTGGTTTTATGCATGACTAGAGTGATATTCTTCCCTACATAGATAAGTTTCATCGAATTGAAGGATTTCATTTAATCATCTAGTCTGCATTTTAGGAACATGTAACATCATTAAGGCCTTGAAATTGAAACATAATTCCAAGATCAACTTTAAAATTGATAAATTAATCTAAGGATCATTTGAAACATTAACGTCCATATTTAGTGTTCTAGGCTAGAGACATGTTCTAGCACCTTTAAAACTTAGCAGTTGCCATTAGCTTCGGCATTAGACAGCGCTAGCATAAACTTGTGCTCCTTGTACTGTGGTGTATATAAAGGGAGACCCCTATAGGTTGAAATATCCATACTTAGTCGAGTCTGCCACCCTGTAAATGTGATACACTGAACACAACATTTGGGGAGATTTCCTACACATACGTCATGTCCTTGGTAAATTTATTTGTTGAGGTGTATATTGCAGTTCACGGTTACTTGGTACTCCTTTAACTTAGATTCACTTGAGTAGTCATTTCGATCTTTTTTACTGTTTAAATTTGAAAATATCATCGAGAAACTTGTCCTTTCAATCTCGCTAAATCATTGAAAGCAACTAGAGTCACATTTTTGTCCTTATTTTGACTCTTAAAACATGAAAAGGCAAAGTTTTTGTTTCTAAAAATAACTGCCCATGATAAACATGCCGAACCCAAGCAGTTGCTTCTTGGACCAATATTGAGTAATTCCCTATTAATTTCAAGATTATTAAGATCCCTAAATGAATCCCCTTTCCTTTTTTTCTTTTGAGAGGAAGTCATCATGGCTGAACCATTTAGTTCATCTCATAGTTCCCCTTCATTGTCTGATATTGAAGGGTCCTCCCAAGGAGTTCATCCATAACTTCCTTAGTCACTTGAGGATCAAGGTTTTGAACATGGAATTATTCCAAACATCCAACCTTTGTCTTCTCATCCACCTCCATCATATTCCTGGTCACCTCAAGAATATGATCCGGATACGTTTGATAATCCTATTCAAACCCCTGAGAGTCCACAGACTCCTGAAAGTCTGCAAAGGCTTGCTTTCTATTCTTCGGATTTGTTCTTCGATTCTGTTGTGATATCCCCTTAATTCCATTACAGTCGCTAATATTTCCCTAGTACTCCTTTGGATTTATCTCCTGGTACATCTCGGGTTCCTCATCACCAATTGTTTCCATCTATTGAGTCAAAATGTGAAATCCCAACCTCTTCTCTGGGTCATTCAGAAGTTTCCGCTACCCATACTCCTCACATTGATGATTAGAAAGGATATGAATTTCCTCCAGAAGGCTTTCCTTAGAAAATAAGAGTCATGTCACTCACCTTTCCTGAAACTAGTGGACCTATGTTGCCACATGGTTATACCACCTTATATCAATTAGTTTCGGGTACTCCTAGTGCCTCGTCATTGTATCAAAAACCCATTTGGTCTTATAATGCTATTCCTACATCAGCTCCATTCATTCAGAACACAGCCTCCTGAAATTTTGTAGAAATTGTAGTCGCCACAGTTCTTGTTCAACCTACCATTTCCTCCCATCCTATCTCATCGTTTCAACTAACCCTTCCAGTTCAACCGACTATTTCAGGTCAAGTTTCGGTAAGATCTTCTATCACTCCTTCAAGTGGACAAAATGTGCCACTCCCTAGGGGGGAAGATTCGAATACTTCTCTTGTATCAGGAAAAACCAATGTGAGTGGATTACAAACTCACATGGTTAGAGCTAATCAACCTGATTATGGTGCTATTCCTAGCCCTGCTAGTCCATCTAGGTCAGGTAACATCCAATATCAGTAGCGTTATATGGCTCAGGTTCCACTCCAACATGCCTATGTCCGATATGGTTTGCAAGCCTTGGTTAATCGATATTACATTCCTCGAGTAGAAGCTTATGTCCAACCTGGTCAATCTATTATTCCTGATGGATATGGCTAGATTCAATTCGGGAATTATCAATACCCTCAAGGTATAACATAAGGAACTTACCATCTACCCTTGTAGCAACAAGGACAACCTTTGTAGAGGTAAGGGAAACCTTCACAATAGTAAGGGAAATCTTTGCAGAAACAAGAGCAACTATTACAACAGTAGGGGAAACCTTTGTCGCAATCACAACAACCTTTGTAGCTGGAAATTCAGTTTGTTTAGTAGTCCTATCAACCTTTGTCTTCACAAGGTCAAAACTTGGAGCAACAAGATTAACCTTTATAGTATCAAGGTCATCCTTGGTGGCAGCAAGATTTATATGTCTATCAACAAGGTCAGCCTTGGCAAGCCCAAGGTCAACCCCTGCAGCAACAAGGTCAATCTCCTTACGTCTAGGGTCAATAGGTTCAACAAACTTATAACCCATATGCTGCATCCAATTCTTGTTAGGGGCCTATGGTAGGATAATATCAAGCCTACCCTGGATGAAATCCACCTTATGGTCAAGGGAACCCTCAGTGGGGACTAAATCAGGTCCCATATGGGAAAAATCCTCCACTGTGGGGGGTAAATCCTTACTAGCAAGGCTCAAATGCGCAGTTTGGGACTCCTCAAAGGGCATGTATGAAATTGAAAGTGCAATTTACTTTCTTGGCTACGTTGAAGCTGCTTGATGTCTCAAGGCTCACAAATAATCATGTTTTTCATTCGCCTTACTGGCCTCTAGTTCCAACAAAACTTCCAAGCGATTGCCCCATATTAGAGGGAAAATCTAAGGAGGAAACACAAGCCCATGTGATGAAATATCACCTCTGGTGCTCCTCCAACTTGTATGTAGATGATTCTATCTATATTCGACACTTTCAAAGAACTCTCATAGGTGCTGCCACTAATTGGTATATGGAATTGCGTTGAGGTACCTATGGTGACCTTAAGTCTCTGGCTATGGGTTTCCTTACTAATTTCCAATTGTCGATTTGATATGAAACTAGCACTCATTTGCTTAGATCCCTTAAAAAAGACACTGTGACCCACATCTCTGATAATATCCATGAGCAGAGACATAAATGTTGCCTCATCAAATTTGAGATTGTTGATGAGTTTTTGATAGAATGGTTCACAAAATCATTTTTTGGCAAGATTTCTAAGGACATAGCTATGGGTGGATGTGTTACTGAAGAGCAATCTATCACCCATGCCCAATATTTAGACTTGGTCTATTCACAATTTGGAATATTGTACGAGATGTTAGCCGATGCTCTGACACCGTCATCAGATCTAACAGCATCAAGGTCTCTGAATACACCACCTGTTGATGGTGTAATTTGTTCCCTATCTCAGACTTCCATGAAAGCTTCTTTGAAATAGAAATCTGTCTCAAACAAAGGTTCTAATAATTCCTTGAAAAATTCATGCAGTCTCGGTAAAATCTACGAGGTACATGTTGTTCAATCTACTGCAACAGATAAGGCCTCTAAAGGTAGAAATAAGGGAAAAAGTAAGGCCAAAACCGATGCCCCAAAACCAGACCCTCCTAAATAAGCTATTGATGATGCTTCTAGAAGACAATTGAAATATTGTTGCCTCATTTGTGAGGAGGATCATTACACTAAGCCCCCAACATTCTAAAGTTAATTGCTTGTTGAAAGGCATTGTTGTTGCCTTAAAAGAACCATTTCCATCTTAGCAGAGGTAGTTGGTAGAGAAACTGTACTCTTTTGCTTCCTCATATTCAAAAGTGTTCATGATGCAAGGTTCATCACCTATCTCGATCACTAATCAAACTAAATACTATCAAACCACACCTAAGAAATTGATGGAGAAAGAAGCTATCGATATTCCTTCTACTTCTACTCTGTTTGGTTTTGGTCTACTACATATCGAGCGCCCTAGCAGTGAGTCAATCATCCAAACACCTCCCAAAGATGTTCTTTAGAATCATCTTTTAATCTGAATGCTAGAGTTGTGGAACATTATAATATTTTTGAAGATGTAGCTCGGGCAGCTTCGACGATGTCTACCTTGGAGGTTGTCAAATCCTGTCCAATGCAACGAAAGTCACTGTTGTCTACCATAGGTACGATTGATCCTTTTGATTTGAGTGTAATTACCTTCGATCTAGAAAATCATGTGCCTCATCTTCCTCATCAAATTTATTTTCTTATACAGGTCCTTATAAAAGGAAATAAGATTCATTAGATGGTTACTGATGAAGGTGCCTCTACCCGCATCATTTCAGTTTCATGTTGGAAGGCCATTGGCTCTCCTTCTGTTAACCAGTCTCCAAACACCTTGGAACCCTTTGATGATAGAGGATCACATCCATATGGTATTCTCACAAACTTGGAAATTACCTTAGAATGAAAGACTATTGAATTATATGTAGAAGTTGTAGATGCAAATCTCAACTACAACATTCTACTCGGGCACAACTGGACCCACGCCATGTTTTGTGTGGTGTCTTCTTTGTTCGGGATGCTTCATTTTCCTCATGAAGGAAAAATTATCACTGTTGATCAAATGTCCTTCTATTCTTCTAGTTCATTGAATGGCAACGTTCCTTATGTGGGAAATATTGAGATTCCTTATGAGAGTGTGGCGGTGGGTCTCTTCAAGGACTCTTCTTTAATGGGTACTTTTACTCTCCCACCTCCAAATGTTCATTCAATTAATAAGATATTAGTCTGTGTGGATCCTTGGATTATCCCTACCGCATATCAAATTGATTCATTTGGCGATTCTATGCCTTTAAGTCCATTGAAGAAAAATTATCAAGAAATCGTCTTGGCTTCGATGACCGCTTCAGAAAATCATATTGTTTTCAATATGAACATAGACACTTATGTACCATCTCCTTGGCTTGGTTCTTGGGATTCTCTGGATCCTTTGAACGAAACATCCCCACCGACGAGAGCATCATTGAGGTCATGTCTCTAGATGAAACTCCATGGAATGGTCTACATCATCATTCTTCATTTCTTCCCTACCCCGATGAGATGCCTTCTTGTCTTTAAGTTCCTATTTCTCATTATCTCTCACCTCCTTTTTAGACACCTGTCCTGGTGCATGAGGTCTTGTCAGAAGGAAATATGGGGAACATCACTACTACAATGCCTCTTAACATTTCCATTAAACTTAGAATTGTCGAGAACATTCATATTGGGGTTTCTTGTTCTCCAAATGAGATCAAGATTTATACTGAATTTTTTAAAGACTTTCAACATGTCTTCGCTTAGTGATATGAGGAAATGCCTGGTATCAATCCAACAATAGTGGTACATGAGATTTTTACTTATTCTGGTGCTAAGCCTATTCGAAAATAGCTTCGCCTTATGCACCCTTGAAAGGTTGTTGCTATCAAATCAGAAGTGGAGAATATTTTAAAGGTATGCTTTATTTATCTTATTTTATTGATAAATTGGGTGTCCAATATCATCCCTGTTGCCAAAAATTAGGGCACGATACATGTTTGTGTTGATTACTATGATATCAATCACTCATGTCCAAAGGACAATTATCCTACTCCATTTATCGATCAAATCATCGTTGAATGCACTGAGAGTGAGATTTTCTCATTCATGGACGATTTTTCTGGATATAAATAAATTAACATTTCACCCGTCGATCAACATAAAATGGCCTTTATCTGTCCCTAGGGTACTTTCGCTTACAAAAGACTTCGTTTTGGTTTGAAGAATTATGGTGCTTCCTTCCAATGAATAGTGCCTTATGCATTTCATGACATTTGACACATTGTTCAACCATACCTCGATGACTTACCAGTGCATTCTGCTAAGCATCGTAACCATCCAGATCACCTAAGATCCATCTTTCTATGATGTTGGCATTAGAATATCTATCTCAATCCACAAAAGTGTGTGTTTTGCGTTGAGTCTGGACTACTCTTGGGTTTTGTGGTGTCTAGTGAAGGTATCCAGATTGATCCTTTGAAAGTTAAGGCCATTGTTAATTTATCCCCCCTTACATCATTACTGCAGTTGCAGAGCCTGTAGGGAAAGGCTAATTTTCTCCATCGATGTGTCCCTAATTACACCGAACTCGCCAAGGGTTTTACTCGCTTACTTAAGAAGGGGATCCCTTTTGTTTGAGATGATGTTTCTTAGAAATACTTCGATGCTTTAAAAGACACGCTTATCAATGATCCTTTAGTGCATCCCCTCTATTATCACCGCGATTACTTCCTATATTTGGCTGCAACTGATACTACTATTGCTATGGTATTAGTTCAGGATTATGATGATGGAAATGATCACATGGTTTATTATATGCGTCGAAATCTTCTCGATACTTAGTCTTGATATGACCATGTCGAGAAACTTGCATTAGTGGAAGTTCATACCATCCAAATATCTCAACACTATATCCTTTCACAGAAAACCACAACGATTTTTTATTGCAACCCCACGACATATATACTAACTCATCATTTACTGGGGGTAAAATACTCCAAATGGATCATAATCGTGCAGGAGCTTGATTTGGAATTTAGTATTGCAAAATCAAAGAAATTACTCAACTTTATTGAGTTGATCTGCACTCTTCCATCTGCAAGCACTTCAACTGATTTTACTGAGCATATACCTAATGAAACTTTATTTTTGATCAGCACACTTGACCCATGGTATGGAGATATTACTATTTATCTTGAAACAAAAATCTTCTAATCTGAGTTGTCTAGATCTGTGCAATGTCGAATTCGGCATCAGTCCCAACCCTATCAGATCTTCAGTGATACATTGTATCAGGTCAATGTGGACTCTGTTCTTCATAGGTGTCTCACCATTGAAGATGTTGAGCGGGTCTTAAATGATTTCCATGCTGGTTCCTATGGTAGTAATATGTCTGGATATGCCACTACTCAGAAAATGCTCCGCGCCAATTATTTATGGCCTTCTATCTTTAAATATTGCATTCTAGCTATCCAAAAATGACATGACTACCAAATTTTAAACCGCAAACAACGCACCCCACCTACATCCCTACACCCAGTCATTACCGTTGGCCCATTTTCCAAATTGGGTATTGATTTTATGACATGTAACCCTCACTTGGTCGGGGGGCATGGTTATATAATCGTCATCATCGATTATTTTACTAAATAGGCCGAGGCGATGCCTACATACAATGTTAACAGTATTATCGCTACTCAGTTCCTTTATAGCCACATCATAGCACATTTTGGTGTTCCTCAAGCTATCATGACTAATTATAGATGACATTTTCATTAGCAGATGATGGCAGAGCTGACTGATCAATTTGGCCTTCGACATGATAGCTCAATTCCTTATTATCCACAGACCAATGGCCAAGATGATGCAATTAATAAAGTTTTGATTACTATGCTTCAACATATCATTGGGAAGCACAAAAAGGATTCACATTTAATTATATTCTCAACTCTTTAGGCCTATATAACTTGTGCTAAGATAGCCACTGGATTCACTCAATTCTAGCTGGTATATGGTTTAGAGGCAACTCTTCAAATTGAATGTGAAATCCCTTCACTTAAGATATCAATCGAACTTCTTCCCAATACCTCGCCTGAAGAGGAGCAACTACTGTATCTTGAGAGGCTTCATGAGACTCTTTGCATTTCTACAATGGTCATCGAAGCTCAAAAGAAATGGCTCAAAGCTCATTTTGACCAAACTGTTTCTCCTCGCACTTTTGCTGAAGGTGACTTTGTCCTTCTTTACGATCAAGACAACGATAAATTAGGAGGAAGAAAGTTTGAACCCATGTGGCACAGGCCCTATATCATCAAGCATATATTACAAAAAGGTGTCCATGAGCTATGTGATTATGAGCGAAATGCATTGTCACAGCCCCGTAATGGGTTGTATCTAAAGAAGTATTATGTGTGAAATTTGTGGAATAAATTTTGTACATTAGTGTGTTAATTCATTAGTGTGCATTTTTTACTTTTGGTGTGTTTGTTTGTTTGCAAACATTTGTTTTTCTTCTTACCCTCTGTTCCACTCGGTTTGTTGATGTCGTCAAACGATTACATTGGTTTTGTTGATGATGCTTTTAATGGCACACACAATCTATCTTTCATAACATGGGTACTCTATGACCCTAATGGCGAGCTAATTAACTTACAAGGTATCTGCCTTGGTCGAAAAACCAATAATATTGCTGAATATAGTGTAGTTTTTGAACTATTTTCAAAAGCAGTTGCTCTTGGCATTAGGGATTTAGTTGTCAAGTTGGATTGGCAACTCGTTGTGTTACAATTAAACAATCATTACTCAATAAAAAATCCATAAATATTGCATATGTATCTATGAGTTATATTGCTAGAAATAAATTTTGATTTCATTACATATCAACATATTCCACATAATATAAATACATTAATAGATGCATTAGCAAATTTTGTCTTTGGTAGGGATTTGCATCATTTATAAAATTAATCATTTTATGGTCACATAAGTAGGAAATAAGACATGCATATCTCTCTCTCTCTCTCTCTCTCTGTATATAGATATATATATATATATATATATATATATATATATATATATATATATATATATATATATATATATATATATATATATATATATATATATATATATATATATATATATATATATATATATATATATATATATATATATATATATATATATATATATATATCGTGTCTGTCAGAGTGTTTTACATCAAAATATCAAAAAATACAGTGTTTTAGGACACTTGTCTTTCAAAACCTACAAAATGTGTAAACAGACTAGATAGCCTATCAACGTGCATGGTGCTTAGGATAGCACAAGACCACTCTGATCACTCGGCCTAGCAGTTGACACAGTCTCACACAAACTCCCACTATGTGTCTCTCCATCAATAGTGGAGTACTATGGGACTCCATGAGTTATCGCCTCAAGATTGCACTCCATCTTAGCTAAGGGGTCTGCCCCTTCCTCATATTCTGTACGCATTATCTAGTGTACAACTTATTGTGCTATTGGTGACATGCCTGGTGGTCTCTCTGGTACCATATCTGTAGATTTATCACAAGTTGAGTCTTAGTTTACACTTCTACAAAAAATTCATCAAGCTTGAAAAAATCCAAAAAACAAGTTTTTACTTGCATCGATCCATTTCTCTCCTGGTGGTAGAGGCAGATCTCGATCCCACCTGAAATTCATGCTAGCATAAGTGTAGTTGTCCACCATGAGTAGTTGGAATTATAGCCAAATGAAAAATTGTGGTGGGTAATGCATGTGTTGACCCATTCCTCCTCAAGGCATGAGCTGGCTCCATAGAATGAGTCTCGGATCTCAAGCAGCACGATCTAGTACCTCTACCCACCAATACCAGAATAAGGGCACTCTCTCTAAACATGTGATAGTGTATTGGAATTGAGATTTTAAGGCCTCATGCAAGGCTTGTATGCCGACTACACGTGCCATAGTGAACAAGATCGTTCTCAAGAGGAGGTTGTTGGTGATTTTTGCTATCTTCACTTTACCTAGATTGGCCATTTCGACACCGAGACAATTCCTCTAGACTATAGTCCTTGTAATTTCACCTCCTCGACGAGATCCAAAGAGTTCGACCGCTTCCCCTCATCGAGACAATCCATTAATGAAGTAGATATCCATCCCCTCAGGTTCTAGTTCCTGGCATTTTATGATGAAGATCTCTCGATCTATATCCCAGATGCTGATCACATAGGGTAGAAATTCCATCTAAGCCCTTAACCCTGTAATCCTGAAAAACTTTAACAAACTGCAATTCCTCAAAGTGCTTATGCATTCAAGATCCTAAGATGCTTGGAAATACTCGGCCTAATGACCTCTCTCCTTCCACTCCAAGATCATGATCTCCTGGAAAACATCATTTTACACTTATTAATGCCTTTTTCATTGATCAAAATCATCAATTTTTTCTTAAAAAGAGAATTTTCTTTCCTAAATATTTTCCCTTGGCACCATCGCACCTATATTACAAATAGTGTGATGGCATCGCGTGAGCCTTTGGGCTCGAGCGCATTCATCGAGGGTTTGATGACCATACCGGTGATGGTCGTCGACACCCTAAATTTTTAAAATCCTCCCTTACAGCATAAAAATCACCTTTTAGAATGCATAAAAAGTGATAAAATACAAGAGAAGGTATGAGCCTCTTACCTATCACAGACGATTTATGAAGCAGTACCTTGCATCTCCCGTAATAGCCACTAGAAAATCAAGAGAATTAAGGCACAAAATGCACTATTGTAGCTCAGTTTGGTAAAATGGTGAAAAATAAAATTAATTTTTCCTATTTATAAGTTTTGCAAGTCATTATTGTTGATACTTTCATAATATTTTAATATTTTCTATCGATACCAGTGATGGGAGTGTTTCTTATGCAGTTATAGGTACCTTCAAAGTGAACAATCACCATTATTGACCGATTCTCACAAGTTTTAGTTTATCTCTTTTTCAGACTCATTAAATAAACTAAAAAGGAACCACCCTCGAGTCATCTTTGAGCTCTTTTCTGATTCTCGAAAATTGAAAATATTGCTAAGTACTTGTCATTTTGAACTCGTTAATGTAAATTAATTGACATCACCTCAATATATGTTTAGCCCTTTTCTAGGTTGATATTGACTATTTACGAAAAAGCTACCTCTTGTTCAACATGGTCAAAAGGTTCCCTCAGATATTGTTTTCTACCATTTCGAGTTCGAGGGACAAATTATGAAAAGGGACATGATGGATTTTTCTTTTCCATTTCTTTTTCAAACTCTCTAGATATGATAAAGATACCGATTTGTTATTACGTCAAACTTGTTAAAACTCTATGAGGAAAGACTTGTCACCATGATGAACTTTAGTCCTATGTCGAGTCAAATGCTGCCACATTTCGCAGTTGTGTCATCGATGTTCAATACAAGTCCAATATGCAGTTATTTACCTATATACTATTTGAGTCTCTGTTAGAGTCTTGAAAATTATTCCACTTTATTCCTCATTTCATGTTAATTATGAGGGATTCATAATTCCCCTCCTTCAACATGTCACTTCCCATCGACCTCATCTCATTATCCAAGAAGATGACCTAGAAACTCCCTTTCAGTACCTTAGAGTTGGCATGCCCTAATGGCCAGTCCTTCGCATCCGACAATAGGTCTTCATTACTAGATATCGATTGAGTGATTCCACTAGTATTCAACCTCAAATTGGTTATCACATTCACAGATTGTATTGTTGTACCTTGAGAGCCATTGTCATTATTGGTGGTTTGTCTCGTACCTATTAACGGTCCACATCATTGGCCAGTAATTAGGTGTTTTTCTAGCATGTTTGACTTGAACACATTTATTCTCATGTTAAGATTCATACATTGATCGGATCAGGATGGAGTGCAAGACCCTGGGTCTTGTCTATTATGACTCGGACTGAATGGAGTTATATGTCATTCATGATTGTGTACATGTTTCTACTATACAGATGGTTATGAACATACTGTGGGACTTTATATTTATGATGATACTCGTTATCTGGATGCTTGCGCCATACCATGGATCTTTCCATATAGTCTTTATCATCCAGATGGTTGTGTCGATGACATGGATTCATGTCTTGATCTCAGATACGTATATGAATATGTGTAACAACCCCGAAATTAAAACATGCAACTAATTAGATTAACCGTGCAATTTATAAACAACACGTAATTTATCAACTATTTAACATCGAATTTTAGAAAAATGAGCAGAGACAACTTACCTGTGGCGATGATATTCCTTACTTGTGATTTTAGAGTTTAATGCTATTTGAGTCTTACTAATCGCAACAAAGTTTTGGGGATGCCTCTCCAGACAACCATAGGCTCAATTTCACAAAATCTTGCTACAACTGGCCACCCACGAGCACTCAATCAACGTACTACTACCAGGGAATCCTTTGTGTCACAACACTTTTCTCCCAAGAGAATGGATGATGGAATCATGGAATGATTTCTCATTTTCCTCACCATCTATTAAATAGAGCAAGCATTGGAAGGGGTGTTAGAGTCGGTCTTTACATCCCTCCGTCAAAGATCATTTCTCTTAATGCATTTCATTTTTAGGTGTCTCATATAGTTCATTCATCCGCATTCCATTAGGGGCATGCCATAATCTGATGGAAGGGCCTTGTCACTCATTCCCCTCATGTCTTGTACCTGTTGGCTCAGGTCTTTTCATCAAGGTCCATCAAAATCATTTTCCAATCAATGACAGTCAATATCTGGTCTCTTGGTCAGCAAAGGGTCATTTCAGTCATTAGGTCTAGGGTTTAGCGAATTCAGTCTTCAAAGTGTCTAATAATGCCAGCAGGCCAAAGGGAGGTTCCAAACAAGTTTTTATTTCAAAAATTTCATCGTCATATTGATGGACTATGACTTTTCTTCAAAACTCTGTTTTAAAGAAAATTCGACATTTCATCTTTTGTAATAAATTGCCATGTAAATTTCAAAATTTTCAGTTCTTGCAGCCCTGGTCATCCTTTGCCGACATCCAGGCCATCATCCATGTAAAAAATTGACAAAAGTGTCATCATTCCAGCCAAAAATCAAAAAGGAAAGAAAAGGAACAAAGTTGTATTAAAATGAAAAAGTGCCAAAACTAAAACATAAGAAAGTGGTTTTTTGAGAAACAAAAGATCAAACCCATCACTATGTAAGATATTTTCATTGTTTGAAACACCCATTGGAATGCCAAGAGATCAATTGAAGTCGACTTGAGTTGGGAAAGAGAATTTTGTGTTTGAAAGCCAATAATGTGTGTTGGAGTGCGCAAGGCGCATTGGAGGAAGGCGCGGCGCACATAGGCCACGTGGCGCATTGGGCCAATTTTCACTGTGTAAAATTGCATTGTCGCAGAGCATCCAGGAGGCGCGGCGCACTGGGTTTTTTCATGGCACATAGAGCCGACAGGCCAATTTTATATCATTGTTGTCATAAAAAATCAAACAACTCCATTTCTTCTGCTCCAAGTAAGTTTGAGAGTTCTTGCCATTGAAATTAGCTTGTGTTGGGTATTGTTTGGAGGGAAAATTTGAAAATTTAATGTTTGAAAATATAAACCCTATATTTATATCGAAATCTGCTCCTTTGGGTTTTGGAATTGGTGTTTTGGAATTGTGATTTTGGTGCGAAGTCTCGTTTCCTACCTATGATCCATTCCCCTTCATAATTCTATCATTATAGTTAACATATCATTTGGAAAATCCCTAAATCCCCAATTCCCAACAGTCAAGTGATTATTATTGCACACTTTAATTTCACTTGACAAACTCCACTTTTCCCACTGTCCCTATTTATCACAATCCATCAATTCCCTCTGGCACATTTGGCATTGAAAACAAAACACCTATTTCTCATTTTCAAACCAAACCAAACACATACTTGACATACACCTTTGCAGCACCATGACAGACATTGATTCATCATATGAATAAGACAGTGATTCTACCACAGAGCTTCATGCACTAAGGAGGCCTCGTAAGGGTGACAGACATGTCAGAGAATAGCCTACCTCTTTGACTGAACTGCAAACCTACCCACTTGCCATGTCATGTTTCCAACAACAGTCATGTTTTCAGTATTCTGAATTGGTTGCTCAGATTCAACATCATCAGGAGTTGGCTCAGTTGTTTGTTTTAGAATTTCATGATGGTCAGGTAACTCTTGCTGGTGTAAATTTCACCTTGACACCAGAGACCATTTCTCAGGCAACAGGAATACCGAATGTAGGTGAGTAGTGGAACAAAAGAATGTAGGTGGACAGAGCATATTATGAACCATATATCAGGCCTAGCTATGTGAGACAGCTCAGCGAGGTGTTCCCATTCTGATTTTTGAAAGAATCCTATGCACCATTGATGAGACTCATTATCAAATGCTTTAGTTGTGAGGGTTTCTTCTCACGCCTCTATACATACCATATCAGATTGTTGATGCATTTTACGATAGTGAGGATGATGAACACTCCATATTTCATGTGCTGAAACATCAAGAGGATGACTACTCTTGTGCAGAAGAAGACTCCTGAACAGCAGTACAATAGCATTTATCACTATGCGCTCATCAAGATCATTGTTGTGCATCAGTTTGGTTTGCAGGGTATCCCATGGGAAGAATTCATTTCCCGAGAGTTTTTCACAGCTTCAGCAGCTCATCAAGAGGTTGTCCATCATACAGGTGAACCTTCATATCAGCATGGAGGTCGGGAGGCAGAGAATACTAGTGTGCCAACATATGTCACCTATTAGAGAGACACGAGGGGATTGTTTACATCAGCCCGATGAGTACTATCTCCACCTAGGGTGGAAGGGGTCTCATTGCCGTCATCAGCAGCATAGGTATAGGTACAGGATAGAGGCAAGAAGCCTATGCAGGATGAGGGCCCTTTAGGAGGCCAAGACACTGATTTCATCCTCATCGATGATGATGTGAGCTCTCCTAGCTCAAAGCTGAGGGAGATTATTCAGGAGCAAAAGGCCGAGATAGATGTATTGACCGATAAGTTACAGAAAGCTCAATGGGTCATAAACTATTTGGAGTAGTGAAACAAACAGTTGGAGTATCAACATACAGTCATGGAGTTACAAAACATTCGGCAAAACCGCCAAGTTGCCCAAAGGAGGAGAATAGAGTTCACTTCATTAGAGCAGGAGATAGAGGCTGATCGAGAGACTTGGCTCGAGAGGGTCAACATTCATCTTGAGAAGTTGTTGGTGAAGGCAAGTAAGGACAAGGAGATGCACAGGCACATGAAAGATCATTATTGGGCACGAAATCACGTTTTCAAAGCAAGGATCAAAATCCTGAAGACAAGACTAAGGAGACCAATAAAACGACACAAAAGGCATGATAGGCTCTGAATCTTGGCCGAGGCTTCCTTGGATGAGCATGATACTCAATGATAGACCTTCAGTCTAAATTTCAGCAAATTTGGAGAAAATTTTGTCAATTTTGAATTTTTTGGGCTTCAAAACAGGTTTTTCTACCCAACGCGTAGCGCCACTTGGCGCGCGCTTATAATTGGGAGATCCTTTAGAGGAAAATTTTTCATTCCTAGTTTTTTTATGAAAATTTATGCATGCTCATGGGTTACCTAACGATTTCATCAAGTTCTGGGTTGCCTAAAGGGTCAAAAACACCCTAAAAATGACCTCTCTGCCACCTTTTGCACCCACAGGAAACAGTCTTGGGAGATTGCATTTTTGGAGGGGAAAATGACATCCAAATCTAGAAATTCCACTTGGGTTGTAACATAGACAGGCAGGGCTTTCCAACGAGCTATCTTGGGCTCAATTTGGACTTTGAGAAGTGCCTCAAAATCAACTCCAAAGTTGTGCTACGCATACAGGTTTTGGGCGCGGTGCATAGAGAATTTTGGCCTATTTTTCACTCAGCAGCTCAGAATTTCACCCAGTTTTGGCTAGTTTCACTTTTTCATTTAACTCTTGATCTACCTTGATGTAATTTCATGAACATGATGTAATTTTGGCACATATTTACTTGTCTTAGTAGATTCATTCACTAAAAAGTGAAAAACAACTGAATGAATCAGTTTCCTTACATATAGAGGCAAGTTGTTTCATTGCCTATTTTTCAGTTCCTTATTTAGATATGGTTGAAATAGCTCCTAGAATGATGAGCTCGACCCCTAGATGCATGGGAATGAGTTAATCTTGCCTATATCATGTAATTTCTGAGTCATTTTCAGGGTTGGACACTTGGGATTTCTTGGCACTCCATTGTACATTTGATTTCTGCATTTTTGGCAAAGGAAAGACCAGGGTTTTGTAGCACTTGTTGGGATCCTTGTGGCTCTGTATTTTGATGGTGTTTTTCTTCATGTAATTATAAGTTCATTGATGTTTTATGTATGCCATTTCCCTTCTCTTTGCTTCTGAAATTAAACAAATTTAGTGGCAAAGGTAGAATTCATGAATTTGTTGTGCTCTGCCTTAAAATTTGTTTAGTTTTACATGTTTTTATCTATTTGGAGAGGATCCTTGCAGCCTCTTGCCCTCTTCACTTCTCAACGGTCTTTTCTATCTATTTCATTTAATCTAAAACATCAAAACTACTGCCTACCTTGCCCCAACCGAAACTCTGCAAAAATTTGGCCTCATCCACAGACCCAAATTTGCCTTTCCCTTTTTTCCAACAAAACTCCCAAAAAATCAAATCAAAACCTTGCAATTCATACCTAGCCTAAAATTAGTTTGTATTTCAGTCATCTCAAGACCCATCGATTATCTTTTGCTGAGATTGACTCGGAGAGAGACCTCTCCTGTCCTCGTAGGGCTAGCTACAAGGCTAAGCGTGGTTTGATGTTGGCCCTGGATCCTACCTTTTTAGCCTAAGGTAAATCTAGTCTCTAACAAGGGGAACCGAATGCACACACTCCATTTGTCAACATGCAACTTTTATTTCTTTATTTTAAGCTTAACTTAATTTAGTAATTTTCTTAATATAATTCTTTCTTATTTTATTCCTTTTTACTTTTTGATAACTTTACTTATTTTGACTATTTGTATAGTTCTGTTAATTTGGCTCTTTCTTATTTTATTGTATTTTTTGTTAACTTTAATTGTTTTTACTATTTTTATAGTCTATTTATATTTATATTTATTTAGAACTCTAGTATTGTTATTTACTATTATATATATATATATTATTATTATATTTTCTTCAATATTTATTATTTGTTTACTATTATTATGTTTTCTTTATTGTTTATCATTTATTTCCTTATATTTTAATATTATATTATATTATTTATTATTTATTATTTTTATTATTTTTAGGGGACATTACATACTCCCCTCTTTAAGGAACTACATCCCGAAGTTAAGTTGAATTATTTAACATTTTATTTAGTTAGTTATTTATTACTTCATGTTTGCCCTACACCCTCTACTAAACAAATATAACCAGTAGGCATCGAAAGTTTTCACAACACCCTTGAAATCTCAAGGAATCTCTGTCCTTTTTCCCACTTTCAGAACCAGGCATAAGCCTCTCTGGTCTGTATCCTAGTCCAAAGCTAGCCCCAAGGCTTGTGCCCGACTCAAACCTCATCTGTCGCAAGGCAAGCATTCAGTACGGTACTCAATGACTCCGGGCATCTCGCAAGGTTGGCCCACTCCCTCCACAACTACTAAGGCGAACAACCCCAGGCATCGAACTCCTTACACCCCCACCAAACTTTAGCATCCCAATCCAATACTAGGCACCTAGCCTACAATATCAGGCACTTGGCCTCCTCAAGATGGTCCCATAGCCCCTCAAGAGCTATCCATCAAGAGCTATACAAGACAAAGGAACCACTGGCATATGTAGTGTTGATTGAGTATGTCCCCAGCCATATGGTGTTACATATTCTCCCTCGTAGGTATGGGCTCCTACAAGATCATCAAATAAACTGGCCCTTTCGGCCCATTTGTGGATTTCCTGTCCATCACTACATCTCAACATACATCTAATGCATTAGCAATAACCATAGTGTCATAGAAAATAATCCACATGTCAAATCTTGCATGTCATCACGAGAACATAATATCACTGTTATCACATAATTATGGAGAGTAAAACTGCATGTAATTACCACATGTTTCACACCAAGAAATACCATTATATGTTATAACATCAACATATTTGTATCAAATATATGTCATGACATGACATTATAAATGGAAACATAAATTGACATAACTTCATAAATATGAGAATCATCTCAATACGTCTCAAACAGAGAGCAATAATATATAATAAGCATTCTCATCATGATTCATCAAATTAAAAATCCATGACCGCTATATACATATTTTGTTTATCTCATCATGTTCCTGTCTCAATATCACCTTATCTATTTCATGAGAACATCACCTATCTATTTTGCTTGTTTTATGTCTAATTTTTTTTTTTTTAACCCTAAAAAAAAAAACTTAAAATCCAAACTTCATTTTGATTACCATTGCTAATTTCACAGTTCATCAAGACTTTTAACAACTAGGTTCATTTGGTTTCAATTTGATCATCTCTTCTTTTTCTTTTTCTATAAGCCAACTATATTTCTATCTATAATAAAGAATTTCATTTCATCTTATTTCTCTATCATTATTTTTAAAATAAATATATAATTTATTTCATTTTATTTTTTTCAACTTCTATTTTTTAATACAATTCAACAATTTTTATATTAAAATACATAAATAAAAATATCAAAATCTTAAAATTAATCTAATCCTTATATAAACGAAATATTAAAAAAATAAAAATAAAAATTTATATTCATAATTATTTATACTATATATTTCTTAAATTCAATTTACAAACTTAAAATCAATAATATAACTTATACAAAATCCTAAACCTCTATACTCCCTATTATATCATAAAAACTCCACAAATTTTCCTTTCTTTAAATCATTATTTCAGTTTCAATCACTTTATATATATATATATATATATATATATATATAAATTATAATTAAATTAAATATTCTAGCATATATAACACAAAATCATTATTAAACATAAATAATAATATATTAATATTACAATCCATAAATATAAATTTATCAAAAGTAACCCTTCGCAGTAAAATCGAGGCATAAAATCAAATTAAATATATCTACATCCTCTTTAAATTCCTAAAGATGTTAATATGTTATAACCAAAAACTCGATTCCGTCCTAAATAATAAAAGATTTAACTTTGGAGAATTATTTTTTTTGTTAGGTTATTCAAATAATTTTATCCATAGAAATCGAAAGCAACCAATTGTGATTCAATAATTCTAAGTACATAAAAGGAAGGCGTAGGGCTGGAATATAAAGAGTAGTGTGTTCGGTTAATCGGTGTGAATGTAAAGAAAAGACATACCCTGGATTTTCTTTTTGTCATAACAAAGAAAATAATAGCTCAATTCGTGTGGCAACAGATGGGACAGGGGATACTTACAATGGTTGTCAATTGGCTGACATCACGACTGCTTTGGAAACGATGATCGGAGCTGGTCAAAACCTTAGATCAGTGGTTGCAAATGGTCCCTATCGTGGCTTACAGCTCAATGTATGCAAGCTCAATGTATGCAACTTTTCTCTTGCACACTCGAAGAAAAAAAAAACCATTCAACTATTTTATGCAAACCGCACTCAAAACTAAAATCAGCTCCTTAACTATTTTTAAATGATCTGGAAATTCAAACCCTTGGGTCTTCTAATTTGCTCTCTGCCTTGTCAAGAGCTTAACTCTACTCTACTATGATGATGCTAGGATTAGGTCCACTATAATCTTTAGTTTAAGAATCTGCGTCTAGATGTTTTTGAATATGAGTGTATATCACAAATTTTGCTAATTTCTCCCTTTTTTTTTTTTTAATAAGGAAATATATTTATAGATTTATATGGATGTTTAGTATGCAAGGCGATTTTTTTAATTTTTTTTAATAAAAAATGTTTCAAGAGTATTTATAAAATCGTACTGAAAGTATTTTCTCAAACATATATTTATTTATTTTTTTAAATTTTTATCTAGAGGTTACATAGAGTTGAAACTCGCTCTGATACCATATGTAATAACCCCGAAATTAAAACATGCAACTAATTAGATTAATCATGCGATTTATAATGAACACGTAATTTATCAACTATTTAACATCAAATTTTGGAAATATGAGTAGAGACAACTTACTTGTGGCGATGATATTCCATACTTGTGATTTTGGAGTTGAACGTTATTTGAATCCTGCTAACCACAACAATGTTTTGGGGACGACACTCCACCCAACCGTAGGCTCAATTGCACAAAATCTTGCTACAACTTGCCACCTACGAGCGCTCAATCATTATACTACTGCCAGAGAATCCTTTGCCTCACAACACTTTTCTCCCAAGAGAATGGATGACGGAATCATGGAATGATCTCTCATCTTTCTCACCGTCTATTAAATAGAGCAAACATTGGAAGGGGAACTGCATGCACACACTCCATGTGTCGACATGCAACTTTTATTTCTTTTTTTTAAGTTTAACTTAATTTAGTAATTCTCTTAATATAATTCTTTCTTATTTTATTGCTTTTTATTTTTTGATAACTTTACTTATTTTTACTATTTTTATAGTTCTCTTAATTCAACTCTTTCTTATTTTCTTGTACATTTTGTTAACTTTACTTGTTTTTACTATTTTTATAGTTTATCTATATTTAGATTGATTTAGAACTCTAGTATTGTTATTTACTATTTTATTTATATGTTATTATTATATTTTCTTTATTATCTATTATTTATTTACTATTATTATCTTTTGTTTATTGTTTATCATTTATTTCCTTATATTTTAATATTATATTATATTATTAATTATTAATTATTTTTATTATTATTATGGGACATTACAATATGTGTCTTTTATTTGTAGATCCCCTAACAATGCATGTCCCCGTCCTTGCAAGAGCTCGTAAAGCATCTCAACCATCACTCCTCATTCTTCCTTCATTCTTTAGGGAGCATCTACTACATAGTATTTTGTCACGTCTCATTCACTTCCTTGTGACATACCTCGAAGTGCTGAAAACATGACTAATATATAGTATACGCATCCATCTATACAACTCAAATCCCTCCTAAGACTTCATTTGGAAAATTCCTTGAGCTTTCATGAAGAAATAACTGTTAAAACCCTAAAATGAGAGCCATCACTCTTATGAAGCTCAAAACAATGATGGTCGGTCGTTCCACTATGTTTAACCCACAATGGCATCACTCTGTTCCCTTGCATACACACGATGATCCAAAGAATGTAATTTTCCCAATGGAGATGAGAAACTTCGTGATATCGAAGCTTCCAAAGGGGCGAGTTGGAGGTGGTTTTTCTTAGATGAGGTCAAATCCTCCCATTTTTATGTCTTTGTCTTATCTCTATGAGTTACTTCCTTGAGATGTCTGCCTAATCCAATCTTTGGAGAAGTTGTATCTCTGTCTCTCAGCCTATAAATTCATCCTTTCCCATTCCCAAATGGTTGGTCTATGCTCATTTTCACCCCTATGCTGAGCTTGTGCTAAGAGGCTATTCCTTAGACTTGGAGAAGGAGTGTTTGGAGTGTTTCTTGGGTTGGACTTGGATTTCCAGTCAAGGAGAGCCTTTCAACATCAAGCCCATGGTTGTAATATTCCCTTTATTCCTTAAATAATATACAACTACTATTTCGTCTTTCCAAAATATATATTCATGTATGTATTAGCTTGGCATTCCTTGATCAGTTGAGTAGGTTGTTATTCAATTTGTTATTGGTTTTGGCATGATTTGTTGTCTCTTGATCACTTTTCAAGGTACATAAGCGCCGAGAGAAGCAGGAACAAGCCCATGACATAAGAGGTTGAAGGCCCTCAATAAAGGAAATCAGAATAGCATCAGAATGATGTAGGTCATCTCTTTCATTCTACTTTTCAGTTATAACCATGGAAGATGTCTAGTTGATTGTCACTTCAGTTGCTAAATCCACTCATTGGGTTAGAGGGATCTACTTTTTCTGCATAGAGGATTAACCTTGTCAACATCCAACAAATCGTTCAAATATCAATCTCCCATGACTACCACTTAATTAACAAACAATTCAAGAAGATAAGCCAAAAATGGGGTACCTTTAAATAATCAGGATACATATTAACCAAATAGATACCAAAAAGGGCTAAAAAGTAGAAAATAATGGATAGGTAGATGTGGGTTAAAGTGGACAATTCCATCGGCTAGCATCTCCCCCCAACTAGCTTGGTTGCATCTCCTCATGTAGACTGCTTCCGTCACAAGTCTAAATTGGATTCAGTATGACTAGCATGGAGTTAGTTGAGGTCATACAGTTTTTGATATTGGTCCTAGGTAACTGATATCCATTTGTGTAAATAATGTCTTTCCACTAATTCTCATCTACTTCATAAGATGACTCATAGGCATCAAAAGGTAACCAAATAATGGGGAAATGGAACCTTAATCCCAGCCAATTGACCCCGCAATATTTTATGCAAGAAATATATCGTGGAATTCTAGCCAATGCTCTTGAAAAGTTAGGCGCTTGAAAGGGTTATCGTGCCCTTAATTCTCATGATGAAAGTATCCAACTTTTTTTATAGGCATCCTTATCTTATTCCCTAAAAGCATAAATTTGTCTCATGCACAGGTCAACACATCACTGTTGTGTCATAAGCGTCCAGTCCTTTTAGCCTTGTAGCTTGAGAAACTAATGGTGTTTAATAAAAATATCCCTTGATTGGTAATTCTCCATCCTAACCATCAGTGAACAATTTTCTTCGTTTTCCCAAAATGTCTCAAAGGACTTCTTCCATCTAACTTGTTTAACCAAAAATGATGTAAAATTCCTTAAATGGACATCTCCCATAAATGGTACCGGGTTAAATGTCTGATCAATACTCAATACATAGTCATGCATATAGAGCTTGCACAATAAGTGTTGGTGACTACAATCATTTGCTCTTAAAATCATCAACAATTGCATGGGATCCTCTACCTTATGACTCAACTCATGGTGAACTATATCTAAACAAAGAGATAAATATTGTTCGTGAAGAAAATAAGAGTAAATATTAGTAGGGTGCCTACATGCCAACATATCTTGAGCTAAAGTAAATATTTCATTCTTATCAGTCTTAAACAACCGAATCTGTTCCTACAATTCCTTGATTTTCTTCTGCGATTTTTCCTGTTGTTTATGAGCATTTTCAAATTGGGTCATATAGTCGGCAACATCGGTTGCCATGTTTTCCCAGATTTCCCTTCTTTCTGGTAAAATTCCATGAGAATTGTCCCCTGTTGGATGCTAAAACCAATAGCTTTGCACTTTTGAATTTTTGCTGTCAAAAGGAATTCTCGTGTTTCTTCTTCGAAACTAACGAGTTCCTTGGTGTGTGTTGATACTGTAACCACTCTTTTTTCCACCATCTGTGACCTTAAGGAAGTGGAATCAAAGGGAAAACAACATACAAAACTTCCACATAAGTAGAAACACTACCAAGAGCCATCCCAACCTCTCAGGTAACCAACCCTTAGGTCACACTAAGTTTTTAGACTGATCAACCTAGAGACGCTCCCATGCTATGGGCATGCTAGCATTCAGAAGGATTTGGATGCTCCCACAACATGGTATGCGGGTATCCAGGGACTATTTTTGTTAGTGTTGTGCCAACATCCCCAACATTTGAACCATTTTTTCATGCCCATATCCCAAGTCACTACTCATAAATAAATGACACCTTCATAATATAAATATAACAAGGAAATGATGATAGAAATGAAATTACTTGAACAAGGGCTTAACTAGATCCCTACAAACCATGACAGGAATTTCGTCAAACATATCAAAAATATTTAATCTACAGGTCTAAACAACATATTTAAGCATAGGGGTCTCACATTTACCTGAGAATCGCTAAGAAGCATTTTTCCCTTATATCATTAGTTGCATCATGATCTATTAGGTCATAGATATATTGTCCATTCATTTAGAAATCAAAACATGAGGAGGTCCATAGATCGTCACTATCATAATACATGCTATAACCAGCATAATAACAACAGAAATATCAGGGATACATTACCCATAAAATTGACATATCAACCAATACAGTTATACATAAGATGTCAAGGAAAGTACCTCTTATTAATGAATGGAAAATCCAACCCAAGATGAGACAACCACATTCCACTCGGCCATAGAATGGCTGAGCCAAATCTCCATTCATCCATTCACCCTCATTCCATATTGTAAGCATGAATGCGAGACTCAAACCAAAAGAACCAACCAGGGCATACTGAGGCTAAAGTACCTCACACTCATCAATAGAAACTAGGCTTTACTGTAATCCATCTCGGATCACTAAGCGGACACAATAAACATGTAATAACAAGCTTTACCATGATATCCACTAGGCCAAAATAGGCATGGATTCCACCGAATTTCTCCACCTGCCGCATGAGGAATTCTCTTATCTCCTAGTCTCTCAGGCTTTACCACAATCCACAGTCTGATACAGGGATCAGTAGGCCCTACATTGAGACACCACCCTCTAGGATTTATCTTATATCCCACCATTCACCGGCAAGGATTCATGGGACTCATTAAGGGTAACCACTTTTAGGCTTTACTATATATCTTACCATTTATGGGTCAAGGATTCCTAGGACTACCGAGGTCAAAAAAAAAAACCATCTTTACTGCAACCCATAGTCCATTTCAGGGGTTACTTAGCCATGTGTTCTTTCTTTCAAAGATCCACCTCACTAAGCTTCGAATCCATTCAACAATCCATCTCAACCAAAACATGAGAACCCCATCACACTATGCCTGTCCAGTAATGGAAAGGCTAGGTTGAAGACATTGTCATAGCTAGAGATATCCATGGCATAATAGCATAAGAACCACATCCAAGACAATTCATGCCAAATCTAGCAAGGAGATGACACATGCAAATAGATACATGTAAAGAATCCTGCTATAGCTGCTTGATACTGCTCTTCGTTGCATGCTCCTTCCTTCCTCTTTCTTTCTTTTCCTTTCTTGATCCAATGCCAAAGTGCTCCAAGAAAACTCTAAGTGTCCAAGACTGAGACAAAGAGAGAGAATAATGATAGAGCTCCACCTAAACTTGTCAAAATCTTGCCAACTAATGCTTAGAAGCCTTTTTATCAATTAAGCCTCTATTTTCTTCATTTTCTATTTTTTTCCTTCATTTTCCTCCTCACATGAAACCTATGACTCTTCACCTTTCTATTATCCTAGTTTCCATCATTTTCATAAATATGATGCCAATTAATGCCTCACGGATTTCTAAAGGCTTTTCCATTACCTTTGCCAATTTCCTTATCCATAATAAACCAAATGAACACCCACACTAGGATGTCTTGGCCAACTTTCAACTTCGAATAAGTATCCCATCAACTATGGATATTATTTTTCCATTATAACTTTTATTACATGGATTTTTAACCAGGGTTGTTACAAAACCCTCCCCCTTGGGGGAACAATGCCCTCGATGTTCAATGACACCTGTAACCAACAAGACTATGGAAAACAAAACATGCTTCCCATGGAGCTTTATAATTTAGCTCGTTGTAGTATTTACAATGACCATCTTCTAAAGCATGACAAAAATACCATTTATTGGAGATTTATACCACATCCCATTACGATATTTACAATAACCACATATACACATCTAAACATTTGATAAACCAACCAATAGAAGGATATGGTGCTTGCATCAATAACAAGGGAATCTAGAGGCTTACACCATAACCCTCAAAAGTAATACCAAGGTTCACTTTCTTCTGAGGAAGTCCAGAATCCATTGTTTAAGTCAAAGTTGCATTCAGTGTCTAGCGCTACAATCATGTGCCACTTGTCCTCTCATCGAACAATTACTAGCTCATTTTTCTATGGTGCACTCCTAGTCTGCATGTGATTCTATATAGAAATGCTAATGAGAAAAAAATCCGTCCCCAGCCTTCCCTTCTCTGCTACCCATTCCCTCGGGAAATCTGGTCATCCCCTTCTATAGACTCACTCTCCTTCCAAGTTCCTTGGCATCCTCTATTGCAGGAGGTCCATCCATTTGCAAGGCCTTCTCACATCACGAGGTCAAATAACCAAGGCATATACCTACCTCAAAACCATCATACTAGTCATAGAATGCTCATGTAAATCAATGGACATTATTGGGTAATAGTGTCCAACAATGGCGGGCCTTCTCCTTAAGTGCTTTACCAGCATATTGCTACCTGTTGGAATTTTTTCACTGCTACTGCTAATTATTTCCATGAGTTTCGACCACCCAACTGGGTATTTCATGATTTCTTGTACCAAGAGCATAATTTCCATTAGATTCAAAATAAATTGAAATTACTTCAAATCATACCTTATTGGTGGCCTGTCAACAAGGTATACTTGAAATTTTGTTTGCTTCCTATCATAACAAGTCAATCTAGTATCTTTGACCAAATCATCATGTATAAACATATCACATCAGGTTAGCTCAAAACACAAATATCATGAATAAAAAACATAAATCACATGTAAACATCATAAACCAAAACCATAAATCACATGCATAGTAAACTGAAATAAAATATTGATACTTATCCTTTAATCAATCCTTAGATTCTACCTTTGTCCTTATTCTGTATGCTCTTCGGATCAGCTGGCACATCCAACAAAAACCTAGGGAATTCTCCTCAACCATCATCACATACACATAGTGTGCATCACCCCCATACAACCACAAACAACATACAACACCATGCACTGGATGCACCTACACCTGATATTCAACAAAATACATACATCTATACCTGATGTACAATTCCACACAATACATGTACCTAAACGTGGTGTACATCACAATATAATACATGTACTACACAAAGTACAACACAACAAGTACACATGTCATGATACCATGACTACACAATGCACATACATAGCACCTGATCCAAAATGGATTCAATTTGTCTCGAGATCACATTCTTCAAATTCAGTTGAAAGTTAGATTAACATCAAGTGTTCATCGATACAATTCCAATGGTGCAAACAACGCATAAATCCGAGTTCGGATGAAGAAGGTAAGGCCAGTCAAAGTTCAAGGAAAACTAGGGCAAAAAGAGGAAAAGTCAAAGTCAAATAGTCAAGGTCAACGGTGAACCCAAGGTGATGTTAGCTGGACACGTGTCATCCCAAGAATGTGCCATATGTCTAGGATGATGTCAGCAGAGGTTGATGATGTCTCGTGATTTGTTTGGTTGAAATGGGCCAATCCGATGTTGTCACATGGAAATGCAGATTTGCCCAATGTTGGTGAATCCTAATATTTTGGGGGTCAGGGAGGATCAAACTCCTCACCTCCCAGAAAGGTTGAGATCTCGTCAGAACTACAAACTTGATGAAACTATGATAATTCTTGACATCAGAAGGGATATGGTTGTATTTAAGGTTTTGGGATGTGGCCACTGAAAAAGGGCCAGACGGTAGCAGTCAACCCCACAACTGTCGGTCACCTTACCGAAATTTATGTGCTACAATACATGTATTAACACCATAGTCATACCACATCAAACCACAACAAACTATATCATATAATACATTTAATATATATTATCGTATCAAAAACCATGTAAAAGGCCAGAGTGTCGAGCGGGGGTTTCGACCTGGCGACCTCCCACTACATATACCAACGCCTTAACACAAGTGTGATAACTAACATACCAAGTGGCGGAGCTTGGTATTATATCCACCCAAATTTTGTTTAAATGTATGCAAGCGCCGAACCTGTAACACCACCAGCACGCTTTCCAAAGTGGTTTTTGTATACAGAGGTGGTTTTGAGGAACAAAATGGCAGTTTTTGGAGGTAGAGAGGTGGTTTTTGACTTTCCAGGGGGTATGGAAGTCACTTTTGCCAAATATGGTTGAGTTTATACTCGTTTGACTCGAAATTGTGAGCTGGACGTAGTGGTGATCTCCATTTTCTGATTTGAGACTATGTTTTTGAGCTCATACCTATAACAACATTTTGAAGAAAAAATAAAGAGGTTAGCACTGGAAGTGAAAAGACCAGGAGACGTAGACAGAAACACTGGTGAACTCCTTTATTAAATTTGGGTGTGTCGATGTGTTTAAATGTGTTTCAATCTGCATATGTGTTTATGTTATCTGCAATATTTTCGATCTGTTGCATTAAGTAACATAAGCGAATTCACCCATAGTCTATAATACCTTTTTCATTAATGGATCAGTACCGCATGCTCGTAACATAACATGTATGACATGAACAAAATACCACATGTACACCAATACCATATGCACACCATGTACTCAGGTGGTCATGTACACAGTACCACCTGTACAAAGAACCACATGCATAATGTCTACACAACATCACATGTACACCACACCACCTACATGATGTGTACATAATGCCAATGTACATCGTACCACATGTACAACATGTACACAATGCCAGGCGTACACAACACATGTATAACATGTACACGACACTACATGCTCACAACACCACTTTTACAGTCATGCACACAACACCATATGCATATAGCACCACATGTACAACATGTAGACGACACCATACGTACATAGCACTGCATATACAACATGTGCATATCACCCTATGTACACAACATTGCATATCCAACATGCACACCACACCATATGCACACAACACTACATATCCATCATGCACTCAATATAGTATGTACACAACACCACATATCCAACATGTACATAGCACCATCTATACGAAACACTTCATATGAAATATTCACACAACACTATATGTACCATTGTGTACAAATAGGACCACTCTACATAAAATTTCATAATTAAGATCTACACACTATATATACACAACACCACATGCACACAACATCACATATGCACAATAGTAGCATTGCACATCCAAACCACACTATCTCTACCAAGCAACCTTGCCTCCAGTGTCTCTCTTTCATCGATGCTTACCCTAGCATGCCACAGATAACGTCGTTATCATTCTACTGATGTATCTTTGAGCATTAGCCTGTCCATAACATAAACCTAGACATAATATAATCACATAATATCAATTCATATCCACATGACACTTCCCTCAAATATTTGTCAAGCTAATCTTCCTACTTGATTCCTCATGAACTAGGAATCTATTCATGCCATTCACCTATGCCATAAGCAATCATTTCTCCACAAGAACGATGCCTGATGACCCTATCAGACAACAGTATGCATATATAAATATATATACATATAAACATTAGCATAAAAACAATCGTGATCCATGACGACCCTGTCAGACATGACATAGATACATACATACGTGAATACATATATAGACATCATCATGATCATGGTGAAAACATAATAACCAGATATATTAAGGTCAAGGTTAAGAGAACTCCCTTTATTTGTTAGCAGCATGCACAACATTGAGAACAATGATTCCCAGCATAACCAAGGCATTTGAAGCCTCAAATCTATTTACTTTACCTTTCCTAATTACTTTTTTCATGACTTCCCTACCATCATCCATTTACATCAATGGACCCATCCAACTAATCGAACTCATTGTCATAATCTTTCCTTCAACTGCAATTATACATGAACCAACATCATCTTAGCCTTATATTTCCTACTAGATTTCATTGAAATCTCCTTGAGCTCCACCAAATTTCCTATTTCCCAACCAATTCCCAAGACTTGAAAATTAAAAGGAAAGAATAAGAAACAACTAGAAGAAGACCATGAAAACTAATAAGAACATGACACCACAAAAAAATGGTATGTCCATACACTAGAAATAAAGAAAACCACAAAAACCACAACATACACCATGACTCAATCCACATGGTTCCCAGTGCTTCCAAGGGAAATCTCAACTTGAGCCCTCTTTGAGATTTCATGGCAGCCTCTTTTACATGTAATCCCTTGCATCATACTTCCATCAACACATAATTTTCAGTGCATAAATGATCATAACAATATACTAGTTATCCTAAATTGTTGTGCCAAGTACGTTGCTTGCAACTAAACATGTCCATGCCATCTGAAGGGAATCCATTCCATTGGCAAATGTATCCATAACTAAACACCTGTTGTTATAGCTATCAAATACATGTCCACGAATATAACATATATCCACATAATTTCATAAAAATTAGGGTTACTAAGACTTCCTGTATGCAAATCACTCATCCGTTTGGAATTATGGTTTCCAACCATAGCCAGAGGAATCTTCACCCAATTCCTTTCTGTTACCTTTTCCTTGATACAATTAAGTCTTACCATGCACTAGCACATGACCCATGGTTAGTTATATAAAAACATGAGCTATTACCATGTCACTCTAATACAAAACATTTTTCCTTTGTTGGCTTAAGGGGGCTTGGACACAGGTTCAGAGTTAGCTACGCTAACCAACAAAACCCTATACCACCGGCCCTTTCAGTAACAACCCACATAGCCCAGGCTACAGTCTCACCTGAGGTAGTATTGGGGGATGACAAAACCAGGTTTCTGCATCCAGAGGTCTATGTGATGTTTTTCTATTACTTTTAGGTCTTTATTTTGACCTTTGCAAACCATAATCCTTGAAACGTGGAAATTAGTGTAACTTATAGATAACATATTGTTGACACCTAATCATCAGGATTGGGTGAATAACTGAAAATGATGTAAATAAATAATAGAGAATATGAATAGTCACCGAGAGATGAAATGAACAGTCTCTCCCTCATGTATATAATAAACACCAACCTAAGTGAAATTAACAAATAATTTTGAGGAGTTACTACTTGGTCTGACATGGTATCAGAGCCAACACCATTTTTGGCTTTCCTCTACTTTGTAACTCCCTATTCTAGCTATGTTTTGCCTTGCATATAGAGCACTGCTCCTCTGCTCTTCTCTGACCATTTTTTATTCATAATCACCCTCATATAATACGCTTCTCTGCTCTATAATATTCCTTGCATGTGCCAAGTTTTCTGTCAAATGTAATATTGACTGACAAATCCTCCAACACCTCTAGCAACATCCAAATATTCCAGAAATAGATGATTTGTCATTGGAAACCACCAGTCACAGCATCCTCTACTGCTCAAGGTGCGAGGAGTGTCATTGGCCGGTGGAAGTGAGGAGAGCATTCTGGTGACTGTAAATCCTGTCTCGAAGAGTTGTTGGCAAAGGGTTATCTTCGTTGTTCCAGGAGACTAGCGAGCAAGAATTGGAAGAGTGGTAAGCCTGGGCTTCATTTTATTTCTAATTGATAGAATGGTGTGTTGAGCATGGAGGTGATACACTGGAATGGTGTGTTACTGTTTTGAATGGGCTTGAGTTCAATTGTGGCTCCATTGACTATGGTTTATTCCCATACTCCACATCCATATCCTGCTCCCAGTTTGGTTGGTCATATTCCATGTTGTGTTGTATGTTACATATTTCCGTATCACACACCTCCACTTCCCATTTTTTTAATACAGTCAGTCTTAATACATTGCTCCAGGTTAATACACTTCTGCTTCCCATTTTTTAATAACTACTATAGGTTAATACACTTCCTCTCCCATTTATTACAATGTCCATTGAATTTTATTACTACATTTTAAAATATAATTGTGGTCGTGGGGTTTATCCCATACTTCGCACAATATACAACTGATATCGTTTATCCGAGACTTTGTTGCGTTGACTGTGGTTGTGGGGTTTATCCCATACTCTGCACGATAAACTGAATCATTTATCCCATATTGTTTAACCTTCCACCGATTATAAATGTTGGTTATACGTTGAATTTCGCTAGATAATGCACCGTATTTCAAACCTTCGGTCCCATTTTTTTAATACCAACTCCATTTAATACATTGAGATACCGCCCATATATATTGAGATATATCCCATTTATTACACTGATATACCACCCGTATATATATCCCTTGATATCATTGTAGTGCCACTGCGTTTTTTAATACAACTGTGGATTAATCTAGCATACCACAGTCCTCTGCCACTGGTTCGTATAATATAACAGAACCATCTCCTCCCCTTGTCACAACATCAAACATTCAACACATTTTTCTAGTAGAATTTTTTTTGGTTACAGTATGCACTCAATCATATCTATTGTGGGAATAATTCTCACTAGCAAGGAGAACTACCCTAAGTTGTCCCAGATGATAAAACACACCCTCATTTTCAATGAGTTGTGGAAAGGAGTGTATATTGGAGATGGAGACAAAGAGCCAAAACAACCTACCTCAGACAAAGAGCTTGTGATTTGGGAAAATAAGAACAAAAAAGCTTATGCATTAATCCTAGCATCTGTATGTGAAGAGGTGAGTCACCATATTTCCCCATTTTCAACTGATTTCAAAGCCTTACAAAAGCTAAAATAACTCTATGACTCACATTCTGCACTTGGAGTTGTTCAACTCATGATTAAACTCTTCACTCCTGAATTACAAAATAATTATCCTCTTGCTCTTGCATCTGAAGTAAAGTCTACAATGCATGATATCAAAGCCACTAACGTCGAATTAGATATTCCTCTTTTCACTTTTCTCAAGGAACTTTATCCTACTTACTCCAATTATCTTGAATCATTGCAACCAAATGGAAATCTCAAAGATATTACCTTTGACTCTCTTGTGAAAAAATTTGTTGAAAGAGAGAAAGCTTTTGGAAAGAATACAATGCCTGAATCTTCTGAAGAGGCTGTGTGCCTTGCTCATAAAGAAAATAATCCTGCTCAATATTCTTCCAGAGGACGAGGTGGTCGAAGAGGAAGAGGAAGATATTTCAGAGGCAGGGGGAAGACATTCTCAAGGAGAGAAGTAAGATTTGCACTGCATACACTACAAAAGAAATGGATCACATGATGCCTCTGCATGCAAGTTACCATGGGACAAAATTGAGCAACAAAGAAACCAACATAAAGGTAAAACTAATGATACAGACAAAGGTAAAGCACCTGAATCCACTCATTATGTGGTGGCACAATGTAATATTGGAGTAAATGAAGATTTATTTAATGCTTCACTTGCTTCTTGGAAAAACGATTGGTTGCTTGATTCAAGAAACTTGCGACATGACTCATAGAAAATATTTTTTTGAAGATTTTATTGACAATGTTGATGGAGCAGTATACTTCGTAGACCAATCAAAAATCAAGCCATCAGGGCTTGGCACAATCAAGCTTAAATTGACTGGTCTTCCAGACTTCCTTCTTCATCATGTTCTATATCTCCCATAGCTAAAGAGAAACTTTCTACCTTGGTCAACATCCACTAGCAAGGTCACTTGATTCATATGTTTGATGGCAAGCTTGAGGTGAGAAAAGCATCTGACCACTCACTTGTCATGAGGGGAATAGAAGAAGAAAGGCTTCTCAAGCTGCAAGGTACCTCTGCTCGTGCACAACATTTCTCATACAACTCTCATTATGAAGAAGGTACACTTCCATCAAGTCTATTATGGCATGCTAGATTTGGACATTTGAATTATGACAACCTCCGCTTGCTGAAGAAAAATGGTTTTGTTGGTTTGCCTACAATTCCTAGGAAATTTAAGAAATGTGATGCTTGCATTCTAGGAAAGCATAGCAGAAAGTGTTTTCACAATTCACATTCAAGAGCACATAGAAAACTTGAACTCATTCATTCAAATTTATATGGTCCAATGCTTGTTCCTTCTGCAAATAGAAATAAATATATGATGACATTTATCGATGACTACACCAGAATGTGTTGGGTTTATTTATTGAAGAACAAATATGATGCTTTTCAAACATTCAAGAAATTTCATAAATGTATTGAAAATTATGCACAATCTCATATGGGGTCTATTCACACTTATAATGGAAAAGAATACACATCAAATGAATTTGAAAACTATCTCTGCGAACATGGGATCAAACATCAAACAACTGTGCCTTATAATCCCCAACAAAATGGTGTATCTGAAAGAATGAATAGGACAATCTTAAATATGGTATGCTCCATGCTCTTCTTTAAAAATGTAGAAATAATGTTTTGGGCTGATACTGTTCTATGTGTTGCATATATAAAGAATAGATGTCCATCTAATGCTATTAGAAACAAGACTCCATATGAAATGTGGTATGGGCACGTTCCTTCGGTAAGGAATCTTAGGGTCTTTGGTTCCACCTATTATGCCTTGATACCAAAGGTACATAGAAACAAAATTGGTGCAAGAAGTCATAAGTGTATCTTCCTAGGGTATTCAAAACCTCTAAAGCATATCTTCTCTATGATGAAGTCAATAAAACTTTTGTTGTATCTAGAGATGTAATTTTTCTTGAATCATCCAAAAATCACAATGTTGTTGAGCGGAAACTTGATTGCTTGGATATATTTTCAAATACAAAATCATTTCAAGAATTTGATAATCATATTCCACATCTTGAAGTGGGGATTCCTATACTAGATCAACATGTGGAATCTTCTTCTGAAGAACTCTCTCCCCCACATGAAACTCCAACAACGGATGATGCTTTAAGTGATGTGATTGATAGAATTGGGAGAATCAATCTTGATTCAGTCCCAACTCAATCAACAGAGCAAAATGGACCATCTGAGAAAGGTCCTCCAAAGTGGCTGAGAAAGAAACTTGAAAGTGTTCATCCTAATAAGGTTGGAAAGATAGGAACTAGAAATTCAAACCTCCAAAATGGAGGTGATGTAGATGACTCTAGTTCCCCTATTGATATGGATGTTTCTTATGATTGTGAATTGAATTTGTCTACAGATTTTGAACCAACTTCCTTCAAAGAAGTTGCTTCTCATGATGAACATAAAGAAGCAATGCAAAAGGAGTATGATGCCCTCATAAAGAATGGAACTTCAAAGATGGTTGATCCTCCATTAGGAAGCAAACCAATTGGCTGCAAGTGGGTCTACAAGAACAAGTATAAAGCTGATGGCTCACTTGACAAGCACAAAGCCAGGCTTGCGGAAAAAGATTTTGCACAAAAGGAAGGGGTCGATTATGAGGAGACTTTTTCCCCCACAGCAAAATGGGCTACCATCCAGACACTCTTTGCCCTAGCATCTCAGAACGGTTGGAAAGTCCATCAAATGGATTAAAAAACTACTTTCCTAAATGGAAATATAAAGGAGAATGTTTCTATGTCCCATCCTAAAGGATTTGCTATGAAAGGACATGAACATAAAGTATGCAAACTTGTGAAATCCTTGTATGGCCTCAAACAAACATCGCAAGCCTGGTATGAAAAACTAAATGAGCATCTTCTGAAACTCAATTTCAAACATTATGATCTTGATGATGCAGCTTTATTTGTCAAGAAAGTTGGCAAAACAGTTGTATATCTTGTGGTATATGTAGATGATATTTTGATGACAGGGAACAATGGAAGCTACATTGCATCCATAAAGAAGGAATTGGGGAAAAGTTTTGAAATGACTGATTTGGGCTATGTTCATTACTATATTGGTGTTGAAGTAACTCAACATCCGAACTCCATATTTCTTTCTCAAAAGAAGTACATTGGAGATCTATTGAACAGGTTTGGTATGAAAGAATGCAATCCTCTTACTACAATGGAACAAAACTTAAAGCTCACATATATTGAAGGAAAAGAATTTGAGGATGCAACAAAGTATAGACAACTTGTAGGAAGTCTCAACTACCTAACTACTACCAGACTAGATATTTCGTTTGCTATTGGAATCCTCTCCATGTTTATGCAAAAGCCTTATGAGGGACATTGATCTGCTGAAAAAGCGTTCTAAGGTACTTGAAGGGAACTCAAGACTTTTGAATCAATTATACATAGGTGGACGACTTCAACTTGATTGGATACTCCAATTCAGACTTCGATGGAGACAAAGAATCCGGGGTATCTACTTGAGGATATGCTATGAGTCTTGGATCTGGAGCTATCTCATGTAGATCACGCAAACAATTAGTTCCAACAAATTCCACAACAAAAGCATAATACATGGCAGCAGCTGAGGCAACAAAAGAAATTGTGTGGCTAAGGAAAATTCTTGAATATTTGTAGGTAAAACAAGTACAATGAACTCCACTCATGATTGACAATACCTCTGCAATAAAGTTGGCCAAGAACCCAAAGTTCCATGATCGAACGAAGCACATCAATACTAAATATCATCTAGTTTGGCATCAGTTGAGGCCAGAACAATCCATCTCCACCATTGTTCCATGAATGAGCAAATTGCAGACATCTTCACCAAAGCACTTCGAAGAGAAAAGCTTGAAAGATTCAGAACGATGCTTGGACTCACAAACATCCCTTCAGATTAAGGGGGGGAATGTTGACACCTAATCATCAAGATTAGGTGAATAACTGAAAATGATGTAAATAAATAATATAGAATATGAATAGTCACCGAGAGACGAAATGAACAGTCTCTCCCTCATGTATATAATAAACACCAACCTAAATGAAATCAACGAATTGTTTTGAAGAGTTACTGCCTGGTCTTACATAGATTATGACTCTACGTTAATAGTTCTAAACATTCATAACATCATGTAACTTAGCAGATCTACCACTTTCGCACATCTATTAGGTGTTTCCTCTAATAAATATAGTAAATAGAGTGAATACACAGTAATGGTAGAAGTAAAGATTAACATGAAGATACACAAATAATTCTCCAAAATAGTATTTATTATGTTCAGATCTTCTATTACATACTTTTTCTACTCTACGCACACATCTACAAGGACACACACACTCAACTACGAACTTACCAAGGTCTCTGTGCACACAATTGTAGGAGCCTACCCTTTGCCTAAGTATAGAGTAGGCAACATAGACCCAAAACTTGTCTATCTATGTTCTTCTCTATCTTCCCTTCCTTCTCTATGACCTTTTATGATTGTTTTATATATTTCTCTTTTACAATACGATGGTCTCCAAACCATGGGTGGGTCATAAGAGAACTTAACTTCTAACAAACTAAGGGGCTTTCACCTTCTTGAAGCCCCTTTGACTCCTAATGACCTTCACCCTTCACTCTTCAAATTGTGGAGACTTTACAATAATAACAAAATTGTTTACAAAATTTACCCTAGGGGACACTGTCCAAATAGGCCCCCAACACAAAGTCGTGAGTCATCCTTGACTCATTCTACTAGTGGCACCTCGATCTTAACCTGTAACTCACTTAATTCTATGTTCATTACTTGAAGATCTATTGTTCCCTGTGCAGCGGCCTAACGAATTTCCTTAACCGATTTTTCTATGGTTGGGCCTTTGATTGCAAGGCACATGGTTCTTTGCGTCTGCTACATCATCTTCATCTTGCTCTATAGTGATAGTGTCAACTTACTTGCTTCATCCGCCCAGGGTTGTGTCCTTGAAGATATGATAGATTCCTTTCAATGCAGATCATCGATCTTGCTCTAGATGAGCATGCCCTCATGTAATATGGTGAAACTTTGCACTGCTACTAAGGTTCACGCTATAGACCTAATCTCATCTAACTGCCTCTACTTTTTTTGGATATGTGCTTCAATCTTCTGTGGAGTTGGATCCTCCTGCATCGAGGTCCATAATTCCATGGTTTGTTCAAAGAGCCTAATGCAGCCATTAACTGAGGCTTCTAATGTAGCCATATCTTCGTTAATAGCAGCCTCGTGTTTCTATTTGACTTCTGGAGGAGTGGTTGGTGCAGCTTAAGTTAGAGCTAAGAGATCTATAAATGCAGCTCAAATCAAACTTTACCAATTTCCTCCTTCGACTCCTTTACTACAACAACTACCTTTTGAATCTTCTTTGCAGAGGATGCTTCTTGTGGAATCTAGAGCTCAAGAAGCTCACTAAAGGCCCATGTTACTGCTTCTTCTAGCTCCTGCCTACATGCCATCACTTCCTCCATTTCGTTGAGGGCCTGCACCTTTTCCTGGAACATCTATTGATTGTTGGTTCTGACTTCATTACTGATCAATAGTGTGTGTTGTTCTTAAACTCTCATCTAATCTGATATCGCTTGATGCAACTCGTGTAATGTTTGAATTGGAAGCGCAACCAGGTTCAAACTCAAATCCTTCATGTTTAATAGGCATTCCCTCTCTTCTGATGCCTCAATGTGTAGTGACCTCTTTGGCAATGCAGTTTGTAGAGGTTCGTGGTGTGCTCTACTACTAAGGTTGACTCGGCCACTTGTTTCAAGCTCGCTCACTTCAGGCTCGCCTACTCAACGCTTGCTTGAATGATTCTTGTTTGGACCTACAACTGCCTTAGGCCCTGTTGCACCTTATCCAACATCTAATGGTATGGTCCTAAATGTGGTTCCAGATATTATCTGTTGCATCGTGAACCACATCATTGATGTTGTTTAGGTCCCCCTCCATGAGGAACAAAGACATCATGCTTGCCAATTTGTCTGACTTTTGCTTCTTGTGTGGCCACATATAACTCTGCTTTTGCCTCTTTTTCATGATGGAGAGTGATTCCAAGCATGCACCACCTTCCTCTTCACCCTTTGTCTCTCCCTCCACACTGGTGCACTTTGTGTTAGATTTGCCGAGGTCAATGGTGGCCTGTGACGTAGTGGTAGTTTTCTCCTTCAGCACATCTATCTCTTTGGTAGAGACTTCTCTTTTTTTGTGTCTTTCTCCCTTACAACAATTCTTTTCTTCTACGTGGCCTCTTATTTTTCCACAACCTTCTCTTTCATGGAAGCCTTATGTGCTTCCTTCTTCTTCTCTTTTGTTGTTGTTGTTGTTGTTGTGGTCCGCACTACCTCGCCATAAGCAACCTTACTAGTTCCTGTGGTAGCATCAAAATGTGTAAGCCAGTTGCTCAGCCATTTACTAAAAAGCCCCAGAATATTGTCCTTGATGACTAAGTACGAAAACTTTTTCCATGTTCCTATGGCATCTTTCTTGGCATGGATGTGCAGATTATGAAAATCTACCTTAAAATCAGCAACATTGACGTGCTACACATGAAAACTTGGTGATAACCTTGGCTGCTGGTTAATCACCATCCTCAGCTCTGATTCAGACAAGACCCAAAAGATTGTTGTCTCCATAACATGCTCAGGGTCCTTGGTCACCCACAGCAAGGCGAACTTCATGGCCTCGGGTAGATCTAGATCACAATGAGGGAATTGAATTTCTTTGGGTATCCTCCATGCCACCAACATGATCAACAACAGTATCCATGGATAGTGGAATGCCTTGCCCTTATCCTCATCCTCTCTACAATTCTCCAAAAATTCATGACATAAGTATTGAGCCCAATTGTATTGGAATCCTTTGGCACACTACGTAACCAAAGATACTACTAGTGTAGGCACTTCATCGGCGCAAAAATTCCTCATGATTTTCCTAGCCAAAATTTGTGCATAAAACTACACCAAGCCATCAAGGATGGAATGAATTGAGTAACCATGTAGCTTCTTTACTAGGTCAAAATCACTCTTCATTTGGTCCATCAAATTTTTCTCCTGTGATTTTCCTACAAATGCACTCGTAGGGTTCACTCCTTGCTAAGGCAGCAATGTAATTATATGAATCAACATGTCAATAATTGGGATGGGTCCTACCAACCATAGGTACCCATCATGCACCAACATCAACAAATGATGCACACAAACTATATTAATGGAGTTGCAGCTGAAATGCAGCACCCACAACATGTTTAGTAGCCCCTCGCATCCAACACCATCCACCCATTTCATCGGCTCAAGCGATGTGACCTCCGATTATTCATAATATACCTTCTTCAAGTACTTTCTAAGCTCCAATTATGGGAACTTCGAGGGATCGCCCAAGTCCCAATCCTCCATTTCTATGTGTGTGATCGGGGCTAGCAGACTCCCCTCAAACAACACATTCTCTGGCATCAAAGGTGTGGACCATGAACTTCGTTAAATCTGGGTCATTAGGAACTTTAGCCATGGATTTTCTTGGTGGTATATATGGTGGTAACTGACTTATTGGCTCATCCTCATATGCATCAATCTTCTCAATACCCCTAGTTAGTTCTTCCTCCTCTTGCTCTATGGTCTCCATCGGTTGCTTGAATATATCCATTATTCCCTTATGGTATACCTCCATCAGATTTTTGATGGGCGATTAATGTACCAGTTCTTACTAGCGCTTCTTCTACTTCTTATCTTCTATCATGGATGGTTTAGGCCTCAGTGACCTGGGTGATGTAGTCGTCATAGTAGTAGGTGCAAGTTGTTTCGGCTCAGGTCGAGTTGCCGTCATTCTCTCCAAGAATATTTCAGACTACGAATCCATTAAATTCATGAATCGTGGTTGTAAGATATTCTCTCAGAGTACTTCCACTCTTCTGCAGACATACAACAAAAATCTTGGCACAAACAGAAGCAGAAAAGCTCAAAACCAATTCTCAAGAAGAAAAGTGTTCAAATGTTAAGTAAGCTGTTGTATTTATAGAATAATTTGAATTCAAATCCATCCATTCCCTCTAGATCCCCATCATTAATGCACTTTTGGTGGTATATTTCCAAATATATGTTCCTTAAATTCTCTCCTCCCACTCATTTTAGTAGAAAAATCGCCATCCAATCATCTACACTGCTTCCAAGGGTCATTTTTTGCCAAGGCTATGTAGGACCCACCATTCTAGCATAGCTCCTTCAGTGAAACTCTCCTCTGCACCTTCCCTCAATGTGTCGTGTAACCCATCCACTTTACCAAACTATCTTGCTGGTAGTGTATTTTATAGTCCCATACTCTCTTGCAACTGCTTGGAGTACTAAGGCTATCGCACATCGATATGATCATTGTGCGGGTTAGGATCACCCCTATACATCTTTAACTGACTCCCATTGATCTTTCCTGGAAATAACTCCCCATTCAACTTCGTGAGTTGAACTACGCCTCCATCCATAATATCCTTAACAATATATGCCTCCATCCAATGCATTTGGAACTTTCCTAGAAACTTCGTGAACTTACTGTCATATAGCAATACCAAATTTCCCTTCTTAAAGGTGCATTGTTTAACATGGTGATCATGCCATGCCTTTTCACAATCCTTCTACAGTTGCTGATGAAAACCTACAAATAAGCGATCTTCCTCCAACTCAACTAGTTGCACGAGGTGTTTTACCATGGTATCTCAATCGACCATGTCTGTAACTACAACAATCTATAAACCTAACATGATGTACTCCATCAGCATTACAACTTCTTTTCCATAAACCAGTCTGAACATCGTTTGTCCAGTCAACATTTTACAGGTAGTTGTCTATGCCCACAGAACAGCTGCTATGCACACATCCCAATCATTCCTCTTCGCAATGAAAATATTCAATAAGGAATTCTCTAGGATTTTGTTAAAGGCTTCCACTATTTCATTTGCTTGAGGATGATACAGTGTAATTTTCTAGTGCTACATTGAGAATTCTTGAAGAAAATACGCAATTGTTTCGTTTAAGAAGTGTGAAACCCTATCTCTCATCAAGATATTAAGGTAGCCAAATCGAGACAAAATGTATTCAAAAATGAATTTTTCAATTCTAGTCACGCTACAATTGTTCACATGTTGCACCTCAGCCCACCTGGTTAAATATTTGGTTGCTGTAATGATGTCTCGGGCTTCTATCTTCTTCTTAGTTGATGAATTGGTCCCACGAAGTCTATTGCCCACTTATAAAATTCCTACAACGACACTTTCGTGTTTAGAGGCAATTAATCTCTTCGCTATGGCCTCCCAATTCTCTGACAAATGTCACATTCCTTGCAATAAGACTTGGAATCCATATGCATAGTCTACCACCATAGTGTTTCTCATAGGATCTTTCGTGTGGTTGCTCTTCTCGCATAATGTCCCTCGCAACCCCTGCATGCACTTCACATAGGATGCTTTATCGTTCATACTCTAGTACATACCTATACAATATTTCATCGAATCCCATTTTATATAACTGTCTTGCGATAATGGATAAATCTACATCTCGGACAACCAATTCTTTATTTTTTTGTGTGATATACCCTTCAGAAGCTGTACCCATAGACAATAATTGGATTATGTCTTTAAATGGTCATCTGTGATGCGTACAGTAAATATTTGCACATCACACAACCTCTCCTCCATACTTTTAGGTTCATCACCATTCTCAATCCATGAGAGTTGATCTAGTCCAGCATTTAGTTTCCCTGGATTCACAACTACTTCAAAGTCATATTCTTGAAAGAATAGCAACTACCTACAAATCCCCTCCACCCCCCCCCCCACCCAACATAGGCTTCTTGACCAGGTACTTCAAAGTAGAATGGTCTATGTACATTTTGAAGTGCATAGCCAACAAATAGTGCCTGAACTTTTGGATCGCATATACCATTGCTAATACTTCGCATTTTGTAGTTGAATAATTATTTTATGCCTTTGATAACTTCATGCTCATAAGCGCTATCAGATAATCGATATCACCTTAGTCTGGATGGGTTAGCATAGTTCCTAGTGCTATGCGAGATGCATCTAAATGTATCTTGAAATCCTTCTTCCAGTTGGGGAACACTAGAATAGGCACGGTTGCCATTTTTTACTTCAAGACATCCAAAATATTCAGGAAATCATCGTCCCATCAAAATGTCGCATCCTTTTTCAGTAATTTTTCCATGGCACAATGATCTTCACATATTATTTGATAAACTTTCCATAATATCATGTATGGCCCAATGTTGTGAGCAATTGTTTCACATTGTTTAGAGGCTCTAAATTGAAATTACTGCAATTTTGGTAGGGTCCACCATCAACCCCTGCTTGTAGACAACATGGCCCAAAATTATCCCATATGGTATTCAGAATATGCATTTTCTCAGATTAAGGGAAATCTAATACTTTCAAAAAGTATCCAACATGAGGTCAAGACTTGCAACGTGTCTCTTTACTCACCCAAACACTGTCCAATCATTGAAGTAAACCTCTAAAAACTTGTGAATAAATTTGTTGAAAGCTGCGACTACCACCTTAGAGAAGATTGCAGGGGAATTTTTAAGTCTGAAAGGCATATCTGTATAATGAAAAAACCCCATTCAGTGGCGAAGGTAGTCTTACTCCTATCCTCCAATGCGATATTGATCTGATGATACCCTAAGAATGCATCTATAAATGAGTAGGCTTCATGACTACCAACATTCTCCAATAATTCCTCTGTAAATGGCATAGGAAATGGATCATGGACAAATGGACACATGATTTGAATTTCACCCTTTGTTTTCCTTTCATAAACCACCATAGGACTGACCAGTCTAATTCTTTGAGAGATTCAATAATCTCATACGCAAACATATTGTCTAGTTCTTCGTGCATGTTTTCCTTGTACTTAGGATTCAACTGGTATGGGTGCTTCTTCATTGGCTTTGCATCTAGCTTAAGTGTGATCTTCATGAGACCAAGATTCCCTACTATCTCTTTCAGATAACTCTGTGACTTTGTCCACTGTGTCTTCATCCTAATACTTGCCTATGTATGCAAACTTGGACTACGCTTCCAATCCAATATTGACCTTCTTGGTCTTCAATGGATTTGAGATATCAAGGACTTCCACCTTAGGCCCTATATTTTTGCGCTGTCCTTCTAACTCAGGAATATTGATATTCCTAGGATCTTCTTTGCCTTCCTCAGTGGTCACATTGTAGCATTTGAGTGCATGGCACAACTGCGTACTCCAGTATGGTTGTACCCATGCAACAAGTTCTTTAGGAATTCTGAATATTGCAGCTTTGATCACCTATAACGCTTCGTCGATAAACTCAAATCTGTCCTCAAAACTAAAAGTTAGTAGAAAACCTTCCTTCAAAACATCCCATTCTATGGTTCCATGTCACAGCATTGTTTCTAGATACCGGTTCATTGGAATCATATCCAAAGTGTGCCAGAATATGTGAACCCATTCTGGTTCTGGTTCTTCTCCCCATGCTTTCATCCGTCAAGCCAGATGCTCACATGGATCGTCATTTCCTTTATATTTCTTCGTAATATAGGTATTAACATAGCTAAACAACAGCTTCACCATCTGTCGATATTCCTTCCAATCTAAAAAGTCTTTCTTATGTGTACCCCACCACTGGTAGGTGTAGCTCTCAGTGCAATGTATAATGCATGGAACCAACGTTCCTTTGGTACATCCCTTTCAAAGTTATCCACAGATAAATTGACATCTTCTAAACCATCATAATATGGTAAATCATGTACCTTAGTCGATATACATCAGAGTGACTTAGTTTTCCTATTGTATCGCAGTGAGGATACCTCATGCAATTGGTTCTACTAGTGCTCAAGCTCCTCATCCGAATCAGAGTTGCAAGAGCTATACTTATCCCATGTAATTCACCCATCCACAATAGGGTTTATCCAATCATGATCTCTTCTTTTCAGATTATAAATTTTCTCAATATCATCAACAATGTAAACTTTGAAATGGGAACAATCAACTCAAAACAGGAACTCCGGCCAAAAAAACCCAAAACAACATGAAAAACAGTGCTAAAAATGAAAAGTGTGTATACTGGAACGATTTTTTTTTTACGCTTGATTTTCAACATATTTGAAAAATGGCAATAAAACCAATTTCTTTTGTGCAAAAAATACTTGCTTTTGAGGAAAAAACACACTAATGTTTTTGGTAGAATAACATTTTTCTTTCCTAGGTATATTTCAACATTTTTTAGTAATAACAATAGAGATAAAATAATGGGATCTGAAACACATTAAAATTCTATCAGTGTTCATCCATGTTGTTAAACATATAATAACATGACACTAAATATCGCTAAAATTCTAATTGTTTTCAACCATAACATTAAAGATACAAAAAAAAATGGAATATTTTCAACCATAAAATTAAAAAACCATGACATTATGAACGAATTATATGAGTAAATTAATCAAAATGTCATTACTTGTCGATTGAATGAAACATAAAGTATATCTCTAAGTTATTGTTGCATTGTAGATATTCTAAACAATATAAATCATCATAATAAAAACATATAATCCAAGAAACATAAAAATGACGCATAACTTCATTTAACACCATATGGAAATCAAAAATTTTATTTCAAGATACGATGCAAAATTTAGTTATATAAATTGTCCTAGGAAATTATTCAAAATCACTCATATACTCTTTCACACCATCATAATTCAGATCTACTGATGAATGACTAGATGCAAATGAAGATCCATACTCTCCTCTTTCATCAACTAGTGCCCCATCTGAGCCCACATGCATGCCCACCATTTCAGGTTTTAAAACTCTTTTAGATGTACGAATGGTTTCAGTAGACTCCCATCTCAACATTATTCCCCCTGGTAACAACCTCTTCAAAATCTTTATCGTCTTGAAGCGAAGAGTTCCTCTCTTTGTTAAATTGAAGTCATAAACAAGTATGTCAACATCCTTCAATTTTAAGAGGTCTATGCAATGAAGATTTATATTTGTACCCTTTTTTTTTATCTTTCCACCACTATTTTTATCAACTACCATCTTTGGCTTATACAGACCATTGAATCTGTTTGTATTTGTGGCATTCCAATGTACTTCAACACATACAACATCTTCATTTTCTGTAATGAACTTTATAACCTTAGCAACCCAGAATGGATAACCATTGCGATCTCCATCTACTAGCACTACGGTCATGCAACAATCCTTAATGTCCTGTGCTAAACCCCTATAAAGGTCTTCCATGGATTCACATTGTGCATGAGATCTTCTAGAACCAATATACATTTCCCTTTCCTCTACCCATGAAGAATTAATAATACCTTGAGATTGTTGTTGTTCAACAATGTTTCTTTCCTTGTGTTCATTTGAGACATTTTGTCGCCAAATAAATGGATGTTTCAAAGGTATATCTTCTTTTGTTGTTTTTGAAATGATATCACTTTGACTATTGAAAAAAGATTCCCAATAAACTGAATCATCAATATCAAAGTACTCATATGTATATCTAATACATTTTTTAATTTCTTCTAGGTAATGAGAATAATTTATATCTCTATTCTGCCTACGTGCATTATGAACTTTTGCAACTAATTGTAATAACAATATATTTGATGCAAATATTGGATGATCTAGAATGAACTTCAAAAGTGCCAAACCTAAAGATGGTGCCCATTCTACAATAGTTGAGTACTTCTTGCCCCATATTAGTCTTTTCCCATCAATTTTTTTGATATGAAATCGATGTTGGAAGCTATTGTCATTAAGTTTTTCAATGCATCTCTTCTCACCATGTGATCACAGAATAAACCTTCGGATGTCAACAATTTCTTCCAGCACATCAAAAATAGGCTCTGGCAGGTATGATTTCTTAATACATTCAATTAATGATGGCAAGCTCTCAACTTCCTTCCTCCTCAATGTGACTGAAAAATGACTGAAAATCTTATCAATATGGACATGAGTGTGCCCAACAAGGAGGAAACACAACTTTACCTTCTGAAAAATTCTCAATTCCACAAGCATGTTTGATATCCAAAAACAATTTGATTTTGTTTCACAACAACTGTTGTCTAATTGTAGATACAAAAATTCAGGAAGATTACCAGACCAATGAGAAAGCACCTCATGAATTATGGTTATTGTCAAATTTAAATCATTATGAATATTTGGAGCTATAAAGTATGCCCCTGGAAACATTTTCCCATTGAAGACCATACAACCAACCGAGTGATATTGAATAAAATTTTCCTCCAGTAAATTTTCGGGTGTGCAAATATTGATTTGGATTATCATAACATTTCTTTCAGTGCTTGTAAAACTTTTTCCTTTTACGTTTTTTGTTGTTTGTGATGCTCTTGAAGTGCTTTGACAATGGAATCTACACAACCTAAAAGAAATTCATTAAGAAATAAGTTTTCACAATTGATGACTATACAACTTTAAAAGTTAAAGTTATGAATTCTTACCTCTTTTTGACCCTTCACATTTATCCCTTTTTTATTTAATAGAAGCACATGTACTGCAAATCCTCATCCTTGTCTTCTTAGGAATATGGGCATTGCTGAGTTCTTTCTTCGATATCTTCACAACATACCAATATGTGATGTAGAAGCATTTGGCTTAGAGAAAATCATTATATTTTAGTAGAGATAGGGATTCTTGTGTTTTAAGGAAGTTGGGTTCCCACGTTTTGAATTAATGTAATTATTAAGGGTTTTGATTGATTTTAATGAGAATAGGATTTAATTGAATATTGTGAGGAATAATTGTAAATGTTCTCGAAGGTAGGAGAACATGAGAGATTTAGGATGGTTGAGTGATGAGATGTTTGAGAATTAATTGTAAAACTCATATTAGGAGTCAGTTCATGAATTTATGGATTAGAGAGGAGTTTTAGGAATGAGGAAGAGATTTAGGAATTTTGTTGAGTATTTTATGGATCTAAACCAGAAATTGGTTTTAGAATCCCTTTGTATAAATGAAAGCCTAAAAGGCATGATCAGAAGTTAGACAGAGGTTAGAAAGTTAGAGGCTAGATAGATAGGTGAGATAGGTTTGATTGTAAGCCTACAGGCAGAGTGTAAACTGAGGCCATTGATATTAGAACATTAGACTAGAGAGACAGAGATCTCATTCTGTAATCATTGTTTATATTTATTAATATAATCAACTCAATTCTAAGTTCGAATGTGTGTTTCGAGCATTGAATTATAGTGAATCATAATTCTGTAATAGAAATGTGCAGGAAGAATTCAGCAAAACAAAGAGAAGAGGAGAGCGAGACAGAGGATCGCGATGGATCATTGAATCCATTAGAAGAGAAGGTAGAGCTCTATAAAGACAGAGATCAAAGGAAAGTGCAGAGTTTAAGCTCAGAAGAGAGAGTGTGGAGCAGAATAGCGAAGACCCAAAACATTTTCAAGAAACCCGAGAACCACTGCAAACACTGAAAAAAACATAAAATCTAAGTGAAAAAAAAGAGAGCAGAGAAGTGGAGTATCGACGCAGAGTAACCCTTGGATCTGGATGATCAATAGTCAGGTTAAATCTCATGGTGGAAGAGCGTGAAAGTTAATTCACAAGGAAAGTAGTTTCATAATAGGAAGTGGTATTTCGAATGAGGAAGAAGTGGTAAGTGGTAATTAGGGTTGGGCACCTAATTCCACTAACCATTCAACACGTAGCAGCCGAGGCGAGAGGAAAACCACTTTTTCGGCAGGTACTCTCCGTGCAATTTGTGCACCCTAAATCTCTGAAAGCCATTGGATCTAGCACGAGTTGATCGACGGTGGGGAATCAACGGAATGTTTGAAACTTTGAAGTGAATATTGACCATTGGATCGGAGGATGTAATGGATGGCAGAGATCGGGATATCGAAATCAGAGGAGAATGCGACATGTGAAGTAAGCAAACCCGATGGAGTTATATGGGTGCAGTTAATAGATTTCGAAATTCTATATTGTGTTATTACATATTAGATGCGATAGAGGCCTTTGTTAATGAAACCCGCAGAGGAGCGATTAGTGATTGCGATAAAGGGAGCATTGATATCTATGTAGAGGCCATATAAAGGCAGAAAAGGTATGTTTTGTCGGTATTTGCTTTGTAAATGGTTTATAAAGGATTAGGAACAGATATATGAGGTTTTATATATAAGTCCAAAGTTATCAAAGGATGGAAATTTTTTTAAAGAGGGGAACGTTATATATATGCGGTCAAAGGGTTAGCCAAGGTTTAATAAGGGTTAATGAAGGGTGAATTATTACCGATATGATGGATTATAACGAAAGGTTAAATAATTTTAGATGTGAAGGCTTGAGGGGTGATTAAGACCCAATAAGTGTATATGGACAAGGCGTTAGCCTATGTTGGGAATTAGTAAATCTTTCTACATAGGAATTGATTAATGGGGCCTTAACCTTAATATTGAAGATTTAACTTAGCAGAGAGTTAAAATTCCTGGGACATACATGCCATGTGCGTAATCCATGCAAACTAGGGGTGTAAGCGAGGGTAACCCTACATCAATATGTAATAAATCGACCATGTCCTTGAGCACCTTCTGCATATTCTCTGTCTTGAGAAATTATCTGGAACATGTATTGTCTCTCTATTTGGGATACACTCTCCATGATTTGAAAACAAATCTTTCATCCATGACATTTGATTATTTGGTAATGGCCTAAACTATCATTTATAACGTACTTTTGAATAAAATGTGGGATCCTTTTCCAAATTTTCTCGGCTTCTTGACAGACAAAAATTACCGATTGAATGAAAAATTTTCAAAGCTTTTCTAAAGATAAATAAATACCCAATATGATAATCAGAACCTGACAATGTAGATTGCATGCACCCCACTAAATATGATTTTTTCATGCTTTTATTCATTGGCAAATATCTCTTCCTTTTCTCTAATGCAAACTTGAAATCCATATGTTTCAAGCAACCTTCTTTACAACATTGAATTGAAATGAGAACACCGATAGAACTTATTCTCATCAGATATTTTGCTCTACCCCTTGAATAACTAGAACATCTTGGACCGATACAAAAAGTTCTACTCCTACTCCTTGATAAAATATTTCCTGGAAACATCCTTGTCATTCAATCATTATTTGTATAAGCATTTTCATCATCATTATGAGGAATTTTATCCTCACTATGATCATCTATGCTTTTGAAATAATAAATTGGAGGATATTCTTCATCTTTCCCTTCTTCAGTGCTACCCTCATAGTCCTTTAAATTAGGACTAAATGGAAAATTTGACTCGATGTTTATTGGATATTCTTCATCATGTGCATTGTCATTGCTACTCTCATAGTCAATAGGATTAGGAATACATTGAAAATGTGACTATTTACTTACTGAAAATTATTCATCCTTCCCTTCATCACAACTGCTCTCATAGTCCTTAGATTAGGGCTAAGTGCTTCATCATCTCTTTTGTGACTACTTCTCTCATAGTCCTTAGGATTAGGACTAGGCAGAAAATGTGACTCTCGATTTATTGGAAATTCTTCATCATGGCCTTCATCAATACTGCTCTCATAGTCCATGGGATTAGGACTAAGTGGAAACCATGACACTCTATTCATTTGAAATTCTTCATCATTATCTTCATCAATGCTTCTCTGATAGTCCATAGTATTAGGACTATGTGGACACCATGACACTCTATTCACTTGAAATTCTTCATCATGCTCTTCATCACTTGTTCCCTCATACTCCATAGGATTAGGACTAACTGTACATCGTGGAACTCTATTCATTTTAAATTCTTCATCATGCTCTTCATCACTGCTGCTCTCATAGTCCATAGGATTAGAACTATGTGGACACTGTGACCGACTATTCATTTGAAATTCTTCATCATGCTCTTCATCACTGCTGCTCTCATAGTCTATAGGATTACGACTAAGTGGACACCATGACACTGTATTCCTTTGAAATTATTCATCTTGCTCTTCATCAATGCTTCTCTCATAATCTATAGGATTAGGACTAAGTGGAAACCATGACTCTTTATTTATTTGAAAATCTTCATCATGCTCTTCATCACTGCTACTCTCATAGCCCGTAGGATTATGACTAAGTGAAAATTGTGACTCTTTATTTATTTGAAATTATTGATCCTATCTTTCAACAGTGTCGCTCTCATAGTCCTTAGGATTAGGACTAAGTGGAAGATTTGACTCTTTATTCACAGTGGAAGAATTTCCATTATATTCATCAATATGAATAGAGTTGTTACACGACAAAGATGTTCATGCTTCACAAAGCGAAACTTCCCTATCAGAAGAATCCATGTCTTTCAAACAAAAGAGGTTGAATGATACAAATGCACTCCCTCCTAATGATAATATATATCTTAAAGAATGAAAAATTCCTTCCAAAGCTTCCCTCTAAAAATTTCTGCTGAAATTTTTCCCTCCAAAAATTTTGTTTCATGTATTTTCCCCCATCCTTTTTTTCTACAATTTATTCAAAAATTTGAAATAAACTTTTCTTATGAAATTAGTCATTTAAACTAAATCTTGAATTAAAATTGTAAACTAAATCTCTTACGTAAATTAATTTTTTGCTTAATCTATATAGCATTTACTAGACAATTGAATGTTTCTTTTAATTTTTATTATATCTTCTATCATCGATTAAAAATAAATTGCTATATCACCATAACATGACTTATATGTTAAGTTTTTATAAAAAGAAGGAATACCACATTCACCATGTGGTAAAAAAATTACGCAATGTTCACTTTATCATAATTTACTATATCACCATAACAAAATTTATATGTTAAAGTATTTATATAAAAAAAGCTAAAACCACATTCACCATGTGCTAAAAAAATTCCATAACGTTTGCTATATCAAAATCTACTATATCATCATAACAAGATTTATATGTTAAATCTTTTATTAAAACAAATAAATCCCACATTAATCATGCAGTAAAAACAATTCCGTAATTTACATTATATCATAAATTTTATTATCAGTATTCCTCACATGACATCAATGGTTTTCAAGGTTTGTTAAAAGAGTTGGAGCGTATTTGTGGAGCAACTACATTATTATCGACAACATATTCAACAAGATATTATAGCATTTTAAAGGTTAGTTTCCCTTTTGTTATGTGCAAGTTTTAAAGTTGAATAGCTTTAATGAAATTTAGATTTTTTTTAGAAATAAAAAATTTAGATGAGTGAGGTCTACATGGAAGCCTTATGGAAGGTAGAATGACACTACGTCCATAGTGGGCATGGTGGGCCTGATCCTACTCGCCGATGGCACCAAGGGTGAAGGTGGATTCTGTGAATCTGGTCTCCACCCCCACAGGCCCGTTGGGCCGTGGGGGAGGGGTAGGAGCGGGCAATGTGCAACCCCTCCCACCGAACCCCCATGGTCGCATGGCCCTATTGGGTCATCGGGGTGGGGTGGGAAGGCACTACATACAACCCCTCCCAACAGGCTGCCAGGGGTGGAGGCCCAATTATTAGTGGGGTGGAGGGGTTAGCCGTGGGGACACGGGGGTGAGGTGGGAAGGGTTGTACGCGGCTTGCTCCCACCCCACCCCTACGACCCAATGGGATTGTGGGTCTGGAGGACCGTTGGAGGCCCATGGGGGTGGAGGCACAATTTTGAGAGTCACCCTCCACCACACAGGCTTGTTAGGCTGCGGGGAAGGGTGGGAGGTGGCTGCATTTTATTAATGTCTTATTTTTTTATTTTTTTTTAAAGGTTATGTTTTACAAAATTATTTATCATATATGGTTTTGTTTCTTTATTTAAGCTATTATTTTTTTCTAGTTTACTAATTTATACATATGTGTATTTTTTTGCAGGAAATTGGCATCAAAGAAGATTTTTGTAAATCTTTCTAGACCAAAGACTGCTAAAATTAAAGGTGGATCCTCAAAAAGGACCGTTGAATGAACCAAATCTGAGCTAATAACTACAAATCTATCAAGTGCCACAAACGATAAGAAGATGATTTCATATTGGAAGAAATCAAAAGAAGTGAAGCTTACAAAAAATGTATGGTATATGAAAGATAGAGAAGGCGAACAGGTGCGTATATATCTATATGTTTATATCCCTAATGATAGTGGAATTTATGAGGTTCTAGGAAAAGTCTTAGACATCTATTTGATATCGGACGCTGAAGTCATTTATGTACTTGCAAAATTGCTCAAGTCACATGACAATATTAAATATCGGTTATCATTGTCAGTGTATGACATGATAGAGGAATCTACAAAGTTGTGTAAAGAAATTACAAATGGCATTGCACAAGATATGGTAAGTATTATTATTTATATTTTTGTTTTGTGTTATTGTAATTGTCTCATTATATTTTTGTAACTTAGTTTTTATTGACATACGATATTTTGTTTAACAGAATTTATTGAAAATATTTCAATTATGTTGGGAGGCATTGTTTTCATAGAGAAAGATACTATGATTTTTGTGAACAGTTTCTACTCAGTGTGAGAAGAAGATATGGCAAACAACAAAAAAGTAGTATTTCATGATGCTACAAAGCTACATTCAAGGGATTAGAAAAAAATGTGTTTAGTGGATAAATCTAGCAAAGGTAGACATGTTACTTTTGAAGATGAGGAAGTTGGAAATGACGTTGAAGAATATGTTTCCATTACTGAGGATGACATTAGAACTAATGTTAGAAAGGAGAAGAGCCATAAATGACCAAAAGTAACAATGCCAAGAAATGTCTATGTTCTAGTTAATGATGAGAATGTTAGGAGGAAGAAAATGAAAGTTGAACATTCTCAAGTAGTCATTGCCAACAGTGAAGATCCTAGTGAAAATTAAAAAGAAATCATGGAAATCATTAAACCAGGAGATGATTTAGAAGATGGAATTATTAAAAATAAATAAAATTACATTCGATATAACTTGACAAGGAAAACTTAATTATTGGTCGTCATACATTTCAACTTAATGTGAGACAAATCTATAAGCCAAGTGAAGGACAACTTAAATATCAAGACAAAAAGCCACACCACCTGCCTGTTCACAAATTGAAGACATTGATGAGGTACAATCCATATGCTCATGTCGTTAATTCTGTGATTCTTGTTGATCCAATTCAACTTCCCAACAAGGAAGCATTTGATAAGTCAAAATGTTCTTAATACAATTATTATGTGCTTTTGGGGAACCATTATGTAGAAGCTCAAAGGAAATTGATGGAGGAATATCCCAATAATCCACGTTTTGAAACAATGAAATGTATCATTTATGTTTGTTTATCAGATACAGAAGAAAATTTATTGGCATGGGATGATAATTTAGATAATGAAAATAGGATGTTTATGGATTTCATCCATAGGGTTAGATTTATTCATAATGAATATGAAGAAAAATGTGGTGGGGATAAGATAAATGTTAGTATAGAATTATGAAAGGAATGTTGTATGGAAATGGGGTATGAAATTGAGGAGAAAATTAGTTCAAAAGGTGGCAGAGTAAATACTGATATATTCATAACTATTGATAACATTTTCCGGTTGGCATTTACAACTGGAGAGATATGGGAATTAATTAATGAGATTTTTAGCATGTGGGAGAACATTGGAATTAAAAACTATAAGGTCAAAAGGTCTAAACCATTGATATGTAGAAACAATAAATCAGGTCCTAAAATGAAGCAGCTTCGGGAAGATATCACTATCACATCTTGGAGAGCATTTCAAGCAGCGAAGGATGAAAAACTTGTCAAAGCAATATTATCTCATGTGAAGTTAGGAGAATTATCATTGGGGTAAATGTCTGAGGAATTCGAAAACTAAGTTTGTTGAATTATTTTTACTTATTTCTAGAGTATAATTTTCTTTTAAATATAACATATTGTTCTTGGTAATATTTGTTATACATATCATTATATTAACTTTGTTGCTTTATCTATTCTGTCACAAAGCTTACATGCAAATACAAGAACAAATGGTTAAATTTTTCAATGAAGATAGTTGGGATGGTGTTGTATGCAACTATCAAGATTCTAGTTCTACATCAACACTAAAAGATTTTTATCTTGCATTTAAAAAGGTATGTTGATTTATACATTCATTTTTATTCATTTGTATACTATTTGTATTTTATAACTTACACATATATTTTTTTAGTTTATTAAAGATGAGGAAGGATGCAAATGGAGCACCGTATAGTTTCAGAACCTTTATTGGAAAAATTAAGATCGAAAAACTGAGAAAACAATGTCTTAGGAATGCTGAACTTGATCCAATTGTTACTCATTTCATTTGGAATGGGCTTGAAACTATTCAAGGTGACTATGAAGAAATCTCTAAACTCATACCTAAAAGGGACTATTCCCTAGTTATTACAAATATTCCCCATGGTTTCAATATCCCAAACATTGACTATGATAGTGACCATTATACTTATCAAGCTCTTAGTAAAGTGGTTCCAGGATTTGTAGAAGTCATGTCATCACCATTATAGAGATATGTGACATCTCATTTAGAGACATAATTCGCAATGTTATTGTCAAGCTTCGAGGGGAAAACAAACTCAAGGATGTAGCTTACATGATAAGACGTTGAAAATGTATGTTTGATTAATGTTAAAAAAATTATTTATGTACTAGTTAATTGAAATTTTACTATTTCATCTTGCATGAAAATGTCAAATATTCTTAACCATGAAGATCAACCAATTATAAATGATTGTGAGTTCATCCATATTGATAGTTGGACAAAAGATGATAGCTATATATCTATGCTTTTTAATCGGGTAGATGGAAAGAGTCATAGCCAAGTACTCATTTATGATGTTCTTGTGAAAAAACTAACATATGAAAATAAAGAAGCAAAAGGACAAATAGTTAACATTTATCAAAAACCACAGTCATTGATTAACAATCTTATAGACTTATGTGCAAATGAAGGAGATTGGGTTCTAGATTTATTTTCTGGCTCATGTAAGTTTTATTATATAGAATTGAATTTCAATATCTTCTTTCTTAATTTATATGTCATTATACTAATTTACTTCATTATTTCTTTTGTGCTTGATAATTAGCTACAACACTAGCATGTTGCCTAGAAAAAGGAAGAAATTAGATTTCCATTGAAAAAGATGCAATATAGTGCAAATTTACTCAGCAAAGAATTAATGCTCTTCAATTTCTTCCAGATGCAATGCAAGAAATTGGGTTGAAGAAAGGTGATTTTAGTGAATCACGTGTGGCAAAAAAGGAAAAGGAACCTCAATCACCATTACATGCAATGATTGGAAAGGCATACATTGGGAGATTCGCAGACATCAAAGATCCATTAGAAGAGGAAAATGAGAAAAATGAAGCAAAAAATATTATGGAAAATGACAATGATGAAACTCTAGAGGTTGAAGAGTTTGGATTAGGTGATATTGTTGATTAAATTTAAGTTATGCTTGGAAATCTAGCTCATTTTTCGTAACTATTAATTAGTTATACTTTTAATGTTTTGACTTTGACATTTTATGAGAATAATAAGCATTCAATTAATGTTGTTATCTGTTCAATATTTGTATCATGTGATTTTCGATTTAATTTTTACGTGAATCATTATTTTTTGAAAAAAACAGTGATTATTATTATTTTTTGACATGAAATTCATAAAAAACAAAAAAAAAAAAAGCAAAAAAACTAGTATTTAACCATTTTTCTTAAAATTTTCCTATAAAAATTGTGATTTTGACATGTCATTTCTAGAAAAAAGTTACCAAATGTGTAATTTTTTAGTTATATTTATGTTCAAAATAGTTATTTTTATGTCAACTGTTAAAAATTATTGGTTTCCATAGGCAATTATCTAATGTGAATTGAAAATTTAATTAACGATATAAATATGTAGAATATCGAAACTTTAAAATGTCGACCTTCTTCTTTAACTATGCAAAAAAATAAAAACCTCAATACAAAAAAATAAATAAAAAAAATTGAAAGAAAAATAAGAAAATATGAAGAACAAGACCACCTAAAAAATTGTTAAATTTAGAAAATAATTATTAACATTTAATAAATTTGAAAATTTAAAGTCAAAAAATAGGTCTTTTAAAAAAGGGCCTGATGCAGAATCAACACTTTTTAAAATCAACATGCAAATCACTAACATTCTAAAAACTAATGTACATAAAAAAATTTAAAGTGTCAAAAACTATGCAAAAAAAAAAATATGTATATTCTGCATCAACACTTTTCAAAATTAGTTGACTCTTTTGCTACCTCAATGAAACGGGTAATCGTATTAGTTCCCATTTCAAAGTTTACATTGTTCATCTTCCTCATAATAATCGTGGACTTGTTCAGTGTATCGCTTAGCCTCAGACGGATCCAATGGAAAAATAACCTTTAGTTCCTTCTTTTTGAATGTTATATTGTCCTTCTAAAGGTTGATGACTGTGTTCATATCAAATGCCCAATCAATGCCAAGTAGCGTTGGGCATGTATTACTCTCATCCACTATTTTGATCACTTGAAAATCGACTATGGCGCACACCCCATCAGTATCGACTACCACCCCACGTGGCTGCTCCATAGGAATAATCTTTCATTGATTCACCATTCTCATCTAGATCGGGGACCACTGTAGTGTTGGCCTTCCCATTCTTTCCAAGGTTTCATTCAGCAAAACATTTGAATTAGGCCCCAAATCAAGGATTACATGGTCCACATTAGAATTCTCCAATCTGGTAAGTCAATATCATTTCGCGACCAATCCTTTTCTTACCTTTGTCCACCTTATGCATAGCGTGTTGTTTCGGTAGTGGCTTATCCTTTCCAGTGCATTTATCTATCAACTCTTGCAGTCCCTCTACTGCCTTTTGGTCCCTCAGGAGCTTCATACAAGTCTGTAATAAAGATACCAACAATCTTGGATATGTTTCTTGTGTAGTACTAACTCATTTAGGCTTCTCTGTGCACGTACTTTGAGTCCTTGGTGTAGAATCTCCTGCATCCATGAAGCTCCTCTTTGTCTCCATAAGTGTTTCCTTTACTTTAGTTACATGGAATCTAGCCTCCTTGTCAACAGCCTTATGAACCCATACATTTTCCTCCGGTTAGTGCCCTTTATCTTCCTTGGTTGGTATACCACTCTGTGTACCTATATTTATGTTGGGTCCATCTTTGTATGGCTCTGATCTCATCATATGGATGTTCTCAGTAGGCTACTGATTCTGGGTCTTCTTTTCTTGCATCTTCGTAATGAGCATGACACAATATTCTATTACTTATCAAACTATTTACAATATTGACATGAGGGGTGCGATGGATTATGACAATCTCATTCGAGGTGACCTGGTTCTTGACAACTATAACAAATGATTTGGACAGGACCACTTCCATATCCTCCTCATAATCCTCTTCCTCATCCCAGAAATCCATAAACATTGCACTTGTTCCTTGATCCAACTAAGGATGTGCCTCCATCTGTACTCTATATGTTGGTGTTTTGTCCATCATCAATTCATAGCTTCAACAATTGTGCTCGTCATGACCCACAGACTTACAGAAATTTCAAAGAAGCTAATCGGGAGTTTGCAACAAATGACAATTTTCTGTTGTATGTTTTCATGTAACCTGACAAATAGCACACCATGGAAACAGACCTGTACTTGTCATAATAGTGTTTTATGCGTTCAAGGGGACAAGCCCTCCCCCAACAAGATAATTTTGATACGTTGAGCAATGATTCTTGTCGTGACCATGACCTTTACATTTCCAACACCATACTTCTGCACGAGCCTCATTCTGAACTTATTTTCCCTTTTTGAGGCTCTGCAACTCCATATGAAGGGTAGCCAACTGTGTCTAAATCTGTTGCACTCTTGTACTTGTATACCGAATAAGTGAGGCTTCTAACTTCATAGAAATATTTAGTGCCTCAGCTAACATTCCAATCTTCTGCTGTGACAATGGAAATCTCAAATGGGATAATAATGAAGCAATATACCAATCCTTGTGTTGGTCATCCGTGATCTGCATATTAGCCAGTTGTAGTAAACATTTCAACCTCTGATTGAAACCCCACATAGACTAATTTACCTTCTGCTAGATCTGTTTGACTTCTATTACCGACTAGAGTTGCAACTTAGGCTTCTTGAATTCACTACTTAGCGCAACCTTCTTATCCTTCAGCATCACAACTGGATGAGTTGAACAATACTTAATATATTAACTCAATTATCTATCTTGCAATGTTATGACTAGCTGTGCTTTCTTCAGGTCATCATCTATTATCTATTGTGACTTCCACACATCATTTGCTACAAACCAAATTTTTTCAAGGTCTTCTGTACCGAGACCCCTGAATACAGGCATCTTCATAGCATTCTCCATGTTGAATAGTGGAGGTGGAGGTGGAGGGGGAGGTGTAGGTGTAGATGTGTCAGTTAGAGGTGATGGTGGAGGTGGAGTGGATGGATGTGGTATTCCCATTATATATTGATTTACCGTCTATAGCACACCTTGAGGCATTTTCCGAATACTACTCTCTTTGTCACTATCATATGCTCCCAACAGAGGATTGTACTCAGTACTGAAATCTATATCTCTTATGAATGTCTTTCACTTCGCGTATGTCCTATAAAGTCTCTTCTAAACATCAATTCAATGGAAAAACCCTTTTCTCGCACAATAGCATTTTAATCCAAGTTTTCAGGGACTTCAGGTACTTACCTCTTAGTCCTTTGAAAAACCAACCTTCAACTTCGCTATAACTAAGAGATGTATCGATCATGAACTGAGTAGTGAATCTTCCTAAAACGATATCGATCCAATAATCGATCGCTTGATCTTGTTTTTTGAGGCTTCCAGGTGCCTCACCAACTCTAGACTCCACACAATAGGGTTATCCAACGTTCACGTACCTTAACTGTCCACCAATTTAGACAATCATTTGTAGACTTCACATCGAAAAGAGCACAAGGAACTTTTGTGTACATTTGTATATAGGTATCTATTCAACCACTCTTCCTTCAACATGTGCAAATTCCTGTTTTCCTGGGCTGCAAACCCCTGTAGCTTCCCATCGATCCATCTTTTTATCTCTTAATTAGTTAGTATCCACTTATTTCTCATCACATAATCCTCATATAGATCCTCGTCCTGGCAGTGGAACCATTCGTTGGCTTAAGGGGGCTTGGACCAAGGTTTAGAGTTAGTTGTGATAACCAAAAAATCATATACTATCAGCCCTTTCGGCAACAACCCCTGTAGCGGAGGCTGTAGTCTCAGCTGAGGCAGCATTGGGGGATGACAGAACTAGGTGTCAACATCCAGAGCTCTATTTGACGTGTTTCAGTTACTCTTAGGGCTTCACTACGACATTCGCAAACCCTAACCCTTGAAACGTGGAGATTATAGTAACTTACAGATAACAGATTCTGACTCTGCCCTAATAGTTCTAAACATTCATAAAATCATGTAAATTATAAGATCTACTACTTTCGTGCATCTATTAAGTGTTTTGTATAATAAATACAGTAAACAGAGCGAATACACAGTAAATGAGAAGAAAATATTAACGCACAAATACATAGATATTTCTCCAAAACAATCTTTATTATTTTAAGATCTTCTATTACAGACTCTTTCTACCCTGTGCAGACAGTTGTAGGGGCCCACATGCTTAGCTGTGTACCTACCAAGGTCTCCGTGCACACAACTACAGGAGCCTCCCCCTTTGCCTATGTACATAGTAGGCAATACAGACACAAAACTTTCCTATCTGTGTTCTTCATTATCTTCCCTTCCTTCTCTACGACCTTCTATGACTCTTTTATATGTTTTTATTTTACAATACGATGATCCGTGAAGCATGGGCGGGTGATAAGACAATTTAAATTCTAAAAAAATAACAAGCTTTGACATTCGTAAATCCCCTTTGACTCCTAACAACCTTTGTGCTCTATCCTCAAAATGTGGAGACTTCACAGTAATAACAAAATTGTTTAAAAAATTTACCCAAGGGGACCCTGTACCAACATCCCTTCAACTACTCACACATGTCAGTCTCACATTCCCAAGATCAAGACACTGTTTATATTAATTTGAAATCAACCTTTACCAAGTCTAACAACAATTTCATACTCAACAATCAACTAACATTCATCAGTCATAATACATAATTCTACAATTGTCACCTATTAGACTCAAGTACATATGAACTGTCTCAATCACATATGTGCTAGTACAACCATCTTAAAGAAAGATCATTCCTTCATGAAATTCTATAGACTCATACTCATATCATGCAAGTAATCAAACATTCAAACAAACTATAGATGACATGATAAACACCAAACACTCAAACACTAGATAGACGACATAATAAACATTCAAACACAAAATAAATGACATAAGAAAACTTATACCTTACTATATCTCATGGGAGGTTGTCTTGTCTACACAATCAATCTAGTTAGCATGATATAACTTCAAAACACATTAGCCCAAACACAAATAAGATCATGATATCCATAAAAATAACTAACCAACATGTTCACATCATAAGCTCATAAACAATTTTCATTCATGCATAACAATCACATATGCACTGTCAGCATATATTAGTATGACATAATATTACATCATATTAACTCATTCCTAAAAGTGACAACCCTAACCATTTTCATAGACCAATCCAACTTAGTATGATACATATAACATCAATATATTAATGCTACAACCCTATTCATGAAGTTAACTAACATATAACAACCAAGTTAACATATATCATGCTCACCAACAACCTATAACATGATCATCAAGCTAAGTACAAGTTAACACATAACATATTCATCAATGACATATAGCATAATCATTAAATCAACTATCATGAACAACAACAACAATGCATAAAACCACATGTTACTATCATTCATGACTATCCAACACATGCATATGACTACACTAAACAACTAACATATGTCATATATGTAACCATAACATCAATAGAATGAAAGGCATACACATAACCATAATGGATATAACAATCCTTAACGTACATACCTGCATGTCCAACATACAACATGTAGGATGACATTCTCTTGGCTTGAGGTCCAATTTTCCAACTTCACTTTAATGATCTGGATCTCCTACTCTATCTCAACTAAGTCATTAGAATCATTACATACCAATAACATCATGATGACCTAATTTCAAGAAATGACCTCACAGTGCATGCTTGACCTACTATACATGCATATCTATAACCATGACAATGCATACATAATAGCATATAGGCACCAACATGCATAAAAAATGCATATACGACTATACACTCATGACGACACATCGCACCAAAGCACCATCTGCTTGGACATGGTGAGATGACTAAAACCATGACCAACACCATATGCAACAAGCATATAGACCAAAAGGATGATTAACACATGTGCAACTGACATAAATGCATGACCAACACACACCACCCATCCAATCTGTGGGGTGAACCATGATCTGATACCATTGTGTAACCCCCTCCTCCCACATCTACCCAAGTAATGGGTCATCTGGGGTAAACATGTTACTAGAGGCTACTATGATGGCATTCAACCTCCTTTGTGACCTTAAGGAAGTGGAATTGATTGAAACACAACATACAAACCTTCCACATCAGCAACAGGACTCTAAAGAACCATCCCAACTTCTCAGGTAACCAACCCCTAGGTCCCACTAAGTTTTTATACCAATTAGTCCCCGGACTCTCCCAAGCTATGGGTGTGCTAGCATCCAGAAGGCTCTATATGCACCCACAACATGGTGTGCTACCGTCTAGGGACTATTTTCTCAGTGTTGTGCCAGCGTCCCATGATATGAGCCACTTTTGAGGCCCAAAGCCCAGGTCACTGCCCATAATTAAATGACACCTTCAAAATATAGAGATAACAAGGGAATGATGATACAAATGCAATTACTTAAACAAGGGCTTCGTTTTACCCCTACTAACCATGGCACACATTTTGTCAAACATATCGCAAATATGTAATGTAAAGGTGTAAAAAAAAATATTTAAGAATAGGGGTCTCATATTTATCTAAGAATCGCTAAGAAGCATTGTTCCCTTATCATTAGCTACATTTTTATCTATTATGTCATAGATACATTTTTCATTCATTTACAAATCAAAACATGAGGAGGGCCATAGATCATCACTGTCATAATACATGCCTATAACCAACATAATAAAAGCAGAAATATCACGGATACATCAACCATAAAATCCACATATCGACTAGTACAGTTATATATTATATGTGAAGTAAAGAACCTCTTATTAATGATGTAAAATCCAATCTGGGATAGGACTACCACATTCCACCAGACCATATAATGGCTGAGCCAAATCTCCCTTTACTCGTTCACCCTCATTCCATATTCCAAGCGTGAATGTGGGACTCAAACCAAAAGAATCAACCAGGGAATCCTAAGGCTAAACCACCTCACCCTCATCAATACAAACTAGGATTTATCATAATCCATCCCAGATCACTAGGTAAACACAATAAATAATTAATAATATGTTTTACCATGATATCCAGAAGATCACTGGGCCTATTTTTCCACCTACCACATGAGGAATTTTCCTATATCTTAGTCTATGAAGTTTTATGGAAATCCACAGTCTAATCCAAGTATCACTAGGCCCTCAATTAAGACATGACCCTCTAGGATTTACCTTATATCTCACCATTAACCGATAAGGATTGCTAGGCCTAATCAAGCGAAACCACCTCTAGGCTTTACAGCATATCCCACAATTCACTGGTCGAGGATTCCTAGTCCCACGGAGGCAACAAAAAAATCATCTTTACTACAACCCATAGTCTGGTTCAGGGCTTAATAGGCCATTTGTTTTTTTCTTTCGGATATCTACCTCACTCAACTTTGTATCCATTCAGAAATCCAACTCAACGAAAATATTAGAACCTCATCACACCATGGTTATTTGAAAATGGCAAGACTAAGCTGAAAACACTATCACACCTGGAGAAACCCATGACATAACTGAAAAAGAACCACATTCAATACTCTGCATGCCAAATCTAGTAAGGAAAGCACACATGCAAATTGATAACTACAAAGAATCATGTTGTAGCTTCTTGATCCTAGTCTTCCTTGATTTCTCCTTCCTTCCTCTTGCCTTCTTTTCATGTCTTGATCCAATGTCAAATTGCTCAAAGAAAACTCTAAGTGGCCAAGAGTTAGAAAGAGAGAGAGTATAATGGGAGAGCTCCTCCTAAACCTATGAAAGGCTTTCCTACTGATCCTTAGAAGCCCTTTTATCAATTAGGCCTCTAATTTCTTCGTTTTTGACTATTTTCCATTATTTTCATTAGTTTTTCTCTTAATATGCAACCTATGACTCTTCACCTTCCTTTTCTCCTAATTTCCATTTTTTTCATAGGTAAAATTCCAATTAATTTTGCATGCCTTTCCAAATCCTTTTTCATTTCCTTTGCCAATTTCCTTAGCCATAATAAGCCAAATGAATAGCCACACTAGGATCTCTTGCACAATATTCATCTTCAAATAAGTCTCCCATCAAATGTTGTTATTATTTTTCCTTTATTAACTTTTATTACGTGGAATTTTCACCAGGGATGTTACAATAAGGGTAGCCAGTGCCTAGCGCGAGCAGCGCACAGATTGAGGCATCAATTGTAAATTCATAGAGGGAGAAAATGAATATTTATAGCATGTAATTAACGAAATAGAACACTAGCTAGATGCTTAAAGTGATATTTCAAAAGAACAAAAAATTGACCTTCACAAGTGATGTACACATTACGAAAAATGTAACATCTAACCAATGTTTCAGTAATGATTCTCTATCATACCCTTTTCCTTTATGGACCACATTTTCTCCTAACCTATAGGAATGACTCTGGAAACTATGGAAAGGTTATATTCCTAGAAAGCCACTTATGTCCCTCTTGTGATAACCTACTAATTGCCACAATGAACTCATCGGTTACTTGAATTTCCATCCCATGGACTCTTGAGTTATTTTCCTCTATATTTCATGCAAATTAAATCGTTACCCCTTCATCAAATCCCTGTAATCGCTCAAAATAATTTTTCCATCCAACATTCTAAAAGGTGTTCCATACTTCTGTCTGGCCCTGTATTTGCTATGTATTCTCAGGTTCGTATCTGATAGCCAGACCACCCATTATGCTTATCAGTTAACCTATAACATCATTCGAAGTAGCATCCATCCATTGAAGAAATAGTTGGAAGAGAAACTAAAAGGTCGTAGAAATGGCAATAAAGGAGGTGATTCTGAGAGGAAATTATGGAAGAAAAACAATGTGGTCATGGTTAAAAGAGAGTAGTAATTTTGGTAATGATTATAATGCATTGTGGATAAACATAATCAATTATGGCATGTATGTACATACATGGTGTATTCACAAATAAATATTGATCTATGTGAAGGGTACGAAATGGAGATATGGTACGAGCGGATAATGGCATGGTATTAATGGAACATAGCTAATTATGTGGTATTAATGGTATGGTGGATAGTTATGTTGTATTAATGAGGTACAAATAATAGCGATACAATGGTACCTTCAATAATTATGCGGTACATCCTCTCCCAATTGAGGTATGGTCATCCTCAAGCATGTCATCATTGAAAATGTAAATTAAGTTCGCGGAGTCCTTCGGGGACATACTTGATGACTTACCTTAGTGGAGTATCAACACCAGTGGAGTATAAGCATCGATAGAGTATCAACACTAGTGTAGTATGAACATCGACAGAGTATCATCACTAGTGGAATATCAACATCGACAGAGTATCAACACTGGTGGATTATTAACATTAGCAGAGTATCAGCACCGGTGGAGTATCATCATCGAAAGAATCAACACTACTGGAGTATCAACATCAATGCAATATGAACATTAGAAAAGTATCAACACCAGTGGAGTATCGACATCGATAGGGTATTAACACTAGTGGAGTATCAACATCGACAAAGTATTAGCACCACTAGAGTATCAGCATCGACAGAGTATCAACACCAATCGAGTATCAAAATCGGTAGAGTATCAACACTAGTGGAGTATCAACACCAATGGAGTATCAAAATCGATAGAGTATCAACACTAGTGGAGTATCAACATTAACAATACCAACATCGATAGAGTATCAGCACTAGTGGAGTATTAGCATTAGCAAAGTATCAGCACCAGTGGAGTATCAACATCGACGGAGTGTCATCACTAGTGGAGTATAGACATCAGTAGAGGATCAACACCAGTGGAGCATCAACATTGGTAGAGTATCAACACCATTGGACTATCTGGGATTCTAGAACAGGAAAAGGAATTGAGATATTTCAATTGGGGAAAGAACTAATATGCTCCAAATGGGAAAAGAACTAAGATGCTACAACTATAGTAATAGTAGGGCATTTTTTTATTTATTTTTAACAATTCTTAACATTTATGCAAGAAGAGGTGTGGGAGAAGAATCCCCTACATGAATGACTTAAAAACTAGAATCATCATATAATTGTCTAATGAAGGAGTCTCTAGAAGTCAGATGTGAAACAACATGAGGCGATGTCCATTTGTGAGTAGAGGAGTGTGTGCATTGTCTATTGTTATAAGTTTAATAGTTCCATAGTCAACCATTGTGTCGACCTCATACGAACCCACTCATCTTGAGCAGCTCTTTCCTTTAAAATATTTGAATTTGGAATCATAGAGTAGCACCCAATATCCTTTTTGAAATAACTTCTTCTTAGTGAATTTATCATGCCACTTGGTTCGTTGTTGTTGGATGGTGGTAGTATAATGTGAAACTACTAAATATATTTCATCTAATTCATTGAGTTGATCCAATCGATGTCTCAGAATTGTAGTAGGTTCTAGGCCTACTTCAATAGGTTTCCTAAGAGATTACACTTCAAATTCAATCGGGAACAAAGGCGACCTTCCATACATAAGTTCATATGGTGAAAATCCCATCATATTCTGCCATGTGGTTCTATATGTCAAAAGTGCTTCAGGGAGATTTTCAACCCAATTTTGATGATGGTTAGCCACAATTTTTGTAAGAAAAAATCCCAATACTTTATTTGTACTTTCTACCTGACCATTCACCTGAACATGATATGGGTATATAAGCCACTGTTTGGTTCCAAATTTCTTCATGAGCCCTATTATTGAATGTGACGTAAACTATGCTCCACCATCTCAGTTTATTTCCCTTGTAATTCCATATCGAGAAAAGATTTCTTAAAACAGGATGTCTAAAACAATTTGTTTGGTGGATTTTGGAATGGCCTTAGCTTCAGCCCATTTCATCACATAATCAGTACAACAAGGATGTGGATTTTTTGGCAAGACAAAGAATTAAATGGCCTCACAAAATCAATGGTGCATTTCTAAAAGGTCTCGAGAAGTAGTTGAGTCTTTAGTGGAATTTCATCTGGTTGAATATGATGGCCCATTTGTTGGTAGTTGTCACACCACTCAACATGTCTTCTATGATCCTAAAATATAGAAGGCCAATAATACCCCATTTGTACCACCTTGTCACTAGTCCTTTTATCAGTAAAGTATCCCCCACATGGTTCATCATGAGCAGCCTTCAGAACATCATATAATTCATCCTCACCCACACAACATCAAATTTGTTGATCCGGTCTAGTGTAGAAAGGGTACCCTTCTATCCATGTATAATGGGAACTCTATTGAATAACCCTTTGTCATTCCATGTGTGAAAAATGGTTAGGTACCATTCCCACAACAAGATACTTAGCAACATCTACATATTAAGGAGTGCAAGTAGAAATTGCAAAAATCTGTTCATCGGGAAAAATATCTTCTACAGGTTTACCTTCACTATTAATATTTAGACTAGACATGAAATCTGCTACAACATTATCCTTTCCTAGTTTATCCATAATAGTGATGTCAAATTCTTGTGACAATAACATCCATCTTGTGATTGGTTGAGGAATTATAGGTTTACTCATCAGATACCTGATGGCTAAATGATATGTATGCACAAAGGTATGGTAATCTATAATATAATTCTAGAATTTATTAACAACATAAATCACAACCAAAATGTCCTTCTTAGTTAGCATGTAATTGAGCTCAACATGCATTAAATTCTTGATGATATATTAGATTCCATACAGTTTCTCGTCTTCAGGTTTCCCAAATACCACCCCAACTGCAGTGTGAGAAGTGTCCGTAGAGATATGGAGTGGAAGTTTCCAATGAGGGCCATTCAACACTAAAGCCTTATAGACTAGTTTCTTAATTCCTAAAAAGAAGATTCACAAGCTTTAGACCACACAAACTCAACATCTCTAGACAAAAATTGAAAAAGTGGAGATGTTATTCTAGAAAGAATGTCTATGAAAGTTTGTTAATACCCAATATAAGAAATAAAGTTTTGTACCAATGTCTGCATCTTCAGAGTAGGGAAATTTAACATTACATCAACCTTACCAAGGTCAACCCGTATTCCTACAGCTGAAACTAGATGTGCTAAGATGACCCCTTCTTCCATCATCATATGAAATTTCCTCGTCTTGAGAGAAACGTGAGATTGTTTATGTCGCTTGAGTACATTTTCTAGATTTTCTAAATCTTCTTCAAAAGAATCACCATAGGGGGTGAAATCATCCATGTAAATTTCGACACTGTCATTAATCAAGTCAGAGAAGATTCCCAATATTGTCCGTTAGAAACTGGCAGGTGTATTGCAAAGCCAAAAAGGTAAGACCCAGTATGAAAAATTTCCCTAGGGGAAAGTAAAAGTGGTATTGTCTTGATCTTTAGGAGCTATATGGATCTGGTTATATCCACTGAATTCATCTAGGAAAGAAAAGAATTTCTTTCCAACCAGTGTGTCAAGAACATGTTCAATGAAAGGTAAGGGGAAGTGATGTTTCTCTATAGATTTATTTAATTCCCTGTAATCAACACACATCCTCCACTTTCTATTTTTCTTTGAGACTATGACTAATGGGGATACCCATTGGATGTCAAAATTGTATAAATAAACCTGACATCCAATAGCTTCTGCAGTTCTTCCTTAACAATGTTTTTCAGAGCAGGATTCATCCTCCTTTGAGGTTAGCACATAGGACGACTCTCTCCTCTTGTATATATGTGATGAGTACATAAATCAAGATGCATCCCCTTCATATCAGTATACTTCCAAGAAAATGTTTCCTTCTCCTTCTATAGAATTCACAATAATTGTTCAGTTTGAGAGGGTGATAGATTGGGGTTGATATTTAAGGTTTTCCCTAGATCAATCTCTACTGAAACATTGATATGGAATATTGTGATAGAAACACTTTCAATTTTAATTTTTGTTTCAATAACTTCCTAGGTGGAACAACTCATAACGTCTTGTAGCAATCGTTGGGTCGGGTAAGAAACATAACTACAATTACTGATAAACATGCTAATAGAATTGTCTTTCGTTTCTTCCTTTAAACAAAGTGATTTCCTGATGGTCATAACTAGTTTAACATCTTCATATTCTGGTTCATATTCATCCCAAAAGGGTAACTCTTTTTCTGGGCTAAATTTAGGTTTGATCGATGGGCTTCGCTCTGCATGTGGATAAAGAACAAGATTCTTCATAATTTCCTCATTTGATATTACAATTTTCCCAGATCGACATCCAATGTAGGTATAGACCATAGTGATCCATAGTCTTCCCAAGCTCAAAGGATATCCCCCTACTCATGATTGAGTATGCAGGACTTAGTGATCAATAGGGTATTCTCACGAATTCATGAAAATGATCACATATTCCAATTTTCATACGGGTTTCACAGTAGATCAATTTGCAAGTTCTAGAATCATTGGGTTTGGTTTAAGGTCAAATAAGCCCAGAGAAAGCATAATTTCTTAAGTTATAATGTTTATTTCTTCCATAAGGTCCACTAGAACATTTGGAATGTTAAGACGATGGATTTGAACAGTAGGGATCGGGTTACCTGCTTTGTTGTATTTAAGAGGTGTAATTTTTCCTAACATCATGTCTAGTAACCTCCTCATGACGTGAACAGTGGGTGGGTCTTTTGGCTTCCTCTGGGGTTTCTTTAATCACAAGTCCCTTATTATTTTAGTATAAATCGCCGCATCTCTCATGGCTTGGAGCAATCAAATTTTAACAAATAAATTTTGTAGTTCCCTTAAGAGCTCAAATTCAGGTTGAGGGAAACGTTTAGTCAAGGATAACCTCTCAGGATAAGGCAAGTATGTGTGACTCCCTTGAGTAACAGTTGTTTTAGTGGTGGGTTTTTTACTGCTACACTTGAAACAACAATTTGTGTTGATTTACCACAAACTATACTAGAGGGATGTACAATTTCTGATTTTGACATCGAGACTTCGCCTTTAGGTTGCTCAATGATTCTTAGCGAAGTCCTTGTTTTCACCACTCACCCAGATTGAAGACTTCACTCAGTACATTATGAAGTTTCAATACAATATGTAGGAAGGTTGAGTGTCTCAACCTATTGGACAACCTTATTATCTAAATTCGCGCTAGTCTAAAGAGGCAATTGAGGGCAAAGAACGGGAGTGTCATTAGAAGCATTCATTGGGAGTTGTAATTGTTGATGTGTCGGTGTCTTAGGAAATTAATTTATAGGAAAAGGGGGTCGACGCCATCTCTGAGACAAAGAAGAAACTTGACCAGGTTGAGGTTACCATGTCTACCATGATGTGGGGTTCTAATAATATTGTGGCCATAATGGAGAGGGAAATGGTGCAGGATGAGACCCCTAATTTAAATTATTAGAATATTGAGAAGCGTCTCAATTCATACCTTGATTCATTTTCTGGGGTCGTGGTTGCCATGATTTTTTTGGTCAATTGAAATAAACCTATTTCTCCTCTTCATTTGTCCCTTGATATACTTCCTTCATGCTAGGAAGTGATGGACACATGATTGTGGAGTGATCCTGTTGACATATTGCACAAGATCTGATAGTACTAAGTGGACACTCCTTCAAGGGGTGTTTCTTTCTACACTTTGGGTAGAGGACAACCATTTCCTTTTAAACTTCAATATGTTTCTAATTTTCTTGTAAAACATCCACATGTGAAGATAATGTAATCAAAAGTCTATTATTTCTCAAATTGTCTAGTAAGTTTCCAATTTCTTCTTTTGTGACCCCACAACTGGATGATCTGAGAGTTCTACTGTAAGTCTCACATGTTCTTACTTATGCCTTGTAGCTCCTCATCAACATTTGACACACAAATCATAGGTGGTATCAAAATTTTCCTTTGAGATATCCCCATTTCCTACGGAATTCAGAAGTTCCAAATATTCTTCTTTTAATGCACGAAGTAGGATTATTTTTAAAATATCTTTATCTAGATTAATATGGTTGGATCTCTGCAATATATATTTATAACGTTCCACAAAATCCTCCATATTCTCATCCTCCTTTTGTATTATCTTTAATATTTATTCTTTAATGTCTTGAGATCTGCAATAGTCCTGATATTTCTCAAGGAAATCTTTCTTCATGTTATCCCACGTTGTGATAGAATTTCCTCTTGGGACCATAAACCATCGCAACACTGTTCCCTTGAAAGTAGCAGGGAATATATTCAATTTTTTAGCATCTAAAGCATCATCATATTCTTAGAAAACAACATCGAACTCGAAGAGGAATGTGTCAAGGTCTTGGAAAGACATGCCATGGAAATTAGGTAGTGTTATTAGAGGAATAGGCTTCATAGGTGCATCACCTCTAATTTCCCCAAGTACAAATTCAATTGTCTAATTTATATTGGCCATGAATATCCTCTAGTATTCGCTTGGAATTTTGGCAGGTTCTCGTTACTCAACAATGCACAATTGAGTTTGTTTGACAATACTCCCTTGATCAGGTGGAGTTTCTACTTCCCCCAGCTCTTCTTCTTCTGAATCCTTGACACCTAATCCTTTAGATTCTTGACTCCCTACTTCCTCTTCTCTATGCTCTACTTCTACTCTGGTTTCAAGGTTGACTGGGTTCTAGATTTTGTTTGAGATCTTACCCTAACAACACCTCATGATGGAATTCCTTATTCAACACTCGAGATGATCTCCTAAATATAGGTACTTCTTCCTATATCCTTCCTTTATTGACCTGTACCACATGTGATTTTTGGAGGTCTCCCTCTACCTATTTTCCTTAATTCCCTGTTCATACAATCTAAAAGAAAAAGAATTAAATCAAAAAAATCAATACAATCCTAATGCTTGGGTCTTGGTGAAAGGGTTCAATCTACTAGGATGAGAGAGTGGTTTCCACAATCAATACCGGTTGTACCTATGTGCCTTCAATAGCCTACTCGGAAACGACAGCAAAATGTTGGGGTTCTCGATATCGGCTTAGAATTTTAGCCACTCATTATGTTTATTGTGAACCTAAGGTCCATCTTGTTATTCATAGGTTATCGTACAAGGTCTATGTAGGCTACAGGTTCCCTACCTAGTATTGACTATCTAAGAAGTATTCACAAGGTCGTTGGCCCAAAAGTGTTCTAAATTAATATAGAACACTCATTAATAAAATTAACAAAAACTTGAATAACAACAATACTGAGTAATAACAAAAGAAATGAACAACGATAATGGAAATAACAATGATACAGTTAAGAACACATATATCTACCATACAAGCTATATTCCAACAACACCTGATCAAAAGAGTGCGTCCACCTCTCTTATCAAGGTCATGGCCAATAATTATAAGTCAAACAAAATTAACGATATGCTTCTACTATTATTAAATTGCATAAAAAGGTTATAGATTGAAGTCCCACTGATACACAAAGAAAAATATTATCTTGTTTCCTCTCAAGTGTGCCATACTTATACACAATTAGCACTACATGAATAACATGAGTAACGAACTCATAAATTTGTGGCGATCCAAAATTTTCCAAAAATATACAACAGTTTCCTAAATACAAAACAAAGTGAAAATATAGTAACAACAGTTGATCTCCCAGCTATCCAAGTAGTTGATTATATGTTAGCTTAAGCCTTGAATAGCGGCACCATTCCATAGTTAGCAACTTCGTGACAAGTCCCACTCCACTAAAAATGGTATCATGTTCTAATTGTTGAATAACCTGTAAAAGAATCCTATCAACAAGTTGTTCAAATATCAATCCCCTATGCCTACCACTTAATTAACAAACAATTTAAGAAGACATTCAAAAATTGTGTACCATTCAATAATCATGATACAAATTAACCTCATAGATACGAAAAATGGCTACAAAGAAGACAAAAAGTGATAGATTGATGTGGGTAAAAATGGATAATTCCATCAGCCAAAAATTTTCATAAAATATTACAAATAATTTGATCTCAAAAATAACATAACTCATTATAAGCTATTACAATAATCATGACATCATTTACCCACCAACCCTTGAGCATTGTGTCTTTAGGGTATGGTTCTTCCTATGAGTGACTTATATTGCAGCTGGCATTCCTTCAATCTGAATAAACCACTAGCTTATTGCCCACCATTATGCTAAACATAATCTGTCTTTTCATATGTTACAGTGTTTTCCTGCAACTGCTACTATCAACAATTTTTAATATCGTGATTAAATCAAACATTGATCAAACAATTCATAAGCCTATACTAGTTATGCTTCACCATCTATTCATGTACATTAATTAAATGAAAATAAAATATCACATCATGCTTCCTTTCACAGCATAGTGTATGTACTGGTTATAAGCATATAATCATAATCATCTCTATAAAATAAATACCACATTAACTAATATTGATGTTACACAAAAAAAATATTATTTTTTAAGAGGAAAACCACTACAATTTTCCTTCATCTGTGTGCATGTAATTGAATAAACTTTATTCAAGAAAAATCCCCTCAACTATTTTCTTGTCCATGCATTTGTGTAATATTCCACCACAATAAGTATTATTATTATGTATGAAAATGCATCTTTCTTTCTAAAATAAAGTTAGTATAATAGCTTCTTATTTTCATGCAAGATTAACATAAAAAACTGAGCACAAAACAACACATTCTTTTTTGAGAGAACTAACTCATTGGCAATATTCTATGTATACACACACCTATCTTTTTCAAGGGGACCACATGGTGGCTATTATTTTGTGCACCTCTACATATATTCCTTTCCAAAATAATTCATAATAATTATTCTTTCCATGCATATTTCATTTGAAATAATCCAACATTATAGTTGTATTTTTCATTGATGTAAAAATCATATTTCCTTTCAAGGGATCAAACACAATATTTCTACTTTTCGTGCAAGAAAATAACATGTTCATTTTCAAGAAATATCAATAATAGTATTTCTATTTTGTGCATGAGAATAACTTACTTCCTGTCAATAAATATCAAGCATAGTAATTCTATTCTTGTGCACATTTCTCATCAAGAAATTCTAATAAAATAATCACATATTCCTCATAAGAGTCTAGTGGTTCTCTTTAGGAATATAATGCATAGGAGTCATGTGAATAACTTCAAAGGAATTAATAGTCTAACTTCCCGCACATAATTCCATGCAGTCTCCTGTTTTTTTTAATCAACTCAATTTCTTTATCTTTTCTCAATCAAAGCTCACATGTATTATTTGTGAAAAGTAACATGAATTTTTAAATCTTTTTTTTCATTAAATTTGTGTTATTTTAACACAATCGTCATTCCTTTTATGCATGTAAACACATAATATTTTTTGAAAACAAACATGGGTATATTTCTATATGCACATATTTTATAAGTAAGTTTCCAAAAAAGTATCTTGGTTCTTATCATTTAATGCATAACATTTTATATGTTTTTGTTCCCAAAGAATTAGCACAACGAATTCATATTCTATGATGCAATCTTTCTAAAATACATGGCTAATAGTTTTGTGCAATAATACATATGCACCATTTGATTTTATTTTGCCCACAAATTACTCTTTGAATAGATGCAAAAGATATGTTATCTTTCAAGAAATTATTATTTTTATTGAATGAAAATGTATATATTTTCTATTCTAAAGAATTATTTTTTACTAATTTCAAGTATACATTTTATCCAAGAAATCAAACATAATTGTTCTATATACAAAATACATATTTCTTATCCAACAAAATATTATGAATTCCTTTTTTTTTATCTTTTAACGCACACAAATATTATATGCATAAAAATTAGCAAGGATTACTTATATTTTTAACGCTTGGAATCTCTTAACCCAAGGAGACGCCCGACACAACTTTGCATGTTGAAAAATAGATCTCTGGCACATTGCTCTAGTTAATTGTGGCTAGGTAGAAGAGGACTAGTCTGCATTGAGTTCCTTGGATCATCATGAATTTACATTATGGCTCAAAAAAAAAACATGATAAAGCAATAACCAAGGTAACCATAAAGCATATTGTTTCCAATGAGAAGGGACAAATTGGTTTCCCTCATCTCTCATGTACCAATCTCTTACATAGAAGAACAAATGGTAGATCCTTTCTCCCAATTGAATATATTGAATCTGTCGACATGATGACCCTAGGTTCACTTTTAATCAAATTAAGTATTTTCAAAATTTGAACTCGTTGAGTGCACAGACAACCTAAGACAATCTGAAGCTTTATCCATGCTTGTGTAATCAACATTTCATTCCAATAATTGGCAATGCCAAAACATTTTCCTCATCTGCAACCCTCAAGAGATAAGGATATTTACCATGACTGTTTTTGTGGAAATAGCGCCAAAAATCTCATCACAATAATGGTGGCACTCTCCTTCTCCAAAATCATGGACAATACCAATCTCCTCCTTCCCTGCTAATCCTGTCACGACACTTCATTACACGGAGGTTAATTATTGGTGCTTGCAACTTAATCAACTACATTTGATTGAAACAATCATGTGGATGTATAACACTATGACCACTATACTCTTCCAAAAAAAATGTATGCATGCTACCATCACTGGGTAAACATTATGTTTTAAAGAATAGTTCCTCGACAAATGAAGAATAAAAGGGCTACCAAGAACCATTTACCTCCAACTAATTCGATGTTGCCGACTAAAACAAACTATTTTATATTTCATCGAAACCTTTTTTAACTCCATAGTGTTATACATGACTAAATCATGACCACGTTCTCGGAATAGGGATATCCCTTATTAATTAGAATTTTCACTTTATATAGATGTGAGTTTTTACTTAGGTTTGTATGAGAGTTACAGTAGGGATATCACGTACTCTCCCCGTTAATGAGAACATTGTCCTTGGTGTTCTTCTCTCATTGTAAATTTAACTTTTACAAATGATATAATAATCTAAACAACCTAGAAGGAGATCCTTACCCTTCAAAATGAAGGATTTCATTTTCCAAGAAATATCAACGAGTAAAAACCATAATGTTTTATATATTAACAAGCATTTATAGGTGCAAAATATGCATGTTATCCTTTCCATTACTTAGCCATTATTCAAATTCGTAGAAACAAAAAAAATCTCTATACCAGCGTACCATCACTCACCAATTGCTCTTACAAGTCATGGGTTGTTTTATGCAAGCACTCTAGGAATGGTTGGACAACCCTTCAGTGCTCCATGGAAAGAAGTCTGTAATTTATTATTAACCAATCCAAAATAATCACATTAGTCACAACATTTTTAATCAAATGAAATATGTATAACTATCACTCATTTATACAATGTCAACTGATATTTTAATCATATTACTTCCATAAGTACTAAGAGTGCATAAAACCCTATAACCATGAAAATGATTAATAACTGCATCAAGTGCATATTGTCTTAGCCTCATGCTAAATAAATTCACAAGATTAGTAATACAATAAAGGAACTTACACTTCTAATAATTCATTTCCGAGCTCTAGGCTCCTTTCATGTCAAGATGTAAATACAATTATTGCACAATAATGTAGAAAATTCATTTTAGTAAGGTAAATAACTTATTAATTAACTTTTTTAGCTACAAGAACAAAAGTGGGTAAAATAATACACCTCCTAACCAATGGAAACTAGTTTCTACAACTAGATTGAACCATTTCCACAACGAGACATTTCTCTATCAGAGACCATAGCAGGTCCATTTTGGGATTCCACTGGTCAACTAGCTCAAGAACTCCAATGACCACAGAGGGTCCAATATATAGGATTCATCTTTGAAGCGTCATGCATATTCGTCTAATAGCATCATGTATAAGATGAATTTTGGGCCTCCTCCAATAGGCTCCAAAATGAGCATAGTTTCCTCAAGATTTCCCCCCTCTTCACTCCCTTGCCCAAATTTTTTCCTTTACTAAGATCATATATCTCTATGAAGGGGAAATTCGAGAAGAACACTGCCATCAACCCATCAGGGAAGGCAACCACCATCAACCCAAGCTCTCTTGGACTTTCACAACTATCCGAAATGTGAAATTTTCTTTTTGCACTCTTTCCAACAATAATTTACATAACAAACCATATGCACATCATCATTAAAATAAAAGAAACATTTATTTACATTATGCATTCATACTTGACCATTTTCATAGGAGCACAATATCTAAATTAACAGGAATCATAGCTGACTGACATGTGCTGTACATTCTAATTTTTCAAATAAAACAATCATGCATATCATAACATTCTACTTTCTCATTTGTAGTTTAAATTCACATTACAATGTTTTACCTTCACGATTTCCAAAGTTGCCATTAAGCTACCACTCCTTAATCCCATCAATAACATTAGTCATAAATAGGCATTGTTTGAACAAGTATTCACCTTTTCAATAATTTTAGTTTCATGAATAAACTATTGTCATGCATAAAATTATATGAAAATATACATTAATGTGTAAATGCCAATAACAATTAGGGTAGCCATCCAAACATTTCTAATTTCCCATAGTGTACTATTACCAATAGACAAACACATGAAGTAACTACCATAATCACTTGCTTACAACTTGTAATAAGATTTAATAAAAATGAATTCATGCATATAAGTTCTAATAGGTAGTCAATCAACACCAACTAATAAATTCTACCAACCGTCATAATTTAGCCATGATAAGAATCAATGAAAAACTAGTTATTATAGTAAAGTATCAATAATTGACTATTTGTTTATTTTTTACATCTAAAGGGTTTTTTTTAAACATTCTATCATCCTCTTCAACTACATTTCACATATTTTAAATTCATGCATTCATTCAATATAAATAGTGCATTATAACTTCTATACATTGAATGTATCAGTAATATTGTCATATACGTAAGGGTTGGTAGTCAATTCTCACTTTCACTAGTGAGTACTCAAGATTATTCATAGGTCAAACAAAGGTTTTATTGTATTTTATCCTCATTAATATTCAAATTTCATGACCACAATTTTGCAGTAGACTTACATACGTACTACTCTTCAATGCGGTTATAAACATACTTGATTCATCTCATCGAAAAATTAACATAATGCATATATCAATATGTAGTTTGTGAGATTCATACCTATGTTGATCCCCACTAATATCTTACTTTTACTTATTTTCGTTTTACCAATTCCCAAAAGGCGTCAATGCTGCAAGATTCAACTTTGATACCACTTGTAATATCCCTCGGTAACCTCGCATGAAAATACATGGAGTTAAAATAAAATTACACAATTTACGCAGAGGTTACTATCCAAACTACTATTCCAAAATCCTCCTTAACTATTAGGTAGAATCTTCATCATTACATAGAGTAAAGTTGAAAAGGAGTAGTAATTTACATAATCATTAACAAACATTGTTGTATCATATTAACATAATCTTTCTGATGTAACCTTGCATTATATATGTGATTCTTTAACTAGGTTAGTTAATCACATACTTGATAATCTAAACAACACAAAGCAAGGAATCCACATCATAAAAGTAGCACAAAAAGAAACCACATCATTAGACACCAATATACCGTGGAAACCCTATAGGGTGAAAAACAACAAACATTTAATTTTATTACTAAACAATCATGAGAATTTTCACCCCTCACTCAACGGTTATAAGGTTTTAAATCCCTTGACCATTGTCATAAAATATTATAAAGAACATGATCACAAAAATGACATGACTTTTTATACACTATTACAATCATCATGGCACCATTTACTCTTAGAACCTTGAGCATTGTGTCTTTCAGGCTTGGTTCTTCCCATCAATGGATTATCCTGCAACTGAAGTTAATTCTATATGCGTAAACCACTAACTTATTTCCCGCCAATACGGTAAACATGATCCCTCTTTGCATATCACAGCCTTTTCCTGCAACTGCTACTATCAACAACATTTGTTATCATGACTATATCATATATTATTCAACCAATTCATAAATATATAATAATGATGCTTCACCATCTATTCATTTACATTCGTGAAATGCAAACAAAATATTGTGTCATGCTCCTTTTAACAACATAGTGTATGGAATAGTTATAAACATATAACCATCAAAGCATGTATATAAAATAAATACCACATAAACTAATATTCCTTTTACACAAGCACATGTTCCTTTCTAAGAGGAAAACCACTATAATTGTCCCTAATCTTTGTGCATGTAAATGAATAAACTTTATTCAAAGAAACAATCGCCTCCTTTATTTTCTTGTGCATGCATATATGTAATCTTCCAGCATAATAGGTATTATTATGTATGCAAATCCATCTCTTTTTTCTAAAAGAAATCTAATATAATATCTTTTTTTTCATGCAAGAACAACATAAATAGCTGAGCACAAAACAACACATTATTTTCCCAAAGCCCTAACACATTGTCAATATTCTATGTATACAAACACATATTTTTTTTAAGGGGACTACATGGTGGCTATCGTTTTTTGAACTTCTACAAATATTATTTTCCAAAATAGTTCATAATAATTATTCTTTTCATTCATGTTTCTTTGCAAGGAATCCAACATCATAGTTGTACTTTTTATGGATGAGTAGATCATATTTCCTTTCAAGGGATCAAACACATTATTTCTATTTTTCGTGCAATAAAATAAGATATTTCCTCTCAAGAGATATCAAACATAGTATTTCTATTTTGCGCATGGAAATAACTTATTTCCTGTCAAGAAATACCAAGCACAATAATTCTATTCTTTTGCACATTTCTTATCAATAAAATCTAATAAAATAAGTACATATTCCTCTTGAGGGTCTTGTGGTTCCCTTTATGAATCTAATACATAGGAATCATGTGAATAAATTCAATGGAATTAATAGTCTAACTTCCCACACATAATTCCATGCAATCTCTTTTTTTTAAAATAAATTAACTCAATTTTTAATACTTTATGAAGCAAATCTCACATGAATTCTTTATGAAAAATATGATGAATTCTCAAATATTTTTGTGCAAGAAATCTATCTTATTTTTTCATGAAAGCTATTTAACACAATCACCATTCCTTCTATGGATACATACACACATTCTTTTCTGAAAACAAACATGGGTTTTTTTGTATATGTGCATGTTTTATAAGCAAGTTTCCAAGAAAATAATCTTGGTTCTTATTGTTCAATGCATAAGAGTTCATACGTTTTTCTTTCCAAAGAGTTAGCAGAACTAATTTATCTTTTACCATGCAATGTTTCTAAAATACATGGTTAATATTTTTGTGCAACAATTCATATGCACTCTTTAATTTTCTTTTTCCAACAAATTACTCTTTGATTGCATGCAAAAGATATCATATGCACTCTTTCATTTTCTTTTTCCAACAAATTACTCTTTGACTACATGGACGAGATATATTTTATTTCACGAACTTATTCCTTTTATTGCATGCAAATATATATATTTTATTTTCTAAATAATTATTCTTCCTTTTATTGCATGCAAATATATATATTTTCTTTTGTAAATAATTATTCTTTTAGTACACGCAAGTATATATTTTATCAAGAAGTCAAACGTAATAGTTTTGTGCCAAAGATCAAAGAAAATATTGTCAATTCTTTTTATTTTATCTTTCAACAGGCATAAAGATTATATGCATAGAAATTAGCAAGGATTACTTATATTTTTAATGCCTGGAATATCTTAACCCAAGAGACACCGACAGAACTTTGTATGTAGAACCAATGATCATTGCCACATTTCTCTAGCTAACGGTGGCCAAGTAGAAGACGAGTAACCTATGTTGTGCTCCTCAAAAATAAAAACCCACAATCAAATGGGTTTCCCTCATCTCTCAAGTATCGATCTCTTACATAGCAAAAGAAATGCTAGATCCTTTATCCCTATTGAATATATTGAATCTGGTAATGTGATGACCTGTCAAGCGAATTAAGTATTTTCAAAAGTTGAACTCCTTGAGTGCACAAATCACCTGAGCTAATATGGAGCTTTAGCCATTTTCCTATAATCGACATTTCTTCACAATCATTTGCAGTGCCAAAACTTTGCCCTCATATAAGAACTTCTACGATTACCTTATCACATTAATAATGTCACTCTCCTTCTCCGAAAGCATGGATGATGCCAATCTCCTCCCGCCCTACTAATGGACTTCATTACGTGGAAATTACTTTTCGGTGGTTGCAACAGAATCAACTACATTTGATTATAACTGTCATGTGTATGTATAACACCATGAACACTATACTCTTTCCAAAGTTGCCATTAAGCTACCACTCCTTAATCCCATCAATAACATTAGTCATAAATAGGCATTGTTTGAACAAGTATTCACCTTTTCAATAATTTTAGTTTCATGAATAAACTATTGTCATGCATAAAATTATATGAAAATATACATTAATGTGTAAATGCCAATAACAATTAGGGTAGCCATCCAAACATTTTTAATTTCCCATAGTGTACTATTACCAATAGACGAACACATGAAGTAACTACCATAATCACTTGCTTACAACTTGTAATAAGATTTAATAAAAATGAATTCATGCATATAAGTTCTAATAGGTAGTCAATCAACACCAACTAATAAATTCTACCAACCGTCATAATTTAGCCATGATAAGAATCAATGAAAAACTAGTTATTATAGTAAAGTATCAATAATTGACTATTTGTTTATTTTTTACATCTGAAGGGTTTTTTTTAAACATTCTATCATCCTCTTCAACTACATTCCACATATTTTAAATTCATGCATTCATTCAATATAAATAGTGCATTATAACTTCTATACATTGAATGTATCAGTAATATTGTCATATACGTAAGGGTTGGTAGTCAATTCTCACTTTCACTAGTGAGTACTCAAGATTATTCATAGGTCAAACAAAGGTTTTATTGTATTTTATCCTCATTAATATTCAAATTTCATGACCACAATTTTGCAGTAGACTTACATACGTACTACTCTTCAATGCGGTTATAAACATACTTGATTCATCTCATCGAAAAATTAACATAATGCATATATCAATATGTAGTTTGTGAGATTCATACCTATGTTGATCCCCACTAATATCATACTTTTACTTATTTTCGTTTTACCAATTCCCAAAAGGCGTCAATGCTGCAAGATTCAACTTTGATACCACTTGTAATATCCCTCGGTAACCTCGCATGAAAATACATGGAGTTAAAATAAAATTACACAATTTACGCAGAGGTTACTATCCAAACTACTATTCCAAAATCCTCCTTAACTATTAGGTAGAATCTTCATCATTACATAGAGTAAAGTTGAAAAGGAATAGTAATTTACATAATCATTAACAAACATTGTTGTATCATATTAAAATAATCTTTCTGATGTAACCTTGCATTATATATGTGATTCTTTAACTAGGTTAGTTAATCACATACTTGATAATCTAAACAACACAAAGCGAGGAATCCACATCATAAAAGTAGCACAAAAAGAAACCACATCATTAGACACCAATATACCGTGGAAACCCTATAGGGTGAAAAACAACAAACATTTAATTTTATTACTAAACAATCATGAGAATTTTCACCCCTCACTCAACGGTTATAAGGTTTTAAATCCCTTGACCATTGTCATAAAATATTATAAAGAACATGATCACAAAAATGACATGACTTTTTATACACTATTACAATCATCATGGCACCATTTACTCTTAGAACCTTGAGCATTGTGTCTTTCAGGCTTGGTTCTTCCCATCAATGGATTATCCTGCAACTGAAGTTAATTCTATATGCGTAAACCACTAACTTATTTCCCGCCAATACGGTAAACATAATCCCTCTTTGCATATCACAGCCTTTTCCTGCAACTGCTACTATCAACAACATTTGTTATCATGACTATATCATATATTATTCAACCAATTCATAAATATATAATAATGATGCTTCACCATCTATTCATTTACATTCGTGAAATGCAAACAAAATATTGTGTCATGCTCCTTTTAACAACATAGTGTATGGAATAGTTATAAACATATAACCATCAAAGCATGTATATAAAATAAATACCACATAAACTAATATTCCTTTTACACAAGCACATGTTCCTTTCTAAGAGGAAAACCACTATAATTGTCCCTAATCTTTGTGCATGTAAATGAATAAACTTTATTCAAAGAAACAATCGCCTCCTTTATTTTCTTGTGCATGCATATATGTAATCTTCCAGCATAATAGGTATTATTATGTATGCAAATCCATCTCTTTTTTCTAAAAGAAATCTAATATAATATCTTTTTTTTCATGCAAGAACAACATAAATAGCTGAGCACAAAACAACACATTATTTTCCCAAAGCCCTAACACATTGTCAATATTCTATGTATACAAACACATATTTTTTTTAAGGGGACTACATGGTGGCTATCGTTTTTTGAACTTCTACAAATATTATTTTCCAAAATAGTTCATAATAATTATTCTTTTCATTCATGTTTCTTTGCAAGGAATCCAACATCATAGTTGTACTTTTTATGGATGAGTAGATCATATTTCCTTTCAAGGGATCAAACACATTATTTCTATTTTTCGTGCAATAAAATAAGATATTTCCTCTCAAGAGATATCAAACATAGTATTTCTATTTTGCGCATGGAAATAACTTATTTCCTGTCAAGAAATACCAAGCACAATAATTCTATTCTTTTGCACATTTCTTATCAATAAAATCTAATAAAATAAGTACATATTCCTCTTGAGGGTCTTGTGGTTCCCTTTATGAATCTAATACATAGGAATCGTGTGAATAAATTCAATGGAATTAATAGTCTAACTTCCCACACATAATTCCATGCAATCTCTTTTTTTTAAAATAAATTAACTCAATTTTTAATACTTTATGAAGCAAAGCTCACATGAATTCTTTATGAAAAATATGATGAATTCTCAAATATTTTTGTGCAAGAAATCTATCTTATTTTTTCATGAAAGCTATTTAACACAATCACCATTCCTTCTATGGATACATACACACATTCTTTTCTGAAAACAAACATGGGTTTTTTTGTATATGCGCATGTTTTATAAGCAAGTTTCCAAGAAAATAATCTTGGTTCTTATTGTTCAATGCATAAGAGTTCATACGTTTTTCTTTCCAAAGAGTTAGCAGAACTAATTTATCTTTTACCATGCAATGTTTCTAAAATACATGGTTAATATTTTTGTGCAACAATTCATATGCACTCTTTAATTTTCTTTTTCCAACAAATTACTCTTTGATTGCATGCAAAAGATATCATATGCACTCTTTCATTTTCTTTTTCCAACAATTACTCTTTGACTACATGGACGAGATATATTTTATTTCACGAACTTATTCCTTTTATTGCATGCAAATATATATATTTTATTTTCTAAATAATTATTCTTCCTTTTATTGCATGCAAATATATATATTTTCTTTTGTAAATAATTATTCTTTTAGTACACGCAAGTATATATTTTATCAAGAAGTCAAACGTAATAGTTTTGTGCCAAAGATCAAAGAAAATATTGTCAATTCTTTTTATTTTATCTTTCAACAGGCATAAAGATTATATGCATAGAAATTAGCAAGGATTACTTATATTTTTAATGCCTGGAATATCTTAACCCAAGAGACACCGACAGAACTTTGTATGTAGAACCAATGATCATTGCCACATTTCTCTAGCTAACGGTGGCCAAGTAGAAGACGAGTAACCTATGTTGTGCTCCTCAAAAATAAAAACCCACAATCAAATGGGTTTCCCTCATCTCTCAAGTATCGATCTCTTACATAGCAAAAGAAATGCTAGATCCTTTATCCCTATTGAATATATTGAATCTGGTAATGTGATGACCTGTCAAGCGAATTAAGTATTTTCAAAAGTTGAACTCCTTGAGTGCACAAATCACCTGAGCTAATATGGAGCTTTAGCCATTTTCCTATAATCGACATTTCTTCACAATCATTTGCAGTGCCAAAACTTTGCCCTCATATAAGAACTTCTACGATTACCTTATCACATTAATAATGTCACTCTCCTTCTCCGAAAGCATGGATGATGCCAATCTCCTCCCGCCCTACTAATGGACTTCATTACGTGGAAATTACTTTTCGGTGGTTGCAACAGAATCAACTACATTTGATTATAACTGTCATGTGTATGTATAACACCATGAACACTATACTCTTTCAAAAAAATATGTACACGTACTATCATCACTCCGTAGACATTTTCTTTTAAAAAATAGATCCTCGACAAATAAAGAATAAAAGGGCTACCAACAACCATTTACCTCTAACCAACTCGATGCTCCCAACTATAAAAAATTATTTGAAATTAGGTTGAAACCTTTTTAGCTCCATAATATTTAAAATTATTAAATCATGACTACATTTTTAGAATGGGGATATTTATTTTTATTATTATCATTATTTTATTTTAAGATTATAACTAAGCTAGACACCTAATTGGTGTATGAGATCCCCTTGTTTGTGGGACAAGGGACACACTTCTACGTAGCGATTTGAGTACTAAATCTACTAACTCATAGATAATCTACCCCCACTTATTTTGAACTTATAACCTTTTAAGAGAAAAAAAAAAACATTTTAATTAATATTTTCACTTTTTAAACATTTGAATTTTTACTTATATTTTTATAAGAGTTACCTAAAAATATTATAAATTAATTATAAAAAAAATAAAAACTATTTATTAAATTTTTGTTATTTTATAAAGAATGAAAATTTTATTTAAGAACTCTCTCTTACTCATAAAAATTTACTTCCAATTTTGAAAGGTTAAAGTATTATTTATTTGGCCATTAAAGTGGAGTAAACTCATAAAATATTTTATTAATCTTTCTCATTTAAATGGAGTAGAGTCATAAGTATACTATTACTATAATATAATATAATATACTCTTTATATTTAAAATACAAATTTATTTTATAATATATATAGATAGAGTAATTTTAAAATATAAACAATAAATTGATAGTTTAAAAATTACTAAAGTATTGCTCATTTGACCTGTGAATTTTGAAAATGGTAGTAAATGACATGAAAAATAATAAATACCCATAAAAATTAACAATATTCAATAATTGATTGAGAGAAATAAAATAAAACAAGGAATTTGAGAAAATCAACATAAACTCGAAAAAAAAAAATAGAACTAAAACCCTTTGACCGTAGCATTTTTTACATTCTGGTCTTGAATTGCAGGCTAACTCAAACATGAAGAAACAAACGAAAAGAATGTCGATCTCGGGATATTAGTTGAGTGCCCGGTTTTCAAATTTAAAATTCAAAATAAAAATGTGTGGTACCACATTTAATCCCCAAAAGAAAGGATATTTGGGCAAATAGATGATCATGGCATCTCGGCATAGCATCATTACCCTTCATGATATCCACGGATGATTATGTATTCCCATCATGCATGAATGAATACCTGTCAAGGCCGCATGTTTTAACCAAATGGTTCTTTGCTATTTCTCGTTACCGAAATGATTTTTATGAGATTTTTTTGAATTTTCCATTAGATTGTCATATTTTTCCATTTTCGTTGCAGTTTTAAATTTAAAAAACTAATTAGTGTCAGACAGAAATTAATTGACATATACAAAAGTTAATTAAAAGGTATAATAAGAACCCAATTCTGATATGAGAGAAAGTCACCTAGTTAGATCACTACTTTCATTAAAGAACAAAGTCACTTGGTTAGATTACTACTTTTATTGCTGGCTTAAACGTCAGTAAAATTAACTTAAAACCTTATCGTGATAAAGGATAAAAATCTTATTATGCTATTATCTTCATGAATTTCCTTCCATAAGGTGGTTATTTATTTAGATTTCCCTCTATAACCAAGAGTATGGTAGGAATTCCAAAATCAAGTCACTCATTAAATTTAATAATTTAACCGAGTCCATTGGTTTAGTAAATATGACTAAGTGAAGAAGTCAAAGTTGTTAGATCCATAGTGGTGGTTTGTGGCACATGGTTTTGGTCACCTACGGTAGCCTTTAAAAGGCTTAAGGATTCTCTATTGTAATGTTCCTAAGTTGAGCTAAACAATCACATGGATAGGATAACATTTCAGTAGGCTTGGTTGTTCTTAATCGAAGGGATAATTGTGTTTAAGCCATAATATATAATAATGTACTTAGTAGCTAGTTTTTCTAGTTCTTTGTTTTCCTAGATTAAACTCATGTAGATTATGTATTATTAATGCTATCATTATTTGTTCTTGCAAGGTCTTCAATTCTAATAGTGTTATAAGATCCTAGGCCAGAAGTCTTTGGATTGATTGCAAATTGGTGTTTAATTAAAGCACTCCATGCAAAAAGGTTACCAATTAGAATACCTCATTCAATTTTCATCTGATAAGAAAAAGAAAAATAGAGGTATCTGAGTTAGGGGATGATCTGAATTGGATCCATGAAAATTATCAGAATTCTATGACTGTTTCCAATTGTGGCAGACTTCAAAATCTTGTGAACAATGAGCTCTCAGGATGGACCTCTCGACAATGGCAGTTTGTAACTAGCACAGAACAATGAGGACTTCGGTCAAAGCACGCTGACCGAGGCCCATGGAGACTCCGCAGTGGCGTAAACTAGCAATTGGGAAATCCAGATCAAAAAACAGGGGCCATTTCTGATGTGCGATTAGTGCTAACTAGGCAAAACCCCTCGAGAAGGAAAAGCCCCGAGCGCTTGGTCACAAGGGAAGCCAAGAAACCGTGGGAAAAGTGCTAAAACCGAAGGCGAGTCCCATGCTCCGAAATCGGTGGAATATCGGAGGTGTTTCGAGTAATAAGCGGATTTGGCAGGGGAATGAGCAATTCCATACGTTGAATGACGCATGTCCAACGGATGAGAGAGAAAACGCTCTCATCGCAGGCTAACTTTCGAGCAAGTCAACCACATGGTAAGAAAGATAACCGTAGGATCTGGAGGCCCCAGATCTAACAGCGCAGATTGCACCCGATGGAACTTAGATTCGGAGGGAGAATTATGCTAAGGCATATAAATGTTTGAAGTCCGATTTGACCATTAAGATGGCAGATGAATCATTACACAGACTAACCGAAATAACGAACCATTGAAGAAGAGCTGGTGCTCAGTTTGTGAAGGGACAAATGGCCACCTCCCTGTGAAATGTTACACAATGGCAACAACACAGAGGTAGGGAATTTCAGGTAGACAGTAGCAAGCGATCCTAAGAGGTGGAAGACGAAGTGAACAGTCATGAGACAGATTAGCTTTAAGCCACGAACAGACAGATAACAGAGGGAAGAGAGAATGAGAAGGGGACAGTGAGATAGAGAGACAGAATAGAGAGCGAAGCAAGTAGAAGAGAACAGAGAGTCGAGCTGACCTGAAGAGCTAATGCAGCATCGAGTAGACAAAAGGCTTGAGAGGTTCAAGAAATCCCTGAGAGGATATCTGTCGGGAACTAAGTACCAAATTAGACTCATCCCATCAAGACCAGTTGAGGTCGAGACTTAGTAAGAGGGAGTCTATGCACTCTAGTGGCTTGGGGAATCCAAGAACCACCCTACTAAGCATCATCTGTTTCAGGAGACTCAAATTGAGCTCTTCATTGTAAAAACTCTGCTTAAGACATAATAAAGAAGGCCACCACTGAAAGTTGTACCAGAGACATAGCCCAGGAGGATTGGGTGAACTCCTTATTAATTTGTTGTGTTTTTCATTTTTTCTTGCTGTGTTTCTCTTACTGTTTTCTAGTGTCTGTGTATTTTGCAATCTTATCGATCCGTTGCCTAAGATAACATAGACACACACCGGCACATGAGTTTGTAATACCTTCATTAACTAATTAACTGAGATCACTCACAAGTGATTTTCAGATCAAGTGGTATCAGAACTCTAGGCTATTAAGGTTAGATAAGCTTGTGCTGGATTTAGCTGTTGAATGCTAACTAGATCAAAGCTCAAATTGGGAAGAGGAGAGTTGGTCGAAACTAATCCTAAAATTGGAAGAGTCTATCCTCAGAAGACAATGTCAGAGGAAGGTTATGTGGGGCCAGACCCTCAATGCATAGATAGTTTCCTAGCCATAAGGTCCATGGTAGAGGAAATGTATAAGGACTTTATAAAACACAATCATGAAGATTCATCAGGCTCCAAATAAGATAAAGGAGAAGATAAGTCTCTCCTCCATGACCACTCAAAAGGCAAAGCGAAAGAAGAAAGATTTCTCACACCTCCTAATAGCCCTGAACATAAAAAGAAGACATATTTGATTAAACTAGATTTTAAAATTGATTTACCAATATATGATGGAGAGTTGAATGCAGAACAGCTAGACAATTGGATTAGACAAATTGATGTTTATTACAAAGTGCAAAGTATTCATTCAAACAAGAACAAGATTCAGTTGGCAAGCCTACGCCTTGGAGGCAAGGCCTTGGTTTGGTGGGAAGGCAGGACCCAAGATGACATGAAGAGACATAGTAAGACTATTTCTGTTTGGAGTGAATTTGTTCCTGCAATCAAAAAGCAGTTCTATCCATTGGCCTACATGCAACAAGCCATGATGAGCTAGAAAACTCTTCGATAGTTGTAAGGGCAAAGTATACAAGGTTACACCCAAGAATTTAGAAAGAGAGCATTGATTCTAGGAATCTCATTAGACTTACCTAAGACTCTGTTGAAGTACACTGGTAGTCTACACAGCTAAATAAGGCACATTATCCTCATGTTTAATCCCACTAGTATAGATGAGGTATCTTTTCAAGCTACTCATCTAGAAGCTAGAGGAAAGAATGGAAATCCAGAAGTTAGGGGATCATCCGAACCCACGACAAGTAAGAGTAAGGAGAAAATAAAACAGAAATGGAAAGGAAGGAAGGCTAATACTGCACAGAAAAGCAAGGCTTCATGCACTCACTGTAAGAAGGATGGGCATGATGAGGGGCACTGTTGGATTCTACATCCAGAACTGAGACCTAAGAAGTTCCAGGGCAAGAAGAAGAAGACTGCTGCAACTATTCAGAAAGATTTGGTCTCAGATTGAGGAGATCAAACAACCATTGCAGCCACAGGTATAAAAGGTAAGAATTCTGAAGCATCTACTAGTAATTCTGCACAATCTACTATTGATGAAGAAAATGAGAGCAAAAGACATGAGCTTTTCCATATTCGGGTTATTACCAAACATCAAAAGATTGATACTTTGTTTGATAGTGGCTCACAAGTAAATTCAATTTCTAAAGCACTTGTAAAGAAGTTAGGATTACTGACTACACCTTGTAAGAAACCATACCCATTAGGATGGTTAAATGATAAAGCACAACTATAAGTGACTAGACAATGCAAACTCAAGTTTTCTTTTGGGTCAGCATTTGTAGATGAGGTTGAGTTAGACATAATTCCTTTGGCTATATGTGGAATTGTTTTAGGAAGTCCTTACTTGTGTGGCAGAAAAACTATTTTCTATAGAGCTGAGAACAAGTACCTACTCATTAAAGATGAAATCGAATACTTTGTAAGAGCTCATAAGCTCAAGAATAATTATACTCTCATAAACTCAGGGCAGATGAAACGAATGATAAATTCATGCAAACAATTCTTATTGATGGTTGTAAAGGAAAAGAAACCTGATAAAACCAATGTATTTGAAGGTTGTGATGCTAAACAACAAATTTATTTAGAAAAATTTGTTTCAGAGTATGATATCTTGTTTCAAGAAACTAAAGGTCTGCCAACCAAAAAGGAAATAGTGCATGATATTATTTTGCAGCAAGATGCTCCATTGCCTAACATTGGAATGTACAGGTTGTCCACTTTAGAGAAAGCGGAAATCAAAAAGCAGGTGCATGAGTTGCTCGAGAAGGGGTTCATCAGACCTAGCACATCACCATGTGGGACACCAATCATTTTGGTGAGAAAGAAAGATGGCTCATGGAGAATGTGCATTGATTACCAAGCACTGAATAAGATAACAATAAAAAATCATTATCCCCTTCCTCGCATAGATGATCTTTTGGATCAATTGAAAGAAGCTGTTTATTTTTCCAAGTTAGACTTGCATAGTGGATATCATCAGGTCAGAGTGGCAGAACAAGATGCATGGAAGACTACTTTCAAGATAAAGCAAGGATTGCACAAGCAGTTGGTTATGCCTTTTTTCTTAACTAATGCTCCTGCTATTTTCATGAGATTAATGAATGATGTACTCTCACCTTTTTCTTGATGATTTTGTTATTGTGTATCTAGATGACATTTTGATATTTAGCAGAACATGGGAAGAACATTTAAAGCATGTTAAGCGGACACTAGATGTTTTGAAAAGAGAAAAACTTTATGTTAAACTCTCAAAATACGAATTTGGCAAAACATCTATGAATTATTTGGGACATATAGTAGGGGGTGGTCAATTGAAGATAGATCCCTCTAAGGTGGAAGTCATTATGAACTGGCCTAAACCCAAATCTGCTACAGAAGTTAGGAGCTTCTTAGGAGTAGCACAATATTGGAAAAAGTTCATTTCTAACTTTTCCTTAATTGTAGCTCCCTTACATGCTTTAATAGGATTGAACAAGGTGTTACAGTGGGGAGGCAAAAAACAGAATGTCTTCGACACGTTTAAAGAAGAGATTAGTACAACACCAGTACTAGCACTGCCTAATCTTCAAAGACCCTTTGAGATTCAAATGGATGCCAGTGACTATGGCATCGAGCAGTGTTGACACGGCACGATAAACCCCTATGTTATCATTCTGAGACATTTAATTATGCAGTAGTTAACTATCCTACATATGATAAATAATTGTATGCTTTAGTATAGAGTGTGAAAAAGTGGAAACATTACTTAATGGAAAAAGAGACAGTAATACATACTGATCATCAACCACTTCAATATCTACACTCCCAAACTAAGTTGCAGCAATCAAGACACTATAGATGGATGGGTTTTCTACAACAACTTCATTTAGTCATCAAATATAAAAAGGGCTTACACAATAAAGTTACAGATATTTTATCTAGACCCATTATAAATGCATCTACTATACTTAAGCATAATTATGTGTTACATGAGAGCTACATTGAACAATATGCTCAAGATATAGACTTTAAAGATGTATATGCAACTTTAAGTCAAGGCAAACGAATAGAAGAATCAGATTATCATGTGAAGGACTGGCTCTTATATCACTGTGGGAAGTTATGCATTCCACAAACTGGAAGAGTAAAGATAATTCGAGAAGCACACACTTATCTAATATTAGGTCACTTTGGGGTAAGTAAAACAGTTGCACAACAACAAAGATTTTGTTGTTGGCCAAAAATGAATGAGACAGTTTCTAGATATGTAAGAGGGTGTACATTGTGTGCTAAAAGCAAGCCCAATGATAGAAAACTAGGCTTGTACACTCTATTACCAATTCCTTCTCACCCTTGGGAAATTGTTTTCATGGTTTTTGTTGGAGGATTGCCTAAATCTAGGAAAGGTCATGATTATCTGTATGGTGTTGTGGATAGGTTCAGCAAAATGTGTATTTGGATACCTTGTAATAAACATATTACAGCTGAACAAACTATAAAATTGTTCCTTCAACATGTATGGGTTCATTTTAGATTACCCACTTCCATTTTCTATAATCGAGACACCCTATTTGTGGTGATGTTTTGATCAATATTGTGGGAACTGATGGACACCAAACTAAAGAAAAGCACAGCTTTCCATCCACAAATCGATGGCCAGACCAAAGTAGTCAACAGGATAGTGATCCAGTCGCTCAGGGGATATTGCAGCAAGCATCCTAAGCTTTGGGATGAACATTTGTGTTATGTGCAGCATGCTTACGACCGATCAAAACATTCTTCTACACAGAGATCTCCTTTTGAGACCTGTTTTGGTTTCATACCAAGGTCTACTTTGGATTTTTTCTTTGGTAAGGACACAACATTTGAGGGACACGGCGATGTGGACAGGGAAACTAGGTTCATTGAACAAATCCAAGAGATTCACCAGGCAGTATAGGAAAAGATAGAAAAGAGCCAAGCCAAATACAAGGCAAGGCATGACAAGCATCGGATGTAGCATAGTTTCCAAGTTGGTGATCAAGTTTGGCTGTATATCAGTAAGGACAGGATGCAAGGTGAAGGTAAAATGCTAAAGCCTATTAGGTATGGACTTTTCAAGATACTTGAGAAAATTGGTGAGAATGATTTTTTCGTGGATCTACCAACTTACATGCACATCTACTCAGTTGTGAATGCAAATTGCTTGAGATTTTTTGAACCCTCACTAATTGAGGATCCCAAAGAGCAGAGTCAATTGCCTTCTATTGATGACCTGTTACTTGAATATCTTAATGAATTGTGGGAAGACACAGTTCTAGACAAGAAGGTGAGAACAACGCGTAGGGAAGATGTTGAGTACCTAGAGTTGGGGTCAAGGGTTCAAAGCCGAGCAGTGCAAAGTAGATAGAGATTGGACAAGTGAGACAATTGTACCCTCACTTAGTTGATCCTTGAAAACCAACTTTTGGTGGTCGAAAATCTTTTTCAGTGGGAAGGCCACGATCCGAGTTAGATCCATGAAAATTATCAGAGTTCTATGACTGTTTCAAATTGTGACAGACTTCAAAATCTTGTGAGCAATGAGCTATCAGGAAGGACCTCTGGACAATGGCAGTTTGTAACCAGCACAGAACAATGAGGACCTTGGTCAAAGTGCACTAACCGAGGCCCATGGAAAGCACGCAGTGGCACAAACTAGCAATTGGGAAATCCAGATCAGAAAACAGAGGCCACATCACTAGGCAAAACCCCTCAAGAAGGAAAAGCCCCAAGCGCTCGATCACAAGGGAAGCCAAGAAACTGTGGGAAAAGTGCTAAAACCGAAGGCGGGTCCTGCACTCCAAAATCGGCAGAATATCGGAGGCGTTTCAGGCGGTAAACAGATTTGGCAGGGGAACGAGCGATTCCATACGTTAATTGATGATTGTCCAATGGATGAGAGAGAAAACCACTCTCACCGCAGGCTAACATTCAAGCAAGTCAACCGTACAATAAGAGCGATAACTAGAGGATCTAGAGGCCCCAGATCTAATGGCAGAGATTGCGCCTGATGGGAACCCAGATTCGAAGGGAGAATTAAGTTACAACATATAAAGGTTTGATGTCTGATTTGACTGTGGAGCTGACAGATGAATCATTTCACAGAGTAACTGAAATAACAAACTGTTGAGAAAGAGCTAGTGCTCAGTTCATGAGGGGACAAGTGGCCACCTCCCTGTGAAACGTTACACAGTGGCAACGACGCAAAGGCTAGGAATTCCAAGTGGACAACAGCAGGCGATCCATAGAGGCGGAAGAGGAAGTGAATAGTCATGAGACAAATTAGCTTTAAGCCATGAACAGATAGAGAATAGAGGGAAGAGAGAAGGAGAAGGAGACAGTGAGACAGAGAGACAGAATAGAGAGTGAAGCAAGTAGTAGAGAACAGAGAGCCGAGCTGACCTACGGAGCTAAGGCAACATCGAGCAAACAAAAGGCTTGAGAGGTTCAAGCAATCCCTAAGAGGATATTTGTCAGGAATTGAGTACCAAATTGGACTCATCCCATCAAGACCAGTTGAGGTCGAGACTAAGTAAGGGGGGGGTCTGTGCACTCTAGTGGCTTGGGGAATCCAAGAACCACCGTACTAAGCATCATCTTTTTCAAGAGACTCAAATTGAGCTCCTCATTGTAAAAAATCTGCTTAAGACACAATAAAGAAGACCACCACTGAAAGTTGGACCGGAGATGTAGCCTAGGAGGATTGAGTGAACTCCTTATTAATTTGTTGTGCTTTTCATTTTTGCTTGCTATGTTTCTCTTACTATTTCCAGTGTCTGTGTATTTTTCAATATTATCGATCCATTGCCTAAGATAACATAGATACACACCAGCACATGAGTCTATAATACCTTCATTAATTAATTGACTGAGATCACTCACAAGTGATTTTCAGATCAAGGGATCATCGTGGACTAGAGAAGGAAGTGATGGTTGCAAATTCCATCAGATTATATGTTGAGGATGAAGCTAAAAAGGAGAAGTTGATTGGGATTTTACATTCATACTTTATGATTGCCCGAAAAGAAAATACCTCATTCAATTTTCACCCAATAAGAAAAAGAAAAACAGAGGTATCTAAGTCAAGGGATCATCATGTCCTAGAGAACAATGTGATTGTTGCAAATGCCATCAAATTATATAGTGAGAATGAAGCTATCAAAGAGAAGTTGATTGGGATTTTAAATTCATATTTGACGATTGCCCAAAACGAAATATAGGTCCAATAGGGTGAGATGTCACATCAAAAGCAAGATAGGAGATGGTTGCAACACAGAGAAGTTGTTTGGGATTTGACACTCAAATTTGATGATTTCCTCAAAAGAAATATATGGTGATGAGAACACATTATGTGAGAAATTGTGCAGATGTAACATAGTTGCACTACAAGTGCTAGAACATAATATAATAATATAAAAATTACTTTGAAGATCAAAATTGTAGATCACATTTATATGGGCATATTTATATGACCGAGTGAGGCATGGGTACCACCAGAGTAAACCCAATTGATTGGGGAGGAGAGAATGTGAATTTCCCTAGTTAAATTTAAAGGGAAATGTTAAGGTAAACTTGAATTGGTGATGGAGTGAAAGTTGTTAGGTCAACAATTGTAGTTTCGAGTACATGGTTTTGGTAGAATATGGTATTAGGACACATGAATTACATGATATTAATCCTCTTAAAGGCTCTGATAATAGTATTTTAATGTGTTTGAATTGAACTTATAGATCACTTAGTAAGGTTGGTTAATTAATTTTTCTAAATTTTCAGTTTTACATCAAAATCTCTCTTGCATTCAATATATTATTGTTGTTGTTGGAATTAAAAATTGGAAAGTAAGTAAACTCTATTATTAATGATAGTATAAGAAATGGTGTACGTAGTACATATACATAGAATAGGTAAATTGTTGATTCAATCTCCCAGGTTTCTTAGACGTTCAATAACTATCCACCAGAACCCTAGTGGATTAGGTGATTAACATTCCCCTCCTTAATATGAAGGGGTGTATATAGGAGTGCAAGATGAGAGTTAAAATGAAAAAATGCAAGATCAACTCATTGAAATGGTGGTTTTTAAGAGAAAGACACAAATGAAATGAAAAGGTGGGAGAACTCGAGGTCGCCATTTAACATTGACCACCAACTCTAGAAGTATCAAAACAATTCTTGAACAAAACAAATTTGGAACTATCAAAGCATTTATTGGAAGAATTCCTAATCTTTCATCTTTTGTTAGTGGAAGTGCTCCCTAACACAAATTGATGTAACTTTTAAGCTGACCACAGATTGATGTGGCATAAATTAAAGTCCTATTCAAATGATGGTTCAAAACATGCCACCAGAAAAATCATTAAAAAAAATATCATGGGACATGACTGTCTCTGGAAACAACTCTAAATTATACCCATGTCGAGGCTATGGCTCAAGTTCACTTCATAAAATGTAGTTGTCAACTTAGGCTCGCTTGATGAATCTTCGAAGCAAGTAGCTGACCATCAATTCCATTAATTCCCCCATGTCAGATACAGGGTGAGAATATGAAGTATTCTTCATTACAAGACTGGTTAATACTCTAGACTGAACTCTATGGTTTGACCAGTAAATTTTCTTGTCAGTTTTAGACAAATGCCAACAAGCAATCCATCCAAAATTATTTTTTTTCTTGCAATAATTTTATTTCTAAAACAGATAACTAAATGATGATTTTTCTTTTGACAATGTTCATAAGGATGAATATCATAATAGTGAAATCTTATAGTTTGTGTGGTTGTGGAAAACATCACCAAGGAATCCATCACTATGAAACTATACAGGCTTTGAAAAAATAGGAACATGAAAAGACACATCTTTATCATATCCAAGACCAGTTCTTCTTCTGCTCTTAACAACTTCTTCCCAAGCTCTGATGATGTGATTGGGAAGTGTAGGTTCAACCTTCACATCTATATGCAAATATGCTCCTAAAATAGCCTCATTATTCTGATAAATATTTGACTATTGATGAGAGTTGTTTTGAACATGAAATAGTTCATAATCACAACACTTCTGCTAAAGTTCATCTCGTTGTCGCTACGACTCAAGCTCCAAAAAATCATTTTTTCTTTTATCATTTTGCATACATGTTTAGATGTCAGATAGTGTGTCCGTTTTTATTTGGATTGTGTCATGAATAATAGATGGTATTAGAGTGTTCATTAGCTCGAATACTCCCTCAAGTTTTGCCATTTCACAATTAGAAAATTAAGGATGTTTGGTTATACTGGAAATGTACCCAGTTACAATATAAACTCAACAAAATTTAAAATGGCCAAGGAAATTTTCAACATGAAAATAAATATCCACTCATGCAATTTAGGCATATGTTACTTCCAATGTCACCATTTTCATCTAAAATTTTAATTTAGCATCCCCTCCATGTGGAATATTTAAGAAACTTGACCACCACTATATCTATAGTCCACAGAAAGAATGAGGAAAATATGGCATATAACAATGTCCATCACAGTACTCATGCAAAATCAATCAGTTTATTGAAACCATATAAATAACAGACCCTATAGTAGGAATTTATCCGATCCAAAACCTTTGGTGAGATAAAAATGTGACATATAGTGGGATCAAATCTTTAATCTTCATTGTTGTAAATAAATCATATGTATTTTGTGTTCTTACCAACGGTTTGCTTGACATTTTTTTTCCTCTCAGATTGCATAGGGAAAGAGTGGTCATTTCTTCACCGAATAAATTAGGATTTTTACTTTATTAGGATACCGACTACAGTGAACATCTAGGAACCATAACCAAATTATAATTTCAGTTACGTTATTCACATGTCCAACACACAAACAAAATTTGAAATTAGTTATCTAGAGTCATGGATACTAAGTAGAGAATGATGGTTGTGTATATTTTTAACTTTTTTTCAGCTTGTCATGGGTGTGACTAAGGTATTACCCTATCGACTAGGACATTCATAGGTGAGCATTCAAACATGCTTTAATACCTCTAGTGTCGGATTCAAAGATCAAAACTACACAATTAGTCTAAGAAATTTTAGTAATCATGTTCTTGATAAAATAACGATGGCCAAGGGAATCAATCAGAGTGAAATAGTATTTATTTTGCCATCGTGTGATATCATATGTTCCATATTGTAGCTGTCCCATGTTCCACATTCTGTTGAACGAAAGACTAGATTCAACACTATTGGAAGAGTAATAAAAGTAAGTGATCTCAAATAAATCCAAAGTGGAGGTTACCTTCCTCCATTGCATGGGCTTCAAATCAGTCCAACTGACACCATATGATGCCACATAATCCTTTTATATATATTTTTCTTTGTTTACTTCATTTGCAGTGACACGTCATTTGAAAGTGAGTTGAGTTCCACAACGCGGCTCACAAAAGTTTACAACACAAGCAGTTTTCCAACAAGGCAAACTTGATTATCCTCTACAACCAAATAAGAAATCGCACACCCTTTATTGATGCTTCAGATGTACTACCAATAAGCTTCCTACATTGACAAATTCCATTTCAATGAATGCAGCCTCCTGTGTCATCAAACTTGGAGCTGAGTAAATTCTCTAATATGTTGGTTGTTTCATGTGTCATGTGCCTCTTTCACACAACATTTCACATAGGTTTACCACTGCACAATCAAACTTTTCGCAGTGTCAGCAAAACTATACGAGTGCAGAATTACGAGTAGGAGGAGAGAAGAGGAGCATTCAAGAAGGCCACGAAACTAGTGCCTCATTCTATTTGATAGAGCATATTAAAATCTCCTATGATATTCCTCGAAGAATTTCTCTGATACCACTAATGGAATCACAAACTAGAAAATGAATTCAACTTTATTATTAATGATAGTGTAAAAAATGATGTGCATATTACATATAAATACAATAGTTAAAATGTTGATTTGATTTCGTAGTTTTGTTGAATGAGAAATAACATTCCATGAGAACCCTAACCGATTAAGTGGTTAATAGTTGATATGATCAATTTCACCTACATTGTCTTTATATTTAACATCCATTACTATTTTTAAAACTACAATGAAAATCGTGAACACTCTAAAAAAATTCATCGAAATCAACCTATTATAGATAATTTAATTCCATCCATGGAGGATAGTGGGCACCCACATTTTATTTTTGTTGGGCTATTTCAGTGCTTCAATGGTGAAGTTCATTTCGGATATTGGATACTAAGGGCATAAGAGTGGAAATGTAAAACTACTCTACGTCATGGTACACAAATGGGACAGTATTTGACATCCATGAGGATTTGAGAATCCCATTTCTACAAGGATTTGAAAAACTAATGAACATTGATATTTGATTTTCTATGCATTTATTTCATATATATTCCAACTCAGCCAAATAGTATGATAAAAGGATGATTAGGAGAGCCATTTCACTGAGTCAATAGGCTCATTCTACAACCAAATATGATGTGTAAGGGTGTTGATCTATCATCAAAGTTGAAATTTTTCTCATGTCTGCCCAAAAAAATATATATAGTCATTTAATTTCTTTCATTTTTAATTGTTATTATTATTATTATAATTATATAATAATAATTATATTTATTATTATTATTATTAAAAATGAGAGAAATTAAATGACTATACAAAACATTTAAATAATGTCGACTCATAAAAAAATTGCATGTGAAGAAATTGGATCCTTCTGGGCTCATGTTAGATATGTATTTAAAACGGATCTATGCTAGTGATATTCGTTATGTATAAAATTTATTGAAAAATCGATGACCTTCATGTTATAGTGACGCAAGCCTAACAAATTGATTTAGGTAGACATCATAGAAAACCGAGATTTGGAATTTTGAATGAAAACAATATGAACCCACTATGGGGAGACCATGTATACATACATAGGATAATATAGGAATCAAATATTTCATGGAGAACAATATGAAAAATCTAATGGTTCCATCTTAGTCTTTCAAACGAGGACTCGTACGACCTTGATAGGGAAGATCTAAATCTGAATTGTTATATCAAAAAGTTTCGTGGAAACCCAGAAGTTTATTTGCAAAAATGCCAACTATCAACTCACAGTCCTATTCGTCGAAAGGCAACATATTCTACAACAGGATATCATTTATGTTTAAGCTCTTTCCACCAAGGAACAAAGCTATAAAATTCCTCGTGAAAGAATTAGTAGACCACATGCTATCATGGAAGTGGAAATTACAACTAATTTTACATCTAAGATGAGAGGAAGAAGTGATAACATCTACATTTGGAATATATAGTGAACACGAGCCTATAATATGTACTGAAGTGTCAATGACGAACACTACAATAATCAACAATTGGTCCTTTGGATTACATAGCAACTTCCTTCTCTTTCCAATGTACCCACAAATGATATAATGTATTTACCTTAGTATAATATCATATTATTTGTCTCCTTGTGAGACTATTAAGTGATTAGTGAAATGGGATGTTATTTTTTCAATTTCATTTTAAATTCCATGAGCTTATTCTTAACTATTTAAATTTTGGTGACAAATTTTATTGGAATAATACATTAAACTATTAAATTTATATTTTTAACCTTCAAAAGTGTTTTAGAATATTGAATTTGTTTATATATTAAAAATGAATTTTTTATAATGGAAATCTACCATGCCATAAAAAATTATATTATTAAATTTTACTAAAAGTATCACAACATTAGTCCATGGGCTGTAAAATAGATGGTGATGGGGTGTATTGTACAATCACTCTATGATGTGAAGGTCAATGGTTCAAAATTCCGTGGGAAAAAATCCAAGCATGTTAGTGGCTGTTGTGGCCTAGAGCGGTTACGATCCCCGCGTGATTTTGATGACTTAGATGCCCCTAAGTCGCAATTTCTTAAGACACATATCAAGCTTGATGTAATTTCGCGATAAACCAAACAACTTGACAAGTAAAAAAATATCATAACAATAAATTTTTGAACTCACTCTGTCATATATCTTGTTAAAAACGATAGAGAAAGATATAAAATAATTTTATCATTTTACAATTAAAAATTAAATAATTTAATTATAACAACAATAACGATAAAAAAAAAAAAAAAAAAAAACACTTAAATTCTAATTATTCTAATTATCATGATACATGATTTTGTATAAATATTATGAACACATCTTATTAAAAAGTATATGATTCTATACCCCTAAAAATACAAAATGCTTTTAGAATTCTTATTAGGAAAGTGATATGATAATAATTTGAGAATAGAAGCTTAAATTATAATTGAGATTAGTATTTGATTTTATGTATGGAATCCAAGTTAAACGCTTTCAAAAATATATGATTTAATTGGAGGTATTTTTAGCATCAATGATACTCGATTGTATCCTTTAATACAATTTAGAATAAACGTGTAAGAATGTAAAAACTCCCATGGATTACACTACAATAAATAACAACCGTTTATTAAGAGATCAAGGAATTTGAAGAATGAAGACAGAATACTTCATCACTTGAGGAAAATATGTTGCACATCAACCTAATTTATAGAATAAATGGAAGCCTATAGTGATAGCCAAAAGATAAGACTAACAACGGAGAGGATAAAGATGCTATGTAAGATTACGAGTTCCAAGGCTTCTTCATTGGAACTGTAGCACCTCCTCACCCCGAAAGTGAAAATTAGGGATGAAATAAAAACAAAGAGTGCATCTTAGAAACAAATATTTCTTAGGTACCCATGTACAACTTCACATAACTAGAGAACCCTCTCATAACCAAAGAAAGAGAGAAAAACCATATGAAGAAAAGTCCCCCCACCGTGCAAAAAAAAATAGAGTACATAGAAACAAATAAATAAAGGGAAAAATCAAGAGGTGAAGGAAAGAAGAATCAAGATGAACCCCCAAGGACAACTTCCTTCACTCCAAGCATTTGTCGTGGCTGAAGAAACTTTGGTGATTCCAAGGATTTTGTGAAAATATTTTCTACTTGTTCTTTAGTAGGTACATACTCCCAACTAAGAACACCATCTTAAATAAGTTAGTGAATGAACTGCATATGGATCTCAATTTTTTTGGTCCATTGATGCTCTACGATATTACTATAAATGTGTATTGCACTTTGATTATCAAACCCTAGAAGATTAGATCTTGTTGAATGCCAAAGTCAAGCAATAACTATCATAGCTGAAGTACTTATTGACTTGTGAAAATTGTAGCTCGATAGTTATATTTTTTCATAAATAATTTGTTCACTAATTTTTTCTTGTATGACCAAGAAATAGGATCATAACCAAGAGGAAAAAAAAATAAAATCTATAGGTGCAATTTCGATCATCGACTTATCTAGCCGAATAAAAAATCTGTGAAACCCACAATCTCAAGAGAACCAACAATATACTAAATGAAAAAATCGATAGTTCAATCTCTTTCTCTCTATATATATATAAGAATATTCTTCACTACTTTCTAATGACTTTGATAACGATCCTAAGAGAATGTAGTAAGGAACCCTACTTAATATTATGCAATGTAATGTATAGTCTTTGTCAAATAGAGTAGGTTTCCAACCTGTTGACGATATAATGTAGGATCGGTGAGTTGCAACTGGTGGTAAGAGAAACACTAGACTAAAAAGGAGTAGGTTTGGGCTTACAATTAGCCATTCCAAAGAACTTAAGTAAATCAAGGGCCTATTTTTGTTGGAAGATGGTGATCCATGAATGATGGTGAGCTTACAAGCTAATAAAATAATGTAGTATAATAAAATCTAGCATATAAAACTACTCCATGAATGCTTCCTTAAAATTATGAATCATATATGAAGAACTCTTAATGTGGATCAAACCATCCACATACAAAACTAGAACAAATAAGTCATATTTGTATCTCTAAGTGTAAACTATAGGATCAAAATGAAACTGGTTGAATCAATAAGGATGCATAAAATTGTCCTTCTTCTCATAATAAACTCTAGGATATATTTTGAGACCATACAAGGAAAATTGAACCCTGCAAACAAGTAAAGGACCTTGCAAAAGACTGGGAGTTTCTCCATGTAAATCTCCATACCAAAAGGAACTCTTTACATCCATATAGAAAACTTCATAGCCATAGGATCAAGCTAGAGAAAGCACAATATGTATTGAATCTATCTTTGGAATAGGAGTGAAAGTTTCAGAATAGTCATTTCCTTCAGCCTATGAAAATACCTTCGCCACAAGATATGCTTATACTTGACACTAGAGATATTTGTAGCATATGTTTTTATATATACTCACTTGCAATGAACCAAATTATCTCCCTGTGGAAGAGGAATAAGATCCCAAGTATCATGTTTCATCAAGGAAGAATACTCATGTGCCATGGAAGCTTCCTACTAATGTATTCCAATAGCATTCGAAAATTAATTTAGATATTTGGAGATGGAATTACTTGAAAGGGAGATTTCTTTTGACTGTGGTTGAATTGATGCTAGATAACTTAAATTAGTTTCATCACCACCCTATCTACTATGATGTTTTTTCCTCTGAAGGCTCCTCCTAAATGAGTAATCTCAAAAATTCTTCTCCTGATTTTACTTCTCAAGTTCTGATGGTGGGCTTAGTAGGTTTTCCTTTAGATCAAGACATTCACTAGAACTTTCTTCTCCCATAAGGTCTATAAAGTCATCACAATTATTAGAACCATTATCAATATTTGAATACCGGGGAGGGGAGGATGATCCTAAATAAATATTTCCATAAAAAAATATCTATTTGGAAAAGAATTCCTTACAGGTGGGATCAAAGAGTTGATAAACCTTCATGTCCTTGTTGTAACCAACAAATACTAGTTATTGAATATTCTTTTCCATTTCTTTTTACTTTTCATATGGAATAAATTCTGATGTAGGATTTCCAAATACACTAAAATAAATGACATCATGCTTCTCATGTGTCATATGTTGAATTTCCTTATGAGGTATCTATTCTAAATATATTTAGCACAATTAACTACTTTAGCCTACAAACTAGATCCCAATTTCTTAGACTAAATCACACAATTACCCATTTGTTCGAGTCTTCAATTATTTTCAACAACACCATTTTCTATGGAGTGTAGGGATAATAGTGCTAATGAAGAATGTTATGTTCTCCATAGAAATTTTGAAATGCCTTGTTGAAATATTCCCCCATAGTATTAGTGTGTAGGCTTTTGATGGAGCATGAATATTTTTTTTCAACAAAAGTATTAAAGGTCATGAAGGTTGCAAATACATCACTCATGTATTTGAGGAAGTACACCCATGATTGTAGTGATAAATCATCAATAAAGTTTAGTCCATACTTGGCCCCTAGAAAACAAGGATTTGAAAATGTCATTAAATCAATATGCACCAACTCAAGAGGTGGAATTTTTCGTTAAGGCCTTCCCTTTAGGAAATGGGTCTTGGTGTTTTATTCTAAGAACACAACCTGCACACACCCCATCAGTACAAGAAACTTTGGGAAGACGTAAAACCAAATTTTGAATGAAAATTTGTTGCAAATGCTTATAATTTAGATGGAAAAATATTTCATCCCAATGTCGATTCAAGGAATCAACATCAGCTATAAAAATAGGGGTTGCAGAAGGTTGAAAATGGAAAAAATTATATAATGTAGAGGTATGAGAAACCTGTCCAATAGAAGCAACAACTATTGGATAATTAGCTCTCAGATAACTACTTGATTTGGAGAAAACTGCATTATTTTTCCATCACCAAAATGATAAATCTGATAGATGGATGATAAATTTACAAGGATATTAGGGACTAGGAGCACATTATTAATACACCTATCTACCAATTGTATAGTACTTGACCCCAAAATCTCAAGTTGAGTATAGCTACTGAAAGGAATCTATGAAATAATGCTATGGGATGTAGAAGAAAGAAAATCTCTACAAGGTTTTACATGATGTGATGCACCCAAATCGATTATTGAGTGATCTATAAATATAGCTAGATCTTGGGTGAATAAACCATGTCCTTTTCCTATCAGGATATTGTTCTCTTTCAGGGCATCATCTAAGACTTCCAACTTTTACCAACAATTTTCTTTAATATACCCAATTTTTCCACAAAAGGTACATGTTTAATCACTTCTTGTCTTCTTCTTTTCCTCTTTCTTCATTGTATTGAAAGAAGATCCATTTTTCTTAGAAGCTGGGGTTGGAGGCTTAGTATTCCACATAGGATTAGAGGGTACCACATGTGTTTGAGAATAATTTTTCTTTTGTTGAGACGAGGCATTCTGGTGACCTCTGGAGTGATGGCCCACAGAAGCATGATTTTAAAAGTTAAGGAGAACATATGATTACTTCAACTTAGATTTTTGTCATGATAGATGATCACAAAATGTCTCATTGTTGGGTATTTTGAATGAGTCACCAAGGGAATCCCTTGTTTCCTAGAAGGTAGATGCGGAAACCTAAAACATTTTTACAAGATAAAAAAGGTACATTCTACTTTTTGTTCCTCCTTGTACCATGATTTTAATTGAGAGAATAGTGAAAACAAGGAACTCCTCAATAAACTCATGATCATCATGTACAAGGCTTGATAATCTAGTTTTCAATTCTAAAGCCTTGAATTTATTGAAACTTCCAAATACGAGGCAAAATAATCTCAAATTTATTTTTTAGTAATACATTCTTCAAGATGAAATAGTAGGTTGTATATAACATGAAACACAATCAATCTCGTTACTTTATCTTCTTTATTCCTATACAAAAATACTCAACTTCTTTTAGAAAAACCACTTGGTTGTCTGACAGTGATTGCATTTTTCTTTTCGATGTATGTTAATTATGTGAAGTAACTAGATTGTCCTTTAACTCTACCATAATATAAATACCCCGCCTCTAATTTTTATAACAAGAATTTAATACCTTGGATAGGAAAAATTTACCCAAATATTTAGCAGAAAAATTACCCAAATATAACTTTAAAATAAAAATTTTACCCTCTAAAATCTATTCCAAATAAACAAACGTTTTTTTTATGGAAATAATGGAGCTTTCCACCAACATGAGAAGAATAAAAGTCATCAAGTGCTACGACCATGGATTCTACTGCGCCAATATTCTCAAGGGAATAGTGGGAATGATCCAGTGTTTTAGGCTTTTTGTGTTCATAAAAAGGTTTTGTCTGTACCAGTGTTAATTGGAAACACTTAGCCTACAAATTCTACCACTCTCTCAAAAGTAACATTGAAAGTACTAAGCAGAAACCCTTTTCCATGATATCTAATTTGAGGCATTAAAGCTATAGAAGGAGACCTCCAATGATGGAAAAACGACCCCACAGGAAGGGACTTAGGCAAGGAAAATGTTTCTTTTTGTTTTGTATATATCCTAGACATAGAGGGACAAGTCTCAACCTATGAAGGGAGTTCTACACTTCCCAATGTTTAAAATTCTCTAGTTCTGAAAGTTCCAAAACCTCTAGTGGTAAGATGATATTTATTACAGGTTCGTCATCCAGAGCTGCTTCTCACATACTAATGAACCAAGGCTTTGCTCACTTATCTATCCAATTGGGATGACATTACACAGACATGTAACACTGAGGTAGTATAGATTGAAGGTAAACAAAGATTATGATGGAAGGACAAAATGTATCGAGAAAAACGAATAACTGATGGATGACCCTGTAAAATTATTCGAGCACAAATACTGATCTAGCTGAAGAATAATTGCATAAAGTTGCATGAAATTTAAAAAAAAAAAATGTGGAATTGAGAATAAACTTGATTATACAATATTGGTTTGGGAATCAATACATAAATAAACTAATTTAATCTTAGTTGGACATGTAATAACAATGGATAATGAAAGCTAACTGCAACTAAGTGTGCTTTATGTTCTCCTAATCTGCACATGCACCACAAGCAAGCACTAGAGTTAACTAACTAAATCCAGGTGCACACCACATGTAAGAACTCAAGTTAACTAACTAAATACAAGTGCACACCACATGTAAGAACTCGAGTTAACTAACCAAATCCAAGTGCACATCACATGAAATAACTAGAGTTGAATTGAAGCTAATTAATTCTAACTAGGTGCATGTAAGCCAACACCCCCCATTAAGCATTTCTTAGGTGACTGTGATAGAAAATGAACGATTCCTAACAACAAGGCCATTTTAGGAACCCATATGCAATGAACGAAAAGAGGAAATCAGGAAAACCCAATGGGAAGAACCCCCTGCCACCCAACCCCCCTATCAAAATATAATTCAAAATGTAGAGAAAAGACAACTTCTAGGTAGTCGTGTCCTTCACCCCGCGATGATATCATAGAAATGGAAACTTCTTCTCAGTGAAATTCTTGTTGAAGTTCTCAAGGTTTGCTTGGAACTGGGATAGTACTGAAGATCAATGATCCCATCATGAATGAGTCCTCTAATGAGGTGCATGTGGATCTTAATATGTTTGGTTGATTCCCACTACATTAGATCTCTGCAAAAATTTAGCGTACTTTGATTATCACATAGAATGACAGTTGGATGATTGAAACTGATAGCAAGATTAGATAGGAAATGTTGTAGCCATATGGCCTAAATAGGTGCATTGACTAGTCCTTTGTACTTGGCCTTTGTTGATGATAAAGTGATGGCAGTTCACTTCTTTCTTGACCAACAAATTGGGCAGGATCCCAAATGAAGTACACAACCGAAGGTATATTTGTGATCAATGTTATTTCCAACCCAATATGAATCTATGAACCCAATGAGATCTAAAGAATAATTTTTTGCATAATGGATCCTATAGGTGATTTTCCCCTAGACATATCGAAGCATGTGATTTGCATCTTTCCAATGCAACTCATGTGGCTCCTGCATGTATCGGAAAACTTTTCATATGGCATATGAGAGATTAGGATGAGAGTGAGTGAGATAAAGAAGACTTCCCACAAGCTAATGGTACATCTTCCAATGAACCAATGGTGTGTCTTTTCCATTCTCAAGATTTATCCCCGATAAAAAATGTGTGGTTACAGGCTTGCGGTCACTGATACGAAATCGTGCCAAAATATCTCTATCATACATTGGTTGAGAAACGGTAATCCGAGAACCACTCTCATTGATCTCTAGTCCAAGGAATAAATTTAGCAATCCCATGTATGTCATAGAAAACCTCTTATGTAATTCGAATTTAATGTAACCAATGGTAGAAGATGAGCTACCTATCATCAAAATATCATAGATGTAGAGTACTATGATAAAAAAGGAGTCAATTTTGTTCAAAAAATAAATATTTGAATCATATGTGTAGCATAAAAAATTTTGGTATAAGAAATAGTAATCCATATTTGCATGCCATGCTCTAGGTGCCTGCATGAGGCCATAGAGACTTCTTTAGTTTGCATACTAGAGATGAATTTTAGACGCATCCTTATGGATGCTCCATGTATAATTCATCCTCAATGTCATTGTGAATAAAGTAATTCTTCACATCCATACAATGCACCTACCATCCTCTTGTTGCTACAATGGAGACAGCTAGCTGAATGGAATCCATTTTTGCCACTCGTGAAAAATTATCATCATAGTCAACACCATTTACCTGGTGAAAACCTTTTTCCACCAAATATGCCTTATATCAACTAACTTGGCCATATGTTGCTTTCTTGGTTTGGCAAGTGCACTTTCACCTCACAAGTTTATGATTGAATAGTAGCAGAACCCAATCCCAAGTCTGGTTCTCAATGAGAGAGTTGTATTCTTCATCCATAATTGCTTCCCATTCAGGATGCCCAACTTCTTCTGCATAAGTCTGTGGATCAGATGCATGCATCATATAAGCGTGCATGGGCATGCATGGCTCCATAGCTGAGAGTGGTTGTGGATCTTCCCCAAACTGAGGTATAGTGGCATGATTATCTAGAACATCACTCACGCTACACAATTTTTTTGTTCAAAGTGGTAGAAAATATTCCAAACTACTTGAGGAAATATGATCTCTATTTTCGACAACTAGTGGTCCAACAAGTGTTACACGAAAAATATCATCTAGATCAGAATTATGATCTGAATTATCATCTGCATACTCGTCCATTAATAGTGAGCGAAACTTTTTAACGAGTTCATCTGATGGTGCATGCAAATCACCTTCTTCAAACTTTACACTCCTTTCAATAAAGAGCACTTCCATGTTTATATCAAGCAATATGTACCCTTTAACTTCATTAGAATATGCAACAAACATGCATGCCTTACTTTGATGCCCCAAAGCCTTTCTCTTCTCTATGGGAATGTGGCCCAAGCTTCAAAAGGTGTTTTTCCACTAAGATATTTATGAGGAGATCTATTCTCGATGTATGAGGCACAATTGATAGCTTAAACCCATAATTTTTATGAAAGAGATATTGCATGCATCATGCAATTTTCCATCTCTTTTAATGATCTATTCTTCCTTTCGGCCACCCGATTTCACCGCGGAGTGTAAGGAACTTTATGTTGCAACTGTATATCTGATTCATTACAAAGATTCTAGATATCTTTGTTGACATACTCCTTCCCATTATCTATGCAAAGTATATTAATGTGTTTTCCAGACTGGTTTTCTACATGTGCTTTGAAAATCTTTATATGTTGAAAAACCTCAGACTTGAGTTTCAAGAAGTAAACCCAAGTAAATCTTGTGTAATCATCTGACACTGACAACACATATCTTCCTTTTCTCATTGAAGGTACTGGAAATGGACCCATGAGATGACTATGTACAAACTCCAAAGGTGAAGAGGCTCTCCATACATGTCCCTTATTGAACTTGTCTTGTGGATTCTTTCGAAGAGAAAATCCGTTACAGACATCATTTGAAAATTCCATTGTTGAAGATACTTTAACCATCCATTTCTTTCTAATTTGCTACATATATATGAAATTCAAGTGCCCAAATCTCTCGTGTGAAATCATACTTTCTTCATGTGCAAGCATTAGTAGAAAATTTGAATATGATTGAGGAATGAGATCAGAAAATGTATACAAATGAGATTGATCTTTTACCATTCCAGATGCAATATTCAAGTTAATTTTCATACCATAAATGCTCATGGAATTAGGGGTAAATTCAACTTTCCTTCTGGTGCTTGTGTGTGTCATATGATACACTTCAAGAGGATTCACAAATATCCCTATAATATGCAAGACATTCTCAAAACATCCATTTTCAAATTGCACCATTCCTTGTTCAGTTGATTCAATTGCAGAATTGTCCCCCATGAGAATACGAGGTCCCGAGTATGCATGTAGAGAATAAAAGGATTCCTTTGAAGAATCCATATGATGTGAAGCTCCTAAACCATTGATCCATTCATATGGTGTATAATGAAGGGAAATCAAAGCATGACGATTACCCCTTGTTTATTATGGCTTTTCCTCCATCTTCTTCTTGGCACTTTCTCGAATGTGATGACCAAGATTATTTTGTTGTTGAGGATCATAACCTCTATTATAATAAGGACACTTGGAGTTTCCTTTCTTTCCCTTCTTACCCTTGGAGCTATAAGAATCATCTGAAGGTTTTGGATTTCCTCCCATTCTTGGATCTGGATCTCTTGCTTTTCCTTTGCCTTTGGATTGTTGATTTGGTTTCGATTTGGACTTTCATTTCTCATGCATGGAAAATGCATGTGCATTTATAGACTTTAATGAACCCATTTTGATGATCTTATCCTGCTCATAAAGGAGAGACTCAATAAATGCATCAAGTTTGGGAATTTTCCAATTATCGCCAGTTGCAACTATAATTGTATGAAATGTAGAAATGTAACAACATATTCAGGGCATAATTTAGACAAAATAGAAAGATAAATTGACCTTCTTATTTGGATTTATCGATCTCGCAATCATGTAATTGTAGAAGAAATGAATTGAATTTGGTAAAGAAATCTAGAGTGTTCACAAAGTTGTTTGGATCTAGGGAATTTAGCTCATTTTCAAGAATATGAGCGCACATCTCATCTTGCTTTCCAAATAAATTCTCCAAGGTTGTCCAGACCTCATTCAGAGTGTTGCATGTTTCCACATGGAAACGCAATGTTGGATATATGGAGAACAATAAAATACTAAATGCCTTATCCATCGTGTCTAGGTATTCGGATTTTTCAATGGTGGAATTTGGTTCAACTTCCGTATTCATAACTATTTGATACAAGCCTTTTCTTATGAGGTGAAGAAAAATGTCGATTCTATTGAAAGTAGTTATACAGAGTAAGAATAGCTTGCCCGGAGAGGTTTGGTCTCGTGGCCAGCGAACGATCTGCTAAATCATCGTGCCACTATGCAGGTGATGACTTCAAGTCTGGTCTTAATCGAGGGCCATTCTTGTGGGCTAGGTGCTTCCTCCTAGAGGTTATAGTGGCAGCCGGTGGGATTCGACCCCATGTAACGCGAGTACGATACCACTGATGTTGCCGATTCCACTAGTCAACAAAAAAAAATAATAGTTGAAGATGAGAACTCCATTATTTTACCTTTAGTTGCAACAACAATTGTGGTAGTTCTCCAATATTTGAATCTGCAAATCAAATCTCCAAACAATTTCCAATTCTTTGGTCTTCAAACTTGCAAAATATTGTTTGTGGGCCTTCTCCAAACCCTTGTAGCTATAATACCATGTAAAATTATTAGACCACAAATACAGATCTAGCTAAAGAATAATTGCGCAAACTTGCAAGAAATAAAAAAAGAAAAAAGAAAATTGAAATCCCGAAAGAATTTGATTATACAATATTGGTTTGAGAATCAGTAGATAAATCAACTAAGTTAATTTAGTTATACATGCAGTAACAATGGATAATTAAAGCTAACTAAATCTAAGTGTGCTTTGTGTTATGTTAATGTGCACATGCACCACGTGCAAACACTAGAGCTAACTAATTAAATGCAGGTGCACACCACATGTAAGAAATCGAGTTAACTAAATAAATACAAGTGCACACCACATGTAAGCACTCTAATTAACTAACTAAATCCAAGTGCACATCACATGCAATAACTAAAGTTGAACTGAAGCTAATTAATACTAACTAAGTAAATGTACACCAATAAACCACCATATGCAAGCCAAAACAAAAAATGTAATCCCCAATTACACACCCGAAAGATTGATAAATGTATGATCTACCTCAAACTCGATCCTAAAAGGTTCCAATTCTAAAAGTTCTTCACAAATCTTCAACCAAAGTGGACATAATGACAATGGACATAAGAAAGAGGAATAAAGGAGGTGGCACACGAGATGGAAGCACCAATGACATTACTAGCTAGCATTGTCAAAATGACCAGAAACAACCTGGAATTGGTAATGAATTTATTTATCAATAACACCATTGTGTCACATCATTTCTATTAAGGATGGAATTTGACGATCACAATGCTCCTCACTGGGTGATTTGCCTATCAAATTCATTTAAAAAATTTGCAAAACGGTTAAGATCCTTCGTTGAAACTGTTAAAACAAGTGGGGAGGTGTGGAAAAAATCAGATTTAAAATTCCAACCTTGAATTTTCCAATTCCTCCCTGTTTCTGGGAACAATGTGATTGTTCTCCAATACTTAACTTACGAAAGTCCAAAAAGGGGCAGACACACGGTTCAGAAGCGGTCGAAGCTGGGGAAGACAACAACCTCTCTGTTGTAACACCAAGCTGCAGACACTCAGACCAGGATTCAGAAGCACATGCTTCACTAGCCCATAAAAGATGTGAAGGTCAAAAAATTGAAGAGCTTCGGCCACGATGATGAGACTGACACTCCCTTATAATTCGATAAGTTCTCCCTCTAGCGTTTGTATATACTACCACTCAAATTCGAGAATGAACCACTCTGTAGTTGTTATTCCGAGACAAAATCCTACTGTTGATTTGACCACAGGTCTCTCATCACCAAACTAGGGATAATACTACAAACCCCTCAAATCTGATGAGAGAGAAAACCCGAAAAAACAAATATAAAAAACACCCAGCGTCCAACCGATATCAAACCTGATTCAATTGGTTTACAACCAATATGGAATCTGATTGAATAAGTTTACAATAGATCTCTTAAGAAAAACACGAAGAACTTGCAGTCAAGCGGGCCACCGATGATTAGTTTGAAGTAAAAAAAATTCTTGAATTATTAAATACCAATAAATAATGATTGTTTTTATTAGTAATTTAAAACTAAGTTATAATTATAATAATAACAATGATATTTACTAAAATTTATATAGACTATTATTTCTAATTTTTATAATATAATTCATTTGATTGTGTTACAAACGCTAAGAAATCCAATATACAATAACATCGTTATTATATTAAGGAGTAAAAACGAAATCAATATGAGCAAAGAGAAAATCTAATTTGAATGTGTGCAAACGCACGCGCACGCTTGAGGCTCATACTTTCCCTTTTACTTAACAATTACATGAAACGTTTCACTCCATTCTCCAGGTGTTATGTTTACATGTCAATCCTCTGTAGAATGATACCAGTTCATAAACTTTCCTATCCACTTGATCCACCAATTGGGGATCCAGCATTTCCTTTTGTTCCCAGAAGTGATGATGCAGCATTAGCTAATGTTCTAATACCGTAGGGCTAAAGGCGTTGGCGATATTCTGTTTTTTCGCGCAGAAAGCCCTGAAAAATACGGGGTTTTGAAAATATAATAGAATTGACCCACCTCACATTAGCCAGCCAAGAAGTCAAGACAAACGCACCAAACTCAATCACGCGATAACATCAACTTTAAATATTATTTCTATATAACTTTTATTATTATATTAAAGGCGAAGCCGAATTCCATACATCATATCTCAAGAGTATACATGATGAAACTCAATCACACAATAAGAGGAAATAGTGAATAATTTGATAAAACGTTGAAGCAGAACATAAATATAAATAACGTTTTATCTTATTCATTAAAATAATTTGCATTTTTCATGGTTATATAATTTTATATTAAATATTAATTTTTAATTATTAAAGAGGTAAGCGTGCTTAGTTTTCGCAGAAGGAATACACAAATTCATGGTGATAAGGGGGAAAATATATACGAGCAATGATAACTTCAAGATTGTTTTTTATAAAAAATTGTAAATGAATAAAAAAAAAATAGAAATACAAGGTATTTAAATTTGAAGAAAATTGTTGTAAAATAGTTGAAGTTATACTAGTCTCTTAATGTTGTTGGCATTTCCAATCTTTATATTGGATGTTTTCATTGAAAAATAATGTGTTTGTCGAACAATGTCATTAAATTAGTGACGGAAGAGCATGCACTAATAATGGAGGTGAATGATATCATATTACATTTTGTGGTTGTATTTGCTTATTTTGTAAGAAAAATATGATTTTGGGTAGAATATTGTTATTGGTCTTTTCTGAAAAAATCATATCATGCCCTAAACATCCTATTGTTTTAATAATGTTGTAAATGTTAATTGAATTTGGGATTTCTTCATATTTATATTGTACTCATAAATATGAAACTCATACTTGAAAGTTGCAAAGATCTCATGCATGGAAGAAAAATTAAAAACACTTTAAAATAATTAAATAATTTAAAAGATAACCTACTTTAATATTTTTTATTTTTTTTTTGAGATATTGGAAAATTTAAGTAATAATGGATGTATATTTTTATAGTAATTCACATAATTTTTTTAAATAATAAAAGTATATTTTATTTACTATTTTTTTTATTTTTTTTATTTTAGATTGAGTGGGCTTAATGGTTAAGAGCATATGTTCTCTCTTGAGTAGAATATGTATGCGTTAATAGACTTAGCAGTCAAATGGTTTCCTAGATGTGGGTCCCTTATCCCACAAGCTAGGAGATCTCATACACAATATTGACCTTAAAATTAGATAATAATAATAAAACCTTCATATAGTTTTGTTATTTATTGTTTATATATATATATATATATATATATATATATATATATATATATATATATATAAACTTAAATAAGGCTTTATAGCTAGCATTTCCTGTGGCTTAGTTTAATTATTGAGCTTTGAAAGCTATAAACTAATTGCCACGTTTGAACAATGGCTGGAGCAAAAAAATAATGAAGACATACATAAATGGACAAACAAAGTGTTTTTCATAGCCATATAGTATTTGTATCAACCTTGGACTTATAGTATATAGACATTGAAATAAATCGGCACTAAATATAGCTTAAAAATAAGTGGACAAAATTGATCTTACTTAGAACACAACCATAAATCTTACTTATCAACTTCTCTCCCAATATTACACAACCATAAATCTTACTTACCAACTTCCCTCCCAATATTTCATATACACAAATATAAAGAGTATGTTGATTCTTAGACAAATACGAAAAATATGTTGTTACTATTTGTAATGTGCTTAAATAATGTGAAAATTATACAACTATAAATTTTACCATGTAGTAAAATTTTATACTAATGTATTTCAAGAACAAAAACTAATAAGTCAATTTTAATCAACGAAATGCAAGGTGTTTAACAAGCAAACAAGGAAATGAAGTGTACAATCAGAGTAATGTATTTCAAGAACCAAAATTAATTAGTCATTTTTATTCAACAACAGTTTAACCAGCAAACAAGAAAATGAAATATACAATAAAAGTAAAAACTTGAACGTGATTAAGATTAAGATATTTACAAAACATCAAAATGACCCAGCTATAACCAACTCTTAGTTCTTCCTATCTAATTGATAGATTTATAAATTTGAAAAAAAATTATATTAGAAAAAAAATTGTAGGATAACTCCAAAAAAATTAAGTAAATAATTAAATAATTATTTTTATTTATATAGAGAATTTAACCCTTTTTACAATAAAAAATAAATATATCGGATTACCTTTTTGACTCGGCCCTCTGCACTTAGCTAAAGGGACTTTTGACATTTCAATACAAACATATTGCCGAACTAGATGCCATGCTTACAAAATAACCGCTTAGTTTTTTCACCCAATTAAATTAACGGAAAAAAAAAACAAATAAATAAACGAAAAAATAAATAAATAATTTTATAAGGGAAATTTTGTAAAATACAATTAATTTTTCACCTAATTAAATTAACGGAAAAAAAAACAAATAAATAAACGAAAAAATAAATAAATAATTTTATAAGGGAAATTTTGTAAAATACAATTAATTTTTGGTGAAACAACTACTTTATTAAGTGCCAAACAAAATAATAATAAAAATTATAAAATAAATTATAATTAATTAAATTGTAATATTTTTTCTCTTGTAAGTTTTGTAGGATTATATTTTTATTATGTCTAATATATCACTTTGATCATGGAGGGGAATTGAACCAATGACTTCACATTAAGGAGTGACTTAGCAGAGCACCTGATCACTATCCATCCAAGACACCATCGACAATTGTAATACTTAAATTTAACCTAAAAATATAAAAATTAAATAAAAATATGTAGATCAAAAATTTCGCTGAACACTTCAACTAAGTCCCATCTTCAAAGACATTAAGCTTTTCAGAGGATATAAAGAGTGATAGACCAGTTAGATAGAAGACGGCGCTAAAGAGTACTAGGCTAGTTAAATAGAAGATAGAGTTAGAATACAGTAGTTAAGTGGTGAGAATAATAAGAACGTTGATTAAATTTTAAACTATAATGATAAAATAGTAATTATTAGAATTTAATCATTAAAGTTAAATTGGTAAACTGAAATTAATTTTTCAAATTAAATATACTAAAAAACATTAGTTTAAATTAGATTGTAAATATTAATTTATTAATTATTCAATTTGATAATAAAAAAATAAATATTTTAAAATTGATTAGAATATGAAATTAAAAACAAAATATAATAATAATAATAAAGAGTAAAAGTTAAATTAAAGAATTAATAAAAAACAATTGAATGGACAAGAAAATATTTTTCTTACTAAAGATTTCAAATTAAATCAGTGAAAAATAGGTATAGCAAATCTCTTATTTATTATATATATAAACCTGAAATAAATGAAATTATTCCATTACTATATATAACAAGTGCTGGTATAGCAAATCTCTTATTTATTATATATATAAACCTGAAATAAATGAAATTATTCCATTACTATATATAACAAGTGCTGCATGCAGCCGGTAGTCCGTAAGCGAATAGCCACCCTCAAGCACAAATGAAGCCCTTTTTTTATTTGTGCACCATTTCTCGTGCTTTCGGCAAAGAAGCTAGCTGACATCAATTCATGTGGGTGCTGTGCAGGACGATCATACTATCATAACGTTGCTTGAAAAAGTCTTGGATAATATTTTACAGGCGCTGTGGATTGTTTTGCTTTTTTAACGCTGTGGATTGTTTTGCTTCTTTAACGATAGTTACACCAAGTATCAAATAGATAAATCTAACCAGTGAATAGTTGAATGATATCATGCATGACTTTTCGTTTCATCCAAGATGGGACGACGACGGTAAGAGGAAACATAATGCACAAGTCGATCACTCGAAGAAGGTTGGAATTTTAAATTTATGTTAATGTAAATTCGATAACATTGATTATTTTTAATACACTCGATTTTAGGTTTTGAATATTTTAGAAACGGTTAAATTTCTTTGTATTTATATATGTAATTTTTTTTAATAATAATTTCTTTGTATTTAGATATGTAACTTTTTTATAATAGTGGATTGAAAGCAGTTATTTTCAGAAGAAGAAAAATATGACATTCTATTTATTTTAAATTTTCATTTGCAATTAAAACGAAAACTATTCTATATTCAATATGACCCAAAAAATTTATTTACAATTAAAAAAATATATTCTATATTCAATATGACCTAATATATGATAAAAATTAAGTTTGTTTAGGAAAATAATCAATTATTAACTAACTGAGATCATAAAAAATGGTATGTTTGGTTTTTATAATTATTTATTTCAGGAATCAGATATTACTAACTTTTATATTAAAAATAGTTTTTTATATGAACCTCCATTATATACGTCATTTATTACAGATATAAAGACACCGAATATAAACACAAAACAGTCCACGACCCAAATTAAAATTTGAGTCCGTGGTTCCATCCCCGCTCAAAGCTCTGTTTTCGGCGCGGGGCGACTTTGATGGCAAGCTCATACACAAATCAAGATTGAGGTCACCATGCTCTTCATTTTCAGAAGCGGCGGGCTCGATCGGCGAGCTTTCCGACTGGTCATGTTGGAAGAAGTCTGTTATCTCTGCCGTTCTCGGGCTCCGCGAAGCCGAGATTTCGTGGTCGTCAGCAAACGGAGAGCTGAGGGTAGTGCTGCCATTGTCAGGCAGCCATAGGGAGCGATGGGACTGGGGGTCGAGTTCTCTGCTCAATTTTCTTTTCTTAATGTGGGTATCCCAATAGATCTTTATCTCGTTTTCTGTCCGCCCCGGCAATCGACCCGCGATAAGAGACCACCTGCACAGTTTGACAGACAAATCAAGATAAATTCGATCCATAACTGAAAATTCAATTCAAAATGAAGATCGGCATTTCAAGGAATCTGAAACATCTGGGCCCAGTAGAGATCTAGGTTTAAGATAAATATCATTGGGAATTGATTGAAGCAATAACGGTGATTTTGAAAATATGGATTAATGGTTAGGTGCGGAGATTTAGTTTTGTATATTTCAGAATAGATCTAAATCTTTCTTTTTCTATTAAAAAAAATAAAAACGATAAAATATCATACTTGTCACCCAAGAGGTTGTGGAGTTTGATTATGAGATCATCAGCCAAAAACTAAAAAATTGAGTTCATACTTTTAGTTTCATGGTCAATTGAAGCAAATTTTTGGCGGAGCTTACCAGTGGGGCTTTCCTCACGCAACTCTGTGCAGCAGAAAAATACATGGTTGTCAATAATAGTGGTGATAAATCAGCATCTTAAATGACTTTATTAGTTTATATGAAGATAAGAAGAATAAAAGTATTAATTTTTTTTCTATGAGAATTGTCTTACTTGGCTGTTAAAGTTGGCGCAAGAATATGCCCACCATTTCTGGCCTGACCCATCAACAATGCCTCCACCTTGGATTGTTGTTTCTTGCAGATAGGAGAATTGAAGCCATGCCCCTTGTTCTTCTGAGTTCCATAGGTCCGTTGGCGCAACTATTGTCCCTGATATCTGTTAGACATTCACCGATATGACATGAAAACTCTGATAAATTAGGCCTTGGACAATGCTATCAGAAAATAGATTTTGCAGAATGATAACATCTTGATTATACTTACAAGAACAGTCAAACCAGGAGCGCTGCAAGGACCCTTGAAGTTGATAGGACGAACAAGATACTTCTTTCCCTGTGGAACGAGGAAAACAGAAGGCAACGCACTCGTGCAAGCTCCTTGCCAAGCTGCCCAGAAGGCCTGATCAAAATAATTAATATAATTAGTATTCCATAAAGAAGTTTAATACATGCTTAGCAACCAGAAAGAAAGATGAAATTGTACTGTTGTTCAGATTAACATTAATAATGGACATAATGTGGGAACTCAAAATGACAGCTTACTGAAAGGCTCCTCGCACGGTTCTCTGCTTGTGATATAAGCTTTGACAGGGTTCCATACGCTGACAGGTGGTCAACATGCAAATATCTCTATGAACAAATGTCTAAATTAGGTGTTGGCTTAACGTTGAACAGGCCCCAGAAAGAACTTAGGATAAGATGAGATTGCCTCAATATTTTTTGCATCGGGCAACGTGAAGGTTGTAATAAGACCTCAATTATTTTCCAAACCAAAAACTTTGGATAAAATTTTATCTTGTAATTTAGAAAATCTATGATTCCTTTACCAAAATCAAATTTCTACTTTAACAATTACTACATAGTAGATATTCTATGTTGTTAGTTTAAGTAAAAGTAAATTAAAATGAAAAACAATAAAAGAGTTATATGATATTGGTTATGCACATATATATTTAATTAAGATATACCTATTAATTAATATATAATTAATAAAAATTATGAGATCTTTATGCGTAAAACAAAATTATTTTATTTAAGAATATTAATATATTACAGTTTCGTTTAAATGTCAACTTAAATTATATTTAACTAAAGTAAACATAATTGAGTTTAAAAACTAATCTAAACTAAATTATGTTAATAATAAAAGAAAATAGTAAAATTTGAACAATTACTTAAAATACCCTAAAACCAAATATTACAAAATAATTTATATAATATAAAAAAATCAAATAATATTTAAACAAATAAATAAACATTATCCTCCTAATCAAATAAATAAATATAATAAATTTCATTCTAAACATACACTCAATTTTACATTAATACATTTTTCACATAATTATTAAAATAATAATTACTATAAATGGTAAAAAATAATTAAATATAATTAACAGCTTTAGCCCTCCACCATCTGATAACTTTATGTTTACTTATGTCCATGTCTTTATGTCATTCAATATCAATGGTCTTGCATTACCACTGATTCACTAGTAAAGTAGAAGGTATTATCAAAACATGGAAAAAATAATTTTTAGCCTACCACAACGTACTTTGGATAAGATAAGATTGCCTCAATATTTTTGCATTGGGCAACGTGAAGGCTGCAATAAGACCTCAATCGTTTTCCGAACCAAAAACTTTGGGTAAAATTTTGTTGAATAAAATTGGGAGCATCAAACTTAGGTTAAAATGTGAAAACACCGAAAAAAAACCGGTCAAAGTATCAAGTAATGATAGGTCAATGATCGATCGATCGCTATTAGTCCCAGGCAGGGACTAATAAAGGGATAGGATAAGGTGATAGTAATAGAATGATATATATTAATTTAGGGTTGGTTAAATTACAAGTAATGTGGGAAAAAATTGAAATTTTTAGTAGTTTAAAAAAATTATTTATTTGTATTTATTTAATTTATTTTCATTTTAATTTTATTTAGAGGAAATAAAATTAAGGAATTAAGAGGTTTTATTTTGAATGAAATTACTAACAACTATAAAATGATAATTTATATTGGATAATAAAAGAAGATGTGAATATATGGGATTAAAATATATTTAATTATAAGAGGGAGAAATGAATGAAATAGGAAGGCTGAGAAGAAAGAATTATAGAAATATGAGAAAAAGATGAAGAAGAGGAGGAGGGGTTGGGGTCACAATGGTTATTAATATGGATTAGAATTAGTATTAAAGGCAATGGATTTGGAAGAACGGGAATGGATATTGGGTTTCCAAGAATGGCTTAATTGGTACCCATCTTCTTGATTAAAGTTGTTAGAATGTTTTTCAATCTCATGTGCTTCGCTCATGATACACTTGGAATGGAAGGGGTCAAAGCCAAGGATTTTGTGTTTATCAAAACAAATGAGATTCTTGGTATAATGGGAGTGTTTAGCTATGGAAGGATTAGCAATACAGAGATGGAGGGTGTCAACCATATGTTCTTTGAGCCAACCTTTGAACAATCTGCCAGTTTTCTCTATGTAAGACTTTCCACAGGAGAAAGGGATTTCATAGACTTTGGGAGCTAGCATAGGGTCATGCTTCTCCTTTCCCGATCTAAAGAGTTGTCTAAGGGTTTGAAAAAGGTCTCGATGTTCTTTCTAAATAGTATCTTAGATAGATGAGAAGTAACCCATTCAATGTACGGTAAGGTGACTTTGGGTAAGGGAAGGTTATTCGAAGGGGTTTTAGTTTGGGGGTGGAGAATGAAGTGAAAATATTTTTTGATCTAGGATGAGGAGTAACCATTAGATTTGAGGGCTTTGCTGAGATGAACTTTATCAATGGGAAAGGAATGTGAAGAGAAGATACGAATGGCTCTGGTGACAAGGGTTTTAAACACGACATACTTGTTAGTAGGATGATGGTGTGAGTTGGCATGAAGGTACATATTGGTATGAGTCTTCTTCTGATAGGCTTGGAGGGTAAGGAGACCATTAGGGAGGCGAGAGACAAGGACATAATGAAGGGGAATGTAATAGTATTCTTCGAGCTCCATAGTGAATTAGTTGTGAGGGGAAATGTTATTCAAATGGGAAAGTAATGCTTCAATAGTTGGTAAATCATGGGACCAAATAACAAAGGTGTCATCAAAAAACCACTTCTAGAATTTAGGTTTTAAACGGTATGTCCCAAGGGACACAACTTCAAACTACTCCATAGAAATGTTTGCCACAACATGGGAAATAGAAGAGCTCATAGTTGTGCCATCATTTTTCTTGTATCATGCTCCGTCATAGGTTAGAAAGGTAGTGGTAAGGAAAATTTTGATAAGGTTAGGGGTTTCACTGTCTACTAACTCATAAATGAGGTCAATGGATTTAGGCACAATAATTTTGGTAAATAAGGAAACAACATCAAATCTAACCATGATGTCATTTCCATCAATTTTGAGGTGTTTGATTTTCTGGATGAGATCATAAGACTCTTTAATAAAGTGGGAAGAGTGGTGACAAAAGGGATGATGTTTCATACCAGTGTTATTAAAATCATTTTTATTATTTAAATTTTTACTACCTTTACAATCTACGGGAGCAAATTTAAAAATTAGAATTTGAGATGGATTTAGAACCAAGCTTAAATTCAATATTAACCACATTAGGTTTCTTTAAAAGAAAAAAAATTACAACCATTCATAGAATGAGGGGTATTAGATTTAACATTGGAATTTGAATTAGATTTGGAATTAAGATTAGAACTAAAATTGGAATGATTAAATTTAAATTAGAATTAAGTATGAAATAACTTGTATTAAAATTATTATTGAAGTCATTAGAATAATATTTATAACTAAACCTAGCAGGGCGCTCGAAAAAGGACATGGATATCCAACAATCTTTAATATTTAAAAGATTTAAACTAGGGTTGAATTGAGTGCATATGTTATCTCAGTTACGAATTTCAATAGCAGGGTGCTCGAAAAAGGACATGGAAGGACAAGACGATGGGACAAACATATTGTCATGAAGGAGATTTTAAAATAGAGGGAAGAACTAGTCTTGAGGAAGGTTGCAAAGATGAAGGAGAATTTCTTAACAAAGATCCTTCCGGCGTTTAAGAAATTTTATATGATTTTGGGTTGTTAGCTTGAGGTGGATTACAGTTGGTAGGGAGGAAAAAATCCATAGTAATTAGGATATTTCGTGGGCCTGGATCTGAGAACGGAATCCCGGTGGAAGCATTGAATAACACGCGTGTTGTGCAAAGAGACGGGTTAGGGTAAGCGGGAGAGAGTGTGGTTGTTGAGGTTGTAAAGGTGGTAGGAGGAGGAGAGATAGGGTTAGAATGATGAAAAGACAAAGAGGGAAGTAAATATCAATGACTTAGGAGAGAAGTTGAGTTATGAGGACTAGAGGATGAAACATAAGACTAATCAAATGAGAGAAAAGGAGAAACAAAATTGAATTCAAGAAAGGGGAGATTTTGAGATGCTCGAGAAGAATTATTAAAAGGAGAAAACCTTTGGAGATGTTTATAATATAAAGAATAAAATTTATGGATTTTCTTATTGTTAGTTGATTCTAGAGAATTAGAAGAAATAGTAGATTTATGATCAATAACAACCCACAGATCATTATTTATAATAGATGATAACGTTAAATCCGAATAATATAATTTAGATGATAAAAAGAAAAGAACTGACTTGATGGGATGAATTTGAAGATGTTGAATAAGATAATTGGTACAAGATAAGATTTGATTGAGATCGGGTCTATTTGTTGACGGAGGGAATTGAGTAAAAATTGGCAAATTGAAGCATCACAACACCTCTTCAAGAAATCTAGGTCAGCAAGTCTTCTAGCTTATTTTGTACACAATTTTTTTAATGTTCTCGTCTCAAACACAATCATGGTTAGCTTTGTGATGAGCCCCGAATTGGGTAACTTGTTGGGCTCATTTTGCCTAACTGTCCTTGTTCAATCCTCAATTTTTCATAGATTATGCATGTCTTTCTAGTATGTTTATGTTATTTGAACGAATAAGGGTGGTCACTCTACCTAGGAGGCTAATACTTGGTCATTTCAGGTTTTTTGGACAAATTTTGGAGCAAAACCAAGCAATTATGGCTCAGGTGACAGCCAAGCTTGAGGTGAGGATTCGTAGGGAGGTTGTCTTTGGAATTAAATGGCCCTTCCTCGAAATCTCCACCCTTAACTCTGAGCTCAATAGGCCACCAAAATAAGTTCTAAAGGCAGCCGAGCAGCTTTGGGAAGAGTCACTGTTTACTAGCAGTTGGAACAACCGAGTCCCTTGAATTTAGTAGGGCTGCTAGACCCCTCATAGTGTATAAATAGGAAGGCCTCAGCCTTCGTAGTTTACTTTTGGAACTGTTGGTACTTGCACTATAGTGTTGTCCTTTTCAGCTTGTTTTCTTGTAGCTACTGCTGTAGAACTTTCTTGTGATGATTATTTTTGAGTAATGAGAAGCAGCTTTACTTGGCATCAGATCTGAGTCCTTTATAGGAGCCTGCAGCTCTTTGGGTTGGGCCCAACCCGAGTGTTAAGGTCTCCTTTATGTATTGTTATTTGTTCTTTATGTATTTGCAAAATCATTTCTATTAAGTAGATTAAATCCTGCTATTTAACTAGGTCATTGTTGATGATTAGAAAGACTTTTGATGTTCAAATTGAGTTGATAGGTTATTAACAGGGAAAAGCTTCAAAAAAAGGCCATCAAACACCTCTGATTTCACCTCTCCCTCAGTGGGATCAGGAGCTGGGTTCAAGGTGACCTTGCTACATACAAAAACACTAACTTTGCTTTGCCATGCAATCACTAGTGTTTGATTTTCATTTGCAGAAGTTGGTTACATGTTCAGATTTTTTCTTGCTTAGTTTCATAAGTTAGTATACATGGTTTCATTGCAGTTAAAACTTATGTTCATTCTCTTTACTGTCAAGCTAGATCAGATTAGGTCAACGTAACTAGGTCTTTGATTTTACAAGTCTTCATTGGTTCAATTGGAAAAACAACTTGCAGATCACCTGTACCACTTTTCTATCTACCCATACTCCATCAAACCCATTTGCTCCATCCATCAACTCATATTCTTTCCTTACATTTTCCATTTGCTCACATAACCCTAGTTTTTGTGCAACATTGCTTCAGTCCTCTTTGAACAAATCCAGCCATCTACATCTTTCCTCAACTCCATCCACCAACTCCTGGACCACCTCCAACCCTTATCCTACCTCCATACCCACTCCTTCATCTTTCTTCCTCCATCCATCCTCCAAAATCCCATTTCTGAACATCCTATAGAAAAATTACAGACATCTTGTAGAAATTCCAGAACATCCTATAGAACCCCTACAGACTTCCTATAGAAGCTCACGAATGAGGTTTCTTGATAGCCAAACTCTATGAAACTCTCTGGAAGGGTGTTAGGGACCCCTTAGGCCTTCTCCGAACCTTATTGACCTCCACCAAGAATTTCCTCCTGCCAATCCACCTCTACACAGTCAAAACAGTCAAATCGCATGCATGATAATTCTGGCAACTTATTCAAAACTACAAAAAGATGTTTTTTTCAGATGTTACTGTACAAGTAGCTTACATACATGTAGTTACCTTCGTAGAAGTCAATGGAATCCCTTTCGGTAGCTTGCATCCTCTTTCTTGCAAAGGTAGGGATAACTAGTAAAATTAGGGTTTGCTAGGGTTTACATTTCCTTTCAGCTCTCCAGTTTCTTTCTGCAAGTAGATCAGCCTTCTTTGAGTTAGCTTTCGTCCATCAGTTAGAAAGATTCTTCTCAGAGCTCATAGAAGTTGGCTTAAGCTCCTAGCGGACTTGTGCCAGCTGACCAAGTGACAGCTGTGGCAAGAGCTAGTACTTGTGCATACAACACCGTTGCTTCCAAGTTTGTTACGAACTACCGGGTTGATAAAAGTAAAGAAGGGAGTCTCAGGAGTTGCAACATTATTGCTGCAATACTGGAGCTCATAGAAGTTAGGGTTTACTAGGGTTTGCTAGGGTTTACATTTCCTTTCAGCTCTCCAGTTTCTTTCTGCAAGTAGATCAACCTTCTTTGAGTTAGCTTTCGTCCATCAGTTAGAAAGATTCTTCTCAGAGCTCATAGAAGTTGGCTTAAGCTCCTAGCGGACTTGTGCCAGCCGACCAAGTGACAGCTGCGGCAAGAGCTAGTACTTGTGCATACAGCACCGTCGCTTCCAAGTTTGTTACGAACTACCGGGTTGATAAAAGTAAAGAAGGGAGTCTCAGGAGTTGCAACATTATTGCTGCAATACTGGAGCTCACCACTCTTTTTGGCGTCATTGCCAGGGAAGCGTCAGAGTATTTGTAATTGCTGCTTTTCTTCTATTTTCCTACTCTAACCTTCTGCTAAGTAGTTTATTTCAGTTCCATTCTGCAATTTCATTTCTGCAAAAGTAAAGTAGACATTTCCTGCTTTCATAGATTAGCCTTTTAATTCTGCAATTTCAATTCTGCAAGCGTAGTCTAGCATTTCATTCTCACAATTTGATTTCAGCAAAATAGATTAGTCCTTTCCTGCTTTCATTTCAATTCTACATTTTCATTTCTGTAAGATAGATTTTAGTTAGTTGCAATACCATCTGTTTTAGTTTTGCAGGTACAAGCAGAAAAAAGCAAAAGCAACCAAAAATCTTTTCATGCCTCGTAGGAACAAAGATAATACCGGAAAATTCCTACCCAACACCCCCACCACTCCACTGAGTCATGCTTCTCTCTTCTTTGGTGGCAGTGACCCAGAAGAACCTATAAGTGAACCTCCTGAGATATACGAAGATCCTATAATAGAAGAAGAGCGAGAAAACATTCCTTTTGAGACCATGGCTGAAAACAGAAACGGTAGAGACGATTATGAGAGAATAGAAGGTACCTTCCCCATCCGAGAGACCAACGGGGACATGAAAATGAAGAACATAAGTCCCTCAGCCTTACCTCATTTCCATGGATTGACCACTGAAGACCCTGATACATTCCTGTTTGGGTTTGTTGTCCTTTGTCGAACTTATGACTATGCAGAAGATGAGAAAAAGTTGAAACTTTTTCCCTTTACCCTCAAGGATGCAACATTACGCTGGTTCATGGGGCTACCTGGAAACAGTATCACTACTTGTGCTCAGATGCAGCAAGCCTTTAATAACAAATACCGTGATTACTATAGGTCAAAGGAAACCAAGGGAGAAATCTTTCGGATGACCATGCGAAATGATGAGTCTTTAGAAGACTACGAGGAAAGGTTCTAGCTTAGCTATAAATGGGCCAGGTGCACACTTGACCCTGAATCTCTAAAGCTGGTTCTGCTCTGAGGAGTCCCTGAAGACCTTCTAGATACCCTTCACATGCTAGCTGGAGGAGACATCTACTAACTACCTTATGAGGACATAAAGACTATGTTTAGAAACTACTCTAGGGCAGCCCAGAAAAGAGGTAGGGGGAATCCACTTTCAGCTAGTACTACCTTCTCCAAGCATGAGTTTGCTAATCAGATGGAAGACCTCAAAAGTGAGATGAGACAGACCATTGCCATGCAACTTGATACTTTCCGAATCCAACAAAAGAAAGAGGAAGCTGAGAGGGCTTTGGCCATTTTCTGTCCCAGATGTACGAGGAAGCACCCTAAGAACGAGTGTCCATTACACTCAGTAGAGGTATGTTTCGTTTGTGAGGAGAACCACCCCGCGAGCCAATGCCCAACCTTGCCTGGATTTAAAGCCATGTACTAAGGGACTGAGGTAGCCACTGAACCTCTCTACTTCCTCAACCAAAGGAGGCCGCATGGGCCCAGACATTACCAGTAGGGGATGCAAGGGACATCCCAAGCTTATTATAGCCCCAACCAATTTGCCCACATGCCTTCTTGTGGTCCCCTGCTCATCCTTCCTAGTCTACATCTCCTTCGTGGTCCTATCCACCTCAATACCATACTCAACCCACTGCTCATTCGTTTCACTGACATGTCCAGCCACAACCTCAGTGGAATGCACCTCAACCAGGGTGGAGGCCCCAATAAAACTCTCCTCCCACCATTCTGCCTCCACCACCGGCTCAGCCACAACCATTACCTCCTGCTCCTCCAAGACAACCCCAGATGCCTGCTCAACTGAACCCAAACCCCAACAACCGATAGGCCCAGTAGGTATACACTGGGGAGACAACATGTCCTACCTATGCTGTCAAGATCCAAGAGATCAACCTCCGATCTAGGAAGACCCTTCTAGATCGCCAACCTCCTCCCCCAGAGGATGAGGAAGAGAAATAGGAAAGTGAACCCAAAGCCATTCCACCCTTTCCTGAGTGACTAACAGTAACCACGCAACCAAACCCGGAGGAGACTGAACTTCTGGGAGAACTTAAACAACTATGTGTGAAAATACCACTTCTCTAGGCCATCAAAGATGTACCGATATACAACAAATTGATTAAGGAGAAGTGTTTCAGGCACCCAGGCAGGCGAAATAGAGATGCCTCGACTATCAATGTCATCGGACAACTTTTCGATCTAATGTTGGGGCAAGTAATCTGTCCAAAGTATTTGGACCCTAGGAGTCCTGTAGTTGATGTCCACATCAATGGCACCATAATCCCCCATACCTTGATTGATCTAGGGGCTACCATTAATGTGATGACCAGGGACACCATGCTTAAACTCAACCTTCAGAGTTCCTTAAGGAAGACCTCGACAGTCCTGCAGTTGACATATCACTCCACCGTGACTCCCGAAGGGATTGTGGAAGATGTCTTGGTCTCTGTTGACTCTTGGGAGTACCCTGTGGACTTATTTGTCCTTCAGCCAAAGGCAAAGATCACTGGATACCCCCTCATTTTGGGAAGGCCTTGGTTAGCCACTGCGGATGCTTACATTAGTTGCCGAGCTGGAAGCATGACCATCAAGAATGGGCCTATGTCCAAGTAGCTAGTCCTATATCCTCCTGCCCAACCTCTACTAGAACATGACTTACCACTCTGGTTGGAAGAAGGAGATGAGGATGAGGTCTACTCTGCACCATTGTGCACAGCGGAAACCAACACGGGAGGCCCTCAAACTGAGGATGATTTGATTGAGACTTTGATTCAAAATCCACCTCCCAGTGCACTATCCTTAGAGGAATTGGTGGAAGATACCCAAGCCAGCACCTTAGTGGACCTCTGTGTGACTGATCCGGCCTCTCATAGAGTTAAGAATGTGGAGTTTGGTCCTGAAAGAACTTTAAAGATCAACTCCTCCCTATCTCCTTCCCAGGAGAAGGAGTTGTGTAGCTTACTGAACAATCATTTAGATGCTTTCGCTTGGAGCTATAAGGAGATGAAAAGAGTCCATCCTTCAGTCTGTACCCATCACATCTACATTAAAGAAGATTGTAAACCAGTCATGCAGCCTCAGAGGAGAATGAATCCAGCCCTTAAAGACATTGTCAAAGAATAATTGAAAAAATTATTGGATGCAGTATTCATCTACCCTATCTCCGATAGTGAGTGGGACTCACCTCTAGTGCTTGTGCCCAAGAAGAACGGGAAGTGGAGGATCTATGTAGATTACCGAGAACTTAACAAAGCCACCAAGAAAGACCATTTCCCTTTGCCTTTCATAGATCAAGTGTTGGATGGACTGGCAGGGAAGAAGTTCTTCTGTTTCGTAGATGGGTTCAGCGGGTATAACCAGATCCAAATAAGCTCAAAAGACCAAGATAAAACCACCTTCACCTGTCCTTGGGGTACCTTTGCCTACCGAGTCCTTCCCTTTTGGCTATGCAATGCTCCTGCCACTTTCCAGAGAGCAGTATTGAGGATCTTTTCTGAATTGGTCCATGATTCAGTAGAAATCTATATGGATGACTTTACTCCTTATGGGTCCAATTTCCAAGAAGCATTGACTAATCTGGGAAGAGTTCTAACCAAGTGCATTGAGATGAACCTATCCCTTAGTCCCGAAAAATGTGAATTCCTTATGACTGAAGGGACCGTGCTAAGTCATACCATTTCTCGACAAGGATTACGTGTGGACCCTAATAAGATTGCTATCATCCAAAAGGTCCCACCTCCTCAAAAGCTAAGAGATGTTCAGAGTTTCCTAGGCTGAGCAGGATATTATCGATGATTCATTAAAGACTTCAGCAGGCTAGCCTCGCCATTGTTTGGCCTCTTAGGGAAAGATGTTGAGTTTAAATGGACTGACAACTATCAAGGGGCACTGGATGAGTTGAAAGATAAGCTGGTGTCCGCCACGATCTTGAGAGGTCCAAATTGGGCCCTACCTTTCCACATCCACACTGATGCCTCAAACAAAGCCATAGAGGCAGCCTTAGGACAAGTTGAGGAGAAATTTCCATATGCCATATACTTTGTTAGAAAAAGCCTGTCCAAGGTAGAAATGAACTATACTCTAACTGAGAAAGAGTTCCTGGCTATAGTCCATTCCCTAAACAAGTTCAGACACTACATCATTGGTTATCAAACATTTGTACACACTGATCATGCTGCGATTAGATATTTAATGAATAAGCCTGATGTCAATGCTCGTATCATTAGATGGTTACTTTTGTTGCAGCAATTTGATTTGACTATTGTCGACAAGCCACGTAAGGAAAATGTTGTTGCTGACTTCTTGTCTAGATTGGACTTGCCTGCAGGTGAATAAGGAATAGTGGATGACTAGATGCCAGATGAACATCTATTTGCTATCTCAGTACTCTCTCCATGGTTTTCTGATATTGAAAATTACTTGGTCTCAGCACAGTTCCCTCCGCATCTATCCTCAAAGGAGAAGATAAAAATTGTAAGGAAGAGTGCCCTGTTCACTTGGATCAGGGGCAACCTATTCAAACTTGGCCCAGATCAGATATTGAGGCATTGTGTTAGGGAGGAGGAAGTCTTTGACATCCTCCTAACCTGTCATGATGGACCTTGTGGGGGCCACTTTGCAGCAAAAAGGACTGCCTTCAAAATTCTCTAGGTAGGCTACTATTGGCCTACTCTTCATCAAGATGTCAGAAGATACATTAGCCAGTGTGATTGATGTCAGAGGATGGGGAAACCGACTCCAAGGGATGAAATGCCTCTCCAACCTCAAGTGACCTTTGAGCCATTTGAGAAGTGGGGTATGGATTTTGTGGGTCCTATCAACCCGCCTTCAAAGGAATAGTCTTACATCATTGTGTGCACTAACTATTTGACCAAGTGGGCAGAAACGAAGGCAATCAAAGCAGCAACAGAGGAAAAGGTGGTTGAGTTTCTGAGGGAAAATATCTTCTACAAGTTTGTCTACCCAGGAGAGTTAGTCACAGATCAAGGAAGCCAGTTCACCTCCAACTTGATTGAAGACTTGCTCGAGCATCACGAGATCAAGCACAAGACTTCCACCCCCTATCATCCTCAAGCAAATGGGTAGGTGGAAGTCACTAATAGAGCATTGGAAGGGATTTTGACTAAGGTGGTCAGCAGCAGCAGAAAGGATTGGGCAGAGTGTCTAGTTGAGGCCACTTGGGCCTACAACACCACTTGGAAGACTACAATAGGTTTCACACCTTATGAGCTGGTCTACGGGAAGAAATCTTTGTTGTCCATAGAGTTCGAGTACAATACATTGAGGGTGGCAGCTCAGTTGGACCTAGATCTCAGCCATGCTCAACATGAAAGATTATTGCAGCTAAATGGATTAGATGAACACAGTATGGAGGCCCTCCTCCACTCAGAAGTAGTTCAACTCCAAAGGAAGATATGGCATGACCGGCACCTTAATGAAAATCAATTCCAGCTGGGAGATTGGGTGCTGCTGTATGACTCAAGATACAAGGATTTCAAAGGAAAGCTGAGGACAAGATGGTTAGGACCATATACAGTGGAGAAATGCAATGAAAATGGCTCAGTCCTTATCAGGACCATTGATGAAGAAGCCATCCCCATGCTTGTCAATGGGCATCGATTGAAAATCCCCTTTCGAGGTAGGAATTCATTGAAACTGTGGAAAAATCAGTTTTGGTAGTAGAGAATGGTTCTGCCTCTATTCCGGCCACACCTTGATCATCAAAAAAATTAAAAATTAAAAATTAAAATTTAAAAATTTAAAAAATTTAAAAAAAATTAAAAAAAGAAAAAAGAGGAATAAAAAGATCCCTGGGTGAAAACCTCTCTGAGGCGCCCAGGGCAGATAGTGAGGGTGAAAACCTCATGGAGGTGCCCCAGCTATCTCTCAGAAAATAAAGAAATGGAATAAAAAAGATCCTTGGGCGAAAACCTCTCTAAGGCGCCCAGGGCGGATAGTGGGGGTGAAAAACTCATGGAGGCGCCCCTGTTGTCTCTCAAAAAGAAAAAGGAAAAAAGAAAAAGAAAAACTAAAAGAAGAAAAAGAAATAGGTCTAATCTTTGGAATTATTGCAGGTTGCAGGGAATACAGTGCAGATAAAGAAGGTCGTGCAAAACGAGGACTTGGCTCCGTACCAAGCTACCAGACATCCTCACAGAAACCCCCTCCATGGCCACTCACCTTTTCTAGGATTTGAACACATTCGGGTCGAGATTCAACCTCCTACAGGAAGTTCTGAGCTTTCTACATGAAGTTTTGGGGCTTTCTAGAGGAAGTTCCACATTTCTACAGGAAACATCCTGTAGAGCCTTCAAGCAGGCCAAAATCGATTCTGGAAAGGGATTTAAAGCTTGAAGTCTATTGATGAGGCCTGCGGCCACCCATCTCTTCCATCCTTCACTGGTTTCATCTCTTTCCACCGCCATTACAACAATCTAGTCCTGTATTCCTACACAATCATGCAAAGAGTCATGTTTTCCTCATATTGCAATTTTTTTCAAGGGAAAAATCAATCACATAAAGGCTCACACACTCTACCTGTCAAAGCTCCATCACGACCCTTCATCCATGAATACGACCTTGCTCTTTTCAGCATGCATCCCAGGAGGAGAAGCAGCTACAGGATGTCCTACAGGAATCCTGTAGCAGCTGATCCATCTGGAGCACATATTATGGAGTCAATAGCAGTTGAAATCGACGCAGGAGACATGCAACAAGCTCTGCTTGGATGTAAACACCTCCTCGACAGCTGAGAAAAGATAGAGCCATGCATGTAGCGTTCACAACCAGAGGATAGGGTCCCGAAGCCTTGCATACAGCATCAGCCAATGAACGAAGGAGTTCCAATGCCTGTGCATGAAGCAGCAGTGAGAAAAAGCCATCGTTCCACGTCCCGAAGCCTACAAAACATGTTCACGGCCACACAGGTAAGTGTCTAACCTTATTCGTCAAATTTCATAGATAATACTCTGAAAACTGCATGTCTGTGAAATGGTGCAGATTGAACGAATTTGGTGGCCAGTCAACTGGCCACCCACAGTCAGTCGAATGGCCTCGTGGGATCCGAACGAGCTCGGTTATGCTCCAATCCGCCAAAGGGGCGAAGAGCCGACATGTGGGAAGTGTCCAGTCGGGGAAAATCGATGGATTGGCAGTGATGACGACGGGTAATGGCAGAGAAGGGAAATGGCGGTCAGAGACACGCCGAAGAATGATGGCCGTGGCATTGGCTAACGGATCGGCCTGGACACCTCACCCCCTTGCCATGAATTGTGTCGTAATTCAAAATCGTTCGGCCAAAGAACTCACATTAACCACTCTCATTTACACTTGCAACCATTTTCCAGCAAAGTACGCGTCCTCCTCCTCTGCAGTTCATTAGCCCGAGCTTCTCGGCCCGTTTCAAAATCCTCCCACATCCCAGGCTTGCTCAGAAGTGTTGTGACGTCCTCCAAAAGCCAGCAAAGCTCTCTACGGGAAGGAGCTCTACAGGAAGCACGGCATAGCCTCCCGGAGCAGAGAAACCTGGGTCTTTTGCGTTGAAATTGGAGTTTCAAAGAGAGGTAGGCTCGAAAACACCATTCCCATGCATGATATTTCGAAAGGTGGTGAATCAAACTGTCTAGGGTAGGGGAATTAAAACAAGTCTGCCTGTGGGTCAAGAATGGTAGTTTGCCTATGTGATACACGAAATTTTTTTAGTTGGTTCTACGTCACATTCTCCTCCACGGTTCCTATTAACAAACTCCTCCTGTAGAAGCGATCACCCACTGTAAGGGCTAACCCGTGCATGAAGAATGTGAATTGTATGTGGTTGGTGTGAAAATTAAGCTCTGCACTGTGTCTGTGAGAGCCTAATTCCCTTTTGACAATTGACTTTTGGGCAGCGACAACATTATAAGCAGGGAATTGGTGTAAAGTGAGATACAAACATCTAAGAAACCCTGTCCTGAGAATCAAAGGAGGAAACCATACACAGAATTCCCCTTTTGATCAGAGCACAAGCCAAAACCGAGCATTCTCACCATGCCAGGAGGGTTTATCAGAAAGGAACCCTTGGATTCTAGGAAATTGCGAGAAACTCCTGAGGTGGTAGAACTATTTACTCGTGCCAATTGGATGACCTTCTGTGACAGAATTCAAGGTCATGATGATGAGGTAACAGAAGAGTTCTTGATGTCTCTGCAGCCTAAATCCAAGATACTGGCCACGGTAAATTTCAAAGGTTTGACCTTAAAACTTACCCCACAACTCATTAGTTGAGTCATTGATCTTCCAATGGGGATACCCTAGAGCAAAGAGGAGAGGGCATTGGGCCAAAAAGCCAAAAACGAATATTTCCTACCAAAGGAACAGTTTTCAGAGGATAAAAATGGGGTCCGGAGAGCCAGCCTACATCCATTTTGGAGCGAGGTCAGCCTTCAGATCATGAAATACATTACTTGTGAGGGGCAGTTTAGTATTGTATATGGTTATCACTTCCAGTTGCTAACTAAACTCAGGGATAAGATGGATTTACCCATAGAACATAAATTAAGCATCCCATATTTCCTCCTACAATCATTAATTGAGTGTGGCACAAAAGTGAAGGAAGGGACACCACACCAGCTGGCTCATCATGGCCTTATCAAGCTTCTAGTAGAATATGCCCTCCATACCTATACTATCCCTCTCTCCTGGGAGATTTTCCGCAATATGTCCAAGGATGATGATATTCGGATTCTGGCCGAGGAACTCACTTCATCCAGCAGTGAGGAAAGGGAGCACATTGAGGCAGAAGAGAAAGCCAAGGGTAAGGAACCCCAAGACAGACCACCACAGAAACAACAAGAAGAGAAACAAGAGAAAGGCCAAGCTGTTGAGCCCAAAACTGTGGGTGGAATAAAGGCACAAATGCCAAGGGAGAAACGGTTGTAAATCAGGGCAGAAAGGACTAAAAATGTCCAAGCAAGTGAGGGCACATCCAAGGCAACCACATCAAAATTAAAAGAGAAGGCAACCCCAGCCAAGCAGGCCAAAATAGTGAAAATCGTTTCTACAGGAAGCCTGAAAACCGTTTCTACAGGAAGACAGAAAACAATCAGCACAGGACTTTCTACAAGAAGTCTGGAGATAGGGCAACAGAAGGAAAAATCACTGGAGATTTTAGCTACGGGGGCAGCAGCTGTGCTAGCCACCCTAAGCACATCTCCCAAGTAGAAGGGGAAGCAAAAGAGGGAACCTTCCCTGTATTTTAAGGTAAGAAGGAGCATGAGGATTAAGACTGATAGACCCCAGTCACCGTCAAAAGAACCAATCACAATTGTAGGCACCCCTGCTATACAAAAGGAGAGGTCTCCCTCAATGGAATCCATCACTTATGAACGGGGAAGCCCAAAAACATCCACCTGGAGAGAAAGAATTAAAATGTTGGACACCAAGACCTCTCTACAAGATGTTGAGACTATTCTACAGGAAACACTGGCTAGGCTAAAGGAGACCGAATAAATGGAAAGTGAGGCAGCTAAATCGCCACAAGGGGAAGGAAAGGTGGAGAACATTGTGGAACCTAGCCCCCAGCCTAGCTTGGGCTCCTACTATAACTTCTTAGAGGCCGGAAAGATCGTTCCTAAAAAATTCACAGTGCCACTTTTCCTTGCACTAGAAGAAGAGAGAGTGAGGACCCACACTTGGATGAAAATCACTCAATCCAAAGGTGTGGCAGATATAGGTCCTCTGGAGGAACATCTCAAAGAGGCAAGAAGGGAATCGGCTATGGTACGACATGTGGAGAGCAGCCTGCGGGTCAAGCGACAGGAAGAAAATGAGCTGCTTAGACAGCAGCTACAGTTACAGGGACAGAGGAAGGAAGACAAGCCTCCCATCTTGGGAGAATAATAGCAACAGGAGGAGCCCACAATAGCCAAAGATACCCCTGATGAACGACATAGAAAGGAAGGGATGTAGGCTGAAATTGAGACACTTAATCAACAACTACAGGAAAAACAATTGCAAGCAGGCTTGGAGATACAGTCTCTGAAACAGCAGGTACAAGAAAAGGAGGCCCAACTGGCCTGCATGGCCAGCTGGGTAACGGAAGCTCTACAGTGTAGGTAGCCTGCCAAATCCTATGCCCTATACCTTAAGGATCAGTGGTTACAGTTTCAGATCAATACCATGGCCCAAAGGGGCATCACCCCATTCCAAAATTATCATCAGTTTGCAGCTCTATGTAGCAGTATTTCATCAGAGGATAGGGAAAAATTATCAGAGTTCTACTTGCACAACTTCGCCCTTCTGAACATCAATGCATGGGATCCCAACACTGTGGTAGGGGATGTCCAACTTATGGTCATGGCCTCTTGGATGAGTCATGAGGAGAAGAGAGCAGCAGAGGTCTGCATCATCATAGGCAGAGAACTCAGTGAGCCACTGATGATGAGAGCAGAGCTGGATGACCCCTCGGCAGTGATAAGCGCCCACCAGCACTTGTCCAATAGTCCTCAGGATCTACTGGAATACATTGAGCAACAGGCTCAAGCCATTTCCCACTTTGAGGACATGGAGAGACTATTGGGAGAAGACTGCCTGCATGCCTGTACAAGGCGGTGGAACACACTTCCTCACAGCTTGAAGATAAAGGAATACCACTCTCCCACCAAGATGAGGGAAGCATTGGCAAGGGTACCTCTCTACAAACAGTTGATGTAGAATCTGCAGGCCAATTGGATTGGCCTGAAATTCAGCCCTCCATTGCTTTTGGGATTGCTAGAAGGAGTGAAGGAAGAGGAGGAAGGTAGACAATGGGAGGAAGTGGAAAGGAAGACAGGATTCCATGACCGGGAAGAGGATATCACTGCAGAGGCCTGGGACATGAGGGAGGCGATCAAAGCCATAAAGGATGATGAGTTGGACTAGTTACTCAAAGGATGAGCAACCCATTTAGCAGGGGGGTGATGATGAGCCCCGAATTGGGTAACTTATTAGTCTCATTTTCCCTAATTTTCCTTGTTCAATCCCCCATTTTTCAATGATTATGCATGTTTTTCTTGTATGTTTATGTTATTTGAATGAATAAGGGTGGTTGCTCTACCAAGGAGGCTAATACGTGGTCATTCCAGGTTTTTTGGACAAACTTTGGAGCAAAACCAAGCAATTATGGCCCAGGTGATAGCCAAGCTTGAGGTGAGGATTCGTAGGGACGTTGTCTTTGGCATTAAATGGCCCTTCCTCGAAATCTCCACCCTCAACTCCGAGCTCAACAGGCCACCAAAACGAGTTCTAAAGGCAGCTGAGCAGCTTTGGGAAGAGTGACTGTTTACTAGCAGTTGGAACAGCCGAGTCCCTTGAATTTAGGAGGGATACTAGGCCCCTCGTAGTCTATAAATAGGAAGGCCTCAGCCTTCGTAGTTTAATTTTGGAACTGTTGGCATTTGCACTATAGTGTTGTCCTTTTCAGCTTGTTTTCTTGTAGCTACTATTGTAGAACTTTCTTGTGATGATTATTTTTTAGTAATGAGAAGCGACTTTACTTGGCATCAGATCTAAGTCCTTTATAATAGCCTGCAACTCTTGGGGTTGGCCCCAACCCTAGTGCTAAGGCCTCCTTTATGTATTGTTATTTGTTCTTTATGTATTTACAAAATCATTTTTGTTAAGTAGATTAAATCCTATTGTTTAACTAGGTCACTGTTGATGATTAGAAAGACTTTTGATGTTCAGATTGAGTTGATAGGTTGTTAAATGGAAAAGCTTCAAAAAAGGGGCATCAAACACCTCTGATTTCACCTCTCCCTCAATGGGACCAGGAGCTGGGATCAAGGTGACCTTGCTGCCCACAAAAACACTGACTTTGCTTTGCCATGCAATCACTAGTGTTTGATTTTCATTTGTAGAAGTTGGTTACATGTTCAGATTTTTGCTTTCTTAGTTGCATAAGTTAGTATACATGGTTTCATTGCAGTTCAGTTCATTCTCTTTACTGTCAGCTAGATTAGATTATGTCAATGTAACTAGGTCTTTGATTTTATAAGTCTTCGTTGGTTCAGTTGGGAAAACAACTTGCAGAGCACCTGTACCACTTCTCTATCTACCCATACTCCATCAAACCCATCTGCTCCATCCCTCAACTCAGATTCTTGTCTTAAATTTTCCATTTTCTCAGATAACCCTAGTTTTTGTGCAACATTGCTTCAATCCTCCTTGAACAAATCCAGCCATCTACATCTTTCCTCAACTCCATCCACCAAGTCCTGGACCACCTCCAACCCTTATCCTACCTCCATACCCACTCCTTCATCTTTTTTCCTCCATCCATCCTCCAAAATCCCATTTCTGAACATCTTGTAGAAAAATTACAGACATCCTGTAGAAATTCCAGAACATCCTGTAGAACCCCTGTAGACTTCCTGTAGAAGCTCACGAATGAGGTTTCTTGATAGCCAAACTCTATGAAACTCTTTGGAAGGGTGTTAGGGACCCCTTAGCCCCTCTCTGAACCTTTCCAACCTCCTCCAAGCATTTCCTCCTGCCAATCCACCTCTGCACAGTCAAAATAGTCAAATCGCATGCATGATAATTCTGGCAACTTATTCAAAAATACAAAAAGATGTTTTTCTTCAGATGTTACTATAAAAGTAGCTTAGATACATGTAGTTACCTTCCTAGAAGTCAATGGCATCTCTTTCAGTGGGTTGCATCCTCTTTCTTGCATCGGTAGGGATAGTTGGTAAAATTAGGATTTCTTAGGGTTTACGTTTCCTTTGAGCTCTCTAGTTTCTTTCTGCAAGTAGATCAGCCTTCTCTGAGTTAGATTTCATCCATCAGTTAAAAAGCTTCTTCTCAGAGCTCATAGAAGTTGGCTTAAGCTCCTAGCGGACTTGTGCCAGCTGACCAAGTGACAGCTGCAGCAAGAGCTAGTACTTGTGCATACAACACCGTCGCTTCCATATTTGTTACAAACTACTGGGTTGATAAAAGTAAAGAAGGGAGTCCCAGGAGTTGCAGCATTATTGCTGCAATACTGGAGCTCACCACTTTGATGTCGTCTCCTTACTTACCAAAATTCATGTGCTTCAAGCCATTGATTCCATCTCTAAACTAGTAGACTCTGAAACTCTCAACCTTTTGAAAATTCTCCTTAGCACTACTGTTTTCACCTTTGGGGAAATATTTTATGAGGAAGCCAAAGGCATAGTGATGGGCTCTTCCCTTTCTCTTGTTGTGGAAAAAATTTTATGGGGCACTTCAAAGTAGTGGCCCTTGAGACCTACCCTTTAAAACCTAAATTCTGGAAGAAGTTTGTTGATGACACCTTTGTTATTTGGTCCCATGGTTTACCATCTCTCCAAGTCTTCCTTTCACATCTTAATAAAATTATCCCCTCACATACAATTCACTATGGAGATCAAAGAAGACCATTTCATTTCCTTTTCTTGATGTCCTTGCCTCTCACCTACCCAATGGCTCCCTTACACACCAAGTTTGTTGGAATAAGACTCATATCAATAGGTTCCTTCATGCCAACTACCACCATTATCCTGCTCACAAATATTTCATGCTTAAAACCCTTGTCACGAGATCCATTCACATCTCTTCTTCCCATTCCTTTTCCATTGAAAAATCTCATCTCACCAAAGCCCTCATATCCAATTGTTACTCCTCATCCTTGATAAAAAAAATGATGGGACCAGCCCTGTACACCTACAGATTAATAATTAATTGCTGATTGTATTTTTGATAGTTGTGTGGTTGGTTGAATTATGGCACGGTACTGTGGTTTAATTGTTTTGAGGACAAGTGTCTTGGTCTTGGGGCTCGCTCCTCCCACCTCTTACTATGCCCACGAAACCCTAAGCTTGGTCATTTCGTTGTTGTTTCACTCTGCTTCTCCGTGAGGTGAGGACTCTGGTTCTAGTTCATGTTGCTTCACAAGGGTTTCATTTCTCCAGTTCTGGGCATGAATTCCCATGAGGGTTTCCACCTACATGCATTAGTGATACTTCCCATTATGGGCACGGTGTCAAGGTTCTGGGTCTAGAATCCCTGGTCTTGGCCTCTGGTCTTAGTCTTGTTTGGCCTTGGTTATCATTTTGGTTGTGGGATTTTGTTATATGTTGGCTTTGATTATGCTGTTGTTCTCACTGTTCTTGCTCCACTGTTTGATCATTTGCTTGGCATTTTTCATAGGTCATAGTTGTAGGGTAGCTCGACTCTCGTCTCTCTTCCAGCATTTAACTAGAGGTGAGTTTGCTTTCTTTGCTATACGTTTCTACCTCGTTTTCTTCTATCACTGAGTGTTTTTTCTCCTTGTGGGTAGTGAGCACTCTGTGGCTGTGGCCTTGGTCCGTGGCTTCCTCCCTTCTTCACACAAGCTTGGCTCCTTCGATGAGTCCCTATGTAAACCCTTACCTCTGCTTTCACTTCTGTATTTATGGTTCTCTTTTGCTGGCTGTAACGGCCTATTCGTTGGCCAGCCTGTTCGTTGGCCATGTAGGTGCGTGACTAGGCTTTCCATTCATTGGTCTCATTCCCTAACTGCTACGCTTGTATCAGGTAGGGTGGCTCCTTGTTACTCCTCTATTTGTCTATCTGAGGTGTTTACTGTTGGTGGTGTTCTTTGGGTCTATAGTTGAGGGTTTGGCTTCAGCCTTACTGTGGCTTGGCCTTACTGTGGCTTCGGCCTCATTGTGTATTTATGCTTCTAGCTATTTAACTTATGATTTGTAATGATATCGGTCCTATGGTGACCTCACAGTTGTTCTTGGCACTGTAACTTTGTTTTTATGGTTTGTTCGTAACTGGAAACTATATCTTGGACTGTTGATGTTCGTTTTTGATATATATATATACAGTGATTTCTGTTGACAATTAAATAGCATAAAGGAGTTGATATGAGTTCTTTTTGGTACCTGTAACTATTCATTTATTCCTTTAACAATGATTTGTTTGATTCTTCTGGTAGCTCACGCCTTTGTTTTTTGAATTTGTCCACGTACTCTGTTTGCTCTTGTATTAGATATGCATTCCCTATCTTCGTTATAAAATAAATCAATGGTCTTTGTTAAGTTAGAAAGAAAAATATTCAAGCTGTAGTATATGAATTCAGATTGTCAAAAAAAACAATTTCATGCTTGCTTCTATTGAATACTATGATGGCTGAAAAATTACAATAATTGTTTCCTTCCACTCTTTTGTAAAGATTCACTGTACAGTTATTAAACTGTCAGTAGTTACATTTAGTTATACTTTGACAGCTTTTCCTTCTTAACTATACTCTTGAAGTAAATTTTAAATAAAAATAAAATAGAACATAAACAAAAACTAACAGTGGGTTGAGACAATGATTCCTAGAAATCTAAATGAAAATAAAAAACTAACTGAAACTCAATCTGTTTGCAAAGACAAACTCTCCAGCCATGACCTCCCTAAGCTGGATGCTCCTGCATCAGGCTCCCGGGGTAGATGAAAATTCATGGCTTCGTTCCATGAGCTCCTCGATAGAATACCCTGCACATTGTATATGTCCTACATCAAGCCACGAACTATCCTCAATAGGGCGGTTCTTCCACTTGATGAGGTACTGTAGGTACTCCTTTCTTTGAGTCTGCCTGGCCACTTGTGTATCGAGGATTCCTTCGATTTCAACTGGCTAAGCTAAAGGAATTTGTCTCATCCACGAACTACTCTCTTCCTGCGTATCTCGTTTTGGTTGCGCCGAACTGTCCTCTTTAGGACTGGCTGTGTATGGGAAAACATTTTCCACATTAAAGATGGGGGATATTCCTATGCCTGGAGGCAATTGTAGCTCATAGGCATTTGCAGAAAACTTGCCCAAAATTTTGCAAGGTCCAATTTTCTTAAATGTCAACTTATTGTATTCACCCTTAGGGTATATTTCTTTATGCAGATGCGCGAGAACTTGATCCCCTACATTAAATTGTACGTCCCATCATTTTAGATCTACTTTCTATTTGTACCTTTGACTGTTGTCCCATAATTTTGATTTCACCTGCTCATGTAGGTCATTAATTGCTCTTGCAAAATCTTCCCCATCGACACTTCTTTTTTCTAACTATCCCAAATCTCATAACTTATGCACTCCTCGGGGATGCATTCCATACAAGATATGGAAAGGACTAATTCCTGTGCTTCGATTTGGTGAATCGTTGTAAGCAAATTCTGCTTGGGAAACTACATGATCCCACATTCATGAATTTTCTCCAACTAGATTCTGTAGCAAGTTTCCTAAGCTCCTGTTCACCACCTCCGTCTGCCCATCGGTCTGTGGGTGATAAGCAGAGCTGAAATTTAACTTTGTGTCCAACTTTTTCCACAAGGTGCGTCAGAAATGTCCTGTGAATTTCACATCCCTGTTGAAAATAATGTACTTGGGTAAGCCGTGCAATCTAACGACTTCAGTGAATAACAAGTGTGCTACATGGGTAGCGTCATTGGTTTTCCTGCAAGGGATGAAGTGTGCCATCTTGGAGAAACAATCAACAACCACCATGATGGAGTCGAAACCTCGTTATGTTCTAGGTAGACCCAGGACAAAGTCTAGACTAACTGAGTCCCACGGTCTGTTTGGAATAGGAAAGGGTGTATACAACCCCATTTTTTGACTGTGCCCTTTCGCTAACTGACATATCTTACACCTGGTCACATATCGTTGCACCTCACTTCACATCTTCGACCAGTAATAGAAATGACTGAGCTGATCTAAGGTCTTATCAATGCCGAAATGTCCAACTAGACCTCCACTATGTTTTTCTAGGATGATGTTCTCCCTCATCGAACATTCTGGAACACACAGTTGTCCTCCCTTGAATAGAAGCTCCTCCTGCAAGTTATAGTCCAGCCATGGACTATTGTTCCTAAACAAAGGATTTTGGTAGGCCTCATAAGCCTCCTTGAAATCTGCATCTATTTGATACAAGTCCTTCAGGTTTTCAAAACCCAACACTTGTATCGTGCTCTCCTGCAAGAGTAAAACTATTCTACTTAGTGCATCTGCTACATTGTTGGCTTGATCACTGATATGCTTTAATATGAATGTAAAACTCTACAAGTACTCAACCCATTTTGTGTGTTTATGATTCAGTTTATGCTAATGCATAACATACTACAATGCAGAATTATCAGAAAACAAGACAAACTCATTAACCAAAAAATAATGTCTCTAATGCTTCAAGGCTTGGACAACGGCATAAAACTCCTTATCATAAGACGTGTACTTTTGCCTGCTTTCATTTAATTTTTCACTAAAATAAGCTACTGGTTTGTCTTCCTGGCTGAGTACGGCTCCAATGGTTTTACCACTGGTATGACAACAAACTTAGAAAGGTTTGTTAAAATTAGGAAACCTCAAAATTGGCCTTTCAGTGATCTTCTTCTTCAATATCTAGAAGTTCTTCTTTGCAACTTCAATCCATTGGAAAGGCTGACTTGCTTTTTTGATGGTATCCAACATGGGTGCGTAGATTCCACTAAAATTATTTATAAACTTACGATGGAAACTTGCCAACCCGTGAAAACTCTGAACTTTGAACAGACTCTTAGGTGATGGCCAGCTAAGTATAGTTGCAACTTTTTCTGGGTCCATTTTCAGCTCATTTTCTGCAATCACAAAACCCAAATAGACTAACTCCTTCTGAAAGAAAGAACATTTTTTCAAATTTATCAGCAACTTGTTTTGCTGGAACTTCTCTAGAACATATCCAACATGTCGAAAATGTTCTTCCTTGGTCTTGCTGAAAATCATTACATCGTCAAGATACACAATTACAAATTTCCCAATGAACTCCTTCAACATCTCACTCATCAGGTGCATGAAAGTACTAGGGGCATTACTCAACCCAAATGGCATCACCAACCATTCATACAGGCCTTGATTGGTTTTGAAAGCTATTTTCCATTCGTCCCCTTCTCTCATTCTAATCTTGTGGTATCCTCTCTTCAGATCTATCTTTGAAAAATATGCTGCTCCACTCAAGCAATCCATCATGTCATCCATTTGTGGCAATGGAAAGCTATACTTGATAGTAATTTTATTTACTGCTCTTGAATCTGTACACATCCGCCACTCACCTCCTTTATTGGGAGCTAAAACTGTCGGAACTGCACAGGGACTTAAACATTCCCATATCAATCCTTTATCCAACAATTCATTTACCTGCTTCCTAATCTCTTCATTGTCCTTAGGACTCATCCGGTAAGTAGCTTTGTTTGGTAAACTAGCTCCAGGGATGAAATCTATGTGATGTTTGATACTTCTCTTTGGTGGTAACTTATCCGGTAAATCATCCACCACAATTTCACTGAATTCCTGCAACAAGTCCTAGATTTCTTCACGTAAGTCATAAATTTCAGTGTGCAACAACACCGCTGTCGGTCTCATTACAACGACGCACTTTATCTTGTTATCTTAAATCTATTTTAGAAATTCTTTTCCACCCATCAACAACACTTTTGTCCCACTAGTTTCTGCTATTTCATCTTCCTTGATGGGTAGTAGTGTATGCTTAATCCCATCCTTGACAAACTTGTAACAGTTTGTTTTTCCATCATGAACAAATTTTCATTCATACTCCCATGGTCTACGTAGCAGAATATGACACACATCCATGGGCATGATGTCACAAATCACCTTGTCCCTATACTTGCCAATGTGGAACTCCACCTCACACTCCTCATCAACTAGTAGTTGGTGACCTCTCTGTAACCAAGACACCTTATAGGGAGTTGGGTGCTTCAACCTTTTCAAACCCAATTTCTCCACCATCTCTGTTGGAACCAGATTATTAGTGCTTCCACTGTCTATAATCAGTTTGCAACATTTTCCATGTGACTTGCACACAATCTGGAATAATGCCTTTCTTTGGGTTTGTTCAGTTGTCTCCTTTGCCAGTCTCATCAGTACCTTATTTAAGATTAAGGCCTCTCCTGTCTCTGGTGCATTCTCTACCTCTTGGGGTGGTGCCTCCACTTCCTTTGTTTGAGCAACATATGCTCCTCTTTGTCCAGCCTGTTCACCTTCAAGGGAGTCAAAGAACCTATGCCCCCACTTGTGGCACTTGTAACACTGGTAGGCAGACCCTCTGCCTCTACCATTAGCCCTTCCTCTCTAGTATGACCTTTCTGCCCTAGTGCTACCTTCCTTTTTTGTTGTCCCTGAGGTCTTCGAACTACTACCTTCTTCACTATTGTTGGTAGTCCTTCCTCTGCCAAAGGATTGCCCTTTCCCTTTGCCAAATCCATGTCCTATTCTGGCATTCTGCTTCCTTGTGATATTTTCTTCTACCTTTCAGACACTCTGGTATGCTTCCTCTATGGTTTTTGGAGAAAGAATACTTATCTCGTCTAAGATCTCTAGCCTTAGGCCATTTACAAACTTTGTTATCTTTTCTGTGGTGTCTTCAATGTAACTAACTCTCAGATTCACCCGATAAAATTCTTCGATATATTCTTTCACCGTCATTCCTCTCTGCTTCAAATTATGTACCTACCGATACAGAGCAATCTGGTAATCTTTGTGCAGAAACTTACCCTCAAATTTGGCGACCATTCTAGTCCAGATTTTAATAGGTAACTTATTTGATCTTCTCCTCTCTGCTTCGACACTATCCCACCATAAGGCTGCGTGTCCTTTTAACCTGGTGGCAACGAATTTAACTTTCGTATCTTCACTAATCTCCTCACATTCAAAGTATTTGTCTAACTCACTAATCTAGTCCAACAACACTTCTGTGGATAAACTACCATCATAGTTTGAAATCTCAGGCTTTAGCTTATTGCTAGCCAATAAAACTGACCTTAATAATCTAATTTCAGGTCCTTCTTCATCTGATCCATCTATTGTAATTGCAGCTTCTTCATCACTATCATCTCCTCCTTTAGGATCCCTTCTCCTTCCTGCTTCTACTGCTTCCAAATGGGTATTCGAGATCCTAATCTCTTCCCTTAATCCTTCATCTACTACCCTTCGAATAGCTCTGCCATGACCTCTTCTTCCGACTTCCATTTTGAAAAAAAAACAATTAACTCTAACCTGCTCTGATACCAAAATTTGATGGGATCAGCCCTGTACACCTATGGATTAATAATTAATTCCTGATTGTATTTTTGATAGCTGTGTGGTTGGTTAACTTTATGGCGCGGTATTGTGGTTTAATTGTTTTGAGTGTCTTGCTCTTGGGGCTCGCTCCTCCCACCTCTTACTATGCCCGCGAAACCCTAAGCTTGGTCATTTCATCATTATTTCATTCTGCTACTTTGCAAGGTGAGGACTCTGGTTCTGGTCGATGTTGCTTCACAAGGGTTTCATTTCACCAGTTCTGGGCATGAATTCCCATGAGGGTTTCCACCTGCATGCGTTGGTGATGCTTCCTGTTCTGGGCGCGGTGTCAAGGTTCTGGGTCTGGAACCCCTGGTCTCGGCCTCTGGTCTCAGTCTTGTTTGGCCCTGGTTATGATTTTGGTTGTGGGATTTTGTTATATGCTGGCTTTGATTATGTTGTTGTTCTCACTGTGCTTGCTCCAATGTTTAATCATTTGCTTGGAATTTGTCATAGGTCATGGTTGCGGGGTGGCTCGGCTCTTGGCCCTCTTCCAGCTTTCAATTAGAGATGAGTTTTCTTTCTTTGCTATATGTTTCTGCCTCATTTTCTTCTATCACTAATTGTTTTTGCTCCTTGAGGGCAGTGAGCACTCTGCAGGCATGGCCTTGGTCCATGGCCTCCTCTCTTCTTCACACGGGCTCGACTCGTTCGATGAGTCCCTCCGTAAAAACTTACCTCTGCTTTCACTTTTGTATTTATGGTTCTATTTTGCTTGCTCTAACGGCCTATTCATTGGTCGTGCAGGTGTGCGACTGGGCTCTCCATTCGCTGGTCTCGTGGCCTAACTCCTACGCTTGTATTGGGTAGGGTCATTCCTTGTTACTCCTCTGTTTGTCTGTCCGAGGTGTTTGCTGTTGGTGGTGTTCTTTGGGTCTATAGTTGAGGGTTTGGCTTCGGCCTTACTGTGGCTTGGCCTTATTGTGACTTCGTCCTCACTGTGTATTTATGCTTCCGGCTATTTAACTTATGATTTGTAATAATATCTGTCCTGTGGTGACCTTAGGGTTGTTCATGGCACTGTAACTTTGTTTTAATGGTTTGTCTATAATTGGCAACTGTATCATGGACTGTTGATATTCGATTTTGATATATATATATATATATATATATATATATATATATATATATACAATGATTTCTGTTGACAATTAAATAGCATAAAGGAATTGATATGAGTTCTGTTTGGTACCTGTAACTATTCGTTTATTCCTTTGGCACTGATTTGTTTGATTCTTCTGCTAGCTCGTGCCTTTGTTTTTCTGAATTTGTTCACGTACTCTATTTGCTCTTGTATTAGCTATTCATTCCCCATCTTCATTATAAAATAAATCAACGGTCTTTGTTAAGCTAGAAAGAAAAATATTTAGGCTGTGGTATATGGATTCAGATTGTCAAAAAAATCAATTTCACGCTTGTTTTTATTCAATATTATGATGGCTAAAAAGTTACAGTAACTGTTTCCTTCCTCTCTTTTGTAAAGATTCTTTGTACAGTTATTAAACTGTCAGTAGTTACATTTAGTTATACTTTGACAACTGTTCTTTCTTAACTGTAGTCTAAAAGTAAATTTTAAATAAAAATAAAAAAGAATGTAAACAAAAACTAACAGTGGGTTGAGGCAACCATTCCTAGAAATTTAAATGAAAATAAAAAACTAACTGAAACTCAATCTATTTGTAAAGACAAACTCTCCATCGATGACCTCCTTGGGTTGGATGCTTCTGCATCAAAAATCCTCTCGCTCTGCTCTCCACCCCCAACCTAAAATCCTTTCCAATAACCTTCCCTTAGCCAGGGTAACCCTACCCTACATTCAAGGGTTTACTGATTATTTATCTAAATTCTTATCCAAAAAGAACCTCAAGAACCTTTTCAAACCCCTTAAAACACTTAGCTAGTTCTTTAGATTGACCAAGGACAATAATGACTCTATGTTATGTCCTAGAGTATATGAAATCCCTTCCTCCTATGGAATCACTTACATAGGGAAAACCAACAGATCGTTTAATCTTGGTTCAAAGAACATGTGGATGACACCTTCCATATTCGTATTGCTAAATTTTCCATAGTTGAGCACTTGAATAATAGTGAGCATCTCATTTTTTTTATAAAACCAAAATGCTTTCCTGTACCCCTTTCCATTCCAGCCATGTCATCAGGGAATCCTTTGAGATTGAAAAACATCCTAACAATTGTAATAGAGAAGATGGGTGCCAATTAAACCATTCTCCGTAACCCACTATCTATTTTCTGTCTTCAAATTTGGCCCCTCTAATACTAATTTTAATTCATCTTAATAATTGTGCTTCCCCAAACCCTACTCTGCTTCTTCATCTCTATCTCCTCTTTCTATCCTTGTTTCTTCTGAGCCTTCCTATTCATTCAATTCTCCTTCTTCTAATTAAATATCTTCTAGTCCCATATATTCACATCTTTTTTCATATTCAATCTAAATTACTATTTATAGGTTATTGTTAATTCTTTTAAACTAAAATATCTTATTTTATTAATCTTCTATCCTCGAAATAAATTAAAATTAAAATTAATTAATTAATAAATAAACATAAAAATATCACACCGTAAATAGAATTCTAATTTTATCCCCTTAACCTATCCCTTTATTATATATAATAATCCAATAATTTCATTTATTTAATCTCTCTCTCCTTTTATATATATATATATATATATATATATATATATATATATATATTCCTAAATAATTTAATTTAAAATATTTATCAATTAACTATTTATTTATTATTTCTTTAATTCAACTTTAATTCAACTTTCACTATAATGATATAAATTATTATTATTATATTTCATTTTATATTCCATATTACTAATCAATTTTAAAATAACTATTTTTCAATTTTCAAATTGAATAATTAATAAATTAATATTTACAATCTAAATAAAATAAAATTAACTGGAAAAAAATAATAAAAAAATTGACCATAATCAATTTCAATAATTAATTTCATTTTATCAATTTAACTTTAATAATTATTTTCTTCCATTATACTAAAAAATTTAACCAATGTTCCCATCATTCTGTCCCATCATTTACGCTATTTAACAACTATATACCAACTCCATTTTATATTTAACTGGTGTAGCACTCTTCATATCATAAAAAGAAAACTTAATGTCCATAAAGATGAGTGAAGTTTTCACCCGAAACTTTGAGCAGATAAATTCCAATACACACAGCACTAAAAATTTCAATCTACATAAATAAAATGAGTTGTGGAGACAAAGTGATCAGCTAGATTATTTTTTCTCATATAACATATCTACAATGCATCACACCACAAGTCCTCCCATTCTATCCACCCAAATAACTAAAATGAGTTGTGGACACAAAGTGATCAATTAGATTAATTTTTCTGTTATAGCATATCTACAATGTTTCATTGCATCACGAAACAAGTCCTTCCATTCTATCTGCCACGAGGTCTTCACTCAATGAACGTGTGACATGAACCTGTGACATATGCTAGTGAGATATTAGGCAATACCCTTAATTTGACTACACATTGGAAAATACTTCTAAAAATCACATTATTTAACCCCCTACCAATACAAACTCAACACACCTTCCCAATTTAAAGATCCTTTTATAAGTATCTATTTTTTCATTATCTTTAAGTTCCATTTTTTCTATCTTCTAATAGAAATACTTAAATATTTCATTTTTTCCTCAATATATATCTTCCAATATAAACCCATTTGGTATGATATTGCTCCCAATATATCCACTAAGAACACTACTATGTAAACCATACATAATGTCAAATAAGCTATAATATACCCAAAGAATTCATGGTACGTGTAAATATGTTGGCTATTGGTATATTGGTCGGAAGCAAGTTGTAAAGATCTTCCTGAGTCAAAGATGTCTTGAGGAATATGATTATAAATCATTACCAGGACATTCTATGTTAATTTGCTGTATTCTATTTTAACATGCTTACTTCATGATTTCGTATGAAGACCTTTTGCATCAATTCATATAAACACCAGTGAAGATGAAAATTAACGTATTGTCATAAAATAGTCATAGAAACTATCACATAGTTAGATGAAATAATTAACTAAGGCATTCAACACATTAGATTTACTTCTCCTTACATGGTGCAAATTTAAAAAGGATAAAACATAAAATTTGCTGAGCGAAGATTCAGGGACATTGCATCAAGTAAACCAGCACACCAGTTTAGCATTTTAATGTGATTAAATTTTCAAACCATTTTGCCCTAAGACATACGCAGAGTTGACATTTTACCTCTTGTTTTTTACATTGATATAAACACTTTGGTGGAGGGAAGTGAAGAAATGGAAAGGAGAATGTAAAATCCGACTTTTGGCCTGGTAGGCCTATGAGCATCCTAATCCAGCGACAGCGCGCTTAACGATTTCTTCGTCTCCTCTAAAATCAAGGTCAATCTTTCGCATATTCATTGCAACTTCCACGAAAAAATTCATGGAAATTGCCTCGCCATATAAGAGCTATTCTTATCCAATTATTTTGAAAATTTGACGATGTTCATTGCACCCCACAAGTCGCGGGATTCATTCTTTATTTATTCTACTATTGGTTTGGTCAGTCTCGTTCAAACTCCTGCTCTCGTGTGGGTAAAGCTATTTGGTCAAATGACAACTATGGAATAATCCACTTCTGTTGAATATTTCCTCAACTTGTGTGCCAAAGACATGACATGATTCCAACCTCTACACCAGTCATAGTCTTCTAGAAACACTCTCCGCATTCCATCATCTACCTATTGACGTTATTTAAAGAAGTCAAAAATTAAATTTACATACCAGACAAAAATATCGGCCACCTGGTAGTTTGGCGTGCAAGAGCTTCAGGCTTTCCAATATTATAATCGATTACTTTTAGACATAGGTTATTATGTCTGCCCACAGTTGGATTTTGATTATTTGTTTTCGCCGGTGGTTCTACTTATGACTATTCCATTATGCTTATGACTATTTCTTTCACATCACAGCGGCGTCTGCGACCCGCTGCCTTCCCAGTGAACGTCCTATTCTGAGTTTCGTCTTCATCCTATGAATGATGACTCTCTCTCTGTATATGGCCATTAATCGTCTGCTTGTTGAATGTTTAATGTTTACAGCTACCAAACTTCAGGTGAAGCAGCCGCCGCCTGGCCCACCTCAATCTTTAACAGCACGGGGCTTCGTGTAGCAATTTTCATACTTCTTCGCATGCGAACCTTCGACTCAATTCTCCCTTATGAAATCTGGTCCACGTTTCACAATGCGGAAACTGACAGCAAACCTTCTACTCATTTCAACATTATGAAATCTGGTCCCCGTTTCGCAATGTGGAAACACAACAAATTTGGCACATATGAATTTTCAAGTCAATCCACCCACGTGAAATATGTCCATTCATAGAGTCCAAAAGAAATAAAATATCTAGTACCTTGGGTAGTGATTTCAACCCGAAGGTTTCACAACGTATTTTCTCGAGATACTTTGGAGTGGTTTATTCGTTTGAAGTAGTATTTTTTTTTTCCAAAACTGGTGTAAAGGGTTTTCATTAATAAAGGAGAATATATTGAAATCATATTTGTCAACTCACCCAGCAGGAGAATATATTGAAATCATATTTGTCAACTCACCCAGCAAGAGAAAACATGGTAATAAAAGTGTGAGTATTACCGAGCAAGAGAAAACATAGTAATAAAAGTGAGAGTATCACAAAGTTGGGGTAGGTTTTAAAATTTAGTGTTAAACAATGAGGAAATGTAGAGCAGAGATTAGTCTCCTAGATATTAGAAATCAGTTAAATAAGATTACATTGGGGACATAAGTAATAAATCACTGTAATTAGAGTGAACTGAAATCAACAAAATTCCACTAAACTAAAACAGACTTTGACATTTTGATGGACAACTATGACACTTAACAAGTGTTTGGAATTAGATTTTCCAACACTCTCTCTTAATTTCGACCACAAAAAAATTTAAACCGAGGATGCCTACTAGTATATATCTCAGCTAGGCTTACATTTTAAAAAATGACAAGAACCAAATTTTTTTTTTTCTTTTCTTCCAAATCCTGTATCCTCGAAATTGTTTCAACTTTTTTTTTGTAGTAGGATTGAAATATAAAATTCTTCATTTGCTGGTGCAATTCTTCAATTGTTACATGTTGTCTAAGCATGTTCACGACTTCTTCAAAAATCATCTTGTATGTGGAGTGCTACCACATGTCAGCTTCTGTTGTGTGATTTTCATCATCAATAATTTGTTGCAACATAAGTCTATAGTAAAAATTTATCTCTTCACGACTCCAATACCTAAAAATTTCATTAACATTCTCATCATCCAAGTTTTCTTCAAGGTTCATTGTTGCAACCTCTAAGTAGACTTCATCAAGACATGGTGTTCCAAGCCCTACTTCAAGGAACTTTAATTCTTCTTCATAAGTTATTGCTCCTTCCTAGTTGTTGCTTACATGTGCACACTCAAAATCAAATTTAGGATAAAAAGTATTTGCAGGATCATATTATTTATGCTCTGCTGTGAGAGGTTTCTCTTTGTGGGATTCTTTCTCTGCCTATGCCTCTATCTCACTCTCTTCAAGTTATTTCATAACATGTGTTTCTGTAGGCAGGTTGTCCTCCACTTGGTTTTGAGACTCAAGTGGGATTCTCTTACCGAATAAAATCATGTCGATATGATGTTTTTGCTGCATAATCTGCAACCATTTATCATTAGGAAACAATTCTTCATCATAATTTACATCAATAATGTTAATTACTAGATTGACCATAGCATTGCCCACTCCAATTGCAACTTCATTGTCATTAACAAACTTGGTTGCTTGATTCATCAAATTGTTATCCCCTTGTGGTTGAGCAAAGTGGGATTTACCAAACTCTTCATCTTAAACTAGGTTACTTCCCCTTAGGCCAAAATTCCAAGGGTATCCTAGGCCTCCTTAGTTGTCTTTCAATCTTCAATGAAGGGAAGGATGTTATCATCAAGACATTCCCTTATTCATTTCAATGCAAAGACATTTTTTTTCTCTTTCACTTCTAAATCTTTCAAGAAGACCTCAAAAATCTCATTTTGGCGCTTTGACCTTCTCAGCCTCATGGTTTTTCCCATTTATTGGGGCTCAACAAGAAAATGGACTCATGCACAATGGTGGTTTCACATCTCAAGAATCCCAAATATATTCAGCTTCAAATCTTTATGAAAATCGGCACTCGGCTGGAATTCTTAACTTCATCATCTCACCAAAGAATTGAAAACATCTTGAAGCTTTCTCAGAACGAAAAACACTTCTACAAATGTTTTGAAACACTTTTTTTTTAATAAACCAAAGACTCTTTTAAATAGGAAAAAATGCGCAAGTCCAAATATTTTAATGTTCATATGAATATGAACAATATTGGAATGACCCTTGTTTAAAACAATAGACCTTTAAAAAAAAATCACGTTTGCAAAGCCTTTCTTTTAGAAACTACGATGATTCCCTCTTTTTAATAGAAAACAAATTTCAAATATGAGGAAAGAACTTTCATAATAATACTTTTTCTTAATCAATTTGTCAATGCAAGCCATTTGAATGAATCTGTAAATACCTTTTAGAATTTTGAAAATAAATTCACAAATTTGTGGCTGTTGTGAGTGAGGTTGTCTACTAGAACAAAATTCTTTGCGCCCCTTTTTCATTTGTTGAATCAATTTTGAGACTTTCAAACAAACTACTATCTTCCTCATCATCCATTCAGATACTTCTCTTCACACTTTCATAGTCAGGATTCTTTCTAGTGGTTTTCGCTTTCAAATTGTAATAGTTTGTGCTTGATGTGTTGGGTATTTTTTATACCCTTCTTTTAAAAAAAATTGCAATGCTAACAACTGATCTTTGACTTTATGTGGAATTATGGAGAGGAATAGTTGGATTATGAATACCTTTAAAGAAATTTGAATTTTCTAAGTATGTTGTGTGTGCTCTAATTAGAATCAATGAACAGATCGAACCTTAATGTCAACACACTTCCTCAAACTCCTCATATGCATTAAGTCACCCATTTTCATTGTTCCTTAATTTTGTGTTGATGAATGCACTTAAGCAGAGACAGTAAGTGTGATGGTCACTGAATTTCTTTTTTAAAGATCACCACCAATTACTAACACTTCCTCTCGATGCAAAGCTCCTAATGAACTCTGCATTCAGGACCTTTGATGACATACTGCGATCCTTGGAAACTTATGCAACCTAGGGCTCTGATACTATGTTAAAGAATGAATAAATGTGGAGCAAAGGTTACTCTTCTCAATATTATGAATTAGTTAAATAAGGTTACATATGAGACATCAGTAATAAATGAATGTAGTGAGAAAGAACTGAACTCAACAAAACTAGAATAAACTAAAATAAATTGTACACTTGGATGGACAATTGTGACACTTAGGAGGTGGTTAGAATTACATTCTCCAACAAGAAGGAGTCGTCAAGGCCACCTAAAGATCGTCTTGACAAGATACTCATGCGTCCTTATTAGAGTCTGAGAAGGTTGATTCATGAGCTCATTTTATCACTCCCAACAAAGAAGTATTATTGTTTATTTCTTTTCTATTTGTTGAAATTCAGTTCTCCTTACTCTCCTCGCAAGAATTTTGAATATTTGAGGTCTATGCATCATCAAAGGAGAACATGTCATCATTCGACTCAATATCAGCCTTGTTTGAAGAAGAGAAGTTCTCTTCCTCTAGAGTGGGTGGGCTACATGGATTCCAAGGCTTAAATTTAGTCTTTCATGTTATTGGCTTCTCAGCAAAGGAATTTTATAAATGTCTTGTTTGATGGTAGAGGCGAAAACAGAAACTAGTGTTCTCATAGTCTTGGAGCTGGATCTAGTGGAAATCACGTTTTTTCGTGTTGATTTTATCAGGAAATCCTTTCTTGATGTCGAGTTCTACACGAATCCTCTTGTAAGTATATACTCCAAATTGGCCTTCTGCAGGATATGTGGCGAGGAAGTTTCCCAAGGTGTTTTTGATGCTCATAAACATTGAATGGTGCCATAGATGATCTGCTAAGTTTTTAATTTTGTCCCAAATTGGAATCTTTATGATTACCACTGTAGAGGAGTCAAAATATGGGAATCATGGGGCCATGAAAAGCCTTGATTTTCCCCAATACCATGGTCCCCTTGATAGAGCACTCTGATAATATTATTCATGGATAATCATAACTATGAAGAAGACCTTAGAACAAAGGATATCCCTACAAGATTTGGTCAGTTTAGAGTGGATTCATTGTGAAAGATCCTCTACGCGAGGCCACAACCCATTGACGTGGTAGATTAGGTCATTCTCTGCTAATAGCTCGCAAAGATTGTCTACATTTGAATGGGAAATTTCAATAGAGGGATAAACCTTAGATTTTTTCATTGTAAATGCACTAGGAACAAGATGGGATGGTCAAGGTGGATATTGGTGGCCACCCACCTAATTCAATTGAACATCCACCGTCGTTCTGTCAGTTTATCAGTTTCCTTAATTGTAGCATAGTTTACTATTTTTGGTAGCTTTTTAGGTCGTGAACTTTCATAGCCATTTTGAGGCCCTAAATGATGTTTTCTTTGCAATAGTATTTTTGAACGATTTCATTGAAATAGCATTTTTAATTGTATTTCTCGGAGAGATATTTCCAACGAGGTATGAGGTGCATCAAACGGAGATAATATGACCAAGTTACGACCCTGGGAAGTTGGCTGCCCAAATAACCCCAACAGGGCCCATAAACTCTTGGTGTTACATCTCCTCTGGTTAGGGTTTTGGTTGTTTAATGTTTTCTATTTTTGTTCAATAATAAAAAGGCCCTTGAGCCTCATTGTAACTTAGTTCAGAGGCATGTAGCCGCCACATCTCTTCTCATAGATAAGCTACCATAGCCTGAGCTAGTCTCATTTCCATTTTGTTTGTAAGCATATTTCATTATTTGATATTAATGAAAGGAAACGTTACTTCCACTACATCTCTATATTTATGGTTATATCTGTAATTTGTTGTGTTCTTGTTTAAATTCGGATCATGGGAAGATATCGCTTTTTATGAAGGAAAAGGATGAGGTGAAGTAGGAACAACACCCTGGGGAGGCTAATTATGAACTGCATCTTTGCATGATAACACCTAGGAGGAGGAGGGCTTACCCAAGGTAGCCCCTGTGGGCAAAGAGTCAAGAGCATAAGAACATCCTTTAAAATATTATTATTAGAGGTGGGAAGGGGATCTTCTAATTTCTTACCTTAAAAAGGGAGGCATCCCGCAGGGAATCCATGGTTTTAGATCCAACAAGAGTTTGAGGTCCCTTATTAGATCTGTAGATCAAACCCGAAAAAATAGAGAGTGTGAGGACAACATTTTCACTAAGATATAAACGGGGCTCTCACAGTTTGTTTGTCTAAGTCCATGGGTAGCTTCGAAGATCTTGAAACAACATACAAAGTTTCTTGAAGTAAACCTTTGAAATTGATACGAGGATGGGACTTCCCCTAATAACCCCTTGAACCACCAAGATTTTTTGACTATAGTCTAATTTAATGGAGGAAATGAGATAGGAAAGGGCGTAGCAGGAAGAAATTCTAAAGTAGGGTCTCCAAAGCACAAGAGGCTACAAACTTATGAGGAAAACCATCATTGGGAGGCACATCTATGAGAAGAGGTCCACCATATATGAGAGGCAAGGAAGCTCGCTGCCAAAAAACAGAGGTTGGAAGGGTTATAGGCCTGGAAGAGAGTGACATCTAAAGACTTTTGCCGAGGCAATGTTTTTATCCTAACTTCAACTTCAGACTTTTTTAAATGACGTACGAGGTTTCAATTGTAAATTTTAATGAGATAAGAATTGAATTTTTACAACGTTAACTTTTATAGAAATTGGTTAATAAGTTTTAAATTGGAAATCTGTAAAATTAAATATCATAAAATTAGTTATTTTACATCTTACAATTTAAAATATAAAATTAGTATAAATATGGTTTAACCACTAGAGTAATCAAGTCTTTTGAGGTGCAAATGTCTTTCATTATACAAAAAATGTTTTTATGCTAAAAGCTTTGGTCGCTATGGTGCTTAGTGGTTTATATGTGTGTGTGTGTGTGTGAAAATTTTCATTATTTAAATTTAATGTCTTTAATTCCTCGAAAATCCCTTACACAATTGCTAGTGTAATCAACACATCGTAAATTTCCAAATTCAACAAACTTTTTTTTGTATTTTAGACCAAATTAACCCCACGAAAATATACCTTAAATGTTCTAAAATATAAAAAAGTGAGATTATTTGAAATGTTTTAATAGGGATATTTTTTTCTTTCAACTCCTTTTATGATCTGAATTGGATCCATAGAAGACTGTCAAAGAACCATGACCATATCAGGTCAAACAAATCTCTAAAGAATTCTAGAACATTGATCAAAAACACCCTGAACTAGTGGCAATGGAATCCAACGTGGAATGATGAGGATCTTGGTCAAAGCGCTCTGACCGAGGCCCATGGAGACTACGCAGGAGATCGAATTAGCCCCTGGGAGACCCAGATCAGGAATCAGAGGTGATTTTTGATGCGCGATTAGCGACGCTAATCGTGCATCGCTGGGCGAACAGGGCCAAAATGGAAAAGCCTGAGCACTCAGTCGCGTGGGGGAACCAGAGGACCGCTGGAAAAAAAGGGAAAAAGCGCTAATCGTACAAGGCAGGACCCATGCTCTGGAAACCGATGGTTTTGATCGGGGCACCCTTAAATGGTAAGAGGTTTTGGATGAAAGCGGAGTGATTCCATACAACGATCGATGTGTGGCAGGCGAATGTGAGAGAAAGCTGTCGTTGATCACGCGATATCAGTCGAGTAATTCAACCACGTGAAACGTGCGTATGGCGTCAGATCTGGAGGGCCCAGATTGGATGGTTGAGATCACGCCCGATGGAAGAAGTGGAATGGACACGGAATTAAGCCGCTTTTTAGAGGGGATTTGAAATCCATTTGAAAGCCACGGTGGAGGAAGAACACATCCATGACATAACTGAAGAAACGAACCGACAAAGCATGTTGGCATCGTTTAGAGGAAGACAAGTGGCAACTCCTTGAGCACTGATGATGACTCCGAACCGGGAATTCCAAGCGCAACTGCAGAAGGTGAATCGACAGAGGTGGAAGAGGAACCAGACATGTATAGGGATAGAATGGCTAAAGCCATGAACAGAGGCAGTCCAATCAGTGGAGTTGATTTAGACATAGAGAGACAGAAGTCGAAAGATGAAGAAGTGGAATAGTGAACCCTGAGAGGAGGACTGAACATAAAGAACAGTAAAGTAGAGTAGAGGAGACAGAGGGCCGAGCTGATCAGCAGCAACATCAAGCACCAGAGAGCTTGAATATTCAAGCCATCCGATAGAGAATCTGTTTGGGCTGAGCACCACATTGGGCTCTTTCGATTGTAGACCAGAAGGTCACAGAGCTAGTAGGAGGAAGAAGAGTCTGTGTACTCCAGTGGCTTGGGAAATCCAAGGACCACCCTACCAAGCAAAACCTGCTTCAGGTGAACTCACATTGAGTCCCTGTATTGTAAATTCTCCACCAAAAGGAACAATAAAACAAGGCCACCACTGAAATCTGGACCAGAGACGTAGCCCTGGAGCATAAGGTGAACTACTTATTAAAATTGCTTGTGTCTTTGTGTTTGCTTACTGTATTTCTCTGCTGTCTTTCCATTTTATTGTCTGTGTATTGGAAATCTAATCGATTTGTTGCTTCAATAACACAGAACACAGACCAGCACGAGTCTTTAATACCTTAGTTTAATAAATCTTCAACTGATGTCATTCATAGGGTCAATATCAGATCAAGTGGTACCAGAGCATGAGGTTGTAAGGTTAGACAAGCTTGTGTAGGTTTAGCTGTGAATGCTCATAACATCAAAGCTCAATTTAGGATAAGGAGAGATGGTGGAAACTAATCCTGAAATTGGGAGAGTCTATTCTTGAAGGACAATGTCAGAAGAAGGTTCTATAGGGCTAGACCCTCAATTCATAGAGAGTTTCCTAGCTATAAAGTCTATGGTTGAAGAAATGTATAGAGACTTTAGAAAGCAAAAGGTGGAATATGCATCAGGCTCTAAACAAAATAAGGAAGAAGATGAGTCTCACTTCCATGACAACTCCAGAGGAAAGGGGAAAGAGGAAAGCTTTTTCACACCTCCTAATAGCCCTGTGCATAATAAGAAAGCATCTTTGATTAAAGTTGATTTGCCTATATATGATGGAGAGCTAAATGCTAAAAAGTTGGACAATTGGATTAGACAAATTGATGTGTATTGCATGGTACAGAACATAAACTCCAACAAGAGTAAGATTCAGCTGACAAGCCTATGCCTAGGAGGCACTGCCTTGGTTTGGTGGGAAGGCAGAACCCAAGCTGATATGAAAGGAGATGGTAAGACCATCTCTGTTTGGAGTGACTTTGTTTCTGCAATCAAAAAGCAGTTCTATCCATTGGCCTACATGCAAAAAACCATGATGAGTTGGCAAACTCTTCGGTAGTTGAAAGGGCAAAGTGTGCAAGGGTATACTCAAGAGTTCAGAAATAAACCATTGATACTAGGTATCTCATTAGACTCACTAGAGACTCTTTTGAAGTACATTGGTGGTCTACATAGCTACATGAGGCATACCATCCTCATGTTTAATCCCACTAGTATAGATGAGGTATTTGTACAAGCTACTCATCTAGAAGCTAGAGGAAAGAATGGAAATCCAGAAGTTGGGGGACCATCCCAACCCACTGTAAGCAAGAGCAAGGAGAAAAGAAAATAGAAGTGGAAGGCAAGGAAGGCTAACACTGCATAGAAAGCTAAAGCTTCATGCACTCACTATAAAAAGGAGGGGCATGATGATGAGCATTGTTGGATTCTACATCCAGAGCTAAGACCGAAGAAGTCCGAGGGCAAGAAGAAGAAGACAGTTGTAGCTATTCAGAAAGATTTTGGGTCAGACTCGGGAGATGAAATGACTATAGTAGCCATAGGTATAAAAGGTAAGAATTCTGAAGCATCTACTAGTAATTCTACTCAATTTGTTGTTGATGAAGAAAATGAGAGAAAAAGACATGAGCTTTTCCATATTCAAGTTATTTCCAAAAATCAAAAGATTGATACTTTTTTTGATAGTGGCTCACAAGTAAATTTAATTTCTGAAGCAATTGTAAAGAAATTGCAATTAGCAACTACACCTCACAAGAAACCATACCCATTAGGATGGTTGAATGATAATGCACAACTGCAAGTGACTAGATAGTGCAAACTCAAGTTTTCTTTTGGGTAAGAATTTGTAGATGAGGTTGAGTTAGACATAATTCCTTTGGATATATGTGGAATTGTTTTAGGAAGTCCTTACTTGTATGATAGAAAGGATATTTTCTATAGAGCTGAGAACAAGTATCTACTTGTCAAAGATGGAATCGAATACTTTGTAAGAGCTCATAAGCTCAATAATATTTACACTCTCATAAACTCAGGATAGATGAAAAGAATGATTAATTCATGCAACAATACTTACTGATGGTTGTAAAGGAAAAGAAACCTGATAAAACCATTGCATTTGATGGTTGTAATGCTGAACATCAAGTTGATATAGAAAAGGTTGTTTCAGAGTATGATGTCTTGTTTCAAGAACCTAAAGGTTTGCCACCCAAAAAGGGAATAATACATGATATTATTTTGAAGCAAGATGTTCCATTGCCTAGCATTGGGATGTACAGGTTGTCTACTTTAGAGAATGCTAAAATCAAGAAGTAGGTGCAAGAGTTGCTCGAGAAGGGCTTCATTAGGCCTAGCACATCACCATGTGGGTCACCAATCGTTTTGGTGAGAAAGAAAGATGGTTCTTGGAGAATGTGCATAGATTACTGAGCACTGAATATGATAACAATCAAGAATCGTTATCCCCTTCCTCACATAGATGATCTTTTAGATCAATTAAAGGAAGCTGTTTATTTCACCAAGCTGTATTTGCATAGTGGATACCATCAACTCAGAGTTGCAGAGAAAGACACATGGAAGATTGCTTTCAAAACAAAGCAGGGATTGTATGAATGGCTGGTTATGCCTTTTGGCTTGACCAATGCTCCTGCTACTTTCATGAGATTAATGAATGATGTACTTAGACATTTTCTTGATGATTTTGTTATTGTGTATCTGGATGACATTCTGATTTTTAGTAAAATGTGGGAAGAACATTTAAAGCATGTTAAGCAGACATTGGATGTTTTGAAAAGAGAAAAACTTTATGTTAAACTCTCAAAATGTGAATTTGGCAAAACATCTCTAAACTACTTGGGTCATATAGTAGGGGGAGGTGAATTGAAAATAGATCCCTCTAAAGTGGCAGTCATTGTGAACTGGCCTAAACCCAGGTCTGCTACAGAAGTGAGAAGCTTCTTAGCAGCAGCACAATATTGCAGGAAGTTTATTTCTAACTTCTCCTCGATTGCAGCTCGCTTACATGCTTTAACAAGATTGAATAAGGTGTTTTAGTGGGGAGGAAAACCTCAGAAAGCCCTCAAAACCTTGAAGGAAAAAATTAGTACAGCACCTGTACTAGCACCGCCTAGTTTACAAAGACCATTTGAGATCCAAACTGATGCCAGTGACTATGCCATGCGAGTAGTGTTGACACAGCATAGTAAACCCATATGTTATCATTCTGAGAATTTTAATCCTACGGTAGTTAACTATCCTACATATGATAAAGAATTGTATGCATTAGTTCAGAGCGTGAAAAAATGGAAACATTACTTAATGGGAAAAGAGACAGTAATACATTCTAATCATCAACCACTTCAATATCTACACTCCAAAACTAAGCTGCAGTAATCAAGACATTACAGATGGATGGGTTTTCTACAACAGTTTCATTTAGTCATCAGATATAAAAAGGGCATACATAACAAGGTTGCAGACATGTTATCTAGACCCATCATAAATGCATCTACCATACTTAAGCATAATTCAGTGCTACATGAAAGCTACATAGAATTATATGCTCAGGATATGGACTTTAAAGATGTATATGCAACTTTGAGTCAAGGCAAAAGAGTAAAAGAATTGGACTATCATATAAATGACCAACTCTTAAACCATTGTGGGAAACTCTGCATTCCACAAACTGAAAGAGTAAAAATAGTTAGGGAAGCACACACTTCTCTAATATCAGGTCACTTTAGGGTAAGTAAAACAGTTTCACAACTGCAAAGATTATGCTATTGGCCGAAAATGAATGAGACAGTTTCTAGGTATGTAAGAGGGTGTGCCATGTGTGCTAAAAGCAAGACCAACAATAGAAAACTCAGCTTGTGCACTCCCTTGCCAGTTCCTTCTCACCCTTGGGAAAGTGTTTCCATGGATTTTGTTGGAGGATTGCATAAATCTAGGAAAGGTCATAGTTATCTATATGTTTTTGTGGATAGGTTCAGCAAAATGTGTATTCTGATACATTGTAGTAAACATATTACAGCTGAACAGACTACAAAATTGTTCTTTGAACATGTATGGGTTCATTTTGGGTTACCCACTTTCATTGTATCTGTTCGAGACACCCGATTTGTGGGGAAGTTTTGGTCGAGTCTGTGGGAACTGATGGACACCAAATTGAAGAAAATCACGACTTTTCATCCACAAACAGATGGCCAGACATAAGTAGTAAACAGGATAGTGATCCAGTTACCGAGGGGATATTGCAGTAAACATCCTAAGCTTTGGGATGAACACTTATGTTATGTGCAGCATGCTTACAACAGAGCCAAAACACTCTTCTACATAGAGATCTCCTTTTGAGACCTTTTTTGCTTTCATACCAAGGACTCCTTTAGATTTTGTCTTTGGTAAAGACACCATGGTTGAAGGACACAATGATGTGGACAAGGCAACTAGGTTCATTGAACAGATCCAGGAGATCCACCAGGTAGTACAGGAACAACTGCAGAGGAGCCAGGCCAAGTGCAAGGCTAGGCATGATAAGCATCAGATGGAGCATATTTTTCAAGTTGGAGACCAAGTTTGGATATATATCAGCAAGGATAGGATGCAAGGTGAAGGTAAAAAGCTAAAGCCTATCAGGTATGGACCTTTTAGGATACTTGAGAAGATTGGTGAAAATGCTTTTCGCCTTGATTTACCAGCTTACATGCACATCTACTCAATCATAAATGCGGATTGCTTGAGATTGTTTGAACCTTCAATGGTTGAGGACCCTAAAGAGCAAGGTCAATTGACTTCTATCGATGACCTGCTACCTGAGTATCTTAATGAGTTGCAAGAATACACAGTGTTGGATAGGAAGGTGAGGAAAATGCACAGGGGAGATGCTGAGTACCTCAGGATTGGGCTTAAATGTTCAAAGCCGAGTAGCGTAAAGTGGATTAGGATTAGACAAGTGAAGAAATAGTATCTTCACTTAGTTGATTCTTAAAAACCAACTTTTGGTCATCCAAAAGCTTTTTTAGTGGGAAGGTTGTGATCTGAATTAGATCCATAGAAGACTATCAAAGAACCATGACTATATCAAGTTGAACAAATCTCCAAAGAATTCCAAAACAGTGACCAAAAACACCCTGAACTAGTGGCAATGGCATCCAACGTGGAATGATGAGGACCTCGGTCAAAGCGCGTTGACCGAGGCCCATGGAGACTGTGCGGGAGGCCGAATTAGCCCTTGGGATCCCCAGATCGGGAAGCGAAGGTGATTTTTAATCGTGCATCATTGGGCGAACAGGGCCAAAATGGAAAATTCGGAGCACTCGGTTGCATGGGGGAACTGGAGGACCATGGGTGGAAAAGAGAAAAAGCGCTAATCGTACAAGGCTGGACCTGCGCTTTGGAAACTAACGGTTTTGATCGAGGTGCCCTTAAATGGTAAGAGGCTTTGGATGAAAGTGGAGTGATTCCATACAACGATTGATGCATGGCAGGCGGAGGTGAGAGAAAACCGCCGTTGATCATGTGCTATCGGTCGAGCAAGTCAATCGCGCGAAATGTGCATACGGCGTTGGATCTGGAGGGCCCAGATCGGATGATTGAGATTGCGCCCGATGGAAAAAGTGGAATCGACCTGGAATTAAGCCGTGTCTTAGAGGGGATTTGAAATCCATTTGACTGCCACGGTGGAGGAAGAATGCATCCACGACATAACTGAAGAAATGAACCGATGAAGCATGCTAGCACTGTTTAGAGGAAGAAAAGTGGCAAATCCCTGAGCGCTGATGATGACGCCGAACAGGGAACTCCAAACGCAATTGCAGAACATGAATCGATAGAGGCAGAAGAGGAACTGGACAAGCGTAGGGATCGAATGGCTAAAGCCATGAACAGAGGCAATCGAATCAGTGGAGTCGAGTTAGACACAGAGAGATAGAAGTCGAAAGACGAAGAAGTGGAACAGTGAACCCTGAGAGGAGGACTGAACACAGAGAACAGTAAAGCAGAGCAGAGGAGACAGAGGGCTGAGTTGATCAGCAGCAGCATCGAGCACCAGAGAGCTTGAAGATTCAAGCCATCCCATAGATGATCTGTCTAGGTTGAGCACCACATTGGGCTCTTGCCATTGTAGACTAGAAGGTCACAGAGCTGGTAGGAGGAAGAAGAGTCTGCGTACTCTAGTGGCTTGCGAAATCCAAGGACCACCCTGCCAAGCAAACCCTACTTTATGTGAACTCACATTGAGTCCCTGTATTGTAAATTGTCTGCCCAAAGGTAGAATGAAACAAGGCCACCACTGAAAGCTAGACCGGAGACATAGCCCTAGAGCATAGGGTGAAATCCTTATTAAAATTGCTTGTGTCTTTGTGTTTGCTTACTATATTTCTCTGTTGTCTTTCCATTTTATTCTCTGTGTATTGGCAATCTGATTGATCCTTGCTTCAATAACATAGAACACACACCATCACATGAGTCTGTAATACCTTAGTTTAATAAATCTTCAACTGATGTCATTCATAGGGTGAATATCAAATCATTTTATTATATGTTTATAGGTTTTTTTTTTTGTAATTATATATAATACATACATAGTTTTGCATTGAAATATTTTAGTTAACATGGAAATTGAAATGTTTTATTTATAACATATATTATAATCTAAAGTAAAATATTTTTTTGTAATTAATATATTTTCAAATACATGATGATTTATTTAATACTACAGAATATTTTTATTTACAACGAACAAATATAAGTTAAATAACTTTTTGTCTTTTAGGATTGGAATATATATATAATTTTTGTAGTCACATATTTTAAAAAAATATGACAATTAAACATTTTTAACATATATAACTTTTATTTTTATTTTTAATTAGTATATTTCTTTAAATTTATTATAAAATTATGTTATTTACTATGAACATCAAAATATTTTGTTTATGAGTAAATAAATTTTACATATATAATCTATTGTAGTATCAACCAACTAAATAAATATAATGAAATTCCCTTTGTCTTGATAATAAACCACATTAGTTGGTTCGAAAGGTCGACCCAATCCTTACAATATGATTAATCTAAAAGACTACTCTCTACATTATAGATCACAAAAATATTAAATCTAACATAATGAAATTCATATTATTATTTAGAAAACAATTTTTATTTATTTTTAAACCTATCACAATTAAAGATTCAACAATAAAAACATGCATCCCAAAATCTAAAATAAACCTCTTATCCTAATAAAGTTATATTCATAAAATTATTAATACAAAATATTGCTCTGAGTTTTACAATAAATGCATTAGGTAAACTCAAAATGTATAGAAGATTGATCCCAAAGGTAGTTTTACGATAAATCCGTAAGAGAGACTCCTAATGAGGACACTAATTTTAATGTGAAAACCAATCTCACGTATTTGATTATGTCTACTCCTTTTCCGTTGCTAAATTTATTTTGAATTACGATCCTCTCTCCTAAGATACATTGATAATATAGTCAATTAATAATTTATTTTAAAAAGTTAATACGAATTTAATAATTTATTTTAAAAAGTTAATATGAATTTTATATTTATAATGTAGAATAACTTGTAATTATGATGACTTGAATTTTTTTTTCGCAGTTCTATATATATTATCAAAATTATTGTATTTTTTTTATTAAAAGGTCAAGGAAATTATTGTATTTTTTTAATATTAAAAAGTTAAGAAAATTGATAGTGTGATAAATATTTGGAAAAATAGACGGAATGTGAATATAATATGGAAAATTTAAGATAAAATGCTTTTCAACTTAAACCTTCTTAGTGTTGTAAAGGTAAAATACTTTTTCATCACATTCTATTTTGAGCATTGAGAAATGCTTAATTTCACTATGAAACTCATAATAATTTGTTCTTATTTTAAAAAACCATTTTATTTTTAACATTAGTAAAGGGAGAGATATTTTTATTCTTGACATTGTAGTTTATTACCTCCTTATAATATCTTAGTTTCCTTTTTCAAGTAACAGTATATTTAATATATCATTATTTTACAAAATGGTCTCCCCGTTTATACCTCAATGGTTTAGCCAAGGCCAAGCATCCTTATGCCATCCCTCTTTGAGTCAAACATAGGCATTTTGGCTAGAATTAGAAGCAACTTTACAAAACCTCTTGACTGCTTCTTATACATAAAATACATAGTCATATACATGCTTTCACTGGCAGAATAAATTCCTTCATTCAAGAGGATGCGATAGGGCATATTACCTATAATCCAAATATTGTATGTTATAAACTTCTTTCCAAACTATTCTATCTTCCTCCGTGACTCTCTAGAGATACCACAACCCAAAAACTCACACTTAGATAAAATATGGAGAGTGAAAAAATCTCAGAAAGCAGTTCCCTTTTATTCCATATCCAATCATTTTCTAACTTACAAATGTTTTCAAACTCATAACAAGATTTCCACCCTCCATTAATCCATTACCTAATGCTCTAGCCTTCGTTGACCTTGTGATGGATACCAATTCCAAGATATGTATATGAACGGACATCCTCCAAGTATGTTTTGTCATTTATGAAAACATTATATATGATAATTTCAAATTTAATTATTATGAATTTAGTTTTATCATGATTTATAGTAATACCCATCATGAAGTAGAAATCTTGGAGAATTTTGAGTTGCTTTTTTAGATGATAATGACATCTCATGAAACAAATAATATCCTCAGTATGAAAAGTTATGACTATACTAGTGAGCATGGGAAAATACAACTTTCATTTTCCAAACACTCTTTTAGCTTCTCAATCTATTTTCCTTTTTTGGAAATATCATGGATAACCTATTTGAATCATGTTTTGAGAGAATTCATGATTATTTATTTGCTCAAATCATATCTCTAAAATTCTAGTGAAACGATATCTAAATTTTCTATAGTAGACAACTTGAGATGCCTTCTTTGTCTCCTCCAAATTTCATATTGTGAAACATCATAAAAAGAAAGTTATACCAAAAATTCCAACTTAACCTATTTCAAGCATGTTTTAGGAGCATTCAAGGACACTAACTTTGATAGACGATATCTCTTAAATTAGAGCTAAAAAAATTGTGAAATTTCAACAATAGGTACTATGAGATATTTCCTCTTTCTCATCTAAATTTTATTATTTAAAATATTAGAGAGAGAATGTTATGGTCAAATACTAGCTTGACTTGTTTGAAGCATATTTCATGAACAATTATGATCACTAACATCTTCATATCATTTCTCTAAAATGATAGTGGACCAAGGTATGAAATTTTAACCACATCTATATGAAGTGATTTTATATATATCCTCCAAGTTTCAAGATCTGAAACATCCTAGAAGGATAGCTATAGTGGTAATGCCGATTTGATCTATTTGAAGTACATATTAGGAGCATTGAAGAATCGTAACTATTTTATATAATATTTCCAAAATTATAGTAGGCCAAGGTATAAAAGTTTAACCATAGGTATTAAAATATCTTTTCTGTAACTCTTCGAAGAGTCATGGTATAAAACATCCCAAAAGAATCATTATGGTGAAAAGTTCAAGATAACTCATTCATCCCATAAATCACATTTTTTTCTTCCACCTTCACACTCCATAAATCACCCCACAATTATTCCTTAGCACCTCTTGCAACCTCATGTCTCTTCTTTCTTAGATTTGTGTTTAAGAATGCACTCATATGCCATTTATTAATAGTTTTTGTACATTCACATATATTGTGCATTGTAAAACTATTTGAGTGAACCTATTTGTACCTTGTTTGGATCATCCTAATGAAATATGCCTTGTCTCCTCATTCCTATGCAGTTATAATAAGTTCCATATACTTTCGGAAATGTTTCAAAATAATATTTTCAACCATGTATCTTATGATACCGTAATGCCCCACATTATCAACAACAATGACGACGATGACGACGATGATGATGATGAATGAAATAATAAAATAAAATAAATAAAATAACAAAGAATAAAGAAAATATAGTAATAAATAAAATAGGAAATAACAAAGAAAATATAATAATAAATAAAATAACAAATACAAAGAAAATATAATAATAAATAAAATAAAAATAACAAAGAAAAGATAATGGTGGGCATGCTGACACACCAATTTTGTGCATGCAGATCCTTTCCCAATCCCCTTACCATTTTTAGAATGTCTGGTTCTATTTAATGTCGAAAAAGGGATACCATAAACATTATTTCTAATCCCCTTACCATTTTTAGAATGTTCAGTTCTATTTAATGGCGAAAAAGGGAGATGAGAAGTATTATTTCATTCGCTCATTATTTGGGGAATGGGAATGCTACGAGACAAAGGAAATTGGGAGTAGCAAGCTAATTGAGGGCTCGAGGGTGACAATTGCAACAAGTATTGGCTCCAACTTCTATACTGTTTGGTGGAGAGTTGTCCACAACATGTTGTTATTGTTAGCAGAATTTGAATAGTATGACAAATTCATAATCAGTAGTAAATCCTATTGTCACCCCACAAAAATGTCATCCCTTTCAAATGTATTTTGAAAATCTTATGGTAGTGAATTGAGTGGATAAGTTAATTAATAATTTCATGGTTGATGTGGTTATTTTATATATTTAAATTATTAGTTGTTACATTTGATATTAAAGCTAGGGTTCAACGCCTCGACCTATAATGTTTAGGATAATAACCAAATCAAGTAGATCTAATTCACACGTAATCGTAAAATGTCATGACCTACTAGATCTACATTATACCGAACTCTAATGTTGACATCCTATAAAAGAACTAAACTAACCAATAAACTAGCGTAGTAAATTTTTTAATTAATGTTAATTTTGTATTTTAAAATTGAGATTTAATGAGATTTTTCTAATTGAATTAGGATGAGCTTCTTTACATAAATAGTTTTAGTACCAACTTTTCAAATCACCAAAATGATGAAAAAAAATTAAATATTTTTATAGAAATGATTATTTTTTCAATATATAAGTATGTTTAATGGATATGGGGTTCAATATATCTAAGGGGATAAATAGATCTATGTTAATATATACCAATTGAGTACCAAATTTAAGTATGTTTAATGGATATGGGGTTCAATATATACAAGGGGATAAATAGATCTATGTTAATATAAACCAATTGAGTACCAAATTTAATTAAAAAAATTAAGACTGTAGAATAGGCATATTAATTGGGAAATGATGGATACAAGTACGAGCAAACCCTGTGATGAGCTGCAAATCGCATGGGAATAAACATTAATCATTGCTAGGGGAGTTATTCTTCGCAATAGGTGTTTCGTGGCCACTGTAGTGAAAGAAAAGCTGGTCTCCATCGTCGATGAATGTTTTTACTAGTGGGCTTCATATATGCTTCCTCTGTGTCGATAAGGAGATGAATGCTATCTCTGTCAAAGCCGAAGCTATGAATGAGCGTGCTTTGCAGCCTCAAAACATCATATATGCATCGATGAAGTTCAAATTTGTTGTTGGGATAATTGTCTCCCACCAACACACCATGTTTTCGTTTGGCCATTCTTTTAATTCTGACCCAATTGAACAAATAGTTTGCTTGAAAGCCAAAAGCAAGAAATTAAGAGAAATTAATTCCAAATTTTAAGAGCTAGAAATTGAGGACAAGGTCAAACTATTTTGTGGTATGTATAAACACATTAACCTATTTTTTTATTTATTTAAAATAGCAATGGAGTACATTGGATGGAGTCATCTCCAGAGATTTACTTCCAAACACCATCACTCGAATAAAACTCAAAAATGTTCCAATCACCATCAATTAATTAGAAATTAAAAATATACCATTTTAAAAATGTGTTTGTTCCATCCTTTATAGACTTCTGTTTACCCCATCATTTTAACCTATGTTGAACCACTTTACAGGAGCAAAAGCTTGGGAAAACAACCCATATCACAAGGAGAAGCTCCATTGTAATAGGGAAATAAGACGTTACGTAAGTAAGAACCCAAAACAAATAAATTTTTTGAATAAACAATAATAAATATCATCATATGAATGAAAGGATTCATGGTGAACATTAAATTATTTGATTTAAGAGTTAAATGTTTAACTGGAGATTATGATTTTTACGTTGCCATGCATCTCTAGAAGAGTTGGAAAATCAATCAAAACACACTGGCTCGATTTCCCATTATGTATTTGAAAGATTTTCATAAATATCCTCAACGTGGTTTCTTCATATTATGGATTTACCATTTTATAAGGGTTCTGCTAATGGAATGGTTTTTCCATTTTCCAAGGAGTTTTGGAAAATTTTTGTCTACCTTAATTATTTTTCCTTAAATCATGAAAATGCATACTAAAATTTTGACAAGTCAGAGGCCAAAAAGATCTGTTTTCATTCATCTTCATAAGAAACTACTCAATAAAACCATTCCATTCGTTGAATATCTCAAACCAATAGTTGCGTGCTCGATAATAAGTTGCTCCTTGCATAACACTCACACTGGTGAGTGCTGAATAGGGAAAAGGAAATTGAGAAAGGATGGTGCAAAGCTGGAAACAACACAAAGTATATGAACCTGAATGAAAGTGCTAGAGAATACGAAGAGATCACACTCTTGAAATTCACCTATGTCAATTCCATGGCTCTTGTTCACCTCAATGTGTATTTTTCACGAAATGTCATGTAAAGTGTTATAAAAATAAACAATCAAATATAAAATGTTGTGAAGAATAAATCATTTCATGTAAAAGTATGAAAAGTCCTTCTAACTATGGAGAATAAAGCATTATGCGTAAAATTATGAAAAGTTTAGTTTTCAAAGAGTTATGTTATTTGAAATAGCAAAATTATTTTAATTTTGTTGACTAAAATGCATTAATAATAATGAGTGATATCTTTGGATTATGTGGAATATATATTAATGTAAAGTGCATTATAGAATTGGAAGAATGAATTTATGGATGGCGAGGAAATTTGTAAGATGTAGCTTCATTTAATTCATAAACTCGAAAACAAAGCTTATATTGAGAAATGCTCGAATTTTTGTTTACTTATTTTTTAATTGGATAAAAAACTGGAATTCTTTCCATTATTCTTAAAGTGCTATGTTAAGACAGGTAATAAATATTGAATTATTATATATAATATTAAAATACTATCTTGAGAATGGTAAGTTATCGTTTATTATATTATTTATATGTTGTAATACTTAATTGTATCAGGATTTAAATTATTATTATCATTGTTTAACCATTTTATTTTATTTTATTTTGTTAAGTGTGTCATTTTGAGTTAGTAAGAAATTTGAATAGAAATCAATTTATTAATAAAAAATATTGTGAAAATTAAAGAACAGGTTTTTTATTATTATTATTATTATTTTTTTATGTTTATGTAATATTATATGTTTAGAAAAATTTCTAGTAAGCTTTTATGAGGTATATAAATGAATTCTTTGTAAAATTAAGAAAGTTAAAATGAAATTATGTTATGAGGGTGTATGGCTAAGTTGCTATGTGTAGGAAACTGTTACCTCAATGGTATATTTAGTATTAGTTACCCTAATCGATTTTATCTTCATAATTCTTATTCAATAAAAATAAGATATTTTTATGATTCTTAAAAATTCACGTTAAATGGTTAAAGTTGTTTTATTTAGTAGTAACCTTTTATATTTAAAACAAAAGGACCAAAAGAAAACATAAGAAAATGTGAAGGATTGATATCATACTAGATTACTTACACAATCTTGAGAAGAGAAATTTAATGAAAAGATAACCTAGTAATGGTTATTAAATAAAATTTGTATCGTGATGAAAATATGATAAGTATATTATTGATGAGAAATTCTAGATCCTAGATGGATGTCAAATAATTTTGTCTATGGTATTCATTGTTTATAAAAACAAATGAAATAAAAATTTTGGTGACTCACAATAAAAATGCTTATAGTGTATTGTTTCTCTATATTTGACATGTATTGAAATGATTCTCATATTTAGAATGTCATGGTATGATATTATATTGACATGTGGTTCCAACTATTATGTGATGTTTTGATGTATCTTAGATGCAGATATGTTATATTGTAATTGATGGTGATATTTTATGATGTAAAAATATGGTTATTACATGAAGATTTTATAACATCCATGAATATGTAGTTTTTATCTATTCAAAATGTTGTGATAACAATGATTTTATGTTCTCATGATGGCATGTAGGAGTTGGCATTCGAATTATTTTCTATGATGTTATGATTATAACTATTGCAAAGGTTGGATGTTGAGTTGGGACGATTGACAAAAAAATCTAGAAATGAGTCGAGAAGGTTGACTTAGTTAATGATCTTGTGAGCAACCATACCTACAAGGGAGAATATGTAAATCATATGGGACAAGGACAGACTGAATTAAAACTATAGATGCCAATACTCTTTTTCCTTGTGTAACTTTTGATGGATAGTTCTTAAGGAGCTACGGGACCATCTTGAGGAGGTAAAGTGTATTGAATTGGATTGGGATACCGAAGTCCAAAAGTGGTGTAAGTACATTGTTGCATGAGGCCTTGTACCTTAGTTAGTTGTAGAGGGAGTTGTTCTAGCCTTTTGAGATGCTTGGAGTCATTGACTACTAAGATTGGATGCCTACCTTGGGGTAGAGGAAGTCTATGTCCTGGAGTGAGTCTTGGGGATATGGTATAGATCGATGAGAATTTATGTATTTTTAGAAGGAGTTGAGGTTATTTGGGATTTCCCTGGTGTTGTGTAACTCTCGATGCACATTGGTTTACTAGTTCAGCAAATGACATTGAGCAAACATGGGGTAATAAATAAATAAATAAAATAATAAGTGAATATATTGACTTCAAGATGAAATTAATTAAAGAAGGGAAGTATGTAATGCCCCACATTAATAATAATATTATTATATAAATAAATAAAATAAAAAATAAGGAAGAAAATATAACAATAAATAAAATAACAAAGAAAATATAATAATAAACAAAATAACAAATAAATGAAGAAAATATAATAATAAATAAAATAACAAATAACTAAGAAAATATAATACTAAATAAAATAACAAATAGTGAAAAAAATATAATAATAAACAAAATAACAAGTAACTAAGAAAATAAAATTGTGGCCATAATGACACATGGGTTTTTCACATGCAGATTCCTTTCCAATTCCCTTACTATTTTTAGAATGATTGGATCTATTGAATGGCAAAAAATGGCGATGAGAAGCATTCTTCCATTTACTCATTCTTTAGGCGAAGGGAATGTTGTGAGGCAAAGGAAACTGGCAATAGTAAGTTGATTGAGGAGGTTGGGGTGACAAACTTCAAGAAATATCTATTTTATCTTGTCTAAGGTTGGGTGAAGAGATCTCCCCAACACCTTGTTGTGGCTCAAAAAATCTAGATAGTGAGAAAACTCCATAATCACTAGTAAGGCCTATTGTCAGTCCACAGGTATGTCATGTTCTTCAAATGTTTTTTGAAAATATTATGGTAGTTAATTGAGTGGATATGTTAATTTATAATTGCATGATTGATGTGTTTATTTTATATCTAAATAATGGGTCATTACATATACAATTTGATATCTTATATTAGAATAAAATTGTCTTCAAATATGGGGTATGCAAATTGGGCATCAAAATTCCAAAAAAACATTCCAACAAATTTATTTCTCTGATATTTATCTTAGACATATGTATTTTTACCCCATATTTAACATCCATCACAAAAATATTTCCAACACTCCTTTATACCAACCATTATAAGCTTCAAGTCTATTTTATTGCATTCATTATCCAACTCAATTAGCTTATTCATTTCCTCCTTGGTGAGTTTGATGCCTAATTTATTTTTCATACTACCTAGAGACAAATTATTAGTTTTTCTTTTAACTCTTTAATCCTGTCTCTCAATGTGCAATTTTCTTCAACAATTGATTATTTTTAGTTTTCCTTTTATTATAGCATATCTTTCATCTTTTATAATTGAAATTAAAATGGTAATATTTTATTTTGTAACCATTTAATATATAGAGAGAGATATAGATAGACAAATATATATATATATATATATAATTAATTAATTAATTTCCAAATGAATCAATATTATCTAAAGAATTTCTAGAACGACTTTTTCTAACTTTCCCTTACTAAGCTAAAGTTTTAGAAATGAAATAAAATACTTATAATTATTTAAAATAAAATAATATAAATAAACATAAATTATGCTTGAAGCTAGATTACAAGAGGTGGAGCATATTCTAAAAAAGTTCTTTCTTAATTGTAAAATCGAATTTTAACTAAGGAAATAAAAAATATCATATATTTTCTAATTAATAAAAATTAATAATTTAACAATACAAATTTTATAGTTATTAAATTTTAATTTTCCTTATAAACATTTGAAAAAAATATATATTAAGCAATTAAAAAATATTAAAATTTTGAATAGTAAAAATTAATTATCAAATATAAATCTTATTTATATTTTAAAAATAAATGAAAAACTTATTAAAATACATAAATGTTACCTAAAAATGATAACGTAAAAGTAATTTTTATTAATGCATCATCTTAATTATTTTAAATTGATTTAAATTTTATCTTAGTTATTATTAATTTTACTAACAATGAGAATTTCTAGAGGTTTGATAATTTTGAATGATGGGCTACAATTGTTACATAGGATACAACTATTTCTTATATGCTACTAGTGAATTAGTTACAACATGTTTTTAAAGACTTGAACCCAAAAATTTGTGGAAATGAACATTTCACCAAACCACTTGAGCAAGGATCCTTTCACTTAACTTAATTATTTTAAATTTATATAAGGTTTAGAAATTTAGTAATTTTTGTAAAAAAATCATTTTAATAATATTGAAATAAAACATCTGCGACCTCTGCAAAATCTCATTCTACATAAAAAACCTGCCAACAATGCCTCTTGTGGTTGTTCAACTGCTCATATTATGGCTAGTTCCAATGAAAGGAACATAGCTCCTTCATATAATTGGATTGTTGTTGGTTATAAGTGTGTCTGCAACCTTTTACCTCCAACTCCAAATTTTCTAGCCAAAACCCTAAGTTAGAAAATCAAAATGGTTTGCTGCCTAATTCCTCACCAAGTAAATGGATAACAAGAAGCCACCTTCCTAAACTATTTGTAGAGATTGATTTCAAAGTGCTATCCATTTTTAATGAGGAATGTATCTCTCATTGTGAAACGTTTGGGTATTTGACCCTTAGAGAAAGCACTCTGCCATTGGATCTAGGTAAAATGGAAAGCGAGAGGGGATTTAAATTAGAATTGGGGGCCTAATGATTATTCACTATAGTATTTCAAAGTATTGAAGATATAACTTGGTTGTTTGAAAATGACCCATACTTCTTCAACTCTACTAGGCTATATCTTCACTTTTGGATGGAGATATTTGTATTTGACTAAGAAGAATTCATTGCAGATTTTCTCTATATGACAATGTATTCACTACCATGGGAATTATGGGATGAGGAAACTATAGCTAAGATTGAAAACTACCTCAGTTATTTTGTAAAATCCCGGGAAGCAACAAAATAATACATGTATATTTTATGCATATATCTCTGTTTATATGAAAATATCATATAGCCACTTCTAGAGTCCATTGACATTTACAATCAGGATGAGCTCTCGATGTTCTAGATTATGAGCACATCCCCTTTCATTGATGAATATTCCATGTTTAGGACCATATCTATAGACACTACATTCTTATGGTTGTAAATTCTAGCATTGATTCTGTTGGGAATCATGATTGTTGTTGGACCAAAACCCACAAGTGTCCATGTCCAAAACAAATGGGGAGCATTGGTTTATCCAATCTCCAAGAATATCCCCCCCAACGCAAGATGAATGTGTAACAAAATCGTGACCTACACTCTGATACAACTTATTGGGAATCACGATTATCATCAGACCAAAACCTGCAAGTGTTAGTCAATTATCGCATTGCTAGAGATAAGAATCCAGGAGAGGCATTTATTCCATGTCGCGAAACACATGGGCAGCATTACTTTATCCGATTTCCAATAGATTCTATCATCCCCTCAAATTACGATGTTTTTATTAAAGTAAGAGGCATGTGCAAGGGAACCAACCACCCATAACTAAGTTGATTCTTTCTCCACTATAGGAAACCAAAGTCCTCTTATGACCTCACCATCCCTAGAAATTGACCTACTAGACTGTAATACACCTCCACTCAACCTAACTAAGCCACCCCTATCCTCCACCATGCCCCCAGCTGCCCACCATAAGCATCAAGATATCATGGAGAGTATCCTTGACCATTCCATGGATCTCAATTAGGATAGGTCCTATATTCTATTTACCTCATTGAAATAACTAAATATTTGAAGGGAAAGGACCCCAGTACCCTCCTAGAGAATTAGACCAAGATCCTAGGACAATCATATCTCAAATCCAACTAGTCTGTCACAAAACCATCCTTAGGGAAACATAACATAAGAATGTTAGGAGTCCAATGCTAGTCAATGAACGAGACAATAAAATCGCACAGGGAAATGAGGGAAAAAGGTGGAAAACGTATTCAACAATTGTTAGAACAAGTAGGATGTAGTCTAGTCAATCTAGGCTGAATCAAAGTGATTTCATAGGTTTACCCCTCCACTAATACACCCCAAACATGAATATAATATCTTTGAATATGAGAGGCCTAAATTGCAAAAGAAAATTGAGGCTCCTCAAAGAAAAAATATTCTTTGAAAGCCCACCATCATGATGATTCGGGTAACAAAATATTTACATTATGTAATTGATAAAATAACGATCAAATGTTGTAGAGTAGAGCAATAGAAATCAATTCCCAAGGGAAATATCATAGCCCAAAAAGTTCTCATTCTAAATTCTTTTCTACATTTCCAATCCTCACTATCAAATTCAAACTAATTGGCTATTTTAAACATCTATGTACCTCTCGTACTCAAGGATAAATATATTTTTATCATTACTAGCCCCAATAATTTTCTCTTTCCCTCCCCCTAGATCCTAGGTGATGACTCCAACTTCATAAGACCCTTGGAAGAAAAAACATTTCTATAGGAAGAGTTGATGTGAATTCAACTTAGTTTTTGGAAATAATGGTAACTTGTCACTTGGTTGACATGTATACTACAAATTAGACCTGTACTTAGAATAACTAGAGCAGAGGTGCCAAACAAGTGGCCCTAGAGCTGGATATCTTCCTAGTCTCAAAATTTATCATCATGTGGGGCATCTACTTAGAGGAATCTATTCTCCCCAGTCACTGCTCTCATCATTGGTCTATATGTATGAGTACTGACATTAAAAATTGAACTAGGAATTGTCCCTCCCATCTTGAAATATGTTGGTTGCAGTACAATGAAATCTAACAAAAAATAAAGGCTTGGTGGGATGAATAGGGAGCACATGTACTAGTTACGATAGAAACTCAAACATATCAAACCATAGATCAAAGGCTTGAACAAATTTTTTTTGGCAACATTGTGGATGAAAAGCATAAATGAGAAAAGAAAATAGAAGAAATTAAACAAGAAGTTATCCTCCATGGAAATTAGAGACACTAATTAATGAAGAGGTTGCCACTCTTACAAAATTGAGGAGTGCTAGAGAGAAGATGAATTACTATGGAAATAGAAATTAAGAATTCAATGGCTTAGAGAGGGAGAACATAACATGACATTTTTCCATAAATATATGCTAAAACTTCAACATGATAGTGTCATTTCCTCCCTAAAAAATCACGAAGGAGTGAAACTGTAGGAGCATAAAGATATAGCTCAAGAGATAAACGCATAATACTATGATGATTTACCAGAACCCCTTCCCAATAGATTACATGTTATTCAACAAATCATCAATCATAGACCTTCATTATTAATGCAGGAAAAGCAGAAGGCTCTATTATCAGAGAAATATCCTTTCAGGAAGTGGAAGAAACCATCAAAGTGATACCCTGTAAAAAAAAATCTCTTGATCCAAAGAGTTTCAAAATAAAATTCATCCTAAATTTTTGGTCCACAATAGACCATGATGTTTGGTAAGTAGTGGAAGAATCTAGACAAACAAAATCCATTTTAAAAGCCTTTGAAACCACATTTCTCATGCTGGTACGAAGAAAGGATAAGGTGGAGGATCCCAAAGAATACCTACCCATTTTTTTTATACAATGCTATATATAAATGCATTACAAAAATAATACCCAATTGCCTTAAACCTCTCATTCTAATGCTCATCTCACTATAGAAAACATGTTATATCAAAGGTTTCCATATTCTTGATGGTATCATGGTTTCTCATGAAACCATCAATTCTGTGAAGGCATAAAAAAACTGGTTATGCTACTTAAATGAGATCTCTCAAAATCCTTTGAAAATATCAATTGGAATTACCTCTTTAACATCCTCATATCCTTTTGATTTTATCAAGAATGGATCATCTCATTCAACAACTTGATATCTTTAGCCTTCCTCTCTATCCTTGTAAACATATCACCTACTATTCCATTTAAATTCTCTAGAGGTATATGATAGAGACACATTATTTCACCTTCCTTTGCATATTATCAACATATGAAGGGTTGGGATGAGTTCTCGAGGAAGCCACAATGGAGAACCAAATCAATGGGTATGGTTACTCCTACAATCTATGAGGTAAGGAGTTTCACACACATTTTGGATGACTTCACTAAAAATTCAAGTATGGAAGTCAATAAAATGAAATATCGAGGATCCTTTTATAATAATTTTCTCCCTATTGAATGACACATTAAAAATCTTTGGATCAAAAATAAGCCAACTCCCATCAAAATACATTGGTACCTTGTTGGATGATAGGCATCTTAATTGTAGTTTATGGGAGGAACATTTAAAAAAAATCAACAACAAGCTTATTTGTTGGACATTTGGCTCCCTTAATGTTTTTGGATTCTTAATGTTGTTAAAGGTGGTCCTTTAATCCCTCCACATTTACCTTTATTCTACACTCATGGCACGAACCTCAATCTTATAGGAAATCTATCATCTATAGAGATCTTTCCTGTAGAGACAATAAAACTTGGAAAAAAATGGTCTCTTACTGCATTGGACAAACTATGTATGCCAAAATTGAAAGGAGGATTAGGCTTCCATCACCCCACCACCACAGAAATAATCCTAGGAGCTAGACCATGGTGAAGAAGGATACGATGCTCAAATATATGGAAATGTATATGCCATAGAAATACTCCCCTTACACACCTTATAATCATCTCATCTAGTGTAGTTTCCCCACTCTAGTTGATCCATATATTCTTTGGCTAAAAAAAGAATGCATATAATTCAACAACATCACTTTTGGGAAGTCAGTGATGGAAGCTTTGTTGCATTCTAGGATGACTCATTGAAAGATCTTCCTAAATTATAAGATCAACAACAAGTAGACAACCTCTACCTATATATGACAACTCATGGTTTAATAACAACTACTAACTATTGGACCAACACAAACATGATTCAATAGTCGAGGAAAATATATACTACAAGAAGAATAGATTGCTAAGACAAAGGGGGGAGAAAAAAGTGATTTTTTTGGTAACCTCAAATAATGATTAATTCCATTTTCCTCCCATCTAAATAGACTATGATAGGGCTACAACTCAAAAGGTTGCCTTAGAATTTGAGAAGCATACCATCTAAAAGTGGGGCATCAAGAAGTATCAAGGCAAAAGGTTTGGATTAAAATTTGGAAACATAATACATGGCCAAAAACCTCCTTCTTTATGTGGCTCTTGCTTCAAAACCAAAGCTTAACATTTGATAATATCCAGAATCAAAACCATCAAGGACCCTCTAAATTCCCCCTCTGTTTCCTCCACTCTTAAATACTTAAACATCTATTTAATAGTTGTAACTTCTCCAATGGCCTCTAGATTTAATAAGAAAATGGTACCAAATTGTTCTAATTGAGAACCATTATGCATTCCAAATAACATTGTTGGATTATGGAGCTAATCCCTTTCGAATACAATCATAAACCACATTTGGAATTTGTTTTTGAGCTTCCTACTATGATAAACATGGAATGAGTAGAACCATCACATTCCAAAAAGATTTTCTCTTCGTCTACTCTCTTTGGAACATCATTCAAATGAATACCAAAGAAAGCATTGGCACCCTCCCTTGGTCCCCTTAAGGCTAGTAAGTTCTTGGCCATGATGCCAAGCTACTTAGTATATAAAACTAGACTCCCATTCCCCCCACCCCTCTCTCCCCTCCAATCCAACTTCCTGCCCAACTATCTTAGCATCTTGGTCTCCTCCTTCTCTGTCTTTCCTTAAATTGGATTTTGATGGAACCTCAAAAGTCAATCCTAGTACAACTATTTATGGTAGCATATTCATAAATCATCTTAGATATTTACTCTTAATATACTTTGGCACACTTGGAATCATAACAATAATGATGTAGAGCTCACAACCATCATCGAATGCCTAGACATGGTACAAAAACAAGGCTTTTCTAAAAAAAATATTGAAAGAAATTCCTAACTCACAATCAATATGCTTTGTAAACATCAAAATGGTACTCTTGTAAAAAAATGAGTTGGTAAGTGGAATAGTTTCTACACTAAATATTATTTCAGAACACCAATATCCATGTCATCATTCCTAGAAACATTTGGTGATCAAGAAACAAGGTTGTTGAAATTCTCACTAACTATTGCTATTTGTAATATTTGCCTATGATCTCCTTCACTTAGCACCTTCTATAGAAACTCATAAAAAAATTTGTTGGAAAATCATTAAGAAAGAGATGTGTTACCTAAATTGGGTGTTAATCATGCAAAATTGTGGGGGTTGGGCTGCCACCATCATGCTTGGCAACTCGAGCAAGGGATACGACAGCCTGTCCCACTAGGAGACTATAAAGTCCTATATCCAAACAAGAAACATCATAGTCCTCACACCATGTATACTCACTCCCACTCCTCTCCATCACACCCTCATAAAATTAGCCTTTCTTGGCTTATTATATATAATCTCAAGTGTCTAAGAATATGTTGTGGGATTTTTCCACGAGGTCCTCACTGGGAGAGAAATACCATACAACATGCATTCATATTGGGGGAAATATATTGAGGAAAAAATGACATAATATATTGAGCATATAATAGGGGATAAAAGGCTTTTATATTGGTAGGTATAAAAAATTGAGCTCAAATTTAGTTACAAAATATGAAGGGTTATAAAAAATGTTATTGAAAAAGTAGATAGCTACAATATCTAGTGAAAGTGAGGGTTTTTTAAATTGGGAAGGTGTATTGGGTTCATATTGGTAGGGGGTTGAATAATGTGATTTTTAGAGGTGTTTTCCAATATTTAGTCAAATTAAGGGTATTGTTTAGTATGCTATGAATGCACATGATATGTCAGAGGTTCATTGAGTGAAGCCCCCATGGATTGTACAAGTGTAGAAGTTATAAAAAATGACATTAAAATCATCTGTCATTCTTATTGAATGTTGTCACTATGCTGATCAATTCAAACTACATATTATTGAGCACATCCAAATGCTTACAAAGGGCACCCTCATGGTCTAGCTAAACACAATTTGTCTTGTAGATGATAACACGTTTGTTGTAGTTCACTAAACTTTATTTCAGCCCTATGTTTCTTTCTTGTGGAATTATGAAGCCTTCAACCAACAAGTTGAGATTTGGAGAAGGGGAATGTTGGCTTGTTAACTATCTTTCTTCCATAAAGCTAACATTTTTACCTTTTAACTGAATTTGGTACTTTATTACATCCAATAGATTTTCTCTCTACATGGATGTATCTATTAATTACGAAAGCCAATGAACCAAAATTGTTTAGCAAATTCTAATTGGATGAGATTGTTATCACTAAACCAAGTCTTCCATTCTCTCTTACTAGTCTTGTTGCATGCTATCTTCTCTTGGTCTTCTTTTTGAGTATGGTTCTCCTCCTCGACACTTAGTATTCTTTCCTCATAAATTGGTATTAATCATGCCACCTCTATGAGGTAATATTTCCTTTTCATAGCTCATAAACCTCTTGATTCTCTCTTTTACTATAACTCATTTGAATTGGTGCTTCCCTAGTCAACCCATCTTACACTTGACCTCATTTCTTAGCTCAGGACATTGATGCGCCCTAGCACGATGCTTTCCCTAACCTCTTTATTTCCTTTATGGCATAATTCCTAGAACTCATTCACCTATTCTTTGGACTTCTACCCTACCTTGTGTAGCTTCCATGCCATGATAATGAGATTGGGTAGAAGGGGTGATGCATAACATTAGGAATAGGTCAGTAAAGGTAGTAAACAAACCGACCACAAACTAGATGAAAAGGATACTAATTTTTGGGAACTTATAGTGGTCCAAATCAAAGAATAACTAACTCATGCAAAGAGAGAGGCAACCATAGAACACAACCATCTCTTAAACACTAAGGTACTCACTATGTTGGATGATTAGGTTCCTGATACTAAGCACACATGTTGGTGCTTAGATTAATACATGCAGATGGTGGACCTATACTATCATATGAAATTTATTCTTGGTAGGGTTCTATCGAATTTACATGACCATAAAGAGGATATCCTCCTCTCCATCGAGCATCCACACTAGCATATGATAGACTAGAATTAGTGAATCGATTGAATAGAGAAATACCTAAACATTCTCTCCACTATTGGATGCTCATCCTAAAACAATAAGGAGTCATTTGAGGTCACAACTATAGATTTAGTACCCACTTCCTAGTTTCATTATTTTTATTTTGTATTTTTTTCTTAGAATTTTGTTAATTTGGTTTGTATTCATGTCCTTGAAGCACTGTATATCAACATATGTATACCTTTTCAAAAATTAGATAGTTTTTTGTCTTCAAAATCTTTGTGGAAAATTTTGTTGGATATGATCGAGCTTTTGAAATAACCAACTAATATAATACCATCCACTTTTATTTTATTTTATGTAATTTCCTATTTCCAAGGAAATAAAACATTTATTCCAAAAAAATAAAAAATAACAATGAACTAAAATGAGGATGTTCATAAAATCATTATAACTTATCACTTTGAAATTCTTCTCCTACACAAGTTAAAATTGTAAATTATTAACTGACTACTGTCATTTAAAAAAGGTTAGACCTAGAGGAGATCGCTCTGCAACCCTAATGGCCAGGAAACCATGAGCTAAATGGTACTTTTCCCCCAAAAAACTGAAGACTGCTAAAAAGCTGCAAACCCAGACACTACGAATCAGAGTGGAATGATAGAGGAGGAGAGGGGGGGAGAGATCACCTCCTATTGAGATGCAGTGGTAGGGGAATCATGCTAGAATACTAGTAAACAAAAACAGGTGGGAGAAACAAACTGAAAGTCAAGATCGGTCCTCGGAGCGAGATGGCAGGCAAGTAGCAGAGGTAAATGTTTACCATGTGCAACGGAGAAACCAAGATTCATCATACCAATGAACAAATTGGAGGGATATAGAATTTATATGAAATACCATGTGCTAATATGCAAGTTCGTTGGAGTATGGCCAACACAAAAGGACCTCACCAAATGGATTCAGCAAAAATGGCAACCCCGAGGCCATATCGAGCTAAAGCTAGGAGCAAGAATTTTCTTCACAGTAATATTCTCAAACTTGCATGACAAAGAAAAAGTATTTGAAAATGTTCCCTACTTTCATTATAATGCTGGATTGTTTATGAGATACTCGGAAGAATGCTATGACCTAGACAAGGAAAAATTCTTGGCAACCCTGGTGTGGGTTAGGTTATTTGGCCTCCTAATGGACTTCTGGGACCCAGAGATACTATAGGGCATAGGAAACATGATAGGCATATTTGTGAAAATAGCAGAAATGACAAAAAAAGGAAGATACACCTCATATGCTAGAATATTTGTTTACATGAATATAGCTGATCCCATCCGAGACACAGTAGAACTATAATACCATAAAGAGGTATGGGAGCAAACCCTAGGCTATGACATCCCATTCATATGTAGAAGATGTCATGAGTATGGCCACCTATTTAAGGAGTGCCCACTGAATATAGAAGAGGAAGAGAATAGGCATAAACAGCAGAGGAAAAATCAAGAAGACAAGGATGGGTTTCAAGAAGTAAAAAGAAAAAGAAGACAAGTAAGAGAGAATACCAGCAAGGGGAAAAAATAACAACAAGCCCAACCCAACAGAACAAACAACTTTGAAGTACTACAAGAAGAAGAAGAAGAAAACAACGAGGTCCAAACAATGGACTATCCGGGGGGGAAAGGAAAGGAAAGCAGCTCTAGCCAAGGCAAACTAAAACCTAAGATGAATTCCCAAAGTGAGTTGATAGAGAAGGAAGAGAAGGAATAGATAAAAAAGATGGATAACACTACAATGGAAATAGATACAACCAGGGGAGAAGAAGTAAGCATGGAAGAAGAGGTTATGAGGAAACCACTGAATGAGTGGAGACATCTAGATGAGCAATTCATTCCAGAAGATAGAAAAGGACTATATATAGAAACATTCTAGCAATATCAAGTTAAACATGGGCAGGGGAAGGTGTAGATGGAAGAACAATCGGGTCTGCAATAGGAAAACACCCAAAACTACCCTAATAAAATTAAAGGTAGAAAGAAAAGAGGTCGAAGAAACCTACAGGAATATATATAGATTATTGGAGAAATGCTAGTGAATATAGGGAGGCTAGTACCACTATTGGTGGTATTTCACCAAATAAACCAAGTAACCCTATGATAATCACATCCTAGAATATAAGAGGCCTTAATAGTAAAGGAAAACAAAGACATTGAGCGGATAAGCTAAGACAAGAAAAACCCCACCTCATGTCGCTACAAGAAACAAAATGACAGGAAGGAGAATGGGGGAAATCCTAAATAAAATAAAACCAAGGTACGAATGCATGATCATAGATGTGAAAGGTAGTGTGGGAGGCATAGAAATACTATGGAACCCAACAGAGATCACAGTGGATTACTGGGTGGGCATGAAAAGAATCCTCACGAGGTGATTTTGGCTAACTGGAAACAAAGAATGGTTTCTAGTCTCTACAGTATATGGTCCTCATATTCCAGTGGAAAAAGGAAACTTCCTCCATCAAATACATCATCTAGGAAAACTTCACGAGGAGAAACTATGGTTGATCGCAGGGGACTTCAATTTGATGACATCAATAGAGGAGAGAAAAGGAGGTTTGCAAAGAGAAGAGCCATAAACGGAGGGGTTAAAGGATCTTCAAGAAGAACTAAAATTGGTAGACATCCCAACCATAAATGGAAAATATACGTGGAACAACAAAAGGGGAGGGAGCAGATAGATAGCCTATAGGCTAGACAAATTCTTGGCAATAAAACACTTCATTGGAAAACATATATGCTATGAAGAAACAATTCTTCCATGTTTAGATTCATATTACTACCCTATTAAACTCAAAATCGCAATGAACCAAAAGAACTAGAATAGACCCATTAGGTTCAAGGCATTCTGGCTAAGAGAAACCACCTTTATAGATAAAATGAAAGAATGGTGGAAAGGGACTAAGAAGGTGATAGGAGGAAGAAACCAAATGCACACCTTTCAACTTAGACTAAAAGACCTAAAGGGAGGATAAATAAATTGAACAAAGAATAATTTGGGAACATATAGAAGGAAGAGGAGATAATTCAGATAAAGTTGAAGCACATACAACAACAAATAATCGAGCAGGGTAGAAGTGAAGAGCTTGCAGAAGAGGAAGGACTGTTGATTAACAAATTGGAGGAAAGGAGACAACATGAGGAAATCCTTTTGGAAAAAAATCAAGAATCCAATGGTTAAAAGAAGGAGAAAGAAATAACAAGTTCTTCCATAAAGCAATGGTATAGCACAAACAACGGAACATTATCTTCTCCCTAATTGATCAGCAAGGTAATCGGCTCACACAAAAGGAAGAAATGGAGGATCTGTTGGTTCAACATTTCAAAGGGCTTCTAATAGAACACTGGCTCTACTAAGAGAAATAACTAAAGCAGAGGTGGAAGAGGTAATTAAAAATATGGCGAAGAACAAAGAACGAGGTATAGATGGATTTATTGTTGAATTCTTCCAAGCGACCTGGGATTTCCTAAGTGAAGACATAGTGAATCTAGCGGAGGAGTACAAATTCGCCAAAGGACTACACCCGACCTTGAATTCAACATTCCTAGCACTGATCCTGAAGATAGAGCACTAAGAAGAACCACAAGGGTTTCGACAAATAACTCTCGTCAATGTCATATACAAAATCTTGGCTACAGTAATGGTTAACCGACTGAAACCCATACTACCTGGCTTGATATCTCAATACAAAAAAGGGTTTGTCAAAGACAGACAAATAACATACAACATAGTGGTGGCACAAGAAGTAATCCACTCCTTAAAAAAGTAAAAAAGCAAAGGAATGCTGGTAAAATTAGATTTGGGTAAAGCCTACGATAGACTAAACTGGGAGTATCTCCAAAAAATACTGAAGGCATTCAACTTCGATGAAAGATGGATAAGTTGGGTAATGTCAATGGTAACCACTCCAGTTTTGTCAATTTTTCTTAACAGATCCCCTACAGAGGCCTTTAATGCTACTAGAGGGCTCAGGCAAGGTGACCCGTTATCGCCTTTCTTATTTATCCTAGCAGCAAAAGGTTTAGGAAGATACATAAAAGAAAAATTCTACAGTGAACAATATACATGCCTAAGACTTGGGGGAATGACCTTCCATTAACCCACCAACAATTTGTATACAATGTAATGCTATACGGATAGGCATTGCTCAAGGAAGCCAGAAAAATAATGGAAATCCTCACAGATTTGACGAGTGCCTCTGGGACAGAGATAAAAAAAGAGAAGTCAGATATCTATTTCTTTGACACCCTAGCACCCTCCCAAGATTTCCTAGCAAGATCCATGGCCTTTAGAATAGGAAATTTCCCCATGAAGTATCTAAGGATTCAGCTAAATGACTGGTAGAACAGAGTGGCCAATTGGAAAATCTTGTTGAGAAAGATCCAACAGAAAATGCAAGATTGGACATTCAGAACGCTGAACATCCCAAGTCGCATAATACTACTAAAATTAGTATTACAGTCCATCCCCATATACCAACTAACTAGCCGAGCGACCCCTAAAATAGTCTGCCAAAAAATGGTAGACATGTTCAAAAAATTCTTATGGAAAGGACCTAGCATGGTAAAAAAATGGGCACTCCTATTCTGGAGCTAGCTCAGCAGACCCCTAAAAGAAGGAGGCCTTGGACTTCGTGGCCCCTACATTTTCAATCAGGTAATGGGAGAAATGTTGTGGTTGATATGGATACAGGGAGCAGTAGATCTTTGGAAAAGACTATATGAGAGAAAGTATGATATGCCCAGGTCCCTCGAAGGAAAGCTGAGAAGTAAAAATGATAAGAAAGGCTCTATAATATGGAATCTAGCCAGTGCTAACAGGGATTTGATTAGCAACCATAACTTTTCAGAAATTAGAGGAGGGGACAAAGCCAACTTCTGGGAAGAATCGTGGCAACAGAGGGGAAAACTTAATAACCAGCTGCAACTAGAAAAAATCCACCAATTCATCGATCTCCATGAGGGAAACACAATACAAAACATATGGTGCTTGAAACTAGAAGGATACTAGAGAAAGTGGAAACAACAACAGGATTGGCTAAAAGCGCTAGAAATACCCCAATGGTACCTTTATGAAAACAAAATGGTAACCAGGAAAATAGCAATAAAAGAAGGATCAGGCGTCCTAAGATGGGGCCACAGAATCAAAGGAATGTTCACAATAGGAGAAGGCTACCAATTAAAAGTAGAAACACAATAGACATCTAAAAATAAATAAATGGGAAAGCATATGGAGAGTAAAAACATGGCTGAGGATAACCTTATTCGTTTGGATCCTGAGACATGGGAGAGCATTAACATGGGACCAACTGCAAAAAAAAGGAATGCAAGGCCCATCGATATGTGTGTTATGCTAAGAACAGGAAGAGACAATGGAGCACCTTACTAATGCTTGCAATTACAACGATAACCTATGGAAACAACACCATCAATTTTTTGAAATTACTGACACGAATCCAAATAACATGCAAAAAACAATAGAGAATTGGAGGAAAAAACCCTACCGGAGCATGATCATGAACCGTGCTTGGATGCTCTCACTAGGATTTGTCCTGTGGAATATATGGAAAGAATGAAACAGACTGATCTTCAAGGAATAAGGTAGAGAAAAGGTAGAAAAATGGAACCAGATAATCAAAAACATCAGAGAGACTATTCTTACAGAGAAATGGTTTGAGGAGGAATGGAAAACTAACCCGAAGGAAGCAAAGATAATGACCCGCCTGAACCTAAAACCAAGCATGCTACATACACTTCTAGGAAGCACAAAACCATCAAAGAGGAGGAAGTAAACCAATTTTGAAGACCACAGAAGGATTTCATCAAACTAAACTTTGACAACGCTGCAAAAGGGAATCCTGGCGAGGCAGGGATAGGAGAAGTATTCAGAGATTACATGGGTATGACACTCAGAATCTACGTGATGGACTGTGGCAACATGACAAATAGAGTAGCAGAGATTCATGCCCTGAGAAAAGGGTTGGAAATCGCTATAAGAGAGGAATATAAAAATTTATAGGTAGAACGCAATTCGAAAATGGTGATCAAAAGAGTATAAAGGCTATAGCAAGGAACTCAGTGGGAGAAGAACAACTGAAGAGAACTACATGGCTGGTTTAGGAAGATCGACAAACTAACCAGACAAATAGACTGCATTCTTCCCACACACATATGAAGGAAAGGTAATGTGGCAGCTGACAACCTGGAAAATTGTGGGAGTGGCCAGCTAGGCAGAATTGTAGACATAAATGATGAAGAGCTATATCAGATGGAGGAGATGGAAAAATTAGTGAAAATCCTAGAAAAAGGCAAGGAAGGGGAGGGGATCCCCCGATCGGGGTGTAACACAAGGGAGGAAGAGGGATAGCGGAGATGGGACTAGGAAGAGGGAGGAAGCATCCAAGTGTGAGAAAGGACAGGCGAGGGAAATGGAGTGAGAGGATAGGGGCAAAGGCAAGTGGACGGTCAGGGCAGGGAAGGAATAGACCCCGAGAGAAGGAGGGTGGAGTCAAATGAGGAGGATAGCGAGGATGGTATGGGGGCTAGTAGGAGGGCGAGCAAAATGACGCCAGCAAGTGGCAGGACGAGGGACATGATCATATGGCAAGAGCAACAAGGAGCAAGCAAGTGTTAATGCTAGGAAATGGAAGTCAGGATTGAGGGTAACCTTTCCAAGGTGACAGCATAGGCATTAGTGAGTGGAATGATGACAGACAGGTGGATGCAAAGGTAAAAGACAGAAAGGGTAGGGGAATAAAACATAAGGGAAAATAGCCCATAGACAGACGCATGTAGAGGGAGGAGATGAGAACCAGAGAGAGGAAAGGTGGGCGAAGAAAGACGTTGCAACCTGTAGATGGAAGCGGAACCAGTCCTACAAGTTGGTATGTTAATCTTCTACCCTTAGCTTCATAAGGCATATGATTTATTTCTACATTAATCTAGGAAATTTTTTCAGCAGAAGGAATGAGTTTGGTAGGGAGGCACCCAAGAATTCCTAGGAGCTTGGTTGGCTGAAAACTATATAATGGGCAATGAAAATCCTGGGGAATAAGCTAGGAATGGAGGGGATAGAATCCAGGAATGGAAAGGTCTCCACCACAGTAAACTATCGAAACGAAATGAGGGAGAGAGAACATAATGACCCCTGTTGGAGACTCCGAGAGAAAACTAGAAGGAAAAAACAAAGAACCTCCGAGAGAAAGTAGAACCGAGAAAAGGGGGAAATAGGGAAACATAATACCTCTAGGGGTTGAAGAAAATAGGGTCAGTGTTCTGAGGCCTAGATCCTTGGGAAACATTCCCATGAACAAGACTCCCTACGATGCGAGAAATAATAAACCAGCCTACCCTAGAGGAAAACCTAAGTGGATTCCTTTGTCATGCTATTTGACTGACGTATGTTGGCGCGAGGGAAAAACAATAAGAGCAGTAATAATTGAAAGAACCCATAACTATAACAGGAGATGGGAAATTTTAAAAGAAATCTCGCAAAGCATAAGTTCTGGCACTGAAAGGGATAACAAATGGGACACAAGTAAATGGGAAATTGTTTGGATGTTTGTTTATTATCAAACTGATAATCGTAATGGTTATGTGATAGGTCTCACCTCACACCATGCCCAGCACAGTGAGGAGGACAACAAACAAAAAGAAGCAGCCAGCAGTAGGCACACGGAGAACATGGAGACCAGGAAGGGCAAGAGAGACAAAAGGATGGCAGAGGGGGTGAGTGGCTGATGTAGGAAAGACCTACAAGTACCCACAGTATGCAGATGAAATGCATATATACATTTGCCACAGGAATTTCAATGACCTGTCTCGTCAAACCTTCACGAATTAAGGTTTAAGGCCCCCTTAATAAATCTCATGCAGAACGGTTTGTTACTAACCACAGTCTAACCCTTCATCAGTCCTTACATCGGGACTCTATACTTCACCTTCATAAACCTTCATTAAATTTTGAGCACCACACACATATAACCAACCCCAATCTTTCACCTTGGTTATATAGGGTCTTACCCACAAAACCTTCTATCAGCGCTTTATTTCTATTATAATTCTTATATAATAGAAATACACATGAAATATATGTAAACTTACCGTTTCACAATCTCTTGGCCTTTGCACATTTACCAACGCTCCCTTTATTGCTATCGCGGGATTCAAGACTCTTAAGAACATGTATTCAGAACTCCCAATCTATGGGAAGCAATCACACTTTCCACCATTCTACAACCTTTATACATTTATTTCCTACCATTGATTTACTCCATTAGATCCATCGTCTATTTCAATATCGCGAGTCATGCCAACATGCATTCCTCCTTTCGCATCCGATATGCGATAAACACAACCAGACTCCAAATAACATAAATTGCACCTAAACCTTCTCGAGTCCGCTCTGCATCGCACATCACAATACTACATATCGTAGTTGTTAAGGCCAAGATATGTCTACCATGGAATGTTGCGATGTGAACTGATCGCCAATTACATTGGACTTCACACATTGCATTTCTTAAGGCCCATGGTTCATTCCTCACAAAAGAAATATTGTGATGTGGAGTTTATCAGCGATCCTCTACTGTTGATTAGTGCACTTGATCCAACAGTTAGCAATGATATCGCTCATTGCAATCGCAAATCGCTTAAGGCTGGGGTTCGTTCACTCCTAAAGTATGTTGCAATGTGATTCTAATTACGATTCTCCACCATTAATTTCTTACGCCATTCTATGCGACTTAATCTTGGTCGTCCATCATGAATAATTTCTTTTGTTGATTGTATAGATCCAGTGACTCCTGTGCATCAACTCTTCACTTCTTGTTTTTCTCTTTACGTTGGTTTTTTATGCCATTCCTTCAGTGTTCCTCTGTGGTTTCAGATTACATCAGGGTTCTGGTCCTTTCGCTATTCTTTTGTGTAACTCCTCCTGAGCTTAACTTCACGTGTTTCTTTAATCACTATCCCTCCAGAGCTGTACCTTGATCCTTTAATCAGATTCAACAATCCATATGATCCTCCATATCATTCTTCTTCTCTTTGTTCTTCCAAACTCCTCCTACATACATATACTACGCAGAACCTCTGATACACACATAACTTATCATTAATACTCAAAACACAGACCTACACAGTTTAGGAATTGAATCTCCGTATATAAATATATAAACAAATGACTACATATTGAGACTCTCTGTCTCTCTAGCCTGATTTCGAATGTCAGTGGCCTCTATTTCACAATTTTCCCATAGGCTTACAGTCACACTTTAACTATCTAACCAACTAACTAGCTAAACTTTTTTCTCTGCCTTTTTGGCTTGCATTTATACAAAAGGATCATACAACCAATTCCTGGTTTAGATCCATAATATTCTCAACAAAATCCTAAAATCTCTTCCTTATCTCTAAGATATTCCATAAAATCATGAACTAACTCCTAATCTAAGTTTTATGATCAATTCTCAAATCTCTCAATCTCTCAACTATCCTAAATCTCTCATGCTCTCCTATATTTGAGAGAATTTACAAATATGTCACACTATTCTTAATTAAATCCCTATTCTCATTAAAATCAATCAAAAAGCCTAAATAATTACATTAATTCAACCCTTAGGAAACCAACTTCCTTAAAACACAAGCCCCCCTATGTCTACTAAAATACACTGATATTTCTTGAGTTGAATGCTCCTACATCAGACTCCCGAGGTAAGAAAATTTATGACCTCTTGGTCATAAGTCTGGATAATTCATTCCTCCTGGATCCCAAACTTTATTTTGTAATCTTTCTTTGGTTGTCAATTGTTCTATTGTTGTGGTTGTCTGCTGTTATTCTCGAGATCTCCATACCTTATGCTACAATGCCCCACTTGCCATGTTTTCATAGTTTGCTGTTGTCTTCCTCTTGTTGTTGCTTCTTTCCTTTCTTGTTGTTATCTTCTTCTGAGTCACTTTCATTATTAACCTTATCAACTCAATTTCTTTGTCCAATATATCCTATGTATGCCAATTGTCTTCAACTCTAAATAGTTGAATTTTCATTACTACTGCCACCCTTTTACCCTTACCCTTTTTCTCACTATTGCCTTGCACCTTTTAGTTGTATCCATATTATCTTTCAGGACAGTTTTTTGCTTCTGTTTTCTATACCTGTCAACTTCTTCTTAACTGTCATTTATGACAGTTTCTTTGTCATCCTTCATCAGAAGTTTATCTTGAACATTTGTCCTCTACTTTTCTAACATTCTTATTTGAAGGTCTAACTCTCTATATAACTCAATGATTTCACTTGGAGTAAAATTTGGAAATTTTACACAATCTCCCATTTCTTCATTTTCTATTGATCCATCATCAGATGATCCTTTTTCCTCTACTAAATCTTCCTTAACATCCTTCAGTAGATGTTCTTCCTCTTCTTCTTTCATTTGGTTGTCCACCTGTGTCAAATATGTTCCAGATTCTGCAACAAAATCTGAAATCATAAGACAATTATCAAAACCAATAATATAAGTCCTTTCTACCTCTTCTTCCTCTGGAAACCTTTCAGTATGTTTCTTTGATCTTTCCTTTAACTCCTTTGGCAACACATTAGTATGTTGATTCAAACTCAAAGAATTCTTGAGACTGTCAGCAAGTCTCTTTTCCACAGCATTTGTTTTAACGATGCCTCTCTACACTTTTTCATAGTAGTGAATTGTTTCTTTTCTAGTCTCATTGTCATACTCTGCTTCAAAACTTTCATCTTCTGGAAGGTATTCTTCCATGTTTTTGATAGATTTAAAAGGCTGCCTACCTTCTTCCAAACCTGCAACCATACACAAATTGTTAGTCTTAAAATCACAAGACCTTATGGTCTCATTTGATGCTTCAGTCATCAACTCTTCTGGCTACTCTGAATCATTCATATGATTCAACTCCTCTGTCTGTTCATTACTTTCAAAAAGTAATGGTCAATGTTATATTTCACATACCAAAACTTCAACACCTTCTCCAACATTTCCCTTTTGCTGTAGCTGAACTCTTTCAATCTTTTCTGTCTCTAATTCGACATATATAATTTGTTCAAGTTCACTCAGCTCCTTTATTAACTGCATATTTTCTTGTTGATTCCTCTTCTCTTGTAGCCTTTGCTACTTTGCTTTCTTTCTCATGACATAACCATATTTTTGGTCTGTCTCATTTCTCTGCAACATTTCCATTAATACTTCAAGTTTAACTACTATCTCAACCATTTCTCTATCATATTCTTCGTCACTCATTCTCATGCCATTTGCCTTAGCATATTTCTTCTTTTGTCCTCTGCTGTGATCTCTTTTAAAACCTCTATTTTGATTGTCACTAGTCATCATCCTTTCCATCTCTATGAGTTCCTTTCACTTCACTATGAGTTGTGCAAGCCTCTGCAACAGCAAGTCCTCCCTACTACCACTTACCTCACAAAGCTCTCCTCTCTACTTGGTCTTTTGACAGACACTTTGTTCTCTATCTCTGGAACCTCCTTTGAACACTTCTCTCTACTCTTTCTAGGCTTCAATTCATCTGCACCTTCTAAAAATAGAATTTTCCTCTTGTATTTCAATCACCATGAAATACTTGGCTCTCACCACCTCTTCTTTCACTTAGAAACTTTTACTAGCTTCTTTTATCCCTTAGCAATTCTATCCACATCCTCTTTGGAATTTCCTTGTGACTTACAACAATACCTCTGAAATAACAAGTCTCCTTCTTGCTAGATATTCCTCACTAATATTGTCTTCTATGAGCTCAGCTTGTTAGCATTTCAATGGTTCTTTCATCGAACCTCTCGCTGACTAACAATTCTACCCAACACTTCTTTTGCTGGAATTGTTATCTCTAAGACAACTCTACCCACAATCGCAACTGTGGAGCTGCCTCAACAACTTCTACCCAACCACAGTTGGAAGTTGTTCTCAGCTTCTCTTGAGCACTCCTTGCTCTAGGTTGTTGCATTCTTCTCACCTTCTTATGCTGCTACCTGTGCATCAATATAAAGACCACAAAATCTCCAATCTTCTAATCAAATTAAAATAAAAACATGTCATCTCACCTTTAGGATCTCTATCTGATCTTGTCACCCATTCACTTGCACTTTAAATGGATTGTTCTTTTATCTAGACTTCAGTTGTATCCTCAAACTTTGCTACTTCAAGAACATGCAGATGTCCCTCTTATAATTAAACTACTGTAATCCTGCTCTAAATTCTCACTCATTCGATTTCTTCTAATCGTTAGACAAATTTTCATACCATCACCTATCTTCTGGATCTCACCACTCTTGCAAATATGTTTCAATATATCTTCATACTTCCACTGCGCAAATTTTCAACATTCAGCTATTGTCAATCAGATTTAGAATCTGATTCTTTCTTTCAGTTTTCCAAATTTATCTTGGTGAAGCTTAACTGTCAGCAACAATTACTCTTGCTCTGATTTTTCTTTCACTGGTTCATCCTTGCTCTAAGTTCTTCAAAAAAATTTACATGTTCCTGCTCTAATACCAAAAATGACACAGGAAATACATGTGATACCCCCACAGTACGCATTAAAATGCATAATCTCATCACTCCCAGGAATTTCAATGACTTGCCTCATCAAACCTTCATGAATTAAGTTTTAAGGTCCCCTTAATAAATCTCATGTGGAATGGTTTGCTACTAACCATAGTCTAACCCTTCATCAATCCTTTCATCGGGACTCTATACTACACCTTCTTTAACATTCATTAAATTTTAAGCACCCCGCACATAACCAACCCCACTCTTTCACCTTGGTTATATATGGTCTTACCCACAAAACCTTCTATCAGCGCTTTATTTCTGTTATAATTCTTATATAATAGAAATACGCATAAAACATGTAAACTTACCATTTCGCAATCTCTCGGTCTTTGCACATTTACTAGTGCTCCCTTTATCGCTATCGTGGGATTCAAGACTCTTAAGAACATGTATTCAAAACTCCCAATCTATGGGAAGCGATCACACTTTCCATCATTCTACGACCTTTATACATTCATTCCCCACCATTGATTTACTCCATCAGATCCATCGACTATCGCAATATTGCAGGTCACACCAACATGTATTCCTCCTTTCACATCCAATATGTGATAAACACAACCGTACTCCAAATAACATAAGCCATGCCTAAACCTTCCGAGATCGGCTCTGCATCGCACATTGCAATACCACATAATGTAGTTGTTAAGCCAAAGGTATATCTACCATCGAATGTTGAGATGCAAACTAATCACTGATCGCATCGAACTTCGCACATCTCATTTCTTAAGGCCCATGGTCATTCCTCACAAAAGAAATATTGCGATGTGGAGTTTATCAGCGATTCTCTAGCATTGAACAGAGCACTTGATCCAACGATCAATGATGATATTTCTCATCACAATTGCAAATCGCTTAAGGTCCGGGTTTGCTCACTCCTGAAGTATGTTGCGATACGATTCTAATTATGATTCTCCACTGTTCATTTCTTGATCCATTCTATGTGACTTAATCCTGGCCACCCATCACGAATAATCTCATCTGTCGATCGTATAGATCCAATGACTCCTGTGCATCAACTCTTCACTTCTTTTTCTTCTCTTTACTTGGGTTTTTTACGCCATTCCTTCAGTGTTCCTCTTTCATTTCAAATTACTTCAAGGTTCTGGTCCTTTCACTATTCTACTGTGTAACTCCTTATGAGCTTAACTTTTCTTTTTTCTTTAATCACTGTCCCTCCAGGGCTTTACTTTGATCCTTCAATCAGATTCAATGATCCATATGATCCTCCGTATCATTCTTATTCTCTGTGTTCTATCGAACTCCGCCTCCATACATATACTATGCAAAACCTTTGATATACACATAACTTATCATCAATACTCAAAACACACACCTACATAGTTTAGGAATTGAATCTATGTATATGAATATATAAACAGATGATTACATATTGAGACTCTTTGTCTTCCTCGCAGCAAGAAGAGGACCGAAGGTAAAGGAGGACACTAAGGAAAAGGATCTTGTGAGGGCAAAACTCCTCAGGGAGATTGCAACAGTCTAGATATAAACTTATAGAAACAATTTGGCATTGGGAAGAATTGAAGAAACACTTTAAGGCATGAAGAGAAGCAAGATGCTCGGCTCCAGTGCCAAAGCGCCATCCCCAGTAATATGCTCGGACGAGGATTGAAGTAGAGGTCCAGTACATTTTTTCTAAAATTTTGATGAAAAACTTTTACTTGTTTAATTGGAACAGTAGTGTAGAGAGTAAAGACAACGTTGCTAGATGGATAGAGAAAGACCTTTTCAAAATTTGGATAGGGTTTAATGCAGACACGTGGCTATTTGGTTTCCTTCAGGCAGGTAAGCCACCTAGAACAAATGGAAGTTCTGATTTTGAATAGTTAATATTAATAGAGGAAGCACCATCAAGTTTACAAAAAATAAAAAATAAAACGTTACTTTATTTATTAAAAATTCATAGTTGAAGTCAACTATTTCAAATTCAAAACCATTAGTTATTTATAATATAAATATAAATTACTAATTAATTAAAATTTAAAATCATAATGAAATATTTAAAATATCCATATAAATGATGAAAATTTAGAAAAAAATAAATTTATAAATATTTTTAATATAAATAACAATTACTAAAATTTAAAATATAGTTCACAAAAATATCAAATACATAGTTAGTAAAATGTAGTTGTGGATATAGAAACCATAACAAAATATGAGTTATTTCAGCAATTTGAATCACATTGATGACTTGATGGAATTTCCTATGGATAAAAAAAATTGATTTCTTTGATATCTAAATCATTATGCTTATATGCAAAAATACACCAAAAGGTTTTTGAAATTTGAAAAAGTTTACAAAACATAGTCAATGGCAAGAGGTAGAATTACATCTTATAGGTGATTACACATAATGCTTTTCAAAGGACACTCCTAGTAAATCAAAAAATCTTGGAGATTCTTGGGAGTTGGAGTTTCTTCCTTTGTCTTATGTTGTACCTCTTATCAAAGGAAAAGAGGGACACATTCATTTATTTAATACTTCTAAAAAGGATGTAGAGGAGGAGGAAATAACACCTCAAACCTTATTTCATGTTTAGTATAACTTTCCTTTTCGACCTTTAAGTCATTGATTTAGGGTTGTTTAGGGCTCATCTGGAAGGTCACTTCCAATGAAATTTGAGAGCCTTCCTCTTTATCCTCCTATGCATGTGCACTTCTAGAATTTATATTAATTCAACAACCTACTTTCTTATGCAATTTTTCACAAATTACCTTTCCACTCTTTGATTTTCTATCTGCAAATCAATAAACCAAAGGCCTATGGTAGTTTTTGGTGTTTCTAGGAGAATGGAATTCCTCTTCTTCTTCTATGCAACCTCATACTCCATGAGTAAATTTTCATGAGTTATAACATCATTGAGGGACCATGTAATTTTGACCCTGAGAACTCGTGCATTGGGTGTTGACCAGCTAGATCACTTCATGTAGTGGGTTGGAGATTTTACCTTCTTCATCTTCCTCGTTGAAGGAATCAAATTTGTTCCATGTCAAACCTCTATTCTTGCTAGATTATAATTCTTCACCCTTGGTGGTTCATTTCATTATAGATGTAGGGCCCTTAAGTCCTAATCCATTTCATATTTGTGTGCATGTGATTCAATTTTTCTTTTGGGAACCCTTTCTTCTTTTTGGTTGTTTCCATTCTCTCCTTCCTAATTTTTTTTTTTAATTTCTTCCACTTTTTGGAATCTTCAAGAAAATTCCCATATTCATGAGAAATATTATATTTAAATGGTAGTTGATCACAATCCATTTTCTAATAATTAGTCGAATGATCTACCTAGGTATTTATTACTATCGAGAGTCCCTTATCAAAATCCAATTCTACAAAATTATTGGCACAAGATCACATACTTTTTCAGGGTTATTCCGAATCAATATAGTGACCCATAGAATTTCCAATGTTCATAAAGGTATTCCCATTCCAATAGTGAAGGATAAAATATCGAAATTTAAAGAAAATTGGAAAAACTAGTGGAACATCATTTTTTTTGTTGGAATATGGACATTGTTGATTTAGATACAAACCCTACACCCCCATAAAATATGGCCCAGTTATATATATATATATATATATATATATATATATATATATATATATCTTGATACGATTTATTTGAAATGAGGAAAGAGGAATACCTCCTCCCAGAATAGGAAACAATAAGTTTTCCTTCAACCTTGGATCTCCAATTTGTATCCACCTATAGATTCAAGGAGCATAGTGAGGGACATAAGGACATAAATTTCCCAATTAGGCCTATCTCCATTAGCATAAGAGCCATTGTGAGGGACTAGTTGCATCGACTAATTTTTCTGGGACATCATCTTATTTCTTCACAAATCGGGCTAGCTTGGAGTGTTGGGACCTTGGACCACCATTATATACTAGTGTGTTCAAGTCATTTATATTAGGATCAAGTGGAGGAGATAATGGATTAGACCATCAAGAACTTGAAACCATCAACAAACTGGCCATAATTTCTTCAATTATTTTCCTTAGTAATGCTCCTACCAATTCTACAAACAACAATATCTAAAACATATGTAGGTTTGACATGATGAATTTTACATTAGAAAGCTCTACTTCTCCACATTGAAGCAACACAATGGTGACATAATTACTTGTAGATCATGAATAAGAGAAAGCATGTGATGACAAGCTTCCAAACTAGGACATACATAAGCACAAAGATATTTGCACTCAATGGAACTCAGCTACTCTAAATTAAAGCAACACAATTTACACTCCAAAATCCTTAATTAAATGATTAAAAAAAAAATTATTAAATTAATCCTGTTTGATAATATTAAAATAGAATTTATATATTTTGATTTATTTTACCAAAACTATTTTCTTCATGTTTATCGATTTAAGAAATAAAATATTAAATTCAAAATTAACAATAATGATTTCTATATTAAATATATATTTATAAATTTTACATAAAAGAAAATTAAAAATAAACAGTAATGTTTAAAATATAATCTGATCTTTCAGAATATGAAGTGATTTTTAAGTTGTTAATTTTAATTTAAATCTGTAATTATTTGGCACACGGCAATAGCTCCCCACGTTTCTTAAATAAACACCCTTTGTTAATTGAAATTAGTTCCTAAAGTGGTGAATTGTTTTTAATTTGAAAATCATGGAAATAAGAGTCTCGAAATAAATATATTTAAACTAAAATTTCATTTATTATTTTAGTAAATATAAACTTTAATTTTAATAAATATTAATTTTAATTTTCAAAACTATTCAATTAAATTGTGAATATTTTTATTCAATTACTAGAAATTCTAATATGTCACAAGTAATATAGTGATACTTATTCAGAGTATTATTATCTTATTTTAAATATTATTTAAATAAGAAATCTTAAAAATAGTTATTTTATATTTTAGTTTTAGGAAAGTTTATTGGGAAGTTTTTGAAGATGTAAAGTAATGTTTTTTTTTTGCTAAAGCAAGAGTTGATCCTTCTATTTCATTAAATCAAAATTAAAATTATAGCATGTACAAAACCCTGACTTCCACATGGACTCAGGAAAACCAAGGGCTATCAGCCTTAAAATTGACCCTACCCTTTACACCATACAAAACTATTATCTCTTATAATTTCTTAGGTTGAACAATATGATTCAAAAACGTAAAGTGAAACTCCGTTGACTCCGCAAGTCTTTGCCACATCAAGCCATACAAAACAACATTTTCAACATTGATCGTCGATTCCTATTGCTAAATCGAATGGTGCGGAGAAGTATCGCATAGCTAAACTGTTCGAACATTAATGCCCGATGGAGGGTGGTTTTCCTAACCGTTCCCTTGCCATGTGTCAGGAGATTAATGGGATCGCTCCCAAAATCCCAAAACCATTTACCATTCGGGAATTGAGCGATCACCTGGAAACATCTTGGCATCTAGTTTTCCGTACCGTGAGAGGAAAGCAGGGGAAAAGCCTCTGCCGGACAATTCCAACTGTCCATCCCGTGCCAGCACATCTCGGAACTAGCAACAGAGACTACCGCAAACTGAGAAAAGAACCTAATACTGCGAAACGAAAGAGAAGGGAGAATGATCCGTTTACACGAGGGTGTAGAGTGATCGCTTAGAGCTTGCCCTTCGTTAAGGTTCCAACCACAGTACTGAGATCAAACTAGCTTAGAATACATCATTCCGTGCCTTTCACTCTGGCCCAATATTTAAAAAAAATTCTATCCTCTACCACTTGTTCCTCGCAGAGTGATTTTAATCTATCCTAAGGAATCTCATACCATTTCATCTCAATTCTGCATTCTGTGTTAAATACTCCTTGGTTGGCCAAAGTGTCCGCTAGTTTATTGGCTTCTCGTCGAACATGACTGAAGCTAACAGTTCGGATACTCAAAAGATGATTTTGAATTCTTTGGTACACTTGAATTAGTCTCCAATGTTTTGAAACCTTAATCGGCGTTGCTTCGAACTTGATTCTCTTAACTACATTTATGGAGATCTCTGAGTCTGCTTCTATAATGACATTAGAGCTATGATTTTGAATCAGCAGCTCAAGACAATGTTCCAAAGCCATTAATTCGGCCATATTGTTGGTAGCTTTACCTAAATGGCAGTGAAAAATAAATATTATGTTTCCTTCTTCATCTCTTAACACCCCTCCATAACCAGCTGTTCCAGGATTACATTTTGAAGCCCCATCAATATTGCATTTCAGATAACCCTTCGATGGAGGATGCCAGAACTTTTTTTCCGTTTCCAAATGTTTTCCTTTTCTACTTAGTTTATTGGCAATGATCTCTTGCATTCTTAGTTGCCTGAGTATTCTAGTTTCCTTATCAATGGGAGGGTTCTTGGGATAATTGTGAACAGTGGTACTAACTGTCTCCTTAATCTGCTTCAAGATCAGATCGAACAGGCAAAAAGGAATAGTTTTTTCATCCTTGAAAATTCTTTTATTCCTTTCTTTCAAACATTCCAGATAATGAAGCTTTAGTGTAAAGGCCCAGGCAAAATTAAGGAGCTCATTCTCTGAAAAGTTTCTTCTCCACTTGTTTAGGGTGTTAATGATACTTGTTTTATCTCTGTCTGATTGCTGAAAAATGGTTGCAAAAGAATCCCACAACCAAGTTGTGTAGGTGTAGCTGTTGAGGATATGCTCCATGGTCTCGTCTTGGTCTTCACATAGCTGAAATCTAGAGGGCCCAAAAACCCCTCTTTTCCTAATATTGTCCCAAGTTAAAATTTTCTTGTGGTGAACTAACTGCATGAAGAGTTTGATTTTCATCCACCCTTGGTGGCTCCAAAGTTGTTGCCAGGATTTCTCCGGAACACCGGAATCAAGGTTGAGGATAATTCTTTTTGCTTCCTTAAGATTAAAGGTTCCTTCTTTATTGAGGCCCCATCTTAACTAATCTTGTCCCTCTAGTATCAAGATTTTCCTTTGTTTTAACCTACTCATAATTGCTTCTGCTTTTATTTTTATGGCACCGTCATCTATGCACTCTATGCTTTCCCAGTTTCTCCACTTTCCAGAGTTATGTGGAAGATTCCAGAAATTTTTGACTTTGATTAATCCTTGGGAGTCTGTTTCCTACTTGAGGCTCATAAAATCTTCTTCTAATAGTGTTGGTTCTTGTTGCCATTTGTCTTCCCAGAAGAGAGCTAGATCTCCTGCTCTGATTTCCCAGAAACTGTTGTTTTGAACTAGGCTTCTGTTTTCCCAGGCTTTGTTCTAGATATAGAGCCCTTTATGTTTCTAGACATTCTTATGAGATCATTAGTTTGCCACAAGATTGCATATTTATCTTTCCAGATCTTAGCCCATTGAGCTTCTGGTTCTTTAACCCATCTCCACTAGAGTTTGGCTCCTAAAACGTTACTCAGAGTTTCTTGATCATCTAAGCCCAAACCCCTGTACGTCTTCGGTTTACAGATTTTCTCCCAGGACACCAGGGCCCATTTCTTACGTGTTTCCTCTTTTCTGAAAAGGAAGTCTCTCTGGATGTTCCAGAACTGCTGTAGAACACCTTTGGGAGTAGGGAGGGATGATAAAAAGAAAATAGGGATAGATTGAAGAACAACCTTTGTCATAATCAACCTACCAGCAAGGTTCAACAATCTGATAGTCCAATTTTTGACTTTATCTTGCATCTTGTTGAGCACTGGTTCCCATATACTTTTGTGCAAAGTCTTGTCTGTGAGGGGAATCCCCAAATATTTTGAGGGGAGAGAATCCCTTTGAAAGCCCAGAATCCTGGAGATGTTCCTCTGAATTGCAATATTAGTATTTAAGAAAAAAATTTGATTTGGAGAGATTAACTTCCATACCTATGGCGAAGGCAAAGTCATTCAGGATTTCTTTATATGCTAAGGCTTCTTTGACAGTGGGAATTCCTTGCAACATCGTGTCGTCCAAAAATTGTTGGTTAGTCATTGTCTAACCATTCTCCGTTAATTGAAGTCCCTTAATATTTCCCAAGGCTTTTGCCTGATTAATGGACCTGCGTAGTCCTTCCATCATGATGATAAATAGAAAGGGAGAGAGAGGGTCTCCTCGCCTAAGACCTCTAGAAGGAGTGAAGATCTCAGAGGGAGAGCCATTTACCGAAATGGAAAAGTTGGACGAAGTTATGAGAGCCATAATCCATCTGACCTAGTTGTGGTCGAACCCAAAAGCAGTAAGGACCTTCTTGATATAGATCCAGTTCACCTTGTCACACGCCTTGGCAATATCTAATTGCATGATCATACCCGCCCTCCTCTTGGTGGTTAGTGAGTGAACTATCTCGTGGGCTTGAATAACATTATTTAAGATTTGTCTGCCTTCCACATAACCAGATTGTTCCCCTGAAATTAGAGAAGGAAGTAGAGGTTTGATTTTGCTAGCCAAAACCTTGGATATAATCTTGTAGACCACATTGCATAAAGCAATCGGTTTGTATTTGTCAGCAGTCAGGGTTGAATCCTATTTGGGGATCATGGAGATGAAGGAGGTGTTGAGGGCTTTTAGAATAGTCCTTTTTCTTCTGGAGCCCTCCACAATGTTTAGAATGTCCTGTTTGACAATGTTCCAGCAAGCCTTAAAAATGTCTACATTGAAACCATCAGGTCCTGGAGCTTTGCCATTCTGCATGTCTTTAATAACCTCACTGACTTCCTCTTCGGTGACAGATTTATTCAGGTTAAAATAGTCCTCTCTTGATACCATATTAGGGATATTTTTTGTAATTTCTTTGATACGTTTCTCTTTGTCAGGATTGTTTTCCTTTGTGATGCTTCTGAAATATTGTATCAACACAGCTTCGATATTCTTATGAGAGGTCTGAAGCACCCCATTCTCATTTAATATCGAAGAGATTCTAGTAGTGAGCTCTATTGGCCATGGTGGATCTGTGGAAAAATTTTGTATTACATTCACCTTCTTTGAGCCATTGAATTCTAGATTTTTGTCTCCAAAAGACTTCTTCCTGTTTACATAGGTTCTCCCATTCTTGATGGTGTTTATCAGCTTGCTCACTTTTAACTTTATCAAAACCATATGAGATTAGTGCTTGATTAAGTTCCTGTAGTTTGGATTTCACTAATTTTTTGTCCACAAAAATGTTGCCAAAATCCTTTTTGTTCCATTTTTTGAGTCTGAGTTTTATGTGCTGAAGTCTTTTACGAAGGAGGAACATTTTAGTGCCCAGGATCTGCAAATCTTCAGCCCACCATTTTTCAATGTTGCTGATAAAATCTGGATGGGAGAGCCAGATATTTTCAAACCTGAATGGTCTATTTCTGGGAGAATTAATCCCCTTGATTTCTAATTGAATCGGCTAGTGATTAGAGCCTCAAAAGGGGAGAACTCTAGCTGTTATTTCATTATTTGCGAGCATAAGCTCCTCTGAGATCAAAAATCTGTCTAACTTGGAGGCGACCTGAGCCTCAGCTCCTCTTTTATTATTCCAAGTAAAAAGGCCATTCTACGTTTCTAGGTCAACTAGTTTCAGATCTTCTGAGAAGGAGTGAAATGTTTCTGAGTCCTTACTTAGCAATCTGGTACCTCCTTTTTTTTCTGAAAGAGATTTAATCATGTTAAAATCTCCTCCTATGACCTAAGGTATTTCTTCATGTTTGCTTCTAACATCTACCAGGGAGTTTAGGAATCTGAGTTTCTCATCTATTCTTTGAGGACCATAAACATTTGTGACCAGAAAGGTATCCTCAACCCCCACTGGTTGAATAATTAATGATAAATAATTTCTTGATGCCTCTACATCTAATATGTTGACTTTTTGGGGATTCTAGAGAGTGAGAATGCCTCCCGTTGTGTTCTCTGCTTTAACTTCAAGAAACTCAAATCTATTTAGCCATTTGCTATGGATTTGTTTTAATTTCTGAATGAAGCATTTTGTTTCATCAATGAAGATTATATCTGGTGTTGCTATTTTCATTCTATTATTTAACATTCTTTGTTTTCTTCTATTGCCTATACGCTTGATATTCCAAGATATGAACTTCATAAGTAAAGATTTGTAAAGGAGTAATTGGTTAGATCTTTCATCTTACCCGAATCTATCATTAGCTTTCCACACTCCATTAAGAGCTCATTTTGCTTTTTCCTGCTCCTCTTCTTTCCTATATTTCTAGTTGCTAATCCTGGAGTTGGTTTCATAGTTTTCACACCTCTGTGCTCCTGCTTGTGAATATTTTTACCTTTCTCCAACTCTTTTTCCTGTGTTTTCCATAAAAACAACTGTTGTATTCTGTTACATTCTTCTTGAGGAAGTGAATCTATTCCTCCTTTGGTTCCCTGCCTTAAGAATCCTTCCAGATCCAGGTTTTCCTTGTCAATAATTTCCTGAAGTTCATGATCTTCCAGATCTATTTCACTATGGGTCATTTCCTGGTCTGTTTCCATTTCTGTTTCACTCATTGACCTTTCTTTTTGATAGCCCATATCTTGAGTTTGTGTGTTATTTTCTTCTCGCTCTTTCTCATTGGGACCTACTTCCTGAGATTGATTTTCCTTCGCGTTTTCTTCATTCTCTTCCAGCACTTGGAACTTGTTCTCATTGACCTTCTACGCCTCATTATGTTGTTTCTTTAGCCCCTTTTTTCCTCCTTTTCCTCTACTAGTCACCCTCTAAAAACTTTCTGAGCCCTTCCTTGTATTGAGTTTCCCTTTTTTTATCTTCCTTACTTAGGGGGCAGTCTTTGAACAGATGACCATGCTCATGGCATCTGTGGCATCTGAATGGGATATGCTCGTAGTCCACTGTCTGCACCCACTCCTCATCGAAAACTTCCAAAATGACTTCATCCGGAAGAGCTCCTGATAGATCCATTTCCACACATATCCTTGCAAAGGAGGTGTATTTCCCTCTTCTTTTAGCTTCAGAAACTTTGACAAAATGCCCTAGTTTATTGCCAATGGCCGCTAGCGATTCCGTTTGCCAATAATCTAGAGGTAGAGAATAGAGCCTTACCCAAACTGGAACTGAAGTGAAAGTCTCTCGCTTTGGGACAAAGTTCATCATCCAAGGCCTCATGTAGAAACCGGCTGCTGTGTAAAAGTATGGTCCTCCATCGAATATTCTGTCTTTATCTTCGATGTTTGAGAACACCACTGTAAAGAATCCCTTTGACCCAAGATGCAGGTCAATGCTTCCTTTGGGTTTCCAGTGATACATGATCCACATCTGTAAATCTTTTTCAGTGGGCCATAGTCCCATGAATTTGTAGATAATGACGTAGGTTCCCATGTGTTCCTGTGTGCCTGCAGAGCAGGATCTATTAATATTACTATGGGAATGATTTCTGCTTTTGGTTTGCAGGGTCTCTTCTGCTTTTTGTCTCTTGAACCCAGGTTTTTGTCTTCTTCCTCCTTGTCTTTTGTGCCATTGTTTTCCTTGGTCTTGGTCCCATCTATCTCCTTTTCATTATCCCTATTCCTTTCCTCTGCAAAACCTTTGCTGTTCTCCACCGGTGTTTTTCCTTTTCTAGTTACAACATCCTTATTGGAGGGAGTCGAGCTCCCTCCTCTGCCGCCCTCCATTAGAAACAATCTCTGCAACTTGCACTAACCCTAGCAGCTTGTAGCTCGCTCCAGATGTAAAGTAAATGTTAGTATAAGGTTTCATGTTCATATTTTCTCTTATTTACTCATTGGTGTATGTTGGGAAGTATAGTTCATTTAGGGATTATAGTGTTAATCAACCTTATTTCATGTAAGTATGAGACTTAATTCCTCTAAACATTAAACATAAAAATAGAAAAAAAAGGAAAATTCACTTTATTATTTTGTGGATATGAATAAACTTTTAGTCGAAGGATTCCTATTTCAACTTAGGGTGGATGAGGATCTATTGATTTTTTTTGTAATTTTTTAATTTATGGCCGAGATTGATTTTGAAGGGAAGGGAATATGCTCAACATATACTTGGTCTAAATGCTTATCAATGCCTGTAGTGTGTTAGAGAGTTTGTTAGGTTGCAGTGAATTTTAATAAATTAAAAACAATTGATGTCCACCCACGAACATTTTAGGGATTTTCAAAGCATTCCTAATTTTAGAAAAAATGCCTTATATCTTCATTGTAAAGGATAGGAACTCTTCAACACTTCTATGTTTTATGAGACCTGAGATTTTTAAGAGTTAAGTAAAATGAAAGTTAATAATAATATTTTTATTGCAATAGTTAATAATAATATTTTGGTTGCAATAATTTTTTTGTTATATGTTTATCATTAGTAAATACAAATAAAAATTTCAACTATATCAACTACACTAACATTTTTAATGTGGTTGTACTAATAATACATATTTATAGAAATAAACATGAAATTTATCTGTATCAACCTTGCTAATATTTTTAATGTGTTTATACTGATAATATATATTTGTAAAAATAAACATGAAATTTTAACCAATAATTTTTTGGTAACAAACCATGTCATTAATTTTGATTGTCTCTCTGTATGAACTGGCCACATTATTAATTATATTTTTATATTAATAAAGTTGTACTATTTAGTTTTTTTCCAATTAAAATTGAAACAATGATTCACTTTTACAAAAGTCGTCAAAATTGATATACGTATAGCTCAATTTTATAAAAATATCAAAATTTTAGTTAAATATTTATAGACTTAAAATTGTAACGCGTTGATATAATTATCAGTAAAAATTAAATTAACAATTTCAATATTATAATTTTTCGTAACATATAACATTTTAATATAATTAGAAATTGGTACTTACTGTGCGATTTTGTTCAAAATAAAATTTCATATTGTTATTACGCTACATTAAAATTTGAAATATTTATTATATTTGATTAAAATTTGAAATATTTATTATATTTCTTTAATATAAAGAAAAATCCGAGTCATCTCAAACGTTAATATCTACTTTCCCAACATTCCCAAAACTGACACAAGATGGGTTAAAACACAACATTCCCAAAACTGACACAACATAGGTTAAAACACACTCAAATATATAAACGCGCATATAAAGGAATTTAAAACTAATCTTTGCTTAATCTTATATGATCCTAACAAGCCCGTCTCCAAGAAGAACCGAAAGCATTGCATAAACTTTATATAGGTCCAAATAGAGTTTCACCAAAATTCCCCATGTATCCCTCCCTAGGTCAAAGCTTAGTTTTGATCACTTTGAGATCCAACTCAATCAAATTCATTTTAATACAAAATTGTAATATGTAAGAGATATAATCACTATTTATTTTTTATGTTAATATTCCTGAAACATATAAAAAATTACATCAGTGTTCCTGAAATATATAAATATTTTTTAAACACGAGAGCACACATACTTATAAAATTGAGAACAATCTAATGTACATTTCACATATTATTTCTTTTTTATATTTATAATATTTTTTCATCATCAATATCCTTCTCAAATTAAATTTTATAAGAGAAAACTTAAAAAATTTATTGAAACATTTAAAATTTTTATGAACATCCAAAATTCGTTAGACTAAACAATCAAGTACTCACTAACATATCATTACACTAAAGAATCAAGAACCCACTAACATATCATGGACACCAAGTCTATATGAAATAAGATATCTAACATAGTTGCATGTTTTACACTGTATATTTAGTAAATCTATTGGCTTTATATACGTAGGAATCTTCATTTTAATACGAGCAAATCCAATTAAAGAAAGAGGTGAGCGAAGTCAGAAATAGAGGGTAATCGACCATAATTAGAGTCAGGAAAGCTATTATTAGAGCAAATATTAAAATGAGAGTAATAAATATGAATTTGGGGCAAGCTATCATTAGAGGCAAATATAAAAGGAGAGTAATAAATATGAATTTGGGGTATTTTATATATATATATATATATATCTTAAGGTTTTATCAATTGTTAGGGTGAAAAATATTTTATGTTAAATTAGATATTGAGTGAAATTGATATTGAGAATATGATGAGTTTAAGGTCCCTCAGATGGATGAATTTATTTTTTGGTCAATTTAGAACAAAATAATCTTTTTGCAGAATGATTATAAGAATAGCTTAGTATATAAAAAGGAATATTTCTCCTCACACTCTAAGATAGACCCTCTTAATTAGTACAATTTGATCAAATGATTCGAAATTAGCACTAAAATAATTGATCTCAAACTTTGTCATTTTCCACTTATCAACTCTACATTTCATAAGAAAAATAAAATAAATAAAATTTTCCCTTATAATGTCCTAGAACAAGATATTCACAATCTGAGGAATGAAGGTAATATCCTCTTGTTAAGATATTTTAATGCAAGAACTACAACTAATCAAGCTTTTCCTCTAATCAATGATTCTAACTGTAAACCTCTTTGGCTAGATCACAACCTTGTTTTAGATAATAGATACAAAATAAACATTGAGACTGGACTGAGAATTTATTTGATAGCGAGTTACCCAAGCTATGTAGTTTTGAAAACATTATAATTTGAAATGGCATAATGAAGTGGTTAGACTCCAACTAGACAAATTGTATTCATGGGCTCAATTGTACTATCATGGATTATGTGGTATCTAGTACCTTAGTTTCTAGCCAAATTGTAAACTTGTAACTATTAAGTGGCAATGAGCTTGACTTTGATCATAAATATTTAACCTAAACTCTAAACTTTTCCATCCACAAAATCCACATGTAAAAGAATTGTGACAATCAAAGGGAATTGTGTTTTGACAAAATTAAAATTGATATATTCTTAACAGATTTAAATAGGGGTTCACAACTCTTAACATATAAGAATAACATCAAAAACCTCTATCATAATTTTACCACCATTCTCTCTGCTTCCATTAGCATTTTCTCTTTTTAGGTATCATATAAAAGGAATAATATAAATGTCAATCCTTGTCATAACAATGATTATAAAATTACTAGAAATGTGAGGGGTTCTCACAATAAATCTTTGAATATCGATAAGATAAATATGTACAAACGTATTATCTTTTTTTTTGCTGAAGCAAGAGTCGTTCCTTCTATTTCATTATGCTAGAAAATATTTTACATAATGTACAACCGTCCACCAGGCACTGTGGACCCAGGAAAATTTAATTGCTAACTGCCTAAGGCATGAACCCCCAACCCAGATTTGCATCTTTAATCATAACCATCCATTCTCCTCACTCAATCCAATAGCAGAGGAAGATATCGCCCAGCGAAGACGTTTGGTGTTTAATGACCCAGCCCCACCAAACTGCACGATCATTCCTGTTGGTAGATCTGCCCAGCGAAATCCGACGGTTGAGAATAATATCGCACGGTTCAAGGGCTCCGAACATTAGTGTGCGATGAGGGCGGTATTCGATCCCGCCCCCCTGCCACGTGTAGGAAGATGAATGGAATCGCTTCCAATTCGCTAAAACCACTTCCCGCTTGAGAGTCATGCGATCAACCAAAAACCACAAGGTATCTCGTTTTGCATCCTGAAAAGGGAAATTATGGGTATTACAGCTGTTGGAAAAGTTAGGATTCCTGTCCCTCGCATCCTTACCTCTACGCCTAAACCTAAAACCATGGAATGTGCTGATCCTTCCCCCTGGTCGACCACCCAATAAATTGAAAAATCCGAGCAACATACACTGGGGATTTCTGAATTTGTAATTACCAAGGCTGCTGAGGCTGACAGTGGCCTGCCTCCCACCAAAGACCAGTCTGATAAAAAATAGTGAATCATAATGAGATCTAGTCATTTAGACCTTGCCTCCTTGGCTCTGTTTCGAAACACCTCCCTGTCCTCTTCCGCTTGGTCATAACAAAGTTCTTTTAGTCTGCTCTGAGGCAACTCATGCCACCCCATCGAAACCCTGCATTCAATACAGCTCACACCTTGGTTGGCGAGAATATCCCCCAGTTTATTTGCCTTTCTGTGTACATGGTTGAAACTCACTATGTGAAGTCCTTGGAGGTGACCCTGAATTCTTTGGAGGTGACCCTGAGACTTTCTCCGGATCTGTTCCCCAAATAATTCTCCAAACCAAGTTAATGATTAACTCAAAGTCAGCTTCTATAATCACATTTAGGCAGTTATCCTGCTTCAGAAAATCTAAGCATTACTCTGAAGCCATTAATTCCGCCATGTTGTTGGTGGGTCTTCCTAAATGGCAATGGAAGATGAAGAGAATGCATCCTTCTTCATCCCTTAAAACCCCTCCAAAACCAGCAAATCCTAGGTTGCCTTTTGAAGCTCCATAAATGTTGTATTTCAAAAAACCTTTTGGGGGAGGATGCCAAAAATCCTTAGTTTCCATTTTGATAACCTTCTTATCCAAGCCTTAAGGAATAAGCCCCTGCATACCCAGCTGCCTGAGAATTCACATTTCAACCTCTAAGGGAGGATTCTTAGGGTGATAACGTACTGTGGTGCCAACTGTCTCCTTAAGCTGTTTTAAGATCTGCTCAAGTAGGCGATGAGCGGGATTCTTTTCATTTTTGAAGATTCTCTTGTTCCTTTCTTTCCAAACATTCCATATAATGAAGCTTGGCATTAGAGCCCAAGCAAAGTTGAGAAATTCATAATCTGAAAAGTTTCTTCTCCAATTGTTTAGGGTATTAGTGATACTCCCTTTGTCCCTATTGGTCTATTGGAAAATGGTGGCAAATGTATCCCATAACCTGGAGGTGAAAATGCAGCTATTGAGAAGATGTTCCATTGTCTCCTCTTGAGCTTCACAGAGCTGGCATCTGGAAGGCCCCAGAACACCCCTCTTCCTAATATTATCCCAAGTCAAGATTTTCTTGTGATGAACCAACCACATGAAGAGTTTGATCTTCATCCACCCTTGGTGCCTCCATAGGTTCTGCCAGATCCTATCTGGAACATGGGAATCTAGCTCAAGGAGAATACCTTTTGCTTCCTTAAGATTAAAGGTGCCCTCTTTATTGTTGCCCCATCTTAGTTGGTCCTGAAATCATCCTTTGTTCCAACATTCTCATAAGTGCCTTTGCTTTTGTTTTCAAGGGGCTATCATCCCTGCAATCTATGTTTCTCCAGGTTCTCCACTTTCCTGTATTGTGAGTATGATCCCAAAAATCTTTTACCTTAGTTAATCCTTGGGTCTCTGTCTTGTGCTTAAGGCCCAAAATGTCCTCTTTTAATAGTGTGGGTTCTTGTTTCCATTTATCCTCCTGGAAATGTGCTAGATCTCCCTCTTTGATTTACCAGAAACTATTTTTTTGTACTAAGCCTATATTCTCCCAAGCCTTATTCCAGATGTATGAGCCCTTTGTATTTCTGAATATCCTTATGAGATCATTAGTTTGCCAAGAGCTGGCATATTTTTCTTTCCATATACTTGCCCATTGAGCCTTTGGATCTTTAACCCAACGCCACCATAGCTTGGACCCTAAAATGTTGCTAAGAATCTCCTGATCATCCAAGCCTAGGCCCCCTTAGTTCTTGGGTCTACGGATTTTTTCCCATGAAACTAAGGCCCATTTCCTACTTGTCTCCTCCTTACCCCAAAGAAAGTCTCTTTGGATATTTCTGAATTGATGTAAGACTCCTTTTGGTGTTGGGAGTGCTGATAGCATGAAAACTGGGATTGATTGAAGCACAACCTTTGTCAGCACCAACCTACCAGCCAGATTTAAAGATCTGGTGCTCCATTTTCTGACTTTATCCTGCATCTTATTGACCAATGGTTCCCATATGCTCTTGTGCAAAGGTTTAGCAGTTAGAGGAACTCCCAAATATTTTGAAGGGAGGGAATCCCTTTGAAAGCCTAGAATTCTAGAGATATTTCTCTGAATAGCAATATTGGTATTAAAGAAAAAGATTTTTGATTTGGAGAGATTAACTTCCATACCTGTAGCCATGGCAAATTCATTCAGTATTTTTTTGTATGCTAGAGCTTCTTTGACTGTGGGGATTCCCTGTAACATGGTGTCATCTACAAATTATTGATGAGTCAATGCCTGTCCATTCTCAGTTACTTGAAGGCCCTTAATCTTACCCGTTACTTTAGCATGCTTGATAGACCGACCAAGTCCTTCCATCATGAGGATGAAGAGAAAGGGAGAGAGTGGGTCTCCCTGCCTAAGGCCTCTTGAAGGAATAAAAATCTCAGAGGGAGAACCATTAACTAATATTGAAAAGCTGGAGGAAGTCACTAGGGCCATGACCCATCTGACCCAGTTATGATCAAATCCAAAAGCAATAATAACTTTCCTAATATAGGACCATCCCACCTTATCATAAGCTTTGGCTATGTCCAGTTGCATGATCATTCCCGCCTTCTTCTTGCTTGTTAACGAGTGAACCACCTGGTGAGCTTGAACGATGTTATTTAGAATTTGTCTGCCTTCCACATAACCGGATTGTTCCCCAGAAACTAGTGTAGGAAGCAGAGGTTTGAGTTTGTTGGTCACTACCTTGGATATTATCATGTAATCCACATTGCATAAAGCTATGGGTCTATACCTATCTGGTGTTTCAGCGTTGTCTTGTTTAGGGATCAAGGAGATGAAGGAGGTATTGAACACCTTCAAAGTAGTTCTGTTCAGCCTGGAATCCTCCACTACATTCAAAATATCTTATTTAACAATATTCTAGCAAGCTTTAAAAACGTCCACATTGAAACCATCCGGGCCTGGTGCTTTTCCATTTTGCATTTCCTTGAGGACCCCACTGACCTCCTCTTCAATCACTGTCCTATTAAGGTTGAAATTGTCCTTTCTAGACACCAGCTTAGGTATATGTCTAGTTAAGTCCCTAATGAAATGTTCTCTGTCTGAATTGTTTTCTTGAGTTGTGCCTCAGAAGTGCTGAACTAACACAACTTCTATATCCTCATGGGAGATAAGAAGCTTCCCATCCTCATCCTTTGATCGAGGAGATCTTGTTGTGAGATCTGTTCGCCATGGTTGATCTGTGGAAAAATCTATTGTTACACTCTCCTTCTTTTAGCCATTGAACTCTAGATTTCTATGTACACAGGGATTATCAAAAGGAAGAAAATATACTATATACATAAGCAAGAGTAGAGGTTATACCTATTTATTTGTAGGGTGTGTGTTATATCGTTTTCATGACCAACCCCATGTGTTGTACTTTGTATCAGGCACAATGATTGGATGCAGGGGGGGTATTTAAGGGAGAAGATTCCCCAAACAAGGGGGTTCAAGGGAATAACATCTAAAAAAAGAAAATTTGGGTTGGTTTTTTGTTTCTGTTTCTAACGATTTTCAATAGAAAATTTTCATGTTTATCAAGTTTCGAGTAGATGGTGATTTATCCCATTTTTTTTAACTATGTTTAAGAAACTACCTTTGTAATTTAATATAAGATAAATAATTTTAGAGTTTTTGGATTCCATGGGATATATGTGTTGTATTGTAATATTATAAAGGAAAAAAATTGAAAAATCTATCTAGTTTCCCTATTTTAGGTTCCCAATGTAAATTATATGTCTAAAGTTGCATGTGTGTGTAATTACATATTTTTTGTATTATTAAGAATCTATATGCAAAAATTAAATGTACAAGGTTAAAACATACATTTGGTATTAAAGTAGTTTTGGATTGAAAGAGATGCTTTTGTAGCTAAGTAATTTGCCTCAAGATTGTTGTAAATCCTACTATAGTGGGAGATATATGAAGTTCGTTCTTGTAGTTAAAAGAAATGGTAGGAATTTCAAATATAAATATAGATAAATTCAACGGGAATACTTTTGAGTCATTGAAGCTCAAAATGGATGATATATTGGTGGAAACATATTAGTGGATTATTGTGAATATGAGTATTGCACCAATACAGATGTCAACAAAATATTGGGACAAGTTGGATAAAAAGGAAAAGAGAACAATAAAATTGTCTCTATCAAATTTAGTTTTACAGTTTACTGAATGTTTCATAAGAGGCTACAATAAATAATTGTGGAGAAATATAGGAGCTTTCTTTCAGTTTATGTCGTTGGTGGAAAAATTGTTCCTATGGAAAATATTATGTAGCATGAGGATAAATCATGGAAACTCAATGAAATTGTATATGAATTCCTACAATATTCTCTTAAATCGAATATTAGCTATTAATATTAGAATTTAATATGAAGATATGTGTATCAATTAGTTGTTTTCTTTGCCAAGATCATGTGATAATCTTGTTGTTTCCATAACTAGTAATGTAAACACTTTATGTTTCAATAAAATATTCTCATCCTTCTTATCAAAGGAGATGAGATGGAAAAACATAGAATGTTAGAATATAGATTCCTTGTCTATAAGAGAACACTCCCATAATATAAATATAAATAAGTTATGAAGTGGTAGATATAAACCTAGAGGAAGATCTGAATCTCATAAAAAATCATAAATGTATGTTGGAGATATTAAAATAATGGAATTATAAGAAATGTTTTCAGTACAATGTTTTTTAGAAGGGGAAGAGACCAAATGATCGCTTTCTACAAAAGATAAAATCTCCTCAAATTAAGGAGAGGATGTGTGCTTATTTTTTCTAGGTACATATGTAGATCGAATGGATAGTAGACTCAAGGGTATCCTTCTATATGACATCTCATAAGGAGTGGTTTAACGAGTATGAATGATATGGAGGTACTGATATTCTCATAGGAGATGACTTAAGATCTAGAATCATAGGATGAGGAAAAGTCAAGTTGAAGCTCATGAGTGGAAGGATTAGAACACTTTGTTATGTTATGTACATAATAGGATTGAATATAAATTTAATTTGTTTAAGCAAGAAGAGCAATGCAAGCTTACAAAAAGTGTTTTAAAATGATACCTACAAGATGATTTTGGGAATGGTATTGCTGAGATGAATTCAGATGGGAACTTGATATAAGCTACCATGAATCATTGTTTATGATGGGTGCAAAAATTTAATAATTTCTGAGAGTGGAGATGAAGAAGGAAAAACTCATGAAGTCCCTGGAGAATATACTATGTTGTGCCATTAAGCATTGGATCATATAGGAGAGAAAGGTCTTTAAGTACTTAATGATAATGTTACTCTAGAAGTAATGTATAATTTATCTCTTAGTTTTGATTTCTATGAACATTCCTTATATGTGAACATGAATCAGGTAGGATTCTCATTTGGTACTTTCAAGATAGAGGGAATATCTAATTGGTGCAGAATGATATTTTATAACTATGTCACCTAATATATGTAGTATAAACCATTTATAGACGACTTCCAGAGGAAGACATGAAATTTTTTCATAGGAAAAAATATGAATTGTTTGAAAAGTTCAAATAGTTACAGGCTCTTGTCAAAAATGAAACAGACAAGAAAATTAAGGTGTTGAGGACCAAGAATGGTGGAGATGTTTGTAGGAATGAATTTCAATAATTTTGTAAGAATTGTCGTACAGCAAGGAAAAAGGATATTCCATACACATTTCAATAAAATCAAGTTGCATAAGGGACGAATTTGATTCTAATGGAGAAATAAAGGAGCATGTTGAATGGTGCTAGGTTAGGATAGGAATCATCAACATACATAGTGAATACTACATGTTAATTTGTAAATATATCACCTTCATCAGTGTTAGATGATAAGAATCCACATGGGGTATGAACTAGTGAGAAACCCTCTTGTAAAGATCTTGGTGTATTTGGTTTTAATGCTTATATACATGCTCCAAAAAAGAATAGGGGTAAGCCATCCAAGAAAGATAAAAGGTGTATATTCATTTGATATAGAGATGGTCTCAAATGATTTAATCATTAGAAGGAAGAATTTCATAAGGTTGTGTATATTTGAGATGTAGTATATATAGAAATAAATATGTTGTCAAATCAAAATTCCTATCAAGGGAGAAATAACCAAAGATGATAGATTTTGAATTGAAGGATAATGAAACAAAATTTGAGGAAAAAGGATAATAAAAAGAGGAACCAGGTGCTCCAATATTGAGGATATTAGTTTAGGAAAGAAGATGACCATAATGGCATACTTTGCCTAAATATTAGCTTAACAAACTCCATCATATGATGCTCTAACAAAACGCTGATTTATTTATTATTGATGATGATCCTATAACTGTTAGGGATATAGTGGATTTAGAGGATGGAAAACTTTGGAAAAAAGGCCATGGCTAAGGAAATGGTATTCTCAGAAAAAAATGAGGCTTGATATCTAGTGGAGTTGTTGATTGTAAGAAATCCCATTGGAAACAAATAGGTTTTTAAGAGGATGTTGAGTGTGCAAGGTAAAATGAAGGAATATAAACCTTAGTTAGTTGAAAAATCTTATTCCCAGGTAGAGGGAATTAACTTCAGTGACATTTCTCCTCGTATTCCATATTAACTCCCATTAGATTTTTTCCATTTCTTAATTTTTTTTAAGAAGAAGAATATATATATGTGAAGTTGACATTCCTACATGGAGATATAGAACATGGAATATACATCAAGAAAAAAGGAGTTAAGTTGAAGGAAAAGAGAGAGCTAGTATGCAGGTTTGAAGTCCCTATATGGCTTAAGAAAATCAACAAGGATGGTGTATCAAAATTTTGATACTTTGGTATTGGGATTTGGCTTCACAAGAAGCAAAGTGGATCACTATGTATATTTTAAATTAGTTGGTGTTCGTCTTATTTATTTGGTCCTGTATGCAAAATATATGTTGCTGATGTGAAATGACATGGAAATCATCCAGGGAGTGAAAACTTGGTTTTCGTCTAAATTTCACACGGAGCATATCAGTGCTATGATTTTCATTTTGTGTGTGGAAATTAAACGAGATTACGAAAAAAAGGCCTTAGTTAAATTAGAGTAATTATGTAAAGACATTATTGTGGAGGTTTAATATATAGAAATGTAAATTGGAAAATGTATTTGCATATTAGTGTCCCAAGAAACATGAGAGGAAGAGGACATGTCTCATGTTCCATATGCCATTGTGGTTGATTTTTTTTTATTTTCCATGATTTGTACTAGACAATTCATTGCAAATGTAGTGGTAGTATTGACTAGGTATATGTAAAAAGAAAGGAAGGAGCATTAGAAATAAATAAATATGGTTTTCGAGTATTTTCACATAACTACTCGTTATGGATTATGCTACCAAGGAAGACCAAAATTGAATAGAGTGTTAAAAATAGATGGTTTTTTGATGGAGAGTGAGGTGGACATATATCTTACAAAATGTCTACAACTGGATATGTTTTAATCTATTTGGAGTGGGAATCAATTGGATCGGAAAGAGACATTTTTTAGTGGCATTATTAGCTATAAAATTTAAATATATGGAAGTGACTCATGCAAGTAATGAGGTGGCATGATTATAGAGATTGTGTTTAGCATTAGGTTGGTATAATAAGCTATAATGATATTCTTCAATAGTCAAAGTACATTTTTCCTGGCGAAAAACTCAACTTATCATTCTAAGACAAAGCATAATGATATTCTGTATCACTTTGTGAAAAATATGATTGAAGAAAAGAATGTCAAACTAGAAAAGATTGATACATTGAACAAAATTGAATATTTATTAAAAAAGTGTGTGAACATTGATAAGTTCTCTTGGTGTGGAGAAAAAATGGGCATTTTTTCCCTAGATTTCCAATCATCTATGCATGCACTTCCCTACATGCAAAGAAAATAACAAATGAGAGAATGTTGTGTATGTGTTATATTTATTTTGTGGTGGGGCTCATAGGGGTGGCATAAGCCCCCTTATTTGGAGTAATTGCAAGTAGGATGTGAATCCAACATGGCCATTAAGTTTTTCAAAAGCCCCTCCTATGCAAGGGTTTGGGGGAAGCAACCCCAAAAGAAATTGGAGTTGTTTCTTGCATTCATATTTGGAGGTTTTATGCACGTAGTTTTTTATTTTAGTAGGTGTAGAGAACATGGTGGTTTATATCATGGTTCTAAAAAATTCAATTAAGAAACAATGGTTTTATTCTAACCCAACATAAATGGATTGGTGATTTATGGATGTCATGGGATATCTCTCTCTCTCTCTCTCTCTCTCTCTCTCTCTCTCTCTCTCTCTCTATCTATATATATATATATATATATATATATATATATATATATATATATATATATATATATATATATATATATATATATATATATATATATATATATATATATATATATATATATATATATATATATAGATATGCTATTGCAGTATTGTTGAAAAAATTTACTTGAAAAATCTTCCATCTTTTCCCAAATTGGGTTTCCAAGGTAAAATATATATGTTAATATATGTATTTTTTTGCATATTTTATTAATTATTAAGAATATATTTCTAGAAATTAATTATCCATGGTTAAAACCAACATCTAATTCTCACCATAGAAAATTTTGAAGGAAAATTCTATTTGATAAAAATATTTTAAAAAATAATCGAACTCCCATGAAGAACTAGAATTTCTAATTTAAAACATTTATGAAACACCTAACACCACAAAAAACATTTTGAAGGCTCATATAGACGATAATATAGATTTTCTCGGCATTGATGTCGACAAAAAGAAACATGATAATGGGAAAGATAAGGATAATTGAGGTTACAAAGTTTAAATAGGGCCTATCCTCATCTCTCACATACACAATATCTTCAATTAAGAAATGAAGCAAGGCTTCCTAATCCTTCTATGAAAAGTTTCATTGTGCTTGTCTCCAAAATTGGGGATAAAGCATTCCTCTAATTGTAGGAACATTATGGTTGGCCACATTTGAGACAAATTGTACAAAATTAATCTGGAAAGGAGGATTAGTCTATGGTTAGAAAGCCATGGTAGAATAGTTAATGGCCAAGCTAGTTTTAAGAGTTAGTATTCAATCATGAACCACATTGTTACCTTCAAGATAATTGCAAAGGGATGTTGCAATAACAATACTCATCTCTTTTATTGTTTTCTTCACATTAGAAAATATTTTGACATTATTCTTTGGACTATATAATGGATGAGGCTAGAATTGATAATGGTTCTTATTGGGTTGAGGGTCATTATGACAAGGTTGTATGAGAATGTTATTTCCAAGTTTAGGAGCATTGAGAGTTGGTAATAGAATTGATAATGGTTCTTCTTGGGTTGAGGGTCATTAGGACAAGTTTGTATGGGAATGTTGTTTCCAAGTTTAGGAGAATTGAGGGTTGGTCAAAGAATATTAAATGCAATATGAATGTCAAGGAAGGTGTCCATTAAACCTTATTTTATATTATATCGTAGGATATATTTTACGTTATAACTACAATTTATATTTTAAACATATTTAACTTTTATATCCATAATTATTCCTGTGTTTAATTATATATTTATGAATTAAATTTATTAAGTTTTTATATATTTATTGATTAAAAGTTAATAGTTAATAATATGAATCATTATTATTTAAATATATTTTATTGTGATATGAAAATCATGATTTTTATAAATGGAATAAATTGTTTATATTTAGAAAAAAATAAAAATACAATATAGAAAATTGAATTGAACTGAATTATTATTTTTATTGAGCGGAGATCCTGATTCTACAACCCAGTATGACGGGATGTGTAAGTATGTCTTTCTATCCATTCCCCCTTTAAAATAAAAATAAAAAATAATTTAGAATAAATATGTTAGCATATTCACTCTCCTTCCTTCAGAAATTGTCGGCTCCCATTCACTCCCATCCTAGCTCATACCTTTATTTATTGACTCAATTGAGATCTATCTTATTCACTCATGGATCTATACCGATGATGAACCACATAGGATGGTTCAAAATGTCGATTCAAACAATATGAATGTGATAACTCCGAAAGATAACCCTTCACAAAATATAAATTAAAAAAGCCTCAAATCAATAATGCAAAAATAATTTCAGCTATAATAAAAAAATGAGTATGATGTAAAGTAATTAGAAGTAAAACAATGTCAATTAACATATTTTATCACTCTAAAGAAGTTTGTGCTATTAACCCTTCCTCAATTTTTTTTTTAAGTATTCCTTAGTCATAGTCTTGATAATTCTTAGATGCATCCATGGTATTTCTTTATTATAGATGTATATAAATTTGGTAAGGTATAGAAGAATCATTTCAAAATCATTGGTTTACCCTATCGTTTTATTTGTCATTTCTCCTATCAACCTATATACTCATATCCCCTCTTCTGGAAATAAATATCTAAGCCTTTTTTAGTGGAAACTTTTCCCCCACAGCTATCATTACGTAGCTACAACCCAGCAAGCTATATATTAATCTATGTTCATAGAAAAATTATTTCCCATATCTAGCATTTGACTTTGATTTCATTTACCTAACTTTGATTTATTTAACTTTTTGCACTACCCATTCCCACATACATTGAACTAGGTTAAGGGAGAGCCCCTCTCTACCCTTACCCTATTCACATTCAATATGGTTCAGACTCATCGGTCCTTTGGGTGAATAAAAATTTGCGACATTACAAAACCCCTGTGATCACTCCTCTACACGTATTTCACTAATGCTGCTTGATCGAAAGGACTCTAAGGGTGGCAATTTCACAAAGGAAATCAATGGATATCAATCTACCTTTTGACCCTAAGTTCATGATTCCCTTTGTTATGTTTTCATTTATGCCATCACTGCTTGCAATGGAGAGGGTTGTGATCCATATTCTCTTCTTGTTCCTTCTTGGTATTCGGGTTCTGTCTCCAAAGAACGAGAGAGCTAAAGCTCTAGATTCTATTGGGGTTTAACATGGTGACATTCGTGGTGCTACATGGTGGTATCGGGAACCCATGATACTGAATCCTCTGCATCGACCAGATAGCATGTTTTTTTCCTCACTGCGGGAAACTCTGTTGATAGGATGGTGGCTCTTCTTTGTAGGGTATTCTTGCGCTGTAAAATTTTTGGAACTGCCTGTGCCTCCCCCACTAATGTATTAATTTTTACGTAGGGTAAGATGGGTTCGGTTACTGTCGACCCTATTGCATTTTCCTTAAAAAAAATAATTCCATTTGTTTTCCTCTTCGTGAGTTGTTATTTAACATGCCAAGGTTGTTTCTAGGTCTTGTTTCCAGTGTTTAGAAGTCTGGAAACCCCTCTCATGTATATTTCTAGATTCACTAATTTCCTCTACACTTAGATTGTTTTCTTTTTTTCTAAATTTTGAGCATTTAAAATAAGGATTATCGCATCCTTTACCTGCAGGTAAATTTTCATCCTCTGAGGAGATTTGTAGTGTTGTGGGAGGGCTTTCTTCTATAGTCATCAATTAATACTCTATTGTCCCCCTCTACCAGGTCAGTTTCAGATTCCTCAACTTCTATAAGGCTTCTATTTGGCATGGGCTTCTTACCCAGATGAATCCACTACCCTGGTCATCACATTTCTGGAAGTGGGTCTTTGCTCAGTTTCTTTTTTGTTCTCGCTGTCATCGCATAATTTCGTTATCTATAGTTTGGTGGTCTTTTTAGTTAAATATTTAATTTGTCGTTAAGGACAACCTCTACTTCATATAGGGTCTCACATTTGTAACATGATTTGGGCATCGGGTTTTTCATATGATTTGGAACTGTTAATCCTCACCAAATTGGGTTATGAGGTGGATGTACTATTTATATATCTTGTCAGCTATATTTCTTGCATTAATTGATTTAATTTTTCATACGCTGTCTTTAAATTATCCAAATGTATTGTGTCTGTTGTGCCATCATATTATATGCACTATATGAAATTCTTATATACATATTTGGTCATTTTCAACTCAATGTCACGTTTAGAATACTTGTTTTTCTTGACTTCTAGTTCCTATTAATAAATCATATGGTAGTCTATGCTGGTTTGCTATATGTTGCGCTTCAATTTTTTTTCAATGGTTACAATAACTTTTTCCTGAAAAATTATGGTTTATGGTTAATGGAAGTTCTATGTCAATACACTGATTATATGGTTTTTGTTCTCTTTTTGCTTGTGATTATGCTACTCGAATTTTTTGAAAAAGACAACAAAGTATTCTACTTTTGGCACATACTGTTAACATGGTGTTCGTTATGCAGTTGTCTAAGTTTTTTCCCTTATGACATTGGTATTTAGAGCCTTTGTCCTCCTCATGGTAATATGATGGATTCTTACTATCTATTTCTTATACTCATGTAATAAGATTTTTTATAGAAATGTTTTTACTACAGTTTTTCTTAACTAATATAGCTTCTTTAGTTTAGTTTATACCAGTGACTCTCCATAATCCATTACAGTTATTATTTTGTTCAATACATAGGTGTAATGATCCTGCTCGTAGCGATTTTTATTTTCATTGCAACATTTTGATCTCCTTGAATAATAAATTTTTAGAATCCCTCATTTTCCCTCTGATATATAAGGAAGAATACCAGTTACAGGATGATGGGTATCTTCTTGGTACATCCAAATTATCCCTATTTCTTTCAAAAAGATACTTACAGCTACCTTCCATCGCATTTATTTGACTCCCTCTTTCTAGGTGTGTCGAGAATCAATATAGGAGATGGTGGCCTACAACCTTAGATTGCCTTGGATGAACCTAGGTTCCTACAGGTTCTTGGTGCAATCTCAATCCTATAAATATATGTTTTCCATCAGGATTTACTTACAGAAATAGGTTATCATCTAATGAAATTAAATAATATGTTTCATTTTCTAAACACAATAAGTAGAAATAATCATATCCATATTCATTACATGAAACGATAAAAAGAATTATCAATTTACTATATATATTTTGTTAAAATCACCTACACAGTTAATTCCATAAATAGTTTTTTTATTATTTCATAAATCACAGTATAAATACAATACTCATTTCCATATATTAATAGGTCTCGTACCATCCATGATGAATTTAGTTAAGCATAATCTCTTAGAATTTCATATTCCTTCTGCTCAATAAATCTACATATTTAACCATAATAACAAACACACCATTATTATTTCTACTTGGTAAACATCCAGCTTTGGATATGCTTGACTATTAAACTCCATTGTAGATTAGACAAAAAACATAACCTTGTAATAGAATTTATAACATAATGAAAGCATGTGAATCAGTACTCTGTTACCAGAACTTTAATTTCTGTAACCGAATCACATTGGTCAGAACAATTTTCCTCCCAACCATGAACCTTTTCTGATGGTTACCTCCGAGCTGAGATCGAACCTTTCCCCCCATAATGAACAACCATTGTTGCTTTGGTATAGGTTTTATATATATTTTTCTTTCCCTAGAGAATTTCTAAAACAACATCCTGTTTTTTGGGAATCTAGTTATCGTCATAGCCTAGGATTTTTTTCTGATAAAAGGATTTTTTTTGTGTTTTTTTTTCATCCTTTAAATCCCTCCCTTATCTGCTATGGTGCTTTTCCACCCCTTTCAATGTTTTCTCCCCATCCCACTTGGTGATTTTCCTCAATTCCTTTCTCGACCTATCCAAAAAAATCACCTAGTTCTACTCCAAGGGGATTTTTTTCATAGTGTCTTGGGAAAGTTCAATGTATTTTCCACTTTTTCTAATATTATCCCATCTCCAGGACAAAGGATTAGGGTAATTATCTCAATCTTCTTTTGTAATTTCCATCTAATTCATTTCAACCATTTTAATTATTAATTCCACATAAATAATTACATTATCATAAACATGGCTTAGCCAACCTACGATTAGTACCATTAGTATTACTAATAATTATATTGTATTACTCATTATGACTTTACAAAAAATAAAAAAGAGGGATATTACATCTCCTCCCCCCCCCCAAAAAAAAAAAAAAATCACATCGTCCTCAGTGTCTAATTCTTGGACATCTCTGGTGTTGTCTAGTGAGGAAAATTTGCTATCATATGGTCCTCCGATTCCCAGGTGGACTCTTGGGGAGAAAAAATTCTTCCACTAAACCTTAGCTAGGGCCACTACCTAATTACAGAGCATGATCTCTTTCCTCTCCAAAATATAGAGTGGTTCTGATTGAAAGTCTCCTTTGGGCTCCACCTATAACACATTCCAATCAACTATATGAGAAGGATCATGAACATATGACGGGCCTTGAAATTAGACATAAATTAAGGCCCATGCCTCTAATTTAAAACATAAATTGAGGCCTATGACCAACATTTAGCACATTAAACCTCTCTTTTTGCATTAGATAATTTATTTTTAACTTTAATATATTCATTGGGAAGGTTTATGAATAATTGAATATTTGTGCCTAAGATTATTTATCTTTTGTGGAATATTATGAGAATATTGGGAAAATTATGAAGAGTTGGAGGACGAGATAAATTAGGTACTTGTTCCTTACTATTGTAGGATCAATAATAAATAATAAGTCAGCAAGATATTATGGAATTATGGCACAAATTGTGGAACTCCGATGATTGGGAAAATCTATGAATGTGTTCCACTAATGAAGGGATTTCAGTGGGGAAGGATTCCTCCATTCATAGGGAATGATTCGTAATCATTTTATATAAGTACCAAGTCAAATTTTCCTATAGGAAATGATTGAGGAAATCTAGGAATGTGTTTCGTGCCATTTAATAAAAATTCCTAGTATTAGGGACTAGATCCACTAATCAAGGGATTTTGGTGGGGAAAGATTCCTCCATTCATGGGGAATGGTTCCTAATCATTTTATATAATCACCAAGTTGAATTTTCCTCTAGGAAGAGATTTTCATTAGTGTTATTGTGGAGAGAGCTTGTATTTTTCCATCTCCATTGTATTTTCTTGCAGGGATGTAATTCTATTGATGAAAATAATGAATATTGGTGGCATGTTAAACTTCTAAAACTTGTTCTCCTCCATAGGTATTTGAGTTTCATTTGGCTTGGCCATCCCAAGAACCTCAGAGCCCTTTTGTATAATTTTATTTCCTTCTCTTCATTGCTTATTCACATGCATCTCTAGTTTTTATTTCTTTCTATTTCTGCACATAGTATTAATGATTCCTTGTTGTAGGATTGAGTTAAATGGTTTATGTAAGTTATTTTTCAAGATAACAAGCATTATTTTATCTTTTGAAAATATTTTGAAGTTCATAATAATCATTGAGTTGCTTGAATTAGTCTTCTCATTCCCAAATCTAGATTTCTGGAACTCCTTTTTAGCAAAGAACAGTAAATTTCTTCTATTTTTTAGATCATGTTAACAAGCTTAAATCAAATTGATTCCACCTGCATTAGATCACAAAAGCATTATATTTTATAAAAAAAATCCCCCATTTCATTTACACTTTATTTGGTTTGGCATTTCTTAGATTTACTAGCTCACTAGTCCTTGAATTTCTAGACTTTCGACTACTAATGTTTTTTATTTTTTGAGCATGGGTTAATAGAGGTCTTTTTCAGTGGTTCCACTTCGAATGGGGACCCAAGACATCCTGCTTAATAAAAAAAATTGTCCCATCGAATTTGGATTTGATTTTCATGGTCATTCAATGAATTATAGTGAATCTATACATCGTGTAGGAAACTTCTCCAAGCTTTTTGAGCAAATCCATCCATCTCCCAACTTTGATTTTGAGTGCTGAGTGATCCTATGCATTTTATCACTACATTCCACCCATATAAGCCCCTCCCTAAGCCTTCCATCACCTCCAACACCTTCTTTTGTTGTTGGCTATATCCTGTAGGTTTTAAGGGGATCCTGTAGGTTTTCCTGAAATGGCTTGTTTTGAGGCCAAATTGAGAGAAAACCTCTAGGAAGTCACCAAAAACCTCCCAAGGGTCTCCCACACCATCCAGCCATCTTCTAACCCTTCCAGCCATCCTCCAACATCCTTAATTCACCTACCACATCACCAAAAGAAATTAGTTTGCATACTTGATTTTGCATGAAAATACAAAAAGACAAAAATAGGTTTATTTCAATCCCTTTACATGTACATTAGTGATGTTTGATGCTTCTTACTTCCATGGTTAGATAGTAGCATTTGATTCATGATAATTTAGCATTATTGCAAAGCTTAGCTTCTTGGCAGTTAATTAGGAAATGGTGTGATTTAGCATTGAATTTTCATCTCATTCCTTGTACTTTCCTTCTTGCAACAGGTTAAGGTTCCATTTCGAACATTTCATTTTCTAAAATTAGTTTAGGATTTGACTTCAGTAAATGCATTCCATTACATCATGACAACAAAGGAAGGACACATTGTATGCCACACATATAGTTCCAACACCTCTCAAGTCTGTACGAACACCGGGTTGATAATTAAAGTTGGTAACCTTGGGAGTTGTAGCATTCTTGTTGCAGTAATGAGGCTCATTAATTTTGTTGGAAATAATACTGAGAGGGGGGGGGTGAATCAGTATTATCAAATTCTTTTCAATCTATCTTCCTTATTTATACTTTGAATAATTCTTCAAATATTGATCATTACTTTGTATGTCAGTATCATAAAATAATGAGGAGGAACAAGAAAAGCAAATAGTCACACAAAAGAACACCATATATAAGGTGGAAACCTAATGTGGGTGAAAACCACCTGCTGCAATATGTCTCTATCTTCTTTCAATTAGAAACTCCTTTTACAATGATTTTGTACTGGTGCAGTCCTTTACCAGTACGCAGGCTACAACCTGCAGAGAGCTACAACCCTCTCTCGTTCTCCAGCTTCTCCTGGAAGGGAGCTACAACCCCCTTAGCTCTTGTACTAGCCAAGATACTAGTACGTAGGTGCTGGCCTACTAAAGGCTACAACCTTCTCTTTCTTCCAGGGACCACGTTTCATAAATTTTCAGACTGGATCCATGAACATCAATCAATCATCAAGTATATCTGCATCAAACAATCTCCTTTTCCCAAATAGCACTGAATCAAGTAAACACTTCTCTGACAGTTGTACCCAGAACACAGTAACAGTAACCACACACCAAATTCTGATCCCAAAATACTGCAGCAATAGACAGAGGCAACTAGATCATAATTTAAAGATATACGCTACTTCAACAACCTGAAACCTGCATGCAGATCTATAAAGGATAATTCCTTCTTTCAAATATTCAGACACTAATTAACCCAGATTGTCAGATTTATAGATCAAGCATGCGCCTCATATAACAGATCAAAATCATGCAAAGATACTATTATTCAAGCATAAAGATTATGACCCATCAAAAGAACTTATCCTTCTTTATGCACTAAGGTTCCTCCTTCATTCAGATCCAGATCTACACCATAACCCAATCACAAATATTTCAGATCTAGCACTTATTAGATATTCAATTCATTCGATGATGCTTTGCCACATGATCTCCTTCCTCTTTTATAGTCTTAGGCCTTCCACAATACCATGGTCCAAAACCATAGAATCAAAAAACTGTTGGACTAATACCATGAACCAACCATGAAAGTGCATGAGATCAACACTTTTGGATGCAATACCATGAACCAAAACCATAGGATCAAAAACTATAGGACTAATACCATGAACCAACCATGAAAGTGCGTGAGATCAACACTTTTGGATGCAATACCACGGACCAAAACCATAGGATCAAAAACTGTCGGACTAATACCATGAGCCAACCATGAAAGTGCGTGAAATTTTCTCTTCATGAAAGGAACATTTCTCTGCATGAAAGTGCGTGAACTTTTTCTCTACATGAAATAAACTTTTCTCTGCATAAATGTGCGTGAAATTTTCTCTACATGAAATGAACTTTTCTCTGCACAAAAGTGCGTGAACTTTTCTCTACATGAAATAAACTCTTCTCTGCATAAAAGTGCATGAACTTTTCTCTACATGAAATAAAATTTTCTCTGCATAAAAGTGCGTGAACTTTTCTCTACATGAAATAAACTTTTCTCTGCATATAAGTGCGTGAACTTTTCTCTTCATGAAATAAACTTTTCTCTGCATATAAGTGCGTGAACTTTTCTCTACATGAAAGAAACTTTTATCTTCATGAAAGTGCATGAACTTTGCTGCACTATAATTTATCATCTGAGATGAGTGGGTTGCCATCAAGTACAACATATGTATCATAATGCCAACAATCTCCCCCTTTGGACTTGATGGCAACAACAACCAATCACTCTCCCCCTTTGACATCAAGGGCAAAGGGTTATGCTCCCCCTAAGAACATGCTCCCCCTGACTATAAACCAGATCTGCAAAGAAGAACCATAATCCATCAAACACCATAAATGACCATGAAAGAGATAGAGACGTATTGCAGCAATATTCAGACCAACATCCATGATCTCCTTCTGTACTTCCTCCATAATGCCAACAATGCATGATATGCTCCCCCTGAACCTGTGCCATTCGATCTTTGACCAATCCACAACTCAGCAAATGTACGCATATACCCCAAATGAACCTTGCGTACAACCAACAATCAGAAGAGAGTCAACAACAAGATGATGCATCAACAACCCCCAGCTTTTGCCTGAGGTATTCAAAGGTCTCCCTAGGCAATGGTTTGGTGAGTATATCAGCAACCTGTTCCTTAGAAGGAACATACTCCAACTTGACCTTTTGTTCAAGCACTTGTTCCCGGAGAAAGTGATACTTGATTGGTATGTGCTTGGTTTTTGAATGCATGACTGGGTTCTTTGAAATTCTGATTGCACTTGTATTATCACATAAGATGGAGATAGGTGGTGTACCAGTGATTTGAAAATCCTTCAAGGTCTGCATCATCCAAAGGAGTTGAGTGCAGCAAGATGCAACAGCAACATATTCTGCTTCAGCTGTAAACAAGGCAATCAAACTCTGTTTCTTGCTGAACCAAGATACTAATCTGGAACCCATAAAGAATGCACCACCACTTGTGCTCTTCCTGTCATCCACGCTTCCGGCCCAATCTGCATCAGTATAAGCATGAAGTGTGAGATCTGTATCTCTAGGATACCATAAGCCATAATTTTGAGTCCCTTGAAGATATTTGAAGATTCTCTTTACTGCCTGAAAATGAGTTTCCTTTGGATTTGCCTGAAATCTTCCAACTATTCCCACTGCATGAATGATGTCTGGTCGGGTACCTGTCAAATAAAGTAGACTTCCAATCATAGATTTGTAGGTTGGTTGATGTACTGCTGCTGATTCATCATTTGCACTGAGGCTACATCCTGTGACCATGGGTGTACATACTGGTTTTGCATCTTCCATGCCATATTTCTTCAAAATCTGCTTGAGATACTTGGTTTGAGACAAGAAGATCCCTCCTTCCTTTTGTTGGATTTGCAGGCCAAGAAAATATGTCAATTCTCCAAGCAAGGACATTTCGAATTCTTTCTGCATCACCAAGGCAAAGCTTTGACTCATAGATTCTTCATTGCTGCCAAAGATAATGTCATCTACATACACAACAAGTATTAGCAATTTGTCATTTTCAATTTTTATATAAAGATTGCTATCTGCTGATCCTTTTGAAAACCCTTGTTGATGAAGATATTTGTCCAAACGATAGTACCAAGCCCTTGGAGCTTGTTTAAGACCATAGAGAGCCTTTTTCAGTGTGCATACAAGATTTGGATCATTTCCAAGAATGAACCCATCTGGCTGCTCAATGTATACTTCTTCTTCTAAGTCTCCATTCAGAAAGGCTGATTTCACGTCCATTTGAAATACTTTGAACTTTTGAAAGCTTGAGAGAGCAAGGAACATTCGGATGGCCTCAAGTCTTGCAACAGGAGCAAAAGTTTCCTCAAAATCTATTCCTTCTTGCTGTGCATACCCTTTACAAACAAGTCTTGCCTTGTTTCTAATTACTTCCCCATTTTCATTCAACTTATTTTTGAAGACCCATTTTGTCCCTATAACATTCTTATCCTTTGGTCTAGGAACCAACTCCCAAGTGTTGTTCTTTTCGATCTTCTCAAGTTCTTCATCCATTGCTTTGACCCAACATTCATCTTTGCATGCCTCTTTTACATTTTGTGGTTCAGTGGAGGAGAGTAATGCCAAATAGCTTGAAGCTTCTGCAATTGTTCTTCTTGTTTGTACACCTGCTTCTTTCTGCCCCAAAATCTGAGATTCTGGATGATTCTTCTAAACGTATCGGGATGGAGTCTTCTCTTCTATCCTTATCTGTTCCTCTGGTGCTTCTTGAGGTTCTTCTTCTTCATCATTCTGTCTTTGAGGGTAGTCTTCATCTTCTTCGATATTTTCATGATTTACTTGCCTAGGAATGTATCCCTTTTCATCAACCACTACATCAATGCTGTCAACAATTCTTCCAAGTCTTTTATTGTAGCACTTATATGCTTTGCTGTGTGGAGAATAACCAAGAAGAATGCCTTCATCTGCTCTAGGTTCAAGTTTGCCAAGTTGCTCATCAGTATTCTTAATATAGCATTTGCTCCCAAAGATTTTGAAGTGCTTTACCGAAGGAGTCTCACCATACCAAAGCTCATGAGGAGTTTGAGTGCTGTTCACTCGGACATTTGTTTTGTTGAGAATAACAACCGCAGCATATGCGGCTTCACCCCAGAAAGTTGTGGGAGTTCCAGAGTCATCCAACATAGCACGAGCCATTTGTTGGACTGTTCTGTTCATCCTTTCCACCACTCCATTTTGCTGAGGAGTTCTAGCTGTAGAGAATTCTCTTCTTATCCCATGTTCTTCACAGAAATCGAAAAATTCATTTGAGGTAAACTCCCCACCTCTGTCAGACCTGAGGCACTTAATTTTGTAACCTAATTCATTTTCAACCAAGGCTTTGAAGGATTTGAATTTCTCGAATGCTTCGTCTTTGTGCTTCATAAGTCCTAACCAAACAAACCTGGAGAAATCATCAATGAATAATATCAAGTATTCTTCTCCTCGAGGTGTCCTTTTCCTAAATGGACCACATACATATGTATGGACTAGCTCAAGAGGCATGCTAGCTGATCCTTCCTTCTCTGGAAAGTTAGTTCTGGTTTGCTTTCCAAACTGACATGATTTGCATATGGTGTTGTCTGGAATTTTGCTATCTGGAAGACCACGAACTGCCTGATATTTGCATGCTTTCCTTATTTGTGAAAAGCTTAGATGCCCCAACCTCCGGTGCCATAACCAGTGTTCATCATCCTTGCTCAAATAGCATTGTTGTTGTCCTTCTTCAAATATGTATAGATTATTTGGAGTTCTTCTACCTTTGATCACTGTTTCACCTGTATCAAGATCACGAACACGACATCCGTTTGATCTAAATATCACCTCGGTTCCTTGATCACACATCTGGCTGACACTTAGAAGATTATGCTTCAATCCATCAACATACAAAACATTTCCAGCTTTGACCTTTTCTTTTAACTGAGCAGTGCCTTTTCCTTTTATAGCTGCAGGAGTATCATTTCCAAAAGAAACTTTCTTTCCCTTTTCTAAAGCAGAATATGATTCAAGTTTTCCTTTATCACCTGTCATATGTTTCGAACAATGTACCATAGATTTTCTTGTCCTTCTGCATAAAATGCTATCCCACATCTTTCTGTTTATGGTTCCTTTATTCTCCATGTTCTGGTGCTTGAGGCTTGTTCTTTTGTCTGCTGAAACCTGCTCCTGCATTCAGAATCTTCATGACCAAAGTTATTGCAAATAGAACATTCAACTTCATTTTCAAGAGCCGAAAAGTTGTTATACGTCCTTTTTGTAATCCCGATCATACTTCTTTGTTTTTGAGCTTCTCTAGTCATGATTGTTTTATATGTAACACATTGAGCTGCTTTGTGACCAAAGTTATGGCAAGAGAAACATTTCCCATTGAAGAAACTTCTGCAATTATCAAATCTACCGGCCAAATGATTGTAATTTCTAATGTCATCCATTCTTGAAGCAAATTGAGAGAATTTTACCTGTGGCTGGTTGTAGCTTTTGTTCATCCTTAAGACAGATTGCCCCTGGTTTACCTGATAGTCTTTGTTCGTTCTTGATGTAGTTCGTCCCTGCTTTACCTGGTGATCTCCATTGTGCTTTTGCTCATTCCTTCTTACTGCATCAAGATAACTCTTTGAGGTGGATGCTTGAGATGTTTCTCCATTATACCCCAGACCTGTCTTCTTTAGCGGAGAACGTTGTACATTGATGATCTCATCCAGAGTTTCAGATCCTTTGACAAACTTAAGATTAATAGCCTTTGTTTTCTCAATTTCTTTTCTAAGGCCAACAATTTCACCTTCTAACTTTTCAAGATATTTTTCTTTTTCATCAATTTGAAATTGTAGAGTATCAATGATCATATTCTTTTCTTCTATACATGTCTTAAGTCTAGAAATCTCTTCATAAAAACTATCCACATCTATAGCATCCATGTAATCATCATCTTCAAATGCCATTAAAAGTTTATAGTCATTACCTCGTTCATCTTCATCACTATTTGATAGACCATCACTGTCTTCATGAGTGTAGTAGCTTTTCTTATTTGCATTCTGTTTCTTGTTCCATCTGGCAGGTTCCTTTCCTTTGTCAATCTTATCCTTATGAGGACATTTGGCAGCATAATGACCTACTCTTCCACAAGCAAAACATTTAAAAGGTAGCTTACCTCTGAACCTTCCAGTACCCCGTTGAAGATTTCTGACAAAATTTGATTCTTCTTCTTCTTCTGGCACGTGACTTGATTCATAGTAGTCTCCTTTGCCTGAAGCCTTAAAAGCAGCTTCTCTCCTGTCTGATGGACCTCCTTTTCTCATTTCATAAGCAGTTAGAATTCTGTGTAGCTGAGACATAGTAAGAGTTCGTAGATTTTCCTTTTCTTCTATTGCAGATACTTTAGATTCAAACTTGGGGGACAATGATCTTAGGACTTTTTCAACCACAACAACCTCTTTTATTTCTTCACCCAAGTTTTTCACTTTCATCATTATACATTCTGAGATTCTCATACTGAATCCTGAGGGTTTGAAGTTTTGCACGTTTTACCTGTTCATCTCCTTCGTAGCTCAAAACAATCTTGTCCCATATTTCTTTTGCGGATTTATATTGCATAACCTTCACGAATTCAGATTGAGATAGACATCCTAGAAGAGTATTAACCGCCTTTGCATTTGTTTCATATTTCTTCTTCTCAGCTGAATCTGTAGGAGTAGCTGATGGAAAAGTATACCCTGTTTCTGTAATGTCCCATACTTCTGTACCCAAAGATTGAAGATAGGCAGTAACTCTTACCTTCCAATATACGAAGTTTGTTCCATCAAAAATCGTGGCCTGATTGATGCTTCCCTCTCATAGTTGCTCATGATGTTAGATCTTCCTTCAAGCGATCAAGCTTCTTCAGAAGGACCTGCTCTGATACCAATTGTTGGAAATAATACTGAGAGGGGGGGGTGAATCAGTATTATCAAATTATTTTCAATCTATCTTCCTTATTTATACTTTGAATAATTCTTCAAATATTGATCATTACTTTGTATGTCAGTATCATAAAATAATGAGCAGGAACAAGAAAAGCAAATAGTCACACAAAAGAACACCAGATATAAGGTGGAAACCCAATGTGGGTGAAAACCACCTGCTGCAATATGTCTCTATCTTCTTTCAATTAGAAACTCCTTTTACAATGATTTTGTACTGGTGCAGTCCTTTACCAGTACGCAGGCTACAACCTGCAGAGAGCTACAACCCTCTCTCGTTCTCCAGCTTCTCCTGGAAGGGAGCTACAACCCCCTTAGCTCTTGTACTAGCCAAGATACTAGTACGTAGGTGCTGGCCTACTAAAGGCTACAACCTTCTCTTTCTTCCAGGGACCACGTTTCATAAATTTTCAGACTGGATCCATGAACATCAATCAATCATCAAGTATATCTGCATCAAACAATCTCCTTTTCCCAATTAGCACTGAATCAAGTAAACACTTCTCTAACAGCTGTACCTAGAACACAGTAACAGTAACCACACACCAAATTCTGAACCCAGAATACTGCAGCAATAGACAGAGGCAGCTACATCATAATTTAAAGATATACGCTACTTCAACAACCTGAAACCTGCGTGCAGATCTATAAAGGATAATTCCTTCTTTCAAATATTCAGACACTAATTAACCCAAATTGTCAGATTTATAGATCAAGCATGCGCCTCATATAACAGATCAAAATCATGCAAAGATACTATTATTCAAGCATAAAGATTATGACCCATCAAAAGAACTTATCCTTCTTTATGCGCTAAGGTTCCTCCTTCATTCAGATCCAGATCTGCACCATAACCCAATCACAAATATTTCAGATCTAGCACTTATTAGATATTCAATTCATTCGATGATGCTTTGCCAAATGATCTCCTTCCTCTTTTATAGTCTTAGGCCTTCCACAATACCACAGTCCAAAACCATAGAATCAAAAAACTGTTGGACTAATACCATGAACCAACCATGAAAGTGCGTGAGATCAACACTTTTGGATGCAATACCACGAACCAAAACCATAGGATCAAAAACTATAGGACTAATACCATGAACCAACCATGAAAGTGCGTGAGATCAACACTTTTGGATGCAATACCACGGACCAAAACCATAGGATCAAAAACTGTCGGACTAATACCATGAGCCAACCATGAAAGTGCGTGAAATTTTCTCTTCATGAAAGGAACTTTTCTCTGCATGAAAGTGCGTGAACTTTTTCTCTACATGAAATAAACTTTTCTCTGCATAAAATTGCGTGAACTTTTCTCTACATGAAATAAACTTTTCTCTGCATAAAAGTGCGTGAACTTTTCTCTACATGAAATAAACTCTTCTCTGCATAAAAGTGCGTGAACTTTTCTCTACATGAAATAAACTTTTCTCTGCATAAAAGTGCGTGAACTTTTCTCTACATGAAATAAACTTTTCTCTGCATATAAGTGCGTGAACTTTTCTCTACATGAAATAAACTTTTCTCTACATATAAGTGCGTGAACTTTTCTCTATATGAAAGAAACTTTTATCTTCATGAAAGTGCGTGAACTTTGCTGCACTATAATTTATCATCTGAGATGAGTGGGTTGCCATCAAGTACAACATATGTATCATAATGCCAACAATCTCCCCCTTTGGACTTGATGGCAACAACAACCAATCACTCTCCCCCTTTGACATCAAGGGCAAAGGGTTATGCTCCCCCTAAGAACATGCTCCCCCTGACTATAAACCAGATCTGCAAAGAAGAACCATAATCCATCAAACACCATAAATGACCATGAAAGAGATAGAGACGTATTGTAGCAATATTCAGACCAACATCCATGATCTCCTTCTGTACTTCCTCCATAATGCCAACAATGCATGATATGCTCCCCCTGAACCTGTGCCATTCGATCTTTGACCAATCCGCAACTCAGCAAATGTACGCGTATACCCCAGATGAACCTTGCGTACAACCAACAATCAGAAGAGAGTCAACAACAAGATGATGCATCAACAACCCCCAGCTTTTGCCTGAGGTATTCAAAGGTCTCCCTAGGCAATGGTTTGGTGAGTATATCAGCAACCTGTTCCTTAGAAGGAACATACTCCAACTTGACCTTTTGTTCAAGCACTTGTTCTTGGAGAAAGTGATACTTGATTGGTATGTGCTTGGTTTTTGAATGCTGATTGCACTTGTATTATCACATAAGATGGAGATAGGTGGTGTACGAGTGATTTGAAAATCCTGCAAGGTCTGCATCATCCAAAGGAGTTGAGTGCAGCAAGATGCTGCAGCAACATATTCTGCTTCAGCTGTAGACAAGGCAATCAAACTCTGTTTCTTGCTGAACCAAGATACTAATCTGGAACCCATAAAGAATGCACCACCACTTGTGCTCTTCCTGTCATCCACGCTTCCGGCCCAATCTGCATCAGTATAAGCATGAAGTGTGAGATCTGTATCTCTAGGATACCATAAGCCATAATTTTGAGTCCCTTGAAGATATTTGAAGATTCTCTTTACTACCTGAAGATGAGTTTCCTTTGGATTTGCCTGAAATCTTCCAACTATTCCCATTGCATGCATGATGTCTGGTCGGGTACCTGTCAAATAAAGTAGACTTCCAATCATAGATCTGTAGGTTGGTTGATGTACTGCTGCTGATTCATCATTTGCACTGAGGCTACATCCTGTGACCATGGGTGTACATACTGGTTTTGCATCTTCCATGCCATATTTCTTCAAAATCTGCTTGAGATACTTGGTTTGAGACAAGAAGATCCCTCCTTTTTTTGGATTTGCAGGCCAAGAAAATATGTCAATTCTCCAAGCAAGGACATTTCGAATTCTTTCTGCATCACCAAGGCAAATCTTTGACTCATAGATTCTTCATTGCTGCCAAAGATAATGTCATCTACATACACAACAAGTATTAGCAATTTGTCATTTTCAATTTTTATATAAAGATTGCTATCTGCTGATCCTTTTGAAAACCCTTGTTGATGAAGATATTTGTCCAAACGATAGTACCAAGCCCTTGGAGCTTGTTTAAGACCATAGAGAGCCTTTTTCAGTGTGCATACAAGATTTGGATCATTTCCAAGAATGAACCCATCTGGCTGCTCAATGTATACTTCTTCTTCTAAGTCTCCATTCAGAAAGGCTGATTTCACGTCCATTTGAAATACTTTGAACTTTTGAAAGCTTGAGAGAGCAAGGAACATTCGGATGGCCTCAAGTCTTGCAACAGGAGCAAAAGTTTCCTCAAAATCTATGCCTTGTTGCTGCACATAACCTTTACAAACAAGTCTTGCCTTGTTTCTAATTACTTCCCCATTTTCATTCAACTTATTTTTGAAGACCCATTTTGTCCCTATAACATTCTTATCCTTTGGTCTAGGAACCAACTCCCAAGTGTTGTTCTTTTTGATCTGCTCAAGTTCTTCATCCATTTCTTTGACCCAACATTCATCTTTGCATGCCTCTTTTACATTTTTTGGTTCAGTGGAGGAGAGTAATGCCAAATAGCTTGAAACTTCTGCAATTGTTCTTCTTGTTTGTACACCTGCTTCTTTCTGCCCCAAAATCTGAGATTCTGGATGATTCTTCTGAACATACCGGGATGGAGTCTTCTCTTCTATCCTTATCTGTTGCTCTGGTGCTTCTTGAGGTTCTTCTTCTTCATCATTCTGTCTTTGAGGGCAGTCTTCATCTTCTTCGATATTTTCATGATTTACTTGCCTAGGAATGTATCCCTTTTCATCAACCACTACATCAATGCTGTCAACAATTCTTCCAAGTCTTTTATTGTAGCACTTATATGCTTTGCTGTGTGGAGAATAACCAAGAAGAATGCCTTCATCTACTCTAGGTTCAAGTTTGCCAAGTTGCTCATCAGTATTCTTAATATAGCATTTGTTCCCAAAGATTTTGAAGTGCTTTACCGAAGGAGTCTCACCATACCAGAGCTCATGAGGAGTTTGAGTGTTGTTCACTCGGACATTTGTTTTGTTGAGAATAACAACCGCAGCATATGCGGCTTCACCCCAGAAAGTTGCGGGAGTTCCAGACTCATCCAGCATAGCACGAGCCATTTGTTGGACTGTTCTGTTCATCCTTTCCACCACTCCATTTTGCTGAGGAGTTCTAGCTGTAGAGAATTCTCTTCTTATCCCATGTTCTTCACAGAAATCGAAAAATTCATTTGAGGTAAACTCCCCACCTCTGTCAGACCTGAGGCACTTAATTTTGTAACCTGATTCATTTTCAACCAAGGCTTTGAAGGATTTGAATTTCTCGAATGCTTCGTCTTTGTGCTTCATAAGTCCTAACCAAACAAACCTGGAGAAATCGTCAATGAATAATATCAAGTATTCTTCTCCTCGAGGTGTCCTTTTCCTAAATGGACCACATACATCTGTATGGACTAGCTCAAGAGGCATGCTAGCTGATCCTTCCTTCTCTGGAAAGTTAGTTCCGGTTTGCTTTCCAAACTGACATGATTTGCATATGGTGTTGTCTGGAATTTTGATATCTGGAAGACCATGAACTGCCTGATATTTGCATGCTTTCCTTATTTGTGAAAAGCTTAGATGCCCCAACCTCTGGTGCCATAACCAGTGTTCATCATCCTTGCTCAAATAGCATTGTTGTTGTCCTTCTTCAAATATGTATAGATTATTTGGAGTTCTTCTACCTTTGATCACTGTTTCACCTGTACCAAGATCACGAACACGACATCTATTTGATCTAAATATCACCTCGGTTCCTTGATCACACATCTGGCTGACACTTAGAAGATTATGCTTCAATCCATCAACATACAAAACATTTCCAGCTTTGACCTTTTCTTTTAACTGAGCAGTGCCTTTTCCTTTTATAGCTGCAGGAGTATCATTTCCAAAAGAAACTTTCTTTCCCTTTTCTAAAGCAGAATATGATTCAAGTTTTTCTTTATCACCTGTCATATGTTTCGAACATCCACTGTCAATGTACCATAGATTTTCTTGTCCTTCTGCATAAAATGCTATCCCACATCTTTCTGTTTGTGGTTCCTTTATTCTCCATGTTCTGGTGCTTGAGGCTTGTTCTTTTGTCTGCTGAAACCTGCTCCTGCATTCAGAATCTTCATGACCAAAGTTATTGCAAATAGAACATTCAACTTCATTTTCAAGAGCCGAAAAGTTGTTATACATCCTTTTTGTAATCCCGATCATACTTCTTTGTTTTTGAGCTTCTCTAGTCATGATTGTTTTATATGCAACACATTGAGCTGCTTTGTGACCAAAGTTATGGCAAGAGAAACATTGCCCATTGAAGAAACTTCTGCGATTATCAAATCTACCGGCCAAATGATTGTAATTTCTAATGTCATCCATTCTTGAAGCAAATTGAGAAAATTTTACCTGTGGCTGGTTGTAGCTTTTGTTCATCCTTAAGACAGATTGCCCCTGGTTTACCTGATAGTCTTTGTTCGTTCTTGATGTAATTCGTCCCTGCTTTACCTGGTGATCTCCATTGTGCTTTTGCTCATTCCTTCTTGCTGCATCAAGATAACTCTTTGAGGTGGATGCTTGAGATGTTTCTCCATTATACCCCAGACCTGTCTTGTTTAGCGGAGAATGCTGTACATTGATGATCTCATCCAGAGTTTTAGATCCTTTGACAAACTTAAGATTAATAGCCTTTGTTTTCTCAATTTCTTTTCTAAGGCCAACAATTTCACCTTCTAACTTTTCAAGATATTTTTCTTTTTCATCAATTTGAAATTGTAGAGTATCAATGATCATATTCTTTTCTTCTATACATGTCTTAAGTCTAGAAATCTCTTCATAAAAACTATCCACATCTATAGCGTCCATGTAATCATCATCTTCAAATGCCATTAAAAGTTTATAGTCATTACCTTGTTCATCTTCATCACTATTTGATAGACCATCACTGTCTTCATGAGTGTAGTAGCTTTTCTTATTTGCATTCTGTTTCTTGTTCCATCTGGCAGGTTCCTTTCCTTTGTCAATCTTATCCTTATGAGGACATTTGGCAGCATAATGACCTACTCTTCCACAAGCAAAACATTTAAAAGGTAGCTTACCTCTGAACCTTCCAGTACCCGTTGAAGATTTCTGACAAAATTTGATTCTTCTTCTTCTTCTGGCACGTGACTTGATTCATAGTAGTCTCCTTTGCCTGAAGCCTTAAAAGCAGCTTCTCTCCTGTCTGATGGACCTCCTTTTCTCATTTCATAAGCAGTTAGAATTCCGTGTAGCTGAGACACAGTAAGAGTTCGTAGATTTTCCTTTTCTTCTATTGCAGACACTTTAGATTCAAACTTGGGGGACAATGATCTTAGGACTTTTTCAACCACAACAACCTCTTTTATTTCTTCACCCAAGTTTTTCATACAATTAACAATCTCATCTACCCGAAGGAAATAGTTAGCCACACTTTCATCATTATACATTCTGAGATTCTCATACTGAATCCTGAGGGTTTGAAGTTTTGCACGTTTTACCTGTTCATCTCCTTCGTAGCTCAAAACAATCTTGTCCCATATTTCTTTTGCGGATTTATATTGCATAACCTTCACGAATTCAGATTGAGATAGACATCCTAGAAGAGTATTAACCGTCTTTGCATTTGTTTCATATTTCTTCTTCTTAGCTGAATCTGTAGGAGTAGCTGATGGAAAAGTATACCCTGTTTCTATAACGTCCCATACTTCTGTACCCAAAGATTGAAGATAGGCAGTAACTCTTACTTTCCAATATACGAAGTTTGTTCCATCAAAAATCGGTGGCCTGATTGATGCTTCCCTCTCGTAGTTGCTCATGATGTTAGATCTTCCTTCAAGCGATCAAGCTTCTTCAGAAGGACCTGCTCTGATACCAATTGTTGGAAATAATACTAAGAGGGGGGGTGAATCAGTATTATCAAATTCTTTTCAATCTATCTTCCTTATTTATACTTTGAATAATTCTTCAAATATTGATCATTACTTTGTATGTCAGTATCATAAAATAATGAGCAGGAACAAGAAAAGCAAATAGTCACACAAAAGAACACCAGATATAAGGTGGAAACCCAATGTGGGTGAAAACCACCTGCTGCAATATGTCTCTATCTTCTTTCTATTAGAAACTCCTTTTACAATGATTTTGTACTGGTGCAGTCCTTTACCAGTACGCAGGCTACAACCTGCAGAGAGCTACAACCCTCTCTCATTCTCCAGCTTCTCTTGGAAGGGAGCTACAACCCCCTTAGCTCTTGTACTAGCCAAGATACTAGTACGTAGGTGCTGGCCTACTGAAGGCTACAACCTTCTCTTTCTTCCAGGGACCACGTTTCATAAATTTTCAGACTAGATCCATGAACATCAATCAATCATCAAGTATATCTGCATCAAACAATCTCCTTTTCCCAATTAGCACTGAATCAAGTAAACACTTCTCTGACAGCTGTACCCAGAACACAGTAACAGTAACCACACACCAAATTCTGAACCCAGAATACTGCAGCAATAGACAGAGGCAACTAGATCATAATTTAAAGATATACGCTACTTCAACAACCTGAAACCTGCGTGCAGATCTATAAAGGATAATTCCTTCTTTCAAATATTCAGACACTAATTAACCCAGATTGTCAGATTTATAGATCAAGCATGCGCCTCATATAACAGATCAAAATCATGCAAAGATACTATTATTCAAGCATAAAGATTATGACCCATCAAAAGAACTTATCCTTCTTTATGTGCTAAGGTTCCTCCTTCATTCAGATCCAGATCTGCACCATAACCCAATCACAAATATTTCAGATCTAGCACTTATTAGATATTCAATTCATTCGATGATGCTTTGCCAAATGATCTCCTTCCTCTTTTATAGTCTTAGGCCTTCCACAATACCACGGTCCAAAACCATAGAATCAAAAAACTGTTGGACTAATACCATGAACCAACCATGAAAGTGCGTGAGATCAACACTTTTGGATGCAATACCATGAACCAAAACCATAGGATCAAAAACTATAGGACTAATACCATGAACCAACCATGAAAGTGCGTGAGATCAACACTTTTGGATGCAATACCACGGACCAAAACCATAGGATCAAAAACTGTCGGACTAATACCATGAGCCAACCATGAAAGTGCGTGAAATTTTCTCTTCATTAAAGGAACTTTTCTCTGCATGAAAGTGCATGAACTTTTTCTCTACATGAAATAAACTTTTCTCTGCATAAAAGTGCGTGAACTTTTCTCTACATGAAATAAACTTTTCTCTGCATAAAAGTGCGTGAACGTTCCTCTACATGAAATAAACTCTTCTCTGCATAAAATTGCGTGAACTTTTCTCTACATGAAATAAACTTTTCTCTGCATAAAAGTGCGTGAACTTTTCTCTACATTAAATAAAATTTTCTCTGCATATAAGTGCGTGAACTTTTCTCTACATGAAATAAACTTTTCTCTGCATATAAGTGCGTGAACTTTTCTCTACATGAAAGAAACTTTTATCTTCATGAATGTGCGTGAACTTTGTTGCACTATAATTTATCATCTGAGATGAGTGGGTTGCCATCAAGTACAACATATGTATCATAATGCCAACAAATTTTTGGTGCCATTGTTGAGGAGGTGGCAAAGTATGCATTGTTTTCTTTCCCAGTTGATTCATTTATTTTCACTCTTTGCAAAAACAAAATATTTTCATTATGCATATTTAATTTCAAAAGTAGAAATTTTCATTGGATTATAGTTTTCATTCAATCATAAAAACAAAAACAAAAAAATCTCCAACACCAACCCACCCCCCCATTTGATCACGTGGTGCAATAAGAGCCACATCACCATTCACTTTTGTAGGTAGAAGAAGATGGCAAAGAATGTAGAAGAAATATATGGAGATGATGACAATGAGGAAGATCCTCTTGGATCACCCATTCAAGATACCGATATCAATGTGCACATGAATAACATCCCTCCATCTTTTCTTCCAAAATTTCATTGTCTAAGGTCAGAGGATCCAAAAACCTTTCTGTTTGAACTTGAAATTGTTTTTGACGACAATGAAAGATAGGGCTCTTAAATGGTTCATGACTTTAGGGACTAATTCAATAAGATCATGGAATGATATGCAAAATATATTTATAGAAAAATATAAAGATCATGATCTTAAAGAAGAAATATTTAAAATGAATCAAAAAGAAGATGGCAGCTTTGAGGATCTAATAGAGAGGTTCATGTACAATGTTAATAGGGGAAAACTACATCATTTAGGATCTGACACAGTAAAAACCCTCTTACTTAGAACAATTAGGGATGAGTGGATTGATCTCCTTAATCTCATGAGTAAAGGTGATGTATATAAATTATCATTTGAGGAAATTTGTGAAACATGCAAACACATATTAGGAGGAAAAGGAAGAGTAGGTAAATTAGCATCAAGATCGGTAAGTCAAGCTAATATTGGAAATTTTCTTGATGACTTTAAAACAGAAATTGTTATCAATCTAACCGAACAAGTAGAAATGTTAAGAATACAAAATTAGCAAAAAGAAGATGTTTGTGTTGTCCATGGAGAATCACATGATGTTAAATGTTTCTCCTCATTACCAAGTTTGAAGGAAGTTTACCAAGAGGACAATCGAACAAGTTGATTTCCAATGCAGCTATGTTATTTAGATCCAAGAGGACCATGGCAGTCTATTCAGCTTGATATGATGCAAGAGCTAATTCACATTTCAATCTTATGCACATCCACCTCAAAGTAATTGGAACACACCCTCTCGTTGGCAACATTGGCCATCTCAACCCCAAAACCAATCTTGGCAACAAGGTTGGCAAGGAACTTATGGGAGTCATCCACAATATCCTCAATATTTCCCTCAATATCTTCCATACCCAACTCCATGTTATCCCTACTATTCACCTCCACCACAACCACAACCGCATCCACATTCGTCTCAAATATACACTCCCACTCACTTACGTGTACCACCATTTCCAAACCCGCACATTGAAGTAGCTCAACGCACTTACAATGCTGAGATACAAAACTTCCAAACATCTCCTCTTGAGCTCAATGGTATTCACCATAGCTTAGGAAGAGTATTGAAAAAAAGGGATTATCTTGATATTATTAAAGGACCACATCCAAAAGAAGAAGATTCAAATAACAAGACTACATAACCATGGGTTGTGATTGATGAAGAGAAGACATCGAAATTAGAGATCGAGAGAACTCCCTCATGGTTACAATCAAATCCTCCATGTATTCATGAAAACAATCAATGAAAAGAGGAATATTTGAATGTCATGGTAGAAGAAGACATGAAGAATGATCCAGATCAGTAAAAGGACCAAGGACATCACAATTATATTGAAATATGGTTCCATACAGTCACTAAGTTGTAGCATCACTCTGTTCCTCAACTATGCTCGATTGTTTCAAAGTCAAATCATTTGGTCTCTAAAATCTAGGTACATGTCAAAGCATACATTCCAAGTCTCCACATCATTTTTTCTGTCATCTTGATCTACACATGGCTCCATTGGAAGTATTCTGATACTTGAAAGTGATTTTGTTTTTCAAGTAGGGTAGGGTAGAAGGAAAAAAAAAAAGAGAAAAAATAAAAATCTAAGGTGAAAATGTCGGCTCATTTTTTGAAAACCTCCATGAGGCGGTTAATGAGTTGGAAAAAAAAAAAAGAGAGAGAGAAAAACAAAATAAGATCCTAGGTGAAAACCTCCTTTGAGGCACCTAGGCATACCTACTATTTGAAAACCTCATTGAGGAGGTTAGTAGGCCTAGAAGAAAAAAAATAAAGAATAAAATAATCCTTGCTCCATGCATGCATGCACTCTCCAACATCTGCAAGCAACAAGAACAAGTTGGTACCAAAAGTAAAATTGGTCAAGCCTAGTCAAAAGAAGTCAAATTTTGACTTTCTCCTACTTTTCTCAAATCATCCAACAAGGCCAAGGCCATGCCAATCCATCACCCTCATCTATTTCCACCATCCAACCATCATTCTTAAGCTTCTAGCATTTAGTTTGCTTGTTGTCCTAAAAACCTACAGGATGCTCTGTTTTACTACAGGAAACAAAAATACATAGAGCATAAATTTGTTTTTGCCATAACTTGAAAACAATGCATCCATTTGTGAAGACTTTTTTGGAGAAGATTCATATGGATGATGGTAACATGCTCAACAAATTTCAGCAAATTCTAGTGTGTGGTTTCCAAGAAACTGTCCTCCATCACCTTCAACCATTTTTGCATTTTCTCAATATCCATGCATCCATTTAAGTATCCATTTCTTGGGGAGATGCATATGGATGGTGGTAACATGCCCAAGCAATTTCAACAAATTCCAGTGCACAGTTTCCAAGACATCGACCTCCATCACCTTCAGCCATTTTAGTTTTTCTCGAGATTCATGCATACATTCACCAAATTTTTTCTATGCAGAGGTGCATAATGATGATGGCAACATTCTCAAAAAGTTTCAACACAATCCAGTATACTGTTTGGGAGATATGGACAAAACAAGTCGTTGTCGTGTAAACCTACAGGATACAGAACAACACCTACAGGATTGGTAATGAGTAGCTTTAAAGGAGATCTAGAGGTCAAATAAGCTCCCCCAGAGCTTAGCAGTTGCATTAGGGTCATCAACATCACTATCCAACACCTGCACATCAACATCAACTCAACAGCAGCATGCATGTCTTTCCAACAACCATCAAGTAGGTATAGGTATGCAATATTCTTGACCTCTTCTCTTGAGCATAGTATAGTTACAAATTTGTTTTAAATGCATGAGAGATGGGTTTTATAAGCTAAGGATTGCTCAGTAGTGTCAACCAGCTTCATCTAGTTAATTGTAGCTCACTCCTTCACTCATGCAATGTTGAAAAGTGAAATTGTGAAGGGTGATGGTCTTAAGGAATGAGGACAATAGTTAAAAGAAGAAATTCTTGCAAAGTCTAAGGTCACCATAGCACTCGAAGCCCTACATCCACTTCATATTCATTATCTATTCATCATTCATCCATATCATTTCATTCTGGAAAAAAGAAACAAAGAGAGCATTCTCTCCATTTTCATGAAATTTCCATTTCCAAGTTAGCAAGAAGGATGGTCAAAGAGGAAAGGAGGATCACAAAGAGACCCCTGTCACTCAAATTTTTATTTTATCACTCATTACCATCCATTCCTCCACCATTTGTGTCATTTTTTCCACTCCTTTACTTCAATTTACAAAGGGACTATGTTTTCTACAGGATGCCCTAAAAGCCTACAGGATGATCCTCTAGGAATTACAGTGACCTAGAAATCCTACAAGAGGTATTCCTAAGGAAAATAAATGAATTTCTATGCCAATAAAATGCACCCCCTTCATCATTCCATCACCATACCTTGTACACCATCATCACCCACCCTTAAAAACAAAATCAGTTTCAAAAAAAAAAAAAAAAATCAGTCTTCGTGAAGAAGGGAAACAAGGAGGAATAGAGAGCATCACTTGAGTACTCCTTGTTCTCCACACTCCTAGTCTTTCTCTCCATCCATGTCACCATCTCAGCAAATTGTATGATTAAGAGCTATGAGGGAGAAGCATCTACACGACATGCTGTAGGAAATCCTGTAGCAACCTATCCCACAAAATACAAATCATAACAGTAGCAAGTCTCCAACATGATGATCCAAGAGCAGAAGGAGCTCCAAAACAACAACAAAAACACCATGTTCAACCACAGGTACCTGCACAAACAAAGGAGTCATCATAAAATAACAAGAAAAGGAAGAAGACTCTCATACAATTAGAAGGCCATGAAAGAGGAGGAATGACTACTACATGAAGGCAGAATGTTGCTACAAGAAGGAAGAAATGAACAAATTATGCTAAACCCCTAGATGGAAAAGCTTTCTTAGAGAAGTACAAGGTGATTAGGTAGTCACCTAGGCACAAAAGAGAAGAAGAAGGCAACAAAAAGAAATAAGGCACTCACCATCAAAATAGAACTCAAACTGTAGTGATGAAAAGATGTGTTCCAAGAGGTCTCCAATCTCTTTCTATCTTTTGTCCAGGGCATAAAAATGGGAGAAATGTATGGGAGTCAAGTTGAGGGCCTTCTCTAACCTCAATCTATCATTTATGCTCAAAACTGGGTTCCTGTAGTTTTGACAGGAATTACTACAGGATGTCCTAGTTCTCATGTAAATGCATTTTCAAGGTGTTAGAGGTGTCTAAATGGTGGAACAAGGTAGTAGATGGTTGATAAGGGTGTTGAAGATCTTGCCAAACTAAAAAATATTCAAGAACTCATCTTGAATAAGGGAAAGAAAGCAAGCTAATGAACTCAAGAAACAATGATTTTTGTTTGAAAAAATATGTTTTTGGGCTTGTCCTTGCGAAGCTTACAGCCAATATTCTTAATGCAGAAGAAAGAGGCCACCACGGCCATGGATGAGGCACAATTAGGTCACTAAGTTGCTTAGAGGATGAGCAACACTTTCAGCAGGGGGTATGATGAGCCTCTAAATTAGACATAAATTAAGGCCCATGCCTCTAATTTAAGACATAAATTAAGGCCTATGACCATCCTTCAGCACATTAAACCTCTCTTTTTTCATTAGATAATTTATTTTTAACTTTAATAAATTCATTAGGAAGGTTTATGAATAATTGAATATTTGTGCCTAGTATTATTTTTTTATGGAATATTATGAAAATATTGGGAATATTATGAAGAGTTGGACGAGGAGATAATTTAGGGACTTGTTCCCTACTACTGGAGGATCAATAATAAATAATAAGTCAACAAGATATTATGGAATTATGACACAAATTATGGAACTCCAACGATTGAGAAAATCTATGAATGTGTCCCACTAATCTAGGGAGAAGATCCACTAATCAAGGGATTTCAGTGGGGAAAGCTTCCTCCATTTATGGGGAATCATTCCTAATCATTTTGTATAAGTACCAAGTCAAAGTTTCCTCTAGGGAATGATTGAGAAAATCTAACAATGTGTTCCCTCCCATTTAATGCAAATTCCTGGTATTGGGGACTAGATCCACTAATCAAGGGATTTTGGTGGGGAAAGATTCCTCCATTCATGGGGAATGATTCCTAATAATTTTTTATAAGTACCAAGTCGAATTTTCCTCTAGGAAGAGATTTTTATCAGTGTTATTGTGGAGAGAGCCTGTGTTTTTGCAGCTCTATTGTATTTCCTTGCAAGGATGTAATTCTATTAATGAAAATAATGAAGATTGGTGTCGTGTTCAACTTCTAAATCTTGTTATCCTCCATAGGTCTCTAAGTTTCCTTGGGCTTCGCCATCCTAGGAACCTCAGAGCCCTTTTGTATCATTTTCTTTCCTTATTTTCATTACTCATTGACATGCATCTCTAGTTTTTGTTTCTCTCTGTTTCTTCATTTAGTATTAATGATTTCTTGTTATAGGATTGTGTTAAATGGTTGACGTAAGTTCTTTTGCAGGATCAAAAGCATTATTTCATCGTTGGAAAAGCTTTGGATGTTCATAATAATCTTTGAGTTGGTTGGATTAATCTTCTCATTCCCAAATCTAGATTGCTGGACCTGCTTTTTAGCAAAGAACAATAAAGTTCTTCTATTTTTTAGAGCATGCTAAGGTGGTTCAATTGAATTGCTGCCACTTGAATTACATCATAAAAAAATTCTAGTTCATAAAAAAAATTACTCCATTGCATTTACACTTGATTTGGTTAGGCATTTCTTAGATTTACTAGCCCACTAGTTCTCGAATTTCTAGATTTTCGACTACTAACTTTTTTTTATTTTCTTGCATGGGTTAGTGGAGGCCTCATTGAGTTATTCCTCTTGGAATGGGGACCTAAGACATCCTAGTTAATGTCAAAATTTGTCCCATCCATTTTGGATTTGATTTTCTTGGCCATTCGATGAATTATAGTGAATCTGTAGATTTTGCAGGAAACTTCTTCAAGTTTTTGGAGCAAATCCATCCATCTCCCAACATTGGTTTTTTTTTCTGAGTGATCCTAGACATTTTCTCACTCGATTCCACCCATATAACACCTTCCCTAAGTCTTACATCACCTCCAACACTTTCCATTTTTCTCTCGGCTGTATCCTGTAGGTTTTTAGTACATCCTATGGGTTTTCCTAAAATGGCCTATTTTTGAGACCAAATTGAGAGAAATCCTCTAGGAAGTCACAAAAATCCTCCCAAGGGTCTCCCACACCATCCAACCATATCCTAACCCTTCTAGCCATCCTCCAAAATCCTTAATTCACCTACCACATCACCAAAAGAAATTAGTTTGCATACTTGATTTTGCATGAAAAGACAAAAATACAAAAACATAGTTATTTCAGTCCCTTTACTTGCACATTAGTGATGTTTGATGATTTTTACTTACATGCTTATATAGTACCATTTGGTTCATGATAATTTAGCATTATTGCAAAGCATAGATTCTTGGTAGTTGATAAGGAAACGGTGTGATTTAGCATTGAATTTACGTCTCTTTCCTTGTACTTTATTTCTTGCAATAGGTTAAGGTTCCATTTCAAACATTTCATTTTCTGCAATTAGTTTAGAATTTGACTTCAGTACATCCAGGTCATTACATTATGAAAGCAAAGGAAGGACACATTGTATGCTGTGCATATAGTGTTGACACCTCTTAAGTTTGTACGAACCCCAGGTTGACAATTAAAGTCGGTAGGCTTGGGAGTTGCAGCATTCTTGTTGTAATACCGAGACTCATTAACATATTTCTTACATAATGATAGATGAAATATATTATGAAAGTTAACATGACTAGGCAGATCCAATTGGTACACTACTCGACCAACATGGTCCAGGATTTCAAATGTTCCACAGAACCAAGGTGCTTGTTTTGCACACTCGCCAGTTCTAAGGTTACTTTTTTGAGGCTGAACCCTTAGATATACATGTTCCCCCACTTGGAGTTCTTTATGAGTCTACTTCCAGTCTACATAAATGTTTGATTGTCCTGGGAAATTTTAATATTTTGTTGAATTTTATGTACCATTTGTTCCATCTCCTGCAGAAGTTCAGGTCCAAGAATCAGTTTATCTTTAGGTTGACTCCAACTGAGTGGAGTGTGACATTTTATGTCATATACAGCTTCAAAAGGACTTATTTTGATAGTATATTGATAGCTATTGTTGTAGGAAAACTCCATTAGATTCAAGAAATCTTCCCACTCAGTGGGTCGATCCATTACATACATTCAGAGCATGTCCTCAAGAATTTGGTTCATTTGTTCTGTCTACCTATCGGTCCATGGTGATATGCGGTGCTAAAATTCAACCTAGTACCTAAACTGTTGAATAACGACTTCAATAAGTTGGAGATGAACTTGACATCACGATCATATATTATCATTTTTGGAATTCCATCTAGGCTAAAAATATCCTGCATGAATACATTATCAATCTAAGTAGTACCAAAGGTGGATTTTACATGAATAAAATGTGTTGCCTTAGTTAATGTATCTACCACCTCCATGATAGATACATGTTGTTTTCTCATTTAGGGTAGCCCAGTTAGAAAATCCATGGATATCACCTCCCACTTCCACTTCGAAATGGGTAATGGATTCAGTAATCCAGCTAGATGTTGATGCTCCACCTTCACTTGTGGGCATTGTAGGCATTTGGATAAGTATTCCACCACCTCCTTCTTCATGGTTGACCAAAAAAACTATTTTCTTAAGGTGGTGATCATATTTTTGTACCTTGGGTGGCTGGCATATGGTCTCATATGGTAGTCATCTAGAATCATTTTCCTTTGAGATGTCACTTCTAGAACATACAACCTATTCCGATAGGTCACTAACCCCTTTGGATTTATAGCATATTCCACGTTCTCTCCTTGTTGTACCTTCAGTTGTAACTCTAGATACTTTGGGTCTTGCTTCCCTCTTACTTGTATATGTTCTTCTAAATATTTTTCTACACTGCTTTCTACATCAACCAAAACTGAAATAGGATATCTACTTATGGAATCCACGATTTTTTTTTCCTTCCCCTTTATGTGTTTATTTTCCATGTCAAATTTTCTTAGGAAGGATAACCAACTGGCCTACCTAGAATATACCTCTAGTTGGCTAAATAAATAATTTACACTGATATGATTAGTTGCCAACACAAACATTTTTCCTAACAGATAATTCCTCCATATTTTTAAGGCATGGATGACCACAGCTAACTCTAGGTCATAGACAACAAAATTGTGTTCATGTTTTTTTAGTCTTCTTGACTCGTAGGATATAACTACATTATCCTGTAAAAGAACCCCTCCTAGTCTTTCCAATCAAGAATATGTACATACAGTAAACTCCTTGTGTGGGTTTGCTATCCTTAGTATAGGGTTTGTTTTCAACATTTTCTTTAACTGGTCAAAACTTTGCTGACACTTTTCACTGCATTCAAATTTAGCACCCTTCTTCTGTAAAGAGGTGATAGGGTAAGCCATCTTAGAGAACCCCTGTACAAACCTATGGTAGTACCTAGAAATTCCCATAAAACAATGAATTATTGGTATATCCTTTGGTATCATCCAATTCATAATGGCTTTAATTTTTCAAGATATATTGCCATCCCTCTGAGGAGATGGTGTGTCCCAGGTATTGAATTTGAGTTTTATAAAACTCATATTTACTACCCTTTGCATAAATTTGGTCCTCTCTATGCGTTTGTAACACCAATCTTAAATGTGCTTGGTGTTCCTCCTCATTCTTTGATTATATTAAGATGTCATCGCTAAATACTAACACAAATTGATCCAAAACCTTATGTAGTACATTGTCGATGAGACACATGAAAGTGGAGGGGGCATTAATGAGTCCAAAAGGTAATACTACGAATTCATAATGTCAATACATCGTTCTAAAAGTTTTCTTGCATATGTCCTCGTCTTTTGTGCAACTAGTGATATCCATTTCAGAAATCAATCTTTGAGAAAATTGTAGTGCCTATTACTTTGTCAAACATGTCATCAATTCGGGGAAGAGGATATCTATTATTTATATTTAACTTATTCAACTTTCTATAGTCAATAGATGTGCTAAGTGTATCGTCTTTCTTTTTAATGAACAATATCGGAGCTCCCCATGGGAACACACTTTGTCTAATATATCCTTTATCAAGCAGATCTTGTAGTAGCAATTTCAACTCTATTAATTCTGGGGTACTCATTCGGCATGGGGCTCTAGACACAGGAGTAGCACCCAGTACCAATTCAATGGAGAAATCAAGGCTTCTATGAGGGGGTAGTTTGGGAATTTCTTCAGGAAATACATCCAAGAATTCTCTCACTACTAGTAACTGATTTACTCCTCTCATTTCAATCTATTGTTTCTGCTCTTCCACTTGTGCTACATATATATGGAAAAAATTTCTTGTTGTTTTATAGTTGTAGGGCTGTTATTTTTCTTACTGAAATTGGTTTTTGTTTTCCTTTCACGAGAATTGAATTCCCGTGTTGGTCCACACAACTCACTATCTCTTCTAAACAATTTACTTCAAATTCCTGTTATTCTAACTAGTACATTCCCACGAAAAGACAATATTATCCTATGGGAAGGATGTTTAAATTCATTTCAGTGAGATACCCATTTAAATTTACTATTCCCTACTTTACCATATGGGTCACTTTCCTTTTAGAACCAGTGGCTAACTATACCAGCCAAGGGTGGTGAAAATTTTCTTATTTTAAACAACACTTTTCCACTGTATGGGGGTTTATATAACTTAAGATAGCCCGAGGGTCTATTAAAATAGACATGGGATGGGTTTGGAGAATACGTTCTATTTCAATCGTGGTAGATTGATGTTTTGCTTGTCAATATTCGAGAGCTACACTAATTCTTTGGATACTCTGAGCCACATTATTTACAGTGGAAGGTTCAAGTCTTATCTGAACATTCTACATAGGTTTGGGATTGTGTGGAGACTTCCTTAGCAAATTAGGTTGACCACAGCCCCAAGATGTTAATGGACTTCTTTCTTTACCCCCAAGGTACTTCTTGTTACCCAACTCTACAGGCCTAAAGCCCGTGTAATATTGTGTTGGTTGACTCAGCTCACTCTTGTTAATATTCTTCCATTGCTGGCCTTTACCATTTTGTTTGAAATAAGTAGGTTTCTATCTCTTTAGGTCGGCCCCCATCTTATTTTTATCTTTGTGCTACGAAGGTCAAGATCCCTCACCTATGTTTCAGAACTACTGATAACAGATTCTTGCTTTTCTTACCGCTTCATCCATCATCCCCAAGTTATCAAATTCAATTCTTTCTTTATATATAGGTGGTAAACAGTTCACGAAACTTTGAACCTTTGCCTTTTCCTCTTGGATGTTACGCACATAGAGAAGAAAATTTGTGAACTTGGTCACAAATTCATCCATGGTCAGCTGACCTAACCTTAGTTCATGAAATTCTTTTGCCCAATCATCATAGTATCTCTCATTCAGATAGCTGGCTTTGAATTTATGTAGAAATTCCTCCCATGACACCATATTTTATTCTAACAGATGTACCATCTTTGTCTCTTCCCACCAGAGAGGGGATTTTCCCTGCAACTGATAAATTGCTAATCTTGCTTCCAAGTTTCTTCGATATACATATACTTGAAAGTATTTAACCATATTTAATAGCTAGGATTCATCATATTCTTCTTTCTCTGTATTGAAAGTGAGGTGTTTTATCTTCTGGAACTCTCCCTAGAGTTCCTTCCCTTTTCTAACTTTCTGATTCTTGGAATATAATTTTTCAGATTCCTCCTCAATTTTAGATTTGTCTAGTGACAATCTTGACTGTTTATGTTTTAACCCAACTGGTTTCTGCACTCTTATGATTGGACTTCTTTTTCCATTATTTCATCAATTTCTCTTTCTCCTCAATAACTTTTATTAATCGTTCATTGTTGTTCCTGAGCTGGGCCAATTCTTGATGTAAATTGTGTATTACCCCAACCAACTTGTTAGGAGAGGACCTACCACCTTCACGCAGCTTCACATAAACTTTTCTCCTCCTGTAGTGTCTGGATGAACATCCTCCATTCTTTACTCAGAGGAATATACCAATATACAAATTTTTTTCCATTATTATAAATGTTGTTTATGAGATCTGTGATGGAACCTCTATGCAGGCTCAATGTAGAAATCTGGGCTCTAATACCATTTTTCATGAACCCTTCCTCGATTTTTTAAAGTATTCCATAGTCACAGTCTTAATAATTCTTAGATTCATCCATGATATTTCTTTATTACACATGTATATAAATTTGGTAAGGTATAGAAGAAACATTTAGAAATCACTAGTTTACTCTAGAATGACCATACCCTTAGTCGTTCGACTTCTCATTTCTCCTATCAACCTATATACTCATATCCCCTCTTATGTCAATAAATATCTAAGCCTTTTTTAGTGGAAGAATGCCCCCCAGTACTATCATTACCTACCTACAACCCACCAAGATATATATTTATATATATTCATCACAAAAGTATTTCCTATCTATACCATATGAATTTCATTTCATTTACCTAATTTTGATTTATTTAACTTTTTTTGCTACCCGTTCTTGCATACCTCGAACTTGGTTAAGTGAGAGCCCCTCTCTACCCTTACCATGTTCACATTCAATATGGTTAGGACTCATTGGTCCTTTAGGTGAATAAAACTCTACCATGTTACAAAATGACTATGATCACTCCTCCACACATATTTGGCTGATGGCGCTTGTTTGAAAGGACTCTAAGGGTGGTGATTTCCCATAGAAAATCAATTGTTGTCAATCCACCTCCTAACCCTAAGTTCATGAATCCCTTGGTTGTGTTTTAATTTATGCCATCACGGCTTGCATTGGAGAGGGTTGTGACCCATCTTCTCTTCGTGTTGCTTCTTGGTATTAGTGTTCCATCTCTTGACAACGAGAGTGGTAAAGCTCTAGATTCTATGGGGGTTTTCCATGGGGACATTCATGGTTGTACATGGTGGTATAGCACACCCTTCATACGTAATCCTCTGTGTCTATCGAATCTTAGGGTTTGATGGCTCCTTCATAGGTAAGGCTAGTGGTTTTGTTGCAGCTTTACTTTTAAATATGCCTTGACCTTCAAGTTATTATTTAGGCCATTCTTTTGATAGGATGTTTATTCCTCAATGCAAGAATCTCTTTTGAGAGGATGGTGTTTCTTCTCTACAGGAAATTATTTTGCTGACAAATTTTCAGAACTTCCAGTGCCTCACACACCAATGGCTTCATTTTTACGTAGTGTAAGATGGGTTCAGTTATTGTCGACCCTGTTGCATTTTACTTTGTTTTTTTTCCATTTTCTTTCACCTTTGTGAATTGATATTTAACAGGCTAAGGTAATTTCTAGGTCTCATTCCTAGCGTCTGGCGGTCCAGAAACCCTACTGGCCTATTGGGGCCTGACCCAGGTTTGGAGGTGATTTATCCAAACAAATCCCAGTACTACTAGCCCTTTCGGCAATAGTCCACGGAGCGTAAACTGATTTCTCACCTGAAGTACTATGGGAGGGTGGTAGAACTAGGTTTCCACACCCTGAAGATGTCTGATGAGTTCATGAGGTCCACGGTTCGACCCTCTGTGCATGTCACTACATGCACTTTCCCGTACCTCACAGCCTTAGATGCTGCCTTCACGCAGCCTTACTTGAGGGTCAAATGTTGTAATTACCCAAGTCCTTACTAGTATTCCACTATTAGTTGATTAACTTAGCCTATTTGTATGCATTAAGTTATACTTAGCAATATAAATCATTCATATGGGTACGCACGGTAAATAAATAATACATTTGTAATTTATATAAAATATTCATTAACCCAAGAATAGTTGCACAGAATTATGATAAACCTTCTCTTTATTATTTTCTTCGTTGGTTACAGACTCGATTCCACCCTGCACACTCAGCTGTAGGGGTCCGTGCACTGAGCTGCGGACTACTAGGCCTCCGCGCAGTCAGCTCCAGAGCCTTCTCCTACTCTACGACCCAAGACACACTTAGTCACCTCGACTCTAGCCTCTCTTCTTGCTTCCTAAATCCCCTTTCTTACACTTAGAGCCTCACTCTATTTATAAAATCCCACGATTTGCAGACCATGGGTAGGCCTACATTACATTACAAGACTAGGATGGACAACCCTGTGACTCCATCATACATTTCGCACTTTGCGCTTGTAATTTTCGGAGTCTTTACAACAATATTGGGTCACAACTTGGGCTTTGAGAGCCAAAACATGCCTTGGGGGGATTCCATGTCCAATAGGCCCCCAACACAAACATCATGACTCGTCGTTGAGTCACTCTCTTGGCGCAATGATCTTTGCACAGAGTCCCTCCAACTATTATCGAACTGTACTGAGGTCCACAGTGCACTGGGCTGCTGCTTGCTGAATCTGCTGCATCCATTGTTCTGAGACCTCTGTGTCTGGCATTCTTCTCTGGATCTGCACAGATCCCCAATATCATGCCACTCCCGAGCATAATAGATTATAGTCCCGCACTCCCTTCCAACTACCTGGAGTGCTAAGAATATCCTTACCTTGGCTAATCAGGTGGTCGCACCACCCCTGTGGGGCTCCATCATGTCCTCCATCATGGTTTGTGAAGAATCCCTATCTTCCATTGTTGTGGTCAGAATTGCGAACTTCACCACTTGCAACGTGCTACCATGGTCACTACACTTGGTGATATGTGGTCCAAGCCAAGGCAGCAGACTAACCAATTCATGACGATAGTTCTCATACTTGTCAGTATGATCGTACGTACCTTGCCTTACCATCCTAGGTTTTTCGATGAGAAATGCTTCCTTTATCTCGTCCTCCAACTTCTTGACCTCCATGTCCATCAAAGCACTTTTCTTCCTTACTCGTACCCTTTCTTTTTCAAGTTTACGGAGTCTAAATTTTCCCCATGAGATTTCCTCCTCAAGTCCAATGTGTTCTATTTCTTGCAGCCCATAATTCCTTCTTTCCGAGCTTCGCGAGCTGTCATATCTATGGGTGCTGCTATGCGCAGACTAGGCTTTGCATTCTCCATAGGGATTACAGCCTCTACTTCATACTTCAACTTCGGAAGTTCTCGCGTGGTCAGGGTTTTGCACATGGTCCTATAAGCCCATAGAACTGCTGGTACGCATAGGTCCTTGTCGTTTCGCTATGCGTTGCACAATTTGGTTAGCACATTCTCCAATATTTTGTTCAATGCTTCTACTATCCCATTGGCTTGTGGGTGATACGATGTGCTTTTCTGATGATACCTCTTGAACTCTTCTATTAGTGCGCTGATGGTTTCATTTAGGAAATGTGTACTGTGATCACTCATTGAGATTTTCAGACATCCAAATCGGGTCAACACATGTTCAAATAAAAAATTCATAGCTGTCGCAGTCGTGCAGTCTTTCACCGACTATGCTTCCACCCGACGTGTCAGGTACTCCATTGCAGTGATGATGTAGTGCGCACTCATTTTTCCCTGAGGTTTGATAGGTCCCACAAAGTTGATTGCCCATTTCTTGAATTACTGTAGTGTCTTTTGTGGATTCAATGTCATCTCGTCCCTCCGTGATGGCTTTCCGATCCTTTGACATATATCGTAGGCCTTACAGTGTGCTTTCGAATCTTGGTGAAGGGTTGGCTACCAAAACCCTATGCAAAGAATCTTGTGCGGTCACTCATCCTACATAGTTTCCTCCTCCAGTGCCCCCAAGTGCTTCCGCAAGGATATGACTTCATTCAAATTCGGGTACATACCTTCACAATATCTCATCATTTCCCATTTTATATAGGTTCCCCACAATGACAGAAAACTCTGTTGTGCACACCACCAATTCCTTCTTCTGTTGGATGGAGTATTCCTTCAGCATGGTCCCTATTGTTAGAAAGTGGATTATATCTTCAAGGTTCTCATCCATGATGCGTACAACAAAGAGATGTGCATCAGGTAATCCTTCCTCCAAACTAGTAGGTTCCTCACCTCTCTCAATACATGACAAGTGATCCGGTCCTGTGTTCGGGCATCCAGGTTTTAATACGACCTCAAAGCCATATTCTTGGAACAATAAGAGCCACCTATATATGCACCCCCCAACACAAACTTATTGACCAAGTAGTTGAGCGCAGAATGGTCTATATACATTTTGAAATGTCCTCTTAACAAATAGTGCGGTATTTTTGGAGTGCGTACGCCATCTCCAACCCCTCACTCTCAGTTGTGGAATAGTTCTTCTCGGCTTTGGACAATCTACGACTTGAAAACATGATAGGGTGATCCAAGCCTTCTCCACCCTCTTGTGTGAGCACTACTACCAGCGTGATACATGATGGATCAACATGGACATGAAACTCCACATCCAATTTTTGGAAGACTAGGATTGGATCGGAGCCCAATTTACCCTTTAGGACATTAAGGCTATTCATGCAATCACCATTCCAGCAAAATGTTACATCCCATTTTTAATAGTTTCTCCATCAGCGCTGTGATTTGGGCATAGCTTTTGATGAACTTCTTGTAGTACCCGGTGTGTCCCAAGGTAGCACGTAGTTGTTTAACACTTCGCGGTGCTTTAAAATTTAAAATCACTGCAATCTTTGCGGGGTCCATCATCAGTCCCTGTTTGCAGACCACATGTCCCAATAGGTTCCCAAAGGGAATGAGCAATGTGCACCTCTTAAGGTTCAGCGCAATCTGGTGTCGTCGACAAGTATCCACCATCAAGCGTAAGCTTGCTACATGGTGCTTAACCAATCTAAAGACAGTCCAATCATCCAGATATACCTCAAAGAACTTGTGGATGTATTCTCTGAATGCAGCAACAACGATGCACAAAAATATGGCTTGCACGTTCTTCAACCCAAACAACGTAATATTGTATTGAAGGAAGCCCCATTCCATTGTGAAGGTCGTCTAGCTCTTGTCTTCCAGCGCGATTTTGATTTGGTGGTATCCTGAGAACCTGTCCGTGAAAGAGTATGCTTCTTGTTCACCAACATTTTCCAATACTTCATCTGTGAACAGTGTCAGGAATGGCTCGTGTACACAGGCGTCATTCAACTTCCTGAGGTCCATGCATATTCTTATCTCACCCTTCTACTTTTTCTCCTGTAGTACCATAGGGCTCACCCAGTCAGATTCTTCCACCAGCTCAATAATTTTGGCTACAAGCATTTTGTCTAGTTCTACATGGACCTTTTCGTTATACTTCAGATTGAATCAGTAAGGCCTCTGCTTAAACGACTTCGTGTTGGGTTTTAGGGTGATCTTCATCATCCCTAAGTTGCCAATGATCTCTTTTAAGTCCGTAATCTTGGTCGGGAATAAGTCTTGGTACTCGCAGAGTAACTCAGTGACTTTATCGATCGTGGCATCATCCCAATAATCACCGAGTGTTGCATATTTTGGTTCTGCCTCCATCCCATTGTTTACCTACTTTGTTTTTAGGGGTGCCGTGATGTCAGGATCTTCGATCAATGGTCCTCGAACCTTGCAACAGCCTTCAGTTTCTGGAATGTTAATTTTTTGGGGATCTTCATCATCCTCCCCAATATTTACATTGTAACACTCCAGCACACAGCTCAGCGGGGTCACCCATTCTTGCTGAAGCACTTCCATTGGCTCATGGGGTATTTTGAAGATAGTTTATTTTACTGCTTGTAGTGCATCATCAACAGTGTCCCACTAACGATCCTCAAATGTGAAGGTTAACAGGAATACTTCACGCAAGATATCCCATTCGCTCGTGCCATGACGAAGCTTCGTCTCAATATACCAATTCATGGGTATGATATCCAGGGTATGATAGAATAGATGCAACCACTCAGGTTATGGCTCTTCCCTATAGACCTTGGTCCATTTTGCATGGTGCATACATGGGTCATCACATCCGTCATACTTATCTTTTAGCCACATCTAGGGTTTCCCAAATCGTAGGCTTATCATTCTCCTGCATTCCCGCAATCCTCAAAATTCCACTGGCGCGGACCCCACCTTCTTGCCGGTGTATCACACAATGCCCATTTGAGAGCATCAAAACACTATTGTTTCAGTATTTCTCTTTCAGACATGTTCAGGAAATCATCTCACCACGATCAGTACATTATAGCAGATCTCTTACTTCTATTACTACATAGCATAGTGACCTTATCATCATGTTGTAATTGAGCGTGGTTACCTCGTGTAACTGGTTCTACCATCTTTCTATTTCCTTGTCTAAATCTAAGGTGCAGGAGATTTTGTGCTCCCATGAAACCCTACCATCCGTCATTTTATTTAACCAATCCTACTCCCGAGAGGTTATCTTGTAGATACAGTCCAGGTAGTTGTCGCTATCGCAGTCGCACACTGGCTTTGTGTAGCACGATCCCTTTGCAGGGTCTAGGGGTACCACTATGCGCAAGGACTTTTTCTCAAAAATCGTCTTGCACTTCTTTAGATTTATCACTACATTCATATCAGTGGCCCAATCTATTCCTAGTAGTGTAGCATAGGTATTGTTTTCATCAACAATTTCTATCACTTTTAAATCTGCAAGCATGCCTGCACCTTCAATATCTACCATTATTCCCTGCAATCTTCCCATCTATAGAATCTTTTTCTGGTTCACCATTCGTAATTAAATAGGAGACCATTGCAACGCGGGCCTGAGCATGCACTCCCATGTCTGCTTTGGCAGAACATTCGTGTCCGATCCTAGATCAAAAATCTCTTGATCCATTTCATATTCCACAATTTGTGTAGTCAATCTCATCTCCCTTCTCGTTCGTGTTGCATGCTTTCAAGCTTTTGGACTACGCGTGGTTCTCAGAGTCCCACACATCTAGTGATGAGTTCTTGCAACCCCTTCACCTCTTTGTTGTTGCGTAACAGCTTCATGCATGTCTCCATAAAGGTAGTGAGCATTTATGGGTCCATCTCTGGTTCTAGTTTGTATTTACTACCTGAAGTGGAGGCCACCGTGAAGCTCTTCTTAGCATCCATGAATGTCTCCTTTGCGCGCTCCAAATCAAACTGTAGTTCATTTGTTGGAGCCTTGGGAACCCAAGAACTCTCTTTGGGCTACTTTCCCTCATCATCTCCTGTCATGATACCACTTCGGAGCATGACGTTTACATTCCGGTCCTCCTCGAGCAGCTCAGACCTCATCATTTGTAAGTTCTGAGTCAGGGAAGGTTGGAGTGTTCCTTTATTGCACAACCTCATTATCAGTGTGGGGTAGTCCTCCGTCTCATGATCAAACTGGGTACAACATAAACATGATGGTCTCATCGGATTTGTACAATGGGCATAATGCCCTTTCCCTTGCAATTATAATAGATCAGTTGTCCGCAATCCCTTCCTGGTCCCATTCCACCTCAACCTCATCCACACCCCTGAAATCCAGTGCGCGCCATCCCTGCAATTTTATCAAGGGTTCGCGTTTCGGTGTGAACCCTATAAGTAGGATTCTGATCCATCATCAGTTCATAGCTTCTACAGGTATGTTCATCATGGCCTCCTGACCTACAGAAATTACATAATAACTATTGGGACGTCTGTGTATACTTTCGTAATAGATGGCAGTTATTTGTAGCATGCTTCGCTCCTATCTGACAAATCATGCACCATAATGTAGGTGCCATGCTTAGTCCTTCTTGCACCTCTGGTCTCAATGGCATTGGCCCTCATCTCACTAGGTAGTTTGCGAATACTGGACAATGGTCCTTGTCATGTCCCTGGCCTTTGTACTTTATGCACCATACCTCCTCCTGTGCTTCTGGGTGAGCTGTCCTGTCTTGTTTCAAGCTTTACATCTGAAGACAAGTTTTTCAACTGTGCGTGGATCTGTTGGACTCCTAAATTAGGATCTTGTATTGATGTCTCATGTAGTCTCATTGCGATCTCCAAAGCCTTGGCCTAAGCTAACAGCTTCTGTTGTGACAGTGCATTCCTTAGATGCAGTGTTAGTGACACTACAAACCATGTGCAGTGTTGCCCATTCATCAAGGTAATGTTGCCTTCACAAATCATACACTTCATTTTCTGATCTAGCTCCTATGGGGTCTCACCTAGAAGCAACGCGATTTCCTTAAATCTAATAATCGATTGGGTCTCTGATTTTGGCCTACTAAATTCCTTGTTGAGCGCAGCTTAGATATCTATGATCCCTGCATTCAGATTGTCATTGGAATGCTTAATATACCACGTCAGTGTGTGTTTGCAAGGCACTAACCAGTGTTTCCTTCTTTATATTATCATCCGTGACTCCTTGCGCTTCCCATATAGCCTTTACTATGAACCAAAATTGGTCCCGAGCTTCATTCTGTATTCCTTTGAATATATGCAACTTTATTAAACTCACCATATTGAACTGTGGTGGTGGTGCAGGTGGTGTGGGTGGAGATGGTGAATCTGGTGGTGGTGTAGGTGGGGGTGGTATGCGTGAAATTTTCTACCTTATCAGACTAATTTCACTTATCAGTGAAACTTTCGCGAGCTCTTCCTCACTTTCTCGCGGATGTGAAATCAAGGGGCTAGTTTCTAATTCTTGGCTACCTTCATTTTTGTAGATCCTCCCACTTCGCGTAGCCCCAAACATCAGTTTATTCGCATAACCCGCTTTTCACATGGTAGAATTTTAATCCAAGTGTTCAAAGATTTAATGTACTTTCCTCGAAGTCCTTTGAGGAAGCATCGTTCTGCCTCGCTATAGCTGACTGATGTATCTACTACGAACTCAGTGGTAAACCCTCCTATAATTCGATTGAGCCAATGTCCATGGTGAGCGCGAGCTTATCTCTTGATGCTTCTAGTTTGTGCACCAACTCTGGAGTCCACACAATAGGTTTGTCAAGCCTACACCTTCCTTGACTGCCTTCTAGCTTCACGATCCACTCATAAAGCTTAGAGGGGAAGGATGCAAAGAAAATTTTGTGGATTTATGTATATAAATAGCGCTCTAACCATTATTCCTTCAATATTTGTAGATTCCTATTTTCTTGTGCTGCGAATTCGTGAATCTTTCTGTCCAACCACTGTTCAATTTATTTCTTTGTCAGATTCTGGTGACACAACATCAGACATCTCTTATGGAGATCCCAGTCCCAACAATGGAACCATTTGTTGGCTTATTGGGGCTTGACCTAGGTTCGAAGGTGATTTAGCCAAACAAATCCTGGTACTACTGGACCTTTTAGCAACAGTCCGCGGAGCGTAGACTGAGGTCCCACTCGAGGTAGTATGGGAGGGTGCTAGAACCAGGTTTCCACACCTTGGAGATGTCTGATGAGTTCAAGAGGTCCATGGTTCAACCTTGCACGCACATCGCTACGTGCACTTTCTCATACCTTGCAACCTAAGATGTTGCCTTCACGTAGCCCTACTCGGGGGACGAGTGTTGTTATTACCAAAGTCATTACTAGTATTCCAATGTTAATTGATTAACTTAGCCTATTTGTATGCGTTAAGTTATACTTAGCAATATAAATCATTCATATAGGTGCACGCGCTAAATAAACAATACATTTGTAATTTTTAACAAACATGCATTAACCCAAGAATAGATGCACAAAATTATGATAAGCCTTCTCTTTATTATTTTCTTCCTTGGTTATAGGCTTGAATCCATCCTCTGCACTCATCTGCAAGGGTCCGCGCCCTCAGCTACGAACTACTAGGCCTCTGTGCACTCAGCTGCAGAACCTTCTCCTGCTCGACGACCCAAGACACACTTAGTCACTTTGAATCTAGCCTCTCTTCTCGCTTCCTTATTCCCCTTTCTTACACTTAGAGCCTCACTCTCTTTATACAATCCCATGGTCCGCACACCATGGGTAGGTCGACATTACATTACATGACTAGGGCGGACAACCCTGTGACTCTATCATACATTTCATGCTCTTCCCCCATAATTCACAGAGTCTTTACAACAATATCGGTTCAAAACTTGGGTTTTAAGCCCAAAAACATGCTTTGGGGGGATTCCATGCCCAACAAACCCCTCTCAGGTATATTTCTAGATTGGCTAATTTCCTCTACACTCAGATTATTTTTTTTCTAAATTTGTACCATTAATTTGAGGACGGTTGTATCCTTTATCTACAGGTAAACTTTATTCCTCTAAGGAGACTTGTAGTGTTTTGGGATGGTTTTCATCTATACTCATCAATTAATACTTTCTTGTCTTACTCTTCTAGGTCAGTTTCAGATTCCTCAACTTCTCTAAGGCTTCTATCTAGCTTGGGCATCCCACTTCGATTACTCCACTACCCTTGGAGTTCCTTGCTTTTCTTAACTTTCTCATTCTTGGAATCCAATATTTTAGATTCCCCCTCACTTTAAGATGTGGCTGGTGACAATCTTGATTCTTTCTGTTTTGACCCAATTGGTTTCAATGCTCTTATGACTAGACTTCTTTGTCCATTCTCTAATCAATTTCTCTTGCTCCTCATTAGGTTTTTATTAATCATTCATTGGTGTTCCTAAGCTAGGCCAGTTCTGTTATAGACATTTTTGGGCCCTGCAACCCCAAGCATGAAATGTCCATAAACCAAGGGCTCCTAAGTCCCTAAAAGTGTTGTTCTAACCCCTAAAGGAACAAGGTCAACAGATTACAGCTTCTCCCAGAAGTTCTCCATGAAAAACTACTCAGAATTGGTCAAAACAGGATCATTTCAGCTGCTCCACTGGCTAGGTGCGTTGCATCTCACCGAAATACACTGTGTGGGTGCGTTGCATTTCAAGAATCCCTTCTGCGGGGTGCGATGGGTGAGAAATGACAAATGGCAGTGTCATTCCGCGAGGTGGAGAGGTAATGGAAGATTCCAGAATCTTCTCCTGTGACACTTGCCTCACTGAATTCGACCAAGGGTGAGTAAGAGGCCATCAGTCTCCAAGTGGAAGCAAGAACTATCAGAGAAAAGACACTAATCAAATCACAAGCTGACTCATCCCCCTTACAGATATCTATATATGGATCCCTCATCCCAGAGATCTAGAGGCTGGAATTTTGCATATTGTAAGGAATTGTTGTTGGTTTCTTGAGACAAACATCAGATTGTTGGGTGATCTAAGCTTTTTTTGAGGTGAAGAGGGGCTTCTTTGCTAGGAGGTTGATGCTAGGTCAAAACAACTGGTTGTAACTCCTCTTGGCTCTTTTCTTGTTTATCAATAAAAGCTATTTGAGTTTTCCTCCATGCTTTTGTGTCAATGATGCTTGCTACATGTGTATGGTCAATTTACATCTGATCCTAGATTGTTTATGATTATAGATCCATGTCATTGTATAGTGCTATGCTTCTGTGATCTTACAGGTAGTTTGTGAAGCTAGGCGTGCAAGGGAGCAGGTAGCTGAGGACTATCAAAGAAGAGAGGGATCAAATCAGGAGATTAGCACAAGACATAGGTTGGTCTTTCTGTTCCTCTCTATCTATAATTCATAAAGGAAAAATGAAAGTAGCTTTTCTCTATTTGTTTCTAAGGTAGTTGTCACACCTTAGTGGGATAGAGCAGTTCTATATAGACACTTTTCCCTGTAACAAAATGGCGACTCCGCTGGGGAGATAATTAGTTTGTTTGTTTATCATCCTTTGTTGTCTATTTCATAAACTTACAAGTAGCATTCGAACTGCATTTGCCATAACAAATGCAAAGTAGACAACTACTACTTCAATCCATCTACTGGATCTGTTTATGATTTAAACAACTGATTCACAAACTATCTGATTGCCCTTGTGATAGCTCTTAGATCCTCCTTAGATCTACCCCTGACTGTTGCATTACTGATTGCTTTTTGCTCAGCCAAAACCCAAGAACTGAACTGCAAACTGTGACCCGGAACCCGAACAGAGTCTTGTTTCTGGCCCAGCGCAGGTACTGTTTAGAGATTCTGAATTTCAGTGCACTTCCCGAGTGGACAACTTGTGTTGCATTTCAGATTCTCTGTGTTACAGGTGTGGTGATCAGATTAGCTCTATGCAGTTGTGGTTTCTGTGGTTCATTCTTTCCAGTTCTATTCCTGAATTTTGCTGCCTGTGATTAGTATATGTCTATTTGAAACCCCTTTTCGTTGCTGTTATTCCGCCTCCTTTGTACAAAATAACTGTAGATGTTTTTGTATGTTTGTTGAGTCATTTACAGTTCTCCTTTACAAAAGTAACGTAATCGTACTGTCGTCCTTTGATTTGAAACTGTCGCAAGTGTTGATTTCAATCGTAGGAAAGAGTTTGATTGTTATTGATGGTCGATTATCCTGTTACTATTGCTTTTGGTCTGAATTTGTAACTTTCTAGTGTCACAAACAAGTATTCAGTTAAAAATCGTAAAGTTTTGTGATCATCCCCATTTTTTTTATTTCGAAAAGAAACTTGTTCATAGTTGTCGCTTGAAAAGAAATTTAGATTTGTGAATCAACTTTCTTTTTAGCATTCATATACTAAGAAAGTTGAAAACAAATACATGCATGTGCATTTGCATATAGACAGTCTGATTGGTTTGATTTAGAAAAGTGCATTTAGAGTGTGCTCTTTGCTCTTTGTGAAAAGATTCTGTCTTTCTTTTCCCTAGTAGCTAGCATTTTCATTGCATAAAGGAGATAAAAAGTTTGTTTATCATCTTAGATTACATTTTAGGAATTACATCTACATCTCGTGGTGAACCCGAAAGGAAAACTTCATAAACAAGATCAACTTAAAATAAATCCAATGAATCTAACAACGCTTTGGAACTTAACGCAGAACATTTAGAAGTCTAGGATAGAGACGTATTCCGGCGTTGTAAAGCCTGGTAATTGTTGTTCTCACTGATGGTTGGGTGATTCCTCCACTTTGAGACGATAAGTGCCAGTATGAACTTGTGCTCCCATGTACCGTCGAGTATATTTTGGGAGACCCCAATAGGCTTAATCCTTTATCCATAGGAAGCCATGTCTGCCTCCATATCGATCGCAATGCACTGAACACAACATTCGGGAAGATTGACTGTCGTACCGTAAAAAGTATTCTGCAGTTTTGCGATTGATTTGGTAATCCCTCTACCTAGATTTCCAAAGCAGTCCCTTTCGTTCCTTTTCAGACTCCTTAACGGAAAAGGTCCATCTGAGAACTTTTCACTTCAGGCTCATTAAAAATCGAAGGAGACTAGAGTCATATTTTGTTTTTTCTCAACTCTTAAAAACTGAAAAAACAAGTTGTGTCAAAGCGTCTAAAATTTATTTTAAACAGAATATTCATTACCCTTTCCTACGTTGATCTTGGGTTGAGAAAATGGAATCCACCAACCAAGGAATTCCCCTTGGAGGAAATCCCAGTCCCTTCTCCTCTTGGGGAGATGTTGGTGCACCCCATATGGCCACATTGTCGCTTCCAGGACTAACGATTGGTTTGCCTGTATGGCTCTTCTCAACCTCTGTTGTTCAGAACACCACAATTCCTGAACAATCAAACCAGCAACTAGACGACTCCAGAGTTACCCACCAACCTTCTACTTCCTCTAATTCTTCCTCTCCTCCTTCCTCTTCTCTTGATGGGGCTGGTAAGGCCAAAAGTCAAGTACCTAGGGAGAAGAAGGAAAAGAAGAAGAAAGAGAAGAAGAAGAAGGAGCCAAAAGAGAATGGGGACAAACGAGTGTCGTCTAGCGAAAATCCACACACTGCACCGACCAGGCCTAAATCACCATGTGTCATTTGCAAAGGAGACCACTATCACAGAGATTGTCCTTGCATCCCTCGGATCTTAAGGGACTGGTCTCCTCGTTTTCACAACCCGGTGTCATCAACCTCTGATGATCATGTTGAAAACACACCGTCGACTAGTGAAAGTGAAGCCCCAGGACAAAAAGGAAAATATAGATTTCTTTGTAAACTGTGCGAAGGCGATCACGTAGTCCACCATTGTCCCTTCTTAGACGAATCTAAAAGAGTTTTGGACGATCATCTGGTTTCACCGCTATGACTTCCTCCTGGATATAAAAAACTCTTGCCGAGTCCGTCAGTAGATGAAAATCTGGCTGGCCCGCTCAGGTGGTCGGCCAAAACATCTATCATTGAAGATAAACCATCTGAATCTATACCAGACGAAAGTCAAAAGGTCGAGGCGGCAGTTGACCCGGTCTTGCCTTCAGAGGTTCCATCTTCAGATGATACAGTCACTGAAGAGAACAAGGATGACACCGTCCAAATTCTTTTCATAAGCACAGACTCCAACGAACATGGGGGCAATTTACCTGTTCCTTTACCACAGGAAGGAAGTTCGTCAGAGTCGTACCCGGCCATCTATTCAGTCCCACCTCCAAGCAACCTAGTTGTCCCCTTCGACTAGAATCAACCAGGCAGACCCCGTTTATCAGCTAGTGTACCATTCTGAATCATTGTTCAAATATATAGAATGGTTATGGCTGGTACCATCATAGATGAGGGGGCTTCTATGAGTATCCTTTCCTCAACTGCTTGGAAAGCGCTTGGTTCGCCATCGCTTTTGCTTGAGATGAGAAATCTAACAGGTTTTGATAAAGGAACCAGTCGACCGTTAGGGATCGTTCCCGATGTGCCCATAACATTGAGAGGGAAAACCGTTCACATGAACGTAATGGTAGTCCAAGGACCCCTGGATTACAATCTACTCCTTGGACGAGACTATATTTATTGCATGGGAGCAATTGTCTCCTCACTCTCTAGAGTAATGTGTTTTCCGTACGAAGGAAGAGTGGTCAAGCTTGTAGACCAGCTTTCATTTCCCGGATCATACAGAGCAAAAAGTCATATACCATCCCTGAATGGCCTTTTCACACAAGAAATGTCTCAATCTCCAGTCCGTCCTCCCGATGAGCACGAGTGATTCGGGAGGACATGACTGAAACCCAGGGGGCATGCACTGTGGTCTGCTTTGGCAGGAAAACTTTGGGTATAGGGTAGGTTTCCGCGAGAGAATATGACTAGTCTGTACCCCCATTCGTGATTTGAAGAGGGGGTTATTCTAGAACAAGATTCTCTTGTCAAAGTTATGTGAGTGGAGTAGCCTCCTTCACTCACCTTTGTCTATCTCGGTAGACATCGCCGAAGAAATGTTTTGTTTGTGTTGTAAATGGAACAATGTTTGGTAACCTGTAAGAGGTAGGCCTCTCTCGGTAAAACAAATGTTTTAACGGACTAAAGAAGGGGTAACCTTGAAACTCTGTTTTATACCTGGGGGCATGCAAGCCTTTTGGTGTGCAAGCGAAGAGCGACTATTTATTTTTTAAATTTGTAGGACCTCTAACCCTTTAAACTCGTACGATTGGTTGTCTCCTAACTTTCATAAAGAAAGGATGTGGGGCAAAACTCTAAAAGTTGCCGTTTTATATGAGACATTCTTATCACACGACTGGATTAATCGAGCAGTTTTAGCACATAGTTCAAGATTGTTAAAAAATAAACATAAGCCATGAGCAAATGTTTCCCCCTGCGTTTAAGCTTGTTAAAAAATTAACTATTCCCCGGTAAATAACCATCGTGAATGTAGTACTTCAGCCATTAAAGCCTTGGTCGTGTTTGCACCGTCACCTCCACTTTTTCATTGGCCGATCATTCACCCCCATTGGATTGTTTACCCATTTTGAGGAACAGCTGCGAAGAGTGATTTCACTAGCCATCCTTGTAACACTGTCATGATTGGAAAATTCCAAACCTTACCTGGAATCAGCTGCTACCCATTTTATCACTCGTTCCTCGAAAGAAAAGTCTCCTTTAAGCTCTTTTCAACTGACTCGTAAAATATGAAAAGATTGCCGAGCCATTGGCCTCTCCAGCTCGTTAAAGGGACAGGAAGTGCTATCCCTCCTCTAGATTTTAATATTTTTGGACCCGAGGGATTATTACACAAAAAGATCGAGAGCTTGTTTTGTTTGGCTCGTTAAAAGTATCGAAAATTCATCCCTTATGTATTGCTTTATACTTTTTCGGACATAAGGGATTAGATGACGAAAAAGGAATTTTGGAGTTACCTTTACGTTCCTTTTCAGACTCTAAAATTGAAAAGGACCGAGTTATCTTTGTCGTTAAACTCGTTAAAAGTGTAATAGCGACAAACTTGTCTATAGACGAGAACGAGTTTCACTATCGCTAGGCTCGTTAAAACATAGCGATGGGTTTGCCCGAAGTGCAAATTATAGAACAAGCATATGTTATCCTCCTCAAGCTTGACAAAAATAAAGAGGTACTGGTCAGCAATGACTGGGGAAAATTGGGAAGAAAACTTGAAGAAACTTTGTTGGTAGCAAGTCGCTCTTGAACATGACACTTCCACTCCGTGTCCGAGTCGGGTTGGGTTGTTTCATTCACCGGTCACATCACCATGGTCACGCCATACCATCCACATTTGGGGTTAATCCTACCAATCCATCACAACAGTGTCACCGATATGTTCAAGAGAAGTCATTCAGAGAATTCACCTGTGTCTCACCCACTACCATACATTATACTCCATTATTTCATGACCGCCATCCTGAACCTTATATCACCAGATCGTTTTCACCTCCATTAAAATCATTTGCTCCGTTCCGTGTCATTGACGTGGGATTCATTAAGGCCCTCCTGTGATGTATCACTTCTTGTCGACATCAGCTCATTATCCAAGAAGTTGATCTAGGAACACCCCATTCAGTACTTTGAAGCTTGCATGCCTCAATGGCAAGTTTCTCACTTCCGGTGACAGGTTTACATCAATGGCCTTCGACCGAAAGATTTTGCGTGGTGTTCGACGCCAAGTCCTTTATTCACACCACGTGAATTGTACTACAGTAACTTGAGGGTCATTATCATTATCGGTGATTCCTCTTAGGCTTGTTAACAGTTTACATCATTGGTTGGTAATCAAGCGATGTCTTTCCATGTTCGACTTTAGAACATTTCTCACATGGATCGACTTGTACTTCGAGTGAAGATCGGACGAGATTGAAGACCCCGGATCTAGTTTCATCAATCCGGGCTGCGATATATATTCAGGGAAATAAAGACATTAAATGTACATCATCGCTGCATAGATAATCATCCACTCAAAAGGATGATGGCTCTATCAGAATCATTAGTCTACGCTCAGAAGATTGTCTATCCTATGTACATGAAAATGAATTTATAAAGCTGAGCATGGGAATGCCCGCCTCAGCTAGATCATGAAAATATTATGAAGATAATGTATTGTATTGTATCTTATTACAGGTCTCCTCCCAGCATTGAAAGAACTTCGGATCCTCATAATAAAGCATTTCACCCGACATCAAAAGATTAATGGCCTCATGCTTTAAGGGGCAACTGTTATAGACATTTTTGGGCCCTGCAACCCCAAGCATGAAATGTCCATAAACCAAGGGCTCCTAAGTCCCTAAAAGTGTTGTTCTAACCCCTAAAGGAACAAGGTCAACAGATTACAGCTTCTCCCAGAAGTTCTCCATGAAAAACCGCTCAGAATTGGTCAAAACAGGATCATTTCAGCTGCTCCACTGGCTAGGTGCGTTGCATCTCACCTAAATACACTGTGTGGGTGCATTGCATTTCAAAAATCCCTTCTGTGGGGTGCGATGGGTGAGAAATGACAAATGGTAGTGTCATTCCACGAGGTGGAGAGGCAATGGAAGCTTCCAGAATCTTCTCCTGTGACACTTGCCTCACTGAATTCGACCAAGGATGAGTAAGAGGCCATCAGTCTCCAAGTGGAAGCAAGAACTATCAGAGAAAAGACACTAATCAAATCACAAGCTGACTCATCCCCCTTACAGATATCTATATATGGATCCCTCCTTCCCAGAAATCTAGAGGCTGGAATTTTGCATATTGTAAGGAATTGTTGTTGGTTTCTTGAGACAAACATCAGATTGTTGGGTGATCTAAGCTTTGTTTGAGGTGAAGAGGGGCTTCTTTGCTGGGAGGTTGATGCTAGGTCAGAACAACTGGTTGTAACTCCTCTTGGCTCTTTTCTTGTTTATCATTAAAAGCTATTTGAGTTTTCCTCCATGCTTTTGTGTCATTGATGCTTGCTACATTTGTATGGTCAATTTACATCTGATCCTAGATTGTTTATGATTATAGATCCATGTCATTGTATAGTGCTATGCTTCTGTGATCTTACAGGTAGTTCGTGAAGCTGGGCATGCAAGGGAGCAGGTAGCTGAGGACTATCAAAGAAGAGAGGGATCAAATCAGGAGATTAGTGCAAGACAGAGGTTTGTCTTTCTATTCCTCTCTATCTATAATTCATAAAGGAAAAACGAAATTAGCTTTTCTCTGTTTGTTTCTAAGGTAGCTGTCACACCTTAGTGGGATAGAGCAGTTCTATATAGACACTTTTCCCTGTAACAAGTTCCTATTGTAAATTGCATATCATCTGAGCCAACTGGTCAGGAGAGGACCTGCCCCCTTCCACTAGCTCCATGTAAACTCTTCTCATCCTATAGTGTCTAGATGAACATCCTCCATCTTCACTCAAAGGAAGATACTAGTACACAAACAATTTTTCCCATTATTATAAATGTTGTCTCTGGAATCTGTGATGGAACCTCTATGTAGGCCCAATGTTGAAATCTGGGCTCTAATACCATATGTCATGAACCCTTGCATGAATTTTTATTTTTAAGTATTCCATAGTCATAGTCTTAATAATTATTAGATGCATCCATAATATTTCTTTATTATACATGTATATAAATTTGGTAAGGTATAGAAGAAGCATTTAGAAATCACTAGTTTACCCTGTAATGACAATACCCTTAATCATTCTACTTGTCATTTCTCCTATCAACCTATATACTCATATCCCCTCTTATGGAAATAAATATCTAAGCCTTTTTGAGTGGAAGCTTTTCCCCCAAAACTATCATCATTTAGGTACAACCCACCAAGCTATATATTTATATATGTTCATAGAAAAAGTATTTCGTATATATACCATATGAATTTGATTTCATTTACCTAACTTCGATTTATTTAACTTTTTTTGCTACCCATTTCCACATACATTGAACTAGGTTAAGGGAGAGCCCCATTCTACCCTTACCCTGTTCACATTCAATATGGTTCAGACTCATTGGTGCTTTGGGTTAATAAAATTATGCCATGTTACAAAACCCCTGTGACCACTCCTCCACACGTATTTGACTAATGATGCTTGATCGAAAGGACTATAAGGGTGGTAATTTCATGGATGAAGTCAACGATTGTCAATCTTCCTCCTAACCCTAAGTGCATGAATGTCTTTGTCTTGTTTTCATTTAGGCCATCATTGCTTGCAATGGAGAGGGTTGCGACCCATCTTCCCTTCTTGTTCCTTCTTCTTATTAGGGTTCTGTTTCCCTAGAACCAGAGTGTTAAAGCTCTAGATTCTATGGGGGTTTTCCATGGTGATATTCTTGGTGCTATAGGGTGGTCTCGTGCACCCTTCATACTTAATCCTCTACGCTCACTAGATTTTAGGGTTTGATGTCTCTTTCCCAAGTAAGGTGACTAGTTTTGTCACAACGTTACTTTTAAATATGCCTTGACCTTTAGGTTATTGTTTTAGCCATTCTTTTGATAGGATGTTTATTCCTCACTGCAAGAAACTCTTTCGAGAAGATGGTGGCTCTTCTCTGTAGGGTATTCCTATGCTAGAAATATTTTGGAACAACCATTTCCTCGCCCACCAATGTCTTCATTTTTACGCAGGGTAAGATGGGTTCAGTTACTCTTGACCCTGTTGCATTTTCCTTATTTTGTTTTTTTCCCATTTGTTTTTCCCTTCGTGAATTGATATTTAACAAGCCAAGGTTGTTTCCAGGTCTCCTTCCCAGTGTCTTGCGGTAAGAAGACCTCTCTCAACTATATTTCTAGATTGGCTAAGTTCCTCTACAATCAGATTGTTCTTTTCTAAATTTTGAGCATTCAAACTAAGGATTGTCATATCCTTTACTTGCAGGTAAATTTTCGTCCTCTGAGGAGCTTTGTAGCACTATGGGAGGGTTTCCATCTATAGTCATCAATTAATACTCTGTTTTTCTCCTCTACTAGGTTAGTTTTGGATTCCTCGACTTATCTAAGGCTTGTGTCTAGCTTGGGCTTCTTACCCAGATGACTCCACTACCCTGGTCTCCACTTTTCCGGAAGTGGTTCTTTCCTCAGTTTTCTTTTGTTCTGGTAGTCATCAAGTAATGTCGTTAGCTACAATTTCGTTGTCTCTAGTTAAATATTTAATTTATTGTTAAGGGCGATGTCTACTTCCTGTAGGGGTCTCGAATTTGTAACAAGATTTGGGCATTGTGTTTTTTTCATATGATTTGGAACTATTAACCCTCACATAATTCGGTTATGAGGTGGATCTACTGTTTCTATATGTTGTCGGCTATATTGCCTATATCAATGGATTTAAGTTTTCATATGTTGTATTTAAATTATTGAAATATATTGTGTCTGGAGTGACATCAAGCTATCTGCACTATATGACATTCTTATATAAATATTTGGTTATTTGCAACTGGTTGTTGTCTTTAAAATACTTGTATTGCTTGACTTCTAGTTCCTATGCATAAATCATATGGTAGTCTATGCTCGTTTGCAATATCCTACACTTCTATTCTTTTTCAATGGTTACAGTAATTCTTTCTTGAACAATTATGGTTTATGGTTAATGGAATTTATGTGTCAATATACTGGTTATATGTTTTTTTCTCTTTTCGCTTGTGATTTTTCTGCTCGAATTTTTGGGAAAAGACATCAAAATATTCTACTTTCACCACATAATGTGAACATGGTCTTTGTTATGGAGTTGTTTAAGTTTCTTCCCTTATGACATTGGTCTTTAGGGCCTTTATCTTCCTAATGGTCATATGATGTATTCTTAATATCTATTTCATATACTAGTGTACTGAGATCTTTTTATAGAAATGTTCTTACTACAATTTTACTTAACTAATATGGCTTCTTCAGTTTGGTCTATACCAGTGACTCTCCATAGTCCACTACAATTATTATTTCATTCAATACTTAGGTGTAATAATCTTTCTCGTAGCAATTTCTATTTTTGTTTCAACATTTAGATCTCCTTGAATCATAAATTTCTAGAATCCCTCAAGTTCCATCTCATATATGGGGAAGAATACCAGTGACAGGATGATGACTATCTTCCTGGTACATCCAGGTAATCACTACTGCTTTGAGAAAGATACTTACAGTATCCTTCCATCATAGTTATTCTTGTCCCCTTTGCTAGGTGTGCCGAGAACTAATATAGGAGATGGTGGCCTACAACCTTAGGCTGCCTTGGCTGAACCCAATTTCATATAGGTTCTCGTTGTACTATCAATCCTATAAATATACTTTTTCCTTTAGGATCTGCTTATGAACATAGGTTATTATCTAATAAAATTAATTAACATACTTCATTTTCTAAACAATGTAAGCATAAACAATCATATATGTATTCATTGCATGAAACGATGATAAGAATAATCAATTTAATATATATATATATATATATATATATATCCTCAAAATCATGTGCATGATTAATTCCATAAACAAATTTTGCATTATTTCATATTGGCATAATATAAAAACAGTAATCATTTTCATATATTAATAGGTCCTGTACCATCTATGATGAATTTAATTAAGCATAATTTCTTAGAATTTCATACATATTTAACCAAAATAACAAACACACCATCATGATTTCTACTTAGTAAATGTCCATCTTTTGATATGCATGACTACTAAACTCCACTATAGAACATACACTGAATATAACCTTGTAACATAATTTATAACATAATCAAAGCAAGTGAATGGGTATGTTGTTACCAAAAATTTACTTTTTGTAACTGAATGACACTGGCCAGAACAATTTTCCTCCCAACCATGAACCTTTTCTGTTGGTTCCCCCTAAGAAAACTTCAAACCTTTTCCCCAAGAATCAACAACCACTACTCGTCTCGTATATGTTACATTTATATTTTTTTTCCTAGTAGAATTTCTAAAATGACGTCCCATTTTTTGGGAATCTTCTTATCCTCATAGCCCAAGATTGTCTTTTTGATAAAAGGATTTTTTTGTTTTTTTTTTTTCATCCTTTAAAGCCCACCCTTATCTGTTATGCCGCTTATCCACCCATTCCAGTCTTGTTTCCCCAATGCGCTAGCTAATTTTCCTAGATTCCTTTCTCTACTTATCCAGAAAATCACCTATTTCTACTCCAAGAGGATTTTCTTCAGAGTGACTTTAGAAAGTTCAATGTTTTTTTTTCTTTTCCTAATCTAGTCCCTTCTCTAGGACAAAGGATTGGGGTAATGATCTCAATCTTCTTGTGTTCTTTCCAGCTAATTCGTTTCAACCATCTTAATTATTAATTCCACATAAATAACTACATTATCATAAACATGGCTTGGCCAACCTGCCATTATTACCAGTATTTTTACTAATAATTATATTGTCTTAGTCATTATGAATTTACAAAACATGAGAGAAAGACGGATATTATGGTTTGCATATGAAGAAATTTGATCCCTCTCGTCTCATGTTAGATTCGTAGTTAAGATGGATCTATGCTCGTTACTATTTAAATTAAGTGGAATTATAAGATATACTCATTAAATCTTCCTATAGTTTTGCTTGATAAGATTTTATCACCGTTAAAATATAATTTTAAATACATAGATAACTTGTCTAAATGCATTTTATTCTTCTTTATATAGTTATAAACAAGCGCTACAAGGATGTTTAGTCTCAACTAGTCAAGCTAAAAATTATACTTTAGGAAAATTTGTATAAAAGACTATAACTTACATTGCTCCATGCTAAATTAATAGTGGTTAATAGGAAAATCAAATATTGTAGTCCTTTGGAAAAGGCTAATAAGTTGTGATATGAAGTTGATACATTAATTACTTGCCTAAATACATTCACTTACATTTGGTGAGTAGTAAATACTAGTAAGTGCGCATTTATAGTTTCACTCCTACACGAGTACTAAAAGAACATAAATAGTAATAGGAAGTAACTCATGGTAAGTATACTTATTTATATCTTATACCTACCTATTTTTTACCCAAAATTTTATTTAAATTATGGTGACATATAGCTAACGATAAATATATTATTAAATAATTTTCTAAAAAGAATTAAGAATAAAAATTACTAATCAACTATCCAAAAAGCATACATGAATATTATTAAACTACACTAAAACCTTCCAATTATCATAATTATTTATTATGATAATTAAACGTTTGGAAAATATTTTTTTAATAAGATTAAAAATAAATACTCTCTAAAGTTAAATAAATATTATAGGTTGCATTGATAACCCTAACCTCAGGGTGCTCAGAGAAAATATTGATTTCTAACTGGAAAAAAAAATAAATAGAAATAAAACATTATCTATTCTAGAACCGATGACATCATGAATGAAGAAAAAATTTGGCTAGCTAGATTATTCTTTTATCCCAAGCGAGACTGCTCAATCGGCATTCTCCAAGCACACTATCGTATCATTACATGCTCGGAAAGCACGGTTCAGCTTACGCTGATAAAGCGTCACTGAAACGCCGAGCCCAGTGCGGAGTTCGCTGGAGTTCGCCAAAGAATCGAAAGTCCAAATCCACTTGCATTAATTTCTTTCTCTTTCCCATCTCCAGTCAAGTCAATCGATTTTCGTGGATGCTCCGGGTGGTGCAACACGCCAGTGTCGCACTCCTCCAAATCCCTTCAAAAGCTTTTGCGAATTTCAGGGAGAATCGTGAATTATTTGCAATGGCTAATTTTGATCCAATAGTTGGCCATTTCCAGGCTGTAAATAAGTGTTTCAGCAAGGGACAAACCCAGCCGCCGCAAGAGGCAAACTGTTCGCGGCACACGAATGAAGGTGCCGAAGCGTTTGAACTTTCGAACTTTCTTGGTTTGGAGCAAGAATTCGTTAATTCATGCCAGAGTGAGGATGCGGGTGATCAGTCTTGCAATTTGAACACTGTCAAATCCGGCCAAGGTCTCGAACGTGATTATGCACGCCCTTTCCCCAGCGACTTAGCATGTTTCCAGGAGAACAATTTGGATCTCAATTCTACTGTCATCCAAACACATCAGCCTTCAGAGACAATGTAAGTATTTGTTAGTTTGGAGGTTTCCTAGCAAATAATTTATCCAACTTATATTACTATTGATCTTAACCCTTCTCCAGAACTATTAAGCGTGTAGAAGGATTAAAAACTTGCGATGAAAGTCTCTAAGATTATCCGTGCTCTGATATATGAATTTTTTTTTTCAATATTTGATGAGATAAATTGGCTTCTCTCGTGATGGTAAAATTACATATTTTGAACAGAAACTGTAAGACGACCAGCAAGAAAAGAAAGGCCGATGAAGCTGTCAAATATTCATTTCTGACCAGATCTGAAACTGACATTCTGCATGACGGTTATAAGTGGCGAAAATACGGGAGGAAATTTTTGAAGAACCGTCCTAATCCGAGGTGGTTATGCTGTTAAATGCGAGGTGCTTATGTTATTAGACTTCCTTTAATGTTCCATTAATAGGAGTAAGTACTGGTTTGTTTGTCTGCAGGAACTATTACAGATGCTCGAATAGCAACTGTGATGTCAAGAAAACTGTGGAACGTGACACCCACGATAAGGGAATTGTCATAACTACTTACATTGGGCAACATAATCACGAAATCCCAACCGTCATCTATTATATTGGAAGGCATGAACCACATCTGGCTTCAACTGCCACGCCAAACTACTAGCTCGGCAATATGGCTTTCCTGTGTAGTATGTAACTATGATCGTACGCCTGTTCAGTACTACTTCAAGAAATATCAATAAATAAGTGGTTGGACTGTAATTTAACACTCTGTGAGTCTAGTTTTTTTCCATCCCGGTGTGGAGGAACTTTCTGAGAAGCTTACGAACAAGAGAGCGGCATGGTCACATAATGCGACTCATAATGTTGCAGAGGTTACAACAAATCTAATTGGTGCTGCGCGGGTTTGAATTATAGCCTTTCGTTCTCATATAATGTTTCGAAGTACACATCATGAGTTTCTATGTTCATGACTGTACACAAGTAGTTTATTCCATGGCAGTCAATGTACCGAATATTCATGTAAATTTGCTCTAGTTTTGGAAATAAAACGTATGAAGCCATATTGCTTGTTCCTCTAAAACCATTATGCAGTACCAATAACCCTCTTGACGTTCCCTCTTATGGGTTTTAAAATTGTATTTTGTTACATGATAGAATTTAGGAATAGGATGGTAATGTGCTTATCAATGTTGAATATTTATAAGCAAATAATTGTGTGTGTGAATACATGAAAAAAGAAAATTGATTTTTTAAAATTAATCGAATAATAAGTTTATTAAATAATATTAAAAATTATATATATAATTTTTATATTGATAATTTATTTTAGTCATTATCTAGAAATATTTAAAAATATGTTAAAATGAATTAGATTTAGAATTTTATTAAAATGAAATTTTTAATATATTATTATTCAATTTTAAAGTCGCCACAAATAAATATCAAATTGATCTATAAGAATCTTTTTCCAAAATAAAATGTATGAAACCATATTACTTGTTTTTCTAAAACCATCATGCACTATCAATAACCCTCTTAACCCTCTTATGGGTTTTTAAATTTATTTTGTTACATCTATCATTTAGGGCTTATGAATATTGAATAATTATAAAAAAAATATTTTTATATGTGAGTAGATCAAAATTATTGATTTTTTTAAAATTAATTAAATAATAAATTTATTAAATTATTTATATATATATTATTGTTATTTTTATGTTGATAATTCATTTTAATCATTACTTCAAAATATTTAAAAATGTATTAAACTAGGTTACTATGAATATATTAGAGATTTAAAATTTTATCAAAATGATTTTTTTAATATTTTATTATCTAATTGTTGTATGAGACACTTTTGTTTGTGGGAGAAGGGAGTCAATGCTAAGTCCATCAAGGCATACATACTTTTCTCTATCTTCTTTTGAACTTGTGACATCTTAGGAGGAAACACATGCTCTTAACCATTAAACCCACCCAAGCTATATAAGTAACATAATAAAGATAAATAACATGGCTTGAACCATTTTTATATCAATTTCTTAAGCTATTGTAGTTGTACATTTTTAGAATCAAATTAGAACAAAAATTATTAAGATGATTTTTTATGAATACATAATAACAACGATGATTAGTATCATTTAACTATATTTTATAGTAATTTATAGTAATTTTATAATCAAATTGGAAACAAAGTTTTGTTTTCGATTTTCTTTTCCAATTATATGATTCACGTTATTACATTATAATGAAATTGGATATTATTTATTGATTTATTAAAGAATTCACTTTATTGAGAGGAGAGGCTTATTTTACAGCTCAGTTTGAAGGTGATGTATAAGTATGTTGATCCCTCTTAAAATAATAATAAAATATTTTATAAATAGAAAAGAAATCTCAACTATAATAAAAAAGAAAAAATATGCTAGCATACTTAATTAGTTGTCCATATAACCTAATATAATTTCATGTAGAGTAATTAGAAGTAAAAAATAATATTGAGTAAAATGTTAAAATATTATACTTTTCAAAAACATGTTAACACTGGGTACCAACTTCATATATATCTACCCAAGATGGAGGTGACCAACTGCCAACACAATTGTTAAATGAGTGGCCCTTGGAACCTGCTCCGACTCCACGTGTACATTATTAATTCTAGATGTGAAATCTAGGTATTCACTCGGCTAGTACAAGGGAAGATCTTGCTCTCCGCATGGATACATTCGCAGGAAGGTTGCAACACATCTACTCGCAACCTAACACCGTAAACAATTTTTTTTAATGGAACACAATTTATTGAGTAATGTATCACAGTTTATTGAATGGGTACGTTTGTACCTGACCATACTTTCACGTCTTACATAACATTAATGAAATTATTGCACATATGATTTCTCATATTCTAGTTGGTATTCGATGGTTTGGGTATTAAATGCATTGATTAATGTTTTATTAACTCTTGGCTCTAACCCTCGCTATGGTTTTGGATGGTTCTTGATCTCGGGGTACCATCCTCCAGATTTACATGATCTCAGCAGTCTATATGTGATTTATGCCACCGTCTATCTCAGAAGGAGACATTCAATGGTTTAGATTTGTTTGCATCGAATAAGGGTACCTACTCATTGCGTAATCAAGGTTTACTGTCATTTGGTTCAATGCCTCTGTAGAGAGGCTAGATCCACCCATCCTTTGGTTGCAGCTCTTACCAGACCATTTCCAAGGCCACGCTCAGGTAAGATGGGATACTTCCGCTATCGCAGATTACACAAGTTTATGAGTGAAGGGTGTTTTCTGTGTTGTGTGGCTTCAATTATCATTGATAGCCTGCTCTTACTGCTATAGACTGTGATGGCCGCCGCTTCCTCCCTTCCTTCTGCTTAGAGGCAACTCGCACCGTACCCAGTTTCCTCTTTCACCATTTGGATGGTTCACAAGATCTGGGCATTGCTCCTGTTGCAGGTTCTTCTCTTGGAGTGATTTGACCCAGCAAGAAGAGCCTCCATCATAGGCAGCTGGGCCAAGTATGGATGTTTCTACTCCACTCGTAGCTCGGATTTGTTATTTATTTTGTGTGCCATATATATATATATATATAACTAAGACTGTGTGGTTCTGATGAGGGGGAGGAGTAGGGTTCCCAAGCGGCTCTCTCGAAAACAACCTCCACGATGTGACCTAGGATTCCTACCCCGCTGCACAGGTTGATCGAGCTCTTTTAATTACTCGAAAGGCTTGATAATTTTTGTTTACATAAAACCCTTAAATGGGGTATCTCCTATCCATTTGGATACTTTGCTCTACATAAAGCCATTTGTATAAAATGTTAATATTCCACCTAGTCATTTATTTTGATGAATCCTCGGGGTTTAATATGATGTCTCTTTACACTGCATTGCTTTACTTCATTACCTTTGATTTTTGGTTCTTGATTACTCAGAGATAAAGTTGTTATTTTAATTAATTTAACCTCAATAGTGAAGAATTATGCTCAAGCAATTGATAGAGCTTTTTTTGTTTTCCAACTACTATGAATATGATATATTGACCTGTGATGGCTTGCCGAAGAAGGGTTTAATTGTCTTTTTCTTAGATGTATAGTTTTCCCAAATTGGGAATTATTTAAAATGATGCCCTATGTTATGGCTCTTTGTCTAATAAGAATTTATGTTTTGTATATGGTTCTCTTCTAAAATCATGGGATTTCTTTTTAATTTTTCTTATGAGATCTGGAACCATTTTCGATACCACTTCTTTGTTTTCATATTCTTGTTGGTTAAGTAGGCACACCAGTATCTACAGCAAGACAGGCTCGCTGGCTATTCTATTTGTAATTCATAGGCTATTCATTTTAATGTATAACAACATTGTTAGTGGGTTTCTTTCTGCAAATTATCTCAAGGCTTTGCTATGTTTTAATTTGAATTGCAACATTCTACACGAGAGTGTATTATCACAATCTCTAACTATTGTTAATTTCTTTTGCTTAGAATACTACAGTTAGTGCAACAATTTTGTTATATTTTCTTTTGAATAAAGTCGCTATTACACTCATATTGTTCTGCTTATATAAAATCTATTTTGATTTGAGTAATACGTTGTTTGATAGGTATGAAAAATTATCTTTTTTCTTCCTTCCAAAACTCTATTTTGATTTGAGTAATACGTTGTTTGATAGGTATGAAAAATTATCTTTTTTCTTCCTTCCAAAACTCAATAGTCTTGGCTAAATACTTCCATTACTCTATTGTTTACTAGAAATACTGCGAGAAATTTGGTTGACTTATCTATAATACTGGTCACAATTTTTAAAGAGATAAACTCAATCCCTTTATATGTTATTTACAACAGAGAAATGATATTACATAGTTATTTATTTATATGCAAGAAAATCAATAGAATAAAATCAATATTGTACTAGTAGAAAGAAAGGTTCTATCTTATTTGTAAATAAACCTCCTCATACTCTATTCTTAGTCAGTTATCTTTATTGCCATAAACTGATAATATAAAACTAATTTTCTTCCTAACTCTTTAGAAATCTATTTTAATGAATTCTAGAGAAATGGATTTTCCTCCTCTCTTTATTGATCAATATAAAATTATCATCCAAGAAAATTGTAAATATTTATGTTCAAAATACTGATCTGTATTTTATAGAGGAAACTCCTAGCCTATGACCACACCTCCCAGCCAATGAGAATTTTTTTATCCCTATTCTGTGCCCAAGCTCTCCCAACTCCCAAAGAGTGGTTACATTTAACAACTTTCTTTAATACTTAATCTACATAGTCAAAGACTTCTTTGACCCAGCCATATTATTGTTCACAAAGTTTGAGCTATCCACTGGTCTTTTCCGAATCAAGAACTGATCTCTTGGGCAACACACAGCCTCAACCCCATGCTCCATTCTTGCGTTTCTACAAAAAACCAACAACCCCCTCCTCTTCCTTGGATCCTTTCTTTAAACAAAGTCCCATGGATTATGGAGTAAATGTTTCCTCTAACTTTTTTGGGAGTTAGGAACTCTTGTGGTCCCACATGAGCTTTCCTTTCGTCAGATAACACATATTATGGTAAATCCTAATCATTTCTTTTAAATAATAATTAAAAGTAATTCCTAACTCAATTAGGTTCTTAACTAACAAAACAACTTCTTAACCTCCATAAAAGGTATCTACTTAACAATTAAATATGTTTGTAAAAGTTAGAAGAAAAACTAAATTAACTAGGGGTGTTACATCTCCCCCCCTTATGTGCAACACCATCCTCAATGTTCTCCCAGTAATAAAGCAAAGCAAGATAAGCTTGTCGAAGAAAGCCTTCATCTTCCTAAGTGCTTCATCTCGGCTAGAGTGCTTCCATTGCACTTTAGCGTGGATGATAGCTCACTTCTCGAGCATTATTTCTCTCCATTTTAGAATATGCAGGGGTTCGACTGGGAAATCTCTATCTGGTTCTACCCATATTCATCATATATATTTTTATTAATCATTTAACTGCAATGGTTGGAGAAATAAACAAAAAATAATAAAACAAAAGAGAGGAAACGGAAAGAATAAATATGATTTCTTCTTTTACATGTACGTCCTGCTAATCAATGACATGCCTGGGATCATGTATATGTATATGTATATGTATATGTATATGTATATGTATATATATATATATATATATATATATATATATATATATATATATATATATATATATATTAAGTAATGACACATGGAACACATTATGAATTCATAGGTGGCCTGACAGAGCAAGCTCGTAAGCTACAGGCCCAACCCTTTCCAAAATTTGAAAAGGTCCACAGTAACAAGTAGCTAGCTTCACACATCCACACCATTTTAAAGAGATTTTCCTAGGCTTTATTCTTACATATACATGATCCCCGACTCAAAAATCCCTATAGGTTATTTTTTTATTAGCATAACCTTTCCGCCTATCTTGGGGAGCTTATAAATTTTGGCACACCTTCTTTACAGTTTATTCCTTTTCTATTAGCATGTCAGGTCCTAGAATTAATTTATCTTTAGAACTACTCTATTTTTTCGGAGTTCGGCACGTCTTCCCATATAGTAATTCGAAGGGACTCATTTTGAGGGATTCATGGTAGCTTTTATTATAGGTAAATTCTACCAAGTGGAGGTATTCTTACCATTTAGCAGGTTGTTGCATTGCGTACATTTAAAGAATGTCTTCTTGTTAGGATATTCCGACACATAGGATATAGTTAAGTTCAACTTGGTCTAGTATAGAGTTAGGTTAGAGTTAGGTAAAGTGTGTTTCTTTACCGTTGTACATTTTGTAACTTACAATCCGACGGTCACGATATGTAGTGATCCGACGGTTCACTCTCACCTCGGTATTACCGACACTTGATCCGTGGCTTGACACCCGATTGGTCCATGAGTTCTATTTAAAGCGCATGGAGGGTCATTGTTCGGGTAATCCGTGCATGAGAGAAGCTTATGTAAATTTTCATTCTTTGATTAATAAATTGTCTGTACCCACGTTGGGACAGGCCGTGGACTGTTTCCCTCCTTGCACTCTGAGGGTTTTAACCACGTCAAAAATACTGGTGTATTGATTTGAGATCTGGTTGTGAGCGGTGTCCTCTTGGTATTCTTTCTGAGGAACTTACCCTGTAAATTCCTACATGGTATCATAGCTATTTGAGGGCCGCGTCCGTTGGTGATCCAAATCTGAAGCCGGTAGAACTGCATGCGGCTGTCGTTTCCTAGATCTGCTGTTTCTGACTGCTTTCGGGCCGAGAGGACTGCTCTGTTGCGTTCGGAGCATCTGTTTCAGTGAGGAACCCCTTTCGTTTCACGCGAAAAGGTTTCCGGTAGCCCTAGCTGCGTCATTTTTCAGATCGGGAGGTATACAGTGTTTTTTTTTGCAGTTTACTGTCATTTTCTCTCTGCTTATTTCGGTTTCGGTTTATTTAGCCTTTTTTTTTTCCGGATCTATACCTTTCATTTCTGCGTATGCTCTTTGCCCTGCGACTCTGTGCGATCTGGGCAAATCAGAAACAGAAAGAAAGGATTTTTCTCATGCGTATGCTCTTTTCCCTGCACCTTAGTGTGATCTCGGAAAATCAGAAACATTGAGAAAAATATTTAGTTTTTCGGCTAAAAGCTAACTTTGAGATTTTTTTTTAAAATTTCTAGTTTTTTGGCTAAAGCTAACTTCGAGCCGTAAGGTTCGTTTTTCTTTGGATATTCGTGTTGGGTTTTGTGTTTTGTGTTTTGTAGGGGAAAAGAGTCTTCCCAAGGCAAGCACGCAAATCGAGGCCCCCCCCCCTCTCTCTCTCTCTCTCTCTCTCTCTCTCTCTCTCAAATATTTTGTATAGATCAATTGGTTCAAAGACCTTTTAAGAGAGTAGAGGTCTTGGGTTCAAGTCTCCATTTTGTGGGGGCGGATTTTTTCATTCCCGCACATTCGCGCACTTTGCCGGCAACGTCAACAATTTTTTTTTCAAAAAGCCATAACTTCTTCATCCGGAAGCCTTTTTCAGAGCCGTTTTTTTTAAAACCGCCTATTTTTTCGAGATCTATCCATTGGACCACTTACTTTCAGCATCTTCAGCTTCAGTTGTTTTTCAAAAAATGGAAAGTCCATGCCAAGTCATTCTTGACAGCACTAACTACTTCCAATGGGTAGCCTACATGGGAGATTTACTTAGAAGTAAAGGTCTCTTCAGAATAGCCACAGACCAAGAGAAGAAACCCAAAGATGAAGACAAGGCCGAAAAATGGGAAAATCGACAAGATCAAGCACGTGGTTTGATAGGAATGTCTGTTTCTCCTGATCTTAGATTCCACATTGCAGAAATTGAAACTCCTCATGAAGCATTAGAAAAACTTGCTAAAGTTTTTGGGATTAAAAATGAAATTAGAGCCCATCAACTTGAGAATGAGTTGCTTACTTTGGATCCTAATAATTTTTCTTGCATTGAAGATTTCTTGTCCAAATTCAAGACCCTTAGATATCTCTTGGAAGGTGTTAAAGTTAAGAAAGAAGATGGTAACCTTATTTATTCCATCCTTACTAAGTTGGGACCAGCCTACTCTGTATTTGTTTCCACTTTCCATTCTACCAGGGAAGCTTTCATTTGTCAAGGCAAAGACTACAAGCCCCCTTCCTTTGACTCCTTTTGTGATTCCTTAATAAGAGAACAAGAAAAACTCTTACACCTTGGTCTTCTTAATCTTGGAAACTCTTCCTCGAAAGCGTTAGCCGCCCAGCAGCAACCAAATTCAAAGAATCCTAAGAAGTCTTATCCTCAAAGGAATGGTCCTAAACCAACTCAGCCTCAAGATGAAAGATCATTTCAGCAATATGACAAGACCAATAAAAACAAATGGAAGAAGACTGACAGACATTGTAACTTTTGTAATCGAGATGGCCACTTAGAATCTAAATGCTTTAAGAAGATGGAAGCCTTGGAAGCCGCAATGAAGAAACATAACATCCATCTGGAGCCTACTTCAACTTCAACTTCCGGAACGGCATTTTCTGCATGTCATCGTCAATCATCTCAGTCTGGTTATGCATTAAATGTATCTTCTTCTTCTTCTCATTCTCATGAGTGGCTCATTGATTCTGGAGCCTCTTGTCACATGGCCAAAAACCAAGCCATGTTTTCTTCTTTAAATGATTGTAACACCAAAAATATATATGTTGGTGATGATAGATCTCTTAATGTTGTAGGGACTGGAACTGTTCATCTAGACAATGGTCAGTTCAATGATGTATTATGTGTTCCAAACTTATCCTGCAACCTTCTATCTGTCTATCAGATAACTCATTCAGGTGAAGGTAAAATTGTTGAATTTTCACCTCATGATGTTGTAATCAAGGATCTAAAAGATCCTAAACAGATTCTAGCTACTGGTCTTGCTGATGATTCCAAAAGGTTGTATAAGTTTCACAACTTTGGGTCATCCCATCTTCCCTCAGTATTTGTTGCTCATAATGATGAAGTGAGCAAACTTTGGCATGAGCGGTATGGTCACTTAAACTATCGCTCCCTTCAGCATCTATGTAAAGAAAACATGGTGACAGGTCTTCCTATGGTATCTTGCAAAGATGGTGTTTGTTCCGGATGTGTACTCGGAAAACATCATCGGGACAGTTTTGACAAACGTGCCTCTTGGCACGCCTCAGCCCCTTTACAGCTTGTGCACAGTGATTTATGTGGTCCTCTTCCTGTTGCTTCATTCTCTGGCTGCAAGTACTTCTTAACTTTCATTGATGATTTCTCCAGACGCACTTGGGTATACTTCTTAAAACTCAAGAGCGAAGTATTTACCACCTTTTTGGCCTTCAAAGCATTCGTTGAAAAACAATCTGGACATCAAATTCTTAAGCTAAGAACTGATAATGGTGGAGAATATGTTAAAAATGCATTCATCAACTTTTGCACCGAAAATGGAATTCAAATGCAACATACTGTTCCATACACTCCACAACAAAATGGTGTAGCTGAAAGGAAAAATCGCACCTTAAAGGAAATGGCTAATTGTATGCTGCAATCTAAAGGACTCAGTCTTAGTTTTTGGGCCGAAGCAATTAATTGTGCAAATTATATAATCAATCGCACTCCTACTAAGGTTCTAGAGAATATCACTCCAGAAGAAGCTTGGAGTTCCATTAAACCAGATGTAAGTCACTTTCGTGTGTTTGGAAGTGAAGCATGGGCCCATATTCCAGATGAAAAGCATAAAGCCTTAGAACCTAAGAGTGAGAAATGTACTTTTGTTGGATATTCTGAAGATGTAAAAGGCTATAGACTTATTCCATTTAAGTCCAAAAATGTTATCATTAGAAGAGATGTAAAATTTGATGAAAATAAATCGGCCTGCGAGCCTAGTCCGGCGGATGTGCCACCTCTTCCTATCTCTTCTATCTTTGAAAACATTTCTTCTTTTGATGATGAAAGCGAGGATGATAATCCTTCCCCACCTTCTCAGGATCCTCAACTTCCAAGATGGGTCCGTGCTACTCGGGATGCAGCAGGTGATCTTGCCGGTGATCCTACAGATCAGCGACGTACACGTTCTCAGTTTGAAAGAGCCTCTTCTTTACTGGCTCAAGCTCCAGTAAATCATGATCCTGACACTTTTGCAGAAGCTTCAGGCCATCCACATTGGGAAACAGCTATGAATGAAGAATATCATTCATTGATGACAAATGATACATGGGATCTTGTTCCTCTACCAAAGGGACGCAAACTTGTTAGATGCAAATGGGTTTACAGAACCAAGTATGGACCAGATGGGAAAGTTGATAAACATAAAGCTCGTCTAGTTGCTAAGGGCTTTTCACAGGTTGAAGGCATTGACTACACTGAAACCTTCTCTCCAGTTGCCAAAATGAACTCTATCCGCCTTGTTCTTTCCCTTGCTGCCTCTTTAAAATGGGAAGTCCATCAAATGGATGTTAAATCTGCCTTCTTGCATGGTGACTTGCAGGAAGAAATCTATATGGAACAACCCATTGGCTTCATACAAACAGACTCCAGCCTCGTTTGTCGACTTAAGAAATCCCTTTATGGCCTCAAGCAAGCTCCTCGAGCTTGGTATGCCAAAATGGATAGCTTTCTTTTAGAATCTGGCTTTTCTAGGTGTCATTCTGACAATACTGTCTACACCAAGAAAGTGGGCAACTCTCTCATCATCCTTGTTCTTTATGTTGATGATCTTATTCTTACTGGTAGTGATCCCAACCTTATAAACCATGTGAAGTCCAGCCTTAAAAAGAAATTTGAAATGACAGACTTAGGACACTTACACTATTTTCTCGGTCTTCAAGTCTTGCAATCCCAAGAGGGTATTTTCCTTTCCCAGTCCAAGTATGCTTGTGATATTCTTCGTCATTTTCACATGGAAGACTGTAAGCCAGCCACTTCTCCCTTTCAGTCTGGAGTCAAACTTTCAGTCTCTTGTACTTCTCCTGAAGTTGATGCTACCTTATACCGTCAACTTGTCGGAAAACTCTTGTATTTAACCCATACTCGTCCTGATCTTTCCTTTGCTGTTGGCCTTGTTGCTCGTTTTATGCAAAACCCCCGTGAAAGTCATTGGAAAGCAGCTAAAAGAATACTTCGTTATGTTCGAGGTACAGTACAGTTTGGGATTCATTACAGTGCCAAAGCAGCTCCTCTGTTAGTTGGTTTCACTGATTCTGATTGGGCTGGTGACCTTGATGATCGGAAGTCTACTGCCGGTTATGTCTTCACTCTTGGTTCAGGACCTATTACATGGGCTTGTAAGAAACAGGCTGCCATTTCTCTTTCGTCAGCAGAAGCAGAGTATCGTGGTGCCGTGGAAGCTAGTAAGGAAGCCTTGTGGCTTCGTCAGATCCTATCAGAGTTTGGCTTTGAGCAGCAGCATCCAACCACACTTTGGTGTGATAATCAAAGTGCCATTCAGCTATGCAAAGATCCAGTCCAGCATCAGCGCAGCAAACACATTGAACTACACATGCACTTCATCAGAAAGCTCATTCATGACCATGTTCTTGAAGTGCAATATTGTCCAACAGATGATCAGGTTGCAGACATCTTCACAAAGGCTCTCACAGAGGCGAAGTTCACTAAACTTCGATATATGCTTGGAGTTCAGGAAGTTGTCACTAAGGGGGGATAGGCTCTAGTGCCTCCTTCCTTCTCCTATTGTGTCATATTTGTAAATCCTTCAATCCTATCCCAAGTTGTTCTTAAGGGGGGATGTTAGGATATTCCGACACATAGGATATAGTTAAGTTCAACTTGGTCTAGTATAGAGTTAGGTTAGAGTTAGGTAAAGTGTGTTTCTTTACCGTTGTACATTTTGTAACTTACAATCCGACGGTCACGATATGTAGTGATCCGACGGTTCACTCTCACCTCGGTATTACCGACACTTGATCCGTGGCTTGACACCCGATTGGTCCATGAGTTCTATTTAAAGCGCATGGAGGGTCATTGTTCGGGTAATCCGTGCATGAGAGAAGCTTATGTAAATTTTCATTCTTTGATTAATAAATTGTCTGTACCCACGTTGGGACAGGCCGTGGACTGTTTCCCTCCTTGCACTCTGAGGGTTTTAACCACGTCAAAAATACTGGTGTATTGATTTGAGATCTGGTTGTGAGCGGTGTCCTCTTGGTATTCTTTCTGAGGAACTTACCCTGTAAATTCCTACACTTCTAACACCTAGTTCACTCATTCAGTCTGCCCATCCATTTACAAATGATAGGTAGTGTTGAACTGAATCTGAGTTCCCAAGCCTGCAAACAAAGCTTTCCATAAAGCAAAGGTGCACTTAACATCTCTATCAGATATTACCACTTTGGGTAACCCATGTAATTTGAAAATTTCTTTCATGAATATGTCATCAATTTTGACACTTATATAAGTAGACTTAACAGGGAAAAATGAGTTGTTTCGCCCAATTTGTCCACCACCATCATAATGGAATCATTTTGCCTTCTGGATCTAGGCAATCAAGTTATGAAATCCAATGTAATTGTATCCCATTTTGATTCAAGAATAACGAGTGGGTGCAGTAGACCAGTCGCGTGCTGGTGTTCTACTTTAACTTGCTGACACTCTAAACATTTAGCCAGATAGTCGATAGTATCCTTTCGCATCCCAGGCCAAAAATAATTTCTTTTGATTGCTGAAAATAACTTTTGATAGCCTAGATGTGCCATATATAGGCTTCTATGAAATTCATCCAGCAGGTATTTTTTGATAGATTTTTTATTTGGCACAAAGATTTTTCCTCTAAAAGTCAACATCTAATCACAGTTTATACCATAGTCACTCTATTTTCTTGAATCTACTATTTATTTAGCTTGCAGCCAAAGAAATTCATATTCAGGATCGTTCATAGCTGCTTCTTTAATTTGACTTAAAATCTTACTTTCTACTTTACTGAATGAGATCTCATACATGTGATATGCTTTCCTGCTTAGGGCATCTGTCACACAGTTCTCCTTCCCCTTCAAGTGCTTAATATCAAAATTAAATTTGCTTAGGAAGGTTGCCCATCTTGCCTGACGGTAATTTAAGTTTGGCTATTTGAAGGAATAGGTCAAACTACTATGATCTGTCATTAGAAGAAATTTCTTTCCTAATAGGTTGTATGTCTTAACCCCATACATAAATTACCTGCATACGAATTCTAAAACATAGAAAATAAAAAGTAGCGAGAGCATAACACATAAAACAAATATACACAGAGATTTTTCCCTAGATCTCAAAATCGGGACTACCAGATTCATTTTTCGTTATGTTCCTTTCAACGCTACAATACATATATATACATACCGAAGCATCCAATACCATGGAGGAAAAACCATCTCACCCAAAACCATGTGCGAAAAACATGCACAAAACCATAGGTAGGTCTGCCCACCTAATATAGGGTCCAAAAAAAATTTCCATGGTGTGCTACCTCAGACCCCATAGAAGGGGGTTGAACGCCCCCCTCAAATCCCTTTCACCCCCCTGTGACCCCCCGACTGCAAAATCAACGCAACAAAGGGGGGCCTCTGCCCCCCCTCTAATCCCCCTGTTAACTAGGGTGGCTAGTCGTGCAAATAATATAACAAAACCAAACATTCTAGCACTTGTTGTTTTCTTTCCATAGGGGGCCATAGGAGAGCTTAGTCATTTATCTAGCCCTCCATTGCCCATTGTTTCTCTACACCAATAGAACTTCTCAAAGCTCACAGATTTTGTCAATGCATCTGTAGTATTCTTCAAAGTGTCCACCTCTACCAGCAACACCTTTTTGTCTTCTGTCATATCCCTCACAAAGTGATACTGAACATCAATGTGCTTTGTCTTTGAATGATAAACAGGGTTCTTTTCCAAGAAAATTTCACTGTGGCTGTCATGGTCTATCCTTATAGCTCCCTATACTAACCCCATACTTGAACACAATCTTTGCAACCAAACTGCCTCCTTGCTTGCATGAGTGTCTTCCATGTATACTACCTCTGTAGTTGATAGTGCCACTACAAAATGTTTCTTACTCATCCAATTGACTGCACCTCCAAATAAGTTAAACACATAACTTCTTGTAGGTAATCTTTGATCCAAATCTCAAGCCCATTCTGCATCAACAAAGCCACGGATATCAAACAATCTATCCAATCCTGGTCTTCCTTTGTAGCATTGACCATAATCACTAGTGCCATGCAAATATCTAAAAAACCACTTCACTACTATCCAGTTCTCCTTCCCTGGTTTTGACATAAACCTGCTTAATACTCCCACTGCATGTGTAATGTCTGGTCTAGTACAGACCATCACATACATCAGGCTACCGACTGCACTTGCATATGGAACATTGGACATGTCCTCTTCCTCTTGTTGTTTCTTGGGACACTGTTCAGTAGATAACTTCACACCTATAGGAATAGGAACCTTCACTGGCTTCCTATCGTCCATATTAAACCTCTGCAGTATTGTCTCGACATACTTCCTTTTAATTAACCAAAGCTTCCTCTTTGCCTGATCTCTTTTAATTTCCACACCCAAAATACAGTTTGAAGCGCAAGATCTTTCATGTTGAATTTGGAGGACAATTGGATCTTCAAATCCTGGATAGTTTCTTTGTCATTTCCAACCAGAGACATATCATCCACATATAAGCCTAGATAAATAACATAGTCACCAATTAATTTAAAATACAAATAGTGATCTGCTTTGCCTCTGATGAAGCCCAGTCCCCGTATAAATGTATCAAATTTATTACCATATCATTGGTGACTTTTTAAACCCATATAGAGACTTCTTTAACTTGCATACCAGTTCTTTCTTACCCTTCACCGCAAAACCTTCAGGTTGCTTCATGTAGATCTCTTCTTCTAGATCCCCATGAAGAAATGTTGTCTTCACATCTATCTGTTGTACCTCAAAATCAAAAGCATAAGCAACAAATAAAAGTAATCTAACAGAAGCTACCTTGGAAACATGATAAAAAATTTCACCAAAATCAATTCCCAACACCTGGGAATAACCTTTTACTACCAACTGAGCTTTGTATTTCTCCACCTCTCCTTCTGCATTTGTCTTCCTCTTGAACACCCATTTGCTACCAGTGGGTTTCCTTCCAACTGGCAACTCCACCATATCCCAATCCACATTTTTGTGCAAAGATGCAATTTCATCAACCATGGCCTCTTTCCATAGTTTTCCATCCTCCGAATCTACTGCTTCCTTCACACTTCTGGGATCATCATCAGTAATAGATAAAGAAAAATAAACAGATCATCTCACAACCAAAATTTGTGGCTCTTCATCTTCTAATTCCTCTTCCGCTGTAGAGTCTGATTCTTCCTCCTTAAGCTCAAACTCTATCTTCTCAGGTTCCTTTGGTTGGAGTTCATGTTTAATAACATCTTTCACCTCCCTGAACACCACATCTCGGTTGTACACAAGCTTCCTGGTTACTAGGTTCCAAAGTCTGTAACCCTTTAGACCATCCTTATACCCAATAAATATGCACTTTTTAGATTTACTATCCAACTTTGTTCTTTTTTCCTTTGGAACATGTACATATGCATCAAATCCAAATACCTTCAGATGTGAAAGAGAGGGTTTCTTACCAGTCCATACCTCTTGTGGAATCTTATCCTCCAACGTTGATGAAGGTGATTTGTTGACCAGGTAACATACAATCTCCACTGCCTCTACCCAGAATTTCTATCCTAACTCGGCACCACTGACCATGCTTCTTTCCCTTTTGATCAATGTCTTGTTCATTCTTTCTACAACTCCATTTTTCTCAAGTGCGTATGGAGTAGTCTTCTTCCATGCTATACCACACTTCTTAGAGAATTTTCAAATTCCTTCTTACAAAACTCTCCACCATTATCTGTCCTCAACACCTTTTTCTTCTTCTTTGTCTAGTTTTCCACTAGAGCCTTAAGTTATTTAAATCGGTCAAAGACTTCAGATTTCTTGTTAAGGAAATATATCCATGTATTCCTTGAGAATTCATCTATAAATGATACATAGTACACAAACTTACCCAGTGATGGAACCTTCACAGGTCCAAAGACATCACTGTGCACAAGCTCTAATATTTGTTTCGCCCTCTTACTACCAGAGGGGACACTCACCTGACTCTGCCTCCCATATGCACAATTTTCATCGAAATCAAAATCCAGAGAGCTATTAGTCATACCTTCTACCATACCTTTACCATGAAGTATTCGAAGGCCCTTCTCTCCAATATGTCCAAGCCTTTGATTCCATAGCATGGTCTTTTCTCTAGAGACCACTAGATTTTCTGCTTCTCTTTCAGGAACAAAAGAACTATTCCACCCATCAACAACAGTGCTACCTTGCATCCTGTATAGAGTTCCAATCCAAACTCCCCACATCAATACCAATGCTCCCTGAACCACATTACAGGTATCCTTCTTGAACACTGTTTTTACACCTGCATCATCTAGCTTTCTTACAAAAATCAGATTTCTGGCCAATGCAAGAATATGCAAAACACCCGGAAGTGTTTTAATCCTTCCACCTTGCAAATTAAACTTAAATTTTTTGTGACCAACAATTTTATCCTTCCTGTCATCCCCTAAGAATACATCACCACCATCATATTTCTCATACTCGTAGAACCACCCTCTATGGGGAGTGAAGTGAAAGGATGCACCCGAGTCAATCAACCATGCCTCATGATCTACATGTGTACTTAAAGAAGCCAAGTACACATACTCACCTTCATCTGAGGTGGTTTTCATTTCTACAGAAGGAGCATCATCAGATCCCTTTCCTTTGTCAGGAGCTTTAGATTTAGAGTCCCTTTTGTAGTGCCCTTCCTTTCCACATTTCCAGCACACCTTTATAGGTTTTCCTAGAGATTTAGATCTCCCTCTAGATTTAGATTTCTCACTCGATGACTTATTTTTGTTTCTGTTCTAGGACCTTCCTCATACAGACAAGGCATCACCATTCTCGCTCTCCATATTTTTCTCTCTCATCTCTTCCATTAGTAAGGATGAGACTATTTCATCAAACTGTAAGGTAGTTTCATTGCTACCAATTGCAATAACCAGACCATCCTATGAATCTGGTAGGGAACACAACAAACTGATGTACTTATCTTCATCTGAAATTTTAATATCAACAGATAGTAATTTACTTACCATAGTATTAAATGTGTTCAGATTCTCTGTCACGAAGTCTCCATTTTTCATCCTTAGGTTATATAGCTTTTTCCATAGGAACAATTTATTCACCAGAGACTATATTGCTACAAAGTCCCTAACTTGTCCCATAAAGCCTTAGCCTTAGCTTCCCCTGAGACATTCAACAATACTGAATCTGAGACACATTATCATATTGTGCTCTTTCCCTTCCAATCCAAATTCTTCCATTCTTCATCAGACACTCTCATTGGTTTAGTACTTGGATCTATTGCGATCCATAACTCAAAACTCTAACCATTAAATTTCTTGATCTCTATCTTTCCAATCCTCGCCATCTTCTTTCACCACCAGAATAGATCCTACATATCCCTGTCTGAGCAACGTCTACCACAGGCCTGAGAAAAACCTGTTAGCAACAAAGGCATCCCCTTGAAGCCAAAATAGCTCTGATACAAAATGTAGGTTTTAACCTTGTACGAAAATTACATGAATATGAATTCTAAAACACAAAAAATAAATAATAACGAGAGCATAACACATAAAACAAATATACACAGAGACTTTTCCCTGGATCTCAAAACCGAGACTACTAGATTGATTTTTCATTATGTTCCTATCAATATTAGAATACATATATATACATGCCAAAGCATCCAATACCATGGAGCGAAAACCATCACGTCCAAAACCATGACGCCCAAAACCATGTGCGAAAACCATGCACAAAACCATAGGTATGTGCACCCACCTAATATTGGGTCCAAAAAACAATTTCCCTAGGGCACTACCCCGAACCCCATAGAGGGGGGCAAACCGCCCCGCTGAAACCCCCTATGCTATGCAATCAGCGCAACAATGGGGGGATTCTACCCCCACTCTGACCCCCCTAGTTAACTAGGGTAGCTAGTCTTGGAAAGTATATAACACAACCCAACATAGGTAGTGTCACCACATTTTCAAGGCATGGACCACGGTTACCAATTCTAGGTCATAGGTTGAATATCTTTGTTTGTGATCTTTAAGCTTTCGAGATTCAAAGGCTGTCACTCTCCCTTATATCATTAACACACCTCCAAACCCTTCTTGACAAGCATTTGTGCATACAATGAATTCCTTCTCCGAATCTGCTATTCTCAATACAACGGCCATGTTTAATAATTGTTTCAGCAGTTCAATGTTGCACTGACATTCCTTTGTCTGACGAAAGGCCCTTCATTTTTTTTGTAGAGAGGTGATAGGGTATGCAATTTTTGAAAACCCCTTTATGAATCATCAGTAATAACCAACCAAGCCCATGAAAGATCTGATATCTGTTACGTTTTTGGGAACTATCTAACTCGTGATGGTTCTGATCTTCTCCGGATCTACTATTATATCATCTGAGTATATAATGTGGCCTAAATACTGAATCTTGCTCTTATAAAAATCACATTTACTATATTTGGCGTACAATTTGTTTTCCCTTAGGACTTGAACTACTATTCAGAGGTTTTCTTGGTGTTCTTCATTTCTATTCTCGTCCTCCCGACTAGGAGTTGGATTCTGTTATCACTCAGGTTGTTCCCCAAAGTTGTAAGAAAGGGAATACGGCCGAGGTAATCACAAACCAATCTTTTAGATATAGATTCTAGCCAATCTGCGTCTAGAGAGGGCTCTCTCTTTATGATTTAGCTTTGTTTTGAAATGTGTTAGGCTAGTTATGAAGTTCAAGGGTTTTGTTTTGGGTTTGGATGGTGAGGTTCAACAGAATAGTGAGGCAAACTGAATATTTCAGTCCATTGGGCATGATGGAGTCAAAGATGGATGGCTTTCTGGATTTGGTTTCTTAACAGAGGATGGTATCACAGAGCAAGGTAGTCAAACATGGAGCAAATATAGGCTAGAATCAGATGGAATGAACTCAAATGGGTGAAGGGCAGTTAAGAATCCTTCAACATATTGAAATATGGAAAATGGATGCTTATTATTAAGGAGCAGTTAAGAATTCCTTCACAAATAGACGACGTGAAGGAACTAGGAAGTAGGAGCAATTAAGAATTCGCTGCTTATACTAATTCTAAAGAAAGCACAGAGAATAATAAATACTGAAGATAGAGTGCAGTTTAAGTAGATTCTGAATTAATCCTTTTCTTTACCATTCAGATTATGAAACACAGATGATATAACAAACAAAAATACTGTAAAACATGAGATAAAGGGGACTTATTGATCTGGAGTTTGATTCAAGAATTCTGTAACAAGTCTTCTGCATCAATTCCTCATCTAGTGGGCCAGACAACAAATGGTTCCAATAGCTTTTTATTCCAAATTTTTTTCAGTATTACAGTAAAAAACTATGAATACCCACCAACCCAAAATACTTTATTTGGGGGGGTATTTATACAAAATATCAAAATATCTTACAAAATATCTCATAGAGATAATATCTAGTGATGACTAATCCCTTTCTTTACACAATATAGAGACGAACAGTCTCAAAAACAGGGAAAAGATGAATCGATGCTGTACTGGCTGCTCCGTCTTCATCGAATGTGCTGGAGGCAGGCTCTGCGAGTCAGTTTACATCTGTCTTTGACCAATACTCTGCGCTGCCTGCTCCATCATTGCCAGACATTCTTTGACCTTGATCAGATATACTTTGGCAAGCTTGAGCCTCATTTATCTCTGCTTATCTTTATAAGAGAAGAATAACCCAAAATCTATGTTTTACCCAAGAGAAATTTACAAAATCTCTAACATGTCTTCCCACCATTATTGCTCTTGCAATTTATGTCTTTGAAGTTTCCTTAGTGTTTCATCAGTTTCTGTATATCCGAAAAAATTAGGTTGGAGCTGGAACAGATGTTTTACCTCATGCTCAATATAAAATAAGTTTTCTAAGTTATCATAGAGAATTTGACCTGTAGGGAGGGCTTTTACTCCTGAAGCACTTGTTGATGAATTAACTTGATCAACAGCATGGGTGTTCAACTTATGTACATAATCTATGTGTTTCATAAGCTAGTCATTATTTCCTAGAAGACTTGGTAGCCCTTTATTCTGCAAAACTATAAACCTTTCCATGAAAGAATTAATTTCTACTTGCATATTCTGGCATCCTTTTTCCAAATTCTGCATTAAAATTCTCTTGCTTAGAACTCTTTTGATTTCCAAAATGGTGCCCGTCCTATCTGGGATGCCAAGTTGTTCCAACTGTTCCCTATTTCTGTTATTCAAAAAATGTATGAGCCAGTTGCCTTGATCAGGCAGTTGTCCTAGTAAAGCCCTTGATTTTTGAATTTCTCCATGTGCTACATTCACTACGTCAATCTGCTGATAAATAGCTTGGATAGATGGCCAAACATTACTTAGGGATTTATTGATGTTGGTCCAAAGAATTCCTTTGATTTTTGCCAGAGGCTTATCCATAGTGAGATCGTTCTCTAATGTTCTCACTTTATTCTCTAGTGCTTTAACCTCTCTTATTTTCTCTGCCATGCTTATTTTGGATTTATCATAACTCATTTCTACTTTTGCCAATTTTTCCTTTGCTTGTTTCAGCTCTGACAGTTGGAGTTTTAATTCTTCCATGGCCCTTATCAATTCTTCTATGCTCATATTAGCACTGCTACCTGGTGCTACTCCTGCTGATGATGTACCTATGATTACCTCTATTGTGAATGATGGTACATTTGGGGCCAATGCTGATCCAACTGTTGAGGGGACTGCAGTTGTGACTGTAGGAATCACCTCAGGTGGCTGGGAAGTCGACTCTCCATGCTTTTCTTTTAATGCTTTTTCGAGTGCTTCCTCTGTATCGGTTAATCTTTCATTAAGTTTCATGAGCATGTCCATCATGTCTTCTTCTGATTTCGGCTCTATAATTTCTGTAGTCTGAGGGTGCCTTGAAGGAGGTAGCTTCAGTTGTTTCCTCAGGGCAGTAATGTCCTCTTCCTTCTTCTTGATTAGTGCCTTTATGCCTTTAGCATCTTGGGGGTCATGCCCCAGTTCCATGATGATCTCTTCCAATGATTTGATTCTATTATCCTTAGCCAGAGAAGAAGCTTTTTCCCAATGTAACTGAGCTGTTGTGTTGTCTAAGGAACTTTGTAATTGGTGAGCCAACATTGCTTTGTCAGTTAATGTGGAATAAACCATTTCCCCAGTCTATTTGTGAAGTTTAATTTGGTCCAGTGGATGAATGTCTTTGGCTAGGACCTCCAAGTTTGTTCTGATGTAATCTGTTGCCGACTGAGGTTGTTGTACCTTTGGCTTAAGATAACTCATTAACATTTTTCCTTATTTAATGTCATAGGCAGACATCAATATTTTCTGGGTTGAGCGGGCCATTTTCAGGTATTGATTATAGATTTCAATTCTCACAGGATCATTCTTTGCCTTTATCTCTATGAAAATTTTCTTGATGTCTGAGGCCTTCCTGCTTTGTGGCCTGGTGGACAACACCTCTACACTGTGCCGCCTTTCTAGCTCCTGCCAATGTGAGCTAGTTGATGTATCTACTACTGGGGAAGTCTGCTGGCTGACTACCTTCTCACCTCTTAGACTGTCTGTCGTTTCTTCAATAATCTCCTCTTCTGACAGAGGATTTAGTCTTTGTCTCTTTGATCCTGGTTGTTTAGCAGGTCCACTAATAGGTGTGGCCTCTTCTCTATCCCTCTTCTTACTTCTTTCCTGATTTAGAGGACTTTGTAGTGCTGGAATTTCTGGTGCTCTAGTTTGGCCTGGAGGAATTTGTCCCTGACTCTGTTCTTTTGATGTTGCTGGCAGATCTGTCATTATTGGCTTCTCTGTAATTTCTACCTCTTTACCCTTTGCATTCCTTGTGATTGATGTGCTGGTCTTCTGTGCAGGCTGCTGAGAAGTTCCAGCAGAGGATGTTCCAACTACTGATTGTTGAGGTAGCTTGAAAGATACCTATCCAAAAAAGTCCAGGTCAAGGGTTTTCTTAAGATCTTTCATAGCTTTTTCCATCTTTTCCTGCTCACTAATTTCCTCTACCAATGTCCCTTCTACCCATTCTTCCTGATTTGCATACTGTTCAATTTCTGAGATCCTATGATGTACATATACTGAAAGCTTGTACCTTACCCCTCTGTCACTTATGAAACTACATGGGTCATATGGTACCCACTGAAAACTTTTCTTCAATCTAAGGTGGTCTTCTAATATCTTCTCAGCATCTTTCCATGCATCGCTAGGATGGATAACATAAGGGCCTAACTGTTTTTTGATTCTTAGCTGAGCCTTCTTCTTTACATTACAAAAGTGGGTTAAGTCTACATTGATGAGTTGCTTGAAATATTCTAATGCAAATAACCTCATGGGCACATATTTAGGCAACTTAAAAGGGCAAAGTTCACACCCATACATTATGATCTATATGTAATTTTGGTATAGGTACCAGTCACCTATCTTGTACTGTTTAGAAAGTTGCAGAATCTTCTTCATATCACCAGTGATCCTAGGAGGAGGAGCTCCTATCAACAGAGTGGAGGCTGGGTGTACAAACAAGTCAATGAATTCACTGTAAGTATAAGGGGATTCATAGGTATCATGGAAGACTAAGCTCCAAAATATCACAGACCTTTGATATCCTTTTGAGTCTAATTGCCTGATGGGAAATGGGAAGTTGTCTGGCTGATAATATAACAACATATAGTATATAAAAGATGTGTATTTGAAGACTCCTTCTCTATCCAAATTTATAAACTGATCATGGATTTTGTTGGCAATGAAAGTGGCATAATCATACTTGACAGCAGGGGGTTGTCCTGGAGTAAAGATTGATAATAGAACTAGGGTGATATCATCCACATATTCACTGGACCTAAACCCCAAAATCAAGGATATCATGTCAAGAATGAGTTTTCAAGTCTCAGTGAAAAAGGCATGCAAATAAGGAGGAGGGCCTTTAGGTTGGTGCTTTGGTATTATGAACATCTGGGCAATGCGAGTTATCTTTGAGTTGGGCAATTGAGAAGCTTTTTCCAGCAAAAATCCCATGGAAAGACGAGCAAGGGGCTCAGAGGAATGGAAATGTATCATCTCATTGATGGATTCAGCAGTTATGGAAAAAAGGATAGTTTGGGAAGGTGACATAACTACTCTATGGACAGGGTCATAGCTGGCACAGCATTGGTGAATGATATCTGGGAAAACATGGACTGAGGGAAGGAAGTACATGGGAAGGTTTGATTCCCATAGTCCAAAAATATCAGAGTTGCTTAGATAACTATCCCTAATTTGGCAGAAGGCCTGAAGTTGATTATAATCAGTGGTTAAGTCCTTTATTTGAAAATCTTTGTCTGCAAGAGGCAGATAATCTAAGTCTTTGTGGGGGGCATTGATGGGTGCGACGCTCAGAGCTGCAGGGGCTTCCATGTTTGGTTCTTGTGTTTTCAAACTGGAATTCGGGATTCTTGTGGAAAACTGGGCTAAACAACAGGTTTAGGAGTCTTTTTATGGCAGTTGCAGACTCTTTTTTCTTGAATTTGGTTTTTACAGGCAAAATTTTCAGTGGAGAACTGAAATTTACAGGGTTGCTGGTAAAATGGATAAATACCTGGATTAAGGAGGCAAATTGAGTAACTGTAGGTCGGATGACGAATTGCAGAGTGCGTTGTTGTGGTCTCTTCATCTGGGTGGCGGTTGAAAGCTGGTACAGTGGCTCCAGTTGTTATTTTGTATGGGAGCGTGAACAAAGAGAATTACAGTGAAAATGACATCTCGTCATTTTGTAGCGAAATTCGGTTTGACGTGTAATTTTTGACATTTATTGAATGGATGACATCAACATGACGGGACATCTCTGTCATTTAGTGGAGGGTACAGGATGGTGACATGGCATTGACGCCACCGAGGGGTCAGCAAGAGGGCGGCAAGGGGTTTACCGCGGACCGCTTATGGGCTTAAGTGGTTTCGGACCGGGGGGCCACGAGCAGCGCGGCCGTTTGACACGCATCCATAGTACGGGTGCAATACCACCAATCTACCGGGCGTTAATTCTCAGCAATGGAGTGGGGCATGATATAGATATCAACCGTCCAATCGGAGAGCGCCGATCGGACGGTGGGCGCTCGTTGGAGGTGGCAGATGGTTAAGGCGTGGGACCGACACAGAATAAATTAAAGTTTTATAATGCATTGAGTTATTACAATTGGTTGGCGGGGTTGCGGGTTTGGTTATTCAATTAAACGGAGGTCAATAAATCTTGAGGCTATGCGCGCGAAGGGTTATTACAAGGTTTCGGATAAACCTTTAATTCCCATTTAAACAGTGAATATGGCTATATCATCGGGGGATGGGAAATATTACTAATTCGGGTTTTTATTATAACTATAAATACGGGAATGGTTAATGGGGTGGGATTTAAATAATAATGTTAAAGTTAATATGAAAAATGAGTCCGAAAGCGCTAAGTCACAATGTTTAAAAATTTAGGCAAAAGGGGAAAAACAGGGATTTATACAAGAAATGAGGACATTTCCCCAAGAAAATGGGGTTTTACTCAGGTATCTGATGAAGAAAGGGAATGAGTGACTTTAAGGATATTAAGCAGATCTTAACACCTTGGGGGAGATTAGTAAGTGACTTAGGGAAATCGTATGAAGGGAGATTAGTCATGCTTTACTTGACTTGCTCCAAAATATAAAACTGCCATGGTACCTGTGAGAGAGGTAAGATTAAGATTCTGAGAGACAAAATCAATCACAAGTCCCATTCTGCAACACCAAAACTGCCTACCCTGCCTACTGTACCTAGCATTTTTCTTTTTTTTTCTTTAGGTGCACTTGGACTAGCAACCCTTTGCAACTTTTCTTTTCTTTGCATGATCAGCCTATCTAAATCTGCCCTTATTCCTTCCAAGGGCTCGGATTAAATAGTTGAGCTCCTTAGCTTCTCTACCTATCTATTTATCTACCAAGTTTAAACCGTTTGGATAGATTTCTATTCTCTATCTTTAAAATAGGAAATTCAAACATCAACTGACCAAGATTAGGCTTTTTGACCATTCATCAATTGTGGTAAAAAGTCCAACAAGCTGTACATGATGCTTTATTTACAAAAAATGAAATAGTATTGGCATTTGGACTTGCACACTTTCCTGGTTCTTTTATTTGGGGTTCATTTCTTTTCATTTTTTCTTTTGACCATTTATCTTTTCACCCTTTGATTTTTCTTTTAGGGTATAACCTCTTTACATTTTTTTTTAAATTTTTTTATTTTTTCAAAATATGGAAAACCTTTGCAACAAGAAAAGGTATGTACATATTGCAGAGCTAATCATGTCAATCATGAAATATGACACTTATTGATATAGGATCATAACACTGGCTCCACTTGGGGATTGCTTTCCCTGGTGGAAAGTCAAGGACAACAAGTCAGATGGCCTTCTCCATAACTTTGACTGTGCTCTGAAATCTCCTCTTGCTGGTTGCCTTCTTTTATATATGACAGTTATGCTTATGAGGCTCAGGGCCCTCTTTTCAGGTTTCACCTTCATCAAGAGGTTGGATCAAAATAGTGTTTGAGCATCTGACCATTAACTGGCCCTTCTTCTATTTCTGAACCATCCAGGTTGTTCAAAAAGTAAGTATTGTTCTCCTATGAGGCCTGGATAATAAAAGGTCCCTTCCATAGGAAGTCAAACTTCCCATGTTTTCCTTTGTCTTCTCTCTTGGAATCCCATTTTAAAACTTTGTCTCCTAAGTAAAAATCTTCTACCTTGGTCCTCTTATTAAAAATTTCTTGAGTTTTTCTTGTAACACTTTGGATCTTTGGTACACCTCATCTCTAGTCTACTGCAAATGGATGGTCTGATTTATTCTTCTTTGAATGTCATTGGGCTGCACCTGAGCTTCTTGCAGTAATTTCATTACAGGGACTCCTAAGGATGAAGGAAATACGGCCTCCATACAATAGACTAGTTCATAGCGACTAGTCCCAATGTATCTCTTGGTAATTAAGCTGTCTGCCCATAGTACATTCGTAACTTTCTTGCGCTAGTTTTTCTTGTTTTCTTCCAACACTTTCTTGATAATATTGATCTGGCTTTTATTGGAGGACTCAGCTAGACCATTACCTTGAGGGTAATAGGCTATGGAATGGCCTAAGGTGATATGGTACTTGTTACAAAAACTTATCATTTTCTTGGATTTGAAAGCAGCAGCATTGTCAGTTATGATCTTTTCAGGATAGTCAAATCTAAACAAGATGTTGGTTTCTAGGAATCCTACGATCACTGTATCATTGGCTTGTCTAGAAGGAATGGCTTCTATCCATTTGGTGAAATAATCTGTGGTAGTGAGGATCCATTTATGTTGGCCAGAAGAGGGACGATGGATTTCCCCAATTAAGTCCAAACCCCATTGTTGAAATGGTCTTTCAGTGGAAATTGGTCTAAGAGGTAGAGGTAAAAGTTTCTTCTTGGCTTCAAAAATTTGCCATTTATGGTAAGCAGTGACAAACTTCTTCACCTCAACAAACAAGGTTGGCCAGTAAAATCTAGCGCTTAGGATTTTGTCTGCAGTTTTTTTCCAGTAAAGATGTCCACCATAGTCCCCTGCATGAAATTATTTGAGTACCTTGTCAGCTTCATCTTTTATCAAACAATTTAATAGAATACCTTCATAATTTTTCCAAAAAAGAGCACCATCTAAAATGAAAAATTTTGAAGCTTTCATCTTTAAAAACCTTTTCTTTGCTCTAGATAACCCTAGAGGAGCTTGCAGATTTAATAATACATGAGCTATATCAGCATACCAAGATGATTCTAAGAAGGCCTGGCTTATTTGTGGAGTTTCCATCTCTTGTTCATTATTCAGTTCATTAATATCCAGGGCTTGGCAATTGGTTTCAGTCATGAGTTTAGCCAATCTCTGTCCCTTTATAAGGTTTGTAGGTTTTATTTCAATATCATGCTCCAATATAGTAGCTATCCATTTACATCTCTTGCCTTCAATCCCCTCTTGGGTCAGGATATCTTTGACAATAGCATTTGGCACATAGGCTATTATATTGGAGTATAATTTGTATACTCTAAAGTCTTTAATGGCTTTCACAAGTGCATAAGCCTGTTTTTCCATGATTGGGTATTTTAGTGGTGCATCTCTAAGTGCTTTACTAAAAAAGGCTATGGGCTTTTCACATCCTTGATCATCTTTTTGTAGTAAAACAACAGCAATGGTGTGTTCTGATGCAAATGAAAATATTATGAAGTCTCTATCAAACTTTGGGCTTGTAAGGACTGGTGTTCTAGTCAAAACCATTTTAATTTCTTCAAATGCTTGTTTAGCTTCTAATGTCCATTTAACCTTGGAATCCTTTTTCAACATATTGTTCAACAGTCTAATTAATTCAGCCATATTAGGTATGAATCTTCTTAAAAATATAATCTTTCCTAGGAAAGCTTGAAGTTCTTTGACATTTCTAGGGGGAGGTATTTGTAGAATGGCTTCTATTCTATCAGGATCAATTTTGATGCCATCTTGGGAGATTATATGGCCTAACAGTTTTCCTTCCTCTAGACCTAACAACGACCTTTAAGGATTTAACGAAATACCATACTTTCTGCATTTTAAAAACACCTGTCTCAAATGATCTAAATGTGGTTGATCTGATTTAGAAAACACAGTAAGATCATCTAGATATATGACCAGAAAATCATGAATTTCTTTTGCAAAAGCTATGTCCATTGCTCATTGGAAGGTTGCCCCTTCATTCTTAAGTCCAAATGGCATTTTAACATATTTGAAAGTTCCCCATGGTGTTGTAAAAGCAGTCTTTTCCTGGTCATTAGGATGGGCTAGAATCTGGTTAAAGCCTGAAAACCCATCAAAAAGTGAAATCCTAGAGGCACCTACTACCCTTTGTAAAATGTGGTCCATCTTAGGTAACGTGTAGTGGTCTTTCAAAGAAATCTTATTTACATTTCTTAAATTGACACACAATCTCATTTCTCATGTTTTCTTCCTAGTGGGTACTAAATTAGAAACCCACTCTGAAAACCTAATAGGAGCAATTATCCCTACTTCATACATTCTTTTGATTTATTTTTCAATCAAGGGGAGTAGTACAGGGTTAACTCTTCTAATCTTTTTCTTGAATGGTTTATGATTTTCCTTGAGGGGTATTGTATGTTGAATTACAGAGGTGTCATAAGATTTTAAGTCTTCATAGCTCCAGGCAAAAACATCCTGGAATTCTTTGATGAGTTCAACATATTTAAGCTTTTGATCAGGGGATAAAGTTTTGGATAATTTTATCATTTTCAGATTTTCTTCAGTTCCTATGTTACAGTCTTCAATGTATACTTTTGGAGGTTGCATATTGGGTTTCTTTGGGATATCATTAGAATCAAAGAAATCTTCCAAAGGAGTTAATCCTATGGGCAAATAATTGTCTTTTAAATCAATAACTTCAGACTCCCCTCCAAAAATCTCATCGATGTCTACTTCTTTAAGATGTTGCAACTTCTTATAGGTGAATTTTGTTGGGTGAAGTATTTGAGCTGCACTTTCTGCTGAAATGTCTATTTGAATTTTATCTATTTGATCAACCTCACTAACAGTCTCCATGTCTATATTAGTGCTAGAAAATTCTTCTTCTATGGTCAAGAAATTGTTAATCTGAGTATGATTGTCAAACACTTGCCAATTATTCACATTGTCAGGTATGGTTGGCCTGTGTCTAATCTCAGCTGTAAACTAATGATTGGGTTCGAAAGGTAATTTACAAGTGCTGGAAATTGTTTCCAAACTGTGAGCATGCAAATTATGTTTTCTTGGAATTTTGGCAAGCTGTGTTTCCATAAATGTATTAAGGATCTCAATCGCTGCTCCTCTGTAAGATCTTAGTCTGGGATAATTTGTGAGGAAGTTCCTTTTTATCTGTTGAATGACTAAATCAGAGTCTCCCAAAACTGATACCTTGATTGCCCCTACACTTTTGATCAATTTAAGTCCTAGCAACAGGGATTCATATTCAGCCATATTATTGGTGCATCTAAAGTTCAATCTGTAAGTGTGCCCTTCAACATGATCATTTTCTAGATTGTGTACCCAAATCCCTGCTCCTACCCCTAATTTGTTAACTGAACCATCAAATTCTAAGTACCAAAGGATCTCATGTTCATAGCTAGTATCAGGAGTCTCAGAAATTTGTTTACTAGGGAAATCTGGCTTTTTAGTTTCATCTCGTTTCTTTTGAGTGTCTGATATATCATTATTCTCAGAAATTTCTTGAATTTGAACACTAGACTTTTCATTTAATATTTCTTCTTATTCTAATTATATAACCTTGACATCAGGTGGAGGCTTAATTTCAACATTGTAGAGAATGAAGGAGTCCATGTCAGAGTGCATGGAGTAGATGGGAAAATTATGGAGCTTCTCCTTACTACTTACCACATATTTCATTAAAGTTTCTCAGTACAATCTCTTTGGTTGACCAAATACTGAAACAGTAGCATAGGACATGTCCAACTGTAATGATCCTTAGAGCTTTGCACCCCAAGATCTAGACAGCAACATGACGTATTTTGGTGGAATATTAGCTACCACTATGTCCATTAAAATGGTCTTGGCGGGATATTGAACTAATGATACACCTAAATCTTTAATCACTCCTAGACATCTGACCTGGCTTGAGTCAAAAGAGAATAAATCTTTGTATGGCCTGCTAATATCTAGGTCCAACTTCTCCATCACAGATTTAGGCATTAAGTTATGAGAAGCACCAAAATCAAATATGGCATTATGAAGTATTTTATCATGTATGTTCAGACTTACATAGAAAGGAGGGACCCCTCCATCTACTGATTTTCCTTCTAACTCAGGGCCAAAAATTAATTCAGGCTGGTCATCAAAGAGATTTGTTGAATCTCTGTTCTCTAAAATTTGGAGTGATCTATTAATTTGAGCTTTGTAGACATCATGTTTAGCCAGTTCTATCAATGGAATGGCTATCTTTAATTTTCCTATTTCAGTCTCAAGATTGAAAGGTTTTTCGGTTTGAATTTTTGTATTTGGGACAATGAGATTGTCTTTTTCTGCTATATTTTCAGTGCTTTTTTATTTCGCAGGAGTGGTGTTATGGGCTGAAGTTGCTTCCAATTCAATTTTTGGAGGTTCTTCGACCTTTCCTTTGGGAGGAGAGGTGTGGAAGGCTATCTGTTAGGTTGTTGATTGGCTAATACATCTTCAACTATTGGATTATTTGGGTTAGGAACTGTTCTAAGAAGGGTTTGTATAGGTGTGTTATTGATCTTGGTTCTATTAAATTGCTTGGTTTATTTCTGTTTATTAGCCTCAAGGACATCTATTATTTTGCTCCTCGGATTGTATTGTTTGTGGACTTCATAAATGGTTGTATCATATCCCTCCCTAAAACCAAATGATTCACCTTGTTGAGTTTGGAATTGTTTAAGAGTGTGAGCTTCTTGGTCTTCTTGGGTCAAGAAAACTTGTTGTTCCTCATTGAGGCCCATTAATTTAATTTTAGTATCCTCTGTTGGTTGATCATAAGTTGAGGCTTCAGCATAACTTTTCTAGAATGGGGGCCTAATGTTTTGGTCAGGCCCAATCTTTCCAGTATTAGGGTTTTGGTTTTTTCTGAAATTTGGATTCCTCCCAATATTACTTGGTTGACCATCCCAAGGGGATTTCCTTTCAATTGTTTCTACTCTATCACCAAGTCTATCCATTCCTTTAATAATAACATCTAATTTCTGTTCAAAGGCAGAAGGTTCCTCTTTGATAGGTATCCTCCTTTCAGCTCTGGCTCGAGCTCGCTTAGAAATCAGGTTGGCCTCAACACTGACAGCTATACTCTGCATTTCTTCTAAGTCTCGAGGTGCTATTTCCCTAAGTTGGTATGCCATATCTGAGTCAAATGCATCAGGGAATTTTATCAAGGCCAAATCTGGAGGAGGTCTGAGATTTTGGGGAATAGCATTGTAGACATTATTGAATCTCATACAGTAATCTTGGACAGTTTCTTGGGTACCTCTCTTTAAGCCTTCATATTCTAATAAAATGTGAAAAGGGTCTTTCTTCTTTTCCCATCTGTGCAAGAAGGTCTGATAAAGAGCCTATGGGTCATTTATAGTGTTTGCAGGGAGGGCTCTAAACCATGTTCTAACATCTCCAGTTAAACTTTGAACAAATACTTTCATTTTGACATCATCATCATCAATCTCATAGTTTTCAAAATAATCAGTCATTTTCTTGGTATGTTGTTGAGCTGTGTAAGTGCCAGTACCATCAAAATAGGTGATTTTACTTTGATAATCTTGAGGCATGGCCCCTGGATTTGTAGGTAATTGTAGGGGATCATATCGGTTTTCCATGTTTGCAGAGATAAGTGTGACAACTGGAAGAGCGGGGATAAGAGTGGAAATGTATGCTGTAGATGGAGGAGTGGGAAGGATAGTTTGAGGTGCTGATGGGGAACTTGAAGAAGTTGCAGCAATGACAAAAAGGTTTGGTGTTTTTCCAGAGGTAAGCTCAGATTGATTGGGGTTCTGCAAATGTTTGTCAAAGTGTAAATTAGCAGAACTTTCTTGGCTCTCTTGGCTTCTAAGGATCCTAAGAATCAGATTAGGATTTTCAAAGACAGGTGGGGGTTTAGGATCCGGATTTGATCTAGTGTAACGAATTTTCTTTGGAGCCAGTTTCTAGGTTATGTTTTTTGTTTTATCTTGGAATAATTTAAGAGTACAACTTTGACAGTCTCTTCTAGGAATTTTTTAGATATTGGAATTTTGAACTTTCTTAAAAGACTTTTGAAACAAGGAACTGATCAAGAATTTGAAACAACTTGTTCAATAGATAGCAGCAATAAGAAAATTATTCAGTCCCCAGTGGAGTTTCCAATGATGTTATCACTCAGATTGTTCCCCAAAGTTGTAAGAAAGGGAATACAGTTGGGGTAACCACAAACCAATCTTTTAGATACAGATTCTAGCCAATCTACATCTAGAGAGGGCTCCCTCCTTATGATTTAACTTTGTTTTGAAATGTATTAGGCTAGTTATGAAGTTCAAGGGTTTTGTTTTGGGTTTGGATGGTGAGGTTCAATAGAATAGTGAGGTAAACTGAACATTTTAGTCCATTGGGCATGATGGAGTCAAAGATGGATGGCTTTCTGGATTCGGTTTCTTAACAGAGGATGGTATCACAGAGCAAGGTAGTCAAACATGGAACAAATATAGGCTAGAATCCGATGGAATGAACTCAAATGGGTGAAGGGCAGTTAAGAATCCTTCAACATATTGAAAGAGGGAAAATGGATGCTTACTATTAAGGAGCAGTTAAGAATTCCTTAGCAAATAGACAACGTGAAGGAACCAGGAAGCAGGAGTAATTAAGAATTCGTTGCTTATACTAATTCTGAAGAAAACACGGAGAATAATGAAGACTGAAGACAGAGTACAGTTTAAGCAGATTCTGAATTAATCCTTTTCTTTATCATTTAGATTATGAAACACAGATGATATAGCAAACAACAAAACTGTAAAACATGAGATAAAGGGGACTTATTGATCCAGAGTTTGATTCAAGAATTCTGTAACAAGTCTTCTACATCAATTCCTCATCCAGTGGGCTAGACAACAAATGGTTCCAACAGCTTTTTATTCCAAAAAATTTCAGTATTATAGTAAAAAACTATGAATACCCACCAACCCCAAATACTTCGTTTGGGGGGGTATTTATACAAAATATCTGATAGAGATAATATCTAGTGATGACTAATCCCTTTTTTGACAAAAGATAGAGACAAACAGTCTCGAAAACAGGGAAAATATGAATCGATGCTGTACTAGCTACTCCATCTTCGTCGGATGTGCTGGAGGCAGGCTCTGCGAGTCGGTTTACAGCTGTCTTCGACTGATACTCTGCGCTGGCTGCTCCGTCATTGCCAGACATTCTTTGACCTTGATCAGATATACTTTGGCAAGCTTGAGCCTCATTTATCTCTACTTATCTTTATCATGGAAAAATAACCCAAAATCTACGTTTTACCCAAGAGAAATTTACAAAATCCCTAACATGTCTTCCCACCATTGTTGCTCTGGCAATTTCTATCTCTGAAGTTTCCTTAGTGTTTCATTAGTTTATGTAATCTGAAAAAATTAGGCTGGAGCTGGAACAGATGTTTTACCTCATGCTTAGTATAAAATAAGTTTTCTAAGTTATCATAGAGAATTTGACTTGTAGGGAGTGCTTTTACTCCTGAAGCACCTGTTGATGAATTAACTTGATCAACAACATAGGTGTTCAACTTATGTACATAATCTGTGTGTTTCATAAGCCGGTCATTATTTCCTAAAAGACTTGGCATCCCTTTATTCTGCAAAACTGTAAACCTTTCCATGAAAGAATTAATTTCTACTTGCATATCCTGGCATATTTTTTGAAAATTCTGCATTAAAGTTCTCTTGGTTAAAACTCTTTCGATTTCCAAAATGGTGCCTATCCTGTCTGGGATGCCAAGTTGTTCTAGCTGTTCCCTATTTCTGTTATTCAAAAAATGTATGAGCCAGTTGGCTTGATCAGGCATTTGTCCTAGTAAAGCCCTTGATTTTTGAATTTCTCCATGTGCTACATTCACTAAGTCAATCTGCTCATAAATAGCTTGGATAGATGGCCAAACATTACTTAGGGATTGATTGATGTTGGTCCAAAGAATTCCTTTGATTTCTACCAGAGGCTTATCCATAGTGAGATCCTTCTCTAATGTTCTCACTTTATTCTCTAGTGCTTTAACCTCTCTTATTTTCTCTGCCACGCTTATTTTGGATTTATCATAACTCTTTTCTACTTTTGCCAATTTTTCCTTTACTTGTTTCGGCTCTGACACTTGGAGTTTTAATTCTTCCATGGCCTTTATCAATTCTTCTGTGCTCATATTAGCACTGCTGCCTGGTGCTACTCATGCTGATGATGTACTTGTGATTACCTCTGTTGTGGATGCTGGTACATTTGGGGCCAATGCTGATCCAATTGTTGAGGGGACTGCAGTTGTGACTGTAGGAATTACCTCAGGTGGCTGGGAGGTCGACTCTCCCTGCTTTTCTTTTAATGCTTTTTCGAGTGCTTGCTCTGTATCAGTTAATCTTTCATTAAGTTTCATGAGCAGGTCCATCATGTCTTCTTCTGATTTCGGCTCTATAATTTTGTAGTCTGAGGGTGCCTTGAAGGAGGTAGCTTTAGTTGTTTCCTCAGGGAGGCAATGTCCTCTTCCTTCTTCTTGATTAGTTCCTTTATGCCTTTAGCATCTTGGTGGTCATGCCCCAATTCCATGATTATCTCTTCCAATGATTTGATTCTATTATCCTTACCCAGAGAAGAAGCTTTTTCCAAATGTAACTAAGCCATTGTGTTGTCTAGGGAACTTTGTAACTGGTGAGCCAACATTTCTTTGTAAGTTAATGTGGAATAAACCATTTCCCCAGTTTGTTTGTGATGTTCAATTTGGTCCAGTGGATGAATGTCTTTGGCTAGGACCTCCAAGTTTGTTCTAATGTAATATGCTGCCAACTGGGGTTGTTGTACCTTTGGTTTAAAATAACTTATTAACATTTTTCCTTCTTTAATGTCATAGGTAGACATCAATCTTTGTTGGGTTGAGGGGGCCATTTTCAAGTATTGATTATAGATTTCAATTCTCACAGGATCATTCCTGGCCTTTATCTCTGTGAAATTTTTCTTGATGTCTGAGGCCTACTTGCTTTGTGGCCTAGTGGACGACACCTCTACACTGTGCTACCTTTCTAGCTCCTATCGATGTGAGCTAGTTGATGTATCTACCATTGGGGAAGTCTGCTGGTTGACTACCTTCTCACCTCTTAGACTATCTGTCGTTTCTTCAATAATTTCCTCTTCTGATAGAGGATTCAGTCTTTGTCTCTTTGCTCCTAGTTGTTCAGCAGGTCCACTGATAGGTGTTGCCTCTTCTCTGTCTCTCTTCTTGCTTCTTTCCTCATTTAGAGGAGTTTACAGTGCTGGAATTTCTGGTGCTTTAGTTTGTGCTGGAGGAATTTGTCCTTGATTCTGTTCTTTTGACATTGCTGGAAGATCTGTCATTATTGGCTGCTCTATAATTTCTACCTCTTTACCCTTTGCAGTCCCTATGATTGATGTGTTGGTCTTCTGTGTAGGCTATTGAGAAGTTCCAGCAGAGGATGTTCCAACTCCTGATTGTTGAGGCAGCTTGAAAGATACTTGTCCAAAAGAGTCTAGGTCAAGCGTTTTCTCAAGATCTTTCATAGCTTTTTCCATCTTTTCCTGTTCACTAATTTCCTCTACTAATGTCCCTTCTACCCATTCTTCCTGATTTGCATACTGTGCAATTTCTGGGATCCTATGATGTGCATATACTGAAAGCCTGTACCTTACCCTTTTGTCACTTATGAAACTACATGGGTCATATGGTACCCACTGAAAACTTTTCTTCAATCTAAGGTGGTCTTCTAATATCTTCTCAGCATCTTTCCATGCATCCCTAAAATGGATAACATAAGGGCCTAACTGGTTTTTGATTCTTCGCTGAGCCTTCTTCTTTACATTACAAAAGTGGGTTAAGTCTGCATTGATGAGCTGTCTGAAATATTTTAAAGAAAAAAACCTCATGGGTACATATTTAGGCAACATAAAAGGGCAAAGTTCACACCCATACATTCTAATCTCTGTGTAATTTTGGTATAGGTACCAGTCGCCTATCCTGTACTATTTAGAAAGTTGCAGAATATTCTTCATATCACCAGTGATCCTAGGAGGAGGAGCTCCTATCAACAGAGTGGGGGCTGGGTGTACAAACAAGTCAATGAATTCACTATAAGTATAAGGGGATTCATAGGTATCATGGAAGACTGAGCTCCAAAATATCACATACCTCCGATTTCCTTTTGAGTCTAATTTCCTGATGGGAAATGGAAAGCTATCTGGCTGATAAGATAAGAACAGATGATATATAAAAGGTGTGTATTTGAAGACTCCTTCTCTATCCAAATTTATAAACTGATCAAGGATTTTGTTGGCAATAAAAGTGGCATAGTCATACTTGATAGCAAGGGGCTGTCCTGGAGTAAAGATTGATAATAGAACTAGGGTGATAGCATCCACATATTCACTGGACCTAAATCCGAAAATCAAGGATATCATGTCAAGAATGAGTTTTCAAGTCTCAGTGAAAAAGGTGCGTAGATAAGGAGGAGGGCCTTTAGGTTGGTGCGTTGGTATCATGAACATCTGGGCAATGTGAGTTATCTCTGAGTTGGGCAATTGAGAAGATTTTTCCAGCAAAAATACCATGGAAAGACGAGCAAGGGGCTTAGAGGAATGGAAATGTATCATCTCATTAATGGATTCAGCAGTTATGCAAAAAAGGATAGTTTGGGAAGGTGACATAATTGCTCTATGGACAGGGTCATAGCTGGCGTAACATTGGTGAATGATATCTGGGAAAACATGGACTGAGGGAAGGAAGTACATGGGAAGGTTTGATTCCCACAGTCCAAAAATATTAGAGTTGCTTAGATAACTATCCCTAATTTGGCAGAAGGCTTGAAGTTGATTATAATCACTAGTTAAGTCCTTTATTTGAAAATCTTTATCTGGAAGAGGCAGATAATCTATGTCTTTGTGGGGGGCATTGATGGGTGCAACACTCAAAACTGCAGGGGCTTCCATGTTTGGTTGTTGTGTTTTCAAACTGGACTTCGGGATTCTTGTGGAAACCTGGGCTAAACAACAGGTTTAGGAGTCTTTTTATGGTAGATGCGAACTGTTTTCTCTTGAATTTGGTTTTTACAGGCAAAATTGTCAGTGGAGAACTGAAATTTACAGTGTTGCTGGTAAAATGAATAAATACCTGGATTAAGGAGGCAAATTGAGTAACTGTAGGTTGGATGACGAATTGCAGAGTGTGTTGCTGTGGTCTCTTCGGCTGGGTGGCGGTTGAAAGCTGGTACAGTGGCTCCAGTCGTTATTTTTCATGGGAGCGTGAACAAAGAGTATTACAGTGAAAATGATATCTCGTCATTTTTTAGCGAAATTTGGTTTGGCGGGTAATTTTTGGCATTTATTGAACAAATGACGTCAGCATGACGTGACATCTTTGTCGTTTATTGGAGGGTACGGGATTGTGACGTGGCATTGACGCCAGCGAGGGGTTAGCGGGAGGGTGGTAAGTGGTTTACCTTGGACCACTTATGGGCTTAAATGGTTTCGGACAGGGGGGCTGTGAGCAGCGCAGGCATTTGACACGCGTCCATAGTACAGGCGCGATACCACCAATCTCTCGGGCGTTAATTCTTAGCAATGTAGTGGGGCGCGATATGATATCGGCCGTCCGATGGGAGAGCGTCAATCGGACGGTGGGCACTCGTTGGAGGTGGTAGATGGTTAATGCACGGGACCGACACACAATAAGTTAAAGTTTGATAATGCATCAGAGCTATTACAATTGGTTGGCGGGGTTGCAGGTTTGGTTCCAATTAATCGAAGGTTAATAAATCCTAAGGCTATGCGCAAAAATGTTTATTACAAGGTTTCAGATAAACCTTTAATTCCCATTTAAACAGTGAATATAGCTATATCGCTGGGGGACAGGAAATATTACTAATTCAGGATTTTATTATAACTATAAATACGGGAATGGGTAATGGGGCGGGATTTAAATAATAATGTTAAAGTTAATATGAAAAATTAGTCCAAAAGCGCCAAGTCACAATGTTTAAAAATTTAGGCAAAAGGGGAAAAACAAGGATTTATACAAGAAATGAGGACATTTCCCCAAGAAAATGGGGTTTTAGTCAAGTATTTGATGAACAAAGGGAATGAGTGACTTTAAGGATATTAAGCAGATCTTAACACCTTGGGGGAGATTAGTAAGTGACTTAGGGAAATAGTATGAAGGGAGATTAGTCCTGCTTTACTTGACTTGCTCCAAAATATAAAACTGCCATGGTACCTGTGATAGAGGTAAGATTAAGATTCTGAGAGACAAAATCAATCACAAGTCTCATTCTGCAACACCAAAACTGCCTACCCAGCCTACTGTACCTAATATTTTTCTTCTTTTTCTTTAGGTGCACTTGGACTAGCAACCCTTTGCAGCTTTTCTTTTCTTTGCATGATAAGCCTATCTAAATCTGCTCTTATTTCTTCCAAGGGCTCAGATTAAATAGTTGAGCTCCTTAGCTTCTCTACCTATATATTTATCTGCCAAGTTTAAATGGTTTGGACAGATTTCTGTTCTCTATCTCTAAAACAGGAAATTCAAACATGAACTGACCAAGATTAAGCTTTTTGGCCATTCATCAATTGTGGTAAAAGGTCCAACAAGCTATACATGATGCTTTATTTACAAAAAATGAAATAGTAGTGGCATTTGGACTTGCACACTTTCCTGGTGCTTTTATTTGGGGTTCATTTCTTTTCATTTTTTCTTTTGACCATTTATCTTTTCACCCTTTGATTTTTCTTTTAGGGTATACACTCTTTGCATTTTTTTTTAATTTTTTGATTTTTTCAAAATATTGAAAACCTTTGCAACAAGAAAAGGAATGTACATATTGCATAGCTAATCAAGTTAATCATGAAATATGACACCTATTGGTATAGGAGCATAATAGATTCCTCTGGTTTTGTTTGTCAGAAAAACTCATCAATATTCTTTCTTTTTTAAGTCTTAATCTCTCATTTTCTTCCCTTAGATTTTCCATTTCAGCTCGAAGTTGGTTCACAGTTTCCAGTAGCATTGCATTTGTATTACTGTGGGTGTCTTCTCTCAACTGCACCCATACCTCTAGATCTGTTCCCATATGTGGTGTAAATTATGTTCCGGTGGCCACTCTCCACGATAGTGTAGATGACGCTCTTCTACTCATTCTCTCCTCCCCTCTGTGAAACAAAAATATTGTGTTAATGGTATTTTTGTCAAGGCCACAATGTTGAATCTTAGTTTCTCATACCACTTATACCACATCTACTCGCAACCTAACAAAATAATTTTTTTTTTTTTTTTTTTATGTAACACAGTTTATTCAATAATGTATCAAATTTTATTGAATGGGTATGTCTGTACCTCACCTTACTTTCATGTCTTACATAATGTTAATGAACTTATTGCACAAATCATTTCTCGGATTTTGGTTATTATTCAGCAGTTTGGGTAGTAAATAAATTGATTATTGTTTTATTAACTCTAACTCTAACCCTCGCTATGGTTTTGGATGGTTCTCGATCCTTAGGTACCATCCTCTAGATGTAAATTATCTCAGTAGTCCATATGTGATTTCTACCACCATCAATCTAGGAAGGAGACTTTCAATCATTCATATTTGTTTGCATCAGATGAGGGTACCTACCCACTAGGTAATCACGGTTTACTGTCATTTGGTGCAACGCCTTTGCAGAGAGGTTAGCTCCACCCATCCTCTGGTTGTAGCTCTTACCAGACCATTGCCAAGGCCACGCTCAGGTAAGATGGGATATTTCTGCTATCACAAATTACACAAGTTTAAGAATGAAGGGTGTTTTCTTTGTTGTGCAACTTCATTTATCCTTGATAGCTTGGTCTTACTATTGCAGATTGCGATGGCCACCACTTCTTCTCTTCCTCCTACTCAGAGGAAACTCGCACCGGTACCCAGTTTCCTCTTTCACCATTTCAATGGTTCACTGAATCCAAGCATTGCCCCTATTGCAAGCTCTTCTCTTGGAGTGATTTGACACAAAAAGAGGACCCTCCATCATAGGCAGTTGGGCCAGGTATGAATGTATTTGCTGCACTCGTAGCTCGGATTTGTTATTTATTTTGTGTGCCATGCATATATATATATATATATATATATACTAAGACTGTGTGGTTCTAATGTAGGGGAGGAGTAGGGTTCCCAAGAGGCTATCCAGAAAAAAACCTCCAGGAAGTCGCCTAGCATTTATACCCTACTGCACAGATTGGCCAAGCTCTTTTAATTACTTGCAAGGCTTGATAATTTTTGTTTACTTAAAACCCTTCAAGGGGTTTTCTCCTATCCATTTCAATACTTCACTCTACAAAGAGTTGTTTGTATAAATTGTTAATATTCCACCTAGTTTCTTATTTTGATGAACCCTGAGTGTTTAATAAGATGTGTCTTTACACAGCATTTCTTTACTTCACTACCTGTCATTTTTGGTTCTTGATTACTGAGATTTAGAGTTGTTATTTTAATTAACTTTAACCTAGATAGCGGATAATTATGCTCAGGCAATTGATAGAGTTTGTTCTATTTTCCCATTACTGTGAATATGATATATCAGGCCTTGATGGCTTGACGAAGAAGGGTTTAATTGTATTTTGCTTAGATGTACAGTTTTCCCAAATTGGGAATTATTTAAAATGATGCCCTATGGCTCTTTGTCTAGTAAGAATTTATGTTCTGTCTATGGTTCTCTTTTAAAATCGTGGGAGTTCTTTTTACTTTTTCTTATGAGATGTGGAACCATTTTCGGTAGTACTTCTTCATTTTCCTATTCTTGCTAGTTAAGAGGGCACACCCATATCTACAACAAAACTGCCTCGTTGGCTATTCTATTTCTAATTCATAGCCTATTCATTTTAATGTATAAAAACATTGTTGGAGGGGTTTCTTTCTACAAATTATCTCAAGGTTTTGGTATGTTTTAATTTGAATTGCAACATTCAGCATGAGAGTGTATTATCATAATCTCTACATATTGTAAATTTCTTTTTCTTGGAATAGTACAGTTCCACCGATAATTATGTTATATGTTCTTCTGAATAAAGTCACTATTACACTCATATTGTGTTTCTTATATAAAATCTATGTTGATTCTAGTAATAAGTTGTTTGATTCGTACGAAAAATACTTTTTTAATGAAACTCATTAGTCTTGGCTAAATAGTTTCATTACTCTATTGTTTACTAGAAATACTGCAAGAAATTTGGTTGACTTATCTATAATACTTGTCACAATTTTTAAGAAGTTAAATTCAATCTCTTTATATGCTCTTTACAACAGATTAATGACATTACACAGTTATTTATTTATATGCAAGAAAGTCAATATTGTACAAGTAGTAGAAAGAAAGGTTCTATCTTATTTGTAAAGAAACCTCCTCCTACTATGTTCCCAATCAGTTATCTCTATCACCATAAAATTATAATATAAAACTAATCTACCTCTTAACTCTTTAAAACTCTATTTTAATGCATTCTACAGAAATGCAGTTTCCTCCTCTCTTTATTGATTAATATAAAATTATCAACCAGCAAAATTGTGAATATATATATGCTCATAATACTTATCTTCATTTTAATGAGGAAACTCTTGGGCTATGACGCCACCTCCCTGCCAATGAGAATGGTTAAATCCCCATTCTCCCCCCAATCTCTCCCAACTCCAAAACAATGGTTATAGTAAATATATTTCTTTAAAGCTTAATCTAGGCAATCAAAGTCTTCCTTAACCCAACTGGATTATCGTCCACAGAGTTTGAGCTTTCCACTTGTCTTTACGAGATCAAGAACTAGGCTCATGGGCATCATAGAGCCTCAACCCAATTCTCCATTCTTTCCTTTCTGCAAGAAAAACACTAACCTCCTCCTCTTCCTTGGATCATTTCTGTAAAGAAAGTCCCTTGGAGTATGGAGTAATTGTTTCATCCAACTATTTTAGGAGTTAGGAACTCTTGTGGTCCCCCATCAACTTTCCTTTCGTAAGATAACACTTATTATCGTAAATCATAATCATTTCTTATAAATAATAATTAAAATTAATTCCTAACTTAATTAGTTTCCTAACTAACAAAACAACCTATTAACCTCCATAAGAGGTATTTTCTTAACAATTAAATATGTTTGTAAAAGATAGAAATAAAACTAAAGTAACTAGGGGTGTTACAAAGGTTTGGAAAGCAGTCGAGTGCAGAAGCTCAAGCTATGAATTTTGGAAAGTGTGTTTTGTCAGTCTGCAATCATTCAGGCTCTTTGGGATCTTAGCCTTGGATGAGAGGCATTGTGGAGGCTAGAGGTTATGTGCTGCAGTTTGGAATTTATCATTTTTTTGGTCCTTGGGATCTGGGCACCTGAACGGGAACGATACTTTGTTAACTCCAAGATTTGGCCTGCCATTGGGTTGTACTCAGCCAAATTCTCTTTTTGGGCATTCAAATCGCTGAGTGGTGTAAGAAATTTGTGTCTCTGAGCCTCTTTTCTTGTCTCTATGTTCTGAATATTGCCTATTTGGTATTGGGTGAGTGCAAGGTTGAAGGCTCCTTGTGGTTTCTCCTAAGCGTCTCCTGGTGTGAGGAGGACTTTGGAGTGACTGGTGAGCGATCTGTGTGTTATCTCTTGTTTAAATATGGTTGTGCTGTCTATGGTTGAAGGAAATTAGGGTGGTGGAATTAGATTTTAGCACTCGACCTTCTATTTTAGGAATCTGCTTGTTTGTTTTGCTTCAAAGGGCGTGTGGCAAGTGCCTCAGTGCAATCTTCTTCTTTAGGGTGGTTTTGTGGTTCTCGTAGTTGTGTTGGGTTTTGAAGTTGCTCTATTGTTGCTCCTGGGGGGCTTGCCTCTGCCATCTAGTTAGCTCAGTCCTCTTCTCAATGCCCGATCAACGGGATCTCCCTCGTTGCGAGGATGGGAAATAGTTTTAGGGGAGGCATCTTGAGCCTGGTATTCTTACATCCTAGGCCAATTCGTTTAGCCGAGAATCTGAGGTTACGGAAACTCTATCTCTACCTTGTTCGCCTAATCATTTAGTAGCTCTAATCATCATGGAATCTATAGATGAATAGCTCCAACAGATCCAAATTAATATGGATATCCTCAGGGACCACATGTATGAAGACAACAATGAAATTATGGCTTACTTCAATGATAGTTAGTATCGCTGGAATGAAATTCTAAAGCAGTTAAACATTCTCTGATGCCATCACCATCGTAAGAATGACCATCTTCATACTCTAAAATTGAGGGTGGAATATATTGATTTCCATATGTATGAGCAAGTCAGTTTCTTCACATCCCCCCTTATACTCACCCCCCTTGAATCATTCTGGAGAAGTTGGACAGTCTCCGACGCCATCACCATTCGTAGGAATGACCATCTTCATAGTCTGCAGACAAGGGTGAAACATATCAATTTCCATATGCATGATCAAGTCAGTTTCTTCGCAGCTCCCCTTGTCCTCCCCCCTCACCCCTTGATATGTTGTTGTCATCGATGAATTCTTGTTTGTTAACTTCATATATGCTAAATCTAGAAAGCCTCCTGGAAATAATGTATGTAAGTTGTCTTTTTTGGTATTTTACAGTCGCCAATCTCAAAAAGTCGCATCTTGTTGAAAATCTAATGAAAGCAATTTTGAACAATAAAAAAAAAAAACTTCATATCTGTCTATATATAGAAAAAATATGTTAAAAGAAAATATTTTAATGTTATATAGAATAAAATATGGAAGATGAGTTACTAATAAAATATTTCAATATAGATTAATATTGAAATATACTTAAAAATATATTAATAACAAAAAAACTAGTTGAATGTACATGTTATATAATCTCTATAACATTTAAAAATACATTTTAAATAATAAAAGATTACATATCTTTTTTGCACCCGAAAAAATTTAATCCTTCTCAACTCATATTAGATCTATGATTAAAATGAATCTATACTAATTTATAAATCTCACATATATTTTATATAATAAATAAATAATTATAAATACATTTTATAAATAAATAATTATAATACATTTTTCCATTCCCTTTTATTTGACTTATTGATAACAAACTCTAATTATTTTATCCCTGCATTATTGTTAATTTGACTTAGCCTCACCGACGACTAGCAATACGTATCAGCAACAATGATATTGACATCATGAGTATTAAACATTTTTAATAAGTGAACTCTCATTTCTAAATAATTTTTATCTAAATATCCTATTTTAATATTTATTAAATTATATATATTTACATAATTTTTTTAATTATTATTTCTGCAAAACAACATTTCGGGAGAGTGTTTGCTCCCATGTAATGTTTTATATATTGTAATTTTCTTTCCACTAACTTAATATAATTTTGGTTTTGAAGTTATCTTTTATTATCAAACTTATCTATTTTTTTCCCTAATGCAGCAGCAATAAGAAGATAGTTTTGATTTACAACTTATGATCATGCAGTATATACTTTACAGTTTAAGGTAGATTTTACATATCGACACTTTTTTTTTTTTTAATAAATAAAATAAAATAAAAATTTATGTACACATAGGTGTATAGTGAGATTTTTCTTTTTTTCCTTTTCTCTATTTTTGGTTCTACATTATAACACATAATAATTTTTTCTTCGAAAATACAAATATATATTGGTGTAAATGAGTATTTTCTAGAGGTTCAATTTTTTTTTTAATCTTCCTATATCTTTAATTAATTGTAATAGAATCTCTCTATATCTTTAATACAAATATATTACAAATTTTAATTGTTGTTCCATTTTTATTTATCAGTATGGAGCTATCAATGTAAAATGTAGTTCACTTTCTAGATACAATTGTGGTTTCTATGGAACGAATGTTATCTTTCACCTAAGGAATATGAGAAAAGGTAAATAACAAAGAAGAAGCCCTTGCAACCTTCTACAAAACGAAACTTCTTCTAACCACTTTCTTATCCCTTGGCTTAAGATACTCCACCACTATCCTTTACACCCTCTAAGATAGGACTCAATTATCCTCCTAGGAAAAAACATTATTGTTCAAAGTAGGCATAGGGGTCTCCATTTCCCATAATCCACATATCATAACGGAGCCAGATTGCATGATCAAGTTATTAAGGGTAATCAAAGGTGAAATTTACAAAATCAAGGGAACGTAAGGGATCCTGCATCTCCTAAATCCATGTCAGCACTTCCTCTTCATTGCCACTAAGATACAAAACTTTGTTGTCTCCCTTGTGTTGCACCTCATATCCTACACCACCTTCTCCTCTTCTCCCTAGATTCTTTCACATCATCTTGTTGTTCTATATTGTTCCTCTTCCTAGTCTTCCTTCCATCTCTAATCACCTTGTTCTCCATATGTTCATCCCTCCACACTTTACAACCATGGATGAAGGTTTTTAACATTGTTGTTGTTATGTAATCTTTATAGAACCACACACCCTTAATTGAGCTATGAATATATCTAATTAGGTGTTGGAAACCTTTGAGAACTACTGAGAGGGGGGGTGAATGAGTAGTGTGACCTCTTTGATAATTTTAGCAATTGAAACTTCTATTATTGAATCACACATATGTTAACTGACAACTAATACAAATTATAGCATGTGAATCATATAAGCATAAATAAAAAACGATAAGCAACAAAATAAACTATAAGGAATGCAAAAAATCACATCATCACACACGAGACACAAGATGTTTGGTGGAAACTCTTCGAGGAGAAAAACCATCCTTTTTGTTGTTTCTCTACTCTAAATCTCTTTTATGTCAACCAGTTTGTGTTTTACATAGATGGATAACTCTGATCATCTTGGAGATACGACCTCATATACAATAGGCCAATGTTAATAAACCAAGAGACTCAATTCTATTGATCAGATTGGAAGACTATGTTCTCTCACAGATCTAAAAACTACCATCCGCTGAAAGACACCATGGTCAATAATCCTCACCCAACTTTGATTGCACTATCCCACTTTGATTTGATGGATCACGGGGACTTCACTAAGGGAGAAATACAATACCACATGAATTCATATTGGGGGATAAATATTGAGGGAAAAATGACATAATATATTGAGATAGGGGGTAAAGGGTTTTTGTATGTTGTGTATAAATAATGGAACTCAAAGTAAATGAAAAAATATAAAGAGGTATAAAAAATGTTAATTGAAAAATAAATATTTACAATATCTACTGAAAGTAGGGTTTTTTAAATTGGGAAGATGTATTGTGTTCGTATTGGTAGGGGGTTAAATAAAGTGATTTTAAGAGGTATTTTTAATATGTAGTCAAATTAGGGGTATTTTATAGTATGTCATGCTGCACGTGGTATGTTAGAGGTTCATTGGGTGAAGCCCCTATGCGATAGAGAAACTATTCTTTTCGCCGAAACTTTGTAATCACTCCTCCACACCCATGATGTCACTGCTCCTGTACTCTATGGGGAGACCATTTCATCTATTTTCATACTAGATCCAAGACTCTTTACTTAACTAGACTTAGCTCTGGAATACAATCTCCAACAAAAAGATACCATCAAAAATCAGTCAAAAACACCACAAATAGCATGCTCTCAAAACAACCAAATAGTGGCACAAATGTAGTCATCAATAATATAATCATCTACCATAATTAACTCTATACCATATCCTCCAAATAAACTTTGCTATGACGGCCATGAATTTAGTTTGAAAATTGTTGTTTTGCTTTAGAATTTCGCTACAACACTACCATCAACAGTCATACACTTAAGCATATATGCTCACAACCATATTTGAAGCATATTTCCTATATGCAGTCTTCTCTAACTCACTCGCATACTCAGGCAACCATCACCTAGATCCGAAGTGAAGAATATCCAACATACATGGTGAATTGCACCTTTGGACTTCGATTAAGGGTGCAAAAAGTTGAAAAAATCCAACCATAATCATTAATGCTTGTGCATTAAAGTTGTTCACACCGAATGGAGGAGTTATTCAACCATTTTTGACATTAATTAATTAATTTAGAGGCTTCCACTAATTACCATATCAAATTTCTCCCCATGTGTGTGAGGAATGTGGAGAAATTCACTTCGAGGATGTATATGTAACTTTCTTTCATAATACCTACATATACAAAGTTTTCCTACACAAGGCTTGTGTATTCCCTTGAAACGTCAAGTTTTCAACTCTACTTCGTTCCAAACTTTCTCAAACTAATACTCTTCTTCTCTAAGCATCTACACAAACCTCCAAACCTCTTGCAACTCCTTTGACACCTATGAAAATCAATCAAACTTGTCTCCTATGTGCCGATGCCAAATTGACATAGGAATGAAAAAAAGGGTTGAAAATACTACCAACAAGTCCTCCACTCTCAACAAACATCTCCACAAGTGACAAAACCTTTGAAAAGACTTGTAACAACTTTACAACACCATCGTTAAGCCAACACAAGGTGACACAATGCAACATAATACTACCATCAAGCTACATCATCAAAGACTGACATCAAGGGTTGACATCAATTCCAACATCATGAACTCAATGCTAACTAAACTAACTGCAACCATGCTAGAAGGAATGCATCCACACATCAACTAGGCTATAGAGGGCTGACATCAATATGAACATCAACTAGCTTCCATCATGAAGCAATGCTAACATCATCTAGTTGGAGCCATGCACACATTTAGCACTCCTTACTTTTCCCAAGGATGAGAAAGGAAGCCAAGGAGGTAACCTCAGAACAAATTTTGACTTGGTAGCTAGCCCTACCAAAATAGAGAGGGCGCACTCGTAAAACAACCTCACAATCAACGGAAGTGACTGGAATATGTGGATTTTAGGCTAGGTGTTTGGCACAGTGGGGTTTGATTTAGGGTTTGTTGGATAAATAGCAGCAAGTCTCAGGGCTAGGTCAAGCAATCTTAAAGGTCAGTTGTAGTCATGAGATGGGGAAAGGTAGGTGCAATCAATGGCACAAAGTGAATTTTTCATTGTCGTATGGTGAGGAGGAAGGAAGGAGAAAAATGAAAATATAGGTATGAATTAATTTTCTTAGAAGAAGAAACACTTATATGAAAATCTCAGACAAGACAGAGCATATTGATCGTGAGATCTTCTTTAAAACATAAGAGATAATCACTATAAGGATATAGATGGATGCCAAAAATACTTAATCATCAAATTCATAAATAAAACCAGAGAAATATAGTGCCACAAACCACATCACAGGAATCCCATAAAAATTGTTGCAATTGTCTATTATATTTGTACAAAAATATCTAGTACACTAGTCCAGGGGATGAACTTCAAGAATCCAACCCTCTCTATGAGTTCATTTTGACTACATATAGATGAAAAACAACTTTGCCCCTCTGAGGGGTCGAATCCTCCTTGCTAGAAACTAATTACATCATTTTCTCTAACCATTGCCAAAAACTACGGAGGTTAGAAACTAATTCCGTTTTTACACTAAGTGGTTTGAGTTTGGATTTGAAAGCATTTAATTTCAAAAAGTTTACTCTAACCATCATTAAAACACTCAACTGCATCAGGTAAAATCATCTATACACTAACTACATCAAGAAAACTCAACTTTAAACCACAAAAATGTAGAAAACGATTTCCTCCATAGAAGTGCAACGAATGATTGCAGAAGCACAATGAATTGACAGTAGAAGCATAACAAACTTAGCAATATGTTTTGATGAATTTGAGGGATCTTTAAACTTTATTGAAGGCTGATACAGGTATATTAGGATATCTACTACACTTATGAATCTTCAAATCACCAAAAATACATATCTAAGGAGCCTCAACACTTATTAGAATACAACTACTCAAGAAGTGCAACGAGTGACCCAAAACAGTGGCAGAAGAGTGAAAAATAGGTGGTTTTTCACCTTTTTCTAAAAATTCATGAACTGACAAGTGACCCCAAGTATATTCGTAGAATATATTAATCAAAATCCCCCTCCACATGGCTTCCAATATTCATTTGGATCCTCTTGCAAAAATCACAGTGAGCACACGCTGCGTTTCTGTAGAATGATTCTTGCCAGTGCACACAAAAACTCCAAAAGTTCAAAAAATTACTTCTTTTGTTTTTCTCTTTTTCCTACATCAGACCACCATACATGCTTATGCAAAAATATCAATATTACTTTTCTTTTTAAGCTTCCTCTTCATGTTATTAACTCTAATCATGCACACCATGTTTCTTGTGTAATAATGCCTTGCTATATGCCTCTACATGGAAGTGTCTCTTTTCTCCTTCTTCAATAGTTTTTCTGGGTGCACATTCACCTTCTCAAACCAATACTCCTTGTCCTATAAGGTTTTTAGGGCTTAAGGAAGAGAATTATTTTCTATTTTTTGTCCCTTCTTGGTCATGGATCTAGTTGTATATCTCCTTGGCTACACCTAAATTTTCTCCTCTTCCAAATTATCCGCATCAATGATTTCTTTTCCCTTGTCCTTGGCTGCCAAAAGATATTCTCTTCTAGATGAGGGTGAATTTTCATGTGATTTACCTTGTAGCATTAGGCTTAGCTTTAGTTTCCTATTCTCTTGTTTCAAGAAATCCACCATGAAATTGGCTTTAGAAAGGTCATCTTGTAACTCTTTGATTTGTGCCTGCTGCTCTTTAATGATGTCTTTTGCTTACTTATCTCCATGATCATTCATATCTACCTCATGAGGTACCTCTTCATGATGCTTCAATAGTGATTCACCTCCATCCCTTGGTAATTTCTCTCTCATGGATTCAGCTTGAACTTCTTCAATAATAACCTCCTTAAGCACTCTTTTTGCTTGAGAATTAGTCATAGGTTTAGGAGCAGGCATGTCTCTTTCTATCTCAGGGGAGAAAACCAGCCTCTTACCCTTCTTGTATGTTTGTGAAATCTCTGCCCTAGGATATATTTCTGTCACTGATGGTATGGTAGATGGCTCTGGTCTTTGTGGCCCGGATGATGTAGGAGTAATGAGGCTTTTCGACTGATGAGAGAGGGAAAGAGAGTGGCTACCTCTAAGAATGCTTCCCATGACATATTGACTTATGTGAGATGGTGGAGAAATATGAATTTGATCAAACCATGATGGAATAATCTTGCTTGATGATCTTTCCTTTTAGTCTGCACCTTTGCAATCATCTTAACAAGGCTTCAAAAAATGTAACTGGGTGGGTTTGGTTGTTTGATTGATGTGAAATGCATCAACAACCTGATGTGATACTAATCTAACCTGCTGAACTTGCCTTGACAAGTTAAATATTTTATAATAATCTTCAGAAAAGTAGTATATTTATCAAATAATTTCCTGCTATGAAGGATATGAGATGAGGTTTCCTTATACTGTGGTTAGAGGAAAACTTTGTTGTTTTCAATGTCCAAATCCATCCCCTTAAACCAAATTTCTCCTTGATTGGGGATACTGGTGGCTAAAGCTATAACCTGTGCTAAGACTAGGAAGTCCATCCCTTCTATGGTGGTCTTGTTCCTCTTGAAATTGGTGGCAAATATACTAGTAAGCTCACAATGGTAGCCCACCTCTTACACATTCTCGCAAAACCCTAGACAGGTGGCTTGTTCAAATTACCTCTCGATGAACTCTGAAGCATTGATCTCTTCCATATAAGTTGGCTCGTATCTTGAAACCTGTCTCCCTTCTTTCTATTTCTTCTTTTCACTACCCATGCTATTGGCTTTGCTTCACTGGAAATCCTAGCTTGAGAGGAGAAAGGGTAGGGGTCTAGGGCTATAAAATAGGGGAAACACAACAACTAGTTTAGGGAGAGGAATGGAGGGGATAGGAGTTAGGGAAAATTTTAGCTAAAATTTATGCGATAGGGGTAGATATTAGGGAGACTTTGGCAATGAAATTTCATAAAATTTGTGAGGGAAGAAGGGAAAAAATGAAAAACACAGTGAAAACCTAGAAACATGACAAAAGTGTAGTGAGGGCTTGGGTTTTTGGTGAAAAATGATGGAATGAGGGAAATAGGTATGGGAAATGGTTGCATAGGGTTTAATAGGTTTAAACAAGTGTATTTGTATAGAAAACAAGGGAAATTCTCCTTGGAATGAAGAAAATACCATTAACGCTTAAAAATGTAGCACAAATGCAACATAAACCCTAGGAGAGGGGATTTAATCACTTTCAGAGGGAAAACACTACATCATAGGGTTGATGAAAGGTTTACTTATTTTTTCAAGAGTGTTTGAATATTTTTTAATGATAAATGAGCCCTTGTTTTGTTTATTTTACCTCCAAACCTAAAAACACAACAAATCTTTAGAAGCACGATAGAAACGCAACAAGTTGATGGAAAACGAAATAGGTGATGGAATTTCAATGTTCCAATGGCTGTGATGAGGCATAATGGTAGAGAGGAGCTATTGGAGTATTAAATAAAGTTTTTGAATGCTTTGGTGCCCTTTATTAGCTTGAAACACAACCTTTTTCCTTTGTGGTGGAATGACATCATATGTACCTTTAAAAAATGACTAGTGATGTGATTTGACTCCCCATCCTTTTTCCATATGAAACATTATATTTACAAGTGATATACATGTACCTTTGATTCCCTTTGAAAACCTTCATTTCCTAACATGCTAACTCTCTTAACACTTTGCTAATTTTGGATGATGAATGATATGACCCTAAATGGAGATATGATGATCACACACCAACAAGACAAGATCAACAAGACATTCATGACACTTTCATTATCAACCCTATGACACCATGACTCTTTCTTTTAGTTTCTTTAATGGTGACATTAAAATAGAGTAAAAAGTGACCTTGGTGACTCAAAGACTTATGAAACTAATTTATTGACCTTGATGTCCATGGCATGAGAGTAGCATTACACCTAGACAATGACTTAGGACCTTTTTGACAACAAGAAGGTGTCAAATTTTATTTGAAATCATAATAATTTTACCAAAGACTTTATTAAAAATATGAAAAGAGTAAATTTGATCATTGGGACTAAACGACACTAAAACAAACCATAATTCCAACAATATTCCCCTTAGTTATTGATGACAACCACACATAAACTCCATATCAATATCCTCTATCACACCCCCCCTTGACATCAATGGAAAAGGGTCAACTCCATATGTTAATGAAGAAAGGATTGAATCAAAAACACTGGATTAACATGTCTCTACATTGAGGACTGAAGAATTATACATATCAGCCAACATCGATCCTCTCTCATATCAGCAAAAAACAACATATATAACCCATCAACATCATAGTAGCATGTCACACCAAACATCCTTTAGCAGTCGCAACAATATTCCCACATAAGGAAATCATATAAACATGAATGAGAAGCATCATAATGAACAAAATCATGCAACAATGTGCATGTGAGGCATCAATCAACATTTTCCTTAACAACTAGATAGTAGCACCTTCCACATGGAAATAGTCACCAACCAATGTCTAAACGCATCATCTTTAAACATAACATGAGGCTAAGACCCCAAAGAGACATAGCATGAGGCACATCATGAACACCTCCAAGAGGATTAAATTCTAACAATTGATGGTTGAAGTAAACAAGAGAAAATAAGATCCTCCCCCTAAACGCATGCCATCTCTAAATCAACTCCAACCTACAATGAACCGCTTCGGCTCCAAACAATGCTTCCTTTTGAAAAATAGAAGCACCAAGACTCCACATTAGCATGAAAAAAATGGCATATACAATGAAAATACATGGATTCAGTAGCAATACAAAAAATTCCTACATGACTATTATGTGACTCCATGAGTCACTTTTACATGAATGCCCAACTCTAGCACCAAACCACTAGAAGACCTAATGATCAAACAATACAAGTACAAGGCATTATGAGGATTTTAAATCATTTATCAATGAAATACATTGTTGCTATAAAATATCCTATGGATCAATGACCAAGAAGATGACACATCATGATTATTACATCAACATTATCCCTCACATGTGGCTGCAAAATAACTCCATGAAACTCGTCCAAAACATGCCTATTAACATAATGACACAATCTACAAATGACTGACACCTCTACAAACATAAAATGGTGAATCAATGACAAATACATGGCTTTAATAAACTAAATATAACAGCCCAAACATGGTTGTTCCATTTCTCAAGTCATGATATGCATGTCATTGCCACATTGTCGTCATGCTTAGGTAGCTGAAGAATGGTTAATAAATGTTGCAACAAGGATGATATACATGTCTTTTCCACTCATACGTAGTAAATACACCAGCCGTAAAAATAATGAGTGAAAACAAATACAAACATAAAGAAACAAGACTTGAAAACATAGCTCCCCCCTGAGCATGATATACCTCGTATGAAGTGATCTAGTTGATGTAAAAATGCATGGAAGAACCATATCAAAAAATCATGCGGATAGAACTCCTCAAGGTACCAACACACTCCTTGAGACCATGTTAGTTTCTCACGTGCTTATGTATTCAAGTATATCTAGCATGCATGAATAGACTCTCACAGGGGCTGATCTCTTCTACTATGAATCTAATGAGAAAGAGTAATATATTGGTCTCTTCTTACTCTTCATTCTTCCCTTCAACACATACACATTATCTGTTGTCTTCAATCTATTGGCAATCACTCTCTTTGATCCTTATTTTTAGATGATGCAACCATTGGAGTTGAAAAACACTTCCTTACCTCCACCAACCATTTGTCTCACACTCAACGTGTTATGATTTAGACCTTTAATGAGAAAAACATCATCTACATTGGTCCTCTTGTCACCAAGATTTTCTTTACCACTTTCCAACACTCTTGGTGATTGATTACCTTCAAACACAACATGACCACTCTAGGTTCTTTTGAGAAAATGAATTTTTCTCCTATCTCTTAACATATGATATCAACATATCCTATCAATATACCACATTTGACCCTTATCACACAAAAAAAGTGTGATTATACATCTTCCTAGTTGCTCCTACTTCTTCCTTGTGTTACTTGATCTGTTCCTTGGTTGTACATTCTCTTTTGTCTCCATATTTTGAATTGAATACCTCAAGGATATATGAATCCTACAATCCTTGGCCAAGTGCTAAAAATATGGCACGCATAAGACTAGATATGACCAAGATATGTAGCCAAAGGATCTGATATTTTGTTGCTCATATCAGACATCCATCTTCTCATGCTAGATCTACAATAAGTAGCTTTATGCCCAAACAAGTTACTACAAAACAATATCCATTAAATGAACTTGTATACTTGAAAATGGATCCTCCTCTTGGCCGATCATACTACTGCATAGATATGTGCATTCTTCTCCTACAAGCAGCTTTCATGTGGCCAAAATTGTGATAGTTGAAGCTCTCAATCTTGTCCATCATGGAGAAAAAGGAGTTTTGACTTCTCCTCTGAAAATTTCTACCTTCAACCATAGGATAAAATGATCTTCTAGATGTGAAAGTTCCTTTTGGTTTTCCACTGTGTTGTTGTTGGTGAATTTGTTTTCTCTCTCATTTCTTCCCGTCATTGCTGCTCACATTCTTTGTTGCAAGCTTCTTTATTTATTCTTTATTATTATTTCCTTCATGCAAGTCTGAATATCTCTTTTGAAAAATGCTTTCAGATTTGTTCACTGCTATGGTGATATTTACCTGCTCTAGCTGGTAGTATTTTTCCTCAAGCTACTTCCTTAATTTGTCAATCACACCTTCAAACACTTCAACATAATCCTTTTTATCTTTTTTCTTGTTACAATTTACTTCTCCAAATATTTTTTATTCTTCCAATTGTGTCCTCAAGGTAATGATCTCCTCCTTGACATGTTTCTCCTTATTACAAATCTGCAAATTCTTCTCATGCTCCTTGCATGCATCAGTTAGTATACCAATTTCACTAGAAATATCTTCAACAACAACTAATAAAATTCATATTTAGCCTTAAGGAGCATATAACTACAATCATCATTTTCTTCACTAACCAGATCTAAATTATTATCACCACTGCTATTAAAAATATAACTTAGAAGTAAATCAATGTGACCTATACTTCAGATCGGTTGTCTTTTTGTATAGTTGGTTCAACAAGAGATTTATTCTTCTTTGATATCATCTCCTTCTTCTTCTTTTTGTTGCTCCTCTCAAACTCCTCATCACCGCTATTGCAACTTTCTCCAAATAACATATGCAATCTATCCCTAATGTCCTTGGTGGATTTTAAATCCCCAACTTTTTCTAAATATGCATTATGAAGATTTTAAAAATGATTTTCCTTGGTTGAGAATTTTTCATCATTACCTCGGATGAAAGTGAATCGTTGCCATATCCTTCACATATCAATCTCCACAAGTTAGATCCATAAGAAAATAATTGATACTTCACACTTTCTTGCCATACCTTGAAATTTGCAACAGTAAGACTTGGTATTCCTTGAGAATTCATTCTGAAGATTTTTTTGTTGCAAATATATACCAACAAACCCCAGATCTACTCTCCAATGATGAAGGTACAACTAAGAGCCCTACTCCGATACCGATTGTTGGAAACCTTTTAGCACTACTGAGAGGGGAGTTGAATCAGTAGTGTGACTTCTTTAACAATTATGCTAATTATAACTTCTCTTACTAAATCATGCATATGTTAACCAACGACTAATAAAAATTAAACCTTGTGCATAATATAAGCATAAACTACAAAACATAAGAAACAACATAAAAAATAAGCAATGCACATAATCTCATTATAACACATGAGAAATAAGATTTCTGGTGGAAACCCCTATGGGAGAAAAAACACGCTTACTGTTGTTTCTCTTCTCTAAATCTCTATTATGTCAAGCAATTTGTCTTTTACATAAATCGATGACTTTGATCATCTAGGGGAATCGACCTCATTTACAATAAGACAACACCAATAATCCAAGAGACTCGATTCTACTGATTAAATTAGAATACTTTGTTCTCTCACGAATCTACAAATTCCCATCCATTGAATGAAGGAAACCACAACACAGTAAAAAATAAATTATAGAGGATAAAATATTTAAAAATAATGCACACAACTTGTTGGGTAATTTAATTGACAGTTAAATTGCTTTCATTTATATGACAATCTGGGTATGTGAGCTTGTCAAGTACACTACACCTTATGTGCTAGCAGATTAGCTTTTAATGTTTATGCATAACTGAGATGAATTGGAAACTTCAAAAAGAAATTAAATTCTATTTATGAGATCTTGGTAAGAACATGCATATGTTTTTTCTCAAAGACTTTATCTAATAAAAACATCAAATAGAGAATTAAATTGTAAGGATATTGAAAGAAAATCAATTCTAAAAAATGAAAGCTCTTGAAATTCTATGCTACTAATCATAAAATAAAATTATAGTGTATTTTAATTAAAATCAAATCTAGTTTATTATGTTGAAAATCAAAACTAATATATTAAATTGAAACACAATGGTTATCTAGCAAATTCAAAAAGAAATTTTATTCTATGAATCTCTTAAACATAAATCTAAGACTAAGCTAGAAAATGAACATCAAACTAAATCCTTTTGTTTGTTTTTAGTCTTTTAATAAGTGCTTCCTGTGTAGGAAAAATAGAGGCAAAGAATTAAACAAAATGAAATGAATTCAATCTAAAGCAACAAATAATTAAAATGAAATAGATTTTTTATTTAAGTGTAGAGAAGGAAGAAATTAAATGAAAGAAATGGAAAACATCTACACTATTCTCACTGATCTCCGGGGGGGGCTCCTAAGGACTACGAGGTGTTGAAAATTCAGACCAAGAGAAGAGAATTAACAATTAACAATTAAATGAATGCCATGGACAAAGTTTGTATTATTTATAGCATATAAACATAGTTTTCACAATGATAAATTTTAAAAAAAATTACAGCCTCAGACCTAAGCTTAATACATTGAAAATATCATCCTTTATCTAATAGATTACAGTGTTTTATAGAATTACGAAGCAACTAGAAACTCATAATTTCATTGCATGAATTCTAGCCATGAGATCTTAACAAATCAATTTCAAAATAAAATCAAATATGTTTTGAAGGATTTTAGGATAAAAGATGAGACTAGATCTGTTCATAATGATCTTCTTTCCACGAATTGTCTAAAGAACAACTTGTTTTTACCTGTTTGTTGGTTGTGCATTAAATGATGATTTGAAAAACTGTTTATCCACATAGTATGCAAAATAAGGCTCCAAAGATCCTTGAAAATTTCTCAAATCATGACAAATTTGAGAAAACTGCTCGCTGAGAACCTAATTGGGCCTATGCTGAATAAAATTTATGTTTTTGTTTTCTAAAATTCACTTTCATTTTCTCATAAAACGCAGTTGAAGTTGACTGGTCAAAACTATTGCGTATTTCCTTTGATTTGATGCTGGAGGTCCACACATGCGATTTGGGTGGAATTTAACCAATAAAAATCCATATTGGAACCTTCAGAAAGAAAGTCCAAGTGTTGGATTTCCTTCTAGAGTTGTGCTACTACTTCAACCATGGAGATAGCTATAGAAACTTGACAAAACTACATAAACTTGAACCGTCAAACTATCATTAGTAAAACCATTCATAATTCTTCTTAACTCATTAAAAATAATGGAAATAGTAATAATAAACCATGTAAACATGTATGCCAGAATTTGGTGCATTTACGAAGAAATATTGTTAAGAATGATGACAATGGGTGAGCGGAGTGATGCAAAAATGGATGGTTTGATTAGCAAAATCATGACAAGTTGGAGTCCCAACACAACTCTCACACACCAACTGAAATCAAATTTACTTAACATAGACATATATTTATACATGAGGAGAGGTGTTTATATTCTTCATCTCCACAAATTTCTCAATCAATAACTACATAATTCTCTCAAAAATCATCCACAAATCTCTCATGTGCAATTCCACTAATTTATCCATAAATGTCTCACTAAAAAGCAACAACTTTAATTATTTAATATTTGACAAAGGATCCATTACTCCATCATTTCTCCCCCATAATGATCATTTGGAAATACTCCAAGATGATCTCTGAATTTTCATAACTTTTCCTTAGATAATGCTTTGTTGAATATACCAACCACATGTTCATATGTTCTGCAATACTTAATCTCAATCATGCCTTGATGAACCATATCTCAAACAAAATTTTACTGAATATCAATATGCTTTGTCTTTTGATAAAAAACTAGATTATTGGCCATCTGAATAGCACTTTGATTATCACATATCAACTGAGTGGGTTGTTTTTGTTGTTCATGTGGATCCTCTAGAATTCTTCTTAACCAAACTGGTTCACATGTTGTCATCATTGCCAATTTATACTCTTCTTCTTCCGTCGAGAGAGAAACTGTAGGTTTGTTATTAGTACTACAATAAATTTGCGTTGAGCCCATACTGAATGAATACCCTGAAGTTGATTTCATGTTGTTCATACATGAAGCCCAATTTGAATCTGTATAATGAATCAGCCTAAAATATTTTGTAGACTTGTATACAGACCATAACCAATTATTCCACATAGATATCTTAAAATCCTCTTTGCTTCTTTACAATGCAATTCCTTTGGTTCTTCCATAAATCATGATACCATACTAACTGCAAAAGAAATATTTTGCTGAGTTGTAGCTAAGTAGATCAAACTTCCAACCAATTTATGATACAAAGTAACATCAACTGAGTCGGGGCCATCATGTCTGTATAACTTCATCCTAACTTCCAAAAGAGTTGTTGCTGGCATGCAACTCAACATTCTAAATTTCTCCAAAATGTCCCAAGTATACATGGGTTGGGACATGAAAATACCATATTCCTTTTGCCAAACTTCAATACCTAATAAATAATGTCACTCACGAAGATCTGTAATCTCAAACTCAACAATCATATGTGACTTAAACCTTTGAAATATTTTTTTATTGTTCCTTATGTAGATCAAATCACAACATATAAGATAGCTACCAAAAAATCTTGTGCTGACTGAAATATATAGAGATTGTGCTTAAATAAACTTTTAACTAAGCCATGATCATGAAATTACTTATGAATTCTTGAATACCATTCCCTTAGAGCTTTCCTAAGACCATATAAGGCCTTCTTCAACTTATAAACATAAACTTCTTTTTCTAGCACTTGAAAACCTTCAGGCTGCTCCACATAATTTTCTTCATTCACATAACCATTTAGAAAATTTGACTTAACATACATTTTAAAAATTAGCCACTTGTATTGTGCAGCGAATGCAAGAACCATCTTGATTGTATCCAACTTTTTCCACTAGGGAAAATGTATCAGTATTATCAATTCATTCTTTCTGTGCATATCCCTTTTCAACTAAATGAGACTTATACTTATCAATTCCACCATTTGATTTATACATTATTTTATAAGCCCACTTAGTTCCAATTACATAATTTTCCTTTGGTAATTTGACCAAGTCCCATCTATAATTTTTCACCAAGGCATTCAATTATGCTTCCATAGCTTCATTCCATTTTTTCCTTCTTAATTCTTCTGCATAATCCCATGGTTCATTCATTTTCATTACATGTCCCATAAGTGCATAATTCACAAGACAACTTTGAGATCTAGTAACCCTTCTTTCAAAATTTATATCCAGCACAATTCTTTTTTAATGACCCCTTTCAAGCCACTTAGGCTTCTTCTTAACTTCATCTACCCTTAGTGACTTGGAATTTGATTCATAACCAATATTCACAACATCTTTCATCAACTCAAATTGTACCTGATATGGCTTATAAATTCCCTTCTCATCGAACACAACATCTCTACTTATTATCACCTTCCTTGCCTCTGGATCAAATAACCTGTAACTACTTGTTTCAGTACTATATCCAATAAAGATACACTTCACACTCTTATCATCCAATTTCTTTCTCTTTTCCTTAGTAACTTGTGAATATGCAGTACAACCAAAAACTTTCATATGTACAACACTTGGTTTGTATCGTGACGGGCTTCTTCTTGAGTGAGATTCAACACTTCCTTTGTAGGAAATCGATTAAGAGAGTATATTGTTGGGTGTACTTCTTCTGCCCAAAACTCATTTCCATGTGACTTAGTTTTTAACATGCTCCTAGCCATTTCAAATATGGTCCTAGTATTCCTCTCCGCAGCACCATTTTTTTTAGGGGAGTATGAATTAGTAAATTCTCGCTTTATTCCATTCTTCCTGCAATAATTCAAAAACTCATTTGACTTGTATTCTCTGCCATTATTTGTTCTTAGGGCGAGAATTTGTATACCAATTTTTTTTCAACAAAAGACTTAAATTCAAGAAAATGAGAAAAAAATTCAGAATTCTCTTGTAGAAAATACACCCATGTCTTCCTAGAATAATCATCAATTAAAGTGAGAAAATAGTGTGCCTTTCCAAAAGACACAGTCTCCATTGGACCACACAAATATAATTTCACTAATGCTAGACATTCTCTAACCTTCCATGTTTTATCTGAGAAACATTCCTTGTGTTGTTTCCCAAAAATACACCATTCACATACATCATTATCCAAGTTGATATAAAGAATATCATTAACAATTAACTGCTTTCTTAACAACACCAAACTCTAAAAATTTAGATGTCCCATCCTATAATAATAAATCTTAGTCTTTCTTTCATCTATTGTATTCAAACTTTTTGAATTACTTGAATCAAAGGAGAGCTTGAAATATTTGTCTTCATTCATTTCACCTCTTGCTACAACTGCATTTTTATTCAACTTATCCATGATTATGAATTCTTTATTATCAAACACTAACTTGTAGTTTTGCCCCATCATTTTTCTTACGAAAAGTAGCTTCTTCCTTAATTTTGGTGTCAAAAAAGTGTCCTCAATTAATTTCTTCTTTTCATGTAATGTTGGTATTGTAACTATGTCTGTCCCTTTCACTTCAGAAACACTATCATCACCAAACATGACTTTGCCATAATATTTCTCAACAAGTTTGGTTAAAAAATCCTCTTGAGATGTCATATGAGTTAAACATTCTGAATCATTATACCATGCTTCAGATTCTTTACTATGTGCCATCATACTTCAGATGAATAATTTCTCATTCCTAGTTACTTCAACAACTGTATTACCACCATTGAGCTCCATATCTCAAATTTTTGCATAAAAATATCTTTCGAGATGGACAAATTATTGGCAATAATATCACTGTGGTCCTCCACCTCTTCCTCCATTTCTACCTCCATCTATTCCTTATCCTCTTCCTCTATATCTGTCTCTGCCTCTTGCTCTAAACTAACTCAGATTCCTGCCTCAACCTCTCAAAGGTGATGCATTTCCTTGTGAACTTTGTTGATTTCTATTTTGATTCTAATTATGATATGGACCCTATTGGATGTATTTTTTGTGCTTATTTCCTATACATTCTTTCCCTAGTTTTGACCCTTTTCCCCTCCATACTAATAGAAATTTACATGTTAACTACCTTTTTCCTTATTGTGGACATCATATTTCGCTATCATGTTATTTTTCCATTTTTTCTAGATATAACAATGCAATATTCCTTTTCATGGCTAGTTGGGGTAATCATTAGAGAAGTCTTTTGGATCCTCTTCTATTTTTCAGTTGTCTCTTGTGAGAATGAGGTTATTGAATGAACAATCGCGCAGATCGGTCTAAGAGCAAGATGAAACAGATTACTGTTACACTCTGTGTGTTGTTACATATCTTATTGTTACACCTCGATGCTATTATAGTAATTGTTGTTACACCGCATTGCTATTACAGATCACTGTTGTTACACCTCGGGTGTCATTACAAGGTTTTTATTATCCAGTGATTGTTGTTACATCCCAAACCATTATTTGACCGCAGGGTGTTGTTACACCATAGCTAGAAAGCCGTGGGTACTATTCCGCACAACTATTGGAAGTTATGAAATTTTTATTTAGAAAGTGATAGATCCAACCAGTTATGATCTTAACCAACGTATTTGAATAACATTCGTATTTAGTAACTAGTTATAACAATTTCTATTTTATGATCGGCATGAGAATCTTGAGATTCTCGTGACTGATCTATTCCTGATTTTGGGTATGTAATGATTACAACAAAAACCTAATCCCTCAGGAACGGGGGACGATATAGAGAGTACTATTATTTTGATCTTGTAACCATTAATTGTTCTTAATATTAAAGACATTGTAGTGATGCTATTATTATTTCCAAGTTGAATCCTTAACTAATTTCGTGTTCATTCCTGCACCACTGCTAGGGAGGAAGGGTCCTCCTCTTTAGCAGGGACTGCAACGGTAGAGTAGTTCTATATTATTGTTTCTCTCTTTTATTATTTGTATCGTTTTATGTTGTCAATGTATAATTTGTAGAATATATTTGCTTTAGTTCCAGAATTATGTTATGATGTTACACAAATTTGATTAGCAGTATGGTAGTTGACCAGCTAATGTAGTTATTATTACAGTTTTGTGCAAACCTTTTCTCTGGTAATTGTGAATTGTGATTTCGTTTATTTAAAGTGTTTTAATTTCTGCATGAATGATTTAGTTTTTGAAATTGATTCATTGCATTCTTTACTATTTTTTATTTTCACTCTTGGTTGTAGCGTATTAGCATAGATAATGCAAACTCCATTGAAATAACAGACCTACACTGGGTTGAAAATTAAATGGTTGCAGTCTTGGTCAATTAGGATTGATTAAAATAACACTACATTTTGGTGTTCTTTCTAGGGATGGTAGGTGATGATACAATCAGCCAAGTTGTTTGTTTGATGATACAATGTTCCTAGTCCACAGTCGTTGGGTGGTAAGACAAGAGGTAAGTACCTACGCATCGCTCTAACGTACATGGGTGGGCTCACCATATGTGATCTGTAAGGCACTTCTGGTGTGGCATTTTGATGTTTTCTTAAAACGCGTCTTCAACTGTTCATTCATTGGGTAGTAAGACGAGAAGTAAGAACCTGCACATCGCCCTAACATACCTGGTCAGGCTTAGCATTGTCAATACTGAGAAACTTAGGGTGTGAATCATTACACATATGGTCCATGTGTGCAACTATAGGAATTAAGTAAACACCAAAAACACACCCCACTCCAATTAGTAACAACAAAAACGGGTCGTAAAAGGGAAAGGAAGAGTGTAGATTTGGAAAGGAAACATTTATCCATGAACTGATCTCAAGGGAAGAAAAAGGAAAGTCGAGTTATCAAAAGGATGTGAGGAGAAAAGGGCCACAAAAATCTGTTACTCCTTGTTGAAGCCTCGGAAATCATTGCTACAGCATGGGGGAAAGCCACCTGGTCCGAACCACGGTTAGCAACTACCTTTTCATTTGGTGTAGTGGCTCTGACTAGGGATAATGGGATGAGTTTCCCAAAAGAGATGTTGATAGTGTTAGTGGGGTGATATATGATGTAACGGAGGAATGATTAAGCGAAGTATAATCTAATATAAACTACTAAACACATGCATATATCCTAGTTTAAACACTATTTGAATATAAATATATCCATAAATTAAATAAAGTATGCGATCTACAATAATGTCCTGTAGAAATTGGTAATAAATATCATTCAACTGCAATTAAGAAGTGAAATTGTTTAACAATAATCATTTTGGATAAGTAGTTAGCCGAAACAATTGTGAAAGATATATCGCATATAAATCGTTCATGTATTTAGATAAAGTCAAAGCCAACATCATACAAAAGTGAAATAATGCTAACTATAATTAAGACTTTCACACATAAAACAATTGAAAGAAGAATTATTGCCTGATACATAAATAAAACAATATCATAAGATAAAAGTACCATATATGACGAGTCCTGCTCATGTGCTTTACCAATATTGACCTAATTCCAATCACTCCAACATATTCTAAGAATACAAAGGTTCATTTCAGTAGAGCATGCTAGACATTTAAGAGAAATTAGATCCTCTTCCATTCATTCCATAAGAACCTCCTCAAAGGTATAGAAGTGCATGCTTTGAAGAATGTTTCTGATAAAATTTATGGACCCCTCTCTAAATGCATGAGAGGGGTTTAAATACTAAACTATAGGTCCTAAAATAGATTATTACAAAATTAGTTGAGGAGGTTTAAATGATCTGCCTCAGATTATGCAAAAATAAAACTAAAATAAAAATAAACTAAGTGATTAACTCCTTTGCATTTTATCTTTGAGATTGAAAATATCTATTATAGGCTTGAGATGTGTCGGTTGGACAATCGCAGATTTTAATTGCCTGAAAAATATAACTTCCCTCAGTGCTGGCACCATTTTTTGTGCTGAGGTAGTTAAGAATCGCAAGGTCATCCATTGGCTATATGGTTTCATCAGGAATTGCCAGTATGCTCCCCAGTTTAGCTTGCCCATTTGTCTGATCACCTCCTCTTTTTTGTTTGCCACCTGCCTCCACTGCCACTCTAACTGTTTGGCATTTGGAAGAAATCCGGGTATAGAATATTCAACCAAGTTGTTGCCATTGCATATTTTAATTGATGGCTTCTATGATGTTTTTTGTTGCTATTGTCATGACTGTCATCACCCTTTCTACTTGCTTGAGCCATGAATCCCAATCTATGAACAAGATGTCCTTATGTGATTCCTCTAGCTTTGGAAAATCATCCCTTCTTCCTTCTTCTAATTATTTCCAGGTGATAAAGTCAGAAACCTTTTTATGGATTTCATCATACTCAGGCCTCATGTCGACAACTTGGCTTGTTAGCTTATCACTAGTCTTGCAATAAGGACTTATTTGCAAGATTTTCTGGCCTAGAACTTCCTTTTGTTGTATTAGTTTAGAGTTAAGACTAAGTGCTTCCTTTATGAACTCATCGATTTGTGGATGTTGTTTATACTTATCTGACATGGTTTGTATTCAGACATCTCTTTCGACTAGGCAAGCCTAATATTGTATTTGCATCTGTACAAATTCATGCTAGAGCTGGGATACTTGTAATTCTTCTTGTTGATTAGATTTCTCCTCCACTAATTATTGTTCCAACATCAAAATATTTTGTTCCTTCTCTCTAAGAAGCATTTCGACCTCTGTCACTTTTTCAATAATTATCGCAACATAGGCTCCTACAAATTGCGACAGTCTTGTGAGGTTTTCAGATGGTTCCATGGGCAAGTCTTTCCATACAATGTCCATTGGTTCATTCTCAGGAGTCATAATAGCTACAACATCTAGCTCCCTCTTCTTCCTCTATCTCTTAACAATAGCTTTGTGAGCAAGACTATAGGACACATCTAGTGGAGGAATTTCCTTAATTCTCAAAATAATTTCTGAAGTGGGGGTGGTAGGAATGAGATCAACATCCTTAGTTCCTACAGTTTTCTCCATTGTTATTTCTTAGGTTGAATTGTGCTATGGAGTCTATATCTCAGATGTTTGTTCATCTACATGAATCTTCTTATTTAAATTCTCCCATTCCTTTTCCAAATCAATAACTCAGGGTTTTGTTGACTCAGTGGAACTAGAGTGAATTTATTCCTGTTTCTTTGTCGATGTTTACTCGATTGTTTCTTCTATAGTTATGGCAGCATCCCTTTCAAACTCTTTATTTTTTTGCCTCCCACATTTTGAACTGTTGCTCTGAGTGTTGTGACTCATGAGTAGATCTCTCTTGGGTCTTTTCTTAGGAATTTTATTTGGAATTTTCTTTCGAGCTATCCTCCAAGCTTATACTGGGAGTTGGCTCCCTTATTGGTTCAATCTATAGTAGGTCTAATCGGAACTTCAATAATATCCTCTTTTCGTACACATGGAAAGATTCAACATCATCTGGGGCAAAAATTAGTGATGCCATATGCATTACATCTAGAAATGTTTCTTTTTGTAGGAAGAGGTCATTGAAAGTGTCTTCCTCATGGCTGAATGGTTTCACTTTCACCATAGCAGTGAAGTCCTTAATAGTGCCATTTGGGTCATATTGCCTTCTTGGGAATGTAGCTAATCTTAGATATTTCATGATCTTTACCTCTTTTCATGCATGTCCAAAATCATGTAGTGCAAATGCACTACATTACAATGGAAATGTAGGCCAAATGGCCTTTTTCTATTCTTTCAACCCTTTTGCTCAACCCGCCTTCCCCTCTCATTTGGTAGGCTATCTCCCTTCCCATTAACTTGTTGGGGACATAGTATCGGAGCACATGCGGTGAAGAAATGCTTCCAAATACTCTGATATAGGTAAATGTCTCCTCCACAAAACATCTGGCTACAGGTAAAATACGCACTTTAGCTTCTCTGGAAAGCCTAGGGGTGATTGTGTTGTAGACTTGTTTATGGATGGGCAACATAACTTCTTGACAAATATTGTAAAAAATGGAGTGAAACTAAGACTCCCACAAATGCTTATGGTACACATGTATAGGAAGCAGGTCTTGCGCAATCCACTTTCATCCCATAATAGGAAATTTAGAGTTAAAATGGATTGTGTCCATTACAAAGGCACTCACGAAAAATGGGGGATAAACCCTTAAAGAGGGACTCCTCTTTCTCCTATACTCCATAACGGCTTTCGCCAAATTATCAGATAAAATTTGAGTGCAATTAATTATTGTTGAATTCACAACTGCTTCTATTAATGACAGCCACTCCAAGGAAAATTTGGTACTATCAGGCTTGCCAAACAATCTACATACCATGGTTGCTGCAAAACTATAAGGGGGAGAAATAAATGTCGTAGAATACATACCCATCTTATCCTATTTTAACTTGCTTTCATTTTCTATCTAGGCTCGCGTAGCATCTGTTGGGTCTTCATTCTCAGAAAATTTCTCGAGGAACCATTTATTGAAGAGCTTTTTTGGATCTAGTAGATTGTACATAAGTTGTAGGTTTGTCTACTGAAAAATATCCCATAACCTCTTGCCTACTATCCTTGAACTCTCTGTCTGAGACATCCACCACATTAATTATCCACTTGACCATATTTGTGTATGGGATTATCTTCAGCCTTGCGGCTATGTGGTGTAGAAATGAGCATGTTGTCTCGAAGTAAGAGGCATCAGAGGAAACATGAGCATCGGCTGCGGCCTTTGCTACCAGAGGCCTTCTTTTCTCCTCTTTTAATAAATCATACATTGCTTCCCATGTTGAAGTTCCTATGTCTCTACTGCACCTAGTATCAGAGAATAGAGGGATCATTTCTGACTTTTTAGATGCAGATGCCTTTCCCTTCTTCTCCATTATTCCTAATGACTCTTGCTGTGAATTTTTCCTGAAATCAAGAAAGGCGGAATCTATCGGATAGAGACATGTGAGAATGAAAATAAGAATGAATGATATAGATAACCTTGAAAAGGTGACAAGAAAGGAGTTTTAGTTAAACGCAGATGCAAAGATATCCTATCACATCGAGCTGCTTTTCAAAGATAAATGAGATTAACCCATACTAAATGCCCACAAATGATTTGTTATCACCACCTTTATTGCTCATGAACATTCCACATAGTAAAATGGGAAGAAAACTTTTTAAGGTTACGAGCTTTGATTTGTGAAAATGCCAATTTTTTGATAGCGATGCAATATCGCAAATCGCATTATCTCATATTGATTGTGAACTTTCATACAGATCCTTAGTTTTCTACGGGGTGCAAGATGCGGGACGTTATTTATTATTTTTTTAATGTGTATCTTATTTAACGGGATTTTACCTTATAAAGGATTTTTCATTTGCATAGCAGACTTAAGTGTTACTTTATAACATAGGTTTCAATCGGGTTCAGGATTTTATTGCATTTCGCAACATTGCGTGCTTTGTAAGATTTGAAACCTTTCTTAAGTATTTTTGACACAATGTGATAAGGCTGACCACCTCATCGCAATATCACATTTCACATGTTTCAACATGGTTCGCGAGAGTGCACCCTTTGTGAATTGCGATATGCGATATGAGCTTTTGTTTTAATAGGAAATGCCTTAGGACATAATTTTTAATGAAAAAGCGTAACGATATCGAGGTTAAGCATAATGATTCCTTCAGATCCCATTTCACGTCTTTTGCTTGTTAATGAGGCTTTAAACCCACTTAGTCCAACGATATGTGAAAAGGCGAGTATTGCTATTTTTTAAAGGGTTTTGACTTGATACCTTGTTTTATTCCAAAAATTTAAAAGGAAGTGTCTAAATGCTAAATTTGTTTTTTGGAAGGAGTTTTTAAGCGTCCCCATTTATTGATAGAATATTAGCTATTATATTATTAAATTGGGAGGTTATTTAATAGCACAACACTCCCATAACAAGGACAAAAACCTCTGATTCCTCTGTCTCAGGAACTTACCATTTTAAACCTAGCAAAAACACTCCTAACACTAAGCATCCAATTCAGGAGCACCAGTGAGAAGCTAGTAACCAGATACCTAGGATTGAGGGACAAGGGGAAGCTGAAGGGGAACATTAGAAGCTTAAAATAGGAGAACACTTATTGGTTTATCAATATCTAGATTCAGGTAGTGTAGTGAAACAACTAGCCCTGAAACAACCTTAGCTACCAATTTCACCAACAAGACAATCACAAAAACGGCTTGAAGAACACCTATTATAGCAACGATGAGAAGGGTTAATAATGGAGAACAAGAATAACAAAAACACTAAAATAGATTGTACTGTCACCACCTTTGAGTTCCCCATTGGGGATATCAAAGGCGAGGCTCCCCTGAAAAAAATCGTTTATCATCTCTACCATCTTTCCAAGGAATGACTGGAGAAGATCCTGACAACTTCTTGTTTGAATTTGATGTATTGTGTAGGAGCTATGACTATGTTTCAGATGCTCAAAAAATAAAATTATTTCCTGTTATTCTAAAAGGAGGAGCCCTGAGGTGGTTCATGGGGTTATGCTCTCCTTCTATTCGAACATGGAGCGACATGAAGGAGATACTTTTATCAAGCTATCAGGACTATTGTAGAACCAGGAACTTAAGAGAGGAATTATTCAGGATGATGCAAAAGGTGGATTAAATACTGGAAGGCTATGTGGAGTGATTTAATTATAACTTCTGGAGATCTAAACATAGTGATTTAGATCACGAGATCTTGAAGACCATATTCATAAGGGAGATGATTGATTACTTCCTTGATACCATGAATCTATTAGGGAAGGGGGACATATCTCAGGAACCATTTGGTGAGATAGTAAGGCCTGTCTGAGATGCTCAAGAGGATCGTTGAAGGGGAGAAGCACAATTCGAGATGCCTCTTCCCGAATACAAAAATCTACAAGTGGAGGAGTAACCAGAGCAGAGATTGGGAATTTATATGAAAATTTTGAAACCAACATCCTCAGTACTCTATCTGGTCAGGTAACAACAACATCGATCAATAAGGAACAAGGATAAGTTGATACACCTCTAGCTATGTTATGTCTAAATTTCCAAAAGAAACGTCCCTTGAGGGAGTGTGAAATGAATAGAATCATCTTGTGCAATATTTGTGAGCTGGAACATTCTACAGGCAATGTCCGGAGCTTCCCAGACTGAAAGTAGTACTTAGAGAATCATGTGATGAAGTTCAGTCCTCTTATTTCATCATGCGCAAGAGACCATGGTAGCCATGACGTCCAGGTATGTCCCAACATTTTTCTTCTTTTAACGCATGGAATAATGCATATAACATGTTATGTTCCTATACCAATAGCTGTCATAATTTATGACCGACTTAGTTTATCTCCGTAATATGTACATACCTTTTCTTTCTGAAAATGTTTTCCATATTTGTAAAAAATCAAAAAAAAAAATGTAAAGAGGGTATGTCCTAAAAGAAAATCAAAGGACAAAAAGAATGAAAAAAATGGTCCAAAAAAAAAAGAAAGAAAATGGACCCCAAAGAAAACGAAAAGACCATGAAAGTGTGCAAGTCAAAATGCCACTACCATTTTCTTTGGTGAAAAATAAAAAAAAAATTGTGCAGCTTGTCACTTATGCCACAATCCATGGATGGTAAAACTGTGTAAACTTGGCTATTTCATGTTTTGAATTTCCTGTTTATAGATATAGAATAAAATTTGACCAAACTGTTTAATCTTGGCAGATAAGTAGATAGGTAGAGTTAATAAAAGGAGCTCAACAATTTAATCTGAGCCCTTGGATGTAATAAGGATAGACTTAGATAGATTTCCATTGTAAAAGAAAAGAAAAGTTCGATAAGGGTTTACCAATTCAAGTGCACCCTAATAAAAAGTAGAAAAAATGGTAGGATGTGTAGGTGGGTAAGTAGATGAATGGTCGCAGAATTATGTATGATGAATGTTTAGTTAAAACTTGTATCATTTACTTTCATCATCATATTTCTTTAAAAGTATGGATAACAAGGAGACATTTACAAAGTCAGGTGATTAATTTTCTCATTCATTTTACCCCTTATTTCACTAATTTCCCACAAATAATAATCAAAGTACCTAAAGCCTTCAGTTAAAGGGGCACAGAGCATTTCTCTGACTTCTGGAGGGACCAGACCCTCAGCCTGATAACTTATAAGGTCTAAGTGCTAAATCCCCTTATCAACATTCATCCCCTCCATAATTCATTCATTTTCCCTAAAAACCCCCTTTTTCTAAGGTAAAATCAGTATTTTCCTAGGAAAAGTAATTACTCCATATAAAAACCCACAAATGAACCTAAGCCTAAGTTATAATGTTTAAATGTGAGAGTATCAATATATTTAAAAAGCATTTTACTTAGTGCATTTTTCATCTCCGTTTCCATTTGATATTAACATTAATTTATTATATTTTTAACTCCTAAAAAATACACCCCTTTCCCGTCTATATTATTAAAATCCTATATGATAATATCCGGCTCCCAAGGTTTGAAATATAAACCATAATAATAATTAATTAGATGGATTAATTAATCAATATGCGATTAATTAAGAGCCATAGCCCTCTGTCGTGTTAAAAGGGATTAATTAATCAAATCGTGATTAATTAATAACTATCCTCCAATCAAATCGCTACTCACATCATTAAATCTCCCTAATCCATAATTATTATCCTGTCGGGCCCTCCATTAATTCCCAATCAAATCATTGCCTCGACCATTGAATGATCCGACCCCTTCAGATCTAATGGCTGATGATCATATCAGGCAGCCCCCGGTGCCGACCTTTACTCGCTCGATGTAAGCGGTTTTACTATTCATCCCACCGCTACGTATCGCCCAATGAATGGCATCGGGCGAACCTCTCCTAATACCTCCAAGCTCTCAAAAGTGGTGCGATAGATTCTGGTTACCGCCTTCATTTACCACCTCCAGTAAACGATAAAACGTCACCCCGCTAGTTGGCACCAACTGTTGATTTCCATCAAACCCACCAAATTCATTGAATTTGTAAATAAAACCAAAAATACTCAGTATTTTTGTTTCACCAAGAAAAGAACCTTCTGTTCTACATGCACACATAGAGTACGTTCAAACTGTCACCCTGCTTCCAACCATCAACCTCCAGAAGCTACTGAACTCCAGATTACCATTGCAGACCTGTGCTCTCCCTGCGAATAGTGCACCAGTGCCATTTGTCCCTTCATACAACCAAAACCAGGTATTTACCCCTTTTTCAACTAAGAAACCCTGTTTTCATACTGAACCTGAGCTAAATTGTTGTAAAAATTAAGTAATTTAGTGAAATTAAGTTGTTTGACAGTCTTGACACTCTCCAAGATGACCGAGTTTTCCATAGCTCCTTGAAATTTTCTGCCCTCGTCCTTCAGTTGACAAGAACCAAGGATGGATGCCCCAGTCACCTTAAATGTCAAGACAGTTACCAATCCTGACATAGATTTAGACCATCTTCCCTTGGATGAAGAATATTTTCAGATAAAGGACCTTACCTTTGGCAAAACCCCTTTGAAATTACATTGCACATACCAAGATAACTACTTGAACCATGCAGATAAGATAGGCATCTGGAAATCAAACCTGCCCAAATATCAATTCCCTAGTGTTCATGTCTTCCTGGAAATTATTCACGACTGTCATGCAAACTATGACCCTATCATGAGAGTTGTGATGTTTCCAGACCAGAAAGTCCTATTCACTATCACTCCTGAATCATAAATGAAATGTTACAGTTACAACCTGGTCAAGACCTCACCCCCCTTACCATTGCTGATTTGCTTGAAAGATCGTCTAAGCTATCTAGTTCTAGAAGTACCCAAGTCCTCCAGACTTTCATTGCTAAAGAAAGACTCATGCCAAAATACCCCCTTCCTTATGTGTCAGTCATCTCTTCTGATCTTGGCAAAGAGATCACAACAATGCTATCATGCATTCTAGGTTCTACCAGTAATGAATATGTAGATGAGACTATTTTTGCCTGCATGTCTATTTTTACCCCTCCTCAACCTCCTGCAGTCAAGTTTGATTATGAAAAATTCATCGCAGATAAAATGCATGATTAGTTTATGAGATTAGAAAATGAAAGAGTGTTCAAATATTTATCAGTCCTATACCATTTGTTTCTCCATTAACAAACTGATAAGTTTCCCTTCTCTGTCCAAAAACTTGATACTAGAGGGAATCCTAGATCTGTCATCTTCTGGACCTCTCTATTCCATGGGTCTTGTTCTTTTCACTATCCATACACAGATTTTATTGACATATTTGTACATCCAGTGACTACAATGTTGTTAGGAAGTCCCCCTCCTAGAATTAGTGCAGACATTAAGATGGTTCTCCAACTGTCCAAACAATACAAAGTAGGGGATTGGTACCTGTACCAAAACCATACTGACATCAAAATTTATGGGTACGAATTGCCTCCTTATAAATTACCTAGATATCTCCCCATGCGATTATTTGCTCTGGAGTACTATAGGTAAATGATCAATTTTGATGAGATTCACTTTGTCAAAACAAATAAGAAGGCCCAACTAAGAATAAAAGATCATCTAGGCCCATTTATTTGCAATAATAGAGAAGCAGGAAAGGAGACAGATGAAATCCTCCAAAGATTGAGATTAAAACATAGTTTCATCTAGACCTATGACCCCCACAGCTCCATTTGTAACAAAAGGCAGAAACATAAGCTATCTCCTTATATCCACCATAGCATCCCAGAAATTGAACAATATGTCAATCAATCTAAATGGGTGGAAGGCACTCCAATATATCAAGATAGCACACAAGTGGAAGTTGAAAATGTTTTGGTCGATTTAGAAAGAAGGCTTAATGAAGATTCATTTGTACAGGTTCTAGGAGAAACTTCGTCACAAAGGCAGTCACAGGAACATAGTACAAAGCCATCAGAACAACAAGAAGAATCCAAGCAGCCTGAAATTTCAAAGGAGCTATATCAAACAAAACCAAACATGAGCAATCCTCCCATCTTGCAGACTCCTCTAAATGAGGAGAAAAATCTAAAGAGAAGCCAAGAGGAGGCCACTCCTTCTACTATTCCCATTGACCAAGCCTATGGAAAAAGGAAAAGGTTGAATCCCTTGTTTGAAGAGGAATTTCTTGAAGAAACAGAACGTGACACGGTAACCGAAAGAAGTGATAATATGAAGACTATCCCAACAGGAGGGACACCATCTACTTCATAGATACAAGCATTGGAAAGACAACAAAGCACATAGGTGTCTTCATTCAGAGCTCCTTTAGGACAAGGCTAGGACATAAAGGGAAAGTACAAAGAAATTAAAGCAAGGAATGAGAAACTGAAAGCTCAAACCTATGCTCACTATCTCAAAATGGGTCCAACCAACTAGACAAAGTTATGTCAGCCTTTGATATAAAGGAAGGAAAGATGCAGATGAGCTTCCTAAAGCCAATTGTGCAACAATCAAGATCCATGGTTGATTATTTAAAGACTGATTTTGAAGTTTTGGCAAAGGATATTCATCCTATTGACCAAATAGAACTTCACAAACAAACTGGTGAGATGGTATATTCTACATTGACTAATAAGGCCATCACAACACATCAATTGTAGAACTCATTGAATAATACCTCTACACAGCTTCAACTAGAAAAGGCCTCCTCTCAAGCTAAAGACACCAGGATAAAAACTTTAGAAGACTTAGTGATAGAGTTGGGACATGATCCCAAAGATGTCAAAGTAGCAGAACTAATTAAAAGGAAAAATGATTATATTGTTGCATTGAAGAAGCATCTTAAGATCCCTCCTCTCCACCATCCTCAAACTGTAGAAGTTATAGAGAGGCAAAAAGAGGAAGAACTTATGGACCTAGTCCTTAAGTTAAATGATCAGTTAAAAGAAACTGAGAAGGAATTGGAGAAAAAAATACAGTCTAAGAAGAGTGAGCTGGCCACCGCTCCTCAGACTGTCATACCTACAGTTACTATAGTAGTACTCTCCACTCTAGAAACTTCCTTGGCGCCAACACTTCCACCAGTGACAACATTGCCAGTAGCAGGGACTATTTCAGCTAATGCAGGGACATCAGAACAAAAAATAGATGAATTGATTAAAGCCATGGAACAAATGAGTATCCAGGCCACAAAATTGAAAAAGCTTAGAGAAAAAATGACAAGTTTGGAAACAAACTACGAGCTCGCACAAACTCAGAATAAAGAAGAAGAATGAAAAAACAAAAGGATAGAGGAAAGAATCAAAGTCCTAGAGAAGGATTTGACATTAGAAAAACCATTGGGAGACATTAAAGATATATTGTGGGCCAATATCATTGATTCCATCAATGATATTTGGCCTTCTATCCAGGCAATTTTTGAATAGACTGTATTGATTAAAGTAGCTATGGAAGCTATACAGAAGACTAAAGAAGAACTGGGAGATAAACCTGAAGAGGCAAATCAGTTGATTGATTTTTTGAATAGTATGAACAGGCACCAGCTAGAGTAGTTAGAGATTGAGGATAGAACATTTATTATTATTAAAATAAAGAAAGTTCTTACTAAAAGGAACTTAATGCTTAATCTAGAGAAAATGTGTCAGAGTATTCAGGTAGAAATAGATAGCTTCATCTTGAAATATGGCATTTTGAGAGAGAAGGGCCTTCCTAGCCCACTGGTTATATATGACAAGTTAATCACCCAGGAAGGCTATATCGAGAGATTAAATAAACAGGCTAGGAGTCAAGCAAGTTCTTCAGGAGTAAAAGCATTACCTACAGGAGACGTACTTTATCATGGCCTGGAGAATCTATTCTACATAGACCATGAAGTAAAACAACTATTCACCAGCAAACCCAATTTTGCTAAGTGCATAGAAGCTGATGAAGTTTACAGGAAGATGATCAGGATGAAATTAATAGATAACGAATGGTGGACTAGTTTGACCGACTTACTGTGAAGGTACTATAGTAAATTTGTGGAGAAAAAAATGTTTACTATGTTAAAGTCTGCTAATACAGGATGAAAGGATGAAACATCATAGGTAAAGAGTATCATTAGGTAAAGAGTATCAGTAGGTGAAGATAAGATTGAAATCCAACACATAAAGACCGAGGCAACTGTAAGAGCCAAATCCGAGTTCTAGTATCCAGCACATTGACAAATAAAGGGACAACAAACAATTTGTTTTCCATCTATCTCTATCTTTTGTGGAACATACCATTTGTTTCCTCAAATAAATCTCATATAGTTATGAGAAATTTTGTATTAATTTTTGTATAAATATTTCACAAATTGAAGTAATTAGGGTGGATTAAAAAACATTTTTGTAGACTTTTTGTTTTGAGCTAAAGGAGAGATTGTAATCAAGACTGGATTGGTTTACTAGATTAAATAAAGCTGAGGACATTTCACTTGATTCATGTGCACTGTGGGAAACAAATAAATATCATTTCTTTGAGTTTGGTTATTGTTTTCCCTTATCTTCTGAAATATCATATGCGTTTCTTATAATTCTTAAAAGCAAACAAGGAGTAATATCATCAGAATTAGCTTAAGTTCTCTCTGTTTCAACTGTTTGCTTCTTTATTGTTTTCTACTAAATTTCTTAAGTCTGGGAATTCTTAGTTGCTCCCTTACTTCCGTAATCCATTCCTTCTATTGGCCCCCAGTACATGATTCTTAATTTCCCTTGCTATTTGCCAAACCTCCCTTCTTCATCTTAATCCCTGTTGAGGATTCTTCATTGCCCTTGGCCCTAGTTAAGATTTTCATGCATTGAGACCTTCATATTTTTCCTTGCTGTGCTATCTTTCCTTGTGAACTCTTACCTCGATGATTAATCAAATCCTGCTAAACCTTTCCTACTTGACTCCATATCCCAACAGCTTGAATACTTGCTCTGTCCATCTGTTTCCTTAATTCCACCAAACAAATCAAGACAAATTCCTTAAGTATTAATAACTAGCCTAATATCATATCAAAACAACGCTATATTACAAAGAGAAAGCCCTATTTGAGTGTAGATCGACTAGGATCTATACTTAAAAGATTGGTTTGTAGTTACCTTGGAAACTTTACTTCTTTTAAATAACTTCTAAGAAAAATCTGAGTGATAACATAGTGGTGACCATACTGGGGATTCAAAACCCTCTGTTTTAATAAACCTTTGAAGAATTAAAATTTTATTCATAAGCATCTTAAATGGTTATTAGAAGTTATTTCCAAGAGTTCATAAAAAACTAAAACAATCACAAAAAGCTTTAAATCTGGCTTCAGGGAGAACTCACTTTACTAGGGCCAACCCTGATCCAAATGCTCCCCTTGTATTTAAAAATCCCAACCTTATTCTGAGGATAATTAGAAGACAACAAAGTTCAGTAAGCCCCAGATCTGTTTTTAGATCCCATTCATGCCCTGTTGAGTGGTTATTCCTTGAAGACATCACTTTTGACGAGTATTTTGGTCTCTCTTTGTTCAGAACCACGTCTGATAGTGAACTGTTGGACCTGGTCCCAGATCCAAAATTCCTCAGAAAACTTGAAATCCAACGAGCCAACTTGTCAATTGATCAAAGTCTACTGAACTCCCCTTAAACACCCCTTACCACTGATAGACACCCTGGACTTTCTGAAACAACTTCCTTTTAGCTCACCATCTTCTCCCCACACCACTGAAGATCATCCGTCAACCTCATCTCCATTCATACCTTCAATCCCTCATCAGCCCATCACTACCCCTTAAACACCTATTACCTCGGTTATATCAACTCCCCTTGTTATCCCAAATCCTCTAGTTACCCAAACTTTTGTTCTCAGCCCTATACAGCTTAGAGCTATGCTCCTCAGATATGCCTCCCTGGTAATGCCTGCTCCTCAAGGCATCTTGCTAGCAAATTATCAAAGTAAAATCACGACATTTGATGGCACTGGAACATACACAACTCAGCAGCACACTAAGAAAATGATAGATTATTTTGAACTTCATGAGATTGACATAGGAGTTGTCCAAATGAGAATCTTTGTCCAAAGTGTAGCTGGAGAAGTGAGAACGTGGTTTAGATCTTTTCACCCCTAGAGCATAGATAGTTTAGAAGGCCTTTACCAACAATTCTTAAATAGGTGGGAGAACAAGAAGAACCCCCTTCAAATTCTAGCTGAATATGAAAGCCTTAAAAGGGGACCAAACGGAACTGTTAAAGACTATTGTACCAGGTTTAACAATGTTTATAATGAAATCCCTCTTGACCTTAGGCCTCCACCTAGTCTAGCCCTGATTAAATTTCCAGACGGATTTGATACAAATATGGCTTTTTGACTTAGAGAAAGGAATCCCTACACACTTGAAGATATGCAAAGTGTAGCTGTTAGCGTAGAAGCTAATTTGCTGTCCAAAAGGGCTACAGTTAGAAATGAGAGAAGAACACCATTGAAAGATGAATCTTCACCCTTTGATCAAAAACAAATGCTTTAGCTAAAGGAATGGAAAGATTGATGGATAGAATAGAAGTCATTGAAAGGAAACCTCACTAGGATAACCACCAGGCTAATCCAGTGACGAATCCAAACATTAGGAAAAAAACAGAACCAAAACACTGGTAAAAATGGTCCTGATCAGAACATTTTCCAAGAAAATTATGATAAGACTTCCCACCAAGAAGACCCTGAGATAGACACTCAGATCAACCTGATGGGTTTAGATAATGAAGAAACTATTTTTCTAACTTAGGATGATCAAGAATTATACATGCTTCAACAGTTACAAACTCAAACAAGAGAATCTTTTGATTATAAGCAAGGGTACGACTCTACTATTTTCAAAGTTCATAAGCAGTGTAACTTAAGAGGCAAGAAAAACACTGATGTTTCTGATCGGAATAAAAAAGAAATACCTAACCAGCCTAAGAAAGCCACAAAATAGAATCCTCAAGTTACAAAAACTTTACAAATCCTTTCTAGACCACATCAAAATCCTCTTAATCCCACTATTGAAGATGTAACAGATAACTAGCCTTCCAATGAGAAACCTTCCACTTCGGTCCCCCTCAAAGGAACAATGGAACAACGTCCATAAATTATATTAGAAAATCCAATTGAAAATACTCCTAACAATGAAAAAAAAACATACTACTCAGAACTTTGGCTCTAAAATTCCAAATATTCAAACAGATAAATTCTCTCTGCCTTTCAATTTGGGGGCAGAGATGGCCAAACTCTAAATTTCAATGCCTTTGATAGAATTGGTTAAACATGCAACTTATAGATCTCAAATTAGTAAATCCCTGAAATTTGTTGAAAATGAAGATTCTATGAATCTATTTGATGACCAGCCAGAGTTAATTTTCAGACCAAATGTTAATGGAAAGCTAGTTGAAGGAGGGGTACCACCCTTCCATATCAGCCTTAACATCCATGATAAAATCCTCCGTAATGCCATGCTTGACTCTAGAGCCTCACATAATCTTATGGCTAAGTCTGTAATGGAAAAGCTTAACTTGGATATCACTAGGCCGTATAAGGATCTCCTTTCCTTTGTTTCAAGCCAAGTTAAATACTTAGGTCTCATAAAAGATTTGTGTGTCTCCCTAGTTCAATACCCTACCAAGACCATACCAATGGACATAGTTGTTGCTGACATACCACCCAAGTATTGTATGTTGTTGTCTAGATCTTAGGGTGCCAAAGTCCAAGGATCTTTACAATTGGACATGTCCTATGCTACAATATCAGTCTTTGGACACCCTAAGAAGCTGTATAGAGAGACTTTGATGAAGTATGTAGTGAGTTCCCAGGAGAGACCTTAGAATTTTCCCATATATTTAGTACATTCTGATATAGATTCCTGCATACTTTACAATGATGAGAACAATCAAGAAGATACTTCATGTAGTATAACAACAGAACCAAAGGAAATTGCAGTATTAAAGGAAAATCAAAATGTCCAAATTCATGAAACATCAGATAAAAAAGATGATCTTGATACCTTAGTCAAGAAGGATCCCACTACCCCAGATGATAATTATGAGCATGAAATCCTATGGCATCTTGAATTTCATGGGTTAATCAACAAATTAGGTGCAGGAGCAGGTGTATGGATTTACAACTTAGAAAATGATTATTCAGAAGGTCATGCCTACAGGTTGAACTTTAAACATATAAACAATATGGCCGAATATGAAGCACTTATGTTAGGTCTAAAACTTGTTAAAAGGCTAGGAGCCATTAGAGTCTCTATCATGGGAGATTATGAGTTAGTGATTAAACAAATTAATGTTGTTTATATGACTAGAGACCCTCGACTGGGGTTTTATAGAGGAAAAATCATAGAAATATTAAGTACTTTCTTAGAAACCAAACTTGCTATTATCCCCACAAGACATTATGCAGGCTCACAGCTTAGCCATGTTTGCTAGTACTTGTAAGCTGCCTTTTGAACCGAACCATTAGTACACTGTTGAGGTTAGGCACAGACCTCCCATTCTTGAAAATTTAAAGAACTGGAAAGTATTTGTGAACGATCAGCAAATTAACAATTTTTTAACTTTAGATAATGAATTTGTAAATACCAACATAGACACAAACATAGCAGTAGATTTTGATTGCTTTGATGAAGTAGAAATTAACAAACTAGAAAAGGATCAGATAGATAGACTGCATCCCACAAAGTTTACAAAATATGATATTCTAAACCTTAAACAAATGGAAATTGATGAAGTCTTTGACGAAGAAACTGAAGTCATAAACCTTAAGGATAATTTTCTACCCAAAGGATTAACTCCTTTGGAGGACTTATTCGATTCAAACGATATTCCCAAAAAGCTTAAACTAGAACCTTTGAAGTTAGACAGTGAGGAATGTAATACAGGATGTGAAGAGAATCCCAAACTAATAAAGTTGTCAAAATCATTACCTCCCAATGAAAAACTGAAAGATATGGAACTAGTGAAAGAATTTCAGGATGTTTTCCCTACAGTTATGAGGACCTGAAATCTTATGATACTAACATAATACAACACACAATTCCATTAAAACAAGATCAAAAACCCTTTAGACAGAAGCTTAGAATAATTAACCCTGTTTTACTACCTTCTATTGAAAAGGAAATCAAAAGAATGTATGAGGCTGGGATTATTGCACCTATTATGTTCTTAGACTGGGTTTCCAATTTGGTACCCACTAGAAAGAAAATGGGTGAAATTAGGTTGTGTGTTAATCTTAGAAATCTGAATAAAGTTTCACTTAAAGATAACTATCCTCTTCCAAAAATGGATCACATATTACAGAGGGTAGTGGGTTCCTCCAGAATCTCACTGCTAGATGGGTTCTCTGGTTATAACCAAATCCTAGTCCACCCAGATGATCAGGCAAAGACTGCATTCACAACTCCATGGGGCACTTTCATGTATGTGAAAATGCCTTTTGGTTTAAGAAATGTAGGGACCACCTTTCAAAGAGAAATGGACATAGCCTTTGCCAAAGAAATCCATGACTTCCTGGTAATTTACCTAGATGACCTCACAGTATTCTCTAAATCAGATCAACAACACCTGGATCATCTTAGGTAGGTCTTTATTAAATGCAGGAAATATGGAATTTCTCTCAATCCTAAAAAATATTTATTTGGGTTGGAAGAAGGGAAATTTTTAGGTCACATTATCTGCAAATATGGTATCAGTATTGACCCAACAAGAATTGAAGCTATTTTGCAGATACCCCATCCCAGGAATATCAAAGAACTTCAAGCATTTCTAGGGAAGATAAACTTTTTGAGGAGATTTATCTCTAATTTAGCTGAGTTAATTAGATTACTAAACAACATGTTAAAGAAAGATTCAGCTATTAAATGGACCGTAGAGGCTAAAAAATCATTCGAAGATATAAAGTTAGCCTTGACACAAACACCAGTCCTCATAAGTCCAAAGTTTGATAGAGAATTTATCATTTTTTCTTTTGCATCTGAACATAGTATTGCTACAGTTTTACTACAAAAGAATGATCAGGGATTTGAACAACCAATAGCCTTCTTTAGTAAAGCTCTAAGGGATGCACCTTTAAAGTATAACATAATGGAAAAATAGGCTTTTGCTTTGGTAAAAGCTATCAAAGATTTTAGAGTCTATATCTTGTACTCTCACATAGTAGCTTATGTTCCCAATGCTGTAGTCAAAGACATTCTAACACATAATGGAGTTGATGGCAAAAGGGGAAAGTGGATAGCTACCATATTAGAGTATGACATAGAGATTAAACCTACAAAATTAATCAAAGGCCTAGGGTTGGCCAAACTTATGGCTGAAACAAATTGCCAAGCCCTAGGTATAAATTTTATTGCAGAACTGGATAACGAAGAGGAGATGGCAAATCCATAGATCAGCCAATCCTTTTTAGGTTCACCTTGGTATGCTAACATAATATACGTTGTACAAAATTTTCAAGCTCCTCTAGGGTTGTCCAGAACTAAAAGTAGATTTTTGAAAATGAAATATTTGAAATTGCGCATAGTTGATGATACTTTATTATGGGAAAATCATGTAGGCATTCTGTTAAATTGTTTATTAAAGGAAAAATATGACAAAGTACTCTAAGAATTTCATGCAGGTGATTGTGGAGGACATCTCTACTAGAAGAAAACAATTGATAAAATTCTAAGAGCCGGATTTTACTGGCCAACCCTATTCCCTAATGTAAAAAATTTTGTAACCTCCTGCCAGAAGTGTCAGATCTTTGAAGGGAAAAGAAAACTTTGCCTTTACCTTTAAAACCCTTTTCTACTGAAAAACCTTTTCAACAGTGGGGTCTAGAAATCATTGGTGAAATTCACCCCACTTCTTCTGCTCAACATAGGTGGATCTTGATTGCCACAGATTACTTTACAAACTAGATAGAAGCTATTCCCTCTAGACAAGCCCCTGATACTGTAATAATAGGTTTTCTGGAGGCCAATATTTTGTCCAGATTTGGTTGTCCCAAAAAAATTATAACAGACAATGTTGCAACCTTTAAATCAAAGAGAATGATTGATTTCTACCATAAATACCATATAACCCTTGGTCACTCTACGACCTACTATCCCCAAGGAAATAGACTTGCAGAATCCTCCAACAAAATCCTGATGAACATTATTAAAAAAATGTTTGAAGATAATAAGAAAACATGGAACAAGAAATTAATAAATGCTTTGTCGACAGATAGGCTGACCACTAAGAAATCTATTGGAACTAGTCCCTATTAGCTATTTTATGGGATGGAAGCAGCTTTCCCTTCATCATTGGGAATTCTAGTAATGAAACTACTCCAGGAATCCCAAGTTGATCCAAATGATATTCATAGGAGAATCAATCAGACCATTCATTTGTAGCAAACCAGCGAGGAAATATACTTTAGAGCCCAAGTACTACATGAAAAGGTCAAGAAAGTTTTTGATAAAATAACCAAGGCAGAAAATTTCTATCTTGGTGATAAAGTTTTAAAGTGGGACTTCATAAGAGAAGATAAAGGAAAACATGAGAAGTTTGACTTCCTGTGGAAAGGTGCATACATTATGTATGCCTTCAGAGGTAATAATGCTTACTTTCTCAAAGAATTGAATGGTGCAGAGGTAGAAGGAGGACCAGTCAATGGTGGAATGTTGAAGAACTATATTGATCCAAGTTACTAATTTTAACAGTTTCGTACCATATCCTTCATAATTTTTAGAGTGGATTGGATGGTAAACTTTTGGAGTTGAAGCCCGAAGAGAAGGCCCTAAGCTTCAAAAGTGTCATTGTCATAAATATCAATAAAGCAGCAGAATGAAGGAAAAATTGCAGAATAAAATCATAGTCTTTCAAAAGGCCATTGATCTACAGTTGTTGACATTCCACCAAGGAAAGCCATCCCCAAGTGGAGCCACTGTTATGTTCCTATACCAATAGGTGTCATAATTTATGATCGACTTAGTTTATCTCTGTAATATGTACATACCTTTGCTTTCTGCAAATGTTTTCCATATTTGTAAAAAATTAAAAAATAAAAAGTAAAGAGGGTATGTCATAAAAGAAAATCAAAGGACAAAAAGAATGAAAAAAAAGGTCAAAAAAAAATGAAAGAAAATTAACCCCAAAGAAAAGGAAAAGACCATGAAAGTGTGTAAGTCAAAATGCCACTACCATTTACTTTGGTGAAAAACAAAAAAAATTTCTGTAGCTTGTCACTTATGCCACAATCCATTGATGGTCAAATAGTGTAAACTTGGCTATTTCATGTTTTGAATTTCTTGTTTATAGATAGAGAATAGAATCTGACCAAACTGTTTAATCTTGGCAGATAAATAGATAAGTAGAGTTAATAAAACGAGCTCAACAGTTTAATCTGAGCCCTTGGATGTAATAAAGATAGACTTAGATAGATTTCCATTGTAAAAAAAAGAAATGTTTGATAAGGGTTTGCTAGTTCAAGTGCACCCTAATAAAAAGTAGAAAAAATGGTAGAATGTATAGGTGGGTGAGCAGATGAATGGTTGCAAAATTATGTATGATGAATGTTTAGTTAAAACTTATAACATTTACTTTCATCATCATATTTCTTTAAAAGTATGGATAACAAGGAGAACTTTACAAAGTCAGACGATTAATTTCCTCATTCATTTTACCCCTTATTTCACTAATTTCCTGCAAATAACAATCAAAGTACCTAAAGCCTTAAGTTAAAGGAGCTCAGAGCATTTCTTTGACTTCTGGGGGGCCAGACCCTCGGCCCAATGACTTATAAGGTCTAAGTGCTAAAGCCCCTTATCAACATTCACCCCCTCCATAGTTCATTCATTTTCTAAGGTAAAATCACTAGTTGCGTGGGAAAAGTAATTACCCCATGCAAAAACCCACAAATGCACCTAAGCCTAAGTTATAATGTTTAAATCTAAGAGTATGAATATATTTCAGAAGAATTTTACTTACCACATTTTTCATCTCTGTTTCCATTCCATATTAACATTAATTTATTATATTCTTAACTCCCGAAAAATACACCCCTTTCCTGTATATATTATTAAAATCCTATATGATCATATCCCTCTCCCAAGGTTTGAAATATAAACCATAATAATAAAGTAATTAGATGGATTAATTAATCAATCTGCGATTAATTAAGAGCCATAATCCTCCGCCGTGTTAAAATGGATTAATTAATCAAACTGTGATTAATTGATAACTGTTCTCCAATCAAATCACTCTTGATGTCATTAAATCTCCCTAATCCATAATTATCATCCTCTTAGGCCCCTCCATTAATTCCCGATCAAATCATTTCCCCGACCACCGTATAATTTGACCCCTTTAGATCTAACGATTGACGCTCATATTGGGCAGGCCCCCCGCTGACCTTTGCCTGCTCAATGCAAGCATTTTTACTATTCATCCCGTCGCTACGTGTCGCCCGATGAGTGGCATTGGGCAGACCTCTCCCAATACCTCCAAGCTCTCAAAAGTGGTGTGATAGATTCGACTTACTACCTCCATTTACCACCTCCACTAAACAACAAAGCGTTGCCTCCACTAGTTGGCACCAACTGTCGCTTTCCATTATACCCACCAAAATCATTGACTTTTCAAATAAAACTAAAAATACTCATTATTTTTGTTTCACCAAGAAAATAACCTTTTGTTCTCCATGCACATGTAGAGTACGTTCAAACTGTCACCCTGCTTCCAACCGTCAACCTCTAGAAGCCGTTGAACTCCATATTACCATTGCAAACTTGTGCTCTCCCTGCGAACAGTGCACCAGTGCCATTTGTCCCTTCATACAACCAAAACTAGGTATTTACCCCTTTTTCAACTAAGAAACCCTATTTTCATACTGAACTTGAGCTAAATTGCTATAAAAATTAATTAATTTAGTGAAATTAAGCTATTTGATAGTCTTGACACTCTCTGAGATGATCTAGTTTTCCATAGTTCCCTGAAATTCTCTTCCTTCATCCTTGAATCCATTAGAAACAAGGATGGATGCCCCAACCACCTTAAATGTCATGCCAGTTACCACTCCACACAGAGATTTAGACCATCTTCGCCTGGCTGACAAATATTTTCAGATAAAAGACCTCACCTTCGACGAAACCCCTTTGAAATTGCATTGCAAATACTGAGATAACTACTTCAACCATGCAGATCAGATAGGCCTCTAGGAATCAAACCTACCCAAATATCATTTTGCTAGGCCCCTATAATACTAGTGTAACCCCTTATTGTTACTAGTACAACCCCATTATTATATTGTTGTACCCATGCAGTCCCCATATTGTTATTATTGTGCCCCATAGAAGCCCAATGTTATTATTATTATGCTCTTACATTATTATTGTTATGTCGGCTTTGATTATATTATGACCCCTTAGACTCCTATAGATAGAAAGGAGGTCTTGTCATTTGTATCATCGAAGAATTGTTCATTTGTGTAATTTAAAGGAGGTTTCCCCCTCAAAGAGGCTGAATTAGAAGGCATTGATCTATATTTTCTATATTTTTGTGAGCTGGTTTCATAACATTTGGTATCAGAGCTTTGGATTCTAGGGTTTTTCTGCTCCAAATAGGTCATCATGGCATTTTCGCTATAACATCTTTTCTGCGATTTTTCAGAAGAGAAAAAAAAAACCCATTTGATAAGAAATCACACTAAACCTCCAATATGAATTTCAAATCTTGTCGCACTATAGTTGCGGAGATATGATCTGAGGAAGTTGATCTTTTCACAGACTCCTGAATTACATTCCAAGCAGGTGACCTGGGGAAAATCGTCATAACTTTCTTATTGAGCATCGGATTGAAATTTCGTAAGAAGGTATAGAAAGAGGATGGACTGTAGTTTCTTGAATATATTTTTCAGAGCAAAGGTCGAAACAATGACACATGGCACTTCATACAAGTTCGCTCTTCTCAAAAGGTATATAATCAGATTATCTTGGGAGATTGTGCATAACTCTTTCTTGGAGAATCTAAATTCGATAAGACTAGTGGCATTGGAAAGAGGACACAGAGGGCTACTATAGGTCACAATTTCAGAACTAGAAGAATCGAAATTACAGAGTTATTTTCATTTCAAGTTTGAGCTCCTAAAATCAAGAAAAGGCGATATGACGAAGTTTGATGGCAAGGATCTAGTAAATTGGATACTTTAGATGGAGAAATATTTTGATCTACATGGTGTACCACTGTTACAAAAGGTATGTATTACATCTTTATATTTAGAACCGGATCAATTTTTATGGTATAAAGGGCTTTGTTCTCGTAAACAACTTGTTACATGGTCAATTCTCACATTGGAAATGATAGCACATTATGAGGATACAAAGAGAAACACCTTCTTTAGAGCAACTCCACAACAATTGGAAAGAGAAAAAGGGCTTTGTGACATAGTGGAAAGTAAAATTATGGCAACAAGGAAGTCTACCCCTCACAACTATAAATATGGAACTGTTGTTTCTCCTAGCCTTCCACAACCTACAAGGGTTACATCACAACAATTGGAAGAAAAAAAAGAAAAAGGGATTTCTTACAATTGTGATAGCAAATGCACTAAAGGTCATAAGTGTGCTGAGAAGAAATTATTTTAGATAGAGTATGAAGAGGAGGAAGAAAATGATCAAGAAACATTAAAAGAAGAGGATATACGCCAGGACCCAACCCCAGAGAAAGAAGAAATGAATCAGACCATATCTTGTAAAGCATTGGCAAGAATTACCACTCCTCAAACTCTCAAGATAGAAGGACATATCAAGGAGAAAAAGATGCAAGAAGTGAAAGATCACATCGAGAAAGAAGAAATGAATCCAACCATATCTTGTAATTCATTGGTCAGAATTACCACTCCTTAAACTATCAATATAGAAGGACATATCAAGAAGAAAAATGTTCAAGAAGTGAAAGATCACATTGAGCATCAAGAAATGAATCTGACCATATCTTGTAAAGGATTGGAAGAAATTACCACTCCTCAAACTCTAAACATAGAAGGACATATCAAGAAGAAAAAGGTTCAAGAAGTGAAAGATCACATCGAGCATCAACAACAAGTTCTCCAACTTTTAAAGGATAACGCCACTTTGGTGCAAAATCGAATGAAACAACAGGTAGATCAACATCGTAGTGAAAAATGTTTTGATGTAGGTGATTGGGTATTTTTACTGCTACATCTCAAGCAATCTATTTATGAGAAGGAAATGTTGGAAATACTACATGCACTTAAAAAATGGCGACCTTACCAAATAGGAAGACACTTCAAGGTAAAAATTGATCATGATGGTCTTAAATAATTTTTTGAACAACTATTATCTTTAGAAGAATAGAAAAAATGTGTCACAAATATGTTGGGTTATGAATTTGACATCATCTATAGAAAATGGAAGAAAAATGTTGTTGTAGATGCACTCTCAAGAAAGGATGAGGATGTGGAAGCATTGTTTTGTGTTATTTCTATTATCCAACCAGATTGGATAGGATGAACGGAAGAAGGACGAAGAAGTATGGCCACTTATTCAAAAGTTGCAAAAGATCCCAATTCAAACAATATTGCTAGAAATTGAAGAGGAAGGAAAAATCATATTGGAACCTGGGGAAGTCATAGAAACAAGAACCCAAGAGCTATCAAATCGATCAATTTCAGAGTATCTCATCAAGTGGAAAAACTTCTCCACTGAAGATTCCACATGGGAGGAGAATAATTTTATACAGAAGCATCAAGAACTACTCAAGCGTTGAGGACAACACTTTTTGAAGGAGAGGGGCATGTTAGGCCCCTATACTACTAGTGTAACCCCTTATTGTTATTAGTACAACCCTGTTATTATATTGTTGTACCCATGCAGTCCCAATATTGTTATTATTGTGCCACATAGAAGCCCACTGTTATTATTATTATGCCCTTACATTATTATTGTTAGGTTGGCTCTGATTATATTATGACCCCTTAGAATCCTATAGATAGAAAGGAGGTCTTGTCATTTGTATCATCGAAGAATTGTTCATTTTTGTAATGTAAAGGAGGTTGCCCCCTCGAAGAGGCTAAATTATAAGGCATTGATCTATCTTTTCTATCTTTTTGTGAGCTGGTTTCATAACACAATTACCGAGTGTTCATGTCTTCCTGGAAATTATTCACTACTGTCATGAAAACTATGACCCCATCATGAGAGTTGTGATGTCCCCAGACCAGAAAGTCCTATTCACTATCACTCCTGAATCCATAAATGAAATGTTACAGTTATAGCCTGGTTAAGACCTCACCCCCCTTACCATTGTTGATTTGCTTGAAAGATCCTCTAAGCTATCTAGTTCCAGAAGTTCCCAAATCCTCAAGACTTTCATTGCTGAAGAAAGACTGATGCTAAAAGACCCCCCTCCTTACATCTCTGTCATCTTTTCTGATTTGGGCAAAGATATCACAACAATGCTATCATGCATTCTAGGTTATAACACTAATGAATATGTAGATGAGAGTATTTTTTCCTACATGTCTATTTTTACCCCTACTCAACCTCCTACAATCATGTTTGATTATGAAAAATTCATCACAGATAAAATGCATGATCAGTTTATGAGATTAGAAAACGAAAGAGTTTTCAAATATTCATCAGTCCTGTACCATTTGTTTCTCTACTAACAAACTGATAAGTTTCCCTTCTTTGTCCAAAAACTTGATACTAGAGGGAATCCTAGATCTGTCATCTTCTGGACCTCTCTAATGCACAATTATTGTTCTTCTCACTATCCATACACAGATTTTATTGACCTATTTGTACATCCAGTAAATACAATGTTATTATGAAGTCCCCCTCCTAGAATCAATGCAGACATTAAGAGGGTTCTCCAGCTGTCCAAACAATACAAAGTAAGGGTTTGGTACTTGTACCAAAACCATACTGAAATCAGAATTTACGGGTGCAAATTGCCTCCTTACAAATTACCTAGATATCTCCCCATGTGATTATTTGCTCTGGAGTACTACAGGAAAATGATCAATTCTGATGACATTCACTTTGTCAAAACCAAGAAGAAGGCCCAGCTAAGAATAAAAGATCATCTAGGCCCATTTATTTCCAATAATAGAGAAGCAGGAAAGGAGGCAGATGAAATCCTCCAAAGATTGAGATTAAAATAGAGTTTCATCTGGACCTATGACCCCCACATCTTCATTTGTAATAGAGGGCATAAACATAAGCCATCTCCTTATATCCACCATAGGATCCCAGAAATTGAACAATATGCCAATCAATCTCAATGGGTGGAAGGCACTCTAATAGATCAAGATAGCACACACGTGGAAGTTGAGAATGTTTTGGTTGATTTAGAAAGATGTCTTGATTAAGATTCATTTGTACAGGTGCCAGGATAAACTTCATCACAAAGGCAGTCACAGGAACAGAGTACACAGCCATCAAAATAATAAGAAGAATTCGAGCAGCCTGAAATTTTGGAGGAACTAGATCAAATAGAACCAAACATGAGCAATCCTCCCATTTTACAGACTCCTCTAAATGAGGAGAAAAATCGAAAAAGAAGCCAAGAGGAAGCCACTCCTACTATGCCCATTGACCAAACCTATGCAAAAGGCAAATGTTGAATCCCCTGTCTGAACAGGAACTTCTTGAAGAAACAAAAATTGACACAGTAGCCGAAGGAAGTGAAAGTATGAAGACTATCCCAATAGCAGGGACACCATCTACTTCACAGATACAAGCATTGGGAAGACAAAAAATCACAAAGGTGTCTTCATTCAGAGCTCCTTTAGGACAAAGCCAGGACATAAAGGGAAAGTATAAAGAAATTAAAGCAAGGAATGAGAAATTGAAATCTCAAACCTATGCTTATTATCTCAAAATGGCTCCGACCAACCAGGCAAGGCTGATGTCAGCCTTTGATATAAAGGAATGAAAAATGCAGATGCGCTTCCTAAAGCCAATTGTGCAATAGCCAAGATCCATAGCTGATTATTTAAAGACTTATTTTGAAGTTTTGGCAAAGGATATTCATCGTATTGACCAAATAGAACTGCACAAACAAACTGGTGAGATGGTATATTCTACATTGACTAATAAGGCCATCACAGTACATCAATTGTAGAACTCATTGAACAATACATCTGCACAACGTCAACTGGAAAAGGCCTCCTCTCAGGCTAAAGACACGAGGATAAAAACTTTAGAAGACTTGGTGATAGAGTTGGGACGTGATCCCAAGGGTGTAAAACCAGTAGAAAAGTTGATTAAAAAGAAAAATGATGATATAGCTGCATTGAAGAAGCAACTCAAGATCCCTCCTCTCCACCATCATCAAACTACAGAAGTTATAGAGAGGCAAAAAGAGGAAGAACTTATGGACCTAGTCCTTAAGTTAAATGACAAGTTAAAAGAAACTGAGAAGGAGTTGAAGAAAGAAATATAGTCTAAGTAGAGTGAGTTGGCCATCGCTCCTCAGAATATCATACATATAGTTTCTACAGCAGTACCCTCCACTCTGGCAGCCAACACTTCTACCAGTGACAGCATTGCCAGTAGCAGAGACTATTTCAACCAGTGCAGGGACATGTTGAGGGCCCTGAAATCGGGTCAACAACAAGGGGGATACCCACCCGGTCGGGAACCTGGTTGGCGGCTCCATGCCCATTTGGTGTAGCGGGTCCGACTGGGGATAACGGGACCAGCTTCCCGATCTAAGGGGTGTGTGTGTGTAGAGTTTGGTGATGTGTGTGTGTGTAGAATATGATAATGAAAATCTGGAATTATTTCTAAGCTAATTTAATTCTAAACTCTAAGACTGAATTTTATACTACTTTAATCTATCAAGAACAACACATCTAATCTACGCTAACCCGGGATAGAACTTTTTCCATTATGCGATCTAGAAAGATTTCACACAATAACTGGTAATGAAGATTATTCAGCTATTATGAGAATATAAATCAATTAAGACGAACCATCATGCATAAAAAAGTTAAGCAAAACGGTTGTGAACAACATATCGCATAATCAGTTATTCATGTATTAAGCACAAATTAATGACTCCACCGTACAAAAGTGCCAAATGGTAGTCAACTCATTCATACATTAACATATAAACAACATCAGCTGTATATTACTCTAAGAATGTGAGCAGAAATTCGTCAAGAGATAAAAGTACCATTTATGACTGATTTTATACTCACAGACCTTAAGCAATAACGATCTATTTCTACTTACTTCTAATGCCTACTAAGAGTACAGAAGTGCAACATCAGTAGCAGGTATTAAAATGCAAACATAAATAAATCTCGATCCGTCCATTCATCAAAAACCCCCTCCGAGGGTGCAAAAGTGCATGTTCTGAGGACAAGTTTTTTGACAAATTTCCGGACCCTTCTCCAATGCAATGAGAAGGGTTAAATACTGCTAACTGGCTAATTTTAATTACACAAATTTAGGGAACGGCTTCAAATGACCGCCCTTTTACTAAAACAAATTTATTTCTAAAAACTGAATCTAATTTCTAACCATTTCTGTATCTGCTCCTTAGTGCTGTAAGCGATGCGCTGTTCGCCGTGAAAGAGTTGGCTGCTTGTCCTTTCCTTTTGTTCGAGCTTGAAAATTAGAAATAACAAGAGCTGGCACCTCTTTCTGACAAACTAGAAGATATTTTTGAAAGTGTTCTTCTGGAGGAGTGTCTTCACGGCGTGTATACTTAGTACAACTCAGATTTCTTTCAAACTGATTGTGCTGTTGCTATTTCGGTTTCCGGCCGTGCGAATGACTCAATGAGCTGGAGATTTTGTTGCCTGAACGATTTTCTCAATTGAAACTAGTTTCCATTCTTTGTTCCAGGCTTTTCTGAGACGTCTTTCCCCTTAAGCGTTTTTCTTTTTGCTTTACCCAATTTGGGACTCAGGATCTTTCATAAACGCTTTGCTTTTGTGCGCCTTTGACTCTGAGTCCTGGATAGCCTATTTCCATCAGCATTTGAGTGATACTCTAGAATCTGCAGCCCTGCTGCATGCGGTATCCATCTGCGAAGTCATCTCCTCTCTGTTCTTCTAGCTCTGGCGCTTTTCCTTAGATGTTTCCTGCATATAGATTTATATCAGTTGCTGACTTATAGTTCACGTAAATGAAAAGAGACAGAAGAAAAGATTGACATGAAAGCAATTAAGTTCTAATGAATGCATAATCATGTCACCCATTATGACTTGACTCCTCGAAAAACGCAACATAATCATCTTTGGATACACAGGCGTACAATCATTAATTTCCCGTAAGGTGCGCGCCTAATATTGGGCTCACATATCATGCCGGGGAATGCCTGCGACGAATGGCTTCTACGATTTGCATCGCAGCATCGAAGATTGCGATGTAAATAGTGGTATCGCAGCAATTGATGGTCTCATTCGTCACAAACCATAGATCGTAGGTCACAGCTTTGCATGGTCACAAATCGCATATCGCAAGATCGCAAGGTCGCAAGGTTTTCGCTTTGTCACTTTGTGCTGCTTATGCGACATTGCGACGTGCGACGTCGCATATCGGTCCTCGGCGATTCTTTAGGTTTTCCCTTTTTGAACGCTTTTAATGCACGCGGTGCGATGGGTTCTCGCGTCGCTCCCTTTCAGTGTATTTATGCGCTTTGGGAGAGCGCCTCTTTTTCCTTTGCGACGCGATATAGCACTTAGGGAGTTAATACAAAAGATTTTTCAAACAAAAATATTTTTTGGATTTTTGGTTAAGGGTCCCCTTTTGCTTGATGTTATTACTAATATCAAACAAAGAGGGGGGTTGTTGGTGACCACAACAATGGCGATTCACTGTGAAGAACCAGTTATCTCTGCATTTCTATTGACCGTTCACTTCCGAAACAGCAAAATTTTTATATGTCTAAATTTTGTTATGGACAGATAGAGTAGATTACCCCTCACCTTGTCAACGATATTTTGTCTCAACCCTTTTTATATCCCAATTGCTTGCTTCCTCAGGTTTTTTCTTGCATTCGCATCAGACATTACTTGGTCTTGATTAAAGATAAAATAAGGTCTTCTCTGCGTACTGGCTTAAAAGTATGCTCATTTGTCGTAGGTAGAGCCTCTGCTGCCCGCAAGCGTCCATAGCCTCGACAGGGTTACCATGTTATCCAGCAATGATCCTTTTTCCTGTTTGAGGTTACTCGCAACATTCCAGAGAAAAATCCTTTTTGACACACTTTTCCTTTTTTAATTCTCTAAAGAACAATGTCTTGGTTTGGTGGCCAAATTATGACACAGTCATTCACCTGATTTACACTTTTGCTGAACAAGCCGGCTCGTGATGAGACCTCTTGTCTTTTGATTGCAACAATCTTAAGTCGTTTCCCTGTTTTGATAGACAGTATTGGCAAAGTCAGCAAGTTATAATATCTGTGATCATGATAAGCCGGCTCGTGATGAGACCTCTTATTCTTTGAGATATAGTGTTTTCCTTGGATTGTTTCTCTGAATGCTGTAATTTCCTTTTAGCAGGGAGGAAGTCATTGTTTTTCCTTAAGAAAGCTCTGGACGACAATAATAGAGTTTTTGAAAACAACAGTTTTGCAGAGAATGCTTATTTTATTATTGATGATACCTTTCATGGTGCTGATACAAAACAATTCTTTTACCAAAGGTTGCTTTTGTCAAAGTTTTTTAGAGGTTGAAACAAGTATCGTAATCAAAGTGAAGTTAACTCTATTTGTCAATAATAAAATTCAAATTTTCAAAAAATTTTGCTATTTGTACAAGCGAAATCAAAATCTGATAGAGAATTGGCGTGCTCTTTCATGAATCCTTTTTAAATGATCATTTACAACGGGTTTTATTCATAAAAAGAGAGAAACAAAACAAAATAAAAACTAAAAACTAAATCTATCCTACAAAAATTAGAAGAATTCTCTTCTATGGAAAATATAATTTAAGAATCAGTCCATTGACAGGTAAAGAATCTCTCCTACCTGCCAGATCCTGCAACACGAATGTAGACGGGCCTACGACTTCTACAATCTGAAAAGGGCCAAGCCACAGCTTTTGAAATTTCGTATGTTTGCCCTTTTCTTCATGAGCCTTATCCCATTTCAAAACTAAATCACCCATCTGAAAGTTTTTCCTAGTTATGATGCTTGAGTCAAAAGAAGATTTTATTAGCGCTTGGTGATGAGCATGGGTTTTCCTAGCTTGTTCTCTTTGTTCTTCTAGTTTGATTATTTCCATTTGTCTTAATTGTAAAGAGGAAGTAGATACTTCATCGATATATTGCACTAAAGACAAAGAGGGAATGACTAGGTGAGTCAGAAGAACCACTTCTCTCCCATAAACTAAATTAAAGGGAGAAGTGCCGATTGAAGCTTTCTTTGTGATTCTATCAGCCCATAAAGCATTTACCAGCGCTCTGTGCCAATTCTTTTGGTTTTGGTCGACTGTTCTTTTGATAATTCTGATTAGGTTCTTGTTTGTTGATTCAGCCAATCCATTACCTTGCGGATAGTAGTTGGCAGAATATTTCAGTTTGAACCCTCTTTTAAGCGCAAACTCAGTCATAGTATTTCCAGAAAAATATGAAGCGTTATCAAACATTAATGCTGTTGGCAATCCAAACCTAGTGATGATAAATTGATCTATGAATTCAATAATATTTTCAGAATGAACTGTCTTGAGAGGAACTGCTTCTACCCATTTGGTAAAATAATCAGTTGCCGTAAGGATATACTTATGCTGCTTAGAAGAGTGAGGAACGATCTCACCTATTATGTCCAAGCCCCATTGACTGAATGGTTGGTCGATGTTGACTGGTTGTAGCGGCATGGACTGTTTCCTTTGTTTTCCTGCAGCAGTCTGGCAGACTTGGCATTTCTTTACGTGATTGTATGAGTCTTTGAACAGCGTGGGCCAATAATATCCTGCACGCAAGATTTTATGTGCAGTCGCATCTCCGGCATAGTGTCCATCCGCTGGTCCATCGTGGAGTTCCTGCAAAACCTTTTCAGCTTCAGTTTTCTCAAGACACCTAAGAAGCACAGAATCGTAATTCCTTTTAAACAAAACATCATTTATGAGCTGGTATTGTTTAGCTTTTAATCTCAGAGCTCTTTTCTTGGTATGATCCAGACGTGATGGAGCATACCCGTTCTTAAGAAAATAAATGGTGTCAGCATATGATGATTCTGCATCGTTTAGGCTTACCTCATACGCTTGTACCTCTTCAGATGAGTTCTCTAGGATTTGCGATGCTCCGGCTAACATCTTGCAGAAGCCTTGACCTCTTACGATGTTTGCTGGTTTGATCTCAAGATCATATTCTTGTAAAGCGGTAATCCAATTAGCTCTCTTTTCGCCCACGTCTTTCTGCACCAAAAGGTTTCTTACCGCCGGAAACGGTACTACGACTTTGGTGTGGGCTTTAAGCAAGAAAGGTCTGAAATATTTGATCGCTTTGAAAATAGCATATGCTTGTTTCTCTACGTCTGAGTAATTAATTTCAGCACCTTGTAAGTTCGAGCTAAAGAATGCGATTGGAGCTTCCGCTTTCTCTTGATTTGCTTGGGTCAAAATCGCGGCATAGGATTTCTCTGAGGCAAAGGTGTACAAGATAAAAGATTCTGAAAAATTTGGGGTGGCCAAAGATGGAGCATTGATGATAGCTTGTTTGATTAAGTTGAATGCTTCGTGCTCATCTAGACCCCATTTGAAATTTGAATTCTTTTTTATCATATTTTGTAAGGGAGAAATAATACGTGAAAAATCCGGGACAAATCTTTTGACAAAATTGATCTGTCCAAGGAAGGATTGCATGGCTTTCTTGTTATGGGGTATGGATATCTCGGAAATTTCCTTGATTCTGTCGGGTTCTATGTGAATACCAGATTTCGACACTATGAATCCGAGCAATTTCCCTTCGCTTAATGCAAAGAAAGATTTCTTTGGGTTGAGCGAAATCCCATACCTCAAGCATCTTTGAAAGATCTGCTTCAAATCTTTGAGATGGTTGTTTCGTTTTTTGGAGTACACTGTTATATCATCCAGGTAAATCACTACTGATTTATTGACTAACCCTTTAAACGCGATGTCCATGGCTCTCTGAAAGGTAGCTCCGGCATTGATCAGACCAAATGGCATCTTCCGATATGCATAAGTGCCCCATTTGGTTCGGAACGTAGTCTTTAACTGATCATCGGGATGCACCAGTACTTGATTGTATCCTGAAAATCCATCCAGGAATGACATTAATTCTGAGCTTGCTACTGCCTGTAATATTTGCTCCATAGGTGGGAGGGGAAAGTTATCTTTCTGATAGGCTTTGTTGAGATTTCGGAAATCGATACAGATTCTAATGTCTCCGTTTTTCTTCCTAACGGGCACCATATTGGATACCCATTTAGAATGCCTTACGGGGAAGATTATTCTGGCTCTCAACAACTTATTAAGCTCAGTTTTTATCTGATTTTCTAGGTTAGGGTGTATTTTTCTGAGCTTCTGCTGGACAGGTTTTTCATTGTCAATCATAGGGATAACATGTTGAATGATAGAAGTGTTGTATGTCTTTAGCTCATCGTAATTCCAGGCAAAAACGTTTTTGTATTGTCTCAGAAGACGGATATATGCTGATTTCTCTTCAGGGGCTAGGCCGTGACCTAGGTTAACGTTTTGTTGCTTCTGATCGGTCCCTAGGTTTACTAATTCATAGTTCAGGGTAGAACTGCAAAGTTTAGCATTGGCGGACCTTTTAAACCGACTTTTCAAATCATATAAATCTTCTAACTTGACCACTGATTTCGGTATAACATTGTCAGAGCCATTTTGTTGTATTTGGTGATCATGATGGTCTTCGTCGATTATCTGATTTGAGTAGGATCCTTCAGAAGTAAGGAAATTTACGATGTCAGGATCGTCGTTGAACACTCTCCAATTGGTGATATTGTCAGGGATGGATGGTCTAAAGATTAATTCTATTGAAAACCTATCAGGACTAAAATCTTCGAAAGGGATAAGTCTAGAGGCTACGTTAGCTAACAGGTCTGCGCTCGCGTTTTGAATTCTTGGAATTGACGAGATGTTGAATGCTACGAAATGTGCAGTGAGATCTTGAACTAATGATTGATAATGCTTTAAATGACTTGACAGGCAATGTATGGTGTTACGTACCTGTTTTACGACGATCTCCGAATCTCCAAAGACTTGAAGATACTTAACGTTTAATCTGATTGCTTTGTATAGGCCTTGAACCAAGGCTTCGTACTCCGCTGTGTTATTCGTGCAATCAAACTCAAGTCTGCATGTGAGCATAATCTTGTTCCCGTCTGGGTTAATCAGAACGCATCCTGCTCCTGCTCCCTCATTGGATTTAGATCCGTCAAAATATAATTTCCAAAATAAAGATGTATTTACAGAATTATCTAAAAAACTAAAACATTTTGAGTCATCAGTTTGGGAGAAATTTTCAACTTGGGATAAAACTGAATTCTCTAAGTATGGTGAAATATGAGCATTGAAATTACCTAGGAAAGAATCTATTGCGTAATTGCCTACAATGCTGCTATTGTATGTTATGGCTTGATTTTCTCCTTCCAGTTCTGTCACTATGTATTTTTGGTGCAACTCTCGTTCAACCTTTATCTGATTTGGTTTACCATTGTATGGTAACCACATGTGCGACCAATCGGTTGAAAAATATCCGTGGAGTTTCTCCGACCAATCCCTGCTAAGAATCAAACCATAGAACTCAGGGATATCAGCTACTAGAATGTCGATAACCTGACACACTTTTGGGTTAGACGACAATCTTATGGTCACCTGATTAAGTTCACCAATCACTTCGACTTGGGATCGATCAAGTTGAACTATACGTACTGCGGATTTTTGAGGTTGCACATTCAATTTGGCACATATTGACCTGGGTAAAATATTCGTTGAAGCACCAGAATCGACCAAGCAATTGTGCACGTTTTTATTGAAGATTTCATATGTGAGAAGAAAAGGAGGAGTATGAGATCTCAATCTTCCTCCAATCAAGGCGATGTCATTTGGATCAATTTTATTGATCGCGTTGGTTGGAGGCCTTCCCAAATTGTGGGAAGCTACAGCTGTAGGTAAAGATGTAGTAGGCACAGCATGTAATTCTTTCATCATTATTTTCTGCTGGTGTTTCAATTTACTCAATTCATACAGAGTGATATTAGCCCTAGTCTTCTTCATGTCATCAATGATGTTATACTCCATTTCATCCGACACTATTAGTGTTCTTGATGGAGGTGTTTGATCAGATTGGACTGGGTTAAGCTGGGTCACTTTAGCAGTTGTCTTTTTTGTTGCGACCTTTTCTTTTGTTGCAGGGTTTGCGCCCTTTTGTTTTGGAGTAGTTTGGGGAGGATCAAGTTGATTTTTGCTTCTCGTGCTAACAGGAAATGCTTCTTGATCCTCTTCTTGTGGGAGGATGAAGTCCCACATTCCTTGTAGTTCTACGACCTCTTCCTCGTCGATCTGCCCTTCAGTGGTATTCTCTTCTTCTTCAGATTCAACGTTTGAGACAACACTAGGTGGTTTTACCTCCATGGGAGGATTTCTTTTAAAATTCCTAAAGGCCTTTTATGAAGAAGTCTCTGCTACTTGTTTCTTAATATCAATCATCTCATTGGACATGGCTTTCAACACTTTTTGTAATCCTTCCAAATCGAAAGGATCTTTCGTTTGTTTCTTCTTGGTGTCTTCTTTGATAGAGATCTTCTTAGATTTGCGTTCTTCTATAGCAGATCTCTTTTCTAGGGCTACCACGCGTTTTTCCACTGCTAACGCTTCTGTCAAGTTGTCAACTAAGGTGGTCTTGTTTGCCCTATCTACAAAGATAGCCAAGCTTGGAGGTAAAGCCGTGATGTACCATTCACATCTTACTTCCTCGCTAGGTTGTGAAGCAGCGGGGATTTTGTTGAGGATCTTATTGAACCATAAGTTAAAATCTTTAATGGGTTCTCTAGCCTCAGCCTTAAGACTAGATAGGTCATTGATCAATGTCGCCGTGGATCTGTCATCACCAAACTTGGTGAGGAACTGACTTTGAAAAATGTCCCAGCTTGTGATGGATCCAGAAGGTAACGAAAAGTACCATGACCCGGCTGTTCCTTGCATTGTATAAGGGAAAAGCCGGACAACAGCATCTTCGTTAGTGACTCCGTTGAGATTAACAGAAAGCATGAAATTATTGATATGTTCCTCGGCTAGCATGCCTGCTTCCGGATTGAATTTAGGCAGCCATTTCTCAGGACGGGGCGGTATAGGGCTCAGGGGTGGAGGCATTAAGACCGCCCCAGGATTGTTCCATGGAGACTGGGCCATCGTTGAGCTGCTAGCTAATGGAAGTGCAGAAGATGATCCCTGATGCTGAGAAGATGAAGATATTAAGATCTTTGATGTTTGAAGAGGAAGGTTTGTAGAAGATGGGTGAGTGAGTTGGAATGAAAGAGTGGGTGTTTGACTTCGCGGTGAGGGAGTTGATATGGATGAAGTGGATGAAGGAGTCTTACTGTCAGACTCTGGTGGTGTTTTCCTTGCTCTTTTCCTGGTAGGAAGAGGGAGTTCACTTGGTTGTATGCCAAATTTTTCACTCTTTAATTTGGTAAGGGGATGAGCAGGGTTGTACTGCGAAGTCACGCTGCTTTTAGATTTATCAGACTTCTGGTTAAAAATAGAGAATCCCTGGAGTTTACGAATCAAAGTTTGAATTTTAGGGGGTTCAATGATAGATTGGTCTGATATATTCGAATATGTAGCAGTGGTAGATACTCGAGCGACTTCAAATTCCGGGTTTAACCGTGTTGGAGAAGTCGAGGGAGTTGATGAGGGTGTATTACTCTCAGAATGGTATTTAGATATTGCTTTAGGTGCCATTCATAGTTCGTTCCCTCCTTCTAGTGCCAAATATGTTGAGGGCCCTGAAATCGGGTCAACAACAAGGGGGATACCCACCCGGTCGGGAACCTGGTTGGCGGCTCCGTGCCCGTTTGGTGTAGCGGGTCCGACTGGGGATAACGGGACCAGCTTCCCGATCTAAGGGGTGTGTGTGTGTAAAGTTTGGTGATGTGTGTGTGTGTAGAATATGATAATGAAAATCTGGAATTATTTCTAAGCTAATTTAATTCTAAACTCTAAGACTGAATTTTATACTACTTTAATCTATCAAGAACAACACATCTAATCTACGCTAACCCGGGATAGAACTTTTTCCATTATGCGATCTAGAAAGATTTCAAACAATAACTGGTAATGAAGATTATTCAGCTATTATGAGAATATAAATCAATTAAGATGAACCATCCTGCATAAAAAAGTTAAGCAAAACGGTTGTGAACAGCATATTGCATAATCAGTTATTCATGTATTAAGCACAAATCAATGACTCCACCGTACAAAAGTGCCAAATGGTAGTCAACTCATTCATACATTAACATATAAACAACATCAGCTGTATATTACTCTAAGAATGTGAGCAGAAATTCGTCAAGAGATAAAAGTACCATTTATGATTGATTTTATACTCACAGACCTTAAGCAATAACAATCTATTTCTACTTACTTCTAATGCCTACTAAGAGTACAGAAGTGCAACATCAGTAGCAGGTATTAAAATGCAAACATAAATAAATCTCGATCCGTCCATTCATCAAAAACCCCCTCCGAGGGTGCAAAAGTGCATGTTCTGAGGACAAGTTTTTTGACAAATTTCCGGACCGTTCTCCAATGCAACGAGAAGGGTTAAATACTGCTAACCGGCTAATTTTAATTACACAAATTTAGGGAACGGCTTCAAATGACCGCCCTTTTACTAAAACAAATTTATTTCTAAAAACTGAATCTAATTTCTAACCATTTCTATATCTACTCCTTAGTGCTGTAAGCGATGCGCTGTTCGCCGTGAAAGAGTCGTCTGCTTGTCCTTTCCTTTTGTTCGAGCTTGAAAATTAGAAATAACAAGAGCTAGCACCTCTTTCTGACAAACTAGAAGATATTTTTGAAAGTGTTCTTCTGGAGGAGTGTCTTCACGGCGTGTATACTTAGTACAACTCAGATTTCTTTCAAACTGATTGTGCTGTTGCTATTTCAGTTTCCGGCCGTGCGAATGACTCAATGAGCTAGAGATTTTGTTGCCTGAACGATTTTCTCAATTGAAACTGGTTTCCATTCTTTGTTCCAGGCTTTTCTGAGACGTCCTTCCCCTTAAGCATTTTTCTTTTTGCTTTACCTAATTTGGGACTCAGGATCTTTCATAAACGCTTTGCTTTTGTGCGCCTTTGACTCTGAGTCCTGGATAGCCTATTTCCATCAGCATTTGAGTGATACTCTGGAATCCGCAGCCCTGCTGTATGCGGTATCCATTTGGGAAGTCATCTCCTCTCTGTTCTTCTAGCTCTGGCGCTTTTCCTTAGATGTTTCCTGCATATAGATTTATATCAGTTGCTGACTTATAGTTCACGTAAATGAAAAGAGACAGAAGAAAAGATTGACATGAAAGCAATTAAGTTCTAATGAATGCATAATCATGTCACCCATTATGACTTGACTCTTCGAAAAACGCAACATAATCATCTTTGGATACACAGGCGTACAATCATTAATTTCCCGTAAGGTGCGCGCCTAATATTGGGCTCACAGATCATGCCGGGGAATGCCTGCGACGAATGGCTTCTGCGATTTGCATCGCAGCGTCGAAGATTGCGATGTAAATAGTGGTATTACAGCAATTGATGGTCTCATTCGTCGCAAACCATAGATCGCAGGTCGCAGCTTTGCATGGTCGCAAATCGCATATCGCAAGATCGCAAGGTCGCAAGGTTTTCGCTTTGTCACTTTGTGCTGCTTATGTGACATTGCGACGTGCGACGTCGCATATCGGCCGTTGGCGATTCTTTAGGTTTTCCCTTTTTGAACGCTTTTAATGCACGCAGTGCGATGGGTTCTCGCGTCGCTCCCTTTCAGTGTATTTATGCGCTTTGGGAGAGCGCCTCTTTTTCCTTTGCGACGCGATATAGCTCTTAGGGAGTTAATACAAAAGATTTTTCAAACAAAAATATTTTTTGGATTTTTGGTTAAGGGTCCCCTTTTGCTTGATGTTATTACTAATATCAAACAAAGAGGGGGGTTGTTGGTGACCACAACAATGGCGATTCACTGTGAAGAACCAGTTATCTCTGCATTTCTATTGACAGTTCACTTCCGAAACAACAAAATTTTTATATGTCTAAATTTTGTTATGGACAGATAGAGTAGATTACCCCTCACCTTGTCAACGATATTTTGTCTCAACCCTTTTTATATCCCAATTGCTTGCTTCCTCAGGTTTTTTCTTGCATTTGGATTAGACATTACTTGATCTTGATTAAAGATAAAATAAGGTCTTCTCTGCGTACTGGCTTAAAAGTATGCTCATTTGTCGTAGGTAGAGCCTCTGCTACCCGCAAGCGTCCATAGCCTCGACAGGGTTACCATTTTATCCAGCAATGATCCTTTTTCCTGTTTGAGGTTACTCGCAACATTCCAGAGAAAAATCCTTTTTGACACACTTTTCCTTTTTTAATTCTCTAAAGAACAATGTCTTGGTTTGTTGGCCAAATTATGACACAGTCATTCACGTGATTTACACTTTTGCTGAACAAGTCGGCTCGTGATGAGACCTCTTGTCTTTTGATTGCAACAATCTTAAGTCATTGCCCTGTTTTGATAGACAGTATTGGCAAAGTCAGCAAGTTATAATATCTGTGATCATGATAAGCCGGCTCGTGATGAGACCTCTTATTCTTTGAGATATAGTGTTTTCCTTGGATTGTTTCTCTGAATGCTGTAATTTCCTTTTAGCAGGGAGGAAGTCATTGTTTTCCCTTAAGAAAGCTCTGGACGACAATAATAGAGTTTTTGAAAACAACAGTTTTGCAGAGAATGCTTATTTTATTATTGATGATACCTTTCATGGTGCTGATACAAAACAATTCTTTTACCAAAGGTTGCTTTTGTCAAAGTTTTTTAGAGGTTGAAACGAGTATCGTAATCAAAGTGAAGTTAACTCTATTTGTCAATAATAAAATTCAGATTTTCAAAAAAATTTGCTATTTGTACAAGCGAAATCAAAATCTGATAGAGAATTGGCGTGCTCTTTCATGAATCCTTTTTAAATGATCATTTACAATGGGTTTTATTCATAAAAAGAGAGAAAAAAAACAAAATAAAAACTAAAAACTAAATCTATCCTACAAAAATTAGAAGAATTCTCTTCTATGGAAAATAAAATTTAAGAATCAGTCCATTGACAGGTAAAGAATCTCTCCTACCTGCCAGATCCTGCAACACGAATGTAGACAGGCCTACGACTTCTACAATCTGAAAAGGGCCAAGCCACAGCTTTTGAAATTTTGTATGTTTGCCCTTTTCTTCATGAGCCTTATCCCATTTCAAAACTAAATCACCCATCTGAAAGTTTTTCCTAGTTATGATGCTTGAGTCAAAAGAAGATTTTATTAGCGCCTTGTGATGAGCATGGGTTTTCCTAGCTTGTTCTCTTTGTTCTTCTAGTTTGATTATTTCCATTTGTCTTAATTGTAAAGAGGAAGTAGATACTTCATCGATATATTGCACTAAAGACAAAGAGGGAATGACTAGGTGAGTCGGAAGAACCACTTCTCTCCCATAAACTAAATTAAAGGGAGAAGTGCCGATTGAAGCTTTCTTTGTGATTCTATCAGCCCATAAAGCATTTACCAGCGCTCTGTGCCAATTCTTTTGGTTTTGCTCGACTGTTCTTTTGATAATTCTAATTAGGTTCTTGTTTGTTGATTCATCCAATCCATTACCTTGTGGATAGTAGTTGGCAGAATATTTCAGTTTGAACCCTCTTTTAAGCGCAAACTCAGTCATAGTATTTCCAGAAAAATATGAAGCGTTATCAAACATTAATGTTGTTGGCAATCCAAACCTAGTGATGATAAATTGATCTATGAATTCAATAATATTTTCAGAATGAACTATCTTGAGAGGAACTGCTTCTACCCATTTGGTAAAATAATCAGTTGCCGTAAGGATATCTTTGCAAATTACCAAATTCCAACCTTTGGATCTCTAGGATGAGGGATCCATTTATAGATATTTGCAGGGGGGTGAGTCAGCTTCTAGGATTTTGATTAGTGTCATCTCTCTAATAGTTCTTGGTTCCATTTGGAGATTTCATGATCTCCTACTCATCCTTGGGTGAATTCAGGGAGGCAAGTGTCAAACAAGCAGCTTCTAGAAGATTCTCAGGGTCTCCACCTAGCAAAATTCTTGTGCCATTTGTCTGCTCTCGCTCATCACACCCTACAGAAGGGACTTCCAATATGCATTGCACTTTTTTCATGTGACAGGTGAGATGCATCGCACCCTTTACAACGGGCAGTCTATATGGTCCTGCTTTGACCCGATTTGAGTGGTTTTTCATTGAAAAATTCTGGGAGATGAGGTAATCAATTGACCTTGCTCCTTTAGGGTATGAAACAACACTTTTAGGGACTTAGCAGCCCTTGGTTTATGGACATATGTGATTGGGGTTGTAGTGCCCAAATATGTCTATAACATTGGAGAAGGATTTGACATTTGAAAAGCCATTGGGAGACATGAAAGATATATTGTGGGCAAATATAATTGATTCCATCAATGATATTTGGCCTTCTATTCAGGTAATTTTTGAACAGACTGAAATCATTAAAGTAGCTATGGAAGCTATACAAAAGACTAAAGAAGAACTGGGACATAAACCTCAAGAGGCAAATCAGTTGATTGATTTTTTGAACAGTATGCACAAGCACTAACTAGAGGAGTTAGAGATTGAGGACAGAACAATTATTATTATTGAAGTAAAGAAAGTTCTTACTGAAAGGAACTTAATTCTTAATCTAGATAAAATTTGCTAGAGTATTCAGGTAGACATAGATAGCTTCATGTTGAAATATGGCATTTTGAGAGAGAAAAGCCTTCCTAGCCCACTAGTTATAAATGACAAGTTAATGACACAGGAAGACTATATCGAAAGATTAAATAAAAAGGTCAAGAGTCAAGCAAGTTCTTCAGGAGTAAAAGCATTACCTACAAGAAAGGTATTTTATGATGGCCTGGAGAATCTATTCTACATAGAGCATGAAGTAAAACATCTATTCACCAGCAAACCCAATATTACTAAGTACACAGAAGATGATGAAGTTTGCAGGAAGATGATCAAGTTGAAATTACCAGATAACGAATGGTGGAGTAGTTTGACTGACTTACTGTGAAGTTACTATCGTAAATCTGTGGAGTAAAAAATCTTTACTGTGGGAAAGTCTGGTAATACAAGATGAAAGGATGAAACAACATAGGTAAAGAGTATCGATAGGTGAAGATAAGAGTGAAATCCAACACATAAATATCGAGGCAACTGCAAGAGCCAAATCTGAGTTCCAGTATCTAGCACATTCACAAATAAAGGGACAACAAATAATCTATTTTCCATCTATCTCTATCTTCGTGTGGAAGATAACTTTTGTTTCGTTGAATAAATCTCATATAGTTATGAGATATTTTGTACTAATTTTTGTATAAATACTTCACAAATTAAAGTAATTAGGGTGGATTAAAAAAACATTTGTGTAGACCTTTTTTTTTGAGCTAAAGGAGTGATTGTAATCAAGTCTGGACTGGTTTACTTCATTAAATAAACCTGAGGACATTTCACTCAATTCATGTGCACTGAGGGAAACAAATAAGTATCATTTCTCTGAGTTTGATTATTATTTTCGTTTATGTTATGAAATATCATATGTGTTTCTTATAATTCTTAAAAGCAAACAAGGAGTAATATCATCAGAATTAGCTTAAGTGCTCTCTGTTTTAACTATTTGCTTCTTTAATGTTTTCTACTAAATTGCCTAAGTCTAGGAATTCTTAGTTTCTCCCTTACTTCTGTAATTGATTCCCTCTATTGGCCCCTAGTACAGGATTCTTAATTTCCCTTGCTATTTGTGAAAACTCCCTTCTTCAACTTAATCCCTGTCAAGGATTCTTCATTTCCCTTGGCCCTGGTTAACATTTTCATCCACTGAGACCTTCAGATTTGTCCTTGCTGTGCTATCTTGCCTTGTGAACTCTTACCTCGATGATTAATCAAATCCTGTTAAACCTTTCCTACTTGACTCCATAGCAGAATGGCCTGAATACCTACTCTGCCCATCTGTTTCCTTAATTCCACCAAACAAATCAAAACAAATTCCTTAAGCATTAATAACTAACCTAATATAATATCAAAACAACACTAAATTATAAAGAGAGAGCCCTCTCTGAGTGTAGATCGGCTAGGATCTATACTTAAAAGATTGGCTTGTAGTTACCTTGGACACTTTCCTTCTTTTAAATAACTTCTAAGGAAAATATGAGTGATAACATAACGCTCGGAAATATCCATGGAAATAATCCACTCCTTCTCCAGCACAGTTTCCTTCACCCTGCAACTAGTGGTCTCGCTCTCCATCTATCCAATATCCTCCATCTCAATTATATCCTTGGAATAAGAAATAGAGGGGGAATTCCTAAGGTTGAGTTCTATATTGATAACCAATGCAATCGTATCTACAATTGCACCCTTTTGAAACTCTTGTTCCTACACAGCCTGTGCAACCCCAATTACCTGTGCAGCCTAACGCTAACCTGAATAATAAAGCAACCCAGAGCATAGAGGCTCTGAATACCTTCCAAACTTACCTTATCACTCCCGTCAAACTTAATGAAATTCAACTATGATTGGGTAAGGTAATTAAACCAAATCACTACCCTATCATCACCGAGGAGGAATGTGAGCCTTCTAGAGAAGGTATAATAGATCTTGACGTGGTTGTTACACCTGTAATAGTTGATACATAGTGGACTGATACTTTTGTAAAAACCAACTCCAGTAAGGTTGATGCACCTGTAGTAGCCGATTCAATTGTTACGAGCCAGGATCCTTCGTATCCTTAGAGATTAATTAAGACTGGAATGACCTCACAATCTAAATCTGACTTTCTTTGGGAGCTGCAAAACTTGCACATATGAATTCCTTTGCTGCAAGCTCTTAAACAAGTACCTATTTATGCCAAAATAGTACGAGACCTATGCATTAAGAAACCTAGAAGGAAGTCTAAGGACCTTGCTACCATACACGTGATGTGGAAATTGTCTAAATTAATTACTGCTCAAACACTTTTAACCAAGTATAAAGATCTAGGGAACCCCATGGTTACTGTTTATATTGATGGCCAGCCCATAACTAATACATTGATTGTTCTTGGGGTGGCCATTAATGTAATGATAAAGTACCTCTTTAGCACCCTGGGGCTACATAGACTTAGAAATACACCTACTATGCTTGAATTAGCAGATAGGTCATGTGTTAAACCCGAGGGGGTATTAGAGGATGTAGTAATCACAATAGCTTCCTGGAGATGTTGGACTCATTTTCTTATAGAGAGTACTCCCTTTTGGACTCTGCAATGCACCAATAACTTTTCAAAGGGAAATACTGGGAATTTTTTCTATTGAATGACTCCCTGGAAATATTCATGGATGACTTTACACCTTATGATGATTTTTTTGAAACAACATTAGCTAATTTAGAGAAAGTGTTGGAATGTTGTATATAGACTAATGTTGCTTTAAGAAATGAAAAATGTCACATGATGATGACTGAAGTGATCGTGTTTGGACACTACATTTTTGTTGATGGGATCAAGGTAGACCCTGGTAAAATAGAGGTAATTCTGAAAATTCCAACTCCCAAGACGCAAAAAGAGGTACGTGGTTTGCTAGGACATGCAGGGTATTACAAAAGATTTATGGAAAAAATTTCAAGAATTGCATTGCCATTGTTCTCCTTACTTATGAAAGATATGGAATTTGCGTGGAGAGGAAAGTGTGAGTAGGCCTTTCTGAAGCTGAAATGTTGTGTATCAGCAGCTTTGGTTTTATATGGACCTAATTGGGAACTGTCATTTCAAATAGCTACATCCACATCGAATATTGTTGTAGGTGTTGTTTTAGGCCAGCTGGAGGATAGGAGGCCTTATGCTATTTATTACAGAAGCAAGAATTTAAATTTGGTTGAGCTCCACTACACAGCGACCGAGAAAGAATTCCTAGCACTACTGCATGCCATCAACAAGTTTCAACATTATATTACGAGGTATAAAGTATTTGTATACACCGACTATTCTGTCATTCATTTTTTAATGAATAAGCCAATTATGAATGGTAGAATTACACGCTAGTTGTTGTTGCTATAGGAATTTGATATCACAATTGTAGATAAACCTCGAAAAGATAATGTAGTAGATGATTTTATTTCTAGGTTAAATATTGATGACAATTGCATTCCTACTAAGGATTCTTTCCCTGATTAGGATCTCTTTTCTATTTCTACTAACTCACCATGGTATGCATATATAGCCAATTATCTTGTTGCAGGGAAGTTTCCACAATAATTCTCCTCCAAGGAAAAGAGAAAAAGCATCCAACACAGTGCTACTTAAACATGGATAGGTGGGAATCTCTATCACACTGAACACGATTTTCAGATCAAATGTTGTGTTTAGGAAGATGAAATCTTTGACAGCCGTAAGTCTTTTCACGAGGAACCTTGTCGAGGGAACTTCGCAGACAATTAGACATGATACAAAGTGCTTTCGACAGGATATTTTTGGCCAACAATATTTCAGGATGTGAAGAAGTTCATGAAAGGATGTGATAGTTGCGAAAGGATGGGCCAACCAATGCAATCAGATGAGATCTCGTTACAGCCTGAAATAGTCTTAGAAACATTTGAGAAATGGGCCTTGCATTTTGTGGGACCAATTAATCCTTCATCTAGACAAAAGCCCTACATTTTGGTTTGCACAGACTATGTCACAAAATGGGTTGAGGAAAAAGCACTAACCAGAGCCACGGAGCAGGGTATTTCAGACTTCTTGATTGAAGAGATCTTTGTCCATTTTGGGATACCCAGGGAGATAGTGACAGATGGAGGGCCCCAGTTTACATCTCATACGATCCAAAAGTTGGTTGAAAAATATAAAATCCATCATAGAACCACGACACCTTATCACCCACAAGAAAATGGCCAAGAGGAAAGCACCAACAAGGTCATTAAGGGGATTCTTACCAAGACTGTGGCTAGACATCAAAGGAATCAGGCTAATAAACATCTAGAAGTGCTATGGGCATATAGAACCCACATGGAGGAATACAACGGGATTTTCACTGTACGAACTTGTGTGCGGTAAAAATCCCTTATTCTCTATTGAGGTTGAAATCAAGACATTAAGAACAACAATGTAGGTGAATTTGGATCTCACTATAGTATAAAAGAAAAGGTTAGACAAGCTCAATGAAAATGAGGAGACATAGATGGCTGCTATCTAGCAAACATAGATTATCCAGCAGTAGAGAGCTAAGTGGCATGATATGTTCATCAAAAAGAATAAATTTCAAAAGGGATATTGGGCTCTCTTATATGATTCGAGATTCAAGGACTTCAAGGGTAAGCATTGCACCATATGGCTAGGTCCCTATGAGGTAGATGCGATCATTGACAATGGGACTGTGAATTTGGTTACCACTGACAGTGCGAGGACACTGTTGCTTGCTAATGGGCACCGTCTTTGGTTATATCATAAACCTGCTTCAAGGGATTCATTTGTTAACATTGTCACAAATTCGGACCTTCAGATTTCAGGAGCAGGGGGAATCCCCTCCTGTGCTGACAAAATTTCAAGTTTTCAATAAGTGTAATAGCTAAAAAACACCCTTTGTTGCTGGTTATTACACCTTCTAAGAAAAAAAATTAATAATAACAAAAATAAAATTAAAACTAATTAAATAAACAATGAAAATAATCTATCTATGAAAACCGCTTTTTCGGGTGCAGACAGACAATTTTTGTAACTGTTGAAAACCACTCTATGGTGGATGTTACACAGTTTTATTGAAATAACATTTGTTATTTCAGGCATATCTTACAATAATGTTGTTAGACAACTGTTTTTAGTTCTTTGTTTTTATATTTTATGGAAACCAATAATACATAACAGTCATCTTGGTTGTTACAGCTGTAACAGTCGACGACCTCTAGAAATGATCCAAGTAAATTACCTATTCTAATACACAACATGCATCACCATGACATAGGAGAAATTTCCTTAACGCCCGAAATTAATTTCGTGCACCTTGTTACCAATGTATTCTCTCCACGTCACACCAGGTATGTCACGAAACGGTAATATCACTATCCTCTTTTATCTAGTAATTATGGCAATTTAATGTGATATTCTTTTGACGGCCAAGGACGACTGTCACATTTGAGCTAGGGGGGATGTCAAATTACATCATGACAAAACCTTTGCATGACCTATTGGCATTTAAATTGAAATCAAAGTATTATGATCTTGTAATCATTATCATTTAATGATCGCTCATACTAAAAAGGGAATTGCACCTCATACTAGAGCTTCCATAACTTAGCATTAATAAGGAAATGATATTGCGCAGTACAGACTCTGATTTGAAATCCCTGCCTTTAACCTCACTGGGTCACCCTAGCATTACCCATGGCTGAAGCATTTCATCCTCATTTAGAACTCTCAAACAGAAGCATGGGAGAAAAGTTGCAGAGCGAAAAGAGTTGAGCATTGTGCCAATTACTTCAGAATTTATGAAAGCGAACAAGAAAGGAGGACAACATTTTAACAATATAGCAATGGTTGGGACATAAATTTGACATGAACCAGGATTAACAGAGCCATTGGGAAACTTCCCCGAAGCATGCCAAATTTTCAAAGATGCAGGTTGGTTTGAGTTTTTCCAAAGTCTTGAGGAATCAAATGGAGCAAATCTATGAAATTCACTAAGAATTTGAAGAGGAATCAAACAGAGGTAAGGGGACTATGGCTGGAAGTTGCAGAGGAGGTAATTGCTCATGTGACGACATTTCCAACTGAGGGAAAGAGGTGGTTTAACATAAAAGTCAATGACCCCTCTTTGAAGGAGAATTTTCTCCAAGGGGAAGAATGACTGGTAAAGAAATGGAGAGGAATTGACAGGTTGTTGCTTCCCCAGCTATGGGAAAATGTCTCCCTTTACCTCATTAAGTATATCACCTATGAGGGAAGGGCAACAATTTTATTCAGTTACCACTTCCCATTGTTAAATCACCTCTGACATCAACAAACAATAAACCTCCTATACTTTTTGCTGGAGAATATCAAGCATATGGCTATACCTGTGAAGGCAACTTCACACCCAGAGAGATGCATCACAAACCATAGCCTCATCAAGCTAATTGTGTTATATGCCCTAGGTCACTACGGCAAGAGATGGGATGAATTCATGAGAAACAAGGCTAGGACTACTCACAAGAATGAGCTAGGACTTTTCACGAAGCTTCGACAGAAACCAAGGAGCAGCCCTAGCCCTCGAAAGTAAGGGCTGGAAAGAGACAAGTTGATAAGCCAATAGGTGATGAGTGGCTGAAGTAGAGAGTAATGGTTAGTGAGCACCCAGTGTCCCCATCGATGTCCGAAAAGAACAAGGAGGCAATGAGGTAGGAAGATGAAGAGAAGGCTCAGCTGGAGGCACCTTCCTCACTAGGTAAGAATGAGACCCAATCCTTGTTGCTTAAAATTGAAATTTTAGAAAGAGAAAATGAAAATTTAAGGAAGCAATAAGAAGAGGATAAGGTAGAAGTAAGGGCCTTGGGGTTAGATACTTTGGATGAGAATGTAGATAGGTTCAGGTAGGAAAATGTTCCAGGTTCTATGTGCACGGCCTCTGCTAAGGAGCTAGTGGCAGTGGGGTATAGAGTTTGTGTAGTGGACACCTTATCAACGGGAACACAAACTAATTCCTAGGAAGCTAATGCACAAAAACCCGTTGAAGACGCTGCTATTTCACAAGAACCAGCAAATGAAACAGAGCATTCCATAGAGAGTAATTGTGTAGCTGATACATATGAACCCTTGCATGACGTTGCTCTTAGACAAGAACCAGCAGTGGAAGCAGAAGCTAACCAAGGGGAAAAAGGAGAAGTTGATATACATGAACTTCTGGTCGACACTACTATTACAGAAGAACAAGTGATGGAAACAAAACCTAACTAAGGGGGAAATGATATACAAGAAACTGTGGATGACGCTGCTGCTACAAAAGAACCAACAGTGGAAGTGGAAGCTAACTAAGGAGAAAAAGAAATTGTTACGCAAGAACCCATTGATGACGCTACTGTTACGCAAGAAACAATAGCTGAAATGGAGCAGTTTCACCCTTGGGAGGCTATTACACCTTCAATTGTTAGTGCATGTCAGAGAACATTGGGTCCTGATGAAAGATGGTGTTCTGAAAGAATGTTGCTGCTATCAGACTTACAAAAATGGAAGCAACAGGTGTTGTCCCTGAAAGAGGGAATGATCTTGCTCAAGGTACATAATAAAATGATGATTTCACTCTGGGAGAAATGGGCGAGAGTATGTGAAGAGCATAGGAATAAGGCAACTATGAAGAAGAAAGATTAACAACTGCAGCTGTTACAATGGCAGGTTTTGGACCTAACAAACGATAAGATGAAGCTTTGAGAGCTTGCCTTGAACTTGTTAAGCTGTAGGAGGCCTTCCCCATCATATCTAGTGTTCCTATGGGAATTGTATTATTTATTTCAATTAAAATCAGTTTTGAAAACATACCTTATTTGGGTTCTTCTACCCACACTTTTACTGAAATTTTTCATGCTTGTGATTTTGATGAATAAAGCTTACTTTGTGAGTTGTTTTTGCATAGCATGATGTGTGAATATTTAAGTTCAAATATTGTGGCAAGTGTTTTCTATTATATGGGGTATTTGCAGTTGTGAGCCTTCATTTCTTTTATGAGGAATCAAATCAAATGGCATTTTTCCATGAAGTCAGATGAGACTAATGAACAAAGTGTAGCACTATGGATCAGGGAAGAGACAAGAATGGTTGCTAAGTTGAGACATGAGTTCAAGTTGTTTCTGAGTACCCAAAAATCAAGAAATAGCCAGCCACTTATAGAAAAAGGATTGTGGGCTTTTGCCTTTATATTTATGCACAAATGTATAAGTCAAGCACTAACAGGGTGCCTTAAGCACACCAAAGCCTCTAGTGATGGATTACAAGAAGGAGATCCTTCCAAGTTCTGAAATTTTGTGGTTGTTGTTACATGAGTACAAGAACTTTCCTGGGTGGTGTAAACACTGGGGTCCTTTTGGATTGGACTTAGATTTGAATATCCTCCGATTTGGTTACCAGTGGAGGAATACCAATCATATTAACACCTATGTGACTATGAAGAAGAATATTGGTCGTGATAGTTGATGGCTACTTAGGGATAAAAATTGGTTGGTGATGACACTGTTGATGATTATAATCTTACATAATTGCATTAGAGGTAAAACAGGAGAAACTGAGGTGTTGCATGAGGACATGCAATTGCTTCAGTTGGGGGGAGATGTTGGGTGTAATTTTTCTACCTATTTCCTATACTTTCTTTCCCTATTTTTGACCCTTTTCCCCTCTAGAAAAATATAACTTGACATGTTAACCTCCTTTTTCCTTATTGTGGAAAACATATTTTGCTATCATGTTATTTTCCATTTTTGCTAGATATAACAATGCAATATTCCTTTTTATGCCTAACTAGGGTAGGCATTGGAGAAGTATTTTGGATCCTCTTCTATTTTTTCATGCGTTTCTTGTGAGAATGAGGTTATGGAATGAGCAACTACATTGATTGGTCTAAGAGAAGGATGAAACATATTTTTGTTACACTCTGTGTGTTTTACAAATCTTGCTGTTACACCATGATGTTGTTACAAGAATTGTTGTTACATTGCATTACTGTTACAGATTACTATTGTTACACCTTGGGTGTCGTTACAACGTTGATTTTATCTAATGATTGTTGTTACATCCAAAACCATTATTTGACCGAATGGTGCTATTACACCGTAGCTAGAAAGCTGTGGGTACTATTACATGCAATAGCTATTGGAAGTTATGAATTTTTTATTTAGAAAGTGACATATCCAAGCATTTATGATCTTCACTGATGTATTTGAATAGCATTTGTATTTAGAAACTAGTTATAACAATTCCTATCTTATGATAGCATGAGAATCATGAGATTCTCATGACTATGCTATTCCTGATGTTGGGTATGTAATGATTATAAGAGAAATTTAATCTCTCAGGCATGATGGATGACATAGAGAGTACTTTTATTTTGATCTTGTAACTTTTAATTGTTCCTAATATCAAAGACATTGCAGTGATGATGTTGTTGTTTCCATGTTGAATGCTTAACTCATTTCGTGTTCATTGCTATGCCTCTGCTAGGAAGGAAGAGCCCTCCTCTTTAGCAGGGACTGCGATGGTAGAGTAGTTGTATATTATTGTTTCTCTGTTTTATTATTCGCATGGCTTTCTGTTGTCTCTATATAATTTGTAGAAGATATTTGCTTCAATTCCATAATTATGTTATGTTGTTACACATATTTGATTAGCAGTATGGTAGTTTACCAGCTGGTGTAGTTACCAGTACAGTGTGTGGCATGCCTTTTCTCTGGTAATTGTGAAGTGTGATTTCATCATTGTAGAGTTCTTTAATTTGTGCATGAGTGATTTAGTTTCCTTAATATATTCAGTGGCATTCTTTACATTTTTCTATTTTTACTCTTGGCTATAATGTATCGGCACAAATAGTGAAAACTCCATTGAAATAACAAACCTACCCTGGGTTGACAATTAAATGGTTGTAGTCTTGGTCAATTAGGATTGATTAAAACAACACTATAGACCCCTACTTCTTCCTCTTCCTCTATGCTTTGCAGAAAATGCATGTTCTACTTGCTCAGATGGTTGATTCTCTTCAACAATTAACAAGAATACACATAATTAATCAATTTTCATTGTATTTAAATCTTTGGAGACCATAATACTAGAAGTGACCATCTAAAAATGAGGCACAATACTTCTTAAAATATTTTCAATTAGCCTCATTTTTGGAACATATTCACCTAATGACCTCACTTAATTAACAAGATCATTCATTTTTGTGATGTAATCATGAATGGATTCATTACTTTGCATATGGGAATTTTCAAAATTCCGCATTAATATTTGTAATTTATCTACAACAAGACCTTCATATGTGTTCTTTAATATATCCCATGCTTCTTTCGATGATATTGCACCAATGATTCTTGGAAATATAGATTATTCAAGAGCGATTCCTATAAGTGAAAGTGATTCATTATATTTCTTAATAAATTCCTTAAGATATTTTTTTTGTATCATCACTTAATGCTTTGGATTCATCAAGAGAAGGCATAGTGTATCCATCAGTTACAAGTTCCCATAAATATTTGGGGATGAATATACGTTGCATGTGTTTTCTCCAATAAAAAATAGTTTGTGCTAAAACGTTTAGGAAATACAATATTGTTTGTTTCCATGAAGAGAGTAAGAGAGACTGATAGAGATAAAATGCAGAAAAGAACATAACGTGTCCCACTTCGTCCTAGGACAAGAGCCAAATGTCCCAAAAATTGGGACTCAACCACCACCAAAAAATCTCCCTTTTATTAATATTGGTGTACAATGAAGGACTTACGAAAATCAATTATATCAAAGATGAAGCTTGACTCATTGAAGTCTCTCTCACTTAATACATTTTCTCAATGAATACAATATCTCTTAATGAGAAAGAAAAAGTAATATAACCTTTTTACGCTAGTTGTGAGAAAGTATATCTAATATCCTTTTTCAATAAAAATATTTTCCCGCATTACAATTTATCCACAAAAAAAATTCCTCCATAAAAAATTTCCATTCCTCCACTAATTCTCTCTCATACCACTAACTCTCCCCCCCCATAAATATTTCACATAATGAAAAAGGAAGAATTTTAAATCCATCCTCAAAAGTCACTCAACTCACACTTTCACGTCCATGTCCACATTTAATGGTATATAAAATAACTTTAAAAAAAGAAATCCTTATTTCACATTCGCTCCTTGTTACTTTCACATACCATGTAAAATAAACTTCATGCACACCATTTAATATATATTAAAAAATTGCATGCATTCACTTCCATGTATTAACTTTAGCATACCATTTAGTATTTAAAAATTCATTCCACAAGCTATTTAAATTGCGTGAAGTAGCATGTATTAAATGCCACACTGATTTCAACGTTTTTTTCCCTTAATGCAAGTCTCCTCTGGCTAGGAGAGCCTATACCCATCACCGATATGCTCATTCAAACGATTAAGCACTTGGCATACGAAGGACTGAAGCCGGCCAAGGAGTTTGGCGGAAAGACGGGGGAGAAGAACCTTACAGAAAGAATGAAGAAAGATTATGAACTCATAAATAAGTCACGCGGGTATTCAATTTTATCTATCTCAGACCCCACAGTTCAATTGTCCACACAAGTATCAGCAGGAAAAGTGATGACGAAATGTCAAACGGATGAAGTTCCGACGCCTATAGTATCCCTAGCTGCACAGTGCAGGAAGAGCGTGCAGTTCCATTTAATATTTAAAACTCAGTTCAACATGTTATTTAAATTGCATGAAGTAGCATGTAATAAATGCCACTCTAATTTCGACGTTGTTTTCCCTCAATTCAGGTATGCTCCATGCAAGTCTGCTGCACACAAAGATCAATAAAGATTGTCTCTGCTCCACATAGAATTCAATAAATATTTTCTCCAATGTAGCATTGCATGGTTAGACGTCCACACACAATTCTTCAATGCATACGATCCGCACGCTGAGGTCTCCACCTACAAGTTTTCAATGCACAGGGATATCCAAAAGTCAAAAAAATATAATCCAATAACATATATTCACACAGAATAAAAAAATTTCCATGCTCACTATTTCACATGGGCTCTAATCAGAACACACACTCTGCAACACTTCAAAATATATTTTCTCTCATAGTAGATGGCTATGATACTAATACCAAATGAAGGAAATCAAAGTAAAAAAATAAATTATAGATCATAAAATATTTAGCAATAATGCACACACAACTCTCACACACCAACTTAAAACAAATTTCATTAACATAGACATATATTTATACATGAGGAGAGGTGTCTAGATTTTTCATCTCCACACATTTCTAAATCAATAACTCAACAAATCACTCTATAATTATCTCAACAATCATCCATAAATATCTTGTCTATCATTCCACTAATTTATCGATCAATGTCTCACCAAAAGAAAGTAACTTTAATCATTTAATATTTTTCAAATGATCCATTATTCCATCACTGAAAGCCACCATGATCAATGATCCTCTCCTAACTCCGAATGGATTATGAAATTGTTCCTCTCCCAACTCCGATTGGATTGTTAAATTGTTCCTTTTGCTGAAACTTCATAATCACTATTTGATACCCATGAATACACTACTCCTCTACTATATGTGAACCTCACTTCATCGATTTTCAAATTGGATCCCAAACTCTCTACTCAACCAGACTCAACTCAATATAATATCCAACAGAAATATACAATAAAAAATTAATAAAAAACACCATAAATAACCTGCTCTAAATTCCAGAAAATAGTGGCACAAATTTAGCCATCAATAATAAAATTATCCAACAACATAAACTATAATCCATATCCTCCAAATACAACATGCTATAGTAGCCATGAATATGATATGATAATTCATGTTCTACTTTAAAATTATGCTACGAAACTTCCATCAGCATTTATCGACTAAAGCATAGATGGTCACAACTAGATATCCGGTATAGTTCCTCTATGTAGACATATCTAGCTCACTCTCAGACTCAACCAACCATCACTTAGCTCCAAAGTGAAGAATATAAAACATACAGGGTGAATTTCACTTTTGGACAGGGATCAAGAGTGCACAAAGTTGAAAAAATCCATCGATAAGCATCAGTACTTGTGAACTAAAATTGTTCACACGCAATGGACGACTTATTCAACCACTTCTCACCTTAAGTAATTAATTTAGAAGCTTCTATGAATCACCATGCCAAATTTCTCACGATGTGCATGAGGAATGTAGAGAAATTCACTTTCAGGATGTATATGTGATTTTCCTTCATAAAACCTACATATACATGGGTTTCCTTCCCAATACCTACATATTCTCTTAAAAATTAATGTTTTCAAGTCTACTTGGCTCCAATATTCCTAAAACTGATCCTTTCTTCTCTAAGCATTTGTACACATCTCTGAACCTCTTGCAAGTCAATTGACACCTTTGCAAATGGATCATACTTGTCTCCTAAGTGCCAGTGCCAAATGGACCTATAAACCAACAAACAAGGATTGACAAGACTTGCAACAAGTCCTTTGCTCTCCACAAACGTATCCACAAGAAGAAACACCTTTTAACAAACCGATATCACCTCTGCAACATCATCATTAAGCCAACACAATGCAACACCATACTACCATGAAGCTACATTATCAAAGACTGACATCTAGGGTTGAAATCAATGACAACATAACCAACTCAATGCTGACTCAACTAGCTACAACCATGCTAAAAGAAAGGCATATACACATTAGCTAGGGTACATAGGGTTGACATAAATGCCAACATGATATAGCTATCATCATGAACCAATTCCAACATTAGCTATTTGGAACCATGCACACCATAATTCCAACATTAGGATACCAAGAATACCCAATGTGATGTCCAATACTCCAATCTATAATTTGTGTGTTAGAAGAATCAATTATAAAAATATGTGGGGTAAATGGTTTAGAAGGATAATTAAATCATACACACAAAGGGATGGATGTGGACAATTGGGGAAGGATAAGGAAGCTACACTATCACCTATCACTGAGAAACACATAGAATTGGAGAAATTAGATGTTTTCCTCTTATACTTGGTCATTCTATTTACCAATCTCAAAGGGTTACTTGAAATTGAGAGAATTTAACCAAGACTTTCCCATGAAATTGACCTAATGGAGGTACTAGGCATCATCATCCATTTCAAATTTGTAGATAGTGCAACCTTGGGATACTATATTCCACGTTAGGTTGTTTTGTATTTCTAGTTGTTTGTTTTGCAACTTATCGACTCATATGCACTATATAAAGTGAATGAAAAAATAATTTTTGACTAAAAACCATAGATGAGTGTAAAGACTCCTATTTTGAGTCAATATTTCTGAATTTCACAATATATTTTGAAAATTACATGGGTTACACAAAGGTAAAGCTTCAAATAAAAACAAAAGAAAAAAACAATATGTCATGTTTTAAAATGAATCAAAGCCACAAAGCCATCATAGTTAAAGCTTGTGGAACCTTTATTTTGAAGTGTTTTTGAAACCTTAATGCAAATACCATGTTGAGGTCGCACACAAAGAAACTTGTATGTGGTAGTAAAATAACAAATCCATATTGGAAGAACCCCAATATACAACTTGTTTTTCCTTATATTATTCTTTTGTCGGGAATAGTGCCAAGCTACCATATGAAGGTTTTAAATGTATCCCTACTTTAGGTCACAAGTTGGATCTTATGCCAAATGGGATGACTTTTAAGCAATTTCAAACATGGTTGTTTAGTATCATTTTAAAATAAACTTTCACATTTTAACATTAATGCCATATTTTAACAATTTTAAGTTAATATGATGTTGGATGAGTAATGTAAATGAAACATCATATCTTTATATAAGTCTTAAGAAGAGGTCCTTTCCATTAGGAACATTTATCCAATACTTCATAGTCACAAATCTTGATAAAATGAAACATTCAGATAAAAAATAAATAACAATAGGTAACTCCAAGTAGTGAGGACAATGGAAATCACTACTGAAGTGTTTAAGAATTAAATGATATGAGAAAAAAAGTGCTAGGAAATTGGTTAATTAATTTAGGGTTTTGAAGCTCATTTATGAAAATTCTAGATGGTGGATAGATATATTGCCACAATGAAAAGCATTCTCTGCATAATTTAGACTGGTACTTAATATTAGAAACTACATATCCCTACACTCAAAATTATTAAATCATATTGTACGTATTGCAAAAACATACAACACAAGACATAAAATGATATTAAATATTCTAGCCAAATTATAAATGTGTAGAGGAACCTTACAACATCAACACTAAACAAAAATTGGACCATGTATGATTCATTGATTATGAGCATAATACATTGCCTTACACTATATGAATTTAGGAATGCGAAGAAGAAAAAGAGATGAAACAAATAATAAAAAAAATAATAGGACAAAGGAAAAATGGTTTGCAAATATGTGTGAACCATTTGGTTCATTATTAGATCTTAAGTTAGTGTAATAAGCCTTTAGTATCAAATGAAACCCAGGGAAAATTGTAAGGACAAAAAATTATCTTGAAGCTTAAAAAGATTGGTGAATCTTGCTAGTCCCTAATATGAAAACTATAAATGTTTATCGATACATTTATAGAATTATTCAAATTTATAATGATTTTATATATATTCTCTATATAATTTTGGTGATATTTAAGGTAAAATAAATTGATATTTTAAAATTTGGGCGAATAATTTTTAGAAAAAATGGAAATTAGCGAATCCTTTTTGGCGAAAAATCATGAAAAATTAGCCCACCTGCGAATATTAGCCCCTAAAATTTTCCATGATGAAACCCAAGCAATGTTATGAAAATATTCCAAGCCCCACCCTATCTACAACTCTCCTTTTAATGTCCTTTTTTCCACTCGACATCCTCCTACTTTTCTGTAACTAAATCCTAAAGGTAGAGTTCCCACATGAGTCCCCTTTATGAGGCGTACATCTCTAAACATTCTTTTTTCGCACTCATTCAAATAAATAATGAATTTTATTATTTTCCATATTTGATCAATTCTTGTATTTAGAATAATATGAAAATTATCTGATTAAGCAATGTTGACGCTTTTTATACCTTGTCATTATTGTTAGATATCAATATTTGAAACCTATCTAGAATGCCATCTACCATTTCACTTGAACTTTACACATAGATTACTGAATTTTCTCATAATGCTTAATATTGAAATAAGTTATTAGTACATGGAGTATCTTTTAATCATCAATAGTTGTTATGGTCCACACAACTAAAGGAAATCAACTAATAAGGGATAACAACTATATGATATATGATAATAATTGGTAATGAAACTAGCATCCTCACCATAAGACTCATTTAAGTATCCACTACTTCAAAGATGAAGAATGTTTTGAGTTTCAATAATTGGTTGCCATAAGGCATTGAAATATAGCTCATTATCTTAGTGGAATTAACTACTCATTTGTGTAACCACACACCTCCAAACATGTTTTATTTTCATTTAAAAACTATAATGATTATGGGAAAAAGAACAAAGTCATTCCATCAAATTTTCAATGTAACATTACATGCTTTATTATGTAATATTGATCTACACTCTCACTTTACAACAACATTCTATTTTAATAGAATATTGTGCACAATGCCATAGAGAGGTTCCAAAAAATGGAATAGGGTAATTTTTATGAAGTTTCATGAACAATTGTTTCTTCACATATTTATTCGCATTGATTGTTCTTTAAAATTCCTTATCATATACTCTCACATGTATAAATGTTAATGGCTTCGATTTTTTCTTTACACTAAATGCATCTTATATTACGGATGGAATAGAAGGCATGGTACTATCCATACCATGCAGATAGAGGAGGATCTCTTTTCGTTGCTCAGATTAATACCACAATGTTTATGATGGTTGATGCCTCCTCTTGGAGAGTAATTCTTGATGAAGGGGGATACAATTATTGTTCTATAATGATACACATTCAACCAATTACAACACTAGAAAAAGGAAGGTTCCAACAATTTCATGATTATCATTGTTATTAAGCAATTCTAACCATTCACTCTTTTTAACAAAGTTACAATCCGATAGATAGTTGTCTATTCACACCATATTAGGGATGAAATAAAGACATTAATTCTAGGCTAGGAATGAGATTAAGTCTAAACTTGGTTTCTTGGTTTGACTAGATTAGGAACTCAATTAGTTCGGTTTTGGTCACTTGTTGGGATGAGAACCACTTAAACATATGACAACTAGACCACTATTCAATTTGCTACTCACAAAGATGCCATCATTTGTATCTCAATGCCTTCAAAATTCATTGTAATAATTTCTCCTAACAAAGTGGATTTTTTTATAAAAAATCATTAAGTACAAGACATAAGTTTCTAGTGACATTAGAAGGTAGCATTTAGCATTCTTTATGGCTACCTAAAATCCCTGAAAATCCTCCATTCACTCAAATCAATATTATCGATCTTGTCCAGCATGAGAACAATGGAGAAGTGATTCTTATAAACGATATCCCATTGAAAAAGCATAATTCTCATTAAATTTAGTGGAAATTTTGAGCATGGATTGTTGGAGGACATACAATGCAAAGGTATGAAAAGTAGATGAGAAATGTTTTGGTAACTATAACTCCTGAAACTAGGTAATTAAATATTTATATCTATTATAGAGTGTGTACATGAACATCATCATCATCATTTTCCCCATCGTCTAATTTGGTGGTGAATTGTTCAAAAATGTGAGTATAGTGCTAGGATTTATTACTTTTAAATAGTTTTTATTGTTGTGTTGAATGAATATTTTATGGAGATATGTATTATATTTTCTTTTGGAGCATTTTGACTCTTTGTTAGAGATGACAAATTCACCTCAACAAGATTTTATCATAGATTAAAAGAATGAGAAATTAAGTCATTTCTAGATCAAAGCTTAGATGAGATAGTGTATGTATATTTGGTTACAAAACTTTATGTACAAGGTTATCTTTAGCTCAAGAAAATAAACATTTTAATGTGTTGTGTTCTTGTAATTATTATATTTTCTCTTCAATTTATTTGTTATGTAATTTGTAAAATTGTGCACTTGTTTTGACAGTCAATTCTCACAAGGATAGGGGAAAAACCCATGATAAACTTTATAAATGCAAGTGTTTTATCATGTATCATTTCCAATCCTCTCATGAGAAAAACGAACCACAATAAAGAAATATGCTTGATTTAACTAATTATTGCAGCATTGGAAAGATAAAAATTATTTGAGAACACTAGATATTACTAGTGTTTGAGAGAGATTAGTTGGTTTGAGTTATATTCGTTGCACTACTTGCCCCATGCATGATTCATAGTGTTTTGCATAGTAGGATAATCAGGCCAACAATGCACCTAGTCGAAGGGGGTCATAGAAGTAGTGGTAGCCCCAAGATATTATTATTGTGATTTTATTTTCTTTCGGGGATGAGTCTTTGCATTATCGTTTAGTGATTTTTGGCACATGGAATTCACTTTCATAATTTTGTAGTGTCACATAGTTCAACCCATGGTTTTTTAATTTTGGTTGAGGAACTTTTATTTTATTTAATTCAAGATTAATGGGTTCGGTATTTATGGACGTCATAGGATATACATATTGTATTGTCACATTGTACAAATATAATCTACCCTGAAATATTTCTAATTTACCTTCTTTGGATTCTCGGATAAAGTATCTATATTAAATGTGTGTGTGTTGTTACATCTTTTATATTTTTTATGAAGAATCAATTTGTAGGGATTAACTATATAAGGATCAAACTAATATTTGGTATCAAAGTAGTTTGGATCCAATGTGTATCTTTGTGGATAGGGGAGAACATTGACTCAGACGTGTGGAAATGCTTGTTACAATGTGAGATTTGTGGTATTGATTCTTGTGCTCAAAGGAAATGGTTAGAAGTTTAAAGGTGGAGATAAAAAAATTCAATGGGAAGGATTTTATGGTGTGGAATTTGAAATGGAAGAACTTTTAGTGCAAATAAACAGTTTAAAATAATGGATATGGTTATTAAACTTATGGGGATTTCATCAGAAAATATGAGAAAGTTGGACAAAAGGTAAAATAGTTAAATTCAATATTACAAAATGTTTCAAGGCAAGCTACAACAAAGGCATTGTGGAACATGTTGGGTGATTTCTATTAGTCTATGTCCTTGGTGAAAATTATGATGAAAAAAATATTGTCATTGGTGTCAAAGGAATTGTGTATATATATATATATATATATATATATATATATATATATATAGAGAGAGAGAGAGAACGTACACACATACATAAGTATCTAGGTATAATAAAAAGAGAATTCACATGGAAAAGACTAAATCTAAATAAAATTAGCTTAAGGTGAATTGAAAATTAAATAATAATAATAATAATTTACATGACAACGTTCTCTTAAAAATAGTAGGTAAATTTACATAAAGAAGTCAAAAGGGGAATTACTAGTTTCAAATCCATAGTTTTTGAAACCCAATGTATTTTCCTAAGTAATTTGGAAAATTCAAATAAAAGAGGAATTTTTTGTTTCTTTCAAATCAACACATCTCTTCATGACGGGTTATGATAATGTATAAAATAAAAATGTATTAAAAGGAGAGACAACGGAGTGAAAAATGCAATATTATTATAAATAAATAATAATGTTTGAAGAATATGGTGGAAGGATAATTGAATATTATTTGTGGAATAATAACTTAAGGTGATTTCTGAAGAGATAGAAAAATATCATTCATGGGGTTACAATTGCATATCATTCATGAAGTGGTGATTGAATCTCAATTCAAAAGAGAATATTTTTTTTTTTTTGTAACAATATCTATTGAAGATATATACTGATTTGGTTAAGTAAATAGAAGATCTAAAGAAGAATTGAGAAGATGTAGAGAGTAGATCATTTTTTAAGAAAATATATGTAGGTTATTCTCGAACAAAAAAAGATAATGGTGTCTCTTGCTGATTTGGTGCTTAGCTATGGGAACTGTTATCTACAATAAATTGGTGTCTACAAATACTTGAATAAGTAGGTTTGCACCTACGAGGGGAATCCTTATTGACTAGTGTGTGTGTATATATATATATATATATATATATATATATATATATATATATATATATAGTCTTAGCTCCATGGTCATTGGATCTAACTTAGATAATTACAAATAAGCATAAATTCATGTAATGTAGCTGCAACAAGGTTTTATAGTAGAGATAAAAGGTATGTAAAAAATACATATTGTTGTGTTAAAGACACATTCTACAACCCAACATGAGGGAGAAGTGTAATTTTTGTAATTCCTTTAGTGCTCAACATTGAGTTCACATATGTCCATTTAATATAAAAATAAAATATTCTCTAAATAAGAAGGTAATGTCAACTCTAAAAAAAAAAACAAAAAGTTAATATATGTGTGTGTGTGTGTACGTGGTTAGTTATAATTAAAAGAAATTATAAACATGAATAATCCCACTCTCATTGTGCTCTTTGAAATGTTAATTGATATTAGCAACTTTCTTTAACTAATATGTAGTAAAAATATTTCACTCGCACTCTCAATGCCAAATAAGTGTCCATGTAAAATAACATATTTTTATATGAAATTTTACGAAAACACAAACTAATCAAAATTAAAAATTAAAAATAGTTGAGCTGAGAGGCTCACTCTATAGCATCGTATTAGAGAGATGTGTAAGTATGTCCATGTTCAACTTGTATTTGACATGTGTCCCTTTTACAAAACAATAAAAAATTTAGATATAATAATGAAAAAAATATGAATATGGCCTGTTTAATTAAGAATATAATAAGAATCAATTATCCCACTCTTAGTATCCATACTAAGGAGAAGTCGCTGTCACTCTCAACCCTAAATAAACTATTTTGATATCCATATGAAACAAACAAATTTGATATCAATTTTATATAGAAATAAAGTAGTTAAAAGTTAAAAAATAAATGTATATAAACTGTATAAACCAATTGAAAAACTTTATTTTTATAGTTAAAATATTTTAAGGAGTCTCACTATCTTATGCCCAAGTAAATTTTGATCCATTTTATACATTAAAAAATGGAAAATAAACAATGGAATATTATAAGTGGTCTCTCTCTCTATATATATTTTCAATTTTTTTAATTTGAATGAAGTTTTCACCTCAAGAGATTTGATCCCTCTTGACTTTTTCTGTATTTGTGGTTAACATGGATCTATACTGGTATATTTTCACATTTCAATGTGAAGAAGATGTATAATTCTTATACTTTTTAAAATATTTCAATGGAGGATTTAAACAAGTTAATTGATTACCCATATAAATTAATTTATTTCAATATCAAATTTATATAAATGTATACAAAGAGAGTGAAATTAATAATAATAAAAATATTTTTATATTTATCGTAATAAAACAATTTAGTAAAATAAGTACTTCAAAGTTAAAAAATTCAATTACTTGTTCAATTCACTTCATTTTTTATATAAAATTAATAGGTGACACTTAAAAAATATTAATAATAGTAAAAAAATTAGATCAAAGTGATAAATAAAATATTTCAATATGTGAAGGAATATATATATATATATATATATATATATATATATATATATATATATATATATATATATGAAAAAGATAAATTCTGATTGTTAACACATTTCGAGTAGTCTTATTATACTATATTTTTTCTGGTCAATTATGTCTAAAAACAAACAAAATTTTGTTGAAGTTATAAGTTTAAATTGTAGAGTCCACAAAATGTGAGCACTTCATGTGATTTTCAAATAATTGAATCTATATATTTGTTAAGAAATGTAATTTAAACAATGAAAAATTACACATACACACATACATACATATATATAACAACTATAGATCCATCTTAGTCACAGATATAACAAGTAGAAAAATGGATCAAATCTCTCCATATGCAAATAATTTTTTTCAGGTTTTGTATTTTAAAATAAGTTTGCACCTGAAGAGATTTGGTCTACTTCAATGCTTGATAGATCTGCGATTAAGAAGAATATAAACATGTAACATAATTGACATTATGAACTTCTCTTAGTATGGTCGATGTTTATAAAACATTGTAGATTTATGGATACAATTTTGTCATTAATTAAAACCTATGATTGATCTTGGATATTAAAGTGTAGTGGTTGATGTCAAGAGTAGCATTATGTTGGTTTTTTTGGTCACTGGAAAAGAACCATCATAGTAGTAGAATAATTATTAAATCTTTAAAAATATTATAACTATGGATGGTGGATGAATGACTCAATGGCCTATAGGTTGAATGAACTTTCTTTGCATGAGATCAAGTGAGATGCCCCTACAAACTACATGGATGGAGTGTCCTCAGAAATACCTTTCCAATGGTATGTGATAATTTACAAATATTGTGAGTGTTGAGGAGGTTTGGAATTCATGCCCATCATTAGTTCTGAATGTTTCATCTATTCAAGCCAATTATGATGTTGAAGTCAATTGGTTATTTAAAAGCTCGAGTGCTCGTGATATTCTTCTTAGAGGTGATCAAAAGGAAAGGCTTAAACTCAACCATTCCCTATGCATAAAGAGTAATTAATTATATGAATGACATGTTTAGTGACGTAGTGTTGGCTAGGACAAGGTGATGACATGAAATCATGTGGAAGGGACACATTGTAGGAAGAATTAGATTTTTTGGATGGCCAAGTCGATAAAATCCATGTGACACATGGAAACTCTTGGAGAGTGCCAAGTGGAAGGAAAATGAAACCATGTTGGTGGTAGTGACATTAGATGATGATGTGCCATTATATTTGAAGCTATGCCAGTAGGCAATGGTTGTGGGTAATCTCCTTTCTTGTAGAATTCTTGAAATTCTACTGAAGTTGTACAATGGGTGTGAACATATCTATTGGGCCTAAACATATGTGTTGTTTGCATGTTTTGTATTTGGTAATGGAATGCTTGAGTGCAACACCAAGGCTAGAAACTAAAGCATGTTTTGAGTGCCTTTCTAGTTAAAGCCTTGGTCACATTTGCAGTCATCTAAAAAAGAAGCTCAAGTTCTAAGGAATATAGATAGCTTACAAATTGGTATCGAAACTTGTTATGAATTAAAGTACTTTATTGGATAATTTGGCAAAGAAGGATGGCACAAGCTGTGAGATTTAATTTTCTAATGAGTTGATGTATAACCACTAGTAGAAATCACAACATAAGATTGAGTGTGCTACTTCGCTCAACCAAAACTAAAGATTGAGGAGCTTTAAATGAAAAGAAAGGTTGATGGAATTAAATATTGAGCTTCTTGTAATTCCAAAGGGGAGGAATGGTGTGTCAAAAAGAGATCCACAATGGACTAGAACTATATTGAAGAGGAATACATCCTTAATTTGAAGTATTAAAATACCTATTCTCAAGTGGTGTGCAACTAGAATGAAAATAAATATAAGTAGAGGAGTAAGAACAGAGGTGTAAAGCATGAGAGTGTTGGAGTCAGAATGAAGAGTGTGGTGGACACAAATTGGAAGAAGTAGACCCTAATAGTGAGTGAGTTAGAGAAGGACAAAACTATATATGACATCTATCTGTGTAATTGCAGAAGAGTGAAGACCCTGATAAGGAATATGTAAGTTGTAGAAGTTGAAGTGGCTACATGTGAGGAGTGAAAAAAAGTTCTAAATTAAATTAGAGAACACAAAATGATGTCTCAATTTGAAAATCCCATGAGAGATTATATCGAACTTGTAGTAATAGGTTGGTTTCTCTAATAAAGTTGGTGCTTGATAAAATTAGGGGATTGAACCCTACCGTGATTGGGTGATCACAAAATATTTAATGTAAACAAAGTGGGTTCTTTGAATTTATATCACAATAAAAAAAAATGTTTGGTGGTTTTTCTCCCAAAAGGGTTTCCACTTTAAAGTCACTATATAAAATTGTCAATTAATTTTATTGTGTGATTGTATGATTTTTTTTTTTTTAAGAGAAAAATATGATGATTGATTCACCCCGTTACTCAACATAGTGGACCTCAGGGGGAGAAGGAACGTGAAAATTCCAAATTAGAGGAGAAGGAACATGCGATAAAGGGAGTAATTTTATGGATATGTGGTGTAGAGAGGATAGTTCAAAGGAAACTAGACACAATGCATAATTAACCATAACTACTATTATTTTCAAGGGAATTATTGAATGTGGAGAAGATGAGTGTTATAACATCATTCATCACTACTGTAGACCTCATGCTCTTTTATGAATTTTTGTAATCCCTTTATCCTTGTAGCCTTGACTTTATCTTTAAAAATCATATTTCAAATTCCATACATGACTCTTTCCACACAAAAACATGTATATACGTAGGTCCCAAAATACTATACTCATGTATGCATTTCTAAATATGAAAAAATAAAATAAAATGCTATTTTTTGGGTAGCATTTATGGGTCTTACCAAGAGCCCACCTACAGGAAACTTTGGCCTAACTAAATTAACCAATTTGAAGTGGTATATATACACCCCTTGGGTAGGACTAATTCATAAGAGAAGAGAGATATCAACATTATACTTGATTTCCCCTAGACTAAGTCTACTTTTCACATGCCTCTTGCACTCCCAGTCTCTAGGAAACCCTAGTTTCATTTGTAGAGATGCTTAATCTCCTTATAGATGGATTAGGTTGTATCTATCATGTAATTACTGATACTCATCAATAAATAAGCTCATGTCTTTTTACCGATATATGTTGCCATGTTATGAAAGATATTCAAAATTGTTATTTATAATGGTCTAACATATTCCTATGCACGTACTTTGAATTATATATTTTATCTATGCTTTTGTGATTGATTTGCTCGTCTTCACATATTGGAGGAAGCATGAGGTTTGGACCCTATGTGAACATCTTCAAACGTAGGACCCTTGGGTATGTTCATAAGTAAAACTTTAATAATTGAAGTGTTTGTCATCTTGGATTGAGTGCTCTTTGTTGATTGATCTATTCCACTCTGTTAAGGCTTTCAACCATTAGCCCTAGATGTTATTTCATGCTAACAAAATTGGCGACTAGATTCCAGATTTCCATTAGGTATTTTCTAGAAGGGTTGTTTTCCTTGATTTCGAATTTTATTTTGTTGTTTCTTAGTTTTTTTAGTGTTCTGAAGCCTTGAGTAATTTGGTCTTTCATCCTGATCGTTGAGATCCAAACATTGTTTTTTTATATTTCCTCAGTTTACTTTTTATATGTGTTTTTTTTATACACAGTCACGTGCATACACAACTTCTTTCAAAGAAACTAGCGTAGAAATTGGTTTCTTCACACACAATCATGTAGATATGAAAAATTGTTTAAAAACAATCACACATCTATTTCGAAAAATGAAAACTTTTCATTTCTTGAATTTGTTGAGGCTTTGACCAAATTTCTTTATGCTTTCTTGATCTTGTGATGTATGGAATCACATTGATGACTTTTTTTTTATGTCTTTCTTCTTGTTGCAGAAATTCTTGTGTCAACCTAGGGTTTTTAGTTTTTGAATATTTTTGTAGTTGAAGTGGGGTTGCATATTTTCTTTGTGAAGTATCTGATTGTTTTATGGCTTTACAAAAAATCCCCATTGTTGTTGAACTTGTTGATAACCAAGTTTTTGTTTTTCTTCTCTTGTAACCTAGAATTTATATCTTTTTCTTTCGCTTTCTTATGTTTCGGAAAGGGATTCCCATTTTTGGGGAATGAGAGATTTAGTTCTTTGAAGTCTTTCTAATTTTCAGAGTCTTTTTCATTCTTTTGGCAAATGTTCTTCATGATAATATTTGTGACTAGGTGGACTTGGGTGTTCATCATAATTTTGGCTTTGAGATATTTGGTTTGCTTCCCTTTTTGAATTTTTAGTTTTTGAAGATCCTTAAAAGAAAAAGAAAATCATTGTCTTATTGCTTTATTTTCTTTTTCTTTTGCAGTATTTTGGGTTTTAGAAAATCAGAAAACTATTTTGATAAGGTCAAATGTCTTCTTCACTTTCGAAAGTGTTATTTTCTTTGGGATTTACTTATTTTTGTTGTTTTCATTTTCCTTTACATTTTTTATTGTGTTTGGTCACCTTTAGATTTCTCTTTGAATCTTGCATTGATATACTGGTATGCATTAGGTTAGATGCACTATAGATATAGTTTATTTATTTTTGTTAAAATTTGAATGTGTGAGTGCCAACTTTAAAAATAAAAAGTATTTTTCTTTATTATTCTTCTCGTAGAACTCTTGTAGAAATCTCTTTCATTGAAGAAAAATAAGTGTTGCATTCCCATGTAGTGTAGGTTTTCTATCAATTTATTTTGCATCATAAAACCATCAGTTGCACTTTCGTTTCCCTTTGTCGTAAACAATAGCCAACTAAAATGAGCGCTTCAATTTTAATTTACTAGAATTTTTCTTTTTGTCATAGTAACATCAACTAGTCTAGGGCATTTCAGGACCTTGGAATAGGTGTGTGGAGAGTAAAATCTCCAAGGACACTAAAAATAAAAAGTATAGAAGTTCATTAACGAGTGGAAATCCAATGTTGTTAAGTTGTCCACGAAAGCTCCTGTAACACAATAATCAAGCATGAGGACATGTGAACATAGCGAAAGAGAGATACCCCCTGTCATACTTGTTGGATCACACACACATCACTATTCAGCTCGGCTTTTGATTACGAGCTCGTGACCTTACTTGCATTTCCTAGGGACCACATAGGTGACTGCGGGGGGGAATTACCATGGTATTAGAGGTAGACATTGTATCACATTAATATTATTTCTGGAGGGTGCCCTCGCAATCTTAGGTACTTACACTAAAAAAGGCTCTTGTATGGAGGTTAGCGTAATTTCTTCTCGTACCGTCATTGGTAGTCTTGGGCCCTCATCATCCCAAAATACTTTAGGGAGGTCCTTTTTTCACTTTCTTGTGTTTTGGTGTCTGGTCCTAACCACCCAGAGATAAAATACTTGTAAGTTGCTTGCTTGTCTATATCTTTAAGACTTTATAGTGGATTTACCTTTTCTCTTTGTATTTAGTTGGCTTTAGGTGTATTTTTTCTTGTGACTTTTGGATGCCTGATCCTAAGTGCTTAACCAACCACACCATTATTCTTCGAAGGATTTTGATATTTCTCTTGAAATTGTGGAGTTCTCTCCTCAAGGGAAATGATTTGATTGTGCATCTCTCTTCCTTGAAAATTCATTTGAAAAATCATGTTGTTGGAATAAGGAATTGCTGGAGGGGGGTGTGGATCAGTAATAGTGAGATGCTTATATGTTTTCCCTGAATATACTTTTATTCCTTTTTATTTTTTGTTAATTATGAGAGCATTCATTCATAAATAAAGTGAGCAACAAGTTTAAGTATTCATATGTTCATACAACCAATCACACGAGAAACACACAATTTTGACACTAGTGTTCTCACGTGGAAACCTAGAGGGAAAAACACTAAATTATTCCTTGTTTATGATGTAAATTAAGAAGCTACTTAAATACATCAGTTTGTTTGTGAGAACCCACTCACAGGATTCATCGACCCCTTAGGTTAGCAAGCACCAACTTGCAAAAGATGCACCAACCTCTTGTGAATGTAGGGTACAACATGCTTTTCCCATAGTTCTACTATTTCATATAATTTTCAAACTGAAAATAGATGCATATACAATTATGAAAAAATACCAATCTAGTTGGTTGCAGAAACAAATTTTTCCCTCATTACTCTAGAGTTCCACAGACTCCCTTGGTATCATACAACAATACTTTATCCTTTACTCACAACATCATATACTCAACCCCCTACCTTCTCTCACACAAGTTCTTTGCTACACATCATTCATCTCTACTCTCAATGTTTGTCTCACAACACACTCTTTACTCTCATTTCTCTCGTTGCTCAGCACTTTGACAATACACACTTCACCCCTTTGCTCTCACTACTCAACACATTGAAAATACAACACTGATAATCTTATATGTTTTTCCTAAATATTGAAGGAGAATCAGACAACCATGTAACCATATGCACAACAAATTAACACACAATAATCAAATTCGTAACACACAAAAGACAAACTGGCGGAAAGGTAGAGAGCCATCATGTGGCCTCTCATGCTCATGTAACTCTCTCTTTGATTCAAATAATTTAATAATACATTTAAATACATGAGAAAGTGGTCTTAAGATAGTTCGTCTATCTTAGATTCACTTGGTTGAGACAATTTCTCAACATACACACTAATTTAGGAGAGCTAGTTAGAGAGAATCTCTCATCCAAACTAGAATCCTTAGTTTGAGGAATTCTCATGATTTAATTAATTTAATTTAATATTTGGATTTATTAATTGATTATTAAGAGAGTGAGGCTAACATTCCCCCTGTCAACGATAAACCTGAAACGAACAAGGAACCATCTTCCAAGTTCTCAAGTTGATCCTCAAAAGGCATTTGTCTGAAAAACCGCCAAAGATGGATGCTGGAAAAAACCCAAATCTGAAGAGAACATGAATCAGCTACATGTCTAATTCATATCTGAATGTCGCTTGAAAACTCCATCATGTGCCAAGCTGCAAAAGGATCCAACTGTCCTTTGCTTGAAAACAGCATCCAATGTCCACTGACACAATTTGATGAACGCCCACTAGCATATTTGTTGATGATGATCGGTCACTGGGTGATGAAGATGCCCACTAGCTACTCTGATGTTGTTGAGACTTTCAGTCTGAAAACCACTTGTCAATTTCCTTGACATTTTCCCCGCTTTTTCAGCTGAAAGGAAAGACAACCATCTACATTTGATATCTAAACTCCACCCCTTCAGGTGTAGGAGAGTTTCACTGTTGTACTCCCCCGTTCAACTGCATGAGAGTACCATCTTCGTTTGACTATTGGCTGCAATATGTGTGAGTCAATCTGATTGTAAAATCTATACAATTATCTCGTTGTGGATGACCATTCCCAAGGATCAATCCATGAATAATTTATCTTCAATCTGGCTAACTTTCGTTGGTTGCAACATTTCTTTGATGTATGATTGGACTTGCCACAATGGCTACAAGTATGGAGATCAACACACTTATCTTCCAGATGAATGGTTCTTTAACAATGAGAACATTTTGGTTTGTCTAGAAGTTGAGTTTGCATGCATTTCTTTTTGTCTGCACTTTTAGTTTGTGTGCATTGATGGCTATCTCCAACTTGCGGAGAACTTGTTGAGGTGATATGTTCAAGTAATATGGCACTGAGAAACTAAATGGGCTTTGAATAATCAGGGATTTGTAAGTCATTATCATCTTCGACATATCCTAAGCCGCATCGATTTCGATTACTTTGGATTTCTTCCCATGGCTTGATGATGGGTTTGGAAGAAAGTTGAACTCGATCAGGGACCACTTCAACACTTGAAGAAACTTCTATTCAAAAACTAAAAGCACACTCTACTAAAAAGCTTTCTTCAAAATACAACAATGACCTTTCCCTTTTAAAAATCTTCACTTATCACTCCAAATTTCAAAATACTTTCACCCTATTGCTCCAAAATGACAAAACTCACACCTTGCTAAAAGATTTAAAAAACATCAACCTTCGAAAATGAATCCCAATCTTCACCCTTATTACAATAAAAAATAACTTATTACTCCAAACAACACTTATCACTCCAAAAAATTACAAAACATACCCTCACTATTACAGTCATATCTCTTCATAAAAATTTACTCTTTAAAAAAGAATTTATGATCAAGCTTTTCTTCAAAATAATGTAATGAAGTTACTTTAAAGACTTACCTCTTTTTTTTCTTAATCCGTTCATCCATCCTATATTCTCCAAAGATGTGAAACTAATTTCATTAAACTTTCATCACCTTCACACCTCTATGGTTCACACCGCTAGCCTTTCACTGCGGGGCTGCCACCTCACTGCAAATCCGGGCTACTGTATTGCAAGGTTAATGACCAAAACCTATTTTAGAAAAAATTAGTATATTTTGTTGCGCTTTGAAATACTGGTCTCCATGGAAAATTTTAGGGGGTAATATTCGTAGGTTGGCTATTTTTCCATGATTTTTCCAAAAAATAGATTTGCCAATTTCCATTTTTTATAAAAAAAATTCGCCCCAATTTTACAATGTAAAATTATTTTACCTCTAAAATCGCCAACATTATATAGAGAGTATATATAAAATCATTATATATTTGAATAATTTTAGAAATGCAACATTAAACATTTTATAGTTTGCAAGTTAGTGACTAGTGAGATTCGCCATTGTTTTTAAACTTCAAGATCATTTTCCATCCTTAAAATTTTCCCTGGTGGTCTCTTAGATCAGCTGCAAGTCCCTAAGGCAACATATATCAGGTGTGATATATCAAATTTGATAGCAAATGATCACCAGCATCCCAACTTTCTCCTTCCATGACTTTTGAAGCTCAAAACGTTTAAAATGCTCATCCAGAATCTCCAGCCTCTCGGTGTTGTGCTCCATAGGCAGAATACAATACATGCGAGGATGACGAAATCACCCTTTGCACCAATTGCTATAAATTCTTATTTCAATGGCTTTTATTTTGAAATAGTAGATCAAAGTCCTTCACTTCTTGTAAGATTAAACTTGTGAGGGAGTCTATGATTTTGTTGTACATCCAAGATGTCTCTACTGACAGATTTGATCAACTTGGACCTCTCTGATGTCACTAATAAAAGAGATCAATGCTCAATCGTAAATGTGTGGAATGATGGTACAATGAGAAAGGAGACACTACGTGTGAGATCTGCCAACAGACTTACAAAAATGGGTATACAACACCTCAACATCCTCATTTTGGTGGCATTGCCATTGATATCAGTGGAAACTGGGGATCTTAGTTGGACCTAGATGATCCTCGTGTGATGGCTATGGCTGCAGCATAACATCACCTTTCAGAAGCTGAATATGATGAATACACAACAGGAAATTCAAGTGGTGCTGCATGTTGCTAGTCTGCAACTTTAATTTTCATGGCCCTTTTACTTCTACATCATGCCCTAGCCATAGCTAGTGCTAGAAGAGATGAGGATGTTTCAACATTCTTCACACTCCTCTTAAGAACTGTTGGATTCATTCTACCATGCTACATTATTTCACGGGCAATGAATATTCTACACAATCAAAGACAGAGACAGGAGGTAGTTATGACAGAAGTTGAAGTGGATTTTCTTATGCAAGCATGTTGGGCTTGAGGGTTGAGATTTTTTGGAGTTGCATCAGATTCTTCAGCTTCACCTTATCGTTAATGGCTTCAAGAGTGAAAAACCTGGGGCAGCTATCCTTAAGGAATTTGGTTTTGAATAATGTTTGTCTTTTGCAAGAATAATTTCCAACGGCATTATCTCTCTGCCTCCTTTGTACCCTTTGACAGCTACATTAAAGACTTTAATGAGGACTTAGAATGTTTTAAATCCTTGGAAAATCAAACGAAATAGCTTTGTCTCTGCCCAAAATAACATTAACATGGAAACACGTTAAATCCTTGCAATAAATTTCCAGAAGCATTAGTGCCTACGTAAACCCCGCTGGAAAGCTTTCAATAGAAAGAAAATATGGCATTCATATATTTAAGGAGTTAAAAGCCAAACGCAGAGAAGATATCAACAATTTCCTATTACAGAGGAAAATCAAACAATCCTTTTTATTTCTTGTTAATTATGAGAGAATTCATTCACAAGGAAAGTGAGAAACAAGCTTAAGTATTCATATGTTCATACAACCAATCACATGAGAAACACACAATTTTCACACTATTGTTTTCACCTAGAAACCCAGAGGGAAAAAACCACCAAATGTTTGCTTGTTTATGATGTAAATTAAGAAGCTAATTATGAGAGAATTCATTCACAAGGAAAGTGAGAAACAAGTTTAAGTATTCATATGTTCATACAACCAATCACATGAGAAACACACAATTTTCACACTATTGTTTTCACCTGGAAACCCAGAGGGAAAAAACCACCAATTTTTTGTTTATTTATGATGTAAATTAAGCAGCTACTTAAATACATTAGTTTGTTTGTGAGCACCCACTCATAGGAGGCATAGAGCCCCTTAGTTTAGAAAGAATCAACTTGACAAAGAGGTTCCAACCTCTTGTGAATGTAGGCTGCAACTTGCTCTTGCCATTGTTCTACTATTTCATATAATTTTCAAACAGAAAATAGAAGCATATACAATTATGAAAAAATACCAATCTAGTTCGTTGCAGAAACAAATTTTTCCCTCATTACTCTAGAGTTCCACATACTCCCTTGGTATCATGTAACAACACTTTATCCTTTGCTCACAACATCATATCCTCAACCCCTTGCCTTCTCTCACACAAGCTCTCTACTAGATGCCATTCATCTTTGCTCCTGATGTTTGTCTCACAACACACTCTTTAATCTCACTGCTCTCGCTACTTAGCACTTCGACAATACACACTTCCCCCCTTTGTTCGATGGAAATCAATGGTTTTGATCCTCTGATATAGACTACATAATTTTGTCTCTGCTGCCTATGAGCATATTGCTCGAGCGTACCTTAGTATGGCTCCTCCTGCTACTATTGTGTCTAATGGATGAACTCTATCAAGTCATTAAAAATAAGAATGGGATTTTTTGTTCTTTCATTGACTCATTGTGTAATCCTTCATACTAATAATTTAATCTTAGTCTACCTACACACTCTACTATGACTTCCCATGATTATTCATTACTCCTTGAAGCTTGAAAGTACTTAGGAATGTCCACTCTATTCCTTATTTAAATATACAAAATATGCGCGGAAAGTAGGAGATGGATTTCTTCATCTTATAAGTTCTTCTTTATGGACCGTTTTCCTCGTTGCCTTGTCTCAGAGCTTTCTACAGATCCTACTTATTTATAAACAAACTCCACTGAGTTGCATTTAATCTCTAGCTACTGACCCATCCATTATTTAAATTCTATGTACTATTATATCTAAACCACAACATATCATAACTCATATAAGATGAACATTATGATATCACTTAGTTCCGATACCTTCAACTACTTAGGGATTAGCTCCCTGAACGTTTTTGTTCTCATAAGACTGGGCCTATGACCATTGGATTAGCATCTCACTATAGTGTAATATTAGAGCCCTTTCATATCCTAACTTTTGAAAAGTATTGATTGCATTTTAGCTCCCCCTACTCACCCATTGGTTCCCTTGATCTCCAGATGACCATGTGCCAGAGAATATTGAAGCCCCTACATATCATAACTTTCTCAAATTCCATTTTCACAGGATTTATGAAGCCCTCAACCTCCGATATGGTCGCCTCAAAGATGATGTCATGATTTTTTCATTTCTCCACGTGGTGCCTCCTGAGTGGTGACACATGTCACTTTTATTTCCCCCATTAGGCAACCAAAAATTCAAAAACAATCTGCCACGTGTCCACCATACTGCCGCATTATGCTGATGTAGATTTCCACTTGAGATACTCAGAGCCAGTCAAATTTCACCATGTGTCCTACTAGGGGAGAGAGAAGGGTGTCCTATCAAGCCCTGGTTTTGCAACAAATACCTTCTTAATCCTCCTACACATTCCTCAACACTTTTAGCAATATCGACAACTCCATATGTCGTCACCTCTCAAAATTAAAATGGTAAGAAGTTTTGAGGTTCTGATGGCTTCATCATTCAAATCTTCTGATATCCTAATATACTCTGACCTCTGATGTTTTGATGGCCTCCAGCTTACGATATTCCAATATGCTCTAACCTCCGTTGTTTTGAGGACCTCCAGCTTTCAATATCCTTATATGATCTAACGTCTGATGTTTTGATGAACTCTAGCTTCCAATAATCTTTGACCTCTGATGGCCATCCTTATCCTTTACTGACCTACAATATTCATCCTTCTACTTTGCTGAGCTCTGATCTTTTGGCCTGCTTAGGACTTCAAGACCCTGACTTCGACAAACCACAAAGTTTTATCTGGGAGACCATTTTTAGACTTCCATACATTGTTGGAAATATCTTTCAAAGCAAATTCCAATGGAGAGGGTCTGATGAAGACTTTGAGGCCACCTTTGACCTATAAAATGGATGAAAACTCTTTGCCACTCTTTTCTCCTTAACTCTTCTTCTTATGTCTGAAACCCTAAACTCCGAGCCACCATAGTCATCATTTCATGCCTTCCCCAGTAAGTCTTCTACTATGATGATTCTCTACAGAGCACTTGATAAAGCATGCGATTCCTCTTGAACACCCAATAACCATATTCATCATTTTATGGCTTCTCAAATAAGCCTACTACTATGATGGTTCTCTAAAGAGAACTGCAACTACCACAGGATTCCTCCTCAGATCCCAATCACCATGATAATCTAGTTAACATCAATTCCAAAATAATTATAACCACTAGCCATCCAAACAATTCCAACCATCCAAAAATACCCCCCTTTGGCATTGATTCAAATACCATAAGCTCCGCCCTCAAGTTAGGCATAGACTTATTTGATGCCCTAATAATCTTCTCCCCCTTTGGCATCAATGACAAAGAATACTTCTCAAAGACTCCCCCTAAACCATTACAGCCTACTCGTCCAATGATCCCACATGTTGAGTAGTTCCCAACAACTGCAAAAATGAATTGATTTGGAAGCAGGGGTCACAATTCACATATGTTTCATGATATATTCAAAGGGTTCTCCTTTTAGTGGCTTAGTAAAGATATCTGCAAGTAGGTCTTTAGTATCCATGTATTCAAGTCTGACAACATTGGCTGCAACTTGTTCCATTAAGAAATGGAACTTGTATTATCATACACAATTAGAATAATATTAGTCAAATCTTCATGAATATCTTTTAAAGTCTGCTTCATCCATTGAATTTGCATGCAATAGGTAGCAACAACAGTATACTCTACTTCAGAAGTCGATAAGGAAATGGAGGTTTGTTTCTTGCTGACCCATGACACCAAACGTTTTCCAAAGCAGAAAGTTGTACCTAAGGTGCTTTTACTCTCATCAAGGCTTCTATCCAAATCAACATCAGTGTAGGCCTTCAAATTAAATTCTTATTTCTTAGAATACCACATTACATATTTGTTTATTCCTTGAATATATTTGAAAATCCTTTTGACATAAAAAAACGTGAATTTCATGAGGGAAGGCCTGAAATCGGGTGACAAGACAGACACGTTGCATAATCTATGGCCCCAAAGCTATAAGATACAAAAAAATTGATGTCATGGATATGTATTTAGTCTAATTTACTAGTGGTGTCTTATCTTCTTTGCATAATTTGCATCCTATAACCATAGGTGTGCTCACTTGCCTGCAATCTTCCAACCTGTTGTTGTAAAAACACAACCCCCCCATTTTTGAAGTGAACACATTAATAATGGGGACCCTTTCTATAAAATTTTGGCTAAACACCTTTTAGGATTTTTATTTAGTCGATTATCATACGCTTTTGTTAAATTTTCATTTTCTTTGGATTCTTGTTTTGATTGCTTTGTTAGAATTGATTTTTTATAAGCTTTCCATTGACGCTTGTTTCGCCTCATTTGGTCAACTGGTTTGAAAATGGTACTCTTTTAAAGTCTCGTCATTTATCTAGCCTGGGTTAAAAAATGCATAAAATGTACAATATTGCATTTTGTAAATAAATTAGTTCAATAATGCATTCATTTTAAATATTAACCCTTAGTTAGTTTTCACTGACATTTTTCATTTCGACTTATGCAGTCAAATCATTAAGCATCGGGATTTAAGAAATTTACTCCAATTTCCAAATCAATTACTAATCTTAAAAAACTGGAATATCTAAGTGGCTGTAGTTTAGATAATTTCATAACTAAATTTCATTAAAATAAAACCAAAAAAAATAAAAATGATATTAAATCTTAATTTAATTAAATTTAATTAATATATAATTAATTTAATTAAATTAAAATTTAATATATAAAAAAAATAATATATAAAATAAAACTTAATTGCATCGGGGATTTATATCAGCGCATATCATTCCATACCACCGATAACTCCATACCTCCGATCCCCGATACATCCATATCCCCGATCGTTGAGAAACTTAAGTCAAAAGGCAATAAACATTTATTTGAATGCATCGCATCGGGACTTTTGAATGAGCACATCTCTTAAGACTCCGATAAGCCCTCTCGACTTTTGAATGAGCACATCTCTTAAGACTCCGATAAGCCCTCTCGATGCCGATATGCCAATTGCGAAAAGGGCATGAGGCATTAACTTGTTTTGGGTTTAGTATAGTTTAATAAATTTACTCATACGTATGAGTAATATGGAATTGGTATGGAGTGAATAAAAGTAGTATAAGTTAGTTTGTTTTTATTTAAATTTTTTATTTATTATTTTAAAATTTTAATATTTAAATAATAAATTTTAAATTAATTAATTTAATTAATATATAAAAATTAATTAATTTAATTAAATTAAAATTAAAATATTATTTATATTAATTAGTTTATAAATAGTTAATATTTTAGTTAACTAGATATTAATTAATACATAGTTTATTAATTAATTAGTTTAGTTCATAATTAATAATTAAATTAAAATTCTAATTTAGAATAAGATTTTTTAAAATTCTGGTTTTTAGCCCAGCAACAGAATTTCCAAGATTTATGCTAGATTGGATCCATCAACTTTGGAGGCTCATAGATTGAGTTATACTTGGCCAAATGAGGCCCAGGACGGCTCATTGGAAAGAGAAAATCAAGGAGAAAAATTTTGAGGCGGTTTCAATAACAGATTTAATCATTTATTGGGTCAAAAATCAAGCATAAGATCAAGCTCTGAATTTTGAAAACAAAATCAATTTTCTAAGTTATTTTCTTCATTTTCATTTGTCCAAAGCCTCTTCTAATTGCAGATCCATTGGTTAATAATATCTTTGGCCAATTAAACCACCCCAAACATCAATAGAGAGCTTATATTTTATTTTCAATTATTTATTTAAATAGAATTTGATTGGATTTGATTTAATTGCCAGAAATGATATTTTGATTGCATCTTAATTTATTTTGATTTCTTTTTGCAGGAAAACAGTGGAAGAAATATGGGACAAAAGGATCTCAATCAATGAGAATGCTCCAGCAATTGAAGATCAGGATTTTTGAGCAAATAAAATTGGATTTGACATATTTCTCTTCAAAAAACTTTCCTCTCAAGAATTCCTTCTCAAATATTATAAATAGCAGATTGCAGAATGTAAATGGAGGCTGCTCTCCTCTGCAATTCTAGACTTCTAAAAGCACTACTGTAATAGGAATTTAAAGTTGTAGGAGAGAGGAGAGAAAATCTCAGATCTAGAGATTATTGAGGATTTTTCCTTTGTATCTTGAATTATGTATGAGGGGCAGAGTTTGCACTACTGTGGCTCTAGTTTTGAAGGCAGAAGTTCAAGGAATGTAAAGGACTATTGGAGACCAGGGACAGAGATATGGATGCAATAAATTGGTATTTCTAATACTACTGTTTCAAATATCAATTTTATTCTTATGGTGACAGGAATGTGTCATTTTATTCATGTTTGTGCACTATTGTCAATATGGGTAATTTGTCTCAATCTTGTTATTATGTATCTCTGTTTTTATGGATTAATTTCTCATTTTTGAGTAACTACTTACTTAGAAATCTGTCTTATAAAACTGATTTATTGAATGGTAATGTGTTGTGAACTATTTCCACATATCATTATTCAATTATTAGATTTACTAATTTGATAATTAATATCATTTTTGTGAACTACTTCCTGAATGTTGTTGGTTTATTATTTCAGTTAAGAGGTCTCAATAGGATGTGTTTTGGTAACCATAATATCAGTTAATTGAACTACTTTATTAACTTGATATTCATTATAAACAAGACATATTTAAATCCCAATACTTTAATTATCTTTCTCTTAGTTGGGTTAGATCTATATCTACCTAATTAAGATAGGATTAAGGTTAGTTTCTTTTGCTTGCATTATAGAATAAGCTTGCATTTAGATTAAATTCTACATTCTTTTAAGTCCTCTCCTCAAAGAGGCAAAACTTTAGTTGTGGCTTGGCTGAACCCAAATCAGCTTAAGGGTCATTCTCTTGCCTGATCAGCAAGAAGAATTGATCTGATATCCCTGTCTATTGGTAGTTAAAGATATATAATAAACCAATAGTGATAGGGAGAAGGTAACTGGACCTAGTTAAACCAGTCGGAGCCACCACACCAAACGAAAAAGGAGCTGCTTTAAGGTCCGGACCGGGTGGTTATCCCCCATTGTTGTTGCAGCGATTTTCGAGGCATCAACACAACCCAAACTTCTTCATAGTTTCCTTGATATATTTGGATTGGGAGATAAACACCCCTTATGGAGACTAAGATATTTGCAATCCCAGGAAGAAGGACATCTCACTGATCATGGACATTTCAAACTCTCATTGCATACATTTTGTGAATTCATTCCCTAATTGTTTCATGTCGCTGCCAAAGATTATGTCACCCACATATACTACTACAATTAGTAGATAATCAACTTCACATTTTATGTAGAAATTAATGTCAGTTTTACCTTTCCTAAATCCTTGTTGCTGAAGGTATCTATCTAGCCTTTCATACCAAATTATCGAATCTTTTTTTGATTCTTTATAGCGCCTTTTTCAGTTTGCATATAAACCCTTCATCTATGGGGAGTGTAAATCCTTCTGACTACTCCATGAAAACATCTTCTTCCAAATATCCATTGAGAAATTCAGGTTTCAAATCCATATGATATACCTTGATGTTGTCATAATTGGAAAGGGCAAGAAAAGTTATGATAGCTTCCAATCTTCCTACTGGTGCAAAGGTTTCTTCAAAATCTACACCTTTTATTTCTGCATACCCTTTGTAGACCAATCAAGCCTTGTTTTTTATTACTTGACCCTTCTGATTCAACTTTTTTGAAAACCCATGTCGTTCCAATGCAATTATTATCTCTATGATTTGGAACCAGTTCCCATGTGTCAGTATTTTCAATTTGGTCAAGTTTTCCATTCGTATATTTGACCCAGAACTTGTCCTCACTTTCTTGGATGAAATTATTGGGTTCAAACTCTCACAACAGAGCTAGATTTGCACAACTTGAACTACCAATAAGTTTTATCCTAGTTTGAACACCATGACTTTGATATCCAAGTGTCCGACTATGAGGATGTTCTTTCTATACATACCTACAAGGTGACTTTGGTCTTATAGTTGTGTCTACTTCATCTCCTTCACTATATAAATCTATTTCTTCTAGATCTAAAGACCTCATATCTATATTTTCTTCACCATCTAAGTTCATATTTCTTTTAGAGGACTCAAATTGTGAAGATATTTCATCTATTATCACATTAATGAAATCCTTAATATTCTTTATCTTCTTGTTGTAACACTTGTATCCTTTACTTCGAGTAAAGTACCCGAGTAATATATCCGCATGAATGTAAGAGTCAAACTTTTGAGGATTCTTATCATTCCTTTTGATAAATCACTTTCTCCCAAACACCTTCAGGTGTTTAACGGATACAATTATTATCTTCCATGACTCATATGGAGTTTTATTAGTATTAGGCCTAAGTTGAGTTCTATTCGATGGATACATTGCTTCCTTGGTTTCTTCTACCTAGAAGATATGAGACACATCTACTTCACCCAAAATTTCTCTGGACATTTCCTCAATTGTTCTGTTCTTTATCTCCACTACTCCATTTTGTTGTAGAGTTATAACCACTGAATAATGCCTCATGATGCCATGCTCTTCATAGAATTCTTCAAACTCTCTTGAAGTGTACTATCATACTTTGATTGATCTTAAGAATTTTATATTTAAGTCTTTTTCATTTTCTACCTGAGTTTTAAATTTTAAAAAATGCTTAAATTCTTTTGACTTTTGTTTTAAGAGAAAAATCTAAGCAGCCCTGGTAAAATCAACAAAGAGAAGCATGAAATACCTTTTTCTTTTAGGGTTTTTCTGTATTTTGGCCACAAATATCTATTTGAATGAGCTCTAGTGGTCTAGATGAGGAGAACTATTTTGACTTGAAATGAGTCCTAGTCTTCTTTCCAAATTCATGTGACTTGCAAATTTAGTTATTAGGCCTTTACAGTTTTCATAATCCTCTCAGATCTCCCATATTATTGAATTTTATCAAAATGTAAAAATTCATATGGCCAAGCCTCTTGTGCCACAATCGTGTTTCATTCATTTTTCTTGAATAGAAATTAACCCTGGAGTCATTAAACACATATGCATTATTGTCAGTTTTGATTACTTTTCCCACCAGATTTCCATTCTTCATGTTGCAGATCTCACAATCCTTGGATAGAAAGGTCACATTATAGCCATTATCACATAATTGGATAACACTAATCAAATTGTGCTTGAGATCTTCCACATACAACACATTTTGTGCTTTTGTCTTTTGATCAAGACTGAATATGCCTTTACAGTTGATTCTTCTTGGAGCATTGTTTCCAAAGGTGACATTGTTTCCTATGTCCTTTTCTTTTAGCAACATAAATTTGATTTTATCCCCAATCATATGCTTGGGACAACGACTGTCCACATAACATTTGTTCTCTTGAGTATTGGATGATAGAGTGAGTCCACCCTGGATGATCTTTTATGTCTCTCTTTTCCATCTCCCCTTATCCTTTTGGATAGTTGTTTATCTAATATTTTGTGAATTAGATAGGTATTCAAACCTACTTCTGCACTCACTTGATTTGTGCTCAAAATTATTACATTTGAAGCATTCTAGTTTTCGTAATAGGGGAGAGAACACATTTTGATCTCTGAGAGAAGAGTTTTGAGATCTAAAATTATGATACTTATTATATATAGGATTTTCATTTCTTTCAACTTTGATCCTTATACAATCAACAACTTTATGTTCAAATATATGGCACTTATAATAATGACCATAAAATAAATAGGCATGCCCATTGTTTGAAGACTTATGAGTTTATGCATGAAGGAAAATTGGTTGTATGGATGGTTTATTCATTCTCCAGTGATGATGTCTTCTTTTCCCAACTACTCCTTTGTATTTATTGATTCTTTCTTCATTGTTATTTGAAAATCCCTATGGTTCTTCAAATCATGTGGACATGAAGCTTTTCTTCTCCATAGAGGATTCTTGTGTCTTTGAGTGCCCCAGACCTATTTCGATTCCTGAGGGCCTTTGGATATTTAGAATTTGATCTAGTTTCCTTGTACATTCTATGAACTTTTCATTTAAACCTTTCTCGGTCTTCATTCTCTCATGATCCATCCTTAGATAGACAACCTCTTCCTCAAGACTCTGACAATTCTTTTCCCATTCAGGGATCAAATATTGAAGAATATCTTCCTTTCGTTTAGCTTCTTCTAGTTTAATGTTTAGAGATATAATTTCATCTCTACATGTTTTTGAGGTTGTTTCCTTCATTATCTTGAGAAACACTTGCTTTAATTGTTTTTTATCTTCTTGTAATTTCTCACATGTTCCTTGGTTTTCTTCTACTAGAATATTTTCTCTTAACAACTTCTTCACTTTTTTCTTTTTGATAAACAAAATACTCATTATGAAAGTAATACATACCTTGTTTAGCATGTTGAAGATGTTCCTTCAACTTCTTATTCATTTTCCTTGATTTCTTTAACTCATCAAGAGCACTAATGAGTTCCCGTTCAGGGCCCACTACTCCTTCTTCCTCTTGTTCCTCTTTAGAGTCCATAATATTTTGCTTTTTGGAGTAGAATCCCTTTTTCTTATAGAAATTTTTCTTTTGATTTTTCTGAGATTTGTTTCCAAATTTTTTATCATGTTCCTTTTCAATCTTTTATTTTTAAGGGAATTTGAATGAAAAAATTCCAAGTCTTCTATAGTGAAAACATTTAAAGGGAAACTTCCCTTTATATTTTCATGAGCCACACGTCAGTTTCCTAGCTAACTGATCCAACTCCTCATTAGATTCACAACTGGAGCAGTCTTAATGACATTTGTGCTCCTTGGCCTTTTTGGATAATTTTAATGTTGCTTCCTTAGGTTCAAACTTCTCTCTTCCTACTCTCGTCTCATAGGCTATGCGAGTACCATGTAGTTGTTCCATCTTGAGATCCTTTAACATAGCCATTTCTTCAATAACTGAGACTTTGGAATTAAATCTCATGGGAAGAGATCTTAAGGATTTCTGAACAATCATATATTCCTTGACCTCTTCACAAAGTCCTCTAATCATATTGGCTATGTAATCAACTCTAAGGAAGCATTCTTCTATGGTTTCATCTTCACTCGTCCTCAAGCTCTCAAACCTCATTCTCAATGTTTGAATTTTTGCCTGCTTGACTTTGTCATCTACGCCATGACTCTACTTAAGCCTTACCCACACATGCTTGGAAGACTTACAATGCATAACCTTTACAATTATGATTGACTCCCTTGGTCTCATACAATAGGACTTTATCCTCTGCTTAGAACAACATATCCTCAACCCTCTGTCTTATTTCACACTGGCTCTCTACTACACACCGTTCAGCTTTGTTCTCATTGTTCATCTCACAATGCACTCTCTACTCTCACTACTCTCATTTCTCAGCACTTTGATAATACAAGCTTCCCCGCTTTTCTCGATGGAAATTGATGGTTTTGATCCTTTGATGCACATTTCACAATGTTGTCTCTACTACCTGTGACCATACTTCCCGAGTGTACCTTAGAATTGATCCTCATGCTATCGTTGCATTTGATGGATGAAATTTGTCAACGCATTAAACATAAGAATGGGCTTATGTGTTTTTTAATTAGATCCATGTGTAATCCTCCATACCAAGAATTTAATCTCAATCTGCCTACACACTCTATCGTGACTTCCCATGCTTGTTCATTTCTCCTCAGTGTTTGAAAGTAATCATGAATGACCAATTTGTTCCTTATTTAAATCTACAAGATGTGCATGGAACTTAGCAGATGTATTTCTTCATCTCATTAGTTTTTCTTTGTGGACTATTGTCATCATTTCCTTATCTCAGTGCTTTCTGTAGATCGCACTTCGCTATAAACCAACTCAAATGTTAAAAATTTTTGAGGTTCTAATGGTTTCATCCTTATGATATTCTGATATCATGATATTCTCTAACTTTTAATGTTCTGATGACCTCTAGTTTCTGACATCCTAATATGCTCTGACCTCGGATGTTTTAATGACCTCTAGCTTCCAATATTCTGATATACTCTAACTTGTGATGTTCCGATGACCTCCATCTTCTGATACGCTCTAACCTCCGATGTTCATACTTTTTCTGTACTGACCTTTGATATTTATCCTTCTACTCTATTGACCTTCGATATTTCAGCCTACTTAGGACTTCAAGACCCTGACTTTGGTAGACCATAACTTTTTATCCAGGAGACCATTTTCAGACTTCCATACACTGTTGTGTTAGACGAACGTGGAATGGGAAGAGATTTGAATGACAAAATAGTGAATTTAATTTCTTATTGAATTAAATGTACATTTATAATACATTGGAGTGAGTGTTGGATTCCATATTCCAATGTCTCTTGGATTCCCTTTGACTGTTTAGCTCCCACACCATAACCCTTGGTGTATTAGTTGTCCAGCACCCCCCTGCCTTAATCTGAACGGGTATGTATGATTCCAAGAAGAGACATATAACACAAGATGTGCAAAATGCATGGCATCATTATGCTAAATGTGCTCTCTAAAATTTTCATATAAGAGGGTGGTTTAAAGATAGCCACCAACACTGGAATGCATAATGCAGTTCCCAGAACTTTTCAAGTCTCGTAAGAAGTTGAAATATTCTTCTAGGGGAAGTTTCCCTAATGCTTTAGAGAGGGAGAACTTCAACCTAGAAAAGGGAGGTCTACAACCTATAGTGGTTTAACGAGGACCACGAACTCTTGAATGCTTAGTGAAATTCCTGGAACTCTTGCAAAATAGGAAGGAAGCTGAAGTCTTTTTCTAGAGGAAGTGTCCCTAATTGTTTGAGGAGGAAGAATCTCAACCCCACGTACATGGTTTAAGGCTGACCACCAATCAAAGGCACACTCAGGGGCATCTTTGTCTTTGAATACCACTTCTGAATCTCGTATGGTAGGTTGTGTCTAAGGCTTGCTTGATGTGGCTTTGAATCTTGTAGATAACCATCACTTCCCACCTTGTCAGATACAAGGTGAGATGATGGAGAAAACTCAACTGCAAGAGCTTTTAATATTCTAGAAGGTATTTTGACGTATGACTAGAATATCTTCTTGGTTATTGAAGCCCATTTCCATGAAGCGATCCATCCAAGATGAATCTTTGTTCTTGCAGGAGGCTTATTTTGAAGCATCTGTGTGAAGAATGAGTATGTTGACCACAATTCATACATGGATTAAGATAAAAACAATGATATTTGATATGTCCAACTCAATCACAATGTTGGCACTTAACAATTTGTTGTAGCTGCAGCGAAAGAGGAGCAGGATCTAGAACAACTAAAGGTGAATGGTCATGAAGAGACCCAACACTATGGAACTGGATGGGCTTTAAGTAATCTGTAATAGGAAAGGAGACCTCCTTACCATATCCAAGACTTGGTCTATGCTTTTTGTTTACAATATCTTCCTAATGTATGATGACTGGCTTGGGAAGTGCAAACTAAATTTCCACACCTCTATTCAAATCTGCTTCTGAAATGAGCACTTGATGTGAATCAAACTCAACATTATTGATTTCATGACTTGCTAGTTATTGATGGGTGTCTATATCAATGTTCTGAACAAAAACAAGTTCAAAATGATGTCTTTTTTGTAACTCAAATTGTTGTAGCTATGATTCAAGCTATAAAAATTCAATATTTTCTTTTGCATTTTGTAAACATGTTAAAATATTGGAGAGAGTGTCCTCATTGATTTGGACTGTGTTATGAGTAGTAGAAAATATTAGAGTATTTAATAACTCTAAAAATTCATCAAGTCTAGTCATGTGTGGGTGGAAAACTACTACAATGGCTACAGGAATATGAACATTAGGAAGCTTCTCCTAAAATCAAATCTGAAAATTTAGTTTGTGCGTAGTATGGTTATAGATAGAAACCTGAATTTTGTCATTCCCTTGGACTTCAATAATATAATGAATAATGTTGACCTACGAGTTTATAAATTCCTCGAGTATATAAACTTTCAAAGAAACAATGATGGTTATCAAAACTTCAACTTCCCATTTCTTTTCGATTCAAACATTTATCCCTCCATTTCTTAGACTCAAAATCTACTACACTTCAAATCCTCTGATAGTGTTTAAAGTTTGCAGAATAAAATAATATCTCACATTACACCCATGTAGTACCAATAGAGGGAAGAAAGAAACAACTAACAATGTTTCAACACAAATAAAGTGAGTGAGATGCACATAAGGTAGTATATCCAGGATTTATACCCCTAGCATCTCTTATAGACATATTTGGGCACATCAACCCGAATCTTATATGTCAATAAACCAAGGGCTATTTAGCCCCTAAAAGTGTTGTTTCATACCCTAAAGGATCATGGTCAACTGATTACATCATTCCCCAAAAGTTCCACCTGAAAAACCACTCAGAACTGGCCAGAACTGGACCATATTCACTGCTCCACTGTCAAGGTGTGATGTATACTGACTTCTACACTAGCCAGGTGTGATACATACTGAAGAGGCCTTCTACGATGAGTGAGGATGGACAAATGTCCGAGACAGTTTGCTAAGTGGATGCTCATGGAATCTTCCAAAAACTTCTCCTATGACACTTGCCTCTCTGAATTCACCTAGGGATGAGTAAGACATCCAAAAAAATTCCAAGTGGAACCAAGAACAACAAGTGGAATGACACTAATAAAAAAAACTAGAGATGACTCACACCCTTGCAGACATCTATAAATGGATCCCTTATCTGAGATATCTAGAGGTTGGTATTTGGTAATTTGTAAGGAAGTGCTAATAGTTTGTCTTTGAGAAAAGACATTGTATTGTTGGGTGATCTTGCCTTTCATGAGGTGAAGAAGGCTTTGATGTTGAGAGGATGATGCTGGATCGGACAGCTAGGTTGTAATTCTCCCTTCTATTATTAATAAAGTTCTTTGAGTTTTCCTCCATACAATCGTGTATTTGTGAATTTTGTTATTTGTGAATGCTATTGTATGTTCAATGTATTTTTGATTCTACATTGTTTATGATATAATAGATCGAGATGCTTTGATGGTGTTTTGTTACTTTGTCTCTACAGGTATTCACTGAGTGGGATAAGTAGGAGAAGAGGCGCAAACTCTATGAAGAGAGAGAGAAATCAAGCAAGGAGTCAAGCGAAAGATCCAAGTTGGTCCCCTTTCTTCTCTCTTATCTGTCATACATAAAGGAAATCACAAATTGATTTGATTGTTTGTTTCTAGGATAGTTACCTATCCTAGTGGAACTAGCAAATCGAAAAAACATTAGTTTTCCTGTAAACAAAATGGAAACTCCATCGGCGATCAAATAGTTTTTTTGTTTTTTGTTGATTGTTTGTCTTATAAACTATAGACAGAGCCTGAAGTTAGCCAGATAGCCTTCAAACATCTCTTGGTCTGCAATTGCAAAGTAGATGAATGCTGCCTCAGTCAATCTCCGGTTTAGTTTATGATTTGAACATCTAACTTACAAGCATTCTATATGCCCTGTTGGTAGCTCAATAACCTTCCAGGATCATACCCTTGTACTTTTCTCTTTACTGTCCATAATAGCTCAGCTTAACTCACTGAATTCAGCTGAAAATTTGAGCCAAGACCCACCTCAGTTGCCCTCCCTGGCCCATCAAACTGTCTATCACTAGAAGCCAGTATGCATCGCACTTCCTGAGTGTAGTAGATGAGATGCATCCCTATTTCTGTGAAGCATAGGTGTGATGATTGAGTAGTCCTATTTCTCTCCTTGAAATTAGGGTTTTTGTCCTTGTTTTCAACTCTGTTCAATTTTTTTGTTGCTTATGAACAGTATCTCATTGTTGATGCCTCCTTTCTTTACATAGTTTAGCCTCCATTGATTAGGATTAGTAAATTTTTTTATGTATTTTTCCATCATTTGCAATCCTTTGTCAAAAATTTGCTTAAATCGAACTGTCATTTTGGTACAAAAAAGTGTCGTAACTATGATTTTGTATGAAAGAGAGAACTGTCATTGAGTCTTCCTTCCTTGGATAGTCGATTGAACTTTTTGTCATGTATTTGATTTGATTTGTTGATATTTTGAAGTGTCGAAAGCATTCTCTATTCAAAATCGAAAAGTGTCATTTAGTCTTCCTTTCATTTTGAAGAGAAATTGTTGAAGTGTCGCTTTGAATCTCTGGTTTCTTTTTCAATCATGTAGTCTCTAGATTTAGTGTTCCATAGGCTATATTCACAGATCATGGATCGCATTTTCGCAATCACATGATGGTTGAATTGACTGCCAAATTAGGACTGTCCCATGATAGTTCTACTCCATATTATCCGCAGGCTAATGGACAGGTTGAGGCAATCAACAAAGTCCTTAAGCGCATGTTCCAGAGAATGATTAGAGTTCACAAATGAAATTGGCATTTAATCCTATACTTAGCTTTGTGGGCATATAGGACTTCGGTGAGAAATGTGACTGGATTTAAGCCTTTTTAGTTGGTGTATGGTCTGGAAGCTATATTACCAATTCAGTGTGAAATTTCGTCTCTCCAGCTCGCTAATGTGATTGGAAGCACCATCCCTCTTGTATATTTTAAAATTTTCAGACCTAAGGGATTATCTCATGAAAAAATTTGAGCGTTTTTCTTTTTTGGCTCGCTAAAGTGATCGGAAAAGTCATCCCTTTTGTATTATTTTAATCTTTTTTGGACTTAAGGGATTATGCTACGAAAAAGAATTGCTTGAGTTTTCTTTTCATCCCTTTTCGAACTCTCTAAACATGAAAAGGACTGAGCTATCTTTGTCATTAAACTCATTAAAACAATAGTGGCAAACTTGTCCACCCAGACAAGAATGAGTTTAACTGTCGTTAGACTCGCTAAAACATAGCGACAGGTTTTCCCGAAGGGCAAATTATAGAACAAGCATATGTTTTCCTCCTCGAGCTTGACAAAAATAAAGAGGTACTGGCCAGCAATGACTAGGGAAAAAGGGAAGAAAACTTGAAGAATTTTATGGTAGCAGGTCACTCTAGAACATGACACTTTCATTCCATCACCATGATTGAGTCGAGTTGGGTTATTCCGTTCACCAATCATATGACCATTGGTCCTCCATACCATACATCTTTTGTGGTTAACGCTACCAATCCATCTCAGTGTCGCCGATATGTTCAAGAGAAGATAGTCAAAGAATTCACCATCCAGTTAATGCCTCATCTGCTACAATACCTTCACCCTCCATTTTTCATCACCGCCATTCCCGAACCTTATATCATCAGATCGTTTTCACCTCCAGAAAATCATTTTCTTCGTTTCATGTCATAGATGTGAGATACATTAAGGCCTCCTATGGTGGGTCACTTCTTGTCGACATCAGCTCATTATCCAAGAAGTTGACTTAGAAACAACCCTTTCAGTACTTTGAAGCTTGCATGCCTCAGTAGCAAGTTTCTGACTTCTGGCAACAGGCTTACATCAATTACCTTTGACAGAAAAGATTTTGCGTGGTGTTCGACATCAAATCATATATTCACACAACGTGAATTGAACTATAGTACCTTAAGGTTCATTATCATTAGCGGTGATTCCTCTCGTGCCTATTAACAGCTTACATTATTGCCTGGTAATCAGGCGATGTCCTTCCATGTTTGACTTCAGGACATCTTTTCACATGGATCGACTTGTACATCGAGTGAAGATTGAACGAGTTTGAAGACCTAGGATCTAGTTTCATCCATTCAGGCTACGATATATTCAGGGATATAAAGACATCAAATGTACACAAAAGTTGCATAGATAGTCATCTAAGCCAGGGAAGATGACTCTTCATATGAAGAACCAATCTGTAACTGCAGACAATTATCTGTCCTATGTACATGAAAATGAATTTATAAAGCTGAGGATTGGAATGCCCACCTCAGCTAGATCATGAAAATAATATGACGATGATGTATTGTATTGTATCTTATATAGGTCACTTTCCAGTTCGAATACCTCGGATCCTCATGATAAAGCATTTCACCCGACATCAAAAGATTTACGACTTCATGCTTTAGGGGGCAACTGTTATAGACATATTTGGGTACTGCAACCCCAATCTTATATGTCGATAAAACAAGGCCTATTTAGCCCCTGAAAGTGTTGTTTCATACCCTAAGGGATTATGGTCAACTGATTAAATCATTCCCCAAAAGTTCCACCTAAAAAACCACTTAGAACTGGCCAAAACTGGACCATACTGACTGCTCCACTGTCAGGGTGTGATGCATACTGACTTCTACACTTGCCAGGTGCGATGCATACTAAAGAGGCCTTCTATGGGGTGTGATGAGTGAGGATGGACAAATGTCTGAGACAGTTTTCTATGTGGATGCTCATGGAATCTTCCATAAACTTCTCATATGACACTTGCCTCTCTGAATTCGCCCAGGGATGAGTAAGAGATCCAAAAAATCTCCAAGTGGAACCAATAACAACAAGTGGAATGACACTAATCAAAAAACTAGAGATGACTCACACCCTTTAAGAAATCTATAAATGCATCCCTCATCTGAGAGATCCAGAGGCTGGAATTTGGTAATTTGTAGGGAAGTGTTGATAGTTTGTCTTTGAGAAAATACATTGTATTTTTGGGTGATCTTGCTTTTCATGAGGTGAATAAGGCTTTGATGCTGGGAGGATGATGCTGGTTCAGACAGCTGAGTTGTAATTATCCCTTCTATTATTAATAAAGTTCTTTGAGGTTTCCTCCATACAATCGTGTATTTGTGAATGCTATTGTATGTTCAATGTATTTCTAATTCTGCATTTTTTATGATATAATAGATCAAGATGCTTTGATGGTGTTTTGTTACTTTGTCTCTACAGGTATTCACTGAGAGGGATAAGTAGGAGAAGAGGCGTGAGCTCTATGAAGGGAGAGAGAAATCAAGCAAGGAGTCAAGCGGAAGATCCAGGTTGGTCCCTTTGCTTCTCTCTTATCTATCATACATAAAGGAAATCACAAATTGCTTTTATTGTTTGTTTCTAGGATAGCTACCAATCCTAGTGGGACTAGCAGATCGAAAAGACACTAGTTTTCTCGTAAACAGCATCTGTCAAAATGTACAGTAATAAAATATACAGATGATATTCCAAATACTAGCTCATCCACAACATTATTGATTTTGCACATTAATAATGACTACAGATCAAGGTATCAATTAGACAGTTGCAGAAATATTAATACCTCCCACCTTACACTTTGTCTACTTTGCAACCATAGTTGACACCCACAGTGTCAGCCCCAACAAAGGCAACAATAGCCAGAACCAACACAATTGCGATCAACACTGATCTTGTTTGGAGGCTCATCCTGAGAAAAGAAACTATAGCTGACCAAACTTATTTATTTTTTATTCAACATCTTTTGCTTGGTGTGATTTGAACTTATGACCTCAAGTATACTGGCCTCAAGTGACTAATACTGTAAGTCTTCACTCCTCACACACCAACAAAACATAGTTTGAGCCTGAAGCTCTCGAACCTAGACCTGAGGAGTTGAACAATAGTCAACACCCCTAACCTTATATCATTTAACATAACAACTTTATTCAATTGATGGAGTGTTATAGCATTCAACCGGAGGGAGTGTTATATATGAAGGCATTGACCATAGCGTTAAGGAATTAACCAATAATGTGGAGTATTTAAACAATGTTTGCAATGGGAGTTGGAGTTGTATGATGCATATAAATAACATAACAATAGAGATATGGAGTGTTCAACGTGACAAAGGGAGGTGGGTTTGGGCCCCAACGTGATATATGGACACATTATATATAAAAAACACCACGTATGAAAAAACCAGTGTGCAGGATATTTGAAACCATTATGGAGAAAACAATGGGGATAACAATGAGAGTAGCATGGTATACAAAGTGGAGAGGTGTGGTATCACAACACACAACGTAATCTAAACTCATGGTTTTCTTTAATATTTCCTCTACAGTGCCTTCACAATTTCTACATTAGAAAATCATAGAATTTTCTAGGAGAAACAATATTCAAAAACAACATTCACTAGCAACAATTGCAGAGGTTGCATGAGGAAAACAAATATTAAAAAAAGGCATTTTCTAGAAATTTGGTACAACAAAGGCCATCATTTTTTCATCTGCATAGAAAATGTTGACCGAGAGTGGGAAAATATGTTGGACCGGGAGGTAAGTGGAGGAGTAATAAAATACCAAAGTGTTATGTAATTGTCAGAGGAGTAAGGTGATATATGGAGGAAGATATACAAATGGCGGACAATCCGATATATGTTTTGGATGGACAGTCAATCCTAATTCTCGTGCTATGGAGAGTTATAGCGGTGGCTACAAAGGCTCAGAATGGGGTAAGTGGAGAGCTGGGGAGTGGTGCTAGGTGCTTCAATCCTGGTAAGCAGGGAGATGGGAAGTTCATGGTTGAATGGGTTCATTCCCACAAATCGTGCCAACTATCAGAGGCTATAGCTTAACCCAGACAGAGTACATTCAATCAACTATAACTATTTTGCATTCAGTCAAAGATTTTATGCACATACACAATTCACCAACCATCAAACTTTTTAAGCTCTTACAAATCTTACCCCATGCCAAATTCTATAGAATATGATCTGCAATCATACCATTCAATGCAGAAATTTGACCCTTTCAATAGTAGGAATATGACATGAAGTATCGACAGATGCATTCAATCACAATGCACAAGCTTTTGTAGGAATGTGACAGAGGTGTCCTTTTTCAGAAATTCATAACAAATGTAGGAAGGAGTTACAAGGGAATTAATATGTCTACAGCTCTGATACCATGTTAGACTCACATGGAGTGTGAAGAGATATGAATGATAAAATAATGAGTTGCATTTCTTATTAACTTAGATTTACATTTATAATACATTGGATTGATCATTGGATTCCATATTCTAATGTATGTTGGACTCCCTTTGACTGTTCAACTCCCACACCTCAACCCTTGGTGGATTAGGTGTCCAACTCTTTGCTTCTTCAATCTTCTTCTTGTGCCTCGAATCCTAAACTTCCAACCATCATATTCATTATTTTATGGACTCTCCAATAATGCTGCTACTATGATGATTCTCTACAAAGCATTGTATCAACCATGGGATTTCTCCTAAACTCACAATCACCATAGTCATCATTTGATGTCTTCTCCAGTAAGCCTCCTAATGTGATGATTATCTACAGAGCACTACAGAGACCATAGGATTCCTCCTGAAATCCCAATCACCATGCTGTTTTGGTTGCAATCAATGCCAACACAATCATTACTACTAGTCATCCAGACAATGCCAACTGTCCAACACCTACAATGGAAGTGTCTACTCATATTTTTCGTATGGAAAACGTTCTTGTGGATAGTACCCGAGGGACCCCTTAAAAAAGGGCATCCTTATGCTTTTCCTTTATTTGGAAATGTTGGTGCCCCCTTGGTGGCCACTTTTAATATTCCTGGATTGACTGTTGGAATACCAGGTTACCTATGGCCTACTCTGAATATTTGAAATGTTCTTCAAGCTTCTCAAATCAATGTTTTATTTCAAGGGTATCAAACCAACGTTTCTTGTTCATCTTCTTTGCTAAAGAAATCTCAGCTTCATTTTTCTTCTGCATCTTATAATAAGAAATATAAAAAGAAGTGAAAGAGGAGGAATAAGAGGAAAAGTAATTATCTCTATGAATCATCAACAAACTCTACAAGTCATGTTGGAGATGAGCCTTCAACTGCTGCAAGTCATGTTGGGGGCATAATCCTAGTAACGAATACACATACTAGAAATGAATCACTAACCTTTGCAAGTCATGTTGGAGATGAGCCTTCAGCTATTGTCAGTCATGTTGGGGGCATAAGTATAGTCCATTAGGTCCCTATAAAACTAGTGAATCCCCCATTACTATTGTCAGTATAGCTCTTATTGTTGTTATTGTGCCCTTATTGTCCCCATATTGTTATTAGTGTGCCCCATAGAAGCCCACTATTGTTATTGTTGTGTCCTTATATTATTATTGTTATGTCGTCTTTAATTATATTGTGACCAGTTAGACTCATATATATAGAAAGTAGGTTTAGTCATTTGTATCATCCAATAATTTTTCATTTGTGTAATGTAAAGTAGGTTTCCCCATTGAAGAGGCTAATTTATAAGGCGTTGATCTTTATTTTCTATCTTTTTGTGAACTAGTTTCATAACATTTGGTATCAGAGCATTGGATTCTAGGGTTTCATTGTTCCAAACAGGTCATCATGGAATTTTCACTATAACTTTTTTTCTGCGATGTTTCAGAAGCTAAATACCAAACCCATTTCAGCCAAAATCCCTCTAAACCTTGAATATGAATTTCCAATATTTTCTCACTATATTTTCGGAGATATGATCTGAGGAAGTTAGGGTTTTTGCAGACTCCCAAATTACATTCCAAATAGGTGACCTTGGGAAAATCATCATAATGTTCTCTCTGCACATCAGATTGAAAATTCATAAACATTTACAGAAAGAGAAATGACTATAGTTTTCTGTATATAGTGTTTACATTCAAAGGTCGAAATAGTGACACGTGGCACATCATACAATTTTGCTCTTTTGAAAAATTATATAATCAGGTCATCTTGGGAGATTGGGCATAACACCTTCTTGGAGAATCCAATTTTGATTAGACTGGTGGCATTGGAAAGAGAACTCAAAGGACTATCGTAAGAAGAAATTTTATACCTTTGAGATCCACAATTATAGAGATATAGTAGATGAAATATTCGAGCTTCTACAAAGCAAAAAAAATGTGTGTAGTCTTTTTAAAATTTTGCATAAGTTTGGGTTGAAAAATTAGTTTGAAGTTCAAAGGTCATAGTGAAGCATAATTATCATTAATTGATGCTGAAAATAAATAAAATGGAAACAGCTAGTAAGAAACCTAAAAGCTCTAGCATGACTCATGAATAAGAGGAACAAATGCAACATGGTATATCAAAATTATGAGACCAAATGCAACAAATTTCACTCTGACAAAAGGTGACAGAAGCTAAGATTGATGGTTTAAAGAAAGGCATGGAAGCTAATATGAATGGTGTGGAAGATAATATGAATGGCGTGCAAGTTAAGATGGATGGTATGAGAGACAACATTGAAGATTTGAAGAAGGATATGGAAGGTTTGAAGGAAGGTTTGACAAAGTTGCTATAAGAAAGGCTTCCTAATGGTAAAAAGGTAATAGAGAAAACAGAAGATGAGAAAAAAATAAATGTTAATCATGATTTCATAGACTCCAATGGTATATTGAAGACCCTCCATGTTCCAAAGATCGATATGAGGAAGCTTGATGGCAAGGATCCTGTAACATGGATACTATAGATAGAGCAATATTTTGATCTCCATAATGTGCAAAACACAGAAAAGGTACACATTGCAACTTTATATTTGGAACCAAATCAATTTGTATGGTATCGATGGCTTTGCTCTCGTAAACAAATTGTCACTTGGGCAATTTTTATGTAAGAATTTATAGCACATTATGAGGATACAAAAATCAACACTTTTTTTAGCCAATTGTTAAATCTCAAACAAAAGGGTTCAATGATGGAGTACATTGAGGACTTTCAAAAATTGAATATAAGGGTAAAAGATAGGATTGATGTGTTCAAAGGGAATTTAAAGAATAATATCCAACATGAGGTTCACCTTTGGGAACCTGATTCATTGGAGAAGGCATTCAGGTTGGCAAGAAAAATGGAAAGAAAAATTATGGAAACAAGGAAGCCTACCACTCACAACTATAATGATGGAATTGTCGTTGCCCCTGGCTTTCAACAAACTAAAAGGTTTACATGACAAAAATTGGAAAAAAAAGAGCAAAAGGGCTTTGTTACAATTGTGATAGCAAATACACTAAAGGTCATAAGTGTGATGAGAGGAAATTATTTTACATAGATTGTTAAGAGGAGGAAGAAAATGAACAAGAAATGTCAAAAGAAGAGGATATATCTGAACATATCTTGTAATGCATTGGCTAGAATTACCACTCCTCAAACTATGAAGATAGAAAGACATATTAAGAAGAAAAAAGTAATAGTGTTGATTTATTCGGGAAGTACCCATAATTTTATTCATTGTAAGATAGCCAAGGAATTGAATTGCTTCCTATATCTAGCACCAGGGTGTGAAGTGATGGTTGCAAATGGAGGAACCATAAATTTCTCTAGAAAGTGCCACAATATCAAGCTATCCATGGGAGAATATGTATTGAATATCCCAATGCTTTCCATTCCAATGGGTGGTGCTGATGTTGTACTAGGAGTCTAATGGCTACAATCCTTGGGTATAATAGATTTTAATTTTAAAGAACTTTTCATGAAATTTTCCTCAGAAGGAAAGGAAGTTGAATTAAGGGGTATCAAATGGAAACTAGAAAATTTAATCAGCTCTAACGGAATGACAAAACTTGTAAATAAATAACAATGAGGTGTAATTGCACAATTATGTTCGCTAGAGGTTCCCACATCGAAATCATGTTTTTCCCCAGATCTCCAAAAGGTCTTGGACAATCATTCCAAGGTATTTGATACTCCCAAAGACCTCCCACATATTCGTGATCATGATCATGCTATTCATTTGGTTCCAGGAAGTGTTCCTCCAAACATCAGGCCTCACACATATCCCTATTCCCAAAAGAGTGAAATTGAACGTATGGTTGCAGAAATGCTAGAGGCTAGTATAATTTAACCTAGTCAAAGATCTTTCTCTGCTCCAATAGTATTGGTGCACAATAAGGATGGGCTTTGGCAGATGTGTCTGGATTATATGGAGGTCAACAAGCTCACTATTAAAGAGAAATTTCACATTCCTATCACTGATGAATTATTGGATGAATTGCATGGATCAATTTACTTCACCAAGTTGGATCTCTGTTCAAGATATCATCAAATCAGAATGAAGACTCAAGACATTCCAAAAACAACATTTAGAACTCATGAGGGTCATTAATAATTTTTGGTCATGCCTTTTGGCCTTACCAATGCACCTTCCACATTTCAAGGTTTGATGGATTCCATTTTCAAACCCTTCCTTATAAAATTTGTGTTAGTATTTTTTGATGATATATTAATCTATAGCAAGTCTTGGAAGGATCATGCTCAAGATGTTGAAAGGGTGCTCAAACTATTGGAGGAGAAACAATTATATGGAAAAATATCCGAATGTTTCTTTGGAGTAAAAGAGATGGAATATCTGGGTCATATTGTATCTCATGAAGGTGTTAAGGTAGACCCTAGAAAAATTAAAGCCATTAAGGAATGGAAAATACCAACATCCATAAAGCATCTACGAGGATTTCTCAGGTTGATAGGATATTATTGCAAGTTTTTTAAGAATTATGATAGAATATCAGCACCTCTAACAACATTAATGAAGAAAGATGCATTTTCATGGACTCCAGAAGCATCAAAGGCCTTTGAACATCTTAAAGAGGCAATGTACCAAGCACCAGTCTTAGCTACATGGACTTCGAAAAAAACTTTATTGTGGAATGTGATGCCTTAGGAAATGGAATTGGTGTTGTTCTAATGCAAGAAGAAAGACCTATTTCCTTCAGAAGTCATCCAATGAAAGGAAAGTATTTACACAAAGCTATTTTTGAGAAGGAAATGTTGGCAATACTACATGCACTTAAGAAATGGAGACCCTACCTAATGGGAAGACACTTCAAGATAAAAATGGATTATGATGGTCTTAAATACATTTTATAACAAATATTATATTCAGAAGAGAAAAAAATATGCATCACAAATCTGTTGGGTTATGACTTTCAAATAATATACCAAAAATGGAAGCAAATTGTTGTGGCAAATGCACTCTCAAGAAAGGATGAGGATGCGGAAGCATTACTTTGTGCCATTTCTATTATCCAACAAGATTGGATAAATGAATCAAGGGATGAATGGAATAATGATGAAGAAGTGTGGGAACTGATTTAAAAGTTACAACAAGATCCTAGTACATCTGATACATTTAGCTGGAAAAATGATTCATTATGGTACAAAGATCGCTTATACTTAGGTAAGAATTCCCAACTCAAAAAAAAACATTCTTATGGAATTGTAGACTTCTCCCTTTGTAGAGCACTCAATATTTTTAATAACTTACCACAGGGTTAAGAAAGAATTGTTTTGGGATGTCCTTAAATTGGATATTCAAAATTTTATGGCAGAATGTTTCATTTTCCAACAAAATAAGTTTGAAACAATTAAGACCCCAGGTCTATTATAACATTTATCCATTCCAAGCCAATGTTGGGAGGAGGTTTGAATGGATTTTATCATAGGTTTATGCAAGTTTGAAGGAAAGAGTGTCATCATGGTGGTAGTTGGCAGACTTACCAAGTATGCACACTTTTATGCATTATCTCATCCATTTAAATCCAGTACAGTTTCTAATGCATTTATGGAAACAATTCACATGCTAAATGGAAACCCAAAGATTATTTTAAGTAATAGAGATCCCATTTTCACTGGAAATTTTTGGGCAAAATTATTTTCTTGTCTTAGTACTCAGCTAGCTCATAGCTCATCTTATCATCTTCAATCTGATTGGCAAACTAAGATAGTAAATAAATGTTTGGAAGGACATCTATGTTTCTTTGTCTCTAATAAACAAACAAAATAGGTGAAATGGATGCCTTTGGCTGAATGGCGGTATAACACTTCCTTCCATATTGCATCAAAAATGAACCCTTTTATGGAACTTTATGGACATCATCCACCATCCATCACATCATATTTAAGAGAAAATTATAAGGTTCAAGCAAGGGAAGATCACATCGAGAATCAACAACAAGTTCTCCAACTCTTAAAGGATAACATCACTTTGGCACAGAATGGAATGAAACAACTGGAAGATCAACATCACAATGAAAGAAGTTTTGATGTAGGTGACTGGGTATTCCTACGGCTACAAACATATAAAAAAATGTCCCTCAAGCAAGCTAAGAAGGATAATAAATTATCTCCAGAGTATTTTGGTCCATACAAGGTGTTCCAAGAGATTGGTACTCTGGCATACAAATTAGAGCTTCCTGCAGCTTCCTGAGTACACCATGTTTTCCATGTTTCATGTTTAAAGAAGGTTATCAGTGAAAAGCTCCCAGTTCAAACAATATTTCCAGAAATTGACGAGGAAGGAAAAATCATATTGGAACCTAAAGCAGTTGATGAGCAGCAAGAGTGCTGCAACTTCTGGGCTACCAACATTACTTTATCAACCTGGGGTTCGTACAAACTTGTAGGTGACAATGTTGTTTACACAAGTAAAAGTGATGGTTTTGTCTTTTGTCATTGTTAAGCTTGCGAGAGACCACCAGGATTTTCAAGCTAGAATTCTATGGAGCTAGAAGGAGCTTTGTTTCTTGATGGAGGAAAGGGAAATCCACTCTAAGGGAGAGCTACTCTACTGCAATAATGAAACGGACCGAAATTCAATGCTAAATCACACCATTTCCTAATTAACTGCCAAGAAACTATGCTTTGCAATAATTCTAAATTAACATGAACCAAATGCTACTATCTAAGCATGGAAGAAATAAGCATCAAACATCACTAATGTGCAAGTAAAGGGACTAAAATAAATCTATTTTTGTCTTTTTGTCTTTTCATGTAAAATCAAGTATGCAAACTAATTTCTTTTGGTGATGTGGAAGGTGAATTAAGGATGTTGGAGGATGGATGGAAGGGTTACGAGATAGTTGGATGGTGTTGGAGACCCTTGGGTGACCTTTGGTGGCTTCCTAGAGGTTATCCCTCAATTTGGCCTCAAAACAGTCCATTACATGAAAACCTATAAGATGTACTAGAAACCTACAGGATTGCTTGTAAAACTACAAGATATAGCCAAGAGAAAAATCGGAGGTGTTGGAGGTAATGGTGGGGTTATGGTAGGTGGTAGATGTGTGGAATGAAGTGAGAAAGGTTCTAGGATAACTCAAAAGTCAACAGAAGGGATAGAAGATAGCTCGATTCGCTCAATGTGCTTGGAAGAATTTTTATGTAAAATGATGGAAACTAGTGAAGGAAATGGTCAAAACAAGGAATGATTATGGTCGATGAAGCGGAATGTGGTTGTTGGATATTAAGTCTTTGTCTACTCGTGAAGCACCTGCTCTACATAAAACATGTATAATTTCCAAAAATCTAAGTAAGCAAGAAGCATTCTCATAAGCTAGAAAAGTAGAATTAATTAACTAACTGCCTACATTATGCATTAGGAAAGTTGCTAAAAGGAATGAAAGCATGGATGAGATCTACTGAAAGAATGAAGATAGAAGAGATGGAAATGAAATCCTACTTTGAAAAACTGATCAAATGCTAACTTGAATAGAGTAAACTCTAAAGCTCATACAAGAAATAGAAATATGTGTTTTTGGGGATGCATAAGGGTCCCTTCATCAACTAATGATTCCAAAGGGAGCAAATTAGGCCAGGACACTTACTGATAGCCTTGTGGTGATCCTTTTATCCCTTCTAACTTGCTATTGAAGTAAGGCACAAATGGAAGCAAACTAATAAACAAGCAATCCAATCTACACTACTTGCAATGAAAATGCATCTAAAGACAAATTAACACTGAAGCTATGAAACTAAGCTAAAAATACATATATAAGAAATAGGATCCTTGGCTAGTAGGTTTGGGCCCTAACCCAAGAGCTTCAGCCCTCTCAGTTAACTCAGTGTTGGCTCAAAACAAAACTCATTCTTATTACCAAAACAGAAAATTGCATCAACAAAACTTCCACAAGTCTAAATCTCTAAAATAACTTAGAGTTTTACAACAAAAAATCAAATCCTAGAGAGGCTCTAGGCCTCTCTACCTATATGACTTCCTTAAATTTATGGAGACCCGACACTGTCACACGGAATTTGTCAAGGGTGCGGACACGACTGACCTTCCTAGAAGTCTAAGACGTTCTAATGACAAACAAGACAAAATGGAGTGATCTTTCTCTAAATACACCTTTTACAACATGAAAACTACAAGTGTTTAGGCTTACCTTATTCCAAAACGCTGTTGTTGAAGTCCGTTCTTGACGATCCGGATGAGCTCCTCCTTCAAGTCAATTCCTGCAACCACAAACAATCAAACAATTACCAAGCACTTGCATTTCATATAATAAAACATATATTCAACATGCAGACCAAGGAACACATGAAATAACTCATTAACACAAGCTATTGAGAAAAATAAACCAGTTTGTATTAATAACGAAACAAAGAAACTCTTACAACCTGGCCTTGGTGTTGTGCAAGTTCCTCCCAGGGTCCATCAAGGGTTTTCCTCTACTTTGACAAAGCTCACCCTCTTCCAAGTAGAATCAAGTAAAGACAATCTCTCCTCACAAAGGCTCTAATGGAAGACCTAAATCCTGCAGCATTTACCCAAAGAAAATGTATAGCTCCAACCTCCTCTCCCTCTGGCTCAATGTCTTTATTTATAGTGCTGTAAAGAGGTTATTCAGGTCCACTATCAATGGGATCATCCCCCTCTTTGGGTGGGATAGCTCCCTTATTGATGGGATAAGTTCCCCCTTAATAGAGATACATGAACCAACTGGAGGCGCATCCATTTCATCAAACCGACCTCTAGAATGTTCTAGAAGTAACCACAAGTAACTTTTTTAAGATAAAACTCGCGCATTTTGCCTTTTACAGAGGGACGCACCTGTCCCTTAACATACAGAGCGTCCATGGACGCAGATTTTGTGAACATGGTCAGCGTCCCCGCAGGTAAGGCTAGAGAGAACCTGCGACCCCAGAGATAAACATAGTTTTTACAAGACTTTCTCTCTTCTTTGAGTTTGAGATGGATAACAGAGGCATGAGACTTGCCTAAGAGGGTAGCATGACTGTTGATTTGAGCCATACTAACTGTAAGTAGTCAAGGTGACATTTTTTAGTGTAACAGATTGCCCCCTAAAGTGCGAAGCCTGGAATAGAATAGGGTTTTGTAATTCTAGGAAGGGTGAAGCGCTTTATCATTTCAAGGATTGTCTTGTGGATGGCCTGGTTGGAACCTGCAATTTTCAACACAAAATACATGGATAAGATTATATCATCACTGAGGTAGGCATTCCCATACTCAGATTCAAAACTTTAACTAATGGACTAACTATTCTGATACAGGAATGATCTTGCAGTACATCATTTTTATAGACTTTTGTAGACACAGTATGGACGCAGCCATCTGTTTATGATTAGTCTACATAGATAATGAATACAAAACTCCTCGCAGCCTGGATGGTAGAAACTAGATCCAGGGTCTTCACTTCTACTTCCCGAATTGGTACGATTCTAGCCATGTGATTAAATGATTCGATGTCGAACATGTTAGAAACCACTTGATTACCAGTCAATGATGTAAACTGTTAACAAGCGTGAGAGAAACCACCAGTAATGTCAATGGTTCTCAAAGTACCAAGCACAACCCGTGAAATGTGAATAGATGTTTTGATGTCGAACACTTCACGGAATCCTTTGATCGAAAGTCAATGATGTAAACTGACGTCAAAGGCGAGAAACCTGCCATTGATGCATGCAGACTTCAAGGTACTGTCGATTCCTAAGTCATCTTTCTAGATAATGTGTCGATGTCGATAGAAAGCGACCCGTTGCAGGCAAGCCCGCAACACGAAATCATTGTTCAAGTTGAAGAAATGTTGCTGTAAGGACTGACTCAGGGATGGTCAAATGGATGACAAGTATTTTGCAGATGAAAGTTTTGCTTGCAGACCTCTTGAACACATAACGACACAACAGATGGCTTGGTGACGAATAACTCAAAGTTAATCCCCGGAACCCGGTTAAAGACTTTCAAAGTGGTTTGGTCAACTGTGAGGTAAAAGATTTCCCAACCCAGGTGAATGAAAAGTGTCGTGTTCAAGAGCGGTAATAAAGTTTCTTTTGAGACAAAAGGTGACAAACAGGTTCATTCTTCTCTCTTTTCCCCCACCATTTCTGGCAAGTACCTCTTTATTTTTAACAAGCTTGAGGAGGATAACATATGCTTGATTATAAGCTCATCCTTCGGACGAGTCCAACCTAGTTTAAATTCGAACCCTAGGAAGGAGTGGTTCGTTCCTGTTTGTAATTGAACAGGTCCTCTACTGTAAAAGTTTAACGAGCCCAGTATAGGAGAAACTCGGCGTTTTTCAATTTTAGAGAGTCTGAAAAAACTAAAGGAGACTCCACGTTGAACTTTTTCGTATATTTGTGTCCCTCAAGCCCGAAAAAGTATAAAATAATACCTGGGGGAACCGCTTGATCTTGCGACCAAGGAGTACTTTCATAATAGTGTCGTTGACCTGAAAAGTAAAAAGCGATCAAGGACACGTCGTTTTATTTCCTTATCGAGTTTGAAACGACAAAAACCCGGCAATCTTTTCCTGATTTTGCGGTCAGAAAAGAGCTAAAAGGGGACCGTCTTTTAATTCCGTTTTAACGAGTGAAAAAGAAACACTCGGCGATCTTTTCATGTTTTAGGAGTCAGAAAAGGGCTTAAAAGATGACTCTGATATTTTTGTTTGTGAAAAATTACAATTTCCCTCGAAATCCCTTTGTCCTGCACAAAAGCAACACATTACTCATACCTGTTTAAAATAGGCAAAAATACATTCAAAAACATCTTTTCATGGTAAAAAATGAACTAATTCATCCAAAAAACCTATAAAAAGACCTTTTACCATGTCATTTTTACCGTTTCACTGTTGAGGTTGAAAAAGGAGCTTTTGACAAGAAACTTCCCGTGGTCGCTGCGGAAAATCTGACCGTCGGAATCGAACGCCGTCTCATCCAGGTATTTTACACATCCTACTCTGCATTTCTATCCGTTTAGAATCAATTTTTAGGTCTTAGTTTCATTTTTTGGGGGGGTTTTGGTTTTGGAATGCGCCTCTCGGCGGACGCAGGTGCCCTTCGGGTGACCTGCGTCCCCCGACTTTTTCTCATACGGGAAAACGGTCGGAAGACGCAGCCCGCCTTCAGGCCAGCTGCGTCCGGGCGCCCTGTGCTACAAAGCCGGGGTGCGTCTTCCGAGAAACGCGCATTTCAAAACCCCAACTCTCTCAAAAAACCACCAAAAATTCCCAAATCAATTTCTAATTGCTATTTTTGATATGCAGGGCATTAATCATGTTAGACTGGAGAGAAAGAGAGCATGTAGAGGAAGATGAAGCTGCAATAAATCATCAACCTTCCCTGGATGCCCTAAGAGCATGCGGATTATACAAATATTGGACCATACCGGGCATGAGGGGCCAGGTAAGATTCTTGGAATGGCTGGTTGAGCGATGGAACGTTCAAGAACAATGCTTTTACATAGGAGGGCACCAGCTCGAGATAGAGCCCTCGGATGTATACTTTCTCACTGGCTTGCCAAACAGAGGTGAGCAACTCAGTCTTGCGGGGACTAGGCCGGGTGGCCAATCCCTTGATAGTCTCCGCGAGGATTGGTGCACACGTGGGGCTCACCATTCAAAAGGCATAGAGATAAAACACATCACTCTACCGGAACTCAAAGTCATAGCGTTCACGGTTACCAGAATTTGCGGCGCGGCCGCTTTACACATTGCTTCCGGATCCCAAATGCGGATGGCAATTGACTGTTACCAAGGCACCATTTTCAACTGGTGTGAAGCTGTGTCGGCTCATATGAAGAGCCAACTGACCAAGGCAAAGAACGGACGACTAAAGACTTTTGGATATGGGCCTATAGTCGTGAGCTTTGCCTTGGAGAGAATTCCAATGCTGATCCCTCAGCAACTCACTGTTGATATCTTGGGTCCTCGGCAGCCAAAGCTGATACGATGGGTTGCGGTGATGGCCCGGCATCCTGACGAGGGCGCGACAGTAGTTCGATTCTCAGATAGTTATTTTGACTGGTTAGAGGGCCAGCTTTTTGTGATACAGGACTTTCCGTATGCCGGAATGGATTTCAGAGGTGATCCGGACATGGTTCTTCCACAGGGAGAACAATGGGACGACAGAGGTACTTTTATTTTCACAAGTTTTCTAGTTATGTATTTTTTGTATTTTTTATATATATCGTCTCAAAACTAATAGTAAAATTTTTCAAAATGCAGATGTTGGTCCACAGCGTCCAGCCAACCTCCGGCCTTATGATAGACTACATCCAGCTGCACCGGTACCGGCCCCACAGGATGCGACAGCAGAAGTACTAGCTGAGTTGGAGCATGATCTAGAGCGTCTCACGGCAGATATACCTGAGACTACTATGGACGACATTCCTATCAGGCTTCAGCGCTTCGTAGTCGCGGTCCCTGGACCGTTTAGGAGATTTTTGCGTAAGGTAGCCCGCGCAGTGGTGTCGTACAGAGAGCACCACCAGTGATTGACTAGTCACTTTTGTAGTCACATGTGACATTTTTGACTTTTTGTACTATCATTTTGCCGATCATAAGGTGTTTTAAACCTATGATCGAAGACGATGTATATATTTTTGACACACTTCTATCTATATATATCACTATTACCGGCTTATCTTGTTTAACATGTATGATGAAATGTTTTTAAATTTACTTGCATGATTATTATAAATGTCTGTCCAACACTCGAGAAGCAATTGCATCTGCTAATGTATTCAAAGACCTTGGAATATGTTGATATTCAATGTAATCAAATTCACGTTCCAAGAGACGCACTCTCAAAAACAACCTTAATAACACAGGATTTCTAATGGCATAAACTCTATTAAGCTGTAATACAACAAGTTCAGAATCTAACCTCACTATCAAACGTCGAATTCCAAATGAAATAGATTCGGATAATAATTCAACCACTGCACTGTATTCTGCAATGTTATTCGTTGTTTGACCGAGGCTTACCCCATGCATAGAAACTAACTCGTCAGAGGGCGAATAGATAACCCAAGCTGCGGAAGAGATATTCCGTGTATTACGACAAGCACCATCAGCAAATCCAATGTATGTTTGGAGAGGCGTCGACATCTACAATATCAAGAGTAAAACCAAGATAAGCCAGAATAATGACGAAAAACCACACTCGCTAAGCTAAGCACACTGACTAAACTAACACACTTGCTAGCTAGAAAGGAAATCTAACCTATCTAAAAATTTCTCCATACCCATCATTTTAAGCATAATACCTCTTTAGGTAAAGTCCATTTCTGGGTTTACCCAAAGAGTCCCCATCAAAATCAACTAACTCATAAGCCCCTTTTGCTAGCTTTCGCTTTACAATGTAGGGCCCATGCCACATGGGAACGAATTTTCCGGCACCTAGCTTATCGTTAGCTTGATCATATAATAGTACTAGGTCTCCTTCCGAAAAACTTCGAGGGGTTACATTTTTATCGTACTGAGCTTTCATTCGTTTCGCGTGAGTCTCGATAGCTAAAGTAGCGTCACGTCGAGTCTCATCTAATTTAGCCAAGTATAATAACCGTTTCTCCTCTTCGGAAGTAGCTGGAAGTAATTCGACAGCCATTTGAAGTGATGGGATTTCGCATTCAATAGGTAACACAGCTTCTAAGCCATAAACTAGCTGGAAAGGGGTGAAACCTGTTGAATTTTTCACTGAAGTTCGATATGCCCATAGCGCCGAAAATAACATGTTATGCCAATTCGTTCGATGGATACCAATGATCCGTCGAATCATGATGACTAGAACTTTGTTGATTGACTCAACCAAACCGTTGGCTTGCGGATAATAAGGAGTAGAGCTATCGTGGCGCAAACCAAGCTGGCTTGTAAGCTCAGTCATCATGACGTTTCGAAAATGGCTCCCATGGTCAGTAATGATTGCTTGTGGGACACCAAACCTAGTTATGATATGATTGAATACGAAAACTGCAGCTGTCTTGCCGCTTGCGTCGAATGTAGGCATCGCCTCGGCCCATTTTGTAAAATAATCAACCGCGAGGATGATATACGCATGCCCCCCGGCCGAGTGAGGGTTACAAGTAATAAAGTCAATGCCCCATTTGGCGAATGGACCAGCGGCAATTATAGGGTGGAGAGGAGCAGGTGGAGCGCGCATCTTTCGATCAAACACTTGACAGTTGTGGCATGTTCTGACGGCAAGGATACAATCTTTAAACATAGACGGCCAGAAATAGCCAGCGCGCAACACCTTCTGAGCTGTGGCATACCCAGACATATGACCGCCACATGCTCCAGAGTGACAATCATTCAAAACTCTCTCAGCCTCTTCGTGAGTTAAACAACGTCGAAAAACTAAGTCTGCCCCCCGGCGATAAAGTGTATCTCCAATAATTCTGTATTGCTGGGATCGAAACCGAATTTTTCGACGGTCTTCCTTGGAAGCTTCAGGCCGAAAGGTTTGGGTTTGGAGATAGATGATTATATCCCCATACCACGGATCTAAAGTGCTAATAAGAAACAAAGATTCGTCCGCAATGGACTCCTCTGCCACAGTCTCTGTGTCAGCACTCGGGAAATCACACATCAATTCCGCAAAAACTAAAGATTTCTTAGACTTGGACTTCTCGAACTCCAAGTCGAACTCTTGCAGGATAACAATCCATTTAGAGTACTTGCCCCCTAGCAGTTGTTTTGTCAAAATATAAATCATAGGGTTGCAATCCGAAATAACTGTAGTTTTGCGGAGAAGAATGTAGTGACGAAAACGCTGGACAGCTTGAACGGCTGCCAGGGCCAATTTCTCCACATGCGAATATTTTAACTCAGTGGGATTTAAGGTTCTACTAAGATAATATATCACATGCTCTGCTTTGAATTCATCTTCTTGAACTAACACCATTCCAATGGTGGAATGCGAAGCTGCGAGGTATAAGAAGTAGTCCTGGTTGTAGTTGGGAGGATGCAATAACGGTGCATGGGTCAACGCGTGTTTTAATGCATCAAAAGATTGTTGGGCAATCTCGTCCCAAAAGAATTGTGCGTTCTGTTTCAACAACCGTGTAAAACCTTTAGTGACCTCGGCGTAGTTTGGGATGAATCGGCGTAAAAAGTTCGCTTTCCCTTGCAAACTTTGGAGTTGGCGCAAACTCGAAGGAGGAGGCAATTTGATGATAGCCTCGACTTTCGAGGGATCGACGCGAATGCCGGCTTTTGAAACAACAAATCCCAGCAATCGACCTGTTTCTATACAGAAAACACACTTGTGGGGATTCAACCGAATTCGATAATGCCTACACCTCATAAAGATTGCTCGTAGGTGGACAAGGTGATCAGCTCGATGTAAAGAATGAGCAGGCAAATCATCGAGATAGGGTTGCACAATGTGCTTGATGTCATGAAATGCATAAGACATCGCCCGTTGAAAAGTAGCGCCGGCATTCTTAAGCCCAAAAGGTAATTTGCAATAAGCAAATGTCCCCCATGGACAAATGAATGCCGTTTTTGGTTGATCGGCAGGTAGAATATTGATTTGATTATAGCCTGAGAAACCATCCATGAAGGAAAACATCTCACTTCCGGCACAATCATCAATAATTTGATCGATATAAGGCGTAGGATAGTTGTCTTTTGGACAAGCTCGATTGATATCCCTATAGTCGATACAGATTCTTATTGTTCCTTGTTTTTTATTGACGGGAACAATATTCGATACCCAATCCGTTAACGGGATCGGATAAATGAAACCTGCTTTCAACAGCTTTTCGACTTCTGCTTTAATCGCAGCCGCTTTTCGAGGGTGAATCTGACGCAACCGTTGCCGAATGGGTTTAGCATCCGGGTAGGTTTTGATTTCATGAACAACAATGGCAGGATCAATTCCTGGCATTTCCTCGTAAGACCAGGCAAACACGTCGCGGAATTCTTGGAATAGGGCCTTGTAAGTTTGGATTTCTTCTTCAGTACATGCGGCACCTATATGAATGTTCTCCTCGATTCCGGGCTTCACTGAAATATCAATGGGAATAGTACGAGAAATATTCCCTAAATTCAGCTCTGAATCAGAATGTTTCGTTGGATCCTGAGCGTCTTTGACATATTCAGCGGTAAAGATAGATGAAAAATCATTTTCAAATGCATCATCCTTAGGTAAAAACGAAGATCTGTGATGGAGATCTTCCCATGGTAGATCATCTACACTTAGGATTTCGCGAAGTTGTTCGTCAGATGACACTTCTTCGGGAAACGTTATCCGTTCTAAGGGTGAGGTGAAAAGTGACTCTTCACTGACCACATTCATTTGGTCGGTTTCGGTTGAATGAAAGTCGGTAAAAGACATAAGAGCTTCATAAGCAATCTCATACGGACTCAACGGCATAACATCACCGAGTGAGTCTAGCTCAGAGTCAGATGGAACATACCAAGGATCATCATAAATAATGTTTTCTGACGTGATCATATGAATTGTTGCAAACGAAGGGTCTGCATTGAGTGGAGGGAGAGGAAAAGTTCCCAGTAAACCGGAATCCTTAACTAAACCTACACCAATGTCCCTATAAGGGATTGTCGTTTTACCAACATGCTGGATAGTTTCTGAAGAGGTTGGGTCGGATGAAAAGTATGTCAGCTGATCAATAGTCACGATCTTACCGTTATGTGGAAACTTAATGACTCTGAAGACCGATGAAACGACCGCTGTCATAGCATATGACCAACTTCGACCCAAAAGAAGGTTGTAGTCTAGAGGGGCATCAACCACTTCCACATCCAGACTAACGGTTTTACCTTCGACCCCTATAGGCAATTCTTGTAGAATACCAAACGGACGGAACCCACGGCCATCAAAGGCCTTAAGGATGGTGGGGGATTGGTTCAACGAAGGAGAACCAAGCGATCTCCAACATTGAATCGACATAATACACGTAGAAGCTCCCTCATCAATCACAGTCCGATGAATAGGCCTGTTTTTGACTATCACTGGAATTTGGAAAGCCATTTGATGGGGGAGACGCGGTGTACTATTTTCTAGATCAAAGATCATTAGGTTCGGGTCCTGAACATCGACAGCTCCGATAGCCGACAAAAGCAATTTTCGTTGCGCTGGACATGATTGCAGCACTTCGAGTGCCGACATTGCTGAAGGTGAAACAGCTAAGTCTTCAACAATGTTGTAATTCTGGGCTGCTCTCGCATGTGGATTGAAAGCAGACCTTCGAAGTACACCCTTGGCGGGCGGCTTAATCACTAAGTCTGGGTTAGGTTTTTCGATCTGTAGTGGATCGGAACCAGGAGCTGAGGTTGATGGGTTAGAGTGAGAAGATTCTGCTTCCTTACCATCAACAGGAGCCTTACTACCATAATCTTGCGATCGAGTCGCAATCCTGACATGAGACATCATCAAAATGGGTTCTTCACTGGCATTCGAAGAAGAACCTATCATCTTATTCTCCTGCTCTGGAAATGGATTTTTTAACACAGCAGGAGTGGGAGAACCTTTGACTATTTTCACTACCTCGGCCCGATGAGGGCAGTCTCTCGTAAAATGATCTTCTTCACAAATGAGACAAGGATATCGAGGTTTGCGTTTTTCGTCATTGGTTTCCGACTTTTCCGTTTTCTCCTTTGGAGCCTTGTCTGCTTTAGCCTTCTTCTTTCCTTTCTTCTTTCCACCGTTTTTTGATTTGGCCGTAGATGACTCTACAGCGTGAATGTCGGCGGTAAGTTCAGGAGGAGAAGACTCTCCTGTCGGAGAATCAGGCAAAGTGATAATTGGAGTATTGGAGGCCTTGGAAGACTTCTTCTTACTCTTCGTAGTCACGATACCAATCATACCATCAGCGGCATGAGATCCCGAAGGAGCAGCAGCGATTTGGTTTGACTTTGGAAGATCCGGAATTTTCTCGTGTAACGTACCCGACTGAGTGTAAACTAAGTCAAGGTATTGTGCCTGAGCAATGACTTGCTCCTCAGTAACTACTCCGGCCTTAGCTACATCTTCAGTAATTCTTGGTAATAATGATTTGACAAACCATTCAGCTAAGATTTGGTCCGGGATAAAAACTTTCACTAATCTTCTTCGACGTCTCCACTCATGGATGTGATCAGAAATGTACGTGGATGTCGATTGTTTTAGCGAAGTTAATAATTCTGTACCATTATCGTATCTGACTGGTAACTGAAAATGAGTTAAGAACGAGGTAGCTAACTGGCTAAAGTTGTAAAAAGAGGCCCGTGGTAACTCAATGTACCACTTGGCTGCGAGACCAATGAGTGTACGCTGGAAAAGACGTAAGCGGATGGAATCATCTGAGATGGAATTTGATGCACACCAGAGGTGGTAAGTCATCACGTGATTAGACGGATCCTCTCCAGACTTACCTTCGAACTTGGGTATATCGCTGGGCAACTTATTTGGCATTGGCGGCCAGAACTGAAGATATTGAATTGGATCGTTCGTTAGGCGCGTCAAGTCGGGTAAATCTAAAGTCGCAATAAACGGTAACTGCCGGTTAGGATCTCTAAAACTCTGAGTCACAATACCAGCCCCAGGAGGAGGATATCCAGGATAACTAGGAACAGGAGTCGCATTTGGGATATTATATCCTCCTGGAAAACCAGGATTAACCGGACCGTACTGGGGTTGCTGAGGTTGTTGATAAGTGTACCCAGGATACGGTTGATACTGGTAAACCGGTTGTTGGGCAGCTTGCCCAGGTTGATACTGTCCCTGGTACGGAGGTTGAACAAATTGAGGTTGAGTAGTAACAACCGTACTTGTACCAGGTTGGCCTGCAGGCATCTGGACTGTGGTTTGAACCGTGGGTCCAGACAACGGTACAGATGTCTGAGGAGTGGTTACAGGGACAGTAGAAACCGGAGCTGCCGATACTCCAGAAGTAAGCATGGTAGATGAAGCGGTAGTTGCTGCAGCCGTGTGAGGTGGAGTACCAGGTGCAATTGGCGGCTGAGTAACTACGGAAGTTACAGGGGTCTGAACACTTGACTGGACAGGTTGCGGTTGCTGGGGTGGACCAGGAACTGCAGGTTGTCCTGCTTGAGGTACCGACTGTATACTTGGTTGCGACATCTGTTGACCCTGTGACGGATCCCATGTTAACATTCCAGGGTATTGACTCGTAACAGGTTGAGGATACTGAGATCCATAGCCGTATTGAGGATAGGGTTGATAACTGTAAGGTGCAGTCCCATATGATTGCCCTTGAGGTGGTTGATAACCTTGACCAGGGTATTGACCCGTAGGTTGATAACCTTGAGGTAAATACGAATACTGGGGTTGACCTTGACCTTGAGGTTGGTATCCTTGAGGTTGATACCCTTGGGGTTGATACCCTTGGGGTTGCCATCCTTGAGGTTGCCATCCTTGAGGTTGATATTGATACTGAGGTTGACTTTGGGGTACATATTGAGGCTGGGGTTGATACCCTTGAGGTTGCCCCCCAGTCACGAATGAAGTACCTTGAGGTTGCCCCCCAGGCATTAACGAAGGTTGCCCCCCAGGCGGTAATTGGCCACCTTGAGGTTGGTTAATGGGAGTTGAACCTGACATCATATAAACGTCACCTATACTCAATGGTACATTACCACTGTTTCCAACTAATAACCCATGATCAATGGGTTGAGGAGATGCTCCCGCAAAGGTACCAGAAAGTGATTGATACCCAGTAGGAACAGAAGGACCGCCATGTAAAAATGATTCAGGACTTTGTGAAAACACAGATGACTGACCAGACATATTTACAGGAGAATGAATTCCTCTAGGTGGAATAGGAGTACGAGGTGTAGAAAAACCTACTGAGTTGTCTAAAAAATTGGTTAATGCAAGGTACCAAGATTCACTTCTAGGAGGACTGTAAAAGATGGATTCACGCTCCCTTAGATCAAGGGTAATTAGATCTTCAGAATCAGAAACGCCTATTTCTTCCTCTGGAACAAGTTCTTCTATAGCAATTAATCCAACAGGAAGATTTTCGGTGATAATTCTTTCTATTCTTGGTGAATCAGGAACACTAGGAGTTGGAGTAACAGGTTCGGAAATTTCAGGTTCTTCGCCTGTTTCACTGGCAGATGAAAAACTACCAGCAAGCTCGGAAACTGTAACAGCTTCGGGATTGTAACCTGTTTCTAAACTTTGGTAATCTGGATGGACTACCAAGGAAGATTCTCCTTCTTCAGGTGAACCTACTCTACTGCCACTAGGAGGAGTTACAAGGACCTTTAACCCTTCTAAATTACCTGGGTCGTCTCGAGGAGGGGATCCCCTAAGTCTACGGGATCTTCTCAACAATTCGGCCACAGAAACAACTTCAGGAGACTGGCCCGCAATTCGACGGGACCTTCTCGGTAATTCCGCCACAATTAAAGATTTTTAACTACAACACACGAAAACAAAGTAAAAATTTCAAATCAAACCACCTAAAGTCTTCTAAAGAACCAAACAAATTTGAAGCACACGCCTAAATAATCTAGAGCGTCAAACCACACACAAACAGTAGTCTTCCGGACCAAAAGCGCTAGTTGGTGATTAGGCCCAACCTCGCAGGATTCAGTACAGAAATGGCGGGTGGAACAGTTACCCCGGCAACCTGCTTAATGAATAGACCGGCACAAGTTCCTCCACTTTAACCGTCTCGAAGTGAAGCGAACCCCCCAGAAAATCCAAGTGAGTATAACCGACGTCTGCTCCAGGTACAGTGGGACCTTCCCTCCACCGTCACCTTGGGTAGAATCCTAGATATTATGGCCACTAAGGTTACCAATCACAACAATTACACCTGGGGGAACAGTCTAAACTCCGACAGCACGCAAGGGCAGAGTAGCAAGCTCCAATCCCCTTACCGGCTCCTTGACAACAATCCAAGGTTTACCGATAAGTGACCCCTGGCTCCTCGACAATGGTTAATCCGAGGTTTACCGTTTGTAATACGTACTGCCTGGCGTCGTTCCCAACGAGGGAGGAATGATCCCCTCACTGGTTCGGACACGAGCTCGTGCTTCTCCTTTAAGAGGAGCTTTCCCAGAATGTAACTGAAACAATTGGATTTGTTCTACTCAAGATAGACTATCTGTTTGGTTTTGTAGTCTTGGAGAGTTAAGTACTCACCTACTCCAAGACCCTAGCCTAAGCTATGTTGGTGCTTCAGAGCCCTAGAAAAATAAAGATTACTAGATTGATTTTAATTTAAGCGTTACTTTTAAGGTTGTTTCTTAAGTCAAAAGGTGATGGAAGTGAAACCAGTGGTGTGTTGACTCGACTCGAAACCACTACAAAATGCACCTAGAATGATTTATCCACTACTTTACTTTTTCGATGAATTGCTTAACTAAAAAGTTGAGAGAATGCAATCTTTATAAAAGCAACTTCTTAATTGAAGACAATCAAAGAAACAATTCGTTTTTCTTTTCCAAGCATAAAAACATAACCTCTCTTTACATGCACGAAAAAACTCTTTTCTTCTTTCAAAAACAAAAAGCTACTTGAAACAAGACTTTTAAAGAAGATGTTTTTGTATTTTTCTTTTAATAAAGCAAATAAATCTAATATAACCAAAAATCAATCTTAACAACTATTAAAATCTATGAAAATGCACTCATAAGCAAACTAAAGGCAAATTTACTCTAAGCAATCTTAACGAGGCCAAAACTAACAATGATTATTTCTAAGGTGTTTTACTTGATCACAATCAAATCAAGGACTAGCTTATTGCAGAACCAAAAACTAGTCAAAACAAAACTCTAATCTTTTTGTTCTTTTTGTAAAATGGAAATCAATACTTTATAAACAAGCAATTCGAAATTTGACCCAAAACAACTTAAATGGCAAGTTGCTCACACAAGGAGACTTTACGACAGGCCCGACTTCTAAGAAGGTTGACTAACCAGAGAGATCTAAGGCTGGACAACTTTCTACTATCAAAGTCACTACAAAACCTATCCAAAAATCAAACCCTAGGTCTAAACTTCGTTGAAAACCACTAAAACACTCAAAGCTCACAAAACAAGTTCAGGTGAAAATTCTTGACAGGGTACTAAAGGATCTGGGCAGAAAACACTAAGGAAAAACAAAATCTAAAAGCAATTAAAGCAAAAAATGGAATTTTCTTAAGTTTTACAGGAAGACGCAGGCAACCCGTTGTCACAGGTGCGGCCCCGCTCTGTGCAAACGGCAACAGCGCGTCCAAAGACGCACTGTGCAGTACTCAGAGAGTGCGTCCTTCTGAAAAAATGAAGAAAAACCAAATCTAACTAAATCTAAAGCTAAGCCACCCAAATACTAATTCTCACAGTCAAAAACCAGAAAATAAAAATGATTTTCTCAAAGCAAAGTTCATATAAAGGAAAAGACTCTCTCATTAATGGATTCCCCAGCGGAGTCGCCAATTTGTCACACGGAATTTGTCAAGGGTGCGGACACGACTGACCTTCCTAGAAGTCTAAGACATTCTAATGACAAACAAGACAAAATGGAGTGATCTTTCTCTAAATACACCTTTTACAACATGAAAACTACAAGTGTTTAGGCTTACCTTATTCCAAAACGCTGTTGTTGAAGTCCGTTCTTGACGATCCGGATGAGCTCCTCCTTCAAGTCAATTCCTGCAACCACAAACAATCAAACAATTACCAAGCACTTGCATTTCATATAATAAAACATATATTCAACATGCAGACCAAGGAACACATGAAATAACTCATTAACACAAGCTATTGAGAAAAATAAACCAGTTTGTATTAATAACGAAACAAAGAAACTCTTACAACCTGGCCTTGGTGTTGTGCAAGTTCCTCCCAGGGTCCATCAAGGGTTTTCCTCTACTTTGACAAAGCTCACCCTCTTCCAAGTAGAATCAAGTAAAGACAATCTCTCCTCACAAAGGCTCTAATGGAAGACCTAAATCCTGCAGCATTTACCCAAAGAAAATGTATAGCTCCAACCTCCTCTCCCTCTGGCTCAATGTCTTTATTTATAGTGCTGTAAAGAGGTTATTCAGGTCCACTATCAATGGGATCATCCCCCTTTTTGGGTGGGATAGCTCCCTTATTGATGGGATAAGTTCCCTCTTAATAGAGATACATGAACCAACTGGAGGCGCATCCATTTCATCAAACCGACCTCTAGAATGTTCTAGAAGTAACCACAAGTAACTTTTTTAAGATAAAACTCGCGCATTTTGCCTTTTACAGAGGGACGCACCTGTCCCTTAACATACAGAGCGTCCATGGACGCAGATTTTGTGAACATGGTCAGCGTCCCCGCAGGTAAGGCTAGAGAGAACCTGCGACCCCAGAGATAAACATAGTTTTTACAAGACTTTCTCTCTTCTTTGAGTTTGAGATGGATAACAGAGGCATGAGACTTGCCTAAGAGGGTAGCATGACTGTTGATTTGAGCCATACTAACTGTAAGTAGTCAAGGTGACATTTTTTAGTGTAACAGACACCCAAACTCAAGATAAACTAGCTCTTTGTCTCTCACATGCTCGGCTGCATTCTAATACTCATGACATGACTACTTGCACTCTGAGATGGTGTGATAAATGGAGGAATATTAGAATGGGGGAGAAGTAAATGAGGAGGATTTACCTCCAACAATCCCTCTCCCTTGTCCCATTCGAGTTTTAACCTTAGTCTTTGCAAAAATTCCTTCATTTTCTCCTTCAATCCTGCATTCAATGCATATTAGTCCATTAGGCATAATATCCAACTCTAACTCATCTCATAAACAAAACATAATAAAAAACATGTAATAAGTTGTGAGAAGAGTTGGTTTGGTTAATCTAGGAGGTGAATTAAGACCTATATAATTACCCAATGATGAGGCTCATCATCACCCCCTACTGAAAGTGTTGCTCATCCTCTAAGAAACTCAATCATTATCCATATCCTTCATAGCTCTAGTGGCCTTCGTGACATCCCATGCCTCTGCTATGGTTTCCTCTTCTTATTCATAGAAGCCTACTTTCTTTTCTACCACCTCCCACTACCTCTTTTCTTGTTCTTCCTTCCTTCCTTCTAACATTCTGTTATGAAACCAGTTCAAGAAAAGATAGAAAAGATAGATCAACGCCTTATAATTCAGCCTCTTTGAGGGGGCAACCTCCTTTACATTACATAAATGAACAATTCTTCAATGATTCAAATGACAAAACCTCCTTTCTATATATAGGAGTCTAAAGAGTCACAATATAATCCAGCCGACCTAACAATAATAATATAAAGCCACAAAAATAATAATAGAGGGATTCTATGGGGCACATTAATAACAATATGGGGGCAATAGGGGCACAACAATATAAATAAGGGGTATAACTACAATATTAATGGGGTAATCACTAGTATTATAGGGACCCAACATGCCCCTCTCCTTCAAAAAAGTGTTGTCCTCAACGCTTGAGTAGTTCTGGATACTTCTGCATAAAATTCTCATCCTCCCATGTGGAATCTTCAACGGATAAGTTCTTCCACTTGATAAGATACTCTGAAATTGATCGATTTCGTAGCTGTCGAGTTCTTGTTTCTATAACTGCTTCTGGTTCCAATATAATTTTTCCTTCCTCGTCAAGTTCTGGCAATATTGTTTGAACTGGGAGCTTGTCCCCTATAACCTTCTTTAAACATGAAACATGGAAAACTAGGTGCAATCGAGAAGCTGCAGGAAGCTCCAATTTGTATGCCATAGTACCAATCTTTTGCAACACCTTGTACGGACCATAATACTTTGGTGATAATTTATTATCCTTCTTAGCTTGCTTGAGGGACATTTGCTTATATGGTTGTAGCCGTAGGAATACCCAATCACCTACATCAAAACTTCTTTCACTGCGATGTTGATCTGCCTGTTGTTTCATTCTATTCAGTGCCAACACGAGGTTATCCTTTAAGAGTTGGAGGACTTGTTGTTGATGTTCGATGTGATGTTCCACTGCTTGAACCTTAGAATTTTCTCTTAAATATGATGTGATGGATGGTGGTTGATACCCATAAAGTGCCATAAATGGGGTCATTTTTGTTGCTGTATGAAAGGAAGTGTTATACCACCATTCAGCCAGAGGCAACCATTTGACCCATTGTGTCTGTTTATCAGATACAAAGCAACGAAGATATCCTTCCAAACATTTGTTTACTATCTCAGTTTTCCCATCAGATTGAGGATGATAAGATGAGCTATGAGCTAACTGAGTACCAAGACAAGAAAATAATTATGTCCAAAAATTTCCAGTGAAAATGGGATCTCTGTCACTTACAATAATCTTTGGGTTTCCATGTAGCTTTTGAATTGTTTCCATAAATGCAGTAGAAACTGTACTGGCTTTAAATGGATGTGATAATGCACAAAAGTGTGCATACTTGGTAAGTCTGTCAACTACCACCATGATGACACTCTTTCCCTCAGACTTGGGTAAACCTGTGATAAAATCCATTGAAACCTCCTCCCAACGTTGGCTTGGAATGGATAAAGGTTGTAATAGACCTGGTGTCTTAATTGTTTCAACTTTATTTTGTTGGCAAACCAAACATTCTGCCACAAACTTTTGAATATCTGATTTAAGGCCATCCCAAAAAAATTCCTTCTTAACCCTGTGGTAAGTTTTTAAAAATCCTGAGTGCCCTCCTAAGGGAGAAGTGTGCAATTCCATAAGAATCTTTTGTTTTAGCTGGGAATTCTTACAGAGGTATAAGCGATCTTTGTACCATAACGAATCATTTTGCCAGCTAAATGTATCAGACGTACTGGAATCTTGTTGTAGCTTTCGAATAAGTGCCCACACTTCTTCGTCATTCTTCCATTCCTCCCTTGCTTCATTTATCCAATCTGGTTGGATAATAGAAATGGCGCACAACAATGCTTCCACATCCTCATCCTTCCTTGAGAGTGCATCTGCCACCACATTTTGCTTCCCTTTTTTGTAGATGATTTCAAAGTCATAACCCAACATCTTTGTGACCCACTTTTGTTGCTCTTCAGAGGATAATCTTTGTTCTAAAAAGTATTTAAGGCTATCATGATCCGTTTTTACCTTGAAGTGTCTTCCCATTAGGTAGGGTCGCCATTTCTTAAGTGCATGGAGTATTGCCAACATTTCCTTCTCATAAATAGCTTTGCTTAAAAACTTTCCCTTGATTGGACGACTTTCAAAAGCAATGGGTCTTTCATCTTGCATTAGAACAACACCAATTCCATTTCCTGAAGCATCACATTCCACAATAAAGGTTTTTGTGAAGTCCGGTGTAGCTAAGACCGGTGCTTGGCACATTGCCTCTTTAAGATGTTCAAAGGCCTTTGTTGCTTCCAGAGTCCATGAAAATGCATCTTTCTTCAATAATGTTGTTAGAGGTGCTGCTATTCTCCCATAATTCTTAACAAACTTGCGATAATACCCTGTCAACCCAAGAAATCCTCGCAGATGCTTTATGGATGTGGGGATTTTCCATTCCTTAATGGCTTTAATTTTGCTAGGGTCTACCTTAACTCCTTCATGAGATACAATATGACCCAAATATTCCACCTCCTGGACTCCAAAGAAACATTTGGATCTTTTTGCATATAATTGTTTCTCCTCCAATAGTTGTAGCACCCTGTCAACATGTTCAACATGATCCTTCCAAGACTTGCTGTAGATTAGTATATCATCAAAAAATACTAACACAAATTTTCTAAGGAATGGTTTGAAAATTGAATTCATCAAACCTTGAAATGTTGAAGGTGCATTGGTAAGGCCAAAAGGCATGACCAAAAATTCATAATGACCCTCATGAGTTCTAAATGCCATTTTCGGAATGTCTTCAATCTTCATTCTGATTTGATGATATCCCGAACAAAGATCCAACTTGGTGAAGTAAATTGATCCATGCAATTCATCCAGTAATTCATCAATGACAGGAATGGGGAACTTATCTTTAATAGTGAGCTTGTTGAGCTCCCTATAATCTGGACACATGCACCATGATCCATCCTTCTTGTGCACCAATACTACGGGAGCAGAGAAAGAACTTTGACTCGGTTGAATTATACCAGCCTCTAGCATTTCTGCAACCATACGTTCAATTTCACTTTTTTGGACATAGGGATATCTGTATGGCCTGATGTTTGGAGGAACACTTCCTGGAATCAGATGAATAGCATGATCATGATCATGCATAGGTGGGAGACCTTTGGGAGTCTCAAATACCTTGGAATGATTGTCCAAGACCTTTTGGAGATCTGGAGAAATAGATGATTGTAATGTGGAAACATCTAGCGAACATAATTGTGCAATTACACCCCTTTGCTCCTTTTTTAGAAGCTTTGTCATACCATTAGAGCTGATTATCTTTCTTGGTTTCCCTGCAATACCCCTTAATTCAACTTCCTTTCCTTCCGTAGAAAATTTGATGAAAAGTTCTTGAAAATTAAAAGCTATTGTACCCAAGGATTGTAGCCATTGGACTCCTAGTACAACATCAACACCTCCCATTGGAATGGAAAGCATTGGGCTAGTCAATACATATTCTCCCATGGATAGCTTGATATTATGGCACTTTCCAGAGCAATTTATTGTTCCTCCATTTGCAATCATCACTTGACACTCTGGTGCTGGATATAGGAAGCAATTCAATTCTTTTGCTACCCTACAATGAATAAAATTGTGGGTGCTTCCTGAATCAATCAACACTATTACCTTTTTCTTCTTGATTTGTCCTTCTATCTTGATGGTTTGAGGAGTGGTAATTCCCACCAATGCATTACAAGATATGGTCGGATTTATTTGTTCTTCATCTAGGCTTTGTTCTTGGAGCATATCCTCTTCCTCTTCACAATCTATGTAGAATAATTTCTTCTCAGCACACTTATGACCTTTAGTGTATTTGCTATCACAACTGTAACAAAGCCCTTTTGCTCTTTTTTCTTCCAATTGTTGTGGTGTCAACCTTATAGGTTGTGGAAGACTAGGGGCAACTGCACTTCCGTCTTTATAGTTGTGAGTGGTATGCTTCCTGGTTGCCATAATTTTGCTTTCCATTTTTCTTGCTAACCTGAATGCCTTCTCTAATGAATCAGGTTCCCAAAGGCGAACATCATGTTGGATATTATCCTTTAAAGACCCTATGAACACATCAATCCTATGCTCCTCTGGAATATCTTTTACCCTTATGTTCAATTTTTGGAACTCCTCAATGTGCTCCATTATTGAACCCTTTTGTTTGAGACTTATCAATTGGCTAAAAAAAGTGTTGCTTTTTGTATCCTCATAATGTGCTATCAATTCTTCCGTAAAAATTGCCCAAGTGATAAATTGTTTATGAGAGCAAAGCCATTGATACCATACAAACTGATTTGGTTCCAAATATAAAGTTGCCATACGTACCTTTTGTGTGTTTTGCACATTATTGAGATCGAAGAACTTCTCCATCTGTAATATCCATGTGGCGGGATCCTTGCCATCAAACTTCCTCATATCGATTTTTGTAATATGGTGGGTCTTTGATCCAACATTAGAGTCTATGGAATCATGATTAACATTTCTTTTGTTCACATCATGAGTTTCCTTTACAACCTTTTCACCATCCGTAAGTATTTCTTGTAGAAAATTTGTCAAATCTGTCTTCAAATCTGCCATGTCTGTCTTCAAATCTGTCCTCAAATCTGTCTTCAAATCATCCATCTTAGCTTCCATGCCCTTTATCTTAGATTCCACGTCATTTATCTTAGATTCCACGCCATTTATCTTAGCGTCTGTTAGCTTTTGTGAGCGTGACATTTGTTGCACTTGTTCTTGTAATTTTGATATATCATGTAGCATTTCTTCCTCTTCTTCATGAGTCATGCTAGAGCTTTCAGGTTCCTTACTAGGTGTTTGCATTTTCTTTCCTTGGGGCATCAGTTACCGATAATAATGCTTTACTATGCCCTTTGAATTCCTTCAAACCAATTTTATGCAAAAATTAAAAAAAGAAAAGAAAACTATACACATTTTTTCACTTTGTAGAAGCCTGATATTTAATCTGATGTATCTCTGTAATTTTGGATCATCAAGTTCTGAAATTTTGACCTGTAGTAGCCTTCTGAGTCCTCTTTCCAATGCCACAAGTCTGACCCAAATTGGTTTCTGCAAGGAAGAGTTATGCAAAATCTCCCACAGTGACTTGCTTATAGACTAGTTCACTAGAGCAAACTTGTACGACATGCCACGAGTAACTGTTTCGACCTATGGATCTGAAAAATGCATACAAGAAACTATAGTCCATCCTCTTTCTGTACCTTCTGATGAAATTTCAATCCGATCCCCAGAGAGAAAGTTATGACGATTTTCCCTAGGTCACCTGTTTGGAATGTAATTCAGGAGTCTGCAAAAAGACCAACTTCCTCAGATCATATCTCCGCAAATATAGTGCGAAAAGCTCTGAAATTTGGACCCAAGGTTCAGTGCGTTTTCTTCTCAAATGGATTTTTTTTGCAACTTCTGAAATGTCACAAAAAAAAAGTTATAGCGAAATTCGATGATGACCTGTTTGGAGGAGCGAAACCCTAGAATCCAAAGCTCTGATACCAAATGTTATGAAACCAGCTCAAGAAAAGATAGAAAAGGTAGATCAACGCCTTAGAATTCAGCCTCTTCGAGGGGGAAACCTCCTTTACATTACATAAGTGAACAATTCTTCGATGATTCAAATGACAAAACCTCCTTTCTATATATACGAGTCTAAGGAGTCACAATATAATCCAGTTGACCTAACAATAATAATATAAAGCCACAAAAATAACAATAGAGGGAATCTATGGGGCACATTAATAGCAATATGGGGGCAATAGGGGCACAACAATATAAATAAGGGGTATAACTACAATATTAATGGGGTAATCACTAGTATTATAGGGACCCAACACATTCCTAATAATAGTGGTGGACTGAGTTTCAGGCCAATCCAATTGACTTTCAGTCTTTGGATAGATTAGTTGTACATGGGTGTCTTGTTTAGTTCTTCTCTCAATCTTTGAGGAGAGTGGTACTCTCGTATCTTTAAGTTGTATGGCAATGTGTTCCATCTCCTTAGGCAAGAATGTATGATATCATCCCCTAATAGCCTAAACATGTCCTCAAAATGCGAAATTTCTTGATTTTGGGTATCAAGATACTTGGGTAGAAGCTGAGGATCATTTGCAATCAAATTATGGGTAGTGATGATGACCATGGGATCTGATCGTTCAACTCTAATCATAACAGGTTCAGTTTGTTCTCTTGCCAATATATTCTTCATCACTGGAGCCCTTGATTCCTCATGGTTCATTCATGATGTCAAATCCATCAACTGTAAATATCCTAGCTTGGCATTAGGGTCCCATATATTCATGTCTGTTAAGGCCATGTTACACAAATAAAACTCATACATCTTTGCCCTATCTTCTAGTGTGCTCTGATCACTAAGATCATTGAACTGCCTGTAGTCCTAAAATGGCATGGTGTCTCTCTATGCTAGGGTCTTGATTTGGAACTGCAGCCACTATTCCTTGAGGTATGGGGCATAGGATTTACCTAGCATCCTACACTATATTGCTTTCAAAGAGAGACTAGCCATACATGCCAATTGATTCTCTCTTTCTTGCATCTTTCCTCTTAACCATACATTTTTTGTTTCTAGCTAATTATTCATTATGGCTTCTCTGTCCCTCAAGCTACTTAGCTATCTTCCCATCTCCTTGAGCTTCTACTCCATGTGCCCAATGTCTTCCACCCCCTTGGATTTGGCAATCTGCATCCATTGATGAATTCTGGTTCTCTCCTTCTCAAGCTTGAAGAATAGTGGAATATAAAATTTTTGAGGAATGACCCTGCCTCCTTCAATAAACCTATAGTAGGAGTCAAGGTTGGGTTGGGGCCTAGGTTCCTTTAACTTTGGGTCCTCTTATTTAGTTTCTTGCTATGTGCCTCCCTGCTTTTCCAATTTTTCTGTCTCCTGTAGGTTTTGTAGAGTATCCTATAGGATTGCTTCAGCTTCCTATAGATCCTGTCGTGTATCCTGTAGGATTTCTTTTCCCTTGGAGGAGGTGGATCTAGTCATAGGCCTTCTCACATAGGTGATAGGAGACTTAGGAGAAGGAATTTTATCGGATTGTTAAGGTGAGTCCTCAATCACAATGGGAATTTTGGTTGGCATTTGGGGTTTCCCCTACCTTATTATTGTGCTTTTCCTTGTCCTGAAATATAAGGGGGTCTACCAATGTCTTTTTCCTTTCTGCTTGGTGGGGGTGTTAAGAGCAGTGAGGGTAGCTACTGCCTCTCTCTCAATGCATTTGGGAGACACCCTAGGTGACTCCTCCTTGTCTTTTTCCCCCTCTTTCCCATTGTTTTCATCACTTATGTCTTTCCTTTATTCTTCCTCTTGTAGATCCTCATCTTCTTTATCAGTTTCGTCCTTAACATCCTCCGTTGTTTCTTCATCATACTCATCTTTCTCCTCTTCTTATTCATATTCCCCATTTTCTTCTGTTTCATCTTCTTCTTCATCCATCTTATCTTCATCTCCTTCTACTTCTTCTTCTTCCTGCTCTAATTCTTCTTCCTCCGCTTCAGTCTCTTCCTCATCCTTTCCATTGATAGTAGGACTAACATCATGTCTAATAGCTTTGATGTCCTCCTCTGCCTGCATGTCTCCAAAAACTGACCATTGTATAGGAATTTTGATGTTTTGGAGGGAATATTCTATAGGAATTCTAATTAACCCATGGTGAGCTAGCTGTTGGGAATTTCCCTCTTGCACCTTGATGCTTGTATCTATCAGTGATTGTAGCAGAAAGTATGGTATGCTGAGTCTGTGGTGAGGGGGTGTTTCTACTCCAAATCTCAACTCTTCAAGAAGCCTAAAATGATAGCCATAGACCACACTATACCTACCCTCACATGATATGTATTTGATAAGTTGGTAGCTCATGTCATTCCATGGATATGGCAAACTTGTTCTCCTTACTCCATTCTTGTCCTCAATGGGTTCCTCGCCTTGTAAAAAGAATTTCTTTTTTGTAATCTGGCTATCTCCTTTGTCTTCCTTCCTCCATGGTACTCCTAAGGGAATTGTGGTCACTCTACTGATGAGTTCAAGGGTGAGCTCTATGGATAGGCCTCTTGCCACAACCGTGGCATGGAATCTAGTAAGTAGAATGAGCGAGAGAGCAAAATCTCGGGCCACCTCATCATCATACCCCCTTAATTTTTCGAAATACCCCATCAAATTATGCCTTGTGAAGACTTCTAGCACTTGAGGGTGTTGTTGGATTCTCACACTGTTAATGGGCTCCCTTCTATTAAACCCTCCTATCATCTTGGTTGGTGAAGTTTGAGGAGATGAGATGGTTGATACAATTTCCAAATGTGGAAGTAAAAAACTGAAATGACTGTGTGGACAATTCTCTTACATAGCTTCCAAATTCACTCAAACTAGAGGATTTTTTGTTCAATTTACTTGGAAAGAGGGATGTAATTAAAGAGCCTACCTCTTTATAGTGTTTTTTGTGGCCAAACCCCGTGTTTTCGCCTCTGAAACTCCTCTCGGCCTATCCTGTAGACTATATTTGTGTATCCTGTAGGAATCTTGTGTACAATCCCATAGGATTTCTTGTGCAATCCTATAGGAATTCCTGTGTAGAAAAATAATGGAGTTTTTCTAAGTTTCCTGGGTATGAGAGTGAGTTGTGAGAGTGAGCCTCGAGGAAATGAATGCATGAATGCATGGGGATGACGATTACTTCCTCTTATGGTCATTTGGGGTGAGGTGGTGTGTTGGAAGCCAGGGTAAGGTTTCAATTTTTGGACTATTGGTCCCCACTACCACCTCATCATTCCCAACTCCTTGTAATCAACTCCCACTTCATGCCTCCATAGCCTTAACTGATTTTTTTCCTTCTTGTTTCTATTTTTGAGTTGACTGCTACCACATGTGAGAGGAAAAACTGTTTTTGTCTTTGTTGACTGATTCAAGGTGGCCAAGTTAACTTGCCACCTTTTGCTTATAAACCAACTTACTCGTAACCTTTACATCTTTTGACTACATTATGCACATGAGAGATTGAGTAGGATACTTACCTGTAGTGCTAATACCTTGCTGCAGTTGTTGAAGTCCGGAGGTGCTTGTCGTGTGTATTGGCTGCATGCTATTGTTCTTCCATTTTTTTTTGTTCTCCAATGATTCTTTTGTTGTGAAGGTACCTAGTGTTGAGGATGATGGTGTTTCTGTTACTTTGGAGTCCTTTATGCTCTTATATCATCATCTTGGAATCTTGTTGTTCTTATGATTTGTATTCTGCGGGATAGGTTGCTACAAGATTTCCTGCAGGATGTCCTGTAGTTGCTTCTCCCCCAGAACTCTTAATCATACACTTTGCTGGGATTTTGAGGATGGTGACATGGATGGCGAGGGAGACTAGGAGTGTGGAGAATGAGGAAAACTTAGGTGATGGTCCCTATTTCTCTTTGTTTCCTTCCTTTTTTGAAGACTTTGATTTTATTTTTCTTTTGAAACTGATTTTTTTTTAGGGTGAATGCATGGGTGATGAAGGTGGACATAGGTGTGGTCATGGAATGATGATGTAGGGGTGCTATTTTATTGACATAACAAGTCATTTTTTTTCCTTAGGGTTGCTTCTTGTAGAATTTTTGGGTCACTTTAATTCCTACAGGATCATCCTATAGGTTTTCATGGGATCCTGTAGGTTTATAGGGGATCCTGTAGAAAACACAGTCCCCTTGTAAACTAAAGCAAAGGAGTGTAAAAAATAAAAGAAATGGTGGAGTGATGCATGATAATGAGTGGAAAAATAAAAATGTGAGTGAAATAGGTATCTTTGTGAAACTCCTTTGCTCTCTGATCATCCTTCTTACTGACCTACAAAATAGAAATTTTCATGATTTTTTCTATTTTCCCTTTTTTTTCCTTTTTTTCTTAAACAATTAGGCTGCCTCTCTGAGGTTTTCATCAAGCTGTCTACCCTGGGCACCTCAAGAGAGGTTTTCACCTAGGGATATTTTTATTGTCATTTTTATTTATTTATTGACACCATTTGGGCCGCTGTAAGAGGTTTTCAACCCAATAGTGGGACTCACGCCCCTCATGGAGGTTTTCACCTAAGTCCTTATTCTTTTTTCCTTTTTTTCTCAGTGATTTGATGAGGCAAGAGCTGAAACATTCTCCACTACAATCACCATTTTATTGATACCATCAATGAATTCCTGTCTTGACCATGGTCTCTTCTAAATTTTCAATCAGCGTCCATTAGCAAGTAAAGGAATGGCCTCTTCATCTATGGTTCTAATCTGTATTGAACCGTTATCATGGCATATTCCTACAACATAAGGTCCTAGCCATCTTGTCCTTAACTTTCCCTTGAAGTCCTTATACCTGAAATCATATAACAAAGCCCAATCACCTTCCTGAAATTGCTTTTCCTTGATGTTATTATCATGCTAGATCTTCCTTTGAAGTTGAATTACCTCTGTATGTAGGAGGACCTGCATTCTGAACTCATCTAAACCATTCAACTGGAGCAATCTCTCCTTTCTTGCATTGCTGAGGTCTAGATCTAGTTGGGATGCCATCCTTAATGTGTTATACTCAAATTGAATGGACAACAGGGCCTTTTTCCCATATACCAACTCATAGGTTTTGAATCCAGTGGTGGTCTTCGAGGTGGTATTATAGCCCCAGGTGGCCTCAACAAGTCTATCTGCCCAATCCTTCCTGCTGCTACTTACCACTTTGGTCAAGATGCCCTCCAACGCTCTATTGGTCACCTCCACTTGTCCATTAGCTTGTGGATGATAGGGAGTGGAAGTTATACGCTTGATGTTGTGTTGGCTGAGCAATTCTGCAATCATGTTGGAGGTAAATTGGTTGCCTTGGTCTGTGACCAGTTCTCTAGGGTACCCAAATTGGTAAAATACATTATCCCTTGGGAACTCAGCTACCTTCTCTTTTGTTGCTACCTTAATTGCCTTCATTTCAATCCACTTAGTCAAATAGTCAGTGCACACAATGATGTACTATTTTTTTCTTGGAAAGAGGGTCAATAGGTGAAATGAAGTCCACGGCCCACTTGTCAAATGGCTCAAAAGTCACTTAAGGCTACAGAGGCATTTCATCTCTTGGAGTAGGCCTTCCCATCCTTTGGCACTCATCACACTGACTAGTATATCTTTTCACATCCTGATGAAGAGTTGGCCAATAATAGCATGCTTGCAACACTTTGAATGCTGTCCTCTTTGCTGCAAAGTGACCTCCACAAGGCAAATCATGACAGGTAAGAATGATGTCAAAGACTTCCTCCTCCCTGACACACCTTCTCAAGATTTGATATGGGCCAAGTTTGAAGAGATTTCCCCCAATCCAAGTGAAGGGGGCTTCCTATCTTACTTTTCTCTTTGGAGGACAAGTTCAGTGGGAACTGTGCAGATACCAAATGGTTTGCTATATCAGTAAACCATGGAGAAAGAAATGAAATGGAAAATAAGTGCTCATCCAGTAACTAGTCATCAACCATTCCTTCTTCACTTGCAGGCAAACTTAATCTAGACAAAAAGTCTTCAACACCATTCTCCTTACCAGGCTTATCAACAATAGTTAGATCAAACTATTGTAATAAAAGTAACCATCTTATAATCCGAGCATTCACATATAATTTATTCATTAAATATTTGATTGCAGCATGGTTAGTGTGTACAAATGTTTGATATCCTGCAATATAATGCCTAAATTTGTTCAATGAATGCACAACAACCAGGAGTTCATTTTTGGTCACTGTGTAGTTCAGTTCATCCTTTGACAGATTCTTACTGATAAAGTAGATAACATAAGGAAATTTTTCATCTATCTATGTTAGGACTACTCCTATGGCTTTGTGTGAGGTATCAGCATGAATATGAAAAGGAATGGCCCAATTTGGGCCTCGAAGAATCGGTACAGTGGTTAACTTGATCTTTAGGGTGTTTAAGGCCTCTTGACAACTTTTTGACCATATAAACTCTGAGTCCTTGGCCAACATAGTAAATAAAGGAGAGGACAACTTGTTGAAGTCCTTTATGAACCTTTGGTAGTATCCAACTAACCCTAGGAAACTTCTGACATCTCTCTGCTTTTGAGGCGATGGGACCCTTTGGATGATAGCTATTTTGTTTGGGTCCACCTGCAGTCCTTGCTGAGATATTGAATGACCTAGCATGGTCCCTATAGTCATCCATAATTCACATTTTTTGGGACTAAGAGGTAGGTTCATTTCAATGAATTTGTGTAGTACTTTGCCTAGGTTGGGCAGAGCCTCTTGAAAATCATAGCCATAAGGTGTAAAATCCTCCATATAAATTTCTACTGCATCATGGGCTAGCTCAGAAAACATAATCAGGACTTCTCCCTGGAAAGTGGCAGGAGCATTGCATAGGCCATAAGGAAGGATCCTATATTCAAAATTACCCCAAGGACAAATGAAGGTGGTTTTATGTTGGTCTTTTGGGCCGATATGGATTTGGTTGTAGCTGCTGAATCCATCTACGAAAGAGAGAAACTTTTTCCCTGCCAAGCCATCTAGAACTTGGTCAATGAAAGGTAGAGGAAAATGGTTCTTCTTTGTGGCTTTATTCAACTACCTATAATCAACACAAATCCTCCACTTACCATTTTTGTTTGGAAATAACACCAAACGAGAGACCCACTCACTATCAGAGATAGGGTAAATGAATCCTGCATCAAGCAGTTTTTGCAGTTTTTCTTTGACTATATCTTTAATAGCTGGATTCATCCTCCTTTGGGGTTGCTAGACTGGCTTGCAACCTTCTTTGATGTATATGTGGTGTGTGCACACTGAGGGGTGCACTCCCTTCATTTCTTTGTAACTCCAAGCGAAGGCATATAGATGTTCCTTTTGCATGTTGCATAACCTCTCTTCTTGGAGAGAGGAAAGAGATTTATTAATTTTCAAGGTTCTCTCAGGGCCAAATTCTATGGTTTTGACATGGAGAAGGTTGGAATCAACCAAGCATAGGTCAATTGGATGATTCTTTTGGGTTTCCTTTACTACATCTTCTAAGGACAATTTAATGGGAGTTGGACTTTGGAGTAGGTGTTTAATGAAATCATCTTCATTCGGTTGTCCTCCTCCCATGGTTGTTTCTAGAGTATAAAGTTGGGCGGAATAAACTTCATCTTCTTCCTCCTCCTCTAGCCATAAAGGTAAATCATGCTCTAGAGATGGCTGAGGAGGAGGGTATAGGACTAACTGTTTGGACATATCCCCATTCTTGATGGTCATATTTATAGCTCTGCAACTGATGTAAGCATTGGCAGTGGCCAACCAGGGCCTTCCAAGGATAAGAGGGTAACCAGTAAGATTAGCCTTAGGCCGAAGAACTATGAAATTTGCAGGGAACTCCTAAGAGTCAATGGAGACCATCACATCCTCCATAATCCCCTCAAGTGTCACTGTGGAGTAGTCTGCAAGTTGCAGAACTATTGTGGTATTCCTCAATGAACCTTGGAGGTTGAGCTTGATTAGGGTGTCCTTGGTCATCACATTAATGACAGCCCCAAGATTAATCAAAGTGTGTGGGACAATGGTGCCATTAATGTGCACATCTACTACTGGGCTTCGAGGGTCCAAATACTTTGAAGAGATTACTTGCCCCAGCATTAAGTTGGACAACTTTCCAATGACATTAATGGTAGGGGCATCTCTTCTTCGCCTCCGTGGATGCTTGAAGCACTTCTCCTTAATCAACTTATTGTAAATAGGCACATATTTTATTTCTTGGAGAAGTGGAATCTTCACACATAGATTTTTCAATTCTCCCAGAAGTTTAGTCTCTTCTGGCGTAGGCTGGAGTGGTTGGGTTAATCGCTCGAGAAAGGGTGGATTGACATTAAGAACTCTTTCCTCTCTTTCTCCCTCAATCTCCCTAGGTGGAGGTGGAGGTTGGTTATTCAGGAGAGCTCTCCCAAATCTCAGGTTAATCTCTTGGATTTCCACAGCATAAGCTGGATATGATGTCTCTCCATTGTATACTTGTTGAGCCTATCTATTGTTCGGGTTCAAATTTGGCTGGGAAGGCATCTAAGGTTGCTTGGGTGGAGGAGAGTGTAATAGTTGTGGTTGGGCAGGTCTTGGAGGTGATAAAGTTGTAACATTGTTGTATTAGGGCCTCCACCCCTGGGGTGGTGCATTCCACTGAGGTTGTGGTGGAGCATATGGTTGAAATGACTGGTTGGCTAGATGGGAGTGATACTAAGAAGCAAATGACCAAGGAGGAGGTGTAGACCAAGAACGATGAGCAGGGGGTCCCCAACAAGGTATGGATGTGGTCTGGTTTGGGTTGTAATATGGATGGGATGACCCTTGTATGCCCTACTAGTATGGTCTAGGCCCATGAGGTCTCCTTTGGTTTATGTAGCAAAGCTGCTCAGTGACCCCTTCAACTCCTTGATATACAGCTTTGAGTCCAAGCAAAGAAGGGTGCTTGTCTATGGAGTGGTGTTCTTCACAAACTGACCAAATTTCAATAGAATTCAATGGACATCCATTCTTAGGGTGCCTCCTGGTGCATCTAGGACAAAATATGGCCAAGGCTCTCTCTATTTCCTCCTACTTTATATTAGTGTTTATAGTGTCCATTTGTAAGGCAAGTGTTTGTAGCATGTCACTCTTGAAATCTTCCATCATTTTTCCAATTTCACCATTGATGGATGAGTTAGAAGAGGATGTGCTGACCATAGTTTCTCTACCCCTACCCTTTTTCCTAGCTACCTTAGAATGGTTTCTAAAGACAATCTTGATATCCTCATAGGGTAATGGGTAGATATTTCCTCCTGATAACAAGTGTAGGGTATCCAGAAGATCTTCCCTTACTCCCCCAAGTAGGACCAACTTTAGTGACTCAGACCAAGTGTGCACCTGGCCCTTTTATAACTAAGCTGGAATATTTCTTCATAGTCCTCTAGGGATTCATCATTGCCAATGGTCATCCTAAAAATTTCCTCTTTAGTATCCTTTGACCTACAATAGTTTCGATACTTGTTTTTAAAGGATTCGTACATCTGAGCCCAAGTTGTGATGCTATCCCTAGGTAAATCCATGAACTAGTGCAATGTCGCACCCTTGAGGGTAGATGGAAATAGTTTTAACTTTTGCTTGTCATCTCTATCATCATATGTTCGGTATATAACAACAAACTCAAATTGGAAAGTGTCGGGATATTCTATGGTCAAGCCATGGAAATGAGGTAGGGCAGAGGGGCTTATATTTTTCATCTTAGTGTCCTCATCAATTTCCCTAATGGGGAAGGCACCCTGAACTCTCTCTCTATTCCCTTTGTCATTTTTGTTTTCAACCACTGGTTCAATAGGAATGGGTTCTTCTTCTTCTTCTTCCCCTATAGGTTCTTCAAATATGTCAGGTTTCTCACCTAAGGGTTCCTCCAGTTCACAACCACCAAGAAAAGGGAAGGTTGGATGTTTGATGCAGTGGGGGTATTTGGAAAAAATTTCCGTAAGTTATCCCTATTTCTATGATGCATGAAAGGAAACGTTTTTGGTTTGGTGTTGTGTTTTTTCAAACTTGGAAAGTACTTTGCAGAATTGAAATCACTAATTAAATGAAAACTACTGACTGAATGAAAAAAACTACTTGTTGAATTGAAATCTTGCTTGCAAAATGGAAAGGAAAGCAAAAAATGTAGAATGAAAAATGAAGCAACTAAATTACTTTTGTAGAAATAAACTAATGGTAGAATATTAGAGACAAGAAATAGAATAAAGAAGTAGTAATCACATATTACTCAGACGCCTCACCAGAAATGTCACCAAAAAGTGATGAGCGCTAGTATTCAGTAAGAGTGCTACAACCCCTAGGTTACCAGCTTTACTTTATGAACTCGGGGTTCGTACAAACTTGGAGTTGACAGTGTTGTATACACAAGTAAAAGGGATGGTTTTGCCTTTCATCATTTTTCAATTGGTGAGAGACAACTAGGGTTTCCAAGCCAGACTTCTATGGAGTTAGAAGAAGCTTGGTTTCTTGATGGATGAAAGGGAAATCTACTCTAACAGAGAGCTACTCTACTGCAACAATGAAAAGGACCGAAATATAAATCACACCATTTCCTAATTAACTACCAAGAAACTATGCTTTGCAATAATTCTAAATCAACATGAACCAAATGCTACTATCTAATCATGGAAGTAATAAGCATCAAACATCACTAATGTGCAACTAAAGGGACTGAAATAAATATGTTTTTGTCTTTTTCCCTTTTCATGTAAAATCAAGTATGCAAACTAATTTTTTTTTTGTGATGTGGCAGGTGAATTAAGGATGTTGGAGGATGGTTGGATGGTGTGGGATACCCTAGGTTGACCTTTGGTGGCTTTCTAGAGGTTTTCCCTCAATTCACCCTCAAAACAGGCCATTACAGGAAAACCTACAGGCTGTACTAGAAACTTACAGGATTCCCTGTAAACCTACAGGGTATAGCCGAGAGAAAAATGGGATGTGTTGGAGGTGCTGGAAGGCTTCGTAAGGTGGTAGATGGGTGGAATGAAGTGAGAAAAGGTCTAGTATCACTCAGAAGTCAACAACGAGGATAGAAGAAGGTTGGATTCACTCAATGTGCTTGGAAGAATTTCTATGTAAAATGATGGAAACTAGTGAAGGAAATGGTGAAAACAAGGAATGAGTATGGTGGATGAAGTGGAAGGTGGTTGCTGGCTATGAAGTATTTTTCTACTCCTGAAGCACCTTTTCTGCATAAAACATGTATAGTTTCCAAAAATCTATGTAAACAAGAAGCATTCCCATAAGCTAGAAAAGCAAAATTAATGAACTAACTACCTACATTATGCATGAGGAAAGTTGCTGAAATGAATGAAATCATGGATGAGATCTATTGCAAGAATGAAGATAGAAGAGATAGCAATGAAATCCTACTTTGCAAAACTGATCAAATGCTAACTTAAATGTAGTAAAATCTAAATCTCACACAAGAAATAGAAATTTGTGCTTTTGGGGCTGCATAAGGGTCCCTTCCTCAAATCATGATCCAAAAGGGAGGAAATGAGGCCAAGACACCTACTGACAGCCTTGTGGTGCTCCTTTTATCCTTGCTAACCTTCTACTAAAGTAAGGCACAAATGGAAGCAAACTAATAAATGACCAATCCAATCTATACTTCTTGCAATGAAAATACATCTAAAGACAAATTAACATTGAAGTTATGAAACTAAGCTAAAAATATAGATACAAGAAAGACGAGCCTTGGCTACTAGGTTTGGGCCCTAACCCAAGAGCTTCAGCCATCTGAGTTAACTCAGCGCTGGCTCAAAAAAAAACTCATTCTTATTACCAAAACATAAAATTACATCAACGAAACTTCCACAAGTTTGGAGCTCGAAAATAACTTAGATTTTTACAACGAAAATTCAAATCCTAATGAGCCTATAGGCCTCTCTACTTATACAACTAACGTCCCCAAAGAATTCCTTAAAATTAGGGAAGCTCGGCTCCCAAACTCGAGATAAACTAGCTCTTTGTCTCTCAATTTCTCGACTACCTACTAATCCTCATGACTTGACTACTTGCACTCCAAGCTAGTGCAATAAATGGAGGAATATTCGTATGGGGAAGAAGTAAATGAGGAGGATTTACCTCCTACAGTCCCTCTCTCTTGTCCCATTTCATGTTTCGCCTTATTCTTTGCCAAAATTCTTGGATTTTCTCCTTCAATCCTACCTTCAATGCATATTAGTCCATTAGGCATAATATCCAACTCTAACTCATCTCATAAACAAAATATAATAAAAAACATGTAATAAGTTGTGAGAAAAGTTGGTTTGACTAAGCTATGAGGTGAATTAAGGCCCATATAGTTACCCAATGATGAGGCTCATCAGTAGTCATAGAAACAAGAACTTGACAACTATGAAATCGATCAATTTCTGAGTATCTCAGTGAGTGGAAGAACTTACCTGCTGAAGATTCCACATGGGAGGATGGGAATTTTATACAGAAGCATCCAGAACTACTCAAGCATTAAGGAAAGCACTTTTTTGAAGGAAAGGGGCATTATAGGTCCCTATAATACTAGTGATTCCCCCATTACTATTGTCAGTATAGCCTTTATTTTTATTATTGTGCCCCTATTGTCCCCATATTGTTATTAGTGTGCCCCATAGAAGCCCACTATTGTTAGTGTTGTGTCCTTATATTATTATTGTTATGTCAAATTTGATTATATTGTGACCCCTTAGACTCCTATACATAGAAAGGAGATTTTGGCATTTGTATCATCTAAGAATTTTTCATTTGTGTAATGTAAATAAGGTTTCCTCCTCGGAGAGGTTGATTTCTAAGGCATTGATATTTCTTTTCTATCTTTCTGTGAGTTGGTTTCATAACATAGTCACTGATAGTCATACTAGAAATGGGTCACCTACCTCGATGAGTCATGTTGTTGAAGACTCACCTGCTTCTTCGAGTCATTCTCGGGGCACAAATCCCATCTCTCTTGAGAAAGAATCACTAACTTCTACAACTCATGTTGGGGACTCACCACCAACCACTACTAGTCATGTTGGCAACATTGATGTTGATCATATACCTAGGTGTAGAATATTTAAAACTAAGTTTGCTTGTATTTTATGTCGGGGAGATCATCTTACTCATTTTTGCCTCGAAATTTCAGTGGTACAAAGGTTCTAGTCCGAGTCTGAAGGCTGTTCTACTCATGAACCTATTTTTCTCTCTCATCAATCTACTCAACTATTGGTCGATGAGGTAGTTGATCTAGTGTAATATTTTATTGATTCCACTCTTCTTTTGGGGGGTCAAGTGCTTACTAACAAAGTATTCTTCATTTATAATTCAGAGTCTTCTGGATTAGGGTGCATGCTGGTCTCTTCGAGTGTCCCACCTCCAAGTTCTAGGAGTGTTTCCTTTGATTAGGATAATATTGTTGAGCTTCATCTTCCTTCTCCCACACCTTTCCAAATAAGGACTAAAGTTAATTCCACAAATTTATATCGATGTATAGTGGATGAAATGTCCTTTGCAATTATTATATCCTCCCTAGCTTTGAAAGCTTTAGGTTCTCTAAACTTGCTGGTAGAAGATAGTCATTTGTTAGCCTTTGATACAAGACCTACGAATCTTTGAGTGTTCTCCTTGAATTTACTATAAATTGGGTGGTAAGATTGTCTTAATCAATATGGTGGTGGTTGGTCACCCTTTAGACTTCAATATTCTCCTTAGGCATGATTATGTCTATGTTATGAATTCCATGGTGTGTTCAATCTTTCAAGTGACGTATTTTCCTCATAAGGAAGTATTTTCAGTATTGATCAACTTGCATTTGGTAACCACCATCCTAATTTGAACTTAGTTTAGAATACCACTTAGTATGTTCCAAGTGTTCAAGTATACTCTACCCCATCATGAGTGAACTATGCCATCATTATCACGATGGATTCACGGGGGAAGAAATAGCATACCATGTGCATTCATAATGGGGGATATATATTTAGTAAAAAATGACATAATATATTGAACATATAATAAAGGGTAAAGGGTTTTTATATTGGTAGGTATAAAAATGGAGCTCAAAGTTAATGAAAAAATATAAAGGGCTATAAAAAATGTTAATGAAAAGAATGGATACCTACAATATCTAGTAAAAGTAGGTGTTTTATAAATTGGGAAGGTGTATTATATTTGTAATGGTAGCGGGTTAAAGAATGTAATTTTTAGAGGTATTTTCGAATATGTTGTCAAATTAAGGGTATGATTTAGTATGCCATTAACACACATGATATGTCAGAGATTCATTAAGTGAGGCCCCCATGGGAACTAAATCCTTAATGCTCAAATTCTTGTGAGAAGGGTCCTTCAAATTCTTATTTTCCTTCTCGAAATTTAATCCCAGCAGTTGACCAAGAAATTTCTCTTATAGGGGCATGGGACTTCTCTCTTCCCTCTTTTAATCCTTCTAGTTACTATTATTTCTTGGATGTTTAGGTCCCTTCACAAAAGGAGCTTTTTGAAGCCATGAGTTTTAGTCACCAAAAGAGTCGTTGGCCTGAGTCCTGCAAGGGGCTTGTCTTGAAGAACTATTATGTATAAGCCTCAAGGATGTATGGTTCCATGTTATATCTGTATATATAACGTACACAATTTTGAGTTTTGTATTATATAATACAATATTTTATCTGAAGTTTATATCTACAATGTATTAACTTCTTTCCTAGTGTTCCTAATTATGTCTACAAAACTTTGAATACTTCTCCTTCTGGAATTTTCATGGTTGGTCCACTCTAAGAGGTATTTGACTCGAAACTAGAATATAGGTTAGGTTATCCACCTACATTATTCATTATCAATTCCTTTTCCTTTTTTGCCTTAGGATCAACCCCACCAAGCTATGACACATAACTTTATCGCTACTTGGAAGTGTCATAACTTGTGTGGTAGGAACCTACCTTATCATCGACACTGTAGATAGTAACTTGTTTCCACATGGAACACATGCTGAAGATTTTTTATTAGGATCGGGAAACCCTTTAGTCTTGTTGTGACTTTGCGATCAAGATGCATTATTCTACTTCTCTCCTTTTATTTTGGCTTTATACCCTAGAGGCTCCCATAAGTTAAGTTGTACTCTTTCATTGCATATTGATCACTTGCATGCCCTTTTTGGCCTGAAGTCGACTTCATTGGAATACTGTATAAGCCACTATTTACCAATACCTTTCTACAAGATCAATCCATTCATCCATTACCCTTCTCAACTTGACACTCTTTTTCTATGGAGGGAACATTCCTTGACTGTCAATGACCAATATCTGCCACCTTGCATTGAGCATAGGAATGTTCCAGACCCAGGAACTAGTGCACCTTCCCTTGACACTCATTCTTGCCACTGTAGTCTAGGAATTCCTTTATTGTTTTTCAAGATTTATAATATGAGATGCAGGAGCCTTAGCCCAAGAGAAAATCATTGTTAATAAGTAGACATAGGGGTCATGTATGTTTAGGAAATAGCTTTCCTAAGTCTCAAATTAATGTAATATCTAGGCCTTTAAGTGATTTAATTATATATGTGAGAGGAAATTGTAAGTACCCTCAAATAAATGAGGACATGAGTGGCAATAATAAAAAAAAAAAGCCTAATGTCAATTAGGACTCTTAAAACAGTTCATGATTCTAGAAGCGAGAGGGAGTTTTAGACATTAAATGGAAAATAGGCATGGACCATTCAGCTGAATAAGGCGACTTTTCTGTTTTAAAATAGAGAAAAAGATGGAATGGATAAGTCTCTTGAAGAGTTATTAATCTGCCACATATGTATTCTGTAGCGAGCTTTAGGGTTTTAGTTGAGTGATTCAAGGAAAGGATGTGGTCAGATCCTTTATAGTGGTCTGATCCAATGTTTCCATATAAATATATGTGTGATGGACATATGTGTTCAATAGGAGATATAGAGAGGGATAGATAGAATATATGTAAGCCTATGGGTAGAGTCAAAAGGGAGAGGCTATAACATTCAAGAACTAGCCTGTGCGAGACTTAGAGTCTCTGATATGTAAATTGTTGTTTATATTAATATATGGAGATGTTATTTCATGACTATGTTAATATGTGAAAACTATTTCATAAATGATTTACTGTGAATTCGTAGGTTCTGTAACTATGATTGTAGGCAAAATTCTAAAGGACGCAGAGGAACGAAGTTGAGCTAGAGGGATCGTAGAAGGGTCATTGAATCCAGCTGAAGGATCAGAGAATTCGCTAAGGATTTCAGCTCAAAGGAAGTTGAACAGTGGAAGCAGAAGGCATAGTTTGAAGGATGCGCAGAGAAGAAGAACGATTTGAAGAAATTGTGTTGATCCACTTGAAGGGCCAAGAGTTTCTTTGAAGTGACAGCAATTAGAGAGGCATTCAAGTGAAGCATGGAAGAAGAGTCACAGCGAAATAGAGAAGGAGGAAGAACTTCTAATGAACCCAAAGACCCACAGAAACCATTGAAATGGCATAAAAACTAAGTAAAGGAATGAGCGGAGAAGTGAAGTGTTAATCACTTAGGAATCATTAGATCAGTGAGATGAACAGTCTAGGTTGTATCGCATCCACGGATTGGTGAAATCCTTTTGGAGGCATTCAAATTGCCAAGCAACTACCGATTGATCATGGACCATTGGATCGACATTAGATCAATGGTCATGATCAAAATCACAATCGCATTTTGGCAAAGATAAATGACAACAACAATGGAATGGAGCGTAGCATTACGCTGATAACAATATCACCGATAAGTGCCAGTCGGTGATCGGAGATATTGTCTAATCGGAGATCAGGCCTTAATGTAGTGTCACATTATGGAGCAACTAAAGGAAGCGGACCCGACGCATTTATAAACATGGGTTTAATGAATTTGAAGTCTGATATATATGTTCGGCAGAGTTTCCGTTTGTAAACAAAAAGGGTATGAATTAAGCGCGATAATGTATTTCTCGATCCCAAAGGGAAATTGCGTATCGGGGAAGAGGAGGTATATATATGTATGCATGACTAAGGAAAGATGCAATGGCCAATTGCGATGAGGCTTAACCTTGGGGACTGTACAGAAGTCCATATGGAAGGTGGAAAGAAGGTATGCTTGCGACATTTTCTTTGTTAATGGGTTTTATAAGAAAAAGCATTGATAATGTATTTATGCGATAGATATATATATTAACCAAGTTTGAAAGGGGAATGGTTATATATATATGGATTATGGTTTATATAAAGGTTTTGAAGGTTTTTTGATTCCCAATAGAAAGGTTTGGCAGGGTGATTAGTTCTGATACAAAAGAACTTATAAAGGGCCTTGACCATTTTATGTATGAAGATTTGACTCCATTGTAGAGTCAAAGACTTGGGATAGTTGTGTTATGCAGATTCTTGCATACTGTGGGTATGTGCGGGCGGGTGTTAGCCTACACCATTAGTGGTATTAGAGCAGAACTAAAATCAGAGCGAGGAAAGATTCCTATGAAAGAGAGTTTACACACAGGAAAAGGTAATGTGCTGAATGATAAAGACTACAATGGGAGATTGTAGCAGTTCCATCAGAGGCTTGGAGTAGGAAAGAAAAGAGGATTCCTTGAGGGAAAGAGAAAGCAAGATTTCTTAATGCAATTTTTGAAGGAAAGAGGACTTGGAGACAAAATAGAGGACAATCCATTCAAGTGCAGAAGAATGGGTGAAACAAGATCATCCTGAGATCTTGAATGTGAGGTAATATTTTCTATTTTAAATTGAGAATGTGTGCTTTTATACTAATGCACAGTTGACAGCAAGAAGAGTTGTGAGAGAAGAACCAGATGTGTTCTTAAAAGTAGAGTAAGGAAAGCACTTTGAAGTGGCAGTGAACCTAAAAAATCCAACAAGAGATTGGAGAGAGAGGACAACTGAAGTGTTCTCAAAAGAGAGTGACAGATTGCAGAAGCCTAGAGGGAGCAAAGGTGTTGCTCAAGAAGAGGTTCCAGATAGAGGATCTATGCTTACCAAAAGACTGAGTGAGGAGAGCTTAGTGAGATAAGATTGCAGCCAAGAGGACTAGTTGTAGCAGAGGCTTGTTACAGATAAGTGAGAAGCTCGTGAAGATAGAGGAGAAGAAGATGACTACTGATAGTCATAGTAGAGGTTCAAAGAGAAGCCATAGTAGCAGATATGAGTAGAAGGATGCCAAGGCAAATGGCAAGAAGATGAGTCAAGAGGAAATTGACCAGGAAGTTGCAGAGTTAAAAGAACAACTCAATGTATTAAGGGGAATGCTTGAGGAAAACCAGAGACTGGGTTGGGTTTTGAGGAAAAAAACTAGTGAAGTGGAATAAAATACAAAGAAGGCTACAACAAATACAAGTAAAGTGGCTGAAGGAAAAACTAGAGGAAGTTGAGTTACAAATGGAAGAATCCATTTGTGATCAAGAACAAGGAGAATTTCTGGGAGAAGGTGAAGATGAAGACTTGAAGATTGAAACTTCAAGTGAGGCCAAAGGGTCACATGGGTTTAAAACTTACAATTTGTGTATATATGTAGATGAAACTTGTAAAGAAGGAAAATTTGCTGATATTCTCGTAAAGGAGGAAGAAGACAAGCATAATCTAAATTTTGTTTTGGAAGAAGATGAGATAGATATGTCTCATATACATTTGGGGAAAGATATCAAGCCACCAAGTGAAGGGCTTGAGGAGATTGAAGAAGAGGCTATCAAAGAATTTCTTAATCATATGAATGATTTATAATAGCAAGGAGATATGATGGTTGAACCATCAAGTGAGGCCATAGGGTCTTATATTTTTAAAACTGATATTTTGTGTATGATGGAAGATATTGCAGGAGAAAAGAAGCCATTTGAAGATATCTTCAGAGGAGATGAAGATCTTGAAGCAAAAGATGACGGAGAAAACTTTCCAGAAGAGAAGGAATTTGACTACATATAGAAGAAAAGGTCTACGGATGAGTCTATAAAAGCTGTCATGGAGATGAGGAATCGGGATCTTATTCTAATTAAGAATGAAGAAATACTATCTCAGAGAGGTAATCAAATGAGTTTGATTAATGTTATTGATGAAAACCAAATGCAGGGGAATGTTAATGTAGATGGTGAGACAAGGATAACTCTAGGAGAAGAGTTACAGAGGGACATCAAGGCAAAATGTACTGAAGAAGAAGAAACTATGTTAGTTGAAAACATAGTAAAAGATAATCAATTCACCATGATGATAGGCATAGTGGAAATAGCCATGAAATCTGTTGAGATAGTTAGTGAAGAAGAAGAACATATACTGAAAGATGTTAAGGAAGAGGAAGTCTATGGGAAAGACTTAGCAAAGAGAGAAGGAACATTAACAAAAGAATGTTTTGCAGAGGATAAGCAATCTTTAGAAGTTGTTAGAAGTATGGAGAAGTATCTTTTAGAAGATAAAAACTCTGAAATAAAGGAGGATGAAGAATGTCTCTTAAATGAGAGAAACAATGATTTATTGCAACAGAAGGAACTTAACAATGCATGGACGTGTAAAGATGTGACAACACAGGAACAAGTTCTTGTGGAAGAAGGAAATGAAGTTCAGTCTGAAGAGCTGATATGTGAAGCAACAATTGAGACTATTGAACCTTGTGATTCCCAAACAAATAATTTGTGTGTAAATTCAGGAAACATAAGTGACGATGAAATACTCGTAAGGTGTCACAGAGAAATTGCATTGCTGGAATATTTGCTAGAAATTCAGAGTATGATTGTATGATTACAGAAAAAGTAGTTCACTACAGTGGAGAATAGCAAGAAGGCATCATTGGGAAAGATGGTGTGGAAGAGAGACTAATGGACAGTCTCATGAATTCTTTTGAGAGTTCAAATCAACACACTGATGTGCTGACAGAGGAGAAAGAAACAGTGCAACAAACTCAATTGTTGCCAAAAGAAAACAAGGCACAACAACCTTGTGTTTTTAATTTTAACAAGCGTTTTGTGAATGCAGCTTTTGTTTCAAATGCTGGAGGGGATTTGGTGCAAGTGAACAGCCAAATAAAGGTGAAAGAAGAGAATTCTGTGGAAGAACTCAATCCATGGAATAGAGAAATTAATTTGTTGGAGAAAGTGTTGAACGGTCATGATTCAATCATGAAAAAGGGTAAGGATGATAGGGAGGCAGTCAACATAGGAGTCACATCAAGCATTGAAGTAAGAAAAAAAAGCAAACCAAAATTTGGAGCAAGTAAAATAGAAGTTAGCAAAGAAACCAACGCAAAATTTTAAGTAAGTAAAGAAAACCAGCAGCAGATTGAAGAACTAATTGACATCAACAACATGAAGAAAAATGAAAGAGGCAGAAATACAAAGCAGATAATGGACCAGTTCAAAGATTTACTGGAGACAGAGATTGAAGAAATGTGGGAGCTAATGATGAAGCAGTTCAAATGGAGGAAAGTGGTAGCAGCAGCAAGCAAGATCAATCAGAACTTGAACCTGATTGACAAGAAGAAGAAGATGGAGCAAAAGACAGTAGAAGTACAACAACAAGGGAACAAAGCATGTGGACAACTACAGAACAAAGTGTGGGATCGAAGAAGACCAGGACTAGAAGAGACATGATCAGGAGATCATGAATATTTTCTACTTTGGGAGTCTGATGCAGGAGCATTAGCCTAAGAGAAAATCATTGTAAATAAGTAGAAATAGGGGTCATGTATTTTTAGGAAATAACTTTCCTAAGTCTCAAATTAATGTAACATCTAGGCCTTTAAGTGATTTGATTAGATATGTGAGAGGAAATTGTAGGTACCCTTGAATAAATGAGGACATGAGTGGAAATAATAACAAAATAGCCTAAAGTCAATTAGGACTCTTACAACAGTTCATGATTCTAGAAGCGAGAGAGACTTTTAGGCATTAAATGGAGAATAGGCGTGGACCATTAAGCTAAATAAGGGAACTTTTCTGTTTTAAAATAGAGAAAAAGATGGAATGGATAAGTCTCTCGAAGAATTATTAATCTGCCACATATTTATTCTCTAGCGAGCTTTAGGGCTTTAGTTGAGTGATTCAGGGAAAGGATGTGATCAGATCCTTTGAAGTGGTCTGATCTAATGTTTCCATATAAATATATGTGTGATGGACCTATGCGTTCAATAGGAGATATAGAGAGGGAGAGATAGAATATATGTAAGCCTATGGGCAGATTCAGAAGGGAGAGGCCACAACATTGAAAAAATGGCCTGTGCAAGACTCAGAGTCTCTAATATGTAAATTGTTGTTTATATTAATATATGGAGATGTTATTTCTTGACTGTGTCAGTATGTGAAGAGTATTTCATACATGATTTATTGTGAATTCATAGGTTCTGTAGCTATGATTGCAGGCAGAATTATGAAGGATGTAGAAGAACGGAGTTGAGCCAGAGGGATCGTGGAAAGGTCATTGAATCCAACTGAAGGATTAGAGAATTCACTAAGGAGTTCAACTTAAAGGAAGCTGAACAGTGGAAGAAGAAGGTAGAGTTTGAAGGATGCGGAAAGAAGAAGAACGATTTGGAGAAATTGTATTGATCCACTTGAAGGGCCAAGAGTTGCTTTGAAATGATAGCAGTTAGAGAGCCATGCAAGTGAAGCCAGGAAGAAGAGTCACAGCGAAACATCGGAGGAAGAACCTCTGAAGAACTCAAAAGAACCACAGAAACCATTGAAATGGTGTAAAAACTAAGTAAAGGGATGAGAGGAGAAGTGAAGTGTTAATTAGTTAGGAGCCATTAGATCAGTGAGATCAATGGTCCAGGTTGTATCACGTCGACGGATTGGCAGAATCCTTTTGGAGGCATTGAAATCGGCGAGTGACTGTCGATTGATCATGGACCGATGGATCAGGATCAGATCAACGGTCACGATCGAAATCGCAATTACATTTTGGCAAATATAAACAACAGTGACAATGGAATGGAGCGTAGCGATATGCCGATAGCAATATTGCTGATAAGTGCTAATCGGCGATCAGAGATATTGTCTAATCAGAGATCAGGCCTTAATGTAGTGTCGCATTGTGGAGCAACTAAAGGAAGCATACCTGACACATTTATAAATGCGGGTTCAATGAATTTGAAGTCCGATATATATGTTCGATAGAGTTTCCCTTTGTAAACAAAAAGGGTACGAATTAAGCGCGATAGTGTATTTCCCGATCCTAGAGAGAAATCACGTATCGGGGAACAGGAGGTATATATATGTATGCATGACTAAGGAAAGATGCAATGGCCTATTGCAATGAGGTTTAACCTCGGGGACTGTGCAGAAGTCCGTACAGAAGGTGGAAAGAAGGTATGTTTGTGACATTTTCTTTGTTAATGGGTTTTATAAGAAAAATCATTGATAAAGCATTTATGCGATAGACATATATATTAACCAAGTTTGAAAGGGGAATGGTTATGTGTATGGATTATGGTTTATATTAAGGTTTTGAAGGGTTTTTGATTCATGATAGAAAGGTTTGGCAGGGTGATTGGTTCCGATATAAAGGAACTTATAAAGGGCCTTGACCATTTTATGTATGAAGATTTGACTCCATTGTAGAGTGAAATACTTGGGATAGTTGTGTTATGCAAATTCTTGCATACTGTTGGTATGTGCGAGCGAGTGTTAGCCTCACCAATATGAAAAAGCCAAAAAATTAAATATTCCAACAACAGAGCGGGAACAAGGAAATTTATTCATTATTTGATGGCAGCAAGTCTCAGTCATGTCCCCCTTGAACAAAGCACTTAAAAAGATGATTTTCCTTCATTGGGATGGGACTTAGTTTGAATTTAGGGAAGCCAAAACTTTACCTTTGAATCAGTCCACCACTGGTTGATTAACTCTTACAATCATATGGAGAGTTTTGTTATGCATCCTACGTTGTAAACTTATACAAAGTTATTTTATGTTGCCATAAAGTCACATAAAGTCATGATTTTGTTCAAGGGAAGTCAACCTATTGTCAACCATTTTTCGGTGTCTCTTGACTCAATTCTGTCGACCATATATTAGCTACTTGGTGCTTTAATCTTGTCAGTTAAGAAGTTCCCCATTGAACTTTTGCTAGTAGGTTTGATCTTATGCGCTCCAAAAAATTACTCTGAGAGTACACCTAGGGTCAAACCCTGGACCTATTTACATCATTGATAGGTGACCTTATGCTCATCATTGATCAATATCATGGGCATTTGACTAAGCAATTTCCCTTATGTTCGACGTCGGCTGACATTATCACACATTAGGATTCATGCAATACATTGGTTTCCATTTGACCCTATTAGTGGATTCGTTGGCTTGATGTCAGCTTTCATTATTGGTTGGTGCAGAGGATTTCTATTATGCACTAGCTACGTTTTGTGCACATCATAAATGTACTTCGAGGCTATTACTTAACCTTTATTTGTCCGAGTCCTTCTAAATTATTCACCTGCAAGTTATGCTTATGCTGTTTGATGTGAGGAGCCTTAATGCCTTCCTTCTAGTGGATTGTTTTCCATTGACTCCAACTCATTTCTCCAAGGAAAAGGTCTAGAGTTCATTTTTAGTACCTTAGGGTTTACAATCATCAATGGAAGACTCCTTCGCTATAAGAAGTGATAATACATTAATGTCTCCTAATTGGTATATTCTTTCATGTGTTCTACTTCATCAAATATATTCACAAATGTTAGATTGTACTAGGGTACCTTCACACTGACTATCATTATTGGTCACTTGCCTCGCATTCATTAATGGTATACATTAATGAATATTAATCAAACTATTTCTCACATGGTTGAATTTAACCTATTTATTCCCATGTTGTAGAAATGTACCATATGCGGTTAGCGAAGACCTCGAGTTATGTCAAAATTTTGGTTCACATTACAGTTCCTTTATTTTTCTACTGTTGAGATCTCTTAGCTCTATATGTTGCATAATTTCTCATCAACATCTTATATGTTGGAACCTAAGTTTATGTAGTACCACTACTCCACTTATATGACTTGGTACTTTTCTGAGGATCAAGTATACAACATGATTGTTCAGACATAGCTCCATTGTGTTCTTTCACAATTATGATTTGATGATCCACAATGTATTCTTTAACTCATTTTGTACATTTATGTATAGAAATTGGATCTGCATTATACATGATCAATGGACATGCTTTACTACCTCTAACCATGGGTATACCTGCCTCAGACATGAGTTTCCTTTCTGACTCCTTCCACGGGTATTTCATGGCCCATGATTAGGTAATCTCCTCCCCGGTTCTCGAACGAGTCCTCTTTCTATACTTAATACATTTCGGGCATCATATTCCCCTCTCAACCCATATATTGTGGGTGAATATGTTATAGCATCATTCAACACTCCTATAGACCTCATGCTATTTTATGGCCCTCAGAAGTCCATTTTCCGTTATAGACTTAACTTTATCTTAAAATATATATATATATATATATAAATTCCATATGTCACTCTACCCATACAAAATAATGTACATACACGGGTCCCGAAACACTATACTAGCATATATATATTTAAATATAAGTAAATAAAATAAAATTCTATTTTTCAGGTAGGGTTTACGAGTTTTACCAAGAGCCCACCTATAAGAGCCAGTGGCCTAACTAAAAAAACCAATTTAAGGTGGTATATATACACCCTTTCGGTAGGTGTAATTCATATGAGGAGAGAGATATTGACATTAAACTCCATTTTCCCCAAATCAAGTTTGCTTTTCCCATGCCTCATGCACTCTCAGTCTCTAGGAAACCCTAATTTCTTTCATAGAGATGCTAAGCCTCCTTATCTAGCATCTTCTTGCATCTATCAGAGAGGTTTTCTTTGTGGCGTGGGCTAGATGGATCCAAAGGAAGGCTTCGTCAGCTCCTTTGGCTAGATTAAGTTGTATCTATCATGTACTTATTGTTATTCAATAATAAAGAAGCTCATGTCTTGTTCTCGATATATGTTATCAACTTATGAATGATATTCAAAATTGTTACCTATGATGATATAACATATTATTATGCATTTACTTTGAATTATATATTCTATCTATGCTTATGTTATTGGTTTGTAGGTATGCACATCTTAGAGCAAGCAAAGTATTCAAACCCCACTGGAACATATTTAAACGTAGAACACTAGGTTATGTTCCTCATTCCAACTTTAATAATTCAAGTGTTTGGCATGCTATATTGAGTGTTCTTTTCTTATTGATATATTAGACTCTATTGAGGATTTCAACCCTTAGCCCTAGGGATTATGGCCCGCTAAGAAAGAGATTGATTGGTGTAAAGGGGCGTGTTGTTGCACATAGAACAATCTCTATTGGTGTTATGGGGTGTTTGTGCATGTAATATGCTATGGGTTATTGATGCATGTCATTGTCATCAATGTCTTAGATATGTTTGGTAGAGTTTCCATTAATTCCAAAGGAAGAGATTTATGGACCCAATGTTGCAGATTATTGGCCATAGCATTGTCATTGATTAGAACCTATGATTAATATTGGAGATTCAAGTGCATCTATTTATGTGAATATCACCATTGAGATGGTTGTTTATTTCACTAGTAGAGAACCATTACCATAGAAAAATAATTGAAAAATTATTAAAAAGGTTATAATTATGGTTGGTGGATGAATGATTCAATGGCCTACATTTTGAAGGCACTTTGTCTTCAGAAAGTGAAGTGAAATTCCCCTACGAACTACATGGTTGGATGGTCCTTAGAAATACCTTTCTAATGATATGTGATAATCCAAAATTCTTCGAAGTGTTGAGGATGTTTGGAGGTTTGGGATTGTTGAAAGGAAAATATGAAGTGTGGGGAAAAAGGGTAAAACCCCACATCTGTTCAGGGTAATTCAAAATTTATAGAAAGTTTGGTTTTTTGGGGAAGTTCAAGTATTCGAACAAGATTAACCATTCAAAAATTTGATATTTAGGTTTGTCATTAATTCAAAATGTTTGATCTATTTTGTTGAGTCGATATCTTCAGGCCAGTCAGTTATTCGATAACTCTGGTGCTTGAGATGTTATGCTCAAATGTGATCATGAGGAAAGCCTTGAACCCGACCTTTTCCTACCCATAGAGAGTGATGACTTGGAGTAATAACATGTTTATTGAGGTGGTTATAACTAGGAAAAAGTGATGACGTGGCATCATGTGGAAGGGACACATGGTAGGCTTATTTATAGCTTTTTGATGGCCGACTAGGTCAAACCCAAGTGACATGTGGTAGCTCTAGGAGAGTGCCAAGTGGTAGGATGATATTACCATGATTTTGGTAGTGTCATTAGTTTATAATGTGCCATTACATTGGCAGTAGTACTAGCAAGCGATGATTATAGATAATTTCCTTTGTTATAGAATTCTAAGAATCCTATTGAAGCTTAACAATGGGCTTGAACCTATGTGTTGTTTAGTTGTTTGGTTCCTAGGAATGGAATGCTATGGTGCAACATCGAATAAGGCTTGAACCTGAACTAGGTTTTGAGTGCATTTATGACTAAAGCCTTTTCCATGGATACAATCATATGAAAAGAAGCTCAAGTTCTAAAGAATAGAGATAGTTGAGAAAATGGTAGTGAAAGCTACTATGAATCAATGAATTTTGTTACACAGTTAGACAAACAACAATGGCACAAACTGTGAGATTTTATTTTCTAATGAAATGATGGATAAACACTAGTAGAAATTGCAGCACAAGATTAAGTGTGCTAGCCGGTGCCATCAAACCCAACTATTGAGAAACTTTAATTGAAAATCATGGTTGGTGGAATTAAATACTGAGCTACCTGGCATTTGAAAGAAGAGGAACAAACTGTGAGAGAGTTATCTACAACCAACTACAACTAGATCACATAGTGGTACATTCTAGAGCCAAGGTAAGATTTAATAAAATACCTATTCTCAAGTGGCATGCAATTGGAATAAAAAGAAATAGAATAAGAGAACTGAGAATAGGTGTGTAACGTGTGAGAGTGTTGGAGTAAGAAAACAAGGTGTGGTGTATGAAAAGTAGAAGCAATAGAACCTAGCAAGAAGTGAGTTACAGAAGGATAGAGTTGTAGATTGCGTTTTTGTGTGTACCTGCATATAAGCAAAAAGCCTGAGAAAGTATATGTGAGCTACAGAAGCTAAAGTGACTAGATGTGAGCAATGAGAAGAAGTAAATTGAATTAAAGAACATCATAGGAGGTCTTAGTTTGAAAATTTGATGAAAGAGTATATCTCACTTACAGTAATATTGGAGTGCATGTATAGATATGAGATTAGTTCCTCTAAGAAAAATGGTGCCTACTAATCTAAGGAGGTCGGAGCCTCATATGAGTGAGTGCTCATAAAAGATTTCATATAAACAGAGTGAGTACTTTGAATTTACATAATAGTAATAATAATAACTTCGGTGGTTTTCCTCTCAGAAGGGTGTCGACGTTAGAATCACTATGTACAATTATTGATGGATTTTATTGTGTGACTATGTGATGTCTGCATTTAAAAAAACATACTAGAATTACTTATTCACCCCTCCCCCACTCATAGTTCGTGATTCCCAACAATTGATATTCCTAATTTTTATTGAATACTTCCATTGAAAATTGAAATGTTTATCCAAAAATGTAAATAAATTCATTATGAAATAGCATATAGTAATAACAAAGTGAATAGTATCACATTACATTTTGTGGTTGTATTGTTTATTTAAAAAAAACATTTAATTTAAAAAAAAAAAATATTCTTATTAGCCTCTTTTCTTCAACTAGACATCACATCTCTGTGATAACATAGTAAATACTAATTGAATTTGTGAATTTTTTATATTCATATCATACTCATGTTAGGGAATTCTAAAATTAGGGAATTCTAAATCTTTTAAACGAATTAAAAACACATCAATATAATTAAGTAGTTTTAGAGTTCAAATACGTTTTGAATTTTTCATCATATTTAAAAATTCAAATAATAATAGATTTATGTTTTTCAGATAATTCTTCTACTTAGTAAAACTATACTTATTAATTTTCATGATTTATATTTTAAAATTAAACATTCTTTTAATATAAAACCTCCACATAGCTTAGTCATCATTTTTTCAAGATTATTAAATTATAATATAAATATAATAAATAATTTCTTATATAATATTTGCAAAGTTAATACAGAAACAATAAACCATAACCAAAAAATAGACCTTGGCTAAATTTAACTACAATACCTAAAATAAAATAAAAAAATTACAAAGACAAAGCTATCAGCTAGATTAATTTTTTCAGGAAATGCATCATTGCATCACACAAGAAGCCCTCCCATTCTATCCACCACTCTTATTCTCCCGAATACATAATGTCCAAACATTTGAGTAGTTGCAAAGGATCCATTGTGCATGTAAACGTAAAGTGATACATAATGTCAAAATAGGTAGCTATAATAAACCAAGGGATTTACTCTACATGTAAATGTGTGGGTATTGGCCGAAATCAAATTCTAAAGAAGGAGATCTACGTAAATATTAGATAAATTTGTATGTTGAGATGCCTATTATATCTATCTGGTTTTTCATTCACTTGTTATTTTTTTTTATTCACTTGTTATTTTTTTTTATTAAAAAAATAAAATTTATTTAAAGTTTAACATTATTAAATTAAATTTATTATTTTTAAATAAAATTTATTTTCATTTATTATATGATTAGTTGAAATGTGTTCCTTCTTATTCTATAATAATGACAAGTAACTTTTGTGTACTCTATTATTAATTACGATGCACTATATGGCTAATTACTATATACAATAAACATACACAGTAACATTATATATTAATTACTATGTACCATAAACACAAATGGTTTCTAATTAAATTCAAAAATTCTATTTTCTTATTGGTGTAAAATATTGAATAGAGAATTTTTATGGGTTTTATTTTTTAATTTAAAAAAAATAAAATTATAAATTTGAAAAAAAAATCTAAAAATAACATGTGTACAATTCTTATTATATCAATCTATACTCTAATGTAATGACATGACATGTGTACTATAATATGAACATTATATAAAAAAATTTCCATTATTCAATATTAAATAAATAATTAATAACTTGAGGTCATTCTCTTCAATATCAAATATATATATATATATATATATATATATATATAGATATATAGATATAACTTTTATTTACTTAAAAAAATGTTTATTTATATTAAAAAGTTTATAAAAAAAAGTTTAACAAATATTCATATAATTTACTTTACAATTTTGTTATTGTTTAGACTACCTACAACACATCATGACATTAAATTTTTTTATTAAACTAAGTGGCACGCTTTAAGCTCTTTTCATGATTTCATATGAACACTTCTATACAATTTCATATTAACACTTGGTGAGTTTGTTTCATGATTTCATATGAACACTTCTATATTATTTCGTATTAACACTGGCTGAGTAAATGAAGATGAAGAATATGTATAAGATGATTTAATGTTTTATAATGGGTGGTTTCCATGCAGAAATAGCAAAGAAAATTATGTGTTGACAAAATATTCATAAAAGGATAGGGAAAACCAGATGAAATGATTACCTAAATAATTCACGGCTTTATATTGATTTTTAGTTATTTTGTTTCAACCGAATATGCAGCAAATTTGCAAACGATTTGTGTTAAAAACACTTCCAAAAACATTCAATTTGTTCACGGAAGATTCAGGGACGTTGCCTCTAGTAAACCAGTAGAGTTTAGCATTTTAATCTATTTAAATTTTCAAACCATTTGGATGTAAAAACTAAAGCAGATTTGACATTTTACAGGTTGCTTTTCACATTGACTTAAACACGGTTTGACATTTTACATGTTGCCTTTCACGTTGATTTAAACACTTCAGTGGAGCGATGTTGGGAAGAAAAGAAAAAGATAGTGTCAAATCCAACTTTTCGCCTGGTAGCGTTTTAACCATTCTATTCCAGCCACAGCTCGCTTAACGCTTTGATTGTGCTTTCTAAAGTAAAAGTCTGTCTTTGAAAGATTCATCGGATCTTCCACGAAAAAAAGTCATGGAAAATGTCTCACCACATAAGAGCTTTTCTTATCCAATTACATCGAGAATTTAACCTTGCTGATTGCACCCCACAAGTCGCGAGATTCATTATTTGTGTATTCTACTATGGATTTCGTCAGTCTTGTTCAAAGTCTAGCTCTTGTGTGGGTAAAGCTATTTTGTGAAATGACAACTATGGAATAATACACTTCTGTATCTGTTCGTGGGCATATTCATGCATGTTGAATATTTCCTTAACTGTATGCCAAAGACATGAAATGGTTCCAACCTCTACAGCACTAATAGACTTTCGGAAACACTGTCCTTATTATCAGACAGTTCGATCATCTACTTATTGACGTTGTTTAAAGCGCTGAAAAGTAGAATTCCATACCAGACGAGGATGCTATATTGGCGCGGAAGAGCTTCAGTCTTTTCAATATCACAATCGATTACTTAGGTTATAATGTTTGCCAGGAGTTAGATTTTGGTTATTTGCTTTCCCAGTATGTCGAGATGACAATAACTTATCACAATTTAGTTGGATTTTTGTTATTTGTTTGTGGTCAGTTATGACTATTCCTTTAACATGGGCGTCACGTCACACAGTTTTCTTTCAAATCAACGCTGCGTCTGCGACCCGCTGCCTTCCTAGTAAACGTCCTACTCTGAGAGTCGTCCTCAACCAAGTAATGATGACAATTTGTATATGGTCATTACTGCTCTACCGGCTGGTGATTAGTGTTTCCAGCATTGAAACTTCCCTCCAAGGCGCCGCCGTCTGGCCCACTTCAATACATAACTGTACGGGCCTGGTGTAGCAATTTTCAGCTTCAGAGTTTCCACGGACAGTTCTAATAAACAAAAATTATGCACTACAGCAACATCGGCCCATGTGAACGTTCAACTCAATTCACCGCTCTAAAATGATTAGACCAAAGATGAGAATTTAGCCAAAGAATAATTGTATAAACTCCAATTGATTAAAAAAAATTAGAAAAGAGAATGAATTAGATTACTCAATATCTCAATACACAAATAAAACAAAGTTAAGTTTAGTTATATCTGCCATAACTACGGTGAATTAAAGCTAACTAAAGCCAAGTTTACTTCATGTTATGTTAATATGCACATGCACCATACAAGCACTAAAATTAACTAATCAAAACCAAGTCCACACCACATGTATACACTAGATTTAAGTAATACTAACTAAATGCACTTCACTTGCAAAAACTAGAGATTAACTTAAGCTAATTAAGTTTAACTAGGTGAGTGTACTCCATCATTGGCCCACTACCGGTTCACACACATATCGCTATATTGCTAAGAGACTAGATTGATGAACTACTAGAGAGAATGGGTATTGTGGAGACCTTAGTCTTGAAGTCTTACATCTCGGATCATGTGCCCATCACACTTATTTGGAGGAAGGAACAATCTAGGATGAGCATTTAGTACCAGATACATGGTCACAATTTAGGATTACAGAAACATCACCTATGTGGGATATGGTACAGAAATTACATGAGCTCAAAAGGAAGGTCAAAATTTGGGAAAGATGTAAAAAACAGAAGCTGTGCATGGAGCTGGATGTGATACACAATGAGCTGGAGGTACTGGGCCGGAAGTTGGATTTGGGAAATCCATCCAACACACTTATCAACAATATCAAAGCACTTGAGAGGAAAAACACATACACGGAGTGACTTGGAGATTGAAGAGTAGGGCTATATGGCTAAGGGGATAGAAATACAAATTTTTTCCACAGGTATGCAAACTATAGAAGGTAGATAAATTCCATTTGGAAAATTAAGGATTCCAATGACTGTGAGGTTCACACCCTTCCGAAGATTCAACATGCAACAGTTGCATACTTTGAGCAGGCATATCGAAGTAGAGGCAATGTGAATATTGAGGACCAACTTTGGGCATCTGAATGTTACCCCAACATGTTTGATGAAGATAGGAACAAAGAAGTGTACAAGGCAGTCGAATTGCAGGAGGTCCACTCTGTATTGAAATCTTTCTCCAAAGATAGGTGCCTTGGACCAAACAGATGGATTGTAGGACTGTTCTTACACTTCTTTGATCTTATGGGATAGGACCTAGTGCAAATTATGGAACAATCTAGATTGGAAGGGTACATCACAAATGAGATCAAATCCACATATATTGCTCTTATCCCTAAGAAGAATGAACTGTGGAATTTCTGTGACTATAGGCCCATCTCACTTTGTAATCGGAAATATAAATTGATCTCCAAAATCATTGTTCTTCGTATTAAAAACACTCTCTCTAAATTCATCACTTTGGAACAATATGACTTTCTACAAGATAGACTCATTCATGATGTGGTTGTAACGACATAGGAATGCATGCACACCATACATACTAATAAATTGGAAGTTGCAATCATGAAGGTGGATTTGCAGCGAGCATATGACAACATTGATTGGGTCTTATTGTTCATTGTGCTGCACAAAATTGGACTACACGCAACATCCATTGAATGGATTCTGGAGTGTGCCACAACTGTTAGATTTGTTGTCTTCATTAATAGATACCCGGCTAGCTTCTTTGGGGCTAGAAGAGGGCTGAAACAAGGATGCTCACTCTCCCCTGTACTGTTTATATTGATCATGGATAGACTCACGCAAAGAATTAAACATGCTTTCCATAGGGGTGTATATCTGCCTTTGCCTATGGGGCGGAATATAAGAGTTTCACACAGTTTTTTTGTTGACGATATACTTACATTTGGGATCATATCCAGATATATGTGGACTTCTCTTCATAACATTTTTCACATGTTTGGTAGTGCATCTAGGCTATACATGAATAAGGACAAGTCAGAAATCTTATATGGGGAAGGTAAGCAGGAGGATATTACATATATTTCAAACCCATTTGGGGTGAGAGATATTCCGATTGGTGATGGTTTGAAGTATCTAGGATACAAAATCAAGCCCAATAATTATCGTAACCAAGACTGGTTATGGATCATGGATAAAATCCACAAGAAGATATCAGGATGGGCACATAGGTGTCTTACACTTGGAGGCAGAGTCATACTTGTACAATCGGTACTACAACAACTGGCAGTATATTGGGCACACCTATATTGCATACATGCATCCATCATTAAACATATTAATTGTGCTATTGCTAGATACATTTGGGATGGATTCGAAACAAACTATAAATACCATGTGGTTAAATTAGACAAGATAACTAGACCCAAGGCTATGGAGGGATGGGGCATACAAAACATAATTTTTTTCGGTGGGCACTCATCACAAAATATCTATGGTGGGGACTACTTGGCACATGTATTTGGAGCGAGATCATCAAGACAAAATATCTTAAGGAGATTAAGATTTGTCACTGGTTGAGAGAGGGACTGGTTGGCAAGGCATACGAATCTGCTATATGGAATAGCCTCAATAGAGTTCGGCATTGGCTCATAGAAAGGATCTACTGGAACATGGGATCCGGGAAGGACATCATCATTGGGAGGGACAAGATCCTTGGGGCCGAACTGCATAGACTTTACATAGCGGAACTCACCCACTGTCTATACACAAGGGGTATTATATTTTTTGATGAGGCCATATGAACTTGGTCAGGCAACAGGCCAATTTGGACAGAGGAGGAAGAACTAGGTCTGCGGGGGGACTTGGCTGACACCTAGAGGAACATTGTTGTTGAGATCCAGAATGTGGGGATATACAAATCTTGGGAGACGAGATTGGGTGAGATTGTATCAATAAAATATGTTCCATCTCTGTTGTGGATACTTACAATTACATCTACTACAATACACATGACTACCATGACCACTATTGCTTCACTAAGTTCTGGAATGTTCAAATCCCTGAAAAGATTATTTTGTACACCTGGCTAGTTTGGCACAATAGGACAGTCACTTCGGAGAACTTGAAGGAGAGGGGCATATTGGGACCTAGTATTTGTGTATTTTGATGCCAAGAGGGGGAGGACAATGTCCACATTCTCTTAAGATGTCCTATAGAAGTTCAGATTTGGCACTGTTTGTATGTCATTTTCTCCTTTGCATACATTGACCATTGTTCCATTGATACATGCTTACATTAGTGGAGTACCCAGAATAGGCATCGGCTTGCCAGCCCAGTGCTCACTTTTTGGGAGATGAGAGCTAGGAACAACATTATATTTGATCACAAATATCTCAGTGTTGATAGGATTATAGATAACATACACACTGTGATGGATCCACTGCAATGACCACTGGCTCATCCAACTATGGGGTCTCACGGGACTGATGATCCTTTTATTACATACCCTACTAGTTTCTTTGACGGTGTAGAACTGGGTGGTAGATGCGGTTGCGGGATTTGGATCTACATGGCCAATAACACGCAATATAGAATCCACTGGGGGTGGCGGTGACTATCATGAAGATAGGGGCTATGGTGCTTTGGGGGCTGCTTTGGTTCATGGAGTTTCTAGACATCCACAACATCAACATATATGGAGACTCCCAAGCCATCATCAATCATATCTTGGGATCCTCACACATTTCACATCCACATCTTCAGGGCTGGCTGAGGCACATCAAGAACTTGCAGGACACACTACTGGGCATCTCTATTCAACACTCACATAGAGAACACAACACTGTTGCAGATTCTTTATCTAAGCAAGGTCTCCTCGACTCACTGGAGGGGTTTCATATCACTCTGGAGGTGGATGGATGCTAGATAGATGCAGGTTTTACACCATTTCCCTGACCTTTGTCTCCACTATTTTCTCCACTATTTTTGTTTCTTGCATTGTGTCCATTACACACTACACAATGGGCACATATTTTCCTCATATATTTGGATTATATCTTGTATTTTCTCCACTATTTTTGTTTCTTGCACTGTGTCCACTACAAGATGCACAATGGGCACATATTTTCCTCATATATTTGGACCATATCTTGGAATATTTTGATATATGTACTCCCTTCTTTTCTGTGTTGGCTATAGCTTTTATTATGGAGACATGATATGTATTGTCTCTGCACAACAACTATTTTGGCATTTCACTTGGGACATTGATATACTAAGAGACAATACACAGTTCATATTACACATCGAAATGTAAATGGAACTCAATGTAATGATTTTACTGTCTATATAATAAAATCAACACTTTTTTTTATCTGGAAAAAAAAACCATCACTTGCACACTGGAATCCTCAACTAAATTCAGATTGTCAAAAGCGACAGCGACTTTGAGCCATATGAATCTTCAACTCAATTCACCCTGAACAATCTGTAGTATGGTTGCCGTATGAGAGTCTCCAAATGGAAGAAAAATTCAATTATATTTTGGAAGTGATTTCAGTCCAAAAATTTCACAGCTAATGTTTAAGATCTATAAGTGGCATTTTGCGGGATACTATATCTTCTCTAAGTAGTTCCATCTTCGAATCTTTGCTTTCTATGATGTTTTCCTCAATCCTTTCCTTTCTATGAGTTTGAATTTGAAACACGAAGTCTGCAAGCGCTTGCTTTCCAGTGAACGTTCTATTCTGAGCTTAGTCCTCCAGTGAGGGATCATGAATATATATAATATCGCCATTGAATGCTCTGTTGGTCAGCGATTAGCCTTCACAGGTTCGACACTTCTGCCACAGCCCCCACCGCGGCCTGGCCTTCCCCACCACAATCTTTAGCAGTACGGGCTTCGTGCAGCAATTTTGAGCATCAGTTTTCACGGAAAGTTCAAGGAAACAAAATTGATGTATTAACGCAACTTCGGCCCATTTGAATCTTCAACCGAATTCATAGCGACCTTGCCTTTGCTAACCTTCCACTCAATCCACCCTTATGAAATCAAATTCGAAATATGCGAATCTTCAAATCTGTCCCTCTATGAAAGAAAAAAAAATATATAGTACTCTTGGGAAGTGATTTCAATCCCAAGGTTTCACACAACCTTTTCATGGGATACTTTGGAATGGTTTATGTTTTTGAAGTAGTTTCATCTTCCAACTTTTTAGTTTTTTTGATAATGTATCAAGTTTCGATTTTAAATTTTAATGTGGTATGAGGTATGAATTTGAAATTTTAGGCACTTAAATTTTGTAGAAATAGATTAATGAGATTTAAATTTGAAAGCTAATAAAACTAAATCTCATAAATTAATTATTTTATATTATATAATTTAAAAAATAAAATTCATATAGATGTAGATTGAGCACCCTTTTTTTAGAGGATCAATATTTTAAGGTGTAAATCATTTTTGTAGTACATTCTTTTTTGTATCTATCTTATATTTAGTTGTCTAAATATATGTGTGTGCACGCATGTTAGTGTATGCGATGTTGACAGATCTGAAATTTGTGACAAAATGGTCAACAAAGGCTCGCTTAGCATCAACGCTTTCGACAACACCCACAAAGTGAGTGAAGTCTCATCCAAGACACTAATGGGTAACTATTAGAACCAAGTTTCTGCAGTTTAACAAGATTTTCTTATGCCTCACAACACACTACTCCTAGCTGACACATGCTTCATCATCTAAATGTTGCCATGAACTACGCAGGGTGCTAAACTAGATACCAATCTAACAACACAATTCCAAAGAAAAGATTCACAATATATAACCTCAGGTGCAAACTCAGTTCATTAAAGACAAAATCGACACCAGACCCTAGCAACTCCACTAGTGACAAACAATATTGCTTAGCACTATGACGCACTACCGATCACTCGACCCTTCACATTGATTCAAGAATATTTAGCACAAAAAATGTCATGGTTCAAAACTTGAACATATCATCTCCATATGCAACAATCTCATACCATATTATTATCATGAACATTTAGACTATTAGCTAGTCACTACAAATATCGAGACTTTCCTAATGTATTTCAGGAGCTAAGGCATTAAAAATCATATAATATTCACACAAATACACAACAAAAAAATAGAGAAGTTCCTTCATTTATTGATTTATATTCATACTAGCAAAAGAAACATTGTGTCCATGTTTATATATCGCAAATCAATAGGCTCATAAACCTTCAATAACAACATTATGCAACATGAGTAACTGGACTATAAACATACACACCGCACTCATATAACAAGAACTAAAGTTGTTACAATGAGGCTACGTAGCAGTTACATGCTTAACAACATACCCACAAATTACATTCAAAAGACACAGACATCAAACAAATACTCTATGATTTGATTTTTCATGTCCTCGACTGTCCAACAACAATCACTCAACATTCCTTCATGACCAGTTGTTCTTAATGCTTACGGCAACTTCTGCTCTATCCTTAGCAAGGCATCTTATAGCGTCCTCGAACCCTCTCAAATCCTCGCAACTTCTTTCCTAACTAATCGAGTTGTCTTGAGAAATCATTAGTATATTTTCCTCATTCTCGAGATTTGTTCCATTCATATCAACAATTGTCCAAAATATCTTCTCCATTGTCTAGATCCACACCACCCCATCTCCCCCTTCCTGAAAATGTCTCCAGCTTCCTACTTGCCACAATCTCCCTGTTCTGCTCCATCCTCTACAAAATCATAACCTCGATATTCCTCTACACGTGTCTTCATTCCTCGGGTGCCACTTTCATCCTTCTGCCTGACGTCCATCTGTGTTGCGCTCTTCCTACTGCGCCAAATTGTTAGGTCACTATAATACTAGTGTACCCCACATATTGTTATTGTTGTGCCCCATGTAGTGCCCATATTGTTATTGTTGTTACCTATCGAAGATCACTATTATTATTATTGTTCCCTTACATCATTATTGTTATGTAGACCTTGTTTATATTACGAGCCTTTGGAATCCTATATATACCAAGGAGATCTTGTGTTTTGTATCATCAAAGAATTGTCCATTTGCATGATGTAAAATGAGGTTTTCCCCTCAAATATTCTTATTTTCAACTCTTTGATCTATTTTTTCTTATGTTTTGTTATCTAGTTAAATAACATTTGGTATCAAAGCTTTAGATCCTAGGGTTTCATTGTTTCAAATAGGTCATCTTGGTATTTTTGCTATACTTTTTTTTTTCAGCGAGGCCTTAGAAGCTATTTACCTTGTGGATTTGAAATTTTGTTGAACCTTGTATAAAAATTTTATATCTTGGTTTTCAATATATTAAAAAACATGGGATGAGAAAGTTAGGGTTTGTGCATGCTCTAGAATTCAACCTAAAACAGGTGTTCCAATGAAAATCATCATAACTTTCCCTTTGAACATCATAATTGAATTATATAAAAATTGAATGAAATTCCATGGACATTGGTTTCTTGGATATCATTTTCATGGATGAAGGTAAAAATAGTGACACGTGGCATCTATACAAGTTTACTCTACTGAACTTGTCGATAATTAGGCCACCGTGAGAAATGTGGCATAACACTAACTTGAATATTCCAATTTCATTTTGACTTGTGGCATTAGAAAGAGGATGCAAAGATCTACCAGAGGATGAAATTTCAAATCTTGGAGTGCCTACATTACAAAGATACAATAGTTTCAAGATCTTTCTCCTAAAAGAAAGAAAAATGTGTGTATTTTTAAGTTTGCATCACTTTTGTTTGAAAAATCAGTTTGCGGTGATTCATGGGGCATAGTGGAGCATATATATCAATAGATGATTCTAGCATTACTCCTAAACAAAGGAACTATTCACCCATTAAGCCCTAATAAATCTCTACTACAATGCATGAAAAAGAGGAAATGCAACATGTTATATCAAAATTGCGAGAACACTTTTTTCTCACAAAGAGAAACCAAAAATTAATTGGCAGAAATGAATGTTACAATTGAAGGTTTAGAATTAAAAATAAAAATGGACATGGGAGTTTTGGAGGGTGGTTTAAAACCAGACATGGAAGTGATGATGAATGTCAAAATGGAATGGTTGAAGGAAGGTTTGACAAATTTGTTGCAAGAAAGGCTTCCTAGTGGTGATAAGGTATTCCCTAAAAAGAAGGATGGGGAAGAAAGGAATATGAATTATGATTTTAAATACTCAAACAATCGGTTGAAGACTAACCACATTTCAAATATTGATATGAGGAATATTTATGACAAGGATCTGGTAACATCAATACTATAGATGCAACAATTCTAATTTGCTCTACATGATGTGTAACACACACAAAATGTACGAGTTGCATCTTTATATTTAGAACCCAATTAGTTTGTATGATATCGATGGATTTGTTCTTGTAAAGCACTAGTCACATGGATTATTTTAATGGAGGAATTAGTAGCACATTATAAGGATACAAAGAGAAATACCTTCTTTAGTCAAATGATAAATCTCAAACAAAAGGGTTCAGTTGGGGAGAACATTAAGGACTTCCAGAGATTGAATATCAAGGTAACTGATACTCCAAAGAAGCATATAATTGATGTCTTCATAGGACTTTAAAAGATAATATCCAACATGAAGCTCGCTTTTGGGAATCTAAGTCATTGAAAAATGGATTCAAGGTGGAAAGAAATGTTGAAACAAAAAGTATGGAAACAAGGAAATCTACCACTCACAACTATAAATATGGAAATTTCATTGGTCATGGCTTCCCACAACCTATAAGATCGATGTCATATGAAATGGAGGAAAAAAGAGAAAAGGGGATTGGTTACAGTTGTGATAACAAATACACTAAAGGTCATAAGTGTGTTGAGAATAAATTATTTTATATAGATTGTGAAGTGAAGGAAGGGAAGGAACAAGAAACATCAAAATAAAAGTATACACATTAAGAACTAACCCCAGAGAAAGAATAAATGAATCCAACCGTATCTTGTAATGCATTAGTAGGAATTACTAGTCCTCAAACTCTCAAGATGGAAAGATATATCAAGAAAAAAAATGTAATCGTGTTGATTGATTCGGGTAGTATGCATAATTTTATTCATTGTAAGATAGCCAAGGAATTCAATTCCTTACCATATCTAGCCCCATAGTGTCAATTGATGGTTGAAAATGGAGGAACTATAGATTTCTTATAGAAGTTCTATAATATTAAGATAACCATGGGGGATTATGTATTGAATAGTCTAATTCTTTCCATTCCAGTGGGTGTTGTTGATGTTGTATTAGTAGTCCAATGGTTATAATATTTGGGGATGATAGCTTAATTGTTAAGAATGTTTCTTGAAATTTTTATGGGAATGGAAGGAAATTGAATTAAGGGGTATCATAGGGAAACCATGGAAGATAATCAACTTTGATGGCATGAAAAATCTTTTGAAAAAATAACAAGGCGTAATTGCACAATTATGCTCACTAGATGTTCAAACATTGGAATCATCCATTTCATCATATCTCCAAAGAGTCTCGGACAATCATTCAAAGCTATTTGACACTCCAAAAGGTCTTGCACCTATTCGTGATCATGATCATACTATTGAATTGATTCTAGTAAGTGTTCCTCCAAACATCAAAGCTTATAAATATCCTTATTCCCAAAAGAGTGAAATTAAATGTATGGTAGTAGAAATGCTAGAGGCAGGTATAATTGAACATGATGTTCTTTTTCTTCTCTAGTATTATTGGTGTTGAAGAAGGATGGATCATGTCGTATGTGTACAAATTATAGAGAGTTAAGAAGCTCACTATTGAAGATAAATTTCCCATTCCTTTCATTAATGGATTGTTGGATGAATTACATGGAGCAACTTACTTCACCAAGTTGGATCTGTGTTTTGGATATCATTAAATTACAATGAAGATATAAGAATTTCTAAAAAAAACATTCAGAACCCATGAAGTCTATTATGAATTTTTTGTTATGGTTTTTTCCTTACTAATGAACCTTCCACATTTGAATATTTGATGAATTCCACTTTCATACCCTTTATTAGAATTTTTTTCTCTAGCATTTTTTGATGATATACTAATCTATAATAAGTCTTGGAAAGATCATGTTCAACATGTTGATAGGGTGTTCAAACTATGAGAGGAGAAACAATTTAATGTAAAACCCTCCAAATGTTTCTTTGAGGTAAAGGATGTGGAATATTTGGGTCATATTGTATCTCATAAGGGTGTTATAGTAAACCCTAAAAAAATTAAATCCATTAAGGAATTGCAAATTCCCACAACTCTAAAGCATGTTTAAAGATTTTTTGGGTTGGCAGTGTATTATCACAAGTTTGTTAAAAATTATGGGAAAATAGAAGCACCTCTAACAACATTAGTGAAGAAAAATGAATTTTTTTTGGACTCCAAAAGAAACTAAGGCCTTTGAACATCTTAAATAGGTTATGTGCCAACCTTTGGTTTTAACTACACCATACTTCACAAAAACCTTATTGTGGAATATGATGTCTTAGGATATGGAATTGGTGTTGTTTTAATGCAAGAGAAAAGACTCATTTGTTTTGAAAGTTGTACAATCAAAGTAAATTATTTACACAAGCCTATTTATAAGAAGGAAATGTTAGCAATATTACATGCATTGAGTAATGGCACCAATAGCTGATGGGAAGACACTTCAAGATAAAAATAGATCATGATAGTCTTAAATACTATTTGGAACAAATACTATCTATAAAAAGAACAACAAAAATGGGTCACAAAGATGTTGGGTTATGACTCTGAAATCATCTACAAAAAAGGGAAGAAAAATGTTGTTGTAGATACACTCTCAAGAAGGGATGAGGATATGGAAGCATTGTTCTATGTTATTTCTCTTATCCAACCTCATTGGATAACTGAAGCAAGGGATGAATGGAAGAATGACAAATAGGTGTGGATACTCGTTCAAAAGTTGCATGAATATCCCAGTACATCTTATACATTTATCTAGAAAAATGATTCGTTATGGCACAAAGATCACCTATACCAATGTAATAACTCCTAACTCAACCAAGAGATTTTTTTGGAATTGAACACCTTTCCTCTAAGAGGGCACTCATTATTTTTAAAAAATTACCACATGGTAAAGAAGGAAATTTTTTGGGATGACCTTCAATTTCATATTCAGAAGTTTGTTGCAGAATGTTGGTTTCTAGACAAAGTAATGTTGAGACAATTAAGACCCCATGTCTATTACAACCTTTATCCATTCCAAGCTAGTGTTGGGAGGAGGTCTCAATGGATTTTATAAGAGGTTTATCCAAGTCCAAAGTAAACAGGGTCATCATTGTGGTAGTTAATAGAGATGTAAATTTTCCTTAGGGCTATAATTTTATTTTCTTTGATAATTGCATTTCTTCTTTTACATATTAAATTCACCTGAAAGCATCATATCATTATTGATATTTACATCATTATTCAACAACATATGAAACTATATAGAAATAATAATATCATCATAAATGCAGTGGAACATAAAGGAAAAATATAATAAAAAAATTCACACATAGAGACACTAGGATTGGTTGGAGACCAATGCAAAACCCACTATGGGGAAAACACTTTCAAATTATTATTATTATTAGATTGTCATTGAATGATTCAACAAAAGAGAGTATAATGATGTGTATCTTCATCCATACAACTAAACAATAACCATGAATATGATCCCAACAAAATCAATCAAAATCAGGTTCTAGTATGTTTACTAGTCATATATCACTTCATTAGGCTATAGTCAACTTCCGTCTTTTGAGGTCAATTGCAGTCAACTACGGAAATTGATGAAAGACAAAGCCTACTTTCTAATTGCAGGGAAGGCATGTTATGCGTGTAAATCAGAGGCTTCAACTGCATGGATAAGCTGGCTTGTGTATTGTTGCAACTGATATTTCTACGTGACATTCATGTGGTTGAGACCCAAAACCCTAAAACATATATGAAAGCTTTTGACACTGCAATTTCTCCTTTGTACGAACCCATTCTCAACAGATATGCCTCAGAATTGTGTGAGCGAAAAAGAAGGAAGAGAAATAGAAGAATGATACAAGATGAATGTCAAAATGAGGGTCACTTGACATATATTTATAACCATCCATGGGTGTCCAATTTTCTTTAGGTTTGACCTGATGAAATATGCACGTCAGCGGATTAATTCAAAATTACACTTTCCCTAGTCCAAATTGAGTGGTTCAGTAGTCAAAATTGTTCCTCTTCAAAAGAGGAATCTCACCTCATGGTTGGAATTTCTCACTAAGCTGCCAGATTAAAAAGACATACCAGGTATGCACAGTTTTATGCATTATCTCATCCTTCCAAAGCCTGTACAATCACTACTTCATATATGGAAACAATTCAAAAGCTACATGGAAACCTAAATATTATTGCAAGTAAGAGAGATCCCATTTTCGTTAGAAATTTCTGGACAAAATTATTTTTGATTTTGGGTAATCAATTAGCTCATAGCTCATCTTATCATCCTCAATCTGACGACAAAATTGAGATAATGAAGAAATTTTTGGAATGAAATCTTACTTATTTGGTATCTAATAAGCAAACACAATGTGTCAAGTGGTTACCTCTAGCAGAATGGTGGTATAACGCTTCCTTCGATACTACAAAAAAATTGACCCCATTTATGGTACCTTATGGACATCATCCACCATCCATCACGCCGTATTTAAGAGAAAATTCTAAGGGTCACGTAGTGGAAGATCACATCAAGCATCAAAAACAAGTTTTTCAACTCTTAAAGTATAACCTCACTCTAGTGCAAAATCGAATGAAATAGTAGGTGGATTAGCATCACAATGAAAGAAGTTTTAATGTATCGATCGAGTATTTTTATGGCTAAACCCATACAAACAAATGTACCTCAATAAAAGTAGGAAGGATGATAACTTACCACCCAAGTACTATGGTCCTTACAAGGTGCTACAAAAGTTTAGTACTATGGCATACAAATTGGAGTTTTGGGAATCTTCCCGAGTACACCCATTTTCCCATGTTTAATACTTAAATAAGGTTATAGGTGAAAAGATCCTACTTCAAACAATATTGTTAGAGCTTAACGAATAGGGAAAAATCTTATTGGAGCATGAAGAAATTCTAGAAACAAGAATTTGACAACTAAGGAATCGATCAATTTCAGAGTATCTCGTTAAGTGGAAGAACTTACCTACTAAACATTCCACATTGGAGGATGAGTATTTATACAAAATCATCCATAACTATTCAAGTGTTGAGGAAAAAATTTGTTTGAAGAATAAGGGAATGTTAGGTCCTTATAATACTAGTGTCGTCCCATACTATTATTGTTATGCCCCATGTAGTCCCCATATTGTTCTTGTTGTTCCACATAGAAGTCCACTATTGTTATTCTTGTGCCCTTACCTTATTATTTTTATGTAGGCCCTGATTATATTATGACCCTTTAGACATACATATATACCAATTTGGTCTTCTCATTTGTATCATCAAACAATTGTTCATTTCTATGATGTAAAAGGAGATTCCACCCTCCAAGAGGCTAATTTTCAAGTCATTGATCTATATTTTTTTTTCTATTTTTTGATCTAGTTACATAACACAACCCTATTGTTGCACTCCATATATTGCACTAGCCCTATGAAGGCCTCCACCTTATCCTTTCCATGCTCATTATCCCTACTACACGCTCCTACACTTGCAAAAATAAAATAAAAAATTCTAACCTCCAACAACCACCAACACAAAAAAGTAGCTTGTCCTCGAACCACTTAGTCCTTCTTCCATTCCCATGGTTTTGGGACCTATAATGTTACTGAGGTTGTCTTCTTTCCTTTGGTCTGGCTGCCATAAGGAGAAACATAAAATTCTATAATAACCATTGTGAAAATTCCATGTAAAAATATATAAATACCACCGATGATGTGACACATATTCCAAGATGAATGGTGGGTAGGACATCCTAGCGGGGTGTTAATATGGTTGTTTATGGCTAAGGAAATTATTAAAGGCAATCGATAAGGCATTAAAGAGGCAAAAAGGTATTTTGGCACATTTATTTTTGAACATAATGGAAATTCAGAGAAAAGGAAGGTGAAAGGTCACATGTTGCATAGGAGGAGGAAATTGAAGCTAAATAATGGAAAATGAAGAAAATAGAGACCTCATCCATAAAAAGGCTTTTGAGGATCAGTTGGTAACCTTTTGTCAGTTCAGTATTGGAGCTCTTTCATTACTATCTCTCTCTCTCTCATACTGTTGGATACTTAGATTTTTCTTGCATCACCCTTGGAGGGTGTGGCATACTTGGATTTTTTGAACATGAAGGCAAAGGACGAGTAGGAAAGTGCATGAGGGCATCAGGATCAATAGCGGCATCAGATTTTCTTCAAGGTACTGAGTTGGATGTATTATTTCTTCACTATTTTTGGCATGCAAGGCACATGCATATGGTTTCTTGGTCATGATCTGTCACTGACATGGAGGATTGCCGAGATTCATAGTGGATTTGCCTAGCCTTTCCATTCCCTGGATAACCACGGTGATTGTGGGTTTATTTTCATTGTTTAATTTTGGTTGGTTCTCATGTTTCCTTTAGCTTGGGTTGAGTTATTAGTTCTTGGAGCATTGGTTGGACAAATTCTTTTGAAGCCCTGTAATGACTTGGGTTGAACTATTGGTCTTGGAGCCTTTCGTTGGACAAACACTCTCGAGCCCTTGGTGGGTTGAGTTCCTAGTCATAGAGCCTCAGTTGGACAAACATTGTAGAGCCATGTATAACCTATGGGTTGAGTTACTAGTCCCAGAGCCTTGGTTCGACAAATGCTCTGGAGCCTAGTATAAGTTGTTGGTTGAGTTACTAGTAATGGAAGCTAGGTCGGAATAGACACTTGTGAGCCCTCAAAGGTTGGGATAGAGACCGACCTAATGTTGGTTTTGTGATGTCTGATCATCAGGGTGAATGTCTAAAGAGAGATTTGGCTAAGCCATCCTACATTTGGGTGGAATGTGGTAGTCCCATCTCCGTTTCGTTCATTACATTCATTAATGAGAAATCCATTCCCTTTATTTTCATGTGTAAATGTATTGATTTATTTATTGATTTGATGGATGCTATGTTTATTATATTTATGTTCCCATTATGATGGTTATATGTGCATTTTATGAAAACAACTATGTATGGATCTCATCATGGTTTTACTTGTATGTGAATGGATATTTTATCTATGACCTAATAGATGATAGTGCAACAAATGGCATGAGGGAACAGTGGTTCATAGCAATTCTCAGATAAGTATGAGATCCGTACACTTAATTCTATTGTTTACACTTGTAGATTACAAGTTGATCATATGTTTGACAAAATTCCTGTCATAGCTAGTAGGGATCCAATCAAGGTCTCGAACAAGTAATTTCTTAATTACTATCATTTCCATGTTAATTTACTGATTTAAAGAGATGGTTCAGTTTTGAGCAGTGACCTGGGCTCTAGACTTGAAAAGGAGGCTCAAATCACAGAGTCTCTAGCATAGCACTGACAATTTGGGTCCACATTCGCTAGCAAGCAAGCCTGTGAGAGCAACTTTAGGGTGTTGGTTGTTGCCTTTCCCATAGCATTAGAGTGGCTATGGACCAAGAGACCTAAAATAGTAGTAGGACCCAGGAACAAGATCTTTAAGTGGCTGACTTGTCCTCTGAGGGTTATGTTGATGATGTTGGATGTCTGTATCATGTGTTTCCTTTTGGTTCCACTTTCTTGGTGTGACTTAGGAGGTCGAATCATATCATTGTGGCCTCTCGTCGCATGTTTGCCCTAGGTGGCCAGTGGCTTGGGTAAATGTGGGAGGAGGGTGTTATAAAGTGGTATTAGAGTGTAATTGTGGTTTCCTTGGGTTGTATGTTTATAATGATTTCATGATTGGTTGCATATGTATTCCTTATGCATGTAGTCTATTTTCTTGTTGCATTTGCATGGTGTTGATTATGGTTGTAGTGATGTCACCATGAGAAGGTTGAAGTTGTTGTCATGGAGTATGTCTTCATGTGTGGATGGTTGATTATGCATTTGTTATGAATGTATGGTATTGGTTATAGTTATGCATGAATAGTAAGTCAAACATGCCTTGTGAATTCATTATATGAAATTTAGGTCATCATGGGGATATTGCTTGTTATGATGCTAATGTGTTGGCTGAGATAGAACAGGAGATGTAGAGCATTAAATTGAAGTTGCATCATTGGACCTCGATGCAAGAGAAGATTGTCATACATGTATTGTATGATAGGCATGAAGGTATGTAAGTCAATAATTGTCATATGCATTAGGTTTATGTAGATGTCAGTTGATGTTATGGTTACATGCATGATAGATGTTAGTTTATTAGTGTAGTTATATGCACATATGTCAGATAGTCGAGAATGATAGTAACTTGTAGCTGTATCCATTGCTATCGTTGTTTTATATTAGATAACCTGATGATTATGTTATGTGTTGTTGATGAGTACGTTATAGTTTAACTTGTTGTTGCTATATGACATTTAGCTTGAGGATTAGGTTTTATGTTGTTGATATATAGCTTATTGTTATTATGTGCTATTAACTTGACAATTAGGGTTATTTTGTTGAGATCTTGATGTTATAATTTGGATTGGTCATATGCATCATGGTTATGTCAATCAGATTGAAGATCTTGATGTTAAATGTATTTTGTTAACCTAGTTTGACCTATGGAGATGGTTATGGTTGCAATATTCACATATGAGCCTACATATTTGTGATATGGTGTCATACTAATCTAGACTGATCGTACATATGTGATTTCTATGCATAAATGATGACTGTTTATGAGTTAGGATGAGAAGATGTTGGTTAGTTAGTGGTATGGATATCATGATCTTATTTATGTTTGAGTTGACATGTTGTAATGTTATATCTTTCTAACTAGATTGACTGTGCAGACAGGATAACCTCCCTTAAGATACATTGAGGTATGATTTTGTTTACATCATCTATTTTATGTTTGAATGTTTGATTATGTCATCTAGTTGATTTATTTAACATGGTATGTTTTCAAGTTAGTTGAATGTTTGATGAATTGCATAATATTCATATGTGTTTATAAGGTTTCTTGCCGAAATGATCTTGTTTTAAGATGATTGTACTAATGGATATATTGAGACAGTTGATATGTACTTGAGTATAGTAGATGACATTTGTTCCATTGCGTCTAAGGACTATGAGTTGAATATGAATTATGACATGATTGCTAGTTGGTAAAGGTTGATCACAAATTGATAGATATGATTGTCTTGATATTTGGAACATGTGGTTGATACATGTGAGTAGTTGCAAGGTAACGTGTCAGGTATTAGCGTGATAAGGTAAAACTTGATGTGTTTATATAACTAATAGTTGGGTGATGTGACAGTACATAGTAAGCCTCGATTACAACAATATAAAAAGGGTAAAAGAAAGGAATTGGAAAATAATTGCTTTGGATATGTTTGGAAACCCTAATTCTAAATAAATGAGTGCCTTTCATATAGGGAGTCTTCTTAACCTTGATTTTGTTTGACATTATGTGGATATGTGCTATAGTCATGAACATGTACTGGACAGGTATATTAGCAAATCTCTAGTTTCGGGTGGATTTGTGAAGGGAATTGGAGTCCCTTGAGAGATGGCGTGGATGTGTTCAGTTGAAAGAAATGTGCTTGGCATGACAAGGTAAGGTAGACAATGTATTGTTATATATATTTAATCACTTACAATTATGTGTAAGGGGAAGAGATTGCCATGAAATCTTGAAGAAGGCTCGGGTTGAGCTTTCCTTCAGAAACATGGGGATTGAGTCATGGTGTTTTTTGTTACTCTTGTGATTTTGGTGTTTGGTGCTTTATTGTGCTTGATTGTGGTTTTGTTTGCATCTTGTGCATGGCCATGCCACTTCTATTGTGGTGTTATTATTGGTTTCATGGTTTCCTTCATGGTTGTTTCTTGTCTTTCCTTATAAGCTTTGAGTGCCTTGGGAATTTTTTGGGAAAGAGGAATAGTTGATGGAGCTTGGGGAGAGTTGTGTGGTACCCAACATGTATTGTAAGACGTGGATGAAGATCGGTGCATGAGTAAGCACATTAGAAGGTAAGACTATGATATTCTATTGGACTAGTCGAGTCCATAGTGGTAAATGGATAGTGGCAGTGCAGTCATGAGAAAAGCAACCAGAAGATCTAAGGTAAATGGATATGAGGTGTCAGTTGTGTTGTGGGGAAAAGTATCCGACTCGGAATGACCCTATCCCTACTCTAAGGGTGATAGTTCCTTAGCAACAACTGAAAGTAAAGCTTTGATATTTTTCCTTTATGAAAGTACAGAGAAGGAAGAAAAGATTGACCAACCGATGTCTTTCGCTTTTGTCGATCCTGTCTTCTCTCTTTGCCTCTTGTTCCCAGCTCCTTGCTCCTTTTGCTGGCCCAGCTACACAAAGATCCTGCAAAAACAAGAGAGGGAAACTACAAGAAACATGTACTCATAACTGATGCATGGATTAGAATGAATCAAATATACAGATAAAAACAATACATCATTGCAATACAAGTATATAGGAGAACATCAAAGCTTTATTGATAGAAGAAAAAGGTTCTGAGAAGGTTACAACCATAAATGGCTCCAATCCAGCAGCACCTCCCCAGCAGCAAGAAATCTCCTCTTCTCCTCTATAAAAGCAATCACCCAATAGCTCTAACTGTAAACCAACAGCACTTCCTTGCTTTGCACAAAATTCCAGCCTCCTAGACCTCATAGAAGAGCTCTATATATAGGAGATTTGGAGAAAGGATGAGTCAGCTTGAGACTGACCTAAAGCTGCCTTGTGTCCTCTCCCTCTTCAGTTAAACTTCAGTTCTTGAGTCCACTTGGAGATCCTTGCTTCCACATGGAGATCAAGTACCTCTTACTCATCATAGGGCGAATTCCTTGAACCAAGTGTCAGTTTGGAAGCTTCCTGGGCAGTTGACACCTTGCAGAATGACTGTGCCACTTGGCCAATCTCGCCCAGCGCAGGTAGCCTTCATTGGTTTTGACTTTCAGCGCAAGTACAAGGAGGAGCAGTTGACATTCAGCGCAGATGCTCAGTGGAGCAACTGACATGATCCAAAAATAGCCTGTTTTTGAGTGTTTTCAGGTGGAGAACTGATAGGAAGTGCTGTGGTTTGCTGACCTTGTTCCTCTAGGGGTAAGAAAAACATGTTTAGGGACTGAGGATCCCTGTAATTATTGACATTTCATGCTCCATGCTGCGAGGCACAAAAATGTCTATAACAGTTGCCCCCTAAAGTATGAGGTCGTTTATCGGGTGAAATGCTTTATCCAGAGGGTCCGAAGTTCATTCAAGTGCTGAGAGGTGCCATGTAATACAATACAATACAATACATTATTTTTCATTCTGCTTTCATTATCTAGCTGAGGCAGGCATTCCCATGCTCAGCTTTATAAATACATTTTGGTACATAGAATAGACGATCGTCTGATGGTAGACTGATAATTCTCTGCTGAAATTATCATCCTTTGAATAGGATGATCATCTGCTGCAATGATGTACATGGCAAATGCTTTTATATTTCCTGAATATATATCGCAGCCCGGATGGATGAAACTAGATCCGGGGTCTTCAAAACTCGTTCAATCTTCACTCTAAGTACAAGTCGATCCATGTGAGAATTGCGCTGAAGTCGAACATGGAAAGACATCGCTTGATTACCGGTCAATGATAAAAACCGTTAACAAGCGCGAGATGAATCACCGATAATGATAATGACCCTCAAGGTACTGCAGTACAATTCACGTGGCGTGAATAAAGGACTTGGCATCGAACGCCACGCAAAATCTTCTGGTCAAAGGTCATTGATGTATACCTGTCGCCGGAAGTGAGAAACTTGCCATTGAGGCATGCAAGCTTCAAAGTACTGATGGGGTTGTTCCTAGATCAACTTCTTGGATAATGAGCTGAAGTCGACAAGAAGCGATCCGTCAAAGGAGGGCCTTAATGAATCCCACATCAATGACACGGAACGGAGCTAATGATTTTAGTGGAGGTGAAAACAAACTGTGACATATGATTCAGGGTGGCGATCATGAATGGATGAAGGATAATGTATGGCAGTGGATGGGACACGGTTGACACTTTCAGAATGACCTCTCTTGAACATATAACGACACTGATGCGATGGATCGGTAGCATTACCCCAAAATGTGGATGGTTTGGCGAAGACCATGGTGATGAGACCGGTGAATGAAACAACCCAACCCGATGTGGTATGGAGGAAAAGTGTCATGTTCAAGAGCGACTTGCTACCATTAAGCTTTGATGTTCTCCCAATTTTTCCCCAGTCATTTCTGACCAGTACCTCTTTATTTTTGTCAAGCTTGAGGAGGATAACATATGCTTGTTCTATAACCTGCCCTTCGGGCAAGCCTATCACTATGATTTAACGAGCTTAGCGATAGGGAAACTCGTTCTCGTCTAAAGACAAGTTTGTCGCTATTTAATCATTTTAACGAGTCTAACGACAAGGAAAACTCGGTCCTTTTCATTTTTAGAGAGTCTGAAAAGGTACAGAAAGTTAACTCCATAGTTCCTTTTTCGTCATCTAATCCTTTAAGTCCGAAAAAGTATAAAACAATACAGAAGGGATGGGTGTTCGGTACTTTTAACGAGCTGAACAAGACAAGTGCTCGATCTTTTTGTGTAATAATCCCTCAGGTCCAAAAAGATTAAAGTCTAAAAGAGGGATAGCTCTTCCGGTCCCTTTAACGAGCTGGAAGGCCAAAACTCGGCAAACTTTTCATATTTTACGAGTCTGAAAAGAGCTCAAAGAGGACTCGTCTTTTGAGGAACGAGTGATAAACAGGGATAGCAACTGATTCCAGGTACAGGTTGGAATTTTCCAATCACGGCAGTGTCACAAGGATGGCTAGGTGAAATCACCCTTCGCAGATGTTCCTCAAAATGGGTAAACAATCATATGGGGGTGAACGATCGGCCAAATGAAATGGAGGTGACGGTGCACAAACACGACCAAGGCTTTTAAGGCTGATAAAATTACGATCACTGAGGTTATTTACCGGTATAGGTTCTTTTTTAGATAAAAATGAGCTTAAACTCTGGAGGGAACATTGCTCACTGCTTCTATTTATTTTTTAACGAGCATGAAGACCGCGTTAAAACTGCTCGGATCTTGCGTTTATTTTTTAACGAGCATGAACCATGTGCTAAAACTGCTCGATTCTTTGCATGCCCCCAGCATAACAATGCAAATCGAGGTGCATGCCCCCCAAGCTTCATTGCATTCAACTCGGTGGTTGGAATGAAGGTTTACCTTTGAGAAAGGGGAATTGTTTCATTTTTTAATGAGGTTGACACAAGATAAGAACCGTCCTCGGAGCCCACTGTATTTACAGTATTTCCATTAGGGCGATGATCCATGCTGATAAAATGTTTAGGAATCTTCCGAATCCATTAGATATAGAAGATTTCATATTGTAGGTTTCCATTGTGGCCACTTCCGCCAGATTTCTTGCAGGCGGTAGGGCAAAAGTACCCATTAAGGCAGGGTCTTTTAGGAGACCTACTCCAATATTTTGAAGCGAATGATTGCTTCCATGGATCATTGGAATGCTTCCCGTAACTTGTGAACTGTCGGGGAGGAAAGTTTGTTGGTCTATGACTGTAATTCCTCCTTGAAAGGGAAATGCAATCTTCCTGAAGTAGGTCGACACAACTGCGGCCATGGCATATATCCAGGGCCTTCCCAGTAGGATGTTGTAATCGAGGTTTCCATCGATTACTTCAACATCAACTTCTACTGTTTTTCCCCCCAGTTCAACTTGCAAGTTACTTAAAATCCCGTATGGAGTGTATGATCGTCCATCAAATGCTTTTAACGTCGTTGACGATTTCGACAAGGGTGGTGAGCCTAAATTTTTCCAGCAACTCATCGACATAAGACATGTAGATGCCCCCTCATCAATAATTGTTCGATGAACAGTTTTGTTGAGGGCTTTCACTTGAATAAGGAAAGCTAGTTGAGCTGGTAACTTAGGGTCATATCCTTTATGATCAAAGGCCACAAGATTGGAATCCATTGGGCCAATCCCACCTATTGCTGATAATAAAGTTTGCTCTTGGGAGGGGCAATTTTGTGGTACCTCAAGCGTCGACATAGCGGACGGCGATTGGGCCAGGTCCTCTATTATATTATAATTCTGTGCTATTTTGGCACGAGGATTACATGTCGATTTGTGTACTACTCCCTTTGGCAACTTTATCATTGGTTCAGGAATGATGGGTGGCACAACTTTGGTCAAAGCTGTCGTCGAACTACTAAGTTGTTCATTAGCCTTGTTATTCGACAGCCGTGGATTCCCGTAATCTTTATTCCTTGTCAAAGCATTATTCTGCTGCTTTGAGGTAGACAACATAAGCACTTGGGATCGGGAAGCATTTTGATTAGCAACCAGATTTTGACCTGGATTAGGAAACGGATCAGTCAACACAGCTGAGGTTTTCGAACTCTTAAAGAATCTTTTAAGCTCAGCTTTGTATGGACAATCTGCTGTCCAATGATCCTCATCGCATATATGACACCCCGAAGGGGGTTTCCCTTTTCTCCCTTTCTTTTTCTTCTTGCCCCCTGGTTGCTTCAGTTGTTTTCCCTTGTCGTCCGACATGGCACTTACTTCCGAGGCAAGAAGTTCTTCATTTGCATTTTGATTCGAAGTCTTACGGGCTTTCTTAGACGAATCCCGTGTTGACTTTGCGTTTGCAGTGCCAATCACACCATCGCCGGCATGAGAGTCACTATTTGATCCAGGAGGGGGAGGAATTGAAAATTCCGGTCTGGGGGCGTCAGGTATCTTGTCATAGAGTGTGCCAGACTGAGTATATACTAAGTCTAAATACTGGGCACGAGCAATAACCTGCTCCTCTGTTACGACTCCCCCCTTGGCCACATCTTCTGTTATAGCAGGAAGAAGCGACTTTATAAACCACTCAGCTAATAGCTGATCTGGAACATAAGTCTTTACCATTCTGCGACGACGACACCACTCATGTATATGATCGGATATATGTGTGGCCGTTGTCTGCTTGAAATTAGTTAAGATCTCTGTTCCAGTTTCGTACCTTATCGGTAACTGAAAGTGTGTTAAGAAAGTCGTGGCTAGGGAACTAAAATTGTCGAAAGAGGCTCTAGGTAATTCAATATACCATTTAGCCGCCGGACCAGTCAATGTCCTCTGGAAAAGGCGAAGCCTAATCGAATCATCATTCAAGGTGTTCGACGAACACCACAGATGGAAAGTCATCACATGATTCGACGGGTCTTCGCCAGGATTTCCATTGAATTTAGGAATGTCCGAAGGAAGTTTGTGAGGAATCGCTGGCCACCAATGGGCATAGGCGATTGGATCGTTCGTTAATCGATGTAAATCTGGTAATTCTAGAGTCGCCACGAATGGCAACTGCTGATTCAGGTTTGGCGAGGCGTATCCAGGATACGATGGAATCGCCTGAGCAGTAGGCCTTTGCATACCAGCATAATGCAACTGATATGGCTGGTGGGCTTGGCCACTGTAAAGTGGTTGATTTAACCCGTTCTGAATATAGGGTTGCCCACTATTTGCAAAGAGCTGTTGCTCAGATCCCTGGTACACCTGTTGAAACTGAGGTTGTTGGTATTGCACCATCCATGGCTTCGAAGCCATGTTTTGCTGTGCGATACTAACCGACGGACCAAGATGTGGGGTTATGGTTCCCGTTTGTATCTGTGTCGTCCCGGCAGTTGGCGATTGTGGTTGTGTTGCAGGGTCAAGGGGCTGTTGCATTACAACTTGGGGTTGACATACAACAGGCATCGATTGAACTTGCGACACGGTTACAATTGCTGGCGTCGTCGGGATGCTAGACATAGGTACACATTGTTGCATGGAATATACAACTCTCGGTTGTTGGGGCAACATAGGCACCCAACCACTCGTCGTAACTTCAGTCAAACCTGAATGCGGTTGAAAACTGTCGTATGGGTATCCTCCCGGAGGGGGAAGTGAAAGGGCATATTGCCCCCCATATGGTAACAATCCGGAACTCAAGGGTATAGATTGCCTTTGAGGACTGGATGGCCCAAACTGATTTCCAAAGGGATCAATTTGTCTAGTTTCAACATAAGAATTACCGGGTATTATACCGGAAGAACAAACTGGAACAGACCAAGTTGTCGTAATAGTCCCTGGGTGGACTCCTTCTAGCTGATGAGAGCTAGTCGGGACAGCTGGTATGCCGGCAAACATCGTTGGAGTGACAACAGGAGCTTCTGCTGTCGCTGTGTCATTTGGCACAGTCCTAGATGTCGACGGTTGCTCAGACATTTTAAGTCTATCCAATAAACTGCCCAGCGATTCTACAGGAACTTCCACTGGTGATGGACAAACTTCTGATGCAGAAGGAAAAAGAGTTACACCTACCCCAAAATGAGTTGGAGTATTTGCTTGCTGGTCCTCTACGATTTCCTCTATTGCAATCAGACCAGGAGGAAGAGGAAGACCGTCAGGTCCGTAAAAGATTTCTGGTGCCGAAGAAGGGGTTGCTTCGACAGCGACAGTTGTTTGAGCAACAAGACTCTGTGGACCGGTTTCAGATGGAACTGGTTCAGTTATGCAAGTACTTGTTCTCAGACTAGGATCAGTACAACTGTCCCTCTGTCGCTGTTGAACTTCTTCAATAGAGGCAGGGATTCCAGAAATATTAGGAGTGACCAGAATCTCAGATGTAGTTGGAACTGTTGTTCTAACTTTAATGGGAGATTTTGACCCGCTCAAGCGAGTTTGCTTCGTCCGTACTACTCTCGATTCCGGAGACAAAGACGGTTGACTCGCGAGTCTCCTCGAACGACGGAGTTCTAATTGACTTTCCTCCACGGTTGCGGATTACTCGATCAACTAAAATACAAAAAGGGGAATTATGTTTCCGTATTGAATGAATTTTATTAGACGCTTTTAGACACAACTTTGCTTTTTCATGTTTTAAGAGTCGAGAAAAAGCTAAAGATGACTCTAGTCGCCTTCGATGTATTAACGAGCCCGAAGTGACAAATGCTCGGTTGGACTTTTTCAGTTATAGAGTTTGAAAAAGGCCAAAAGAAACTGCTCTGGAGATCTAGGCAGAGGGTGTGCCAAAACCTTTCGCGAAACCACAGAATACGTTTTACGGTACGGGTGGTCGATCTTCATGAATGCTGTGTTCACTGCATCGCGATCAGTAGGGCGGCCGACACGGCTTCCTAAGGATAAAGGATAAATGCCTATAGGGGTCTCCCAATATACGCGACGGTACGCGGGAGCACAAGTCCGTATTAGTGCTATCGTCCCTCAGGAGGAATCACCCACCTTCGTAGAGATCGACAGTCACTACGTTTAACGACGCCGGAACACGTCTCTACCTAGACCTCTATTGTGAGCGTTATGTTACAAAGCGTTTTTAGATTCATTCAATATATTTTAAGTTGATCTTGTTTAGCAGTTTGTCTTTCAGGATCACCACGAGATGTATTGGTACAAATTCCTAAATGCAGCTAAAATGATAAGCAAGCTTTACAATCTTTTTAGCTTTGAAAATCCTAACCACTGAGGGGAGAGAAAAACATTATCTTTCCACACAGAGCACAAAGCACAAACTAATGCACTTTCCCCTAGATCAATCACGCAAACTTATCAAAAAATGCAAATGCAAGATGCATGTATTTCTTTTCTTTTCCCTTAATGTTGATGTAGACAAAAGGAAACTGTCGTATAATTTTCGAATTCAATTTGAAGCGTAAACAAACAAGTTTTGTCTAAAATCAAAAGACGCCTTACAGGTACTTGTTTCGACACTAAAAATGTATGAATTCAAACCATAAAATGAAAAACAAACAAACTCAAACAGCCATGAACAGTAATAAAACTAGCTCTTAAGATCACGACGACACTTTTACAGTTCAAGATCTAAGAGGCCACAGCTATACTGGTTTACTTTTCACAATGGGAAACTGTAACTGAAACAAGAAATACTGAAAGAACAATCACAGTTTCATTACACAACTGAGGCGGAATAATGTCAAGGAAAGTTGGTTTACAGCAAGTACAAATGACAAGCAATCAACAGCAAAACAACAGTGAAAACAGGGCCCAGACTTAGTAGGAAACCTCAGCAAGACACTGGCTAACTGGTTCAGCGCAGGCTCTGGTCTGTCAAATTGACTTTCAGCGCAGTTCCCGAAGGGAGTACCTGCACTGAAATGCAGACTGCCTTTGGACAGCCTGCACTGAGACACGAGAGTTGCGTTTACAAGGGTTTCCGGGTCATAAAAAGCTCAAAAATTCACTGTTTTTGCTGAAATAAAAAGCTATAGGTCAAGTACAAGCTAAGGGATGATCAAGAGGATGAAAAGCTATCACAAAGAGCACAAGAGTCCTTGTGGATCAGCTCTTCAAATCATAAACTTGCTCAGAAACTGAGCCAGAGCAGCTGCCCTCTACTTTGCAATTGAAGGACTCAATTGCAGTTCGATTTGGTGCTCTCCTTGTTTATGAGATGAATAGCAAGAAACACAATAAACCAACAAGATAGTTCGGTCCCCAGTGGGGTCGCCAGTTTGTTGTGGGGAAAAGTATCCGACTCGGAATGACCCTATCCCTACTCTAAGGGTGATAGTTCCTTAGCAACAACTGAAAGTAAAGCTTTGATATTTTTCCTTTATGAAAGTACAGAGAAGGAAGAAAAGATTGACCAACCGATGTCTTTCGCTTTTGTCGATCCTGTCTTCTCTCTTTGCCTCTTGTTCCCAGCTCGTTGCTCCTTTTGCCGGCCCAGCTACACAAAGATCCTGCAAAAACAAGAGAGGGAAACTACAAGAAACATGTACTCATAACTGATGCATGGATTAGAATGAATCAAATATACAGATAAAAACAATACATCATTGCAATACAAGTATATAGGAGAACATCAAAGCTTTATTGATAGAAGAAAAAGGTTCTGAGAAGGTTACAACCATAAATGGCTCCAATCCAGCAGCACCTCCCCAGCAGCAAGAAATCTCCTCTTCTCCTCTATAAAAGCAATCACCCAATAGCTCTAACTGTAAACCAACAGCACTTCCTTGCTTTGCACAAAATTCCAGCCTCCTAGACCTCATAGAAGAGCTCTATATATAGGAGATTTGGAGAAAGGATGAGTCAGCTTGAGACTGACCTAAAGCTGCCTTGTGTCCTCTCCCTCTTCAGTTAAACTTCAGTTCTTGAGTCCACTTGGAGATCCTTGCTTCCACATGGAGATCAAGTACCTCTTACTCATCATAGGGCGAATTCCTTGAACCAAGTGTCAGTTTGGAAGCTTCCTGGGCAGTTGACACCTTGCAGAATGACTGTGCCACTTGGCCAATCTCACCCAGCGCAGGTAGCCTTCATTGGTTTTGACTTTCAGCACAGGTACAAGGAGGAGCAGTTGACATTCAGCGCAGATGCTCAGTGGAGCAGCTGACATGATCCAAAAATAGCCTGTTTTTGAGTGTTTTCAGGTGGAGAACTGATAGGAAGTGCTGTGGTTTGCTGACCTTGTTCCTCTAGGGGTAAGAACAACATGTTTAGGGACTGAGGATCCCTGTAATTATTGACATTTCATGCTCCATGCTGCGAGGCACAAAAATGTCTATAACAAGTTGCCTTGGCTATGTTGCGAAAGATTGTTCTTAATGTTGTGTATGAATAAAGGAATTTCTCTTAACCTTCACCTTTATATCTAGTAGTTATGGTAGGATCATGATTATGTTGATGTTTATACATGTAGGTGTGTATGTATGTCATGTTTGACAAGGTCGTCATGGATCATCATTATTAATTCTAAGATTTATATGTATACATGTATGTCATTTTCTGATAGGATGACGATTGTTTTATGCTAATGATTATATATGTATGTATCTATGTATCTATGTCACTATTTGAGAGGGTTGTTAGGGATCGTTCATGTGGAAGAATCAGTTCTTATGTTGGGGAATGGCATGAAGAGACTCCTTGTTCATGAGGAATCAATTGGGAAGAGTAGCCTGACACATCTATGAGGTCAGTATCATGTGGTTATGAGTTGATATTATGTGATTATATTATGTTTATGTTATGGGTAGGCTATGCTGAGGGATACATCAGTGAAATGAAAGCAGTGTGGTCTATGACATACAAGGATAAGCATGAATAAGACACTGGAAGAAAGGTTTCTTGGTAAGGCCTGTGGTTTTGGATGTGTGGTATTACGGTTGTGCATATGTTTTATATGTTGTGCATGTTGCATCTGTTATGATTGTGAACATGCAATATTGTGCATATCTAGTGTGTGTACATGTTATTTATGCAATATTATGTACGGTGTGTTATTATAGATAGCATTGTATGAATGTTGCATATTTAGTGCTCGGTACAGATGGTGATATGAACATGTTGGATATGTGGTGTTGTGTATATATTGTATTGTGTGCATGGTGGATATGTGATGTTGTATGCATACGGTGCTATGCGCTTGTTGGATATGTGGTATTGTGTAGAGATGATGCTATGTACAAGTGGTGTTCCATGCATGTTTCACTTGTGGTGCTATGTACATATGGTTTGGTGTGCATGATTGTACAAGTGTAGCTATGTGCATGTGGTGCTATGTACATGTTATATAAGTGGCTCTATGTGTAGGTGGTGATGTGTACATGTCTTTCATGTGGGGGTGTGCACATGTGGTGTCATGTATGATACTATGTACATGTGGTATTGTGTACACTTTGTACAGTGGTGCAGTGTACATATGGTGTTGCATACATGTTGTGCGGGTGGTTTTGTGTACATGTGATTCTGTGCACACGTTGTGCAGGTAGTGCTTGGTACATCTGGTACTGATGTACATGTGGGATTGAGTGCATGTCGTACATGTTGTGTTGCGGGAATGTGGTAATATGTATATGCATTGTGTAGTCTTGGTATCATGACATATGCATTCATTACGTTGCAATCTAGAGACGTATTTGTGTTGTGTTGTACATCAAGTATAGGTGTATGAGTTGTGTTGTATATCGGGTGTATGTGTATGCATTTTGTGGTGTCGCACATTGTGAGTGAATGAATGTCTTCTGATGTACATTGTGCATGTATACGTACATACATTGGGTGTAGGTGTATGTGTTGTATGTCAAGTATAGGTGCATGTGTTGCATGGTGTTGTATGTAGGTATAGGTGCCTATCTTGCATGGTGTTGTGTGGCATGTGTGGTTGTATGTGTGTGATGCAAACTATGCATATGTTCACCTAGTGGAGGATAAGGCACTAGGTGTTTGTTGGGTGTGGCAACCGATTAGGTGTGTATACAAAAGTACAGAGGCATAAGTAAGGATCAATGAAGGATAAGTATTGATATTGTATTTTAGTTTTACTATGCATATGATTTCTGATTCTAGTTTATGATGCTTACATGTGATTGATGATTTTGATCTATGATGGTTATGTTTTGAGCTAACCTAATGTGATGTTTTATACCTGATGCTAGTTTGACTTGCTGTGACAAGAGGTAAATAGGATTGCAAGTGTACCTTATTGACAAGCTACCAATGAGGTATAATTTGAAGTTATTTCAATTTATTTTGAATCTAATGGAAGTTATGTGCTTGGTAAAGGAAGCAAAAAAATACCTGGTTGGGTGCTTAAAATCAACTGCAAGAATCATCAACAACAGTGAAAATAATTGGAATATGCAGCAGTATGTTGGTAAAGTACTTGAGGAGCAGGGCCATTATGGGAGACTAGTACCCAATAGGGTCCATTGAGTGGCATGAGCATGCTATGACTAGTATGATGATTCCGTGGTAGGGATATGCCTTGGTTTTTGTATCTTCTGATGCGAGGAAGCATTGCCAAGGGATGGATTGCCTGAGATGTGGGTGCCAGCGGAAATTGGAAGGTGAGTGACTGCATGGAAGGGGTTGAACGAATTGCCCAAGGGACTGTGTACCAGAGAAGGGAATACCAGGGATGGATTTGTTTTGGTCAATAGAATTTCCAGATGGAATCAGATGCACATTGGGAGTGCACCCTAGAACATTGAGCTAGTAACTATTCACTAAGAGGACAAGTGGCGTAGGATTATAACGCTATACATTGGATGCAGTTTGATTTTGACAATGTATTTTGGAATTCCTGGGAAGGAGGTGAATCCTACTATTACCTTGAGGGTGGAGGTGTGAGCCTATGGATTCCCATGTTGTGGATGTAGACATCTTATCTTTTTATTTGCTAGTTGACAAAATGTGTATCTCTGTATATTATTATAAATATTGTATCGAGAGGGATTTATAAAGAACCATATGAAATATGGTTATTTACTGGGTGAAGCAAATGTGTATATGTATATCTGGTTACTGTAGATACCGTAATGAGTTATGTTATAAAGCTCCAGTAAATCTTATGTTTGTCATGTTTTAGCATATGGTCATTGTAAATACTGCAATGCGTTGTGTTATAAAGCTCCATGGTTAGTATGTTTTCTTTTCAACAATCTTGTTGGTTATACATGTCATTAAACACCGTGGACGGTGTTCCCCCAAGGGGGAGGGTTATGTAACATCCCTAGTGAATGTTACATGTAAAAATATATAAATACCACATATGATGGGACATGTATTCCCAGCTAAATGGTGGGTAGGACATCCTAGCAAGTGTTCATTTGGTTTTTTATGGTAAGGAAATTGACAAAGGAAATGGATAATGCATTAGAGAGGAAAAAAGCTATTTTGGCAATTTATTTATGAAAATAATGCAAATTAGGAGAAAAGGAAGGTGAAAGGTCACATGTTTCATGTGAGAAGAAAATTGAAGGAAAATAATCGAAAATGAAGAAAATAGTGGCCTCATTCATAAAAAGGCTTCTGAGGATCAATTCCTAACCTTTTGTTAGTTCAATTTTGGAGCTCTTTCATTATTCGCTCTCCTCCCATACTATTGGACACTTAGATTTTTCTTAGAGCACTCTTGGAGGATGTGGTATACTTGGATTTTTGGAACAAGAAGGAAAAGGAAGAGGAGGAAATCACACAAGGACATGGAAATCAACAACTACATTGGATTTTCTTGTAGGTATTGAGTTGCATGTATGATTTCTTCACTAGTTTTGGCATGCATGGCACTTGCATGTCATTTCCTGGTCATGATCTATCCCTGGCATGGAGGATTTCCTAGATTAACAATGGATTTTTCTAGCCTTGTCTTTTCCTTGATAGCCATGGTGATTTTGGGTTTATTTTCATTGTTGTGTTTTGGTTGGTTCTCATGTTTCCTTCAGCTTGGGTTGACTTATTAGTTTGCAGAGCCTTGGTTGGAAAAATTATCTTGAAGCCCTGTAAAATTTCGGTTGAGTTATTAGTCCTTGAAACTTGGTTGGAAAAATGGTTTGGAGCCCTGTAACAACTTGGGTTGAGTTAGTAGTCCTGAAGCCTTGGTTGGACAAATGATCTAGAGCCCTTGGTGGGTTGAGTTAGTAGTCTTGGAGCCTTGGTTGGACAAATTCTCTAGAGCCATGTATAAGCTATGGGTTGAGTTACTAGTCTTAGAGCCTTGGTTGAACAAACGTTATGGAGCCTCATATAAGTTGTGGATTGAGTTACTAGTCCTTGAAGCTAGGTTTGTAAAAACACTCTTTATGCCTAGACGGTTGGGATAGAGACTGATCTGATGTCAGTTTTGTGATGACCGACTATGAGGTGGAATCAAGATTTGATGGGTTGAGGTGGGTGGCCTCTGTAAGACTTGGATGTGTTTTAATTGATGTGTTTTATGATATCCCACATTCATGTTTGGAATATGGCACAGGGGTAAATGGCTAAAGAGAGATTTGGCTTAGCCATTTTATAGTCAGGCGGATTGTGATAGTCCCATCATCAGTTGGGTCATTATATTCATTAATGAGAATTCCATTCCATTGATTTTCATGTAAAAAGGTACTGATGTATTTATGGATTTGATGCATGATATGTTTATCATATTTATGTTCCTATTATGTGGGTTATATGCACATTTTATGACAACATCTATGTATGGCTCTTAGAATATTTTTAGTTGTATCTGAATGGATAATGTGTATATGACCTAATAGATGATAATGTAGCAAATGGAATGAGGGAACAATGCTTCATAGTGATTCTCATATAAGTATGAGATGCCTACACTTAACCCTATTGTTTACACCTATAAATTACATGTCGATGATATGTTTGTTAAAATGTCTGTCATGGCAAGTAGAGATCTAGTCAAGGTCTTGAACAAGTAATTGCTTTAACAATGTCATTTCCTTGTTAATTTACTGATCTCAAGAGATGGTTTAGTTTTGGGCAGTGACTTGGGCTCTAGGCCTAAAAAAGTGTCTCAAATCATAGAGTTTGTGGCACAACACTGACAATTCGGGTCCATAGTCACTGGTAGGGAGGTCTGTGAGAGTGACTTTAGGATTTTTGTTGCTCCCTTGCCCATAGCATGCGAGTGACCATGGCCCAAGAGACCTAAAACAATAATGGGACCCAATGACAGGCTATCTAAGTGGTTGACTTGTTTTTTTAGGGTATTGTTCATGATGTTGGATGTCTGTATGGTGTGTTTTGATTGGTTCCACTTACTTAGTGTGACTTAGGAGGTTGAATCATATCATAATGGCTTCTCGTCACATGTTTACCCAAGCTGGCTGGTTGTTTGGGTAGATGTTGGAGGAGGGTGATACAAATTCAGTTTCCATGGAGCTCTTAGACCAACTGGGGAGGGCTCAGGCAAGTTCCCCTCCCCCACAATGATGCTTTCAGAAGAAGATACATAGTCACTACTATTGCTCTAGCCTTAAGTTCTATGTATGTTATGTCTCCTTCTTGCAACCATACCTTGAGTTGGTTATTTTTTTCATGACACAATTTTTAGTCTTGTCCATGCGCTAAGATGTGGGAATTTTCCCGTCCATCGTCATGTTTCACCATTATGCACCAAGTGGAAACCTTGTCCTGATGTTATGGTCCATTTGGAGTGGACTGTAGCAACACCATCCTATCAGATGAACTTGAAATGCCTCTTTCCAGATGATGTCGGGATGAAATAGCTGGTGTGAATGTTTCCCTATGTGAGAAGCATCATCATGAGCGGCAAGGCTACTCACATGTATGGACCTCCCAATGAAATTCTCCCTCATTTATAATACTATACCTCTCATTCCCATTTCTCTTACCTAGGATATTTACCATAATCTCCTTTTCCACAGTCACATCCTCTTGTCAACGTCCATGTCTAGAGAACTTCCTTCTAACATTTCCTTAACATCCTTTCCTTCTTTCATTCACGTTCTTTGTGTTTGTCTAAAACTATCCTCTCTTCATCCGACTATTCTTGCAGGATATATTCCTCTTTACTTCGGCGTACCCATCATTCCTTTTATTCTTCTGTTAGTTTGAAAATCCTTCTTAAACACTTACCTATTCTCCTTACGGTCCTTGGGTGGTGACTTATAGTATTTCTCCCTCTCATCCCCTATCATGCCTCTAGGTGATATTGAACTGATCATCATGGCTATCTAATTTGAATCACCTTGATTGGAATCAACTTGTTCCATAATTATCTCTCAAATAAACCTAATATAACGTTTTTAACAAGAAATATCACTCGCTCAAGTCAGTCCCGACCGATTTAGATCTCTTAACCACAATACTAATGTTCCTTGGCCATCTTGTCCTAATAATCCATGGGTTGATTGACAACTTGCATGCCTTCTTCTATTTCCAAGTGGTATTCAGTATTCTTTTGAGTTTCTTTCTTCCTTTCTCCTGATGATTTCCCTAAGTTGATTGGTCATTCTATTGTAGTTTTTATCACACAACCCTATCGTTCATTGATGCCTCTTTGCTTTCACATGGTGAGATTCACTCTCGTTAATGTCTAGTCTACATAACCACCTTCTGCCGTGACCTCTTTCAGCGATTACCTTTTGGCTGTGTTGTCCCAAAAACAACATGTCTCCTATTTTTTAGCATACTTGTGTAAATTCTTGCTCGATCTCCTTCCTTCCATCACATTAGATTGGTTCATGCCTCTTCTCCCTAACAACTTATAAAATCACCCTAACTATTATTCCTACACATTCTCAATTTATTTACATAAATATTACATATGTATGTAGAGGATGACACACCCCTCCCCCTTCCTACTATCACTTAATAATCTAGCATTCCTCTTGAAAGCTGGCATAGCCATATATCATACCAATCTTCATTGAGAACATAAGCATTCCTCTAACCTCCACATATTTTGCCTTGGATTCATTATTTCTTCCCATTTCCCTAGTATCGCCAAGATCTTGGTTCCAATATAATAATTTTTTATCCTTTTCTATGTTATCATTGTTCCAAGAATCTCCCATCGCCACCATCTTGAGACGTTCTTCAGTCTTGATATTTACCTTCCTAGTCTTAATCCACTATGCATAATCCTTGAACTAAAATGGTGGTCCTTCCACTGCGTGCTCACCTACAACTTCCATAATTTGAATATTATGGGGATCATCATCATCCTTTCCCTTCTCTGCTACATTGTAATAGTCCAAAAACTCATGTACCAATTGCAGGTGTCGATGTGCAACACACAGGGTTTTATGCTTTATCATTGTTGGTTTTTTAGTAGTGAATATATTTTTTTCCAACACCTTTAGAGCTTGATCTAGAACTGGATCTTTTGCTTCAAAGCTAAACGTAGCCCTCAAAACTTGTGTCATTTCACCCTAATCTTGTGTTCCTCTACGTACTTCCAGTTGAATATATGAGTTGGTTAGATGACATCTAGGGTGTCTATAATCTGATGTACCCATTCTTGTTGTGGTGCTCATACACTAGTAAATGTTGTGACAAACTGCTTCACATGGATCCCAGGGCATTCCATACCCAAATATTTTTCTCTAGGGACACTAAAGCTCATCCCAAATATGACTTTCAATATTTTTGTACACTGTCATCATACTATTAGTTGCTCCTTTTGAAAACCCCACAACCAGACTGGTGTAGTGTGAAACACAACATCCAACCCATGAATCCTTTAACATTCGGATATCTACTCATATTTAGAAAAAAGAATATCTACTTATGATAACCCATGAAGGTGAGGTGGATTATGAACCTCAGTCCCTATCCAACACACCATCCACCTAACATGTGTGCATTTCCTTGTACTAACTTCATGTAGTTGATTCTTCCAATTGTTGAAGGCTTCTTTTGAGTCAGAGGTGCAGGATCCGATGTTGCACCAGATCATTACTCGATTATCTATCATTCAAAATATCAATCCCAATCACATAGCTTCAATGGTGAAATTAATCGAATATGTACCCTTTCAAATATCATATAACATTTCTGTAGATTAATAATTACTTGGTTATCAAAGGCCTAGTTGATCACCAAAAGTGATAGATAGGCATCAATATCGTCCATGATTTTGATGACCTTGAAATTAGAAGTGCTTGACACCCTATCAATGTTCACAAGTAAACTTGAAAATTGTCTGTTACGAAAAATATGATGCTGAATTGCCTATCTAAGTTGAATTGGCGACCAAGTCAACTTGGGTTTCCTCATCATTTCCCATGTTTTTTTCAGTATAATATTTGCATTTGACCATAGGACTAGAATATTTTTGTCCATCTCGTATTATCTAATTTGTGTGTCAAACAATAATTCTTTATTGGTCCTTTCCATGTGAGAAACTTGATTCAAAATCCTTGGAGAAGCTCTCAAGGTAGTATCCTCACTTTCGCTAGTACTTTTCTCTACCATTCTTCTGAACTTATTCAAGGCCCACAAATATTTTACTAACTCCAAAGAGCTTTGGAATAGACTCTGAACTAGATCTAATGTTGTTCTTTGTTCCCCGCCTATGGTGGTATAAAATATCCCTAAAATGGCTGCTTCACACCTAACATCTGAACTATCCCATTATTTCAAAACTATTTCCCGTAGGGCCACCTTATACCTAGCCTTTTCTCTAACAGGGTCAAACTTTAGAGTGGGTTCATGAGCTCTCCTAACCCACTAGGGCTGCGATGCCCAAGATCTTGATGCGTTGAATCTTGTTCTGAAACCTCATCGTGTTATAATTCCTACCCACCATTGATTCCTACGTAGCTTGATACTTATCCTTTATACATTGGGCCCCTTGTTTTCCTACCACTTGGTGATCAACTGGGAGAAATTATGTGTCAAATGATCTATATACTTTCAATAAATACAAGTGTAGTAGGGATTGGTGTAATCACGAGGTAAGTGTCCCTATTTCCCACAATTATAATGGATTATGGTGTTTCTTCCTTGACCAAATCCTCCTCTTCCTCTACCTAGTCCTCCAAGTCCTCTAGCCACCATACCTCATCCTCACCCTCACTAGTTGTATTGTCTGCATTGATTATACGCAAGTTGGTGAAAGCGATTTGACACAGCTTCCATCCCTTTAGGTTCCTACACCTAGAATGAATCAAATCTTCACTCGTGAATCAGCTCGAGAACATAGTAGTGGGGTGAAATCATGATGATGGGCTACACTTTTGGGCCAAATGTGGTGATGAAAGTTAATGTTTTTCCTCTCTGATCGATTTAAAGCCCTCAAAATTCATATAAGAACTATGAATTGATTCGAACTAAAAAGGAAAATTGTGGATAATCATGTTTTTGTCCTAATGATATTTTTCTAAAAATTTTTAGTGTCGTATAATATGTATATTTTCCATTAAACGAAATTATTGTCCTTGTAAATTTCCACACACCTTAAGAGGCATGTGTGTGTTCATGTAGCTTAGCTTAGTCTAAAATGTGTAATTTTAAAATATCTATATATATATATATATATATATATATATATATATATATCTGTGTGTGTGTGTGTGCATGATCTACTTAGAGAGAGCCGAGTTTTTCATATTAAAAAAATATCTTTATATGCAAGAATATATTTTTTATTCTTTTTCGAAGTTGGAAAAATAATATTTTAATTGCATTTTTGATACACACGTGTTCAGGTAATATTTATGAAACTATTTATATAATTTGGAAAACCAAAAGTACCCTTTTGATGAGAACTTGTAAATGACAATAGTGGTATTTTTTGAAATTTTTTTGTTCTATATATTTTGTGATATTGATTTCCTATTGAAACTATTTAAAACTATTCAAAAAATTTCAACCATTATGTTTAAAAGAAATCGGAGGAAAAATATCATATGAATTTCAAATTCTCAAAGTCATATGCATTTGGATAGAGGATTCCTTCACGAATCCAACATGATGAACTCTACCACCTAAGGAAAAAATTAGCTTATGTCTGCTAGTGTACAAAATTTAGTTGCAGGAAATTTTGCAGAAGGGGTGCTGAAATTGTTGATTTTAGGACTTAAGAGGCTTGATCAAGTGCCCAAATTTCAAATTTAAATAGCTCAATCGAGGTTTTCGTAAACCCTCGATCAAGCCATATACATGATTAATAGGGGATTGATTGAGTCTATGGCTCGATCGAGCTATTATGCTTCATAGAGACTTTATATATATAAAAAAGTCAATGATCTAAAATTAAACTTTTACCTCATTTTCAGATTTCAAATCCTATTAGAATTTTTGTTGTAATGTCATGTAAAAACCGTATTAAATTTAATATTAATATTAAAAGAATATTATTGTTATTATTAAATTAAATGATTGAATGATACTAATATTAACATATTAACATTAATATTAAATTTATTAATCTTGGATTAATATAATACTACTAACTTTAAAATTATGTAAAATTTCTTATAATATAATATATACTAGGACAAACACATTAACAAATGTGGTTGATATATGTCGTAGGTGTTAACAAAAGAGTTGACCATTAACACAAAAATATTCATACAAGCTGACTCAATATATGCTAATTTTAGTTAACCTATTTTTTGTTTATAAAACTAACATAATAAAATATACAATATTTTTAAAACCCTGACGTAATCATAACCTAAAAGTACATTTAAAGATATAAAACATAAACAATTTCAATTGGAAGAAATGAAGTGCTCTAATGTACCTTTGATGGAGGTAGTTGGAACATTAATATTTTGGAAAAATTTAGGTAATATTTCCATGGAAAATTATCATTTTTCCTTCAACTGAATATACAACACACATTTCAAATATTGCATTTTAAATATATATTATATAATATAAAAAAATTGTTGTACGGCACCAAGATAAAAAAAAAAATATATATTTAAAAAATATATTTTAATTTTCAAATTATTTTAAACTTTTTGAAATGTAGAGTGGGAGAGTGTGCGAGAGAAGGATAAGAGAGAGAGGGGGGGGGGTACACAAAGATGGAGACATGGAGAGGAGGAGAGAGTATCCGAGAAAGAGAGGGAACTCGAGAGATGGAGTTGGAGGAAAATATAGGGAATGAAGAAGTTTGAGTCATATAAGTATAGAAAGGTGGAGAGAGAGAGAGAGAGAGAGAGAGAGAGAGAGAGAGAGAGAGAGAGAGAGAGAGAGAGATGGAGAGAGAGTGTGGATGTTTGGGGGTGAGATAGAAATACAAATAAGGAGAGATGGAGAGAAGGGGAAGATAAAATAAGAGAGGGAGGGAGATAGTCAACAAAGTTGCAGGACAAAGCTAGAGAGAGAGAGAGAGAGAGAAGCATGAGGGAGAGATATAAGGAGGTGGGAGAGAAAGTAAGAGAGAGAGGAATTGAGAGGGAGGGAGAGAGACGGATGGATTTGGTGTGGGAGAGAGAGGGACATAAGAATAAAGAAAAATAGAGAGAAAGGTGGAGAGCAAGAGAGAGAGGGAGTTACAAGGGAGATGGAGATAGAGTGAGAGGGAGTGACAAGCAAGATGGAGACAGAGGGAGAGAGGAGAGTATGAAGGAAGAGAAATAGAAGGGGAGATATAGGGAGAGAAGGGGAAGAGAGAGAGAGGTGGAGAGGGAGGGAGATATAGATGTATATGGAAAAACAATATGTATGTTTGTGGGGTGATATACAAAGATGAAGAAGGATATATAGAGGGAGATAGAGATATAGATGGAAGGGGTAGAGAGGGAAGAAGTGAGAGATAGAGGAATGGAGGGAGATATTGATAGATATGAAGAGAGAGAATGTGTGTTTTTGGGGTGGTGAGATAGAGAGACAAAGAAAGAGATATGGAGGGACAAATTAATGTATGGAGGAGGGAAAGAAAATTATAAGAACAAGATGCATTGATTTTAGTATACAGATGTTGATTTCTAATCCGATATGATTTCTTGCAAATTAGACTCATTGGTTTCTGTGTAGATGTGAATTTCTAAATATTTTTCATTTCTTGCAGTAGATGCATTCATTTCATCAAATATGTTAATTTATAATCTTATTTGATTGAGCTTGCATTATATGTAGTGATTTCGGTGTAGATGTTGATTCCTAATCCTATTTGACTACTAACAGTAGATGCATTAATTTCAGTGTAGTTTATGATTTCTAATCTTATTTGATTTCTTGCAGAATTAGATGCATTGATTTCATTATAGATGTTGATTTCTTTAATACTATTTGATTATTTGCATTAAATGCATTTATTTTCTTGTAGATGTTGATTTCTCATCCCATTTGATTTCTTGCATTAGATGCACTGATTTCAGTGAAGATGTTGATTTTTGATAAATGATGTAACTAGATATACGGTGTCATTAAGTTCAAGGTAATTAGTTTAACATTGTGCATTGATTTCAGTGTAAGCACAAAAAGATTATTGACAATGTGCATTGTGACTAAGCTTTTGTAAATAAGCTCAAACAAAATAAAATCGAATAAAACTTGTATTTGTAACTTCTACATCTCATCATATTTTAAAATTGAATATACATCTTATCTCAATCATGTTTGGGTCTTTTAAAATTGAATAAAACTTATGTTTCGAACATCAGGAATTGATTGAAATACTTAAAAACATTGTCTATGCAATGTTATATGGGTGGGCCATCAAAATTTATATATATATATATATATATATATATATATATATATATATATATATATATATATATATATATATATATATGTATGACTTTATAACTTAAACCATTTATTTTTAAAATTCAATTGTAATAACATACATGCTTATTGCACTGAAAGACACTTTCTACAATCCAATATGAAGCATGATTTGAATTCTTTCCATGTTCAATATTAAATTTATAAATGATATATCTTAGTTCATTTTAAGTGTCAAAGTGCCTTGGATCATAAATTAAGATTGTACTTATTTTCTTAGTCTATGAAACTAGAAATCGGAATTGAAGATATATTTTACTAATAAGAATTAGAGTATATAGAAAAATTATCAAATTAGCGAAATAATTTTAATAGATACATAAACTTCAAAAATTAATGAGCATCCATAAACAAGCCTAATACAAATCCATAAACTGAAATAGTGAATGCATGCATCAATAAACTATACAAACTATGACACTCTACGTACCGCTAGAACTCTTATGTGAGTTCTGCTACACAAAGTAAGTGTCCATAAGCTTGTACTACAATATAACACATTCAAATTAAAACTAATTAGATCATTATTTGTATAAAATAAATAGTATGGAAATAAATGATATTGAACCACATTTTTAATTACATATACATGAATCTACTAACCTCAGTCATGTCTAAATGTAAGTCATATAGGATGGAGTTTGATCATGAATCTAGGTTTGGTGCTCCCTTTCTTGTGGTTCGATGATTGGGACCAAAATTGATGGACTGAAATCATCAGTGCCTCTAAACCCAACATCCCACTAAGGTCTCTAGATAAAAGTGGAATAAACGACACTATACATATGGGCCTGTGTAGACAATGACAAGGACAAATTATCATTAGTCTAGAAATTAGTTAGCATATCTATGAAACTTAAAAAAATAAAATGTTGAAACCTTAGGAATAAAAACGTTTACCTCAATTGTTGTTCCATGTGGGTTTACATACTGAATCTCCTCCAAATTAGTGAACATATCAGGTGGAGGTGGAAGCGGAGGAGAATCCATGGAAACATGATCTAGTTGAGGATGCCCTAGCTGATCAACTCCCACCTAGGATGACCTCATAATGTCATCCATGTAGCTGGGATGTGTCTACATGTCATCATGAAATTATTAATATAAATGATATCTAATATGAGCTAGAAACTTTAATATAAATAATTATGCATAATTTGAAAATATGAGATGCAATTTTCATATATATATTATATACATGGTATGTGTCATGCAGACCATGCACTCTCCAAGTCTCACAAATGGCATCATGATACATATATGAATGTTTCAAAAGTTGTTTAAAGGGTAAAATCATGAGAAATGCATCATCATATAAGCGAATTGGTGGGTCAGGAGGTAGTGTTCGTTGTCTCCTAATCTCCACATCCAATGTAACATGTGCACTAGGCAAAGACACTTGCATGCTATTAGCATAGTCTCCCGTGCATCACCACCGAGTTGCAAGAACTCGTCTAGCTTTGTTGGTAATACCAAGCTATGAAACGATAGTTGCAAGAATCTCAATGGTCGTGGTACATGTCTAGGATCCCTATGAGCCCCCTCATTCTCATAGGTATGTCCCATTCTGGTACCATAAAAATGAGATTTGGTATCACTGTAATCTGACCTCATATATAACATAAACTCTACATATAAGTGCTTAGAAAAATAAGCCTTCACTAATTCATGGTTAGGGAACTTACCACTAACTCCACTAAATCTATCATACACAAAGGTGGCTGCATGAATATTAGTAAAATATTTTACTGGGATCAGATGTTTATGTTTAGTAGGGAGATTTTGAGGGATGTTGATCAACTCCCGAAGAACATCAATGTCCTTTGTGGTCTCTTTCCCCTCCTCCCAAGAATCAGGTCCTCCAACCTCATGCCTCCTAACCCTATGTATGAATTGTAATATGTGGTTATGTGGGCCCGAACTTCGGTATGTCTCAATCAACCTGGTCATGCTATATAGCATCAAAGGCAATTCATGGTGAGTTAGTGAATTGGCAAGGATCTTCTCTATCTTTTTTGAGATCTGTGTATGATGGGTAGTAAGATATTCTAATGTGATCTAAGTTGTAGCATCATCCCACCAAGGGATCGATGGTGCACTTTGAGCTTCAACATTCCTTCACTAAGGGATTGTAAATCATAAACATAATTTAACATAAATATATTTAACAAACTAGAAGCATAATAACATCTACATTAAATTGAAACACATGAGTTGAAGAAAATTTAAAAATTAAGGATAATTTCAAGACATAAACACATAAAGATTAAAGAGGATTTAAAATTGCAATAGGTGTACTTGAACTGGGACAAGAAGTTCCATTAGATATAGCATGGTCATCAATAGAGATAGAAACATTGCCTCTGAGACTCTGATTGGCATCGGAGGCAGGATCTACTAAGGGAACATGAACTCTCGATGGGCTACAACATCTATGATAGACATGTTGATTTTTTGAATGATGATGAGTAAAGTGGCTTCCCATTCAGAGGGAGAAACTCTCCATAAGATCCATACACCTATTATCATTTGCATCAAATGTATAAAAGACTCTTTATTGTTTAAGTAACATTTTTGGACATGAAAGCTCAAATATTTGATGTCGTTAGTCTGTAATAAGTTCTAGTATGAGAAAAGAAGGTATCTCCTAGTATAAGCCCCAACCATTGGGAGAAAGGCTTAATAGTGTGATTATAAGGCTCCCAATCACACGGAAGAAGGCTTGTGGGTGTAGTTGTGCATGTAGGACAAAAAAACTAAACCCTTATGCCCCAGATAAGGAGTGCACCTAGAGTGTGACATTCCTATAGATATGGATCAGAGAATAAAAAATTATATGAACATGGAAGTTTGAATGTTTGACATAATATAGAGAATTTGAACGTGTTAACTAAACATGTGTTTGTAGGGGGGCAGAATATGAATATCAATATGTCATTTTGATTTGATCATTGAAGCTAGTATATGGCAGTAATTGATAATAATTGCAAGGTTTAGACAAGACTTCGCTTATTTAATATAGATGAGCTATATTGGAGTTTTGACATGATAGTTCATAGATATGTTTTGACTTATGGATTGATTGAACTTATAGTGATAAGAAATTAGGGTTTTGACAATATAACTAATTATTTTCCTTGATTACAGCGTTATGTGGCCATAACAACTTTCAATAACCAGTATTCACATTCAATAGTGATTTAGTATTGACATCATTGGCTATGGTACATTCCTTGATGTATAAACTATTGTGATTAAGTATACAGTGATTTTGTGAATTACAGAAACTTATATGACTTGTCCTCGGTGTATGAATTTATAATTAGTGAAAAAAATTATGATTATGTGGATGATGGAGTTTTCTATTGCTTAATAACAATTTTTCGACGTAAAAATATATGAAGTTTGTAGAGTTTGTTGATGATGATGATGATGATGATGATGATGGTTAACGTCCACTGAGACCAAACAATGATCTATCGGACCTAAATAAACAAATTATTTATTTTGATTTAAGATTTTATTCCTATGCTCAAAAAGCTTGGAGAGAAGCCTCCCGAGCTCACTATAATTTTGACATTGTAAAAGGCTAGGAAGGTCAGTATTGTAACAAAGATTGTGAAATTGAGATCTAATGTGGTTGTATGCAGGGCACTCTACAAGGAAGTCTTTTTCATCCTCGATGCTCCTATTCTCACAAATATGGCAGATCCTTTCCATCCATGGCATTTTAGGAACTGCCCAACGACCTGTTTCACTATGGAGCTCATGAGAATTCGTTCTAATCTTTGCTATATTAATTTTCTTCTTTGAGCTAGTTAAAATAGAGAGATACTTTTGATCTTCAAGGGTGGGGTTGATGACCTTCTTATAATAACTTAATTTTCTTTTAGATGCTAAATCTTTCTCACACCACAATTTTTCTTTGAACTTAGAAGTAACAATATCTTTAATGCTATTTATGTTTTGCAAAGCATCATTCTCATTGATCTCCCAATAGTTTAACCAGGCCCTTGTGTCTTTATGCCATCCACGATTGAGCCTTAGGTGGTTTTGGCTGGAATTTAAAGCTAGCTTAGGAAGTCTATGATCATCTATGTTATTGAGCTTGTGCTTGTACAACAGAAACCTAAGCATACCTAGGCTCTCAGTAGGGGAAAGACCTGCTTCTATAAGGAGAATAGGATAGGGTGTATTACTTTTAATTTTCAAGTTATAAGTTATAAAACGCTTCTGGATTTGCTTAATCTTTCTCCATGATTCTCTGGAGATGCTGCAACCGCAAACCTCACAGCCATATAAGATAACAGGAGTGACTAAAGTTTCAAAGAGGAACTTCTTTTTATCCCACATTACGAGGTTTGTTGTTTTACAATTATTTTCAAGACCAAAATAAGCTTTCCACCCCCCATTGATCCTTTTCTCAATGCTATGGTTCCAGTTGAGCTTGTGATGGATATCAATTCCTAGGTACTTGTAAGAATACACTTCCTCCAAGTTATTATTGTCATACATAAAATTAGCGTAAGTGTCCTTCTTGGATTTGATAATCATAACTTTTGTTTTGTCAGTGTTAACAGTCATACCCATGGTAGAGCAGAAATCCTTAACAAGCTTGAGTTGCTTATCAAGATCAGAAGGGCACCTTGTCAAAAGAACAATATTGTCAGCATAGAGAAGAAGGATAATGACTATCGTAGCTAAGATCATGCTATCACATCTTGCTTCCTCTAAATAGCCTTCGATCTTATCGATGCAAATGCCAAATAGGGTAGGGGAGAGGGGACAACCTTGTTTAACTCTGATGTTACACTTAATATCTTTCAACCACCCCTCATTGCTCTTTAGCTTGGCAATTACATTCTCGTATAACCTTATAGCAGAAGCTCTCAACTCAAGAGGAACCTTTAGCTCTTCTAACCTATTCCAAAGGCTGTATCTAGGAACCGTATCAAAAACCTTTCTAAAGTCTACAAAGCAACAAAATAAATTGGATTTATCATTACGACATTCCTTCGCAATGATCCTAAGCGTAACAAGGTGGTCTGTTGTTGAGTGATGCCTTCTGAAACCTGCTTGGCCTTTAGCCCGCTTACCTTCACTTTCAAGCCATATGCTTAACTTTTTTTCCAGAATACTACCATACAACTTGGCTAAGAGAGGGCTGATCATAATTGTCTGATAATTAGAGGGGTTATTTGTATCCCCACTTTTAAAAATAGGGATAATGAGGCTCTCAGTCCAAGGTTTAGGGAACCCTTTCTTAACTGCTTGATTGAAAAGCTTGCGGATGTGGGGGATGAGGACAAGACCTCCAATTTTTAAGATTTCCACCTGGTAACCTTCAGTGTCCTTAGCTTTCCCATTAGCGAGGTGATTAACCCCAAACTTAATGTCTTCTAAAGAGAAAACTTCTTTCGTTGTGAGCAGGGTTTCCAAATTATCCATGACATTTGGAGATTCATAAAGCTTTTTAAGATAAGAATTCCAATCGTGAAGAGCAATTTTATTATTATCCTTAGTCTTCCTAGTCAGAATCTGCCTCCAAAATTTCTTAGGAGCTACCTTAGAGAGGTGTAAGAGATTCTCCTGTCTTTGACGAATCTACTGCCTCTTTTTAGGGCTTTGTACTTGTCCATTTTAAGAGAATCATCAACAGCTTCCTTAATTGCTCTCCTCGCACTTTTACAATCTTTGTCATACCATGGATTGGTTTTGCTATTTCTTTTATTATTTGAGACTTCAATTGAGAACTTGTTAATAGAATATGAGAGGGTTGTAGTAAAATTATGATATAGGTCTTCTATGTTGTCTATACTAGATAAAGGAAGCAAATTAGTTTTTAATTCATTTAGAAAGAGATCCTTTTTATTTCTATCAAATATTAAGTTCTTTTGGCTGTAAGTATTATTTTCTATGGGAACTCTATGCATGACAAAATTGAGAGTTATAAGTAAAGGCCTATGATCAGAGTCAGGTTCGTGGTCATTTAAGATGTCAAAATTTACCATTTCGTTGTATAATGGGAGATCGGAAATAACGTAGTCTACCACGCTGCTACCAAGTCCATGGATGCAGGTCATCTTGCTGGAATTGGGCCACTTCTTTAGACCGTTGCAAATTATGAGATCCTGAGCACTACAGAGCTTGACTAGCTCTGACCCAAACAAATTTTCCCCGAGGTCTTCAGAGCTCCTTTTGTACCTACTAGCCAGGGTAGGGTCTTCGTCTAACCAAAGAGGATTAGGGTTGGAATGATTGCTTAGAATAATAGCTTGGTTGTTTGAAGTTCGAGCATTAAGGTCACCTATTAAAAGGATATTACCCTCATTCCTTAGGCTAGAAATATCATTCTCTAAACTATTGTAAGGGTTAGTTTTATCTAGATTCTTCTTCTTATAGAAGTTAGAATTAATGGGGGGAAAATAACATATTGCTATGTAGGACTTTTTATTATTAATGTCTCTGATCTCTATCCAACTAAATTGGTTGTAAGGGTCATTTTTATAAATCCTAACATAGGGGGAGATGTTCTTCTTGATGTAACAAGCTATTCCCCCAATGCCTCTACGGGAGGATCGCTTGTTCCACGTAGACCATAGCGTAAAGCCATCTATGTTAGGGACCTTAGATTCTTCGTGCTCCCAAGTTTCAACAAGCAAAATAATATCAACATCATTTGAAATCCAACTTAGCTTGGGGTCTTTGTTCCATGGGAAGCCCCGACAGTTCCAAGAAAGGATCCGAAGCATCTGTTTGATTACTATCTTTTTGGTTTCTATCTCGAATAAAGGCTTTTCTATTTCTGATTATTGCCCATTTTCCTTCCTTTCTAGCTTCTTTTACCTTTCGAACCTCCTTTCTTAATTCTGCTTGATCTTCTGGAATGAGATCTTCATTTATGAATATTCCCGTTCCTTTTAGACTTGAGGTTTTACTAAGTATGTTGTGCTTACTTACTTAATATGTTGTTACTATAATATTGTCAGAAGCTTTTATGACCTTGATACTAGTTTTGATTTCGCATCTAAGACTAGATAAGCTGACTTAGTTGATGTGATTACACAACATTGATTTATGTAAGGCTGAACATTTTCCTTTGATCAGTATAATGTTTGAAGATAGCATGGTATGGTTTAAAGAAAGCTTCCCGAGCCTCATATGTCTTCATTGTCATTTACCTGGTGAGGCCAAGTAGATGTGCCGATCCAAACCTCTACTTCAAAAGGCGTCCAAGGCATGACTTTGATTTTTGTCTTATATGATTATGGTATATTCTTGAAAGGTAATGATCCTCTGATAGGGAGTTTTCATCTAAAATTTGAAATGAAGAATCATGGCATGATGAATTACATTCTGAAGTTTGGAAAAGAAAATCTATATCGTCAAGTTATTAAAAAATTTTGGAAAATGGAAATGCAAATCTTGGTACAGTCTGATTGAATTTTAAGAAATTATGAAGAGTCGTTATTGAACCTGACTTGGCAAGAAATATTAGATTGAAGAATTGATGTTTTATGTCGATATCCATATGTATATGTGTGTGTGTGTGTGTGTGTGTGTGTGTGTGTGTGTGTGTGTGTGTGTGTGTGTGTGTGTGTGTGTGCGCGTGTGTGTGTGTGTGTGTGCATGTTTCATAGAATCAAAGTCAATTCGTGATTTGGTCGCTTCATATACATTAGGTTGTCACCAAACACACTTCGAGATATTTGCATGGGACGATCAATTTTTCGTCTAAGATATTTTTCCTATGATATGTAACTTCACGGATGTATTGATTTTGTTTGAGATCGTTATTGATGAGATGAGAACATGTTGTTACTGCTTTAATATATGATCTTCCATGATATTTTGGATGAAAAGTCTATAGCATTAAGCATGACCGAGGTTTAGTATGATCTTGCTAGCATAGCTAGTTGTGAGGCATGTTGAAGGAACTCTTTGGAAAGCTATTTTGAATAGGTTGTGCATATGACAGTGATACATTGTGATAGTAATGAGTGGGATCTAATTGGAAGATAATCTCGTATATATATGGGGTTGAGATATCATCATATATTGAGACAATGTTGTTGTATGAAACAAGCTTAGGCTTGTGGTTTCTGCCTCTGTGAGAGTGAGGTTGAATAAGGTATCCTTTTGTGATATATATTATTTCTAACGTAATGTTTGATTTGATGTATCACATTAACAAGAGATTGTTGCTATTGAGACATTATGATTGAACTCTTTAGTGAGTTGTGTAAGAAATACCAGATATGTGCACGATGGTGTGCTTCTAATCTACACAGAGCAAGATTGATCAAGGACATTGAGCCAACTCTTCCCCCTTGTCTGCGCTCTCAGGATGAGGAATTGAGATGGAGGGCTCTTGGGGTTGAGGGATCTCTGGAAGATAGTGTCACATGGAATAAGTCGATCTTGCGGACAAGATAGACCTTCCTAGAATCTAAAGAAGACCTAATGACAAGCAAACCAACCAGACACTATCTTTCTCTAAATATTCTTTTATAAACAATGGCAAACAAGTGTTTTTAGGGCCTATCTTAAGTCCAACACAAGTTTGTGGATGCCCTCGCTCCTTCGATCCAAATGAGCTCCTTTGTCGCAAATCTTCAAACACAAACGAGGCAAACAAATTAAATATCACCTGAAAAGCCAATATCATAAAACATATTTAACATGAAATTCAAGGAGTCCATGAAACAAATAACATGAGATACTTGTTGAGAAAAATGAGTTTGATTGTATTAATTCAAAAGAAGAAGAACTTTACAACTTGTGCCTTGACGTTGTACAAGCTCCTCCCAGGGTCCAGCAAGAAGTCTCCTCTACTTTGACAAGTTTCACTCTCTTCCCAATGAAGCCAAAAAGGTATGTGATCTCTCCTCTTAAGCTTAACTAGGAAGTATTAATTTCACCAGCATTTACCCTCAAAAATGTTCAACTTCTAACCTCCTCAGCAACCAGCCCAATGCCTAAATTTATAGTGCAATGGAGGGAGGTTACTAGGTCCTCCTTCAAAGGGATAAAGCCCTCCTTTAAAGGGATAGCTCCTCTCATCAAGGGATTAGCTCCTTCTCTTTTGGGATGCATGAACCACCTCAGAGTGAACAATCCACGTCAAAATTCTTTCTAGAATCCTCTAGAATTAACCCAAAGTGAGTTTTTTAAGATAAAACTTGCGCCTTTTGACTTTCACAGGGGTCCGCACCCACACCTTTAGGGACAGAGCGGGCAGGTCCGTAGTTTTTGTAAACAGAAGGTGCGGGACCGCAGGTGACAGTGAGAGAAAGTGCGGAACCAGAGTTACATTGATTTTTAATGTCTTCCTCTCATTTTCAAAGCTTGACTTGAAGAGCTGAGGTCTGAGACTTGCTTAGGAGGACAGTACAAGTGATGATAGACCCATATTGACTACAAATAATCATGGTGACGATATTTTTGTGTAACAGATTGCCCCCTAAAGTGCGAAGTCTGTAGTAGATGAGGATTTCATTTATCATTTAGGAAGAGTGAAGTACTTTATCATTTCGAGGACCATCTTGTGGAGAGCCCGGTTGGAACCTGTAAAAACATTCAATGCAAGATATATATATGAGATCATATCATCGCTGAGGTAGGCATTCTCATACTCAGATCAAAACTGACTAGAAAACTAACAACTGCTCTGATACATGAATGATCTTGTAAAACATCACAAGTATAGACTCATGTGGACACAGTATGGACGCAACCATCTGTTTATGAATAGTCCATTATATAATGAATACAAAATTCCTCACAACCTGGATCGTGGAAACTAGATCCAGGGTCTTCATTTCTACTTCCCGAAACAGTACGATTCTATCCATGTGAATGAATGTATTGATGTTGAACATGGTAGAAACCACTTGATTACCAGTCAATGACGTAAACTGTTAACAAGTGTGAGAGAAACCACCAGTGATGTCAATGGCTCTCAAAGTACTCAGTACAATCCATGAAATGTGAATAAATGTGTTGATGTCAAACATGTCACGGAATCCTTTGATCGAAGGTCAATGATGTAACCTGTTGTCAAAGACGAGAAACCTGCCATTGAGGCATGCAGATCCCAAGGTACTGACGATTTCTAGATCATCTTTATAGATAATGAGCTAAAGTCGATAGAAAGCGATCCGTTGCAGGCAAACCCACAACACGAAATCATAGATCAAGTTGAAGAAATTTAATTGCAAGGACTGACTCAGGGATGGTCAAGATGGATGACAGATATTTTGTAGATGAATGGCTTATTGGCAGTGACCTCTTGAACACATAACGACACGACAGATGGCTTGGTGACAATTGACCCAAAGTTAATACCCAGAAACCGGCTGAAGACATTCAATGTGGTTTGATCAACTGTTAGGCAAAGGATTTCCCAACCCAGGTGAATAAAAGTGTCGTGTTCAAGAGCGGTTACAAAGTATGACAAACAGGCTCATTTTTCTCTCTTTTCACCCACAATTTCTGGCAAGTGCCTCTTTATTTTTGACAAGCTTGAGGAGGATAACATTTGCTTGATTATAAGCTCATCCTTCGGATGAGTCCAACTTAGTTTAAATTCGAACCCTAAGAAGGAGTGGTTCGTTCCTGTTTGTAATTGAACAGGTCCTTTACTGTGGAAATTTTAACGAGTCCATTATAGGAGAAACTCGGCCTTTTTCAATTTTAGAGAGTCTGAAAAAACTTAAGAAGACTCCAGGGTTGACCTTTTTCGTAAGTTTGTGTCTCCCAAGCCCGAAAAAGTATAAAATAATACATGAGAGAACTGCTTGATCTTTTACAACCTAGGAGTACTTTTCATCATTAGTGCCCTTGACCCGAAAAAGTAAAAAGCGATCAATGACACGTCGTTTTATAACCAATATTGAATTTGAAACGACAAAAATCCGGCAATCTTTTCATGTTATGGTCGGAAAAGAGCTGTAAGTGGACCGTCTTTTAATTCCGTTTTAATGAGTTTAAAAGAAAAACTCGGCAATCTTTTCATGTTTCAGGAGTCAGAAAAGAGCTTAAAGGTGACTCTAAATGTTTTTTCGTTGAAAATGATAGATTTCGCCTGAATAATCCGTTATCCTGAACAAAAACGCAAACATTACTCATACTTGTTTGAAATGGATAAAAATGTTGCAAAAATACCTTTTCAAAGTGAAACATAAACAAATTTGCAATTTATTTACTCAAAAAACTTATAAAAAGGGCCTTTGTCAATTCATTTTTATCGTTTAAGTTTTGGGTGAGAAAATAGTGCTTTTGTTTAGAAAACTTCCCGTGAAGATTGCGGAAAATCCAACCGTCGGAATCGAACGCCGTCTTCTCCAGGTAATCCACATCATCCTACTCTTCATTTTTAACCGTTTCATTTTTTGTTTTACTCATTCATTTCATTTTTGGGAGGGTTTTTAGGCTTAAAACCCGCGCGCGGGGGCCCGCAGGTTTACCACTGCTAGCCTGCGGACCCCGACTTTTTCTCCATTGGGAAAAAGTCAGGGGTCCGCACCTTCCATGTAGACAAAGTGTGGTCCCACGCACTATGTCTAACCTGGAGGGTGCGGTCCCCATCGTAAGGGTCTTTAACCCAAAAATTCTCAAAATTGGACCAAACAAAATAATTTCTAGCATTTTAACTTATCTTTATACTTGATGCAGAGAGTACATCATGCTAGATTGGCGTGAACGAGAGCATGAGGACGTGGATGTTGCCACATGGAATCATTAGCCTTCACTTGATGCTCTGAGGGCGTGCGGCGTGTACAAATTCTGGGCCATTCCTGGCATGAGGGCTCAGGTGGATTTCTTACAGTGGTTGGTTGACAGATGGAGCATATAGGACCAGTGCTTCTTCATTGGTGGCCACCAGCTCGAAATCGAGCCGGCGGACATATATTTCTTGACTGGTTTGCCTAAGGGAGGTGAAGACTTGACTTTTTTTGGGGCTAGGCCAGGTGGCCAGTCTGTCGATAGCCTCCGGCTAGAGTTCTACAACAGCCAGGCTAGAGACAAAGGGATAGACATAAATACCATATCCCGTCCTGAACTCATGGTGATTGCGTTTACTGTCACTAGACTTTACGGTGCTGCTGCATTACATATTGCCACCGAATCCCAAATGCGTATGGCAGTTGATTGCTTTCGAGGCACCATCTTCAACTGGTGCGATGCTGTGTTGGCCAATCTGAAAGGCCAACTGACCAGGGCCAAAAACGGACAACTAAAGACCTTTGGTTATGGAGCTTTGGTTGTGAGTTTTGGCCTGGAGAGGGTTCCCATGTTGATCCCGCAGCACCTTACTATTGGAGCTGGGCTTCCTCGAGAGCCCAAACTGATGCGATGGGTCGCAGTTATGGCCCGTCACCCTGACGAGAGGACAGAGGTTGCTCGATTCAAACCTGAGTATTTCCAATGGCTGGAAAACCAGGTCTTTTCTATTCAGGACTTCCCTTACGCTAGGGTAGATTTTTGTGGTGACCCAGACATGGCTCTTCCACCAGGAGAGCAGTGGGATGACTCAGGTAAAAACATTTTCAACATTTTTCCTATTTTATTTTTTATTTTTTATTATTTTTCCATCGTCCCAAAACTGATAGCAAAAGTTTCAAATGTAGATGTAGGTCCACAGTGACCAGCTACTCTCCGGCCTTACGAGAGGAAACAACCAGTTGCAGCCGCGCTAGCCCCACAGGACGAATCAACAGAGGTTTTGGCCGAGTTGGAGGGTCATCTCGAGCGCTTGACAGGAGATATTCCGGAGACCACTATAGATGACATTCCTCGTCGACTTCAGCGCTATGTTATTGGGGTCCCGGGACCTTTTAGGAGGTTCCTTTGCAAGGTGGCCCGTGCAGTGGTTTCTTATCGAGATCATCACCAGTGATAGGATGATCGCCTATTGTGGGCACATATGACATTTTTGTTTTTTGTACTTATCATTTTTACCAATCATAAGGTGTTTTTCAACCTATGATCAAGGACGATGTATTTTTTGACACACTCCTATATATATATCACTATTACCAGCTTATCTTATAAATCATGTTATGGAATGGTTTTAAATTTACATGTATGATTATTGCAAATGTCTATTTAACATTTGAGAAGCAATTGCATCTACTAATGTATTTAAAGATCTTGGAATATGCTGATATTCAATATAATCAAATTCACGTTCCAAGAGGCGCACTCTCAAAAATAATCTTAATAACACTGGATTTCTAATGGCATACACTCTATTAAGTTGTGATACAATGAGTTTAGAATCTAACCTCACTATCAAACTCTGAATTCCAAATGAAATAGATTCAGATAATAACTCAATCACTGCACTATACTCGGCAATGTTGTTCGTTGTTTGACTGAGGCTTACCCCATGCATAGATACTAACTCATCAGAGGGCGAATAGACAACCCAAGCTGCGGAAGAAATGTTCTGTGTATTACGACAAGCACCATCAGTGAAACCAATGTATGTTTGGAGAGGCATCAACATCTGCAATATCAAGAGTAAAACCAAGATAAGCAGGAATAATGACGAAAAAACACTCTCTAAGCTAAGCACACTGTTTAAACTAAAACACACCAGCTAGAAAGAAAAACTATCCTAACTAAAAATCTCCATACCCATTCTTTAAGCATAATACCTCTTCAAGTAAAGACCATTTCTGGGTTTACCCAAAGAGTCCCCGTCAAAGTCTACCAATTCATAAGCCCCTTTTGCTAGCTTTCGTTTGACAACATAGGGGCCATGCCACATAGGAACAAATTTTCCAGTGCCTAATTTATCATTAGCTTGATCGTAAACTAAGACTAGATCTCCTTCCAAAAAATTTCGAGGGGTCACATTTCGATCATACTAAGCTTTCATGCATTTTGCATGAGTCTCGATCGCCAATGTAGCATCACGTCGATTCTCATCTAATTGAGCCAAGTATAACAAACTCTTTTCCTCTTCGGAAGTGGCTGGAAGTAACTCGATGGCCATTTGCAGTGATGGGATTTCGCATTCAATGGGTAACGCAGCTTCCAAACCATAGACTAGTTGGAAGGGAGTGAACCCTGTTGATGTTTTTACTGAAGTTCGGTACGCCCAAAGCGCTGAAAATAGCATGTTATGCCAATTTGACCGATGAATCCCACTGATTCGTCAGATCATGATAACTAAAACTTTGTTGATGGATTCAACCAGACCATTAGCTTGTGGATAATAAGGGGTTGAGCTATCGTGACGTAAACCAAGCTGGTCTGTAAGTTCGGTCATCATAACGTTTCGAAAATGACACCCATGATCAGTGATTATCTCTTGCGGGACACCAAACCTAGCAATTACATGATTGAACAGGAAAATTGCAGCTGTCTTGCCGTCTGCCTCAAATGTAGGCATCGCCTCGGTCCACTTGGTAAAATAATCTACCGCAAGGATGATATACGCATGCCCCCCGGCCGAGTGAGGGTTACATGTAATAAAATCAATACCCCATTTGGCAAAAGGACCAACGGAAATTATAGGGTGGAGAGGAGCAGGTGGAGCGCGCATCTTTCGATCAAAAATTTGGCAGTTGTGGCATTTTCGGACCACCGTAATACAATCTTTAAATAAAGACGGCCAGAAGTAGCCAGTGCCCAATATCTTTTGGGCTGTGGCATACCCAGACATATGACCGCCACACGCTCCAGAGTGACAGTCATTTAGAACCCTTTCAGCTTCCTCGTGAGTTAGGCAACGTCAAAAAACAGAGTTCGCCCCACGGCAATAAAGAGTATCTCCAACAATCCTAAATTGTTGGGACTAGAATCGAATTTTTCGACGTTCTGACCTTGAAATCTCTGTCCGAAAGGATTGGGTCTGGAGATAAACGATGATATCCCCATACCACAAATCTAAAGTGCTGATTAGAAACAAGGATTCATCCGCAATGGGCTCCTCCTCCACAGTTTCTGTGTCAGCACGCGGGAAGTCACACATTAACTCCGCAAAAACTAAAGATTTCTTAGACTTGGATTTCTCAAATTCCAAATTAAACTCTTGCAGGATAACAATCCATTTAGAGTACTTGCCCCCTAGCAATTGCTTGGTCAAAATGTAGATCATAGGGTTGCAATCCGAAATTACTGTAGTTTTACGTAGTAAAATGTAGTGACGAAAACGTTGGACAGCTTGAACGGCTGCCAATGCCAATTTCTCCACATGTGAGTATTTTAGCTCAGTTGGATTTAAAGTTCGACTAAGGTAATATATCACATGCTCATTTCCGAATTCATCTTCCTGAACTAAGACCATTCCAGTGGTGGAATGAGAGGCGGCGAGATACAAGAAGTAATCCTGGTTGTAATTGGGAGGATGCAATAACGTGCATGGGTCAACGTGTGTTTAAGTGCATCAAAAGATTTCTGAGGTATCTCATCCCAATAGAATGGAGTATTCTGTTTCAACAACTGGGTAAAACCCTTTGTAACCTCGGTGTAGTTAGGAATGAATCATCGTAAAAAGTTTGCTTTCCCTTGCAAACTTTGGAGTTGGCGAAGACTCGAAGGAGGAGGTAATTTGATGATAGCCTCGACCTTCGAGGGATCGACGTGAATGCCGACTTTCGAAACTACAAACCCCAGTAATCGACCTGTTTCTATACAGAAAACACATTTGTGTGGGTTCAACCGAATCCGATAATGCCTACACCTTGTTAGTGTCGGTCTTGAAAGCTCTCCATCAATGATCAAAGCTCTTTGCATTTGCATTAGTAGGTGTCTCATCAGTGTCAAAGTTTGCATCCCGTTAGGCATGCCATAACCCTGATGGAGGAGCTGGTCAATTCATACCCCTCTTGGCTTTGTTGGATCAGGTCATATCAGTCATTGAGTTTGTCAAGCTTCTCTTGTTTGGTCTTAGGGTCAAAGGTCCAAGGTCTAGGGTTTTGGTCATTTGTCTTAGCAAGGTCATGTCTCTAAAAATCCTTGAGTCCCCAGCAAGCCAGAGGGAGGATGGTAACATGTTTCTTTGATATTCTCATTATGTACAGTTCATTTTTAAACTTGGATTTAAAAACTCTGTTTTTAAAGCCAAGGTCATGATAAATTTTGTAAAAAGAATAAATTTCCAAAAAGTCTTCAAAAGGCAGCAACAACCCTGGTCCCCTTGCCACAGTCCTTCAGATGATCTACTTGCAAAAAGAATCAGGTCAAAGCACTCAAAAAGTCAACTTCAGGATAAAGGAAACCAAGAAAATCAGTGTTTTAAAAAGTGTCAAAATAGACTTTATAAAGTGGGTTTATGGATGAAATTTTTTCAAATGAAGATTATAAAAGGTAATATTCCCTCCTTTCACTCTCATTGTGCATTTCAAGCTTGCAAGAGAGATTGTGAGAGAGTGATAGGCGAAAGAGGCAAAAACACAGTGATTTCGGGTAGTTAGCAGGTGCGCGACTCGTTCAAGCCTGTGCGAGACCCGTTCAAGCCTGTGCGCGACCCGTTCAAGCCTGTGCGCGACCCGTCTAGGGCACTCCAGCAGTGTAAATTTAATACGGGCGCGACCCGTTGGGCTGTGCCCGACCCGTTGGGAAGCCTGCGCGACCCGTTCAGCTGTCTGCAATCAAACTTCAACCAAATTCCTTCAACTCCCTTCAACTTTGCTCAATCAGTCGAGGTAGGCTCTTAATGCATGGTTGTTGATATTGGTGGTGAAAATAAGCTTGTATGCTATGATTCTAACCTTGCATCAAGCTAATGAAAGGACTTATATGGCTGCTTGTTAATGTTTGTAAAATGCTAGGGTTTTGTGACTGTTTCAAGTGATTTTGTCCCATTTGGTCCCTTCCCTCTTCTCCCCTTTCATTCACAGTCATGCTTTCATCTCTGTCCCATATTATTTGTACATAAAATGTAGACTTTTTCCCCATCCCTAAACTATAAACCCTACCCCTCTCACAAGCACACAAAACCCTAATTCCCTCTACCATACACATGCAAAAATAGAACAAAAAGAAAAGATGCATTTGCAAATAAAGAAAAGAGTCATGTGAAAATAAATGTTGCTGTATATCTAGAGTCATGTACATAACCCCTACATACCCTTGATATTCCCTTGTACATGAAAGCCTTCCCTCTATGTTAAAACAATGTACATGTACTCCTTTTAAAAACAAAATCTGCCTTATAACACACATGAACTCCTATAAGTAAATTTGGTGTATGGTTTCCCTATGTCCCTATTGATACATGTATGCTCCTTCCATGTTTACTATCACACATGTTTTTTGTCCCATAGACAAACATCTTTGCAAATGATTTCCTAAATTCAAATACATGTTCCTATAAGCATGATCATTTGTAAAATTTCCCTTGAAATTCCCTGTTATTCATATATTCCCAATTCCTTGTACACGAGGTCCCTCCCCTAACATTTCCCTCATGTCATTGTCCCCTTGAAACAACATAGAATTCAGCACTTTTTACAGGCAGAGACAGCAGTACAGTTTGTCCACTTTGCTCCTAAACTATGTCAGAAACCGAAACTTATGAGAAAAGTGATGACCAATCATCAGCTTCAGAGATTGAGGTACAGAGGAGGCCTCGTAAGGGTGGTTAGGGTGGACATCATAAGAGAGAGGAGCCCACCTCTTTGACAGATTTACAAGCTTATCCTATGGCAATCTCATGTTTCCAGTACAGTTGGTCAAGGCACAAAAAACGAGAAAGAGGCCCAATCCACTCCGTATCTTGGCTGAGGCATCCCTCAAAGATCATGGCACTCAATAGCCTAGCCACAGCTCAAATCCCAATTTTTTTTGAGAATTTTAGGTAATTTTGGCAATTTTTGGAAATTTACAGGTTTTGGCTCCTCAACGGGTCTCACCCCCGGTGAGACCCTTTGTCATGGCATCTCCTTTTTGCAAAAACTTAGCATTTCTAGATTTTTCATGCAATGTTACATATTCCTATTGATGGACTTGAGTTTTTATGGAGTTTTGGGCCTCCAGAAGGTCAAAATACATGAAAAATTTGACTTTCTGCCACTTTTTTGAACTGCAGAAAGCTGTCTTGGAGGAATTGAGTTTTGACTAGGCAAATGACCTCAAGATTCAAAAATTTCAGTTGGGTTGGAAGGTAGACTCGCAGACCTTTCCAACGAGCTATCTTGCACCAAATTCTGACACCTGCAAGTGCCTCAAACAGGGCTCCCAATATGCGCGACCCGTTGAGAAGATGTGCGCGACCCGTTGAGCAGACTTTGCCAGATTTCACTGTACAGCTCAGAAAAGCACAGTTTGACTTGGTTTGACTTTTTGGGGTTGAAGATGATTATCTTTGATGTAATTATTGTAACTCTAAGACACTTTTACTCTTGTTTAACACTTCTAGAAGATTTATTCATGTCAAGGGTAAATATTTAATGAATGGATTGGTTTCCTAGCTTATAGAGGCAAGTTGTTTTGACTGCCTAGACTTTAGTGCTCAGTTTAGAATTAGTTGAAACAGCTCCTAGAAGGATGAGCTCGACCCCTAGAGGCAAGGGAAGAGGTTGGCTTGCCTATATTATGTATTTTCTTAATCATTTTCAGAGGTTGGAAGGTTGGACTCTTGAGGGAGAAGCTATCATTGTATTATTTCACTTGTATCTCTGCAATTTTTGGCTAAGGAAGACCAGGGTTTTGCAGTCATCTTTGGGATTCTTGTGGACTCATGTGTTGATGGTGTGTTTCTTCATGTTATTGTAAGCTTTGTTATGTGATTCATTTCCTTTCTATACTGCTGCATATTAAACAAATGAAGTGATAAAGTTAGAATTCATGCATGTCATGCTCTACTTTTAAATTTGTTTAATTTCTATGTTTTCTGTTGTCTAAAGAGAATTCAAATCCATTGTTTGCTCTCTTTAGCCTTCTCATCTTTCCTCCTAATCATCCACTTCAGTTAAAGACATCAATACAAGCTCCTACCTTGCCCCAAAGACCCCCCTGCAGAAACTGTGTCAAATCCCCGCACCCTAAATTGCAGCTCCTCAATTTGCCACCCAAAACCCCAAAAACCCCCAAAATGAACCCTTATAATCAGTTTACTAGCCTAATATCAGTGTTACCTTTGTTGGTCATCTCATCCCATTGAAGATCTACCGAGATTGACCGGAGAGAGCCTTCTCCTGCCCCGTAGGGCTAGCTACGAGGCTGAATGGTTTGATGTAGCCTTGAGGTTTACCTTTCTCAGCCTGAGGTGAAATTTCAAGCGCTAACATACTGGCGACCATACTGGGGAGAACAAACTTGTTTGTGGGTTGATGTGTTTGTTTCATAAGTCTTAGACGGAGCCTGAAGTTATGCCAGGTAGCCTTCGAAAACGCTCTTGTTTTACATCAGCGTTAGTAGATAAACGCTGCTTCAGTCAATCTCCGTGAGCTTGTGAATACAACACTTCATTTGCATTTTACCCCAGTACATGTATCAAGTTCAGATCTGATTGTTGATGGTGGACAACGATCAGACACTTGAAAGGCTGAAATCATTCACCTGGCGACTCTTTTCACTGAAGAATCCAGTGACCTATGCTTCATGGTGACTTCACTGCAGAGAGATCAGTAGCTTTGAGCTTTTCAAGATGGATCGGATTGCAAGAAGATACGCTCCCTTGAGCCGAGATCACATTCCAGGTTTTCCGAATAAGATTCCCAAGGTAGATTGGTCAAGGAATCTGCCTATATTTAATGATGATGGTAAGAAGGATGCTGCTTTACATCTAGTTAGATTTCATATGAATATTCGCAAATTGAAGGTGGATTTTCCTGAAGATTGCTTGATGAAGATATTCTTGGCCACTCTAGAAGGTAAAGCCCAATCATGGTATGAAAGTTTGCCGCCTTCTTGTATTTACTGTTTAAAGGATTTTCATGCTATGTTCATTGAAAGATATATGGACTCTTATCCATCATTAAATTTGGTTCATGACTGTTGCAAGCATGCTTATAGTTTCATTGAAAGCCTTGAGAAATATTATGAAGATGATAATTTTATGGATGTTGAGATCATGGAGGCTTTGTATGAGAATCCATTTCAGCAACATGAAGAGAACCTAGAGGATTCCCATAGAGACGATCATGAAAATTTACAGCAGGACCAAGATCTTAGTACGGTGGGAAATGAAACAATTTCGCATCTTGACAGTCAACAGGAATTGCATGAAATGGATCAAAAGTATGAGGAAAATCTGTATACTCCTTCACTTGAAATCAATGAAGACACTCACTGTGTGAACAAAAGAAAACAAAAGGTATTATCTCCTCTATCTGAAGATGAGATAGATCTACTTTTGAGAGGTCTTGTTCCAGCTCAAGTTAACGCAGATCTGCAGTGTGCACATGGTCAAGAAGGTGATGGTGGACCTTCTTCCTCTTCTGAAAAGGATGACAACCCTATAAGCATCTTTATAGATCAGCAGGTTGAAATTCTCTATAGGGCTGAAATTGATGAAAGAGAAGAGATTATTTCAGATCTGCCCACAGAAGAAGATAGCATGCAGATTGAAGAAGACAAGACAGCTACTTCAGTTCTACATTCAGATTGTGATGACCAAGCATACCTTGTGCTGAATCCTGAAAAGGAGGGTTTTGTTGTTGAGACCATAGACAAAGTTTTTGATCCAAATGTTCTCATGCCATCAGAACAGAGCCTGCATGAGGAGGTAATTCATTCAGTTCATGAAAAGCAAGATGACATCTTCATTCAAGTAAGTGAAACAGTTCCTTTGGATGAAATTATGATAGATGATAGAAATGTCATTTTTTCACTTCAAGAATCAGCTGAAGTTTCTTTCCTTATGATTGATAATTTGGTTGTGATATCATATGAGGATGACTTACCATATTGTCAGACTACAGAAGATCAGAGCATACATGATTTCCTTTCAGATTCTTCATATGTTTCATGTGCTGAAATGTCTTTCCAAGAAGAGATCGGCTCATCCATTTGTTCAGAGTTTTTTGAAGCCCATGAGCGTACTTTTACTGAAGCACATGATGAAGGCAAATTAGAATTTGAAACAAAGGACACCTTGATCTTTCAGCAGGAGGTGGCAGTGGCAAAACTTCATGTTTTTCAAGATCCAATGGCAGCCTTGTTACAGTCAACAATGAAGGTGATTATTGCAGTATTCAGTGATGAAGGAGATCATGGTCAGCTATGTTTTTGGATGCCCAGTGATAGGTTTGTATTTTTGACCAGAAGATCCGATTGGAAGAATCAGTCAAGAAGGCATCTGCTTGATTGGTTACATTGGCATTATGATATAGTTTGATGTATATTGTCTTGTAAGAAACACAGGTGGTTGTCATCATGATTTCAAATCTTGATGGACTGCTGCCCTTCAAAAAGCTTTGTAAGTTCTTGTTTTAGTTAAGTCAGTCATGAGTCATTTGTGTTTGGTCTGTTGAGTGAGTTTTTTCAAGTTATTTCAGCTTGTCATTGAGTCGGTTTGAGTCAAGTTTCAGTCACTTTTTAGTCAAGTTTTCATTCAATAAATGTGTCAAAGGTTTTGTGTTCTCTGTTCGAAATAATGACTCCATCGCCCAATGGTTGCAAGCACTGGTCTGCTCTCCCAGAGGTCTGCGGTTCTTGGTACCTCCAAGGAGCTACCATCCCCATTGGAGCCAATGTTAGTGTCGGTCTTGAAAGCCCTCCATCAGTGATCAAAGCTCTTTGCATTTGCATTAGTAGGTGTCTCATCAGTGTCAAAGTTTGCATCCCGTTAGGCATGTCATAACCCTGATGGAGGAGCTGGTCAATTCATACCCCTCTTGGCTTTGCTAGATCAGGTCATATCAGTCATTGAGTTTGTCAAGCTTCTCTTGTTTGGTCTTAGGGTCAAAGGTCCAAGGTCTAGGGTTTTGGTCATTTGTCTTAGCAAGGTCATGTCTCTGAAAATCCTTGAGTCCCCAGCAAGCCAGAGGGAGGATGGTAACATGTTTCTTTGATATTCTCATTATGTGTATGTTAGCGCTTGAAATTTCACCTCAGGCTAAGAAAGGTAAACCTCAAGGCTACATCAAACCATTCAGCCTCGTAGCTAGCCCTACGGGGCAGGAGAAGGCTCTCTCCAGTCAATCTCGGTAGATCTTCAATGGGATGAGATGACCAACAAAGGTAACACTGATATTAGGCTAGTAAACTGATTATAAGGGTTGATTTTGGGGGTTTTTGGGGTTTTTGGTGGCAAATTGAGGAGCTGCAATTTAGGGTGCGGGGATTTGACACAGTTTCTGTAGGGGGGTCTTTGGGGCAAGGTAGGAGCTTGTATTGATGTCTTTAACTGAAGTGGATGATTAGGAGGAAAGATGAGAAGGCTAAAGAGAGAAAACAATGGATTTGAATTCTCTTTAGACAGCAGAAAACATAGAAATTAAACAAATTTAAAAGTATAGCATGGCAGGCATGAATTCTAACTTTATCACTTCATTTGTTTAATATGCAGCAGTATAGAAAGGAAATGAATCACATAACAAAGCTTACAATAACATGAAGAAACACACCATCAACACATGAGTCCACAAGAATCCCAAAGATGACTGCAAAACCCTGGTCTTCCTTAGCCAAAAATTGCAGAGATACAAGTGAAATAATACAATGATAGCTTCTCCCTCAATAGTCCAACCTTCCAACCTCTGAAAATGATTAAGAAAATACATAATATAGGCAATCCAACCTCTTCCCTTGCCTCTAGGGGTCGAGCTCATCCTTCTAGGAGCTGTTTCAACTAATTCTAAACTGAGCACTAAAATCTAGGCAGTCAAAACAACTTGCCTCTATAAGCTAGGAAACCAATCCATTCATTAAATATTTACCCTTGACATGAATGAATCTTCTAGAAGTGTTAAACAAGAGTAAAAGTGTCTTAGAGTTACAATAATTACATCAAAGATAATCATCTTCAACCCCAAAAAGTCAAACCAAGTCAAACTGTGCTTTTCCGAGCTGTACAGTGAAATCTGGCAAAGTCTGCTCAACGGGTCGCGCACATCTTCTCAACGGGTCGCGCACATTGGGAGCCCTGTTTGAGGCACTTGTAGGTGTCAGAATTGGGTGCAGGATAGCTCGTTGGAAAGGTCCACGAGTCTAATTTCCAAAACAACTAGAATTTTTTAATTTGGAGGTCATTTTCCTAGCCAAAACTCAATTCTCCCAAGACAGCTTTCTGCAGTTCAAAAAAGTGGCAGAAAGTCAAGATTTTCATGTATTTTGACCTTCTGGAGGCCCAAAACTCCATAAAAACTCAAGTCCATCCATAGGAATATGTAACTTTGCATGAAAAATCTAGGAATGCTAAGTTTTTTCAAAAAGGAGTTGCCATGACAAAGGGTCTCACCGGGGGTGAGACCCGTTGAGGAGCCAAAACCTGTAAATTTCCAAAAATTGCCAAAATTACCCAAAATTCTAAAAAAAATTTGGGATTTGAGCTATGGCTAGGCTATTGAGTGCCATGATCTTTGAGGGATGCCTCAGCCAAGATACGGAGTGGATTGGGCCTCTTTCTCGTTTTTTGTGCCTTGACCAACTGTACTGGAAACATGAGATTGCCATAGGATAAGCTTGTAAATCTGTCAAAGAGGTGGGCTCCTCTCTCTTATGATGTCCACCCTAACCACCCTTACGAGGCCTCCTCTGTACCTCAATCTCTGAAGCTGATGATTGGTCATCACTTTGCTCATAAGTTTCGGTTTCTGACATAGTTTAGGAGCAAAGTGGACAAACTGTACTGCTGTCTCTGCCTGTAAAAAGTGCTGAATTCTATGTTGTTTCAAGGGGACAATGACATGAGGGAAATGTTAGGGGAGGAACCTCGTGTACAAGGAATTGGGAATATATGAATAACAGGGAATTTCAAGGGAAATTTTACAAATGATCATGCTTATAGGAACATGTATTTGAATTTAGGAAATCATTTGCAAAGATGTTTGTCTATGGGACAAAAAACATTTGTGATAGTAAACATGGAAGGAGCATACATGTATCAATAGGGACATAGGGAAACCATACACCGAATTTACTTATAGGAGTTCATGTGTGTTATAAGACAGATTTTATTTTTAAAAGGAGTACATGTACATTGTTTTAACATAGAGGGAAGGCTTTCATGTACAAGGGAATATCAAGGGTATGTAGGGGTTATGTACATGACTCTAGATATACAGTAACATTTATTTTCGCATGACTCTTTTCTTTATTTGCAAATGCATCTTTTCTTTTTGTTCTATTTTTGCATGTGTATGGTAGAGGGAATTAGGGTTTTGTGTGCTTGTGAGAGGGGTAGGGTTTATAGTTTAGGGATGGGGAAAAAGTCTACATTTTAGGTACAAATAATATGGGACAGAGATGAAAGCATGACTGTGAATGAAAGGGGAGAAGAGGGAAGGGACCAAATGCGACAAAATCACTTGAAACAGTCACAAAACCCTAGCATTTTACAAACATTAACAAGCAGCCATATAAGTCCTTTCATTAGCTTGATGTGAGGTTAGAATCATAGCATACAAGCTTATTTTCACCACCAATATCAACAACCATGCATTAAGAGCCTACCTCGACCGATTGAGCAAAGTTGAAGGGAGTTGAAGGAATTTGGTTGAAGTTTGATTGCAGACAGCTGAACGGGTCGCGCAAGCTTCCCAACGGGTCGCGCACAGCCCAACGGGTCGCGCCCGTATTAAATTTACACTGCTGGAGTGCCCTGGATGGGTCGCGCACCGCCCAACAGGTCGCGCACAGGCTTGAACGGGTCGCGCACCTGCTAACTGCCTGAAATCACTGTGTTTTTGCCTCTTTCACCTATCACTCTCTCACAATCTCTCTTGCAAGCTTGAAATGCACAATGAGAGTGAAAGGAGGGAATATTACCTTTTATAATCTTCATTTGAAAAAATTTCATCCATAAACCCACTTTATAAAGTCTATTTTGACACTTTTTAAAACACTGATTTTCTTGGTTTCCTTTGTCCTGAAGTTGACTTTTTGAGTGCTTTGACCTGATTCTTTTTGCAAGTAGATCATCTGAAGGACTGTGGCAAGGGGACCAGGGTTGTTGCTGCCTTTTGAAGACTTTTTGGAAATTTATTCTTTTTACAAAATTTATCATGACCTTGGCTTTAAAAACAAAGTTTTTAAATCCAAGTTTAAAAATGAACTGTACATAATGAGAATATCAAAGAAACATGTTACCATCCTCCCTCTGGCTTGCTGGGGACTCAAGGATTTTCAGAGACATGACCTTGCTAAGACAAATGACCAAAACCCTAGACCTTGGACCTTTGACCCTAAGACCAAACAAGAGAAGCTTGACAAACTCAATGACTGATATGACCTGATCCAGCAAAGCCAAGAGGGGTATGAATTGACTAGCTCCTCCATCAGGGTTATGGCATGCCTAACGGGATGCAAACTTTGACACTGATGAGACACCTACTAATGCAAATGCAAAGAGCTTTGATCACTGATGGAGGGCTTTCAAGACCGACACTAACACACCTCATAAAGATTGCTCGTAAATGGACGAGTTGATCAGCTCGATGTAATGAATGAGCAGGCAAGTCATCGAGATACGGTTGCACAATGTGCTTGATGTCATGAAACGCATAAGACATGGCCCTTTGAAAAGTTTCTTCGGCATTCTTGAGCCCAAAAGGTAACTTGCAATAAGAAAATGTCCCCCATGGACAAATGAAAGCCATTTTTGGTTGATCGGCAGGTAGAATATTGATTTGATTGTATCCAGAAAAACCATCCATGAAGGAGAATATTTCGCTGCCGGCACAATCATCAATAATTTGATCGATATAGGGAGTTGGGTAATTGTCCTTTGGACAGGCTCGATTAATGTCCCTATAATTGATACATATTCTTATTGTTCCCTGCTTTTTGTTAACCGGAACAATATTCGATACCCAATCCGTTAACGGGATCGGATAAATGAAACCTGCTTTGAGTAATTTTTCAATTTCTGCTTTAATTGCAGTAGCTTTTCTTGGGTGAATCTGACGCAAACGTTGCCGGACGGGTTTAGCGTCCGGGTAAGTCTTGATCTCATGAACAACAATCGCGGGATCAATTCCTGGCATTTCCTCATAGGACCAGGCAAACACGTCACGAAATTCTTGCAATAGGGCCTTATATATCTGAATTTCGCCATCTGTACACAAGGCACCTATATGAATGTTCTCAACAATTCCGGGCTTAACTAAAATGTCAATAGGAATAGTTCGAGAGATGTTTCCCAAATTTAACTCTGAATCAGGATGTTTCATTGGATTCTAAGGTTCCTTGACATATTCAGTCGTAAAAATTGATGAGAAATCATTTTCAAAATGATCATTCTCGGGTAAAAATGAAGATCTGTGATGGAGATCTTCCCATGGTAAATCATCTACACATAGGATTTCACGAATTTTCTCATCAGAGTGAACAAGTTCAGAAAATGTGATTAAATCCGATCTTGATGTGAAAAGTGATTCCTCACGGACCACATTCATGAAGTCAATTTCGGTTGAAGGTGGGTCGGTAAACGATTGCACGACCTCATACGCAATTTCATATGGACTCAAAGGCATGACATCACCAAATGAGTCTATCTCAGATTCAGAAGGAATGATCCAAGGATCATCATAAACAATGGTGTCTGATGGAATCATATGAATGGTTGCAAATGAAGACGATGTGTTGATCTGAGGAAAAGGAAAAGTTCCCAGTAAACCGGCATCTTTAACTAGTCCTACTCCAACATCTTTGTATGGGATAGTCGTTTTACCGACATGTTGAATACTTTCAGAAGAGGCTGGGTTGGAAGAAAAGTAAGCCAGCTAGTCTATTGTTATGATCTTTCCATTATGTGGAAACTTTATTACTCGAAAGACCGATGAAACGACCGCTGTCATAGCGTAAGACCAACTTCGACCCAAGAGAAGGTTGTAATCTAGAGGGGCATCAACCACCTCCACATCTAGACTAACGGTTTTGCCTTCAACCCCTATAGGAAAATCCTGTAGAATGCCAAAAGGATGAAACCCATGGCCATCAAAGGCCTTTAGAATCGTCGGGGATTGATTTAGCGAAGGAGAACCAAGCGATCTCCAACACTGTATCGACATAATACACGTTGAGGCTCCCTCATCAATTATAGTCCGATGAATAGGCCTGTTTTTGACTCTCACTGGAATCTGGAAAGCCATTTGATGAGGCAAACGCGGTGTACTATTTTCTAGTTCAAAAATTATTAGGTTCGAGACCTGAACGTCAACAGCTACTATAGCTGACAAAAGTAATTTACGTTGTGTTGGACATGATTGCAGCACTTCCAAAGCCGACATTGCTGAGGGTGAAACAGCTAAATCCTCAACAATGTTATAATTCTGAGCCACTCTCGCATGTGGATTGAAAGCTGGCTTTCGAAGTATACCCTTGGTGGGCGGTTTGATTACCAAGTCTGGATTAGGTTTCTCGATCTGTAGTGGATCGGAACTGGGAGCTAAGGTTGATGGATTAGAATGAGAAGATTCTACTTCTTTACCATCAACAGGACTTTTACTACCGTAATCTTGCGATCGAGTCACAATCCTAACATGGGACATCATCAGTATGGGTTCTTCATTGACACTCGAGGACGAACCTATCATCTTACTGTCTTGAGCTGGAAAAGGATCCTTCAAAACAACAGGAGTTTGGGAACCTTTGACAATCTTCGCAACCTCTGCACGATGAGGGCAGTCTCTTGTAAAATGTTCATTGTCACAAATGAGACAAGGATAACGAGGTTTGCACTTTTCATCATTGGATTCCAATTTTTCAGGTTTCTCCTTTGAATTTTTGTCTGTTTTATTCTTCTTCGTTCCTTTCTTCTTCCCACCATATTTTGATTTGGCTGTAGATGACTCTACAACGTGAATATCGGTGGAAATCTCTGCAGAAGAATCTCCTGTTGGGGAATCAGGCAAGGTTATGATAGGAGAAGAATTCTTGGAAGATTTCTTCTTACTTTTAGTGTTAACCGTGCCAATCATACCATTGGCGGCATGAGATCCCGAAGGAGCTGCAACGATTTGATTTTGCTTGGGAAGATCGGGGATTTTCTCGTGTAACGTACCTGACTGAGTATAGACCAAGTCAAGGTACTGTGCTTGAGCAATTACTTGCTCCTCAGTAACAACTCCGGCTTTAGCTACATCTTCAGTGATCTTTGGCAACAAAGATTTTACAAACCACTCGGCCAAGATCTGATCCGGAATAAACACCTTCACTAAACACCGTCGACGTCTCCACTCATGAATATGATCTGAAATGTAAGTGGATGTCGATTGTTTTAACGAAGTTAACAATTCCGTGCCATTGTCATATCGGACTGGCAACTGAAAATGAGTTAAAAATGAGGTAGCTAACTGACTAAAATTATAAAAAGTGCCTCGCGGTAACTCAATGTACCACTTGGCCGCGAGACCAATTAGAGTGCGCTGGAAAAGTCTAAGATGGATTGAATCATCTGAAATGGAGTTAGACGCACACCAGAGGTGGTAAGTCATCACATGGTTCGACGGGTCCTCTCCTGATTTACCTTCAAACTTAGGAATGTCACTGGGCAACTTATTCGGCATTGGCGGCCAAAATGGAAGATAATTAATGGGATCGTTCATTAGGCGCGACAAGTCAGGTAAGTCCAAAGTTACGATAAACGATAACTGATGATTAGGGTCCCTAAAACTCTGGGCCATGAGACCAGCCCCAGGAGGAGGATATCCAGGATAACTAGGAATAGGAATTACGTTTGGGATATTGTATCCTCTCGGAAAACCAGGATTAACCGGAGCATACTGGGGTTGTTGAGGTTGTTGATAAGTGTACCCAGGATACAATTGATACTGATAGACTGGCTGCTGCACAACAGGACCGAATTGGTACTGTCCCTGGTATGGTTGATAAGTAAATTGTGGTTGACTTGTGACAACCGTACTTGAACCAGGTTGTCCTACAGGCATCTGAACCGAAGTTTGCATCGTAGATCCAAACGGTGGTAAAGATGTCTGAGGAGTAGATACAGGAACAGTAGAAACCGGAGCTGTCGATACTCCAGAAGTAAGTGGGTAGATTGAACAGATGTTGCGGCAGTTGTAGCAGTCGTTTGCGGCGGAGTACGAGGCGTACTAGGACGAGGCTGAGAAACTACCGAAGGTACAGAAGTTTGAATGTTAGACTGGACAGGTTGCTGGGGTGTACCAGAAACTAAGGGTTGTCCAGTTTGAGATGACAACTGTACATTTGGCTGCAACACCTATTGAGTTTGCGATGGATCCCACACTATGTTCATTCCGAGGTACTGACCCATAACAGGTTGAGAATATTGAGGACCATAACCGGGTTGAGGGTAGGACTGATAATTTAAAGGTACATTTCCCGTTCCTTGAACATACATTTGATCGGAGGGTGGTTGGAAACCTTGGTTCGAGTACTGACCTTGGGGTTGATACCCTTGAGGCACGTACTGATACTGGGGTTGACCTTGAGGTATAAATTGATACTGGGGTTGACCTTGGGGTACATATTGAGTCTGGGGTTGACCTTGAGGAACGTATTGTCCCGTAGGTATGTACTGTCCTTGAGGTTGCCCCCCAGATGCAAATTGGGTACCTTGAGGTTGCCCCCGAGGCGATAATTGAGGCTGCCCCCCAGGCGGTAACTGGCCACCTTGAGGTTGAGGATTGGGAATAGAGCCTGACATCATGAGAATGTCTTCTACGCTCAATGGCTTAGTACCATTTCTTCCAGTTAATAACCCTTGCTCAATGGGTTGAGGAGATGCTCCCGAAAAAGTACCAGAAAGTGACTGATACCCAGAGGGAACAGAAGGACCACCGTACTAAAAGGATTCAGGCGATTGAGTAAACACAGACAACTGTCTTGACATATTTAACGGAGGATAATAACCTCTAGGTGTTGGGTGATAAGGAGCGCGAGGTGGTGAAAAACTTAACCCTCGGTTTTCTAAGAAATTAGTCAAAGAAAGATACCAAGTACTGCTCCTAGGTGGACTGTAAAAAATTGATTCACGCTCCCTTAGCTCAATATCAGGTTGATTTTCAGGGATAGGGATGCCTGCTTCTTCTTCCGAAGTAGCAAGTTCTTCAATAGCAATAAGTCCAGAAGGAAGATCTTGGGTGATTACTCTTTCTACCCTAGGTGAACCAGGACCACTGGAAGCTGGAGAAACAAACCCCGATGTCGGAGTAGTAGCAAATTCACTTTCAGGCTCGGATATTTCAGGTTCCTCACCTATATTACTAGTAGATGAAAAGCTACCAGTAACTTCGGAAGCAGACACTGACTGTGGATTATAATCTGCCACTAACGTTTGAAAATCAGGATGTACTATCAAAGAAGATTCTCCTTCTTTAGGTGACCCAACTCTACTATCTCTAGGAGTTACGAGGACTTTCAAGCCTTCAAGCTAGCTCGGGACTTCCTCAGGAGGTTGGCCCCGAAGTCTACGGGACTTCCTCAGTAAATCAGCCACGGTTAAAAACTCAGGAGGTTGGCCCTGAAGTCTACGGGACTGCCTTGGTAATTCAGCCACGGTTAAAACTTTTAACTACTTCACACACAAACAAAGTAAAATCTCAATGAAAACCACCTAAAGCCTCTAAAGAACCAAACAAATTTGAATCACACGCTTAAAGAATCTAGGAGATCAAACACACACAAACAGTAACTTTCCGTACTGAAAACACTAGTTGGTGATGAAATCCAACGTCGCAGAGTTCAATACAGAAATGGCGGTTGGAAAAGTTACCCTAGCAACCTGCTTAGTGAATAGACTAGTACAAGTTCCTCCACTTAACCGTCTCGAGTGAAGAGAACACCCCAGAAAATCCAAGTGAGTCTAGCCGACGTCTGCTCCAGGTACAGTGGGATCTTCCCACCACTGTCACCTTAGGAAGAATCCCAAATAATATGGCCACTAAGGTTACCAATCGAAACAAATATACCTGGGGGAACAGTCTACGATCCGATATGCACGCAAGGGCAGAGTAGCAAGCTCAATCCCCTTGAAGGCTCCTTGACATAATCCAAGGTTTACCAACAAGTGACCCTAGGCTCCTCGACAATGGTTAATCCGAGGTTTACCATTTTTAATACGTGAATATCTGGCGTCGTTCCCAATGAGGAAGGATTGATTCCCACACTGGTTCGGACACGATCTCGTGCTTCTCCTTTAAGAGGAGCTTTCCCAGAGCATAAATGCAACAATTGGATTTCTTCCCTACCACAAGATACAACTACTTGTTTGTTTTTACTATCTTGGAGAGTTAATTACTCTCCTACTCCAAGACACTAGCCTAAGCTAAGTTGGTGTATTAGAGCCCTAGAAATAAAAATGTTACTAGATGAATTTTACTTTAAGCGTTATTTTTTATTGGTTTTTGTTTAAGTCAAAAGGTGTGGAGATGAAACTTGTGGTATGAAGACTCGACTCAAAATCACTAAAAATGCACCTAAGATGATTTAAACAATCTTTTTCTCTTCGATGAACTTCTAACTAAGAAAGAGTTTGAGAATGCAAATACTTTGTAAACACAAATCTTTCTTAATAAACAAATTAAAAGAAGAGCTTTTGTCCTTTCCAATGCACTCAAAACGAGACAACTAGTTATTTCACCAAAATTTCCCTTTTTCATTTCAAAACACTCAACCACTACAAAAAACAAACTTTTTTCCAAAAGAGATTTTTTTATTTTTTATAAAACACTCAAAACTATGAAAATGACTAACTTTGAGATCTATAAACTATAAAAACCTATTTGAAGTCAAAGCGTACACGATGTCTTTTTTTAAGGATGTTTTACTTAGCTAGATGTAAGCTAAGGACCAATTTATGCAGAATCACAAATCAGTCAAGAACAACCAATTTTGTTTTCTTTTTGAAAATGAAAATCCAAACTTTTAAACACAAGCTTTTCGAAGTTTTGTAAAGAGAAAACTCAAAGTGGATTCCTCAACAAGGGGAGATTTCATAAATGGTCTGACTCATAAGAAGGCTGGTAGACACCAAGGTGATCTGAGGTCCCTACAACTTCTAAGCTCAGAGCCACTACACGACCAAAATGAAAAACAAGCCCAACAAGCAAAACTCCTAGGAATTTCACCTAAAACCCTAACAATAATGAAATCAACCTAAGGAAAGCTTCTGACAAGTTATATGCAGGTCTGGGCAGTGGATAACAATTTCTAAACAAAAACTAAGCTGACTAACAGAGGAAATCTTAGGTTTTTCAAAATTTTGACAGGGTCCGCAGGCCGACAGTTAACACAGGTGCGGTCTCGCTCTGTGCTAAAAGCAAAGGTGCGGATAGGTACGCACTGTGTCAAAAGGCTAGGGTGTGGTCCTCTCCAAAACTATGAAAAACGAAAAATAACCCTGGATCTATAAACTCTACCCAATTTTACACACAACAAGCCAAAAACAGAAACAAAAACACAGTTTCTCAGGTCAAAGTAAAAACAAGGAAAACAATCAAGTCCCCAGCGGAGTCGCCATTTTGTCACACGGAATAAGTCGATCTTGTAGACAAGATAGACCTTCCTAGAATCTAAAGAAGACCTAATGACAAGCAAACCAACCAGACACTATCTTTCTCTAAATATGTTTTTATAAACAATGGCAAACAAGTGTTTTTAGGGCCTACCTTAGGTCCAACGCAAGTTTGTGGATGCCCTCGCTCCTTTGATCCAAATGAGCTCCTTTGTCGCAAATCTACAAACACAAACAAGGCAAACAAATTAAATAGCACCTGAAAAGCCAATATCATAAAACATATTTAACATGAAAGTCAAGGAGTCCATGAAACAAATAACATGAGATACTTGTTGAGAAAAATGAATTTGATTGTATTAATTCAAAAGAAGAAGAACTTTACAACCTGTGCCTTAACGCTGTACAAGCTCCTCCCAGGGTCCAGCAAAAAGTCTCCTCTACTTTGACAAGTTTCACTCTCTTCCCAATGAAGCCAAAAAGGTATGTGATCTCTCCTCTTAAGCTTAACTAGGAAGTATTAATTTCACCAGCATTTACCCTAAAAAATGTTCAGCTTCTAACCTCCTCAGCAACCAGCCCAATGCCTGAATTTATAGTGCAATGGAGGGAGGTTACTAGGTCCTCCTTCAAAGGGATAAAGCCCTCCTTCAAAGGGATAGCTTCTCTCATCAAGGGATTAGCTCCTTCTCTTTTGGGATGCATGAACCACCTCAGAGCGAACAATCCATGTCAAAATTCCTTCTAGAATCCTCTAGAATTAAACCAAAGTGAGTTTTTTAAGATAAAACTTGCGCCTTTTGACTTTCACAGGGGTTCGCACCCACACCTTTAGGGACAAAGTGGGTAGGTCCGCATTTTTTGTAAACAGAAGGTGCGGGACCGCAAGTGACAGTGAGAGAAAGTGCGGAACCAGAGTTACATTGATTTTTATGTCTTCCTCTCATTTTCAAAGCTTGACTTGAAGAGCTGAGGTCTGAGACTTGCTTAGGAGGACAGTACAAGTGATGATAGACCCATACTGACTGCAAATAATCATGGTGATGATATTTTTGTGTAACAGATAGCATATCACCCCTATCTATTATATATATGCTTGGAGATGTTTATCCCCTATCTTGGTCTATGCATATTATAACCTAGTTGACATCATACCCATAATCTGGTCTTGTTGGGAATACCACACCCCATCTCATGAACATGTCGGGAAGGTGCTTTGAGGTGTAAAATCCAAACGGATTGTGATGCACTTTCTCTACCACATGACTCTTGAGTGTCGCTGTTCGGAAGATCCATTGGCAATAGATGAATGAGATATTGTTGCTCGACATAGGGTGGAAGATGTTTACTCCCCTATAAGATGACATGATGTGAGAGTGTCCCATAGGACCTCCCTGATTGTGATTATATTATGGGTTGAGAATCAGCTCCTTGATGTGGTTTAAGGTTGATAATTTGTTTGTAATGATAATCTCTCTGATGTTTCCAGGTTGTATCATTGTGATGAGCGTCATCATTGGGTAATTATATGGACCTTAGTTCACCTCCTAGCTTAGTCAAACCAACTATTCTAATAACTTATTGCATGATTTTGATTATATTTTGTTTATGAGGTGATTTAGAGTTGGATATTATGCTTTGTGGTCTAACATGCATTTAATGCAGGATTAAAGGAGAAAATCAAGGAATTTTGGCGAAGACCAAGGTAAAAAATTGAATGGGATAAGGGAGAGGTATTGTAGGAGGTAAATCCTCCCCATTTACTACCCCTCTATTCAAATATTCCTCCACCAGCTTGGAGTGAAGATAGCCAAATCATGAGGACTAGAAGGCAGCAGAGCAAGTGAGAGATAGTGCGCTAGTTTATCTTGAGTTTCAGACCCAAGGTCCCCTAATTTTAAGGAAGTCGTTGGGGACTCCAGATGTATAACTAGAGAGGCCTAGGACCTCAGTAGGATTTAGATTTTTGATTGTAAAACTCTATTCTTTTTTCGAGCTGCAATACTTGTGACAATTCTTTTGATGTAATTTGTTGTTCGGTAATAAGAATGAGTTTTGTTTTGAGCCAACACTGAGTTAACTCAGAGGGTTGAAGATCTTCAGTTAGGGCCCAACTCTAGTAGCCAAGTCTCCTCTTGGTTGTACATATATGTTAGTGTAGATTCATAACATAATTGTTAATTTGCTTATTAGATGTGTTTCCATTACAAGTAGTGTAGGTTAGATTGGTTGTGTGATAGTTTGCTTTTATTTGTGCCTTTATTTCAAGTAGAAGGTTAAAAACAAGAAAAAGGATCACCACAAGGTTGTTAGCAAGTGTCTCTGTCTCACTTCCTCCCTCTGGGACCATGACTTGAGGAAGGGACCCTTAAGCAGCCCCAAAAATAGAAATTTCTAGTTCTTTTATGAGCTTTAGAGTTTGATGTCTTTAATTCAGTATTTGGTTAATGTTGCAAGGTAGATTTCATTGTCATATTTTCATCTCTATTTCTACAATAGATCTCACTCATGCTTTCATTCCCTTCAACAACTTTCTTCATGCATAATATAGCCAGTTAATTCATTAGTTTTCTTTTCTAACTTATAAAAATGTATCTTGTTCCAAAACTTTTTGGAAGACACACATGTCTTATGCAGGGCACGTTATTCAAGAGGAGACCAAGACTTCATAGCCAGTAGCCACCTTACACTTCATCCACCTTAGCCACCCCTTTATTTAACCATCATCCTCACTAGTTTTTCATCATTTTTCATTAAAATTCTACCAAACACATTGAGTGAATCTAGCCATCTCTTATCTTGGATATTGACTCCTGAGTGCTCCTCAACCTTCTAACTCCCCATTCCACCCATCACACACCTTTCCTAAGCCTCCCATCACCTCCAACACCTCACATTTAGCTCTCATTTGTATCTTGTAGGTTTCCTGTAATTCCTATAGGATCATCTTGTAGGTTTCTAGTGCATCCTCTAGGTTTTCCTAAAATAGCATGTTTTGACGCCGAATTGATGGGAAACCTCTAGGAAGTCTCAAAAAGGCCTCCTAGTTTCCCTCCACACCATCCAACCACTTCATAAACCTTCTAGCCATCCTCAAGCACCTCCAATCCACCTATCACATTCACAAGAACAATTAGTTTGCATACTTGATTTTTCCTGAAAGGACCAAATAAGTGAAAACAAATTTAGTTTAGTTTCTATACTTGCACATTAGTATTGTTTTATGCTTTTTACTTATGCAACTTAGATAGTAGCATTTTTTTTTATCATTGGTTTAACATTTATGCTTAATATAGCTTCTTAAATGGTTAATTAGGGTATGATGTGGTTTAGCATTACATGTTGGCTCGCTACATTACTAGAGTAGAGTAACTCTCTTAGAGTAGATTTACGTTTCTTCCATCAAAGAAAAAAGCTTCTTCTGACTTTATAGGATTCTGGCTTGGAACCCCAGTGATCTCTCACCAGTTGAATAGTGACAACAGGCAGAACCATAACTTTTACTTTTGCATACAACACTATCACCTCCAAGTTTGTACGAACCCCAGGTTGTTAAGTAAAGATGGTACGCCAGGAGTTGCAACATCCTTGCTGCAATAATGGTGCTCATCACATTTTGGCACCGTTGCCGGGGGGGTGTTTGAGTAGAATGTGAAAGATGCTTTCTTTTCTTCTATTACTTGTCTTCAATATTCTGCCATTAGTTTATTTCTACAAAAGTAATCTAGCTTTTTCCTTTCTTTCATTTTTCATCGTCTACTTTCCTTTCCATTTTGCAAGTAAAATTTCAATTCAGCAAGTAGTTTTTTATTCTGTTAGTAATTCTCATTCAATTAGCAATTTCAATTTTGCAATTACTTTCCAAGTTTATATATATATATATCTATATATCTATATATATATATATATATATATACACAAAACCAGCCCAAAAATATTTCCTTTCATGCCTCATAGGAATAGGGACAAGTTAGGGAAAGTTTTGCCAAATACGCCCACTTCAACCAACAACCAACTTTCTCCCTTCTTCGGTGGCTGTGAACTGGAGGAACTCTTGGGTGAGTAGCCTGACATATTTGAAGAACCTACAGGGTAAGAAGAAGAAGAGGAAACCTTTCCTATTGAACCAATGGCTAAAAACCAAAATCACAGAGGGAATAGAGAGAGAGTTGAGGGTGCCTTCCCCATCAAGGAAACCAATGGGGACACTGAGATGAAAAATATAAGCCCCTCTACCCTACCTCATTTCCATGGTTTGACCATGGAGGACCTCGACACTTTCCTCTTTGAGTTTGCTATTATATGTTGAACCTATCACTATACAAATGATGAGCAAAAGTTAAAACTATTTCCATCTACCCTCAAGGATGCATCATTGCACTGGTTCATGGGTTTACCTGGAAAAAGCATCTGAACTTGGGATCAAATGCATCAGGCCTTTAAAAACAAATATCAGGGCTACTATCACTCAAAGGATACTAAAGAATAAATTTTCAGGATGACCATAGTCAATGATGAATACTTAGAAGACTACGAAGAAATATTCCAGCTTAGTTACAAAAGGGCCAGGTGCACACTTGACCTTGAGTCACTAAAGATGGCCCTGCTTAGAGGAGTAAGAGAAGATCTTATGGATACCTTACATTTGTTAGGAGGAGGAGATATCTACCAATTACCCTATGAGGATATCAAGACTGTCTTTAGAAGCAATTCTATAGTAGCCAGGAAAAAGGGTAGGGGTAGTCAACCTATGGCCAGTACGTCATCTTCCAACTCATCCATCAAGGGTGAAATTGGAAACATGATGGAAGATGTCAAAAGTGAGATGTTGCAAACCCTCTCCTTGCAACTAAACACCATGAACATTAAGAGGAAGTAGGAGGAAGCAGAGAGAGCCTTGACCATCTTTTGTCCTAGATGCACCAAGAGGCATCCTAGCAATGAATAACCATTGAACTCTATTGAAATTTTCTAAGTTTGTGAAGATATATGTCAAGGAGATGAAGGGGTCGCTGAGCAACTTTTCTACATTAACCAAAGGAGACCTCCTAGGCCTAGACCATACTAGCAAGGCATGCAAGGGTCATCCCATGCATAGTACAACCCCAACCAAAACAAAACTATACCTTCTTGGGGTCCCCCTGCTCATCATTCCTAGTCTAGACCCACTCCTTGGTGCTATGCATCTCAGTATCACTCCCAACTAGCTAGCCAGTCATTTCAACCTTATGCTCTACCACAACCTCAGTGGAATACACCATTGTAGGGGTGGAGGCCCTAATACAACAAGGCTCCAGCTCTATTGCCTCCACCACCTGCCCAACCACAGCTCCTACACTCTGCTCCACCCAAGAAACCCCAGATGCTTGCCCACCCAAATCCAAACCCGAAGAAGAAGCAGGCTCACCAAGTATACAGTGGAGAGATATCATATCCAGCTTATGTTGTGGAAATCCAGGAGATTAACCTGAGATCTGGGAGAGTTCTCCCGCAAAACCAACCTCAACTCCACTTAGGGAGGTTGAGGAAGAAAGAGAGGAAATCAACCTTAAAGTAAATCCACCCATTCCTGAGATGTTAGCCCAACCACTCCAGCCTACACTAGAAGAGACTGAACTTCTGGGAGAATTGAAAAATATATGTGTAAAGATCCCACTTCTCCAAGAAATAAAAGATGTTCCCATTTACAATACCTTGATTAAGGAGAAGTGCTTCAAGTATCCAGGGAGGCAAAAAAGGGATGCCCCTACCATTAATGTCATTGGGGAGTTTTCTAATTTAATGCAGGGGCAGGTAATATGTCCAAAATATTTAGACCCTGGAAGCCCTGTAGTAGATGTGCACATCGATGGCACCATTGTCCCACACACTCTGATTGATCTTTGGGTTGCCATTAATGTGATGACCAAGGACACCATGCTCAATCTTAACCTCCAAGGTTCATTGAGGAAGACCAAAACAATTCTGCAACTTGCAGGTCATTCGATAGTAACCCCTTAGGGAATTGTGGAGGATGTGATGGTCTCCATTGACTCCTCGGAGTACCCTGTAGATTTCCTAGTTCTCCAGCCTAAGGCTAAGCTTATTGATTACCTGCTCATCATTGGGAGGTCATGGTTGGCCACTGTCAATGCTTACATTAGCTGTACAGCTAGGAATATGACCATCAAGAATGGGCATATGTCCAAGCAGTTAATCCCATACCTTTCTGCTCAACCTTCTCTAGTGCATGACTTACCATTATTGTTGGAGGAGGAGGAAGAAGACGAAGTTTATTCCACCAACTTTATGTTTTGGAAGCAACCATTGGAGGAGGAAAACAAGATGAGGATGACTTGATTGAACACCTACTCCAAAGTCCAAACCCACTCCATCTCAAAACCATAGAATTCGGCTAGAGAGAAGCTTGAAAATCAATCCATCTCTTTCTACTCTCGAAGAGGAGAAGCTATGCAACATGTAAAAGGAAAATCTAGAAGCCTTTGCTTGGAGTTACAAGGAAATGAATGGAGTACACCCCTCAGTGTGTACTCACCACATATACATCAAAGAAGGGGCCAAGATGGTCTAGTAACCACAAAGGAGGATGAATCCAGCTCTTAAAGATATAGTCAAAGAAGTACTGCAAAAAATGCTAGATGCAGGATTCATTTACCCTATCTCCGATAGTGAATGTGTCTCTCCTTTGGTGTTAGTTCCACAAAAAAATGGTAAGTGGAGAATTTGTGTCGATTACAGGGAGTTGAACAAAGCCACGAATAAGGATCATTTTCCTCTACCCTTCATTGACCAAATGTTAGATGGCCTGGTAGGGAAAATGTTTTTCTCTTTCCTAGATGGATTCAGTGGGTAGATCAAAATCCAGATCTATCCAAAAGACTAGGATAAGGGCACATTCACTTGTCCTTGGGGTTGTTTTGCCAAGAGGGTCCTTCCTTTTGGCCTATGCGATGCTCCTTCCACTTTTGATAGAGCAGTCTTGAGTATTTTCACAGAATTGGTCCATGATGTGATGGAGATTTATATGGATGATTTTACACCTTATGGCTATGATTTTCAAGAAGCCCTATCTAACGTAGGCAAAGTATTACACAAATGTATTGAAATGAACCTGTCTCCCAGTCTTGAAAAATGTGAATTCTTAATGACTGTACGGACTGTGCTAGGTCATTCAATATCTCAGAAGGGACTATAGGTGGACCCAAACAAAATAACTATTATCCAAAGGGTCCCACCTCCTCAAAAGTAGACAAATGTCAGAAGTTTCCTAGGGTTAGTTGGATACTTCCAAAGGTTCATAAAGGACTTCAGCAAGTTGGCCTCTCCATTATTTCGTTTGATGGCCAAATATTCTGAGTTTATATGGTTAAAAAGATGTCAAGAGGCCTTGGACATCCTAAAGGATAAGTTAACCACTGCACCAATTCTCCAAGGACCAAATTGGGTCCTCCCCTTTCATATTCATGTTGATGCCTCACAAGGCCATAGGATCATCCCTAGGTTAGATAGATGAAAAATTGCCTTATGCTCTCTATTTTATCAGTAAGAACTTATCAAAGGTTGAACTAAATTATACAGTGACCAAAAAGGAACTCCTGGTTGTTGTGCATTCATTAAACAAATCCAGGCATTATATTAAAGGCTATCAAACATTTATGCATACTGACCATGCTGCAATCAAATATTTAATGAACAAACTAGATGTGAATGCTCGAATTCTAAGATGGTTACTTTTATTACAACAATTTGATCTAAACATTGTTGATAAGCCTGGTAAGGAAAATGTTGTTCTAGACTTTTTGTCTAGGGTAAATTTCCTAGCAGGTGAAGAAGGAATGGTGGATGAATAGTTATCAGAGGAGCACTTATTTTCTATTCCAGTTCTCTCTCCAAGGTTTGCTAATATAGAAAACTATTTGGTATCATCAAAGTTCCCACCAAACTCATCCTCAAAAGAAAAGAGCAATATAGTCAAGAAAATCGCCCCCTTCACTTGGATTGGAGGAAATATTTTCAAACATGACCCAGATCAAATCTTGAGAAGGTGTGTCAAGGAGGAGGAAGTCTTTGACATCCTTCAGACATGTCCTGATGGGCATTATGGAGGTCACTTTGCAGCAAAGAGGATAACATTCAAAGTGTTACAAGCAGGCTATTATTGGCCCACTCTTCATCAGGATGTGAAAAAGTACACTAGTCAGTGTGATCGGTGCCAGAGGATGGGAAGGCCTACTCCAAGAGATGAAATGCCTCTGATGCCTTAAGTGAGTTTCGGGCCATTTGACAAGTGGGACATGGACTTCATTGGGCTTATTGACCCTCCTTCAAAGAAAAAACAATATGTTATTGTGTACACTAATTATTTGAATAATTGGTCTGAAACCAAGGCAGTTAAGGTAGAAATAGAAGAGAAGGTGGCTCGGTTCCTAAGGGGTAATGTATTATACAAATTTGGGTACCCTAGAGAGCTAGTCACAGACCAAGGTAGCCAGTTTACCTCCAACATGATTAAAGAATTGCTTAGCCATCACAAGCTCAAGCATAGGACCTCCACTCCCTATCATCCACAAGCTAATGGGCAAGTGGAGGTGACCAACAGAGCACCAGAGGGCATCTTAACCAAGGTGGTGAGCAGCGACAGGAAGGATTAGGCAGAAGGACTAGTTGAGGGCGCCTGCGCCTATAATACCACATGGAAGACCACCACTAGATTCAAACCCTATGAGCTGGTCTATGGCAAAAAGGCCTTGATGTCCATTGAATTTGAATATAACACATTAAGGATGGCAGCCTAGCTAGATCTAGATCTCAGCAGTGTATAGAAAGAGGGATTGTTCCAATTGAATAGCTTGGATGAATTCCCAATGCAGGCCCTTCTACATACAGAGGTAGTTCAACTTCAGAGGAAGATCTGGCATGATAAAAATATCAAGGAGAAGCAATTTCGATAAGGTGATTGGGCATTGTTATATGATTCTAGGTATAAAGACTTCAAGGGCAAGTTAAGGACAAGATGGGCTGGACCTTATGTTGTGCAAAGATGCCATGATAATGGTTCAGTGCAAATCAGAACCATAGATGAAGAAACCATTCCATTCCTTGTTAATGGACACCGATTGAAAATTTACAAGAAACCTTTATCAAAACAAGAGTTTGTTGATGATATCAATAAAATAGTGATGATAGTGGAGCATGTTCCAGCTCCTCCCTCATCAAATCATTGAGAAAGAGAAAAGGAATAAGGGCTCAGGTGAAAACCTCCATGAGGCACCTAAGTCCCATCATTGGGTTGGAAACCTCTCGAGGCGGCTAAGTGGTGACAAAGAAAAAGAGAAAAAAGAAAAAAGAAAAAAAAAAGAGAATAAGAAGATCCCTGGCTGAAAACCTTTTTGAGGTGCCTAGGGAAAGTAGCTAGGGTGAAAACCTCTTTGAGGTAGCCTAGCTGTTTTTCAAAAAAAGAAATCAAAATAAAAATAAAAATAAAAATTAATCATGAAGTTTCCATTTGGAGGTGGACAAGAAGGACAGTGAAGGAATAAAAGAGGATCCCAAGGAGACCCCTGCCACACATATTTTTTTTTTCACTCATTCCCATGCATCCCTCCATAATTTTTGTCATTTTTCCACTCCATTGCTTCAGTTTATACAAAGATTGTGTTTTCTATAGGATCCCATGTATTCCTACAGGATCCTTTGAAAACCTATAGGATGATCCTGTAGGAATTACAGTGACCCAAAAATCCTACAGGAAGCAATCTGAAGGAAAATGATGGACTTGTTAGGTCCTTAAAATTTTCCCTCTTCATGATCTAGCACCTTGCCTTCTCCACCATCATCATCCCTACACTCACCATACAAAAAAAAATAGTTTTAAGAGTTTTTCTCCAGTCTTCAGAAAACAAGGAAAAAAGAAGCAAAGATGAATAAAGAGCATCACCTAAGTATTATTTTCTCTCCACACTCCCACTCCTTCATTCCATCCATGTGACAATCCTCACAACCCTAGCAAGCAAAATGATTAAAGAGTTTTGAGGGAGAAGTAGCTACATGACACCTTGTAGGAAATCCTATAGCAGCCTATCCCATAGAATACCAATCACTCCAGCAACAAGTCTTCACCATGATGATCTAGGAGCTGCAAAGCAATAGCATCAGATCTTCAACCACAGGTACCTGCAAAAACAAAGAAGCCATTAGCAAACAACAAGAGGAGGAAGAAGAATGGCATGTAGAAAATATACACAACAGCACCTCTGGTCTTCAACAATTGTAGCATAGCATTGAAACCACATGTAACTATCCCACTCGCTCTCGCATATCCATCATGTAGTCAAAAAAATTGTCAGGGTTACGAGATAGTTGATTTATAAGTGAAAAGGTGGCTAGTTAACTTGTCCACCTTCGTTCAGTCATCACATGCACAACTGGGTGTCCTCTCACACATGGCTGTAGTCAATTCAAAGAAAGAGGAGTAGGACAGAAAGCGATTAAACTACATATCTACAAGGTGGGAGCTAATTACGAGGGGTGGCAAATGATGAGGAGGTAGTGGGGAGCAATGGTCCAAAAATGGCAACGTACCTTTGCTACCAGAACACCACCTCACCCCGAATCACCATAAGAGGTAATAAAACTTCGTTCCCATGCATTCATGCATTTCACCTCCTTGAAACTCCCTCACTCAAGTCTCTCTCATACCCAAGAAACCCACCGGATGCAAAGAGCCATCGGTTCACTAGAGAAGATTTCCTACAGGAGCATGCACAAAAATTCCTATAAGATACACAGAGACTGCCTATAGGATACACAGAGAATGTCTACAGGATTGACAGAGAAGGATTCGAAAGGGATATCACAGGAGTTGGCCAGTGAAAACAATATAAAGAGGTAGGCTCTATAATTACATCCCTCTTTGCAAGTAAATGAACCAAGAATACTCTAAGTTTTAGTGAATTTAGCAACTGTGTGAAGGGAATTAAATACACAGTCATCTCTGTTTTGGCTCTACATTTGAAAAATTCTTTCAACCCTCTCATTTTCTCCTCAAGCTTCACCAGCAAGATGATAGGAGGGTTTAATAGGAGAGAGCCCACAAACACTGTGAGAATCCAACAACACCCCCAAGTGCTTGAAATCTTCACAAGACATAATTGGATGGGGTTTTTCAAAAAATTCAGAGGGTATGATGATGACGTGGCTCAAGAATTTTCTCTCTCCCTCACTCCACACACCAGAATCCATGCCACTGTTGTGATAAGGGACCTCACTATAGATCTCACATGTGAGCTCATCAGCAGAGTCAGCACACTTCCCCTAGGAATACCATGGAGAAAAGAAGACAAAGGAGATAGCTAGGTTGCCAAAAGAAAATTCCTTTTATAAGGTGAGGAACCCACTGAGGAAAAAAATGGAGTAAGAAGGGAAAGTCTTCCATATCCATGGAATGAGGTAGGCTACCAACTAATCAAATACATCTCATGTGAGGGTAGGTATAGTGTTGTCTATGGCTATCATTTCAGGATCCTTTAAGGATTAAGATTTGGAGAAAAAACATCCCCTCACCAAAGGCTTAGCATACCATACTTCTTACTTGAATCACTCATAGACTCAAGCATCGAAGTGAAGGAGGGAAATTCCAAATAGTTAGCTCACCATGGGTTGATTAGGATCCTCATAGAGGATGTCATCTAGAACCTCAGAACTCCTATATCATGGATAGTTTTCAGAGACATGCCAGCAGAGGATGACATCAAATCTCTCACTTATCATGTTAGTCCTACTCTTAGTGAGGATTAAGTATAACATGAAGAGGAATATACTGAAGGAGATACGGATATGATGGATGAAGAAAGAGTTGACATGGACGAGCATTATAAAGATGAATAAGAAGAGGGAGAAGAGAAGGAGGATGATGAAGAAACAGAGGAGGAAACTAAGGAGGAAACTGATAGAGATGATGAAGATCTACAAGAAGAAGAAGTCGGGAAGGACATAGAGGAAGAAGGAAACAGAACATAGGGGACAGAAAGGAAGGAGGAGTCACCTAGGGTGTCTCCAAAAGCCACTGAGAGAGAGGTAGTAGCTACTCTCATTACTCTTAGCACCCCAATCAAGCAAAAAGGAAAAAGGTAGAGGTAGACCCCACTATATTTTAGAACAAGAAAGAGGACAAGAATAAGACAAGGGAAGCCACAAACATCAACCAAAATTCCTATTGTGATTGAAGATTCCCCTACACAAAAAGAAAAAATGCCTTCCCCTAAGTCCGCTATCACCTACATGAGGAGGCCTACTACTAGATCAACTTCCTTGAAGGGAAAGGCATTGCTACAAGATTGACAACAAAATCTACAAGAATCGAAAACAGTCCTATAGGATAATTTTGTGAATCTACATGAGGCATAGAAATTGGGAAGGAAGGTAGGGGAACAACAGGAAATGAAAGAGGATGACCCAGAGATAAAAGAATCGAGCCCCCAACCTAACCTGGACTCATATTACAAATTTATTTAAGGAGGCAGGGTCATACCTCAAAACTTTTCCATCCCACTGTTCTTTGAGCTTGAGAGGGAGAGAGCCAAAACTCATCGATGGATGCAGATTGAAAAATCAAAGGGGGTGGAAGACATTGGGCACATGGAAGAGAAACTAAAAGAAATGGGCAGATAACTAAGTGGCTTGAGGGACAAAGAAGCTATAATGAGAAATCAACTAGAGAAAGAAAATGAATGGTTGAGGGGAAAACTGCAGGAAAGAGAGAACCAATTGGCATGTATGGCTAGCCTATCCTTGGAAGAAGTCTAGCATAGGATGCCAGCGAAATCCTATGCTCTCTACCTGAAAGAACAATGGCTGCAATTTCAAATCAATACCCTAGCACAAAGAGGAACCATGCCATTTCAGGACTACAGGTAGTTTATTGATCTTTGTGATCAAAGTAAATTAGATGATAGGGCCAAAATGGCTGAGTTTTATTTGCACAACATGGCCCTCATAGACATGAATGTATGGGACCCTAATGCCAAGCTAGGAGATATATGATTAATGGATTTGGCATCCTGGATGAACCATGAGGAGTCAAGAGTTGTAGAGATGAAAAGGATATTGGCAAGAGAGAAAACTGAACCTCTTCTAATCAGAGCTGAGCAATCAAATCCCATGGCCCTCATCAGTACCCATAATTCGATTGCAAATGATCCTCAACTAGAATATAGATATATTGCTTCCCGAGAGCAAGAAATTTCAAATTTTGAGGACATGTTGAGGTTGCTAGGAGATGATAGTATACATGCTTGCCTGAGGAGATGGAACACCCTGCCATACATCTTAAAGATAAGAGAATATCACTCCCCTTAAAGGTTGACAGAGGAACTCAACAAGACACCTATGTATAAGCAATCTATGCAAAGGTTGAAGGTCAATTGGATAGGCCTAAAACTCAGTCCACCACTACTCTTAGGGATTCTAGAAGGGATAAAAGAAGAAGAAGAAGAAAAGAGGTAGTAGGAAGTACAAAAGAAAGCAGGATTTTATGAACAAGAAGAGGAGACCATAGCAGAGGCATGGGATGTTAGAGAGGCTACCAGAGCCATGAAGGATATGGATATTGACTAATTTTTTCAAAGGATGAGCAACACTTTCAGTAGGGAGGTGATGATGAGCCTCATCATTGGGTAATTATATGGGCCTTAATTCACCTCTTAGCTTAGTCAAACCAACTATTCCCATAACTTATTGCATGCTTTTGATTATATTTTGTTTATGAGGTGAGTTAGAGTTGAATATTATGCTTTGTCATCTAATGTGCATTTAATGTAGGATTAAAGGAGAAAATCAACAAATTTTGGCAAAGACCAAGGTCAAAACTTGAATATTATTGCATCAGCTCGCACTGCAAACAACCAAATCATGAGGACTAGAAGGCAACCAAGTGGGTGAGAGACAAAGCACTAGTTTATCGTGAGTTTGGGAGCTAAGCCTCCCTAATTTTAAGGAAGTCGTTGGGGACTTCAGATGTATAAGTAGAGAGGCCTAGGACCTCAGTAGGATTCAGATTTTTGATGGTAAAACTCTACTCTATTTTCGAGCTTCAAGACTTGTGATAGCTCTTTTGATGTAATTTGTTGTTTGGTAACAAGAATGAGTTTTGTTTTGAGCCAGCACTGAGTTAACTCATAGGGCTGAAGCTCTTGGGTTAGGGCCCAACCCTAGCAGCCAAGGCTCCTACTAATTGTACATGTATGTTTAGTGTATATTGATAGCTTAATTGTTGATTTGCTTATTAGATGCATTTCCATTACATGTGGTGTAGGTTAGATAGGTTGTGTGATAGTTTTCTTCCATTTGGCCTTTATTTCAAGTAGCAGGCTAGAAAGGCGAAAAATGATTACCACAAGGATGTTACCAGGTGTCTCAACCTCATTTCCTCCCTCTAGGACCATGACTTGAGGAAGGGACCCTTAAGCAACCCCAAAAACATAGATTTCGAGTTCTTTTATGAGCTTTAGAGTTTGTTGTCTTTAATTTAGTATTTGGTTAATGTTGCAAGGTAGATTTCATTATCATCTTTTCCATCTCCATTTCTATAATAGATCTCACTCATGCTTTCATTCCCTTCAACAACTTTCTTCATGCATAATATAGGCAATTGATTCATTAGTACTGCTTTTCTAGTTTATAAAAATGTATCTTGTTGCATAACTTTTGGAAGAGACACATGTTTTATGCATAGCAGGTGCTTCAGGAGGACACCAAGACTTCAGAGCCAAAAACCACCTTCCACTTCATCCACCTTAGCGATCCCTTGCTTTCACCATCACCCTCATTAGTTTTTCATCAATTTTCATTAACATTCTCCTAAACACATTGAGCAAATCTAGCCATCTCCTATCTTGGATATTCACTCGTGGGTACTCCTAGACCTTCTAACACCCCATTCCACCCATCACACATCTTTCCTAAGCCTCCGATCACCTCCAAAACCTCACATTTAGCTCTCAGTTGTATCTTATAGGTTTCCTATAATTCCTAAAGGATCATCTTGTAGGTTTCTAGTACATTATGTAGGTTTTCTTGAAACGACCTATTTTGAGGCCGAATTGATGGGAAACCTCTAGGAAGGCACAAAAAGCCTCATAGGACCCCTCCACACCATCCAACCACTTCATAAACCTTCTATCCATCCTCAAGGACCTTCAATCTACTTGTCATATCCACAAGAACAATTAGTTTGCATACTTAATTTTTCCTAAAAGGACCAAAAAAGTGAAAACAAATTTAGTTTAGTTTCTATACTTGCACATTAGTTCTATTTGATGCTTTTTACTTCTACAACTTAGATAGTAGCATTTGTTTCTTGTTTATTTAGCATTTCTACTTAACATAGCTTCTTAAACGGTTAATTAGGGTATTGTGTTGTTTAGCATTAAATGTTGCATTTCTCCATTACTGCAGTAGAGTAACTCTCTTAGAGTAGATTTACCTTTCTTCCATAAAAAAAATCAAGCTTCTTCTGACTTTATAGAAGTCTAGCTTGGAACCCCAGTGATCTCTCACCAGTTGAATAGTGATAACAAGAAGAACCCTCACTTTTACTTGTACATACAACATTGTCACCTCCAAGTTTGTACGAACCCCGAGTTGATAAGTAAAGTTGGTAGCCTAGGAGTTGCAACATTCTTACTGCAATACTAGTGCTCATCACATTGGTTTCCCCGCTGAAAGTGTTTACGGGTGGTAGAAATGGTTGCCTAATGAATAAAGGGTGGTATTTGAGGCTCCCCTCTAATATCAAATTATTTTTCTTTTAGATTCTAGAATGTTCAACATATGAGTAGATTGAATAAAGAGATTAGCAGGGAAAATTAGAGATGATCTTAGATGAGCAATGATGTCATTTGATGGTGTGATACGTGAGATTGGATATGATTTCATCAAAGGATACATGGGAGGATTACATGATGCAATTGGAATTTCTCCCTATCTAAGAGGGAGTGTTAATTTGGAAGCTAAGTGAAAAATTCCAATCATGGGACTAGACTCCTCCTTTTGAGAGGACCAATTTTCGCTACCAAGCACTGAATTTTGACAAGGGAGAGTTTATTTTTAAATAGAAGCCCACATGTGCACAAAAAGATAGGTCGACCCAAAAGAGAAATTGGATACCCACGAATAACTATAAATACAATACACGTGACTCTCATTTGGACATCATCATGAAGCACTCTTCTATTCTCTTCATTGGTGTTGTATTGCACATGTGAAAGGCATGTTTGTGGAGAATTGGTTTGCACGAAGTTGAAATTGCAGTGCTTGAAGTTCACATTTATGTTTTAGGGTTTGAAGCCTCAAAAGCTAGGCTTTCCATGGTGAAATTTTAGCTACAACTGTTGTTGGGTTGTGTTATATTATTTCCACGACTAGCCCACGTAGTTAACAAGAGGGTTAGAGGGGGGGTTGAGCTACAACTTCATTGCACCGATTGCGTAGTGGGGGGGTCATAGGGTGTTTGAGGGGTGTAGGTAACCCCCCTCTATGGGGTCCATGGCAACGCCCCATAAAATTTTGTTTTTTGTACCCTATATTAGGCTGGGCAGACCTACCTATAGTTTTGTACATGATCTTTACACATGGTTTTGGACACAACGATTTTCGATCCATGGTTTTGTACGCGATGGTTTTCATTCCATGGTATTGGATGCTTCGGCATGTATAAATATGTATTGTATCATTGAAAGGAACATAATGAAAAATCGAGCTGGTAGTCCCGATTTTGGGATCCAGGGGAAAATATCTGTGTATATGTGTTTTATGTGTTATGCTCTCACATTGTTTATCTTCTATGTTTTCAGAATTTGTATGCATGTAATTTCTATACAGGGTTAAAAGCTACATTTTGTATTAGTGTTGTTTTGGCTTCAAGGGGACACCTTTGTTGCTAAGGGGTTTTGCTCGGGCCTGTCGTAGACCCTGTGCAGAGGGAGATCTACGAGATCGATTCTGGTGGTGAAAGAAGATGGTGAGCAGTGGAAAGATAGAGATTGAGAAATTTAATGGTCAGATTTTTGAGTTGTGGAACCTCAAGATGGAGGATCTGTTGGTGGATAAACATTAGTGGATTGCAGTAGATCCAGGTACTAAACCAATGAGAGTGTCTGATGAAGAATGGAAGAAGTTGGATCAGAAGGCAAAGAGAACAATACAATTGTGTTTCTCAGATTTAGTATTGCTAAATGTATTAGGGGAAGCTATGGTGAAGGCTTTGTGGGACAAGTTAGGGACTTTGTACCAATCTAACTCTGTAGTGAATAAACTGTTTCTACGGAAATATCTATATAACCTGAGCAAGAAAGATGGAGACTCGGTGATAGATCATCTTAATGCATTTAATACTGTGGTAATTCAGTTATTGTCTATTGTTATTAAAATTTCAGATGAATATAAGTGTTGTGTTATCCACTAGATTCGTGGGATAGTCTGCTTATTGCAATAAGTAGCAATGCAACTTCCTTGCAGTTTGACGAAATAGTCTCATCCTTGTTGACGGAGGAAATGAGATGGAAAAATATGAAGAGCCAGAATGGTGATTCCTTGTCTGTACGAGGACAGTCCCTGAACAAAAAAAAAAATAAGTCATTGAGTGGGAGGTCTAAATCTAGAGGTAGATCTAAATCTCTAGGAAAACTTGTAAAGGTGATGTGTTGGAAATGAGAAAAGGATGGGCACTACAAAAGTAACTCTAAATCTAAAGCTCCTGATAAAGGAAAGGGATCTGATGATGCTCCTTCTGTAGAGGTGAAAACCACCTCAGATGAAGGTGTTGATGTGTAATTGGCTTCTTCAAGTACACATGTAGATCATGAGGCATGGTTGATTGACTCAGGTTCATCCATTCACTTCACACCCCATAGAGAGTAGTTCTTTGAGTATGAGAAATATGATGGTGATGATGTATTCTTGGGGGATGACAGGAAGGCTAGAATCATTGGTGGTGGAAAATTAAAGTTGAAGTTGAAAGGTGGAAGAGTTAGAACACTTTCGTGTGTTCTACATATTCCAGCATTAGCCATAAATCTAATTTCTATAAGAAAGCTAGATGATGCAAGTGTAAAAACAGTGTTCGAGAAGGATACCTACAAGATGTTTCAGGGGGCACTGATATTGATGCGTGGAGTTTGAATTGGAACTCTGTAGAAGCTGTAAGGTAGCACTGTTGTTGATGGGTGAAACAGTTATGTGGTTCCTGAAAGTGGAGTAGAAAATCTAGTGGTCTCTGGAGAGAAGACCATGATGCGCCATCAATGGCTTGGACATAGTGGAGAGAAGGGCCTTCGAATACTTCATGCTAAAGGCATGGTATAAGGTATGAGTAATAGCTCTTTGGATTTTGATTTCTATGAAAATTGTGTATATGGGAAGCAGAATCGGGTGAGTTTCCCCCTGGTGGTAAGAGGGCGAAACATATATTAGAACTTGTGCACAATGATGTGTTTGGATCTGTGAAGGTTCCATCACTGGGTAAGTCTATGTACTATGTATCATTTATAAATGACTGCTCAAGGAAAACATGGATATATTTCCTTAAGAAGAAATCTAAAGTCTTTGACAGGTTTAAAGAATTTAAGGCTCTGGTGGAAAACCAGATAGAGAAGAAGATAAAGGTGTTGAGGACAGATAACCTTGGAGAGTTTCGTAGCAAGGAATTTGAAGAATTTTGTAAGTGTGGTATAGCACGGGAGAAGACTACTCAATACACACTTGAGCAAAATGGAGTTGCAGAAATAATGAAAAAGACGTTGATGGAAAGGGCAAGAAGCATGCTCAGTGGTGTCAGGTTAGGATAGGAATTTTGGGTAGAGGCGATGGAGACAACATGTTACCTGGTCAACAGATAACCTTCATCATCGTTGGAGGATAAGACTCCACAAGAGGTATGGACTTGTAAGAAACCCTCCCTTTCATATATGAAGGTAATTGGATGTGATGCATATGTACATGTTCCAAAGGAGAAAAGAACAAAGTTGGATAGTAAATCTGAAAAGTGCATCTTTATTGGGTATAATGATGGCTTAAAGCGTTATAAGCTTTGGAACCCAATAACAAGGAAGGTTGTGTACAACCAAGATGTGGTGTCTAAAGAGGTGAAAGATGTTGTTAAACATGAAGTCCAACCAAAGGAACCTGAGAAGATAGAGTTTGAGCTTAAGGAGGAAGAATCAGACTCTACAACAGAGGAGGAATCAAAATATGAAGAGCCACAAACTCTAGGTGTGAGAAGATCACTTCGAGAAAGAAGGCAGCAGGAAAGGTATATTCCATCTACTTTCTTTTCAAGTTTTGATTTATCTGTTACTAATGATGATCCCAAAATTGTGAAGGAAGCAATAGATTCATAGGATGGAAAACTTTGGAAAGAGGCCATGGTTTATGAAATGGCATCTTTGCACAAAAGTGAGGCTTGGGATCTAGTGGAGTTGCCGTCTGGAACGAAACCCACTGGAAACAAATGGGTGTTCAAGAAGAAGACAAATGCAGAAGGAAAGGTGGAGAAATACAAAGCTCGGTTGGTAGCAAAAGGTTATTACCAAGTGCCAGGAATTGATTTTGGTGATATTTATTCTCCTGTTGCCAAGGTAGCTTCTATTAGATTACTTTTATTTGTTGCTGCTGCTTTTGATTTGGAGGTAGAACAGATGGATGTGAAGACAACATTTCTTCACAGGGATGTGGAAGACGAGATCTACATGAAACAACCTGAAGGTTTTGCAGTGAAGGGTAAGAAAGAAATGGTACGCAAGTCAAAGAAGTCTCTATATGGGTTAAAATAGTCACCATGGATGTGGTATCAGAAATTTGATACATTTATACAGGGACTTGGCTCCACCAAAAGTAAAGCAGATCACTGTTTTTATTTTAAATTAATTGGTGACTGTGTTATTTATCTTGTCTTGTATGTGGATTATATGTTGCTGGTTGGAAATGAGAAAGAAATTATCCAAAATTTGAAGACCCAATTGTCCTCGAAATTGAACATGAAAGATGTTGGTGCTACAAACTATATTTTGGGCATGGAAATTAAAAGATACCGAGAAAAGAGGAAGCTATGGTTAAACCAGAGGAAGTATGTTGAGACAATACTAAAGAGGTTTAATATGCATGATAGTAAACTGGTGAAGGTTCCTATTCCTGTAGGTGTGAGGTTATCTGTTGAACAGTGTCCCAAGAGATAAGAAGAGGACGAGGACATGACCCGTGTTCTGTATGCAAGTGCAGTCGGTATCCTAATGTATGCAATGATATGTACTAGACTAGACATTGTACATGCAATTGGAGTATTGAGCAGGTTTATGTCAAAGGTAGGGAAGGAGCAGTGGACAGCAGTGAAGCAGGTTTTCATCTATTTGCGTGGCATTAGTGATTATGGTTTGTGCTATCAAGGAAGACCAAGATTGGACAGAGTGTTGGACATTCATGGCTTTCTTTATGTAGACTAGGCTGGAGATTAGGATCAGAGAAGATCTACAAGTGGGTATGTGTTTAACCTATTTGGAGGCGTAGTCAGTTGGATGGGTAAGAAACAATCTATAGTGGCACTATCAACTATACAGCCAGAATACATGGCAACCACTCATGCAAGCAAGGAATCCATTTGGTTGCAGAGATTGTGTTCAAGTATGGGGTTTGTATAAGGAGCTATAAGGATAGACTGTGACAACCAAAGTGAAATTTTCTTGGCAAGGAACCCTGCATATCATTCAAAGACAAAGTACATTGATGTTTAGTATCACTTTGTGAGGGATATGATAGAAGACAAAAAGGTGTTGCTAGTAAAGGTCGACACTTTGAAGAGTATTGTAGATGCATTGACAAAATTTGTGAGCTCTGAGAAGTTCTCTTGGTGTAGAGAAACAATGGGTGTTGCAGGGCTGTATAAATGACTAAGCTCTCTTGTGCCCCCTTGTGGAATGAAAAAAACAAGTGGTAGAATGTTGGGTTGTGTTATATTCTTTCCACGACTAGCCCACGTAGCTAACTAGGGGGTTAGAGGGGGGGTGGAGCCCCCCCTTCATTGCGCCAATTGCGTAGCGGGGGGGTCACAGGGGGTTTGAGGGGTGCAAGTACCCCCCCTCTAAGGGGTCCGGGGCAGTTCCCAGTAAAATATTGTTTTCTGGACCCTATATTAGGTTGGGCAGACCTACCTATGGTTTTGTGCATGATTTTCACACATGGTTTTGGACCCGATGGTTTTCGGTCCATGGTTTTGGACACAATGGTTTTTGATCCATGGTATTGGATGCTTAAGCATGTATAAATATGTATTGTAGCATTGAAAGGAACATAATGAAAAATCAAGCTGGTAGTCCCGGTTTTGGGATCTAGCGGAAAATATTTGTGTATATGTTCTTTATGTGTTATGCTCTCGCATTGTTTATTTTCTGTGTTTTTAGAATTTGTATGTAGGTAATTTCTATATGGGGTTAAAACCTACAACTGAAAGTAGGCTAGAACATCTGTGTGACTGAAGCCTTTCAGCTGCACGCACATCACGTCTTCCCTATGGTTTCAAACTAGGGTTTTTTGTTTTCAATTACCGTAGCTATCTGCAATTAACCACATATGTTTGAATTTTATTACAGTCTGGTGAAGTTATATCTAATCAGTACTTTTCTTTGGATCATCCTCTTGAATGTTTCTTAGTTGATCTTGCTAGATAGTTGTAGATATGAGGGTACATATCATTTTACTCTCTTTTTCTCAATCATTGAATGAAAATATAATAAGAATAATAATTTGAAAGGGGTTTCCCTATAGTGGGTTTTTCCCTGGTCTTCGACCAATCCTGGTGTCTCTATGTGTGAATGTTTTTTTTCTAATTTTCATTTATGTTTCACTACATTGATGATGACATTGTTCTTTCTATATAATTACATATGTTGCTAAATAATGTTATAAATATGAATAATTATATAATGTTGTGGGGTGATTTCAATATGAAAATGAAGAAATGCAATTATTAAAGAAAAGAACAATGTAGCCCAAGAAAATTTAACATATTCCTCCAAGTTTTTCAGTCTGAATGCATTGATGAGAATGAAAAATTATATAATGATCCAATATGGATCAAACCATCACATGTTCAAAAGCTCTTCGCTTGGTTGATTGTCTTTCAATCATCATTCATAGGAATACCAATAAAACCATTAGTGCCCTCCCATGGTCCCCTCAAGATTGGAAAGTTTGTGGCCATGAATCTAAGATAGTTAGTAGATGGAATTGGGCTTCCATTTCCCCCGCACCTATATCGTCTCTAATCCAACTTCTTTCCTCAGCTATCCTGACATTTTCGTATCCTCCTTCTCTCTTTTTTCTTGAGTTGAATTTTGATGGCACCTCAAAAGACAATCCTGGTCCAACTAGCTATGACATAATCCTCATAAATTATCTTCTCTCTTTACTCTTCATATACTTTGGGACACTTGTAATTGTTACTAATAATTCTATCCTGCTCTTAACCCATCGTTGAAGGCCTAGACATAGAACGAAAACAAGGTTTTTCTAAGACTTTTATGGAAGAAAATTCCCAGTTGTTAATCAATAGTAAATGTGAAAATGGGACTCTTGTACACATAGTCTCCAACATTCTGCAACTATGATAAATACTACACCATGTCTACTTTTAAATCATTAATATCCCTATCATCATTACCATCAAAATATGGCGATCAAAAAATATGGTTTTTGAAATGCCTGTTAACTATGGATGTTTAGACTCTTCGCCAAGGATATTCTCCACATAGCACCATTTGTAGACAATCCTCTTAGGAAATACATACAATCCCTAAATGGGGTGTTAAACATGCAATATGGTAGGGGTGGGATTCCTCCATCACATAGGCATTTAACTAGGGGATATGGAAACTAGCAAAAATTTTAGGGGCTAATATTCACCCATGGGCTAATTTTATGTACTTTTTCCAAAAACAAGATTCACTAATTTCCATATTTTTGTAAAAATGATTCACCGAAATTTTATAGAATGAAATTATTTTACCCTAAAAATTGCAAAAAAATTATATTTATATACTATATAAAAATATTATGAATTTTAATATTTTTAGAAAAATATCTCCAAACATTTTCTAGACTTCATATTATGGACTAGTGGGATTCGCCAAGGTTTCTAAACTTTAAGATAAATTTCCATCCTTAAAATTTTCCTTGATGGAAACTTCCTTCCCTAGGAATCATTAAAGTATTATATTGGCACAACAAACATCATAGTGCTCACACCATATATACTCACTCCCACTTGCCTCGTCCACACATTCATTAAATCCTGCTCCCCTGGCCTATCATATCATGGTCCAAATTCCCATCACTCTCTTGTATGATTATACAGGTGCTACAATTATAAAAAATGGAATTAAAATCATTTTTTATTATTATGGAAAGTTGTCACAATGTTAACAAATTTAAACTGTAGATTATTTAGCATGTCCAAATCATTACAAAGGGACATCTGGTGATCTAGCTAAATGCATTTCGTCTCATTAGTCATAAAGTGTTTTCTAAAGTTCACTAGACTTTGCTTCATCTATGTACGCTTTTATTTCAAAATTACAAAGCCTTCAAGCAACCAATTAAGATTGGAGAAGGGTAAAGATGGCTTGTCATCAATCTTCACTCCAAAAAGTTGAATTTTTTACCTCTTAATGAAATTTAGCACTTTGTTGCATCCAAGGGAATTGCTCTCTTTATCAATATATCTATTATTTCAAAAATCCAACTAAACACAATTGTTTAACAACTTTTCATTGGTTGAGATCCTTATCTCTTGAGAAAGTCTTCAATTATTCTTCCCAATTTTGCTTCATGTGCTATTCTCTTGATATTCTTGTTGGGTATGGTTCTCCTCCTCGTCACCTAGGATACTTCCCTCATATATTAATATTCATCTTGCAACCTCCCTTGGGTACGATTTGTGTTTCGTAACTCATTAAAATATTAGTACTCCCTTCTACTAGAACTCATTTCTATTGGCCCTTCCCCAACAACCTTAGCTTACAGTCAACCTCAACTCTTCATTTAGGTCCCCAATGTGGCCCCACCCCACTTTCGCTATCCTCTTTCCTTTCATCTATGGTATCATTTCTCACACCCATTCACCTATTATATGGTCTCATACACTTCCTTATGCAACAATTGTGACACATTCGGGAGCCTATGTTAGAAGGGGTGTTGCATATTATTATGAATATGGCACTCAAGGCAACACATGAACCTACCACAAAATAAAGGAATAATTTCCTCATTTTCAGGAACTTACCCTCAACCCAATTTAGGAATAAATAACTCATTCAGAGAGAGAGAGAGGGAACCACCCAACATAAATTTCACTTGAACACTGAGGCACTCACCGAGTTGGATGATTGGGTTCCTAACACTAGGTGCACATGTTGGTGCTTCAATCAATACATACACAAGGTGGATCTTTACTGACATATGAAATTTCTTCTTGGTAGGGTTTTATCGAATCAGCATGAAGACAAAAATGATATCCTCCTCTCCACGTAGCATCTACACTAGAATATGACAATCTAGGATTAGTGACAAGAGTGAATAGAGAAACACCATTGAATTCCCCCCACATCTTGATACTCACATTGTAGCCATGAAAATCCAATCTATGTTGGAACTATATATTAAAACCGCACTTCCTAGTTTCATCATGTTTATTAAGACTTTTTTCCTATTCTTCTATTAATTTAGTTTGTTTTCATAGCCTCAAAAGCTCATATATCAACATACATATGACACATTTTGAAATTGTCAGTAGCGTTTTTTCTTCAAAATCTCTATGGAGAATGCATTTTAGATATAATCGAGCTTCGCAAATGATTTTCCAATCTAAAACCTTCACCATGCTTATGTAATTTATTGTTTCAAAGGAAACACAAATTATATTCCCCCCAAAAAATAATAATGAAGAAATAAAATGAAAAAAATTCATAAAATTATTATAACCTATAAATTTAATTTTAAATGTTACCTTATTTATTCAATTTCCTTAATGAAAGTTAAGTCTGTGAAATTTAGAACCATTATATTATTTATTATATAAGTGCAAATTACTAATTAATTAAAATTTAAAATGTCCATAAAAATTATGAAATTTCATCAAGGGTAAGCTTATAATTATTTTTAATAAAAATAAAAATGACCATAAATTAAAAATAATTCAAAATATGGTTCATCAAAATAACAACTACATAGTTATTAAAATGTAGTTGTGGATATAGAAACTACAACAAAATATGGGCTATTCAAACTATCTGAATCAAACACATGACTCGGAATTCTTGATGAATCAAAAAGTCTGAATTCTTTGATATCTAAACAATTACACCTATATGCATAAATCAACCAAAAGACTTGAAAATTTTGACAACATTTACAAAGTATACTAAATGAGAGGAGGTGGAATTACATCTTCCGGCTCTTTACATGACTTAATACAAAAATAGAACATGATCAAGAATTTTGAAACGACACTCCTAGTAAATTGAAAAATCCTAGAGATTTTTTCAAGTTGGAGCTTCTTTCTTTGAGATATGTTCTATGCCTTATCAAAGGATTGGATGGAAACTAGTTAGTTTTTCATTAATAATTCAAAAAATGATGTATAGGAGGAGAAATTGTCACGTTAAGCATGGTTTTTATGTGCAATATAATGTTCATTATTTTTCTCCTTTTTTGTAGGTTTGGCTTCCTTTTCTTCCTTTGGGTGCTTACTTTGGGGTTGTTTAAGGGCAATAAGAGAGGTAACTTCCAATGGCCTTTGAGAGCTTATATCTTCATTATCCTATTTGTTGGAATAAGGAATTGTTGGGGGGGTTGAATCAACAATAGTGAGGTTCTTAAATTCTTAAGTACAAACCTTTCATGTGTTTCACTATTGTCAATTACGTAAGAGAGTATTCATACTACAATACATATGAAAAAAAACATAATACATTCACATGTGCACAAAATCCATCAAATGAGTAGCACAAACATGTTGACATAGCTATTTTTATGTGGAAACCTGAAGGGAGAAAACCTTTTTATTATGATGTAATCTATGCACTCACTTATTTACATCACATTATTTGTGAACACCTAGCCATAGGAGGCCCAAAATTTCTTTAGATAGCAATCCACAACTTGCCAATAGTCACCAACCTATTATGAATGCAAGTCACTACCTACTATATCCATTGTTCTACTTTTCCTACAATTTTCAAACTGAAAACATAGGCTACTACATATATATAGAGATATAGATTTGATCTACTATAATACCTTACCCTTTCCTTCTGCTCTGTAGTTCTCCTTTGAGCTTGGATATCTACTACTGAACTAGTTCTGGCTACTACCCTCTACTACACTATATCTTAGTTAAACACTTGGCCCAATCACCCTCTCGTTTACACTCTCACAATGTTGCACACATCAACTCACAACAATTCTGCATTCCCCCCACATCATTCAACTATTGTCCATTGTTTTGTTCCTTTACATTACTAGGAATGATGATGTATTTGTTGTCCATTGCACATTGTCTGAGAGTATATTCATCATGGCTCTCCAAGTTGTTGTTACATCAATTTTCCTGGCGACTACAACTGCATGAAACGACTGAATAGGAATCTTAGTGTTTTCTATACTTCAACAATTGTAGTTGCATTATAATTAATTCAAAGAATGGCCCCTTGAGTGCATCCCATACTGAGAATAAATTCTTAGTTAATTTTAACCCTACAACAAGGCTCTTCCATGCTTATTAATTTGGTTGCAGCGCTCAAAATGTACTCTAGAAATACTCTGCTCTTTCGTGGTCAACTCCATTATACCTAGGGCTCCATTCTCCTTTTACTTTCATGTGGCATATGCGTAATTTCATAGGAGGTTCCATTCAATTCATGACTCATTTACAATTGCCATTAATTAAGTGGAACCAATCTCTCTCTGCACATTTATTATCAACTACCAACTCATTCATATTTTGTAAACCACATGATGGCTATGTTGCGTAACTCATGGTTGTGATATTGAGATATGCCAACTCATACATCCTTCAATTATTTTCCCAAATCTTTCCCATAATTCCCTTTTTTCAATGTGTGTGTGTGTGTATGTCACCACTAAGTAGAAATATCATATCCTCACATGCATATAACCCCTTTCTAAATTAGTTCCATAAAAGTTATGGGCTTCAATGATTTTGTTTGTGGCCCATTGGTCCTTAGCACTCTCCTTAGTGCTTTTCCCTTGATTTTGGTCTGAACCCCTTCAAACACTTTCTCACAGTTTATTGCCTTATTCATGGCTCCAAGGCCCTTGATTAGATGAATACATGAAACCTTTGTAGAACCAAATCACAAGACTACCTTTCATCATTTGATAGAGTTGTCAACTTCCAACAAAATGTTTCTCTCCATGTACTATTTACCCGACACACTGGGTTTTCAACTTCTGGGAAAATTCCTATTACTAGTTCTCTCAATTTACGGATCATCAACTATTGTCCCCTGCTAGCTCAACTTATTTCCATAATAGACCATCCTTTAAAAAACTTCTCGAGTTAAGAGGTTCTAGGCTTCCCTATAACCCAAATCACTTTAATCCTGTAACTCTCTCTATTCTTTAAATAAACCGTCAGGGTTTCACCCTTCTAAGGTTCCAGGGTTTTTGAATTTTATGGGTCCAACCTTCAAAACATATATATTTTGATCCAGGAGGCCATTTCCATAATTCTATATACCATTGGAAAGGCATTTTAGATAAATTTCTATTTTAGTAGGTTTGATGTAGTCTTTGAGCTCATTTGCTACCTAGAAAGTGGCTTCAATCTCTCAGCTTTTCTTTGCACCTTGACCCTTCTTCTTGTGTCTGGAACCTCATATTTTGAGACATTTTTTAGAGTTACACATATCATTGGAATGATATTTCTATGCACTTTCCAATGATGCCACTTTCATAAGTAACATAACTAATCTCTTGAGACATAATCATCTACAAAGTTCGAGACTAACCAACCATCATAGTCATCCTTTTATGGATTTTCCACTAAGACTGCTACAACGATGGTTCTCTACAGAACCTTGCAGTAACCATGGGACTCTGCTTGAAAAACATGGGCCTCAATGCTAACAACTTCTATATCTATCCTCAATTCCAATCTAGTTGACATCAATGCCAACATACCAGGTGCCACAAACTATTCAATCAATGAAAATTATCCAACTATCTCCCTATTTGGCATTGATGCCAGCACACTAAGCTACCCCTGAGTCTAGGCATGGTATTCTTTATCCCTTTTCTTCTCCTTAACACCAATAATCTTCTCCCCCCTTTTCGTCAATGACAAAGGATTCTCCTAAAAACTCACCCTGAAGCATTGTAGCTAACCTTTCAATTGATCCCACAAGCCAAGTAGCTAACAACACTCATTATAATTGAGCCATTTTTGTAAATGAGTTAAAACTCCTATTTTCTATTAGAGATGATCAGGGGAATCTCTTGCAAGTGGCTTAGTAAATATGTCTACAAGTTATTTGTTATGTTGGAAATAATACTGAGAGGGGGGGGGGTGAATTAGTATTATCTAATCAATAAAACTTTTTCATTTTCATACTCAGATTCATATACGCTACTTCAGTTAAGTATACCCGCGTATATACGCGACTGTGTCTATTGCAACTAGTGTATAACCATTAAACTCATGATTCAGTTATGTGATCTTCAATGGATGCATCAGAACATTATTAGCCATATTAGCAGTCAACAGTAGTAGTTAAACAGATAGATCAACACACATAAGAACCACACATGAACACCATGATATAAGGTGGAAACCCAATGTGGGTGAAAACCACCTGCTGCAATTCGTTTCTATCTTCCTTTATTAAGAAACTTCTTTTACAATGTGCTGGCGCAGTCCTTTACCAGCACACAGGCTACAACTTGCAGAAGGCTACCACCTTCTCTTGTTCTCCAGACTCTCCTGGAAGGGAGCTCCAACCCCCTTTGTTCTTGTACTAGCTAAGATACTAGTACGTAGGCACCGGCCTACAATATTCTCTCCTCCGAGTACCACGTTTCATACATTTTCAGACTGGATACTCCTGAAGCACAACACATAATCTGAAGGCCACGTTTCATCAAATTTTCATACTGGACCCATAAATATCATTGAAGCACAAAACAATCAATACTCGCATAATCAATCTCTGAATCACTGAAACACTGAAAACCTGTCAGCAACACAGTCACCAGAACACAAAGCAGAACTCTGCAATAACAATCAGAACCAACTGTACCATCAAAATCATGCATCAGAGTGCATACGCTACTTGGAAGTGTCGAACCTGCATGTATACGCAACTTCATCAAGATGAACCGGTGTATAGGTCATTAATCACTTATTCATAACTTTGCTGCACTTCTTGACTTCAGACATAACGAGATCATGACATATACAAAGATAATATATGCGTTAGCACCTAGATCTAGTCCATCAAATCTCATAAATATGAGCCATTATGATCCTGATCCAATATTAGTTCTCATCCATCAATACTGAAGCTAAACACAATCAGCCAAACAAGATATGCAAAATACTGACACCTTTAAACTGTCATCAGAACCCTTCAACAACCAGAACCACCTGTAACTTCAAATATCATAGCTCAAAAGGTATACACTCCTACAATGAACTCAACCTGCGTACATACGCTCTTACACCAAAGCCAACCCGCGTACATATCTATAAATATTCAATCATGACTTGCAGCGATTTCAAACTTAAGTTATACCCAGTTCAGATCATTACATGCATCAGTATATAGATCTAGAATAAACATAATTAATCATATAGAGATAGTTCATTTCAAACCATTTGATCTCGATCTATCCTTAGATCTTTTTCTCCATCAACCAGTGAGATCCCTCCTTAGCTCAGATCAAGCAATGCATCATCAACCCATAACCTGCATATTGGATCTCCCCCTTCATCAGATATTCAAGACTTTTCAAAATTACTTGCCTAATGATCTTCTTCTCCTTTTATAGTCTTAGGCCTTGCTCAATACCATGGTCCAAAACCATAATAAATCAATACCAAGAGCCCAATACTTGGGATCAACACACTTGTCGAGATACCATGGTCCAAAACCATAGGTTCAAATACCGAGGACTAACTACCACGGACCAAAAGTAAGCTTTCCGACATGTATGCGCTTTTCCATGCATGAAACTGCGTGTATACCCTACTTGGTATATAGAGAACCTGCGTATACGTGACTTGGTATATAGTTAACCTGCGTGTATACCCTACTTGGTATATAGTGAACCTGCGTATACATATTTTCTCTTCATACTTGTAGTCTGATCATGAATTCCTTGCTGCTATCCTTCTGCACTATGATTTGTCATCAGTGTGATTTGCCATCAAGGACAATACTTGTCTCATAATGCCAACAATCTCCCGCTTTGGACTTGATGGCAAAGCTAACTTGTCACACTTAGTACTTGATCTTCTTATTCCTTTGAGCTGTCCTGCATCCCATGCATTTAGTCACACCTGTAGATTGATCTAGTTATATGTAAGTGAGATGTTCCTCTATGACAGGGTTGCCATCAAGTACAACACATGCATCATAATGCCAACAATCTCCCACTTTGGACTTGATGGCAACAACACCAAATCACTCTCCCCCTTTGACATCAAGGGCAAAGGGAAGACCAAGATATTCTCTTTCTTTGATAAACATTCTGTTGTCCATACTCCCCCTGAGTACCTGCTGAAATTTCTGAATGAGCTCCCCCTTTGTAAATGCCAAGGTGTACCAATTTGTCCATGCTCCCCCTGAGTACATGCTGAGTCTCTGCACTGCTGAAGTGAGCTGTTCAGGCTTTCCCTGACTGTAGGCAAGATCTGCAAAAAGATGTTCTTCAAGAGGAACCATGACTTATACATCATAAAAGACCTTCCTATCACCAAAGGACTCGATACATACATCCATCACCCAACCAAGTGGGGATACATCAGAAATTTACATATGACACCCAAGTTCATTACATGTTCATCCCAGGCATAGTGGGGAAACCAACATAGGCCGTTACATGACCTTGATAAAAAATACATGGCTGAAATATTTCAACATTCATCATATGACCAGAAGAGATTTCATCACATGACTGCAATAGATAAGGATACTCAATTACATCATAAGTCATGAGATCAGACATCTAAATAAGACCACGATAGTCATCAGCAACTATCATACACAATGTATGTTCCATAAGCATGTAGACCAGCAATTATATTCTCTTTCTGTTCTCCCTCAGCATGAGAACTTGAACCAAAAGCTTCTAAGGTAATGCCAACACTGCATCATTAGAAGATTATCTGCTCCCCCTGAAGCTGCGCCAGATGGACTTTGACAGACCCATATCAGACTCTCTGCAACCAGAGTCTATCCCTGCTGATTTCCTTCAAAACTCCATATACGCGTCTGCACCTGCATAAATCGGTGTATGTACGCAAATACCACTCATCCAACTCGCGTACACCAATTTCCATATCAACAACCTGTAGATGTCCTGTAACAAGGTATGTCTGAACATAGATGTCAACTCATCCTTTTAAAACATCATCATGAAATCATTCAAATTATGTCATATGTGAAAACACCATAGCCACTTCATGAAGATCTACATGATCCAAGTATCATTATTTTGGAACATCTGCATCAATAATCATATGTAAGTATCAACCTATAGATACGAACTCATCATCATGTCTCCAACAAAGCAACTTTGAGTAGTCATCCATGTATCTATGTATCTTGAGCTCAACCTCTCTTGACAAAACTTCTTGGTATCATCAACAGCAACAATCCTTATCCACATGAGTGCCTGCATCATACCTGTATGATATTTATGCATATGACAACAACAGTATATGAGTGACTCATCATCGAGGAATATGTGTATTCAAGCTTTGTACTTCTCCTTATCCTTATGAAGATCACCATGTAAGCACCATATATGCATCATCAAAGAGTCAACCATAAATCTGATCTGAACATCTACTATGTAACCCCAAGAATCATATGAGATTTTATCATGGACAACTCATAACCGCATCATAGCAAGATATAACATTTAGCCATATAAACATCATCATCAAGGATCCATAATGCCAACAATGCATTATTAAAGGCATATGCTCCCCCTCAACCTGTGCCATATGTTTACTGTTATATCTGATCATGCATATATCAGCAATAAGCATCAGGACATCATCATCATCAAGTTAGGATCAAAACACTTCTAAACATCTTTACAAGTATCAAAACATTTTTATACATCCTCAGCAGACTGTAAACATTATCATACAGAGCAAATAATGGACTGAATCATATCAGACACTTTTTCTGAACCTGTCCCCACTGCTTTTCTTCAGACAAAACATATACGTGACTGCGCAGTATCCAACTCGCGTATATACGTGACTTCCCTTTATGAAACTTACGTATGAGTTTCAGGATACTGAAGTTTTATACTTTCAGCTCCCCCTGAGTTTGTGTTGTGCTGTGTTTGAGTACATTGTGTTGTGTCACATCTTTCTGACCGTACTTCCTTCTTCTTCCATATCTTCAAGTGTGATGTTGTTTTCTCCTTTTGGTGTGATGTTCGTGCTTTGTTCCTGCATTCCTTTGCTATATGTCCATAACATATTACACGTTTCATATTTCTTCTATAGCAATCAACAGCTCTGTGACCATACATATTGCAAGCAAAGCAATATCCATTAAAGTACCTGGAATGTGATGATCCTTTTATGTGATGATCTTGTACCGTTCTCTTCTACATCTAGCTGCAACATGTCCAAGATTATGACATACATAACATTCAACATTATTTATATGAGGAGTAAAAGATTTTCTTTGAGGAGTCTCTTTCCTTGATTGTTGATGGGGTTGACCTTTCATCTCCTTGTTGATCATTTTAGATTTCTCTTTAGAGTTCCTTGCCTCACCTTGTGAACTAGATTCACCTTCAATAGATTCATGAAAACCAAGACCAGTCTTGATAGCAGGAGACCTTTGACTACTAAGAATATCATCCAAGGCTTTAGTACTATCTTGAAATCGCAATAGTTTATCTTTTCTAGACATTGCTTCTTCATGTCCTCTTCAGCTTTCCTTCCTTCTTCCAACTGATGCCTTAGTTCAAAAACTTCGTTTTCTTGTTTTTGGAGTAGATCTTTATTCTGCTTCTTTGATTTTTCAAGATCTTCCTTTAGTGAGCGGATCATAGCTTCAAGCCTTTCATAATAATTGGATCTATCTCTGAGTTTCTTGATGATTGAGCTTCTTTCATTTGCTTCATTTCTTAATGATGTCACTTCACCCTGCAACCTTTGACATTGATTTTCCTTGTCCTTAAGTAACTTTCTTACCTTGTTTCCTTCCTCTAATTGAGCATTTAGTTTGGAAACTTCTTCTTTAAAAGCACATTCCCTTTTGTTCAATAGATCTCGTTGATCTTTAATCTTGTCTGTAAGCCTTCTAAATACAGCCTCTATTTGATATTTTTCTTGCTCACCCATAAAAGCAAATTCAGTGGTTTTGCTATCACTTTCATCTTTTCCAAATGGATAGATAGCTAGAACATCAGAGGTTAGCAAATTCATAACTGATAGTTCATCTTCATTCTGAAATGATTCTGAATCTGAAGAGCTTCTTATACCTAATCCCCAATCGATTCTCCCACTGTCATAGTTCTTCTGAGATGTCTTCTTCTTCTTAGGTGCTTTCTTCTTTAGCTTCTTTCCCATAGTTCCACGGATCTCCTTCAAGCGATCAAGCTTCTACCAAAGGACCTGCTCTGAATCCAATTGTTGGAAATAATACTGAGAGGGGGGGGGGGGGTGAATCAATATTATCTAATCAATAAAACTTTTTCATTTTCATACTCAGATTCATATACGCTACTTCAATTAAGTATACCCGCGTATATACGCAACTGTGTCTATTGCAACTAGCGTATAACCATTAAACTCATGATTCAGTTATGTGATCTTCAATGGATGCATCAGAACATTATTAGCCATATTAACAGTCAACAGTAGCAGTAAAACAGATAGATCAACAAACATAAGAACCACACATGAACACCATGATATAAGGTGGAAACCCAATGTGGGTGAAAACCACCTGCTGCAATTTGTTTCTATCTTCCTTTATTAAGAAACTTCTTTTACAATGTGCTGGCACAGTCCTTTACCAGCACGCAGGCTACAACCTGCAGAAGGCTACCACCTTCTCTTGTTCTCTAGACTCTCCTGGAAGGGAGCTCCAACCCCCTTTGTTCTTGTACTAGCTAAGATACTAGTACGTAGGCGTCGGCCTAAAATCTTCTCTCCTCCGGGTACCACGTTTCATACATTTTCAGACTGGATACTCCTGAAGCACAACACATAATCTGAAGGCCACGTTTCATCAAATTTTCATACTGGACCCATAAATATCATTGAAGCACAAAACAATCAATACTCGCATCATCAATCTCTGAATCACTGAAACACTGAAACCTTGTCAGCAACACAGTCACTAGAAGACAAAGCAGAACTTTGCAATAACAATGAGAACCAATTGTACCATCAAAATCATGCATCATAGTGCATACACTACTTGGAAGTGTCGAACCTGCGTGTATACGCAACTTCATCAAGATGAACCAGCGTATATGTCATTAATCACTTATTCATAACTTTGCTGTACTTCTTGACTTCAGACATAACCAGATCATGACATAGACAAAGATAATATATGTGTTAGCACCCAGATCTAGTCCATCAGATCTCATAAATATGAGCCATTATGATCCTGATCCAATATTAGTTCTCATCCATCAATACTGAAGCTAAACACAATCAGCCAAACAAGATATGCAGAATACTAACACCTTTAAACTGTCATCAGAACCCTTCAACAACCAGAACCACCTGTAACTTCAAATATCATAGCTCAAAAGGTATACGCTACTACAATGAACTCAACCTGCGTACATACGCTCTTACACCAAAGCCAACCCGCGTACATATCTATAAATATTCAATCATGACTTGCAGCGATTTCAAACTTAAGTTATACCCAGTTCAGATCATTACATGCATCAGTATACAGATCTAGAATAAACATAATTAATCATATAGAGATAGTTCATTTCAAACCATTTGATCCCGATCTATCCTTAGATCTTGTTCTCCATCAACCAGTGAGATCCCTCCTTAGCTCAGATCAAGCAATGCATCATCAACCCATAACCTGCATATTGGATCTCCTCCTTCATCAGATATTCAAGACTTTTCAAAATTACTTTCCTAATGATCTTCTTCTCCTTTTATAGTCTTAGGCCTTGCTCAATACCACGGTCCAAAACCATAATAAATCAATACCAAGAGCCCAATACTTGGGATCAACACACTTGACGAGATACCATGGTCCAAAACCATAGGTTCAAATACCGAGGACTAACTACCACAGACCAAAAGTAAGCTTTCCGACATGTACGCGCTTTTCCATGCATGAAACTGCATGTATACCCTACTTGGTATATAGCGAACCTGCGTATACGCGACTTGGTATATAGTTAACCTGCGTGTATACCCTACTTGGTATATAGTGAACCTGCGTATACATATTTTCTCTTCATACTTGTAGTCTGATCATCAATTCCTTGCTGCTATCCTTCTGCACTATGATTTGTCATCAGTGTGATTTTCCATCAAGGACAACACTTGTCTCATAATGCCAACAATCTCCCCCTTTGGACTTGATGGCAAAGCTAACTTGTCACACTTAGTACTTGATCTTCTTATTCCTTTGAGTTGTCCTGCATCCCATGCATTTAGTCACATCTATAGATTGATCTAGTTATATGTAAGTGAGATGTTCTTCTATGAGAGGGTTGCCATCAAGTACAACACATGCATCGTAATGCCAACATGTTACTGGTCAGATATTCAAGTTGAATAACACTACCTAGAACTTGTTCTCTTAATAAATGGAACTTGATAGGAAGGTGCTTGGTCTTTGAATAGATGAAAAGATTTTTCGAGATGTTGATGGCACTAGTGATGTCACACGTGATCAGAACTGTATCAGTCATATCTACCTTAATATGCTTAAAGGGCTACTTCATCAAGAGAATTTGTTAGTAAAAAGTGGTAACTGCAATATACTCAGCTTCAATAGTTGATAAGGAAATGGACTCTTGTTTCTTACTGAACCAGGACACTAAGAAATTTCCCAAGAAGAATGATTCTCCAGAGGTGCTTTTTTTTGTCATCCATACTACCTTCCCAATCATCATCAACATAATCCCTCAATTTGAACTCTTTTCTTGTAGCATATCGCAGGTCATCATCAATTGTTGCTTGCAAATACTTCATGGTCCTTTTTATAGCAAGGGCATGACTTGAAATTTGGCTACCAAATTGACTACTTGGAGGATATATAGTCTAGATGCTATGAGATATAGCAATATTCCTTTCATTAATTTGTAGATAGTCTGATTAACCAACAAAGTCTCATCTTCCTTGCATAACTTACAACCTGTAACCATGGGGGTGCTAACCAACCTGCAATCTTCCAGTCCAAAATTATTGAAAGTTTCTCACAGGTATTTGGATTGGGAGATAAATATCCCATGTTTTGATTGAGATATTTTTAATCCTAAGAAAAATGACAATTCTCCTACCATGGACATATGAAACTTTGTCTGCATAGAGTTTTCAAATTGGCATCCCAACTGTGTCAAATCACTTCCAAATATTATGTCATCCATATACACTACCACAATTAATAGATGATCATCTTCAAATTTTATATACATAATGTTGTCTACAATACCACACTTAAGGCCTTGTTGCTGAAGGTATCAATCAAGTCTTCCATACCAGGCTCTAAGGGCCTGATTGAGTCCATAAAAGGCATTTTTTAGTCTTCCCACAAACCCCTCATTTTTGGTGAGCATGAACCCGTATGGCTACTCAATTTAAACTTCTTCTTCCAGATCTCCATTGAGAAACATTCACTTCACATCAATCTAATATACCTTAATGTTTTTATGACATGAGAGGCAAGAAATATTTAGATAGCTTCTACTATATATAATAGTGTGAAGGTTTCCTCAAAATCTATCCCCTCTATCTGGGCATACCCTTTGCAGACTAGTTGAGCCCTATTCTTGATTACTTGACATTACTTGCTTATATTATTTTTTAAGACCCATTTTTTGCCTATGACATTTTTCTCTTTGGTTCTTGGAACAAGCTCGCAACTGTCATTCTTCTCAATTTGGTCAAGTTCTTCATTCATAGCTCTCACCTAGGACTTGTCTTGACTTGCCTCACTCAGATTATTAGGCTCAATTTGAAATAGGAGAGCAAGATTTTCAAAACTTGGATGACCAACCAATTTCCTCCTAATTTAAACCAAAGCCTTTAATCTCCATTAATTTGACTCTTAGGATGTTCTTTCTATACATACCTAGAAGGTGTTTCGATCCTTGGAGTTGTGCTCATTTCTACATCTTCATTATCTAACTCTATCTCTTCATGGTCTAAGGACCCGATGGTTAATTTATCTTCTCCATATGAGGTCATGTTTCCTTTTGAGGAATTATATTGTGGTGCTATTTCATCTAATACTACATCATTGCAGTCGTCAACCCTTTTTTTCCTTTTTTGTACCACTTTTATCCTTTACTTCGAGCAGAGTACCCGACAAATATACCCTCATCAACACTTGAATAAAACTTTCCAAGATTTTTATCATTCCTTTTGATGACGAATTTTCTCCTAAATACCTTGTAGTGTTTCACTTATGCAGGTCTCCCTTTCCCTAACTCATAGGGAGTCTTATCACTATTAGGCCTGAGTTGTGCTTTAGTTCATAGGTATACTATTGCTTGTATTGCTTCTCCCCAAGAGGTGTGAGGTACTTCTTCTTCATCAATCATAGCTCTTGCCATCTCTTGGATTGTTATGCTCTTTCTCTTAGCTACTCCATTTTTCTGTGGAATCATGGCCACAAAATATTGTGTCCTTATGGCATGCTCTTCATAGAATTCTTCAAACTCTCTTGAAGTGTATTCTCCTTCTCTATATGATATTAATCATTTGATCTTTATATCTTTCTCATTTTCTACCTATTATTTAATCTTCTTAAAATCTTTAATTTCTTTTGATTTCTCTTTTAAGATCATGATCCATGTCACCCTAGTAAAATCATCAATAAGAAACATAATATACCTATCCACTCCTGGGATTTTTTTCTCTGGTTGGATTGTAGATATCCATGTGAATGAGCTCTAGTGGTCTAGATGAAGAGAATTCCCCTTTCTTGAAATGAGTCCTAGTTTTCTTGCCAAATTGACAAGACTTTCATATTGAATTATCATTCCTTGATGGTCTTGATCATCCTCTCACAACTCCTAGCTTGATGATTTTTATCAGAATGTCAAAATTAATATGACCAAGTCTCATGTACCACAACTGAGTTAATTTGTCTTCATCAAGTAGAAGCTCACTCTAGAGTCATCAATCACATATACATTATTGTGATTTCCGATTTCCTTTCCCACCATCTTTCCATTTCATTCATTTTGGATCTTACATTCCCTGGATCAAAAGGTCACATTATAGTCATTATCACACATGTGTCTGACATTAAGAAAGTTGTGCTTGAGGCCTTCTACATACAACACATTTTGGGCTTTAGTATTTTCATCAAGACTAACTATTCCCTTACCCATAATTCTTGTTAGAGTATTATTTCCAAAAGGTACATTGTTCCCTCTTTATTTTTCTTTTAGTGATGTAGATTTACTTTTATCCCCAATCATATGCTTGGAACAACCATTTTCAACATATTATCTATTTTCTTGATCACATCTCGACAGAGCAAGTCCACATTCCATGTTCTTTCCAAAGTTACATTTCCAGTTCTTCTTATCCTTTTGAAAATCTAGCTACCAGTATTTATGTGATTTAGATGAATACTCAAATATGCTTCTGTGTTCACTTTCCTTGTGCCCAATTGAGGGACTCATCATTATCCATTAGGGGAGAGAAGGGATTTCTATCTCTAGGAGGAGTGTTTTGAGATCTATAATACTGATACTTAGCGTATTTGGAATTTTCATCTATTTCAACTTTGATCCTTCTATATTCAACAACTTTATCTCAAAACATATGACATTTATAACAATGACCATAAAATAAATGAGAGTACCTAAAGTTGGAAAGTTCATGAGTTTATGCATGGAGGTACCTTTGTTGTCTTATTGATTGATTCATTCTCCATTTGTATCACTCCTTTGGGAAGTTGGAATTATTATTCCAGTGATGGGATCCTCTGTGGATTTCTACCTTTAGGTTTTCATTGATTCTTTCTTGATGCACCTTTTCATATCTCATAGATTCCACAAATCCTACACACCTAAATTTCATGTTTCACAAACAAGATTCCTATGGTCTACAGTATCCCAGGTCTATTTTGTTTTCTAGAGAACTTTGGTTGTTTAGAATTTGTTCTTGCTTTCTTGTTCCTTCTGCAAAGTTTTGATCTATACCATTATTGGTCTCTAATCTATCAAGATTCATTCTTAGAGAGACAACGGTTGCCTCAAGACTATGCCAATTTTCTTCCCATTCATGGATCAATCATTAAGAACTTCCTGATTTTGTTTAGCTTCTTCTAATTTATCTTTAAATGATATAATTTCATCTTTTCATGTTTTTGAGATCATCTCTTTCTTTACTTTTATCAGATTCTTTAGATGCATGTTATCTTCCTCTAGTTTATCACATGTTCCTTATTTTTCTTCTAGTAGAAGAGAAAATATATATTTTATTTTACTAGATTCTTTAAGTTTTTCTATTTGATAAACAAATACCTGGTTGTATGAGTTGCACATACCTCCTCCAACACACTGCAACTATTATTTTAGCTGCTCATTCTTTCTAGTAGCCTTCTTTAACTCGTCCAGAGAAATGATGAGCTCCCCTTAAAATTACACTACTCCTACTTATTCTTCATCCTCTTCAAAGACTATAATATATTGTTTCTTAGAGTCTGCTCCATATGCTATGAGTAAATACTCATTTGAATAATCCTCTGAGGAGTTTTCATTGTCTAACTCTGGTGCTGAGTTATCGTCTTTGGAGTAGAGCCCCTTTTTCTTAGAGATTTTCTTCTTTCGATGTTTTTGAGATTTTCCTCTAAATTTCTTATCATTTTCATTTCCCGTCCTTTATTTGTAAGGGAATTTGGACAAAAAATATATGATTCTTCCATAGTCAAAGCATTTAAAGGGCATCTTCCCTTAACACTTTCTCGAGCCACGCTTTAGTTTCTTGGAAAATTGATTCATCTCCTGATGAGATTCATAGTTGGAGAAATATTGATGATCTTTTTGCTCCTTAGCCTTCTTGGTCACCTTGGGTGATTCCTCGTTTCATTCAAACTTCTCTTTTCCTATTCTCACCTCCTAGGGTGTGAGAGTGCCAAGAAACTGATCCATCATGAGATTATTTAGATTAAACATCTCTTCAATGGTAGAGACATTGGGATTAAATATCATGGGTAAATATCTTAAGACTTTTTGAACAATTATATCCTCCTTGACAGCTTCACTAGGTGCTCTAATTATATTGGTTACTTCAACAAATCTAAGGAACTATTCTTCTATTATTTCTTCTTCAATTATTTTTAAGTTTTCAATCCTAATTCTGAAGCTTTGAAGTTTGGTCTGCTTGAACTTATCATCTCCTTCATGACTCTTATTGAGCTAGACCCATACCTCCCTAACAAAGTTAGAGTGCATAATGTTTATGATTTCGGATTGTCTAATACCAAAGAGAATGAAATTATTGGAATTATCATTATTTCCATATAATTTTTTACCATTTTCATTAGTGAGAGAGACATCAAGGAACACATAATCTACTAATACAGAGGTCCAAAATTTTACTCCTAAGGACATAAAATAGTCTTCCATCCTAACTTTCTAAAAGGCATAATTTGTCCCATCAAAGAGTACTATCTTGCTTAAGTAAGAATCCTAACTCTCTTGCCTAGACATGATTCCTTATGGAGATACCTTCTTTTGGTTAAGCTATTCTCGAAGGAACCTTGCTCTAATTCCAATTGTTGTAATAAGTAATTACTTGGGGGGAGGATCAATAATAGTGAGGTTCTTAAATATTTAAGTACAAACATTTCATTATTCTCACTGCTTTTAGTTACTTGAGAGAGTGTTGATACTAAAATAAACATGAACATCAAGATAATACATTCACAGGTGCGCACAATCCATCAAATGAGCAACACACACATATTGATATAGGATTTCTTACGTGGAAACCCAAAGGGAGAAAACCACCAATTTTTTTTATTATGATGTAATTTAAGAACCCACTTAATTACATCAGGTTTTTGTAAGAACCCAATCATATAAGGGCCCAAGTCCCTCTAGAGAGAGATCCACAACTTTCCACAAGGCACCAACCTCTTATGAATTCAGGCCAATACCTACCCTACCCATTGTTCTACTTTTCATACAATTTTCAAACTAAAAACAAAGGCTAATACATATACACAATATATAGATCTGATATATTGTAGTACCTACTGTTTTCCTTCATCTCTATAGTTCTCCTTTGAGTTGTGTTCTCTGCTGCTCAAATAGCTCTGATGACCACCCTTTACTACATTGTATCTCAGTTAAACACTTGGCCCATTCACCCTCTCATTTACATACTCATAGCGTTGCATACTTTAACTCACAACAATTTTTCATTCGCCCCACTTCTCTCAAATTCTCTTCACTATTTTTCTCCTCTAGAGTGTTAGGAATGATTTTGTCTTTGCTATCCATTACACATTGTCTGTGAGTATACTCATCATGGCTCTCCATGTTGTTATTACATCAAGTTTCTTGGCCACTACATTCAGATTAAATCACAAAATGGGCATATGAGTATTTTATACACATAAACAACTACAACAACATTATGATTAATGCAAAGAACGGCCCCTTGAGTGTCATCCATACTGAGAATAAATTCTAGGTCAATTTTAACCCTAGAAAAAGGCTCTTCCATTCTTATTAATTTGCTCCCAGTCCTCGAAATGCACTTCAGCAAGGCTATGCGCTTCCATGGTCAACTCCATTATATTTGTAGAACTATTCTTCTTTTATTTGGTGGTGGCATGTGAGTAATGTGAGAGAAGGATTACTTCAGATCAGGACTAATTTAGTGTTTCCATTAATCAGATGAAACAAAACTCTCTGTGCATATTTACTATCAGCTACTGACTCATTCATCAACTATAAATTATGTATTGGCTATGCTAAATCACTCATGGTTGCGACATGGAGAGATGTCGACTCATACATCCTTCAAACATATGGCCAACTCTTTTCCATAATTCCCTTTTTTCAGTGTATAAATATATAGTACATATATAAACTAGCACTAAGTTGAAATCTAAGACCGTCACATGACTGTAGATCATTTCTAAGTGAATTGCATAAAGCATACGGTCTTCCTGGATTTCGAGTATGGCTCACTGGTCCTTAGCACTCTCCTCAACAATTTTCCTTTGATTTTGGCATGAGCTACTTCAAACACTTGCTCACAGTGTATTGCCTTATTCATGGCTCGAAGCGCCTTGGTTACAAGGATACATGAAGCATTTGAAAAAACAACTCATCAACATACCTTTCATCATTTGATGAAACTATCAACTTCCAGTAAAATGTTCATCTCTTGACACTCTTTACTCAACACTCTGTCGAAGTTGTATCTGAGTTTTGACTTTCGGACAATTCCTGTCACTAGTTCCATCAATTGACATATCGTCAACTCTTTTCCCCTTCCATCTTGACTCCTTGCCATCCATGGACACCTTTTAAACAACCTCTCTGGTTCTGGGGTTCTGATATTCCCCCTACCCCAACTCACTGTAATGATGTAAATCTCCGTCACTCTTTTTAACTAAAGCTTCGTGGTTTCATGCCTTCTAGGGTTTTGGGTTTTTTGACTTTTGTTGGCCCACCTTTAACTGCAACTATATTTTGATCTAGGAGGCCATTTGTAGATTCTTTATACAATTGGAAATCTCTTTCAGATCACTTTCTATCTATGTAGGTCTAGTGTACTCTTTGAGCTCATCTGCTACATAAAAATTGGCTTCATTATCTCTAATTTTTTTTGCACATTCACCCCACATCTTGCACTTGAAAACTTCTTTTCGGAGACATTTTTAAGAGTTCCACATAAGATTGGAAAGATATTTCCCGGAACTTTCCAACTATGCCCCTTTTAGGAGTAATATGTTGGGTCCCTATAATACTAGTGATTACCCCATTACTATTGTAGTTATACCCCTTATTTATATTGTTGTGCCCCTATTACCCCCATATTGTTATTTCTGTGCCCCATAGAATCCCTCTATTGTTATTTTTGTGGCTTTATATTATTATTGTTAGGTCGGCTGGATTATATTGTGACTCCTTAGACTCCTATATATAGAAAGGAGGTTTTGTCATTTGTATCATTCAAGAATTGTTCATTTATGTAATGTAAAGGAGGTTTCCCCCTCAAAGAGGCTAAATTCTAAGGCGTGGATTTATGTTTTCTATCTTTTCTTGAGCTGGTTTCATAACATTTGGTATCAGAGCTTTGGATTCTAGGGTTTCGCTGCTCCAAACAGGTCATCGTGGCATTTTTGCTATAACTTTTTTTCTATGATGTTTCAGAAGTCGCAAAAAAAACACATTTGAGAAGAAATCACGCTGAACCTTGGTTCCAAATTTCAGAGCTTTTCGCGTGATATTTGCGGAGATATGATCTAAGGAAGTTGGTCTTTTTGCAGACTCCTGAATTACATTTCAAACAGGTGACCTAGGGAAAATCATCATAAATTTCTCTCTGGGGATCGGATTGAAATTGCGTAAGAAGGTATAGAAAGAGGACGGACTGTAGCTTTTTGTATATCTTTTTTAGATCCAAAGGTCAAAACAGTGAAACGTGGCACTTCATACAAGTTCGCTCTTTGGGAAAGGTCTATAGTCAGGTCATCCTGGGAGATTGTGCATAACTCTTCCTTGGAGAATCCAATTTGGGTCAGACTTGTGGAATTGGAAAGAGGACACAGAGGGCTACTTCAGGTCACAAATTCAAAACTAGATGATTGAAAAGTACAGATATACATCAGAGGCAATATTGAGCTCCTACAAAGTGAAAAAAGGTGTGTACATTTTCTTAAATTTTTGCTTAAGCTTGGTTTGAAAATTTATTTTGAAGGAATTCAAAGGGCATAATAGAGCATTATTATCGGTAACTGATGCCCCGAGGAAAGAAAATGCAAACACCTAGGAAGGAACCTGAAAGCTCTAGCATGACTCGGAAGAAGAAGAAGAAATGCTATATGATATATCAAAATTACAAGAACAAGTGCAACGAGTGTCACTTGCACAAAAAGCAACAGAATCTAAAATGGATGGTTTAAGGAGAGATGTAGAAGCTAAGATGGATGGTTTAAAGAAAGGTGTAGAAGCTAAGATGGATGGCATGGAAGCTAAGGTGAATGGCATGGATGCTAAAATTGATGGCATGGATGATAAGATGGAAGAATTGAAGATAAATATGAATAAGTTGCTACAAGAAATGGTCACTAAGGGTGAAAGGGTACTAAAGGAAACTCATGATGAGAACAAAAAAATGTTAATCATGATTCCATAGACTCTAATGTTGGATCAAAGACTCACCATGTTCCAAAAATCGATATGCGGAAGTTTGATGGCAAGGATCCCGCCACATGGATATTACAGATGGAGCAATTCTTCGATCTCAATAATGTGCAAAACGCACAAAAGGTATGTATGGCAACTGTATATTTGGAACCAAATCAGTTTGTATGGTATCAATGGCTTTGTTCTCGTAAACAATTTATCACTTGGGCAATTTTTACGGAAGAATTGATAGCACATTATGAGGATACAAAAAGCAACACTTTTTTTAGCCAATTGATAAGTCTCAAACAAAAGGGTTCAATAATGGAGCACATTGAGGAGTTCCAAAAATTGAACATAAGGGTAAAAGATATTCCAGAGGAGCATAGGATTGATGTGTTCATAGGGTCTTTAAAGGATAATATCCAACATGATGTTCGCCTTTGGGAACCTGATTCATTAGAGAAGGCATTCAGGTTAGCAAGAAAAATGGAAAGCAAAATTATGGCAACTAGGAAGCATACCACTCACAACTATAAAGACGGAAGTGTTGTTGCCCCTAGTCTTCCACAACCTACAAGGTTGACACCACAACAATTGGAAGAAAAAAGAGCAAAAGGGCTTTGTTACAATTGTGATAGCAAATACACAAAAGGTCATAAGTGTGCTGAGAAGAAATTATTCTACATAGATTGTGAAGAGGAAGAAGAAAAGGAGCAAGAAAGGTCAAAAGAAGAGGATATACTCCAGGAACAAAGCCTAGATGAAGAACAAATAAATCCGACCATATCTTGTAATGCATTGGTGGGAATTACCACTCCTCAAACCATCAAGATAGAAGGACAAATCAAGAAGAAAAAGGTAATAGTGTTGATTGATTCAGGAAGCACCCACAATTTTATTCATTGTAAGGTAGCAAAAGAATTGAATTGCTTCCTATATCCAGCACCAGAGTGTCAAGTGATGATTGCAAATGGAGGAACAATAAATTGCTCTGGAAAGTGCCATAATATCAAGCTATCCATGGGAGAATATGTATTGACTAGCCCAATGCTTTCCATTCCAATGGGAGGTGCTGATGTTGTACTAGGAGTCCAATGGCTACAATCCTTGGGTACAATAGCTTTTAATTTTCAAGAACTTTTCATCAAATTTTCTACGGAAGGAAAGGAAGTTGAATTAAGGGGTATTGCAGGGAAACCAGGAAAGATAATCAGCTCTAATGGCATGACAAAGCTTCTAAAAAAGGAGCAAAGAGGTGTAATTGCACAATTATGTTCGCTAGATGTTTCCACATTGGAATCATCTATTTCTCCAGATCTCCAAAAAGTCCTGGACAATCATTCCAAGGTATTTGAGACTCCCAAAGGTCTCCCACCTATGCGTGATCATGATCATGCTATTCATCTGATTCCAGGAAGTGTTCCTCCAAACATCAGGCCGTACAGATATCCCTATGTCCAAAAAAGTGAAATTGAACATATGGTTGCAGAAATGCTAGAGGCTGGTATAATTCAACCGAGTCAAAGTTCTTTCTCAGCTCCAGTAGTATTGGTGCACAAGAAGGATGGATCATGGCGCATGTGTCCGGATTATAGGGAGCTCAACAAGCTCACTATTAAAGATAAGTTCCCCATTCCTGTCATTGATGAATTACTGGATGAATTGCATGGATCAATTTACTTCACCAAGTTGGATCTTCGTTCGGGATATCATCAAATCAGAATGAAGATTGAAGACATTCCGAAAACGGCATTTAGAACTCATGAGGGTCATTATGAATTTTTGGTCATGCCTTTTGGCCTTACCAATGCACCTTCAACATTTCAAGGTTTGATGAATTCAATTTTCAAACCATTCCTTAGAAAATTTGTGTTAGTATTTTTTGATGATATACTAATCTACAGCAAGTCTTGGAAGGATCATGTTGAACATGTTGACAGGGTGCTACAACTATTGGAGGAGAAACAATTATATGCAAAAAGATCCAAATGTTTCTTTGGAGTCCAGGAGGTGGAATATTTGGGTCATATTGTATCTCATGAAGGAGTTAAGGTAGACCCTAGCAAAATTAAAGCCATTAAGGAATGGAAAATCCCCACATCCATAAAGCATCTGCGAGGATTTCTTGGGTTGACAGGGTATTATCGCAAGTTTGTTAAGAATTATGGGAGAATAGCAGCACCTCTAACAACATTATTGAAGAAAGATTCATTTTCATGGACTCCGGAAGCAACAAAGGCCTTTGAACATCTTAAAGAGGCAATGTGCCAAGCACCGGTCTTAGCTACACCGGACTTCACAAAAACCTTTATTGTGGAATGTGATGCTTCAGGAAATGGAATTGGTGTTGTTCTAATGCAAGATGAAAGACCCATTGCTTTTGAAAGTCGTCCAATCAAGGGAAAGTTTTTAAGCAAAGCTATTTATGAGAAGGAAATGTTGGCAATACTCCATGCACTTAAGAAATGGCGACCCTACCTAATGGGAAGACACTTCAAGGTAAAAAAGGATCATGATAGCCTTAAATACTTTTTAGAACAAAGATTATCCTCTGAAGAGCAACAAAAGTGGGTCACAAAGATGTTGGGTTATGACTTTGAAATCATCTACAAAAAAGGGAAGCAAAATGTGGTGGCAGATGCACTCTCAAGAAAGGATGAGGATGTGGAAGCATTGTTGTGCGCCATTTCTATTATCCAACCAGATTGGATAAACGAAGCAAGGGAGGAATGGAAGAATGACGAAGAAGTGTGGGCACTTATTCAAAAGCTACAACAAGATTCCAGTACTTCTGATACATTTAGCTGGCAAAATGATTCGTTATGGTACAAAGATCGCTTATACCTCTGTAAGAATTCCCAGCTAAAACAAAAGATTCTTATGGAATTGCACACTTCTCCCTTAGGAGGGCACTCGGGATTTTTAAAAACTTACCACAGGGTTAAGAAGGAATTTTTTTGGGATGGCCTTAAATCAGATATTCAAAAGTTTGTGGCGGAATGTTTGGTTTGCCAACAAAATAAAGTTGAAACAATTAAGACACCGGGTCTATTACAACCTTTATCCATTCCAAGCCAATGTTGGGAGGAGGTTTCAATGGATTTTATCACAGGTTTACCCAAGTCTGAGGGAAAGAGTGTCATCATGGTGGTAGTTGACAGACTTACCAAGTATGCACACTTTTGTGCATTATCACATCCATTTAAAGCCAGTACAGTTTCTACTGCATTTATGGAAACAGTTCAAAAGCTACATGGAAACCCAAAGATTATTGTAAGTGACAGAGATCCCATTTTCACTGGAAATTTTTGGACAAAATTATTTTCTTGTCTTGGTACTCAGTTAGCTCATAGCTCATCTTATCATCCTCAATCTGATGGGTAAACTGAGATAGTAAACAAATGTTTGGAAGGATATCTTCATTGCTTTGTATCTGATAAACAGACACAATGGGTCAAATGGTTGCCTCTGGCTGAATGGTGGTATAACACTTCCTTCCATACAACAACAAAAATGACCCCATTTATGGCACTTTATGGGTATCAACCACCATCCATCACATCATATTTAAGAGAAAATTCTAAGGTTCAGGCAGTGGAACATCACATCGAACATCAACAACAAGTCCTCCAACTCTTAAAGGATAACCTCGTGTTGGCACAAAATAGAATGAAACAACACGCAGATCAACATCGCAGTGAAAGAAGTTTCGATGTAGGTGATTGGGTATTCCTACGGCTACAACCATATAAGCAAATGTCCCTAAAGCAAGCTAAGAAGGATAATAAATTATCACCAAAGTATTATGGTCCGTACAAGGTGTTGCAAAAGATTGGTACTATGGCATACAAATTGGAGCTTCCTGCAGCTTCTTGATTGCACCCAGTTTTCCATGTTTCATGTTTAAAGAAGGTTATAGGCGACAAGCTCCCAATTCAAACAATATTGCCAGAACTTGACGAGGAAGGAAAAATTATATTGGAACCGGAAGCAGTCACAAAATCTAGAACTCGACAGCTACAAAATCGATCAATTTCAGAGTATCTTATCAAGTGGAAGAACTTATCCACTGAAGATTCCACATGGGAGGATGAGAATTTTATGCAGAAGTATCCATAACTACTCAAGCGTTGAGGACAACACTTTTTTGAAGGAGAGGGGCATGTTGGGTCCCTATAATACTAGTGATTACCCCATTACTATTGTAGTTATACCCCTTATTTATATTGTTGTGCCCCTATTACCCCCATATTGTTATTTCTGTGCCCCATAGAATCCCTCTATTGTTATTTTTGTGGCTTTATATTATTATTGTTAGGTTGGCTAGATTATATTGTGACTCCTTAGACTCCTATATATAGAAAGGAGGTTTTGTCATTTGTATCATCCAAGAATTGTTCATTTATGTAATGTAAAGGAGGTTGCCCCCTCGAAGAGGCTGAATTCTAAGGCGTGGATTTATCTTTTCTATCTTTTCTTGAGCTGGTTTCATAACATAATAGGACTAGTCCCTTGAGATATATTCCTCTCCAAATTTTGGGACTCCCAAACCATCACAATCATCGTTTTATGGATTTTACACTAAGCATGTTTTACAATGATGATTATCTACAGAACATCGAAGGAACAATGGGACTCCCCTTGAAAAACATGCTCCTTAATGCAAACAATCACTACCTCTATCCTTCATTCCATTCCAATTGATATCAATGGCAACATATTAGGTGCCACCAACCATTTACATAATGCCAACTATCCAACACTATCCATGTGCACTTCTAACATTTCTATTCATGAAATGACTTACTTTCTTATGTTTTTTTTTCACATATTACCTTTTTAGTCTCTGATTTTTCATCCAAAAGTCCAGGGAAAAAACATTTTTGATATTTCTTCTTGTTTGGAGGAGAATGAAATGCAGATTCCTCTTATGTGCAACCTCTTCCTCGATGAGTAAATTATCTTGAGTTAGAACATCATCATGGGGAGGCATGTAATTTCGACCCTTAGAACTCATGTGTTGGGATTTTACTAGCTATATCTCTTGGTGTATTAGATAGGGGACTTTTCCTTCTCCATATTCCTCATGGAGGCCATCAAATTTGTTCCATGTAAAATCTTTGTTCTTGGTAGAGGACAGTTCTTCACCTTTGGTGGTCGATTTGTTTGTAGAGGGAGGTTCTTTAGGTCCTACTCCATTTCACTTTTATGTGTTTGTTCTTGTATTTTGATAGGGGTGATAATTTCTTATCTTTGGTTGTTTTAATTGTTCTTATTCCTAATTTGTTTCTATATGTCTTCCACTCTTGGGCATCCTTAGGAAAAATCCCAAATTCATGAAATTTTTAGCAATGAGTCAAATAATCTAGCTGGTGATATATTACTATCAGGAGTCCCTTATCAAATTATAATTATATAATATTTTTTTCACACAATTGCATACCATCGCATGGTTCTTCCCAATCAATAAACTGACCCATAACATTGGCAATGCTCCTAAAGTTTTTTTTGTTCCAGCTGTGAAGGATAAAATATGGAAATTTAACCCAAACAAGAAAAATTCATGGACCATAATATTTTATGTTAAAATATGGACTTTGTTAATTTATATACAAACCCTACAACACCATAAAATATTTCCCACTTAAAAAATTAAATCTTGATATGATTTATTCTCAAACAGAAAGGAGGAAAACCTCCTCCAACAAAAGGAAACAAAAATTTGTCCTACAATCATAGGTATCAAATTTTTATCCCCCATAGAGATTTAAGGAGCATAGACAGGAACATCAGGCCATATATTGTTCAATTAGGCCTCCCTCCACTTGCATAAGAGTCATCGTGTAGGATGAATTATATGAAGTAAAATTTTAGGGACACCATTTAATTTCTTCACAAATCGGGTTAGCTTCAAGTGGTAGGACCTCGAAACACTAGACACTAGTGTATTGAAAGAATCAATATTAGGATCCAGTGGTGTAGGCAGAGGTTTAGTCCCTCAAGAAACTGAAATTATCGACAAGGTGGCTAGGGTTTTTTCAATTTTTTTCCTAGATAATGACCCTACTCATTCTGCAAACAATTATGTCTAGAACATATGCAGGTTTGACATGATGTGATTTACACTACAAAGATCTTCTGCTCTATATTGAAGAAACACAGTGGTGACTTAAGTTCTTATATATCATGAGTAAGACAAGGCATGTGGTGACAAACTTGTAGATAAGAATAACTAAGATGTCCACAAGCCCAAAGATATTTACACTCAATGGAACTTAGATACTCTATAGTGAAACAATGCAATATACATTCGACAAACCCTAATTCAATTATTAAAAAATATTTGAAAAATGATTAATTAATCATATTATTTTTGCTGAAGCAAGAGTCGTACCTTCTATTTCATTAAATCTAAAAACATCTTACATAAAATACAACAGTTCCAAAGGAACTGTGGGCCAAAGAAAAAACGATCTGCTAATAGCCATGGACACCGATCTAAAGGCTTAAACACTAAGCCATGGTCCCTCAAAAAACTACAATATCCATGAAATACAGACAAAGTCGGAAACCTTCAAACAATTTAAATTTAGTATCAGACCTGAAGAGGAATTAGGGACCAAACTAAAAGGCTTTTGGGTTTATATGGGGGGATAACCCTCGAGCATATAGAACGTGCGAAATACTCATATTCCCACCATGGCGTGAAACAAGCCTAGAAGATATTGTTCCCCCAGATCATCACCATTTTCCTTAACCGTCAATCCTCACCAGATTTAATGGCGGAGGATAATAACGCAATACCTAGTAGCCCGACGACTAACCATGCAACAACCATCTAGGACCCACCAACTTGCTTGCTTGTTCCTAACCATAGATCTGTCTTGCATGATCCAATGACCGAGGATCATATCACACGAGCCTAACGCACTGATAATTACCACGTGATGAGGGTGGTATTCCTTCCCCTTCCTATGCCACATGTTGCTTGGTTAGTGGAATCGCTCCTAACTCCTCAAAACTGCTTCAAGCTTGAAGGGCATGTGATGGATAATAAATCACCCCACGAGTGATATTGCTACCACAGAAAGGAAAAAAGGGGTTTTAAGGCTACTAGGACAGTTAGAATTCTGGCCCCAAGCATCATCCCATCTCCGCAGGCACCTGAACCAGTGTAATATGAAAATCCAACTGTCCGGTCGACCATCCGAAGAATGGTTTTTTCTCAGCAACTTCCACCTGAAACTTCTGTGTTCATACTATTGAGGGTTGAGGAGGCCGACAGTGACGTGCCTCCCCATAATATTATTACTTCGAAGAAAGCACTTCATAAAGAATCCAAATCAGCTAGACCCCACCTTTGTGTCTTTGTTTCGAAAAACCATTATGTCCTCATCCACCTGGTTGTGACATTGCACCTTTAATCTATACTGGGGCATCTTAGGCCAACTCATCGTGACTCTCCTTGTGGTACAGATCACACCTTGATTGGCCAAGATGACTACCAATTTATTGGTTGTCCTTCACACATGGTTAAACCTCACAGAACATATGTAATGGAGATGAAGCTGAATCCTTTGAAAGACCTAGAGCAGCCTCCATTGATTTGATACATTTTCTAGCTCGGTGCCACAGCTGATTCTCTTGACCGCGTTTATGATTAACTCCAAATTAGCCTCAACAATAACATTCTGGAGATTATCCTTCTTTCGGAATTCTAAACATTGCTCAGGAGCCATTAATTTCACAATATTGTTAGTGGATCTTCCCAAATGGCAATGGAAGATGAAAAGAAGACAATCATTTCTATCCCTTAACACCCCTCCAAAGCCAACAATACCCGGGTTATCTCTGGAAGCCCCATCAATTTTGTATTTCAGAAAACCCTGAGGTGGAGGATGCCAATAATCCTGCTTAGTATCCAGTTTGAAAACCTTCCTGTTCAATCCCTATAGAATAAGCCCCTGCATACCCAACTTAGCAAGTATCTAGGTTTCAACTTTTGAAGGTGGGTTCTTAGGGGTAGTTCGCACTATGGTACTTACCGTCTCCTTAAGTTGTCTTAAGATTTGCTCAAAAAGGTGTTGGGGAGAACTTTTTTCATTCTTAATGATTTTGTTGTTCCTTTCTTTCCAGACTGTCCATATTATGAAGCTTGGCATTAAAGCCCAGGCTGAGCCAAGAAATTCATAATCAGAGAAGTTGCATCTCCAATTGTTTAGTGTATTTATGATGCTTCCTTTCTCTTTGTCTGTCTGCTGAAAAATAGTGGCAAAAGTATCCCATAACCAAGAGGTGAAAATGCAATTATTGACATAGTTTCCTCTTGGGCTTCATAGAGCTCGCATCTGGAAGGGCCCAGAACACCCCTCTTCCGAATGTTATCCCAAGTTAGAATTTTCTTATGATGAACCAACCACATGAAGAGTTTAATCTTCATCCATCCTTGATGTTTCCATACGTTATACCAAGCCTTGTCTGGTACATTGGAATCCAACTCAAGGAGTATGCATTTTGCCTCCTTAAGATTGAAGGTGCCTTCATTATTGTTGCCCCATCTAAGTTCGTCGTTCCCCCTTGTCACTAATATTTTCCTTTGCTCCAACATCGTCAAAAGTGCCTCTGCTTTGGCTTTCAGTGGGCTATCTTCCCTGTGATCCAAATTCTTCTAGGTTCCCCATTTTCCTTCACTATCGGTTTGATCCCAGAAATCTTTTACCTTAAATAACCCTTTGGTGTATGTTTCTTTCTTGAGGTCCAAAAGGTCCTCTCTTGACAGTGTAGGTTCTTATTTCCTTCTATCCTCTCAAAACAGTGCAATACCACCATCTTTGATTTCCCAGAAGCTGTTTTTTTGTACTAATCCTCTATTCCCCCAGACCTTGTTCCAGAGGTGTGAGCCCTTTATGAAGCTAGATATCCTTATGTGATCATTATCCTGCCAAGTGCTAGCATATTTTTCTTTCCAGATACTAGCCCACTGCGCCTTTGGGTCTTTTACCCAAAGCCACCATAATTTTGCCCCTAAAACTTTACTTAATGCTTTCGGATCTTCCAATCCAAGACGCCCATGTTTTTTAGGTTTGAAAATATTCTCCTAGGCTACCAGGGCCCATTTCTTTGTTCCCCCCCTTACCCCAAATCAATTCTCTTTGAATGGTTCTAAAATGTTGCAAAACTCCTTTTGGAGCTAGAAGGGCTGATAGCATGAAGACGGGGATTGATTGGAGAATAGCCTTTTTAAGCACTAACCGACCAGCCAAGTTTAAATATCTAATGGTCCATTTCCTGATTTTATCCTGCATCTTATTAATCACTGGCTCCCAAATGCTCTTGTGCAAATTTTTATCAGTTAGAGGAACTCCCAAATATTTGGAGGGAAGGACATCCCTTTGAAATCCTAGAATTTTGGAGATATTTCTTTGAATAGCAATATTGGTATTAAAGAAAAAAATCCTATATTTGGAGAGATTAACTTCCATACCTGTAGCTATGGCAAAGTCAGATAGGATATGTTTGTACGCTAGTGCTTCTTTGACCATGGGGATTCCATGTAGCATAGTATCATCAACAAATTGTTTATCTTCAAAGCCTGACCAGTCTCAGAAAGATGGAGGCCTTTGATATTACCAACTTCTTTTGCATGCTTGATAGAATGACTAAGTCCTTCCATCATGAGGATGAAGAGAATGGGAGAGAGCAGATCGCCTTGCCTGAGGCCTTTGGAAGGAGTAGGAGTCTTGGATGGAGAACCATTAAGCAGAATTGAAAAGCTGGAAGAAGTTACCATGGCCATGACCCATCTTACCCAGTTATGATCAAACCCAAAAGCAATAAGGACCCTCCTGATATAGGTCCAATTCAGCTTATTGTAAGCTTTCGCTAGGTCCAATTACATAATCATACTAGCCTTCCTATTTCTTGTCAATGAGTGCACCACCTCATGCACTTGAATGATGTTATTGAGAATTTGTCTGCCCTCCACATAACCAGCTTGATCCATAGAAACTAGGGTAGGAAGAAGTGGTTTGAGTCTATTAGCAACAACCTTGGATATTATCTTATATACCACATTGCACAAGGCTATGGGTCTAAACCTATCTGGAGTCTGAGCATTATCTTGTTTGGGGATCAGGGAGATGAAGGAAGTATTGAGCACCTTCAAAATAGTTCTATTCAACATGTAATCTTCCACTACATTCAGAATATCCTTTTTAACAATATTCCAGCAAGATTTAAAGAAATCCACATTAAAACCATCAAGGCCTGCCACATTACCATTATGCATTTCTTCGATGACCTCACTAACATCCTCTTCTGTCACTGGCCTATTAAGATTGAAACTATCCTCTCTAGTAACAAGTCTAGGAATATGCCCTGTTAAATCCCTGATAAAATGCTCTCTATCTGAAATCGTTTCCTGTGCTATCCCATGAAAGTGCTAAACTAACTCATCTTCTATATCTGCATGGGAAATAAGAAGATGACCTCCTTCATCCTTAATCGAAGAGATCCTATTATGAGATCTATCCGCTATGGTTGATCTGTGGAAAAATCTAGTGTTATGCTCCCTTTCTTTCGGCCATTGAACTCTAGATTTTTGTCTCCAAAATATTTCCTCTTGTTTACATAAATTATCCCAGTCTTGATGGTGTTTGATGACTTGATCATTTCTAACTTGATCAAAGCCATCCGTGATAAGGGTTTGATTGAATTCCCACATTTTATCTTCAACAGCTTTTTTCACTGCAAAAATATTGCCAAATTCATTCTTGTTCCAAACTTTAAGTCTGATCTTGATGTGCTTTAGTCTTTTGTGTAGCTGGAACATTCTCATGCCCTCAATATGTAGATCTTTTATCCACCATTTTGCAATGTTGCTGATGAAATCTAGGTGGGTGAGCTAGATATTCCCAAATCTGAAAGGTCTGTTATTGGGGGTACCAATGCCCTGAACCTCAAGTTGAATAGGCCAATGGTCTGAGCCTCCAAAGGGTAGAATTCTCACTATCATTTCCTTCTTGGTGAGCATAAGGTCCTCTGAGATTATGAATCTGTCTAACTTGGAGGCTACTTGAGACTCTCCTCCCCTTTTGTTGTTCCAAGTAAAGAGACCATTACTCATGTCAGTATCAACAACCTTCATATTATCTATAAAAGTTTGAAATGCTGAAGAGTCTCTGCTTAAAGTTCTAGTTCCCCATTTTTCTCTGAAAGTGATTTGATCATGTTGAAGTCCCCACACAAGATCCATGGTACATCTACATGTCTGTCTCTAAGCTCCATAAGAGAATCTAGAAACCTCAGTTTATCATCCATTCTTTGAGGGACATAAACATTCGTGACTAGATAGGTATCCCTATCTCCCACTAGCTGAATAACCACTGATAAATAATTTCTAGATGCCTCAGCATCTATTATGCCAATCTTTTGGGGGTTCCAAAGAGTAAGTATGCCCCCTGTTGTGTTATCTGCTTTGACTTCTAGAAACTCAAATCTATTGAGCCATTTGTTGTGAATTTCTTTTATTTTTTGAATGGAACATTTAGTTTCCTGGATAAAGATCATATCCGGAGCTTCTTGTTTCATTCTATTACTAAGTATTCTTTGTTTTCTTTTACTACCTAGACCTCTGATATTCCAAGATGTGAACTTCATTATTAAAGATTCGTAAAGGAGTAGCTGGTTAGATCTTTCATCTTACCTGAATCTATCATTAGCTTTCCACATTCCATCAATAACTCGTTCTGCTTTTTCCTACCTCTTTTCTTTCCTGGGTTTCTAGGTGCTAATCCAGGTGTGATTTTCATAGTTTTCACACCTTCGTTGCCCTACCTTTCATTTTTTCTTTGCCTTTACAACCCTTTAGCCTAAGTTTTCCATAGGAACAGTTGTTGTACTCTATTGAAATCTTCCTGCGGTAATGAGTCTACCCCACGCATGGTCCCCTATTTTAAGAACCCTTCTAGATCTAGGTGTTCCCTATCAAGAATCTCCTGTGGTTCATGATCCTCCATTTCCATCACACTCTGTGTCATTTCTTGGTCCACGTTTAGTTCTTCATCACTCATCATAGTCTCTTTTTGTTTGTTAATATCCTGTGTTTGTACATTGCCTTCTTCTTTCTCCTTCTCCACTGGGCTTCCTTCCATTACCTGTTCTGATTTTTTTATCTCTTCTTCTTCTTTAAGTACTTGTAACCTGTTTAGAATAGCCAGTTGCCCTTCTGTTTGATGTTGCTTTGGACTCCTCTTGACCCCTTTTCCTCTATCTACCACTTTGTGAAAGCCTTCAGTACGTTTCATGATGGTTGCTTTACTTCTATTCTCTGTTTTACTGAGACGGAAGTCTCTAAATAAGTGCTCATGCTCATGGCACCTCTGACATCTAAAAGGAATATGTTCATAGTCTACTTTTTGCACCCATTCTTCATCAAATACTTCCAAGATGAACTCATCTAGTAGAGCTCTAGAGAGATCCATCTCCACACATATTCGTGCAAAGGAAGTGTACTTTCCCCATCTGGTGGCCTCAAAAGCTTTGACAAAACACCTTCATTTGTTTCCTATGGAAGATAACAATTCTGTTTGCGAGTAATCAAGAGGTAGAGAGTAGAGTCTTACCCAAACCGTGACCGAAGTGAAAGTTTCTCGCTCCAGGACAAAATTCATCATCCACGGTTGCATGTAGAGGCCTGCTACTGCATAGAAGTAGGGCTCTCCTTCAAATACCCTGTCTTTATCCTCAATATTTGTAAAGACCATAGTGAAGAAACCCTTTGACCCAAGAGGTAGTTCAATGCTTCCTTTTGGTTTCTAGTTGTATTTAATCCATGTCTGTAAGGCCTTTTCAGTGGGTCATAATCCCATGAATTTACAAATGATAGCATATGTCCGCATGTGGTCCCTGTGCGGCTGTAGAGCAGGATCATTTAAGACTACTCTCGGTGTGACCTTAGCTTTGGGTTTACATGGCCCCTTTTATGCTTTATTTTTCGCTCCATGTTCCTTCTCTTCTTCTTCATTTTCTTTATTGTTGTTATTCTCCCTTGGCTTGTTTAAGTCTTGCTCCTCTTCTGTATTCCCTATGCCTTCACCTGAAGGACCTCTTACACTCTCTATTGGTTTCTTACCTCGGCTAACCACTGCTTACCTGTAAGAGGGAGTGGAGCTCCCTCATTTGCGCGCTTCCATAGAGTTCAACACCTGCAGACACCTGAAAACCCTAGCTCTTTGACCTCAACTCTCCTTAGGTTCAAAAAACAACTGAAATATTTTCAACCCTAGAATGTTGAAATCAATTAAATTAATCATATTTAATAATATCAAATATTTTTTTTTTTGGGTGAAATAATAAAATAGTAAATAAGAATGTAATAATTATAAAGATAATATTAATAAAACATACATACATATATATATTAAATATAAAATTAGTAATAATAATTTCAATATTAAAGATATATTTATAAAATTTTCTTAACAAAAACACTAAAATTGAGAAATAATTTCTTAAATCTAGTCTAATCTTTAATGATGTAATGTGATTTTTAAGTTGTTAATTTTAATTTAAAGTTGTAGTTATATGGCATATGGAAACTATTCCCAACCTTTTTTAAATATATACCTTTTTTTAAATATATGCCTTTTTCTAATTGAAACTGATTCTCGAAATTGGTGAGTATCGTGGCAAACTGAAATCATGGAAATATGAATCTCTAAAATAAGTATCTTTAAATTTAATTTTTTATTTGTAGAGTTAATAATTTTCAAAAATATTATAGTGATATTACCATCCTATTTAAAAGATTACTTGAATAAATAAATAAGAGATATTAATAAAATTTATTTTATAATTTAGTTCTTAGGAAACTTCATTTGGCAAAACTATGAAGATGTAAGCAAAGTTATGTAAATTGGGTAGTATAGTTGACTAGAAAAGTACAGTAGTAATAGTCAAAATCAAATTTATCTCATATAACTACGACTTTTCAATATTTTTAAAGATTAAAAAAAAACACATTTTATAATTTTGTAGATATAAATAAATTTTAATAAATAGAAATAGAAATAAATATGAAATTTTGATAAATCAATTTCTAGTTAAACTAACTACATCATTGATTTCAACTAGATACATCATTAATTTTTATTTTATTTTCATATCAAGAAAGTGCACTAATTAGCTTTTCCCAATTAAAATGAATATAATGCTTCACCTTTACAAAAGGTGTCAACATTTATAGACATTAAATTTATAATATTTTGCTACATGTATTGATATAATTATTAGCAAAAGTTAAATTAATAATTTTAATATTATATTGGTTCATTAAAAAATAACATATTTATTTGATTTTAATATAACTAGAAATTGGTATTTAAATATCATTTTTATGAGATAAAGTTTTATATATATTATGGTTGCATTATATTAGAAATTGAAAGGTTTATTACAATTTTTAGATATGTAATAGTTAATATTTTTGAAAAAATTGAAGTGATTTAACCTTTCAATAATATAGTTGGTTTGGTTTTGTTGAGATAATTTTTCAACAATAGTTTTTTAATGGTAAATTGATTGGGTCTTATATGCACTATATTAGTGTGATTTTTTTTGGTTTTGAAATATAATACATGTTAGGTGTGTTATTATGTTCTTTTTTTTGTATGAGAGTCAATGCTGAGTGAAAATGTGAGAGTTGTGACAATTAATTCTTTGTAAATATGTATGTATTTGAGAGTAGATTTTTTATGTGAGTTTTATTTTCTTGTTTGGTTGACTACATAGATTTGTGAGCTATGCAAATTGTAGTGGATATATATGGATTGCGAAGGATCAAAGTGAAAGATCTAATGGAAGGCATCATTGATTTGCATTTTTCCAAGAATTGCTTTTGTCAAGCCCTGCATCACACTCTTATTGTTCAGGACTTTGAGGATCCTCAACTAGTGCTTAAATTTATTGTGGCTAGACATGTGAATAAGAGAATTTTGTTTCTAGTTCCAAAAGATAAGTGAATTAAGAGGCAAACAACACATAAAATCACCATGCATAACTTGCAAGTTGCTGAGAAGGAAATATATAGAGAGTTGTGTGCTCGCTTATTACTTCCCCAAAATGGTGAGCCAATATTTGCAGATGCTCATAGATCATTTGGTGAATGAAATATCATAAAGTTGCTAGAGGATCTAGCCCTAGAAAATCAAGTCAATGTAGTTAGTAGTATGGTATATGAAGGAAGTGCATGGCTAAGAGATTTTGTGTATGGGTGCGCAGGAACAATTTGAAAGCTCCAACAACATGTCTCTAAGTTGTAGTTGGAAAAGCCATCTTGTAGGAAGATTTTTTTCACATGCATTTGTAGAAGATGATCAACCATGTTCAACTATTCTTCCAAAATCCCATCTAGTTCAAAACAAAGGGTGGTAATAACTAGAATTCAAAGGCTACCAAATAGATGTGGGTTTGTGATAATCTGTAGAGATCGCCAAGAAAATGTAGACATTAGCCTGGGTGTTGTGCTTCAGATGTGACCAACCAAGAGCACAAGACTCTAGGTTCATTGAATTTTTTTTTTTCATCATCGAAGCTATAGTATGGTCGAACGAACATTGGCAGTTTGCTTTCAAAAATAAAAGTTAAACCAAATTGGCAGTTGAATTGGCCAAACTTAGTCCAACTAGTGAGTATGCACCATTTATAAGTGTGTGACTATCAACCTCTAAATACCAACAACATTCAAGTGCCGCATCTAAATGCAAAGTTAAGATTATAAATAATCTAGAATTCTCATACAATTTTCTTTTGTACTAGAACACATTCCTTTTCATTTGTCACCATAGAAATTGTTGTATTATGGTGATTATTATATGTTTGGATACTTCAGTACAAATAGTCATATTAGCATCCATGAAGGGCATGGAGAAAACTAGCAATATTGGGCTTTATTATCATGGGTTTTGTTGGTTTCTTTGTTAAGCTATATGTTTTACATTTTCTTAATTATGTTTGTAAAAAGTGTAGAACCACTCATTGGGAAGTGTAACATAATTTAAATTGATGGTTTTTGGTTGTTAGAAACCCTTGAACACATAACTGGTTTGATTATGTTTGCATACTATTATGGTTTTTTGTTCCTGGTACTTAAAAACCCAAGAACAACAGTTATTGGTTATAGTATGATACCCTTGTGTGTTAGACAAGTCACATTGTAAGATTGAATACTGAAAAAATTCAATATTTAAAAAAAATTCCTACATAACTAACAACACAATTTGTTATATCTTCATCATATGGGAGTTTGTTAATAGAATGGTTGAATATCAAGACTACATCTCTAGCATGATGTCTGGATGAAAGTATGTTAAGAAGTGTCAATCTTATAAATATGTCAATGATGCTCGAGGTATTGCTATCTTAACTGAGTCAAGTGGTAATCTCGAAATTGTAGTGAAAAATTCAATACTCTAAAATATTCTAGAACAGGTGTAAGCGATAATGATGACCCTATCATATAAATAGCTATATTATAATTTCAATACTTTAATTTGTGATTTTTTTATATTAGTATTTGTAATCTAATCATTAAAATAGAACATTAAAATTAACACTTACAATAATATAAAAAAAAACATTAGAATTAACACTTACAATAATATAATTCATTTAAATTTATTAGTACGTGAAATACTCTCTAAACAACAATCTCCTAATTCGAAATCCATTAGATCTCATATGCACGGTCTTAATGTAATGCATTTTATGAATTACTTTTCCGGGTAACTCTATTTCTTTCTCTTAAACCTTCATATCCACTTTCCCAACATTATCAATACTCGTACAACACAGTTTAAAGCACAATCAAATATATAAATTCATATAAAGCCATATAAAACTAACATATAAAGCATTATAAAGCAATATAAAACTAACGTTTTCTTTATGTTTTATGATAATAAAAAGCCCAATGTAAGAAAAGGCAAAAGCATTTTATAAACTTTATATCTGTATATCCCTCCGTATGACAATTTCACCTGCATCTCCCATTGATATCTGTATATCCCTCCGTAAGACAAAGCTCAATTTTGATCACTTTGAAGTCCAACTCAATCAAATTTATTTTAATACCAAAGTGAAATACGTTATATATATAGATATTATATTATATTATATTATATTATATAGTATAGTAATATTCCTACACCATATTAATATCCTGAAACACAAGGGCACATGCTGAAACACAAGGGCACGTGGAGATATACCGACAAAAAAATTAGAACAATCTGCTGTGCATTCCACATATTATTTCTTTTTTGTATTTATAATTATTTTTCATAATCAATATCCTTAGTCAAATTAAATTTTATAAGAAATTTTAAAATTATAATTAAATATTTAAATAATTTATGAACATTCACGGTTTTAATAAGTTCAAAATTCATTAAACTAAAAAATCACAAAGTCACTTACATTTCACGGAGACCAAGTCCATATGAAATGAGAACTCTAAAATAGCTGCATGTTTTACACTGTTAAGAAAGTTAAGTAATAAGGAGAAGTGGGAAATAATTAAAGTTATGAAATCTATTATTAGGAATAGAGATCAAAGGGAGGGTAATGAGCATGAACCGTCACAGATTTCCATGGCGTAAAGTCTCGATGATGCTAGGTGAAATTGATATTTACAGCATGAGTATAATGCCTCTCACATATATGACTTTTCTTTTTTTTTGGGTTAATTTCGAATAAAAATATTTTTTTCCAGAAGGATGGGAGGAATAACTTATTATATAAAGAATAATATTTCCCTTCATATTCTAAATAGACCTCCTTAATCAGTACATTTGGATCAAAGTATTTGAAATTAATGCTAAATAAATTTGTATCAAAATTTTTCATTTTACACTTATCAACATTACTTTTTATAAGAAAAATAAATTAAATAAAAATATCCATTATAATATTCTAGAATAAGATATTCAAAATCTTAGGAATGAAGGTAATATACTCGTGTTAGGAGCTTTTAGTGCAAGTACTAGAACCTCTAATCAATGATTCTGACCATGATCCTCTTTGGGAATATCGCAACCTTTCTTTAGTTAGTAGATAAAAAGCAAACTATGAGAGTGCACTGAGAATTCATTTGATATCGAGTTACGTAAGCTTTCTAGTTCTAAAAACCTTATAATTTGCAATCGAAAAATCAAGTGGCAAAACTCGAACTAGATAACTAGTATTCATGGGCTTCACATTAATGTCATGGATTATGTGATATAAAATATCTCTGTTTCCAACCAAATTGTAATTTTTTACCTCTTAAATGACCATGAACCTGAATCTCATCATAGAACTATAACCTTAACTAAAAAAAAAATCCATCCACAAAATTCAGATCTAAGAGAATTGTGACAATCAAAAGCACCTATTTTTCAGAAAAGTAAAATTTATTTATTCTTAAAGGATTTAACAGGGGATTCACAACTCTTAATGTATAAGAATAGCATCAAAAAACCCTGTCATAATTTTACTACAACCCTCTCTTCTTCCATTACCATATTATGTATGAGGTATCATGTGAAAGGAATAATAGAAATGTGAACCCTAATGATGACTATAAAATTGCTAGAAAAGTGATGGATGCACCCAACAAATCTTCAAATATTGATAAGATAAATATGTACAAATGCATTATCGAAAGGAAGAAAAGGTACTATATAAGTATAAGGAAAGAGTAGTTGTTATACCTATTTAATGTGGGGTATGTGTTATATTCTTTTCATTACTAACCCCATGTGGTGTATAACATATTGTGCATAATGGATGGTGTCGGGCGGGGGGTGTGATGCCTCCTACTTGGGGGATTTTCAAGGGGGAGGAATATCCCTTACATGGGAGTTCAAGGGTATAACCTCTAAAGAAAAAAAATGGGAATGTATTTTGGATCTATTTTTAGCTATTTTCAATAGACAAATTTCACTTTTAGGAGTTTTCCAGTAAATGGTAGTTTAGCCCATTTTTTTATAACTATGTTTAACAAACTACGGTTGTACTCTAGTCCAAGATAAACGAATTGGTGGTTTTTGGATTCCATGGGATATATGTGTTATATTATAATATTATAAATGAAAAGTGTTTAAAAATCTTTCTAGTTTTCCCAATTTAGGTTCCTAGGTTAAAATATACGTGTTAATTTGTAGGGGTGTATCATTGCATATTTTATGTATTATTACAAATATATTTGAAAAAACTAAATGTAAAGGGATAAAACATACATTTGGTATTAGAGTAGTTTTGGATTCAAGGAGGTTCCTTCGTGGCTAAAGGGTTCCTTAGCCTTTTGGTAAACTCTATTACAATGGAAAACCTATGAAGTTGGTTCTTGTAGCTGGAAGGAATGGCAGGAAGTTCAAAAATAGTTATCAAGAAATTCAATGGGAATAGTTTTGAGAAGTGGAAGCTCAAAATGGAAGATGTATTAGTGTAAACATATTTATGGATTATTGTGTATTTGAGTATTATACGAATAGAGATTTCGACAAAACATTGGACCAAGTTAGATCAAAGGGAAAAAAGAATAATAAAATTGTGTCTGTCAAATTCAGTTGTACTAAGTGCTTCATAAGAGGCTACAATAAATAATCATGGAGCAATATAGGGGCTATGTTTTAGTTAAAATCACTGGTGAAGAAAAAATACCTATCGGAAAATTTATGTAGAATGAGGACGAATAAGGGGCACTCAATGAAATTGCATCTAAATCCCTTCAATATTGTGGTAAATTAGATATTAGTTATTGATATTAAGGTTACAGATTAAGATAAGTATATCAGTTAGTTGTTTTCATTTCTAGGCTCATGTGATAGTATCATTCTTGCCATAGGTAGTAACACAACTACTTTAGGTTTCAATAAAATATTATCATCCTTTTTATTAGAGATGAGATAGAAAAACATGAAAGTCAGAATAAATATGCCTTATTTATAATAGAACACTCCCATAATAGAAATAAAAACAAGTCCTAAAGTGGTAGATATAAACCTAAACGAATACCCAAATCTCTTGGAAAAATCATAAATGTATGTTGAAGATATGAAAATAATCAAATTAGAAGAAATACTATCAATAAAGAATTGTTCAAAAAGGGAACATATCAAATGATCTCTTTCTACATAGTAAAAACCTCATTCACTGAAGTAAAGGATGTGCACTCAATTTTATCAAGTACACCTGTAGACAACAAGGAATGGATGGTTGACATAGTGGAATATTTCTATATGAAGTCTCATAGGGAGTTTGTTTGCAAGTGTGAATTACATTAAACTAGTAATGTTTTCCCAGGAGATGACTTAACAACTAGGATCATAGGATGAGGAAAAGTCAAGATGACGCTCATTGGCGGAAGGATTAGAAAACTCCCTTGCGTTATGCACATCATAGGACTGGCTATAAGTTTAACTTTTTTAAGCAAGATGAGTGATGCAGGTTTACAAACAAGATCTAAAACATGATACCTAGACAATGATTTTAGCAATGATATTGTTGAGAGGAGTTTAAAAGGAAGCTCTACATAAGCTAGTGGGGATCATTGCTAGTGATCAGTGCAACAATTTAATAGTTTTGAGACTCGATATGAAGAAGGAAAAACTCTTAAAGGCCTACGAGAAAATACTATCTTATGGCATTAAACATTGGATTATATAGGACAGAAAGGTCTTTGAGTACTAGATGATAATGTTATGCTAGAAGGTATGTATGATTTCTCTCTAAATTCTGATCTCTATGAACATTGCTTATATGGGAAGAAAAATCTCATCAGATTCTCCTCTAGTGCTATAAGGATAGAGGTAATATTATAGTTGATGCATGGTGAATTATTTGGACATGTGTCACTTAAATTATTTGCCATATCCCACTAATCGATGACTTCTCAATGAATACGTTGAATTTTTTTTCTTAGGAAAAAATTTTAAGTCTTTGAAAATTTTAAATAATTTAAGGTTGTTGTGGAAAATCAAATAGAGTAGGAAATTAAGGTTCCAAGGATGGACAATGGTGGATAATTTTGTAGGAATGAACCTAAATAATTATGTAAGAATTTTGGTATAGCAAGGAAAAATGATACTCCATACACACTTGAATAGAATGGATTTTCATAAAGGATGAATAGGATGCTAATGGAGAAAGCAAGGAGCATGGTAAGTGGTACTAGGTTAGCTAGTAATTATTCATAGAGAAAATAGATATTACGTGTTACTTGGTAAATAGATCACACTCATTAATGTTGGATGATAAGACTCCACATGGGGTGTAGATTTCTAAGAAACTCTTTCATAAACATCTCAAGGTAGTTGGTTATAATTCTTATGTAAATGTTCAGAAGGAGAATAGGGGTAACCTATATAAGAAAAATAAAAAGTGTATCTTCATTAAATGATATAGATATTGTCTCAAAATTTATAATCTTTGTAACCATGAATTTCATAAGGTTGGGTTTAGTTGAGATGTATTAGTTATAGAAATAAATATGTCATCAAATTAGAAGTCATATGAAGGGAGAGATAAGAAAATATGATAGAGTTTGAATTGAAGGATACTGAATTAGAATATATGGAAGACAAATAAGAAGAAGAATAACATGCTCCCATATTAAGGAGATTAGTTTACGAAATAAGGTGACCAAAAGGGTCTACTCTATCTGAATATTAGTTTAGAAAATAATCCACCTAATGATGCTCTAATAAATTATTTCTTTGTTTATTATTGATTATGAAACAAGAGCTATAATGAATATAGTGTACTTAGAGGATGGTAAACTCTCAAAAATTTCATGGTTGAAGAAATGGAAGCATTAAAAAATATATGAGGCTTGGTATCTACTAAATTTGTTGATTGGAAGAAATCTCATTCATAATGAATTAGTGCTTAATAGGAAATTGAATCCACAGGGTAAATTGGAAGAAAAAAAATATTACTTAGTAGAAAAATCTTATTCCCATATAAACAGAATTAATTTTGGTGAGTTTTTTTTCTCATAATTCCAAGTTAACTTCATTTAGATTTGTTTTTCTTCTTGTTGTTTTTTATTTTAAAGTAGAATAGATGGATGTGAAGTCAACATTCCTAGATAGGGATCTAAAAGAAGATATTATGTATCAATAAAAAAGAAGGATTCAAGGTGACGAGAAAGAAAGAGATCATAGCAAGTTGAAAAATTATCTATATGTCTTTAAGAAAATCACAAAGGATGTTGCATCAAAATTTTGATATTTGTATATTGGGGTTTGACTTCACAATGGGAAAAGCGGGTCGGTGTGTATATTTCAAATTAGTTGATGTTCATCTTATTTATTTGGTTTTATATGTGAAATATATGTTGTTGATAATAAATTATAGGGAAATAATCTAAGAAGCAAAACCATAGATATCCTCTAAATTTGACATGGAGGATATTGGTGCTACAATTTTCATTTTGGGCATGGAAATTAAAAGAGATTAGCAAAAGAAGAAACATTGGTTAAATAATAGGAAGTATGTCAATACAATATCATAGAGGTTCAATGTGTATTACTATAAATTGGTAAATTTCCATATTCCTATATGTGTAAGGTTGTGTTCATACCAGTGTCTAAAGAAATAAGAGAGGAAGAGGACATGTCTCATGTTCGATATGCTAGTGAGGTTGAAAGTGTTTTATTTTCCATTGTATGTAATAGACCGATCATTGCAAATGTAATGAGAGTATTAAATATGTATATGTCAAAACCAAAGAAGGAGCACAAGACATAAATAAATATGGTTTTAGCTATTTTCATGGAATTAGAGGTTATGGATTATGTTACCAATGAAGACCATGATTAAAAAAAGTGTTGGAAATACATGGATTTATTGATGTAGAATGATATAGAGATATAGAGTACAAAATATCTACACGTGGCTATGTTGGTAATCCATTTCGAGTGGCAACCAATTGGATGAGAAGGAAACATTTTGTAGTGGCACTCCCAAGTACAGAAGTTCAATACATGGAACAACTCATGCAAGTAATGAGGAAGTATGATTATAGAGATTGTTTCTAGTCTTAGGTTGGTAGAATAAGCTAGAATGATATATTTCAATTGTCAGAGTCCAATTCTTATGTGGAAGAACTCAACATATCAGTATAAGACAAAGCATATTGATATTCAGTATCAATTTGTGAAAGATATGATTAAAGACAATAAAGAGGAGTTGGAAAAGATGAACACTTTGAAAAATGTTGCAGATTTATTAATGAAATGCATGATCATTTATAAGTCCTCTTGGTGTGGATAAAAAATGGGAATTATTTCCATAGATTATCAACCATGTACTCCTGCACCACCCTATACACAAAGAAGATAACACGTGGCATAATGTTGTGTATGTGTTATATTCTTTTCATCGATGGGATCACATGGGTGGCATCAGCCCCCATATTTGGAGTGATTGTAAGTAGGATGTGAAGCCCCTACCTAGTGATTTTGTATAGGTCCCTCTTATGTAAGGGTTTAGGAGAATCAACCCCAAAAGCAATTTGGGTGGTTTTTTGCAAGTTTTAGGGACATGGTTTTTTATTTTAGTAGTTTTATGGTACATGGTGATTTATATCATAGTTTTGTGACTCCAATTAATAAATACAATTTTATTCTAATCCAACATAAATGGATTGATGATTTATAGATGTCACAATGTATATGTGTGTGTGTGTGTGTGTGCGTATTGTATTGTAGTACTATGGATAAGTTTTTCTTAAAGGATCTTTTATTTTTCCTAATTTGGTTTTCCAAGGTAAAATATCTATCCTAATGTGTGTGTGTTTCTCATTGCACCTTTTATGAATTACTAAGAATCTATTTATAGAAATTGATTATATCTGGATAAAACCTAAATCTAAATCTAACCATAGAAACCCTTGGAGGAAAACTCTAATTCATAAAAATATTTTAGGAAGTAATTGAATTCCTTAAAAGAACTAGAATTCCTACTTTAAAACATCTATGAATCCCCTAACACCTTTGAATTTTTTTTAATACCCATATAGAAGACGATATGTATTTTATTTGGAGGGCATTGATATTTATGTTAAGCAACTCGATAATGGGGAAGATAAGGATATTGAAGGCTACAAATTTTAGATAAGGCCTATTCTGATCCCTCACATACACACACTCTTCAATTTGTCAATGAAGAAAGGATTCCCTAAGCCTTGGATGAAAATTCTCATTATGTCAATATTTAAAAGTAGGGATAAATCATTCCTATAATTGCAGGACCATTATGATCACGGGGGCTTCAGTGGGAGAGAAATACCATACCATGTGCGTTCATATTGGGGGATATATATTGAGGAAAAAATGATATAATATATTGAGGATATATTAGGGAGTAAATGGTTTTTATATTGGCACTTATAAAAAATGGAGCTCAAAGTTAATGGAAAAATATAAAGCAGTATAAAAATATTAATGAAAAAATGGATACCTAGAATATCTAGTGAAAGTAGGGTTTTTCTAAATTATGAAGGTGTATTGGGTTTGTATTGGTAGGGAGTTGAATAATGTGATTTTTAGAGGTATTTTCCAATATGTAGTCAAATTAAGTGTATTATTTAGTATGCCACAAACGCATGTGATATATCACAGGTTCATTGAGTGAAGTCCATGTGATTATGATTATTTTCCTTTCAGTCAAGATGTACATAATTATTTTGGAAAGGAAGATTAGTCTACATCTACAAAGCCATGATAGAAGAGTTTAAGGCCAATCTTGTTCTAGAAGATATCATTCAATCATGAACCAACTTGTTACATTCAATATCATTGGAAAAGAATACTACAATAATAATAGCGATCTCTTCTATTGTTTCCTGAACATTAGAAAAGCTTTTGACATGGGTCCTTAGACAATACAGTAGAAGAGGTTGGAATTGATAATGGTTCTTATGGGGTTGAGGGTTCTTATGGAAACATTGTATGATAGTTATTTCCAAGTTTAGGGGTATTGAAGGTTTTATAAAAGGAAATTAAATACAATATTAGTGTCATGAAAGGGTGTGTTTTGTCTCCTCTTTTTGGCATATATACTGACATACTAGAAATTCGCAAATATAATGATTATGGATATGACTCACTATTTTTTTTTTTTGTGTAAGCTCGGTAGTACTTCCATTTTATATTAATTATCTATAAGTAGGCAAGAAAATATATATGGTGGCCTCAACCTTCCTGAAGGAAACCAGGTCTTTTTTCCACTGATCGGCATCAAAATTTCTCCAAGAATTAAATAGTTGATCCTTATCATCAATGCTAAGTGTGCAACTGTATATACTATATACTTAATGATTTGACTTGTAAAGTAAATGTTATCCATCATAATAACAAAAAATGACTCTCTACTACTCTTCAAATGACTTGATAGGGGTCGGATCCTGGGCACTTGACCTGGGCACCTCATTTTGCAACAAGGTTTGGATCTGCTTTTCCATTCTCCCAAACCGAAGGTTCTCGTGATATTGTTGTACCTATACAACCTAGATTTCCTTTTGAATGTCCTTTAAACTTTATTCCTCCTGCCTTGCTTACTATGGTTCTTCTTTGTCCCTGTATCTTGTCATTGCCCTTGCCAACATATTCTTCATGACCCAATACTGTTGGATGGTCTTCCTAAACAGTGTTTGGCGGTCTCTACTATGTCTCGGGTCAATAAGTAATGGCTCCCAATCTTCCATTTGAAGTTCTTAGTTTTCCACATGGGAATTTAACTATGTCTCCCATGTCGCTATTACTAATTTTACCTGTGCTGGGGTGCCTGCATGGTAAGCATGCATTAAGTTATGCATACTTTCCTCACCCATTTTTTTCCCTGTTTTCACTTGGTTTTGCTTGCTGAAGCCACTAGACCCTTCATTTTCTTCTATGCCTACTTACCTAACAGTTGACCTCCTTTTATTCCATGTATCACTTCTTCTTTCACCATCTTTTCCTTCAGAACTCCTCCAGTACCCAGCCCTCTCACATTCTTATCTGTTCCTGATGTCGGAGCACTGGGGATTAAGAGTATAGAAGTTAATTAAACCTATAATGTTAACATAAGTCCATACATTAAAACCAATCTAAATTTCCTTCATTACATTCCGTCGTTCCTTATAACTCTACTTTATAGTAATCCAACTGCAAGTTTGCTTCTCGGCATCCTAGTTGGCCCCAATTCTCAGCAACAATAGGGTTGTCACTTCTCTCCTTAGCTCTAGGCCCCCCCTGGAGACCATCAAATGGGATCCCCAAAGTGGTCCCTCCCCACTCTTAGGAGTTGGTCGGCAAGGATCTAGGATTCCAACATCGGAAGAGCAGGGTTTTGGCTCTGATTCTATTACCAAGGTAGACTCTCTAGACTTGATATGCACCAACCCCTCCCTCTTATCTTTTTGAGTTTTGTCCTACCCTTGCAGTCCATCTCGACTCAGGGTCTTTGAGAATGGATCTCCCCCCAACCATGTAGAGCCCCCCTAGTCTATATTCCCCCCATTCCTATTCCCCTAAATATCTGTCATTCCCCTTCGATTTTGCCAACCCCCCAGTAGCCAGACTAACCACACAGGCCATGTCTTACATTTCCCATCCCCCCTCTCACCCCCCACTGATTATGGAAACTACTAGACCCTCCAAGCTGAGTGAGGAGTCATAGCCTTTTCTTAGTCCTACATTGCAGAATTTCCCTATGACCGTTATTGATTTCCTTTCCTTGGATTCGAGAGACCCTCCAAACCCTTCGTAGATCCCTTTTTTTATCCTTTCCTTACATCAAATGCAATCAATTCATGTCCAAACATTAACGACAGACGATTGAACCCACATTCATGAATTTTTTCATTTCTTTTAGCAATTAGGGAACCAGACATCAACATCTTAAAACAGGACCAACCTTTTCCAATTACTTTCAATATCACCCTCCTTCTATGCTAGACTTTCCTGCAGTTTTGTGATATTGGTGCCAAATCTAGGCTTAGGAAAGTTTGTTTTACATACTAGTTTCGTTCTAGGTTGATTCAGGTAGAATTCGGATGTCGACAGTGGCCCCTTCTCCTATTCTGCTCTTGGCTATCACCCTCAACACCTGGCTCACATTCTCCTCTCCCACTCCACATGCATTTACCCAGCTCTCTCGCCACCTTTTCTTCTTGAGTGTTCACCCATCTACCTGTTTGCGTTCCCGAGGTATCCTCCTCATTTTCCCGGTTTCTTGCACCTCCTTCATGTGGGGTCCTTCAATGGGACTCCCACGTACCTTGTTAATTATTTCTTTTTTCATAAGTGTATTTTGTCTAGATATAGCGTCCATTCACGACCCAATCAGGGGTTTTTCCCTCCTTCCCTATCTTTTCCTAGGATCTCCCTAAGAATGTTCATTCCTTTGGTTTGATTTATCTCGTTCCCTAGGATGTCCAGGTTGCTTCCCAGTTTGCCACATCCCTACTTTCCTAGGAAATCAGCTACTACATTCTCTGATCGGTGGAAATGTGTCGGTATGAGGTACTCAATCCCTTATGACATGACTCTAATTTTCTGGACTAATCTAGTTCTTCTCCAACTCTTGCTTATTTCTTCGGATTGGGTTCCTTGTTGGAGTTTTTTCACTATGTTAATCACTAATGTGGAATCCCCTTCCACCACCATCTTCTAATATCTTTCCCTTCGAGCAATTCATAGTCCTTGTTTGAGTGCATTGAATTATGGTTCATTATTTCTCATTATTCCACAGCGCATTGCAAATAGCCAGATTGTTTAGTTTAGCCCTAATGATCTTTGAAAACACCTCTTAGTCCCGTGTCCCCTGGATTTCCTTTGGTAGCTCCGTCAAACTTTAGTTTTTTGAAATCATCTGGAGGGAAATCAAAGTATGATAGGGATTGGAGGCATTTAGGTTTGAGCTTCAAGGAGTTAGGCATCAACATTTGTGGATTCATATTTAGCATCTCCAATATTCAGCTCTGCTGTGGTGTTGTTTCCCAGTCTTCTAGGTAACATTTCTCGGCCAAAATAGTTTCAAAGATATTTTTTATTACCAGCTTCTAGACCTTCGTAGTTGTCTTTTTTTCTTTCTTTCAAGATTCTCTAATTTCTCTCTTTCCACACTGCCCACAGGACAAATCCTAGGGAGATGTTCGAGGCTCAATTAAGGATGGGGCTCTGGTAAATTTTCTTCCTCCAGTTTTCCATTGTTGTTTTTGTGCTTGAGGAATCCTTGTCTGAGTGCACGAAGAGAATTTCATGATTCTGCTATAGGGTGTTGCTATATATGCATACGTTTAGTAGATGTTCAATTGTTTCCATTTCTCCTTCGAATGTGAAAAAAACCAATGGTCCTTGCATCCCTCTTTTACATATTAGACCCATGTTAGGGCTCGACCATGTAGTACCACCCATAGGAAGAAAGGTACTTTCGGCCATACGTGATCCTTCCATATTTGTTCCCATATCAGTAACCACTTATTTTGCAACCAACTCACAAAATAGAAGAAAGAGATAGATCAACAACTCAAAACGTAGCCTCTTCCATGGGAAACCTCCTTTACATTACAAAAATGAACAGTTCTTGAATGATACAAATGACAAGAAATCCTTTCTATATATAGGAGTCTAAGGGGTCACCATATAATTAGAGCTGACATAAGAATAATAATGTAAGGACATAGCAATAACAATAGTGGGCTTCTACTGGGCACAATAATAACAATATAGGTACAACATGGGCATAACAATAACAATAATGGTCTACAACAACAATAATAATAAGGAAATAAACTAGTATTATAGAGACCTAACATGCCACTCTCCTTCAAAGAAGTGTTGTACTCAATGCTTGAGTAGTTTTGGATGCTTCTGTATAAAATTCTCATCCTTCCATGTGGAATCACCAGTGGGTAAGTTCTTCCACATGATGAGATACTCTGAAATTGATTGATTTCGTAGCTATTGAGTTGTTCTTTCTGTGACAGCTTTAGGTTCCAATATGATTTTTCCTTCCTTATCAGGTTTTGGAATTATTGTTTGAACTGGGAGCTTCTCACCTATAACCTTCTTTAAACATGAAACATGAAAAATTGGGCGCAGTTAGGAAGATGCAAGAAGTTCCAATTTGTATGCCATAGTAGCAATATTTTGCAACGCCTTGTATGGACAATAATACTTTGGTGATAATTTATTATCCTTCTTAGCTTGCTTAAGGGACATCTCTTTGTATGGTTGTAGTTGTAGAAATACCCAATCACCTACATCAAAACTTCTTTCACTACGATACTAATCTGCATGTTGTTTCATTCTATTCTGCGCTGAAGTGAGGCTATCCTTTAACATTTGGAGAACATTTTGTCGATTATCGATGTGATATTCCGCCGCTTCAACATTAGAATTTTCTCTTAAATATGATGAGATGGAAGGTGGATGATATTCATAAAGTGCCATAAATGGGGTCATTTTTGCTACAGTATGGAAGGAAGTTTTATACTACCATTTAGCTAGAGCTAACCATTTGAACCATTGCATATATTTATCATATACAAAGAAACAAAGATATCCTTCCAAACATTTTTTCATTATCTCAGTTTTCCCATCAGATTGAGGATGATAAGATGAGCTATGAGTTAACTGAGTACCTAGACAAGAAAATAATTGTGTCCAAAAATTTCCACTAAAAATATGATTTGTGTCACTTACAATAAATTTTGGGTTTCCATGTTGCTTTTAAATTATTTCCATAAATGCAGTAGCAACTGTATTGGATTTAAATGGAAGAGATCATGCACAAAAGTGCATATACCTTCTAACTCTATCAACTACCACCATGATGAGACTCTTTCCTTTTGAATTAGCTAAACCTGTGATAAAATCCGTTGAAACCTCCTCCCAGAGTTCACTTGGAATGGATAAAGGTTGTAATAGACCCGGGGCCTTAATTGTCTTAGCTTTATTTTGTTCCAAAACCAAACATTCCACCACAAACTTTTGAATATCAGATTTAAGCCAATCCCAAAAAAAATCCTTCTTGACCTCGTCGTATGTTTTTAAAAATCCCAAATGCCCTCCTAAGGGAGAGGTGTGCAATTCCAGAAGAATCTTTTTTTGATGTGGGAATTCTTATAGAGGTATAAGTAATCTTTGTACCATAATAAATCATTTTTCCAACTGAATGCACCATATGTACTAGGATCTTGCTGCAACTTTTGAATGAGTTCCCACACTTCTTCATAATTCTTCCATTCATCCCTTGCTTCCGTTATATAATCTGGTTGGATAATAGAAATGGTACAAAGAAATGCTTCTACATCCTCACCTCTTCTTGAGAGTGCATCTGTAACAACATTTTTCTTCCATTTTTTGTAGATGATTTCAATGTCATAACCCAACATATTTGTGATCCATTTCTATTTCTCTTCTGAAGATAATATTTGTTCTAAAAAGTATTTAAGACTATCATGATCTTATTTTAGCTTGAAGTGTCTTCTCATTAGGTAAGGTCACCATTTCTTAAGTGCATGTAGTATTGTGAACATTTCCTTCTCATAAATAGCTTTGTTTAAATACGTTCGTTTGATTGGACGAATTTTGAAAGTAATGGGTCTTTCTTCTGCATTAAAGAGCACCAATTCCAATTCACAGGGCATCACATTCCACAATAAAGGATTTTGTGAAGTCTGGTGTAGCTAAGACCGGTTCATGGCACATTGCCTCTTTAAGATGTTGAAAGGCCTTAGTTGCTTCTGCAGTCCAAAAAAATGCATATTTCTTCAGTAATGTTGTTGGAGGTGTTGATATTCTCCCATAATTCTTAATAAACTTGTGATAATATTGTGTCATTCCGAGAAATCCTTGCAGATGATTTATGGATGTGGGTACTTTTCATTCCTTAATGGATTTAATTTTGCTAGGGTCTACCTTAACACCTTCATGAGATACAATATGACCCAATCATTCAACATCTTGTACTCCAAAGAAAAATTGGGAGGTTCTTGCATATAACTGTTTCTCCTTCAATAGTTTGAGCACTCTATCAACATGTTGAACATGATCCTTCTAGGACTTGTTGTATATTAGTATATCATCAAAAAATACTAGCAAAAAATTTCTAAGGAAGGGTTTGAAAATGGAATTCATCAAACCTTGAAATGTAGAAGGTGCATTGGTAAGGCCAAAAGGCATGACCAAAAATTCATAATCACCCTCATGGGTTATAAATGATGTTTTTGGAATGTCTTTAGTTTTCATTTTGATTTGATGATATCCTGAACGAACGTCCAACTTGGTAAAGTAAATTTCTCCATGCAATTCATCCAATAATTCATCAATGAGAGGAATGGAAAAATTATCTTTAATAGTGAGCTTCTTGAGCTCCCTATAATCCGAGAACATGTGCCATGATCCATCCTTCTTGTGCACGACTACTACTGGAGAAGAGAAAGAAATTGACTAGGTTGAATAATACCATCCTCTAGCATTTCTGCCACCATACGTTTAATTTCACTTTTTTTGGGCATAGGGATATCTGTAACGCTTGATGTTTGGAGGAACACTTCCTGGAATCAAATGAATATCATGTTCATGATCATAAATAGTTGGGAGGGCTTTGGGAGTCTTGAATACCTTGGAATTATTGTCCAAGACTTTTTCGATATCTTGAGAAATAGATGATTTTGATGTGGGAACCTCTAGCGAATATAATTGTGCAATTAAGCCTTGTTGTTCTTTCTTTAGAATTTTTGTCATGCCATTAGAGGTTATTATCTTTCCTGATTTTCTTGTGATACCCCTTCATTCAACTTCCTTTGCTTCTGAAAAAAGACTAAAGAAAAGTTATCGAACATTGAAAGTTATCGTACCCTAATAGTGTAGCCATTGGACTCCTAGTACAACATCAGCACCACCCATTGGAATGGAAATCATTGTTCTATTCAACACATATTATCCCATGTATAGCTTGATATTAAGGAACTTTCCGGAGAAATTTATGTGAACCCAAAGTATGATAGGGATTGCAGGGGTATAGGTTTGAGCTTCAAAGAGTTAGGCATCCTCAATTGCAAATTAAGATTTAGCATCTCCATTATTCATCTCTTCTATGGTGTTGTTTCCCAGTTTTCTAGGTACCATTTCTCGGCCAAAATAGTTTCTCAAATATTTTGTATTACCAACTTCCACACCTCCGTAGATGTTTTTTTCATCTTTGATGATTCTCTGATTCTCTCTTTCCACACCACCCATAGGAGAAATCCTAACGAGATGTTCCAGGCTCAGTTAAGGAGGGGGTTATGGTAAATTTTCTTCCTCCAATTTTCCATTGTTGTTTTTCCACTTGAGTAATATTTCTCCAAGTGTCTGAAGAGAATTTCATGATTCTATTATAGGGCATTGCTATATATGCAGGCATATAGTATATGTTCCATTGTTTCCATTTTTCCTTCACATATTCAGCAAACCGATTGTCTCTGCATCCGTCTTTTACATAGTTAGTCCCATGTTAGGGCACTACCATGTAGGAGTACCCATAGGAAGAAAGATACTTTCGGCCATAGGTGATCCTTCCATATTCGTTCCCATAAGGGTAACCATTTATTGTGCAACCAACTCACAAAATAGAAGAAAGTGATAGATCAACAACTTAAAACGTAGCCTCTTCTAGAGGGACACCTCCTTTACATTACAAAAAAGAACAGTTCTTGGATGATACAAATGACAAGAACTCCCTTCTATATATAGGAGTCTAAGGGGTCACAATATAATCAGAGCCAACATAACAATAATATATAAGGACACAAAAATAACAATAGTGGGCTTCTATGGGGCACAATAATAACAATATGGGTACAACATGGGCATAAAAATAATAATAAGGGGCTACAATGACAATAATAATAAGGGAATACACTAGTATTATAGGGACCTAACATGCCCCTCTCCTTCAAAAAAGTGTTGTTCTCAATGCTTGAGTAGTTCTGGATGCTTCTATATAAAATTCTTGTCCTCCCATGTGGAATGTTCAGTGGGTAAGCTCTTCCACTTGATGAGATACTTTGAAATTGATCGATTTTCTAGCTATCAAGTTGTTGTATCTGTGACTACTTCAGGTTCCAATATTATTTTTCCTTCCTCATCAAGTTTTGAAAATATTGTTTGAACTGGGAGCTTCTCATCTATAACCTTCGTTAAGCATGAAAAATGGAAAACTAGGTGCACTTGGGAAGATGCAAGAAGTTCCAATTTGTATGCCATAATACCAATATTTTTCAACACCTTGTACGGACCATAATACTTTGGTGACAATTTATTATCCTTCTTATCTTTCTTGAGGGACATCCCTTAGTATGGTTAGAGTTGTAGAAATACTTAGTCACCTACATCAAAACTTCTTTCACTGTGATGCTGATTTGCTTGTTGTTTCACTCTATTCTGCACCAACTTGAGGTTATCCTTTTGCATTTGGAGAACGTTTTATTGATGATCGATGTGATCTTCCACTGCTTGAACCTTAGAATTTTCTCTTAAATATCATGAGATGGATGGTGGATGATATCCATAAAGTGCCATAAATGGGGTCATTTTTGCTATAGTATGGAAGGAAGTGTTATACTACCATTTAGCCAGAGGTAACCATTTGACCCATTGCGTCTATTTATCAGATACAAAGAAACGAAGATATCCTTCCAAACATTTGTTTGGTATGAAAGTTTGCCCATTAGATTGAGGATGATAAGATGAGCTATGAGCTAATGGAGTACCTAGACAAGAAAATAATTATGTCCAAAAATTTACACTAAAAATAGGATCTGTGTGGCTTACAATAATTTTTGGGTTTCCATGTATTTTTTTAATTGTTTCCATAAATGTAGTAGAAAATGTACTGGCATTAAATGTACGAGATGATGCACAAAATTGTGCGTACCTTCTAAGTTTATAAACTACCACCATGATGACACTCTTTCCTTCGGACTTGGGTAGACCTGTGATAAAATCCATTGAAACCTCCTCCCAACATTCACTTGTAATGGATAATGATTCTAATAGACCTAGGGTTTTAATTGTCTCAGCTTTATTTTGTCCGCAAACCAAACATTCTGCCACAATCTTTTGAATATCATATTTAAGCCCATCCCAAAAAAAATCCTTCTTAACCCCATCGTATGTTTTTAAAATTCCTAAATACCCTCCTAAGGGAGAAGTGTGCAATTCCAGAAGAATCTTTTGTTTGATGTGGCAATTCTTACAGAGGTATAAGCGATATTTGTACCATAATGAGCCATTTTTCTAGCTAAATGTATCATATGTACTAGGATCTTGCTACAACATTTGAATGAGTGTCGACACTTCTTCATCATTATTCCATTCATCCCTCACTTCATTTATATAATCTAGTTGGAGAATAGAAATGACACAAAGCAATGCTTCCACATCCTCATCTTTTATTGAGAGTGCATCTACAACAACATTTTTCTCGCTTTTTTTGTAGGTGATTTCAAATTCATAACCCAACATATTTGTGACCCATTTTTATTGCTCTTCTGAAGATAATCTTTTTTCTAAAAGGTATTAAAGGCTATCCTGATCTTTTTTAAGCTTGAATTGTCTTCCCATTAGGTAAGGTCACCATTTCTTAAGTGCATGTAGTATTGTGAACATTTCCTTCTCATCAATAGCTCTATGTAAATACACTTGTTTGATTGGATGACTTTCAAAATCAATGGGTCTTTCTTCTTGCATTAAAAGAGCACCAATTCCATTTCAAGAGGCATCACATTCCACAATAAAGGATTTCGTGAAGTCTGGTGTAGCTAAGACCGGCGGTTGGCACATTTCCTCTTTAAGATGATGAAAGGCCTTAGTTGCTTTTGGAGTCCAAGAAAATGCATCTTTCTTTGGTAATGTTGTTAGAGGTGTTTCTATTCTCCAATAACCGTTAACAAACTTGTGATAATACTATGTCATCACGAGAAATCCTCACAGATGATTTATCGATGTGGGTATTTTTCATTCCTTAATGGAATTAATTTTGCTAGGGTATATCTTAACACCTTCATGAGATACAATATGACCCAATTATTCCACATCTTGTACTCCAAAGAAAATTTTGGAGGTTTTTGCCTATAATTGTTTCTCCCCCAATAGTTTGAGCACTCTATCAACATGTTGGACATGATCCTTCCAAGACTTGTTGTATATTAGTATATCATCAAAAAGTACTAAAAAAAAAAAAATCTAAGGGTGGGTTTTAAAATGGAATTCATCAAAACTTGGAATGTAGAAGATGCATTGGTGAGGCCAAAAGGCATGACCAAACATTCATAATGACCCTCATGGGTTCTAAATGATGTTTTCGGAATGTCTTCCATCTTCATTCTGATTTGATGATATCCTGAACGAAAGTCCAACTTGGTGAAGTAAATTTCTCCATGCAATTCATCTAATAATTCATCAATAACAGGAATGGAAAAATTATCTTTAATAGGGAGCTTTTTGAGCTCCCTATAATCTAGACACATGCACCATGATTCACTTTTATTTTGCACCAATACTACTGGAGCAAAGAGAGAACTTTGACTAGGTTGAATTATACCATCCAGTAGCATTTTTGCCACCATACGTTCAATTTCACTTTTTTGGTCATAGGGATATCTATAATGCCTGATGTTTGGAGGAACACTTCCTGGAATCAAATGAATATCATGTTCTTGATCACAAATAGTTCAGAGGTCTTTGGGAGTCTCAAATGCCATGGAAAGATTGTCCAAGACTTTTTGGAGATCTTGGGAAATACATGATTTCGATGTGGGAACCTCTAGTGAACATTATGGAGTTGTCTATAATGCGACTTTTTGAGATTCCGGTGACGGAATCCGGCGAAAGAAATTGAGATGAAATAATGATTTGTTGCAGTTAAAATGGTTTTTTAACTGCATATTCGGATTCAGCACCCTGAAAAACCCCTGGGACGGTTTCATTGTGTAGAAATTAGCTATCAAACTTGGATTCCAATAAATTACTGCCGGATTTTCACCAGAAAAAATCGCCGGAAAGGCTTTCAAAAAGTCGCGTTAAAGACTACTCCGAACATAATTGTGCAATTATGCCTCATTATTCATTCTTTAGAAGTTTTGTCATGCCATTTGAGGTTATTATATTTCCTGATTTTCTTGTGATACCCCTTAGTTCAACTTCCTTTCCTTCCAAAAAAAAATTAAATAAAAGTTATTGAAAATTGAAAGTTATCGTACCCAAATATTGTAGCAATTAGACTCCTGGTACAACATCAACACCACCGATTGGAAAGGAAATCTTTGTTCTATCCAACACATATTCTCCCATGTATAGCTTCATATTATGACACTTTATAGAGCAATTTATGGGAAATCAAAGTATGATATGGATTGCAGGGGTGTAGGTTTGAGTTTCAAAGGGTTAGGCATCATCATTTGCAGATTCAGATTTAGCATCTCCATTATTCAACTCTCCTATCGTGTTGTTTCCCAGTCTTCTAGGTACCATTTCTTGGCAAAAATAGTTTCACAGATATTGTGTATTACCAACTTCGACACCTCTGTAGATGTTTTTTTCATCATTGAAGATTCTCTGGTTTCTCTCTTTTCAGACCGCCCACAGGAGAAATCCTAAGGAGATGTTCGAGGCTCAGTTAAGGATGGGGCTATGGTAAATTTTCTTCCTCCAATTTTCCATTATTTCTTTTGTGCTTGAGTAATCTTTGTCTAAGTGTCTGATGAGAATTTCATGATTCTGCTATAGGGCGTTGCTATATATGCAGGCATTTAGTAGATGTTACATTGTTTCCATTTGTCCTTCGCATGTGAAACAAATCGATCGTACCTGCATCCCTCTTTTATGTACTTAGTCCCATGTTAGGGCACGACCATGTAGGACCACCCATAGGAAGAAAGCTACTTTCAGTCATAGGCGATCCTTCCATAATCATTCGCATATGGGTAACCATTTATTATGCAACCAACTCACAAAATAGAAGAAAGAGTGTTATGAAACCAGCTCAAGAAAAGATAGAAAAGATAGATCAACGCCTTAGAATTTAGCCTCTTCGAGGGGGAAACCTCCTTTACATTACATAAATGAACAATTCTTGGATGATTCAAATGACAAAACCTCCTTTCTATATATAGGAGTCTAAGGAGTCACAATATAACCCAGCTGACCTAACAATAATAATATAAAGCCACAAAAATAACAATAGAGGGATTCTATGGGGCACAGTAATAACAATATGGGGATAATAGGGGCACAACAATATTAATAAGGGATACAACTACAATAGTAATGGGGTAATTACTAGTATTATAGGGACCCAACATGCCCCTCTCCTTAAAAAAAATGTTGTCCTCAACACTTGAGTAGTTCTGGATGCTTCTGTATAAAATTCTCATCCTCCCATGTGGAATATTTAGCAGATAAGTTCTTCCACTTGATAAGATACTCTGAAATTGATCGATTTCGTAGCTGTCGAGTTCTTGTTTCTGTAACTGCTTCCAGTTCCAATATAATTTTTCCTTCCTCGTCAAGTTCTGGCAATATTGTTTGAACTGGGAGCTTGTCGCCTATAACCTTCTTTAAACATGAAACATGGAAAACTAGGTGCAATCAAGAAGTTGCAGGAAGCTCCAATTTGTATGCCATAGTACCAATCTTTTGCAACACCTTGTACGGACCATAATACTTTGGTGATAATTTATTATACTTCTTAGCTCGCTTGAGGGACATTTGCTTATATGGTTGTAGCCGTAGGAATACCCAATCACCTACATCAAAACTTCTTTCGCTGCGATGTTGATCTGCCTATTGTTTCATTCTATTATGTGCCAACACGAGGTTATCCTTTAAGAGTTCGAGGACTTGTTGTTGATGTTCGATGTGATGTTCCACTGCTTGAACCTTAGAATTTTCTTTTAAATATGATGTGATGGATGGTGGCTGATATCCATAAAGTGCCATAAATGGGGTCATTTTTGTTGCTGTATGGAAGGAAGTGTTATACCACCATTCAGCCAGAGGCAACCATTTGACCCATTGTGTCTGTTTATCAGATACAAAGCAACGAAGATATCCTTCCAAATTTTGTTTACCATCTCAGTTTGCCCATCAGATTGAGGATGATAAGATGAGCTATGAGCTAACTGAGTACCAAGACAAGAAAATAATTATGTCCAAAAATTTCCAGTGAAAATGGGATCTCTGTCACTTACAATAATCTTTGGATTTCCATGTAGCTTTTGAATTGTTTCCATAAATGCAGTAGAAACTGTACTGGCTTTAAATGGATGTGATAATGCACAAAAGTGTGCATACTTGGTAAGTCTATCAACTACCACCATGATGACACTCTTTCCCTCAGACTTAGGTAAACCTGTGATAAAATCCATTGAAACCTCCTCCCAACATTGGCTTGGAATGGATAAAGGTTGTAATAGACCCCGTGTCTTAATTGTTTCAACTTTATTTTGTTGGCAAACCAAACATTCTGCCACAAATTTTTGAATATCCGATTTAAGGCCATCCCAAAAAATTCCTTCTTAACCCTGTGGTAAGTTTTTAAAAATCCTGAGTGCCCTCCTAAGGGAGAAGTGCGCAATTCCATAAGAATCTTTTGTTTTAGTTGGGAATTCTTACAGAGGTATAAGCGGTCTTTGTACCATAAAGAATCATTTTTCCAGCTAAATGTATCAGACGTACTGGAATCTTGTTGTAACTTTCGAATAAGTGCCCATACTTCTTCGTCATTCTTCCATTCCTCCCTTGCTTCGTTTATCCAATCTGGTTGGATAATAGAAATGGTGCACAACAATGCTTCCACATCCTCATCCTTTCTTGAGAGTGCATCTGCCACCACATTTTGCTTCCTTTTTTTGTAGATGATGTCAAAGTCATAACCCAACATCTTTGTGACCCACTTTTGTTGCTCTTAAGAGGATAATCTTTGTTCTAAAAAGCATTTAAGGCTATCATGATCCGTTTTTGCCTTGAAGTGTCTTCCCATTAGGTAGGGTCGCCATTTCTTAAGTGCATGGAGTATTGCCAACATTTCCTTCTCATAAATAGCTTTGTGTAAAAACTTTCCCTTGATTGGACGACTTTCAAAAGCAATTGGTCTTTCATCTTGCAATGAAATAGCACCAATTCCATTTCCTGAAGCATCGCATTCCACAATAAAGGTTTTTGTGAAGTCCGGCGTAACTAAGACCGGTGCTTGGCACATTGCCTCTTTAAGATGTTTGAAGGCCTTTGTTGCTTTTGGAGTCCATGAAAATGCATCTTTCTTCAATAATGTTGTTAGAGGTGCTGCTATTCTCCCATAATTCTTAACAAACTTGCGATAATACCATGTCAACCCGAGAAATCCTTGCAGATGCTTTATGGATGTGGGGATTTTCCATTCCTTAATGGCTTTAATTTTGCTAGGGTCTACCTTAACTCCTTCATGAGATACAATATGACCTAGATATTACACCTCTTGTACTCCAAAGAAACATTTATATCTTTTTGCATATAATTGTTTCTGCTCCAATAGTTGTAGCACCCTGTCAACAAGTTCAACATGATCCTTCCAAGACTTGTTGTAGATTAGTATATCATCAAAAAATACTAACACAAATTTTCTAAGGAATGGTTTCAAAATGGAATTTATCAAACCTTGAAATGTTGAAGGTGCATTGGTAAGGCCAAAAGTCATGACAAAAAATTCATAATGACCCTCATGAGTTCTAAATGATGTTTTCGGAATGTCTTTAGTCTTCATTCTGATTTGATGATATCCTAAATGAAGATCGAACTTGGTGAAGTAAATTGATCCATGCAATTCATCCAGTAATTCATCAATGATGGGAATGGGAAACTTATCTTTAATAGTGAGCTTGTTTAGCTCCCTATAATCCGGACACATGCGCCATGATCCATCCTTCTTGTGCACTAATACTACTGGAGCAGAGAAAGAACTTTGACTCGGTTGAATTATACCAGCCTCTAGCATTTCTACAACCATACATTCAATTTCACTCTTTTAGGCATAGGGATATCTGTACAGCCTGATGTTTGGAGGAACACTTCTTGGAATCAAATGAATAGCATGGTCATGATCATGAATAGGTGGGAGACCTTTGGGAGTCTCAAATACCTTGGAATGATTGTCCAAGACTTTTTGGAGATCTGGAGAAATAGATGATTGCAATGTGGAAACATCTAGCGAACATAATTGTGCAATTACACCCTTTTTTCCTTTTTTAGAAGCTTTTTCATACCATTAGAGCTAATTATCTTTCCTGGTTTCCCTGCAATACCCCTTAATTCAACTTCCTTTCCTTCCATGGAAAATTTCATGAAAAGTTCTTGAAAATTGAAAGCTATTGTACCCAAGGATTGTAGCCATTGTACTCCTAGTACAACATCAGCACCTCCCATTGGAATGCAAAGCATTGGGCTAGTCAATACATATTCTCCCATCGATAACTTGATATTATGGCACTTTCCCGAGCAATTTATTGTTCCTCCATTTGCAAACATCACTTGACACTCTGGTGCTAGGTATAAGAAGCAATTCAATTCTTTTGCTACCTTACAATGAATAAAATTGTGGGTACTTCCTAAATTAATCAACACTAGTACCTTTTTCTTCTTGATTTGTCCTTCTATCTTGATGGTTTGAGGAGTGGTAATTCCTGCCAATGCATTACAAGATATGGTCGGATTCATTTCTTCTTTATCTAGGCCTTGTTCCTGGAGTATATCCTCTTCTTTTGACCTTTCTTCCTCCTTTTCTTCTTCCTCTTCACAATCTATGTAGAATAATTTCTTCTCAGCACACTTATGACCTTTAGTGTATTTGCTATCACAACTGTAACAAGGCCCTTTCGCTCTTTTTTCTTCCAATTGTTGTGGTTTCAACCTTATAGGTTGTGGAAGACTAGGAGCAACCACACTTCCATCTTTATAGTTGTGAGTGGTATGCTTCCTGGTTGCCATAATTTTGCTTTCCATTTTTCTTGCTAACCTGAATGCCTTCTCTAATGAATCAGGTTCCCAAAGGCGAACATCATGTTGGATATTATCCTTTAAAGTCCCTATGAACACATCAATCCTATGCTCCTCTGGAAGATCTTTTACCCTTATGTTCAATTTTTGGAACTCCTCAATGTGCTCCATTATTGAACCCTTTTGTTTGAGACTTATCAATTGGCTAAAAAAAGTGTTGCTTTTTGTATCCTCATTATGTGCTATCAATTCTTCCATAAAAATTGCCCAAGTGATAATTTGTTTATGAGAGAAAAGCCATTGATACCATACAAACTGATTTGGTTCCAAATATAAAGTTGCAATACGTACCCTTTGTGTGTTTTGCACATTATTGAGATCGAAAAATTGCTCCATTTGTAATATCCATGTTGCGGGATCCTTGCCATCAAACTTCCTCATATCGATTTTTAGAATATGGTGGGTTTTCTATCCCACATTATAGTCTAAGAAATCATGATTAACATTTCTTTTGTTCGCATCATGAGTTTCCTTTACTACCTTTTCACCATTGGTAAGTATTTCTTGTAGAAAATTTGTCAAATCTGTCTTCAAATCTGCCATGCCTGTCTTCAAATTGTGTTCAAATCTATCTTCAAGCTATCCATCTTAGCTTCCATGCCATTCATCTTAACTTCCATGCCATTTATCTTAGCTTCTGTTAGCTTTTGTGAGAGTGACATTTGTTGCACTTGTTCTTGTAATTTTGATATATCATGTAGCATTTCTTCCTCTTCTTCATGAGTCATGCTAGAGCTTTCAGGTTGCTTACTAGGTGTTTGCATTTTCTTTCCTTGGGGCATTAGTTACCAATAATAATGCTCTATTATGCCCTTTGAATTCCTTCAAAATAAATTTTCAAACCAAGCTTAAGCAAAAATTTAAGAAAATCTACACACCTTTTTTCACCTTGTAGGAGCTCGATATTGCCTCTGATGTATCTATGTACTTTCTGATCATCTAGTTCTGAATTTGTGACCTAAAGTATCCCTCTACGTCCTCTTCAAAATGCCATAAGTCTGACCCAAATTGGATTCTCCAACGAAGAGTTATGCGAAATCTCCCACAGTGACTTGATTATAGACTAGTTCAGTAGAGCGAACTTGTACGACATGCCACGAGTCACTGTTTTGACCTTTGGATCTGAAAAATACATACAAGAAACTCAGTCCATACTCTTTCTATACCTTCTTACGAAATTTCAATCCGATCCCCAGAGAGAAAGTTATGACGATTTTCCCTAGGTCACCTGTTTGGAACGTAATTCAGGAGTCTGCAAAAAGACCAAATTCCTTAGATAATATCTCCGCAAATGTAGCGCGAAAAGCTATCAAATTTGGACCTAAGGTTTTGCGTGATTCCTTCTCAAATTTGTTTTTGTTTGCAACTTCTGAAATGTCGCAGAAAAAAAACTATAGAAAAAATACCATGATGACCTATTTGGAGCAGCAAAACCCTAGAATCCAATGCCTCTGATACCAAATGTTATGAAACCAGCTCAAGAAAAGATAGATCAACGCCTTAGAATTTAGCCTCTTTGAGGGGGAAACCTCCTTTACATTACATAAATGAACAATTCTTGGATGATTCAAATGAAAAAACCTCCTTTCTATATATAGGAGTCTAAGGAGTCACAATATAACCCAGCCGACCTAACAATAATAATATAAAGCCACAAAAATAACAATAGAGGGATTCTATGGGGCATAATAATAATAATATGGGGATAATAGGGGAACAAAAATATTAATAAGGGATGCAACTACAATAGTAATGGGGTAATTACTAGTATTATAGGGACCCAACAAAGAGATAGATCAACGACTTAAAATGTAGCTTCTTCGAGGGGGAAACCTCCTCTACATTACAAAAATGAACAGTTCTTGAATGATACAAATGACAAGAACTCCTTTCCATATATAGGAGTCTAAGTGGTCACAATATAATCAGAGATGGCATAACTATAATAATGTAAGGACACAATAATAAAAATAGCGGGCTTCTATGGGGCACAATAATAACAATATGGGTACAACATGGGCATAAGAATAACAATAAGGGGCTACAACGAAAATAATAATAAGGGAACACACTAGTATTATAGGGACCTAGCATGCCCCTCTCCTTCAAAAAAGTGTTTTCCTCAATTCTTGAGTAGTTTCGGATGCTTCTGTATAACATTCTCATCCTCCCATGTGGAATATTTAGTGGGTAAGTTCTTCCACTTGATGAGATGCTCTGAAATTGATTGATTTTTTAGGTTTTGAGTTGTTGTTTCTGTGACTTCTTCAGGTTCTATTATGATTTTTCCTTCTCGTGAAGTTTTGGAAATATTTTTTGAACTGGGAGCTTCTCACCTATAACCTTCTTTAAGCATGAAACATGGAAAACTAGGAGCACTCGAGAAGATGCAAAAAGTTCCAATTTGTATGCCATAGTACCAATATTTTGCGACACCTTGTATGGGCCATAATAATTTGGTGATAATTTATTATCCTTATTAGCTTGCTTGAGGGAAATTTCTTTGTATGGTTATAGTCGTAGAAATATCCAATCACCTACATCAAAACTTCTTTCGCTGCGATGTGCTTGTTGTTTCATTCTATTCTACGCCAAGGTGAGGTTATCCTTTAACAATTGGAGAACGTTTTTTTTTTATGATCGATGTGATCTTCCACTGCTTGAACATCAGAATTTTCTCTTAAATATGATGAGATCGATGGTGGATGATATCCATAGAGTGCCATAAGTGGGGTCATTTTTGCTAGAGTATGGAAGGAAGTGTTATACTACCATTCATCTAAAGGTAACCATTCGACCCATTCTGTCTATTTATCATATACAAAAGAACGAGGATATCCTTCCAAACATTTGTTCACTATCTCAATTTGCCCATTAGATTGAGGATGATAAGATGAGCTATAAGCTAATAGAGTACCTAGACAAGAAAATAATTATGTCGAAAAATTTCCACTGAAAATAGGATCTATGTTGCTTACAATAATTTTTGGGTTTCCATGTAGCTTTTTAATGGTGTCCATAAATGTTGTAGAAAATGTACTGGCTTTAAATGTATGACATAATGCACAAAAGTGTGCATAACTTCTAAGTCTATCAACTACCACCATGATGACACTCTTTCCTTCAGACTTGGGTAAACCTATGATAAAATCCATTCAAACCTCATCCCGTTGTTCACTTGTAATGGATAAAGATTGTAATAGACCTAGGGTCTTAATTATCTCAGCTTTTTTTTGTTCCCAAACCAAACATTCTGCCACAAAATTTTGGATATAATATTTAAGCCCATCACAAAACAATCCTTCTTAACCCCATCATATGTTTTTAAAAATCCTAAATGCCCTCCTAAGGGAGAGGTGTGCAATTGTAGAAGAATCTTTTGTTTGATGTTGCAATTCTTATAGAAGTAAAAGTGATATTTCTACCATAATGAGTCATCTTTCCAGATAAATGTATCATATGTACTAGGATCTTGCTCCAACTTTTGAATGAGTGCCCACACTTCTTCATCATTCTTCGATTCATCCCTTGCTTCGTTTATATAATCTGGTTGGAGAATAGAAATGGCATAAAGAAATGCTTCCACATCCTCATCTTTTCTTGAGAGTGCATCTGCAACAACATTTTGCTTCCCTTTTTTGTAGATGATTTCAAAGTAATAACCCAACATATTTGTGACCCACTTTTATTGCTCTTCTGAAGATAATCTTTGTTCTAAAAAGTATTTAAGACTCTCATGATCTTTTTTTAGCTTGAACTGTCTTCCCATTAGGTAAGGTCACCATTTATTAAGTGCATGCAGTATTGCAAAGATTTCCTTCTCATCAATAGCTCTGTGTAAATACATTCGTTTGATTGGATGACTTTCAAAAGCAATGGGTCTTTCTTCTTGCATTAAAAAAGCAACAATTCCATTTCATGAGGCAATCACATTCCACAATAAAGGATTGTGTGAAGTCTGGTGTAGCTAAGACCAGTTCTTGTCACATTGCCTCTTTAAGATGCTGAAAGGCCTTAGTTGCTTCTGGAGTCCAAGAAAATGCATCTTTCTTTAGTAATGTTGTTAGAGGTGTTGTTATTCTCCCATAATTCTTAATAAGCTTGTGATAATACTGTGTCATCCCAAGAAATCCTCACAGATGATTTACAGATGTGGGCATTTTTCATTCATTAATGGATTCAATTTTTCTAGGGTCTACCTTAACACCTTCATGAGATACAATATGACCCAAATATTCCACCTCTTTTACTCCAAAGAAAAATTTCGAGGTTTGTGCATATAATTGTTTCTCCTCCAATAGTTTGAGCACTTTGTCAACATGTTGAACATGATCCTTCCAAAACTTGTTTTATAGTAGTATATCATGAAAAAATTCTAAGGAAGGGTTTGAAAATCGAATTCATCGAACCTTGAAATGTAGAAGGTGCATTGGTAAGGCCAAAAGGCATGACCAAAAATTCATAATGACCCTCATGGGTTCTAAATGTTGTTTTTAGAATTTCTTTAGTCTTCATTCTAATTTGATGATATCCTAAATGAAGGTCCAACTTGGTGAAGTAAATTGCTCCATGCAATTCATCCAACAATGACAGGAATGGAAAATTGATCTTTAATAGTGAGCTTGTTGAGCTCCCTATAATTTGAACGCATGCACCATGATCCATCCTTCTTATGCACCAATATTACTGGAGTAGAGAAAGAACTTTGACTAAGTTGAATTATACCAACCTCTAGCATTTCTGCCACCATACATTCAATTTCACTTTTTTGGGCATAGGGATATATGTAATGCCTGATTTTTGGAGGAACACTTCCTAGAATAAAATGAATATCATGCTCATGATCACAAATAGCTGGTAGGGCTTTGTTAGTCTCGAATACCCTAGAATGATTGTCCGAGACATTTTGGAGAGTTTGAGAAATAGATGATTTCGATGTGGGAACCTCTAGCGAATATAATTGTGCAATTATGCCTCATTGTTCTTTGTTTAGAAATTTTATCATGCCATTAGAGGTTATTATATTTCTCAATTTTCCTGTGATACCCCTTAATTCAACTTCCTTTCCTTCTGAAAAAAAATAATTAAAGAAACGTTGTTGAAAATTTAAAGTTATCGTACCCAAATATTGTAGCCATTAGACTACTAGTACAACATCAACACCACCCGTTGGAATGGAAATCTTTGTTCTATCCAACACATATTCTCCCATGTATATCTTGATATTAGGGAACCTTCCAAAGAAATTTATGGGAAATCAAAGTATGATAGAGATTGTAGGGGTGTAGGTTTGAGCTTCAAAGAGTTAGGCACCAACATTTGCGGATTCAGATTTAGCATCTCCATTATTCAACTCTCCTATGGTGTTGTTTCCTAGTCTTCTGGGTACCATTTCTCCACCAAAATATTTTCATAGATATTCTGTAATACCAGCTTCCACACCTCCATAGCTGTCTTTTTTTCATCTTTGAAGTTTCTGTGATTTCTCTCTTTCCACACCACCCACATGAGAAATCCTAAGGATATGTTCTAGGCTCAGTCAAGGATGGGGCTCTGGTAAATTTTCTTCCTCCAATTTCCCATTGTTATTTTTTCGCTTGAGTAATCTTTGTCTGAGTATCTAAAGAGAATTTCATGAATCTGTTATAGGGCATTGCTATATATGTTGGCATTTAGTAGATGTTCCATTATTTCCTTTTTTCCTTCGCATGCGAAATAAACCGATGCTCCCTGCATCCCTATTTTATGTAGCTAGTGCCATGTTAGGGCATGGCCATGTAGGACCACCCATAGGAAGGAAGCTACTTTTGCCCATAGGCTATCCTTCCATATTCGTTCCCATATGGGTAACAATTTATTGTGCAATTAACTCACATAATAGAAGAGAGAGATAGATCAACAACTTAAAATGTAGCCTCTTTGAGGGGGAAACCTCCTTTACATTACAAAAATGAACAGATCTTGAATGATACAAATGACAAGAACTCCTTTCTATATATAAGAGTCTAAGGGGTCATAATATAATCATAGCTGACATAACAACAATAATGTAAGGAGACAATAATAACAATAGTGGGCTTCTATGGGGAACAATAATAATAGTATGGGTACAACATGGGCATAACAATAACAATAAGGGGCTACAATGACAATAATAATAGGGGAATACACTAGTATTATAGGGACCTAACATGCCCCTCTCCTTCAAAAAAGTGATGTCCTCAATGCTTGAGTAGTTCTCGATGCTTCTGTATAAAATTCTCATCCTCCCATGTGGAATCTTTAGTGGATAAGTTCTTCCACTTGATGAGATACTCTAAAATTGATCGATTTTGTAGATGTCAAGTTGTTGTTTCTGTGACTACTTCAAGTTCCAATATGATTTTTCCTTCCTCATTAAGTTTTGGAAATATTGTTTGAACTGGGAGCTTCTCCCCTATAACCTTCTTTAAGCATGAAACATGGAAAACTAGGTGCACTTGGGAAGATGCAGGAAGTTCCAATTTGCATGCCATAGCACCAATATTTTGCAACACCTTGTATGGGCCATAATACTTTGGTGATAATTTATTATCCTTCTTAGCTTGCTTGAGGGACATCTCTTTCTATGATTCTAGTTGTAGAAATACCCAGTCACCTACATCAAAACTTCTTTCATTGCAATGTTGATGAGAGAAAAGCCATCAATACCATACAAACAGATTGGGTTCCAAATATAAAGTTGTAATGTGTACCTTTTGTGTGTTTTGCACATTATGGAGATCGAAATATTGCTCCATATGTAGTATCCATGTTACGAGATCCTTGCCATCAAACTTCCTCATATCAATCATTGGAAGATGGGAGGACTTCAGTCCAACATTAAAATCTATGAAATCATGAATAACATTTATTTTGTTCTCATCATGAGTTTCCTTTACTACCCTTTCACCATCACTAAGCATTTCTTGTAGAAACTTTGTTAAATCTATCATCAAATCTTCCATTTTTCCTTTTAGTTTTTCTTCTATACCATCCATCTTAGCTTCCATGCCATTATCTAAACCAACCATCTAGACTTCAGTTACTTTTTGTGAGAGCGAAATTTATTGTACTTGGTCTCGTAATTTTGATATATCATGTTGCATTTCTTACTCTTCTTCATGTCTCATAGTGGAGATTTTAGGTGTCTTACTACATGTTTCAATTTTCTTTCCTCGGTTCATCAATGAATGATAATTATGCTTCAAAATTCCCTTTGAATCACTTCAAACTACCTTCTCAAACAAAACTTGTACAAACTACTTTTTTCCTCTTTGTATGAACTCAATCTTGAAATGCCTATAACTCTGTAATTTCAGATCTTCAATTTTTGAAATTTTGGCCTACAATATCCATCTAAGTTCTCTTTCCAACCCCAAAAGTTTGATCATGATTGGATTCTCCAAGAAAGTGCTATGTCCAATCTCCCACAATGACCTAATTATAGACTCGTCAACTAAAGGGAACTTGTACGACGTGTCATGTGTCACTATTTTGACACTTGGCTCTGAAAATGCTACCCGAAAACTACAGTCAATCCTATTTCTGTCACTTTTTATGAAATTTGAATTTGATGCTTTGGGAGAAATTTATTACAATTTTCCCAAGGTGACCTGTTTGAGATTGCATTCAGGAGTATATAAAACCCCTAACTTTCTCAGTTCATCTTTCCGTAAATATAGCAAGACAAGATCGGAAATTTGGTCACAAGGTTCATCAGGATTTCAGCTCAAACGGGTTGTATTTTCATTTTCTGAAATGTCGTATAAACAAAGTTATAGCAAAAATTCCATGTTGTCCTGTTTGATGTAGTAAAAACCTAAAATTCAAATCTTTGATGTCAATTGTTATGCAACCAACTCACAAAATAGAAGAAAGAGATAGATCAACAACTTAAAATGTAGCCTCTTTCAGGGGGCAACCTCCTTTGCATTACACAAATGAACAGTTCCTGAATGATACAAATGACAAGACCTCCTTTCTATATATAGGAGTCTAAGGAGTCATTATATAACCAGAGATGACATAACAATAATAATGTAAGGGCACAACAATAACAATAGTGGGCTTCTATAGGGTGTTAACACCCAGGTTGTTCCCTTTGACTCCTGAGGGAATACGGCCGGGGTAACCACTAACCAAGCTTTGGATTACAGGTTCTAGCCAACCTATAATCAGAGAGGGCTCTCTCTTATGATTTTTCACTATGTTCTTGGGGATCTTAGGCTAGCTATGAGGTGAGGGTTTTGGTTTTATATTTTGGTTGAAAGATGTCTTTCAGTACCTAAGATGACATCTTCAGAAATTTTTAGTTCATTGGGCAATGGAGTCTGTGGTTATAGGTTGTTTGAAATGTTTAAGTGGGATTGTTGAAACTGCAGGGCCATTTAAATATTTCATGAAACAAACTTGAAATTGAGACGATGAAGTATGTTTAACCAGTGGAAGGCAATTAAGAATTTTCCACTAAGCTGGTGGCGTGAGAAAGAGATGTATTGCCCAGGAGCAGGTTTGAATTCCTGAACAATAATCACTGTGAAAGGTACAGTCTGAAGGTGCAGCAATTAAGAATCACACTCTTATAACTATAACTGAGGAAAACATTCATAACAACATAGATTGAGTTCAGGGTATTCTATGAATAAATCCTGAAACTATTCTTTTTCTTTGCCATTAAACTGTGAAACATAGAACCTGAATGGATTATGAAGGAAATAACAAACATAACGAAGAGGTTATAGAAACTTATTGTGCCATGAAATATGCAGGAATCCTGTAGCATTCAACAAACACACCATAACGCATCAGACAACACAGAACTTTGGAAATTCCATCAGCTTTTTGTATTAAAACTCTGAACATTTACAACATAGGATCTCTTGAAGAGAAAATCAACAACCCCTGCAAGCTTATGCGAGGGGGAATATATACAATCGGTTTTTCAAAAATATCAAAACCGCTGAGTCATTTGATTAATAAATACATTTACCAACTTTTCGAATAGCAGATAAGGAAGTTATTGCTGCTTTAAATACAAAATGATACTTTTTTAATTCTGTCAGAAGTCTTTTTGACCTTTGGAGGCCACTGAGTTGGTTGAGCGTTCTGCATTAATGCTGAATGATGTGTCTTTATGGCTGTGTCGTGCTGTAGCTTTCTCGGCCCTGTCACCTGTAGCTGTCAGTGTTGCTTTGGTGGCCGAATCTGTCTGCTGAGTTGGCTCAGTCCACTCCTTTCTAGTCATACTGAATGCATCAAATTTTCTGAACATGATGACTTATATTTTGATGAAAAAACTTGATGAAAGCCTGTTGTTTACAGTAATAACTGTATCATGCTGGTCCACCATTCCTGAGTAGGAAATTGATGTCTCAAAATTGCACCTAAGGTTTCATCGGCCTCTGTATATTTGTAGAAATTTGGAGGCACCTCGAACAAATGCCTGATTTCATTCATAATAAAAAACAAATTTTCTACTTTTTCATAAAGGCTCTGCCCAGATGCAGGCCCTGTTTCCTCTGGGGTGCTTGATCCTGCAGTGATCTGATTGGTGGCAAATGCATTTACCCTTTTTGCATAGTTCTCATGGGATAGTAACCTTCCTGCGCTGTTCAGTAAGCTGGGAAGGCCTCTGTTATGCAATACTGTGAATTTTTCCACAAACTTATTTACTTCTGTTTGCATTTCCTGGCATCTTCTATCCAATGTTTGCACCAGGCTTCTCAAAGTGAGCACTCTTTTTATCAATAATATTGTGTCAGTTCTACCAGAGATACCCATGGCTGTCAGCTGAGAGCCTGTACGGTTGTTGAGGACATTGATCATCCTGTTGGCTATCTCAGGCATGTTTCCAAGAGATGCCCTTGCCTTTTGAATTTCCTTGTGGGCCCTGCCAATGAGATCCATGTGCTCATGAATAGTCTCTATATACTGCCATTGATCTGTTGTTGATTGGCCAATGTTGGCCCATAAAACTTTCATCATCTCCGCCACCACTTTGTCAAGAGTGAGCTCTTTCTCCAGCTCCTTTATCTTCTCCTTAAGATATTTTATTTCTCTTCCTTTTTCAGCTACACTTTGCTTAGACTTGTCATATTTTTCATTCAGGGTAGCTAATTTCTCCTTGGCTTCATTCAGCTCTGCCATCTGGGCTTCTAGGACTTGAATCTCATTCATCAACTTCTGCATGTCAAGGCTTGGAGCCTGCTCTGATGTTGGTGCTGGTGCTGATGTTGATGGAGCTGTCTCAACTGTCTGCACTGTAGGAGGAGTGACAATTTGAGGGGATTCCTCAAGGTTGATTACTTGCTGAGGGGGCTGAGATGTTTGGCCTCCTTCTTTCTGTTGTAGGGCTGCCTGCAAAGCAACCTCTATCTCTACCAATTTTCCCTCTGTCTGTACCAGTTGCTTATGGAGTGATATCAGCATGGCTGCTACATCTTGGTCCTGCCTTCGCTGGGCAACCTCTTCTGTTTGAGGGTGAAGGGTTGCTGGGAGCTTCACCATCTTTCTTAAGGCTGCAATATCTGCATCTCTTTCTTTAAGCAGCGCTTGTATAGCTTTGGGATCCTTTGGGTCATGCCCAAGCTCTATGATTATATCCTCCAAAGACCTGATCCTGTTGTCTTTGGCCTGAGAGGATGCCTTCTCCATCTCAAGTTGGGCAGTTGTATTGTTCAGGCTATTTTCCAACTTATATGCCAAGAAGGTCTTGTCTACAAGTGTCGAATAGACCATCTCACCTATTTTCTTGTGAAGCTCTATTTGGTCCATAGGATGGATGTCTTTTGCAAGAACCTCAAGGTTGGTCCTTATATAGTCTGCAGCTGACTGTGGCTGCAGCATGGTGGGCATGAAATGGCTCATGGTCATTTTCCCCTCAGTTATGTCATAAGCTGACATAAGCCTCTGCTGGTTTGTAGGGGCCATCTTAAGCAAGTGATTATAGAGCTGGAGCCTGAGTGGCTCATTTCTCTTTTTGATGTCAATGAATTGTTGCTTGATGCCTGTTTCAGCTCTCCTTTGCTGACTTGAGGAGCTGACCTCTCCTCCAAGGGTTCTTTCTTGTTCCTGCTGAAAGGAACTGGCAGATGCCTCCATGCTTGGTGGGCCCATGCCCAAGGATTTCCCAATAGGCATCTCTTCTTCTGAAAGGGGATTTAGTCTCTGTCTTTTCTCCCCTTGATTTGTGGATGTGGTGAGGGGAGTCTCCTGTTCTCTATCCCTCTTCCGGTTTCTTTCTTCATTCTGTGGAGTTTGGAGCACCGAGGCCTCCACTGTCATTTCTTGCCTAGGAGGCACAGTTTCTTGTGCCTGCTGCTCTTTGGATTTTGGGGCCTCAACTGTTTCTTCTTGCTGCATTGGCTGCTCTTCTTTTTGCTGTTCTTTTTGTTGTTCTGCTGTAGGAGGTGGTTGTTCCTGCTCCATCTGCTTTTCTTTACCCTTGCTTGATACCTGATGAACAGTTCTAGCTGCTTGCTGGTGGGCTGTAGAGGATGAGGCAGCTGCTCCAAGTTGCCTTTGATAGGAAGAGGAAACCTGCCCACAAGTTTCCAAGTCAGCCTCTTTCTCAATATTCTTTGCCTCTCTTTGTAGCATTTTCTCTCTAGTAATTGCCTCTTCTAGAGTGCCCTCTTTCCAACTTAACAAATTGGCATATTTCTCAATATGAGGCAATCTGATGTGATCATAGCTACCCAATTTATATTTTACCCTCCTGAGAGTAATGAAATGATTAGGGTCATAAGGTACCCAGCGGAAACTGGTTTGCAATTGGAGGGTCTCTAGGATCCTATCTGCTTCCTTCCATCCCTCCTCCCTTTTGTTGTAAAGAAATGGGCCTAGCTGGTTCCTGACTTTTAGTTGCACCTTCTTCTTTTTACTGTGGAAATGGACCTAGTCTGCATTTCCAAACTGCCTGAAGTACTCTAAGGCAAAGAGTCTCATAGGGACATATCTTGGCAGCCTATAAGGGTTCAACTCACAGCCATATATTCTGATTACTGTATGGTGTTGGTAAAAGTACCAATCACCAATGTTGTAGGCCTTTGAGAGCTGGAGTACTCTTTGCATCTCATCGGTCAATCTTGGAGGAGGGACACCCAATAACAAGGTCATAGCTGGATGGATAAAAAGGTCTATGAATTCACAGTAGGTGTATGGTGAACATGAGGTGTGATGAAAAACTAAAGTCCAAAATACCACAGACCTTGGGTTTCCCTGAGCATCAAGCTTCTTGAGAGGAATAGGGAAACTGTCAGGCTGATAAAATAAGAACAAGTGATAGATGTATGAAGTGTATCTAAACACCTTTTCCCTTTCTAGATTCATCAGTTGCTCATGAATCTTATTGGCAATGTATGCAGCATAATCATAGTGCACAGCAGGAGGCATTCCAGGGGAAAATATGGACAGCATGGCCATAATGGTGTCATCAACATCCTCACATGATCTGTAACCCAGGACATAGCTGATCAAATCCACCAGCATTTTGCCCAAGTCATTGAGATATGGATTTCCAATAGGAGGTGTTCTCACAGCTTCAGAGCTTGGCTGAACAAATAATTGATTAATCTTGATGATCTGGGCACTGGACAGCTTGCCCCCTTTCTTTAACAAGTCCATCATGGAGAGAGGAGTTAGTGGCTTTGCAGTGTGAAAGTGCAGCATCTCATTTATGGCCTCAGGGGTGATATGGAACAGAACTGATCCTGAGGGGCTGAGAACAGCTCTTTGACATGGATCATAGTTGGCACAGCATCTATGGATCAAGTCTGGAAGGACATTGACTTGAGGAAGGTTGAAAATGGGCAAATTGGAGTCCCAAATCCCTAAAATATCAGCTCCACTGAGGTGTTGGGCCTTTAAGTCATTTAGCATATGAATGTTAAACTTGGAATTCATTGAGAATATCTCAGTCATCTGGTAATCTTTATCACCCAGGGGTTTCCACTCTAACTCTCTGTGTGGGGCATTCAAAGGTGGAATGTTCAGTGCTACTGGTGTTTCCATGGTTGACTAGTACTCTGAATTGTATTAGGACTTGTTTTACTGGACTGAGCAACACAGAGGGGTATTTTTGCAAGAGTGAGGCAAATTGCAGGGGAAAACGGGGTAAATTGTGGTGAGGGCAATTGAAATGCTCCAAAGAGAGTTGAGTGAGCAAATGCTGGGACTAGTAAAACTGTCTTCACGGTGAATTAGTGCAGCACGGGTTTTAAGTTCACGAATGCGCGAACTGACTGTGAATTTATGAAAACTTGACTAAATGTGGGCTCTGCAGGTGAATTTCGACCCAACAACTGAAAATAAATGCTGGTCACCGGGGATTTACTGGTAATTACACTGCTTTTTACTCTCCTTTCTCAATGGTTTTGGGTGAATTTATACAAAAACCAGGCACGGAAGAGAACTTGGATAAATACCTGGTGAACCTTCGGCAATGGTGGCAAGTGCGGGTAGACTGAGAGCGCCCACGGTCCTTAAGTTGATTTTTACAGGTTGGCGGCTAAATGGTCGTAACTCTCATGCAGAGTGGAACAATATTTATTTTTGGCAAAAGTGACAAAAAACACGATTTTTGGCGAAAATATGGACTTTTTGGGTTATTGGCGCTTTTTTTTGGATGACATCAGCATGACGTCATCAGGTGGGGTTGGGTACGGAAAGGTGACGTGGCGGCCTGCGAGTGGTCCACAGGGACTGGTGAGGTGGCAGACAGGTTGGAGCAGTGGCGGGCCGGGCGCTGACGCGGCGCTGCGTTAGCACGACGTGGGGATGGCGTAGCAGTGACGTGGGCAGGTGGTATACAAAGGGTGGTAAGCGGTTCCATCGGACCGCTTATGGTACGGTGGTGGTATTGGCAGGTGGCCTCCCGATAAGATTTGGGAGCGACGCGTGGCAGAGGCCTGACGTCACCCTCTGACATTTCTCGGGAGGTAACGTCCGGTCATCGGGGGCGACCCGATATGGATGTGGGCCGTCGGATGGGAAAGCCCAGATCCAACGGTCGACGGGTCGATAAAATGCAAGGACAATACGGCAGCGGGGCGGGAATATTTTATTGTTTTTCTGGAAATGTGCGCCCATACTGAACTTTGAAACTTTGGCGGATTTGTGGGTTTTTACAAGGCTATTTGCAAAATGCGCTTTTTAACCCGAAACTTTGGATAGGCGGAAAATGGGTTTTTTTGGTGTTTTTTGTATTGAAATGCGCATAGTAACAAACTTAGGATAAAGGGTGAAGGTGGGTTTTCTGGTGTATTTTGCAAATGGCGCGGGTTAGGGGTAATAGTGGGTTTTTACAAGGCTGTTTGCAAAATAAAGTGGGTAAATCATTTCAGAGGGTTGTAGAGGGAAAAAAGGGGTAGGGCTTAGGTTATTAAACCAACGTGGGGTTAGTTTAATCCCTGACTTTGAACAAAGCATCATGTTTCAGACTTGGACTCAGCATGGTTGTCCAATATTTGGACATATGGCTATAATGCCAGGGGGAGGGAATATACATATTGTGGAGGTTTTATACACCATGGTGTTATAGTAATAGGGAAAGGGGAACATAGGGAATTAAGTATAGATAGAGTTAGTAGTTAGTTTTGGAGGGGAATAGGAATGGGAAGTGATAGATACTAAGTTTTAAGGAAAAAAACTTAGTTGGGAAGTAGATCAAAATGAAAAGAATTTTACACAAGAAATGTGGCTCTTAAAGAAACAAGAACCAACAAAAGACTTTGATTTCTTTCATGAACATAGGTAGTATTGGGATGTTAGCAATGAATGTAATGGGGGATAATCAGGGAGTTAGACATGCTTCATTGTATTGTTGTAAAACTGCTGAATAAGAGATCCGCACTGGCACCATGTATTTCCTTTGCTTGGGCCAGGGATATGAAATAAATCATGCTTCTGCAACCCCATCTGCCTACCCACTCTATTGCCTAGCATTTTTTGTTACTCCAAGGAGGGTGCACTTAGACTTGCAAACCCTTATGTGCCTTTTTTTTTCCTTTGGCTTTTTCTTTTGGTTTTCTATCTAAGGCTAACCTTATCACTTCCAAGGCCCCAGATTAAACAGTTGGGAACCTTCATTCTCTACCTAACTACTTTATCTGCCAATATTGAACAGTTTGGACAGATTTCTTTCTCTAATCTATAACAAAAATTGAAACATGGCATGACCCAGCTTAGACTGTTGGATCATCCATTCAGAAGTAGGACAGCATCAACCAACTGTAAATAGGTGTTTTCCACAAAAATATGAGATCTTTGCATCACCAAAGTAGATCATATTGGCACTTCCCCTGCCAATCATGAAAAATGAAACCTATTGGTATAGGTAGCTAACACAGGGCACAATAATAATAGTTTGGGTACAACATGGTCACAGCAATAACAATAAGGGGCTACAATGACAATAATAATAACTAGTATTATAGGGACCTAAAACCCTTGATGTTGTTTATGTTCTGCTTTCTTGTAGTATCTGTCTTGTATAGTAAATATTACTTTAATTCTGTATCCCCACCTTATAATATGAGTTCCCTCTGTTATCATTATTCTTCTAGAGTCCACCTCTTTATCATAGGTTTCCCATTGGAGAGAGTCTGGTGCATCTGGCTAGTGTTGTCTCCTCTTCCATTTTCTCCATATTAATCCTACTTCTGCTTCCCATAATTTATTCATTGTTTGATTGGCTAGTTGGTTTGTGTTTAAGAATATTTCCGCTAAGTCCTACCTACTGAATAGTTTTTCCCTCTGCTACCAAGAATCTTGGAAAAACGTAGCTTTATCCCCTCCCTAATCTCCCAGAAGTTGTGGTTTCTTATGAATTCTCTATTTTATGTTGCTATGTTCCATATAGTCGATCTTTTTGTATTTTCCTGGGTTCTCAGTCTTCCTTAGGCCATCCTAGGCATTTTTTATTTTCTTCCCCATATTTATTTCCATAATTCATTACCTCCCTGTGTCCATCTCCACCATAGTTTGGCCCCCATAACCTAGTCCATAATGTACGACACTACTACATAAAGGGGTTTTTAAGAGACTATTTGAGACAATTTTTGGGTAAATTTTCTTAACCTGAGACAAAAAAAACTTTTGTATTGTCTTAAATATTGTCTTTAAGTGGGTCTCTTGAGAATTATTGTCTTAAAAATGATTCTATTAAAGATTATTGCCTTAAATATTATTGTCTTAAAAAATTGTCTCTGTAAAGACAATACATAACACAAGAATTATTGTCTCTTAGGATAAAATATCATTTTTTTCCCTTTGGAGACAACACTCGGATTAGACACAATATGTATTTAATACTAGCTATAGTCTCTCTAGCGACAGTAAAATTTTAAAAAATCACTTTTGTCTCTTGAGAGAGAATATAAAACAATGAATCCATAAATATCTCACCATTGAAATAAATCGATATAAAAAACATTTAATTAAAAATAAACTACAAAATCATTGATTAGTTCATGTTAGCGCACAGTGGAATTGAACCACCAACATCTTGCCTGTAAGTCAGGTGCTCTTCCATTGAGCTAGCACATTTTAAATAATTATTTCAAGAGATATGTCTTTTCTATCTTGATTTATTAAAATATAATTCCAATCTTAATTTCAATTGAAATTTCAAGTTCCCTACTAATTTCATAAATCTCCAGCATGTTTGGGATACAGTTCTCTGTTGTGGCCCATTCATAAGAGAGTTCTTGAGAAGCACCATTTATAAATAATTCAATGCTTCGCTTAAGACTCTTGTTTACAAATATTTTGTCATTGGGTATTGTGAAAAACTAAAAAATTGAAGGCAAAGATTAAATTTTTTAACTGCTCCCCACTTCCATAAAAAATTTGTTCCACCTAAATTTGAGGAGTATTTAAAACTAATATTCTAGCTTTGAAACATAACATGTTAATTTGTTTGCAAAAAATATATCACAAATTACTTCAAAATATCAAGGCAAAGATTGTATGTATAAACTTTATGCCAGTACCATGCTAAATTTTTCAAAATCATATAATGATGTCTAAGACAAGTCAATTATGAGTTATAAAATCATATCCTTTAGAATTTATTATCGCATTCCTCTGTTGTCAAATAAATTTTCACTTCCTATCCTTTGCAATCAAGAATAATTTTAGTTGTCATGAATAGTTTTAGTTATGACACAATGTTCATCTGGTAAATTTAATCCTATCATAGCATTTATCCATATATTTTTTTGCTTCACATCTGTTCTTGAAGATTGGCATACACAAACAAAATGCACAGGTAGGAATTAGTTTACCTTGACTAGAACTGGATGCAAGACTTATGTTTGTGCACTTGCATGCGATCACCATCCAACTTGCACTCAATGGTAATTTCTTTCCCTTTCATCTAAAGCATGGGACAAAATGATCAAAATGCATAAAAATCCAATATATAGTGGAACAAAGTTAAAATAGAGAATTTATACATTATAAGTTTTTATTAACACAGTTTGTATTTTGGAAATAGAAAACAAACATTCTTTACATAAATGATGCATACAAAAGGCCTTGTTTCCCAAGGGAAGGTAGAAATCACCATAATAAGATTACTATGGGGAGTGACCACTGAAGGCATATTATGCTTTGATAGCAACATTCAAGTTACGCCTTTCCAAAAAATGGGCAAAATATTAATTATATTTGTAGAAGGTGGGATGTTGTTTCCAACAGAAGTCTTCAATTAGCGACTTCACATGACATCTTGTACAACATGATTCCATTTTGAATGTGGATCATAGGGTGAGGATCAGAAGATAACATTGCTAATCCACAGAGACGTTAACAACTACCCTATGTAGTTACATACATAGATAACCATAAGCTTGAATTTGAGAGAAAATTTACATCCACGTAATATTCTTAGTTAAGGACTAATTTCAAGGATGCTAGGATTGTCCACATTTGAATTTTCATAGACTAGTTGGTCTTGTACATGTTATTCAATCTAGTATTGGCATCCCCTCATTGAATTTGTAATGCACAACCATAAATGTAACAACACATTGCATGTCTATTCGATATCTATGCCTTGGGAGATGGCATCTGTTTTTGGTCCCAAAGGCATGGCCCCTAAGGCTTTTAGCAAATCACAGTTTACTACTAAGTTGCTACTATTTTCATCAAAAGTAGAATGTTTTTCCTTTCCAATTTATGTTATATCACTCTAACTCACTACACAATAAAACTACTAGTAAACATTATATAGGTACAGTCGAATTGTTAAATATTATTTTGTATCTCTACATGCAAATTGCAGAGACAAAACAATCCAGATGTCATAACAGTATTAACAGATATAATCACACTAGTTGTAAGAAAAAAGAGGAAATAGTAGCATTATACAACAAAAATTAGCTACAATATTGGCTAGATTAAGCAATAAAGGTTTGTCTTAGAAATTCCCAAGTAGTGTCAATAGAATTTGTTCTCTTGGAAAGCCGACACTTGACCGACTTACCTACCACAAGATCCTGATGAAGCTTTGACAAAACAATATATTAACTCAAGCACAAAATATAATAAGATTGCAATTAATATGATAACGAACAACATGTCTTATTTAAAAAAGAAGAAAAACCTTTAAATGGAGCCAGAGAAAGAAAAAATAATGAAAATGGTTAACATCCACAAAAACATAAATGACTGAATGAAAGACATATTTATCAGTTTTGATGGGTCCAAAGAAGTGCTGGTAGGTATCATTCATATCAAAGATTAATGTAAGATCCAAAAAAAACATGCGTAGATATTGAACAGAACGACTGTGTAGATGCAAGCAGACATTTTTTAAATCTACACAAGCAACCATCATGCCCCGAGCATCAGGTGAATCTCATCAAGAATAGAATTTTATCCCAAACCAATCTTGAGATATGCAAATATGGATTTCGAATAATAGATTGGTTGGAGAAGAAGATATTAATACAAACCAAAGACTAGTACCTCATGAAATAAAAACTATCTCTACCTCCTAATTCGTAAAGGGAAAAATGCAGCTAACTGTTACATAATCTAGGTATGTTCTAGAGAGACTGGAGATGGAAGATTGGGTAGCCCTTCTACATCTTTGAGACTAAGGATCTTTCATATTTATGGTATTCCTAGACACCCCACTGGCATTGTCCCTCAGTTAGACAAACAATGGATGGCCAAGGATCCTATGGCTTATTGGTTGACAAGGTACCAGTCGACCTAAAAATAACATTCTTATAAGCACATTTTTTGGAGATAGATCCTACTACTACGAGGGTCAGTTTTCAAGAGATTGGGGATGGCTTTAACTTGTGCTTTGTGTTGCAAGGATTAAATGGAAGCTGCAAAAATATTTATTTTGGACGTGGTATCAGGCTAATTTTGATTTCTTCAGCCCTACCCTACTTTCATGGAAAGGTCCTCTTATGTGTGAGACTTGGATTGTTCATAAAAACTTCAAATCTCAATGGCATCCAACACAGTTGATTTATATTTCCTTTCTTCCGAAGCATCATTTTAAAGTTATTATTTTGGATCCCTCTTCTTTTCGCCTAGGGGATTTTAGAAACTTTAAAAGGAGTTGTCTCTGCTTATGAGAGTAAAACTATATCCATGTCATGATGTTGAGTCTCTCTCTTGGTGTGCAATCTGATATGCTTTCCTCTTTTGGAAAATTTTATGTCAGGATTTTTATAAAATCAACAGCTATCACATTTCACATGAGAAGGATCTATGAATGAGGTTTTTATTCCTCTAAAGTCCTTCGGCTTTGTTGTAATATGGAATATTGGGGAATATGCAGCTATAAATAAAAATTTCATATAACACATGTTATGGCTCGCTGATTGATGAGTTGCATGTTATAATGTGAAAACTGGATGGGTTTTTCATTCATTACAAGGCTCACTAACTAATCCTATTTGTTTACAATCTCATGTTATAATTTTCCTTCATCATTCCATGGTTTCACATTATCTTTTGGCTACATCTTCATAATGTCGATGGTGAATATTACAAAGGGGCCCTCATGTACTCTCATTAACCTAAAGGATGTACTTTGACTAGTCACGATACATCAGAGTATGGCTTGACTACAAATTCTCGATATAAATGAAAAGTCTCCTTGTTTGTATTACTTGACTTCATCACCCTTGGTTTAGCCTCTGCTAGAAAATCATATTTAGGAATTGGAGAGATGCCAATAAAGAAAGACCACCCTCCAAGCATCTACTTGCTCCTTGATTTAATTCCCGAGGGTAAGCGAGTAGTGATAGGGCTAGCGAGGGACAGGCAGCTTGGGATATGGTTGACAGAGCAGAAAGACTGCATCATTGAGTTCCCTATGTCTTTTTTATCTTGATTTATTAAAATATAATTCCAATCTTAATTTCATTTGAAATTTCAAGTTTCATACTAATTTCATAAACTTCCAACATGTTTTGGATATGATTCTCTATTGCTTCTTGTTGTAATTCCAAAGGGTAAGGAGGGGTAGTGATAGGGTCAGTGAGGGATAGGTAGCTCAAGAGATGGTAGTCAGAGCAGAAAGACTACATCACCGATCACCTTGTGTCTTTCCTATCTTGATTTATTAAAATATAATTCCAATCTTAATTTCATTTGAAATTTCAAGTTTCCTACTAATTTCATAAATTTCTGGCATGTTTGGGATATAGTTCTCTATTGTGGCCCATTCATAAGATAGTTCTTGAGAAGCACCATTTGTAAATAATTTAATGCTTCCATAGCTTAAGACTGTTGTTTACAAATATTTTGTCATTGGGTGTTGTGACAAACAAAAAAATGAAGGAAAAGATGAATTTTTTTAACAACTCCCCACTTCCATAAAAATTGTTGTTCTACCTAAATTTGAGGACTATTTAAAATTGATATTCCAGTTTTGAGACAGAACATGCTAACTTGTTTGCAAAAAATATATTTCAAATTACTTCAAAATATCAAGGAAAAGATTGCATGCGTAAACATTATGCCAGTACCATCCTAAATTTTTCAAAATCATATAATGATGTCTAAGAAAAGACAATTATGAGTTCTAAAACCATACCCTTTGGAGTTTATTATCACATGCCTTTGTTGTCAAATAAATTTTCACTTCCTATCCTCTACAATCAGGAATAGTTTTAGTTATGACACAATGTTCATGTGCTAGACTTAATCCTATCATAGCATCTATCCATATATTTTTTTGCATCACATTTTTTCTAGAAGATCAGCATACACAACAAGATGCACAAGCAGGAAGTTGTTTACCTTGATCAGAACTGGAAGCAAGACTTATCTTTGTGCACTTGCATGTGATCGCCATCAAACTTGCACTAAACAATAATTTCTTTCCCTTTCATCTAAAACGTGGGAAAAATGATCAAAATGCCTAAAAATCCAATATATAGTGTAACAAAGTTAAAACGAAGAATTTATACATTTTAAGTTTTTATAAACACAGTTTGTTTTTGGTCAATAGAAAATAAACATTCTTTACATAAACGATGCATACAAAACGCCTTATTTCCAAGGGGAAGGTAGAAATCTCCATAGTAATATTACTATCAGGAGTGACCAATGAAGGCATATTACGCTTTGATGTAAACTTTCAAGTTATACCTTTCCACACAATGGGGAAAAGATTAATTATCTTTGTAGAAGAAGGTGGGATGTTGTTTCTAGCAGAAGCCTTCAATTAGCAACTTCACATGACAACTTGTACAATGGGATTTCATTCTGAATGTGGATCACAAGGTGAGGATTAGAAGATAACATTGCTAATCCACATAGATGTTAATATCTACCCTATGTAGTTCCCTATACAGATAAACATACGCTTGAATTTGAGAGCAAATTTACATACATGTAATCTGCTTAGTTAAGAACTAGTATCAAGGATGTTAGGATTGTCCAAATTTGAAGTTTAATAGACTAGTTGGTCTTGTATGTGCTAGTCAATCCAGCATTGGCATCCCCTCATTGAATTTGTAATGCACAACCATAAATGTAACAACACATTGCATGTGTATTCAATATCTATGCCTTGGGAGATGGCATTTGTTCTTGTACCCAAAGGCATGCCCCCTTAGACTTCTAGTAAATCACAGCTTACTGTTAAGTTGCTAACTATCTTCATTAGAAGAAAAATGATTTTCCTTTCCAATTTATGTTATATCACTCTAACTAAATACACAATCAAACTACTAGTAAACATTATACACGTACAATAGAATTGGTAAATATTATTCTATATCTCTGCATGCAAATTGCAGAGACAAAACAATCCAGATGTCATAATCATATTAACAGATATAATCACACTATTTGTAAACAAAAAATAGGAAATAATAGCATTATACAACAAAAAACAGCTACAATATTGCCTAAATTAAGCAATAAAGGTTTATGTCTTACAAATTCCCAAGTAGTGTCAATGGAATTCATTCGCTTGGAGTGCTGACACTTGACCAGCTTACCTACCACAAGATCTTGTTGAATCTTTGACAAGAAAATATATTAATTGAAGAAAAAAATATAATAAGATTGTAATTAATATGATAACGAACAAACGTGTCTTGTTTAAAACAGAAGCAAAACCTTTAAAAGGAGCCATAGAAAGAAAAAATAATGAAAATGGTTAACATCCACCAAAACTTAAATGACTGAATGAAAGACATATTGTCGGTTTTTATGGGTCAAAAGAAGTGTTGATAGGTATCATTCATATCGAAGATCAATGGAAGACCCAAAACAAAACTAGCGCAGATATCGAACAGAACGACTATGTAGATGTAAGCAGACACTTTTTAAATCTACACAAGCAAACATCTTGTCCTGAGCATCAAGGTGAATATTATCAAGGATAGAATTTTCTCCCAACCCAATCCCCAGATCTAAAAATATAGATTTTGAATAACAGATTGGTTGGAAAGGAAGATATTAATACAAACCCAAGTCCATGAGCTGATGAAATAAACACTGTGTCTACCTCCTTATTCGTAAAGAGTAAAATTTTGTTAACTGTTACATAAGCCAGGTTTGTTCTAGAGTCCCCGGGGATGGAGGATTGGGTAGCCCTTCTACATCTCCATGACTAAGGATATTTGATCTTTTTGGTATGCCTAGAAACCCCACTAACATTTCCCCTTGGAGAAACAATGGATGGCCAAGGATCCTATGTCGTGTTGGTTGACAAGGTACCAATCCACCTGAAAAGAAAATTCTTATCAGCACAAAGTTTGGAGATAGATTCTACTCCTACAAGGGTCAGTTGTCAGGAGATTAGGGATGGATTTTTCTTGTGCTTTGTGTCACAAGGATGAAATGGAAGCTCGAAAAATATTTATTTTGGATGTGGTATCAGGCTGATTTTGATTTCTTCAACCCTACCATGCTTTCATGAAAAGGTCCTCTTATGGGTGAGACTTGGATTATTCAGAACAACTGCACATCTATATGGAATCTAACACAATTGATTATTATTACTTTTCTGCCGAAGCATCATTGTAAATTTATTATTTAGGAACCCTCATCTTTTATCTTAGGGCATTTTAGAAGCTTTAAACAGGAGTTGGATCTGCTTGTGAGAGTCAAACTTTGTCCATGTCATGAGATTGAGTCTCTCTATTGGTGTGCAAGCATTGGGAATAAGAACACAAGAAACAAAAGCCAGTTCAAGGAGGTCACCAATCTATCCAGTAGTCAACCATGAGTTAGATGCTTCATTTGTGCACATTTGTGCATCAGGCTAGTCGAACTAGGTGTACTCGAGATAAAAAGAAAACACTTGCGTTAGTAATATGATTGAAAAATGAAACTGACTAACGATGAAGAAATACATACCCTATCCTAAGTGAGAAAAATCCATGTGAACATAGTGCTGCCCATAAATCCTACATGATGAATCAAAGAGAAAAGGGTCAGAATGGTAATTAAAGCAATTAGACGCCATAAATGGATTTTCATAACTACCAAGGTAGTACTCACTTGAGTCTGGGAAAGTGCCTAACCAAGGAGAGATGGAATAGCGAGGAAGTCTGTGTACTCTATTAATAATAGGAAAAAGAAATAATTAGCTAGAAGCGGATGTTAAGCATTGCATGGAAGAAAACATTAGATTTCATGGATATAATGAATAAACAAATACAGAGTAAATGTATTACCTACTCTGCCTAGAGTGGTAGCCTAACAGAGTCATCGCAGGGATTATCTACACTCTTTTGTACACCAAGGGTAGGTGGGGGCTAGGTAGCTATCCATAGGGGTCCAAAATTGTGACAAAAGCCAAACCCTCCTCTCGACTTTTGTGTTGTAGATTGCAACAAGAATGACAACCTCAACGTAGAAGATAGGTAAACAAGTTTAGGGTTTGTTCAGGACAATCTAAACCGTAGATTGAGCATAGTGCATCTAGGTGATGAGAGGCTTCTTGACCAACTAAATGCTTGGGTTGTATGCCCACCAGACAAGTGTACAACGTACAGGTTGGTGGAAATAAAAAACAGTTTGTATGGAGGTAGTATGCATCCCGTTGGGTTCATGGTACAAGTTAAATAGATACAACAACTATGTATTAAAGAGAGAGCAGTAGATGTTACTATCATTAAAACTAAGGTATGGGTGAGATACGAAGGGTATTTAGGGTAGTATACATGTCATTATTTAATAATAACGACTGAGTGACAACTACTACCTACCCTATGTTGTTGTTGGTTCAAGCTATATCTAGCACAAGTAGCATAGCAAGAAAAAACAATACTAGCTAGCTAGCTTTTATACTTGCACGTTCGTGCTCATTGTGGTCATTGTGTTGTGCCAATTAAACCAATGGAAGCACCACTAATAGAAGAGTAAGCAACAAGGGTTATATTACCTATTGCAAGACCCATTCCAGAGGCTGTGAAGGAGACATTTTGTCAAGATAGAGTGTCTCTACAGTTCTCACCATGGTCCGAGTTGATAGCAGGAGCATGCTTGTTGTACGTTCAGTGAAGCTTTGTGTTATGAACCATTAGCGTGGCACTTTGAAAATTAAACTAAATATTGTTTTCATGAACCAATCATATTACATGAGCAACTCCTTTATTAAAGCATAGGGCTTTTATAAGACTAATAAAAATGAGGAATCAGGTTATAAGAACATTTGTATGCCCGGGTCTCAAAGAGGTATACCCAGCTTTTTAACACCCACTAACAACAGAGTGATTACGGTTCCCAAAAAAAATCTAGGATACCTTAAATGAGTTCAAGATAATGAGTGAAATTGCAGAAACAGAGGCCACTAGGATCTCAAAACCCATGAGTTTCTTGTCAATGGTACGTGGCTACTCAACAAAGAAAATTTGCAGCTATGTGAGGTAGCAGTACATCGTAATTGTACTTGTGAAAATGGGTAATGGTCTGAGAACTGATTTTGTTTCCTCTACCTGCGTGACTATGCAAAGTTTCCATTGACTTCTTTAGTTGAGATCCTTCAATCTAGTGTTGTTGTCAAGGATAGTTGCCATATCCAAAAACCCGAACTAGCACGACAAACCTTATATGCATTAGGTATAGATTTTATAAAACAAAATTACACTGCAATTCATACAACATTTATAAATAATTATTTTCTTGCTACATTTTTATAACCAGCTCTAAAAATTTCAAATTTATCTCCCCTCCTAAGCTAAAAATTGGTGTAACTGATCATTAATTTTTTTTATCTTTTTATATGCAAAGGTTTTATAAAATAGATTGTGTTGATATATGCCAAGATTTTATAACAATTGTGATTATGTTTAAAAAGTTACTTTTATCTGGGTGGATTTGGGAATATCTACGAATCCCATGGATAACAGTTAGGTTGAAAAAATTACCCACTACAAGAGCTAGTTCCCTCTATAAACTTTTCTTAATGTTGAAGTTATGGATGCTTTTAGGAAGGTAGGTTGGCTTGATTTCTTTGATGAGTTGGAAGGATATGATGATGCAGTAGCACTGGAGTTTTCCTGGAATTCTTAACATCCACAAGAGAAAGACTCTAAAAAGCATGAATTCTACATGACTTTCAGAGGATTCAGGATCTTTGTAAATGAAGAATTGCTCAATGAAGTTACTAAAATTCCTAGGGGCAGCCTTGGGATAAGGATGATAGACTACTCAACCTCATAGCCAAGACCAACCTTTTCATATCCTATGATAAGTATGAAGAAAAAATAAATGGGGTGAAAAGGGAGTCTCTTCCATATGAATGGGGAGAGATATCATATCATTTCATTAAATATTGAACCTGTGAGGGAAGGCTAAGCATTGCATATGCTTACTATTTTTGAATTTTGCATAAAATTCGAAACCTAAGCCATCAAAAACCACAACAAAGGATAAGTATGACCAATTTCCTAATGCATTCCCGATAATAAATGGGTGTTGGAATTCAAAAGGGGAAATTGGATGCTATAGCACATTAGTGCCTAGTTAAGTTGATCATTTTTCATGAGTTACAGAAAAAACTCCCTCATCTGTCACGGGACCAATTTGTCTCTTCAAGGACACAACATTATAAAATATAAGAAATAGAACACCCCACAACACCTCCTTCAGTGAGAGTAGTAGATCGTGATAGTGGGAAGAAGTTTGGTCAGAAAGAGTCCAAAAGGACAAGGGTAGCAGTTTCAGATGAATAAATTGCTCATACATTAATCCATCTATCCACTCCAGGTTTTACACCCCCAAGATCCAATAATCCCAGGGTTTCCATTTTGGAATTTCAAATTCTTAGGAAAAGAAAAACGATTCTTCAAGCAACACAGAAAATGTCAAGCTAATGATCAAAAAAATTCAGTTCATACATTACTTGTTCATAAATTCAAATTGACCATTAGATTGAAGTACAATAAGAACTCAGCAAATCATATCAGTTACACCATGTTAAATAAGGACCACATCCAAATGTAGATTAAAAAAAAAAAAGTGAAATTTGGCGAATTCTAGAACAAACTAGCTTGAAAATTGGCCATGTGAAAATAAAATGGCAGAACACAACTAGAATTTGAAAGCTTTGAACTATTGTTTATTGGGAGTGAAAAATCATGTGCTTAATTGCATTATAAATAGAAAATATGATAAGAACTTAGTACCAAATCATATCAAGTGCAAAATCTTGTGCTTAATTGCACTATGAACATAAAGTATGATAAGAACTCAATACCAAATCACATCAATTAGACCATGTTAGATAAGGACCAATTCTAGACGCAGATTAAGGAAGAAAGTAAAATAGGATCAATTCTAGAACCAGCTACCTCAAAATTTGACCAAACTAAATATAGAATAATCGTACAAGATTTGAAATTGAGGAATTTGAGATATTGTTTATTTGGAGTGCAGATTTATGTGCTTATTTGCACTATGAAGAGAAAGCAAGCAAGGGGTTCCCTTTTGTACAAGAGATGTTGCTCTGTCTTTGGTTGTAGACTTTGCACAGAAATTTTGGTTCTATTTCAACCTAGTCTCTAAAGTGGAAATAGCTACACTATATTTTCCATTCTATCACCTAACACTAAATATTAATTAACTCTTAACCATAAGTAAGGATCCCTTTCAATGTAGCATCCTAACTCTCTCAGTTGAGGTAGAACCTCCGTAATAGAAAAACTGCCAAAACGGAAATAATGGAAAACATAAAAGTTGGTGCAAACAAGAAATAACAAACAATAGAACCTCTCACTGAAGCACTCATATTTGGCACTTTAACTGTACAATTTAGCAATGCATGTTTACTTCTCTATATAGAAAATTTCAATAATACTACAAGAACAGAGTGGCCATTTAGGAAAGACAAGTTTGTTAGCTTTTGAAGAACCTAAGAAATAGTGAAGTTGATTAGGTTAGCTCACCAAAACAATCTGTGGGGTGTAGCGTGATTGAAAGATCAAAAATACAAGCTACTAGCCAATTGTCCAAAAATGCCCTCTTTCAAATGGTGCTATCTAGATCCTTTCGATGAGATTCCTTACAAAACTATTCCACACAACAAATTACTCACTATCTGTTGCATATGTGCTGAATGGTGAATAATTTCCATGGTTTGTTGAGATATTGTTTATTTGGAGTGCAACGTTTTGTGCTTAGTTGCACTATGAAGAGAAAGCAAGCAAGGAGTTCCCTTTTGTACAAGAGATGTTGCTCTGTCTTTGGTTGTAGACTGTGTACAGAAATTTTGGTTCTATTTTAGCTTGGTTTGTAAAGTGGCAATAGCGACGCTATGTTTTTCATTCTATATCCTAAACTAAATATTAATCAAATCTTAACCATAAGTAAGGATCCCTTTCAATGCAACCTCTTAACTCTCTAGGTTGTCGTAGAACCTCCATAACAGAAAAATTGCCAAAATGGTAATAATGGGAAACATAAAAGTTGGTGCAAACAAGAAATAAAAAAAAAAACAAAACATCTCATAGAAGCACTCATATTTGGCACTTTAAAGATATAATTTAGCGAAGCATGTCTGCTTCTCTATATAGAAAATGTCAAGAATAATACAAAGACAAAGTGGACATGTGGGAAAGAGAAGTCTGTTAGCTTTTTAAGAGTCTAAGCAATAGTGAGGTTGATTAGGTTAGCTCACCAACACAATCTATGGGGTGCAGTGCGATTGAAAGATCAAACATACAAGCTACCAGCCAATCCATCCAAAAATGCTCTCTTTCAAATGGTGTTATCTAGATCCTTTTAGTGAGATGCATTACAGAATTGTTCCACAGAACAAATTACTCACTTGTGGTGGATATGTGCTGAAAGGTGAATAATGTCGATGGTTTATTGACATATATTTTATTTGGAGTGCATAGTTTTGTGCTTAGTTGCATTATGAAGAGAAGGCAAGCAAGGAGTTCCCTTTTGAACAAGAGATGTTGCTATGTCTCTGGTTGTAGACTTTGTAAAGAAATTTCGGTTCTATTTTAGCTTGGCCTCTGAAGTGGCAATAGCCACACTATATTTTCCATTCTATCACCTAACACTAAATATTAATTAACTCTTCACCATAAGTAAGGATCCCTTTCAATGCAGCATCCTAACTCTTTAGGTTGTGGCAAAACCTCCATAATAGAAATACTGCCAAAACGATAATAATGGAAAACATAAAATTTGATGCAAACAAGAAAGAACAAACAACAAACCTCTCACAGAAGCACTCATATTTAGCACTTTAAAAATACAATTTAGCAATGTAGGTTTGCTTCTCTATATAGAAAATGTCAAGAATACTACAAGAACAAAGTGGTGATTTGGGAAAGGAAAGTATGTTAGCTTTTGAAGAATCTAAGCAATAGTGAAGTTGATTAGGTTAGCTCACCAACACAATCTATGGGGTGCAACATGATTGGAAGATCAAACATACAAGCTACCTGCCAATCTGTCCAGAATTGCCTTCTTTCAAATGGTGCTATCTAGATCCTTTCAATGAGATGCCTTACATAACTATTCTACACAAAAAATCATTCACTTTGTGTTGGATATGTGCTAAAAGGTGAATAATGTCCATGGTTTCTTGATGGGCATGCACACTATGACATCTCTACCCAATTCAAATCAAATATTTTTCCTTCTCTGAAAATCATCAATGCTATGTCACATTTTTGAGCTCACACATATTTTTAGATACAATTAAGTTATAGTACATTGGTTTAGAAATGAAGAGAGTAAATGAATACTCTTACTAGAGGCATGAAGGGTACCTTATAACTAAAGTGTTTGGTGAATGACTTATGTCACTAGGATTGAGGACATTTCATGTGGTGCCAAGTCTGTTGGCACCCCATCTCCCAAACCAGTCTAGGGTGTGGGAAAACAATTAGTGTTCATTTGAGCTCTAAGTGTTCGAAATTATCGATTAATTAATAATAATAATAAAATTTCTCACTTCAGGTTTAGTTCCCCCGTGTGAGACAAAGCAGACTAAAACCTCCTTTTTGTTAACCACACTTCGTCATTAGATAGGAATATTTGCCAATGGTCTGCTCTTGTCAAACTCCACCACCCATAAAATGTCAACTCCCAAAAAAGGGCCAATGTTACTTCACACAAACTCCATGATAGGGGTAACTGTCCCACCAAAATAGCTCAGAACATACATCTATCCTCAAGCAAGCTATCGATAGTGGGGGAAAAGGTCTGTGTCTTACATGTAACTGCCTATTTGCAATCATCATTATGTGAAACCTCAAAGTTCAACTCACTAATCCCAAAAGGTGCTTGAAGCCCAAGGGGTTGTCTCAAGGGATGCCACCCGAGGGATCCCACCAACTTGACAATGTTTAAAATCCCTTGGCTACAAATTTTAACCTTCCTCATCATAAAATCAAATGCAAACCTAGCAAAAATTTTGGATTTGGAGAGAACCCCAAATTTAAAACCAAATTAATAGACAATTTGTACTCCATTTGTATAAACCATACTACTTACTTCCACCTATTATAAAATGTCCAAAATTCCATGTTCAGTGTATCACAGATCTAAAACCTAACCCAACTTAGGGGTATTTCCTCCACAAGGTAAATTTAGCTCAAATAATAGCAACAACCCCCCTTACAAGCAAGACAACCAGATATTGTTGAAGGATAGATTTCACACTTTTTTCATTAGAACTGTGAGAGAAATATAGGATGTCGTTGCTTACTAGAAATAATATATGAGGCCAGCTGTGTCCCACAAGTACTCCTTATGGCATTTAAAGCACATCAAATCATGAACAGAAATCGACAAATGAATTTACTAAGAAAACTAATCCTTCTACCAGATCAACCATAGCTTTATTAAAATCCATTACAATCAGAGGCTTATTCTCTTCGGACTCCATGATTCATATGCAAAAAAAACGTTCAACACTCCTAGGTTAGATGCTCGACTGATCACTATGTTTATCCACCACCTGATTGATTGAGATTAGAATATTGCTCTGCACCTAAATTACATTCGAAGAACATAAATTACATTCAAAGAGATACAGTGTATGTGAAAGTTATAATTAAAAAAAATAATAACAAATAAATTAAAATACCTAAATTACATTTGAAGAGATCCAATGTATGTGAAACTTATAATTAAAAAAAATAATAATAAATAAATTAAAATTAGATCGTGATGACGCTGATCATCTAATGAGCCCTAGAAATGGTTAACTATATGGGCTCATGTTGCCTATTATTTGCATTTAATCCACCATTCTCAATAGTTTTGTGCATGTTTTTAAATATATTTATGTCAATAGAGTGAATGGGGATGGTCATTTTGCCGTGTAGTCTAATGAGTGTTTATTGCAAATTCTTTGGACAATTTTGGCCAAGGACCAAGAATTTATAGGCAAAATGACAGCCAAACTCAAGGAAACAGGGATGAGGACTTATAGGAGGGTGTTTCCTTTATTAATGACCCCTTCCTTGAATTCTTCATCAACAGCTCGGAGTACAAAGGCCCACATTGATGATTCCGAGGGGCAGCAGAGTTCCTTAAGTTTAGGAGGACTGTTGGGAGTCCCCACTTGTATAAATAAGAAAGCTTCAAGCCTCAGTAGGTTAGCCATTTCATAGTATATTTTCACACTTTTGTGCAGTTTCATACTCAGCTCATTTTCGAGCTCTTTTTGAAGATAGTTTTGTGATGTAACTGCTATTTTTTTTGGTAAATGAAGATGAACCAAGTTTTCAACCAACACTAATTCCTTCTAGAGGGTTGAAGCTCTTGGGTTAGGGCCCAACCCAAGCTGCCCAACACCTCCTATGTGTATTTATATTCTTTTTCTTGCATTCATGAGATAATTTCTATTTTTCAGCTTAATCTTGCTTTGCTAAATTAGGTTGCTTTTGATGGTCAGAACAGTTGTTTTTGCTTCAAGTTGCTTAAGTAGTTTGCTGCAATAATAGAAAAAGATCCGAAAAGGCCACCAGCAGGACTTGATCCCCTTTCTCCCTGCTTGGGACCATGAGTCGAGGTCAAGGCACTACTGCTGCCACCAAAAACACAGTTTTTTCTCTTCTAATGCAACTGCTAGTGTGATATTTTGAGTTGGAGAGGTTGATATCAGTTTGGATTCACATGCTCAGATCATTTCATGTCCATTCACCATGGATTTCTTGCATAATTTTCTATTCATAAAGTACTGTTTGGCATTTTTCTTGTTTTAGGTCAGAATTTAGGTTAAAATAGACAAAACTATGTTTTTCGGTTCTTGCTTTGGTAAGTTTTGAGAAGTAAGTGTGCAGATCTCTTGTAAAAAATTCCAGCTCATCATTCCTCCTTAAAATAGTGAGTACCAATTCATCTCTCAATATTTCTGCGACTCATTTTCCATATTTCGCCAATCTGCCCTAATTTTTGCATTGTTTTTCCATAAAGTTGTTTTCTCACCATTTGAAAAAATCCAACCATATTCTTTGGCCCTAATCTTCTTGGACAAGTTATAGACCCCTCAAAACCATCATCAAACCTTCATTTCCCCTTTCCCATCATTTTTCCACCTTCAAACCTCCAAAAACCACTTTCGGCCTCCTCCTGTAGATCCCGTGCATCCTCTTGTAGAATTTCCTAGGAGTGATTTTTCAAAGTCTGATTGCAATAGAAGTCTCCAAAAGGGTACTATGGACTTCTTAGGACCTCTCCACACCTTCCTCACCATCTGAAAAAGCCAACTCCATCTTCCTTTGCCACCAAACCTCTACACAGTCATAACCAGTCAAATCATAAGCATAATAATTCCACATAAAAATACTCAAAAGTAAAAAAGATGATTTCTTCTGATTTCTCTTCAGGAGTAGCTTGAATAAATGAAATTTACCTTCTCAGTAGTCAATGGCACCCATTTTAGTAGTTTCCATCTCTTTTCTTGCACAAGTAGGGTTAGTGGGTAAACTAGGGTTTGCTAGGGTTTGCTAGGGTTTGCATTTCATTCAAGTTTTCCTTCTCTTTCTGCAAGTAGAATAGCCCCTGTAGAGGTAGCTTCCTTTCATCACAGTTAAAGCTTCTTATGAGAACTCATATAAGTTTTCTTAAGCTCCTAGCGAACTTGCGCCAGCTGATCAAGTGACAGCCTGCAGTAAGAGCGAGTACTTGTGCATACAACACGTTTGCTTCCAAGTTTGTTATGAACTACCAGGTTGATAAAAGTAAAGAAGGAGGCCCCAGGAGTTGTAGCATTATTTCTACAATATTGGAGCTCACCACTCTTTTTGGCACAGTTTCCAGGGAAGCGTCAGAGTATTTTGTGATTACTACTTTTCTTCTATTCTCTACTACAACATTCTGCTAAGTAGTTTATTTCAGCAAAAGTAGAGTAGTTGTTTCATTTCAATTCCGCAATTTCAATTCTGCGAAAGTAGATTAGACATTTCCTTCTTTCATTTCAATTCTGTAATTTCATTTCAGTAAGCGTAGGTTAGATATTTCTTGTATTCATTTCAATTCTGCAATTTCATTTCAGCAAGCGTAGATTAGACATTTCCTGTTTTCATTTCAATTCTGCAATTTCCATTCTAGCAAAGTAGATTAGTCATCTCCTGCTTTCATTTCAATTCTGCAATTTCCATTTTAGCAAGATTCATTTCAATTAGTTGCAAGTTGTTGGTCAATCCATTTCAGTTTCGCAGGTACAAGCAGTGAAAACACAAAAATCACCCAAAAAGGAGATTTCCTTTCATGCCTCGTAGGAACAAAGACGATTCACAAAAATTCCTACCCAACACCCCCACCACATCACTAAGTCACCCTTCTCTCTTCTTTGGTGGCAGTGATCCAGAAGAACCTATAGGTGAACCTCCAAGGATATATGAAGATCCTATAACAGAAGAAGAGCAAGAAACCATTCCTCCTGAGACAATGACTGAAAACAGAAATGTTAGAGGAGATGGGAAAAGAATAGAAGGTGGCTTTCCTATCCGAGAGACCAATGGGGACACAAAAATGAAAAACATAAGTACTTCAGCCTTACATTGCTTCCATGGACTGACTACCGAGGGTCTTGATACCTTCTTGTTTGAATTTGTTGTTCTCTGTTGAACCTATGACTAGGCAGAGGATGAGAAGAAGTTGAAACTGTTCCCTTCTACCCTCAAGGATACAACAGTGCGCTCGTTCATGGGGTTACCTAGAAACAGTATCACAACTTGGGCTCAGATGCAGCAAGCCTTTAACAATAAGTATCGAGACTACTGTAGGTCAAAGGATACCAAGGAAGAAATCTTCCGAATGACCATGGGAAGTGATGAATCTTTAGAAGACTATGAAGAAAGGTTTCCACTTAGTTATAAAAGGGCCAGGTGCACACTTGACCCTGAATGTCTAAAGTTGGTTCTGCTCAGAGGAGTCCCTGAAGACCTTCTATATACCCTCCATTTGCTAGTTGTGGGAGTCATCTACCAACTGCCTTATGACGACATAAAGACTGTGTTTAGAAACCATTCTAGGTCAGCTAAAAAGAGACGTAGGGGAAGTCAACCTTTAGCCAGTACATCCCCATCTAGTTAATCGCTTAGAAACAAACTTGAGAATCAGCTGGAACATTTCAAGAGCGACGTGAGGAAAACTCTTTCCATGCAAATGGATGCCTTGCATATCAAAAGGAAACAAGAGTAAGATGAGAGGAATTTGGCCATGTTTTGCCCCAGGTGCACTAGAAGGCATCCTAGGAATGAATCTCCATTGCACTCTATAGAAGTGTGTTTAGTCTGTGAAGAAGACCATCCTACGAATCAGTGCCCTTCCTTGCCCAGAATCAAAGCTGCATATCAGGGGGCTGAAGGAGCCACTGAACCACTCTATTTCATGAACCAAAGGAGGCCACATGGACCTAGACCTTACCAGCAGGGAATGCAAGGGACATCCCAGAACTATTACAACCCCAATCAAGCCACTTCCATGCCTTCTTAGGGTCCCCTTGCTCATCCTTCCTGGTCCACACCCCCTCCTTGGTCATATCCTCCTCAATACCAGGCTCCACCAGTTGCTCACTTGTTTCACTCTTATGCTCAACCATAGCCTTAGTGGAATGCATCTCAACAGGGGTGGAGGCCCCAGTACAACTCTCCTCCCGCTCTTTTTCCTCCACCACATGCTCAACCACAACCATTACCTCCTACTCCACCAAGGCAACCCCAAATACCTATTCAAATGAACCCGGACCCTAACAGTAGACAGGCCTAGCAGGTATATAGTGGAGAAACATCATGTCTAACCTATGTTGTGGAGATTCAAAAAGATTAACATACAGTCTGGGATGGTTCTCCCGGATAGCCAACCTGCCCTTAAGGAGGATGAGGAAGAAAAACAGGAAGGTGAACCAAAAGTCATTCCACCCTTTCCTGAGAGACTAACTGGAACCACACAACCGACCCTAGAAGAAACTAAACTTTTGGGAGAATTAAAACAGTTATGTGTAAAAATACCACTTCTCCAAGCCATAAAAGATGTGCCCATATACAACAAGATGATCAAGGAGAAGTGCTTTATACACCTATGCAGGAACAAGAGAGATGCCCCAACTATCAATGTCACAGGACAACTGTCCAACTTGATGTTGGGGTAGGTAATCTGTTCGATATATCTAGACCCTGGGAGTCCTGTAGTCGATGTCCACATCAATGGCATCGTAATCCCCCATACCTTGATTGATCTAGGGGCTACCATTAATGTGATGACCAGCGACACTATACTCAAACTCAACCTTTAGGGTTCCCTGAGAAAAACCTCAACAGTACTGTAGTTATCAGACTGCTCCACCGTGACCCTTGAGGGGATTGTGGAAGGTGTAATGGTCTCTACTGACTCCTGGGAGTATCCTGCTGATTTCCTGGTTCTCTAGCTGAAGGCAAAACTCACTGGGTATCGTCTCATCCTGGGGAGACCTTGGTTGGCTACTGCAAATGCTTACATCAGTTGTCAAGTTGGGAACATGACAATTAAGAACAGGCATATGTCCAAACAGCTAGTCCTATATCCTCCTGCCCAACCTCTATTAGAACATGATATACCCCTCTGGTTGGAGGAGGAAGATGAGGATGAAGTTTATTTTGTACCATTGTGTACAGTAGAGGCTACCATGGGGGGCCCACAAACAGAGGATGACCTTATTGAAAACTTGATTCAGAATCCACCCTCCAGTGTGTTGCCATTAGAAGAGTTGGTGGAAGAAACCCAGGCCAATCCTGTAGTTGATCTCTGTGTGGCTGATCCGACCTCTCTCTGAGTTAAGAATGTGGAATTTAGCGCAGAAAGAACCTTGAAGATCAACTCATCCCTATCCACCTCTCAGGAGAAAGAACCGTGTAGCTTATTGAACAATCACTTGGACGCTTTTGCTTGGAGCTATAAGGAGATGAAGGGAGTCCACCCTTCAGTATATACTCATCACATTTACATTAAAGAATATTGTAAACCAGTCAGGAAACCTCAAAGGAGGATGAATCCAACCCTTAAGGACATTGTCAAAGAAGAACTGTAAAAGTTGCTGGATACAGGGTTCATCTACCCCATCTCTGACAACGAATGGGTTTCTCCTTTGGTGCTAGTGCCAAAGAAAAACGAGAAGTGGAGAATCTGTGTAAATTATCGGGAACTAAACAAGGCCACCAAAAAGGACCATTTCCATTTTCCTTTCATAGATCAAGTGATAGATGGCCTAGTAGGGAAGAAGTTCTTCTCCTTCCTAGATGGGTTTAGTGGGTACAGCCAGGTCCAAATCAGCTTGGAAGACCAAGATAAGACCATTTTCACTTGTCCTTGGGGTACTTTTTCCTACCGGGTCCTTCCTTTTGGTTTGTGCAATGCTCCCACCACTTTCCAGAGAGAAGTACTGAGCATATTTGCTAAACTAGTGCATGATTCAGTGGAAATCTATATGGATGACTTTACCCCTTATGTTTCTAATTTCCAGGAAGCTATGACTAACTTAGGAAATGTTTTAGCCAAATGCATCGAACTGAACCTGTCCCTCAGTCCTGAAAAATGCGAATTCCTGATGATTGAAGGGACCATGCTAGGTCATAAAATTTCTCAGCAAGGGTTACAGGTGGATCCCAACAAGATTGTTATCATCCAAAGGGTCCCACCTCCTCAAAAGGTAAGAGATGTTTAGAGTTTGCTAGGCCTAGCAGGGTATTATATAAAATTCATCAAGGATTTTAGTAAGCTAGCCTCTCCATTATTTGGCCTTTTGGGAAAAGATGCTGAGTTCATATGGATTGACAATTATCAAGAGGCTCTAGATACGTTGAAAGGTAAACTGATAACTGCCCCAATATTGAGAGGTCCAAATTGGGCCCTACCTTTCCACATTCACACAGATGCCTCAAACAAAGCAATAGGAGCAACCTTAGGGCAAGTTGAGGAGAAGCTACCTTATGCCATATATTTTGTCAGTAAAAACCTATCTAAGGTAGAATTATACTACATTGTAACTGAAAAGGAGCTTCTAGTTGTAGTTCATTCCCTAAATAAGTTCAAACACTACATCACCGGCTATCAAACATTTGTACACACTGATCATGCTACAATTAGGTATTTGACGAATAAACCAGATGAAAATGATCATATTATTAGATGGTTACTTTTATTGCAGCAGTTTGATTTGACCATTGTTGATAAGCCGGGTAAGGAAAATTTTGTTGCTGATTTTCTTTTTTAGATTAGATCTGCCTGTAGGTGAAGAAGGAATGGTGGATGATCAAATGCCAAATGAATGGCTATTTGCTATTTCAGTACTCTCTCCATGGTTTGTTGATATAGCAAATTATTTTGTTTCAACAAAATTTCCACCACACCTGTCCTCAAAAGAGAAGAGCAAGATCGTGACGAAAAATGCCCCATTCACCTAGATTGGGGGCAATCTTTTTAAACTTGCCCTAGATCAGATTTTGAGGCGATGTGTTAGGGAGGAGGAAGTTTTTGACATCCTCCTAACCTGTCATGATGGGCCCTGTGGGGGCCACTTTGCAGCAAAGAGGACTGCCTTCAAGATTCTCCAAGCAGGTTACTATTTGCCCACTCTTCATCAAGATGTCAGGAGATATATCAGCCAATGTGATTGATGTCAGAGGATGGGGAAACCTCCTTCAAGGGATGAGATGCCCCTGGAACCTCAAGTGACTTTCAAGCCATTTGAGAATTCGGGCATGGACTTTGTGCGTCCTATCAACTCTCCTTCAAAACAGAAATGTTACATCATTGTGTGTACTGATTATCTAACAAAATGGGCAGAAACAAAGGTGATCAAGGTAGCAACAGAAGAAAACGTAGCTAAGTATTTGAGGGAAAATATATTTTACAAGTCTGGCTATCCAAGAGAGTTAGTCACAAATAAAGGGAGTCAGTTTACCTCCAATCTAGTTGAAGACCTACTCACACATCACAAGATTAAGCGTAGAACTTCCACCCCTTATCATCCGCAAGCAAATGGACAGGTGGAAGTCACTAACAGAGCTTTGGAAGGAATTTTGAATAAGATAGTGAGCAGCAGTAGAAAAGATTGGGCAGTCGGTTGGTTGACGCCACCTGGGCCTATAACACCACTAGGAAAACCACCACAAGGTTGACACCCTATGAGCTGGTCTATGGGAAGAAGGCTCTACTGTCAATAGAATTTGGATATAAGACATTAAGGATGGCAGCTCAGCTGGACCTAGATCTTAGCCATGCACAAAGTGAAAGATTGCTTCAGCTAAATGGATTGGATATACAGAGATTGCAGGCCCTTCTCCACTTAGAGGTAGTCCAACTTCAAAGAAAAATGTGGCATGACAAACACCTCAAAGAAAAAAAATTCCAGAAAGGAGATTGGGCACTACTGTATGATTCAAGATATAAATATTTCAAGGGCAAACTGAGGACAAGATGACTGGGACCATATACAGTAGAAAAATGCAATGACAATGGTTCAGTCTTGATCCGGACAATTGATGAAGAAGCCATCCCCATGCTTGTCAGTGGGCATAGGTTAAAGATCTATGGGAATCCCCTTTCCAAGAAATAATTCATTGAGAATCTAGGTAAAACAGTGTTGGTAGTGGAGCAGATCTCTGCCTCCACTCCACCCACACCTTGAGCTAAAAAAACAGAAAAACAAAAACAGCAAAAAAACGAAGAAGAAAAAACAAAAAAAAATAGAAAAGATCCCTTGGTGAAAACATCTTGGAGGTGCCCAGGGCAGACAGTGAAGGTGAAAACCTCTTGGAGGCGCTCTAGCTGTCTCATAAAAAGAAAAAAGAAAAAACAGAAAAAACTAACTTCTTTTGAATGCATTTGCAGATTGCAGGAGGGTCACAAAAGGAAAAAGGACATGACCAGGCTGCATATACCCTTCATAGTCCATTCCTCCATTGCCATTATCTTTTCTCAGGCCTTGGTCTCACTAGTCCTGAAGATTTCACATCCTACAGGAAACTCTGTGCATTCTATAGGAGGCTCCTGTAGAAATCACAGAAAGCTCAAAATAAAGTTTAGAAAAGAATGTGAGGGCTAGAAATTTGTTCAGAAGGCCTGTGGACCTCCCTGCCACCATCCATCATCCTAATTCTCCATTCCATCCCTGCACACCCACATTTCCACTCGCTTTTTCTTCCCTACACATAAGAAAACACAAAATTCTGTTTCCTTTATTTTTTCTTCCAAAAAAAATATAATGAATAAAACAACAACATTCTTCACTTGTTCTTATCTGATTCCTTCTAGTTGTTCTTACTTTCGTTCAGAACCTTCTTTAGCTATCTCCTCAGCCCCTGCTCAAGCATCAGCGTGAAATTTTAGAGGGAGAAGAAGTTACAGGAAATTCTGCAGGATTCCTGTAGCATTTGATCCCTTTAAAAAACATGCTCTAGAAACATAGTCAGCCCAACTAAGATGTACGCAACATGCAAGGAGCGGAGCTTGATCGAAAAATCACTAGCATAAGCCAAAGTCCAAGCATGTAGAGCACCAACAACAGCAGCAATGAGAAAATGAAGTGCCAAAGTCCAGCATGTAGAGGACAATAGTGACTAACAGGTAAGTGGCTAAACCTATTCCTCATTTGCATGAATATTATTTAGGAATTGCATGAACTATTAGGATGGTCATGATTAAACAGAATCGGTGGCCAGCTAACTGTCCACCCTCGTTTAGTTCAAAACACCCTCATTGAGTTCAAATGAGCCTCGTCCAATTCCAACCGCAGTTCAGATACGTAGTCAGCACGCGTGGCTCGTCAACTCAGGAAGAAAAAACCTCAGAACCGGTTGTGGTGGCAGTGTATAACAGGAATAATGAAGGTGATGGTGGTCAGGTGGCATAAACTACCATAATGGCACTGAAGAAGGACCAACTGTCTGGATGGGGATAACGTACCCATCCTGCCACCTCACCTCATCACCGTAAATCACGCCATCAGCTTAAGCACAATGTGGTCTAGGCCTCCGCCACCTTTTTTCATTTGCATCGACGAGTTCTCTACTGCAGCACTCACCTACCACCTTCAGAACAATGAACCATTTGTTTTCTGCCATATTTTCAAAACCATCTCGCCTATCGGGTTCTATAAGAGCACTATTGCATTCTACAGGAGCAGGAACACTATCTAAAGGAGCCTTTCGACAGGAAGGCCTGAGAATAGCTTTGCAGAGGAAAAATTCAGAATTTTTTTTCAAATTCAAGCTCGAAAAGTGGTAGGCTCGGAAACCCACTCTAGATGTGATATATCTTAACAAGGTGATGGATTAGAAGTGAAGTATTGGGTTGAAAAAGAAAAGGAAAGAGAGCTTAAAAGTTTGCTTGTGTTTTTGTTATATACCTAGGGGGGATAATATGGGGTACCAAGGGAGGTACCCAAGGTAATAATATAATAATGGGATGGGCCATAGTAATAAATAAGGTGGTTAACCCATATCATGTAAGGGACCACAAGTAGTTAGTAATAATGTAATGGGCCCATGGTATTATTTGATGGTATGAGGGAACCATGGTAATGACCCATGGTATTGTATGTATGAGGCCTATATAGATGCTAGAGACTCCACGCTAAGGAATATTGTATGAACAGGCATATGGCTTGTGGAGTGCTCTCCTTCCTTAAGGAGTGAATGTATGGTGTTGCCCTACCTTAAGGGTTTGATCAATAAAGAGAAGCATTTCTATTTATATTCAAATCTTGTTATTTCGGGGTTTATTTTTATTATCTTATATTTCTGGGTCAGATCTATAACAAGTGGTATCAGAGCACTTTCTTGGGCAAAAAAGTGGAGAATTTTTTTTATTTTTTGCAGGATTTCTGGGGCGGCAAGTTGAGGATCAGATCTGTACGTTTTGGTGCAAGATCTACAAAATCTAATTGCATATCTGGATTCTTTGTGAAAAAATAGCCAATTTAAAAAAAAAAATCGGTTGAACCGGAGTCCGGATGAAGGAGATATCGCTGATCTAAAAATCAGTGCGGTTGCAGACAATTTTTCAGGGTAGCGAGTTTGCGGCGTAGATCTGGATGTCTTGGTACAATATCTACAAGATATAATTGTATATCTAGATTCTATGTGGAAAAATACCCATTTTCAAAAAAACAATTGATCGAATCGGAGTCCGGATGAGGAGATATCGCTGATTTAAAATCAACTATTTTTGCAGAAATTTTGGTGACAGCGGGAGAGTTGCAATGCATATCTGAAATTAGAGTGCCTGGATCAAGATTTCTGTCACATGGGCAGATGCAGAATGGTTGTTTCATTTCCAAAAACAGGTCATAATAGGGATTCTGAGCAATATTGACAGAATTGTGGCCATTTAAAATTTTCGCCATTTTTTTTTGTGATGGCGGGCCAAGATTGGAGTTTGAGGGACTTGTATAAATTTGATGGCTCTCATCCAACCAAATGGCTAGCACAAATGGAGAAATTTTTTAGTTTGAATTACATCATGGATGATAAGACTTGGCTGAGAATGGGAAAAATGTACTTGGACAATGAAAGATGGCAATGGTGGCAAAGGCATCAACATTACTATGAAAGGCCCTTGACTTGGGACATATTCACAAAAGCTATTATGGACCACTTCGACCGTAAAAGTAATATTGTGGATATGCTCACACAGACAGATACACAGCCTAGCAAAGATTTTATTTTTACAGAAAAGAAGGAAACCAAGGAACCTAAAGGGTTATTTTCTGTTGGTATCTCCTTATTGCAGGTTCATGGATTGATTCAGAAGGAGAAAATCATTGTGTCTATAAATCTGAGTTGCAAGAAAAATCTCATAAATGTCAACTTGGCAAAAAAATTGCAAATTCCAGCAAAACACATTGAAAACACACAAGTGGATGATGAGGATGTTCAAGTGTACAAGGATTTGAAGATTTCTATGGATAAGTATGTGTTGCATGGTGATTTTTATACTTCAGAGATGGATAATATGGATGTTGTTTTGGGATATCCTTGGATGGAATCTGCGGGTACTATCAATATTAATGTGCAGAAGAAATTCCTTAAGCTCTGGTATAAAAAGAAGAAAATTACATTACAGGATATTTCCATCAATAAACAGGTAGAGTCCACGAACATTGAAGCAGAAGATGTTCCAGGGACTGACATATCAGATGATGAGCCTTTGATGATCGACAATCAAACACAAACAGAGGCTAAAGCAGACAAGGTTACAGGTACCTCAGATGAAAGCTCAGTCGTTGAAGTCATATTGAAAAAGAAGACACCACAACAAGCACCACAGCAGGGTGAATTAAAGAAAAAGGCACCGTGGGTTAAAACTTCAACATATCATCACCCACATCACCCCACAAGAACACAATCAACAAGATGGCAACCAATTAGCCACAAGGACAACAACCCCCATATGAAGGATAGCGAGGAGCGAATATCCACCTACTACATATCAACACAGAAGAGCTACCATGGTCAACTTCCATCTCAAGCGAGCGAGGGACCAGCTAGATCAAGGGTTCACCTTTCTCTTGGATGACTAGATGCACGTGCATGGTACCAGTGGACTACTCTTTTGAGTAGATCTTATTATTTGTGTTCTTCCCATGTTTCGGGGACGAAACATGCTAAGGGTGGTGGAATGTTATATACCTAGGGGAGATAATATGGGGTACCAAGGGAGGTACCCAAGGTAATAATGTAATAATGGGATGGGCCATAGTAATAAATAAGGTGGTTAACCCATATCATGTAAGGGACCACAAGTAGTTAGAAATAATGTAATGGGCCCATGGTATTAGTTGATGGTATGAGGAAACCATGGTAATGATCCATGGTATTGTACGTATGAGGCCTATATAGAGGCTAGAGACTCCATGTCAAGGAATATTGTCAAGGAATATTGTATGAACAGGCATATGGCTTGTGGAGTGCTTTCCTTCCTTAAGGAGTGAATGTATGGTGTTGCCCTACCTTAAGGGTTTGATCAATAAAGAGAAGCATTTCTATTTATATTCAAATCTTGTTATTTCTGGGTTTATTGCTATTATCTTATATTTCTGGGTTAGATCTATAATAGTTTTCCTAAATTCCATACAGTCTCTCCATTTTCTTCTCTACACTCAAAAATCTGTTTTTCTTTCCTTTCCTGTATTCTCCTTAAAAAAGAAAAGGGGATGCAACCATAGAAACCAAGCCTGTGAAAAAATGAATTTTCAAGTCTGTTTACTTTGTGAAAAAGAAACATTGTGTTATATATTCTTTATTCTATCAAAGTATTGATTTCTTCCCAAAGGAGAGAAGTAAATTCAGGTTGAAAACAATTTCAAGGGAGAAAAATTGCAAATTGATGTTGTGAAAAAAGAAGAACACAAGAAATTTCCTCTCTGGTTTCAAAAAGACAAACATCAACCACTCCTCTATTTCTAGTTTTGAAAATTGTTTCCTTATTCCTCAGCTGAGCATTTTCACAAGTCACTAAACACCATGCCATGAGGTTTTATGAGAAAGAAGCCTTTGGACTCCAGCAAATTGCATGAGCATCCAAAAGTGGTGGCCCTCTTCACTAGGGCAAACTGGATGCCCTTTCTTGAGACAATTCATGGATATGATGAGGAGGCGACAGAAGAATTTTTAATGTCCTTAAGGCCACATTCAAAAACCCATGCTATAGTCAGTTTCAGGGGTTTGACCCTAGATCTTACATCAGGTTTTATCAGCATTATCATAGGTCTTCCACTTGGGCTCCCCTGGAACAAAGAAGAAAAACCATTAGGACAGGTTGCTAAAAAGACTTTTTTTCAGCTTGATGAATATCCTGTATAGGATAAGAATGGGGTCATAAGGACAAGCTTACCTCATCCATGGAGTGAGGTCAACTACCAGATCATGAAATATATCTCTTGTGAAGGAAGATTCAATATAGTTTATGGTTATCACTTTAGGTTATTGCATAAATTGAGATATGGGATGGACCTACGTGCAGCTAGAAAACTCAATCTCCCATATTTTCTCCTCCAATCTCTGATAGAATGTGGCACCAAGTTGAATGCAAGGGTTCCAGACCAACTGGCCCACCATGGGCTCATCAAATTGTTGGTAGAGGATGCCCTTCACACCTACACCATCCCCATAGCTTGGGAAATTTTCAGGAACATGTCTAGAGAAGATGACATCAAAACTCTTACTAATGACCTTAGCCCATCTGGCAGTGAAGAGGAGGAGCAGAAAGAGGAACTTGAGAAGGAAGTTCATGAGGAGGCACAAAATAGTCAAATAGAAGAAGAAAAAGAGGAGAAACAGAAAGAAGAGGAGAAACCAGACAAAACCACAGTTGAACCTAAGGCAAAAAAGAAAACAGCATCAAAAGCAGAGAAGAGGAAGAGAACAAAAGATGAGAAAAAGAAGCCCAAGAAAGCTCAGAAAAAGACTGCCACAGGAAGGGCAGAGACCCAACAAGAAAAGGAGAAAACACCACCAGAGATAGCAGAGACAAAAACAGAAACAGTAGACACAGGAAAAACTGCAAAAGGTGAAGAAGAAAAACAATAGGAGGAAATATCCCCTGAAACACTGGCAAGGGAAGCAGCAGCTGTGCTTACTGCATTAAGCACTACAGCTAAGCAAAAGGGAAAAAGAAAAAGACAGACATCAATGTATTTCAAAGCCAGGAGGAGCACCAAGATTAAGGTGGGCAAGCCCCAGCCACCATCAAAAGAACCCATTATCATTGAGGATGCACCTACTGTAACAAGGGAGGAATCTCCCTCCAAAATCTCTATCACCTACGAGAGAGGGAGTTCGAAGACCTCCACCTGGAAGGAAAGGATCAAATTGATGGACTCCAAAGCAGTCCTATAGGAGGCACAAACTTCTCTATAGGAGACATTGGCCAAGCTTAAAGAAACTGAAAAATTGGAAAAGAAGGTAGAAGAACAGTCACAAGAGGAAGGTAAGGAAAAAGAAATACCTGAGCCAAGCCCTCAGCCTAATTTAGGCTCCTATTACAATCTTCTAGAAGGTGGGAAGATCATCCCACAAAAATTTGCAGTGCCTCTTTTCTTTGAACTAGAAAAGGAGAGAGTCAGGACCCACACCTGGATGCAGATTGCCAAATCTAAAGGGGTCAAAGATATAGGGCACATGGAAAATAGGTTAAGGGAGATGAGCAGAGAGTTGGGCATGGTAAGGCACAAAGAGAGCATTAGAAGAGCCCAACGACAGGAAGAAAATGAATTGTTGAAAAAGGAGTTACAGGAACAGAAACCTCAAGGGGGAGACAAGCTGCCAATCTTGGAAGGGCAGCAACAACAAGAGGGACCCTGGGCATATAGTGAGGCAACAGAGAAACAATAACAAGAAGAAGAACCATAGACAGATAGTGAAACGCTGATGAAATAGCAGCAAGAAAGAGAATCTCAGGCAGCAACTGAAGTGCTGATTTTGAAAAAACAGTTACAGGAAGAGGAAGCCTAGCTAACCTACATGGCTAGCTAGGAAATGGAGGCCTTGCAATGCAGACAGCCAACTAGATCCTATGCAGTGTATCTCAAAGACCATTGGCTCCAATTCCAGTTTAAAACATTGACCCAGAGGGGCATAATCCCATTTCAAGATTATGGTCTGTTTATGGATTTATGTGATCATAGTTCATCCAAAGATAAAGCCAAGCTAGCAAGATTTTTCCTACACAATATGGCACTTCGTGACATGAACTTATGGGATACAAATGTTGCACTGGGAGACCTACAACTCATGGCTATGGCTTCCTAGATGAGCCATGAGGAAAGGAGAGCAGTGGAGATTCAAAAGATAATGGCAAAAGAGCTATGTGTGCTCCTGATGGTAAGGGCAGAACCAGCAGAACCATTGGCTCTCATCTATGCCCATGAACACCTTGCAGCCAATCCAGAAGTTCTCCCTAATTATGTTGATAGGCAAGCACAAGCTATTGCTCATTTTGAAGATATGGAGAGATTGTTTGGCGATGACTGCCTTCATGCATGCATGAGAAGGTGGAATACATTGCCACATAGCTTAAGGATCAGGCAGTATCACTCCCCAAATAGAATAAGGGAGGCCATGAGGAGAGTAAACCTATACAAACACTCAATGCAAAACTTGAAAGCCAACTGTATTGGTCTTAAGTTCAGTCCTCCACTGCTGTTAGAACTGTTGGAAGGAATTAAGGAGGAGGAAGAACAGAAACAATGGGAGGAAGTGGACAGGAAAGCAGGTTTCCATGATAGAGATGAAGACATGACATCAGAGGCTTTAGATGTCAGGGAAGCTATTAAAGCTATTAGAGATGAAGAACTGGATTAATTGCTCAGAGGATGAGCAACCCATTCAGCAGGGGGTGATGATGACCCCCGAAATAGGTAACTATATGGGCTCATTCTACCTATTATTTGCATTTAATCCACCATTCTCAATAGTTTTGTGCATGTTTTTGAATATATTTATGTCAATAGAGTAAATGGGTATGGCCACTTTGCCATGTAGTGTAATGAGTGTTTATTGCAGATTTTTTGGACAATTTTGGACAAGGACCAAGAATTTATGAGCAAAATGACAATCAAACTCAAGGAAACATGGATGAGGACTTATAGGAGGGGTGTCTCCTTCATTAATGACCTCTTACTCGAGTTCTTCATCAATAGCTCGGAGTACAAAAGCCCACATTGATGATTCAAAGGGGCAGTCGGGCAAGTCAAGTAGGGTTGTTGTTATCTTTAGTTCTAGGTAGCCGAGTTCCTTAAGTTTAGGAGGACTGTTGGGAGTCCCCACTTTTATAAATAAGAAGGCTTCAAGCCTCAGTATGTTAGCCATTTCATAGTATATTTTTTTCACTTTTGTCCAGCTTCGTACTCAACTCATTTTCAAGCTCTTTTGAAGACAGTTTTGTGATGTAACTGCTATTTTTTTTTATAAATGAAGATGAGCCAAGTTTTGAACCAGCACTGATTCTTTCTAGAGGGCTGAAGCTCTTAGGTTAGGGCCCAACCCAAGCTTCCCAACACCTCCTATGTTTATTTATATGCTTTTTGTTGCATTCATGAGATAATTTATGTTGTTTAGGTTAATCTTGCTTTGCTAAATTAGGTTGCTTTTGATGGTTAGAACAATTGTCTCTACTTCAAGTTGCTTAAGTAGTTTGCTACAGTAACAGAAAAATATCCAAAAAGGCCACCAACAGGTCTTGATCTCCTTTCTCCCTCCTTGGGACCATGAGTCGAGGTCAAGGCACTACTGCTGCCACCAAAAACACAGTTTTTTCTCTTCCAATGCAACTGCTAGTGTGATATTTCGAGTTGGAGAAGTTGATATCAGTTTGGATTCACATGCTCAGATAATTTCATGTTCATTCACCATTTTTTTCTCGCATAATTTTCTGTTCATGAAGTATTTTTTGACATTTTTCTGGTTTTAGGTCAGAATTTAGGTTAAAATAGACAAAACTCTATTTTTTGGTTCTTACTTTGGTTAGTTTTGAGAAGTAAGTGTGGAGATATCTTGTAAAACATTCCAGCTCATCATTCTTCCATAAAATAGCTAGTACTAGTTCATCTCTCAATATTTCCCCCACTCATTCGCCACATTTCGCCAATCTGCCCTAATTTCTATATTGTTTTTCCATAAAGCTATTTTCTTACCATTTCAACAAATCCAACCATCTCCTTTTTCCCTGATCTTCTTTGACAAGTTATAGACCCTGAACACTGTCATAAAACCTTCATTTCCCCTATCCCATCATTTTTCCACCTTCAAACCTCCAAAAACCACTTTTGGTCTCCTCCTGTAGATCCTCCTGTAGAATCTCCTGTAGATCCCCTGCAGCTTCCTGTAGAATTTCTTGCGAGTGATTTTTCGATGTTTGATTGCAATAGAAGTACCCAGAAGGGTACTAGGGACTTCTTAGGACCTGTCCACACCTAACTCACCATCTGCAAAAGCCAACTCCATCTTCCTTTGTCACCAAACCTCTACACGGTCACAACCAATCAAATCATAAGCATAATAATTCCACATAAAAATACTGAAAACTACAAAAAAATGATTTCTTCTCATTTCTCTTCTGGAGTAGCTTGAATAAATGAAATTTACCTTTTCAGTAGTCAATGGCACCCATTTCAATAGTTTCCATCTATTTTCTTGCACAAGTAGGGTTAGTGGGTAAACTAGGGTTTGCTACGGTTCGCGTTTCATTCAAGTTTTCCTTCTCTTTCTGCAAGTAGAATAACCCCTATAGAAGTAGCTTCCTTTCATCACAGTGAAAGATTTTTCTGAGAACTCATAGAAGTTGGCTTAAGCTCCTAGCGAACTTGCGCCAGCTGATCAAGTGATAGCTTGCAGTAAGAGCTAGTACTTGTGAATACAACACCATCGCTTCAAAGTTTGTTACGAACTACCGGGTTGATAAAAGTATAGAAGGTGGCCCCAGGAGTTGCAACATTGTTGCTGCAATAATGGAGCTCAGCATCATCCATTCATGCATCCCAGGTGTCACAGGAATTGATTCACAAGTTACTCTCTAGCTCGACACTTCGACACACCAGAATAGTAGTGTCGGGTTGGGTACATTTGAAGAGATCCAATATATGAGAAACTTATAATTAATAATTAAAATAATAATAATAATAAAGTAAAATTAAATTAAAATTAGATCATGGTGAGGCTGATCATCCATACATGCATCCCAGGTGTCACAAGAATTGATTCACAAGTTACTCTCTAGTTGGACACTTCAACACACCAGAATAGTAGTGTCAGGTTGGGTTTGTCGTGCAATTCCGTGCACTCTACCTCTGGGTAATAATTCTAGCACTGGCACACAAAAATTATGTCTCTCCTCTAACTCGCGCTGGGTAAGCCTGAGACACATAATACGGAAGATCAAGGCAATGGCTACGTAAGACATAAGATGGAGGCCCAATGGAATCCCCTTACCCTATATATGATAAGAGTGACTTTGAACTTAACAATGGGTAATCTCTTCGCTATAACAACCCACCTAAGAATAACCCACCTAATTGGGACTAACAAGTTTTCATAAGCCTGGAAGGTAGACCTCGCTTCAATGCCTAACTTTATTTAACTTCTTGTATAAATATGCCCTTAACTACCATGCTTGAATTCTTCTAACTGTTATTAACTCCTCTGCCCTAATTCTGCAAACTGCATTACCTTGGTTGCTTGATTCACTGCTCTATACTCGACAAGGAGATCTAGTTGATCCTACTAGCTTTTGCCCTATTTCAGGCATCACGATATTACGTACATAAGAGGACCACTCTGCTCTTTTGACTTGATCAAGACTTACAGGTAAGTAAAGTAAATTTTAGAGAACCAAGATACCAATCACTCATTGCTTTAACTAGATTCTATAGATAGCACTGGTAGCATTTGGCCAAAAAATGGTGATTAGGTTAGTCCGATACTTTGCAGATGTACTTCATATTTAATATGAGTAGCTAGTCGATGCATTTAGTAAGCATTATTTATTAGCAATCCTAGGCCAATTCGAGAGGGATTTTGACCTGATCCTGTATTTTTTCGTCTGTTCCCATTAAGCCTCAGCCCCAACTTTGTGTTTTGGTAAAATAGCCAAGTTGTTGCACAAGGAATGCCTCATTATATTTTGAAATGGGGGTTATTATTAAATATTATAGTATGAACTCTAAAATATTTTTTGTTTTCTTTTTGTCACATAGATGAATAGGAAAGCATTATGAATTTCTCAAAACTATTGTACCAATTACTTGTGTACTGCCATTGTTTTGAGATGTTTATGTTAAATTCTTATCCAATAAATGAATGGATTACCTGTCAAACCAATTGGCCAGGTGACAACATGATGAAGGAAAAGGTTTTGGTTGTACTCTGCTCCAAATTGAAGAGTTCCATTTCAATATGACGTCGCCAGAAGCTCTAAATAGAGCACTGGAAATTGAAGCCCATATCCCAAGGCGAGGGAAATTTCAGCTACCTGAAAATTTCAGCTGCTTGCAAGAGGGTCAAGTTGGGATGACTCTACCTAACCAACTCTGATGATTCCTCCTTTTCTACTACTGCTGCTTCTACCTAACCAAACCTGTTGATTCCTCCTCTTCCCTCCACTTCTGCTACTGCTCGTTCTACCTAATGGTGTGTGTTGTGTTTCCAGATTGGATGAGGTTTCCACCTGCCTCACCTCACTAGAGCTACTTTAGAAACTAAAGATTAAAACATTACTCGCTAATAGGTAGTCTGTACATGCAGATCACGAATGGCTTGACAAGTAGTACATGCAGATCGCTAATGGATCATGTTGTGCAACTGCCATGTGGTGTAGCCAACGACGTGATATGTTCTGCTACTTATATGTTGGTATATACAAACGTGTTCCTGAGATGAGCTAACATTTAATTCCCTCGAGTAATGCCAACATTACTTTAGGTAGTATTTACAAGTTTGAAAATATCAAGCAAACAAAAATTATAACCTATTATTTTAGCTCCAGATTAGCTTCGGGTCTCGGGCAGAGGCCAAATAACATGATAAATCAATACGTGTCTAAAAACTTTGTTTATAGTTGATAAGATAGGACTAATAAATGGCTAAAATAATACTAAACTCCTCGTTTCCAATTACTATAGTCCCATGTTGGGACCATAGGGACTAATAATTTGCAACCTCTATATAGCGCTATTTAGACTCTAGCCTCCTAGTTAAGGTGGATCATACCCATTGATTTATTCAATTATGGCACGACTAAATAACAGGTGTAGACTTAGGAGTGATGAAATAGTGTGGGGATGAAATTAATCTTAAAAGCCTAGATTATACAAGTGTTTTAGGGTATCGTAGTTGCATTAAAAAGAAAAATTGGGTACAAGTTAGGTTCGTTACAGACAAGATTTTTGCTTATTAGCCTAGACCTAGTATTTTCAATTCATTTGTTACATTCATGTGCTCATCATTCATTCACATGTAGTGGTGTATCACTTCCCATGCCCTTGGTGTTAGATGTGCTAAATGATATCTCATCTTTCTTTTGTTATTGGTTGGTATGGTTTAATTTCTTAACTCTCTCATCTATAAATGATGCTAAGGCTTTAACTTTTTGTGTGGATGTTAGCATTAAATGGATGCTTTATCACTTTTAACAATTAAGTGAGGATTTAATAATTGTAACCAAACATACAAGTAGTTGATCAAGTTAACCAACCTAACACACCTTTAATATTGATAACCAAAATGTACATGTTACTAATCAAGTGGCCATTGTGTCATGCCTCTAACATGTGCAATTGAACATAAATGTTGATGTTGGGGTTGACCTATCTAACATTTCTCCCACAATTTTAGTCAAACATGCATGTTGATTCAGTTAATCTCCTAGATAATGTTAATCAAAAATACATGTTAATATCCAACCTAACATGTCATTAATAGTGACAATGGAATGTGCATGTCAATGACTAGGCTAACTGACCTGATATGTTTTTCACCGAGATGATTAACACATAACTTACTAAGATGACCAAGTTGACAAACCATTGGTTTTGTCATTAAACTAGCGTGCCTTTAATAGACACAACTAAATGTACATGATGTTAAACTAGTAAACCATCATGACATGCCTATAATAGTAGTAGCAAAGTGTGCAAGTTCTGGATTAGGAAAACCAAACTAATATACCTATGATAATCATAATTGACCATACATGTTTGTTCTGATCAACCCTTCAATTTTTCCCTTACTTCTATACAAAATTAAGCATGCCATGCAACTCTCAAAGTAACTTTGATACATATAAAAATTAAGTTTGTATTTACTTTTTTCGATTTGCGTTAAAGTTTTTCCTCTTTAAAGGTACTAACAAGTAAAAGAAGAAAGCAACTAAAGTGACCAAAGTTAACTAGGAGGTGGTTTTCCTAACCATCTTAGCTAGAGATCTCATACAAAGATCAAGTTGGAGCTTGTTCCTGGGGATTCAATAGTCCCTACAACCACAGCTGAATTATCCTTAATGGTAGGGTTCTAATCGACCACTTGAAACAGAACCCAAATGTTTCTCCTTCTAACCCCATGAGTGCTTGATTCCAGATTATTCTTGGGTGTTTGGTTAGCCATTGCAAACATTATGTCGGCAATGTAAAGGTAAGACTACAAACAGAGTGTGGGAGTGTGTGTATTGTCAATTGGGCCTAGCCCAGGCAGTTGAGATGAGTGTTAATTTTAAAGATCAACCATGTCAAATTCAGAGTAACTCATTTTTAGCCTAAAAGCCAACATTACAAGTGAAATTATTTATTTTCATTTAGGCTTAATGTTAAATCAGTCCAGAGTTTAGGCATGGTTTTCAAAGTTGTAGCCCTACAAGAACAACATTTTATTTTGAACATTCAAATCTTTGGCATATCAGAAGTACTCCAAATATTAAGGGCTTCAAATTCAAATCTTCAGAAAGAAGGATGTTGAAATTTAAGAATGATGCGACCCTCCAGAGCCTCAGAACCTATGTGTAATGTAAATATTTTTAGTTATATAGGTTATAGTAATATAATTATTTTATACCAAAAACAAAAAGATTAAAAATAAAATAATAGCCAAAAAAGAAACATAGTTTTAGACTTTTTACTAGACAAACATATGTTGACTCTTTAATTGCAGTTTATCAAAGGAACAGGCTGGCACAAGGGGTATCGACTTTATGGGAGGTCCCATGGTTTGGCCATGCTATAAGTCACATCTTTGTTATAAAAGCTTCTTACCATTCTACACTAGTGACTCCTCTATTATGGCAAGGTCGATGCCAGAGTGTTTGGTAGGTAAGGTCTTTTTGGTTGTACGCAAAGTGTTTGGAAGAATGCTTGAATGAAAGGTGGATGTCTAAAATATGTTTGTAAGAAATTTCCAATAGAATGAAGAGGGTAGACATGCATTTGTCCCTCTCTCCCCATAGATAGAACTTGTAAAGAAAGGATCTTTAATTTCAGACCTGCCCCTTTTCACCATATTTGTAAAACATCTATCAAAAGGGACTCTTTGTATTACGATGTCAACATTTGACTCGGTAGAAAATTTTGCTAAAAGAATCCAAGAACATACAAGAATTTTGGCTACGCTTTTGAGACATTTGTACAAAGATAGGATATTAAGAAAGGAATGCCTTCTATGTGATTATGGCATCACAAATGAAGCTTCAATATCCCTCGTCATAGAGTTGAAAGGTGGAGCCAAGGGGGGGGGGGGGGGGGTGGGGGGGGGGTGCTCCTTCTATTACTACATCCAAGTATTTTAAGGAAGCCCTCAAGTGTGGTCCCAACTCTTGAAATTTTAAGGATCTCTCATGTCCAGGCTTTGTGGTTGAGCACTCACTAGACACCCCTACCCTTGAAGTGATGGATACTGACACTACTATGAGGGTGGTAGAATTTGTAAATCAGCTAACCAGTAAGGGACTATATGTGAAGTTCCCAATTGATTAAGAAAGCATGGGGTATTTTCTTGATAAGGATCAGAAGAAACATTCATGTTCACTAAAAGTGCCATGTCATGAAATTGAAGAATGTGAGACTACACTTGAAGAAAAAGTCATTCAGTTCTTTTGTTTCCCATTTAGAATAGTACTAATAAATGTGTCTTTGAATGTCTATAATTTTCTTGCGTAGTGATCTTGGAGTAGAAATTAAGATCATATGGAAAACTTCTAAATCCATTAATTGAAATTCTATTGGGATTGGGATTTCTATTGTAATATATGTGTGCACACCTGGAATTAGCATTCTTTGTGATCTCCTAAATGCTTGAGTAGGTGGAGATTACTGACCAAATGGTACTCAGATAATAGCAGGATATGCTAACTGACAAGGAATAGAGATTACATAATTGAATTTATGGAATTGCATGAAATTTTCATAGATTTTGTAACTGTAAAAATTATTGTACCCAAACTATCAATGGGAAAGGTCCAACTTAGAAGTACAACCCTCAACATGCCTTTCAAACCCAACTGATGATAAGGTGGAACTCCATTATCTAAAACTGGATTTCATTTGGAACTCCATTATCTAATACTGGATTTCATTTGGATTTTTATATGTTGACACAAGCCATGGTTGGGAAACAAAAGAAAAACAACAACATTGGTCAAGAATGTCATGTGGATATTATGTGGAAATTAAGTACTAATAGACTTTACTGGGCTTAAAATAGATCTTGAGGTTGAACGATTCATAGTACAATGTTATAATCAAATCTCACCTATATTCTTTAATTATAAGTTCTGAAGTATGTCTCAGTGAAGTACTATGGATGGCTGAATAAGAACTATCAGAATACCTTCAGGATGGCTTGGAACCTATAATAGTAAAATCTTGGTTGAAGGAGATGCAGATAAAAATGATGGTTGGTCACTTTTATATAGATACTAGAGCTTTATGGAGGATTACTACCAGTCAAGATTCATTCAATCAACAAAATATGGATGAATTGGTCACCTGGAGGATGCATCATGCAACAAAGTGATTGTTCATAGATATCTAAAACAATGTGTCGGATGTAAAAGTGAGGAAAATAGTTTATAGCCCAAGCATACCTTGCAATAAAATATATGGAAGCCTACATGAAAAATGGATGAGAAGCCATTCTGAACTAACTAAATCTATGATCACTAGGTAATGGTGCTTTGCCATTAATTCTGATGTGAAAGGTGATTTGGGAAGATAAATTTCGATGGCGAGATCTAGCATACTAGAATGATAGTGAAAAATGTTCATGGTGAATTACCAGTAGTTACGATCACCAAACTAAAAACACCTTATCATTAGATTATAACCAATTTCGAAAGTTGTTATTCACTATGTTTAGGGAGTGACTCAACTACCCAGTTTCAAGGTAGTTGAATTTTTTCTCATGTGTTGTAATCTCCACAAATCCTTTTTGAGTTAGTCTCTTATCTAGTTATCCTTTTCTAAAATGTAGACATTAGGATTTTCTATAATAAGAAAGAGAAAAAGGTCTATAACTTATTCTATATATATGGTTTACGTCATACATGTTGTCTTATTTATGATTTTTACTTTGGGGCATGAATCAATCTACCTATTAATGGTGTTCCCTTTTACAAAACTCCCAATAGAGTCTTTTCCGAATTGAGGCTATGAAGTACATATCCTACTATTCACGTCAGAATTTTAGCATTGGAGTCTGATTTCAAACAAATAGAGAGGAGAAGTGGTTGAGGGAGGCATTTTGTAATTCTTCCCACTCAGTGTTGAATTTGTAACAACTGCTTAATTGGATAGAGAAATCAATACAAATATAAATGAAGCTTCCTCCTTATGATCAATTTGATGGTGAAACACAGATGTTTCCATGAGGTATTACTAAGCATTTCACACAAAAATAAAACCTAAGTCCCCATGTGTAACCATGAACATAACCTATCATGGTGATTAACAAATCAGGCCTATTAACTAAGCTAAAACTACACCATACTACAAAAGTGAACACACAAGCATATTTAATTAGGGTAAAACTACACTATTGGCATGGACAAACAACAGTTAAGAAACCTAATCCTCCACGTGAATGGGATGATGTTAAGGAGATAGAGTAGCTTTTATATACCTTGCCCCTTCCCATCATTGGAAGGCCAGACATCGTTTTGCTGCCATTAACAAAAGCAAATCTAGACATAGGATTACAAAAACTAATACAAGAAGATCTAGACCTGGGATTGTCGTAATGAAAGGGTTGGGGCTTCTAAGAGGAAATGTACCTAGAATAGAAGCCTCACAATTGTTGAGAGAGAGCATTCATCGTTGGATTGATCGTTGTTTCCAGATGGAGGTTCCTATCAAGCACAACAACAAAACATTAAAATATTGAATGGAACCCTCAAGGCAATGCTGAATAATTTTCATAGAATGAATCAAAGGTACATGAAAATCCTCAAACCATATAACAGACTGATAAAATTTAAATAGTGAAATATAAAGCAAAATCCTCAAGGCATATAATGATTTATATAATTTGAACAATGAGATACAAAAATAATTCACATTCTAATTACAGAATCCATGGATGAGTCGACATTGACTGTAGTGGAATAAAATCATCAAACCTTGACTGGGCACCTAGATGATATCAAGAGGGTTTCACCATATTGAAATAACCTAACACAACTGAGAGGAATAGAGGATGATTGCTCAAACAGTACTACAGTTCCAAATGGAAAACAATGAATTTGCAACTGGAGGGATGTAGCTCTATTAAGAAGTAGGTAACCAACCCGAGAAAAAGACTTGGTGTTAGAAGTAGACTACTCCCAACCCAGACGCATACCATCAGAGTGAACGTCCTAGAGGAAATCTCACCCATTGAACATTGAACTAGAAACAAGTCAATTATGAAGACACATTGTTTTAAACAAAATGTAAAATTAAGAAAGACAAGGACTCATTTTGCAACATGGGGCGCTGTCTTTAAATTTGGTGGCACCATAGTTACTGTGAAGGCATAGGAAAATTGTTAATTCAAACCCTTTTACACAATCTCAGATTTTGTGTCTCTGTGAACAAAAGCATGGAGAATACCTCATACATTGTGGCCACCATTACTGTGCCTAAATGTTAACGAGTGAGGAATGGGGAAACTCTGCGAGAAAACCCTACATTCAACCCAAGAAACTACAAATTAACCCAACACATTCCAACTGGAATGTATGTAAGGTTTATCCGAATTAGATCCATGAAGAATAATCAAACAAACCATGGCTATATTAGGTCAGGATAGACTTCAAAGAATTGAGAGCAGTGATCAAAAGCACCTCTAAAATAGTGGTAGTTAGCAGCCAGCATGGAATGATGAAGACCTCGGTCAAAGTGTGCTGACCGAGGCCCATGGAGACTGCACGAGAGGTGAAATTAGCCCCTAGGAGGCCTGGATCGCGAAATAGAGGGAGTTTTTGATGCGCAATTAGTGCTTAGTGAAAACCGTCAAAATGGGGGAAGCCCCGAGCACTCGGTCGCATGGGAGCCAGGAAAAGCATGGGATAAAAGGCTAAGAGCTAAAGGCGGGACACGCTCCAAAACCAGTGGTATTGATTGGAGGCATCCATGGGCGGTAAGCAGTTTTGGTGAAAGCGGAGCGATTCCACTCAGCACCCGACACGTGGCAAGTAGAGGAGAGAGAAAACCGCCACTCATCGACACTAACAAATGACCAAGGCCACCGCACGAAATGAGCGGATGGCGTTGGATCTCGGGGATCCAAATCTAACGGTTGATATCGCGCCCGATGGTAAGAATAGATTTAACAAGGGAATAAGCCGTGATTTAGAAGAATTGAGGTCTGCTTTGACCACCAAGGTGGTGGAAGACTCATTCCATGACGTAGCTGAAGAATTGAACCGACGGAGCAGGCTGGCGCAGTTTGCAGGAGGACAAGTGGCCACTCCCTGTGATCTGATGATGACGCCGAAACAAGGAACTCCAAGCAAAGTTGTAGCAGGCGAATCGATGGAGGGGAAGAGGAATCGAACCACCATGAGCCCGAATGGCTCTAAAGCCATCAACAAAGAATAGAAAGGACACCCAGAGAGGGACACTGAAGACAAAAGACAGAGAAGAGAAGAACCCATAAAGCAAAATGCAGAAAGAAGATAGAAGGGTCAATCTGACTGAAAGCAACATCGAGCACCAGAGAGCTTGAGAGATTCAAGCCATCCCTGAGAGGATCTGTCAAACCAAAGAGGTCAAAGAGCTAGTAAGGAAAAGAGTTTGTGTACTCTGGTGGTATGGGGAATCCAAGAACCACCCTGCCAAGCCAATCTATTTCAGGAGACCCATATTGAGCTCCTTCATTTTAATTCTCTGCTTCAAGACATAATAAAAGAAGGCCACCACTAAGACTTGGATCAGAGATGTAGCCCTGGAGGATAGGGTGAACTCCTTACTAATTTCTTGTGTTCTTGTATTTGCTTACTATATTTCTCTGTTGTTTTCCATTTCAAGTGTTTGTGTATTTGCAATATGATCGATCCATTGCTTAAATAACATAGACACACACACCAACATATGAGTCTGTAATAACTTCATTTAATAAATCTTTAACTAAGGTCACTCGTATGGTGATTATTAGATCAAGTGGTATCCGAGCTTTAGGTTGTAAGGCTAGACAAGATTGTGTTGGTTTAGCTGTTGAATGCTCACTAGATCAAAGCTCAAATTAGGAGAAGGAGAGTTGGTTGAAACTAATCCTATGATTGGGAGAGTCTAACCTAGGAAGACAATGTCAGAGGAAGGTTCTATGGGGCCAGACCCTCAATTCATAGAAAGATTCCTAGCTATAAAGTCTCTATGGTAGAAGAAATGTATAGGGACTTTAGAAAGCATAAGGATGAAGATTCATCAGGCTCTAAACAAGATAGAGAAGAAGATGAGTCTCATTCCCATGACCACTCAAAAGGAAAAGGGAAAGAGGAAAACTTCCTCAAACCTCCTAATAGCCCTATGCATAATAAGAAAGCATCTTTGATAAGCTAGATGTTAAATTTGACTTGCCTATATATGATGGAGAGCTAAATGCTGAAAAGTTGGACAATTGGATTAAACAAATTGATGTGTATTGCAGAGTACAAAACATCGAATCAGACAAGAGAAAAATTTAGCTGGCAAGCCTATGCCCAGGAGGCACTGCCTTGGATTTGGGGAAGGTAGAACCCAAGCTGACATGAAAAGACATGGTAAGACTATCTCTGTCCGGAGTGACTTTGTTTCTGCAACCAAGAAGCATTTCTATCCATTGGCCTACATGCAACAAGCCATGATGAGTTGGCAAACTCTTTGGCAGTTGAAAGGGCAAAGTGTGCAAGGGTACACTCAAGAATTTAGAAAGAGAGCATTGATTCTAGGGATCTCATTAGACTCACGAGAGACTCTTTTGAAGTACATTGGTGGTCTTCACAGCTACATGAGGCATACCCTCCTCATGTTTAATCCCACTAGTATAGATGAGGTATCTATACAAGCTACTCATATAGAAGCTAGAGAAAAGAATGGAAATCCAAAATTTGGGGGACCATCCCAACCCACTGCAAGCAAGACAAAGGAGAAAAGAGAGCATAAGTGGAAAGTAAGGAAGGCGAACACTGCACCGAAAAGCAAAGCTTCATGCACTCACTGTAAAAGGTAGGGGCATGATGATGAGCATTGTTGGATTCTGCATCCAAAGCTGAGACCTAAGAAGTCTGAGAGCAAGAATAAGAAGACTGCTGCAGCTACTCAGAAAGATTTGGGGTTAGACTCGAGAGATGAAACAATCATTGCAGCCATAGGTATAAAAGGTAAGAATTCTGAAGCATCTACTAGTAATTCTACTCAATCTATTATTGATGAAGAATATGAGAGAAGAACACGTGAGCTTTTCCACATTCGAGTTGTTTCCAAACATCAAAAGATTGATACTTTGTTTGATAGTGGCTCACAAGTAAATTTGATTTCTAAAGAAATTGTAAAGAAATTGGGATTAGCAACTACACCTCACAAGAAACCATACCCATTAGGATGGTTGAATGATAAAGCACAACTACAAGTGACTAGACAGTGTAAACTCAAGTTTTCTTTTGGGTCAGCATTTGTAGATGAGGTTGAGTTAGACATAATTCCTTTCGATATATGTGGAAATGTTTTAGGAAGTCCTTACTTGTATGATAGAAAAGCTATTTTCTATAGAGCTGAGAACAAGTATCTACTTGTAAAAGATAGAATCGAATACTTTGTAAGAGCTCATAAGTTCAAGAATAATTATACTCTCATAAACTCAGGGTAGATAAAAATAATGATAAATTCATGAAAACAATTCTTACTAATGGTTGTAAAGGAAAAGAAACCTAATCAAACCAATGTATTTGAGGGTTGTAATGCTAAGCAGCAAGCTAATATAGAAAAGATTGTTTCAGAGTGTGATGTCCTATTTCAGGAATCTAAAGGTTTGCCACCCAAAAAAGGAAATAGTACATGATTTTATTTTGTAGCAAGATGTTCCATTGCCTAACATTGGAATGTATAGGTTGTCTTCTTTAGAGAATGCTAAAATCAAGAAGCAGGTGAAGGAGTTGCTTGAGAAGAGGTTCATCAAGCCTAGCACATCACCATGTGTGTCACCAATCATCTTGGTGAGAAAGAAAGATGGCTCATGGAGAATGTGCATTGACTACCAAGCATTAAATAAGATAACAATTAAAAATTGTTATCCCCTTCCTCGCATAGATGATATTTTAGATCAATTAAAGGAAGCTATTTATTTCACCAAGCTAGATTTGCATAGTGGATACCATCAAGTCAGAGTTGCAGAGAAAGATGAATGGAAGATTACTTTCAAAACAAAGCAGGGATTGTATGAGTGGCTGGTTATGCCTTTTGTCTTGACCAATGCCCCTGCTACTTTCATGAAATTAATGAATGATGTACTCAGACCTTTTCTTGATGATTTTGTTATTGTGTATCTGGATGGCATTTCGATTTTTAGTAAAACGTGGGAAGAACACTTAAAGCATGTTAAGAAAAAATTAGATGTTTTGAAAAGAGAAAAACTTTATGTTAAACTCTCAAAATGTGAATTTGGAAAAACATCTCTAAACTATTTGGGTCATATAGTAGGGGGTGGTGAATTGAAAATAGATCCCTCTAAAGTGGCAGTCATTGTAAACTAGCCTAAACCTAGGTTTGCTATAGAAGTGAGAAGCTTCTTAGGAGCAGCACAATATTGGAGGAAGTTCATCTCTAACTTTTCCTCAATTGCAACTCCCTTACATGCTTTAATAGGATTGAACAAGGCGTTTTAGTGGGGGGGGAAACATAAAAAAGCCTTCAACACCTTGAAAGAAAAGATCACTACAACACATGTACTAGCATTGCCTGATCTACAAAGACCATTTGAGATCCAAATAGATGCTAGTGACTATGCCATGGGAGAAGTGTTGACACAACACGGTGAACCCATATGTTATCATTCTGAGACTGTTAATCCTACAGTAGTTAACTATCCTACATATGATAAAGAATTGTGTGCATTAGTTTAGAGTGTGAAAAAAGTGGAAACATTACTTAATGGGCAAAGAGACAGTAATACATATTGATCATCAACCACTTCAATATCTACACTCCCAAACTAAGTTGTAGCAATCAAGACATTATAGGTGGATGATTTTTCTACAACAGTTTCATTTAGTCATTAGATATAAAAAGGGCATACATAACAAAGTTGCAGACATGCTATATAGACCCATTATAAATGCATCTACTATACTTAAGCATAATTCTGTACTACATGAAAGTTACATTGAACAATATGCTCAACATATCGACTTTAAAGATGTATATGCAACTTTGAGTCAAGGAAAAAGGGTAGAAGAATTGGATTATCATGTGAAGGACTGACTCTTATATCATTGTGGGAAACTCTGCATTCCACAAACAGAGAAAGTAAAGATGATCAGAGAGGCACATACTTCTCTGATATGAGGTCAATTTGGGGTAAGTAAAATAGTTGCACAACTACAAAGATTTTGTTATTGGCCAAAAATAAGTGAGACAGTTTCTAGATATGTAAGAGGGTGTACTATGTGTTCTAAAAGCAAGCCCAGCAATAGAAAACTAGGCCTGTACACTCCATTACCACTTCCTTCTCACCCTTGGGAAAGTGTTTCCATGGATTTTGTTGGGGGAGTGCCTATGTCTAGGAAAGGTCATGATTATCTATATGTGGTTGTGGATAGGTTCAACAAAATGTGCATTTTGATACCTTGTAATAAGCAGATTACAGCTGAACAAACTACCAAACTACTCTTTGAACATGTATGGATTCATTTTCGGTTACCCACTTCCATTGTATCTGATCGAGACACCCGATTTGTGGGGAGGTTTTGGTCAAGTCTGTGGAACTGATGGACACCAAATTGAAGAAAAGCATAGCTTTTCATCCACAAACCGATGGCCAGATATAAGTAGTTAGCAGGACAGTGATCCAGTTACTCAAAGGATATTGCAACAAACATCCTAAGCTTTGGGATGAACATTTGTGTTATGTGCAACATGCTTACAACAGAGCAAAACACTCTTCTACATATAGATCTCCTTTTGAGACCTGTTTTGGTTTCACACCAAGATCTCCATTTGATTTTGTCTTTGGTAAAGATACCACAGTTGATGGACACAATGATGTGGACAAGGAAACTAGGTTCATTGAACAGATCCAGGAGATCCACTAGGTAGTACAAGAAGAGCTAGAAAAGAGCCAAGCTAGATACAAGGCTAGGCATGACAAGCATCAGATGGAGCATAGTTTTCAAGTTGGAGACCAAGTCTGGCTGTATATCATCAAGGAAAGGATGTAAGGTGAAGGTAGGAAGCTAAAGCCTATCAGGTATGGACCCTTCAAAATACTTGATAAGACTGGCGAAAATGCTTTTCGCCTTGATCTGCTAGCTTACATGCACATCTACCCAGTCGTAAATGCAGATTGCTTGAGATTGTTTGAACCTTCTCTAATTGAGGATCCTAAAGAGCAGAGTCAATTTCCTTCTATTGATGACCTGCTACCTGAATATCTTAATGAATTATAGGAAGACACAGTACTGGATAGGAAGGTGAGGACGACACATAGAGGAGATGTTGAGTACCTCAGAATTGGGCTCAAGGGTTCAAAGTCGAGCAGTGCAAAGTGGATTGAGATTAGACAAGTGAGACAGTAGTACCCTCACTTAGTCAATGCTTAAAAGCCAACTTTTGGTGGTCCAAAAGCTTTTTAGTGGGAAGGTCGTGATCTAAATTCGATCCATGAAGAATAATCAAACAAACCATGGCTGTACCACGATGGTACAAACTTCAAAGAATTGAGAGTAGCGATCAAAAACACCTCTAAAACAGTGGAAATTAGCAACCAGCATGGAACGATGAGGACCTCAGTCAAAGCGCGCTGACCGAGGCCCATGGAGACTATACGCAAGGAAAAATTAGCCCCTGGGAGGCTCAGATCGGGAAACAGAGGGAGTTTTTAATGCACAATTAGCGCTAATTGCACATCACTAGGTGAAAACCCTCAAAATGGGGGAAGCCCCGAGCAATCTGTCACTTGGGAGCTGGGAAAACCATGGGATAAAAGGCTAAGAGCTAAAGGTGAGACCCGCTCCAAAACCAACAATATTGATTGGAGGCATCCATAGGCAGGTAAGTAATTTTGGTGAAACCAGAGCGATTCCACTCAGCGCCCAACACGTGGCAAGTGGAGGAGAGAGAAAACTGTCACTCATTGTGCATTAACGGATGAGCAAGTCCACCGTGTGAAATGAGCGGATGGCATTGGATCTTTGGGATCCAGATATGACGATTGATATCACGCCCGATGGTAAGACCAGATTTAACGAGGGAATAAGCCACAATTTAGAAGAATCTAAGGTCCGCTTTGACCGCTAAGGTGGCAGAAGACTCATTCCACGATGTAACCAAAGAATTGAACTGATGGAGCAGGCTAGTGTAGTTTGCAGGAGGACAAGTGGCCACTCCCTATGAGCTCAATGATGACACCGAAATAGGGAACTCCAAGCGAAGCTGTAGCAGGCGAATCGATGGAGGGGAAGAGGAATCGAACCACCATGAGCCTGAATGGCTTTAAAGCCATGAATAGAGAATAGAAAGGACACCCAGAGAGTGACACTACAGACAAAAGATAGAGAAGAGAATAACAAGTAAAGCAAAAGGCAGAAAGAAGACAGAAGGGCTGAGCTGATGGAAGGTAGCATCGGGCACCAGAGAGCTTGAGAGATTCAAGCCATCCCTAAGAGGATGTGTTAGACTAGAGAGGTCAACGAGCTGGTAAGGGAAAGAGTTTGTGTACTCTAGTGGTATGGGGAATCCAAGAACCATCCTGCCAAGCCAATCTGTTTCAGGAGACTAATATTGAGCTCCTTCATTGTAATTCTCTACTTCAAGACACAATAAAAGAAGGCCACCACTGAGAGATGGATCAGAGCTGTAGCCCTGGAGGATAGGGTGAACTCATTAATTTCTTGTGTTCTTTTATTTGCTTACTGTATTTATCTGCTATTTTCCATTTCAAGTGTTTGTGTATTTGCAATCTGATAGATCCGTTGCTTAAATAACATAGAAACACACACCAACATATTAGTCTGTAATACCTTCATTTAATAAATCTTTAACTAAGGTCACTCGTAGGGTGATTATCAGATCAAAGGTACTAGACGCAAGAGGAGACTCTACCTAATAAGAGTTTCATTGTCTTCTTAGGAAACCCTCGCAATATTGCAGGTCGCCTTCAACCATAAACTCACTACTAGAATGCCCATCAAACGCGGAGCTTGAGGTGAAAGTGGTTACCTCAACTGTCCCACCTGAAGCCTTGCCATTAGATCATCAAGCTATGATCAAACAGTGGATATCGATACAGGTGTTTAGGGGATGGAACTCTCGAAAGACCACCCTTGGGATTTATAATAAATTACTAAAGGTTGGTACTATCAAGATTTATACACATCGAAGTTTTCAATGTTAATTAAAAATAAAAACAAGTAGGAATGTGATGATAAACCAACCTCCATAATATGTTTTATATATGTGGTAACATGGATATCAATAAATAATTGCAAAGTATTAAGTTAAGAACATGTAAAGGGTTACGTTAGGATGGTAAATTGTTTCAATACATTTATTTAACATTAACATAAATATCATTAATCCTTACCACATGACTATTTCCCAGTAGCGTATCAAAATTTGTAACATTCATATGGTAAGAATATGGTTGCGAGTATTTTTTTTGGTATTCCTATAATTATTACAAGTGGTATGAGAGCCAAGGTTTCGACACCATGAAATCTTGGGAACTAAGGAAGACAACATGTGAATGAAGACAAAGACAATGAGAGACAGTATACAAAGTGGAAGTATACCACCAAGCATGCTAGAAGCATCTTATGTAGGGGTCGATCCTGAAATGTGGATACAATAGGGAGAGAAGTCTCACAAGGGCAATGTATCTATGTTAAATAGAGTCCAACACTTATGTCCATGGATGACTAATTTAAGAACTAACAATGAGAGGCCCATACAAAAACATGAGAGAATTTTGAAGAGTTTATCGCGTAGATAGAATCAATGAGAGCCAAACCACAATGCTCGCAATTGAAACAAAACCCCAAGCTTTCATCAAAAGGAGGATAATGTGGAATAGGCATGAGGACGAGATGAATATGAAGGATGATTTCTAGGTTTCATCTTGTCATGATTTTTGGTATCGTCAAAGTAAGGAAAAGAGTAATACTAATCATGGGAATAGTAAATTGAGTTTGATTTTTATTGGCTCTTAGCAAAGGATGTGACCTAATTGCTTAATGTCTAGTACTTGGAAATCTCTCACTGATAGAATTTAGTGGCCTTCAAATAGATCTTGAGGTTAGATTACTCACACTACAATGTTATAATCAAATCTCACCTGTATTCTTTAATTATAAGTTCTAGAGTATGTACCATTGAAGTACTATGGATGGCTGAATAAGAACTATCATAATACCTTTAGGATGGCTTGGAATCTCTAATAGTCAAATCCTGGTTGAAGGAGAGCAGAGAAAAATCATGGTTGGTCACTTTTATATAGATATTAGAGCTATTATGGAGGATTACAACCACTTAGGATTCATTCAGTGAAAAAAATATGGATGAATTGGTCACCTGGAGGATGCATCATGCAACAAAGTGATTGTTCATAGATATCTAAAGCAATATGTTGGATGCAAAAGTGAGGACAACAGTTTATAGCCCAAGCATGCCTTGCAATCAAATTTATGGAAGCCTATATGAAAAATTGAAGAGAAGCCATTCTGCACTAACTAAATCCATGATCATTGGGCAATGGTACTTTGCTATTAATGCTTATCTCAAAGGTGATTTTGGAAGATAAATTTCAATGGAGTTCTCTAGCATACTGGAACAATAGTGAAAAATATTCATGGTGAATTACAAGTAGTTACAGTCACCAAACTAAAAAAATGTTATCATTAAGATTATAACAAATTTTGAAAGTTGTTATTTACTACGTTTAGGGAGTGACTCAACTACCCTGTTTCAAGGTAGTTGAATTTTTTCTCGTGTGTTGTAATCTCCCCAAATCCTTTTTGAGTTATTCTCTTATCTAGTTATCCTTTTCTAAAATGTAGACATTACAATTTTCTATAGTAAGAAACAGAAGAAGGTATGTAACTTGTGTCTATATATATGGTTGACGTCACACATGTTATTGAGTTGAGTCTTCTGTGATCCATATCAATGTTGAGGAGATTTTTCGGTGAAATCACATCATGCTATATTTTTCGATGCATTTTGAACCAACATGTGTGGTTCATCGTCAGGACAAGTTGAAGAACCAGACTAAGGCTGCGAATTAAATAGAGAGAGAAAATCATCTAGCAGCTATATTGGACCAGGAAAGGCTATATTTGACTAGGAAATTGTACTTGGACCGACGGATAGGGATAGGGAATTTCAAAAGTTAGTTTGGTTAATTTTATTATTAAATTTAATAGTTTATGAGAGTAAAATAATAAATCAAGAAGGTTCACTTAATTGATTAGTTAGAGTAATTTTTTTTTTTAGATCATAATATATTTATATTCAAGGGACTACCATTCTTTGACTTTTTCTAGTAGGTTTGAAGCCTATTTAATTATATTATATTACTGATTAACTAAATCTTAGTTTTAACTTCATGTAATTAAGGAGTATAGAATATATATATATATATATATATATATATATATATATATATATATATATATATATATATATATATATATATATATATATAGATATATATAGATATATATATATATATATATATATATATATATATATATATATATATATATATAGTTAAAGCTGTATAAATTTAAATTAATATTATTAATATTAGAGGAAATACTAAGAAATATTAAAAAATTAACCTAATAAGGGTTTAACTTCGAGGAAAGGGGCAATATCTTAAAAAATATATTATTTTAAGGTTATTAAGGTTATGTTGTGGCCACCAACAACCACCCTCCTTATTTAGTATTAGCAATAACACTATGTAAGTGGGGACCCTTAGTCAAAAAAAAAAAAAAAAAAAATCAATTAGTGCTTATATGTCACTCCTTAAGAAATATCGCATCGCATAAAGAATGATAGAGCATTTTCTTAGAGTCAAAATGATAAAATGTGAGATTGTGACGTGAACCCCATCGCATCGCATGCATTAATAAACACTCACGTTAGAAAACCTTAAAAATTGCCGATATGCGATATCTCATATCGCATATCGCAAAATTGCATGAAAGACACATAACGATTAAATGATACTGCGATCCACAATCTTGCGATACTGCGATCTGCGATTCTTGCGATAGCGCGATCAAACAACTTTGCGATAGCATAGCACGAAAAAATTGCAAAATGCAATACTGCGATGCAAATCGCAGAAACATTCCATCGCAGATGTTCCTAGCTCAATATTCAAGAAAAAGTTTTTCCATAAACCAAGAACTGGTTACGCGCTTTAATGATAATTAATGAGTTATATGCCAGTTGTTAATGAAATATGGTTTTGTGTTGTTCGAAGAGCCAGTTCACGTAAGGTGGCATGTTTTGAATATCCGTAGCATTTAAAGCTTTCCTGTCATTATTTATTATCATTATTCTCTCCTCACTTGTGAACTGCAGGAACGAGGAACAAAAGTTACACAAAGCAATGTGCAGGAAGCTATGAGGAAAAGGGGTGAAGCTCCAATGTCTAAAGATGGAGAAAAGACGCCCTTACAAACAAGTACCACATGCAACAGAGCCGCTGATTCACAGAATGCTACTGAGCCATCCATTACAGATCTTTCATTTACAACCATGGTAAATGGGTACTGAGCGATGTTGATATCAGAGACAGACAGTTTAATGTTGAAAGTCAAGAGCTCACGAAAGCATCATTTTTACAAATTTTGAGCTTTACACCTCGTAAAGAAAGAGGCGAAAAACACATTAGAGAATCCCGAATCAAGGAACAGAGGCAATTTCCGATGCACGATTAGCACCTAGCGCTAATCGCACATCACTGAGAAAACTTGCTCAAGAAGGAAAACTTCTAACTGCTCAGTCACCTGTAAGCCCAAAAATTACAAGAAAGCAATGATAAAAATAAAATGGAAACAGAAAGCTAAAGAAAAGGCAGAAGCGATTCAAGGGTTAACCAAGTTGAACTTGAATTATTACTAGGCATACATGGTAAAGCCACATAGTCAGTGGATGACTCTCAAGTATATCACCGATTTTGCTGAGAAGATGGTGCCAGCTCTTGCCAATTCTGTTTGCTTAACTCAACCGAAAGCGGAAGACAGTCAGCTGACTCTACCCAAGCAAATACTGAATGGTTGCAACATTAAGGAGTAAATGCAGAAATAGTTAGATATTAGATTTAATTTTTAGAAATAGTTTTGCTTAGAAAAAGGACGGTCATTTAAACCGTATCCTGAATTTTTGTAAATAAGTTATTATTAGATTTAGTTAGTAGTATTTAAACCCTTCTCACACATTTAGAGAAGGGTCCAGAAATTTATCAAAAACTTGTCCTCAGAACATGAACTTTTGCACCCTCCGAGGAGGTTTTGATGAATGAATGGAACAAGATTTGTTGATGTTTGCATTTGATATCTACTACTGATGTTGCACTTCTGTACTCTTAGTGGATGTTAGAGCAAGGAGAGATAAATTAGTGTCGCTTGAAGCTCATGAGTAGGACTAGTCATAAATGGTACTTTTATCTCTTAACCATTGCTGCTTATGTGTTAAAGTGATATACAGTTTAGTTGTTTATGTATTATTGCACGAATGCCTGAGTTATCATTTGGCACTTTTGTATGGTGATAGCTATTTATTTATGCTTAATGTATGAATAGCTCATTATGCGATATGTTTTTCACAACTGTTTCGTCTAACTTTTTATGCGAAGTGGTTCATCCTTATTGATTTCCTTTCTTATAATAGCTGAATGATCTTTATTACTGGTTGTTATTTGAAATATTTTTAGATCGCATAATAGAAGAATTACATCCTGGGTTAGTATAGACTTAGATGTTGCTGCTTATTAGATTACAATAGCATAGAGTTAGATTAAAGTTATAATTAGAATATCTTAATTAGGAATTGTTAGACCAAGAACATCAAATTCTACACACACACACACTCATAGATTGGGAAACTGGTCCCATATCCCCAGTCGGACCCGCTATACCAAATGGATAAGGAGCTACCAACCAAGGTCCGGACCGGGCGGGCATCCCCTTTGTTGTAGACCCGATTTTCAGGGCTTCAACATATTTGGCGCTAGAAGGAGGGCCAAAACCATGAATGGCAAGTAAATCTAAATCTGAATACCATTCTGAGAGTAAATCGCCCTCACCATCTCTCCCGACTTCTCCATTACACTTAAATCCAGAGTTAGAAGTCGCTCGAGTATCAGCCGCTACTACAAACCCTGACGTTTCAGAACAATCTACTATTGAACCTCCTGAAGTTGAATCTCCAATTCACAAACTTCATCGATTTTCTATTTCTCCTCAAAGGTCTGATAAATATCAAGGCAGCGTGAGTTCGTAATATAACCCTACTCATCCCCTGACCAGATTAAAGAGTGAAAAGTTTGGCGTTCAGCCAACCGAATTACCTCTTCCCACCAAGAAAAGAGCAAGGAAATCACCTAAAGAGTCCGAAAGTGAGACTCTCTCGTCATCATCATCCATCTCAACTTCTTCACCGTGAAGTCAACCATCCACTTATCCACTCCAGATCATCATCCATCTGTCCACTGGAACCCCCACAACTCCTCTTTAATCATCTGCAATCGTAATATCCTCATCTTCCCAACCGCAGGGATCATCTTCTGCACTTTCCTCTGTTAGCAGTTCAGCAATGGCCCAATCTCCATGGAATAACCCTGGGGCAGTCTTGATGCCTGCACCCTTGAGTCAAATACCGGCCCATCCTGAGAAATGGTTGCCTAAGTTTAATCCCAAGGCGGGCATGCTAACAGAAGAGCACTTAAACAACTTTATGCTAACCATTAATCTCAATGGGGTTACTAATGAAGATGCTGTTGTTCGGCTTTTTCCTTATACTCTGCAAGGAACAGCCGGATCATGGTATTTCTCATTACCCTCTGGATCCATCACTAGTTGGGATATCTTCCAAGAGCAATTCCTGACCAAGTTTGGTGATGACAGGTCTACGACAACATTAATCAATGACCTATCCAACCTTAGGGCCGAATCTAGAGAGCCTATCAAAGATTTCAATTTACGTTTCAACAAAATTCTAAAAAAAATTCCCACTGCTTCCCATCCCAGCGAAGAAGTACGAAGTGAATGGTATATCACTGCTCTAGCATCAAACATAGCAATCTTCGTGGACAGGGCTAATAAAACAACCTTAGTCGAAAACATGAAAGAAGCAATAGTAGTAGAGAAACATATAATAGCCCTGGAAAAGAAATCCGTGATAGAGGAATGGAAATCTAAGAAAGTCACCTTCAAGGAAGAGTCCAAGAAGAAACAAACAAAAGATCCATTTGATTTGGAAGGATTGCAGAAAGTTCTAAAGACCATGTCCAATGAAATGGTCGACATCAAAAAGCAAGTAGCAGAAAATTCTTCAAAAAAGCCCTACAGAGCTTTTAAAAGAGGCCCTTCAACAGATTCAAAGCCACCCAATGCTATTTCAAACGCTGAATCCGAAGAAGAGGAAGAGGAAATTGCCACTGAAGGGAAAACTGATGAAGAAGAAGTTGTAGAATTACAAGGAATGTGGGATTTCATCCTCCCACAAGAAGAAGATCAAGAAGTATTCCCAGTTAGCACACGAAGTAAGTAAAAATCAGCTTGATCCTCCCTAGACTACCCCTAAGCCAAAGAGCGCAAGCTCTCCAATAAAGGATAAAGTCGCAACAAAGAAAACGACATCTAAAGCGACTCAAACCAGCCCAGTCCAAACAGATGCATCAACTCCATATAAAACACTGATCGTGTCGGATGAAATGGAGTACAATATTATAGAATACATGAAAAGGAGTAGGGCCAACATCACTCTTTACGAATTGAGCATGTTAAAGCATCAACAGAAGATAATGTTGAAAGAATTACATGCTGTGCCAGTTGCACCTTTGCCTACCACTGTACTTTCTCAAGCTTCTCATAACATGGGAAGACCTCCAGCTAATACGATCAATAAGATTGATCCAAATGACATCACTCTAATTGGAGGAAGATTAAGATCTCATACTCCCCCGTTTCTCCTTACTTATGAAAATTTCAATAAAAATGTGCACAATTGTTTGGTGGATTCTGGTGCTTCATCGAATATTTTACCAAAATCAATATGTGCCAAGTTAAACGTTCAACCATAGAAATCCGTTGTGCGCATAGTTCAACTAGATCGATCTCAAGTCGAAGTGATTGGTGAACTAAATCATGTAACCATAAGGCTGTCATCCAACCCAAAGGTATGTCAAGTTATTGACATTTTAGTTGCTGATATTCCAGAATTTTATGGCTTAATTCTTAGTAGGGATTGCTCAGAAAAACTCCATGGATACTTCGCAACTGACTGGTTGCACATGTGGCTGCCCTACAATGGTAAACCAAATCAAATAAAAGTTGAATGAGAGCTACATCAGAAATACATAGTAACGGAGCTAGACGGGGAAAATGAACCAGTAGCGTATAACAACAGCATTATTGGCAATTACTCAGTAGATTCTTTCCTCGGCAATTTTAATGCTCATACATCACCTTTTTTAGAACACTCTGTTTTATCCCAAGTCGAAAATTTTTCTCGAACAGATAGTTCAAAATGTATCAATTTTTTAGATAAACCTGTAAATAAATCTTTGTTTTGGAAATTATTTTTTGATGGTTCTAAATCTAACGAAGGAGCAGGAGCAGGATGCGTTCTAATTAGTCCAGAAGGAGATAAAATTATGCTAACGTGCAGACTTGAATTTGATTGCACCAACAATACAGCAGAATATGAGGCTTTGGTCCAAGGGTTGTATAAAGCAATCGGGTTAGACGTCAAGTACCTTCAAGTTTTCGGAGACTCTGAGATTGTGGTTAGACAGGTACGTAACACTATACATTGCTTATCAGTTCATTTAAAACATTATCAATCCTTAGTTCAAGATCTGATTGAGCATTTTATAGCATTTAATATTTCTTCAATTCCCAGACTCCAGAATGCAAGTGCAGACCTTTTGTCTAACGTAGCTTCTAAGCTTATTCCTTCAAAAGATTTTAGTCCAGATAGATTTTCAATAGAATTAATCTTTAGACCATCTATTCCTGATAACATCACAAATTGGAGAGTATTCAACAACGATCCTGATATCGTAAATTTCCTCATATTTGAAGGATCCTACTCCAATCAAATAATTGACAAAGACCAACATGATCGACAATTGCAACAAGATAGCACTAATAATGCTATACCTAAGTCGGTGGTCAAGTTAGAAGACTTGTACGATTTGAAAGATCGGTTTGAAGGATCTACCAATTCAAAACTCCAAATTTCAGCTTTGAACTATGAATTAGTAAACTTAGGAACCGATGCCAAACCACAAAACATTAATCTAGGTCTCGGCCTAGCCCGTGAAAAAAATTAGCGTATATTCGTCTTTTGAGACAATATAAAAATGTTTTTGCCTAGAATTATGATGAACTCAAAACATACGACACTTCCATCATCCAACATACTATTCCCATGATCGATAACGAAAAACCTGTCCAACAAAAGTTGAGAAAGATCCATCCCAATTTAGAAAATCAGATAAAAATCGAACTCAATAAGTTATTGAAAACCAGAATAATCTTTCCCATCAGACATTCTAAATGGGTCTCCAATATGGTACCTGTTAGAAAGAAAAACAGAGATATTAGGATTTGCATTGACTTTCGAAACCTTAACAAAGCCTGTCAAAAAGATAATTTTCCTTTACCACCTATGGAATAGATATTGCAGGCAGTGGCGGGCTCAGAATTAATGTCTTTCTTGGATGGATTTTCAGGATACAATCAAGTGTTGGTACATCCTGATGATCAATTGAAAACCACATTCAGAACTAAATGGGGCACATACGCATATCGAAAGATGCCATTTGGTTTGATTAATGTTGGTGCCACATTTCAGAGAGCCATGGACATCGCATTCAAAGGTTTAGTCAATAAATCCGTAGTAATTTATTTGGATGATATAACAGTGTATTCCAAGAAGCGAAGTGACCATCTTAGAGATTTAAAACAAATCTTCCAAAGCTGTTTAAGGTATGGAATTTCACTCAATCAGAAAAAATCTTTTTTCGCATTAAGTGAAGGGAAACTTCTAGGATTCATAGTGTCAAAATCTAGTATTCACATTGATCCCGACAGAATCAAAGAAATTTCTGAAATATCCCTACCTCACAACAAAAAAGCCATGCAATCTTTCCTTGGTCAGATCAACTTTGTAAAGAGATTTGTTCTAGATTTTTCACGAATCGTGTCTCCTTTGCAAGCCTTGATTAAAAAGAACTCAAATTTTAAATGGGGCCAAGATGAACAGGAAGCATTCAACCTGATCAAACAAGCTATTATTAATGCTCCATCTTTAGCAACTTCGAATTTTTCAGAGCCTTTTATTTTATACACATTTGCCTCAGATAAGTCATATGCTACGATACTCACTCAAGTAAATCAAGAAAAAGTGGAAGCCCCAATTGCTCTTTTCAGCTCAAATTTACAGGGTGCTGAATTAAATTATTCAGGCATGGAGAAACAGGCTTATGCTGTTTTCAAAGCAATCAAATACTTCAGACCTTTTTTGCTCAAAACCCATACTAAAATTGTAGTATCGTTTCCAGCGGTAAGGAATCTTCTAGTACAGAAGGATGTGGGCAAGAAAAGGGCCAATTGGGTTACTTCCTTATAGGAATATGACATTGAGATTAAACCAGCAAACAATGTAAGAGGTCAAGGCTTTTGCAAAATGCTGGCTGGAGCGTCGCAAATCTCTGAAATTCCATATGCAGATGTACAAATGTGCGAGGTAAGCCTAAACGATGCAGAGTCATTATACGGTGATATCATTTATTATCTTAAGAATGGGTATGCTCCTTCACACCTCAATCATACTAAGAAAAGAGCTCTAAGGTTGAAAGCCAAACAATATCAGCTCATAAATGATATTCTTTTTAGAATAAATTATGATTCTATTCTTCTTAGGTGTCTTGAGAAATATAAAACTGAAAAAGTTTTGCAGGAACTCCACGATGGGCCAGCAGGCAGACACTATGCTGGAGATGCTACTGCACATAAAATATTGCGTGCAGGCTATTACTGGCCCACGTTATTTAAAGACTCGTACAGTTACGTGAGGAAATGTCAAGTCTACCAAACTACTGCTGGAAGACAAAAGAAGCCATCCTTGCCACTACAGCCGGTTAACATTGAGAAACCTTTCAGTCAGTGGGGATTGGACATAATAGGTGAGATCGTTCCTCACTCTTCTAAGCAGCATAGATATATCCTTATAGCAACATATTATTTTACTAAGCGGGTAGAAGCAGTTCCACTCAAGACGGCTAATGCTGAAAATATCATTGAGTTCATAGATCAATTTATAATCACCAGGTTTGGATTGCCTTCCGCTTTAATGTTTGATAATGCATCATACTTTTCTGGAAATGTAATGACTGAATTTGCACTTAAAAGAGGATTGAAACTTAAATATTCAGCCAATTATTACCTGCAAGGCAATGGGTTAGCTGAGTCCACAAATAAAAACCTAATCAAGATTATCAAAAGAACAGTTGACCAAAATCATAAGAATTGGCATAAGGCTTTGATATATGCTTTATGGGCAGACCGAATAATGCAAAAAGATTCTATCGGCACTTCTCCCTTTAATTTAGTCTATGGGAAAGAAGTGGTTCTTCGACTCATTTAGCAATTCCCTCTTTGTCTCTAGTTCAAAACATTGATGAGGTACCAACTTCCTCCTTACAGCTAGGACAAATGGAAATAATCAAATTAGTAGAACAATGAGAACAGACTAAGAAAACCCATGCTCATCATCAAGCACTAGTAAAATCCTCTTTTGATTCAAACATAATGACCAGAAAAGATTTTCAGATGGGAGACTTAGTTTTAAAATGGAACAAGGCTCATGAAGAGAAAGGCAAACATACAAAATTTCAAAGAAGGTGGCTTGGTCCTTTTCAAATTGTAGAAGTCATAGGTCCATCAACGTTTGCGTTAGAGGATTTAGCAGGTAAGAGAGATCCTTTGCCTGTTAATGGACAAATTCTTAAGAAATATTTTCCATAGAAGATTATTCTTCTATTTTTGTAGAGTAGTTGTTTTTCTTTTTCATAATAAAACCAATTGTGAGTGGTTACATTAGGCATTTATGAAAAAGACACCAATTCTCTTTCAGATTTTGAACTTTTCGCTTGTATAAATAGCAAATCTTTTGGAAAACTGATCTTTATTATTGATAGATATAGTTAAAGACTCTAGCCTAGATATGATACTAGTTTCAACTTTATAAAGTTTTATGAAAACAACCTTTAGGGAAGAAATTGTTTTATCTCAGTACAATGAAAGGTATCAATAACAAAATAAAGATTCTCTGTAGAATAGTTGTTTCCAAAAAGTCTATTATTTTCGTCCAGAGCTATCTTAAGGAAACAATGACTTCCTCCCTGCTAAGGAAATCACAACTTTCAGAGGAACAACCCAAGGATACACTTTATCTTGAAGAATAAGAGGTCTCATCACGAGCCGGCTTATCATAATCACAGATATTATAACTTGCTGACTTTGCCAATACTGTACACCACAATAGGGCAATGACTCAAGATTGTTGCAATCAAAAGACAAGGGGTCTCATCATGAGCCAGCTTGTTCAACAAAGTTATAAATCAAGTGAATGACTGTGTCATAATTTGGCTACCAAACCAAGACATTGTTCTTTAAGAATAAAAAAGAAAATCAAAGCAATAAGTGTGGATATGGATTTTTCTTTGAAAGTTGTAGGCTGCTTTAAGTAGGATACAAGATCATTGCTGGATAACAGGTAACCCTGTCAAGGCTATAAACGCCTACTGGAAGCAGAGGCTCTACCTACGACAAATGAGCATATTTAAAACTGGTTTACATAGAAGACTTTGTTTTATCTTTACAAGACCAAGTAATGACTAATGTAAATACAAGGACTAGCCTGAGGAAGCAAATAATCAAAGTTCAAATTAGTTGAAACAAAATATCATTGATAGGTTAGAGCATAATGTACTTTATCTTTTCATAATAAAGTTTAATTTTCTGAAAAATTTTCTGTTTTGGAAGTTTAGAAAATTCAATAGAAACACAGAGATAACTGGTTCTTCCAAGTGAATCGCCAATTGTTGTGGCCACCAACAACCCCCCTCCTTATTTAGTATTAGCAATAACACTATGTAAGTGGGGACCCTTACTAAAAAAAATAAAAAAAAATCAATTAGTGCTTATATGTCACTCCTTAAGAAATATTGCATCGCACAAAGAATGATAGAGCATTTTCTTATGAGTCAAAATGATAAAATGCGAGATTGTGATGCGAACTCCATCGCATCGCATGCATTAATAAACACTCACATTGGAAAAACTTAAAAATCACCGATATGCGATATCGCATATCGCATATCGCAAAATTGCATGAAAGACACATAACGATTAAACGATAGTGTGATCCGCGATCTTGCGATAATGCGATCTGTGATTCTTGCGATAGCGCAGTCAAACAACCTTGCGATAGCACAACACGAAAAAATTGCGAAATGAGATACTGCGATGCAAATCGTAGAAACATTCCATCGCAGATGTTCCTGGCTCAATATTCAAGAAAAAGTTTTTCCATAAACCAAGAACTGGTTACACGCTTTAATGATAATTAATGAGTTATATGCCAGTTGTTAATGAAATGTGGTTTTGTGTTGTTCGAAGAGCCAGTTCACGTAAGGTGGCATGTTTTGCATATCCGTAGCATTTAAAGCTTTCCTGTCATTATTTATTATCATTACTCTCTCCTCACATGTGAATTGCAGGAATGAGGAACAAAAGTTACACAAAGCAATGTGCAGGAAGCTATGAGGAAAAGGGGTGAAGCTCCAGTGTCTAGAGACGAAGAAAATACACCCTTAAAAATAGGTACCACATGCAACAGAGCTGCATATTCACAGAATGTTGCTGAGCCATCCATTACAGATCTTTCATTTACAGCCATGGTTAAATGGGTACTGAGCAACGCTGATATCAAAGACAGACAGTTTAATGTTCAAATTCAAGAGCTCACGAAAGCATCACTTTTACAAATTTTGAGCTCTATACCTGGTAAAGAAAGAGGCGCAAAAGGCGAAAAACGCATCAGAGAAGCCCGGATCAAGGAACAGAGGCAGTTTCCGATGCGCGATTAGCGCCTAGCGCTAATCGCGCATCGCTGAGAAAACTTGCTCAATAAGGAAAGCTTCTAACTGCTTAGTCACCTGTAAGCCCAAAAATTGCAAGAATGCAATGATAAAAATATAATGGAAACAAAAATCTAAAGAAAAGGCAGAAGCGATTCAAGGGTTAACCAAGTTGAACTTGAATTATTACTGGGCATACATGGTAAAGCCACATAGTCAGTGGATGACTCTCAAGTATATCACCGATTTTGCTGAGAAGATGGTGCCAGCTCTTGCCAATTATATTTGCTTAACTCAACCAAAAGTGGAAGACAGTCAGCCGACTCTACCCAAGCAAATACTGAATGCTTGCAACATTAAGGAGTAAATGCAGAAATAGTTAGATATTAGATTTAATTTTTAGAAATAGTTTTGCTTAGAAAAAGGACGATCATTTAAACTGTATCCTAAATTTTTGTAAATAAGTTATTATTAGATTTAGTTAGTAGTATTTAAACCCTTCTCATGCATTTAGAGAAGGGTCCAGAAATTTATCAAAAACTTGTCCTTAGAACATGCACTTTTGCACCCTCCGAGGAGGTTTTGATGAATGAATGGAACAATATTTGTTGATGTTTGCATTTGATATCTGCTACTGATGTTGCACTTCTGTACTCTTAGTGGATGTTAGAGCAAGGAGAGATAAATCAGTGTCACTTGAAGCTCATGAGTAGGACTAGTCATAAATGGTACTTTTATCTCTTGACCATTGTTGCTTATGTGTTAAAGTGATATACAGTTTAGTTGTTTATGTATTATTGCATGAATGCCTGAGTTATCATTTGGCACTTTTGTACGGTAATAGCTATTTATTTATGCTTAATGTATGAATAGCTCATTATGCAATATGTTTTTCACAACTGTTTCGTCTAACTTTTTATGCGAAATGGTTCATCATTATTGATTTCCTTTCTTATAATAGCTGAATGATCTTTATTACCAGTTGTTATTTGAAATCTTTTTAGATTGCATAATAGAAGAATTACATCCCGGGTTAGTATAGACTTGGATGTTGCTACTTATTAGATTACAATAGCATAGAATTAGATTAAAGTTAGAATTAGAATATCTTAATTAGGAACTGTTAGACTAGGAACATCAAATTCTACACACACACACTCATAGATTGGGAAACTGGTCCCATATCCCTAGTTGTACCCGCTATACCAAATGGGTAAGGAGCTGCCAACCAAGGTCTGGACCGGGCGGGTATCCCCCTTGTTGTAGATCTGATTTTCGGGGCTTCAACATGTTATTAGGGTTATATTTGATTAAATTTTTAATTGTTAATATTTAATGAGAGTAAACTAAACATTATTACAGTTAAATATTAATTAAATCAAGATTGTTTATTAAGGGCTCACTCTAAATGGTTAAATGAAAATTCATTAATAAAGTTTATCATCCTTTAAAAATCCTTTAATAAAATAACATGTTAATAATGCTGATTAACTAAGGCTTAGAAAGATTCTTATTATCCTTATAAATGGTTATCTTATCATAATAAGAGAACAAGTAAAAGGGTTAAATAAAACTAAAATCCAAGAGCAGAGACAGGATGACGAATAATCTAAGTTCAAAAGACCAGAGAACATCATAGAATAAGGGGCGAGGGCAAGGCTGGAGTGGGGGAGGGCAAGGGTGGCTAGGATGAAAGGGGATGGATCCAACATCTGCTAATCTTCCATCCATCATCTCTATTGATATTTCTAGGCATTTTTTCAATTTCTATGGCCTCCGTAAATTTTCAATGATGAAAGGGGGCAATCTTGGCAATAACATGGGCCTCTTCAATGCATACCTAATGTTTATTTTTTTCCACATGTTCTACCATGGCTGAATACCGAGTCCTCCCATTTTTAATGTCGGCTAAGTTTTCATGAATCATTTGATTAATAGAGCACCCAGTCTCACCAACATAGGGGGTCCCACAGGAACAGGAAATAACGTAAACACCTTTCATTTCATTAGGGTTGATGGGGTCTTTAATAGATCTAAGAGAGCTAAGGGTGGTGTTAAGGGGTCTAAACGGAGAGGAAACTTTATGTTTCCTACGGATTATCACAATTTTATCACTATACCCTTGGATGAATGGGAGATGAACCCCTGGGACCTTATCCTTAGGATTTTTCTTCAATTTGGGACACTAGCTGGCTTTAAGGAAAGCTACCAGACCTTGGTGTCTATTGTAACCATTATCACCAAAAACATTAAGAAGGTGGACTTTATCCTTCTCAAGGTTCTTCCCATATGAAATTCTCAGTGCACTAGTTGCTAGCATGTTGAAAACACCCAACTTTTGAGCAAAGAAATGATGGGAACTGGTATGAAAATACTGCTAAATATGATTTTTCTTCCTAAACACTTCATGGGAGAAAGAACTGTCATCATCTTTGGAAATGAGAACATCCAGGAAAGGAAAACAACCATCAACTTCTTGCTACATGGTGGACTTAATATAGTGGGATTGATTATTGAGATGCTTGAAAAAGAGATCCAACTCCTCCTGGCCATGAGACCAGATAATGCCAGTGTCATCATACATGCTGTCCAATTTATGATTTTCACTTTTGGGCACAAATCACTCTGCCTATTAATGGTGTTCCCCTTACAAAACTCCCAACAAATTCTTTTCCAAATTGAGGCCATGAAGTACATATCCTATTATTCACGTCAGAATTCCACCATTGGAGTCTGATTTCAAACAAATAGAGTGGAGAAGTGGTTGATGGAGGTGTTTTGTAATTCTTCCAACTTGGTTTTGAATTTGTCGCAACTGCTTAATTGGACTGAGAAATCAATACAAATACTAGTGAAGCTTCCTCCTTATGATCAATTCGATGGTGAAACACAAATGTTTCCATGAGGTATTTCTAAGCATTTCACATGAAAATAAAATCTAAGCCCCCACATGTAACCATGAACATAACCTATCATGGTGATTAACAAATCATGCCTATTAACTAAGCTAAAAGTACAAAATTGAACACACAAGGATATTGAATTAGGGTAAAACTAGACTAATGGCATGGGAAAATAATAGTTGAGAAACCTGACCCTCCACATGAATGAGATGATGTTAAGGAGACAAAGTAGATTTTAGATACCCTGCCCCTTCCCATCATTACAAGGCTGGACATCGGTTTGCTACCATTAACAAAAACAAAGCTGGACATGGCATTGCAGAAACTAATAGAAGAAGATCTCGACCTGGGATTGATGAAATGAAATGGTTGGGGCTTCTGAGAGGAAATGTACCTGAAATATAAGCCTCACAATTGTTGAGAGAGAGCATTGATCGTTGGATTGATCATTGTTTCCAAATGGAGGTTCCTATCCAACACAACAACAAAACATTAAAATATTGAATGAAACCCTCAAGGCAATGCTAAATAATTTTGATAGAATGAATCAAAGGTCATACATGATATCTGGATATTTGAGAGAGATAGACAGAGATTTAAGTGTTAGTTTCATTAGCAGACCTTACATCGCCATTATGGAAACCAGTGGTAACATTTCATAGGGAAGGGTGCAGAGGTTACCTTGCCAAACATCTGGAAGCTGAGAGGGAGAATCTGTCTAGAAACACTACAGAAAATAATGTGAATGAACCTTGACAGGCATGGATAGGGCGGGTAGTTTACAAGACCAAGCTCAAGAGAACCTTCACCATCAGATGGGCATCTGCGTCCTGGAGCATTGATGAGATCCAACTCCCAAGATAAAGACAAGTGTAAGGATTCAAAAAGGTCTCCATAAGTTTCCATTGCATGAAGTCACTACAGGGTAATGTTTCTAAGAATATGATAAAAAATTATTTTACTTCATTGAATCCAAAACCATCAAGGTAAGTCAACAGGGCATGGTAATCATTTTATGGAAAGATAAATTCTTGTTCATTTTCCTCTTGAAGGGAAACCTCCCAATGAACTAATGCTCAAATACAATCATTATACTTAACATCTAATATGGAGGACTTAAATATTATTCATTTATAAAACCTAAATTTTAACCACTATTGATGCATATGCTAATGAATAGGCCATATTACATCTATTGCATGAAAACTACCTGGTATGAATTATTTAATAATAGCTAGCATAACAGACTTGGTATATATTACATTAAATTACCACCATACTTATAATATTATTAACAATTATGGACCCGATTACATCACTAGGGGGGGATCCCACCATTTCATCCCCTTGAGACACATTGATCTCAAATTTTATATATATGATGTATCTTCATAAGCCAACTTCGTGTGTATGGGCATTGCCCCCAACCCTAAGAGTGAAGTAGTCCAAGAAGTGTCCTCATAAAGGGATCATCCATAAACCAAGGTCCCATCTACAATTATTGCACTCCACACTAAGAATGAAGTCATCCAAGCAATGGATCCAAAAATTCAACTATCAAGTATAAATGTTTCCTTCAATGTTGATAATGAAGTCATCCAAGAAAGGATTACATAATATTATATCCTAGGTACAAGTGTGCATGTTGGGTCCTGACTAATGACAGATGAAATTGATGAATAAACATGAGGATTTTGTTAAATATTATCACCATGGTCATATGGATCCAAACATCTTTCCACCAAGAAACTATGGCATCCATAACCAAAATATCATCCACATAGATACAAAAGGTTAGTTATTGATATGGAGTTATGTACTCTATGGTATGTACAAGTATTATTACACCACAATATCATGACTAATCATTAGCAGACTTATTTTACAAAGGTTCCTTAAGGTTGTGTTAAAAACTTAGCAGGAAGAATTAAAGTGGAACTTGAAAATTTAATTTGTTTTACTATGACGAGATTAGGTAGGAGGCACCATCTAAGATCTTGACAACAATATCAACCTATTTTATCAAGCAACTCTCTTCCACTAGGTTTATCGATTGAGGCCCTAAATTTCATCAAGGCCTGCTGACATTTCTTAGAAGAACATAATATTCCATCCTCAAAATCCTCCACCTCCTCAAGTTAAAAAATAATTTTAGGGGAAGGAAAAATTACTTTGAATCCTAACACACCAATAGTATTTTTGGTACTTGTTTGATCAAGAAATATAATTCTATTAATGAAACAAGATGACTATGTAATCGGCAAATGTTAACACTCAAAATAGTTTTCTGAAACATTTCCATCACCTAAGTAGAACATGTAAATGAAGGAGATAATAAATATGAGGCTCCCATAATAGGTACAACTTAACCTCCACCCATCAATATCCCATTCTAGTAGTTTGAGTTAATTTGATTGTCCCTCTTTAATTCATCCATCACTAAAACAAATGAACTCTTGAACCCTAATATTTTCATATATTGAAAAGGCTTGGTTGACTCAATCCCCTCTACTCTAGTACTTCTCACATGGATACGTTATCAATATATTGTGTGTAAACTTAAGATAATTTGTGATCCCAATTTCAGTATCATGAATCAAAGATTCCTGTCCATAACCACTTAGTTCATTCTCATACAACTTTTCTTGATGAATGAAAATATTGTATTCCTTTGTAGAAAAGTATGAGCTTTGAAATGTTCCATGATAATTGCATATTCTTGGGGCTTGCTTTTCAAGGCAAAGTCCAATGTTCACTCTAAACTAAATATGATCATCAATAACCACTTGGTGATATCTAGTAGTCAAGCAGTAAACCAACCACACTAGAGTTTGAAACCGAATAGGTCAAAATGAAAATTATGTTAACACAAGATTTCAATAAGATCTTGAATTTGGTTACTCGTGCCTACTAGGGAGATATTTTCATTAAAGGAAATCATACCACAAGAAACAATACAACAAAGTATAAGTGATCTGAATGATGATGTTACCACAGATGTAAGTGAAGGACTGGGAAATTTATGGTGATCATGCGAATGATAGATATCGAACACAACATGATGATGTTGTTTGGAAAGGGACATATCATTGTGGAGGGACGGATTTAGTTTCTAAAAGGGTATCAACTCAATCCATAGAGTTGGGTGGGTTGTTTATCTTAGATACAGTGAGACTAGTTAAATTCAACTTATCAGGTTCATGAGGGTAGGAGAGGGAGGCAAAATACAAATGGGAAGTTGAATAGTCCTCCATAAGGAAAATATATGCTGACATGTAAAGGTAAAGGGAATGCTAGGGGTTAATTTGATGTAAAGCAAGGGTGAATTATGCCTCCTGAATGCACATCATGAGATTCTGTTTAAGATGCGCCATTCTGAAGCTGTGAGAAGACTAGAGTGTAAGCACAATAGAGAAGCTAAACATATTGTGGGTTGAGAAGAGGGCCAAGAATGTTGTTTCTGGTTCTTCCTCTTTTAGATTGGACACACAAGATTTAAAAGTGTTTATAAGGTAGCATTAAAGATGAGATGGATTGTCAAGCATATGTTGGGAGTGGTGTTGTTGGGCTATCACAATGGGAAAAAGACCTAATGGATCAAATGAATGCTTGCTTCCAAACAAAATTTCAATGTTTAGGAGAAACTTAGTAGGGGTAGTTGATGGTTCCCTAAGTTAGGTCAAGTGCTTGCAATGGATTAAATATCAACTTATGCTGCAAATTCTCATGAGGAATATGATTATGCAATAAATGCACATGAAAAAATTTGAAGTCAAAGTCTAGGAATCATTACAAAGAAGCGGTTCAAACAGTCACCACTAAGCTTTAAATGGGATCTAAAATTTGACTTTCTCAAAATTGAATGAAGTTCGAACCACTCTAAAACAACTTGAAACAATTAATGTTAATATTAAAAATTTAAGTAAAAGTTGACATTCTCTTTATATTCCCTTTTCAGAAAGGAAAGATAACGAGAATGTCAACTTTTACTTTAACTTTAAAAATTAAATATTACCATTAATTACTAGGGTTAGCTTTTGTAGGGCCCTACGGTTAAGATATTTTTTTTTCCTTTTGAGTATTTTTTATTAAAAATTTATTATTTGGTGGTCATTAGCTATGTCGCACTACATTCTTCAGAATTGGTCAATTTAGTAGAGAACTAGTCACTTTGGTGTTTTAAGGTCAGTTCAATACAAGACCAACCTTAGCCAATCTGAACCACGAAAATAGACTAGTACAACTATAAAACCATTGGGACCAACCAATTCCACTAGTTCTAGGCTAGTTCCAATAAGAGTGTGCCCTTCTCATCCTCCTCTCATGTTGTTTTGTTGGATCCTTTGAAGAATGGTGATTTGGAGAGTGTCATAAACTGTTGGACTATTGTGAGCACATAAGATAATAAGTAGTTAAGGCTTGACAAACATCAATTAGTAAGGAACTAGTATAGACATCCCAAAACATATTTGGTGAGGATGTGCATGAAAGGAACTATTACAGACCTCCCAAGATACTTAGTGAGGACGTGCATGACCAAAAAGCATCAGAAAAAATTATCCACCCTCAAAAATGTTGCCCAAAACATTGAAGTGTGGTGCAAAAAAAAATGTTGGTAGGCTATTAATGCATTCCCTCTCCAATTTCACAAGAAGCTCATATTCAAGCTACCACTTCCACTATGGTTATAGTAAGTTCTTGCAACTGTGTGAGCTACAAGAAATTAAAACTTCCTTAGAATCTCCACCAATCTTAGGGAACTTGACTTCTCTACATGCCCCAACTATTTTGGGTTGATTGATTAGTTAATTGGATTATTAGTGAGTTTGACTGAAGTTCCACTACTTAAACGACCTTCCACTAGTTCCACCAAAAGTTATAACTACGTTAACTGACAACAGCATGAGATAATTGAACTTTATTGCTACAAATTAGCAATCACATATGCAGAAGTGAACTCTAGCTCCTTCAACTCGAATTTACTGAGTAAACTAGGTGACATAGGCCATGTCACACAAGTTAACATCATCCAAGTTGCCTGTTGATGTGGAAAATCAATTTTTTTCAATTTAATCAAGGACAAATCAAATGGAGAATTTCTTGCTGCATTTTTCAACACATAGGTCATTGGAATGTATTACTTTCACTATAAACTTGTCATACTTCACATGTTAATTTCATAAGGCTTTGGGTTGATGTGGTTCTATGTGTTGTGTATATAAAGAATAGGTTTCCATCTCTTGTTATTAGAAACAAGAATCCCTATGAAATGTGATATGGCCACATTCCTTTGGTGAGGCATCTCAGGGACTTTGGTTCCTCCTGTTATGCCTTCATACCTAAGGAACATATAAAAAAAGTTAGTGGAAGGAGTCATAAATGTATCTTCTTTGGGTACTCATACCTCCAAAGCATAGCATCTCTATGATGAAGTGAATAAGAACTTTATAATATCTAGAGATATGATCTTTCTTGTGTCTTCCAAGATTGAAAATGTTGTTGAGTGGTAGCTTAATCGTTTGGATAAATTCAAACATGAAAAGTATTTTCAAGAGTTTGATAGTGAGGTTCCACATCTCCTTCTCTTAGCTCTATACTTTTTATGAAGAGCCTTGAAGAAATCAGTTTGAAGGAAATTCCTTCCCCTCCTTTGTCGGGAATGAGCTAAGAGACTACTGGTAGTAGGTAGCCAAATCTGACAAGCAGTGAGGGTACATGCAAGATACAAAGCAGGGATTAATGCAAAGGAGTAGTGAAAAGGAGTGTATTGACTATATACATATCATCAAACATCTTTCATTCCACTTAGGATTCATTGCATCATGCTTGGTTAGTCATAAGATCATGTTGGTCACAACTTCTATAGCTTAAATAAACAAGTGGTAATACTCTTCATCTTCTAAGCTATGTAATAAACAAGTGAAAGGGAACAAGACACATAGAGGAAACACATGGAATGAATTTCAGTTATTGCAACCATGCATGTCACTAAAGACAGAATCATACGCCAATGATAAGTAAACTTTTAAGCTATAGTAAGAGGTGTACTTCAAAAGATGTGCTTTGTTTTCCATAACTAGCCTCCAAATGGTTATGCATGAGATGGAGTCTTCATGCGGTCTCAATATTCTATTATACCTTGGATTCCTTGGTTTGATTTTTTTCTCCTCAGCTCCTTGAGAGTCATCTATCATGTCATCTTTCTTCGTGGCCCCTGAGAGACATAATTGTGTAGTTTCATCAAGCAATGATTGTTGTGGGATGAGGCCCTGGGAGGACACATTTCCACAGTTTTAGGATACAAGGAACTGCTATGGGATGAGGCCCTAGAAGGACACATCTACCCAATTTCAGGATGCAAGGCAGACTGGGTACTCAATGGACAGAACTGCATAGTTTCTGGAGACCGTGGGTTTCGGCTGAGGGAAGGACATTAGAGGAAACCATTGCGTAGTTTTGAATGCTAAGGGAGGTTGGTATTTCTATGCATTGCATAGTTCCAACAGGTAAGGGAAAAACTTGAGGGTTACATATGTGAAGTGCATAGTTCAGGAAAGTCGGATGAGGCTAGGTTGCTAAGGAAACTCTGAAATTTAGCTAAGTGTGGGATTAGTCGAATTGATGTGAATAGTGATAAAAATTGACTACAATCACACACTTGAAAACTTAGCGATACAACATAGACCATCCAGAACATATAACACATACTTCACTTAATGCAACAAACTTTGTGGCAGTTTACGACAAGTGCAGCTCCGATGATAGACATTTGGAGGATAAAGGCGACACTTGTGTAAGAGTGTGTGAAATGAGTGTGAAACATGTCTATGTGATGAGGCCAACCCATTCCCATAAATATTTCCCCTTGAAGCAAAACAAACTTCCCTTTGCATGACAAGCGATAACCCCCATGCCCAAACATGACACAGTCTCTGTAAAGATAAAAGCATGAAGGACTCTTAAGATCGAAAAGGGCATCTTGAGATCATCAACTTACCAATAAGTGACTAAGGAACGATCAATCACAATATCCATAGTAGGCTACGAAATTTAAGTGCAGGCCAAAATTTTGGAGGGTTTTGCAGCCACTACAACAGAGCCTTCACCTTCGTGTTAGCTTGTTTTTCAACCATCATCTTGAATTCTATGAACTTGGAGAATGTCTCATCTTTCTTCCACATGAAGAATATCCAACACTTCCGTGAGAAGTCATTAATAAAAATGACAAAATATTTGTGTCTGACAGTGTAGATTATAGAGAAAGGTCCACAAACATCATAGTGGATCCTTTCTAGGACTTCATGTGCTTCATTGTCCCAATCATGGAATGTTGATTTTATGTACTTTTGCAACGTACATCCTTTGCATATATCCTACTGCTTAAGTGCTCCTTTAGGGAGGCCAATGGCTATTTGTTGTATAATATTCAAGGTACCACGATGCACATGACCAAGTATTTTGTGCCAAATTTCATTGACATCACAACCTGCATTTCCTCCACCTTAGTGCTAAATGCAACACAGTCTTCCATATCTATCTTATACAGGTTCTTCACATGAACCCCGATATGCTTCACTTGCCCCATGGCTATGTGTCTCGGGAAAATTTTTCCTTTGTTGAATATCATTTCACAACCATGGTAAACCAACCACTTGGTGAATGCTAGTAGATGGAACCCTAATCCCTTACCTTCACCTTTTTTTACTAGCACCTCATATTGAAAATTTGAAGACAAAATATTTCTTTTCATTAAAAAATTGCCTTAAAATCCCCCTCCGTGTAGCATTTCAGAATGCAACGATAGATAAGTTGTCTCTAATCATATCAACAAATATGAAAGGGACTGTTGGGTCCCTATAATACTAGTGATTACCCCATTACTATTGTAGTTATACCCCTTATTTATATTGTTGTGCCCCTATTACCCCCATGTTGTTATTTCTGTGCCCCATAGAATCCCTCTATTGTTATTTTTGTGGCTTTATATTATTATTGTTAGGTCGGCTGGATTATATTGTGACTCCTTAGACTCCTATATATAGAAAGGAGGTTTTGTCATTTGTATTATCCAAGAATTGTTCATTTATGTAATGTAGAGGAGGTTGCCCCCTCGAAGAGGCTGAATTCTAAGGCATTGATCTATCTTTTCTATCTTTTCTTGAGCTGGTTTCATAACATTTGGTATCAGAGCTTTGGATTCTAGGGTTTCGCTGCTCCAAACAAGTCATAGTGGCATTTTCGCTATAAATTTTTTTCTGTGATGTCTCAGAAGTTGCCAAAAAAACCCATTTGAGAAGAAATCGTGCTGAATCTTGGATCGAAATTTCAGAGCTTTTCGCGTGATATTTGTGGAGATATGATCTGAGGAAGTTGGTCTTTTTGCAGACTCCTCAATTACATTCAAAACAGGTGACCTGGGGAAAATCGTCATAACTTTCTCTCTAGGGATTGGATTGAAATTTTGTAAGAAGGTACAAAAAGAGGACAGACTGTAGTTTCTTGTGTGCGTTTTTTAGATCCAAAGGTTGAAACAGTGACTCGTGGCACGTCGTAAAAGTTCGCTCTACTGAACTAGTCTAAAAGCAAGTCACTGTGGGAGATTTCACATAACTCTTCCTTGGAGAATCCAATTTGGGTCAGACTTGTGGCATTGGAAAGAGGACGTAGAAGGCTACTACAGGTCACAATTTCAGAACTGGATGATCCGAAATTATAGAGATACATCATATTCAATATCAGGCTTCTATAAAGTGAAAAAAGGTGTGTAGTTTTTTTTTTAATTTTTGTGTAAGCTTGGTTTAACGGAATTCAAAGGGCATAGTAAAGCATTATTATTGGTAACTGATGCCCCAAGGAAAGAAAATGCAAACACCTAGTAAGGAACCTGAAAGCTCTAGCATTACTCATGAAGAAGAGGAAGAAATGCTACATGATATATCAAAATTACAAGAACAAGTGCAACAAATGTCACGCTCACAAAAGCTAATAAAAGCTAAGATAAATGGCGTGGAATCTAAGATAAATGGAATGGAATCTAAGATAAAGGGCATGCAAGCTAAGATGGATGATTTGAAGACATATTTGAAGAGAGACATGGTAGATTTGAAGACAGATTTGAAGACAGACATGGCAGATTTGAAGACAGATTTGACAAATTTTCTACAAGAAATGCTTACTAATGGTGAAAAGGTTGTAAAGGAAACTCATGATGTGAACAAAAGTAATGTTAATCATGATTCCATAGACTCTAATGTTGGATCGAAGACCCACCATATTCCAAAAATCGATATGAGGAAGTTTGATGGCAAGGATCCCGCCACATGGATATTACAGATGGAGCAGTTCTTCGATCTCAATAATGTGCAAAACACACAAAAGGTACGTATGGAAATTGTATATTTGGAACCAAATCAGTTTGTATGGTATCAATGGCTTTGCTTTCATAAACAATTTATCACTTGGGCAATTTTTACGGAAGAATTGATAGCACATTATGAAGATACAAAAAGCAACACTTTTTTTAGCCAATTGATAAGTCTCAAACAAAAGGGTTCAGTAATGGAGCACATTGAGGAGTTCCAAAAATTGAACATAAGGGTAAAAGATATTCCAGAGGAGCATAGGATTGATGTGTTCATAGGGTCTTTAAAGGATAATATCCAACATGATGTTCGCCTTTGGGAACCTGATTCATTAGAGAAGGCATTCAGGTTAGCAAGAAAAATGGAAAGCAAAATTATGGCAACCAGGAAGCATACCACTCACAACTATAAAGACGGAAGTGTTGTTGCCCCTAGTCTTCCACAACCTATAAGGTTGACACCACAACAATTGGAAGAAAAAAGAGCAAAAGGGCTTTGTTACAGTTGTGATAGCAAATACACTAAAGGTCATAAGTGTGCTGAGAAGAAATTATTCTACATAGATTGTGAAGAGGAAGAAGAAAAGGAGCAAGAAAGGTCAAAAGAAGAAGATATACTCCAGGAACAAAGCCTAGATGAAGAAAAAATAAATCCGACCATATCTTGTAATGCATTGGCGGGAATTACCACTCCTCAAACCATCAAGATAGAAGGACAAATCAAGAAGAAAAAGGTAATAGTGTTGATTGATTCAGGAAGCACCCACAATTTTATTCATTGTAGGGTAGCAAAAGAATTGAATTGCTTCCTATATCCAGCACCAGAGTGTCAAGTGATGATTGCAAATGGAGGAACAATAAATTGCTCTGGAAGGTGCCATAATATCAAGCTATCCATGGGAGAATATGTATTGACTAGCCCAATGCTTTCCATTCCAATGGGAGGTGTTGATGTTGTACTAGGAGTCCAATGGCTACAATCCTTGGGTACAATAGCTTTTAATTTTCAAGAACTTTTCATCAAATTTTCTATGGAAGGAAAGGAAGTTGAATTAAGGGGTATTGCAGGGAAACCAGGAAAGATAATCAGCTCTAATGGTATGACAAAGCTTCTAAAAAAGGAGCAAAGAGGTGTAATTGCACAATTATGTTCGCTAGATGTTTCCACATCGGAATCATCTATTTCTCCAGATCTCCAAAAAGTCCTGGACAATCATTCCAAGGTATTTGAGACTCCCAAAGGTCTCCCACCTATGCGTGATCATGATCATGCTATTCATCTGATTCCAGGAAGTGTTCCTCCAAACATCAGGCCGTACAGATATCCCTATGTCCAAAAAAGTGAAATTGAACGTATGGTTGCAGAAATGCTAGAGGCTGGTATAATTCAACCAAGTCAAAGTTCTTTCTCTACTCCAGTAGTATTGGTGCACAAGAAGGATGGATCATGGCGCATGTGTCCGGATTATAGGGAGCTCAACAAGCTCACTATTAAAGATAAGTTCCCCATTCCTGTCATTGATGAATTACTGGATGAATTGCATGGATCAATTTACTTCACCAAGTTGGATCTTCGTTCGGGATATCATCAAATCAGAATGAAGATTGAAGACATTCCGAAAATGGCATTTAGAACTCATGAGGGTCATTATGAATTTTTGGTCATGCCTTTTGGCCTTACCAATGCACCTTCAACATTTCAAGGTTTGATGAATTCAATTTTCAAACCATTCCTTAGAAAATTTGTGTTAGTATTTTTTGATGATATACTAATCTACAGAAAGTCTTGGAAGGATCATGTTGAACATGTTGACAGGGTGCTACAACTATTGGAGGAGAAACAATTATATGCAAAAAGATCCAAATGTTTCTTTGGAGTCCAGGAGGTGGAATATTTGGGTCATATTGTATCTCATGAAGGAGTTAAGGTAGACCCTAGCAAAATTAAAGCCATTAAGGAATGGAAAATCCCCACATCCATAAAGCATCTGCGAGGATTTCTTGGGTTGACAGGGTATTATCGCAAGTTTGTTAAGAATTATGGGAGAATAGCAGCACCTCTAACAACATTATTGAAGAAAGATGCATTTTCATGGACTCCGGAAGCAACAAAGGCCTTTGAACATCTTAAAGAGGCAATGTGCCAAGCACCGGTCTTAGCTACACCGGACTTCACAAAAACCTTTATTGTGGAATGTGATGCTTCAGGAAATGGAATTGGTGCTGTTCTAATGCAAGATGAAAGACCCATTGCTTTTGAAAGTCGTCCAATCAAGGGAAAGTTTTTAAGCAAAGCTATTTATGAGAAGGAAATGTTGGCAATACTCCATGCACTTAAGAAATGGCGACCCTACCTAATGGGAAGACACTTCAAGGTAAAAATGGATCATGATAGCCTTAAATATTTTTTAGAACAAAGATTATCCTCTGAAGAGCAACAAAAGTGGGTCACAAAGATGTTGGGTTATGACTTTGAAATCATCTACAAAAAAGGGAAGCAAAATGTGGTGGCAGATGCACTCTCAAGAAAGGATGAGGATGTGGAAGCATTGTTGTGCGCCATTTCTATTATCCAACCAGATTGGATAAACGAAGCAAGGGAGGAATGGAAGAATGATGAAGAAGTGTGGGCACTTATTCAAAATCTACAACAAGATTCCAGTACGTCTGATACATTTAGCTGGCAAAATGATTCATTATGGTACAAAGATCGCTTATACCTCTGTAAGAATTCCCAGCTAAAACAAAAGATTCTTATGGAATTGCACACTTCTCCCTTAGGAGGGCACTCAGGATTTTTAAAAACTTACCACAGGGTTAAGAAGGAATTTTTTTGGGATGGCCTTAAATCAGATATTCAAAAGTTTGTGGCGGAATGTTTGGTTTGCCAACAAAATAAAGTTGAAACAATTAAGACACCGGGTCTATTACAACCTTTATCCATTCCAAGCCAACATTGGGAGGAGGTTTCAATGGATTTTATCACAGGTTTACCCAAGTCTGAGGGAAAGAGTGTCATCATGGTGGTAGTTGACAGACTTACCAAGTATGCACACTTTTGTGCATTATCACATCCATTTAAAGCCAGTACAGTTTCTACTGCATTTATGGAAACAATTCAAAAGCTACATGGAAACCCAAAGATTATTGTAAGTGACAGAGATCCCATTTTCACTAGAAATTTTTGGACAGAATTATTTTCTTGTCTTGGTACTCAGTTAGCTCATAGCTCATCTTATCATCCTCAATCTGATGGGAAAACTGAGATAGTAAACAAATGTTTGGAAGGATATCTTCGTTGCTTTGTATCTGATAAACAGACACAATGGGTCAAATGGTTGCCTCTGGCTGAATGGTGGTATAACACTTCCTTCCATACAGCAACAAAAATGACCCCATTTATGGCACTTTATGGGTATCAACCACCATCCATCACATCATATTTAAGAGAAAATTCTAAGGTTCAAGCAGTGGAACATCACATCGAACATCAACAACAAGTCCTCCAACTCTTAAAGGATAACCTCGTGTTGGCACAAAATAGAATGAAACAACAGGCAGATCAACATCGCAGTGAAAAAGTTTTGATGTAGGTGATTGGGTATTCCTACGGCTACAACCATATAAGCAAATGTCCCTAAAGCAAGCTAAGAAGGATAATAAATTATCACCAAAGTATTATGGTCCATACAAGGTGTTGCAAAATATTGGTACTATGGCATACAAATTGGAGCTTCCTGCAGCTTCTCGATTGCACCCAGTTTTCCATGTTTCATGTTTAAAGAAGGTTATAGGCGACAAGCTCCCAGTTCAAACAATATTGCCAGAACTTGACGAGGAAGGAAAAATTATATTGGAACCGGAAGCAGTCACAGAAACAAGAACTCGACAACTACGAAATCGATCAATTTCAGAGTATCTTATCAAGTGGAAGAACTTATCCACTAAAGATTCCACATGGGAGGATGAGAATTTTATGTAGAAGTATCTAGAACTACTCAAGCGTTGAGGACAACACTTTTTTGAAGGAGAGGGGCATGTTGGGTCCCTATAATACTAGTGATTACCCCATTACTATTGTAGTTATACCCCTTATTTATATTGTTGTGCCCCTATTACCCCCATGTTGTTATTTCTGTGCCCCATAGAATCCCTCTATTGTTATTTTTGTGGCTTTATATTATTATTGTTAGGTCGGCTGGATTATATTGTGACTCCTTAGACTCCTATATATAGAAAGGAGGTTTTGTCATTTGTATCATCCAAGAATTGTTCATTTATGTAATGTAAAGGAGGTTGCCCCCTCGAAGAGGCTGAATTCTAAGGCGTTGATCTATCTTCTCTATCTTTTCTTGAGCTGGTTTCATAACAGGGACAGAAGAGGAATTGATGTCTCAAAAATCTTGTCAGTAAAAGTTGTCATGTTCTTCTTAGTCGATTGGCCCTACAAAACAAAGAGCCCAACAAATTGCTGTATTTAGATAAGATAACGTGAATGGTAAGTAAAATAACAACCTCAGTATAGGTGCAAGACAATAGTTTCCTACAAGCTAGTGGACTTAGGGTGCACTGTCACAGCCAATTTTGCAGTTGTTAGATAATATTGTCTTAAATTGATATGTTTGTGTCTTAATTGTTAATTGTATTAAATAGGTTTCATCTAAAGTGGCCATTATCTTAAATATAAAGTTTTTTCTTAAAATAACTTTGTCCTAAATTGTTTTTGTCTTCAAATAATTTTGTCTTAAATATAAAGTTTTGTCTTTAAATGTTTGTCTCAAACTACTTTTGTCTTAAATATAAAGTGTTGTCTCAAAATATTTTGGTCTTAAATTATTTTTGTCTTAAATATAAAGTTTTGTCTTAAAATATTTTTCAAACTGCTTTTGTCTTAGAATATTTTTGTCTTAAACAAATTTTGTTTTAAATATAAAGTTTTGTCTTAAAATATTTTTGTCTCTAACTATTTTTTTCTTAAAATTTATATTTAAGACAATTCAATTGATATTAAATTTTAATGTAAAATAACTAAAATAAAAAGTGATATTTTAGGACAAAAGATTTCTTTTGTCTTAAAAGTTCCCTTGGTGTAGTAGTGTGAGTCTCGAAGGCCCATACCCCCATTTCTTTGTTGTTTTTGGCCCTTGCCACAAGAATTTCTTAAAGAGATTTGTCATATCATTGCAAACAATTTTGGACACTACTATACTTGACATATGGTAGACAGAAATTGATTGTAACACCACCTTGAGAAGGATGGCTCTACTAGCCATATTAAGTGCTCGAAAGGTCCATTTTTGAAGGTGATCTTGAATCTTGTCTAGGAGAGTATTATAATTTTCCACTCTGAGCAGGTTAAGACATAACATAATCCCAGGGTATTTCGATGTTAGGGTTCCCATTCAAGAGCCCATTACTCTTTCCATGAAGGCTTGATATTGAGTTGATGTATTAAAGAAAAAGATATTAGACTTATCTTTATTGATCTGAGTTCTAGAGGCATTCATGAAATATTGAAGTATGGCCAAGAGGGACATTTCTTCCTTGAGAGTAGCTTTACACAACATCATAATGTCATCAACAATTTGTTGATGAGTTAAAGGAAGATCGCTTCACCACATGTGCAGACCTTTAAATTGTCTTGCTTGAACTTTTTCTTTAACAAATCTTCCTCGATCTTCATTTTCTAAAATGAATAGAAAGGGGGAGATCGAGTCTCCTTGTCTTAGCCCTCTTGTTGCATTAAAAGCCTTAGATGGTGCTCCATTTAGTAGGATAGAGAACACAACGGTCAATATGGAACAAGAGTTCCAATTTATCCATCGGGGGTCAAAGCCAAAGGCTTTTAGGATAATTTGAAAGTAGGTCCAACTTATACGGTCGTATGCTTCTGACAAGTGTAGCCTGATCATCATTCCTTTGGCTTTGAGGTTCTTAAGGGAGTATATTATCTCTTGAAAAGTAACAATACAATCGAAAATGTTTCTTCATTTAACAAAACCATTTTTCTCTTGGGAGATCAATGTTAGGAGGATCGATTTGAGCCTATTTACCATTATAGTTGAGAGGATTTTATAAATTACATTGCATAATGCTATAGGTCTAAACCCCGGGGCTATTCAGAGTGATCAGATTTTGGAGTAAGATCTATAAAAGTTGAGTTAGGGCAGGATGTAGCTTTTTTGTTATTCTAGGTTCTTCCACTACTTCTGGGATGTCTTTTCCTATAATCGACCATATTACCTAAAACAATTTTGTAGTGAAGCCATCCAAACTTGGTGCTTTATTCTTTTCTAGTCCTTTGACTACCTCATCCTCTTATTCCAAGGCAATATCCTTCAGTAGTGCTAAGTTCTAGTCCCTACTTACCAACTGAGTGATATGCTTGGTTATCCTATTTATTGCTTTTGACTTGTCAGGATTCGGTTTTGTCATTATGGTTTGGAAGCGATTCAGCAACAAATTTTCCATCTCATCATTTTGCATGAGCCAGTTTCCTCCCTAGTCTAGTAATGAGAATAATCAGTTGTAATGTCTATGTTGTATCATTACTTTGTGGAAGAATCTGGTGTTCCTTTCTCCCTCCTAGAGCCACTGGACTCTCAATTTTTGTTTCCACAATATCTCTTATTTCTTACTACTTTCCTCAATCCTAGTCACTAGATTTCCTTCTACCTCCAGTAGGGGTTTCAAGCAGCGATTTGTTATCATCTATTGCTGAACTCATTGCATCCTAACCTGTAGTGGTTCCTAATCTTAATCAATATTTCCAAATTATTCTTTATTTCATTTCTTAATTTTTCCCTTGAGTTATTTCAGGCATAGATAGAATGTATGCATTTTATCCCTCCTTTGTTCTATATTTGATCTCCACCATTCCTTCATTTTTTCTAAGAAAGCACGGTCACAAAGCCAGAAGGCTTCGAACCAGAATGGCCTCTTATTATGCCCTTGTTTCATGTCTACTTCCAGACTAATTGGCTAGTGGTTAGATCCCATACATGGCAAGATTGACGCTTCATAGTATATGTCCCTACTTATTAAATTTTATGTTACCAATAACTTATCTAACCTTGATGCTATTTGGTGGGTTCCTCCTCTATTGTTGTTCTAGGTATGAGTTCCATTGATGGTCGGAATATATACTAGATGTAGCTCTTCTTGCATGTCCCTAAACTTCTCCATTTTTGGTTCTTCCCTTCTTATCCCACCTTTTTTTCTTCCACTGAAGTTATCAGATTGAAATCCCCTCCTATTAGCCATAGTTTTTCTGCATGCATTTGGCTTAGTTTCCTAATTCTTTGGATAAAGATTTCCTTCACTCCAGGAGTGTGAGGCCCATAAAATACTGAAGTGGTGATCAATTCTTTGGTGCCTATGTTACAAAATCATCCAGTCAAAATTCTCGGCATACCTATCCAATAATCCACCATTACCTCCGCAGGGTTTTGTAATATAGCGACTCCACCTGCACTTCCTTTTGCATCTAACACTCTACTTCATATCTCGGTTTCATTTTCCATAGTATCTACTCTATTTTTTTCTCCTGTTACCTTTATTTCCTGTAGGAGAACTATTTGAGACTTTTCCTTTTTCATACAATCTTGTAAGTACCTCTGTTATCCTTGGCTGTTAAGGCCCCTTATGTTTCATTACATCATTATCATTGATTAACTTTATTAAGTTGTTGGAATAACGCTGAGAGCGATACTAACCTTCCTGTGTTTACCAATATTTCTCCCATTATTTGAATTGACTCATGTAGATTTCTTCTCCCCCTTTTCTTCCCTCCTTTACTTATGTTGTGTTGTTCCTTCGAAGTTTCTTGTTGCATGCCCATATGCTTTATTATGTCTCCTTCTCTCTGTCATTAGGTAGCCATGTATTTCTTGAAGGTTTCTTTGTACAGTTTCTTTTGATCCTTTGTAATGAATCTTTCATCAAGGTGTCTCCACTCATTCAAGAGTCTTTTCAGCACTTCTTCTTCTATGCTCAACTCATCCTTGGCTGCTTTGACTTCCATTGTAGTGAGATCTACTTGTTCCTCCTCTTCTTTTTCTGTCAGATCTACTTGAGTTTTTCTCTTTGTGCTGGTGGTTGATTTACCATGACTGTTCTCCTTTTCTTTGTCCTAATTCTCCATTTCTTCTATCTCGTTTATTGTTTCTTCTTCTTCTTGCAACACCTCATATCTATTCTTATTTTCCCTTTGCTTTTGTTTCTGGCATCCTAGATTTTACTTCACTCTCCTGGTCTTCTTCTTATGCATGACATCGTTGAACCCCTCATTTGCCTCTTGTGGGGGGTTCTTCTGTTGCTCCTTTAGTTCCACCCAGTCTTCCTAGTTCATCGGGAATGCTTTGTACAAGTGGCCATACTCATGACACCAACAACAACAGAATGGGATGTGCTCATAATCCAAGGTCTGCTAACATATTACTTCCTAATATTCCAGTCATACTGATTCATGGATGGGCTCCAAAATATTCATATAAACATAGATCTGATCATAAGAGGTGTATCGTCCCCTATGTGTGGATTCTTCTAAATTTACAAATCTGCCTATTGGATTACCTATGCCTTCCAATACTTTTGGGGCCCAGAAATCCTTTGGGAGGCCAAAGATTCAGACCCAAATAGGGGCTGCTAAAAATTCCTCCTTATCTAGGTTATAGCATTCCTCCTATTATCTCATAAATAACCCTACATTGTGGTGAAAATATGGACCATTTTTAAAGACCCTTTCCTTATCCTACATGTTTGAGAAAGTTACCGTGAAAAATCCTCTGGCTCCAACTTCAGTTCTACGTAGCCTTTTGGTTGTCATTCCTACTGGATCCACTTTATCATGTCTTTCTCCATTAGCCAGACTCCGACAAATTTTCATATCATCGCATGATCCTTCATATACCTGTGGTATTTATTCGATTTGTTCATAGGTATTACAAATTTAGGTTTTTCTGTTGCACATGGAAAACACTACCCTCTACTTCTTGCTTTCTATCGAGCTCTAATGATAGGACCATTGTTAGGGCCGATGGCATCAGGGGAACTTAGATGATTTCTGGTTTTCCTGCTTGATTGGCCGGTTGTTACATTTTGATAGGAGGGGATCTCTCTGCCTCCCTATTGGGTCCTATAATACTAGTGATTCCCCCATTACTACTGTAGTTGTATCCCTTATTAATATTGTTGTGCCCCTATTGTCCCCATATTGTTATTATTGTGCCCCACATAATCCCTCTATTGTTATTTTCGTGCCTTTATATTATTATTGTTAGGTCGGCTTGGTTATATTGTGATCCCTTAGACTCCTATATATAGAAAGGAGGTTTTGTCATTTGAATCATCCAAGAATTGTTCATTTGTGTAATGTAAAGGAGGTTGCCCCCTCGAAGAGTCTTAATTCTAAGGCATTTATCTTTCTTTTCTATCTTTTTGTGAGCTGGTTTCTTAACATTTGGTATCAGAGCTTTGGATTCTAGGGTTTCGCTGCCCCAAATAGGTCATCATCGCATTTTTGCTATAACCTTTTTTCTACGATGTTATAGAAGCCACAAGAAAAACCCATTTGCGAAGAAATTGAGTTGAACAGCGGGTCCAAATCTCAGAGCTTTTCACGCTATATTTGTAGAGATATGATCTGAGGAAGTTGGTCTTTTGCAAACTCCTGAATTACATTCCAAACAGGTGACGTTGGGAAAATCATCATCACTTTTGTTTTGAGCATCAGATTGAAATTTCATAAGAAGTTACAAAAAGAGGACGAAATGTAGTTTCCTGTGTATATTTTTTAGACCCGAAGGCCAAAACGGTGACACGTGGCACTTCATACAAGTTTTCTCCTCTGAATAGGTATATAATCAGGTCATCTTGGGAGATTGTGCATAAGTATTTCTTGGAGAATCTAAATTCGATCAGACTGGTGGCATTGGAAAGAGGACACAGAGGGCTACTGCAGGTCGTGATTTTAGAACTAGAAGATCCGAAATTATAGAGATAAATCAGCTTCAATATCGAGTGCCTACAAAGTGAAAAAGGTGTGTATTTTTTTAAATATTTGCATAAGCTTGGTTTGAAAAATTAGTTTGAAGGAGTTCAAAGGGAAAAGTGAAGCATTATTATTAGTAATTGATGCCCCGAGGAAAGAAAATGGAAACACCTAGTAAACAACCTGAAAGCTCTAGCATGACTCATGAAGAAGAGGAAGAAATGCTATATGATATATCAAAATTAGGAGACCAAGTGCAACAAGTGTCACTCTCACAAAAGCTAACAGAAGCTAAGATAAATGGTGTGGAATCTAGGATAAAGGGCGTGAAAGCTAACATGAATGGCATGGAGGCTAAGATGAATGGCGTGGAAGCTAAGATGAATGGTGTGGAAACTAAGATGGATAGCATGGAAGCTAATATGGATGACATGGAAGCTATGATGGATAGCATGGAATCTAAGATGGAAGCTAAGATGGATGGCATGGAAGCTAAGATGGAAGCTAAGATGGATAGTATGAAAACATTATTACTGGAAAGGCTTCCTAATGGAAAAAAGATAGGAGAGGAAACTCATAATGAGAACAAAAGTAATGTTAATCATGATTTGAAGAATGACAACATGGAATATTTGAAGAAAGACATTGAAGGATTGAAGAATGTTTTGACAAAGTTGCTACAAGAAAGGCTTCTTAATGGCGAAAAATGTTCTAGAGGAAACTCATGATGAGAAAAAAATAAATGTTGATCATGATTTCATAGACTCTAACATTGGAACAAAGACCCACCATGTTCCAAAGATCGATATGAGGAAGTTTGATGGCAAAGACCCCGTAACATGGATACTATAGATGGAGCAATTTTTCGATCTCCATAATGTACAAAACACGCAAAAGGTACGCATTGCAACTTTATATTTGGAACCAAACCAATTTGTATGGTATCAATAGCTTTTCTCTCATAAACAAATTGTGACTTGGGAAATTTTTACAGAAGATATGACAGCACATTATGAGAATACGAAAAAAAACAATTTTTTTAGATAATTTATAAACCTCAAGCAAAAGGGTTCAATGAGGGAGCACATTGAGGACTTCCAAAAATTGAATATATGGGTAAAAAATATTCCAGAGGAGCATAGGATTGATATGTTCATATGTTCATAGACTTTAAAGGATAACATCCAACATGACGTTCATTCAGGTTCAGGTTGGCAAGAAAAATGGAAAGCAAAATTATGGCAACAAGGAAGCCTACCAATCACAACTTTAAGGATGGAAGTGTTGTTTCCCCCAACTATCCACAACCTAGAAGGTTGACACCCCAACAATTGGAACAAAAAAAAGCAAAAGGGCTTTGTTATAGTTGTGATAGAAAATACACTAAAGGTCATAAGTGTGCTGAGAAGAAATTATTTTACATAGATTGTGAAGAGGAGGAAGAAAAGGAACAAGAAACACCAAAAGAAGAGGATATACACCAGGTAAAAACCCTAGAGAAAGAAGAAATGAATCCAACCATATCTTGTAATGCATTGTCTAGAATTACTACTCCTCAAACTATCAAGATAGAAGGACATATCTAGAAGAAAAAGGTAATAGTGTTGATTGATTCGGGAAGTACCCATAAATTTATTCATTGTAAGATAGCCAAGGAATTGAATTGCTTCTTATATCTAGCACCAGAGTTTCAAGTGATGGTTGCATGTGGAGGAACCATAAATTTCTCTGGGAAGTGCCATAAATAGAGGAGCTTTATACTTGGACTTTATACCACCGGATATTTCTTTTATTGATAGCACTTAGGGAATAACATTGAAAACCCTGGAGATATCAAGCTATCCATGGGAGAATATGTATTGAATAGCCCAATGCTTTCCATTCCAATGGGAGGTGCTGATGTTGTACTAGCAGTCTAATGGCTACAATCCTTGGGTACAATAATAGCTTTTAATTTTCAAGAACTTTTCATGAAATTTTCTACGGATGGAAAGGAAGTGGAATAAAGGGGTATTGCAGGGAAACCGAGAAAGATAATCAGCTCTAATGACATGAAAACACTTATAAAAAAGGAACAACGAGGTGTAATTGCACAATTATGTTTGCTAGATGTTTCCACATCGAAATCACCTATTTCTCTAGATCTCCAAAATGTCTTGGACAATCATTCCGAGGTATTTGAGACTCCCAAAGGTCTCCCACCTATTCGTGATCAAGATCATGCCATTCATTTGATTCTAGGAAGTGTTCCTCCAAACATTAGGCCATACATATATCCTTATGCCCAAAAGAGTGAAATTGAACGTATGATTGCAGAAATGCTAGAGGCTGCTATAATTCAACCTAGTCAAAGTTCTTTCTCTGCTCTTTTGGTATTGGTTCACATGAAGGATGGATCATGGTGCATGTGTCTGAATTGTAGGGAGCTCAAAAAGCTCACTATTAAAGATAAATTTTTCATTCCTGTGATTGATGAATTATTGGATGAATTTCATGGATCAATTTACTTCACCAAGTTGGATCTTCGTTCAGGATATCATCAAATCAGAAAGAAGATTGAAGACATTTCGAAAAAAACATTTAGAACTCACAAGGGTCATTATGAATTTTTTGTCATGCCTTTTGGCCTTACCAATGAACCTTCTACATTTCAAGATTTAATGAATTCCATTTTCAAACCCTTATAAAATTTGTGTTAGTATTTTTTGATGATATAGTAATCTACAGCAAGTCTTGGAAGGATAATGTTGAACATGTTGACAGGGTGCTACAACTATTGGAGGAGAAAAAATTATATGCAAAAAGCTCCAAATGTTTCTTTGGAGTACAAGAGGTGGAATATCTAGGTGATATTGTGTCTCATGAAGGTGTTAAGGTAGACCCTAGCAAAATTAAAGCCATTAAGGAATGGAATATCCCCACATCAATAAAGCATCTGCGATGATTTCTTAGGTTGATAGGGTATTATTGCAAGTTTGTTAAGAATTATGGGAGAATAACAGCACCTCTAACAACATTATTGAAGAAAGATGCATTTTCATGGACTCCAAAAGCAACAAAGGTTTTCGAACATCTTAAAGAGGCAATGTGCCAAGCACCGGTCTTAGCTACACCAGACTTCACAAAAACCTTTATTGTGGAATGTGATGCTTCAGGAAATGGAATTGGTGCTATTTTAATGCAAGATGAAAGACCCATTGCTTTCGAAAGTCGTCCAATCAAGGGAAAGTATTTACACAAAGCTATTAATGAGAAGGAAATGTTGGCAATACTACATGCACTTATGAAATGGCGACCCTACCTAATGGGAAGACACCTCAAGGTAAAAAGGGATCATGATAGCCTTAAATACTTTCTAGAACAAATATTATCCTCTAAAGAGCAACAAAAATGGGTCACAAAGATGTTGGGTTATGACGTTGAAATCATCTACAAAAGGGGAAGCAAAATGTTGTGGCAGATGTAGTCTTGAGAAAGGATGAGGATGTGGAAGCATTGTTGTGCGCCATTTCTATTATCCAACCGTATTGGATAAACAAATTAAGGGAGGAATGGAAGAATGACGAATAAGTGTGGGCACTTATTCGAAAGTTACAACAAGATTCCAGTACATCTGATACATTTAGCTAGAAAAATGATTCGTTATGGTACAAAGATCACTTATACCTCCGTAAGAATTCCCTACTCAAACAAATGGTTCTTACAGAATTGCACACTTCTCCCTTAGGAGGGCACTTAGGATTTTAAAATCTTACCACAAGGTTAAGAAGGAAATTTTTTGGGTTGGCCTTAAATCGGATATTCATAAGTTTGTGGCGGAATGTTTGGTTTTCCAACAAAATAAAGTTGAAACAATTAAGACCCCACATCTATTACAACCTTTATCCATTCCAAGCCAACGTTGGGAGGAGGTTTCAATGGATTTTATCAGAGGTTTACCCAAGTCCGAAGGAAAGAGTGTCAGCATGGTGGTAGTTGACAAATTTACGGAGTATGCTCACTTTTGTGCATTATCACATCCATTTAAAGCCAGTATAGTTTCTACTGCATTTATGGAAACAATTCAAAAGCTACATGGAAGCTCAAAGATTATTGTAAGTGACAAAGATCCCATTTTCACTGGAAATATTTGGAAAGAATTATTTTCTTGTCTTGGTACTCAGTTATCTCATAGCTCATCTTATCATCCTCAATCTGATGGGCAAATTGAGATAGTAAACAAATGTTTGGAAGGATATCTTCATTGCTTTGTATCTGATAAACAGAGATTTTGGTCAAATGGTTGCTTCTCGCTGAATGGTGGTATAACACTTCTTTCCATACTACAGCAATAATGACCCCATTCATGGCACTTTACGGATATCAGCCACCATCCATCACATCATATTTAAAAGAAAATTCTATGGTTCAAGCAGTGGAACATCACATCAAGCATCAACAACAAGTTCTCCAACTATTAAAGGATAACCTCGTGTTGGCTCAGAATAGAATGAAACAACAGGCATATCAACATTGCAACAAAAGAAGTTTTGATTTAGGCAACTAGGTATTCCTATAGCTACAACCATATAAAAAAATGTCCCTCAAGCAAGCTAAGAAGGATAATAAATTATCACCAAAGTATTATGGTCCGTACAAGGTGTTGCAAAAGATTGGTACTATGGCATACAAATTGGATCTTCTTGTATCTTCTTGAGTACACCCAGTTTTCCATGTTTCATGTTTAAAGAAGGTTATAGGCGACAAGCTCCCAGTTCAAGCAATATTGCCAGAACTTGACAAGGAAGGACAAATTATATTGGAACCAAAAGCAGTTATAGAAACAAGAACTCGACAGCTACAAAATCAATCAATTTCGGAGTATCTCATCAAGTGGAAGAACTTATCCACGGAAGATTCCACATGGGAGGATGAGAATTTTATATAGAAGCATCCAGAACTACTCAAGCATTGAGGAGAATAGTTTTTTAAGGGAAAGGGGGATGTTGGGTCCCTATAATACTAGTGATTCCCCCATTACTATTGTAGTTGTATCTCTTATTAAAATTGTTGTGCCCCTATTGTCCCCATATTGTTATTACTGTGCCCCACATAATCCCTCTATTGTTATTTTTGTGCCTTTATATTATTATTGTTAGGTCGGCTTGGTTAAATTGAGATCCCTTAGACTCCTATATATAGAAAGGAGGTTTTGTCATTTGAATCATCCAAGAATTGTTCATCTGTGTAATGTAAAGGAGGTTCCCCCTCAAAGAGGCTGAATTCTAAAGCGTTTATCTTTCTTTTCTATCTTTTTGTGAGCTGGTTTCTTAACACTCCCCCCTCCCACTGAGGCTTGCATGTCTCCTTTGTCAATCTGCAGTCGTTTGTTTGCAAGTTGCACCTTGAGGATTGTCATGGTTTTGCAGGTCGTCAAACCATAGGTGTATTTCATCGATTGCAGAATATTCAGTGCTCAACTGTAGAAAACATATATGAAGCACTATTTTAATTTATATGGTAAAATAGATTTTAATTTGGGACTATAATTTATATTTTAAATATATTTAGATTTCTATACACAAATATTCTGGATTTGTATTGTATATTTTTTTGTTTACATTTTATAATTTTTTATATAGTTGTTGATTATATCTTAATGGTTAAGAATATGAATTATTATTATTTAAATATATTTTAGTGTGATATGCAAATTATGATTATTTTTATTGAGAAATTTGTTTGTAAACTTATTTAAATCTAACTCACTGTCATATGCAAATTATGCTATTTTTATGGGAAAATTGTTTATAATTTTAATTTAACATAAAAATACAATTTAACAAATTAAACGTACTCAAATTAATACTTTTATTACTCTTTTTATTAAATGGATATTATCTTTTATTATTAAATTTTATGTAATTTTTTTTCGTATGATGCCACAAAATCTCTTTTAAATTAAACTATAAAGCCCATGTGGGTCCAAAATTTAAAGGTATATGGATTAAATCTTCCGCGTAGCTTTTTTGATAAAATTTTATCACCTTAAAATGATAAGTAATACCTAAAAAACTTTGAAAGAAGATTCTTCAGCGAAAATCACATTAGGATGCTCTTGTCGATGCGTTTTGAACCAACCAGTGTGGTTCATTGTTAGGACAAGTTGAAGGAACAGATCTCGCTTTGCAATTTAAATAGTAAGAGAAAAACATCCAACGACTATTTTTGTTCACCAGATAATGGCTATATTGACTAACGGCTAAATTTGACTGGGAAATGGTTATTTTCGACTGGATTAGGGGCATAACCTTTATTTAATTAAATAATTTAATTCGGTTGGTTATATTCTTATTAAAATAAAAGTAAAGAGACAATTTTATAAACTTATAATTATAAATATGTATTAAAATAAATAAATTATAAAATAAATAAATTATAAAATAAATAAATTATAAAATAAATTAATTTAAATTAATAGTTAGTTATAAAAGTTATTATATATATAAATATTAGAGTAATTAATAGTTAGTTATAAAAGTTATTAAATATATAAATATTAGAGAAAGAATATTTTAATATTTAAAATTAATTAATAGTTTATTTAAGTGTTAAAATTAGCATATTATCATAGATTAATTTCAAGATTATTTTTCTTTTGTTAATTAAAATTATTAGAATAAAACTAATAGCATAAATTAAGTGCTATTAAAATAACTCAAACTATATCAACCACACCTCAAAGAACAAAGGCCACAGGATACGGGAAACAAGCGGAAGATTACTTAAAAGACAAGAAGATCAAGATATACCCAGGGAGGGGAAGAATGGAAGAAAACGACTAGGAGGAGAGGGTTGGGATCCAGCAACTACTGATCTTCCAACCATCCTCTCTATTGAGATTGTTCAGCCTTTCTTCAATCTCAAGGGCTTCCCTAAATTTCCGGTGATGGAATTGTGAAACTCTAGCAATAACACCAGCATCCTCGATACAGACATGATGATTGGTTTTCTCCACATGTTCTACTAAAAGAGAAGACTTGGTTCTCCTATGCTTAAGGTTAGCTGCGTGCTCACTAATCCTTTGATTAATGGAGCGACCAGTTTCACCAATATAGTGGGTCCCACAAGAACAAGGAATAATATATATCCCTTTCATGTCCTTAGGGTTGATAAGATCCTTCACTATTTTGAGGGACTTACGAATGATGTTAAGTGGTCTAAAGGTCGAGGGGACATTATGTTTCTTAAGAATCCTCGCAATCCTATCAGTGGTCCCCTGAACAAACAGAAGATGGACACCTGGAATCCGTTCCTTCGGTTCTCTTCTAGTTAACGAATTCTTGGCTGCTTTGAGGAAAGCCTTCTATCCCATGTATCTACTATAACCGTTTTCAACAAAGACATTAAGGAGATGGGATTTCTCCTCCTTGAAGCTCTTTTCATCAGAGATCCTTAAGGCACAAGTAGCAAGGGTGTTGAGAACCCCCAACTTCTGAGTTGGGAAATGGTGGGATCTAGCATGAAGATACTGCTCTGTATGAGTTTTCTTACGAAACACTCACTGGGAGAGGGAACCATAACTATTCTTAGAAATAAGAATATCAAGGAAAGGGAGGTAACCATCGAATTCTTGTTCCTTTGTGAACTTAATGGCCGACGATTGACTATTGAGATGATCAAAGAAGAGATCTAACTCCTCTTGGCTGTGAGACCAGATGACATTAGTGTCATCTACATATCTTTTCCAAAGCTTAGGCAGGAGGCGGGCTGAGTTTAGAGCCTTGGATTCAAAATCCTCCATAAAAATATTTGCAACAACAGGGGATAGGGGTGAGCCCATGGCAACCCCATAGGTTTGCTCAAAGAACTCACCTTCAAAACTAAAAAAGGCCAAAGTGAGGCAGATCTCAACTAACCGAGCGATATCAAGATCTATTAAACGGTTGATCACTTCCATGGCCTCATTTATAGGGATGCAAGAGTACAGGGAAACAACATCAAAACTGACAAGAATGTCTCCAGAGTCCAGCTTAATGTCCTTGAGCTCCGCAATAAAGGAAGCCGAGTCTTTAACGAAGGACTCTGTGCAACCAACTAAGGATTTAAGCTTTAAGGCAAGGAGCTTAGCAGGAAGATAGGTAGGACTTCCAATGGTGTTGACTATGGGCCTAAGGGGAGCTCCTTCTTTATGAATTTTAGGGAGCCCATAGATTCTAGGTGAGATAGGATTGCTCTCAATGAGTTTATGGTGTAGGGGACTCACTGAGTTACTGGATTTAATGGCAAGGGCGACATTCCTGGAAATCTTCTTTAATGGGTTTTTGGGAAGCTTCTCATAGCTTCCACTATTATGAAGTCCAACATCTTATTGTGGTAGTCTTCCTTATTAAGAATGACAACAGCCCCACCTTTGTCAAATTTTAGAACAACAATATCTTTGTTCTAATTTAAGGATCTTAGGGCTTCAAATTCATCCCTACTAAGGTTGCTCTTAGGGGGCTTAGCCTTCCTTAGGAAACCAGCACAATCCTGCCTAATAGTTTTTTTAATACTATCAGGTAAACCATGAATCCCAAATTCTATGTCACAAATAATGTCATCCACAGGGATCTTCTTAGGGGCCAAGGCAAAGTTTAAACCTTTGTCTAAAACCTTAAAAACAAAAGGGGGAAAAGAGAAACTAGATACATTGATAACCTTATTATTAATATGAGATGGTGGGGGAGGATTAATATCATTTATACTATGACTCTTCTTAAACTTAGAATTATGGTTTATATGCATGTCAAGAACCGTTAACTTATTATTATTATTATTATTAATTATCTTACTATTCATAGAACTATAATTATTTGCCCCCTCATTATTATTATTATTATTATTATTATTATTATTATTAACAATATTAATATTATTATTTTTAATAGTATCATTATTTGTGAGAGATTTTTCGGCGAACATCACATGGGATACCATTTGTCGACGCGTTTCGAACCAACTAGTGTGGTTCATCGTGAGGACAAGTTGAAGAAACAGATCCAGCTTAGCAAGTTAAATAGTCTGAGCAGAGCCTCCAACGGCTAACTTGACCAACGACTAGTTTGACTCTAGGACCAGGGTCAAAATTATTTTATAAATTTAATCAGTAATATTTAGGACCAATCCCTTAAAAATATAAAAATATTTTTAATGGGTATTTAGTTCAAAAAATATTATTAAAATTATAAGTTAAATAGTATTTAAAAGGAAATTTAGTTAGATAAAGGACCTTATAATATATGAATAAATTAAATGCCTAAATACAAATATATAAAGTAAAAAGTTAATTAATAATTAAATGGAAAATTAGTTACATAAAGGACCTTATAATAAAATAAAGTAAAATCATAAGGATGCTAGGTTAGTTAGAAAATTAGTTAAAAATATAAGTTGATTAGAATTTAAATGGAAGATTAGTTATATAAGGGACCTTATAATAAATTATTTCCCTGCATATAATTTATTATAAGGTCCCTTATATAACTAATTTTCCATTTAAATTCTAATCAACTTATATTTTTAACTAATTTTCTAACTAGCCCACGGGGCTTTGGATTGACGGTGAATGGGTGCGTTGTTAAGGCACTCCTTGCGATAGGTCACTGGTTCAAATCCCCCGTGGGTACTTACGTTAGTCTTAACTAGAAAAAAAAAAAAAAAAAAATTCTAACTAACCTAGCATCCTTATGATTTTACTTTATTTTATTATAAGGTCCTTTATGTAACTAATTTTCCATTTAATTATTAATTAACTTTTTACTTTATATATTTGTATTTAGACATTTAATTTATTCATATATTATAAGGTCCTTTATCTAACTAAATTTCCTTTTAAATACTATTTAACTTATAATTTTAATAATATTTTTTGAACTAAATACCCATTAAAAATATTTTTATATTTTTAAGGGATTGGTCCTAAATATTACTGATTAAATTTATAAAATAATTTTGACCCTGGTCCTAGAGTCAAACTAGCCGTTGGTCAAGTTAGCCGTTGGAGGCTCTGCTCAGACTATTTAACTTGCTAAGCTGGATCTGTTTCTTCAACTTGTCCTAACGATGAACCACACTAGTTGGTTCGAAACGCGTCGACAAATGGTATCCCATGTGATGTTCGCCACAAAATCTCTCACAAACTTGATATGGATCACAAAAGCTTGAACTCTATAGTATCATTATTCTTATTATTAGCATAGAAATTATTATTATTATTATTAATATCCTTAGCCTCACCTACTTTCTTCTTTAACCTAAAAGAATTATCATTCCGACTATTATTAGATTTGTTATAATCTACGAAATCTCCCTTGAGGTTGATGGAAGAGCCCAACGTACCTACGTAGAAACCATTAAAAGAAACACGATAAAGACCGCAGGAATCCGGATCAGGTTCAGGAAAGGCCGGCTTATTATTAAGAAGGGCTGAGTCATGTAATACCTTGGTGTTAGACTCAGCGATGGCGACCTGCAGATCAGAGCTCACGGAATTTATTGAGCTGGTAAGAAGAGCTGAGTCGTGGATTACCTGGGTGTTAGACTCAGCGATGGGGACCTGTGGATTAGAGCTCACGAAATATATAGAGCTTGGGCAACCGGGCTCGAAAGAGGGATGATTGGATAGTGTATGAGCCAAAGGATCAGTCAAGCTAGACCTAGCAATATGAACGTCGTAGGTATAAGGATCGGCCGAGCTAGATGGTGTAAGAGTAGAGCCGTTGACAAAAGGAACAACACCGTTGCTGGACCTCGCTACAGGGATCGGATGGGAGCAGGCTACTTCATCTGATACATAAGGATCCATGGTCGAGTTAGCTTGGCCAGAAATATGAAAAACCTAGTTCCGAAGCACAGACGTTTGATTAGCAGAAAGTCACCCATGGGAGATATTATCCACTGAAGAGACCGGGTCGCAAAAAGAGGTAGATTTTTGAGCCAACCTCTAAAACTTAGAAGTAAGTTTCTACCTCCATCGATCTTCCATGCGCAGGAATTTTAGAGCTAAACAAGCATCAACTCTCGCCCAGAGGGAGGCTAAAAACAAGCCCGAAAGTTCCAAATGCCAAGCAAGCAGGTTCCTAGAGAGCAGATCTAGGTTTTTTTGAACTCTGCTAATCTCAGACCTCAGTAATGCTAACATGACCTTCAGGAAGATTTGATGGTTCTGAGGAGTGTGGAGGTGATGATTAATCCAAGAAAAAGCTGGAATAGCAGTGGAATCTCTACACCCTTTAAGAAATTCCAGATCTGACCTCAGCTTTGAAACCTGCAAGCGTGTCCATTCAAAATGATGAACCTTAGTTACAGTGGCTCTTCTATGGAGGGATTCGAGAGAAGATTCTTTGGAGAAAATCTTGAAAATAATCTGTGATAATATGCTAATTTTAACCCTTAAATAAACTATTAATCAATTTTAAATATTAAAATATTCTTTCTCTAATATTTTTATATTTAATAACTTTTATAAATAACTATTAATTTAAAATTAATTTATTTTATAATTTATTTATTTTAATATATGTTTATAAATATAAGTTTATGAAATAGTCCCTTTAACTTATATTTTAATAAGGATATAACTAACCGAATTAACTTATTTAATTAAATAAAGGTTATGCCCCTAATCCAGTCTAAACTAACCGTTTCCCAGTCAAATTTAGCCATTAGTCAATATAGTCGTTATGTGGTCAAGAAATATAGGTGTTGGATGTTCTGCTTTGACTACTTAAATTGCAAAGTGAGATTTGTTCCTTCAACTTGTCATGATGATGAACCACACTGGTTGGTTTGAAAAGCGTCCAAAAGCATCCCAATGTGATTTTTGCCCAAGAATCTTCTCTCAAGCCTAGAAAACTTATTTAAATACATTTTAAGCTATTTTATATACACATAAGTAAGTGTTGCAAGGTAGTTTAGTCTTTATGACTGAAGCTAGAAATTATGTTCTAGTAAGAAATTGGGTAAACAAATATAATTTACATTGGTCAATGCCAAATTAATAGTGATTAATAGGTAAATTGAATCATAAATCTTACTTTGGAAAAAACTAGCTGATCCATGATGTTAAACATTAGTAAGTCTACACATTTAGAATTTTACTCTTACATAAGAGTTCAAAACAATATAAATAATAATACGAAGTAACTCACGGTAAGAATATTTATTTACATCGTATTCCTATCATTTTTATGCAAAAAATTGTTTTAATTATAGTGAAATGTAATTGATGACAACTATATTATTCATTATAAATTATTTTCAATAATTTTATTTTCGGATAGTTTTCCTTAAAAAAAATTAAAAATAAAAAATATCTGGACAAAAATTTAAAGATCATGAAGGAATATTGCAAACACAAATAAAATCTCAGTCAAATGTTTAAAAAACTAATTATTTTAATAAAATTGATTTTTTTAAAGTCGAATATTATATTATATGCTTCATTGATAATCACTAAACGAAATCGATTTGTAGCTAATAATTTAAATTGGAAAAATAAGGGACATAACTTTAAAATAAATAAATCGCAATAAAATATTATTTATACTAGAACTGTTCGCATCATTAATGAGGATAAAATTTGTCTGGCCAAGTTACTCTCTTTTATCCCAAGCGAGACTCTTCAATTAGGATACTCCAATCACGTAATCGCATCATTACATGCTAGAAAACGTCACTGAAACGCGGAGCCGACTCCGCAGCTGTCAAATAATCGAAAGTCAAGACGACTCGAATTAATTTATTTCTCTTTGTCATTTCCTGGACGCTGCAGGGGGCGCAATACGCCAGTGTCCCACTCCTCCAATTCGCTTCAAAAGTGTTTGAGAGCTTCAGGGAGACTCGTGGATTATTTGCAATGGCTAGTTTTGATCCAACAATGGGCCATTTCCATGCCGCAAATAAGGATTTCGGCAAGGGAGAAACCCAGCCGCTGCAGGAGGCAAACTGTTCGCGGCACGCGAATGAAGGTGCCGAAGCTTTTGAAATTTCGGACTTTCTTGTTTTCGAGCAAGAATTCGTCAATTCATGCCAAAGTCAGGATGCGGGTGATCAGTCATACAAGTTTAACACTGTCAAATCCGGCGCAGGTCTCGAACGTGATTATGCACGCCCTTTCCCCAGCGCTCTACCATGTATCCAGGAGAATAATTTGGATCTCAATTCTACTGTGACCCAAACCTATGAGCCTTCCGAGACAATGTAAGTGTTGGTTAGTTTGGCGGGTTCTTAGCAAATAATTTATCCTTATTATATAATTTCATGGAAAATTTTAGGGGAAATATGAAATAATTTCCTGGAAAATTTTAGGGGCAATTTTTCATATCCATATGTCGTAAAAAAATATTGGCCAATTTTCATATTAAGAAAACAATTAGTCTTTATAGTATAAAATCATTTTACTTATATAAAATAATTAGAAACCTAGAAATTTTTATTTTTAGAAAATATTATCAAACATTTTATTATTTGTTCAATAAAATTTATCAAAATTTCTGAATTTTAATATAAAATTTCATCTTTAAAATTTTGCCTTGTAACTATTCATCTTTTTTTTTTCAGCACTAAAAAAAACTATATATTTGTATTATATTCATCAAATAAGATTATACAGCCAATGCATATATATGAGAAAAACGATAAAAAACCAGCAGCTATGGCAGAAATGTGGTACAATGCCACACAAAGTGGTAGGACATAAAAAGATAACCTGTTCAGCTACATATGGAACATGTGAAGGAAAAAGTATATAAGAACAACGGAAAGTGAGAAAATTGATCCCTGTGACAAATATATGAGAATTCCTTCACAATGGAAAGGCAAAAAGTGGGAGAAAGATACATACAAGATATTCATCATTAGAAAGAAAATTATGTACCTGGTAAGCAAAAGTGTTGGATCTGGTAGGAGATATTGTCCACCGTGATTTGCATCCTCCAAACACCTTGGGGAGAAGATAGACCCATTTTGGATAAAGCATCTTCCCTTTTGTTTTTTTCCCTGTCAATATGTGTAATTGTGTAGTCCCTCCTGCTACTCCATAAAGCCTCTATTCTGTTCAGCCATCCAGTAAGATTGATATTTTTTATAATGTGTTTGACTGAACGTGGTCGATGATGACTTTCGAATGATTACTTTTGAGATCGAATCTCTTAACCCTTCTATATATCTATTAAGCTTACAGAAAGAATAAGAATTTGAGATGGAAATCTCTAAAAAGATCTGTGCCTTGATATATGATTTTTTTATAAAATTGGCCATATTTTATAGTATAAAATTATATCATCAAACATTTTATTTTATTATTTGTTTCGTAGAGAGTCATAGCCAAAAATTCTAAATTTTAAAATAAAATTTTCCATATAACTATTCATTTTAACATTTCTCGATATTCATTTTAACATTGCTCGATATTTATTAAACTTATAGAAAAATTAAGAACTTGAGATGGAAATCTTAAGAACATCAATGAATTTTTTACGATATGTATGATTTTTTTACAATATGTGATAAAAGCCTTGATATATGAATTTTTTACAATATGTTATAAGAGAGCCCTGATGTATAATTTTTTTTTACAATATGTGATAAGAACCCTGATGTATGAATTTTTTACAATATGTATTATTTTTTTACAAGATGTGATAAGAGCATCTGGTTTCTCTCGTGAATGGTAATTTATATATTTTGAACAGAAACTCTAAGAAGAGCAGCAGGAAGAGAAAGGCAGATGGAGCTATGAAATATGCATTTCTGACGAGATCTGAAACTGACATTCTGCAAGACGGCTATAAGTGGCGAAAGTACGGGAGGAAATTTTTGAAGAACAGCCCCAATCCGAGGTTGTTATATTATTAAACCCGAGGTGCTTCTGTTACTAGAATTCCTTTGTTCCGTTAATCGGACTATGTGCTGGATTGTTTGTTTGCAGGAACTATTACAGATGCTCCCATAGCGACTGTGATGTGAAGAAAACGGTGGAACGTGACACCCACGATAACGGAATAGTCATAACTACTTACATGGGGAAACATAATCACGAAAGCCCAACTGTAATCTATTATATTGGAAGCCATGAACCACATCATTAAGCTTCGGCTGCCACGCCAGAGAAATAGCGCGGCAATATGGCTTTCCTGTGCAGTCTGCAACTATGATCCTACCCATGTTCGGGACTTCTTTGAGCTATATCGATAAATAGGTGTCCGGACTATAATTTAACACTCTGAGGCTTTCTGAGAAGTTTACGAACGAAGACAATCGCAGGGCTTTAATCCATCGCAGTCATTACACCGAATATTGATGTAAATTTGCTTTGGTTTTCAAAATAAAAAATGTATGCAGTCATATCTTCGTTTTTTCCCTAAAACCATTATGGAGTACCAATAACCGTCTTATGGGTTTTTAAAATTTATTATCTATGATGCAGTACCAATAACACACTTTTGGGTTTTTAAAATTTATTATCTAGGTCGCTGGCCGGATATCACAGATTGCGTTGACCATGCTGTTTGTCTACCAAAATCAAACAAATATTTTTCATTTTATTAATTAATTAAAAGGGTTAGTATGATAAAAGAAAAAAAAGACTTAGTGGCAGAATACCCCCAATGTATTGTATGTTTATATTTTTACATGCTAGTGGTGGAAGACATAAATATATTTGGTAAAGTGGAAGCTTACCATTTTACGTGCTGTTAGCAAATCATTTTAGAGGGCACATTTTTCCCTTGAATAATAATGGATCATTTAATAAAATATAATTTTACATATTAGTAGTGGAAAGCATAAATATATTTGGTAAAGTGGAAGATTATCATTTTGGGTTTTGTTAGCAAATCATTTCAGAGGGCACATTTTCCCATTAAATAATAGTGGATCATTTTATAAAAATAATTTTAATTTTTTTTTAACTTATACATAATGGTATGTTTACAAATAAGAACAATGGTATTCTCATTACTGATTAACATTTCAATTATAATAGATTTTATTATTATTAATTTAAAAAAAAAAATATTATTTAAATTAGTAAATTATAGGTATGTTTTTAATATATACAATTTTTTAGATGGTGTCTTTTATAATCAATTTATTTTTATAAAACTTTATTTCCTTACCAAAATTTTATTGTGATTTTTCTTCATCTTTAAATTTTCAATGAGGAATGATTCATTACATAAACAAAATTGATAGTTCTATATTTTTAAATTCATTTTATCATTTCATGATATTAACTCTCATATCAAAACACAATCTTCATTAAATAGCATAATACAATTTAATGACTTAGCAATGATTAAGCCACGCACCCTCACCACTTATATCCTTCTAACCTTATGAGAATTAGACATACTCAATATGGTCTAAGATGGTCTAAGATCATGTCTTTGGATAATTTTGATATGGAAGAAGAATGTGCCCAATCTATATTGCAACCATTAAAACTATGTAAAATGAAAGACCTTATAAGCATGTTATAATCTAATTACTTTCAAATAATGAATCATTAAAATTATACCGAATTAATATAATAGTAAGGAGATGATTTTTTTTGCTAGAACACATTAAAAATTAATTTGATTGTAACTTAAACATGTTTGTGCATTGGAAAGGCTTACAAGTAGCATAGGTCCATCGTAACTTAGAACTTTATCTATTTACAATAAAGATGAATTTGTGTCAATTTATTGTATTATAATGATTCTCATTTGTTAATTTTTCTTTTTAATGGTGGTTCATTGTATTTTAAATTCTCATTTTTAAATTTAAAGATAATTTATTTATATTACTTTTTAGTATACATATTGAATATTTTCCGTAGTTGTTGTGCTAAGTAATACGAAAGAATGATATTAAACTTAGTAAGCTCAAAAATAAATGAATGAGGTCAGGATCTAAACCTAAATTTAGTTGTTTTTTATTTTATATTTTAAAATATTTCTAATGATAGACAAATGTCTAGGTAGTTTTCATTTGTTGCCAGGATGACTCTTTTTCTTCATTCTCTACTTACACAACATGGCACCTTCACGACATCTTCACCTATCCATTATTGTTTATGTTTTTGCCTTATATTTTGATATATTTTTATTTATGATAATACTAGAACATATCAATAGACATATATGTGATAATACTACAATAAATGTTAAATAGGTTCCGAACATTGTAATATAATTTATTGTTGAATTTAAAATTATAATAATAAATTCCTTATAGAATGAATATATATTATTGGATTTAAAAATATTTGTATATGTTATATGCTTTTTGTTTTTTTTTTTTTTTTTTTTTTTTTTATATATGTAAGTTTTGCTTCACTTTATTTACAACACCATTCAACATTAGTAACCTAGCGTGATTGTTATAAAGTTCCTCACCATCCATGCATAAGCTTCCATTCACATGCATGGATGGGGTTTGGCAAAAAAATATAGATTTTCCATACAAATCTATACAAATAATAAATTAAAATGAACAATAAGCTTCAAAGTTTGTAAAAAAAATTCCACAAATACAATGAAATCATCAAATATCTTGCCATTATAATTGTATCTTTTATTAATATAAAGTTATATGTCTATTGTTTTTTACTCAAATGTAACTATATTTAAACTAAGAGAGTAACTTCATTATAGCTCTTGTTCAAATGTGAGTGCTAGTTCATACTTTTCAAGGTTCAATTGTTAAAATAAGTGACAAGAAAAGTTAGGTCTGCCATCTTATTTTGTTACACGATGAAATTCAAAATAATGATATGCTTATCAATATTATATATTATAAATAATATTCTTATATATAAATATTTTATTTTTTTAATTAATTAAAAATTAACATACATATATGTATTACTAATTAAAAACATTTAAAAATATATTAAAATAACTCTTTATGATTATAATGAAAGACATTTAATTGTTTTTAAAATGATTTTCTTTTAAATATCTGATATAGGCAACTAACATCACTCAAATAGGTTTTATTTGAATTTATAACTTTTATTCGAATATATAAAATTATTGTCGTTGTACATTTTGTATTCAAATTAAAAATACTATTTTATATTTATTTATTTTTTAAATTAAAAAAAATCGTTATATTTTAAAATCACAATAATTTTTTATATAAAAATAAATAAAATCATAATTACATCTGTGCACGGTTAGAGATAATCATAAACACATTTTTTTATTTCCCTTCTGGTCATGACACAACCTACTTATTTTTCCCTCTTGTTAGTTTGATCTCATCTTAGCGAGGACCAGCAATAAGTACAAGCAAGAAGGATATTGACGTCATCTATATTAATCATTTTTATAAGGAACTCTTCGAACTCTTATTTCTATTTGAATTTTATCTAAATATCTTATTTTTATATTTATTAAATTATATATATTTACATACATTTTCAATTTTTTTTCATCTAAAATTTAGGAATGTATATTTTATCCAGTAATATTTTATACATTGTATATATTTGTTTCTAGTAATTTAATATAATTTTGATTTAAAGGTATGTTTTATTACGAAACACATCTATATTTGTTTTCTAAACTTTTCTCGTATTGTAACAACAATATAGAAAACTAATTTTGATTTACAAATTACGATCATGGAATGCGTATTTTACAGTTTAATGTACTTATATATGAATATGTAATATAAAAAATAAAAAAATATAATATAATATAATAAAACTTTATGTACATATGGACACATAGTAAGATTTTAGGGTTTATTTTCTTTAAAAACTTCATTTTTTTTATTTCGGTTTCACTACCTTATCACACATAAAAAAAATATTTTTCTTTCACGCCTTGTATAAAACTTCAAAAAAATCATGGAAAATACCAGCATAAACAAGCGTAAATAGGTATCGTCTATAGGTTCATCATGATTTTCTTTAATCTCTCGATCTATTTAATTGTGCTGGAATCCAAAATATTGATTAAATCAGTTGTATTTCGTGCTAACGGATGCTTAGTTTTAATCCCATTTCAATAATGGAATCATATTAATAAAATATTGATTAAATCAGTTGTATTTTGTGCTAACGGATGCTTAGTTTTAATCCCATTTCAATAATGGAATTATATTAATAAATGTAAGGAAACATTAAATTTCTTGTTTTTATATATATAAAAAGAAAGAAAGAGTTACAAAGAGATGGTTTTTTTAAATTGTTGTTCCATTTTTATTTATAGTTATAAGTATGCAGGGTGTTAATGTAGAATACAATTTATTTTATGGATGCAATTGTGGTTTCTATGGAACCAATGCTATTTTTGACATGGCAATAGGAGGGAAAGTAAATAATGAAGAAGAATATTTTGCAACCTTTTAAGAAATGAAGTTGTTTCTAACCACTTTCATAGCCCTTACCTTAAAAGTATCCCACACTATCCTCTACATACTTGAAAATAGGACTCAATTATACTCCTATGAGAAAACATGATCGTTCAAAGCGGGCATAGTGGTCTCCATTACCCATATCCACATCCCATGACGAATCCAAATTACATGCCAAAATCATCAAGGGCGATCAAAGGTGAAATTAAGAAGTTTAGGGGAATTCAGGGGATCCTTCATCCCCCAACCCCATGTCACCACACTCTCTTCCTCGCTACTAATGTACACAACTTTGTTGTCTCCCTCATGTTGCACCTCATATCCTACATTAGCTTCTCCCCTTCTGCATAGATTCTCTCCTACCATATTGTTGTTTATATTGTTCTTTATCCCACTCTTCGTTCCATGTCTACTCACCATGTTCTCGAGATGTTCATCCCTCGACAACTTACCGTCGTGGAAAGAGGTTGTTTCCTTTTTTGTTGCTATGTACTCTCAAGAGAATAACACACCCTCCATCATGCTATGAATAGATATAATCAGGATATCCAAAATACCCAACGTGATCTGAATGATGACGTTACCAAAGATGTAAGTGAAGGACTCGAAAATTTATGGTGATCATGGGAATGATAGATATCGAACACAACATGATGATGTTGTTTGGAGAGGGACATATCATTATGGAGGGATGGATTTAGTTTCTAAAAGGGTCTCAACTCAGTCCACCTAGTTGGATGGGTTTTTTATCTCAGATACAGTGAGATTAGTTAAATTCAACTTATCAGGTTCATGAGCGTATGAGAGGGAGGCGAAATAGAGATGGGAAGCTTAACAATCCTCCACAAGGAAAATATATGCTGACATGTAAAGGTAAAGGGAATGCTAGGGGGGTAATTTGATGTAAAGAAAGGGTGAATTATTCCTCCTTAATGCACGTCATGAGATTGTGTTTAAGATTCGCCATTCTAAAGTTGCAAGAAGACTAGAGTGTTAGCACAAGAGAGAAGCTAAACATATTGTGGGTTGACAAGAGGGCCAAGAATGCCCTTTCTGGTTCTTCCTCTTTTAGATCGGAGACACAATATTTAAGAGTGTTTACAAGGTAGCAGTAAAGATGAGATGGATTGTCAAGAATATGTTGGCAGGGGTGTTGTTGGACTGTCACAGTGGAAAAAATGGTCTAATGGATAAAATGAATGCCTACTTCCAAAGAAAATTTCAATGTTGAGGAGAAACTTGGGAGGGGTAGCTGATGGTTCCCTAAGCTAGGTCAAGTGCTTGCAATGGATTAAAGATCAACTTATGCTACAAATTCTCATGAGGAATATGATTATCCAATAAATGCACATGAAAAATTGGAAATCAAAGTCTAGGACTCATTACAAAGAAGCGGTTCAAGCAGTCACCACTAAGTTTTGAATGGGATCTAAAATTTGACTTTCTCAAAATTGAATGAAGTTGGAACCACTTTGAAACAACCCGAAATAATTAATGGTAATATTAAAAATTTAAGTAAAAGTTGACATTATCTTTATCTTTCCTTTTAAAAATGAAAGATAAGCAGAATGTCAACTTTTACTTTAACTTTAAAAATTAAATATTACCATTAATTACTAGGGTTAGCTTTTGTAGGGCCCTAGGGTTAAGATATCTTTTTTCCTTTTAAGTAGTTTTTATTAGAAAATTATTATTTGGTGGTCATTAGCTATGTTGCACTACATTCTTCGGAATTGGTCAGTTTACTAGAGAACTAGTCACTTTGGTGTTTTAAGGTCACTTCAAAACAAGACCAACCTTAGCCAATCTAAACCATCAAACTGGACTAGTACAAATCTAAAACCATTAGGACCAACCAATTCCACTAGTTCTAGGCTAGTTCCAATAAGAGTGTGCCCTTCTCATCCTCCTCTCAAGTTGTTTTGTTGGATCCTTTTAGGAATGGTGATTTGGAGAGTGTCATAAACTGTCAGATTGTTGTGAGCACCTAAAATCATAAGTAGTTAAGCCTTGACAAACAAAAATTTGCAAGGAACTAGTACAGACATCCCAAAACATATTTAGTTAGGACGTGCATGCAAGGAACTATTACAGACTTCCTAAGATACTTAGTGATGACGTGCATGACCAAAAAGCATCAGAAAAAATTATCCACCCTCAAAAACCCTACCCAAAACATTGAAGTGTGGTGCGAAACAAATTGCTGGTAGGCTATTAATGCTACCAACAATCATGTCCTCTCCAATTTCACAAGAAGCTCATAGTCAAGCTACCTCTTCCACTATGGTTATAGTAAGTTATTGCAACTGTGTGAGCTACAAGAAATTAAAACTACCTTGGAATCTCCACCAATCTTAAGGAACTTGACTTCTCTACATGCCCCAACTATTCTGGGTTGATTGATCAATTAACTAGATGATCACTAAGTTTGACTGAAGTCCCATTGCTTAAATGACCTTCCATTAGTTCCTCCAAAAGTTAGAACTACTTTAACTGACAACAACCTGAGATAATTGACCTTTATTGCTACAAATTAGCAATCACATATGCAAAACTGAACTCTAGCTCCTCCAACACAAATTGACTCAATAAACTAGGTGACACAAGCCATGTCACACAAGTTAACATCATACAAGTTTTCCGTTGATGTGGAAATTCAAATTTTTTCAATTTAATCAAGGAAAAATCAAATTGAGAATTTCTTGCTGCATTTTTCAACACATAGTTCATTGGAATGTATTACTTTCACTATGAACTTGGCATAGTTCACATGTTAAGTTCATATGGTTTTTGGTTGATGTGGTTCTATGTGTTGTGTATATAAATAATAGGTTTCCATCTCTTGCTATTAGAAAAAATACTCCTTATGAAATGTGGTATGGCCACATTCCTTCGATGAGGCATCTCAGGGTTTTTGGTTCCTCCTGCTATGCCTTCATACCTAAGGAACAGATAAAAAAACTCAGTGTAAGGAGTCACAGATGTATCTTCTTTGGTTACTCATACCTCCAAATCATACCATCTCTATGATGAAGTGAATAAGAAGTTTATAATATCTAGAGATGTGATCTTTCTTGAGTCTTCCAAGATTGACAATGTTGTTGAGTGGCAGCTTAATCATTTGGATAGATTCAAACATGCAAAGTATTTTCAAGAGTTTGATAGTGATATTCCACATCTCCTTCTCTTAGCTCTATACTTTCTATGAAGAGCCTTGAAGAAATCAGGTTGAAGGAAATTCCTTCCCCTGCTTTGTCAGGAAAGAGCTAAGAGACTACTGGCAATAGGTAGCCAAATCTGACAAGCAGTGAGGGTACATGCAAGATACAAAGAAAGGATTAATGCAAAGGAGTGTACTGACTATATACATATCATCAAAAATCTTTCATCCCACTTAGGATGCCTTGCATCGTGCTTGGTTAGTCATAAGATCATGTTGGTCACAACCTCCATAGTTGAAATAAACAAGTGGTAATACTCTTCATCTTCTAAGCTATGTAATAAGCAAGTGAAAGGGAACAAGGCATGTAGAGGAAACACATGGAATGACTTTCAGTTATTGCAACCATACATGTCATTGAAGACAGAATGATATGACAATGATAAGCAAACTTTTAAGCTACAGTAAGAGGTGCATTTCAAAAGATGTGCTTTGTTTTCCATACCTAGCCTCCAAAGGGTTATGCATCAGATGGAGTCTTCATGTAGTCTCAATATTCTATCATACCTTGGGTTCCTTGGTTTGCTTATTTTTCTCCTCAACTCCTTGAGAGTCATCTATCATGTCATCTTTCTTCGTGGCCCCTAAGAGACATAATTGTGTAGTTTTATCTGGCAATGACTGTTGCGGGATGAGGCCCTAGGAGGACACATTTACACAGTTTTAGGATGAAAGGCACTGTTATGGGATGAGGCCCCAGGAGGACACATCTATGCAATTTCAGGATGCAAAGAAGACTTGGTAGTCAAGGGACAAAACTGCACAATTTCTGGAGACAGTGGGTTCCAACTGAGGGAAGGACATTAGGGCAAACCATTGTGCAGTGTTCAATGCTAAGGGAGGTTGGTATTTCTATGCATTGGACAGTTCCAACAGGTAAGAGAAAAGATTCAAGGTTACATATGTGAAGTGCACAGTTCAGGAATGTTGGATGAGGCTAGGTTGCTAAGGAATCTCCGAAATTTAGCTAATTGTGGGATCAGTGGAACGGATGTGAAAAGTGATAAAAATTGACTACGGTCACACACTTGAAAACTTAGCAATACAACATAGACCATCCAGAACATATAACACATAATTCGCTTTATACAACAACCTTTGTGGCAGCTTATGAAAAGTGTGGCTCCGATGATAGACTTTGGGAGGATAAAGGCAACACTTGTGTAAGAGTGTGTGAAATGAGTGTGAAACATGTCTATGTGGTGAGGACAACTGATAAACCCCATGTCCAAAGATAACACATTCTTTGTAAAGATAAAAGCATGAATGAATCTTAAGATCGAAAATGGGATCCTGAGATCATCAACTTACTAATAAGTGAATAAGGAACGATCGATCACAATATCCATAGTAAGCTCTGAAATTTAAGTGTAGGCCAAAATTTTGGAGGGTGTTGCAGCCACTACAACAGAGCCTTCACCTTCTTGTTAGCTTCTTTTTCAACCAGTTTCTTGAATTATAGAAACTTGGATAATGTCTCATCTTTCTTCCACATGAAGAAGATCCAACAATTTCGTGAGAAGTCATCAATAAAAATGACAAAATATTTGTGTCTGATAGTGTAGGCTATCGAGAAAGGTCCATAAACATCATAGTGGATCCTTTCTAGGACTGCATGTGCTTTTTTGTCCCGATCATGGAATGTGGATTTTATGTACTTCCGCAATGTACATCCTTTGCATATATCCTACTGCTTAAGTGCTCCTTTAGGGAGGCCAGTGGTTATTTGTTGTATAATATTTGAGGTACCAGGATGCAAATGACCAAGTATTTTGTGCCAAAGTTCATCGACATCACGACCTCCACTTTCTCTGCCTTAGTGCTTAATGCAACACAGTCTTCCATATATAGCTTATAGAGGTTCTTCACACGAACCACGATCTGCTTCACCTGCCCCATGGCTATGTGTCTCATGAATGCTTTTCCTTTGTTGAATATCACTTCACAACCATGGTAAACCAATCACTTGGTGAATGCTAGTAGACGGACCCCTAATCCTTTACCTTCACCTTTTTTTACTAGTGCCTCGTATTCAAAATTTGAAGACAAAATATTTCATTTCTCTTAAAAAATTGTCTTAAAATCCCCCTCTATATAGCATTTTCGAATGCAATGATAGACAAGTTGTCTCTAATCATATCCGCAAATATGAAAGGGACAGAAGAGGAATTGATGTCTGAGAAATCTTGTCAGTAAAATTTGTCACGTTCTTCTTAGTCGACTACCCCCACAAAACAAAGTGCCCAACAAATCATTGTCTTTATATAAGATAACATGAATGGTAAATAAAATAACAACCTCGTAATAGGCGCAAGACAGTAGTTTCCTACAAGCTGGCAGACTTAGGGCGCAATGTTAGAGTCAATTTTGCAGTTGTTAGATAATATTGTCTTAAATTGATATGTTTGTGTCTTAATTGTTAATTGTATTAAATAGGTTTCATCTAAAGTGGCCATTATCTTAAATATAAAGTTTTGTCTTAAAATTATTTTGTCTAAAATTATTTTTATCTTAAAATAATTGTCTTAAATTTTTTTTGTCTTAAATATAAAGTTTTGTCTTTAAATGTTTGTCTCAAACTACTCTTGTCTTAAATATAAAGTTTTGTCTCAAAATATTTTCGTCTTAGATTATTTTTGTCTTAAATATAAAGTTTTGTCTAAAAATATTTTTGTCTCAAACTACTTTTGTCTTAAAATATTTTTGGCTTAAACTATTTTTGTCTTAAATATAAAGTTTTGTCTTAAAATATTTTTGTCTCTAACTGTTTTTGTCCTAAAGTTTATATTTAAGACAATTCAATTGATATTAAATTTTAATGTAAAATAACTCAAATAAAAAGTGATTTTTTAAGACAAAAAATTTATTTTGTCTTAAAAGAATGTCTTTAAAGTGCCCTTGGTGTATTAGTGCGAGTGTCAAAGGCTGAGACCCCCTACTTTTCTTAGCTTCATTAGCTAGTTCCAAGAAAGAAGAGCCCATTTCTTTGTTGTTTATGGCCCTTGCCACAAGAATTTCTTAAAGATATTTTTCATATCATTGAAAACAGTTTTGGGAACTATTAGACTTGAGAGATGGTAGATAGAAATTGATTGTAACACCACCTTTAGAAGGATGACTCTACTAGCCATATTAAGTGCTCGAAAGGTCTAGTTTTGAAGGCGTTCTTGAATATTTTCTAGGAGACTCTTGCAATTTTCCACTCTGAGTGGGTCAAGACTTAACATAATCCCAAGGTATTTTGATGGTAGGGTTCCCATTCGAGAGCCCATTACTCTTTCCATGAAGGCTTGAGCTTGAGGTGATGTATTAAAGAAAAAGATATCAGATTTATCTTTATTGATCTGAGTTTTGGAGGCATTCATGAAATCTTGAAGTACGGAAAAGAGGGACCTTTCTTCCTTGAGAGTAGCTTTACAGAACATCATAATGTCATCAACAATATGTTGATGAGTTAAAGGAAGATCACTTCCCAACATGTGCATACCTTTAAATTGTCTTGCTTGAACTTTTTCTTTGACATATCTTCCTCAACCTTTAGCTGCTAAAATGAACAGAAAGGGGGAGATTAGGTCTCCTTGTCTTAGACCTCTTATTGTGTTTGAAAGGCTCAGACGGTGCTCCATTAAGTAGGATAGGGAACACAAGGGTCGATATGAAAGAAGAGATCCAATTTATCCATTGGGGGTCAAAGCCAAAGGCTTTCAGGATACTTTGAAGGTACGTCTAGCTTAAACGGTCGTATGTTTTCGACAAGTGTAGCTTGATCATCATCCTTGTGGCTTTGAGGTTCTTAAGGGAGTAGATTACCTATTAAATGGTAACTATACTGTCCAAAATGTTTCACAGTTTAACAAAACTGTTTTCTCTTAGGAGATTAATGTTGGGAGGATCGGTTTGAGCCTATTTACCATTATAGTTGAGAGGATTTTATAAATTACATTGCATAATGATATAGGTCTAAACCCCTGGGGCTGTTCAGAGTGATTAGATTTTGGAGTAAGATCTATAAAAGTTGAGTTTAGGGCAGGATGTACCTTTTTTGTTCTTCTAGATTCTTCCACTACTTCTAGGATGTATTTTCCTAGAATTGACCATCTTTCCTGAAACAATTCTGCCATGAAGCCATCTGGACTTGGCGGTTTATTATTTTCCAGCCCTTTGACTACCTCCTTCACTTATTCCAAGGTAATAGCCCTCATTAGTGCTAAGTTATGGTCCCTACTTACCAGCTAGTGGATATGCTTAGTTATCCTGTTTATTGCTTTTGACCTGTCAGGATTTGGTTTTGTCATTATGTTTTCAAAGTGATTCACCAACAAATTTTCCATCTCATCATTTTGCACCAGTTGGTTTCCTCCCTGATCTAGTAATGAGAATATTCAGTTCTACTATCTGTGTTGTATCATTGCTTTCTGGAAGAATCTAGTGTTCCTTTCTCCCTCCCTGAGCCACTGGAATCTATATTTTTGTTTCCACAAGATCTCTTCTTACTTCCTCCTTTCGTTACTCCTAGTTAGTAGCTTTCCTTGTTCCTCCACTAGGGGTTTCGAGAGGCCATTTGTTATAATATGTTGTTGAACTCATTGCATCCTAACCTGTAGGAGTTCTTGATCTTGATGAATATTGCCAAATTCTTCTTTATTCCATTTCTTTATTTTTCCCTTGAGTTCTTTTAGGCGTATATGGAATGTATGCATTTTATTGCTCCCATTTTCTATACTTGATCTCCACCATTCCCTCATTAATTCTAAAAATGCAAGGTCATGAAGCCAGAAGGCTTTGAACCAGAATGGCCTCTTATTCTGACCTTGTTTCATGTCTACTTCCAGCCTAATTGGCTAGTGGTTAGATCCCATACATGGAAAACTTGATGCTTCATAGTATATATCACTACTTATTAAATTTTCCCTTGCTAAGAACTGATCTAATCTCGTTGCTGTTTGGTGGGTTCCTCCTCTATGGTTGTTCCAGGTATGAGTTCCATTGATGGTCAAAATATCTACTAGATGGAGCTCTTCTTGCATGTCCTTGAACTGCTCCATTTTTGGTTCTTACCTTCTTATCCCATCTTTGTTTTCTTCCAATGAAGTTATCAGATTGAAAGCCCCTCCTATTAGCCATATTTTTTCTGCATGCATTTGCCTTAGTTTCCTAATGCTTTCGATAAAAATTTCCTTCTCTCTAGGAGTGTGAGGCCCATACATTGCTGAAATGATGATCCATTCTTTGGTCCCTATGTTACAAAATCGTCCAGTCAAAATTCTTAGCATTCCTATCGAGTAATCCACTATTACCTTAGCAAGATTCCATAATATAGTGATTCCACCTGCACTTCCTTTTGCATCTAATGCTACTACTTCATATCTCAATTTCATTTTTCGCAGTATCTCCTATATTTTTTCTCCTGTTACCTTTGTTTCGTGTAGGAGAAATATTTGAGGCCTTTCCTTTATCAAACAATCTTGTAAATACCTATGTTTCCCTTGGATGTTAAGGCCCCTTATATTCCATGAGATCACTATCATTGGGTAACTTTATTAAGTTTTTGGAATACCGCTGAAAGAAGTAATACTATTCATGTGTTTACCAGCATCTCTCCCATTATTTGAATTGACTCTTGTAGATTTCTTCTCCCCCTTTTCTTCCCTCCTTTACTTATGTTGTGTTTTTCCTGGGAAGTTTCTTGTTGCATGTCGAGCTGCTCTATTATGTCTCCTTATCTCTGTGCTTGGGTAGCCAGGTATTGCTGGAAGGTTTCTTTATACAGTTTCTTTTGGTCATCTGGAAGGAATCTTTCATCAAGGTTTATCCACTCATTCAAGAGTCTTTTCAACACTTCTTCTTTCGTGTTCAACTCATCTCTGGCTCCATCGACTTCCATTGTGGTGAGAACTACTTATTCCTACTCTTCTTTTTCTGCCAGATCTATTTGGGCTTTTCTCTTTAGGGTGGTCGTTGTTTTGGCATGACTGTTCTCCTTTTATTTGTCTCGATTCTCCATTGTTTATGTCAAGTTTATTATTTCTTCTTCTTCTTGCAACACCTCATATCTATTTATATTTTCCTTTTTCTTTTTCTTATGGTTTCCTGGATTTTGCTTCACTCTCGTGGTCTTCTTCTTATACATGACCTATTTGAACCCCTTGTTTGCATCTTGTGGGGTGTTCTTATGTAGTTCCTTTAGGTCTGGTTGGTCTTCCTGGTTCATTGGGCATGCTTTGTACAAGGGGCCATACTCATGACATTGGCAGCAGTGAAATGGGATGTGCTCATAATCCAAGGTCTGCTGCCATATTTATTCTTGATATTCCAATTCTACCGATACAGGGATGGGCTCCTAAATATTCATATAAAAACAGATCCAAGCGTAGGAGGCGTATCATCCCCTACATGTGGATTTTTCTATTTATACAAATTTTCCTATTGAATTCCCTATGCCTTCCAGTATTTGTAGGTCCCAGAAATCCATTAGAAGGCCAAAGAGTCAGACCCAAATAGGGGATGCCAGAAATTGCTCCTTATCTAGGTTATAGCATTCCTCCCAATATCTCATAAACAACCCTGCATTGTGCTAAAAATATGGACCATTTTAAAAAACCCTTTCCTTATCTTGTAGGTTTGAGAAAATTACTGTGAAAAATCCTCTAGCTCCCAACTTGAGTTCTACATAGCCTTTTGGTTGCCATTCCTACTGGATCCACTTTATTAGGTTTTTCTCCATCCGCGAGACTCCAATGAATTTGTATATCATTGCATGATCCTTCATATAACTGCGGTATTTATTCAGTTTTTTTAGAGATATTACAAATATGGGTTTCTCTGTTGCACATGGCAAACATTGCCCTCTACTTCTTCTCTGTGATCCAGCTCCAAGGACAGGACCATTGTTAGGGCCGAAGACTTCAGAGGAGCTTATTTGATTTCTGGTTTTCCTACTTGATTCACTAGTTGCTACATTTTGATAGGAGGGGATCTCTCCCCCGCACCCCCACTGAGGCTTGCATGTCTCCCCTGTTGATCTGCAACTGTTCGTTTCCAAGATACCCCTTCAGGATTGTAAGGGGGTTCTGCAGGTCGTCAAACACTAGGTGTATTTCATCGATTGTCGAGAATTCAGTTCTCAACCGTAGAAAACATATATGAATCACTATTTTAATTTATATGGTAAAATATATTTTAATTTGTGAATACAATTTATATTTTAAATATACTTAGATTTGTATACATAAATATTCTGGTTTGGTATTATATATTTTTTATTTATATTTTATAAGTTTTTATATAATTATTGATTATATCTTAATGGTTAAGAATATGAATCGTTATCATTTAAATATATTTGACTGAGATATGCAAATTATGATTATTTTTATTGAAAAAATTGTTTGTACTTTTATTTAAAAAACAAAAATATACCACAACAAATTATTTAAATCTAACTTATTCTCATATGCAAATTATGAATTTTGATTTTTTTTTATTAAAAAAGGGTTTATAATTTTATTTTATAATCTAAAATACAATTTAAAAATTTAAACTTACTCAACTTAATAATTTTTTTGGTATGATGCAACATCTCTTTTAAATTAAGTTATAAAGCGCACGTGGCTCCAAAAATTTAAAGGTATACTTATTATATCTTCCACATAGTTTTTCTTGATAAAATTTTATCACCTTAAAATGATAATTAATACCTGAAAAACTTATTTAAATATATTTTAAGCTATTTTATATACATATAAGTAAGTGTTGTATGGTAGTTTAATTTCTATGACTAACGCTGGAAATTATGTTCTAGGAAGAAATTGGGTAAACAAATATAACTTACATTGGTGAATGCCAAATTAATAGTGGTTAATAGGTAAATTGAATCATATAATCTTATTTTGGAAAAAACTAGTTGATATATTAATTACTTGCTGAGGCACAAGGACTTGTATAAATTTTAATGGATATTAAACATTAGTAAATCTACACATTTACAGTTTTACTCTTATATAAGTGTTCAAAACAATATACATAATAATATAAAGTAACTCATGGTAAGAATATTTATTTACATCTTATTCCTATCATTTTTACGCAAAAATTTGTTTTAATTATGGTGAAATGTAATTGATGATAAATATGTTATTCAATATGAATTATTCTCAACAATTTTATCCTTCCATAATTTTGGTAAAAAAAATAAGAATAAAAAATATCTGGACAAAGATTTAAAAGACCATGCATGAATATTACAAAAATTATAATAAGATCTTAGTCCACTGTTTAGAAAATAATTATTTGAATAATACGGATTCTCTTTTAAGTTGAATATTATATACTTCATTGATAATCACTAGACTAAATCGATTTCTAGCTAATAATTTAAATTGAAAAAATTAAGGGACATGATTTTAAAATAAATAAATCGCAATAAAATGTTCCGTTCGCATCATTAATGAGGATAAAATTTGTCTGGCCAAATTACTCTCTCTTTTATCCCAAGCGAGACTCTTCAATTGGGATACTCCAATCACAGAATCGTATCATTACATGCTAGGAAAGCACGCTTCAGCTTACGCTCATAAAACGTCATTGAAACGCCGAGCCGACTCCGCAGCTGTCCATAGAATCGAAAGTCAAGACGACTTGAATTAATTTATTTCTCTTTGTCATTTCGTGGACGCTGCAGCGGGTACAATAAGCCAGTGTCCCACTCCTCCAATTCCCTTCAAAAGTGTTTGTGAGTTTCAGGGAGACTCGTGGATTATTTGCAATGGCTAGTTTTGATCCAATAATTGGCCATTTCCATGGTGCAAATAAGGATTTCGGCAAGGGAGAAACCCAGCCGCTGCAGGAGGCAAACTGTTCGCGGCACACGAATGATGGTGCCGAAGCTTTTGAAATTTCGGACTTTCTTGTTTTCGAGCAAGAATTCGTCAATTCATGCCAAAGTCAGGATGCGGGTGATCAGTCATACAAGTTTAACACTGTCAAATCCGGCGCAGGTCTCGAACGTGATTATGCACGCCCTTTCCCCAGCGCTCTACCATGTATCCAGGAGAATAATTTGGATCTCAATTCTACTGTGACCCAAACCTATGAGCCTTCCGAGACAATGTAAGTGTTGGTTGGTTTGGCGGGTTCTTAGCAAATAATTTATCCTTATTATATAATTTCATGGAAAATTTTAGGGGAAATATGAAATAATTTCCTGGAAAATTTTAGGGGTCCTAAAAAACATTGGCCAATTGGCCAATTTCATCTTTAGAAAACAATTAGTCTATATTTTATAGTGTAAAATCTTTTTACCTCTATAAAATAATTAGAAACCTAGATATTTTTATTTTTAGAAAATATTATCAAACATTTTATTATTTGTTCAATAAAATTTATCAAAATTTCTGAGTTTTAATATAAAATTTCATCTTCAAAATTTTCCCTTATAACTATTCATCTTTTTTTTTCAGCACTAAAAAAGGCTATATATTTGTATTATATTCATCAAGTAAGATTATACAGCCAATGCATATATATGAGAAGAAAGAAAAAAAACCAGCAGCTATGGCAGATATTTGGTACAATGCCACACAAATTGGTAGGACATAAAAAGATAACCTGTTCAGCTACATATGGAACATGTGAAGGAAAAAGTATATAAGAACAAATGAAAGTGAGAAAACTGATCCCCGTGACAAATATATGAGAATTCCTTCACAATGGAAAGGCAAAAAGTGGGAGAAAGATACATACCAGATATTAATCATTAGAAAGAAAATTATGTACCTGAAAAGTCCTGGATCTGGGAGGAGATATTGTCCACTGTGATTTGCATTCTCCAAGCACCTTGGGAGAAGATAGACCCATTTTGGATAAAGCATCTACCCTTCTGTGTTTTTCCCTGTCAATATGTGTAATTGTGTAGTCCCTCCTGCGACTCCATAAAGCCTCTATTCTATTCAGCCATCCAGTAAGATCGATATTTTTTATAATGTGTTTTGATCGAATGTGGTCTATAATGACTTTCGAATCTCTTAACCCTTCTATATATCTATTAAGCTTGCAGAAAGAATAAGAATTTGAAATGGAAATCTCTAAGAAGATCTGTGCCTTCATATATGATTTTTTTATAAAATTGGCCTATATTTTATAGTATAAAATTATATCATCCAACATTTTATTTTATTATTTGTTTGGTAGAGAGTCATAGCCAAAAATTCTAAATTTTAAAATAAAATTTCCCATATAACTATTCATTTTAACATTTCTCCATATTTATTAAACTTATAGAAAAATTAAGAACTCGAGATGGAAATCTTAAGAAGATCAATGAATTTTTTACGATATGTATGATTTTTTTACAATAACTGATAAAAGCCTTGATATATGATTTTTTTACAATATGTTATAAGAGAGCCCTGATGTATAATTTTTTTTTTACAATATGTGATAAGAACCCTGATGTATGAATTTTTTACAATATGTATTATTTTTTTACAATATGTGATAAGAGCATCTGGTTTCTCTCGTGAATGGTAATTTATATATTTTGAACAGAAACTCTAAGAAGAGCAGCAGGAAGAGAAAGGCAGACGGAGCTGTGAAATATGCATTTCTGACGAGATCTGAAACTGACATTCTGCAAGACGGCTATAAGTGGCGAAAGTACGGGAGGAAATTTTTGAAGAACAGCCCCAATCCGAGGTTGTTATATTATTAAATCCGAGGTGCTTTTGTTATTAGAATTCCTTTGTTCCGTTAATCGGACTATGTGCTGGATTGTTTGTTTGCAGGAACTATTACAGATGCTCCCATAGCAACTGTGATGTGAAGAAAACGGTGGAACGTGACACCCACGATAACGGAATAATCATAACTACTTACATGGGGAAACATAATCACGAAAGCCCAACTGTAATCTATTATATTGGAAGCCATGAACCACATCATTAAGCTTCGGCTGCCACGCCAGAGAAATAGCCTGGCAATATGGCTTTCCTGTGCAGTCTGCAACTATGATCCTACCCATGTTCGGGACTTCTTTGACCTTTAACACTCTGAGGCTTTCTGAGAAGTTTACGAACGAAGACAATCGCAGGGCTTTAATCCATCGCAGTCATTATACCGAATATTGATGTAAATTTGCTTTGGTTTTCAAAATAAAAAATGTATGCAGTCATATCTTCTTTTTTTCCCTAAAACCATTATGCAGTACCAATAACCATCTTATGGGTTTTTAAAATTTATTATCTATGATGCAGTACCAATAACACTCTTATGGGTTTTTAAAATTTATTATCTAGGACGCTGGCCGGATATCACAGATTGCGTTAACCATGCTGTTTGTCTACCAAAATCAAACAAATATTTTTCATTTTATTAATTAATTAAAAGGGTTAGTATGATAAAAGAAAAAAAAGACTTAGTGGCAGAATACCCCAATGTATTGTATGTTTATATTTTTACATGCTAGTGGTGGAAGACATAAATATATTTGGTAAAGTGGAAGCTTACCATTTTACGTGCTGTTAGCAAATCATTTTAGAGGGCACATTTTTCCCTTAAATAATAGTGGATCATTTAATAAAATATATTTTTACATATTAGTAGTGGAAAGCATAAATATATTTGGTAAAGTGGAAGCTTATCATTTTGGGTGTTGTTAGCAAATCATTTCAGAGGGCACATTTTCCCATTAAATAATAGTGGATCATTTTATAAAAATAATTTTAATTTTTTTTAACTTATAGATAATGGTATGTTTACAAATAAGAACAATGGTATTCTATTACTGATTAACATTTAAATTATAATAGATTTTATTATTATTAATTTAAAAAAAAAAAACATTATTTAAATTAGTAAATTATAGGTATGTTTTTAATATATACAATTTTTTTAGATGGTGTTTTTTATAATCAATTTATTTTTATAAAACTTTATTTCCTTACCAAAATTTTATTGTGATTTTTCTTTATCATTAAATTTTCAATGAGGAATGATTCATTACATAAACAAAATTGATAGTTCTATATTTTTAAATTCATTTTATCATTTCATGATATTAACTCTCATATCAAAACACAATCTTCATTAAATAGCATAATACAATTTTATGACTTAGCAATGATTAAGCCACGCACCCTCACCACATATATCCTTCTAACCTTATGAGAATTAGACATACTCAATATGGTCTAAGATGGTCTAAGATCATGTCTTTGGATAATTTTGATATGGAAGAAGAATGTGCCCAATCTGTATAGCAACCATTAAAACTATGTAAAATGAAAGAACTTATAAGCATGTTATAATCTAATTACTTTCAAATAATGAATCATTAAAATTTTACGGAATTAATATAATAGTAAGGAGATGATTTTTTTTGCTAGAACACATTAAAAATTAATTTGATTGTAACTTAAACATGTTCGTGCATTGGAAAGGCTTACAAGTAGCATAGGTTCATCTTAACTTAGAACTTCATCTATTTACAATAAAGATGAATTTGTGTCAATTTATTGTATTATAATGATTCTCATTTGTTAATTTTTATTTTTAATGGTGGTTCATTGTATTTTAAATTCTCATTTTTAAATTTAAAGATAATTTATTTATATTACTTTTTAGTATACATATTGAATATTTTCCATAGTTGTTGTGCTAAGTAATACGAAAGAATGATATTAAACTTAGTAAGCTCAAAAATAAATGAATGAGGTTAAGATCTAAACCTAAATTTAGTTGTTTTTTATTTCATATTTTAAAATATTTTTAATGATAGACAAATGTCTAGGTAGTTTTCGTTTGTTGCCAGGATGACTCTTTTTCTTCATTCTCTACTTACACAACATGGCACCTTCACGACATCTTCACCTATCCGTTATTGTTTAGCTTTTTTCCTTATATTTTGATATATTTTTATTTATGATAATATTAGAACATATCAATAGGCATATATGTGATAATACTACAATAAGTGTTCAATAGGTTCCGAACATTGTAATATAATTTATTGTTGAATTTAAAATTATAACAATAAATTCCTTATAGAATGAATATATATTATTGGATTTAAAAATATTTGTAAATGTTATATGTTTTTCATTTTTTTTTGTATGTAAGTTTTGCTTCACTTTATTTGCAACACCATTCAACATTAGTAGCCTAGCGTGATTGTTATAAAGTTCCTCACCATCCATGCATAAGCTTCCATTCACATGCATGGATGGGGTTTGGCAAAAAAAATATAGATTTTCCATACAAATCTATACAAATAATAAATTAAAACGAACAATAAGCTTCAAAGTTTGTAAAAAAAATTCCACAAATACAATGAAATCATCAAATATCTTGCCATTATAATTGTAACTTTTATTAATATAAAGTTATATGTCTATTGTTTTTTACTCAAATGTAACTATATTTAAACTAAGAGAGTAACTTCATTATAGCTCTTGTTCAAATGTGAGTGCTAGTTCATACTTTCCAAAGTTCAATTATTAAAATAAGTGACAAGAAACGTTAAGTCTACCATTTTATTTATTTTGTTACATGATGAAATTATGATTATCAATATTATATATTATAAATAATATTCTTATATATAAATATTTTATTTTTTTAATTAATTAAAACTTAACATACATATATATTACTAATTAGAAACATTTAAAAATATATTAAAATAACTCTTTATGATTATAATGAAAGACATTTAATTGTTTTTAAAATGATTTTTTTTTTAAATATCTGAAATAGGCAAGTAACATCACTCAAATAGCTTTTATTTGAATTTATAACTTTTATTCGAATATATAAAATTATTGCCGTTGTACATTTTGTATTCAAATTAAAAATACTATTTTATATTTGTTTATTTTTTAAATTAAAAAAATAATTATATTTTAAAATCACAATAATTTTTTATATAAAAATAAATAAAAATCATAATTACATCTGTGCACGGTTAGAGATAATCATAAACACATTTTTTTATTTCCCTTTTGGTCATGACAGAATCTACTTGTTTTTCCCTCTGGTTAGTTTGATCTCATCTTAGCGAGGACCAGCAATAAGTACAAGCAAGAAGGATATTGACATCATCTATATTAATCATTTTTATAAGGAACTCTTCGAACTCTTATTTCTATTTGAATTTTATCTAAATATCTTATTTTTATATTTATTAAATTATATATATTTACCTACATTTTCAATTTTTTTTCTTCTAAAATTTAGGAAAGTATATTTTATCCAGTAATATTTTATACATTGTTTATATTTCTTTATATTTCTTTCTAGTAATTTAATATAATTTTGATTTAAAGGTATGTTTTATTACGAAACACATCTATATTTGTTTTCTAAACTTTTCTCGTATCGTAACAACAAATTACGATCATGGAATGCGTATTTTACAGTTTAATGTACTTATATATGAATATGTAATATAAAAAATAAAAAAATATAATATAATATAATAAAACTTTATGTACATATCGACACATAGTAAGATTTTAGGGTTTATTTTCTTTAAAAACTTCGTTTTCTTTATTTCGGTTTCACTACCTTATCACACATAAAAAAAATATTTTTCTTTCACGCCTTGTATAAAACTTAAAAAAAATCATGGAAAATACCAGCATAAACAAGCGTAAATAGGTATCGTCTACAGGTTCATCATGATTTTCTTTAATCTCTCGATCTATTTAATTGTGCTAGAATCCAAAATATTGATTAAATCAGTTGTATTTCGTGCTAACGGATACTTAGTTTTAATCCCATTTCAATAATGGAATCATATTAATAAAATATTGATTAAATCAGTTGTATTTTGTGCTAACGGATGCTTAGTTTTAATCCCATTTCAATAATGGAATTATATTAATAAATGTAAGGAAACATTAAATTTCTTGTTTTTATATATATAAAAAGAAAGAAAGAGTTACAAAGAGATGGTTTTTTTAAATTGTTGTTCCATTTTTATTTGTATTTATAAGTAGGCAGGGTGTTAATGTAGAATACAATTTATTTTATAGATGCAATTGTGGTTTCTATGGAACCAATGTTATTTTTGACATGGCAATAGGCGGGAAAGTAAATAATGAAGAAGAATCTTTTGCAACCTTTTAAGAAATGAAGTTGTTTCTAACCACTTGCATAGCCCTTACCTTAAAAGTATCCCACACTATCCTCTACATACTTGAAAATAGGACTCAATTATACTCATATGAGAAAACATGATCGTTCAAAGCGGGCATAGTGGTCTCCATTACCCATATCCATATCCCATGACGAATCCAAATTACATGCCAAAATCATCAAGGGCGATCAAAGGTGAAATTAAGAAGTTTAGGGGGATTCAGGGGATCCTTCATCCCCCAACCCCATGTCACCACACTCTCTTCCTCGCTACTAATGTACACAACTTTGTTGTCTCCCTCATGTTGCACCTCATATCCTACATTAGCTTCTCCCCTTCTGCATAGATTCTCTCCTGCCATATTGTTGTTTATATTGTTCTTTATCCCACTCTCCCTTCCATGTCTACTCACCATGTTCTCGAGATGTTCATCCCTCGACAACTTACCGTCGTGGAAAGAGGTTGTTTCCTTTTTTGTTGCTATGTACTCTCAAGAGAATAACACACCCTCCATCATGCTCTGAATAGATATAATCAGGATATCCAAAATACCCAACGTGATCTGAATGATGACGTTACCAAAGATGTAAGTGAGGAACTGGGAAATTTATGGTGATCATGGGAATGATAGATATCGAACACAACATGATGATGTTGTTTGGAGAGGGACATATCATTGTGGAGGGATGGATTTAGTTTCTAAAAGGGTCTCAACTCAGTCCACCTAGTTGGATGGGTTTTTTATCTCAGATACAGTGAGATTAGTTAAATTCAACTTATCAGGTTCATGAGCGTATGAGAGGGAGGCGAAATAGAGATGGGAAGCTTAACAATCCTCCACAAGGAAAATATATGCTGACATGTAAAGGTAAAGGGAACGCTAGGGGGGTAATTTGATGTAAAGAAAGGGTGAATTATGCCTCCTTAATGCACGTCATGAGATTGTGTTTAAGATTCGCCATTCTAAAGTTGCAAGAAGACTAGAGTGTTAGCACAAGAGAGAAGCTAAACATATTGTGGGTTGACAAGAGGGCCAAGAATGCCCTTTCTGGTTCTTCCTCTTTTAGATCGGAGACACAATATTTAAGAGTGTTTACAAGGTAGCAGTAAAGATGAGATGGATTGTCAAGAATATGTTGGCAGGGGTGTTGTTGGACTGTCACAGTGGAAAAAATGATCTAATGGATAAAATGAATGCCTACTTCCAAAGAAAATTTCAATGTTGAGGAGAAACTTGGGAGGGGTAGCTGATGGTTCCCTAAGCTAGGTCAAGTGCTTGCAATGGATTAAAGATCAACTTATGCTACAAATTCTCATGAGGAATATGATTATGCAATAAATGCACATGAAAAATTGGAAATCAAAGTCTAGGACTCATTACAAAGAAGCGGTTCAAACAGTCACCACTAAGTTTTGAATGGGATCTAAAATTTGACTTTCTCAAAATTGAATGAAGTTGGAACCACTTTGAAACAACCCGAAATAATTAATGGTAATATTAAAATTTTAAGTAAAAGTTGACATTATCTTTATCTTTCCTTTTAAAAATGAAAGATAAGCAGAATGTCAACTTTTACTTTAACTTTAAAAATTAAATATTACCATTAATTACTAGGGTTAGCTTTTGTAGGGCCCTAGGGTTAAGATATCTTTTTTCCTTTTAAGTATTTTTTATTAGAAAATTATTATTTGGTGGTCATTAGCTATGTTGCACTACATTCTTCAGAATTGGTCAGTTTACTAGAGAGCTAGTCACTTTGGTGATTTAAGGTCACTTCAAAACAAGACCAACCTTAGCCATTCTAAACCATCAAACTGGACTAGTACAACTCTAAAACCATTAGGACCAACCAATTCCATTAGTTCTAGGCTAGTTCCAATAAGAGTGTGCCCTTCTCATCCTCCTCTCAAGTTGTTTTGTTGGATCCTTTTAGGAATGGTGATTTGGAGAGTGTCATAAACTGTCAGATTGTTGTGAGCACCTAAAATCATAAGTAGTTAAGCCTTGACAAACAAAAAATTGCAAGGAACTAGTACAGACAGCCCAAAACATATTTAGTTAGGACGTGCATGCAAGGAACTATTACAGACTTCCTAAGATACTTAGTGATGACGTGCATGACCAAAAAGCATCAGAAAAAATTATCCACCCTCAAAAACCCTACCCAAAACATTGAAGTGTGGTGCGAAACAAATTGCTGGTAGGCTATTAATGCTACCAACAATCATTTCCTCTCCAATTTCACAAGAAGCTCATAGTCAAGCTACCTCTTCCACTATGGTTATAGTAAGTTATTGCAACTGTGTGAGCTACAAGAAATTAAAACTACCTTGGAATCTCCACCAATCTTAAGGAACTTGACTTCTCTGCATGCCCCAACTATTCTGGGTTGATTGATCAATTAACTAGATGATCACTAAGTTTGACTGAAGTCCCATTGCTTAAATGACCTTCCATTAGTTCCTCCAAAAGTTAGAACTACTTTAACTGACAACAACCTGAGATAATTGACCTTTATTGCTACAAATTAGCAATCACATATGCAAAACTGAACTCTAGCTCCTCCAACACGAATTTACTCAGTAAACTAGGTGACACAAGCCATGTCACACAAGTTAACATCATACAAGTTTTCGTTGATGTGGAAATTCAAAATTTTTCAATTTAATCAAGGAAAAATCAAATTGAGAATTTCTTGCTGCATTTTTCAACACATAGTTCATTGGAATGTATTACTTTCACTATGAACTTGGCATAGTTCACATGTTAAGTTCATATGGTTTTTGGTTGATGTGGTTCTATGTGTTGTGTATATAAATAATAGGTTTCCATCTCTTGCTATTAGAAAAAATACTCCTTATGAAATGTGGTATGGCCACATTCCTTTGATGAGGCATCTCAGGGTTTTTGGTTCCTCCTGCTATGCCTTCATACCTAAGGAACAGATAAAAAAACTCAGTGTAAGGAGTCACAGATGTATCTTCTTTGGTTACTCATACCTCCAAAGCATACCATCTCTATGATGAAGTGAATAAGAAGTTTATAATATCTAGAGATGTGATCTTTCTTGAGTCTTCCAAGATTGACAATGTTGTTGAGTGGCAGCTTAATCATTTGGATAGATTCAAACATGCAAAGTATTTTCAAGAGTTTGATAGTGATATTCCACATCTCCTTCTCTTAGCTCTATAATTTCTATGAAGAGCCTTGAAGAAATCAGGTTGAAGGAAATTCCTTCCCCTGCTTTGTCAGGAAAGAGCTAAGAGACTACTGGCAATAGGTAGCCAAATCTGACAAGCAGTGAGGGTACATGCAAGATACAAAGAAAGGATTAATGCAAAGGAGTGTACTGACTATATACATATCATCAAACATCTTTCATCCCACTTAGGATGCCTTGCATCGTGCTTGGTTAGTCATAAGATCATGTTGGTCACAACCTCCATAGCTTAAATAAACAAGTGGTAATACTCTTCATCTTCTAAGCTATGTAATAAACAAGTGAAAGGGAACAAGACATGTAGAGGAAACACATGGAATGACTTTCAGTTCTTGCAACCATGCATGTCATTGAAGACATAATGATATGACAATGATAAGCAAACTTTTAAGCTACAGTAAGAGGTGTATTTCAAAAGATGTGCTTTGTTTTCCATACCTAGCCTCCAAAGGGTTATGCATCAGATGGAGTCTTCATGTAGTCTCAATATTCTATCATACCTTGGGTTCCTTGGTTTGCTTATTTTTCTCCTCAACTCCTTGAGAGTCATCTATCATGTCATCTTTCTTCGTGGCCCCTAAGAGACATAATTGTGTAGTTTCAGCAGGCAATGACTGTTGCGGGATGAGGCCCTGGGAGGACACATTTACACAGTTTTAGGATGCAAGGCACTGCTATGGGATGAGGCCCCAGGAGGACACATATATGCAATTTCAGGATGCAAAGAAGACTTGGTAGTCAAGGGACAAAACTGCACAATTTCTGGAGACAGTGGGTTCCAACTGAGGGAAGGACATTAGGGCAAACCATTGTGCAGTGTTCAATGCTAAGGGAGGTTGGTATTTCTATGCATTGCACAGTTCCAACAGGTAAGAGAAAAGATTCAAGGTTACATATGTGAAGTGCACAGTTCAGGAATGTTGGATGAGGCTAGGTTGCTAAGGAATCTCCGAAAATTAGCTAATTGTGGGATCAGTGGAACGGATGTGAAAAGTGATAAAAATTGACTACGATCACACACTTGAAAACTTAGCAATACAACATAGACCATCCAGAACATATAACACATAATTCGCTTTATACAACAACCTTTGTGGCAGCTTATGAAAAGTGTGGCTCCGATGATAGACTTTGGGAGGATAAAGGCAACAATTGTGTAAGAGTGTGTGAAATGAGTGTGAAACATGTCTATGTGGTGAGGACAACCGATAAACCCCATGTCCAAAGATAACACATTCTTTGTAAAGATAAAAGCATGAATGAATCTTAAGATCGAAAATGGGATCTTGAGATCATCAACATACCAATAAGTGAATAAGGAACGATCGATCACAATATCCATAGTAAGCTCCGAAATTTAAGTGTAGGCCAAAATTTTGGAGGGTGTTGCAGCCACTACAACAGAGCCTTCACCTTCTTGTTAGCTTCTTTTTCAACCAGTTTCTTGAATTATAGAAACTTGGATAATGTCTCATCTTTCTTCCACATGAAGAAGATCCAACAATTTCGTGAGAAGTCATCAATAAAAATGACAAAATATTTGTGTCTGATAGTGTAGGCTATCGAGAAAGGTCCATAAACATCATAGTGGATCCTTTCTAGGACTGCATGTGCTTTTTTGTCCCGATCATGGAATGTGGATTTTATGTACTTCCGCAATGTACATCCTTTGCATATATCCTACTGCTTAAGTGCTCCTTTAGGGAGGCCAGTGGTTATTTGTTGTATAATATTTGAGGTACCATGATGCAAATGACCAAGTATTTTGTGCCAAAGTTCATCGACATCACGACCTGCACTTTCTCTGCCTTAGTGCTTAATGCAACACAGTCTTCCACATATAGCTTATACAGGTTCTTCACATGAACCCCGATCTGCTTCACCTGCCCCATGGCTATGTGTCTCAGGAATGCTTTTCCTTTGTTGAATATCACTTCACAACCATGGTAAACCAACCACTTGGTGAATGCTAGTAGACGGACCCCTAATCCTTTACCTTTACCTTTTTTTACTAGTGCCTCGTATTCAAAATTTGAAGACAAAATATTTCATTTCTCTTAAAAAATTGTCTTAAAATCCCCCTCTATATAACATTTTCGAATGCAACCATAGACAAGTTGTCTCTAGTCATATCTGCAAATATGAAAGGGACAGAAGAGGAAATGATGTCTGAGAAATCTTGTCAGTAAAATTTGTCACGTTCTTCTTAGTCGACTACCCCCACAAAACAAAGTGCCCAACAAATCATTGTCTTTATATAAGATAACATGAATGGTAAATAAAATAACAACCTCGTAATAGGCGCAAGACAGTAGTTTCCTACAAGCTGGCAGACTTAGGGCGCAATGTTAGAGTCAATTTTGTAGTTGTTAGATAATATTGTCTTAAATTGATATGTTTGTGTCTTAATTGTTAATTGTATTAAATAGGTTTCATCTAAAGTGGCCATTATCTTAAATATAAAGTTTTGTCTTAAAATTATTTTGTCTAAAATTATTTTTATCTTAAAATAATTGTCTTAAATTTTTTTTGTCTTAAATATAAAGTTTTGTCTTTAAATGTTTGTCTCAAACTAATTTTGTCTTAAATATAAAGTTTTGTCTCAAAATATTTTCGTCTTAGATTATTTTTTGTCTTAAATATAAAGTTTTGTCTTAAAATAATTTTTTTCCAAACTGCTTTTGTCTTAAAATATTTTTGGCTTAAACTATTTTTGTCTTAAATATAAAGTTTTGTCTTAAAATATTTTTGTCTCTAACTGTTTTTGTCTTAAAGTTTATATTTAAGACAATTCAATTGATATTAAATTTTAATGTAAAATAACTCAAATAAAAAGTGATTTTTTAAGACAAAAAATTTATTTTGTCTTAAAAGAATGTCTTTAAAGTGCCCTTAGTGTAGTAGTGTGAGTGTCAAAGGCTGAGACCCCCTACTTTTCTTAGCTTCATTAGCCAGTTCCAAGAAAGAAGAGCCCATTTCTTTGTTGTTTATGGCCCTTGCCACAAGAATTTCTTAAAGATATTTTTCATATCATTGAAAACAGTTTTGGGAACTATTAGACTTGAGAGATGGTAGATAGAAATTGATTGTAACACCACCTTTAGAAGGATGACTCTACTAGCCATATTAAGTGCTCGAAAGGTCTAGTTTTGAAGGCGTTCTTGAATATTTTCTAGGAGACTCTTGCAATTTTCCACTCTGAGTGGGTCAAGACTTAACATAATCCCAAGGTATTTCAATGGTAGGGTTCCCATTCGAGAGCCCATTACTCTTTCCATGAAGGCTTGAGCTTGAGGTGATGTATTAAAGAAAAAGATATCAGATTTATCTTTATTGATCTGAGTTCTGGAGGCATTCATGAAATCTTGAATTACGGAAAAGAGGGACCTTTCTTCCTTGAGAGTAGCTTTACAGAACATCATAATGTCATCAACAATATGTTGATGAGTTAAAGGAAGATCACTTCCCAACATGTGCATACCTTTAAATTGTCTTGCTTGAACTTTTTCTTTGACATATCTTCCTCAACCTTTAGCTGCTAAAATGAACAGAAAGGGGGAGATTAGGTCTCCTTGTCTTAGACCTCTTATTGTGTTTGAAAGGCTCAGACGGTGCTCCATTAAGTAGGATAGGGAACACAAGGGTCGATATGAAAGAAGAGATCCAATTTATCCATTGGGGGTCAAAGCCAAAGGCTTTCAGGATACTTTGAAGGTACGTCTAGCTTAAACGGTCGTATGTTTTCGACAAGTGTAGCTTGATCATCATCCTTGTGGCTTTGAGGTTCTTAAGGGAGTAGATTACCTATTAAATGGTAACTATACTGTCCAAAATGTTTCACAGTTTAACAAAACTAGTTTTCTCTTAGGAGATTAATGTTGGGAGGATCGGTTTGAGCCTATTTACCATTATAGTTGAGAGGATTTTATAAATTACATTGCATAATGATATAGGTCTAAACCCCTGGGGCTGTTCAGAGTGATTAGATTTTGGAGTAAGATCTATAAAAGTTGAGTTTAGGGCAGGATGTACCTTTTTTGTTCTTCTAGATTCTTCCACTACTTCTAGGATGTATTTTCCTAGAATTGACCATCTTTCCTGAAACAATTCTGCCGTGAAGCCATCTGGACTTGGCGGTTTATTATTTTCCAGCCCTTTGACTACCTCCTTCACTTATTCCAAGGCAATAGCCCTCATTAGTGCTAAGTTCTGGTCCCTACTTACCAGCTAGTGGATATGCTTAGTTATCCTGTTTATTGCTTTTGACCTGCCAGGATTTGGTTTTGTCATTATGTTTTCAAAGTGATTCACCAACAAATTTTCCAACTCATCATTTTGCACTAGCTGATTTCCTCCCTGATCTAGTAATGAGAATATTCGGTTCTACTATCTGTGTTGTATCATTGCTTTCTGGAAGAATCTAGTGTTCCTTTCTCCCTCCCTAAGCCACTGGAATCTATATTTTTGTTTCCACAAGATCTCTTCTTACTTCCTCCTTTCGTTACTCCTAGTCAGTAGCTTTCCTTGCTCCTACACTAGGGGTTTCGAGAGGCCATTTGTTATAATATGTTGTTGAACTCATTGCATCCTAACCTGTAGAGTTCTTGATCTTGATGAATATTGCCAAATTCTTCTTTATTCCATTTCTTTATTTTTCCCTTGAGTTCTTTTAGGCGTATATGGAATGTATGCATTTTATTACTCCCATTTTCTATACTTGATCTCCACCATTCCCTCATTAATTCTAAAAATGCAGGTCATGAAGCCAGAAGGCTTTGAACCAGAATGGCCTCTTATTCTGACCTTGTTTCATGTCTACTTCCAGCCTAATTGGCTAGTGGTTAGATCCCATACATGGAAAACTTGACGCTTCATAGTATATATCACTACTTATTAAATTTTCCCTTGCTAAGAACTGATCTAATCTCGTTGTTGTTTGGCGGGTTCCTCCTCTATGGTTGTTCCAGGTATGAGTTCCATTGATGGTCAAAATATCTACTAGATGGAGCTCTTCTTGCATGTCCTTGAACTGCTCTTTTTTGGTTCTTCCTTCTTATCCCATCTTTGTTTTCTTCCAATGAAGTTATCAGATTGAAAGCCCCTCCTATTAGCCATATTTTTTCTGCATGCATTTGGCTTAGTTTCCTAATGCTTTGATAAAAATCTCCTTCTCTCTAGGAGTGTGAGGCCCATACATTGCTGAAATGATGATCCATTCTTTGGTCCCTATGTTACAAAATCGTCCAGTCAAAATTCTTAGCATTCCTATCGAGTAATCCACTATTACCTTAGCAAGATTCCATAATATAGTGATTCCACCTGCACTTCCTTTTGCATCTAATGCTACTACTTCATATCTCAATTTTATTTTTCGCAGTATCTCCTATATTTTTTCTCCTGTTACCTTTGTTTCGTGTAGGAGAAATATTTGAGGCCTTTCCTTTATCAAACAATCTTGTAAATACCTATGTTTCCCTTGGATGTTAAGGCCCCTTATATTCCATGAGATCACTATCATTGGGTAACTTTATTAAGTTTTTGGAATACCGCTGAAAGAAGTAATACTATTCATGTGTTTACCAGCATCTCTCCCATTATTTGAATTGACTCTTGTAGATTTCTTCTCCCCCTTTTCTTCCCTCCTTTACTTATGTTGTGTTTTTCCTGGGAAGTTTCTTGTTGCATGTCGAGCTGCTCTATTATGTCTCCTTATCTCTGTGCTTGGGTAGCCAGGTATTGCTGGAAGGTTTCTTTATACAGTTTCTTTTGATCATCTGGAAGGAATCTTTCATCAAGGTTTATCCACTCATTCAAGAGTCTTTTCACAACACTTCTTCTTTCGTGTTCAACTCATCTCTGGCTCCATCGACTTCCATTGTGGTGAGAACTACTTATTCCTACTCTTCTTTTTCTGCCAGATCTATTTGGGCTTTTCTCTTTAGGGTGGTCGTTGATTTGGCATGATGTTCTCCTTTTATTTGTCTCGATTCTCCATTGTTTATGTCAAGTTTTATATTTCTTCTTCTTCTTGCAACACCTCATATCTATTTATATTTTCCTTTTTCTTTTTCTTATGGTTTCCTGGATTTTGCTTCACTCGTGGTCTTCTTCTTATACATGACCTATTTGAACCCCTTGTTTGCATCTTGTGGGGTGTTCTTATGTAGCTCCTTTAGGTCTGGTTGGTCTTCCTGGTTCATTGGGCATGCTTTGTACAAGGGGCCATACTCATGACATTGGCAGCAGTGAAATGGGATGTGCTCATAATCCAAGGTCTGCTGCCATATTTATTCTTGATATTCCAATTCTACGATACAGGGATGGGCTCCTAAATATTCATATAAAAACAGATCCAAGCGTAGGAGGTGTATCATCCCCTACGTGTGGAATTTTGCTATTTATACCAAATTTTCCTATTGAATTCCCTATGCCTTCCAGTATTTGTAGGTCCCAGAAATCCATTAGAAGGCCAAAGAGTCAGACCCAAATAGGGATGCCAGAAATTGCTCCTTATCTAGGTTATAGCATTCCTCCCAATATCTCATAAACAACCCTGCATTGTGCTAAAAATATGGACCATTTTAAAAAACCTTTCCTTATCCTGTAGGTTTGAGAAAATTACTGTGAAAAATCCTCTAGCTCCCAACTTGAGTTCTACATAGCCTTTTGGTTGCCATTCCTACTGGATCCACTCGCATGATCCTTCATATACAGCGGTATTTATTCAGTTTTTTT